>JARWIR010000044.1:0-5481139 GCA_029959085.1 Nemophila menziesii
CCTTGTCTCCCACATGATGCACTTCCATAATTTGTCTTTTCTTCACTTTGGAGGTCCGGATTTCAATATTTACCAGCCTTCATTCTCAATTGTCTTTAGGTTGTGCACCTTTTATCTTAGCTAAGAGACCTGGTCTTCATCTTCTCAACCTTTAATCTCGAATGTCTATTGGCACTCTGATCTTTATCTCCTCGTAGCTTTGGATTTCAACTTCTCCCAATAAACCTCATCTGATATTTTTCGCTTCTCTTTTATTTAACTCTACAAGGGTCTAATGACCCTATATGTAATTCTTTCCCTGTGTAACTGAACCTGCAAGGCTTATACAAAATCTGGACATTTTTTGTAAGTTTAATCCATTCGAACTCAATGTTTTATCAACAATCATATCAATCAAAATACAATATTTAGGATAACACATCGGCAAAAGTCAAAAATCACAAAAGCTTTTTGTGACGATCAAGTTTGACATGTCAAAATCAAATGAACATGTTAGTGGATTATTTTTGTAAACGGTCCTTGTAAATCTTGTTTTACATCCCTAGTGGGTTAAATATATTGTGAGTTGTATCTAAACTCCCTTACTTATAGAAAATGGTGGGTTGAGATAACGATAAATGGATTTTTTAGGGACAGTATGGTGGCTAGTGCAAGGCTTTGATGATGTCTGACATGGATTTCATATCAGATTTCCTTTAATGTGGATAGAGAGAAAGCCGTGTTTTTTAGAAAATAATCTTTGGTTAGAGGTGATAATGGTTTCATGAGGTATGACATCGGTAGATGGTGGTGGTTATAAATGATCATGGTAGGACAATGGTAAGGGATTGGTGAATGTTAGTTGGTGGAGAATGATCTTTCTATGGTGGTAGATAGAGGTGGTTATGGATTCGTTATTAGTGTCGTGGTTGGTAGGGGTTGGTGGGTTGTTTTTTGGAAGAATATGGGATATTTTTAAAATATGAGATAGATCGAAGAGACACAACGAGAGAGGTAAAGTTGATGGAGAGTTGTGATTGCCATTAAAAGTGTAGGTAAATCGTGTGCAAACGATGAGATCTAGCTTTACGAGATAGTGGAGGTGTTTGTTAAAAGGATATAAAAAATTCAATGGGTCATTCAAATTATAATTTTTTAAAATTAAGATTATTTATTTAAACGATCTTTATTGTTTGAGAAGAGAGGATGAAATTGAGGCGTTCATTTATTTAAGGGTGGTAGAGTAATCTCAACCATCTTTATGTAACACTAACTACGGATTTAAAATAGTTTGTGTTATGTAAACAACAAAAATGATGAGGCAATAATAGTTTATCAATACTCCACGTATATACCCTAATAAGGAACTCTCTAACAAGATAGGAGTTACAAAATAAGACTAAAAAAAAGGATAATAAAGCTAAATTTTTACTTAATGGTGGTTTAAATTTTTTTGTAAGTTTTAATATTTCACAAAATGAGATACTTTATTTGTAAGCTCTTGGGTTAGGTGGAAGTAAACCTAAATAATTAGTAGCTTTATCATATCTTTTATATTTTTTAGTTTACTTTAGGAACCATGAATCTTGAATATAAACAATGGACTGTGAATTTTGAACCTTATACCATGAACAAATAATTTTGAATCTTGAACTATAAATCATGATATTTGTACATGAAACATAGAACATGAATCATGAATAGTTAAACATGAACAATGAACCATGAACTATGAACAATGAATTATGAACCTTGAACCTTGAGCCTTAAACTTAAATTTTAAACCATGAACAATAATTCATGAATAAATTTGGTCTAGATCAAGGTACAAATATTGTCGAGATAACTACAATAATCATAAATGTTAGTCGTAAGTTTAAAAAGTAATTTATTAAATCAAAATTACATGAATAACTATTATCGTACACATGGTCATTATTACAACACAATAATCTCAATATATGTGTACATATAGATAGGTATATAAGTTATACTTTTGTAAACATATTACAACCAGATTTTTATTGCTTAGTTATAAGGAAACTTGCAAAGAATCTTTTGGATTTCCTTTAATATATTAAATATTTAGAAATACATATAGGTAGAAGTTAAGTGGATATTTATTTAAGAAGGAAGGCAATATAGTAAATATTTTAGGGTTAATGGAACTCCTAAATTTCAGCCCCTTTCTCTTTAAGTGCACCGTAAATAAGGATGCATAACTCTTTAACAAAGTACACCAGTACAAGAGTTTAAGTATTGATATTTCCCTATTTCTGACATCCAATAATGATCAAGACATCATTAATTTTGAGTGAATAAAAGGATACTACCGAAGTTGAGTGTTCCAATCTTCTTCAATGCGAGTTTTGAGTAATAATAGACTATCCGATATAAACCCCATGTAGTATTAAACTATATATGATCGAATAAGGTTTTAACCTAGTCCGAGTTAAAAACCTAAATTTTTCTAAAAACCAGAAAGTGGTATGAATCCTTACTCTAGGTTCTTGATTGCCATAAAAAGAGAAATAAAACTTTTATTGTTAAGTATAGGATAAGCAGAATACTCTATGTATGCACATCCACAAGGACAACTGAGTTTGAGTTTTCTGGCATCTAAACCACCACTAAACACCACTAAATCACCTTCACTTTCAACACTAATACACCTTACAATGTCATTTACATTTTTCTTCCTACAAATTGCTAAACTACATTTCATCCATATAAACATTTGCTACTTCTTTGAAATCACTTTAATCATTATTTTCTAATCTCTTCTTCCCAACTACATATCTGCTCTTCTCTTACATTTTCACCTGAATTTATTATAGACTTCCTTCTACCTACTATTTTCACTATGGAATTTTACACAATTAACCATACTAACAGTAATGAAGAAGCCTTTACTTTAATTCCTCATCCAAATTCAGTCTACGCCCAGTTTGAAGGGCCAAAACTCTTTGCAAAAATGATCAGCAATGATGGAATCAAGTTTTACTATCTGCGCAAAAACATCAACATGTCATGCGGTGTCAAAGGTTAATGTCACACTGAAAATAAAGGATTTAATTGTTGCATTATTACATTCGAAAAACCAAAGCAATTTCGACAAGGTCTGGAGTAATCGACCCTGGAATATGTGGTGGGTAAACATGTTCTTCTGCAGAAATGGGATCTAGCCATCGGCCTCACCGACTCCCAGCTCACAAAAACTCCTTTCATTGTTCATGTTCATGGTATTCTTCCAACACTGCTCAATGAAGACAACTCAACGAAAATTGCTGCTCAACTTGGGAAGGTGTAATATATCATCCTCCATGTTGTAGACACCTTCAAATAATTTGGTGCAGTTAGGGCTCGTATTGAATGAGATATCTTTAAACCTATTCAAAGTAATTACTCAATCAATCTGGGAGCAGGTCATTCTATTCGTGGTCAGCTAAAATTAAAAAAATTATGTGACCTTTTTTTTGCCTGTGGGTTACTAGATCATGAAGAATCAAAGTGAATTAATAAGAAGAAATTGAAGGCCAAACCTTCGAAAGCTATCCTAGGTTTTGAGCCAAAAATTATGAAAAAACAAAAAAACAAAAAACCTAGCTACAAATCCCCAACTAAAGGAACCTCATCAACAACTCAATTGAGTTAACATGGCCAAACTAGGGAAATTTTCAAATTCAAATAAAGAATATAAAAAATTACCTGTTTTAGAGGCTCACAAATTACCTGTCAAACCATTAATGAAGGATGAAAAATATTCGCGAATAAAGAAAAATACGTTTGCCAAGCTTCCCTCCTCTCTAATGAATACCCGAAGTAGACTACTCAAGACAACTCTTATTTTAAACCCTACTTCCACCGTTTGGCCCTAAAAGATAAGGGTCGCTATCTTATTAAAGGCCAAAAAAATATTTTTATAACAAAACATTCCTAATCCCACTCCTATCCGTAAACACCGTTTCTCATCTATTCACCTATAAAAAATACACCAAACACTGAAAATGAAATCACCACCGTCACCGAGAAAAACAATCTCACCTCTTCGGTCACACTTATCCAACCAAACACTAATCCCTTCTCTTTTACCCAACAATATGATTCCCCAGAATCCATTTTCTTCAGATCCATGGACTATAAACCACGATTTAATATCCTTTACCCATCTGCAATTGTATCATCCAAAGACTCATCTAAACATGACAAACTCTGGTAAAAAAGATGGAACTTAGAGACCACACAACAAGCAACTTCACCAAAATCATCTCACCTAGCGGATATGCTGATGTGATGACAGAATTCGAAAATGCTGCAACAACAACTAAAGACGATGACAACAATAAGGCTTGCGGGTTTGACTTTGAACAAACCCTCTCGAAGATATGAAACACCTATGTTAGAACTGTCAAGGGATTGTTACCCCCTTGACAGTTCTAACACTTAAGGATGTGATTCGGCTTCATCATCTTAAGGTTATTTTCTGAACAAATCTGATAGCAGTGCTTCTTTAGCCTTGTCCCTTAATATGAAAATTGTTACTACCATTGAACCTGTAGGAAAAGCTGGAGGCCTTTTACTCTTAGCTGATAATAACTATAACATTTTAGTGGAACAACAATCCAAATTTTACATTCATTGTAAAATTACTGATGAAAATATGGCTACCTTTTATACTAACATTGTCTATATTCACCCTAATGATGATCTAAAAGACAAACTTCTTACTGCTCTTACTGATATTGGTAATATCATTCCTAATTCTAGTCCCTGGAATATTGTTGGAGAATTTAACATGATAAAATCTGCTAATGAAAAAATAGGTGGTCAAAGTTCCCCTAATACTATTGTGAAATTAAATGAGTTTATGGACAATACAAAACTTCAGAAAACAAGTTCTATGGGTGGTTTTTATACCTGGAGTTATAAAATATTTGACAATAAACTCATTAAACAAAAACTTGACAGGAATATTGATAATCATAATTGGGAAACTCTTTTTCCTAATGCTTGGTTTACTGGTCTACCTGCCCTTGGTTCCGATCATAGCCCTCTTATAATAAATTTTGACTTACATGTTTTAAGAAGATGCCAAATATTTTATTATAGAAAAGACTGAAATCTTGATACTGATGTTAAAAATATTATCCATACGCAATGGAATCTTCAGTTAAATAATATTGGTAAATGTATTGTTTGGTAAAAAACTCTATACTACTACTGGTGCTATTACTAATTGGGCCAAGGCTAAAAGAATTAATAATAGTGCACGGCTAAATCTTCTTATGAAAGAATTGGAAGCCTTAAATACTAAGATTGTTGAGAAATGTGACAAAATAAACTGTATAAACTCTGAAATTGAAGCTATTTGGAACAAAGAAGAAGAGTATTGGAAACAAAGAATTCGTGTTCTTTCATGCTTCTACTAAAGTTAGAAGGAAGATTAATAAAATATTCTCTTTGATGAATCTGATGATGTTTGGAATGTAAATCCCTCTGATATTGAAAATATCATTACTACTCACTTTAATAACATTTTTTCCACGGTGGGTGAGAGAAATTATGATAATGTTATGGAATAGATTGAGAAAGTGATTACTAATGATATGAATTGCCATCTTGAAGCCCATGTAACTCTTAAAGAAATAAAAAATATTGTTTGGTCTTTTGGGAGTAATAAAGCTCTGGGCCTTGATGGGTACTCGGATTGTTTCCCAAATTTCTTATATAAAGTGATTTGCAAGAATTCTTTTGCCTAGATTAAAACCGCATATGCAAACTATCATCTCTGAGGAGCAAACAACTTTTGTCCCGGGTAGAGATATTCATGAGAATATCATTATAGATCATGAAGCTATAACTTATCTGAAAAAATATAGAAACTCTAAAAATTACACTGTTGCTATTAAGGCTGACATTTCCAAAGCATTTGAAAATGTAGAATGAGATTTCCTTATTGATATGATACAAAAAATGAGATTTTCTGAAAAAAAAAATGTCTTTCTCTTATACGGTTTCTTATTCTATTTTACTTAATGGCTCACCTGTGGGTTTAAAACAACCTAGAAAAGTGTTGAGACAAGGGGACCCATTGTTCCCTTTCCTCTTCTATATTATCACCCAAGCTCTAAGTTCCTTAATGACATATAAAGTGAATAACAATCTTATGCAAGGTATGAAATTAGCTAGGAATTTCCCTTGCCTTTCTCTAATCGTCTTTCATGATGATAGTTTTTTTTTCTAAAAGCTACTATTTCTGAATTTGATTAATTTCTTGATGTTATCAATCAATACTCTTTTGCTTCAGGTCATCCATTAATAGTGGTGTTATTTCTAACAAAAATACTTCACCTAATGATATTTATGTACTCACCAATAAGATAAGAATGAACCACCTGCTTGTTTTGGGAAATATACGTAGGACTTCCCTCTGATTGGGAAAGATCAAATATAAAATCCATTGAATGGATGCTTAATAGAATTATTTCAAAATTGAGTCATTGGAATACTAAATTGCTTTCTTATGGAGGTAAAGAACCCCTTATTAAAGTTGTAATTCAATTAGTCTCTATCTATACAATATCTCCTTTTCTTATTCCAGTTACAACTTGTAACTTAATAAGTAGTTTGGTTGCTTCTTTTTGGTGGGGTAATAAAGATAAGAAAAAGATTCATTGAAAAAATTGGGACCATCTTGAATTACCTAAAATTTAAGGTGGGGTGGTTTGTAAAAATTTATGCACCTTAAATCTCGGCCTTCTTGGCTCCACAGCTTGGAAATCAAATCTTAAGAAGATTCACTTGCCTATACAGTTCTCAAAGGCATCTATTTTCATAATAGGGATTTTCTTAATGCTGCTATTACTACAAACTCTTCTTGGGGCTTTAAATCTTTTATTAAAGGTCATGATTTATTTAAAAATGACCTAAAGTGGGCTTTAGGTGATGGAAATGAGTTAAAAATTTGGGATGATCATTGGTTCAATACAAAAAAAACTATCATGAATCTTTTGAATTACCCCTTTATAAGGTTACTGATCTTATGATTCCAAATACAAATACTTGGAATGAAAAACTTCTTAGATATACCTTTGATAACCAAACTTCTGATGAGATTCTTATTTTAAATAAACCTTATACATGTTTGAAAGATGCTCTATGTTGGACATCAAGTCCTAATGGAACTTTTTCTACAAAGGAATGATATAATAATAATATATATACTGATATAAATGCCTTTAAAGCTATTAAAGCTAATAATCCTACTTCTTTTGATACATATACAATATTTTGGAAGAATATTTGGCTTTTTAAACTACCTCCAAAGATAAAAAACTTTCTTTGGAAGGCAGTTAATGAAGCAATTCCTACACAACAAGGTTTATATAATTGAAAATGTGCCTTAAATAACTGTTGTAAATTATGTGATAAGGATGTTGAAACTATGGAACACATCTTTTTTCATTGTCCTAGCTCTAGGGAAACCTGATTTGTATCTCCTATATCTTTTGTTACAAATTCTTCAGTTAATGGTAGATTTCATGCTAGGTTCAAACACCTTCTATTCCTTAGTTTACTTTATGATAATTATGGAGAAATATAGTTGAGTTGATAGCCTGGATTTATTGGTTCATTTGAAAAAATAGAAATATTTATTTCTATAAAAATCATGATATATTGCCCCTCTACAATATGAAAAAAGCTTACATAACCTATGATGAATATATTTCTAACAATAAATATATTTTCTGAGGTTGAAAATGAAAATGAAAATGAAAATAATGATGATAATGGCAAGGAAATAGAAAATGATTATGGAAAATATACTGTCAAAACTAATCACAAATCTCTTAACTTAAATAATAGTACTGGTAACACTTTATATACATCTGATCTTATAAATATCCATGTTGATGCTTCTTATAACAACATAACTAAAAATGCTTTTGCTGTTTGTATTTTGAGTAACAAACAGAGCCAATTTTTGGATGGATATACTTGGAATTTTACAGCTCAATCACTAGTGGAAGCTGAGCTAGTGTGAATTAGAAATGCAGTTTACAAAGCCACAAACTTTACTCAACATCATCTACATATTAAAAGTGACTAACTCAACATTGTAAAGCCCTTACAATTAGTTACACACTTAAGCAACAATTTTCTTCAACCACTCTTCAAAGACATCTTCAAGATTACTAGACATCACAAATTCTCCTTTTTGCATATCTAAATAAGAATTAATTCTGCAGCTGATTGGCTTGCGCGACAAGAGATGATAAATCTCTTGCCATGTAATTGGGCTTCCCAAACCCCGTCCCACTTAACTTTTTTGTTTAACAATGACTTATCAGCCACTGGTATTTGCTAAACATCTGAACATATTATAATATATAAATTTTTATTTATCTAATTTACGTTCGACTAAAAAAAAGAATCTGGATTCACCACTAATTTTTTATGTATGACTAACTTTTGCTCAAATTTTCTTTCTTTCCTCTACTACTTTTAAAATTAACCAACTTACTAGATGTATAATTTAACATATCTCTAATTCTAAAAAATTAATAATCCAAAATTGTAGAAATAAACCATTAATTTTGAAGGGTGAATTAGACCATTGGTCATTTTGAGATAATCAAAGTACTATTTTGTTATTGATATAATATCTACAATCAACAAATATTGTTACATTATTCCAACAAATAACAAATATACTTATGTAGAGATGTGTATTTGTTAAAGTAAAATAGACGATAAAATAATAACAAAGATAAAGCGTAATGATCATGTACATAAGAAGGTACGATTCATCAAGCTAAATAAATTACTAGTAATGAGAAAGATAGGTTAAACAGTAGAGTTGAAAGTGAGGTGATAGTCTCATTAAGAGCTTAAGTTTGAGTTAGTTAAGTATTTTTTGAATTTGACTTGTTAGTTAAACAAGTCATATTCAGACTTGTTTACTAAACGAGTCGAACTCAAACTTGTATAAACTCGACTTATTGTAAAGGTTCTTTTAGATCCCATTAGTAGAATTAGTAGATATATTCGATTAAAACAAATTCGATATATTTATATACAAAAATTCAAAAGTACATAACTTTTTTGCATACCTAATTTATCATAATTAAATTACTATATATCTACTATGTATATTTTTTCTTTAAATAAAATTATGTAATGTGTTTTAAATTAATTTTACTTAACTCCATATTGAAAAATAAAACGA
Source organism: Nemophila menziesii (assembly GCA_029959085.1). Classification (NCBI taxonomy): domain Eukaryota; kingdom Viridiplantae; phylum Streptophyta; class Magnoliopsida; order Boraginales; family Hydrophyllaceae; genus Nemophila; species Nemophila menziesii. The sequence goes on from JARWIR010000044.1 coordinate 9,209, forward strand.
GTCTTAAATAAGTCATAATCGACTCTCAAACAAACCTTTAACAAACCTTTAACAAACCAACTAATTAACAAGCCAAGCTCAAATTTAAATATCAAGGCTTATATCAAAATCAAATCGAGCTCAAACTCACTAATGTATTACTAAACCAAACTCGATATAACCAAAGTTCGCCTCGACTAGTTTCCAGGACTAGGTTCAAGCATTAAGAAGCCATTGGTACCACCACAACAAGATAAGACCAAATAAGACACATATCAAGTAAGATAAGACAAATAAAACAACCATGGAGAGACTCAAATATTTTAGATCATGAATTTCAACAAACATAAAATTATTAACCTATCATTCAAACATAAACTAGGTGGGAAAAAATTTCTTAATAGGAATATAAAATAATAGTTGTAGGGTTGTAAAACTTGATGATTACAAAAATAACGCGCTCTTAATTGTGTAAGTAATGAAAAAAGAAGGGCATATTTACTTTTTTGAGTGACAAGTAATGAATACTTTATAAAAAACTGAATATAACTTTTTTCTGTTAAGATTTTGTGTTCTAATGAATTAGAATTTACTTGAAATATTAATTAAAAAGACTAGTTAAGAGTCATTCAAATCTGAATTGGCAAAAATAAATTGTATTGGATTAGTGTCTTAATGAATTAGATTAAGATTCCATTAAGTGCAGACAAATATAATCAAACACTGAGTCTTGATATGGACCAAAAAGAACTAAACACAAGGTAATAAACCAACATGACACAATATCACAAATACCGCAGCGCAATGCTTCATTAACATAGGAAAAAACTTAAACAAAGGAACCCAGGCTAAAACCCACATGTGCATGCATATAATATTCTATTCTCCACAATATCTGATAACCACAAATAGATATTCGTACAAATTTAAAAACTACTCCACAATTTATGTAGATTACTCTTCAAGTAAACATCACATCCGAACTTGTAGCCACCACATAATCCGAGCATCTTCCTTGTCCCGTGATGTCGAAAAATCTTTCTCTAACTTTGTAAAGTTTAGCATTTTAATAAACCTAGTTAAAAAAATCAAGATATTGGATTAATGTATATATATATATATATATATATATACATATATATATATATTTATATATATATGTGTGTGTGTGTGTATAAAAAATATGTATACGTGTATTGATAAAAGGTTTTTGCTTCATGAAATCATAATCTTTATTTTTGGTATATGGAGAAACCAGTGGAAAATGTTGCTATAATTTCATCCATGGATACTTAAGTTTACAATTTTAAAATAAATATAGAGAAATGAAGAGTGAGATGGTAATTTGGTGTTTATAGGTAAGAAATCAAATAATATGAATATTAAGGGTGCACCATCCATGTCGACAACAAGGGTTGTTTTCTTAATTATAATAGAGGAGGATTAGTTCTGGATAGAGATTCTAGGAACTAAAGAGTAAGAAAAAAAATTATTCCATTAGATAATAACAATAAAATTATTTTGGATATTCGCTACTTTAAGAAGTACAAAACAAAACGGTCACGTGTGCTTTCATCACATCCTGATTTGTCTGGACATGCGAGCTGATACCTTAATAAAGTGTGCTAGGTGGTAGGCTACGAGTTTGCAGGGGTCTTTTGACACGATTCTCCATTTTTTATGTCTTGGAATCTGTTAAGTTACGGATGATAGTTTCCATAGTTAAAATTACCGACAAAAAAGATAATATCAATAAAAAAGCCAGCACACCACTAAACCTATTGCACCGAACCTCTACCAAGACAACACATTAATCACTTGAATATTAATCTAATAACAAAATAGAATTAGGAGAATATTAGCCATTTGGGTATACATCCACCACACAATCACCAACCTACGCTTAATCGTCAACCATAAATTTAGAAATAAATAAAAATACATAATATATTTTACTAAAACCAAATAAATAAATATTTAATCATTTTCAATTATAATAATTTTATCACAATAATGATATGACTTAATTTTTTTTGAAAAGAAAAAACTCTAGAAATAAGCAATTACAATTTTTTTCATTTATGAACTTGTAATTACGACGTCGTAATTTCTAATCACTTTTAGCTACAAAATATAAGGGGTGAGCATAGGTCAGGTTTACCCTCTTCTGGGTTTAGGGTAAGGGTATGGTAATGTAGTTTGGTCTATATTTTGTCAAAATTTAGGGAAGTTTAAATTCTTACCATACCATCGGGTTGCCCATACACGGGTTAACCCCTAGTTTACCCAAGGTTAATTTAACCTGGATTTTTTTAATGACAAGTTCAACAAAATACATGTCATTTGAATTACATTCAATTTTTGTACAAGTTTAACAACATAGAATTTCATTCAAAGTTAATTCAAAAAAATATTACAATTATTACATTTCAAGTTCATTTACAAAAATACGTCTTCAAATGTTGAGATGTTACGAGTTGGTTTGGTGTAAAACATACTAGTATAATATGTAACTTACACCATTCCAAACAAGGATTAACACTTGAATATATTAAGGCGTAAGACTAAATTTTTTTAGTTTCTCATGTAATATACACTTTCACGGGTCTTAGATTTTGTTGTAAAGTATCTTGGGAATCCTTGAAAACCTCATAACTATATTGTGTTCCAAACACGTAGGCAACTACTAATGGCTACTAAATACATTTAAAAAAATGACTATAAGGAAAGGCTTACCGAGAATTAGTGGAAATTCTAATTGATATTTATCCAAAGGTTTCAGCAGATGTAAAGTCAAATTTCTTTAAAAAAGAGTTCACAAAGAATGGAGTAAGTAAGAATTACAAAATGTATGTACAAAGTAAATAAAATTTACCAATACATGTAGAAAACTTATCAAACTCAACCCCACTTCAAAACTCAACTTGAAATCAAAAATCATATTGACCCATTTTGAGTCCAAAAGTAACTACTATAAATCATATATATGATATCGACCATAGTAATTTGGACAAAAGGTTACTCAATATATGGAAATTAATTCAGTTCCTTGCTGTCAAGCTTCTTTTACTAACATTAATACGTCCCCAATGATCTCTATTTTCAAAATAAAATCCAACTAACATTTTTTATCCTATATTTCATAATCTATGTTATCATCCTTGCAAATAACAAATAAATAATGAAAGGTCAATGTATTACCCAAGATATATGTTCCTAATTCATAATTTTCATATATGTCTATAATGAATATTTCATTGGTTAGATCCATAAACCACTTTTTATAGAGTAACTACACGGATCTAAGCTCTTACAACCAAACAAATACTTTCAAAATATAAAAGCAAACACTTTCTATATTAGAACCAAACCATTTGGAAATTACAAATCAAACTATTTCGAAATCAAAAAAGAAATTAAGAAATAATTTTACGAACAAGCGAACATATTTAAAAAATAAAACAATTAAAAACAAATTAAGAATAAGCTAGAAGAACTTTGCTTACAAAGATTCCATCAGTTTGGAAGGGGTCGAAATTATGCTCTTATCTTGTCTAGGCATGAAACGGGTCGGATTGGAACTTTTGTTGGTGTTTACAATATCCATGATGGGCCTGAGGCCTCAAGATTTATGTATGATCAACTCTTCTATACTCTTATCAATGAGATATCTTTTTCCATTGTTCGCTTCTTTTCATTGCACTTTATATTAATGTGACAAAAAGGAAAAATATTCAGTACCTACTACTACTACTACTTAGTCTAATGTCTGTTTGACACTTTGTTATCCTTGTGGCTATGTAATTGTTATGCTCGCTTTGACGAATTTAATTTCCTTGCAGTACACCTAATTTGAGAAAATGGTATTTATAGATAGATTATGTCATAGAACTTTGCGGTAAGTACTATTTACTTTTTGGGGTCATATAAATAGATCTTTTTTTTGTTTATCTTTATAAGTTTAAAAGAGGAAATTTGTATGCATACTCTTTGGGAAGGAGAAGTTAACTTGACCATTTCTATAAAAATTGGAGAATCGAAAAGGTTAATGCAATTATTCACTTAAAACATCAGACTATTGGCTGGAGGTCTCAAGTCTTTCGATCAATCAGCTTTGTATTTTCTAAATGCTACTCAAGTACATTTTACCTCTTCTTGAATACCATACAAGTTTGTGCCTGGACCGTACTTGGTAATTTCTTCACAAAAAACATTTAATCATCATTTAGTGAAGGTCTAAATTCATAAATTTTCCACATCAATACTTCTTCCAAAATTTACCATTAGCAAAGGAATCATCCATTTCGTACAAAAAAAAAGTTTTACTCGTCCCTGAGAGTCTCTATCTAGCTTCTTCAAGCCGCTGTTTAGGAATAAGATTATATTATTTGTACCTTTCGGACTTGGTTAATTGTCTTGATGAACTAATCGAGTAATAATCTAGAGAGCATTGGTTCTATGTGAGTTATGATTCGATAAAGAATTTAAGTATCTGTTTCATGCCTTTGAAATTAATTAAGAAAATATAACTTTCTTGTGAGAAAATATTTACATCTATTACCCTTCAAAGACTATCTACTTTGTAGAAGAAACTTTTGATATAACTTGTACGGAAAAAACTTATATAAACTCACATCTATCTACTTTTTAAACTATTGCGATTTCATAAAAAGTTGTTCTAAACGACCTTAAAAGACTTTTAGCCCCTTGTGAAATTTTGCCTATTTCCAGAAGCCTAGAGAATAGGTACGAGAAAAGAAGTACTTTGCTCAGCCCACAATCCAGTGGATAAAGAAGAGAGAAATCCTTCCTACATACACTTCCAGAAACAATTTCAACTTAGCAATGTGCGTTTTAATATCATGTTTGCTCACTTCCCCACCTTGCATTTAAAATTACATATAAATAGCATCAAATTAATTAATGATAGTTTGAGTTTAGATACTTACCGTCTTTGCTTCTTCATGTGGTGTCAATGGTCACATAGGACTGTATGTGTTATTTTGCCTTTTAGACCAAATCCAAAAACGCTGAAATTCAAGTGGTATACCCAATTTTTTAGCAATCCTATCGTGCAACAACCAAATCCACAATATTATAAATTACGACCTAAATAACTTATTGATCTCAAGTTGGCACAAATATCAGAATATAATATTACAAAATTAATATACTAAGGATATAAACACATATATTATAGTACCTTGAAAAGGGAAAAAGGGAACTGTGAGGATAAAAATGACGCACACATTTGTGAGGACAGCTTGGACAATCAGTGACACTGTTATCATACAGAAAATACAAGAATCAAATATAAAATACAAATTTAAGATGCACTAAGATTATATGAAACTAGAAATAACCCATAATCAAGTACTCTGCAATCACAGTCTTTGCAGAAATAGTAGAGTATGGTACTATTTGTAAAAACCGAACCTGAATTAAGTGAGTGAGAGTGAATAAGTTGTTAGATTTAGTAGTTATATGTAAAAAATAAATAAAAAATAAATAAAAAATTGATAAAACTATTCTAGAGGAATGAAAAATCTATTCTAGAGAAAAAAACTATTCTAGAGGAAATATTGAATAGAATATGGACGAAACTAAGAATTTGGAAAAGAAAATACTGCTCTCTACTCTCCTCTCATATAATATTTTGATATTACTAGAGCTGAACTTCTGCTAGAGATACCGGCATGACGAGAATATCTTTTTAACACGATTTTCAATACCGTTGAAATCATTTCTTTTAAATTTATATGAAATCTATTTTTTAATCATTTCTTTTAAATTTATATGAAATCTATTCTTTACTTTTCCAGTGATATTGTTAGATTTTTTTTAACAGAATCTCCTTTGAATATTTAGCTAATTATACATGTTAAATCACCCAAATCCAGCAACATATGAATGATATCATAAAAAGAAGCTACCACACACCACAAAATAGGTTGTATATAAGAAAAATGAATATATTATAATTTCATATTTAGGCTGATAAAGTAGTAGAAATGAATAAATAATTAGATGGAGTAGGGTTTCTCGGAAGAAGGTGAAAAAATGAAAATGAAAGCATACATAAAATGCTTGGCCCAAATATATTAGTTTTTTTCTTGTGTAAAAGAATTAAAGCCAAAATATATGGTCACGTTTTAATAGTTAAGGGAAAGGCCCAAGTCATTAATGGGCCTAGGGTTTGACGAGCCCAATAATCCTTGGCCTACAAAATATCACACATCATCATACAAACCCTAACCATCGTCTCCGATTTTACATAAACACACACGAAGATGATACCATTTTGTTCACCTCCATCAATTTTCTCCTCTCTAAAAATCGACTTCATCCATTCTATTCCACCTGTCTTTTTTTCCATCAAAGCCTACATCCTACTCTTTCTTTGTATAAAGTTTTGTTATCTTTGACGGCCTTGGTCTAGGTCTTCTATCTCTAACCATATTCTGTTTTTTAATGGGTAGTATATCAAATCGATCAATGACCATTACATTTCAAATATAGATTATATGTATAGTTTGTGAACCCAAACCTTGTTGGTGAGGTGAGTTTTCTTATTTCTATATTCTAAATTATTTGTAGTATCTTATTATTTGGAAAACAGAAAATAAAACTTTGAGGTATTTTTCCAAATAATAGAAAGTGGAGGGTTGAATTTGGAATAAGGGTAGATTGGGGTATATTTGGTTATTTCATAACACACTTACCAATTGTGCAATTAACCCAATACATAGATTGGAGTAGTTAGTTTTGAGTTTTAATATACGTGTTGGATCTTTATATAGAAGGATACTGTGATATTTAACCCATTGCAGGACCTCTGAAACCTTACTTGGCCATCATTAAGGTAATTTTTATGTTGGGAACGGGTTAATTGCGTAATTAATCCTTGTGGTCTCCGAAATTGGAGTTCTACAGTGCCCTAAAAATTCCACAAAAGCTTGTGGAGAAGTGAGATTTGTAATTTTAATATGTTGAAACATGAATATTTGTCAACTTTTTTTCTTTTAAATAGTTTTTATGAATATTGTTTAATTAATTGATTCTTTGAGTTTCCTTTGTTGTTGTAGGGGTGACTTTGCGAAGCAGTTAAGATTTCACAAAATGATTTGCATTATTTTGAATCTTCCTACCCCGTAATTTATATAGACTGACTTTTCTTTTGTCACAAAAAATTATCAGGTATATATCTCATTTCTTCTATTAATATAATTGAATTCATTCCCTATTCGAAACCCTAGTTTTTCTATCAATTATAGGAATGAGTTACTATTTATAGTTATGATTCATTGTAGTGTTATATATAAAATGTGTTTATTTTATGGGTAGGGAGAATGAAGTATCGTATTAGTATACTGATATCAAGCCAACTAGAGCTGTACTATTTGAAGAATTAAAGAAGCTGGTAATCAAAAGTTTATTCATTAAAGGTAAACTTTATTTACCAAACTTAGGTGAACAAAGGTTGCAAGAAATAATCAGTGAAAGGTGTGCATTGATATCTATCTTCCTTTTCACTACTAATTAACAACCAATTACTTATATTATCATTTCATAACTAATATAATTATTTTCCATGCATTTTGAAATGGCATAGTCGTCATGTGCAACCAAATGGGTGTGATTTGTCTTCATCATCATCATCGAGGATGAGACATGGTTCACCGAACACACGAAGCTCATATGTATATTCCTTAACTATTTTATTAACATATATATGGATTTTAATTTAATTTTGAGCTTTTTCATTTTTTCCCTTACTTTTTCTTGCTTTGTTATGTTCCATTTAATAGTAATTAGAGGCAGTTCCAAATCAACCACGAGCTACGATTCTTGCTCTATAGACTATATCTCAAAGGCCTCGCATACCAGTGGCTTTCCAGAATAATTTTGGTAACATATTCATATTATGTAATGGCGTCTATAGTAAATCACTCTTGGATGAATCCTAAATACTAACTTTATGAATATTGTACTGCATTTCTTTAGAGACATTTATTCAAAAAATTACAATTTAAGGTTGTAGTAATAATATTGCATAAACAAATACATATCAATTGGGTTGTAGCCTTAATTTTGGAGGGAGTAGGGGTTATAAAAGTTTTTTCCAATTTATTTTTATTCTTTTGTCATCTTTAATTGCATCTCTTGTTTTAGAATTTCATTCCAAACAATTACATTCACATTAAATGACCAAAATAAATGAATTCTTTAGGTCGTCCAGAGATTTCGAATTGTGTCAAGGTTTGTGTTGTGTATAAAACGGCAGTTAATCCTTTGCAATTGTCAAATCAGTGAGATTTGGTTTTACTTAATTGATTAAATTAATTATTATTTGTATTTGGAATTAGGGAGTTTAATTCATTGCATTAATTAGCTTAAATTTGATTGAGAAACAATATTAGATCTATATATAAAAGGTCATGTGGATATATGTTGGTTTGACAACTGCTGTCTTTTAAATTAGGCACTCTCATATATAACTTTTTACCTAGTCCTATAGTTTAGGATGTTTGTTTAACATTGTTTGAATTTTATATATTTCAGGTGCATCGTGAGCATTCATTTAGAGATGAAAAAGAAAAATGTTTGTGCACTTTTACAAATTGAAATCCTATGCATTGAAAGCGTAAGTAACATAGTACCTTCTACTCATGTCCATCCAAAAATCGCTATCTTCATAAAGTTTTCAATTAATAAAATCAATCAAAAGAAGTCAGGTTCATTATCTCTTAAAGGATTCAAAGGCTCCATATCAAGATGAGACAAAGGTCTGATTTTGAGTGCTACAATTTTTGTTATTTGTATATGTTTAAGTACTTTATACCACAATCTAAGAGTTTTTATCATAATCAATAATTTTGTATTATAGAAGTAATTAGTAAAAATATTCAAGAGAAAGATTTAAAGTCTCTGAATCAACACATGCTAGTTTTATTGTCATTTTGTTATGTTTAAGTATTTTATACCACAACGTAAGAGTTTTTATCACAATCTGTAATTTTGTATTAAAGGAGTAATTAATACACATATTTAAGAGAGGGAAGAGGAGAGAGATGTCAAAGGAGAGGGATCTAAGTGAGATATTTGGTTCAAAATACGTGAGAGCTAGACTTAAAAGATATTTGATTGCGGTTTCTGAAAAGAATTTGAAGGAACTTCAGCAAAGGTTCAATGATGAAGAGAACATGGATATGCTTTGACAAGAGTCAATTTAGCAGCCAAAGAAATTTTTCTGTGTCTCCAATTTCCATTCACGATCTTAATTGGGACCTAAAAAAGGATAAGCGCTACCATAACCATGGCGAAGAATCTGATTCAAACATCTCAACTAACGTAAATAGAAAAAATACATCCCATGTAATGCACAATGGGACTTTATGGAATAAGGTCGATAGTTTCTCTATTTGTTACTCCACATAGATCTTAAAATTTATGTTGTTGAATGTAATGAAAAAAGTTATTTTTATTTTAATCTTTTTACATTGTTGTTTTTTGTTTTTTTATCAATTATATTCATGTACTTTTTGGTCTTATTCATATTCTCTGGCGCCAGAAACGTAGGTCCATTTATTTCATGATTGTGTTAAGTATACATATTATGACATTTTTGTTGAGGGACAACAGTGTAGGTGGAGCAGCCATGACAAGCTGAAATGCATCACATGTGCCTGGAATAGCAGGTATGCTTGGGGCTCCTCAATAACGAGTCCCTGGAGCTGGTACACAACTTACCAAAAATCTTAAAGGGGTCGTTTGAGCCAAGCCAAAACACAGATGTTTAAGGGGCTCCAAATCTGGATAAATGCTAAGGATTGTTGGCGCAATAATATATCATCAATTGTTTTTTATGGATGGGATAAATGAAAATTAAGTAGTACTCTTTGACATCAAATTTGGGCGGATGTAGGCTATTGTATTATAGTGAGTCGAGGATTAATTGTCTAACCAAAAAGTAAGCATGTAAAATGGACAAATTCGAGTGGTGGATCTTGAAGATTTTCTAAATTAATCTTGTTAATATCATACTAAAATGTGCAAATATATGATATTATGATTCATGTATATATATTTGAGATTAATTTCAAATTCTTTTTTTATTTTTGATATTATTTTTGTCTTAAGTTTACATTTACCGTTGACTTTCTAATTTTTTGTAATTTAATATTATATGTTGACCAAATCTTGACCAAATCCACACCTGACCCGAATCTATCCAAAAACCAGAAAACCAGAATACAAAATTTTATATAGTGATTGGGTTAGGTAGTGGGTCTTGATAGTTGAAATTCTCACTTGCGGGTTTAGTGCTAGTTTAACCACGTAAGTTTGATAACCAACCCGTGTGCACCCTTACACTAGATGTATTTGGTCTAAAGAGGATTTTTTGAGTTGAAAGAGAAGTGGGTAATTAGATCGATGTAGGGGGTGTAACACAACATTTTTCATGTTGTGGTTATCCAACTACATAGTTGTAATAAAATCGTACGTATTCAAGATGACAACAACCAGTGGCATGAAAACCCTGAAAAATTAATGTTTTATTTCTTCTTACTAGTTACTACGTTGATATCTTTCAAGAAGACCTCATATATATGAGTATTGACATTGCGGATTATATCCCTTTTAAGTTTATTGATGGGATAAACCAAATTCTTAATCAAAACCTTACACTTGAGGAAGTTAAATGCAATATTTAATATAGAGGTAAAAAACTCAGAGTCTAGGCAGTAACCCTAGCCTCCAATTATAAAAAATATTAAAAAATTATAAATTTTGATGTTTTATACATGGTTAGAGTTTTCTTCAATGTATCTCTAGATCTCAACATACGAACAATATTATTTCTACATTGGTTCCCAAAGGTAATAAGTAGGAAAAAGTGGTTGATATCCATCTGATCTCATGCTCGAATATTGATTACAATTTTAATGATTTCATTCCCTCATATGATGAAGATATTTATGGATTAAATTATATCCCCACGCAGTCAACCTTTATCAAAGGTAAAGTTATTTATACAATATCCTTCTAGCCTAGGATGTTTTCTATTTATTTTTGAAATCCAATAAATACACCTACAGAGGGGGTGAATAAGACCAATGTGGAATTAAAAATCTACCAACAACTGACTTCTTTGACTATATCTAAAAATACACCCATTAAGGATTTTAGATAGATTGACTAGAAGTACACAAAAGTTATAATACAAGACTGAAACACTTAGTGTATATACTTAATGAAAGAATACTATCCAATAATAAAATAAATATCTATAAGTGCTAATCATGCAAGAAATTAAGCCTATTAAACAAAGGAAGGTATTGAGGTAATATAACAAATGATTGGTCTCCACAAATTTAAATAGATAAGGGAGTGAAGGTGGACACACAATTTTAAATTTGTTGGACTTCGATAGGATTATTACACCACTTATGGTCTATGCATCCTTAGGATTTGAAACTCCTCCACTGGGATCTTCTTGTGTCTTTAAAAGGTGAGCGCATAAACCTTTACAAACTCTTTGAAATCACAATCTAGCGTAACACTCTAGTGTTATGACCAATACTAGTAAAGTAAGTGGACAATCTCCACTCACGGTATACCACTTGACACGAATGTGAAGTCTTTCACATGTGTATCACCACACAAGTTTGAGTGAACAATCTCTATTCACACTCTACCACTTCACAGTCTGTGAAGCCTTCAAACTTTGTGTCTTCACCTACATATGATCTAAACCACTCATGTCTAGTGTATCGAAGATCACACTTCTTAACTAGAATAAGAGATAAACTTAGATTTAAAAATTAAGCATACCCTGCCTTGTATAGCCTTTTACTCCTTAAGCGTGACTACATGAAATTGTTTGGGCTAAAAATACAAATAAATATTGATATATGTACTGTGAATGTCTTTGGTAATCTCATAGAAGATATGCTTTTAAAAGCTTCAATTTTGGTACAGAAAACAATCACTTTCGGAAGTCTTCAATAAATCCATTTATATTATAGGCAAACTCTCCCCAACAAATCTATTCACGTGTCAACTCCTCATTGGCCGGAAATCTTCTTTCTAGGTGACCGCTCCTTTCTAGTCGGATAACCAATTATTATCTTTTATTTCGTCGAGTACTCTTCTTTATCTCTATAGAGCATTTGTGCAGAGTCAATTACTCAAATTCCACTTTTTGAAGTTTTTAATACCTTTATTTATAGTCGAAATCTCCCCAACTTATATGTCTACATGTTAGCTTCTCATTAGAGCGGGTCCTACTAACTTTGGGGCAAGTGAGAATTTTGAATTTGGCCCACATCTGAGGGTTTTAGAGGGGATATAGTTTTTACTGGAAAATGAAGCATTATAAATAATCTTTAATTTGTAAATTTTTCTATGAATTTTTATAATATGAGAAATAACCAAACATACATTATATTTGCTTGTCATTTTCTTATAGAAATGTTTATATTGTGTTATTAATATTTAAAAACTAAATGATATTATTCTTCGTATATGAAACATTTGAACTGCACCCCCGCGTCAATAAAGGTAGCAACGCCTATAGATTCCTCTAAATTCGGTCATAATTGAACTCTTATGTTAGTGAAAATTTATATTAAATAAATAATAAAAAACTCGCATTATTAGAAATTAAATACTATATTTATATTCACTTTAAAGGTAATTCGATAATTTAGACGAATCTTGTAAGTTCGATATACATATTATAATGTAAAATATATGAAATAGCTAAAATAACTGACATATAAACTACATAATAAAAATACATCGATGTAAATGTAAATAACTAAATAAATTTTAAATAAAAATCTTGAACCCTTTTTAGTGGTGATTTATTCCTTATAATTTTTTTTGATACATACATATTGTAATGAATATGATTAAAAGCATACAAATATTTTATTTCTTATTTTTGTGTATAAGAATTCAAAATCAGATAAAGTAAATTATGTTTCTTATATGGTGTTGAAATTAATACGTGATATAAATAAATATATCTTTATATTGAAAATTTCATTAATATAAGATAAAAATAAATGTAAAATATATATTGTTTTGAAATATTTTGAACATATAGAATTATAAGTAGTAATTATATAGGACAATGTGATTTTTATCTTGTATAATATAATTCAACTTAACCAAAGATAAAAAAAAAGTCATAACTCAAAGAATGATCTATACTCGAGGAACAAAAAAAGAAAAAAGAGAATAATTAAAATATAGAATCCTAAAAACTTATTTAATTAAGCATATTCCAACCCCTAACTTCTACACACTAAGAACTTACTATTAAAGCAACTACCATGTAAACCAAGAGCCCATTTGGGATTGATTACATTTTTGTTAAAAGAGCCTTACACTTGAAACTACCACATTTGTAAAACATATTTAAAAATAATTTGACATCTAAAATCTCCTTTTATGTGCTATATTTAATAATCATATATCTAGTGTTTTTCCAAAAATTAATTTTAAAGGTTTAAAGTATTTTTAGGGAGATAAAATCACTTCAATTGATTATTTGAAAAAGCAATCCCGAACGGGCCTTAACATTCCATATTGTTTATGTAAATCGATATTAAAATTATCATAGAAATCAATCTAACCACAAATTTTAGTCTCAGAAATTTTCGGCCCCTTGAATAGTTTAGGGCCGTGGTGGGTCTCCCTGGTTGCCCCTGCCCATGGCCCACTCTGCTTCTCGTTGGTTGAAAATTTTCTTTGGAGGTGACCACTCCCTTTTGGTCCAAACCCGAATGATTATCTTTATTTCGTCGAGTAATTGTATTCATCTCCATAGGGTATCCGTTTGGAGTCATGCATTCAAATTTGACTATTGAGAGAATTTACTACATGATACCCCATCTCGGGTGTCTAGTCTTCAACTTCTTTGGCTCCCACATCATGCACTTCCATAATTTTTCTTTTCTTCACTTCGGAGGTTCGAACTTTAATATTTACCAGCCTTCATTCTCAATTGTCTTTAAGTTGTACACTGGTGGGGGAAAAGGTGTGATAAAATAATAGATAAATAAAGATAATAATAAAGAGTCACACACCCTTGAGAACCACGGAACTCACTGCAAGTATCACAGATCGTTTGCAAGTTTTAATGATAAGTCAAGTTCATTCGCAGGGATTGTATATGTTAGAGCTACTTATATTTAACAAGTGTAGACGAATTTAGATGTTTAGAATAAAATAAAAAAAGATGAATAATATGAATAACTATCTAATGCAAATAAATAAATAAAACAAATAAACAAACAAATAACTAAATATGAATGTAAGTCAAATAAATTAGGATTACTAAGTCTATTACTAAATTGTTATTCTAACTTGTCACATTAAGCATTATATATTAACCAGGATTCTAAATTCTACCTAGCCTTTTCTAGACTTAGGAGCAACCTCTCCACTACTAGGGATTCCTAAATAATGATTGGTGATTAAATCAAACCTTAATGGCTATCTAGTTAAACTAGACGATTATGTGGTGTTGTCAATAACTAAGATTAATCCTAAGATTGATCAGATCTAAGGAAATAAGTCAAAACACATAATAACAATATACGCCAAGCTTAATCAATTAAAATAACAAATAGTATTTAAAGACAATATAATAATCCAATAATTAAAAACAAAACTTACGGAATAAAAGCTTAGAATTATGGTTGAGAATAGATCTATAGCTAATTACTCTAAATATAGAGAAGGTGAGATGTAGAAGAGGAGTTGTCAGTCTCCAATCTTCTTCTTCTTGTCTTCCTCTACAGGTCAACTTGCTTCTTGGATGAATAGCTTGATTCTAAGGATGATTATTAATGTAAAGGACTAAGCTATTGTTTAAAACTAAGAAAATATAAGTAAAGACTAAGCCTATACTTTGCAACTGAGCAAGGACATGTTTACAATGGTATAAGAGTGTATTTATAGGTGTTTAGGAAGACCTAATTCGTTTTCTTGAAGGAGAAGTAAGTAGTGGACTCCAAGCCCAACTCAAATTCGTAACCCTAAAAACATGAAATCAGGTCCGATCTTCTTTTGGCTCTAACAGCTTCAATATTCATCCGTTTGACGCGTATGAATATACCAAATTGATCGTCTCAGAAAGCTCTTCAACTTTTCTCTTGACCGTTTCTCAAAATTCCACACCGTTTTTGATATATAAGCTGATTTGTGGTCGTAGGTGCAGAAATTCAGGATTAAGGCAGCTTTTCCTTTTCCATGTTTTTAGCTTTTGTTTCCATATCTCCAATTACCATGTCTATCTCTTTTCATATCTTGTAGTCTTTGACTTGGAATCTAATTAATCTCCATAATTATATTTAAAACTTCACACTAAATAAATAATTAAACCCAATATGCTCTAAAAATATTATTTTACTAAATCAAGACTCAAAATAGGAAAGTGCACTATTTCTCAAGAAAATCGACTCAAAGACTTCCTAAATCACTAAAAATGATGTCTCATCCTATTATAAATCTATCACAAATGAGGAGACATCATACACTTTGTATCTTTGCTAAGAGGCATGATCTTCATACTCTCAACCTTTAATCTCGAATGTCTATAAGAACTCTGATCTTTATCTCCTCGTAGGTTTGGATTTCATCTTCTTCCAATAAACCTCAACTGGTATTCTTGATTCTCCACTCCTTAACTCCTCAAGGGTCTAATGACCCTATATTTAATTCTTTCCTGAACCTGCAAGAGTTATACATGGACATTTTTCGTAACATTAAGCCATTCGAACTCAATGATTTATCAACAATCATATCAATCAAAATACGATATTTAGGATAACACTTCTGCAAAAGACAAAAATGACAAAAGCTTTTTATAATGATCATGTTTGACATGTCAAAATCCAATGAACATCTTAGGTGGATTATTTTCGTAAATTTCCTTGTATATCTTGTTTTACATCCCTAATGGATTAAATATATTGTGAAGTTATCTAGACGCCCTTACTTATAAAAAATGGTGGTTTGAGATAACGTTATCTGGATTATTTAGGGAGAGTATGTTATCAAGTGCAAGCCTTTATTGATGGTTGACATGGATTTTATATTAGAGTCCCTTTAATATGGATAGAGAGAAAGCCGCATTTTTTTAGAAAATAATCTCTAGGTAGAGGTGATAATGGCTGCACGAGGTATGACATCGATAGGTGGTGGTGGTTATGGATGTGCATGGTAGGACAATGGTAAGGGATTGGTGAATGTTAGAAGTCGTAGAAGTTGGTGGAGAATGATCTTTCTATGGTGGTAGATAGAGGTGGTTATGAATGCGTTGCTAGGGTAGTGTTTGGTAGGGGTTGGTGGGTACGTTGTCTGAAGAAAGATCAGGTTTTTTAACAATATGAGATAGATCGAAGTGACACAACGAGAGAGGTAAATTTGACGGAGAAGTGTGATGGTCGTTGAAAGTGTAGGTAAAGTGTGTGTAAAAGATGAGATCTAGATTTACGAGATAGGGGAGATGTTTTTCAAAAGGATATAAAAAATCCAATGGGTCCCTCAAATGATGACTTTTTAAAAAAATTATTATTTATTCAAACGATCTTTATTGTTTGAGATAAGAGGATGAATTTGAGGCGTTCATTGATTTAAGGGTGGTAGAGCATCTCAACCATCGTTTATGTATCACTAACTCCAGATTTAGAATAGTTTGTGTTTGTAAACAACAATAATGATGACGCTATAATAGTTTATCAATACTCCCATGTATATACCCTAAAAATGAACTCCCTAACAAGATAGGAGTTACAAAATAAGAGTAAGAAAAAATATGTATAATAAAGCTAAATTTTAACTTATAGGTGGTTTAAATTTTTGTGTAAGTTCTAATTTTTCACGAAATGAGATACTTTATTTGTAAGCTTTTTGGTTAGATGAAAAAAAACCTAAAAAATTATTAGCTTTATCCTAACTTTTATATTACTTAGTTTACTTGAGGAACCATGAATCTTGAATATAAACATTGGATTATGAATTTAAACCTAATACCATGAACAATAGTTTTGAATTTTGAACAATAAATCATGATCTTTGTTCATGAAACATGGAACATGAACCATGAATAGTTAACCATGAACTATTACCATGAACCTTAAATATGAATTTTGAACCATGAACCATAATTCATGATTAAATTCTGTCTAGAATAAGGAACAAATATTGTCTAGATAACTACCATAACCATACATGTTAGTCGTAAGTTTAAAAAGTAATTTATTTAATCAAAATTATATGAATAACTATTATCGTACACAATAATAACTTGTTTTCAATTACTTACAAGATGATTGGATTCAGGTAATTATTCCAACACATAAGCTTAATATATGTGTACATATAGATATGTATATAAGTTCTATTTTTGTAAGAAGATTACAACCGGATTTTAATTGCTTGTCTATCACTTTATTCACCAAGTACAAGTAAATCTTACAAGGAAACTTGCAAACCATCTTTTGGATTTCCTTTAATATAGTAAATATTTATAAAGACATAAAGCGTAGAAGTTAAGTGGACATTTATTTATGAAGTAAGGGAATATAGTAAATATCTTAGGGTTAATGGAACCCCTAAATTCAGCCCCTTTCTCTTTAAGTTCACCGTAAATAAGGATGCATAACTCTTTAATGACATACACCGGTACAAGAGTTTAAGTATTCATATTTCTCTATTTCTGACATCCAATTATGATTAAGACACCATTAATTCCGGAGTGAATAAAAGGATACTACCGATATTCACTCTTCTTCAATGTGAGTTTTGAGTAATAAAAGGCTATCCATTATAATCCATAGGTATTATTAAATTATAGATGACCGAATAAGATTTTTACCTAGTACAAACCAAAACCCTAAATTTTTTCTAAAACCCTAAAAGTTGTATGAATCCTCACTTTAGGTTCTTGATTGCAATAAAAAGAGAAATAAAACTTCTATTTTTAAAAAGGAACGGGGAAAAATATTTTTTGAAATTTATACATTATTTTCTTTGTAGATAGTGGGGAATAGAATGTTGTATGACTAACTTTTGCTCAAATTCTCCTAGTTTCCTCTATTACTTTTAAAACTAACCAACTTACTAGATGTGCAATTTAAGTAACCAATATACATATAATTTAATATATCTCTAAATCTAATAAATTAATAATCCAAAATTGAAGATATAAACCATTAATTTTGAATGGTGAATTAGACAATTAGTCATTTTGAGATAATCAAAGTATTATCTTGTTATTAATAAAATATCTACAATTAACAAAATATTGTTACATTATTCCAAAAAATAACAAATATACTCTTGTAGAGGTGTGTATTTGTTAAAGTAAAATAGGAGAAACAATAATAACAAAGATGGAGAGTAATGATCAGGTACATAAGAAGGTACGAATCATCAAACCAAATAAATTATTGGTAATAACAAAGATTGGTTAAACGGTAGAACTGAAAGTGAGATGATAGTCTCATCAAGAGCTCAAGTTTGAGTTATTCGAGGATTTTTTTAATTTGACTTGTTAGTTAAACAAGTCAAGCTCGAGTTTTAAATTCAGACTCGTTTATTAAACGAGTCAAACTCAAACTTGTATAAACTCGACTTATTATAAAGATTATTTAATAGTTCATTAGTTGACTTAGTAGATATATTCAATTAAAAAATTATCGATATATTTATATACAAAAATTCAAAAAAATACGTAAATTTTTTGCATACGTAATTAATCATAATAAAGTATTATATATCTACTATGTAATTTTTTTCTTTAAATCAAATTATGTAATGTGTTATATATTAGTTTTACTTAACTTCATTTTGAATCACTGAAAATTCTCCCTAAAAATAAGATATATCATAGAAAAATAAACGAGCCTGAAATAAGTCATAAGTGAATCTCAAACAGACCTCAAACAAACCAAGTTGAGCCAAGCTCAAGCTTGGAAATAAATTAACGTGCCAAGCTCAACATTAAACATCGAGGCTTATATATATCAAAGTAAAATCGAGCTCAAACTCACTAAAATATTACCAAACCAAACTCAATATAGCCAAAGTTTGCCTCGACTAGTTTGCAGGACTAGGTTCTAGCACTAAGAAGCCAATCGGTACCACCACATCAGGATAATACCAAATAAGACATATAAGAAGTAAGGTTAGACTAATAAAATAACCATGGAGAGACTCAAATACTTTAGATTATGAATTTCAACAATCATGAATTTATCAACATATCATTCAAACATAAACTAAGACAGAAAAAATTTCTTAATAGGAATATAAAATAATAGTTGTAGGGTTGTAAAACATTATGGTTACAAAACTGGCGCACTCTTAATTTTGTAGGTAATGAAAAAAGAAGGGTCTATTTATTTTTTTGAGTGAAAAGTGATGAATACTTTATAAACAACTGAATATAAACTTTTCTGTTAAGCTTTAGTGTCTAAATGAATTAGAATTTACTTGAAATGTTGAAAAAGACTAGTTAAGAGTCATTCAAATTTGAATTGGTAAAATTAGCCTCTTAATGAATTAGATGAAGATTACATTAAGTTCAGACAATTACAATCAAAGAATGAGTCTTGAAATGAGTCTTGATATGGACCAAAAAAAACTAAACACAAGGTAATAAACCAACATGACACCATATCACAAATACCGCATTGCAATCTTCATTAACATAAGAAAAAATTTAAACAAATTAACCCAAGCAAAATACCACATTTGCATGCATATAATATTCTATTATTTTTAATATCGCATTACACAAATAGAAATTTGTTAAAATTTAAGAACTACTCCACAATGTATGTAGATTACTCTTCAAGTAAACATCACACCTGAACTAGTAGCCACCACATAGTCCGAGCATCTTCCTTTTCCCGTGATGTCAAAAAATCACTCTCCAACTTTGTAAAGTTTAGCATTTTAATAAATCTAAGGAAAAAATCCAAATAAGTATGGCCATGTGATGTATATATATATATATATATATATATATATATATATATATATATATATATATATGTATGTATAGAAATATGTGTCCGTTTTGCTTCATGAAATCATCATCTTTATTTTTGGTATATGAAGAAGTCAGAGGAAAATGTTGCTAGAACTTCATTCATGGATACTTAAGTTCACAATTTAAAAGTAAATGTAGAGAAATGAAGAGTGAGATGGTGATTTGGTGTTTTTAGGTAAGAAATAAAAGTATATGCACATTAAGGGTGCACAATCCATGTCAATAACAAGGGTTGTTTTCATAATTAAAAAAGAGAAGTATTATTTCTGGAAAGAGATTCTAGGAACTAAAGTAAGTACAAAAATTATTCCATTAGATAATAACAATGAAATTATTCTGGATATTCGCTACTTTAAGAAGTACAAAACAAAACGGTCACGTGTCCTTTCATCACATCCCGATTTGTCTGGACATGCGAGCTGATACCTTTAAAAAGCGTGCTAGGTCGCAAGCTATGAGTTTGCAGGGGTCTTTTGACACGATTCTATATTTTTTAGGACTTGGAACCAGACAAGTTAGGGACGATACTTGCAGTAGTTTAAATTACCGATAAAGAAGATAATAAAAATAAAAAAAACACCACACCACCAAACCTATTGCACCGAACCTCTGCCAAGACAACACATTAATCACTGGAATATTAACCTAATACAAAAATAGAGTTAGGAGAATATTAACCATTTGGGTACACATCCACCACACCAACAACAACCTACGCATAATCGTCCACCATAAATTTAGAAATAAATAAAAATACAAAATATATTTTAATAAAACCAAATAAAATAACATTTAGTCATTTTAAATTCTAATAATTTTATCACAAAAATGATATAACTACAAATTTATTAAAAAGAAAAAACTGTAGAAATATGAAATTACAAAAAAATATATTTATGAATTTGTAATTATGACGTCGTAATTTATAATCTCTTATAAATACAAAACATAAGGGGTGAGCATGGGTCAGGTTTACTCCCGATTGGGGTTTAGGGTAAGGGTAGGGTAATGTGGTTGGGTTTATATTTTGAAAAATCTAGTGTAGTTTAATTTTTTACCATACCCTCGGGTTGCCCATACACGGATTAACCCCTGGTTAATTTAACCTGGATTTTTTAATGACACTTATATTAAGTATACAAAATACTAAGTTCAGCAAAATACATGTCATTTGAATTACATTAATTTTTTTACAAGTTTAACAAAATACAAGTTCATTTGATGTTGATTCACAAAAATATTACAATTATTACATTTCAAGTTCATATACAGAAATACATCTTCAAATGTTGAGATGTTACGAGGTTGTTCTATGTAAAATATTTTAGTATAATATGTAACTTACACCACCCCAAACAAGGATTAGCACTTGAATATATGAAGCCGTGAGACTCAAAATTGTTTAGTTTACTCATAGGTTGACCATATAATTTTTTTAATTGGTAATCACCACATGCCTCATGTAATATACAATTTCACGGGTCTCAGATATTGTTGTAAAATATCTTGGAATCCTTAAAATTCTCAGAACCAGATTGTGTTCCAAACACATAGGCAACGACTAATGACTACCAAATACATATAAAAAATAATGATTATAACGAAGGGCTTGCCGAGAATTAGTGGACATTCTGATTGATATTTATCTAAAGGTTTCAGCAGATGTCAAGTCAAATTCCTCTAAAAAAGAGTTCACAAATAGTGGAGTAAGTAAGAATTACAAAATGTATGTACAAAGTAAATAAAATTAATCAATATATCTAATAAACTTATCAAACTCAACCTCAACTTCAGAAACTCAACCTGAAATCAGAAATCATATTAAACCATTTAGAGTCCAAAAGTAACTACCACAAATCATATATATGATATCGACCATAGTATTTCAGACTAAAGTTTACTCAATATGTGGAAATTAATTCAACTCCTTGTTGTCAAGCTTTTTTTACTAGCATTAATACTTCCCCAATGTTCTCCATTTTCTAAATAAAATCTAACTCACATTTTTTATCATATATTTCAATATCTATGTTATCACCCTTTCAGCACCAGATACTAAAAATTTCCTTGTCTTTTAATCCCCAAAGCAACTTAAAAATGCTCAAGTTAGAAAGCCAAAAAAGAAGTCAAAAGATTACAATCCCCATAAAATAAAAAACTAAAAAATGAAAGTTCAGTGTAATACCCAGGATATATGTTCCTAATACATAATTTTCATAGACGTCTATAATGAATACTTCAACGGTTATATTCATAAATAACTTTTTTCTAGAGCAATTAAACGGATGTAAGACCTTACAACCAAACAAATACTCGCAAAATCTGAAAGCAAACACTTTCTATATCAGAATTTAACCGTTTGCAAATCACAAATAAAACTATTTTGAAATCAGAAAAGAAATTAAGAAATAATCTTACGAACAATGGAACATATTAAAAAAAGAAAACAATTATCAACAAATTAGGAAGAAGCTCGAAGAACTTTGCTCACTTAAAAAACTAAGTTCTAAAAACAAAAGGATCTGGAACAAAAACAAAATACAAAATATTAGTAAGTATATATTAAATCTAAAACAGAAAAAAAGGAAAAAATAGAATATGTTCAAATTATAACATAAAAGACAAT
Source organism: Nemophila menziesii (assembly GCA_029959085.1). Classification (NCBI taxonomy): domain Eukaryota; kingdom Viridiplantae; phylum Streptophyta; class Magnoliopsida; order Boraginales; family Hydrophyllaceae; genus Nemophila; species Nemophila menziesii. The sequence continues at coordinate 31,891 of JARWIR010000044.1, forward strand.
TTATTCTATTAATTATTTTCATTCTTTTGGGAGAAATGGAAAAGATTATGCGCGTACTAATAGTCTCACATTAGAATTTGGGATAAAAACCATTGAAAATGATTTAATATAACATGATTTTCTTATCTTGATGACTACTTAATGTCTCTTTATTTTAGCTATTACGGAAGTTACCAAGGCTTGGTCTACAAACAACTGACTTTAATGAGCATTGAAGAGCATTTATCACCAACCAATGATGAACATTTATGTGACGGCTTTTTGTCTTGCCATTTCTTCTATAAATAATGACGTTGTTACTTGCATTTCAAGAGAAGAGGAAAAATTGTTCTTCAGATAATGAAATAACTATTCTAGGGAAGAATAAAAAACAATTCTAAGTAGAATGGAAAAAACTATTCTAAATAGAATATGAAAAACTATTCTAGAAGAATGAAATAATAATTTTTTAGAGAATACAAAAAAATTATACTAGAGGAAATATAGAATAGAATATGGACGAAACTAAGAATTCGGAAAAGAAAATACTACTCTCTACTCTCCTCTCATAGAATATTTTAATATTACCAGAGCCGAACTTCTGTTAGAGATAACGGCACGACCGAAATATCTTTTTAACATGATTTTCAATTCCATATGATAGTTCTTTTCTTGAATTTTCGAGTAAATTTCCTTGTTTTCAATTTCTTGTAATAGTGTAATATTAATTTTAATCTAAACTAACTTCTTTTAAATTTATATGAAATCTATTTTTTACTTTTTCTAGTGATATTGTTAGATTTTTCCAACAAAATCTCCCTTAAATTTTTAGCTAAATATACATGTTAAATCACCCTAAATCCAGCAACATATGAATGATATAATAATATTCAACAACATGTTAAATCTCCATTTTCTCCTCTCTAAAACCCAACTTCTTCCATTTTATTCCACCTGTCTTTTTTTCTCCAAAGCCTACATCCTCCTCTTTCTTTGAATAAAGTTTTGTTTTCTTTGACAGCCTTGGTATAGGGCTTCTATCTCTAACCATGTTCTGTTTTTTATTAGTTAGTATATCATATCGAATCTATGACCATTACATTTCAAATATAGATTATATGTATATGTTTGCCTACCCAAACCTTCTTTGGAGAGGTGTGCTTCCTTATTTACATATCTTAAATTATTTCATTATCTTGTCATCTGGAAAATAGAAAATAATCTTGTGGAACAGTCAGATTTTTAATTTTAATATGTTAAAACATGAATATTTGTCAATTTATATTCTTCTAAATAGTTTTATGTTTCCAAATGTTACATGTACATGTTTTAGATTACGTTTATGAATCGCATACATTTCTTTAAACATAATTAATTCATAAATTATAATTTAAGGTTGTAGTAATAATATTACATAAATAAATACATATCACTTGGTTTTTAGCCTTAGTAATTGGGGACTAGAGCTATAAATGTTTTTTGCAATTTTTTTCATTTATCATCTTTAATTGTATCTCTTGTTTTAAAATTTTATTCCAAGAAATTTCATTCACATTAAATAAAATTCTTTAGGTGTATCAGTCCAACGGCACTACAGCTTCAAGATAGAAATTGTTTTAAGGAGGTTTCAAAATGTGTCAAGGTTTGGCTGTGTATAAAACTAGGTATTACCCGTGCCTTAAGGCACTTCGATGATTGAACAAAGTTACGCAATAATAAGAAAGGTCGATGATTGAATTGAGCTAAAAAAAATTACATATGACGATTCTCAAATCCTTTAGTGATATATGAAGAACATGAAAATTTTCTTTAACCACCGTATTTTACCTTTGATCCTACATTTTTTTAGATTTTATTTCAGAATCTTTTTAAAAAATCCACGAATATATGTGACATTTTACAAAATGTATATAATTTTCTATTTTAAATAACATGAAATATGTCTAGAAGTACAGTAAAATTAGAAATTAAGAAGAAAAACCAAACAAATCAAAAGAGGACCTTTTTGTGTTTTCTCTAGTGAGTTTCCACCCAATTCCACATTAGAAAAAAAAAAGAATAACAACCACAAAATTTCTCATAGAGTTATTATGAATTAAAAAAAAGTGAAACATAAGCCATCCCTAAGTTAATGAAACATTATGAATTTTTTTTATTGTGGAATGACCAACTGAAAAATATATCACTTATTCACTATGACCAACTGAAAAACCTAGCATTATTTTCAATTATGAATTCTCCATCTCATCTGGCACTTAACTGCTCCTCGGTTCACCTCATTCTTAATACAATACGATGAAACCGCAACCCTATTTTGGCTCCACTTGAACATCCTTTATCATTCCAATGAAACCTGATTCCTCAAATAGTGCTACATGAAACACATTATTCAATTTATGTTGTACCACTAATCCCTGTAGATTTTCTAATTTGAAAACGGAGACAGTTTAAACGGTTTATCTCATTTCAACAATAAGAATATGAACGGGGACCAACGATGCAATATATTTGGTCATTTCCCATAATACATGTACCAATGAAGAATTTCACCCAAAATTAGAAAAAAATTATAAACACTAATAAATCAAACCCAAATCTTACATGCCACCTTCTTGTACTAAAAGCTCAGCAACTTGAACTACACCTCAAACTGCACGCCAGTGTTTTGTTTGACTTGTATGATCCGCTGCATTTACATCTCCTCCTTTCTGCAAATTATCACCATAATATTAACATTCAACTGATACAGTTTAGTTCAAAATCCAGTTTTTATCCAGCTCTTTACAGTTGAGATGAACAATTCTTCCGCGTGTATAGTTGAATCAAAACTTTTGAGACATATATAATACAATTTTTTTTAATTAAAAGTATTTTCCTCCCAAAGGCAATATTAAAGATTTACATGACATTCATATCATACACCTTGGCCTTTGTGGGATAAACTGCAGATATATGAAGTGATTTTATGAATTAATCACAATAACACTTCATATATCCTTGTGTACAAAAAACATATGAAGCTATTACAAAAAAATCTGAAAAGATTTCTAGTTGTCCTTACTTCATATATCCTTAGTTACAAAATAGTATGGAGTGATTACAAAAAAGTAAAAAATCCCCGGCTGTCCTTACTTTATATATCCCTGGTTACAAAAAACATATGAAATTATTACAAAAAACTGAAAAGATCTCCAACTATCCTTTTCATCATAATTTTCACCTGTAACCATTAAGAGATTCTTTTTTTAACATCACTCAAAAAATAAACATTTCTGATACTAACAACGTTAAAAAGTAACTACCTAAGTTTAAAATAATACCTACTTCGCAGATGTACCAATTTTTTCCAAATCGTCAAGCTGTTAAAAACAAACAACAAACACTATCATCCATAATCCATCACAATACAAAAGAAAAATATAGACCTTACAGACTTGAATGGATTAGGAGAATCTTCACGTAATTCAAGAATATAAGTAGCTATCTTCACTTTAATACCCTTAATTCCTTTCAACTCTTCCATGTTGATTTCACGTTTAATTAGTGAGGAAAAAGACGAAAGCAAAAGAATAAAAAATGTACTAATACTCGCTTACTCGTAGAAGTGAGAAACTTGAGATATTCCTGAACATAAGAGTTCTCCATGCCCGAGCTTTGCTAGCAAAATGATAATGGATTGAGGGTTAAGGTTAAGGATTAGTTTAAGGTTAAGTTTAATGGTAAGGTTACAGTTAAGGTTAATGTTAGATTACGATTTAAAAGTTAAAGTTTTAAGGTAAAGTTTAAGGTTAAATGTTAAGGTTAAGGTTAAGTTTAAGGTTTAAAGTTAAATTTTTAAGGTAAAGTTTAAGGTTAAATGTTAAGGTTAATGTCATGGTTAAAGTTAAGGTTAAGGTTTAAGGTTTAAGGCTCAAGGTTAAAGTTAAGTCTTAACGTCAAGGTTAAGGTTATTTTTAAGGTTAAGGTTAAAATTAAGATAAAGTTGAAGGTGAAGGTAAAAGTTAAGGTTTTAGGTTTAAGGTTTAAGGGTTAAGTGTAAAGGTTTAAGGGTTAAGTTTAAAGTTAAGGTTAAGTTGAAGATGAAGATTAAGGTTTAAGGTTTAATGTTTAAGATGTAAGGTTTAAGGATAAATGTTTAGTCGTTAAGATTAAATTTAAGGTTACGATGAAAATGAAGATTAGGGTTTAAGGTGTAAGGTGTAAGGTGTAAGACTTAAGGTTAAAGTTAAGGTTAAGGTTTAAGATTTAAGGTTTAAGGTTCAAGGTCATGGTTGAAGTTAAGGTTAAGGTTTAAGGTTTAAGGCTCAAGTTTAAGGTTAAGTATTAACGTCAAGGTTAAGGTTATGGTTAAGGTTAAGGTTAAAGTTAAGATAAAGGTGAAGGTAAAGGTTAAAGTTAGGGTTTTAGGATTAAGTTTTAGGGTTTAAGGGTTAAGTTTAAAGTTAAGGTTAAGGTGACGATGAAGATTAAGTTTTAAGGTTTAATGTTTAAGATATAAGGTTTAAGGATAAATGTTTAGGTGTTAAGATTAAATTTAAGGTTACAATGAAGATGAAGACCAGGGTTTAAGGTTTAACGTGTAAGATTTAAGGTTAAAGTTAAGGTTTAAGGTTTAAGGTTCAAGTTTTAAGGTTAATGTTAAGTTTCAACATCAAGGTTAAGTTTATGCTTAAGGTTAAGTTTAAAGTTAAGATAAATGTGAAGGTAAAGGTAAAAGTTAAGGTTTTAGGTTTAAGGTTTAAGGTTTAAGGTTTAAGGTTTAAGGTTTAAATTTTACGGTTTAAGGGTTAAGGTTAAAGGTTTAAGGGTTAAGGGTTAAGTTTAAAGTCATGGTTAAGGTGAAGATGAAGATTAAGGTTTAAGGTTTAATGTTTAAGATGTAAGGTTTAAGGATATATGTTTAGACGTTAAGATTAAATTAAAGGTTAAGATGAAGATGAAGATTACGGTTTAAGGTTTAAGGTTTAAGGTGTAAGTTTAAAGTTAAGGTTAAGATTAACGTTTAGGTTAAGATTAAGGTTAAGGTTAAATTTAAGGTCAAGGTTAGGGTTAAGGTTAATGAAATAATAGTTAAGAAGTTGAGTTTATGTTTAATAGGTTGAGGGTTAAGGTTCATTTTAATCATATTCAACATTTGGTCCCTTAATCCTATAGAATATATTATCAATTCAAGTCATGAATCAATATAGTAAGTAAATTATACAGGGAAGGCCCAGGGCCGGTCCTGAGGGTAGGTTGAAGAGGCGACCGCTTCGGGCCTCCGATTTTTTGATGTTTTTAGGGGTCTTCAATTTATAATATCTTTGCATAAGGGGTCTCATTTTGTAAATTAGACCCCTCGAGGGAAACATTTCTCAATCTTTTCTATTCATTTTATTATTTTTTTTATGACTATCTTTGTATTTTAAAAGGTTTACCAAAAGATGATAAGACTTTATTTATCTGTGGTGATTAAGATATTGGGGCATTAATCTAAAAGGTCCATTACTAATATAACTTGCTTCATCAAGTCCAGCCAAGTATTTTTTTAGTACCCTTATTACCCTTAACAACTAATAACTTTATGATTAAATAAAAAGACCAGCCCATTTATTTTAATATTTGAAATAGCGTTGATTGATCAATTTTTTTTTTATTCATCATCGGTACTATCGTCTAAACAAACCCCAAAGAATAAGCATTACATCACTCCAATCAGTCAATGAAGAGAAACAATGGAGAAAGCTAAACGGCCGGTGAAACCCAATATTTTAAATCGGCAATCACGCAGAAATGAAGAAGGACCTTCCAACAACACGGCGGAGCCTAGCACATTGATAACCCAGACGACAAAACCTTTGAAAAACACGGCGGCGAAAAACAAAACGGCGAAGCCCAGTAATAGCAGCAAGCCAAAGCCAGAACAATTATAACCCAGATGGCGAAACCCAGTAAAAAAACACGGCGAAGCCTTCGACTACCACGTCGGAGAAATCCAAAAGTTTGAACCTGGCGAAGCCCAAAACCAATAGGGAAAAGAAGGCGAAACCCAAATATTTGAACCCGGGAAAGCCCATTACAATTAGTACAACGACTCGGCGACGACAACGAATGGCGAAACTGACCAATAGACCGTAAGGAGGTTCAACTTCAAGTGCATACATGGAAAATAGCAGCCTAGAAAAGGAATCGAAAAACAACAGCCAAGAAAAGGAATCGGAAAATGTGTCTCTATGTTTTAGGGTTTCCAAAAGTTTGTTAGGGTTTCTATTAGCTACGTTGGTCTGTACGTGAAAATGTACTGGGCTGCGCAACTAACACGGAGCGTGTAGGTATTTAGGACTTGTTCGTATGAAAGTGGTGGGCTGTGGCACCGTCTGTCGGGCTGTGGCTAGTATTTTGGTGGGCTTCGTGTAGAGGCTGTTGGGTTGTGCCTATTAATTTGGTGGGCTGCGCGCAGAGTTTGTTGGGTGGTGGCTATTAATTTGGTGGGCTGTGCGCAGAGTATTACTCTAACACAGATAGTAAATAAATATACGTGCGAACTTGAATCATTTAACCTTAAAAATTGTGTAAAGGATTTTGTGGCTGGAATACATACCATTGATGCAAAAAAGCTTGAAGATCAGTGGACTTGTTTCTGGAGAGTTTTTATGCGTTGCTTCGTATGAATCTTTTGGCTGCGATAATACGTCTTAATTGTGTCCAGAAATTAAGATAATTCGTTATGGTACAAATTAGTTCCGTTATATTAGGAACTAATTGATTCTTAGATAATGATTTTTTTTGTTATGCGACATGTAATTAGGGAAATAGAATACTGATATAATATATAAAAGAAGACTAAGGTTAATTTAGGTATATCATATGTCTAAAATAAAAATTTGGACCTTATTCATCCAAACTTTTGGGATGGACTTCTTGAGACACGATTTGTTGGGTTTTGGACCTAATTAGAAATTATCTCTAAGATATTCTACTAATTGAGTTTTCATGTCACAAAAAAAAATTAATTGAATTATTATTATTATTATTGGAGATAAAAAAGATATCACGTCCCATTGTCATTATCATAATGTTCATGTTTCAAATGAGATTATTTTTGTATATTATTTGCATTATTAGTATATTTCATTCTGTTTAATTAATCTTTGCATAAGGGGTCTCATTTTGTAAATTAGACCCCTCGAGGGTAACATTGCCCAATCTTTTCTATTCATTTTTTTTATTTTTTTAATGACTATCTTTGTATTATAAAAGATTTACCAAAAGATGATAAGGCTTTATTTATCTGTGGTGATTAAGATATTCTACTAATTGAGTTTTCATGTCACAAAAAAAAATTAATTGAAAAATTATTATTATTATTGGAGATAAAAAAGATATCACGTCTCATTATCATCATCATAATGTTCATGTTACAAATGAGATTATTTTTGTATATTATTTGCATTATTAGTATATTTCATTCTGTTTAATTTAGAAAATAAAAATAAGATTTATAATTCTTTATTTTAGAAAGAATATAAATCTGGTGAGATAAATTTTTAATTTTTTTTAAAATCATATTAGACCCCTCGAGGGAAACATTGCTCAATCTTTTCTATTCATTTTTTTTATTTTTTTAATGACTATCTTTGTATTTTAAAAGGTTTACCAGAAGGTGATAAGGCTTTATTTATTTGGGGTGATTAAGACATTCTATTAATTAAGTTTTCATGTCACAAAAAAAATTAATTGAAAAATTATTATTATTGTAGGAGATAAAAAAGATATCACGATCCCATTTTCATTATCATAATGTTCATGTTTCAAATGAGATTATTTTTGTATGTTATTTGCATTATTAGTATATTTCATTCTGTTCAATTTAGAAAATAAAATAAAGACTTATAATTCTTTATTTTAGAAAGAATATAAATCTAATGAGATAAATTTTTAATTTTTTTTTGTTAAAATCATACATATATGAATATAATAAATGAGAGAATGAGAAAAATAAGGGAATTATTATATAGAACTTTACAAACCAAACAGAGCCTAAGTTTTGAGAAGGTTAAGGAGCTATTTGGGGCAATTATGAGCTTAATGGGGGAAGAGTGAAAATAGGGAAATTCAGGTATGTTCTATTATGTATATAGATGGCCATTAATCTTAGATACTACGTCACTATTTTCAAATCAGTGAGATTTACTTTTACTTAATTGATTAAATTAATTAGTATTTATATTTGGAATTGGGGAGTTTAAGTACTTTATACCACAAACCAAGAGTTTTTATCACAATCTATAATTTCGTATTACAGGAGTAATTAGTAAAAATATTCAAGAGAGGGAAGAGGAGGGAGATGTTGGAGGGGAGGGATCTCGCAAAAGATTCAAAGTATCCAAATCAACACGTGGCAAAGGTATGATTTTGGATGCTAATTTTACTGTCATTTTTTTATGTTTAAGTATTTTATACCACAAACTAGAAGAGAATACGGATCTACTTTGACAAGAGCGAATTTAGCAGCCAAACAATTTTTTCCATGTCTCCGTTTTCCATTCACGGTCTTAATTGGGACCTAAAAAAGGATAAGCGCTACCATAACAATGACAAATCTGATTCAAACATCTCAACCAATTTAAATAGAAAAAAGACATCCCATATAATGCACAATGGGACTTTATTGAAAAAAGTTCGATAGTTTCTCTATTGGTTACTCCACATAGATCTTAAACATTAAATTGAATGTAATGAAAAAAATTATATTTTAATCCTGATACATTGTTGTTTTTTTATTTTTGTTTTTATTAATTATATTCATGTAAACGTGGATCCATTTATTTCATGATTGTGTTAAGTATACAAATTATGTCAATTCCATTGAGGGACAACAGTGTAGGTGGAGCAGCTAAGACAAGCTGAAATGCATCACAGGTGTAACAACAGGTATGCTTAGGGCTCCCAAATCACAAGTCCTTGGAACTAGTACACATCACAACCCGTAGAGGTTGTTTAAGGGGCTCCAAATCTGCGAAATGCTAAGGATTGTTGGCGCAATAACATATCATAAATTTTTTAAATGGATGGGATATATAAAAATTAAGTAGTACTATATCAAATTTGGGAGGATGCAGCCACGACTAATCCCATGAGAAATATACATGCCTCCTCATGCATATTCTCACTTAATAAGAACTAGGCTACCCACATTCAGGTAGAGGATTTGAACCATGTACCTCTTGCTTTACCCCTTTTGGATGCATGCTATTGTAATTAATTGTCTAACCTAAAAGTAAGCTATAAAATGGACAAATTCGAGTGATGGATTTTGAAGATTTTCAAAATTAACTAAATGTGTAAATTTATGATATTATGATTCATGTCTATATAGTTGAGACTGATTTTAGTTTGTTTTTTGATTTTTAATATTTTTTTTGTCTTAAGTTAACGTTTACCGTTAAATTTCTAATTTCTTGTAATTTAATAATATATGTTGACCAAATCCACATTCGACCCAGATCTAACCAAAAACCATAAACCCAAACACAAAATCTTATATAGTGATTAGGTTAGGTATTGGGTCTTGATAATTGAAATTCGCACTTGCGCGTTTAGTGCTAGTTTAATTATGTAAGTTGGATAATCAACCCGTATGCACCCTTACACTAGATGATATTTGGTCTAAAGAGGATTTTTTGAGTTGAAAGAGAAATAACTAATTAGATCGATATAGGGGGTGTAACACGATATTTTTCATGTTGCGGTTATCCAACTACATAGTTGTAATAAAATTGTACGTATTATGGATGACAACAACCCGTGGCATGAAAACCTTGAAGAGATTAAGGTTTTATTTCTTCTTACAAGTTACTACGTTCATATCTTTCAAGAAGACCTCAGATCTATGAGTATCTTGATCAAAACCTTACACTTGAGAAAGTTAAATGCGATATTTTTGATATGGAGGTAAAAACTCTGAATCTATACAATAACCCCGGCCTCATTTATAAAAAATATTGGGAAATGATACAATTTGATGTTTTTACATGGTTAGAGTTTTCTTCAGTGTATCTCTAGATCTCAACATACGAATAATTCTATATTTACATTGGTTCCCAAAGGTGATAAGTAGGAAAAAGTGGTTGATATATGTCTAGTATCATGCTGGAAAATTGATTACAAGATTAATGCTGCCATTCATTTATATGATGAAGGTATATATAGATGGTATTATATCCCCCACACAGTCAACGCTTTTGTCGGAAGGAGGTAAGGAAATTCTAATTAAAGCTGTCTTACAAGCTATACCAAATTATGCGATGTCAATGTTTGAATTTCCAAAAACACTGTGTAAAAAATTGTCGAGTATTGTTGCTAATTTTTGGTGGGACGCTGGGAATAAAAAAAGAATTCACTGGATTAACTGGAAAAGAATGGCGAGATCTAAGAAGATTGGAGGCTTAGGATTTTGGGATTTCTACAAAATGAACTACGCAATGTTAGCAAATCAAGCTTGGAGGCTGCTTAACAATTTAGATTTGTTTGCTTATAAAATTCTTAAATCTATCTATTTCCTGAATTCTAATATGATTGATGCAAATTTGACTAAACGACGATCTTGGAGGATGTAAAGCATTTTAAAGGACAACAATTCTTAAAGAAGCATATGTTATGGAAAGTAGGTAATGGAAGAAATTTTAGTATCTGGAATCATTTTTTTCTTAGCAAAGGTATTTGTTTGAAAGCCTAATAATTCTTCAATTAATTTTGTGCATGACTTTTTTGATAAATCGGGTATTGGGTGGAATAATTAGTTACTTCAAAATTATTTTTCGAAAGAAGTGGGAGACTTTATTACAAAAATTCCGAGATGTATTATTGAAGATGAAGATAAACTAATATGTCCATATAACAAGAATGGGAAATATTCTACTAAATCAGGTTATCATATTTTGGTTAATGAAGAATTGGCTCTAGAAGCACAATCATCTATTCAGGGAGATAATAAGGATAACGGTATTTGGGATATAATCTGGAAAAATAATGCACCGTCAAGAATTAAAAAAAATTGTTGGAGAGTGTGCAACAATGCTTTAGCGGTTAAAAACAATCTGAAAAATAGAAAAATTTGTTAATAATGAGATTTGTGAATGGTGTGAACTGAAAAATGAAGATATTGTACACATTTTCTTGAAATGCCCTTCTACCATGGAAATATGGGCCTTATCACCATTGCAGATTAAGATTGACCAGAACTTTAAAGGTACGTTTTTAGAATAGTTTAGACAAATTATTGATGGTTATAGTGAAAATGGATGGGAGAAAAAACAGGTGACAGCTTATGTGGTGGCACTATTATGGAATATATGGAAGGAAAGAATGAAATGCTTGCATGAAGGAACTAAGTGGAATGGTGATAGCATTTTAAGGAAATCAAAGGGGCTAATTTTGAGGATTTTCGGGTCGTGTATGGATTGGAGAAATATTTTTAATACAAAAAGGGATTATAATGAGTATAATGAAGAGATTAATCTAATGGTAATGGATGAAGCTGAAGTTATTTGGATGAGTAATGACTCTTTATTAATAATAAAGACCCAGCTATTGACGCCACTGGGGTGGGTAAAGATGATAATGTGGTGAAAAGATCAAGCATGAAACTTAAAATATAGTGTTATCGAAGGAGATTGTGTAGGCCATTTTATTAGCAATAAGACTAAGTAAATATTTTCTAAATCAAAGTGTGTTGTTTTACTCGGATAACCTTGAATTAGTTCAAGGAATTTTTGGGTTGACCGGGCTCCATTGGAGCCTTAAACCTACCCTTTCGGAAGTTAGGAAATGGTTAGGTCAAGGTTCAGATTGGAACATTGCCCATGTGGATAAAAGATACAATTCTACAGCTAATGCACTTGCTAAGTGTACTAGGAAAAATATAGATCTTTCTAGCTGGAAGGACTTATCACTTACAGCTTCTAATGAGTTTTTAGTTAAAATATGTAATACACATAAATGATTTTCTTATATTCTCCGATTAAAAAAAACGACAACTAATAACAAATAATACACTAATGACGTCAAATAAATATACATGTAGAAATGACTAAGCTCATCTAATGTCTTTGCTTATCACACTATCTCTACATATACCCATGTACTAGTAAGGAGATAAAATCATCCTATACATTAAATTATGAAGTTAAAACTTAGTATTTAGTTATTTTTATTAAATACATAGAAGTACACTCTTATAAATATTTAATATGTTTATCTTTAATCCTATTTTAAATTATACAGTAATATATTTAATTCAATAATTTTGGACTCTATGTATTATTATTTATTTGGATTACATTGTCGTTATTATTGGATTGATTGTATTATTTCTTTATCGTGTATGATTAATTATAAAATTGGGATAACACGGCCTACTTCGTCGTTTATCCATTAATTGTTATCGTTGTTGAATCGACCTACTTAGTTGTTTCATATTTGATATTTAATATATCTATCGATCGATCTCTCGACATGATTCAGTCGAGTTGTACTAGGCGGCAGCGGGCTAGCCAAGATATACACGACTATTATGATCTATTCCCACCTGTCGCATGTTACGGAGATTTCCTTGGCCAGTGGTTCATAGGTTCGTTATACCTGGGTATTACCAGTGAGAGTGATAAGGGATCGAGAGTTGCGACGGGAGTCATAAGGGCAAAACCACAGTGTCTTTTGCAACGTGATTATTACTTGCTAGTGTATATAGCTTGATGGGTAGTATAGGCTGCCTAGTTGGATATATATACTTATATGATTTATTTATTTATCGTTTTATGAATGTTTACTTTATATTCAGACCTATATCAGTTCAATGACAACGTCTTATATAATTACCGCCCTTAGGTTAAAGTCTACATATGACTATTATTTATTTTCTCGCTGAGCTAGTGGAAGTTCACCCCCCTTTCCCCACCCTTTCAATTTAGATAACTTAAGGAGTTGGGTAGTGGTCAGTAGCAAAGGACAAGTTGAAGAGGAAGAATAGATTTTTGTATTTATTAGTTTGTATTATTTAATTTTGCACAATGTAATGTAATAAATAGTTAGGTAGTATAATAATATACTTTTATTAATTTTAAATTAGATAGAATAGTCATGATTTTTGGGGCGCTACAAGTTGGTATCAAGACTTAGAGTAGTCTCTAAGCGTAACTAGGAATAGGACTCTCAGACTATGGACAATGGATAGAAAATGGGTAGACAAAACATGTAAATCGATAAAAATTAGAATTAATTAGTAGTTGTCATTGAACAAACCCCAAGATAACTCTTGAGGGTGATCCCTTGTCTAGTACTAAATGTGGTGATAATCTCTTGAGTAGAGTGTCATTGTTTTTGGTTACTAGATTCGTCTATATTTGGACATTTAGATCCTTAATAGAAATTTAATCATAAGTAATTACGCGATTGTAGTTAAGTGTCAAAAAATTTTAATTTCCATACTTGATAATTTATAATAATTCGTTGTTTATGCCTTCTTTGATTAATTCCTATGATTGAAATCATTTAAATCAAAATGAAAAAAGTCACACTAAATAAATCGGGCTTAGAAATTAATAGGAAAAGGAATTTCGAGGGCGATAATTTTTTAAGGTGGAACGAGTGTGAAACATTGAATATTTTAATAAAAAGAAATTTATATAAATATATTTTTAACTTATAATAAAAATATAAGTAACTAAAATTATTTGTAATGACTACTATTTTATATATATCAAAGGAATCTATTTTAATATTTTATTAATTTTAAAGTAATTTAAGTCTCGTAAATAGTGTAGCTTAGCATAAATACATAATTGATTATTACTAGTAAAGTAAACTAATTGATATAGGAAGGTAATAATATTATTATTTATAAAAGAAAATTAATAAGTCCTCACACCTCTCCACACTTACACCATCGACACAATCCTAATCTCCTTTACTCCAAACCTATTGCATGGATAAGAATTAAAAATATCACCTTATCTGATCCTTTCTAGCTATAAACATGAAACTAAGAACAAATAATACACTTATGACGCCAAATATATGTACACATACAAATGACTAAGCTTATCACACTATCTCTATATATATTCATGTACTAGTAAGGAGATAAAATCATCCTATATGTTAAATTATGAAGTTAAAACTTAGTATTTAGTTATTTTTATCAAATACTGGTGGGGGCAAAAGTGTGATAAAAAATAAAAAAATTAAGATAATAATAAAATACACACCCTTGACTACCACGAGAAAGTCACTGCAAGTATTACAGATCTTTAGTAAGTTTAGTGAGTAAGTAAAAGCTTGTTCGCAGGGTTTGATCTGTTAGATCTTCTTATGGATATGAAGAAGTATAGGAGAAATTACTTGTTAAATAAAAAGACAAAAAGAGTAAGAATATTTATTTGGTTTTTAGATCTGAAAATTTATAATGCTAATAAATAAATACTAAACGAATGGAAATGAAAAATATAGCTTAGGGTTTGTAGTATGCACTTATCTTTCAAAATCAATATTCTAGTTATAAGGGTGATCAATATTCTAAATCTAGATTCTAAGTTCCTCCTAACCCCTTTCCAGGCGGACTTAGATGGCGACCTCACAATTAAGATTGGACTTAACTAAGGTGCTCCTACGCCACTAGGTTCTTAGATGAGACCGGCCTTCTAATAATGATCGGTGATTAAATTAAACTCTGGTGACTATCTAGTTAGGCAAGCGTATCAGGATCACTACCGCACACTAGAATCTTATGTGGTGTTTCAAAAATTAGACACTCCTTCCGGGCGACCATCTAACTACTATTAATGGGGTACCCTATACACATACATTCGCAAGACTACGGTCAATAAATCAAATCACATAAAACAGATATATGGTTAAGCAACTAGAATCAATTTAACATGGTTTCCCCAAATAACGTTAAAACAAATAAAGAATTAGAAATCAAAGATTACACATATGCAAACCCAAGCTATGGAAAAATTAGTTCAAATCTAAAGACATAGAAATAAACTACGGACAACAGTAATTAGAAACAAAGATAATCAAAAGAAGCTAATACAAATTATAATAATTATAGAGGGAGATGGTGGAGGGAGATGATGGAGAAGTGGATTTTTCTATTTTCCAGCTCTTGTCTTCCTCTCTATAGGTCTTGTTGCTTCTCTTGAATGACTTCTATGATATTTAAGGTTTAGAACAGTGTAAGGACATGTTTACAATAGTTAAAGGGTGTATTTATAGGAGTCTAGGAAGCCCTAAAAAAATCTTGGAGTGGAAGACAAGTAATTGGGCTTCTAGTCCAACTCAAATTCGTAGCCCTAAAATATAAAAAAGGTAATAAACGTTTGCTGGTTTTTTGGCATAACTTCTTCAATATTGCTCCGATTGACGTGTTCTTCGTATTGAAACTGATCGACTCGGAAAGCACTACAGCTTTGCTTCATACCATTCTTCAAAATTCCCAGTCAATCTTGAGTTATGATTACTTTTATGGATGTAACTGCTTGAATTCAGATTTACTTGGCAACTTTTTTTTTCCAATTTTATCTTTTCCTTCCTTTATCTCCAATTTCCATCATTATCTTCTTTCTTTTATCTCTTGGAAATGATTTGGAATCTAATTAATTACCATATATCTTTAATTCTTCACAATTAACAAACAATTAAACCAAATATGCTTAAAAAATAATAAATCATCAAATCAAGACAAGAAAAAAGAAAATACAATAATACTAATAAAAATCGAGTATTAAACTTCCTAAAACACCAAAATGATTTCTCCAACTAAGATTAAATCATCACAAATGGAGACACATGAAGAACTCTGACTCAAAGTTGTATCATCCCGATACAATAAAGATAAGAACAAAGGGAAGTCTCTAAATACACACCTAAGGGAACTCGGCTCTCAGTTGCACTACCAACTGGAGGAGTAGGGTTCGCAGGCATAGGCTGGAAAGAGGGCAAACCCTGTTGTACTCTCATTTCGTTAATTCATCCCATCACATTAGTCACAACTACCTGAGAGTAAACCGGAGGAGCAATGCTAGTATAGGCTATATCATGGTGTGTATAAGGTTTCAGTCCTTGGGCTACTCGAAACTCGTTTATTGCCGCCATCATATGCGTGTTATGCTCGTCTTGTGCCAGGGTAGTCGATGGACTCGAACACAGTTCTTATTTCTTAGTCGGCCCATACTCTGTGTCCAACTCCTCTTCGGAGAGCCCATTACCTTAGCAGCATCCCACACCGACTCAACTTGCTCCTTAAGCGACAAGTCTCGAGATTCAGTTGACTCAGATGGACTCTGAGTCACTTTCTCTTTCATCATCTCCTTCAACACTTTCTGTTTATTTAAAGACATGAAAAAAATTAATATCAAATAATGAATAAAATTATAATTAAAAAGTCATTTTTAAAATAAATTTACATCTGTGTTCTTAAAACCTTCCGACCTCCACTGCTTTGTCTTCTTGCTTTTGCCTATAATCTCCAATAACGCAGCCATTTGTGGAATGGGGACTTTTTGTTGGGTAGCTTCATCCCTCACTGTCAAAGTCTCATCCTCTGTCGCCTTTAAAACACCCTGTTTCATACAAAAAAATTAATAAATATCTTAAATAATTTAAACACCTATATAAAAATTTAACTACCTCGTAAAGAATATCTCTAGTGCGGGAATATTTCCTAGAACCTGTCCCACTTTTATTCTTTTACTTCTTTCGATTTAATTTATTCATTTTACCTTGGTGCTGAAAAAATTTATATTACAAATATTAATAACAATTTATATAATCTAAATGATAAAATAAAGGAATACATAAATATATACCTTTGCTACTTTCGAACCCACAACTTACAACATATCTCCCAAATCTCATCGGATAACTCACTCGATTTAATTCCCTTCAAGAAATAGTCCTTCTTCGTATTATGTTTGTAGTCTTTGTACCTAAGACGCATGGTATCATCTAAATTCCCAGCAATATCTGCCCAATCGGGCCTTTTCCTCCAATTTGCAATATTTCAAAATTCCTATATCCTAAATATTAATTAAAGTTAAATTAAATTAAAAAGTTGTCCTACATATGTATTAATGGTGGGGTTAGTTTAAACTACATATGTAGTTTAACAGCTACTTTATCGGAAGTGGGAACTTTATCCCACGCTTTGTAGCACGGTGGAATCCTTTCTCGAATAGTTAAGTTACGGACGATAGTTTCCGTAGTTTAAATTACCGACAAAAAAGATAATATCAATAAAAAAGCCAGCACACCACTAAACCTATTGCACCGAACCTCTACCAAGACAACACATTAATCACTTGAATATTAATCTAATAACAAAATAGAATTAGGAGAATATTAGCCATTTGGGTACACATCCACCACACAATCAACAACCTACGCCTAATCGTCAACCATAAATTTAGAAATAAATAAAAATACATAATATATTTTACTAAAACCAAATAAATAAATATTTAATCATTTTCAATGATAATAATTTTATCACAATAATGATATAACTTAATTTTTTTTTGAAAAGAAAAAACTGTAGAAATAAGCAATTACAAGTTTTTTTATTTATGAACTTGTAATTACGACGTCGTAATTTCTAATCACTTTTAGCTACAAAATATAAGGGCTGAGCATAGGTCAGGTTTACCCCCTTCTGGGATTAGGGTATGGGTATGGTAATGTAGTTTGGTCTATATTTTGTCAAAATCTAGGGAAGTTTAAATTCTTACCATACCATCGGGTTGCCCATACACGGGTTAACCCCTAGTTTACCCAAGATTAATTTAACCTGGATTTTTTCTAATGACAAGTTCAACAAAATACATGTCATTTGAATTACATTCAATTTTTGTACAAGTTTAACAACATACAATTTCATTCAAAGTTAATTCAAAAAAATATTACCATTATTACATTTCAAGTTCATTTACAAAAACACGTCTTCAAATGTTGAGATGTTACGAGTTGGTTTGGTGTAAAACATACTAGTATAATATGTAACTTACACCATTCCAAACAAGGATTAACACTTGAATATATTAAGCCGTAAGACTAAATTTTTTTAGTTTCATCACAGGTTGAACATATTATTTTTTAATTGGTAATCATCACATGTCTCATGTAATATACACTTTCACGGGTCTTAGATTTTGTTGTAAAGTATCTTGGGAATCCTTGAAAACCTCATAACTATATTGTGTTCCAAACACGTAGGCAACTACTAATGGCTACTAAATACATTTAAAAAATGTCAATAAGGAAAGGCTTACCGAGAATTAGTGGAAATTCTAATTGATATTTATCCAAAGGTTTCAGCAGATGTAAAGTCAAATTTCTCTAAAAAAGAGTTCACAAAGAATGGAGTAAGTAAGAATTACAAAATGTATGTACAAAGTAAATAAAATTTACCAATACATGTAGTAAACTTATCAAACTCAACCACAATTTCAAAACTCAACTTGAAATCAAAAATCATATTGACCCATTTTGAGTCCAAAAGTAACTACTATAAATCATATATATGATATCGACCATAGTAATTTGGACAAAAGGTTACTCAATATATGGAAATTAATTCAATTCCTTGCTGTCAAGCTTCTTTTACCAACATTGATACGTCCCCAATGATCTCCATTTTCAAAATAAAATCCAACTAACATTTTTTATCCTATATTTCATAATCTATGTTATCATCCTTGCAAATAACAAATAAATAATGAAAGGTGAATGTATTACCCAAGATATATGTTCCTAATTCATAATTTTCATAGATGTCTATAATGAATATTTCATTGGTTAGATCCATAAACCACTTTTTATAGAGTAACTACACGGATCTAAGCTCTTACAACCAAACAAACACTTTCAAAATATAAAAGCAAACACTTTCTATATTAGAACCAAACCATTTGGAAAGTAGAAATCAAACTATTTCGAAATCAAAAAAGAAATTAAGAAATAATTTTACGAACAAGCGAACATATTCAAAAAATAAAACAATTAAAAACAAATTAAGAATAAGCTAGAAGAACTTTGCTTACAAAGATTCCATCAGTTTGGAAGGGGTCGAAATTATGCTCTTATCTTGTCTAGGCATGAAACGGGTCGGATTGGAACTTTTGTTGGTGTTTACAATATCCATGATTGGCCTGAGGCCTCAAGATTTACGTATGATCAACTCTTCTATACTCTTATCAATGAGATATCTTTTTCCATTGTTCGCTTCTTTTCATTGCACTTTATATTAATGTGACAAAAAGGAAAAATATTCAGTACCTACTACTACTACTACTTAGTCTAATGTCTGTTTGACACTTTGTTATCCTTGTGGCTATGTAATTGTTATGCTCGCTTTGACGAAGTACGCCTAATTTGAGAAAATGGTATTTATAGATGAATTATGTCATAGAACTTTGCGGTAAGTACTATTTACTCTTTGGGGTCATATAAATAGATCTTTTTTTGTTTATCTTTATAAGTTTAAAAGAGGAAATTTGTATGCATACTCTTTGGGAAGGAGAAGTTAACTTGACCATTTCTATCAAAATTGGAGAATTGAAAAGGTTAATGCAATTATTCACTTAAAAGATCAGACTATTGGCTGGAGGTCTCAAGTCTTTCGATCAATCATCTTTGTATTTTCTAAATGCTACTCAAGTACATTCTACCTCTTCTTGAATACCATACAAGTTTGTGCCTGGATGGGTTTGACATGAACGTTCTGGGGAGTTAATCAGGAAGTTACCTGGGTTTAACTGAAAGAACTTACCCACTAAGATAGTGCTTGGGGTGGAGATCATGGGAAGGTGGTTTATTATCAGTTAATAAACCAACGCTTCCTGGACTCTATAAATAGGAGTCTTCTACTCCATCTTCAACACAGCTTCACAGCACACAATTTCTTCAGCAAAAATTCCTTCTCTTATTCCATTACACTTAAACAAGATTCTCAGACACTTAGGTGGTGAAAACAAAGAATTTAATTCTTGTAATTAAATTCACGATCAGAAAGCAAGAATTCAGAAAATAGGAATTCAGAAATCAATCCGCTGCGTAAGAGGTTTGTCTAAAAAACATTTACTATTTAATTTAGTAGGTAACAATTGGTATTAGAGCATGTTACCTGGATTTTTTTTTTTTTGCTACGTCTATGCATGTAAAGGGGTTCGAACCCTGGCCAACCCTACCAATGACTAGTCACTTAACCACTTTTTCTATACAATTAGTTGTTACTTACAAGAATATATGTTTCATTTATAACAAATTTCAGAAATGTATTATTTTAATTCAAAAAGGTGGTGAAATATTTTGTTCTTAATTTTTCTATAGAGGAAAATGGTGATTACACGATCCCGGGGATTACGTGCATTCAGACGCGACCTGTTGATGAACTACAGGACTGATTACAAGAACATAAAGAATACTAATAAAGCAAAATTGGTTTACACCGCCAAAGAACCCGAGTCAGATGGACAAAGGGAAGATTTGAAAAACAAAATAATGACACTTCGAAATTATAAGATGAAATCATCACATTCTTTAATACAACACGTGAAGATTGTAAATGATATGATACAAGATGTCATAAAATATGCCTATCATATGAATGAGAATGACAAGGTTGATTTCCTTCTCAGGACTTTGCCAAAAGACTTGAGAAAAGATCTCCTTGATATATGGAGGAATGTGAATCCCGAAAATTATGTAGATAGGAGATCAAAAACATATGGTTGGGTCGTATATGCCTTCACTGAATCTCATATGTGGAATCATTTTAAAAGGCATACAAGTTTTTTCAAATGTTCTTGTGAGATGAATTCGCCTACTAAGTATGATCCGATAAGTCTCTATGTAAAAGAGGGTTTTGAAAAATCGATTCCTTTGAAAACGAGATATGAGTGATTGTCATGTATAAGTTAGAGTTTCTTTGCTAGTTAGTTTATTTTGGTAGTTCGTTTCAAATGTTAGTCTTTGAATTTTATTTGGTTATTTGTTTACCAAACATGTTTTTTCATTTATGTATGAATTCAACTAGATTATTTGCTTTTATGTTATTAGTTGTGTAGTTTTCATACATTTTTGCTCTATTCATGTTAGAGTAAGTGGGAGTTCTTGAAGAACTTAATTTTGCAGTTAATGAAAATGATTGAATGGTTAAGACAAACAAAATATAGTGGTTCCTGATTGGGAACATAGTGAACTTTCTTTATCACTTATTTTGTTATCTTTCTTATTCATTCCGTTTGCATTAATAGCATAGAGTTGTTAAATAAATGTATGACACTAATGGAAATCTCTTACTTTATAGAGAAAATGGCATCGAAAACCATCATTGCTGATCTCAACAAAGGAGAAAAGATGAATGGTGAGAACTATAACCTTTGGAAGCTCAAGATACACTATGTTCTAGAAGTGCAAGATGTTCTTGAGGCTGTTAACAATGTCATGGCTCAGCCTGAGGAAGGCAACACAGCTCAAAACAGAAGGGACATGGAGGCTTATGAGAAGTGGAAAAAGAAAGATTCCACTGCAAGAGGCATCTTGATAGGCTCCATAAATGACGATCTTGTATATGAATGTCAACGATACCTCACTGCTCACGAAATGTGGAATGCTCTTAAGGAGAAGTATGGGGGTACGACTGTGACTAAGTTGCGTCAATTGACCATTAAGTTTGACACTTGCAAGAAGAAGCCTAATCAAACCATGCAACAACATCTCCGAGAGATGTCTAACATGATTAGGGAACTTAAGAATGCAGGTCATAACCTTACTGATGAACAACAGGTTCAAGCTGTGATCCGATCTCTTCCAAATAACTAGGAGCATTTGAAGATAAACTTGACTCACAATGACAACATCAAAACTTTTGATGATGCTGCTCGTCATATGACATTAGAAGATGAACGTCTAGATGCAATTAAGCCTCAGGGTCAGGCTTATTGATGTCTACTCATTTGTGATAGATTTATGTTAAGATGAGACATCATTTTTAGTGTTTTAGAAGTCAATAATGTCGATTTTCTTGAGTTTTAGTGCACTTTCCTATTTTGTGTCTTGATTTGTAGAAATAATGTTTTTAGAGCATATTGGGTTTAATTGTTTATTTAGTGTGTAGCTTTAAAGATAATTATGGAGATTAATTAGAGTCCAAGTCTAAGACAACAACTTATGGAAGGAGATATGCATGGAAATTAGAGATAAGGAAAGAATTGCTAAAAAGATGGAAAAGGAAAAGCTGCCTAAATCTGGGATTCTGCAAAGATAGGCGTTTTTACCTAATAAAGAGACCGATTTTGGTGAATTACTCCTAAAGGGCCTAGATAATTCTGTTGCGATTCTTTTGGTATCTTGTGGAGCAAAATCGGACCAATAACGAAGAAGTTATGACCAAAACAACGCAGCAGTGTTTATCTTTATTTCCATACGAATTTGAGTTGGGCTAGAAGTCCATTACCTTAACTATTCCTCAAGAAAACGAATTAGGTCTTCTAAACACCTATAAATACACCCTTATATCACTTGTAAATCATCCTTGCCTCATAGTAATTAGTTCTTAAGGTTTTATTCTTCCAGTTTATTGTAGAGAGCAAGATGATGTCTTTTGTAATTTCTTTTAGTTTATTTCCTTCAGGTATGAACTAAACTTCCCATAGCTTGGGTTTTGCATATGTATAATCTATGAATTCTAATTCTTCTATCTAAGTTTATTTGGGAATTATATGTTTTAATCTGATATTAGCTTCTTACTTTATATTTGCTTATGTGTTTTGATTTAATGTCTTTCCTAGAACTGATCACTTTAGGATTGTTTTAAGAGTAGTTAGATGGTCTCCTTGACAGGGTGTTTAACTATTGAACCACCACATAATGTCTAGTGTCGATAGCAGTTCTGACAAAACATACTTCTAACTAGATAGTCATTAGGGTTTGTTTTAATCACCATATCACCAAGATTGCAGTATTTGCTTAGGGCCTTAGTGGCGTTTGATAACCCTATTTGAAATCACTTCTTGGTTGTGCCGTAGCCCCCTTAGTCGCTCTCGTAGTGGAATTTAGAATCCTGACTAAGTATTACCAAGAGCTAATATTCTCCCTTATGAACTAGATTTATAGATAGAATTAGAAGGATTAGTGCATACTAGCAAAACCTAAGCTATACTTCTCATCTCATATTCTTAATCTTTTACTTTATTGTCTTTATTTTATTAGTTTAATTCATAATTTCAAAAACCAAATATATTTATTTACTGTCTTCTAGTTATTTGCTTTTACTCGTTATCTGTTCCTACGCGTTTAACACACTTAAGTCCCTGAGAACGAACTCTACTTATCATTAAAACTTGCATACGTCCTGTAATACTTGCAGTACTGTGCCTGTCTAGGGTGAGAGTGCATAGTTTTACATACTTAAATTAATCTTATTTTTATCACACTCTAGGCGACACCACTTATGTTGCTGAGTCAAGTTCCCACAAAGTTTCTGGCAATAAGCGCAAGAACAATGGGAAGAAGAACGGAAATGAGCATGTTTCCAAGAAGAACAAGAAGGGTGGTAACAATAATGGAAAATGTTTCCGTAAGAAGAAAGACAAGAGTAAGATGAAATGCTTTAACTGTGAGAAAATGGGTCACTTCGCTCGCGAGTGCAGCGAGCCCAGAAAGGTAGCAATTTCATTTACTTCTTGTAATTTTAATTATGTAACCAGTACTGTATTGCTTGCTGATTCTAATCCTTTGTGGACTGTGGACTCAGGAGCGACAGACCATGTAGCCAAAGACCGAGAGGCATATGTAGAGTACCGTCGGATTCTAGAGGGATAAAGGTGGATATATGTAGGAGACAACAATAAGGTTGAAGTCAAAGGAGTTGGCACTTGCAAGTTGAACTTGCGAGGTGGTCAAACCTTGTACCTGCATGATGTACTTTACGCACCTGACATTCGACGGAACTTAGTCTCGGTCACTGTTCTTCTAGGATTAGGTTTTAATTTGCGTTTTCATAACAAACAAGTAGATATCTATTATGATGCTAGGTATTATGGTTCTGGTTTTATTTCGCATGGTTTAATTGTACTAGATGATGATAACTCGTTTAATAGTTACTCCCTCCGTTCCACTGAAATTGTCCACTTACTAAAAATAATGTTCCAAATATATTGTCCACTTAGGAGTTCAAGACACTTTTTTTCCTACTTTTTCCACTATTACCCTTATTAAAATATTGAAATTTATATTTCCAATACACATTTAAGATATCAAGATACTTTATTAGGGGTATTTTTGTAATGGTGAATGTATTTATTATGTTTTTTAATATATGTGAAAAGCTAAGTGGACAAATTAAGTGGAACGGAGGGAGTATTGTTTAAGTAGTTGCTTTTCCACTAATACTTCTTCTTCTAGTAATTCTAATGTAGAAGAAAATGTATGGCATGCTAGATTAGGTCATATTGGTCAAGACCGTATGAATTTGTTGGCTAAAGCGAACCTTTTGGGTTCGTTGACTAAAGTCAACTTTCCAACTTGTAAAAATTGTCTAGCAGGTAAAGCAAAACGGAAACCATTGGAAAGGCTAAACGAGTCGAGTACCCATTACAAGTAATTCATTCAGACATCTGTGGTCCAATGAGTGTTCAAACTAGACGTGGGGAACGTTATTTCATCACTTTCATAGATGATTTCACTAGGTTTGGTTATGTCTACCTGATTTCTCACAAATCCGAAGCATTGAAATGTTTTATGACATTTATCAATAAAGTGGAAAATCAGTTAGAGAGGAAGGTGAAAAACCTAAGAACCGATTGAGGACGTGAATATCTATCTGATCAGTTTAAAGAACTGTGTGATGAAAAAGGGATAGTAAGGCAACTTACAATTCCTAGAACACCACAACAGAATGGTGTGGCTGAAAGGAGGAATAGAACACTCCTAGAAATGGTTAGGTCTATGATGGCACAAGCAAATCTTCCAATATCTTATTGGGGAGATGCCTTGTTAACCGCCTGTTATATAGTTAACCGAGTACCCACAAAGACTATTCCATCAACTCCTTATGAACTCTGGACAGGTAGGAAACCTAATCTGTCATACTTGCGACCTTGGGGGTCGGCAGGCTATGTTCATGATCTATCTCATAAGTATGGGAAGTTAGGTCCAAGAGGTAAGAAGTGTATCTTTATTAGATACCCAGATCACTCTAAAGGATATGTGTTTATTGGTGAACATAATGATGGGGGTCTTACTGAAATTGAGTCACGAGATGTTACATTCTTGGAGAATGATTTTCCTAGCAGAGGCGAGGTTGACAGAAATTCCATTTTATGTGAATTAAATGAAATTCAGGAAGATGATATGCAAACAAATGTGACGCCTGATGAGGTAACACATACTCAAGAAATAGAGACAGACACTCCTCTAAATCTTGAGACGGAAGAAACTATTGCATCATCTAGTGATCCTATTTCTCAAGATTCTCAACTTAAGAGAAGTGCTAGAGGTTTAGTTCCTCGTCGCCGATTTGAAATCGAAGGAGAAGTCTTTATGATAACTCCACAAGACGAAGAGGAACCTCGAACAATTAATGAAGCACTCTCATGTCCCGCTAAGAATGAATGGAGGAAAGCAATGGAAGAAGAAATGGAGTCGATGAAGAAAAACCAGGTATGGGAACTGGTTGATCTCCCAAAAGGACGTAAAGCAATTGGGAACAAATGGGTTCTCAAAATAAAGAGGAAACCTGACAATTCCATTGACAGGTATAAAGCTCGCTTGGTAGCGAAAGGCTATACTCAACGGGAGATTTTGAGGAAACTTTTTCTCCTGTTGTTAGATTTACCTCAATACGTCTTATTTTAGCTATAGTGGCGCATCTCGATCTGGAGTTGCACCAAATGGATGTTAAAACTGCATTTCTAAATGGTGATTTAGAAGAGGTAATTTTCATGGAACAACCCTCGGGTTTCGTTGCAAAAGATCAAGAGAATAAAGTATGTAGATTGTTGAAATCAATCTATGGTCTTAAGCAAGCCTCGAGACAGTGGAATTTGAGATTTCATGAAGTCATCTCATCAAATGGATTTGAGATGATAAGTGAAGACCACTGTGTTTATATTAAACGTTCCAAGAAAAATTTCATGATTTTATCTCTATATGTGGATGACATCCTATTAGCTGGGAATGATAAAGAGTTTATTCAAGCTAACAAGGAGTGGCTAGCTTCTCAATTCGATATGAAAGATATGGGAGAAGCAAATTATATTCTTGGTGTTAAGATTCATAGAGATAGGTCTAGAAGACTATTATCTTTATCTCAAGAACCTTACATCATGAATGTACTTGAGCGCTTTGGTATGACTACGTGCAATGCCATTGACACTCCTGTAGCAAAGGGAATAAACTTAACTCTCGACATGTGTCCTAGTACAACAGAAGAGAAACAGAAAATGTCAACAGTACCATATTATAGTGCCATTGGTAGTCTTATGTATGTTATGATGTGTACGAGACCAGACATTTGTTATGCAGTAGGTTTAGTTAGTCGTTTTCAATCGAACCCGGGACAAGAGCATTGGAAAGCTGTGAAAAGGATATTGAGATACCTAAAAGGCACCAAAGATCATGCCTTATGCTTTCGAGGAGATAGATTACGCCTAGAGGGATATACAGACGTTGATTGGGCTGGTGATATAGATGGGCGTAAATCCACTTCAGGTTATGTATTCTTACTAAATAATTGCGCAATCTCATGGAGTAGCCAGAAACAAACCTGTGTAGCTTTGTCAACGATGGAAGCTGAGTTTGTAGCTTGCTCAGCTGCGGTTCAGGAGGCTGTTTGGTTAAAAAGGTTCTTTGAACATTTAGGATTCTCTGGTGATAGTGGGAGTCCAATAACAATATACTGTGATAGTCAAGCTGCAATGGCTTATGTGAAAGATCCAAAATATCACAGCAAGACCAAACACATTGATATAAAGTATAACTTCGTTAGAGATATAATTGCACAAAAGAATGTTACTTTGCAATATATACCCACACGCAATATGCTTGCTGATCCATTCACAAAAGCTATCCCAAGGGATGTATTCATGGATCATGTGAGATCTATAGGATTAAGCAAGATATAATATATGAATTATTGCTAGTTTATGTGCATTCATGTATATATTTCCATTAGTATGTTTATTTAACAGTTTATTTTAATGATATCATGTTTGATATGTATTATATATATTGCGTGTGATTTTGTAAGTATGTATGTCCTATAGAACGAG
Organism: Nemophila menziesii; assembly: GCA_029959085.1. NCBI lineage: Eukaryota > Viridiplantae > Streptophyta > Magnoliopsida > Boraginales > Hydrophyllaceae > Nemophila > Nemophila menziesii. The sequence goes on from JARWIR010000044.1 coordinate 59,181, forward strand.
ATTGGCCCTGTCACACGGGCAATCGCCTTTGGCATAAGAAGTGCGCGAAGATGAGACTAACTCATAGCAGTGAAGAACCCTTAAGATAACTTGAGTTAAAGATAGTCGCCTTAACTAAGTGTTAAGATGAGATCATAAACATGGATAAACCATGTTAAGCTTATATTATGATCGAAGTAGAATCTCACTATCTACTTAGTCTATAATAGCCAGATATGAGTTGTTTGATTGATTTCATAGAAGGGTTGATCGATCGAAGAATTCATCTTAGGCAACGAGTCTTGTCTAATTATATATCTGTATGGTATTTGTAAAATTGTGACATACAATTTGAGATATATGAATAATACCATAACATGTGTGTCATACCACATGTGTATGCTACTTTGAGCACATTACCAATGATCATGAGTGATTCGGTCTAATGGGGTATGTTTGGGAAAGCAACCTAATCAATATAAAAGGATATAAGTGTAAAGGGAAGACTAGAATTGTGTATCAAATGTGTGCTTGCAGGTTAACCGATCATGTAAGTCAATACGGACTATAACATGATATTGAGACACATAAACGAAATGACAGTGAACTCTTTTTCACATAGAAGTTGTGATATAAATTTGAAGGGGTCAGAGTTACTGTAATATGATACAACATATTGTTAGTCTGGGGTACTACAAGATACGTAAGGAATGAGATTTCATTTGAGAAACTATGTACCCTAGCAGGTTAATAGTAACATATACTCGTATGCTTGTCGGTCGCACGACCTATTTGTCAAGTATGATGAATTATTGTAGTAGTGTGTATATGAGAGAATTTTGAGAAATTTTGATGAATGGGACATTGTGATGCACGTACCTAATAGTACAATGGTAACCCCATCATGTGCGAGTGGGAGAATGAAAGAAATAAAATAAATTAATATATTAATTTTATTTCCATGTCACCCATGATGGGTTTGACATGAACGTTCTGGGGAGTTAATCAGGAAGTTACCTGGGTTTAACTGAAAGAACTTACCCACTAAGATAGTGCTTGGGGTGGAGATCATGGGAAGGTGGTTTATTATCAGTTAATAAACCAACGCTTCATGGACTCTATAAATAGGAGTCTTCTACTCCATCTTCAACACAGCTTCACAGCACACAATTTCTTCAGCAAAAAATCCTTCTCTTATTCCATTACACTTAAACAAGATTCTCAGACACTTAGGTGGTGAAAACAAATAATTTAATTCTTGTAATTAAATTCACGATCAGAAAGCAAGAATTCAGAAAATAGGAATTCAGAAATCAATCCGCTGCGTAAGAGGTTTGTCTAAAAAACCTTTACTATTTAATTTAATAGGTAACATCCCATAATGGTAGACCCACCACCCCAAACTCAAGCTCTAAAACAACTGTCTATGCATCGCGATTCGAGTGCGGGTCATATGGAAAATTCTTAAAATCTAAAGGGATATGGCTTATAACGTGGTTCAATAAAAAGCTTTAGAAAGGATAGAAGGGGCTGAGAAGGATATAGCATAAAATCAAAAATAACATGGTGAGAAGGTGTAAAAAGGCTTCAAAGGCTTCAAACATGAAAGAACCGCCTTAATCACTTTCTACACTATGTAATTTCGTTATTTTCTTACCTTTAGCACTTTCATCAAATGGTTTTGTCACTAGCTTAGATCTCACGGCCTACACACTTCTCAAGGTTCCCTGAGATCGAACATACTTTCTATCGCATTGCTCACTAATCTTTTCTTTACTATCAACGTGTGTTTTCCTGCAAATACTCAAAGCATACAAAATAAAATAGCTCATAAACATACTACTTTCTATCATTAACTTACTGAGCTTATGCTTTTAAGCTATTAAACACACTCTACATACATCTAAACCTTCTCAAATTTTAATTTTACCTAAAAACAGAAAAATGGAGATGAGAGACAACGAATCCCCACACCCCCAACTCAAAAATGAGCCGTGTCCCCACGACTCGAAAAGACTCAAAAATAAAATAAAAGAAAATTAAAATTTTACAGATATTGCACATAAAGAAAAGGTAAGGAAGAAAGAAAACATACTCTTCGAGGCTATTTACCTCGCCTGATCAATACCCGGAATAGGGTGCAGTGCTTTCCATGTATGTGATTTTAATATATCACCAATTTCGCTTACCCTTACATCTTCTTATGCTCCATCCCAATCAGTCACACTCTAGAAATCTCTTGTTTATCTTCTTCCAACTTTGCTCTTAGAATAATCTCTCATGTGACAGTTGTTCATTCAGGAATATGTTTTGAATACAGCTACTAGCGTCCCAGAAGCTTTTGTTCATCTTGGGTAGATAGATCTTAATAGGAATAGGTTATGGTGTCTTCTCTATGAAAGTTGAAACATTTTTGCTCTTTGAATTCACCACAGCTAGCTTTCCTCTCTTCTCTTGATCCGATTTACCTTGTAATTTATTCCCAAACTAGTACCCATCTCAATTGAAATCTTCTAGAGCTTACCCAATACCTTGGTTTGATTCTTCATATCCCATACACTTGATAATATCTCTATTCTCTTCATCATCTCTTTTGACCCCCAACTCAAAGCTTAAACACTCTTGAAATTTGTAACTCTTGATCATAGGTGGAAAAAGCTTTATGTGGGTTAGGAAAAGTGTTAAGATGACGATTTTCTATGTGGGTATAATTGAATCAAGCTTTAGTGATGTGGGTTTAATGAATTTTGGGAAAAGATCTTGAAATTCATGGTTTTGATTCTTGGTTTCTAGTTGTTTTGATATGATTTGGGTTCTTGAGTCTTCTTTGTAATGATGTAGGTAAGGATTTGGATGAGAATTAATGGTGATTTGGTAGTGTTTTGATGTTAGGTGAAGGTTTTTATGAGCTTCAATGGAGTTGGGAGAGTTTTGGAGAAGAGAAAGAGGCTTGAGGTTTATGAAATTCGGAATTAATAGCTCTATACCTCTTTTTTAAGCTCAACCCGCAACTTTCTCTCTCTGGCGGCGTGGCGCGGTATACCGGGCATATCCTCCGGTATACCGGAACATCTGATGCTCCAAAATTTTTACCCACTGGATAATACCCGTGGTACGACCCATGGCACGCGTTTTTGACCTTGCGGACCATGGCGCGGTACACCGGAGGGTACCCCGTGCCTTCTGTAGCTTTCCACGTCAAAATACCCGTGGCACGTGTTTTGACCTCGCGGACCATGGCACGGGATAGGGGGTAGTCCGCAGGTCAATTTTTTCTCGGTTCTGGACACGACCCGTGGCTCCACCCGTGGTACGGGTTTTGACCCTGCGGTGCATACCTGCGGACTAGGGGTAGTCCGCGGGGGTCATTCCGTCGCTCCGAAAAATTTTCCTCGCGTCCCTAACTCAATTTCTCCAATTCCTACACACCAAAAACACTAATACCTTTCTCAAATATGCATTATCAACTAACAACAACTAAATTAAACATAAATTAAAAACGTAAAAGACATGAAAATTAGAAAAAACTACGGGTTGTCTCCCGTACAGCACTTTTGTTTAACGTCTTTCAAAGTTAGACGTGTTACCTCGATCAAGGCTTGCGTACATAACCTCCCCAACAACGGGTTATGTTATGCTCATCTACTATCCGAAGTTTGTGACCCTTCTTAGCTTGTAGTTCAATCCGTTTTGACGAAATAACTCTTGTAACTACAAACGGACCCATCCACGAATCCTTGAATCCCCGTGGTCTATTCTCTTGTTTGGGGGCTTTCCATGCAACCATGTCACCAACCCCAAACTCGCTTCTGATTCTCTTCTTCACGGGTTTATTGTGGACTTTCTTTTTAATTTCTTTTGTCACAACTCGGAGTGTTGGGCCTTTTTCTATACGTGATTCCTCATGCTTTTCATCCACCAAGTGGAATGTTTTAGATTCTTTTCCCATTCGGAAAGTCACGGTTCCCCTATGAATATCAATTATGCTGTGACTTGTCGCCAAGAATGGGCGTCCAAGTATCAATGGAACATGTGGACCTGCAATGCTATCAAGAATAACAAAATCTATAGGTATAGTTAAAGTACCTACTTGGACAAGCACGTCTTCAATGACTCCCCATGGCTTTATCGTTGAATTATCTAGGAGCAGCAAATCAATATCTTTTCTTTTGGAATATCCCATGCCTAACTTCTCGAACAGTTTCTTGGGCATGATATTCCTTCCTGAACCCAAGTCACACATCGCTTTAGCTTTGAAATTACCACCTATATTAATTTGGAGATATAAAGCTCCAAGATCTTGCATCTTTCGTGGTAGCTTCTTTGGAATGGTTGTCAAGCTTTCTTTAGTACGGTTCCTAGTCTCGATCTCAACTTCTACATTTTCACTCTTCTTGGACAGATCTTCTTTGCAGACTATCGGTGATGTAGGCTCTTTATATGCGATTATGTCCTATATGCATAGCGTGCTTTGTTCTTCCCTTCTCGGAATATCTAGTTCATTAAGTGGAACTTGTGGTGATTCCACTTCCTCCTCTTCTTGAAGGCTAAACTCTTCAACAACGTCGAACCAAACCTCGCTATCGATTTCAATGGCCTCGTCATCAAATTTTTTACCTAGGCCAGTTTGCATGTATGGGACTTCGAGTATAGGAACAATGATTTTTTCTGGACTTGACGTTTCAGATTTAGTATCACCACTAGGATATGTAATTCTTTGTAGATAAGTTGGTGATAGTAACGGATGTGTAGGCGGTGTCTCCGCCTTGTCTTCTTCTTTTTGCACCTTTTGTGTGGTTGTCTCTTCTTTATCGGTTTCTTTTTCTTCTTCCACATGCTTGAATTCTGGATCAACCTCCTTCGCAATTTGATCTTTAACAATTACTTCCTCTAAGCTAAGTTTGGTTGGTTCTTCTACGGTTGAAATTTCGAATCCAACATTGCTATAACCCAGTTTCTTATGTAATTCTTGTTGTAACTGTTGATTGATCGTAGTGAGTTCCGTTAATCTTTGCTCCATTGTTTGATATTTTTGGTGCATAGAACGTATTAAGGTTGTATTAGCATCTATCTTTGCCGCATTTTGATCTACCATGTTTTCCAAATAATTTATACTTTCAAAAGGGTGAGACGGAAGTGCTTGTTGAACCCGTTATTCCATGACACTTCGGATTAATGGTGGAAGCTCTTGCTGGAATTTTAGAGAAGAATTAGTCACTTGAGTGACTTGTATCTCCAAGGCTTCCACTTTTGCAGCTTGCTCCATGGATGTTTCATTGTTGAGCTGCATACAATTTTGAACCAGAATTACTAATTTATCCATCATTCCTTCGAGCTTGGTTATAGCTTCTTTTTGTGGATTATGCATGGGTTGTGGTGGAGCTTGTAATTGATAGCTCGAACCTTCTTGATAAATTTTTTTACTTCGGGCCCCATGCATATTTTGTGCGTAATAATTTTCCATACCTAATAAACCTGAGAAGAGACTAAAAAGAAAACGCGTAAAACTGAAAACAAATAAAAACCTCTACACTAAATAAACACAAAATAGATTTAACTTAAAGATAAATCCCCGGCAGCGGCGCCAAAAACTTGGTGGGGGCAAATGTGTGATAAAATAATAGATAAATAAAGATAATAATAAAGAGTCACACACCCTTGAGAACCATGGAACTCACTGCAAGTATCACAGATCGTTTGCAAGTTTTAATGATAAGTCAAGTTCATTCGCAGGGATTGTATCCGTTAGATCTACTTAAATTTAACAAGCGTAGACGAATTTAGATGTTTAGAATAAAATATAAAAAGATGAATAATATGAATAACTATCTAATGCAAATAAATAAATAAAACAAATAACTAAATATGAATGTAAGTCAAATAAATTAGGAAATCTAAGTCTATTACTAAATTGTTATTCTAACTTGTCACATTAAGCATTATATATTAACCAGGATTCTAAATTCTACCTAGCCTTTTCTAGACTTAGGAGCAACCTCTCCACTACTAGGGATTCCTAAGTAATGATTGGTGATTAAATCAAACCTTAATGGCTATCTAGTTAAACTAGACGATTATGTGGTGTTGTCAATAACTAAGATTAATCCTAAGATTGATCAGATCTAAGGAAATAAGTCAAAACACATAATAACAATATACGCCAAGCTTAATCAATTAAAATAACAAATAGTATTTAAAGACAAAATAATAATCCAATAATTAAAAGCAAAACTTACAGAATAAAAGCATAGAATTATGGTTGAGAATAGATCTATAGCTAATTACTCTAAATATAGAGAAGGTGAGATGTAGAAGAGGAGTTGTCAGTCTCCAATCTTCTTCTTCTTGTCTTCCTCTACAGGTCCACTTGCTTCTTGAATGAATAGCTTGATTCTAAGGATGAATATTAATGTAAAGGACTAAGCTATTGTTTAAAACTAAGAAAATGTAAGTAAAGACTAAGCCTATACTTTGCAACTGAGCAAGGACATGTTTACAATGGTATAAGGGTGTATTTATAGGTGTTTAGGAAGACCTAATTCGTTTTCTTGAAGGAGAAGTAAGTAGTGGACTCCAAGCCCAACTCAAATTCGTAACCCTAAAAACATGAAATCAGGTCTGATCTTCTTTTGGCTCTAATAACTTCAATATTCATCCGTTTGACGCGTATGAATATACCAAATTGATCGTCTCGGAAAGCTCTTAAACTTTTCTATTGACCATTTCTCCAAATTCCACACCGGTTTTGAGATATAAGCTGATTTGTGGTCGTAGGTGCAGAAATTCAGGATTAAGGCAGCTTTTCCTTTTCCATGTTTTTAGCTTTTATTTCCTTATCTCCAATTACCATGTCTATCTCTTTCCATATCTTGTAGTCTTTGACTTGGAATCTAATTAATCTCCATAATTATATTTAAAGCTTCACACTAAATAAATAATTAAACCCAATATGCTCTAAAAATATTATTTTACTAAATCAGGACTCAAAATAGGAAAGTGCACTATTTCTCAAGAAAATCGACTCAAAGACTTCCTAAATCACTAAAAATGATGTCTCATCCTAATATAAATCTATCACAAATGAGGAGACATCATACACTTTATATCTTTGCTAAGAGGCATGATCTTCATACTCTCAACCTTTAATCTCGAATGTCTATAAGAACTCTGATCTTTATCTCCTCGTAGGTTTGGATTTCATCTTCTTCCAATAAACCTCAACTGGTATTCTTGATTCTCCACTCCTTAACTCCTCAAGGGTCTAATGACCCTATATTTAATTATTTCCTGAACCTGCAAGAGTTATACATGGACATTTTTCGTAACATTAAGCCATTCGAACTCAATGTTTTATCAACAATCATATCAATCAAAATACGATATTTAGGATAACACTTCTGCAAAAGACAAAAATGACAAAAGCTTTTTATAATGATCATGTTTGACATGTCAAAATCCAATGAACATCTTAGGTGGATTATTTTCGTAAATTTCCTTGTATATCTTGTTTTACATCCCTAATGGATTAAATATATTGTGAAGTGTATCTAGACGCCCTTACTTATAAAAAATGGTGGTTTGAGATAACGTTATCTGGATTATTTAGGGAGAGTATGTTATCAAGTGCAAGCCTTTATTGATGGTTGACATGGATTTCATATCAGAGTCCCTTTAATATGGATAGAGAGAAAGCCGCATTTTTTTAGAAAATAATCTCTAGGTAGAGGTGATAATGGCTGCACGAGTTATGACATCGATAGGTGGTGGTGGTTATGGATGTGCATGGTAGGACAATGGTAAGGGATTGGTGAATGTTAGAAGTCGTAGAAGTTGGTGGAGAATGATCTTTCTATGGTGGTAGATAGAGGTGGTTATGAATGCGTTGCTAGGGTAGTGGTTGGTAGGGGTTGGTGGGTACGTTGTCTGAAGAAAGATCAGGTTTTTTAACAATATGAGATAGATCGAAGTGACACAACGAGAGAGGTAAATTTGACGGAGAAGTGTGATGGTCGTTGAAAGTGTAGGTAAAGTGTGTGTAAAAGATGAGATCTAGATTTACGAGATAGGGGAGATGTTTTTCAAAAGGATATTAAAAATCCAATGTGTCCCTCAAATGATGACTTTTTAAAAAAATTATTATTTATTCAAACGATCTTTATTGTTTGAGATAAGAGGATGAATTTGAGGCGTTCATTGATTTAAGGGTGGTAGAGCATCTCAACCATCATTTATGTATCACTAACTCCAGATTTAGAATAGTTTGTGTTTGTAAACAACAAAAATGATGACGCTATAATAGTTTATCAATACTCCCATGTATATACCCTAAAAATGAACTCCCTAACAAGATAGGAGTTACAAACTAAGAGTAAGAAAAAATATGTATAATAAAGCTAAATTTTTACTTATAGGTGGTTTAAATTTTTGTGTAAGTTCTAATTTTTCACGAAATGAGATACTTTATTTGTAAGCTTTTGGGTTAGATGAAAAAAAACCTAAAAAATTATTAGCTTTATCCTAACTTTTATATTACTTAGTTTACTTGAGGAACCATGAATCTTGAATATAAACATTGGATTATGAATTTAAACCTAATACCATGAACAAATAGTTTTGAATTTTGAACTATAAATCATGATCTTTGTACATGAAACATGGATCATGAACCATGAATAGTTAACCATGAACTATTACCATGAACCTTAAATATGAATTTTGAACCATGAACCATAATTCATGATTAAATTCTGTCTAGAATAAGGAACAAATATTGTCTAGATAACTACCATAACCATACATGTTAGTCGTAAGTTTAAAAAGTAATTTGTTTAATCAAAATTATATGAATAACTGTTATCGTACACAATAATAACTTGTTTTCAATTACTTACAAGATGATTGGATTCAGGTAATTATTCCAACACATAAGCTTAATACATGTGTACATATAGATATGTATATAAGTTCTATTTTTGTAAGAAGATTACAACAATTGCTTGATTATCACTATATTCACCAAGTACAAGTAAATCTTACAAGGAAACTTGCAAACCATCTTTTGGATTTCCTTTAATATAGTAAATATTTATAAAGACATAAAGCGTAGAAGTTAAGTGGACATTTATTTAAGAAGTAAGGGAATATAGTAAATATCTTAGGGTTAATGGAACCCCTAAATTCAAACCCTTTCTCTTTAAGTTCACCGTAAATAAGGATGCATAACTCTTTAAGATTAAATTAACGGTTAAGATGAAGATGAAGATTACGGTTTAAGGTTTAAGGTTTAAGGTGTAAGTTTAAAGTTAAGGTTAAGATTAACGTTTAGGTTAAGATTAAGGTTAAGGTTAAATTTAAGGTCAAGGTTAGGGTTAAGGTTAATGAAATAATAGTTAAGAAGTTGAGTTTATGTTTAATAGGTTGAGGGTTAAGGTTTATTTTAATCATATTCAACATTTGGTCCCTTAATCCTAAAGAATATATTATCAATTCAAGTCATGAATCAATATAGTAAGTAAATTATACAGGGAAGGCCCAGGGCTGGTCATGAGGGTTGGTTGAAGAGGCGACCGCTTCGGGCCTCCGATTTTTTGATGTTTTTAGGGGTCTTCAATTTATAATATCTTTGCATAAGGGGTCTCATTTTGTAAATTAGACCCCTCGAGGGAAACATTTCTCAATCTTTTCTATTCATTTTATTATTATTTTTATGACTATCTTTGTATTTTAAAAGGTTTACCAAAAGATGATAAGACTTTATTTATCTGTGGTGATTAAGATATTGGGGCATTAATTGAAAAGGTCCATTACTAATATAACTTGCTTCATCAAGTCCAGCTGAATTTTTTAGTACCCTTATTACCCTTAACAACTAATAATTTTATGATTAAATAAAAAGACCAGCCCATTTATTTTAATATTTGAAATAGCGTTGATTGATCAAAATTTTTTTTATTCATCATCGGTACTATCTTCTAAACAAACCCCAAAGAATAAGCATTATATCACTCCAATCAGTCAAAGAAGAGAAACAATGGAGAAAGCTAAACGGCCGGTGAAACCCAATATTTTAAATCGGCAATCACGCAGAAATGAAGAAGGACCTTCCAACAACACGGCGGAGCCTAGCACATTGATAACCCAGACGACGAAACCTTTGAAAAACACGGCGGCGAAAAACAAAACGGCGAAGCCCAGTAATAGCAGCAAGCCAAAGCCCAGAACAATTATAACCCAGATGGCGAAACCCAGTAAAAAAAAACACGGCGAAGCCTTCGACTACCACGTCGGAAAAATCCAAAAGTTTGAACCTGGCGAAGCCCAAAACCAATAGGGCAAAGAAGGCAAACCCAAATATTTGAACCCAGGAAAGCCCATTACAATTAGTACAACGACTCGGCGACGACAACGAATGGCGAAACTGACCAATAGACCGTCCGAGGAAGAAGGAGGTTCAACTTCAAGTGCATACATGGAAAATAGAAGCCCAGAAAAGGAATCGAAAAACAACAGCCAAGAAAAGGAATCGGAAAATGTGACTCTATGTTTTAGGGTTTCCAAAAGTTTGTTAGGGTTTCTATTAGCTACGCGCAACTAACACGGAGCGTGTAGGTATTTAGGACTTGTTCGTATGAAAGTGGTGGGCTGTCGTACCGTCTGTCGGGCTGTGGCTAGTATTTTGGTGGGCTTCGTGCAGAGGCTGTTGGGTTGTGGCTATTAATTTGGTGGGTTGCGCGCAGAGTTTGTTGGGTGGTGGCTATTAATTTGGTGGGCTGTGCGCAGAGTATTACTCTAACACACAGATAGTAAATAAATATACGTGCTAACTTGAATCATTTAACCTTAAAAATTGTGTAAAGGATTTTGTGGCTGGAATACATACCATTGATGCAAAAAAGCTTGAAGATCAGTGGACTTGTTTCTGGAGAGTTGTTTATGCGTTGCTTCGTATGAATCTTTTGGCTGTGATAATACGTCTTAATTGTGTCCAGAAATTAAGATATTTCGTTATGGTACAAATTAGTTCTGTTATATTAGGAACTAATTGATTCTTAGATAATGATTTTTTTGTTATGCGACATGTAATTAGGGAAATAGAATACTGATATAATATATAAAAGAAGACTAAGGTTAATTTAGGTATATCATATGTCTAAAATAAAAATTTGGACCTTATTCATCCAAACTTTTGGGCTGGATTTCTTGAGACACGATTTGTTGGGTTTTGGACCTAATTAGAAATTATCTCTAAGATATTCTACTAATTGAGTTTTCATGTCACAAAAAAAAATTAATTGAATTATTATTATTATTATTGGAGATAAAAAAGATATCACGTCCCATTGTCATTATCATAATGTTCATGTTTCAAATGAGATTATTTTTGTATATTATTTGCATTATTAGTATATTTCATTCTGTTTAATTTATCTTTGCATAAGGGGTCTCATTTGGTAAATTAGACCCCTCGAGGGAAACATTGCTCAATCTTTTCTATTCATTTTATTTTTATTTTTTTAATGACTATCTTTGTATTTTAAAAGATTTACCAAAAGATGATAAGGCTTTATTTATCTATGGTGATTAAGATATTCTACTAATTGAGTTTTCATGTCACAAAAAAAAAATTAATTGAAAAATTATTATTATTATTGGAGATAAAAAAGATATCACGTCTCATTGTCATCATCATAATGTTCATGTTTCAAATGAGATTATTTTTGTATATTATTTGCATTATTAGTATATTTCATTCTGTTTAATTTAGAAAATAAAAATAAGATTTATAATTCTTTATTTTAGAAAGAATATAAATCTAATGAGATAAATTTTTAATTTTTTTTGTTAAAATCATACATATATGAATATAATAAATGAGAGAATGAGAAAAATAAGGGAATTATTATATAGAACTTTACAAACCAAACAGAGCCTAAGTTTTGAGAAGGTTAAGGAGCTATTTGGGCAATTATGAGCTTAATGGGGGAAGAGTGAAAATAAGGAAATTCAGGTATGTTCTATTATGTAATATAGATGGCCATTAATATTAGATACTACGTCACTATTTTCAAATCAGTGAGATTTACTTTTACTTAATTGATTAAATTAATTAGTATTTATATTTGGAATTGGGAAGTTTAAGTACTTTATACCACAAACCAAGATTTTTTATCACAATCTATAATTTCGTATTACAGGAGTAATTAGTAAAAATATTCAAGAGAGGGAAGAGGAGGGAGATGTTGGAGGGGAGGGATCTCGCAAAAGATTCAAAGTATCCAAATCAACACGTGGCAAAGGTATGATTTTGGATGCTAATTTTACTGTCATTGTTTTATGTTTAAGTATTTTATACCACAAACTAGAAGAGAATAGGGATCTACTTTGACAAGAGCGAATTTAGCAGCCAAACAATTTTTTCCATGTCTCCGTTTTCCATTCAAGGTCTTAATTGGGACCTAAAAAAGGATAAGCGCTACCATAACAATGGCAAATCTGATTCAAACATCTCAACCAATTTAAATAGAAAAAAGACATCCCATATAATGCACAATGGGACTTTATTAAAAAAAGTTCGATAGTTTCTCTATTGGTTACTCCACATAGATCTTAAACATTAAATTGAATGTAATGAAAAAAATTATATTTTAATCTTGATACATTGTTGTTTTTTTATTTTTGTTTTTATTAATTATATTCATGTGAACGTGGATCCATTTATTTCATGATTGTGTTAAGTATACAAATTATGTCAATTCCATTGAGGGACAACAGTGTAGGTGGAGCAGCTAAGACAAGCTGAAATGCATCACAGGTGTAACAGCAGGTATGCTTAGGGCTCCCAAATCACAAGTCCTTGGAACTAGTACACATCACAACCCGTAGAGGTTGTTTAAGGGGCTCCAAATCTGCGAAATGCTAAGGATTGTTGGCGCAATAACATATCATAAACTTTTTAAATGGATGGGATATATAAAAATTAAGTAGTACTATATCAAATTTGGGAGGATGCAGCCACGACTAATCCCATGAGAAATATACATGCCTCCTCATGCATATTCTCATATAATAAGAACTAGGCTACCCACATTCAGGTAGAGGATTTGAACCATGTACCTCTTGCTTTACCCCTTTTGGATGCATGCTATTGTAATTAATTGTCTAACCTAAAAGTAAGCTATAAAATGGACAAATTCGAGTGATGGATTTTGAAGATTTTCCAAATTAACTAAATGTGTAAATTTATGATATTATGATTCATGTATATATAGTTGAGACTGATTTTAGTTTGTTTTTTGATTTTTAATATTTTTTTTGTCTTAAGTTAACGTTTACCGTTAAATTTCTAATTTCTTGTAATTTAATAATATATGTTGACCAAATCCACATTCGACCCAGATCTAACCAAAAACCATAAACCCAACACGAAATCTTATATAGTGATTAGGTTAGGTATTGGGTCTTGATAATTGAAATTCGCACTTGCGCGTTTAGTGCTAGTTTAATTATGTAAGTTGGATAATCAACCCGTATGCACCCTTACACTAGATGATATTTGGTCTAAAGAGGATTTTTTGAGTTGAAAGAGAAATAACTAATTAGATCGATATAGGGGGTGTAACACGATATTTTTCATGTTGCGGTTATCCAACTACATAGTTGTAATAAAATTGTACGTATTATGGATGACAACAACCCGTGGCATGAAAACCTTGAAGAGATTAAGGTTTTATTTCTTCTTACAAGTTACTACGTTCATATCTTTCAAGAAGACCTCAGATCTATGAGTATCTTGATCAAAACCTTACACTTGAGAAAGTTAAATGCGATATTTTTGATATGGAGGTAAAAACTCTGAATCTATACAATAACCCTGGCCTCATTTATAACAAATATTGGGAAATGATACAATTTGATGTTTTTACATGGTTAGAGTTTTCTTCAGTGTATCTCTAGATCTCAACATACGAATAATTCTATATTTACATTGGTTCCCAAAGGTGATAAGTAGGAAAAAGTGGTTGATATATGTCTAGTATCATGCTGGAAAATTGATTACAAGATTAATGCTGCCATTCATTTATATGATGAAGGTATATATAGATGGTATTATATCCCCCACACAGTCAACGCTTTTGTCGGAAGGAGGTAAGGAAATTCAAATTAAAGCTGTCTTACAAGCTATACCAAATTATGCGATGTCAATGTTTGAATTTCCAAAAACACTGTGTAAAAAATTGTCGAGTATTGTTGCTAATTTTTGGTGGGACGCTGGGAATAGAAAAAGAATTCACTGGATTAACTGGAAAAGAATGGAGAGATCTAAGAAGATTGGAGGCTTAGGATTTTGGGATTTCTACAAAATGAACTACGCAATGTTAGCAAATCAAGCTTGGAGGCTGCTTAACAATTTAGATTTGTTTGCTTATAAAATTCTTAAATCTATCTATTTCCTGAATTCTAATATGATTGATGCAAAGTTGACTAAACGACGATCTTGGAGGATGTAAAGCATTTTAAAGGACAACAATTCTTAAAGAAGCATATGTTATGGAAAGTAGGTAATGGAAGAAATTTTAGTATCTGGAATCATTGTTTTCTTAGCAAAGGTATTTGTTTGAAAGCCTAATAATTCTTCAATTAATTTTGTGCATGACTTTTTTGATAAATCGAGTATTGGGTGGAATAATGAGTTACTTCAAAATTATTTTTCGAAAGAAGTGGGAGACTTTATTACAAAAATTACGAGATGTATTATTGACGATGAAGATAAACTAATATGCCCATATAACAAGAATGGGGAATATTCTACTAAATCAGGTTATCATATTTTGGTTAATGAAGAATTGGCTCTAGAAGCACAATCATCTATCCAGGGAGATAATAAGGATAACGGTATTTGGGATATAATCTGGAAAAATAATGCACCGTCAAGAATTGAAAAAAGTTGTTGGAGAGTGTGCAACAATGCTTTAGCGGTTAAAAACAATCTGAAAAATAGGAAATTTGTTAATAATGAGATTTGTGAATGGTGTGAACTGGAAAATGAAGATATTGTACACATTTTCTTGAAATGCCCTTCTACCATGGAAATATGGGCCTTATCACCATTGCAGATTAAGATTGACCAGAACTTTAAAGGTACGTTTTTAGAATAGTTTAGACAAATTATTGATGGTTATAGTGAAAATGGATGGGAGAAAAAACAGGTGACAGCTTATGTGGTGGCACTATTATGGAATATATGGAAGGAAAGAATGAAATGCTTGCATGAAGGAACTAAGTGGAATGGTGATAGCATATTAAGGAAATCAAAGGGGCTAATTTTGAGGATTTTTGGGTCGTGTATGGATTGGAGAAATATTTTTAATACAAAAAGGGATTATAATGAGTATAATGAAGAGAGTAATCCAACGGTAATGGATGAAGCTGGAGTTATTTACATGAGTAATGACTCTTTATTAATAATAAAGACCCAGCTATTGACGCCACTGGGGTGGGTAAAGATGATAATGTGGTGAAAAGATCAAGCATGAAACTTAAAATATAGTGTTATCGAAGGAGATTGTGTAGGCCATTTTATTAGCAATAAGACTAAGTAAATATTTTCTAAATCAAAGTGTGTTGTTTTACTCGGATAACCTTGAATTAGTTCAAGGAATTTTTGGGTTGACCGGGCTTTATTGGAGCCTTAAACCTACCCTTTCGGAAGTTAGGAAATGGTTAGGTCAAGGTTCAGACTGGAACATTTCCCATGTGGATAAAAGATACAATTCTACAGCTAATGCACTTGCTAAGTGTACTAGGAAAAATATAGATCTTTCTAGCTGGAAGGACTTATCACTTACAGCTTCTAATGAGTTTTTAGTTAAAATATGTAATACACATAAATGATTTTCTTATATTCTCCGATTAAAAAAAACGACAACTAATAATAAATAATACACTTATGACGTCAAATAAATATACATGTATAAATGACTAAGCTCATCTAATGTCTTTGCTTATCACACTATCTCTATATATACCCATGTACTAGTAAGGATGGAAAATCATCCTATACGTTAAATTATGAAGTTAAAACTTAGTATTTAGTTATTTTTATTAAATACATAGAAGTACACTCTTATAAATATTTAATATGTTTATCTTTAACCCTATTTTAAATTACACAGTAATATATTTAATTCAATAATTTTGGACTCTATGTATTATTATTTATTTGGATTACATTGTCGTTATTATTGGATTGATTGTATTATTTCTTTATCGTGTATGATTAATTATAAAATTGGGATAACACGACCTACTTCGTCGTATATCCATTAATTGTTATCGTTGTTGAATCGAGCTACTTAGTTGTTTCATATTTGATATTTGATATATCTATCGATCGATCGCTCGACATGATACAGTCGAGTTGTACTAGGTGGCAGCGGGCTTGCCAAGATATACACGACTATCATGATCTATTCCCACCTGGCGCATGTTACGGAGATTTCCTTGGCTAGTGGTTCATAGGTTCGTTTTACCTGGGTATTACCAGTGAGAGTGATAAGGGATCGAGAGTTGCGACGGGAGTCATAAGGGCAAAACCACAGTGTCTTTTGCAACGTGATTATTACTTGCTAGTGTATATAGCTTGATGGGTAGTATAGGCTGCCTAGTTGGATATATATACTTATATGATTTATTTATTTATCGTTTTATGAATGTTTACTTTATATTCCGACCTATATCAGTTCAATGACAACGTCTTATATAATTACTGCCCTTAGGTTAAAGTCTACATATGACTATTATTTATTTTCTCGCTGAGCTAGTGGAAGTTCACCCCCCTTTCGCCACCCTTTCAGGTTAAGATAACTTAAGGAGTTGGGTAGTGGTCAGTAGCAAAGGACAAATTGAAGAGGAAGAATAGATTTTTGTATTTATTAGTTTGTATTATTTAATTTTGCACAATGTAATGTAATAAATAGTTAGGTAGTATAATAATATACTTTTATTAATTTTAAATTAGATAGAATAGTCATGATTTTTGGGGCGCTACAAGTTGGTATCAAGACTTAGAGTAGTCTCTAAGCGTAACTAGGAATAGGATTCTCAGACTATGGACAATGGATAGAAAATGGGTAGACAAAACATGTAAATCGATAAAAATTAGAATTAATTAGTAGCTGTCATTGAACCAACCCCAAGATAACTCTTGAGGGTGATCCCTTGTCTAGTACTAAATGTAGTGATAATCTCTTGAGTAGAGTGTCATTGTTTTTGGTTACTAAATTCGTCTATATTTGGACATTTAGATCCTTAATAGAAATTTAATCATAAGTAATTACGCGATTGTAGTTAAGTGTCAAAATTTTTTAATTTCCATACTTGATAATTTTTAATAATTCGTCGTTTATGCCTTCTTTGATTAATTCCTATGATTGAAATCATTTAAATCAAAATGAAAAAAGTCACACTAAATAAATCGGGCTTAGAAATTAATAGGAAAAGGAATTTCGAGGGCGATAATTTTTTAAGGTGGAACGAGTGTGAAACATTGAATATTTTAATAAAAAGAAATTTATATAAATATATTTTTAACTTATAATAAAAATATAAGTAACTAAAATTATTTGTAATGAATACTATTTTATATATATCAAAGGAAATCTATTTTAATATTTTATTAATTTTAAAGTAATTTAAGTCTCGTAAATAGTGTAGCTTAGCATAAATACATAATTGATTATTACTAGTAAAGTAAACTAATTGATATAGGAAGGTAATAATATTATTATTTATAAAAGAAAATTAATAAGTCCTCACACCTCTCCACACTTACACCATCGACACAATCCTAATCTCCTTTACTCCAAACCTATTGCATGGATAAGAATTAAAAATATCACCTTATCTGATCCTTTCTAGCTATAAACATGAAACTAAGAACAAATAATACACTTATGACGCCAAATATATGAACACATACAAATGACTAAGCTTATCACACTATCTCTATATATATTCATGTACTAGTAAGGAGATAAAATCATCCCATATGTTAAATTATGAAGTTAAAACTTAGTATTTATTTATTTTTATCAAATACTGGTGGGGGAAAAAGTGTGATAAAAAATAAAAAAATTAAGATAATAATAAAATACACACCCTTGACTACCACGAGAAAGTCACTGCAAGTATTACAGATCTTTAGTAAGTTTAGTTAGTAAGTAAAAGCTTGTTCGCAGGGTTTGATCTGTTAGATCTTCTTATGGATATAAAGAAGTATAGGAGAAATTACTTGTTAAATAAAAAGACAAAAAGAGTAAGAATATTTATTTGGTTTTTAGATCTGAAAATTTATAATGCTAATAAATAAATACTAAACGAATGGAAATGAAAAATATAGCTTAGGGTTTGTAGTATACACTTATCTTTCAAAATCAATATTCTAGTTATAAGGGTGATCAATATTCTAAATCTAGATTCTAAGTTCCTCCTAACCCCTTTCCAGGCGGACTTAGATGGCGATCTCACAATTAAGATTGGACTTAACTAAGGTGCTCCTACACCACTAGGTTCTTAGATGAGACCGGCCTTCTAATAATGATCGGTGATTAAATTAAACTCTGGTGACTATCTAGTTAGGCAAGCGTGTCAGGATCACTACCGCACACTAGAATCTTATGTGGTGTTTCAAAAATTAGACACCCCTTCCGGGCGACCATCTAACTACTATTAATGGGGTACCCTATACATATACATTCGCAAGACTACGGTCAATAAATCAAATCACATAAAACAGATATATGGTTAAGCAACTAGAATCAATTTAACATGGTTTCCCCAAATAACGTTAAAACAAATAAAGAATTAGAAATCAAAGATTACACATATGCAAACCCAAGCTATGGAAAAAGTAGTTCAAATCTAAAGACATAGAAATAAACTACGGACAACAGTAATTAGAAACAAAGATAATCAAAAGAAGCTAATACAAATTATAATAATGATAGAGGGAGATGGTGGAGGGAGATGATGGAGAAGTGGATTTTTCTATTTTCCAGCTCTTGTCTTCCTCTCTATAGGTCTTGTTGCTTCTCTTGAATGACTTCTATGATATTTAAGGTTTAGAACAGTGTAAGGACATGTTTACAATATTTAAAGGGTGTATTTATAGGAGTCTAGGAAGCCCTAAAAAGATTCTTGGAGTGGAAGACAAGTAATTGGACTTCTAGTCCAACTCAACTTCGTAGCCCTAAAATATAAAAAGGTAATAAACTGTTGCTGTTTTTTTGGCATAACTTCTTCAATATTGCTCCGATTGACGTGTTCTTCGTATTGAAACTGACCGACTCGGAAAGCACTACAGCTTTGCTTCATATCATTCTTCAAAATTCCCAGTCAATCTTGAATTATGATTACTTATATGGATGTAACTGCTTGAATTCAGATTTACTTGACAACTTTTCTTTTCCTATTTTATCTTTTCCTTCCTTTATCTCCAATTTCCATCATTATCTTCTTTCTTTTATCTCTTGGAATTGATTTGGCATCTAATTAATTACCATATATCTTTAAATCTTCACAATTAACAAACAATTAAACCAAATATGCTTAAAAAATAATAAATCATCAAATCAAGACAAGAAAAAAGAAAATACAATAATACTAATAAAAATCGAGTATTAAACTTCCTAAAACACCAAAATGATGTCTCCAACTAAGATTAAATCATCACAAATGGAGAGACATAAAGAACTCTGACTCAAAGTTGTATCGTCCCGATACAATAAAGATAAGAACAAAGGGAAGTCTCTAAATACACACCTAAGGGAACTCGGCTCTCAGTTGCACTACCAACTGGAGGAGTAGGGTTCGCAGGCATAGGCTGGAAATAGGGCAAACCCTATTGTACTCTCATCAAGTTAATTTATCCCATCACATTAGTCACAACTACCTGAGAGTAAACCGGAGGAGCAATGATAGTATAGGCTATATCATGGTGTGTATAAGGTTTCAGTCCTTGGGATACTCGAAGCTCATTTATTGCCGACATCATATGCGTGTTATGCTCGTCTTGTGCCAGAGTAGTCGATGGACTCGAACACGCTTCTTATTTCTTAGTCGGCCCATACTCGGTGTCCAACTCCTCTTCGGCGAGCCCATTACCTTAGCAGCATCCCACACCGACTCAACTTGCTCCGTAAGCAACAAGTCTCGAGATTCAGTTGACTCAGATGGACTCTGAGTCACTTTCTCTTTCATCATCTCCTTCAACACTTTCTGTTTATTTAAAGACATGAAAAAAATTAATATCAAATAATGAATAAAATTATAATTAAAAAGTCATTTTTAAAATAAATTTACATCTGTGTTCTTAAAACCTTCCGACCTCCACTGCTTTGTCTTCTTGCTTTTGCCTATAATCTCGAATAACGCAGCCATTTGTGGAATGGGGACTTGTTGTTGGGTAGCCTCATCCCTCACTGTCAGAGTCTCATCCTCTGTTGCCTTTAAAACACCCTGTTTCATACAAAAAAATTAATAAATATCTTAAATAATTTAAACACCTATATAAAAATTTAACTACCTCGTAAAGAATATCTCTAGTGCGGGAATATTTCCTAGAACCTGTCCCACTTTTATTCTTTTACTTCTTTCGATTTAATTTATTCATTTTACCTTGGTGCTGAAAAAATTTATATTACAAATATTAATAACAATTTATATAATCTAAATGATAAAATAAAGGAATACATAAATATATACCTTTGCTACTTTCGAACCCACAACTTACAACATATCTCCCAAATCTCATCGGATAACTCACTCGATTTAATTCCCTTCAAGAAATAGTCCTTCTTCGTATTATGTTTGTAGTCTTTGTACCTAAGACGCATGGTATCATCTAAATTCCCAGCAATATCTGCCCAATCGGGCCTTTTCCTCCAATTTGCAATATTGCAAAATTCCTATATCCTAAATATTAATTAAAGTTAAATTAAATTAAAAAGTTGTCCTACATATGTATTAATGGTGGGGTTAGTTTAAACTACATATGTAGTTTAACAGCTACTTTATCGGAAGTGGGAACTTTATCCCACACTTTGTAGCACGGTGGAATCCTTTCTCGAATAGTTAAGTTACGGACGATAGTTTCCGTAGTTTAAATTACCGACAAAAAAGATAATATCAATAAAAAAGCCAGCACACCACTAAACCTATTGCACCGAACCTCTACCAAGACAACACATTAATCACTTGAATATTAATCTAATAACAAAATAGAATTATGAGAATATTAGCCATTTGGGTACACATCCACCACACAATCAACAACCTACGCCTAATCGTCAACCATAAATTTAGAAATAAATAAAAATACATAATATATTTTACTAAAACCAAATAAATAAATATTTAATCATTTTCAATGATAATAATTTTATCACAATAATGATGTAACTTAATTTTTTTTTGAAATGAAAAAACTGTAGAAATAAGCAATTACAAATTTTTTGATTTATGAACTTGTAATTACGACGTCGTAATTTCTAATCACTTTTAGCTACAAAATATAAGGGCTGAGCGTAGGTCAGGTTTACCCCCTTCTGGGTTTAGGGTAAGGGTATGGTAATGTAGTTTGGTCTATATTTTGTCAAAATCTAGGGAAGTTTAAATTCTTACCATACCATCGGGTTGCCCATACACGGGTTAACCCCTAGTTTACCCAAGGTTAATTTAACCTGGATTTTTTTAATGACAAGTTCAACAAAGTACATGTCATTTGAATTACATTCAATTTTTGTACAAGTTTAACAACATACAATTTCATTCAATGTTAATTCAAAAAAATATTACAATTATTACATTTCAAGTTCATTTACAAAAACACGTCTTCAAATGGTGTAAAACATACTAGTATAATATGTAACTTACACCATTCCAAACAAGGATTAACACTTGAATATATTAAGCCGTAAGACTAAACTTTTTTAGTTTCATCATAGGTTGAACATATTATTTTTTAATTGGTAATCATCACATGTCTCATGTAATATACACTTTCACGGGTCTTAGATTTTGTTGTAAAGTATCTTGGGAATCCTTGAAAACCTCATAACTATATTGTGTTCCAAACACGTAGGCAACTACTAATGGCTACTAAATACATTTAAAAAATGACAATAAGGAAAGGCTTACCGAGAATTAGTGGAAATTCTAATTGATATTTATCCATAGGTTTCAGCAGATGTAAAGTCAAATTTCTCTAAAAAAGAGTTCACAAAGAATTGAGTAAGTAAGAATTACAAAATGTATATACAAAGTAAATAAAATTTACCAATACATGTAGTAAACTTATCAAACTCAACCACAACTTCAAAACTCAACTTGAAATAAAAAATCATATTGACCCATTTTGAGTCCAAAAGTAACTACTATAAATCATATATATGATATCGACCATAGTAATTTGGACAAAAGGTTACTCAATATATGGAAATTAATTCAATTCCTTGTTGTCAAGCTTCTTTTACCAACATTAATACGTCCCCAATGATCTCCATTTTCAAAATAAAATCCAACTAACATTTTTTATCCTATATTTCATAATCTATGTTATCATCCTTGCAAATAACAAATAAATAATGAAAGGTCAATGTATTACCCAAGATATATGTTCCTAATTCATAATTTTCATAGATGTCTATAATCAATATTTCATTGGTTAGATCCATAAACCACTTTTTATAGAGTAACTACACGGATCTAAGCTCTTACAACCAAACAAATACTTTCAAAATATAAAAGCAAACACTTTCTATATTAGAACCAAACCATTTGGAAATTAGAAATCAAACTATTTCGAAATCAAAAAAGAAATTAAGAAATAATTTTACGAACAAGCGAACATATTCAAAAAATAAAACAATTAAAAAAAAATTAAGAATAAGCAAGAAGAACTTTGCTTACAAAGATTCCATCAGTTTGGAAGGGGTCGAAATTATGCTCTTATCTTGTCTAGGCATGAAACGGGTCGGATTGGAACTTTTGTTGGTGTTTACAATATCCGTGATAGGCCTGAGGCCTCAAGATTTATGTATGATCAACTCTTCTATACTCTTATCAATGAGATATCTTTTTCCATTGTTCGCTTCTTTTCATTGCACTTTATATTAATGTGACAAAAAGGAAAAATATTCAGTACCTACTACTACTACTACTTAGTCTAATGTCTGTTTGACACTTTGTTATCCTTGTGGCCATGTAATTGTTATGCTCGCTTTGACGAATTTAATTTCCTTGCAGTACGCCTAATTTGAGAAAATGGTATTTATAGATGAATTATGTCATAGAACTTTGCGGTAAGTACTATTTACTCTTTGGGGTCATATAAATAGATCTTTTTTTGTTTATCTTTATAAGTTTAAAAGAGGAAATTTGTATGCATACTCTTTGGGAAGGAGAAGTTAACTTGACCATTTCTATCAAAATTGGAGAATTGAAAAGGTTAATGCAATTATTCACTTAAAAGATCAGACTATTGGCTGGAGGTCTCAAGTCTTTCGATCAATCATCTTTGTATTTTCTAAATGCTACTCAAGTACATTCTACCTCTTCTTGAATACCATAGAAGTTTGTGCCTGGACCGTACTTGGTTATTTCATCACAAAAAACTTTTAATCATCATTTAGTGAAGGTCTAAATTCATAAATTTTCCACATCAATACTTCTTCCAAAATTTTCCATTAGCAAAGGAATCATCCATTTCGTACAAAACAAAGTTTTACTCGTCCCTGAGAGTCTCTATCTAGCTTCTTCAAGCCGCTGTTTAGGAATAAGATTATATTATTTGTACCTTTCGGACTTGGTTAATTGTCTTGATGAACTAATCGAGTAATAATTTAGAGAGAATTTGTTCTATGTGAGTTATGATTCGATAAAGAATTTAGGTATCTGTTTCATGCCTTTGAAATTAATTAAGAAAATATAACTTTCTTGTGAGAAAATAATTACATCCATTACCCTTCAAAGACTATCTACTTTGTAGAAGAAACTTTTGATATAACTTGTACGGAAAAAAACTTATATAAACTCACGTCTATTTACTTTTTAAACTATTGCGATTTCATAAAAAGTTGTTCTAAACCACCTTAAAAGACTTTTAGCCCCTTGTGAAATTTTGCCTATTTCCAGAAGCCTAGAGAATAGGTACGAGAAAAGAAGTACTTTGCTCAGCCCACAATCTAGTGGATAAAGAAGAGAGAAATCCTTTCTACATACACTTCCAGAAAAAAATTTAACTTAGCAATGTTCGTTTTAATATCATGTTTGCTCACTTTCCCACCTTGCATTCAAAATTACATATAAATAGCATCAAATTAATTAATGATAGTTTGAGTTTAGATACTTACCGTCTTTGCTTCTTCATGTGGTGTCAATGGTCACATAGGACTGTATGTGTTATTTTGCCTTTTTGACCAAATCCAAAAACGCTGAAATTCAAGTGGTATACCCAATTTTTTAGCAATCCTATTGTGCAACAACCAAATCCAAAATATTATAAATTACGACCTAAATAACTTATTGATCTCAAGTTGGCACAAATATCAGAATATAATATTACAAAATTAATATATTAAGGATATAAACACATATATTATAGTACCTTGAAAAGGGAAAAAGGGAACTGTGAGGACAAAAATGACGCACACATTTGTGAGGACAGCTTGGACAATCAGTGACACTGTTATCATACACAAAATACAAGAATCAAATATAAAATGCAAATTTAAGATGCACTAAGATTATATGAAACTAGAAATAACCCATAATCAAGTACTCTGCAATCACTGTCTTTACAAAAATAGTAGAGTATGGTACTATTTGTAAAAACAGAGTGAATAAGTTGTTAGATTTAGTAGTTATATGTAAAAAATAAATAAAAAATTGATAAAACTATTCTAGAGGAATGAAAAATCTATTCTAAAGAAAAAAACTATTCTAGAGGAAATATTGAATAGAATATAGACGAAACTAAGAATTTGGAAAAGAAAATACTGCTCTCTACTCTCCTCTCATATAATATTTTGATATTACTAGAGCCGAACTTCTGCTAGAGATACCGGCATGACCAGAATATCTTTTTAACACTGATTTTCAATACCGTAACCGTTGAAATCATTTCTTTTAAATTTATATGAAATCTATTTTTTAATTATTTCTTTTAAATTTATATGAAATCTATTTTTTACTTTTCCAGTGATATTGTTAGATTTTTTTAACAGAATCTCCTTTGAATATTTAGCTAATTATACATGTTAAATCACCCAAATCCAGCAACATATGAATGATATCATAAAAAGAAGCTACCACACACCACAAAATAGGTTGTATATAAGAAAAATGAATATATTATAATTTCATATTTAGGCTGATAAAGTAGTAGAAACGAATAAATAATTAGATGGAGTAGGGTTTCTGGAAGAAGGTGAAAAAATGAAAATGAAAGCATACATAAAATGCTTGCCCCAAATATATTAGTTTTTTTCTTGTGTAAAAGAATTAAAGCCAAAATATATGGTCACGTTTTAATAGTTAAGGAAAAGGCCCAAGTCATTAATGGGCCTAGGGTTTGACGAACCCAATAATCCTTGGCCTACAAAATATCACACATCATCATACAAACCCTAACCATCTCCGATTTTACATAAACACACACGAAGATGATACCATTTTGTTCACCGCCATCAATTTTCTCCTCTCTATGAATCGACCTCATCCATTCTATTCCACCTGTCTTTTTTTCCATCAAAGCCTACATCCTACTCTATCTTTGTATAAAGTTTTGTTATCTTTGACCGCCTTGGTCTAGGTCTTCTATCTCTAACCATATTCTGT
Source organism: Nemophila menziesii (assembly GCA_029959085.1). Classification (NCBI taxonomy): domain Eukaryota; kingdom Viridiplantae; phylum Streptophyta; class Magnoliopsida; order Boraginales; family Hydrophyllaceae; genus Nemophila; species Nemophila menziesii. The sequence goes on from JARWIR010000044.1 coordinate 85,053, forward strand.
TTTTAAATGGGTAGTATATCAAATCGATCAATGACCATTACATTTCAAATATAGATTATATGTATAGTTTGTGAACCTAAACTTTGTTGGTGAGGTGAGTTTTCTTATTTCCATATTCTAAATTATTTTTAGTATCTTATTATTTGGAAAACAGAAAATAAAACTTTGAGGTATTTTTCCAAATAATAGCAAGTCGAGGGTTGAATTTGGAATAAGGGTAGATTGGGGTATATTTGGTTATTTCATAACACACTTACCAATTGTGCAATTAACCTAATACATAGATTAGAGTAGTTAGTTTTGAGTTTTAATATACTTGTTGGATCTTTATATAGGAGGATACTGTGATATTTAACGCCATTGCAGGACCTCTGAAACCTTACTTGGCCATCATTAAGGTAATTTTAATGTTGGGAACGGGTTAATTACGTAATTAATCCTTGTGGTCTCTGAAATTGGAGTTCTACCGTGCCCTAAAAATTCCACAAAAGCTTGTGGAGAAGTGAGATTTGTAATTTTAATATGTTGAAACATGAATATTTGTCAACTTTTTTTCTTTTAAAGAGTTTTTATGAATATTGTTTAATTAATTGATACTTTGAGTTTCCTTTGTTGTTGTAGGGGCGACTTTGCGAAAGCAGTTAAGATTTCGCAAAATTATTTGCATTATTTTGAATCTTCCTACCCCGTAATTTATATAGACATGACTTTTCTTTTGTCACAAAAAAATATCAGGTATACATCTCATTTCTTCTATTAATATAATTGAATTCATTCACTATTCGAGACTATAGTTTTTTCTTTCGATTATAGGAATGAGTTACTATTTACAGTTATGATTCATAGTAGTGTTATATATAAAATGTGTTTGTTTTATGGGTAGGGAGAATGAAGTATATAAAATGTGTTTGTTTTATGGGTTGGGAGAATGAAGTATTGTATTGGTATACTGATACCAAGACAGCTAGAGTTGCACTATTTGAAGAATTAGAGAAGCTGGTAATCAAAAGTTCATTCATCAAAGATAAACTTTATTTACCAAACATAGGTGAACAAAGGTTGCAAGAAATATTCAGTGAAAGGTGTGCATTAAAATCTCTCTTACTTTTCACTACTAATTACGAACTAATTACTTATAATATCATTTCATAACTATTATAATTATTTTCCATGCATTTTGAAATGGCATAGTCGTCATGTGCAACCAAATGGGTGTGATTTGTCTTCATCATCATCATCGAGGATGAGACATGGTTCACCGAACATACGAAGCTCATATGTATATTCCTTAACTATTTTCTTAACATATATAAGGATTTTCTTATCTATTTTCTTAACATATATATCATAGAAAAATAAACGAACCTTAAATAAGTCATAATCGAATCTCAAACAAACCTCAAACAAACCAAGCCGAGCTCAAGCTCGGAAATAAATTAACGAGCCAAGCTCAAAATTAAATATCGAGGCTTATATATATCCAAGTAAAATCAAGCTCAAACTTACTAAAATATTACCAAACCAAACTCAATATAGCCAAAGTTTGCGTCGACTAGTTTGCAGGACTAGGTTCAAGCATTAAGAAGCCATTGGTACCACCACATGAAGATAAGACAAAACAAGACACATAAAAAGTAAGATTAGACTAATAAAATAACCATGGAGAGACTCAAATATTTTAGATTGTGAATTTCAACAAACATGAAATTATCAACATATCATTCAAACATAAACTAGGTCAGAAAAAATTTCTTACCAGTAATATCAAATAATAGTTTTAGGGTTGTAAAACTTGATGGTTACAAAAATGGCGCACTCTTAATTGTGTAAGTAATGAAAGAAGAAGGGCCTATTTATTTTTTTGAGTGACAAGTGATGAATACTTTATAAACAACAGAATATAAATTTTTATGTTAAGATTTAGTGTCTAAATGAATTATAATTTACTTGAATTGTTAAAAAGACTAGTTAAGATTCATTCAAATTTAATTTGGTAAAATTAATGTCTTAATGAATTAGATTAAGATTCTATTAAGTGCCGAAGAATACAGTCAGAAAATGAGTCTTGATATGGACCAAAAAAAACTAAACACAAAGCAATAAACCAACATGACGCCATATCACAAATACCGCATTGCAATCTTCATTAACATAGGAAAAAATTTAAACAAATGAACCCAAGCAAAATCCCACATTTGCATGCATATAATATTCTATTCTTTTAGTATCTCATTACCATAAATAGAAATTCGTTAAAATTTAAGAACTACTACACAATGTATGTAGATTACTCTTCAAGTAGACATCACACCTGAACTAGTAGCCACGACATAGTCCGAGCATCTTTCTTTTGTCATGATGTCAAAAAATCACTCTCTAGCTTTGTAAGGTTTAGCATTTTAATTAGCCTAAGGAAAAAATCCAAACAAGTATGGCAATGTGATATATATATATATATATGTGCGTGTGTGGATAAAAGGTTTTTGCTATATGAAAGAAATGAAGAGTGAGATGCTGATTTGGTGTTTATAGGTAAGAAAATCAAAGAATATGCACATTAAGGGTGCAAAATACATGTCGACAACAAGGGTTGTTTTCTTAATTAGAAAAGTGAAGGATTATTTCTAGAAAGAGATTCTAGTAACTAAAGAGTAAGTACAAAAATTATTCCATTAGACAATAACAATGAAATTATTCTGGATATTCGCTACTTTAAGAAGTACAAAACAAAACGGCCACGTGTCATTTCATCACATCCCGATTTGTCTGGACATGCGAGCTGATACCTTAAAAAAGTGTAATAGGTGGCAAGCTACGAGTTTGCAAGGGTCTTTTGACATGATTCTACATTTTTTTGGAATTGGAATCAGACAAGTTAGGGATGATAGTTTCAGTAGCTTTAAATTACCGACAAAAAGATAATAAAAATAAAAAAGCTACCAAACCACCAAACCTATTGCACCGAACCTCTGCCAAGACAACACATTAATCACTTGAATATTAATCTAATAAAAAACAGAGTTAGGAAAATATTATCCATTTGGGTACACATCCACCACACCATGAACAACCTACGCATAATCTTCAACCATAAATTTAGAAATAAATTAAAATACAAAATATATTTTACTAAAACCAAATAAAATAACATTTTCATTTTCAATTCTAATAATTTTATCACAAAAAAGATATAACTAAAAATTCAATGAAAAAGAAAAAATTGTAGAAATAAGAAATTACAAAAAAAATATATATATGAATTTGTAATTATGATGTAGTAATTTCTAATCACTTTTAAATACAAAATATAAGGGGTGAGCATGGGTCAGGTTTACTCCCGGTTAGGGTTTATGGTAAGAGTAGGGTAATGTAATTGGGTCTATATATTGAAAAAGCTAAGGTAGTTTAATTTTTTACCATACCCTCGGGTTGCCCATACACGGGTTAACCTCTAGTTTACCCAGGATTAATTTAACCTGGATTTCTTAATGACACTTATATGATGTATACAAAATACATGTCATTTGAATTAATTTTTTTTTTACAAGTTTAACAAAATACAAGTTTATTTGAAGTTGATTCACAATAATATTACAATTATTACATCTCAAGTTCATACACAAAAATACGTCTTCAAATGTTGAGATGTTAAGAGGTTGTTTCATTTAAAACGTTCTAGTATAATATGTAACTTACACCACTCAGAAACAAGGATTGACAATTGAATATATGAAGCCGTAAGTCTCAAAATAGTTTAGTTTCATCATAGGTTGACCATATAATTTTTTAATTGATAATCATCATATGTCTCATGTAATATACAATTTCACGGGTCTCAGATATTGTTGTAAAATATCTTGTAAATCCTTGAAAACCTCATAACCAGATTCTGTTCCAAACACATAGACAGCTACTAATGGCTACCAAATACATTAAAAAAATGATTATAAGAAATGGCTCGCCGAGAATTAGTGGACATTCTAATTGATATTTATCTAAAGGTTTTAGCAGATATCAAGACAAATTCCTCTAAAAAAGAGTTCACAAAGAGTGGAGTAAGTAAGAATTACAAAATGTATGTACAAATTAAATAAAATTAACAAATATATGTAATAAACTTATCAAACTCAACCTGAAATCAGAAATCAGAAATCAGATTAACCCATTTTGAGTCCAAAAGTAACTACCATAAATCATATATATGATATCGACCATAGTATTTCAGACTAAAGTTTACTCAATATACGGAAATTAATTCAACTCCTTGTTGTCAAGCTTTTTTTTTTACTAACATAAATACATCCCCAATGTTATCCATTTTCAAAATAAAATCTGACACACATTTTTTATCCTATATTTAATTATCTATGTTATCACACTTTTAGCATCATATACTAAAAATTGCCTTGTCTTTTAATCCCCAACGCAACTTCTAAATGCTCAAGTTAGAAAGCCAAAAAAGAAGTCGAAATATTGCAAACCCCACAAAATAAAAAATAAAAATGAAAGTTCAGTGTAATACCCAAGATATATGTTCCTAATGCATAATTTTTATAGACAAATACTTTTTTACAGAGCAACTACAGGATTTAAGCCCTTACAACCAAACAAATACTTTCGAAATCTGAAAACAAACACTTTCTATATCAGAATTAAAAAATTTGCAAATCACAAATAAAACTATTTTGAAATCAGAAAAGAAATTAAGAAATAATTTTACGAACAAAGGAACATACTAAAAAAAGAAATCAATTGACAACAAATTAGGAAGAAACTCGAAGAACTTTGCTCACTTACAAAAAATAAGCTTTAAAAACAAATGGATCTGGAACAAAAACAAATACAAAATATTAGTAAGTATATATTAGATCTAAAACTAGAAAAAGAGGAAAAAAAAGAAACTGTTCGAATTATATTATAAAAGACAATTTATTCTATTAATTCTTTCATTTTTTTGGGAGAAGTGAAAAAGACTATGCGCGTACAAATAGTCTCACATTATAATTTGGGAAAAATCCATTGGAAATGATTTAATATAACATGATTTTCTTATCTTTATGACTACTTAATGTCTCTTTATTTCACTGTTATGAAGTTACCAAGGCTTGGTCAACAAAATCACTTCAATGAGCATTGAAGAGCATTTATCACCAACCAATGATGGACATTTATGTGATGGAATTTTTTCTTGCCATTTATTCTATAAATAATGACTTTGTTAGAGAAGAGGAAAAACTATTCTTCAGACAATGAAAAAACTATTTTAGAAAGAATAAAAAATCATTCTAAATGGAATGGAAAAAAAATATTCTAAAGAGAATAGGAAAATCTATTCTAGAAGAATGAAATAATAATTTTATAGAGAATAGAAAAAATTATTCTAGAGGAAATATAGAAGAGAATACAAACGAAAATAAGAATTCGGAAAAGAAAATACTACTCTCTACTCTCCTCTTATAGAATATTTTAATATTACGAGAGCCAAACTTTCTGTTAGAGATAACGGCACGACCGAAATATCTTTTTAACACGATTTTCAATACCATGTGACAGATCTTTTCTTGAATTTAGTGTAAGTTTCCTTGTTTTCAATACCTTGTAATAGTGTAATATTACATTTAATTTAAAATCATTTATTTTAAATTTATATGAAATCTATTTTTTTTTACTTTTCCAATGATATTGCTTAATTTTTCCAACAAAATATCCCTTAAATATTTAGCTAAATATACATGTTAAATCACCATAAATCCAACAACATATGATTGGTATCATAAAAAACAGCTACCACATACCACAAAAGGGTGTATATTAGCAAAATGAATATATTATAATTTCATATTTAGGCTGATAAAATATTATAAATGAATAAATAATTAGATCGAGTAGGGTTTCTTGGAAGAAGGTGAAAAATGGAAATGATCCCAGAAAGAAGAAGCATACATAAAATGCTTGTCCCAAATAAAATGAACATATGTTGAAATTTTTTCAGCATATATGTAAGAGAATAAAAACACTTGGTTTTAATAGTTAAGAAGGAGGCCCAAGTTTTTAATGGGCCTGGTTATATATACACAATTTACCATATATCTTTTACTTAGGTTTGACGAGCCCAAGGCCTACAAAATATCACACATCATCATTCAAACCCTAATCACCGTCTTCAATTTACGCAGTCCATTTTCTCCTCTCTAAAAACTTCTTCCATTTTATTCCACCGGCCTTTTTTTCTCCAAAACCTACATCCTCCTCTTTATTTGAATAAAGTTTTGTTTTCTTTGACAGCTTTGGTCTAGGCCTTCTATCTCTAACCATGTTCTGTTTTTTAATGGTTAGTATATCAAATCGATCTATGACCATTACATTTCAAATATAAATTATATGTATAAGTTTGTCAACCCAAACCTTCTTTGGAGAGGTGAGTTTTCTTATTTCCATATCCTAAATTATTTCATTATTTTGTTATTTGAAAAATAGACAATAATCTTGTGGAGCAGTCAGATTTGTAATTTTAATTTGTTAAACCATGAATATTTGTCAACTTTTATTCTTCTAGATAGTTTATGTTTCCAAATGTTCTAGGTACATGTTTTCATTTACTTTTATGCATTGCATACATTTTTGTAGACATATTAAATTCATAAATTATAATTTAAGGTTGTATTAATAATATTGCATAAACATTTACATATCACTTGGGTTTTAGCCTTAGTTATGGGACTAGGGCTATAAAAGTTTTTTCCAATTTTTTTTTCATTTATCATCTTTAATTTCATCTCTTTTTTTAGAATTTCATTCCAAGAAATTACATTCACATTAAATGAAATTCTTTAGTCGTATCCGTCCAAGGGCACTACACCTTCAAGATAGTAATTGCTCTAAGGAGGTTTCAAAATGTGTCAAGATTTGGCTGTGTATAAAATGGTCGTTAATCTTAGATACTACGTCACCATTTTCAAATTAGTGAGATTTACTTTTACTTAATTGATTAAATTAATTATTATCTATATTTAGAACTGAGGTGTTTAAGTACTTTATACATCAAACTAAGAGTTTTTATCAAAATCTATAATTTTGTATTAAAGGAGTAATTAGTAAAAATATTCAAGAGAGGGACGAGGAGAAAGATGTTGGAGGGGAGGGATCTCGCAAAAGATTCAAAGTATCCAAATCAACACGTGGCAAAGGTATGTATTGGGTGATACTTTTTCTGTCATTTTTTTATGTTTAAGTATTTGATACCAAAAACTAGAAGTTTTAATGACAATCTATAATTTTTTTTATTGTAGGAGTAATTAATACAAATATTCAAAATAGGGAAGAGGAGAGAGATGTCGAAGGAGAGGGATCTAAGTGATCTATTCGGTTCAAAATACATGAGAGCTAACTTAAAAGAGATTTTATTGCAGTGTTTGAAGAGAATTAGTAGGAACTTCAGAAAAGGTTCAATGACGAAGAGAAGGGGATCTGCTTTGACAAGAGCCAATTTAGCAGTCAAACAAATTTTTCCATGTCTCCATTTTCCATTCACGATCTTAATTGGGACCTGAAAAATGACAAGCTATACCATAACCACGGCGAATTGGATTCAAACATCTCAACCAATGTAAATAGAAAAAAGACATCCCATTTAATGCATAATGGGACTTTATTGAAAAATTTCGATAGTTTCTCTATTGGTTACTCCATATAGATCTTAAGCTTTAAATTATAGGTAATGAAAAAAATTATTTATATTTTAATCTTGATACATTGTTCTTTTTTTTGTTTTTGTTTTTATTAATTATATTCATGTACACGTGTATCCATTTATTTCATGATTGTGTTAAGTATACAAATTATGTCAATTCCGTTGAGGGACAACAGTGTAGTTGGAGCAGACAAGCGGAAATGCATCCCAAGTGTCGGAACAACAGGTATGCTTGGGGCTCCCAAATCACAAGTCCTTGGAGTTGGTACACATGTCGTTTAAGCGAAATCACTGCCCGTAGAGGTTGTTTAAGGGGCTCCAAACCTGCGAAATGCTAAGGATTGTTGGCGCAATAACATCTCATCAATTTTTTTTATGGATGGGATATATAAAAATTAAGTAGTACAATATTAAATTTGGGAGGATACACGCACGACTAACCCCACCCCATGAGAAATATACACGCCTCCTCATGCATATTATCACTTAATAAGAACTAGGCTACCCGGAAAGGATATTTTGAACCTTGCACCTCTTGCTTTACCCCCTTTGGATGCATGCTATTGTATTATACGGGGATTAATTGTCTAACCTATAAGTAAGCCTATAAAATGGACAAATTCGTGTGATAGATTTTTAAGATTTTCCAAATTAATCTTGTAAATGTAATACTAAATGTGTAAATATTTGATATTATGATTCATGTATATATATATTTGCGACAGATTTTAATTTGTTTTTTGATTTTTAATATTTTTTTTGTCTTAAGTTAACGTTTACCGTTAAATTTCTAATTTTTTGTAATTTTATAATATATGTTGACCAAATTTTGACCAAATCCACACCCGACCCAGATCTAACCAAAAACCATAAACCCAAACACGAACTCTTTTATAGTGATTGGGTTAGGTAGTGGGTCTTGATAACTAAAATTCGCACTTGCGGGTTTAGTTCTAGTTTATGTTGGATAATCAACCCGTTCGCACCCTTACACTAGATGATATTTGGTCTAAAGAGGATTTTCTGAGTTGAAAGAGAAATAACTAATTAGATCGATGTAAAGGGTGTAACACAAGATTTTTCATGTTGCGGTTATCCAACTACATAGTTGTAATAAAATTGTACGTATTCTGGATGACAACAACTAGTGGCATGAAAACCTTGAAGAGATTAAGGTTTTATTTCTTCTTGCTAGTTACTACGTTCATATCTTTCAAAAAGACCTCAGATCTATGAGTATTGACATTGTGGATTGCATCCCTTTAAAGTTTATTGAAGGGATAAACCAAATTCTTAATAAAAACCTTACACTTGAGGAAGTTAAAAGAGATATTTACTGTACATGTAAAAAACTCAGAATCTAGACAATAACCCTGACCTCCTTTATAAAAAATATTGGAAAATTATATAGTTTGATGTTTTTACATGGTTAGAGTTTTCTTCAGTGTATCTCTAGATCTCAGCATACGAATAATACTATATTTACATTGGTTCCCAAAGGTGATAAGCAGGAAAAAGTGGTTGATATTCGTCTGGTCTCATGCTCGAAAATTGATTACAAAATTAATGCTTCCATTCTGTAATATGATGAATGTATACATGGATGGAATTATATCCCCCACGCAGTCTACCTTTATCAAAGGTAGAGTTATTTATACAATATCCTTCTAGTTTATGAAGATTACTATTTATTTTTGAAATCCAATAAATAGACCTAGATGGGGGGGTTGAATATGACCAACGTGAAATTAAAAATCTAACAACAACAAACTTCTTTGAGTATATGTAAAAATACACCAATTAGGGATTTTAGATAGATTGACTAGAGGTACACAAAAGTTATAATACAAGAGTGAAACACTTAGTGTATATACTTATTGAAAGAATACTATCCAATAATAAAAACACATATCTATAAGTTCTAAGCATGCAATAATTTAAGACTATAAAACAACGGAAGGTATTGAGGTAATATAACAAATGATTAGTGTGCACAAAATTAAAGAGATAAGGAAGAAAAAAGGCTGACGTGCAATTTTAAAATGGTTGGACTTCGATAGGATTATTACACCACTTATGGTCTATGTATCCTAAGGATTTAAAAGTCATCCACTAGGATCTCCTTGTGTCTTTTAAATGTGAGCGCACAAACCTTTACAAACTCTTTGAAATCACCTTTGAGTGTAAAAATCTAGTGTTTTGACCAACACTAGTAAAACAAGTGGACAATCTCCACTTACGGTATACCACTTCACTAGAACGTGAAGTCTTGCACATGTCTATCAGCACACAAGTTTGAGTGAACAATCTCTATTCACACTCTACCACTTAACAGTCTATAAAGCCTTCGAACTTTATGTTTTCACCTACATAAGATCTATACCACTCTTGTTTAGTGTATTGAAGATCACACTTCTTAACTAGAACAAGATATAACCCTATATTTAAGGATTAAGCTTAATCTACCTAGTATAGCCTTTTACTCCTTAATGATTCATATCTGGACTGTGAATGTCTTTGGGAATCTCATAGAAGATATGCTTTGAAATGCTTTAATTTTGGGATAGAAATTAACCACTTTTGGAAGTCTTTAATAAATCTATTTTTAGGCGAACTCTCCCCAACTGATTTATTCACGTGTTAACTCCTTGTTGGCTGAAAAACTTCTTTCAGGCGACCGCTCCTTTCTGGTCAGATGACTAATTATTATCTTATATTTCATCAAGTACTCTTCTTTATCTCCATAGAGCATTCGTTTAGAGTCGAGTATTCAAGTTTGGAGATTAAGCAGATAGCATACCTAACAACTTTTTAAAGTTTTCAATAACTTTATTTATAGGCGAAATCTCCCCAACTTATATGCTACGTTATAGCCGGTCCTACTAATTTTAGGCCTAGTAAGAAATTTTGAATTTGGCCCACATTTGAGGTTTTTAAAGGGGATACAATTTTTACTGGAAAATGAAGCATTATAAATAATCTTTAATTTGTAAATTTCACTATGAATATTTCTAATATGAGAAATAACTGAACATAGATTATATATGCTTGTTGTTTTCTTATAGTATTGTTTATATTGTGTGATTAACATTTAAAACCTAAATGACATTATTCTTATTATTTGAAACATTTGAACTGCACCCCCGCGTCAGAGGTCCCCGTAGATTCCTCTAAATTCGGTAGAATTGAACTCTTATATTAGTGAAAATTTATGTTAAACAAATAATAAAAAATCACATCATTAGAAATTAAAGCCTATATTAATATATATACTTTAAAGGTAATCCGCTAATTCAGACGAAACGACGTAAAATATATGAAATAACTAAAATAATTGTCATATAAACTAAAAAAAAGACATGCATGTAAACATAAATAATTAAATAAAAAACTTGTACCCTTTTAAGTGGTAATTTTTTGATACATGCATATTATTATGAAGATGATTAAAAGCATACAAATATTTTATTTCTTATTTTTGTGTATGAGAATTCAAATGAGATACACTAAATTATGTTTCATATATGGTGTTGCAAGTAATACGTGATATAAATAAATATACCTTTATATTTAAAAATTAGATTAATATAAGATAAAAGTAAATGTCAAATATATTTTTTTTTTGAAACTTTTGAACAAATAGTATTATAAGTAGTTATTATATAGGACAATGTGATTTTTTTTGTATAATATAATTCAAGTTAACCAAAGAAAAAAAAAAGATATAACTCAAAAAATGATCCAGACTCAAGGAAAAAAAAGAAAAAAAGAATAATAATAAAATAACCCAAAAACTTATGTAAATAACGGGCCTTAACATTCCACATTGTTTATGTATTTCAATATTAACTTATCATAGAAATCAATGTAACCACAAATTTCCGTCTCGGAAATAATTGGGCCCCGAATATTTCGAGGCCCTGGGTTGTCGCCCAGGTCACCCCTACCCCGGGCTAATGTTGCTTCTCGTTGTTTGAAAATCTTCTTTCTAGGTGACCACTCCCTTTTGGTCCAAAGCCGAATGATTATCTTTATTTAGTCGAGTAATTGTATTCATCTCCATAGGGTATTCGTTTGGAGTCATGTATTCAAATTTGACTATTGAGCGAATTTGATATCTGATACCCCAGCCCGGGTGTATAGTCTTCAACTTCCTTGTCTCCCACATGATGCACTTCCATAATTTGTCTTTTCTTCACTTTGGAGGTCCGGATTTCAATATTTACCAGCCTTCATTCTCAATTGTCTTTAGGTTGTGCACCTTTTATCTTAGCTAAGAGACCTGGTCTTCATCTTCTCAACCTTTAATCTCGAATGTCTATTAGCACTCTGATCTTTATCTCCTCGTAGCTTTGGATTTCAACTTCTTCCAATAAACCTCATCTGATATTTTTCGGTTCTCTGTTATTTAACTCTACAAGGGTCTAATGACCCTATATGTAATTCTTTCCCTGTGTAACTGAACCTGCAAGACTTATACAAAATCTGGACATTTTTTGTAAGTTTAAGCCATTCGAACTCAATGTTTTATCAACAATCATATCAATCAATATACAATATTTAGGATAACACATCGGAAAAAGGTAAAAATCACAAAAGCTTTTTGTGACGATCAAGTTTGACATGTCAAAATCAAATGAACATGTTAGTGGATTATTTTTGTAAACTGTCCTTGTAAATCTTGTTTTACATCCCTAGTGGGTTAAATATATTGTGAGTTGTATCTAAACTCCCTTACTTATAGAAAATGGTGGGTTGAGATAACGATATATGGATTTTTTAGGGACAGTATGGTGGCTAGTGCAAGGCTTTGATGATGTCTGACATGGATTTCATATCAGATTTCCTTTAATGTGGATAGAGAGAAAGCCGTGTTTTTTAGAAAATAATCTTTGGGTAGAGGTGATAATGGTTTCATGAGGTATGACACCGGTAGATGGTGGTGGTTATAAATGTTCATGGTAGGACAATGGTAAGGGATTGGTGAATGTTAGAAGTTGTAGAAGTTGGTGCAGAATGATCTTTCTATGGCGGTAGATAGAGGTGGTTATGGATTCGTTATTAGTGTAGTGGTTGGTAGAGGTTGGTGGGTTGTTTTTTGGAAGAATATGGGATATTTTTAAAATATGAGATAGATCGAAGAGACACAACGAGAGAGGTAAATTTGATGGAGAGCTGTGATTGCCATTAAAAGTGTAGGTAAATCGTGTGCAAACGATGAGATCTAGTTTTACGAGATAGTGGAGGTGTTTGTTAAAAGGATATAAAAAATTCAATGGGTCTCTCAAATTATAATTTTTTAAAATTAAGATTATTTATTTAAACGATCTTTATTGTTTGAGAAGAGAGGATGAAATTGAGGCGTTCATTTATTTAAGGGTGGTAGAGTAATCTCAACCATCTTTTATGTAACACTAACTACGGATTTAGAATAGTTTGTGTTATGTAAACAACAAAAATGATGAGGCAATAATAGTTTATCAATACTCCACCCTAATAAGGAACTCCCTAACAAGATAGGAGTTACAAAATAAGACTAAAAAAAGGATAATAAAGCTAAATTTTTACTTAATGGTGGTTTAAATTTTTTTGTAAGTTTTAATATTTCACAAAATGAGATACTTTATTTGTAAGCTCTTGGGTTAGGTGGAAGTAAACCTAAATAATTAGTAGTTTTATCATATCTTTTATATTTTTTAGTTTACTTTAGGAACCATGAATCTTGAATATAAACAATGGACTATGAATTTTGAACCTTATACCATGAACAAATAATTTTGAATCTTGAACTATAAGTCATGATATTTGTACATGAAACATGGAACATGAACCATGAATAGTTAAACATGAACAATGAACCATGAACTATGAACAATGAATTATGAACCTTGAACCTCAAACTTAAATTTTAAACCTTGAACAATAATTCATGAATAAATTTGGTCTAGATCAAGGTACAAATATTGTCGAGATAACTACCATAATCATAAATGTTAGTCGTAAGTTTAAAAAGTAATTTATTAAATCAAAATTACATGAATAACTATTATCGTACACATGGTCATTATTACAACACAATAATATCAATATATGTGTACATATAGATAGGTATATAAGTTATACTTTTGTAAAAATATTACAACCAGATTTTTATTGCTTAGTTATAAGGAAACTTGCAAACCATCTTTTGGATTTCCTTTAATATATTAAATATTTAGAAATACATATAGGTAGAAGTTAAGTGGATATTTATTTAAGAAGGAAGGCAATATAGTAAATATTTTAGGGTTAATGGAACTCCTAAATTTCAGCCCCTTTCTCTTTAAGTGCACCGGAAATAAGGATACATAACTCTTTAACAAAGTACACCAGTACAAGAGTTTGAGTATTGATATTTCCCTATTTCTGACATCCAATAATGATCAAGACACCATTAATTTTGAGTGAATAAAAGGATACTACCGAAGTTGAGTGTTCCAATCTTCTTCAATGCGAGATTTGAGTAATAAAAGACTATCCGTTATAAACCCCATGTAGTATTAAAATATATATGATCGAATAAGGTTTTAACCTAGTCCGAGTTAAAAACCTAAATTTTTTCTAAAAACCAGAAAGCGGTATGAATCCTCACTCTAGGTTCTTGATTGACATAAAAAGAGAAATAAAACTTTTATTGTTAAGTATAGGATAAGCAGAATACTCTATGTAGGCACAACCACAAGGACAACTGAGTTTGAGTTTTCTGGCATCTAAACCACCACTAAACACCACTAAATCACCTTCACTTTCAACACTAATACACCTTACAATGTCATTTACATTTTTCTTCCTACAAATTGCTAAACTACATTTCATCCATATAAACATTTGCTACTTCTTTGAAATCACTTTAATCATTATTTTCTAATCTCTTCTTCTCAACTACATATCTTCTCAACTACATATCTTCTCAACTACATATCTTCTCAACTACATATCTGCTCTTCTCTTAAATTTTCACCTGAATTTATTATAGACTTCCTTCTACCTACTATTTTCACTATGGAATTTTACACAGTTAACCATACTAACAGTAATGAAGAAGCCTTTACTTTAATTCCTCATCCAAATTCAGTCTACGCCCAGTTTGAAGGGCCAAAACTCTTTGCAAAAATGATCAGCAATGATGGCATCAACTTTTACTATCTGCGCAAAAACATCAACACGTCATGCGGTGTCAAAGGTTAATGTCACACTGAAAATAAAGGATTTAATTGTTTCATTATTACATTCGAAAAACCAAAGCAATTTCGACAAGGTCTGGAGTAATCGACCCTGGAATATGTGGTGGGTAAACATGTTCTTCTGAAGAAATGGGATCTAGCCATCGGCCTCACCGACTCCCAGCTCACAACAACTCCTTTCATTGTTCATATTCATACACTGCTCAATGAAGACAACTCAACGAAAATTGCTGCTCAACTTGGGAAGGTGTAATATATCATCCTCCATGTTGTAGACACCTTCAAATAATTTGGTGCAGTTAGGGCTCGTATTGAATGGGATATCTTTAAACCTATTCAAAGTAATTACTCAATCAATCTGGGAGCAGGTCATTCTATTCGTGGTCAGCTAAAATTCAAAAAATTATGTGACATTTTTTTTGCCTGTGGGTTACTAGATCATGAAGAATCAAAGTGAATTAATAAGAAGAAATTGAAGGCCAAACTTTCGAAAGCTATCCTAGGTTTTGAGCCAAAAATTATGAAAAAACAAAAAAACAAAAAACCTAGCTACAAATCCACAACTAAAGGAACCTCATCAACAACTCACCCGAGTTAACATGGCCAAACTAGGGAAATTTTCAAATAAAGAATATCAAAAATTACCTGTTTTAGAGGCTCACAAATTACCTGTCAAACCATTAATGAAGGATGAAAAATATTCGCGAATAAATTAAAATACGTTTGACAAGCTTCCCTCCTCTCTAATGAATACCCGAAGTAGACTACTCGAGACAACTCTTATTTTAAACCCTACTTCCACCGTTTGGCCCTAAAAGATAAGGGTCGCTATCTTATTAAAGGCCAAAAAAAATATTTTTATAACAAAACATTCCCAATCCATAACTTTCAGGTCTTTAGAAAATCCCACTCCTATCCGTAAACACCATTTCTCATCTATTCACCTATAAAAAAAACACCAAACTCTGAAAATGAAAACACCACCATCACCGAGAAAAACAATCTCACCTCTTCGGTCACACTTATCCAACCAAACACTAATCCCTTCTCTTTTACCCAACAATATGATTCCCCAGAAACCATTTTCTTCAGATCCATGGACTATAAACCACGATTTAATATCCTTTACCCATCTGCAATTGTATCATCCAAAGACTCATCTAAACATGACAAAATCTGGTAAAAAAGATGGAACTCATTGACCACACAACAAGCAACTTCACCAAAATCATCTCACCTAGCGGATATGCTGAAGACAGAATTCGAAAATGCTGCAACAACAACTAAAGACGATGACAATAATAAGGCTTGCGGGTTTGACTTTGAACAAACCCTCTCGGAGATATGAAACACCTATGTTAGAAATGTCAAGGGATTGTTACCCCCTTGACAGTTCTAACACTTAAGGATGTGATTCGGCTTCATCATCTTAAGGTTATTTTCTGAACAAATCTGATAGCAGTGCTTCTTTAGCCTTGTCCCTTAATATGAAAATTGTTACTACCATTGAACCTGTAGGAAAAGCTGGAGGCCTTTTACTCTTAGCTGATAATAACTATAACATTTAGTGGAAAAACAATCCAAATTTTACATTCATTGTAAAATTACTGATGAAAATATGGCTACCTTTTATACTAACATTGTCTATATTCACCCTAATGATGATCTAAAAGACAAACTTCTTACTGCTCTTACTGATATTGGTAATATCATCCCTAATTCTAGTCCCTGGAATATTGTTGGAGAATTTAACATGATAAAATCTACTAATGAAAAAATAGGTGGTCAAAGTTCCCCTAATACTATTCTGAAATTAAATGAGTTTATGGACAATACAAAACTTCAGAAAACTAGTTCTAAGGGTGGTTTTTATACCTGGAGTTATAAAATATTTGACAATAAACTCATTAAACAAAAACTTGACAGGAATACTGATAATCATAATTGGGAAACTCTTTTTCCTAATGCTTGGATTACTGTTCTACCTGCCCTTGGTTCCGATCATAGCCCCCTTATAATAAATTTTGACTTACATGTTTTAAGAAGATGCCAAATATTTTATTATAGGAAAGACTAAAATCTTGATACTGATGTTAAAAATATTATCCATACGCAATGGAATCTTCAGTTAAATAATATTGGTAAATGTATTCAAAAGTTTGGTAAAAAAACTCTATGCTACTACTGGTGCTATTACTAATTGGGCCAAGGCTAAAAGAATTAATAATAGTGCACGGCTAAATCTTCTTATGAAAGAATTGGAAGCCTTAAATACTAAGATTGTTGAGAAATGTGACAAAATAAACTGTATAAACTCTGAAATTGAAGCTATTTGGAACAAAGAAGAAGAGTATTGGAAACAAAGAATTCGTGTTCTTTCATGCTTCTACTAAAGTTAGAAGGAAGATTAATAAAATATCCTCTTTGATGAATATGATGATGTTTGGAATACAAATCCCTCTATATATTGAAAATATCATTACTACTCACTTTGATAACATTTTTTCCACGATGGGTGAGAGAATTTATGATAATGTTATGGAATAGATTGAGAAAGTGATTACTAATGATATGAATTGCCATCTTGAAGCCCATGTAACTCTTAAAGAAAGAAAAATATTGTTTGGTCTTTTGGATGGGTACTCGGATTTTTTCCCAAACTTCTTATATAAAGTGATTTGCAAGAATTCTTTTGCCTAGATTAAAACCGCATATGCAAACTATCATCTCTGAGGAGCAAACAAATTTTGTCCCGGGTAGAGATATTCAAGAGAATATCATTATAGCTCATGAAGCTATAACTTATCTGAAAAAATATAGAAACTCTAAAAATTACACTGTTGCTATTAAGGCTGACATTTCCAAAGCATTTGAAAATGTAGAATGAGATTTCATTATTGATATGATACAAAAAATGAGATTTTCTGAAAAAAAAATGGCTTTCTCTTATACTGTTTCTTATTCTATTTTACTTAATGGCTCACCTGTGAGTTTAAAACAACCTAGAAAAGTGTTGAGACAAGGGGACCCATTGTTCCCTTTCCTCTTCTATATTATCACCCAAGCTCTAAGTTCCTTAATGAAATATAAAGTGAATAACAATCTTATGCAAGGTATGAAATTAGCTAGGAATTGCCCTAGCCTTTCCTCATATCGTCTTTGATGATGATAGTTTTTTTTCTTTCTAAAAGCTACTATTTATGAATTTGATTAATTTCTTGATGTTATCAATCAATACTCTTTTGCTTCAGGTCATCCATTAATCTAAATAAGAGTGGTGTTATTTCTAACAAAAATACTTCACCTAATGATATTTATGTGCTCACCAATAAGTTAAGAATGAACCACCTGCTTGTTTTGGGAAATATACGTAGGACTTCCCTGTAATTGGGGAAGATCAAATATCAAATCCCTTGAATGGATGATTAATAGAATTATTTCAAAATTGAGCCATTGGAATACTAAATTGCTTTCTTATGGAGGTAAAGAACCCCTTATTAAAGCTGTAATTCAATTAATCCCTGTCTATACAATATCTCCTTTTCTTATTCCAGTTACAACTTGTAACTTAATAAGTAGTTTTGTTGCTTCTTTTTGGTGGGGTAATAAAGATAAGAAAAAGATTCATTGAAAAAATTAGGACCATCTTGAATTACCTAAAATTTAAGGTGGGGTGGTTTGTAAAAGTTTATGCACCTTAAATCTCGGCCTTCTTGGCTCCACAGCTTGGAAATCAAATCTTAAGAAGATTCACTTGCCTATACAGTTCTCAAAGGCATCTATTTTCATAATAGGGATTTTCTTAATGCTGCTATTACTACAAACTCTTCTTGGGGCTTTAAATCTTTTATTAAAGGTCATGATTTATTTAAAAATGACCTAAAGTGGGCTTTAGGTGATGGAAATGAGTTAAAAATTTGGGATGATCATTGGTTCAATACAAAAAAAACTATCATGAATCTTTTGAATTACCCCTTCATAAGGTTACTGATCTTATGATTCCAAATACAAATACTTGGAATGAAAAACTTCTTAGATATACCTTTGATAACCAAACTTTTGATGAGATTCTTATTTTAAATAAACCTTATACATGTTTGAAAGATGCTCTATGTTGGACACCAAGTCCTAATGGAACTTTTTCTACAAAGGAATGATATAATAATAATATATATACTGATATAAATGCCTTTAAAGCTATTAAAGCTAATACTCCTACTTCTTTTGATACATATACAATATTTGGAAGAATATTTGGCTTTTAAAACTACCTCCAAAGATAAAAAACTTTCTTTAGAAGGCAGTTAATGAAGCAATTCCTACACAACAAGGTTTATATAATTAAAAATGTGCCTTAAATAACGGTTGTAAACTATGTGATAAGGATGTTGAAACTATGGAACACATATTTTTTCATTGTCCTAGCTCTAGGGCAACCTGATTTGCATCTCCTATATCTTTTCTTACAAATTCTTCAGTTAATGGTAGATTTCATGCTAGGTTCAAACACCTTCTATTCCTTAGTTTACTTTATGATAATTATGGAGAAATATAGTTGAGTTGATAGCCTGGATTGCTTGGTTCATTTGAAAAAATAAAAATATTTATTTCTATAAAAATCATGATATATTGCCCTCTACCATATGAAAAAAGCTTACATAACCTATGATGAATATATTTCTAACAATAAACATATTTTCTGAGGTTGAAAATGAAAATGAAAATAATGATGATAATGGCAAGGAAATAGAAAATGATTATGGAAAATATACTGTCAAAACAAATCACAAATCTCTTAACTTAAATAATAGTACTGGTAACACTTTATATACATCTGATCTTATGAATATCCATGTTGATGCTTCTTATAACAACATAACTAAAAATGCTTCTGCTGTTTGTATTTTGAGTAACAAACAGAGCCAATTTTTGGATGGATATACTTGGAATTTTACAGCTCAATCACTAGTGGAAGCTGAGCTAGTGTGAATTAGAAATGCAGTTTACAAAGCCACAAACTTTACTCAACATCATCTACATCTTAAAAGTGACTAACTCAACATTGTAAAGCCCTTACAATTAGTTACATACTGAAGCAACAATTTTCTTCAACCACTCTTCAAAGACATCTTCAAGATTACTAGACATCACAAATTCTCCTTTTTGCATATCTAAATGAGAATTAATTCTGCAGATGATTGGCTTGCGCGACAAGAGATGATAAATCTCTTGCCTTGTAATTGGGCTTCCCAAACCCGTCCCACTTAGCTTTTTTGTTTAACAATGACTTATTAGCCACTGGTATTGGCTAAACATCTGAACATATTATAATATATCAATTTTTATTTATCTAATTTACGTTCGACGAAAAAAAAGAATCTGGATTCACCACTAATTTTGTATGTATGACTAACTTTTGCTCAAATTTTCTTTCTTTCCTCTACTACTTTTAAAATTAACCAACTTACTAGATGTATAATTTAACATATCTCTAATTCTAAAAAATTAATAATCCAAAATTGTAGAAATAAACCATTAATTTTGAAGGGTGAATTAGACCATTGGTCATTTTGAGATAATCAAAGTACTATTTTGTTATTGATATAATATCTACAATCAAAAAATATTGTTACATTATTCCAACAAATAACAAATATACTCATGTAGAGATGTGTATTTGTTAAAGTAAAATAGACGATAAAATAATAACAAAGATAAAGCGTAATGATCATGTACATAAGAAGGTACGATTCATCAAGCTAAATAAATTACTAGTAATGACAAAGATAGGTTAAACGGTAGAGTTGAAAGTGAGGTGATAGTCTCATTAAGAGCTCATGTTTGAGTTAGTTAAGGATTTTTTGAATTTGACTTGTTAGTTAAACAAGTCATATTCAGACTTGTTTACTAAACGAGTCGAACTCAAACTTGTATAAACTCGACTTATTGTAAAGGTTCTTTAAGATCCCATTAGTAGAATTAGTAGATATATTCAATTAAAAAAAATTCGATATATTTATATACAAAAATTCAAAAGTACATAACTTTTTTGCATACCTAATTTATCATAATTAAATTACTATATATCTACTATGTATATTTTTTCTTTAAATAAAATTATGTAATGTGTTTTAAATTAGTTTTACTTAACTCCATATTGAAAAATAAAACGAGTCTTAAATAAGTCATAATCGACTCTCAAACAAACCTTTAACAAACCAACTAATTAACAAGCCAAGTTCAAATTTAAATATCAAGGCTTATATCAAAATCAAATCGAGCTCAAACTCACTAATGTATTACTAAACCAAACTCGATATAACCAAAGTTCGCCTCGACTAGTTTCCAGGACTAGGTTCAAGCATTAAGAAGCCATTGGTACCACCACAACAAGATAAGCCCAAATAAGACACATATCAAGTAAGATAAGACAAATAAAACAACCATGGAGAGACTCAAATATTTTAGATCATGAATTTCAACAAACATAAAATTATCAACCTATCATTCAAACATAAACTAGGTGGGAAAAAATTTCTTAATAGGAATATAAAATAATAGTTGTAGGGTTGTAAAACTTGATGATTACAAAAATAACGCGCTCTTAATTGTGTAAGTAATGAAAAAAGAAGGGCATATTTATTTTTTTGAGTGACAAGTAATGAATACTTTATAAAAAACTGAATATAACTTTTTTCTGTTAAGATTTAAGGCTCGTTTGGAAGTGCTTTTTTTAGAGTAAAAAAGTGCTTTTAGAATAAAATTTAAAATTTCAAAAAATTATTAAAAATAATTTTGCAATCTAAAATTATTTCAAGTGCTTTTTTCAAGAAGCACTAATTTGGTGCTTCTCAAAAAAGTGCTTTTCCAAATAAAAAAAACTCTTAAAATAGTAGAAGCACTTTTAAGTGCTTTTCAAAAAAAGCACTTCCAAACGGGCACTTAGTGTTCTAATGAATTAGAATTTACTTGAAATATTAATTAAAAAGAGTAGTTAAGAGTCATTCAAATCTGAATTGGCAAAAATAAATTGTATTGGATTAGTGTCTTAATGAATTAGATTAAGATTCCATTAAGTGCAGACAAATATAATCAAACACTGAGTCTTGATATGGACCAAAAAGAACTAAACACAAGGAAATAAACCAACATGACACAATATCACAAATACCGCAGCGCAATGCTTCATTAACATAGGAAAAAACTTAAATAAAGGAACCCAGGCTAAAACTCACATGTGCATGCATATAATATTCTATTCTCCACAATATCTGATAACCACAAATAGATATTCGTACAAATTTAAAAACTACTCCACAATTTATGTAGATTACTCTTCAAGTAAACATCACATCCGAACTTGTAGCCACCACATAATCCGAGCATCTTCCTTGTCCCGTGATGTCGAAAAATCTTTCTCTAACTTTGTAAAGTTTAGCATTTTAATAAACCTAAGTAAACAAATCCAGATATTGGATTAATGTATAGATATATATATATATATATATATATATATATATATATATATATATATATATATATATATATATATGTGTGTTTATGTGTGTGTATAAGAAATATGTATACGTGTATTGATAAAAGGTTTTTGCTTCATGAAATCATAATCTTTATTTTTGGTATATGGAGAAACCAGTGGAAAATGTTGCTATAATTTCATCCATGGATACTTAAGTTTACAATTTTAAAATAAATATAGAGAAATGAAGAGTTTGATGGTAATTTGGTGTTTATAGGTAAGAAATCAAATAATATGAATATTAAGGGTGCACCATCCATGTCGACAACAAGGGTTGTTTTCTTAATTATAATAGAGGAGGATTATTTCTGGATAGAGATTCTAGGAACTAAAGAGTAGGAAAAAAAATTATTCCATTAGATAATAACAATAAAATTATTTTGGATATTCGCTACTTTAAGAAGTACAAAACAAAACGGTCAGGTGTGCTTTCATCACATCCTGATTTGTCTAGACATGCGAGCTGATACCTTAATAAAGTGTGCTAGGTGGTAGGCTACGAGTTTGCAGGGGTCTTTTGACACGATTCTCCATTTTTTATGTCTTGGAATCTGTTAAGTTACGGACGATAGTTTCCATAGTTTAAATTACCGACAAAAAAGATAATATCAATAAAAAAGCCAGCACACCACTAAACCTATTGCACCGAACCTCTACCAAGACAACACATTAATCACATGAATATTAATCTAATAACAAAATAGAATTAGGAGAATATTAGCCATTTGGGTATACATCCACCACACAATCACCAACCTACGCCTAATCGTCAACCATAAATTTAGAAATAAATAAAAATACATAATATATTTTACTAAAACCAAATAAATAAATATTTAATCATTTTCAATTATAATAATTTTATCACAATAATGATATAACTTAATTTTTTTTTGAAAAGAAAAAACTGTAGAAATAAGCAATTACAAGTTTTTGTATTTATGAACTTGTAATTACGACGTCGTAATTTCTAATCACTTTTAGCTACAAAATATAAGGGGTAAGCATAGGTCAGGTTTACCCCCTTATGGGTTTAGGGTAAGGGTATGGTAATGTAGTTTGGTCTATATTTTGTCAAAATTTAGGGAAGTTTAAATTCTTACCATACCATCGGGTTGCCCATACACGGGTTAACCCCTAGTTTACCCAAGGTTAATTTAACCTGGATTTTTTTAATGACAAGTTCAACAAAATACATGTCATTTGAATTACATTTAATTTTTGTACAAGTTTAACAACATACAATTTCATTCAAAGTTAATTCAAAAAAATATTACAATTATTACATTTCAAGTTCATTTACAAAAATACATCTTCAAATGTTGAGATGTTACGAGTTGGTTTGGTGTAAAACATACTAGTATAATATGTAACTTACACCATTCCAAACCAGGATTAACACTTGAATATATTAAGCCGTAAGACTAAATTTTTTTAGTTTCATCATAGGTTGAACATATTATTTTTTAATTGGTAATCATCACATGTCTCATGTAATATACACTTTCACGGGTCTTAGATTTTGTTGTAAAGTATCTTGGGAATCCTTGAAAACCTCATAACTATATTGTGTTCCAAACACCTAGGCAACTACTAATGGCTACTAAATACATTTAAAAAAATGACAATAAGGAAAGGCTTACCGAGAATTAGTGGAAATTCTAATTGATATTTATCCAAAGGTTTCAGCAGATGTAAAGTCAAATTTCACTAAAAAAGAGTTCACAAAGAATGGAGTAAGTAAGAATTACAAAATGTATGTACAAAGTAAATAAAATTTACCAATACATGTAGTAAACTTATCAAACTCAACCACAACTTCAAAACTCAACTTGAAATCAAAAATCATATTGACCCATTTTGAGTCCAAAAGTAACTACTATAAATCATATATATGATATCGACCATAGTAATTTGGACAAAAGGTTACTCAATATATGGAAATTAATTCAATTCCTTGCTGTCAAGCTTCTTTTACTAACATTAATACGTCCCCAATGATCTCCATTTTCAAAATAAAATCCAACTAACATTTTTTATCCTATATTTCATAATCTATGTTATCATCCTTGCAAATAACTAATAAATAATGAAAGGTCAATGTATTACCCAAGATATATGTTCCTAATTCATAATTTTCATAGATGTCTATAATGAATATTTCATTGGTTAGATCCATAAACCACTTTTTATAGAGTAACTACACGGATCTAAGCTCTTACAACCAAACAAATACTTTCAAAATATAAAAGCAAACACTTTCTATATTAGAACCAAACCATTTGGAAATTACAAATCAAACTATTTCGAAACCAAAAAAGAAATTAAGAAATAATTTTACGAACAAGCGAACATATTTAAAAAATAAAACAATTAAAAACAAATTAAGAATAAGCTAGAAGAACTTTGCTTACAAAGATTCCATCAGTTTGGAAGGGGTCGAAATTATGCTCTTATCTTGTCTAGGCATGAAACGGGTCGGATTGGAACTTTTGTTGGTGTTTACAATATCCATGATGGTCCTGAGGCCTCAAGATTTATGTATGATCAACTCTTCTATACTCTTATCAATGAGATATCTTTTTCCATTGTTCGCTTCTTTTCATTGCACTTTATATTAATGTGACAAAAAGGAATAATATTCAGTACCTACTACTACTACTACTTAGTCTAATGTCTGTTTGACACTTTGTTATCCTTGTGGCTATGTAATTGTTATGCTCGCTTTGACGAATTTAATTTCCTTGCAGTACGCCTAATTTGAGAAAATGGTATTTATAGATGAATTATGTCATAGAACTTTGCGGTAAGTACTATTTACTCTTTGGGTCATATAAATAGATCTTTTTTTGTTTATCTTTATAAGTTTAAAAGAGGAAATTTGTATGCATACTCTTTGGGAAGGAGAAGTTAACTTGACCATTTCTATCAAAATTGGAGAATTGAAAAGGTTAATGCAATTATTCACTTAAAAGATCAGACTATTGGCTGGAGGTCTCAAGTCTTTCGATCAATCAGCTTTGTATTTTCTAAATACTACTCAAGTACATTCTACCTCTTCTTGAATACCATACAAGTTTGTGCCTGGACCGTACTTGGTTATTTCATCACAAAAAACTTTTAATCATCATTTAGTGAAGGTCTAAATTCACAAATTTTCCACATCAATACTTCTGCCAAAATTTTCCATTAGCAAAGGAATCATCCATTTCGTACAAAACAAAGTTTTACTCGTCCCTGAGAGTCTCTATCTAGCTTCTTCAAGCGGCTGTTTTTTAATAAGATTATATTATTTGTACCTTTCGGACTTGGATAATTGTCTTGATGAACTAATCGAGTAATAATTTAGAGAGCATTGGTTCTATGTGAGTTATGATTCGATAAAGAATTTAAGTATCTGTTTCATGCCTTTGAAATTAATTAAGAAAATATAACTTTCTTGTGAGAAAATAACTACATCCATTACCCTTCAAAGACTATCTACTTTGTAGAAGAAACTTTTGATATAACTTGTACGGAAAAAAACTTATATAAACTCACATCTATCTACTTTTTAAACTATTGCGATTTCATAAAAAGTTGTTCTAAACCACCTTAAAAGACTTTTAGCCCCTTGTGAAATTTTGCCTATTTCCAGAAGCCTAGAGAATAGGTACAAGAAAAGAAGTACTTTGCTCAGCCACAATCCAGTGGATAAAGAAGAGAGAAATCCTTCCTACATACACTTCCAGAAACAATTTCAACTTAGCAATGTTCGTTTTAATATCATGTTTGCTCACTTCCCCACCTTGCATTCAAAATTACATATAAATAGCATCAAATTAATTAATGATAGTTTGAGTTTAGATACTTACCGTATTTGCTTCTTCATGTGGTGTCAATGGTCAAATAGGACTGTATGTGTTATTCTGCCTTTTTGACCAAATCCAAAAACGCTGAAATTCAAGTGGTATACCCAATTTTTTAGCAATCCTATCGTGCAACAACCAAATCCACAATATTATAAATTACGACCTAAATAACTTATTGATCTCAAGTTGGCACAAATATCAGAATATAATATTACAAAATTAATATACTAAGGATATAAACACATATATTATAGTTCCTTGAAAAGGGAAAAAGGGAACTGTGAGGACAAAAATGACGCACACATTTGTGAGGACAGCTTGGAGAATCAGTGACACTGTTATCATACACAAAATACAAGAATCAAATATAAAATGAAAATTTAAGATGCACTAAGATTATATGAAGCTAGAAATAACCCATAATCAAGTACTCTGCAATCACAGTCTTTGCAGAAATAGTAGAGTATGGTACTATTTGTAAAAACGGAACCTGAATTAAGTGAGTGAGAGTGAATAAGTTGTTAGATTTAGTAGTTATATGTAAAAAATAAATAAAAAATTGATAAAACTATTCTAGAGGAATGAAAAATCTATTCTAGAGAAAAAAACTATTCTAGAGGAAATATTGAATAGAATATAGACGAAACTAAGAATTTGGAAAAGAAAATACTCCTCTCTACTCTCCTCTCATATAATATTTTGATATTACTAGAGCCGAACTTCTGCTAGAGATACCGGCATGACCAGAATATCTTTTTAACACGATTTTCAATACCGTAACCGTTGAAATCATTTCTTTTAAATTTATATGAAATCTATTTTTTAATCATTTCTTTTAAATTTATATGAAATCTATTTTTTACTTTTCCAGTGATATTGTTAGATTTTTTTAACAGAATCTCCTTTGAATATTTAGCTAATTATACATGTTAAATCACCCAAATCCAGCAACATATGAATGATATCATAAAAAGAAGCTACCACACACCACAAAATAGGTTGTATATAAGAAAAATGAATATATTATAATTTCATATTTAGACTGATAAAGTAGTAGAAATGAATAAATAATTAGATGGAGTAGGGTTTCTCGGAAGAAGGTGAAAAAATGAAAATGAAAGCATACATAAAATGCTTGGCCCAAATATATTAGTTTTTTTCTTGTGTAATAGAATTAAAGCCAAAATATATGGTCACGTTTTAATAGTTAAGGGAAAGGCCCAAGTCATTAATGGGCCTAGGGTTTGACGAGCCCAATAATCCTTGGCCTACAAAATATCACACATCATCATACAAACTCTAACCATCGTCTCCGATTTTACATAAACAGACACGAAGATGATACCATTTTGTTCACCGCCATCAATTTTCTCCTCTCTAAAAATCGACTTCATCCATTCTATTCCACCTGTCTTTTTTTTCCAGCAAAGCCTACATCCTACTCTTTCTTTGTATAAAGTTTTGTTATCTTTGACCGCCTTGGTCTAGGTCTTCTATCTCTAACCATATTCTGTTTTTTAATGGGTAGTATATCAAATCGATCAATGACCATTACATTTCAAATATAGATTATATGTATAGTTTGTGAACCCAATCCTGGTTGGTGAGGTGAGTTTTCTTATTTCCATATTCTAAATTATTTTTAGTATCTTATTATTTGGAAAACAGAAAATAAAACTTTGAGGTATTTTTCCAAATAATAGCAAGTGGAGGGTTGAATTTGGAATAAGGGTAGATTGGGGTATATTTGGTTATTTCATAACACACTTACCAATTGTGCAATTAGCCCAATACATAGATTGGAGTAGTTAGTTTTGAGTTTTAATATACTTGTTGGATCTTTATATAGGAGGATACTGTGATATTTAAAGCCATTGCAGGACCTCTGAAACCTTACTTGGCCATCATTAAGGTAATTTTTATGTTGCGTAATTAATCCTTGTGGTCTCCGAAATTGGAGTTCTACCGTGCCCTAAAAATTCCACAAAATCTTGTGGAGAAGTGAGATTTGTAATTTTAATATGTTGAAACATGAATATTTGTCAACTTTTTTTCTTTTAAAGAGTTTTTATGAATATTGTTTAATTAATTGATTCTTTGAGTTTCATTTGTTGTTGTAGGGGTGACTTTGCGAAAGCAGTTAAGATTTCACAAAATGATTTGCATTATTTTGAATCTTCCTACCCCGTAATTTATATAGACATGACTTTTCTTTTGTCACAAAAAAATATCAGGTATACATCTCATTTCTTCTATTAATATAATTGAATTCATTCACTATTCGAAACTCTAGTTTTTCTATCAATTATAGGAATGA
Organism: Nemophila menziesii; assembly: GCA_029959085.1. Taxonomy (NCBI): domain Eukaryota; kingdom Viridiplantae; phylum Streptophyta; class Magnoliopsida; order Boraginales; family Hydrophyllaceae; genus Nemophila; species Nemophila menziesii. The sequence goes on from JARWIR010000044.1 coordinate 113,671, forward strand.
GTTACTATTTACAATTATGATTCATAGAAGTGTTATATATAAAATGTGTTTAGTTTATGGGTAGGGAGAATGAAGTATTGTATTAGTATACTGATATCAAGACAAATAGAGTTGTACTATTTGAAGAATTAGAGAAGCTGGTAATCAAAAGTTCATTCATCAAAGATAAACTTTATTTACCAAACTTAGGTGAACAAAGGTTGCAAGAAATAATCAGTGAAAGGTGTGCATTGATATCTATCTTCCTTTTCACTACTAATTAACAACTAATTACTTATATTATCATTTCATTACTAATATAATTATTTTCCATGCATTTTGAAATGACATAGTCGTCATGTGCAACCAAATGGGTGTGATTTGTCTTCATCATCATCATCGAGGATGAGACATGGTTCACCGAACATACGAAGCTCATATGTATATTCCTTAACTATTTTATTAACATATATATGGATTTTAATTTAATTTTGAGCTTTTTCATTTTTTCCCTTACTTTTTCTTGCTTTGTTATGTTCCATTTAATAGTAATTAGAGGCAGTTCCAAATCAACCACGAGCTACGATTCTTGCTCTATAGACTATATCTCAAAGGCCTCGCATACCAGTGGCTTCCCAGAATAATTTTGGTAACATATTCATATTATGTAATGGCGTCTATAGTAAATCACTCTTGGATGAATCCTAAATACTAACTTTAAGAATATTGTACTGCATTTCTTTAGACACATTTATTCAAAAAATTATAATTTAAGGTTGTAGTAATAATATTGCATAAACAAATATATATAAATTGGGTTGTACCCTTAGTTTTGGAGGGAGTAGGGGTTATAAAAGTTTTTTCCAATTTATTTTTATTCTTTTGTCATCTTTAATTGCATCTCTTGTTTTAGAATTTCATTCCAAACAATTACATTCACATTAAATGACCAAAATAAATGAATTCTTTAGGCCGTCGTCCAGAGATTTCGAATTGTGTCAAGGTTTGTGATGTGTATAAAACGGCAGTTAATCCTTTACAATTGTCAAATCAGTGAGATTTGGTTTTACTTAATTGATTAAATTAATTATTATTTGTATTTCGAATTAGGGAGTTTAATTCATTGCATTAATTAGCTTAAATTTGATTGAGAAACAATATTAGATCTATATATAAAAGGTCATGTGGATATATGTTGGTTTCACAACTTCTGTCTTTTAACTTAGACACTCTCATATATAACGTTTTACCTAGTCCTATAGTTTAGGATGTTTGTTTAACATTGTTTGAATTTTATACATTTCAGGTGCATCGTGAGCATTCATTTTGAGATGAAAAAGAAAAATGTTTGTGCACTTTTACAAATTGAAATCCTATGCATTGAAAGCGTAAGTAACATAGTACCTTCTACTCATGTCCATCCAAAAATCGCTATCTTCATACAGTTTTCAATTAATAAAATCAATCAAAAGAAGTCAGGTTCATTATCTCTTAAAGGATTCAAAGGCTCCATATCAAGATGAGACAAAGGTCTGATTTTGAGTGCTACAATTTTTTTTATTTGTATATGTTTAAGTACTTTATACCACAATCTAAGAGTTTTTATCACAATCAATAATTTTGTATTATAGAAGTAATTAGCAAAAATATTCAAGAGAAAGATTTAAAGTCTCTGAATCAACACATGCTAGTTTTATTGTCATTTTGTTATGTTTAAGTATTTTATACCACAACGTAAGAGTTTTTATCACAATCTGTAATTTTGTATTAAAGGAGTAATTAATACACATATTTAAGAGAGGGAAGAGGAGACAGATGTTGAAGGAGAGGGATCTAAGTGAGATATTTGGTTCAAAATACGTGAGAGCTAGACTTAAAAGTGATTTGATTGCGGTTTCTGAAAAGAATTTGAAGGAACTTCAGCAAAGGTTCAATGATGAAGAGAACATGGATATGCTTTGACAAGAGTCAATTTAGCAGCCAAAGAAATTTTTCCGTGTCTCCAATTTCCATTCACGATCTTAATTGGGACCTAAAAAAGGATAAGCGCTACCATAACCATGGCGAAGAATCTGATTCAAACATCTCAACTAACGTAAATAGAAAAAATACATCCCATGTAATGCACAATGGGACTTTATGGAATAAGGTCGATAGTTTCTCTATTGGTTACTCCACATAGATCTTAAAATTTATGTTGTTGAATATAATGAAAAAAGTTATTTATATTTTAATCTTTTTACATTGTTGTTTTTTGTTTTTATTAATTATATTCATGTACTTTTTGGTCTTATTCATATTCTCTGGCGCCAGAAACGTAGGTCCATTTATTTCATGATTGTGTTAAGTATACAGATTATGACATTTTTGTTGAGGGACAACAGTGTACGTGGAGCAGCCATGACAAGCTTAAATGCATCACATGTGCCTGGAATAGCAGGTATGCTTGGGGCTCCTCAATAACGAGTCCCTGGAGCTGGTACACAACTTACCAAAAATCTTACAGGGGTCGTTTGAGCCAAGCCAAATCACAGATGTTTAAGGGGCTCCAAATCTGGAGAAATGCTAAGGATTGTTGGCGCAATAACATATCATCAATTGTTTTTTATGGATGGGATAAATGAAAATTAAGTAGTACTCTTTGACATCAAATTTGGGCGGATGTAGGCTATTGTATTATAGTGAGTCGAGGATTAATTGTCTAACCAAAAAGTAAGCATGTAAAATGGACAAATTCGAGTGGTGGATCTTGAAGATTTTCTAAATTCATCTTGTTAATATCATACTAAAATGTGCAAATATATGATATTATGATTCATGTATATATATTTGAGATTAATTTCAAATTCTTTTTTTATTTTTGATATTATTTTTGTCTTAAGTTAACATTTACCGTTGACTTTCTAATTTTTTGTAATTTAATATTATATGTTGACCAAATCTTGACCAAATCCACACCCGACCCGAATCTATCCAAAAACCAGAAAACCCGAATACAAAATTTTATATAGTGATTGGGTTAGGTAGTGGGTCTTGATAGTTGAAATTCTCACTTGCGGGTTTAGTGCTAGTTTAACCACGTAAGTTTGATAACCAACCCGTGTGCACCCTTACACTAGATGTATTTGGTCTAAAGAGGATTTTTTGAGTTGAAAGAGAAGTGAGTAATTAGATCGATGTAGGGGGTGTAACACAACATTTTTCATGTTGTGGTTATCCAACTACATAGTTGTAATATAATCGTATGTATTCAAGATGACAACAACCAGTGGCATGAAAACCCTGAAAAATTAATGTTTTATTTCTTCTTACTAGTTACTACGTTGATATCTTTCAAGAAGACCTCATATATATGAGTATTGACATTGCGGATTATATCCCTTTTAAGTTTATTGATGGGATAAACCAAATTCTTAATCAAAACCTTACACTTGAGGAAGTTAAATGCATTATTTAATATAGAGGTAAAAAACTCAGAGTCTGGGCAGTAACCCTAGCCTCCAATTATAAAAAATATTAAAAAATTATAAATTTTGATGTTTTTTACATGGTTAGAGTTTTCTTCAATGTATCTCTAGATCTCAACATACGAACAATACTATTTCTACATTGGTTCCCAAAGGTAATAAGTAGGAAAAAGTGGTTGATATCCATCTGATCTCATGCTCGAATATTGATTACAATTTTAATGATGTCATTCCCTAATATGATGAAGATATTTATGGATGAAATTATATCCCCACGCAATCAACCTTTATCAAAGGTAAAGTTATTTATACAATATCCTTCTAGCCTAGGATGTTTTCTATTTATTTTTGAAATCAAATAAATACACCTAGAGAGGGGGTGAATAAGACCAATGTGGAATTAAAAATCTACCAACAACTGACTTCTTTGACTATATCTAAAAATACACCCATTAAGGATTTTAGATAGATTGACTAGAAGTACACAAAAGTTATAATACAAGACTGAAACACTTAGTGTATATACTTAATGAAAGAATACTATCCAATAATAAAATAAATATCTATAAGTGCTAATCATGCAAGAAATTAAGCCTATAAAACAAAGGAAGGTATTGAGGTAATATAACAAATGATTGGTGTCCACAAATTTAAAAAGATAAGGGAGTGAAGGTGGACACACAATTTTAAATTTGTTGGACTTCGATATGATTATTACACCACTTATGGTCTATGCATCCTTAGAATTTAAAACTCCTCCACTGGGATCTTCTTGTGTCTTTTAAAGGTGAGCGCACAAACCTTTACAAACTCTTTGAAATCACAATCTAGCGTAACACCCTAGTGTTATGACCAATACGAGTAAAGCAAGTGGACAATCTCCACTCACGGTATACCACTTGACACGAATGTGAAGTCTTTCACATGTGTATCACCACACAAGTTTGAGTGAACAATCTCTATTCACACTCTACCACTTCACAGTCTGTGAAGCCTTCAAACTTTGTGTCTTCAGCTACATATGATCTAAACCACTCATGTCTAGTGTATTGAAGATCACACTTCTTAACTAGAATAAGAGATAAACTTAGATTTTAGGATTAAGCATACCCTGCCTAGTATAGCCTTTTACTCCTTAAGCGTGACTACATGAAATTGTTTGGGCTAAAAATACAAATAAATATTGATATATGTACAGTGAATGTCTTTGGTAATCTCATAGAAGATATGCTTTTAAAAGCTTCAATTTTGGTACAGAAAACAATCACTTTCGGAAGTCCTCAATAAATCTATTTATATTATAGGCAAACTCTCCCCAACAAATCTATTCACGTGTCAACTCCTCATTGGCCGGAAATCTTCTTTCTAGGTGACCGCTCCTTTCTGGTCGGATGACCAATTATTATCTTTTATTTCGTCGAGTACTCTTCTTTATCTCTATAGAGCATTTGTGCAGAGTCAATTACTCAAATTTGGCGATTAAGCAGATTGCAAACCCAACCACTTTTTGAAGTTTTTAATACCTTTATTTATAGTCGAAATCTCCCCAACTTATATGTCTACATGTTAGCTTCTCATTAGAGCCGGTCCTACTAACTTTGGGGCCAGTGAGAATTTTGAATTTGGCCCACATCTGAGGGTTTTAGAGGGGATATAGTTTTTACTGGAAAATGAAGCATTATAAATAATCTTTAATTTGTAAATTTTTCTATGAATTTTTATAATATGAGAAATAACCAAACATACATTATATTTGCTTATCATTTTCTTATAGAAATGTTTATATTGTGTTATTAATATTTAAAAACTAAATGATATTATTCTTCGTATATGAAACATTTGAACTGCACCCCCGCGTCAATAAAGGTAGCAACGCCTATAGATTCCTCTAAATTCGGTCATAATTGAACTCTTATGTTAGTGAAAATTTATATTAATTAAATAATAAAAAAATCGCATTATTAGAAATTAAATACTATATTTATATTCACTTTAAAGGTAATTCGATAATTTAGACGAATCTTGTAAGTTCGATATACATATTATAATGTAAAGTATATGAAATAGCTAAAATAATTGACATATAAACTACATAATAAAAATACATCGATGTAAATGTAAATAACTAAATAAATTTTAAATAAAAAACTTAAACCCTTTTTAGTGGTGATTTATTCCTTATAATTTTTTTTGATACATACATATTGTAATGAATATGATGAAAAGCATACAAATATTTTATTTCTTATTTTTGTGTATAAGAATTCAAAATCAGATAAAGTAAATTATGTTTCTTATATGGTGTTGAAATTAATACGTGATATAAATAAATATATCTTTATATTGAAAATTTGATTAATATAAGATAGAAATAAATGTAAAATATATATTGTTTTGAAATATTTGAACATATAGAATTATAAGTAGTAATTATATAGGACAATGTGATTTTTATCTTGTATAATATAATTCAACTTAACCAAAGATAAAAAAAAGTCATAACTTAAAGAATGATCTAGACTCGAGGAACAAAAAAAGAAAAAAGAGAATAATTAAAATATAAAATCCTAAAAACTTATTTAATTAAGCATATTTCAACCCCTAACTTCTACACACTAAGAACTTACTATTAAAGCAACTACCATGTAAACCAAGAGCCCATTTGGGATTGATTACATTTTTATTAAAAGAGCCTTACACTTGAAACTACCACATTTGTAAAACATATTTAAAAATAATTTGACATCTAAAATCTCCTTTTATGTGCTATATTTAATAATCATATATCTAGTGTTTTTCCAAAAATTAATTTTAAAGGTTTAAAGTATTTTTAGGGAGATAAAATCACTTCAATTGATTATTTGAAAAAGCAATCCCGAACGGGCCTTAACATTCCATATTGTTTATGTAAATCAATATTAAAATTATCATAGAAATCAATCTAACCACAAATTTTAGTCTCAGAAATTTTCGGCCCCTTGAATAGTTTAGGGCCGTGGTCGGTCTCCCTGGTTGCCCCTGCCCATGGCCCACTCTGCTTCTCGTTGGTTGAAAATTTTCTTTGGAGGTGACCACTCCCTTTTGTTCCAAACCCGAATGATTATCTTTATTTCGTCGAGTAATTGTATTCATCTCCATAGGGTATCCGTTTGGAGTCATGCATTCAAATTTGACTATTGAGAGAATTTACTACATGATACCCCATCTCGGGTGTCTAGTCTTCAACTTCTTTGGCTCCCACATGATGCACTTCCATAATTTGTCTTTTCTTCACTTCGGAGGTTCGAACTTTAATATTTACCAGCCTTCATTCTCAATTGTCTTTAAGTTGTACACTGGTGGGGGCAAAGGTGTGATAAAATAATAGATAAATAAAGATAATAATAAAGAGTCACACACCCTTGAGAACAACGGAACTCACTGCAATTATCACAGATCGTTTGCAAGTTTTAATGATAAGTCAAGTTCATTCGCAGGGATTGTATCCGTTAGATCTACTTATATTTAACAAGCGTAGACGAATTTAGATGTTTAGAATAAAATATAAAAAGATGAATAATATGAATAACTATCTAATGCAAATAAATAAATAAAACAAATAAACAAACAAATAACTAAATATGAATGTAAGTCAAATAAATTAGGATTACTAAGTCTATTACTAAATTGTTATTCTAACCTGTCACATTAAGCATTATATATTAACCAGGATTCTAAATTCTACCTAGCCTTTTCTAGACTTAGGAGCAACCTCTCCACTACTAGGGATTCCTAAGTAATGATTGGTGACTAAATCAAACCTTAATGGCTATCTAGTTAAACTAGACGATTATGTGGTGTTGTCAATAACTAAGATTAAACCTAAGATTGATCAGATCTAAGGAAATAAGTCAAAACACATAATAACAATAAACGTCAAACTTAATCAATTAAAATAACAAATAGTATTTAAAGACAAAATAATAATCCAATAATTAAAAGAAAAACTTACAGAATAAAAGCTTAGAATTATGGTTGAGAATAGATCTATAGCTAATTACTCTAAATATAGAGAAGGTGAGATGTAGAAGAGGAGTTGACAGTCTCCAATCTTCTTCTTCTTGTCTTCCTCTACAGGTCAACTTGCTTCTTGGATGAATAGCTTGATTCTAAGGATGAATATTAATGTAAAGGACTAAGCTATTGTTTAAAACTAAGAAAATATAAGTAAAGACTAAGCCTATACTTTGCAACTGAGAAAGGACATGTTTACAATGGTATAAGGGTGTATTTATAGGTGTTTAGGAAGACCTAATTCATTTTCTTGAAGGAGAAGTAAGTAGTGGACTCCAAGCCCAACTCAAATTCGTAACCCTAAAAACATGAAATCCGGTCCGATCTTCCTTTGGCTCTAACAGCTTCAATATTCATCCGTTTAACGCGTATGAATATACCAAATTGATCGTCTCGGAAAGCTCTTCAACTTTTCTCTTGACCGTTTCTCCAAATTCCACACCGTTTTTGAGATATAAGCTGATTTGTGGTCGTAGGTACAGAAATTCAGGATTAAGGCAGCTTTTCCTTTTCCATGTTTTTAGCTTTTATTTCCTTATCTCCATTTACCATGTCTATCTCTTTCCATATCTTGTAGTCTTTGACTTGGAATCTAATTAATCTCCATAATTATCTTTAAAGCTTCACACTAAATAAATAATTAAACCCAATATGCTCTAAAAATATTATTTTACTAAATCAAGACTCAAAATAGGAAAGTGCACTATTTCTCAAGAAAATCGACTCAAAGACTTCCTAAATCACTAGAAATGACGTCTCATCCTAATATAAATCTATCACAAATGAGGAGACATCAAGACCCCCAACTCAAAGTTGTATCGTCCCGATACAATAAAGATAAAAATAAAGGGAAGTCTCTAAATACACACCTAGGTCAATTAAGCACAGAGGGAAGAAGATAGCAGAATATGGAGAATAGACCCAAAGCAACTACTCAGAAAATTTCATGTAATAATATTTAATAACTACATACCTGTACACTTCTCATATCCACAATCAACACAGCTTGAATTCAAGATTAGATTAGCTTTGCAATGTAAGAAGGAGAGGAACTTTACTCAGTTCACCAAGGAAGCTATAGATTGTTCATCGAACTTCACTAATATCCAAAGATCCACTTAACTACTCTCTATTGGGTCAATCACTTCTCGATTACATAGCAAAGAATGAAAAGGTCTTTAAGGTTGTAATTTAGGCTTAGGGACGGTATGATAGTATATTTGGATAATTTAGATTGAGCTTTTAGCTCTCTCCTCACTAGCCATCAACGAATCGCCCTAGAGCTTGAGTTACTCTCATAAAACGTTTCTCACTCAACCCAATGAATTCTTTGATGCATAATTTAGCATCCCCAATAACCCAATTAAAGCCTAAGATGTTGGTGGTCCTTTGTGTGTTCTAAAAATAAATGCAAATGCTAATCGAACCACAACCGCAAGTGTACGGTTGTCCCAAGTAGTATGTATGATAATACAGATTCGTTCCAAGGACGGATGGTTGATCACAATGTTTAGCAAGTAGTGATTGATGCACTTACGAAAGTAAAAGATAATAAAATGTTTGTTTGGTTTTGTTGATTAAAGTTAATGAATAAAAGACAAATAATTAAATGCAAGTAGAAGCTAAGACGCAAGTAAAATAAGTGAAAACGCAATATGAGATGTAGTACTTGAGAACGCAAGGATCCTCCTAATCTTACTTCCTAACTTATGTTGTTTAAGGGCTAAATTGGTCAATTACAATGGTCGGGATTCTAAATTCCTTATACCCCCGTCAGGGTGGACTATAAGGCGATCCTAAAGTGTCACTAGTCCTGTCAGGGTAAATATGATCCACCGTTGGATGTTTAAGTGTTTTACCTCATTGGCCCTAGAATTAGCTAAGTTCGTCAGAATCAATAGCTTTTATCCTAGATTGAATAATTAATTCTATACCCAAACCCTCCGTCAGGATGATCCATACGCCACATATATGGAATAGCTTAGATACTAATACCTAATCTTAGTTCGCGCTCTAAAATCAGTAAATAATAACAAATTATCGAAAAGAGTAATGAACCCAATCTAATTTAATTTAGCATAAACCCAAATTCAACATTCGTTATTTCATAAAATTAAGATTCACCCATTGTTTGTTCTCAAGGACTATGAAAAGCTTAGCTCATATTAAAATTAAAAACTAAATTAAAAGTAAAGGAATTCATATTGTCTTACAAATAAAAGATAAAAGAAACCTAATTTCCGGAGTTGGAATGACTGAGAACGGAGCTATAGACCCACTCCAGCTCTAGCAGCTTCTTCTTCCTTCCTTCTGTTGCTTCTCTCTGATGTTTTTAATTGTAAAGAATGAATTGTGACAAAAATAGAAGTCCAGAACTCCTTTTATAAGCATAAATTCGTTTTAGGACTTTGACCAGAAAATAGAATATTAATTAAATGTCCAAGCCCACTTTCTAAGCCCAAAATCCCGTAACTGCTGATACACTTTCACTAAAACGGCTATTCCCGATGCGTTATGACTCCGATTGACCTCATTTCAGTTGCTAAAGTTCCGTAACTCGATAAGGAATGTTTTCTCTTCAAAGGTCAGCGGCTAAATCATCGCTTAAGCACCTCGAAATCAGCACTCTATGGCCTGGAAAATGGATTTTCAGCTCTAAAAATAATATCTTCGGGATTTATCTTCAAGTCTTGACTCTAATTCACGATCTTTGACTTTCTCCTCGGATTCCTCTCCTAGCTAACATCTAAAACCTATAACTTTACACTAAAAATACCAATATTACGTGCAAAATTTTAATAAATTAAAAATGCTAGAAATAAAAAGGGAATTCCGGATTATTGCATATTAAGTCCAAAAGTCTATCGAATTAAGTAAATAAACACCAAAAATGATGTCTCCCAAGGGTCGAAATTAAGAACAATTAGGGAGACATCAAGACCCCCAACTCAAACCTTTGTCGTCCCGATAAAGTAAAACAAAACAAAGGGGTAGAAGTAAGCGTATAAACAAATAGAAGCTAGCAAATAAACCCTAAAGCAAATCTCAAAATAAATCTCATATAGAAAACTCTAGAAACTAATATACACATACACTAATCATGCAACATCAAACATAAATAATCTCAATCATAAAATTAAAGTCGCAATGCTTGAAGGTTACACTTGTACTCATCTCTGTATGATGGCTATAGGGTGGTCATTAATCCTACCTCGCTTTGAACGCTCAACCTAGTGTATTCCCTATCAACAGAATAATAAATTCACTATGCACTTAGGAATCACGAGGTCTTTACGGTTATAATATTGGCTTAACGACGGGTGTGGATGTATATTTGGTAAATTTAAAGTGAGCTTTTGGCTCTCTCCTCACTTATCATCAACAGTGTCCTCGAGTTTGAGTTAACGCTCAAGAAGATGTTTTCACTCACCCATATACGCAACAATTTAGTGTCCCATGTCTACCCACTACTAACAAGATGATTTTCAGAAAAATTCCACTTTGCCGGATGTTTTATTCATATGTATTTTTCTTTTTTTCTTTTTTTTGTACAGAAGCAAACCGGGTTCCCGGTTTTGATGAATCCGGGTTCCCGGTTCCTACTGTATGGATTTTTCATTTTTTCATTTTTTTCTTTCTTTTTCACTTTTTCTCATTCCCGGCAAAGGGTTACAAGTATATATCATCTGCAATTGTGCTACAATACAAAGCACATCGATCCCAACCCATTAAATTCCCCATATGTGGTCCCACCACCCCAAACTCAAGCTCGAGACATGTCTCAGGATTGTGATTCAAGTGCGGGTCATATGGTCATGCCTAATAATCTAAGGGATAATGTCTTATATCGTGGCTACAAAGAAAAGGCTAAAGGCTCAAAGTGGGCTAAGACGGATAATAATTAACAAAGGGATAGAAGGCTAAAAAGGCACAAATGGCTAACAAAGAACTGCCCCTATTATTTTCCTAAGTACATAGCTTGTCTTTAATTCATATCTAGGTGGGTTCTCTACTAATTAAGATTTCACGTTCTACACACCAAACATATTCCTTGAGTACAAGCTTACTTCATTTGCATTGTTCATTAATTTTTCCTATCAATTACCTATGTTCGCATGCAATTGTAAGTGCGTTTTATATCAATCCCTAAAGTCCACTATTTACTATCATAGATTTATCAAAAGTATGCTTAAAGGGATATTTAAAAATTTCTACAGTCAAACGCAACTCCGAAAATTCTTTTATTGAAAGCAAATAAAGCAAATAACACATAAAAACTGGGATGAGGCAACGAACCCCACCCCAAACTCAAAAAGGAGTCGTGTCCCCACGACTCGAAAAGACTCAATAAAGCATTTAAACTAATCTACACTAAGAGGAAAGTTTAGAAAACGTATCTTAACCAGCGCGAGGCTGGTTATCGGTGTTGCGTTCTGGACCTTTATCTCGCGTAACAGCATCATAAATCGCGTTTTGAAGTGTATTTATGCCTAGGATTAAATTTCGAAGCAGGTCCAATTCTTTTGTAACGTTTCCCAAGGTAGCAATCATCTTCTCCTGATTCTCTTCCAACATCTGAATCTTGGACTCCAACTCAGGAACAATTTTCGCTTTCTTTGATTGAGGAGTTCTTGGACTTCTTGTAGCTCGTGTTGCCTCTTCATGGATGTTCTTGATTGTGCTCAAAGCTATACTCACACCAACTGAAACAATGTCAATATCTGCGTTCTTACGCGGAATCATTGCGTCTAGACACAACTGAGTAATAGTACACGGAAACTTCAGATTTTGTTGTTTCATTGGTGATTTCGCGAATTCCATGATTGTATCATAAATGATCTTAGCAACATCAAATGGTTTCTCCTCCAAAATACACTTAATAACAATTACGTGCTCTTTCTTCAACTCGGAAGTGTGTTTAATACCAAAGAAAGTGGGTATTACGAAACGAGACCAAACCTTAGCACGAGGTGTCAAATTACAGCTGTAAAACTGTCCAGGATATCTTTCGCCTTCAGGAATTGGGCTAGTCCCATTAATAAGCACGGTCCCCCAAAGGGATTCAAAATCGAAAGAAGGGTCATTAAGAGTTTCTTGGAAAGGGCATGTTCCAGAAAAATTGGGTAATTTTAAGGATTTCTGAATACGTTCAATAGAGAAAGGAACTACCTTTTTGCGGATATCAATGGCATCACGGGAAATAGTTAAACCTTCATAAAATTCTCGCACAAAAGTAGGAATAAACTCAAGTTTCCTTTCTTGTAATTCTTTCCAACCAAACTTAGCACATGTCACAGCATACTCCTTGTATTCACTACCCATAATACCCTTAGGAAAATTCGTCTCCTCACCAAATTTCAAAAATTCAATTATTTCACGAACCTGGGTATTCCAACAAGTGTAAACCCTCTTAGGCTTGTGGGCCCTCATCTTCATACGCGGGGGTTTCTGAACTGGTGCTTCCGGAATCTCTTGTTCAATTTCCTTCTCAATGTTATTCGCAATTTCCTCTTCTGGTTCCTTCTCACTTTCAATCTCATCAATCAATCTTCTCTTTTGACCCGTGACTTCTTTTCTGTTAGAATCAAGCTTAACTTCGTCAATTTTTCGTTTAGGACGCGAATCAGGAATCTCAATAGCTTGTTATTGAGAACCACCAATGGTGGTCTTTCTTCTAGGAGCAGTTCTTCGGAAATCACTGGTTCTGTTAGTCATCTCTTTTCACCCCAAACTCAAAACTTCAAATAATGAAAAGCTTAGGGAAAAGTTTAGAATTTTGATGTTTTGAGGCTTAGGAATTGAAGAACTAGGGTGAATATGAGATGGGTCTTGTTTAATATGGATGGGAGAAGAAAGAATTTTGTTTTAATTTAAGGATTTGGTGAAGAAGAATTTTGGGAAAAACTAAGGATTTGATGTTATTTTGGAGAGGAGGTGAGTTGATTTTGTGTTTTTGTGGTGAAAGAGGGTAGGATTTGATGATATATAGTGTTTTGGATGATGAATTTCGGAGGTGGGGAGGCTATTGGTGCGTTTTAGGTAAAAACTTGCAGAAGAGGCTAAAAAACTAGGTTAAAATACCCAAAACCGCCTCTCACAGCTTTCAAACCGGGTTCCCGGTTCCGCGTCGCTGTGACGGCGCGGAAAAACAATTATGGACTCCAAAACGCTGGGTCAAAGATTTTCCTTGCCGAAACCGGGTACCCGGTTCTGTGGAATACGGGTTCCCGGATTTTCTCGATGGCGCGAGTCAAAACGCGCCAAAACGCAGGACTCCAAGACGCTGGGTCAGAACTTTTGGATTTTTACAGCTCCGAAACCGGGTACCCGGTTTTGCCAAATGCGGGTTCCCGGTTTTATGTCGATGGCGCGAACCAAAACGCAGCAAAACGCAAGCCACCAAGACGCTGGGTCAGAACTTTTCAGAAATCACAGCACCAAAACCGGGTGCCCGGTTTCAAAAATCCGAGTACCCGGTTCCGACGCTGTGTCGTGAACCAAGACGCCAAGTGTTGCGTTAAAGAGGGTGGTACCAGCTCCAAAACCGGGTTCCCGGTTTCTCCTGGACATCCATCCTCTTTTTCTCCTGTTTCCGCCAAACCGACCCCAAACTCATGACCTTTTTACCCATGAAATCATCAAAAACAACTACCCTTCCTCATTTCTTAATAATAAACACTAAAATTACGAAAATCAAACTAATCTAAAATGCAAAAATTTAAAACTCAGCTAATATACAATGAATTGGCTTTTGTTTAACGTCGTTAAGCTCGACGGGTTACCTCACGCTTCTAAGGAGTTTCGAGGAGATACATGACCTCCCCGGGATGTGGATCTTCCGAGCGATTGGTATCTTCACCTCCATGGTATATCTTTAGTCTGTGACCGTTAACCATAAAGGTACGGTTCTCTAGCGGATGTTCTATTTCTATCGCCCCATGAGGTGTAACTTTGGTCACTATGTATGGACCAGACCACTTAGATCTTAACTTACCCGGATTATTGCTGAACTTTGAGTTATACTTCAACACTCTTTGCCCCACTTCAAAGTTCTTTGTACGAATCCGATTGTCATGCCATTTCTTTGTGTTTTCTTTGTAAAGTTTGGCATTTTCATAAGCATGCAACCGGAATTCGTCAAGTTCATTAAGCTTCATCATACGATTCTTTCCGGCTAAGATAGGATCTAAGTTCAACTACGCAATTGCCCAATAGGCACCCATTTCAAGCTCTAAAGGTAAGTGACAAGCCTTACCATACACCATACGATAGGTAGATGCACCAATTGGAGTTTTAAACGCAGTACGATAAGCCCACAACGCATCATCTAACTTTATTGACCAATCTTTTCATGTAGGACCAACGGTTTTCTCTTGGATTGACTTGACTTCGCGGTTCGATACTTCAGCTTGACCATTGGATTGTGGATGATACGCAGTAGATACACGGTGCCTAACTCCATATTTCTCTAGAACAGTCTTCAGATATTTATTAACGAAATGAGATCCTCCATCGCTAATAATCACTCTAGGTGTGCCATGTCTAGTGAAAATATGTGATTTCAAGAACTTGATCACCACTCGTAAATCATTAGTAGGTAAAGCTACCGCTTCTACCCACTTAGACACATAATCAACAGCCAATAAGATATAGAGGTTACCATTTGAAGGAACGAAAGGACCCATAAAGTCTATGGCCCACACATCGAATATCTCGACCTCTAACACATTATTACGCGGCATCTCATCCCTCTTGGATATGTTTCCGGTAAACTGGCATCTCGTACATTTCTTAACATATTCATGACAATCTTTTATAAGAGAAGGCCAGTAAAAACCTGATTGAAATACCTTTGCAGCAGTTCTGTCTCCTTTGAAATGTCCTCCATATAATGAATCATGGCATCCAGCTATAATGGCTTGAGTCTCTTCCCTTGCTACACATCTTCGTATCATTTGGTCAGCACAAACTTTATAGAGGAACGGATCCTCCCAAAAGAACTGTCTAGCACGATGAGCTAACCTCTTTCTTTCTTGATAAGTAGACCCTTCAGGAAAAACACCACTCACCACTAAATTCGCGATATCTGCATACCACGGAGCCTCATAATCTCGAACAACGAATAAACTCTCATCAGGAAACTCTTCTCTAACTGCTTCAGTACCACTATTCATCTCTGAACCCTCTAAACGCGATAGATGATCTGCAACCTGATTCTCACAACCCTTTCTATCTTTGATCTCTAAATCGAACTCTTGAAGCAATAACACCCATCTGATTAACCTTGGTTTCGCATCTTTCTTCTCCATAAGAAATCTGATCGCGGAATGATCTGTATAAACAATAACTTTTGCTCCAAGAAGATAGGAGCGAAATTTATCAAACGAATATACAACTGCTAGCAACTCTTTTTCTGTAACTGTGTAATTAATCTGAGCACCACTAAAAGTTTTACTAGCATAGTAAATCGAATGAAAAACCTTCTCTTTCCTCTGTCCTAATACAGCTCCCATACACAAATCACTCGCATCACACAAAACTTCAAACGGTAAATTCCAATCTGGAGGTAACACTATAGGAGCAGAAATAAGCTTTTCTTTGATTGCTTTGAAGGCCGCTAAACAAGCTTCATCAAAAAGGAATTTGCAATCCTTTTCGAGTAAGTTGCATAACGGTTTAGCAATCTTAGAAAAATCCTTAATAAAACGCCTATAAAAGCCAGCTTGGCCAAGAAAACTCCTTACCCCTTTAACAGAAACGGGAGGGGGAAGAGTTTTAATTACCTCTATCTTTGCTCTATCAACCTCTAATCCAGCACTCGAAACTTTGTGACCCAGAACAATACCTTCGCGAACCATGAAATGACACTTCTCCTAGTTTAACACCAAGTCTGATTCCTTGCATCTAACCAACACTTTCTCCAAGTTATCCAAACACTTATCAAAAAATCATCACCAAACACGGAGAAATCGTCCATAAACACTTCTAGGAAATTATCAATCATATCCCAGAAGATGGCCACCATGCATCTTTGAAAAGTAGCGGGAGCATTACACAACCCAAATGGCATTCTGCGATATGCAAACGTACCAAAAGGGCATGTAAAAGTAGTCTTATGTTGATCTTCTGGAGCCACGTAAATCTGATTGTACCCGGAGTAGCCATCCAAGAAACAGTAATATTCCCTTCCGGCTAATTTGTCTAACATCTGATCAATGAAGGGCAAAGGGAAATGATCTTTTCTGGTGGCCTTGTTCAGCTTTCTGTAATCCATGCAAACTCTCCAACCTACTACCGTTCTTGAAGGAATCGCCTCATTTTTATCGTTAAGAATTGTTGTCATTCCTCCTTTCTTTGGTACACACTGAACCGGACTCACCCATTCACTACTCGAAATGGGATAAATAATCCCCGCATCTAAAAGCTTGATCACCTCTTTCTTTACCACATCTTTCATCACGGGCATCAATCTCCTTTGGCCTTCAACTGAGCGTGCGTTAACATCTTCAAGTATGATTTTGTGTTGACAATAGGATGGACTAATGCCTTTGATGTCAGCAATTGTCCAACCTATTGCTTCTTTGTTGGCTCTTAACACACGCAACAGTTTATCTTCTTGAGGACCTGTTAAATTAGCTGAAACAATAACAGGTAGAGTTTCATTAGTACCCAAATAAGCATACCTCAAGTGTGCTGGCAATGGTTTTTCTTCCAACTCTGGAGGAGATTCAATTGAAGGCTTCTTTTTAAGAATAATCTCCCCCGGTCCTCTCACAGGTTCATAGGCAAGACGCCTATATTTCGGATTTTCAGAATTGAGAGCTGCTACTGTTTCGGTAAGCTCCTCCATCATCTCAGGTGAATCTAATGTCAAAGCAGCCTGCAAGATATCATCAAAATTTAAGCAATTAAATACCTCTTGCGATGCTTGCTCTACTACATCCATTCTGAAGCAATCTTCCTGAGAATCTGGGAATTTCATAGCTCGAAATACATTGAATTTCACTTCCTCATCTTGTATCCTCATTGTCAATTCGTCATTTTCTACATCGATCAATGTTCTCCCTGTAGCTAGGAACGGTCTACCCAAAATAATGGGGACATTTCTATCTGCATTGTATTCAAGAATTACGAAATCAACAGGAAATATAAGTGTACGTGCCTTAACAAGAACATCCTCAATGCGGCCTTCAGGATGAGCAAGAGACCTGTCCGCCATTTGCAAGACCATAGAGGTAGGTCTTGCGTTTCCAATTTTAAGCTTATCAAAGACTTACTTGGGCATCAAGTTGATGCTTGCCCCCAAATCGCATAGCGCCTTTCCCTTCCATTCTTCTCCAATCGATATGGGAATCGTGAAACTCCCCGGATCAACTAACTTCGGAGGTAATTTACTCTGGCAAATCGCACTACACTCTCCAGGAAGGCCAATCATCTCATTATCACAGTAGGGCCTTTTATTAGTGAGGGCCCTCTTCGAAAACTTCGTATACTTAGGAATATCTCGAATTGCCTCAAGTAACGGAATATTAATACTCAAACCCTTCACTCTATTAAAGAACTTTTGAAAATCAGCCATATCACCCTTTTTCTGAACTCGTGATGGAAACGGTGGTGGAGGGCGATTGCTTACAATTTCATCTCTCTTTTTCGGAATTTCTCTTGGTCTTTCTATTTCTTCCACCTCACTATCTTTCTCATTCTCTTTCTCTTTCTCACCCACTTCCTTTTCTTTTCTTGGGACTTCTTTCTCTTTCATAACGGGAAAAGGAGGTGGAGGGAGGTTCTACCACTTCTTAATGTAACAGCCTTGCAATCTTCACGTTGTGTTGGATTTTCCGTATCGCTAGGAAGTTGCCCTTGTGGACGCTGATTCAGCTGTTTATTAATTTGACTTAGCTGATTCTGGAAAATCTTCATATTCGCTTCAGCTGCGTTCTGTCGTTCCAAAGCTTGTGTTTGAAGAGCAATCAAATTTTCAATCTATGGCCTGTAAAATGGATTTTTAGCTCTAAAAATAATATCTTCGGGATTTATCTTCAAGCCTTGACTCTAATTCACGATCTTTGACTTTCTCCTCGGATTCCTCTCCTAGCTAACATCTAAAACCTGTAACTTTACACTAAAAATACCAATATTACGTGCAAAAGTTTAATAAATTAAAAATGCTAGAAATAAAAAGAGAATTCCGGATTATTGCATATTAAGTCCAAAAGTCTATTGAATTAAGTAAATAAACACCAAAAATGATGTCTCCCAAGGGTCGAAATTAAGAACAATTAGGGAGACATCAGATGTCACATAAAAATTCCACTTTGCGGGTCCGAATATATATATATATATATATATATATATATATATATATATATATATATATATATATATATATATATATATATATATATATATATATATATATATATTTTCTTTTCAAATCAATTTCTTTAGCTATGACTCTCTTTTTAATGATGAGATATCACACTATTTTTTCATATATATATTTTTATGCCCTTATTGGCAAAATTAGCTCGTAGCTTCTTTTTCATTCACTATTACCCCGGTAAAGGGTTACAATATAAAAATCTGTGAATCATCATCAATATAAATAACAGAGGACAATTAATAAGCTCAAAATCCCATCCCAATAATATTTCTGAAAGAAATAAAATAAATTAATATATTAATTTTATTTCCATGTCACCAATGATGGGTTTGACATGAACGTTCTGGGGAGTTAATCAGGAAGTTACCTGGGTTTAACTGAAAGAACTTACCCACTAAGATAGTGCTTGGGGTGGAGATCATGGGAAGGTGGTTTATTATCAGTTAATAAACCAACGCTTCATGGACTCTATAAATAGGAGTCTTCTAATCCATCTTCAACACAGCTTCACAGCACACAATTTCTTCAGCGAAAATTCCTTCTCTTATACCATTACACTTAAACAAGATTCTCAGACACTTAGGTGGTGAAAACAAAGAATTTAATTCTTGTAATTAAATTCACGATCAGAAAGCAAGAATTCAGAAAATAGGAATTCAGAAATCAATCCGCTGCATAAGAGGTTTGTCTAAAAAACCTTTACTATTTAATTTAATAGGTAACAATTGGTAAAAAAAATTTGCTGTGTCGAATGTATATTAGAAGAGAATATTGTTGTATCTTGCTATTAGGTTAATTTGTTTACGTTATTATTCTGTAAATGCATGTAGAGGGGTTCGAACGCTGGCCAACCCTACCAATGACTAGTCACTTAACCACTTTTTCTATACAATTAGTTGTTACTTACAAGAATATATGTTTCATTTATAACAAATTTCAGAAATGTATTATTTTAATTCAAAAAGGTGGTGAATTATTTTGTTCTTAATTTTTCTATAGAGGAAAATGGTGATTACACGATCCCGGGGATTACGTGCATTCAGACGCGACCTGTTGATGAACTACAGGACTGATTACAAGAACATAAAGAATACTAATAAAGCAAAATTGGTTTACACCGCCAAAGAACCCGAGTCAGATGGACATATGGAAGATTTGAAAAACAAAATAATGACACTTCGAAATTATAAGATGAAATCATCACATTCTTTAATACAACACGTGAAGATTGTAAATGATATGATACAAGGTGTCATAAAATATGCCTATCACATGAATGAGAATGACAAGGTTGATGCCCTTCTCAGGACTTTGCCAAAAGACTTGAGAAAAGATCTCCTTGATATATGGAGGAATGTGAATCCCGAAAATTATGTAGATAGGAGATCAAAAACATATGGTTGGGTCGTATATGCCTTCACTGAATCTCATATGTGGAATCATTTTAAAAGGCATACACGTTTTTCAAATGTTCTTGTGAGATGAATTCGCCTACTAAGTATGATCCGATAAGTCTCTATGTAAAAGAGGGTTTTGAAAAATCAATTCCTTTGAAAACGAGATACGAGTGATTGTCATGTATAAGTTAGAGTTTCTTTGCTAGGTAGTTTATTTTGGTAGTTCATTTCAAATGTTAGTCTTTGAATTTTATTTGGTTATTTGTTTACCAAACATGTTTTTTCATTTATGTATGAATTCAACTAGATTATTTGCTTTTATGTTATTAGTTGTTTAGTTTTCATACATTTTTGCTCTATTCATGTTAGAGTAAGTGGGAGTTCTTGAAGAACTTAATTTTGCAGTTAATGAAATTAATTGAATGGTTAAGACAAACAAAATATAGTGGTTCATGATTGGGAACATAGTGAACTTTCTTTATCACTTATTTTGTTATCTTTCTTATTCATTCCGTTTGCATTAATAGCATAGAGTTGTTAAATAAATGTATGACACTAATGGAAATCTCTTACTTTATAGAGAAAATGGCATCGAAAACCATCATTGCTGATCTCAACAAAGGAGAAAAGATGAATGGTGAGAACTATAACCTTTGGAAGCTCAAGATACACTATGTTCTAGAAAAGCAAGATGTTCTTGAGGCTGTTAACAATGTCATGGCTCAGCCTGAGGAAGGCAACACAGCTCAAAACAGAAGGGACATGGAGGCTTATGAGAAGTGGAAAAAGAAAGATTCCACTGCAAGAGGCATCTTGATAGGCTCCATGAATGACGATCTTGTCTATGAATGTCAACGATACCTCACTGCTCACGAAATGTGGAATGCTCTTAAGGAGAAGTATGGGGGTACGACTGTGACTAAGTTGCGTCAATTGACCATTAAGTTTGACCATGCAACAACATCTCCGAGAGATGTCTAACATGATTAGGGAACTTAAGAATGCAGGTCATAACCTTACTGATGAACAACAGGTTCAAGCTGTGATCCGATCTCTTCCAAATAACTGGGAGCATTTGAAGATAAACTTGACTCACAATGACAACATCAAAAATTTTGATGATGCTGCTCGTCATGTGACATTAGAAGATGAACGTCTAGATGCAATTAAACCTCAGGGTCAGGCTTATGTTGCTGAGTCAAGTTCCCACAAAGTTTCTGGCAATAAGCACAAGAACAATGGGAAGAAGAATGGAAATGAGCATGTTTCCAAGAAGAACAAGAAGGGTGGTAACAATAATGGAAAACGTTTCCGTAAGAAGAAAGACAAGAGTAAGATGAAATGTTTTAACTGTGAGAAAATGGGTCACTTCGCTCGCGAGTGCAGCGAGCCCAGAAAGGTAGCAATTTCATTTACTTCTTGTAATTTTACTTATGTTACCAGTACTGTATTGCTTGCTGATTCTAATCCTTTGTGGACTGTGGACTCAGGAGCGACAGACCATGTAGCCAAAGACCGAGAGGCATATGTAGAGTACCGTCGGATTCTAGAGGGATCAAGGTGGATATATGTAGGAGACAACAATAAGGTTGAAGTCAAAGGAGTTGGCACTTGCAAGTTGAACTTACGAGGTGGTCAAACCTTGTACCTGCATGATGTACTTTACGCACCTGACAGTCGACGGAATTTAGTCTCGGTCACTGTTCTTCTAGGATTAGGTTTTAATTTGCATTTTCATAACAAACAAGTAGATATCTATTATGATGCTAGGTATTATGGTTCTGGTTTTATTTCGCATGGTTTAATTGTACTAGATGATGATAACTCGTTTAATAGTTATTGTTTAAGTTGTTGCTTTTCCACTAATACTTCTTCTTCTAGTAATTCTAATGTAGAAGAAAATGTATGGCATGCTAGATTAGGTCATATTGGTCAAGACCGTATGAATTTGTTGGCTAAAGCGAACCTTTTGGGTTCGTTGACTAAAGTCAACTTGCCAACTTGTGAAAATTGTCTAGCAGGTAAAGCAAAACGGAAACCATTTGGAAAGGCTAAACGAGTCGAGTACCCATTACAAGTAATTCATTCAGACATCTGTGGTCCAATGAGTGTTCAAACTAGACGTGGGGAACGTTATTTCATCACTTTCATAGATGATTTCACTAGGTTTGGTTATGTCTACCTGATTTCTCACAAATCCGAAGCATTGAAATGTTTTATGACATTTATCAATGAAGTGGAAAATCAGTTAGAGAGGAAGGTGAAAAACCTAAGAACCGATCGAGGACGTGAATATCTATCTGATCCGTTTAAAGAACTGTGTGATGAAAAAGGGATAGTAAGGCAACTTACAATTCCTAGAACACCACAACAGAATGGTGTGGCTGAAAGGAGGAATAGAACACTCCTAGAAATGGTTAGGTCTATGATGGCACAAGCAAATCTTCCAATATCTTATTGGGGAGATGCCTTGTTAACCGCCTGTTATATACTTAACCGAGTACCCACAAAGACTATTCCATCAACTCCTTATGAACTATGGACAGGTAGGAAACCTAATATGTCATACTTGCGACCTTGGGGGTCGACAGGCTATGTTCATGATCTATCTCATAAGTATGGGAAGTTAGGTCCAAGAGGTAAGAAGTGTATCTTTATTAGATACCCAGATCACTCTAAGGGATATGTGTTTATTGGTGAACATAATGATGGGGGTCTTACTGAAATTGAGTCACAAGATGTTACATTCTTGGAGAATGATTTTCCTAGCAGAGGCGAGGTTGACAGAAATTCCATTTTATGTGAATTAAATGAAATTCAGGAAGATGATATGCAAACAAATGTGACGCCTGATGAGGTAACACATACTCAAGAAATAGAGACAGACACTCCTCTAAATCTTGAGACGGAAGAAACTATTGCATCATCTAGTGATCCTATTTCTCAAGATTCTCAACTTAAGAGAAGTGCTAGAGGTTTAGTTCCTCGTCGCCGATTTGAAATCGAAGGAGAAGTCTTTATGATAACTCCACAAGACGAAGAGGAACCTCGAACAGTTAATGAAGCACTCTCATGTCCGTCTAAGAATGAATGGAGGAAAGCAATGGAAGAAGAAATGGAGTCGATGAAGAAAAACCAGGTATGGGAACTGGTTGATCTCCCAAAAGGACGTAAAGCAATTGGGAACAAATGGGTTCTCAAAATAAAGAGGAAACCTGACAATTCCATTGACAGGTATAAAGCTCGCTTGGTAGCAAAGGCTATACTCAACGGGAAGGAATAGATTTTGAGGAAACTTTTTCTCCTGTTGTTAGATTTACCTCAATACGTCTTATTTTAGCTATAGTGGCGCATCTCGATCTGGAGTTGCACCAAATGGATGTTAAAACTGCATTTCTAAATGGTGATTTAGAAGAGGTAATTTTCATGGAACAACCCTCGGGTTTCGTTGCAAAAGATCAAGAGAATAAAGTATGTAGATTGTTGAAATCAATCTATGGTCTTAAGCAAGCCTCGAGACAGTGGAATTTGAGATTTCATGAAGTCATCTCATCAAATGGATTTGAGATGATAAGTGAAGACCACTGTGTTTATATTAAACGTTCCAAGAAAAATTTCATGATTTTATCTCTATATGTGGATGACATCCTATTAGCTAGGAATGATAAAGAGTTTATTCAAGCTAATAAGGAGTGGCTAGCTTCTCAATTCGATATGAAAGATATGGGAGAAGCAAATTATATTCTTGGTGTTACGATTCATAGAGATAGGTCTAGAAGACTATTATCTTTATCTCAAGAACCTTACATCATGAATGTACTTGAGCGCTTTGGTATGACTACGTGCAATGCCATTGACACTCCTGTAGCAAAGGGAATAAACTTAACTCTCGACATGTGTCCTAGTACTACAGAAGAGAAACAGAAAATGTCAACAGTACCATATTCTAGTGCCATTGGTAGTCTTATGTATGTTATGATGTGTACGAGACCAGACATTTGTTATGCAGTAGGTTTAGTTAGTCGTTTTCAATCGAACCCGGGACAAGAGCATTGGAAAGCTGTGAAAAGGATATTGAGATACCTAAAAGGCACCAAAGATCATGCCTTATGCTTTCGAGGAGATAGATTACGCCTAGAGGGATATACAGACGCTGATTGGGCTGGTGATATAGATGGGCGTAAATCCACTTCAGGTTATGTATTCTTGCTAAATAATTGTGCAATCTCATGGAGTAGCAAGAAACAAACCTGTGTAGCTTTGTCAATGATGGAAGCTGATTTTGTAGCTTACTCAGCTGCAGTTCAAGAGGCTGTTTGGTTAAAAAGGTTCTTTGAACATTTAGGATTCTCTGGTGATAGTGGGAGTCCAATAACAATATACTGTATTAGTCAAGCTGCAATGGCTTATGTGAAAGATCCAAAATATCACAGCAAGACCAAACACATTGATATAAAGTATAACTTCGTTAGAGATATAATTGCACAAAAGGATGTTACTTTGCAATATATACCCACACGCAATATGCTTGCTGATCCATTCACAAAAGCTATCCCAAGGGATGTATTCATGGATCATGTGAGATATATAGGATTAAGCAAGATATAATGTATGAATTATTGCTAGTTTATGTGCATTCATGTATATATTTCCATTAGTATGTTTATTTAACTGTTTATTTTAATGATATCATGTTTGATATGTATTATATATATTGCGTGTGATTTTGTAAGTATGTATGTCCTATAGAACGAGATTGGCCCTGTCACACGGGCAATCGCCTTTGGCATAAGAAGTGCGCAAAGATGAGACTAACTCATAGCAGTGAAGAACCCTTAAGATAACTTGAGTTAAAGATAGTCGCCTTAACTAAGTGTTAAGATGAGATCATAAACATGGATAAACCATGTTAAGCTTATATTATGATCGAAGTAGAATCCCACTATCTACTTAGTCTATAATAGCCAGATATGAGTTGCTTGATTGATTTCATAGAAGGGTTGATCGATCGAAGAATTCATCTTAGGCAACGAGGCTTGTCTAATTATATATCTGTATAGTATTTGTAAAATTGTGACGTACAATTTGAGATATATGAATAATACCATAACATGTGTGTCATACCACATGTGCTTTCGACCAAAAGGAAGTGAAGAATAGATCCCTGATTCTTCACTGTGTGATACCTTTGATTTGTGCCCTTATTACTTTTGACTATATCTTGATATTTTGATTAGGTGTATGCTACTTTGAGCACATTACCAATGATCATGAGTGATTCGGTCTAATGGGGTATGTTTGGGAATGCAACCTAATCAATATAATAGGATATCAGTGTAAAGGGAAGACTATAATTGTGTATCAAATGTGTGCTTGCAGGTTAACCGATCATGTAAGTCAATACGGACTATAACATGATAGTGAGACACATAAACGAAATGACAGTGAACTCTTTTTCACATAGAAGTTGTGATATAAATTTGAATGGGTCAGAGTTACTGTAATATGATACAACATATTGTTAGTCTGGGGTACTACAAGATACGTAAGGAATGAGATTTCATTTGAGCAACTATGTACCCTAACAGGTTAATAGTAACATATGCTCGTATGCTTGTCGGTCGCACGACCTATTTGTCAAGTATGATGAATTATTGTAGTAGTGTGTATATGAGAGAATTTTGAGAAATTTTGATGAATGGGACATTGTGATGCACGTACCTAATAGTACAATGGTAACCCCATCATGTGCGAGTGGGAGAATGAAAGAAATAAAATAAATTAATATATTAATTTTATTTCCATGCCACCCATGATGGGTTTGACATGAACGTTCTGGGGAGTTAATCAGGAAGTTACCTGGGTTTAACTGAAAGAACTTACCCACTAAGATAGTGCTTGGGGTGGAGATCATGGGAAGGTGGTTTATTATCAGTTAATAAACCAACGCTTCCTGGACTCTATAAATAGGAGTCTTCTACTCCATCTTCAACACAGCTTCACAGCACACAATTTCTTCAGCAAAAATTCCTTCTCTTATTCCATTACACTTAAACAAGATTCTCAGACACTTAGGTGGTGAAAACAAAGAATTTAATTCTTGTAATTAAATTCACGATCAAAAAGCAAGAATTCAGAAAATAGGAATTCAGAAATCAATCCGCTGCGTAAGAGGTTTGTCTAAAAAAACCTTTACTATTTAATTTAATAGGTAACATCCCATAATGGTGGACCCACCACCCCAAACTCAAGCTCTAAAACAACTGTCTATGCATCGCGATTCGAGTGCGGGTCATATGGAAAAGTCCTAAAATCTAAAGGGATATGGCTTATAACGTGGTTCAATAAAAAGCTTTAGAAAGGATAGAAGGGGCTGAGAAGGATATAGCATAAAATAAAAAATAACATGGTGAAAAGGTGTAAAAAGGCTTCAAAGGCTTCAAACATGAAAGAACCGCCTTAATCACTTTCTACACTATGTAATTTTGTTATTTTCTTACCTTTAGCACTTTCATCAAATGGTTTTGTCACTAGCTTGGATCTCACGGCCTACACACTTCTCAAGGTTCCCTGAGATCGAACATACTTTCTATCGCATTGCTCACTATTCTTTTCTTTACTATCAACGTGTGTTTTCCTGCAAATACTCAAAGCATACAAAATAAAATAGCTCATAAACATACTACTTTCTATCATTAACTTACTGAGCTTATGCTTTTAAGCTATTAAACACACTCTACATACATCTAAACCTTCTCAAATTTTAATTTTACCTAAAAACAGAAAAATAGAGATGAGAGACAACGAATCCCCACACCCCCAACTCAAAAATGAGCCGTGTCCCCACGACTCGAAAAGACTCAAAAATAAAATAAAAGAACATTAAAATTTTACAGATATTGCACATAAAGAAAAGGTAAGGAAGAAAGAAAACATACTCTTCGAGGCTATTTACCTCGCCTGATCAATACCCGGAATAGGGTGCAGTGCTTTCCATGTATGTGATTTTAATACATCACCAATTTCGCTTTCCCTTACATCTTCTTATGCTCCATCCCAATCAGTCACACTCTAGAAATCTCTTGTTTATCTTCTTCCAACTTTGCTCTTAGAATAATCTCTCATGTGACAGTTGTTCATTCAGGAATATGTTTTGAATACAGCTACTAGCGTCCCAGAAGCTTTTGTTCATCTTGGGTAGATGGATCTTGATAGGAATAGGTTATGGTGTCTTCTCCATGAAAGTTGAAACATTTTTGCTCTTTGAATTCACCACAGCTAGCTTTCCTCTCTTCTCTTGATCCGATTTACCTTGTAATTTATTCCCAAACTAGTACCCATCTCAATTGAAATCTTCTAGAGCTTACCCAATACCTTGGTTTGATTCTTCATATCCCATACACTTGATGATATCTATATTCTCTTCATCATCTCTTTTGACCCCCAACTCAAAGCTTAAACACTCTTGAAATTTGTAACTCTTGATCATAGGTAGAAAAAGCTTTATGTGGGTTAGGAAAAGTGTTAAGATGACGATTTTCTATGTGGGTATGATTGAATCAAGCTTTAGTGATGTTGGTTTTATGAATTTTGGGAAAAGATCTTGAAATTCATGGTTTTGATTCTTGGTTTCTAGGTGTTTTGATATGATTTGGGTGCTTGAATCTTCTTTGTAATGATGTAGGTAAGGATTTGGATGAGAATTAATGGTGATTTGGTAGTGTTTTGATGTTAGGTGAAGGTTTTTATGAGCTTCAATGGAGTTGGGAGAGTTTTGGAGAAGAGAAAGAGGCTTGAGGTTTATGAAATTCGGAATTAATAGCTCTATACCTTTTTTTTAAGCTAAACCCGCAACTTTCTCTCTCTGGCGGCGTGGCGCGGTATACCGGGCATATCCTCCGGTATACCGGAACATCTGATGCTCCAAAATTTTTACCCACTGGATAATACCCGTGGTACGACCCGTGGCACGCGTTTTTGACCTTGCGGACCATGGCGCGGTACACCGGAGGGTACCCCGCGCCTTCTGTAGCTTTCCACGTCAAAATACCCGTGGCACTAGTTTTGACCTCGCGGACCATGGCACGGTATAGGGGGTAGTCCGCGGGTCAATTTTTTCTCGGTTCTGGACACGACCCGTGGCTCCACCCGTGGTACGGGTTTTGACCCTGCAGTGCATACCTGCGGACTAGGGGTAGTCCGTGGGGGTCATTCTGTCGCTCCGAAAAATTTTCCTCGCGTCCCTAACTCAATTTCTCCAATTCCTACACACCAAAAACACTAATACCTTTCTCAAATATGCATTATCAACTAACAACAACTAAATTAAACATAAATTAAAAACGTAAAAGACATGAAAATTAGAAAAAACTACGGGTTGTCTCCCGTACATCACTTTTGTTTAACGTCTTTCAAAGTTAGACGTGTTACCTCGATCAAGGCTTGCGTACATAACCTCCCCAATAACGGGTTAGGTTATGCTCATCTACTATCCGAAGTTTGTGACCCTTCTTAGCTTGTATTTCAATCCTTTTTGACGAAATAACTCTTGTAACTACAAACGGACCCATCCACGAATCCTTGAATCCCCGTGGTCTATTCTCTTGTTTGGGGGCTTTCCATGCAACCATGTCACCAACCCCAAACTCGCTTCTGATTCTCTTCTTCACGGGTTTATTGTGGACTTTCTTTTTAATTTCTTTTGTCACAACTAGGAGTGTTGGGCCTTTTTCTATACGTGATTCCTCATGCTTTTCATCCACCAAGTGGAATGTTTTAGATTCTTTTCCCATTCGGAAAGTCACGGTTCCCCTATGAATATCAATTATGCTGTGACTTGTCGCCAAGAATGGGCGTCCAAGTATCAATGGAACATGTTGACCTGCAATGCTATCAAGAATAACAAAATCTATAGGTATTGTTAAAGTACCTACTTGGACAAGCACGTCTTCAATGACTCCCCATGGCTTTATCGTTGAATTATCTAGGAGCAGCAAATCAATATCTTTTCTTTTGGAATCTCCCATGCCTAACTTCTCGAACAGTTTCTTGGGCATGATATTCCTTCCTGAGCCCAAGTCACACATCACTTTAGCTTTGAATTTACCACCTATATTAATTTGGAGATATAAAGCTCCAAGATCTTGCATCTTTCGTGGTAGCTTCTTTGGAATGGTTGTCAAGTTTTCTTTAGTACGGTTCCTATTCTCGATCTCAACTTCTACACTTTCACTCTTCTTGGACAGATCTTCTTTGCAAACTATCGGTGATGTAGGTTCTTTATATGCGATTATGTCCTCTATGCATAGCGTGCTTTGTTCTTCCCTTCTCGGAATATCTAGTTCATTAAGTGGAACTTGTGGTGATTCCACTTCCTCCTCTTCTTGAAGGCTGAACTCTTCAACAACGTCGAACCAAACCTCGCTATCGATTTTAATGGCATCGTCATCAAATTTTTTACCTAGGTCAGTTTGCATGTATGGGACTTCGAGTATAGGAACAATGATTTTTTTTGGACTTGACGTTTTAGATTTAGTATCACCACTAGGATATGTAATTCTTTGTAGATAAGTTGGTGATAGTAACGAATGTGTAGGCGGTGTCTCCGCCTTGTCTTCTTCTTTTTGCACCTTTTGTGCGGTTGTCTCTTCTTTATCGGTTTCTTTTTCTTCTTCCACATGCTTGAATTCTGGATCAACCTCCTTCGCAATTTGATCTTTAACAATTACTTCCTCTAAGCTAAGTTTGGTTGGTTCTTCTACGGTTGAAATTTCGAATCCAACATTGCTATAACCCAGTTTCTTATGTAATTCTTGTTGTAACTGTTGATTGATCGTAGTGAGTTCCGTTAATCTTTGCTCCATTGTTTGATATTTTTGGTGCATAGAACGTATTAAGGTTGTATTAGCATCTATCTTTGCCGCATTTTGATCTACCATGTTTTCCAAATAATTTATACTTTCAAAAGGGTGAGACGGAAGTGCTTGTTGAACCTGTTCTTCAATGACACTTCGGATTAACGGTGGAAGCTCTTGCTGGAATTTTAGAGAAGAATTAGTCACTTGAGTGAATTGTATCTCCAAGGCTTCAACTTTTGCAGCTTGCTCCATGGATGTTTCATTGTTGAGCTGCATACAATTTTGAACCAGAATTACTAATTTATCCATCATTCCTTCGAGCTTGGTTATAGCTTCTTTTTGTGGATTATGCATGGGTTGTGGTGGAGCTTGTAATTGATAGCTCGAACCTTCTTGATAAATTTTTTTACTTCGGGCCCCATGCATATTTTGTGCGTAATAATTTTCCATACCTAATAAACCTGAGAAGAGACTAAAAAGAAAACGCGTAAAACTGAAAACAAATAAAAACCTCTACACTAAATAAACACAAAATAGATTTAACTTAAAGATAAATCACCGGCAGCGGCGCCAAAAACTTGGTAGGGGCAAAGGTGTGATAAAATAATAGATAAATAAAGATAATAATAAAGAGTCACACACCCTTGAGAACCATGGAACTCACTGCAAGTATCACAGATCGTTTGCAAGTTTTAATGATAAGTCAAGTTCATTCGCAGGGATTGTATCCGTTATATCTACTTATATTTAACAAGCGTAGACGAATTTAGATGTTTAGAATAAAATATAAAAAGATGAATAATATGAATAACTATCTAATGCAAATAAATAAATAAAACAAATAAACAAACAAATAACTAAATATGAATGTAAGTCAAATAAATTAGGATTACTAAGTCTATTACTAAATTGTTATTCTAACTTGTCACATTAAGCATTATATATTAACCAGGATTCTAAATTCTACCTAGCCTTTTCTAGACTTAGGAGCAACCTCTCCACTACTAGGGATTCCTAAGTAATTATTGGTGATTAAATCAAACCTTAATGGCTATCTAGTTAAACTAGACGATTATGTGGTGTTGTCAATAACTAAGATTAATCCTAAGATTGATCAGATCTAAGGAAATAAGTCAAAACACATAATAACAATATACGTCAAGCTTAATCAATTAAAATAACAAATAGTATTTAAAGACAAAATAATAATCCAATAATTAAAAGCAAAACTTACAGAATAAAAACTTAGAATTATGGTTGAGAATAGATCTATAGCTAATTACTCTAAATATAGAGAAGGTGAGATGTAGAAGAGGAGTTGTCAGTCTCCAATCTTCTTCTTCTTGTCTTCCTCTACAGGTCAACTTGCTTCTTGGATGAATAGCTTGATTCTAAGGATGAATATTAATGTAAAGGACTAAGCTATTGTTTAAAACTAAGAAAATATAAGTAAAGACTAAGCCTATAGTTTGCAACTGAGCAAGGACATGTTTACAATGGTATAAGGGTGTATTTATAGGTGTTTAGGAAGACCTAATTCGTAACCCTAAAAACATGAAATCAGGTCCAATCTTCTTTTGGCTCTAACAACTTCAATATTCATCCGTTTGACGCGTATGAATATACCAAATTGATCGTCTCGGAAAGCTCTTCAACTTTTCTATTGACCATTTCTCCAAATTCCACACCGTTTTTGAGATATAAGCTGATTTGTGGTCGTAGATGCAGAAATTCAGGATTAAGGCAGCTTTTCCTTTTCCATGTTTTTAGCTTTTATTTCCTTATCTCCAATTACCATGTCTATCTCTTTCCATATCTTGTAGTCTTTGACTTGGAATCTAATTAATCTCCATAATTATATTTAAAGCTTCACTCTAAATAAATAATTAAACCCAATATGCTCTAAAAATATTATTTTACTAAATCAGGACTCAAAATAGGAAACTGCACTATTTCTCAAGAAAATCGACTCAAAGATTTCCTAAATCACTAAAAATGATGTCTCATCCTAATATAAATCTATCACAAATGAGGAGACATCATACACTTTATATCTTTGCTAAGAGGCATGATCTTCATACTCTCAACCTTTAATCTCGAATGTCTATAAGAACTCTGATCTTTATCTCCTCGTAGGTTTGGATTTCATCTTCTTCCAATAAACCTCAACTGGTATTCTTGATTCTCCACTCCTTAACTCCTCAAGGGTCTAATGACCCTATATTTAATTATTTCCTGAACCTGCAAGAGTTTCATTTTTCGTA
The DNA here is from genome assembly GCA_029959085.1 of Nemophila menziesii. Lineage (NCBI taxonomy): Eukaryota > Viridiplantae > Streptophyta > Magnoliopsida > Boraginales > Hydrophyllaceae > Nemophila > Nemophila menziesii. The sequence goes on from JARWIR010000044.1 coordinate 146,071, forward strand.
ACATTAAGCCATTCGAACTAAATGTTTTATCAACAATCATATCAATCAAAATACGATATTTAGGATAACACTTCTGCAAAAGACAAAAATGACAAAAGCTTTTTATAATGATCATGTTTGACATGTCAAAATCCAATGAACATCTTAGGTGGATTATTTTCGTAAATTTCCTTGTATATCTTGTTTTACATCCCTAATGGATTAAATATATTGTGAAGTGTATCTAGACGCCCTTACTTATAAAAAATGGTGGTTTGAGATAACGTTATCTGGATTATTTAGGGAGAGTATGTTATCAAGTGCAAGCCTTTATTGATGGTTGACATGGATTTCATATCAGAGTCCCTTTAATATGGATAGAGAGAAAGCCGCATTTTTTTAGAAAATAATCTCTAGGTAGAGGTGATAATGGCTGCACGAGGTATGACATCGATAGGTGGTGGTGTTTATGGATGTGCATGGTAGGACAATGGTAAGGGATTGGTGAATGTTAGAAGTCGTAGAAGTTGGTGGAGAATGATCTTTCTATGGTGGTAGATAGAGGTGGTTATGAATGCGTTGCTAGGGTAGTGGTTGGTAGGGGCTGGTGGGTACGTTCTCTGAAGAAAGATCAGGTTTTTTAACAATATGAGATAGATCGAAGTGACACAACGAGAGAGGTAAATTTGATGGAGAAGTGTGATGGTCGTTGAAAGTGTAGGTAAAGTGTGTGTAAAAGATGAGATCTAGATTTACGAGATAGGGGAGATGTTTTTCAAAAGGATATATAAAAACCAATGGGTCCCTCAAATGATGACTTTTTAAAAAAATTATTATTTATTCAAACGATCTTTATTGTTTGAGATAAGAGGATGAATTTGAGGCGTTCATTGATTTAAGGGTGGTAGAGCATCTCAACCATCGTTTATGTATCACTAACTCCAGATTTAGAATAGTTTGTGTTTGTAAACAACAAAAATGATGACGCTATAATAGTTTATCAATACTCCCATGTATATACCCTAAAAATGAACTCCTTAACAAGATAGGAGTTACAAACTAAGAGTAAGAAAAAATATGTATAATAAAGCTAAATTTTTACTTATCGGTGGTTTAAATTTTTGTGTAAGTTCTAATTTTTCACGAAATGAGATACTTTATTTGTAAGCTTTTGGGTTAGATGAAAATAAACCTAAAAAATTATTAGCTTTATCCTAACTTTTATATTACTTAGTTTACTTGAGGAACCATGAATCTTGAATATAAACATTGGATTATGAATTTAAACCTAATACCATGAACAAATAGTTTTGAATTTTGAACTATTAATCATGATCTTTGTACATGAAACATGGATCATGAACCATGAATAGTTAACCATGAACTATTACCATGAACCTTAAATATGAATTTTGAACCATGAACCATAATTCATGATTAAATTCTGTCTAGAATAAGGAACAAATATTGTCTAGATAACTACCATAACCATACATGTTAGGTGTAAGTTTAAAAAGTTATTTGTTTAATCAAAATTATATGAATAACTATTATCGTACACAATAATAACTTGTTTTCTTACTTACAAGATGATTGGATTCAGGTAATTATTCCAACACATAAGCTTAATATATGTGTACATATAGATATGTATATAAGTTCTATTTTTGTAAGAAGATTACAACCAGATTTTAATTGCTTGGTTATCACTTTATTCACCAAGTACAAGTAAATCTTACAAGGAAACTTGCAAACCATCTTTTGGATTTCCTTTAATATAGTAAATATTTATAAAGACATAAAGCGTAGAAGTTAAGTGGACATTTATTTAAGAAGTAAGAGAATATAGTAAATATCTTAGGGTTAATGGAACCCCTAAATTCAACCCCTTTCTCTTTAAGTTCACCGTAAATAAGGATGCATAACTCTTTAAGATTAAATTAAAGGTTAAGATGAAGATGAAGATTACGGTTTATGGTTTAAGGTTTAAGGTTTAAGGTGTAAGTTTAAAGTTAAGGTTAAGATTAACGTTTAGGTTAAGATTAAGGTTAAGGTTAAATTTAAGGTCAAGGTTAGGGTTAAGGTTAATGAAATAATAGTTAAGAAGTTGAGTTTATGTTTAATAGGTTGAGGGTTAAGGTTTATTTTAATCATATTCAACATTTGGTCCATTAATCCTAAAGAATATATTATCAATTCAAGTCATGAATCAATATAGTAAGTAAATTATACAGGGAAGGCCTAGGGCCGGTCCTGAGGGTAGGTTGAAGAGGCGACCGCTTCGTGCCTCCGATTTTTTGATGTTTTAAGGGGTCTTCAATTTATAATATCTTTGCATAAGGGGTCTCATTTTGTAAATTAGACCCCTCGAGGGAAACATTTCTCAATCTTCTCTATTTTTTTTTATGACTATCTTTGTATTTTAAAAGGTTTACCAAAAGATGATAAGACTTTATTTATCTGTGGTGATTAAGATATTGGGGCATTAATTTAAAAGGTCCATTACTAATATAACTTGCTTCATCAAGTCCAGCCCATTTCTGAATTTTTTAGTACCCTTATTACCCTTAACAACTAATAACTTTATGATTAAATAAAAAGACCAGCCCATTTATTTTAATATTTGAAATAGCGTTGATTGATCAAATTTTTTTTTATTTATCAGCGGTACTATATTCTAAACAAACCCCAAAGAATAAGCATTATATCACTCCAATCAGTCAAAGAAGAGAAACAATGGAGAAAGCTAAACGGCCGGTGAAACCCAATATTTTAAATCGGCAACACATTGATAACCCAGACGACGAAACTTTTGAAAAACACAGCGGCGAAAAACGGCGAAGCCCAGTAATAGCAGCAAGCCAAAGCCTAGAACAATTATAACCCAGATGGCGAAACCCAGTAAAAAAAAACACGGCGAAGCCTTCGACTACCACGTCGGAGAAATCCAAAAGTTTGAACCTGGCGAAGCCCAAAACCAATAGGGCAAAGAAGGCGAAACCCAAATATTTGAACCCGGGAAAGCCCATTACAATTAGTACAACGACTCGGCGACGACAACGAATGGCGAAACTGACCAATAGACCGTCCGAGGAAGAAGGAGGTTCAACTTCAAGTGCATACATGGAAAATAGCAGCCCAGAAAAGGAATCGAAAAACAACAGCCAAGAAAATGAATCAGAAAATGTGACTCTGTGTTTTAGGGTTTCCAAAAGTTTGTTAGGGTTTCTATTAGCTACGTTGGGCGTGAAAATGTACTTGGCTGCGCAACTAACACGGAGCGTGTAGGTATTTAGGACTTGTTCGTATGAAAGTGGTGGGCTGTCGCACCGTCTGTCGGGCTGTGGCTAGTATAGTATTTTGGTGGGCTTCGTGCAGAGGCTGTTGGGTTGTGGCTATTAATTTGGTGGGCTGCGCGCAGAGTTTGTTGGGTGGTGGCTATTAATTTGGTGGGTTGTGCGAAGAGTATTACTCTAACACAGATAGTAAATAAATATACGTGCGAACTTGAATCATTTAACCTTAAAAATTGTGTAAAGGATTTTGTGACTGGAATACATACCATTGATGCAAAAAAGCTTGAAGATCAGTGGACTTGTTTCTGGAGAGTTGTTTATGCGTTGCTTCGTATGAATCTTTTGGCTGCGATAATACGTCTTAATTGTGTCCAGAAATTAAGATAATCCGTTATATTAGGAACTAATTGATTCTTAGATAATGATTTTTTTTGTTATGCGACATGTAATTAGGGAAATAGAATACTGATATAATATATAAAAGAAGACTATGGTTAATTTAGGTATATCATATGTCTAAAATAAAAATTTGGACCTTATTCATCCAAACTTTTGGGCTGGACTTCTTGAGACACGATTTGTTGGGTTTTGGACCTAAAAATTATCTCTAAGATATTCTACTAATTGAGTTTTCATGTCACAAAAAAAAATTAATTGACTTATTATTATTATTATTGGAGATAAAAAAGATATCACGTCCCATTGTCATTATCATAATGTTCATGTTTCAAATGAGATTATTTTTGTATATTATTTGCATTATTAGTATATTTCATTCTGTTTAATTTATCTTTGCATAAGGGGTCTCATTTTGTAAATTAGACCCCTCGAGGGAAACATTGCTCAATCTTTTCTATTCATTTTTTTATTTTTTTATTGACTATCTTTGTATTTTAAAAGATTTACCAAAAGATGATAAGGCTTTATTTATCTGTGGTGATTAAGATATTCTACTAATGGAGTTTTCATGTCACAAAAAAAAATTAATTGAAAAATTATTATTATTATTGGAGATAAAAAAGATATCACGTCTCATTGTCATCATCATAATGTTCATGTTTCAAATGAGATTAATTTTGTATATTATTTGCATTATTAGTATATTTCATTCTGTTTAATTTAGAAAATAAAAATAAAATTTATAATTCTTTATTTTAGAAAGAATATAAATCTGGTGAGATAAATTTTTAATTTTTTTTTTAAAATCATATTAGACCCCTCGAGGGAAACATTGCTCAATCTTTTCTATTATTTTTTTTTATTTTTTTAATGACTATCTTTGTATTTTAAAAGGTTTACCAAAAGATGATAAGGCTTTATTTATCTGTGGTGATTAAGATATTCTACTAATGGAGTTTTCATGTCACAAAAAAAAATTAATTGAAAAATTATTATTATTATTGGAGATAAAAAAGATATCACGTCTCATTGTCATCATCATAATGTTCATGTTTCAAATGAGATTAATTTTGTATATTATTTGCATTATTAGTATATTTCATTCTGTTTAATTTAGAAAATAAAAATAAAATTTATAATTCTTTATTTTAGAAAGAATATAAATCTGGTGAGATAAATTTTTAATTTTTTTTTAAAATCATATTAGACCCCTCGAGGGAAACATTGCTCAATCTTTTCTATTATTTTTTTTATTTTTTTAATGACTATCTTTGTATTTTAAAAGGTTTACCAGAAGGTGATAAGGCTTTATTTATTTGGGGTGATTAAGATAGAGATAAATTTTTAATTTTTTTTTTTTAAAATCATACATATATGAATATAATAAATGAGAGAATGAGAAAAATAAGGGAATTATTATATAGAACTTTACAAACCAAACAGAGCCTAAGTTTTGAGAAGGTTAAGGAGCTATTTGGGGCAATTATGAGCTTAATGGGGGAAGAGTGAAAATAGGGAAATTCAGGTATGTTCTATTATGTAATATAGATGGCCATTAATCTTAGATACTACGTCACTATTTTCAAATCAGTGAGATTTACTTTTACTTAATTGATTAAATTAATTAGTATTTATATTTGGAATTGGGAAGTTTAAGTACTTTATACCACAAACCAATATTTTTTATCACAATCTATAATTTCGTATTACAGGAGTAATTAGTAAAAATATTCAAGAAAGGGAAGAGGAGGGAAATGTTGGAGGGGAGGGATCTCGCAAAAGATTCAAAGTATCCAAATCAACACGTGGCAAAGGTATGATTTTGGATGCTAATTTTACTATCATTGTTTTATGTTTAAGTATTTTATACCACAAACTAGAAGAGAATAGGGATCTACTTTGACAAGAGCGAATTTAGCAGCCAAACAATTTTTTCCATGTCTCCGTTTTCCATTCAAGGTCTTAATTGGGACCTAAAAAAGGATAAGAGCTACCATAACAATGGCAAATCTGATTCAAACATCTCAACCAATTCAAATAGAAAAAAGACATCCCATATAATGCACAGTGGGACTTTATTGAAAAAAGTTCGATAGTTTCTCTATTGGTTACTCCACATAGATCTTAAACATTAAATTGAATGTAATGAAAAAAATTATATTTTAATCTTGATACATTGTTGTTTTTTTATTTTTGTTTTTATTAATTATATTCATGTAAACGCGGATCCATTTATTTCATGATTGTGTTAAGTATACAAATTATGTCAATTCCATTGAGGGACAACAGTGTAGGTGGAGCAGCTAAGACAAGCTGAAATGCATCACAGGTGTAACAACAGGTACGCTTAGGGCTCCCAAATCACAAGTCCTTGTACCTAGTACACATCACAACCCGTAGAGGTTGTTTAAGGGGCTCCAAATCTGCGAAATGCTAAGGATTGTTGGCGCAATAACATATCATAAATTTTTTAAATGGATGGGATATATAAAAATTAAGTAGTACTATATCAAATTTGGGAGGATGTAGCCACGACTAATCCCATGAGAAATATACATGCCTCCTCATGCATATTCTCACTTAATAAGAACTAGGCTACCCACATTCAGGTAGAGGATTTGAACCATGTACCTCTTGCTTTACCCCTTTTGGATGCATGCTATTGTAATTAATTGTCTAACCTAAAAGTAAGCTATAAAATGGACAAATTCGAGTGATGGATTTTGAAGATTTTCCAAATTAACTAAATATGTAAATTTATGATATTATGATTCATGTATATATAGTTGAGACTGATTTTAGTTTGTTTTTTGATTTTTAATATTTTTTTTGTCTTAAGTTAACGTTTACCGTTAAATTTCTAATTTCTTGTAATTTAATAATATATGTTGACCAAATCCACATTCGACCCAGATCTAACCAAAAACCATAAACCCAAACACGAAATCCTATATAGTGATTAGGTTAGGTATTGGGTCTTGATAATTGAAATTCGCACTTGCGCGTTTAGTGCTAGTTTAATTATGTAAGTTGGATAATCAACCCGTATGCACCCTTACACTAGATGATATTTGGTCTAAAGAGGATTTTTTGAGTTGAAAGAGAAATAACTAATTAGATCGATATAGGGGGTGTAACACGATATTTTTCATGTTGCGGTTATCCAACTACATAGTTTTAATAAAATTGTACGTATTATGGATGACAACAACCCGTGGCATGAAAACCTTGAAGAGATTAAGGTTTTATTTCTTCTTACAAGTTACTACGTTCATATCTTTCAAGACTACCTCAGATCTATGAGTATCTTGATCAAAACCTTACACTTGAGAAAGTTAAATGCGATATTTTTGATATGGAGGTAAAAACTCTGAATCTATACAATAATCCTGGCCTCATTTATAAAAAATATTGGGAAATGATACAATTTGATGTTTTTACATGGTTAGAGTTTTCTTCAGTGTATCTCTAGATCTCAACATACAAATAATTCTATATTTACATTGGTTCCCAAAGGTGATAAGTAGGAAAAAGTGGTTGATATATGTCTAGTATCATGCTGGAAAATTGATTACAAGATTAATGCTGCCATTCATTTATATGATGAAGGTATATATAGATGGTATTATATCCCCCACACAGTCAACGCTTTTGTCGGAAGGAGGTAAGGAAATTCTAATTAAAGCTGTCTTAAAAGCTATACCAAATTATGCGATGTCAATGTTTGAATTTCCAAAAACACTGTGTAAAAAATTGTCGAGTATTGTTGCTAATTTTTGGTGGGACGCTGGGAATAAAAAAAGAATTCACTGGATTAACTGGAAAAGAATGGCGAGATCTAAGAAGATTGGAGGCTTAGGATTTTGGGATTTCTACAAAATGAACTACACAATGTTAGCAAATCAAGCTTGGAGGCTGCTTAACAATTTAGATTTGTTTGCTTATAAAATTCTTAAATCTATCTATTTCCTGAATTCTAATATGATTGATGCAAAGTTGACTAAACGACGATCTTGGAGGATGTAAAGCATTTTAAAGGACAACAATTCTTAAAGAAGCATATGTTATGGAAAGTAGGTAATGGAAGAAATTTTAGTATCTGGAATCATTGTTTTCTTAGCAAAGGTATTTGTTTGAAAGCCTAATAATTCTTCAATTAATTTTTTGCATGACTTTTTTGATAAATCGGGTATTGGGTGGAATAATGAGTTACTTCAAAATTATTTTTTGAAAGAAGTGGGAGACTTTATTACAAAAATTCCGAGATGTATTATTGAAGATGAAGATAAACTAATATGTCCATATAACAAGAATGGGGAATATTCTACTAAATCAGGTTATCATATTTTGGTTAATGAAGAATTGGCTCTAGAAGCACAATCATCTATTCAGGGAAATAATAAGGATAACGGTATTTGGGATATAATCTGGAAAAATAATGCACCGTCAAGAATTGAAAAAAATTGTTGGAGAGTGTGCAACAATGCTTTAGCGGTTAAAAACAATCTGAAAAATAGGAAATTTGTTAATAATAAGATTTGTGAATGGTGTGAAGTGGAAAATGAAGATATTGTACACATTTTCTTGAAATGCCCTTCTACCATGGAAATATGGGCCTTATCACCATTGCAGATTAAGATTGACCAGAACTTTAAAGGTACGTTTTTAGAATAGTTTAGACAAATTATTGATGGTTATAGTGAAAATGGATGGGAGAAAAAACAGGTGACAGCTTATGTGGTGGCACTATTATGGAATATATGGAAGGAAAGAATGAAATGCTTGCATGAAGGAACTAAGTGGAATGGTGATAGCATTTTAAGGAAATCAAAGGGGCTAATTTTGAGGATTTTCGGGTCGTGTATGGATTGGAGAAATATTTTTAATACAAAAAGGGATTATAATGAGTATAATGAAGAGAGTAATCCAATGGTAATGGATGACGCTGGAGTTATTTGGATGAGTAATGACTCTTTATTAATAATAAAGACCCAGCTATTGACGCCACTGGGGTGGGTAAAGATGATAATGTGGTGAAAAGATCAAGCATGAAACTTAAAATATAGTGTTATCGAAGGAGATTGTGTAGGCCATTTTATTAGCAATAAGACTAAGTAAATATTTTCTAAATCAAAGTGTGTTGTTTTACTCGGATAACCTTGAATTAGTTCAAGGAATTTTTGGGTTGACCGGGCTCCATTGGAGCCTTAAACCTACCCTTTCGGAAGTTAGGAAATGGATAGGTCAAGGTTCAGATTGGAATATTGCCCATGTGGATAAAAGATACAAGTCTACAGCTAATGCACTTGCTAAGTGCACTAGGAAAAATATAGATCTTTCTAGCTGGAAGGACTTATCACTTACAGCTTCTAATGAGTTTTTAGTTAAAATATGTAATACACATAAATGATTTTCTTATATTCTCCGATTAAAAAAAACAACAACTAATAACAAATAATACACTTATGACGTCAAATATATATACATGTAGAAATGACTAAGCTCATCTAATGTCTTTGCTTATCACACTATCTACATATACCCATGTACTAGTAAGGAGATAAAATCATCCTATACGTTAAATTCTGAAGTTAAAACTTAGTATTTAGTTATTTTTATTAAATACATAGAAGTACACTCTTATAAATATTTAATATGTTTATCTTTAACCCTATTTTAAATTACACAGTAATATATTTAATTCAATAATTTTGGACTCTATGTATTATTATTTATTTGGATTATATTGTCGTTATTATTGGATTGATTGTATTATTTCTTTATCGTGTATGATTAATTATAAAATTGGGATAACACGGCCTACTTCGTCGTTTATCCATTAATTGTTATCTTTGTTGAATCGACCTACTTAGTTGTTTCATATTTGATATTTGATATATCTATCGATCGATCGCTCGACATGATACAGTCGAGTTGTACTAGGCGGCAGTGGGCTTGCCAAGATATACACGACTATCATGATCTATTCCCACCTGGCGCATGGTACGGAGATTTCCTTGGCCAGTGGTTCATAGGTTCGTTTTACCTGGGTATTACCAGTGAGAGTGATAAGGGATCGAGAGTTGCGACGGGAGTCATAAGGGCAAAACCACAGTGTCTTTTGCAACGTGATTATTACTTGCTAGTGTATATAGCTTGATGGGTAGTATAGGCTGCCTAGTTGGATATATATACTTATATGATTTATTTATTTATCGTTTTATGAATGTTTACTATATATTCTGACCTATATCAGTTCAATGACAACGTCTTATATAATTACCGCCCTTAGGTTAAAGTCTACATATGGCTATTATTTATTTTCTCGCTGAGCTAGTGGAAGTTCACCCCCCTTTCCCCACCCTTTCAGGTTAAGATAACTTAAGGAGTTGGGTAGTGGTCAGTTGCAAAGGACAAGTTGAAGAGGAACAATAGATTTTTGTATTTATTAGTTTGTATTATTTAATTTTGCACAATGTAATGTAAAAATAGTTAGGTAGTATAATAATATACTTTTATTAATTTTCAATTAGATAGAATAGTCATGATTTTTGGGGCGCTACAAGTTGGTATCAAGACTTAGAGTAGTCTCTAAGCGTAACTAGGAATAGGATTCTCAGACTATGGACAATGGATAGAAAATGGGTAGACAAAACATGTAAATCGATAAAAATTAGAATTAATTAGTAGTTGTCATTGAACCAACCCCAAGATAACTCTTGAGGGTGATCCCTTGTCTAGTACTAAATGTGGTGATAATCTCTTGAGTAGAGTGTCATTGTTTTTGGTTACTAGATTCGTCTATATTTGGACATTTAGATCCTTAATAGAAATTTAATCATAAGTAATTACGCGATTGTAGTTAAGTGTCAAAAATTTTTAATTTCCATACTTGATAATTTATAATAATTCGTCGTTTATGCCTTCTTTGATTAATTCCTATAATTGAAATCATTTAAATCAAAATGAAAAAAGTCACACTAAATAAATCGGGCTTAGAAATTAATAGGAAAAGGAATTTCGAGGGCGATAATTTTTTAAGGTGGAACGAGTGTGAAACATTGAATATTTTAATAAAAAGAAATTTATATAAATATATTTTTAACTTATAATAAAAATATAAGTAACTAAAATTATTTGTAATGAATACTATTTTATATATATCAAAGGAAATCTATTTTAATATTTTATTAATTTTAAAGTAATTTAAGTCTCGTAAATAGTGTAGCTTAGCATAAATACATTATTGATTATTACTAGTAAAGTAAACTAATTGATATAGTAAGGTAATAATATTATTATTTATAAAAGAAAATTAATAAGTCCTCACACCTCTCCACACTAACACCATCGACACAATCCTAATCTCCTTTACTCCAAACCTATTGCATGGATAAGAATTAAAAATATCACCTTATCTGATCCTTTCTAGCTATAAACATGAAACTAAGAACAAATAATACACTTATGACGCCAAATATATGTACACATACAAATGACTAAGCTTATCACACTATCTCTATATATATTCATGTACTAGTAAGGAGATAAAATCATCCTATATGTTAAATTATGAAGTTAAAACTTAGTATTTAGTTATTTTTATCAAATACTGGTGGGGGCAAAAGTGTGATAAAAAATAAAAAAATTAAGATAATAATAAAATACACACCCTTGACTACCACGAGAAAGTCACTGCAAGTATTACAGATCTTTAGTAAGTTTAGTTAGTAAGTAAAAGCTTGTTCGCAGGGTTTGATATGTTAGATCTTCTTATGGATATAAAGAAGTATAGGAGAAATTACTTGTTAAATAAAAAGACAAAAAGAGTAAGAATATTTATTTGGTTTTTAGATCTGAAAATTTATAATGCTAATAAATAAATACTAAACGAATGGAAATGAAAAATATAGCTTAGGGTTTGTAGTATGCACTTATCTTTCAAAATCAATATTCTAGTTATAAGGGTGATCAATATTCTAAATCTAGATTCTAAGTTCCTCCTAACCCCTTTCCAGGCGGACTTAGATGGCGACCTCACAATTAAGATTGGACTTAACTAAGGTGCTCCTACGCTACTAGGTTCTTAGATGAGACCGGCCATCTAATAATGATCGGTGATTAAATTAAACTCTTGTGACTATCTAGTTAGGCAAGCTTGTCAGGATCACTACCGCACACTAGAATCTTATGAGGTGTTTCAAAAATTAGACACCCCTTCCGGGCGACCATCTAACTACTATTAATGGGGTACCCTATACACAAACATTCGCAAGACTACGGTCAATAAATCAAATCACATAAAACAGATATATGGTTAAGCAACTAGAATCAATTTAACATGGTTTCCCCAAATAACGTTAAAACAAATAAAGAATTAGAAATCAAAGATTACACATATGCAAACCCAAGCTATGGAAAAAGTAGTTCAAATCTAAAGACATGGAAATAAACTACGGACAACAGTAATTAGAAACAAAGATAATCAAAAGAAGCTAATACAAATTATAATAATGATAGAGGGAGATGGTGGAGGGAGATGATGGAGAAGTGGATTTTTCTATTTTCCAGCTCTTGTCTTCCTCTCTATAGGTCTTGTTGCTTCTCTTGAATGACTTCTATGATATTTAAGGTTTAGAACAGTGTAAGGACATGTTTACAATAGTTAAAGGGTGTATTTATAGGAGTCTAGGAAGCCCTAAAAAAATTCTTGGAGTGGAAGACAAGTAATTGGACTTCTAGTCCAACTCAAATTCGTAGCCCTAAAATATAAAAAAGGTAATAAACTGTTGCTGTTTTTTTGGCATAACTTCTTCAATATTGCTCCGATTGACGTGTTCTTCGTATTGAAACTGATCGACTCGGAAAGCACTACAGCTTTGCTTCATACCATTCTTCAAAATTCCCAGTCAATCTTGAGTTATGATTACTTTTATGGATGTAACCGCTTGAATTCAGATTTACTTGGCAACTTTTCTTTTCCTATTTTATCTTTTCCTTCCTTTATCTCCAATTTCCATCATTATCTTCTTTCTTTTATCTCTTGGAATTGATTTGACATCTAATTAATTACCATATATCTTTAAATTTTCACAATTAACAAACAATTAAACCAAATATGCTTAAAAAATAATAAATCATCAAATCAAGACAAGAAAAAAGAAAATACAATAATACTAATAAAAATCGAGTATTAAACTTCCTAAAACACGAAAATGATGTCTCCAACTAAGATTAAATCATCACAAATGGAGAGATATAAAGAACTCTGACTCAAAGTTGTATCGTCCCGATACAATAAAGATAAGAACAAAGGGAAGTCTCTAAATACACACCTAAGGGAACTCGGCTCTCAGTTGCACTACCAACTGGAGGAGTAGGGTTCGCAGGCATAGGCTGGAAATAGGGCAAACCCTGTTGTACTCTCATCTCGTTAATTCATCCCATCACATTAGTCACAACTACCTGAGAGTAAACCGGAGGAGCAATGCTAGTATAGGCTATATCATGGTGTGTATAAGGTTTCAGTCCTTGGGCTACTCGAAGCTCGTTTATTGCCGCCATCATATGCGTGTTAGATCCATAAACCACTTTTTATAGAGTAACCACACGGATCTAAGCTCTTACAACCAAACAAATACTTTCAAAATATAAAAGCAAACACTTTCTATATTAAAACCAAACCATTTGGAAATTAGAAATCAAACTATTTCGAAATCAAAAAAGAAATTAAGAAATAATTTTACGAACAAGCGAACATATTCAAAAAATAAAACAATTAAAAAGAAATTAAGAATAAGCTAGAAGAACTTTGCTTACAAAGATTCCATCAGTTTGGAAGGGGTCGAAATTATGCTCTTATCTTGTCTAGGCATGAAACGGGTCGGATTGGAACTTTTGTTGGTGTTTACAATATCCATGATAGGCCTGAGGCCTCAAGATTTATGTATGATCAACTCTTCTATACTCTTATCAATGAGATATCTTTTTCCATTGTTCGCTTCTTTTCATTGCACTTTATATTAATGTGACAAAAAGGAAAAATATTCAGTACCTACTACTACTACTACTTAGTCTAATGTCTGTTTGACACTTTGTTATCCTTGTAGCTATGTAATTGTTATGCTCGCTTTGACGAATTTAATTTCCTTGCAGTACGCCTAATTTGAGAAAATGGTATTTATAGATGAATTATGTCATAGAACTTTGCGGTAAGTACTATTTACTCTTTGGGGTCATATAAATAGATCTTTTTTTGTTTATCTTTATAAGTTTAAAAGAGGAAATTTGTATGCATACTCTTTGGGAAGGAGAATTTAACTTGACCATTTCTATCAAAATTGGAGAATTGAAAAGGTTAATGCAATTATTCACTTAAAAGATCAGACTATTGGCTGGAGGTCTCAAGTCTTTCGATCAATCATCTTTGTATTTTCTAAATGCTACTCAAGTACATTCTACCTCTTCTTGAATACCATACAAGTTTGTGCCTGGACCGTACTTGGTTATTTCATCACAAAAAACTTTTAATCATCATTTAGTGAAGGTCTAAATTCATAAATTTTCCACATCAATACTTCTTCCAAAATTTTCCATTAGCAAAGGAATCATCCATTTCGTACAAAACAAAGTTTTACTCGTCCCTGAGAGTCTCTATCTAGCTTCTTCAAGCCGCTGTTTAGGAATAAGATTATATTATTTGTACCTTTTGGACTTGGTTAATTGTCTTGATGAACTAATCGAGTAATAATTTAGAGAGCATTGGTTCTATGTGAGTTATGATTCGATAAAGAATTTAGGTATCTGTTTCATGCCTTTGAAATTAATTAAGAAAATATAACTTTCTTGTGAGAAAATAATTACATCCATTACCCTTCACTATCTACTTTGTAGAAGAAACTTTTGATATAACTTGTACGGAAAAAAACTTATATAAACTCACGTCTATCTACTTTTTAAACTATTGCGATTTCATAAAAAGTTGTTCTAAAGCACCTTAAAAGACTTTTAGCCCCTTGTGAAATTTTGCCTATTTCCAGAAGCCTGGAGAATAGGTACGAGAAAAGAAGTACTTTGCTCAGCCCATAATCCAGTCGATAAAGAAAAGAGAAATCCTTTCTACACACACTTCCAGAAAAAATTTTAACTTAGCAATGTTCGTTTTAATATCATGTTTGCTCACTTCCCCACCTTGCATTCAAAATTACAGATAAATAGCATCAAATTAATTAATGATAGTTTGAGTTTAGATACTTACCGTCTTTGCTTCTTCATGTGGTGTCAATGGTCACATAGGACTGTATGTGTTATTTTGCCTTTTTGTCCAAATCCAAAAACGCTGAAATTCAAGTGGTATACCCAATTTTTTAGCAATCCTATCGTGCCACAACCAAATCCACAATATTATAAATTACGACCTAAATAACTTATTGATTTCAAGTTGGCACAGATATCAGAATATAATATTACAAAATTAATATATTAAGGATATAAACACATATATTATAGTACCTTGAAAAGGGAAAAAGGGAACTGTGAGGACAAAAATGACGCACACATTTGTGAGGACAACTTGGACAATCAGTGACACTGTTATCATACACAAAATACAAGAATCAAATATAAAATGCAAATTTAAGATGCACTAAGATTATATGAAACTAGAAATAACCCATAATCAAGTACTCTGCAATCACTGTCTTTGCAAAAATAGTAGAGTATGGTACTATTTGTAAAAACAGAGTGAATAAGTTGTTAGATTTAGTAGTTATATGTAAAAAATAAATAAAAAATTGATAAAACTATTCTAGAGGAATGAAAAATCTATTCTAAAGAAAAAAACTATTCTAGAGGAAATATTGAATAGAATATAGACGAAACTAAGAATTTGGAAAAGAAAATACTGCTCTCTACTCTCCTCTCATATAATATTTTGATATTACTAGATCCGAACTTCTGCTAGAGATACCGGCATGACCAGAATATTTTTTTAACACGATTTTCAATACCGTTACCGTTGAAATCATTTCTTTTAAATTTATATGAAATCTATTTTTTAATCATTTCTTTTAAATTTATATGAAATCTATTTCTTACTTTTCCAGTGATATTGTTAGATTTTTTTAACAGAACCTCCTTTGAATATTTAGCTAATTATACATGTTAAATCACCCATATCCAGCAACATATGAATGATATCATAAAAAGAAGCTACCACACACCACAAAATAAGTTGTATATAAGAAAAATGAATATATTATAATTTCATATTTAGGCTGATAAAGTAGTAGAAATGAATAAATAATTAGATGGAGTAGGGTTTCTCGGAAGAAGGTGAAAAAATGAAAATGAAAGCATACATAAAATGCTTGGCCCAAATATATTAGTTTTTTTCTTGTGTAAAAGAATTAAAGCCAAAATATATGGTCACGTTTTAATAGTTAAGGAAAAGGACCAAGTCATTAATGGGCCTAGGGTTTGACGAACCCAATAATCCTTGGCCTACAAAATATCACACATCATCATACAAACCCTAACCATCTCCGATTTTACATAAACACACACGAAGATGATACCATTTTGTTCACCGCCATCAATTTTCTCCTCTCTAAGAATCGACCTCATCCATTCTATTCCACCTGTCTTTTTTTCCATCAAAGCCTACATCCTACTCTATCTTTGTATAAAGTTTTGTTATCTTTGACCGCCTTGGTCTAGGTCTTCTATCTCTAACCATATTCTGTTTTTTAATGGGTAGTATATCAAATCGATCAATGACCATTACATTTCAAATATAGATTATATGTATAGTTTGTGAACCTAAACTTTGTTGGTGAGGTGAGTTTTCTTATTTCCATAGTCTAAATTATTTTTAGTATCTTATTATTTGGAAAACAGAAAATAAAACTTTGAGGTATTTTTCCAAATAATAGCAAGTGGAGGGTTGAATATGGAATAAGGGTAGATTGGGGTATATTTGGTTATTTCATAACACACTTACCAATTGTGCAATTAACCCAATACATAGATTAGAGTAGTTAGTTTTGAGTTTTAATATACTTGTTGGATCTTTATATAGGAGGATACTGTGATATTTAACGCCATTGCAGGACCTCTGAAACCTTACTTGGCCATCATTAAGGTAATTTTAATGTTGGGAACGGGTTAATTGCGTAATTAATCCTTGTGGTCTCCGAAATTGGAGTTCTACAGTGCCCTAAAAATTCCACAAAAGCTTGTGGAGAAGTGAGATTTGTAATTTTAATATGTTGAAACATGAATATTTGTCAACTTTTTTTCTTTTAAAGAGTTTTTATGAATATTGTTTAATTAATTGATACTTTGAGTTTCCTTTGTTGTTGTAGGGGTGACTTTGCGAAAGAAGTTAAGATTTCGCAAAATGATTTGCATTATTTTGAATCTTCCTACCCCGTAATTTATATAGACATGACTTTTCTTTTGTCACAAAAAAATATCAGGTATACATCTCATTTCTTCTATTAATATAATTGAATTCATTCACTATTCGAGAATATAGTTTTTCTTTCGATTATAGGAATGAGTTACTATTTACAGTTATGATTCATAGTAGTGTTATATATAAAATGTGTTTGTTTTATGGGTAGGGAGAATGAAGTATTGTATTGGTATACTGATACCAAGATAGCTAGAGTTGTACTATTTGAAGAATTAGAGAAGCTAGTAATCAAAAGTTCATTCATCAAAAAATAAACGAACATTAAATAAGTCATAATCGAATCTCAAACAAACCTCAAACAAACCAAGCCGAGCTCAAGCTCGGAAATAAATTAACGATCCAAGCTCAAAATTAAATATCGAGGCTTATATATATCCAAGTAAAATCAAGCTCAAACTTACTAAAATATTACCAAACCAAACTCAATATAGCCAAAGTTTGCGTCGACTAGTTTGTAGGACTAGGTTCAAGCATTAAGAAGCCATTGGTACCACCACATGAAGATAAGACAAAACAAGACACATAAAAAGTAAGATTAGACTAATAAAATAACCATGGAGAGACTCAAATATTTTAGATTGTGAATTTCAACAAACATGAAATTATCAACATATCATTCAAACATAAACTAGGTCAGAAAAAATTTCTTACCAGTAATATAAAATAATAGTTTTAGGGTTGTAAAACTTGATGGTTACAAAAATGGCGCACTCTTAATTGTGTAAGTAATGAAAAAAGAAGGGCCTATTTATTTTTTTGAGTGACAAGTGATGAATACTTTATAAACAACTGAATATAAATTTTTATGTTAAGATTTAGTGTCTAAATGAATTATAATTTACTTGAAATGTTAAAAAGACTAGTTCAGAGTCATTCAAATTTAATTTGGTAAAATTAATGTCTTAATGAATTAGATTAAGATTCTATTAAGTGCCGAAGAATACAGTCAGAAAATGAGTCTTGATATGGACCAAAAAAAACTAAATACAAAGCAATAAACCAACATGACACCATATCACAAATACCGCATTTCAATCTTCATTAACATAGGAAAAAATTTAAACAAATGAACCCAAGCAAAATCCCACATTTGCATGCATATAATATTCTATTCTTTTAGTATCTCATTACCATAAATAGAAATTCGTTAAAATTTAAGAACTACTACACAATGTATGTAGATTACTCTTCAAGTAAACATCACACCTGAACTAGTAGCCACCACATAGTCCGAGCATCTTTCTTTTGTCGTGATGTCAAAAAATCACTCTCTAGCTTTGTAAGGTTTAGCATTTTAATTAGCCTAAGGAAAAAATCCAAACAAGTATGGCAATGTGATATATATATATATATATATATATATATATATATATATATATATATATATATATATATATATATATATGTGCGTGTGTGGATAAAAGGTTTTTGCTATATGAAAGAAATGAAGAGTGAGATGGTGATTTGGTGTTTATAGGTAAGAAAATCAAAGAATATGCACATTAAGGGTGCAAAATACATGTCGACAACAAGGGTTGTTTTCTTAATTAGAAAAGTGAAGGATTATTTCTAGAAAGAGATTCTAGTAACTAAAGAGTAAGTAGAAAAATTATTCCATTAGATAATAACAATGAAATTATTCTGGATATTCGCTACTTTAAGAAGTACAAAACAAAACGGCCACGTGTTATTTCATCACATCCCGATTTGTCTGGACATGCGAGCTGATACCTTAAAAAAGTGTAATAGGTGGCAAGCTACGAGTTTGCAAGGGTCTTTTGACACGATTCTACATTTTTTTGGAATTGGAATCAGACAAGTTAGGGATGATAGTTTCAGTAGCTTTAAATTACCGACAAAAAGATAATAAAAATAAAAAAGCTACCAAACCACCAAACCTATTGCACCAAACCTCTTCCAAGACAGCACATTAATCACTTGAATATTAATCTAATAAAAAATAGAGTTAGGAAAATATTATCCATTTGGGTACACATCCACCACACCATGAACAACCTACGCATAATCTTCCACCATAAATTTAGAAATAAATTAAAATACAAAATATATTTTACTAAAACCAAATAAAATAACATTTTCATTTTCAATTCTAATAATTTTATCACAAAAAAGATATAACTAAAAATTCATTGAAAAAGAAAAAATTGTAGAAATAAGAAATTACAAAAAAAATATATATATGAATTTGTAATTATGATGTAGTAATTTCTAATCACTTTTAAATACAAAATATAAGGGGTGAGCATGGGTCAGGTTTACTCCAGGTTAGGGTTTATGGTAAGAGTAGGGTAATGTAGTTGGGTCTATATATTGAAAAAGCTAAGGTAGTTTAATTTTTTACCATACCCTCGGGTTGCCCATACACGGGTTAACCTCTAGTTTACCCAGGATTAATTTAACCTGGATTTCTTAATGACACTTATATGATGTATACAAAATACAACAAAATACATGTCATTTGAATTAATTAATTTTTTTACAAGTTTATCAAAATACAAGTTTATTTGAAGTTGATTCACAATAATATTACAATTATTACATTTCAAGTTCATACACAAAAATACGTCTTCAAATGTTGAGATGTTAAGAGGTTGTTTCATGTAAAACGTTCTAGTATAATATGTAACTTAAACCACTCAGAAACAAGGATTGGAAATTGAATATATGAAGCCTTAAGTCTCAAAATAGTTTAGTTTCATCATAGATTGACCATATAATTTTTTAATTGATAATCATCATATGTCTCATGTAATATACAATTTCACGGGTCTCAGATATTGTTGTAAAATATCTTGGAAATCCTTGAAAACCTCATAACCAGATTCTTTTCCAAACACATAGACAGCTACTAATGGCTACCAAATACATTAAAAAAATGATTATAAGAAATGGCTCGCCGAGAATTAGTGGACATTCTAATTGATATTTATCTAAAGGTTTTAGCAGATATCAAGACAAATTCCTCTAAAAAAGAGTTCACAAAGAGTGGAGTAAGTAAGAATTACAAAATGTATGTACAAATTAAATAAAATTAACAAATATATGTAATAAACTTATCAAACTCAACCTGAAATCAGAAATCAGAAATCAGATTAACCCATTTTGAGTCCAAAAGTAATTACCATAAATCATATATATGATATCGACCATAGTATTTCAGACTAAAGTTTACTCAATATGTGGAAATTAATTCAACTCCTTGTTGTCAAGCTTTTTTTTTTACTAACATAAATACATCCCCAATGTTATCCATTTTCAAAATAAAATCTGACACACATTTTTTATCCTATATTTCATTATCTATGTTATCACCCTTTTAGCATCATATACTAAAAATTGCCTTGTCTTTTAATCCCCAACGCAACTTCTAAATGCTCAAGTTAGAAAGCCAAAAAAGAAGTCGAAAGATTGCAAACCCCACAAAATAAAAAATAAAAATGAAAGTTCAGTGTAATACCCAAGATATATGTTCCTAATGCATAATTTTTATAGACAAATACTTTTTTACAGAGCAACTACAGGATTTAAGCCCTTACAACCAAACAGATACTTTCGAAATCTGAAAACAAACACTTTCTATATCAGAATTAAAAAATTTGCAAATCACAAATAAAACTATTTTGAAATCAGAAAAGAAATTAAGAAATAATTTTACGAACAAAGGAACATACTAAAAAAAGAAATCAATTGACAACAAATTAGGAAGAAACTCGAAGAACTTTGCTCACTTACAAAAAATAAGCTTTAAAAACAAACGGATCTGGAACAAAAACAAATACAAAATATTAGGAAGTATATATTAGATCTAAAACAGAAAAAGAGGAAAAAATAGAAACTGTTCGAATTATATTATAAAAGACAATTTATTCTATTAATTCTTTCATTTTTTTGGGAGAAGTGAAAAAGACTATGCGCGTACTAATAGTCTCACATTATAATTTGGGAAAAATCCATTGGAAATGATTTAATATAACATGATTTTCTTATCTTTATGACTACTTAATGTCTCTTTATTTCACTGTTATGAAGTTACCAAGGCTTGGTGTACAAAATCACTTCAATGAGCATTGAAGAGCATTTATCACCAACCAATGATGGACATTTATGTGATGGAATTTTTTCTTGCCATTTATTCTATAAATAATGACTTTTCAGACAATGAAAAAACTATTTTAGAAAGAATAAAAAAACATTCTAAATAGAATGGAAAAAAAATATTCTAAAGAGAATAGGAAAATCTATTCTAGAAGAATGAAATAATAATTTTATAGAGAATAGAAAAAATTATTCTAGAGGAAATATAGAATAGAATACAAACGAAAATAAGAATTCGGAAAAGAAAATACTACTCTCTACTCTCCTCTTATAGAATATTTTAATATTACGAGAGCCAAACTTTCTGTTAGAGATAACGACAGGACCGAAATATCTTTTTAACACGATTTTCAATACCATGTGACAGATCTTTTCTTGAATTTAGTGTAAGTTTCCTTGTTTTCAATACCTTGTAATAGTGTAATATTACATTTAATTTAAAATCATTTTTTTTAAATTTATATGAAATCTATTTTTTTTTACTTTTCCAATGATATTGCTAGATTTTTCCAACAAAATATCCCTTAAATATTTAGCTAAATATACATGTTAAATCACCATAAATCCAACAACATATGAATGGTATCATAAAAAACAGCTACCACATACCACAAAAGGGTGTATATTAGCAAAATTAATATATTATAATTTCATATTTAGGCTGATAAAATATTATAAATGAATAAATAATTAGATCGAGTAGGGTTTCTTGGAAGAAGGTGAAAAAATGGAAATGATCCCAGAAAGAAGAAGCATACATAAAATGCTTGTCCCAAATAAAATGAACATATGTTGAAATTTTTTCAGCATATATGTAAGAGAATAAAAGCGCTTGGTTTTAATAGTTAAGAAGGAGGCCCAAGTTTTTAATGGGCCTGGTTATATATACACAATTTACCATATATCTTTTACTTAGGTTTGACGAGCCCAAGGCCTACAAAATATCACACATCATCATTCAAACCCTAATCACCGTCTTCAATTTACGCCGTCCATTTTCTCCTCTCTAAAAACTTCTTCATTTTATTCCACCAGCCTTTTTTTCTCCAAAACCTACATCCTCCTCTTTATTTGAATAAAGTTTTGTTTTCTTTGACAGCCTTGGTCTAGGTCTTCTATCTCTAACCATGTTCTGTTTTTTAATGGTTAGTATATCAAATCGATCTATGACCATTACATTTCAAATATAAATTATATGTATAAGTTTGTCAACCCAAACCTTCTTTGGAGAGGTGAGTTTTCTTATTTCCATATCCTAAATTATTTCATTATTTTGTTATTTGAAAGATAGACAATAATCTTGTGGAGCAGTCAGATTTGTAATTTTAATTTGTTAAACTATGAATATTTGTCAATTTTTATTCTTCTAGATAGTTTATGTTTCCAAATGTTGTAGGTACATGTTTTCATTTACTTTTATGCATTGCATACATTTTTGTAGACATATTAAATTCATAAATTATAATTTAAAGTTGTATTAATAATATTGCATAAACATTTACATATCACTTGGGTTTTAGCCTTAGTTATGGGACTAGGGCTATAAAAGTTTTTTCCAATTTTTTTTTCATTTATCATCTTTAGTTTCATCTCTTTTTTTAGAATTTCATTCCAAGAAATTACATTCACATTAAATGAAATTCTTTAGTCGTATCCGTCCAAGAGCACTACACCTTCAAGATAGTAATTGCTCTAAGGAGGTTTCAAAATGTGTCAAGATTTGGCTGTGTATAAAATGGTCGTTAATCTTAGATACTACGTCACCATTTTCAAATTAGTGAGATTTACTTTTACTTAATTGATTAAATTAATTATTATTTATATTTGGAACTGGGGTGTTTAAGTACTTTATACATCAAACTAAGAGTTTTTATCACAATCTATAATTTTGTATTAAAGGAGTAATTAGTAAAAATATTCAAGAGAGGGAAGAGGAGAAAGATGTTGGAGGGGAGGGATCTCGCAAAAGATTCAAAGTATCCAAATCAACACGTGGAAAAGGTATGTATTGGGTGCTACTTTTTCTGTCATTTTTTTATGTTTAAGTATTTGATACCAAAAACTAGAAGTTTTAATGACAATCTATATTTTTTTTTATTGTAGGAGTAATTAATACAAATATTCAAAATAGGGAAGAGGAGAGAGATGTCGAAGGAGAGGGATCTAAGTGATCTATTCGGTTCAAAATACATGAGAGCTAACTTAAAAGAGATTTTATTGCAGTGTTTGAAGAGAATTAGTAGGAACTTCAGAAAAGGTTCAATGACGAAGAGAAGGGGATCTGCTTTGACAAGAGCCAATTCAGCAGACAAACAAATTTTTCCATGTCTCCATTTTCCATTCACAATCTTAATTGGGACCTAAAAAATGACCAGCTATACCATAACCATGGCGAATTGGATTCAAACATCTCAACCAATGTAAATAGAAAAAAGACATCCCATTTAATGCATAATGGGAGTTTATCGAAAAATTTCGATAGTTTCTCTATTGGTTACTCCATATAGATCTTAAGCTTTAAATTATAGGTAATGAAAAAAATTATTTATATTTTAATCTTGATACATTGTTCTTTTTTTTTATTATTAATTATATTCATATACACGTGGATCCATTTATTTCATGATTGTGTTAAGTATACAAATTATGTCAATTCCGTTGAGGGACAACAGTGTAGTTGGAGCAGCTAAGACAAATCCCAAGTGTCGGAACAACAGGTATGCTTGGGGCTCCCAAATCACAAGTCCTTGGAGTTGGTACACATGTCGTTTAAGCGAAATCACTGCCCGTAGAGGTTGTTTAAGGGGCTCCAAACCTGCGAAATGCTAAGGATTGTTGGCGCAATAACATCTCATCAATTTTTTTTATGGATGGGATATATAAAAATTAAGTAGTACAATATTAAATTTGGGAGGATACACGCACGACTAACCCGCCCCATGAGAAATATACACGCCTCCTCATGCATATTATCACTTAATAAGAACTAGGCTACCCGGAGAGGATTTTTTGAACCTTGTACCTCTTGCTTTACCCCCTTTGGATGCATGCTATTGTATTATACGGGGATTAATTGTCTAACCTAAAAGTAAGCCTATAAAATGGACAAATTCGTGTGATAGATTTTTAAGATTTTCCAAATTAATCTTGTAAATGTAATACTAAATGTGTAAATATTTGATATTATGATTCATGTATATATATTTGCGACAGATTTTAATTTGTTTTTTGATTTTTAATATTTTTTTTGTCTTAAGTTAACGTTTACCGTTAAATTTCTAATTTTTTGTAATTTTATAATATATGTTGACAAAATTTTGACCAAATCCACACCCGACCCAGATCTAACCAAAAACCATAAACCCGAACACGAAATATTTTATAGTGATTGGGTTAGGTAGTGGGTCTTGATAACTAAAATTCGCACTTGCGGGTTTAGTTCTAGTTTATGTTGGATAATCAACCCGTTTGCACCCTTACACTAGATGATATTTGGTCTAAAGAGGATTTTCTGAGTTGATAGAGAAATAACTAATTAGATCGATGTAAAGGGTGTAACACAAGATTTTTCATGTTGCGGTTATCCAACTACATAGTTGTAATAAAATTGTACGTATTCTGGATGACAACAACTAGTGGCATGAAAACCTTGAAGAGATTAAGGTTTTATTTCTTCTTGCTAGTTACTACGTTCATATCTTTCAAAAAGACCTCAGATCTATGAGTATTGACATTGTGGATTGCATCCCTTTAAAGTTTATTGAAGGGATAAACCAAATTCTTAATAAAAACCTTACACTTGAGGAAGTTAAAAGAGATATTTACTGTACATGTAAAAAACTCAGAATCTAGACAATAACCCTGACCTCCTTTATAAAAAATATTGGAAAATTATACAGTTTGATGTTTTTACATGGTTAGAGTTTTCTTCAGTGTATCTCTAGATCTCAACATACGAATAATACTATATTTACATTGGTTCCCAAAGGTGATAAGCAGGAAAAAGTGGTTGATATTCGTCTGGTCTCATGCTCAAAAATTGATTACAAAATTAATGCTTCCATTCTGTAATATGATGAAGGTATACATGGATGGAATTATATCCCCCACGCAGTCTACCTTTATCAAAGGTAGAGTTATTTATACAATATCCTTCTAGTTTATGAAGATTACTATTTATTTTTGAAATCCAATAAATAGACCTAGATGGGGGGTTGAATATGACCAACGTGAAATTAAAAATCTAACAACAACAAACTTCTTTGAGTATATGTAAAAATACACCAATTAGGGATTTTAGATAGATTGACTAGAGGTACACAAAAGTTATAATACAAGAGTGAAACACTTAGTGTATATACTTATTGAAAGAATACTATCCAATAATAAAAACACATATATATATGTTCTAAGCATGCAATAATTTAAGACTATAAAACAACGGAAGGTATTGAGGTAATATAACAAATGATTAGTGTGCACAAAATTAAAGAGATAAGGAAGAAAAACGGCTGACGTGCAATTTTAAAATGGTTGGACTTCGATAGGATTATTACACCACTTATGGTCTATGTATCCTAAGGATTTAAAAGTCATCCACTAGGATCTCCTTGTGTCTTTTAAATGTGAGCGCACAAACCTTTACAAACTCTTCGAAATCACCTTTGAGTGTAAAAATCTAGTGGTATGACCAACACTAGTAAAACAAGTGGACAATCTCCACTTACGGTATACCACTTCACTAGAACGTGAAGTCTTGCACATGTCTATCAGCACACAAGTTTGAGTGAACAATCTCTATTCACACTCTACCACTTAACAGTCTATAAAGCCTTCGAACTTTATGTTTTCACCTACATAAGATCTATACCACTCTTGTTTAGTGTATTGAAGATCACACTTCTTAACTAGAACAAGATATAACCCTATATTTAAGGATTAAGCTTAATCTACCTAGTATAGCCTTTTACTCCTTAATGATTCATATTTGGACTGTGAATGTCTTTGGGAATCTCATAGAAGATATGCTTTGTAATGCTTTAATTTTGGTATAGAAATTAACCACTTTTGGAAGTCTTTAATAAATCTATTTTTAGGCGAACTCTCCCCAACTGATCTATTCACGTGTTAACTCCTTGTTTGCTGAAAAACTTCTTTCTAGGCGACCGCTCCTTTCTGGTCAGATGACTAATTATTATCTTATATTTCATCAAGTACTCTTCTTTATCTCCATAGAGCATTCGTTTAGAGTCGAGTATTCAAGTTTGGAGATTAAGCAGATAGCATACCTAACAACTTTTTAAAGTTTTCAATAACTTTATATATAGGCGAAATCTCCCCAACTTATATGCTACGTTATAGCCGGTCCTACTAATTTTAGGCCTAGTAAGAAATTTTGAATTTGGCCCACATTTGAGGTTTTTAAAGGGGATACAATTTTTACTGGAAAATGAAGCATTATAAATAATCTTTAATTTGTAAATTTCACTATGAATATTTCTAATATGAGAAATAACTGAACATAGATTATATATACTTGTTGTTTTCTTATAGTATTGTTTATATTGTGTGATTAACATTTAAAACCTAAATGACATTATTCTTATTATTTGAATCATTTGAACTGCACCCCCCGTCAGAGGTCCCCGTAGATTCCTCTAAATTCGGTAGAATTGAACTCTTATATTAGTGAAAATTTATGTTAAACAAATAATAAAAAATCACATCATTAGAAATTAAAGCCTATATTAATATATATACTTTAAAGGTAATCCGCTAATTCAGACGAAACGACGTAAAATATATGAAATAACTAAAATAATTGTCATATAAACTAAAAAAAAGACATGCATGTAAACATAAATAATTAAATAAAAAACTTGTACCCTTTTAAGTGGTAATTTTTTGATACATACATATTATTATGAAGATGATTAAAAGCATACAAATATTTTATTTCTTATTTTTGTGTATGAGAATTCAAATGAGATACACTAAATTATGTTTCATATATGGTGTTGCAAGTAATACGTGATATAAATATTTATACCTTTATATTTAAAAATTAGATTAATATAAGATAAGAGTAAATGTCAAATATTTTTTTTTTTGAAACTTTTGAACAAATAGTATTATAAGTAGTTATTATATAGGACAATGTGATTTTTTTTTGTATAATATAATTCAAGTTAACCAAAGAAAAAAAAGATATAACTCAAAAAATGATCCAGACTCAAGGAAAAAAAAGAAAAAAAGAATAATAATAAAATAAAATCCCAAAAACTTATGTAAATAACCACATTCCAATCTCTAACTTCTACACAATAAGAACTTACTATTAATGCAACTACCATCTAAACTAAAAGCCCATTTGAGGTTGATTACATTAGAGTTTGAAGAGCCTTTCACTTAAATTTACCACATTTGTAAAACATATTTAAAAAATATTTGACATCTAAAATCAATTTAAGTGCTATATTTAATAATAACATATCTAGTGTTTTTCAAAAAGTGATTTTAAATGTTTAAAGTATTTTTAGGGAGCCAAAATCACTTCAATTGATTATTCAAAAAAGCAACCCTGAACGGGCCTTAACATTCCACATTGTTTATGTATTTCAATATTAACTTATCATAGAAATAAATGTAACCACAAATTTCCGTCTCGGAAATATTTGGGCCCCGAATATTTCGAGGCCCTGGGTTGTCGCCCAGGTCACCCCTACCCCGGGCCAATGCTGCTTCTCGTTGTTTGAAAATCTTCTTTCTAGGTGGCCACTCCCTTTTGGTCCAAAGCCGAATGATTATCTTTATTTAGTCGAGTAATTGTTTTCATCTCCATAGGGTATTCGTTTGGAGTCATGTATTCAAATTTGACTATTGAGCGAATTTGATATCTGATACCCCAGCCCGGGTGTAAAGTATTCAACTTCCTTGTCTCCCACATGATGCACTTCCATAATTTGTCTTTTCTTCCCTTTGGAGGTCCGGATTTCAATATTTACCAGCCTTCATTCTCAATTGTCTTTAGGTTGTGCACCTTTTATCTTAGCTAAGAGACCTGGTCTTCATCTTCTCAACCTTTAATCTCGAATGTCTATTAGCACTCTGATCTTTATCTCCTCGTAGCTTTGGATTTCAACTTCTTCCTATAAACCTCATCTGATATTTTTCGGTTCTTTGTTATTTAACTCTACAAGGGTCTAATGACCCTATATGTAATTCTTTCCCTGTGTAACTGAACCTGCAAGACTTATACAAAATCTGGACATTTTTTGTAAGTTTAATCCATTCGAACTCAATGTTTTATCAACAATCATATCAATCAAAATACAATATTTAGGATAACACATCGGCAAAAGTCAAAAATCACAAAAGCTTTTTGTGACGATCAAGTTTGACATGTCAAAATCAAATGAACATGTTAGTGGATTATTTTTGTAAACTGTCCTTGTAAATCTTGTTTTACATCCCTAGTGGGTTAAATATATTGTGAGTTGTATCTAAACTCCCTTACTTATAGAAAATGGTGGGTTGAGATAACGATATATGGATTTTTTAGGGACAGTATGGTGGCTAGTGCAAGGCTTTGATGATGTCTGACATGGATTTCTTATCAGATTTCCTTTAATGTGGATAGAGAGAAAGCCGTGTTTTTTAGAAAATAATCTTTGGGTAGAGGTGATAATGGTTTCATGAGGTATGACATCGGTAGATGGTGGTGGTTATAAATGTTCATGGTAGGACAATGGTAAGGGATTGGTGAATGTTAGAAGTCGTAGAAGTTGGTGGAGAATGATCTTTCTATGGAGGTAGATAGAGGTGGTTATGGATTCGTTATTAGTGTAGTGGTTGGTAGGGGTTGGTGGGTTGTTTTTTGGAAGAATATGGGATATTTTTAAAATATGAGATAGATCGAAGAGACACAACGAGAGAGGTAAATTTGATGGAGAGCTGTGATTGCCATTAAAAGTGTAGGTAAATCGTGTGCAAACGATGAGATCTAGCTTTACGAGATAGTGGAGGTGTTTGTTAAAAGGATATAAAAAATTCAATGGGTCTCTCAAATTATAATTTTTTAAAATTAAGATTATTTATTTAAACGATCTTTATTGTTTGAGAAGAGAGGATGAAATTGAGGCGTTCATTTATTTAAGGGTGGTAGAGTAATCTCAACCATCTTTTATGTAACACTAACTACGGATTTAGAATAGTTTGTGTTATGTAAACAACAAAAATGATGAGGCAATAATATTTTATCAATACTCCACGTATATACCCTAATAAGGAACTCTCTAACAAGATAGGAGTTACAAAATAAGACTAAAAAAAAGGATAATAAAGCTAAATTTTTACTTAATGGTGGTTTAAATTTTTTTGTAAGTTTTAATATTTCACAAAATGAGATACTTTATTTGTAAGCTCTTGGGTTAGGTGGAAGTAAACCTAATAATTAGTAGCTTTATCATATCTTTTACATTTTTTAGTTTACTTTAGGAACCATGAATCTTGAATATAAACAATGGACTATGAATTTTGAACCTTATACCATGAACAAATAATTTTGAATCTTGAACTATAAATCATGATATTTGTACATGAAACATGGAACATGAACCATGAATAGTTAAACATGAACAATGAACCATGAACTATGAACAATGAATTATGAACCTTGAACCTTAAACTTAAATTTTAAACCATGAACAATAATTCATGAATAAATTTGGTCTAGATCAAGGTACAAATATTGTCGAGATAACTACCATAATCATAAATGTTAGTCGTAAGTTTAAAAAGTAATTTATTAAATCAAAATTACATGAATAACTATTATCGTACACATGGTCATTATTACAACACAATAATCTCAATATATGTGTACATATAGATAGGTATATAAGTTATACTTTTGTAAAAATATTACAACCAGATTTTTATTGCTTAGTTATAAGGAAACTTGCAAACCATCTTTTGGATTTCCTTTAATATATTAAATATTTAGAAATACATATAGGTAGAAGTTAAGTGGATATTTATTTAAGAAGGAAGGCAATATAGTAAATATTTTAGGATTAATGGAACTCCTAAATTTCAGCCCCTTTCTCTTTAAGTGCACCGTAAATAAGGATGCATAACTCTTTAACAAAGTACACCAGTACAAGAGTTTAAGTATTGATATTTCCCTATTTCTGACATCCAATAATGATCAAGACACCATTAATTTTGAGTGAATAAAAGGATACTACCGAAGTTGAGTGTTCCAATCTTCTTCAATGCGAGTTTTGAGTAATAAAAGACTATCCGTTATAAACCCCATGTAGTATTAAACTATATATGATCGAATAAGGTTTTAACCTAGTCTGAGTTAAAAACCTAAATTTTTTCTAAAAACCAGAAAGCGGTATGAATCCTCACTCTAGGTTCTTGATTGCCATAAAAAGAGAAATAAAACTTTTATTGTTAAGTATAGGATAAGCAGAATACTCTATGTAGGCACATCCACAAGGACAACCGAGTTTGAGTTTTCTGGCATCTAAACCACCACTAAACACCACTAAATCACCTTCACTTTCAACACTAATACACCTTACAATGTCATTTACATTTTTCTTCCTACAAATTGCTAAACTACATTTCATCCATATAAACATTTGCTACTTCTTTGAAATCACTTTAATCATTATTTTCTAATCTCTTCTTCTCAACTACATATCTGCTCTTCTCATAAATTTTCACATGAATTTATTATAGACTTCCTTCTACCTACTATTTTCACTATGGAATTTTACACAATTAACCATACTAACAGTAATGAAGAAGCCTTTACTTTAATTCCTCATCCAAATTCAGTCTACGCCCAGTTTGAACGGCGGAACCTCTTTGCAAAAATGATCAGCAATGATGGCATCAACTTTTACTATCTGCGCAAAAACATCAACACGTCATGCGGTGTCAAAGGTTATTGTCACACTGAAAATAAAGGATTTAATTGTTGCATTATTACATTCGAAAAACCAAAGCAATTTCGACAAGGTCTGGAGTAATCGACCCTGGAATATGTGGTGGGTAAACATGTTCTTCTGCAGAAATGGGATCTACCCATCGGCCTCACCGACTCCCAGCTCACAACAACTCCTTTCATTGTTCATATTCATGGTATTCTTCCAACACTGCTCAATGAAGACAACTCAACGAAAATTGCTGCTCAACTTGGGAAGGTGTAATATATCATCCTCCATGTTGTAGACACCTTCAAATAATTTGGTGCAGTTAGGGCTCGTATTGAATGGGATATCTTTAAACCTATTCAAAGTAATTACTCAATCAATCTGGGAGCAGGTCATTCTATTCGTGGTCAGCTAAAATTCAAAAAATTATGTGACCTTTTTTTTGCCTGTGGGTTACTAGATCATGAAGAATCAAAGTGAATTAATAAAAAGAAATTGAAGGCCAAACTTTCGAAAGCTATCCTAGGTTTTGAGCCAAAAATTATGAAAAAACAAAAAAAACAAAAAACCTAGCTACAAATCCACAACTAAAGGAACCTCATGAACAACTCACCCGAGTTAACATGGCCAAACTAAAGACGATGACAACAATAAGGCTGATGACAGAATTCGAAAATGCTGCAACAACAACTAAAGACGATGACAACAATAAGGCTTGCGGGTTTGAGTTTGAACAAACCCTCTCGGAGATATGAAACACCTATGTTAGAACCGTCAAGGGATTGTTACCCCCTTGACAGTTCTAACACTTAAGGATGTGATTCGGCTTCATCATCTTAAGGTTATTTTCTGAACAAATCTGATAGCAGTGCTTCTTTAGCCTTGTCCCTTAATATGAAAATTGTTACTACCATTGAACCTGTAGGAAAAGCTGGAGGCCTTTTAATCTTAGCTGATAATAACTATAACATTTTAGTGGAAAAACAATCTAAATTTTACATTCATTGTAAAATTACTGATTAAAATATGGCTACCTTTTATACTAACATTGTCTATATTCACCCTAATGATGATCTAAAAGACAAACTTCTTACTGCTCTTACTGATATTGGTAATATCATTCCTAATTCTAGTCCCTGGAATATTGTTGGAGAATTTAACATGATAAAATCTGCTAATGAAAAAATAGGTGGTCAAAGTTCCCCTAATACTATTGTAAATTAAATGAGTTTATGGACAATACAAAACTTCAGAAAACTAGTTCTAAGGGTGGTTTTTATACATGGAGTTATAAAATATTTGACAATAAACTCATTAAACAAAAACTTGACAGGAATACTGATAATCATAATTGGGAAACTCTTTTTCCTAATGCTTGGATTACTGTTCTACCTGCCCTTGGTTCCGATCATAGCCCCCTTATAATAAATTTTGACTTACATGTTTTAAGAAGATGCCAAATATTTTATTATAGGAAAGACTGAAATCTTGATACTGATGTTAAAAATATTATCCATACGCAATGGAATCTTCAGTTAAATAATATTGGTAAATGTATTCAAAAGTTTGGTAAAAAACTCTATGCTACTACTGGTGCTATTACTAATTGGGCCAAGGCTAAAAGAATTAATAATAGTGCACGGCTAAATCTTCTTATGAAAGAATTGGAAGCCTTAAATACTAAGATTGTTGAGAAATATGACAAAATAAACTGTATAAACTCTGAAATTGAAGCTATTTGGAATAAAGAAGAAGAGTATTGGAAACAAAGAATTCGTGTTCTTTCATGCTTCTACTAAAGTTAGAAGGAAGATTAATAAAATATCCTCTTTGATGAATCTGATTATGTTTGGAATACAAATCCCTCTGATATTGAAAATATCATTACTACTCACTTTGATAACATTTTTTCCACGGTGGGTGAGAGAATTTATGATAATGTTATGGAATAGATTGAGAAAGTGATTACTAATGATATGAATTGCCATCTTGAAACCCATGTAACTCTTAAAGAAAGAAAAATATTGTTTGGTCTTTTGGGAGTAATAAAGCTCTGGGCCTTGATGGGTACTCGGATTTTTTCCCAAACTTCTTATATAAAGTGATTTGCAAGAATTCATTTGCCTAGATTAAAACCGCATATGCAAACTATCATCTCTGAGGAGCAAACAACTTTTGTCCCGGGTAGAGATATTCATGAGAATATCATTATAGCTCATGAAGCTATAACTTATCTGAAAAAATATAGAAACTCTAAAAATTACACTGTTGCTATTAAGGCTGACATTTCCAAAGCATTTGAAAATGTAGAATGAGATTTCATTATTGATATGATACAAAAAATGAGATTTTCTGAAGAAAAAAAATGGCTTTCTCTTATACTGTTTCTTATTCTATTTTACTTAATGGCTCACCTGTGGGTTTAAAACAACCTAGAAAAATGTTGAGACAAGGGGACCCATTGTTCCCTTTCCTCTTCTATATTATCACCCAAGCTCTAAGTTCCTTAATGAAATATAAAGTGAATAACAATCTTATGCAAGGTATGAAATTAGCTAGGAATTGCCCTAGCCTTTCTCATATCGTCTTTGATGATGATAGTTTTTTTTTTCTAAAAGCTACTATTTTCTGAATTTGATTAATTTCTTGATGTTATCAATCAATACTCTTTTGCTTCAGGTCATCCATTAATCTAAATAAGAGTGGTGTTATTTCTAACAAAAACACTTCACCTAATGATATTTATGTGCTCACCAATAAGATAAGAATGAACCACCTACTTGTTTTCTGAAATATACGTAGGACTTCCCTCTGATTGGGGAAGATCAAATATCAAATCCCCTGAATGGATGATTAATAGAATTATTTCAAAATTGAGCCATTGGAATACTAAATTGCTTTCTTATGGAGGTAAAGAACCCCTTATTAAAGATGTAATTCAATTAATCACTGTCTATACAATATCTCCTTTTCTTATTCCAGTTACAACTTGTAACTTAATAAGTAGTTTGGTTGCTTCTTTTTGGTGGGGTAATAAAGATAAGAAAAAGATTCATTGAAAAAATTGGGACCATCTTGAATTACCTAAAATTTAAGGTGGGGTGGTTTGTAAAAATTTATGCACCTTAAATCTCGGCCTTCTTGGCTCCACAGCTTGGAAATCAAATCTTAAGAAGATTCACTTGCCTATACAGTTCTCAAAGGCATCTATTTTTATAATAGGGATTTTCTTAATGCTGCTATTACTACAAACTCTTCTTGGGGCTTTAAATCTTTTATTAAAGGTCATGATTTATTTAAAAATGACCTAAAGTGGGCTTTAGGTGATGGAAATGAGTTAAAAATTTGGGATGATCATTGGTTCAATACAAAAAAAACTATCATGAATCTTTTGAATTACCCCTTCATAAGGTTACTGATCTTATGATTCCAAATACAAATACTCGGAATGAAAAACTTCTTAGATATACCTTTGATAACCAAACTTCTGATGAGATTCTTATTTTAAATAAACCTTATACATGTTTGAAAGATGCTCTATGTTGGACACCAAGTCCTAAAGAACTTTTTCTACAAAGGAATGATATAATAATAATATATATATACTGATATAAATGCCTTTAAAGCTATTAAAGCTAATACTCCTACTTCTTTTGATACATATACAATATTTTGGAAGAATATTTGGCTTTTAAAACTACCTCCAAAGATAAAAAACTTTCTTTGGAAGGCAGTTAATGAAGCAATTCCTACACAACAAGGTTTATATAATTGAAAATGTGCCTTAAATAACTGTTGTAAACTATGTGATAAGGATGTTGAAACTATGGAACACATATTTTTTCATTGTCCTAGCTCTAGGGCAACCTGATTTGCATCTCCTATATCTTTTGTTACAAATTCTTCAGTAAATGGTAGATTTCATGCTAGGTTCAAACACCTTCTATTCCTTAGTTTACTTTATGATAATTATGGAGAAATATAGTTGAGTTGATAGCCTGGATTGCTTGGTTCATTTGAAAAATAAAAATATTTATTTCTATAAAAATCATGATATATTGCCCCTCTACAATATTAAAAAAGCTTACATAACCTATGATGAATATATTTCTAACAATAAACATATTTTCTGAGGTTGAAAATGAAAATGAAAATGAAAATAATGATGTTAATGGTAAGGAAATAGAAAATGATTATGGAAAATATACTGTCAAAACAAATCACAAATCTCTTAACTTAAATAATAGTACTGGTAACACTTTATATACATCTGATCTTATGAATATCCATGTTGATGCTTCTTATAACAACATAACTAAAAATGCTTCTGCTGTTTGTATTTTGAGTAACAAACAGAGCCAATTATTGGATGGATATACTTGGAATTTTACAGCTCAATCACTAGTGGAAGCTGAGCTAGTGTGAATTAGAAATGCAGTTTACAAAGCCACAAACTTTACTCAACATCATCTACATCTTAAAAGTGACTAACTCAACATTGTAAAGCCCTTACAATTAGTTACACACTTACGCAACAATTTTCTTCAACCACTCTTCAAAGACATCTTCAAGATTACTAGACATCACAAATTCTCCTTTTTGCATATCTAAATGAGAATTAATTCTGCAGCTGATTGGCTTGCGCGACAAGAGATGATAAATCTCTTCCCTTGTAATTGGGCTTCCCAAACCCCGTCCCACTTAGCTTTTTTGTTTAACAATGACTTATCAGCCACTGGTATTGGCTAAACATCTGAACATATTATAATATATCAATTTTTATTTATCTAATTTACGTTCGACTAAAAAAAAGAATCTGGATTCACAACTAATTTTTTATGTATGACTAACTTTTGCTCAAATTTTCTTTCTTTCCTCTACTATTTTTAAAATTAACCAACTTACTAGATGTATAATTTAACATATCTCTAATTCTAAAAAATTAATAATCCAAAATTGTAGAAATAAACTTTTAATTTTGAAGGGTGAATTAGACCATTGGTCATTTTGAGATAATCAAAGTACTATTTTGTTATTGATATAATATCTACAATCAACAAATATTGTTACATTATTCCAACAAATAACAAATATACTCATGTAGAGATGTGTATTTGTTAAAGTAAAATAGACGATAAAATAATAACAAAGATAAAGCGTAATGATCATGTACATAAGAAGGTACGATTCATCAAGCTAAATAAATTACTAGTAATGACAAAGATAGGTTAAACGGTAGAGTTGAAAGTGAGGTGATAGTCTCATTAAGAGCTCATGTTTGAGTTAGTTAAGGATTTTTTGAATTTGACTTGTTAGTTAAACAAGTCATATTCAGACTTGTTTACTAAACGAGTCGAACTCAAACTTGTATAAACTCGACTTATTGTAAAGGTTCTTTAAGATCCCATTAGTAGAATTAGTATATATATTCAATTAAAAAAAATTCGATATATTTATATACAAAAATTCAAAAGTACATAACTTTTTTGCATACCTAATTTATCATAATTAAATTACTATATATCTACTATGTATATTTTTTTCTTTAAATAAAATTATGTAATGTGTTTTAAATTAGTTTTACTTAACTCCATATTGAAAAATAAAACGAGTCCTAAATAAGTCATAATCGACTCTCAAACAAACCTTTAACAAACAAACTAATTAACAAGCCAAGCTCAAATTTAAATATCAAGGCTTATATCAAAATCAAATCGAGCTCAAACTCACTAATGTATTACTAAACCAAACTCGATATAACCAAAGTTCGCCTCGACTAGTTTCCAGGACTAGGTTCAAGCATTAAGAAGCCATTGGTACCACCACAACAAGATAAGCCCAAATAAGACACATATCAAGTAAGATAAGACAAATAAAACAACCATGGAGAGACTCAAATATTTTAGATCATGAATTTCAACAAACATAAAATTATCAACCTATCATTCAAACATAAACTAGGTGGGAAACAATTTCTTAATAGGAATATAAAATAATAGTTGCAGGGTTGTAAAACTTGATGATTACAAAAATAACGCGCTCTTAATTGTGTAAGTAATGAAAAAAGAAGGGCATATTTATTTTTTTGAGTGACAAGTAATGAATACTTTATAAAAAACTGAATATAACTTTTTTCTGTTAAGATTTAGTGTTCTAATGAGTTAGAATTTACTTGAAATATTAATTAAAAAGAGTAGTTAAGAGTCATTCAAATCTGAATTGGCAAAAATAAATTGTATTGGATTAGTGTCTTAATGAATTAGATTAAGATTCCATTAAGTGCAGACAAATATAATCAAACATTGAGTCTTGATATGGACCAAAAAGAACTAAACACAAGGAAATAAACCAACATGACACAATATCACAAATACCGCAGCGCAATGCTTCATTAACATAGGAAAAAACTTAAATAAAGGAACCCAGGCTAAAACCCACATGTGCATGCATATAATATTCTATTCTCCACAATATCTGATAACCACAAATAGATATTCGTACAAATTTAAAAACTACTCCACAATTTATGTAGATTACTCTTCAAGTAAACATCAAATCCGAACTTGTAGCCACCACATAATCCGAGCATCTTCCTTGTCCCGAGATGTCGAAAAATCTTTCTCTAACTTTGTAAAGTTTAGCATTTTAATAAACCTAAGTAAAAAAATCCAGATATTGGATTAATGTATAGATATATATATATATATATATATATATATATATATATATATATGTGTTTATGTGTATGTATAAAAAATATGTATACGTGTATTGATAAAAGGTTTTTGCTTCATGAAATCATAATCTTTATTTTTGGTATATGGAGAAACCAGTGGAAAATGTTGCTATAATTTCATCCATGGATACTTAAGTTTACAATTTTAAAATAAATATAGAGAAATGAAGAGTGAGATGGTAATTTGGTGTTTATAGGTAAGAAATCAAATAATATGAATATTAAGGGTGCACCATCCATGTCGACAACAAGGGTTGTTTTCTTAATTATAATAGAGGAGGATTATTTCTGGATAGAGATTCTAGGAACTAAAGAGTAAGAAAAAAAATTATTCCATTAGATAATAACAATAAAATTATTTTGGATATTCGCTACTTTAAGAAGTACAAAACAAAACGGTCACGTGTGCTTTCATCACATCCTGATTTGTCTGGACATGCGAGCTGATACCTTAATAAAGTGTGCTAGGTGGTAGGCTACGAGTTTGCAGGGGTCTTTTGACACGATTCTACATTTTTTATGTCTTGGAATCTGTTAAGTTGCGGACGATAGTTTCCATAGTTTAAATTACCGACAAAAAAGATAATATCAATAAAAAAGCCAGCACACCACTAAACTTATTGCACCGAACCTTTACCAAGACAACACATTAATCACTTGAATATTAATCTAATAACAAAATAGAATTAGGAGAATATTAGCCATTTGGGTATACATCCACCACACAATCACCAACCTACGCCTAATCGTCAACCATAAATTTAGAAATAAATAAAAATACATAATATATTTTACTAAAACCAAATAAATAAATATTTAATCATTTTCAATTATAATAATTTTATCACAATAATGATATAACTTAATTTTTTTTGAAAAGAAAAAACTGTAGAAATAAGCAATTACAATTTTTTGTATTTATGAACTTGTAATTACGACGTCGTAATTTTTAATCACTTTTAGCTACAAAATATAAGGGGTAAGCATAGGTCAGGTTTACCCCCTTCTGGGTTTAGGGTAAGGGTATGGTAATGTAGTTTGGTCTATATTTTGTCAAAATTTAGGGAAGTTTAAATTCTTACCATACCATCGGGTTGCCCATACACGGGTTAACCCCTAGTTTACCCAAGGTTAATTTAACCTGGATTTTTTTAATGACAAGTTCAACAAAATACATGTCATTTGAATTACATTTAATTTTTGTACAAGTTTAACAACATACAATTTCATTCAAAGTTAATTCAAAAAAATATTACAATTATTACATTTCAAGTTCATTTATAAAAATACGTCTTCAAATGTTGAGATGTTACGAGTTGGTTTGGTGTAAAACATACTAGTATAATATGTAACTTACACCATTCCAAACCAGGATTAACACTTGAATATATTAAGGCGTAAGACTAAATTTTTTTAGTTTCATCATAGGTTGAGCATATTATTTTTTAATTGGTAATCATCACATGTCTCATGTAATATACACTTTCACGGGTCTTAGATTTTGTTGTAAAGTATCTTGGGAATCCTTGAAAACCTCATAACTATATTGTGTTCCAAACACGTAGGCAACTACTAATGGCTACTAAATACATTTAAAAAAATGACAATAAGGAAAGGCTTACCGAGAATTAGTGGAAATTCTAATTGATATTTATCCAAAGGTTTCAGTAGATGTAAAGTCAAATTTCACTAAAAAAGAGTTCACAAAGAATAGAGTAAGTAAGAATACAAAATGTATGTACAAAGTAAATAAAATTTACCAATACATGTAGTAAACTTATCAAACTCAACCACAACTTCAAAACTCAACTTGAAATCAAAAATCATATTGACCCATTTTGAGTCCAACAGTAACTACTATAAATCATATATATGATATCGACCATAGTAATTCGGACAAAAGGTTACTCAATATATGGAAATTAATTCAATTCCTTGCTGTCAAGCTTCTTTTACTAACATTAATACGTCCCCAATGATCTCCATTTTCAAAATAAAATCCAACTAATATTTTTTATCCTATATTTCATAATCTATGTTATCATCCTTGCAAATAACAAATAAATAATGAAAGGTCAATGTATTACCCAAGATATATGTTCCTAATTCATAATTTTCATAGATGTCTATAATGAATATTTCATTGGTTAGATCCATAAACCACTTTTTATAGAGTAACTACACGGATCTAAGCTCTTACAACCAAACAAATACTTTCAAAATATAAAAGCAAACACTTTCTATATTAGAACCAAACCATTTGGAAATTACAAATCAAACTATTTCGAAATCAAAAAAGAAATTAAGAAATAATTTTACAAACAAGCGAACATATTTAAAAAATAAAACAATTAAAAACAAATTAAGAATAAGCTAGAAGAACTTTTCTTACAAAGATTCCATCAGTTTGGAAGGGGTCGAAATTATGCTCTTATCTTGTCTAGGCATGAAACGGGTCAGATTGGAACTTTTGTTGGTGTTTACAATATCCATGATGGTCCTGAGGCCTCAAGATTTATGTATGATCAACTCTTCTATACTCTTATCAATGAGATATCTTTTTCCATTGTTCGCTTCTTTTAATTGCACTTTATATTAATGTGACAAAAAGGAATAATATTCAGTACCTACTACTACTACTATTTAGTCTAATGTCTGTTTGACACTTTGTTATCCTTGTGGCTATGTAATTGTTATGCTCGCTTTGACGAATTTAATTTCCTTGCTGTACGCCTAATTTGAGAAAATGGTATTTATAGATGAATTATGTCATAGAACTTTGCGGTAAGTACTATTTACTCTTTGGGGTCATATAAATAGATCTTTTTTTTGTTTATCTTTATAAGTTTAAAAGACGAAATTTGTATGCATACTCTTTGGGAAGGAGAAGTTAACTTGACCATTTCTATCAAAATTGGAGAATTGAAAAGGTTAATGCAATTATTCACTTAAAAGATCAGACTATTGGCTGGAGGTCTCAAGTCTTTTCGATCAATCAGCTTTGTATTTTCTAAATGCTACTCAAGTACATTCTACCTCTTCTTGAATACCATACAAGTTTGTGCCTGGACCGTACTTGGTTATTTCATCACAAAAAACTTTTAATCATCATTTAGTGAAGGTCTAAATTCATAAATTTTCCACATCAATACTTCTGCCAAAATTTTCCATTAGCAAAGGAATCATCCATTTCGTACAAAACAAAGTTTTACTCGTCCCTGAGAGTCTCTATCAAGCTTCTTCAAGCCTCTGTTTAGGAATAAGATTATATTATTTGTACCTTTCGGACTTGGATAATTGTCTTGATGAACTAATCGAGTAATAATTTAGAGAGCATTGGTTCTATGTGAGTTATGATTCGATAAAGAATTTAAGTATCTGTTTCATGCCTTTGAAATTAATTAAGAAAATATAACTTTCTTGTGAGAAAATAATTACATCCATTACCCTTCAAAGACTATCTACTTTGTAGAAGAAACTTTTGATATAACTTGTACGGAAAAAAACTATTGCGATTTCATGAAAAGTTGTTCTAAACCACCTTAAAAGACTTTTAGCCCCTTGTGAAATTTTGCCTATTTCCAGAAGCCTAGAGAATAGGTACGAGAAAAGAAGTATTTTGCTCAGCCCACAATCCAGTGGATAAAGAAGAGAGAAATCCTTCCTACATACACTTCCAAACAATTTCAACTTAGCAATGTTCGTTTTAATATCATGTTTGCTCACTTCCCCACCTTGCATTCAAAATTACATATAAATAGCATCAAATTAATTAATGATAGTTTGAGTTTAGATACTTACCGTCTTTGCTTCTTCATGTGGTGTCAATGGTCAAATAGGACTATATGTGTTATTTTGCCTTTTTGACCAAATCCAAAAACGCTGAAATTCAAGTGGTATACCCAATTTTTTAGCAATCCTATCGTGCAACAACCAAATCCACAATATTATAAATTACGACCTAAATAACTTATTGATCTCAAGTTGGCACAAATATCAGAATATAATATTACAAAATTAATATACTAAGGATATAAACACATATATTATAGTACCTTGAAAAGGGAAAAGGGAACTGTGAGGACAAAAATGAAGCACACATTTGTGAGGACAACTTGGACAATCCGTGACACTGTTATCATACACAAAATACAAGAATCAAATATAAAATGCAAATTTAAGATGCACTAAGATTATATGAAACTGGAAATAACCCATAATCAAGTACTCTGCAATCACAGTCTTTGCAGAAATAGTAGAGTATGGTACTATTTGTAAAAACCGACCCTGAATTAAGTGAGCGAGAGTGAATAAGTTGTTAGATTTAGTAGTTATATGTAAAAAATAAATAAAAAATTGATAAAACTATTCTAGAGGAATGAAAAATCTATTCTAGAGAAAAAAACTATTCTAGAGGAAATATTGAATAAAATATAGACGAAACTAAGAATTTGGAAAAGAAAATACTGCTCTCTACTCTCCTCTCATATAATATTTTGATATTACTAGAGCCTAACTTCTGCTAGAGATACCGGCATGACCAGAATATCTTTTTAACACGATTTTCAATACTTGAAATCATTTCTTTTAAATTTATATGAAATCTATTTTTTAATTATTTCTTTTAAATTTATACGAAATCTATTTTTTACTTTTCCAGTGATATTGTTAGATTTTTTTAACAGAATCTCCTTTGAATATTTAGCTAATTATACATGTTAAATCACCCAAATCCAGCAACATATGAATGATATCATAAAAAGAAGCTACCACACACCACAAAATAGGTTGTATATAAGAAAAATGAATATATTATAATTTCATATTTAAGCTGATAAAGTTGTAGAAATGAATAAATAATTAGATGGAGTAGGGTTTCTTGGAAGAAGGTGAAAAAATGAAAATGAAAGCATACATAAAATGCTTGGCCAAAATATATTAGTTTTTTTCTTATGTAAAAGAATTAAAGCCAAAATATATGGTCACGTTTTAATAGTTAAGGGAAAGGCCCAAGTCATTAATGGGCCTAGGGTTTGACGAGCCCAATAATCCTTGGCCTACAAAATATCACACATCATCATACAAACCCTAACCATCGTCTCCAATTTTACATAAACACACACGAAGATGATACCATTTTGTTTACCACCATCAATTTTCTCCTCTCTAAAAATCGACTTCATCCATTCTATTCCACCTGTCTTTTTTTCCATCAAAGCCTACATCCTACTCTTTCTTTGTATAAAGTTTTGTTATCTTTGACCGCCTTGGTCTAGGTCTTCTATCTCTAACCATATTCTGTTTTTAATGGGTAGTATATCAAATCGATCAATGACCATTACATTTCAAATCTAGATTATATGTATAGTTTGTGAACCCAAACCTTGTTGGTGAGGTGAGTTTTCTTATTTCCATATTCTAAATTATTTTTAGTATCTTATTATTTGGAAAACAGAAAATAAAACTTTGAGGTATTTTTCCAAATAATAGCAAGTGGAGGGTTGAATTTGGAATAAGGGTAGTTTGGGGTATATTTGGTTATTTCATAACACACTTACCAATTGTGCAATTAACCCAATACATAGATTGGAGTAGTTAGTTTTGAGTTTTAATATACTTGTTGGATCTTTATATAGGAGGATACTGTGATATTTAACGCCATTGCAGGACCTCTGAAACCTTACTTGGCCATCATTAAGGTAATTTTTATGTTGGGAACGGGTTAATTGCGTAATTAATCCTTGTGGTCTCCGAAATTGGAGTTCTACCGTGCCCTAAAAATTCCACAAAAGTTTGTGGAGAAGTGAGATTTGTAATTTTAATATGTTGAAACATGAATATTTGTCAACTTTTTTTCTTTTAAAGAGTTTTTATAAATATTGTTTAATTAATTGATTCTTTGAGTTTCCTTTGTTGTTGTAGGGGTGACTTTGCGAAAGCAGTTAAGAATTCACAAAATGATTTGCATTATTTTGAATCTTCCTACCCCGTAATTTATATAGACATGACTTTTCTTTTGTCACAAAAAAATATCAGGTATACATCTCATTTCTTCTATTAATATAATTGAATTCATTCACTATT
This sequence comes from Nemophila menziesii, assembly GCA_029959085.1. Lineage (NCBI taxonomy): Eukaryota > Viridiplantae > Streptophyta > Magnoliopsida > Boraginales > Hydrophyllaceae > Nemophila > Nemophila menziesii. Next base: position 190,108 of record JARWIR010000044.1, read on the forward strand.
CGAAACTCTAGTTTTTCTATCAATTATTGGAATGAGTTACTATTTACAGTTATGATTCATAGTAGTGTTATATATAAAATGTGTTTATTTTATGGGTAGGGAGAATGAAGTATTGTATTAGTATACTGATATCAAGACAACTAGAGCTGTACTATTTGAAGAATTAGAGAAGCTGGTAATCAAAAGTTCATTCATCAAAGATAAACTTTATTTACCAAACTTAGGTGAACAAAGGTTGCAAGAAATAATCAGTGAAAGGTGTGCATTGATATCTATCTTCCTTTTCACTACTAATTAACAACTAATTACTTATATTATCATTTCATAACTAATATAATTATTTTCCATGCATTTTGAAATGGCATAGTCGTCATGTGCAACCAAATGGGTGTGATTTGTCTTCATCATCATCATCGAGGATGAGACATGGTTCACCGAACATACCAGGCTCATATGTATATTCCTTAACTATTTTATTAACATATATATGGATTTTAATTTAATTTTGAGATTTTTCATTTTTTCCCTTACTTTTTCTTGCTTTGTTATGTTCCATTTAATAGTAATTAGAGGCAGTCCCAAATCAACCACGAGCTACGATTCTTGCTCTATAGACTATATCTCAAAGGCCTCGCATACCAGTGGCTTCCCAGAATAATTTTGGTAACATATTCATATTATGTAATGGCGTCTATAGTAAATCACTCTTGGATGAATCCTAAATACTAACTTTATGAATATTGTACTGCATTTCTTTAGACACATTTATTCAAAAAATTATAATTTAAGGTTGTAGTAATAATATTGCATAAACAAATACATATCAATTGGGTTGTAGCCTTAGTTTTGGAGGGAGTAGGGGTTATAAAAGTTTTTTTCAATTTATTTTTATTCTTTTGTCATCTTTAATTGCATCTCTTGTTTTAGAATTTCATTCCAAACAATTACATTCACATTAAATGACCAAAATAAATGAATTCTTTAGGCCGTCGTCCAGAGATTTCGAATTGTGTCAAGGTTTGTGCTGTGTATAAAACGGCAGTTAATCCTTTGCAATTGTCAAATCAGTGAGATTTGGTTTTACTTAATTGATTAAATTAATTATTATTTGTATTTGGAATTAGGGAGTTTAATTCATTGCATTAATTAGCTTAAATTTGATTGAGAAACAATATTAGATCTATATATAAAAGGTCATGTGGATATATGTTGGTTTCACAACTTCTGTCTTTTAACTTCGACACTCTCATATATAACTTTTTACCTAGTCCTATAGTTTAGGATGTTTGTTTAACATTGTTTGAATTTTATATATTTCAGGTGCATCGTGAGCATTCATTTTGAGATGAAAAAGAAAAATGTTTGTGCACTTTTACAAATTGAAATCCTATGCATTGAAAGCGTAAGTAACAGAGTACCTTCTACTCATGTCCATCCAAAAATCGCTATCTTCATAAAGTTTTCAATTAATAAAATCAATCAAAAGAAGTCAGGTTCATTATCTCTTAAAGGATTCAAAGGCTCCATATCAAGATGAGACAAAGGTCTGATTTTGAGTGCTACAATTTTTGTTATTTGTATATGTTTAAGTACTTTATACCACAATCTAAGAGTTTTTATCACAATCAATAATTTTGTATTATAGAAGTAATTAGTAAAAATATTCAGGAGAAAGATTTAAAGTCTCTGAATCAACACATGCTAGTTTTATTGTTATTTTGTTATGTTTAAGTATTTTATACCACAACGTAAGAGTTTTTATCACAATCTGTAATTTTGTATTAAAGGAGTAATTAATACACATATTTAAGAGAGGGAAGAGGAGAGAGATGTCGAAGGAGAGGGATCTAAGTGAGATATTTGGTTCAAAATACGTGAGAGCTAGACTTAAAAGAGATTTCATTGTGGTTTCTGAAAAGAATTTGAAGGAACTTCAGCAAAGGTTCAATGATGAAGAGAACATGGATATGCTTTGACAAGAGTCAATTTAGCAGCCAAATAAATTTTTCCGTGTCTCTAATTTCCATTCACGATCTTAATTGGGACCTAAAAAAGGATAAGCGCTACCATAACCATGGCGAAGAATCTGATTCAAACATCTTAACTAACGTAAATAGAAAAAAAATACATCCCATGTAATGCACAATGGGATTTTATGGAATAAGGTCGATAGTTTCTCTATTGGTTACTCCACATAGATCTTAAAATTTATGTTGTTGAATGTAATGAAAAAAGTTATTTATATTTTAATCTTTTTACATTGTTGTTTTTTGTTTTTATTAATTATATTCATGTACTTTTTGGTCTTATTCATATTCTCTGGCGCCAGAAATGTAGGTCCATTTATTTCATGATTGTGTTAAGTATACAGATTATGACATTTTTGTTGAGGGACAACAGTGTAGGTGGAGCAGCCATGACAAGCTGAAATGCATCACATGTGCCTGGAATAGCAGGTATGCTTGGGGCTCCTTAATAACGAGTCCCTGGAGCTGGAACACAACTTACCAAAAATCTTACAGGGGTCGTTTGAGCCAAGCCAAATCACAGATGTTTAAGGGGCTCCAAATCTGGAGAAATGCTAAGGATTGTTGGCGCAATAACATATCATCAATTGTTTTTTATGGATGGGATAAATGAAAATTAAGTAGTACTCTTTGACATCAAATTTGGGCGGATGTAGTCTATTGTATTATAGTGAGTCGAGGATTAATTGTCTAACCAAAAAGTAAGCATGTAAAATGGAAAAATTCGAGTGGTGGATCTTGAAGATTTTCTAAATTAATCTTGTTAATATCATACTAAAATGTGCAAATATATGATATTATGATTCATGTATATATATTTGAGATTAATTTCAAATTCTTTTTTTATTTTTGATATTATTTTTGTCTTAAGTTAACATTTACCGTTGACTTTCTAATTTTTTGTAATTTAATATTATATGTTGACCAAATCTTGACCAAATCCACACCCGACCCGAATCTATCCAAAAACCAGAATACAAAATTTTATATAGTGATTGGGTTAGGTAGTGGGTCTTGATAGTTGAAATTATCACTTGCGGGTTTAGTGCTAGTTTAACCACGTAAGTTTGATAACCAACCCGTGTGCACCCTTACACTAGATGTATTTGGTCTAAAGAGGATTTTTAGAGTTGAAAGAGAAGTGAGTAATTAGATCGATGTAGGGGGTGTAACACAACATTTTTCATGTTGTGGTTATCCAACTACATAGTTGTAATAAAATCGTACGTATTCAAGATGACAACAACCAGTGGCATGAAAACCCTGAAAAATTAATCTTTTATTTCTTCTTACTAGTTACTACGTTGATATCTTTCGAGAAGACCTCATATATATGAGTATTGACATTGCGGATTATATCCCTTTTAAGTTTATTGATGGGATAAACCAAATTCTTAATCAAAACCTTACACTTGAGGAAGTTAAATGCAATATTTAATATAGAGGTAAAAAACTCAGACAGTAACCCTAGCCTCCAATTATAAAAAATATTAAAAAATTATAAATTTTGATGTTTTTTACATGGTTAGAGTTTTCTTCAATGTATCTCTAGATCTCAACATACGAACAATACTATTTCTACATTGGTTCCCAAAGGTAATAAGTAGGAAAAAGTGGTTGATATCCATCTGATCTCATGCTCGAATATTGATTACAATTTTAATGATGTCATTCCCCAATATGATGAAGATATTTATGGATGAAATTATATCCCCACGCAGTCAACCTTTATCAAAGGTAAAGTTATTTATACAATATCCTTCTAGCCTAGGATGTTTTCTATTTATTTTTGAAATCAAATAAATACACCTAGAGAGGGGGTGAATAAGACCAATTTGGAATTAAAAATCTACCAACAACTGACTTCTTTGACTATATCTAAATATACACCCATTAAGGATTTTAGATAGATTGACTAGAAGTACACAAAAGTTATAATACAAGACTGAAACACTTAGTGTATATACTTAATGAAAGAATACTATCCAATAATAAAATAAATATCTATAAGTGCTAATCATAGAAATTAAGCCTATAAAACAAAGGAAGGTATTGAGGTAATATAACAAATGATTGGTGTCCACAAATTTAAATAGATAAGGGAGTGAAGGTCGACACACAATTTTAAATTTGTTGGACTTCGATAGGATTATTACACCACTTATGGTCTATGCATCCTTAGGATTTAAAACTCCTCCACTGGGATCTTCTTGTGTCTATTAAAGGTGAGCGCACAAACCTTTACAAACTCTTTGAAATCACAATCTAGCGTAACACCGTAGTGTTATGACCAATACGAGTAAAGCAAGTGGACAATCTCCACTCACGGTATACCACTTGACATGAATGTGAAGTCTTTCACATGTGTATCACCACACAAGTTTAAGTGAACAATCTCTATTCACACTCTACCACTTCACAGTTTGTGAAGCCTTCAAACTTTGTGTCTTCACCTACATATGATCTAAACCACTCATGTCTAGTGTATTGAAGATCACACTTCTTAACTAGAATAAGAGATAAACTTAGATTTTAGGATTAAGCATACCCTGCCTAGTATAGCCTTTTACTTCTTAAGCGTGACTACATGAAATTGTTTGGGCTAAAAATACAAATAAATATTGATATATGTACTGTGAATGTCTTTGGTAATCTCATAGAAGATATGCTTTTAAAAGCTTCAATTTTGGTACAAAAAACAATCACTTTCGGAAGTCTTCAATAAATCTATTTATATTATAGGCAAACTCTCCCCAACAAATCTATTCACGTGTCAACTCCTCATTGGCCGGAAATCTTCTTTCTAGGTGACCGCTCCTTTCTGGTCGGATGACCAATTATTATCTTTTATTTCGTCGAGTACTCTTCTTTATCTCTATAGAGCATTTGTGCAGAGTCAATTACTCAAATTTGGCGATTAAGCAGATTGCAAACCCAACCACTTTTTGAAGTTTTTTATACCTTTATTTATAGTCGAAATCTCCCCAACTTATATGTCTACATGTTAGCTTCTCATTAGAGCCGGTCCTACTAACTTTGGGGCCAGTGAGAATTTTGAATTTGGCCCACATCTGAGGGTTTTAGAGGGGATATAGTTTTTACCGGAAAATGAAGCATTATAAATAATCTATAATTTGTAAATTTTTCTATGAATTTTTATAATATGAGAAATAACCAAACATACATTATATTTGCTTGTCATTTTCTTATAGAAATGTTTATATTGTGTTATTAATATTTAAAAACTAAATGATATTATTCTTCGTATATGAAACATTTGAACTGCACCCCCGCGTCAATAAAGGTAGCAACGCCTATAGATTCCTCTAAATTCGATCATAATTGAACTCTTATGTTAGTGAAAATTTATATTAATTAAATAATAAAAAAATCGCATTATTAGAAATTAAATACTATATTTATATTCACTTTAAAGGTAATTCGATAATTTAGACGAATCTTGTAAGTTCGATATACATATTATACTGTAAAATATATGAAATAGCTAAAATAATTGACATATAAACTACATAATAAAAATACATCGATGTAAATGTAAATAACTAAATAAATTTTAAATAAAAAACTTGAACCCTTTTTAGTGGTGATTTATTCCTTATAATTTTTTTTGATACATACATATGGTAATGAATATGATTAAAAGCATACAAATATTTTATTTCTTATTTTTGTGTATAAGAATTCAAAATCAGATAAAGTAAATTATGTTTCTTATATGGTGTTGAAATTAATACGTGATATAAATAAATATATCTTTATATTGAAAATTTGATTAATATAAGATAAAAATAAATGTAAAATATATATTGTTTTGAAATATTTGAACATATAGAATTATAAGTAGTAATTATATAGGACAATGTGATTTTCATCCTGTATAATATAATTCAACTTAACCAAAGATAAAAAAAAGTCATAACTCAAAGAATGGTCTAGACTCGAGGAACAAAAGAAGAAAAAAGAGAATAATTAAAATATAAAATCCTAAAAACTTATTTAATTAAGCATATTCCAACCCCTAACTTCTACACACTAAGAACTTACTATTAAAGCAACTACCATGTAAACCAAGAGCCCATTTGGGATTGATTACATTTTTGTTAAAAGAGCCTTACACTTGAAACTACCACATTTGTAAAACATATTTAAAAATAATTTGACTGTCTAGTCTTCAACTTCTTTGGCTCCCACATGATGCACTTCCATAATTTGTTTTTTCTTCACTTCGGAGGTTCGAACTTTAATATTTACCAGCCTTCATTCTCAATTGTCTTTAAGTTGTACACTGGTGGGGGCAAAGGTGTGATAAAATAATAGATAAATAAAGATAATAATGAAGAGTCACACACCCTTGAGAACCACGTAACTCACTGCAATTATCACAGATCGTTTGCAAGTTTTAATGATAAGTCAAGTTCATTCGCAGGGATTGTATCCGTAAGATCTACTTATATTTAACAAGCGTAGACGAATTTAGATGTTTAGAATAAAATATAAAAAGATGAATAATATGAATAACTATCTAATGCATATAAATAAATAAAACAAATAAACAAACAAATAACTAAATATGAATGTAAGTCAAATAAATTAGGATTACTAAGTCTATTACTAAATTGTTATTCTAACCTGTCACATTAAGCATTATATATTAACCAGGATTCTAAATTCAACCTAGACTTTTCTAGACTTAGGAGCAACCTCTCCACTACTAGGGATTCCTAAGTAATGATTGGTGATTAAATCAAACCTTAATGGCTATCTAGTTAAACTAGACGATTATGTGGTGTTGTCAATAACTAAGATTAATCTTAAGATTGATCAGATCTAAGGAAATAAGTCAAAACACATAATAACAATATATGTCAAGCTTAATCAATTAAAATAACAAATAGTATTTAAAGACAAAATAATAATCCAATAATTAAAAGCAAAACTTACAGAATAAAAGCTTAGAATTATGGTTGAGAATAGATCTATAGTTAATTACTCTAAATATAGAGAAGGTGAGATGTAGAAGAGCAGTTGTCAGTCTCCAATCTTCTTCTTCTTGTCTTCCTCTATAGGTCAACTTGCTTCTTGGATGAATAGCTTGATTCTAAGGATGAATATTAATGTAAAGGACTAAGCTATTGCTTAAAACTAAGAAAATATAAGTAAAGACTAAGCCTATACTTTGCAACTGAGAAAGGACATGTTTACAATGGTATAAGGGTGTATTTATAGGTGTTTAGGAAGACCTAATTAGTTTTCTTGAAGGAGAAGTAAGTAGTGGACTCCAAGCCCAACTCAAATTCGTAACCCTAAAAACATGAAATCAGGTCCGATCTTCTTTTGGCTCTAATAGCTTCAATATTCATCCGTTTAACGCGTATGAATATACCAAATTGATCGCCTCGGAAAGCTCTTCAACTTTTTTCTTGAACGTTTCTCCAAATTCCACACAGTTTTTGAGATATAAGCTGATTTGTGGTCGTAGGTACAGAAATTCAGGATTAAGGCAGCTTTTCCTTTTCTATGTTTTTAGCTTTTATTTCCTTATCTCCAATTACCATGTCTATCTCTTTCCATATCTTGTAGTCTTTGACTTGGAATCTAATTAATCTCCATAATTATATTTAAAGCTTCACACTAAATAAATAATTAAACCCAATATGCTCTAAAAATATTATTTTACAAAATCAGGACTCAAAATAGGAAAGTGCACTATTTCTCAAGAAAATCGACTCAAAGACTTCCTAAATCACTAGAAATGATGTCTCATCCTAATATAAATCTATCACAAATGAGGAGACATCATACACTTTATATCTTTGCTAAGAGGCATGATCTTCATACTCTCAACCTTTAATCTCGAATGTCTATAAGAACTCTGATCTTTATCTCCTCGTAGGTTTGGATTTCATCTTCTTCCCATAAACCTCAACTGGTATTCTTGATTCTCCACTCCTTAACTCCTCAAGGGTCTAATGACCCTATATTTAATTCTTTCCTGAACCTGCAAGAGTTATACATGGACATTTTTCGTAACATTAAGCCATTCGAACTCAATGTTTTATCAACAATCATATTAATCAAAATACGATATTTAGGATAACACTTCTGCAAAAGAAAAAAATGACGAAAGCTTTTTATAATGATCATGTTTGACATGTCAAAATCCAATGAACATCTTAGGTGGATTATTTTCGTAAATTTCCTTGTATATCTTGTTTTACATCCCTAATGGATTAAATATATTGTGAAGTGTATCTAGACGCCCTTACTTATAAAAAATGGTGGTTTGAGATAACGTTATCTGGATTATTTAGGGAGAGTATGTTATCAAGTGCAAGCCTTTATTGATGGTTGACATGGATTTCATATCAGAGTCCCTTTAATATGGATAGAGAGAAAGCCGCATTTTTTTAGAAATTAATCTCTAGGTAGAGGTGATAATGGCTGCACGAGGTATGACATCGATAGGTGGTGGTGGTTATGGATGTGCATGGTAGGACAATGGTAAGGGATTGGTGAATGTTAGAAGGCGTAGAAGTTGGTGGAGAATGATCTTTCTATGGTGGTAGATAGAGGTGGTTATGAATGTGTTGCTAGGGTAGTGGTTGGTAGGGGCTGGTGGGTACGTTGTCTGAAGAAAGATCAGTTTTTTAACAATATGAGATAGATCGAAGTGACACAACGAGAGAGGTAAATTTGACGGAGAAGTGTGATGGTCGTTGAAAGTGTAGGTAAAGTGTGTGTAAAAGATGAGATCTAGATTTACGAGACAGGGGAGATGTTTTTCAAAAGGATATAAAAAATCCAATGGGTCCCTCAAATGATGACTTTTTAAAAAAATTATTATTTATTCAAACGATCTTTATTGTTTGAGATAAGAGGATGAATTTGAGGCGTTCATTGATTTAAGGGTGGTAAAGCATCTCAACCATCGTTTATGTATCACTAACTCCAGATTTAGAATAGTTTGTGTTTGTAAACAACAAAAATGATGACGCTATAATAGTTTATCAATACTCCCATGTATATACCCTAAAAATGAACTCCCTAACAAGATAGGAGTTACAAACTAAGAGTAAGAAAAAATATGTATAATAAAGCTAAATTTTTACTTATAGGTGGTTTAAATTTTTGTGTAAGTTCTAATTTTTCACGAAATGAGATACTTTATTTGTAAGCTTTTGGGTTAGATGAAAAAAAACCTAAAAAATTATTAGCTTTATCCTAACTTTTATATTACTTAGTTTACTTGAGGAACCATGAATCTTGAATATAAACATTGGATTATGAATTTAAACCTAATACCATGAACAAATACTTTTGAATTTTGAACTATAAATCATGATCTTTGTACATGAAACATGGATCATGAACCATGAATAGTTAACCATGAACTATTACCATGAACCTTAAATATGAATTTTGAACCATGAACCATAATTCATGATTAAATTCTGTCTAGAATAAGGAACAAATATTGTCTAGATAACTACCATAACCATACATGTTAGTCGTAAGTTTAAAAAGTAATTTGTTTAATCAAAATTATATGAATAACTATTATCGTACACAATAATAACTTGTTTTCAATTACTTACAAGATGATTGGATTCAGGTAATTATTCCAACACATAAGCTTAATATATGTGTACATATAGATATGTATATAAATTCTATTTTTGTAAGAAGATTACAACCAGATTTTAATTGCTTGGTTATCACTTTATTCACCAAGTACAAGTAAATCTTACAAGGAAACTTGCAAACCATCTTTTGGATTTCCTTTAATATAGTAAATATTTATAAAGACATAAAGCGTAGAAGTTAAGTGGACATTTATTTAAGAAGTAAGGGAATATTGTAAATATCTTAGGGTTAACGGAACCCCTAAATTCAACCCCTTTCTCTTTAAGTTCACCGTAAATAAGGATGCATAACTCTTAAATGACATACACCGGACATCCAATTATGATTAAGACACCATTAATTCCGGAGTGAATAAAAGGATACTACCGATATTCACTCTTCTTCAATGTGAGTTATGAGTAATAAAAGGCTATCCATTATAAACCATAGGTATTATTAAATTATAGATGACCGAATAAGGTTTTTACCTAGTCCAAACCAAAACCCTAAATTTTTTTCTAAAACCCTAAAAGTGGTATGAATCCTCACTTTAGGTTCTTGATTGCAATAAAAAGAGAAATAAAACTTCCATTTTTAAAAAGGAACGGGGAAAAATATTTTTTGAAATTTATACATTATTTTCTTTGTAGATAGTGGGGAATAGAATGTTGTATGACTAACTTTTGCTCAAATTCTCCTAGTTTCCTCTATTACTTTTAAAACTAACCAACTTACTAGATGTGCAATTTAAGTAACCAATATACATATAATTTAATATATCTCTAAATCTAATAAATTAATAATCCAAAATTGAAGAAATAAACCATTAATTTTGAATGGTGAATTAGACAATTAGTCATTTTGAGATAATCAAAGTACTATCTTGTTATTAATAAAATATCTACAATTAACAAAATATTGTTACATTATTCCAAAAAATAACAAATATACTCTTGTAGAGGTGTGTATTTGTTAAAGTAAAATAGGAGAAACAATAATAACAAAGATGGAGAGTAATGATCAGGTACATAAGAAGGTACGAATCATCAAACCAAATAAATTACTGGTAATAATAAAGATTGGATAAACGGTAGAGTTGAAAGTGAGATGATAGTCTCATCAAGAGCTCAAGTTTGAGTTATTCGAGGATTCTTTTAATTTGACTTGTTAGTTAAACAAGTCAAGCTCGAGTTTTAAATTCAGGCTCGTTTATTAAACGAGTCAAACTCAAACTTGTATAAACTCGACTTACTATAAAGGTTATTTAATAGTTCATTAGTTGACTTAGTAGATATATTCAATTAAAAAATTATCGATATAATTATATACAAAAATTCAAAAAAATACGTAAATTCTTTGCATACGTAATTAATCATAATAAAGTATTATATATCTACTATGTAATTTTTTTCTTTAAATCAAATTATGTAATGTGTTATATATTAGTTTTACTTAACTTCATTTTGAATCACTGAAAATTCACCCTAAAAATAAGATATATCATAGAAAAATAAACGAGCCTGAAATAAGTCATAAGTGAATCTCAAACAGACCTCAAACAAACCAAGTTGAGCCAAGCTCAAGCCTGGAAATAAATTAACGTGCCAAGCTCAAAATTAAACATCGAGGCTTATATATATCAAAGTAAAATCGAGCTCAAACTCACTAAAATATTACCAAACCAAACTCAATATAGCCAAAGTTTGCCTCAACTAGTTTGCAGGACTAGGTTCAAGCACTAAGAAGCCAATCGGTACCACCACATCAGGATAATACCAAATAAGACATATAAGAAGTAAGGTTAGACTAATAAAATAACCATGGAGAGACTCAAATATTTTAGATTATGAATTTCAACAATCATGAATTTATCAACATATCATTCAAACATAAACTAAGACAGAAAAAATTTCTTAATAGGAATATAAAATAATAGTTGTAGGGTTGTAAAACATTATGGTTACAAAACTGGCGCACTCTTAATTTTGTAGGTAATGAAAAAAGAAGGGACTATTTATTTTTTTGAGTGAAAAGTGATGAATACTTTATAAACAACTGAATATAAACTTCTCTGTTAAGCTTTAGTGTCTAAATGAATTAGAATTTACTTGAAATGTTGAAAAAGACTAGTTAAGAGTCATTCAAATTTGAATTGGTAAAATTAGCGTCTTAATGAATTAGATGAAGATTACATTAAGTTCAGACAATTACAATCAAAGAATGAGTCTTGATATGGACCAAAAAAAAACTAAACACAAGGTAATAAACCAGCATGACACCATATCACAAATACCGCATTGCAATCTTCGTTAACATAAGAAAAAATTTAAACAAATTAACCCAAGCAAAATACCACATTTGCATGCATATAAGATTCTATTATTTTTAATATCCCATTACACAAATAGAAATTTGTTAAAATTTAAGAACTACTCCACAATGTATGTAGATTACTCTTCAAGTAAACATCACACCTGAACTAGTAGCCACCACATAGTCCGAGCGTCTTCCTTTTCCCGTGATGTCAAAAAATCACTCTCTAACTTTGTAAAGTTTAGCATTTTAATAAATCTAAGGAAAAAATCCAAATAAGTATGGCCATGTGATATATATATATATATATATATATATATATATATATATATGTATAGAAATATGTGTCCGTTTTGCTTCATGAAATCATCATCTTTATTTTTGGTATATGAAGAAGCCAGTGGAAAATGTTGCTAGAACTTCATTCATGGATACTTAAGTTCACAATTTTAAAGTAAATGTAGAGAAATGAAGAGTGAGATGGTGATTTGGTGTTTATAGGTAAGAAATAAAAGTATATGCACATTAAGGGTGCACAATCCATGTCAATAACAAGGGTTGTTTTAATAATTAAAAAAGAGAAGTATCATTTCTGGAAAGAGATTTTAGGAACTAAAGTAAGTACAAAAATTATTTCATTACATAATAACAATGAAATTATTCTGGATATTCGCTACTTTAAGAAGTACAAAACAAAATGGTCACGTGTCCTTTCATCACATCCCGATTTGTCTGGACATGCGAGCTGATACCTTTAAAAAGCGTGCTAGGTCGCAAGCTATGAGTTTGCAGGGGTCTTTTGACACGATTCTATATTTTTTAGGACTTGGAATCAGACAAGTTAGGGACGATACTTGCAGTAGTTTAAATTACCGATAAAAAATATAATAAAAATAAAAAAACCACCACACCACCAAACCTATTGCACCGAACCTCTGCCAAGACAACACATTAATCACTTGAATATTAACCTAATACAAAAATAGAGTTAGGAGAATATTAACCATTTGGGTACACATCCACCACACCAACAACAACCTACGCATAATCGTCCACCATAAATTTAGAAATAAATAAAAATACAAAATATATTTTAATAAAACCAAATAAAATAACATTAAATTCTAATAATTTTATCACAAAAATGATATAACTACAAATTTATTAAAAAGAAAAAACTGTAGAAATATGAAATTACAAAAAAATATATTTATGAATTTGTAATTATGACGTCGTACTTTATAATCTCTTATAAATACAAAATATAAGGGGTGAGCATGGGTCAGGTTTACTCCCGGTTGGGGTTTAGGGTAAGGGTAGGGTAATGTAGTTGGGTTTATATTTTGAAAAATCAAGTGTAGTTTAATTTTTTACCATACCCTCGGGTTGCCCATACACGGATTAACCCCTGGTTAATTTAACCTGGATTTTTTAATGACACTTATATGAAGTATACAAAATACTAAGTTCAGCAAAATACATGTCATTTGAATTACATTAATTTTTTTACAAGTTTAACAAAATACAAGTTCATTTGATGTTGATTCACAAAAATATTACAATTATTACATTTCAAGTTCATATACAGAAATACGTCTTCAAATGTTGAGATGTTACGAGGTTGTTCTATGTAAAATATTCGAGTATAATATGTAACTTACACCACCCCAAACAAGGATTAGCACTTGAATATATGAAGCCGTGAGACTCAAAATTGTTTAGTTTCATCATATGTTGACCATATAATTTTTTTAATTGGTAATCACCACATGCCTCATGTAATATACAATTTCACGGGTCTCAGATATTGTTGTAAAATATCTTGGAATCCATAAAATCCTCATAACCAGATTGTGTTCCAAACACATAGGCAACTACTAATGACTACCAAATACATATAAAAAATAATGATTATAACGAAGGGCTTGCCGAGAATTAGTGGACATTCTGATTGATATTTATCTAAAGGTTTCAGCAGATGTCAAGTCAAATTCCTCTAAAAAAGAGTTCACAAATAGTGGAGTAAGTAAGAATTACAAAATGTATGTACAAAGTAAATAAAATTAACCAATATATGTAATAAACTTATCAAACTCAACCTCAACTTCAGAAACTCAACCTGAAATCAGAAATCATATTAAACCATTTAGAGTCCTAAAGTAACTACCACAAATCATATACATGATATCGACCATAGTATTTCAGACTAAAGTTTACTCAATATGTGGAAATTAATTCAACTCCTTGTTGTCAAGCTTTTTTTACTAACATTAATACGTCCCCAATGTTCTCCATTTTCAAAATAAAATCTAACTCACATTTTTTATCCTATATTTCATTATCTATGTTATCACCCTTTCAGCACCAGATACTAAAAATTTCCTTGTCTTTTAATCCCCAAAGCAACTTAAAAATGCTCAAGTTAGAAAGCCAAAAAAGAAGTCGAAAGATTACAATCCCCATAAAATAAAAAACTAAAAAATGAAAGTTCAGTGTAGTACCCAGGATATATGTTCCTAATGCATAATTTTCATAGACGTCTATAATGAATAATTCAACGGCTAGATTCATAAATAACTTTTTTCTAGATCAATTAAACAGATGTAAGACCTTACAACCAAACAAATACTCGCAAAATCTGAAAGCAAACACTTTCTATATCAGAATTTAACCATTTGCAAATCACAAATAAAACTGTTTTGAAATCAGAAAAGAAATTAAGAAATAATTTTACGAACAAAGGAACATATTAAAAAAAGAAAACAATTATTAACAAATTAGGAAGAAGCTCGAAGAACTTTGCTCACTTAAAAAACTAAGTTCTAAAAACAAAAGGATCTGGAACAAAAACAAAATACAAAATATTAGTAAGTATATATTAGATCTAAAACAGAAAAAGAGGAAAATAGAAAATGTTCAAATTATAACATAAAAGACAATTTATTCTATTAATTATTTTCATTCTTTTGGGAGAAATGGAAAAGATTATGCGCGTACTAATAGTCTCACATTAGAATTTGGGATAAAAACCATTGAAAATGATTTAATATAACATGATTTTCTTATCTTGATGACTACTTAATGTCTCTTTATTTTAGCTATTACGGAAGTTACCAAGGCTTGGTCTACAAAACAACTGACTTTAATGAGCATTGAAGAGCATTTATCACCAACCAATGATGAACATTTATGTGACGGCTTTTTGTCTTGCCATTTCTTTTATAAATAATGACTTTGTTACTTGCATTTCAAGAGAAGAGGAAAAATTGTTCTTCAGATAATGAAATAACTATTCTAGGGAAGAATAAAAAAAAATTCTAAGTAGAATGGAAAAAACTATTCTAAAGAGAATATTAAAAACTATTCTAGAAGAATGAAATAATAATTTTTTAGAGAATACAAAAAAATTATACTAGAGGAAATATAGAATAGAATACGGACGAAACTAAGAATTCGGAAAAGAAAATACTACTGTCTACTCTCCTCTCATAGAATATTTTAATATTACCAGAGCCGAACTTCTGTTAGAGATAACGGCACGACCGAAATATCTTTTTAACATGATTTTCAATTCCATATGATAGTTCTTTTCTTGAATTTTCGTGTAAATTTCCTTGTTTTCAATTTCTTGTAATAGTGTAATATTAATTTTAATCTAAAATAACTTCTTTTAAATTTATATGAAATCTATTTTTTAATTTTTCTAGTGATATTGTTAGATTTTTCCAACAAAATCTCCCTTAAATTTTTAGCTAAATATACATGTTAAATCACCCAAAATCCAGCAACATATGAATGATATAATAATATCCAGCAACATGTTAAATCTCCATTTTCTCCTCTCTAAAACGAAACTTCTTCCATTTTATTCCACCTGTCTTTTTTTCTCGAAAGCCTACATCCTCCTCTTTCTTTGAATAAAGTTTTGTTTTCTTTGACAGCCTTGGTCTAGGGCTTCTATCTCTAACCATGTTCTGTTTTTTATTAATTAGTATATCATATCGAATCTATGACCATTACATTTCAAATATAAATTATATGTATAAGTTTGCCAACCCAAACCTTCTTTGGAGAGGTGTGATTCCTTATTTACATATCTTAAATTATTTCATTATCTTGTCATTTGGAAAATAGAAAATAATCTTGTGGAACAGTCAAATTTTTAATTTTAATATGTTAAAACATGAATATTTGTCAATTTGTATTCTTCTAAATAGTTTTATGTTTCCAAATGTTACATGTACATGTTTTAGATTACGTTTATGAATTGCATACATTTCTTTAAACATAATTAATTCATAAATTATAATTTAAGGTTGTAGTAATAATATTACATAAATAAGTACATATCACTTGGTTTTTAGCCTTAGTATTTGGGGACTAGAGCTATAAAAGTTTTTTGCAATTTTTTTTCATTTATCATCTTTAATTGTATCTCTTGTTTTAGAATTTTATTCCAAGAAATTTCATTCACATTAAATAAAATTCTTTAGGTGTATCATTCCAACGACACTACAACTTCAAGATAGAAATTGTTCTAAGAAGGTTTCAAAATGTGTCAAGATTTGGCTGTGTATAAAATGGCCATTAATCTTATATACTACGTTACTATTTTCAAATCAGTGAGATTTACTTTTACTTAATTGATTAAATTAATTAGTATTTATATTTGGAATTGGGGAGTTTAAGTAATTTATACCACAAACCAAGAGTTTTTATCACAATCTATAATTTCGTATTACAGGAGTAATTAGTAAAAATATTCAAGAGAGGGAAGAGGAGGGAGATGTTGGAGGGGAGGGATCTTGCAAAAGATTCAAAGTATCCAAATCAACACGTGGCAAAGGTATGATTTTGGATGCTAATTTTAGTGTCATTTTTTTATGTTTAAGTATTTTATACCACAAACTAGAAGAGAATAGGGATCTACTTTGACAAGAGTGTATTTAGCAACCAAACAATTTTTTCCATGTCTCCGTTTTCCATTCACGGTCTTAATTGGGACCTTAAAAAGGATAAGCGCTACCATAACAATGGCAAATCTGATTCAAACATCTCAACCAATTTAAATAGTAAAAAGACATCCCATATAATGTACAATGGGACTTTATTGAAGAAAGTTCGATAGTTTCTCTATTGGTTACTCCACATAGATCTTAAACATTAAATTGAATGTAATGAAAAAAATTATATTTTAATCTTGATACATTGTTGTTTTTTTATTTTTGTTTTTATTAATTATATTCATGTAAACGTGAATCCATTTATTTCATGATTGTGTTAAGTATACAAATTATGTCAATTCCATTGAGGGACAACAGTGTAGGTGGAGCAGCTAAGATAAGCTGAAATGCATCACAGGTGTAACAACAGGTATGCTTAGGACTCCAAAATCACAAGTCCTTGGAACTAGTACACATCACAACCCATAGAGGTTGTTTAAGGGGCTCCAAATCTGCGAAATGCTAAGGATTGTTGGCGCAATAACATATCATAAATTTTTTAAATGGATGGGATATATAAAAATTAAGTAGTACTATATCAAATTTGGGAGGATGCAGCCACGACTAATCCCATGAGAAATATACATGCCTCCTCATGCATATTCTCACTTCATAAGAACTAGGCTACCCACATTCAGGTAGAGGATTTGAACCATGTACCTCTTGCTTTACCCCTTTTGGATGCATGCTATTGTAATTAATTGTCTAACCTAAAAGTAAGCTATAAAATGGACAAATTCAAGTGATGGATTTTGAAGATTTTCCAAATTAACTAAATGTGTAAATTTATGATATTATGATTCATGTATATATAGTTGAGACTGATTTTAGTTTGTTTTTTGATTTTTAATATTTTTTTTGTCTTAAGTTAACGTTTACCGTTAAATTTCTAATTTCTTGTAATTTAATAATATATGTTGACCAAATCCACATTCGACCCAGATCTAACCAAAAACCATAAACCCAAACACGAAATCTTATATAGTGATTAGGTTAGGTATTGGGTCTTGATAATTGAAATTCGCACTTGCGCGTTTAGTGGTAGTTTAATTATGTAAGTTGGATAATCAACCCGTATGCACCCTTACACTAGATGATATTTGGTCTAAAGAGGGTTTTTTAAGTTGAAAGAGAAATAACTAATTATATCGATATAGGGGTGTAACACGATATTTTTCATGTTGCGGTTATCCAACTACATAGTTGTAATAAAATTGTACGTATTATGGATGACAACAACCCGTGGCATGAAAACCTTGAAGAGATTAAGGTTTTATTTCTTCTTACAAGTTACTACGTTCATATCTTTCAAGAAGACCTCAGATCTATGAGTATCTTGATCAAAACCTTACACTTGAGAAAGTTAAATGCGATATTTTTGATATGGAGGTAAAAACTCTGAATCTATACAATAACCCTGGCCTCATTTATAAAAAAATATTGGGAAATTATACAATTTGATGTTTTTAAATGGTTAGAATTTTCTTCAGTGTATCTCTAGATCTCAACATACGAATAATTCTATATTTACATTGGTTCCCAAAGGTGATAAGTAAGCAAAAGTGGTTGATATATGTCTAGTATCATGCTGGAAAATTGATTACAAGATTAATGCTGCCATTCATTTATATGATGAAGGTATATATAGATGGTATTATATCCCCCACACAGTCAACGCTTTTGTCGGAAGGAGGTAAGGAAATTCTAATTAAAGCTGTCTTACAAGCTATACCAAATTATGCGATGTCAATGTTTGAATTTCTAAAAACACTGTGTAAAATATTGTCGAGTATTGTTGCTAATTTTTGGTCGGACGCTGGGAATAAAAAAAGAATTCACTGGATTAACTGGAAAAGAATGGCGAGATCTAAGAAGATTGAAGGCTTAGGATTTTGGGATTTCTACAAAATGAACTAAGCAATGTTAGCAAATCAAGCTTGGAGGCTGCTTAACAATTTAGATTTGTTTGCTTATAAAATTCTTAAATCTATCTATTTCCTGAATTCTAATATGATTGATGTAAAGTTGACTAAACGACGATCTTGGAGGATGTAAAGCATTTTAAAGGACAACAATTCTTAAAGAAGCATATGTTATGGAAAGTAGGTAATGGAATAAATTTTAGTATCTGGAATCATTGTTTGCTTAGCAAAGGTATTTGTTTGAAAGCCTAATAATTCTTCAATTAATTTTGTGCATGACTTTTTTGATAAATCGGGTATTGGGTGGAATAATGAGTTACTTCAAAATTATTTTTCGAAAGAAGTGGGAGACTTTATTACAAAAATTCTGAGATGTATTATTGAAGATGAAGATAAACTAATATGTCCATATAACAAGAATGAGGAATATTCTACTAAATCAGGTTATCATATTTTGGTTAATGAAGAATTGGCTCTAGAAGCACAATCATCTATTCAGGGAGATAATAAGGATAACGGTATTTGGGATATAATCTGGAAAAATAATGCACCGTCAAGAATTAAAAATAATTGTTGGAGAGTGTGCAACAATGCTTTAGCGGTTAAAAACAATCTGAAAAATAGGAAATTTGTTAATAATGAGATTTGTGAATGGTGTGAACTGGAAAATGAAGATATTGTACACATTTTCTTGAAATGCCCTTCTACCATGGAAATATGGGCCTTATCACCATTGCAGATTAAGATTGACCAGAACTTTAAAGGTACGTTTTTAGAATAGTTTAGACAAATTATTGATGGTTATAGTGAAAATGGAAGGGAGAAAAAACAGGTGACAGCTTATGTGGTGACACTATTATGGAATATATGGAAGGAAAGAATGAAATTCTTGCATGAAGGAACTAAGTGGAATGGTGATAGCATTTTAAGGAAATCAAAGGGGCTAATTTTGAGGATTTTCGGGTCGTGTATGGATTGGAGAAATATTTTTAATACAAAAAGGGATTATAATGCGTATAATGAAGAGAGTAATCCAATGGTAATGGATGAAGCTGAAGTTATTTGGATGAGTAATGACTTTTTATTAATAATAAAGACCCAGCTATTGACGCCACTGGGGTGGGTAAAGATGATAATGTGGTGAAAAGATCAAGCATGAAACTTAAAATATAGTGTTATCGAAGGAGATTGTGTAGGCCATTTTATTAGCAATAAGACTAAGTAAATATTTTCTAAATCAAAGTGTGTTGTTTTACTCGGATAACCTTGAATTAGTTCAAGGACTTTTTGGGTTGACCGGGCTCCATTGGAGCCTTAAACCTACCCTTTCGGAAGTTAGGAAATGGTTAGGTCAAGGTTCAGATTGGAACATTGCCCATGTGGATAAAAGATACAATTCTACAGCTAATGCACTTGCTAAGTGTACTAGGAAAAATATAGATCTTTCTAGCTGGAAGGACTTATCACTTACAGCTTCTAATGAGTTTTTAGTTAAAATATGTAATACACATAAATGATTTTCTTATATTCTCCGATTAAAAAAAACGACAACTAATAACAAATAATACACTTATGACGTCAAATAAATATACATGTAGAAATGACTAAGCTCATCTAATGTCTTTGCTTATCACACTATCTCTACATATACCCATGTACTAGTAAGGAGATAAAATCATCCTATACGTTAAATTATGAAGTTAAAACTTAGTATCTAGTTATTTTTATTAAATACATAGAAGTACACTCTTATAAATATTGTAATATGTTTATCTTTAATCCTATTTTAAATTATACAGTAATATATTTAATTCGATAATTTTGGACTCTATGTATTATTATTTATTTGGATTACATTGTCGTTATTATTGGATTGATTGTATTATTTCGTTATCGTGTATGACTAATTATAAAATTGGGATAACACGGCCTACTTCGTCGTTTATCCATTAATTGTTATCGTTGTTGAATCGACCTACTTAGTTGTTTCATATTTGATATTTGATATATCTATCGATCGTTCGCTCGACATGATACAGTCGAGTTGTACTAGGCGGCAGCGGGCTTGCCAAGATATACACGACTATCATGATCTATTCCCACCTGGCGCATGTTACGGATATTTCCTTGGCCAGTGGTTCATAGGTTCGTTTTACCTGGGTATTACCAGTGAGAGTGATAAGGGATCGAGAGTTGCGGCGGGAGTCATAAGGGCAAAACCACTGTGTCTTTTGCAACGTGATTATTACTTGCTAGTGTATATAGCTTAATGGGTAGTATAGGCTGCCTAGTTGGATATATATACTTATATGATTTATTTATTTATCGTTTTATGAATGTTTACTTTATATTCAGACCTATATCAGTTCAATGACAACGTCTTATATAATTACCGCCCTTAGGTTACTACATATGACTATTATTTATTTTCTCGCTGAGCTAGTGGAAGTTCACCCCCTTTCCCCACCCTTTCAGGTTAAGATAACTTAAGGAGTTGGGTAGTGGTCAGTAGCAAAGGACAAGTTGAAGAGGAAGAATAGATTTTTGTATTTATTAGTTTGTATTATTTAATTTTGCACAATGTAATGTAATAAATAGTTAGGTAGTATAATAATATACTTTTATTAATTTTAAATTAGATAGAATAGTCATAATTTTTGGGGCGCTACAAGTTGGTATCAAGGCTTAGAGTAGTCTCTAAGCGTAACTAGGAATAGGATTCTCAGACTATGGACAATGGATAGAAAATGGGTAGACAAAACATGTAAATCGATAAAAATTAGAATTAATTAGTAGTTGTCATTGAACCAACCCCAAGATAACTCTTGAGGGTGATCCCTTGTCTAGTACTAAATGTGGTGATAATCTCTTGAGTAGAGTGTCATTGTTTTTGGTTACTAGATTCGTCTATATTTGGACATTTAGATCCTTAATAGAAATTTAATCATAAGTAATTACGCGATTGTAGTTAAGTGTCAAAATTTTTTAATTTCCATACTTGATAATTTATAATAATTCGTCGTTTATGCCTTCTTTGATTAATTCCTATGATTGAAATCATTTAAATCAAAATGAAAAAAGTCACACTAAATAAATCGGGCTTAGAAATTAATAGGAAAAGGAATTTCGAGGGCGATAATTTTTTAAGGTGGAACGAGTGTGAAACATTGAATATTTTAATAAAAAAAATTTATATAAATATATTTTTAACTTATAATAAAAATATAAGTAACTAAAATTATTTGCAATGAATACTATTTTATATATATCAAAGGAAATCTATTTTAATATTTTATTAATTTTAAAGTAATTTAAGTCTCGTAAATAGTGTAGCTTAGCATAAATACATAATTGATTATTACTAGTAAAGTAAACTAATTAATATAGGAAGGTAATAATATTATTATTTATAAAAGAAAATTAATAAGTCCTCACACCTCTCCACACTTACACCATCGACACAATCCTAATCTCCTTTACTCCAAACCTATTGCATGGATAAGAATTAAAAATATCACCTTATCTGATCCTTTCTAGCTATAAACATGAAACTAAGAACAAATAATACACTTATGACGCCAAATATATGTACACATACAAATGACTAAGCTTATCACACTATCTCTATATATATTCATGTACTAGTAAGGAGATAAAATCATCCTATATGTTAAATTATGAAGTTAAAACTTAGTATTTAGTTATTTTTATCAAATACTGGTGGGGCAAAAGTGTGATAAAAAAAATTAAGATAATAATAAAATACACACCCTTGACTACCACGAGAAAGTCACTGCAAGTATTACAGATCTTTAGTAAGTTTAGTTAGTAAGTAAAAGCTTGTTCGCAGGGTTTGATCTGTTAGATCTTCTTATGGATATAAAGAAGTATAGGAGAAATTACTTGTTAAATAAAAAGACAAAAATAGTAATAATATTTATTTGGTTTTTTAGATCTGAAAATTTATAATGCTAATAAATAAATACTAAACGAATGGAAATGAAAAATATAGCTTAGGGTTTGTAGTATGCACTTATCTTTCAAAATCAATATTCTAGTTATAAGGGTGATCAATATTCTAAATCTAGATTCTAAGTTCCTCCTAACCCCTTTCCAGGCGGACTTAGATGGCGACCTCACAATTAAGATTGGACTTAACTAAGGTGCTCCTACGCCACTAGGTTCTTAGATGAGACCGGCCTTCTAATAATGATCGATGATTAAATTAAACTCTGGTGACTATCTAGTTAGGCAAGCGTGTCAGGATCACTACCGCACACTAGAATCTTATGTGGTGTTTCAAAAGTTAGACACCCCTTCCGGGCGACCATCTAACTACTATTAATGGGGTACCCTATACACATACATTCGCAAGACTACGGTCAATAAATCAAATCACATAAAACAGATATATGGTTAAGCAACTAGAATCAATTTAACATGGTTTCCCCAAATAACGTTAAAACAAATAAAGAATTAGAAATCAAAGATTACACATATGCAAACCCAAGTTATGGAAAAATTAGTTCAAATCTAAAGACATAGAAATAAACTACGGACAACAGTAATTAGAAACAAAGATAATCAAAAGAAGCTAATACAAATTATAATAATGATAGAGGGAGATGTGGAGGGAGATGATGGAGAAGTGGAATTTTCTATTTTCCTGCTCTTGTCTTTCTCTCTATAGGTCTTGTTGCTTCTCTTGAATGACTTCTATTTAAAGTTTAGAACAGTGTAAGGACATGTTTACAATAGTTAAAGGGTGTATTTATAGGAGTCTAGGAAGCCCTAAAAAAAATTCTTGGAGTGGAAGACAAGTAATTGGACTTCTAGTCCAACTCAAATTCGTAGCCCTAAAATATAAAAAAGGTAATAAACTGTTGTTGTTTTTTTGGCATAACTTCTTCAATATTGCTCTGATTGACGTGTTCTTCGTATTGAAACTGATCGACTCGGAAAGCACTACAACTTTGCTTCATACCATTCTTCAAAATTCCCAGTCAATCTTGATTTATGATTACTTTTATGGATGTAACTGCTTGAATTCAGATTTACTTGGTAACTTTTCTTTTCCGATTTTATCTTTTCCGATTTTATCTCCAATTTCCATCATTATCTTCTTTCTTTTATCTCTTGGAATTGATTTGGCATCTAATTAATTACCATATATCTTTAAATTTTCACAATTAACAAAAAATTAAACCAAATATGCTTCAAAAATAATAAATCATCAAATCAAGACAAGAAAAAAGAAAATACAATAATACTAATAAAAATCGAGTATTAAACTTCCTAAAACACCAAAATGATGTCTCCAACTAAGATTAAATCATCACAAATGGAGAGACATGAAGAACTCTGACTCAAAGTTGTATCGTCCCGATACAATAAAGATAAGAACATAGGGAAGTCTCTAAATACACACCTAAGGGAACTCGGCTCTCAGTTGCACTACCAACTGGAGGAGTAGGGTTCGCAGGCATAGGCTGGAAAGAGGGCAAACCCTGTTGTACTCTCATCTCGTTAATTCATCCCATCACATTAGTCACAACTACCTGAGAGTAAACCGGAGGAGAAATGCTAGTATAGGCTATATCATGGTGTGTATAAGGTTTCAGTCCTTGGGCTACTCGAAGCTCGTTTATTGCCGCCATCATATGCGTGTTATGCTCGTCTTGTGCCAGGGTAGTCGATGGACTCGAACACGCTTCATATTTCTTAGTCGGCCCATACTCGGTGTCCAACTCCTCTTCGGCGAGCCCATTACCTTAGCAGCATCCCACACCGACTAAACTTGCTCCTTAAGCGACAAGTCTCGAGACTCAGTTGACTCAGATGGACTCTGAGTCACTTTCTCTTTCATCATCTCCTTCAACACTTTCTGTTTATTTAAAGACATGAAAAAAATTAATATCAAATAATGAATAAAATTATAATTAAAAAGTCATTTTTAAAATAAATTTACATCTGTGTTCTTAAAACCTTCCGACCTCCACTGCTTGTTTTGTCTATTTGCTTTTGCCTATAATCTCGAATAACGCAGCCATTTGTGGAATGGTGACTTGTTGTTGGGTAGCCTCATCCCTCACTGTCAAAGTCTCATCCTCTGTCGCCTTTAAAACACCCTGTTTCATACAAAAAAATTAATAAATATCTTAAATAATTTAAACACCTATATAAAAATTTAACTACCTCGTAAAGAATATCTCTAGTGCGGGAATATTTCCTAGAACCTGTCCCACTTTTATTCTTTTACTTCTTTCGATTTAATTTATTCATTTTACCTTGGTGCTGAAAAAATTTATATTACAAATATTAATAATAATTTATATAATCTAAATGATAAAATAAAGGAATACATAAATATATACCTTTGCTACTTTCGAACCCACAACTTACAACATATCTCCCAAATCTCATCGGATAACTCACTCGATTTAATTCCCTTCAAGAAATAGTCCTTCTTCGTATTATGTTTGTAGTCTTTGTACCTAAGACGCATGGTATCATCTAAATTCCCAGCAATATCTGCCCAATCGGGCCTTTTCCTCCAATTTGCAATATTGCAAAATTCCTATATCCTAAATATTAATTAAAGTTAAATTAAATTAAAAAGTTGTCATACATATGTATTAATGGTGGGGTTAGTTTAAACTACATATGTAGTTTAACAGCTACTTTATCTGAAGTGGGAACTTTATCCCACACTTTGTAGCACGGTGGAATCCTTTCTCGAATAGTTAAGTTACGGACGATAGTTTCCGTAGTTTAAATTACCGACAAAAAAGATAATATCAATAAAAAAGCCAGCACACCAATAAACCTATTGCACCGAACCTCTACCAAGACAACACATTAATCACTTGAATATTAATCTAATAACAAAATAGAATTAGGAGAATATTAGCCATTTGGGTAAACATCCACCACACAATCAACAACCTACGCCTAATCGTCAACCATAAATTTAGAAATAAATAAAAATACATAATATATTTTACTAAAACAAAATAAATAAATATTTAATCATTTTCAATGATAATAATTTATCACAATAATGATATAACTTAATTTTTTTTTGAAAAGAAAAAACTGTAGAAATAAGCAATTACAAATTTTTTTATTTATGAACTTGTAATTACGACGTCGTAATTTCTAATCACTTTTAGCTACAAAATATAAGGGCTGAGCATAGGTCAGGTTTACCCCTTCTGGGTTTAGGGTAAGGGTATGGTAATGTAGTTTGGTCTATATTTTGTCAAAATCTAGGGAAGTTTAAATTCTTACCATACCATCGGGTTGCCCATACACGGGTTAACCCCTAGTTTACCCAAGGTTAATTTAACCTGGATTTTTTTAATGACAAGTTCAACAAAATACATGTCATTTGAATTACATTCAATTTTTGTACAGGTTTAACAACATACAATTTCATTCAAAGGTAATTCAAAAAAATATTACAATTATTACATTTCAAGTTCATTTACAAAAACACGTCTTCAAATGGTGAGATGTTACGAGTTGGTTTGGTGTAAAACATACTAGTATAATATGTAACTTACACCATTCCAAACAAGGATTAACACTTGAATATATTAAGCCGTAAGACTAAATTTTTTTAGTTTCATCATAGGTTGAACATATTATTTTTTAATTGGTAATCATCACATGTCTCATGTAATATACACTTTCACGGGTCTTAGATTTTGTTGTAAAGTATCTTGGGAATCCTTGAAAACCTCATAACTATATTGTGTTCCAAACACGTAGGCAACTACTAATGGCTACTAAATACATTTAAAAAATGACAATAAGGAAAGGCTTACCGAGAATTAGTGGAAATTCTAATTGATATTTATCCAAAGGTTTCAGCAGATGTAAAGTCAAATTTCTCTAAAAAAGAGTTCACAAAGAATGGAGTAAGTAAGAATTACAAAATGTATGTACAAAGTAAATAAAATTTACCAATACATGTAGTAAACTTATCAAACTCAACCACAACTTCAAAACTCAACTTGAAATCAAAAATCATATTGACCCATTTTGAGTCCAAAAGTTACTACTATAAATCATATATATGATATCGACCATAGTAATTTGGACAAAAGGTTACTCAATATATGGAAATTAATTAAATTCCTTGCTGTCAAGCTTCTTTTACCAACATTAATACGTCCCCAATGATCTTCATTTTCAAAATAAAATCCAACTAACATTTTTTATCCTATATTTCATAATCTATGTTATCATCCTTGCAAATAACAAATAAATAATGAAAGGTCAATGTATTACCCAAGATATATGTTCCTAATTCATAATTTTCATAGATGTCTATAATGAATATTTCATTGGTTAGATCCATAAACCACTTTTTATAGAGTAACTACACGGATCTAAGCTCTTACAACCAAACAAATACTTTCAAAATATAAAAGCAAACACTTTCTATATTAGAACCAAACCATTTGGAAATTAGAAATCAAACTATTTCGAAATCAAAAAAGAAATTAAGAAATAATTTTACGAACAAGCGAACATATTCAAAAAATAAAACAATTAAAAACAAATTAATTTCAGAAACAATTTCAACTTAGCAATGTTCGTTTTAATATCATGTTTGCTCACTTCCCCACCTTGCATTCAAAATTACATATAAATAGCATCAAATTAATTAATGATAGTAGTAGTTTAGATACTTACCGTCCTTGCTTCTTCATGTGGTGTCAATGGTCACATAGGACTGTATGTGTTATTTTGCCTTTTTGACCAAATCCAAAAACGCTGAAATTCAAGTGGTATACCCAATTTTTTAGCAATCCTATCGTGCAACAACCAAATCCACAATATTATGAATTACGACCTAAATAACTTATTGATCTCAAGTTGGCACAAATATCAGAATATAATATTACAAAATTAATATATTAAGGATATAAACACATATATTATAGTACCTTGAAAAGGGAAAAAGGGAACTGTGAGGACAAAAATGACGCACACATTTGTGAGGACAGCTTGGACAATCAGTGACACTGTTATCATACACAAAATACAAGAATCAAATATAAAATGCAAATTTAAGATGCACTAAGAATATATGAAACTAGAAATAACCCATAATCAAGTACTCTGCAATCACAGTCTTTGCAAAAATAGTAGAGTATTGTAATATTTGTAAAACAAGAGTGAATAAGTTGTTAGATTTAGTAGTTATATGTAAAAAATAAATAAAAAATTGATAAAACTATTCTAGAGGAATGAAAAATCTATTCTAAAGAAAAAACTATTCTAGAGGAAATATTGAATAGAATATAGACGAAACTAAGAATTTGAAAAAGAAAATACTGCTGTCTACTCTCCTCTCATATAGTATTTTGATATTACTAGAGCCGAACTTCTGCTAGAGATACCGGCATGACCAGAATATCTTTTTAACACGATTTTCAATACCGTAACCGTTGAAATCATTTCTTTTAAATTTATATGAAATCTATTTTTTACTTTTCCAGTGATATTGTTAGATTTTTTTAACAGAATCTCCTTTGAATATTTAGCTAATTATACATGTTAAATCACCTAAATCCAGCAACATATGAATGATATCATAAAAATAAGCTACCACACACCACAAAATAGGTTGTATATAATAAAAATGAATATATTATAATTTCATATTTAGGCTGATAAAGTAGTAGAAATGAATAAATAATTAGATGGAGTAGGGTTTCTCGGAAGAAGGTGAAAAAATGAAAATGAAAGCATACATAAAATGCTTAGCCCAAATATATTAGTTTTTTTCTTGTGTAAAAGAATTAAAGCCAAAATATATGGTCACGTTTTAATAGTTAAGGAAAAGGCCCAAGTCATTAATGGGCCTAGGGTTTGACGAACCCAATAATCCTTGGCCTACAAAATATCACACATCATCATACAAACCCTAACCATCTCCGATTTTACATAAACACACACGAAGATGATACCATTTTGTTCACCGCCATCAATTTTCTCCTCTCTAAGAATCGACTTCATCAATTCTATTCCACCTGTCTTTTTTTCCATCAAAGCCTACATCCTACTCTATCTTTATATAAAGTTTTGTTATCTTTGACGGCCTTTGTCTAGGTCATCTATCTCTAACCATATTCTGTTTTTTAATGGGTAGTATATCAAATCGATCAATGACCATTGCATTTCAAATATAGATTATATGTATAGTTTGTGAACCCAAACCTTATTGTTAAGGTGAGTTTTCTTATTTCCATATTCTAAATTATTTTTAGTATCTTATTATTTGGAAAACAGAAAATAAAACTTTGAGGTATTTTTCCAAATAATAGCAAGTGGAGGGTTGAATTTGGAATAAGAGTAGATTGGGGTATATTTGGTTATTTCATAACACACTTACCAATTGTGCAATTAACCCAATACATAGATTGGAGTAGTTAGTTTTGAGTTTTAATATACTTATTGGATCTTTATATAGGAGGATACTATGATATTTAACGCCATTGCAGGACCTCTGAAACCTTACTTGGCCATCATTAAGGTAATTTTAATGTTGGGAACGGGTTAATTGCGTAATTAATCCTTGTGGTCTCCGAAATTGGAGTTCTACCGTGCCCTAAAAATTCCACAAAAGCTTGTGGAGAAGTGAGATTTGTAATTTTAATATGTTGAAACATGAATATTTGTCAACTTTTTTTCTTTTAAAGAGTTTTTACGAATATTGTTTAATTAATTGATACTTTGAGTTTCCTTTGTTGTTGTAGGGGTGACTTTGCGAAAGCAGTTAAGATTTCGCAAAATGATTTGCATTATTTTGAATCTTCATACCCCGTAATTTATATAGACATGACTTTTCTTTTGTCACAAAAAAATATCAGGTATACATCTCATTTCTTCTATTAATATAATTGAATTCATTCACTATTCGAGACTATAATTTTCCTTTCGATTATAGGAATGAGTATGATTCATAGTAGTGTTATATATAAAATGTGTTTGTTTTATGGGTAGCGAGAATGAAGTATTGTATTAGTATACTGATACCAAGACAGCTAGAGTTGTACTATTTGAAGAATTAGAGAAGCTGGTAATCAAAATTTCATTCATCAAAGATAAACTTTATTTACCAAACTTAGGTGAACAAAGGTTGCAAGAAATAATCAGTGAAAGGTGTGCATTGAAATCTCTCTTACTTTTCACTACTAATTACGAACTAATTACTTATATTATCATTTCATAACTATTATAATTATTTTCCATGCATTTTGAAATGACATAGTCGTCATGTGCAACCAAATGGGTGTGATTTGTCTTCATCATCATCATCGAGGATGAGACATGGTTCACCGAACATACGAAGCTCATATGTATATTCCTTAACTATTTTCTTAACATATATAAGGATTTTCTTATCTATTTTCTTAACATATATATCATAGAAAAATAAACGAACCTTAAATAAGTCATAATCGAATCTCAAACAAACCAAGCTGAGCACAAGCTTGGAAATAAATTAACGAGCCAAGCTCAAAATTAAATATCGAGGCTTATATATATCGAAGTAAAATCAAGCTCAAACTTACTAAAATGTTACCAAACCAAACTCAATATAGCCAAAGTTTGCGTCGACTAGTTTGCAAGACTAGGTTCAAGCATTAAGAAGCCATTGGTACCACCACATGAAGATAAGACAAAACAAGACACATAAAAATTAAGATTAGACTAATAAAATAACCATGGAGAGACTCAAATATTTTAGATTGTGAATTTCAACAAACATGAAATTATCAACATATCATTCAAACATAAACTAGGTCAGAAAAAATTTCTTAACAGTAATATAAAATAATAGTTTTAGGGTTGTAAAACTTGATGGTTACAAAAATGGCGCACTCTTAATTGTGTAAGTAATGAAAAAAGAAGGGCCTATTTATTTTTTTTGAGTGACAAGTGATGAATACTTTATAAACAACTGAATATAAATTTTTATATTAAGATTTAGTGTCTAAATGAATTATAATTTACTTGAAATGTTAAAAAGACTAGTTAAGAGTCATTCAAATTTAATTTGGTAAAATTAATGTCTTAATGAATTAGATTAAGATTCTATTAAGGGCCGAAGAATACAGTCAGAAAATGAGTCTTGATATGGACCAAAAAAAACTAAACACAAAGCAATAAACCAACATGACACCATATCACAAATACCGCATTGCAATCTTCATTAACATAGGAAAAAATTTAAACAAATGAACCTAAGCAAAATCCCACATTTGCATGCATATAATATAATATTCTATTCTTTTAGTATCTCATTACCATAAATAGAAATTCGTTAAAATTTAAGAACTACTACACAATGTATGTAGATTACTCTTCAAGTAAACATCACACCTGAACTAGTAGCCACCACATAGTCCGAGCATCTTTCTTTGGTCGTCATGTCAAAAAATCACTCTCTAGCATTGTAAGGTTTAGCATTTTAATTAGCCTAAGGAAAAAATCCAAACAAGTATGGCAATGTGATATATATATATATATATATATATATATATATATATATATATGTGCGTGTGTGGATAAAAGGTTTTTTCTATATGAAAGAAATGAAGAGTGAGATGGTGATTTGGTGTTTATAGGTAAGAAAATCAAAGAATATGCACATTAAGGGTGCGCAATACATGTCGACAACAAGGGTTGTTTTCTTAATTAGAAAAGAGAAGGATTATTTCTAGAAAGAGATTCTAGTAACTAAAGAGTAAGTACAAAAATTATTCCATTAGATAATAACAATGAAATTATTCTGGATATTCGCTACTTTAAGAAGTACATAACAAAACGGCCACGTGTCATTTCATCACATCCCGATTTGTCTGGACATGCGAGCTGATACCTTAAAAAAGTGTAATAGGTGGCAAGCTATGAGTTTGCAAGGGTCTTTTGACACGATTCTACATTTTTTTGGAATTGGAATCAGACAAGTTAGGGATGATAGTTTCAGTAGCTTTAAATTACTGACAAAAAGATAATAAAAATAAAAAAACTACCAAACCACCAAACCTATTGCACCGAACCTCTGCCAAGACAACACATTAATCACTTGAATATTAATCTAATAAAAAATAGAGTTAGGAAAATATTATCCATTTGGGTACACATCCACCACACCATAAACAACCTACGCATAATCTTCCACCATAAATTTAGAAATAAATTAAAATACAAAATATATTTTACTAAAACCAAATAAAATAACATTTTCATTTTCAATTCTAATAATTTATCACAAAAAAGATATAACTAAAAATTCATTGAAAAAGAAAAAATTGTAGAAATAAGAAATTAAAAAAAATATATATATTTGAATTTGTAATTATGATGTAGTAATTTCTAATCACTTTTAAATACAAAATATAAGGGGTGAGCATGGGTCAGGTTTACTCCCGGTTAGGGTTTATGGTAAGAGTAGGGTAATGTAGTTGGGTCTATATATTGAAAAAGCTAAGGTAGTTTAATTTTTTACCATACCCTCGGGTTGCCCATACACGGGTTAACCTCTAGTTTACCCAGGATTAATTTAACCTGGATTTCTTAATGACACTTATATGATGTATACAAAATACAACAAAATACATGTCATTTGAATTAATTTTTTTTTTACAAGTTTAACAAAATACAAGTTTATTTGAAGTTGATTCACAAAAATATTACAATTATTACATTTCAAGTTCATACACAAAAATATGTATTCAAATGTTGAGATGTTAAGAGGTTGTTTCATGTAAAACGTTCTAGTATAATTGGTAACGTACACCACTCAGAAACAAGGATTGGCAATTGAATATATGAAGCAGTAAGTCTCAAAATAGTTTAGTTTCATAATAGTTTGACCATATAATTTTTTAATTGATAATCATCATATGTCTCATGTAATATAAAATTTCAAGGGTCTCAGATATTGTTGTAAAATATCTTGGGAATCCTTGAAAACCTCATAACGTTCCAAACACATAGACAGCTACTAATGGCTACCAAATACATTAAAAAAATGATTATAAGAAATGGCTCGCCGAGAATTAGTGGACATTCTAATTGATATTTATCTAAAGGTTTTAGCAGATATCAAGACGAATTCCTCTAAAAAAGAGTTCACAAAGAGTGGAGTAAGTAAGAATTACAAAATGTATGTACAAATTAAATAAAATCAACAAATATATGTAATAAACTTATCAAACTCGACCTGAAATTAGAAATCAGAAATCAGATTAACCCATATTGAGTCCAAAAGTAACTACCATAAATCATATATATGATATCAACCATAGTATTTCAGACTAAAGTTTACTCAATATGTGGAAATTAATTCAACTCCTTGTTGTCAAGCTTTTTTTTTTTTACTAACATAAATACATCCCCAATGTTATCCATTTTCAAAATAAAATCTGACACACATTTTTTATCCTATATTTCATTATATATGTTATCACCCTTTTAGCATCAGATACTAAAAATTGCCTTGTCTTTTAATCCCCAACGCAACTTATAAATGCTCAAGTTAGAAAGCCAAAAAAGAAGTCGAAAGATTGCAAACCCCACAAAATAAAAAATAAAAATGAATGTTCAGTGTAATACCCAAGATATATGTTCCTAATGCATAATTTTTATAGACAAATACTTTTTTACAGAGAAACTACAGGATTTAAGCCCTTACAACCAAACAAATACTTTCGAAATCTGAAAACAAACACTTTCTATATCAGAATTAAAAAAATTGCAAATCACAAATAAAACTATTTTGAAATCAGAAAAGATTTTAAGAAATAATTTTAAGAACAAAGGAACATACTAAAAAAAGAAATCAATTGACAACAAATTTGGAAGAAACTCGAAGAACTTTGCTCACTTACAAAAAATAAACTTTAAAAACAAACGGATCTGGAACAATAACAAATACAAAATATTAGTAAGTATATATTAGATCTAAAACAGAAAAAGAGGAAAAAATAGAAACTGTTCGATTTGTATTATAAAAGACAATTTATTCTATTAATTCTTTCATTTTTTTGGGAGAAGTGAAAAAGACTATGCGCATACTAATAGTCTCACATTATAATTTGGGAAAAATCCATTGGAAATGATTTAATATAACATGATTTTCTTATCTTTATGACTACTTAATGTCTCTTTATTTCACTGTTATGAAGTTACCAAGGCTTGGTCTACAAAATCACTTCAATGAGCATTGAAGAGCATTTATCACCAACCAATGATGGACATTTATGTGATGGAATTTTTTCTTGCCATTTATTCTATAAATAATGACTTTGTTAGAGAAGAGGAAAAACTATTCTTCAGACAATGAAAAAACTATTTTATAAAGAATAAAACACCATTCTAAATAGAATGGAAAAAAAATATTCTAAAGAGAATAGGAAAATCTATTCTAGAAGAATGAAATAATAATTTTATAGAGAATAGAAAAAATTATTCTAGAGGAAATATAGAATAGAATACAAACGAAAATAAGAATTCGGAAAAGAAAATACTACTCTCTACTCTCCTCTTATAGAATATTTTAATATTACGAGAGCCAAACTTCTGTTAGAGATAACAGCACGACCGAAATATCTTTTTAACACGATTTTCAATAACATGTGACAGATCGTTTCTTGAATTTAGTGTAAGTTTCCTTGTTTTCAATACCTTGTAATAGTGTAATATTACATTTAATTTAAAATCATTTCTTTTAAATTTATATGAAATCTATTTTTTTTTTACTTTTCCAATGATATTGCTAGATTTTTCCAACAAAATATCCCTTAAATATTTAGCTAAATATACATGTTAAATCACTATAAATCCAACAACATATGAATGATATCATAAAAAACAGCTACCACATACCACAAAATGATGTATATTAGCAAAATGAATATATTATAATTTCATATTTAGGCTGATAAAATATTATAAATGAATAAATAATTAGATCGAGTAGGGTTTCTTGGAAGAAGGTGAAAAAATGGAAATGATCCCAGAAAGAAGAAGCATACATACAATGCTTGTCCCAAATAAAATGGACATATGTTGAAATTTTTTCAGCATATATGTAAGAGAATAAAAACGCTTGGTTTTAATAGTTAAGAAGGAGGCCCAAGTTTTTAATGGG
The DNA here is from genome assembly GCA_029959085.1 of Nemophila menziesii. NCBI lineage: Eukaryota > Viridiplantae > Streptophyta > Magnoliopsida > Boraginales > Hydrophyllaceae > Nemophila > Nemophila menziesii. The sequence continues at coordinate 225,194 of JARWIR010000044.1, forward strand.
CCTGGTTATATATACACAATTTACCATATATCTTTTACTTAGGTTTGACGAGCCCAAGACCTACAAAATATCACACATCATCATTCAAACCCTAATCACCGTCTTCAATTTACGCCGTCCATTTTCTCCTCTCTAAAAACTTCTTCCATTTTATTCCACCGGCCTTTTTTTCTCCAAATCTACATCCTCCTCTTTATTTGAATAAAGTTTTGTTTTCTTTGACAGCCTGGGTCTAGGCCTTCTAACTCTAACCATGTTCTGTTTTTTAATGGTTAGTATATCAAATCGATCTATGACCATTACATTTCAAATATAAATTATATGTATAAGTTTGTCAACCCAAACCTTCTTTGGAGAGGTGAGTTTTCTTATTTCCATATCCTAAATTATTTCATTATTTTGTTATTTGAAAAATAGACAATAATCTTGTGGAGCAGTCAGATTTGTAATTTTAATTTGTTAAATCATGAATATTTGTCAATTTTTATTCTTCTAGATAGTTTATGTTTCCAAATGTTGTAGGTACATGTTTTCATTTACTTTTATGCATTGCATACATTTTGGTAGACATATTAAATTCATAAATTATAATTTAAGGTTGTATTAATAATATTGCATAAACATTTACATATCACTTGGGTTTTAGCCTTAGTTATGGGACTAGGGCTATAAAAAAATTTTCCAATTTTTTTTTCATTTATCATCTTTAATTTCATCTCTTTTTTTAGAATTTCATTCCAAGAAATTATATTCACATTAAATGAAATTCTTTAGTCGTATCCGTCCAAGGGCACTACACCTTCAAGATAGCAATTGCCCTGAGGAGGATTCAAAATGTGTCAAGATTTGGCTGTGTATAAAATGGTCGTTAATCTTAGATACTACGTCACCATTTTCAAATTAGTGAGATTTACTTTTACTTAATTGATTAAATTAATTATTATTTATATTTGGAACGGGGGTGTTTAAGTATTTTATACATCAAACTAAGAGTTTTTATCACAATCTATAATTTTGTATTAAAGGAGTAATTAGTAAAAATATTCAAGAGAGGGACGAGGAGAAAGATGTTGGAGGGGAGGGATCTCGTAAAAGATTCAAAGTATCCAAATCGACACGTGGCAAAGGTATGTATTGGGTGCTACTTTTTCTGTCATTTTTTTATGTTTAAGTATTTGATACCAAAAACTAGAAGTTTTAATGACAATCTATAATTTTTTTTACTGTAGGAGTAATTAATACAAATATTCAAAATAGGGAAGAGGAGAGAGATGTCGAAGGAGAGGGATCTAAGTGATCTATTCGGTTCAAAATACATGAGAGCTAACTTAAAAGAGATTTTATTGCAGTGTTTGAAGAGAATTAGTAGGAACTTCAGAAAAGGTTCAATAACGAAGAGAAGGGGATCTGCTTTGACAAAAGCCAATTTAGCAGCCAAACAAATTTTTCCATGTTTCCATTTTCCATTCACGATCTTAATTGGGACCTAAAAAATGACAAGCTATACCATAACCATGGCGAATTGGATTCAAACATCTCAACCAATTTAAATAGAAAAAAGACATCCCATTTAATGCATAATGGGACTTTATTGAAAAATTTCGATAGTTTCTCTATTGGTTACTCCATATAGATCTTAAGCTTTAAATTATAGGTAATGAAAAAAATTATTTATATTTTAATCTTGATACATTGTTCTTTTTTTTGTTTTTGTTTTTATTAATTATATTCATGTACACGTGGATCCATTTATTTCATGATTGTGTTAAGTATACAAATTATGTCAATTCCGTTGAGGGACAACAGTGTAGTTGGAGCAGCTAAGACAAGCGGAAATGCATCCCAAGTGTCGGAACAACAGGTATGCTTGGGGCTCCCAAATCACAAGTCCTTGGAGTTGGTACACATGTCGTTTAAGCGAAATCACTGCCGTAGAGGTTGTCTAAGGGGCTCCAAACCTGCGAAATGCTAAGGATTGTTGGCGCAATAACATCTCATCAATTTTTTTTATGGATGGGATATATAAAAATTAAGTAGTACAATATTAAATTTGGGAGGATACACGCACGACTAACCCCACCCCATGAGAAATATACACGCCTCCTCATGCATATTATCACTTAATAAGAACTAGGCTACCCGGAGAGGATTTTTTGAACCTTGTACCTCTTGCTTTACCCCCTTTGGATGCATGCTATTGTATTATACGGGGATTAATTGTCTAACCTAAAAGTAAGCCTATAAAATTGACAAATTCGTGTGATAGATTTTTAAGATTTTCCAAATTAATCTTGTAAATGTAATACTAAATGTGTAAATATTTGATTTTATGATTAATGTATATATATTTGCGACAGATTTTAATTTGTTTTTTGATTTTTAATATTTTTTTTGTCTTAAGTTAATGTTTACCGTTAAAATTCTAATTTTTTGTAATTTTATAATATATGTTGACCAAATTTTGACCAAATCCACACCCGACCCAGATCTAACAAAAAACCATAAACCCAAACACGAAATCTTTTATAGTGATTGGGTTAGGTAGTGGGTCTTGATAACTAAAATTCGCACTTGCGGGTTTAGTTCTAGTTTAACCACGTATGTTGGATAATCAACCCGTTTGCACCCTTACACTAGATGATATTTGGTCTAAAGAGGATTTTCTGAGTTGAAAGAGAAATAACTAATTAGATCGATGTAAAGGGTGTAACACAAGATTTTTCATGTTGCGGTTATCCAACTACATAGTTGTAATAAAATTGTACGTATTCTGGATGACAACAACTAGTGGCATGAAAACCTTGAAGAGATTAAGGTTTTATTTCTTCTTACTAGTTACTACGTTCATATCTTTCAAAAAGACCTCAGATCTTTGAGTATTGACATTGTGGATTGCATCCCTTTAAAGTTTATTGAAGGGATAAACCAAATTCTTAATCAAAACCTTACACTTGAGGAAGTTAAAAGAGATATTTACTGTACATGTAAAAAACTCAGAATCTAGACAATAACCCTGACCTCCTTTATAAAAAATATTGGAAAATTATACAGTTTGATGTTTTTACATGGTTAGAGTTTTCTTCAGTGTATCTCTAGATCTCAACATACGAATAATACTATATTTACATTGGTTCCCAAAGGTGATAAGCAGGAAAAAGTGGTTGATATTCGTCTGGTCTCATGCTCGAAAATTGATTACAAAATTAATGCTTCCATTCTGTAATATGATGAATGTATACATGGATGGAATTATATCCCCCACGCAGTCTACCTTTATCAAAGGTAGAGTTATTTATACAATATCCTTCTAGTTTATGAAGATTACTATTTATTTTTGAAATCCAATAAATAGACCTAGATGGGGGGGTTGAATATGACCAACGTGAAATTAAAAATCTAACAACAACAAAATTCGTTGAGTATATGTAAAAATACACCAATTAGGGATTTTAGATAGATTGACTAGAGGTACACAAAAGTTATAATACAAGAGTGAAACACTTAGTGTATATACTTATTGAAAGAATACTATCCAATAATAAAAACACATATCTATAAGTTCTAAGCATGCAATAATTTAAGACTATAAAACAAAGGAAGGTATTGAGGTAATATAACAAATAATTAGTGTGCACAAAATTAAAGAGATAAGGAAGAAAAAAGGCTGACGTGCAATTTTAAAATTGTTGGACTTCGATAGGATTATTACACAACTTATGGTCTATGTATCCTAAGGATTTAAAAGTCATACACTAGGATCTCCTTGTGTCTTTTAAATGTGAGCGCACAAACCTTTACAAACTCTTCGAAATCACCTTTGAGTGTAAAAATCTAGTGTTATGACCAACACTAGTAAAACAAGTGGACAATCTCCACTTACGGTATACCACTTCACTAGAACGTGAAGTCTTGCACATGTCTATCAGCACACAAGTTTGAGTGAACAATCTCTATTCACACTCTACCACTTAAAGCCTTCGAACTTTATGTTTTCACCTACATAAGATCTATACCACTCTTGTTTAGTGTATTGAAGATCACACTTCTTAACTAGAACAAGATATAACCCTATATTTAAGGATTAAGCTTAATCTACCTAGTATAGCCTTTTACTCCTTAATGATTCATATCTGGACTGTGAATGTCTTTGGGAATCTCATAGAAGATATGCTTTGAAATGCTTTAATTTTGGTATAGAAATTAACCACTTTTGGAAGTCTTTAATAAATCTATTTTTAGGCGAACTCTCCCCAACTGATCTATTCACGTGTTAACTCCTTGTTGGCTGAAAAACTTCTTTCTAGGCGACCGCTCCTTTCTGGTCAGATGACTAATTATTATCTTATATTTCATCAAGTACTCTTCTTTATCTCCATAGAGCATTCGTTTAGAGTCAAGTATTCAAGTTTGGAGATTAAGCAGATAGCATACCTAACAACTTTTTAAAGTTTTCAATAACTTTATTTATAGGCGAAATCTCCCCAACTTATATGGTACGTTATAGCCGGTCCTACTAATTTTAGGCCTAGTAAGAAATTTTGAATTTAGCCCACATTTGAGGTTTTTAAAGGGGATACAATTTTTACTGGAAAATGAAGCATTATAAATAATCTTTAATTTGTAAATTTCACTATGAATATTTCTAATATGAGAACTAACTGAACATAGATTATATATGCTTGTTGTTTTCTTATAGTATTGTTTATATTGTGTGATTAACATTTAAAACCTAAATGACATTATTCTTATTATTTGAAACATTTGAACTGCACCCCCGCGTCAGAGGTCCACGTAGATTCCTCTAAATTCGGTAGAATTGAACTCTTATATTAGTGAAAATTTATGTTAAACAAATAATAAAAAATCACATCATTAGAAATTAAAGCCTATATTAATATATATATACTTTAAAGGTAATCCGCTAATTCAGACGAAACGACGTAAAATATATGAAATAACTAAAATAATTGTCATATAAACTAAAAAAAAGACATGCATAGAAACATAAATAAGTAAATAAAAAACTTGTACCCTTTTAAGAGGTAATTTTTTGATACATACATATTATTATGAAGATGATTAAAAGCATACAAATATTTTATTTCTTATTTTTGTGTATGAGAATTCAACTGAGATACACTAAATTATGTTTCATATATGGTGTTGCAAGTAATACGTGAAATAAATAAATATACCTTTATATTTAAAAATTAGATTAATACAAGATAAAAGTAAATGTCAAATATTTTTTTTTTTTTGAAACTTTTGAACAAATAGTATTATAAGTAGTTATTATATAGGACAATGTGATTTTTTTTTGTATAATATAATTCAAGTTAACCAAAGAAAAAAAAGATATAACTCAAAAAATGATCCAGACTCAAGGAAAAAAAGAAAAAAAGAATAATAATAAAATAAAATCCCAAAAACTTATGTAAATAACCACATTCCAACCTCTAACTTCTACACAATAAGAACTTACTATTAATGCAACTACCATCTAAACTAAAAGCCCATTTGAGATTGATTACATTAGAGTTTGAAGAGCCTTTCACTTAAATTTACCATATTTGTAAAACATATTTAAAAAATATTTGACATCTAAAATCAATTTAAGTGCTATATTTAATAATAACATATCTAGTGTTTTTCAAAAAGTGATTTTAAATGTTTAAAGTATTTTTAGGGAGCCAAAATCACTTCAATTGATTATTCAAAAAAGCAACCCTGAACGGGCCTTAACATTCCACATTGTTTATGTATTTCAATATTAACTTATCATAGAAATCAATGTAACCACAAATTTCCGTCTCGGAAATATTTGGGCCCCGAATATTTCGAGGCCCTGGGTTGTCGCCCAGGTCACCCCTACCCCGGGCCAATGCTGCTTCTCGTTGTTTGAAAATCTTCTTTCTAGGTGACCCCTCCCTTTTTGTCCAAAGCCGAATGATTATCTTTATTTAGTCGAGTGATTGTATTCATCTCCATAGGGTATTCGTTTGGAGTCATGTATTCAAATTTGACTCTCACATGATGCACTTCCATAATTTGTCTTTTCTTCACTTTGGAGGTCCGGATTTCAATATTTACCAGCCTTCATTCTCAATTGTCTTTAGGTTGTGCACCTTTTATCTTAGCTAAGAGACCTGGTCTTCATCTTCTCAACCTTTAATCTCGAATGTCTATTAGCACTCTGATCTTTATCTCCTCGTAGCTTTGGATTTCAACTTCTTCCAATAAACCTCATCTGATATTTTTCGGTTCTCTGTTATTTAACTCTACAAGGGTCTAATGACCCTATATGTAATTCTTTCCCTGTGTAACTGAACCTGCAAGACTTATACAAAATCTGGAGATTTTTTGCAAGTTTAAGCCATTCGAACTCAATGTTTTATCAACAATCATATCAATCAAAATACAATATTTAGGATAACATATCGGCAAAAGTCAAAAATCACAAAAGCTTTTTGTGACGATCAAGTTTGACATGTCAAAATCAAATGAACATGTTAGTGGATTATTTTTGTAAATTGTCCTTGTAAATCTTGTTTTACATCCCTAGTGGGTTAAATATATTGTGAGTTGTATCTAAACTCCTTTACTTATAGAAAATGGTGGGTTGAGATAACGATATATGGATTTTTTAGGGACAGTATGGTGGCTAGTGCAAGGCTTTGATGATGTCTGACATGGATTTCATATCATATTTCCTTTAATGTGGATAGAGAGAAAACCGTGTTTTGTAGAAAATAATCTTTGGGTAGAGGTGATAATGGTTTCATGAGGTATGACATCGGTAGATGGTGGTGGTTATAAATGTTCATGGTAGGACATATTATAATATATCAATTTTTATATATCTAATTTACGTTCGACTAAAAAAAAGAATCTGGATTCACCACTAATTTTTTATGTATGACTAACTTTTGCTCAAATTTTCTTTCTTTCCTCTACTACTTTTAAAATTAACCAACTTACTAGATGTATAATTTAACATATCTCTAATTCTAAAAAATTAATAATCCAAAATTGTAGAAATAAACCATTAATTTTGAAGGGTGAATTAGACCATTGGTCATTTTGAGATAATCAAAGTACTATTTTGTTATTGATATAATATCTACAATCAACAAATATTGTTACATTATTCCAACAAATAACAAATATACTCATGTAGAGAGTTAAAGTAAAATAGACGATAAAATAATAACAAAGATAAAGCGTAATGATCATGTACATAAGAAGGTACGATTCATCAAGCTAAATAAATTACTAGTAATGACAAAGATAGGTTAAACGGTAGAGTTCAAAGTGAGGTGATAGTCTCATTAAGAGCTCATGTTTGAGTTAGTTAAGGATTTTTTGAATTTGACTTGTTAGTTAAACAAGTCATATTCAGACTTGTTTACTAAACGAGTCGAACTCAAACTTGTATAAACTCGACTTATTGTAAAGGTTCTTTAAGATCCCATTAGTAGAATTAGTAGATATATTCAATTAAAAAAAATTCGATATATTTATATACAAAAATTCAAAAGTACATAACTTTTTTGCATACCTAATTTATCATAATTAAATTACTATATATCTACTATGTATATTTTTTCTTTAAATAAAATTATGTAATGTGTTTTAAATTAGTTTTACTTAACTCCATATTGAAAAATAAAACGAGTCTTAAATAAGTCATAATCGACTCTCAAACAATCCTTTAACAAACCTTTAACAAACCAACCAATTAACAAGCCAAGCTCAAATTTAAATATCAAGGCTTATATCAAAATCAAATCGAGCTCAAACTCACTAATGTATTACTAAACCAAACTCGATATAACCAAAGTTCGCCTCGACTAGTTTCCAGGACTAGGTTCAAGCATTAAGAAGCCATTGTTACCACCACAACAAGATAAGACCAAATAAGACACATATCAAGTAAGATAAGACAAATAAAACAACCATAGAGAGACTCAAATATTTTAGATCATGAATTTCAACAAACATAAAATTATCAACCTATCATTCAAACATAAACTAGGTGGGAAAATATTTCTTAATAGGAATATAAAATAATAGTTGTAGGGTTGTAAATCTTGATGATTACAAAAATAACGTGCTCTTAATTGTGTAAGTAATGAAAAAAGAAGGGCATATTTATTTTTTTGAGTGACAAGTAATGAATACTTTATAAAAAACTGAATATAACTTTTTTATGTTAAGATTTAGTGTTCTAATGAATTAGAATTTACTTGAAATATTAATTAAAAAGACTAGTTAAGAGTCATTCAAATCTGAATTGGCAAAAATAAATTGTATTGGATTAGTGTCTTAATGAATTAGATTAAGATTCCATTAAGTGCAGACAAATATAATCAAACACTGAGTCTTGATATGGACCAAAAAGAACTAAACACAAGGAAATAAACCAACATGACACAATATCACAAATACCGCAGCGCAATGCTTCATTAACATAGGAAAAAACTTAAACAAAGGAACCCAGGCTAAAACCCACATGTGCATGCATATAATATTCTATTCTCCACAATATCTGATAACCACAAATAGATATTCGTACAAATTTAAAAACTACTCCACAATTTATGTACATTACTCTTCAAGTAAACATCACATCCGAACTTGTAGCCACCACATAATCCGAGCATCTTCCTTGTCCCGTGATGTCGAAAAATCTTTCTCTAACTTTGTAAAGTTTAGCATTTTAATAAACCTAAGTAAAAAAATCAGATATTGGATTAATGTATATATATATATATATATATATATATATATATATATATATATATATATGTATGTGTGTTTATGTGTATGTATAAAAAATATGTATACGTGTATTGATAAAAGGTTTTTGCTTCATGAAATCATAATCTTTATTTTTGGTATATGGAGAAACCAGTGGAAAATGTTGCTATAATTTCATCCATGGATACTTAAGTTTACAATTTTAAAATAAATATAGAGAAATGAAGAGTGAGATGGTAATTTGGTGTTTATAGGTAAGAAATCAAATAATATGAATATTAAGGGTGCACCATCCATGTCGACAACAAGGGTTGTTTTCTTAATTATAATAGAGGAGGATTATTTCTGGATAGAGATTCTAGGAACTAAAGAGTAAGAAAAAAAATTATTCCATTAGATAATAACAATAAAATTATTTTGGATATTCGCTACTTTAAGAAGTACAAAACAAAACGGTCACGTGTGCTTTCATCACATCCTGATTTGTCTAAACATGCGAGTTGATACCTTAATAAAGTGTGCTAGGTGGTAGGCTACGAGTTTGCAGGGGTCTTTTGACACGATTCTCCATTTTTTATGTCTTGGAATCTGTTAAGTTACGGAGGATAGTTTCCATAGTTTAAATTACCGACAAAAAAGATAATATCAATAAAAAAGCCAGCACACCACTAAACCTATTGCACCGAACCTCTACTAAGACAACACATTAATCACTTGAATATTAATCTAATAACAAAATAGAATTAGGAGAATATTAGCCATTTGGGTATACATCCACCACACAATCACCAACCTACGCCTAATCGTCAACCATAAATTTAAAAATAAATAAAAATACATAATATATTTTACTAAAACCAAATAAATAAATATTTAATCATTTTCAGTTATAATAATTTTATCACAATAATGATATAACTTAATTTTTTTTGAAAAGAAAAAACTGTAGAAATAAACAATTACAATTTTTTGTATTTATGAACTTGTAATTACGACGTCGTAATTTCTAATCACTTTTAGCTACAAAATATAAGGGGTAAGCATAGGTCAGGTTTACCCCCTTCTGGGTTTAGGGTAAGGGTATGGTAATGTAGTTTGGTCTATATTTTGTCAAAATTTAGGGAAGTTTAAATTCTTACCATACCATCGGGTTGCCCATACACGGGTTAACCCCTAGTTTACCCAAGGTTAATTTAACCTGGATTTTTTTAATGACAAGTTCAACAAAATACATGTCATTTGAATTACATTCAATTTTTGTACAAGTTTAACAACATACAATTTCTTTCAAAGTTAATTCAAAAAAATATTACAATTATTACATTTCAAGTTCATTTACAAAAATACGTCTTCAAATGTTGAGATGTTACGAGTTGGTTTGGTGTAAAACATACTAGTATAATATGTAACTTACACCATTCCAAACAAGGATTAACACTTGAATATATTAAGCCGTAAGACTAAATTTTTTTAGTTTCATCATAGATTGAACATATTATTTTTTAATTGGTAATCATCACATGTCTCATGTAATATACACTTTCACGGGTCTTAGATTTTTTTGTAAAGTATCTTGGGAATCCTTGAAAACCTCATAACTATATTGTGTTCCAAACACGTAGGCAACTACTAATGGCTACTAAATACATTTAAAAAATGACAATAAGGAAAGGCTTACCGAGAATTAGTGGAAATTCTAATTGATATTTATCCAAAGGTTTCAGCAGATGTAAAGTCAAATTTCTCTAAAAAAGAGTTCACAAAGAATGGAGTAAGTAAGAATTACAAAATGTATGTACAAAGTAAATAAAATTTACCAATACATGTAGTAAACTTATCAAACTCAACCACAACTTTAAAACTCAACTTGAAATCAAAAATCATATTGACCCATTTTGAGTCCAAAAGTAACTACTATAAATCATTTTGAGTCCAAAGGTTACTCAATATATGGAAATTAATTCAATTTTCTTGCTGTCAAGTTTCTTTTACTAACATTAATACGTCCCCAATGATCTCCATTTTCAAAATAAAATCCAACTAACATTTTTTATCCTATATTTCATAATCTATGTTATCATCCTTGCAAATAACAAATAAATAATGAAAGGTCAATGTATTACCCAAGATATATGTTCCTAATTCATAATTTTCATAGATGTCTATAATGAATATTTCATTAGTTAGATCCATAAACAACTTTTTATAGAGTAACTACACGGATCTAAGCTCTTACAACCAAACAAATACTTTCAAAATATAAAAGCAAACACTTTCTATATTAGAACCAAACCATTTGGAAATTACAAATCAAACTATTTCTAAATCAAAAAGGAAATTAAGAAATAATTTTACGAACAAGCGAACATATTTAAAAAATAAAACAATTAAAAACAAATTAAGAATAAGCTAGAAGAACTTTGCTTACAAAGATTCCATCAGTTTGGAAGGGTTCGAAATTATGCTCTTATCTTGTTTAGGCATGAAACGGGTCGGATTGGAACTTTTGTTGGTGTTTACAATATCCATGATGGGCCTGAGGCCTCAAGATTTATGTATGATCAACTCTTCTATACTCTTATAAATGAGATATCTTTTTCCATTGTTCGCTTCTTTTCATTGCACTTTATATTAATGTGACAAAAAGGAAAAATATTCAGTACCTACTACTACTACTTAGTCTAATGTCTGTTTGACACTTTGTTATCCTTGTGGCTATGTAATTGTTATGCTCGCTTTGACGAATTTAATTTCCTTGTAGTACGCCTAATTTGAGAAAATGGTATTTATAGATGAATTATGTCATAGAACTTTGCGGTAAGTACTATTTACTCTTTGGGGTCATATAAATAGATCTTTTTTGGTTTATCTTTATAAGTTTAAAAGAGGAAATTTGTATGCATACTCTTTGGGAAGGAGAAGTTAACTTGACCATTTCTATCAAAATTGGAGAATTGAAAAGGTTAATGCAATTATTCACTTAAAAGATCAGACTATTGGCTGGAGGTCTCAAGTCTTTCGATCAATCAGCTTTGTATTTTCTAAATGCTACTCAAGTACATTCTACCTCTTCTTGAATACCATACAAGTTTGTGCCTGGACCGTACTTGGTTATTTCATCACAAAAAACTTTTAATCATCATTTAGTGAAGGTCTAAATTCATAAAATTTCCACATCAATACTTCTGCCAAAATTTTCCATTAGCAAAGGAATCATCCATTTCGTACAAAACAAAGTTTTACTCGTCCCTGAGAGTCTCCATCTAGCTTCTTCAAGCCGCTGTTTAGGAATAAGATTATATTATTTGTACCTTTCGGACTTGGTTAATTGTCTTGATGAACTAATCGAGTAATAATTTAGAGAGCATTGGTTCTATGTGAGTTATGATTCGATAAAGAATTTAAGTATCTGTTTTATGCCTTTGAAATTAATTAAGAAAATATAACTTTCTTGTGAGAAAATAATTACATCCATTACCCTTCAAAGACTATCTACTTTGTAGAAGAAACTTTTGATATAACTTGTACGGAAAAAAACTATTGCGATTTCATAAAAAGTTGTTCTAAACCACCTTAAAAGACTTTTAGCCCCTTGTGAAATTTTGCCTATTTCCAGAAGCCTAGAGAATAGGTACGAGAAAAGAAGTACTTTGCTCAGCCCACAATCCAGTGGATAAAGAAGAGAGAAATCCTTGCTACATACACTTCCAGAAACAATTTCAACTTAGCAATGTTCGTTTTAATATCATGTTTGCTCACTTCCCCACCTTGCATTCAAAATTACATATAAATAGCATCAAATTAATTAATGATAGTTTGAGTTTAGATACTTACCGTCTTTGCTTCTTCATGTGGTGTCAATGGTCACATAGGACTGTATGTATTATTTTGCCTTTTTGACCAAATCCAAAAACGCTGAAATTCAAGTGGTATACCCAATTTTTTAGCAATCCTATCGTGCAACAACCAAATCCACAATATTATAAATTACGACTTAAATAACTTATTGATCTCAAGTTGGCACAAATATCAGAATATAATATTACAAAATTAATATACTAAGGATATAAACACATATATTATAGTACCTTGAAATGGGAAAAAGGGAAACTGTGAGGACAAAAATGACGCACACATTTGTGAGGACAGGTTGGACAATCAGTGACACTGTTATCATACACAAAATAGAAGAATTAAATATAAAATGCAAATTTAAGATGCACTAAGATTATATGAAACTAGAAATAACCCATAATCAAGTACTCTGCAATCACTGTCTTTGCAGAAATAGTAGAGTATGGTACTATTTGTAAAAACCGAACCTGAATTAAGTGAGTGAGAGTGAATAAGTTGTTAGATTTAGTAGTTATATGTAATAATTAAATAAAAAATTGATAAAACTATTCTAGAGGAATGAAAAATCTATTCTAGAGAAAACAACTATTCTAGAGAAAATATTGAATAGAATAAGACGAAACTAAGAATTTGGAAAAGAAAATACTGTCTCTACTCTCCTCTCATATAATATTATGATATTACTAGAGCCGAACTTCTGCTAGAGATACCGGCATGACCAGAATATCTTTTTAACACGATTTTCAATACCGTAAATGTTGAAATCATTTCTTTTAAATTTATATGAAATCTATTTTTAATCATTTCTTTTAAATTTATATGAAATCTATTTTTTACTTTTCCAGTGATATTGATAGATTTTTTTAACAGAATCTCCTTTGAATATTTAGCTAATTATACATGTTAAATCACCCAAATCCAGCAACATATGAATAATATCATAAAAAGAAACTACAACACACCACAAAATAGGTTGTATATAAGAAAAATGAATATATTATAATATCATATTTAGGCTAATAAAGTAGTAGAAATGAATAAATAATTAGATGGAGTAGGGTTTCTCGGAAGAAGGTGAAAAAATGAAAATGAAAGCATACATAAAATCCTTGGCCCAAATATATTAGTTTTTTTCTTGTGTAAAAGAATTAAAGCCAAAATATATGGTCACGTTTTAATAGTTAAGGGAAAGGCCCAAGTCATTAATGGGCCTAGGTTTTGACGAGCCCAATAATCCTTGGCCTACAAAATATCACACATCATCATACAAACCCTAACCATCATCTCCGATTTTACATAAACACACAAGAAGATGATACCATTTTGTTCACCGCCATCAATTTTCTCCTCTCTAAAAATCGACTTCATCCATTCTATTCCACCTGTCTTTTTTTCCATCAAAGCCTACATCCTGCTCTTTCTTTGTATAATGTTTTGTTATCTTTGACCGTCTTGGTCTAGGTCTTCTATCTCTAACCATATTCTGTTTTTTAATGGGTAGTATATCAAATCGATCAATGACCATTACATTTCAAATATAGATTATATGTATAGTTTGTGAACCCAAACCTTGTTGGTGAGGTGAGTTTTCTTATTTCCATATTCTAAATTATTTTTAGTATCTTATTATTTGGAAAACAGAAAATAAAACTTTGAGGTATTTTTCCAAATAATATCAAGTGGAGGATTGAATTTGGAATAAGGGTAGATTGGGGTATATTTGGTTATTTCATAACACACTAACCAATTGTGCAATTAACCCAATACATAGATTGGAGTAGTTAGTTTTGAGTTTTAATATACTTGTTGGATCTTTATATAGGAGGATACTGTGATATTTAACTTCATTGCAGGACCTCTGAAACCTTACTTGGCCATCATTAAGGTAATTTTTATGTTGGGAACGGGTTAATTGCGTAATTAATCCTTGTGGTCTCCGAAATTGGAGTTCTACCGTGCCCTAAAAATTCCACAAAAGCTTGTGGAGAAGTTAGATTTGTAATTTTAATATGTTGAAACATGAATATTTGTCAACTTTTTTTCTTTTAAAGAGTTTTTATAAATATTGTTTAAATAATTGATTCTTTGAGTTTCCTTTGTTGTTGTAGGGGTGACTTTGCTAAAGAAGTTAAGATTTCACAAAATGATTTGCATTATTTTGAATCTTCCTACCCTGTAATTTATATAGACATGACTTTTCTTTTGTCACAAAAAAATATCAGGTATACATTTCATTTCTTCTATTAATATAATTGAATTCATTCACTATTCAAAACTCTAGTTTTTCTATCAATTATAGGAATGAGTTACTATTTACAGTTATGATTCATAGTAGTGTTATATATAAAATGTGTTTATTTTATGGGTAGGGAGAATGAAGTATTGTATTAGTATATTGATATCAAGACAACTAGAGCTGTACTATTTGAAGAATTAGAGAAGCTGGTAATCAAAAGATCATTCATCAAAGATAAACTTTATTTACCAAACATAGGTGAACAAAGGTTGCAAGAAATAATCAGTGAAAGGTGTGCATTGATATCTATCTTCCTTTTCACTACTAATTAACAACTAATTACTTAAATTATCATTTCATAACTAATATAATTATTTTCCATGCAGTTTGAAATGGCATAGTCGTCATGTGCAACCAAATGGGTGTGATTTGTCTTCATCATCATCATCGAGGATGAGACATGGTTCACCGAACATACGAAGCTCATATGTATATTCCTTAACTATTTTATTAACATATATATGGATTTTAATTTAATTTTGAGCTTTTTCATTTTTCCCTTACTTTTTCTTGCTTTGTTATGTTCCATTTAATATTAATTAGAGGTAGTTCCAAATCAACAACGAGCTACGATTCTTGCTCTATAGACTATATCTCAAAGGCCTCGCATACCAGTGGCTTCCCAGAATAATTTTGGTAACATATTCATAATATGTAATGGCGTCTATAGTAAATCACTCTTGGATGAATCCTAAATACTAACTTTATGAATGTTGTACTGCATTTCTTTAGACACATTTATTCAAAAAATTATAATTTATGGTTGTAGTAATAATATTGCATAAACAAATACATATCAATTGGGTTGTAGCCTTAGTTTTGGAGGGAGTAGGGGTTATAAAAGTTTTTTCCAATTTATTTTTATTCTTTTGTCATCTTTAATTGCATCTCTTGTTTTAGAATTTCATTCCAAACACTTACATTCACATTAAATGACCAAAATAAATGAATTCTTTAGGCCGTCGTCCAGAGATTTCGAATTGTGTCAAGGTTTGTGCTGTGTATAAAACGGCAGTTAATCCTTTGCAATTGTCAAATCAGTGAGATTTGGTTTTACTTAATTGATTAAATTAATTATTATTTGTATTTGGAATTAGGGAGTTTAATTCATTGCATTAATTAGCTTAAATTTGATTGAGAAACAATATTAGATCTATATATAAAAGGTCATGTGGATATATGTTGGTTTCACAACTTCTGTCTTTTAACTTAGACACTCTCATATATAACTTTTTACCTAGTCCTATAGTTTAGGATGTTTGTTTAACATTGTTTGAATTTTATATATTTCAGGTGCATTGTGAGCATTCATTTAGAGATGAAAAAGAAAAATGTTTGTGCACTTTTACAAATTGAAATCCTATGCATTGAAAGCGTAAGTAACATAGTACCTTCTACTCATGTCCATCCAAAAATCGCTATCTTCATAAAGTTTTCAATTAATAAAATCAATCAAAAGAAGTCAGGTTCATTATCTCTTAAAGGATTCAAAGGCTCCATATCTAGATGAGACAAAGGTCTGATTTTGAGTGCTACAATTTTTGTTATTTGTATATGTTTAAGTACTTTATACCACAATCTAAGAGTTTTTATCACAATCAATAATTTTGTATTATAGAAGTAATTAGTAAAAATATTCAAGAGAAATATTTAAAGTCTCTGAATCAACACATGCTAGTTTTATTGTCATTTTGTTATGTTTAAGTATTTTATACCACAACGTAAGAGTTTTTATCACAATCTGTAAATTTGTATTAAAGGAGTAATTAATACAGATATTTAAGAGAGGAAAGAGGAGAGAGATGTCGAAGGAGAGGGTTCTAAGTGAGATATTTGGTTCAAAATACGTGAGAGCTAGACTTAAAAGAGATTTGATTGCGGTTTCTGAAAAGAATTTGAAGGAACTCCAGCAAAGGTTCAATGATGAAGAGAACATGGATATGCTTTGACAAGAGTCAATTTAGCAGCCAAAGAAATTTTTCCGTGTCTCCAATTTCCATTCACGATCTTAATTGGGACCTAAAAAAGGCTAAGCGCTACCATAACCATGGCGAAGAATCTGATTCAAACATCTCAACTAACGTAAATAGAAAAAATACATCCCATGTAATGCACAATGGGACTTTATGGAATAAGGTTGATAGTTTCTCTATTGGTTACTCAACATAGATCTTAAAATTTATGTTGTTGAATGTAATGAAAAAAGTTATTTATATTTTAATCTTTTTACATTGTTGTTTTTTGTTTTTATTAATTGTATTCATGTACTTTTTGGTCTTATTCATATTCTCTGGCGCCAGAAACGTAGGTCCATTTATTTCATGATTGTGTTAAGTATACATATTATGACATTTTTGTTGAGGGACAACAGTGTAGGTGGAGCAGCCATGACAAGCTGAAATGCATCACATGTGCCTGGAATAGCAGGTATGCTTGGGGCTCCTCAATAATAAGTCCCTGGAGCTGGTACACAACTTACCAAAAATCTTACAGAGGTCGTTTGAGCCAATCCAAATCACAGATGTTTAAGGGGCTCTGGAGAAATGCTAAGGATTGTTGGCGCAATAACATATCATCAATTGTTTTTTATGGATAGGATAAATGAAAATTAAGTAGTACTCTTTGACATCAAATTTGGGCGGATGTAGGCTATTGTATTATAGTGAGTCGAGGATTAATTGTCTAACCAAAAAGTAAGCATGTAAAATGGACAAATTCGAGTGGTGGATCTTGAAGATTTTCTAAATTAATCTTGTTAATATCATACTAAAATGTGAAAATATATGATATTATGATTCATGTATATATATTTGAGATTAATTTCAAATTCTTTTTTTATTCTTGATATTATTTTTGTCTTAAGTTAACATTTACCGTTGACTTTCTAATTTTTTGTAATTTAATATTATATGTTTACCAAATCTTGACCAAATCCACACCCGACCCGAATCTATCCAAAAACCAGAAAACCAGAATACAAAATTTTATATAGTGATTGGGTTAGGTAGTGGGTCTTGATAGTTGAAATTATCACTTGCGGGTTTAGTGCTAGTTTAACCACGTAAGTTTGATAACCAACCCGTGTGCACCCTTACACTAGATGTATTTGGTCTAAAGAGGATTTTTTGAGTTGAAAGAGAAGTGAGTAATTAGATCGATGTAGGGGGTGTAACACAACATTTTTCATGTTGTGGTTATCCAACTATATAGTTGTAATAAAATCGTACGTATTCAAGATGACAACAACCAGTGGCATGAAAACCCTGAAAAATTAATGTTTTATTTCTTCTTACTAATTACTACGTTGATATCTTTCAAGAAGACCTCATATATATGAGTATTGACATTGCGGATTATATCCCTTTTAAGTTTATTGATGGGATAAACCAAATTCTTAATCAAAACCTTACACTTGAGGAAGTTAAATGCAATATTTAATATAGAGGTTAAAAACTTAGAGTCTGGGCAGTAACCCTAGCCTCCAATTATAAAAAATATTAAAAAATTATAAATTTTGATGTTTTTTACATGGTTAGAGTTTTATTCAATGTATCTCTAGATCTCAACATACGAACAATACTATTTCTACATTGGTTCCCAAAGGTAATAAGTAGGAAAAAGTGGTTGTTATCCATCTGATCTCATGCTCGAATATTGATTACAATTTTAATGATGTCATTCCCTAATATGATGAAGATATTTATGGATGAAATTATATCCCCACGCAGTCAACCTTTATCAAAGGTAAAGTTATTTATACAATATCCTTCTAGCCTAGGATGTTTTCTATTTATTTTTGAAATCAAATAAATACACCTAGAGAGGGGGTGAATAAGACCAATGTGGAATTAAAAATCTACCAACAACTGACTTCTTTGACTATATCTAAAAATACACCCATTAAGGATTTTAGATAGATTGACTAGAATTACACAAAAGTTATAATACAAGACTGAAACACTTAGTGTATATACTTAATGAAAGAATACTATCCAATAATAAAATAAATATCTATAAGTGATAATCATGCAAGAAATTAAGCCTATAAAACAAAGGAAGGTATTGAGGTAATATAACAAATGATTGGTGTCCACAAATTTAAATAGATAAGGGAGTGAAGGTGGACACACAATTTTAAATTTGTTGGACTTCGATAGGATTATTACACCACTTATGGTCTATGCATCCTTAGGATTTAAAACTCCTCCACTGGGATCTTCTTGTGTCTTTTAAAGGTGAGCGCACAAACCTTTACAAACTCTTTGAAATCACAATCTAGCGTAACACCCTAGTGTTATGACCAATACTAGTACAACAAGTGGACAATCTCCACTCACGGTATACCACTTGACACGAATGTGAAGTCTTTCACATGTGTATCACCACACAAGTTTGAGTGAACAATCTCTATTCACACTCTACCATTTCACAGTCTGTGAAGCCTTCAAACTTTGTGTCTTCACCTACATATGATCTAAACCACTCATGTCTAGAGTATTGAAGATCACACTTCTTAACTAGAATAAGAGATAAACTTAGATTTTAGGATTAAGCATACCCTGCCTAGTATAGCCTTTTACTCCTTAAGCGTGACTACATGAAATTGTTTGGGCTAAAAATACAAATAAATATTGATATATGTACTGTGAATGTCTTTGGTAATCTCATAGAAGATATGCTTTTAAAAGCTTCAATTTTGGTACAGAAAATAATCACTTTCGGAAGTCTTCAATAAATCTATTTATATTATAGGCAAACTCTCCCCAACAAATCTATTCACGTGTCAACTCCTCATTGGCCGGAAATCTTCTTTCTAGGTGATCGCTCCTTTCTGGTCGGATGACCAATTATTATCTTTTATTTCGTCGAGTACTCTTCTTTATCTCTATAGAGCATTTGTGTAGAGTCAATTACTCAAATTTGGCGATTAAGCAGATTGCAAACCCAACCACTTTTTGAATTTTTTAATACCTTTATTTATAGTCGAAATCTCCCCAACTTATATGTCTACATGTTAGCTTCTCATTAGAGCCGGTCCTACTAACTTTGGGGCCAGTGAGAATTTTGAATTTGGCCCACATCTGACGGTTTTAGAGGGGATATAGTTTTTACTGGAAAATGAAGCATTATAAATAATCTTTAATTTGTAAATTTTTATATGAATTTTTATAATATGAGAAATAACCAAACATACATTATATTTGCTTATCATTTTCTTATAGAAATGTTTATATTGTGTTATTAATATTTAAAAACTAAATGATATTATTCTTCGTATATGAAACATTTGAACTGCACCCCCGCGTCAATAAAGGTAGCAACGCCTATAGATTCCTCTAAATTCGGTCATAATTGAACTCTTATGTTAGTGAAAATTTATATTAAATAAATAATAAAAAAATCGCATTATTAGAAATTAAATACTATATTTATACTCACTTTAAAGGTAATTCGATAATTTAGACGAATCTTGTAAGTTCGATATACATATTATAATGTAAAATATATGAAATAGCTAAAATAATTGACATATAAACTACATAAGAAAAATACATCGATGTAAATGTAAATAACTAAATAAATTTTAAATAAAAAACTTAAACCCTTTTTAGTGGTGATTTATTCTTTATAATTTTTTTTGATACATACATATTGTAATGAATATGATTAAAAGCATACATATATTTTATTTCTTATTTTTGTGTATAAGAATTCAAAATCAGATAAAGTAAATTATGTTTCTTATATGGTGTTGAAATTAATACGTGATATAAATAAATATATCTTTATATTGAAAATTTGATTAATATAAGATAAAAATAAATGTAAAATATATATTGTTTTGAAATATTTGAACATATAGAATTATAAGTAGTAATTATATAGGACAATGTGATTTTTATCTTGTATAATATAATTCAACTTAACCAAAGATAAAAAAAAGTCATAACTCAAAGAATGATCTAGACTCGAGGAACGAAAAAAGAAAAAAGAGAATAATTAAAATATAAAATCCTAAAAACTTATTTAATTAAGCATATTCCAACCCCTAACTTCTACACACTAAGAACTTACTATTAAAGCAACTACCATGTAAACCAAGAGCCCATTTGGGATTGATTACATTTTTGTTAAAAGAGCCTTACACTTGAAACTGCCACATTTGTAAAACATATTTAAAAATAATTTGACATCTAAAATCTCCTTTTATGTGCTATATTTAATAATCATATATCTAGTGTTTTTCCAAAAATTAATTTTAAAGGTTTAAAGTATTTTTAGGGAGATAAAATCACTTCAATTGATTATTTGAAAAAGCAATCCCGAACGGGCCTTAACATTCCATATTTTTTATGTAAATCAATATTAAAATTATCATAGAAATCAATCTAACCACAAATTTTAGTCTCAGAAATTTTCGGCCCCTTGAATAGTTTAGGGCCGTGGTCGGTCTCCCTGGTTGCCCCTGCCCATGGCCCACTCTGCTTCTCGTTGGTTGAAAATTTTCTTTGGAGGTGACCACTCCCTTTTGTTCCAAACCCGAATGATTATCTTTATTTCGTCGAGTAATTGTATTCATCTCCATAGGGTATCCGTTTGGAGTCATGCATTCAAATTTGACTATTGAGAGAATTTACTACATGATACCCCATCTCGGGTGTCTAGTCTTCAACTTCTTTGGCTCCCACATGATGCACTTCCATAATTTGTCTTTTCTTCACTTCGGAGGTTCGAACTTTAATATTTACCAGCCTTCATTCTCAATTGTATTTAAGTTGTACACTGGTGGGGGCAAAGGTGTGATAAAATAATAGATAAATAAAGATAATAATAAAGAGTCACACACCCTTGAGAACAATGGAACTCACTGCAATTATCACAGATCGTTTGCAAGTTTTAATGATAAGTCAATTTCATTCGCAGGGATTGTATCCGTTAGATCTACTTATATTTAACAAGCGTAGACGAATTTAGTTGTTTAGAATAAAATATAAAAAGATGAATAATATGAATAACTATCTAATGCAAATAAATAAATAAAACAAATAAACAAACAAATAACTAAATATGAATGTAAGTCAAATAAATTAGGATTACTAAGTCTATTACTAAATTGTTATTCTAACCTGTCACATTAAGCATTATATATTAACCAGAATTCTAAATTCTACCTAGCCTTTTCTAGACTTAGGAGCAACCTCTCCACTACTAGGGATTCCTAAGTAATGATTGGTGATTAAATCAAACCTTAATGGCTATCTAGTTAAACTAGTTGATTATGTGGTGTTGTCAATAACTAAGATTAATCCTAAGATTGATCAGATCTAAGGAAATAAGTCAAAACACATAATAACAATATACGCCAAGCTTAATCAATTAAAATAACAAATAGTATTTAAAGACAAAATAATAATCCAATAATTAAAAGCAAAACTTACAGAATAAAAGCTTAGAATTATGGTTGAGAATAGATCTATAGCTAATTACTCTAAATATAGAGAAGGTGAGATGTAGAAGAGGAGTTGTCAGTCTCCAATCTTCTTCTTCCTGTCTTCCTCTACAGGTCAACTTGCTTCTTGGATGAATAGCTTGATTCTAAGGATGAATATTAATTTAAAGGACTAAGCTATTGTTTAAAACTAAGAAAATATAAGTAAAGACTAAGCCTATACTTTGCAACTGAGAAAGGACATGTTTACAATGGTATAAGGGTGTATTTATAGGTGTTTAGGAAGACCTAATTCGTTTTCTTGAAGGAGAAGTAAGTAGTGGACTCCAAGCCCAACTCAAATTCGTAACCCTAAAAACATGAAATCAGGTCCGATCTTCTTTTGGCTCTAACAGCTTCAATATTCATCCGTTTAACGCGTATGAATATACCAAATTGATCGTCTCGGAAAGCTCTTCAACTTTTCTCTTGACCGTTTCTCCAAATTCCATACCGTTTTTGAGATATAAGCTGATTTGTGGTCGTAGGTACAGAAATTCAGGATTAAGGCAGCTTTTCCTTTTCCATGTTTTTAGCTTTTATTTCCTTATCTCCAATTACCATGTCTATCTCTTTCCATATCTTGTAGTCTTTGACTTGGAATATAATTAATCTCCATAATTATCTTTAAAGCTTCGCACTAAATAAATAATTAAACCCAATATGCTCTAAAAATATTATTTTACTAAATCAAGACTCAAAATAGGAAAGTGCACTATTTCTCAAGAAAATCGACTCAAAGACTTCCTAAATCACTAGAAATGATGTCTCATCCTAATATAAATCTATCACAAATGAGGAGACATCAAGACCCCCAAATCAAAGCTGTATCGTCCCGATACAATAAAGATAAAAACAAAGGGAAGTCTCTAAATACATACCTAGGTCAATTAAGCACAGAGGGAAGAAGATAGCAGAATATGGAGAATAGACCCAAAGCAACTACTCAGAAAATTTCATGTAATAATATTTAAAAACTACATACCTGTATACTTTTCATATCCACAATCAACACGGCTTGAATTTAAGATTAGATTAGCTTCGCAATGTAAGAAGGAGAGGAACTTTACTCAGTTCACCAAGGAAGCTATAGATTGTTCATCGAACTTCACTAGTATCCAAAGATCCTCTTAACTACTCTCTATTGGGTCAATCACTTCTCGATTACATAGCAAAGAATCAAAAGGTCTTTAAGGTTGTAAATTAGTCTTAGGGACGGTATGATAGTATATTTGGATAATTTAGAGTGAGCTTTTAGCTCTCTCCTCACTAGCCATCAACGAATCGCCCTAGAGCTTGAATTACTCTCATAAAACGTTTCTCACTCAACCCAATGAATTCTTTGATGCACAATTTAGCATCCCCAATAACCCAATTAAAGCCTAAGATGTCACATAAAAATTCCTCTTTGCCGGTCCGAATATATATATATATATATATATATTTTGTTTTCAAATCAATTTCTTTAGCTATGACTCTCTTTTTAATGATGAGATATCACACTATTTTTTCATATATATATTTTAATGCCCTTATTGGCAAAATTAGCTCGTAGCTTCTTTTTCATTCACTATTACCCCGGTAAAGGGTTACAATATAAAAATCTGTGAATCATCATCAATATAAATAACAGAGGACAATTAATATGCTCAAAATCCCATCCCAATAATATTTCCCATAATTGTGGACCCACCACCCCAACCTCAAGCTCTAAAACAACTGTCTATGCATCGCGATTCGAGTGCGGGTCATATGGAAAAGTCCTAAAATCTAAAGGGATATGGCTTATAACGTGGTTCAATAAAAAGCTTTAGAAAGGCTAGAAGGGGCTGAGAAGGATATAGCATAAAATCAAAAATAACATGGTGAGAAGGTGTAAAAAGGCTTCAAAGGCTTCAAACATGAAAGAACCGCCTTAATCACTTTCTACACTATGTAATTTCGTTATTTTCTTACCTTTAGCACTTTCATCAAATGGTTTTGTCACTAGCTTGGATCTCACGGCCTACACACTTCTCAAGGTTCCCTGAGATCGAACATACTTTCTATCGCATTGCTCACTAATCTTTTCTTTACTATCAACGTGTGTTTTCCTGCAAATACTCAAAGCATACAAAATAAAATAGCTCATAAATATACTACTTTCTATCATTAACTTACTGAGCTTGTGCTTTTAAGCTATTAAACACACTCTACATACATCTAAACCTTCTCAAATTTTAATTTTACCTAAAAACAGAAAAATGGAGATGAGAGACAACGAATCCCCACACCCCCAACTCAAAAATGAGCCGTGTCCCCACGACTCGAAAAGACTCAAAAATAAAATAAAAGAAAATTAAAATTTTACAGATATTGCACATAAAGAAAAGGTAAGGAAGAAAGAAAACATACTCTTCGAGGCTATTTACCTCGCTGATCAATACCCGGAATAGGGTGCAGTGCTTTCCATGTATGTGATTTTAATATATCACCAATTTCGCTTTCCCTTACATCTTCTTATGCTCCATCCCAATCAGTCACACTCTAGAAATCTCTTGTTTATCTTCTTCCAACTTTGCTCTTAGAATAATCTCTCATGTGACAGTTGTTCATTCAGGAATATGTTTTGAATACAGCTACTAGCGTCCCAGAAGCTTTTGTTCATCTTGGGTAGATGGATCTTGATAGGAATAGGTTATGGTATCTTCTCTATGAAAGTTGAAACAGTTTTGCTCTTTGAATTCACCACAGCTAGCTTTCCTCTCTTCTCTTGATCCGATTTACCTTGTAATTTATTCCCAAACTAGTACCCATCTCAATTGAAATCTTCTAGAGCTTACCCAATAACTTGGTTTGATTCTTCATATCCCATACACTTGATAATATCTCTATTCTCTTCATCATCTCTTTTGACCCCCAACTCAAAGCTTAAACACTCTTGAAATTTGTAACTCTTGATCATAGGTGGAAAAAGCTTTATGTGGGTTAGGAAAAGTGTTAAGATGACAATTTTCTATGTGGGTATGATTGAATCAAGCTTTAGTGATGTGGGTTTAATGAATTTTGGGAAAAGATCTTGAAATTCATGGTTTTGATTCTTGGTTTCTAGGTGTTTTGATATGATTTGGGTGCTTGAATCTTCTTTGTAATGATGTAGGTAAGGATTTGGATGAGAATTAATGGTGATTTGGTAGTGTTTTGATGTTAGGTGAAGGTTTTTATGAGCTTCAATGGAGTTGGGAGAGTTTTGGAGAAGATAAAGAGGCTTGAGGTTTATGAAATTCGGAATTAATAGCTCTATACCTCTTTTTTAAGCTCAACCCGCAACTTTCTCTCTCTGGCGGCGTGGCGCGGTATACCGGGCATATCCTCCGGTATACCGGAACATCTGATGCTCCAAAATTTTTACCCACTGGATAATACCCGTGGTACAACCCGTGGCACGCGTTTTTGACCTTGCGGACCATGGCGCGGTACACCGGAGGGTACCCCGCGCTTTCTGTAGCTTTCAACGTCAAAATACCCGTGGCACGTGTTTTGACCTCGCGGACCATGGCACGGTATAGGGGGTAGTCCGCGGGTCAATTTTTTCTCGGTTCTGGACACGACCCGTGGCTCCACCCGTGGTACGGGTTTTGACCCTGCGGTGCATACCTGCGGACTAGGGGTAGTCCGCGGGGGTCATTCCGTCGCTCCGAAAAAATTTCCTCGCGTCCCTAACTCAATTTCTCCAATTCCTACACACCAAAAAACACTAATACCGTTCTCAAATATGCATTATCAACTAACAACAACTAAATTAAACATAAATTAAAAACGTAAAAGACATGAAAATTAGAAAAAACTACGGGTTGTCTCCCGTACAGCACTTTTGTTTAACGTCTTTCAAAGTTAGACGTGTTACCTCGATCAAGGCTTGCGTACATAACCTCCCCAACAACGGGCTAGGTTATGCTCATCTACTATCCGAAGTTTGTTACCCTTCTTAGCTTGTATTTCAATCCGTTTTGACGAAATAACTCTTGTAACTACAAACGGACCCATCCACGAATCCTTGAATCCCCGTGGTCTATTCTCTTGTTTGGGGGCTTTCCATGCAACCATGTCACCAACCCCAAACTCGCTTCTGATTCTCTTCTTCACGGGTTTATTGTGGACTTTCTTTTTAATTTCTTTTGTCACAACTCGGAGTGTTGGGCCTTTTTCTATACGTGATTCCTCATGCTTTTCATCCACCAAGTGTAATGTTTTAGATTCTTTTACCATTCGGAAAGTCACGGTTCCCCTATGAATATCAATTATGATGTGACTTGTCGCCAAGAATGGGCGTCCAAGTATCAATGGAACATGTTGACCTGCAATGCTATCAAGAATAACAAAATCTATAGGTATAGTTAAAGTACCTACTTGGACAAGCACGTCTTCAATGACTCCCCATGGCTTTATCGTTGAATTATCTAGGAGCAGCAAATCAATATCTTTTCTCTTGGAATCTCCCATGCCTAACTTCTCGAACAGATTCTTGGGCATGATATTCCTTCCTGAACCCTAGTCACACATCGCTTTAGCTTTGAAATTACCACCTATATTAATTTTGAGATATAAAGCTCCAAGATCTTGCATCTTTTGTGGTAGCTTCTTTGGAATGGTTGTCAAGCTTTCTTTAGTACGGTTCCTATTCTCGATCTCAACTTCTACACTTTCACTCTTCTTGGACAGATCTTCTTTGCAGACTATCGGTGATGTAGGCTCTTTATATGCGATTATGTCCTCTATGCATAGCGTGCTTTGTTCTTCCCTTCTCGGAATATCTAGTTCATTAAGTGGAACTTGTGGTGATTCCACTTCCTCCTCTTCTTGAAGGTTGAACTCTTCAACAACGTCGAACCAAACCTCGCTATCGATTTCAATGGCCTCGTCATCAAATTTTTTACCTAGGCCAGTTTGCATGTATGGGACTTCGAGTATAGGAACAATGATTTTTTCTGGACTTGACGTTTCAGATTTAGTATCACCACTAGGATATGTAATTCTTTGTAGATAAGTTGGTGATAGTAACGGATGTGTAGGCGGTGTCTCCGCCTTGTCTTCTTCTTTTTACACCTTTTGTGCGGTTGTCTCTTCTTTATCGGTTTCTTTTTCTTCTTCCACATGCTTGAATTCTGGATCAACCTCCTTCGCAATTTGATCTTTAACAATTACTTCTTCTAAGCTAAGTTTGGTTGGTTCTTCTACGGTTGAAATTTCGAATCCAACATTGCTATAACCCAGTTTCTTATGTAATTCTTGTTGTAACTGTTGATTGATCGTAGTGAGTTCCGTTAATCTTTGCTCCATTGCTTGATATTTTTGGTGCATAGAACGTATTAAGGTTGTATTAGCATCTATCTTTGCCGCATTTTGATCTACCATGTTTTCCAAATAATTTATACTTTCAAAAGGGTGAGACGGAAGTGCTTGTTGATCCTGTTCTTCTATGACACTTCGGATTAACGGTGGAAGCTCTTGCTGGAATTTTAGAGAAGAATTAGTCACTTAAGTGACTTGTGTCTCCTAGGCTTCCACTTTTGCAGCTTGCTCCATGGATGTTTCATTGTTGAGCTGCATACAATTTTGAACCATAATTACTAATTTATCCATCATTACTTCGAGCTTGGTTATAGCTTCTTTTTGTGGATTATGCATGGGTTCTGGTGGAGCTTGTAATTGATAGCTCGAACCTTCTTGATAAAAATTTTTACTTCGGGCCCATGCATATTTTGTGCGTAATAATTTTCCATACCTAATAAACCTAAGAAGAGACTAAAAAGAAAACGCGTAAAACTGAAAACAAATAAAAACCTCTACACTAAATAAACACAAAATAGATATAACTTAAAGATAAATCCCCGGCAGCGGCGCCAAAAACTTGGTGGGGGCAAAGGTGTGATAAAATAATAGATAAATAAAGATAATAATAAATAGTCACACACCCTTGAGAACCACGGAACTCACTGCAAGTATCACAGATCGTTTGCTAGTTTTAATGATAAGTCAAGTTCATTCGCAGGGATTGTATCCATTAGATCTACTTATATTTAACATACGTAGACGAATTTAGATGTTTAGAATAAAATATAAAAAGATGAATAATATGAATAACTATCTAATGCAAATAAATAAATAAAACAAATAAACAAACAAATAACTAAATATGAATGTAAGTCAAATAATTAGGATTACTAAGTCTATTATTAAATTGTTATTCTAACTTGTCACATTAAGCATTATATATTAACCAGGATTCTAAATTCTACCTAGCCTTTTCTAGACTTAGGAGCAACCTCTCCACTACTAGGGATTCCTAAGTAATGATTGGTGATTAAATCAAACCTTAATGGCTATCTAGTTAAACTAGACGATTATGTGGTGTTGTCAATAACTAAGATTAATCCTAAGATTGATCAGATCTAAGGAAATAAGTCAAAACACATAATAACAATATACGCCAAGCTTAATCAATTAAAATAACAAATAGTATTTAAAGACAAAATAATAATCCAATAATTAAAAGCAAAACTTACAGAATAAAAGTTTAGAATTATGGTTGAGAATAGATCTATAGCTAATTACTCTAAATATAGAGAAGGTGAGATGTAGAAGAGGAGTTGTCAGTCTCCAATCTTCTTCTTCTTGTCTTCCTCTACAGGTCAACTTGCTTCTTGGATGAATAGCTTGATTCTAAGGATGAGTATTAATGTAAAGGACTAAGCTATTGTTTAAAACTAAGAAAATATAAGTAAAGACTAAGCCTATACTTTGCAACTGAGCAAGGACATGTTTACAATGGTATAAGGGTGTATTTATAGGTGTTTAGGAAGACCTAATTCGTTTTCTTGAAGGAGAAATAAGTAGTGGACTCCAAGCCCAACTCAAATTCGTAACCCTAAAAACATGAAATCAGGTCCGATCTTCTTTTGGCTCTAACAACTTCAATATTCATCCGTTTGACGCGTATGAATATACCAAATTGATCGTCTCGGAAAGCTCTTCAACTTTTCTCTTGACCATTTCTCCAAATTCGATACTGTTTTTGAGATATAAGCTGATTTGTGGTCGTAGGTGCAGAAATTCAGGATTAAGGCAGCTTTTCCTTTTCCATGTTTTTAGCTTTTATTTCCTTATCTCCAATTACCATGTCTATCTCTTTCCATATCTTGTAGTCTTTAACTTGGAATCTAATTAATCTCCATAATTATATTTAAAGCTTCACACTAAATAAATAATTAAACCCAATATGCTCTAAAAATATTATTTTACTAAATCAAGACTCAAAATAGGAAAGTGCACTATTTCTCAAGAAAATCGACTCAAAGACTTCCTAAATCACTAAAAATGATGTCTCATCCTAATATAAATCTATCACAAATGAGGAGACATCATACACTTTATGTCTTTGCTAAGAGGCATGATCTTCATACTCTCAACCTTTAATCTCGAATGTTAATAAGAACTCTGATCTTTATCTCCTCGTAGGTTTGGATTTCATCTTCTTCCAATAAACCTCAACTGGTATTCTTGATTCTCCACTCCTTAACTCCTCAAGGGTCTAATGAGAACCTCAACTGGTACGTTCTCTGAAGAAAGATCAGGTTTTTTAACAATATGAGATAGATCGAAGTGACACAACGAGAGAGGTAAATTTGACGGAGAAGTGTGATGGTCGTTGAAAGTGTAGGTAAAGTGTGTGTAAAAGATGAGATCTAGATTTACGAGATAGGGGAGATGTTTTTCAAAAGGATATAAAAAATCCAATGGGTCCCTCAAATGATGACTTTTTAAAAAAATTATTATTTATTCAAACGATCTTTATTGTTTGAGATAAGAGGATGAATTTGAGGCGTTCATTGATTTAAGGGTGGTAGAGCATCTCAACCATCGTTTATGTATCACTAACTCCAGATTTAGAATAGTTTGTGTTTGTAAACAACAAAAATGATGACGCTATAATAGTTTATCAATACTCCCATGTATATACCCTAAAAATGAACTCCCTAACATGATAGGAGTTACAAACTAAGAGTAAGAAAAAATATGTATAATAAAGCTAAATTTGTACTTATAGGTGGTTTAAATTTTTATGTAAGTTCTAATTTTTCACGAAATGAGATACTTTATTTGTAAGCTTTTGGGTTAGATGAAAAAAAACCTAAAAAATTATTAGCTTTATCCTAACTTTTATATTACTTAGTTTACTTGAGGAACCATGAATCTTGAATATAAACATTGGATTATGAATTTAAACCTAATACCATGAACAAATAGTTTTGAATTTTGAACTATAAATCATGATCTTTGTACATGAAACATGGATCATGAACCATGAATAGTTAACCATGAACTATTACCATGAACCTTAAATATGAATTTTGAACCATGAACCATAATTCATGATTAAATTCTGTCTAGAATAAGGAACAAATATTGTCTAGATATCTACCATAACCATACATGTTAGTCGTAAGTTTAAAAAGTAATTTGTTTAATCAAAATTATATGAATAACTATTATCGTACACAATAATAACTTGTTTTCAATTACTTACAAGATGATTGGATTCAGGTAATTATTCCAACACATAAGCTTAATATATGTGTACATATAGATATGTATATAAGTTCTATTTTTGTAAGAAGATTACAACCAGATTTTAATTACTTGGTTATCACTTTTTCACCAAGTACAAGTAAATCTTACAAGGAAACTTGCAAACAATCTTTTGGATTTCCTTTAATATAGTAAATATTTATAAAGACATAAAGCGTAGAAGTTAAGTGGATATTTATTTAAGAAGTAAGGGAATATAGTAAATATCTTAGGGTTAATGGAACCCCTAAATTCAGCCCCTTTCTCTTTAAGTTCACCGTAAATAAGGATGCATAACTCTTTAATGACATACACCGGTACAAGAGTTTAAGTATTCATATTTCTCTATTTCTGACATCCAATAATGATTAAGACACCATTAATTCCGGAGTGAATAAAAGGATACTACCGATATTCACTCTTCTTCAATGTGAGTTTTGAGTAATAAAAGGCTATCCATTATAAACCATAGGTATTATTAAATTATAGATGACCGAATAAGGGTTTTACCTAGTCCAAACCAAAACCCTAAATTTTTTCTAAAACCCTAAAAGTGGTATGAATCCTCACTTTAGGTTCTTGATTGCAATAAAAAGAGAAATAAAACTTCCATTTTTAAAAAGGAACGAGGAAAAATATTTTTTGAAATTTATACATTATTTTCTTTGTAGATAGTGGGGAATAGAATGTTGTATGACTAACTTTTGCTCAAATTCTCCTAGTTTCCTCTATTACTTTTAAAACTAACCAACTTACTAGATGTGCAATTTAAGTAACCAATATACATATAATTTAGTATATCTCTAAATCTAATAAATTAATAGTCCAAAATTGAAGAAATAAACCATTAATTTTGAATGGTGAATTAGACAATTAGTCATTTTGAGATAATCAAAGTACTATCTTGTTATTAATAAAATATCTACAATTAACAAAATATTGTTACATTATTCCAAAAAATAACAAATATACTCTTGTAGAGGTGTGTATTTGTTAAAGTAAAATAGGAGAAACAATAATAACAAAGATGGAGAGTAATGATCAGGTACATAAGAAGGTACGAATCATCAAACCAAATAAATTACTGGTAATAACAAAGATTAGTTAAACGGTAGAGTTGAAAGTGAGATGATAGTCTCATCAAGAGCTCAAGTTTGAGTTATTCGAAGATTTTTTTAATTTGACTTGTTAGTTAAACAAGTCAAGCTCGAGTTTTAAATTCAGGCCCGTTTATTAAACGAGTCAAACTCGAACTTGTATAAACTCGACTTATTATAAAGGTTATT
Organism: Nemophila menziesii; assembly: GCA_029959085.1. Lineage (NCBI taxonomy): Eukaryota > Viridiplantae > Streptophyta > Magnoliopsida > Boraginales > Hydrophyllaceae > Nemophila > Nemophila menziesii. Next base: position 257,487 of record JARWIR010000044.1, read on the forward strand.
TAATAGTTCATTAGTTGACTTAGTAGATATATTCAATTAAAATATTATCGATTTATTTATATACAAAAATTCAAAAAAATACGTAAATTTTTTGCATACGTAATTAATCATAATAAAGTATTATATATCTACTATGTAATTTTTTTCTTTAAATCAAATTATGTAATGTGTTATATATTAGTTTTACTTAACTTCATTTTGAATCACTGAAAATTCTCCCTAAAAATAAGATATATCATAGAAAAATAAACGAGCCTGAAATAAGTCATAAGTGAATCTCAAACAGACCTCAAACAAACCAAGTCGAGCCAAGCTCAAGCTTGGAAATAAATTAACGTGCCAAGCTCAAAATTAAACATCGAGGCTTATATATATCAAAGTAAAATCGAGCTCAAACTCACTAAAATATTACCAAACCAAACTCAATATAGCCAAAGTTTGCCTCGACTAGTTTGCAGGACTAGGTTCAAGCACTAAGAAGCCAATCGGTACCACCACATTAGGATAATACCAAATAAGACATATAAGAAGTAAGGTTAGACTAATAAAATAACCATGGAGAGACTCAAATATTTTAGATTATGAATTTCAACAATCATGAATTTATCAACATATCATTCAAACATAAACTAAGACAGAAAAAATTTCTTAATAGGAATATAAAATAATAGTTGTAGGGTTGTAAAACATTATGGTTACAAAACTGGCGCACTCTTAATTTTGTAGGTAATGAAAAAAGAAGGGACTATTTATTTTTTTGAGTGAAAAGTGATGAATACTTTATAAACAACTAAATATAAACTTTTCTGTTAAGCTTTAGTGTCTAAATGAATTAGAATTTACTTGAAATGTTGAAAAAGACTAGTTAAGAGTCATTCAAATTTGAATTGGTAAAATTAGCGTCTTAATGAATTAGATGAAGATTACATTAAGTTCAGACAATTACAATCAAAGAATGAGTCTTGATATGGACCAAAAAAACTAAACACAAGGTAATAAACCAGCATGACACCATATCACAAATACCGCATTGCAATCTTCATTAACATAAGAAAAAATTTAAACAAATTAACCCAAGCAAAATACCACATTTGCATGCATATAATATTCTATTATTTTTAATATCCCATTACACAAATAGAAATTTGTTAAAATTTAAGAACTACTCCACAATGTATGTAGATTACTCTTCATGTAAACATCACACCTGAACTAGTAGCCACCACATAGTCCGAGCATCTTCCTTTTCCCGTGATGTCAAAAAATCACTCTCTAACTGTGTAAAGTTTAGCATTTTAATAAATCTAAGGAAAAAAATCCAAATAAGTATGGCCATGTGATATATATATATGTATAGAAATATGTGTCCGTTTTGCTTCATGAAATCATCATCTTTATTTTTGGTATATGAAGAAGCCAGTGGAAAATGTTGCTTGAACTTCATTCATGGATACTTAAGTTCACAATTTAAAAGTAAATGTAGAGAAATGAAGAGTGAGATGGTGATTTGGTGTTTATAGGTAAGAAATAAAAGTATATGCACATTAAGGGTGCACAATCCATGTCAATAACAAGGGTTGTTTTAATAATTAAAAAAGAGAAGTATCATTTCTGGAAAGAGATTTTAGGAACTAAAGTAAGTACAAAAATTATTCCATTAGATAATAACAATGAAATTATTCTGGATATTCGCTACTTTAAGAAGTACAAAACAAAATGGTCACGTGTCCTTTCATCACATCCCGATTTGTCTGGACATGCGAGCTGATACCTTTAAAAAGCGTGCTAGGTTGCAAGCTATGAGTTTGCAGGGGTCTTTTGACACGATTCTATATTTTTTAGGACTTGGAATCAGACAAGTTAGGGACGATACTTGCAGTAGTTTAAATTACCGATAAAAAAGATAATAAAAAAAAAAAAACCACCACACCACCAAACCTATTGCACCGAACCTCTGCCAAGACAACACATTAATCACTTGAATATTAACCTAATACAAAAATAGAGTTAGGAGAATATTAACCATTTGGGTACACATCCACCACACCAACAACAACCTACGCATAATCGTCCACCATAAATTTAGAAATAAAAAAAAATACAAAATATATTTTAATAAAACCAAATAAAATAACATTTAGTCATTTTAAATTCTAATAATTTTATCACAATAATGATATAACTACAAATTTATTAAAAAGAAAAAACTGTAGAAATATGAAATTACAAAAAAATATATTTATGAATTTGTAATTATGACGTCGTACTTTATAATCTCTTATAAATACAAAATATAAGGGGTGAGCATGGGTCAGGTTTACTCCCGGTTGGGGTTTAGGGTAAGGGTAGGGTAATGTAGTTGGGTTAATATTTTGAAAAATCTAGTGTAGTTTAATTTTTTACCATACCCTCGGGTTGCCCATACACGGATTAACCCCTGGTTAATTTAACCTGGATTTTTTAATGACACTTATATGAAGTATACAAAATACTAAGTTCAGCAAAATACATGTCATTTGAATTACATTAAGTTTTTTACAAGTTTAAAAAAATACAAGTTCATTTGATGTTGATTCACAAAAATATTACAATTATTACATTTCAAGTTCATATACAGAAATACGTCTTCAAATGTTGAGATGTTACAAGGTTGTTCTATGTAAAATATTCTAGTATAATATGTAACTTACACCACCCCAAACAAGGATTAGCACTTGAATATATGAAGCCGTGAGACTCAAAATTGTTTAGTTTCATCATAGGTTGACCATATAATTTTTTTAATTGGTAATCACCACATGCCTCATGTAATATACAATTTCACGGGTCTCTGATATTGTTGTAAAATATCTTAGAATCCGTAAAATCCTCATAACCAGATTGTGTTCCAAACACATAGGCAACTACTAATGACTACCAAATACATATAAAAAATAATGATTATAACGAAGGGCTTGCCGAGAATTAGTGGACATTCTGATTGATATTTATCTAAAGGTTTCAGCAGATGTCAAGTAAAATTCCTCTAAAAAAGAGTTCACAAATAGTGGAGTAAGTAAGAATTACAAAATGTATGGACAAAGTAAATAAAATTAACCAATATATGTAATAAACTTATCAAACTCAAACTCAACTTCAGAAACTCAACCTGAAATCAGAAATCATATTAAACCATTTAGAGTCCAAAAGTAACTACCACAAATCATATATATGATATCGACCATAGTATTTCAGACTAAAGTTTACTTAATATGTGGAAATTAATTCAACTCCTTGTTGTCAAGCTGTTTTTACTAACATTAATACGTCCCCAATGTTCTCCATTTTCAAAATAAAATCTAACTCACATTTTTTATCCTATATTTCATTATCTATGTTATCACCCTTTCAGCACCAGATACTAAAAATTCCTTGTCTTTTAATCCCCAAAGCAACTTAAAAATGCTCAAGTTAGAAAGCCAAAAAAGAAGTCAAAAGATTACAATCCCCATAAAATAAAAAACTAAAAAATGAAAGTTCAGTGTAATACCTAGGATATATGTTCCTAATGCATAATTTTCATAGACGTCTATAATGAATACTTCAACAGTTAGATTCATAAATAACTTTTGTCTAGAGCAATTAAACAGATGTAAGACCTTACAACCAAACAAATACTCGCAAAATCTGAAAGCAAACACTTTCTATATCAGAATTTAACCATTTGCAAATCACAAATAAAACTATTTTGAAATCAGAAAAGAAATTAAGAAATAATTTTACGAACAAAGGAACATATTAAAAAAAGAAAACAATTATCAACAAATTAGGAAGAAGCTCGAAGAACTTTGCTCACTAGAAAACTAAGTTCTAAAAACAAAAGGATCTGGAACAAAAACAAAATACAAAATATTAGTAAGTATATATTAGATCTAAAACAGAAAAAGAGGAAAAAATAGAAAATGTTCAAATTATAACATAAAAGACAATTTATTCTATTAATTATTTTCATTCTTTTGGGAGAAATGGAAAAGATTATGCGCGTACTAATAGTCTCACATTAGAATTTGGGATAAAAACCATTGAAAATGATTTAATATAACATGATTTTCTTATCCTTATGAATACTTAATGTCTCTTTATTTTAGCTATTACGGAAGTTACCAAGGCTTGGTCTACAAAACAACTGACTTTAATGAGCATTGAAGAGCATTTATCACCAACCAATGATGAACATTTATGTGACAGCTTTTTGTCTTGCCATTTCTTTTATAAATAATGACTTTGTTACTTGCATTTCAAGAGAAGAGGAAAAATTGTTCTTCAGATAATGAAATAACTATTCTAGGGAAGAATAAAAAACAATTCTAAGTAGAATGGAAAAAACTATTCTAAAGAGAATATGAAAAACTATTCTAGAAGAATGAAATAATAATTTTGTAGAGAATACAAAAAAATTATACTAGAGGAAATATAGAATAGAATACGGACGAAACTAAGAATTCGGAAAAGAAAATACTACTCTCTACTCTCCTCTCATAGAATATTTTAATACTACCAGAGCCGAACTTCTGTTAGAGATAACGGCACGACCGAAATATCTTTTTAACATGATTTTCAATTCCATATGATAGTTCTTTTCTTGAATTTTCGTGTAAATTTCCTTGTTTTCAATTTCTTGTAATAGTGTAATATTACTTTAAATCTAAAATAACTTCTTTTAAATTTATATGAAATCTATTTTTTACTTTTTCTAGTGATATTGTTAGATTTTTCCAACAAAATCTCCCTTAAATTTTTAGCTAAATATACATGTTAAATCACCCTAAATCCAGCAACATATGAATGATATAATAATATCCAGCAACATGTTAAATCTCCATTTTCTCCTCTCTAAAACCCAACTTCTTCCATTTTATTCCACCTGTCTTTTTTTCTCCAAAGCCTACATCCTCCTCTTTCTTTGAATAAAGTTTTGTTTTCTTTGACAGCCTTGGTCTAGGGCTTCTATCTCTAACCATGTTCTGTTTTTTATTAGTTAGTATATAATATCGAATCTATGACCATTACATTTTAAATATAGATTATATGTATAAGTTTGCCAACCCAAACCTTCTTTGGAGAGGTGTGCTTCCTTATTTACATATCTTAAATTATTTCGTTATCTTGTCATTTGGAAAATAGAAAATAATCTTGTGGAACAGTCACATTTTTAATTTTAATATGTTAAAACATGAATATTTGTCAATTAGTATTCTTCTAAATAGTTTTATGTTTCCAAATGTTACATGTACATGTTTTAGATTACGTTTATGAATTGCATACATTTCTTTAAACATAATTAATTCATAAATTATAATTTAAGGTTGTAGTAATAATATTACATAAATAAATACATATCACTTGGTTTTTAGCCTTAGTAATTGGGGACTAGAGCTATAAAAGTTTTTTGCAATTTTTTTTCGTTTATCATCTTTAATTGTATCTCTTGTTTTAGAATTTTATTCCATGAAATTTCATTCAGATTAAATAAAATTCTTTAGGTGTATCAGTCCAACGACACTACAGCTTCAAGATAGAAATTGTTCTAAGGAGGTTTCAAAATGTGTTAAGGTTTGGCTGTGTATAAAATGGCCATTAATCTTAGATACTACGTCACTATTTTCAAATCAGTGAGATTTACTTTTACTTAATCGATTAAATTAATTAGTATTTATATTTGGAATTGGGGAGTTTAAGTACTTTATACCACAAACCAAGAGTTTTTATCACAATCTATAATTTCGTATTACAGGAGTAATTAGTAAAAATATTCAAGAGAGGGAAGAGGAGGGAGATGTTGGAGGGGAGGGATCTCGCAAAAGATTCAAAGTATCCAAATCAACACATGGCAAAGGTATGATTTTGGATGCTAATTTTACAGTCATTTTTTTATGTTTAAGTATTTTATACCACAAACTAGAAGAGAATAGGGATCTACTTTGACAAGATCGAATTTAGCAGCCAAACAATTTTTTCCATGTCTCCGTTTTCCATTCACGGTCTTAATTGGGACCTAAAAAAGGATAAGCGCTATCATAACAATGGCAAATCTAATTCAAACATCTCAACCAATTTAAATAGAAAAAAGACATCCCATATAATGCACAATGGGACTTTATTGAAAAAAGTTCGATAGTTTCTCTATTGGTTACTCCACATAGATCTTAAACATTAAATTGAATGTAATGAAAAAAATTATATTTTAATCTTGATACATTGTTGTTTTTTCATTTTTGTTTTTATTAATTATATTCATGTAAACGTGGATCCATTTATTTCATGATTGTGTTAAGTATACAAATTATGTCAATTCCATTGAGGGACAACAGTGTAGGTGGAGCAGCTAAGACAAGCTGAAATGCATCACAGGTGTAACAACATGTATGCTTAGGGCTCCCAAATCACAAGTCCTTGGAACTAGTACACATCACAACCCGTAGAGGTTGTTTAAGGGGCTCCAAATCTGCGAAATGCTAAGGATTGTTGGCGCAATAACATATCATAAATTTTTTAAATGGATGGGATATATAAAAATTAAGTAGTACTATATCAAATTTGGGAGGATGCAGCCACGACTAATCCCATGAGAAATATACATTCCTCCTCATGCATATTCTCACTTAATAAAAACTAGGCTACACACATTCAGGTAGAGGATTTGAACTATTTACCTCTTGCTTTACCCCTTTTGGATGCATGCTATTGTAATTAATTGTCTAACCTAAAAGTAAGCTATAAAATGGACAAATTCGAGTGATGGATTTTGAAGATTTTCCAAATTAACTAAATGTGTAAATTTATGATATTATGATTCATGTATATATAGTTGAGACTGATTTTAGTTTGTTTTTTGATTTTTAATATTTTTTTTTTCTTAAGTTAACGTTTACCGTTAAATTTCTAATTTCTTGTAATTTAATAATATATGTTGACCAAATCCACATTCGACCCAGATCTAACCAAAAACCATAAACCCAAACACGAAATCTTATATAGTGATTAGGTTAGGTATTGGGTCTTGATAATTGAAATCCGCACTTGCGCGTTTAGTGCTAGTTTAATTATGTAAGTTGGATAATCAACCCGTATGCACCCTTACACTAGATGATATTTGGTCTAAAGAGGGTTTTTTGAGTTGAAAGAGAAATAACTAATTAGATCGATATGGGGGTGTAACACGATATTTTTCATGTTGCGGTTATCCAACTACATAGTTGTAATAAAATTGTATGTATTATGGATGACAACAACCTGTGGCATGAAAACCTTGAAGAGATTAAGGTTTTATTTCTTCTTACAAGTTACTACGTTCATATCTTTCAAGAAGACCTCAGATCTATGAGTATCTTGATCAAAACCTTACACTTGAGAAAGTTAAATGCGATATTTTTGATATGGAGGTAAAAACTCTGAATCTATACAATAACCCTGGCCTCATTTATAAAAAATATTGGGAAATTATACAATTTGATGTTTTTACATGGTTAGAGTTTTCTTCAGTGTATCTCTAGATCTCAACATACGAATAATTCTATATTTACATTGGTTCCCAAAGGTGATAAGTAGAAAAAGGTGGTTGATATATTTCTAGTATCATGCTGGAAAATTGATTACAAGATTAATGCTGCCATTCATTTATATGATGAAGGTATATATAGATGGTATTATATCCCCCACACAGTCAACGTTTTTGTCGGAAGGAGGTAAGGAAATTCTAATCAAAGTTGTCTTACAAGCTATACCAAATTATGCGATGTCAATGTTTGAATTTCCAAAAACACTGTGTACAAAATTGTCGAGTATTGTTGCTAATTTTTGGTGGGATGCTGGGAATAAAAAAAGAATTCACTGGATTAACTGGAAAAGAATGGCGAGATCTAAGAAGATTGGAGGCTTAGGATTTTGGGATTTCTACAAAATGAACTACGCAATGTTAGCAAATCAAGCTTGGAGGCTGCTTAACAATTTAGATTTGTTTGCTTATAAAAATCATAAATCTATCTATTTCCTGAATTCTAATATGATTGATGCAAAGTTGACTAAACGACGATCTTGGAGGATGTAAAGCATTTTAAAGGACAACAATTCTTAAAGAAGCATATGTTATGGAAGGTAGGCAATGGAAGAAATTTTAGTATCTGGAATCATTGTTTGCTTAGCAAAGGTATTTGTTTGAAAGCCTAATAATTCTTCAATTAATTTTGTGCATGACTTTTTTGATAAATCGGGTATTGGGTGGAATAATGAGTTACTTCAAAATTATTTTTCGAAAGAAGTGGGAGACTTTATTACAAAAATTCCGAGATGTATTATTGAAGATGAAGATAAACTAATATGTCCATATAACAAGAATAGGGAATATTCTACTAAATCAGGTTATCATATTTTGGTTAATGAAGAATTGGCTCTAGAAGCACAATCATCTATTTAGGGAGATAATAAGGATAACGGTATTTGGGATATAATCTAGAAAAATAATGCACTGTCAAGAATTAAAAAAAATTGTTGGAGAGTGTGCAACAATGCTTTAGCGGTTAAAAACAATCTGAAAAATAGGAAATTTGTTAATAATGAGATTTGTGAATGGTGTGAACTAGAAAATGAAGATATTGTACTCATTTTCTTGAAATGCCCTTCTACCATGGAAATATGGGCCTTATCACCATTGCAGATTAAGATTGACCAGAACTTTAAAGGTACGTTTTTAGAATAGTTTAGACTAATTATTGATGGTTATAGTGAAAATGGATGGGAGAAAAAACAGGTGACAGCTTATGTGGTGGCACTATTATGGAATATATGGAAGGAAAGAATGAAATGCTTGCATGAAGGAACTAAGTGGAATGGTGATAGCATTTTAAGGAAATCAAAGGGGCTAATTTTGAGGATTTTCGGGTCGTGTATGGATTGGAGAAATATTTTTAATACAAAAAGGGATTATAATGAGTATAATGAAGAGACTAATCCAATTGTAATGGATGAAGCTGAAGTTATTTGGATGAGTAATGACTCTTTATTAATAATAAAGACCCAGCTATTGACGCCACTAGAGTGGGTAAAGATGATAATGTGGTGAAAAGATCAAGCATGAAACTTAAAATATAGTGTTATCGAAGGAGATTGTGTAGGCCATTTTATTAGCAATAAGACTAAGTAAATATTTTCTAAATCAAAGTGTTTTGTTTTACTCGGATAACCTTGAATTAGTTCAAGGAATTTTTGGGTTGACCGGGCTCCATTGGAGCCTTAAACCTACCCTTTCGGAAGTTAGGAAATGGTTAGGTCAAGGTTCAGATTGGAACATTGCCCATGTGGATAAAAGATACAATTCTACAGCTAATGCACTTGCTAAGTGTACTAGGAAAAATATAGATCTTTCTAGCTGGAAGGACTTATCACTTACAGCTTCTAATGAGTTTTTAGTTAAAATATGTAATACACATAAATGATTTTCTTATATTCTCCGATTAAAAAAAACGACAACTAATAACAAATAATACACTTATGACGTCAAATAAATATACATGTAGAAATGACTAAGCTCATCTAATGTCTTTGCTTATCACACTATCTCTACATATACCCATGTACTAGTAAGGAGATAAAATCATCCTATACGTTAAATTATGAAGTTAAAACTTAGTATTTAGTTATTTTTATTAAATACATAGAAGTACACACTTATAAATATTTAATATGTTTATCTTTAATCCTATTTTAAATTATACAGTAATATATTTAATTCGATAATTTTGGACTCTATGTATTATTATTTATTTGGATTACATTGTTGTTATTATTGGATTGATTGTATTATTTCGTTATCGTGTATGATTAATTATAAAATTGGGATAACACGGCCTACTTCGTCGTTTATCCATTAATTGTTATCATTGTTGAATCGACCTACTTAGTTGTTTCATATTTGATATTTGATATATCTATCGATCGATCGCTCGACATGATACAGTCGAGTTGTACTAGGCGGCAGCGGGCTTGCCAAGATATACACGACTATCATGATTTATTCCCACCTGCCGCATGTTACGGATATTTCCTTGGCCAGTGGTTCATAGGTTCGTTTTACCTGGGTATTACCAGTGAGAGTGATAAGGGATCGAGAGTTGCGGCGGGAGTCATAAGGGCAAAACCACAGTGTCTTTTGCAACGTGATTATTACTTGCTAGTGTATATAGCTTGATGGGTAGTATAGGCTGCCTAGTTGGATATATATACTTATATGATTTATTTATTTATCGTTTTATGAATGTTTACTTTATATTCAGACCTATATCAGTTCAATGACAACGTCTTATATAATTACCGCCCTTAGGTTAAAGTCTACATATGACTATTATTTATTTTCTCGCTGAGCTAGTGGAAGTTCACCCCCCTTTCCCCACCCTTTTAGGTTAAGATAACTTAAGGAGTTGGGCAGTGGTCAGTAGCAAAGGACAAGTTGAAGAGGAAGAATAGATTTTTGTATTTATTAGTTTGTATTATTTAATTTTGCACAATGTAATGTAATAAATAGTTAGGTAGTATAATAATATACTTTTATTAATTTTAAATTAGATAGAATAGTCATGATTTTTGGGGCGCTACAAGTTGGTATCAAGGCTTTGAGTAGTCTCTAAGCGTAACTAGGAATAGGATTCTCAGACTATGGACAATGGATAGAAAATGGGTAGACAAAACATGTAAATCGATAAAAATTAGAATTAATTAGTAGTTGTCATTGAACCAACCCCAAGATAACTCTTGAGGGTGATCCCTTGTCTAGTACTAAATGTGGTGATAATCTCTTGAGTAGAGTGTCATTTTTTTTGGTTACTAGATTCGTCTATATTTGGACATTTAGATCCTTAATAGAAATTTAATCATAAGTAATTACGCGATTGTAGTTAAGTGTCAAAATTTTTTAATTTCCATACTTGATAATTTATAATAATTCGTCGTTTATGCCTTCTTTGATTAATTCCTATGATTGAAATCATTTAAATCAAAATGAAAAAAGTCACACTAAATAAATCGGGCTTAGAAATTAATAAGAAAAGGAATTTCGAGGGCGATAATTTTTTAAGGTGGAACGAGTGTGAAACAATGAATATTTTAATAAAAAGAAATTTATAAATATATTTTTAACATATAATAAAAATATAAGTAACTAAAATTATTTGTAATGAATACTATTTTATATATATCAAAGGAAATCTATTTTAATATTTTATTAATTTTAAAGTAATTTAAGTCTCGTAAATAGTGTAGCTTAGCATAAATACATAATTGATTATTACTAGTAAAGTAAACTAATTGATATAGGAAGGTAATAATATTATTATTTATAAAAGAAAATTAATAAGTCCTCACACCTCTCCATATTTACACCATCGACACAATCCTAATCTCCTTTACTCCAAACCTATTGCATGGATAAGAATTAAAAATATCACCTTATCTGATCCTTTCTAGCTATAAACATGAAACTAAGATCAAATAATACACTTATGACGCCAAATATATGTACACATACAAATGACTAAGCTTATCACACTATCTCTATATATATTCATGTACTAGTAAGGAGATAAAATCATCCTACATGTTAAATTATGAAGTTAAAACTTAGTATTTAGTTATTTTTATCAAATACTGGTGGGGGCAAAAGTGTGATAAAAAGTAAAAAAAATTAAGATAATAATAAAATACACACCCTTGACTACCACGAGAAAGTCACTGCAAGTATTACAGATCTTTTTTAGTAAGTTTAGTTAGTAAGTAAAAGCTTGTTCGCAGGGTTTGATCTGTTAGATCTTCTTATGGATATAAAGAAGTATAGGAGAAATTACTTGTTAAATAAAAAGACAAAAAGAGTAAGAATATTTATTTAGTTTTTAGATCTGAAAATTTATAATGCTAATAAATAAATACTAAACGAATGGAAATGAAAAATATAGCTTAGGGTTTGTAGTATGCACTTATCTTTCAAAATCAATATTCTAGATATAAGGGTGATCAATATTCTAAATCTAGATTATAAGTTCCTCCTAACCCCTTTCCAGGCGGACTTAGATGGCGACCTCACAATTAAGATTGGACTTAACTAAGGTGCTCCTACGCCACTAGGTTCTTAGATGAGATCGGCCTTCTAATAATGATCAGTGATTAAATTAAACTCTGGTGACTATCTAGTTAGGCAAGCGTGTCAGGATCACTACCGCACACTAGAATCTTATGTGGTGTTTCAAAAATTAGACACCCCTTCCGGGCGACCACCTAACTACTATTAATGGGGTACCCTATACACATACATTCGCAAGACTACGGTCAATAAATCAAATCACAGAAAACAGATATATGGTTAAGCAACTAGAATCAATTTAACATGGTTTCCCCAAATAACGTTAAAACAAATAAAGAATTAGAAATCAAAGATTACACATATGCAAACCCAAGCTATGGAAAAATTAGTTCAAATCTAAAGACATAGAAATAAACTACGGACAACAGTAATTAGAAACAAAGATAATCAAAAGAAGCTAATACAAATTATAATAATGATAGAGGGAGATGGTGGAGGGAGATGATGGAGAAGTGGATTTTTCTATTTTCCAGCTCTTGTCTTCCTCTCTATAGGTCTTGTTGCTTCTCTTGAATGACTTCTATGATATTTAAGGTTTAGAACATTGTAAGGACATGTTTACAATAGTTAAAGGGTGTATTTATAGGAGTCTAGGAAGCCCTAAAAAAAAAATTTGGAGTGGAAGACAAGTAATTGGACTTCTAGTCCAACTCAAATTCGTAGCCCTAAAATATAAAAAAGGTAATAAACTGTTGCTGTTTTTTTGGCATAACTTCTTCAATATTGCTCCGATTGACGTGTTCTTCGTATTGAAACTGATCGACTCGGAAAGCACTACAGCTTTGCTTCATACCATTCTTCAAAATTCCCAGTCAATCTTGAGTTATGATTACTTTTATGGATGTAACTGCTTGATTTCAGATTTACTTGACAACTTTTCTTTTCCTATTTTATCTTTTCCTTCCTTTATCTCCAATTTCCATCATTATCTTCTTTCTTTTATCTCTTGGAATTGATTTGGCATCTAATTAATTATCATATATCTTTAAATCTTCACAATTAACAAAAAATTAAACCAAATATGCTTAAAAAATAATAAATCATCAAATCAAGACAAGAAAAAAGAAAATACAATAATACTAATAAAAATCGAGTATTAAACTTCCTTAAACACCAAAATGATGTCTCCAACTAAGATTAAATCATCACAAATGGAGAGACATGAAGAACTCTGACTCAAAGTTGTATCGTCCCGATACAATAAAGATAAGAACAAAGGGAAGTCTCTAAATACACACCTAAGGGAACTCGGCTCTCAGTTGTTCTACCAACTGGAGGAGTAGGGTTCTCAGGCATAGGCTGGAAAGAGGGCAAACCCTGTTGTACTCTCATCTCGTTAATTCATCCCATCACATTAGTCACAACTACCTGAGAGTAAACCGGAGGAGCAATGCTAGTATAGGCTATATCATGGTGTGTATAAGGTTTCAGTCCTTGGGCTACTCGAAGCTCGTTTATTGCCGCCATCATATGCGTGTTATGCTCGTCTTGTGCCAGGGTAGTCGATGGACTCGAACACGCTTCTTATTTCTTAGTCGGCCCATACCCGGTGTCCAACTCCTCTTCGGCGAGCCCATTACCTTAGCAGCATCCCACACCGACTCAACTTGCTCCTTAAGCGACAAGTCTCGAGATTCAGTTGACTCAGATGGACTCTGAGTCACTTTCTCTTTCATCATCTCCTTCAACACTTTCTGTTTATTTAAAGACATGAAAAAAATTAATATCAAATAATGAATAAAATTATAATTAAAAAGTCATTTTTAAAATAAATTTACATATGTGTTCTTAAAACCTTCCGACCTCCACTGCTTTGTCTTCTTGCTTTTGCCTATAATCTCGAATAACGCAGCCATTTGTGGAATGGGGACTTGTTGTTGGGTAGCCTCATCCCTCACTGTCAAAGTCTCATCCTCTGTCGCCTTTAAAACACCCCGTTTCATACAAAAAAATTAATAAATATCATAAATAATTTAAACACCTATATAAAAAATTAACTACCTAGTAAAGAATATCTCTAGTGCGGGAATATTTCCTAGAACCTGTCCCACTTTTATTCTTTTACTTCTTTCGATTTAATTTATTCATTTTACCTTGGTGCTGAAAAAATTTATATTACAAATATTAATAACAATTTATATAATCTAAATGATAAAATAAAGGAATATATAAATATATACCTTTGCTACTTTCGAACCCACAACTTACAACATATCTCCCAAATCTCATCGGATAACTCACTTGATTTAATTCCCTTCAAGAAATAGTCCTCTTCGTATTATGTTTGTAGTCTTTGTACCTAAGACGCATGGTATCATCTAAATTCCCAGCAATTTCTGCCCAATCGGGCCTTTTCCTCCAATTTGCAATATTGCAAAATTCCTATATCCTAAATATTAATTAAAGTTAAATTAAATTAAAAAGTTGTCCTACATATGTATTAATGGTGGGGTTAGTTTAAACTACATATGTAGTTTAACAGCTACTTTATCGGAACTGGGAACTTTATCCCACGCTTTGTAGCACGGTGGAATCCTTTCTCGAATAGTTAAGTTACGGACGATAGTTTCCGTAGTTTAAATTACAGACAAAAAAGATAATATCAATAAAAAAGCCAGCACACCACTAAACCTATTGCACCGAACCTCTACCAAGACAACACATTAATCACTTGAATATTAATCTAATAACAAAATAGAATTAGGAGAATATTAGCCATTTGAATTACATTCAATTTTTTTAATGACAAGTTCAACAAAATACATGTCATTTGAATTACATTCAATTTTTGTACAAGTTTAACAACATACAATTTCATTCAAAGTTAATTCAAAAAAATATTACAATTATTACATTTCAAGTTCATTTACAAAAACACGTCTTCAAATGTTGAGATGTTACGAGTTGGTTTGGTGTAAAACATACAAGTATAATATGTAACTTACACCATTCCAAACAAGGATTAACACTTGAATATATTAAGCCGTAAGACTAAATTTTTTTAGTTTCATCATAGGCTGAACATATTATTTTTTAATTGATAATCATCACATGTCTCATGTAATATACACTTTCACGGGTCTTAGATTTTGTTGTAAAGTATCTTGGGAATCCTTGAAAACCTCATAACTATATTGTGTTCCAAACACGTAGGCAACTACTAATGGCTACTAAATACATTTAAAAAATGACAATAAGGAAAGGCTTACCGAGAATTAGTGGAAATTCTAATTGATATTTATCCAAAGGTTTCAGCAGATGTAAAGTCAAATTTCTCTAAAAAAGAGTTCACAAAGAATGGAGTAAGTAAGAATTACAAAATGTATGTACAAAGTAAATAAAATTTACCAATACATGTAGTAAACTTATCAAACTCAACCACAACTTTAAAACTCAACTTGAAATCAAAAATCATATTGACCCATTTTGAGTCCAAAAGTAACTACTATAAATCATATATATGATATCGACCATAGTAATTTGGACAAAAGGTTACTCAATATATGGAAATTAATTCAATTCCTTGCTGTCAAGCTTCTTTTACCAACATTAATACGTCTCCAATGATCTCCATTTTCAAAATAAAATCCAACTAACATTTTTTATCCTATATTTCATAATCTATGTTATCATCCTTGCAAATAACAAATAAATAATGAAAGGTCTATGTATTACCCAAGATATATGTTCCTAATTCATAATTTTCATAGATGTCTATGATGAAGATTTCATTGGTTAGATCCATAAACCACTTTTTATAGAGTAACTACACGGATCTAAGCTCTTACAACCAAACAAATACTTTCAAAATATAAAAGCAAACACTTTCTATATTAGAACCAAATCATTTGGAAATTAGAAATCAAACTATTTCGAAATCAAAAAAGAAATTAAGAAATAATTTTACGAACAAGCGAACATATTCAAAAAATAAAACAATTAAAAACAAATTAAGAATAAGCTAGAAGAACTTTGCTTACAAAGATTCCATCAGTTTGGAAGGGGTCGAAATTATGCTCTTATCTTGTCTAGGCATGAAACGGGTCGGATTGGAACTTTTGTTGGTGTTTACAATATCCATGATAGGCCTGAGGCCTCAAGATTTATGTATGATCAACTCTTCTATACTCTTATCAATGAGATATCTTTTTCCATTGTTCGCTTCTTTTCATTGCACTTTATATTAATGTGACAAAAAGGAAAAATATTCAGTACCTACTACTACTACTACTTAGTCTAATGTCTGTTTGACACTTTGTTATCCTTGTGGCTATGTAATTGTTATGCTCGCTTTGACGAATTTAATTTCCTTGCAGTACGCCTAATTTTAGAAAATGGTATTTATAAATGAATTATGTCATAGAACTTTGCGGTAAGTACTATTTACTCTTTGGGGTCATATAAATAGATCTTTTTTTGTTTATCTTTATAAGTTTAAAAGAGGAAATTTGTATGCATACTCTTTGGGAAGGAGAAGTTAACTTGACCATTTCTATCAAAATTGGAGAATTGAAAAGGTTAATGCAATTATTCACTTAAAAGATCAGACTATTGGCTGGAGGTCTCAAGTCTTTCGATCAATCAGCTTTGTATTTTCTAAATGCTACTCAAGTACATTTTACCTCTTCTTGAATACCATACAAGTTTGTGCCTGGACCGTACTTGGTTATTTCATCACAAAAAACTTTTAATCATCATTTAGTGAAGGTCTAAATTCATAAATTTTCCACGTCAATACTTCTTCCAAAATTTTCCATTAGCAAAGGAATCATCCATTTCGTACAAAACAAAGTTTTACTCGTCCCTAAGAGTCTCTATCTAGCTTCTTCAAGCCGCTGTTTAGGAATAAGATTATATTATTTGTACCTTTCGGACTTGGTTAATTGTCTTGATGAACTAATCGAGTAATAATTTAGAGAGCATTGGTTCTATGTGAGTTATGATTCGATAAAGAATTTAAGTATCTGTTTCATGCCTTTGAAATTAATTAAGAAAATATAACTTTCTTGTGAGAAAATAATTACATCCATTACCCTTCAAAGACTATCTACTTTGTAGAAGAAACTTTTGATATAACTTGTACGGAAAAAAACTTATATAAACTCACGTCTATCTACTTTTTAAACTATTGCGATTTCATAAAAAGTTGTTCTAAACCACCTTAAAAGACTTTTAGCCCCTTGTGAAATTTTGCCTATTTCCAGAAGCCTAGAGAATAGGTACGAGAAAAGAAGTACTTTGCTCAGCCCACAATCCAGTGGATAAAGAAGAGAGAAATCCTTTCTACATACACTTCCAGAAACAATTTCAACTTAGCAATGTTCGTTTTAATATCATGTTTGCTCTTTTCCCCACCTTGCATTCAAAATTACATATAAATAGCATCAAATTAATTAATGATAGTTTGAGTTTAGATACTTACCATCTTTGCTTCTTCATGTTGTGTTAATGGTCACATAGGACTGTATGTGTTATTTTGCCTTTTTGACCAAATCCAAAAACACTGAAATTCAAGTGGTATACCCAATTTTTTAGCAATCATATCGTGCAACAACCAAATCCACAATATTATAAATTACGACCTAAATATCTTATTGATCTCAAGTTGGCACAAATATCATAATATAATATTACAAAATTAATATATTAAGGATATAAACACATATATTATAGTACCTTGAAAAGGGAAAAAGGGAACTGTGAGGACAAAAATGACGCACACATTTGTGAGGACAGCTTGGACAATCAGTGACACTGTTATCATACACAAAATACAAGAATCAAATATAAAATGCAAATTTAAGATGCACTAAGATTATATGAAACTAGAAATAACCCATAATCAAGTACTCTGCAATCACAGTGTTTGCAAAAATAGTAGAGTATGGTACTATTTGTAAAAACAGAGTGAATAAGTTGTTAGATTTAGTAGTTATATGTAAAAAATAAATAAAAAATTGATAAAACTATTCTAGAGGAATGAAAAATCTATTTTAAAGAAAAAAACTATTCTAGAGGAAATATTGAATAGAATATAGACGAAACTAAGAATTTGGAAAAGAAAATACTGCTCTCTACTCTCCTCTCATATAATATTTTGATATTACTAGAGCCGAACTTCTGCTAGAGATACCGGCATGACCAGAATATCTTTTTAACATGATTTTCAATACCGTAACTGTTGAAATCATTTCTTTTAAATTTATATGAAATCTATTTTTTAATCATTTCTTTTAAATTTATATGAAATCTATTTTTTTACTTTTCCAGTGATATTGTTAGATTTTTTTAACAGAATCTCATTTGAATATTTAGCTAATTATACATGTTAAATCACCTAAATCCAGCAACATATGAATGATATCATAAAGAGAAGCTACCACACACCACAAAATAGGTTGTATATAAGAAAAATGAATATATTATAATTTCATATTTAGGCTGATAAAGTAGTAGAAATGAATAAATAATTAGATGGAGTAGGGTTTCTCGGAAGAAGGTGAAAAAATGAAAATGAAAGCATACATAAAATGCTTTGCCCAAATATATTGGTTTTTTTCTTGTGTAAAAGAATTAAAGCCAAAATATATGGTCATGTTTTAATAGTTAAGGAAAAGGCCCAAGTCATTAATGGGCCTAGGGTTTGACGAACCCAATAATCCTTGGCCTGCAAAATATCACACATCATCATACAAACCCTAACCATCTCCGATTTTACATAAACACACACGAAGATGATACCATTTTGTTCACCGCCATCAATTTTCTCCTCTCTAAGAATCGACTTCATCCATTCTATTCCACCTGTCTTTTTTTCCATCAAAGCCTACATCCTACTCTATCTTTGTATAAAGTTTTGTTATCTTTGACCGCCTTGGTCTAGGTCTTCTATCTCTAACCGTATTCTGTTTTTTAATGGGTAGTATATCAAATCGATCAATGACCATTACATTTCAAATATAGATTATATGTATAGTTTATGAACCCAAACCTTGTTGGTGAGGTGAGTTTTCTTATTTCCATATTCTAAATTATTTTTAGTATCTTATTATTTGGAAAACAGAAAATAAAACTTTGAGGTATTTTTCCAAATAATAGCAAGTGGAGGGTTGAATTTGGAATAAGGGTAGATTGGGGTATATTTGGTTATTTCATAACACACTTACCAATTGTGCAATTAACCCAATACATAGATTGGAGTAGTTAGTTTTGGGTTTTAATATACTTGTTGGATCTTTATATAGGAGGATACTGTGATATTTAACGCCATTGCAGGACCTATGAAACCTTACTTGACCATCATTAAGGTAATTTTAATGTTGGGAACGGGTTAATTGCGTAATTAATCCTTATGGTCTCCGAAATTGGAGTTCTACCGTGCCCTAAAAATTCCACAAAAGCTTGTGGAGAAGTGAGATTTGTAATTTTAATATGTTGAAACATGAATATTTGTCAACTTTTTTTCTTTTAAAGAGTTTTTATGAATATTGTTTAATTAATTGATACTTTGAGTTTCCTTTGTTGTTGTAGGGGTGACTTTGCGAAAGCAGTTAAGATTTCGCAAAATGATTTGCATTATTTTGAATCTTCCTACCCCGTAATTTATATAGACATGACTTTTCTTTTGTCACAAAAAAATATCAGGTATACATCTCATTTCTTCTATTAATATAATTGAATTCATTCACTATTCGAGACTATAGTTTTTCTTTCGATTATAGGAATGAGTTACTATTTACAGTTATGATTCATAGTAGTGTTATATATAAAATGTGTTTGTTTTATGGGTAGGGAGAATGAAGTATTGTATTGGTATACTAATTCCAAGATAGCTAGAGTTGTACTATTTGAAGAATTAGAGAAGCTGGTAATCAAAAGTTCATTCATCAAAGATAAACTTTATTTACCAAACTTAGGTGAACAAAGGTTGCAAGAAATAATCAGTGAAAGGTGTGCATTGAAATCTCTCTTACTTTTCACTACTAATTACGAACTAATTACTTATATTATCATTTCATAACTATTATAATTATTTTCCATGCATTTTGAAATGACATAGTCGTCATGTGCAACCAAATGGGTGTGATTTGTCTTCATCATCATCATCGAGGATGAGACATGGTTCACCGAACATACGAAGCTCATATGTATATTCCTTAACTATTTTCTTAACATATATAAGGATTTTCTTATCTATTTTCTTAACATATATATCATAGAAAAATAAACGAACCTTAAATAAGTCATAATCGAATCTCAAACAAACCTCAAACAAACCAAGGCGAGCTCAAGCTCGGAAATAAATTAATGAGCCAAGCTCAAATTTAAATATCGAGGCTTATATATATCCAAGTAAAATCAAGCTCAAACTTACTAACATATTACCAAACCAAACTCAATATAGCCAAAGTTTGCGTCGACTAGTTTGCAGGACTAGGTTCAAGCATTAAGAAGCCATTGGTACCACCACATGAAGATAAGACAAAACAAGACACATAAAAAGTAAGATTATACTAATAAAATAACCATGGAGAGACTCAAATATTTTAGATTGTGAATTTCAACAAACATGAAATTATCAACATATCATTCAAACATAAACTAGGTCAGAAAAAATTTCTTAACAGTAATATAAAATAATAGTTTTAGGGTTGTAAAACTTGATGGTTACAAAAATGGCGCACTCTTAATTGTGTAAGTAATGAAAAAAGAAGGGCCTATTTATTTTTTTGAGTGACAAGTGATGAATACTTTATAAACAACTGAATATAAATTTTTATGTTAAGATTTAGTGTCTAAATGAATTATAATTTACTTGAAATGTTAAAAAGACTAGTTAAGAGTCATTCAAATTTAATTTGGTAAAATTAATGTCTTAATGAATTAGATTAAGATTCTATTATGTGCCGAAGAATACAGTCAGAAAATGAGTCTTGATATGGACCAAAAAAAAACTAAACACAAAGCAATAAACCAACATGACACCATATCACAAATACCGCATTGCAATCTTCATTAACATAGGAAAAAATTTAAACAAATGAACCCAAGCAAAATCCCACATTTGCATGCATATAATATTCTATTCTTTTAGTATCTCATTACCATAAACAGAAATTCGTTAAAATTTAAGAACTACTACACAATGTATGTAGATTACTCTTCAAGTAAACATCACACCTGAACTAGTAGCCACCACATAGTCCGAGCATCTTTCTTTTGTCGTGATGTCAAAAAATCACTCTCTAGCTTTGTAAGGTTTAGCATTTTAATTAGCCTAAGGAAAAAATCCAAACAAGTATGGCAATGTGATATATATATATATATATATATATATATATATATATATATATATATATATATATATATATATATATATATATATATATGTGTGTGTGTGTGCGTGTGTGGATAAAAGGTTTTTGCTATATGAAAGAAATGAAGAGTGAGATGGTGATTTGGTGTTTATAGGTAAGAAAATCAAAGAATATGCACATTAAGGGTGCACAATACATGTCGACAACAAGGGTTGTTTTCTTAATTAGAAAAGAGAAGGATTATTTCTAGAAAGAGATTCTAGTAACTAAAGAGTAAGTACAAAAATTATTCCATTAGATAATAACAATGAAATTATTTTGGATATTCGCTACTTTAAGAAGTACAAAACAAAACGGCCACGTGTCATTTCATCACATCCCGATTTGTCTGGACATGCGAGCTGATACCTTAAAAAAGTGTAATAGGTGGCAAGCTACGAGTTTGCAAGGGTCTTTTGACACGATTCTACATTTTTTTGGAATTGGAATCAGACAAGTTAGGGATGATAATTTCAATAGCTTTAAATTACCGACAAAAAGATAATAAAAATGAAAAAGCTACCAAACCACCAAACCTATTGCACCGAACCTCTGCCAAGACAACACATTAATCACTTGAATATTAATCTAATAAAAAATAGAGTTAGGAAAATATTATCCATTTGGGTACACATCCACCACACCATGAACAACCTACGCATAATCTTCCACCATAAATTAGAAATAAATTAAAATACAAAATATATTTTACTAAAACCAAATAAAATAACATTTTCATTTTCAATTCTAATAATTTTATCACAAAAAAGATATAACTAAAAATTCATTGAAAAAGAAAAAATTGTAGAAATAAGAAATTACAAAAAAAAAAATATATATGAATTTGTAATTATGATGTAGTAATTTCTAATCACTTTTAAATACAAAATATAAGGGGTGAGCATGGGTCAGGTTTACTCCCGGTTAGGGTTTATGGTAAGAGTAGGGTAATGTAGTTGGGTCTATAAATTGAAAAAGCTAAGGTAGTTTAATTTTTTACCATACCCTCGGGTTGCCCATACACGGGTTAACCTCTAGTTTACCCAGGATTAATTTAACCTGGATTTCTTAATGACACTTATATGATGTATACAAAATACAACAAAATACAACAAAATACATGTCATTTGAATTAATTTTTTTTACAAGTTTAACAAAATACAAGTTTATTTGAAGTTGATTCATAAAAATATTACAATTATTACATTTCAAGTTCATACACAAAAATACGTCTTCAAATGTTGAGATGTTAAGAGGTTGTTTCATGTAAAACGTTCTAGTATAATATGTAACTTACACCACTCAGAAACAAGGATTGCCAATTGAATATATGAAGCCGTAAGTCTCAAAATAGTTTAGTTTCATCAAAGGTTGACCATATAATTTTTTAATTGATAATCATCATATGTCTCATGTAATATACAATTTCACGGGTCTCAGATATTGTTGTAAAATATCTTGGGAATCCTTGAAAACCTCATTACCAGATTCTGTTCCAAACACATAGACAACTACTAATGGCTACCAAATACATTAAAAAAATGATTATAAGAAATGGCTCGCCGAGAATTAGTGGACATTCTAATTGATATTTATCTAAAGGTTTTAGCAGATATCAAGACAAATTCCTCTAAAAAAGGGTTCACAAAGAGTGGAGTAAGTAAGAATTACAAAATGTATATACAAATTAAATAAAATTAACAAATATATGTAATAAACTTATCAAACTCAACCTGAAATCAGAAATCAGAAATCAGATTAACCCATTTTGAGTCCAAAAGTAACTACCATAAATCATATATATGATATCGACCATAGTATTTCAGACTAAAGTTTACTCAATATGTTGAAATTAATTCAACTCCTTGTTGTCAAGTTTTTTTTTTTACTAACATAAATACATCCCCAATGTTATCCATTTTCAAAATAAAATCTGACACACATTTTTTATCCTATATTACATTATCTATGTTATCACCCTTTTAGCATCAGATACTAAAAATTGCCTTGTCTTTTAATCTCCAACGCAACTTCTAAATGCTCAAGTTAGAAAGCCAAAAAACAAGTCGAAAGATTACAAACCCCACAAAATAAAAAATAAAAATGAAAGTTCAGTGTAATACCCAAGATATATGTTCCTAATGCATAATTTTTATAGACAAATACTTTTTTACAGAGCAACTACATGATTTAAGCCCTTACAACCAAACAAATACTTTTGAAATCTGAAAACAAACACTTTCTATATCAGAATTAAAAAATTTGCAAATCACAAATAAAACTATTTTGAAATCAGAAAAGAAATTAAGAAATAATTTTACGAACAAAGGAATATAATAAAAAAAGAAATCAATTGACAACAAATTAGGAAGAAACTCGAAGAACTTTGCTCACGTACAAAAAATAAACTTTAAAAACAAACGGATCTGGAACAAAAACAAATACAAAATATTAGTAAGTATATATTAGATCTAAAACAGAAAAAGAGGAAAAAATAGAAACTGTTCGAATTATATTATAAAAGACAATTTATTCTATTAATTCTTTCATTTTTTTTGGGAGAAGTGAAAAAGACTATGCGCGTACTAATAGTCTCACATTATAATTTGGGAAAAATCCATTGGAAATTATTTAATATAACATGATTTTCTTATCTTTATGACTACTTAATGTCTCTTTATTTCACTGTTATGAAGTTACCAAGGCTTGGTCTACAAAATCACTTCAATGAGCATTGAAGAGCATTTATCACCAACCAATGATGGACATTTATGTGATGGAATTTTTTCTTGCCATTTATTCTATAAATAATGACTTTGTTAGAGAAGAGGAAAAACTATTCTTCAGACAATGAAAAAACTATTTTAGAAAGAATAAAAAACCATTCTAAATAGAATGGAAAAAAAATATTCTAAAGAGAATAGGAAAATCTATTCTAGAAGAATGAAATAATAATTTTATAGAGAATAGAAAAAATTAATCTAGAGGAAATATAGAATAGAATACAAACAAAAATAAGAATTCGGAAAAGAAAATACTACTCTCTACTCTCCTCTTATAGAATATTTTAATATTACGAGAGCCAAACTTCTGTTAGAGATAACGGCACGACCGAAATATCTTTTTAACACGATTTTCAATACCATGTGACAGATCTTTTCTTGAATTTAGTGTAAGTTTCCTTGTTTTCAATACCTTGTAATAGTGTAATATTACATTTAATTTAAAATCATTTCTTTTAAATTTATATGAAATCTATTTTCTTTTACTTTTCCAATGATATTGCTAGATTTTTCCAACAAAATATCCCTTAAATATTTAGCTAAATATACATGTTAAATCACCATAAATCCAACAACATATGAATGATATCATAAAAAACAGCTACCACATACCACAAAAGGGTGTATATTAGCAAAATGAATATATTATAATTTCATATTTAGGCTGATAAAATATTATAAATGAATAAATAATTAGACCGAGTAGGGTTTCTTGGAAGAAGGTGAAAAAATGGAAATGATCCCTCAAAGAAGAAGCATACATAAAATGCTTGTCCCAAATAAAATGAACATATGTTGAAATTTTTTCAGCATATATGTAAGAGAATAAAAGCGCTTGGTTTTAATAGTTAAGAAGGAGGCCCAAGTTTTTAATGGGCCTGGTTATATATACACAATTTACCATATATCTTTTACTTAGGTTTGACGAGCCCAAGGCCTACAAAATATCACACATCATCATTCAAACCCTAATCACCGTCTTCAATTTACGCCGTCCATTTTCTCCTCTCTAAAAACTTCTTCCATTTTATTCCACCGGCCTTTTTTTCTCCAAAACCTACATCCTCCTCTTTATTTGAATAAAGTTTTGTTTTCTTTGACAGCCTTGGTCTAGGCCTTTGGTGGGGGCAAAGGTGTGATAAATAAAGAGATAAATAAATATAATAGTAAAGAGCACACACCCTTGAGAACCACGGAACTCACTGCAAGTATCACAGCTCGTTTGCAAGTTTTAATGATAAGTTAAGTTCGTTCGCAGGGATTTAATCCGTTAGATCTACTTATATTTAACAAGCGTAGATGAATTTAGATGTTTAGAATAAAATATAAAAAGATAAAATAATATGAATAACTATCTAATGCGAATAAATAAATAATACAAATAAATAAATATGGAAGTAAGTCAAATAAATTAGGATTAATATTATGAGTCTATTACTAAATTGTTATTCTAACCTGTCACATTAAGCATTATATATTAACCAGGATTCTAAATTCTACCTAGCCTTTTCTAGGCTTAGGAGCAACCTCTCCACTACTAGGGATTCCTAAGTAATGATTGGTGATTAAATCAAACCTTAATGGCTATCTAGTTAGGCAAAGAATCAAAACTAGACGATTATGTGGTGTTGTCAATAACTAAGATTAATCCTAAGATTGATCAGATCTAGGGAAATAAGTCAAAACACATAATAACAATATACGCCAAGCTTAATCAATTAAAATAAGAAAATAGTATTTATGAAATTAAAGACAAAATAATAATCCAATAATTAAGAGTAAAACTTACATAATAAAAGCTTAGAAATATGGTTGAGCATAAATCTATAGCTAATTACCCTAAATATAGAGAACGTGAGATGTAGAAGAGGAGTTTGTCAGTCTCCAATCTTCTTCTTCTTGTCTTCCTCTACAGGTCAGCTTGCTCCTTGGATGAATAGCTTGATTCTAAGGATGAATAATAAATTAAAGGCTAAGCTATTATTTAAAAGTGAGAAAATACAAGTAAGGACTAAGCCTAAGCTTGAAACTGAGCAAGAACATGTTTACAATGGTTTAAGGGTGTATTTATAGGTGTTTAGGATGACCTAATTCGTTTTCTTGAAGGAGAAGTAAGTAGTGGACTCCAAGCCCAACTCAAATTCGTAACCCTAAAAACATGAAATCAGGTCCGATCTTCTTTTGGCTCTAACAACTTCAATATTCATCCGTTTGACGCGTATGAATATACCAAATTGATCGTCTCGGAAAGCTCTTCAACTTTGCTCTTGACCGTTTCTCCAAATTCCACACCGTTTTTGAGATATAAGCTGATTTGTGGTCGTAGGTGCAGAAATTCAGGATTAAGGCAGCTTTTCCTTTTCCATATTTTTAGCTTTTGTTTCCTTATCTCCAATTACCATGCTTATCTCTTTCCATATCTTGTAGTCTTTGACTTGGAATCTAATTAATCTCCATAATTATCTTTAAAGCTTCACACTAAATAAATAATTAAACCCAATATGCTCTAAAAATATTATTTTACTAAATCAAGACTCAAAATAGGAAAGTGTAGCATTTCTCAAGAAAATCGACTATAATGACTTCTAAATAACTAAAAATGATGTCTCATCCTAATATAAATCTATCACAAATGAGGAGTTATCAAGACCCCCAACTCAAAGTTGTATCGTCCCGATACAATAAAGATAAAAACAAAGGGAAGTCTCTAAATACACACCTAGGTCAATTAAGCACAGAAGACAGAAGATAGAAGAATATGGAGAATAGACTCGAAGCAACTACTCAGAAAATTTCATGTAATAATATTTAAAAACTACATACCTGTACACTTCTTATATCCACTGTCAACACGGTTTAATAATAGAGCAGATTAGTTTCGCAATGTAAGAAGGAGAGGAACTTTACTCAGTTCACCAAGGAGGCTATAGATTGTTCATCAACCTTCACTAGTATCCAAAGATCCATTTAACTACTATCTATTGGCTCAATCACTTCTCAATTACATAGCAAAGAATCAAAACATCTTTAAGGTAGTAATGTAGGCTTAGGGACGGTATGATTGTATATTTGGATAATTTAGAGTGAGCTTTTGGCTCTCACCTCACTAGCCATCAACGAATCGCCCTAGAGTTTGAGCTACTCTCGTAAAACGTTTCTCACTCAACCCAATGATTTCTTGATGCACAAAGTAGCATCCCCAATAACCCAATTAAAGCATAAAGATGTTCACTTAAAAATTCCACTTTGCTGGTCCGAATATATATATTTTCTTTTTAAATCAATTTTATCTTTTGTATAGCCATGACTCTCTTTTAATGTTGAGATATCACGCTATTTTCCTCATATATATATATTTTTTCTTTTAATGCCCTTGTTGGCAAATTTAGCTCGTAGCTTCTTTTTCATTCACTATTACCCCGGCAAAGGGTTACAATAAAAATCTGTGAGTCATCATCAATATAAAGAACATACCACAATTAATAAGCTCAAAAATCCCATCCCAATAATATTTCCCATAATGGTGGACCCACCACCCCAAACTCAAGCTCTAAAACAACTGTCTATGCATCGCGATTCGAGTAAGGGTCATATGGAAAAGTCCTATAATCTAAAGGGATATGGCTTATAACGTGTTTCAATAAAAATCTTTAGAAAGGCTAGAAGGGGCTGAGAAGGATATAGCATATAAAATCAAAAACAAGGTGAGAAGGTATAAAAAGGCTTCAAGTGGCTTCAATATGAAAGAACTGCCTTAATCACTTTCTACACCATGTAATTTCGTTATTTTTTTACCTTTAGCACTTTCATCAAATGGGTTTATCAACTAGCTTGGATCTCACGGCCTACACACTTCTCAAGGTTCCCTGAGATCGAACATACTTTCTATCGCATTGCTAACTAATCTTTTCTTTACTATCAATGTGTGTTTTCCTGCAAATACTCAAAGCATACAAATAACATAGCTCATAAACATATTACTTACTATCATTAATTCACTAAGCTTATGCTTTCAAGCTATTAAACACACTCTACATACATCTAAACCTTCAAATATTTTAATTTTACCTAAAAAACAATAAAACACAGAAAAATGGAGATGAGAGACAACGAATCCCCACACCCCCAACTCAAAAATGAGTCGTGTCCCCACGACTCGAAAAGACTCAAAAATAAAATAAAAGAAAATTAAAATTTTACATATATTGCACATATAGAAAAGGTAAGGAAGAAAGAAAACATACTCTTCGAGGCTATTTACCTCGCCTGATCAATACCCGGAATAGGGTGCAGTGCTTTCATGTATGTAAACTTTTAGTATCACCAATTTCGCTTTCCGTTACATCTTGTTATGCTCCATCCCAATCAATCACACTCTAGAAATCTCTTGTTTATCTTCTTCCAACTTTTCTCTTTGAATAATCTCACGAGACAGTTGTTCATCTAGGAATATGTTTTGAACACAGCTACTAGCGTCCCAGAAGCTTTTGTTCATCTTGGGTAGATGGATCTTGATAGGAAGAGGTTATGATGTCTTCTCTATGAAAGTTGAAACCTTTTTGCTCTTTGAATTCACCACTGCATGCTTTCCTCTACTCTCTTGATCTGATTTACCTTGTAATTTATTCCCTAACTAATACCCATCTCAATTGATTTATTCTTGATCTTACCCAACACCTTGCTTTGATTCTTCATATCCCATAACACTTGATAATATCTCTATTCTCTTCATCATCTATTTTGACCCCCAACTCAAAGCTTTGAACACTCTTGAAATTTGAAACTCTTAATTATAGGTTGAACAAGCTTGATTTGGTTTAGGAAAGGTGAATTGATGATAAATCTCTATGTGGGTATGATGGAATCAAGCTTTAATGATGTGGGTTTAAGGAATTTGAGAAGAAGATTTTGAAATTCATGGTTTTGATTCTTGGATTCTAAGTGTTTTGATATGATTTGGGTGCTTGAATCTTCTTTGTAATGATGTAGGGAAGGATTTGGATGTTAATTCATGGTGAATTGGTAGTGTTTTGATGTTAGGTGAAGGTTTGTTGAAGCTTCAATGGAGTTAGGAGAGTTTTGGAGAAGAGAAAGAGGCTTGATGTTTATGAAATTTGGAATTATGAGCATTACATCTTCTTATAACCTTGAAACCCTTTATTTTCTCTCTCTGGCGGCTCGTGCGGACCATCTCTGCGGACCATGGGTGTACCGCGGGGTACACCGCAGCTTCTGTTGCTCGAAATTTTTTACCCACTGGATAATACCCGTGGTACAACCCGTGGCACGCGTTTTTGACCTTGCGGACCATGGCGCGGTACACCGGAGGGTACCCCGCGCCTTTTGTAGCTTTCCACGTCAAAATACCCGTGGACCTACCCCGTGGCACGTGTTTTGACCTCGCGGACCATGGCACGGTATAGGGGGTAGTCCGCGGGTCAATTTTTTCTCGGTTCTGGACACGACCCGTGGCTCCACCCGTGGTACGGGTTTTGACCCTGCGGTGCATACCTGCGGACTAGGGGTAGTCCGCGGGGGTCATTCCTTCGCTCGAAATTTTTTTGTTTTTTTTTTCCTAACTCGATTTCTCCATTACCTGAACATCAAAAACACTAATACCTTCCTCAAATATGCAATATCAACTAAAAATAACTAAACTAAAGTAAAACTAAAACATAAAAACATAAAATTTAATATGGGATCTCTCCCAAAGGGCACTTTTGTTTAACGTCTTTCAAAGTTAGACGAGTTACCTCGATTATTTCTTTTTATAGCCTCCCCAGCAGTGAGTGAGATGATTAACACTTACCAAATCGAGCTTGCATCCTCTGATAGCCTTGATTTCGACCACCCCTTCTGAGATAATTTGCGTGATAACATAAGGTCCCTTCCAAGAACTGCTCTGTTTGGGGTTGGGAGGTTTCCATGCCACCTCGTCTCCTACCCGAAACTCAATCTTTTTCTCTATTGTTTCTTGGAGACTTTCAGGTTCTGGCTTCTTGGTTACTGCTCTGATTGGATATAGTTCTTTTGACTTCTTTTTCCTCCTCTTTCCCGAAACATAGAATGTTTCAGAATCATTTTCAATACTAAGAGTCACGGTTCCTTATTCACATTCACTATAGTATCGCTGGTGGCTAGGAATGGACGCCCAAGAATGAATAGGACGTTCTTATCTGCTTTGTAGTCAAGAATAATAAAGTCCGTTGGAATAACAAGGTTACCTACTTGGACGAGTACATCCTCTATTACTCCCCACGGCTTAACTGTAGATTGATCCGCAAGTTGTAAGATTACGGATGTCGGTTTCGCTTCACTAATACCAATCTTCTTGAATACACTTTTGGGCATGATATTCACACTTGCCCCTAAATCACACATGACTTTTCCATGAAATATACCACCTATTTTGATTGGGAGATTGAAACTTCCCGGATCTTTACGCTTCGGTGGTAATCTTCGTTGAACTCGTGCTGATACCCCTTCGTTGATTGCTACAGACTTGGCTCTTGTGAATCTTTTCTTATTGGAGAGTGCCTCCATAAAGAATCGATCATAGTTTCTCCTTCCTTCCATAGCTTCGAGTAAGGGGACGTTAATTTTTACTTGTTTTAACGCCTCTATACACTTCTGATGTTGCTCCGTGGGATAGTGGCAATGCATGGGTGTTTGTCTTGCTCTACTTCTCTCTTCAATTCTTGGTTCATCAACCACTCTATGCTTCTTAATCTCATCATGTTCAACTTCTTCAACCCAATCTTCAACATTTATCTCATCTAAGTTCCTCCGACTTACGTTTGACTTGTTTGGTAGAACATCCCCTTTTGAGGGAGATGGTAGCGCTTCGGTGATTATCTCACCGTGTTCTTTAATCTTTTGAGCTTGAAGACTAATAGTCTTAACCTTATCGTCAACGTATTGGATCTTCTTCATGTTAGATGTTGTATCTTGGGTCAATTGTAGGAGTTGACTTTGCATCTGTTCTATGATTGTAGTGAGCTGCATCACATTCTTCTCTAAAAGTTGATTAAGGTTAAGATCTTGGTTCTGTTGTTGCAGGCTTTGCACTACTGATGCATCGATCTTTGATTCAAGTCTGCTCATATTTTCCTTCGAGAAGTTGATGAATTGACTAATAGTCTCTTTTAACTCAGTAATCTCTTCTTGAGGACATGATTGAGCTTGACTTACATTATGCACACTATAGCTCGGTGGTTGATCAGCTTGATTTTCATAGGCTTGCTCTTGTAGGTATAACTGTTGAGGTGGCTTTGGGATGCTTTCCTTAACAGTTATAGCGAGTTGTTGTATTTGATCTTGCAAGCTTGAAATTCTCGCATCTTCTTCTTCGTTAGTGGTAGGAGTTTTTCCTTGTGGCCAACTCATGTTGTTCTCACTGATTGTTTCCATACCACTTTTTGCTTCTTTTGGATCCATAGAAACAAAATTTCCACGACCCATATTATCTGCTTTCAGCCTTGACTCTCTATCGAGTCCATTATAGAACATGGATAATTGTAATTGTGGCGTGTATCCATGTAGTGGACATCTTGCCAACATCTTTTGAAATCTCGTTCATGCTTCACCAACACTCTCTCCGGCTTCTTGTAAGAAATTTGTAGGCTCCAATAGTTCCTTCACTCGCATACTTGTAGGATAAAATTTATCAAGGAATCTTTCTTGAAGCTTGTCCCAATCGGTTATTAGCTCGGGAGGTTGATCATCGAACCAATCGCTTGCTTTCCCGATCAAGAAAAATTGAAACATTAAATAATACATCTGTTCTTGTGTAACACCTTCATTAATGTAGGCATCACAAAAATTGCATGAATTTTTGAACAGATCTGACCGGATCTTGATTTGTATCACCATTAAATTTCCCATAGCTCGCGAATTGATTAATTAAATCAGGACCAGGCTTGAATCTAACGGCTTGGATAGTTGGGACGCGAATCCCAATGCGTTGAACTCGAAATTTTCTAGGTAAACCTAGCTCTAACCGTTGATTATCCATCTAAAATCCTGAGAAAGACTAAAACAAAAAGAAAGCGTAAAACTGAAAACAAATAAAAACTTCTACACTAAATAAACACAAAATAGATTTAACTTAAAGATAAATCTCCGGCAGCGGCGCCAAAAACTTGGTGGGGGCAAAGGTGTGATAAATAAATAGATAAATAAATATAATAGTAAATAGCCCACACCCTTGAGAACCAAGGAACTCACTGCAAGTATCACAACTCGTTTGCAAGTTTTAATGATAAGTTAAGTTCGTTCGCAGGGATTTAATCCGTTAGATCTACTTATATTTAACATGCGTAGATGAATTTAGATATTTAGAATAAAATATAAAAAGATAAAATAATATGAATAACTATCTAATGCGAATAAATAAATAATACAAATAAATAAATATGGAAGTAAGTCAAATTAATTAGGATTAATATTATGAGTCTATTACTAAATTGTTATTCTAACCTGTCACATTAAGCATTATATATTAACCAGGATTCTAAATTCTACCTAGCCTTTTCTAGGCTTATGAGCAACCTCTCCACTACTAGGGATTCCTAAGTAATGATTGGTGATTAAATCAAACCTTAATGGCTATCTAGTTAGGCAAAGAATCAAAACTAGACGATTATGTGGTGTTGTCAATAACTAAGATTAATCCTAAGATTGATCAGATCTAGGGAAATAAGTCAAAACACATAATAACAATATACGCCAAGCTTAATCAATTAAAATAACAAATAGTATTTATGAAATTAAAGACAAAATAATAATCCAATAATTAAGAGTAAAACTTACAGAATAAAAGCTTAGAAATATGGTTGAGCATAAATCTATAGCTAATTACCCTAAATATAGAGAAGGTGAGATGTAGAAGAGGAGTTTGTCAGTCTCCAATCTTCTTCTTCTTGTCTTCCTCTACAGGTCAGCTTGCTCCTTGGATGAATAGCTTGATTCTAAGGATGAATAATAAATTAAAGGCTAAGCTATTATTTAAAAGTGAGAAAATACAAGTAAGGACTAAGCCTAAGCTTGAAACTGAGCAAGGTCATGTTTACAATGGTTTAAGGGTGTATTTATAGGTGTTTAGGATGACCTAATTCGTTTTCTTGAAGGAGATTTAAGTAGTGGACTCCAAGCCCAACTCAAATTCGTAACCCTAAAAACATGAAATCAGGTCCGATCTTCTTTTGGCTCTAACAACTTTAATATGCATCCGTTTGACGCGTATGAATATATAAAATTGATCGTCTCGGAAAGCTCTTCAACTTTGCTCTTGACCGTTTCTCCAAATTCCACACCATTTTTGAGATATAAGCTGATTTGTGGTCGTAGGTGCAGAAATTCAGGATTAAGGCAGCTTTTCCTTTTCCATATTTTTAGCTTTTGTTTCCTTATCTCCAATTACCATGCTTATCTCTTTCCATATCTTGTAGTCTTTGACTTGGAATCTAATTAATCTCCATAATTATCTTTAAAGTTTCACACTAAATAAATAATTAAACCCAATATGCTCTAAAAATATTATTTTACTAAATCAAGACTCAAAATAGGAAAGTGTAGCATTTCTCAAGAAAATCGACTATAATGACTTCTAAATCACTAAAAATGATGTCTCATCCTAATATAAATCTATCACAAATGAGGAGATATCAGCCTTCTATCTCTAACCATGTTCTGTTTTTTAATGGTTAGTATATCAAATCGATCTATGACCATTACATTTCAAATATAAATTATATGTATAAGTTTGTCAACCCAAACCTTCTTTGGAGAGGTGAGTTTTCTTATTTCCATATCCTAAATTATTTCATTATTTTGTTATTTGAAAAATAGACAATAATCTTGTGGAGCAGTCAGATTTGTAATTTTAATTTGTTAAACCATGAATATTTGTCAATTTTTATTCTTCTAGATAGTTTATGTTCCAAATGTTGTAGGTATATGTTTTCATTTACTTTTATGCATTGCATACATTTTTGTAGACATATTAAATTCATAAATTATAATTTAAGTTTGTATTAATAATATTGCATAAAGATTTACATATCACTTGGGTTTTAGCCTTAGTTATGGGACTAGGGCTATAAAAGTTTTTTCCAATTTTTTTTTCATTTATCATCTTTAATTTCATCTCTTTTTTTAGAATTTCATTCCAAGAAATTACATTCACATTAAATGAAATTCTTTAGTCGTATCCGTCGAAGGACACTACACCTTCAAGATAGCAATTGCTCTAAGGAGGTTTCAAAATGTGTCAAGATTTGGCTGTGTATAAAATGGTCGTTAATCTTAAATACTACGTCACCATTTTCAAATTAGTGAGATTTACTTTTACTTAATTGATTAAATTAATTATTATTTATATTTGGAACTGGGTGTTTAAGTACTTTATACATCAAACTAAGAGCTTTATCACAATCTATAATTTTGTATTAAAGGAGTAATTAGTAAAAATATTCAAGAGAGGGACGAGGAGAAAGATGTTGGAGGGGAGGGATCTCGCAAAAGATGCAAAGTATCCAAATCAACACGTGGCAAAGGTACTTATTGGGTGCTACTTTTTCTGTCATTTTTTTATGTTTAAGTATTTGATACCAAAAACTAGAAGTTTTAATGACAATCTATAATTTTTTTTATTGTAGGAGTAATTAATACAAATATTCAAAATAGGGAAGAGGAGAGAGATGTCGAAGGAGAGGGATCTAAGTGATCTATTCGGTTCAAAATACATGAGAGCTAACTTAAAAGAGATTTTATTGCAGTGTTTGAAGAGAATTAGTAGGAACTTCAGAAAAGGTTCAATGACGAAGAGAAGGGGATCTGCTTTGACAAGAGCCAATTTAGCAGCCAAACAAATTTTTCCATGTCTCCATTTTCCATTCACGATCTTAATTGGGACCTAAAAAATGACAAGCTATACCATAACCATGGCGAATTGGATTCAAACATCTCAGCCAATGTAAATAGAAAAAAGACATCCCATTTAATGCATAATGGGACTTTATTGAAAAATTTCGATAGTTTCTCTATTGGTTACTCCATATAGATCTTAAGCTTTAAATTATAGGTAATGAAAAAAATTATTTATATTTTAATCTTGATACATTGTTCTTTTATTGTTTTTGTTTTTATTAATTATATTCATGTACACGTGGATCCATTTATTTCATGATTGTGTTAAGTATACAAATTATGTCAATTCCGTTGAGGGACAACAGTGTAGTTGGAGCAGCTAAGACAAGCGGAAATGCATCCCAAGTGTCGGAACAACAGGTATGCTTGGGGCTCCCAAATCACAAGTCCTTGGAGTTGGTACACATGTCGTTTAAGCGAAATCACTGCCCGTAGAGGTTGTTTAAGGGGCTCCAACCTTCGAAATGCTAAGGATTGTTGGCGCAATAACATCTCATCAATTTTTTTTATGGATGGGATATATAAAAATTAAGTAGTACAATATTAAATTCGGGAGGATACACGCACGACTAACCCCACCCCATGAGAAATATACACGCCTCCTCATGCATATTATCACTTAATAAGAACTAGGCTACCCGGAGAGGATTTTTTGAACCTTGTACCTCTTGCTTTACCCCCTTTGGATGCATGCTATTGTATTATACGGGGATTAATTGTCTAACCTAAAAGTAAGCCTATAAAATGGACAAATTCGTGTGATATATTTTTAAGATTTTCCAAATTAATCTTGTAAATATTTGATATTATGATTCATGTATATATATTTGCGACAGATTTTAATTTGTTTTTTGATTTTTAATATTTTTTTTTGTCTTAAGTTAACGTTTACTGTTAAATTTCTAATTTTTTGTAATTTTATAATATATGTTGACCAAATTTTGACCAAATCCACACCCGACCCAGATCTAACCAAAAACCATAAACCCAAACACGAAATCTTTTATAGTGATTGGATTAGGTAGTGGGTCTTGATAACTAAAATTCGCACTTGCGGGTTTAGTTATAGTTTAACCACGTATGTTGGATAATCAACCCGTTTGCACCCTTACACTAGATGATATTTGGTCTAAAGAGGATTTTCTGAGTTGAAAGAGAAATAACTAATTAGATCGATGTAAAGGGTGTAACACAAGATTTTTCATGTTGCGGTTATCCAACTACATAGTTGTAATAAACTTGTACGTATTCTGGATGACAACAACTAGTGGCATGAAAACCTTGAAGAGATTAAGGTTTTATTTCTTCTTACTAGGTACTACGTTCATATCTTTCAAAAAGACCTCAGATCTATGAGTATTGACATTGTGGATTGCATCCCTTTAAAGTTTATTGAAGGGATAAACCAAATTCTTAATCAAAACCTTACACTTGAGGAAGTTAAAAGAGATATTTACTGTACATGTAAAAACTCAAAATCTAGACAATAACCCTGACCTCCGTTACAAAAAATATTGGAAATTTATACAGTTTGATGTTTTTACATGGTTAGAGTTTTCTTCAGGGTATCTCTAGATCTCAACATACGAATAATACTATATTTACATTGGTTCCCAAAGGTGATAAGCAGGAAAAAGTGGTTGATATTCGTCTGGTCTCATGCTCGAAAATTGATTACAAAATAAATGCTTCCATTCTGTAATATGATGAAGGTATACATGGATGGAATTATATCCCCCACGCAGTCTACCTTTATCAAAGGTAGAGTTATTTATACAATATCCTTCTAGTTTATGAAGATTACTATTTATTTTTGAAATCCAATAAATAGACCTAGATGGGGGGTTGAATATGACCAACGTGAAATTAAAAATCTAACAACAACAAACTTCTTTGAGTATATGTAAAAATACACCAATCAATACAGCAGGTCGGGTATTTACCGACGACAGCTGTCGTCGGTAAAATTCCCGTATTCGTCGGTAAACAGTTTTACCGACGACAACTCGTCGGTAACCTGTCGTCCCTAGAAGTTTGTCGGTAAAATCATGGTTGCCGACAACAGAAATGGCTTCTCGTCGATAACACAGAACAATTTACCGACGAAAGTCATGTCGTCGGTAAACCACAATTTACCGACAACGTACCTACCTGTCGTCGGCAAATAATAAAATTTTACCGACACCTTACAATATTTTACTTTGTCGGTAACTAAAGAATTTACCGACAACCTCGTCGTCGGTATCGTGATAATTAAATTGTTTATTTTTTGAATTTTAATAATTTACCGATACTTTTGTTTTTATGAATGTCGTCGGTAAATTGAATTTTTGTTTTTTTTTTAAATATTTAACGACGACATTCCTTACATGAATGTCGTCGTTGATTTTTTTTTTATTTTTTTTTATCTTTACCGACGACATTCATACAATGAATGTCGTCGTTATTTTGTTTTTCCTTTTTTTTTTTTTTTTTTTATTATTATTTTTTTTAATTTAAATTGGTTTTTTGTTTTTTTTTATAAATTAATATTTTGTGAAATCATGAATATAAATAGAAATCATGCATTATATTCATAAAAAGATAAATAAACCCGGGTAGTCAAACCCCGGGCAATAAAGTCAAACCCCGGGGTTAAAAGTCAAAATTTTACATAAAAGTCATAAAATATAAACTTAAATAAAATAAAAGTCTTAAGCACAATAAAATAAAAATCAATCATCACTATCTTCATCTTCTTCTTCATCGGAGAGCGGATCGAGACCATTCTTTTCACGAGATTCATTGAGGCCGCTGAGCAACTTCGTCAAAAAATCATCGGACCTAGAGGAGCTCGGTGGAGCATCTTCATCCGGCATAGGAGGTAATCCCTGGACTGCGCGGACCTCGTTCATCCCGTCGAATATCTGCTGTAACTTTCTCGCGTTCTTTTTCGCGATCTTCTCCGATACAGGCGGCTTCGGGTCCTTCTTCTTCTTGAAGCAAGGTCCGATCGAAGGGATCCAGTGTCTACTCTTAGGCGGTTTCATCACCTCCTGAACCGTCTCCTTCAACGCTCCTATCTGCTCCTCCACTGGAACATCCTCAGCCGATTGTGTCCCTGTCTCGATATCCCGCTCCTTAAGCTTCTCGCGATAAACTCCCTGTAATAAAATTTAAAATAAATAATTAATAAAACAATTTAAAATAAATAATTAATAAAACTAACAAAGAAATAAATTTAAAGTTAAATAAAAACTTACACTAGCCTGCTCCCATCTATCATCGACCCATTTGCCCTTCGCCCCATCATAGCCCAAGTACTCGAAGTATTCGCCCATCTGTGGAAGTGGGACCTCCTCTTGGGTCTGCTCGTCTATATAGCTCAGGGGCTCCTGCGTATTAATCTTCAGCTTACCCTATAAAAAAATATAATTATTAAAAAATTAAATTAAATAACTAATAAAATTTATTTTTACTTTAACAAATTATACCTCCATAATCTCGTGGCGGGTCTGGGTTTGGTTCCGAGAACCAGACTTGTTCGGCTTCTTCTGGTTCTGCCGATTCTTCTTATTAATCGCTGACTGGGCCTGTTACAATTCAACTTAAAAAAATAAATAAACAATAATTTAATAATTAAATAATTAAATTAAAATTTTACCTTCTTTTGCGGTCATTCAACATCTTCAGGGTTAGCTCCCAATCCTCGGGAAGCACGTCAGGTGGACACTCACCCGATTCGGCATAATCGGCAGTCAAGTCATACTTCCACCGTCTGTAAGCAGCGGACTGAGACTGGGATAGCTTCCCGCTAATTAAGTTCCAGTCTTTGCGGGCCCTCCACTCCTCGAGGTTGAAGAACTCCTCGAGTTTTTCGAGGATCACTTTCTTCCGGTTGAGTGGAACGGCACTCCACGAGGGGTAGTAGGGAGGGACCGATTCTCGAACCGCGAGACCCACCACTTGGGCCACGTGTTTCCCATATTCTCCGACTGGGTTCCACGTGTCGTCAAGGATACAGAAGTCGACCGGGAGGGGCCCGCCTAGCTTCTCCTTAGCATCGTTGGCGGTTTTGAGAGTGGAGACATTTCGGGGTCTCCTCTTTCGCTTAACTGTTTAATAAAATTATATTAAATACATTACTAACTTATATTAATTGAGTATTATAAATTAATTTATATTACCGGGTGGCTGGTGACAGTCATTGAGGTTTGGGGGTTGATTCGGGTTCGGATCTTCTCCGTTCCCGTCACCTCGGTGGTAGTTAGGCATCACATCGGCCATCTATAATTTAAATAAAATTAATAAATTAGATTTTTACTATAAATTGCATTTTTAGACCTTTTTTAATTAAAAATTACAAAAACACCCATATAAATTTTAAAAATATTTATTTTTCATAGTTTTTAAAATGTATATTAGAAATTGCGTTTTAGTCCTCGTAAATTTTTTAAAATTGCATTTTAGTCCCTAAATGTTATTTTAGTCCCTAAATTGCATTTTAGTCCCTAAATTGCATTTTTAGTCCCTATAGTTTTCATATTTGACTAAAATACCCTAATTTGTTA
Organism: Nemophila menziesii; assembly: GCA_029959085.1. Taxonomy (NCBI): domain Eukaryota; kingdom Viridiplantae; phylum Streptophyta; class Magnoliopsida; order Boraginales; family Hydrophyllaceae; genus Nemophila; species Nemophila menziesii. The sequence continues at coordinate 297,268 of JARWIR010000044.1, forward strand.
AAAAATGTAAATTTTTTAAAATTGCATTTTAGTCCCTAAATGTTATTTTAGTCCCTAAATTGCATTTTAGTCCCTATAGTTTTCATAATTCCATAACATACACTAAATACATCCAAAATCAACAAATTAACTAACACAATGTAACAAATATCAAGCAAAATTAACAAAAAAATTAACAAAACCCTAATTTTTCTAAAAATTAACAAAAAAAACATGTTACATGGTTTATTTAACAACAAAACACATATTCAGAATCTACAATACATCTAGGATTCTCGGAATTAACAAGAAATTCAATACAATATCAAAAAAAAAAAAATCAATTCGAAAATTAAAAAAAAAATAGGATTTGTTTCGGATTTGTGGTACCTGTTACGTGAAGATGTTGTTGAATATATCCAGCATCCCATGCCAAGCAAGAGTAGAGGAAAAACAAAAACGAAAAAAAAGTTAGGATTGATTTAGAAAAAAGAAAAAAAATTGAAGAAATGATTAAGATTAGGCATGGAATCACTTACATTTGATGTTGTTTGCGTGTGGGGATGCCTCGGAATAGCTCCTTGTTGCTCGGAATCGAATTTCTAGAGAGAGTTTTGAAGCTTTGGTGTTTCAGAAATGAGCTCGGTAGGGTTTAATAGAACAGATGTTTACCGACGACACGCAAGTCGTCGGTAAACCTGGCCTATTCGTCGTTAAAAAGGCCACGCGTCAAACAGTTGTACGCACGACTGTTGCGTGTCCTGTTTACCGACGACTTTTTTTTCGCAAGTCGTCGGTAAACTATTGGGCGGGAAAAAAGAACCGCCCACTTTTGGCCAATAAAATTTGGAATCCTGTTTACCGACGACTTGTGTTTTAAATATTGTCGGTAAACGTTTACCGACAACCTGCTTGACTTGAATGTTGTAGGTAAACATTTACCGACGACGTTCATGTCAAGCAGGTTGTCGGTAAATCTTTAAGGTCGTAGGTATATATTTTTCTTTTTTTTTTAGTTTAGTATTTTATTTTTTTCCTGGTTCCTTTTCTTTTTTTATTCTGTTGGGATTAAGATATACACACACAAATTAATGTTCGAGGTGTTTAGTCAACAGTTATGGTCAAATGTGAGTGTTCGAGGTGTTTAGTCAACTATTAGAGTCAAATGTTAGTGTTCAAGGTGTTTAGTCAACTATTAGAGTCAAATGTTAGTGTTCGAGGTGTTTAGTCAACTATTAGAGTCAAATGTTAGTGTTCGAGGTGTTTAGTCAACAGTTATGGTCAAATGTTAGTGTTCGAGGTGTTTAGTCAACTATTAGAGTCAAATGTTAGTGTTCGAGGTGTTTAGTCAACAGTTATGGTCAAATGTGAGTGTTCGAGGTGTTTAGTCAACTATTAGAGTCAAATGTTAGTGTTCGAGGTGTTTAGTCAACAGTTATGGTCAAATGTTAGTGTTCGAGTTGTATAGTCAACTATTAGAGTCAAATGTTAGTGTTCGAGGTGTTTAGTCAACTATTAGAGTCAAATGTTAGTGTTCGAGGTGTTTAGTCAACTATTAGAGTCAAATGTTAGTGTTCGAGGTATTTAGTCAACTATTAGAGTCAAATGTTAGTGTTCGAGGTGTTTAGTCAACAGTTATGGTCAAATGTTAGTGTTCGAGGTGTTTAGTCAACTATTAGAGTCAAATGTTAGTGTTCGAGGTGTTTAGTCAACTATTAGAGTCAAATGTTAGTGTTCGAGGTGTTTAGTCAACAGTTATGGTCAAATGTTAGTGTTCGAGGTGTTTAGTCAACTATTAGAGTCAAATGTTAGTGTTCGAGGTGTTTAGTCAACAGTTATGGTCAAATGTTAGTGTTCGAGGTGTTTAGTCAACTATTAGAGTCAAATGTTAGTGTTCGAGGTGTTTAGTCAACTATTAGAGTTAAATGTTAGTGTTCGAGGTGTTTAGTCAACTATTAGAGTCAAATGTTAGTGTTCGAGGTGTTTAGTCAACAGTTATGGTCAAATGTTAGTGTTCGAGGTGTTTAGTCAACTATTAGAGTCAAATGTTAGTGTTCGAGGTGTTTAGTCAACAGTTATGGTCAAATGTTAGTGTTCGAGGTGTTTAGTCAACTATTAGAGTCAAATGTTTGTGTTCGAGGTGTTTAGTCAACAGTTATGGTCAAATGTTAGTGTTCGAAATGTTTAGTCAACTATTAGAGTCAAATGTTAGTGTTCGAGGTGTTTAGTCAACAGTTATGGTCAAATGTTAGTGTTCGAGGTGTTTAGTCAACTATTAGAGTCAAATGTTAGTGTTCGAGGTGTTTAGTCAACAGTTATGGTCAAATGTTAGTGTTCGAGGTGTTTAGTCAACTATTAGAGTCAAATGTTAGTGTTCGAGGTGTTTAGTCAACAGTTATGGTCAAATGTTAGTGTTCGAGGTGTTTAGTCAACTATTAGAGTCAAATGTTAGTGTTCGAGGTGTTTAGTCAACAGTTATGGTCAAATGTTAGTGTTCGAGGTGTTTAGTCAACTATTAGAGTCAAATGTTAGTGTTCGAGGTGTTTAGTCAACTATTAGAGTCAAATGTTAGTGTTCGAGGTGTTTAGTCAACAGTTATGGTCAAATGTTAGTGTTCGAGGTGTTTAGTCAACTATTAGAGTCAAATGTTAGTGTTCGAGGTGTTTAGTCAACAGTTATGGTCAAATGTTAGTGTTCGAGGTGTTTAGTCAACTATTAGAGTCAAATGTTAGTGTTCGAGGTGTTTAGTCAACTATTAGAGTCAAATGTTAGTGTTCGAGGTGTTTAGTCAACTATTAGAGTCAAATGTTAGTGTTCGAGGTGTTTAGTCAACAGTTATGGTCAAATGTTAGTGTTCGAGGTGTTTAGTCAACTATTAGAGTCAAATGTTAGTGTTCGAGGTGTTTAGTCAACAGTTATGGTCAAATGTTAGTGTTCGAGGTGTTTAGTCAACTATTAGAGTCAAATGTTAGTGTTCGAGGTGTTTAGTCAACAGTTATGGTCAAATGTTAGTGTTCGAGGTGTTTAGTCAACTATTAGAGTCAAATGTTAGTGTTCGAGGTGTTTAGTCAACAGTTATGGTCAAATGTTAGTGTTCGAGGTGTTTAGTCAACTATTAGAGTCAAATGTTAGTGTTCGAGGTGTTTAGTCAACAGTTATGGTCAAATGTTAGTGTTCGAGGTGTTTAGTCAACTATTAGAGTCAAATGTTAGTGTTCGAGGTGTTTAGTCAACTATTAGAGTCAAATGTTAGTGTTCGAGGTGTTTAGTCAACTATTAGGGCGGAGGTAAACATCCATGTCCTTACCGGGCGAACGAGGACCCGGAATCAACAAACAAAGCGAAAAAGTGGTTTCCTTCATGCATACCCACGGTGGCAAGTTATAGACGGTTAATATAATAGGCCACATGCTATACGAGTTGTTTTGCATAGAGAAAGGAAAAAACCCGTCGATACCGAGACCCAAAAATACATTACGAGGTTCGCTAGCAAACTCAGGGTGTAGCGATGCAAATCTCTTCCAACTATCACCATCAACAGGATGACGCAACACATCCGGATCGGCACTCTTACCGGTATGGTGCCAAATCATGTCTTCAGCGGTGTGCTTTGAAGCGTATAGTCGCTGTAACCTGGGAGCAATCGGAAAATAGCGGAGCTTCTTATGTGGTACTTTGATACCCTTCTTCGGGTCCCATCTAGACTCGCTACAAACTGGACACTTATCGAGGTCTTTTTATACTCTTTATAAAATATGGCACAATCGTTCAAACAAACATCGATGGTAATATACCCCATACCCAAGCTTTTCAACTTCTTGTTGCATGAATCATACGAATCGGGCAAAGTGTGAGGTTTGGGCAAAATACGACCAATCAACTCCAATAGCTCGGTGAATGACGTGTTAGTCCACTTGTTCTTAACTTTTACGTGAAGAAGCTTGGCAATGAAGTTCAATGAACTCATCGCATCACAACCCGGATATAATTCTGTCTCCAATTCGTTAAACAGTTTTTCGAAACTACTTGGAATTTCTGCGTCTCTCATCTCGGTGTCACCCTGATGACCGCCAATATCGTAACTGTGTCTCACATCGTCATAAACCTCGGCAATTTCATTAACTATATTCGGAATAGGGTTTTCTTGGGGAATGACCGGCTGCTCACCGTGTTTTATCCAAACCCGATACAACTTCATAATCCCTTGATTATAAAGGTGGTTCGTAACCTTATTATTGGGTAATCGACGATTATTTTTACAATAGTTACACGGGCAATAAATAAGATCTCCATATTGCGAATGTTGTTTTGCATATGCGATAAAACCCAAAACCCCAAGAAGATAGTTTGGATCGAATAAATCCGTAGCATCCATCCAACTCTTATCCGAAGCCATCTCCTTACAACAATTTTAGATAACTAGACAACTACATTCATATGAAAATAAAATAAATAATTATTACAACCCAATTGATAAAATGAAAAAAAAATTACAACACAATGAATATAAATAACACAAATTACAACCCAATGGCTTGAATATAAATACAAACCAATAAATAAATAAAATTACATCACAAATAAATAAATAAATAAATAAAATTACAACACAATAAATATATAAATAAAATTACAACACAATAAATATATAAACAATTTCACATAAATAAACACACAAATACAAAAATATATGAAACATAATATATGAAATAAATGAATGTATGCATGATTTATACACAATATATAACAAGACAATCAAAAAATATACAAAATAATAACCTTTATATATCAACTAATACACAATTCAAAATTCATGCATAAAAAAAAATTAAAAAGTTTGAAATTTTAAGAAAATACCTTGAATTGGTGGAAGAAATTGGATATTGATTATGAAGTCTTAACCTTGATAATGTAATAATAAGCCTAAACCCATAATATTGCAAGAATTACACCAAATATGATCATAAAAAAAAAAAAAATTCAAGAATTTACCTAATCTTTGTAGATGAAATTGTGTGTTGATGATGCCCCACCTTGATTACAAGCTTGCAAATGTTTAGAGATGAATTGGAGAAGGTATTGCAAAAAATTTGATTGAGTTTGGTTGATGTTTTTGGAAGAAATTGGGAGAAAAAAATGGGTTTTTAGGGGTTTATGGAGATAAAAATACAGGCTGTTCGCATATATGCACGTCAAATTTACCGACGACACGTAAAGTCGTCGGTAAAATAGACGTGTCGTCGTTAAAAACAAGAGTTTAACGACGACTTTGCAATCTGTCGGTAATTTACCGACGACAAAACCAAGCAGAAAAAAAAAAAAAATTAATAACGACGGCGTTTCGTCGTTTACCCGCGACAACTGTCGTCGGTAAATTACCGGCGAAGTGTTTCTCGTGGGTAAGAGCACGTCGTCGGTAAATAACAAAAGTTTACCGACGACTGTACTTGTCGTCGGTAAGCTGTCGTGGGTAAATCCCCGATCTGTAGTAGTGAATTAGGGATTTTAGATAGATTGACTAGAGGTACACAAAAGTTATAATACAAGAGTGAAACACTTAGTGTATATACTTATTGAAAGAATACTATCCTATAATAAAAACACATATCTATAAGTTCTAAGCATGCAATAATTTAAGACTATAAAACAAAGGAAGGTATTGAGGTAATATAACAAATGATTAGTGTGCACAAAATTAAAGAGATAAGGAAGAAAAAAGGCTGACGTGCAATTTTAAAATGGTTTGACTTCGATAGGATTATTACACAACTTATGGTCTATGTATCCTAAGGATTTAAAAGTCATCCACTAGGATCTCCTTGTGTCTTTTAAATGTGAGCGCACAAACCTTTACAAACTCTTCGAAATCACCTTTGAGTGTAAAAATCTAGTGTTATGACCAACACTAGTAAAACAAGTGGACAATCTCCACTTACGGTATACCACTTCACTAGAACGTGAAGTCTTGCACATGTCAATCAGCACACAAGTTTGAGTGAACAATCTCTATTCACACTCTACCACTTAACAGTCTATAAAGCCTTCGAACTTTATGTTTTCACCTACATAAGATCTATACCACTCTTGTTTAGTGTATTGAAGATCACACTTCTTAACTAGAACAAGATATAACCCTATATTTAAGGATTAAGCTTAATCTACCTAGTATAGCCTTTTACTCCTTAATGATTCATATCTGGACTGTGAATGTCTTTGGGAATCTCATAGAAGATATGCTTTGAAATGCTTTAATTTTGGTATACAAATTAACCACTTTTGGAAGTCTTTAATAAATCTATTTTTAGGCGAACTCTCCCCAACTGATCTATTCACGTGTTAACTCCTTGTTGGCTGAAAAACTTCTTTCTAGGCGACCGCTCCTTTCTGGTCAGATGACTAATTATTATCTTATATTTCATCAAGTACTCTTCTTTATCTCCATAGAGCATTCGTTTAGAGTCGAGTATTCAAGTTTGGAGATTAAGCAGATAGCATACCTAACAACTTTTTAAAGTTTTCAATAACTTTATTTATAGGCGAAATCTCCCCAACTTATATGCTACGTTATAACCGGTCCTACTAATTTTAAGCCTAGTAAGAAATTTTGAATTTGGCCCACATTTGAGGTTTTTAAAGGGGATACAATTTTTACTGGAAAATAAAGCATTATAAATAATCTTTAATTTGTAAATTTCACTATGAATATTTCTAATATGAGAAATAACTGAACATAGATTATATATGCTTGTTGTTTTCTTATAGTATTGTTTATATTGTGTGATTAACATTTAAAACCTAAATGACATTATTCTTATTATTTGAAACATTTGAACTGCACCCCCGCGTCAGAGGTCCCCGTAGATTCTTCTAAATTCGGTAGAATTGAACTCTTATATTAATGAAAATTTATGTTAAACAAATAATAAAAAATCACATCATTAGAAATTAAAGCCTATATTAATATATATACTTTAAAGGTAATCCGCTAATTCAGACGAAACGACGTAAAATATATGAAATAACTAAAATAATTGTTATATAAACTAAAAAAAAGACATGCATGTAAACATAAATAATTAAATAAAAAACTTATACCCTTTTAAGTGGTAATTTTTTGATACATACATATTATTATGAAGATGATTAAAAGCATACAAATATTTTATTTCTTATTTTTGTGTATGAGAATTCAAATGAGATACACTAAATTATGTTTCATATATGGTGTTGCAAGTAATACGTGATATAAATAAATATACCTTTATATTTAAAAATTAGATTAATATAAGATAAAAGTAAATGTCAAATATATTTTTTTTTGAAACTTTTGAACAAATAGTATTATAAGTAGTTATTATATAGGACAATGTGATTTTTTTGTATAATATAATTCAAGTTAACCAAAGAAAAAAAAAGATATAACTCAAAAAATGATCCAGACTCAAGAAAAAAAAGAAAAAAAGAATAATAATAAAATAAAATCCCAAAAACTTATGTAAATAACCACATCCCAACCTTTAACTTCTACACAATAAGAACTTACTATTAATGCAACTACCATCTAAACTAAAAGCCCATTTGAGATTGATTACATTAGAGTTTGAAGAGCCATTCACTTAAATTTACCACATTTGTAAAACATATTTAAAAAATATTTGACATCTAAAATCAATTTAAGTGCTATATTTAATAATAACATATCTAGTGTTTTTCAAAAAGTGATTTTAAATGTTTAAAGTATTTTTAGGGAGCCAAAATCACTTCAATTGATTATTCAAAAAAGCAACCATGAACGGGCCTTAACATTCCACATTGTTTATGTATTTCAATATTAACTTATCATAGAAATCAATGTAACCACAAATTTCCGTCTCGGAAATATTTGGGGCCCGAATATTTCAAGGCCCTGGGTTGTCGCCCAGGTCACCCCTTCCCCGGGCCAATGCTGCTTCTCGTTGTTTGAAAATCTTCTTTCTAGGTGACCCCTCCCTTTTGGTCCAAAGCCGAATGATTATCTTTATGTAGTCGAGTAATTGTATTCATCTCCATAGGGTATTCGTTGGGAGTGATGTATTCAAATTTGACTATTGATCGAATTTTATATCTGATACCCCAGCCTGGGTGTATAGTCTTCAACTTCCTTGTCTCCCACATGATGCACTTCCATAATTTGTCTTTTCTTCACTTTGGAGGTCCGGATTTCAATATTTACCAGCCTTCATTCTCAATTGTCTTTAGGTTGTGCACCTTTTATCTTAGCTAAGAGACCTGGTCTTCATCTTCTCAACCTTTAATCTCGAATGTCTATTAGCACTCTGATCTTTATCTCCTCGTAGCTTTGGATTTCAACTTCTTCCAATAAACCTCATCTGATATTTTTGGGTTCTCTGTTATTTAACTCTACAAGGGTCTAATGACCCTATATGTAATTCTTTCCCTGTGTAACTGAACCTGCAAGACTTATACAAAATCTGGACATTTTTTGTAAGTTTAAGCCATTCGAACTCAATGATTTATCAACAATCATATCAATCAAAATACAGTATTTAGGATAACACATCGGCAAAAGTCAAAAATCACAAAAGCTTTTTGTGACGATCAAGTTTGACATGTCAAAATCAAATGAACATGTTAGTGGATTATTTTTGTAAACTGTCCTTGTAAATCTTGTTTTACATCCCTAGTGGGTTAAATATATTTTGAGTTGTATCTAAACTCCCTTACTTATAGAAAATGGTGGGTTGAGATAACGATATATGGATGTTTTAGGGACAGTATGGTGGCTAGTGCAAGGCTTTGATGATGTCTGACATGGATTTCATATCAGATTTCCTTTAATGTTGATAGAGAGAAAGCCGTGTTTTTTAGAAAATAATCTTTGGGTAGAGGTGATAATGGTTTCATGAGGTATGACATCGGTAGATGGTGGTGGTTATAAATGTTCATGGTAGGACAATGGTAAGGGATTGGTGAATGTTAGAAGTCGTAGAAGTTGGTGGAGAATGATCTTTCTATGGCGGTAGGTAGAGGTGGTTATGGATTCGTTATTAGTGTAGTGGTTGGTAGGGGTTGGTGGGTTGTTTTTTGGAAGAATATGGGAAATTTTTAAAATATGAGATAGATCGAAGAGACACAACGAGAGAGGTAAATTTGATGGAGAGCTGTGATTGCCATTAAAAGTGTAGGTAAATCGTGTGCAAACGATGAGATCTAGCTTTACAAGATAGTGGAGGTGTTTGTTAAAAGGATATAAAAAATTCAATGGGTCTCTCAAATTATAATTTTTTAAAATTAAGATTATTTATTTAAACGATCTTTATTGTTTGAGAAGAGAGGATGAAATTGAGGCGTTCATTTATTTAAGGGTGGTAGAGTAATCTCAACCATCTTTTATGTAACACTAACTACGGATTTAGAATAGTTTGTGTTATGTAAACAACAAAAATGATGAGGCAATAATAGTTTATCAATACTCCACATATATACCCTAATAAGGAACTCTCTAACAAGATAGGAGTTACAAAATAAGACTAAAAAAAGGATAATAAAGCTAAATTTTTACTTAATGGTGGTTTAAATTTTTTTGTAAGTTTTAATATTTCACAAAATTAGATACTTTATTTGTAAGCTCTTTGGTTAGGTGGAAGTAAACCTAAATAATTAGTAGCTTTATCATATCTTTTATATTTTTTAGTTTACTTTAGGAACCATGAATCTTGAATATAAACAATGGACTATGAATTTTGAACCTTATACCATGAACAAATAATTTTGAATATTGAACTATAAATCATGATATTTGTACATGAAACATGGAACATGAACCATGAATAGTTAAACATGAACAATGAACCATGAACTATGAACAATGAATTATGAACCTTGAACCTTAAACTTAAATTTTAAACCATGAACAATAATTCATGAATAAATTTGGTCTAGATCAAGGTACAAATATTGTCGAGATAACTACCATAATCATAAATGTTAGTCGTAAGTTTAAAAAGTAATTTATTAAATCAAAATTACATGAATAACTATTATCGTACACATGGTCATTATTACAACACAATAATCTCAATATATGTGTACATATAGATATGTATATAAGTTATACTTTTGTAAAAATATTACAACCAGATTTTTATTGCTTAGTTATAAGGAAACTTGCAAACCATCTTTTGGATTTCCTTTAATATATTAAATATTTAGAAATACATATAGGTAGAAGTTAAGTGGATATTTATTTAAGAAGGAAGGCAATATAGTAAATATTTTAGGGTTAATGGAACTCCTAAATTTCAGCCCCTTTCTCTTTAAGTGCACCGTAAATAAGGATGCATAACTCTTTAACAAAGTACACCAGTACAAGAGTTTAAGTATTGATATTTCCCTATTTCTGACATCCAATAATGATCAAGACACCATTAATTTTGAGTGAATAAAAGGATACTACCGAAGTTGAGTGTTCCAATCTTCTTCAATGCGAGTTTTGAGTAATAAAAGACTATCCGTTATAAACCCCATGTAGTATTAAACTATATATGATCGAATAAGGTTTTAACCTAGTCCGAGTTAAAAACCTAAATTTTTTCTAAAAACCAGAAAGCGGTATGAATCCTCACTCTAGGTTCTTGATTGCCATAAAAAGAGAAATAAAACTTTTATTTTTAAGTATAGGATAAGCAGAATACTCTATGTAGGCACATCCACAAGGACAACTGAGTTTGAGTTTTCTGGCATGTAAACCACAACTAAACACCACTAAATCACCTTCACTTTCAACACTAATAAACCTTACAATGTCATTTACATTTTTCTTCCTACAAATTGCTAAACTACATTTCATCCATATAAACATTTGCTACTTCTTTGAAATCACTTTAATCATTATTTTCTAATCTCTTCTTCTCAACTACATATCTGCTCTTCTCTTAAATTTTCACCTGAATTTATTATAGACTTCCTTCTACCTACTATATTCACTATGGAATTTTACAAAATTAACCATACTAACAGTAATGAAGAAGCCTTTACTTTAATTCCTCATCCAAATTCAGTCTACGCCCAGTTTGAAGGGCCAAAACTCTTTGCAAAAATGATCAGCAATGATGGCATCAACTTTTACTATCTGCGCAAAAACATCAACACGTCATGCGGTGTCAAAGGTTAATGTCACACTGAAAATAAAGGATTTAATTGTTGCATTATTACATTCGAAAAACCAAAGCAATTTCGACAAGGTCTGGAGTAATCGACCCTGGAATATGTGGTGGGTAAACATGTTCTTCTGCAGAAATGGGATCTAGCCATCGGCCTCACCGACTCCCAGCTCACAACAACTCCTTTCATTGTTCATATTCATGGTATTCTTCCAACACTGCTCAATGAAGACAACTCAACGAAAATTGCTGCTCAACTTGGGAAGGTGTAATATATCATCCTCCATGTTGTAGACACCTTCAAATAATTTGGTGCAGTTAGGGCTCGTATTGAATGGGATATCTTTAAACCTATTCAAAGTAATTACTCAATCAATCTGGGAGCAGGTCATTCTATTCGTGGTCAGCTAAAATTCAAAAAATTATGTGACCTTTTTTTTGCCTGTGGGTTACTAGATCATGAAGAATCAAAGTGAATTAATAAAAAGAAATTGAAGGCCAAACTTTCGAAAGCTATCCTAGGTTTTGAGCAAAAAATTATGAAAAAACAAAAAAAACAAAAAACCTAGCTACAAATCCACAACTAAAGGAACCTCATCAACAACTCACCCGAGTTAACATGGCCAAACTAGGGAAATTTTCAAATTCAAATAAAGAATATCAAAAATTACCTGTTTTAGAGGCTCACAAATTACCTGTCAAACCATTAATGAAGGATGAAAAATATTCGCGAATAAAGAAAAATACGTTTGACAAGCTTCCCTCCTCTCTAATGAATACCCGAAGTAGACTACTCAAGACAACTCTTGTTTTAAACCCTACTTCCACCGTTTGGCCCTAAAAGATAAGGGTCGCTATCTTATTAAAGGCCAAAAAAAATATTTTTATAACAAAACATTCCCAATCCATAACTTTCAGGTCTTCAGAAAATCCCACTCCTATCCGTAAACACCATTTCTCATCTATTCACCTATAAAAAAAACACCAAACTCTGAAAATGAAAACACCACCGTCACCGAGAAAAACAATCTCACCTCTTCGGTCACACTTATCCAACCAAACACTAATCCCTTCTCTTTTACCCAACAATATGATTCCCCATAAACCATTTTCTTCAGATCCATGGACTATAAACCACGATTTAATATCCTTTACCCATATGCAATTGTATCATCCAAAGACTCATCTAAACATGACAAACTCTGGTAAAAAAGATAGAACTTAGAGACCACACAACAAGCAACTTCACCGAAATCATCTCACCTAGCGAATATGCTGATGACAGAATTCGAAAATGCTGCAACAACAACTAAAGACGATGACAACAATAAGGCTTGCGGTTTTGACTTTGAACAAACCCTCTCGGAGATATGAAACACCTATGTTAGAACTGTCAAGGGATTGTTACCCCCTTGACAGTTCTAACACTTAAGGATGTGATTCGGCTTCATCATCTTAAGGTTATTTTCTGAACAAATCTGATAGCAGTGCTTCTTTAGCCTTGTCCCTTAATATGAAAATTGTTACTACCATTGAACCTGTAGGAAAAGCTGGAGGCCTTTTACTCTTAGCTGATAATAACTATAACATTTTAGTGGAAAAACAATCCAAATTTTACATTCATTGTAAAATTACTGATGAAAATATGGCTACCTTTTATGCTAACATTGTCTATATTCACCCTAATGATGATCTAAAAGACAAACTTCTTACTGCTCTTACTGATATTGGTAATATCATTCCTAATTCTAGTCCCTGTAATATTGTTGGAGAATTTAACATGATAAAATCTGCAAATGAAAAAAATAGGTGGTCAAAGTTCCCCTAATACTATTGTGAAATTAAATGAGTTTATGGACAATACAAAACTTCAGAAAACTAGTTCTAAGGGTGGTTTTTATACCTGGAGTTATAAAATATTTGACAATAAACTCATTAAACAAAAACTTGACAGGAATATTGATAATCATAATTGGGAAACTCTTTTTCCTAATGCTTGGATTACTGTTCTACCTGCCCTTGGTTCCGATCATAGCCCTCTTATAATAAATTTTGACTTACATGTTTTAAGAAGATGCCAAATATTTTATTATAGGAAAGACTGAAATCTTGATACTGATGTTAAAAATATTATCCATACGCAATGGAATCTTCAGTTAAATAATATTGGTAAATGTATTCAAAAGTTTGGTAAAAAACTCTATGCTACTACTGGTGCTGTTACTAATTGGGCCAAGGCTAAAATAATTAATAATAGTGCACGGCTAAATCTTCTTATGAAAGAATTGGAAGCCTTAAATACTAAGATTGTTGAGAAACGTGACAAAATAAACTGTATAAACTCTGAAATTGAAGCTATTTGGAACAAAGAAGAAGAGTATTGGAAACAAAGAATTCGTGTTCTTTCATGCTTCTACTAAAGTTAGAAGGAAGATTAATAAAATATCCTCTTTGATCAATCTGATGATGTTTGGAATACAAATCCCTCTGATATTGAAAATATCATTACTACTCACTTTGATAACATTTATTCCACGGTGGGTGAGAGAAATTATGATAATGTTATGGAATAGATTGAGAAAGTGATTACTAATGATATGAATTGCCATCTTGAAGCCCATGTAACTCTTAAAGAAATAAAAAATATTGTTTGGTCTTTTGGGAGTAATAAAGCTCTGGGCCTTGATGGGTACTCGGATTTTTTCCCAAACTTCTTATATAAAGTGATTTGCAAGAATTCTTTTGCCTAGATTAAAACCGCATATGCAAACTATCATCTCTGAGGAGCAAACAACTTTTGTCCCGGGTAGAGATATTCATGAGAATATCATTATAGCTCATGAAGCTATAACTTATCTGAAAAAATATAGAAACTCTAAAAATTGCACTGTTGCTATTAAGGCTGACATTTCCAAAGCATTTGAAAATGTAGAATGAGATTTCCTTATTGATATGATACAAAAAATGAGATTTTCTGAAAAAAAAAATGGCTTTCTCTTATACTGTTTCTTATTCTATTTTACTTAATGGCTCACCTGTGGGTTTAAAACAACCTAGAAAAGTGTTGAGACAAGGGGACCCATTGTTCCCTTTCCTCTTCTATATTATCACCCAAGCTCTAAGTTCCTTAATGAAATATAAAGTGAATAACAATCTTATGCAAGGTATGAAATTAGCTAGGAATTGCCCTAGCCTTTCTCATATCGTCTTTGATGATGATAGTATTTTTTTCTAAAAGCTACTATTTCTGGATTTGATTAATTTCTTTATGTTATCAATCAATACTCTTTTGCTTCAGGTCATCCATTAGTCTAAATAAGAGTGGTGTTATTTCTAACAAAAATACTTCACCTAATGATATTTATGTGCTCGCAAATAAGATAAGAATGAACCACCTGCTTGTTTTGGGAAATATACGTAGGACTTTCCTCTGATTGGGGAAGATCAAATATCAAATTCCTTGAATGGATGATTAATAGAATTATTTCAAAATTAAGCCATTGGAATACTAAATTGCTTTCTTATGGAGGTAAAGAACCCCTTATTAAAGCTGTAATTCAATTAGTCCCTGTCTATACAATATCTCCTTTTCTTATTCCAGTTACAACTTGTAACTTAATAATTAGTTTGGTTGCTTCTTTTTGGTGGGGTAATAAAGATAAGAAAAAGATTCATTGAAAAAATTGGGACCATCTTGAATTACCTAAAATTTAAGGTGGGGTGGTTTGTAAAAATTTATACACCTTAAATCTCGGCCTTCTTGGCTCCACAGCTTGGAAATCAAATCTTAAGAAGATTCACTTGCCTATACAGTTCTCAAAGGCATCTATTTTCATAATAGGGATTTTCTTAATGCTGCTATTACTACAAACTCTTCTTGGGGCTTTAAATCTTTTATTAAAGGTCACGATTTATTTAAAAATGACCTAAAGTGGGCTTTAGGTGATGGAAATGAGTTAAAAATTTGGGATGATCATTGGTTCAATACAAAAAAAACTATCATGAATCTTTTGAATTACCCCTTCATAAGGTTACTGATCTTATGATTCCAAATA
Organism: Nemophila menziesii; assembly: GCA_029959085.1. Lineage (NCBI taxonomy): Eukaryota > Viridiplantae > Streptophyta > Magnoliopsida > Boraginales > Hydrophyllaceae > Nemophila > Nemophila menziesii. Next base: position 312,463 of record JARWIR010000044.1, read on the forward strand.
CAAATACTTGGAATGAAAAACTTCTTAGATATACCTTTGATAACCAAACTTCTGATGAGATTCTTATTTTAAATAAACCTTATACATGTTTGAAAGATGCTCTATGTTGGACACCAAGTCCTAATGGACCGTTTTCTACAAAGGAATGATATAATAATAATATATATACTGATATAAATGCCTTTAAAGCTATTAAAGCTAATACTCCTACTTCTTTTGATACATATACAATATTTTGGAAGAATATTTGGCTTTTAAAACTACCTCCAAAGATAAAAAACTTTCTTTGGAAGGCAGTTAATGAAGCAATTCCTACAAAACAAGGTTTATATAATTGAAAATGTGCCTTAAATAACTGTTGTAAACTATGTGATAAGGATGTTGAAACTATGGAACACATCTTTTTTCATTGTCCTAGCTCTAGGGCAACCTGATTTGCATCTCCTATATCTTTTGTTACAAATTCTTTAGTTAATGGTAGATTTTATGCTAGGTTCAAACACCTTATGTTCCTTAGTTTACTTTATGATAATTATGGAGAAATATAGTTGAGTTGATAGCCTGGATTGCTTGGTTCATTTGAAAAAATAGAAATATTTATTTCTATAAAAATCATGATATATTGCTCCTCTACAATATGAAAAAAGCTTACATAACCTATGATGAATATATTTCTAAGAATAAACATATTTTCTGAGGTTGAAAATGAAAGTGAAAATGAAAATAATGATTATAATGGAAAGGAAATAGAAAATGATTATGGAAAATATACTATCAAAACAAATCACAAATCTTAACTTAAATAATAGTACTGGTAACACTTTATATACATCTGATCTTATGAATATCCATGTTGATGCTTCTTATAACAACATAACTAAAAATGCTTCTGCTGTTTGTATTTTGAGTAACAAACAGAGCCAATTTTTGGATGGATATACTTGGAATTTTACAGCTCAATCACTAGTGGAAGCTGAGCTAGTGTGAATTCGAAATGCAGTTTACAAAGCCACAAACTTTACTCAACATCATCTACATCTTAAAAGTGACTAACTCAACATTGTAAAGCCCTTACAATTAGTTACACACTTAAGCAACAATTTTCTTCAACCACTCTTCAAAGACATCTTCAAGATTACTAGACATCACAAATTCTCCTTTTTGCATATCTAAATGAGAATTAATTCTGCAGCTGATTGGCTTGCGCGACAAGAGATGATAAATCTCTTGCCTTGTAAATGGGCTTTCCAAACCCCGTCCCATTTAGCTTTTTTGTTTAACAATGACTTATCAGCCACTGGTATTGGCTAAACATCTGAATATATTATAATATATCAATTTTTATTTATCTAATTTACGTTCGACTAAAAAAAAGAATCTGGATTCACCACTAATTTTTTATGTATGACTAACTTTTGCTCAAATTTTCTTTCTTTCCTCTACTACTTTTAAAATTAACCAACTTACTAGATGTATAATTTAACATATCTGTAATTCTAAAAAATTACTAATCCAAAATTGTAGAAATAAACCATTAATTTTGAAGGGTGAATTAGACCATTGGTCATTTTGAGATAATCAAAGTACTATTTTGTTATTGATATAATATCTACAATCAACAAATATTGTTACATTATTCCAACAAATAACAAATATACTCATGTAGAGATGTGTATTTGTTAAAGTAAAATAGACGATAAAATAATAACAAAGATAAAGCGTAATGATCATGTACATAAGAAGGTACGATTCATCAAGCTAAATAAATTACTAGTAATGACAAAGATATGTTAAACGGTAGAGTTGAAAGTGAGGTGATAGTCTCATTAAGAGCTCATGTTTAAGTTAGTTAAGGATTTTTTGAATTTGACTTGTTAGTTAAACAAGTCATATTCAGACTTGTTTACTAAACGAGTCGAACTCAAACTTGTATAAACTCGACTTATTGTAAAGGTTCTTTAAGATCCCATTAGTAGATATATTCAATTAAAAAAAATTCGATATATTTATATACAAAAATTCAAAAGAACATAACTTTTTTGCATACCTAATTTATCATAATTAAATTACTATATATCTACTATGTATATTTTTTATTTAAATAAAATTATGTAATGTGTTTTAAATTAGTTTTACTTAACTCCATATTGAAAAATAAAACGAGTCTTAAATAAGTCATAATCGACTCTCAAACAAACCTTTAACAAACCTTTAACAAACCAACTAATTAACAAGCCAAGCTCAAATTTAAATATCAAGGCTTATATCAAAATCAAATCGAGCTCAAACTCACTAATGTATTACTAAACCAAACTCGATATAACCAAAGTTCGCCTCGACTAGTTTCCAGGACTAGGTTCAAGCATTAAGAAGCCATTGGTACCACCACAACAAGATAAGACCAAATAAGACACATATCAAGTAAGATAAGACAAATAAAACAACCATGGAGAGACTCAAATATTTTAGATCATGAATTTCAACAAACATAAAATTATCAACCTATCATTCAAACATAAACTAGGTGGGAAAAAATTTCTTAATAGGAATATAAAATAATAGTTGTAGGGTTGTAAAACTTGATGATTACAAAAATAACGCGCTCTTAATTGTGTAAGTAATGAAAAAAGAAGGGCATATTTATTTTTTTGAGTGACAAGTAATGAATACTTTATAAAAAACTAAATATAACTTTTTTCTGTTAAGATTTAGTGTTCTAATGAATTAGAATTTACTTGAAATATTAATTAAAAAGACTAGTTAAGAGTCATTCAAATCTGAATTGGCAAAAATAAATTGTATTCGATTAGTGTCTTAATGAATTAGATTAAGATTCCATTAAGTGCAGACAAATATAATCAAACACTGAGTCTTGATATGGACCAAAAAGAACTAAACACAAGGAAATAAACCAACATGACACAATATCACAAATACCGCAGCGCAATGCTTCATTAACATAGGAAAAAACTTAAACAAAGGAACCCAGGCTAAAACCCACATGTGCATGCATATAATATTCTATTCTCCACAATATCTGATAACCACAAATAGATATTCGTACAAATTTAAAAACTACTCCACAATTTATGTAGATTACTCTTCAAGTAAACATCACATCCGAACTTGTAGCCACCACATAATCCGAGCATCTTCCTTGTCCCGTGATGTCGAAAAATCTTTCTCTAACTTTGTAAAGTTTAACATTTTAATAAACCTAAGTAAAAAATCCAGATATTGGATTAATGTATATATATATATGTGTGTGTATGTGTATGTATAAAAAATATGTATACGTGTATTGATAAAAGGTTTTTGCTTCATGAAATCATAATCTTTATTTTTGGTATATGGAGAAACCAGTGGAAAATGTTGCTATAATTTCATCCATGGATACTTAAGTTTACAATTTTAAAATAAATATAGAGAAATGAAGAGTGAGATGGTAATTTGGTGTTTATAGGTAAGAAATCAAATAATATGAATATTAAGGGTGCACCATCCATGTCGACAACAAGGGTTGTTTTCTTAATTATAATAGAGGAGGATTATTTCTGGATAGAGATTCTAGGAACTAAAGAGTAAGAAAAAAAATTATTCCATTAGATAATAACAATAAAATCATTTTGGATATTCGCTACTTTAAGAAGTACAAAACAAAACGGTCACGTGTGCTTTCATCACATCCTGATTTGTCTGGACATGCGAGCTGATACCTTAATAAAGTGTGCTAGGTGGTAGGCTACGAGTTTGCAGGGGTCTTTTGACACGATTCTCCATTGTTTATGTCTTGGAATTTGTTAAGTTACGGACGATAGTTTCCATAGTTTAAATTACCGACAAAAAAGATAATATCAATAAAAAAGCCAGCACACCACTAAACCTATTGCACCAAACCTCTACCAAGACAACACATTAATCACTTGAATATTAATCTAATAACAAAATAAAATTAGGAGAATATTAGCCATTTGGGTATACATCCACCACACAATCACCAACCTACGCCTAATCGTCAACCATAAATTTAGAAATAAATAAAAATACATAATATATTTTACTAAAACCAAATAAATAAATATTTAATCATTTTAAATTATAATAATTTTATCACAATAATGATATAACTTAATTTTTTTTGAAAAGAAAAAACTTTAGAATTAAACAATTACAATTTTTTGTATTTATGAACTTGTAATTACGACGTCGTAATTTCTAATCACTTTTAGCTACAAAATATAAGGGGTAAGCATAGGTCAGGTTTACCCCCTTCTGGGTTTAGGGTAAGGGTATGGTAATGTAGTTTGGTCTATATTTTGTCAAAATTTAGGGAAGTTTAAATTCTTACCATACCATCGGGTTGCCCATACACGGGTTAACCCCTAGTTTACCCAAGGTTAATTTAACCTGGATTTTTTTAATGACAAGTTCAACAAAATACATGTCATTTGAATTACATTCAATTTTTGTACAAGTTTAACAACATACAATTTCATTCAAAGTTAATTCATAAAATTATTACAATTATTACATTTCAAGTTCATTTACAAAAATACGTCTTCAAATGTTGAGATGTTACGAGTTGGTTTGGTGTAAAACATACTAGTATAATATGTAACTTACACCATTCCAAACAAGGATTAACACTTGAATATATTAAGCCGTAAGACTAAATCTTTTTAGTTTCAACATAGGTTGAACATATTATTTTTTAATTGGTAATCATCACATGTCTCATGTAATATACACTTTCACGGGTCTTAGATTTTTTTGTAAAGTATCTTGGGAATCCTTGAAAACCTCATAACTATATTGTGTTCCAAACACGTAGGCAACTACTAATGGCTACTAAATACATTTGAAAAAATGACAATAAGGAAAGGCTTACCGAGAATTAGTGGAAATTCTAATTGATATTTATCCAAAGGTTTCAGCAGATGTAAAGTCAAATTTCTCTAAAAAAGAGTTCACAAAGAATGGAGTAAGTAAGAATTACAAAATGTATGTACAAAGTAAATAAAATTTACCAATACATGTAGTAAACTTATCAAACTCAACCACAACTTCAAAACTCAACTTGAAATCAAAAATCTTATTGACCCATTTTGAGTCCAAAAGTAACTACTATAAATCATATATATGATATCGACCATAGTAATTTGGACAAAAGGTTACTCAATATATGGAAATTGATTCAATTCCTTGCTGTCAAGCTTCTTTTACTAACATTAATACGTCCCCAATGATCTCCATTTTCAAAATAAAATCCAACTAACATTTTTTATCCTATATTTCATAATCTATGTTATCATCCTTGCAAATAACAAATAAATAATGAAAGGTCAATGTATTACCCAAGATATATGTTCCTAATTCATAATTTTCATAGATGTCTATAATGAATATTTCATTGGTTAGATCCATAAACCACTTTTTATAGAGTAACTACATGTATCTAAGCTCTTACAACCAAATAAATACTTTCATAATATAAAAGCAAACACTTTCTATATTAGAACCAAACCATTTGGAAATTACAAATCAAACTATTTCGAAATCAAAATAGAAATTAAGAAATAATTTTACGAACAAGCGAACATATTTAAAAAATAAAACAATTAAAAACAAATTAAGAATAAGCTAGAAGAACTTTGCTTACAAAGATTCCATCAGTTTGGAAGGGGTCGAAATTATGCTCTTATCTTGTCTAGGCATGAAACGGGTCGGATTGGAACTTTTGTTGGTGTTTACAATATCCATGATGGGCCTGAGGCCTCAAGATTTATGTATGATCAACTCTTCTATACTCTTATCAATGAGATATCTTTTTTTATTGTTCGCTTCTTTTCATTGCACTTTATATTAATGTGACAAAAAGGAAAAATATTCAGTACCTACTACTACTACTACTTAGTCTAATGTCTGTTTGACACTTTGTTATCCTTGTGGCTATGTAATTGTTATGCTCGCTTTGACGAATTTAATTTCCTTGCAGTACGCCTAATTTGAGAAAATGGTATTTATAGATGAATTATGTCATAGAACTTTGTGGTAAGTACTATTTACTCTTTGGGGTCATATAAATAGATCTTTTTTTGTTTATCTTTATAAGTTTAAAAGAGGAAATTTGTATGCATAATCTTTGGGAAGGAGAAGTTAACTTGACCATTTCTATCAAAATTGGAGAATTGAAAAGGTTAATGCAATTATTCACTTAAAAGATCAGACTATTGGCGGGAGGTCTCAAGTCTTTCGATCAATCAGCTTTGTATTTTCTAAATGCTACTCAAGTACATTCTACCTCTTCTTGAATACCATACATGTTTGTGCCTGGACCGTACTTGGTTATTTCATCACAAAAAACTTTTAATCATCATTCAGTGAAGGTCTAAATTCATAAATTTTCCACATCAATACTTCTGCCAAAATTTTCCATTAGCAAAGGAATCATCCATTTCGTACAAAACAAAGTTTTACTCGTCCCTGAGAGTCTCTATCTAGCTTCTTCAAGCCGCTGTTTAGGAATAAGATTATATTATTTATACCTTTCGGACTTGGTTAATTGTGTTGATGAACTAATCGAGTAATAATTTAGAGAGCATTGGTTCTATGTGAGTTATGATTCGATAAAGAATTTAAGTATCTGTTTCATGCCTTTGAAATTAATTAAGAAAATATAACTTTCTTGTGAGATAATAATTACATCCATTACCCTTCAAAGACTATCTACTTTGTAGAAGAAACTTTTGATATAACTTGTATGGAAAAAAACTTATATAAACTCACATCTATCTACTTTTTAAACTATTGCGATTTAATAAAAAGTTGTTCTAAACCACCTTAATACACTTTTAGCCCCTTGTGAAATTTTGCCTATTTCCAGAAGCCTAGAGAATAGGTACGAGAAAATAAGTACTTTGCTCAGCCCACAATCCAGTGGATAAAGAAGAGAGAAATCCTTCCTACATACACTTCCAGAAACAATTTCAAATTAGCAATGTTCGTTTTAATATCATGTTTGCTCACTTCCCCACCTTGCATTCAAAATTACATATAAATAGCATCAAATTAATTAATGATAGTTTGATTTTAGATACTTACCGTCTTTGCTTCTTCATGTGGTGTCAATGGTCACATAGGACTGTATGTGTTATTTTGCCTTTTTGACCAAATCCAAAAACGCTGAAATTCAAGTGGTATACCCAATTTTTTAGCAATCCTATCGTGCAACAACCAAATCCACAATATTATAAATTACGACCTAAATAACTTATTGATCTCATGTTGGCACAAATATCAGAATATAATATTACAAAATTAATATACTAAGGATATAAACACATATATTATAGTACCTTGAAAAGGGAAAAAGGGAACTGTGAGGACAAAAATGACGCACACATTTGTGAGGACAGGTTGGACAATCAGTGACACTGTTATCATACACAAAATACAAGAATCAAATATAAAATGCAAATTTAAGATGCAGTAAGATTATATGAAACTAGAAATAACCCATAATCAAGTACTCTGCAATCACAGTCTTTGCAGAAATAGTAGAGTATGGTACTATTTGTAAAAACCGAACCTGAATTAAGTGAGTGAGAGTGAATAAGTTGTTAGATTTAGTAGTTATATGTAAAAAATAAATAAAAAATTGATAAAACTATTCTAGAGGAATGAAAAATCTATTCTAGAGAAAAAAACTATTCTAGAGGAAATATTGAATAGAATATAGACGAAACTAAGAATTTGGAAAAGAAAATACTGTCTCTACTCTCCTCTCATATAATATTTTGATATTACTAGAGCCAAACTTTCTGCTAGAGATACCGGCATGACCAGAATATCTTTTTAACACGATTTTCAATACCGTAACCGTTGAAATCATTTCTTTTAAATTTATATGAAATCTATTTTTTAATCATTTCTTTTAAATCTATATGAAATCTATTTTTTACTTTTCCAGTGATATTGATAGATTTTTTTAACAGAATCTCCTTTGAATATTTAGCTAATTATACATGTTAAATCACCCAAATCCAGCAACATATGAATGATATCATAAAAAGAAGCTACAACACACCACAAAATAGGTTGTATATAAGAAAAATGAATATATTATAATTTCCTATTTAGGCTAATAAAGTAGTAGAAATGAATAAATAATTAGATGGAGTAGGGTTTCTCGGAAGAAGGTGAAAAAATGAAAATGAAAGCATACATAAAATCCTTGGCCCAAATATATTAGTTTTTTTCTTGTGTAAAAGAATTAAAGCCAAAATATATGGTCACGTTTTAATAGTTAAGGGAAAGGCCCAAGTCATTAATGGGCCTAGGGGTTGACGAGCCCAATAATCCTTGGCCTACAAAATATCACACATCATCATACAAACCTTAACCATCGTCTCCGATTTTACATAAACACACACGAAGATGATACCATTTTGTTCACCGCCATCAAATTTCTCCTCTCTAAAAATCGACTTCATCCATTCTATTCCACCTGTCTTTTTTTCCATCAAAGCCTACATCCTACTCTTTCTTTGTATAAAGTTTTGTTATCTTTGACCGCCTTGGTCTAGGTCTTCTATCTCTAACCATATTCTGTTTTTTAATGGGTAGTATATCAAATCGATCAATGACAATTACATTTCAAATATAGATTATATGTATAGTTTGTGAACCCAAACCTTGTTGGTGAGGTGAGTTTTCTTATTTCCATATTCTAAATTATTTTTTGTATCTTATTATTTGGAAAACAGAAAATAAAACTTTGAGGTATTTTTCCAAATAATAGCAAGTGGAGGGTTGAATTTGGAATAAGGGTAGATTGGGGTATATTTGGTTATTTCATAACACACTTACAAATTGTGCACATAGATTGGAGTAGTTAGTTTTGAGTTTTAATATACTTGTTGGATCTTTATATAGGAGGATACTGTCGTCATTGCAGGACCTCTGAAACCTTACTTGGCCATCATTAAGGTAATTTTTATGTTGGGAACGGGTTAATTGCGTAATTAATCCTTGTGGTCTCCGAAATTGGAGTTCTACCGTGCCCTAAAAATTCCACAAAAGCTTGTGGAGAAGTGAGATTTGTAATTTTAATATGTTGAAACATGAATATTCGTCAACTTTTTTTCTTTTAAAGAGTTTTTATGAATATTGTTTAATTAATTGATTCTTTGAGTTTTCTTTGTTGTTGTAGGGGTGACTTTGCGAAAGCAGTTAAGATTTCACAAAATGATTTGCATTTTATTGAATCTTCCTACCCCGTAATTTATATAGACATGACTTTTCTTTTGTCAAAAAAAAATATCAGGTATACATCTCATTTCTTCTATTAATATAATTGAATTCATTCACTATTCGAAACTCTAGTTTTTCTATCAATTATAGGAATGAGTTACTATTTACAGTTATGATTCATAGTAGTGTTATATATAAAATGTGTTTATTTTATGGGTAGGGAGAATGAAGTATTGTATTAGTATACTGATATCAAGACAACTAGAGCTGTACTATTTGAATAATTAGAGAAGCTGGCAATCAAAAGTTCATTCATCAAAGATAAACTTTATTTACCAAACTTAGGTGAACAAAGGTTGCAAGAAATAATCAGTGAAAGGTGTGCATTGATATTTATCTTCCTTTTCACTACTAATTAACAACTAATTACTTATATTATCATTTCATAACTAATATAATTATTTTCCATGCATTTTGAAATGGCATAGTCGTCATGTGCAACCAAATGGGTGTGATTTGTCTTCATCATCATCATCGAGGATGATACATGGTTCACCGAACATACGAAACTCATATGTATATTCCTTAACTATTTTATTAACATATATATGGATTTTAATTTAATTTTGAGCTTTTTCATTTTTTCCCTTACTTTTTCTTGCTTTGTTATGTTCCATTTAATAGTAATTAGAGGCAGTTCCAAATCAACCACGATCTACGATTCTTGCTCTATAGACTATATCTCAAAGGCCTCTCATACCAGTGGCTTCCCAGAATAATTTTGGTAACATATTCATATTATGTAATGGCGTCTATAGTAAATCACTCTTGGATGAATCCTAAATACTAACTTTATGAATATTGTACTGCATTTCTTTAGACACATTTATTCAAAAAATTATAATTTAAGGTTGTAGTAATAATATTGCATAAACAAATACATATCAATTGTGTTGTAGCCTTAGTTTTGGAGGGAGTAGGGGTTATAAAAGTTTTTTCCAATTTATTTTTATTCTTTTGTCATCTTTAATTGCATCTCTTGTTTTAAAATTTCATTCCAAACAATTACATTCACATTAAATGACCAAAATAAATGAATTCTTTAGGCCGTCGTCCAGAGATTTCGAATTGTGTCAAGGTTTGTGTTGTGTATAATACGGCAGTTAATCCTTTGCAATTGTCAAATCAGTGAGATTTGGTTTTACTTAATTGATTAAATTAATTATTATTTGTATTTGGAATTAGGGAGTTTAATTCATTGCATTAATTAGCTTAAATTTGATTGAGAAACAATGTTAGATCTATATATAAAAGGTCATGTGGATATATGTTGGTTTCACAACTTCTGTCTTTTAACTTAGACACTCTCATATATAACTTTTTACCTAGTCCTATAGTTTAGGATGTTTGTTTAACATTGTTTGAATTTTATATATTTCAGGTGCATCGTGAGCAATCATTTAGATATGAAAAAGAAAAATGTTTGTGCAGTTTTACAAATTGAAATCCTATGCATTGAAAGCGTAAGTAACATAGTACCTTCTACTCATGTCCATCCAAAAATCGCTATCTTCATAAAGTTTTCAATTAATAAAATCAATCAAAAGAAGTCAGGTTCATTATCTCTTAAAGGATTCAAAGGCTCCATATCAAGATGAGACAAAGGTCTGATTTTGAGTGATACAATTTTTGTTATTTGTATATGTTTAAGTACTTTACACCACAATCTAAGAGTTTTTATCACAATCAATAATTTTGTATTATAGAAGTAATTAGTAAAAATATTCAAGAGAAAGATTTAAAGTCTCTGAATCAACACATGCTAGTTTTATTGTCATTTTGTTATGTTTAAGTATTTTATATCACAATCTGTAATTTTGTATTAAAGGAGTAATTAATAAAAATATTTAAGAGAGGGAAGAGGAGAGAGATGTTGAAGGAGAGGGATCTAAGTGAGATATTTGGTTCAAAATACGTGAGAGCTAGACTTAAAAGAGATTTGATTGCAGTTTCTAAAAAGAATTTGAAGGAACTTCAGCAAAGGTTCAATGATGAAGAGAACATGGATATGCTTTGACAAGAGTCAATTTAGCAGCCACAGAAATTTTTCCTTGTCTCCTATTTCCATTCACGATCTTAATTGGGACCTAAAAAAGGATAAGCGCTACCATAACCATGGCGAAGAATCTGATTCAAACATCTCAACTAATGTAAATAGAAAAAATTGATAAAACTATTCTAGAGGAATGAAAAATCTATTCTAGAGAAAAAAAACTATTCTAGAGGAAATATTGAATAGAATATAGACGAAACTAAGAATTTGGAAAAGAAAATACTGTCTCTGCTCTCCTCTCATATAATATTTTGATATTACTAGAGCCGAACTTCTGCTAGAGATACCGGCATGACCAGAATATCTTTTTAACACGATTTTCAATACCGTAACCGTTGAAATCATTTCTTTTAAATTTATATGAAATCTATTTTTTAATCATTTCTTTTAAATTTATATGAAATCTATTTTTTACTTTTCCAGTGATATTGATAGATTTTTTTAACAGAATCTCCTTTGAATATTTAGCTAATTATACATGTTAAATCACCCAAATCCAGCAACATATGAATGATATCATAAAAAGAAGCTACAACACACCACAAAATAGGTTGTATATAAGAAAAATGAATATATTATAATTTCATATTTAGGCTAATAAAGTAGTAGAAATGAATAAATAATTGGGTAATACTTCCATCCAATATTGGATGGTCCAATATTCCTATCACAGCCATTAATTATTTTAGCAAAACACATGTCACTAGATTAATATGTTAGTTACTTTTGCAAGTTTAAAACATGGGGTATGTGTATTAATATCATTGGTGTAGGATCATCCAATATTGGATGGAAGAATTTTCCTAAATAATTAGATGGAGTAGGGTTTCTCGGAAGAAGGTGAAAAAATGAAAATGAAAGCATACATAAAATCCTTGGCCCAAATATATTAGTTTTTTTCTTGTGTAAAAGAATTAAAGCCAAAATATATGGTCACGTTTTAATAGTTAAGGGAAAGGCCCAAGTCATTAATGGGCCTAGGGTATGACGAGCCCAATAATCCTTGGCCTACAAAATATCACACATCATCATACAAACCTTAACCATCGTCTCCGATTTTACATAAACACACACGAAGATGATACCATTTTGTTCACCGCCATCAATTTTCTCCTCTCTAAAAATCGACTTCATCCATTCTATTCCACCTGTCTTTTTTTCCATCAAAGCCTACATCCTACTCTTTCTTTGTATAAAGTTTTGTTATCTTTGACCGCCTTGGTCTAGGTCTTCTATCTCTAACCATATTCTGTTTTTTAATGGGTAGTATATCAAATCGATCAATGACCATTACATTTCAAATATAGATTATATGTATAGTTTGTGAACCCAAACCTTGTTGGTGAGGTGAGTTTTCTTATTTCCATATTCTAAATTATTTTTAGTATCTTATTATTTGGAAAACAGAAAATAAAACTTTGAGGTATTTTTCCCAATAATAGCAAGTGGAGGTTTGAATTTGGAATAAGGGTAGATTGGGGTATATTTGGTTATTTCATAACACACTTACCAATTGTGCAATTAACCCAATACATAGATTGGAGTAGTTAGTTTTGAGTTTTAATATACTTGTTGGATCTTTATATAGGAGGATACTGTCGTCATTGCAGGACCTCTGAAACCTTACTTGGCCATCATTAAGGTAATTTTTATGTTGGGAACGGGTTAATTGCGTAATTAATCCTTGTGGTCTCCGAAATTGGAGTTCTACCGTGCCCTAAAAATTCCACAAAAGCTTGTGGAGAAGTGAGATTTGTAATTTTAATATGTTGAAACATGAATATTCGTCAACTTTTTTTCTTTTAAAGAGTTTTTATGAATATTGTTTAATTAATTGATTCTTTGAGTTTTCTTTGTTGTTGTAGGGGTGACTTTGCGAAAGCAGTTAAGATTTCACAAAATGATTTGCATTTTATTGAATCTTCCTACCCCGTAATTTATATAGACATGACTTTTCTTTTGTCACAAAAAAATATCAGGTATACATCTCATTTCTTCTATTAATATAATTGAATTCATTCACTATTCGAAACTCTAGTTTTTCTATCAATTATAGGAATGAGTTACTATTTACAGTTATGATTCATAGTAGTGTTATATATAAAATGTGTTTATTTTATGGGTAGGGAGAATGAAGTATTGTATTAGTATACTGATATCAAGACAACTAAAGCTGTACTATTTGAATAATTAGAGAAACTGGCAATCAAAAGTTCATTCATCAAAGATAAACTTTATTTACCAAACTTAGGTGAACAAAGGTTGCAAGAAATAATCAGTGAAAGGTGTGCATTGATATCTATCTTCCTTTTCACTACTAATTAACAACTAATTACTTATATTATAATTTCATAACTAATATAATTATTTTCCATGCATTTTGAAATGGCATAGTCGTCATGTGCAACCAAATGGGTGTGATTTGTCTTCATCATCATCATCGAGGATGAGACATGGTTCACCGAACATACGAAACTCATATGTATATTCCTTGACTATTTTATTAACATATATATGGATTTTAATTTAATTTTGAGCTTTTTCATTTTTTCCCTTACTTTTTCTTGCTTTGTTATGTTCCATTTAATAGTAATTAGAGGCAGTTCCAAATCAACCACGATCTACGATTCTTGCTCTATAGACTATATCTCAAAGGCCTCTCATACCAGTGGCTTCCCAGAATAATTTTGGTAACATATTCATATTATGTAATGGCGTCTATAGTAAATCACTCTTGGATGAATCCTAAATATTAACTTTATGAATATTGTACTGCATTTCTTTAGACACATTTATTCAAAAAATTATAATTTAAGGTTGTAGTAATAATATTGCATAAACAAATACATATCAATTGTGTTGTAGCCTTAGTTTTGGAGGGAGTAGGGGTTATAAAAGTTTTTTCCAATTTATTTTTATTCTTTTGTCATCTTTAATTGCATCTCTTGTTTTAAAATTTCATTCCAAACAATTACATTCACATTAAATGACCAAAATAAATGAATTCTTTAGGCCGTCGTCCAGAGATTTCGAATTGTGTCAAGGTTTGTGTTGTGTATAATACGGCAGTTAATCCTTTGCAATTTTCAAATCAGTGAGATTTGGTTTTACTTAATTGATTAAATTAATTATTATTTGTATTTGGAATTAGGGAGTTTAATTCATTGCATTAATTAGCTTAAATTTGATTGAGAAACAATGTTAGATCTATATATAAAAGGTCATGTGGATATATGTTGGTTTCACAACTTCTGTCTTTTAACTTAGACACTCTCATATATAACTTTTTACCTAGTCCTATAGTTTAGGATGTTTGTTTAACATTGTTTGAATTTTATATATTTCAGGTGCATCGTGAGCATTCATTTAGATATGAAAAAGAAAAATGTTTGTGCACTTTTACAAATTGAAATCCTATGCATTGAAAGCGTAAGTAACATAGTACCTTCTACTCATGTCCATCCAAAAATCGCTATCTTCATAAAGTTTTCAATTAATAAAATCAATCAAAAGAAGTCAGGTTCATTATCTCTTAAAGGATTCAAAGGCTCCATATCAAGATGAGACAAAGGTCTGATTTTGAGTGCTACAATTTTTGTTATTGGTATATGTTTAAATACTTTATACCACAATCTAAGAGTTTTTATCACAATCAATAATTTTGTATTATAGAAGTAATTAGTAAAAATATTCAAGAGAAAGATTTAAAGTCTCTGAATCAACACATGCTAGTTTTATTGTCATTTTGTTATGTTTAAGTATTTTATATCACAATCTGTAATTTTGTATTAAAGGAGTAATTAATACAAATATTTAAGAGAGGGAAGAGGAGAGAGATGTTGAAGGAGAGGGATCTAAGTGAGATATTTGGTTCAAAATACGCGAGAGCTAGACTTAAAAGAGATTTGATTGCGGTTTCTAAAAAGAATTTGAAGGAACTTCAGCAAAGGTTCAATGATGAAGAGAACATGGATATGCTTTGACAAGAGTCAATTTAGCAGCCAAAGAAATTTTTCCTTGTCTCCTATTTCCATTCACGATCTTAATTGGGACCTAAAAAAGGATAAGCGCTACCATAACCATGGCGAAGAATCTGATTCAAACATCTCAACTAACGTAAATAGAAAACATACATCCCATGTAATGCGCAATGGGACTTTATGGAATAAGGTCGATAGTTTCTCTATTGGTTACTCCACATAGATCTTAAAATTTATGTTGTTGAATGTAATGAAAAAATTTATTTATATTTTAATCTTTTAACATTGTTGTTTTTTGTTTTTATTAATTATATTCATGTACTTTTTGGTCTGATTCATATTCTCTGGCGCCAGAAACGTAGGTCCATTTATTTCATGATTGTGTTAACTATACAGATTATGACATTTTTGTTGAGGGACAACAGTGTAGGTGGAGCAGCCATGACAAGCTGAAATGTATCACATGTGCCTGGAATAGCAGGTATGCTTGGGGCTCTTCAATAACGAGTCCCTGGAGCTGGTACACAACTTACCAAAAATCTTACAGGGGTCGTTTGGGCCAAGCCAAATCACAGATGTTTAAGGGGCTCCAAATCTGGAGAAATGCTAAGGATTGTTGGCGCAATAACATATCATCAATTGTTTTTTATGGATGGGATAAATGAAAATTAAGTAGTACTCTTTGACATCAAATTTGGGCGGATGTAGGCTATTGTATTATAGTGAGTCGAGGATTAATTGTCTAACCAAAAAGTAAGCATGTAAAATGGACAAATTCGAGTGGTGGATCTTGAAGATTTTCTAAATTAATCTTGTTAATATCATACTAAAATGTGAAAATATATGATATTATGATTCATGTATATATATTTGAGATTAATTTCAAATTCTTTTTTTATTTTTGATATTATTTTTGTCTTAAGTTAACATTTACCGTTGACTTTCTAATTTTTTGTAATTTAATATTATATGTTGACCAAATCTTGACCAAATCCACACCCGACCCGAATCTATCCAAAAACCAGAAAACCAGAATACAAAATTTTATATAGTGATTGGGTTAGGTAGTGGGTCTTGATAGTTGAAATTCTCACTTGCGGGTTTACTGCTAGTTTAACCACGTAAGTTTGATAACCAACCCGTGTGCACCCTTACACTAGATGTGTTTGGTCTAAAGAGGATTTTAAGAGTTGAAAGAGAAGTGAGTAATTAGATCGATGTAGGGGGTGTAACACAACATTTTTCATGTTGTGGTTATCCAACTACATAGTTGTAATAAAATCGTACGTATTCAAGATGACAACAACCAGTGGCATGAAAACCCTGAAAAATTAATGTTTTATTTCTTCTTACTAGTTACTACGTTGATATCTTTCAAGAAGACCTCATATATATGAGTATTGACATTGCGGATTATATCCCTTTTAAGTTTATTGATGGGATAAACCAAATTCTTAATCAAAACCTTACACTTGAGGAAGTTAAATGCAATATTTAATATAGAGGTAAAAAACTCAGAGTCTGGGCAGTAACCCTAGCCTCCAATTATAAAAAATATTAAAAAATTATAAATTTTGATGTTTTTTACATGGTTAGAGTTTTCTTCAATGTATCTCTAGATCTCAACATACGAACAATACTATTTCTACATTGGTTCCCAAAGGTAATAAGTAGGAAAAAGTGGTTGATATCCATCTGATCTCATGCTCGAATATTGATTACAATTTTAATGATGTCATTCCCCAATATGATGAAGATATTTATGGATGAAATTATATCCCCACGCAGTCAACCTTTATCAAAGGTAAAGTTATTTATACAATATCCTTCTAGCCTAGGATGTTTTCTATTTATTTTTGAAATCAAATAAATACACCTAGAGAGGGGGTGAATTAGACCAATGTGGAATTAAAAATCTACCAACAACTGACTTCTTTGACTATATCTAAAAATACACCCATTAAGGATTTTAGATAGATTGACTAGAAGTACACAAAAGTTATAATACAAGACTGAAACACTTAGTGTATATACTTAATGAAAGAATACTATCCAATAATAAAATAAATATCTATTAGTGCTAATCATGCAAGAAATTAAGCCTATAAAACAAAGGAAGGTATTGAGGTAATATAACAAATGATTGGTGTCCACAAATTTAAATAGATAAGGGAGTGAAGGTGGACACACAATTTTAAATTTGTTGGACTTCGATAGGATTATTACACCACTTATGGTCTATGCATCCTTAGGATTTAAAACTCCTCCACTGGGATCTTCATGTGTCTTTTAAAGGTGAGCGCACAAACCTTTACAAACTCTTTGAAATCACAATCTAGCGTAACACCCTAGTGTTATGACCAATACTAGTAAAGCAAGTGGACAATCTCCACTCACGGTATACCACTTGACACGAATGTGAAGTCTTTCACATGTGTATCACCATACAAGTTTGAGTGAACAATCTCTATTCACACTCTACCACTTCACAGTCTGTGAAGCCTTCAAACTTTGTGTCTTCACCTACATATGACCTAAACCACTCATGTCTAGTGTATTGAAGATCACACTTCTTAACTAGAATAAGAGATAAACTTAGATTTTAGGATTAAGCATACCCTGCCTAGTATAGCCTTTACTCCTTAAGCGTGACTACATGAAATTGTTTGATCTAAAAATACAAATAAATATTGATATATGTACTGTGAATGTCTTTGGTAATCTCATAGAAGATATGCTTTTAAAAGCTTCAATTTTGGTACAGAAAATAATCACTTTCGGAAGTCTTCAATAAATCTATTTATATTATAGGCAAATTCTCCCCAACAAATCTATTCACGTGTCAACTCCTCATTGGCCGGAAATCTTCTTTCTAGGTGACCGCTCCTTTCTGGTCGGATGACCAATTATTATCTTTTATTTCGTCGAGTACTCTTCCTTATCTCTATAGAGCATTTGTGCAGAGTCAATTACTCAAATTTGGCGATTAAGCAGATTGCAAACCCAACCACTTTTTGAAGTTTTTAATACCTTTATTTATAGTCGAAATCTCCCCAACTTATATGTCTACATGTTAGCTTCTCATTAGAGCCGGTCCTACTAACTTTGGGGCCAGTGAGAATTTTGAATTTGGCCCACATCTGAGGGTTTTAGAGGGGATATAGTTTTTACTGGAAAATGAAGCATTATAAATAATCTTTAATTTGTAAATTTTTATATGAATTTTTATAATATGAGAAATAACCAAACATACATTATATTTGCTTGTCATTTTCTTATAGAAATGTTTATATTGTGTTATTAATATTTAAAAACTAAATGATATTATTCTTCCTATATGAAACATTTGAACTGCACCCCCGCGTCAATAAAGGTAGCAACGCCTATAGATTCCTCTAAATTCGGTCATAATTGAACTCTTATGTTAGTGAAAATTTATATTAAATAAATAATAAAAAAATCGCATTATTAGAAATTAAATACTATATTTATACTCACTTTAAAGGTAATTCGATAATTTAGACGAATCTTGTAAGTTCGATATACATATTATAATGTAAAATATATGAAATAGCTAAAATAATTGACATATAAACTACATAATAAAAATA
The DNA here is from genome assembly GCA_029959085.1 of Nemophila menziesii. Taxonomy (NCBI): domain Eukaryota; kingdom Viridiplantae; phylum Streptophyta; class Magnoliopsida; order Boraginales; family Hydrophyllaceae; genus Nemophila; species Nemophila menziesii. The sequence continues at coordinate 331,419 of JARWIR010000044.1, forward strand.
CATCGATGTAAATGTAAATAACTAAATAAATTTTAAATAAAAAACTTAAACCCTTTTTAGTGGTGATTTATTCCTTATAATTTTTTTTGATACATACATATTGTAATGAATATGATTAAAAGCATACATATATTTTATTTCTTATTTTTGTGTATAAGAATTCAAAATCAGATAAAGTAAATTATGTTTCTTATATGGTGTTGAAATTAATACGTGATATAAATAAATATATCTTTATATTGAAAATTTGATTAATATAAGATAAAAATAAATGTAAAATATATATTGTTTTGAAATATTTGAACATATAGAATTATAAGTAGTAATTATATAGGACAATGTGATTTTTATCTTGTATAATATAATTCAACTTAACCAAAGATAAAAAAAAGTCATAACTCAAAGAATGATCTAGACTCGAGGAACGAAAAAAGAAAAAAGAGAATAATTAAAATATAAAATCCTAAAAACTTATTTAACTAAGCATATTCCAACCCCTAACTTCTACACACTAAGAACTTACTATTAAAGCAACTACCATGTAAACCAAGAGCCCATTTGGGATTGATTACATTTTTGTTAAAAGAGCCTTACACTTGAAACTACCACATTTGTAAAACATATTTAAAAATAATTTGACATCTAAAATCTCCTTTTATGTGCTATATTTAATAATCATATATCTAGTGTTTTTCCAAAAATTAATTTTAAAGGTTTAAAGTATTTTTAGGGAGATAAAATCACTTCAATTGATTATTTGAAAAAGCAATCCCGAACGGGCCTTAACATTCCATATTGTTTATGTAAATCAATATTAAAATTATCATAGAAATCAATCTAACCACAAATTTTAGTCTCAGAAATTTTCGGCCCCTTGAATAGTTTAGGGCCGTGGTCGGTCTCCCTGGTTGCCCCTGCCCATGGCCCACTCTGCTTCTCGTTGGTTGAAAATTTTCTTTGGAGGTGACCACTCCCTTTTGGTCCAAACCCGAATGATTATCTTTATTTCGTCGAGTAATTGTATTCATCTCCATAGGGTATCCGTTTGGAGTCATGCATTCAAATTTGACTATTGAGAGAATTTACTACATGATACCCCATCTCGGGTGTCTAGTCTTCAACTTCTTTGGCTCCCACATGATGCACTTCCATAATTTGTCTTTTCTTCACTTCGGAGGTTCGAACTTTAATATTTACCAGCGTTCATTCTCAATTGTCTTTAAGTTGTACACTGGTGGGGGCAAAGGTGTGATAAAATAAATGATAAATAAAGATAATAATAAAGAGTCACACACCCTTGAGAACCACGGAACTCACTGCAATTATCATAGATCGTTTGCAAGTTTTAATGATAAGTCAAGTTCATTCGCAGGGATTGTATCCGTTAGATCTACTTATATTTAACAAGCGTAGACGAATTTAGATGTTTAGAATAAAATATAAAAAGATGAATAATATGAATAACTATCTAATGCAAATAAATAAATAAAACAAATAAACAAACAAATAATTAAATATGAATGTAAGTCAAATAAATTAGGATTACTAAGTCTATTACTAAATTGTTATTCTAACCTGTCACATTAAGCATTATATATTAACCAGGATTCTAAATTCTACCTAGCCTTTTCTAGACTTAGGAACAACCTCTTCACTACTAGGGATTCCTAAGTAATGATAGGTGATTAAATCAAACCTTAATGGCTATCTAGTTAAACTAGACGATTATGTGGTGTTGTCATTAACTAAGATTAATCCTAAGATTGATCAGATCTAAGGAAATAAGTCAAAACACATAATAACAATATACGCCAAGCTTAATCAATTAAAATAACAAATAGTATTTAAAGACAAAATAATAATCCAATAATTAAAAGCAAAACTTAAAGAATAAAAGCTTAGAATTATGGTTGAAAATAGATCTATAGCTAATTACTCTAAATATAGAGAAGGTGAGATGTAGAAGAGGAGTTGTCAGTCTCCAATCTTCTTCTTCTTGTCTTCCTCTACAGGTCAACTTGCTTCTTGGATGAATAGCTTGATTCTAAGGATGAATATTAATGGAAAGGACTAAGCTATTGTTTAAAAGTAAGAAAATATAAGTAAAGACTAAGCCTATACTTTGCAACTGAGAAAGGACATGTTTACAATGGTATAAGGGTGTATTTATAGGTGTTTAGGAAGACCTAATTCGTTTTCTTGAAGGAGAAGTAAGTAGTGGACTCCAAGCCCAACTCAAATTCGTAACCCTAAAAACATGAAATCAGGTCCGATCTTCTTTTGGCTCTAACAGCTTCAATATTCATCCGTTTAACGCGTATGAATATACCAAAGTGATCGTCTCGGAAAGCTCTTCAACTTTTCTCTTGACCGTTTCTCCAAATTCCACACCGTTTTTTAGATATAAGCTGATTTGTGGTCGTAGGTACAGAAATTCAGGATTAAGGCAGCTTTTCCTTTTCCATGTTTTTAGCTTTTATTTCCTTATCTCCAATTACCATGTCTATCTCTTTCCATATCTTGTAGTCTTTGACTTGGAATCCAATTAATCTCCATAATTATCTTTAAAGCTTCACACTAAATAAATAATTAAACCCAATATGCTCTAAAAAAATTATTTTACTAAATCAAGACTCAAAATAGGAAAGTGCACTATTTCTCAAGAAAATCGACTCAAAGACTTCCTAAATCACTAGAAATGATGTCTCATCCTAATATAAATCTATCAGAAATGAGGAGACATCAAGACCCCCAACTCAAAGCTGTATCGTCCCGATACAATAAAGATAAAAACAAAGGGAAGTCTCTAAATACACACCTAGGTCAATTAAGCACAGAGGGAAGAAGATAGCAGAATATGGAGAATAGACCCAAAGCAACTACTCTGAATATTTCATGTAATAATATTTAAAAACTACATACCTGTACACTTCTCATATCCACAATCAACACGGCTTGAATTCAAGATTAGATTAGCTTCGCAATGTAAGAAGGAGAGGAACTTTACTCAGTTCACCAAGGAAGCTATAGATTGTTCATCGAACTTCACTAGTATCCAAAGATCCACTTAACTACTCTCTATTGGGTCAATCACTTCTCAATTACATAGCAAAGAATCAAAAGGTCTTTAAGGTTGTAATTTAGGCTTAGGGACGGTATGATAGTATATTTGGATAATTTAGAGTGAGATTTTAGCTCTCTCCTCACTAGCCGTCAACAAATCGCCCTAGAGCTTGAGTTACTCTCATAAAACGTTTCTCACTCAACCCAATGAATTCTTTGATGCACAATTTAGCATCCCCAATAACCCAATTAAAGCCTAAGATGTCATATAAAAATTCCACTTTGCCGGTCCGAATATATATATATATATATATTTTGTTTTCAAATCAATTTCTTTAGCTATGGCTCTCTTTTTAATGATGAGATATCACACTATTTTTTCATATATATATTTTTATGCCCTTATTGGCAAAATTAGCTCGTAGCTTCTTTTTCATTCACTATTACCCCGGTAAAGGGTTACAATATAAAAATCTGTGAATCATCATCAATATAAATAACAGAGGACAATTAATAAGCTCAAAATCCCATCCCAATAATATTTCCCATAATGGTGGACCCACCACCCCAAACTCAAGCTCTAAAAAAACTGTATATGCATCGCGATTCGAGTGCGGGTCATATGGAAAAGTCCTAAAATCTAAAGGGATATGGCTTATAACGTGGTTCAATAAAAAGTTTTAGAAAGGCTAGAAGGGGCTGAGAAGGATATAGCATAAAATCAAAAATAACATGGTGAGAAGGTGTAAAAAGGCTTCAAAGGCTTCAAACATGAAAGAACCGCCTTAATCACTTTCTACACTATGTAATTTCGTTATTTTCTTACCTTTAGCACTTTCATCAAATGTTTTTGTCACTAGCTTGGATCTCACGGCCTACACACTTCTCAAGGTTCCCTGAGATCGAACATACTTTCTATCGCATTGCTCACTAATCTTTTCTTTACTATCAACGTGTGTTTTCCTGCAAATACTCAAAGCATACAAAATAAAATAGCTCATAAATATACTACTTTCTATCATTAACTTACTGAGCTTATGCTTTTAAGCTATTAAACACACTCTACATACATCTAAACCTTCTCAAATTTTAATTTTACCTAAAAACAGAAAAATGGAGATGAGAGACAACGAATCCCCACACCCCCAACTCAAAAATGAGTCGTGTCCCCACGACTCGAAAAGACTCAAAAATAAAATAAAAGAAAATTAAAATTTTACAGATATTGCACATAAAGAAAAGGTAAGGAAGAAAGAAAACATACTCTTCGAGGCAATTTACCTCGCCTGATCAATACCCGGAATAGGGTGCAGTGCTTTCCATGTATGTGATTTTAATATATCACCAATTTCGCTTTCCCTTACATCTTCTTATGCTCCATCCCAATCAGTCACACTCTAGAAATCTCTTGTTTATCTTCTTCCAACTTTGCTCTTAGAATAATCTCTCATGTGACAGTTGTTCATTCAGGAATATGTTTTGAATACAGCTACTAGCGTCCCAGAAGCTTTTGTTCATCTTGGGTAGATGGATCTTGATAGGAATAGGTTATGGTGTCTTCTCTATGAAAGTTGAAACATTTTTGCTCTTTGAATTCACCACAGCTAGCTTTCCTCTCTTCTCTTGATCCGATTTACCTTGTAATTTATTCCCAAACTAGTACCCATCTCAATTGAAATCTTCTAGAGCTTACCCAATACCTTGGTTTGATTCTTCATATCCCATACACTTGATAATATCTCTATTCTCTTCATCATCTCTTTTGACCCCCAACTCAAAGCTTAAACACTCTTGAAATTTGTAACTCTTGATCATAGGTGGAAAAAGCTTTATGTGGGTTAGGAAAAGTGTTAAGATGACAATTTGCTATGTGGGTATGATTGAATCAAGCTTTAGTTATGTGGGTTTAATGAATTTTGGGAAAAGATCTTGAAATTCATGGTTTTGATTCTTGGTTTCTAGGTTTTTTGATATGATTTGGGTGCTTGAATCTTCTTTGTAATGATGTAGGTAAGGATTTGGATGAGAATTAATGGTGATTTGGTAGTGTTTTGATGTTAGGTGAAGGTTTTTATGAGCTTCAATGGAGTTGGGAGAGTTTTGGAGAAGAGAAAGAGGCTTGAGGTTTATGAAATTCAGAATTAATAGCTCTATACCTCTTTTTTAAGCTCAACCCGCAACTTTCTCTCTCTGGCGGCGTGGCGCGGTATACTGGGCATATCCTCCGGTATACCGTAACATCTGATGCTCCAAAAATTTTAACCACTGGATAATACCCGTGGTACGACCCGTGGCACGCGTTTTTGACCTTGCGGACCATGGCGCGGTACACCGGAGGGTACCCCGCGCCTTCTGTAGCTTTCCACGTCAAAATACCCGTGGCACGTGTTTTGACCTCGCGGACCATGGCACGGTATAGGGGGTAGTCCGCGGGTCAATTTTTTCTCGGTTCTGGACACGACCCGTGGCTACACCCGTGGTACGGGTTTTGACCCTGCGGTGCATACCTGCGGACTAGGGGTAGTCCGCGGGGGTCATTCCGTCGCTCCGAAAATTTTTCCTCGCGTCCCTAACTCAATTTCTCCAATTCCTACACACCAAAAACACTATACCTTTCTCAAATATGCATTATCAACTAACAACAACTAAATTAAACATAAATTAAAAACGTAAAAGACATGAAAATTAGAAAAAACTACGGGTTGTCTCCCGTACAGCACTTTTGTTTAACGTCTTTCAAAGTTAGACGTGTTACCTCGATCAAGGCTTGCGTACATAACGTCCCCAACAACGGGTTAGGTTATGCTCATCTATTATCCGAAGTTTGTGACCTTTCTTAGCTTGTATTTCAATCCGTTTTGACGAAATAACTCTTGTAACTACAAACGGACCCATCCACGAATCCTTGAATCCCCGTGGTCTATTCTCTTGTTTGGGGGCTTTCCATGCAACCATGTCACCAACCCCAAACTCGCTTCTGATTCTCTTCTTCACGGGTTTATTGTGGACTTTCTTTTTAATTTATTTTCTCACAACTCGGAGTGTTGGGCCTTTTTCTATACGTGATTCCTCATGCTTTTCATCCACCAAGTGGAATGTTTTAGATTCTTTTCCCATTCGGAAAGTCACGGTTCCCCTATGAATATCAATTATGCTGTGACTTGTCGCCAAGAATGGGCGTCCAAGTATCAATGGAACATGTTGACCTGCAATGCTATCAAGAATAACAAAATCTATAGGTATAGTTAAAGTACCTACTTGGACAAGCACGTCTTCAATGACTCCCCATGGCTTTATCGTTGAATTATCTACGAGCAACAAATCAATATCTTTTCTTTTGGAATCTCCCATGCCTAACTTCTCGAACAGATTCTTGGGCATGATATTCCTTCCTGAACCCAAGTCACACATCGCTTTAGCTTTGAAATTACCACCTATATTAATTTGGAGATATAAAGCTCCAAGATCTTGCATCTTTTGTGGTAGCTTCTTTGGAATGGTTGTCAAGCTTTCTTTAGTACGGTTCCTATTCTCGATCTCAACTTCTACACTTTCACTCTTCTTGGACAGATCTTCTTTGCAGACTATCGGTGATGTAGGCTCTTTATATGCGATTATGTCCTCTATGCATAGCGTGCTTTGTTCTTCCCTTCTCGGAATATCTAGTTCATTAAGTGGAACTTGTGGTGATTCCACTTCCTCCTCTTCTTGAAGGCTGAACTCTTCAACAACGTCGAACCAAACCTCGCTATCGATTTCAATGGCCTCATCATCAAATTTTTTACCTAGGCCAGTTTGCATGTATGGGACTGCGAGTATAGGAACAATGATTTTTTCTGGACTTGACGTTTCAGATTTAGTATCACCACTAGGATATGTAATTCTTTGTAGATAAGTTGGTGATAGTAACGGATGTGTAGGCGGTGTCTCCGCCTTGTCTTCTTCTTTTTGCACCTTTTGTGCGGTTGTCTCTTCTTTATCGGTTTCTTTTTCTTCTTCCACATGCTTGAATTCTGGATCAACCTCCTTCGCAATTTGATCTTTAACAATTACTTCTTCTAAGCTAAGTTTGGTTGGTTCTTCTACGGTTGAAATTTCGAATCCAGCATTGCTATAACCCAGTTTCTTATGTAATTCTTGTTGTAACTGTTGATTGATCGTAGTGAGTTCCGTTAATCTTTGCTCCATTGCTTGATATTTTTGGTGCATAGAACGTATTAAGGTTGTATTAGCATCTATCTTTGCCGCATTTTGATCTACCATGTTTTCCAAATAATTTATACTTTCAAAAGGGTGAGACGGAAGTGCTTGTTGAACCTGTTCTTCTATGACACTTCGGATTAACGGTGGAAGCTCTTGCTGGAATTTTAGAGAAGAATTAGTCACTTGAGTGACTTGTGTCTCCTAGGCTTCCACTTTTGCAGCTTGCTCCATGGATGTTTCATTGTTGAGCTGCATACAATTTTGAACCAGAATTACTAATTTATCCATCATTCCTTCGAGCTTGGTTATAGCTTCTTTTTGTGGATTATGCATGGGTTGTGGTGGAGCTTGTAATTGATAGCTCGAACCTTCTTGATAAATTTTTTTACTTCGGGCCCCATGCATATTTTGTGCGTAATAATTTTCCATACCTAATAAACCTGAGAAGAGACTAAAAAGAAAACACGTAAAACTGAAAACAAATAAAAACCTCTACACTAAATAAACACAAAATAGATTTAACTTAAAGATAAATCCCCGGCAGCGGCGCCAAAAACTTGGTGGGGCAAAGGTGTGATAAAATAATAGATAAATAAAGATAATAATAAAGAGTCACACACCCTTGAGAACCACGGAACTCACTGCAAGTATCACAAATCGTTTGCAAGTTTTAATGATAAGTCAAGTTCATTCGCAGGGATTGTATCCGTTAGATCTACTTATATTTAACAAGCGTAGACAAATTTAGATGTTTAGAATAAAATATAAAAAGATGAATAATATCAATAACTATCTAATGCAAATAAATAAATAAAACAAATAAACAAACAAATAACTAAATACGAATGTAAGTCAAATAAATTAGGATTACTAAGTCTATTACTAAATTGTTATTCTAACTTGTCACATTAAGCATTATATATTAACCAGGATTCTAAATTCTACCTAGCCTTTTCTAGACTTATGAGCAACCTCACAACTACTAGGGATTCCTAAGTAATGATTGGTGATTAAATCAAACCTTAATGGCTATCTAGTTAAACTAGACGATTATGTGGTGTTGTCAATAACTAAGATTAATCCTAAGATTGATCAGATCTAAGGAAATAAGTCAAAATACATAATAACAATATACGCCAAGCTTAATCAATTAAAATAACAAATAGTATTTAAAGACAAAATAATAATCCAATAATTAAAAGCAAAACTTACAGAATAAAAGCTTAGAATTATGGTTGAGAATAGATCTGTAGCTAATTACTCTAAATATAGAGAAGGTGAGATGTAGAAGAGGAGTTGTCAGTCTCCAATCTTCTTCTTCTTGTCTTCCTCTACAGGTCAACTTGCTTCTTGGATGAATATCTTGATTCTAAGGATGAATATTAATGTAAAGGACTAAGCTATTGTTTAAAACTAAGAAAATATAAGTAAAGACTAAGCCTATACTTTGCAACTGAGCAAGGACATGTTTACAATGGTATAAGGGTGTATTTATAGGTGTTTAGGAAGACCTAATTCGTTTTCTTGAAGGAGAAGTAAGTAGTGGACTCCAAGTCCAACTCAAATTCGTAACCCTAAGAACATGAAATCAGGTCCGATCTTCTTTTGGCTCTAAAAACTTCAATATTCATCCGTTTGACGCGTATGAATATACCAAATTGATCGTCTCGGAAAGCTCTTCAACTTTTCTCTTGACCATTTCTCTAAATTCCACACTATGTTTGAGATATAAGCTGATTTGTGGTCGTAGATGCAGAAATTCAGGATTAAGGCAGCTTTTCCTTTTCCATGTTTTTATCTTTTATTTCCTTATCTCCAATTACCATGTCTATCTCTTTCCATATCTTGTAGTCTTTGACTTGGAATCTAATTAATCTCCATAATTATATTTAAAGCTTCACACTAAATAAATAATTAAACCCAATATGCTCTAAAAATATTATTTTACTAAATCAAGACTCAAAATAGGAAAATGCACTATTTCTCAAGAAAATCGACTCAAAGACTTCCTAAATCACTAAAAATGATGTCTCATCCTAATATAAATCTATCACAAATGAGGAGACATCATACACTTTATATCTTTGCTAAGAGGCATGATCTTAATACTCTCAACCTTTAATCTCGAATGTCTATAAGAACTCTGATCTTTATCTCCTCGTAGGTTTGGATTTCATCTTCTTCCAATGAACCTCAACTGGTATTCTTGATTCTCCACTCCTTAACTCCTCAAGGGTCTAATGACCCTATATTTAATTCTTTCCTGATCCTGCAAGAGTTATACATGGACATTTTTTGTAACATTAAGCCATTCGAACTCAATGTTTTATCAACAATCATATCAATCAAAATACGATATTTAGGATAACACTTCTGCAAAAGACAAAAATGACAAAATCTTTTTATAATGATCATGTTTGACATGCCAAAATCCAATGAACATATTAGGTGGATTATTTTCGTAAATTTCCTTGTATATCTTGTTTTACATCCCTAATGGATTAAATATATTGTGAAGTGTATCTAGACGCCCTTACTTATAAAAAATGGTGGTTTGAGATAACGTTATCTGGATTATTTAGGGAGAGTATGTTATCAAGTGCAAGCCTTTATTGATGGTTGACATGGATTTCATATCAGAGTCCCTTTAATATGGAGAGAGAGAAAGCCACATTTTTTTAGAAAATAATCTCTAGGTAGAGGTGATAATGGCTGCACGAGGTATGACATCGATAGGTGGTGGTGGTTATGGATGTGCATGGTAGGACAATGGTAAGGGATTGGTGAATGTTAGAAGTCGTAGAAGTTGGTGGAGAATGATATTTCTATGGTGGTAGATAGAGGTGGTTATGAATGCGTTGCTAGGGTAGTGGTTGGTAGGGGATAGTGGGTACGTTGTCTGAAGAAAGATCAGGTTTTTTAACAATATGAGATAGATCGAAGTGACACAACGAGAGATGTAAATTTGACGGAGAAGTGTGATGGTCGTTGAAAGTGTAGGTAAAGTGTGTGTAAAAGATGAGATCTAGATTTACGAGATAGGGGAGATGTTTTTCAAAAGGATATAAAAAATCCAATGGGTCCCTCAAATGATGACTTTTTAAAAAAATTATTATTTATTCAAACGATCTTTATTGTTTGAGATAAGAGGATGAATTTGAGGCGTTCATTGATTTAAGGGTGGTAGAGCATTTCAACCATCGTTTATGTATCACTAACTCCAGATTTAGAATAGTTTGTGTTTGTAAACAACAAAAATGATGATGCTATAATAGTTTATCAATACTCCCATGTATATACCCTAAAAATGAACTCCCTAACAAGATAGGAGTTACAAACTAAGAGTTAGAAAAAATATGTATAATAAAGCTAAATTTTTACTTATAGGTGGTTTAAATTTTTGTGTAAGTTCTAATTTTTCACGAAATGAGATACTTTATTTGTAAGCTTTTGGGTTAGATGAAAAAAAACCTAAAATATTATTAGCTTTATCCTAACTTTTATATTACTTAGTTTACTTGAGGAACCATGAATCTTGAATATAAACATTGGATTATGAATTTAAACCTAATACCATGAACAAATAGTTTTGAATTTTGAACTATAAATCATGATCTTTGTACATGAAACATGGATCATGAACCATGAATAGTTAACCATGAACTATTACCATGAACCTTAAATATGAATTTTGAACCATGAACCATAATTCATGATTAAATTCTGTCTAGAATAAGGAACAAATATTGTCTAGATAACTACCATAACCATACATGTTAGTCGTAAGTTTAAAAAGTAATTTGTTTAATCAAAATTATATGAATAACTATTATCGTACACAATAATAACTTGTTTTCAATTACTTACAAGATGAATGGATTCAGGTAATTATTCCAACACATAAGCTTAATATATGTGTACATATAGATATGTATATAAGTTCTATTTTTGTAAGAAGATTACAACCAGATTTTAATTGCTTGGTTATCACTTTATTCACCAAGTACAAGTAAATCTTACAAGGAAACTTGTAAACCATCTTTTGGATTTCCTTTAATATAGTAAATATTTATAAAGACATAAAGTGTAGAAGTTAAGCGGACATTTATTTAAGAAGTAAGGGAATATAGTAAATATCTTAGGGTTAATGGAACCCCTAAATTCAGCCCCTTTCTCTTTAAGTTCACCGTAAATAAGGATGCATAACTCTTTAATGACATACACCGGTACAAGAGTTTAAGTATTCATATTTCTCTATTTCTGACATCCAATTATGATTAAGACACCATTAATTCCGGAGTGAATAAAAGGATACTACCGATATTCACTCTTCTTCAATGTGAGTTTTGAGTAATAAAAGGCTATCCATTATAAACCATAGGTATTATTAAATTATAAATGACCGAATAAGGTTTTTACCTAGTCCAAACCAAAACCCTAAATTTTTTCTAAAACCCTAAAAGTGGTATGAATCCTCACTTTACGTTCTTGATTGCAATATAAAGAGAAATAAACCTTCCATTTTTAAAAATGAACGGGAAAAAATATTTTTTGAAATTTATACATTATTTTCTTTGTAAATAGTGGGGAATAGAATGTTGTATGACTAACTTTTGCTCAAATTCTCCTAGTTTCCTCTATTACTTTTAAAACTAACCAACTTACTAGATGTGCAATTTAAGTAACCAATATACATATAATTTAATATATCTCTAAATCTAATAAATTAATAATCCAAAATTGAAGAAATAAACCATTAATTTTGAGATAATCAAAGTACTATCTTGATATTAATAAAATATCTACAATTAACAAAATATTGTTACATTATTCCAAAAAATAACAAATATACTCTTGTAGAGGTGTGTATTTGTTAAAGTAAAATAGGAGAAACAATAATAACAAATATGGAGAGTAATGATCAGGTACATAAGAAGGTACGAATCATCAAACCAAATAAATTACTGGTAATAACAAAGATTGGTTAAACGGTAGAGTTGAAAGTGAGATGATAGTCTCATCAAGAGCTCAAGTTTGAGTTATTCGAGGATTTTTTTAATTTGACTTGTTAGTTAAACAAGTCAAGCTCGAGTTTTAAATTCAGGCTCGTTTATTAAACGAGTCAAACTCAAACTTGTATAAACTCGACTTATTATAAAGGTTATTTAATAGTTCATTAGTTGACTTAGTAGATATATTCAATAAAAAAATTATCGATATATTTATATACAAAAATTCAAAAAAATAAGTAAATTTTTTGCATACGTAATTAATCATAATAAAGTATTATATATCTACTATGTAATTTTTTTCTTTAAATCAAATTATGTAATGTGTTATATATTAGTTTTACTTAACTTCATTTTGAATCACTGAAAATTCTCCCTAAAAATAAGATATATCATAGAAAAATAAACGAGCCTGAAATAAGTCATAAGTGAATCTCAAACAGGCCTCAAACAAACCAAGTTGAGCCAAGCTCAAGCTTGGAAATAAATTAACGTGCCAAGCTCAAAATTAAACATCGAGGCTTATATATATCAAAGTAAAATAGAGCTCAAACTCACTAAAATATTACCAAACCAAAATCAATATAGGCTAAGTTTGCCTCGACTAGTTTGCAGGACTAGGTTCAAGCACTAAGAAGCCAATCGGTACCACCACATCAGGATAATACCAAATAAGACATATAAGAAGTAAGGTTAGACTAATAAAATAACCATGGAGAGACTCAAATATTTTAGATTATGAATTTCAACAATCATGAATTTATCAACATATCATTCAAACATAAACTAAGACAGAAAAAATTTCTTAATAGGAATATAAAATAATAGTTGTAGGGTTGTAAAACATTATGGTTACAAAACTGGTGCACTCTTAATTTTGTAGGTAATGAAAAAAGAAGGGACTATTTATTTTTTTGAGTGAAAAGTGATGAATACTTTATAAACAACTGAATATAAACTTTTCTGTTAAGCTTTAGTGTCTACATGAATTAGAATTTACTTGAAATGTTGAAAAAGACTAGTTAAGAGTCATTCAAAATTGAATTGGTAAAATTAGAGTCTTAATGAATTAGATGAAGATTACATTAAGTTCAGACAATTACAATCAAAGAATGAGTCTTGATATGGACCAAAAAAAACTAAACACAAGGTAATAAACCAGCATGACACCATATCACAAATACTGCATTGCAATCTTTATTAACATAAGAAAAAATTTAAACAAATTAACCCAAGCAATATACCACATTTGCATGCATATAATATTCTATTATTTTTAATATCCCATTACACAAATAGAAATTTGTTAAAATTTAAGAACTACTCCACAATGTATGTAGATTACTCTTCAAGTAAACATCACACCTGAACTAGTAGCCACCACATAGTCCGAGCATCTTCCATTTCCCGTGATGTCAAAAAATCACTCTCTAACTTTGTAAAGTTTAGCATTTTAATAAATCTAAGGAAAAAATCCAAATAAGTATGGCCATGTGATATATATATATATGTATAGAAATATGTGTCCGTTTTGCTTCATGAAATCATCATCTTTATTTTTGGTATATGAAGAAGCCAGTGGAAAATGTTGCTAGAACTTCATTCATGGATACTTAAGTTCACAATTTAAAAGTAAATGTAGAGAAATGAAGAGTGAGATGGTGATTTGGTGTTTATAGGTAAGAAATAAAAGTATATGCACATTAAGGGTGCACAATCCATGTCAATAACAACGGTTGTTTTCATAATTAAAAAAGAGAAGTATTATTTCTAGAAAGAGATTCTAGGAACTAAAGTAAGTACAAAAATTATTCCATTAGATGATAACAATGAAATTATTCTGGATATTCGCTACTTTAAGAAGTACAAAACAAAACGGTCACGTGTCCTTTCATCACATCCCGATTTGTCTGGACATGCGAGCTGATACCTTTAAAAAGCGTGCTAGGTCGCAAGCTATGAGTTTGCAGGGGTCTTTTGACACGATTCTATACTTTTTAGGACTTGGAATCAGACAAGTTAGGGACGATACTTGCAGTAGTTTAAATTACCGATAAAAAAGATAATAAAAATAAAAAAACCACCACACCACCAAACCTATTGCACCGAACCTCTGCCAAGACAACACATTAATCACTTGAATATTAACCTAATACAAAAATAGAGTTAGGAGAATATTAACCATTTGGGTACACATCCACGACACCAACAACAACCTACGCATAATCGTCCACCATAAATTTAGAAATAAATAAAAATACAAAATATATTTTAATAAAACCAAATAAAATAACATTTAGTCATTTTAAATTCTAATAATTTTATCACAAAAATGATATAACTACAAATTTATTAAAAAGAAAAAACTGTAGAAATATGAAATTACAAAAAAATATATTTATGAATTTGTAATTATGACGTCGTACTTTATAATTTCTTATAAATACAAAATATAGGGGGTGAGCATGGATCAGGTTTACTCCCGGTTGGGGTTTAGGGTAAGGGTAGGGTAATGTAGTTGGGTTTATATTTTGAAAAATCTAGTGTAGTTTAATTTTTTACCATACCCTCGGGTTGCCCATACACGGATTAACCCCTGGTTAATTTAACCTGGATTTTTTAATGACACTTATATGAAGTATACAAAATACTAAGTTCAGCAAAATACATGTCATTTGAATTACATTAATTTTTTTACAAGTTTAACAAAATACAAGTTCATTTGATGTTGATTCACAAAAATATTACAAGTATTACATTTCAAGTTCATATACAAAAATACTTCTTCAAATATTGAGATGTTACGAGATTGTTGTATGTAAAATATTCTAGTATAATATGTAACTTACACCACCCCAAACAAGGATTAGTACTTGAATATATGAAGCCGTGAGACTCAAAATTGTTTAGTTTCATCATAGGTTGACCATATAATTTTTTTAATTGGTAATCACCACATGCCTCATGTAATATACAATTTCACGGGTCTCAGATATTGTTGTAAAATATCTTGGAATCCATAAAATCCTCATAACCAGATTGTGTTCCAAACACATAGGCAACTACTAATGACTACCAAATACATATAAAAAATAATGATTATAACGAAGGGCTTGCCGAGAATTAGTGGACATTCTGATTGATATTTATCTAAAGGTTTCAGCAGATGTCAAGTCAAATTCCTCTAAAAAAGAGTTCACAAATAGTGGAGTAAGTAAGAATTACAAAATGTATGTACAAAGTAAATAAAATTAACCAATATATGTAATAAACTTATCAAACTCAACCTCAACTTCAGAAACTCAACCTGAAATCAGAAATCATATTAAACCATTTAGAGTCCAAAAGTTACTACCACAAATCATATATATGATATCGACCATAGTATTTCAGACTAAAGTTTACTTAATATGTGGAAATTAATTCAACTCCTTGTTGTCAAGCTTTTTTTACTAACATTAATACGTCCCCAATGTTCTCCATTTTCAAAATAAAATCTAACTCACATTTTTTATCCTATATTTCATTATCTATGTTATCACCCTTTCAGCACCAGATACTAAAAATTCCTTGTCTTTTAATCCCCAAAGCAACTTAAAAATGCTCAAGTTAGAAAGCCAAAAAAGAAGTCAAAAGATTACAATCCCCATAAAATAAAAAACTAAAAAATGAAAGTTCAGTGTAATACCCAGGATATATGTTCCTAATGCATAATTTTCATAGACGTCTATAATGAATACTTCAATGGTTAGATTCATAAATAACTTTATTCTAGAGCAATTAAACAGATGTAAGACCTTACAACCAAACAAATACTCGCAAAATCTGAAAGCAAACACTTTCTATATCAGAATTTAACCATTTGCAAATCACAAATAAAACTATTTTGAAATCAGAAAAGAAATTAAGAAATAATTTTACGAACAAAGGAACATATTAAAAAAAGAAAACAATTATCAACAAATTAGGAAGAAGCTCGAAGAACTTTGCTCACTTAAAAAACTAAGTTCTAAAAACAAAAGGATCTGGAACAAAAACAAAATACAAAATATTAGTAAGTATATATTAGATCTAAAATAGAAAAAGAGGAAAAAATAGAAAATGTTCGAATTATAACATAAAAGACAATTTATTCTATTAATTATTTTCATTCTTTTGGGAGAAATGGAAAAGATTATGCGCGTACTAATAGTATCACATTAGAATTTGGGATAAAAACCATTGAAAATTATTTAATATAACATGATTTTCTTATCTTGATAACTATTTAATGTCTCTTTATTTTAGCTATTACGGAAGTTACGAAGACTTGGTCTACAAAACAACTGACTTTAATGAGCATTGAAGAGCATTTATCACCAACCAATGATGAACATTTATGTGACGGCTTTTTGTCTTGCCATTTTTTTTATAAATAATGACTTTGTTACTTGCATTTCAAGAGAAGAGGAAAAATTGTTCTTCAGATAATGAAATAACTATTCTAGGGAAGAATAAAAAACAATTCTAAGTAGAATGGAAAAAACTTTTCTAAAGAGAATATGAAAAACTATTCTAGAAGAATGAAATAATAATTTTTTAGAGAATACAAAAAAATTATACTAGAGGAAATATAGAATAGAATAAGGACGAAACTAAGAATTCGGAAAAGAAAATACTACTCTCTACTCTCCTCTCATAGAATATTTTAATATTACCAGAGCCAAACTTCTGTTAGAGATAACGGCACGACCGAAATATCTTTTTAACATGATTTTCAATTCCATATGATAGTTCTTTTCTTGAATTTTCGTGTAAATTTCCTTGTTTTCAATTTCTTGTAATAGTGTAATATTACTTTTAATCTAAAATAATTTCTTTTAAATTTATATGAAATCTATTTTTTACTTTTTCTAGTGATATTGTTAGATTTTTCCAACAAAATCTCCCTTAAATTTTTAGCTAAATATACATGTTAAATCACCCTAAATCCAGCAACATATGAATGATATAATAATATCCAACAACATGTTAAATCTCCATTTTCTCCTCTCTAAAACCCAACTTCTTCCATTTTATTCCACCTGTCTTTTTTTCTCCAAAGCCTACATCCTCCTCTTTCTTTGAATAAAGTTTTGTTTTCTTTGACAGCCTTGGTCTAGGGCTTCTATCTCTAACCATGTTCTGTTTTTTATTAGTTAGTATATCATATCGAATCTATGACCATTACATTTCAAATATAGATTATATGTATAAGTTTGCCAACCCAAACCTTCTTTGGAGAGGTGTGCTTCCTTATTTACATATCTTAAATTATTTCATTATCTTGTCATTTGGAAAATAGAAAATAATCTTGTGGAACAGTCAGATTTTTAATTTTAATATGTTAAAACATGAATATTTTTCAATTTGTATTCTTCTAAATAGTTTTATGTTTCCAAATTTTACATTTACATGTTTTAGATTACGTTTATGAATTGCATACATTTCTTTAAACATAATTAATTCATAAATTATAATTTAAGGTTGTAGTAATAATATTACATAAATAAATACATATCACTTGGTTTTTAGCCTTAGTAATTGGGGACTAGAGCTATAAAAGTTTTTTGCAATTTTTTTTCATTTATCATCTTTAATTGTATCTCTTGTTTTAGAATTTTATTCCAAGAAATTTCATTCACATTAAATAAAATTCTTTAGGTGTATCAGTCCAACGACACTACAGCTTCAAGATAGAAATTGTTCTAAGGAGGTTTCAAAATGTGTCAAGGTTTGACTGTGTATAAAATGGTCATTAATCTTAGATACTACGTCACTATTTTCAAATCAGTGAGATTTACTTTTACTTAATTGATTAAATTAATTAGTATTTATACTTGGAATTGGGGAGTTTAAGTACTTTATACCACAAACCAAGAGTTTTTATCACAATCTATAATTTTGTATTACAGGAGTAATTAGTAAAAATATTCAAGAGAGGGAAGAGGAGGGAGATGTTGGAGGGGAGGGATCTCGCAAAAGATTCAAAGTATCCAAATCAACACGTGGCAAAGGTATGATTTTGGATGCTAATTTTACTGTCATTTTTTTATGTTTAAGTATTTTATACCACAAACTAGAAGAGAATAGGGATCTACTTCGACAAGAGCGAATTTAGCAGCCAAACAATTTTATCCATGTCTCCGTTTTCCATTCACGGTCTTAATTGGGACTTAAAAAAGGATAAGAGCTACCATAACAATGGCAAATATGATTCAAACATCTCAACCAATTTAAATAGAAAAAAGACATCCCATATAATGCACAATGGGACTTTATTGAAAAAAGTTCGATAGTTTCTCTATTGGTTACTCCACATAGATCTTAAACATTAAATTGAATGTAATGAAAAAAATTATATTTTAATCTTGATACATTGTCGTTTTTTTATTTTTGTTTTTATTAATTATATTCATGTAAACGTGGATCCATTTATTTCATGATTGTGTTAAGTATACAAATTATGTCAATTCCATTGAGGGACAACAGTGTAGGTGGAGCAGCTAAGACAAGCTGAAATGCATCACAGGTGTAACAACAGGTATGCTTAGGGCTCCCAAATCACAAGTCCTTGGAACTAGTACACATCACAACCCGTAGAGGTTGTTTAAGGGGCTCCAAGTCTGCGAAATGCTAAGGATTGTTGGCGCAATAACATATCATAAATTTTTTAAATGGATGGGATATATAAAAATTAAGTAGTACTATATCAAATTTGGGAGGATGCAGCCACGACTAATCCCATGAGAAATATACATGCCTCCTCATGCATATTCTCACTTAATAAGAAGTAGGCTACCCACATTCAGGTAGAGGATTTGAACCATGTACCTCTTGCTTTACCCCTTTTGGATGCATGCTATTGTAATTAATTGTCTAACCTAAAAGTAAGCTATAAAATGGACAAATTCGAGTGATGGATTTTGAAGATTTTCCAAATTAACTAAATGTGTAAATTTATGATATTATGATTCATGTATATATAGTTGAGACTGATTTTAGTTTGTTTTTTGATTCTTAATATTTTTTTTTGTCTTAAGTTAACGTTTACCGTTAAATTTCTAATTTCTTGTAATTTAATAATATATGTTGACCAAATCCACATTCGACCCAGATTTAACCAAAAACCATAAACCCAAACACGAAATCTTATATAGTGATTAGGTTAGGTATTGGGTCTTGATAATTGAAATTCGCACTTGCGCGTTTAGTGCTAGTTTAATAATGTAAGTTGGATAATCAACCCGTATGCACCCTTACACTAGATGATATTTGGTCTAAAAAGGGTTTTTTGAGTTGAAAGAGAAATAACTAATTAGATCGATATAGGGGGTGTAACACGATATTTTTCATGTTGCGGTTATGCAACTACATAGTTGTAATAAAATTGTACGTATTATGGATGACAACAACCCGTGGCATGAAAACCTCGAAGAGATTAAGGTTTTATTTCTTCTTACAAGTTACTACGTTCATATCTTTCAAGAAGACCTCAGATCTATGAGTATCTTGATCAAAACCTTACACTTGAGAAAGTTAAATGCGATATTTTTGATATGGAGGTAAAAACTCTGAATCTATACAATAACCCTGGCCTCATTTATAAAAAAGATTGGGAAATTATACAATTTGATGTTTTTACATGGTTAGAGTTTTCTTCAATGTATCTCTAGATCTCAACATACGAATAATTCTATATTTACATTGGTTCCCAAAGGTGATAAGTAGGAAAAAGTGGTTGATATATGTCTAGTATCATGCTGGAAAATTGATTACAAGATTAATGCTGCCATTCATTTATATGATGAAGGTATATATAGATGGTATTATATCCCCCACACAGTCAACGCTTTTGTCGGAAGGAGGTAAGGAAATTCTAATTAAAGCTGTCTTACAAGCTATACCAAATTATGCGATGTCAATGTTTGAATTTCCAAAAACACTGTGTAAAAAATTGTCGAGTATTGTTTCTAATTTTTGGTGGGACGCTGGGAATAAAAAAAGAATTCACTGGATTAACTGGAAAAGAATGGCGAGATCTAAGAAGATTGGAGGCTTAGGATTTTGGGATTTCTACAAAATGAACTACGCAATGTTAGCAAATCAAGCTTGGAGGCTGCTTAACAATTTAGATTTGTTTGCTTATAAAATTCTTAAATCTATCTATTTCCTGAATTCTAATATGATTGATGCAAAGTTGCCTAAACGACGATCTTGGAGGATGTAAAGCATTTTAAAGGACAACAATTCTTAAAGAAGCATATGTTATGGAAAGTAGGTAATGGAAGAAATTTTAGTATCTGGAATCATTGTTTGCTTAGCAAAGGTATTTGTTTGAAAGCCTAATAATTCTTCAATTAATTTTGTGCATGACTTTTTTGATACATCGGGTATTGGGTGGAATAATGAGTTACTTCAAAATTATTTTTCGAAAGAAGTGGGAGACTTTATTACAAAAATTCCGAGATGTATTATTGAAGATGAAGATAAACTAATATGTCCATATAACAAGAATGGGGAATATTCTGCTAAATCAGGTTATCATATTTTGGTTAATGAAGAATTGGCTCTAGAAGCACAATCATCTATTCAGGGAGATAATAAGGATAACGGTATTTGGGATATAATTTGGAAAAATAATGCACCGTCAAGAATTAAAAAAAATTGTTGGAGAGTGTGCAACAATGCTTTAGCGGTTAAAAACAATCTGAAAAATAGGAAATTTGTTAATAATGAGATTTGTGAATGGTGTGAACTGGAAAATGAAGATATTGTACACATTTTCTTGAAATGCCCTTCTACCATGGAAATATGGGTCTTATCACCATTGTAGATTAAGATTGACAAGAACATTAAAGGTACGTTTTTAGAATAGTTTAGACAAATTATTGATGGTTATAGTGAAAATGGATGGGAGAAAAAACAGGTGACAGCTTATGTGGTGGCACTATTATGGAATATATGGAAGGAAAGAATGAACGGCTTGCATGAAGGAACTAAGTGGAATGGTGATAGCATTTTAAGGAAATCAAAGGGGCTAATTTTGAGGATTTTCGGGTCGTGTATGGATTGGAGAAATATTTTTAATACAAAAAGGGATTATAATGAGTATAATGAAGAGAGTAATCCAATGGTAATGGATGAAGCTGAAGTTATTTGGATGAGTAATGACTCTTTATTAATAATAAAGACCCAGCTATTGACGCCACTGGGGTGGGTAAAGATGATAATGTGGTGAAAAGATCAAGCATGAAACTTAAAATATAGTGTTATCGAAGGAGATTGTGTAGGCCATTTTATTAGCAATAAGACTAAGTAAATATTTTCTAAATCAAAGTGTGTTGTTTTACTCGGATAACCTTGAATTAGTTCAAGGAATTTTTGGGTTGACCGGGCTCCATTGGAGCCTTAAACCTACCCTTTAGGAAGTTAGGAAATGGTTAGGTCAAGGTTCAGATTGGAACATTGCCCATGTGGATAAAAGATACAATTCTACAGCTAATGCACTTGCTAAGTGTACTAGGAAAAATATAGATCTTTCTAGCTGGAAGGACTTATCACTTACAGCTTCTAATGAGTTTTTAGTTAAAATATGTAATACACATAAATGATTTTCTTATATTCTCCTATTAAAAAAACGACAACTAATAACAAATAATACACTTATGACGTCAAATAAATATACATGTAGAAATGACTAAGCTCATCTAATGTCTTTGCTTATCACACTATCTCTACATATACCCATGTACTAGTAAGGAGATAAAATCATCCTATACGTTAAATTATGAAGTTAAAACTTAGTATTTAGTTATTTTTATTAAATACATAGAAGTACACTCTTATAAATATTTAATAGGTTTATCTTTAATCCTATTTTAAATTATACAGTAATATATTTAATTCGATAATTTTGGACTGTATGTACTATTATTTATTTGGATTACATTGTCGTTATTATTGGATTGATTGTATTATTTCGTTATCGTGTATGATTAATTATAAAATTGGGATAACACGGCCTACTTCGTCGTTTATCAATTAATTATTATCGTTGTTGAATCGACCTACTTAGTTGTTTCATATTTAATATTTGATATATCTATCGATCGATCGCTCGACATGATACAGTCGAGTTGTACTAGGCGGCAGCGGGCTTGCCAAGATATACACGACTATCATGATCTATTCCCACCTGGCGCATGTTACGGATATTTCCTTGGCCAGTGGTTCATAGGTTCGTTTTACCTGGGTATTACCAGTGAGAGTGATAAGGGATCGAGAGTTGCGGCGGGAGTCATAAGGGCAAAACCACAGTGTCTTTTGCAACGTGATTATTACTTGCTAGTGTATATAGCTTGATGGGTAGTATAGGCTGCCTAGTTGGATATATATACTTATATGATTTATTTATTTATCGTTTTATGAATGTTTACTTTATATTCAGACCTATATCAGTTCAATGACAACGTCTTATATAATTACCGCCCTTAGGTTAAAGTCTACATATGACTATTATTTATTTTCTCGCTGAGCTAGTGGAAGTTCACCCCCCTTTCCCCACCCTTTCAGGTTAAGATAACTTAATGAGTTGGGTAGTGGTCAGTAGCAAAGGACAAGTTGAAGAGGAAGAATAGATTTTTGTATTTATTAGTTTGTATTATTTAATTTTGCACAATGTAATGTAATAAATCGTTAGGTAGTATAATAATATACTTTTATTAATTTTAAATTAGATAGAATAGTCATGATTTTTGGGGCGATACAAGTTGGTATCAAGGCTTAGAGTAGTCTCTAAGCGTAACTAGGAATAGGATTCTCAGACTATGGACAATGGATAGAAAATGGGTAGACAAAACATGTAAATCGATAAAAATTAGAATTAATTAGTAGTTGTCATTGAACCAACCCCAAGATAACTCTTGAGGGTGATCCCTTGTCTAGTACTAAATGTGGTGATAATCTCTTGAGTAGAGTGTCATTGTTTTTGGTTACTAGATTCGTCTATATTTGGACATTTAGATCCTTAATAGAAATTTAATCATAAGTAATTACGCAATTGTAGTTAAGTGTCAAAATTTTTTAATTTCCATACTTGATAATTTATAATAATTCGTCGTTTATGTCTTCTTTGATTAATTCCTATGATTGAAATCATTTAAATCAAAATGAAAAAAGTCACACTAAATAAATCGGGCTTAGAAATTAATAGGAAAAGGAATTTCGAGGGCGATAATTTTTTAAGGTGGAACGAGTGTGAAACATTGAATATTTTAATAAAAAGAAATTTATATAAGAGAAAATGACCCAAAAAATCAAAATAATATTATTTTCAGCCCAATAACATCAATGACAAAATTTCTGCCCAATAAAATCATCAATTGAATTATTTTATACATTATTTGACTATACTATCCCTACTTATGTTATACATTATTCGTCGCGTTGACGGGATTCGTCGGGTGACGGGAATCGTCGGTGACACGGATTCGTCCGTGACGGGAATCGTCCGTGACGGGAATCGTCCGTGACGGGAATAGTTCTTATGGTGTAAGGGTAAATATGTAATCTTATAATAGTAAGTTAATGGATGATTCTTTGGAGCAAGTATAATATTATTTTGATTTTTTGGGACATTGACTCTTTATATAAATATATTTTTAACTTATAATAAAAATATAAGTAACTAAAATTATTTGTAATGAATACTATTTTATATATATCAAAGGAAATCTATTTTAATATTTTATTAATTTTAAAGTAATTTAAGTCTCGTAAATAGTGTAGCTTAGCATAAATACATAATTGATTATTACTAGTGAAGTAAACTAATTGATATAGGAAGGTAATTATATTATTATTTATAAAAGAAAATTAATAAGTCCTCACACCTCTCCACACTTACACCATCGACACAATCCTAATCTCCTTTACTCCAAACCTATTGCATGGATAAGAATTAAACATATCACCTTATCTGATCCTTTCTAGCTATAAACATGAAACTAAGAACAAATAATACACTTATGACGCCAAATATATGTACACATACAAATGACTAAGCTTATCACACTATCTCTATATATATTCATGTACTAGTAAGGAGATAAAATCATCCTATATGTTAAATTATGAAGTTAAAACTTAGTAATAAGTTATTTTTATCAAATACTGGTGGGGGCAAAAGTGTGATAAAAAATAAAAAAATTAAGATAATAATAAAATACACACCCTTGACTACCACGAGAAAGTCACTACAAGTATTACAGATCTTTAGTAAGTTTAGTTAGTAAGTAAAAGCTTGTTCGCAGGGTTTGATCTGTTAGATCTTCTTATGTATATAAAGAAGTATAGGAGAAATTACTTGTTAAATAAAAAGACAAAAAGAGTAAGAATATTTATTTGGTTTTTAGATCTGAAAATTTATAATGCTAATAAATAAATACTAAACGAATGGAAATGAAAAATATAGCTTAGGGTTTGTAGTATGCACTTATCTTTCAAAATCAATATTCTAGTTATAAGGGTGATCAATATTCTAAATCTAGATTCTAAGTTCCTCCTAACCCCTTTCCAGGAGGACTTAGATGGCGACCTCACAATTAAGATTGGACTTAACTAAGGTGCTCCTACGCCACTAGGTTCTTAGATGAGACCGGCCTTCTAATAATGATCGGTGATTAAATTAAACTCTGGTGACTATCTAGTTAGGCAAGCGTGTCAGGATCACTACCGCACACTAGAATCTTATGTGGTGTTTCAAAAATTAGACACCCCTTCCGGGCGACCATCTAACTACTATTAATAGGGTACCCTATACACATACATTCGCAAGACTACGGTCAATAAATCAAATCACATAAAACAGATATATGGTTAAGCAACTAGAATCAATTTAACATGGTTTCCCTAAATAACGTTAAAACAAATAAAGAATTAGAAATCAAAGATTACACATATGCAAACCCAAGCTATGGAAAAATTAGTTCAAATCTAAAGACATAGAAATAAACTACGGACAACAGTAATTAGAAACAAAGATAATCAAAAGAAGCTAATACAAATTATAAAATGATAGAAGGAGATGGTGGAGGTAGATGATGGAGAAGTGGATTTTTCTATTTTCCAGCTCTTGTCTTCCTCTCTATAGGTCTTGTTGCTTCTCTTGAATGACTTCTATGATATTTAAGGTTTAGAACAGTGTAAGGACATGTTTACAATAGTTAAAGGGTGTATTTATAGGAGTCTAGGAAGCCCTAAAAAAAATTCTTGGAGTGGAAGCCAAGTAATTGGACTTCTAGTCCAACTCAAATTCGTAGCCCTAAAATATAAAAAAGGTAATAAACTGTTGCTGTTTTTTTGGCATAACTTCTTCAATATTGCTCCGATTGACGTGTTCTTCATATTGAAACTGATCGACTCGGAAAGCACTTCAGCTTTGTTTCATACCATTCTTCAAAATTCCCAGTCAATCTTGAGTTATGATTACTTTTATGGATGTAACTTCTTGAATTCAGTTTTACTTGGCGACTTTTCTTTTCCCATTTTATCTTTTCCTTCCTTTATCTCCAATTTCCATCATTATCTTCTTTCTTTTATCTCTTGGAATTGATTTGGCATCTAATTAATTACCATATATCTTTAAATCTTCACAATTAACAAACAATTAAACCAAATATGCTTAAAAAATAATAAATCATCAAATCAAGACAAGAAAAAAGAAAATACAATAATACTAATAAAAATCGAGTATTAAACTTCCTAAAACACCAAAATGATGTCTCCAACTAAGATTAAATCATCACAAATGGAGAGACATGAAGAACTCTGACTCAAAGTTGTATCGTCCCGATACAATAAAGATAAGAACAAAGGGAAGTCTAAAAATACACACCTAAGGGAACTCGGCTCTCAGTTGCACTACCAACTGGAGGAGTAGGGTTCGCAGGCATAGGCTTGAAAGAGGGCAAACCCTGTTATACTCTCATCTCGTTAATTCATCCCATCAAATTAGTCACAACTACCTGAGAGTAAACCGGAGGAGCAATGCTAGTATAGGCTATATCATGGTGTGTATAAGGTTTCAGTCCTTGGGCTACTCGAAGCTCGTTTATTGCCGCCATCATATGCGTGTTATGCTCGTCTTGTGCCAGGGTAGTCGATGGACTCGAACACGCTTCTTATTTCTTAGTCGGCCCATATTCGGTGTCCAACTCCTCTTCGGCGAGCCCATTACCTTAGCAGCATCCCACACCGACTCAACTTGCTCCTTAAGCGACAAGTCTCGAGATTCAGTTGACTCAGATGGACTCTGAGTCACTTTCTCTTTCATCATCTCCTTCAACACTTTCTGTTTATTTAAAGACATGAAAAAAATTAATATCAAATAATGAATAAAATTATAATTAAAAAGTCATTTTTAAAATAAAATTACATTTGTGTTCTTAAAACCTTCCGACCTCCACTGCTTTGTCTTCTTGCTTTTGCCTATAATCTCGAATAACGCAGCCATTTGTGGAATGGGGACTTGTTGTTGGGTAGCCTCATCCCTCACTGTCAAAGTCTCATCCTCTGTCGCCTTTAAAACACCCTGTTTCATACAAAAAAATTAATAAATATCTTAAATAATTTAAACACCTATATAAAAATTTAACTACCTCGTAAAGAATATCTCTAGTGCGGGAATATTTCCTAGAACCTGTCCCACTTTTATTCTTTTACTTCTTTCGATTTAATTTATTCATTTTACCTTGGTGCTGAAAAAATTTATATTACAAATATTAATAACAATTTATATAATCTAAATGATAAAATATAGGAATACATAAATATATACCTTTGCTACTTTCGAACCCACAACTTACAACATATCTCCCAAATCTCATCGGATAACTCACTCGATTTAATTCCCTTCAAGAAATAGTCCTTCTTCGTATGATGTTTGTAGTCTTTGTACCTAAGACGCATGGTATCATCTAAATTCCCAGCAATATCTGCCCAATCCGGCCTTTTCCTCCAATTTGCAATATTGCAAAATTCCTATATCCTAAATATTAATTAAAGTTAAATTAAATTAAAAAGTTGTCCTACATATGTATTAATGGTGGGGTTAGTTTAAACTACATATGTAGTTTAACAGCTACTTTATCGGAAGTGGTAACTTTATCCCACGCTTTGTAGCACGGTGGAATCCTTTCTCGAATAGTTAAGTTACGGACGATAGTTTCCGTAGTTTAAATTACCGACAAAAAAGATAATATCAATAAAAAAGCCAGCACACCACTAAACCTATTGCACCGAACCTCTACCAAGACAACACATTAATCACTTGAATATTTATCTAATAACAAAATAGAATTAGGAGAATATTAGCCATTTGGGTACACATCCACCACACAATCAACAACCTAAGCCTAATCGTCAACCATAAATTTAGAAATAAATAAAAATACATAATATATTTTACTAAAACAAAATAAATAAATATTTAATCATTTTCAATGATAATAATTTTATCACAATAATGATATAACTTAATTTTTTTTGAAAAGAAAAAACTGTAGAAATAAGCAATTAAATTTTTTTTTATTTATGAACTTGTAATTACGACGTCGTAATTTCTAATCACTTTTAGCTACAAAATATAAGGGCTGAGCATAGGTCAGGTTTACCCCCTTCTGGGTTTAGGGTAAGGGTATGGTAATGTAGTTTGGTCTATATTTAGTCAAAATCTAGGGAAGTTTAAATTCTTACCATACCATCGGGTTGCCCATACACGGGTTAACCCCTAGTTTACCCAAGGTTAATTTAACCTGGATTTTTTTAATGACAAGTTCAACAAAATACATGTCATTTGAATTACATTCAATTTTTGTACAAGTTTAACAACATACAATTTCATTCAAAGTTAATTCAAAAAAATATTACAATTATTACATTTCAAGTTCGTTTACAAAAACACGTCTTCAAATGTTGAGATGTTACGAGTTGGTTTGGTGTAAAACATACTAGTATAATATGTAACTTACACCATTCCAAACAAGGATTAACACTTGAATATATTAAGCCGTAAGACTAAATTTTTTTAGTTTCATCATAGGTTGAACATATTATTTTTTAATTGCTAATCATCACATGTCTCATGTAATATACACTTTCACGGGTCTTAGATTTTGTTGTAAAGTATCTTGGGAATCCTTGAAAACCTCATAACTATATTGTGTTCCAAACACGTAGGCAACTACTAATGGCTACTAAATACATTTAAAAAATGACAATAAGGAAAGGCTTACCGAGAATTAGTGGAAATTCGAATTGATATTTATCCAAAGGTTTCAGCAGATGTAAAGTCAAATTTCTCTAAAAAAGAGTTCACAAAGAATGGAGTAAGTAAGAATTACAAAATGTATGTACAAAGTAAATAAAATTTACCAATACATGTAGTAAACTTATCAAACTCAACCACAACTTCAAAACTCAACTTGAAATCAAAAATCATATTGACCCATTTTGAGTCCAAAAGTAACTACTATAAATCATATATATGATATCGACCATAGTAATTTGGACAAAAGGTTACTCAATATATGGAAATTAATTCAATTCCTTGCTGTCAAGCTTCTTTTACCAACATTAATACGTCCCCAATGATCTCCATTTTCAAACTAAAATCCAACTAACATTTTTTATCCTATATTTCATAATCTATGTTATCATCCTTGCAAATAACAAATAAATAATGTAAGGTCAATGTATTACCCAAGATATATGTTCCCAATTCATAATTTTCATAGATGTCTATAATGAATATTTCATTGGTTAGATCCATAAACCACTTTTTATAGAGTAACTACACGGATCTAAGCTCTTACAACCAAACAAATACTTTCAAAATATAAAAGCAAACACTTTCTATATTAGAACCAAACCATTTGGAAATTAGAAATCAAACTATTTCGAAATCAAAAAAGAAATTAAGAAATAATTTTACGAACAAGCAAACATATTCAAAAAATAAAACAATTAAAAACAAATTAAGAATAAGGTAGAAGAACTTTGCGAACTTTTGTTGGTGTTTACAATATCCATGATAGGCCTGAGGCCTCAAGATTTATGTATGATCAACTCTTCTATACTCTTATCAAAGAGATATCTTTTTCCATTGTTCGTTTCTTTTCATTGCACTTTATATTAATGTGACAAAAAGGAAAAATATTCAGTACCTACTACTACTACTACTTAGTCTAATGTCTGTTTGACACTTTGTTATCCTTGTGGCTATGTAATTGTTATGCTCGCTTTGACGAATTTAATTTCCTTGCAGTACGCCTAATTTGAGAAAATGGTATTTATAAATGAATTATGTCATAGAACTTTGCGGTAAGTACTATTTACTCTTTGGGGTCATATAAATAGATCTTTTTTTGTTTATCTTTATAAGTTTAAAAGAGGAAATTTGTATGCATAATCTTTGGGAAGGAGAAGTTAACTTGACCATTTCTATCAAAATTGGAGAATTGAAAAGGTTAATGCAATTCTCAAGTCTTTGGATCAATCAGCTTTGTATTTTCTAAATGCTACTCAAGTACATTTTACCTCTTCTTGAATACCATACAAGTTTGTGCCTGGACTGTACTTGGTTATTTCATCACAAAAAACTTTTAATCATCATTTAGTGAAGGTCTAAATTCATAAATTTTCCACATCAATACTTCTTCCAAAATTTTCCATTAGCAAAGGAATCATCCATTTCGTACAAAACAAAGTTTTACTCGTCCATGAGAGTCTCTATCTAGCTTCTTCAAGCCGCTGTTTAGGAATAAGATTATATTATTTGTACCTTTCGGACTTGGTTAATTGTCTTGATGAACTAATCGAGTAATAATTTAGAGAGCATTGGTTCTATGTGAGTTATGATTCGATAAAGAATTTAAGTATCTATTTCATGCCTTTGAAATTAATTAAGAAAATATAACTTTCTTGTGAGAAAATAATTACATCCATTACCCTTCAAAGACTATCTACTTTGTAGAAGAAACTTTTGATATAACTTGTACGGAAAAAAACTTATATAAAATCACGTCTATCTACTTTTTAAACTATTGCGATTTCATAAAAAGTTGTTCTAAACCACCTTAAAAGACTTTTAGCCCCTTGTGAAATTTTGCCTATTTCCAGAAGCCTAGAGAATAGGTACGAGAAAAGAAGTACTTTGCTCAGCCCACAATCCAGTGGATAAAGAAGAGAGAAATCCTTTCTACATACACTTCCAGAAACAATTTCAACTTAGCAATGTTCGTTTTAATATCATGTTTGCTCACTTCTCCACCTTGCATTCAAAATTACATATAAATAGCATCAAATTAATTAATGATAGTTTGAGTTTAGATACTTACCGTCTTTGCTTCTTCATGTGGTGTCAATGGTCACATAGGACTGTATGTGTTATTTTGCCTTTTTGACCAAATCCAAAAACGCTGAAATTCAAGTGGTATACCCAATTTTTTAGCAATCCTATCGTGCAACAACCAAATCCACAATATTATAAATTACGACTTAAATAACTTATTGATCTCAAGTTGGCACAAATATCAGAATATAATATTAAAAAATTAATATATTAAGGAAATAAACACATATATTATAGTACCTTGAAAAGGGAAAAAGGGAACTGTGAGGACAAAAATGACGCACACATTTGTGAGGACAGCTTGGACAATCAGTGACACTGTTATCATACACAAAATACAAGAATCAAATATAAAATGCAAATTTAAGATGCACTAAGATTATATGAAACTAGAAATAACCCATAATCAAGTACTCTACAATCACAGTCTTTGCAAAAATAGTAGAGTATGGTACTATTTGTAAAAACAGAGTGAATAAGTTGTTAGATTTAGTAGTTATATGTAAAAAATAAATAAAAAATTGATAAAACTATTCTAGAGGAATGAAAAATCTATTCTAAAGAAAAAAACTATTCTAGAGGAAATATTGAACAGAATATAGACGAAACTAAGAATTTGGAAAAGAAAATACTGCTCTCTACTCTCCTCTCATATAATATTTTGATATTACTAGAGCCGAACTTCTGCTAGAGATACCGGCATGACCAGAATATCTTTTTAACACGATTTTCAATACCGTAACCGTTGAAATCATTTCTTTTAAATTTATATGAAATCTATTTTTTAATCATTTCTTTTAAATTTATATGAAATCTATTTTTTACTTTTCCAGTGATATTGTTAGATTTTTTTAACAGAATCTCCTTTGAATATTTAGCTAATTATACATGTTAAATCACCTAAATCCACCACCATATGAATGATATCATAAAAAGAAGCTACCACACACCACAAATTAGGTTGTATATAAGAAAAATGAATATATTATAACTTCATATTTAGGTTGATAAAGTAGTAGAAATGAATAAATAATTAGATGGAGTAGGGTTTCTCGGAAGAAGGTGAAAAAATGAAAATAAAAGCATACATAAAATGCTTGGCCCAAATATATTAGTTTTTTTCTTGTGTAAAAGAATTAAAGCCAAAATATATGGTCACGTTTTAATAGTTAAGGAAAAGGCCCAAGTCATTAATGGGCCTAGGGTTTGACGAACCCAATAATCCTTGGCCTACAAAATATCACACATCATCATACAAACCCTAACCATCTCCGATTTTACATAAACACACACGAAGATGATACCATTTTGTTCACCGCCATCAATTTTCTCCTCTCTAAGAATCGACTTCATCCATTCTATTCCACCTGTCTTTTTTTCCATCAAAGCCTACATCCTACTCTATCTTTGTATAAAGTTTTGTTATCTTTGACCGCCTTGGTCTAGGTCTTCTATCTCTAACCATATTCTGTTTTTTAATGGGTAGTATATCAAATCGATCAATGACCATTACATTTCAAATATAGATTATATGTATAGTTTGTGAACCCAAACCTTGTTGGTGAGGTGAGTTTTCTTAATTCCATATTCTAAATTATTTTTAGTATCTTATTATTTGGAAAACAGAAAATAAAACTTTGAGGTATTTTTCCAAATAATAGCAAGTGGAGGGTTGAATTTGGAATAAGGGTAGATTGGGGTATATTTGGTTATTTCATAACACACTTACCAATTGTGCAATTAACCCAATACATAGATTGGAGTAGTTAGTTTTGAGTTTTAATATACTTGTTGGATCTTTATATAGGAGGATACTGTGATATTTAACGCCATTGCAGGACCACTGAAACCTTACTTGGCCATCATTAAGATAATTTTAATGTTGGGAACGGGTTAATTGCGTAATTAATCCTTATGGTCTCCGAAATTGGAGTTCTACCGTGCCCTAAAAATTCTACAAAAGCTTGTGGAGAAGTGAGATTTGTAATTTTAATATGTTGAAACATGAATATTTGTCAACTTTTTTTCTTTTAAAGAGTTTTTATGAATATTGTTTAATTAATTGATACTTTGAGTTTCCTTTGTTGTTGTAGGGGTGACTTAGCGAAAGCAGTTAAGATTTCGCAAAATGATTTGCATTATTTTGAATCTTCCTACCCCGTAATTTATATAGACATGACTTTTCTTTTGTCACAAAAAAATATTAGGTATACATCTCATTTCTTCTATTAATATAATTGAATTCATTCACTATTCGAGACTATAGTTTTTCTTTCGATTATAGGAATGAGTTACTATTTACAGTTATGATTCATAGTAGTGTTATATATAAAATGTGTTTGTTTTATGGGTAGGGAGAATGAAGTATTGTATTGGTATACTGATACCAAGACAGCTAGAGTTGTACTATTTGAAGAATTAGAGAAGCCGGTAATCAAAAGTTCATTCATCAAAGATAAACTTTATTTACCAAACTTAGGTGAACAAAGGTTGCAAGAAATAATCAGTGAAAGGTGTGCATTGAAATCTCTCTTACTTTTCACTACTAATTACGAACTAATTACTTATATTATCATTTCATAACTATTATAATTATTTTCCATGCATTTTGAAATGGCACAGTTGTCATGTGCAACCAAATGGGTGTGATTTGTCTTCATCATCATCATCGAGGATGAGACATGGTTCACCGAACATACGAAGCTCATATGTATATTCCTTAACTATTTTCTTAACATATATAAGGATTTTCTTATCTATTTTCTTACTATATATATCATAGAAAAATAAACGAACCTTAAATAAGTCATAATCGAATCTCAAACAAACCTCAAACAAACCAAGCCGAGCTCAAGCTCAAACTTACTAAAATATTACCAAACCAAACTCAATATAGCCAAAGTTTGCGTCGACTAGTTTGCAAGACTAGGTTCAAGCATTAAGAAGCCATTGGTACCACATCATGAAGATAAGACAAAACAAGACACATAAAAAGTAAGATTAGACTAATAAAATAATCATGGAGAGACTCAAATATTTTAGATTGTGAATTTCAACAAACATGAAATTATCAACATATCATTCAAACATAAACTAGGTCAGAAAAAATTTCTTATCAGTAATATAAAATAATAGTTTTAGGGTTGTAAAACTTGATGGTTACAAAAATGGTGCACTCTTAATTGTGTAAGTAATGAAAAAAGAAGGGCCTATTTATTTTTTTGAGTGACAAGTGATGAATACTTTATAAACAACTGAATATAAATTTTTATGTTAAGATTTAGTGTCTAAATGAATTATAATTTACTTGAAATGTTAAAAAGACTAGTTAAGAGTCATTCAAATTTAATTTGGTAAAATTAATGTCTTAATGAATTAGATTAAGATTCTATTAAGTGCCGAAGAATACAGTCAGAAAATGAGTCTTGATATGGACCAAAAAAAACTAAACACTAAGCAATAAACCAACATGACACCATATCACAAATACCGCATTGCAATCTTCATTAACATAGGAAAAAATTTAAACAAATGAACCCAAGCAAAATCCCACATTTGCATGCATATAATATTCTATTCTTTTAGTATCTCATTACCATAAATAGAAATTCGTTAAAATTTAAGAACTACTACACAATGTATGTAGATTACTCTTCAAGTAAATATCACACCTGAACTAGTAGCCACCACATAGTCCGAGTATCTTTCTTTTGTCGTGATGTCAAAAAATCACTCTCTAGCTTTGTAAGGTTTAGCATTTTAATTAGCCTCAGGAAAAAATCCAAACAAGTATGGCAATGTGATATATATATATATATATATATATATATATGTGTGTGTGCGTGTGTGGATAAAAGGTTTTTGCTATATGAAAGAAATGAAGAGTGAGATGGTGATTTGGTGTTTATAGGTAAGAAAATCAAAGAATATGCACATTAAGGGTGCACAATACATGTCGACAACAAGGGTTGTTTTCTTAATTAGAAAAGAGAAGGATTATTTCTAGAAAGAGATTCTAGTAACTAAAGAGTAAGTACAAAAATTATTCCATTAGATAATAACAATGAAATTATTCTGGATATTCGCTACTTTAAGAAGTACAAAACAAAACGGCCACGTGTCATTTCATCACATCCCGATTTGTCTGGACATGCGAGCTGATACCTTAAAAAGTGTAATAGGTGGCAAGCTACGAGTTTGCAAGGGTCTTTTGACACGATTCTACATTTTTTTGGAATTGGAATCAGACAAGTTAGGGATGATAGTTTCAGTAGCTTTAAATTACCGACAAAAAGATAATAAAAATAAAAAACCTACCAAACCACCAAACCTATTGCACCGAACCTCTGCCAAGACAACACATTAATCACTTGAATATTAATCTAATAAAAAATAGAGTTAGGAAAATATTATCCATTTGGGTACACATCCACCACACCATGAACAACCTACGCATAATCTTCCACCATAAATTTAGAAATAAATTAAAATAAAAAATATATTTTACTAAAACAAAATAAAATAACATTTTCATTTTCAATTCTAATAATTTTATCACAAAAAAGATATAACTAAAAATTCATTGAAAAAGAAAAAATTGTAGAAATAAGAAATTACAAAAAAAATATATATATATGAATTTGTAATTATGATGTAGTAATTTCTAATCACTTTTAAATACAAAATATAAGGGGTGAGCATGGGTCAGGTTTACTCCTGGTTAGGGTTTATGGTAAGAGTAGGGTAATGTAGTTGGGTCTATATATTGAAAAAGCTAAGGTAGTTTAATTTTTTACCATACCCTCGGGTTGCCCATACACGGGTTAACCTCTAGTTTACCCAGCATTAATTTAACCTGGATTTCTTAATGACACTTATATGATGTATACAAAATACAACAAAATACATGTCATTTGAATTAATTTTTTTTTACAAGTTTATTTGAAGTTGATTCAAAAAAATATTACAATTATTACATTTCAAGTTCATACACAAAAATACGTCTTCAAATGTTGAGATGTTAAGAGGTTGTTTCATGTAAAACGTTCTAGTATAATATGTAACTTACACCACTCAGAAACAAGGATTGGCAATTGAATATATGAAGCCGTAAGTCTCAAAATAGTTTAGTTTCATCATAGGTTGACCATATAATTTTTTAATTGATAATCATCATATGTCTCATGTAATATACAATTTCACGGGTCTCAAATATTGTTGTAAAATATCTTGGGAATCCTTGAAAACCTCATAACCAGATTCTGTTCCAAACACATAGACAGCTACTAATGGCTACCAAATACATTAAAAAAATGATTATAAGAAATGGCTCGCCGAGAATTAGTGGACATTCTAATTGATATTTATCTAAAGGTTTTAGCAGATATCAAGACAAATTCCTCTAAAAAAGAGTTCACAAAGAGTGGAGTAAGTAAGAATTACAAAATGTATGTACAAATTAAATAAAATTAACAAATATATGTAATAAACTTATCAAACTCAACCTGAAATCAGAAATCAGAAATCAGATTAACCCATTTTGAGTTCCAAAGTAACTACCATAAATCATATATATGATATCGACCATAGTATTTCACACTAAAGTTTACTCAATATGTGGAAATTAATTCAACTCCTTGTTGTCAAGCTTTTTTTTTTTTACTAACATAAATACATCCCCAATGTTATCCATTTTCGAAATAAAATCTGACACACATTTTTTATCCTATATTTCATTATCTATGTTATCACCCTTTTAGCATCATATACTAAAAATTGCCTTGTCCTTTAATCCCCAACGCAACTTCTAAATGCTCAAGTTAGAAAGCCAAAAAAGAAGTCGAAAGATTGCAAACCCCACAAAATAAAAAATAAAAATGAATGTTCAGTGTAATACCCAAGATATATGTTCCTAATGCATAATTTTTATAGACAAATACTTTTTTACAGAGCAACTACATGATTTAAGCCCTTACAACCAAACAAATACTTTCGAAATCTAAAAACAAACACTTTCTATATCAGAATTAAAAAATTTGCAAATCACAAATAAAACTATTTTGAAATCAGAAAAGAAATTAAGAAATAATTTTACGAACAAAGGAACATACTAAAAAAAGAAATCAATTGACAACAAATTAGGAAGAAACTCGAAGAACTTTGCTCACTTACAAAAAATAAACTTTAAAAACAAACGGATCTGGAACAAAAACAAATACAAAATATTAGTAATTATATATTAGATCTAAAACAGAAAAAGAGGAAAAAATTGAAACTGTTCGAATTATATTATAAAAGACAATTTATTCTATTAATTCTTTCATTTTTTGGGAGAAGTGAAAAAGACTATGCGCGTACTAATAGTCTCACATTATAATTTGGGAAAAATCCATTTGAAATGATTTAATATAACATGATTTTCTTATCTTTATGACTACTTAATGTCTCTTTATTTCACTGTTATGAAGTTACCAAGGCTTGGTCTACAAAATCACTTCAATGAGCATTGAAGAGCATTTATCACCAACCAATGATGGACATTTATGTGATGGAATTTTTTCTTGCCATTTATTCTATAAATAATGACTTTGTTAGAGAAGAGGAAAAACTATTCTTCAGACAATGAAAAAACTATTTTAGAAAGAATAAAAAACCATTCTAAATAGAATGGAAAAAAAATATTCTAAAGAGAATAGGAAAATCTATTCTAGAAGAATGAAATAATAATTTTATAGAGAATAGAAAAAATTATTCTAGAGGAAATATAGAATAGAATACAAACGAAAATAAGAATTCGGAAAATAAAAAACTACTCTCTACTCTCCTCTTATAGAATATTTTAATATTACGAGAGCCAAACTTCTGTTAGAGATAACGGCACGACCGAAATATCTTTTTAACACGATTTTCAATACCATGTGACAGATCTTTTCTTGAATTTAGTGTAAGTTTCCTTGTTTTCAATACCTTGTAATAGTGTAATATTACATTTAATTTAAAATCATTTCTTTTAAATTTATATGAAATCTTTTTTTTTTACTTTTCCAATGATATTGCTAGATTTTTCTAACAAAATATCCCTTAAATATTTAGCTATGTATACATGTTAAATCACCATAAATCCAACAACATACGAATGATATCATAAGAAACAGCTACCACAAACCACAAAAAGGTGTATATTAGCAAAATGAATATATTATAATTTCATATTTAGGCTGATAAAATATTATAAATGAATAAATAATTAGATAGAGTAGGGTTTCTTGGAAGAAGGTGAAAAAATGGAAATGATCCCAGAAAGAAGAAGCATACATAAAATGCTTGTCCCAAATAAAATGAACATATGTTGAAATTTGTTCAGAATATATGTAAGAGAATAAAAGCGCTTGGTTTTAATAGTTAAGAAGGAGGCCCAAGTTTTTAATGGGCCTGGTTATATATACACAATTTACCATATATCTTTTACTTAGGTTTGACGAGCCCAAGGCCTCCAAAATATCACACATCATCATTCAAACCCTAATCACCGTCTTCAATTTACGCCGTCCATTTTCTCCTCTCTAAAAACTTCTTCCATTTTATTCCACCGGCCATTTTCTCCAAAACCTACATCCTCATCTTTATTTGAATAAAGTTTTGTTTTCTTTGACAGCCTTGGTCTTGGCCTTCTATCTCTAACCATGTTTTGTTTTTTAATGGTTAGTATATCAAATCGATCTATGACCATTACATTTCAAATATAAATTATATGTATAAGTTTGTCAACCCAAACCTTCTTTGGAGAGGTGAGTTTTCTTATTTCCATATCCTAAATTATTTCATTATTTTGTTATTTGAAAAATAGACAATAATCTTGGGGAGCAGTCAGATTTGTAATTTTAATTTGTTAAACCATGAATATTTGTCAATTTTTATTCTTCTAGATAGTTTATGTTTCCAAATGTTGTAGGTACATGTTTTCATTTACTTTTATGCATTGCATACATTTTTGTAGACATATTAAATTCATAAATTATAATTTAAGGTTGTATTAATAATATTGCATAAACATTTACATATCACTTGGGTTTTAGCCTTAGTTATGGGACTAGGGCTATAAATGTTTTATCCAATTTTTTTTTCATTTATCATCTTTAATTTCATCTCTTTTTTAGAATTTCATTCCAAGAAATTACATTCACATTAAATGAAATTCTTTAGTCGTATCCGTCCAAGGGCACTACACCTTCA
Source organism: Nemophila menziesii (assembly GCA_029959085.1). Lineage (NCBI taxonomy): Eukaryota > Viridiplantae > Streptophyta > Magnoliopsida > Boraginales > Hydrophyllaceae > Nemophila > Nemophila menziesii. The sequence goes on from JARWIR010000044.1 coordinate 370,356, forward strand.
AAATAGCAATTGCTCTAAGGAGGTTTCAAAATGTGTCAAGATTTGGCTGTGTATAAAATGGTCATTAATCTTAGATACTACGTCACCATTTTCAAATTAGTGAGATTTACTTTTACTTAATTGATTAAATTAATTATTATTTATATTTGGAACTGGGTTGTTTAAGTACTTTATACATCAAACTATGAGTTTTTATCACAATCTATAATTTTGTATTAAAGGAGTAATTAGTAAAAATATTCAAGAGAGGGACGAGGAGAAAGATGTTGGAGGGGAGGGATCTCGCAAAAGATTCAAAGTATCCAAATCAACACGTGGCAAAGGTATGTATTGGGTGCTACTTTTTCTGTCATTTTTTTATGTTTAAGTATTTGATACCAAAAACTAGAAGTTTTAATGACAATCTATAATTTTTTTTATTGTAGGAGTAATTAATACAAATATTCAAATTAGGGAAGAGGAGAGAGATGTCGAAGGAGAGGGATCTAAGTGATCTATTCGGTTCAAAATACATGAGAGCTAACTTAAACGAGATTTTATTGCAGTGTTTGAAGAGAATTAGTAGGAACTTCAGAAAAGGTTCAATGACGAAGAGAAGGGGATCTGCTTTGACAAGAGCCAATTTAGCAGCCAAACAAATTTTTCCATGTCTCCATTTTCCATTCACGATCTTAATTGGGACCTAAAAAATGACAAGCTATACCATAACCATGGCGAATTGGATTCAAACATCTCAACCAATGTAAATAGAAAAAAGACATCCCATTTAATGCATAATGGGACTTTATTGAAAAGTATCGATAGTTTTTTCTATTGGTTACTCCATATAGATCTTAAGCTTTAAATTATAGGTAATGAAAAAAATTATTTATATTTTAATCTTGATACATTGTTCTTTTTTTTTTTTGTTCTTATTAATTATATTCATGTACACGTGGATCCATTTATTTCATGATTGTGTTAAGTATACAAATTATGTCAATTCCGTTGAGGGACAACAGTGTAGTTGGAGCAGCTAAGACAAGCCGAAATGCATCCCAAGTGTCGGAACAACAAGTATGCTTGGGGCTCCCAAATCACAAGTCCTTGGAGTTGGTACACATGTCGTTTAAGCGAAATCACTGCCCGTAGAGGTTGTTTAAGGGGCTCCAACCCTGCGAAATGCTAAGGATTGTTGGCGCAATAACATCTCATCAATTTTTTTTATGGATGGGATATATAAAAATTAAGTAGTACGATATTAAATTTGGGAGGATACACGCACGACTAACCCCACCCCATGAGAAATATACACGCCTCCTCATGCATATTATCACTTAATAAGAACTAGGCTACCCGGAGAGGATTTTTTGAACCTTGTACCTCTTGCTTTACCCCCTTTGGATGCATGCTATTGTATTATACGGGGATTAATTGTCTAACCTAAAAGTAAGCCTATAAAATGGACAAATTCGTGTGATAGATTTTTAAGATTTTCCAAATTAATCTTGTAAATGTAATACTAAATGTGTAAATATTTGATATTATGATTCATGTATATATATTTGCGACAGATTTTAATTTGTTTTTTGATTTTTAATATGTTTTTTGTCTTAAGTTAACGTTTACCGTTAGATTTCTAATTTTTTGTAATTTTATAATATATGTTGACCAAATCCACACCCGACCCAGATCTAACCAAAAACCATAAACCCAAACACGTAATCTTTTATAGTGATTGGTTTAGGTAATGGGTCTTGATAACTAAAATTCGCACTTGCAGGTTTAGTTCTAGTTTACCCACGTATGTTGGATAATCAACCCGTTTGCACCCTTACACTAGATGATATTTGGTCTAAAGAGGATTTTCTGAGTTGAAAGAGAAATAACTAATTAGATCGATGTAAAGGGTGTAACACAAGATTTTTCATGTTGCGGTTATCCAACTACATAGTTGTAATAAAATTGTACGTATTCTGGATGACAACAACTAGTGGCATGAAAACCTTGAAGAGATTAAGTGTTTTATTTCTTCTTACTAGTTACTACGTTCATATCTTTCAAAAAGACCTCAGATCTATGAGTATTGACATAGTGGATTGCATCCCTTTAAAGTTTATTGAAGGGATAAACCAAATTCTTAATCAAAACCTTACACTTGAGGAAGTTAAAAGAGATATTTACTGTACATGTAAAAAACTCAGAATCTAGACAATAACCCTGACCTCCTTTATAAAAAATATTGGAAAATTATACAGTTTGATGATTTTACATGGTTAGAGTTTTCTTCAGTGTATCTCTAGATCTCAACATACGAATAATACTATATTTACATTGGTTCCCAAAGGTGATAAGCAGGAAAAAGTGGTTGATATTCGTCTGGTCTCATGCTCGAAAATTGATTACAAAATTAATGCTTCCATTCTGTAATATGATGAATGTATACATGGATGAAATTATATCCCCCACGCAGTCTACCTTTATCAAAGGTAGAGTTATTTATACAATATCCTTCTAGTTTATGAAGATTACTATTTATTTTTGAAATCCAATAAATAGACCTAGATGGGGGGGTTGAATATGACCAACGTGAAATTAAAAATCTAACAACAACAAACTTCTTTGAGTATATGTAAAAATACACCAATTAGGGATTTTAGATAGATTGACTAGAGGTACACAAAAGTTATAATACAAGAGTGAAACACTTAGTGTATATACTTATTGAAAGAATACTATCCAATAATAAAAACACATATCTATAAGTTCTAAGCATGCAATAATTTAAGACTATAAAACAAAGGAAGGTATTGAGGTAATATAACAAATGATTAGTGTGCACAAAATTAAAGAGATAAGGAAGAAAAAAGGCTGACATGCAATTTTAAAATGGTTGGACTTCGATAGGATTATTACACAACTTATGGTCTATGTATCCTAAGGATTTAAAAGTCATCCACTAGGATCTCCTTGTGTCTTTTAAATGTGAGCGCAGAAACCTTTACAAACTCTTCGAAATCACCTTTGAGTGTAAAAACCTAGTGTTATGACCAACACTAGTAAAACAAGTGGACAATCTCCACTTACGGTATACCACTTCACTAGAACGTGAAGTCTTGCACATGTCTATCAGCACACAAGTTTGAGTGAACAATCTCTATTCACACTCTACCACTTAACAGTCTATAAAGCCTTCGAACTTTATGTTTTCGCCTACATAAGATCTATACCACTCTTGTTTAGTGTATTGAAGATCACACTTCTTAACTACAACAAGATATAACCCTATATTTAAGGATTAAGCTTAATCTACCTAGTATAGCCTTTTACTCCTTAATGATTCATATCTGGACTGTGAATGTCTTTGGGAATCTCATAGAAGATATGCTTTGAAATGATTTAATTTTGGTATAGAAATTAACCACTTTTGGAAGTCTTTAATGAATCTATTTTTAGGCGAACTCTCCCCAACTGATCTATTCACGTGTTAACTCCTTGTTGGCTGAAAAACTTCTTTCTAGGCGACCGCTCCTTTCTGGTCAGATGACTAATTATTATCTTATATTTCATCAAGTACTCTTCTTTATCTCCATAGAGCATTCGTTTAGAGTCGAGTATTCAAGTTTGGAGATTAAGCAGATAGCATACCTAACAACTTTTTAAAGTTTTCAATAACTTTATTTATAGGCGAAATCTCCACAACTTATATGCTACGTTATAGCCGGTCCTACTAATTTTAGGCCTAGTAAGAAATTTGGAATTTGGCCCACATTTGAGGTTTTTAAAGGGGATACAATTTTTACTGGAAAATGAAGCATTATAAATAATCTTTAATTTGTAAATTTCACTATGAATATTTCTAATATGAGAAATAACTGAACATAGATTATATATGCTTGTTGGTTTCTTATAGTATTGTTTATATTGTGTGATTAACATTTAAAACCTAAATGACATTATTCTTATTATTTGATACATTTGAACTGCACCCCCGCGTCAGAGGTCCCCGTAGATTCCTCTAAATTCGGTAGAATTGAACTCTTATATTAGTGAAAATTTATGTTAAACAAATAATAAAAAATCACATCATTAGAAATTAAAGCCTATATTAATATATATACTTTAAAGGTCATCCGCTAATTCAGACGAAACGACGTAAAATATATGAAATAACTAAAATAATTGTCATATAAACTAAAAAAAAGACATGCATGTAAACATAAATAATTAAATAAAAAACTTGTACCCTTTTAAGTGGTAATTTTTTGATACATACATATTATTATGAAGATGATTAAAAGCATACAAATATTTTATTTCTTATTTTTGTGTATGAGAATTCAAATGAGATACACTAAATTATGTTTCATATATGGTGTTGCAAGTGATACGTGTTATAAATAAATATACCTTTATATTTAAAAATTAGATTAATATAAGATAAAAGTAAATGTCAAATATATTTTTTTTTGAAACTTTTGAACAAATAGTATTATAAGTAGTTATTATATAGGACAATGTGATTTTTTTTTTGTATAATATAATTCAAGTTAACCAAAGAAAAAAAAAGATATAACTCAAAAAATGATCCAGACTCAAGGAAAAAAAGAAAAAAAGAATAATAATAAAATAAAATCCCAAAAACTTATGTAAATAACCACATTCCAACCTCTAACTTCTACACAATACGAACTTACTATTAATGCAACTACCATCTAAACTAAAAGCCCATTTGAGATTGATTACATTAGAGTTTGAAGAGCCTTTCACTTAAATTTACCACATTTGTAAAACATATTTAAAAAATATTTGACATCTAAAATCAATTTAAGTGCTATATTTAATAATAACATATCTAGTGTTTTTCAAAAAGTGATTTTAAAAGTTTAAAGTATTTTTAGGGAGCCAAAATCACTTCAATTGATTATTCAAAAAAGCAACCCTGAACGGGCCTTAACATTCCACATTGTTTATGTATTTCAATATTAACTTATCATAGAAATCAATGTAACCACAAATTTCCGTCTCGGAAATATTTGGGCCCCGAATATTTCGAGGCCCTGGGTTGTCGCCCAGGTCACCCCTACGCCGGGCCAATGCTGCTTCTCGTTGTTTGAAAATCTTCTTTCTAGGTGACCCCTCCCTTTTGGTCCAAAGCCGAATGATTATCTTTATTTAGTCGAGTAATTGTATTCATCTCCATAGGGTATTCGTTTTGAGTCATGTATTCAAATTTGACTATTGAGCGAATTTGATATCTGATACCCCAGCCCGGGTGTATAGTCTTCAACCTCCTTGTCTCCCACATGATGCACTTCCATAATTTGTCTTTTCTTCACTTTGGAGGTCCGGATTTCAATATTTACCAGCCTTCATTCTCAATTGTCTTTAGGTTTTGCACCTTTTATCTTAGCTAAGAGACCTGGTCTTCATCTTCTCAACCTTTAATCTCGAATATCTATTAGCACTCTGATCTTTATCTCCTCGTAGCTTTGGATTTCAACTTCTTCCAATAAACCACATCTGATATTTTTCGGTTCTCTGTTATTTAACTCTACAAGGGTCTAATGACCCTATATGTAATTCTTTCCCTGTGTAACTGAACCTGCAAGACTTATACAAAATCTGGACATTTTTTGTAAGTTTAAGCCATTCGAACTCAATGTTTTATCAACAATCATATCAATCAAAATACAATATTTAGGATAACACATCGGCAAAAGTCAAAAATCACAAAAGCTTTTTGTGACGATCAAGTTTGACATGTCAAAATCAAATGAACATGTTAGTGGATTATTTTTGTAAACTGTCCTTGTAAATCTTGTTTTACATCCCTAGTGGGTTAAATATATTGTGAGTTGTATCTAAACTCCCTTACTTATAGAAAATGGTGGGTTGAGATAACGATATATGGATTTTTTTAGGTACATTATGGTGGCTAGTGCAAGGCTTTGATGATGTCTGGCATGGATTTCATATCAGATTTCCTTTAATGTGGATAGAGAGAAAGCCGTGTTTTTTAGAAAATAATCTTTGGGTAGAGGTGATAATGGTTTCATGAGGTATGACATCGGTAGATGGTGGTGGTTATAAATGTTCATGGTAGGACAATGGTAAGGGATTGGTGAATGTTAGAAGTCGTAGAAGTTGGTGGAGAATGATCTTTCTATGGCGGTAGATGGAGGTGGTTATGGATTCGTTATTAGTGTAGTGGTTGGTAGGGGTTGGTGGGTTGTTTTTTGGAAGAATATGGGATATTTTTAAAATATGAGATAGATCGAAGAGACACAACGAGAGAGGTAAATTTGATGGAGAGCTGTGATTGCCATTAAAAGTGTAGGTAAATCGTGTGCAAACGATGACATCTAGCTTTACGAGATAGTGGAGGTGTTTGTTAAAAGGATATAAAAAATTCAATGGGTCTCTCAAATTATAATTTTTTAAAATTAAGATTATTTATTTAAACGATCTTTATTGTTTGAGAAGAGAGGATGAAATTGAGGCGTTCATTTAATTAAGGGTGGTAGAGTAATCTCAACCATCTTTTATGTAACACTAACTACGGATTTAGAATAGTTTGTGTTATGTAAACAACAAAAATGATGAGGTAATAATAGTTTATCAATACTCCACGTATATACCCTAATAAGGAACTCTCTAACAAGATAGGAGTTACAAAATAAGACTAAAAAAAGGATAATAAAGCTAAATTTTTACTTAATAGTGGTTTAAATTTTTTTGTAAGTTTTAATATTTCACAAAATGAGATACTTTATTTGTAAGCTCTTGGGTTAGGTGGAAGTAAACCTAAATAATTAGTAGCTTTATCATATCTTTTATATTTTTTAGTTTACTTTAGGAACCATGAATCTTGAATATAAACAATGGACTATGAATTTTGAACCTTATACCATGAACAAATAATTTTGAATCTTGAACTATAAATCATGATATTTGTACATGAAACATGGAACATGAACCATGAACAGTTAAACATGAACAATGAACCATGAACTATGAACAATGAATTATGAACCTTGAACCTTAAACTTAAATTTTAAACCATGAACAATAATTCATGAATAAATTTGGTCTAGATCAAGGTACAAATATTGTCGAGATAACTACCATAATCATAAATGTTAGTCGTAAGTTTAAAAAGTAATTTATTAAATCAAAATTACATGAATAACTATTATCGTACACATAATCATTATTACAACACAATAATCTCAATATATGTGTACATATAGATAGGTATATAAGTTATACTTTTGTAAAAATATTACAACCAGATTTTTATTGCTTAGTTATAAGGAAACTTGCAAACCATCTTTTGGATTTCCTTTAATATATTAAATATTTAGAAATACATATAGGTAGAAGTTAAGTGGATATTTATTTAAGAAGGAAGGCAATATAGTAAATATTTTAGGGTTAATGGAACTCCTAAATTTCAGCCCCTTTCTCTTTAAGTGCACCGTAAATAAGGATGCATAACTCTTTAACAAAGTACACCAGTACAAGAGTTTAAGTATTGATATTTCCCTATTTCTGACATCCCATAATGATCAAGACACCATTAATTTTGAGTGAATAAAAGGATACTACCGAAGTTGAGTGTTCCAATCTTCTTCAATGCGAGTTTTGAGTAATAAAAGACTATCCGTTATAAACCCCATGTAGTATTAAACTATATATGATCGAATAAGGTTTTAACCTAGTCCGAGTTAAAAACCTAAATTTTTTCTAAAAACCAGAAAGCGTTATGAATCCACACTCTAGGTTCTTGATTGCCATAAAAAGAGAAATAAAACTTTTATTGTTAAGTATAGGATAAGCAGAATACTCTATGTAGGCACATCCACAAGGACAACTGAGTTTGAGTTTTCTGGCATCTAAACCACAACTAAACACCACTAAATCACCTTCACTTTCAACACTAATACACCTTACAATGTCATTTACATTTTTCTTCCTACAAATTGCTAAACTACATTTCATCCATATAAACATTTGCTACTTCTTTGAAATCACTTTAATCATTATTTTCTAATCTCTTCCTCTCAACTACATATCTGCTCTTCTCTTAAATTTTCACCTGAATTTATTATAGACTTCCTTCTACCTACTATTTTCACTATGGAATTTTACACAATTAACCATACTAACAGTAATGAAGAAGCCTTTACTTTAATTCCTCATCCAAATTCAGTCTACGCCCAGTTTGAAGGGGCAAAACTCTTTGCAAAAATGATCAGCAATGATGGCATCAACTTTTACTTTCTGCGCAAAAACATCAACACGTCATGCGGTGTCAAAGGTTAATGTCACACTGAAAATAAAAGATTTAATTGTTGCATTATTACATTCGAAAAACAAAAGCAATTTCGACAAGGTCTGGAGTAATCGACCCTGGAATATGTGGTGGGTAAACATGTTCTTCTGCAGAAATGGGATCTAACCATCGGCCTCACCGACTCCCAGCTCACAACAACTCCTTTCATTGTTCATATTCATGGTATTCTTCCAACACTGCTCAATGAAGACAACTCAACGAAAATTGCTGCTCCACTTGGGAAGGTGTAATATATCATCCTCCATGTTGTAGACACCTTCAAATAATTTGGTGCAGTTAGGGCTCGTATTGAATGGGATATCTTTAAACCTATTCCAAGTAATTACTCAATCAATCTGGGAGCAGGTCATTCTATTCGTGGTCAGCTAAAATTCAAAAAATTATATGACCTTTTTTTTGCCTGTGGGTTACTAGATCATGAAGAATCAAAATGAATTAATAAGAAGAAATTGAAGGCCAAACTTTCGAAAGCTATCCTAGGTTTTGAGCCAAAAATTATGAAAAAACAAAAAAACAAAAAACCTAGCTACAAATCCACAACTAAAGGAACCTCGTCAACAACTCACCCGAGTTAACATGGCCAAACTAGGGAAATTTTCAAATTCAAATAAAGAATATCAAAAATTACCTGTTTTAGAGGCTCACAAATTACCTGTCAACCCATTAATGAAGGATGAAAAATATTCGCGAATAAAGAAAAATACGTTTGACAAGCTTCCCTCCTCTCTAATGAATACCCGAAGTAGACTACTCAAGACAACTCTTATTTTAAACCCTACTTCCACCGTTTGGCCCTAAAAGATAAGGGTCGCTATCTTATTAAAGGCCAAAAAAAATATTTTTATAACAAAACATTCCCAATCCATAACTTTCAGGTCTTTAGAAAATCCCACTCCTATCCGTAAACACCATTTCTCATTTATTCACCTATAAAAAATACACCAAACTCTGAAAATGAAAACACCACCGTCACCGAGAAAAACAATCTCACCTCTTCGGTCACACTTATCCAACCAAACACTAATCCCTTCTCTTTTACCCAACAATATGATTCCCCAGAAACCATTTTCTTCAGATCCATGGACTATAAACCACGATTTAATATCCTTTACCCATCTGCAATTGTATCATCCAAAGACTCATCTAAACATGACAAAGTCTGGTAAAAAAGATAGAACTTAGAGACCACACAACAAGCAACTTCACCAAAATCATCTCACCTAGCGGATATGCTGATGACAGAATTCGAAAATGCTGCAACAACAACTAAAGACGATGACAACAATAAGGCTTGTGGGTTTGACTTTGAACAAACCCTCTCGGAGATATGAAACACCTATGTTAGAACTGTCAAGGGATTGTTACCCCCTTGACAGTTCTAACATTTAAGGATGTGATTCGGCTTCATCATCTTAAGGTTATTTTCTGAACAAATCTGATAGCAGTGCTTCTTTAGCCTTGTCCCTTAATATGAAAATTGTTACTACCATTGAACCTATAGGAAAAGCTGGAGGCCTTTTACTCTTAGCTGATAATAACTATAACATTTTAGTGGAAAAACAATCCAAATTTTACATTCATTGTAAAATTAGTGATGAAAATATGGCTACCTTTTATACTAACATTGTCTATATTCACCCTAATGATGATCTAAAAGACAAACTTCTTACTGCTCTTACTGATATTGGTAATATCATTCCTAATTCTAGTCCCTGGAATATTGTTGGAGAATTTAACATGATAAAATCTGCTAATGAAAAAATAGGTGGTCAAAGTTCCCCTAATACTATTGTGAAATTAAATGAGTTTATGGACAATACAAAATTTCAGAAAACTAGTTCTAAGGGTGGTTTTTATACCTGGAGTTATAAAATATTTGACAATAAACTCATTAAACAAAAACTTGACAGGAATATTGATAATCATAATTGGAAAACTCTTTTCCCTAATGCTTGGATTACTGTTCTACCTGCCCTTGGTTCCGATCATAGCCCTCTTATAATAAATTTTGACTTACATGTTTTAAGAAGATGCCAAATATTTTATTATAGGAAAGACTGAAATCTTGATACTGATGTTAAAAATATTATTCATACGCAATGGAATCTTCAGTTAAATAATATTGGTAAATGTATTCAAAAGTTTGGTAAAAAACTCTATGCTACTACTGGTGCTATTACTAATTGGGCCAAGGCTAAAAGAATTAATAATAGTGCACGGCTAAATCTTCTTATGAAAGAATTGGAAGCCTTAAATACTAAGATTGTTGAGAAATGTGACAAAATAAACTATATAAACTCTGAAAAGAGTATTGGAAACAAAGAATTCGTGTTCTTTCATGCTTCTACTAAAGTTAGAAGGAAGATTAATAAAATATCCTCTTTGATGAATCTGATGATGTTTGGAATACAAATCCCTCTGATATTGAAAATATCATTACTACTCACTTTGATAACATTTTTTCCACGGTGGGTGAGAGAAATTATGATAATGTTATGGAATAGATTGAGAAAGTGATTACTAATGATATGAATTGCCATCTTGAAGCCCATGTAACTCTTAAAGAAATAAAAAATATTGTTTGGTCTTTTGGGAATAATAAAGCTCTAGGTCTTGATGGGTACTCGGATTTTTTCCCAAACTTCTTATATAAAGTGATTTGCAAGAATTCTTTTGCCTAGATTAAAACCGCATATGCAAACTATCATCTCTGAGGAGCAAACAACTTTTGTCCAGGGTAGAGATATTCATGAGAATATCATTATAGCTCATGAAGCTATAACTTATCTGAAAAAATATAGAAACTCTAAAAATTACACTGTTGCTATTAAGGCTGACATTTCCAAAGCATTTGAAAATGTAGAATGAGATTTCCTTATTGATATGATACAAAAATGAGATTTTCTGAAAAAAATGGCTTTCTCTTATACTGTTTCTTATTCTATTTTACTTAATGGCTCACCTGTGGGTTTAAAACAACCTAGAAAAGTGTTGAGACAAGGGGACCCATTGTTCCCTTTCCTCTTCTATATTATCACCCAAGCTCTAAGTTCCTTAATGAAATATAAAGTGAATAACAATCTTATGCAAGGTATGAAATTAGCTAGGAATTGCCCTAGCCTTTCTCATATCGTCTTTGATGATGATAGTTTTTTTTTCTAAAAGCTACTATTTCTGAATTTGATTAATTTCTTGATGTTATCAATCAATACTCTTTTGCTTCAAGTCATCCATTAATCTAAATAAGAGTGGTGTTATTTCTAACAGAAATACTTCACCTTATGATATTTATGTGCTCACCAATAAGATAAGAATGAACCACCTGCTTGTTTTGGGAAATATAAGTAGGACTTCCCTCTGATTGGGGAAGATCAAATATCAAATCCCTTGAATGGATGATTAATAGAATTATTTCAAAATTGAGCCATTGAAATACTAAATTGCTTTCTTATGGAGGTAAAGAACCCCTTATTAAAGCTGTAATTCAATTAGTCCCTGTCTATACAATATCTCCTTTTCTTATTCCAGTTACAACTTGTAACTTAATAAGTAGTTTGGTTGCTTCTTTTTGGTGGGGTAATAAAGATAAGAAAAATATTCATTGAAAAAATTGGGACCATCTTGAATTACCTAAAATTTAAGGTGGCGTGGTTTGTAAAAATTTATGCACCTTAAATCTCGGCCTTCTTGGCTCCACAGCTTGGAAATAAAATCTTAAGAAGATTCACTTGCCTATACAGTTCTCAAAGGCATCTATTTTCATAATAGGGATTTTCTTAATGCTGCTATTACTACAAACTCTTCTTGGGGCTTTAAATCTTTTATTAAAGGTCATGATTTATTTAAAAATGACCTAAAGTGGGATTTAGGTGATGGAAATGAGTTAAAAATTTGGGATGATCATTGGTTCAATACAAAAAAAACTATCATGAATCTTTTGAATTACCCCTTCATAAGGTTACTGATCTTATGATTCCAAATACAAATACTTGGAATGAAAAACTTCTTAGATATACTTTTGATAACCAAACTTTTGATGAGATTCTTATTTTAAATAAACCTTATACATGTTTGAAAGATACTCTATGTTGGACACCAAGTCCTAATGGAACTTTTTCTACAAAGGAATGATATAATAATAATATATATACTGATATAAATGCCTTTAAAGCTATTAAAGCTAATACTCCTACTTCTTTTGATACATATACAATATTTTGGAAGAATATTTGGCTTTTAAAACTACCTCCAAAGATAAAAAAATTTCTTTGGAAGGCAGTTAATGAAGCAATTCCTACATAACAAGGTTTATATAATTGAAAATGTGCCTTAAATAACTGTTGTAAACTATGTGATAAGGATGTTGAAACTATGGAACACATATTTTTTCATTTTCCTAGCTCTAGGGCAACCTGATTTGCATCTTCTATATCTTTTGTTACAAATTCTTCAGTTAATGGTAGATTTCATGCTAGGTTCAAACACCTTCTATTCCTTAGATATTACTTTATGATAGTTATGGAGAAATATAGTTGAGTTGATAGCCTGGATTGCTTGGTTCATTTGGAAAAATAGAAATATTTATTTCTATAAAAATCATGATATATTGCCCCTCTACAATATGAAAAAAGCTTACATAACCTATGATGAATATATTTCTAACAATAAACATATTTTCTGAGGTTGAAAATTAAAATGAAATGAAAATAATGATGATAATGGCAAGGAAATAGAAAATGATTATGGAAAATATACTATCAAAACAAATCACAAATCTCTTAACTTAAATAATAGTACTGGTAACACTTTATATACATCTGATCTTATGAATATCCATGTTGATGCTTCTTATAACAACATAACTAAAAATGCTGTTTGTATTTTGAGTAACAAACAGAGCCAATTTTTGGATGGATATACTTGGAATTTTACAGCTCAATCACTAGTGGAAGCTGAGCTAGTGTGAATTAGAAATGCAGTTTACAAAGCCATAAACTTTACTCAACATCATGTACATCTTAAAAGTGACTAACTCAACATTGTAAAGCCCTTACAATTAGTTACACACTTAAGCAACAATTTTCTTCAACCACTCTTCAAATACATCTTCAAGATTACTAGACATCACAAATTCTCCTTTTTGCATATCTAAATGAGAATTAATTCTGCAGCTGATTGGCTTGCGCGACAAGAGATGATAAATCTCTTGCCTTGTAATTGGGCTTTCCAAACCCCGTCCCACTTAGCTTTTTTGTTTAACAATGACTTATCAGCCACTGGTATTGGCTAAACATCTGAACATATTATAATATATCAATTTTTATTTATCTAATTTACGTTTGACTAAAAAAAGAATCTGGATTCACCACTAATTTTTTATGTATGACTAACTTTTGCTCAAATTTTCTTTCTTTCCTCTACTACTTTTAAAATTAACCAACTTACTAGATGTATAATTTAACATATCTCTAATTCTAAAAAATTAATAATCCAAAATTGTAGAAATAAACCATTAATTTTGAAGGGTGAATTAGACCATTGGTCATTTTGAGATAATCAAAGTACTATTTTGTTATTGATATAATATCTACAATCAACAAATATTGTTACATTATTCCAACAAATAACAAATATACTCATGTAGAGATGTGTATTTGTTAAAGTAAAATAGACGATAAAATAATAACAAAGAAAAAGCGTAATGATCATCTAGATAAGAAGGTACGATTCATCAAGCTAAATAAATTACTAGTAATGACATAGATAGGTTAAACGGTAGAGTTGAAAGTGAGGTGATAGTCTCATTAAGAGCTCATGTTTGAGTTAGTTAAGGATTTTTTGAATTTGACTTGTTAGTTAAACAAGTCATATTCAGACTTGTTTACTAAACGAGTCGAACTCAAACTTGTATAAACTCGACTTATTGTAAAGGTTCTTTAAGATCCCATTAGTAGAATTATTAGATATATTCAATTAAAAAAAATTCGATATATTTATATACAAAAATTCAAAAGTACATAAGTTTTTTGCATACCTAATTTATCATAATTAAATTACTATATATCTACTATGTATATTTTTTCTTTAAATAAAATTAGGTAATGTGTTTTAAATTAGTTTTACTTAACTCCATATTGAAAACTAAAACGAGTCTTAAATAAGTCATAATCGACTCTCAAACAAACCTTTAACAAACCTTTAACAAACCAACTAATTAACAAGCCAAGCTCAAATTTAAATATCAAGGCTTATATCAAAATCAAATCGAGCTCAAACTCACTAATGTATTACTAAACCAAACTCGATATAACCAAAGTTCGCCTCGACTAGTTTCCAGGACTAGGTTCAAGTATTAAGAAGCCATTGGTACCACCACAACAAGATAAGACCAAATAAGACACATATCAAGTAAGATAAGACAAATAAAACAACCATGGAGAGACTCAAATATTTTAGATCATGAATTTCAACAAACGTAAAATTATCAACCTATCATTCAAACATAAACTAGGTGGGAAAAAATTTCTTAATAGGAATATAAAATAATAGTTGTAGGGTTGTAAAACTTGATGATTACAAAAATAACGCGCTCTTAATTGTGTAAGTAATGAAAAAAGAAGGGCATATTTATTTTTTTGAGTGACAAGTAATGAATACTTTATAAAAAACTGAATATAACTTTTTTCTGTTAAGATTTAGTGTTCTAATGAATTAGAATTTACTTGAAATATTAATTAAAAAGACTAGTTAAGAGTCATTCAAATCTGAATTGGCAAAAATAAATTGTATTGGATTAGTGTCTTAATGAATTAGATTAAGATTCCATTAAGTGCAGACAAATATGATATGGACCAAAAAGAACTAAACACAAGGAAATAAACCAACATGACACAATATCACAAATACCGCAGCGCAATGCTTCATTAACATAGGAAAAAACTTAAACAAAGGAACCCAGGCTAAAACCCACATGTGCACGCATAAAATATTCTATTCTCCACAATATCTGATAACCACAAATAGATATTCGTACAAATTTAAAAACTACTCCACAATTTATGTAGATTACTCTTCTAGTAAACATCACATCCGAAGTTGTAGCCACCACATAATCCGAGCATCTTCCTTGTCCCGTGATGTCGAAAAATCTTTCTCTAACTTTGTAAAGTTTAGCATTTTAATAAACCTAAGTAAAAAAATCCAGATATTGGATTAATGTATATATATATATATGTGTGTGTGTATGTGTATGTATAAAAAATATGTATACGTGTATTGATAAAAGGTTTTTGCTTCATGAAATCATAATCTTTATTTTTGGTATATGGAGAAACCAGTGAAAAATGTTGCTATAATTTCATCCATAGATACTTAAGTTTACAATTTTAAAATAAATATAGAGAAATGAAGAGTGAGATGGTAATTTGGTGTTTATAGGTAAGAAATCAAATAATATGAATATTAAGGGTGCACCATCCATGTCGACAACAAGGGTTGTTTTCTTAATTATAATAGAGGAGGATTATTTCTGGATAGAGATTCTAGGAACTAAAGAGTAAGAAAAAAAATTATTCCATTAGATAATAAAAATAAAATTATTTTGGATATTCGCTACTTTAAGAAGTACAAAACAAAACGGTCACGTGTGCTTTCATCACATCCTGATTTGTCTGGACATGCGAGCTGATACCTTAAAAAGTGTGCTAGGTGGTAGGCTACGAGTTTGCAGGGGGTCTTTTGACACGATTCTCAATTTTTTATGTCTTGGAATCTGTTAAGTTACGGACGATAGTTTCCATAGTTTAAATTACCGACAAAAAAGATAATATCAATAAAAAAGCCAGCACACCATTAAACCTATTGCACCGAACCTCTACCAAGACAACACATTAATCAATTGAATATTAATCTAATGACAAAATAGAATTAGGAGAATATTAGCCATTTGGGTATACATCCACCACACAATCACCAACCTACGCCTAATCGTCAACCATAAATTTAGAAATAAATAAAAATACATAATATATTTTACTAAAACCAAATAAATAAATATTTAATCATTTTCAATTATAATAATTTTATCACAATAATGATATAACTTAATTTTTTTTGAAAAGAAAAAACTGTAGAAATAAGCAATTACAATTTTTTGTATTTCTGAACTTGTAATTACGACGTCGTAATTTCTAATCACTATTAGGTACAAAATATAAGTGGTAAGCATAGGTCAGGTTTACCCCCTTCTGGGTTTAGAGTAAGGTTATGGTAATGTAGTTTGGTCTATATTTTGTCAAAATTTAGGGAACTTTAAATTCTTACCATACCATCGGGTTGCCCATACACGGGTTAACCCCTAGTTTACCCAAGGTTAATTTAACCTGGATTTTTTTAATGACAAGTTCAACAAAATACATGTCATTTGAATTACATTCAATTTTTGTACAAGTTTAACAACATACAATTTCATTCAAAGTTAATTCAAAAAAATATTACAATTATTACATTTCAAGTTCATTTACAAAAATACGTCTTCAAATGTTGAGATGTTACGAGTTGGTTTGGTGTAAAACATACTAGTATAATATGTAACTTACACCATTCCAAACAAGGATTAACACTTAAATATATTAAGCCGTAAGACTAATTTTTTTTAGTTTCATCATAGGTTGAACATATTATTTTTTAATTGGTAATCATCACATGTCTCATGTAATATACACTTTCACGGGTCTTAGATTTTTTTGTAAAGTATCTTGTGAATCCTTGAAAACCTCATAACTATATTGTGTTCCAAACACGTAGGCAACTACTAATGGCTACTAAATACATTTAAAAAAATAACAATAAGGAAAGGCTTACCGAGAATTAGTAGAAATTCTAATTGATATTTATCCAAAGGTTTCAGCAGATGTAAAGTCAAATTTCTCTAAAAAAGAGTTCACAAAGAATGGAGTAAGTAAGAATTACAAAATGTATGTACAAAGTAAATAAAATTTACCAATACATGTAGTAAACTTATCAAACTCAACCACAACTTCAAAACTCAACTTGAAATCAAAAATCATATTGACCCATTTTGAGTCCAAAAGCAACTACTATAAATCATATATATGATATCGATCATAGTAATTTGGACAAAAGGTTACTCAATATATGGAAATTAATTCAATTCCTTGCTGTCAAGCTTCTTTTACTAACATTAATACGTCCCCATTGATCTCCATTTTAAAAATAAAATCCAACTAACATTTTTTATCCTATATTTCATAATCTATGTTATCATCCTTGCAAATAAAAAATAAATAATGAAAGGTCAATGTATTACCCAAGATATATGTTCCTAATTCATAATTTTCATAGATGTCTATAATGAATATTTCATTGGTTAGATCCATAAACCACTTTTTATAGAGTAACTACACGGATCTAAGCTCTTACAACCAAATAAATACTTTCAAAATATAAAAACAAACACTTTCTATATTAGAACCAAACCATTTGGAAATTACAAATCAAACTATTTCGAAATCAAAAAAGAAATTAAGAAATAATTTTACGAACAAGCGAACATATTTAAAAAATAAAACAATTAAAAACAAATTAAGAATAAGCTAGAAGAACTTTGCTTACAAAGATTCCATCAGTTTGGAAGGGGTCGAAATTATGCTCTTATCTTGTCTAGGTATGAAACGGGTCGGATTGGAACTTTTGTTGGTATTTACAATATCCATGATGGGCCTGAGGCCTCAAGATTTATGTATGATCAACTCTTCTATACTCTTATCAATGAGATATCTTTTTCCATTGTTCACTTCTTTTCATTGCACTTTATATTAATGTGACAAAAAGGAAAAATATTCAGGACCTACTACTACTACTACTACTTAGTCTAATGTCTGTTTGACACTTTGTTATCCTTGTGGCTATGTAATTGTTATGCTCGCTTTGATGAATTTAATTTCCTTGCAGTACGCCTAATTTGAGAAAATGGTATTTATAGATGAATTATGTCATAGAACTTTGAGGTAAGTACTATTTACTCTTTGGAGTCATATAAATAGATCTTTTTTTGTTTATCTTTATAAGTTTAAAAGAGGAAATTTGTATGCATACTCTTTGGGAAGGAGAAGTTTACTTGACCATTTCTATCAAAATTGGAGAATTGAAAAGGTTAATGCAATTATTCACTTAAAAGATCAGACTATTGGCTGGAGGTCTCAAGTCTTTCGATCAATCAGCTTTGTATTTTCTAAATGCTACTCAAGTACATTCTACCTCTTCTTGAATACCATACAAGTTTGTGCCTGGACCGTACTTGGTTATTTCATCACAAAAAACTTTTAATCATCATTTAGTGAAGGTCTAAATTCATAAATTTTCCACATCAATACTTCTGCCAAAATTTTCCATTAGCAAAGGAATCATCCATTTCGTACAAAACAAAGTTTTACTCGTCCCTGAGAGTCTCTATCTAGCTTCTTCAAGCCGCTGTTTAGGAATAAGATTATATTATTTGTATCTTTTGGACTTGGTTAATTGTCTTGATGAACTAATCGAGTAATAATTTAGAGAGCATTGGTTCTATGTGAGTTATGATTCGATAAAGAATTTAAGTATCTGTTTCATGCCTTTGAAATTAATTAAGAAAATATAACTTTCTTGTGAGAAAATAATTACATCCATTACCCTTCAAAGAATATCTACTTTGTAGAAGAAAATTTTGATATAACTTGTACGGAAAAAAACTTATATAAACTCACATCTATCTACATTTTAAACTATTGCGATTTCATAAAAAGTTGTTCTAAACCACCTTAAAAGACTTTTAGCCCCTTGTGAAATTTTGCCTATTTCCAGAAGCCTAGAGAATAGGTACGAGAAAAGAAGTACTTTGCTCAGCCCACAATCCAGTGGATAAAGAAGAGAGAAATCTTCCAGAAACAATTTCAACTTAGCAATGTTCGTTTTAATATCATGTTTGCTCACTTCCCCACCTTCCATTCAAAATTACATATAAATAGCATCAAATTAATTAATGATAGTTTGAGTTTAGATACTTACCGTCTTTGCTTCTTCATGTGGTGTCAATGGTCACATAGGACTGTATGTGTTATTTTGCCTTTTTGACCAAATCCAAAAACGCTGAAATTCAAGTGGTATACCCAATTTTTTAGCAATCCTATCGTGCAACAACCAAATCCACAATATTATAAATTACGACCTAAATAACTTATTGATCTCAAGTTGGCACAAATATCAGAATATAATATTACAAAATTAATATACTAAGGATATAAACACATATATTATAGTACCTTGAAAAGGGAAAAAGGGAACTGTGAGGACAAAAATGACGCACACATTTGTGAGGACAGCTTGGACAATCATTGACACTGTTATCATACACAAAATACAAGAATCAAATATAAAATGCAAATTTAAGATGCACTAAGATTATATGAAACTAGAAATAACCCATAATCAAGTACTCTGCAATCACAGTCTTTGCAGAAATAGTAAAGTATGGTACTATTTGTAAAAACCGAACCTGAATTAAGTGAGTGAGAGTGAATTACTTGTTAGATTTAGTAGTTATATGTAAAAAATAAATTAAAAATTGATAAAACTATTCTAGAAGAATGAAAAATCTATTCTAGAGAAAAAAACTATTCTAGAGGAAATATTGAATAGAATATAGATGAAACTAAGAATTTGGAAAACAAAATACTGCTGTCTACTCTCCACTCATATAATATTTTGATATTACTAGAGCCGAACTTCTGCTAGAGATACTGGCATGACCAGAATATCTTTTTAACAAGATTTTCAATACCGTAACCGTTGAAATCATTTCTTTTAAATTTATATGAAATCTATTTTTTAATCATTTCTTTTAAATTTATATGAAATCTATTTTTTACTTTTCCAGTGATATTGTTAGATTTTTTTAACAGAATCTCCTTTGAATATTTAGCTAATTATGCATGTTAAATCACCTAAATCCAGCAACATATGAATGATATCATAAAAAGAAGCTACCACACACCACAAAATAGGTTGTATATAAGAAAAATGAATATATTATAATTTCATATTTAGGCTGATAAAGTAGTAGAAATGAATAAATAATTAGATGGAGTAGGGTTTCTCGGAAGAAGGGGAAAAAATGAAAATGAAAGCATACATAAAATCCTTAGCCCAAATATATTAGTTTTTTTCTTGTGTAAAAGAATTAAAGCCAAAATATATGGTCACGTTAGCCCAAGTCATTAATGGGCCTAGGGTTTGACGAGCCCAATAATCCTTGGCCTACAAAATATCACACATCATCATACAAACCCTAACCATCGTCTCCGATTTTACATAAACACACACGAAGATGATACCATTTTGTTCACCGCCATCAATTTTCTCCTCTCTAAAAATCGACTTCATCCATTCTATTCCACCTGTCTTTTTTTCCATCAAAGCCTACATCCTACTCTTTCTTTGTATAAAGTTTTGTTATCTTTGACCGCCTTGGTCTAGGTCTTCTATCTCTAACCATATTCTATTTTTTAATGGGTAGTATATCAAATCGATCAATGACCATTACATTTCAAATATAGATTATATGTATAGTTTGTGAACCCAAACCTTGTTGGTGAGGTGAGTTTTCTTATTTCCATATTCTAAATTATTTTTAGTATCTTATTATTTGGAAAACAGAAAATAAAACTTTGAGGTATTTTTCCAAATAATAGCAAGTGGAGGGTTGAATTTGGAATAAGGGTAGATTGGGGTATATTTGGTTATTTCATAACACACTTACCAATTGTGCAATTAACCCAATACATAGATTGGAGTAGTTAGTTTTGAGTTTTAATATACTTGTTGAATCTTTATATAGGAGGATACTGTGATATTTAACGCCATTGCAGGACCTCTGAAACCTTTATTGGCCATCATTAAGGTAATTTTTATGTTGGGAACGGGTTCAATGCGTAATTAATCCTTGTGGTCTCCGAATTGGAGTTCTATCGTGCCCTAAAAATTCCACAAAAGCTTGTGGAGAAGTGAGATTTGTAATTTTAATATGTTGAAACATGAATATTTGTCAACTTTTTTTCTTCTAAAGAGTTTTTATGAATATTGTTTAATTAATTGATTCTTTGAGTTTCCTTTGTTGTTGTAGGGGTGACTTTGCGAAAGCAGTTAAGATTTCACAAAATGATTTGCATTATTTTGAATCTTCCTACCCCGTAATTTATATAGACATGACTTTTCTTTTGTCACAAAAAAATATCAGGTATACATCTCATTTCTTCTATTAATATAATTGAATTCATTCACTATTCGAAACTCTAGTTTTTCTATCAATTATAGGAATGAGTTACTATTTACAGTTATGATTCATAGTAGTGTTATATATAAAATGTGTTTATTTTATGGGTAGGGAGAATGAAGTATTGTATTAGTATACTGATATCAAGACAACTAGAGCTGTACTATTTCAAGAATTAGAGAAGCTGGTAATCAAAAGCTCATTCATCAAAGATAAACTTTATTTACCAAACTTAGGTGAACAAAGGTTGCAATAAATAATCAGTGAAAGGTGTGCATTGATATCTATCTTCCTTTTCACTACTAATTAACAACTAATTACTTATATTATCATTTCATAACTAATATAATTATTTTCCATGCATTTTGAAATGGCATAGTCGTCATGTGCAACCAAATGGGTGTGATTTGTCTTCATCATCATCATCGAGGATGAGACATGGTTCACCGAACATACGAAGCTCATATGTATATTCCTTAACTATTTTATTAACATATATATGGATTTTAATTTAATTTTGAGCTTTTTCATTTTTTCCCTTACTTTTTCTTGCTTTGTTATGTTCCATTTAATAGTAATTAGAGGCAGTTCCAAATCAACCACGAGCTATGATTCTTGCTCTATAGATTATATCTCAAAGGCCTCGCATACCAGTGGCTTCCCAGAATAATTTTGGTAACATATTCATATTATGTAATGGCGTCTATAGTAAATCACTCTTGGATGAATCCTAAATACTAACTTTATGAATATTGTACTGCATTTCTTTAGACACATGTATTCAAAAAATTATATTTTAAGGTTGTAGTAATAATATTGCATAAACAAATACATATCATTTGGGTTGTAGCCTTAGTTTTGGAGGGAGTAGGGGTTATAAAAGTTTTTTCCAATTTATTTTTATTCTTTTGTCATCTTTAATTGCATCTCTTGTTTTAGAATTTCATTACAAACAATTACATTCACATTAAATGACCAAAATAAATGAATTCTTTAGGCCATCGTCCAGAGATTTCGAATTGTGTCAAGGTTTGTGCTGTGTATAAAACGGAAGTTAATCCTTTGCAATTGTCAAATCAGTGAGATTTGGTTTTACTTAATTGATTAAATTAATTATTATTTGTATTTCGAATTAGGGAGTTTAATTCATTGCATTAATTAGCTTAAATTTGATTGAGAAACAATATTAGATCTATATATAAAAGGTCATGTGGATATATGTTGGTTTCACAACTTCTGTCTTTTAACTTAGACACTCTCATATATAACGTTTTACCTAGTCCTATAGTTTAGGATGTTTGTTTAACATTGTTTGAATTTTATATATTTCAGGTGCATCGTGAGCATTCATTTAGAGATGAAAAAGAAAAATGTTTGTGCACTTTTACAAATTGAAATCCTATGCATTGAAAGCGTAAGTAACATAGTACCTTCTACTCATGTCCATCCAAAAATCGCTATCTTCATAAAGTTTTCAATTAATAAAATCAATCAAAAGAAGTCAGGTTCATTATCTCTTAAAGGATTAAAAGGCTCCATATCAAGATGAGACAAAGGTCTGATTTTGAGTGCTACAATTTTTGTTATTTGTATATGTTTAAGTACTTTATACCACAATCTAAGAGTTTTTATCACAATCAATAATTTTGTATTATAGAAGTAATTAGTAAAAATATTCAAGAGAAAAATTTAAAGTCTCTGAATCAACACATGCTAGTTTTATTGTCATTTTGTTATGTTTAAGTATTTTATACCACAACGTAAGAGTTTTTATCACAATCTTTAAATTTGTATTAAAGGAGTAATTAATACACATATTTAAGAGAGGGAAGAGGAGAGAGATGTCGAAGGAGAGGGATCTAAGTGAGATATTTGGTTCAAAATACGTGAGAGCTAGACTTAAAAGAGATTTGATTGCGGTTTCTGAAAAGAATTTGAAGGAACTTCAGCAAAGGTTCAATGATGAAGAGAACATGGATATGCTTTGACAAGAGTCAATTTAGCAGCCAAAGAAATTTTTCCGTGTCTCCAATTTCCATTCACGATCTTAATTGGGACCTAAAAAAGGATAAGCGCTACCATAACCATGGCGAAGAATCTGATTCAAACATCTCAACTAACGTAAATAGAAAAAATACATCCCATGTAATGTACAATGGGACTTTATGGAATAAGGTCGATAGTTTCTCTATTGGTTACTCCACATAGATCTTAAAATTTATGTTGTTGAATGTAATGAAAAAAGTTATTTATATTTTAATCTTTTTACATTGTTTTTTTTTTGTTTTTATTAATTATATTCATGTACTTTTTGGTCTTATTCATATTCTCTGGCGCCAGAAACGTAGGTCCATTTATTTCATGATTGTGTTAAGTATACAGATTATGACATATTTGTTGAGGGACAACAGTGTAGTTGGAGCAGCCATGACAAGCTGAAATGCATCACATATGCCTGGAATAGCAGGTATTCTTGGGGCTCCTTAATAACGAGTCCCTGGAGCTGGTACACAACTTACCAAAAATCTTACAGGGGTCGTTTGAGCCAAGCCAAATCACAGATGTTTAAGGGGCTCCAAATCTGGAGAAATGCTAAGGATTGTTGGCGCAATAACATATCATCAATTGTTTTTTATGGATGGGATAAATGAAAATTAAGTAGTACTCTTTGACATCAAATTTGGACGGATGTAGGCTATTGTATTATAGTGAGTCAGGGATTAATTGTCTAACCAAAAAGTAAGCATGTAAAATGGACAAATTCGAGTGGTGGATCTTGAAGATTTTCTAAATTAATCTTGTTAATATCATACTAAATCTTATTTTTGTCTTAAGTTAACATTTACCGTTGACTTTCTAATTTTCTGTAATTTAATATTATATGTTGACCAAATCTTGACCAAATCCACACCCGACCCAAATCTATCCAAAAACCAGAAAACCAGAATACAAAATTTTATATATTGATTGGGTTAGGTAGTGGGTCTTGATAGTTGAAATTCTCACTTGCGGGTTTAATGCTAGTTTAACCACGTAAGTTTGATAACCAACCCGTGTGCACCCTTACACTAGATGTATTTGGTCTAAAGAGGATTTTTTGAGTTGAAAGAGAAGTGAGTAATTAGATCGATGTAGGGGGTGTAACACAACATTTTTCATGTTGTGGTTATCCAACTACATAGTTGTAATAAAATCGTACGTATTCAAGATGACAACAACCAGTGGCATGAAAACCCTGAAAAATTAATGTTTTATTTCTTCTTACTAGTTACTACGTTGATATCTTTCAAGAAGACCTCATATATATAAGTATTGACATTGCAGATTATATCCCTTTTAAGTTTATTGATGGGATAAACCAAATTCTTAATCAAAACCTTAAACTTGAGGAAGTTAAATGCAATATTTAATATAGAGGTAAAAAACTCAGAGTCTGGGCAGTAACCCTAGCCTCCAATTATAAAAAATATTAAAAAATTATAAATTTTGATGTTTTTTACATGGTTAGAGTTTTCTTCAATGTATCTCTAGATCTCAACATACGAATAATACTATTTCTACATTGGTTCCCAAAGGTAATAAGTAGGAAAAAGTGGTTGATATCCATCTGATCTCATGCTCGAATATTGATTACAATTTTAATGATGTCATTCCCTAATATGATGAAGATATTTATGGATGAAATTATATCCCCACGCAGTCAACCTTTATCAAAGGTAAAGTTATTTATACAATATCCTTCTAGCCTAGGATGTTTTCTATTTATTTTTGAAATCAAATAAATACACCTAGAGAGGGGTGAATAAGACCAATGTGGAATTAAAAATCTACCAACAACTGACTTCTTTGACTATATCTAAAAATACACCCATTAAGGATTTTAGATAGATTGACTAGAAGTACACAAAAGTTATAATACAAGACTGAAACACTTAGTGTATATACTTAATGAAAGAATACTATCCAATAATAAAATAAATATCTATAAGTGCTAATCATGCAAGAAATTAAGCCTATAAAATAAAGGAAGGTATTGAGGTAATATAACAAATGATTGGTGTCCACAAATTTAAATAGATAAGGGAGTGTAGGTGGACACACAATTTTAAATTTGTTGGACTTCGATAGGATTATTACACCACTTATGGTCTATGCATCCTTAGGATTTAAAACTCCTCCACTGGGATCTTCTTGTGTCTTTTAAAGGTGAGCGCACAAACCTTTACAAACTCTTTGAAGCCACAATGTAGCGTAACACCCTAGTGTTATGACCAATACTAGTAAAGCAAGTGGACAATCTCCACTCACGGTATACCACTTGACACGAATGTGAAGTCTTTCACATGTGTATCACCACACACGTTTGAGTGAACAATCTCTATTCACACTCTACCACTTCACAATCTGTGAAGCCTTCAAACTTTGTGTCTTCACCTACATATGATCTAAACCACTCATGTCTAGTGTATTGAAGATCACACTTCTTAACTAGAATAAGAGATAAACTTAGATTTTAGGATTAAGCATACCCTGCCTAGCATAGCCTTTTACTCCTTAAGCGTGACTACATGAAATTGTTTCGGCTAAAAATACAAATAAATATTGATATATGTACTGTGAATGTCTTTGGTAATCTCATAGAAGATATGCTTTTAAAAGCTTCAATTTTGGTCTAGAAAACAATCACTTTCGGAAGTCTTCAATAAATCTATTTATACTATAGGCAAACTCTCCCCAACAAATATATTCACGTGTCAACTCCTCATTGGCCGGAAATCTTCTTTCTAGGTGACCGCTCCTTTCTGGTCGGATGACCAATTATTATCTTTTATTTCGTCGAGTACTCTTCTTTATCTCTAAAGAGCATTTGTGCAGAGTCAATTACTCAAATTTGGCGATTAACAGATTGCAAACCCAACCACTTTTTGAAGTTTTTAATACCTTTATTTATAGTCGAAATCTCCCCAACTTATATGTCTACATGTTAGCTTCTCATTAGAGCCGGTCCTACTAACTTTGGGGCCAGTGAGAATTTTGAATTTGGCCCACATCTGAGGGTTTTAGAGGGGATATAGTTTTTACTGGAAAATGAAGCATTATAAATAATCTTTAATTTGTAAATTTTTCTATGAATTTTTATAATATGAGAAATAACCAAACATACATTATATTTGCTTGTCATTTTCTTATAGAAATGTTTATATTGTGTTATTAATATTTAAAAACTAAATGATATTATTCTTCGTATATGAAACATTTGAACTGCACCCCCGCGTCAATAAAGGTAGCAACGCCTATAGATTCCTCTAAATTCGGTCATAATTGAACTCTTATGTTAGTGAAAATTTATATTAAATAAATAATAAAAAAATCGCATTATTAGAAATTAAATACTATATTTATACTCACTTTAAAGGTAATTCGATAATTTAGACGAATCTTGTAAGTTCGATATACATATTATAATGTAAAATATATGAAATAGCTAAAATAATTGACATATAAACTACATAATAAAAATACATCGATGTAAATGTAAATAACTAAATAAATTTTAAATAAAAAACTTGAACCCTTTTTAGTGGTGATTTATTCCTTATAATTTTTTTTGATACATACATATTGTAATGAATATGATTAAAAGCATACAAATATTTTATTTCTTATTTTTGTGTATAAGAATTCAAAATCAGATAAAGTAAATTATGTTTCTTATATGGTGTTGAAATTAATACGTGATATAAATAAATATATCTTTATATTGAAAATTTGATTAATATAAGATAAAAATAAATGTAAAATATATATTATTTTGAAATATTTGAACATATAGAATTATAAGTAATAATTATATAGGACAATGTGATTTTTATCTTGTATAATATAATTCAACTTAACCAAAGATAAAAAAAAGTCATAACTCAAAGAATGATCTAGACTCGAGGAACAAAAAAAGAAAAAAGAGAATAATTAAAATATAAAATCCTAAAAACTTATTTAATTGAGCATATTCCAACCCCTAACTTCTACATACTAAGAACTTACTATTAAAGCAACTACCATGTAAACCAAGAGCCCATTTGGGATTGATTACATTTTTGTTAAAAGAGCCTTACACTTGAAACTACCACATTTGTAAAACATATTTAAAAATAATTTGACATCTAAAATCTCCTTTTATGTGCTATATTTAATAATCATATATCTAGTGTTTTTCCAAAGATTAATTTTAAAGGTTTAAAGTATTTTTAGGGAGATTAAATCACTTCAATTGATTATTTGAAAAAGCAATCCCGAACGGGCCTTAACATTCCATATTGTTTATGTAAATCAATATTAAAATTATCATAGAAATCAATCTAACCACAAATTTTAGTCTCAGAAATTTTCGGCCCCTTGAATAGTTTAGGGCCGTGGTCGGTCTCCCTGGTTGCCCCTGCCCATGGCCCACTCTGCTTCTCGTTGGTTGAAAATTTTCTTTGGAGGTGACCACTCCCTTTTGGTCCAAACCCGAATGATTATCTTTATTTCGTCGAGTAATTGTATTCATCTCCATAGGGTATCCGTTTGGAGTCATGCATTCAAATTTAACTATTGAGAGAATTTACTACATGATACCCCATCTCGGGTGTCTAGTCTTCAACTTCTTTGGCTCCCACATGATGCACTTCCATAATTTGTCTTTTCTTCACTTCGGAGGTTCGAACTTTAATATTTAGCAGCCTTCATTCTCAATTGTCTTTAAGTTGTACACTGGTGGGGGCAAAGGTGTGATAAAATAATAGATAAATAAAGATAATAATAAAGAGTCACACACCCTTGAGAACCACGGAACTCACTGCAATTATCACAGATCGTTTGCAAGTTTTAATGATAAGTCAAGTTCATTCGCAGGGATTGTATCCGTTAGATCTACTTATATTTAACAAGCGTAGACGAATTTAGATGTTTAGAATAAAATATAAAAAGATGAATAATATGAATAACTATCTAATGCAAATAAATAAATAAAACAAATAAACAAACAAATAACTAAATATGAATGTAAGTCAAATAAATTAGGATTACTAAGTCTATTACTAAATTGTTATTCTAACTTGTCACATTAAGCATTATATATTAACCATGATTCTAAATTCTACCTAGCCTTTTCTAGACTTAGGAGCAACCTCTCCACTACTAGGGATTCCTAAGTAATGATTGGTGATTAAATCAAACCTTAATGGCTATCTAGTTAAACTAGACGATTATGTGGTGTTGTCAATAACTAAGATTAATCCTAAGATTGATCAGATCTAAGGAAATAAGTCAAAACACATAATAACAATATACGCCAAGCTTAAACAATTAAAATAACAAATAGTATTTAAAGACAAGATAATAATCCAATAATTAAAAGCAAAACTTACAGAATAAAAGCTTAGAATTATGGTTGAGAATAGATCTATAGCTAATTACTCTAAATATAGAGAAGGTGAGATGTAGAAGAGGAGTTGTCAGTCTCCAATCTTCTTCTTCTTGTCTTCTTCTACAGGTCAACTTGCTTCTTGGATGAATAACTTGATTCTAAGGATGAATATTAATGTAAAAGACTAAGCTATTGTTTAAAACTAAGAAAATATAAGTAAAGACTAAGCCTATACTTTGCAACTGAGAAAGGACATGTTTACAATGGTATAAGGGTGTATTTATAGGTGTTTAGGAAGACCTAATTCGTTTTCTTGAAGGAGAAGTAAGTAGTGGACTCCAAGCCCAACTCAAATTCGTAACCCTAAAAACATGAAATCAGGTCCGATCTTCTTTTGGCTCTAACAGCTTCAATATTCATCCGTTTAACGCGTATGAATATACCAAAGTGATCGTCTCGGAAAGCTCTTCAACTTTTCTCTTGACCGTTTCTCCAAATTCCACACCGTTTTTGAGATATAAGCTGATTTGTGGTCGTAGGTACAGAAATTCAGGATTAAGGCAGCTTTTCCTTTTCCATGTTTTTAGCTTTTATTTCCTTATCTCCAATTACCATGTCTATCTCTTTCCATATCTTGTAGTCTTTGACTTGGAATCCAATTAATCTCCATAATTATCTTTAAAGCTTCACACTAAATAAATAATTAAACCCAATATGCTCTAAAAATATTATTTTACTAAATCAAGACTCAAAATAGGAATGTGCACTATTTCTCAAGAAAATCGACTCAAAGACTTCCTAAATCACTAGAAAGGATGTCTCATCCTAATATAAATCTATCACAAATGAGGAGACATCAAGACCCCCAACTCAAAGATGTATCGTTCCGATACAATAAAGATAAAAACAAAGGGAAGTCTCTAAATACACACCTAGGTCAATTAAGCACAGAGGGAAGAAGCAGAATATGGAGAATAGACCCAAAGCAACTACTCAGAAAATTCCATGTAATAATATTTAAAAACTACATACCTGTACACTTCTCATATCCACAATCAACACGGCTTGAATTCAAGATTAGATTAGCTTCGCAATGTAAGAAGGAGAGGAACTTTACTCAGTTCACCAAGGAAGCTATAGATTGTTCATCGAACTTCACTAGTATCCAAAGATCCACTTAACTACTCTCTATTGGGTCAATCACTTCTCGATTACATAGCAAAGAATCAAAAGGTCTTTAAGGTTGTAATTTAGGCTTAGGGACGGTATGATAGTATATTTGGATAATTTAGAGTGAGCTTTTAGCTCTCTCCTCACTAGCCACCAACGAATCGCCCTAGAGCTTGAGTTACTCTCATAAAACGTTTCTCACTCAACCCAATGAATTCTTTGATGCACAATTTAGCATCCCCAATAACCCAACTAAAGCCTAAGATGTCACATAAAAATTCCAATTTGCCGGTCCGAATATATGTATATTATCTTTTCAAATCAATTTCTTTAGCTATGACTCTCTTTTTAATGATGAGATATCACACTATTTTTTCATATATATATTTTTATGCCCTTATTGGCAAAATTAGCTCGTACCTTCTTTTTCATTCACTATTACCCCGTTAAAGGGTTATAATATAAAAATCTGTGAATCATCATCAATATAAATAACAGAAGACAATTAATAAGCTCAAAATCCCATCCCAATAATATTTCCCATAATGGTGGACCCACCACCCCAAACTCAAGCTCTAAAACAACTGTCTATGCATCGCGATTCGAGTGCGAGTCATATGGAAAAGTCCTAAAATCTAAAGGGATATGGCTTATAATGTGGTTCAATAAAAAGCTTTAGAAAGGCTAGAAGGGGCTGAGAAGGATATAGCATAAAATCAAAAATAACATGGTGAGAAGGTGTAAAAAGGCTTCAAAGGCTTCAAACATGAGAGAACCGCCTTAATCACTTTCTACACTATGTAATTTCGTTATTTTCTTACCTTTAGCACTTTCATCAAATGGTTTTGTCACTAGCTTGGATCTCACGGCCTACACACTTCTCAAGGTTCCCTGAGATCGAACATACTTTCTATCGCATTGCTCACTAATCTTTTCTTTACTATCAACGTGTGTTTTCCTGCAAATACTCAAAGCATACAAAATAAAATAGCTCATAAACATACTACTTTCTATCATTAACTTACTGAGCTTATGCTTTTAAGCTATTAAACACACTCTACATACATCTAAACCTTCTCAAATTTTAATTTTACCTAAAAACAGAAAAATGGAGATGAGAGACAACGAATCCCCACACCCCCAACTCAAAAATGAGTGGTGTCCCCACGACTCGAAAAGACTCAAAAATAAAATAAAAGAAAATTAAAATTTTACAGATATTGCACATAAAGAAAAGGTAAGGAAGAAAGAAAACATACTCTTCGAGGCTATTTACCTCGCCTGATCAATACCCGAAATAGGGTGCAGTGCTTTCCATGTATGTGATTTTAATATATCACCAATTTCGCTTTCCCTTACATCTTCTTATGCTCCATCCCAATCAGTCACACTCTAGAAATCTCTTGTTTATCTTCTTCCAACTTTGCTCTTAGAATAATCTCTCATGTGACAGTCGTTCATTCAGGAATATGTTTTGAATACAGCTACTAGCGTCCCAGAGCTTTTGTTCATCTTGGGTAGATGGATCTTGATAGGAATAGGTTATGGTGTCTTCTCTATGAAAGTTGAAACATTTTTGCTCTTTGAATTCACGACAGCTAGCTTTCCTCTCTTCTCTTGATCCGATTTACCTTGTAATTTATTCCCAAACTAGTACCCATCTCAATTGAAATCTTCTAGAGCTTACCCAATACCTTGGTTTGATTCTTCATATCCCATACACTTGATAATATCTCTATTCTCCTCATCATCTCTTTTGACCCCCAACTCAAAGCTTAAACACTCTTGAAATTTGTAACTCTTGATCATAGGTGGAAAAAGCTTTATGTGGGTTAGGAAAAGTGTTAAGATGACAATTTTATATGTGGGTATGATTGAATCAAGCTTTAGTGATGTGGGTTTAATGAATTTTGGGAAAAGTTCTTGAAATTCATGGTTTTGATTCTTGGTTTCTAGGTGTTTTGATATGATTTGGGTGCTTGAATCTTCTTTGTAATGATGTAGGTAAGGATTTGGATGAGAATTAATGGTGATTTGGTAGTGTTTTGATGAGCTTCAATGGAGTTGGGAGAGTTTTGGAGAAGAGAAAGAGGCTTGAGGTTTATGAAATTCGGAATTAATAGCTCTATACCTCTTTTTTAAGCTCAACCCGCAACTTTCTCTCTCTGGCGGCGTGGCGCGGTATACCGGGCATATCCTCCGGTATACCGGAACATCTGATGCTCCAAAAATTTTACCCACTGGATAATACCCGTGGTACGACCCGTGGCACCCGTTTTTGACCTTGCGGACCATGGCGCGGTACACCGGAGGGTACCCCGCGCCTTCTGTAGCTTTCCACGTCAAAATACCCGTGGCACGTGTTTTGACCTCGCGGACCATGGCACGGTATAGGGGGTAGTCCGTGGGTCAATTTTTTCTCGGTTCTGGACACGACCCGTGGCTCCACCCGTGGTACGGGTTTTGACCCTGCGGTGCATACCTGCGGACTAGGGGTAGTCCGCGGGGGTCATTCCGTCGCTCCGAAAATTTTTCCTCGCGTCCCTAACTCAATTTCTCCAATTCCTACACACCAAAAACACTAATACCTTTCTCAAATATGCATTATCAACTAACAACAACTAAATTAAACATAAATTAAAAACGTAAAAGACATGAAAATTAGAAAAAACTACGGGTTGTCTCCCGTACAGCACTTTTGTTTAACGTCTTTCAAAGTTAGACGTGTTACCTCGATCAAGGCTTGCGTACATAACCTCCCCAACAACGGGTTAGGTTATGCTCATCTACTATCCGAAGTTTGTGACCCTTCTTAGCTTGTATTTCAATCCGTTTTGACGAAATAACTCTTGTAACTACAAACGGACCCATCCACGAATCCTTGAATCCCCGTGGTCTATTCTCTTGTTTGGGGGCTTTCCATGCACCCATGTCACCAACCCCAAACTCGCTTCTGATTCTCTTCTTCACGGGTTTATTGTGGACTTTCTTTTTAATTTCTTTTGTCACAACTAGGAGTGTTGGGCCTTTTTCTATACGTGATTCCTCATGCTTTTCATCCACCAAGTGGAATGTTTTAGATTCTTTTCCCATTCGGAAAGTCACGGTTCCCCTATGAATATCAATTATGCTGTGACTTTTCGCCAAGAATGGGCGTCCAAGTATCAATGGAACATGTTGACCTGCAATGCTATCAAGAATAACAAAATCTATAGGTATAGTTAAAGTACCTACTTGGACAAGCACGTCTTCAATGACTCGCCATGGCTTTATCGTTGAATTATCTAGGAGCATCAAATCAATATCTTTTCTTTTGGAATCTCCCATGCCTAACTTCTCGAACAGATTCTTGGGCATGATATTCCTTCCTGAACCCAAGTCACACATCGCTTTAGATTTGAAATTACCACCTATATTAATTTGGAGATATAAAGCTCCAAGATCTTGCATCTTTTGTGGTAGCTTCTTTGGAATGGTTGTCAAGCTTTCTTTAGTACGGTTCCTATTCTCGATCTCAACTTCTACACTTTCACTCTTCTTGGACAGATCTTCTTTGCAGACTATCGGTGATGTAGGCTCTTTATATGCGATTATGTCCTCTATGCATAGCGTGCTTTGTTCTTCCCTTCTCGGAATATCTAGTTCATTAAGTGGAACTTGTGGTGATTCCACTTCCTCCTCTTCCATCAAAGCCTACATCCTACTCTAGCTTTGTATAAAGTTTTGTTATCTTTGACCGCCTTGGTCTAGGTCTTCTATCTCTAACCATATTCTGTTTTTTAATGGGTAGTATATCAAATCGATCAATGACCATTACATTTCAAATATAGATTATATGTATAGTTTGTGAACCCAAACCTTGTTGGTGAGGTGAGTTTTCTTAATTCCATATTCTAAATTATTTTTAGTATCTTATTATTTGGAAAACAGAAAATAAAACTTTGAGGTATTTTTCCAAATAATAGCAAGTGGAGGGTTGAATTTGGAATAAGGGTAGATTGGGGTATATTTGGTTATTTCATAACACACTTACCAATTGTGCAATTAACCCAATACATAGATTGGAGTAGTTAGTTTTGAGTTTTAATATACTTGTTGGATCTTTATATAGGAGGATACTGTGATATTTAACGCCATTGCAGGACCACTGAAACCTTACTTGGCCATCATTAAGGTAATTTTAATGTTGGGAACGGGTTAATTGCGTAATTAATCCTTATGGTCTCCGAAATTGGAGTTCTACCGTGCCCTAAAAATTCTACAAAAGCTTGTGGAGAAGTGAGATTTGTAATTTTAATATGTTGAAACATGAATATTTGTCAACTTTTTTTCTTTTAAAGAGTTTTTATGAATATTGTTTAATTAATTGATACTTTGAGTTTCCTTTGTTGTTGTAGGGGTGACTTAGCGAAAGCAGTTAAGATTTCGCAAAATGATTTGCATTATTTTGAATCTTCCTACCCCGTAATTTATATAGACATGACTTTTCTTTTGTCACAAAAAAATATTAGGTATACATCTCATTTCTTCTATTAATATAATTGAATTCATTCACTATTCGAGACTATAGTTTTTCTTTCGATTATAGGAATGAGTTACTATTTACAGTTATGATTCATAGTAGTGTTATATATAAAATGTGTTTGTTTTATGGGTAGGGAGAATGAAGTATTGTATTGGTATACTGATACCAAGACAGCTAGAGTTGTACTATTTGAAGAATTAGAGAAGCCGGTAATCAAAAGTTCATTCATCAAAGATAAACTTTATTTACCAAACTTAGGTGAACAAAGGTTGCAAGAAATAATCAGTGAAAGGTGTGCATTGAAATCTCTCTTACTTTTCACTACTAATTACGAACTAATTACTTATATTATCATTTCATAACTATTATAATTATTTTCCATGCATTTTGAAATGGCACAGTTGTCATGTGCAACCAAATGGGTGTGATTTGTCTTCATCATCATCATCGAGGATGAGACATGGTTCACCGAACATACGAAGCTCATATGTATATTCCTTAACTATTTTCTTAACATATATAAGGATTTTCTTATCTATTTTCTTACTATATATATCATAGAAAAATAAACGAACCTTAAATAAGTCATAATCGAATCTCAAACAAACCTCAAACAAACCAAGCCGAGCTCAAGCTCAAACTTACTAAAATATTACCAAACCAAACTCAATATAGCCAAAGTTTGCGTCGACTAGTTTGCAAGACTAGGTTCAAGCATTAAGAAGCCATTGGTACCACATCATGAAGATAAGACAAAACAAGACACATAAAAAGTAAGATTAGACTAATAAAATAATCATGGAGAGACTCAAATATTTTAGATTGTGAATTTCAACAAACATGAAATTATCAACATATCATTCAAACATAAACTAGGTCAGAAAAAATTTCTTATCAGTAATATAAAATAATAGTTTTAGGGTTGTAAAACTTGATGGTTACAAAAATGGTGCACTCTTAATTGTGTAAGTAATGAAAAAAGAAGGGCCTATTTATTTTTTTGAGTGACAAGTGATGAATACTTTATAAACAACTGAATATAAATTTTTATGTTAAGATTTAGTGTCTAAATGAATTATAATTTACTTGAAATGTTAAAAAGACTAGTTAAGAGTCATTCAAATTTAATTTGGTAAAATTAATGTCTTAATGAATTAGATTAAGATTCTATTAAGTGCCGAAGAATACAGTCAGAAAATGAGTCTTGATATGGACCAAAAAAAACTAAACACTAAGCAATAAACCAACATGACACCATATCACAAATACCGCATTGCAATCTTCATTAACATAGGAAAAAATTTAAACAAATGAACCCAAGCAAAATCCCACATTTGCATGCATATAATATTCTATTCTTTTAGTATCTCATTACCATAAATAGAAATTCGTTAAAATTTAAGAACTACTACACAATGTATGTAGATTACTCTTCAAGTAAACATCACACCTGAACTAGTAGCCACCACATAGTCCGAGTATCTTTCTTTTGTCGTGATGTCAAAAAATCACTCTCTAGCTTTGTAAGGTTCAGCATTTTAATTAGCCTCAGGAAAAAATCCAAACAAGTATGGCAATGTGATATATATATATATATATATATATATATATATATATATATATATATATATATATATATATGTGTGTGTGCGTGTGTGGATAAAAGGTTTTTGCTATATGAAAGAAATGAAGAGTGAGATGGTGATTTGGTGTTTATAGGTAAGAAAATCAAAGAATATGCACATTAAGGGTGCACAATACATGTCGACAACAAGGGTTGTTTTCTTAATTAGAAAAGAGAAGGATTATTTCTAGAAAGAGATTCTAGTAACTAAAGAGTAAGTACAAAAATTATTCCATTAGATAATAACAATGAAATTATTCTGGATATTCGCTACTTTAAGAAGTACAAAACAAAACGGCCACGTGTCATTTCATCACATCCCGATTTGTCTGGACATGCGAGCTGATACCTTAAAAAGTGTAATAGGTGGCAAGCTACGAGTTTGCAAGGGTCTTTTGACACGATTCTACATTTTTTTGGAATTGGAATCAGACAAGTTAGGGATGATAGTTTCAGTAGCTTTAAATTACCGACAAAAAGATAATAAAAATAAAAAACCTACCAAACCACCAAACCTATTGCACCGAACCTCTGCCAAGACAACACATTAATCACTTGAATATTAATCTAATAAAAAATAGAGTTAGGAAAATATTATCCATTTGGGTACACATCCACCACACCATGAACAACCTACGCATAATCTTCCACCATAAATTTAGAAATAAATTAAAATAAAAAATATATTTTACTAAAACAAAATAAAATAACATTTTCATTTTCAATTCTAATAATTTTATCACAAAAAAGATATAACTAAAAATTCATTGAAAAAGAAAAAATTGTAGAAATAAGAAATTACAAAAAAAATATATATATATATGAATTTGTAATTATGATGTAGTAATTTCTAATCACTTTTAAATACAAAATATAAGGGGTGAGCATGGGTCAGGTTTACTCCTGGTTAGGGTTTATGGTAAGAGTAGGGTAATGTAGTTGGGTCTATATATTGAAAAAGCTAAGGTAGTTTAATTTTTTACCATACCCTCGGGTTGCCCATACACGGGTTAACCTCTAGTTTACCCAGGATTAATTTAACCTGGATTTCTTAATGACACTTATATGATGTATACAAAATACAACAAAATACATGTCATTTGAATTAATTTTTTTTTTACAAGTTTATTTGAAGTTGATTCAAAAAAATATTACAATTATTACATTTCAACTTCATACACAAAAATACGTCTTCAAATGTTGAGATGTTAAGAGGTTGTTTCATGTAAAACGTTCTAGTATAATATGTAACTTACACCACTCAGAAACAAGGATTGGCAATTGAATATATGAAGCCGTAAGTCTCAAAATAGTTTAGTTTCATCATAGGTTGACCATATAATTTTTTAATTGATAATCATCATATGTCTCATGTAATATACAATTTCACGGGTCTCAAATATTGTTGTAAAATATCTTGGGAATCCTTGAAAACCTCATAACCAGATTCTGTTCCAAACACATAGACAGCTACTAATGGCTACCAAATACATTAAAAAAATGATTATAAGAAATGGCTCGCCGAGAATTAGTGGACAATCTAATTGATATTTATCTAAAGGTTTTAGCAGATATCAAGACAAATTCCTCTAAAAAAGAGTTCACAAAGAGTGGAGTAAGTAAGAATTACAAAATGTATGTACAAATTAAATAAAATTAACAAATATATGTAATAAACTTATCAAACTCAACCTGAAATCAGAAATCAGAAATCAGATTAACCCATTTTGAGTTCCAAAGTAACTACCATAAATCATATATATGATATCGACCATAGTATTTCACACTAAAGTTTACTCAATATGTGGAAATTAATTCAACTCCTTGTTGTCAAGCTTTTTTTTTTTTACTAACATAAATACATCCCCAATGTTATCCATTTTCGAAATAAAATCTGACACACATTTTTTATCCTATATTTCATTATCTATGTTATCACCCTTTTAGCATCATATACTAAAAATTGCCTTGTCCTTTAATCCCCAACGCAACTTCTAAATGCTCAAGTTAGAAAGCCAAAAAAGAAGTCGAAAGATTGCAAACCCCACAAAATAAAAAATAAAAATGAATGTTCAGTGTAATACCCAAGATATATGTTCCTAATGCATAATTTTTATAGACAAATACTTTTTTACAGAGCAACTACATGATTTAAGCCCTTACAACCAAACAAATACTTTCGAAATCTGAAAACAAACACTTTCTATATCAGAATTAAAAAATTTGCAAATCACAAATAAAACTATTTTGAAATCAGAAAAGAAATTAAGAAATAATTTTACGAACAAAGGAACATACTAAAAAAAGAAATCAATTGACAACAAATTAGGAAGAAACTCGAAGAACTTTGCTCACTTACAAAAAATAAACTTTAAAAACAAACGGATCTGGAACAAAAACAAATACAAAATATTAGTAATTATATATTAGATCTAAAACAGAAAAAGAGGAAAAAATTGAAACTGTTCGAATTATATTATAAAAGACAATTTATTCTATTAATTCTTTCATTTTTTTGGGAGAAGTGAAAAAGACTATGCGCGTACTAATAGTCTCACATTATAATTTGGGAAAAATCCATTTGAAATGATTTAATATAACATGATTTTCTTATCTTTATGACTACTTAATGTCTCTTTATTTCACTGTTATGAAGTTACCAAGGCTTGGTCTACAAAATCACTTCAATGAGCATTGAAGAGCATTTATCACCAACCAATGATGGACATTTATGTGATGGAATTTTTTCTTGCCATTTATTCTATAAATAATGACTTTGTTAGAGAAGAGGAAAAACTATTCTTCAGACAATGAAAAAACTATTTTAGAAAGAATAAAAAACCATTCTAAATAGAATGGAAAAAAAATATTCTAAAGAGAATAGGAAAATCTATTCTAGAAGAATGAAATAATAATTTTATAGAGAATAGAAAAAATTATTCTAGAGGAAATATAGAATAGAATACAAACGAAAATAAGAATTCGGAAAATAAAAAACTACTCTCTACTCTCCTCTTATAGAATATTTTAATATTACGAGAGCCAAACTTCTGTTAGAGATAACGGCACGACCGAAATATCTTTTTAACACGATTTTCAATACCATGTGACAGATCTTTTCTTGAATTTAGTGTAAGTTTCCTTGTTTTCAATACCTTGTAATAGTGTAATATTACATTTAATTTAAAATCATTTCTTTTAAATTTATATGAAATCTTTTTTTTTTTACTTTTCCAATGATATTGCTAGATTTTTCTAACAAAATATCCCTTAATTATTTAGCTATGTATACATGTTAAATCACCATAAATCCAACAACATACGAATGATATCATAAAAAACAGCTACCACAAACCACAAAAAGGTGTATATTAGCAAAATGAATATATTATAATTTCATATTTAGGCTGATAAAATATTATAAATGAATAAATAATTAGATAGAGTAGGGTTTCTTGGAAGAAGGTGAAAAAATGGAAATGATCCCAGAAAGAAGAAGCATACATAAAATGCTTGTCCCAAATAAAATGAACATATGTTGAAATTTGTTCAGCATATATGTAAGAGAATAAAAGCGCTTGGTTTTAATAGTTAAGAAGGAGGCCCAAGTTTTTAATGGGCCTGGTTATATATACACAATTTACCATATATCTTTTACTTAGGTTTGACGAGCCCAAGGCCTCCAAAATATCACACATCATCATTCAAACCCTAATCACCGTCTTCAATTTACGCCGTCCATTTTCTCCTCTCTAAAAACTTCTTCCATTTTATTCCACCGGCCATTTTCTCCAAAACCTACATCCTCATCTTTATTTGAATAAAGTTTTGTTTTCTTTGACAGCCTTGGTCTTGGCCTTCTATCTCTAACCATGTTTTGTTTTTTAATGGTTAGTATATCAAATCGATCTATGACCATTACATTTCA
This sequence comes from Nemophila menziesii, assembly GCA_029959085.1. Taxonomy (NCBI): domain Eukaryota; kingdom Viridiplantae; phylum Streptophyta; class Magnoliopsida; order Boraginales; family Hydrophyllaceae; genus Nemophila; species Nemophila menziesii. The sequence continues at coordinate 410,676 of JARWIR010000044.1, forward strand.
AATATAAATTATATGTATAAGTTTGTCAACCCAAACCTTCTTTGGAGAGGTGAGTTTTCTTATTTCCATATCCTAAATTATTTCATTATTTTGTTATTTGAAAAATAGACAATAATCTTGTGGAGCAGTCAGATTTGTAATTTTAATTTGTTAAACCATGAATATTTGTCAATTTTTATTCTTCTAGATAGTTTATGTTTCCAAATGTTGTAGGTACATGTTTTCATTTACTTTTATGCATTGCATACATTTTTGTAGACATATTAAATTCATAAATTATAATTTAAGGTTGTATTAATAATATTGCATAAACATTTACATATCACTTGGGTTTTAGCCTTAGTTATGGGACTAGGGCTATAAATGTTTTATCCAATTTTTTTTTCATTTATCATCTTTAATTTCATCTCTTTTTTTAGAATTTCATTCCAAGAAATTACATTCACATTAAATGAAATTCTTTAGTCGTATCCGTCCAAGGGCACTACACCTTCAAAATAGCAATTGCTCTAAGGAGGTTTCAAAATGTGTCAAGATTTGGCTGTGTATAAAATGGTCGTTAATCTTAGATACTACGTCACCATTTTCAAATTAGTGAGATTTACTTTTACTTAATTGATTAAATTAATTATTATTTATATTTGGAACTGGGTTGTTTAAGTACTTTATACATCAAACTATGAGTTTTTATCACAATCTATAATTTTGTATTAAAGGAGTAATTAGTAAAAATATTCAAGAGAGGGACGAGGAGAAAGATGTTGGAGGGGAGGGATCTCGCAAAAGATTCAAAGTATCTAAATCAACACGTGGCAAAGGTATGTATTGGGTGCTACTTTTTCTGTCATTTTTTTATGTTTAAGTATTTGATACCAAAAACTAGAAGTTTTAATGACAATCTATAATTTTTTTTATTGTAGGAGTAATTAATACAAATATTCAAAATAGGGAAGAGGAGAGAGATGTCGAAGGAGAGGGATCTAAGTGATCTATTCGGTTCAAAATACATGAGAGCTAACTTAAACGAGATTTTATTGCAGTGTTTGAAGAGAATTAGTAGGAACTTCAGAAAAGGTTCAATGACGAAGAGAAGGGGATCTGCTTTGACAAGAGCCAATTTAGCAGCCAAACAAATTTTTCCATGTCTCCATTTTCCATTCACGATCTTAATTGGGACCTAAAAAATGACAAGCTATACCATAACCATGGCGAATTGAATTCAAACATCTCAACCAATGTAAATAGAAAAAAGACATCCCATTTAATGCATAATGGGACTTTATTGAAAAGTATCGATAGTTTTTTCTATTGGTTACTCCATATAGATCTTAAGCTTTAAATTATAGGTAATGAAAAAAATTATTTATATTTTAATCTTGATACATTGTTCTTTTTTTTTTTGTTCTTATTAATTATATTCATGTACACGTGGATCCATTTATTTCATGATTGTGTTAAGTATACAAATTATGTCAATTCCGTTGAGGGACAACAGTGTAGTTGGAGCAGCTAAGACAAGCCGAAATGCATCCCAAGTGTCGGAACAACAAGTATGCTTGGGGCTCCCAAATCACAAGTCCTTGGAGTTGGTACACATGTCGTTTAAGCGAAATCACTGCCCGTAGAGGTTGTTTAAGGGGCTCCAACCCTGCGAAATGCTAAGGATTGTTGGCGCAATAACATCTCATCAATTTTTTTTATGGATGGGATATATAAAAATTAAGTAGTACGATATTAAATTTGGGAGGATACACGCACGACTAACCCCACCCCATGAGAAATATACACGCCTCCTCATGCATATTATCACTTAATAAGAACTAGGCTACCCGGAGAGGATTTTTTGAACCTTGTACCTCTTGCTTTACCCCCTTTGGATGCATGCTATTGTATTATACGGGGATTAATTGTCTAACCTAAAAGTAAGCCTATAAAATGGACAAATTCGTGTGATAGATTTTTAAGATTTTCCAAATTAATCTTGTAAATGTAATACTAAATGTGTAAATATTTGATATTATGATTCATGTATATATATTTGCGACAGATTTTAATTTGTTTTTTGATTTTTAATATGTTTTTTGTCTTAAGTTAACGTTTACCGTTAGATTTCTAATTTTTTGTAATTTTATAATATATGTTGACCAAATCCACACCCGACCCAGATCTAACCAAAAACCATAAACCCAAACACGTAATCTTTTATAGTGATTGGTTTAGGTAATGGGTCTTGATAACTAAAATTCGCACTTGCAGGTTTAGTTCTAGTTTACCCACGTATGTTGGATAATCAACCCGTTTGCACCCTTACACTAGATGATATTTGGTCTAAAGAGGATTTTCTGAGTTGAAAGAGAAATAACTAATTAGATCGATGTAAAGGGTGTAACACAAGATTTTTCATGTTGCGGTTATCCAACTACATAGTTGTAATAAAATTGTACGTATTCTGGATGACAACAACTAGTGGCATGAAAACCTTGAAGAGATTAAGTGTTTTATTTCTTCTTACTAGTTACTACGTTCATATCTTTCAAAAAGACCTCAGATCTATGAGTATTGACATAGTGGATTGCATCCCTTTAAAGTTTATTGAAGGGATAAACCAAATTCTTAATCAAAACCTTACACTTGAGGAAGTTAAAAGAGATATTTACTGTACATGTAAAAAACTCAGAATCTAGACAATAACCCTGACCTCCTTTATAAAAAATATTGGAAAATTATACAGTTTGATGATTTTACATGGTTAGAGTTTTCTTCAGTGTATCTCTAGATCTCAACATACGAATAATACTATATTTACATTGGTTCCCAAAGGTGATAAGCAGGAAAAAGTGGTTGATATTCGTCTGGTCTCATGCTCGAAAATTGATTACAAAATTAATGCTTCCATTCTGTAATATGATGAATGTATACATGGATGGAATTATATCCCCCACGCAGTCTACCTTTATCAAAGGTAGAGTTATTTATACAATATCCTTCTAGTTTATGAAGATTACTATTTATTTTTGAAATCCAATAAATAGACCTAGATGGGGGGGTTGAATATGACCAACGTGAAATTAAAAATCTAACAACAACAAACTTCTTTGAGTATATGTAAAAATACACCAATTAGGGATTTTAGATAGATTGACTAGAGGTACACAAAAGTTATAATACAAGAGTGAAACACTTAGTGTATATACTTATTGAAAGAATACTATCCAATAATAAAAACACATATCTATAAGTTCTAAGCATGCAATAATTTAAGACTATAAAACAAAGGAAGGTATTGAGGTAATATAACAAATGATTAGTGTGCACAAAATTAAAGAGATAAGGAAGAAAAAAGGCTGACATGCAATTTTAAAATGGTTGGACTTCGATAGGATTATTACACAACTTATGGTCTATGTATCCTAAGGATTTAAAAGTCATCCACTAGGATCTCCTTGTGTCTTTTAAATGTGAGCGCAGAAACCTTTACAAACTCTTCGAAATCACCTTTGAGTGTAAAAACCTAGTGTTATGACCAACACTAGTAAAACAAGTGGACAATCTCCACTTATGGTATACCACTTCACTAGAACGTGAAGTCTTGCACATGTCTATCAGCACACAAGTTTGAGTGAACAATCTCTATTCACACTCTACCACTTAACAGTCTATAAAGCCTTCGAACTTTATGTTTTCGCCTACATAAGATCTATACCACTCTTGTTTAGTGTATTGAAGATCACACTTCTTAACTACAACAAGATATAACCCTATATTTAAGGATTAAGCTTAATCTACCTAGTATAGCCTTTTACTCCTTAATGATTCATATCTGGACTGTGAATGTCTTTGGGAATCTCATAGAAGATATGCTTTGAAATGCTTTAATTTTGGTATAGAAATTAACCACTTTTGGAAGTCTTTAATGAATCTATTTTTAGGCGAACTCTCCCCAACTGATCTATTCACGTGTTAACTCCTTGTTGGCTGAAAAACTTCTTTCTAGGCGACCGCTCCTTTCTGGTCAGATGACTAATTATTATCTTATATTTCATCAAGTACTCTTCTTTATCTCCATAGAGCATTCGTTTAGAGTCGAGTATTCAAGTTTGGAGATTAAGCAGATAGCATACCTAACAACTTTTTAAAGTTTTCAATAACTTTATTTATAGGCGAAATCTCCACAACTTATATGCTACGTTATAGCCGGTCCTACTAATTTTAGGCCTAGTAAGAAATTTGGAATTTGGCCCACATTTGAGGTTTTTAAAGGGGATACAATTTTTACTGGAAAATGAAGCATTATAAATAATCTTTAATTTGTAAATTTCACTATGAATATTTCTAATATGAGAAATAACTGAACATAGATTATATATGCTTGTTGGGTTCTTATAGTATTGTTTATATTGTGTGATTAACATTTAAAACCTAAATGACATTATTCTTATTATTTGATACATTTGAACTGCACCCCCGCGTCAGAGGTCCCCGTAGATTCCTCTAAATTCGGTAGAATTGAACTCTTATATTAGTGAAAATTTATGTTAAACAAATAATAAAAAATCACATCATTAGAAATTAAAGCCTATATTAATATATATACTTTAAAGGTCATCCGCTAATTCAGACGAAACGACGTAAAATATATGAAATAACTAAAATAATTGTCATATAAACTAAAAAAAAGACATGCATGTAAACATAAATAATTAAATAAAAAACTTGTACCCTTTTAAGTGGTAATTTTTTGATACATACATATTATTATGAAGATGATTAAAAGCATACAAATATTTTATTTCTTATTTTTGTGTATGAGAATTCAAATGAGATACACTAAATTATGTTTCATATATGGTGTTGCAAGTGATACGTGTTATAAATAAATATACCTTTATATTTAAAAATTAGATTAATATAAGATAAAAGTAAATGTCAAATATATTTTTTTTTGAAACTTTTGAACAAATAGTATTATAAGTAGTTATTATATAGGACAATGTGATTTTTTTTTTGTATAATATAATTCAAGTTAACCAAAGAAAAAAAAAAGATATAACTCAAAAAATGATCCAGACTCAAGGAAAAAAAGAAAAAAAGAATAATAATAAAATAAAATCCCAAAAACTTATGTAAATAACCACATTCCAACCTCTAACTTCTACACAATACGAACTTACTATTAATGCAACTACCATCTAAACTAAAAGCCCATTTGAGATTGATTACATTAGAGTTTGAAGAGCCTTTCACTTAAATTTACCACATTTGTAAAACATATTTAAAAAATATTTGACATCTAAAATCAATTTAAGTGCTATATTTAATAATAACATATCTAGTGTTTTTCAAAAAGTGATTTTAAAAGTTTAAAGTATTTTTAGGGAGCCAAAATCACTTCAATTGATTATTCAAAAAAGCAACCCTGAACGGGCCTTAACATTCCACATTGTTTATGTATTTCAATATTAACTTATCATAGAAATCAATGTAACCACAAATTTCCGTCTCGGAAATATTTGGGCCCCGAATATTTCGAGGCCCTGGGTTGTCGCCCAGGTCACCCCTACGCCGGGCCAATGCTGCTTCTCGTTGTTTGAAAATCTTCTTTCTAGGTGACCCCTCCCTTTTGGTCCAAAGCCGAATGATTATCTTTATTTAGTCGAGTAATTGTATTCATCTCCATAGGGTATTCGTTTTGAGTCATGTATTCAAATTTGACTATTGAGCGAATTTGATATCTGATACCCCAGCCCGGGTGTATAGTCTTCAACCTCCTTGTCTCCCACATGATGCACTTCCATAATTTGTCTTTTCTTCACTTTGGAGGTCCGGATTTCAATATTTACCAGCCTTCATTCTCAATTGTCTTTAGGTTGTGCACCTTTTATCTTAGCTAAGAGACCTGGTCTTCATCTTCTCAACCTTTAATCTCGAATATCTATTAGCACTCTGATCTTTATCTCCTCGTAGCTTTGGATTTCAACTTCTTCCAATAAACCACATCTGATATTTTTCGGTTCTCTGTTATTTAACTCTACAAGGGTCTAATGACCCTATATGTAATTCTTTCCCTGTGTAACTGAACCTGCAAGACTTATACAAAATCTGGACATTTTTTGTAAGTTTAAGCCATTCGAACTCAATGTTTTATCAACAATCATATCAATCAAAATACAATATTTAGGATAACACATCGGCAAAAGTCAAAAATCACAAAAGCTTTTTGTGACGATCAAGTTTGACATGTCAAAATCAAATGAACATGTTAGTGGATTATTTTTGTAAACTGTCCTTGTAAATCTTGTTTTACATCCCTAGTGGGTTAAATATATTGTGAGTTGTATCTAAACTCCCTTACTTATAGAAAATGGTGGGTTGAGATAACGATATATGGATTTTTTAGGTACATTATGGTGGCTAGTGCAAGGCTTTGATGATGTCTGGCATGGATTTCATATCAGATTTCCTTTAATGTGGATAGAGAGAAAGCCGTGTTTTTTAGAAAATAATCTTTGGGTAGAGGTGATAATGGTTTCATGAGGTATGACATCGGTAGATGGTGGTGGTTATAAATGTTCATGGTAGGACAATGGTAAGGGATTGGTGAATGTTAGAAGTCGTAGAAGTTGGTGGAGAATGATCTTTCTATGGCGGTAGATGGAGGTGGTTATGGATTCGTTATTAGTGTAGTGGTTGGTAGGGGTTGGTGGGTTGTTTTTTGGAAGAATATGGGATATTTTTAAAATATGAGATAGATCGAAGAGACACAACGAGAGAGGTAAATTTGATGGAGAGCTGTGATTGCCATTAAAAGTGTAGGTAAATCGTGTGCAAACGATGACATCTAGCTTTACGAGATAGTGGAGGTGTTTGTTAAAAGGATATAAAAAATTCAATGGGTCTCTCAAATTATAATTTTTTAAAATTAAGATTATTTATTTAAACGATCTTTATTGTTTGAGAAGAGAGGATGAAATTGAGGCGTTCATTTAATTAAGGGTGGTAGAGTAATCTCAACCATCTTTTATGTAACACTAACTACGGATTTAGAATAGTTTGTGTTATGTAAACAACAAAAATGATGAGGTAATAATAGTTTATCAATACTCCACGTATATACCCTAATAAGGAACTCTCTAACAAGATAGGAGTTACAAAATAAGACTAAAAAAAAGGATAATAAAGCTAAATTTTTACTTAATAGTGGTTTAAATTTTTTTGTAAGTTTTAATATTTCACAAAATGAGATACTTTATTTGTAAGCTCTTGGGTTAGGTGGAAGTAAACCTAAATAATTAGTAGCTTTATCATATCTTTTATATTTTTTAGTTTACTTTAGGAACCATGAATCTTGAATATAAACAACGGACTATGAATTTTGAACCTTATACCATGAACAAATAATTTTGAATCTTGAACTATAAATCATGATATTTGTACATGAAACATGGAACATGAACCATGAACAGTTAAACATGAACAATGAACCATGAACTATGAACAATGAATTATGAACCTTGAACCTTAAACTTAAATTTTAAACCATGAACAATAATTCATGAATAAATTTGGTCTAGATCAAGGTACAAATATTGTCGAGATAACTACCATAATCATAAATGTTAGTCGTAAGTTTAAAAAGTAATTTATTAAATCAAAATTACATGAATAACTATTATCGTACACATAATCATTATTACAACACAATAATCTCAATATATGTGTACATATAGATAGGTATATAAGTTATACTTTTGTAAAAATATTACAACCAGATTTTTATTGCTTAGTTATAAGGAAACTTGCAAACCATCTTTTGGATTTCCTTTAATATATTAAATATTTAGAAATACATATAGGTAGAAGTTAAGTGGATATTTATTTAAGAAGGAAGGCAATATAGTAAATATTTTAGGGTTAATGGAACTCCTAAATTTCAGCCCCTTTCTCTTTAAGTGCACCGTAAATAAGGATGCATAACTCTTTAACAAAGTACACCAGTACAAGAGTTTAAGTATTGATATTTCCCTATTTCTGACATCCCATAATGATCAAGACACCATTAATTTTGAGTGAATAAAAGGATACTACCGAAGTTGAGTGTTCCAATCTTCTTCAATGCGAGTTTTGAGTAATAAAAGACTATCCGTTATAAACCCCATGTAGTATTAAACTATATATGATCGAATAAGGTTTTAACCTAGTCCGAGTTAAAAACCTAAATTTTTTCTAAAAACCAGAAAGCGTTATGAATCCACACTCTAGGTTCTTGATTGCCATAAAAAGAGAAATAAAACTTTTATTGTTAAGTATAGGATAAGCAGAATACTCTATGTAGGCACATCCACAAGGACAACTGAGTTTGAGTTTTCTGGCATCTAAACCACAACTAAACACCACTAAATCACCTTCACTTTCAACACTAATACACCTTACAATGTCATTTACATTTTTCTTCCTACAAATTGCTAAACTACATTTCATCCATATAAACATTTGCTACTTCTTTGAAATCACTTTAATCATTATTTTCTAATCTCTTCCTCTCAACTACATATCTGCTCTTCTCTTAAATTTTCACCTGAATTTATTATAGACTTCCTTCTACCTACTATTTTCACTATGGAATTTTACACAATTAACCATACTAACAGTAATGAAGAAGCCTTTACTTTAATTCCTCATCCAAATTCAGTCTACGCCCAGTTTGAAGGGGCAAAACTCTTTGCAAAAATGATCAGCAATGATGGCATCAACTTTTACTTTCTGCGCAAAAACATCAACACGTCATGCGGTGTCAAAGGTTAATGTCACACTGAAAATAAAAGATTTAATTGTTGCATTATTACATTCGAAAAACAAAAGCAATTTCGACAAGGTCTGGAGTAATCGACCCTGGAATATGTGGTGGGTAAACATGTTCTTCTGCAGAAATGGGATCTAACCATCGGCCTCACCGACTCCCAGCTCACAACAACTCCTTTCATTGTTCATATTCATGGTATTCTTCCAACACTGCTCAATGAAGACAACTCAACGAAAATTGCTGCTCCACTTGGGAAGGTGTAATATATCATCCTCCATGTTGTAGACACCTTCAAATAATTTGGTGCAGTTAGGGCTCGTATTGAATGGGATATCTTTAAACCTATTCCAAGTAATTACTCAATCAATCTGGGAGCAGGTCATTCTATTCGTGGTCAGCTAAAATTCAAAAAATTATATGACCTTTTTTTTGCCTGTGGGTTACTAGATCATGAAGAATCAAAGTGAATTAATAAGAAGAAATTGAAGGCCAAACTTTCGAAAGCTATCCTAGGTTTTGAGCCAAAAATTATGAAAAAACAAAAAAACAAAAAACCTAGCTACAAATCCACAACTAAAGGAACCTCGTCAACAACTCACCCGAGTTAACATGGCCAAACTAGGGAAATTTTCAAATTCAAATAAAGAATATCAAAAATTACCTGTTTTAGAGGCTCACAAATTACCTGTCAACCCATTAATGAAGGATGAAAAATATTCGCGAATAAAGAAAAATACGTTTGACAAGCTTCCCTCCTCTCTAATGAATACCCGAAGTAGACTACTCAAGACAACTCTTATTTTAAACCCTACTTCCACCGTTTGGCCCTAAAAGATAAGGGTCGCTATCTTATTAAAGGCCAAAAAAAATATTTTTATAACAAAACATTCCCAATCCATAACTTTCAGGTCTTCAGAAAATCCCACTCCTATCCGTAAACACCATTTCTCATTTATTCACCTATAAAAAATACACCAAACTCTGAAAATGAAAACACCACCGTCACCGAGAAAAACAATCTCACCTCTTCGGTCACACTTATCCAACCAAACACTAATCCCTTCTCTTTTACCCAACAATATGATTCCCCAGAAACCATTTTCTTCAGATCCATGGACTATAAACCACGATTTAATATCCTTTACCCATCTGCAATTGTATCATCCAAAGACTCATCTAAACATGACAAACTCTGGTAAAAAAGATAGAACTTAGAGACCACACAACAAGCAACTTCACCAAAATCATCTCACCTAGCGGATATGCTGATGACAGAATTCGAAAATGCTGCAACAACAACTAAAGACGATGACAACAATAAGGCTTGTGGGTTTGACTTTGAACAAACCCTCTCGGAGATATGAAACACCTATGTTAGAACTGTCAAGGGATTGTTACCCCCTTGACAGTTCTAACATTTAAGGATGTGATTCGGCTTCATCATCTTAAGGTTATTTTCTGAACAAATCTGATAGCAGTGCTTCTTTAGCCTTGTCCCTTAATATGAAAATTGTTACTACCATTGAACCTATAGGAAAAGCTGGAGGCCTTTTACTCTTAGCTGATAATAACTATAACATTTTAGTGGAAAAACAATCCAAATTTTACATTCATTGTAAAATTAGTGATGAAAATATGGCTACCTTTTATACTAACATTGTCTATATTCACCCTAATGATGATCTAAAAGACAAACTTCTTACTGCTCTTACTGATATTGGTAATATCATTCCTAATTCTAGTCCCTGGAATATTGTTGGAGAATTTAACATGATAAAATCTGCTAATGAAAAAATAGGTGGTCAAAGTTCCCCTAATACTATTGTGAAATTAAATGAGTTTATGGACAATACAAAATTTCAGAAAACTAGTTCTAAGGGTGGTTTTTATACCTGGAGTTATAAAATATTTGACAATAAACTCATTAAACAAAAACTTGACAGGAATATTGATAATCATAATTGGAAAACTCTTTTCCCTAATGCTTGGATTACTGTTCTACCTGCCCTTGGTTCCGATCATAGCCCTCTTATAATAAATTTTGACTTACATGTTTTAAGAAGATGCCAAATATTTTATTATAGGAAAGACTGAAATCTTGATACTGATGTTAAAAATATTATTCATACGCAATGGAATCTTCAGTTAAATAGTATTGGTAAATGTATTCAAAAGTTTGGTAAAAAACTCTATGCTACTACTGGTGCTATTACTAATTGGGCCAAGGCTAAAAGAATTAATAATAGTGCACGGCTAAATCTTCTTATGAAAGAATTGGAAGCCTTAAATACTAAGATTGTTGAGAAATGTGACAAAATAAACTATATAAACTCTGAAAAGAGTATTGGAAACAAAGAATTCGTGTTCTTTCATGCTTCTACTAAAGTTAGAAGGAAGATTAATAAAATATCCTCTTTGATGAATCTGATGATGTTTGGAATACAAATCCCTCTGATATTGAAAATATCATTACTACTCACTTTGATAACATTTTTTCCACGGTGGGTGAGAGAAATTATGATAATGTTATGGAATAGATTGAGAAAGTGATTACTAATGATATGAATTGCCATCTTGAAGCCCATGTAACTCTTAAAGAAATAAAAAATATTGTTTGGTCTTTTGGGAATAATAAAGCTCTAGGTCTTGATGGGTACTCGGATTTTTTCCCAAACTTCTTATATAAAGTGATTTGCAAGAATTCTTTTGCCTAGATTAAAACCGCATATGCAAACTATCATCTCTGAGGAGCAAACAACTTTTGTCCAGGGTAGAGATATTCATGAGAATATCATTATAGCTCATGAAGCTATAACTTATCTGAAAAAATATAGAAACTCTAAAAATTACACTGTTTCTATTAAGGCTGACATTTCCAAAGCATTTGAAAATGTAGAATGAGATTTCCTTATTGATATGATACAAAAATGAGATTTTCTAAAAAAAAATGGCTTTCTCTTATACTGTTTCTTATTCTATTTTACTTAATGGCTCACCTGTGGGTTTAAAACAACCTAGAAAAGTGTTGAGACAAGGGGACCCATTGTTCCCTTTCCTCTTCTATATTATCACCCAAGCTCTAAGTTCCTTAATGAAATATAAAGTGAATAACAATCTTATGCAAGGTATGAAATTAGCTAGGAATTGCCCTAGCCTTTCTCATATCGTCTTTGATGATGATAGTTTTTTTTTCTAAAAGCTACTATTTCTGAATTTGATTAATTTCTTGATGTTATCAATCAATACTCTTTTGCTTCAAGTCATCCATTAATCTAAATAAGAGTGGTGTTATTTCTAACAGAAATACTTCACCTTATGATATTTATGTGCTCACCAATAAGATAAGAATGAACCACCTGCTTGTTTTGGGAAATATACGTAGGACTTCCCTCTGATTGGGAAGATCAAATATCAAATCCCTTGAATGGATGATTAATAGAATTATTTCAAAATTGAGCCATTGAAATACTAAATTGCTTTCTTATGGAGGTAAAGAACCCCTTATTAAAGCTGTAATTCAATTAGTCCCTGTCTATACAATATCTCCTTTTCTTATTCCAGTTACAACTTGTAACTTAATAAGTAGTTTGGTTGCTTCTTTTTGGTGGGGTAATAAAGATAAGAAAAATATTCATTGAAAAAATTGGGACCATCTTGAATTACCTAAAATTTAAGGTGGCGTGGTTTGTAAAAATTTATGCACCTTAAATCTCGGCCTTCTTGGCTCCACAGCTTGGAAATCAAATCTTAAGAAGATTCACTTGCCTATACAGTTCTCAAAGGCATCTATTTTCATAATAGGGATTTTCTTAATGCTGCTATTACTACAAACTCTTCTTGGGGCTTTAAATCTTTTATTAAAGGTCATGATTTATTTAAAAATGACCTAAAGTGGGATTTAGGTGATGGAAATGAGTTAAAAATTTGGGATGATCATTGGTTCAATACAAAAAAAACTATCATGAATCTTTTGAATTACCCCTTCATAAGGTTACTGATCTTATGATTCCAAATACAAATACTTGGAATGAAAAACTTCTTAGATATACCTTTGATAACCAAACTTTTGATGAGATTCTTATTTTAAATAAACCTTATACATGTTTGAAAGATACTCTATGTTGGACACCAAGTCCTAATGGAACTTTTTCTACAAAGGAATGATATAATAATAATATATATACTGATATAAATGCCTTTAAAGATATTAAAGCTAATACTCCTACTTCTTTTGATACATATACAATATTTTGGAAGAATATTTGGCTTTTAAAACTACCTCCAAAGATAAAAAATTTTCTTTGGAAGGCAGTTAATGAAGCAATTCCTACATAACAAGGTTTATATAATTGAAAATGTGCCTTAAATAACTGTTGTAAACTATGTGATAAGGATGTTGAAACTATGGAACACATATTTTTTCATTTTCCTAGCTCTAGGGCAACCTGATTTGCATCTTCTATATCTTTTGTTACAAATTCTTCAGTTAATGGTAGATTTCATGCTAGGTTCAAACACCTTCTATTCCTTAGATATTACTTTATGATAGTTATGGAGAAATATAGTTGAGTTGATAGCCTGGATTGCTTGGTTCATTTGGAAAAATAGAAATATTTATTTCTATAAAAATCATGATATATTGCCCCTCTACAATATGAAAAAAGCTTACATAACCTATGATGAATATATTTCTAACAATAAACATATTTTCTGAGGTTGAAAATTAAAATGAAATGAAAATAATGATGATAATGGCAAGGAAATAGAAAATGATTATGGAAAATATACTATCAAAACAAATCACAAATCTCTTAACTTAAATAATAGTACTGGTAACACTTTATATACATCTGATCTTATGAATATCCATGTTGATGCTTCTTATAACAACATAACTAAAAATGCTGTTTGTATTTTGAGTAACAAACAGAGCCAATTTTTGGATGGATATACTTGGAATTTTACAGCTCAATCACTAGTGGAAGCTGAGCTAGTGTGAATTAGAAATGCAGTTTACAAAGCCACAAACTTTACTCAACATCATGTACATCTTAAAAGTGACTAACTCAACATTGTAAAGCCCTTACAATTAGTTACACACTTAAGCAACAATTTTCTTCAACCACTCTTCAAATACATCTTCAAGATTACTAGACATCACAAATTCTCCTTTTTGCATATCTAAATGAGAATTAATTCTGCAGCTGATTGGTTTGCGCGACAAGAGATGATAAATCTCTTGCCTTGTAATTGGGCTTTCCAAACCCCGTCCCACTTAGCTTTTTTGTTTAACAATGACTTATCAGCCACTGGTATTGGCTAAACATCTGAACATATTATAATATATCAATTTTTATTTATCTAATTTACGTTTGACTAAAAAAAAGAATCTGGATTCACCACTAATTTTTTATGTATGACTAACTTTTGCTCAAATTTTCTTTCTTTCCTCTACTACTTTTAAAATTAACCAACTTACTAGATGTATAATTTAACATATCTCTAATTCTAAAAAATTAATAATCCAAAATTGTAGGAATAAACCATTAATTTTGAAGGGTGAATTAGACCATTGGTCATTTTGAGATAATCAAAGTACTATTTTGTTATTGATATAATATCTACAATCAACAAATATTGTTACATTATTCCAACAAATAACAAATATACTCATGTAGAGATGTGTATTTGTTAAAGTAAAATAGACGATAAAATAATAACAAAGAAAAAGCGTAATGATCATCTACATAAGAAGGTACGATTCATCAAGCTAAATAAATTACTAGTAATGACATAGATAGGTTAAACGGTAGAGTTGAAAGTGAGGTGATAGTCTCATTAAGAGCTCATGTTTGAGTTAGTTAAGGATTTTTTGAATTTGACTTGTTAGTTAAACAAGTCATATTCAGACTTGTTTACTAAACGAGTCGAACTCAAAATTGTATAAACTCGACTTATTGTAAAGGTTCTTTAAGATCCCATTAGTAGAATTAATAGATATATTCAATTAAAAAAATTCGATATATTTATATACAAAAATTCAAAAGTACATAACTTTTTTGCATACCTAATTTATCATAATTAAATTACTATATATCTACTATGTATATTTTTTCTTTAAATAAAATTATGTAATGTGTTTTAAATTAGTTTTACTTAACTCCATATTGAAAAATAAAACGAGTCTTAAATAAGTCATAATCGACTCTCAAACAAACCTTTAACAAACCTTTAACAAACCAACTAATTAACAAGCCAAGCTCAAATTTAAATATCAAGGCTTATATCAAAATCAAATCGAGCTCAAACTCACTAATGTATTACTAAACCAAACTCGATATAACCAAAGTTCGCCTCGACTAGTTTCCAGGACTAGGTTCAAGTATTAAGAAGCCATTGGTACCACCACAACAATATAAGACCAAATAAGACACATATCAAGTAAGATAAGACAAATAAAACAACCATGGAGAGACTCAAATATTTTAGATCATGAATTTCAACAAACGTAAAATTATCAACCTATCATTCAAACATAAACTAGGTGGGAAAAAATTTCTTAATAGGAATATAAAATAATAGTTGTAGGGTTGTAAAACTTGATGATTACAAAAATAACGCGCTCTTAATTGTGTAAGTAATGAAAAAAGAAGGGCATATTTATTTTTTTGAGTGACAAGTAATGAATACTTTATAAAAATCTGAATATAACTTTTTTCTGTTAAGATTTAGTGTTCTAATGAATTAGAATTTACTTGAAATATTAATTAAAAAGACTAGTTAAGAGTCATTCAAATCTGAATTGGCAAAAATAAATTGTATTGGATTAGTGTCTTAATGAATTAGATTAAGATTCCATTAAGTGCAGACAAATATGATATGGACCAAAAAGAACTAAACACAAGGAAATAAACCAACATGACACAATATCACAAATACCGCAGCGCAATGCTTCATTAACATAGGAAAAAACTTAAACAAAGGAACCCAGGCTAAAACCCACATGTGCACGCATATAATATTCTATTCTCCACAATATCTGATAACCACAAATAGATATTCGTACAAATTTAAAAACTACTCCACAATTTATGTAGATTACTCTTCTAGTAAACATCACATCCGAACTTGTAGCCACCACATAATCCGAGCATCTTCCTTGTCCCGTGATGTCGAAAAATCTTTCTCTAACTTTGTAAAGTTTAGCATTTTAATAAACCTAAGTAAAAAAATCCAGATATTGGATTAATGTATATATATATATATATGTGTGTGTGTATGTGTATGTATAAAACATATGTATACGTGTATTGATAAAAGGTTTTTGCTTCATGAAATCATAATCTTTATTTTTGGTATATGGAGAAACCAGTGAAAAATGTTGCTATAATTTCATCCATAGATACTTAAGTTTACAATTTTAAAATAAATATAGAGAAATGAAGAGTGAGATGGTAATTTGGTGTTTATAGGTAAGAAATCAAATAATATGAATATTAAGGGTGCACCATCCATGTCGACAACAAGGGTTGTTTTCTTAATTATAATAGAGGAGGATTA
This sequence comes from Nemophila menziesii, assembly GCA_029959085.1. Taxonomy (NCBI): domain Eukaryota; kingdom Viridiplantae; phylum Streptophyta; class Magnoliopsida; order Boraginales; family Hydrophyllaceae; genus Nemophila; species Nemophila menziesii. The sequence goes on from JARWIR010000044.1 coordinate 427,036, forward strand.
TTTCTGGATAGAGATTCTAGGAACTAAAGAGTAAGAAAAAAAATTATTCCATTAGATAATAACAATAAAATTATTTTGGATATTCGCTACTTTAAGAAGTACAAAACAAAACGGTCACGTGTGCTTTCATCACATCCTGATTTGTCTGGACATGCGAGCTGATACCTTAAAAAGTGTGCTAGGTGGTAGGCTACGAGTTTGCAGGGGTCTTTTGACACGATTCTCAATTTTTTATGTCTTGGAATCTGTTAAGTTACGGACGATAGTTTCCATAGTTTAAATTACCGACAAAAAAGATAATATCAATAAAAAAGCCAGCACACCACTAAACCTATTGCACCGAACCTCTACCAAGACAACACATTAATCAATTGAATATTAATCTAATGACAAAATAGAATTAGGAGAATATTAGTCATTTGGGTATACATCCACCACACAATCACCAACCTACGCCTAATCGTCAACCATAAATTTAGAAATAAATAAAAATACATAATATATTTTACTAAAACCAAATAAATAAATATTTAATCATTTTCAATTATAATAATTTTATCACAATAATGATATAACTTAATTTTTTTTGAAAAGAAAAAACTGTAGAAATAAGCAATTACAATTTTTTGTATTTCTGAACTTGTAATTACGACGTCGTAATTTCTAATCACTATTAGCTACAAAATATAAGTTGTAAGCATAGGTCAGGTTTACCCCCTTCTGGGTTTAGAGTAAGGTTATGGTAATGTAGTTTGGTCTATATTTTGTCAAAATTTAGGGAACTTTAAATTCTTACCATACCATCGGGTTGCCCATACACGGGTTAACCCCTAGTTTACCCAAGGTTAATTTAACCTGGATTTTTTTAATGACAAGTTCAACAAAATACATGTCATTTGAATTACATTCAATTTTTGTACAAGTTTAACAACATACAATTTCATTCAAAGTTAATTCAAAAAAATATTACAATTATTACATTTCAAGTTCATTTACAAAAATACGTCTTCAAATGTTGAGATGTTACGAGTTGGTTTTGTGTAAAACATACTAGTATAATATGTAACTTACACCATTCCAAACAAGGATTAACACTTAAATATATTAAGCCGTAAGACTAATTTTTTTTAGTTTCATCATAGGTTGAACATATTATTTTTTAATTGGTAATCATCACATGTCTCATGTAATATACACTTTCACGGGTCTTAGATTTTTTTGTAAAGTATCTTGTGAATCCTTGAAAACCTCATAACTATATTGTGTTCCAAACACGTAGGCAACTACTAATGGCTACTAAATACATTTAAAAAAATGACAATAAGGAAAGTCTTACCGAGAATTAGTAGAAATTCTAATTGATATTTATCCAAAGGTTTCAGCAGATGTAAAGTCAAATTTCTCTAAAAAAGAGTTCACAAAGAATGGAGTAAGTAAGAATTACAAAATGTATGTACAAAGTAAATAAAATTTACCAATACATGTAGTAAACTTATCAAACTCAACCACAACTTCAAAACTCAACTTGAAATCAAAAATCATATTGACCCATTTTGAGTCCAAAAGCAACTACTATAAATCATATATATGATATCGATCATAGTAATTTGGACAAAAGGTTACTCAATATATGGAAATTAATTCAATTCCTTGCTGTCAAGCTTCTTTTACTAACATTAATACGTCCCCATTGATCTCCATTTTCAAAATAAAATCCAACTAACATTTTTTATCCTATATTTCATAATCTATGTTATCATCCTTGCAAATAAAAAATAAATAATGAAAGGTCAATGTATTACCCAAGATATATGTTCCTAATTCATAATTTTCATAGATGTCTATAATGAATATTTCATTGGTTAGATCCATAAACCACTTTTTATAGAGTAACTACACGGATCTAAGCTCTTACAACCAAATAAATACTTTCAAAATATAAAAGCAAACACTTTCTATATTAGAACCAAACCATTTGGAAATTACAAATCAAACTATTTCGAAATCAAAAAAGAAATTAAGAAATAATTTTACGAACAAGCGAACATATTTAAAAAATAAAACAATTAAAAACAAATTAAGAATAAGCTAGAAGAACTTTGCTTACAAAGATTCCATCAGTTTGGAAGGGGTCGAAATTATGCTCTTATCTTGTCTAGGTATGAAACGGGTCGGATTGGAACTTTTGTTGGTATTTACAATATCCATGATGGGCCTGAGGCCTCAAGATTTATGTATGATCAACTCTTCTATACTCTTATCAATGAGATATCTTTTTCCATTGTTCACTTCTTTTCATTGCACTTTATATTAATGTGACAAAAAGGAAAAATATTCAGTACCTACTACTACTACTACTACTTAGTCTAATGTCTGTTTGACACTTTGTTATCCTAGTGGCTATGTAATTGTTATGCTCTCTTTGATGAATTTAATTTCCTTGCAGTACGCCTAATTTGAGAAAATGGTATTTATAGATGAATTATGTCATAGAACTTTGAGGTAAGTACTATTTACTCTTTGGAGTCATATAAATAGATCTTTTTTTGTTTATCTTTATAAGTTTAAAAGAGGAAATTTGTATGCATACTCTTTGGGAAGGAGAAGTTTACTTGACCATTTCTATCAAAATTGGAGAATTGAAAAGGTTAATGCAATTATTCACTTAAAAGATCAGACTATTGGCTGGAGGTCTCAAGTCTTTCGATCAATCAGCTTTGTATTTTCTAAATGCTACTCAAGTACATTCTACCTCTTCTTGAATACCATACAAGTTTGTGCCTGGACCGTACTTGGTTATTTCATCACAAAAAACTTTTAATCATCATTTAGTGAAGGTCTAAATTCATAAATTTTCCACATCAATACTTCTGCCAAAATTTTCCATTAGCAAAGGAATCATCCATTTCGTACAAAACAAAGTTTTACTCGTCCCTGAGAGTCTCTATCTAGCTTCTTCAAGCCGCTGTTTAGGAATAAGATTATATTATTTGTATCTTTCGGACTTGGTTAATTGTCTTGATGAACTAATCGAGTAATAATTTAGAGAGCATTGGTTCTATGTGAGTTATGATTCGATAAAGAATTTAAGTATCTGTTTCATGCCTTTGAAATTAATTAAGAAAATATAACTTTCTTGTGAGAAAATAATTACATCCATTACCCTTCAAAGAATATCTACTTTGTAGAAGAAAATTTTGATATAACTTGTACGGAAAAAAACTTATATAAACTCACATCTATCTACTTTTTAAACTATTGCGATTTCATAAAAAGTTGTTCTAAACCACCTTAAAAGACTTTTAGCCCCTTGTGAAATTTTGCCTATTTCCAGAAGCCTAGAGAATAGGTACGAGAAAAGAAGTACTTTGCTCAGCCCACAATCCAGTGGATAAAGAAGAGAGAAATCTTCCAGAAACAATTTCAACTTAGCAATGTTCGTTTTAATATCATGTTTGCTCACTTCCCCACCTTCCATTCAAAATTACATATAAATAGCATCAAATTAATTAATGATAGTTTGAGTTTAGATACTTACCGTCTTTGCTTCTTCATGTGGTGTCAATGGTCACATAGGACTGTATGTGTTATTTTGCCTTTTTGACCAAATCCAAAAACGCTGAAATTCAAGTGGTATACCCAATTTTTTAGCAATCCTATCGTGCAACAACCAAATCCACAATATTATAAATTACGACCTAAATAACTTATTGATCTCAAGTTGGCACAAATATCAGAATATAATATTACAAAATTAATATACTAAGGATATAAACACATATATTATAGTACCTTGAAAAGGGAAAAAGGGAACTGTGAGGACAAAAATGACGCACACATTTGTGAGGACAGCTTGGACAATCAGTGACACTGTTATCATACACAAAATACAAGAATCAAATATAAAATGCAAATTTAAGATGCACTAAGATTATATGAAACTAGAAATAACCCATAATCAAGTACTCTGCAATCACAGTCTTTGCAGAAATAGTAAAGTATGGTACTATTTGTAAAAACCGAACCTGAATTAAGTGAGTGAGAGTGAATTACTTGTTAGATTTAGTAGTTATATGTAAAAAATAAATTAAAAATTGATAAAACTATTCTAGAAGAATGAAAAATCTATTCTAGAGAAAAAAACTATTCTAGAGGAAATATTGAATAGAATATAGATGAAACTAAGAATTTGGAAAACAAAATACTGCTCTCTACTCTCCTCTCATATAATATTTTGATATTACTAGAGCCGAACTTCTGCTAGAGATACTGGCATGACCAGAATATCTTTTTAACAAGATTTTCAATACCGTAACCGTTGAAATCATTTCTTTTAAATTTATATGAAATCTATTTTTTAATCATTTCTTTTAAATTTATATGAAATCTATTTTTTACTTTTCCAGTGATATTGTTAGATTTTTTTAACAGAATCTCCTTTGAATATTTAGCTAATTATGCATGTTAAATCACCTAAATCCAGCAACATATGAATGATATCATAAAAAGAAGCTACCACACACCACAAAATAGGTTGTATATAAGAAAAATGAATATATTATAATTTCATATTTAGGCTGATAAAGTAGTAGAAATGAATAAATAATTAGATGGAGTAGGGTTTCTCGGAAGAAGGGGAAAAAATGAAAATGAAAGCATACATAAAATCCTTAGCCCAAATATATTAGTTTTTTTCTTGTGTAAAAGAATTAAAGCCAAAATATATGGTCACGTTAGCCCAAGTCATTAATGGGCCTAGGGTTTGACGAGCCCAATAATCCTTGGCCTACAAAATATCACACATCATCATACAAACCCTAACCATCGTCTCCGATTTTACATAAACACACACGAAGATGATACCATTTTGTTCACCGCCATCAATTTTCTCCTCTCTAAAAATCGACTTCATCCATTCTATTCCACCTGTCTTTTTTTCCATCAAAGCCTACATCCTACTCTTTCTTTGTATAAAGTTTTGTTATCTTTGACCGCCTTGGTCTAGGTCTTCTATCTCTAACCATATTCTATTTTTTAATGGGTAGTATATCAAATCGATCAATGACCATTACATTTCAAATATAGATTATATGTATAGTTTGTGAACCCAAACCTTGTTGGTGAGGTGAGTTTTCTTATTTCCATATTCTAAATTATTTTTAGTATCTTATTATTTGGAAAACAGAAAATAAAACTTTGAGGTATTTTTCCAAATAATAGCAAGTGGAGGGTTGAATTTGGAATAAGGGTAGATTGGGGTATATTTGGTTATTTCATAACACACTTACCAATTGTGCAATTAACCCAATACATAGATTGGAGTAGTTAGTTTTGAGTTTTAATATACTTGTTGAATCTTTATATAGGAGGATACTGTGATATTTAACGCCATTGTAGGACCTCTGAAACCTTTCTTGGCCATCATTAAGGTAATTTTTATGTTGGGAACGGGTTCAATGCGTAATTAATCCTTGTGGTCTCCGAATTGGAGTTCTATCGTGCCCTAAAAATTCCACAAAAGCTTGTGGAGAAGTGAGATTTGTAATTTTAATATGTTGAAACATGAATATTTGTCAACTTTTTTTCTTCTAAAGAGTTTTTATGAATATTGTTTAATTAATTGATTCTTTGAGTTTCCTTTGTTGTTGTAGGGGTGACTTTGCGAAAGCAGTTAAGATTTCACAAAATGATTTGCATTATTTTGAATCTTCCTACCCCGTAATTTATATAGACATGACTTTTCTTTTGTCACAAAAAAATATCAGGTATATATCTCATTTCTTCTATTAATATAATTGAATTCATTCACTATTCGAAACTCTAGTTTTTCTATCAATTATAGGAATGAGTTACTATTTACAGTTATGATTCATAGTAGTGTTATATATAAAATGTGTTTATTTTATGGGTAGGGAGAATGAAGTATTGTATTAGTATACTGATATCAAGACAACTAGAGCTGTACTATTTCAAGAATTAGAGAAGCTGGTAATCAAAAGCTCATTCATCAAAGATAAACTTTATTTACCAAACTTAGGTGAACAAAGGTTGCAATAAATAATCAGTGAAAGGTGTGCATTGATATCTATCTTCCTTTTCACTACTAATTAACAACTAATTACTTATATTATCATTTCATAACTAATATAATTATTTTCCATGCATTTTGAAATGGCATAGTCGTCATGTGCAACCAAATGGGTGTGATTTGTCTTCATCATCATCATCGAGGATGAGACATGGTTCACCGAACATACGAAGCTCATATATATATTCCTTAACTATTTTATTAACATATATATGGATTTTAATTTAATTTTGAGCTTTTTCATTTTTTCCCTTACTTTTTCTTGCTTTGTTATGTTCCATTTAATAGTAATTAGAGGCAGTTCCAAATCAACCACGAGCTATGATTCTTGCTCTATAGATTATATCTCAAAGGCCTCGCATACCAGTGGCTTCCCAGAATAATTTTGGTAACATATTCATATTATGTAATGGCGTCTATAGTAAATCACTCTTGGATGAATCCTAAATACTAACTTTATGAATATTGTACTGCATTTCTTTAGACACATGTATTCAAAAAATTATATTTTAAGGTTGTAGTAATAATATTGCATAAACAAATACATATCATTTGGGTTGTAGCCTTAGTTTTGGAGGGAGTAGGGGTTATAAAAGTTTTTTCCAATTTATTTTTATTCTTTTGTCATCTTTAATTGCATCTCTTGTTTTAGAATTTCATTACAAACAATTACATTCACATTAAATGACCAAAATAAATGAATTCTTTAGGCCATCGTCCAGAGATTTCGAATTGTGTCAAGGTTTGTGCTGTGTATAAAACGGAAGTTAATCCTTTGCAATTGTCAAATCAGTGAGATTTGGTTTTACTTAATTGATTAAATTAATTATTATTTGTATTTGGAATTAGGGAGTTTAATTCATTGCATTAATTAGCTTAAATTTGATTGAGAAACAATATTAGATCTATATATAAAAGGTCATGTGGATATATGTTGGTTTCACAACTTCTGTCTTTTAACTTAGACACTCTCATATATAACTTTTTACCTAGTCCTATAGTTTAGGATGTTTTTTTAACATTGTTTGAATTTTATATATTTCAGGTGCATCGTGAGCATTCATTTAGAGATGAAAAAGAAAAATGTTTGTGCACTTTTACAAATTGAAATCCTATGCATTGAAAGCGTAAGTAACATAGTACCTTCTACTCATGTCCATCCAAAAATCGCTATCTTCATAAAGTTTTCAATTAATAAAATCAATCAAAAGAAGTCAGGTTCATTATCTCTTAAAGGATTAAAAGGCTCCATATCAAGATGAGACAAAGGTCTGATTTTGAGTGCTACAATTTTTGTTATTTGTATATGTTTAAGTACTTTATACCACAATCTAAGAGTTTTTATCACAATCAATAATTTTGTATTATAGAAGTAATTAGTAAAAATATTCAAGAGAAAAATTTAAAGTCTCTGAATCAACACATGCTAGTTTTATTGTCATTTTGTTATGTTTAAGTATTTTATACCACAACGTAAGAGTTTTTATCACAATCTTTAAATTTGTATTAAAGGAGTAATTAATACACATATTTAAGAGAGGGAAGAGGAGAGAGATGTCGAAGGAGAGGGATCTAAGTGAGATATTTGGTTCAAAATACGTGAGAGCTAGACTTAAAAGAGATTTGATTGCGGTTTCTGAAAAGAATTTGAAGGAACTTCAGCAAAGGTTCAATGATGAAGAGAACATGGATATGCTTTGACAAGAGTCAATTTAGCAGCCAAAGAAATTTTTCCGTGTCTCCAATTTCCATTCACGATCTTAATTGGGACCTAAAAAAGGATAAGCGCTACCATAACCATGGCGAAGAATCTGATTCAAACATCTCAACTAACGTAAATAGAAAAAATACATCCCATGTAATGTACAATGGGACTTTATGGAATAAGGTCGATAGTTTCTCTATTGGTTACTCCACATAGATCTTAAAATTTATGTTGTTGAATGTAATGAAAAAAGTTATTTATATTTTAATCTTTTTACATTGTTTTTTTTTTGTTTTTATTAATTATATTCATGTACTTTTTGGTCTTATTCATATTCTCTGGCGCCAGAAACGTAGGTCCATTTATTTCATGATTGTGTTAAGTATACAGATTATGACATATTTGTTGAGGGACAACAGTGTAGTTGGAGCAGCCATGACAAGCTGAAATGCATCACATATGCCTGGAATAGCAGGTATTCTTGGGGCTCCTTAATAACGAGTCCCTGGAGCTGGTACACAACTTACCAAAAATCTTACAGGGGTCGTTTGAGCCAAGCCAAATCACAGATGTTTAAGGGGCTCCAAATCTGGAGAAATGCTAAGGATTGTTGGCGCAATAACATATCATCAATTGTTTTTTATGGATGGGATAAATGAAAATTAAGTAGTACTCTTTGACATCAAATTTGGACGGATGTAGGCTATTGTATTATAGTGAGTCAGGGATTAATTGTCTAACCAAAAAGTAAGCATGTAAAATGGACAAATTCGAGTGGTGGATCTTGAAGATTTTCTAAATTAATCTTGTTAATATCATACTAAAATGTGCAAATATATGATATTATGATTCATGTATATATATTTGAGATTAATTTCAAATTCTTTTTTTATTTTTGATATTATTTTTGTCTTAAGTTAACATTTACCGTTGACTTTCTAATTTTCTGTAATTTAATATTATATGTTGACCAAATCTTGACCAAATCCACACCCGACCCAAATCTATCCAAAAACCAGAAAACCAGAATACAAAATTTTATATATTGATTGGGTTAGGTAGTGGGTCTTGATAGTTGAAATTCTCACTTGCGGGTTTAATGCTAGTTTAACCACGTAAGTTTGATAACCAACCCGTGTGCACCCTTACACTAGATGTATTTGGTCTAAAGAGGATTTTTTGAGTTGAAAGAGAAGTGAGTAATTAGATCGATGTAGGGGGTGTAACACAACATTTTTCATGTTGTGGTTATCCAACTACATAGTTGTAATAAAATCGTACGTATTCAAGATGACAACAACCAGTGGCATGAAAACCCTGAAAAATTAATGTTTTATTTCTTCTTACTAGTTACTACGTTGATATCTTTCAAGAAGACCTCATATATATAAGTATTGACATTGCAGATTATATCCCTTTTAAGTTTATTGATGGGATAAACCAAATTCTTAATCAAAACCTTAAACTTGAGGAAGTTAAATGCAATATTTAATATAGAGGTAAAAAACTCAGAGTCTGGGCAGTAACCCTAGCCTCCAATTATAAAAAATATTAAAAAATTATAAATTTTGATGTTTTTTACATGGTTAGAGTTTTCTTCAATGTATCTCTAGATCTCAACATACGAATAATACTATTTCTACATTGGTTCCCAAAGGTAATAAGTAGGAAAAAGTGGTTGATATCCATCTGATCTCATGCTCGAATATTGATTACAATTTTAATGATGTCATTCCCTAATATGATGAAGATATTTATGGATGAAATTATATCCCCACGCAGTCAACCTTTATCAAAGGTAAAGTTATTTATACAATATCCTTCTAGCCTAGGATGTTTTCTATTTATTTTTGAAATCAAATAAATACACCTAGAGAGGGGTGAATAAGACCAATGTGGAATTAAAAATCTACCAACAACTGACTTCTTTGACTATATCTAAAAATACACCCATTAAGGATTTTAGATAGATTGACTAGAAGTACACAAAAGTTATAATACAAGACTGAAACACTTAGTGTATATACTTAATGAAAGAATACTATCCAATTTAAAATAAATATCTATAAGTGCTAATCATGCAAGAAATTAAGCCTATAAAATAAAGGAAGGTATTGAGGTAATATAACAAATGATTGGTGTCCACAAATTTAAATAGATAAGGGAGTGAAGGTGGACACACAATTTTAAATTTGTTGGACTTCGATAGGATTATTACACCACTTATGGTCTATGCATCCTTAGGATTTAAAACTCCTCCACTGGGATCTTCTTGTGTCTTTTAAAGGTGAGCGCACAAACCTTTACAAATTCTTTGAAGCCATAATGTAGCGTAACACCCTAGTGTTATGACCAATACTAGTAAAGCAAGTGGACAATCTCCACTCACGGTATACCACTTGACACGAATGTGAAGTCTTTCACATGTGTATCACCACACACGTTTGAGTGAACAATCTCTATTCACACTCTACCACTTCACAATCTGTGAAGCCTTCAAACTTTGTGTCTTCACCTACATATGATCTAAACCACTCATGTCTAGTGTATTGAAGATCACACTTCTTAACTAGAATAAGAGATAAACTTAGATTTTAGGATTAAGCATACCCTGCCTAGCATAGCCTTTTACTCCTTAAGCGTGACTACATGAAATTGTTTGGGCTAAAAATACAAATAAATATTGATATATGTACTGTGAATGTCTTTGGTAATCTCATAGAAGATATGCTTTTAAAAGCTTCAATTTTGGTCTAGAAAACAATCACTTTCGGAAGTCTTCAATAAATCTATTTATACTATAGGCAAACTCTCCCCAACAAATATATTCACGTGTCAACTCCTCATTGGCCGGAAATCTTCTTTCTAGGTGACCGCTCCTTTCTGGTCGGATGACCAATTATTATCTTTTATTTCGTCGAGTACTCTTCTTTATCTCTAAAGAGCATTTGTGCAGAGTCAATTACTCAAATTTGGCGATTAACAGATTGCAAACCCAACCACTTTTTGAAGTTTTTAATACCTTTATTTATAGTCGAAATCTCCCCAACTTATATGTCTACATGTTAGCTTCTCATTAGAGCCGGTCCTACTAACTTTGGGGCCAGTGAGAATTTTGAATTTGGCCCACATCTGAGGGTTTTAGAGGGGATATAGTTTTTACTGGAAAATGAAGCATTATAAATAATCTTTAATTTGTAAATTTTTCTATGAATTTTTATAATATGAGAAATAACCAAACATACATTATATTTGCTTGTCATTTTCTTATAGAAATGTTTATATTGTGTTATTAATATTTAAAAACTAAATGATATTATTCTTCGTATATGAAACATTTGAACTGCACCCCCGCGTCAATAAAGGTAGCAACGCCTATAGATTCCTCTAAATTCGGTCATAATTGAACTCTTATGTTAGTGAAAATTTATATTAAATAAATAATAAAAAAATCGCATTATTAGAAATTAAATACTATATTTATACTCACTTTAAAGGTAATTCGATAATTTAGACGAATCTTGTAAGTTCGATATACATATTATAATGTAAAATATATGAAATAGCTAAAATAATTGACATATAAACTACATAATAAAAATACATCGATGTAAATGTAAATAACTAAATCAATTTTAAATAAAAAACTTGAACCCTTTTTAGTGGTGATTTATTCCTTATAATTTTTTTTGATACATACATATTGTAATGAATATGATTAAAAGCATACAAATATTTTATTTCTTATTTTTGTGTATAAGAATTCAAAATCAGATAAAGTAAATTATGTTTCTTATATGGTGTTGAAATTAATACGTGATATAAATAAATATATCTTTATATTGAAAATTTGATTAATATAAGATAAAAATAAATGTAAAATATATATTATTTTGAAATATTTGAACATATAGAATTATAAGTAATAATTATATAGGACAATGTGATTTTTATCTTGTATAATATAATTCAACTTAACCAAAGATAAAAAAAAGTCATAACTCAAAGAATGATCTAGACTCGAGGAACAAAAAAAGAAAAAAGAGAATAATTAAAATATAAAATCCTAAAAACTTATTTAATTGAGCATATTCCAACCCCTAACTTCTACATACTAAGAACTTACTATTAAAGCAACTACCATGTAAACCAAGAGCCCATTTGGGATTGATTACATTTTTGTTAAAAGAGCCTTACACTTGAAACTACCACATTTGTAAAACATATTTAAAAATAATTTGACATCTAAAATCTCCTTTTATGTGCTATATTTAATAATCATATATCTAGTGTTTTTCCAAATATTAATTTTAAAGGTTTAAAGTATTTTTAGGGAGATTAAATCACTTCAATTGATTATTTGAAAAAGCAATCCCGAACGGGCCTTAACATTCCATATTGTTTATGTAAATCAATATTAAAATTATCATAGAAATCAATCTAACCACAAATTTTAGTCTCAGAAATTTTCGGCCCCTTGAATAGTTTAGGGCCGTGGTCGGTCTCCCTGGTTGCCCCTGCCCATGGCCCACTCTGCTTCTCGTTGGTTGAAAATTTTCTTTGGAGGTGACCACTCCCTTTTGGTCCAAACCCGAATGATTATCTTTATTTCGTCGAGTAATTGTATTCATCTCCATAGGGTATCCGTTTGGAGTCATGCATTCAAATTTAACTATTGAGAGAATTTTCTACATGATACCCCATCTCGGGTGTCTAGTCTTCAACTTCTTTGGCTCCCACATGATGCACTTCCATAATTTGTCTTTTCTTCACTTCGGAGGTTCGAACTTTAATATTTAGCAGCCTTCATTCTCAATTGTCTTTAAGTTGTACACTGGTGGGGGCAAAGGTGTGATAAAATAATAGATAAATAAAGATAATAATAAAGAGTCACACACCCTTGAGAACCACGGAACTCACTGCAATTATCACAGATCGTTTGCAAGTTTTAATGATAAGTCAAGTTCATTCGCAGGGATTGTATCCGTTAGATCTACTTATATTTAACAAGCGTAGACGAATTTAGATGTTTAGAATAAAATATAAAAAGATGAATAATATGAATAACTATCTAATGCAAATAAATAAATAAAACAAATAAACAAACAAATAACTAAATATGAATGTAAGTCAAATAAATTAGGATTACTAAGTCTATTACTAAATTGTTATTCTAACTTGTCACATTAAGCATTATATATTAACCAGGATTCTAAATTCTACCTAGCCTTTTCTAGACTTAGGAGCAACCTCTCCACTACTAGGGATTCCTAAGTAATGATTGGTGATTAAATCAAACCTTAATGGCTATCTAGTTAAACTAGACGATTATGTGGTGTTGTCAATAACTAAGATTAATCCTAAGATTGATCAGATCTAAGGAAATAAGTCAAAACACATAATAACAATATACGCCAAGCTTAATCAATTAAAATAACAAATAGTATTTAAAGACAAGATAATAATCCAATAATTAAAAGCAAAACTTACAGAATAAAAGCTTAGAATTATGGTTGAGAATAGATCTATAGCTAATTACTCTAAATATAGAGAAGGTGAGATGTAGAAGAGGAGTTGTCAGTCTCCAATCTTCTTCTTCTTGTCTTCTTCTACAGGTCAACTTGCTTCTTGGATGAATAACTTGATTCTAAGGATGAATATTAATGTAAAAGACTAAGCTATTGTTTAAAACTAAGAAAATATAAGTAAAGACTAAGCCTATACTTTGCAACTGAGAAAGGACATGTTTACAATGGTATAAGGGTGTATTTATAGGTGTTTAGGAAGACCTAATTCGTTTTCTTGAAGGAGAAGTAAGTAGTGGACTCCAAGCCCAACTCAAATTCGTAACCCTAAAAACATGAAATCAGATCCGATCTTCTTTTGGCTCTAACAGCTTCAATATTCATCCGTTTAACGCGTATGAATATACCAAAGTGATCGTCTCGGAAAGCTCTTCAACTTTTCTCTTGACCGTTTCTCCAAATTCCACACCGTTTTTGAGATATAAGCTGATTTGTGGTCGTAGGTACAGAAATTCAGGATTAAGGCAGCTTTTCCTTTTCCATGTTTTTAGCTTTTATTTCCTTATCTCCAATTACCATGTCTATCTCTTTCCATATCTTGTAGTCTTTGACTTGGAATCCAATTAATCTCCATAATTATCTTTAAAGCTTCACACTAAATAAATAATTAAACCCAATATGCTCTAAAAATATTATTTTACTAAATCAAGACTCAAAATAGGAATGTGCACTATTTCTCAAGAAAATCGACTCAAAGACTTCCTAAATCACTAGAAAGGATGTCTCATCCTAATATAAATCTATCACAAATGAGGAGACATCAAGACCCCCAACTCAAAGATGTATCGTTCCGATACAATAAAGATAAAAACAAAGGGAAGTCTCTAAATACACACCTAGGTCAATTAAGCACAGAGGGAAGAAGCAGAATATGGAGAATAGACCCAAAGCAACTACTCAGAAAATTCCATGTAATAATATTTAAAAACTACATACCTGTACACTTCTCATATCCACAATCAACACGGCTTGAATTCAAGATTAGATTAGCTTCGCAATGTAAGAAGGAGAGGAACTTTACTCAGTTCACCAAGGAAGCTATAGATTGTTCATCGAACTTCACTAGTATCCAAAGATCCACTTAACTACTCTCTATTGGGTCAATCACTTCTCGATTACATAGCAAAGAATCAAAAGGTCTTTAAGGTTGTAATTTAGGCTTAGGGACGGTATGATAGTATATTTGGATAATTTAGAGTGAGCTTTTAGCTCTCTCCTCACTAGCCACCAACGAATCGCCCTAGAGCTTGAGTTACTCTCATAAAACGTTTCTCACTCAACCCAATGAATTCTTTGATGTACAATTTAGCATCCCCAATAACCCAACTAAAGCCTAAGATGTCACATAAAAATTCCAATTTGCCGGTCCGAATATATGTATATTATCTTTTCAAATCAATTTCTTTAGCTATGACTCTCTTTTTAATGATGAGATATCACACTATTTTTTCATATATATATTTTTATGCCCTTATTGGCAAAATTAGCTCGTACCTTCTTTTTCATTTACTATTACCCCGTTAAAGGGTTATAATATAAAAATCTGTGAATCATCATCAATATAAATAACAGAAGACAATTAATAAGCTCAAAATCCCATCCCAATAATATTTCCCATAATGGTGGACCCACCACCCCAAACTCAAGCTCTAAAACAACTGTCTATGCATCGCGATTCGAGTGCGAGTCATATGGAAAAGTCCTAAAATCTAAAGGGATATGGCTTATAATGTGGTTCAATAAAAAGCTTTAGAAAGGCTAGAAGGGGCTGAGAAGGATATAGCATAAAATCAAAAATAACATGGTGAGAAGGTGTAAAAAGGCTTCAAAGGCTTCAAACATGAGAGAACCGCCTTAATCACTTTCTACACTATGTAATTTCGTTATTTTCTTACCTTTAGCACTTTCATCAAATGGTTTTGTCACTAGCTTGGATCTCACGGCCTACACACTTCTCAAGGTTCCCTGAGATCGAACATACTTTCTATCGCATTGCTCACTAATCTTTTCTTTACTATCAACGTGTGTTTTCCTGCAAATACTCAAAGCATACAAAATAAAATAGCTCATAAACATACTACTTTCTATCATTAACTTACTGAGCTTATGCTTTTAAGCTATTAAACACACTCTACATACATCTAAACCTTCTCAAATTTTAATTTTACCTAAAAACAGAAAAATGGAGATGAGAGACAACGAATCCCCACACCCCCAACTCAAAAATGAGTCGTGTCCCCACGACTCGAAAAGACTCAAAAATAAAATAAAAGAAAATTAAAATTTTACAGATATTGCACATAAAGAAAAGGTAAGGAAGAAAGAAAACATACTCTTCGAGGCTATTTACCTCGCCTGATCAATACCCGAAATAGGGTGCAGTGCTTTCCATGTATGTGATTTTAATATATCACCAATTTCGCTTTCCCTTACATCTTCTTATGCTCCATCCCAATCAGTCACACTCTAGAAATCTCTTGTTTATCTTCTTCCAACTTTGCTCTTAGAATAATCTCTCATGTGACAGTCGTTCATTCAGGAATATGTTTTGAATACAGCTACTAGCGTCCCAGAAGCTTTTGTTCATCTTGGGTAGATGGATCTTGATAGGAATAGGTTATGGTGTCTTCTCTATGAAAGTTGAAACATTTTTGCTCTTTGAATTCACGACAGCTAGCTTTCCTCTCTTCTCTTGATCCGATTTACCTTGTAATTTATTCCCAAACTAGTACCCATCTCAATTGAAATCTTCTAGAGCTTACCCAATACCTTGGTTTGATTCTTTATATCCCATACACTTGATAATATCTCTATTCTCCTCATCATCTCTTTTGACCCCCAACTCAAAGCTTAAACACTCTTGAAATTTGTAACTCTTGATCATAGGTGGAAAAAGCTTTATGTGGGTTAGGAAAAGTGTTAAGATGACAATTTTATATGTGGGTATGATTGAATCAAGCTTTAGTGATGTGGGTTTAATGAATTTTGGGAAAAGTTCTTGAAATTCATGGTTTTGATTCTTGGTTTCTAGGTGTTTTGATATGATTTGGGTGCTTGAATCTTCTTTGTAATGATGTAGGTAAGGATTTGGATGAGAATTAATGGTGATTTGGTAGTGTTTTGATGAGCTTCAATGGAGTTGGGAGATTTTTGGAGAAGAGAAAGAGGCTTGAGGTTTATGAAATTCGGAATTAATAGCTCTATACCTCTTTTTTAAGCTCAACCCGCAACTTTCTCTCTCTGGCGGCGTGGCGCGGTATACCGGGCATATCCTCCGGTATACCGGAACATCTGATGCTCCAAAAATTTTACCCACTGGATAATACCCGTGGTACGACCCGTGGCACCCGTTTTTGACCTTGCGGACCATGGCGCGGTACACCGGAGGGTACCCCGCGCCTTCTGTAGCTTTCCACGTCAAAATACCCGTGGCACGTGTTTTGACCTCGCGGACCATGGCACGGTATAGGGGGTAGTCCGTGGGTCAATTTTTTCTCGGTTCTGGACACGACCCGTGGCTCCACCCGTGGTACGGGTTTTGACCCTGCGGTGCATACCTGCGGACTAGGGGTAGTCCGCGGGGGTCATTCCGTCGCTCCGAAAATTTTTCCTCGCGTCCCTAACTCAATTTCTCCAATTCCTACACACCAAAAACACTAATACCTTTCTCAAATATGCATTATCAACTAACAACAACTAAATTAAACATAAATTAAAAACGTAAAAGACATGAAAATTAGAAAAAACTACGGGTTGTCTCCCGTACAGCACTTTTGTTTAACGTCTTTCAAAGTTAGACGTGTTACCTCGATCAAGGCTTGCGTACATAACCTCCCCAACAACGGGTTAGGTTATGCTCATCTACTATCCGAAGTTTGTGACCCTTCTTAGCTTGTATTTCAATCCGTTTTGACGAAATAACTCTTGTAACTATAAACGGACCCATCCACGAATCCTTGAATCCCCGTGATCTATTCTCTTGTTTGGGGGCTTTCCATGCACGCATGTCACCAACCCCAAACTCGCTTCTGATTCTCTTCTTCACGGGTTTATTGTGGACTTTCTTTTTAATTTCTTTTGTCACAACTAGGAGTGTTGGGCCTTTTTCTATACGTGATTCCTCATGCTTTTCATCCACCAAGTGGAATGTTTTAGATTCTTTTCCCATTCGGAAAGTCACGGTTCCCCTATGAATATCAATTATGCTGTGACTTTTCGCCAAGAATGGGCGTCCAAGTATCAATGGAACATGTTGACCTGCAATGCTATCAAGAATAACAAAATCTATAGGTATAGTTAAAGTACCTACTTGGACAAGCACGTCTTCAATGACTCGCCATGGCTTTATCGTTGAATTATCTAGGAGCAGCAAATCAATATCTTTTCTTTTGGAATCTCCCATGCCTAACTTCTCGAACAGATTATTGGGCATGATATTCCTTCCTGAACCCAAGTCACACATCGCTTTAGATTTGAAATTACCACCTATATTAATTTGGAGATATAAAGCTCCAAGATCTTGCATCTTTTGTGGTAGCTTCTTTGGAATGGTTGTCAAGCTTTCTTTAGTACGGTTCCTATTCTCGATCTCAACTTCTACACTTTCACTCTTCTTGGACAGATCTTCTTTGCAGACTATCGGTGATGTAGGCTCTTTATATGCGATTATGTCCTCTATGCATAGCGTGCTTTGTTCTTCCCTTCTCGGAATATCTAGTTCATTAAGTGGAACTTGTGGTGATTCCACTTCCTCCTCTTCTTGAAGGCTGAACTCTTCAACAACGTCGAACCAAACCTCGCTATCGATTTCAATGGCCTCGTCATCAAATTTTTTACCTAGGCCAGTTTGCATGTATGGGACTTCGAGTATAGGAACAATGATTTTTTCTGGACTTGACGTTTCAGATTTAGTATCACCACTAGGATATGTAATTCTTTGTAGATAAGTTGGTGATAGTAACGGATGTGTAGGCGGTGTCTCCGCCTTGTCTTCTTCTTTTTGCACCTTTTGTGCGGTTGTCTCTTATTTATCGGTTTCTTTTTCTTCTTCCACATGCTTGAATTCTGGATCAACCTCCTTCGCAATTTGATCTTTAACAATTACTTCTTCTAAGCTAAGTTTGGTTGGTTCTTCTACGGTTGAAATTTCGAATCCAACATTGCTATAACCCAGTTTCTTATGTAATTCTTGTTGTAACTGTAGATTGATCGTATTGAGTTCCGTTAATCTTTGCTCCATTGCTTGATATTTTTGGTGCATAGAACGTATTAAGGTTGTATTAGCATCTATCTTTGCCGCATTTTGATCTACCATGTTTTCCAAATAATTTATACTTTCAAAAGGGTGAGACGGAAGTGCTTGTTGAACCTGTTCTTCTATGACACTTCGGATTAACGGTGGAAGCTCTTGCTGGAATTTTAGAGAAGAATTAGTCACTTGAGTGACTTGTGTCTCCTAGGCTTCCACTTTTGCAGCTTGCTCCATGGATGTTTCATTGTTGAGTTGCATACAATTTTGAACCAGAATTACTAATTTATCCATCACTCCTTCGAGCTTGGTTATAGCTTCTTTTTGTGGATTATGCATGGGTTGTGGTGGAGCTTGTAATTGATAGCTCGAACCTTCTTGATAAATTTTTTTACTTCGGGCCCCATGCATATTTTGTGCGTAATAATTTTCCATACCTAATAAACCTGAGAAGAGACTAAAAAGAAAACGCGTAAAACTGAAAACAAATAAAAACCTCTACACTAAATAAACACAAAATAGATTTAACTTAAAGATAAATCCCCGGCAGCGGCGCCAAAAACTTGGTGGGAGCAAAGGTGTGATAAAATAATAGATAAATAAAGATACACCCTTGAGAACCACGGAACTCACTGCAAGTATCACAGATCGTTTGCAAGTTTTAATGGTAAGTCAAGTTCATTCGCAGGGATTGTATCCGTTAGATTTACTTATATTTAACAAGCGTAGACAAATTTAGATGTTTAGAATAAAATATAAAAAGATGAATAATATGAATAACTATCTAATGCAAATAAATAAATAAAACAAATAAACAAACAAATAACTAAATATGAATGTAAGTCAAATAAATTAGGATTACTAAGTCTATTACTAAATTGTTATTCTAACTTGTCATATTAAGCATTATATATTAACCAGGATTCTAAATTCTACCTAGCCTTTTCTAGACATAGGAGCAACCTCTCCACTACTAGGGATTCCTAAGTAATGATTGGTGATTAAATCAAACCTTAATGGCTATCTAGTTAAACTAGACGATTATGTGGTGTTGTCAATAACTAAGATTAATCCTAAGATTGATCAGATCTAAGGAAATAAGTCAAAACACATAATAACAATATACGCCAAGCTTAATCAATTAAAATAACAAATAGTATTTAAAGACAAAATAATAATCCAATAATTAAAAGCAAAACTTACAGAATAAAAGCTTAGAATTATGGTTGAGAATAGATCTATAGCTAATTACTCTAAATATAGAGAAGGTGAGATGTAGAAGAGGAGTTGTCAGTCTCCAATCTTCTTCTTCTTGTCTTCCTCTACAGGTCAACTTGCTTCTTGGATGAATAGCTTGATTCTAAGGATGAATATTAATGTAAAGGACTAAGCTATTGTTTAAAAGTAAGAAAATATAAGTAAAGACTAAGCCTATACTTTGCAACTGAGCAAGGACATGTTTACAATGGTATAAGGGTGTATTTATAGGTGTTTAGGAAGACCTAATTCGTTTTCTTGAAGGAGAAGTAAGTAGTGGACTCCAAGCCCAACTCAAATTCGTAACCCTAAAAACATGAAATCAGGTCCGATCTTCTTTTGGCTCTAACAGCTTCAATATTCATCCGTTTGACGCGTATGCATATACCAAATTGTTCGTCTCGGAAAGCTCTTCAACTTTTCTCTTGACCATT
This sequence comes from Nemophila menziesii, assembly GCA_029959085.1. Classification (NCBI taxonomy): domain Eukaryota; kingdom Viridiplantae; phylum Streptophyta; class Magnoliopsida; order Boraginales; family Hydrophyllaceae; genus Nemophila; species Nemophila menziesii. The sequence goes on from JARWIR010000044.1 coordinate 447,353, forward strand.
TCTCCAAATTCCACACCGTTTTTGAGATACAAGCTGATTTGTGGTCGTAGGTGCAGAAATTCAGGATTAAGGCAGCTTTTCCTTTTCCATGTTTTTAGCTTTTATTTCCTTATCTCCAATTACCATGTCTATCTCTTTCCATATCTTGTAGTCTTTGACTTGGAATCTAATTAATCTCCATAATTATATTTAAAGCTTCACACTAAATAAATAATTAAACCCAATATGCTCTAAAAATATTATTTTACTAAATCAAGACTCAAAATAGGAAAGTGCACTATTTCTCAAGAAAATCGACTCAAAGACTTCCTAAATCACTAAAAATGATGTCTCATCCTAATATAAATCTATCACAAATGAGGAGACATCATACACTTTATATCTTTGCTAAGAGGCATGATCTTCATACTCTCAACCTTTAATCTCGAATGTCTATAAGAACTCTGATCTTTATCTCCTCGTAGGTTTGGATTTCTCGAACTGGTATTCTTGATTCTCCACTCCTTAACTCCTCAAGGGTCTAATGACCCTATATTTAATTCTTTCCTGAACCTGCAAGAGTTATACATGGACATTTTTCGTAACATTGAGCCATTCGAACTCAATGTTTTATCAACAATCATATCAATCAAAATACAATATTTAGGATAACACTTCTGCAAAAGACAAAAATGACAAAAGCTTTTTATAATGATCATGTTTGACATGTCAAAATCCAATGAACATCTTAGGTGGATTATTTTCGTAAAATTCCTTGTATATCTTGTTTTACATCCCTAATGGATTAAATATATTGTGAAGTGTATCTAGAGGCCCTTACTTATAAAAAATGGTGGTTTGAGATAACGTTATCTGGATTATTTAGGGAGAGTATGTTATCAAGTGGAAGCCTTTATTGATGGTTGACATGGATTTCATATCAGAGTCCCTTTAATATGGATAGAGAGAAAGCCGCATTTTTTTAGAAAATAATCTCTAGGTAGAGGTGATAATGGCTGCACGAGATATGACATCGATAGGTGGTGGTGGTTATGGATGTGCATGGTAGGACAATGGTAAGGGATTGGTGAATGTTAGAAGTCGTAGAAGTTGGTGGAGAATGATCTTTCTATGGTGGTAGATAGAGGTGGTTATGAATGCGTTGCTAGGGTAGTGGTTGGTAGGGGCTGGTGGGTACGTTGTCTGAAGAAAGATCAGGTTTTTTAACAATATGAGATAGATCGAAGTGACACAACGAGAGAGGTAAATTTGACGGAGAAATGTGATGGTCGTTGAAAGTGTAGGTAAAGTGTGTGTAAAAGATGAGATCTAGATTTACGAGATAGGGAGATGTTTTTCAAAAGGATATAAAAAATCCAATGGGTCCCTCAAATGATGAGTTTTTAAAAAAATTATTATTTATTCAAACGATCTTTATTGTTTGAGATAAGAGGATGAATTTGAGGCGTTCATTGATTTAAGGGTGGTAGAGCATCTCAACCATCGTTTACGTATCACTAACTCCAGATTTAGAATAGTTTGTGTTTGTAAACAACAAAAATGATGACGCTATAATAGTTTATCAATACTCCCATGTATATACCCTAAAAATGAACTGCCTAACAAGATAGGAGTTACAAACTAAGAGTAAGAAAAAATATGTATAATAAAGCTAAATTTTTACTTATAGGTGGTTTAAATTTTTGTGTAAGTTCTAATTTTTCACGAAATGAGATACTTTATTTGTAAGCTTTTGGGTTAGATGAAAAAAAACCTAAAAAATTATTAGCTTTATCCTAACTTTTATATTACTTAGTTTACTTGAGGAACCATGAATCTTGAATATAAACATTGGATTATGAATTTAAACCTAATACCATGAACAAATAGTTTTGAATTTTGAACTATAAATCATGATCTTTGTACATGAAACATGGATCATGAACCATGAATAGTTAACCATGAACTATTACCATGAACCTTAAATATGAATTTTGAACCATGAACCATAATTCATGATTAAATTCTGTCTAGAATAAGGAACAAATATTGTCTAGATAACTACCATAACCATACATGTTAGTCGTAAGTTTAAAAAGTAATTTGTTTAATCAAAATTATATGAATAACTATTATCGTACACAATAATAACTTGTTTTCAATTACTTAAAAGATGATTGGATTCAGGTAATTATTCCAACACATAAGCTTAATATATGTGTACATATAGATATGTATATAAGTTCTATTTTTGTAAGAAGATTACAACCAGATTTTAATTGCTTGGTTATCACTTTATTCACCAAGTACAAGTAAATCTTACAAGGAAACTTGCAAACCATCTTTTGGATTTCCTTTAATATAGTAAATATTTATAAAGACATAAAGCGTACAAGTTAAGTGGACATTTATTTAAGAAGTAAGGGAATATAGTAAATATCTTAGGGCTAATGGAACCCCTAAATTCAGCCCCTTTCTCTTTAAGTTCACCGTAAATAAGGATGCATAACTCTTTAATGACATACACCGGTACAAGAGTTTAAGTATTCATATTTCTCTATTTTTGACATCCAATTATGATTAAGACACCATTAATTCCGGAGTGAATAAAAGGATACTACCGATATTCACTCTTCTTCAATGTGAGTTTTGAGTAATAAAAGGCTATCCATTATAAACCATAGGTATTATTAAATTATAGATGACCGAATAAGGTTTTTACCTAGTCCAAACCAAAACCCTAAATTTTTTCTAAAACCCTAAAAGTGGTATGAATCCTCACTTTAGGTTCTTGATTGCAATAAAAAGAGAAATAAAACTTCCATTTTTAAAAAGGAACGGGGAAAAATATTTTTTGAAATATATACATTATTTTCTTTGTAGATAGTGGGGAATAGAATGTTGTATGACTAACTTTTGCTCAAATTCTCCTAGTTTCCTCTATTACTTTTAAAACTAACCAACTTACTAGATGTGCAATTTAAGTAACCAATATACATATAATTTAATATATCTCTAAATCTAATAAATTAATAATCCAAAATTGAAGAAATAAACCATTAATTTTGAATGGTGAATTAGACAATTAGTCATTTTGAGATAATCAAAGTACTATCTTGTTATTAATAAAATATCTACAATTAACAAAATATTGTTACATTATTCCAAAAAATAACAAATATACTCTTGTAGAGGTGTGTATTTGTTAAAGTAAAATAGGAGAAACAATAATAACAAAGATGGAGAGTAATGATCAGGTACATAAGAAGGTACGAATCATCAAACCATATAAATTAATGGTAATAACAAAGATTGGTTAAACGGTAAAGTTGAAAGTGAGATGATAGTCTCATCAAGAGCTCAAGTTTGAGTTATTCGAGGATTTTCTTAATTTGACTTGTTAGTTAAACAAGTCAAGCTCGAGTTTTAAATTCAGGCTCGTTTATTAAACGAGTCAAACTCAAACTTGTATAAACTCGACTTATTATAAAGGTTATTTAATAGTTCATTAGTTGACTTAGTAGATATATTCAATTATAAAATTATCGATATATTTATATACAAAAATTCAAAAAAATACGTAAATTTTTTGCATACGTAATTAATCATAATAAAGAATTATATATCTACTATGTAATTTTTTTCTATATATCAAATTATGTAATGTGTTATATATTAGTTTTACTTAACTTCATTTTGAATTCATAAGTGAATCTCAAACAGACCTCAAACAAACCAAGTTGAGCCAAGCTCAAGCTTGGAAATAAATTAACGTGCCAAGCTCAAAATTAAACATCGAGGCTTATATATATCAAAGTAAAATCGAGCTCAAACTCACTAAAATATTACCAAACCAAACTCAATATAGCCAAAGTTTGCCTCGACTAGTTTGCAGGACTAGGTTCAAGCACTAAGAAGCCAATCGGTACCACCACATCAGGATAATACCAAATAAGACATATAAGAAGTAAGGTTAGACTAATAAAATAACCATGGAGAGACTCAAATATTTTAGATTATGAATTTCAACAATCATGAATTTATCAACATATCATTCAAACCTAAACTAAGACAGAAAAAATTTCTTAATAGGAATATAAAATAATAGTTGTAGGGTTGTAAAACATTATGGTTACAAAACTGGCGCACTCTTAATTTTGTAGGTAATGAAAAAAGAAGGGACTATTTATTTTTTTGAGTGAAAAGTGATGAATACTTTATAAACAACTGAATATAAACTTTTCTGTTAAGATTTAGTGTCTAAATGAATTAGAATTTACTTGAAATGTTGAAAAAGACTAGTTAAGAGTCATTCAAATTTGAATTGGTAAAATTAGCGTCTTAATGAATTAGATGAAGATTACATTAAGTTCAGACAATTACAATCAAAGAATGAGTCTTGATATGGACTAAAAAAAACTAAACACAAGGTAATAAACCAGCATGACACCATATCACAAATACCGCATTGCAATCTTCATTAACATAAGAAAAAATTTAAACAAATTAACCCAAGCAAAATACCACATTTTCATGCATATAATATTCTATTATTTTTAATATCCCATTACACAAATAGAAATTTGTTAAAATTTAAGAACTACTCCACAATGTATGTAGATTACTCTTCAAGTAAACATCACACCTGAACTAGTAGCCACCACATAGTCCGAGCATCTTCCTTTTCCCGTGATGTCAAAAAATCACTCTCTAACTTTGTAAAGTTTAGCATTTTAATAAATCTAAGGAAAAAATCCAAATAAGTATGGCCATGTGATATATATATATATGTATAGAAATATGTGTCCGTTTTGCTTCATGAAATCATCATCTTTATTTTTGGTATATGAAGAAGCCAGTGGAAAATGTTGCTAGAACTTCATTCATGGATACTTAAGTTCACAATTTAAAAGTAAATGTAGAGAAATGAAGAGTGAGATGGTGATTTGGTGTTTATAGATAAGAAATAAAAGTATATGCACATTAAGGGTGCACAATCCATGTCAATAACAAGGGTTGTTTTCATAATTAAAAAAGAGAAGTATTATTTCTGGAAAGAGATTCTAGGAACTAAAGTAAGTACAAAAATTATTCCATTAGATAATAACAATGAAATTATTCTGGATATTCGCTACTTTAAGAAGTACAAAACAAAACGGTCACGTGTCCTTTCATCACATCCCGATTTGTCTGGACATGCGAGCTGATACCTTTAAAAAGCGTGCTAGGTCGCAAGCTATGAGTTTGCAGGGGTCTTTTAACACGATTCTATATTTTTTAAGACTCGGAATCAGACAAGTTAGGGACGATACTTGCAGTAGTTTAAATTACCGATAAAAAAGATAATAAAAATAAAAAAACCACCACACCACCAAACCTATTGCACCGAACCTCTGCCAAGACAACACATTAATCACTTGAATATTAACCTAATACAAAAATAGAGTTAGGAGAATATTAACCATTTGGGTACACATCCACCACACCAACAACAACCTACGCATAATCGTCCACCATAAATTTAGAAATAAATAAAAATACAAAATATATTTTAATAAAACCAAATAAAATAACATTTAGTCATTTTAAATTCTAATAATTTTATCACAAAAATGATATAACTACAAATTTATTAAAAAGAAAAAACTGTAGAAATATGAAATTACAAAAAAATATATTTATGAATTTGTAATTATGACGTCGTACTTTATAATCTCTTATAAATACAAAATATAAGGGGTGAGCATGGGTCAGGTTTACTCCCGGTTGGGGTTTAGGGTAAGGGTAGGGTAATGTAGTTGGGTTTATATTTTGAAAAATCTAGTGTAGTTTAATTTTTTACCATACCCTCGGGTTGCCCATACACGGATTAACCCCTGGTTAATTTAACCTGGATTTTTTAATGACACTTATATGAAGTATACAAAATACTAAGTTCAGCAAAATACATGTCATTTGAATTACATTAATTTTTTTACAAGTTTAACAAAATACAAGTTCATTTGATGTTGATTCACAAAAATATTAAAATTATTACATTTCAAGTTCATATACAGAAATACATCTTCAAATGTTAAGATGTTACGAGGTTGTTCTATGTAAAATATTCTAGTATAATATGTAACTTACACCACCCCAAACAAGGATTAGCACTTGAATATATGAAGCCGTGAGACTCAAAATTGTTTAGTTTCATCATAGGTTGACCATATAATTTTTTTAATTGGTAATCACCACATGCCTCATGTAATATACAATTTCACGGGTCTCAGATATTGTTGTAAAATATCTTCGAATCCATAAAATCCTCATAACCAGATTGTGTTCCAAACACATAGGCAACTACTAATGACTACCAAATACATATAAAAAATAATGATTATAACGAAGGGCTTGCCGAGAATTAGTGGACATCCTGATTGATATTTATCTAAAGGTTTCAGCAGATGTCAAGTCAAATTCCTCTAAGAAAGAGTTCACAAATAGTGGAGTAAGTAAGAATTACAAAATGTATGTACAAAGTAAATAAAATTAACCAATATATGTAATAAACTTATCAAACTCAACCTCAACTTCAGAAACTGAACCTGAAATCAGAAATCATATTAAACCATTTAGAGTCCAAAAGTAACTACCACAAATCATATATATGATATCGACCATAGTATTTCAGACTAAAGTTTACTCAACATGTGGAAATTAATTCAACTCCTTGTTGTCAAGCTTTTTTTACTAACATTAATACGTCCCCAATGTTCTCCATTTTCAAAATAAAATCTAACTCACATTTTTTATCCTATATTTCATTATCTATGTTATCACCCTTTCAGCACCAGATACTAAAAATTTCCTTGTCTTTTAATCCCCAAAGCAACTTAAAAATGCTCAAGTTAGAAAGCCAAAAATGAAGTCAAAAGATTACAATCCCCATAAAATAAAAAACTAAAAAATGAAAGTTCAGTGTAATACCCAGGATATATGTTCCTAATGCATAATTTTCATAGACGTCTATAATGAATACTTCAACGGTTAGATTTATAAATAACTTTTTTCTAGAGCAATTAAACGGATGTAAGACCTTACAACCAAACAAATACTCGCAAAATCTGAAAGCAAACACTTTCTATATCAGAATTTAACCATTTGCAAATCACAAATAAAACTATTTTGAAATCAGAAAAGAAATTAAGAAATAATTTTACGAACAAAGGAACATATTAAAAAAAGAAAACAATTATCAACAAATTAGGAAGAAGCTCGAAGAACTTTGCTCACTTAAAAAACTAAGTTCTAAAAACAAAAGTATCTGGAACAAAAACAAAATACAAAATATTAGTAAGTATATATTAGATCTAAAACAGAAAAAGAGGAAAAAATAGAAAATGTTCAAATTATAACATAAAAGACAATTTATTCTATTAATTATTTTCATTCTTTTGGGAGAAATGGAAAAGATTATGCGCGTACTAATAGTCTCACATTAGAATTTGGGATAAAAACCATTGAAAATGATTTAATATAACATGATTTTCTTATCTTGATGACTACTTAATGTCTCTTTATTTTTGCTATTACGGAAGTTACCAAGGCTTGGTCTACAAAACAACTGACTTTAATGAGCATTGAAGAGCATTTATCACCAACCAATGATGAACATTTATGTGACGGCTTTTTGTCTTGCCATTTCTTCTATAAATAATGACTTTGTTACTTGCATTTCAAGAGAAGAGGAAAAATTGTTCTTCAGATAATGAAATAACTATTCTAGGGAAGAATAAAAAACAATTCTTTGTAGAATGGAAAAAACTATTCTAAAGATATATGAAAAACTATTCTAGAAGAATGAAATAATAATTTTTTAGAGAATACAAAAAAATTATACTAGAGGAAATATAGAATAGAATACGGACGAAACTAAGAATTCGGAAAAGAAAATACTACTCTCTACTCTCCTCTCATAGAATATTTTAATATTACCAGAGCCGAACTTCTATTAGAGATAACGGCACGACCGAAATATCTTTTTAACATGATTTTCAATTCCATATGATAGTTCTTTTCTTGAATTTTCGTGTAAATTTCTTTGTTTTCAATTTCTTGTAATAGTGTAATATTACTTTTAATCTAAAATAACTTCTTTTAAATTTATATGAAATCTATTTTTTACTTTTTCTAGTGATATTGTTAGATTTTTCCAACAAAATCTCCCTTAAATTTTTAGCTAAATATACATGTTAAATCACCCTAAATCCAGCAACATATGAATGATATAATAATATCCAGCAACATGTTAAATCTCCATTTTCTCCTCTCTAAAACCCAACTTCTTCCATTTTATTCCACCTGTCTTTTTTTCTCCAAAGCCTACATCCTCCTCTTTCTTTGAATAAAGTTTTGTTTTCTTTGACACCCTTGGTCTAGGGCTTCTATCTCTAACCATGTTCTGTTTTTTATTAGTTAGTATATCATATCGAATCTATGACCATTACATTTCAAATATAGATTATATGTATAAGTTTACCAACCCAAACCTTCTTTGGAGAGGTGTGCTTCCTTATTTACATATCTTAAATTATTTCATTATCTTGTCATTTGGAAAATAGAAAATAATCTTGTGGAACAGTCAGATTTTTAATTTTAATATGTTAAAACATGAATATTTGTCAATTTGTATTCTTCTAAATAGTTTTATGTTTCCAAATGTTACATGTACATGTTTTAGATTACGTTTATGAATTGCATACATTTCTTTAAACATAATTAATTCATAAATTATAATTTAAGGTTGTAGTAATAATATTACATAAATAAATACATATCACTTGGTTTTTAGCCTTAGTAATTGGGGACTAGAGCTATAAAAGTTTTTTGCAATTTTTTTTCATTTATCATCTTTAATTGTATCTCTTGTTTTAGAATTTTATTCCAAGAAATTTCATTCACATTAAATAAAATTCTTTAGGTGTATCAGTCCAACGACACTACAGCTTCAAGATAGAAATTGTTCTAAGGAGGTTTCAAAATGTGTCAAGGTTTGGCTGTGTATAAAATGACCATTAATCTTAGATACTACGTCACTATTTCAAATCAGTGAGATTTACTTTTACTTAATTGATTAAATTAATTAGTATTTATATTTGGAATTGGGGAGTTTAAGTACTTTATACCACAAACCAAGAGTTTTTATCACAATCTATAATTTCGTATTACAGGATTAATTAGTAAAAATATTCAAGAGAGGGAAGAGGAGGGAGATGTTGGAGGGGAGGGATCTCGCAAAAGATTCAAAGTATCCAAATCAACACGTGGCAAAGGTATGATTTTGGATGCTAATTTTACTGTCATTTTTGTATGTTTAAGTATTTTATACCACAAACTAGAAGAGAATAGGGATCTACTTTAACAAGAGCGAATTTAGAAGCCAAACAATTTTTTCCATGTCTCCGTTTTCCATTCACGGTCTTAATTGGGACCTAAAAAAAGATAAGCGCTACCATAACAATGGCAAATCTGATTCAAACATCTCAACCAATTTAAATAGAAAAAAGACATCCCATATAATGCACAATGGGACTTTATTGAAAAAAGTTCGATAGTTTCTCTATTGGTTACTCCACATAGATCTTACACATTAAATTGAATGTAATGAAAAAAATTATATTTTAATCTTGATACATTGTTGTTTTTTTATTTTTGTTTTTATTAATTATATTCATATAAACGTGGATTCATTTATTTCATGATTGTGTTAAGTATACAAATTATGTCAATTCCATTGAGGGACAACAGTGTAGGTGGAACAGCTAAGACAGGCTGAAATGCATCGCAGGTGTAACAACAGGTATGCTTAGGGCTCCCAAATCACAAGTCCTTGGAACTAGTACACATCACAACCCGTAGAGGTTGTTTAAGGGGCTCCAAATCTGCGAAATGCTAAGGATTGTTGGCGCAATAACATATCATAAATTTTTTAAATGGATGGGATATATAAAAATTAAGTAGTACTATATCAAATTTGGGAGGATGCAGCCACGACTAATCCCATGAGAAATATACATGTCTCCTCATGCATATTCTCACTTAATAAGAACTAGGCTACCCACATTCAGGTAGAGGATTTGAACCATGTACCTCTTGCTTTACCCCTTTTGGATGCATGCTATTGTAATTAATTGTCTAACCTAAAAGTAAGCTATAAAATGGATAAATTCGAGTGATGGATTTTGAAGATTTTCCAAATTAACTAAATGTGTAAATTTATGATATTATGATTCATGTATATATAGTTGAGACTGATTTTAGTTTGTTTTTTGATTTTTAATATTTTTTTCTCTTAAGTTAACGTTTACCGTTAAATTTCTAATTTCTTGTAATTTAATAATATATGTTGACCAAATCCACATTCGACCCAGATCTAACCAAAAACCATAAACCCAAACACGAAATCTTATATAGTGATTAGGTTAGGTATTGGGTCTTGATAATTGAAATTCGCACTTTCGCGTTTAGTGCTAGTTTAATTATGTAAGTTGGATAATCAACCCGTATGCACCCTTACACTAGATGATATTTGGTCTAAAGAGGATTTTTTGAGTTGAAAGAGAAATAACTAATTAGATCGATATAGGGGGTGTAACACGATATTTTTCATGTTGCGGTTATCCAACTACATAGTTGTAATAAAATTGTACGTATTATGCATGACAACAACCCGTGGCATGAAAACCTTGAAGAGATTAAGGCCTTATTTCTTCTTACAAGTTACTACGTTCATATCTTTCAAGAAGACCTCAGATCTATGAGTATCTTGATCAAAACCTTACACTTGAGAAAGTTAAATGCGATATTTTTTTGATATGGAGGTGAAAACTCTGAATCTATACAATAACCCTGGCCTCATTTATAAAAAATATTGGGAAATTATACAATTTGATGTTTTTACATGGTTAGAGTTTTCTTCAGTGTATCTCTAAATCTCAACATACGAATAATTCTATATTTACATTGGTTCCCAAAGGTGATAAGTAGGAAAAAGTGGTTGATATATGTCTAGTATCATGCTGGAAAATTGATTACAAGATTAATGCTACCATTCATTTATATGATGAAGGTATATATAGATGGTATTATATCCCCCACATAGTCAACGCTTTTGTCGGAAGGAGGTAAGGAAATTCTAATTAAAGCTGTCTTACAAGCTATACCAAATTATGCGATGTCAATGTTTGAATTTCCAAAAACACTGTGTAAAAAATTGTCGAGTATTGTTGCTAATTTTTGGTGGGACGCTGGGAATAAAAAAAGAATTCACTGGATTAACTGGAAAAGAATGGCGAGATCTAAGAAGATTGGAGGCTTAGGATTTTGGGATTTCTACAAAATGAACTACGCAATGTTAGCAAATCAAGCTTGGAGGCTGCTTAACAATTTAGATTTGTTTGCTTATAAAATTCTTAAATCTATCTATTTCCTGAATTCTAATATGATTGATGCAAAGTTGACTAAACGACGATTTTGGAGGATGTAAAGCATTTTAAAGGACAACAATTCTTAAAGAAGCATATGTTATGGAAAGTAGGTAATGGAAGAAATTTTAGTATCTGGAATCATTGTTTGCTTAGCACAGGTATTTGTTTGAAAGCCTAATAATTCTTAAATTAATTTTGTGCATGACTTTTTTGATAAATCAGGTATTGGGTGGAATAATGAGTTACTTCAAAATTATTTTTCGAAAGAAATGGGAGACTTTATTACAAAAATTCCGAGATGTATTATTGAAGATGAAGATAAACTAATATGTCCATATAACAAGATTGGGGAATATTCTACTAAATCAGGTTATCATATTTTGGTTAATGAAGAATTGGCTCTAGAAGCACAATCATCTATTCAGGGAGATAATAAGGATAACGGTATTTGGGATATAATCTGGAAAAATAATGCACCGTCAAGAATTAAAAAAAATTGTTGGAGAGTGTGCAACAATGCTTTAGCGGTTAAAAACAATCTGAAAAATAGGAAATTTGTTAATAATGAGATTTGTGAATGGTGTGAACTGGAAAATGAAGATATTGTACACATTTTCTTGAAATGCCCTTCTACCATGGAAATATGGGCCTTATCACCATTGCAGATTAAGATTGACCAGAACTTTAAAGGTATGTTTTTAGAATAGTTTAGACAAATTATTGATGGTTATAGTGAAAATGGATGGGAGAAAAAACAGGTGATAGCTTATGTGGTGGGACTATTATGGAATATATGGAAGGAAAGAATGAAATGCTTGCATGAAGGAACTAAGTGGAATGGTGATAGCATTTTAAGGAAATCAAAGGGGCTAATTTTGAGGATTTTCGGGTCGTGTATGGATTGGAGAAATATTTTTAATACAAAAAGGGATTATAATGAGTATAATGAAGAGAGTAATCCAATGGTAATGGATGAAGCTGAAGTTATTTGGATGAGTAGTGACTCTTTATAAATAATAAAGACCCAGCTATTGACGCAACTGGGGTGGGTAAAGATGATAATGTGGTGAAAAGATCAAGCATGAAACTTAAAATATAGTGTTATCGAAAGAGATTGTGTAGGCCATTTTATTAGCAATAAGACTAAGTAAATATTTTCTAAATCAAAGTGTGTTGTTTTGCTCGGATAACCTTGAATTAGTTCAAGGAATTTTTGGGTTGACCGGGCTCCATTGGAGCCTTAAACCTACCCTTTCGGAAGTTAGGAAATGGTTAGGTCAAGGTTCAGATTGGAACATTGCCCATGTGGATAAAAGATACAATTCTACAGCTAATGCACTTGCTAAGTGTACTAGGAAAAATATAGATCTTTGTAGCTGGAAGGACTTATCACTTACAGCTTCTAATGAGTTTTTAGTTAAAATATGTAATACACATAAATGATTTTCTTATATTCTCCGATTAAAAAAAACGACAACTAATAACAAATAATACACTTATGACGTCAAATAAATATACATGTAGAAATGACTAAGCTCATCTAATGTCTTTGCTTATCACACTATCTCAACATATACCCATGTACTATTAAGGAGATAAAATCATCCTATACGTTAATTATGAAGTTAAAACTTAGTATTTAGTTATTTTTATTAAATACATAGAAGTACACTCTTATAAATATTTAATATGTTTATCTTTAATCCTATTTTTAATTATACAGTAATATATTTAATTCGATAATTTTGGACTCTATGTATTATTATTTATTTGGATTACATTGTCGTTATTATTGGATTGATTGTATTATTTTTTTATCGTGTATGATTAATTATAAAATTGGGATAACACGGTCTACTTCGTCGTTTATCCATTAATTGTTATCGTTGTTGAATCGACCTACTTAGTTGTTTCATATTTGATATTTGATATATCTATCGATCGATCGCTCGACATGATACAATCGAGTTGTACTAGGCGGCAGCGGGCTTGCCAAGATATACACGACTATCATGATCTATTCCCACCTGGCGCATGTTACGGATATTTCCTTGGCCAGTGGTTCATAGGTTCCTGGGTATTACAAGTGAGAGTGATAAGGGATCGAGAGTTGCGGCGGGAGTCATAAGGGAAAAACCACAGTGTCTTTTGCAACGTGATTATTACTTGCTAGTGTATATAGCTTGATGGGTAGTATAGGCTGCCTAGTTGGATATATATACTTATATGATTTATTTATTTATCGTTTTATGAATGTTTACTTTATATTCAGACCTATATCAGTTCAATGACAACTTCTTATATAATTACCGCCCTTAGGTTAAAGTCTACATATGACTATTATTTATTTTCTCGCTGAGCTAGTGGAAGTTCACCCCCCTTTCCCCACCCTTTCAGGTTAAGATAACTTAAGGAGTTGGGTAGTGGTCAGTAGCAAAGGACAAGTTGAAGAGGAAGAATAGATTTTTGTATTTATTACTTTGTATTATTTAATTTTGCACAATGTAATGTAATAAATAGTTAGGTAGTATAATAATATACTTTTATTAATTTTAAATTAGATAGAATAGTCATGATTTTTGGGGCGCTACAAGTTGGTATCAAGGCTTAGAGTAGTCTCTAAGCGTAACTAGGAATAGGATTCTCAGACTATGGACAATGGATAGAAAATGGGTAGACAAAACATGTAAATCGATAAAAATTAGAATTAATTAGTAGTTGTCATTGAACCAACCCCAAGATAACTCTTGAGGGTGATCCCTTGTCTAGTACTAAATGTGGTGATAATCTCTTGAGTAGAGTGTCATTGTTTTTGGTTACTAGATTCGTCTATATTTGGACATTTAGATCCTTAATAGAAATTTAATCATAAGTAATTACGCGATTGTATTTAAGTGTCAAAATTTTTTAATTTCCATACTTGATAATTTATAATAATTCGTCGTTTATGCCTTCTTTGATTAATTCCTATGATTGAAATCATTTAAATCAAAATGAAAAAAGTCACACTAAATAAATCGGGCTTAGAAATTAATAGGAAAAGGAATTTCGAGGGCGATAATTTTTTAAGGTGGAACGACTGTGAAACATTGAATATTTTAATAAAAAGAAATTTATATAAATATATTTTTAACTTATAATAAAAATATAAGTAACTAAAATTATTTGTAATGAATACTATTTTATATATATCAAAGGAAATCTATTTTAATATTTTATTAATTTTAAAGTAATTTAAGTCTCGTAAATAGTGTAGCTTAGCATAAATACATAATTGATTATTACTAGTAAAGTAAACTAATTGATATAGGAAGGTAATAATATTATTATTTATAGAAAATTAATAAGTCCTCACACCTCTCCACACTTACACCATCTTCACAATCCTAATCTCCTTTACTCCAAACCTATTGCATGGATAAGAATTAAAAATATCACCGTATCTGATCCTTTCTAGCTATAAACATGAAACTAAGAACAAATAATACACTTATGACGCCAAATATATGTACACATACAAATGACTAAGCTTATCACACTATCTCTATATATATTCATGTACTAGTAAGGAGATAAAATCATCCTATATGTTAAATTATGAAGTTAAAACTTAGTATTTAGTTATTTTTATCAAATACTGGTGGGGGCAAAAGTGTGATAAAAAATAAAAAAATTAATATAATAATAAAATACACACCCTTGACTACCACGAGAAAGTCACTGCAAGTATTACAGATCTTTAGTAAGTTTAGTTAGTAAGTAAAAGCTTGTTCGCAGGGTTTGATCTGTTAGATCTTCTTAAGGATATAAAGAAGTATAGGAGAAATTACTTGTTAAATAAAAAGACAAAAAGAGTAAGAATATTTATTTGGTTTTTAGATCTGAAAATTTATAATGCTAATAAATAAATACTAAACGAATGGAAATGAAAAATATAGCTTAGGGTTTGTAGTATGCACTTATCTTTCAAAATCAATATTCTAGTTATAAGGGTGATCAATATTCTAAATCTAGATTCTAAGTTCCTCCTAACCCCTTTCCAGGCGGACTTAGATGGCGACCTCACAATTAAGATTGGACTTAACTAAGGTGCTCCTACGCCACTAGGTTCTTAGATGAGACAGGCCTTCTAATAATGATCGGTGATTAAATTAAACTCTAGTGACTATCTAGTTAGGCTAGCGTGTAGGATCACTACCGCACACTAGAATCTTATGTGGTGTTTCAAAAATTAGACACCCCTTCCGGGCGACCATCTAACTACTATTAATGGGGTACCCTATACACATACATTCGCAAGACTACGGTCAATAAATCAAATCATATAAAACAGATATATGGTTAAGCAACTATAATCAATTTAACATGGTTTCCCCAAATAACGTTAAAACAAATAAAGAATTAGAAATCAAAGATTACACATATGCAAACCCAAGCTATGGAAAAATTAGTTCAAATCTAAAGACATAGAAATAAACTACGGACAAGAGTAATTAGAAACAAAGATAATCAAAAGAAGCTAATACAAATTATAATAATGATAGAGGGAGATGGTGGAGGGAGATGATGGAGAAGTGGATTTTTCTATTTTCCAGCTCTTGTCTTCCTCTCTATAGGTCTTGTTGCTTCTCCTGAATGACTTCTATGATATTTAAGGTTTAGAACAGTGTAAGGACATGTTTACAATAGTTAAAGGGTGTATTTATAGGAGTCTAGGAAGCCCTAAAAAAATTCTTGGAGTGGAAGACAAGTAATTGGACTTCTAGTCCAACTCAAATTCGTAGCCCTAAAATATAAAAAAGGTAATGAACTGTTGCTGTTTTTTGGGCATAACTTCTTCAATATTGCTCCGATTGACGTGTTCTTCGAATTGAAACTGATCGACTCGGAAAGCACTACAGCTTTGCTTCATACCATTCTTCAAAATTCCCAGTCAATCTTGAGTTATGATTACTTTTATGGATGTAATTGCTTGAATTCAGATTTACTTGGCAACTTTTCTTTTCCTATTTTATCTTTTTCTTCCTTTATCTCAAATTTCCATCATTATCTTATTTCATTTATCTCTTGGAATTGATTTGGCATCTAATTAATTACCATATATCTTTAAATCTTCACAATTAACAAACAATTAAACCAAATATGCTTAAAAAATAATAAATCATCAAATCAAGACAAGAAAAAAGAAAATACAATAATACTAATAAAAATCGAGTATTAAACTTCCTAAAACACCAAAATGATGTCTCCAACTAAGATTAAATCATCACAAATGGAGAGACATGAAGAACTCTGACTCAAAGTTGTATCGTCCCGATACAATAAATATAAGAACAAAGGGAAGTCTCTAAATACACACCTAAGGGAACTCGGCTCTCAGTTGCACTACCAACTGGAGGAGTAGGGTTCGCAGGCATAGGCTGGAAAGAGGGCAAACCCTGTTGTACTCTCATCTCGTTAATTCATCCCATCACATTAGTCACAACTACCTGAGAGTAAACCGGAGGAGCAATGCTAGTATAAGCTATATCATGGTGTGTATAAGGTTTCAGTCCTTGGGCTACTCGAAGCTCGTTTATTGCCGCCATCATATGCGTGTTATGCACGTCTTGTGCCAGGGTAGTTGATGGACTCGAACACGCTTCTTATTTCTTAGTGAACCCATACTCGGTGTCCAACTCCTCTTCGGCGAGCCCATTACCTTAGCAGCATCCCACACTGACTCAACTTGCTCCTTAAGCGACAAGTCTCGAGATTCAGTTGACTCAGATGGACTCTGAGTCACTTTCTCTTTCATCATCTCCTTCAACACTTTCTGTTTATTTAAAGACATGAAAAAAATTAATATCAAATAATGAATAAAATTATAATTCAAAAGTCATTTTTAAAATAAATTTACATCTGTGTTCTTAAAACCTTTCGACCTCCACTGCTTTGTCTTCTTGCTTTTGCCTATAATCTCGAATAACGCAGCCATTTGTGGAATGGGGACTTGTTGTTGGGTAGCCTCATCCCTCACTGTCAAAGTCTTATCCTCTGTCGCCTTTAAAACACCCTGTTTCATACAAAAAAATTAATAAATATCTTAAATAATTTAAACACCTATATAAAAATTTAACTACCTCGTAAAGAATATCTCTAGTGCGGGAATATTTCCTAGAACCTGTCCCACTTTTATTCTTTTACTTCTTTCGATTTAATTTATTCATTTTACCTTGGTGCTGAAAAAATTTATATTACAAATATTAATAACAATTTATATAATCTAAATGATAAAATAAAGGAATACATAAATATATACCTTTGCTACTTTCGAACCCACAACTTACAACATATCTCCCAAATCTCATCGGATAACTCACTCGATTTAATTCCCTTCAAGAAATAGTCCTTCTTCGTATTATGTTTGTAGTCTTTGTACCTAAGACGCATGGTATCATCTAAATTCCCAGCAATATCTGCCCAATCGGGCCTTTTCCTCAAATTTGTAATATTGCAAAATTCCTATATCCTAAATATTAATTAAAGTTAAATTAAATTAAAAAGTTGTCCTACATATGTATTAATGGTGGGGTTAGTTTAAACTACATATGTAGTTCAACAGCTACTTTATCGGAAGTGGGAACTTTATCCCACGCTTTGTAGCACGGTGGAATCCTTTCTCGAATAGTTAGCCCGACCACCTGACTAATGTGTTTCCCGTATTTACCCGAGAGATTCCACGTGTCATCTAGTATGCGGAAGTCGATCGGCAAAGGATACTGCACCGCCTTATGTGCCTGAATGGTAGTTTTCAGTGTCGTGGTCCCCCTCTTGTAGTGCTTAATTGGTTTTGTTTTAAATTAAATTTAATAAATATAATTTTTGTATTTTAGATTATTTTGGATAAAAAAAATTTAAATAATCGGTTGGTAGTTACAATTTGAAAGGTCTTTGTTAGGATTTCTATTTGGATCGTGACCCTCACCATCCCATTTGTGATTCCTAGCTATCACATAAGCCATCTATTTTGCAATATATTTAAAAGAAAAAAATAAACATAAAATGAAAAACTAAAAATTATTATATCACCAAATTAAATACATAAATATAGAATTCAATACATAAAAATTATTACATCACCAAATAAAATACACACATTTAAATTAAATACAAAAAAAATATTACAATACCAAATTAAAAAATATAATAATACATCAATTCCACTTACTATCTGTATTACACAAACAAAATCAGTCATATAATAAATAAAATATATAAGTTTTTTTTATGATATTTAAAAATAGTCATTTTTATTTTTTAAAACATTTATGTCAAATTATTTTCTTCAATTTTTTTTAAAATTGCAAATTGGTCCATTTTGTTTAAAAATACGTTTTAGTCCTATTATATTCTCTTTATTTTTTTAAAATTGCAAATTGGTCCTTTAATTTTTTATAAAACATTTTAGTCCTATTTTAGAATTTGGTACTTTTTTTAGAATTGCATTTTGTTACTTATATTTTTTTATAAAAAACATATTATTCTTTTTTTATATAAATAAAATTATAATGTAGTCCTTATACTTTTACATAATATTTTTTAAATTGCAAATTAATCCTTTTACATTTATATAATACAATTTAACCTAAAAATTCTCTAAACTTAATTTCATGTTTCAATTAAGAAAGCTTATTAAGTTGAAAATTAGTCCTTATACTTCTATATAATATTTTTTTAAATTACATTTTAGTCCATATTTTTTTCATTAAATTCATATTAAACCCAAAAAAAATTTCATTTTTTTTAAACCCTAAATCAACCAAAATCCAAATTTTTCCAACAAAATATACAAAATTTATGAAGTATTTATTCCTAAACGGATTCCAAAAACATATTCATATATATTTACAACTACATGCATTCAAAACCTACATATATATTCTTTAAATTTATTAAGAAAATTCCATTAACGGTTTACCATCTTTAGCTACACAAATATGTTAAAACTACCACCAATCACTCCTAAAAACACCCTACTAATTTTGGATTACACTCGAAGAACAAAAAAATTGAAAAAAAACCATGAAAATTAATACACAAAAAATGGATGAAAATAACACCTTAGTTGATGAAATGGAAGCTGCTTTGATGTAGTATCCATGCCCATTTGATTCGTATATAAACACACTAAAAAAAAGGTTGGAAAAAATAATTATTGAGATCATTAAAAATCAAAAGAAATAGATGGATATGTTGGATTAGGAGATGATTTTATTACCTTTTGAGTGGATTTGAATGTGATATGAGTTTCAACTGATGCTGGGAATGGATTTTTTGGAGACGTTGGAAAGTGTAGTGACTAACACGCGTCAGGGAAGTGATCGACACGTGCTTCATTTGCAACGAACTTGTAGTCGCGAAAGTCGTGTATGAAACGCGTGTCATTTAATGATCTGGAAAATAGACCGCCCAAAGATTATAGATATTTAATTCGCCTTTCGCAACTACTTGTGTAGTCGTGAATGTTTTTTTTCACTTAGCGACTAGTTCAAACGCATGAACTAGTCGCTAATGACCCCCACTCACTAACGACTAGTTCTTCATCAATAACGACTAGTTCTTCATAACTAGCGACTATAAAGTAGTCGCTATTGATAATAATAATTTTTTTTCTTTTTTATTTATTTATAATGAACAGTTTTAATTTCTAACAATCGATAAAAGTAACAAAATCAAATTCCAAACAATCAAAACACGTAATCATAACAAATTATCAAATATAACTACCAATTTTCAAAAAAAAAAAATAAACATG
Organism: Nemophila menziesii; assembly: GCA_029959085.1. Classification (NCBI taxonomy): domain Eukaryota; kingdom Viridiplantae; phylum Streptophyta; class Magnoliopsida; order Boraginales; family Hydrophyllaceae; genus Nemophila; species Nemophila menziesii. The sequence continues at coordinate 467,597 of JARWIR010000044.1, forward strand.
AAATTGACTACGTAAAAACAATAAAGATATAATAAAACACTTCAGCCCGTTCCGTAACAACTCGTGTCAACAACTTTCTCATCACTATCAACGTAGATTGGTTCCTCTATTTCATCATCGGCATACTCGTCCATCGTGTCGTTCAAAAACTCTTTATCTTCATTAATAAATAATTATATATGCAATGAGAAGGGTCAAATGGGATCTCCTCACCAGTTGTCAAGTCTAGTTGTGAGTAATCCGTCTCCGTGTACACTAAAGGGATCGTTATACTCTCATTTTCAGTATGTAGTGATTCTGCACCCAATTACTCGGAACTCCATCCATGTCGATCATTGATTTCCCAAACAAACACACTGTTTGTGTTTTCCTTATATTAATCTCATCAATGTAAAACACTTTTTTTGCTTGCGTCGCTAAGATGTATGGCTCTTCTCTCCAAAAGAAACTAGACGTGTTAATAAAGTTCACCCCATTATCTGTCCTCGTAGTGCTCGTGTTATACCAATTACACTTGAATAACATAACAGAACAACCACCATCAAATGTTACCTCTACAATCTTGACTAATTCACCGTAAAACGGTTTATCTTCATAGATGATGCATACCCCATAATCCGCAGTAACTCTTTTTTCACCCTTTTCATGATTAACCCATCTGACACCGTTCACAATACATGAATCATACTTATAAAGTACACCGTGAGACTTACTAGCCAATGAAATAATTTAACTAGTAACATACATCACCGACTTTTCCATTTCATAAACCTACAAACAAGAACAATTATAACAATATTGTCTAATATTGCATCATTAATTTGGTATTTGAATGAATATATACCTTATGCATAACCCAATCTCGAAAATTTTGTCGGTGTTTACTCTCTTTATCGGCTACAGGGCCCGATAGCGTGGCTTTGTGTTATCTGCACACGTGAAGAGTAAAGTCAATACTTTTATCATAATTAATGAAAAAAATAATAAATAAAATGATGAACTTACATCATTAAATGCTGGATTTAGTCACAATTAAGTAGGATGTACCAGTTGATTTGCTCCTTCTCTACGTATTGCAAAACACCAAACTCTTTTTTGCCTAGTTGAGTACGCTGGCTCTTAAATACGGATAAATCTTTATGTTGAGCTACAATCTCGGTATATCTACCCGGTTCATTGAACTTTTTTGTTTTTTCATCTCGAAGATAACGCGATATGAAAGTCAAAGTCTCCTCTACGGCGTATCCCTCGGCGATTGAACCCTCCGGTCTAGCCGGGTTTCGTATGTATTCATTTAACTTCTTTAATTACCACTCAAACGGGTACATCCAACACATCTAAACCGATCATCCTAATAGAGCCTCGTCGTATAAGTGTATAACCAGGTGGATCATTATATCGAAAAACGCAGGAAGCAAAATCATTTTCAGTCTATACATAACTTCAACCACTCCCCCTTACCCGATTCTTACTCTAGCCTGCTGATATTTTTCTTACAAGCGACTCTAAACACGTTAGCTAACCCAATAATCGCATCACTAATTGATTTATCTTCAATAAGCCCTAGGAATCTAGCCATGAAAAGATACTGCATAATCACGTGACAGTCGTGATATTTCAATCTAATAATCTTTCCCAAGTCACTTTGAACAGTATTTCTCAAACTGGATGCGAAACCATGGGGAAACTTCTGTTCCTTCAACCAGTCAAGAAATATTTTTCGCTTTCCGTTGACAAAGTATACTTTGATCGCTTCAATATCGCTTTACAACCTCTCAACCTCAACCAGAACTCTTTCATGATGTTCATATCCTTAAGATCCATTCTCGCTTTCACGTTATCTTCGTTTATTTTCCCATCAAGACCTATAATTGTATCGAACAAACTATCACACACAATCTTCTCACAATGCATAACGTCGATGTTATGTTTCAACAAATTTTCGGACCAATAAGGTAAACGATAAAAATTACACTTTTTCTTCCAATTGAATCGACGAGGAATAGTTTGCTTCACGATCTTGCCCCCAAAATCCTTGTGTTAATCGGGAAACACAATGGGAAGCCCATCTAACTGTGTCTGAATATTAGCAGGTGTATGTTTCCTCGTTGGGCCCCTATGATCAGCAGTTGAGTACGAAACCTTGTCTTTTCAAAATCGATGTCTGGGGGTAACCAATGTCTATGGTAAAAGTAAACAACCCCTTTATTCTCCTCAATGACGGAGTAGAATCCATGCATTCTGGACAAGCTAAGTAACCTTGACCCAACCATCCTGAAGTGTAAGACCTAGTTGGATAATCATTAGTCGTGGACAGCCAACAAACCTTCATTGTAAACTCTTGCTTCGTGTGGGCGTCATACGTAACGATTTCTTTATCCCACAACTCATCCAACTCATCCATAACAGGTTGAAGAAAGACATTTATGTCCTTACTGGGTGAACGTGGTCCTGGAATCAACAAACAAAGCTGAAATATCGTCTCCTTCATGCATTCCCATGGTGGTAAGTTGTAAATGGTCAATATAACCAACCACATGCTGTACGAGAAATCATATGGTGTCAAATCATATTTACGGCAGTGTGTCTCGAAGCTTAAACTCGCTGCAACCTCAAGGCAATCGGGAAATATCAGAGTTTCTTATGCGCTACTTTCTGACGCTTCTTCAGGTCCCATCTGGATTCACTACATACGGGACACTTGCTGAGGAACTCATTCTCCTTGTAAATAAAGCACAACCGTTCATGCAAATGTCGATGGTAGTGTACCCCATACCTAAACTTTTTAACTTTTTGTTGCACTCCTTGTATGACTCGGGCAAGGTATGAGTTTTGGGCAACACGCGACACATATGTTCAAGAAACTCAGTGAAAGATGTTTTAGTCCACTTGTTCTTCACCTTCACGAGTATTAGCTTCTCGATGAAATAAATTGAACTCATTATTGTACAAACAGGGTATAACACAGTCTCCAATTCCTCAACACAGTTTCGAAACTGCCACGTGTTGAATTGTTCGAGTCTATCATCTCGGTGTCACCCGAATGCCCACCACCCTCGTAATTAGGTCTCAAATATTCATAAACATTCAACATTTAATTTTCTACGTAATGAGTATCGGGAATTTCATCGTTCTCACCATGCTTTGTCCAAATCTCATACGTGGACAAAATCCCAAATTATAAAAGATGTGACCTAACATTGTCCACGTTATACCAACGATAATTCGAGCACTCATTACACGGACAAAACAAAGTTTCTTTAAAATCATCATTTTTTTAATCAAATTTGAGAAATTATTCTATCCCCTCAACAAATTCACAGGAAACACGATTAGAAGAATTAATCTAACTTTTATCAATACCCGAAGCCATCCTCTATTACCAATATAACCAACTATACCAATTTAAAAGAATACAAAATAAATATTTCATTTGTGCATTTATTTCTCATACAATACTATATCATATATATTTTAAAATTATAAAATGTTTCTAACAACTTACTAGTACTATTTAACGTAAACTACACAATTGTTATCAAATAAAATAAAATTTAAAAAGTTTTAATGAAGAAAAAATACCTCATTTTGGGAAGTTTGGTTGGAGAAATTGATAATTGAGTAGGTCCCACGTTGTTGATTGACCCGGAAAAGCTGTTACACGTGTTGAAATAATATTTAATGATGATTATTGTGAAAACATTGGGAGAGTTTTGAGAGAATAGTGGGAAAGTTGTAAAATAATGGGTATTAAAATTCCAATTTGCAACTCTCTGTAATAAATAGGCTACGAGCATTCGCGACTACATAAGTGGTCATTAAAGATGTTCACATAGTCGCTAGTAATGACTACAAACGACTACACAAGTCGTCGTAAAATGATAATTGTGATAACCAAAAATATTAAAATTATTTAAATTGGTTTATATAATATTATACTTGATTTAAATAAAATTAGAATTGTATCTATTTCTAAATAAACTGGTAAAATATTTTAATATAAAATATTAATGTAATAAGAATATTTTATATCAAACCAAGAAACTAACTAAAATCCTTAGTTAATATTCTTACTTAGATATGAAAAGAACATGGCAGTATATAGACAAATAATTCCACTATACCTTGATCTATTACTACATTTTAATTCGTATATATATATACATTATATATTATATGTATCATGTACCAAAGAGTTCGTTCAAGAAAACTATAATCTTTAACCTTTCAAACTACTATATTAGTGATTAATCAGTTAAATTGATGACTCAAAATAAACACTACGTGCCAACTATCTAGACAATACTTCCGCTAACAATTTCTCGAGTAAGATCTCGCAATTCTTCATATAATTATGACTAATGAACTAAACATATACCATCCATCAAGAACTACTTTACCTCTCTGCCATTCCTTATATATAGTCGCACCTTCCTATATTTATACTATAAACATTATTGTATTTAAAATCATATGATACCTAATTTATATATAGTTAGGATTTACAAATATAATTTAAATAACAGAATACTATGAAGACGGGAATTATGTCCGTGGTAGTTAGAATGGTGGCTAGTTTGTACACTCGCTAATAGCCTCTTTTTAGGTGAGGGATTTAAATAGTCTTTAATATGTTTATCTTTAACCATATTTTAAATTATCCAGTAATATATTTAATTCAATGATTTTGTAATCTATGTGTTATTATCTATCTGAATTATATTGTCTCGTTATTATTGAATTAATTGCATTATTTCGTTATTATATGATTAATTGTATAATTAGGATAGCCCATCCTACTTCGCTATTTATCAATTTATTGTTAATTGCTATCGTTTTTTAATCGACCTACTTAGTCGTTTCATATTTGATATTTTATATATCTATCGATTGATTATTCGACATGAGACAATCGTGTGGCACTGGGCGGCAGCGGGCTTGTCAGGGTTAACACGACTATCATGATCTATTCCCACATGGCGCATGAGACGGAGAGTTCCTTGGCCAGTGGGTCGTAGGTTCGGTTTACCCGGGGTATTACCAGTGGGAGTGATAAGGGATTGGGAGTTGCAGCGGGAGTCATAAGGGAAAGACCACAATATCTTTTGCAACATGTTTATTACTTGCTAGTGTGTATGACGTCCTGGGTAGTATGGGCTACCTAGTTTGCTATATACACTTATTTATTTATTTATCGCTTTATGAATGTTTAATTTAAATATCCGAACTATACCAGTTCAATGACAACGTCTTAAGTATAATTACTTCACCTAGGTTAAAGTCTGCATATGATCATTATATATTTTTTCATTGTGCTAGTGGAAGCTCGCCTCCCTTTCTCCCCCACCTTTCAGGTGCTAGATAACTTAAGGATTTGGATAGTGGTCAGTAGAACGGGAGCAGGTTGCAGTACAAGAATAGATTTTTGTATTAACTTAATTTTGATTAGTGTAATGTAATAAATATTTATTTATTGTAATAAAATGTACTTTTACTTATACTAGATTAGATAGAATACTCGATTTTTTCGGGGCGTGCCAAGTTGGTAGCAGAGCTTACAGTAGTTTCTAAGCGTAACTAGGGATAGCATTCTTAGATTGTGGAAAATGGGTAGAGAAATTTATAAAAACCGATAAAAAATAAGGAATTAATATGGTTAGTGGTTGTCACTGAACCAACCCTAAGATAACTCTTGAGGTTGATCCCTTGTCTAGAATTAAGTACGATGATAATTTCTTGAACTTGGCCAGCTCGAGGAAGAGTCATTGATTTTAGTTACTAGATTGCCCTATATTTCTACATTTATGATCTTAATAGAAATTCAATGTGAAAAATAATTTTGTGATTGTAAAAGTTTTTAATTAACCAATATATGAAGGCTTATTATTGTTATACTGAAAATTCGTATTTGATATATAGAAATATCTTAACTATGTAACTAGTACTAGTTTAGAACACAAAACTAGGTAATTTAGTAATAGAGGAATTTCGACGGCGAAATTCTTTTACGTGGAGGTGAATGTGATACCCAAAATATTAAAATTCTTTAAATTGGTTTATATGATATTATACTTGATTTAAATAAAATTAGAATTGTATCTATTTCTAAATAAAGTGGTAAAATATTTTAATAGAAAATCTTAATATAATAAGAATATTTTATATCAAAGCAAGAAACTAACTAAAATCCTTATTTAATATTTCTTACTTAGATAAGAAAAGATCATGGCAGTATATAGACAAATAATTCCACTATACCTTGAGCTATTACTACATTTCAATTCGTGTATATATATATATATATATATATATATATCCATTTTATATTATATGTATCATGTACCAAAGAGTTCCTTCTAGAACACTATAATCTTTGACCTTTCAAACTACTATATTTGTGACTAATCAGTTAAATTGATGACTCAAAATAAATACTACATGCCAACTATATGGACAATACTTCCGCTAACAATTTCTTGAGTAAGATCTCGCAATTCTTCATATAAATATGACTAATGAACTAAACATATACTACCCATTAAAAACTACTTCGCCTCTCGGCCATTCCTTATATATAGTTGCACCTTCCTATATTTATATTATAAACATTATTTTATTTTAAATCATATAATACCTAAATCATATATAGTTAGGATTTACAAATATAATTTAAATAACAGAATACTATGAAGACGGGGAATTATGTCGGTGGCAGTTAGAATGGTGGTTAGTTTGTACACTCGCTAATAGTCTCTTTTCAGGTGAGGGATTTAAATAGTTTTTAATATGTTTATCTTTAACCCTATTTTAAATTATCTAGTAATATATTTAATTCAATGATTTTGGAATCCATATGTTACTATCTATCTGAATTATATTGTCTCGTTATTATTGAATTAATTGCATTATTTCGTTATTATATGATTAATTGTAGAATTGGGATAGCACAACCTACTTCGCTTTCTATCCATTGATTGTTAATTGCTATCGTTGTTGAATCGACCTACTTAGTCGTTTCATATTTGATATTTTATATATCTATCGATCGATTGTTCGGCATGATACAATCGTGTTGCACTGAGCGGCAGTGGGCTTGCCAGGGTTAACACGACTATCATGATTTATTCCCACACAGCGCATGAGACGGAGAGTTCCTTGGTCAGTGGGTCGTAGGTTCGGTTTACCCGGGGTATTACTAGTGGGAGTGATAGGGGATTGTGAGTTGCAGCGGGAGTCATAAGGGCAAGACCACAATATCTTTTGGAATGTGTTTATTAATTGCTAGTGTGTATGACGTCCTGGGTAATATGGGCTACCTAGTTGCTATATACACTTATCTGATTTATTTATCGCTTTATGAATGTTTAATTTATATATCCGACATATACCAGTTCAATGACAACTTCTTAAGTATAATTACTTCACCTAGGTTAAAGTCTGTATATGATCATTATTTATTTTCTCATTGAGCTAGTGGAATCTCACCTCCCTTTCTCCCCCACCTTTCAGGTGCTAGATAACTTAGGGATTTGGGTAGTGGTCAGTAGAACGGAAGCAGGTTGCAGTACAAGAATAGATTTTTGTATTTATTAGTTTGTATTTACTTAATTTTGATCAGTGTAATGTAATATATATTTATTTATTGTAATAAAATGTACTTTTACTTATACTAGATTAGATAGAATAGTCGGGGCGTGACAAGTTGGTAGTAGAGCTTAGAATAGTTTCTAAGCGTAACTAGGGATAGGATTCTTAGATTGTGGAAAATGGGTAGAGAAATTAAAAAAAACCGATAAAAAGTAAGGAATTAATCTGGTTAGTGGTTGTCACTGAACCAACCCTAAAAATAACTCTTGAGGTTGATCCCTTGTCTATAACTAAGTACGATGATAATTTCTTTAGCTTGGCCAACTCGAGGAAGAGTCATTGTTTTTAGTTACTAGATTGCCCTATATTTTGACATTTAGGATATTAATAGAAATTAAATGTGAAAAATAATTTTGTGATTGTAAAAGTTTTTAATTAACCAATATATGAAGGCTTATTATAATTATACCTAAAATTCGTATTTGATATATAGAATATATCTTAACTATGTAACTAGTACTAGTTTAGAACACAAAACTTGGTAACTTAGTAGATCGATTTAAAATTTAGTAATAGAGGAATTTCGATGGCGAAATTCTTTTAAGTGGAGGTGAATGTGATACCCCAAAATATTAAAATTCTTTAAATTGGTTTATATGATATTAAATTGGAATTTTATCTATTTCTAAATAAAGTGATAAAATATTTTAATAGAAAATCTTAATGTAATAAGAATATTTTATATCAAACCAAGAAACTTACTAAAATCCATAGTTAATATTCATACTTAGATAAGAAAAGATAATGGCATTATATAGACAAATAATTCCACTATACCTTGAGCTATTACAATAATTCAATTCGTATATATATATATATATATATATATATATATATATATTTATATATCCATTATATATTATATGTATCATGTACCAAAGAGTTCCTTCTAGAACACTATAATCTTCGACCTTTCAAACTACTATATTTGTGACTAATCAGTTCAATTGACGACTCCAAATAAATACTATGTGCCAATTATCTGGACAATACTTCTGCTAACAATTTCTTGAGTAAGATCTCGCAATTCTTCATATTAATATGATTAATGAACTAAACATATACTATCCATCAAAAACTACTTCACCTCTCGGTCATTCCTTATATATATAGTCACACCTTCCTATATTTATATTATAAACATTATTTTATTTGAAATCATATAATAACTAAATTATATATAATTAGGATCTACAAATATAATTTAAATAACAGAATACTATGAAGATGGGGAATTATGTTGGTGGCAGTTAGAATGGTGGCTAGTTTGTACACTCGCTAATAGCCGCTTTTCAGGTGAGGGATTTAAATAGTTTTTAATATGTTTATCTTTAACCCTATTTTAAATTATCTAGTAATATATTTAATTCAATGATTTTGGAATCTATGTGTTACTATCTATCTGAATTATATTATCTTGTTATTATTGAATTAATTACATTATTTCGTAATTATATGATTAATTGTAGAATTGGGATAACATAACCTACTTCCCTGTCTATCCATTAATTGTTAATTGCTATCGTTGTTGAATCGACCCACTTAATCATTTTATATTTGATATTTTATATATCTATTAATTGGTTGTTCAACATGATACAATCGTGTAGCACTGGGCGGCAGTGGTCTTGTCAGGGTTTACACGAATATAATGATTTATTCCCATATGGCGCATGAGACGGAGAGTTTCTTTGCTAGTGGGTCGTAGGTTCGGTTTACCCCAGGTATTATCAGTGGGAGTGATAAGGGATTATGAGTTGCAGCGGGAGTCATAAGGGCAAGACCACAATATCTTTTGCAACGTGTTTATTACTTGCTAGTGTGTATGACGTCCTGGGTAGTATGGGCACCTAGTTTGCTACATACACTTATCTAGATTTATTTATCGCTTTATGAATGTTTATTTTATATATCTAAACTATACCAGTTCAATGACAACGTCTTAAATATAATTACTTCCCCTAGGTTGAAGTCTGCATATGACCATTATTTATTTTCTCACTGAGCTAGTGGAAGCTCACCTCCCTTTCTCCCCCACCTTTCAGGTTCTAGATAACTTAAGGATATGGGTAGTAGTCAGTAGCACGAGAGCAGGTTTCATTACAATAATGGATTCTTGTATTTTTTAGTTTGTATTTACTTAATTTTGATCAGTGTATAATAAAATGTACTTTTACTTATGCTAGATTAGATAGAATAGTTGCGTTTTTTCAGGGTGATACACTAATGGTCATTTGTGACTACTTATGTAGGTGAACAAAAATAATTAAAAATTAAAAAAGTACTAGAGACTACGTTCTGAACATTAACGACTACTTCAAATAGTCGAAAACAACAAAATGTATTTAACACTACTTAGGTAGTCGATAGATGTAAAGTAGTCGTAATTAATAAGTAGTCGGTAATGTGTCATCTTTACCGACCATAGTTAAGTAGTCGGGAAAGATTTAGTCCCTAGAGATCACGCGTGTAGTAGTGATATGACTATTATTTATTTTCTTGCCAAGCAAGTGGAAGCTCACCCCCCTTTTTCCCTACCCTTTCAGTTTATGATAACCTAAGGAGTTTGGAAGTGGTCAGTAGCACATAACAAGTTGAAGAGGAATAATAGATTTTTGTATTTATTAATTTGTATTCTTTAATTTTGCACAATGTAATGTAATAAATAGTTAGTTATTATAATAAAATGTACCTTTAAATATTTTAAATTAGATTGAATAGTCGCATTTTTTGGGGCATGACACATATATTACTTAATAGAGAAATATCACAAGACAATCTGGTCTAGTTTTAATCATAACATACATAATTGAACTTGTGTATTTTTCTATACCCATGTGTATGCCTTGAACTATCCTAATCAAAGCGAGGCTGTATGGACAACACTAAGGAATTGGAAAAGTATCACTGTGGATCAGCCTTGGGTGTTACAAGGTAACTTTAGTTAACTAATGAACATTCATGGGAGACTGAATTGTACTAGTTTGTCTATGGGAGCTTATGATATGATTAAGTGTGTGGAGGATCTTGATCTAATTGATCTACCATATAATGGACCACATTTCACTTGGATTAACAAGTCATCAGTAGGATTGACAAAACTGGATATATTTAAAGACACTTCATTAACTCTGAGAACCCTGGACTTTCAGACCATTGTATCCAGCATCTTTCTTAATCTCATGTAATATGAAAAAGTGGATATCGTTCAAGTTCTTCCATATCTTGATGGAACATGAGGATTTTCTACCTCTGGTAACTAAGGTATGGGATATGAAGATTAATGGCTCTGAGATGTATAGTGTTACCAGGAAACTAAGACTCCTAAAAAAATTAAAAGAGCTTAATAACAAATTATTCAAGAATACTAATGCTCAAGTGATTAAAATTCAGGATAAGCTGAAGAATGTTCAATTCTTGAGAATGCAGGGTATACAGGACAAAAGCAAACATGAAGAAGAAAGTAATCTTATCAGTGAACTGATCAAGGACATTAACATTGAAGAGAAAATTATTGAACCAAAGTCAAGGGACTTGTAGGTGTACTTGACCTATTTCCATAACTCTATGAAAGGAAGAAGTGCACAAAATAATATTTCAAGTATTATTATTAATCAAGGTAGATTAATTGAAGATGGGGATCAAACTGCTCAAGTCTTTATCCAACATTATACTCATGTGATGGGTACTAAAAGATCAAATACATAAAGTTATGAGGCACAACCGATTAAAGATATTTGTAACATGGCGATCTTATAGGACAACAACAATATGTTAGCAAAATCTATTACAAATAAGAAAATCAAAAGGGTCTTATGGTCAATTGACAGTTCTAAAATTCCAAGACCAGATGGTTTCTCGTCAGATGTTTCCAAAAAGACTTGATATATCATTAGAGGTGAAATTTTTGAGCCAATTAAAATCCCATTAAGAGATATTTAGATCCTCAATGAAATAAATGCAGCTAGCCTCACACTTATTCCTAAAGTTCAAATATTACTAAGTATTATATACACATAGCATGTTGTAATGTTTTATACAAATTCATCTCTAAGATAATTTCCAACATACTAAAAGGTACTATACATGATCTTATCTTTCTTAATAAACCCGCCTTTGTACTTGGAGGACAGGTTTGTCAGAATATATGAATAGCTAAAGAATTAGTAAAAGGTTATTCTAGAAATTCAATTTTATTACTATTTTGCTTTAAAAATTGACCTCATGAAAACATATGAATCAGTGGACTGGGAGTTTATCTGAAGACTTTGAAAGCTTTCAACTAACCAAAGAAATTTATCTCATGGGTTAAGATGTGCCTCACAATTACTTATTACTCCATTATGGTGGCTGCACCTTTAACATGGAGAGGGAGATCAATGATATACTTGTATACCAAATGAACTCATGAAGAATAAATCAATTTGGCAAATTCATATTCCTCAAGATTCATCATGGGGTTGTAGAAAAATTATTAAATTAAGAAGATTGGCTAGAAAATTTTTCTTCTATGAGAATGGTAGTGAGAAAGATATTTATATGGTGGGATTACTGACTTCCTAACAAGAAAATTCTTAATGATATTCAGGAAAGTAGTATGGCTTCAGGTTGTTTTACAAATAATAAAGTAACACCATTTATACACAAGGACAACTAGAAATGGACGCCTACTCTTAAATTCATGTATGACCTTATAAGAGACGTATGTACATTAGATAATAGGGATAAAATCACTTGAGCGGTCCAAAAAAAGAAACTTTATTACCAGAGAGGTGTATGAGCACTTGAGAGATAAAAGTGCTGATAATTTAAGGGAGAATATCATCTAGAAGACAAAATGTTAGCCAAAATATAAGTTTATTATGTGGTTGGCTCATCAAAATAGATTATCAACGAAACAAAGATTACTTACATGGGAAGTGATTTCAAATCCAATAATTCTGCAAAATAGCAAGTGAAGATCGAGTTCATTTATACTGAAATTACTCATTTACCCGTATAATTTAACCTAAATGTAAACAAAAAGCTAATTTTACCCCAAAAGATTCTCGGTGGTAGGATTTAGTTGATTTTTTATGGCTAATGCAATCCTGAAGTTATTAAAGAAGATATATTAAAGATTGTAATAGATGTTGTTATGTATTGTATTTGAATCAAGAGAAAAAATAATTATTTTAGAAGGTTGTGCTTGATGAAGATACGATTTTTAAAACAATATCTACTTCTATTGCTGATAATCTGAAAAGAATCAAGTGGTATGATAAAGTTACGATAAAGAAAATTACTTTAAGATAGAGAATTTAAGGTTTGTATCTGAGTAGTTAAATGTAAAGTGCTAAAAATTAGCATGATATTTATTGTTGTTTATTGTTGCTTAAACGATATCATTTTATAAGACATTAGTTTTGGGTTTTATGTTATTGGGCCTTTATGAGCCAAAAGTCCATATATAAGTTGACAAGTTTGATAATTGCTTGCTTGACGAACAAAAAAAAAGAATAAGGTGAATTTACATGAAGATGTATTAATATTAATACTATGGATGATGTCGGTGAAATCAGTGTTGCGTTTCATGTGCGTCAGTATATTCTTTTACATTTTTCTCAAAAATCCTTACTTCGTCATCATGCATACAAAAAATTAGTGTGAATGCATCTTAATTAAACGATACAACATCAACCTTAAATCTTTGTTATCCTTTCATGCGTATGAATCACTCAATGAAATCTCTCCTCCTCTGGAGATGTCACACTTTAATGATACCTACAATTTTGAAGTTTTTGAGCCTTGCAACAAATTATTTCTTTGTGTCTCATATAGTAAAAATACATTGGTTTTATGTAATCAAGCAACTAGGGAATTTAAACTTCTAGTTCTTTCTCTAAACTCCTTCTACTTACCCTTGATAACTGGATTGAGTTTCTATTCCAACAAAAGAGATTACCTATCGAGTCTGACTTGCCATATACATATATTTCTTGTACTTCTATTGGGGTATCATTTAGCGGAGCACTGTATTGGCGTGGAAAGAGAAAATGGAATATATAATTACTCTTTGTTTTGATGTGAGAACTGAGGTCTTTCAAGATATAAAGTATCCCAAAGCAATCGTTCATGTTCATCACATTGACAACACTCTCACAATATTAAATGATTCCCTTTCATTATTTTGTTCACATTTGGTTATGCAAAATCAAATTTTATGGAGATATGGATAATGAAGGAATAGGCAGAGGTGGAATCTTGGACCAAACAAGTCAACATTATTGGAAATCTCAACACCAGGTTATTGTATCCTTGTTTTTTATGGAAAAACAAAGCCACACTAATCAAAACCGATAAAGAACTGAAATTGTGTTCCGCCAACAGTCATGAAATGACTAGTACAATAATATTTATCTACTAGAGTCACTTGGAGTGATAGTTTACAAGGAGAGTTTACTTTTTTATAAAGCGAGAGAGATGGTTTTTTAATAATGTATTATTGGCAGAGTATATCTATTTAGGAAGTTGTCCGGTCCTTGTTATATATTCGATTGGTTGAATGAAAAAAGATATTATTATCCATCTATTTGCATATGTTAATCATCTTGGTCAGTTGTTATTTATCCATCTCTTTTAGTGTCTATAACTACATTTTTTACTGCTTTATTGAGCAGCAATGGCAGGACTTTCTCAGCATTGAGATTTATGAGTGTAATAGATATCTCTTTCCCTAGAGGTTTTTAAGCTTTACCTACTACGTCTTATACAATTAGAACATAATTTTTTAGGGTTTTATTTGTTGATCTCAATTCGCTTGAATTACATACAGTGTATTAATATTGAAAATTCTATGGGTCCATAAGCTATTGATATTATATTTTTGTAAATATAAAGGGATATGCCCTAGAGCTCTTTCCACTTTTATCTGGCTCTGGTAAGCCACATTCATATGTAGAGAATGAAACCCATATTTCCCCCACAAGGTGCTCACCTAATACATTGTGGTACATTGCATATAATTATCTTACGAGGGATTTATACACATTAATTTATCAAGTCATGAAATTTGTCCACCCAAGGGCATTACCATGCACATAAATATGGTGAATAGTATCTATCTTCTTCTTGACCATATATAAGAGGCAATGGATATCAACAGATTCACTAAGGCAACTCGCCTAACTTCTGTGTTGCCTAGTTTTGGAGAGTTTGCATATGAAGTCCATGGTTAAACCCCCCGAGAAACATTAAGAAACATCATGTAGCAAGAAAAGCATGCTATGAAAAATAGGTCTCTTAATACCAACATATACTAAAAGTATAAATTGAGTGCAGAGATATAAAGATACAATTACAAATATTATCAAGAGACTGATAGTGTGTGGTTTTACTGTTAACTAAACTTATAACAGTCTAATTTGTGGTTTGTTAACATTACCAAGAGATATGTAATTATTATGTTCTGTTTCACGAATTTAATTTCATCGCAATACACCTAATTTGAGATAATGGTATTCATAGATGAATTAGTTTATGGAATGTTTTGCAAGTATTATTTATAGCTTGAGGTCATATAATTATAATTTTTTTCTTTATAAGTTTAGAAGTTGAAAGTTGTATGCTTACTCTTTTGGGTAGGAAAAGTTAACTTAACCATTTCGATCAAAGGTGGAGAACTGGACAAGTTAATGAAATTATTCACTTAAATGACCAGACTATTGGCTGAGGTCTCAAATGTTTCGATCAATCAACTTTGTATCTTCTGAATCAGATGTTGCAAGTATGGCACTCAAGTAAAATACATTCTACCATCTTCTAGCATGTCGTACAAGTTTGTGCATGGATCGTACTTGGTTATTTCATTAAAAAAACTTTGATCATCATTTAAAGAAGGTTGAAAATCATAAATTTTCCACATTAATACTTCTTTCAAAATTTTCCATTAGCAAAGGACTCATTCATTTTGTACAAAAGAGAGCCTTACTCGTTCTAAGAGTTTATATCTAAGTTCTTCAAGCCTCTTTTTAGGTATAAGATTATATTATTAGTAAATATGAAGTGTACAACTCATTACACTATACATATGACTCAACAACTCAATGTTGTGACAACGGGAGTTTGTAAGTAATATCCCGATGTAGATCTTATGTCACTTATATTTCCAGCCCCGTCAACGCCAGTAAATGCTTTGACCTACAAATTATCACATTTTTTGAACAATAATCCCTTTCCTGGAGTTCTTTTAAGATAACTAAGAACTCTATAAGCTGCATTCAAGTTCTCTTTACGAGGTGAGTGCATAAGTTGACTCACAACGCTTACCAGAAAAGCAATATCTAGCCGAGTATGTGATAAGTAAATCAATCATTCAACTAATCGTAGATATTTTCCTTTATCAACCTCCAACCAACAATTAACCTCAACTTGATACTAGTTTCAATGGGTGTTTCAGCTGGCTAGCATATACTATCTTTGGGTCACCAAGATCCCTTCTTTAGTTCTAGTAACCTTCATACCTAAGAAATATCTCAAAGATCCAAGATCTTTGATTTCAAATTCTTTAGCAAGAAACATCTTTAGTTTTTCTTGTTCCACACGATCATCACCTATTAAGATAATATAATCTACATACACAATAAGTATATAGAGTTTTCTATCCTCAGACTGTTTAAAGAATATAGTGTGATCTGCTTCACTTTGTATGTATCCATAACTCTTTATAGCTTTAGTAAAACGTCCAAATCACGCTCTAGGAGATTGTATAAGACCATAAGTGATATTTTGAGTTTACAAACTTTGTTTGTACCAAATACGACTCCATATGTAGGAGATGGGTGCATATACATTACCTCTTCCAACTCACCATTGAGGAAAGCATTCTTGACATCTAATTGTTGTAATGGTCTATCCTTAGTAGTTGCACGAGATAATAAAAGCCTACACTATTCATTTTTGCAAAAAGAGCAACGTCTCATGGTAATCTATTCCATATCTTTGAGTATATACATTTGCAACTAATCTTTATATATACATCTCAATTGTTCCTTCACTATTATATTTCACTATAAATACACATTTAACACCAACTAGATTCTTTCCTTTAGGAAGGAACACGAGTTCCCAAGTATGATTTTTCTCCAAAGCTTTAATTTCTTCAAGAACAGCCTTTTTCCATTCAGAAACAACAATAGCTTCTTGTATATAACTGAGAATTTCTATTTTTGATAAGTTAGAAACAAAGGCTTGAAGATTTGAGGATAATCTATGATAAAAGACGTACGGAGATATAGGATTATTGGTGCATGATCTAATGCCTTTTCTATGAGCTATAGGAATATTAAGGTCTTGAAATCATAAGAATTTGGACATAGAGAAGAATTCGAGTGACTTGATATAGCCAGGTTCGAATCTTGACTATCTAGTTGAGGTTGTAGCTCCACAGGTTATCGTTTATGTCTCCTTGTATAGACAAGTACTCTTTGTTTTTCTCCAATGGTAAATCTATTTTATCTTTGTCATTGGATTTTTCATCATCGTGAATATTAGCCTTTAGCCCAGTAAATTCATTTTGAGGATAAAGTTCTTCATTCAGAATATTATGTTGGGACAGATGGATTATTTCTGGATAGGAAAAAGACGACATGGGTAGAGAAGCAACTTTTTCCAAAACACTTTTTCATTCACTTGGGTTTGATTCTCCCCCGAAAAGAGAAGTTTTGGGGGAAAATGATTGATCTTCAAAAAAAGTAAGATCCATACTCACATACAAACGGTTGATTGTAGAGTCAAAACACTTGTACCCTTTTTGAGTGGAAGAATATCCAAGAAAGAAACATTTACGAGCTCTAGGATCAAGTCTACTATGATTATGACTATGAATATGAAAAAAATACTACATAACCAGACATTTTGGGGTCGCGAGTATTGTACATTTGGACATGAAGGTAGAAATCTAAGAGATTATTAAGAGGTTTCTTAAATAGACATGCCCCGAGATGGCATACGATTGATGGAATAGGTTTTAGTGATAATTGCGTCTCCCCAACAACTCTTAGGAACTCCTGTGGTAAATATAATTGCCTGGGCTACGTATATGAGATGTCTATTTGTTCGTTCAGCAACACTGTTATGTTAGGGTGTGTCAACACATGTTTATTGATGTATAATACCCTAATCCATGATAAAAATCATGATGATGGAATTAAAGTACGCTTTGTCATTATCAGTTCTTAAGACCTGAAATTTAGCAAAAAATTGAGTTTCTATCATCGAATAGACCTTTGATACATCCCATGAGCTTCCGATTTTCTCTTTTAAAAGATATACCCAAAAAAAACGAGTATGATTTATAACCACCGTCTACCCGTTATATAATTTACTCTTGATGGCCCCCAAATGTCACCATGTAAGAGAGAAAATGGTTTAGATCGTTTGTATGATTTAGAAGGAAAAGAAGAACGACCATGTTTGGCAAGTTGACAAATTTTACATTGAAAAAGAGAAGGGTATTTATTTTGAAAAACTGATGGCTATAACTTACTCAAATATAAGAACTAGGATGTCCCAATCTATAGTTCCATAACATTGTTTCATATTTAGCAAAGAGAGAAAATAGACTATTAAAAATTTGTGTTTTTCTATTTTTTTGGTTACATGGGTTCCGGGCTAGCTTGCGCGCACCCGACTAATCCCACGGAGATATACATGCCTCCCCATATATATTCTCATGAAAAATTTGTGTATCTCTAACCAAGGGAACATTTCCTTCAAAATTGTAGACTTGATCAACATTTCAAGGCACTGATAATATCTTTCCTGAACTGATTTCTTGAATTTTACGTCGAGATTGAGTAAATTTAGCTACACAATTTGAGTCCTGAGTTAGTTGGCTAATGGATAAGAGGTTACAAGACATATTTGGAACATGAAGGGCATATTGAAGATTTAGATTTGTAGAAAGAACAATAGAACCTTTTCCTCGCGACTGGAGAGAAAGACCCATCAACGATACAAACTCTAAGATTACCAGGACAAGAAGTTTAAGATAAGAATAAATGGGAAAGTCTTGTCATGTGATCAATATCGCCTAAATCAATTTTCCATAATTCGTTAGTAGAAGAAGTATGTAAAGCGGAAGAAAAACCACCTGTTTGAACAAGAGAATTAGCCAAAGAGGTGTTAGGAATAGATTCAGATAAATTTAATAATCAGTTGCTGATTGGAGGTGTTTTGGAGACACTCTGAGTAGTTACTTGTATACTTGTTCCATATTTATCTGAAGAAGTGACTGATTCTAAAGTATCTTGTATAGACATAATGAAAAAAACATCTGGCAATGAAGATCGGCGTAAAAGTTAAAAAAACACCAAAAAGGTGTATATCGAAAATTGATGCCGAGAAGAAAAAAAAATTAAAAGTAAGGATTTGAAACCTTAAGCTTTGATACCATGAAGAAATTATAATAACTTTATTCATTGATAATAATTATTACATAGAGAACCTATATATATATATATATATATATAGGATACACATGAATAACTTGGAAAGCAAGTTAATATGTGTAAGGAAATAATTTAGTAACAAATTTTGTAGATAAGGAAATAACTTGGAGAGTAATATATTTTAATATATAATATAGAATATAATATTACGTAAACTAATAAGGTATATTTCAATAACTATCTTGATGAACCAATCGAGTAATGATATAAAGAGCATTGGTTCTAAATGAGTAATGATTCAATAAAGAATTTTTGTATTTAATTCATTCCTTTGAAATTAATTAAGAAAATATAACTTTCTTGGGAGAAAATAATTATAATACATCCATTACCCTTGGTTCGATGGAGTAGAAGAAAGATTCGATATACCTTGTCCCGAACAAAACTTACGACTATCTACATTGTAAACTATAGAGATTTCTTAGTAAGTTGTTCTAAAACACCTTTAAAGAATTTTAGCACCTTCTAAAATCTTACCTATTTTCAAAAGCCTGGAGAATAGGTACGAGAAAAAAGTACTTTCCTCAGCCCACAATCTGGTTGGTAAAGAAGAGAGAAATCCTACGCACACTCCACTTCCAAAAACAATCTCAACTCGACAATTTTCATTTTAACATCAAGTTTGCTCCGCTCTCCCACCTTGAATTCACAATTACATATGAATAGTATCAAAGTAATTAATGATAGTTTGAGTTTACATACTCACACATGAGTTACCAATCCCTTGTTAGATACTTACCGTCTTTGATTCTTTAAGTGGTGTCAAGGTCCGAGTAGGACTGTATGTATTATTTCGTCGTATTACCCAATTCTTTAGCAACCCTCTCTTGCAACAACCCCATTAAAACTTTTACAAACATTACCACCTAAAATTATCTAGCATTGTTTTACGTGATTAAAAAGAAGTTACCGTTTTCAAACTTGACATACAAAATATAATATAACAAATTTCTATACTAAGGGATGAAAATACAGATTTTACAATTGTACAGTACCTTGAAAGGGCAAAAGGAAACTTGAAAAGGGTAAAAGGAAACGGTTTTAGAGTTCGAAACCTAAGAACTTTATCACGATTTACAAGATCAAAGTATATATCCTTCCAAATCTGTTTCCGGAAATCTTCACCCTTGACCACCTAAGAACATCATTAATTTCAATAAGCTATTAGCAATAAATTTATGTATCAAACTTGATTAAAATAATCAAAAGAGATTAACTTTAATATGGGTGTAAGAGCCCTGATAAGCTCGCCGAACATAATATCCAGTAAGGGAAATAATATCAAATCTTCCCTAAGTAGTACATAAAAAGCATACACTCATAATCATATTATAGCTCCCTATATTTTGTAAGAACTGCACTATAGGTCACTATATTATGAAATTTTCACTATAGGTCCCTATATTATGAAAGTTTGGAGTTATTTGTTCTATAGGTCCCTATATTATTAAAACTTTGAATTAGTTGCACTATAGGGGTCTTGTATTATGAAAAAAATGCACTATATGACCTTGTATTATATATTAGTAGAGTCAATTTTAGCACATTAATAGCTTAGAGCGCATGCAATACAATACCTTTTCCACTAATATTATTACATAGATATGACTTACCATGTTAAACCCACAAATAGTTCATTTTTATTTAAATGCAATGACCATCGATATTTCTCTATATATTAGATAGATAAATCTCTATTAAAATGCAAACCATAAATATTTTTTTCAATTATACAACATGACTTTCTATTTGCAAAAACGATAAAAGATCTACATGAAATAAGAACACATGGGTTCTTTGAACCTTCTCCGTGTATCATATTTTAGTAATAGGAAGGAAAGTATTGGTCACACGAGAACTTTAAAGAAAGAGTTGAAACTCAATTATGTGTAGAGTTAGGATCTAGAAAGAAAAAAGATAATTCTTGATTTAAAACGAATAAATGTATAATTATTTGAAAGATGTTAATTGAATAAGAAAATAACTTATAATTTTGAAATAATATTCAAATCTTGGCTTTGAATATTAGGGCTCTAACTATACTAGTTGACTAGTATTGAAGATAACTATATTTGTAGGATTATGTTTGAAATGTCACATATATTCAGTAATGGTACCAATGAACTGCCATGATTTCTTAAAGAATATTATATAAAGAGGGAAGAATATGCATATAACCTCAGTTGCAATCCTTAGTGTTAATAGTGCAAATGGCTATCGTTTTATGTACATATCATCATGGTTAATGATTGACAATTAGTTCTGATTTGTACACTTCTCGGCCATTCACGTATGTAGAAATTTTTTAATGCATCTTGATATTTTGATAAATTAAAAATCATTCATGTGTTTTTTTCAAACACATTATGTTGAATGAAACTAAATATACCGTAATGGAAATACTAATTGGTTTGAGAAAGCCTAATCAATCAGAAATTAAAAGTTTCCAATTCAGTTAATTACTTATACATATCAATTAAGATGGTCCGAAGGAAAAAAATTAAGAGATTTTTTTATGTAATGAACTTGAGATTTAACTGCTAAAAAATCACCAAGAAAAAATAAGTTAATACAAAATTAATCTAATGTTTTAATTTTTTTAACAATTTTAGAAAAATCTAAATTTTTGAAGTAAGAAACTGAAATTAGATAAAAAGATTTTAAAAAAATAATAATCTATCTAACTATTTGGAGTAAGAAGTTGAATAGATAAAAAAATTAAAATAAGATAGTACTCTGTCATGTGAATTGATAACATGCTCATTGAATCCAATAAAAAACTCACTTCCTTTACAGTCTAACAATTATTCTTCGCATAAGATTGAAAGTTAAAAAATATACCTTACTTTCCCCAAATATAGGTTGAGAGAAGATGTTAAGACGAAACAGAAGAATAAGGTTGACAAGTTACCAAATAAATATATCTTTAAAGATCCATTAGGGTTTTTGTGACATGTATGTTTCAAATTATAGTATCTTTATTTACCTAAGTATTGTATAGGTTATTAGTCAATTTGTTCAATTGGAAGTAGCCATTATACTCTCCTTTCTAATCAATTTTATATAATAAAATCTTCTTCTCTTCCTATGGTTATTCCCATTTGGGATTACCACATATATCTCCTTTTGTTTCTTGTATATATATCTAATATTTCGCGATCCTAAATCTAACAATTTTTTGATCGTAAATCTAACAATTTTGTGATCCTAAATCTAACAAAGTGGTATATGCTGTAAGGATTAAAAGAATGGAAGAAAAAAAATTTAAGGCTACTGCAGAAGTGAAGAGGAGTATTAGAGAAGGAGAATCAATATTATTGAATATCTGTCAAATCGTGACGATATTTTGTTTTTTAAAATATATTTGTATTCACAAATGTTTTGGGTAGTATTCTTATCAATTGCCGATTCCAAATTAGCAAAATATCAAAATACAAAAATAAAATAAAAATCACAGTGTTGCTAAAATGTAAAATCGCAACTCCCGATTTAGAAGTTATTTTAAAAAAATTACTAGAGAAAAGTTGTTCTACTCTTTGCAAGGAATTCAACGGCGCAAAAATTATCGAGTTTCGTCAAATAACCAAAGAAGAAATTCAAGTTAGGGATTCTCAAATTTTTGAAACTTAGTTTTGTTTTATCTCTAGAATTTTAGGTGTATTGGAGAAATTAGTTTTTGATTCTTATTTTCCTCGTTAATAAGAAGAAATCGACACCAATTTCGTAGGATTCGGTGAATAAACAGCCAAGATATCATTGGTAGGGTTTGATTTTTTGTTCAGTATGAAATATGAGGGTTGGAACTCTACAAACGGGTGACGAAGAAGCTAAATGTGATCCAGTGCAATGTGACGCATCACTTTGATATGTACCTTCACATCTGATTGATTAAAACCTTATGTACATCACAACAAATATATATTGAGCGAGAAAGTTTTCACAAGTGTACATGCTTTGGTCAGCCTATTTGAAAAAATAATTCTTATGCCAAGGAAGAGAGGGGAAGGCACGTCCAACATTACTTTTATATATTATTATTATTACATAATATATATATATATATATATATATATATATATATATATATATATATATATATATATATATACACTAGAAAATGCCCTGTACCTGAAGGTACTTGGGCTAAAATGAATTTGAAAAATTATAATAGATTGTGCAAATCATTATATTATTTGTAAAAATAGATAAATAAAAATGATAAAAATATATCATAAATTTTTACGTGAAGGTAACGGACAAAATTTAATTAAAAATCATAATTGATTGTGCATAATTCATAATTCATAATTTAACATATATCTGGATGCATATAAATGTGTGACTCGTATAATTTTTTATATTGTATTAAATAGATATACATCGAAGCGTGGGACGATGCAATGCTAAAGGAATGATGGTGGGTTACGACGACTGTTGGTGGGTTTCGATTGTGCATGATGGCACAATTGAGGCGAATACTTATCAAGATGTAAGCTTTTATCTCATGTTTGGGTCATGTAAATATCAATACTTTTACTCGATACATGTTATTATGTGATGAGCTACACTTAGGTGAATTTTCTAATAGTGGTGAATCTTGTATCTTCAGTTATGTAATGCAAAATTGTAAATTGATATACTCTTTGTAGCATTTTTATAGTTCTTTTACTAATAGTGGTGAATCTTGTGTCTTTAGTTATGTAACCTGAAATGTGTATATACATGAAACTGATGAGATTTTGGGTGGGAAATTATCAGTTAGAAGATAAAGAAGAAGTTTTGAAAAATTGAGAATTTGGAAGCTCGGATATTTGTTTTATATTTTAAAAAATTAAAAATTAGATATATGGAATTTGCCGTAATGTTTGTTCCTAATGATGAAACGTTTCAGCAATATGCATATAACTCTTCAAGATCTCCTAGAAGCCCAGTTATAGAGGAGCTAGTTTTTTCTAATGTGCCAACCAAAGCACCAGAAATTTCCACTGATGAATTCATGATGCTTCAACTTGAGTTTCTACCCGTAATAAATGTCTCATCTTAAAATAATTCAATGAAGAAGTTAAACTTATTATATGAGATAATTATGGATTCAAGCTCAATCGTTCAAATAACCCACGATCAAACGGCATATATGTGTCATGTATGACTACTGCCTTAATAATCGAGGTCCAATTAAGATATAAAAAATTACTCTTAAAGTCCAAATCAAAACACTTCATGCTAAAAGGTTGTTATCAAAAGGATAAATTTTAAACATTTAGTTAGACTTTTGAAGTCCATACCAAAATACTTCACACTTAAAGACTGTTAATGGATGATAAATTATGAACATTTGATCACTAATTATTAGAAAAGTGTTAAATGGTTGTTAGAATAGTATTGAATAGACGTTTTTTACTTTTACAATGATAAACACTTATTGGTAAAAAATGAAAAATTAGGAAGATAGATTTACTATTTGAGACTAATCAATTAATCTACTTTAAATGTATATTAAGTAACCCCTTAGAACATCTCCAGCAAATACATCATTTGTCTACTCTATACTTCATTACCCAAATCAAAATACAACTACTTTATAAATTTGTCGTATTAATTTTCAATTTTACTCTTGAGTTACTCTATAATTATACTCCATATCTACTATTCATTTATAATTCTAATTTTTAACCAATTTTTTATAATAATAAATATTATTTTAGTAGTAATAATAATATATTAATTTTGTAAAATTTAATTTATTATTTATTAATTAAAATAAAATATTAAATTAACTTATATTTATTAATATATCATAACAATATAAAAGAAAAAATATTATTAAAAAACCTCCATTTCGTACTAATCTAAAAATTAACAACATTAAAATCAACAAAGACACTAAAACCGTGTTCTTACCAAACATACAACAACAAAAGCACCCAGCCTATCCAATCCTTGTTTTTCTCATTAAAAAAAAAAAATTAACCATTGAATTTGGACTCCCGCTTCTACACCTCTTTTTTCTTTGAAGACCACAACAAATCAATATCTCTACAAATCAAGGTAAAATAATAAAAAATTGTCACGAATTAGAAATGAGAAATGGAAAAATTAGGAGAATTGTCTATTTTAGAACTATAGGGAGCTTTTTGGCCTTTTATCAAAGTATATGGATCTTATTTATTCAAAACTTATTACTTTCTTCATTCAATATAGACATCGACTCTACAAATCATGATATAATAAAAAAAAGCTCTATAACCATGCTCTAAAACTCGAGACAAACTTTTTCCTCGTTCAACCACTAATACAAAAAGTCACTGGTCCCACTTCTCAAAAACACGTTCCAACAAAAGATTGATTAATTTTATTTTTGAGTTTTTGTCAGTCATGTACATTTATGGATGGAAATCAGAAGGAACTGGTAAAAAAATGGCTAATTAGAAATTTCTAATTTTTTTTCAGAAATGAGAAAATCTATTCCAATTCCTATCCTAAATTTTTCGGAATACAAAATTCAGTTTCTAATTCAGAACACTCAGAAATTATGGAATTTCTGAAAACTTATTTAGTTTCATGATTTTTTTTTAGGAATACATGTTCAAAACTTTCAGAATTTTTGGAATTTTTTTCAAACACTACAAATATCTTATTTTGAGACTAGTGTTTAAAATAGAAAAAATTGGATTCTCGTTTCACAAAAAATGTCCATTTATTTAAAAATGGTGTTTCAAAAATATTGTCTAGTTAAAAAATTTAAATATTTTTTTAACTTTTTTCACTATTGTCATTATTCAAATATTAAAATTTATATTTTTAATACATATTAAAATATACAAAAATTTATTAAAGATTTTTTTATAAGGTAGATGCAATTTTTTTAATATATCTGAAAAATAAAGTAAATATTATTTATGAAATAAAAAGTACTAAGAAATTAAAACCTTACAGTAGAAATACACAAAATTTATTCCACCATAGATATTCTTTTGCATCAATGTATTTTGAGCTATCTTTCAGTTTTGTTCCCCCTCTGTGTTATCATATCTATGTTGTTCTTCTATATTTCGCAATCAAGATAGCAGTAGTATAAGTATGTGTTATCACCACCTAAATTTTCACACTTTCCAACTACATTACTAAAATTACTAAAGTTAAACTTACATAATTTGTTACAACAATCTTTACCACAATCTGTGGTGCATGGACCTAAATCTTTGATTGGACACGTGTCCTATGTAGGGTGTATAGGAATATCTTTCGTTCTTGCGTTTATTGGTATAACCTTGCTCACTGTATTGTTTTCGCAAAATCAAGAAAAATTGATTTTTTTGAAGTATGCGAAAATTGAAATAACAATGAAAGTAGTTAACGAAATTAGAAATTATGAATTTAAAAAAATAAATGCTCAATTGATAGTTAAATGATTCTCACATGTAAGTAAAAAAAACTATTGAATTATTCTTTTACCTATTACAGAGAATATGAACAGTAGAACACAAGAAATTCGGTAAAAGTTAGCCATCTGATTTGCAAAGAAATGGAGAAAGAAAAGACTATTGAGTAAAAATATAGAAAAAGTATATTAAATGATTCGTTTTCCTGTGATATATATATATATAGAAAGAATAATAAAAAAATAATAGAAAGAAATATAGGAAAAAACACACCTCTAGCCGTTCGTGAAGTCTCTTTTGCACCTCCATTTGGAGCTTTAAAGCTTCAGTAATCTGCACCCCACTGTAAACAAAAGGTGTTCAATATGTAAAAATAGCAAAGTTTATCGAATAAACTGAAAAGGACTTGCTATAAATGAAACCACTATGTATTTTGTATTTCAACAACTATTTATAAAGAACTAAAAAAATCAAACACCACATGAAGGTGTGAACATCCACTTAAAATGAACCATCCAGGCTTGAAAGCAAATAACTCAGACTCTTTCTTGTCTAACATTTTGCCTAGTGATCATAATTACTTATTACTTGTGCAAAAAGTATAATAGTGTAATAAGTTACCATCAGATGAGGGATCTGAAAAATATAGTAGAATACTACATTAGCCCAAGTTTGAGAGTTCATCTAGTAATGCACCGTAGGTCCCAATATTATGAAAAAAGTGCACTGCAGCTCCCTTTATTATTCAAAAAATGCACTGCAGTTCCCTTTAATATGCAAAAAATGCACCGCATCTCCCTATATTATGCAAAATGGCACTATAACTCCTATATTATGCACAAAATTGTATTGTAGCTTCCTATATTATGCAAAATTGCACCACAGGTCCTTACATTATGCAAAAAATGCACTGTAGTCCCTAAAATATGCAAAAATTGCACTTTAGTTTATTAAACATGTACATTCAATTTAACATCTTAGGCAACTTCAAATAAACACATAATTAGGTCATTAAAAACTATAAAAAATTGTTCAAGATGTAAAATTGAACATGTTTTGCAATTAATTTTTGTAAAATTGGAAAGTGAAATTACTATAGTGTTTAACAGTGACGAATTGTGCAATTTTCTGAGAGATGAACCAGGGAGCTTCTGTAGCAGCGGAACACCACCCAAGATTTATCCACGGAGAAGATCATTGGACACTGAGAAAGCTAAGTATCTGAGCAAATGTATATCTTCTGAAACATCAAATACATGCTGAATCCATTCTACTAATCAGGAACAAACAGAAAATCAAAATCAAAATAAGCAAATAATGCAATTTATCAAGCAAAAACTTTTATCAAACACTTGTAGATGAACTATCAAAATTTGTATTTTATAGAGCTAAATAAGAAAATTTATTACCAGAATCGATCGACAAACCCTTTTGAAGATTATGAACCGTAGAACAGAACTGTCTCTCGGCCATTTGGTAATGATTAAGAATATCAATGTAGTTTGAAACTTCAATCTCCTTGCTAAATTGCAGTACTCCTTAATCGAGCTACTGTAATTCAGAATCGTCGATATGCTATTCACTTATTCTATAAGCAGCGACACAGATAGGAGGTGGGAACTTGTTTCTCCATCGATGAAAGGTGAATTGCCGGTGACATATTTTTGACTAATAATCGATCCTAATCCTTCTTTATTCCCCCTTAGCGATATATATATATATGGATAAAAGAAGAATAAAGATACTAATAACATGTATTTTTTCAATTAAAGGCCCAACCTAATTAGGTCATTAGAATCCAACTTAAAATACACCATAAAACAACCCTCCCCTCCCATTAGGTTTAGAAAATTATAAACCCACCCCTCTCCCTTTCTCTCTCAGTTGATCTGCACCAGAAAACAACTCCCTCCGATGTCACATTCCTTCCGTTCCCACAGGTCTCACCTTCCCTCCACTCAGTTGTCACCTTCCATCTGTTCCTAGCAAAGCAGCTTCCGTGACCAACCTCCACCATCTCACCTCACAAGCTTTACTACAAACAGAAGACCACCTTCGCTGCTCCCTCCTTCACAGTCCTCCTAGAGCAAGTCGGCAACGTGGATCTGATGGACCACCGCTCCTCTGCACAAGAAAGCGTTCAAATTTGTCGTTCTCCACCACCGGCACCATAAAATCGACGCTCTCTTGCACCAGATCTTCAACCAAGCTGAAACCCCCATTCGTTCTTCTCAGATCATTTTCTTTAAATCTCGAATCTCAGATCTGTACCCACTGTTTTGCATTTCTATGGGTATATACCCACTATTTTTTATTTTCAGGGGGTCTTTCGCTCAAGCAAGCCATTTCTTCCGCTTAACCACCATTAACGAGTCACAAAAGGTCACGCCTAAGAATACCAGTCTCACGATGCCACCTCCGCAACCATGAGCGCCGCCACCTTCATCGATCTCAGCTTATTCATATATAGATCTGTTAGCGTACACATTGTTTTGCATTTTCAGTGGGTATATACCCACTGTTTTGTAGTTTTTGTGGGTATATACCCTATATTTTGCATTTTTTGTGGGTATAGATCTTTATCATTGAGCTGGAATGGCATGGACCTTGACAAGGAAAAATATATTGTTAAAATAGTGAGTATATACCCCCGAATTATAGCATGAACCTTGGAAAAAAAGAACATTGAACCAGAAAATTAAACCTAGAAATTTTCAACAAGTACTTGTAATGTAATTAAAAATAAATAAAATAGTGGGTATATACCCCCAAAAATCTATCAAGAAACCAGAAAAATCATACGCAGACCTTTAAAAAACATAACATATAACCAGGTCTTTAAAAAATTTATTTCAAAATTTGAGGCCTAAAAACGTATATTCCTCTATATATATCTATATATTTTGAATTATTTTTAAAGCTACTAACCATTGACCCATATATTGTCTGTTGGCTTTGACAGATGTCGGTGTTTTTTTACTTTCTTTAGTCCAATTAATCCAAAAAAAATTCGACATCCTGAATCTGTTTTTTATATCGGTTTCTTTGAACTTTGAGTAATTTTGCCGTCTTTCTCGATCTATTTTTTACCACGTTGATCGAAACTACTTTATCTGTAAACTAACTTGACTAGAGGTATTCTAAAGGTGTTCCGGAGTCTTGACTCCTATTTTAGGTACAGGGTTATTTTCGTGTATACAAATTTAAAAGAATCTTTTGTTGAGGTTTCCATTACCATCCTTAAATTTTGACTGAATGCGAAAGTGATTATGTTTAGCACGCTTCACTTTTGAAATACTTTTATAATATCACAAATCAAATTGATTATCCTTTCATGCCGGATGTTGCTATTTCTCGTATTGACTTTGGTGTTAGTACTCATAGTTATTTTGCATTTTTATTGACCGCTGAGTTTGATATCCAGTTCAAGTGTTTTTTGGACTTTGTTGGCATTTTTCGTTTAAGCTAACCCCTTCAGGGATTTTCCAGTTATGATATCTAGTTCAAGTGTTCCTTGTACCTAGTTGGCATGTAATTTACATTCACCCTTTCACGGGTTTTTTCTCCCTTCGAGACTTATTTCTCCCTTCAAGGCTTATTCCACACTTTGAGGCTTATTCAGCCTTTCAAGGCTTATTCAGCCTTTCAACGCTTATTTAGTCCTTTGAGACTTATTGATCATCCCTTCGAAACTTATTCAGCCCTTTAACCTCTTCAGAAGAGGAGGATAGATATTTGAAGATTGGTGATTTGTTTCTTGAATCCCTAGCAGATTCTTCATTAAGATGAAGATATTTGTTCGAGGTGGAGATATTGTTAGGTTTTTGGAACTCGATAACCGAATTTGCGTCAAGGTGTAGATTGTTAGAGTTATGACCAAAATTCTTCTTTGTAAGGTCTGGCCCGTTTCGTTATTAATCATAGTACCTTGTATTACTTATAAATACATTGTATTGTATAATTTATTAGTTAACATGTTCTATTGGCAGCAATCATTATACTTTCCTTTGGAATCAATCCTCTATACTAAAATCTTCTCCTCTTCCTATGGTTTTTCCCTATTTTGGTTGTACACTTATATTTGTGTCCCTTTCGTTTCTTGTTTCTTGTTTTATAATTAATCCGCAATCTTAATTATAACATGTTTTAATATGAGTCATCCAAATAAGAGATCAAGGTTGTAAGTTAATCACGTTATAAGGCAGTGAATCAAAACGACACCGCACCCGCATAAATATAAATTATAATATAAGTGGCCCATGACAAAATTTGGTTTAGAATAACATTGGCCTTTATAATATAACAATTTCCATCAGAAATTTCAATGCACCTTAATCAAACCAAAACATTTTTATCGAAGCTTCAACAATTCATAATGTCTTCAAGCCGACTCATCACAAATCCTAGGTACCTGTGAAAAAAAGAAAAGAACCCTCGCTCAACATACGTTTTAAAAATATTTACACTTATTGGTAGTCAAGATCATAATACCCATATATGCATAGGAATTTTAATAAAGTTAATAGCTTCAGAAGCATATCAATTTCTAATGAATTAAAATTTAACACCAACATGATTAGTTCTTTCATGGTGCATAGGCTTTTTACTCAATTGAAAAACAATCTAGCTATTCAAAAATAAAGTAACTGTTGACTTAGTCAAATTTAGCTCATTAATTAGTCCTTCTAACCAAATAATCTCTTTAGAAAAATCACAAATAGAAATATATTTAGATTCAGTGTTAGATAAAGCCCCGATGTAATGAATTTATTAATGTAATCCAGTTTTTACCAAGTGTGAAACAATAGGAAGTGGTTGACTTTCTCGAGTCTCTATCACCAGCAAAGTCAGCATTAAAATAACAGACTACATCAAAATGTACATTCCTCTTTCCATAATGGATTATACTGTTCAAAGTACTACACATATAAGTAACTACCCATTTCATTGCATGCAAATGATCCAACGTAAGGTTAGACATAAATTTACTTAATAGAGAAATAACATAGGATACTCTGGTCTAGTACTCATCATAGCATACTGGTTTCGCCTAAGACGTGATAAAATAATGGATAATATAAGTGCAAATAAAAACCCCAGGCTGAGCACGGTTTCGCAAGTATACAGGACGTATGCACGTTTTACTGATGAAAAAGATTTGTTCCTTAAAGAATACGAAGGATAGAGAGAACTTATGCAATTTATCAAGTGCAGATATGAAAGCTAGAATTAATAATACACAAGAATTAAAAGACTAAAGAGATTTTTTTTTTGGGTTTTAACTTAGAAAATTAGATTAATAAATTGAAGACATAAAAGTAAATAAGCAAAGAACCGATAGTATGAGAGTTTAGCTTGAGAAATTAGCAAGTAATCCCCACTAATTTTGTTTATTCTAAACAAGTAAGGGTGAATCATGTAGTATTGCAATAATCAGGATTCTAAATTCCTACCTACACCCGGAGGCTTCAAGTGGCTAAAAGACTTCAAGTGGCTTCAATATGAAAGAACTGCCTTATTCACTAATTTCAAACCTCACGTTCTACACACCTAATAACTCTCCCTAAGTTTTAACATGACTTTTTAGCATTGCTCATTAATATTTCTATCTTTTATTTCCTGTTCTCATACACAAATACTAAACATATTTATGACATCTTTTAAAAACATACTACTTACTATCATTGACTAATTAAATCATTCTCAAATAGGTACATTCAACATATTCTATGCTTATTCAAACCTAAAATTTTTAAATTTAATGCAAAAACAAAAAGGAAGATGGGGACAACGAATCCCCACCCCTAGCTCAAAAGTGAGTCGTGTCCCCATGACTCGAAAAAGACTCAATACGGAAATAAATTTTAAAATTAAAACTAAACTAAACAAGAATGCATACAAGCAATTAAGAAGCATAATTAGAACTGGGCACTTGGCCATAAAGATCTAGCATGTCCTCCTCCTTCTCCTCAAAGAATATTTATCAATATCCAAGGTCTCAATTACTTATCCTCAAAGAATATTTATCAATATCCAAGGTCTCAATTACTTCACCCAGTACCTGATTAATCTTGTCAATTTTCTTCCAGAGTGCGGGATATTCTTTTCTTGTATAATTGAATTCATCTTGTAATTTGACTGCCCATACTTGTCGTCTACAAGGATTATTCTGATATGAAATAGAAGAAGAACCCTGATCTTGAATTTGTGTCTTTTCTTTAGGCCTTGATGGTACACTAATCCTAGATGTTAATCTGTTGCGTAGTGGTTGTGCTGGTGCCTCTATCTTTGGTTTATTTTCAATAGGCTCATAAAGGTTGATGGCCTTTTCAATTGTGGCTCCAGACAAATTTTTTTTCTTCCCTAGGATTGAACACTTCTCTTATAATCCATAGCATATGTTCTGTTTGTCATCTCTGATTGACCCACAACGTAAGTTACACTAAGGATGGAGTTACGAAAGATTGGTGTAGCTTGAGTGTCTTGCTTTGATTTGATGATAGGAAAAAGTTTCTTAATTATTCTTGGAAGAATTATTGATATCTTGATGATCTTGGTGGTGTTTTATGGTGTAGTGTGATGAATTTGATGAAGAATATGTGTTTATGGATGAAGGAGGAGAGGATTCTTGTTGTTGTTATTGTGTTTGTTGTGGAGGTTTACTCAAGATCCAAGGTCTATTTATAAGGTTTGGGTTTGGAAAATTTGTGTTGGAGAGGCTAGGTTTAATTATTAGTAAGGTAAGAAGTTGATATGGTAATAACCTCTTCACAAACTGCCTCAGACCAGCTTACCAGTCGATTCGGCGGTATACCGGTCTTGCTGATTTTCTTTTTGTTGCTCTCGGCATAAAACCACTGTCGAAAAGTCGTGGGCACGTGGTTTTTGGGCACCGGTATACCGGTGGTGTGACCGGGTAGCCGGTGCGCTATTTTTCGAAAAAATCTTGCTTCGGCAAAAAACCCGAGTAAAAAAACCCGTGGTCGCGTGTTTTCCTTTGGTCGGCTGACCGGTCATCTGGGCGGTTTATCGGTCGCCTGGGTTTTTGTTAGACCTGATCTCGGCGAACAACCTGATTCCACTAACCCGTGGGCACGTGTTTTTCCACCGGCATACTGGTGGATCCGCTGGCCTACCGGTCAAGGAGTCAGATATTCCCATTCATTACTCATTTCCTACACAATAACACACTACCTTTCTCTCCTATTAGCTTGTAAACACTTTAAAAATATACACTAACTTAGAAATATACAAAAATGGTAGGGGAAAAGGTGTGATAAATAAATAGATAAATAAGATAATAATAATAAAGAGCACACAACCTTGAGAATCACGGAACACACTGCAAGTATTACAGATCGTTTGCAAGTTTTAATGATAAGTCAAGTTCGTTCACAGGGATTTGATCCGTTAGATCTACTTATATTTAACAAGTGTAGATGAATTTAGAGGTTTATATAAAAATAGGATAAGATGAATAATAATCTAACGCTAGTAAATAAATAATGAAAACAAATAAATAAAGATGAAGGTAAGTCAGATAAATTAGGATTAATATTATGAGTCTATTTTACTAAATTGTTATTCTAACCTGTCACAGATTAAACATTATATATTAAACAGGATTCTAAAATCTACCTAGCCTTTATTAGGCTTAGTAACAACCTCCCCATTACCAAGTATTCTTAAGTAATGATTGGTGGTTAAATCAAACCTTTATGGCTATCTAGTTAGGCAAATGATCAAAACTAAACGATTATGTGGTGTTGTCAATAACTAAGAATAATCTTAAGATTGGCCAAATCTAGGGTTTAAAGAAATAAGTCAAAACACATAATAACAATATACGCCAAGCTCAAATCAATTAAAATAACAAATAGTATTTATGAAATTAAAGACAAAATAATAACCCAACAATTAAAAGTAAAACTTACAGAATAAAAGCTTAGAAATATGGTTGAGCATTGATCTATAGCTATATACTCTAAATATAGAGAATGTGAGACTTAGAAGAGGAGTTTATCACTCTCCAACTTCTTCTTCTTGTCTTCCTCTATAGGTCAGCTTGCTTCTTGGATGAATGGCTTGATTCTAAGGATGAATATTAATTATTTAAAACGAAGAAAATACAATTAAGGACTAAGCCTAAGCTTGAAACTGAGCAAGAACATGTTTACAATGGTATAAGAGTGTATTTATAGGTGTTTAGGAATACCTAATTCATTTTCTTGAAGGAGAAGGTAAGTAGTGGACTCCAAGCCCAACTCAAATTCGTAACCCTAAAATATGGAATCAGGCCCGTTTTTGTTTTTGTCCAAGCAGCTTCAATACTTATCCGTATGACGCATATGAGTAGTCGAAAGTTATCGTCTCGGAAAGATCTTTAACTTTGCTCTTGACCGTTTCTCTAAATTACACACCGAGTTTGAGATATAAGTTGATTTGTGGTCGTGGGTGATGAAATTCAGATTTAAGGCAGCTTTTCATTTTCCATGTTTTTAGCTTTTCTTTCATTATCTCAAATTACCATGCTTATCTCTTTCCATATCCCTTAGTATTTGACTTGGAATCTAATTAATCTCCATAATTATCTTTAAAGCTTCACCTAAAATGACCTACATCTGAATAAATACACCTAAAATGGCGTCTTTAACTAAGATTAAACATCACAATAGGGAGACATCACATACATGAGTAAGCCAATAAGATTCGCATAAGGGAAATGATTAAGTTTTACCGTTTCGGACTTAGTCCTAGGGCATTGAGACTTGCTAAGTATAACTTACCAACTAAAGACATGTCATCATGCTTGCAACAGATTACCATATTTCTCTACCAATTTCAAAGATACGATTTTTTATAATGTTTTAACTTACAATACTTTCTATTCCTCTCAATTTATATACCAAGAATCTTCTTGACTTGGCCAAAATCTTTCATATAAAATCAGTCTTCAGATTTTAATTTTTTGCATTGAACTGCTGATTAGCAATATTTCATCAACAAACATAACTGTGTAAAGATAATCACTACAAGAGTCAAGAAACTAGAGACAACTATCAAATTCACTTCTGTTGTATCTAAAATGATAACAAAAGTATCAAGTTTTTATACCATTATCTTGGAGTTAGTTTTAAGCCATATAGATATTTATTCGCAAAGGAAATATTATACGAGTGTTTAGAATCGTAAATTCTTTTCAGTTGCCTTATATATATATATATTTCTTCCTCAAGTTCACCATGAAGAAAAATAGTTTTAACATCAAGTTTTTCACATTCTAAATCAAAACAAGCAACATAAGAAATCATCATTTTTATGGTTTTGAATTTGACTACAAGGAAAAAATTTCATTAAAATCTATTCACTCACTTTGAGTATTCCCTTTGGCAACAAATATAGGTTTGTATATAGGGGAATCAGTATCAGATATGCCTTTTTTAATTTTATAAAGCCATCTATATTTAATTAGTTTTTGTTCAGGTGTTTTTTACAAAGAATCTAAGTTTTGTTAATTTTCAAAGATTGCAATTCTGCAAAATAGTAAGTGAAGATCAAGATCATTTATACTAGACATGCTCATTTACCAGTAGAATTTGGGCTAAATGTAAGCAAAAAGAGAATTTTACCCCAAGTGATTCTTCGTGGCATGATTTAATTGTTTTTTATACTCAATACAGTCATGAAGCTATATAAGAAGATATTAAAGATTGTAATAGCTGCATATGTTTATTGTATTTGGATCAAGAGAACCAATTGTGTATTTCAGAAGGTTGTGGTTGACGAAGATACAATTTTTAGAACAATATCCACTACTATTGTCGATAATCTGAGAAAAATCAACGATATGATAAAGATACGTTAAAGGATATTCCTTTGAGCTGGAGAAGTTAAGGTTTGTATCTTAGTGGTTGATTATATAGTGCTAAGAATTACGATGTTTATTGTTGTTTATTGTTGCCTAAACAATGTCATAAGACATTAGTTTTGGTTTTTTTTTTATTGGGCCTTTATGATCCAGAAGTTCATAGAAAAGCTGGAAAGTTTGATTAATAAAATTGCTTGCTTGCTAGAAAAAAAGAAAAGGTGAATTTACAAGAAGAGATATTAATATAAATATTATCAATGTTACCGGTGAAATCTGTGTTGTGTTTCATGTGCGTTAGTGAATTCTTGTATATTTTTTTCGAAAATCCTTACTTTATCAACATGCATACGAAACATCAGTGTGAATGCATCCTAACTAAACGAGACAAAATTAACCATTTAATATTGTTATCCTTTCATTCGTATGAATCGCTCAATGAAATTGTTGGCCTCATTTGATGTCCACAAGCCTTCTTAGCAGTGTGAATCTCTCTTGGTCAAAATGTTTTTTAGTTGTGTAGTGGGGTAAGTGGAGAAGTCACGTAATGACTTTCTAACTTTCCCACATTGGTAGGTTTAAAGGAGTAAATGGTGTTTATTATCTTTGTGGTATCATTAGCTTCCAAACAACTAAAAAACATGCACATGAAGAGATAATGGGTAAGCCCACACGCGTGCACCACCACCACCCACCCAGCCCAAACATGGGTCAGGTCCGGGGGAAAATAAAAATAGAGTAGTTTTTATACGAGCTTTTATTTTAATTTTCTGATAAAGACTTAATCTGCTATTGACATTTCCTCTGACTTTTTAACACACGTTTTGTAAACTGATATGAACATTGCATGTTCTGTAACTAACTGATATGAACGTTTCTATTTATCCAGCATGACTACCAGCTTTGACTGAGCTGTAACGGCTAGTTACTGGCTAGTTTATTCTGTCTATAAATTGGAGCTTACAACAGTTCATTTTTCACACACAACTTTACTTCTACAGCTTCCGAAATTATATCCAACAACAAAATATTCTTCTTCTTTAATTCTGTTCTTGAGCGAAACATATACAGATTCTGAACCTTCCCCTGTGAGTGCACATGAGAGTAGGTATATTGTTTAAACCTTGGGGAACGTTCGAAAAAACAATGTAGCATCTCGGCTGTCCCAGAATTCGTTCTTATACAGTTCGGTTATTATCTTCATTAATCTGGTTCGTATTTCTTCCGTTTTATGTATTCGACACTAATAAGTTGACAGACATGGATATTTAGCTACGCGTGGTCACTAGTAGTGATGGTTTACAAGGAGATTGGTTTAGTTTCTACAAAGTGAGAGATGGTATAATAATACAATCAAGTTAAGGAGATATCCTCCAAGTTAGTTATTCGATTGTTTTAATGCGAAAACATATTATTTATCCATCTATCTAAATATGTTGTTCGGCTTGGCCTGGTATGTTATCGTTAAGAGTGACGAAATCGGAAGAGTAAGTATGGAATCTAACTTTTGCAATCATAAAAAGTGTGTGTCGTATACTAGTAGTTTTATATTATAGGTCAAGGTTTACTCTCAGGTCCTGCAAACACATTCCAGTTCGATGGATGTTTATCTCAACTTCATGATCCTTCCCGCAGGGGATATCCCAGATGTCAAATTCTGCATTACATATTGTGTTTAGTACCTGCCTTTTGATCTGAGAAAGTTAAGGAGATAGTTATAGTACTTACTTTATGATTAATTATTATGCTCCGCTTTACATTTGTGTTTCAATAGTTTTTCTACTTAATCTTCTCCATCCTACATATTCTTGGATTGTTTGATTGACAAAATATTTTTCTTATTCATCTATTCACTTGCATTTGTAGTGTAAATGTTCCTCAATCTATTCTCGGTATCATACCATTGATCCCATATCAAGAAAAATGATAAACTCATGGTAAACACTTGCTAGAAAATTCACAAAGTCTAGGGAACTATTTTGTGGGGGACTATTATGAGCAATAAAATGATGCAAAACGAGTACCGAGGGGGTGTACTAGAGCTGCAAAAGGTCGGACAGTAGATGCAAAAGGTCGGACATAAAAAGGGGTATGTTGTAGTGGTGGCTAATGTACTAAATGAAACCTTAGGGGCTGCTCAACAACAATTTTACAAAAATAAGGGGCCTTTCAAAACCAATGTTTGTGGAAATGTGGGTAATAAAGTAATACAGGGAGGTGGAATCTTGGACGAAACAAGTCAGCATTCTTAGAAATCTCAACATAAGCCCATTGTATCCTCGTTTTTTGTCGAAAAATGAAGCCATACTAATCGAAACCGGTGAAGATAAACTTAAATCATGTGCCATCGACACTCATGAAATAACTAATACTAGAATATTTAGCAACAGATCTTTTACAATGAGTGATGGTTTACAAGAATAGTCTAGTTTCTATAATGTGAGAGAGATGGTGTTATAACATTGAATGCCTATTGATTAATTACAACTTTATGCTTAGTTTACAAGTTTTTATAATCAAAACATATTATTTATCCATCTATTTTTACATACTACATAGACTTATAGTACCATTAACTCTATAAAGACTTATAGTGGAATTAATTCTAAAAAAACTCCATATACTATATAGGGACCTATAGTGCAATTTTTGCATAATATAGAACCTATGGTGTAATTTAAAATGTAAAATGTATGGTGCAAACACCCAAAATACTTAATATAGTGACTTAAGTCCAATTTTTGCATAATATTGGGACCTATGGTGCAATTAGACAAACAGATTTATAGCGCAATCACCCAAAAAACTTAATATAGGGACTTAAGTGCAATTTTTGCATAATATAGGGACATATAACACAATTTTCCCTACATCAAATTAAAACTTGAATTCTCTCCTCTTATACAAGGTGTAATGAGTCAATCACACTCGAAACACGACTCAAAGTATCAAAACCCCGATGATCCACAAACATAAGTAGTAATATACAATTTTCACATAATATTAGGACCTACCATGCAATTAGAAAAAAAAAATAATAACAGGTCCATCAAACTATACGGAGAAGACCAGTCTCCGAAACGATGATCCTCGTTGGTGAAGTCATAGCAAGTTACAGTGCACTTCATAATATTTCTTTACCTTTTAGAGGACAACCTCAATAAAATATAGATACGTCTGTATATTCTCATCTTCTTGAGGGACCTATCCGCAACTTCGCTATTGTTAATATTATGAAAGCTGATGAGATAGATTTTAAAAAACCGATTAGACATGGTGTTTTGGGTTTGAATAGGTATGTTCAGTTTACTTCTCCGATTCGGAGGTATATGGATCTTCTTGCACATTATCAGGTATTTTGATATTTTGTGTTTGTTCCCTGAAGATTGAAGTTTTGATATTTTGCCTCTGAACTTTGTTTCTTTTTAGTCGTGAATTAAGTTCTACATCCTTTAGTAGCGTGTTTGTCCATCAATTATTGAAGATATTAGAGCTCAGTCTTATGTGATTCTTTATCTCCTCTTTTGTGTCCCCTTTTCTACTTGTCTAGTGATGTTTTCTAATACTCAAACATTTAATTGTATTGATATGTTACCAGATTGTTTTCTTTATTCATAAATAGATCTATAGAATATTGTGTATTATCATTATCATAAGATTTTCTGGGTTTGCTAACATATTTTTCATCTTAAATTAATATTTTATATTCCACTTTGCAATGAACGTAAATGTATAATTCCTTATTTAAATCTGTTAATACCTAAATTGTAATTCACAGTTAAATTCAGCTTGGGACATGTCAAAATGGAACTTTTGTGGATGGTTATGATTGCCATGATGATCGTTAGGCCTCCCTATTTATTTGATATCAACTCTTCATCATCTTATCAGTGAGATCTCTCTTTTCATTACTTGCACTTTTTTTTGAACTTCATATTAATGTGACAAAAAGGGAAAAATATTAGTACCAAGCAGCCGACAATACATTATTAATATCAAAATTATCTTTCCTAAATTAGAAGTTTCATGTAAAACAAATAAAAGATAGTTGGTAAGAAAATATGTAGAATCAGATAATTCTCTTCCTCCTCTCCTAAACCCTTCTCTGCCTCCCTTTATCTTTTTTATCATTTGTTCCTCATTACCATTGGTTATGTAACTCGATAGTAATTGTTAGTTTAT
The DNA here is from genome assembly GCA_029959085.1 of Nemophila menziesii. Lineage (NCBI taxonomy): Eukaryota > Viridiplantae > Streptophyta > Magnoliopsida > Boraginales > Hydrophyllaceae > Nemophila > Nemophila menziesii. Next base: position 508,162 of record JARWIR010000044.1, read on the forward strand.
ATTTTAAATGATGTTAATTATTTTAGTCAGTTGAGAGGTTTAGTCAAATCCTTATTTTTAGTGATCTATTTTGTTTACCCTAAAATTTTTAGGATGGGCCCATTGGTAAAGTCCCTAATAAGCTAAGGGGTGATGTGTTATAAACCCTAATAACATAAGCAAATTTAGGGTTAATCAATCTGTACTTCATCTTTAAATAACATCATGTCATAAAAAATGGTAGATTTACCTGAAGATGTATAACAAAAAATACTATTCATGTTGCATGTAAAATCAGTTTTGCGTTTCAGGTGCGTTAGTAAATTATTTTACTATTTTCTCAAAAAATCTTACTTCATCAACACGCATATGAAACATCATCATGAATGCATCCTAATTAAGAGAGAGAACGTTGAGTGTAGAACACTGTTATCCTTTCATTCGATTCAAATCTCACCTCATCTAGAGATACCTCACTTCTATAACAGCAGCAACTTTAATGTTTCTTGGCCTTGCAAAGGATTATTTATTTATATCTCATATGATAATAGTAGCTTTATTTTATGTAATCCAACAACTAGGGAATTTAAACTTCTTCTTGGAAGACCAAACTCCATCAACTTTGGCTTGATAACTGGATTTGATTTCGATTTTAATGAAAACGATTGCAAGGGCGTTATTGTTAAAAGTACCAATACAGCCCTCATATAAAATATAAGTAGTAATTCTTGAAGACAAATTGAGCATGATTTTCCAGATAATAATGGTCTTTGTCTTGTTCAAGGGAAACCATATAATGGAGCATTGCATTGGACTGCCCGTAAGAGAAGAGAAAGTAGTAATATTATCCTTTCTTTTGATGTGAGCGCTGAGGTGTTTTAAGACATAAAGTATCTAGAAGCTATCCCACACGTTAATCAACAAATTGACAAGACTCTCACAATCTTAAAATATTCTCTTGCATTGTTTGCATTCACATCTAACGAGTTGGGATACTACCTCTATTTAGAACCAAAATATATGGAGATATGGGTAATGAAGGAATACGGAAAGGTGGAATCTTGGACGAAACAAGTGCATTCATGGAATTCTCAACGAAATCATATTATATCCTCGTTTGGTGTTAAAGAACGAAGCCATACTAATCGAAACCGATGAAGAACTGAAATTGTGTGCCCTCGGCACTCGTGAAATGACTGGTACATGAATATTTAGCTACTGGTGGTCACATGGAGTGATGGTTTACAAGGAGAGTTTAGTGTCTATAGAGTGAGAGAGATCCTTTTTTAACATTGTATTATTAAGGAAGTTGTCATATCCTGGTTAGTTCTTCCATTGTTTGAATGAAAAAACACATATCATTAATCAATTGGAGTGAGAGAGATCGTTTTTTAAAATTGTATTACTAATAGAGTATCTCTATTTAGGAAGTTGGCATGTCACTTTTCGTTATTCAATTGTTATTATCCATCTAGATGCATATGTTAATAAACTTAGCATGTTGTTAGTTATCCATCTCTTTTCATTAGTTTGTCCCGCAACAACATAAGGACTGCTCTTTCACTAGAGTTTTTTCAGTCTTACCTTATATGTCTTATACAGTTAGAACCTAATCTTGTAGGGTTGTATTTGTTCATTTCAATCCCTTAAATTGTATGCTGTGAATTAACATTGATATATTTTTTTGGTAAATCTAGGGTTATATGGTCCCGGTCTCTTGCCACATTCATCTTCCTCTGGTAAGCCGTAGGACTAGTAACTACCGATATCATGATAAATTTCTATTGTTGTAGTAGACTTACTTTTAGCCTATCTCACATGATTTTATAAGGCTTTGTTTGATTTTAATTCTTTTGCATTCACTTTGTCGTCATGTAATTTTAGCAGTCTAGACCATTGATGAACATGTTCAATTGTTTAAGCTTCCTTCTGTTAATTAAATTTTTGATGTACACAACTGAACGTGCATCAACTGAACCTCTGTTTAGGGTTCAAACTCCAACCTCACCAACAAAGTGTTCTTGCTAACATCATAGTCAAAAGGGGAAGAACAAAATGCTCCTACTCTTATGCCCTCGACACCTCCAAAATGAATGATTTTTAAGAAATACATGGTGATAGTAAGTATATATCCTTTATGTCTTATGTAGTATATCTAATTTGAATAACGTTATTACTATCATTTAGAATACATTTACCATAAAATGATACATGAGACTTGGACATATGAGTCAATTAGGATTTAATGTTCTAAGTAAGAATGACTTACTTGGTATCTATCTCTAACTTGAATTTTTGTGAAACGTGTATGTTATCTAAACAACATAGAATGAAATTTGATATGGTGTTCATATGGTGGAGTCTATACTTGAATATGTACATGTTTATTTATGAAGACCTAAAAATCATGAAACTAATGGGAGGATAAGGTATTTTCTGTCTTTAGTTGATGATTACTCTACAATAATATAGACTTTTCTTTTCAAAACAAAAAAATTTAACTTTCAATGAGAATAAAGAGTGGATTGTTTTACAAGGAAAAAAAGTGGAAAATATGTTAAGATCCTACGAACATAGAATAGCCTTGAGTTTTGTATTGATGAGTTTGATAAATTATGTAGATCGTATGGTATAATGAGACACATAAATATTAGAAAAATACCAAAACATAATGGTGTTGTTGAAAGTATGGGTATGACCCTAATTGAAAAACATAGATGTTTCTTTTTTCTTATTGACTTTTAAAAAATATTTTTTACGAGAAGCACTTTAGACTGCTACTGATCTTGTGAATAGAACTCCCAATATATCTTTGAGGATGAAATTCCCTATGGAATTATGGGATAATAAAAAGCCTAAGTTATGATAATATTTGGATGTGATGCCTATGCTTATTATACAAAGGTAAACTTGATCCTAGGTCATTAAAATATGTTTTCCTTGGTTATCAACATGTGAATGGTACCAAAGGATACAGATTGTGAGATAGAGTATCTAGAGGAATAAAGTTTCTCTTTACTAGGGATGTTATATTTGATGAATCTAACATTCCTTGCAAGCCAGGAACTATGTTTTAAGGTATTGATCACACCCATGGGTACTGATATTGAGGTGGAGACTATAACAACTGTAAGAGTTGATGTTAATCATGATTATCCATATGAATGGGAGGAACCTGTGGCTAAGAACCCCACAGAGGAGTTAGTTCCAAACAATAGGCATAGTGTTGGGTCAGAAACTCTTCAGAAGTCCACTCAAGATTGTTTGGAGAACTACCAGTTAACAAGAGATATTGTAAGGAAAGAACCTAGACCTCCTCCCAGGTATTCATACGTGATATTTGTTTATATTTCTTTTATTGCTACTGCTGAAGTTAAGAATAATGAACATGGTAGGTATCTTAAGGTACTTAGTTCAAAAGATAAAAAGTTTTGGTTTAAGGCTATTAAAGAAGAAATCCAATCTTTTAAAATAAAAAAAAATGGATTTTTTAAAACCCTGAAATGGCATGCACATAGTTGTTATATTAGTAGTACTATGAATAATGTTCATTATTATGGAAAAATTAATGTACCTTTTGATTTAGTGGGTTATACATTACTTGAAAATCTCAATTACATCCTTTAGTGGCTTTATCTACTATTGAATCTGAATATGTAGTGGTTTGTGATTGTTTTAAAGAAAATATTTGGTTATAAGGACTAATTAATTAGTTAAAGTTGACTAAGTCAACTACCACTATATTTTCTAATAGTTATTCACTTGAGTAGAAATTCTATGTACCATGAAAGAACTAGTTAGGTTGATGTAAAATTTCATTTTATTCTTGACTAACTGTAAACATTATTTAACTTGTTGTATGTTAAGTGGGGGTATTTTTATATGTTTTTTTGAATACATGAGAGAGCCACTTTGGATTCGGAGTCACTCTTCGTCTCTACGGAGTAATCTAACGACTAGGCCAACTATAGATCTCGTATTTTATATTTTAATTTATAGGTACATCGACTTGTGGATATAGTTGTATTATAAAGGCTAAAGTTATTCTCAGCCCAAAGGTTATATTTTGTTATGGGCCGCTTATGGTCGTTTTATTTGATCCACAACATGAATGACTTATTTGGATGGCCCAGCTTGAAACCCTAATTGATTTTGTAGATATATAATTCGGTCAGACCTTGATCAAATATTATTCTTCGTCTTCTTTACATCTTCTTCCTCAACCTATATCCGGCTAAATTAAGGTACGTGAATTTCAATCTTATGTGTTATATGGATTCAATGTATTATCAGTTCACTTGAAAGATTACAATCTTTGTTTAATTTTTTTTATCTAATTTCATATCTTATTTCAAAAATTTAGACTATGTACTATTTTTGTTTAAATATATTTATCTAATTTCACATTCTTATTTCTAAAATTTATATTTTTCTAAAATCTATAATAAAATAAATTAATTTAGCTTAATCTTTTATTAATTTCTTTTTTCTTAGTGATTTTTAGTTGTTAAAACTACAATTATTTGCCAAAAGAATTTATACAATTTTAATTGATTTATAGAAGTAATTAGGGTTTCTTATTTTTCATATATTTTTATTTTATTCAATTGAAACAAAATATGTGTTTTTTAATTTTTAGAAACTTTAAATTCCAGATTGATTAGGCTTCCTCAACAAAATTGTGGCTTAATTATCCATTCTTTTTGTTTCATTCAACATAACCATATGTTAATTGAGCGACATGGTAATTATTTGATCAAAATGTCAAGAGACGAAGTAAAAAAGATCTATATATGTGAATGGCTGAGAAGAATACAAATCATAACTTATTGTCCAATCATCAATCATGATGCTAAGTACATTGATGAAATGATCGCCATTTGCATTATTAGCACTAAGGTATGCGATCCATATTATATGTATATTCTTTCTCATCTATATATTATTCATAAAAAAATCATTGCAGTTCATTTATACCACTACTGAATACATCTGTCAATTCAAGCATAACCATGGAACTATAGTATAGTCAGAGCCTTAATATTCAGTATTATAGAACATTATTTCAAAATTACAAGTTATTTCATTATTTAATTAACATCTTTGAACTTAATTTACAATTATTCGAATTTAAAGCTAGAATTAACTTATTCTTTTCTAAATTCTAACTCTACACATAATTGAGATTTAAACACTTGTCTTGTAGTTCTGGTGAGAATGTAATTTTCCTTCCTAATCATTAAAATTTGATATATGGAGAAGGTTTAAAGAACCCATATTTTCTTATTTGCAACTAGAAAGTCATGTTATATAATTCACACCGATATTTATGTTTTGTTCATGCATTATAATAGAGAGTTATCTAATATACAGGAAAACGGTCGATGATCATTGCATTTCAAGAAAAGGGAATTTGTGTTTTATTTAACATGGTAAGTCTTACCTCTGTTATAATATTTGTGGGAAAGTATTGTATTGTGCTATAAGCTATTAATATGCTAAAATTGACTATACAAACAAATCCTGTTTAGGGCAAGACATATTTCCCTATGTCATCAATGTGAATACTAGAAAAGTATGTCCATATATTTTATACACACACCTTATATCTTACTCTCAATAACCTTAACTTCTATTTTTTTACTTTATTGTACATTTCTCTGTATGTATTTTTTCCCCAAGTTAATTGCACCATGGGTCCTTATGTTCACTGGCGAAGTCCATAGACAAAGCCAATAGGCCCACCTATATAAGTGCAGTAGACATGAAATTTCAAGGTGAGAGATTCATAACAAACAAAACTTATGGACCCGCACCAAAGGTATGTATTTCTGAATATATATTTGAAGCACAACAAATTTTTTAGGATTGCATGTATAATTATTCTGTTGCATATTACGTCTTATAATGGAATGTATTGCTGATATTTGATTAGTAGATTTCACCGACCACTATAAATGAACTAGTTAGTACAATTTTTGTTGTTGTTTAAAGAGTTTCTAAATAATAAGTTAATGTTATACTTGTGCCGACCATTTACTCTATATCTCGTCTAAGATCTTTTTTAAATTCGTTGTCGCATTTAAATGTTTTTATAATGAATGACGATTATGCATATAGTAATTTTTTTTTACATTTATCTTGGTATTTTATATCTGCAAACATATTGCTAGATGAATTCTTGTTACCCATATTAGAGGGGGTAACTTTGTGAATAGGAAGACACATGTCTAAGCATATCACATTAATGTGTTTTGAAGAATTTTTAAGTGCCAAATTCAATTTAATATTTCCTTATATTAAAACGTGTTATGCATGACATTATGTCATAGTAAAATTGCAAGAATTTGAAAGAATAACTATCCTAGATATGAAGACGTTAGTCTTCTCCATTATATTTTAAAACGCTCGTGATTGCTTATAATCTTAGTTTGTTTTGAGTTTTCAGTTTCTCTAGCAAGTGAAGAAACCAGCATGGAGCCCAATGTTATTATAGAGGTTATCTCCTTTGATTCATCCATCGTGATATATAAGTTTAATAATCGGTAATAGTGGTCTGTCCTAAAATTGGTAGCTTATAAAAACTGTTGTTGTTCTTAGGTGGCTCGAGGCGAGGATTTCCGAAAACAGATTAGGAATCATATGTACTTTGATCTTGTGGATCATAATGAAATTATTAGTTTCCGAATTCAGAAGCAAATGCCTTTTAATCAGTTCAAGGTGTTGTTCATCATTTGCATTTAAGTTGAATTGAATAGGAGCAATAAGATGATTCTAGACATAGTTAATTATTAATCATGAGGCTGGTTAACAGACGTTTCTGTCTAAATTACATAAAGGTCGATGGCTTTGTACTTAAGCAAGTCTATTGAAAATTGTACAGTAAATCATGATATGATTTTGAATATTCTCTCCTATCCTAACCCAGTGACCCTCACAATGTAGACCATATAGTAGTATGATATATTATATTATATTATTATTTTATTTAAAAATCTAAAAATTTATTAAATTATAAAAATATAAGTTAGGCCCAAATATTTTAGATTTACACCTTTCACTCCTAACAGAAAGTTTTGTCCTCGAAATTTACTTACCACCATCAAAGAAAACTGAGGATATTTCATGTGACCCTCTTCCTCCCGTATAAATGTGGCTTCCCTAAGTGTTTGACCTTCCCATTATACTTCCACATATGAAATAATTCTACGCCATAAAACTTGGTCACTACGGTCACCAATAGTCACTGGAACCTCGCCGTTAACAATAAAATATTTATTTATATGAAAACTTTTATAGTGAACTACATAATTTGGGTCTCGAAAGTATTTACAAAGTTGATAGACATGAAACACATCATGAACTCCAGCCATAGATAGAGACAAGGTAAGCCAATAGGCCACATCACCTATTATGTGTAATATATTAAGCAGATCAATAAATCTTGGGTGTAGTTTTCCTTAACTGTGATATCTTATAACTCCTTTCGTTCGTGAAACCCTTAAAAATACATGTCTCTGACTTGAAACTCGAGGTTTTTTGTTCTTATATTTACCCAGAACTTTTGTCTATTTTGAGCTTTTTGGATTCTTATCCAAATTAATTTGACCTTCTCCTCAGTTTATTCCGGTAATTGCGGATCTAAAACATTCCTTTCCTCATATCCCAATACAATGGGGTTCGACATTTCCTTCCATATAAGGCCTCATATGGTGCCGTCTTAATACTCGAGTAGTAACTATTATTATAAGCAAACTCTACTAAAGTCAGGTGTTTTCCCAACTTATACCAAAATCCTCATGTTCTCTGACAACATTAATGCTTCTTCCATAACTTTCCATAACTTTCCAGTGAAAATTTGTTCATCTCCACAAAAACAAGCGTTCCAAACCTGACCCTCCTTGTGAATGATATTTGCCTTCTGGTCTTCATACACCGGTCCCCAAAATAGAGCCTTACTTGGCCCTAATAGTTGCTATCCAGGCCCCATATCTTTGTAAAATTACTTTTGAGCAGCCCATTGGGTTTTATTTAGCACATTATCCACTACTACAAAGCCCCTTCGCATGTCTAGGTCTTGTTGATCTTTTTTCAACACGAGCAACCACTATATTTTCAGTAATTACGAAATTAGTCCCTACAACTTTTCTTTCACCAATTCCAGTAACTTCTGCATTAAAAGGCTGCTCCCGAGATTCTTTTATCTGCTCTTCGACCTTTGGCAGCTCTTGTGAATATTCCATTTTATTGCATTTACTAGTCCCCTAGAAAATATTTCTCTAGACTTTGTGAATTTTCTAGCAAGTGCTTACCAAGAGTTTAGAAATTTACATGATATGGGATGGTATGACAAATAGAATAGACTAAGAAACAATTACACAACAAATCAAGCAAATAGCTGAATAAGAATATATTTTTCCATTCAAACAATCCAATCTAGTGATCTAAATAATTAATAAATAAGTACTCTGTTTAAGTAGAAAAATTGTTGAAACGTAAACGTTAAGTGGAGCATCATAATTTATCATTAAGCAGGGAATCAACTCTATCCTTCCACGATACAGTATCAAATCCTAAGGAGATAACCTACCCACTGGTGGAGTTTACTTTGTCATTGTTAGATATCCAGCTTTCATCACAAAACCCTTCAAGAACCGTAGGAAATTTGTTATAATGCAATCCTAGATAAATGTTACATCTGAAGTACTTCAATAGATAATGAAGTGCAACCCAGTGGTCACTACTCAGGTTATGAGTATAGTGACTAAGTCTACACACGACATAGGAAATATTGGTTCGAGTTTAGTTCATTAAGAACATCACACTACCTATGATCTTACAATATTTATTTTGGGATACAGCATCACAATAGTTTTTGGACAAATGATTACTAAAATTATAAGGAGATTTTACGTAATGAGACTAACTCATGGAAATACCATTACTGTTCCTAATTATATTCACCCCGAGAATCACATCCGCATCTCCCACGTATTTCATTTCTTAACCTAAATGACATGAAGCGTTTAATCTCAATTATGATATGAATAGAGTTTCCAAAGATGAGCATGTCATCTATATAAAGGAAAATGATAACACACTCTGAACCTATTACTTTAACGTAAGCACACGAGTCAGATGTGTTACCCATAAATCCATCTGTAATGAGAGTACTAGTTAGTGTTTCATACCATTTTTAGGTGCCTGTTTTAGTCCATACAAATACTTTTTCAGCTTACAAACTTTGTTCCCTTGACCAGGAACCACACATCTTTCAGGTTGAGCCATGTAGTTCTCTTCATCTAGATCTTCATTCAGAAACACAGTCTTAACATTCATTTGATGTATAACTAGTTCGTGAATGACAGCTAAGGCGATAAGCGTCTTAATGGTGGCGTTTTTTGTCACAAGGGAGTAAGTATCAAAGTAATTGGTGGTCCTTTGTGTGTTATAAGATAAAATGAAAATAAGGATAAGAGAATCACAACTGCAAGTGTACAGTTGTCCCAAGTAATATATATGATAACAGATTCATTCTCAGGGACAGATTGGTTGACTCTAATGCTTATCGAATAGTGATTAATTGCATGTAGAAGCAAGTAAATGATTTTTAGAATGTTTGTTTTGGTTTTCTATAAATAAGACAATAAATTAAAATACTAAATTAATGCAAATATTAAACAGACGCGAGAAAATAAATTAGTTTACCCAAGATATGAAAGGCAGTACTTGAGAGATGAAAGGATTTCATCTAATTATCATTCATTTCATGTATTGTTTAAGGGACAAATCAGTAAATATGTAATGGTCGGGATTCGGAATTCTCCTTACCCCATCAGGGCGGACTGAGGAGCTACTCTCAAATGCTACAAACCCCGTCAGGGTGATTATAGTCCATTCTCGAGTGATTAAGTCTACTTATACCCAATTGTCCATAGGATTAATTAAGCTCCTCAAACTCATTAATTTCTATCCTACATTCATTAATTGGTTATGTACCTAGACCCCCCGTCAACGTGATCCATACGCCACTATATGGAATAGCCTAGATACTAAGTCCTATGATTGGTTAATTACGTCAATGATAGTAAATAAAAGCGAATTAATGAAAAATACAATTTATCCAATTTGATTTCAATTATAAAAATCTCAAATCCAAACACATGAAACGAAATAAAATTGAAATTAACCCAATATGCGTTCTCAAACACTATTTAAGTTTAGCTCATAATAATTGAAAATACAAAAACTAAAGAAATAAATAAGTTCATCATGTTTTACAGAATAAAATACAAGAACCTAATTACGGAGTTGAATTGGCTGAGAGATGGAGATATAGAAAGTCTCCAACTCTTTCTTTTTCTCTTCCTTGCTCTAGTTTCTTCTCTAGTGTTCTGACTTTTAAGCGTATGTCTAATATCTGAAAAGGTTTTTAAAAATAAGAGTCTAAAGCCTTTTTATAATGTGAAATTCGGACTAGGGCTTTTCATAGGGATTAAGTGAAAATTAGAAAAGCCCAAGTCCACTAATTAACCTCGAAACTCGTAACTGCACCACCTTCACTAAATCAGCTCTAACCGTTTCGTTTCAATTCGGATTGACCCCATTCTAGTTGCTAAATTTCCATAACACAATTATTTTATAGTATGTTTTATAGCCTTTTTCAAATATACCTTAATTTTATAGTATGTTTCTTGATTAGTCAATCAAACATGGTTTTGATCCAAGAATGTCAATAAAAGGCTACATTCAAGGTTTCGAAGCATTCGTATACATCTCCTCTAGCTATTTGAGTTTTATGCACATGCAATTGTTGTTCGATGTATACCAGTACCTGATTGGGGTTAAAAGACCCCTCAATGCCCTTTATTGTATCTCAACAATGTTCAATCTACACATGCAGCAGTGGTTTATTTTGAGATCAGTAGTTTTGATATGGTATATTATTATCTTCTCTTTTGCTTTCAATAGTGGTAATAATCAGCCATGCATGTTATACTATTGGTTGAGAATGATGTTTTCCGATGTCTCTCTTTCTATTTGGCTCTGTTTTGTCAAATTAGAAACCGTGTTCAAATATTTGGATGGATTACTTAGCCTTTTATTTATCTTTAGTTATATTAATCAAGGAAATATATTTCACTATGATATTTCTATATTCAATTGGAGGTTTATAGCTACTAAAATTATGGGATTGGAAACTCTGTTCTTTGTTTTACTTACTACTATGTGGCCAATGCTTTTTATCACATTCAACTATGTCTTTCTTCTCCTTAATCACATCAATTTTTATTTCTTTATTTTAGTCATACATGACCACATGCAATCTCAATTAGAGCTTTATCTGCTTTTAACACAATGGTATTTCTGTAAATCCTTGCATTCTCTTTTCATGAGTAAGGATTACTTTTGGAATTCTAATTCTCATTTATGTCTGTTGTATTATAAATGGGTTCATCTCAAAACTCATCGCCTGGTAATCTATTCTATGATTTATTATACGAACAAGGAAGGGAAAGGATGTCTTGATACCCAATTCTGGATTTTGACTTACATGCATCATGATTATTCATGTTCTATTGTCTATCCTTATTATACTATGGTTGATTGAATTATAAATTGGGTTAGAACCTCTATATTTCAAAGCATGCAATATCTTCACTGGTTTATTATACAAATAATCGGTTCTCAATTTGACACCCTTATCTACTTATGGATTTGTAAGTTCATCCTATTTAAATTTTTTAATTATAACTCTCTTTCAAAAAGTAACAAGGAATTATTACAAAGTGGTGCTCGTTTACTATAATTGCTTTACAAAAAGAATAAAAAGTTTTCTTTTCTCTTCTTCGATAATACAAACTTGGATATTTCATGTTCCAAAACTAAAGATAATCTTTATAGCTTCTATGTAAGATACCACCTTCATGCTTTAGTTGGAATTCACACATAATTTTGCTCTCATACTCTTAACGAACTCTATAGTATTATTTTATATTACTAGAGATGCAAGAGTTATTGTACAAGTGGCATATTATATCTGCGTATCTGCAATCCTTCGTTATGCAGCCTGATCTTTTTTCTCCTATTCGATAATACTAGGTTGCATAGCTGTTTCTTTAAAGTTGGAAAATATTATCATGCAGTTGCTTTTATTTTATTGCATATTAACATATTTTGAAAGTATATTCACTCTTCTGATGAAATTAGGTAAAGAATTTTGATTTTGAACATATAGTAACAAAGATAGTTGGTGTTAAAATTGCCAATACAGAAATAATTTGAGCAGAGATCGTTGGCACAAAAAATTATTAGTTCAAAGATGCTTGGCCTTAAGATTGTTGGTGTTAAGATCACGCAGAAATTCTTAGAACCTCCTACATATTTGGTAATAACCTACTAATTGGAAAGAACGACATTGCTTTTGATGCCCTTTTTCTGGGTAAAGATCTACTCTTTCTTATTTTCACTTTGGATTCTCAAGGTTGGACACTCATTCACCTTGAAGGTGGTTTGAGCGAGGATAGGAATTTGATGAGGACATATATACTCGGGGACGTCCCTTGAAGGAAAATGGTAATCAAGGTGTTGGTATGACTGGCTGCCGGTCCTTTTATACGGTCGGGAAAGATGGATAATATGCTATTATGGAATTGTCAAGGGGTTAGGACAACCTTGACTAAAAAGTCCTTCAAATCCCTAGTTGTGTGTCTCTTCGAGACGAGGCTCCATCTGAAAGATTTTAATGCTTGTTCTCATTTTAAAAACTTTAATAATTTTCATATAACAGAACCTAGAGGAAGAGCTTATAGTTTAGGGAATATTCTACTATTATGAAAAGATTCTTTGGTTATTTCTATTAAATATGCTTGTTCTAATTATTTCTAGGGGAGGTTAATGAATCAAATAGTTTTTCTTGGTATCTCATATGTGTTTATGCTCTTTCTAATAATGAAGATCGATTTAAACTATGAAAAATCTTATGTAAGAAGATTAATCACCTCGATAAACCACACATTATAATTGGAGACTTTAACGATATATATAGATTTTTTGAGAGACAAGGGCGTAAAGCGGGTAATATGGATCGTATTCTTAAGTTTAATGAATTAATTAACAAGAATCATTTAGTTGATCTTCCTAGTAAAGGATGTTTCTTTACTTTCTAATAATCGGGAAGTGGAAGATAATGTCAAAGAAATATTAGATAGGGCACTAGTTTCGATGGATTGTTGTGCAAGTTTCCCTAATGTGTTACTCAGAATTCCACCTGCAATTGGTTCGGATCATTCACCATTAATTCTTTGTAGAGATGTTAAGAAGGGTAAAGTTAATATATATTTCATTTTTGAGTCAAAATTAATGGAACATCATCAGTGTAAAGAAGATATTAAGGAAAGTTAGAACTCGAAACAAATATGTGATAGTGTATCTACTTTTTGTGATAAAAGAGATGCTACTTGTCTGGCACTTAAAGAATGGAGTAAAAAATGTTTTTTCAATAATAGAAGAAGAATTCAAGAATTACAACAGAAATTTACATAGATTAATAATGATCAAGTGTTAGAGGAAAATAAATTGAAAGAAAGAAATATTAAAGAAAATATTGAAGATTTGTGGCGCATTGAAGAAATGTATTGGGAAGATAGAGCTCGGGATCTTGCTATTACAAAGGGAGATAAAAATACAAGCTATTTTTTTGCGAAAACAATTAAAAGGTGAAAAGTGAATAGAATATGCAGTATTAAAAATAAAGATGAAAACTGGGTTGATGAACCATCTGAGATTAATAGAATAATACAAGATTATTATATTAACCTATTTAAAGATAAAGGTACATCTGAACCTAATGATATCACTCAATATATTCCTTGTAAAATCACATTTGAGATGAATGAAACACTTGTTATGTCACCAAGTGTGGAGGAAATTAAGAATGCGACATTTAATATGTCAGGAAGTAAAGCTACGGGCCAGATGGGCTTCCAAGGAAGTTATATAATGAGTTTTGGGGAATAATTTGTGATGATATTATTAAAGTGGTTAAGGATTTCTTTGATTCAAATATGGATATCAGTAAAATAAATGATTCAATAATTACTGATATCCATATTTGAATAAAGGGGCTTCTCAGGAATCTGTAAAGGATTATAGACCTATCTCGTGTGCTAACTTTTGTTATAAGATCATTAGTAAAATTATGGCCTCATGATTACAGCTTATTATGGATAAAATTATATCACCAACGCAATCGGCTTTCATTAAGGATCGTAATATTTAAGATAACATTATTATAGCTCAGAAAGATTCCTATTTTCTCAATACAAAAAGAAAATCAAAGAAATATTATGGTGCGTGGAAAAGGCTTATGATCAGGTTAACTGGATTTTTTTATGTAAAACTCTTAATGCTCTTGGATTTTGTAAAAAATGGGTTAATTGGGTAAGAAACTGTATTTCGTCAGTTTCTTTTCAGGTTAAAGTTAATGGTCAAAGGTTGAAGAAATTTAAACCAGAAAAAGAGCTTAGACAAGGATCAATTCAAGGTATCCAAATTACGAGAAATTGTCCTAAATTGACGCACTTATTATTTGCCATTGATACATTTTTTTATTAATCTTAATAGTACAGAAATTAAAGTCTTTAAAAATCTGATTATGGAGTATCGTAATGCTTCCGGTCAAAGAGTTAATATTAATAAGTCAGCAATTATTTTTTGTAAGAATACTCCAGAGGGTATGAAGGAAGAGGTGCCACACACACTTAATATCTGAGGCACTTATGATCTGGGTAAATATTTAGGATTGTCGTTAATGCTCAATCGGGCCAAAAGTGAAAATCTTAACTATATTAAGGACAACTTGATATCTAAGTCAGCTAGCTGGGTCTCAACGATTTTGTTAAAGGAGGTAAGAAAATTCTAATTAAAGCTGTCTTACAAGCTATACCAAATTATGCGATGTCAATGTTTGAATTTCCAAAAACGCAGTGTAAAAAATTGTCGAGTATTGTTGCTAATTTTTGGTGGGACGCTGGGAATAAAAAAATAATTCATTGGATTAACTGGAAAAGAAGGGCGAGATCTAAGAAGATTGGAGGCTTAGGACTTTGGGATTTCTACAAAATGAACTACGCAATGTTAGCAAATCAAGCTTGGAGACTGCTTAACAATTTGGATTTGTTTGCTTATAAAATTCTTAAATCTATTTATTTCCTGAATTCTAATATGATTGTTGAAAAACGACGATCTTGGAGTTGGTAAAGCATTTTAAAGGACAACAATTGTTAAAGAACCATATGTTATGGAAAGTAGGTAATTGAAGAAATATTAGTATCTAGAATCATTTTTTGCTTAGCAAAGGTATTTGTTTGAAAGCCTAATAATTCTTCAATTAATTTTATGCATAAACTTTTTGATAAACCGGGTATTGGGTGGATAATGAGTTACTTCAAAATTATTTTTCCAAAGAAGTGTGAGACTTTATTGCATAACTTTCTAGATGTATTATTGAAGATGAAGTTGAAATAATATGGCCATATAGCAAGAATGGAGAATATTCTACTAAATCAGGTTATCATATTTTGGTTAATGAAGAATTGACTCTAGAAGAACAATCATATATTGAGGGAGATAATAAGGATAACGGTATTTGGGATATAATCTGGAAAAATAATGCGCCGTCATGAATTAAAATAATTTGTTGGAGAGTTTGCAACAATGCTTTAGCGGTTAAAAACAATCTGAAAAAGAGGAATTTTGTTAATAATGATATATGTGAATGGTGAGAAATGGAAATGAAAAAATTGTACACATTTTCTTGAAATGCCCTTCTACCATGGAAATATGGGCCTTTTCACCATTGCAGATTAAGACTGATCAGAACTTTAAAGATACGTTTTCAGAATGGTTTAGACAAAAAATTATTGATGGTTATAGTGAAAATGGATGCGAGAAAAAACAGGTGATAGCTTATGTGATGGCTATATTATGGAATATATGGAAGGAAAAATGAAATGCTTCCATGAAGGAACTAAGTGGAATGGTGATAGTATTTTGAAGGAAATCAAAGAAGCTGATTTTGAGTATTTTTGGGTCGTGTATGGATTGGAGAAATAATTTTAATACAAAAAGGGTTAATAATGAGTACAATGAAGAGAGTAATCCAATGGTAATGAATGAAGCTGAAGTTATTTGGATGAGTGATGCCTCTTTTATTAATAATAAAGAACAAGCAGCTATTGCCGCCACTGGAGTGGGTAAAGATGACAATGTGGTGAAAAGATCAAGCATGAAATGTAAAATATAGTGTTATTGAAGGAGATTGTGTGGGCCATTTTATTGGCTATATGACTAAGTAAAGATTTTCTAAATTAAAGTGTGCTGTTTTACTCTGACAACCTTGAATTAGTTCAAGGAATTTTTGGGTTGACCGGGCTCCATTGGAGCCTTAAACCAATCCTTTCGGAAGTTAGGAAATGGTTAGGTAAAGGTTCAGATTGGAACATTGCCCATGTGGACAGAAGATACAATTCTATAGCTGATGCACTTGCTAAGTGTAATAGGAAAAATATGGATCTTTCTGGCTGGAAGGACATATCACTTATAGCTTCTAATGAGTTTTTAGCTAATATGTGTAATACGTATAAATGATTTTCTTATATTCTCCTACTAAAAAAAACGACAACTAAGAACAAATAAAACACTTATGACGCCAAATAAATATACACGTAGAAATGACTAAGCTCGTCTAATGTCTAGGCTTATCACACTATCTCTACATATATTCATGTACTAGTAAGGAGATAAAGTCATCCTATATATTAAATTATGAAGTTAAAACTTAATATTTAGTTTTTTTTATTAAATACATAGAAGTACACTCTTATAAATAGTAAATAGCGGGTATCTTTGGAGATATGAAGTTATGGCGATCTCAGTTAGATGGACGCCCACTTAATAAATTACCCGTTTATAGACTCTTTTCCAGGTGAGGGTTTAACCCTATTTTAAATTATACAGTAATATATTTAATTCGATGATTTTGGACTCCATGTGTTATTATTTATTTGGATGACATTGTCGTTATTATAGGATTGATTGTATTATTTCGTTATCGTGTATGATTAATTGTAAAATTGGGATAACACGACCTACTTCGTCGTCTATCCATTAATTGTTAATTGTTATCGTTGTTGAATCGACCTACTTAGTCGTTTCATATTTTTTTTTTGATATATCTATCGATCGATCGTTCGACATGATACAATCGCATTGCACTGGGAGGCAGCAGGCTTGCCAGGGTATACACGACTATCATGATCTATTCCCACCTAGCGCATGTTACGGAGATTTCCTTGGCTAGTGGGTCGTAGGTTTCGTTTATCTGGGGTATTACCAGTGAGAGTGATAAGGGATCGAGAGTTGAGGCGGAGTCATAAGGGCAAAACCATAGTATATTTTGCAAAGTGAATATTACTTGCTAGTGTATATAGCTTGCTGGGTAGTATGGGCTGCCTAGTTGGATGTATATAGTTATCTGATTTATTTATTTACCGCTTTATGAATGTTTACCTTATATTTAGACCTATATCAGTTCAATGACAACGTCTTATATACTTACCGCCCTTAGGTTAAAGTCTACATATGACTATTATTTATTTTCTCGCTGAGCTAGTGGAAGTTCACCCCCCTCCCCACCCTTCCAGGTCAAGATAACTTAAGGAGTTGGGTAGTGGTCAGTAGCACAGAACAAGTTGAAGAGGAAGAATAGATTTTTGTATTTATTAGTTTGTATTCTTTAATTTTGCACAATGTAATGTAATAAATAATTAGTTATTATAATAATGTACTTTTAATAATTTTAAATTAGATAGAATAGGCGTGTTTTTTGGGGCGTTACAAGTTGATATCAAGGCTTAGAGTTGTCTCTAAGCGTAACTAGGAATATGATTCTCAGACTGTGGAAAATTGATAGAAAATGGGTAGACAAAACGTGTAAACCGATAAAAATTAGAATTAATTAGTAGTTGGCATTGAACCAACCCCAAGATAACTCTTGAGGGTGATCCCTTGTCTAGTACTAAATGTGGTGATAATCTCTTGAGTCTGGCCAGCTCGAGGGAGTGTCATTGTTTTTGGTTACTAGATTCGTCTATATTTGGACATTTAGGTCCTTAATAGAAATTTAATCATAAATAATTACGCGATTGTGGTTAAGTGTCAAAATTTTCTAATTTCCATGCTTGATAATTTATAATAATTCATCGTTTATGCCTTATCTGATTAATTCCTATAATTGAAATCATTCAAATCAAAATGAAAAAAGTCACACTAAATAAATCGGGATTAGAAATTAATAGGAAAATGAATTCCGAGGGCGATATTTTTTTAAGGTTGAACGAGTGTGAAACCCTAAAAATTTCAATAAAAAGAAATTTATATAAATATATTTTAAACTTATAATAAAAATATAAGTAACTAAAATTATTTGTAATGAATACTATTTTATATATATGAAAGAAAATCTATTTTAATATTTTATAAATTTTAAAGTAATTTAAGTCTTGTAAATAGTGTAGATTAGCATAAATACATAATTGATTATTACTAGTAAAGTAAACCAACTGATATAGGAAGGTAATAATATTATTATTTATAAAAGAAAATCAATAAGTCCGCATACCTCTCCTCACTTACACCATCAACACAATCCTAATCTCCTTTATTCCAAACCTATTGCATGGATAAGAATTAAAATATCATCTTATCTGTTATTCACCTTAACATATCCTTTCTAGCTATAAACATGAAACTAAGAACAAATAATACACTTATGACGCCAAATAAATGTACACATACAAGTGACTAAGCTCACCTAATGACTAAGCTTATCACACTATCTCTATATATATTCATGTACTAGTAAGGAGATAAAATCATCATATAGGTTAAATAATGAAGTTAAAACATAGTATTTAGTTATTTTTATCAAATACTGGTGGGGAAAAAGTGTGATAAAAAATAAAAAAATAAAGATAATAATAAAAGACACTTGACTAACACGAGAAAGTCACTGTAAGTATTACAGATCTTTCGCAAGTTTAGTTCGTAAGTAAAAGTTTGTTCGCAGGGTTTGATTTGTTAGATCTTCTTATGGATATAAAGAAGTATAGGAGAAATTACTTGTTAAATAAACAGACAAAAAGAGTAAGAATATTTATTTCGTTTTCAGATCTGGAAGTTTATAATGCAAATAAATAAATACTAAAAGAATGGAAATGATAAATATATCTTCGGGTTTCTAGTATGCACTTTTCCTTCTAAATCAATATTCTAGTTATAAGGGTGATTAAAACTCTTAAATAAATAGTCAGGATTCTAAGTTCCTCCTAACCCCTCTCTGGGTGGATTTAGGTGGCGACCTCACAATTATATGGGACTTAACTTATGTCTCCTTATTTATGATGATTTAATATATCTAGGAGACATCATTTTAGGCGTATTTATTAGTTTATAGGTCGAATTTGGCATGATTTAGTACACTTTCCTATTTTGGGTCTTGAATTAATTAATTATTATTTTTAGAGTATATTGGGTTTAATTATTTATTTAGTGTGAAACTTTAGAGATATATGGTAATTAATTAGAGTCCAAGTTGGTTAAAAGAGCTAAAGGAAAGAAGATAAACATGGAAATTGAAGATAAGGAAGTTAAAGCTAAATACATTAAAAAGGAAAACCTGCCTTAAATCTGAATTTCTGCACCTACGACCACAAATTAGCTTATATCTTAAAAATGGTGAGGAATTTGGAGAAACGGTCAAGAGAAAAGTCGAAAATCTTTCCGAGACGATAAATTTGGTATTCTCATACGCATCAATCGGATATATATTGAAGATTTTAGGACCAAAACAAGTACGGGACTGATTGCATGTTTTTGGGCTACGAATTTGAGTTGGGCTAGGAGCCCATATTTACCTTTTCCTTTAAGAAAACGAATTAGGTCAACCTATACACTATAAATACAGCCTCTTAACATTAGAAAATTATCCTTGACCAAACCTTAAGGTCAGGAAGAAGCTACAACACAAGAAGAGAAGTCAGGAAGGAGCTGTGCAACAATTATGTTTCCTTCAACCTTCAGTTCTGTAATTCTTTTCTTTTCTTAGTATGAACTAATTTCTATTAGCTTGAGTTTTTAGCATATATGTATGAACCCTAGTTTTGGTTGACATCTATCTAATTTAGGAATTATATGTTTTAAATTGAATTATTGTTTTTATTCTCTGTTTATGTGTTTGGATTTATATTATGTGTTCTTGTGGAAGCGCGCCCATATAGAATTACCATCTAGTAGTTAGGTCACCATTGACAACGGTGTTTAATTACATGTTTAGCACATAACGTCTAGTATCGGGTTTAGATCTGACAAATGAACCTAACTAGATAATCACCATGGTTTAGTATATATTGCTATCTACCAATTGCAGGAACAGTTTGCTTAGGACCCCTTATTGACACAGGTAAATCCTATTTAAAACTACCTAGCGCAATTGGAACCGATTATTGAAATACTACATAATTCACCCTTACATGTTTAGAACGGCAAAACTAGTGGGGATTACTTGCTAATTACTCAAGCTAAACTTTCATACTATCTTCTTTTTTTTTTATTTAGAATTCTGTCTTTTAATTTAATAGTTTAGTTTTCTTATTTAAAAAACCAAATAAGAATCTATCTCTTCTTTCTACTTGCGTATTATCTGTTCTAACTTCCAGTATCTGCACTTGAATATTTGCATAAGTTCTTCGTAACCTTCGTAGTCCCTGAGGAACGAATTCTACTTATTCATTAAAACTTGCATACGATCTGTATACTTGCAGAAGCGTGCTCAGCTTAGGGTGTTTATGTGCAATTATTTTATACATCTTTTTATCACACCTTAGGCCACACCAAGTTTTTGGCGCCGCTGCCGGGGACTACATCGTCAGTCCTTGTGCAATTATCCAGTGCTTTTATTTTAGTTAGTTCTATTTTACGCTTTTCTTTTTAGTCTTGTTTTGCATTTTTTTAGGCGAGAGCAGATTTATTAGGAAAGGAAAGTTTCGTATTACTAGATCATGCAGGAGCTAATAAATTATGGAGAAGATAGCCCAGCAAATCGCTGAATTACGCGAAGAAATAGCTCAGAGATTCTAGTACATACATCACCTTCATGTCCTAGTTGTGGAGCAAGAGATCACTCGTGGAAATATTGCATGAATAATCCAGCTTCAATTTCTTACATACCTTATCAAAGAAACCATTATTATGATGGTTATTATCAATCTCAAGGAAATTACCTCTTCTAGTAAACCAACCTATTTCATACTAATTAAGTTTGAACGTTGAAAACTTGACTTACTTTATCATCAACTTCCTCTTAACTTTATTATCGTATAGACAAGATACTTCAAACTTGTATGCAATTTTAGAACCTTCTTATATTTCATCCTATCCCAAATTATATTTTGAAGCCTAAAAGAAGAAATTGAGCAACATTTGTTCAGAAATAACAACAGTCCTATTTTTAGTAATGCCATGATACAATTTACAACAACCCATCTTCATCTTTCTCTGATAGTATCAATGGGTTCAATACCAACTCCTTCATCATTCTCATCTATATATAGCCTCCTCATTCCTTCCATCAATACACCAAATAACCTCTCATTTTCATATTTATCAGTATAATATATCAAATATGAGCTCTAGCGATAAACAAGACAAGAAAGATGAAGGTAATTCATCTGGTTCCAAGAACAAGAAAAAAGATGAAGCGGCAAAAGAAAAACTAGCTCCCGTAAAGACAATAAAGAAAACAACCTCCACCAAAAAAGATCATACTACCAAATGAAGAATGAACGATGTTGGTTATTTTATGTTTGTTATATTCAGTTTAAGTATATTTGTTTTGTCAAAAAATTATGATTTATAAATTAATATTAGGAAAAGTAAGCCAATACCTTATTACAATACATTTTATTTAGAAAATTAATACTTAGTACTAATATTAGTCCATCCAGAAGTGTCCTTCCCAACTCTTGTACATTTGGCTGATATGATGAGCCTTCAAATTAAGGAATTTTGAAATTCATGCCTATATTATATCAATCATAGGCTGGATTTTTCAATCAATTTCCCTATATTTATTAATACCTTGAACAATATCAAGGTTGTCGGTATAGAAAGATACTGTTTTAATGGTTGATGTTGTTGCCTTCGTCATCGCTTAAATAATAGCCCAACACCCACCTTCTTTTGTACTTCTTGTTAGTCCACTTCTCATCACTTTTTCTACAATATTATTCTCTTTATTGATTGATATTGATGCAATTCTTGCTTGTTCTCATTCCTTCGTGAAAGAAGCATCATTTAGCCAAATGATTTCTGCCTTATCCTTCAATAATTTATTTTCTTTATCACTTTGGTTGTTAACATTTCGTGTATCTTTTTTTGTCTTCTCATGTTTCTTAGAGAATAATTTATTAATCAAAACATTATCATTGCTGATAATTTCATAAATATACCATATTTTTGTCACATTGTCTACAATATTATTATCTTTTGAGAATGGTCCTTAGCTAGTGTAGTCTGCTCAATTATTTAAAGCATAAATTTGGAAATTGAATAAAAATTATAAGTTATTTTCTTTGTTAAAATCTTACAAATTAACTTATCTGCTTTTGAACCTCTTATTTGTTTATTTTTTTAAATCTGAACATTTAACATAATTAAGATTTGAAACACTTGTGTAACCTTTTAAACACATAATATTATATAATCTACACTACAATAATTTGTAAATATTTTATCTAATTTTATTTTTACAAATTTCATCTTTTGTCCATGCATTTGATAGAAATGGTAATGAGATATTTGATTTACAGGAAAAATATCGTTGACTATGTCATTTCAATTAAAGACAATTAAAGAGAACATTTGGATACATAACAAGTACAAGACTGAGAAAAAAGGTATTAGCACCATGCCTCAATTTTATATGACCATATGTATTTTATTATTATTCTTCATTCATGGAGTATATAATTAATTCATTAGTTGTATCACATAGGTGGTAATAAACAAGAGATCAACATATATAATTAATTATTTAAGTAATTCTTCTTTATAGTTTTCACCAAATTGGTCTTAGTTTCATTGTCATTATTGTTTCTAGAATATATGAATTGATTTCTCTAATATTGCTTCTCAAGTTTAATCACAAAACATAATCTATGAAAAATCTAAATTTAGATCAGAATAAATTTCAGTTAGTACCATGAAGGTTTACTTAATGATATTGATGTTTTGGATAAGCATTTAGATGTGATCATTATTAAGAAAACATATTAATTTAACTTATAGAGATTGGTAATTAAATTTCATTTGAATAATTATTTTCGATTAATCTCTGAAATTGATTTTGTAATATTTGGAAATCCTTGATATATAATGTGCATTTAGGAAACATCTTGCATAATATAGGAACATATATTTAATCTTTTGCATATGGAGACCTATAGTGCATTTAAGCATACTATATATGTTCTTAAAGTGCAAATAGTAAGAAAAAAAATTAGGGAGCTATTGTCAAATTTTTGCAGTATATAGGCATATAGTGAAATTTTTGCATAATATAGGAATATATATGATGTAGTTTTTGCACAATATGGGAACCTAAGACAATTACTCAAAAAAAAATAAGGACTTGTAGTGCATTTTTTGCATAATATAAGAAATTATAGTATAATCAACTAAAAAAATAATATGGGAACCTAGAGTGATTTTTTTGCATAATATAGGATATATGATGTAGTTTTTGTATAATTTAGGTACTAATATGCAATTAACTTAATAAAAAAACATACTTCACTATTGATATATCAACCTTTAGGCATTTTTAGAGCACATGGACTAAAAGTTCAATTATTGAAACATAACATCATTTTTTCTCTGTACTCTTTTTGCCACCTCAATTAGTCACCACCACCTCTTCCACCACTTACATCTACCAATTCTGTTTCTCTGAATTCTCCCTTGAAGAGACCAAGGGCACCCTAGAAAAGTCGCCCATGTGAAAGCGTCACCACCATCCCCACCACCACAACCCAAGACCTCCTCCTCGTATCTTTCCATAATATCTAATCAATTTTTTATGAAAATGTACATGCATGTTCTTGACAAATCTTATACGAGTTACAAGATCTAATTAAGTGGACTATTTATATCGTTGACTTTGAAAATGATTTCAATTAACTAATTTTATATTGTTCATGAAAACTAAAAATTTAACATCTTCTTTTTTTCAGACCATTTGTTATGGAAATGAGCTTTGCTGAAGAAGAAACTCAGCAATCGGATTCACCATTTATAATCGGCATGGTTTCGTCTCCTTAAAATCTGAATAACAATTAATAATTAATTAAGAAGACCTAGCTTAATTAATTTGTTTCATAAGAACTTAATCGCTACAAGGGTCACAAGCACAACCAACAACACCACCACATCACAAGACCGCTTCCTTGGATTTCCTTAAGAAGCAACCAAGGGGGCGCCCCATAAAGGTCGTTCCAGCACCACCAACACCACACCTCAATAGATTGGCTCCAATGCATGCATATAACAAGGTATGTTTATAACTGACATAATTTAGTGTTTAATTTATTGTTTAATTTTTTTAAATTTTTTTAAATTTTGTTTTAATTTATTTTAATTTGCTTTAATTAATTTTTATTCTTTTTTTAATTTATTCTAAAATATTTTAATTTATTCCAATTTATTTTAAATTTTTTTTATTTTTTATTTATTTTGATTTATTTTGATTTTTTTAATTTTAATTATTTAATTTTAATTAATTTTAATTGATTTTAATTTATATTAATTTATTGTAGATTAATTTAATTTATATAGGTGAAATTATTATCAAGCATCCGGAATGATCCCGAATGTATGATATTTGTGATGGATTGAAGTGCAGCTCTAGGACTTGATCTAAGCTTATGCATGTGTCTGGAAATTGGGAGCTTTAATGTTTTTGGTTAACCCTAAAGATTTTACAAATGACTAAAAGTCTTTGAAGGTGTTTGAACAACTTTCTAGGAGACTGTGTTTATAACTTGTAATGTGTGTAATGTTATATCATTCATTTAGGTTAAACTGTTTTTTTGTTAGACTATCTTCTACTTCATTCATGGATGATGCATGTAAATAAATTTGATGTACAAAAACAAAGGTTGGAGGATTTATTTTAAAGGATATATACTATATTTTATTTAGTTTCTTACAATAATTTTGTAAAAGCTATTACCTCCTCAATATAGACTATAGGAACTTTTATTCGAATTTTTAGAGGACATTGACTCCTATTTCATAGACCAAGGGACTGGCGGTGCAATTATCCATTTATATATATGGAACGGGAAATGTTAACTTACTGTGTCGTGAAGTATGTCGAGTTTTTGTTGAATTTCCAGTAACACATGCTTTTTTAGGCATATTCTTCTTAACCAAGCTTTTGAGTTAATTGCACTTACTATTATACCATTACTTTTCCAAAACATAAAACGATTAAAGATGGTCTAAATAAATTTTATTTTATTTTGGTTGGGTTAAAACATTAATTGATGATACAAGGGTATGTATTTACACCATGACAGTTGTCTCATTTTCCTTCACGATCAGGAAGTGAGGTGGTGGTAAATTCCTCCAACTACTGAGAGAAATTTCCTTACAATCATCAACATGTCCAGGATTCGTTGTATCGCTAGGAAGCTGACCTTACGGTCTTGTGTGTAAAAAGCTAGCAATTTGAGAAACTCGAGTCTCAACGATTTTCAATAAAGCAAAATGAGACTTCAAAGTTTTCTCTATCTTGGTTGTCTTTTTAACATATAACAACATAAACTGATTCAACGTCACATCGAATTTGTTTACAATGACCGCCCCTTCTTGAGGAAGGGAAAGGAGTGCTTTCTAGGCAAGAGTCTCTGCATAAGCATCATATTCGAATTTTGAGAAGCTTGAACTCCCTGATAATGATTATGAGACTTTTTCTGGTAATTACTTTCTTGGGGACTTTATACATGGTTTCTTGGATTAGTAGTCCCTTGAGGATTGAACCATTGCATGTGTGGATGATTTCTATTCTGATTAACATAGACTTGAAAACCTGAATAGTGGTTTCCTCGATTATTGATGAAGCATACCAATTTCGGATTATTGGGACACTCTTCTCAAATATGATTATTTGCCCATAACTAGGACATCATTTAGGTTCTTGTACCGCATTAACACTCACTTTATTGTTAGATACAGACAATTTTTTAGTCTTGTTCTCCAGAGCGGCAAACTTAGCATTTAAAGAAGTTTCTGAGTCTACGTTCAAATTACCTTTCTCAGAATATCGAAGGGGTGATCTTGATGGTTGCCAACTAATTTCATTTTTCACGATCCGATTCATTATACCTAGCTCGTGATTCATGGTTACCATCATAAAACCTCTTCCACACATCATATCAACTTTCTCCTTGGAGGATTCATCTAAACTATGATAGAACTGTAACTTCAATGAATACCCGTGTAAGTGATACATCCTTAGCAATGATTGAAAACGAGACCAAGTGGCCCTACAGCCTCTCCCTGCTCTTGGCAAAATCCTACCAAATCAAGTTGTCCACTCAACCTAACACTTTTAGGATGATACCTATCAAAAAGAGCAGTTTGCAATTGATCCCAAGTAGTGATTCCTCGTGTTAATTATGATCATACCACTCACTGGCTCTTCTAGTGAGGAAAAATGGGAGCATAGTAAAATAAATTTGTTCCTGAGTTACTCCTTGAGTGATACATGAATCATAGATTTGCATGAACTTGTACATAGCTCGAATAGGATCTTCATGAGTGGCCCCATTGTAAAGGCCAATACTGATGAACTAATTGATCATTCCTACATCAGGCTTGAATTGCAGGTGGGCGAAGCCCCATTGGTGGCAAACAGAATGGCATGTTCTTATTAGGAGGATAAGCTAAGGTATAGTTCTAGGTGGGACTTGAACTCGATTATTATCATTATCTCCTGGTGGAACAACCGCATTCTACGGACTCACTGGGTTCCCATTTTCATCTAAGTCCACCTGAACATTGACATTCACGACTGACATCTCTTCTCTTGTTTTCTTTTCTTGCCTTTATCTTCGCTTTTGAGCTCAGATTAATTGCTCGATATCTGAGAGAATATACCAAATCTATTAGTTGTAGTAAGAAAAAAACAAAATAAAGCGTAACTTGAACAAACATATAAACACAAATAAACCGAAACACAAAAATATAACTAATGTAATCCCAAACAATGGCGCCAAAAACTTGTTGGTCCTGTAAGCGTGATAAATAATGTTCAAAGTAAAAGGACTTTAATCACCGGCAAGTGTACGAAGTTTGTTGAAAAGTAATATAAGTGAGTAAGTAAATGATTTTTGTTCTTATGGATTAGTAAAGTTAATATAATTGTGTTTAGAGAATCGTGGCTTAGTTGCAAATACAATAATATAAAATATGAAATAAACTCTAGAAACAGTGTAACAAAAACAACATATATGTTATTGACCTTTGAAGAAAAAATCAAATGAAAAACTTTAACCAAGAAAATTAGTATTGTATTACTAGGCTCGCACAGTCGCACTAATCTATTTTATTATTGGTATACCTTTATGTATTTTAATTACATACGTTTATTTTTTTAGAAGTGAAAAATACGTTACAAATATGTTCGATCTATATCCTATTTTTTTTCTTTTTAACGTGGATGGTTGAAAATAACTTTTTTTAGTTACAAAGAAGGTCCAAAGAAATGTGGAACCAATACATATCTCATAAATTCTAACACATCATATTAAGTGAAAATTCCACCTCATGTCCAACCGAGCAAGAATTAAGATAAAAATAAGATTTCAACTCCATTTTACTCCATACAAAATCAGAATCTAGTTGTTTGTTTTAATTTGAGATTCATTTAGTATTAATAAAAAGTTCGATGGTCTTTCCAATTACTTTATATGTATTATTTAATTCTAGAATTAAGTTTCTTTCATCATGCATTTCTTTTTCTTTTATTTTTTTTGTACGTGGGTGGTCTGGGCCAGTTTGCGCACACCGCGATTAATTCTACGAGAATATACAAGCCTCATTATGCATATCCCATGTAAATCATACCTAGGTTACCAATGTTCAGAAAGAGGTTTAAACCTTGTACCTTCCGCTTTACAAGCATCTTTCATAATGAGGAGATAATACCAACTACAAAGAAAAAAAATTTACTGATCAACAACGCAAAACAAGCTTAAAACAAAACCTTGGTTTTCCTTCTAAGCGGTACAGGTTCTAACAAATTCAATGAGTCCGAGTCCAAAGTGTCTTTCCAATGTATTAAAAACCTAAACACACATAAACCGTATCTTAAATCAATATTAGTAAATATAATGTTAGGGATTATTTTTTTTATTTTATATTATTTACCGTTAATTTTTCAAAATATTTAAAAATATAATTTCTCAATCTTAACAAGTCCAAATTTCAATTAATCAATAGGTTATCTTTGTGTTTTAAATGTATTGCGAGTTTTTTGTAATGGGTTAATTATATTTTTTTAGTGGTTTTTGTGTGTTTTTTTAATGTTATACACGCGTTTATTAATAGATTACGTGTGTGAACCTAATTAGACAACAAACTTTTTGTATTGACATTTTTGTTGAAAATAATCGTCCAGAACAAGATTTTAACAATAATTTGTATATATAATACTGAATGAATTCACACCTTACAATAAGTGTAAAATTACATAATAAAGTACAAAACAAACCATAATATTTTTTGAAAGAAATTGTTTTGGGCGTGGTCGGGTGCCCATAATGGGTTAACTCGGCCCATATTATGTCAGTTATTATGTGAAAAATTTCTAAATAACTTTAGGAGAAGTTATTTCATAACAAGATAACCAAATCTGTCTTTTCATCTGCACGCTTGTTTTATCAGAGAACAAAAACATAACAAATAAATCTCTTTCAGTATCTCCATGCATATGTGACATTTATGTTGTGGAATAGCCTTCGTCACCAAAGTAGATTCAACACGGAGCATTTTAATTTGTAATTTTGCATTAGAGGTTTGTCTGGAACCCTCTTTAAATATCTTACAAATTGTATAAGAGCGTGGCGCTCGTTAATTTGAAATGATATTCATGTCGTATATGTTATTTAGGTGTTTACATATTAGATCAGATATGTATTTAATTTGATAAGATTTATGATAGCCTTTAGAACTGAATCAAAGCTATAGGTTTATATTCTATTTGAAAAAAAGAATGCAATGGTGAAAATTTCGTCCACTTCTGATTTAAAACGAAAGAGATGTGATTTTTAAATTTTTTTATGGTGTTTTGGGTTTTGGTTTTAAATTAAAGAAGATAACCGTCGTCTTAGCATTTGGAATTTTGAAAATAAAGAACAGCGGTTTTGTGATTCGAACTACCAACATAAATCAGTTGTACTCTAACCACTGGGTTGTGATTAATTTTTGCTTCTTTGATTCATCTATTGCTAGATGATGGTTGCTGAGTTTTTTTAAGTTTAGAATTAATTTTTTTAGATGTTTAAAAGTTTTGGAATTTCAGTGGTTTGAAATGATAACAAACATGATCAAAGGACAAAGACAAAACCACTCCACTACTACACCAGTTTTTTTAACTAGTCGGGTTGTACAGGTAGAACTATTTCTTTCGTCCTTAACCCCTAAATCATATATTTCATTCATGTTCACCATCGGTTTCATAATTTTTATATTTAATTTTTTGACTATATAAAGTGAATACATTTTCTTACCAAGAATTATATATGAGAATGATATAGTTTGACCAGTGAGTTAAATATTTGATATATATTCCTATATGTCTTACTTATAAGATGTGTACCTCGTGATCGAATTATAAGATTTATACAAGGTGTTTGTTGATAGAATAAGTTGACCCTACATTTATATAACCCGATAAATACGAAACTCTAGATATTTTGTATGAGTTAATTAGTGTATATTAAACGTGTTTGATACATGACGTGTTAATTAATATAATGTATTTTGTCAATTGTATATGTATATATTAAAACTTGGGTAATTTTATGGATATTCGAATCATTGAGCATATTCAAAAAGTCACTAAGCGTTTTTAAATTTTGCATTTTGTTATTGAGCATTTTGTAATTATAACATTAAGAAAATAAATTATAACACAAAAATATAAAACTAATGAATTATATATTAATTTTGAATAGTCAGTTTATAAAAAATGCTTAAAAATAGCTCTGAAACTTCAATGAAGCCACTATTCAGAGCTTGAAAACTCTAGCCATGATTGATTTCATGCGGTTTCTAAGAGGAAAAATAATTTTGAGAATTTATTTTCAAGATTCAGCCATTTAAACTTGTTAAACCCCTAGCTCGAATCTCCATCTCCACCACTGCTCAAAAACCCTAGTGCAAACCACCACCACCGCCACAGCAATTAAACTCGTTAAAAGACATTATTTAAACCGCCGAAGTTGGAGACCACTATTGTGAGAGTACTCGAAACTCATCCTGTCATAAACAAGATGATCCACTATGCTATGAGTCCATAACGGCTTGTCGCTTCTTTGACTTAAGACACCACCACAAATGATTTTTAGAGGTGGTGCGGAGTTGAGAGGTTATTCAAAAATAAAGTGGTAAGTTTTAGGTTTATGTTTTTTAATGTGTTAAAAATAGATAAATAAGAGTAATTAGGTCAAGTAAATTAGGTATTATAATTAAGAATTATATTTCATTCAAGTTGACCTCCAATAAGAACAAAAGCTGAGGTTGGGGTCTTTAGATTCTGAGAAGGGAACTTCATGACCTATTAAAGAATCATATCTATATTTCAATATTAAAGAATCATATCTGTAAGGATGGTTAGTGATGTTGTGGATTCGCCTAAATAGGTATGGAAGAGGGACATAGATGTTTAAACTACTATTCTAAGCTTAAGTTTTATTTTCCTTCTTCTTCCATAAGGAAGAGGTGACCATCTCTTTGGCTTCAGAGCACATCAGTATGTTGTTAATAGTAAGACTGTTGTCAAATAGTGAGATATTGGGTACTTGTGCTCTTAGGGAGATTTGTTTGTTTGTTGTACGAAACTGCGATAATGTTAGTTCTGGTAATACAAAAACAAGCTTTAAGCATGTCAATAGATGTAATATTGTAACCCACCTTGGATATCTTGTGAAGGAGACTGAGGTAGTGCTGGCAGAATAGGAGGTTACAGAAGGTGGTATGTGGCTGAAATAATGGCGGTGAAGAAACATAAACTCTGGAGAATTAATACATCCTTGTGGGATGTTTAAAAAATACCTATGAAACTTAATAAATTACAAAATAAACCCCTCCATAGATGTCATTTAATTATATTGATTATGAATTGTTTAATCAATTTTTCTTATCATGATCATAAATTTTTTAATTAGTACAATTAATCATTATCATATATTCATGATTATGAAAAATTGAGCGATGTTATTTCTAACCTTTCATACTACCTTATCATGATTTTAATGGAAAATAAGCAATATTAGATTGCTTAATACCTGAAATAATAAAGTTTGAGAATTTTTCCATACCTCAAATTACGTTTTTATAATATAAAATATGCTTTTTCATATGCATATTTATTTAAAACTAAAATTGTAGTTTCAACGTAACTAATTTTTTTTGACTTTTGGGAATTATCTTTACCATAACACAATATTTTAAGTTTTTTGAAATTTTCCAAAACTCAAATTGATTTTATAAATTTTTTTCTGATGCATATAATTCCATTATTCTATACTTAACATATTTATTGATTTATTAATTATGTTTTTTACAATTTCTTGATATATCCATTATTTATATTTGTTACCATCAACATTCGAACCCAAGTTTGTTTAAGTAGGGCTAAAAAACAATGTCTTTTAAGAGATAATAACTTTTAAGACGAAAATTCTTCCATCCAATATTTTATGATCCTATTATAATTATATTCATACACATACCCCATGTTTTAAACTTACAAAAGTAACTAATTTATTAATCTAATGACATGTGTTTTGTTATAATAATCAATGGCTGCGATATAAATATTAGACCATCCAATATTGGATGGAAGTCTTACACTAACTTAAAACCTAGGTTATCATAACTATCAACTTTATTTACATTTGTAGTTAAAAGAACCTAATGAGATGTAGTTATATGAATAAAGGAGATGCATAGTTAAATCATACAAAAAATTAAATAAAAAATAAAGAGGAATTAAATGGTAGAACCTACGGAAAATAGACCATTTCTGAATGTTAAACGATATATTTAGGTTCAAAAATCGCAAAACCATAACAACCTAGTGAAACCCATCTCACTCGTCACTAATAAGCAAAGATACATCTAGGGTGACGGTAAATTATCAAAAAATCTTGACTATTTATGTAAAGTCGGTGTGCAAATAAATTATTAGAAAACTTATATATGAAGATTAAAAAACAAGTAGTGTAAGCCTATTCTGATTTCAACAGATCCCTATTCTTTTTGAACGAGACAACCTTATGGGAAAGTCTAATAATGGCTAAATTTTTTGGGCTATACAACTCCAATTTATCCCCAAAGAGTATCTAGCCCCAAAATTACGATTTTCATCTATAATATAATAGAACTAGAATACTGTTAAAGAGAGGAGATCATCATATGATAACCTATTCACATTATTGTCCTCGTCAAAGCTTAATGACTAGGTTACTCGTTTTTCTATTATCTCCTCATGTCGCCTTATCCATTCCCAGGAACTCGATCAATGAAAATGTACCTCCAAAATTCTTCTATCATCAATAGGCATTTAATTTTTTTGAATATATTATTTTTTCTTTTTTATTTTCTAAATATAAACTTTGCATTATCATTCAATACATTTTTAAAATATTATAGGATCAACCAATCTTGTTAACTTTTTTTTAATTATAATTTATAGATATTTTTTAATTATATAATAGAATAAGTAATATAAAGGTCATAGTAAAAATACAGGGAAAATGACCCAAAAAAAATTTAATTTTAATTTAGATCTTAAAACATTACTGTATATTATTTTGACCATAAACATCATTCGATTAATATTTTAATAAATGTTTTGAGAATTATATAGTTATTGGTCTTATGGTTAAAAGATTACATTTAACACACACTTGTATCCCTCCTCCTATAACTATCAGTCAATCCAAAGAATAAGCACCACGGCAACACCAGCGGTGCCACCATTTCTCTTTCATTGTATATCAAACAATCAGTCACCACCACGGGTTAGGGTTTACAGAGGTCCTAGTAAGGCGAAATGTGGTGGTAAGGCGACTGTGATTTGCGGAGTAATGGTTTTGGAGTCCAGAGAGCTGTGAAAATGGAAGGAGTAGTGAATGCTGATATGACTTTGTAGTGTAGAGTTTATTTGAAAAACTTTTTTGTCACTCCTCAAAGGGACTACTTATTTAAAATAATTAAAAGTACATTTTAAAAAAAAAATTAAGTAACTATTTATTATATTAAATTATTTAATAGTAAAAATAATCTTTATTCATTAATATTTTAACACTATTCAATAGCAATTTAATATCAATTAATATTACTGAAACTAAACTATTTATACGGGGTATCACATACACTCCACCTTATAAGAATTTCGCCCTCGAAATCAATACAAATTATCAAATACTAGTACGAAAAAATTCAAACACATAATTATTCCATGATTAAATTACTATTTAGATCCTAATTGTCCAAATATAGGCTAGACTAGTAACCAAATACAACGAACAGACCTTTGAAATGGTCAGACTCAAGAAAATATCACCGTATTAAGTACCAGAGGTCAACCGCAAGAGTTATCTTGGGGTTGGTTCAATGACAACCACTAACTAGATTAATTCCTAATTTTTATCGATTTTATGTTATATTTCTACCAATTTCCCAAAGTCTGAGAACCATTTCATGGCTAACGCTTACAGACTTCTCTAAGCTGACTATTGTATCTAATTTAAAATAATTAAAAGTACTTTTTATTAAAATTAAATAACTACTTATTATATTACATTATTTAATAGTAAAAATAATCTTTATTAACTAATATTTTAACGCTAATCAATAGCAATTTAATATCAATAATATTATTGAAACAAAACTATTTATACGGGGTATCACCATTTGCTGAAGTTTTTGCTACTTCTTAAGGTTTTCAAGGAGCAAAGTTTAATCTTGGCATCACTTTTGGGGTTCTCAGTATTTTTCTCCATGTTCGAGACTTGATCATGACTCTTTGGTCATGGAAGCTACTGCAATTGCTTAAATTTTGGTTTGCATAATCAATTAACGATTGTTTTGATATATATTAAAGTAATTAAGTATTTGATAGGGTTTTGATGATTATTTACTTCGCGGTATATTGGTAATAATTGGGCATTTGGAATATTGTGTTATGTTTTTTTATCTGTTTACACAGTTATAGTGTTTTTTGACAAACGTAAATTATTTTTCCTATGTCTTAGCATATTTTATTTATTAACTATATCATATCTTTGTAGGTGCATGAGCTCTCTGAAAAAGAGCTTGATGTTGGTGTCTTCGATATGCTCTAGAAAGATGTTATGAGATTCTTGAAAGCTATACTTATTGGCATAACTTATAAATTCTTCTTATAGATGCAACTATAAATAATTTATGTATTTAAAATTTAAATGTGAAGATACACTCTTATTATAGGTATTATTTATTTTCCTAGGGTGGTTCATATTTGAGCTACAACATTGGTTGCCTAAGCTGCAACTGCAATGTTTAGTGAAACTGGTATGTTCTAATTTTGCTTATCTTTAAAACACATGGGTGTATTTGCCAATTTCTCATAATATAGGGATA
The DNA here is from genome assembly GCA_029959085.1 of Nemophila menziesii. Classification (NCBI taxonomy): domain Eukaryota; kingdom Viridiplantae; phylum Streptophyta; class Magnoliopsida; order Boraginales; family Hydrophyllaceae; genus Nemophila; species Nemophila menziesii. The sequence continues at coordinate 543,175 of JARWIR010000044.1, forward strand.
GTTATGAAATTACCCTATTATATTAGTCTACCCCAGGTTGTTATATTTATTCTCGCATATATTACTCCAAAAAGTGTCATTATACATTATGCCACTGAGGTTGCACGGGTTGTGGTAAGTTTTCAAGCTTCTTTTTCTCAATGGAAACCTATATTTCTTCACAGAGATTCCAAGTATATTTCTGTTTATATGTTTTAGTCATAAAAAATTTATTAAACATAGTTTACAACTCTTTTACAAGTAAAACCAGTAACTTGACTATTGAATAGCGGATAAGCATCATATTATTAAGAAGATGGTTCAAATATTGAGTCTAGAATACTATTGAATGATTCTATGGTTAAATATGGTTGAAATAAATTAGGAACATAAAAAATCGAGATGGGAAAAAAGTAACAAAACTAATAATTACAATATCCCTGGTTCGGTTTTTCGAATTTACAGGCGATATTTTGCACATAAAGTGGGATATGGGATTACTCCTTTAGCGTTTATTACGTTATATGGAAAAATGAAACTTATTTCTAAAGCTTATGACATATTCAAGATAATTATATAACTCATGAATGTTATGAGTTTCGAGAATATTTTCTGAGACCAATTCTTGTTCATATTTCTCCTTATTTTTTGTATTCGTGGAGCTGTTTTTTTGTTTTGTGGGATAGATTTTTCGTGCTACAAGCTTCTATTTCTCTACTTTGAAAAATAACATGATATTATTTAATGATGAACTTGATTTGTATTTTAAGAACATGTAAGTTAGTGATTTTTTCCTTATGTAACGGATATCAATTGGAGTGTATGAAAGTTTATATCAAACTATTAATTCAATTGATATTTGTGGAAGAATGGTACTTGACGTGCAACTGAAAAAATATTCAACACTGAATGAATATTCACTAAATGCAAACACGTAATAGTGTTTTTCACTGTAAATATATTATTGCATTAAATAAAAAATTCACCGAGACTGAAACTTATTTCGAAGCTAAACATATAGTAATCCATCAAAGTTTTATCTATGGTTTAAGCTTGCTGTTTTATTTTTATTTGTTCATGTTTTTATTTGATACTCAAAAAATTATTATAAAAATATTTTTATTACTAGCTCATCAATTTATCTTTCTTTCCTACACCACTTTTTCTATCTTTACCAAGTTGAATTATAATATTTTGATTTAATATTGTAGCATTAAATTATAGTTTAAATTTGATTGGAGGTTTTTCAACTTGCATTTATACAATATTATATCACACCAATAAAACAACACTTTTAAAGGTAATTTAGATTTTCATTAGACCAATAAGTCAGTGACCCATGAATTTAGCGTTTATACACAAAAGACTAACTTTATTACATATAAAAGACAAGGGACTAAAACATTATGTTCTCAACATAAGAGAATAAATTATCAAAATTGGAAATTATGAAGGACCAAATAAGTCATAATTATTAGGGTGTTTGACTGTGTTTAGAATAATAACAATTCTCGTTCTTCGAATATCCTTGCTACATATATTAGCTCGCGCCCATAAATTCTCTAAAATCATCATAGACAGTTCAAGCTTCATTACAAATAAGAAATATAGATCAACTAATCGAGTCGCCTAGGACATAGAAGTGCAGAACGATAACATCATGAGTGTTTATAACACAAAATATAAACATCGTATTTTTTAGAAGTCATTATGTCCATTTACCTAAGAAGATGATTCAAAACTTTTTCACCGACACCTCCAACATCTCTTATAATAATGTATTAAGATTCTTTCAATCAATATGTATATGATGTGATTGATCTCATATAATAATCTACCTGGATTCATTCCATCAAGCTTGTATCCCATCAACTTCTAGGTGGCAACAACAACTAGGTGGAGGAATATATGTATTCATCGCGTTCCCATTGTAATATAGAGTAAGCATTTAATTTCCTTCAATCACGTGCCTTTCACCGATACTGTCAAATCTATGTGACAATACAATCTCCCAAGATTTCTACATTTTCCATTTATTTGATGGGATTGATATCGTCCTATATGTGATTGGCCTCATCCCATCAAACATGTACCCAATCAACTTCAATCACTAACCCATGGTGCCATTACTTTTGCATAGTACACGTTAGGCAATTAAATAAGATCATATTATAAATTATATGAATATAGGGCTCATGAAGAATTACCCTAGCATTTAAAGTGAATCATTTGACCCCTTATGGTGTTTACATATGTTGTAGCATTTTTACCAGGAAAGTATTGGATCTTCACCAGAAATTCCTTTCTCTACCCATCGATGATCTCTAGATATGATAATATTCGGAGACCAAAATGTCAATCCATCTAAACCAATATTGTACATAACTCTATCCTCTGTCAAAACAGCTAACACAAATAATTGTTTGCACGATTATTGATTTAAAGGCATAACCATAATATTAATGAATTGTTTACCGTTCTGATGGTTTTGAATAAGGTTTCATTGAAAGAAAATTACGTAAGCATGAATTTAGGGAACCTCGTAGCACCATCAATTATACCATCAAAGTTTGTTCCATGTCCATAATATGCAACTCAATGTAAGAGTTCAGACTACCACTCATACTTTGGTATTCCAAGCTTACCAACACTGTTTGAACTACTCACCAAGAATCCAATTTTCTTATGTAATGTCATCTTATCTACTTTACCATCCACCCAAAATTTTGAGTATAGTTACGAATCATAGAAGGGTAAATTTACTATTTACGGTTTACTTTTGCCACAACTAGACAAGAATATGGAAAAGAGAAAATATGATGTTTGATTTTATGTTGATATTCCATTGTATTGCAATGATATCATTTACAATATTGAGTTTGTTTTATAGTAGGATAGCATATAATCGAATTCCGAAAACTATGAGGAATAAGTGTAAGATTGTATCAAAACGATACATATTATTTTTTTCTCTCTACATAGCTCTATCCTTAAAGATATCATGCAAGCTTGACGTGGCTAATCCCATCAAATCCTAGTTAACATCACTATTAACACTAAAATCAAATAAATTACATCATTCAACAAATGAACACATAATATATCTCTACTACATCAAATATTAATAACCATAAAAACTCAATATACATTCACTATTCTATTTATCCAATTAGTGTGACAAACTTCCATTTTAATTCCAAAGTTAAGACATGTTAAATGTTAAGATCATACATTATATGCTGACAACATATGAACATTATCATATCAAATTCCATGCTCGAATTAGTACAAAAAATTCTTAAATCATGCACGTAGACAAAAAATTATCTATGTATGCTAATCATTAATAAAATTCATAGAAAGTAATAATGTAAATTGTAGTATCAATGTAGTTAAATAAATACAAAATAATTTTACATCCACAATTTTTACCTCTGATTACATGAAAATGCAAGCACTGACAGGTCTTCTTATACTTTGTAATTCTTCGGTGATTTCTATGAAAATCGATTGTATTAAAACAAGATTATTAGTTTTTGAAAAAAATATCTATCCACTCTACAAAGAGCATTTAAGTTTTAATTTTTTGGAGAGAAAATGATATATGTTCAGTATAGAAATATATTGTTTTAACGGTTGATGTTGTTGCCTGCATCGCTTGAATAATAGCCCAACATTTACCTTCTTTTGCATTTCTTGTTAGTCCACTTCTCGTCACTTTGTCTACAATAGTATTCTCTTTATTGATTGATATTGATGCAATTCCACCTTGTTCCCATTACTTCGTGAAAGAAGCATCATTTAGCCAAATGATTTCGGCCTTATCCTTCAGTAAATTATTTTCTTTATCACTTTGGTTGTTAACATTTCGTGTCTTTTTTTTGTCTTCTCATGTCACTTAGAGAATAATTTATTAGTCAAAACATTAGCATTGCTGATAATTTCTTAAATATACCATATTTTTGTCACATTGTCTACAATATTATTCTCTTTTTCCAATGGTCTTTAGCTTGTGTAGTCTGCTCAAATATTTAAAGCATAGATTTGGAAATTAAATAAAAATTATAAAGTATTTTCTTTGTTCAAATCTTAGGAATTAACTTATCTGCTTTTGAACCTCTTATTTGTTTATTTTTTTAAATCTGAACATTTAACATAATTAAGATTTGAAACACTTGTGTAACCTTTTAAACACATAATATTATATAATTTACACTACAATAATTTGTAAATATTTTATCTAATTTTATTTTTACAAATTTCATCTATTGTCCATGCATTTGATAGAAATGATAATGAGATATTTGACTTACAGGAAAAAGATCCTTGACTATGTCATTTCAATTAAAGATAATTAAAGAGAACATTTGGATAAATAACAAGTATAAGACTGAGAAAAAAGGTATTAGCACCATGCCTCAATTTTATGTGACCATATGTATTTTATTATTATTCTTCATTCATGGACTATATAATTAATTTATTAGTTGTATCACATAGATGGTAAAACAAAAGATCAACATATATCATTAATTATTTAAGTAATTCTTCTTTAAAGTTTTCACCAAATTGGTCTTAGTTTCATTGTTATTATTGTTTCTAGAATATATGAGTCGATTTCTCTAATATTTCTTTTCAAGTTTAATCACAAAACATAATATTTGAAAAATCTAAATTTAGATCAGAATAAATTTCAATTAGTACCATGAATGGTTACTTAATGATATTGATGTTTTCGATAAGCATTTAGATGTGATCATTATTAAAAAACATATTAAGTTAACTTATAGAAATTCGTAATTAAATTTTATTTGAATAATTATTTTTCGATTAATCTCTAAAATTTAGTTTGTAATATTTTGAAATCCTTGATATATAATATGCATTTAGGAAACATATTTCATAATATAGGAACATATAGTGAATCTTTTGCATATGGAGACCTATAGTGTATATAAGTATACTATATATGTTCATAAAGTGCAAATAGTAAGAAAACAAATTAGGGAGCTATTGTCAAATTTTTGCAGTATATAGGAATATATATAGTGAAATGTTTGCATAATATAGTAATATATATGATGTAGTTTTTGCACAATATGGGGACCTAAGACAATTACTCAAAAAAAATATAAGGCTAATATTGCATTTTATGCATAATATAAGAAATTATAGTACAATCAACTAAAAAAAAATATGTGAACCTAGAGTTATTTTTTTGCATAATATAGGATATATGATGTAGTTTTTGGATAATTTAGGTACTAGTATGCAATTAACTTAATAAAAAAACATACTTCACTGTTGATATATCAACCTTTAGGCATTTTTAGAGCACATGGACTAAAAGTTCAATTATTGAAACATAACGTCATTTTTTCTCTATACTCTTTTTGCCACCTCAATTAGTCACCAGCACCTCTTCCACCACTTACATCTATCAATTCCGCTTCTCTGAATTGTCCCTTGAAGAGACTAAGGCGCACCCTATAAAAATCTCCCATGTGCAAGCGTCACCACCATCCCCACCACCACAACCCAAGACCGCCTCACGGATCTTTCTATAATATCTAATTAATTTTTTATGAAAATGAACATGCATGTCCTTGACAAATCTTATACGAGTTACAAGATCTAATTAAGTGGACTATTTATATCGTTGACTTTGAAAATGATTTAAATTAATTACTTTTCTATTGTGCATGAAAACTCAAAAGTTAACTGATGTCTCCTCATTTGTGATAATAAAATCTATTTCTGAGACATCATTTTAGGCGTATTTATTAGATTATAGGTCGTTTTTAGCTTGATTTAGTACACTTTCCTATTTTGGGTCTTGAATTAATGAATTATTATTTTTAGAGCATATTGGGTTTAATTATTTATATAAGTGTGAAGCTTTAGAGATATATGATAATTAATTAGCGTCCAAGTTGGTAAAGAGAGCTAAAGGAAAGAAGATAAACATGGAAATTGAAGATAAAGGAAAGAAAAGCTAAAAACATGGAAAAGGAAAAGCTGCCTTAAATCTGAATTTTTGCACCTACGACCACAAATCTGCTTATATCTTAAGAACGGTGAGGAATTTGGAGAAACGGTCAAGAGAAAAGTTGAGATGTTTCAGAGAATATGAATTTGGTATACTCATACGCATCAATCGGAGAGATATTGAAGCTGTTAGGACCAAAAGAAAAACGGGGCTGATTGCATGTTTTTGGGCTACGAATTTGAGTTGGGCTTGGAGCCCATATTTACCTTTTCCTTCAAGAAAACAAATTAGGTCACCCTAAACACTATAAATACAGCCTCTTAACACTCTTAAATCATCCTTGGTGAAACCTTAAACCAAGAGGAAGCTTACAACACAAGAAAAGAAGTCTGGAAGGAGCTGTTCATCACAATGTCTTCTTCTACCTTTGAATTTGTAATTTCTTTCTTTTATTGCATTAGTATGAACTAAATTTCTTTAGTTTGAGTTTTAGCATATATGTATGAAACCTAGTTTTGATTGACATCTATCTAATTTGGAAAATTCATGTTTTAAATTAAATTATTGTTTTTATTCTCTGTTTATGTGTTTGGATTTATATTCTGTGTTTTTGTGGAGTGCACCCATATAGAATTACCATCTAGTAGTTAGGTCACCATTGACAACGGTGTTTAATTACATGTTTAGCACATAACGTCTAGTATCTGGTTCAGATCTGACAAATGAACCTAACTAGATAATCACCATGGTTTAGTATATATTGCTATCTACCAATTGCAGGAACAGTTTGCTTAGGACCCCTTATTGACACAGGTAAATCCTATTTAAAACTACCTAGCGCAATTGGAACCGATTATTGAAATACTACATAATTCACCCTTACATGTTTAGAACGGCAAAACTAGTAGGGATTACATGATATTGACTCAAGTTATATTCTCATACTACTTCTTCTTTCATATTTAATTTTCTGTCTTTACATTCGTAGTTTAAGTTAGTTAATCGAAAACCAAATAAATATCTATTAGTCTTTACTTTTCTTGCGTTTTATTAGTTATAGCTTTAATTATTTGCATTTGATTATTGCATAAGATTCCCCTAACCTTCATAGTCTCTACGGAACGAATCTTACTTATTTACTAAAACTTGCATACGATCTGTATACTTGCAGAACCGTGCTCAGTATAGGGTGTTTATTTGCATCTAATTATTAGATCTTTTTATCACACCCTAGGACGCACCATTAACATCTTCTTTTTCTCAGACCATTTGTTATGGAAATGAGCTTTGCAGAAGAAGAAACTCAGCAAACGGAATCACCATTTATAATCGGCATGGTTTCTTCTCCTTAAAATCTTAATAACAATCATAAATTAATTCAAAAGACTCAGCTTAATTAATTTGTTTCATAAGAACTTAATCGCAACAAGGGTCACAAGCACAACCAGCAACAGCACCACCACACAAGACCACTTCCTTGGATTTCCTTAAGAAGCAACCAAGGGGGCGCCCAGTAAAGGTCGTTCCACCACCACCAGCACCACCACCTCACTAGATTGGCTCCAATGTATTCATATAACAAGATATGTTTATAGTTGACTTAATTTAGAGTTTATTTATTGTTTAATTTATTGTTTAATTTATTTTAATTTTGTTTTAATTTATTTTAATTTACTTTAATTAATTTTAATTTTTTTTCATTTATTCTAAACTATTTTAATATATTCTAATTTATTTTAAATTATTTGAATTTTATTTATTTATTTTAATTTATTTTGATTTATTTTAATTTAAATTATTTTATTTTAATTTTATTCTAATTTTATTTTAATTTTAGTTTAATTGATTTTGATCTAGTTTAATTTATTTTAATTAATATAAATTTATTGTAGATTAATTTAATTTATATAGATGAAATCATTATCGAGCTACCAGAATGATCCCGAATGTATGGCATTTGTGATGGATTGAAGTGCAGCATCAGAACTAGATCTAAGCTTATGCATGTGTCTGGAAATTGGGAGCTTTAATGTTTTTGATTATCCCTGAAGATTTTACAAATGACTACAAGTCTTTGAAGGTGTTTTAGAACAAATTTCTAGGAGACTATGTTTATAACTTGTAATGTGAGTAATGTTATATCTTTCATTTATGTTAAACGGTTTTTTTTGCTAGACTATCGTCTACTTCATTCATGGATGATGCATGTAAATAAATTTGATGTACAAAAACAAAAGTCGGTGGATGTATTTTAAAGGATCTATACTATATTTTATTCATTTTCTTACAATAATTTTGTAAAAGCTATTAACTCCTCAATATAGACTATAGGAACTTTTATTTGAATTTTTAGGGGACATTGACTCCTATTTCATAGACCAAGGGACTGGCGGTGCAATTAATCCATTTATATTTCTAGAACTGGAAATGTTAACTGACTATGTCGTGAAGTATGTCGAGTTTTTGTCGAATTTCCAGTAACACATGCTCTTTTAGGCATTTTATTCTTAACCAAGCTTTTGAGTTAAATGCACTTACTATTATACCATTACTTTTCCAAAACATAAAATGATTAAAGACGGTCTAAATAAATTTTATTTTATTTTGGTTGGGTTAAAACATTAATTGATGATAGATGGTTAGGTATTTACACCATGACAGTTGTCTCATTTTCCTTCATGATCGGGAACTGAGGTGGTGGTAAAATCCTCCAACTATTGAGAGAAATTTCCGTACAATCATCAACATGTCATGGATTCGCGTTATCGCTAGGAAGTTGACCTTACGGTCTTGTGTGTAAAAAGCTAGCAATTTGAGAAACTTGAGTCTCAACGATTTTCAATGAAGCAGAATGAAAGTTTAAAGTTTCCTCTACCTTGGTTGTCTTTTTAACATATAACAACATAAACTGGTTCAACGTCACAGATAATTCGTTTACAGTGATCGCCCCTTCTTGAGGATGGGAAGGGAGTGCCTTCTAGGAAAGAGTCTCTGCATAAGCATCATTTCCGGAATTTTGAGGAGTTTGAACTCCCTGATAATGATTATGAGACTTTTTCTTTTAGTTACTCCCTTGGTGACTTGATACATAGTTTCTTGGAGTAGTAGTCCCTTGAGGATTAAACCATTGAATGTGCGGATGATTTCTATTCTGATTACCATAGCCTTGAAAACCCGAATAGTGGTTCCCTCGATTATTGATGAAGCATACCAATTTCGGATTATTGGGACACTCTTCCAAAATATGATCATTTTCCCACAACTAGGATATTATTTAGGTTATTGTTAGATACAAACAACTGTTTAGTCTTGTTCTCTAGAGCAGCAAACTTAGCATTTAAAGCCATTTCTGAGTCTACGTTGGAATTACTTCTCTCGGAAAATCGAAGGGGTGATCTTGATGGTTGCCAACTAATTTCATTCTTCACGATCCGATTCATCATACCTAGTTCGTGATTCATGGTTACCATCATAAAACCTCTTCCACACATCATATCAACTTTCTCCTTGGAGGATTCATCTAAACAATGATTGAACAGTAACTTCAATGAATACCCGTGTAATTGATACTTCCTTAGCAATGATTGAAAACGAGACCAAGTGGCCATACAGTCTCTCCATGTTCTTGTAAAAATCCTGCCAAATCAAGTTGTCCACTCAACCTAACACTTTTAGGATGATACTTATCAAAAAGCGCAGTTTGCAATTGATCCCAAGTAGTGATTCCTCATGTTCTTGTTGATCATACCACTCACTGTCTCTTCTAGGAAGGAAAAATGGGAGCATAGTAAAATGAATTTGTTCCTGAGTTACTCCTTGAGTGATATATGAATCATAGATTTGCATAAAATTGTACATAGCTCGAATAGGATCTTCCCGAGTGGCCCCACTATAAAGGCCAATACTGCCAATACTGATGAACTAATTGATCATTCCTACATAAGGCTTGAATCTAGCGGCTTGAGTTGCGGGTGGGCGAAGCCCCATTGGTGGCAAACGGAATGGCATGTTCTTATTAGGAGGATAAGCTAAGGTATAGCTCTAGGTGGGACTTGCGCACCCTGATTATTATCAGGTGGTGGTTGTTCTCTAGGAGGATCTTGAACTCAATTATTAGCATTATCTCCTGGTGGAACAGCCGCATTCGACGGAACCACTGGGTTCCCATTTTCATCTAATCCACATGAAAATTGACATTCACAACTAACATCTCTTCTCTTGTTTTCTTTTCTGGCCTTTATCTTTGCTTTTGAGCATAGATTAATTGCTCGAGATCTGAGAGCATATACCAAACCTATTAGTTGTAGTAAAAAAAAACAAAATCAAAAGTAACTTGAACAAACATATAAACACAAATAAACTGAAACACAAAAATATAACTAATGTAATCCCAAACAATGGTGCCAAAAACTTGTTGGTCCTATGAGTGTGATAAATAATGTTCAAAGTAAAAGGACTTAAATCACCGGCAAGTGTACGGAGTTTATTGACAAGTAATAGAAGTGAGTAAGTAAATTATTTTTGTTCTTAGGGATTAGTAAAGTTAATATAAGTGTGTTTAGAGAATCGTGGCTTAGTTGCAAATACAATAATATAAAATATGAAATAAACTCTAGAAGCAGTGTAAGATAAACAAAATATAAGTTATTGACATTTGAAGAAAAAATCATAAGAAAAACTTTAACCAAGAAAATTAGTATTGTATTACTAAGCTCGCATAGTCGCCCTAATCTATTTTTTATCGGTATACCTTTATGTCTTTGAATTACATAAGTTTATTTTTTAGAAGTGAAAAATACGTTACAAATATGTTCGATCTATATCCTCTTTTTTTTCTTTTTAACGTGGATGGTTTAAAATAACTTTTTTTAGTTACAAAGAAGGTCCAAAGAAATGTGGAGCCAATACATATCTTATAAATTCTGACACGTCATATTAAGTGAAAATTCAACCTCATGTCCAACCGAGCAAGAATTTAAGATAACAATAAGATTTTAACTCCATTTTACTCCATAAAAAATTACAATCTAGTTGTTTGTTATAATTTGAGATTCATTTAGTATTAATAAAAGTTCGATGTTCTTTCCAATTACTTTATATATATTATTTAATTCTAGAATTGAGTTTCTTTCATCATGTATTTCTTTTTCTTTTTTTTTTGTACGTGGGTGGTCTGTGCCAGATTGCGCACACCACGAATAATTCCACGGAAGTATACAAGTCTCATTATGCATAACCCATGTAAATCATTCCTAGGTTACCCATTTTCATAAAGAGATTTGAACCTTCTACCTCTTGCTTTACAAGCCTCTTCCATCATGAGGAGATAGTACCAACTTCAAAGAAAAAAAACTTACTGATCAACTGCGCAAAAAAACCTTAAAATAACTAGTTGAGGTTAGCTCAACTGGCCAGAGTCGTGGTTTCCCTTCTAAGCGATACAGCTTCGAACAAATTCAATGAGTCCGAGTCCAAAGTGTCTATCCAATGTATTAAAAAACCTAAACACACTTAAACCGTATCTTAAATCAATATTAGTAAATATAATGTTAGGTATTATTCCTTTTAATTTTATATTATTTAGAGTTAATTTTTCAAAATATTTAAAAATATAATTTCTCAATCGTAACAAGTCCAAATTTCAAATAATCAATAGGTATCCTTGTGTTTTAAATGTATTGCGGGTTTTTTGTAATGGGTTGAGTATATTTTTTTAGTGGTTTTCATGTGTTTTTTCAATGTTATAGATGTGTTTAGTAATAGATTACGTGTGTGAACCTTATTAGACAACAAACTTATTGTATTGACATTTTCGGTTAAACACCCATTTTTTGTCATCCTTTAGTGTAAAAGGTCATATGATAATTAAAAAGAGTACTTATTTTGTTGAAAATAATCATCCAGAACTAGATTTTAACAATAATTTGTATATATAATACTAAATGAATTCACAACTTACAATAAGTATAAAATTACATAATAAAGTACAAAACAAACCATAATATTTTTTTGAAAGAAATTGTTATGGGTGTGGTCGGGTTCCCATAATGGGTTAACTCGGCCCATATTATGTCAGTTATTATGTGAAAAATTTATAAATAAATTTAGGAGAAGTTTTTTCATAACAAGATAACAAAATCTACCTTTTCATCTCCATGGTTGTTTTTTTAAGAGAACAAAAACATAACAAATAAATCTTTTTCAGTACCTTCGTGCATATCAGATCCAGTGGCATTTATGTTGTTGAATAGCAATCTTCTTCGTCACCAAAGTAGATTAAACACGGAGCATTTTAATTTGTAATTCCGCATTAGAGGTTTGTCTGGAACCCTCTTTAAATATCTTACAAATTGTATCAGAGCCTGGTGCTCGTTAATTTGAAATGATATCCATGCCGTATATGTTATTTACGTGTCTACATATTAGACCAGATATGTATTTAATTTTATATGATTTATGATAGCCTTTAGAACTGAATCAAAGCAATAGGTTTATATTCTATTTGAAAAAAGGAATGCAATGGTGAAAATTTCGTCTATTTTTTATTTAAAATGAAAAAGATGTGATTTTTAAAAAAATTATGGTGTTTTCGGTTTTGGTTGGCAATTGGAATTTTGAAAAAAAAAGAGCAGCGATTTTGTGATTCGAACTACCAACATCAAACCACATGGACTTGTTGTACTCTAACCACTAGGTTGTGAGTAATTTTTGCTTCTTTGATTCGTCTATTGTTAGAGGATGGTTGCTGAGTTTTTTTAAGTTTCAAAATTAATTTTTTTTCAAAATGTTTAAAAGTTTTGGAATTTTTGTGTTTTGAAATGATAAATAGCATGATCAAAGGACAAAGACAAAACCACTCCACCGCTACAACAGTTTTTTTAACTAGTCAGATTGTACGAGTAGAACTATTTCTTCCGTCCTTAACCCCTAAATCATATATTTCATTCATGTTCACCATTGGTTTTATTATTTTTGTATTTAATTTTTTGACTTTATAAAGTGAATATATTTTCTTACCAAGAATTATATATGAGAATGATGTAGTTTGACCAGTGAGTTAAATATTTGATATATATTCCTATATGTCTTACTTATAAGATATGTAACTCGTTATCGGATTATGAGATTTATACACTATGTGTTTGTTGATAGAATAAGTTGACCCTACATTTGAAACTCTAGATATTTTGTATGAGTTAATTAGTGTATCTTAAATGTGTTTGATACATGACTTGTTAATTAATATAATGTATTTTGTCAACTGTATATGTATATATTAAAACTTGGGTAATCTTATGGATATTCAAATCTTTGAGCATATTCAAAAAATCACTAAGCATTTTTTAATTTAGCATTTTGTTATTGAGAATTTTGTAATTATAACATTAAGAAAATAAATTATAACACAAAAATATAAAACTAATGAATTATATATTGATTTTGAATAGTTATTTTATAAAAAATGCTTAAAAATAGCTTTGAAACTCCAATGAAGCCACAATTCACACTTGAAAACTCTAGCCATGAGTGATTTCAAGCGATTTCTAAGAGGAAAAATAGATTTGAGAATTTATTTTCGAGATTCAGCCATTTAAACTTGTCAAACCCCTAGCTCGAATCTCCATCTCTACCACTGCTCCCAAAACCCTAGTGCAAACCACCATCGCCACCGCAATTAAACTCGCTAAAAGACATTATTTCCACCGCAGAAGTTTGAGATCACTATTGTGAGATTACTCGAAACTCATCATGTCATAAACAAGATGATCCACTAAGCTATGAGTCCATCACGGCTTGTCACTTCTTTGACGTAAGAAGCCACCAAAAATGATTCTTAGAGGTGATGCGGAGTTGAGAGTTTATAAAAAAATGAACAGGGTAAGTTTTAGGTTTATGTTATGTAATGTGTTAAAAATAGATAAATAAGAGTAATTAGGTCAAGTAAATGCTATATTATAATTAAGAATTATATTTCATTCAAGTTGACCTCCAATAAGAACAAAAGTGGAGGTTGTGGTCTTTAGATGTTGAGAAGGGAACTTCATGACCTATTAAAGAATCATATCTAAATTTTCAATATTAAAGAATCATATCTGTAAGTATTGTTAATGATGTTGTGGATTGGCTTAAATAGGTATGGGAGAGAGACATAGATGTTTAAACTACTAATTTAAGTTTAATTTTTATTTTCCTTCTGCTTCAATAATGAAGAGGTGAGTAAGACTGTTGTCAAATAGTGAGATATTGGGTAGTTGTGCTCTTAGGGAGATTTGTTTGTTTGTTGTACGAAATGTGTTTGGTTATTGAGCTAATGTTAGTTCTGGTAATACAAAAACAAGCTTTAAGCATGTTAATAGATGTAATATTGAAACACACCTTGGATATCTTGTGAAGGAGACTGAGGTGGTGATGGCAGAATAGGAGGTTACAGAAGGCGCTGTATGTGGTTGAAATAATGGCTGTGAAGAAACATAAACTCTGGAGAATTGATACATCCTTGTGGGATGTTTAAATAATACCTATGAAACATAATGAATTACCAAATAAACCCTTCCATAAATGTCATTTAATTATACTGATTATGAATTGTTTAATCAATTTTTTTTGTCATGATCATAAATTGTTTAATCAGTACAATTAATCATTATCGTATATTAATGATTATGAAAAATTGAGCGATGTTATTTATAACCTTTCATACTACCTTATCATGATTTGAATGGAAAATAAGCAATATTAGATTGAGTAATACCTGAAATAATAATGTTTGAGAATTTTTCCATACCTAAAATTACTTTTTTTTTTGATATAAAATATGCTTTTTTTAATATAAAATATGCTTTTTCATATGAATATTAATTTAAAACTAAAATTGTAGTTTCCACGTAACTAATTTTTTTGACTTTTGGGAATTATCTTTACCATAACTCAATTTTTTTAGTTTTGAGAATTTTTTCAAAACTCAAATTGATTTTTTCAAATTTATTTTTGATGCATATAATTTTATTATTTTATACTTAACAAATTTATTGATTTATTATTTATGTTTTTTACAATTTCTTGATATATCCATTATTTATATTTGTTACCATCAACAATAGAACCCATGTTTTTTTTTAAGCAGGGTTAAAAAAACCATGTCTTTTAAGAGATAATAATTTTTTAGACGAAAATTCTTTTATCCAATATTTGATGATCCTACAACAATTATATTCATACACATACCCCATGTTTTAAACATACAAAAGTAACTAATTTATTAATAATGACATGTGTTTTGTTATAATAATCATTTGTTGCAATATAAATATTAGACCATCCAATATTGGATGGAAGTCTTACCCTAACTTGAAACCTTGGTTATCATAACCATCAACTTTATTTACATCGGTAGTTAAAACAATCTAATGAGATGTAGTTATATGAATAAAGGAGACACATAGTTAAATCATACAAAAAATTACATAAAAAAGGAAGAGGAATGAAACGGTAGAACCTACGGAGAATAGACCATTTTAGAATGTTTAACGATATATTTAGGTTCAAAAATCGCAAAACCATAACAACCTAATGAAACCCATCTCACTCGTCACTAATAAGCAAAGATACATCTAGGATGACGGTAAATTATCAGAAAATCTTGACTATTTATGATTGAAAATTTGTTGCTCGTCATATGAGAGTTGGGATGTTACGATATGTTTCAGATGAGATAGGACATAATAGTAAAGTCGGTGTGCAATACAAATTATTAGAAAACTTATATATGAAGATTAAAAAACGAGTAGTGTAAGCCTAGTCTGATTTGAATAGATCCCTATTCTTTTTGAACGAGACATAACCCTATGGGAAGTCTAATAATGGCTAAACCTTTTTGGCTATACAACTCCAATTTATCCCTAAAAGGTATCGTGCCCCAAAAATACGATTTTTATCTGTAATATAATAGACTAGATTAATATTTAATGTTTGTGTTCTAATTCAATTATAATCTTATTTTTTTAATTTAAATTATTTTATATTTAATTAAAAGTATTTTGATTAAAAAAATAAATTATCTTTAAATTAAATTACTAGAATTTATATTATCTTAAGATTAAAAAAATGATAATTCTAAAAAATATATGAAATTAAATAAATTATTTTATCCTCTTAAGTATCATCTTTATAATCAAATTTTTATATGTAAATATGTTTTGTTGGATTTCATTAATTAACCACAAATAAAAAACAACTACATAAACTTAATGTAATACTAATTAAATTATATAAAAATACAACCAAACGAGTATATTATTTATCCCCTAAAGAGACGAGATCATCATATGATAACCTATTCACATTGTTGTCCTCGTCAAAGCTTAATGACTAGGTTACTCGTTTTTCTATTATCTCCTCCTGTTGTTGCATTATCCACTCCCCAGGGACTCGATCAATGAAAATTTTACCTTCATAATTGTTCTATCATCAATAGGCATTTGATTTTTTTTGAATATATTATTTTTTCTTTTTTATTTTCGAAATATAGACTTTGTGTTGTGCATTCAATATATTTTTAAAATATTATAGGGTCAACCAATCTTGTTAAATTTTTTTTAATTATAATTTATATATATTTTTTAGTTATATAATAGACTAAGTAATATAATGATCATAGTAAAAATACAAGGAAAATGACCAAAAAAATAATTTAATTTAAATTTAGATCTTCAAACATTTTTGTATATTATTTTGACCATAATCATCATTCCATTAATATTTTAATAAATATTTTGAGAATTATATAGTTACTAGTCTTAAAATTGAAAGATAACATTTAACACACACTTGTATCCCTCCTTCTATAACTATCAGTCAATCCAAAGAATAAGCACCACCGCAACACCAGCGGTGCCACCATTTCTCTTTCATTGCAGATCAAACACCAGCGGTGCCACCATTTCTCTTTCATTGCAGAGTAATGTTTTTGGGGACAGAGAGCGGTGAAAATGGAAGGAGTAGTGAATGCTGATATGACTTTGTAGTGTGGAGTTTATTTGAGAAACTCTTTTGTCACGCCTCAAAAAAGAAACTACTGATTTAAAAAAATTAAAACTACATTTTTTAAAAAATTAAATAACTATTTATTATATTACATTGTTTAATAGTAAAAAATAATCTTTATTAACTAATATTTTAACACTATTCAATAGAAATTTAATATCAAATAATATTATTGAAACTAAACTATTTATATGGGGTATCACATACACTCCACCTTAAAAAAATTTAGCGTTCGAAATTCATCTTTTTATTAAACTTTAATTCAGTTTATTAGAAACTTTTGATCTTTCATTTTAAACTAACCCTAAATAAAAAAATAATGCAGTTAAAACATAACACATCAATACAAATTATCAAATACTGGTAAAAAAAAATCAAATATATAACCAAAAATACATAATTATTCCATGATTAAATTACTATTAAGATCCTAATTGTCCAAATAGGTCAGACTAGTAACCAAATACAATTACAGACCCTTGAGATGGCCAGACTCAAGAAAACATCACCGTATTTAGTACCACGGGTCAACCTTAAAAGTTATATTGGGGTTGGTTCAATGACAACCACTAACTAGATTAATTTCAATTTTTATCGATTATATGTTATATTTCTACTAGCTTCCCAAAGTCTGAGAACCATTACATGGCTGACGCTTAGAGACTACTCTAAGCTAACTATTATATCTAATTTAAAATAATTAAAAGTACATTTTATTAAAATTAAATAACTACTTATTATATTACATTATTTAATAGTAAAAATAATCTTTATTAACTAATATTTAAACGCTAATCAATATAAATTTAATATCAATAAATATTGTTGAAACTAAACAATTATTCGGGGTATCACCATTTGCTGAAGTCTTTGCTACTTCTCAAGGTTTTTAAGGAGCAAAGTTTAATCTTGACATCACTTTTGGGGTTCTCAGTATTTTTCTCCATGGTTGAGACTTGATCATGACTCTTTGGTCATGGAAGCTACTGCAAATGCTTAAATATTGTTTTGCATAATTAATGAACGATAGTTTTGATATATATAAAAGTAATTAAGTATTTGATAGGGTTTTGATGATTATTTACTTCGTTTAGGGTATATTGGTGATAAATAGCCATTTTGAGTATTGTGTTATGTTTTTTATCTGTATACACAATTATAGTGTTTTTTAACAAATTTAATTTATTTTTCCTATGTATTAGCATATTTTATTTATTAAGTATATCATATCTTTGTAGGTGCATGAGCTCTCTGAAAAAGAGCTTGATGTTGGTGTCTTCGATATGCTCTAGAAAGATGTTACGAGATTCTTGAAAGCTATACTTATTGGCATAAATTATTATTTCTTCTTATAGATGAAAGTATAAATAATTTATGTGCTTAAAATTTAAATTTGAAGATACACTCTTATTATAGGTATTATTTATTTTCCTAGGGTGGTTCATATTTGAGCTACAACATTGGTTACCTAAGCTGCAACTGCAATGTTTGGTGAAACTGGTATGTTTTACTTTTGCTTATCTTTAAAACACATGGGTGTATTTGTCTATTTCTCATAATATAGGGATATATATGAAGTTACCCTATTATATTAGTCTAACCCAGGTTGTTATATTTCTTATCGCATATATTACTCCAAATAGTGTCATTATACATAATGCCACTGAGGTTGCACGGGTTGTGGTAAGTTTTAAAGCTTCTATTTCTCAATGGAAACCTATATTTCTTCACCTTCATTCCAAGTATATTTCTGTTTATATGTTTTAGTCATAAAAAATTTATTAAACATAGTTTACAACTCTTTTACAAGTAAAACTAGTAACTTGACTATTAAATAGCGGAGATGCATCATATTGTTTAGAAGGTGGTTCTAATAGTGAGTCTAGAATACTATTGAATGATTCTATGGTTAAATATGGTTTAAATAAATTAGGAACATAAAAAATCGAGATGGGAAAAAAGTAACGAAACTAATAATTACAATATCCCAGCTGGTTCGGTTTTTCGAAATTTACAGAGGGGATATTTTGAACATGAAGTGGGATATGAAATTACTCCTTTAGCGTTTATTACTGAATATGGTAAAATGAAACTTATTTTTAAAGCTTATGACATATCGAAGATAATTATATAACTCATGAATGTTATGAGTTTCAAGAATATTTTCTGAGACCAATTCTTGTTCATATTTCTCCTTATTTTTGGTATTCGTGGAGCTGTTTTTTTTTTTGTTTTGTGGGATAGATTATTTGTGCTACAAGCTTCAATTTCTCTACTTTGGAAAATAACATGATATTATTTAGTGATGAACTTGATTTTTATTTTAAGAACATGTAAGTTACTGATTTTTTCCTTATGTAATGGATATAAATGGGAGTGTATTAAACTTTATATCAAAATATCAATTCAATTGATACTCGTGGAAGAACGGTACCTGACGTGCAACTGAAAAAATATTCAACACTGAATGAATATTCTCCAAATGCAAACACGTAATAGTGTTTTTCACGGTAAATATATTATTGCATTAAATAAAATTATTCACCGAGACTGAAACTTATTTCAAAGCTAAGCATATAGTAATCTATCAAAGTTTTATCTATGGTTTAAGCTTGTTGTTTTATTTTTATTTGTCCATGTTTTTATTTGATACTCAAAAATTGTTATAAAAATATTTTTATTACTAGCTCATCAAGTTATCTTTCGTTCCTACACCACTTTTTCTATCTTTACCAAGTTGAATTATAATATTTTGATTTCATATTGTTGCATCAATTATATTTTAAATTTGATTGGAGCTTTTTCAACTTGCATTTATACAATATTATATCACACCAATAAAACAACACTTTTAAAGGTAATTTAGTTTTTCATCTGACCAATAAGTCAATGACCCATGACTTTAGCGTTTATACACAAAAGACTAACTTTATCACAAATAAAAGACAAGGGACAAAAACATTATGTTATCAACATAAGAGAATAAATTATCAAAATTGGAAATTATGAAGGACCAAATAAGTCATAATTATTAGGGTGTTTGACAGTGTATAGAAGAATAACAGTTCTCGTTCTTCGAATATCCTTCCTACATATATTAGCTCGCGCCAATAAATTCTCTAAAATCATCATAAACAGTTCAAGCTTCATCACGAATATGAAGTATAGATCAACTAATCGAGTTGAATAGGACATAGAAGTGCAGAACGATAAGGTCATGAGTGTTTATAACACAAAATATAAACACCATATTTTTTAGAAGTCATTATGTCCATTTACATAAGGAGATGATTTAAAACTTTTTCAACGACACCTCCAACATATCTTATAATAATGTGATAAGATTCGTTCAATCAATATTTATATGATGTGATTGATCTCATATAATAATCTACCAGGATTCATTCCATCAAACTTGTATCCCATCAACTTCTAGGTGGCAACAACAATTAGGTGGAGGAATATATGTATTCATCGCGTTCCTATTATAATATAGAGTAAGCATTTAATTTCCTTCAATCACGTGCCTTTCACCGATACCGTCAAAGCCATATGACAATACAATCTCCCAAGATTTCTACATTTTCCATTTATTTGATGGGATTGATATTAATGAAATGTTTACCGTTCTGATTGTTTTGAATAAGGTTTCATTGAAATAAGATTACGTAAGCATGAATTTAGGGAACCTATTAGACCACCAATCACATTATCAAAGTTTGTTCCATGTCCATAATATGCAACTCAATGTAAGAGTTCTGACTGCCACTCATACTTTGGTATTCCAAGCTTACCAACACTGTTTGAACTACTCACCAAGAATTAAATTTTCTAATGTAATGTCATCTTATCTACTTTACCATCAACCAAATTTTTTTAGTATAGTAACGAATCATAGAAGGGTAAATGTTTAATTTACGGTTTACTTTCGCCACATCGAGACGAGAATATGGAAAAGAGAATATAGGATGTTTAATTTTATGTCGATAGGCCATTGTATTGCAATGATATCATGTACAATATTGGGTTTGTTTTATAGTGGGATAGCATAGAATCAACTTTCGAAAACCATGAGGAATACGTGTAAGATTGTATCAAAACGATGCATATTATTTTTCTCTCTCTACATAGCTCTAACCTTAAAGATACCATGCATGCTTGATGGGGCTAATCCCATCAAATCCTAGTTAACATCACTATTAACACTAAAATCAAATGAATTACATCATACAACAAATGAACACATAATTTATCTCTACTACATCAAATATTAATAACCATAAAAACTCAATATACATTCACTATTCTAATTATCCAATTAGTGTGACAAACTTCCATTTTAATTCCAAAGTGAATACATGTTACATTTTAAGATCATACATTATATGCTAACAACATATAAACATTATCATATCAAATTCCATGCTCGAATTAGTACAATAATACTTAAATTATGCACGCAGACATAAAATTATCAATGTATGCTAAGTATTAATAAAATCCATAGAAAATAAATTGTAGTATCAATGTAGTTCAATAAATACAAAATAATTTTACATCCACAATTTTTACCTCTGCTTGCAAGAAAGATCTTCTTATACTTTGTAAATCTTCGGTGATGTATATGAAAATTGCTTGTATTAAAACTAGATTATTAGTTTTTGAATAAATTATCTAACTATTTTACAAAGAACATTTAAAATTTAATTTTTTGGAGAGAAAATGATATATGTTCTTTTCAATAAAAATTTATATATTTAATAATAAAGATTAAATTAAGTTAAGATTAATAAAAATAAAAGTTTGTTAATTAATCGTATGGGTTATATAGATCTAGCACAAACCCATAAATCTGGTCTAGACTAAAAAAATTGGAAAATTTAGCTCTAAAAAGTATGTTATTGGAGATAAACTTTTATGGAACTTATCCCAAGAATAATTTGTTCTCTTATTGGACTTGCCCAAAAATCAAACCACTTTTTGTTTTTCCCTGTTGACCTGTGTCTCTTTGTGGGCTTTATTTAGCTAATTGGGACTTTTAGGCTCAGCCCACTATATTTAAATTCAATTAGGTCAAAAAGAAAAAGAAAAACCCCCACGCCCCTAATCTCCAACCTTCCTTCTGCAAAGCCTTTCAGCAGCTAACTATTAATGTGCAAAATTAAACATTAAGTTGTTGATTGAAGAAAGCAGCTAAAGGTAAAGAAGAAAACCTTCATATAAAACTTAATTCCTAACATCATAGAAAGTGTAATTTATTTTTAATTTACAATTTACATTTTTTAAAGATTATGATGAAAAGTGCTACCACGGATCTCCCATGTTTCTCAAGATTATGTTTTTCTCAAACACATTCTTTTATATGTAGTCTCTGCAATTTAACACAAGGTAAACTTTTATTATAATAATTATTCATTAATAAAGAAAACAAATAATGATAGCAAAATTCTGCAGAAAAAGAGCACATAAAGAAAAGTTAAATTCCATATAGATGTCTTCAATACTGGATTCTATTTTTTATTTGTTTTTATTTGCTGCAATCTTAATTCGAAAGCTCAGCGCCTAATTCACTTATATAGGTATTTAGATACAATCACACAAAAACTAGCGAAACATATTCTTGTTTTGTGTTGTGACATCAACACAGTGTCGTATTCGATGTAAAACAATATGTAATAGTTTAACATATCTAAAGTATCTAACTATTAAATTACACAAAATTATGTAAATTGTCACTAATGGTTATAAGCCATGGTAGTTCTAGTATCAAAGCATAAAACTGTAAGTATAGTTTATGCCAATGGTACTTTTTTTTGTCCAAAAATTATGATTTATAAATTAAGATTAGGAAAATTCAGCCAATCCCTTATTACAATACAATTTATTTAGAAAATTAATACTATCTTTACTACTAATATTAGTCCATCCATAAGGCTCTTCCCAACTCTTGTACATTTTGCTGCTAGATCTGCCATCTCATTATATTCTCTATCAATATGATGAACCTTCTAATTAGGGAATTTTGAAATCCATGTCTATATTATATATATCAAAGGCTGGATTTTCCAGTCAATTTCCCTATATTTGTTAATACCTTGAACAATATCAATATCAAGGTTGTCAGTATAGAAAGATACTGTTTTAACGGTTGATGTTGTTGCCTTCGTCATCGCTTGAATAATAGCCCAACATTAACCTTCTTTTGCACTTCTTGTTAGTCCACTTCTCGTCACTTTGTCTACAATATTATTCTCTTTATTGATTGCTATTGATGCAATTCCAGCTTGTTCTCATTCCTTCGTGAAAGAAGCATCATTTAGCCAAATGATTTCTAACTTATCCTTCAATAATTTATTTTCTTTATCACTTTGGTTGTTAACATTTCGTGTCTATTTTTTTGTCTTCTCATGTCCCTTAGAGAATAACTTATTAATCAAAACATTAGCATTGCTGATAATTTCATAAATATACAATTTTCTTGTCACATTGTCTACAATATTTTTTTTTCCAATAGTCCTTAGCTAGTGTAGTCTGCTCAAATATTTAAAGAATAGATTTGGAAATTAAATAAAAATTATAAGTTATTTTCTTTGTTGAAATCTTAGGAATTAACTTATCTGCTTTTGAACCTCGTATTTGTTTGTTTTTTTTAAATCTAAAGATTTAACATAATTAAGATTTGAAACACTTGTGTAACGTTTTAAGCACCTAATATTATATAATTTACACTACAATAATTTGTAAATATTTTATCTATTTTTATTTTTTAAAATTTCATCTTTTATCCATGCATTTGATAGAAATGATAATGAGATATTTGATTTATAGGAAAAAGATCGCTGACTATGTCATTTCAATTAAAGATAATTAAAAAGAACATTTTGATACATAACAAGTACAAGACTGAGAAAAAAGGTATTAGCACCATGCCTCAATATTATATGACCATATGTATTTTATTATTATTCTTCATTCATGGACTATATAATTAATTCATTAGTTGTATCACATAGGTGGTAATAAACAAAAGATCAACATATATCATTAATTATTTAAGTTATTCTTCTTTAAAGTTTTCACCAAATTGGTCTTAGTTTCATCTTATTATTGTTTCTAGAATATATGAATCGATTTCTCTAATATTGTTTCTCAAGTTTAATCACAAAACATAATCTTTGAAAAATCTAAATTTAGATCAGAATAAATTTCAATTAGTACCATGAAAGTTTACTTAATGATATTGTTGTTTTGGATAAGCATTTAGATGTGATCATGATTAAGAAAACATATTAAGTTAACTTATAGAGATTGGTAATTAAATTTCATTTGAATAATTATTTTTCAATTAATCTTGGAAATTGAGTTTGTAATATTTGGAAATCCTTGATATACAATGTGCATTTAGGAAACATCTTGCATAATATAGGAACATATAATGAATATTTTGCATATGGAGACCTATAGTGCATTTATGCATACTATATATGTTCTTAAAGTGCAAATAGTAAGAAAAAAAATTAGGGAGCTATTGTCAAATTTTTGTAGTATATAGGCATATATATAGTGAAATTTTTGCATAATATAGGAATATATATGATGTAGTTTTTTCATAATATGGGGACCTAAGACAATTACTCAAAAATAATATAGGAACCTAGAGTGATTTATTTGCATAATATAGGATATATGATGTAGTTTTTGTATAATTTAGGTACTAATATGCAATTAAATTAATCAAAAAAAACATACTTCACTGTTGATATATCAACCTTTAGCAATTTTTAGAGCACATGGACTAAAAGTTCAATTATTGAAACATAACATTATTTTTTCTATATACTCTTTTTGCCACCTCAATTAGTCACCACCACCTTTTCCACCACTTACATCTATCAATTATGCTTCTCTGAATTCTCCCTTGAAGAGACAAGGGCCACCCTAGAAAAGTCTCCCATGTGCAAGCGTCACCACCATCCCTACCACCACAACCCAAGACCGCCTCCTCGGATCATTCCATAATATCTAATCAATTTTTTTATGAAAATGTACATGCATGTCCTTGACAAATCTTATACGAGTTACAAGATGTAATTAAGTGGACTATTTATATCGTCGACTTTGAAAATGATTTAAATTAATTAATTTTCTATTGTGTAAGAAAACTCAAAAGTTAACATCTTCTTTTTCTCAGACTATTTGTTATGGAAATGAGCTTTGCAGAAGAAGAAACTCAGCAATGGGAATCACCATTTATAATCGGCATGGTTTCGTCTCCTTAAAATCTTAATAACAATCATAAATTATTTAAGAAGACTCAGCTTAATTAATTTGTTTCATAAGAACATAATCGCAACAAGGGTCGCAAGCACAACCAGCAACACCACCACCACACAAGACCACTTCCTTGAATTTCCTTAAGATGCAACCAAGGTGGCGCCTCATAATGGTCGTTCTAGCACCACCAACATAACCACCTCACTAGATTGGCTCCAATGCATTCATATAACAACATATGTTTATAGTTGACTTAATTTAGTGTTTAATTTGTTTTATAATTAATTTTAATTTTTCTTTAATTTTTATTAATTTTAAATTTTTTTAATTTACTTTAATTAATTTTAATTTTTTTAATTTATTCTAAACTATTTTAATTTATTCTAATTTATTTTTAATTTTTTTAATTTTTTTAATTTTTTTATTTTTTTAATTTTTTTTTAATTTTTTTTAATTTTATTTTAATTTAATTTTAGATTTATTTTAATTTAATTTTAATTGATTTTAATCTATTTTAATTTTTTTTTAATTTATATAAATTTATTGTTGATTAATTTAATTTATGAAGATGAAATCATTATCGAGCTTTCGGAATGATCTCGAATATATGGCATTTGTGATGGATTGAAGTGCAACTTTAGGACTTGATCTAAGCTTATGCATGTTTATGGAAATTGGGAGATGTAATGTTTTTGATTATCCCTGAACATTTTACAAATGACCACAAGTCTTTGCAGGTGTTTTAGAACAACTTTCTAGGAGACTGTGTTATAACTAGTAATGTGAGTAATGTTATATCTTTCATTTAGGTTAAACGGTTTTTTTGTTAGACTATCTTCTACTTCATTCATGGATGATGCATGTAAATAAATTTGATGTACAAAAACAAAGGTTGGAGGATGTATTTTCAAGGATCTATACAATATTTTATTTATTTTCTTACAATAATTTTGTAAAAGCTATTAACTCCTCAATATAGACTATATGAACTTTTATTTGAATTTTTAGAGGACATTGACTCCTATTTCATAGACCAAGGGACTGGCGGTACAATTAATCCATTTATATTTATGGATTGGGAAATGTTAACTTACTGTGTCGTGAAGTATGTCGAGTTTTTGTTGAATTTCCAGTAACACATGCTCTTTTAGGCATTTTATTCTTAACCAAGCTTTTGAGTTAAATGCACTTACTATTATACCATTACTTTTCCAAAAAATAAAACAATTAAAGATGGTCTAAATAAATTTTATTTTATTTTGGTTGGGTTAAAACATTAATTGATGATACAAGGGTAGGTATTTACACCATGATAGTTGTCTCATTTTCCTTCATGATCGGGAACTGAGGTGGTGGTAAAATCCTCCCACTACTGAGAGAAATTTCTTTACAATCATCAACATGTCCAGGATTCGTTATATCGCTAAGAAGCTAGCCTTACGGTCTTGTGTGTAAAAAGCTAGCAATTTGAGAAACTTGAGTCTCAATGATTTTCAATGAAGCAGAATGAGACTTCAATGTTTTCTCTATCTTGGTTGTCTTTTTAACATATAACAACATAAACTGGTTCAACGTCACATCTAATTCATTTACATTGATCGCCCCTTCTTGAGGACGGGAAGGGAGTGCCTTCTAGGCAAAAGTCTCAGCATAAGCATCATATCCGGAATTTTGAGGAGCTTGAACTCACTGATAATGATTATGAGACTTTTTCTGGTAATTACTCCCTTGGGGACTTGATACATAGTTTCTTGGATTAGTAGTCCCTTGAGGATTGAACCATTGCATGTGTATATGATTTCTAATCTTATTATTATAGCCTTGAAAACCCGAATAGTCGTTCCCTCGATTATTGATGAAGCATACCAATTTCGAATTATTGGGACACTCTTCCCAAATATGATCATTTGCCCACAACTAGGACATCATTTAGGTTCTTGTACCGCATTAACACTCACTTTATTGTTAGATACAGACAACTGTTTAGTCTTGTTCTCTAGAGCGGCAAACTTAGCATTTAAAGCAGTTTCTGAGTCTACGTTCAAATTATCTCTCTCGGAAAATCGAAGGGGTGATCTTGATGGTTGCCAACTAATTCTATTCTTCACGAGCTAATTCATTATACCTAGTTCGTGATTCATGGTTTCCATCATAAAACCTCTTCCACACATCATATCAACTTTCTCCTTAGAGGATTCATCTAAACTATGATAGAACTGTAACTTCAATTAATACCCGTGTAATTGATACTTCCATAGAAATGATTGAAAACGAGACCAAGTGGCCCTACAGCCTCTCCCTACGCTTGGAAAAATCCTGCCAAATCAAGTTGGCCACTCAACCTAACACTTTTAGGATGATACCTATCAAAAAGCGCAGTTTGCAATTGATCCCAAGTAGTGATTCCTCATGTTCTTGTTGATCATACCACTCACTAGCTCTTCTAGTGAGGAAAAATGGGAGCATAGTAAAATAAATTTTTTCCTGAGTTACTCCTTGACTGATATATGAATCATAGATTTGCATGAACTTGTACATAGCTCGAATAGGATTTTCACGAGTGGCCCCACTTTAAAGGCCAATATTGATGAACTAACTGATCATTCCTACATCAGGCTTGAATCTAGCGGCTTGAATTGCGGGTGAGCGAAGCCCCATTGATGGCAAACGGAATGGCGTGTTCTTATTAGGAGGATAAGCTAAGGTATAGCTCTAGGTGGGACTTGCGCACCCTGATTATTATTAGGTGGTGGTTGTTCTCTAGGAGGATCTTGAACTCGATTATTAGCATTATCTCCTGGTTGAACAACCGCATTCTACGGAACCACTGGGTTCCCATTTTCATCTAAGTCCACCTGAACATTGACATTCACGACTGACATCTCTTCTCTTGTTTTCTTTTCTTGCCAATATCTTCGCTTTTGAGCTCAGATTAATTGCTCGAGATCTGAGAGCATTAACCAAATCTATTAGTTGTAGTAAGAAAAAAACAAAATCAAGCGTAACTTGAACAAGCATATAAACAAATATATAACTAATGTAATCCCAAACAATGGCGCCAAAAACTTGTTGGTCTTGTGAGTGTGATAAATAATATTCAATGTAAAAGGACTTTAATCACCGGCAACTGTACGGAGTTTGTTGACAAGTAATAGAATTGAGTAAGTAAATGGTTTTTGTTCTTAGGGATTAGTAAAGTTAATATAATTGTGTTTAGAGAATCGTGGCTTAGTTGCAAATACAATAATATAAAATATGAAATAAAATCTAGAAGGAGTGTAACAAAAACAACATATAAGTTATTGACCTTTGAAGAAAAAATCAAAAGAAAAACTTTAACGAAGAAAATTAGCATTGTATTACTAGGACTTATTTTTTAGCAGTATACCTTTATGTCATTGAATTACATACGTTTCCTTTTTTAGAAGTGAAAAATACGTTACAAATATGTTTGATCTATATCCTTTTTTTTTCTTTTTAACGTGGATGGTTCAAAATAACTTTTTTTAGTTACAAAGAAGGTCCAAATAAATGTGGAACCAATACATATCTCATAAATTCTGACACATCATATTAAGTGAAAATTCCACCTCATGTCCAACAGAGCAAGAATTTAAGATAACAATAAGATTTCAACTCCATTTTACTCAATATAAAATTATAATCTAGTTATTTGTTATAATTTGAGATTCATTTAGTATTAATAAATAGTTCGATGTTCTTTCCAATTAATTTATATATATATTATTTAATTCTAGAATTGAGTTTCTTTCATTATGTATTTCTTTATCTTTTTTTTACGTGGGTGGTCTGGGCTAGTTTGCGCACACCACGATTAATTTCACGGGAATATACAAGCCTCATTATGCATATCCCATGTAGATCAAACCTAGGTTACCCATTTTCAGAAAGAGGTTTGAACCTTGTACCTCTCGCTTTACAAGCATCTTCCATCATGAGGAGATAGTACCAACTACAAAGAAAAAAAACTTACTAATCAATAGCGCAAAACAACCTTAAAATAACTAATTGAGGTTAGCTCAACTGGCCAGATTTGGTTTCCCTTCTAAGAGGTACAGGTTCGAACAAATTCAGTGAGTCCGAGTCCAAAGTGTCAATCCAATGTATTAAAAAACCTAAACACACCTTAAATCAATATTAGTAAATATCATGTTAGGTATTATTCCTTTTTATTTTATATTATTTAGGTTAATTTTTCAAAATATTTAAAAATATAATTTCTCAATCTTAACAAGTCCGAATTTAAAATAATCAATAGGTTATCTTTGTGTTTTAAATGTATTGCGAGTTTTTTGTAATTGGTTGAGTATATTTTTTTAGTGCTTTTCATGTGTTTTTTCAATGTTATACATGTGTTTATTAATAGATTACGTGTGTGAACCTTATTAGATAACAAACTTATTGTATTGACATTTTCGGTCAAACACCCATTTTTTGTCATCCTTTAGTGTAAAAGGTCATATGATAATTAAAAAAAGTACTTGTCTTGTTCAAATTTAGAACTAGATTTTAACAATAATTTGTATATATAATACTGAATGAATTTACAACTTACAATAAGTATAAAATTACACAATAAAGTACAAAACAAACCATAATATTTTTGAAAGAAATTGTTTTGGGCGTGGTCGGGTGCCCATTAAACTCGGCCCATATTATGTCAGTTCTTATATGAAAAATTTATAAATAACTTAAGGAGAAATTATTTCATAACAAGATAACAAAATCTGCCTTTTCATCTCCACGGTTGTTTTTTTATATTACAAAAACATAACAAATAAATCTCTTTTAGTATCTCTATTCATATCAGATCTAGTGGCATTTATGTTGTGGAATAGCAATCTTCTTCGTCACCAAAGTAGATTCAACACGGAGCATTTTAATTTGTAATTCCACATTAGAGGTTTGTCTGGAACCCTCTTTAAATATCTTACAAATTGTATCAGAATCTGGTGCTCATTAATTTGAAATGATATTCATGTCGTATATGTTATTTACGTGTTTACATATTAGATAAGATATGTATTTAATTTTATAAGATTTATGATAGCCTTTAGAACCTAATCAAAGCTATAGGTTTATATTCTATTTGAAAAAAGGAATGAAATGGTGAAAATTTCGTCCAGTATTGATTTAAAACGAAAAAGATGTGATTTTTAAAATTTTATGGTGTTTTCAGTTTTGGTTCGGAATTAAAGAAGACGACTATCGAATCGCCGTCTTTTTAGCGATTGGAATTTTGAAAAAAAAGAATAGCGGTTTTGTGATTCGAACTGCCAACATCAAACCACATGGACGTGTTGTACTCTAACGAATGGGTTGTGAGTAATTTTTGCTTCTTTGATTCGTCTATTGCTAGAGGATGGTTGTTGAGTTTTTTTATGTTTCAGAATTAATTTTTTTTTAAATGTTTAAGAGTTTTGGAATTTCAGTGGTTTGAAATGATAACCAACATGATCAAAGGACAAAGACAAAACCCCTCCACCGCTACACCGGCTTTTTAACTAGTCAGATTGTACGGGTAGAACTATTTCTTCCGTCCTTAACCCCTAAATCATATATTTCATTCATGTTCACCATCGATTTCATTATTTTTGTGTTTAATTTTTTAACTATATAAAGTGAATACATTTTCTTACCAAGAATTAAATTTCAGAATGATGTAGTTTGACCAGTGAGTTAAAATTTTGATATATATTCCTATATGTCTCACTTATAAGATATGTACCTCGTGATCAGATTATGAGATTTATACACTATGTGTTTGTTGATAGGATAAGTTGACCCTACATTTATATAACCCGATAAATGTGAAACTCTAGATATTTTGTATGAGTTAATTAGTGTATCTTAAATGTGTCTGATACATGACTTGTTAATCAATATAATCTATTTTGTCAACTGTATATGTATATATTAATACTTGGGTAATTTTATGGATATTCAAATCTTTGAGCATATTCAGAAAATCAATAAGTGTTTTTTAATTTAGCATTTTGTTATTGAGCAATTTGTAATTATAACATTAAGAAAATAAATTATAACACAAAAATATAAGACTAATGAATTATATATTAATTTTGAATAGTTATTTTATAAAAAATGCTTAAAAATAGCTCTGAAACTCCAATGAAGCCACTATTCAGAGCTTGATAACTCTAGCCATGATTGATTTCAAGCGGGTTCTAAGAGGAAAAATAGATTTGGGAATTTATTTTCGAGATTCAGCCATTTAAACATGTGAAACCCCTAGCTCGAATCTCGATCTCCACCACTGCTCCCAAAACCCTAGTGCAGACCACCATTGCCACCACTGCAATTAAACTCGCTAGAAGATATTATTTCTACCGCCGATGTTTGAGACCACTATTGTGAGAGTACTCGAAACATATCATGTCATAAACAAGATGATCCACTAAGCTATGAGTCCATCACGGCTTGTCGCTTCTTTGACTTAAGACACCACCACAAATGATTTTAAGAGGTGGTGCAGAGTTGAGAGTTTATTCAAAAATGAAGTGGGTAAGTTTTAGGTTTATGTTTTGTAATGTGTTAAAAATAGATAAATAAGAGTAATTAGGTCAAGTAATGCTATACTAAAATTAAGAATTATATTTCATTCAAGTTGACCTCCAATAAGAACAAAAGCGGAGGTCGGGGTCTTTAGATTTTAAGAAGGGAACATCATGACCTATTAAAGAATCATATCTATATTTCAATATTGAAGAATCATATCTATAAGGATGGTTAGTAATGTTGTGGATTAGCCTAAATAGGTATGGGAGAGAGAAAAAGATGTTTAAACTACTATTCTAAGTTTAAGTTTTATTTTCCTTCTTCTTCCATAAGGAAGAGGTGACCATCTATTTGACTTAAGACTACATCATTCTGTTGTTAAATAGTAAGACTATTGTCAAATAGTGAGATATTGGGTACTTGTGCTCTTTGGGAGATTTGTTTCTTTGTTGTACGAAACGTGTTTGGTTATTGCGCTAATGTTAGTTCTAGTAATACAAATTCAATAGATATAATATTGTAACACACCTTGGATATCTTGTGAAGGAGAATGAGGTGGTGATGGCAGAATAGGAGGTTACAGATGGCGGGTATGTGGTTGAAATATTGGTGGTGAAGAAACATAAACTTTGGAGAATTGATACATCCTTGTGGGATGTTTAAATAATACCTATGAAACTTAATAAATTACCAATTAAACCCCTCCGTAGATTTCATTTAATTAAACTGATTATGAATTGTTTAATCAATTTTTCTTATCATGATCATAAATTGTTTAATCATTACAATTAATCATTATCGTATATTAATGATTATGAAAAATTGAGCGATGTTATTTATAACCTTTCATACTACCTTATCATGATTTGAATGGAAAATACGCAATATTAGATTGATTAATACCTGAAATAATAAAGCTTGAGAATTTTTCCATACCTCAAATTACTTTTTTTTTAATATAATATATGCTTTTTCATATGCATATTTATTAAAAACTAAAATTGTAGTTTCCATGTAACTAATTTTTTTGGACTTTTGGGAATTATCTTTACCATAACTCAATTTTTTAAGTTTTGAGAATTTTTCCAAAACATAAATTAATTCTTTTAATTTTTTTCCTGATGCATATAATTTCATTATTTTATACTTAACATATTTATTGATTTATTATTTTTTTTTTACAATTTCTTGATATATCCATTATCTTATATTTGTTACCATCAACATTCGAACCCATGTTTTTTTAATCAGGGTTAAAAAAACCATGTCTTTTAAGAGATAATAACTTTTTAGATGAAATTTTTTCCATCCAATATTTGATGATCCTACACTAATTATATTAATACACATACCCCATGTTTTAAACTTACAAAAGTAAATAATTTATTTATCTAATGACATGTGTTTTGTTATAATAATCAATGGCTGCGATATGAATATTAGACCATCCAATATTGGATGGAAGTGTTACCCTAACTTTAAACCTAGGTTATCATAACCATCAACTTTATTTACATCTATAATTAAAAGAACCTAATGAGACGTAGTTATATGAATAAAGGAGATGCATAGTTAAATCAAACAAAAAATTACATAAAGAATGAAGAGGAATTAAACGGTAGAACCTACAGAAAATAGACCATTTCAGAATGTTCAACGATATATTTAGGTTCAAAAATCGCAAAACCATAACAACCTAATGAAACCCATCTCACTCGTCACTAATAAGCAAATATACATCTAGGATGACGGTAAAATTATCAGAAAATATTGACTATTTACGATTGAAATTTTGTTGCTCGTCATATGAGAGTTGGGATGTTAAGATATGTTTAAGATGAGATAGGACATAATAGTAAATTCGGTGTGCAAATAAATTATTAGAAAATTAATATATGAAGATTAAAATACGAATAGTGTAAGCCTAGTCTGATTTCAACAGATCCCTAGTCTTTTTGAATGAGACATAACCCTATGGGAAAGTCTAATAATGGCTAAATTGTTTGGGCTATACAACTCCAATTTATCCCCAAAAGGAATCTAGCCCCAAAGATACGAATTTTATCTGTAATATAATAGACTAGATTACTATTTAATATTTATGTTCTAATTCGATTATAATCTTATTTTATAATTTAAATTATTTTATATTTAATTACAAGTATTTTGATTAAAAAATAAATTATCTTTAAATTAAATTACTAGAATTTATATTATCTTAAGATTAAAAAACTGATAATTCTAAAAAAATATATCAAATTAAATAAATTATTTTATCCTCTTAAATATCATCTTTATAATCAATTTTTCTACGTAAATATGTTTTGTTGGATTTCATTAATTAACCACAAATAAAAAACAACTACATGAGCTTAATGTAATACTAATTAAATTATATAAAAATACAACTAAACGAGTACATTATACTAAATCAAGTCTAGAAAGAATCACGACATGATAGGATGATAATATTTATCTCCTAAAGAGACTAGATCATCATATGATAACCTATTCACATTGTTGTCCTCGTCAAAGCTTAATGACTAGGTTACTCGATTTTCTATTATCTCCTCCTGTTGTTGCATTATCCATTTCCAGGGACTCGATCAATGAAAATTGTACCTTCATAATTCTTCTATCATCAATAGGCATTTGATTTTTTTGAATATATTATTTTTTCGTTTTTATTTTCTAAAGTAGACTTTGCGTTGTGCATTCACTATATTTTTAAAATATTATAGGATCAACCAATCTTGTTAACTTTTTTTTTATTATAATTTATACATATTTTTTAATTATATAATAGAATAAGTAATAAAATGGTCATAGTAAAAATACAGGGAAAATGATCCAAAAAAATAATTTAATTTAAATTTAGATATTAAAACATTATTGTATAGTATTTTGACCATAAACATCATTCCATTAATATTTTAATAAATATTTTTAGAATTATATGGTTACTGGTCTTAAAATTTAAATATAACATTTAACACACACTTGTATCCCTCCTCCTATAACTATCAGTCAGTCCAAAGAATAAGCACCACTGTAACACAGCGGTACCACCATTTCTCTTTCATTGCAGATCAAATAATTAGTCACCACCACGGGTTAGGGTTTACAGAGGTCCCAGTAAGGCGAAATGTGGTGGTACGGCGACTGTGATTTGCGGAGTAATGGTTTTGGGTCCAGAGAGCCGTGAAAATGGAAGGAGTAGTGAATGCTGATAGACTTTGTAGTGTAGAGTTTTTTTGAGAAACTCTTTTTTCACGCCTCAAAAAAGCGACTACTGATTTAAAATAATTATAAGTACTGTTTTTTTTTTAAAAAAAATTTATAACTATTTATTATATTGCATTATTTAATAGTAAAAAAAATCTTTATTCACCAATATTTTAACACTATTCAATAGCAATTTAATATCAATTAATATTATTGAAACTAAACTATTTATACGGGGTATCACATACACTCCACCTTAAAAGAATTTTGCCCACGAAATTCATCTTTTTATTAAACTTTAATTCAGTTTATTAGAAACTTTAGATCTTTCATTTTAAACTAACCCTAAAAACAAAAATTATGCAGTTAAAACATAACACATCAATACAAATTATCAAATACTAGTCAAAAAAATTCAAACACATAATTATTCCATGATTAAATTACTATTAAGATCCTAATTGTCCAAATATAGGTCAGACTAGTAGCCAACTACAATGATAGACCCTTGAGATGGCCATACTCAAGAAAAGATCACCGTATTTAGTACCAGACAAGGGGTCAACCTCAATAGTTATCTTGGGGTTGGTTCAATGAAAACCACTAACTAGATTAATTCTTAATTTTTATCGATTTTATGTTATATTTCTACCAATTTCCCAAAGTCTGAGAACCATTTCATGGCTGACTACTCTAAGCTGACTATTGTATCTAATTTAAAATAACTAAAAGTACATTTTATTAAAATTAAATAACTACTTATTATATTACATTATTTAATAGTAAAAATAATCTTTATTAACTAATATTTTAACGCTAATCAATAGAAATTTAATTTTAATAAATATTATTGAAACTAAACTATTTATACGGGGTATCACCATTTGCTGAAGTTTTTACTACTTCTTAAGGTTTTTAAGGAGCAAAGTTTAATCTTGGCATCACTTTTGGGGTTCATAGTATATTTCTACATGGTTGAGAGTTGATCATGACTCTTTGGTCATGGAAGCTACTGCAAATGCTTAAATATTGTTTTGCATAATTATTTAACGATTGTTTTTATATATTAAATTAATTAAGTATTTGATAGGGTTTTGATGATTATTTACTTCGTTTAGGGTATATTGGTGATAATTGGGCATTTGGAGTATTGTTTTATGTTTTTTATCTGTGTACATAGTTATAGTGTTTTTTAACAAACTTAATTTATTTTTTCTATTTATTAGCATATTTTATTTATTAAGTATATCATATCTTTGTAGGTGCGTGAGCTATCTGAAAAAGAGCTTGTTGTTGGTGTCTTCGATATGCTCTAGAAAGATGTTACAAGATTCTTGAAAGCTATACTCATTGGCATAACTTATAAATTCTTCTTATATATGCAACTATAAATAATTAATGTGTTTAAAATTTAAATTTGAAGATACACTCTTATTATAGGTATTATTTATTTTCCTAGGGTGGTTCATATTTGAGCTACAACATTGGTTACCTATGCTGCAACTGCAATGTTTGGTGAAACTAGTATGTTCTACTTTTGCTTATCTTTAAAACACATGGGTGCATTTGCCTTTTTCTCATAATATAGGAAGAGTTATGAAATTACCCTATTATATTAGTCTACCCCAGGTTGGTGTATTTCTTCTTGCATATATTACTCCAAAAGTGTCATTATACATAATGCAACTGAGGTTGCACGGGTTGTGGTAAGTTTCCAAGCTTCTTTTTCTCAATGGAAACCTATATTTCTTCACCATCATTCCCTGTATATTTCTGTTTATATTTTTTAGTCATAAAAAATTTATTTAACATAGTTTACAACTCTTTTACAAGTAAAACCAGTAACTTGACTATTGAATAGCAGATATGCATCATATTGTTAAGAAGGTGGTTCAAATAGTGAGTCTATAATACTATTGAATGATTCTATGGTTTAAATAAATTAGCAACATAAAAAATCGAGATGGAAAAAAGTAACAAAACTAATAATTACAATGTCCCAGCTAGTTCGGTTTTTCGAATTTACAAAGGCGATATTTTGGACATGAAGTGGGATATGGAATTACTCCTTTAGCTTTTATTACTGAATATGGTAAAATGAAACTTATTTCTTAAGCTTATGACATATTGAATATAATTATATAACTCATGAATGTAATGAGTTTCAAGAATATTTTCTGAGACCAATTCTTGTTCATATTTATCCTTATTTTTGGTATTCGTGGAGCTATTTTTTTTTTGTGGGATAGATTTTTTGTGCTACAAGCTTCTATTTCTCTACTTTGGAAAATAAAATGATATTATTTAAAGATGAAGTTGATTTGTATTTTAAGAACATGTAAGTTAATGATTTTTTCCTTATGTAATGGATATAAATTGCAGTGTATGAAACTTTATATCAAAATATCAATTCAATTGATATTTGTGGAAGAATGGTATCTCACGTGCAACTGAAAAAATATTCAACACTGAATGAATATTCACCAAATGCAAACACGTAATACTGTTTTTCACTATAAATATATTATTGCATTAAATAAAATATTCACCGAGACTGAAACTTATTTTGAAGCTAAGCATATAGTAATCCATAAAAGTTTTTTCCATGGATTAAGCTAGCTGTTTTATTTTTATTTGTTCATGTTTTTATTTAATACGCAAAAAATTGTTATAAAAATATTTTTATTACTAGCTCATCAATTTATCTTTCGTTCCTACACCATGTTTTCTATCTTTACCAAGTTGAATTATAATATTTCGATTTAATATTGTAGCATTTAATTATAGTTTAAATTTGATTGGAGCTTATTCGACTTGCATTTATACAATATTATATCACACCAATAAAACAACACTTTTAAAGGTAATTTAGTTTTTCATCAGACCAATAAGTCAGTGACCCATGAATTTAGCGTTTATACACAAAAAACTAACTTTATCACAAATGAAAGATAAGGGACTAAAACATTATGTTTTCAACATAAAAGAATAAATTATCAAAATAGGAAATTATGAAGGACCAAATAAGTCATAATTATTAGGGTGTTTGACGGTGTTTAGAAGAGTAACAGTTCTCGTTCTTCGAATATCCTTGCTACATATATTAGCTCGCGCCCATAAATTCTCTAAAATCATCATAAAGAGTTCAAGCTTCATCACAAATAAGAAATATAGGTCAACTAATCGAGTCGACTAGGACATAGAAGTGCAGAACGATAACGTCATGAGTGTTTATAATACAAAATATAAACATCGTATTTTTTAAAAGTCATTATGTCCATTTACATAAGGAGATGATTCAAAACTTTTTCAACAACACCTCCAACATCTCTTATAATAATGTGATAAGATTCGTTCAATCAATATATATATGATGTGATTGATCTCATATAATAATCTACCTGGATTCATACCATAAAACTTGTATCCCATCAACTTCTAGGTGGCAACAACAACTAGGTGGAGGAATATATGTATTCATCACGTTCCCATTGTAATATACAGTAAGCATTTCATTTCCTTCAATCATGTGCCTTTCACCAATACCGTCAAAGCTATGTGACAATACAATCTCCCAAGATTTCTACATTTTTCATTTATTTGATGGGATTGATATCGTCTTATAGTGTGATTGGCCTCATCCCATCAAACCTGTACCCAATCAACTTCAATCACTAACCCATGGTGCCATTACTTTTGCATAGTACACGTTAGGGAGTCAAATAAGGACTTATTATATATTATATGCATATAGTGCTCATGAAAAATTACCCTAGCATTTAAAGTGAATCAATTGACCATTATGGGCTTTTACATATGTTGTAGCATTTTTACTGGAAAAGTATTGGATCTTCACCCGAAATTCCTTTCTCTACCCCATCGATGATCTCTAGATATGATAATATTCGGAGACTAAAATGTCAATCCATCTAAACAAATATTGTACATAACTCTATCCTCTAATAAACAGCTAACACAAATAATTGTTTGCAAGATTATCGATTTAAAGGCATAAACATAATATTAATAAAATATTTACCGTTCTGATGGTTTTGAATAAGGTTTCATTGAAAGAAGATTATGTAAGCACGAATTTAGGGAACCTA
This sequence comes from Nemophila menziesii, assembly GCA_029959085.1. Lineage (NCBI taxonomy): Eukaryota > Viridiplantae > Streptophyta > Magnoliopsida > Boraginales > Hydrophyllaceae > Nemophila > Nemophila menziesii. The sequence goes on from JARWIR010000044.1 coordinate 582,328, forward strand.
GTAGATCCACTAATCACACCATCAAAGTTTGTTCCATGTCCATAATATGCAACTCAATGTAAGAGTTCAGACTACCACTCATACTTTGGTATTCCAAGCTTACCAACAATGTTTGAACTACTCACCAAAAATTCAATTTTCTAATATAATGCCATTTTATCTACTTTACCATCCACCCAAAATTTTGAATATAGTAACGAATCATGGAAGGGTAAATGTACTATTTACGATTTACTTTCGCCGCAACCAGACGAGAATATGGAAAAGAGAAAATATGATGTTTAATTTTATGTTGATAGACCATTGTATTGCAATGATATCATTTACAATTGGGTTTATTTTATAGTGGGATAGCATATAATCAACTTCTGAAAACAACGAGGAATACGTGTAAGATTGTATCAAAACGATACATATTATTTTTCCCTCTCTACATAGCTCTATCCTTAAAGATATCATGTAAGCTTGATGGGGCTAATCCCATAAAATCCTAGTTAACATCACTATCAAATGAATAACATCATACAAAAAATAAAAACATTATATATCTCTACTACATCATATATTAATAACCATAAAAAGTCAATATACATTCACTATTCTATTTATCCAATTAGTGTGACAAACTTGCACTTTAATTCCAAAGTGAAGACATGTAACAGGTTAAGATCATACATTATATGCTAACAACATATGAACATTATCATATCAAATTCCATGCTCAAATTAGTACAAAAAATTATTAAATCATGCACGTAGAAGAAAAAATATCTATGTATGTTAAGCATTAATAAAATCCTTAGAAAGTAATAATTTAAATTGTAGTATCAATGTAGTTCAATACATACAAAATAATTTTACATCCACAATTTTTACCTCTGATTACAAAAAAATGCAAGCACTGACAGATCTTCTTATACTTTGTAATTCTTAGGTGATTTCTATGAAAATCGATTATATTAAAACTAAATTATTAGTTTTTGAAAAAAAATATCTATCCATTCTACAAAAAGCTTTTAAGTTTTAATTTTTTGGAGAGAAAATGATATATGTTCTTTTCAATAAAAAATTTATATATTTAATTTAATAATAAATATTAAATTAAGTTAAGATTAATAAAAATAAAAGTTTGTTAATTAATCGTATGGGTTATATAGATCTAGCATAAACCCATAAATCTGGTCTAGACTAGAATTTATTTTTGGAAATTTAGCTCTAAAAAGTATGTTATTGGAGATAAACTTTTATGGAATTTATCCCAAGAACAATTTAGTTCTCTTATTGTACTTGCCCTAAAATCAAATCAGTTTTTGTTCCATATCCCTTAGTATTTGACTTGGAATCTAATTAATCTCCATAATTATCTTTAAAGCTTCACCTAAAATGACCTACATCTGAATAAATACACCTAAAATGGCGTCTTTAACTAAGATTAAACATCACAATAGGGAGACATCACATACATGAGTAAGCCAATAAGATTCGCATAAGGGAAATGATTAAGTTTTACCGTTTCGGACTTAGTCCTAGGGCATTGAGACTTGCTAAGTATAACTTACCAACTAAAGACATGTCATCATGCTTGCAACAGATTACCATATTTCTCTACCAATTTCAAAGATACGATTTTTTATAATGTTTTAACTTACAATACTTTCTATTCCTCTCAATTTATATACCAAGAATCTTCTTGACTTGGCCAAAATCTTTCATATAAAATCAGTCTTCAGATTTTAATTTTTTGCATTGAACTGCTGATTAGCAATATTTCATCAACAAACATAACTGTGTAAAGATAATCACTACAAGAGTCAAGAAACTAGAGACAACTATCAAATTCACTTCTGTTGTATCTAAAATGATAACAAAAGTATCAAGTTTTTATACCATTATCTTGGAGTTAGTTTTAAGCCATATAGATATTTATTCGCAAAGGAAATATTATACGAGTGTTTAGAATCGTAAATTCTTTTCAGTTGCCTTATATATATATATATATTTCTTCCTCAAGTTCACCATGAAGAAAAATAGTTTTAACATCAAGTTTTTCACATTCTAAATCAAAACAAGCAACATAAGAAATCATCATTTTTATGGTTTTGAATTTGACTACAAGGAAAAAATTTCATTGAAATCTATTCACTCACTTTGAGTATTCCCTTTGGCAACAAATATAGGTTTGTATATAGGGGAATCAGTATCAGATATGCCTTTTTTAATTTTATAAAGCCATCTATATTTAATTAGTTTTTGTTCAGGTGTTTTTTACAAAGAATCTAAGTTTTGTTAATTTTCAAAGATTGCAATTCTGCAAAATAGTAAGTGAAGATCAAGATCATTTATACTAGACATGCTCATTTACCAGTAGAATTTGGGCTAAATGTAAGCAAAAAGAGAATTTTACCCCAAGTGATTCTTCGTGGCATGATTTAATTGTTTTTTATACTCAATACAGTCATGAAGCTATATAAGAAGATATTAAAGATTGTAATAGCTGCATATGTTTATTGTATTTGGATCAAGAGAACCAATTGTGTATTTCAGAAGGTTGTTGTTGACGAAGATACAATTTTTAGAACAATATCCACTACTATTGTCGATAATCTGAGAAAAATCAACGATATGATAAAGATACGTTAAAGGATATTCCTTTGAGCTGGAGAAGTTAAGGTTTGTATCTTAGTGGTTGATTATATAGTGCTAAGAATTACGATGTTTATTGTTGTTTATTGTTGCCTAAACAATGTCATAAGACATTAGTTTTGGTTTTTTTTTATTGGGCCTTTATGATCCGGAAGTTCATAGAAAAGCTGGAAAGTTTGATTAATAAAATTGCTTGCTTGCTAGAAAAAAAGAAAAGGTGAATTTACAAGAAGAGATATTAATATAAATATTATCAATGTTACCGGTGAAATCTGTGTTGTGTTTCATGTGCGTTAGTGAATTCTTGTATATTTTTTTCGAAAATCCTTACTTTATCAACATGCATACGAAACATCAGTGTGAATGCATCCTAACTAAACGAGACAAAATTAACCATTTAATATTGTTATCCTTTCATTCGTATGAATCGCTCAATGAAATTGTTGGCCTCATTTGATGTCCACAAGCCTTCTTAGCAGTGTGAATCTCTCTTGGTCAAAATGTTTTTTAGTTGTGTAGTGGGGTAAGTGGAGAAGTCACGTAATGACTTTCTAACTTTCCCACATTGGTAGGTTTAAAGGAGTAAATGGTGTTTATTATCTTTGTGGTATCATTAGCTTCCAAACAACTAAAAAACATGCACATGAAGAGATAATGGGTAAGCCCACACGCGTGCACCACCACCACCCACCCAGCCCAAACATGGGTCGGGTCCGGGGGAAAATAAAAATAGAGTAGTTTTTATACGAGCTTTTATTTTAATTTTCTGATAAAGACTTAATCTGCTATTGACATTTCCTCTGACTTTTTAACACACGTTTTGTAAACTGATATGAACATTGCATGTTCTGTAACTAACTGATATGAACGTTTCTATTTATCCAGCATGACTACCAGCTTTGACTGAGCTGTAACGGCTAGTTACTGGCTAGTTTATTCTGTCTATAAATTGGAGCTTACAGCAGTTCATTTTTCACACACAACTTTACTTCTACAGCTTCCGAAATTATATCCAACAACAAAATATTCTTCTTCTTTAATTCTGTTCTTGAGCGAAACATATACAGATTCTGAACCTTCCCCTGTGAGTGCACATGAGAGTAGGTATATTGTTTAAACCTTGGGGAACGTTCGAAAAAACAATGTAGCATCTCGGCTGTCCCAGAATTCGTTCTTATACAGTTCGGTTATTATCTTCATTAATCTGGTTCGTATTTCTTCCGTTTTATGTATTCGACACTAATAAGTTGACAGACATGGATATTTAGCTACGCGTGGTCACTAGTAGTGATGGTTTACAAGGAGATTGGTTTAGTTTCTACAAAGTGAGAGATGGTATAATAATACAATCAAGTTAAGGAGATATCCTCCAAGTTAGTTATTCGATTGTTTTAATGCGAAAACATATTATTTATCCATCTATCTAAATATGTTGTTCGGCTTGGCCTGGTATGTTATCGTTAAGAGTGACGAAATCGGAAGAGTAAGTATGGAATCTAACTTTTGCAATCATAAAAAGTGTGTGTCGTATACTAGTAGTTTTATATTATAGGTCAAGGTTTACTCTCAGGTCCTGCAAACACATTCCAGTTCGATGGATGTTTATCTCAACTTCATGATCCTTCCCGCAGGGGATATCCCAGATGTCAAATTCTGCATTACATATTGTGTTTAGTACCTGCCTTTTGATCTGAGAAAGTTAAGGAGATAGTTATAGTACTTACTTTATGATTAATTATTATGCTCCGCTTTACATTTGTGTTTCAATAGTTTTTCTACTTAATCTTCTCCATCCTACATATTCTTGGATTGTTTGATTGACAAAATATTTTTCTTATTCATCTATTCACTTGCATTTGTAGTGTAAATGTTCCTCAATCTATTCTCGGTATCATACCATTGATCCCATATCAAGAAAAATGATAAACTCATGGTAAACACTTGCTAGAAAATTCACAAAGTCTAGGGAACTATTTTGTGGGGGACTATTATGAGCAATAAAATGATGCAAAACGAGTACCGAGGGGGTGTACTAGAGCTGCAAAAGGTCGGACAGTAGATGCAAAAGGTCGGACATAAAAAGGGGTATGTTGTAGTGGTGGCTAATGTACTAAATGAAACCTTAGGGGCTGCTCAACAACAATTTTACAAAAATAAGGGGCCTTTCAAAACCAATGTTTGTGGAAATGTGGGTAATAAAGTAATACAGGGAGGTGGAATCTTGGACGAAACAAGTCAGCATTCTTAGAAATCTCAACATAAGCCCATTGTATCCTCGTTTTTTGTCGAAAAATGAAGCCATACTAATCGAAACCGGTGAAGATAAACTTAAATCATGTGCCATCGACACTCATGAAATAACTAATACTAGAATATTTAGCAACGGATCTTTTACAATGAGTGATGGTTTACAAGAATAGTCTAGTTTCTATAATGTGAGAGAGATGGTGTTATAACATTGAATGCCTATTGATTAATTACAACTTTATGCTTAGTTTACAAGTTTTTATAATCAAAACATATTATTTATCCATCTATTTTTACATACTACATAGACTTATAGTACCATTAACTCTATAAAGACTTATAGTGGAATTAATTCTAAAAAAACTCCATATACTATATAGGGACCTATAGTGCAATTTTTGCATAATATAGAACCTATGGTGTAATTTAAAATGTAAAATGTATGGTGCAAACACCCAAAATACTTAATATAGTGACTTAAGTCCAATTTTTGCATAATATTGGGACCTATGGTGCAATTAGACAAACAGATTTATAGCGCAATCACCCAAAAAACTTAATATAGGGACTTAAGTGCAATTTTTGCATAATATAGGGACATATAACACAATTTTCCCTACATCAAATTAAAACTTGAATTCTCTCCTCTTATACAAGGTGTAATGAGTCAATCACACTCGAAACACGACTCAAAGTATCAAAACCCCGATGATCCACAAACATAAGTAGTAATATACAATTTTCACATAATATTAGGACCTACCATGCAATTAGAAAAAAAAAATAATAACAGGTCCATCAAACTATACGGAGAAGACCAGTCTCCGAAACGATGATCCTCGTTGGTGAAGTCATAGCAAGTTACAGTGCACTTCATAATATTTCTTTACCTTTTAGAGGACAACCTCAATAAAATATAGATACGTCTGTATATTCTCATCTTCTTGAGGGACCTATCCGCAACTTCGCTATTGTTAATATTATGAAAGCTGATGAGATAGATTTTAAAAAACCGATTAGACATGGTGTTTTGGGTTTGAATAGGTATGTTCAGTTTACTTCTCCGATTCGGAGGTATATGGATCTTCTTGCACATTATCAGGTATTTTGATATTTTGTGTTTGTTCCCTGAAGATTGAAGTTTTGATATTTTGCCTCTGAACTTTGTTTCTTTTTAGTCGTGAATTAAGTTCTACATCCTTTAGTAGCGTGTTTGTCCATCAATTATTGAAGATATTAGAGCTCAGTCTTATGTGATTCTTTATCTCCTCTTTTGTGTCCCCTTTTCTACTTGTCTAGTGATGTTTTCTAATACTGAAACATTTAATTGTATTGATATGTTACCAGATTGTTTTCTTTATTCATAAATAGATCTATAGAATATTGTGTATTATCATTATCATAAGATTTTCTGGGTTTGCTAACATATTTTTCATCTTAAATTAATATTTTATATTCCACTTTGCAATGAACGTAAATGTATAATTCCTTATTTAAATCTGTTAATACCTAAATTGTAATTCACAGTTAAATTCAGCTTGGGACATGTCAAAATGGAACTTTTGTGGATGGTTATGATTGCCATGATGATCGTTAGGCCTCCCTATTTATTTGATATCAACTCTTCATCATCTTATCAGTGAGATCTCTCTTTTCATTACTTGCACTTTTTTTTGAACTTCATATTAATGTGACAAAAAGGGAAAAATATTAGTACCAAGCAGCCGACAATACATTATTAATATCAAAATTATCTTTCCTAAATTAGAAGTTTCATGTAAAACAAATAAAAGATAGTTGGTAAGAAAATATGTAGAATCAGATAATTCTCTTCCTCCTCTCCTAAACCCTTCTCTGCCTCCCTTTATCTTTTTTATCATTTGTTCCTCATTACCATTGGTTATGTAACTCGATAGTAATTGTTAGTTTATATTTTAAATGATGTTAATTATTTTAGTCAGTTGAGAGGTTTAGTCAAATCCTTATTTTTAGTGATCTATTTTGTTTACCCTAAAATTTTTAGGATGGGCCCATTGGTAAAGTCCCTAATAAGCTAAGGGGTGATGTGTTATAAACCCTAATAACATAAGCAAATTTAGGGTTAATCAATCTGTACTTCATCTTTAAATAACATCATGTCATAAAAAATGGTAGATTTACCTGAAGATGTATAACAAAAAATACTATTCATGTTGCATGTAAAATCAGTTTTGCGTTTCAGGTGCGTTAGTAAATTATTTTACTATTTTCTCAAAAAATCTTACTTCATCAACACGCATATGAAACATCATCATGAATGCATCCTAATTAAGAGAGAGAACGTTGAGTGTAGAACACTGTTATCCTTTCATTCGATTCAAATCTCACCTCATCTAGAGATACCTCACTTCTATAACAGCAGCAACTTTAATGTTTCTTGGCCTTGCAAAGGATTATTTATTTATATCTCATATGATAATAGTAGCTTTATTTTATGTAATCCAACAACTAGGGAATTTAAACTTCTTCTTGGAAGACCAAACTCCATCAACTTTGGCTTGATAACTGGATTTGATTTCGATTTTAATGAAAACGATTGCAAGGGCGTTATTGTTAAAAGTACCAATACAGCCCTCATATAAAATATAAGTAGTAATTCTTGAAGACAAATTGAGCATGATTTTCCAGATAATAATGGTCTTTGTCTTGTTCAAGGGAAACCATATAATGGAGCATTGCATTGGACTGCCCGTAAGAGAAGAGAAAGTAGTAATATTATCCTTTCTTTTGATGTGAGCGCTGAGGTGTTTTAAGACATAAAGTATCTAGAAGCTATCCCACACGTTAATCAACAAATTGACAAGACTCTCACAATCTTAAAATATTCTCTTGCATTGTTTGCATTCACATCTAACGAGTTGGGATACTACCTCTATTTAGAACCAAAATATATGGAGATATGGGTAATGAAGGAATACGGAAAGGTGGAATCTTGGACGAAACAAGTGCATTCATGGAATTCTCAACGAAATCATATTATATCCTCGTTTGGTGTTAAAGAACGAAGCCATACTAATCGAAACCGATGAAGAACTGAAATTGTGTGCCCTCGGCACTCGTGAAATGACTGGTACATGAATATTTAGCTACTGGTGGTCACATGGAGTGATGGTTTACAAGGAGAGTTTAGTGTCTATAGAGTGAGAGAGATCCTTTTTTAACATTGTATTATTAAGGAAGTTGTCATATCCTGGTTAGTTCTTCCATTGTTTGAATGAAAAAACACATCATTAATCAATTGGAGTGAGAGAGATCGTTTTTTAAAATTGTATTACTAATAGAGTATCTCTATTTAGGAAGTTGGCATGTCACTTTTCGTTATTCAATTGTTATTATCCATCTAGATGCATATGTTAATAAACTTGGCATGTTGTTAGTTATCCATCTCTTTTCATTAGTTTGTCCCGCAACAACATAAGGACTGCTCTTTCGCTAGAGTTTTTTCAGTCTTACCTTATATGTCTTATACAGTTAGAACCTAATCTTGTAGGGTTGTATTTGTTCATTTCAATCCCTTAAATTGTATGCTGTGAATTAACATTGATATATTTTTTTGGTAAATCTAAGGGGATATGGTCCCGGTCTCTTGCCACATTCATCTTCCTCTGGTAAGCCGTAGGACTAGTAACTACCGATATCATGATAAATTTCTATTGTTGTAGTAGACTTACTTTTAGCCTATCTCACATGATTTTATAAGGCTTTGTTTGATTTTAATTCTTTTGCATTCACTTTGTCGTCATGTAATTTTAGCAGTCTAGACCATTGATGAACATGTTCAATTGTTTAAGCTTCCTTCTGTTAATTAAATTTTTGATGTACACAACTGAACGTGCATCAACTGAACCTCTGTTTAGGGTTCAAACTCCAACCTCACCAACAAAGTGTTCTTGCTAACATCATAGTCAAAAGGGGAAGAACAAAATGCTCCTACTCTTATGCCCTCGACACCTCCAAAATGAATGATTTTTAAGAAATACATGGTGATAGTAAGTATATATCCTTTATGTCTTATGTAGTATATCTAATTTGAATAACGTTATTACTATCATTTAGAATACATTTACCATAAAATGATACATGAGACTTGGACATATGAGTCAATTAGGATTTAATGTTCTAAGTAAGAATGACTTACTTGGTATCTATCTCTAACTTGAATTTTTGTGAAACGTGTATGTTATCTAAACAACATAGAATGAAATTTGATATGGTGTTCATATGGTGGAGTCTATACTTGAATATGTACATGTTTATTTATGAAGACCTAAAAATCATGAAACTAATGGGAGGATAAGGTATTTTCTGTCTTTAGTTGATGATTACTCTACAATAATATAGACTTTTCTTTTCAAAACAAAAAAATTTAACTTTCAATGAGAATAAAGAGTGGATTGTTTTACAAGGAAAAAAAGTGGAAAATATGTTAAGATCCTACGAACATAGAATAGCCTTGAGTTTTGTATTGATGAGTTTGATAAATTATGTAGATCGTATGGTATAATGAGACACATAAATATTAGAAAAATACCAAAACATAATGGTGTTGTTGAAAGTATGGGTATGACCCTAATTGAAAAACATAGATGTTTCTTTTTTCTTATTGACTTTTAAAAAATATTTTTTACGAGAAGCACTTTAGACTGCTACTGATCTTGTGAATAGAACTCCCAATATATCTTTGAGGATGAAATTCCCTATGGAATTATGGGATAATAAAAAGCCTAAGTTATGATAATATTTGGATGTGATGCCTATGCTTATTATACAAAGGTAAACTTGATCCTAGGTCATTAAAATATGTTTTCCTTGGTTATCAACATGTGAATGGTACCAAAGGATACAGATTGTGAGATAGAGTATCTAGAGGAATAAAGATTCTCTTTACTAGGGATGTTATATTTGATGAATCTAACATTCCTTGCAAGCCAGGAACTATGTTTTAAGGTATTGATCACACCCATGGGTACTGATATTGAGGTGGAGACTATAACAACTGTAAGAGTTGATGTTAATCATGATTATCCATATGAATGGGAGGAACCTGTGGCTAAGAACCCCACAGAGGAGTTAGTTCCAAACAATAGGCATAGTGTTGGGTCAGAAACTCTTCAGAAGTCCACTCAAGATTGTTTGGAGAACTACCAGTTAACAAGAGATATTGTAAGGAAAGAACCTAGACCTCCTCCCAGGTATTCATACGTGATATTTGTTTATATTTCTTTTATTGCTACTGCTGAAGTTAAGAATAATGAACATGGTAGGTATCTTAAGGTACTTAGTTCAAAAGATAAAAAGTTTTGGTTTAAGGCTATTAAAGAAGAAATCCAATCTTTTAAAATAAAAAAAATGGATTTTTTAAAACCCTGAAATGGCATGCACATAGTTGTTATATTAGTAGTACTATGAATAATGTTCATTATTATGGAAAAATTAATGTACCTTTTGATTTAGTGGGTTATACATTACTTGAAAATCTCAATTACATCCTTTAGTGGCTTTATCTACTATTGAATCTGAATATGTAGTGGTTTGTGATTGTTTTAAAGAAAATATTTGGTTATAAGGACTAATTAATTAGTTAAAGTTGACTAAGTCAACTACCACTATATTTTCTAATAGTTATTCACTTGAGTAGAAATTCTATGTACCATGAAAGAACTAGTTAGGTTGATGTAAAATTTCATTTTATTCTTGACTAACTGTAAACATTATTTAACTTGTTGTATGTTAAGTGGGGGTATTTTTATATGTTTTTTTGAATACATGAGAGAGCCACTTTGGATTCGGAGTCACTCTTCGTCTCTATGGAGTAATCTAACGACTAGGCCAACTATAGATCTCGTATTTTATATTTTAATTTATAGGTACATCGACTTGTGGATATAGTTGTATTATAAAGGCTAAAGTTATTCTCAGCCCAAAGGTTATATTTTGTTATGGGCCGCTTATGGTCGTTTTATTTGATCCACAACATGAATGACTTATTTGGATGGCCCAGCTTGAAACCCTAATTGATTTTGTAGATATATAATTCGGTCAGACCTTGATCAAATATTATTCTTCGTCTTCTTTACATCTTCTTCCTCAACCTATATCCGGCTAAATTAAGGTACGTGAATTTCAATCTTATGTGTTATATGGATTCAATGTATTATCAGTTCACTTGAAAGATTACAATCTTTGTTTAATTTTTTTTATCTAATTTCATATCTTATTTCAAAAATTTAGACTATGTACTATTTTTGTTTAAATATATTTATCTAATTTCACATTCTTATTTCTAAAATTTATATTTTTCTAAAATCTATAATAAAATAAATTAATTTAGCTTAATCTTTTATTAATTTCTTTTTTCTTAGTGATTTTTAGTTGTTAAAACTACAATTATTTGCCAAAAGAATTTATACAATTTTAATTGATTTATAGAAGTAATTAGGGTTTCTTATTTTTCATATATTTTTATTTTATTCAATTGAAACAAAATATGTGTTTTTTAATTTTTAGAAACTTTAAATTCCAGATTGATTAGGCTTCCTCAACAAAATTGTGGCTTAATTATCCATTCTTTTTGTTTCATTCAACATAACCATATGTTAATTGAGCGACATGGTAATTATTTGATCAAAATGTCAAGAGACGAAGTAAAAAAGATCTATATATGTGAATGGCTGAGAAGAATACAAATCATAACTTATTGTCCAATCATCAATCATGATGCTAAGTACATTGATGAAATGATCGCCATTTGCATTATTAGCACTAAGGTATGCGATCCATATTATATGTATATTCTTTCTCATCTATATATTATTCATAAAAAAAATCACTGCAGTTCATTTATACCACTACTGAATACATCTGTCAATTCAAGCATAACCATGGAACTATAGTATAGTCAGAGCCTTAATATTCAGTATTATAGAACATTATTTCAAAATTACAAGTTATTTCATTATTTAATTAACATCTTTGAACTTAATTTACAATTATTCGAATTTAAAGCTAGAATTAACTTATTCTTTTCTAAATTCTAACTCTACACATAATTGAGATTTAAACACTTGTCTTGTAGTTCTGGTGAGAATGTAATTTTCCTTCCTAATCATTAAAATTTGATATATGGAGAAGGTTTAAAGAACCCATATTTTCTTATTTGCAACTAGAAAGTCATGTTATATAATTCACACCGATATTTATGTTTTGTTCATGCATTATAATAGAGAGTTATCTAATATACAGGAAAACGGTCGATGATCATTGCATTTCAAGAAAAGGGAATTTGTGTTTTATTTAACATGGTAAGTCTTACCTCTGTTATAATATTTGTGGGAAAGTATTGTATTGTGATATAAGCTATTAATATGCTAAAATTGACTATACAAACAAATCCTGTTTAGGGCAAGACATATTTCCCTATGTCATCAATGTGAATACTAGAAAAGTATGTCCATATATTTTATACACACACCTTATATCTTACTCTCAATAACCTTAACTTCTATTTTTTTACTTTATTGTACATTTCTCTGTATGTATTTTTTCCCCAAGTTAATTGCACCATGGGTCCTTATGTTCACTGGCGAAGTCCATAGACAAAGCCAATAGGCCCACCTATATAAGTGCAGTAGACATGAAATTTCAAGGTGAGAGATTCATAACAAACAAAACTTATGGACCCGCACCAAAGGTATGTATTTCTGAATATATATTTGAAGCACAACAAATTTTTTAGGATTGCATGTATAATTATTCTGTTGCATATTACGTCTTATAATGGAATGTATTGCTGATATTTGATTAGTAGATTTCACCGACCACTATAAATGAACTAGTTAGTACATTTTTTGTTGTTGTTTAAAGAGTTTCTAAATAATAAGTTAATGTTATACTTGTGCCGACCATTTACTCTATATCTCGTCTAAGATCTTTTTTAAATTCGTTGTCGCATTTAAATGTTTTTATAATGAATGACGATTATGCATATAGTAATTTTTTTTTACATTTATCTTGGTATTTTATATCTGCAAACATATTGCTAGATGAATTCTTGTTACCCATATTAGAGGGGGTAACTTTGTGAATAGGAAGACACATGTCTAAGCATATCACATTAATGTGTTTTGAAGAATTTTTAAGTGCCAAATTCAATTTAATATTTCCTTATATTAAAACGTGTTATGCATGACATTATGTCATAGTAAAATTGCAAGAATTTGAAAGAATAACTATCCTAGATATGAAGACGTTAGTCTTCTCCATTATATTTTAAAACGCTCGTGATTGCTTATAATCTTAGTTTGTTTTGAGTTTTCAGTTTCTCTAGCAAGTGAAGAAACCAGCATGGAGCCCAATGTTATTATAGAGGTTATCTCCTTTGATTCATCCATCGTGATATATAAGTTTAATAATCGGTAATAGTGGTCTGTCCTAAAATTGGTAGCTTATAAAAACTGTTGTTGTTCTTAGGTGGCTCGAGGCGAGGATTTCCGAAAACAGATTAGGAATCATATGTACTTTGATCTTGTGGATCATAATGAAATTATTAGTTTCCGAATTCAGAAGCAAATGCCTTTTAATCAGTTCAAGGTGTTGTTCATCATTTGCATTTAAGTTGAATTGAATAGGAGCAATAAGATGATTCTAGACATAGTTAATTATTAATCATGAGGCTGGTTAACAGACGTTTCTGTCTAAATTACATAAAGGTCGATGGCTTTGTACTTAAGCAAGTCTATTGAAAATTGTACAGTAAATCATGATATGATTTTGAATATTCTCTCCTATCCTAACCCAGTGACCCTCACAATGTAGACCATATAGTAGTATGATATATTATATTATATTATTATTTTATTTAAAAATCTATAAATTTATTAAATTATAAAAATATAAGTTAGGCCCAAATATTTTAGATTTACACCTTTCACTCCTAACAGAAAGTTTTGTCCTCGAAACTTACTTACCACCATCAAAGAAAACTGAGGATATTTCATGTGACCCTCTTCCTCCCGTATAAATGTGGCTTCCCTAAGTGTTTGACCTTCCCATTATACTTCCACATATGAAATAATTCTACGCCATAAAACTTGGTCACTACGGTCACCAATAGTCACTGGAACCTCGCCGTTAACAATAAAATATTTATTTATATGAAAACTTTTATAGTGAACTACATAATTTGGGTCTCGAAAGTATTTACAAAGTTGATAGACATGAAACACATCATGAACTCCAGCCATAGATAGAGACAAGGTAAGCCAATAGGCCACATCACCTATTATGTGTAATATATTAAGCAGATCAATAAATCTTGGGTGTAGTTTTCCTTAACTGTGATATCTTATAACTCCTTTCGTTCGTGAAACCCTTAAAAATACATGTCTCTGACTTGAAACTCGAGGTTTTTTGTTCTTATATTTACCCAGAACTTTTGTCTATTTTGAGCTTTTTGGATTCTTATCCAAATTAATTTGACCTTCTCCTCAGTTTATTCCGGTAATTGCGGATCTAAAACATTCCTTTCCTCATATCCCAATACAATGGGGTTCGACATTTCCTTCCATATAAGGCCTCATATGGTGCCGTCTTAATACTCGAGTAGTAACTATTATTATAAGCAAACTCTACTAAAGTTAGGTGTTTTCCCAACTTATACCAAAATCCTCATCTTCTCTGACAACATTAATGCTTCTTCCATAACTTTCCATAACTTTCCAGTGAAAATTTGTTCATCTCCACAAAAACAAGCGTTCCAAACCTGACCCTCCTTGTGAATGATATTTGCCTTCTGGTCTTCATACACCGGTCCCCAAAATAGAGCCTTACTTGGCCCTATTAGTTGCTATCCAGGCCCCATATCTTTGTAAAATTACTTTTGAGCAGCCCATTGGGTTTTATTTAGCACATTATCCACTACTACAAAGCCCCTTCGCATGTCTAGGTCTTGTTGATCTTTTTTCAACACGAGCAACCACAATATTTTCAGTAATTACGAAATTAGTCCCTACAACTTTTCTTTCACCAATTCCAGTAACTTCTGCATTAAAAGGCTGCTCCCGAGATTCTTTTATCTGCTCTTCGACCTTTGGCAGCTCTTGTGAATATTCCATTTTATTGCATTTACTAGTCCCCTAGAAAATATTTCTCTAGACTTTGTGAATTTTCTAGCAAGTGCTTACCAAGAGTTTAGAAATTTACATGATATGGGATGGTATGACAAATAGAATAGACTAAGAAACAATTACACAACAAATCAAGCAAATAGCTGAATAAGAATATATTTTTCCATTCAAACAATCCAATCTAGTGATCTAAATAATTAATAAATAAGTACTCTGTTTAAGTAGAAAAATTGTTGAAACGTAAACGTTAAGTGGAGCATCATAATTTATCATTAAGCAGGGAATCAACTCTATCCTTCCACGATACAGAATCAAATCCTAAGGAGATAACCTACCCACTGGTGGAGTTTACTTTGTCATTGTTAGATATCCAGCTTTCATCACAAAACCCTTCAAGAACCGTAGGAAATTTGTTATAATGCAATCCTAGATAAATGTTACATCTGAAGTACTTCAATAGATAATGAAGTGCAACCCAGTGGTCACTACTCAGGTTATGAGTATAGTGACTAAGTCTACACACGACATAGGAAATATTGGTTCGAGTTTAGTTCATTAAGAACATCACACTACCTATGATCTTACAATATTTATTTTGGGATACAGCATCACAATAGTTTTTGGACAAATGATTACTAAAATTATAAGGAGATTTTACGTAATGAGACTAACTCATGGAAATACCAGAACTGTTCCTAATTATATTCACCCCGAGAATCACATCTGCATCTCCCACGTATTTCATTTCTTAACCTAAATGACATGAAGCGTTTAATCTCAATTATGATATGAATAGAGTTTCCAAAGATGAGCATGTCATCTATATAAAGGAAAATGATAACACACTCTGAACCTATTACTTTAACGTAAGCACACGAGTCAGATGTGTTACCCATAAATCCATCTGTAATGAGAGTACTAGTTAGTGTTTCATACCATTTTTAGGTGCCTGTTTTAGTCCATACAAATACTTTTTCAGCTTACAAACTTTGTTCCCTTGACCAGGAACCACACATCCTTCAGGTTGAGCCATGTAGTTCTCTTCATCTAGATCTTCATTCAGAAACACAGTCTTAACATTCATTTGATGTATAACTAGTTCGTGAATGACAGCTAAGGCGATAAGCGTCTTAATGGTGGCGTTTTTTGTCACAAGGGAGTAAGTATCAAAGTAATTGGTGGTCCTTTGTGTGTTATAAGATAAAATGAAAATAAGGATAAGAGAATCACAACTGCAAGTGTACAGTTGTCCCAAGTAATATATATGATAACAGATTCATTCTCAGGGACAGATTGGTTGACTCTAATGCTTATCGAATAGTGATTAATTGCATGTAGAAGCAAGTAAATGATTTTTAGAATGTTTGTTTTGGTTTTCTATAAATAAGACAATAAATTAAAATACTAAATTAATGCAAATATTAAACAGACGCGAGAAAATAAATTAGTTTACCCAAGATATGAAAGGCAGTACTTGAGAGATGAAAGGATTTCATCTAATTATCATTCATTTCATGTATTGTTTAAGGGACAAATCAGTAAATATGTAATGGTCGGGATTCGGAATTCTCCTTACCCCCATCATGGCGGACTGAGGAGCTACTCTCAAATGCTACAAACCCCGTCAGGGTGATTATAGTCCATTCTCGAGTGATTAAGTCTACTTATACCCAATTGTCCATAGGATTAATTAAGCTCCTCAAACTCATTAATTTCTATCCTACATTCATTAATTGGTTATGTACCTAGACCCCCCGTCAACGTGATCCATACGCCACTATATGGAATAGCCTAGATACTAAGTCCTATGATTGGTTAATTACGTCAATGATAGTAAATAAAAGCGAATTAATGAAAAATACAATTTATCCAATTTGATTTCAATTATAAAAATCTCAAATCCAAACACATGAAACGAAATAAAATTGAAATTAACCCAATATGCGTTCTCAAACACTATTTAAGTTTAGCTCATAATAATTGAAAATACAAAAACTAAAGAAATAAATAAGTTCATCATGTTTTACAGAATAAAATACAAGAACCTAATTACGGAGTTGAATTGGCTGAGAGATGGAGATATAGAAAGTCTCCAACTCTTTCTTTTTCTCTTCCTTGCTCTAGTTTCTTCTCTAGTGTTCTGACTTTTAAGCGTATGTCTAATATCTGAAAAGGTTTTTAAAAATAAGAGTCTAAAGCCTTTTTATAATGTGAAATTCGGACTAGGGCTTTTCATAGGGATTAAGTGAAAATTAGAAAAGCCCAAGTCCACTAATTAACCTCGAAACTCGTAACTGCACCACCTTCACTAAATCAGCTCTAACCGTTTCGTTTCAATTCGGATTGACCCCATTCTAGTTGCTAAATTTCCATAACACAATTATTTTATAGTATGTTTTATAGCCTTTTTCAAATATACCTTAATTTTATAGTATGTTTCTTGATTAGTCAATCAAACATGGTTTTGATCCAAGACTGTCAATAAAAGGCTACATTCAAGGTTTCGAAGCATTCGTATACATCTCCTCTAGCTATTTGAGTTTTATGCACATGCAATTGTTGTTCGATGTATACCAGTACCTGATTGGGGTTAAAAGACCCCTCAATGCCCTTTATTGTATCTCAACAATGTTCAATCTACACATGCAGCAGTGGTTTATTTTGAGATCAGTAGTTTTGATATGGTATATTATTATCTTCTCTTTTGCTTTCAATAGTGGTAATAATCAGCCATGCATGTTATACTATTGGTTGAGAATGATGTTTTCCGATGTCTCTCTTTCTATTTGGCTCTGTTTTGTCAAATTAGAAACCGTGTTCAAATATTTGGATGGATTACTTAGCCTTTTATTTATCTTTAGTTATATTAATCAAGGAAATATATTTCACTATGATATTTCTATATTCAATTGGAGGTTTATAGCTACTAAAATTATGGGATTGGAAACTCTGTTCTTTGTTTTACTTACTACTATGTGGCCAATGCTTTTTATCACATTCAACTATGTCTTTCTTCTCCTTAATCACATCAATTTTTATTTCTTTATTTTAGTCATACATGACCACATGCAATCTCAATTAGAGCTTTATCTGCTTTTAACACAATGGTATTTCTGTAAATCCTTGCATTCTCTTTTCATGAGTAAGGATTACTTTTGGAATTCTAATTCT
Source organism: Nemophila menziesii (assembly GCA_029959085.1). Lineage (NCBI taxonomy): Eukaryota > Viridiplantae > Streptophyta > Magnoliopsida > Boraginales > Hydrophyllaceae > Nemophila > Nemophila menziesii. The sequence continues at coordinate 600,552 of JARWIR010000044.1, forward strand.
CATTTATGTCTGTTGTATTATAAATGGGTTCATCTCAAAACTCATCGCCTGGTAATCTATTCTATGATTTATTATACGAACAAGGAAGGGAAAGGATGTCTTGATACCCAATTCTGGATTTTGACTTACATGCATCATGATTATTCATGTTCTATTGTCTATCCTTATTATACTATGGTTGATTGAATTATAAATTGGGTTAGAACCTCTATATTTCAAAGCATGCAATATCTTCACTGGTTTATTATACAAATAATCTGTTCTCAATTTGACACCCTTATCTACTTATGGATTTGTAAGTTCATCCTATTTAAATTTTTTAATTATAACTCTCTTTCAAAAAGTAACAAGGAATTATTACAAAGTGGTGCTCGTTTACTATAATTGCTTTACAAAAAGAATAAAAAGTTTTCTTTTCTCTTCTTCGATAATACAAACTTGGATATTTCATGTTCCAAAACTAAAGATAATCTTTATAGCTTCTATGTAAGATACCACCTTCATGCTTTAGTTGGAATTCACACATAATTTTGCTCTCATACTCTTAACGAACTCTATAGTATTATTTTATATTACTAGAGATGCAAGAGTTATTGTACAAGTGGCATATTATATCTGCGTATCTGCAATCCTTCGTTATGCAGCCTGATCTTTTTTCTCCTATTCGATAATACTAGGTTGCATAGCTGTTTCTTTAAAGTTGGAAAATATTATCATGCAGTTGCTTTTATTTTATTGCATATTAACATATTTTGAAAGTATATTCACTCTTCTGATGAAATTAGGTAAAGAATTTTGATTTTGAACATATAGTAACAAAGATAGTTGGTGTTAAAATTGCCAATACAGAAATAATTTGAGCAGAGATAGTTGGCACAAAAAATTATTAGTTCAAAGATGCTTGGCCTTAAGATTGTTGGTGTTAAGATCACGCAGAAATTCTTAGAACCTCCTACATATTTGGTAATAACCTACTAATTGGAAAGAACGACATTGCTTTTGATGCCCTTTTTCTGGGTAAAGATCTACTCTTTCTTATTTTCACTTTGGATTCTCAAGGTTGGACACTCATTCACCTTGAAGGTGGTTTGAGCGAGGATAGGAATTTGATGAGGACATATATACTCGGGGACGTCCCTTGAAGGAAAATGGTAATCAAGGTGTTGGTATGACTGGCTGCCGGTCCTTTTATACGGTCGGGAAAGATGGATAATATGCTATTATGGAATTGTCAAGGGGTTAGGACAACCTTGACTAAAAAGTCCTTCAAATCCCTAGTTGTGTGTCTCTTCGAGACGAGGCTCCATCTGAAAGATTTTAATGCTTGTTCTCATTTTAAAAACTTTAATAATTTTCATATAACAGAACCTAGAGGAAGAGCTTATAGTTTAGGGAATATTCTACTATTATGAAAAGATTCTTTGGTTATTTCTATTAAATATGCTTGTTCTAATTATTTCTAGAGGAGGTTAATGAATCAAATAGTTTTTCTTGGTATCTCATATGTGTTTATGCTCCTTCTAATAATGAAGATCGATTTAAACTATGAAAAATCTTATGTAAGAAGATTAATCACCTCGATAAACCACACATTATAATTGGAGACTTTAACGATATATATAGATTTTTTGAGAGACAAGGGCGTAAAGCGGGTAATATGGATCGTATTCTTAAGTTTAATGAATTAATTAACAAGAATCATTTAGTTGATCTTCCTAGTAAAGGATGTTTCTTTACTTTCTAATAATCGGGAAGTGGAAGATAATGTCAAAGAAATATTAGATAGGGCACTAGTTTCGATGGATTGTTGTGCAAGTTTCCCTAATGTGTTACTCAGAATTCCACCTGCAATTGGTTCGGATCATTCACCATTAATTTTTTGTAGAGATGTTAAGAAGGGTAAAGTTAATATATATTTCATTTTTGAGTCAAAATTAATGGAACATCATCAGTGTAAAGAAGATATTAAGGAAAGTTAGAACTCGAAACAAATATGTGATAGTGTATCTACTTTTTGTGATAAAAGAGATGCTACTTGTCTGGCACTTAAAGAATGGAGTAAAAAATGTTTTTTCAATAATAGAAGAAGAATTCAAGAATTACAACAGAAATTTACATAGATTAATAATGATCAAGTGTTAGAGGAAAATAAATTGAAAGAAAGAAATATTAAAGAAAATATTGAAGATTTGTGGCGCATTGAAGAAATGTATTGGGAAGATAGAGCTCGGGATCTTGCTATTACAAAGGGAGATAAAAATACAAGCTATTTTTTTGCGAAAACAATTAAAAGGTGAAAAGTGAATAGAATATGCAGTATTAAAAATAAAGATGAAAACTGGGTTGATGAACCATCTGAGATTAATAGAATAATACAAGATTCTTATATTAACCTATTTAAAGATAAAGGTACATCTGAACCTAATGATATCACTCAATATATTCCTTGTAAAATCACATTTGAGATGAATGAAACACTTGTTATGTCACCAAGTGTGGAGGAAATTAAGAATGCGACATTTAATATGTCAGGAAGTAAAGCTACGGGCCAGATGGGCTTCCAAGGAAGTTATATAATGAGTTTTGGGGAATAATTTGTGATGATATTATTAAAGTGGTTAAGGATTTCTTTGATTCAAATATGGATATCAGTAAAATAAATGATTCAATAATTACTGATATCCATATTTGAATAAAGGGGCTTCTCAGGAATCTGTAAAGGATTATAGACCTATCTCGTGTGCTAACTTTTGTTATAAGATCATTAGTAAAATTATGGCCTCATGATTACAGCTTATTATGGATAAAATTATATCACCAACGCAATCGGCTTTCATTAAGGATCGTAATATTTAAGATAACATTATTATAGCTCAGAAAGATTCCTATTTTCTCAATACAAAAAGAAAATCAAAGAAATATTATGGTGCGTGGAAAAGGCTTATGATCAGGTTAACTGGATTTTTTTATGTAAAACTCTTAATGCTCTTGGATTTTGTAAAAAATGGGTTAATTGGGTAAGAAACGGTATTTCGTCAGTTTCTTTTCAGGTTAAAGTTAATGGTCAAAGGTTGAAGAAATTTAAACCAGAAAAAGAGCTTAGACAAGGATCAATTCAAGGTATCCAAATTACGAGAAATTGTCCTAAATTGACGCACTTATTATTTGCCATTGATACATTTTTTTATTAATCTTAATCGTACAGAAATTAAAGTCTTTAAAAATCTGATTATGGAGTATCGTAATGCTTCCGGTCAAAGAGTTAATATTAATAAGTCAGCAATTATTTTTTGTAAGAATACTCCAGAGGGTATGAAGGAAGAGGTGCCACACACACTTAATATCTGAGGCACTTATGATCTGGGTAAATATTTAGGATTGTCGTTAATGCTCAATCGGGCCAAAAGTGAAAATCTTAACTATATTAAGGACAACTTGATATCTAAGTCAGCTAGCTGGGTCTCAACGATTTTGTTAAAGGAGGTAAGAAAATTCTAATTAAAGCTGTCTTACAAGCTATACCAAATTATGCGATGTCAATGTTTGAATTTCCAAAAACGCAGTGTAAAAAATTGTCGAGTATTGTTGCTAATTTTTGGTGGGACGCTGGGAATAAAAAATAATTCATTGGATTAACTGGAAAAGAAGGGCGAGATCTAAGAAGATTGGAGGCTTAGGACTTTGGGATTTCTACAAAATGAACTACGCAATGTTAGCAAATCAAGCTTGGAGACTGCTTAACAATTTGGATTTGTTTGCTTATAAAATTCTTAAATCTATTTATTTCCTGAATTCTAATATGATTGTTGAAAAACGACGATCTTGGAGTTGGTAAAGCATTTTAAAGGACAACAATTGTTAAAGAACCATATGTTATGGAAAGTAGGTAATTGAAGAAATATTAGTATCTAGAATTATTTTTTGCTTAGCAAAGGTATTTGTTTGAAAGCCTAATAATTCTTCAATTAATTTTATGCATAAACTTTTTGATAAACCGGGTATTGGGTGGATAATGAGTTACTTCAAAATTATTTTTCCAAAGAAGTGTGAGACTTTATTGCATAACTTTCTAGATGTATTATTGAAGATGAAGTTGAAATAATATGGCCATATAGCAAGAATGGAGAATATTCTATTAAATCAGGTTATCATATTTTGGTTAATGAAGAATTGACTCTAGAAGAACAATCATATATTGAGGGAGATAATAAGGATAACGGTATTTGGGATATAATCTGGAAAAATAATGCGCCGTCATGAATTAAAATAATTTGTTGGAGAGTTTGCAACAATGCTTTAGCGGTTAAAAACAATCTGAAAAAGAGGAATTTTGTTAATAATGATATATGTGAATGGTGAGAAATGGAAATGAAAAAATTGTACACATTTTCTTGAAATGCCCTTCTACCATGGAAATATGGGCCTTTTCACCATTGCAGATTAAGACTGATCAGAACTTTAAAGATACGTTTTCAGAATGGTTTAGACAAAAAATTATTGATGGTTATAGTGAAAATGGATGCGAGAAAAAACAGGTGATAGCTTATGTGATGGCTATATTATGGAATATATGGAAGGAAAAATGAAATGCTTCCATGAAGGAACTAAGTGGAATGGTGATAGTATTTTGAAGGAAATCAAAGAAGCTGATTTTGAGTATTTTTGGGTCGTGTATGGATTGGAGAAATAATTTTAATACAAAAAGGGTTAATAATGAGTACAATGAAGAGAGTAATCCAATGGTAATGAATGAAGCTGAAGTTATTTGGATGAGTGATGCCTCTTTTATTAATAATAAAGAACAAGCAGCTATTGCCGCCACTGGAGTGGGTAAAGATGATAATGTGGTGAAAAGATCAAGCATGAAATGTAAAATATAGTGTTATTGAAGGAGATTGTGTGGGCCATTTTATTGGCTATATGACTAAGTAAAGATTTTCTAAATTAAAGTGTGCTGTTTTACTCTGACAACCTTGAATTAGTTCAAGGAATTTTTGGGTTGACCGGGCTCCATTGGAGCCTTAAACCAATCCTTTCGGAAGTTAGGAAATGGTTAGGTAAAGGTTCAGATTGGAACATTGCCCATGTGGACAGAAGATACAATTCTATAGCTGATGCACTTGCTAAGTGTAATAGGAAAAATATGGATCTTTCTGGCTGGAAGGACATATCACTTATAGCTTCTAATGAGTTTTTAGCTAATATGTGTAATACGTATAAATGATTTTCTTATATTCTCCTACTAAAAAAAACGACAACTAAGAACAAATAAAACACTTATGACGCCAAATAAATATACACGTAGAAATGACTAAGCTCGTCTAATGTCTAGGCTTATCACACTATCTCTACATATATTCATGTACTAGTAAGGAGATAAAGTCATCCTATATATTAAATTATGAAGTTAAAACTTAATATTTAGTTTTTTTTATTAAATACATAGAAGTACACTCTTATAAATAGTAAATAGCGGGTATCTTTGGAGATATGAAGTTATGGCGATCTCAGTTAGATGGACGCCCACTTAATAAATTACCCGTTTATAGACTCTTTTCCAGGTGAGGGTTTAACCCTATTTTAAATTATACAGTAATATATTTAATTCGATGATTTTGGACTCCATGTGTTATTATTTATTTGGATGACATTGTCGTTATTATAGGATTGATTGTATTATTTCGTTATCGTGTATGATTAATTGTAAAATTGGGATAACACGACCTACTTCGTCGTCTATCCATTAATTGTTAATTGTTATCGTTGTTGAATCGACCTACTTAGTCGTTTCATATTTTTTTTTTGATATATCTATCGATCGATCGTTCGACATGATACAATCGCATTGCACTGGGAGGCAGCAGGCTTGCCAGGGTATACACGACTATCATGATCTATTCCCACCTAGCGCATGTTACGGAGATTTCCTTGGCTAGTGGGTCGTAGGTTTCGTTTATCTGGGGTATTACCAGTGAGAGTGATAAGGGATCGAGAGTTGAGGCGGAGTCATAAGGGCAAAACCATAGTATATTTTGCAAAGTGAATATTACTTGCTAGTGTATATAGCTTGCTGGGTAGTATGGGCTGCCTAGTTGGATGTATATAGTTATCTGATTTATTTATTTACCGCTTTATGAATGTTTACCTTATATTTAGACCTATATCAGTTCAATGACAACGTCTTATATACTTACCGCCCTTAGGTTAAAGTCTACATATGACTATTATTTATTTTCTCGCTGAGCTAGTGGAAGTTCACCCCCCTCCCCACCCTTCCAGGTCAAGATAACTTAAGGAGTTGGGTAGTGGTCAGTAGCACAGAACAAGTTGAAGAGGAAGAATAGATTTTTGTATTTATTAGTTTGTATTCTTTAATTTTGCACAATGTAATGTAATAAATAATTAGTTATTATAATAATGTACTTTTAATAATTTTAAATTAGATAGAATAGGCGTGTTTTTTGGGGCGTTACAAGTTGGTATCAAGGCTTAGAGTTGTCTCTAAGCGTAACTAGGAATATGATTCTCAGACTGTGGAAAATTGATAGAAAATGGGTAGACAAAACGTGTAAACCGATAAAAATTAGAATTAATTAGTAGTTGTCATTGAACCAACCCCAAGATAACTCTTGAGGGTGATCCCTTGTCTAGTACTAAATGTGGTGATAATCTCTTGAGTCTGGCCAGCTCGAGGGAGTGTCATTGTTTTTGGTTACTAGATTCGTCTATATTTGGACATTTAGGTCCTTAATAGAAATTTAATCATAAATAATTACGCGATTGTGGTTAAGTGTCAAAATTTTCTAATTTCCATGCTTGATAATTTATAATAATTCATCGTTTATGCCTTATCTGATTAATTCCTATAATTGAAATCATTCAAATCAAAATGAAAAAAGTCACACTAAATAAATCGGGATTAGAAATTAATAGGAAAATGAATTCCGAGGGCGATATTTTTTTAAGGTTGAACGAGTGTGAAACCCTAAAAATTTCAATAAAAAGAAATTTATATAAATATATTTTAAACTTATAATAAAAATATAAGTAACTAAAATTATTTGTAATGAATACTATTTTATATATATGAAAGAAAATCTATTTTAATATTTTATAAATTTTAAAGTAATTTAAGTCTTGTAAATAGTGTAGATTAGCATAAATACATAATTGATTATTACTAGTAAAGTAAACCAACTGATATAGGAAGGTAATAATATTATTATTTATAAAAGAAAATCAATAAGTCCGCATACCTCTCCTCACTTACACCATCAACACAATCCTAATCTCCTTTATTCCAAACCTATTGCATGGATAAGAATTAAAATATCATCTTATCTGTTATTCACCTTAACATATCCTTTCTAGCTATAAACATGAAACTAAGAACAAATAATACACTTATGACGCCAAATAAATGTACACATACAAGTGACTAAGCTCACCTAATGACTAAGCTTATCACACTATCTCTATATATATTCATGTACTAGTAAGGAGATAAAATCATCATATAGGTTAAATAATGAAGTTAAAACATAGTATTTAGTTATTTTTATCAAATACTGGTGGGGGAAAAAGTGTGATAAAAAATAAAAAAATAAAGATAATAATAAAAGACACTTGACTAACACGAGAAAGTCACTGTAAGTATTACAGATCTTTCGCAAGTTTAGTTCGTAAGTAAAAGTTTGTTCGCAGGGTTTGATTTGTTAGATCTTCTTATGGATATAAAGAAGTATAGGAGAAATTACTTGTTAAATAAACAGACAAAAAGAGTAAGAATATTTATTTCGTTTTCAGATCTGGAAGTTTATAATGCAAATAAATAAATACTAAAAGAATGGAAATGATAAATATATCTTCGGGTTTCTAGTATGCACTTTTCCTTCTAAATCAATATTCTAGTTATAAGGGTGATTAAAACTCTTAAATAAATAGTCAGGATTCTAAGTTCCTCCTAACCCCTCTCTGGGTGGATTTAGGTGGCGACCTCACAATTATATGAGACTTAACTTATGTCTCCTTATTTATGATGATTTAATATATCTAGGAGACATCATTTTAGGCGTATTTATTAGTTTATAGGTCGAATTTGGCATGATTTAGTACACTTTCCTATTTTGGGTCTTGAATTAATTAATTATTATTTTTAGAGTATATTGGGTTTAATTATTTATTTAGTGTGAAACTTTAGAGATATATGGTAATTAATTAGAGTCCAAGTTGGTTAAAAGAGCTAAAGGAAAGAAGATAAACATGGAAATTGAAGATAAGGAAGTTAAAGCTAAATACATTAAAAAGGAAAACCTGCCTTAAATCTGAATTTCTGCACCTACGACCACAAATTAGCTTATATCTTAAAAATGGTGAGGAATTTGGAGAAACGGTCAAGAGAAAAGTCGAAAATCTTTCCGAGACGATAAATTTGGTATTCTCATACGCATCAATCGGATATATATTGAAGATTTTAGGACCAAAACAAGTACGGGACTGATTGCATGTTTTTGGGCTACGAATTTGAGTTGGGCTAGGAGCCCATATTTACCTTTTCCTTTAAGAAAACGAATTAGGTCAACCTATACACTATAAATACAGCCTCTTAACATTAGAAAATTATCCTTGACCAAACCTTAAGGTCAGGAAGAAGCTACAACACAAGAAGAGAAGTCAGGAAGGAGCTGTGCAACAATTATGTTTCCTTCAACCTTCAGTTCTGTAATTCTTTTCTTTTCTTAGTATGAACTAATTTCTATTAGCTTGAGTTTTTAGCATATATGTATGAACCCTAGTTTTGGTTGACATCTATCTAATTTAGGAATTATATGTTTTAAATTGAATTATTGTTTTTATTCTCTGTTTATGTGTTTGGATTTATATTATGTGTTCTTGTGGAAGTGCGCCCATATAGAATTACCATCTAGTAGTTAGGTCACCATTGACAACGGTGTTTAATTACATGTTTAGCACATAACGTCTAATATCTGGTTTAGATCTGACAAATGAACCTAACTAGATAATCACCATGGTTTAGTATATATTGCTATCTACCAATTGCAGGAACAGTTTGCTTAGGACCCCTTATTGACACAGGTAAATCCTATTTAAAACTACCTAGCGCAATTGGAACCGATTATTGAAATACTACATAATTCACCCTTACATGTTTAGAACGGCAAAACTAGTGGGGATTACTTGCTAATTACTCAAGCTAAACTTTCATACTATCTTCTTTTTTTTTTATTTAGAATTCTGTCTTTTAATTTAATAGTTTAGTTTTCTTATTTAAAAAACCAAATAAGAATCTATCTCTTCTTTCTACTTGCGTATTATCTGTTCTAACTTCCAGTATCTGCACTTGAATATTTGCATAAGTTCTTCGTAACCTTCGTAGTCCCTGAGGAACGAATTCTACTTATTCATTAAAACTTGCATACGATCTGTATACTTGCAGAAGCGTGCTCAGCTTAGGGTGTTTATGTGCAATTATTTTATACATCTTTTTATCACACCTTAGGCCACACCAAGTTTTTGGCGCCGCTGCCGGGGACTACATCGTCAGTCCTTGTGCAATTATCCAGTGCTTTTATTTTAGTTAGTTCTATTTTACGCTTTTCTTTTTAGTCTTGTTTTGCATTTTTTTAGGCGAGAGCAGATTTATTAGGAAAGGAAAGTTTCGTATTACTAGATCATGCAGGAGCTAATAAATTATGGAGAAGATAGCCCAGCAAATCGCTGAATTACGCGAAGAAATAGCTCAGAGATTCTAGTACATACATCACCTTCATGTCCTAGTTGTGGAGCAAGAGATCACTCGTGGAAATATTGCATGAATAATCCAGCTTCAATTTCTTACATACCTTATCAAAGAAACCATTATTATGATGGTTATTATCAATCTCAAGGAAATTACCTCTTCTAGTAAACCAACCTATTTCATACTAATTAAGTTTGAACGTTGAAAACTTGACTTACTTTATCATCAACTTCCTCTTAACTTTATTATCGTATAGACAAGATACTTCAAACTTGTATGCAATTTTAGAACCTTCTTATATTTCATCCTATCCCAAATTATATTTTGAAGCCTAAAAGAAGAAATTGAGCAACATTTGTTCAGAAATAACAACAGTCCTATTTTTAGTAATGCCATGATACAATTTACAACAACCCATCTTCATCTTTCTCTGATAGTATCAATGGGTTCAATACCAACTCCTTCATCATTCTCATCTATATATAGCCTCCTCATTCCTTCCATCAATACACCAAATAACCTCTCATTTTCATATTTTCAGTATAATATATCAAATATGAGCTCTAGCGATAAACAAGACAAGAAAGATGAAGGTAATTCATCTGGTTCCAAGAACAAGAAAAAAGATGAAGCGGCAAAAGAAAAACTAGCTCCCGTAAAGACAATAAAGAAAACAACCTCCACCAAAAAAGATCATACTACCAAATGAAGAATGAACGATGTTGGTTATTTTATGTTTGTTATATTCAGTTTAAGTATATTTGTTTTGTCAAAAAATTATGATTTATAAATTAATATTAGGAAAAGTAAGCCAATACCTTATTACAATACATTTTATTTAGAAAATTAATACTTAGTACTAATATTAGTCCATCCAGAAGTGTCCTTCCCAACTCTTGTACATTTGGCTGATATGATGAGCCTTCAAATTAAGGAATTTTGAAATTCATGCCTATATTATATCAATCATAGGCTGGATTTTTCAATCAATTTCCCTATATTTATTAATACCTTGAACAATATCAAGGTTGTCGGTATAGAAAGATACTGTTTTAATGGTTGATGTTGTTGCCTTCGTCATCGCTTAAATAATAGCCCAACACCCACCTTCTTTTGTACTTCTTGTTAGTCCACTTCTCATCACTTTTTCTACAATATTATTCTCTTTATTGATTGATATTGATGCAATTCTTGCTTGTTCTCATTCCTTCGTGAAAGAAGCATCATTTAGCCAAATGATTTCTGCCTTATCCTTCAATAATTTATTTTCTTTATCACTTTGGTTGTTAACATTTCGTGTATCTTTTTTTGTCTTCTCATGTTTCTTAGAGAATAATTTATTAATCAAAACATTATCATTGCTGATAATTTCATAAATATACCATATTTTTGTCACATTGTCTACAATATTATTATCTTTTGAGAATGGTCCTTAGCTAGTGTAGTCTGCTCAATTATTTAAAGCATAAATTTGGAAATTGAATAAAAATTATAAGTTATTTTCTTTGTTAAAATCTTACAAATTAACTTATCTGCTTTTGAACCTCTTATTTGTTTATTTTTTTAAATCTGAACATTTAACATAATTAAGATTTGAAACACTTGTGTAACCTTTTAAACACATAATATTATATAATCTACACTACAATAATTTGTAAATATTTTATCTAATTTTATTTTTACAAATTTCATCTTTTGTCCATGCATTTGATAGAAATGGTAATGAGATATTTGATTTACAGGAAAAAGATCGTTGACTATGTCATTTCAATTAAAGACAATTAAAGAGAACATTTGGATACATAACAAGTACAAGACTGAGAAAAAAGGTATTAGCACCATGCCTCAATTTTATATGACCATATGTATTTTATTATTATTCTTCATTCATGGAGTATATAATTAATTCATTAGTTGTATCACATAGGTGGTAATAAACAAGAGATCAACATATATAATTAATTATTTAAGTAATTCTTCTTTATAGTTTTCACCAAATTGGTCTTAGTTTCATTGTCATTATTGTTTCTAGAATATATGAATTGATTTCTCTAATATTGCTTCTCAAGTTTAATCACAAAACATAATCTATGAAAAATCTAAATTTAGATCAGAATAAATTTCAGTTAGTACCATGAAGGTTTACTTAATGATATTGATGTTTTGGATAAGCATTTAGATGTGATCATTATTAAGAAAACATATTAATTTAACTTATAGAGATTGGTAATTAAATTTCATTTGAATAATTATTTTCGATTAATCTCTGAAATTGATTTTGTAATATTTGGAAATCCTTGATATATAATGTGCATTTAGGAAACATCTTGCATAATATAGGAACATATATTTAATCTTTTGCATATGGAGACCTATAGTGCATTTAAGCATACTATATATGTTCTTAAAGTGCAAATAGTAAGAAAAAAAATTAGGGAGCTATTGTCAAATTTTTGCAGTATATAGGCATATAGTGAAATTTTTGCATAATATAGGAATATATATGATGTAGTTTTTGCACAATATGGGAACCTAAGACAATTACTCAAAAAAAAAATAAGGACTTGTAGTGCATTTTTTGCATAATATAAGAAATTATAGTATAATCAACTAAAAAAATAATATGGGAACCTAGAGTGATTTTTTTGCATAATATAGGATATATGATGTAGTTTTTGTATAATTTAGGTACTAATATGCAATTAACTTAATAAAAAAACATACTTCACTATTGATATATCAACCTTTAGGCATTTTTAGAGCACATGGACTAAAAGTTCAATTATTGAAACATAACATCATTTTTTCTCTGTACTCTTTTTGCCACCTCAATTAGTCACCACCACCTCTTCCACCACTTACATCTACCAATTCTGTTTCTCTGAATTCTCCCTTGAAGAGACCAAGGGCACCCTAGAAAAGTCGCCCATGTGAAAGCGTCACCACCATCCCCACCACCACAACCCAAGACCTCCTCCTCGTATCTTTCCATAATATCTAATCAATTTTTTATGAAAATGTACATGCATGTTCTTGACAAATCTTATACGAGTTACAAGATCTAATTAAGTGGACTATTTATATCGTTGACTTTGAAAATGATTTCAATTAACTAATTTTATATTGTTCATGAAAACTAAAAATTTAACATCTTCTTTTTTTCAGACCATTTGTTATGGAAATGAGCTTTGCTGAAGAAGAAACTCAGCAATCGGATTCACCATTTATAATCGGCATGGTTTCGTCTCCTTAAAATCTGAATAACAATTAATAATTAATTAAGAAGACCTAGCTTAATTAATTTGTTTCATAAGAACTTAATCGCTACAAGGGTCACAAGCACAACCAACAACACCACCACATCACAAGACCGCTTCCTTGGATTTCCTTAAGAAGCAACCAAGGGGGCGCCCCATAAAGGTCGTTCCAGCACCACCAACACCACACCTCAATAGATTGGCTCCAATGCATGCATATAACAAGGTATGTTTATAACTGACATAATTTAGTGTTTAATTTATTGTTTAATTTTTTTAAATTTTTTTAAATTTTGTTTTAATTTATTTTAATTTGCTTTAATTAATTTTTATTCTTTTTTTAATTTATTCTAAAATATTTTAATTTATTCCAATTTATTTTAATTTTTTTTTATTTTTTATTTATTTTGATTTATTTTGATTTTTTTAATTTTAATTATTTAATTTTAATTAATTTTAATTGATTTTAATTTATATTAATTTATTGTAGATTAATTTAATTTATATAGGTGAAATTATTATCAAGCATCCGGAATGATCCCGAATGTATGATATTTGTGATGGATTGAAGTGCAGCTCTAGGACTTGATCTAAGCTTATGCATGTGTCTGGAAATTGGGAGCTTTAATGTTTTTGGTTAACCCTAAAGATTTTACAAATGACTAAAAGTCTTTGAAGGTGTTTGAACAACTTTCTAGGAGACTGTGTTTATAACTTGTAATGTGTGTAATGTTATATCATTCATTTAGGTTAAACTGTTTTTTTGTTAGACTATCTTCTACTTCATTCATGGATGATGCATGTAAATAAATTTGATGTACAAAAACAAAGGTTGGAGGATTTATTTTAAAGGATATATACTATATTTTATTTAGTTTCTTACAATAATTTTGTAAAAGCTATTACCTCCTCAATATAGACTATAGGAACTTTTATTCGAATTTTTAGAGGACATTGACTCCTATTTCATAGACCAAGGGACTGGCGGTGCAATTATCCATTTATATATATGGAACGGGAAATGTTAACTTACTGTGTCGTGAAGTATGTCGAGTTTTTGTTGAATTTCCAGTAACACATGCTTTTTTAGGCATATTCTTCTTAACCAAGCTTTTGAGTTAATTGCACTTACTATTATACCATTACTTTTCCAAAACATAAAACGATTAAAGATGGTCTAAATAAATTTTATTTTATTTTGGTTGGGTTAAAACATTAATTGATGATACAAGGGTATGTATTTACACCATGACAGTTGTCTCATTTTCCTTCACGATCAGGAAGTGAGGTGGTGGTAAATTCCTCCAACTACTGAGAGAAATTTCCTTACAATCATCAACATGTCCAGGATTCGTTGTATCGCTAGGAAGCTGACCTTACGGTCTTGTGTGTAAAAAGCTAGCAATTTGAGAAACTCGAGTCTCAACGATTTTCAATAAAGCAAAATGAGACTTCAAAGTTTTCTCTATCTTGGTTGTCTTTTTAACATATAACAACATAAACTGATTCAACGTCACATCGAATTTGTTTACAATGACCGCCCCTTCTTGAGGAAGGGAAAGGAGTGCTTTCTAGGCAAGAGTCTCTGCATAAGCATCATATTCGAATTTTGAGAAGCTTGAACTCCCTGATAATGATTATGAGACTTTTTCTGGTAATTACTTTCTTGGGGACTTTATACATGGTTTCTTGGATTAGTAGTCCCTTGAGGATTGAACCATTGCATGTGTGGATGATTTCTATTCTGATTAACATAGACTTGAAAACCCGAATAGTGGTTTCCTCGATTATTGATGAAGCATACCAATTTCGGATTATTGGGACACTCTTCTCAAATATGATTATTTGCCCATAACTAGGACATCATTTAGGTTCTTGTACCGCATTAACACTCACTTTATTGTTAGATACAGACAATTTTTTAGTCTTGTTCTCCAGAGCGGCAAACTTAGCATTTAAAGAAGTTTCTGAGTCTACGTTCAAATTACCTTTCTCAGAATATCGAAGGGGTGATCTTGATGGTTGCCAACTAATTTCATTTTTCACGATCCGATTCATTATACCTAGCTCGTGATTCATGGTTACCATCATAAAACCTCTTCCACACATCATATCAACTTTCTCCTTGGAGGATTCATCTAAACTATGATAGAACTGTAACTTCAATGAATACCCGTGTAAGTGATACATCCTTAGCAATGATTGAAAACGAGACCAAGTGGCCCTACAGCCTCTCCCTGCTCTTGGCAAAATCCTACCAAATCAAGTTGTCCACTCAACCTAACACTTTTAGGATGATACCTATCAAAAAGAGCAGTTTGCAATTGATCCCAAGTAGTGATTCCTCGTGTTAATTATGATCATACCACTCACTGGCTCTTCTAGTGAGGAAAAATGGGAGCATAGTAAAATAAATTTGTTCCTGAGTTACTCCTTGAGTGATACATGAATCATAGATTTGCATGAACTTGTACATAGCTCGAATAGGATCTTCATGAGTGGCCCCATTGTAAAGGCCAATACTGATGAACTAATTGATCATTCCTACATCAGGCTTGAATTGCAGGTGGGCGAAGCCCCATTGGTGGCAAACAGAATGGCATGTTCTTATTAGGAGGATAAGCTAAGGTATAGTTCTAGGTGGGACTTGAACTCGATTATTATCATTATCTCCTGGTGGAACAACCGCATTCTACGGACTCACTGGGTTCCCATTTTCATCTAAGTCCACCTGAACATTGACATTCACGACTGACATCTCTTCTCTTGTTTTCTTTTCTTGCCTTTATCTTCGCTTTTGAGCTCAGATTAATTGCTCGATATCTGAGAGAATATACCAAATCTATTAGTTGTAGTAAGAAAAAAACAAAATAAAGCGTAACTTGAACAAACATATAAACACAAATAAACCGAAACACAAAAATATAACTAATGTAATCCCAAACAATGGCGCCAAAAACTTGTTGGTCCTGTAAGCGTGATAAATAATGTTCAAAGTAAAAGGACTTTAATCACCGGCAAGTGTACGAAGTTTGTTGAAAAGTAATATAAGTGAGTAAGTAAATGATTTTTGTTCTTATGGATTAGTAAAGTTAATATAATTGTGTTTAGAGAATCGTGGCTTAGTTGCAAATACAATAATATAAAATATGAAATAAACTCTAGAAACAGTGTAACAAAAACAACATATATGTTATTGACCTTTGAAGAAAAAATCAAATGAAAAACTTTAACCAAGAAAATTAGTATTGTATTACTAGGCTCGCACAGTCGCACTAATCTATTTTATTATTGGTATACCTTTATGTATTTTAATTACATACGTTTATTTTTTTAGAAGTGAAAAATACGTTACAAATATGTTCGATCTATATCCTATTTTTTTTCTTTTTAACGTGGATGGTTGAAAATAACTTTTTTTAGTTACAAAGAAGGTCCAAAGAAATGTGGAACCAATACATATCTCATAAATTCTAACACATCATATTAAGTGAAAATTCCACCTCATGTCCAACCGAGCAAGAATTAAGATAAAAATAAGATTTCAACTCCATTTTACTCCATACAAAATCAGAATCTAGTTGTTTGTTTTAATTTGAGATTCATTTAGTATTAATAAAAAGTTCGATGGTCTTTCCAATTACTTTATATGTATTATTTAATTCTAGAATTAAGTTTCTTTCATCATGCATTTCTTTTTCTTTTATTTTTTTTGTACGTGGGTGGTCTGGGCCAGTTTGCGCACACCGCGATTAATTCTACGAGAATATACAAGCCTCATTATGCATATCCCATGTAAATCATACCTAGGTTACCAATGTTCAGAAAGAGGTTTAAACCTTGTACCTTCCGCTTTACAAGCATCTTTCATAATGAGGAGATAATACCAACTACAAAGAAAAAAAATTTACTGATCAACAACGCAAAACAAGCTTAAAACAACCAGTTGAGGTTAGCTCAACTGGCCAAAACCTTGGTTTTCCTTCTAAGCGGTACAGGTTCTAACAAATTCAATGAGTCCGAGTCCAAAGTGTCTTTCCAATGTATTAAAAACCTAAACACACATAAACCGTATCTTAAATCAATATTAGTAAATATAATGTTAGGGATTATTTTTTTTATTTTATATTATTTACCGTTAATTTTTCAAAATATTTAAAAATATAATTTCTCAATCTTAACAAGTCCAAATTTCAATTAATCAATAGGTTATCTTTGTGTTTTAAATGTATTGCGAGTTTTTTGTAATGGGTTAATTATATTTTTTTAGTGGTTTTTGTGTGTTTTTTTAATGTTATACACGCGTTTATTAATAGATTACGTGTGTGAACCTAATTAGACAACAAACTTTTTGTATTGACATTTTTGTTGAAAATAATCGTCCAGAACAAGATTTTAACAATAATTTGTATATATAATACTGAATGAATTCACACCTTACAATAAGTGTAAAATTACATAATAAAGTACAAAACAAACCATAATATTTTTTGAAAGAAATTGTTTTGGGCGTGGTCGGGTGCCCATAATGGGTTAACTCGGCCCATATTATGTCAGTTATTATGTGAAAAATTTCTAAATAACTTTAGGAGAAGTTATTTCATAACAAGATAACCAAATCTGTCTTTTCATCTGCACGCTTGTTTTATCAGAGAACAAAAACATAACAAATAAATCTCTTTCAGTATCTCCATGCATATGTGACATTTATGTTGTGGAATAGCCTTCGTCACCAAAGTAGATTCAACACGGAGCATTTTAATTTGTAATTTTGCATTAGAGGTTTGTCTGGAACCCTCTTTAAATATCTTACAAATTGTATAAGAGCGTGGCGCTCGTTAATTTGAAATGATATTCATGTCGTATATGTTATTTAGGTGTTTACATATTAGATCAGATATGTATTTAATTTGATAAGATTTATGATAGCCTTTAGAACTGAATCAAAGCTATAGGTTTATATTCTATTTGAAAAAAAGAATGCAATGGTGAAAATTTCGTCCACTTCTGATTTAAAACGAAAGAGATGTGATTTTTAAATTTTTTTTATGGTGTTTTGGGTTTTGGTTTTAAATTAAAGAAGATAACCGTCGTCTTAGCATTTGGAATTTTGAAAATAAAGAACAGCGGTTTTGTGATTCGAACTACCAACATAAATCAGTTGTACTCTAACCACTGGGTTGTGATTAATTTTTGCTTCTTTGATTCATCTATTGCTAGATGATGGTTGCTGAGTTTTTTTAAGTTTAGAATTAATTTTTTAGATGTTTAAAAGTTTTGGAATTTCAGTGGTTTGAAATGATAACAAACATGATCAAAGGACAAAGACAAAACCACTCCACTACTACACCAGTTTTTTTAACTAGTCGGGTTGTACACGTAGAACTATTTCTTTCGTCCTTAACCCCTAAATCATATATTTCATTCATGTTCACCATCGGTTTCATAATTTTTATATTTAATTTTTTGACTATATAAAGTGAATACATTTTCTTACCAAGAATTATATATGAGAATGATATAGTTTGACCAGTGAGTTAAATATTTGATATATATTCCTATATGTCTTACTTATAAGATGTGTACCTCGTGATCGAATTATAAGATTTATACAAGGTGTTTGTTGATAGAATAAGTTGACCCTACATTTATATAACCCGATAAATACGAAACTCTAGATATTTTGTATGAGTTAATTAGTGTATATTAAACGTGTTTGATACATGACGTGTTAATTAATATAATGTATTTTGTCAATTGTATATGTATATATTAAAACTTGGGTAATTTTATGGATATTCGAATCATTGAGCATATTCAAAAAGTCACTAAGCGTTTTTAAATTTTGCATTTTGTTATTGAGCATTTTGTAATTATAACATTAAGAAAATAAATTATAACACAAAAATATAAAACTAATGAATTATATATTAATTTTGAATAGTCAGTTTATAAAAAATGCTTAAAAATAGCTCTGAAACTTCAATGAAGCCACTATTCAGAGCTTGAAAACTCTAGCCATGATTGATTTCATGAGGTTTCTAAGAGGAAAAATAATTTTGAGAATTTATTTTCAAGATTCAGCCATTTAAACTTGTTAAACCCCTAGCTCGAATCTCCATCTCCACCACTGCTCAAAAACCCTAGTGCAAACCACCACCACCGCCACAGCAATTAAACTCGTTAAAAGACATTATTTAAACCGCCGAAGTTGGAGACCACTATTGTGAGAGTACTCGAAACTCATCGTGTCATAAACAAGATGATCCACTATGCTATGAGTCCATAACGGCTTGTCGCTTCTTTGACTTAAGACACCACCACAAATGATTTTTAGAGGTGGTGCGGAGTTGAGAGGTTATTCAAAAATAAAGTGGTAAGTTTTAGGTTTATGTTTTTTAATGTGTTAAAAATAGATAAATAAGAGTAATTAGGTCAAGTAAATTAGGTATTATAATTAAGAATTATATTTCATTCAAGTTGACCTCCAATAAGAACAAAAGCTGAGGTTGGGGTCTTTAGATTCTGAGAAGGGAACTTCATGACCTATTAAAGAATCATATCTATATTTCAATATTAAAGAATCATATCTGTAAGGATGGTTAGTGATGTTGTGGATTCGCCTAAATAGGTATGGAAGAGGGACATAGATGTTTAAACTACTATTCTAAGCTTAAGTTTTATTTTCCTTCTTCTTCCATAAGGAAGAGGTGACCATCTCTTTGGCTTCAGAGCACATCAGTATGTTGTTAATAGTAAGACTGTTGTCAAATAGTGAGATATTGGGTACTTGTGCTCTTAGGGAGATTTGTTTGTTTGTTGTACGAAACTGCGATAATGTTAGTTCTGGTAATACAAAAACAAGCTTTAAGCATGTCAATAGATGTAATATTGTAACCCACCTTGGATATCTTGTGAAGGAGACTGAGGTAGTGCTGGCAGAATAGGAGGTTACAGAAGGTGGTATGTGGCTGAAATAATGGCGGTGAAGAAACATAAACTCTGGAGAATTAATACATCCTTGTGGGATGTTTAAAAAATACCTATGAAACTTAATAAATTACAAAATAAACCCCTCCATAGATGTCATTTAATTATATTGATTATGAATTGTTTAATCAATTTTTCTTATCATGATCATAAATTTTTTAATTAGTACAATTAATCATTATCATATATTCATGATTATGAAAAATTGAGCGATGTTATTTCTAACCTTTCATACTACCTTATCATGATTTTAATGGAAAATAAGCAATATTAGATTGCTTAATACCTGAAATAATAAAGTTTGAGAATTTTTCCATACCTCAAATTACGTTTTTATAATATAAAATATGCTTTTTCATATGCATATTTATTTAAAACTAAAATTGTAGTTTCAACGTAACTAATTTTTTTTGACTTTTGGGAATTATCTTTACCATAACACAATATTTTAAGTTTTTTGAAATTTTCCAAAACTCAAATTGATTTTATAAATTTTTTTCTGATGCATATAATTCCATTATTCTATACTTAACATATTTATTGATTTATTAATTATGTTTTTTACAATTTCTTGATATATCCATTATTTATATTTGTTACCATCAACATTCGAACCCAAGTTTGTTTAAGTAGGGCTAAAAAACAATGTCTTTTAAGAGATAATAACTTTTAAGACGAAAATTCTTCCATCCAATATTTTATGATCCTATTATAATTATATTCATACACATACCCCATGTTTTAAACTTACAAAAGTAACTAATTTATTAATCTAATGACATGTGTTTTGTTATAATAATCAATGGCTGCGATATAAATATTAGACCATCCAATATTGGATGGAAGTCTTACACTAACTTAAAACCTAGGTTATCATAACTATCAACTTTATTTACATTTGTAGTTAAAAGAACCTAATGAGATGTAGTTATATGAATAAAGGAGATGCATAGTTAAATCATACAAAAAATTAAATAAAAAATAAAGAGGAATTAAATGGTAGAACCTACGGAAAATAGACCATTTCTGAATGTTAAACGATATATTTAGGTTCAAAAATCGCAAAACCATAACAACCTAGTGAAACCCATCTCACTCGTCACTAATAAGCAAAGATACATCTAGGGTGACGGTAAATTATCAAAAAATCTTGACTATTTATGTAAAGTCGGTGTGCAAATAAATTATTAGAAAACTTATATATGAAGATTAAAAAACAAGTAGTGTAAGCCTATTCTGATTTCAACAGATCCCTATTCTTTTTGAACGAGACAACCTTATGGGAAAGTCTAATAATGGCTAAATTTTTTGGGCTATACAACTCCAATTTATCCCCAAAGAGTATCTAGCCCCAAAATTACGATTTTCATCTATAATATAATAGAACTAGAATACTGTTAAAGAGAGGAGATCATCATATGATAACCTATTCACATTATTGTCCTCGTCAAAGCTTAATGACTAGGTTACTCGTTTTTCTATTATCTCCTCATGTCGCCTTATCCATTCCCAGGAACTCGATCAATGAAAATGTACCTCCAAAATTCTTCTATCATCAATAGGCATTTAATTTTTTTGAATATATTATTTTTTCTTTTTTATTTTCTAAATATAAACTTTGCATTATCATTCAATACATTTTTAAAATATTATAGGATCAACCAATCTTGTTAACTTTTTTTTAATTATAATTTATAGATATTTTTTAATTATATAATAGAATAAGTAATATAACGGTCATAGTAAAAATACAGGGAAAATGACCCAAAAAAAATTAATTTTAATTTAGATCTTAAAACATTACTGTATATTATTTTGACCATAAACATCATTCGATTAATATTTTAATAAATGTTTTGAGAATTATATAGTTATTGGTCTTATGGTTAAAAGATTACATTTAACACACACTTGTATCCCTCCTCCTATAACTATCAGTCAATCCAAAGAATAAGCACCACGGCAACACCAGCGGTGCCACCATTTCTCTTTCATTGTATATCAAACAATCAGTCACCACCACGGGTTAGGGTTTACAGAGGTCCTAGTAAGGCGAAATGTGGTGGTAAGGCGACTGTGATTTGCGGAGTAATGGTTTTGGAGTCCAGAGAGCTGTGAAAATGGAAGGAGTAGTGAATGCTGATATGACTTTGTAGTGTAGAGTTTATTTGAAAAACTTTTTTGTCACTCCTCAAAGGGACTACTTATTTAAAATAATTAAAAGTACATTTTAAAAAAAAATTTAAGTAACTATTTATTATATTAAATTATTTAATAGTAAAAATAATCTTTATTCATTAATATTTTAACACTATTCAATAGCAATTTAATATCAATTAATATTACTGAAACTAAACTATTTATACGGGGTATCACATACACTCCACCTTATAAGAATTTCGCCCTCGAAATCAATACAAATTATCAAATACTAGTACGAAAAAATTCAAACACATAATTATTCCATGATTAAATTACTATTTAGATCCTAATTGTCCAAATATAGGCTAGACTAGTAACCAAATACAACGAACAGACCTTTGAAATGGTCAGACTCAAGAAAATATCACCGTATTAAGTACCAGAGGTCAACCGCAAGAGTTATCTTGGGGTTGGTTCAATGACAACCACTAACTAGATTAATTCCTAATTTTTATCGATTTTATGTTATATTTCTACCAATTTCCCAAAGTCTGAGAACCATTTCATGGCTAACGCTTACAGACTTCTCTAAGCTGACTATTGTATCTAATTTAAAATAATTAAAAGTACTTTTTATTAAAATTAAATAACTACTTATTATATTACATTATTTAATAGTAAAAATAATCTTTATTAACTAATATTTTAACGCTAATCAATAGCAATTTAATATCAATAATATTATTGAAACAAAACTATTTATACGGGGTATCACCATTTGCTGAAGTTTTTGCTACTTCTTAAGGTTTTCAAGGAGCAAAGTTTAATCTTGGCATCACTTTTGGGGTTCTCAGTATTTTTCTCCATGTTCGAGACTTGATCATGACTCTTTGGTCATGGAAGCTACTGCAATTGCTTAAATTTTGGTTTGCATAATCAATTAACGATTGTTTTGATATATATTAAAGTAATTAAGTATTTGATAGGGTTTTGATGATTATTTACTTCGAGGTATATTGGTAATAATTGGGCATTTGGAATATTGTGTTATGTTTTTTTATCTGTTTACACAGTTATAGTATTTTTTGACAAACGTAAATTATTTTTCCTATGTCTTAGCATATTTTATTTATTAACTATATCATATCTTTGTAGGTGCATGAGCTCTCTGAAAAAGAGCTTGATGTTGGTGTCTTCGATATGCTCTAGAAAGATGTTATGAGATTCTTGAAAGCTATACTTATTGGCATAACTTATAAATTCTTCTTATAGATGCAACTATAAATAATTTATGTATTTAAAATTTAAATGTGAAGATACACTCTTATTATAGGTATTATTTATTTTCCTAGGGTGGTTCATATTTGAGCTACAACATTGGTTGCCTAAGCTGCAACTGCAATGTTTAGTGAAACTGGTATGTTCTAATTTTGCTTATCTTTAAAACACATGGGTGTATTTGCCAATTTCTCATAATATAGGGATAGTTATGAAATTACCCTATTATATTAGTCTACCCCAGGTTGTTATATTTATTCTCGCATATATTACTCCAAAAAGTGTCATTATACATTATGCCACTGAGGTTGCACGGGTTGTGGTAAGTTTTCAAGCTTCTTTTTCTCAATGGAAACCTATATTTCTTCACAGAGATTCCAAGTATATTTCTGTTTATATGTTTTAGTCATAAAAAATTTATTAAACATAGTTTACAACTCTTTTACAAGTAAAACCAGTAACTTGACTATTGAATAGCGGATAAGCATCATATTATTAAGAAGATGGTTCAAATATTGAGTCTAGAATACTATTGAATGATTCTATGGTTAAATATGGTTGAAATAAATTAGGAACATAAAAAATCGAGATGGGAAAAAAGTAACAAAACTAATAATTACAATATCCCTGGTTCGGTTTTTCGAATTTACAGGCGATATTTTGCACATAAAGTGGGATATGGGATTACTCCTTTAGCGTTTATTACGTTATATGGAAAAATGAAACTTATTTCTAAAGCTTATGACATATTCAAGATAATTATATAACTCATGAATGTTATGAGTTTTGAGAATATTTTATGAGACCAATTCTTGTTCATATTTCTCCTTATTTTTTGTATTCGTGGAGCTGTTTTTTTGTTTTGTGGGATAGATTTTTCGTGCTACAAGCTTCTATTTCTCTACTTTGAAAAATAACATGATATTATTTAATGATGAACTTGATTTGTATTTTAAGAACATGTAAGTTAGTGATTTTTTCCTTATGTAACGGATATCAATTGGAGTGTATGAAAGTTTATATCAAACTATTAATTCAATTGATATTTGTGGAAGAATGGTACTTGACGTGCAACTGAAAAAATATTCAACACTGAATGAATATTCACTAAATGCAAACACGTAATAGTGTTTTTCACTGTAAATATATTATTGCATTAAATAAAAAATTCACCGAGACTGAAACTTATTTCGAAGCTAAACATATAGTAATCCATCAAAGTTTTATCTATGGTTTAAGCTTGCTGTTTTATTTTTATTTGTTCATGTTTTTATTTGATACTCAAAAAATTATTATAAAAATATTTTTATTACTAGCTCATCAATTTATCTTTCTTTCCTACACCACTTTTTCTATCTTTACCAAGTTGAATTATAATATTTTGATTTAATATTGTAGCATTAAATTATAGTTTAAATTTGATTGGAGGTTTTTCAACTTGCATTTATACAATATTATATCACACCAATAAAACAACACTTTTAAAGGTAATTTAGATTTTCATTAGACCAATAAGTCAGTGACCCATGAATTTAGCGTTTATACACAAAAGACTAACTTTATTACATATAAAAGACAAGGGACTAAAACATTATGTTCTCAACATAAGAGAATAAATTATCAAAATAGGAAATTATGAAGGACCAAATAAGTCATAATTATTAGGGTGTTTGACTGTGTTTAGAATAATAACAATTCTCGTTCTTCGAATATCCTTGCTACATATATTAGCTCGCGCCCATAAATTCTCTAAAATCATCATAGACAGTTCAAGCTTCATTACAAATAAGAAATATAGATCAACTAATCGAGTCGCCTAGGACATAGAAGTGCAGAACGATAACATCATGAGTGTTTATAACACAAAATATAAACATCGTATTTTTTAGAAGTCATTATGTCCATTTACCTAAGAAGATGATTCAAAACTTTTTCACCGACACCTCCAACATCTCTTATAATAATGTATTAAGATTCTTTCAATCAATATGTATATGATGTGATTGATCTCATATAATAATCTACCTGGATTCATTCCATCAAGCTTGTATCCCATCAACTTCTAGGTGGCAACAACAACTAGGTGGAGGAATATATGTATTCATCGCGTTCCCATTGTAATATAGAGTAAGCATTTAATTTCCTTCAATCACGTGCCTTTCACCGATACTGTCAAATCTATGTGACAATACAATCTCCCAAGATTTCTACATTTTCCATTTATTTGATGGGATTGATATCGTCCTATATGTGATTGGCCTCATCCCATCAAACATGTACCCAATCAACTTCAATCACTAACCCATGGTGCCATTACTTTTGCATAGTACACGTTAGGCAATTAAATAAGATCATATTATAAATTATATGAATATAGGGCTCATGAAGAATTACCCTAGCATTTAAAGTGAATCATTTGACCCCTTATGGTGTTTACATATGTTGCAGCATTTTTACCAGGAAAGTATTGGATCTTCACCAGAAATTCCTTTCTCTACCCATCGATGATCTCTAGATATGATAATATTCGGAGACCAAAATGTCAATCCATCTAAACCAATATTGTACATAACTCTATCCTCTGTCAAAACAGCCAACACAAATAATTGTTTGCACGATTATTGATTTAAAGGCATAACCATAATATTAATGAATTGTTTACCGTTCTGATGGTTTTGAATAAGGTTTCATTGAAAGAAAATTACGTAAGCATGAATTTAGGGAACCTCGTAGCACCATCAATTATACCATCAAAGTTTGTTCCATGTCCATAATATGCAACTCAATGTAAGAGTTCAGACTACCACTCATACTTTGGTATTCCAAGCTTACCAACACTGTTTGAACTACTCACCAAGAATCCAATTTTCTTATGTAATGTCATCTTATCTACTTTACCATCCACCCAAAATTTTGAGTATAGTTACGAATCATAGAAGGGTAAATTTACTATTTACGGTTTACTTTTGCCACAACTAGACAAGAATATGGAAAAGAGAAAATATGATGTTTGATTTTATGTTGATATGCCATTGTATTGCAATGATATCATTTACAATATTGAGTTTGTTTTATAGTAGGATAGCATATAATCGAATTCCGAAAACTATGAGGAATAAGTGTAAGATTGTATCAAAACGATACATATTATTTTTTTCTCTCTACATAGCTCTATCCTTAAAGATATCATGCAAGCTTGACGTGGCTAATCCCATCAAATCCTAGTTAACATCACTATTAACACTAAAATCAAATAAATTACATCATTCAACAAATGAACACATAATATATCTCTACTACATCAAATATTAATAACCATAAAAACTCAATATACATTCACTATTCTATTTATCCAATTAGTGTGACAAACTTCCATTTTAATTCCAAAGTTAAGACATGTTAAATGTTAAGATCATACATTATATGCTGACAACATATGAACATTATCATATCAAATTCCATGCTCGAATTAGTACAAAAAATTCTTAAATCATGCACGTAGACAAAAAATTATCTATGTATGCTAATCATTAATAAAATTCATAGAAAGTAATAATGTAAATTGTAGTATCAATGTAGTTAAATAAATACAAAATAATTTTACATCCACAATTTTTACCTCTGATTACATGAAAATGCAAGCACTGACAGGTCTTCTTATACTTTGTAATTCTTCGGTGATTTCTATGAAAATCGATTGTATTAAAACAAGATTATTAGTTTTTGAAAAAAATATCTATCCACTCTACAAAGAGCATTTAAGTTTTAATTTTTTGGAGAGAAAATGATATATGTTCAGTATAGAAATATATTGTTTTAACGGTTGATGTTGTTGCCTGCATCGCTTGAATAATAGCCCAACATTCACCTTCTTTTGCATTTCTTGTTAGTCCACTTCTCGTCACTTTGTCTACAATAGTATTCTCTTTATTGATTGATATTGATGCAATTCCACCTTGTTCCCATTACTTCGTGAAAGAAGCATCATTTAGCCAAATGATTTCGGCCTTATCCTTCAGTAAATTATTTTCTTTATCACTTTGGTTGTTAACATTTCGTGTCTTTTTTTTGTCTTCTCATGTCACTTAGAGAATAATTTATTAGTCAAAACATTAGCATTGCTGATAATTTCTTAAATATACCATATTTTTGTCACATTGTCTACAATATTATTCTCTTTTTCCAATGGTCTTTAGCTTGTGTAGTCTGCTCAAATATTTAAAGCATAGATTTGGAAATTAAATAAAAATTATAAAGTATTTTCTTTGTTCAAATCTTAGGAATTAACTTATCTGCTTTTGAACCTCTTATTTGTTTATTTTTTTAAATCTGAACATTTAACATAATTAAGATTTGAAACACTTGTGTAACCTTTTAAACACATAATATTATATAATTTACACTACAATAATTTGTAAATATTTTATCTAATTTTATTTTTACAAATTTCATCTATTGTCCATGCATTTGATAGAAATGATAATGAGATATTTGACTTACAGGAAAAAGATCCTTGACTATGTCATTTCAATTAAAGATAATTAAAGAGAACATTTGGATAAATAACAAGTATAAGACTGAGAAAAAAGGTATTAGCACCATGCCTCAATTTTATGTGACCATATGTATTTTATTATTATTCTTCATTCATGGACTATATAATTAATTTATTAGTTGTATCACATAGATGGTAAAACAAAAGATCAACATATATCATTAATTATTTAAGTAATTCTTCTTTAAAGTTTTCACCAAATTGGTCTTAGTTTCATTGTTATTATTGTTTCTAGAATATATGAGTCGATTTCTCTAATATTTCTTTTCAAGTTTAATCACAAAACATAATATTTGAAAAATCTAAATTTAGATCAGAATAAATTTCAATTAGTACCATGAATGGTTACTTAATGATATTGATGTTTTCGATAAGCATTTAGATGTGATCATTATTAAAAAACATATTAAGTTAACTTATAGAAATTCGTAATTAAATTTTATTTGAATAATTATTTTTCGATTAATCTCTAAAATTTAGTTTGTAATATTTTGAAATCCTTGATATATAATATGCATTTAGGAAACATATTTCATAATATAGGAACATATAGTGAATCTTTTGCATATGGAGACCTATAGTGTATATAAGTATACTATATATGTTCATAAAGTGCAAATAGTAAGAAAACAAATTAGGGAGCTATTGTCAAATTTTTGCAGTATATAGGAATATATATAGTGAAATGTTTGCATAATATAGTAATATATATGATGTAGTTTTTGCACAATATGGGGACCTAAGACAATTACTCAAAAAAAATATAAGGCTAATATTGCATTTTATGCATAATATAAGAAATTATAGTACAATCAACTAAAAAAAAATATGTGAACCTAGAGTTATTTTTTTGCATAATATAGGATATATGATGTAGTTTTTGGATAATTTAGGTACTAGTATGCAATTAACTTAATAAAAAAACATACTTCACTGTTGATATATCAACCTTTAGGCATTTTTAGAGCACATGGACTAAAAGTTCAATTATTGAAACATAACGTCATTTTTTCTCTATACTCTTTTTGCCACCTCAATTAGTCACCAGCACCTCTTCCACCACTTACATCTATCAATTCCGCTTCTCTGAATTGTCCCTTGAAGAGACCAAGGCGCACCCTATAAAAATCTCCCATGTGCAAGCGTCACCACCATCCCCACCACCACAACCCAAGACCGCCTCACGGATCTTTCTATAATATCTAATTAATTTTTTATGAAAATGAACATGCATGTCCTTGACAAATCTTATACGAGTTACAAGATCTAATTAAGTGGACTATTTATATCGTTGACTTTGAAAATGATTTAAATTAATTACTTTTCTATTGTGCATGAAAACTCAAAAGTTAACTGATGTCTCCTCATTTGTGATAATAAAATCTATTTCTGAGACATCATTTTAGGCGTATTTATTAGATTATAGGTCGTTTTTAGCTTGATTTAGTACACTTTCCTATTTTGGGTCTTGAATTAATGAATTATTATTTTTAGAGCATATTGGGTTTAATTATTTATATAAGTGTGAAGCTTTAGAGATATATGATAATTAATTAGCGTCCAAGTTGGTAAAGAGAGCTAAAGGAAAGAAGATAAACATGGAAATTGAAGATAAAGGAAAGAAAAGCTAAAAACATGGAAAAGGAAAAGCTGCCTTAAATCTGAATTTTTGCACCTACGACCACAAATCTGCTTATATCTTAAGAACGGTGAGGAATTTGGAGAAACGGTCAAGAGAAAAGTTGAGATGTTTCAGAGAATATGAATTTGGTATACTCATACGCATCAATCGGAGAGATATTGAAGCTGTTAGGACCAAAAGAAAAACGGGGCTGATTGCATGTTTTTGGGCTACGAATTTGAGTTGGGCTTGGAGCCCATATTTACCTTTTCCTTCAAGAAAACAAATTAGGTCACCCTAAACACTATAAATACAGCCTCTTAACACTCTTAAATCATCCTTGGTGAAACCTTAAACCAAGAGGAAGCTTACAACACAAGAAAAGAAGTCTGGAAGGAGCTGTTCATCACAATGTCTTCTTCTACCTTTGAATTTGTAATTTCTTTCTTTTATTGCATTAGTATGAACTAAATTTCTTTAGTTTGAGTTTTAGCATATATGTATGAAACCTAGTTTTGATTGACATCTATCTAATTTGGAAAATTCATGTTTTAAATTAAATTATTGTTTTTATTCTCTGTTTATGTGTTTGGATTTATATTCTGTGTTTTTGTGGAGTGCACCCATATAGAATTACCATCTAGTAGTTAGGTCACCATTGACAACGGTGTTTAATTACATGTTTAGCACATAACGTCTAGTATCTGGTTCAGATCTGACAAATGAACCTAACTAGATAATCACCATGGTTTAGTATATATTGCTATCTACCAATTGCAGGAACAGTTTGCTTAGGACCCCTTATTGACACAGGTAAATCCTATTTAAAACTACCTAGCGCAATTGGAACCGATTATTGAAATACTACATAATTCACCCTTACATGTTTAGAACGGCAAAACTAGTAGGGATTACATGATATTGACTCAAGTTATATTCTCATACTACTTCTTCTTTCATATTTAATTTTCTGTCTTTACATTCGTAGTTTAAGTTAGTTAATCGAAAACCAAATAAATATCTATTAGTCTTTACTTTTCTTGCGTTTTATTAGTTATAGCTTTAATTATTTGCATTTGATTATTGCATAAGATTCCCCTAACCTTCATAGTCTCTACGGAACGAATCTTACTTATTTACTAAAACTTGCATACGATCTGTATACTTGCAGAACCGTGCTCAGTATAGGGTGTTTATTTGCATCTAATTATTAGATCTTTTTATCACACCCTAGGACGCACCATTAACATCTTCTTTTTCTCAGACCATTTGTTATGGAAATGAGCTTTGCAGAAGAAGAAACTCAGCAAACGGAATCACCATTTATAATCGGCATGGTTTCTTCTCCTTAAAATCTTAATAACAATCATAAATTAATTCAAAAGACTCAGCTTAATTAATTTGTTTCATAAGAACTTAATCGCAACAAGGGTCACAAGCACAACCAGCAACAGCACCACCACACAAGACCACTTCCTTGGATTTCCTTAAGAAGCAACCAAGGGGGCGCCCAGTAAAGGTCGTTCCACCACCACCAGCACCACCACCTCACTAGATTGGCTCCAATGTATTCATATAACAAGATATGTTTATAGTTGACTTAATTTAGAGTTTATTTATTGTTTAATTTATTGTTTAATTTATTTTAATTTTGTTTTAATTTATTTTAATTTACTTTAATTAATTTTAATTTTTTTTCATTTATTCTAAACTATTTTAATATATTCTAATTTATTTTAAATTATTTGAATTTTATTTATTTATTTTAATTTATTTTGATTTATTTTAATTTAAATTATTTTATTTTAATTTTATTCTAATTTTATTTTAATTTTAGTTTAATTGATTTTGATCTAGTTTAATTTATTTTAATTAATATAAATTTATTGTAGATTAATTTAATTTATATAGATGAAATCATTATCGAGCTACCAGAATGATCCCGATGTATGGCATTTGTGATGGATTGAAGTGCAGCATCAGAACTAGATCTAAGCTTATGCATGTGTCTGGAAATTGGGAGCTTTAATGTTTTTGATTATCCCTGAAGATTTTACAAATGACTACAAGTCTTTGAAGGTGTTTTAGAACAAATTTCTAGGAGACTATGTTTATAACTTGTAATGTGAGTAATGTTATATCCTTCATTTATGTTAAACGGTTTTTTTTGCTAGACTATCGTCTACTTCATTCATGGATGATGCATGTAAATAAATTTGATGTACAAAAACAAAAGTCGGTGGATGTATTTTAAAGGATCTATACTATATTTTATTCATTTTCTTACAATAATTTTGTAAAAGCTATTAACTCCTCAATATAGACTATAGGAACTTTTATTTGAATTTTTAGGGGACATTGACTCCTATTTCATAGACCAAGGGACTGGCGGTGCAATTAATCCATTTATATTTCTAGAACTGGAAATGTTAACTGACTATGTCGTGAAGTATGTCGAGTTTTTGTCGAATTTCCAGTAACACATGCTCTTTTAGGCATTTTATTCTTAACCAAGCTTTTGAGTTAAATGCACTTACTATTATACCATTACTTTTCCAAAACATAAAATGATTAAAGACGGTCTAAATAAATTTTATTTTATTTTGGTTGGGTTAAAACATTAATTGATGATAGATGGTTAGGTATTTACACCATGACAGTTGTCTCATTTTCCTTCATGATCGGGAACTGAGGTGGTGGTAAAATCCTCCAACTATTGAGAGAAATTTCCGTACAATCATCAACATGTCATGGATTCGCGTTATCGCTAGGAAGTTGACCTTACGGTCTTGTGTGTAAAAAGCTAGCAATTTGAGAAACTTGAGTCTCAACGATTTTCAATGAAGCAGAATGAAATTTTAAAGTTTCCTCTACCTTGGTTGTCTTTTTAACATATAACAACATAAACTGGTTCAACGTCACAGATAATTCGTTTACAGTGATCGCCCCTTCTTGAGGATGGGAAGGGAGTGCCTTCTAGGAAAGAGTCTCTGCATAAGCATCATTTCCGGAATTTTGAGGAGTTTGAACTCCCTGATAATGATTATGAGACTTTTTCTTTTAGTTACTCCCTTGGTGACTTGATACATAGTTTCTTGGAGTAGTAGTCCCTTGAGGATTAAACCATTGAATGTGCGGATGATTTCTATTCTGATTACCATAGCCTTGAAAACCCGAATAGTGGTTCCCTCGATTATTGATGAAGCATACCAATTTCGGATTATTGGGACACTCTTCCAAAATATGATCATTTTCCCACAACTAGGATATTATTTAGGTTATTGTTAGATACAAACAACTGTTTAGTCTTGTTCTCTAGAGCAGCAAACTTAGCATTTAAAGCCATTTCTGAGTCTACGTTGGAATTACTTCTCTCGGAAAATCGAAGGGGTGATCTTGATGGTTGCCAACTAATTTCATTCTTCACGATCCGATTCATCATACCTAGTTCGTGATTCATGGTTACCATCATAAAACCTCTTCCACACATCATATCAACTTTCTCCTTGGAGGATTCATCTAAACAATGATTGAACAGTAACTTCAATGAATACCCGTGTAATTGATACTTCCTTAGCAATGATTGAAAACGAGACCAAGTGGCCATACAGTCTCTCCATGTTCTTGTAAAAATCCTGCCAAATCAAGTTGTCCACTCAACCTAACACTTTTAGGATGATACTTATCAAAAAGCGCAGTTTGCAATTGATCCCAAGTAGTGATTCCTCATGTTCTTGTTGATCATACCACTCACTGTCTCTTCTAGGAAGGAAAAATGGGAGCATAGTAAAATGAATTTGTTCCTGAGTTACTCCTTGAGTGATATATGAATCATAGATTTGCATAAAATTGTACATAGCTCGAATAGGATCTTCCCGAGTGGCCCCACTATAAAGGCCAATACTGCCAATACTGATGAACTAATTGATCATTCCTACATAAGGCTTGAATCTAGCGGCTTGAGTTGCGGGTGGGCGAAGCCCCATTGGTGGCAAACGGAATGGCATGTTCTTATTAGGAGGATAAGCTAAGGTATAGCTCTAGGTGGGACTTGCGCACCCTGATTATTATCAGGTGGTGGTTGTTCTCTAGGAGGATCTTGAACTCAATTATTAGCATTATCTCCTGGTGGAACAACCGCATTCGACGGAACCACTGGGTTCCCATTTTCATCTAATCCACATGAACATTGACATTCACAACTAACATCTCTTCTCTTGTTTTCTTTTCTGGCCTTTATCTTTGCTTTTGAGCATAGATTAATTGCTCGAGATCTGAGAGCATATACCAAACCTATTAGTTGTAGTAAAAAAAAACAAAATCAAAAGTAACTTGAACAAACATATAAACACAAATAAACTGAAACACAAAAATATAACTAATGTAATCCCAAACAATGGCGCCAAAAACTTGTTGGTCCTATGAGTGTGATAAATAATGTTCAAAGTAAAAGGACTTAAATCACCGGCAAGTGTACGGAGTTTATTGACAAGTAATAGAAGTGAGTAAGTAAATTATTTTTGTTCTTAGGGATTAGTAAAGTTAATATAAGTGTGTTTAGAGAATCGTGGCTTAGTTGCAAATACAATAATATAAAATATGAAATAAACTCTAGAAGCAGTGTAAGATAAACAAAATATAAGTTATTGACATTTGAAGAAAAAATCATAAGAAAAACTTTAACCAAGAAAATTAGTATTGTATTACTAAGCTCGCATAGTCGCCCTAATCTATTTTTTATCGGTATACCTTTATGTCTTTGAATTACATAAGTTTATTTTTTAGAAGTGAAAAATACGTTACAAATATGTTCGATCTATATCCTCTTTTTTTTCTTTTTAACGTGGATGGTTTAAAATAACTTTTTTTAGTTACAAAGAAGGTCCAAAGAAATGTGGAGCCAATACATATCTTATAAATTCTGACACGTCATATTAAGTGAAAATTCAACCTCATGTCCAACCGAGCAAGAATTTAAGATAACAATAAGATTTTAACTCCATTTTACTCCATAAAAAATTACAATCTAGTTGTTTGTTATAATTTGAGATTCATTTAGTATTAATAAAAGTTCGATGTTCTTTCCAATTACTTTATATATATTATTTAATTCTAGAATTGAGTTTCTTTCATCATGTATTTCTTTTTCTTTTTTTTTTGTACGTGGGTGGTCTGTGCCAGATTGCGCACACCACGAATAATTCCACGGAAGTATACAAGTCTCATTATGCATAACCCATGTAAATCATTCCTAGGTTACCCATTTTCATAAAGAGATTTGAACCTTCTACCTCTTGCTTTACAAGCCTCTTCCATCATGAGGAGATAGTACCAACTTCAAAGAAAAAAAACTTACTGATCAACTGCGCAAAAAAACCTTAAAATAACCAGTTGAGGTTAGCTCAACTGGCCAGAGTCGTGGTTTCCCTTCTAAGCGATACAGCTTCGAACAAATTCAATGAGTCCGAGTCCAAAGTGTCTATCCAATGTATTAAAAAACCTAAACACACTTAAACCGTATCTTAAATCAATATTAGTAAATATAATGTTAGGTATTATTCCTTTTAATTTTATATTATTTAGAGTTAATTTTTCAAAATATTTAAAAATATAATTTCTCAATCGTAACAAGTCCAAATTTCAAATAATCAATAGGTATCCTTGTGTTTTAAATGTATTGCGGGTTTTTTGTAATGGGTTGAGTATATTTTTTTAGTGGTTTTCATGTGTTTTTTCAATGTTATAGATGTGTTTAGTAATAGATTACGTGTGTGAACCTTATTAGACAACAAACTTATTGTATTGACATTTTCGGTTAAACACCCATTTTTTGTCATCCTTTAGTGTAAAAGGTCATATGATAATTAAAAAGAGTACTTATTTTGTTGAAAATAATCATCCAGAACTAGATTTTAACAATAATTTGTATATATAATACTAAATGAATTCACAACTTACAATAAGTATAAAATTACATAATAAAGTACAAAACAAACCATAATATTTTTTTGAAAGAAATTGTTATGGGTGTGGTCGGGTTCCCATAATGGGTTAACTCGGCCCATATTATGTCAGTTATTATGTGAAAAATTTATAAATAAATTTAGGAGAAGTTTTTTCATAACAAGATAACAAAATCTACCTTTTCATCTCCATGGTTGTTTTTTTAAGAGAACAAAAACATAACAAATAAATCTTTTTCAGTACCTTCGTGCATATCAGATCCAGTGGCATTTATGTTGTTGAATAGCAATCTTCTTCGTCACCAAAGTAGATTAAACACGGAGCATTTTAATTTGTAATTCCGCATTAGAGGTTTGTCTGGAACCCTCTTTAAATATCTTACAAATTGTATCAGAGCCTGGTGCTCGTTAATTTGAAATGATATCCATGCCGTATATGTTATTTACGTGTCTACATATTAGACCAGATATGTATTTAATTTTATATGATTTATGATAGCCTTTAGAACTGAATCAAAGCAATAGGTTTATATTCTATTTGAAAAAAGGAATGCAATGGTGAAAATTTCGTCTATTTTTTATTTAAAATGAAAAAGATGTGATTTTTAAAAAAATTATGGTGTTTTCGGTTTTGGTTGGCAATTGGAATTTTGAAAAAAAAAGAGCAGCGATTTTGTGATTCGAACTACCAACATCAAACCACATGGACTTGTTGTACTCTAACCACTAGGTTGTGAGTAATTTTTGCTTCTTTGATTTGTCTATTGCTAGAGGATGGTTGCTGAGTTTTTTTAAGTTTCAAAATTAATTTTTTTTCAAAATGTTTAAAAGTTTTGGAATTTTTGTGTTTTGAAATGATAAATAGCATGATCAAAGGACAAAGACAAAACCACTCCACCGCTACAACAGTTTTTTTAACTAGTCAGATTGTACGAGTAGAACTATTTCTTCCGTCCTTAACCCCTAAATCATATATTTCATTCATGTTCATCATTGGTTTTATTATTTTTGTATTTAATTTTTTGACTTTATAAAGTGAATATATTTTCTTACCAAGAATTATATATGAGAATGATGTAGTTTGACCAGTGAGTTAAATATTTGATATATATTCCTATATGTCTTACTTATAAGATATGTAACTCGTTATCGGATTATGAGATTTATACACTATGTGTTTGTTGATAGAATAAGTTGACCCTACATTTGAAACTCTAGATATTTTGTATGAGTTAATTAGTGTATCTTAAATGTGTTTGATACATGACTTGTTAATTAATATAATGTATTTTGTCAACTGTATATGTATATATTAAAACTTGGGTAATCTTATGGATATTCAAATCTTTGAGCATATTCAAAAAATCACTAAGCATTTTTTAATTTAGCATTTTGTTATTGAGAATTTTGTAATTATAACATTAAGAAAATAAATTATAACACAAAAATATAAAACTAATGAATTATATATTGATTTTGAATAGTTATTTTATAAAAAATGCTTAAAAATAGCTTTGAAACTCCAATGAAGCCACAATTCACACTTGAAAACTCTAGCCATGAGTGATTTCAAGCGATTTCTAAGAGGAAAAATAGATTTGAGAATTTATTTTCGAGATTCAGCCATTTAAACTTGTCAAACCCCTAGCTCGAATCTCCATCTCTACCACTGCTCCCAAAACCCTAGTGCAAACCACCATCGCCACCGCAATTAAACTCGCTAAAAGACATTATTTCCACCGCAGAAGTTTGAGATCACTATTGTGAGATTACTCGAAACTCATCATGTCATAAACAAGATGATCCACTAAGCTATGAGTCCATCACGGCTTGTCACTTCTTTGACGTAAGAAGCCACCAAAAATGATTTTTAGAGGTGATGCGGAGTTGAGAGTTTATAAAAAAATGAACAGGGTAAGTTTTAGGTTTATGTTATGTAATGTGTTAAAAATAGATAAATAAGAGTAATTAGGTCAAGTAAATGCTATATTATAATTAAGAATTATATTTCATTCAAGTTGACCTCCAATAAGAACAAAAGTGGAGGTTGTGGTCTTTAGATGTTGAGAAGGGAACTTCATGACCTATTAAAGAATCATATCTAAATTTTCAATATTAAAGAATCATATCTGTAAGTATTGTTAATGATGTTGTGGATTGGCTTAAATAGGTATGGGAGAGAGACATAGATGTTTAAACTACTAATTTAAGTTTAATTTTTATTTTCCTTCTGCTTCAATAATGAAGAGGTGAGTAAGACTGTTGTCAAATAGTGAGATATTGGGTAGTTGTGCTCTTAGGGAGATTTGTTTGTTTGTTGTACGAAATGTGTTTGGTTATTGAGCTAATGTTAGTTCTGGTAATACAAAAATAAGCTTTAAGCATGTTAATAGATGTAATATTGAAACACACCTTGGATATCTTGTGAAGGAGACTGAGGTGGTGATGGCAGAATAGGAGGTTACAGAAGGCGCTGTATGTGGTTGAAATAATGGCTGTGAAGAAACATAAACTCTGGAGAATTGATACATCCTTGTGGGATGTTTAAATAATACCTATGAAACATAATGAATTACCAAATAAACCCTTCCATAAATGTCATTTAATTATACTGATTATGAATTGTTTAATCAATTTTTTTTGTCATGATCATAAATTGTTTAATCAGTACAATTAATCATTATCGTATATTAATGATTATGAAAAATTGAGCGATGTTATTTATAACCTTTCATACTACCTTATCATGATTTGAATGGAAAATAAGCAATATTAGATTGAGTAATACCTGAAATAATAATGTTTGAGAATTTTTCCATACCTAAAATTACTTTTTTTTTAATATAAAATATGCTTTTTTTAATATAAAATATGCTTTTTCATATGAATATTAATTTAAAACTAAAATTGTAGTTTCCACGTAACTAATTTTTTTGACTTTTGGGAATTATCTTTACCATAACTCAATTTTTTTAGTTTTGAGAATTTTTTCAAAACTCAAATTGATTTTTTCAAATTTATTTTTGATGCATATAATTTTATTATTTTATACTTAACAAATTTATTGATTTATTATTTATGTTTTTTACAATTTCTTGATATATCCATTATTTATATTTGTTACCATCAACAATAGAACCCATGTTTTTTTTTAAGCAGGGTTAAAAAAACCATGTCTTTTAAGAGATAATAATTTTTTAGACGAAAATTCTTTTATCCAATATTTGATGATCCTACAACAATTATATTCATACACATACCCCATGTTTTAAACATACAAAAGTAACTAATTTATTAATAATGACATGTGTTTTGTTATAATAATCATTTGTTGCAATATAAATATTAGACCATCCAATATTGGATGGAAGTCTTACCCTAACTTGAAACCTTGGTTATCATAACCATCAACTTTATTTACATCGGTAGTTAAAACAATCTAATGAGATGTAGTTATATGAATAAAGGAGACACATAGTTAAATCATACAAAAAATTACATAAAAAAGGAAGAGGAATGAAACGGTAGAACCTACGGAGAATAGACCATTTTAGAATGTTTAACGATATATTTAGGTTCAAAAATCGCAAAACCATAACAACCTAATGAAACCCATCTCACTCGTCACTAATAAGCAAAGATACATCTAGGATGACGGTAAATTATCAGAAAATCTTGACTATTTATGATTGAAAATTTGTTGCTCGTCATATGAGAGTTGGGATGTTACGATATGTTTCAGATGAGATAGGACATAATAGTAAAGTCGGTGTGCAATACAAATTATTAGAAAACTTATATATGAAGATTAAAAAACGAGTAGTGTAAGCCTAGTCTGATTTGAATAGATCCCTATTCTTTTTGAACGAGACATAACCCTATGGGAAGTCTAATAATGGCTAAACCTTTTTGGCTATACAACTCCAATTTATCCCTAAAAGGTATCGTGCCCCAAAAATACGATTTTTATCTGTAATATAATAGACTAGATTAATATTTAATGTTTGTGTTCTAATTCAATTATAATCTTATTTTTTTAATTTAAATTATTTTATATTTAATTAAAAGTATTTTGATTAAAAAAATAAATTATCTTTAAATTAAATTACTAGAATTTATATTATCTTAAGATTAAAAAAATGATAATTCTAAAAAATATATGAAATTAAATAAATTATTTTATCCTCTTAAGTATCATCTTTATAATCAAATTTTTATATGTAAATATGTTTTGTTGGATTTCATTAATTAACCACAAATAAAAAACAACTACATAAACTTAATGTAATACTAATTAAATTATATAAAAATACAACCAAACGAGTATATTATTTATCCCCTAAAGAGACGAGATCATCATATGATAACCTATTCACATTGTTGTCCTCGTCAAAGCTTAATGACTAGGTTACTCGTTTTTCTATTATCTCCTCCTGTTGTTGCATTATCCACTCCCCAGGGACTCGATCAATGAAAATTTTACCTTCATAATTGTTCTATCATCAATAGGCATTTGATTTTTTTTGAATATATTATTTTTTCTTTTTTATTTTCGAAATATAGACTTTGTGTTGTGCATTCAATATATTTTTAAAATATTATAGGGTCAACCAATCTTGTTAAATTTTTTTTAATTATAATTTATATATATTTTTTAGTTATATAATAGACTAAGTAATATAATGATCATAGTAAAAATACAAGGAAAATGACCAAAAAAATAATTTAATTTAAATTTAGATCTTCAAACATTTTTGTATATTATTTTGACCATAATCATCATTCCATTAATATTTTAATAAATATTTTGAGAATTATATAGTTACTAGTCTTAAAATTGAAAGATAACATTTAACACACACTTGTATCCCTCCTTCTATAACTATCAGTCAATCCAAAGAATAAGCACCACCGCAACACCAGCGGTGCCACCATTTCTCTTTCATTGCAGATCAAACACCAGCGGTGCCACCATTTCTCTTTCATTGCAGAGTAATGTTTTTGGGGACAGAGAGCGGTGAAAATGGAAGGAGTAGTGAATGCTGATATGACTTTGTAGTGTGGAGTTTATTTGAGAAACTCTTTTGTCACGCCTCAAAAAAGAAACTACTGATTTAAAAAAATTAAAACTACATTTTTTGAAAAATTAAATAACTATTTATTATATTACATTGTTTAATAGTAAAAAATAATCTTTATTAACTAATATTTTAACACTATTCAATAGAAATTTAATATCAAATAATATTATTGAAACTAAACTATTTATATGGGGTATCACATACACTCCACCTTAAAAAAATTTAGCGTTCGAAATTCATCTTTTTATTAAACTTTAATTCAGTTTATTAGAAACTTTTGATCTTTCATTTTAAACTAACCCTAAATAAAAAAATAATGCAGTTAAAACATAACACATCAATACAAATTATCAAATACTGGTAAAAAAAAATCAAATATATAACCAAAAATACATAATTATTCCATGATTAAATTACTATTAAGATCCTAATTGTCCAAATAGGTCAGACTAGTAACCAAATACAATTACAGACCCTTGAGATGGCCAGACTCAAGAAAACATCACCGTATTTAGTACCACGGGTCAACCTTAAGAGTTATATTGGGGTTGGTTCAATGACAACCACTAACTAGATTAATTTCAATTTTTATCGATTATATGTTATATTTCTACTAGCTTCCCAAAGTCTGAGAACCATTACATGGCTGACGCTTAGAGACTACTCTAAGCTAACTATTATATCTAATTTAAAATAATTAAAAGTACATTTTATTAAAATTAAATAACTACTTATTATATTACATTATTTAATAGTAAAAATAATCTTTATTAACTAATATTTAAACGCTAATCAATATAAATTTAATATCAATAAATATTGTTGAAACTAAACAATTATTCGGGGTATCACCATTTGCTGAAGTCTTTGCTACTTCTCAAGGTTTTTAAGGAGCAAAGTTTAATCTTGACATCACTTTTGGGGTTCTCAGTATTTTTCTCCATGGTTGAGACTTGATCATGACTCTTTGGTCATGGAAGCTACTGCAAATGCTTAAATATTGTTTTGCATAATTAATGAACGATAGTTTTGATATATATAAAAGTAATTAAGTATTTGATAGGGTTTTGATGATTATTTACTTCGTTTAGGGTATATTGGTGATAAATAGCCATTTTGAGTATTGTGTTATGTTTTTTATCTGTATACACAATTATAGTGTTTTTTAACAAATTTAATTTATTTTTCCTATGTATTAGCATATTTTATTTATTAAGTATATTATATCTTTGTAGGTGCATGAGCTCTCTGAAAAAGAGCTTGATGTTGGTGTCTTCGATATGCTCTAGAAAGATGTTACGAGATTCTTGAAAGCTATACTTATTGGCATAAATTATTATTTCTTCTTATAGATGAAAGTATAAATAATTTATGTGCTTAAAATTTAAATTTGAAGATACACTCTTATTATAGGTATTATTTATTTTCCTAGGGTGGTTCATATTTGAGCTACAACATTGGTTACCTAAGCTGCAACTGCAATGTTTGGTGAAACTGGTATGTTTTACTTTTGCTTATCTTTAAAACACATGGGTGTATTTGTCTATTTCTCATAATATAGGGATATATATGAAGTTACCCTATTATATTAGTCTAACCCAGGTTGTTATATTTCTTATCGCATATATTACTCCAAATAGTGTCATTATACATAATGCCACTGAGGTTGCACGGGTTGTGGTAAGTTTTAAAGCTTCTATTTCTCAATGGAAACCTATATTTCTTCACCTTCATTCCAAGTATATTTCTGTTTATATGTTTTAGTCATAAAAAATTTATTAAACATAGTTTACAACTCTTTTACAAGTAAAACTAGTAACTTGACTATTAAATAGCGGAGATGCATCATATTGTTTAGAAGGTGGTTCTAATAGTGAGTCTAGAATACTATTGAATGATTCTATGGTTAAATATGGTTTAAATAAATTAGGAACATAAAAAATCGAGATGGGAAAAAAGTAACGAAACTAATAATTACAATATCCCAGCTGGTTCGGTTTTTCGAAATTTACAGAGGGGATATTTTGAACATGAAGTGGGATATGAAATTACTCCTTTAGCGTTTATTACTGAATATGGTAAAATGAAACTTATTTTTAAAGCTTATGACATATCGAAGATAATTATATAACTCATGAATGTTATGAGTTTCAAGAATATTTTCTGAGACCAATTCTTGTTCATATTTCTCCTTATTTTTGGTATTCGTGGAGCTGTTTTTTTTTTGTTTTGTGGGATAGATTATTTGTGCTACAAGCTTCAATTTCTCTACTTTGGAAAATAACATGATATTATTTAGTGATGAACTTGATTTTTATTTTAAGAACATGTAAGTTACTGATTTTTTCCTTATGTAATGGATATAAATGGGAGTGTATTAAACTTTATATCAAAATATCAATTCAATTGATACTCGTGGAAGAACGGTACCTGACGTGCAACTGAAAAAATATTCAACACTGAATGAATATTCTCCAAATGCAAACACGTAATAGTGTTTTTCACGGTAAATATATTATTGCATTAAATAAAATTATTCACCGAGACTGAAACTTATTTCAAAGCTAAGCATATAGTAATCTATCAAAGTTTTATCTATGGTTTAAGCTTGTTGTTTTATTTTTATTTGTCCATGTTTTTATTTGATACTCAAAAATTGTTATAAAAATATTTTTATTACTAGCTCATCAAGTTATCTTTCGTTCCTACACCACTTTTTCTATCTTTACCAAGTTGAATTATAATATTTTGATTTCATATTGTTGCATCAATTATATTTTAAATTTGATTGGAGCTTTTTCAACTTGCATTTATACAATATTATATCACACCAATAAAACAACACTTTTAAAGGTAATTTAGTTTTTCATCTGACCAATAAGTCAATGACCCATGACTTTAGCGTTTATACACAAAAGACTAACTTTATCACAAATAAAAGACAAGGGACAAAAACATTATGTTATCAACATAAGAGAATAAATTATCAAAATTGGAAATTATGAAGGACCAAATAAGTCATAATTATTAGGGTGTTTGACAGTGTATAGAAGAATAACAGTTCTCGTTCTTCGAATATCCTTCCTACATATATTAGCTCGCGCCAATAAATTCTCTAAAATCATCATAAACAGTTCAAGCTTCATCACGAATATGAAATATAGATCAACTAATCGAGTTGAATAGGACAT
Organism: Nemophila menziesii; assembly: GCA_029959085.1. Taxonomy (NCBI): domain Eukaryota; kingdom Viridiplantae; phylum Streptophyta; class Magnoliopsida; order Boraginales; family Hydrophyllaceae; genus Nemophila; species Nemophila menziesii. The sequence goes on from JARWIR010000044.1 coordinate 644,390, forward strand.
AGAAGTTCAGAACGATAAGGTCATGAGTGTTTATAACACAAAATATAAACACCATATTTTTTAGAAGTCATTATGTCCATTTACATAAGGAGATGATTTAAAACTTTTTCAACGACACCTCCAACATATCTTATAATAATGTGATAAGATTCGTTCAATCAATATTTATATGATGTGATTGATCTCATATAATAATCTACCAGGATTCATTCCATCAAACTTGTATCCCATCAACTTCTAGGTGGCAACAACAATTAGGTGGAGGAATACATGTATTCATCGCGTTCCTATTATAATATAGAGTAAGCATTTAATTTCCTTCAATCACGTGCCTTTCACCGATACCGTCAAAGCCATATGACAATACAATCTCCCAAGATTTCTACATTTTCCATTTATTTGATGGGATTGATATTAATGAAATGTTTACCGTTCTGATTGTTTTGAATAAGGTTTCATTGAAATAAGATTACGTAAGCATGAATTTAGGGAACCTATTAGACCACCAATCACATTATCAAAGTTTGTTCCATGTCCATAATATGCAACTCAATGTAAGAGTTCTGACTGCCACTCATACTTTGGTATTCCAAGCTTACCAACACTGTTTGAACTACTCACCAAGAATTAAATTTTCTAATGTAATGTCATCTTATCTACTTTACCATCAACCAAATTTTTTTAGTATAGTAACGAATCATAGAAGGGTAAATGTTTAATTTACGGTTTACTTTCGCCACATCGAGACGAGAATATGGAAAAGAGAATATAGGATGTTTAATTTTATCTCGATAGGCCATTGTATTGCAATGATATCATGTACAATATTGGGTTTGTTTTATAGTGGGATAGCATAGAATCAACTTTCGAAAACCATGAGGAATACGTGTAAGATTGTATCAAAACGATGCATATTATTTTTCTCTCTCTACATAGCTCTATCCTTAAAGATACCATGCATGCTTGATGGGGCTAATCCCATCAAATCCTAGTTAACATCACTATTAACACTAAAATCAAATGAATTACATCATACAACAAATGAACACATAATTTATCTCTACTACATCAAATATTAATAACCATAAAAACTCAATATACATTCACTATTCTAATTATCCAATTAGTGTGACAAACTTCCATTTTAATTCCAAAGTGAATACATGTTACATTTTAAGATCATACATTATATGCTAACAACATATAAACATTATCATATCAAATTCCATGCTCGAATTAGTACAATAATACTTAAATTATGCACGCAGACATAAAATTATCTATGTATGCTAAGTATTAATAAAATCCATAGAAAATAAATTGTAGTATCAATGTAGTTCAATAAATACAAAATAATTTTACATCCACAATTTTTACCTCTGCTTGCAAGAAAGATCTTCTTATACTTTGTAAATCTTCGGTGATGTATATGAAAATTGCTTGTATTAAAACTAGATTATTAGTTTTTGAATAAATTATCTAACTATTTTACAAAGAACATTTAAAATTTAATTTTTTGGAGAGAAAATGATATATGTTCTTTTCAATAAAAATTTATATATTTAATAATAAAGATTAAATTAAGTTAAGATTAATAAAAATAAAAGTTTGTTAATTAATCGTATGGGTTATATAGATCTAGCACAAACCCATAAATCTGGTCTAGACTAAAAAAATTGGAAAATTTAGCTCTAAAAAGTATGTTATTGGAGATAAACTTTTATGGAACTTATCCCAAGAATAATTTGTTCTCTTATTGGACTTGCAAAAAAATCAAACCACTTTTTGTTTTTCCCTGTTGACCTGTGTCTCTTTGTGGGCTTTATTTAGCTAATTGGGACTTTTAGGCTCAGCCCACTATATTTAAATTCAATTAGGTCAAAAAGAAAAAGAAAAACCCCCACGCCCCTAATCTCCAACCTTCCTTCTGCAAAGCCTTTCAGCAGCTAACTATTAATGTGCAAAATTAAACATTAAGTTGTTGATTGAAGAAAGCAGCTAAAGGTAAAGAAGAAACCCTTCATATAAAACTTAATTCCTAACATCATAGAAAGTGTAATTTATTTTTAATTTACAATTTACATTTTTTAAAGATTATGATGAAAAGTGCTACCACGGATCTCCCATGTTTCTCAAGATTATGTTTTTCTCAAACACATTCTTTTATATGTAGTCTCTGCAATTTAACACAAGGTAAACTTTTATTATAATAATTATTCATTAATAAAGAAAACAAATAATGATAGCAAAATTCTGCAGAAAAAGAGCACATAAAGAAAAGTTAAATTCCATATAGATGTCTTCAATACTGGATTCTATTTTTTATTTGTTTTTATTTGCTGCAATCTTAATTCGAAAGCTCAGCGCCTAATTCACTTATATAGGTATTTAGATACAATCACACAAAAACTAGCGAAACATATTCTTGTTTTGTGTTGTGACATCAACACAGTGTCGTATTCGATGTAAAACAATATGTAATAGTTTAACATATCTAAAGTATCTAACTATTAAATTACACAAAATTATGTAAATTGTCACTAATGGTTATAAGCCATGGTAGTTCTAGTATCAAAGCATAAAACTGTAAGTATAGTTTATGCCAATGGTACTTTTTTTTGTCAAAAAATTATGATTTATAAATTAAGATTAGGAAAATTCAGCCAATCCCTTATTACAATACAATTTATTTAGAAAATTAATACTATCTTTACTACTAATATTAGTCCATCCATAAGGCTCTTCCCAACTCTTGTACATTTTGCTGCTAGATCTGCCATCTCATTATATTCTCTATCAATATGATGAACCTTCTAATTAGGGAATTTTGAAATCCATGTCTATATTATATATATCAAAGGCTGGATTTTCCAGTCAATTTCTCTATATTTGTTAATACCTTGAACAATATCAATATCAAGGTTGTCAGTATAGAAAGATACTGTTTTAACGGTTGATGTTGTTGCCTTCGTCATCGCTTGAATAATAGCCCAACATTAACCTTCTTTTGCACTTCTTGTTAGTCCACTTCTCGTCACTTTGTCTACAATATTATTCTCTTTATTGATTGCTATTGATGCAATTCGAGCTTGTTCTCATTCCTTCGTGAAAGAAGCATCATTTAGCCAAATGATTTCTAACTTATCCTTCAATAATTTATTTTCTTTATCACTTTGGTTGTTAACATTTCGTGTCTATTTTTTTGTCTTCTCATGTCCCTTAGAGAATAACTTATTAATCAAAACATTAGCATTGCTGATAATTTCATAAATATACAATTTTCTTGTCACATTGTCTACAATATTTTTTTTTCCAATAGTCCTTAGCTAGTGTAGTCTGCTCAAATATTTAAAGAATAGATTTGGAAATTAAATAAAAATTATAAGTTATTTTCTTTGTTGAAATCTTAGGAATTAACTTATCTGCTTTTGAACCTCGTATTTGTTTGTTTTTTTTAAATCTAAAGATTTAACATAATTAAGATTTGAAACACTTGTGTAACGTTTTAAGCACCTAATATTATATAATTTACACTACAATAATTTGTAAATATTTTATCTATTTTTATTTTTTAAAATTTCATCTTTTATCCATGCATTTGATAGAAATGATAATGAGATATTTGATTTATAGGAAAAAGATCGCTGACTATGTCATTTCAATTAAAGATAATTAAAGAGAACATTTTGATACATAACAAGTACAAGACTGAGAAAAAAGGTATTAGCACCATGCCTCAATATTATATGACCATATGTATTTTATTATTATTCTTCATTCATGGACTATATAATTAATTCATTAGTTGTATCACATAGGTGGTAATAAACAAAAGATCAACATATATCATTAATTATTTAAGTTATTCTTCTTTAAAGTTTTCACCAAATTGGTCTTAGTTTCATCTTATTATTGTTTCTAGAATATATGAATCGATTTCTCTAATATTGTTTCTCAAGTTTAATCACAAAACATAATCTTTGAAAAATCTAAATTTAGATCAGAATAAATTTCAATTAGTACCATGAAAGTTTACTTAATGATATTGTTGTTTTGGATAAGCATTTAGATGTGATCATGATTAAGAAAACATATTAAGTTAACTTATAGAGATTGGTAATTAAATTTCATTTGAATAATTATTTTTCAATTAATCTTGGAAATTGAGTTTGTAATATTTGGAAATCCTTGATATACAATGTGCATTTAGGAAACATCTTGCATAATATAGGAACATATAATGAATATTTTGCATATGGAGACCTATAGTGCATTTATGCATACTATATATGTTCTTAAAGTGCAAATAGTAAGAAAAAAAATTAGGGAGCTATTGTCAAATTTTTGTAGTATATAGGCATATATATAGTGAAATTTTTGCATAATATAGGAATATATATGATGTAGTTTTTTCATAATATGGGGACCTAAGACAATTACTCAAAAATAATATAGGAACCTAGAGTGATTTTTTTGCATAATATAGGATATATGATGTAGTTTTTGTATAATTTAGGTACTAATATGCAATTAAATTAATCAAAAAAAACATACTTCACTGTTGATATATCAACCTTTAGCAATTTTTAGAGCACATGGACTAAAAGTTCAATTATTGAAACATAACATTATTTTTTCTATATACTCTTTTTGCCACCTCAATTAGTCACCACCACCTTTTCCACCACTTACATCTATCAATTATGCTTCTCTGAATTCTCCCTTGAAGAGACAAGGGCCACCCTAGAAAAGTCTCCCATGTGCAAGCGTCACCACCATCCCTACCACCACAACCCAAGACCGCCTCCTCGGATCATTCCATAATATCTAATCAATTTTTTTATGAAAATGTACATGCATGTCCTTGACAAATCTTATACGAGTTACAAGATGTAATTAAGTGGACTATTTATATCGTCGACTTTGAAAATGATTTAAATTAATTAATTTTCTATTGTGTAAGAAAACTCAAAAGTTAACATCTTCTTTTTCTCAGACTATTTGTTATGGAAATGAGCTTTGCAGAAGAAGAAACTCAGCAATGGGAATCACCATTTATAATCGGCATGGTTTCGTCTCCTTAAAATCTTAATAACAATCATAAATTATTTAAGAAGACTCAGCTTAATTAATTTGTTTCATAAGAACATAATCGCAACAAGGGTCGCAAGCACAACCAGCAACACCACCACCACACAAGACCACTTCCTTGGATTTCCTTAAGATGCAACCAAGGTGGCGCCTCATAATGGTCGTTCTAGCACCACCAGCATAACCACCTCACTAGATTGGCTCCAATGCATTCATATAACAACATATGTTTATAGTTGACTTAATTTAGTGTTTAATTTGTTTTATAATTAATTTTAATTTTTCTTTAATTTTTATTAATTTTAAATTTTTTTAATTTACTTTAATTAATTTTAATTTTTTTAATTTATTCTAAACTATTTTAATTTATTCTAATTTATTTTTAATTTTTTTAATTTTTTTAATTTTTTTATTTTTTTTATTTTTTTTAATTTTTTTTAATTTTATTTTAATTTAATTTTAGATTTATTTTAATTTAATTTTAATTGATTTTAATCTATTTTAATTTTTTTTTAATTTATATAAATTTATTGTTGATTAATTTAATTTATGAAGATGAAATCATTATCGAGCTTTCGGAATGATCTCGAATATATGGCATTTGTGATGGATTGAAGTGCAACTTTAGGACTTGATCTAAGCTTATGCATGTTTATGGAAATTGGGAGATGTAATGTTTTTGATTATCCCTGAACATTTTACAAATGACCACAAGTCTTTGCAGGTGTTTTAGAACAACTTTCTAGGAGACTGTGTTATAACTAGTAATGTGAGTAATGTTATATCTTTCATTTAGGTTAAACGGTTTTTTGTTAGACTATCTTCTACTTCATTCATGGATGATGCATGTAAATAAATTTGATGTACAAAAACAAAGGTTGGAGGATGTATTTTCAAGGATCTATACAATATTTTATTTATTTTCTTACAATAATTTTGTAAAAGCTATTAACTCCTCAATATAGACTATATGAACTTTTATTTGAATTTTTAGAGGACATTGACTCCTATTTCATAGACCAAGGGACTGGCGGTACAATTAATCCATTTATATTTATGGATTGGGAAATGTTAACTTACTGTGTCGTGAAGTATGTCGAGTTTTTGTTGAATTTCCAGTAACACATGCTCTTTTAGGCATTTTATTCTTAACCAAGCTTTTGAGTTAAATGCACTTACTATTATACCATTACTTTTCCAAAAAATAAAACAATTAAAGATGGTCTAAATAAATTTTATTTTATTTTGGTTGGTTTAAAACATTAATTGATGATACAAGGGTAGGTATTTACACCATGATAGTTGTCTCATTTTCCTTCATGATCGGGAACTGAGGTGGTGGTAAAATCCTCCCACTACTGAGAGAAATTTCTTTACAATCATCAACATGTCCAGGATTCGTTATATCGCTAAGAAGCTAGCCTTACGGTCTTGTGTGTAAAAAGCTAGCAATTTGAGAAACTTGAGTCTCAATGATTTTCAATGAAGCAGAATGAGACTTCAATGTTTTCTCTATCTTGGTTGTCTTTTTAACATATAACAACATAAACTGGTTCAACGTCACATCTAATTCATTTACATTGATCGCCCCTTCTTGAGGACGGGAAGGGAGTGCCTTCTAGGCAAGAGTCTCAGCATAAGCATCATATCCGGAATTTTGAGGAGCTTGAACTCACTGATAATGATTATGAGACTTTTTCTGGTAATTACTCCCTTGGGGACTTGATACATAGTTTCTTGGATTAGTAGTCCCTTGAGGATTGAACCATTGCATGTGTATATGATTTCTAATCTTATTATTATAGCCTTGAAAACCCGAATAGTCGTTCCCTCGATTATTGATGAAGCATACCAATTTCGAATTATTGGGACACTCTTCCCAAATATGATCATTTGCCCACAACTAGGACATCATTTAGGTTCTTGTACCGCATTAACACTCACTTTATTGTTAGATACAGACAACTGTTTAGTCTTGTTCTCTAGAGCGGCAAACTTAGCATTTAAAGCAGTTTCTGAGTCTACGTTCAAATTATCTCTCTCGGAAAATCGAAGGGGTGATCTTGATGGTTGCCAACTAATTCTATTCTTCACGAGCTAATTCATTATACCTAGTTCGTGATTCATGGTTTCCATCATAAAACCTCTTCCACACATCATATCAACTTTCTCCTTAGAGGATTCATCTAAACTATGATAGAACTGTAACTTCAATTAATACCCGTGTAATTGATACTTCCATAGAAATGATTGAAAACGAGACCAAGTGGCCCTACAGCCTCTCCCTACGCTTGGAAAAATCCTGCCAAATCAAGTTGGCCACTCAACCTAACACTTTTAGGATGATACCTATCAAAAAGCGCAGTTTGCAATTGATCCCAAGTAGTGATTCCTCATGTTCTTGTTGATCATACCACTCACTAGCTCTTCTAGTGAGGAAAAATGGGAGCATAGTAAAATAAATTTTTTCCTGAGTTACTCCTTGACTGATATATGAATCATAGATTTGCATGAACTTGTACATAGCTCGAATAGGATTTTCACGAGTGGCCCCACTTTAAAGGCCAATATTGATGAACTAACTGATCATTCCTACATCAGGCTTGAATCTAGCGGCTTGAATTGCGGGTGAGCGAAGCCCCATTGATGGCAAACGGAATGGCGTGTTCTTATTAGGAGGATAAGCTAAGGTATAGCTCTAGGTGGGACTTGCGCACCCTGATTATTATTAGGTGGTGGTTGTTCTCTAGGAGGATCTTGAACTCGATTATTAGCATTATCTCCTGGTTGAACAACCGCATTCTACGGAACCACTGGGTTCCCATTTTCATCTAAGTCCACCTGAACATTGACATTCACGACTGACATCTCTTCTCTTGTTTTCTTTTCTTGCCAATATCTTCGCTTTTGAGCTCAGATTAATTGCTCGAGATCTGAGAGCATTAACCAAATCTATTAGTTGTAGTAAGAAAAAAACAAAATCAAGCGTAACTTGAACAAGCATATAAACAAATATATAACTAATGTAATCCCAAACAATGGCGCCAAAAACTTGTTGGTCTTGTGAGTGTGATAAATAATATTCAATGTAAAAGGACTTTAATCAACGGCAACTGTACGGAGTTTGTTGACAAGTAATAGAATTGAGTAAGTAAATGGTTTTTGTTCTTAGGGATTAGTAAAGTTAATATAATTGTGTTTAGAGAATCGTGGCTTAGTTGCAAATACAATAATATAAAATATGAAATAAAATCTAGAAGGAGTGTAACAAAAACAACATATAAGTTATTGACCTTTGAAGAAAAAATCAAAAGAAAAACTTTAACGAAGAAAATTAGCATTGTATTACTAGGACTTATTTTTTAGCAGTATACCTTTATGTCATTGAATTACATACGTTTCCTTTTTTAGAAGTGAAAAATACGTTACAAATATGTTTGATCTATATCCTTTTTTTTTCTTTTTAACGTGGATGGTTCAAAATAACTTTTTTTAGTTACAAAGAAGGTCCAAATAAATGTGGAACCAATACATATCTCATAAATTCTGACACATCATATTAAGTGAAAATTCCACCTCATGTCCAACAGAGCAAGAATTTAAGATAACAATAAGATTTCAACTCCATTTTACTCAATATAAAATTATAATCTAGTTATTTGTTATAATTTGAGATTCATTTAGTATTAATAAATAGTTCGATGTTCTTTCCAATTAATTTATATATATATTATTTAATTCTAGAATTGAGTTTCTTTCATTATGTATTTCTTTATCTTTTTTTACGTGGGTGGTCTGGGCTAGTTTGCGCACACCACGATTAATTCCACGGGAATATACAAGCCTCATTATGCATATCCCATGTAGATCAAACCTAGGTTACCCATTTTCAGAAAGAGGTTTGAACCTTGTACCCCTCGCTTTACAAGCATCTTCCATCATGAGGAGATAGTACCAACTACAAAGAAAAAAAACTTACTAATCAATAGCGCAAAACAACCTTAAAATAACTAATTGAGGTTAGCTCAACTGGCCAGATTTGGTTTCCCTTCAAAGAGGTACAGGTTCGAACAAATTCAGTGAGTCCGAGTCCAAAGTGTCAATCCAATGTATTAAAAAACCTAAACACACCTTAAATCAATATTAGTAAATATCATGTTAGGTATTATTCCTTTTTATTTTATATTATTTAGGTTAATTTTTCAAAATATTTAAAAATATAATTTCTCAATCTTAACAAGTCCGAATTTAAAATAATCAATAGGTTATCTTTGTGTTTTAAATGTATTGCGAGTTTTTTGTAATTGGTTGAGTATATTTTTTTAGTGCTTTTCATGTGTTTTTTCAATGTTATACATGTGTTTATTAATAGATTACGTGTGTGAACCTTATTAGATAACAAACTTATTGTATTGACATTTTCGGTCAAACACCCATTTTTTGTCATCCTTTAGTGTAAAAGGTCATATGATAATTAAAAAAAGTACTTGTCTTGTTCAAATTTAGAACTAGATTTTAACAATAATTTGTATATATAATACTGAATGAATTTACAACTTACAATAAGTATAAAATTACACAATAAAGTACAAAACAAACCATAATATTTTTGAAAGAAATTGTTTTGGGCGTGGTCGGGTGCCCATTAAACTCGGCCCATATTATGTCAGTTCTTATATGAAAAATTTATAAATAACTTAAGGAGAAATTATTTCATAACAAGATAACAAAATCTGCCTTTTCATCTCCACGGTTGTTTTTTTATATTACAAAAACATAACAAATAAATCTCTTTTAGTATCTCTATTCATATCAGATCTAGTGGCATTTATGTTGTGGAATAGCAATCTTCTTCGTCACCAAAGTAGATTCAACACGGAGCATTTTAATTTGTAATTCCACATTAGAGGTTTGTCTGGAACCCTCTTTAAATATCTTACAAATTGTATCAGAATCTGGTGCTCATTAATTTGAAATGATATTCATGTCGTATATGTTATTTACGTGTTTACATATTAGATAAGATATGTATTTAATTTTATAAGATTTATGATAGCCTTTAGAACCTAATCAAAGCTATAGGTTTATATTCTATTTGAAAAAAGGAATGAAATGGTGAAAATTTCGTCCAGTATTGATTTAAAACGAAAAAGATGTGATTTTTAAAATTTTATGGTGTTTTCAGTTTTGGTTCGGAATTAAAGAAGACGACTATCGAATCGCCGTCTTTTTAGCGATTGGAATTTTGAAAAAAAAGAATAGCGGTTTTGTGATTCGAACTGCCAACATCAAACCACATGGACGTGTTGTACTCTAACGAATGGGTTGTGAGTAATTTTTGCTTCTTTGATTCGTCTATTGCTAGAGGATGGTTGTTGAGTTTTTTTATGTTTCAGAATTAATTTTTTTTTAAATGTTTAAGAGTTTTGGAATTTCAGTGGTTTGAAATGATAACCAACATGATCAAAGGACAAAGACAAAACCCCTCCACCGCTACACCGGCTTTTTAACTAGTCAGATTGTACGGGTAGAACTATTTCTTCCGTCCTTAACCCCTAAATCATATATTTCATTCATGTTCACCATCGATTTCATTATTTTTGTGTTTAATTTTTTAACTATATAAAGTGAATACATTTTCTTACCAAGAATTAAATTTCAGAATGATGTAGTTTGACCAGTGAGTTAAAATTTTGATATATATTCCTATATGTCTCACTTATAAGATATGTACCTCGTGATCAGATTATGAGATTTATACACTATGTGTTTGTTGATAGGATAAGTTGACCCTACATTTATATAACCCGATAAATGTGAAACTCTAGATATTTTGTATGAGTTAATTAGTGTATCTTAAATGTGTCTGATACATGACTTGTTAATCAATATAATCTATTTTGTCAACTGTATATGTATATATTAATACTTGGGTAATTTTATGGATATTCAAATCTTTGAGCATATTCAGAAAATCAATAAGTGTTTTTTAATTTAGCATTTTGTTATTGAGCAATTTGTAATTATAACATTAAGAAAATAAATTATAACACAAAAATATAAGACTAATGAATTATATATTAATTTTGAATAGTTATTTTATAAAAAATGCTTAAAAATAGCTCTGAAACTCCAATGAAGCCACTATTCAGAGCTTGATAACTCTAGCCATGATTGATTTCAAGCGGGTTCTAAGAGGAAAAATAGATTTGGGAATTTATTTTCGAGATTCAGCCATTTAAACATGTGAAACCCCTAGCTCGAATCTCGATCTCCACCACTGCTCCCAAAACCCTAGTGCAGACCACCATTGCCACCACTGCAATTAAACTCGCTAGAAGATATTATTTCTACCGCCGATGTTTGAGACCACTATTGTGAGAGTACTCGAAACATATCATGTCATAAACAAGATGATCCACTAAGCTATGAGTCCATCACGGCTTGTCGCTTCTTTGACTTAAGACACCACCACAAATGATTTTAAGAGGTGGTGCAGAGTTGAGAGTTTATTCAAAAATGAAGTGGGTAAGTTTTAGGTTTATGTTTTGTAATGTGTTAAAAATAGATAAATAAGAGTAATTAGGTCAAGTAATGCTATACTAAAATTAAGAATTATATTTCATTCAAGTTGACCTCCAATAAGAACAAAAGCGGAGGTCGGGGTCTTTAGATTTTAAGAAGGGAACATCATGACCTATTAAAGAATCATATCTATATTTCAATATTGAAGAATCATATCTATAAGGATGGTTAGTAATGTTGTGGATTAGCCTAAATAGGTATGGGAGAGAGAAAAAGATGTTTAAACTACTATTCTAAGTTTAAGTTTTATTTTCCTTCTTCTTCCATAAGGAAGAGGTGACCATCTATTTGACTTAAGACTACATCATTCTGTTGTTAAATAGTAAGACTATTGTCAAATAGTGAGATATTGGGTACTTGTGCTCTTTGGGAGATTTGTTTCTTTGTTGTACGAAACGTGTTTGGTTATTGCGCTAATGTTAGTTCTAGTAATACAAATTCAATAGATATAATATTGTAACACACCTTGGATATCTTGTGAAGGAGAATGAGGTGGTGATGGCAGAATAGGAGGTTACAGATGGCGGGTATGTGGTTGAAATATTGGTGGTGAAGAAACATAAACTTTGGAGAATTGATACATCCTTGTGGGATGTTTAAATAATACCTATGAAACTTAATAAATTACCAATTAAACCCCTCCGTAGATTTCATTTAATTAAACTGATTATGAATTGTTTAATCAATTTTTCTTATCATGATCATAAATTGTTTAATCATTACAATTAATCATTATCGTATATTAATGATTATGAAAAATTGAGCGATGTTATTTATAACCTTTCATACTACCTTATCATGATTTGAATGGAAAATACGCAATATTAGATTGATTAATACCTGAAATAATAAAGCTTGAGAATTTTTCCATACCTCAAATTACTTTTTTTTTAATATAATATATGCTTTTTCATATGCATATTTATTAAAAACTAAAATTGTAGTTTCCATGTAACTAATTTTTTTGGACTTTTGGGAATTATCTTTACCATAACTCAATTTTTTAAGTTTTGAGAATTTTTCCAAAACATAAATTAATTCTTTTAATTTTTTTCCTGATGCATATAATTTCATTATTTTATACTTAACATATTTATTGATTTATTATTTTTTTTTTACAATTTCTTGATATATCCATTATCTTATATTTGTTACCATCAACATTCGAACCCAAGTTTTTTTAATCAGGGTTAAAAAAACCATGTCTTTTAAGAGATAATAACTTTTTAGATGAAATTTTTTCCATCCAATATTTGATGATCCTACACTAATTATATTAATACACATACCCCATGTTTTAAACTTACAAAAGTAAATAATTTATTTATCTAATGACATGTGTTTTGTTATAATAATCAATGGCTGCGATATGAATATATTACCATCCAATATTGGATGGAAGTGTTACCCTAACTTTAAACCTAGGTTATCATAACCATCAACTTTATTTACATCTATAATTAAAAGAACCTAATGAGACGTAGTTATATGAATAAAGGAGATGCATAGTTAAATCAAACAAAAAATTACATAAAGAATGAAGAGGAATTAAACGGTAGAACCTACAGAAAATAGACCATTTCAGAATGTTCAACGATATATTTAGGTTCAAAAATCGCAAAACCATAACAACCTAATGAAACCCATCTCACTCGTCACTAATAAGCAAATATACATCTAGGATGACGGTAAAATTATCAGAAAATATTGACTATTTACGATTGAAATTTTGTTGCTCGTCATATGAGAGTTGGGATGTTAAGATATGTTTAAGATGAGATAGGACATAATAGTAAATTCGGTGTGCAAATAAATTATTAGAAAATTAATATATGAAGATTAAAATACGAATAGTGTAAGCCTAGTCTGATTTCAACAGATCCCTAGTCTTTTTGAATGAGACATAACCCTATGGGAAAGTCTAATAATGGCTAAATTGTTTGGGCTATACAACTCCAATTTATCCCCAAAAGGAATCTAGCCCCAAAGATACGAATTTTATCTGTAATATAATAGACTAGATTACTATTTAATATTTATGTTCTAATTCGATTATAATCTTATTTTATAATTTAAATTATTTTATATTTAATTACAAGTATTTTGATTAAAAAATAAATTATCTTTAAATTAAATTACTAGAATTTATATTATCTTAAGATTAAAAAACTGATAATTCTAAAAAAATATATCAAATTAAATAAATTATTTTATCCTCTTAAATATCATCTTTATAATCAATTTTTCTACGTAAATATGTTTTGTTGGATTTCATTAATTAACCACAAATAAAAAACAACTACATGAGCTTAATGTAATACTAATTAAATTATATAAAAATACAACTAAACGAGTACATTATACTAAATCAAGTCTAGAAAGAATCACGACATGATAGGATGATAATATTTATCTCCTAAAGAGACTAGATCATCATATGATAACCTATTCACATTGTTGTCCTCGTCAAAGCTTAATGACTAGGTTACTCGATTTTCTATTATCTCCTCCTGTTGTTGCATTATCCATTTCCAGGGACTCGATCAATGAAAATTGTACCTTCATAATTCTTCTATCATCAATAGGCATTTGATTTTTTTGAATATATTATTTTTTCGTTTTTATTTTCTAAAGTAGACTTTGCGTTGTGCATTCACTATATTTTTAAAATATTATAGGATCAACCAATCTTGTTAACTTTTTTTTTATTATAATTTATACATATTTTTTAATTATATAATAGAATAAGTAATAAAATGGTCATAGTAAAAATACAGGGAAAATGATCCAAAAAAATAATTTAATTTAAATTTAGATATTAAAACATTATTGTATAGTATTTTGACCATAAACATCATTCCATTAATATTTTAATAAATATTTTTAGAATTATATGGTTACTGGTCTTAAAATTTAAATATAACATTTAACACACACTTGTATCCCTCCTCCTATAACTATCAGTCAGTCCAAAGAATAAGCACCACTGTAACACAGCGGTACCACCATTTCTCTTTCATTGCAGATCAAATAATTAGTCACCACCACGGGTTAGGGTTTACAGAGGTCCCAGTAAGGCGAAATGTGGTGGTACGGCGACTGTGATTTGCGGAGTAATGGTTTTGGGTCCAGAGAGCCGTGAAAATGGAAGGAGTAGTGAATGCTGATAGACTTTGTAGTGTAGAGTTTTTTTGAGAAACTCTTTTTTCACGCCTCAAAAAAGCGACTACTGATTTAAAATAATTATAAGTACTGTTTTTTTTTAAAAAAAAATTTATAACTATTTATTATATTGCATTATTTAATAGTAAAAAAAATCTTTATTCACCAATATTTTAACACTATTCAATAGCAATTTAATATCAATTAATATTATTGAAACTAAACTATTTATACGGGGTATCACATACACTCCACCTTAAAAGAATTTTGCCCACGAAATTCATCTTTTTATTAAACTTTAATTCAGTTTATTAGAAACTTTAGATCTTTCATTTTAAACTAACCCTAAAAACAAAAATTATGCAGTTAAAACATAACACATCAATACAAATTATCAAATACTAGTCAAAAAAATTCAAACACATAATTATTCCATGATTAAATTACTATTAAGATCCTAATTGTCCAAATATAGGTCAGACTAGTAGCCAAATACAATGATAGACCCTTGAGATGGCCATACTCAAGAAAAGATCACCGTATACCAGACAAGGGGTCAACCTCAATAGTTATCTTGGGGTTGGTTCAATGAAAACCACTAACTAGATTAATTCTTAATTTTTATCGATTTTATGTTATATTTCTACCAATTTCCCAAAGTCTGAGAACCATTTCATGGCTGACTACTCTAAGCTGACTATTGTATCTAATTTAAAATAACTAAAAGTACATTTTATTAAAATTAAATAACTACTTATTATATTACATTATTTAATAGTAAAAATAATCTTTATTAACTAATATTTTAACGCTAATCAATAGAAATTTAATTTTAATAAATATTATTGAAACTAAACTATTTATACGGGGTATCACCATTTGCTGAAGTTTTTACTACTTCTTAAGGATTTTAAGGAGCAAAGTTTAATCTTGGCATCACTTTTGGGGTTCATAGTATATTTCTACATGGTTGAGAGTTGATCATGACTCTTTGGTCATGGAAGCTACTGCAAATGCTTAAATATTGTTTTGCATAATTATTTAACGATTGTTTTTATATATTAAATTAATTAAGTATTTGATAGGGTTTTGATGATTATTTACTTCGTTTAGGGTATATTGGTGATAATTGGGCATTTGGAGTATTGTTTTATGTTTTTTATCTGTGTACATAGTTATAGTGTTTTTTAACAAACTTAATTTATTTTTCCTATTTATTAGCATATTTTATTTATTAAGTATATCATATCTTTGTAGGTGCGTGAGCTATCTGAAAAAGAGCTTGTTGTTGGTGTCTTCGATATGCTCTAGAAAGATGTTACAAGATTCTTGAAAGCTATACTCATTGGCATAACTTATAAATTCTTCTTATATATGCAACTATAAATAATTAATGTGTTTAAAATTTAAATTTGAAGATACACTCTTATTATAGGTATTATTTATTTTCCTAGGGTGGTTCATATTTGAGCTACAACATTGGTTACCTATGCTGCAACTGCAATGTTTGGTGAAACTAGTATGTTCTACTCTTGCTTATCTTTAAAACACATGGGTGCATTTGCCTTTTTCTCATAATATAGGAAGAGTTATGAAATTACCCTATTATATTAGTCTACCCCAGGTTGGTGTATTTCTTCTTGCATATATTACTCCAAAAGTGTCATTATACATAATGCAACTGAGGTTGCACGGGTTGTGGTAAGTTTCCAAGCTTCTTTTTCTCAATGGAAACCTATATTTCTTCACCATCATTCCTTGTATATTTCTGTTTATATTTTTTAGTCATAAAAAATTTATTTAACATAGTTTACAACTCTTTTACAAGTAAAACCAGTAACTTGACTATTGAATAGCAGATATGCATCATATTGTTAAGAAGGTGGTTCAAATAGTGAGTCTATAATACTATTGAATGATTCTATGGTTTAAATAAATTAGCAACATAAAAAATCGAGATGGAAAAAAGTAACAAAACTAATAATTACAATGTCCCAGCTAGTTCGGTTTTTCGAATTTACAAAGGCGATATTTTGGACATGAAGTGGGATATGGAATTACTCCTTTAGCTTTTATTACTGAATATGGTAAAATGAAACTTATTTCTTAAGCTTATGACATATTGAATATAATTATATAACTCATGAATGTAATGAGTTTCAAGAATATTTTCTGAGACCAATTCTTGTTCATATTTCTCCTTATTTTTGGTATTCGTGGAGCTATTTTTTTTTTGTGGGATAGATTTTTTGTGCTACAAGCTTCTATTTCTCTACTTTGGAAAATAAAATGATATTATTTAAAGATGAAGTTGATTTGTATTTTAAGAACATGTAAGTTAATGATTTTTTCCTTATGTAATGGATATAAATTGCAGTGTATGAAACTTTATATCAAAATATCAATTCAATTGATATTTGTGGAAGAATGGTATCTCACGTGCAACTGAAAAAATATTCAACACTGAATGAATATTCACCAAATGCAAACACGTAATACTGTTTTTCACTATAAATATATTATTGCATTAAATAAAATATTCACCGAGACTGAAACTTATTTTGAAGCTAAGCATATAGTAATCCATAAAAGTTTTTTCCATGGATTAAGCTAGCTGTTTTATTTTTATTTGATCATGTTTTTATTTAATACGCAAAAAATTGTTATAAAAATATTTTTATTACTAGCTCATCAATTTATCTTTCGTTCCTACACCATGTTTTCTATCTTTACCAAGTTGAATTATAATATTTCGATTTAATATTGTAGCATTTAATTATAGTTTAAATTTGATTGGAGCTTATTCGACTTGCATTTATACAATATTATATCACACCAATAAAACAACACTTTTAAAGGTAATTTAGTTTTTCATCAGACCAATAAGTCAGTGACCCATGAATTTAGCGTTTATACACAAAAAACTAACTTTATCACAAATGAGAGATAAGGGACTAAAACATTATGTTTTCAACATAAAAGAATAAATTATCAAAATAGGAAATTATGAAGGACCAAATAAGTCATAATTATTAGGGTGTTTGACGGTGTTTAGAAGAGTAACAGTTCTCGTTCTTCGAATATCCTTGCTACATATATTAGCTCGCGCCCATAAATTCTCTAAAATCATCATAAAGAGTTCAAGCTTCATCACAAATAAGAAATATAGGTCAACTAATCGATTCGACTAGGACATAGAAGTGCAGAACGATAACGTCATGAGTGTTTATAATACAAAATATAAACATCGTATTTTTTAAAAGTCATTATGTCCATTTACATAAGGAGATGATTCAAAACTTTTTCAACAACACCTCCAACATCTCTTATAATAATGTGATAAGATTCGTTCAATCAATATATATATGATGTGATTGATCTCATATAATAATCTACCTGGATTCATACCATAAAACTTGTATCCCATCAACTTCTAGGTGGCAACAACAACTAGGTGGAGGAATATATGTATTCATCACGTTCCCATTGTAATATACAGTAAGCATTTCATTTCCTTCAATCATGTGCCTTTCACCAATACCGTCAAAGCTATGTGACAATACAATCTCCCAAGATTTCTACATTTTTCATTTATTTGATGGGATTGATATCGTCTTATAGTGTGATTGGCCTCATCCCATCAAACCTGTACCCAATCAACTTCAATCACTAACCCATGGTGCCATTACTTTTGCATAGTACACGTTAGGGAGTCAAATAAGGACTTATTATATATTATATGCATATAGTGCTCATGAAAAATTACCCTAGCATTTAAAGTGAATCAATTGACCATTATGGGCTTTTACATATGTTGTAGCATTTTTACTGGAAAAGTATTGGATCTTCACCCGAAATTCCTTTCTCTACCCCATCGATGATCTCTAGATATGATAATATTCGGAGACTAAAATGTCAATCCATCTAAACAAATATTGTACATAACTCTATCCTCTGATAAACAGCTAACACAAATAATTGTTTGCAAGATTATCGATTTAAAGGCATAAACATAATATTAATAAAATATTTACCGTTCTGATGGTTTTGAATAAGGTTTCATTGAAAGAAGATTATGTAAGCACGAATTTAGGGAACCTAGTAGATCCACTAATCACACCATCAAAGTTTGTTCCATGTCCATAATATGCAACTCAATGTAAGAGTTCAGACTACCACTCATACTTTGGTATTCCAAGCTTACCAACAATGTTTGAACTACTCACCAAAAATTCAATTTTCTAATATAATGCCATTTTATCTACTTTACCATCCACCCAAAATTTTGAATATAGTAACGAATCATGGAAGGGTAAATGTACTATTTACGATTTACTTTCGCCGCAACCAGACGAGAATATGGAAAAGAGAAAATATGATGTTTAATTTTATGTTGATAGACCATTGTATTGCAATGATATCATTTACAATTGGGTTTATTTTATAGTGGGATAGCATATAATCAACTTCTGAAAACAACGAGGAATACGTGTAAGATTGTATCAAAACGATACATATTATTTTTCCCTCTCTACATAGCTCTATCCTTAATAATATCATGTAAGCTTGATGGGGCTAATCCCATAAAATCCTAGTTAACATCACTATCAAATGAATAACATCATACAAAAAATAAAAACATTATATATCTCTACTACATCATATATTAATAACCATAAAAAGTCAATATACATTCACTATTCTATTTATCCAATTAGTGTGACAAACTTGCACTTTAATTCCAAAGTGAAGACATGTAACAGGTTAAGATCATACATTATATGCTAACAACATATGAACATTATCATATCAAATTCCATGCTCAAATTAGTACAAAAAATTATTAAATCATGCACGTAGAAGAAAAAATATCTATGTATGTTAAGCATTAATAAAATCCTTAGAAAGTAATAATTTAAATTGTAGTATCAATGTAGTTCAATACATACAAAATAATTTTACATCCACAATTTTTACCTCTGATTACAAAAAAATGCAAGCACTGACAGATCTTCTTATACTTTGTAATTCTTAGGTGATTTCTATGAAAATCGATTATATTAAAACTAAATTATTAGTTTTTGAAAAAAAATATCTATCCATTCTACAAAAAGCTTTTAAGTTTTAATTTTTTGGAGAGAAAATGATATATGTTCTTTTCAATAAAAAATTTATATATTTAATTTAATAATAAATATTAAATTAAGTTAAGATTAATAAAAATAAAAGTTTGTTAATTAATCGTATGGGTTATATAGATCTAGCATAAACCCATAAATCTGGTCTAGACTAGAATTTATTTTTGGAAATTTAGCTCTAAAAAGTATGTTATTGGAGATAAACTTTTATGGAATTTATCCCAAGAACAATTTAGTTCTCTTATTGTACTTGCCCTAAAATCAAATCAGTTTTTGTTTTTCCCTGTTGACCTGGGTCTCGGTGTGGGCCTTATTTAGCTAACTGGGTCTTCTATGCTCAGCCCACTGTATTTAGAATCTATTAGGTCAAAAAGAAAACGAAAAACACCCACGCCCTAATCCCCAACCTTCCTTGCCGCAAAAACTTTCAGCAGCTAACTATTAATGTGCAACATGTTGTTGATTGAAGAAAGCAACTAAAGGTAAAGAAGAAAACCTTCATATAAAACTTATTCCCTAACCTCATAGAAAGTGTAATTTATTTTTTATTTACAATTTACATTTTTTTAAGATTGTGATGAAAAGTACTACCACGGATCTCCCCTGTTTCTCAAGAATATGTTTTTCTCAAACACATTCTCTCATATGTAGTCTCTGCAATTTAACACAAGGTAAAATTCGATTATAATAATTATTCATTAGTAAAGAAAGTGGTAGCAAAATTCTGCAGAAAAAGAGCACTGAATGAAAAGTTAAATTCCATATAGATGTCTTCAATACTGAATTCTGTTTTTTATTTGTATTTATTTGTTGTAATCTTAATTCGAAAGCTCAGCTCCTCCTTTCACTTATATATGTATTTAGATACAATTACACGAAAACTAGAAAAACAAATTCTTTTTTTGTTTTGTGACATCGACAAAGTGTTGTATTCGATGTGAAACAATATGTAATAGTTTAACATATCTAAAGTATCTAACTGTTAAATTACACAAAATTTTGTAAATTGTCACTAATGGTTATAAGCCATGGTAGTTCTAGTATAAAAGCATATCACTGTAAGTATAGTTTTTGCCAGTGGTACTTTTTTTTGTCAGAAAATTATGATTTATAAATTAAGATTAGTAAAAGTCATCAAATCTTTTATTACAATACAATTTATTTAGAAAAGTAATACCATCATTAGTACTAATATTAGTCCATCCAGAACTGTCCTTCCCAACTCTTGTACATTTAGCTGCTAGCTCTGCTCATTATATTCTCTATCAATATGATGAACCTTCTAATTAGGGAATTTCGAAATCCATGCCAATATTATATCAATCAAAGTCTGGATCTTCCTATCAATATCCCTATATTTGTTAATACCTTGACCAATATCAAGGTTGTTAGCATAGAAGGATACTGTTTTAACGGTTGATGTTGTTGACTTCGTCATCGCTTGAATAATAGCCCAACATTCACCTTCTTTTGCACTTCTTGCTAGTCCACTTCTCGTCATTTTGTCTACAATATTATTCTCTTTATTGATTGCTATTGATGCAATTCCAGCTTGTTCACATTCCTTCGTGAAAGAAACATCATTTAGCCAAATGATTTCTGCCTTATCCTTCAATAATTTATTTTCTTTAGCACTTTGGTTGTTAACATTTCGTGTCCCTTTTTTTGTCTTCTCATGTCCCTTAGAGAATTATTTATTAATCAAAACATTAGCATTGCTGTTAATTTCATAAATTTACCATATTCTTGTCACATTATCTACAATATTTTTCTCTTTTGCCATGGTACGTAGTAAGTGTAGTCTGCTCAAATCTTTAAAGCATAAATTTGGAAATTAAATAAAAAATTTAAGTTATTTTATTTGTTGAAATCTAGGAATTAACTTATCTTCTTTTGAAGCTAGTATCTGTTTGTTTTTTTAAATTTAAGCATTTAACATAATTAAGATTTGAAACACTTGTGTAACATTTTAAACGCATAATATTATATAATTTACACTACAATAATTTGTAAATATTTTATCTATTTTTATTTTTTTAAATTTCATCTTTTGTCCATGCATTTGATAGAAATGATAATGAGATATTTGATTTACAGGAAAAAGATCGTTGACCATGTCATTTCAATTAAAGATAAATAAACAGAATATTTGGATACATAACAAGTACACGACTGAGAAAAAGGGTATTAGCACCATCCGTCAATTTTATATGACCATATGTATTTTATTATTATTCTTCATTCATGGACTATATAATTAATTCATAAGTTGTATCACATAGGTGGTAATAAATAAAAAATCAGCATATATCATTAATTATTTAAGTAATTCTTCTTTAAAATTTTCACCAAATTGGTCTAAGTTTCATTGTCATTATTGTTTCTAGAATATATGAATCAGTCTCTCTAAAATTGCTTCTCAAGTTTAATCACAAAACATAATCTTTGAAAAATCTAAATTTGGATCAGAATAAATTTCAATTAGTACCATGAAGGTTTACTTAATGATATTGATGTTTTGGATAAGCATTTGGATGTGATCATTATTAAGAAAACATATTAAGTTAACTTATAGAGATTGGTAATTAAATTTCATTTGAATAATTATTTTTCGATTAATCTCTGAAATTGAGTTTGTAATATTTGAAAATCCTTGATATATAATGTGCATTTTGGAAACATCATGCATAATATAGGAATATATAGTGAATCTTTTGTATATGGAGACCTATAGTGTCGGGAGCTATGTTCAAATTTTTGCAGTATATAGGCATATATATAGTGAAATTTTTGCATAATATAGGAATATATATGATGTAGTTTTTACACAATATGGGGACCTAAGACAATTACTCAAAAAAAAGTATAAGGACTTATAGTGCATTTTTTGCATAATATAAAAAAATTATAGTACAATCAATTAAAACAATAATATGGGAACCTAGAGTGATTTTTTTGTATAATATAGGATATATGATGTAGTTTTTGCATAATTGAGGTACTAATATGCAATTAACTTAATCAAAAAAACATACTTCACTGTTGATATATCAACATTTAGGCATTTTTAGAGCACATGGACTAAAAGTTCAATTATTGAAACATAACATCATTTTTTCTCTATACTCTTTTTGCCACCTCAATTAGTCACCACCACCTCTTCCACCACTTACATCTATCAATTCTGCTTCTCTGAATACTCCCTTGAAGAGACCAAAGGTCACCCTAGAAAAGTCTCTCATGTGCAAGCGTCACCACCATCCCCACCACAACAACCCAAGACCGCCTCCTCAGATCTTTCCATAATATCTAATCAATTTTTTATGAAAATATACATGCATGTCCTTGACAAATCTTATACGAGTTACAAGATCTAATTAAGTGGACTATTTATATCTTTGACTTTGAAAATGATTTAAATTAATTAATTTTCTATTGTGTATGAAAACTCAAAAGTTAACATCTTCTTTTTCACAGACCATTTGTTATGGAAATGAGCTTTGCAGAAAAAGAAACTCAGCAAACGGAATCACCATTTAAAATCGGCATGATTTCGTCTCCTTAAAATCTTAATAACAATCATAAATTAATTAAGAAGACTAAGCTTAATTAATTTGTTTCATAAGAACTTAATCGCATCAAGGGTCACAAGCACAACCAGCAACACCACCACCACACAAGACCACTTCCTTGGATTTAATTAAGAAGCAACTAAGGGGGTGCACCGTAAAGGTTGTTCCAGCACCACCAGCATCACCACCTCACTAGATTGACTCCAATGCATTCACATAACAAGGTATGTTTATAGCTGACTTAATTTAATGTTTAATTTATTGTTTAATTTATATTAATTTTGTTTTAATTTATTTTAATATACTTTAATTAATTTTAATTTTTTTAATTTATTCTAAACTATTTTAATTTATTCTAATTTATTTTTAATTTTTTTAATTTTTTTAATTTTTTAATTTTTTTAATTTTATGTTGATTTAAATTATTTTATTTTAATTTTATTCTAGTTTTGTTTTAATTGATTTCAATCTATTTTAATTGATTTTAATTTATTTTAATTTATATAAATTTATTGTAGATCAATTTAATTTATATAGATGAAATCATTATCGAGCTTCCTGAATGATCCAAAATTTATGGCATTTGTGATGGATTGAAGTGCAGCTCTAGGATTTGATCTAAGCTTATGCATGTGTCTGGAATTTGGGAGATTTAATGTTTTTTATTATCCCTGAAGATTTTACAAATGACTACAAGTCTTTGAAGGTGTTTTAGAACAACTTTCTAGAAGATTGTGTTCATAACTTGTAATGTGAGTAATTGATGTCTCCTCATTTGTGATAGATTAATGTTAGGATGAGACATCATTTTTAGTGATTTAGAAGTCTTAAATGTCTATTTTAGTGAGAAATAGTGCACTTTCCTATTTTGAGTCTTGATTTAACAAATTAATATTTTTAGAGCATATTGCGTTTAATTGTTTATTTAGTGTGTATTTTTAAGGATAATTATGGAGCTTAATTAGAGTCCAAGTCAAAGATTACAACTTATGGAAAGAAATTTGCATGGTAATTGGAGATAAGGAAACAAAAGCTAAAAAGATGGAAAAGGAAAAACTACCTAATCTAGGATTCTGCAGTACACGCCTAAAGAAGTGCTATTTTACCCAAGAAATAGGCCGATTTTGGTAATTTCCTTTCATAAGGACAAAGATAATTCTGTTGCGATTCTTTTGGTATCTTATGGAGCTCAAACCGACCAATAACGAAGAAGATATGCTCAAAACAGTCCAGGAGTGTTTATCTTTATTTCCATACGAATTTGAGTTGGACTAGGAGTCCAATACTTTATCTCTTCCTAAAGAAAACGAATTAGTTCTTCTAAACACCTATAAATACACCCTTATATCAATTGTAAAACTACCCTATTAATCCTTGCCTCATAGTAATTAGTTCTTAAGGTTTTTATTCTTCCAGTTTATTGTAGAGAGCAAGATGATGTCTTTTGTAATTTCTTTTAGTTTATTTCCATCAGGTATGAACTAAACTCTCCATAGCTTGGGTTTTGCATAATGTATAATCTATGAATTCTAATTCTTCTATCTAAGTTTCTTTGGGAATTTTATGTTTTAATTTGATATTAGCTACTTACTTAATATTTGTTTATGTGTTTTGATTTATTGTCTTTCCTAGAACTGATCACTTTAGGATTGTTTTAATAGTAGTTAGATGGTCTCCTTGACAGGGTGTTTAACTATTGAACCACCACATAATGTCTAGTGTCGATATTAGTTCTGACAAAACATGATTCTAACTAGATAGTCATTAGGGTTTGTTTTAACCACCATATCACCAATTGATTGTTGCGATTGCTTAGGGCCTTAGTAGCGTTTGATAACCCTATTCTAAACCACGTCTCGGTTGTGCCGTAGCCCCCTTAGTCGCTCTCAAGGTCTAAGGTATGGGAATTTAGAATCCTGACTAAGTATATCAAGAGCTAATATTCTCCCTTATCAACTAGATTTATAGATAGAATTAGAAGGATTAGTGCATACTAGCAAAACCTAAGCTATATCTCTCATCTCATATACTTAGTCTTTTACTTTATTGCCGTTTAATTTCTTAGTTTTAATTCTTAATTTCGAATTCTTTTTGCTTTTATTTTCTGTCTTTAATTATTTACTTTTACTCTTTATTCCTACTCACGTGTATATCACACTTAAGTCCCTGAGAACGAACTTAACTTATCATTAAACTTGCATACGTCATGTAATACTTGCAGTACTTTGCCTGTCTAGGGTGAGAGTGCGTAGTTTCTTGACTTAATTTTATCTTATTTTTATCACACCCTAGGCGACACCAGTAATGTTATATCTTTCATTTAGGTTAAACGGTTTATTTTTAGACTATCTTCTACTTCATTCATGGATGATGCATGTAAATAAATTTCATGTACAAAAACAAAGGTTGGAGGATGTATTTTAGAGGATCTATACTATATTTTTTTATTTTCTTACAATAATTTTGTAAAAGCTATTAACTCCTCAATATAGACTATAGGAAAATTTATTTGAATTTTTAGGGGACATTGACTCCTATTTCATAGACCAAGGGACTGGCGGTGCAATTAATCCATTTATATTTCTGGAACGAGAAATGTTGACTTACTGTGTCGTGAAGTATGTCGAGTTTTTGTTGAATTTACAGTAACACATGCTCTTTTAGGCATTTTTTTCTTAACCAAGCTTTTGAGTTAAATGCACTTACTATTATACAATTACTTTTCCAAAACATAAAATGATTAAAGATGGTCTAAATAAATTTTATTTTATTTTTGTTGGGTTAAAACATTAATTGATGATACAAGGCTAGGTATTAACACCATGACAGTTGTCTCATTTTCCTTCATGATCGGAAACTGAGGTGGTGGTAAAATCCTCCCACTACTGAGAGAAATTTCCGTACAATCATCAACATGTCCAGGATTCGCTGTATCGCTAGGAAGTTGACCTTACGGTCTTGTGTGTAAAAAGCTAGCAATTTGAGAAACTTGAGTCTCAACGATTTTCAATGAAGCAGAATGAGAATTCAAAGTTTCCTCTATCTTGGTTGTCTTTTTAACATATAACAACATAAACTGGTTCAACGTCACAGCTAATTCGTTTACAGTGATAGCCCATTCTTGAGGACGGGAAGGGAGTGCCTTCTAGGCAAGAGTTTCTGCATAAGCATCATATCTAGAATTTTGAGGAGCTTGAACTCCCTGATAATGATTATGAGACTTTTTCTGGTAATTACACCTTTGGGACTTGATACATAGTTTCTTCGATTAGTAGTCCCTTGAGGATTGAACCATTGCATGTGCGGATGATTTCTATTCTAATTACCATAGCCTTGAAAAACCGAATAATGGTTCCCTCGATTATTGATGAAGCATACCAATTTCGGATTATTGGAACACTCTTTCAAAATATGATCATTTTCCCACAAATAGGAAATCATTTAGGTTCTTGTACCGCATTAACACTCACTTTATTGTTAGATACAGACAAATGTTTAGTCTTGTTCTCTAGAGCGGAAAACTTTGCATTTAAAGGAGTTTCTGAGTCTACGTTCAAATTACTTCTCTCGGAAAATCGAAGGGGTGATCTTGATGATTGCCAACTAATTTCATTCTTCACGATCGGATTCATTATACCTAGTTCGTGATTCATGGTTACCATCATAAAACCTCTTCCACACATCATATCAACTTTCTCCTTGGAGGATTCATCTAAACTATGATAGAACAGTAACTTCAATAAATACCCGTGTAATTGATACTTCCTTAGCAATGATTGAAAACGAGACCAAGTGGCCCTACAGCCTCTCCCTGTTCTTGGCAAAATCTTGCCAAATCATGTCCGCACTGTGCAAAAACAAAGGTGCCAGCACAATTACCATTATTACCGACTTCCTAACCAAGCAAATTATTCCTACCCATTAATGTTATTTTTTAGCTCTAATCCTAAATGGATCATATTTGCTAATTGAAGAATTATATTCGTACCCATCTTTATCTTTGATCCCAATTTAGTGAAAATGGTATCAAATCTTTTGTGCAAATTAGATAAATATATATATATATATATTTTTTCTTATCTTAAACCGATGGGTTTGCTAATTAAAGTAATCAATTTTTTTATTTTAATTTTTGTGGAAATGGCATCAAAATATTTTTTACATAATATCTTTTATGATTGAATTATTTAAAATATATTTTAAATTTCTAAGAATAATATTATTTGAGTGAGATTCAATTTTACTTAGATTCGTTTTATTCCTACTCATTATCTTTGATCTCAATTTTAGTGGCTATTTCCACTATAATGTAGATAGTATTGTCTATTGACAATATAGTGTGCTCTTTCTTGACCAAACGAAGAAAGAGGCTTGATAGAATTTAGGAGCATAAGTTTGGCATGTTCCATTATATTGTCTACTTTTTCTGGTTAGTATATAGATAACTATAAGGAAGTGTTCAGCAACTTTAATATGAGTTTACAGATATAGCCATAGCTGCAAATTCTTTTTTCTTTTTTGTCTAGTGAAGGAAGTAGTCATGGATTTGTAAAAAAAAATTATCAATTGAACAAGAATATCATATCTATATCTGAAAGATGGAGTTGAGGAGAAAGAGAGAATTTTAGGGAAACGAGATCCTGAACAAAAGAGGATAAAATTTGAAGAGAGAAGCAAATGATAGTTAAATATTTTAATATAGAATAAATTCTTGTCAAAAATAATAATATAGATTGAAAATTTTATATATTGAATATTTCATTGTTCAAACATAGATTAAAAGAGAAGCATTGGAGCAAGATAAAAAGATTCAGAAATTGTTCGAAGTGCATGAGGTAGTATAGTTATGTCTTTTTGTTATTAATTAAGATAGAAGGGTGTCTTTCGTGATTATTTAATTTATTGACAATGGGTAAACGAGATTCTTGACATGAAAATCATTAAATTGAAGAGAAAGATTGATGCAAAGCAAGCATTGGAATGGAAGAATATGAAGCCATGATTACTGCATTCACCAAGATCAATAGGAGGAAAACTCGATAATTTTAGAATTGAATTTCATGTCAAGAATCTACTTTTAATATGACACCTCCCTTCTTATATAAATAAAAGACAAATATGTTAAAGCATGAGGTAGGTTCAAATCCCCTCCTTGAATATGAGTAACCTAGTTTTGATTTACCTGAATATATGAAGGCGATTATATTTTGTATGGGGTTAAAAAGCTGACCCGGACACCCATGTATTTAAAAAAATACGGATTTATTGCAAACTCACATTTTATTGATATTTCTATATAAAACAATATATTATTATTTAATTATATGGTATTTTTAATTATTTTTAATCTACTTTTTGGTCAACTACTGATATTTCTGTCCCAACATCTTCTTTGGTAACTGAGGAAAGGATGCCAATAAATTTGATTTTTATTATTTTATTTTAAAATAAATGTGTTTAATTTCAATGGGAGTAGAAGGGGATTCCAATGGGTTTCGTTGTTTCTTCTTTTTTTTTGAACAATTATGAAGAACCGTGTTTCATCTCTCAATGGGAATGTGAGGGGATGGCGACGAGGTTCAAATTTTTAATCAAATGGAAATCATATAATGTATCTTTTACTTCCATATTTGAACAAAACATGTAAACGGAATGGAATGTTTTAGTTTAAGTAATCATATGTACTTTCAATTGTAATTGAAAAAGCATATAAATGGAGATGAAATTTCGGATGTTGGAGTGACTTATTTGTTATGCATTTTTTGAATTTAAGTATTCATGCTTGTGAAGAGAAGATTTTGGGTCATTCGAGAAGATGAGTCAGGGGTAAACGACGATGCTAATAAAAAGTAAAAATTTGGAAATAAAAATAACTTCCTATCCGTTTTTGTGTCAGTTTCGTCTATTTTTTGATGGAAGGGATTTTAGCAAAGACATTGTGTTTGTTCAACATTTTTCAGTGCTCCTAAGTAATTTAACTAATTATTGTATCCCTCTGAAGTGTTATATTCGAAGCGGATATAAATTTTTTGATGCTGCTGTAAAAAACATAAAACCTTTTTGAATCCCAATTCAGAGGCTTTTTTTAGTTATTGCACTACAAGTCCCTTGCTTCTAAAATAAGGGTGCACCCTATCCTAAATGAACCCCACTAGCAGCGCTTTTTTGTGATTCGCTATTAGCACAAGTACCATCATTGAGAACCGAGCCAACATCCCATGTATTCTTTACAATTGTCTCATTGATGTCTCCTCATTTGTGATTTATGTTAGGACGAGACATCATTTTTAGTGATTTAGAAGTCATAATAATCGATTTTCTTGAGAAATAGTGCACTTTCCTATTTTGAGTCTTGATTTAGTAAAATAATATATTTAGAGCATATTGGGTTTAATTATTTATTTAGTGTGAAGCTTTAAAGATAATTATGGAGATTAATTAGAGTCTTAGTCAAAGACTACAAGATATGGAAAGAGATAAGCATGGTAATTGGAGATAAAGGAAAGAAAAGCTAAAATCATGGAAAAGCTGCCTTAAATCTGAATTTCTGCAGCTACGCCTAAAGAAGTGGTGATAACTCCAAAACTGAGCCGATTTTGGAAGATTCCTTTCAGTGGAACGTACATAATTCTGTGAGGATTCTTCTGGTATCTTATGGGCTAAAAACCGACCAATAACGAAGAAGATATGATTAAAACAAGTCAGCAGTAATTATCTTTATTTCCATACGAAATTGAGTTGGGCTTGGAGTCCATTACTTAACCTATCCCTCAAGAAAACGAATTAGGTCTTCTAAACACCTATAAATATACCCTTATATCACTTGTAAATCATCCTTGCCTCATAGTAATTAGTTCTTAAGGTTTATTCTTCCAGTTTATTGTAGAGAGCAAGATGATGTCTTTTGTAATTTCTTTTAGTTTATTTCCTTCAGGTATGAACTAAACTCCCCATAGCTTGGGGTTTGCATCATGTATAATATATGAATTCTAATTATTCTATCTAAGTTTCTTTGGGAATTACATGTTTTAATTTGATATTAGCTACTTACCTTTATATTTGTGTATGTGTTTTGATTTATTGCCTGTCCTAAACCTGATCACTTTAGGCTTTCTTAATAGTAATTAGATGGTCACCTTAACTGGGTGTCTAACTATTGAAACACCACATAAAGTCTAGTGTCGATATTAGTCCTGACAAAACTGATTCTAACTAGATAGTCATTAGGGTATAGTTTAATCACTATCACCATGTATGGAAATTGATTGCTTAGGGCCCTAGTGGCATAGGATAAACCTATTTGAACCAGCCTCGTGGTGTGTCTGTAGCCCCCTTAGTCGCTCTCAAGGTCTAAGGTATGGGAATTTAGAATCCTGACTAAGTATACAAGAGATAATATTCTCCCTTATTAATTAGATATAATAGGAAGAATTAGAAGGATTAGTGCATGCTAACAAAACCTAAGCTATATCTCTCATCTCATATTCTTCGTATTTTATTTTATTGTCTTTATTTTCTTAGTTTAATTTTTAATTTCGAAATTCTATTCCTTTCATTTTTTGTCTTTCATTAATTATTGCTTACTCGTTATTGTTACCTATTCTTATAACACACTTAAGTCCCTGAGAACGAACTCAGCTTACTAACTAAAACATGCATACGTACTGTAATACTTGCAGTACTGTGCCTGTCTAGGGTGAGAGTGCATAGTTTTCTAGACTTTATTTATCTTATTTTTATCACACCCTAGGCGACACCAAGTTTTTGGCGCTGCTGCCGGGGACTTGTTTCTCGTTAGCGTGTGGGTTATCTATTTCGAGTAGTAACTTTTAATTAATTTTTATTTTTCAGTATTTATTTTTTATTTTTCCGGATTTACGCTTGTGGTTTGCTTTAGTCTTTTTCATGTTTCACAGTGTTTAATTCATGGCCTCCGTTATCGGAGCCTGAGAGGAGCTTCAGACCTTATAACAAACGTGTTCGTGAGGAAAGATCCTTAAGAAGAGCTATGGCAGCCGTACAAGATCCGTTAAATCCACCACTTGGAGTCCCACCTGGAGGATTACCAAGAGGAACACCACCACCACCTATTCCACCTGGTGGACAATAACAAGGAGGAGGTAATGGGCAGAATAATCTTAATCAAAACCGTGTTGATTAAAACCATCCTGGCCTGCATGTGCCGTTTCATGTTCAAAGAATAGGTTACTGTCCTCCAGAGATCCAGAATATTAAATTTAGACCCGATCCGTGTATGCTCAGTCAATTTCAAAGTCATGGAATCTACAGTGGAACAGCAGTTCAAGATCCGGTAAGATCGATTCAGAAGTTTATGTAGATTTGTTATGCTTATGTTACTCCAGGCATTACACGCGAGCAACTGTATTGTAATATGTTTTCGTTCTTCTTACCCGGTAGAGCTAGCGAATGGCTAGATAGAAAACAACCTGGAACAATTAATTCATGGACAGAACTTAAAGCCGCATTCTTTAACCGTTTTTATCAAAAGAGTATGAGACTCAAAGATCAAAGCGAGCTTGCAAGATTTTGTCAAGAAGATGGAGAAACAGTCGGAGAATCATGGACAAGGTTTCAACATAAATTAGCTAGATGTCCACTCCATGGTTATACCCCCGCTCTACAACTTGCTATATTCTATGAAGGTCTTAATGATAAAGGTAGAGAGAAGGTGGATAACATTGGAAAGGGTAATTTTGTGTCCATGAATCATAATGAAGCATCCGAGGTTTTGGAAAATATTATTGAACAAGAAAGGATTTGGCCTTCAACGCGAGTTCCTATAGCAAAGACCCGACGTACGCTTCATTTAGATGCAGAAATTGCGAACTCAGCTCAGATATCCGCATTAGAAAATCAAATCAAATAGCTGAAGTTAGAGATGCAAAAGAATTTAGCCGCAGCAAACGTAGTACAAGAAGCACAAGGTTTCCAACAATGTGGGGTTAATAATCATACATGGGAAGAGTGCGAAGGAAATCCATAATCTGTGTGCTTCATATCCAACCGAGGAGGTTATCAATGGGGTAACCAAAACCATCCGGGTATGCAGTATTCAAATATTCAAGGGGCCGCTAATCTTGGTCATTATCAACCGCGCCCCAAGAACAACTCTTTCCAACCGCGAGGTCAGTATCAAAATCAACATCAAAACAGACCTTCTCCCCCTCAACAACCTGTTCAAGGTGCCTATACCGATACACTAGATCAGAAAGCTTTACCTCAGTATCCTCAAGAAGGATCTATGGATAATCAACAAGTAATAAAAATCTTGGACTGTTTGACCACGAGTATGAACACTCGGGAAGAAAAGTTACGAGGACAAGATGCCACAATTCAGATTTTGGGTACTCAAGTAGAACAATTAAACAAAGTTTTAACCAATTTAATGGAACAGAAAGAATTGAAGGCAATCAAAGGAGGTGATGACAATGTTGGGTTCGAAGCTTGTAAGGCTATTTTCCTTGAAATTGAAGAAGAAAAGAAGGAAGTACCGCATGCTGCCGTTAGTGCCGTGGAAGTTCCGAGTACCGAAGAAGAATCAACCAAGTCTAGTCCCGTGTAATCTGACTGTTCTGAGGTTTATGTGGAGGACGATTCAGAAAGAGCCGAATTTATACAGCTTCTGAAGGATATGCAAGAAGAGATTCGATCGGTTATGGATTATCAAGCTGAGCTGGCTAAAGAGAAAAAGAAGAAGAGACGGTGGAACCGCCACCTGTTGTTCAACTAGTGTCACCAACTATTCCTGATACAAATCCAAAGGATGACACTGAGCTCAAGACATTTGTAGAGGCGTACCAACCTGATAATATCAACGCCCAGATGCTTGAGATTGCGAAGAAAGGACTTACACCATAACAAGTTTTTACGCAAGCTATTCCTAAGAAAGAAGCGAGTGTAGAGATCCCTAGAGAGAATTTGAGAGTCTCTAGAAGAAGTGAAAGATTGCTACCAACAAAGCTTAAAGATCCGGGAAGTTTCAACCTTCCTATTCAAATTAATGGTATGCTCAAGGTGAAAGCTATGTATGATGTGGGTTCTGTTGTGAATCTTATGCCTAAGTCCGTGTTCGAGAGACTTGGACTTCAGAAATCAGAGAAAACTTCAGTGAAGTTGCAGTTCGCTGACAACTCAGTTACCAGGACATGGGGAACAGTGGAGGACGTCTTAGTCCGTGCAGGTAGTATCGCCATCCCTACTGACTTTGTTATACTTGAGTCTGATGCAGATAAGCAGGTTCCAATCATACTTGGACGACCTTTCATGGCCACAAGTCAAAGTTTCATAAACTTCCAAGAAGGGACCATTACCCTTCATGCAAAGAATGTATCCGAGACCTTCTATTTCTTGGGTAAGAAACCAAGGAAATTAGATCCCACCGTTCCTGTCATCCACAGCCTTTCACATCACAAAGTCCCTCCTGAGAAGATCCACTTAAAGCCTGTGGATACTGAGCCAAACATTGAGTTTGGGGTTGGCCATGAAGTTCTATGGAAAGCTCACAAACGCGAGAATAGGCCACGTAGTTTTAAAGACTCGTGGATGGGACCATTCATTGTCACTAAGGTTGTTTCAGCCAAGGTGATAGAAATTCGACCCAAGAAGGGGATCAAGCGCAGATTAGTTGATGTTCATAGCCTAACTCGTTGTTGGGGAGGCTATATTCGCAAATCTTGATAGAGGTAACTCGTCTAACTTTAAAAGACGTTAAACAAAAGTGCTGTACGGGAGACAACCCGCAATTTTTTAAGTTTTTATGTCTTTTAAGTTTTTAGTTTATGTTTAGTTTAGTTGTTTTTAGTTGATATTGCATATTTGAGAAAGGTATTAGTGTTTTTTATGCTTAGGTATTAGAGAAATCGAGTTCGGGAGGAGAAAACAAATTTTTCGGAAAAATCTGACCATCGGGCCGGTATACCGGACCTCATCCCCGGTATACCGCAGAGAGGAAAAACCTGTGTCATGGGTAGGTGCCTCGGGTTTTGTGCCGAGTAGAAAAAATATCTGGACGATGGGTCCGGTATACCGGACCTCAGCCCCGGTATACCGCGGGATCAAAAACCCGTGCCACGGGTAGGTGCCGCGTGTTTATTGACGAGACGAAAAATTTTGGAGCAACAGAAGGTGCGGTATACCGCACCATATGCCCGGTATACAGCGACGCGCCGACTGGAGAGAGAAAAGTGCGGATTGGAGTTTATAAAAGAGGGTTAATGCTTATTATTCCGAATTTACAAAACCTCAAGCCTCTCTTTCTTCTCCAAACCTCTCCCAACTACATTGAAGCTCATAAAAACCTTCCCCAATCATCAAAACACTACCCAATCATCAAGAAAAACACATCAAATCTTCTCTCCACTTCATCACAAAGGAGATTCAAGCACTCAATCCTCACCAAACACATTAGATTGAAGAATCAAGAGCTTAAATTTACAAAATTCATCTTACAATTTCTTAAATCTAAGCCAATCCATCATAAATTCTCCTTATCCACATAGAGATTCATCATCCATTAATCTTTTCTAAGCCAAATCAAGCTTGTTCAACTAAAAATTCACAAGTTCAAATTTCAAGAGTTGTTAAAGCTTTGAGTTGGGGGGTTAATTGAGGATGACTAATTGAACAACAATATTAGCTAACAAGAGGGGGGTGAAGAAAAGCAAGGTTTTGGGTTCAATTGAGAAGAAATCAAATAACAAAGGTTCTAGTTCTAAATCAAAGGGTAAAAACGATGTTGAAGATGGAGATACGATGGCTTTGTTTGATCGTAATGGTAAAAGGCTCTACTTTTATGCAAAGGAGAAAACACAACTTCCACCCTTCAAAGGTCCTACACCCAAGGAAAAAGAGGAAGCTTCAAAGGCCTTCATAGCTTTTGTAGAGAAACAATTAAAAAAACTACCTTTTGCTTATGAGAAAGTATTCAAGGAAGAAGTTGGTACAGGAAAATACAAGAGATTCTTAGAGCTTGGTGCAAAATTGGGTTGGTCTACGTTTATGGTAAGACGTTCTGAATTATGTCATGAGTTAGTTTTGGAATTCTAGTTAGGCCTCTTTAGCCGAGATAGTAAAGGTTGTGTTCCGATTAGAGGAAAGTTAGTTCCTTTCACAGTTGAGGAGATTAGAAACCACTTCAAGTTTAAGAAATTGAAAGGTTATTGCAAATATGATGAAGCGGTTGCTAAACAAAAAATCTTTGATGAGGAATTACTTTTTGAGCATGTTTTAGACAAGGAGAAAGTGCAATCACATAAGGGAGAATTGAAGGCACCTTGGCCTTACAAATATCTTCAACCGGATGCGAGAATTTGGCACAATTTCCTTATTCCTAATGTCTTTGGAAACACACGAACTTTGGATGTGACTATGAAGAACGCTTTACTTTTGGATTGTATTTTGAGAGAAGAAGAAGTAGATGTGGCACAGTTGATATATGAGGAGGTGATACAATTTTCGGTCTCTCCTAAATCAGTTTATAATGTTAAATTTCCAACTATGATCACGTGTCTTGTGCGAAAAGCGAATGTTGTATTGGGTGAAGAAGAGAAACTCAAGTTTAAGACGAGTTATGTTGATAATGCTTGGATCAAAGATGTATTTCGGAAAGCGGGTGATACGCAAATCTCGAAAGAAGAAGAAAAGGAGCAAGGTTGGCAAGAGAAGATGGAGGAGCGTTTAAACAAATTCGAAGCAGCTCAAACTTCTTTAGTCAATGATGTGGCACAAATCAATGCTAATCAAGTGCACATCATGAAACTCTTTGAGCAATTAACGAAAGATCAAGCAAATCCAACCTTGGATGTCAATAATGCGAGGTAATAGCCTCGGGAGTATGTTCTCTTTCTTCCTTACCATTTATGTAAATGCTTTTATCTGCTAATTTTTTAATTTATGTTTCGAGTCCTTTTCGAGTCGTGGAGACACGGCTCATTTTTGAGTTGGGGGTGTGGGGATTCGGTGTCTCTCACCTCCATTTTTCTGTTTTTAGGTAGAAATTAAATTTTTTTGATATATGGGAATTAGATGTAGAGTGTGTTTAATAGATTGAAAGCATAAGCTCAGTGAATTGATGATATAAAGTAGTATGTTTATGAGCTATGTTATTTGTATGCTTTGAGTATATGTAGGAAAACACACGTTGATAGTAAAGAAAAGATTAGTGAGCAATGCGATAGAAAGTATGTTCGATCTCAGGGAACCTTGAGAAGTTTGTAGGCCGTGAGATCCAAACTAGTGGACAAACCCATTTGATGAAAGTGATAAAGGTAAGAAAATAACGAAATTGCATAGTGTAGAAAGTGATTAAGGCGGTTCTTTAATATTGAAGCCAATTGAAGCCTTTTTATACCTTCTCACCTTGTTATTTTGATTTTATATGCTATATCCTTCTCAGCCCCTTCTAGCCTTTCTAAAGTTTTTTTTGAAACACATTATAAGCCATATCCCTTTAGATTATAGGACTTTTCAATATGACCCGCAGTCGAATCGCGATGCATAGACAGTTGTTTTAGAACTTGAGTTTGGGGTGGTGGGTCCACCATTATGGGAATTGTTATCGGGATGAGATTTTTTAGCTTATTAATTGTGCTTTGTGCTTTATATTGATGATGATTCACAGATTTTTATTGTAACCTTTTGCCGGGGTAATAGTGAATGAAAAAGAAGTTACGAGCTAAATTTGCCAACAAGGGCATTAAAAGAAAAATATATATATGAGAGAATAGCGTGATATCTCAACATTAAAAGAGAGTCATAGCTTAAAAATTGATTTGAAAAGAAAAGAAAATATATATATTCAGACCGGCAAAGTGGAATTTTTATGTGAACATCTTATGCTTTAATTGGGTTATTGGGGATGCTACATTGTGCGTCAAGGAATTCATTGGGTTGAGTGAGAAACGTTTTATGAGAGTAACTCAAGCTCTAGGGCGATTCGTTGATGGCTAGTTAGGAGATAGCCAAAAGCTCACTCTAAATTATTCAAATATACTATCATACCGTCCCTAAGCCTACATTACAACCTTAAAGACCTTTTGGTTCTTTGCTATGTAACTGAGAAGTGATTGAGCCATTAGAGAGTAGTTAAGTGGATCTTTGAATACTAGTGAAACTCGATGAACAATCTATAGCTTTCCTGGGGAACTGAGTAAAGTACCAATCCTTCTTACATTGCGAAACTAATCTGATCTTGAATTCAAGCCGTGTTGACTGTGGATATAAGAAGTGTACAGGTATGTAGTTTATGAATATTATTGCATGAAATTTTCTGAGTTGTTGCTTTAGGTTTATTCTATATATTCTGCTATGTTCTTCCCATTATGTTGAAAATTTCATAAGTGTGTATTTATAGACTTCCCTTTGTTTTTATCTTTATTGTATCGGGACGATACAACTTTGAGTTTGGAGTCTTGATGTCTCCTCATTTGTGATAGATTTATGTTAGGACGAGACATCATTTTTAGTGATTTAGAAGTCATAATAATCGATTTTCTTGAGAAATAGTGCACTTTCCTATTTTGAGTCTTGATTTAGTAAAATAATATTTTTAGAGCATATTGGGTTTAATTATTTATTTAGTGTGAAGCTTTAAAGATAATTATGGAGATTAATTAGAGTCCAAGTCAAATACTACAAGATATGGAAAGAGATAAGCATGGCAATTGGAGATAAAGGAAAGAAAAGCTAAAATCATGGAAAACGAAAAGCTGCCTTAAATATGAATTTCTGCAGCTACGCCTAAAGAAGTGGTGATAACTCTAAAACCGAGCCGATTTTGGAAGATTCCTTTCATAGGGACGTAGATAATTCTGTGAGGAGTCTTTTGGTATCTTATGTGCTAAAAACAGACCAATAACGAAGAAGATATGATTAAAACAAGTCAGCAGTAAATATCTTTATTTCCATACGAAATTGAGTTGGGCTTGGAGTCCATTACTTAACCTCTCCCTCAATAAAACGAATTAGGTCTTCTAAACACCTATAAATACACCCTTATATAACTTGTAAATCATCCTCGCCTCATAGTAAATAGTTCTTAAGGTTTATTCTTCCAGTTTATTGTAGAGAGCAAGATGATTTCTTTTGTAATTTCTTTTAGTTTATTTCCTTCAGGTATGAACTAAACTCCCCATAGCTTGGGCTTTGCATCATGTATAATCTATGAATTCTAATTCTTCTATCTAAGTTTCTTTTGGAATTACAAGTTTTAATTTGATATTAGCTACTTACCTTTATATTTGTTTATCTATTTTGATTTATTGACTGTCCTAAACCTGATAACTTTAGGCTTTCTTAATAGTAATTAGATGGTCACCTTAACTGGGTGTCTAATTATTGAAACACCACATAACGTCTAGTGTCGATATTAGTCCTCACAAAACTGATTCTAACTAGATAGTCATTAGGGTATAATTTAATCACTGTCACCATGTATGGAAATTGATTGCTTAGGGCCCTAGTGGCGTAGGATACCCCTATTTGAACTAGCATTGTGGTTAGTCTGTAGCCCCCTTAGTCGCTCTCAAGGTCTAAGGTATGGGAATTTAGAATCCTAACTAAGTATACAAGAGCTAATATTCTCCCTTATTAACTATATCTAATAGGAAGAATTAGAAGGATTAGTGCATACTAGCAAAACCTAAGCTATATCTCTCATCTCATATTCTTCGTATTTTATTTTATTGTCTTTATTTTCTTAGTTTAATTCTTAGTTTTGAAATTCTATTCCTTTTATTTTCTATATTTAATTAATTATTGCCTACTCGTTATTGTTACTTATTCGTATAACACACTTAAGTCCCTGAGAACGAAGTCAACTTACTAACTAAAACTTGCATACGTCCTGTAATACTTGCAGTACTGTGCCTTTTTAGGGTGAGAGTACGTAGTTTTGCCCCACTATTTTTGAGTATTGACTCATAAGCCTTTGTACTGCTTGGGATCAAACTTGTTGTCCCTATATTATCCTGTGATGTCACAATTCTTTGATTACTCATTCAATCAATTAAAATATGCGTTCGATTTAAAAAAAATAGGTAGCCGATTAATATAATAAAATAAGAACCCACTAACAACTACCTTTTGGGCTTTGGGCTTTTGAATAAGAAAAAATAATAAGACATTTAGGAGATCGAGAAAGCACTATTGAAACCTTAAACCAAACCTAATTCTTAAAAATCCTTAGAAAACATAAATAACACGCCGCCACACAACGCAAATAGCTCTTTGAAAGAATGACTGACTCCTCCTCCTAAGCCAGGTTTATCGTCATCAATTTGAAGGTATAACTTCACTCCTTAATTTTTCTTCTCTATCTACACACATAAAGTCTTCTAATCTGTACATCTAGATGTTTATTTACTTATAGTAAAAGAAATTGAAAAAAGTAATTTGGCTATTAATTGTATTTGTTTATATTTTTAATCAATTTTACCCAGATTATATTATACATGTAATTTAGTATCCTCTTTAAGTAATGATGTACTAGGCGTTTGTTTGAATCAATGAAGTTTAGCGCCAAAAAATCAAATTGTTTTAAATTCAAATTAATCTATTTTGAGTACAGAAGATAGATCTAAATTTAATCTAATTAGTTTTACATTTTTTACACAGGTGCATAAGATAATATAGTGTGATTTCTATTTGGATATCGGATTAACTAAAATAAAAAAGAAGATAAGATCGTTAGCCATAACATTCCAGTATTTATGGTAAGCTTTACTTTTTAGGGTATTAAGATGAAAATCTTTAGATTGTTTTTATGTTGAATTTGAATTTTATTGAGATAGTTCAATTATAAGTTTTTTATGTCTCACTAATTATAATTTTCAAAATTAGTTCTTATCCAGCAGCTTTTATAAATGCATATAGCCATAGTGTAGTCAAATCTATAGTCTTGTTGTAAAATCCATCTAAAAATTCACGAAATATTCAATTGTTGGAGGTTCAAGCATGTTCTCATAGTTATATATTTCACATCACTTATTCTAATTTATAAGTGAAGAAATTTAGAAAAATAAATCGAAAAAGTATAAGAGATGAAAGTATTACTGAACTTATATGTTTTCATAAAAAATACTTAAATTGTTGTCATATTGAATGAATTTAATTTTCATAAGGATAATTTGGTTTGGTAATTAGGTTGTTAAGTGTCACTAATTATGATTTTTAAAATTAGTTATTGTAAACTAGCATTTAGTAATGCATGGTATTAATTATTCGTATTCTCATGGATAAAATATTTCATATTAATTCATAAGAGAAGAGATTGAGAAAAATAAATAGAAAATATTCAAGAGATAAATTAATACCTAACTTGTATTTTTCAAATTGTGATACAAAGGGCGGATGCAGCCCACCCCAGCCCACCCCAGCCCACCAGATAATATTGTATTTTAGCCGGTTTTTTTAAAAAAAAATAGGTAAAATGTAAATAAAAAATATTAAATTACTAATATTGATATGCTTACTTTAGTATTCCTTTTGCAGTATTTCCCTAGGAACTTTGCAAATAACTACATCACTCAAACTACTAAGTTTGTCAAACTACAAGATAGTGATGGTAAGGATTTGAGTGTTCAATTTTTACTGTATAAGAATAAATCATCTTCAACTGCTGGATGGAAAATTTTGCTAAATACAGGCAATTGAAAGTCGGATATGTTTGTGTTTTCATGCCGAAACTGGCGGAGAAAGTATTGTTTAGTGAGAGTGTGTACTTATATTTAATTTGTCATGTATGTCTTTGGATACTATTTTTCTCTTTACAAATAGTTGTTTCGTGGATATTAATGTCATTCAAATAGTTTCTTGAACTTTTTGTTACATGTTAATGAACTTGTTTATTCAAATATTACATGTCCTTAGATGTTAATGAATTTTGGGCAATGATTAAAAGAACTGAATACTTTATTATGATTTGGAAGCTATTACTTATAGTTTACAACAATTTAAACATAAATATTAAAATTTACTAAAGAAATTGAAGCGCAATTACAATTGAAAATTAAATTTCTTGGTCAGTTTTTTTTTTCATGAATTTAATGTTTTTTGATTTTATAATACTGTAATATTGTTTATAAATTGTTACGAATCTTAGTTTTATTATTTTATTATCTATTATTTAAAATATTCATTACAATAGTTTTTATTGAATTTATTATGATTTTTTTAATAAATTAATTAAATGTTTTGTTAATATTCATTAAAGTAGAAATTTTTTGTACGCATAGAGGAATCGAATTGTAGTAAATGCCATTACTGTGATTGAGGATGATTGGTCAGTGGATCAAAGAAGAATTTCTTTTTCTATGAATTAGGCAATTAGCCATAGCAGCAAATTTTTTTTTCTTTTTCGTCCAATGAAGGTAGCAGTCATGGATTCGTAAAACAATTTATTTATTAATTGAACTAGAATATCAGATCTATATCTAAAAGATGGAGTTGAGGAGAAAGATAAAATTTCAGGAATACGTGATCAAACAAAAGAGAATAAAATTTGTAGAGAGAAGCAAATGTTAGTTAAATATTTTAATATAGATTGAATTCTTTTAAAAAAAAATAATCTAGAATGAATATTTTATATATTAAATATTTCATTGTTTAAACTTAGATTAAAAGAGAAGCGTTGGAGCAAGATAAAAAGATTCAGAAATTGATCGAAGAGCATGAGGTGGTATAGTTATGTCTTTTTCGTATTAATTAAGATAGAATGGTGTCTTTAGTGGTTATTGAATGTATTGAATAGAAAGATGGATGCAAAGCAAGCATTGGAATGGAAGAATATGAAGTCATGATTACAGCATTCACCAAGATCAATTGGAAGAAAACTCGATAATTTTAGAATTGAATTTCATGTCAAGAATCTACTTTAAATATGACACCTCCCTTCTTATATAAATATAAGACAAATATGTTAAAGCATGAGGTAGGTTTAAATCCCTCCTTGAACATGGGTAACCTAGAGTTGATTTACCTGAATATGTATGGAGAGGCGAGTATATTTTTTATGGGATTAAAAAGCCGTCCCAGACACCCATGTTTTTTAAAAAAGACAGATTTATTGCAAACTCACATTTTATTGATTTTTTCATATAAAAAAATATAATATTATTTAATTATATGGTATTTTTAATAATTTTTAATCTACTTTTTGGTAAACTACTGATATTTCAGTCCAAACATCTTTGGTAATTGAGAAAAAGATGCCAATAAATTTGATTTTATTATTTGTTTTGAAAATAAACGTGTTTCCTTTCAATGGGAGTAGAAGGGGATTCCAATGGGTTTCGTTGTTTCTTCTTTTATTTGAAAAATTATATAGAACCGTGTTTCATCTCTCAATGGGAATGTGAGGGGATGGCGACGAGGTTCAAATTTTTAATCAAATGGAAATCATATAGTGTATCTTTTACATCCATATTTGAACAAAACATGTAAACGGAATGGAATATTTTAGTTTAAGTATTCATATGTACTTTCAATTGTAATTGAAAAAGCATATAAATGGAGATGGAATTTCGGATGTTGGAGTGAGTTATTTACTATGTATTTTTTGAATTTAAGTATTCATGATTGTGAAAAGAAGATTTTGGGTCTTCCGAGAAGATGAGTTAGGGGTAAACGACCACGCTAATAAAAAGTAAAAATTTGAAAAAAAAAATAACCACCTATCCATTTTTGTGTTAGTTCCGTCTATTTTTAGATGGAGGGGATTTTAGCAAAGACATTGTGTTTGTTCACCATTTCTCAGTGCTCCTAAGTAATATAACTAATGATTGTAATATAACCACCTAAACATTTGTGTGCTAGTTCCGTCTATTGTTTGCATATTTAATGACATTAATTTTCATAAAGATAATTTGGTTTGGTAATTAGATTGTTAAGTGTCACCAGTTATGATTTTTAAGATAGTTATTATCAACTTGCTTTTATAAATACATATCTTCGTAATGTAGTTGTTGTAAAATATTCAGTTTAGCTGTAAAATTCATCGAAAAGTTCAATTTTTTGATGTTCATGGTATTAATTATCCATATTCTCATGGATAAAATATTTCGTATTAATTCATAAGTGAAGATATTTAGAAAGATAAATAGAAAATATCATAGAGATAAGTTACTACCTAACTTGTATGTTTCTAATTGTTATACCAATGGCCAATGCAGCCCACCCCAGCCTACCAGATAATATTGTATTTTAGCCTTATTTTTTTAAATTAGGTAAAACATAAATAAAAAATCTTATATAGCTAGTATTGATATGCTTACTTTAGTATTCCTATTGCAGTATTTCCCTAAGAACTTTGCAAATAACTACATCGCTCAAACGACTAAGTTTGTTACCCTACAAGATAGTCTTGGTAAAGATTTTAGTGTTAAATTTTCAGTTTATAAGAATAAATCATGTTTAACTGCTGGATGGAATAAATTTGCTAAAGTCAGGCAATTGAAAGTCTGAGATGTTTATGTTTTCATACCATTAGACACTGGAGGAGAAGTAACAATAAGAGTAAAAATTACTCGTGCAGTGATTGACAGTATTGTTTAGTGAGAGTGTGTACTTATATTTAATTTGTCATGTATGTCTTTGGATAATATTTTTTGTTTACAAATAGTTGGTTCGTGGATATTAATATCATTTAAATAGTTTCTTGAACTTTTTGTTACATGTTAATGAACTTGTTTATTCAAATATTACATGTTTTTAGATGTTAATATATTTTAGGCAATGATTAAAAGAACTAAATACTTTATTATGATTTGGAAGCTATTACTAATAGTTTACAACAATTTAAACATAAATATTAAAATTTACTAAAGAAATTGAAGCGAAATTACAATTGAAGATTAAATTTCTTGGTTCGTTTTAATTTTTTGTTTTTCATGAATTTAAATTTTTTTGATTATATAATATTGTAATATTCTTTATAAATTGTTATGATTCTTAGTTTAATGATTTTGTAATTTATTATTTAAAATATTCATTAAAGTAGTTTTTTTGAATTT
Organism: Nemophila menziesii; assembly: GCA_029959085.1. Classification (NCBI taxonomy): domain Eukaryota; kingdom Viridiplantae; phylum Streptophyta; class Magnoliopsida; order Boraginales; family Hydrophyllaceae; genus Nemophila; species Nemophila menziesii. Next base: position 688,964 of record JARWIR010000044.1, read on the forward strand.
ATTATGATTTTTTAATAAATTAATTAAATGTTTTGTTAAGATTCATCAAAGTAGAAATTTTTTGTACGTATGGAGGAATCGAATTGTAGTAAATGCCATTACTGTGATTGAGGAAGATTGGTGAGTGGGCCAAAGATGCATATTTTTTGTAAAAATTTTTTAATCGAGGACGTATGTTTGAAGATCAAAAAAAAATAGTGTAGTAAAATCAATAGTCTTGTTGATAAATCCATCTAAAAGTTCATGAAATATTCAATTGTTGGAGGTTCATACATGTTCTCATAGTTATATAATTTACATCACTTATTCAAATTTATAAGTGATGAAATTTAGAAAAATAAATCGAAAGAATATAAGAGATGGAAGTAATACTGAACTTGTATTTTTTCATAAAAAATCTTTAAATTGTTGTCATATTTAATGGATTGGATCTTCATAAAGATAATTTGGTTTGGTAATTAGATTGTTAAGTGTCAGAAATTATGATTTTTAAAATTAGTTATTGTCAACTAGCTTTTATAAATGCATATCTTCTTAATGTAGTTGCTGTAAATTCTTTACTCTAGCTATAAAATCTATTGAAAAGTTCAATTTTTTGATGTTCATGGTATTAATTATTCATATTATCGTGCATAAAAATATTTCATATCAATTCATCAGTGAAGATATTTAGAAAAATAAATAGAAAATAACCAAGAAATAAATTACTACCTACTTGTATGTTTCAAATTGTGATACTAAGGGCGGATGCAGCCCACCCAGCCCACCAAATAATATTGTATTTTAACCTTTTTTTTTAAAATAGGTAAAATATAAATAAAAAAATATTATATTACTAATATTGATATGCTTACTTTTGTATTCCTTTTGCAGTATTTCCCTAATAACTTTGCAAATAACTACATCGCTACTAAGTTTGTCAAACTACAAGATAGTGTTGGTAAAGATTTGAGTGTTAAATTTTCAGTTTATAAGAATAAATCATGTTTAACTGCTTGATGGAAAAATTTGCTAAAGACAAGCAATCGAAAGTCTATGATGTTTGTGTTTTCATGCCATCAGACACTAGAGAAGAAGTAAGAATAAGAGTTAAAATTACTCGTGCAGTGATTGATAATATTGTTTAGTGAGAGTGTGTACTTATATTTAATTTGTCATGTATGTCTTTGGATAATATTTTTTTGTTTACAAATAGTTGGTTCGTGGATATTAATGTCATTCAAATAGTTTATTGAACTTTTTGTTACATGTTAATGAACTTGTTTATTTAGATATTATATGTCTTTAGATGTTAAGGAATTTTAGGCAATGATTTAAAGAACTGAATACTTTATTATGATTTGGAAGCTATTACTAATAGCTTACAACAATTTATACATAAATATTAAAATTTACTAAAGAAATTGAAGCGCAATTACAATTGAAGGTTAAATATTTTAATTAGTTTTAATTTTTTGTTTTACATGAATTTAATATAATACTGTAATATTTTATAAATTGTTATGAATCTTAGTTTTATGATTTTATAATTTATTATTTAAAATTTTCATTACAATAGTTTTTATTGAATTTGTTATGATTTTTTAATAAATTAATTAAATGTTTTGTTAATATTCATTAATGTAGAAATTTTTGTACATATGGAGGAATCGAATTATAGTAAATGACATTATTGTGATTGAGGAAGATTGATCATTTGGGCAAAGCATTATTTTTTTGTATGAAGTAGGCAAGTAGCCATAGTAGCAAATTGGTTTTTCTTTTTTGTCCTATGAAGTAAGCAGACATGTATTACTAAAACAATTTTTTTATTAATTGAACCAGAATAACAGATCTATATATGAAAGACGGACTTAAGGAGAAAGAGAGATTTTAGGGAAAAGGGATGTTGAACAAAAGAGGATAAAATTTGTAGAGAGAAGCAAATGTTAGTTAAATATTTTTATATATAATGAATTATTTTTCAAAAAAAATATAGAATGAATATTTTATATATTAAGTATTTCATTGTTTAAACTTAGATTAAAAGAGAAACATTAAAGCAAGATAAAAAGATTCAGAAATCGGTCGAAGAGCATGAGGTACTATAGTTATTTCCTTTTGTTATTAATTAAGATAGAATGGTGTCTTTAGTGATTATTGAATTTATTGACAATGGGTAAACGAGATTCTTGACATGAAAATCATTAAATTGAAGATAAAGATTGATGCAAAGCAAGCATTGGAATGGAAGAATATGAAGCCATGATTACTGCATTCACCAAAGATCAACATGAGGAAAACTCGATAAATTTAGAATTGAATTTCATGTCAAGAATCGACTTAGAATATGACATCTCCTATCTTATATAAATAAAAGACAAATATTTTAAAGCATGAGGTAGGTTGAAATCCCCTCCTTGAACATGGGTAACCTAGTTTTGATTTACCTAAATATCTATGGGGAGGCGAGTATATTTTCTATGGAATTAAAAAGCTGGCCTGGACACCCCTGTTTTTATAAAAAGACAGATATATTGCAAACTCACATTTTATTAATTTTTTATACAAAACAATATAATATTATCTAATTAAATGGTATTCTTAATTATTTTTAATCTACTTTTGTATAAACTACTGATTTTTCTGTCCAAACATCTTCTTTGGTAATTGGCGAAAGGATGCCAATAAATTTGATTTTTATAATTTTCGTTTAAAATAAACGTGTTTCATTTCAATGGGAGTAGAAGGGGATTCCAATGGGTTTCGTTGTTTCTTCTTTTATTTGAAATTTTATGAAGAACCGTGTTTCATTTCTTAATGCGAATGAGAGGGGATGACGACGAGGATCAAATGTTTGCTCAGATGGAAATCATATAATGTATCTTTTACTTCCATATTTGAAAAAAACATTTAAACGGAATGGAATATTTTACTTTAAGTATTCATATGTACTTTCAATTGTAATTGGAAAAGCATATAAATGGAGATGGAATTTTGGATGTTTGAGTGAGTTATTTTCTAAGCATTTTTTGAATTTAAGTATTCATGCTTGTGAAAAGAAGATTTTTGGTCTTTCGAGAAGATGAGTTAGGGGTAAACGCCACTCTAATAAAAAGTAAAAATCTGAAAAGAAAAAAAACCACCTATCCATTTTTGTGCTAGTTCCGTCCAATTTGGGATGGAGGGGATTTTAACAAAGACATTGTGTTTGTTCACAATTTCCTAGTGCTCCTAGGTAATATAACTAATGATTGTATCCCTCCGAAGTGTTAAATTCGAAGCGGATATGAAATTTCGATGCTGCTGTAAAAAAGTTACAACCTTTTTGAATCCCATTCAGAGGCTTATTTTTAGTTATTGCACTACAAGTCCTTTCCTTCTAAAATAAGGGTGCACCCTATCCTAAGTGAACCCCATTAGCAGCGCTTATTTGTTATTGGCTATTAGCACAAGTACCATCATTGAGAAGCGAGTCAACATCCCATGTATTTTCTACAATTGTCTCATTGATCCCTGTAATCTTGTAGCCATCACATGTAGTCCCTATATTCTTCTTAGCCTCACCAATACTGGTATTAAACACAGCTACAACCCCACTATTTTTTACTCACTATTTTTTGAGTATTGACTCATTAGTGTTTGTACTGATTGGGAACAAACTTGATGTCCCTATATTATCCCTTGATGTCACAATAGTCCTTCATTACTCATTAAATCCATCAAAATATGCATTTGATTTTAAAAAATAGGCAGCCCATTAAGATAAGAAAATATGAATCCATTAACAACTACTTTTTAGGCTTATGGCTTTTGAATAAGAAAAAATAATAAGACATTTAGGAGATCAAATACGCACTACTGAAGCTTTAAACAAAACCTAATCCTTAAAAATCCATAAAAACATAAATAACAGGCTGCCACACAATGCAGATAGCTTTTTGAAAGACTGACTGACTCCTCCTCCTAAGCCAGGTTTATCTTCGTCAATCTGAAGGTATAACTTCACTCCTTACTTTTTCTTCCTTATCTACACATATAAAGTATTCTTGTCTATACATCTAGATGTTTAGTTACTTATAATAAAAGAAATTGAAAAAAAGTAATTTGGCTATTTATTCCACTTGATTATATTTTTAATCTATTTTACCCAGATTATATTATACATGTAATTTATTATCCTCTTTAAATAATAATAAATGAAGTTTAGCAACCAAAAAATCAAATTGTTTTAAATTCAAATTAGTCAGTTTTGAATACAGAAGATAGATCTACATTTAATCTAATTAGTTTTACATTTTTTACAAAGGTGCATAAGATAATATAGTGTGATTTATTTTTGGATATCAGATTACATAAAACAAAAAAGAAGATAAGATCGTCAGCCATGATATTTCAGTCTTTATGGTAAGATTTACTTGTTAGGGTATTAAGATAAAAATCTTTAAATTGTTTTTATGTTTGATGAATTTGAATTTTATTGAGATAGTTCAGTTATAAGTTTTTTATGTCTCACTAATTATAATTTTCAAAATTAGTTCTTATCCAGCAGCTTTTATAAATGCATATAGCCATAGTGTAGTCAAATCTATAGTCTTGTTGTAAAATCCATCTAAAAGTTCACGAAATATTCAATTGTTGGAGGTTCAAGCATGTTCTCATAGTTATATATTTCACATCACTTATTCTAATTTATAAGTGAAGAAATTTAGAAAAATAAATCGAAAAAGTATAAGAGATTGAAGTATTACTGAACTTGTATGTTTTCATACAAAATCCTTAAATTGTTGTCATATTTAATGAATTTGATCTTCATAAAGATAATTTGGTTTGGTAATTAAATTGTTAATTGTCACTAATTATGATTTTTAAAATTAGTTATTGTCAACTAGCTTTTATAAATGCATATCTTCGTAATGTAGTTGTTGTAAAAAGTTTAGTCTAGCTATAAAATCCATCAAAAAGTTCAACTTTTTGATGTTCATGGTATTAATTATTCATATTATCATGGATAAAATATTTCATATTAATTCATAAGTGAAGAGATTTAGAAAGATAAATAGAAAATAACAAAGAGATAAATTACTACCTACTTGTCTGTATCAAATTGTGATAACAAGGGTGGATGCAGCCCACCCAGCCCACCAGATAATATTGTATTTTAACCTGTTTTTTTTAAATTGGTAAAATATACATAACAATTATTATATTACTAATATTGATATGCTTACTTTTGTATTCCTTTTGTAGTATTTCCCTAAGAACTTTGCAAATAACTACATTGCTACTAAGTTTGTCAAACTACAAGATAGTGGTGGTAAAGATCTGAGTGTTAAATTTTCAGTTTATAAGAATAAATCATGTTTAATTCTTGGATGGAAATTTTTTGCTAAAGACAGGCAATCGAAAGTCTAAGATGTTTGTGTTTTCATGCCATCAGACACTGGAGGAGAAGTAAGAATAAGAGTAAAAATTACTCGTGATTGACATTATTGTTTAGTGAGAGTGTGTACTTATATTTAATTTGTCATGTATGTCTTTTGATAATATTTTTTGTTACAAATAGTTTGTTCGTGGATATTAATGTCATTCAAATAGTTTCTTGAACTTTTAGTTACATGTTAATGAACTTGTTTATTCAAATATTACATGTCTTTAGATGTTAATGAATTTTAGGCAATGATTAAAAGAACTGAATACTTTATTATGATTTGGAATGTATTACAAATAATTTACAACAATTTATACATAAATATTAAAATTTACTAAAGAAATTGAAGCGCAATTACAATCGAATATTACATTTCTTGGTTAGTTTTAATTTTTTGTTTTTCATGAATTTAATTTTTTTTATTATAATCCATATTATATGGGACAAGTCGAAGTCAAAGAGTGGCCAAGATTTATCTAGAGCAAAAATATATGGCATCTAAAACCATTTAGATCTTGCCACATGTATTCTAACCATAATACATCCCACTACTATCACCACTACTTGCTTCCTAACTACAAAATATCTATTTTATTTTATGAGTTTTCTATATTTAATGGATCAATGTCCAAATATGTAATGTTTTTGAGAATCTTTAATTTTTTAGAATCTTTCATAATATTAGAGAACTACATTTTCCGAAAACATAAATATGGAAATATATTTTAATGATTTTTATTTCTAACTATATTGTAGATTTTTAATTGGAAAAAATAATGACAGATTTATTTAAGATGTTGTAATTATATTTTTCTTTTATAATTTTTTGGTTGGATATATGAGACAATTTGATTTTTTACTGCATGGAATATGTAATGTTTTATATAGGAGTTCTCTATATTTAACAGATCGATATAATATTTTTCAACTAAGTAATATTATTTGTATAGAAAAAATACTTAGTGTTTTTTTATGATTAATGTTAATTATCAGTTAACCTGGTATATGAGTTCTCTATTTTTTTAAGACCAAGTATAGTCCATGTTTATAATAAATTATATCTTAACCTGATATATGAGTTCTTTTTTTTTACTAAATTAAGTTAGAGACATGGATGACAAAATATGTAATTTTTTTATGTACAAAACGTAAAAATTATACTTATTTTTTATATATTTATTTGAATATATAATCAATTGTGCATCGTCTAACCTTTAAAAAATACGTTATTCTGATTAAGTAGATGTCAAATTTACACATATTTTTATATATTTATTTGAATATAGAATATAATATGTTTTTAAAATTATAATAAATTTCTACTTTGTATGTTTTCAATTTTTTTTCAAATGTTCTACATTTAAGATAACTATTGTTTCTTACTCAATGTAGTTTATTATGTTATACTGTTTAAGTAGTTTTGTCTTATACAGTTAACATAGTTTTGTCTTAAAGTAAGCTGGATTTATTTGCTACATTTTTTCGATAATTTATTGATCAATGAACTAAAGTTACTAACTATGCAAAAACCACATGGACGTTAATATAACGTGGAAGCAACAATAACTTCCTTTTTTGTGACTAATAGAATTATGTAGGGCTATAGATTTATTGAAAGGTAAATATATTTTAAGTTTCTAATATTGTAACGCGGTTCATTGATTTGCAAAAAAAAAATTTCAAGTTACTAGATATTCTTGAGGGAAATAACACGTATTTTTATTGATATGGGGTATATGTAAATAGTTTAACGACTCAATGTAGTTTTACAGATTAACTATTAACATTGGATACTATTTGATTTTATCAATTGGAATAGTAGAACATTGTTATCTATATAAGAATGAAAGACTAATAATTATTCTCTCTAATGTAAGTTTGTTTGCCAAATTATTATTTACAGTAAAATTATAGACTTATACTTTATATATCCACCAATTGTTAACCCAATTGTGTAACAAGCATTTGAGCAAACCTAGACTCACTCAAGAATATAAAAGTTATAAAATTATCAAATCTACCCCAACCTTGGCCAATCACGATATTAGTCAAAATTTGATCAAATGTTCAAACATTGGTCAACCGCAATTTTAACTATAATGTGATTAAAGGATCGAACATTGTCATAATATTCAATTATAGACTTATGATTTAGATATCCACCAGTTTCCATTTGTGAAATAACTATTTGAGCATTCCCAAGCTCACTCAAGAATATATAAGTTATGAAATTATTTAATCTACTCATTTCATAGTCAATCGAGATATTAACTAAAATATGATTTAAGTACCTACATTTCTAAAATATTCATATTATACGATACATATTAACTGAAGACCTGATGAATGTTCATTCTATTTACTTTTTTAAATAAGATATTTTTTATTTCTTTTGATATAAAAATTTACTCAATGCTAATGAAAAATATTTGAATATAATTTTTAGAAGTTTCACTATAATTAACATACTCATTAAATAAAATTTTTATTTATGTATCTTTGTAAATGTAATGAATTATGTATTATTAAATTAAATTATAAGAAGATAAAACAAGAAACATATTATGTTTATTTGTTTAATTAAAAAATAGAGCAAGTTTTGTATAGTGCCCTCGGGCACGGGTTATATCTAGTCTATATTATATGGGACAAGTCGAAAGTCAAAGAGTGGCCAAGATTTATCTAGAGCAAAAATATTTGGCATCTAAAACCATTTATATCTTGCCACATGTATTCTAACCATAATACATCCCACTACTATCACCACTACTTCCTTCCTAACTATAAAATATCTATTTTATTCTATGAGTTTTCTATATTTAATGGATCAATGGCCAAATATGTAATGTTTTTGAGAATCTTTAATTTTTGAGAATCTTTCATAATATTAAAGAACTACATTTTTTGAATACATAAATATGGAAATATATTTTAATGATTTTTATTTGTAACTATATTGTCAGATTTTTAATTGGAAAAAATAATGACGTGTAGAAAAAATACTTAGTGTTTTTTTATTATTAATGTTAATTATCAGTTAACCTGGTATATGAGTTTTCTATTTTTTTAAGACCAAGTATAGTCCATGTTTATAATAAATTATATCTTAACCTTATATATGAGTTCTTTTTTTTTACTAAATTAAGTTAGAGACATGGATGACAAAATATGTAATTTTGTTATGTACAAAACGTAAAAATTATACTTATTTTTTATATATTTATTTGAATATATAATCAATTGTGCATCGTCTAACCTTTAAAAAATACGTTATTCTGAGTAAGTAGATGTCAAATTTACACATATTTTTATATATTTATTTGAATATAGAATATAATATGTTTTTAAAATTATAATAAATTTCTACTTTGTATGTTTTCAATTTTCTTTCAAATGTTCTACATTTAAGATAACTATTATTTCTTACTCAATGTAGTTTATTATGTTATACTGTTTAAGTCGTTTTGTCTTATATAGTTAACATAGTTTTGTCTTAAAGTAAACTGGATTTATTTGCTACATTTTTTCGATAATTTATTGATCAATGAACTAAAGTTACTGACTATGCAAAAACCATATGGACGTTAATATAACGTGGAAGCAACAATAACTTCCTTTTTTTGTGACTAATAGAATTATGTAGGGCTATAGATTTATTGAAAGGTAAATATATTTTAAGTTTCTAATATTGTAACGCGGTTCATTGATTTGTAAAAAAAAATATTTCAAGATACTAGATATTCTTGAGGGAAATAACACGTATTTTTATTGATATGTGGTATATGTAAATAGTTTAACGACTCAATGTAGTTTTACAGATTAACTATTAACATTGGATACTATTTGATTTTATCAATTTGAATAGTAGAACATTGTTATCTATATAAGAATGAAAGACTAATAATTATTCTCTCTAATGTAAGTTTGTTTGCCAAATTATTATTTATAGTAAAATTATAGACTTATACTTTATATATCCACCAATTGTTAACCCAATTGTGTAACAAGAATTTGAGCAAACCTAGACTCACTCAAGAATATAAAAGTTATAAAATAATCAAATCTACCCTATCCTTGGCCAATCACGATATTAGTCAAAATTTGATCAAATGGTCAAACATTGGTCAACCGCAATTTTAACTATAATGTGATTAAAGGATCGAACATTGTCATAATATTCAATTATAGACTTATGATTTAGATATCCACCAACTTCCATTTGTGAAATAACTATTTGAGCATTTCCAAGCTCACTCAAGAATATATAAGTTATGAAATTATTTAATCTACTCATTTCTTAGTCAATCGAGATATTAACTAAAATATGATTTAAGTACCTACATTTCTAAACATTCATATTATACAATACATATTAACTGAAGACCTGATAAATGTTCATTCTATTTACTTTTTTAAATAAGATATTTTTTATTTCTTTTGATATAAAAATTTACTCAATGCTAATGAAAAATATTTGAATATAATTTTTAGAAGTTTCACTATAATTAACATACTCATTAAATAAAAAATTTATTTATGTATTTTTGTAAATGTAATGAATTATGTATTATTAAATTAAATTATAAGAAGATAAAACAAGAAACATATTATGTTTATTTGTTTAATTAAAAAATAGAGCAAGTTTTGTATAGTGCCCTCGGGCACGGGTTATATCTAGTCTATATTATATGGGACAACTCGAAAGTCAAAGAGTGGCCATGATTTATCTAGAGCAAAAATATATGGTATCTAAAATTATCTGGATCTTGCCACATGTATTCTAACCATAATACACCCCACTACCATCACCACTACTTTCTTCTTAACTTGCAAATATCTCATTAAAAATAATTATGTTACATTATGAAGAATAATTTAGGAAGAAACACATTATTCAAATATCTCTTTCTTAACTACCAAATATCTCATTATTAAAGATTGACAAAAATCTTCACTAAAACTTTTCTGTATGTGCAAATAAATTAGTTTTCTTTTATTAATGATTACTTTAAAATCGTGGATATCGAAAATCCTTAATATTTTATGAAAAATCATTCATTTGTATGTAATTTTCATGTATGTGTTTGTTTGAAGTATTTATTATTGATTACATAATAATTATTTTTTTAAATTTTTTTTAGTTATGTAATCTTGACTAAAAACTTTTTGTATGTGTTGGTTGTACGAATAAATTAGCTTTCTTTAATTAATGATTACTCTAAAATTATTGATCTATTTTTAATTTTTTTTACTTACTGCAAATCTTTAATATTTTGTGAAAAAATAATTCATTTGTATGTAATATTCACTAAAACATAATGTATTTGTTTGTTTTAAGTAGTAAATTAGCTTTCTATTATTAGTGATTACTCTAAACTTATTCATCTGTTTATTTTTTTGGTACTAAAAATCCGTACTATTTTATGTAATCTTCACTAAAATATTTATTTATTTGTTGTTTGTGCAAATAAGTTAGTTTTCTTTTATTAATATAATTATTAATCTATTTTTTAATTTTTTTAATTATTGCAAATCCTTAATATTTTTTGAAAAAATCTTTCATCTATATGTAATCGTTCACTAAAACTTTATGTATGTGTTTGTTTGAAGTAGTAAATTAGTTTTCTTTTATTAATGATTACTCTTAAATCATTAATCTATTTTTTAATTTTTTTAGTTATTGAAAATCCTTAATATTTTTTATAATTTTCACTAAAACTTTTTTGTATGTGTTGGTTGTGCAAATAAATTGGCGTTCTTCTATTAATGATTACTCTAAAATAGTTGATCTATTTTTATTTTTTCATAATACCCTTTCGTATCCATGACATTCAGTTTTAAGACCCTAACTGTTCCAGTTGCTCACTCTTGATATAAATGAAATATTCAAGAGTTACAACATAAAGTCAATGAAGTACACACAAAGAGACCATTATATTTGCAAGTAGTCTCATAGATTTGGACATCAATTGAAAGCTTTGGACATAGTTTTGATTTGCAAATATGCCTAGGAAGTTGATTAAGGACTACATCTCAAGTTTTTCTATTTGCAACCCCTGGTGGAGCGGCTGATTGAGATGATTTGTTTATTTATAAGGATCTCATCTGAGTATTATTAAGTTGTCTTTTGGAACTTAAAAAATTGGGATTTTTTCCTTACTATTTATTTTGTTTTATAATTAAATTATATTATTAACAGTTTATGCAATTTAATTATGATTTCAAGTAATTTATCATTTGGTTTACTTGGGTTAATTTAGAAATCTTTGTATGTATTTTCACAAGTTTATGCGACCATTTGAGAATAAATAAAACAACACAGAGTAATACACCAAGTCTAAAAAGTTATTTTTGTAACTAATGCTTAATAGTAAAATGGAGTATACCATTATAAAATTTAATTATTAAGTAACATCTTAAACTTATCCCTATATCCATGTAAGTGTTTTGGTGAACTTCTAGCTGCATTAGAAGATTGTGAAATGTTTTACTAAAATAGAGGACATACTATTTTGGTAATGTTTGATTAAGTTGAGAGCTCTACACATCCCATTCCAGAAAAAATATCGTTCATTTTTCTTTGATGTGTGTGCATATAAGCAACACGGTTATAGAGATACGACATACAATTGACATGGAAATTTTCATAATAAGGCTAATAAGGAGTGGACGAAAAATTATAACTCTTTTTGCAGAATAGTAAACCAACATTTTGCATAATTTTCTCATATTTATCTAGATACTATGATAAAGATAGTAGTGTGTATCATTTTAATATAATTTAATTAAACACTTAACAAATAAATTAGCAATTTAGTAAATAGTTTGATTGATAAGTTAAGAATAAAGATTGCCCTAATTATGTTATTTTCAATGTTAAATGTACACTTTTTTTTCTAGAAATGAAATAGGAAAATTTTATACTCAAATTTTTCTATCATCAATTATTCTCGGCAGTTCCTCCAATATGGAGTGTGGTTCCTTGGGAACTTTAATTTGAATAAATGATTCAAATAGGTTATTTTATCATTACTAATCAACTTTATGCTTCTAAAACAACCCACCTAAAACTATTTTAATCAAATTAGAATTAATTAAAAGGTAATCTCGAATAGTAAACGTCAAATAAAACGTAACTTATTTAGAAGAATAGATTACCTATCTCTTTCATATTGATAAAAAAAATTTAGTGCCCTCGGGCACGGGTTATCCCTAGTACTGTAATATTGTTTATAAATTGCTATGAATCTTAGTTTTAAGATTTTATAATTTATTATTTAAAATTTTCATTACAATAGTTTTTATTTAATTTATTATGATTTTTAATAAATTAATTAAATGTTTTGTTAATATTCATTAATGTAGAAATTTTTGTACAGGAATCAAATTGTAGTAAATGACATTATTGGGATTGAGGAAGATTGAGATTATTGTGATTGAGAAGCTGGTCATTGGGCCAAAGCAGTATTTTTTTGTATGAAGTAGGCAAGTAGCCATAGCAGCAAATTCTTTTTTCTTTTTTGTCCTATAAAGGAAGCAGTCATGGATTCGTAAAACAATTTTTTTTAATTGAACCAGAATATCAGATCTATATCTCAAAGATGGACTTGAGGAGAAAGAGAGAATTTTAGGGAAACGGGATGTTGAACAAAAAAGGATAAAATTTGTAGAGAGAAGCAAATGTTAGTTAAATATTTTTATATATAATGAATTCTTGTAAAAAAAACTATAGAATGAAATTTTATATATTAAATATTTCATTGTTTAAACTTAGATCAAAAGAGAAACGTTAACGTAATATAAAGAGATTCAGAAATTTGTCGAAGAGCATGAGGTAGTATAGTTATGTCTTTTTGTTATTATTTAAGATATAATGGTGTCTTTAGTGATTATTGAATTTATTGACAACGGGTAAACGAGATTCTTGACATGAAAATCATTAAATTGACGATCAAGATTGATGCAAAGCAAGCATTGGAATGGAAGAATATGAAGCCATGATTATTGCATTCACCAATATCAATAGGAGGAAAATTCGATAATTTTAGAATTGAATTTCATGTCAAGAATCAACTTTGAATATGACACCTCCCTTCTTATATAAATAGAAGACAGATATGGTAAGGCATGAGGTAGGTTCAAATCCCCTCCTTGAACATGGGTAACCTAGTTTTATTTACCTGAATATGTATGGGAGGCGAGTATATTTTCTATGGGATTAAAAAGCTGGCCCGGACACTCATGTGTTTAAAAAAAGACAGATATATTGCAAACTCACGTTTTATTTATTTTTTTATACAAAAAAATATAATATTATTTAATTAAATGGTATATTTAATTATTTTTAATCTACTTTTTGATAAACTACTGATTTTTTTGTCCAAACATTATCTTTGGTAATTGGGGAAACGATGCCAATAAATTTTATTTTTATAATTTTATTTGAAACAAACATGTTTCATTTCAATGGGAGTAGAAGGGGATTCAAATGGGTTTCGTTGTTTTGGAACATTTATAAAGAACCGTGTTTCATTTCTCAATGGGAATGGGAGGGGATGACGACGAGTTTCAAATGTTTGCTCAGATGGAAATCATATAGTGTATCTTTCACTTCCATATTTGAACAAAACATGTAAACGGAATGGAATGTTTTACTTTAAGTATTCATATGTACTTTCAACTGTAATTGAAAAAGCATATAAATGGAGATGGAATTTTTGATGTTGGAGTGAGTTATTTTCTATGCATTTTTTGAATTTAAGTATTCATGCTTGTGAATAGAAGATTTTTGTCTTTCGAGAAGATGATTTAGGGGTAAACGACCACACTAATAAAAAGTAAAAATTTGAAAAGAAAAATAACCACCTATCCATTTTTGTGCTAGTTCCGTCTATTTTTGGATGGAGGGAAATTTAGCAAAGACATAGTGTTTGTTCACCATTTCTCAGTGCTCCTAGGTAATATAACTAATAATTGTATCCCTCCGAAGTGTTATATTCGAAACGGATATGAAATTGCGATACTGCTGTAAAAAAGTTACAACCTTTTTAATCCCAATTCAGGGGCTTATTTTTAGTTATTGCACTACAAGTCCTTTGCTTCTAAATTGAGGGTGCACCCTATCCTAAGTGAACCCCACTAGCAGCGCTTTTTTGTGACTGGCTATTAGCACAAGTACCATCATTGAGAACCGAGCCAACATCCCATGTATTTTCTACAATTGTCTCATTGATCCCTGTAATCTTGTAGCCATCACATGTAGTCCCTATATTCTTCTTAGCCTCACAAATACTGGTATTAAACACATCTACAAACCCACTATTTTTTACCCCACTATTTTTGAGTATGACTCATAAGTCTTTGTACTGCTTGGGATCAAACTTGCTATCCCTATATTAAACCGTGATGTCACAATAGTCCATCATTACTCATTCAATCCATCAAAATATGCGTTTGATTTAAAAAAAATAGATAACACGCCGCCACACAATGCAAATAGCTCTTTGAAAGACTGACAGACTCCTCCTCCTAAGCCAAGTTTATCATCGTCAATCTGAAGGTATAACTTCACTCCTTACATTTTCTTCCTTATCTACACATATATAGTCTTCTTATCTATACATCTAAATGTTTAGTTACTTATAATAAAAGAAATTGAAAAAAGTAATTTGGCTATTCATTCTACTTGTTTATATTTTTAATCTATTTTACCCATATGATATTATACATTTAATTTAGTATCCTCTTTAAGTAATGATATACTATGTGTTTGTTTGAATCAATGAAGTTTAGCCACCAAAAAATCAAATTGTTTTAAATTAAAATTAGTCAGTTTTGAGTACAGAAGATAGATCTACATTTAATCTAATTAGTTTTACATTTTTTACAAAGGTGCATAAGATAATATAGTGTGATTTCTCTTTGGAAATCAGATTACATAAAACAAAAAAGAAGATAAGATCGTTAGCCATGATATTTCAATCTTTATGGTAAGATTTACTTGTTAGGGTATTAAGATGAAAATCTTTAAATTGTTGTTAGGGTATTTCTTTCCCAACATCTCTTTGGTAATTGCGGAAAGGATGCTAATAAATTTGATTTTTATTATTTTTTTTTTGAAAATAAACGTGTGTCATTTCAATGGGAGTAGAAGGGGATTCCAATGGTTTTTGTTGTTTCTTCTTTTATTTGAACAATTATGAAGAACCGTGTTTCATCACTCAATGGGAATGTGAGGGGATGGCGACTAGGTTCAAAATATTAATCAAATGGAAATCATATAGTGTATCTTTTACTTCCATATTTGAATGGAATGTTTTAGTTTAAGTATTCATATGTACTTTCAATTGTAATTGAAAAAGCATATAAATGGTGGTGGAATTTCGGATGTTGGAGTGAGTTATTTGCTATGCATTTTTTGAATTAAGTATTCATGCTTGTGAAAAGAAGATGAGTTAGGGGTAAACGACCACGCTAATAAAAAAATAAAAATTTGAAAATAAAAATAACCTCCTATCCATTTTTATGCAAGTTTCGTCTATTTTTGGATAGAGGGGATTTTAGCAAAGACATTCTGTTTGTTCAACATTTATCAGTGCTCCTAAGTAATATAACTATTGATTGTATCCCTCCAAAGTGTTATATTCGAAGCGGATATAAAAGTTTTGATGATGCTGTAAAAAAACAAACAGCCTTTTTGAATCCCAATTCAGGGGCTTATTTTTAGTTATTGCACTACAAATCCATTGCTTCTAAAATGAGGGTGCACCATATCCTCAATGAATCCCACTAGCAGCGATTTTTTGTGATTCGCTATTAGAACAAGTACCATCATTGAGAACCGATCCAACATCCCTGTATTCTTTACAATTGTCTAATTGGTCCCTGTAATCTCGTAGCCATCATATGTAGTCCCTATATTCTTCTTAGCCTCACCAATACTGGTATTAAACACAGCTACAACCACACTATATTTTACCCCACTATTTTTTAGTATTGACTCATAAGTCTTTTTACTGCTTGGGATCAAACTTGTTGTCCCTATATTATCCTGTGATGTCACAATAGTCCTTCATTACTCATTCAATCAATTAAAATATGCGTCCGATTTAAAAAAAAGGTAGCCCATTAAGATAATAAAAATATAAGAAATTTAGAAAAATAAATTGAAAAAATATAAGCGATGAATGTATTACTGAACTTATATGTTTTCATAAAAAATACTTAAATTGTTGTCATATTTAATGAATTTGATTTTTATAAAGATAATTTGGTTTGGTAATTAGATTGTTAAGTGTCACTAATTATGATTTTTAAAATTATTTTTTTTGAACTAGCTTTTATAAATGCATATCTTCGTAATGTAGTTGTTGTAAAATATTTAGTCTAGCTGTAAAATTCATCGAAAAGTTCAATTTTTTGTTGTTCATCGAAAAGTTATACATATTCTCAAGGATAAAATATTTCATATTAATTCATAAGTGAAGATATTTAGAAAGATAAATAGAAAATAGTATGTTTCAAATTGTGATACAAAGGGTGGATGCAGCCCACGCCAGCCCACCCCAGCCCACCAGATAATATTGTATTTTAGCCTGTTTTTTAATACATAAAATATAAATAAAAAATATTATATTAATAATATTGATATGCTTACTTAAGTATTCCTTTTGTAGTATTTCCTTAAGAACTTTGCAAATAACTACATTGCTCAAACTACTAAGTTTTTCAAACTACAAGATAGTGTTGGTAAAGATTAGAGTGTTAAATTTTTAGTTTATAAGAATAAATCATCTTTAACTGCTGAATGGAAAAATTTGCTAAAGACAGGCAATTGAAAGTCGGAGATGTTTGTGTTTTCATTCCGACTCTGAAGGAGAAGTAACAATAAGAGTAAAAACTACTCTTGCACTGATTGACAGTATTGTTTAGTGAGAGTGTGTACTTATATTTAATTTGTCATGTATGTCTTTGGATAATATTTTTCTGTTTACAAATAGTTGGTTCGTGGATATTAATGTCATTTAAATAGTTTCTTGAACTTTTTATTACATGTTAATGAACTTGTTTATTCAAATATTACATGTCTTTAGATGTTAATGAATTTTAGGAAATGATTAAAAGAACTGAATACTTTATTATGATTTTGAAGCTATTACTAATAGTTTACAACAATTTAAACATAAATATTGAAATTTACTAAAGAAATTGAAGCGCAATTACACTTGAAGATTAAATTTCTTGGTATGTATAATTTTTGGTTTTTCATGAATTTAATATTTTTTTGATTATATAATACTGTAATATTGTTTATAAATTGTTATGAATCTTAGTTTTATGATTTTATAATTAATTATTTAAAATATTCATTACAGTAGTTTGTATTGAATTTATTATAATTTTTTTAATAAATTAATTAAATGTTTTGTTAATATTCATTAAAGTAGAAATTTTTTTTGTACGTATGGAGGAATCGAATTGTAGTAAATGCCATTACTGTGATTGAGGAAGATTGGTCAGTGGGTCAAAGAAGTATTTTTTTGTATGAAGTAGGCAAGTAGCCATAGCAGCACTTTTTTTTTCCAATGAAGGAAGCCGTCATGGATTCGTAAAAAAAAAATTATTAATTGAACCAGAATATCAGATCTATATCTGAAAGATGGAGTTAAGGAGAAAGAGATAATTTTAGGGAAACAAAAGAGGATAAAATTTGTAGAGAGAAGCAAATGTTAGTTAAATATTTTAATATAGAATGAATTCTTGTCAAAAAAAAAATATTGAATGAATATTTTATATATTAAATATTTCATTGTTTAAACTTAGATTAAAAGAGAAGCATTGGAGCAAGATAAAAATATTCAGAAATTGATCGAAGAGCCTGAGGTGGTATTGTTATGTATTTTGGTTATTAATTAAGATTGAATGGTGTCTTTAGTGATTATTGAATGTATTGACAACGGGTAAACAAGATTCTTGACATGAAAATCATTAAATTGAAGAGAAAGATTGATGCAAAGCAAGCATTGGAATGGATGAATATGAAGTCATGATTACTGCATTCGCCAAGATCAATAGGAGGAAACTCGCTAATTTTAGAATTGAATTTTATGTCAAGAATCTACTTTAAATATGACACCTCCCTTATTATATAAATAAAAGACAAATATGTTAAAGCATGTGGTAGGTTTAAATCCCGTCCTTGAACATGGGTAACCTAGATTGTTTCTTCTTTTATTTGAACAACTATGAAGAACCGTGTTCCATCTCTCAATGGATTTCGGAGGGGATGGCGACAAGGTTCAAATTTTTGCTCAGATGGAAATCATATAGTGTATCTTTTACTTCCATATTTGAACAAAACATGTAAACGAAATGGAGTGTTTTACTTTAAGTATTCATACGTACTTTCAATTATAATTGAAAAAGCATATAAATGGAGATGGAATTTCGGATGTTGGAGTGAGTTATTTTCTATTCATTTTTTGAATTTAAGTATTCATGCTTGTGAAAAGAAGATTTTTGGTATTTCGAGAAGATGAGTTAGGGGTAAACGACCACGCTAATAAAAATTAAAAATTTGAAAAGAAAAATAATCACCTATCCATTTTTGTGCTGTTTCCGTCTATTTTTGGATGGAGGGGATTTTAGCAAAGACATTGTGTTTGTTCACCATTTCTCAGTGCTCCTAGGTAATATAACTAATGATTGTATCCATCCGAAGTGTTAAATTCGAAGGGAATATAAAAATTTCGATGCTGCTGTAAAAAAGTTACAACCTTTTTGAATCCCAATTCATAGGCTTATTTTTAGTTATTTCACAACAAGTCCTTTGCTTCTAAAATGAGGGTGCACCCTATCCTGAGTAGCGCTTTTTTGTGACTGGCTATTAGCACAAGTACCATACCGAGCCAACATCCCATGTATTTTCTACAATTGCCTCATTGATCCCTGTAATCTTGTAGTCATCACATATAGTCCCTATATTCTTCTTAGCCTCACCAATATTGGTATTAGCACATCTACAACCCCACTATCTTTTACCCCACTATTTTTTAGTATTGACTCATAAGTCTTTGTACTGCTTGGGATCAAAGTTGTTATCCCTATATTAGATGTCACAATAGTCCTTCATTACTCATTCAATCAATCAAAATATGAGTTTGATTTAAAAAAAATTGGTAGCTCATTAAGATAAGAAAATAAGAACCCATTAACAACTACTTTTTGGGCTTTGGGATTTTGAATAAGACAAAATAATAAGACATTTAGGAGATGGAGAAAGAACTACTGAAGCCTTAAACCAAATCTAATCCTTAAAAATTCTTAAAAAACATAAATAACATGTCCGCCACACAACACAAATACCTCTTTGAAAGACGTCAATCTGAAGGTATAACTTCACTCCTTACTTTTTCTTCTCTATCTACACACATAAAGTTTTCTTATCTGTACATCTAGATGTTTATTTACTAATAGTAAAAGAAATTGAAAAAAGTAATTTGGCTATTAATTCTATTTGTTTATATTTTTAATAGATTTTACTCAGATTATATTATACATGTAATTTAGTATCCTCTTTAAGTAATGATATACTTTGCGTTTTGAATCAATGAAGTTTAGCAACCAAAAAATCAAATTGTTTTAAATTCAAATTAATCAGTTTTGAGTACATAAGATAGATCTACATTTAATCTAATTAGTTTTACATTTCTTACACAGGTGCATAAGATAATATAGTGTGATTTCGCTTTTGATATCAGATTACATAAAGCAAAAAAGAAGATAAGATCGTTAGCCATGATATTTCAGTCATTATGGTAACATTTACTTGTCAGGGTATTAAGATGAAAATCTTTAAATTATTGTTATGTTTGATGAATTTGAATTTTATTGAGATAGTTCAGTTATAAGTTTTTTAAGTCTCACTAATTATAATTTTCAAAATTAGTTGATATCCAACAACTTTTATAAATGCATATAATCATAGTGTAGTAAAATCTATAGTCTTGTTGATAAATCCATCTAAAAGATCATGAAATATTCAATTGTTGGAGGTTCAGACATGTTCTCATATATATATATCGAAAGTCAAAGAGTGGCCAAGATTTATCTAGAGCAAAAATATATGGCATCTAAAACCATCTAGATCTTGCCACACGTATTCTAACCATAATACATCTCACTACTATCACCACTACTTCCTTCCTATCTACAAAATATCTATTTTATTCTATGAGTTTTCTATATTTAATGGATCAATGGACAAATATGTAATGTTTTGAGAATCTTTCATAATATTAGAGAACTATATTTTTCGAAAACATAAATATGGAAATCTGATTTAATGATTTTTATTTGTAACTATATTGTCCTATTTTTTAATTGGAAAAAATAATGACAGATTTTTTTAAGATGTTGTAATTATATTTTTCTTTTATAATTTTTTGGTTGGATATATGAGACAATTTGAATTTTTACTACATGGACAACAAATTTCACTTGCTTATTTTATATATTAGTTCTCTATAATAACAGATCGATGACCAAATATGTAATGTTTTTCAACTAAGTAATATTATTTGTATCGAAAAAATACTTAGTATTTATTTATGATTAATGCTAATTATAAGTTAACCTGATATATGAGTTCTCTATTTTTTTAAGACCAAGTATAGTCCATGTTTATAATAAATTATATCTTAACCTGGTATATATGAGTTTTCAATTTTTTTAACTAAATTAAGTTAGAGACATGGATGACCAAATATGTAATTTTTTATGTACAAAACCTAAAAATTACACTTATTTTTTATATATTTATTTGAATATATAATCAATTGTGCATCGATGTTAAATTTACACATATTTTTATATAGAATATAATATGTTTTTAGAATTATAATTAATTCTACTTTGTATGTTTTCTATTTTTTTTCAAATGTTTTACATTTAAGATAACTATTGTTTCTTACTCAATGTAGTTTATTATTTTATATTGTTTAAGTAGTTTTGTCTTATACAACTAACATAATTTATTGATCAATGAACTAAAGTTACTGACTATGCAAAAACCATAACTTCCTTTTTTGTGACTAATAAGAATTATGTAAGGCTATAGATTTAGTGAAGGGTAAATATATTTTAAGTTTCTAATATTGTAACGCACATCATTGATTTGCAAAAAAAAAAACTTATTTCAAGATACTAGATATTCTTTAGGGAACTAACAAGTATTTTTATTCATATGTGGTATATGTAAATAGTTTAACGACTCAATGTAGTTTTAAGGATTAACTATTAATATTGGATACTATTTGATTTTAACAATTGGAATAGTGGAACATTGTTATCTATATAAGAATGATAGACTAATAATTATTCTCTCTAATGTAAGTTTGTTTACCAAATTAATATTTAAAGTAAAATTATAGACTTATACTTTATATATCCACCAATTGTTAACCCAATCGTGTAACAAGCATTTGAGCAAACCTAGGCTCACTCGAGAACATAAAAGTTATAAAATTATCAAATCTACTCCAACCTTGCCCAATCGCGATATTAGTCAAAATTTGATCAAAGGATCAAATATTGGCCAACCGCGATTTTAACTATAATGTGAATAAAGGATCGAACATTGTCATAATATTCAATTATAGACATATGATTTAGATATCCACCAACTTCCATTTGTGAAATAAATATTTGAGCACTCCCAACCTCAATAAAGAATATATAAGTTATGAAATTATTTAATCTACTCATTTCTTAGTCAATCAAGATATTAATTAAAACATGATTTAAGGATCCTACATTTCTAAAATATTCATATTATACAATACATATTAATTGAAAATAGAATTTTCATTGAACAGACCCGATGAATGTTCATTCTATTTATTTATTTAAATAAGATATTTTTTTATTTCTTTTGAAATAAAAATTTACTCAATGCTAATGAAAAATATTTGAATATAATTTTTAGAAGTTTCACTATAATTATCATACTCATTAAATAAAATTTTATTTATGTATTTTTGTAAATGCAATGAATTGTGTATTATTAAATTAAATTATAAGAAGATAAAATAAGAAACATATTATGTTTATTTGTTAATTAAAAAATAGATAAGTTTTGTATAGTGCCCTCGGGCACGGGTTATATCTAGTAGTTATATATTTCACATCACTTATTCAAATTTATAAGTGATGAAATTTAGAAAAATAAATCGAAAGAATATAAGAGATGGAAGTATTACTGAACTTGTACGTTTTCATAAAAAAATCCTTAAATTGTTGTCATATTTAATGAATTGGATCTTTATAAAGATAATTTGGTTTGGTAATTAGATTGTTAAGTGTTACTAATTATGATATTTAAAATTAGTTATTGTCAACTAACTTTTATAAATGCATATCTTCTTAATGTAGTTGCTGCAAAAAATTTAGTCTAGCTATAAAATCCATCGAAAAGTTCAATTTTTTGATGTTTATGGTATTAATTATTAATATTATCATGGATAAAATATTTCATATTAATTCATAAGTGAAGATATTTAGAAAAATAAATAGAAAATAACCAAGAGATAAATTACTACCTACTTGTATGTTTCAAATTGTGATACCAAGGGCGATGCAGCCCACCCAGCCCACCAGATAATATTGTATTTTAACCTGTTTTTTTTAAATAGGTAAAATATAAATAAAAAAATATTATATTACTAATATTGATATGCTTACTTTTGTATTCCTTTTGCAGTATTTCCCTAAGAACTTTGCAAATAACTACATCGCTACTAAGTTTGTCAAACTACAAGATAGTGTTGGTAAAGATTTGAGTGTTAAATTTTCAGTTTATATGAATAAATCATGTTTAACTGCTTTATGGATTTTTTTTTTATAAAGACAGGCAATCGAAAGACTATGATGTTTGTGTAGACTATGATGTTTGTGTTTTCATGCCATCAGACACTGGAGGAGAAGTAAGAATAAGAGTAAAAATTACTCGTGCAGTGATTGATAGTATTGTTTAGTGAGAGTGTGTACTTATATTTAATTTTTCATGTATGTCTTTGGATAATATTTTTATTTTACAAATAGTTGGTTTGTAGATATTAATGTCATTCAAATAGTTTCTTGAACTTTTCGTTACATGTTAATGAACTTGTTTATTCAAATATTAAATGTCTTTAGATGTTAATGAATATTAGGCAATGATTAAAAGAACTAAATACTTTCTTATGATTTGGAAGTTATTACTAATAGTTTACAACAATTTATACATAAATATTAAAATTTACTAAAGAAATTGAAGCGCAATTACAATTGAAGATTAAATTTTTTAATTAGTTTTAATTTTTTGTTTTTCATGAATTTTATTTTTTTTATTATATAATACTGTAATATTGTTTATAAATTGTTAAGAATCTTAGTTTTATGATTTTATAGTTTATTATTTAAAATTGTCATTACATTAGTTTTTATTGAATTTATTATAATTTTTTAATAAATTAATTAAATGTTTTGTTAATATTCATTAATGTAGAAATTTTTGTACGTATGGAGGAATCGAATTGTAGTAAATGACATTATTGTGATTGAGGAAGATTGGTCATTTGGCCAAAGCAGTATTTTTTTTGTATGAAGTAGGGAAGTAGCCATATCAGCAAATATGTTTTTCTTTTTTGTCCTATGAAGTAAGCAGACATGGATTCGTAGAACAATTCTTTTATTAATTGAAACAGAATATCAGATCTATATATGAAAGATGGACTTAAGGAGAAAGAGAGAATTTTAGGGAAACGGGATGTTGAACAAAAGAGGATAAATTTTGTAGAGAGAAGAAAATGTTAGTTAAATATTTTTATATATAATGAATTCTTTTTCAAAACAAAATATAGAATGAATATTTTATATATTAAGTATTAGTTATATACTTTTAAACTTAGACTAAAAGAGAAACATTAAAGCAAGATAAAAAGATTCAGAAATCGGTCGAAGAGCATGAGGTAGTATAGTTATATACTTTTGTTATTAATGAAGATAAAATGGTGTCTTTAGTGATTATTAAATTTATTGATAACGGATAAACGAGATTCTTGACATGAAAATCATTAAATTGAAGATAAAGATTGATGCAAAGCAAGAATTGGAATGGAAGAATATGAAGCCATTATTACTGCATTCACCTAGATCAATAGGAGGAAAACTCGATAATTTTAGAATTGAATTTAATGTCAAGAATCAACTTTGAATATGACACCTCCCTTCTTATATAAATAGAATACATATATGTTAAAGAATGAGGTATGTTCAAATCCCCTCCTTGAACATGGGTAACCTAGTTTTGATTTACCTGAATATGTGTGGGAGGCCAGTATATTTTCTATGGGATTAAAAAGCTGGCCCAGACACCCATGTTTTTAAAAAAAGTCAGATATATTGCAAACTCACATTTATTAATATTTTTATACAAAACAATATAGTATTATTTAATTAAATGGTATTTTTAATTATTTTTAATCTACTTTTTGATAAACTACTGATATTTTTGTCCAAACATTTTCTTTGGTAATCGGGGAAAGGATGCCAATAAATTTGATTTTTATTATTTTATTTGAAAATAAACGTGTTTCATTTCAATGGGAGTTGAAGGGGATTCCAATGGGTTTCGTTGTTTCTTCTTTTATTTGAATATTTATGAAGAACCATGTTTCATTTCTCAATGGGTATGGGAGGAGATGACGACGAGGTTCAAATGTTTGCTCAGATGGAAATCATAAAGCGTATCTTTTACTTCCATATTTGAACAAAACATGTAAACGGAATGGAATGTTTTAGTTTAAGTATTCATATGTACTTTCAATAGTAATTGAAAAAGCATATAACTGGAGATGGAATTTCGGATGTTGGAGTGAGTTATTTGCTATGCATTTTTTGAATTTAAGTATTCATGCTTGTGAAAAGAAAATTTTAGGTCTTTAGAGAAGATGAGTTAGGAGTAAACGACCAAGCTAATAAAAAGTAAAAATTTGAAAATAAAAATATCCTCCTATTCATTTTTGTGCCACTTTAGTCTATTTTTGGATGGAGGGGATTTTAAAAAAGACATCGTGTTTGTTCAACATTTCTCAGTGCTCCTAATTAATATAACTAATGATTGTATCCCTACAAAGTGTTATATTCGAAGCGGATATAATTTTTTTTGATGTTGTTGTAAAAAACATACAACCTTTTTGAATCCCAATTCAGGGGCTTATTTTTAGTTATTGCACTACAAGTCCATTGCTTCTAAAATGAGGGTGCACCATATCCTAAATGAACCCCACTAGCAGCGATTTTTTGTGATTCGCTATTAGCACAAGTACCATCATTGAGAACCGATCCAACATCCCATGTATTCTTTACAATTGTCTCATTGATCCCTTTAATCTCGTAGCCATCATATGTATTCCCTATATTCTTCTTAGCCTCACCAATAGTGGTATTAAACACGGCTACAACCATACTATTTTTTACCTCATTAATTTTTAGTATTGACTCATAAGTCTTTGTACTGCTTGGGATCAAACTTGTTGTCCCTATAAGATAATAAAATAAGAACCCATTAACAACTACCTTTCGGGCTTCGGGCTTTTGAATAAGAAAAAATAATAACACATTTAGGAGATCAAGAAAGCACTACTGAAGTCTTAAACAAAACCTAATACTTAAAAATCCTTAAAAAACATAAATAACACGCCGCCACACAACGTAAATAGCTCTTTGAAAAACTGACTGACTTATCAGATTAACTAAAACAAAAAAGAAGATAAGGTAGTTAGCCATAACATTCCAGTATTTATGGTAAGATTTACTTTTTAGGGTATTACGATGAAAATATTTAGATTGTTGTTATGTTTGATGAATTTGAATTTTGTTAAGATAGTTCAGTTATAATTTTTTTAAGTCTCACTAATTATAATTTTCAAAATTAGTTGTTATCCAGCAGCTTTTATAAATTCATATAGCCATAGTGTAGTAAAATCTATAGTCTTGCTGTAAAATCCATCTAAAAGTTCATGAAATATTCAATTGTTGGAGGTTCAGGCATGTTCTCATAGTTATATATTTCACATCACTTATTTTAATTTATAAGCGAAGATATTTATAAAAATAAATCAAAAAAATATAAGATATTAAAGTATTAATGAACTTATATGTTTTTATAAAAAATACTTAAATTGTTGTCATATTTAATGAATTTGATTTTCATAAAGATAATTTTGTTTGGTAATTAGATTGTTAAGTGTCACTAATTATGATTTTTAAAATTAGTTATTTTCAACTAGCTTTTATAAATGCATATCTCCGTAATGTAGTTGCTGTAAAATCTTTAGTCTAGCTGTAAAATCCATCGAAAAGTTCGATTTTTTGATGTTCATGGTATTAATTATTCATATTCTCAAGGATAAAATATTTCGTATTAATTCATAAGTGAAGAGATTTATAAGGATAAATAGAAAATTATCAAGAGATAAATTACTACCTAACTTGTATGTTTCAAATTGTGATACAAAGGGCGGATGCGCAACCCACCCCAACTCACCCCAACCCACTAGATAATATTGTATTTTAGCCTGTTTTTTTAATAGGTAAAATATAAATAAAAAATATTATATTAATAATATTTATATGCTTACTTAAGTATTCCTTTTGCAATATTTCCCTAAGAACTTTGCAAATAACTACATCGCTTAAACTACTAAGTTTGTCAAACTACAAGATAGTGTTGGTAAAGATTTGATTGTTAAATTTTCAGTTTATAAGAATAAATCATCTTTTACTTCTGAATGGAAAAATTTGCTAAAGACAGGCAATTGAAAGTCGGAGATGTTTTTGTTTTCATGCCGACACTGGAGGAGAAGTAACAATAAGAGTAAAAATTACTCGTGCACTGATTGAAAGTATTGTTTAGTGAGAGTTTGTACTTATATTTAATTTGTCATGTATGTCTTTGGATAATATTTTTCTGTTTACAAATAGTTGGTTCGTGGATATTAATGTCATTCAAACAGTTTCTTGAACTTTTTGTTACAAGTTAATGAACTTGTTTATTAAAATATTACATGTCTTTAGATGTTAATGAATTTTAGGAAATGATTAAAAGAACTGAATAATTTATTATGGTTTTGAAGCTATGACTAATAGATTAAAACAATTTAAACATAAATATTAAAATTTACTAAAGAAATTGAAGCGGAATTACAATTGAAGATTAAATTTCTTGGTCAGTTTAAATTTTTTGTTTTTCATGAATTTAATTTTTTTTGATTATATAATACTGTAATATTGTTTATAAATTGTTATGATTCTTAGTTTAATGATTTTATAATTTATTATTTGAAATATTCATTACAATAGTTTTTATTGAATTTATTATGATTTTTTAAATAAAGTAATTAAATGTTTTGTTAATATTCATTAAAGTAGAAATTTTTTGTATGTATGGATGAATCGAATAGTAGTAAATTCCATTACTGTGATTGAGGAAGATTGGTCAGTGGGTTAAAGAAGTTTATTTTTGTATGAAGTAGGCAAGCAGCCATAGAAGCAATATTTTTTTTCTTTTTTGTCCAATGAAGGAAGCCGTCATGGATTCGTAAAACAATTTTTTTATTAATTGAACCAAAATATCAGATCTATATCTGAAAGATGGATTTGAGGAGAAAGAGAGAATATTAGAGAAACGTGATTGAACAAAAGATGATAAAATTTGTAGAGAGAAGGATATGTTAGTTAATTATTTTAATATAGAATGAATTCTTCTCAAAAAAAAAATATAGAATGAATATTTTATATATTAAATATTTCATTGTTTAAACTTAGATTAAAAGAGAAGCATTGGAGCATGATAAAAAGATTCATAAATTGATCGAAGAGAATGAGGTGGTATAGTTATGTCTTTTTGTTATTAATTAAGATATAATGGTGTCTTTAGTGATTATTGAATGTATTGACAACGGGTAAACGAGATTCTTGACATGAAAATCATTAAATTGAAGAGAAAGATTGATGCAAAGCAAGCATTGGAATGGATGAATATGAAGTCATGATTACTAAATTCACCAAGATCAATAGAAGGAAAACTCAATAATTTTATAATTGAATTTCATGTCAAGAATCTACTTTAAATATTACACCTCCCTTCTTATATAAATAAATGACAAATATGTTAAAGCATGAGGTAGGTTTAAATCCCCTCCTTGAACATGGGTAACCTAGATTTGATTTACCTGAATATGTATGGGGAGGCGAGTATATTTTCATGTCATATAGTTTATCTATTACTTCCATATTTTGAACAAAAAATGTAAACGGAATGGAATATTTTACTTTATGTATTCATATGTACTTTTAATTGTAATTGAAAAAGCATATAAATGGAGATGGAATTTTAGATGTTGGAGTGTGTTATTTTCTATGCCTTTTTTGAATTTAAGTATTCATGCTTGTGAAAAGAAGATTTTTGGTCTTTCGAGAAGATGAGTTAGGGGTAAACGACCACGCTAATAAAAAGTAAAAATTTGAAAAGAAAAATAACCACCTATCAATTTTTGTGCTAGTTCCGTCTATTTTTAGATGGAATGGATTTTAGCAAAGACATTGTGTTTGTTCACCATTTATCAGTGCTCCTAGGTAATATAACTAATGATTGTATCCCTCCGAAGTGTTATATTCGAAGCGGATATGAAATTTCGATGCTACTGTAAAAAAGTTACAACCTTTTTGAATCCCAATTTAAGGGCTTAATTTTAGTTATTGCACTACAAGTCCTTTGCTTCTAAAATGAGGGCGCACCCTATCCTGAGTGAACCCCACTAGCAGCGCTTTTTTGTGATTGGCTATTAGCACAAGTACCATCATTGAGAACCGAGCCAACATCCCATGTATTTTCTACAATTGTCACATTGATCCCTGTAATCTTGTAGCCATCACATGTAGTCCCTATATTCTTCTTAGCCTCACCAATACTGGTATTAAACACTGCTACAACCCCACTATTTTTTAGTATTGACTCATAAGTCTTTGTACTACTTGGGATCAAACTTGTTGTCCCTATATTATCCAGTGATGTCACAGTAGTCCTTTATTACTCATTAAATCAATAAAAATATGAAATTGATTTAAAAGAAATAGGCAGCACAATAAGATTAGAAAATACGAACCCATTAACAACAACCTTTTGGGCTTTGGGATTTTGAATAAGAAAAAATAATAAAACATTTAGGAAATAGAGAAACCACTACTGAAGCCTTCAACCAAACCTAATCCTTAAATATCCTTAAAACACATAAATAACACGCCCCCACACAACGAAAATACCTCTTTGAAAGACTGACGGTCTCCTCCTCCTAAGCCAGGTTTATCGTAGTCAATCTGAAGGTATAATTTCACTCCTTACTTTGTCTTCTCTATCTACACACATAAAGTCTTCTCATCTGTACATCTAGATGTTTATTTACTAATAGTAAAAGAAATTGAAAAAATTAATTTGGCTATTCATTCTATTAGTTTATATTTTTAATCAATTTTACCCAGATTAAATTGTATATGTAATTTAGTATCCTCTTTATGTAATGATATATTGTGCATTTGATTGAATCAATGAAGTTTAGCAACCAAAAAATCAAATTATTTTAAATTCAAATTAATCAGTTTTGAGTACAGAAGATAGATCTACATTTAATCTAATTAGTTTTACATTTTTTATAGAGGTGCATAAGATAATATAATGTGATTTTGCTTTGGATATCAGATTAAGTAAAACAAAAAAAGAAGATAAGATAGTTAGCCATGATATTTCAGTCTTTATGGTAAGATTTACTTGTTAGGTTATTAAGATGAAAATCTTAAGATTGTTGTTATGTTTGATGAATTTGAATTTTATTGAGATAGTTCAGTTATAAGTTTTTTAAGTCTCACTAATTATAATTTTCAAAATTAGTTGTTATCCAACAACTTTTATAAATGCATATAGCCATAGTGTAGAAAAATATATAGTCTTGCTGATAAATCCATCTAAAAGTTCATGAAATATTCAATTGTTGGAGGTTCAGGTATGTTCTCATAGTTATATATTTCACATCACTTATTCAAATTTATAAGTGATGAAATTTAGAAAATAAATCGAAAGAATATAAGAGATGGAAGTATTACTGAACTTGTATATTTTCATAAAAAATCCTTAAATTGTTGTCATATTTAAAGAATTTGATCTTCATAAAGATAATTTGGTTTGGTAAGTAGATTTTTAAGTGTCACTAATTATGATTTTTAAAATTAGTTATTGTCAACTAGCTTTCATAAATGCATATCTTATTAATGTAGTTGCTGTAAAATCTTTCGTCTAGCTATAAAATCCATCAAAAAGTTCAATTATTTGATGTTCATGTATTAATTATTCATATTCTCATGGATAAAATATTTCATATTTATTCATAAGTGAAGAGATTTAGAAATATAAATAGAAAATATTCAAGAGATAAATTACTACCTAACTTGTATGTTTCAAATTGTGATACAAAGGGCGGATACAGCCCACCCCAGCCCACCAGATAATAATGTATTTTAGCCTGTTTTTTTTTAAAATAGGTATAATCTTTAACTGCTAGATGGAAAAATTTGCTAAAGACACGCATCTGAATGTCGGGGATGTTTGTGTTTTCATGCCGACGCTAGAGGAGAAGTAACAATAAGAGTAAAAATTACACGTGATTGACAATATTGTTTAGTGAGAGTGTGTACTCATATTTAATTTGTCATGTATGTCTTTGAATAATATTTTTCTGTTTACAAATAGTTGGTTCGTGGATATTAATGTCATTCAAATAGGTTCTTGAACTTTTTGTTACATGTTAATGAACTTGTTTATTCAAATATTACATGTCTTTAGATGTTAATGAATTTTAGGCAATGATTAAAAGAACTGAATACTTTATTATGATTTGGAAGCTATTACTAATAGTTTGCAACAATTTAAACATAAATATTAAAATTTACTAAAGAAATTGAAGCGCAATTACAATTGAAGATTAAATTTCTTGGTCAGTTTTAATTTTTTGTTTTTCATGAATTTAATTTTTTTTTTATTATATAATACTGTAATATTGTTTATAAATTGTTATGATTCTTAGTTTTATGATTTTATAATTTATTATTTGAAATATTCATTACAATAGTTTTTATTGAATTTATTATGATTTTTTAATAAATCAATTAAATTTTTTGTTAATATTCATTAAAGTAGAAATTTTTTGTACGTATAGAGGAATCGATTTGTAGTAAATGCCATTACTGTGATTGAGGAAGATTTGTCAGTGGGTCAAAGCAGTATTTTTTTTGTATGAAGTAGGCAAGTAGCCATAGCAACAAATTCTTTTTTCTTTTTTGTCCTATGAAGGAAGCAGTCATGGATTCTTAAAACAATTTTTTTATTAATTGAACCAGAATATCAGAATATCAGATCCTTATCTGAAAGATGGACTTGAGGAGAAACAAGAGAATTTTAGGGAAACTTGATGTTGAACACAAGAGAATAAAATTTGTAGAGAGAAGCAAATGCTAGTCAAATATTTTATATATAATGAATTCTTGTCAAAAAAAATATAGAATGAATATTTTATATATTAAATATTTCATTGTTTAAACTTAGATTAAAAGAGAAGCATTGGAACAAGATAAAAAGATTCAGAATTTGGTCGAAGAACATGAGGTAGTATAGTTATGTCTTTTTGTTATTAATTAAGATAGAATGGTGTCTTTAGTGATTATTGAATTTATTGACAACGGGTAAACGATATTCTTGACATGAAAATAATTAAATTGAAGATAAAGATTGATGCAAAGCAAGCATTGGAATGGAAGAATATGAAGCCATGATTACTTCATTCACCGAGATCAAT
This sequence comes from Nemophila menziesii, assembly GCA_029959085.1. Lineage (NCBI taxonomy): Eukaryota > Viridiplantae > Streptophyta > Magnoliopsida > Boraginales > Hydrophyllaceae > Nemophila > Nemophila menziesii. The sequence continues at coordinate 721,316 of JARWIR010000044.1, forward strand.
AGGAGGAAAACTCGATAATTTTATAATTGAATTTCACGTCAAGAATCAACTTTGAATATGACACCTCCCTTCTTATATAAATAAAAGACAGGTATGTTAAAGCATGATATAGGTTCAAATCCCCTCTTGAACATGGGTAACCTAGTTTTGATTTACATGTATGTATGGGGAGATGAGTATATTCTCTATGGGATTAAAAAACTAGACCGGACACCCATGTTTTTAAAAAAAGACAGATATATTGCAAACTCACATTTTATTAATTTTTTTATACAAATCAATATAATATTATTTAATTAAATGGTATTTTTAATTATTTTTAATCTACTTTCTGATAAACATCTTATTTTCTATGCATTTTTTGAATTTAAGTATTCATGCTTGTGAAAAGAATATTTTTGGTCTTTCGAGAAGATGAGTTAGGGGTAAACGACCACAATAATAAAAAGTAAAAATATGAAAAGAAAAATAACCACCTATCCATTTTTGTGCTAGTTCCATCTATTTTTGGATGGAGGGAATTTTAGCAAAGACATTGTGTTTGTTCAACATTTCCTAGTGCTCCTAGGTAATATAACTAATGATTGTATCCCTTCGAAGTGTTATATTCGAAGCGGATATGAAATTTCGATGTTGATGTAAAAAAGTTACAACCTTTTTGAATCCCAATTAAAGGGCTTATTTTTAGTTATTGCACTACAAGTCCTTTGCTCCTAAAATGAGGGTGCAACCTATCCTAAGTGAACCCCAATAGCAGCGCTTTTTTGTGATTGGCTATTAGCACACGTACCATCATTGAGAACCGAGCCAACATCACATGTATTTTCTACAATTGTCTCATTGATCCCTGTAATCTTGTAGCCATCATATGTAGTCCCTATATTTTTCTTAGCCTCACCAACACTGGTATTAAACACAACTACAACCCCACTATTTTTTACTCACTATTTTTGAGTACTGACTCATATTTTTAATTTAAAAAAATTGGTAGCTCATTAAGATAAGAAAATACGAACCCATTAACAACTACCATTTGGGCTTTGGAATAAGAAAAAATAATAAGACATTTAGGAGATCGAGAAAGCACTACTGAAGTCTTAAACAAAACCTAATCCGTAAAAATCCTTAAAAAAGATAAATAACACGCCGCCACACAACACAAATAGCTCTTTGAAAGACTCAACGCAAATAGCTCTTTAAAACTAAGCCAAGTCTTCTTATCTGTACATCTAGATGTTTTTTTTGTTTTTTTTTTTTTTTTTTTTTTTTTTTTTTGACGAGGGTTCCCGGGCTTACACCCGACTAGTCCCCCGGGAGATATGACTGCCATACCTTCAGGCAATCAGAACTAGGTTGCCCATGTTCTGGGGAGGGTTTCGGACCTTGGAAACTTTCCAAACATAACAACTTTCTGCCGCCTGCGGGATTCGAACCATGTACCTCTCATTTGAGAGAACCTGCGGGATTCGAACCCTGTACCTCTCACTTGAGAGACAGAGCCCTGGCCAGATGAGCTAGCTCACCTGGTTCATCTAGATGTTTATTTACTAATAGTAAAAGAAATTGAAAAAAGTAATTTTGCTATTCATTCTATTTGTTTATATTTTTAATCAATTTTACACAGATTATATTATACATGTAATTTAGTATCCTCTTTAAGTAATGATATACTATGCGTTTGTTTGAATCAATGAAGTTTAGCAACCAAAAAATCAAATTGTTTTAAATTCAAGTTAATCAGATTTGAGTACAGAAGATATATCTTTATTTAATCTAATTAGTTTTACATTTTTTACAGAGGTGCATAATATAATATATTGTTATTTCGCTTTGGATATCAGATTACATAAAACAAAAAAGAAGATAAGATCGTTAGCCATGATATTTCTGTCTTTATGGTAAGACTTACTAGTTAGGGTAATAAGATGAAAATCTTTAGATTGTTGTTATGTTTTATGAATTTGAATTTTATTGAGATAGTTCAGTTATAAGTTTTTTAAGTCTCACTAATTATAATTTTCAAAATTAGTTGTTATCCAGCAACTTTTATAAATGCATATAGTCATAGTGTAGTAAAATCTATAGTCTTGTTGATAACTCCATCTAAAAGTTCATGAAATATTCAATTGTTGGAGGTTCAGGAATGTTCTCATAGTTATATATTTCACATCACTTATTCAAATTTATAAGTGATGAAATATAGAAAAATAAATCGAAAGAATATAAGAGATGGAAGTATTACTGAACTTGTTTGTTTACATAAAAATCCTTAAATTGTTGTCATATTTAATTAATTTGATCTTCATAAAGAGAATTTGGTTTGGTAATTAGATTGTTAAGTGTCACTAATTATAATTTTTAAAATTAATTATTGTCAACTAGATTTTATAAATGCATATATTCGTAATGTAGTTCCTATAAAATCTTTAGTCTAGCTATAAAATCCATCGAAAAGTTCAATTTTTTGATTTTCATGGTATTAATTATTCATATTCTCATGGATAAAATATTTGATATTAATTCATAAGTGAAGAGATTTAGAAAGATAAATAGAAAATATTCAAGAGATAAATTACTACCTAACTTGTATGTTTCAAATTGTGATATAAAGGGCGGATGCAGCCCACCCCAGCCCACAAAATAATATTGTATGTTAGCCTTGTTTTTTAAATAGGTAAAATATAAATAAAAAATATTATATTACTAATATTGATTTGCTTACTTTAGTATTCCTTTTGCAGTATTTCCCTATGAATTCTGCAAATAACTACATCGCTCAAACTACTAAGTTTGTCAAACTACAAGGTAGTTTTGGTAAAGATTTGAGTGTTAAATTTTCATTTTATAAGAATAAATCATCTTTAACTGTTGGATGGAAAAATTTGCTAAAGACATGCAATTAAAAGCCGGAGATGTTTGTGTTTTCATGCCGGCATTAGAGGAGAAGTAACAATAAGAGTAAAAATTACTCGTCCACTGATTGACAGTATTGTTTAGTGAGAGTGTGTACTTATATTTAATTTGTCATGTATGTCTTTGGATAATATTTTTCTGTTTACAAATAGTTGGTTCGTGGATATTAATGTCATTCAAATTGTTTATTGAACTTTTTGTTACATGATAATGAACTTGTTTATTCAAATATTACATGTCTTTAGATGATAATAAATTTTAGACAATGATTTAAAGAACTGAATACTTTATTATGATTTGGAAGCTATTACTAATATTTTACAATAATTTAAACATAAATATTAAAATTTACTAAAGAAATTGAAGATTAAATTTCTTGGTCAGTTTTAATTTTTTGTTTTTCGTGAATTTAATTTTTTTTATTATATTATATTGTAATATTGTTTATAAATTGTTATGAATCTTAGTTTTATGATTTTATAATTTATTATTTAAAATATTCATTGAAATATTTTTTTATTGAATTTATTATGATTTTTTCAATAAATTAATTAAATGTTTTGTTAATATTCATTAAAGTAGAACTTTTTTGTATGTATGGAGGAATCGAATTGTATTAAATGTCATTTCTGTGATTGAGGAAGATTGGTCAGTGGGTAAAAAAATACCATAATAACAATTTTTTTTTCTTTTTTGTCCAATGAAGGAAGCAGTCATGGATTCGCAAAACAATTTTTTTATTAATTGAACCAAAACATCAGATCTATATCTGAAAGATGGAGTTGAGGAGAAAGAGAGAATTTTAAGGAAACGTGATCGAACAAAAGAGGATAAAATTTGTAGAGAGAAGCAAATGTTAGTTAAATATTTTAATATAGAATGAATTCTTGTCAAAAAAAATATAGAATGAATATTTTATATATTAAATATTTCATTACTTAAACATAGATTGAAAGAGAAGCATTGGAGCAAGATAAAATGATACAGAAATTGATCGAAGAGCATGAGGTGGTATAGTTTTGTCTTTTTGTTATAAATTAAGATAGAATGGTGTCTTTAGTTATTATTATATCTATTGACAACGGGTAAACGAGATTCTTGACATGAAAATCATTAAATTGAAGAGAAAGATTGATGCAACACAAGCATTGGAATGAAAGAATATGAAGTCATGATTACTGCATTTACCAAGATCAATAGGAGGAAAACTCGATAATTTTTAGAATTGAATTTCATGTCAAAAAATCTACTTTAAATATGACACCTCCCTTCTTATATAAATAAAAGACAAATATGTTAAAGCATGAGGTAGGTTTAAATCCCCTCCTTGAACATGGGTACCCTATACTTAATTTACCTGAATATTTACGTGGAGGCGATTATATTTTCTATGGGATTAAAAATCTGTCCAGGACACCCATGTTTTTAAAAAAAGAAGGATTTATTGCAAACTCACATTTTATTAATTTTTTCATATAAAAAAATATATTATTATTTAATTATATGGTATTTTTAATTATCTTTAATCTACTTTTTGGTAAACTACGGATATTTCTGTCCAAACATCTTCTTTGGTAATTGAGGAAAGGATGCCAATAAATTTGATTTTATTAACTTATTTGAAAATAAACGTGTTTCATTTCAATGGGAGTAGAAGGGGATTCCAATAGGTTTCGTTGTTTCTTCCTTTATTTGAACAATTATGAAGAACCGTGTTTCATCTCTCAATGGATATTGGAGGGGATGGCGAAGATGTTCAAATTTTTGCTCAAATGGAAATCATATAGTGTATCTCTTACTTCCATATTTAAACAAAACATGTAAACGGAATGGAATGTTTTACTTTAACTATTCATATGTACTTTCAATTATAATTGAAAAAGCATATAAATGGAGATGGAATTTCGAATGTTGGAGTGAGTTAGTTTCTATGCATTTTTTGAATTTAAGTATTCATGCTTGTGAAAAGAAGATTTCTGGTCTTTCGAGAAGATGAGTTAGGGGTAACCGACCACGCTAATAAAAAGTAAAATTTTGAAAAGAAAAATAACCACCTATCCATTTTTGTGCTAGTTCCGTCTATTTTTGGATGGAGGGGATTTTAGCAAAGACATTGTGGTAGTTAACTATTTCTCAGTTCTCCTAGGTAATATAATTAATGATTGTATCCCTCCGAAGTGTTATATTCGAAGCGGATATGAAATTTCGATTCTGCTGTAAAAAAGTTACAACATTTTTGAATCCCAATTCAGGGGCTTATTTTTAGTTATTGCACTACAAGTTATTTGCTTCTAAAACGAGGGTGCACCCTATCTTGAGTGAACCCCACTAGCAGCGCTTTTTTGTGATTGGCTATTAGCACAAGTACCATCATTGAGAACCGAGCCAACATCCCATGTATTTTCTACAATTGTCTCATTGATCCCTGTAATCTTGTAGCCATCACATGTAGTCCATATATTCTTCTTAGCCTCACTATACTGGTATGAAACACAGCTACAACCCCACTATATTTTACCCCACTATTTTTTAGTATTGACTCACAAGTCTTTGTACTGGATCAAACTTGTTGTCCCTATATTATCTAGTGATGTCACAATAGTCCTTAATTACTCATTCAATCAATCAAAATATGAGTTTGATTTAAAAAAAATAGGTAGCCCATTAAAATAAGAAAATACGAACCCATTAACAACTACCTTTAGGGGTTTGGGTTTTTGAATAAGAAAAAATAATAAGACATTTAGGAGATCCAGAAAGCACTACTGAAACCTTATACCAAACCTAATCCTTAAAAATCCTCAAAAAACATAAATAACACGCCACACAAGCAAATACCTCTTTGAAAAACTGATTGACTCCTCCTCCTAAGCCAGGTTTATCGTCGTCTATCTACACACATAAAGTCTTCTTATCTGTACATCTAGATGTTTATTTACTAATAGTAAAAGAAATTGAAAAAAGTAATTTGGCTATTCAATCTATTTGTTTATATTTTTAATCAATTTTACCCATATTATATTATACATGTAATTTAGTATCCTCTTCAAGTAATGATATACTATGCGTAATAATCTAATTAGTTTTACATTTTTTACACAGGTGCATAAGTTAATATAGTTTGATTTCTCTTTGGATATCAGATTACATAAAACAAAAAAGAAGATATGATTATTATCCATGATATTTCAGTCTTTATGGTAAGATTTACTTGTTAGGGTATTAAGATGAAAATCTTTAGATTGTTGTTATGTTTGATGAATTTGAATTTTACTGAGATAGTTCAGTTATTAGTTTTTTAAGTCTCACCAATTATAATTTTCATAATTAGTTGTTATCCAACAACTTTTATAATTGCATATAGCGATAGTGTAGTAAAATCTATAGTCTTGTTGATAAATCCATCTAAAAGTTTATGAAATATTCAATTGTTGGAGGTTCAGGCATGTTCTCATAGTTATATATTTCACATCAGTTATTCAAATTTATAAGTGACGTAATTTAGAAAATTAAATCGAAAGAATATAAAAGATGGAAGTATTACTGAACTTGTATGTTTTCATAAAAAATCCTTAAATTGTTGTCCTATTTAATGAATTTGATCTTCATAAAGATAATTTGGTTTTGGTAATTAGATTGTTAAATGTCACTAATTATGATTTTTAAAATTAGTTATTGTCAACTAGCTTTTATAAATGCATATCTTCGTAATGTAGTTGCTGTAATATATTTAGTCTAGCTATAATATCCATCGAAAAGTTCGATTTTTTGATGTTCATGGTATTAATTATACATATTATCATGGATAAAATATTTCATATTAATTCATAAGTGAAGAGATTTATAAAGATAAATAGAAAATAACCAAGAGATAAATTACTACCTAATTGTATGTTTCAAATTGTGATACCAAGGGCCGATGCAGCCCACCCAGCCCACCAGATAATATTGTATTTTAATTGGGTTTTTTTAAATAGGTAAAATATAAATAAAAAAAATATTATATTACTAATATTGATATGCTTACTTTTGTATTCCTTTTGCAGTATTTCCCTAAGAACTTTGTAAATAACTACATCTCTACTAAGTTTGTCAAACTACAAGATAGTGTTGGTAAAGATTTGAGTTTAAATTTTCAGTTTATAAGAATAAATCATGTTTAACTGCTTGATGGAAAAAATTTGTTAAAGACAAGCAATAGAAAGTCTAAGATGTTTGTGTTTTCATTCCATCAGACGCTGGAGGAGAAGTATGAATAAGAGTAAAAATTACTGGTGCAGTGATTGAGAGTATTGTTTAGTGAGAGTGTGTACTTATATTTAATTTGTCATGTATGTCTTTGGATAATATCTTTTTGTTTACAAATAGTTGGTTAGTGGATATTAATGTTATTCAAATAGTTTCTTGAACTTTTTGTTACATATTAATGAACTTGTTTATTCAAATATTACATGTCTTTAGAAGTTAATGAATTTTAGGCAATGATTAAAAGAACTGAATACTTTATTATGATTTGGAAGCTATTTCTAATAGTTTACAACAATTTATACATAAATATTAAAATTTACTAAAGTAATTGAAGCGCAATTACAATTGAAGATTAAATTTCTTGGTTGGTTTTAAATTTTTGTTTTACATGAATTTAATTTTTTTTGATTATATAATACTATAATAATGTTTATAAATTGTTATGAATCTTAGTTTTATGATTTTATAATTTATTATTTAAAATTTTCATTACAGTAGTTTTTATTGAATTTATTATGATTTTTTAATAAATTAATTAAATATTTTGTTAATATTCATTAATGTAGAAATTTTTGTACGTATGGAGGAATCGAATTGTAGTAAATGCAAAGCAGTATTTTTTTTTGTATGAAGTAGGCAAGTAGCCATAGCAGCAAATTCTTTTTTCTTTTTTGTCCTTTGAAGGAAGCAAGTTCTTAAAACAATTTTTTTATTAATTGAACCAGAATATCAGATCCTTATCTGAAAGATGGACTTGAGGAGAAAGAGAGAATTTTAGGGAAACTGGATGTTGAACACAAGAGGATAAAATTTGTAGAGAGAAGCAAATGTTAGTTAAATATTTTTATATATAATGAATTCTTGTCAAAAAAAATATAGAATGAATATTTTATATATTAAATATTTCATTACTTAAACATAGATTAAAAGAGAAACATTAAAGCAAGATAATAAGATTCAGAAGTTGGTCGAAGAGCATGAGGTAGTATAGTTATGTCTTTTTGTTATTAATTAAAATAGAATAGTGTCTTTAATGATTATTGAATTTAACGAGATTCTTGACATGAAAATCATTAAATTGAAGATAAAGATTGATGCAAAATAAGCATTGGAATGGAAGAAAATGAAGCCATGATTACTGCATTCACCGAGATCAATAGAAGGAAAACTCGATAATTTTAGAATTGAATTTCATGTCAAGAATCAACTTTGAATATGACACCTCCCTCCTTATATAAATACAAGACAGATATGTTAAAGCATGAGGTAGGTTCAAATCCCCTCCTTGAACATGGGTAACCTAGTTTTGATTTACCTGAATATGTATGGGGAGGCGAGTATATTTTCCGTGGGACTAAAAAGCTGGCCTGGACACCCATGTTTTTAAAAAAAAATACAAATATATTGCAAACTCACATTTTATTAATTTTTTTATAAAAAACAATATAATATTATTTAATTAAATGGTATTTTTAATTATTTTTAATCTACTTTTTATTAAACTACTAATTTTTCTATTCAAACATCTTCTTTGGTAATTGAAGAAAGGATGCCAATAATTTTTATTTTTATAATTTTCTTTGAAAATAAACGTGTTTCATTTCAATGACAATAGAAGGGGATTCCAATGGGTTTCGTTGTTTCTTCTTTTATTTGGACATTTATGAAGAACCGTGTTTCATTTCTCAATGGGAATAGGAGGGGATGACGACGAGGTTCAAATGTTTGCTCAGATGGAAATAATATAGTGTATCTTTTACTTCCATATTTCAACAAAACATGTAAACGGAATGGAATATTTTACTTTAAGTATTCATATGTACACTCAATTTTAATTGAAAAAGCATATAAATGGAGATGGAATTTTGGATGTTGGAGTGAGTTATTTACTATGCATTTTTTGAATTTAAGTATTCATGCTTGTGAAAAGAAGATTTTTGGCCTTTCAAGATGACGAGTCAGGGGTAAACGATCATGCTAATAAAAAGTAAAAATTTGAAAAGAAAAATAACCACCTATCCATTTTTGTGCTAGTTCCGTCTATTTTTGGATGGAGGAGATTTTAGCAAAGACATTGTGTTTGTTCACAATTTCTCAGTGCTCCTACGTAATACAACTAATGATTGTATCCCTCCGAAGTGTTATATTCGAAGTGGATATGAAATTTTGATGTTGCTGTAAAAAAGTTACAACCTTTTTAAATCCCAATTCAGGGGCTTATTTTTAGTTATTGCACTACAAATCCTTTGCTTCTAAAATGAGGGTGCACCTTATCCTAAGTGAACCCCATTAGCAGCACTTTTTTGTGATTGGCTATTAACACAAGTACCATCATTGAGAACCGAGCCAACATCCCATGTATTATCTACAATTGTCTCATTGATCCCTGTAATCTTGTAGCCATCACATGTAGTCCCTACATTCTTCTTAGCCTAGCCAATACTGGTATTAAACACAAATATTTTATATTAATTTATAAGTGAAGAGATTTAGAAAGGTAAATAGAAAATATCCAAAAGATAAATTACTACCTAACTTGTATGTTTTAAACGGTGATACCAAGGGTGGATGCAGCCCACCCGGCCCACCTAGCCCACCCAACCCACCCAGCCCACCCAGCCCACCCAGCCCACTAGATAATATTGTATTTTAGCATGTTTTTTTTAAATAGGTAAAACCTAAATAAAAAAATCTTATATGACTAATATTGATATGTTTACTTTTGTATTCCTTTTGCAGTATTTCCCTAAGAACTTTACAAATAACTACATCGCTCAAATAACTATGTTTGTCAAACTACAAGATAGTGTTGGTAAAGATTTGAGTGTTAAATTTTTAATTTATAAGAATAATTCATGTTTAACTGCTAGATGGAAAAAATTTGCTAAATAAAGGCAATTGAAAGTCTAAGATGTTTCTGTTTTCATGCCATTAGAGACACTGGAGGAGAAGTAACAATAAGAGTAAAAATTACTCGTACAGTGATTGACAGTATAGTTTAGTGAGAGTGTGTACTTATATTTAATTTGTCATGTATGTCTTTGGATAATTTTTTTTGTTTACAAATAGTTGGTTCGTGGATATTAATTTCATTCAAATAGTTTCTTAAACTTTTTGTTACATGTTAATGAACTTGTTTATTCAAATACTACATGTCTTTAGATGTTAATGAATTTTAGGCAATGATTAAAAGAACTGAATACTTTATTATGATTTGGAAGCTATTACTAATAGTTTGCAACAATTTAAACATAAATATTAAAATTTACGAAAGAAATTGAAGCATAATTACAATTGAAGATTAAATTTCTTGCTTAGTTTTATGGTTTTGTTTTTCATGATTTTTTTTTGATTATATAATACTATAATATTGGTTATAAATTTTTATGAATTTTAGTTTTATGATTTTATAATTTATTATTTATAATATTCATTAAAGTAGTTTTTTTTAATTTATTATGATTTTTTAATAAATTAATTAAATGTTTTGTTAATATTCATTAAAGTAGAATTTTTTTTTTACATATGGAGGAATCGAATTGTAGTAAACGCCACTATTGTGATTGAGGAAGATTGGTTAGTGGGTCAAAGCAGTACTTTTTTTGTATGAAGTAGGCAAGGAGTCATAGCAGCAAATTCGTTTTTCCTTTTTGTCCTATGAAGGAAGCATCCATTGATTCGTAAAATAATTTTTTAATAATTGAACCAGAATATCAGATCTATATCTGAAAGATGGACTTGAGGAGAAAGTGAGAATTTTAGGGAAACGAGATGCTGAACAAAGGAGGATAAAGTTTGTAGTGAGAAGAAGACCTTAATTAAATATTTTTATATAGAATTAATTCTTGTAAAAAAAACAAAATATAGAATGAATATTTTATATCTTAAATATTTCATTCTTTAAACTTAGATTAAAAGAGAAGCATTGGAGCAAGATAAAAAGATTAAGATAGAATGGTATCTTTAGTGTTTACTGAATTTATTGACAACTGGTAAACGAGATTCTTGACATGAAAATCATTAGATTGAAGAGAAAGATTGATGCAAAACCAGCATTGGAATGGAAGAATATGAAGCCATGATTACTGCATTCACCAAGATCAATAGGAGGAAAACTCGATAATTTTAGAATTAAATTTCATGTCAAGAATCTACTTTGAATATGACACCTCCCTTCTTATATAAATAAAAGACAGATATGTTGAAGCAAGTTGGCCTGGACACCCATGTTTTTAAAAAAAGACAGATATATTGCAAACTCACATTTTATTGATTTCTTTATATAAAATAATATAATATTATTTAATTATATGGTATTTATAATTATTTGTAATCTACTTTTTAGTAAACTACTGATATTTCTGTCCAAACAACTTCTTTGGTAATTGGGGAAAGGATGCCAATAAATTTGATTTTTATTATTTTATTTAAAAATGAACGTTTTTCATTTCAATAGGAGTAGAAGGGGATTCCAATGGGTTTCGTTGTTTCTTCTTTTATTTGAACATTTATGAAGAACCGTGTTTAATCTCTCAATGGAAATAGGAGGCGATGGCGAAGATGTTCAAATTTTTGCTCAAATGGAAATCATATAGTGTATCTTTTACTTCCATATTTGAACAAAACATGTAAACGGAATGGAATGTTTTACTTTAAGTATTCATATGTACTTTCAATTGAAATTGAAAAAGCATATAAATGGAGATGGAATTTCGGATGTTGGTGTGAGTTATTTGCTATGCATTTTTCGAATTTAAGTATTCATGCTTGTGAAAAGAAGATTTTGGTTCTTTCGAGAAGATGAGTTAGGGGTAAACGACCACTCTAATAAAACTACTAAATATAAGAGTATATGCGGCAGTTTTCAAGGTCAAAGACGGCAGCCTATAATTGACGTGTATTGATAGGTGGTAGTTAGCTAATTGCCGCGAAAAGTGTCGTTTATAAAGTTGATGCCTATGTAAAGATGGAACAAAGAATAAGATTGCCGCCTATTCTTCCTCACATAGATGGCAGTTGTCTTAGGAATGCCGCCTATTATTTACTTTGCATTGACATCAGTTCTAAACTACCACCTTTATAGATTAATATGCTCTATATTTTATACATTAATTAAATTGAAAATATAAATGTTTGACATAAATGGCAGTTCTAAACTGCTGGGTATATATATATATATGTTTTTATATTTTTTTTGTCAAACGCTATTATATTGTTAATTAAAATAATATCATATATTTTTATATTATAACAGAAAAACACTTATACAAACAAGAAATCAAATAAAGGTGTATTTTATTGAAAAAAAAGTAGAAAAATCATAATATTTGCTATGTTTAACCAACATAAAGTTGTAAAAATAAAAATGTACAAAATCCTAACAAATTCAGTCCTAAAGAAATCTTCAGAACTTCTTCATTACTTCAACATTCATCCAAGTCTAAACAAAGTCTTGTTTTTCGTAGAAAGTTGTTCGCTGACAATCATTCACTAGCCAGATTTAGAGTCATATTCATGAACACTGATTGTGCAAAGCCTAGTTTCTCTAAAATTGATATCAGAAGGTCATAAGGATGTTGCACCCCCGACTCAAAATTTAAATTTGTCAATATCAACTGCTCCGCCTAAATAACTTTCTCTTGATGCTGCTCAAACCAATCCTATAGAAAAAATTGATCATTTATAAGAAATTCTATTCAATAGTTTCAAATGACACAATATATAAGGACTAGTATTCATCGTGTGCTCTAGAAAATCAATAGTTTAAATTAAATGGGCATGATTACATCACTATAAAAGCCAAAGGTGTGATTGTTTGTATCAGCTACAAAGAAAATACTAGGCATTACTTTATAACAGCTATAAAAACACTTCTACGCCACTTAAAGATACACGTACTCGTCCAACAGAATATGCTATTTTCCTTTTAAGCACCTATCAGACTAGTTGCAAAAAACATAAAATATCTCAGACATGCACAAAGAGAGATATATATAACTAACCAGAGGGAGAGCATATGAGAATAATGTGAAATCCTGCTCATGCAAAACTTCACAACACTCTCCGTACCTTGTTAAGATAAAGTCCTGTTTCTTCAGACTTTGCAACAAGAAAAAGTGTTCACAATATTGATCAACAATATAAATCAGCAAATATACAAGTTTCATATCCTTAATTGACAAAGTAAACTCTCCACAAGAATCTGCAACATGAGAATGACATTTCACTAAAGGAACAAAAACAGAAGCATAATCGAACAACACTAGTGAAACATCACAATTAGGTTGTCAAAAAATATTCCCGCAAACCAATTCAAAAACATCACGTAAACCTGCACCAAGCAAAATAAAGATCATTAAGATAAGTCAATAAGTCAACAAATGAACTATGGTTTGAAAAAATGTGTACTTTCTTGCTCTAATCAAGAATCCCAAGTCCAATGCCAAATTGAAACCAGATAGACTCTTGTTCAAGAACCTGCAAATTCAGCGAATAAACATGAAATTTTGTGGAGTACCAATTGAATTGTATATATACAAGAAATAGTGAAAAACTATGAGCATACCTCCATGACGAGCTTCATCCCTCGACATGAGAGGGAAAATCTCAACTTCTACATGATTGGTCTTCTAAAACAAAAGATATATTCCATAGTTATTGTTCGAGTTCAGAATTCCAATTTGCAAATGTGACTAGTTAGATATGCTTAAGATAAGGGTAAATGCACAATTTACATAGAATTCTGAACCGTGGTAGAACTAAATGTTGGATATATGTACCTTGAGCCTTCAACCAAGCTCTTTGTAGAGAAGAAAGCCGAAAAATTCAGCAATTTAAGACCTTTCTAAAAACTAAACAAATATTTCTCTAGATGACCTTGTACCTTATAAAATTGTGTAAAAACACACGTCTAGATGCTCCAAGGACTAATTATGCAATTTATTCTTCATTTAAATCAAAAGCTAGCCGATGCATTAGATAATGGCTATAAAATAATAAATACAAATATATACACTGATAAAAGAAATAATAAATAGTTGAAGTTAAATTACTAATGATTTAATGTTAGCATTTGATAAGTTTATGATCAATAATCTATTCTCCTTATGTTAAATAGGCACCATATTCACCTACTAACAACGAACGGTAAGGAATCAAACCAAAAGTCCGCATTCGTTTAGATAATTATATAAAAATTTGTGTTTGGTTAAATACTAAACAAATTAAATAAAAACATAATTGAAAAAACAAAAAAAATATGGGGTACATTTTTGGTGTTCAACATAGCTAGTGACCAGCTTTTATTCCTGATTTTGTCATAAGTTTTTAATTATCTAATGCTTCCTTAACTTTCCATGTTCAACATGGCGATTAAATTCGTCCATGAAATCGAATCTGGATTTAAATCGAAAGAATAAGTTAGTAACAACTAGTTAGTAATGAATAATTAGTTTATGATTTGGGCATTCTATATTGTAAAATAGGGGTGATGATTTTATTTTTGTTTCTAAATGCTCTAATTAATAAGAGAAATTACATAATATTCAACCTAATTCTAAAGGGGAGGCATTAAATTCTAATAATCTTGCTAATCGGGTTGGAATGAGGTTTATCCATTGACAAGACAATTACCCAAACATATTAAGGAAGATTGAAGAAGTAAGACTATCTTATATATTCTAATTAGGTTATTGATTAATTAACCAAACCAATAATGTTTTTCAAACATTTAATTTACCTGCTATCTTGTGTGTTAAAGTTGGATAAGCCCCATTACAAAAGATCTTATGAAATGGAAGAACAACTAATTTAATCAATTAATCAACAACAACAACAAAAGAAATCCAGAAATCGATGATTCGACTTTATTGAGCAGCATAGAGTTTTCTTTGAAGTGAAATAGAAATTTAGCATACCTTGAATGATGACTTACGTGAGAAGAAGACTTGACATTTATTACATGAGAGCAATTCGAGATGAATGGTTTTTGATTTAGAAGTAACAAATCTGGTGTTTTTAGTTTGGCTGTTTGGAAGGGTTTGGGTAAATAGATATAACCTATGCGGGAACAAAATAAAATATGTGAAAAATATGGGTGGGAAAAATATTAAAGGAATCAATGTTTAATTAGAAAAAATTACTTATGATATAATTTATTTTTAGCTTAAAAATAGTTATACACATTGTATTAATCATAATATTACTTTTTTTTGTGATTATGTTAGATAATAAATAATACAGTCTAATTTGTTTCTAAAAAATATTCATAATTTTGTATAGTTAAAATTATTTTAAATATTTTTATGCTTAAATTAATTATTCATTCTATTAATTCAAAGTATTATTATAAATAATATGTAATATAAAATGTAAGACAAAATTTGAATCTGGACCAAAAAAAATATGAATAAAATAACTTTACCACCCGACATTAACTATTTCGAAAAATTATTCAAGAAAAAAATTTAAAAATATCTCGAAATTATAATCGTTGCAAAACATTAGAAAATATCAATTGCTCAGTTGTAGTCAATTACTCAGTTGTAGTTACATTATAAGAATATTATAACAACATACGACCTTGAATATGCTACTCAATCAATTATTATCTTTGCAACTATTTTGCTCCCTATTAAATGCCCAAGTTTGGATGTAATTTTGTATAATAAAATAAAACACTAATATGTATCCGATTAATTTTTTTTTAAAACAAAAAACATGGTGCAAATTGCTTGCCTCCATTCTAGATGCTAAAAAGCACGAACTTTAACAAAAAAATGCCCTTGTTATGTTTTTAAAAAGTTTAAATATTCATTTAAACCAATTTTCAAAAAAAAATATTACATCTTTATTCCACTCAATTAACGTCAATTGATGAGACTATAAAAGTGCCTTCATATAATAGATTGCAGTTACTTAAAACTCCCGCCAATTAAATGCAACCAATAGTTGAATTTTTAGTAATGTAAAAAGTAAAAATTTGAAAAGAAAAATAACCACCGATCTATTTTTGTGCCAGTTCAGTCTATTTTTGGATGGAGGGGATTTTAGCAAAGACATTGTGTTTGTTCACCATTTCTCAGCGCTACTATGTAATACAACTAATGATCGTATCCCTCGGAAGTGTTATATTCGAAGTGTTATATTCCCAATTTAGGGGCTTATTTTTAGTTATTGCACAACAAGTCCTTTGCTTAAAAAATGAGGGTGCACCCTATCCTAAGTGAACCCCACTAGCAGCGCTTTTTTGTGATAGGCTATTAGCACAAGTACCATCATTGAGAACATCCCATGTATTTTCTACAATTGTCTCATTGATCCCTGTAATCTTGTAGCCATCACATATAGTCCCTATATTCTTCTTAGCCTCACTAATACTGGTATTAAACACAGCTACAACCCCACTATTTTTTAGTATTGACTCATATGTCTTTGTACTGCTTGGGATCAAACTTCTTGTCCCTATAAAAAAATAGGTAGCCCATTAAGATAAGAAAATACCAACCCATTAACCACTACCTTTTGGGCTTTGGGCTTTTGAATAAGAAAAAATAATAAGACATTTAGGAGACCGAGAAAGCACTAATGAAGCCTTAACCAAACCAAATCCTAAAAAATACTTAAAAAACATAAATAACACGCCGCCAGGTTTATCTTCTAAAATACTGACTGACTCTTCATCCTAAGCCAGGTTTATCTTCCTTCGTCAATCTGAAGGTATAACTTCACTTCTTACTTTTTATTCTCTATCTACACACATAAAGTCTTCTTATCTATTCATCTAGATGTTTAGTTACTAATAGTAAAAGAAATTGAAAAAAGTAATTTGGCTATTCATTCTATTTGTTTATATTTTTAATCAATTTTACCCAGATTATATTATACATGTAATTTAGTATCCTTTTTAAGTAATAATATACTATCCGTTTGTTTGAATCAATGAAGTTTAGCAACCAAAAAATCAAATTGTTTTAAATTCAAATTAATCAGTTTTGAGTACAGAAGATAGATCTACATTTAAGCTAATTAGTTTTTTATTTTTTTACACAGCTGCATAAGATAATATAGTGAGATTTACTTGTTAGGGGGTATTAAGATGAAAATCTTTAGATTGTTGTGATGTTTGATGAATTTGAATTTTATTGAGTTAGTTTCAGTTATAAGTTTTTTAAGTCTCAGTAATTATAATTTTCAAAATTAGGTGTTATCCAACAACTATTAATGTCATTTAAATAGTTTCTTGAACTTTTTGTTACATGTTAATGAACTTGTTTATTCAAATATTACATGTCTTTAGATGTTAATGAATTTTAGGCAATGATTAAAAGAACTAAATATTTTATTATAATTTTGAAGCTATTACTAATAGTTTACAACAATTTAAACATAAATATTAAAATTTACTAAAGAAATTGAAGCGCAATTACAATAGAAGATTAAATTTCTTGGTTAGTTTTAACTTTTTGTTTTTCATGAATTTAATTTTTTTTATTATATAATATTATAATATTCTTTATAAATTGTTATGAATCTTAGTTTAATGATTTTGTAAATTATTATTTAAAATATTCATTAAAGTAGTTTTTTCTAATTTATTATGATTTTTTAATAAATTAATTAAGTGTTTTGTTAATATTCATCGAAGTAGAATTTTTTTGTACGTATGGAGAAATCGAATTGTAGTAAATTCCATTACTGTATTTGAGGAAGATTGGTCAGTGGGTCAAAGAAGTATTTTTTTTGGTGTGAAGTAGGCAAGTAGCCTTAGCAGCAAATACTTTTTTTCTTTTTTGTCCAAGTGAAGGAAGCAGTCATGGATTCGTAAAAAAAATTATTAATTGAACCAGAATATCAGATCTATATCTGAAAGATTGAGTGGAGGAGAAAGAGAGAATTTTAGGGAAGCGTGATCCTAAACAAAAGAGGATAAAATTTGAAAAGAGAAGCAAATGATAGTTAAATATTTTAATATAGAATGAATTCTAGTAAAAAATAATAATATAGAATGAATATTTTATATATTGAATGTTTCATTGTTTAAACTTAGATTAAAAGAGAAGCATTGGAGCAAGATAAAGAGATTCAGAAATTGGTCGAAGAGCATGAGGTAGTATAGTTATATCTTTTTGTTATTAATTAAGATAGAATGGTGTCTTTAGTGATTATTTAATTTATTGACAACGGGTAAACACGATTCTTGACATGCAAATCATTAAATTGAAGAGAAAGATTGATGCAAAGCAAGCTTTGGAATGGAAGAATATGAATCCATGATTAGTGCATTCACCCAGATTAGTAGGAGGAAAACTCGATAATTCTAGAATTGAATTTCGTGTAAAGAATCTACTTTGAATATGACACCTCCCTTCTTATATAAATAAAAGAAAAATATTTAAAGCATGAGGTAGGTTCAACTCTCCTCCTTGAATATGAGAAACCTAGATTTAATTTACCTGAATATGTATGAGGAGGCGATTATATTTTCTATGGGATTAAAAAGCTGACCCGGACACCCATGTATTTGAAAAAAGAAGGATTTATTGCAAACTCACATTTTATTGATTTTTTTTATATAAAACGGTATATTATTATTTAATTATATGGTCTTTTTAATTATTTTTAATCTACTTTTTGTTAAACTTTCTGTCCCAACATCTTCTTTGGTAATTGAGGAAAGGATGAAAAAAAATTGACTTTTATTATTTTATTTGAAAATAAAAGTGTTTCATTTTAATGGGAGTAGAAAGGGATTCCAATGGGTTTCGTTGTTTTTTCTTTTATTTGAACAATTATAAAGAACCGTGTCTTATTTCTCAATGGGAATGTGAGGGGATGGCGACGAGGTTCAAATTTTTAATCAAATGGAAATCATATATTGTATCTTTTACTTCTATATTTGAACAAAACATGTAAACGAAATGGAATGTTTTAGTTTAAGTATTCATATGTACTTTCAATTGTAATTGAAAAAGCATATAAATGGAGATGGAATTTCGGATGTTGGAGTAAGTTATTTGCTATGCATTTTTTGAATTTAAGTATTCATGCTTGTGAAAAGAAGATTTTGGGTCTTTCGAGAAGATGAGTTAGGGGTAAACTACCACGCTAATAAAAAGTAAAAATTTGAAAATAAAAATAACCTCCTATTTATTTTTGTGGCAGTTTCGTCTATTTTTTTATGGAGGGGATTTTAGCAAAGACACTGTATTTGTTCAACATTTCTCAGTACTCCTAAGTAATATAACTAATGATTGTATCCCTCCAAAGTGTTATATTCGAAGCGGATATAAATGTTTTGATGCTGCTGTAAAAAACATACAACCTTTTTGAATCCCAATTCAGGGGCTTATTTTTAGTTATTGCACTACAAGTCCCTTGCTTCTAAAATAAGGGTGCACTCTATCCTAAATGAACTCCACTAGCAGCGCTTTTTTGTGATTCGCTATTAGCACAAGTACCATCATTGAGAAACGAGCCAACATCCCATGTTTTCTTTGCAATTGTCTCATTGATCCCTGTAATCTCGTAGCCATCACATGTAGTCCCTATATTCTTCTTAGCCTCACCAATAATGGTATTAAACACAGCTACAACCACACTATTTTTTACCCCACTATTTTTGAGTATTGACTTATAAGCCTTTGTACAGCTTGGGATCAAACTTGTTTTCCCTATATTATCCTGTGATGTCACAATAGTCCTTCATTACTCATTCAATCAATTAAAATATGCGTTCGATATAAAAAAAATAGGTAGCCCATTAAGATAATAAAATAAGAAACCATTAACAACTACCTTTTGGGCTTTGGGTTTTTGAATAAGAAAAAATAATAAGACATTTAGAAGATCTAGAAAGCACTATTGAAGCCTTAAACCAAACATAATTCTTAAAAATCCTTAGAAAACATAAATAACACGCCCCCAGTCAAACGCAAATAGCTCTTTGAATGAATGACTGACTCCTCCTCCTAAGCCAGGTTTATCGTCAACAATCTGAAGGTATAACTTCACTTCTTAATTTTTCTTCTCTATCTACACACATAAAGTCTTCTTATCTGTACATCTAGAAGTTTATTTACTAATAGTAAAAGAAATTGAAAAAAGTAATTTGGCTATTAATTGTATTTGTTTATATTTTTAATCAATTTTACCCAGATTATATTATACATATAATTTAGTATCCTCTTTAAGTGATGATGTACTATGCTTTTGTTTGAATCAATGAAGTTTAGCCGCCAAAAAATCAAATTGTTTTAAATTCAAATTAATCTGTTTTGAGTACAGAAGATAGATCTAAATTTAATCTAATTAGTTTTACATTTTTTACACAGGTGCATAAGATAATATAGTGTGATTTCGCTTTGGATATCGGATTACCTAAAACAAAAAAAAAGATAAGATTGTTAGCCATAACATTCCAGTATTTATGGTAAGCTTTACTTTTTAGGGTATTAAGATGAAAATCTTTAGATTGTTTTTATGTTTGATGAATTTGAATTTTATTGAGATAGTTCAGTTATAAGTTTTTTATGTCTCACTAATTATAATTTTCAAAATTAGTTCTTATCCAGCAGCTTTTATAAATGCATATAGTCATAGTGTAGTAAAATCTATAGTCTTGTTGAAAAATTCATCTAAAAGTTCACGAAATATTCAATTGTTGGAGGTTTAGGCATGTTCTCATAGTTATATATTTCACATCACTTATTCTAATTTATAAGTGATGAAATTTAGAAAAATAAATCGAAAAAGTATAAGAGATGAAAGTATTACTGAACTTATATGTTTTCATAAAAAATACTTAAATTGTTGTCATATTGAATGAATTTAATTTTCAAAAAGGATAATTTGGTTTGGTAATTAGATTGTTAAGTGTCACTAATTATGAAATTTTAAAATTAGTTATTGTAAACTAGCATTTATTAATGCATATCTTCGTAATGTAGTTGATGTAAAATCTTTAGTCTAGTTGTAAAATTCATCGAAAAGTTCAATTTTTTGATGTTCATGGTATTAATTATTCATATTCTCATGGATAAAATATTTCATATTAGTTCATAAGTGAAGAAATTTAGAAATATAAATAGAAAATATCCAAGAGATAAATTACTACCTAACTTGTACGTTTCAAATGTGATACCAAGGGCGGATGCAGCCCACCCCAGCCTGCCAGATAATATTGTATTTTAGACAGTTTTTTTTAAATAGGTAAAACATAAATAAAAAATAATCTTATATTACTAATATTGATATGCTTACTTTTGTATTCCTTTTGCAGTATTTCCCTAAGAACTTTGCAAATAACTACATCGCCCACACGACTAAGTTTGTCAAACTACGAGATAGTGTTGGTGAAGATTTGAGTGTTAAATTTTTAGTTTATAAGAATAAATCATCTTTAACTGCTGTATGGAAATTTTTTCTAAATACAAGCAATTGAAAGTCGGAGATGTTTGTGTTTTCATGACGAAACTGGCGAAGAAAGTATTGTTTAGTGAGAGTGTGTACTTATATTTAATTTGTCATGTATGTCTTTGGATAATATTTTTCTCTTTACAAATAGTTGGTCCATGGATATTAATGTCATTCAAATACTTTCTTGAACTTTTTGTTACATGTTAATGAACTTGTTTATTCAAATATTACATGTCCTTAGATGTTAATGAATTTTGGGCAATTATTAAAAGAACTGAATACTTTATTATGATTGGAAGCTATTACTTATAGTTTACAACAATTTAAACATAAATATTAAAATTTACTAAAGAAATTGAAGTGCAATTACAATTGAAGATTAAATTTCTTGATCAGTTTTAATTTTTTGTTTTTCATGAATTTAATTTTTCTTGATTTTATAATACTATAATATTGTTTATGAATTCTTATGAATCTTAGTTTTATTATTTTATAATCTATTATTTAAAATATTCATTACAATAGTTTTTATTGAATTTATTATGATTGTTTTAATAAATTAATTGAATATTTTGGTAATATTCATTAAAGTAGAATTTTTTTGTATGTATGGAGGAATCGAATTGTAGTAAATGTCATTACTGTGATTGAGGAAGATTGGTCAGTGGGTCAAACAAGATTTTTTTTGTATGAACTAGGCAATTAGCCATAGCAGCAAATTTTTTTTCTTTTTCGTCTAATGAAGGTAGCAGTCATGGATTCGTAAAACAATTTATTTATTAATTGAACCAGAATATCAGATCTATATCTAAAAGATGGAGTTGAGGAGAAAGAGAGAATTTTAGGGAAACGTGATCAAACAAAAGAAAATAAAATTTGTAGAGAGAAGCAAATGTTAGTTAAATATTTTAATATTGATTGAATTCTTGTCAAAAAAATAATCTAGAATTAATATTTTATTTATTAAATTTCATTGTTTAAACTTAGATTAAAAGAGAAGCATTGGAGCAAGATAAAAAGATTCAGAAATTGATCGAAGAGCAGGAGATGGTATAGTTATGTCTTTTTGGTATTAGTTAAGATAGAATGGTGTCTTTAGTGATTATTGAATGTATTGAATAGAAGATTGATGCAAAGCAAGCATTGGAATGGAAGAATATGAAGTCATGATTACTGCATTCACCAAGATCAATAAGAGGAAAAATCAATAATTTTAGAATTGAATTTCATGTCAAGAATCTACTTTAAATATGACACCTCCCTTCTTATATAAATAAAAGACAAATATGTTAGGAAAATTCTTCCATCCAATATTGGATGATCCTACACCAATAATATCAATACACATAACCCATGTTTAAAACTTACAAAAGAAACTAACTTGTTAATCTAATGACATGTGTTTTATTATAATTATCAATGGCCATGAATTGAATATTGCACCATCCAATATTGGATGGAAGTATTACCCAATATGTTAAAGCATAAGGTAGGTTTAGATCCCTCCTTAAACATGGGTAACCTAGAGTTGATTTACCTGAATATGTATGGAGAGGGGAGTATATTTTTAATGGGATTAAAAAGCTGTCCGGACACCCATGTTTTTAAAAAAAGACGGATTTATTGCAAACTCGCATTTTATTGATTTTTTCATATAAAAACGTATACTATTATTTAATTATATGGTATTTTTAATTATTTTTAATCTACTTTTTGGTAAACTACTGATATTTCTATCCAAACATCTTCTTTGGTAATTGAGGAAAAGATGCCAATGAATTTGATTTTATTATTTTATTTGAAAATAAACGTGTTTGCTTTCAATGGGAGTAGAAGGGGATTCCAATGGGTTTCGTTGTTTCTTCTTTTATTTGAACAATTATGAAGAACCGTGTTTCATCTCTCAATGGGAATGTGAGGGGATTGCGACGAGGTTCAAATTTTTAATCAAATGGAAATCATATAGTGTATCTTCTACTTCCATATTTGAACAAAACATGTAAACAGAATGGAATGTTTTACTTTAAGTATTCATATGTTCTTTCAATTGTAATAGAAAAAGCACAGAAATGGAGATCGAATTTCGGATGTTGGAGTGAGTATTTCCTATGCATTTTTTGAATTTAAGTATTCATGCTTGTGAAAAGAAGATTTTTGGTCATTCGAGAAGATGGGTTAGGGGTAAACGACCATGCTAATAAAAATTAAAATTTGAAAAGAAAAATAACCGCCTATCCATTTTTGTGCTAGTTCCGTCTATTTTAAGATGGAGGGGATTTTAGCCAAGTCATTGTGTTTGTTCACCATTTCTCAGTGCTCCTAGGTAATATAACTAATGATTGTATTCCCCCCGAAGTGTTATATTCGAAGCGGATATGAAATTTTGATGCTGCTGTAAAAAGTTGCAACCTTTTTGAATTCCAATTCAGGGGCTTATTTTTAGTTATTGCACTACAAGTCCTTTGCTTCTAAATAGGGTGCACCCAATCCTTAGTGAACCCCACTAGCAGCGCTTTTTTGTGATTGGCTATTAGCACAAGTACCATCATTGAGAAACGAGCCAACATCCCATGTATTTTCTACAATTGTCTCATTGATCCTTGTAATCTTTTAGCCATCACATGTAGTCCCTATATTCTTCTTAGCCTCACCAATACTGGTATTAAACACAACTACAACCCCACTATTTTTTACCCTACTATTTTTTACCCCACTATTTTTGAGTATTGACTCATAAGTCTGTGTACTGCTTGGGATCAAACTTGTTGTCCTTATATTATCCAGTGATGTCATAATAGTCCTTCATTACATATTAAATAAATTAAAATATGAGTTTGATTTTAAAAAAATAGGTAGCCCATTAAGATAAGAAAATATGAACCCATTAACAACTACCTTTTGGGCTTTGGGCTTTTGAATAAGAAAAAATAATAAGACATTTAGGAGAAAGAGAAAGCACTACTGAAGCCTTAAACCAAACTTAATCCGTAAAAAAACATAAATAACACGCCGCCACACAACGCAAATACCTCTTTGAAAGACTAACTGACTCCTCCTAGTTTATTCGTCAATCTGAAGGTATAACTTCACTCCATACTTTTTCTTCTCTATCTACACACATAAATTCTTCTTATCTGTACATCTAGATGTTTATTTACTAATAGTAAAAGAAATTGAAAAAAGTAATTTGGCTAGTAATTCTATTTGTTTATATTTTTAATCAATTTTACCCAGATTATATTATACATGTAATTAAATATCCTCTTGAGGTAATGATATACTATGCGTTTGTTTGAATCAATGAAGTTTAGCAACCAAAAAATCAAATTGTTTTAAATTCAAATTAATCAGTTTTGAGTACAGAAGAGAGATCTATATTTAATCTAATTAGTTTTACATTTTTTTACAGAGGTGCATAAGATAATATAGTGTGATTTCGCTTTTAATATCAGATTACATAATACAAAAAAGAAGATAAGATCGTTAGCCATGATATTTCAGTCATTATGGTAAGATTTACTTGTTACGGTATTAAGATGAAAATCTTTAGATTGTTGTTATGTTTGATGAATTTGAATTTTATTGAGATAGTTCAGTTATAAGTTTTTTAAGTCTCGCTAATTATAATTTTCAAAATTAGTTGATATCCAGTAACTTTTATAAATGCATATAACCATAATGTAGTAAAATTGTTTGACTAGGAATTTGTCAAAGTCGACAAGGGGAGGCTCTTTGATCTCATATTGGCTGCAAATTACTTAAATATTTAGAGTTTGCTCGACCTGACCTGTCAAACACCTGAGGAGATTCGCAAAACATTCAATATCAAAAATGACTTTACTCCAGAAGAAGAAGAAGAGGTTCACAGGGAAAACGCTTGGGCTTTTGAGTGATCAAGATTGGTGGTTATGTTTGTTTTTGTTGTTTCTGTTAAATATTTTCTAGTATGATAGACTATGTTTTCAAGGCTTTGCCATGAACAGTATCTTCTCTTGGTATAGATGTATGGTATTTTGATTATTATTAAAAACCTATGACTTAATCCTATGTTTAATCGAGGACGTATGTTTGAAGATAAAAAAAAAATAGTGTAGTAAAATCTATTGTCTTGTTGATAAATCCATCTAAAAGTTCATGAAATGTTCAATTGTTGGAGGTTCATACATGTTCTCATAGTTATATAATTCACATCACTTATTCAAATTTATAATTGATGAAATTTAGAAAAATAAATCGAAAGAATATAAGAGATGGAAGTATTACTGAACTTGTATTTTTTCATAAAAAATCCTTAAATTGTTGTCATATTTAATGAATTGGATCTTCATAAAGATAATTTGGTTTGGTAATTAGATTGTTAAGTGTCACAAACTATGATTTTTAAAATTAGTTATTGTCAACTAGCTTTTATAAATGCATATCTTCTTAATGTAGTTGCTGTAAAATCTTTAGTCTAGCTATAAACTCCATTGAAAAGTTCAATTTTTTGATGTTCATGGTATTAATTATTCATATTATAATGGATAAAAAAATTTCATATTAATTCATCAGTGAAGATATTTAGAAAAATAAATAGAAAATAACCAAGAGATAAATTACTACCAACTTGTATGTTTCAAATTGTGATACCAAGGGCAGATGCAGCCCACCCAGCCCACCAAATAATATTGTATTTTAACCTTTTTTTTTAAATAGGTAAAATATAAATAAAAAAAATTATATTACTAATATTGATATGCTTACATTTGTATTCCTTTTGCAGTATTTACCTAAGAACTTTGCAAATAACTACATCGCTACTAAGTTTGTCAAACTACAAGATAGTGTTGGTAAAGATTTGAGTGTTAAATTTTCAGTTTATAAGAATAATTCATGTTTAACTGCTTGATAGAAATTTTTTGCTAAAGACAGGCAATCAAAAGTCTATGATGTTTGTGTTTTCATGCCATCAGACACTGGAGGAGGAGAAGTAAGAATAAGAGTTAAAATTACTCGTGTAGTGATTGATAGTATTGTTTAGTGAGAGTGTGTACTTATATTTAATTTGTCATGTATGTCTTTGGATAATATTTTTTTGTTGACAAATAGTTGGTTCGTGGATATTAATGTCATTCAAATAGTTTCTTGAACTTTTTGTTACATGTTAATGAACTTGTTTATTTAGATATTACATGTCTTTAGATGTTAATGAATTTTAGGCAATGATTAAAAGAACTGAATACTTTATTATGATTTGGAAGCTATTACTAATAGTTTACAACAATTTATACATAAATATTAAAATTTACTAAAGAAATTGAAGCACAATTACCATTGAAGATTAAATTTTTTAATTAGTTTTAATTTTTTGTTTTACATGATTTTTTTTATTATATAATACTGTAATATTGTTTATAAATTGTTATGAATCTTAGTTTTAAGATTTTATAATCTATTATTTAAAATTTTCATTACAGTAGTTTTTATTGAATTATTATGATTATTTAATAAATTAATTAAATGTTTTGTTAATATTCATTAATGTAGAAATTTTTGTACACATGGAGGAATCGAATTAGAGTAAATGACATTATTGTGATTGAGGAAGATTGATCATTTGGCCAAAGCATTATTTTTTTTGTATGAAGTAGGCAAGTAGTCATAGTAGCAAATTCGTTTTTCTTTTATGTCCTATGAATTAAGCAGACATGGATTCCTAAAACAATTTTTTTATTAATTGAACCAGAATAACAGATCTATATATGAAAGATGGGATGTTGAACAAAAAAGGATAAAATTTGTAGAGAGAAGCAAATGTTAGTTAAATATTTTTATATATAATGAATTCTTTTTCAAAAAAAAATATAGAATGAATATTTTATATATTAAGTAATTCATTGTTTAAACTTAGATTAAAAGAGAAACATTAAAGCAAGATAAAAAGATTCAGAAATTGGTCGAAGAGCATGAGGTAGTATAGTTATGTCCTTTTGTTATTCATTAAGATAGAATGGTGTCTTTAGTGATTATTGAATTTATTGACAACGGGTAAACGAGATTCTTGACATGAAAATCATTAAATTGAAGATAAAGATTGATGCAAAGCAAGCATTGGAATGGAAGAATATGAAGCCATGATTACTGCATTCACCAAGATCAATAGGAGGAAAACTCGATAATTTTAGAATTGAATTTCATGTCAAGAATCGACTTTGAATATGACACCTCCCTTCTTATATAAAAAAAGACAAATATTTTAAAGCATGAGGTAGGTTGAAATCCCCTCCTTGAACATGGGTAACCTGGTTTTGATTTACCTGAATATGTATGGGAGGCGAGTATATTTTCTATGGGATTAAAAAGCTGGCCCGGACACCCATGTTTTTAAAAAAAGACAGATATATTGCAAACTCACATTTTATTAACTTTTTATACAAAAAAAATATAATATTAGTTAATTAAATGGTATTTTTAATTATATTTAATATACTTTTTGATAAAATACTGATTTTTTTGTCCAAACATTATCTTTGGTAATTGGGGAAAGAATGCCAATAAATTTGATTTTTATAATTTTATTTGAAAACAAACATGTTTCATTTCAATGGGAGTAGAAGGGGATTCCAATGGGTTTCGTTGTTTCTGAACATTTATGAAGAACCGTGTTTTATTTCTCAATGGGAATGGGAGGGGATTACGAAGAGGTTCAAATGTTTGCTCAAATGGAAATCATATAGTGTATCTTTTACTTCCATATTGAAACAAAACATGTAAACAGAATGGAATGTTTTACTTTAAGTATTCATATGTACTTTCAACTGTAATTGAAAAAACATATAAATGGAGATGGAATTTTGGATGTTGGAGTGAGTTATTTTCAATGAATTTTTTGAATTTAAGTATTTATGCTTGTGAAAAGAAGATTTTTGGTCTTTCGAGAAGATGAGTTAGGGGTAAACGACCACGCTAATAAAAAGTTAAAATTTGAAAAGAAAAATAACCACCTATCCATTTTTGTGCTAGTTCCGTCTATTTTTGGAGTGAGGTGATCTTAGCAAACACATTGTGTTTGTTCACCATTTCTCAGTGCTCGTAGGTAATATAACTGATGATTGTATCTCTCCGAAGTGTTATATTCTAAGCGGATATGAAATTGGGATACTGCTGTAAAAAAGTTACAACCTTTTTGAATCCCAATTCAGGGGCTTATTTTTAGTTATTGCACTACAAGTCCTTTCCTTTTAAAATAAGGGTGCACCCTATACTAAGTGAACCCCAGTAGCTGCGCTTTTTTGTGATTGGCTATTAGCACAAATACCATCATTGAGAACCGAGTCAACATCCCATGTATTTTCTACAATTGTCTCATTGTTCCCTGTAATCTCGTAGCCATCACATGTAGTCACTATATTCTTCTTAGCCTCACCAATACTTGTATTAAACACAGCTACAACCCCACTATTTTTTACTCACTATTTTTTAGTATTGACTCATAAGAGTTTGTACTGCTTGGGAACAAACTCGATGTCCCTATATTATCCCGTGATGTCACAATAGTCCTTCATTACTCATTAAATCCATCAAAATATGCATTTGATTTAAAAAAAAAAATAGGTAGCCCATTAATATAAGAAAATATGAACCCATTAGCAACTACCTTTTGGGCTTTGGGCTTTGGACTTTTGAATAAGAAAAAATAATAAGACATTTAGGAGATCGAATAAGCACTACTGAAGCCTTAAACAAAACCTAATCCTTAAAAATCCTTAAAAAACATAAATACACGCTGCCACACAATGCAAATAGCTCTTTGAAAGAGACTCCTCCTCCTAAGCCAGGTGTATCGTCTCGTCAATCTGAAGGTATAACTTCACTCCTTACTTTTTCTTCCTTATCTATACGTATAGATGTTTAGTTACTTATAATAAAAGAAACTTAAAAAAGTAATTTGGCTATTCATTCTACTTGTTTATATTTTTAATCTATTTTACCCAGATTATATTATACATGTAATTTAGTATCCTCTTTAAATAATGATATACTATGCGTTTGTTTGAATCAATAAAGTTTAGCAACCAAAAAATCAAATTGTTTTAAATTCAAATTAGTCAGTTTTGAGTACAGAAGATAGATCTACATTTAATCTAATTAGTTTTACATTTTTTACAAAGGTGCATAAGATAATATAGTGTGATTTCTTTTTGGATATCAGATTACATAAAACAAAAAAGAAGATAAGATCGTTTGCCATGATATTTCAGTCTTTATGGCAAGATTTACTTGTTAGGGTATTAAGATGGAAATCTTTAGATTGTTGTTATGTTTGATGAATTTGAATTTTATTGAGATAGTTCAGTTATAAGATTTTTAAGTCTCACTAATTATAATTTTCAAAATTAGTTGTTATCCAACAACTTTTATAAATGCATATAGCCATAGTGTAGTATAATCTATAGTCTTGTTGATAAATCCATCTAAAAGTTCATGAAATATTAAATTGTTGGAGGTTCTGGCATGTTTTTATAGTTATATATTTCACATCACTTATTCAAATTTATAAGTGATAAAATTTAGAAAAATAAATCAAAAGAATATAAGAGATGGAAGTATTACTGAACTTGTATGTTTTCATAAAAAATCCTTAAATTGTTGTCATATTTAATGACTTTGATATTCATAAAGATACTTTGGTTTGGTAATTAAATTGTTAAGTGTCACAATTATGACTTTTAAAGTTAGTTATTGTCAACTAGCTTTTATAAATGCATATCTTCGTAATGTAGTTGCTGTAAAAAAGTTTAGTCCAGCTATAAAATCTATCGAAAAGTTCAACTTTTTGATGTTCATGGTATTAATTATTCATATTATCGTGGATAAAATATTTCATATGAATTCATAAGTGAAGAGATTTAGAAAGATAAATAGAAAATAACCAAGAGATAAATTACTACCTACTTGTATGTATCAAATTGTGATAACAAGGGCGGATGCAGCCCACCCAGCCCACCAGATAATATTGTATTTTAACCTGTTTTTTTTAAATAGGTAAAATATAAATAAAAATTATTATATTACTAATATTGATATGCTTACTTTTGTATTCCTTTTGTAGTATTTCCCTAAGAACTTTGCAAATAACTACATCGCTACTAAGTTTGTCAAACTACAAGATAGTGGTGGTAAAGATTTGAGTGTTAAATTTTCGGTTTATAAGAATAAATCATGTTTAATTGCTGGATGGAAAAAATTTGCTAAAGACAGGCAATCGAAAGTGTAAGATATTTGTGTTTTCATGCCATCAGACACTGGAGGAGAAGTAAGAATAAGAGTAAAAATTACTCGTGATTGACATTATTGTTAAGTGAGAGTGTGTACTTATATTTAATTTGTCATGTATGTCTTTTGATAACATTTTTTGTTACAAATAGTTTGTTCGTGGATATTAATGTCATTCAAATAGTTTTTTTGAACTTTTCGTTACATATTAATGAACTTGTTTATTCAAAAATGACATGTCTTTAGATGTTAATTAATTTTAGGCAATGATTAAAAGAACTGAATACTTTATTATGATTTGGAAGCTATTACTAATAGTTTACAATAATTTATACATAAATATTAAAATTTACTAAAGAAATTGAAGCGCAATTACAATTGAATATTAATTTTCTTGGTTAGTTTTAATTTTTTGTTTTTCATGAATTTAATTTTTTTTTATTATATAATACTGTAATATTGTGTATAAATTTTTATGAATCTTAGTTTTATGATTTTATATTTTATTATATAAAATTTTCATTACAGTAGTTTTTATTGAATTTATTGTGATTTTTTAATAAATTAATTAAATGTTTTGTTAATATTCATTAATGTAGAAATTTTTGTACGTATGGAGGAATCGAATTGTAGTAAATGATATTATTGTGATTGAGGAAGATTGACATTATTGTGATTGAGAAAGATTGGTCATTGGGCTATAGCAGTATTTTTTTTGTATGAAGTAGGCAAGTAGCCTTAGCACCAAATTCTTTTTTCTTTTTTGTCCTATGAAGGAAGCAGTCATGGATTCGTAAAACAATTTTTTTTTAATTGAATCAGAATATAATATCTATATCTGAAAGATGGACTTGAGGAGAAAGAGAGAATTTTAGGGAAACGGGATGTTGAACAAAAAAGGATAAAATTTGTAGAGTGAAGCAAATCTTAGTTAAATATTTTTATATATAATGAATTCTTGTCAAAAAAAACTATACAATGAATATTTTATATATTAAATATTTCATTGTTTAAACTTAGATTAAAAGAGAAACATTAAAGTAAGATAAAAAGATTCAGAAATTGGTCGAAGAGCATGAGGTAGTATAGTTATGTCTTTTTGTTATTATTTGGATAGAATGGTGTCTTTAGTGATTATTGAATTTATTGACAATGGGTAAACGAGATTCTTGACATGAAAATCATTAAATTTAAGATAAAGATTGATGCAAAGCCAGCATTGGAATGGAAGAATATGAAGCCATGATTACTGCATTCACCAAGATCAATAGGAGGAAAACTCGATAATTTTAGAATTGAATTTCATGTCAAGAATCG
Organism: Nemophila menziesii; assembly: GCA_029959085.1. Taxonomy (NCBI): domain Eukaryota; kingdom Viridiplantae; phylum Streptophyta; class Magnoliopsida; order Boraginales; family Hydrophyllaceae; genus Nemophila; species Nemophila menziesii. The sequence goes on from JARWIR010000044.1 coordinate 753,464, forward strand.
ACTTTGAATATGACACCTCCCTTCTTATATAAAAAAAGACAAATATTTTAAAGCATGAGGTAGGTTCAAATCCCCTCCTTGAACATGGGTAACCTAGTTTTGATTTACTTGAATATGTATGGGAGGCGAGTATATTTTCTATGGGATTAAAAAGCTGGGCCGGACACCCATGTTTTTAAAAAAAGACAGATATATTGCAAACTCACATTTTATTAATTTTTTTATCCAAAAAAATATAATAATTGTTAATTAAATGGTATTTTTAATTATTTTTTATCTACTTTTTGATAAACTACTGATTTTTTTGTCCAAACATTATCTTTGGTAATTGGGGAAAGGATGCCAATAAATTTGATTTTTATAATTTTATTTGAAAACAAACACGTTTCATTTCAATGGGAGTAGAAGGGGATTCCAATGGGTTTCGTTGTTTCTGAACATTTATGAAGAACCGTGTTTCATTTCTCAATGGGAATGGGAGGGGATGACGACGAGGTTCAAATGTTTGCTCAGATGGAAATCATATAGTGTATCTTTTACTTCTATATTGAAACAAAACATGTAAACAGAATGGAATGTTTTACTTTAAGTATTCATATGTACTTTCAACTGTAATTGAAAAAGCATATAAATGGAGATGGAATTTTGGATGTTGGAGTGAGTTATTTTCTATGAATTTTTTGAATTTAAGTATTCATGCTTGTGAAAAGAAGATTTTTGGTCTGTCGAGAAGATGAGTTAGGGGTAAACGACCACGCTAATAAAAAGTCAAAATTTGAAAAGAAAAATAACCACCTATCCATTTTTGTGCTAGTTCCGTCTATTTTTGGATGGAGGGGATCTTAGCAAAGACATTGTGTTTGTTCACCATTTCTCAGTGCTCCTAGGTAATATCTGATGATTGTATCCCTCCGAAGAGTTATATTCTAAGCGAATATGAAATTGCGATACTGCTGTAAAAAAGTTACAACCTTTTTGAATCCCAATTCAGGGGCTTATTTTTAGTTATTGCACTACAAGTCCTTTGCTTCTAAAATGAGGGTGCACCCTATCATAAGTGAACCCCACTAGCAGCGCTTTTTTGTGCCTGGCTATTAGCACAAGTACCGTCATTGAGAACCGAGCCAACATCCCATGTATTTTCTACAATCGTCTCATTGATCCATGTAATCTTGTAGCCATCACATGTAGTCCCTATATTCTTCTTTGCCTCACCAATAATGGTATTAAACACATCTACAACCCCACTATTTTTGAGTATTGACTCATAAGTCTTTGTACTGCTTGGGATCAAACTTGATGTCCCTATATTATCCCATGTTGTCACTATAGTCCTTCATTACTCATTCAATCCATCAAAACATGCGTTTGATATAAAAAAAATAGGTAGCCCATTAAGATAAGAAAATACGAACCCATTAACAACTACCTTTTGGGCTTTGGGATTTTGAATAAAAAAAATAATAAGACATTTAGGAGATCGAGAAAGCACTACTGTAGCCTTAAAAAAACCATATCTTTAAAAGTCTTTAAAAAACATAAATAACACACCGCCACACAATGCAATAGCTCTTTGAAAGACTGACTGACTCCTCATCCTAAGCCAGGAAGATAGATCTACATTTAATCTAATTAGTTTTACATTTTTTGCAAAGGTGTATAAGATAATATAGTGTGATTTCTCTTTGGATATCAGATTGCATAAAACAAAAAAGAAGATAAGATCGTTAGCCATGATATTTCAGTCTTTATGGTAAGATTTACTTGTTAGGGTATTAAGATGAAAATCTTTAGATTGTTGTTATGTTTGATGAATTTGAATTTTATTGAGATAGTTCAGTTATAAGTTTTTTAGGTTTCACTAATTATAATTTTCAAAATTAGTTGTTATCCAGCAACTTTTATAAATGCATGTGGCCATAGTGTAGTATAATCTATATTCTTGTTGATAAACTAAAAGTTCATGGAATATTAAATTGTTGGAGGTTCAGGCATGTTCTTATAGTTATATATTTCACATCACTTATTCAAATTTATAAGTGATGAAATTTAGAAAAATAAATCGAAAGAATATAAGAGATGGAAGTATTACTGAACTTGTAAGTTTTCATAAAAAATCCTTAAATTGTTGTCATATTTAAGGAATTTGATTTTCATAAAGATAATTTGGTTTGGTACTTATAAGGTTAAGTGTCACTAATTATGATTTTTAAAATTAGTTATTGTCAACTAGCTTTTATAATTGCATATCTTCGTATTGTAGTTGCTGTAAAATCTTTACTCTAGCTATAAAATCCATCGAAAATTTCAATTTTTTGATCTTCATGGTATTAATTATACATATTATCATGGATAAAATATTTCATATTAATTCATAAGTGAAGATATTTAGAAAGATAAATAGAAAATAACCAAGAGATAAATTACTACCTACTTTATGTATCAAATTGTGATAACAAGGGCGGATGCAGCCCACCCAGCCCACCCAGCCCACCAGATAATATTTTTTTTTTACCTGTTTTTTTTTAAATAGGTAAAATACAAATAAAAAAAATATTATATTACTAATATTGATATGCTTACTTTTGTATTCCTTTTGCAGTATTTCCCTAAGAACTTTGCAAATAACTTCATCGCTACTAAGTTTGTCAAACTACAAGATAGTGTTGGTAAAGATTTGAGTGTTAAATTTTCAGTTTATAAGAATAAATCATGTTCAACTGCTGGATGGAATTTTTTTGCTAAAGACAGGCAATCGAAAGTCTAAGATGTTTGTGTTTTCATGTTATCATAACACTGGAGGAGAAGTAAGAATAAGAGTAAAAGTTACTCGTGATTGACATTATTGTTTAGTGAGGGTGTGTACTTATATTTAATTTGTCATGTATGTCTTTGGATAATATTTTTATTACAAATAGTTGGTTTGTGGATATTAATGTCATTCACATAGTTTCTTGAACTTTTCGTTACATGTTAATGAACTTGTTTATTCAAATATTACATGTCTTTAGATGTTAATGAATTTTAGGCAATGATTAAAAGAACTGAATACTTTATTATGATTTGGAAGCTATTACTAATAGTTTACAAATATTTATACATAAATATTAAAATTTACTAAAGAAATTGAAGCGCAATTACAATTGAATATTAAATTTCTTGGTTAGTTTTAATTTTTTGTTTTTCATGAAATTAATATTTTTTAATTATATAATATTTAATATTGTTTATAAATTTTTATGAATCTTAGTTTTATGATTTTATAATTTATTATTTAAAATTTTCATTACAGAAGTTTTTATTGAATTTATTATGATTTTTTAATAAATTAATTAAATGTTTTGTTAATATTCATTAATGTAGAAATTCTTGTACGTATGGAGGAATCAAATTGTAGTAAATGACATTATTGTGATTGAGGAAGATTGACATTATTGTGATTGAGAAAGATTGGTCATTGGGCCAAAGCAATTTTTTTTTTGTATGAAGTAGGCAAGTACCCATAGCAGCAAATTCATTTTTATTTTTTGTCCTATGAAGGAAGCAGTCATGGATTCATAAAACAATTTTTTTTAATTGAACCAGAATATCAGATCTATATCTGAAAGTTGGAATTGAGGAGAAAGAGAGAATTTTAGGGAAACGGGATCCTGAACAAAAGAGGATAAAATTTGAAGAGAGAAGAAAATGATAGTTAAATATTTTAATATAGAATAAATTCTTGTCAAAAATAATAATATAGAATGAATATTTTATTTATTAAATATTTCATTGTTTAAATTTAGATTAAAAGAGAAGCATTGGAGCAAGATAAAAAGATTCAGAAATTAGTCGAAGAGCATGAGGTAGAATAGTTATGTCTTTTTGTTATAAATTAAGATAGAATGGTGTCTTTAGTGATTATTAAATTTATTGACAACGGGTAAACAAGATTCTTAAAATGAAAATCATTAAATTGAAGAGAAAGATTGATGCAAAGCAAGCATTGGAATGGAAGAATATGAAGCCATGATTACTGCATTCACCGAGATCGATAGGAGCAAAACTCGATAATTTTAGAATAAAATTTCATTTCAAGAATCTACTTTGAATATGACACCTCCTTTCTTATATAAATAAAAGACATATATGTTAAAGCTTGAGGTAGGTTCAAATCCCCTCCTTGAACATGGGTAACCTAGTTTTGATTTACCTATTTCTATGGGATTAAAAAGCTGGCCCGGACACCCATGTTTTTAAAAAAAGACGGATTTATTGCAAACTCACATTTTATTGATTTTTTCATATAAAAAAATATACTATTATTTCTGTCCAAACATCTTCTTTGGTAATTGAGGAAAGGATGCCAATAAATTTGATTTTATTAATTTATTTAAAAATAAACGTGTTTCATTTCAATTGGAGTAGAAGGGGATTCCAATGGGTTTCGTTGTTTCTTCTTTTATTTGAACAATTATGAAGAACCGTGTTTCAACTCTCAATGGATATTGGAGGCGATGGCGACAAGGTTCAAATTTTTGCTCAAATGGAAATTATATAGTTGTCTTCTACTTCCATATTTGAACAAAACATGTAAACGGAATGAAATGTTTTACTTTAAGTATTCATATGTTCTTTCAATTGTAATTGAAAAAGCACAGAAATGGAGATCAAATTTCGGACGTTGGAGTGAGTATTTCCTATGCATTTTTTAAATTTAAGTTTTCATGCTTGTGAAAAGAAGATTTTTGGTCTTTCGAGAAGATGGGTTAGGGGTAAACGACCATGCTAATAAAAATTAAAATTTGAAAAGAAAAATAACCGCGTATCCATTTTTGTGCTAGTTCCGTCTATTTTAAGATGGAGGGGATTTTAGCAAAGACATTGTGTTTGTTCACCATTTCTCAGTGCTCCCAGGTAATATAACTAATGATTGTATTCCCCCCAAGTGCTATATTCGTAGAGGATATAAAATTTCGATGCTGCTGTAAAAAAGTTGCAACCTTTTTGAATCCCAATTCAGGGGCTTATTTTTAGTTATTGCACTACAAGTCCTTTGCTTCTAAAATGAGGGTGCACCCTATCCTTAGTGAACCCCACTAGCAGCGCTTTTTTGTGATTGGCTATTAGCACAAGTAGCATCATTGAGAACCGAGCCAACATCCTATGTATTTTCTACAATTGTCTCATGGATCCCTGTAATCTTGTAGCCATCACATGTAGTCCCTATATTCTTCTTAGCCTCACCAATACTGGTATTAAACACAACTACAACTCCACTATTTTTTACCCTACTATTTTTTACCCCACTATTTTTGAGTATTGACTCATAAGTCTTTGTACTGCTTGGGATCAAACTTGTTGTCCTTATATTATCCAGTGATGTCACAATAGTCCTTCATTACATATTCAATAAATTAAAATATGAGTTTGATTTAAAAAAAATAGGTAGCCCATTAAGAAAAGAAAATATGAACCCATTTACAACTACCTTTTGGGCTTTGGGCTTTTGAATAAGAAAAAATAATAAGACATTTAGGAGAAAGAGAAAGCACTACTGAAGCCTTAAACCAAACCTAATCCTTAAAAAAACAGAAATAACACGCCGCCACACAACGCAAATACCTCTTTGAAAGACTGACTGACTCCTCCTCGTTTATTCGTCAATCTGAAGGTATAACTTCACTACATACTTATTCTTCTCTATCTACACATATAAAGTCTTCTTATCTGTACATCTAGATGTTTATTTACTAATAGTAAAAGAAATTGAAAAAAGTAATTTGGCTAGTAATTCTATTTGTTTATATTTTTAATCAATTTTAACCAGATTATATTATACATGTAATTAAGTATCCTCTTGAGGTAATGATATACTATGCGTTTGTTTGAATCAATGAAGTTTAGCAACCAAAAAATCAAATTGTTTTAAATTCAAATTAATCAGTTTTGAGTACAGAAGATAGATCTATATTTAATCTAATTAGTTTTAAATTTTTTTACACAGGTGCATAAGATAATATAGTGTGATTTAGCTTTTAATATCAGATTACATAATAAAAAAAGAAGATAAGATCGTTAGCCATGATATTTCAGTCTTTATGGTAAGATTTACTTGTTAGGGTATTAAGATGAAAATCTTTAGATTGTTGTTATATTTGATGAATTTGAATTTTATTGAGATAGTTCAGTTACAAGTTTTTTAAGTCTCACTAATTATAATTTTCAAAATTAGTTGATATCCAGTAACTTTTGTAAATGCATATAACCATAGTGTAGTAAAATTGTTTGACCAGGAATTTGTCAAAGTCGACCAGGGGAGGCTCTTTGATCTCATATTGGCTGCAAATTACTTGAATATTTAGAGTTTGCTCGACCTGTCAAATCGTAGCGGATATGATAAAAGGCAACACACCTGAGGAGATTCGCAAAACATTCAATATCAAAAATGACTTTACTCCAGAAGAAGAAGAAGAAGAGGTTCGCAGGGAAAACGCTTGGGCTTTTGAGTGATCAAGATTGGTGGTTATGTTTGTTTTTGTTGTTTTTGTTAAATGTTTTCTAGTATGATAAACTATGTTTTCAAGGCTTTGCCGTGAACAGTATCTTCTGTTGGTATAGATGTATGGTATTTTGATTATTGTTAAAAACCTACGACTTAATCCTATGTTTAATCGAGGACGTATGTTTGAAAATCAAAAAAAAATAATGTAGTAAAATCTATTGTCTTGTTGATAAATCCATCTAAAAGTTCATGAAATGTTCAATTGTTGGAGGTTCATACATGTTCTCATAGTTATATAATTCACATCACTTATTTAAATTTATAATTGATAAAATTTAGAAAAATAAATCGAAAGAATATAAGAGATGGAAGTATTACTGAACTTGTATTTTTTCATAAAAAATCCTTAAATTGTTGTCATATTTAATGAATTGGATCTTCATAAAGATAATTTGGTTTGGTAATTAGATTTTTAAGTGTCACAAATTATGATTTTTAAAATTAGTTATTGTCAACTAGCTTTTATAAATGCATATCTTCTTTATGTAGTTGCTGTAAAATCTTTAGTCTAGCTATAAAATCCATTGAAAACTTCAATTTTTTGATGTTCATGGTATTAATTATTCATATTATCATGGATAAAAAAAATTCATATTAATTCATAAGTGAAGATATTTAGAAAAATAAATAGAAAATAACCAAAGAGATAAATTACTACCAACTTGTATGTTTCAAATTGTGATACCAAGGGCGGATGCAGCCCACCCAGCCCACCAAATAATATTGTATTTTAACCTTTTTTTTAAATAGGTAAAATATAAATAAAAAAAAATTATATTACTAATATTGATATGCTTACATTTGTATTCCTTTTGCAGTATTTCCCTAAGAACTTTGCAAATAACTACATCGCTACTAAGTTTGTCAAACTACAAGATAGTGTTGGTAAAGATTTGAGTGTTAAATTTTCAGTTTATAAGAATAAATCATGTTTAACTGCTTGATAGAAAAAATTTACTAAAGAAAGGCAATCAAAAGTCTATGATGTTTGTGTTTTCATGCCATCAGACACTAGAGGAGATGTAAGAATAAGAGTTAAAATTACTCGTGTAGTGATTGATAGTATTGTTTAGTGAGAGTGTGTACTTATATTTAATTTGTCATGTATGTCTTTGGATAATATATTTTTGTTTACAAATAGTTGGTTCGTGGATATTAATGTCATTCAAATAGTTTCTTGAACTTTTTGTTACATGTTAATGAACTTGTTTATTTAGATATTACATGTCTTTAGATGTTAATGAATTTTAGGCAATGATTAAAAGAACTGAATACTTTATTATGATTTGGAAGCTGTTACTAATAGTTTACAACAATTTATACATAAATATTAAAATTTACTAAAGAAATTGAAGCGCAATTACCATTGCAGATTAAATTTTTTAATTAGTTTTAATTTTTTGTTTTACATGAATTTTTTTTTTTGATTATATAATACTGTAATATTGTTTATAAATTGTTATGAATCTTAGTTTTAAGATTTTATAATTTATTATTTAAAATTTTCATTACAGTAGTTTTTATTGAATTATTATGATTATTTAATAAATTAATTAAATGTTTTGTTAATATTCATTAATGTAGAAATTTTTGTAATATGGAGGAATCGAATTAGAGTAAATGACATTATTGTGATTGAGGAAGATTGATCATTGGGCCAAAGCATTATTTTTTTTGTATGAAGTAGGCAAGTAGCCATAGTAGCAAATTCGTTTTTCTTTTTTGTCCTATGAATTAAGCAGACATGGATTCCTAAAACAATTTTTTTATTAATTGAATCAGAATAACAAATTTATATATGAAAGATGGACTTAAGGAGAAAGAGAGATTTTAGGGAAACTGGAAAATAATAAAATTTGTAGAGAGAAGCAAATGTTAGTTAAATATTTTTATATATAATGAATTCTTTTTCAAAAAAAAATATAGAATGAATATTTTATATATTAAGTACTTCATTGTTTAAACTTAGATTAAAAGAGAAACATTAAAGCAAGATAAAAATATTCAGAAATTGGTCGAAGAGCATGAGGTAGTATAGTTATGTCCTTTTGTTATTAATTAAGATAGAATGGTGTCTTTAGTGATTATTGAATTTATTGACAATGGGTAAACGAGATTCTTGACATCAAAATCATTAAATTGAAGATAATGATTGATGCAAAGCAAGCATTGGAATGGAAGAATATAAAGCTATGATTACTGCATTCACCAAGATCAATAGGAGGAAAACTCGATAATTTTAGAATTGAATTTCATGTCAATAATCGACTTTGAATATGACACCTCCCTTCTTATATAAAAAAAGACAAATATTTCAAAGCATGAGGTAGGTTGAAATCCCCTCCTTGAAGATGGGTAACCTAGTTTTGATTTACATGAATATGTATGGGGAGGCGAGTATATTTTCTATGGGATTAAAAAGCTGGCCCGGACACCCCTGTTTTTAAAAAAAGACAGATGTATTGCAAACTCACATTTTATTAATTTTTTATACAAAACAATATAATATTATTTAATTAAACGGTATTTTTAATTATTTTTAATCTACTTTTTGATAAACTACTGATTTTTCTGTCCAAGCAACTTCTTTGGTAATTGGGGAAAGGATGCCAATAAATTTGATTTTTATAGTTTTCGTTAAAAATATATGTGTTTCATTTCAATGGGAGTAGAAGGGGATTCCAATGGGTTTCGTTGTTTCTTCTTTTATTTGAACATTTATGAAGAACCGTGTTTCATTTCTCAATGGGAATGAGAGGGGATGACGACGAGGATCAAATGTTTGCTCAGATGGAAATCATATAGTGTATCTTTTACTTCCATATTTGAGCAAAACATGTAAACGGAATGGAATATTTTACTTTAAGTATTCATATGTACTTTCAATTATAATTGAAAAGCATATAAATGGAGATGGAATTTTGGATGTTGGAGTGAGTTTTTTTCTATGCATTTTTTGAATTTAAGTATTCATGTTTGTGAAAAGAAGATTTTTGGTCTTTCGAGAAGATGAGTTAGGGGTAAACGACCACGCTAATAAAAAGTAAAAATTTGAAATGAAAAATAACCACCTATCCATTTTTGTGTTAGTTATATCCAATTTTGGATGGAGGGGATTTTAACAAAGACATTGTGTTTGTTCACAATTTCCTAGTGCTCCTAGGTAATATAACTAATGATTGTATCCCTCCGAAGTGTTATATTCGAAGCGGATATGAAATTTCGATGCTGCTGTAAAAAAGTTACAACCTTTTTGAATCCCAATTCAGGGGATTATTTTTAGTTATTGCACTACAAGTCCATTCCATCTAAAATAAGGGTGCACCCTATCCTAAGTGAACCCCACTAGCAGCGCTTTTTTGTGATTGGCTATTAGCACAAGTACCATCATTGAGAACCGAGTCAACATCCCATGTATTTTCTACAATTGTCTCATTGATCCCTGTAATCTTGTAGCCATCACATGTAGTCCCTATATTCTTCTTAGCCTCACCAATACTAGTATTAAACACAGCTACAACCCCATTATTTTTTAGTCACTATTTTTGAGTATTGACTCATAAGTGTTTGTACTGTTTAGGAACAAACTTGATGTCCCTATATTATCCTGTGATGTCACAATAGTCCTTCATTACTCATTAAATCCATCAAAATATGCATTTGATTTAAAAAAAATAGGTAGCCCATTAAGATAAGAAAATATGAACCCATTAACAACTACCTTTTGGGCTTTGGGCTTTGGGCTTTTGAATAAGAAAAAATAATAAGACATTTAGGAGATCAAATAAGCACTACTGAAGCCTTAAACAAAACCTAATCCTTAAAAAACATAAATAACACGCTGCCACACAATGCAAATAGCTCTTTGAAAGAGACTCCTCCTCCTAAGCCATGTTTATCATCGTCAATCTGAAGGTATAACTTCACTCCTTACTTTTTCTTCCTTATCTATACATCTAGATGTTTAGTTACTTATAATAAAAGAAATTGAAAAAAGTAATTTGGCTATTCATTCTACTTGATTATATTTTTAATCTATTTTACCCAGATTATATTATACATGTAATTTAGTATCCTCTTTAAATAATGATATACTATGCGTTTGTTTGAATCAATGAAGTTTAGCAACCAAAAAATCAAACTGTTTTAAATTCAAATTAGTCAGTTTTGAGTACAGAAGATAGATCTACATTTAATCTAATTAGTTTTACATTTTTTACAAAGGTGCATAAGATAATATAGTGTGATTTCTTTTTGGATATCAGATTACATAAAAAAAAAGATAAGATCGTTTGCCATGATATTTCAGTCTTTATGGCAAGATTTACTTGTATCTTTAGATTGTTGTTATGTTTGATGAATTTGAATTTTATTGAGATAGTTCAGTTATAAGTTTTTTATGTCTCACTAATTATAATTTTAAATATTAGTTGTTATCCAGCAACTTTTATAAATGCATATAGCCATAGTGTAGTATAATCTATAGTCTTGTTGATAAATCCATCTAAAAGTTCATGAAATATTAAATTGTTGGAGGTTCAGGCATGTTCTTATAGTTATATATTTCACATCACTTATTCAAATTTATAAGTGATGAAATTTAGAAAAATAAATTGAAAGAATATAAGAGATGGAAGTATTACTGAACTTGTATGTTTTCATAAAAAATCCTTAAATTGTTGTCATATTTAATGAATTTGATCTTCATAAAGATAATTTGGTTTGGTAATTAAATTGTTAAGTGTCACTAATTATGATTTTTAAAATTTGTTATTATCAACTAGCTTTTATAAATGCATATCTTCGTAATGTAGTTGCTGTAAAAAGTTTAGTCTAGCTATAAAATCCATCGAAAAGTTCAACTTTTTGATGTTCATGGTATAAATTATTCATATTTTCATGGATAAAATATTTCATATTAATTAATAAGTGAAGAGATTTAGAAAGATAAATAGAAAATAACCAAGAGATAAATTACTACCTACTTGTATGTATCAAATTGTGATTTCAAGGGCGGATGCAGCCCACCCAGCCCACCACATAATATTGTATTTTAACCTGTTTTTTTTTAAAATAGGTAAAATATAAATTAAAATTATTATATTACTAATATTGATATGCTTACTTTTGTATTCCTTTTGTAGTATTTCCTTAAGAACTTTGCAAATAACTACATCGCTACTAAGTTTGTCAAACTACAAGATAGTGGTGGTAAAGATTTGAGTGTTAAATTTTCAGTTTATAAATCATGTTTAATTGCTGGATGGAAAAAATTTGCTAAAGACAGGCAATCAAAAGTCTAAGATGTTTGTGTTTTCATGCCATCAAACACTGGAGGAGAAGTAAGAATAAGAGTAAAAATTACTCGTGATTGACATTATTGTTTAGTGAGAGTGTGTACTTATATTTAACTTGTCATGTATGTCTTTAGATAATATTTTTTGTTACAAATAGTTTGTTTGTGGATATTAATGTCATTCAAATAATTTCTTGAACTTTTCGTTACATGTTAATGAACTTGTTTATTCAAATATTACATGTCTTTAGTTGTTAATGAATTTTAGGCAATGATTAAAAGAACCGAATACTTCATTATGATTTGGAAGCTATTACTAATAGTTTACAACAATTTATACATAAATATTAAACTTTACTAAAGAAATTGAAGCACAATTACAATTAAATATTAATTTTCTGTTAGTTTTAATTTTTTGTTTTTCATGAATTTAATTTTTTTTGATTATATAATACAGTAATATTGTTTATAAATTGTTATGAATCTTAGTTTTATGATTTTATAATTTATTATATAAATTTTCATTACAGTAGTTTTTATTGAATTTATTATGATTTTTTAATAAATTAATTAATTAAATGTTTTGTTAATATTCATTAATGTATAAATTTTTGTACGTACGGAGGAATCGAATTGTAGGAAATGATATTATGGTGATTGAGGAAGATTGACATTATTGTGATTGAGAAAGATTGGTCATTGGGCCATAGCAGTATTTTTTTGTATGAAGTAGGCAAGTAGCCTTAGCAGCAAATTCTTTTTTCTTTTTTGTCCTATGAAAGAAGCAGTCATGGATTCGTAAAACAATTTTTTTTAATTGAACCAGAATATCAGATCTATATCTGAAAGATGGATTTGAGGAGAAAGAGAGAATTTTAGGGAAACGGGGTGTTGAACAAAAAAGGATAAAATTTGTAAAGTGAAGCAAATGTTAGTTAAATATTTTTATATATAATGAATTCTTGTAAAAAAAAAACTATAGAATGAATATTTTATATATTAAATATTTCATTGTTTAAACTTAGATTAAAAGAGAAACATTAAAGTAAGGTAAAAAGATTCAGTAATTGGTCGCAGAGCATGAGGTAGTATAGTTATGTCTTCTTGTTATTATTTAGATAGAATGTGTCTTAAGTGATTATTGAATTTATTGACAATGGGTAAACGAGATTCTTGACATGAAAATAATTAAATTGAAGATAAAGATTGATGCAAAGATAGCATTGGAATGGAAGAGTATGAAGCCATGATTACTCCATTCACCGAGATCAATAGGAGGAAAACTCGATAATTTTATAATTGAATTTCACGTCAAGAATTAACTTTGAATATGACACCTCCCTTCTGATATAAATAAAAGACAGGTATGTTAAAGCATGAGGTAGGTTCAAATCCCCTCTTGAACATGGGTAACCTAGTTTTGATTTACCTGTATGTATGGGGGACGAGTATATTTTCTATGGGATTAAAAAGCTAGACCGGACACCCATGTTTTTAAAAAAGGACAGATATATTGCAAACTCACATTTTATTAATTTTTTTATACAAAAAAATATAATATTATTTAATTAAATGGTATTTTTAATTATTTTTAATCTACTTTTTGATAAACTACTGATTTTTTTGTCCAAACATTATCTTTGGTAATTGGGGAAAGGATGCCAATAAATTTGATTTTTATAATTTTATTTGAAAACAAACATGTTTCATTTGAATGGGAGTAGAAGGGGATTCCAATGGGTTTCGTTGTTTCTGGACATTTATGAAGAACCGTGTTTCATTTCTCATTGGGAATGGGAGGGGATGACGACGAGGTTCAAATGTTTGCTCAGATGGAAATCATATAGTGTATCTTTTACTTCCATATTTGAACAAAACATGTAAACGGAATGGAATGTTTTACTTTAAGTATTCATTCGTACTTTCAATTTTAATTTAAAAAGCATATAAATGGAGATGGAATTTCGGATGTTGGAGTGAGTTATTTTCTATGCCTTTTTGGATTTAAGTATTCATGCTTGTGAAAAGAATATTTTTGGTCTTTCGAGAAGATGAGTTAGGGGTAAACGACCACTCTAATAAAAAGTAAAAATTTGAAAAGAAAAATAATCACCTATCCATTTTTTGTGCTAGTTCCGTCTATTTTTGGATTGAGGAGATTTTAGCAAAGACATTGTGTTTTTTCACCATTTCTTAGTGCTCCAAGGTAATATAACTAATGATTGTATCCCTCCGAAGTGTTAAATTCGAAGGGGATATAAAAAATTTGATGTTGCTGTAAAAAAATTACAACCTTTTTGAATCCCAATTCAGGGGCTTATTTTTCGTTATTGCACTACAAGTCCTTTGCTTTTAAAATGAGGGTGAACCCTATCCTGAGTAGACGTTTTTTTGTGACTGACTATTAGCAGAAGTACCATACTGAGCCAACATCCCATGTATTTTCTACAATTGTCTCATTGATCCATGTAATCTTGTAGCCATCACGTGTAGCCCCTATATTCATCTTAGCCTCACCAATATTGGTATTAAGTCTTTGTACTGCTTGGGATCAAACTTGTTGTCCCTATATTATCCAGTGATGTCACAATAGTCCTTCATTACTCATTTAATCAATCAAATTATGAGTTTGATTTAAAAAAAATAGGTAGCCCATTAAGATAAGAAAATACGAACCCATTAACAACTACCTTTTGGGCTTTGGAATTTTGAATAAATGTTGGGTAAGAACTGCCGAAGCCTTAAACCAAACCTAATCCTTAAAGATCCTTAAAAAACATAAATAACACACCGCCACACAACACAAATACCTCTTTGAAAGACTGGCTGACTCTTCCTCCTAAGCCAGGTTTATCGTCGTCAATCTGAAGGTATAACTTCACTCCTTACTTTTTCTTCTCTATCTACACACATACAGTCTTCTTATCGGTACATCGAGATGTTTATTTAATAATAGTAAAAGAAATTGAAAAAAGTAATTTGGCTATTCATTCTATTTGTTTTTACTTTTAATCAATTTTACCTAGATTATATTATACATGTAATTTAGTATCCTCTTTCAGTAATTATATACTATGCGTTTGTTTGAATCAATGAAGTTTAGCAAATAAAAAATCAAATTGTTTTAAATTCAAATTAATTAGTTTTGAGTACAGAAGATAGATCTACATTTAATCTAATTAGTTTTACAGAGGTGCATAAGATAATATAGTGTGATTTTGCTTTGGATATCAGATTACATAAAACAAAAAAGAAGATAAGATCGTTAGCCATGATATTTCAGTCTTTATGGTATGATTTACTTGTTAGGGTATTAAGATGAAAATCTTTAGATTGTTGTTATGTTTGATGAATTTGAATTTTATTGAGATAGTTCAGTTATAAGTTTTTTAAGTCTCACTAATTATAATTTTTAAAATTAGTTGTTATACAGCAACTTTTATAAATGCATATAGCCATAGTGTAGTAAAATCCATAGTCTTATTGATAATTCCATCTAAAAGTTCATGAAATATTCAATTGTTGGAGGTACAGGCATGTTCTCATAGTTATATATTTCACATCACTTATTCAAAATTATAAGTGATGAAATTTAGAAAAATAAATGGAAAGAATATAAGAGATGGAAGTATTACTGAACTTGTATGTTTTCATAAAAAATCCTTAAATTGTTGTCATATTTAATGAATTTGATCGTTATAAAGATAATTTGGTTTGGTAATTAGATTGTTAATTGTTACTAATTATAATTTTTCAAATTAATTATTGTCAACTAGCTTTTATAAATGCATATCCTTGTAATGTAGTTGCTGTAAAATCTTTAGTCTAGCTATAAAATCCATCGAAAAGTTCAATTTTTTGATGTTCATGGTATTAATTATTCATATTCTCATGGATAAAATATTTCATATTAATTCATAAGTTAAGAGATTTAGAAAGATAAATAGAAAATATTCAAGAGATAAATTACTACCTAACTTGTATGTTTCAAATAAGATCGGATGCAGCCCACCCCAGCCCACCAGATAATATTATATTTTAGCGTGTTTTTTTTAAATAAGTAAAATATAAATAAAAAAAATATTATATTACTCATATTGATCTGCTTACTATAGTATTCCTTTTGCAGTATTTCCCTAAGAACTTTGCAAATAACTACATCGCTTAAACTACTAAGTTTGTCAAACTACAAGATAATGTTGGTAAAGATTTTATTGTTAAATTTTAAGTTTATAAGAATAAATCATCTTTAACTGCTGAATGGAAAAATTTGCTAAAGACAGGCAATTGAAAGTCGGAGATGTTTGTGTTTTCATGCCAACACTGGAGGAGTAGTAAGAATAAGAGTTAAAATTACTCGTGCACTGATTGACAGTATTGTTTAGTGAGAGTGTGTACTTATATTTAATTTGTCATGTATGTCTTTGGATAATATTTTTCTGTTTACAAATAGTTGGTTCGTGGATATTAATGTCATTCAAACAGTTTCTTGAACTTTTTGTTACCTGTTAATGAACTTGTTTATTCAAATATTACATGTCTTTAGATGGTAATGAATTTTAGGAAATGATTAAAAGAACTGATTACTTTATTACGATTTTGAAGCTATTACTAATAGTTTACAACAATTTAAACATAAATATAAAAATTTACTAAAGAAATTGAAGCGCAATTACAATTGAAGATTAAATTTCTTGGTTAGTTTTAATTTTTTGTTTTTCATGAATTCAATTTTTTTTTGATTATATAATATTGTAATATTGTTAATAAATTGTTATGAATCATATTTTAATGATTTTGTAATTTATTATTTAAAATATTCATTAAAGTAGTTTTTTTGAATTTATTATGATTTTTTTAATAAATTAATTAAATATTTTGTTAATATTCATTAAAGTAGAATATTTAATTTGTACGTATGTAGGAATCGAATTGTAGTAAATGACATTACTGTGATTGAGGAAGATTGGTCAGTGGGTCAATGAAGTATTTTTTTTGTATGTAGTAGGCAAGTAGCCATAGCAGCAAATTCTTTTTTCTTTTTTGTCCAATGAAGGAAGCAGTCATGGATTCGTAAAGAAAAAATTAATTGAACCAGAATATCAGATCTATATCTAAAAGATGGAGTTCAGGAGAAAGAGAGAATTTTAGGGAAACGGGATCCTGAACAAAAGAGGATAAAATTTGAAGAGAGAAGCAAATGATAGTTAACTATATTAATATAGAATAAATTCTTGTCAAAAATAATAATATAAAATGAATATTTTATATATTAAATATTTCATGGTTTAAACTTAGATTAAAAGAGAAGCATTGGAGCAAGGTAAAAAGTTTCAGAAATTGGTCGAAGAGCATGAGGTAGTAGAGTTATGTCTTTTTGTTATTAATTAAGATAGAATGGTGTCTTTAGTGATTGTTTAATTTATTAACAACGGGTAAACAAGATTCTTGACAT
Organism: Nemophila menziesii; assembly: GCA_029959085.1. Classification (NCBI taxonomy): domain Eukaryota; kingdom Viridiplantae; phylum Streptophyta; class Magnoliopsida; order Boraginales; family Hydrophyllaceae; genus Nemophila; species Nemophila menziesii. The sequence goes on from JARWIR010000044.1 coordinate 770,759, forward strand.
GAAAATCATTAAATTGAAGAGAAAGATTGATGCAAAGCAAGCATTGGAATGGAAGAATATGAAGTCATGATTACTGCATTCACCAAGATCAATAGGAGGAAAACTCGATAATTTTAGAATTGAATTTCATGTCAAGAATCTACTTTGAATATGACACCTCCCTTCTTATATAAATAAAAGACAAATATGTTAAAGCATGAGGTAGGTTCAAATCCCCTCCTTGAATATGGGTAAACCTAGTTTTGATTTACCTGAATATGTATGGGGAGACGATTATATTTTCTATATGATTAAAAAGCTGACGCGGACACCCATATATTTAAAAAAAGACGCATTTATAGCAAACTCATATTTTATTGGATTTTTTATATAAAACGATATACCATTATTTAATTATATTGTATTTTCAATTATTTTTAATCTACTTTTTGGTAAACTACTGATATTTCTGTCCCAACATCTTCGTTGGTAATTGAGGAAAGGATGCCAATAAATCTGGTTTTTATTATTTTATTTGAAAATAAACGTGTGTCATTTCAATGGGAGTAGACGGGGATTCCAATGGGTTTCGTTGTTTCTTCTTTTATTTGAACAATTATGAAGAATTGTGTTTAATCAAATGGAAATCATATAGTGTATCTTTTTATTCCATATTTGAACAAAACATGTAAACGAAATGGAATGTTTTAGTTTAAGTATTCATATGTACTTTCAATTGTAATTGAAAAAGCATATAAATGGAGATGAAATTTCGGATGTTGGAGTGAGTTATTTGCTATGCATTTTTTGAATTTAAGTATTCATGCTTGTGAAAAGAAGATTTTGGGTCTTTCGAGAAGATGAGTTAGGCGTAAACGACCACGCTAATAAAAAGTAAAAATTTTAAAATAAAAATAATCTCCTATCCATTTTTGTGCCAGTTTTGTCTATTTTTGGATGGAGGGGATTTTAGCAAAGACATTGTGTTTGTTCAAAATTTCTCAGTGCTCCTAAGTAATATAACTAATGATTGTATCCCTCCGAAGTGTTATATTCGAAGCGGATATAAATTTTTTGATGCTGTGTAAAAAACATACAACCTTTTTGAATCCCAATTCAGGGGCTTATTTTTAGTTATTGCACTACAAGTCCATTGCTTCTAAAATGAGGGTACACCGTATCCTAAATGATCCCCATTAGCAGCGATTTTTTGTGATTCGCTATTAGCACAATTACCATCATTGAGAACCAATCCAACATCCCATGTATTCATTACAATTGTCTCATTGATCCCTGTAATCTCTGAGCCATCATATGTAGTCCCTATATTCTTCTTAGCCTCATCAATACTGGTATTAAACACGACTACAACCATACTATTTTTTACCACACTATTTTTTAGTTTTGACTCATAAGTCTTTGTACTGCTTGGGATCAAAATTGTTGTCCCTATATTATCATGCGATGTCACAATAGTCCTTCATTACTCATTCAATCTATTAAAATATGCGTTCGATTTAAAAAAAAAGGTCACCCATTAAGATAATAAAATAAGAACCCATTAACAACTACCTTTTGGGCTTCGGGCTTTTGAATAAGAAAAAATAATAAGATATTTAGGAGATCGAGAAAGCACAAATGAAGTCTTAAACAAAACCTAATGCTTAAAAATCATTAAAAAATATAAATATTAATAGCTCTTTGAAAGACTGACTTATCGGATTAACTAAAACAAAAAAGAAGATAAGGTCGTTAGCCATAACATTCCAGTATTTATGGTAAGATTTACTTTTTAGGGTATTAAGATGAAAATCTTTAGATTGTTGTTATGTTTGATGAATTTGAATTTTATTGAGATAGTTCAGTTATAAGTTTTTTAAGTCTCACTAATTATAATTTTCAAAATTAGTCGTTATCCAGCAGCTTTTATAAATACATATAACCATAGTGTAGTAAAATCTATAGTCTTGCTGTAAAATCCATCTAAAAGTTCATGAAATATTCAATTGTTGGAGGTTCAGGCATGTTCTCACAGTTATATATTTCACATCACTTATTCTAATTCAGAAGCGAAGAAATTTAGAAAAATAAATCGCAAAAATATAAGAGATTAAAGTATTACTGAAATTATATGTTTTCATAAAAAATACTTAAACTGTTGTCATATTTAATGAATTTTATTTTCATAAAGATAATTTGGTTTGGTAATTAGATTGTTAAGTGTCACCACTTATGATTTTTAATATTAGTTATTTTCAACTAGCTTTTATAAATGCATATCTTCGTAATGTAGTTGATGTAAAATCTTTAGTCTAGCTGTAAAATCCATCGAAAAATTCAATTTTTTGATGTTCACGGTATTAATTATTCATATTCTCAAGGATAAAATATTTCATATTAATTCATAAGTGAAGATATTTAGAAAGATAAATAGAAAATATTCAAGAGATAAATTACTACCTAACTTGTATGTTTCAAATTGTGATACAAAGGGCCGATGCAGCCCACCCCAACCCACCAGATAATATTGTATTTTAGCCTGTTTTTTTAATAGGTAATTTTCAGTTTATAAGAATAAATCATCTTTAACTGTTAATTGGAAAAATTTGCTAAAGACAGGCAATTAAAAGTCGGAGATGTTTGTGTTTTCATGCCGACACTGGAGGAGAAGTAACAATAAGAGTAAAAATTACTAGTGCACTGATTGACAGTATTGTTTAGTGAGAGTGTGTACTTATATTTAATTTGTCATGTATGTCTTTGGATAATATTTTTCTGTTTACAAATAGTTGGTTCGTGGATATTAATGTCATTCAAATAGTTTCTTGAACTTTTTGTTACATGTTAATGAACTTGTTTATTCAAATATTACATGTCTTTAGATGTTAATGAATTTTAGGAAATGATTAAAAGAACTGAATACTTTATTATGATTTTGAAGCTATTACTAATAGTTTACAACAATTTAAACATAAATATAAAAATTTACTAAATATAATTTTTTGTTTTTAATGAATTTAATTTTTTTTGATTATATAATACTGTAATATTGTTTATAAATTGTTAGGAATCTTAGTTTTATGATTTTATAATTTATTATTTAAAATATTCATTATAATAGTTTTTATTGAATTCATTATGATTTTTTTAATAAATTAATTAAATGTTTTGTTAATATTCATTAAAGTAGAATTTTTTTTGTACGTACGGAGGAATCGAATTGTAGTAAATGCCAATACTGTGATTGAGGAAGATTGGTCAGTGGGTCAAAGAAGTATTTTTTTTTGTTTGAAGTAGGCAAGTAGCCATAGCAGCAATTTTTTTTTCTTTTTTGTCCAATGAAGGAAGCCGTCATGGATTCGTAAAACAAATTTTTTATTAATTGAACTAGAATATCAGATTTATATGTGAAAGATAGAGTTGAGGAGAAAGAGAGAATTTTAAGGAAACATGATCGAACAAAAGAGGATAAAATTTGTAGAGAGAAGCATATGTTAGTTAAATATTTTAATATAGAATGAATTCTTGTAAAAAAAAATAATATAGAATGAGTATTTTATATATTAAATATTTCATTGTTTAAAGTTAGATTAAAAGAGAAGCATTGGAGCAAGATAAAAATATTCAGAAATTGATTGAAGAGCATGAGGTGGTATAGTTATGTCTTTTTGTTATTAATTAAGATAGAATGGTGTCTTTAGTGATTATCGAATGTATTGACAACGGGTAAACGAGATTCTTGACTTGAAAATCATTATATTGAAGAGAAAGATTGATACAAAGCAAGCATTGGAATGAATGAATATGAAGTCATGATTACAGCATTCACCAAGATCAATAGGAGGAAAACTCGATAATTTTAGAATTGAATTTTATGTCAAGAATCTACTTTAAATATGACACCTCCCTTCTTATATAAATAAAAGACAAATATGTTAAAGCATGAGGTAGGTTTAAATACCCTCCTTGAACATGGGTAACCTAGATTTGATTTACCTGAATATGTATTGGGAGGCGAGTATATTTTCTATGGGATTAAAAAGCTATCCCGGACACCCATGTTTTTAAAAAAAGATAGATTTATTGCAAACTCACATTTTATTGATTTTTTTATATAAAAAATATACTATATTTAATTATATGGTATTTTTAATTATTTTAAATCTACTTTTTGGTAAACTACTGAAATTTCTGTCCAAACATCTTCTTTGGTAATTGAGGAAAGGATGCCGATAAACTTGATTTTATTATTTTATTTGAAAATAAACGTGTTTCATTTCAATGGGAGTAGAAGCGGATTCGAATGGGTTTCGTTGTTTCTTCTTTTATTTGAACAACTATGAAGAACCGTGTTTCATCTCTCGATGGATATTGGAGGGGATGGCGAAAAGGTTAAAATTTTTGCTCAGATGGAAATCATATAGTGTATCTTTTACTTCCATATTTGAACAAAACATGTAAACAGAATGGAATGTTTTAATTTAAGTATTCATACGTACTTTCAATTTTAATTAAAAAAGCATATAAATGGAGATGGAATCTCGGATGTTGGAGTGAGTTATTTTCTTTTTATTTTTTGAATTTAAGTATTCATGCTTGTGAAAAGATGATTTTTGGTCTTTCGAGAAGATGAGTTAGGGGTAAACGACCACGCTAATAAAAAGTAAAAATTTGAAAAGAAAAATAATCACCTATCCATTTTTGTGCTAGTTCCGTCTATTTTTGGATGGAGGTAATTTTATCAAAGACATTGTGTTTGTTCACCATTTCTCAGTGCTCCTAGGTAATAAAACTAATAATTATATCCCTCCGAAGTGTTAAATTCTAAGGGGATATAAAAATTTCGATGCTGCTGTAAAAAAGTTACAACCTTTTTGAATCCCAATTCAGGGGCTTATTTTTAGTTATTGCACTACAAGTCCTTTGCTTCTAAAATAAGGCTGCATCCTATCCTGAGTAGCGCTTTTTTGTGACTGGCTATTAGCACAAGTAACATACCGTGTTAACATCCCATGTATTTTCTACAATGGTCTCATTGATCCCTGTAATCTTGTAGCCATCACATGTTGTCCTTATATTCTTCTTAGCCTCACCAATATTGGTATTAACACAGCTACAACCCCACTATCTTTTACCCCCACTATTTTTGAGTATTGACTCATAAGTCTTTGTACTACTTGGGATCAAACTTGTTGTCCCTATATTATCCAGTGATGTCACAATAGTCCTTCATTACTCATTCAATGAATCAAAATATGAGTTTGATTTAAAAAAAATAGGTAGCCCATTAAGATAAGAAAATACGAACCCATTAACAACTACCTTTTGGGCTTTGGGATTTTGAATAAGACAAAATAATAAGACATTTAGGAGATCGAGAAAGATCTACTGGAGCCTTAAACCAAACCTAATCCTTAAAAATCCTTAAAAAACATAAATAACACTCCGCCACACAACACAAATACCTCTTTGAAAGACTGGCTGACTCCTCCTCCTAAGCCAGGTTTATAGTCGTCAATCTGAAGGTATAATTTCACTCCGTACTTTTTCTTCTCTATCTACACACATAAAGTCTTCTTATTTGTACATCTAGATGTTTATTTACTAATAGTAAAAGAAATTGGAAAAAGTAATTTGGCTATTCATTCAATTTGTTTATACTTTTAATCACTTTTACCCAGATTATATTATACATATAATGTAGTATCCTCTTTATGTAATGATATACTATGCGTTTGTTTGAATCAATGAAGTTCAAACAAAAAATCAAATTATTTTGAATTCAAATTAATCAGTTTTGAGTACAGAAGATAGATCTACATTTAATCTAATTAGTTTTACATTTTTTACAGAGGTGCATAAGATAATATAGTGTGATTTCGTTTTGGATATCAGATTACATAAAACAAAAAAGAAGATAAGATCGTTAGCCATGATATTTCAGTCTTTTTGGTAAGATTTACTTGTTAGGGTATTAAGATGAAAATCTTTAGATTATTTTTATGTTTGATGAATTTGAATTTTATTGAGATAGTTCAGTTATAGTTTTTTAAGTCTCACTAATTATAATTTTCAAAATTAGTTGCTATCCAACAACTTTTATAAGTGCATATAGCCATAGTGTAGTAAAATCTATAGTCTTGTTGATAAATCCATCTAAAAGTTCATGACATATTCAATTGTTGGAGGTTCAGGCATGTTCTCATAGTTATATATTTAACATCACTTATTCAAATTTATAAGTGATGAAATTTAGAAAAATAAATGGAAAGAATATAAGAGATGGAAGTATTACTGAACTTGTATGTTTTCATAAAAAATCCTTAAATTGTTGTCATATTTAAAGAATTTGATCTTTATAAAGATAATTTGGTTTGGTAATTAGATTGTTAATTGTCACTAATTATGATTTTTAAAATTAGCTATTGTCAACTAGCTTTTATAAATGCATATCTTCGTAATGTAGCTGCTGTAAAATCTTTTCTAGCTATAAAATCCATCGAAAAGTTTAATTTTTTGATGTTCATGGTATTAATTATTCATATTCTCATGAATAAAATATTTCATATTAATTCATAAGTGAATAGATTTAGAAAGATAAATAGAAAATATTCAAGAGATAAATTACTACATAACTTGTATGTTTCAAATTGTGATACAAAGGGCGGATGAAGCCCACCCCAGCCCACAAGATAATATTGTATTTTAGGGTTTTTTTTTTAAAATAGGTAAAATATAAATAAAAAATATTATATTACTAATATTGATCTTCTTACTATAGCATTCCTTTTGCAGTATTTCCCTAAGAACTTTGCAAATAACTACATCGCTCAAACTACTAAGTTTGTCAAACTACAAGATAATGTTGGTAAAGATTTGAGTGTTAAATTTCCAGTTTATAAGAATAAATCATCTTTAACTGCTGAATGGAAAAATTTGCTAAAGACAGGAAATTGAAAGTCGGAGATGTTTGTGTGTTCATGCCGACATTGGAGGAGAAGTAACAATAAGAGTAAAAATTACTCGTGCACTGATTGACAGTATTGTTTAGTGAGAGTATGTACTTATATTTAATTTGTCATGTATGTCTTTGGATAATATTTTTCTGTTTACAAATAGTTGGTTCGTGGATATTAATGTCATTCAAATAGTTTCTTCAACTATGTGTTACATGTTAATGAACTTGTTTATTCAAATATTACATGTCTTTAGATGTTAATGAATATTAGGCAATGATTAAAAGAACTGAATATTTTATTATGATTTGGAAGTTATTACTAATAGTTTGCAACAATTTAAACATAAATATTAAAATTTACTAAAGAAATTGAAGCGCAATTACAATTGAAGATTAAATTTCTTGGTCAGTTTTAATTTTTTGTTTTTCATGAATTTAATTATATGGTATTTTTAATTAATTTTAATCTACTTTTTGGTAAACTACTGATATTTCTGTCCAAGCATCTTCTTTCGTAATTCAGGAAAGGATGCCAATAAATTTGATTTTACTATTTTATTTGAAAATAAACGTGTTTCATTTCAATGGGAGTATAAGGGGATTCCAATGGGTTTCGTTGTTTCTTTTTTTATTTGAACAATTATGAAGAACCGTGTTTCATCTCTCAATAAATATTGGAGGGGATGTCGACAAGGTTCAAATTTTTGCTCTGATGGAAATCATATAGTGTATCTTTTACTTCCATATTTTGAACAAAACATGTAAACGGAATGGAATGTTTTACTTTAAGTATTCATATGTACTTTCAATTGTAATTGAAAAAGCATATAAATGGAGATGGAATTTCGGATGTTGGAGTGAGATATTTTCTATGCCTTTTTTGAATTTAAGTATTCATGCTTGTGAAAAGAAGATTTTCGGTCTTTCGAGAGGATGAGTTAGGGCTAAACAACCACGCTAATAAAAAGTAAAAATTTGAAAAGAAAAATAACCACCTATCCATTTTTGTGCTAGTTCTGTCTATTTTTGGATGGAGGGGATTTTAGCAAAGACATTGTGTTTGTTCACCATTTCTCAGTGCTCCTAGGTAATATAACTAATGATTGTATCCCTCCGAAGTGTTATATTCGAAGCGGATATGAAATTTCGATGCTACTGTAAAAACGTTACAACCTTTTTGAATCCCAATTCAAGGGTTTAATTTTAGTTATTGTACTACAAGTCCTTTGCTTCTAAAATGAGGGTGCACCCTATCCTGAGTGAACCCCACTAGCAGCGTTTTTTTGTGATTGACTATTAGCACAAGTACCATCATTGAGAACCGAGCCAACATCCCATGTATTTTCTACAATTGTCACATTGATCCCTGTAACCTTGTAGCCATCACATGTAGTCCCTATATTCTTCTTAGCCTCACCAATACTGGTATTAAACACCGCAACAACCCCACTATTTTTTACCCCACTATTTTTGAGTATTGACTCATAAGTCTTTGTACTTGGTGTCGCCTAGGGTGTGATAAAAATAAAATCAAATTAAGTATGGAAAACTATGCACTCTCACCCTAGACAGGCACGGTACTGCAAGTATTACAGGACGTATGCAAGTTTTAATGATAAGTAGAGTTCGTTCTCAGGGACTTAAGTGTGTTAAACGCGTAGGAACAGATAACGAGTAAAAGTAAATAACTAGAAAACAGTAAATAAATATTTGGTTTTTCGATTTTATGAATTAAAACTAAATTAAAACTAGGAAAATAAAGACAATAAAGTAAAAGATTAAGAATATGAGATGAGAAGTATAGCTTAGGTTTTGCTAGTATGCACTAATCCTTCTAATTCTATCTATAAATCTAGTTCATAAGGGAGAATATTAGCTCTTGGTAATACTTAGTCAGGATTCTAAATTCCACTACCTTAGACCTTGAGAGCGACTAAGGGGGCTACGTCACAACCAAGAAGTGATTTAAAATAGGGTTATCAAACGCCACTAAGGCCCTAAGCAAATACTGCAAGTCTTGGTGATACGGTGGTTAAAACAAACCTTAATGACTATCTAGTTAGAAGTATGTTTTGTCAGGACTGCTATCGACACTAGACATTATGTGGTGGTTCAATAGTTAAACACCCTTACAAGGTGACCATCTAACTACTCTTAAAACAATCCTAAAGTGATCAATTCTAGGAAAGACAATAAATCAAAACACATAAGCAAATATAAAGTAAGAAGCTAATATCAGATTAAAACATATAATTCCCAAAGAAACTTAGATAGAAGAATTAGAATTCATAGATTATACATATGCAAAACCCAAGCTATGGGAAGTTTAGTTCATACCTGAAGGAAATAAACTAAAAGAAATTACAAAAGACATCATCTTGCTCTCTACAATAAACTGGAAGAATAAAACCTTAAGAACTAATTACTATGAGGCAAGTATGATTTACAAGTGATATAAGGGTGTATTTATAGGTGTTTAGAAGACCTAATTCGTTTTCTTGAGGAAGAGTTAAGGTAATGGACTTCTAGCCCAACTCAAATTCGTATGGAAATAAAGATAAACACTGCTGCGTTGTTTTGGTCATAACTTCTTTATTATTGGTCCGATTTTGCTCCACAAGATACCAAAAGAATCGCAACAGAATTTCCTACGCCCTTTAGGAGTAATCTACCAAATTCGGCCTCTTTATTAGGTAAAAACGCCCATCTTTGCAGAATCCCAGTTTTAGGCAGCTTTTCCTTTTCCATCTTTTTAGCAATTCTTTCCTTATCTCCAATTACCATGCATATCTCCTTCCATAAGTTGTTGTCTTTGACTTGGACTCTAATTAATCTCCATAATTATCTTTAAAGCTACATACTAAATAAACAATTAAACCCAATATGCTCTAAAAACATTAATTCTACAAATCAAGACACAAAATAGGAAAGTGCACTAAAACTCAAGAAAATCGACATTATTGACTTCTAAAACACTAAAAATGATGTCTCATCTTAACATAATTCTATCACAAATGAGGAGACATCAAGACCCCCAACTCAAAGTTGTATCGTCCCGATACAATAAAAGATAAAAACATAGGGAAGTCTAGAAATACACACTCATAAAATTCTCAACACAAGGGAAAAGCATAGCAGAATATATAGAATAAACCTAAAGCACACAACTCAGAAAATTTCATGCAATAATATTCATAAACTACATACCTGTATACTTCTCATATCCACAGTCAACACGGCTTGATTTCAAGATCAGATTAGTTTCGCGATGTAAGAAGGATTGGGACTTTTACTCAGTTCCCCTTGAGAGCTATAGATTGTTCATCGAATCTCGCTAGTATCCAAGAATCCACTTAACTAATCTCTAATGGCTCAATCACTTCTCAATTACATAACAAAGAATCACAAGGTCTTTAAGGTTGTAATGTAGGCTTAGGGACGGTATGATCATATATTTGGATAATTTGGAGTGAGCTTTTGGCTCTCTCCTCACTAGCCATCAACGAATCGCCCTAGAGCTTGAGTTACTCTCATAAAACGTTTCTCACTCAACCCAATGAATTCCTTGATGCACAATTTAGCATCCCCAATAACCCAATTAAGCTTTAAGATGTTCACATAAAAATCCACTTTGCCGGTCCGAATATATATATTTTCTTTTCTTTTCAATTCAATTCTCTTTTTTATAGCTATGATTCTCTTTTAATGTTGAGATATCACGCTAATTTTCTCATATATATATTTTTTCTTTTAATGCCCTTGTTGGCAATATTAGCTCGAAGCTTCTTTTTCATTCACTATTACCCCGACAAAGGGTTACAATACAATTCTGTAAAACATCCTCAATATAAAGCACAAAGCACAATTTATAAGCTCAAAAATCCCAACATAATAACAATTCCCATAATGGTGGACCCACCACCCCAAACTCAAGCTCTAAAACAACTGTCTAAGCATCGCGATTCGAGTGCGGGTCATATGGAAAAGTCCTAAAATCTAAAGGATATGGCTTATAATGTGTTTCAAAAAAGGCTTAGAAAGGCTAGAAGGGGCTAAGAAGGATATAACTTTTAAACTCAAAAATCACAAGGTGAGAAGGTATAAAAAGGCTTCAAAGGCTTAAAAATATGAAAGAACCGCCTTGATCACTTTCTACACTATGTAATTTAGAAAATTTCTTACCTTTAGCACTTTCATCAAATGGTTTTTCAACTAGCTTGGATCTCACGGCCTACACACTTCTCAAGGTTCCCTGAGATCGAACATACTTTCTATCGCATTGCTCACTAATCTTTTCTTTACTAACGTGTGTTTTCCTGCAAATACTCAAAGCATACAAATACATAGCTCATAAACATATCGCTTACTATCATTAATCTACTGAGCTCATGCTTTCAAGCTATTAAACACACTCTACATCTAATTCCTATGCATCAAAAATTTTAATTTCACTCAAAAACAGAAAAATGGAGATGAGAGACAACGAATCCCCACACCCCCAACTCAAAAATGAGCCGTGTCCCCACGACTCGAAAAAAGACTCGAAAACAGAAATTAAAATTAGCAGATAGGCATATTTACAGAAATGGTAAGGAAGAAAGAGAACATACTCTCGAGGCTATTGCCTCGCATCATTGATATCCAAGGTTGGAATTGCTGGATCTTTCGTTAATTGCTCAAGGAGTTTCATGATGTGCACTTGATTAGCATTGATTTGTGCCACATCATTGACTAAGGAAGTTTGAGCTGCTTCAAATTTCGTTAAACGCTCCTCCATCTTCTTTTGCCAATATTGCTCCGAGACTTGAGTAGACCCCGCTTTTCGAAGGCTTTCTTTGATCCATGCATTATCAATATAACTCATTTTGAACTCGAGTATCTCTTCTTCACCCAATACTACATTCGCTTTTCGTACAAGACACGTGATCATAGTAGGAAATTTAACATTATAAACCGATTTAGGAGAGACCGAGAATCGTATCACCTCCTCATAGATCAACTGTGCCACATCAACTTCTTCTCCTCTCAAAATACAGTCCAACAGTAGCGCGTTCTTCATGGTCACATCCAAAGTTCGTGTGTTTCCAAAGACATTAGGGATAAGGAAATTGTGCCAAATTCTAGCATCTGCTTGAAGATATTTGTAAGGCCAAGGTGCCTTCAATTCTCCCGTATGTAATTGCACTTTCTCCTTGTCTAAAACATGCTCAAAAAGTAATTCCTTATCAAAGATTTTTCGTTTAGCAACTGCTTCCTCAAATTTGCAAAAACCTTTCAGATTCTGAAACTTGAAGTGGTTCCTAATCTCCTCAACTGTGAAAGGAACTAACTTTCCTCTAATCGGAACACAATCACTATCTCGGCTAAAGAGGCCTAGATAGAACTCGAAAACTAATTCAGGACATAATTCAGAACGGCTTACCATGAACGTAGACCAACCCAACTTTTCACCAAGCTCAAAGAATCTCTTGTATTCTCCATCTCTAATTTCCTCCTTGAATACTTTCTCATAGGCAAAAGGTAGTTCTTTTAATTGTTTCTCCGCAGAAATCTTCAAGGCCTTTGAAGTATCCACTTTCTCTATAGGTATAGGATTTTGTTGAGGTAGTGTTCTCTCCTTTGCATAAAAATAAAGCTTTTTACCATTACTATCATACGAAGGTTTCCCACTCTTCAATTTATCTTTACCCTTTGATTTAGAACTATCTCCTTTGTCAATTGATTTCTTCTTGTTTAAATCCAATACCTTGTTACTCTTCACCTCCCTCTTGCTAGATAAGATTGATGTTCTATTAGTCATCTTCAATTAACCCCCAACTCAAAGCTTTAGCAACCCTTGAAAATTTAACTCTTGAATTAATGGATGAACAAGCTTGATTTGGCCTAGGATGGGTGAATTGGTGATGAATCTCTATGTGGGTGAGGATGATTTGTAATGGGTAGGCTTGGATTCTAGAAATTGTGTGATGAATTTGTGAAATTTGGCTCTTTGATTCTTCAATTTGAATGAATTTGGTGATGATTGGTAGCTTGATTCTCTCTTGTAATGATGTAGAGAGAAGGTTTGATGTGTTTTCCTTGATGATTGGGTAGTGTTTTGGTGAGTGGTGAAGGTTTTGATGAGCTTCAATGGAGTTAGGAGAGTTGTGGAGAAGAAAGAGAGGGTTAAGGTTTAATAAATTCGGAATAATAGGCTCAATACCTCCTTTATAACTTAATCCCGTAACTTTCTCTCTCCTCTGGCGGCGCTGCGGACTACCCCTGCGGACCATGGGGTGCACCGCAGGGTAGTCCGTGACATCTGATGCTCGAAAATTTTTGCTCACTGACCTAAACCCGTGGTAGGACCCCGTGGTACGGGTTTTTTGGCTCGCGGACTAGGGTCCGGTGTACCGGAGGGTACACCGCGGCTTCTGTTGTCAACTCCGTCAAAATACCCGTGGTACTCACCCCGTGGTACGGGTTTTTTGGGCGCGGACCATGGCGCGGTGCACCGCGGGGTAGTCCGTGGAATTTTTCGTGTTTCTGGATCAAACCCGCGGTAGCAACCCGTGGTACGGGTTTTGACCTCGCGGACCATCCGGGCGGACCATGGGGTAGTCCGTGGGGGTAGTCCGCGGGGTGCATTCTTGCGCTCCAAAAATTTTCCTCGCGTTCCCTAACTCGATTTCTCTGATTCCTACACACCAAAAACACTAATACCTTTCTCAAATATGCATTATCAACTAAAAACAACTAAAATAAACTTAAACTAAGAATGTAAAAGACATGAAAACATAAAAAAAACTTCGGGTTGTCTCCCGAGCAGCACTTTTGTTTAACGTCTTTCAAAGTTAGACGTGTTACCTCTGTCAAGATTTGCGAATATAGCCTCCCCAACAACGAGTAAGGCTATGAACGTCAACTAATCTGCGCTTGACCCCAGTTTTGGGGCGAATTTCTATCACCTTGGCTGAAACAACCTTAGTGACAATGAATGGTCCCATCCACGAGTCTTTGAAACTTCGTGGCCTGTTCTCACGTTTGTGGGCTTTCCATAGGACTTCATGGCCAACCCCAAACTCAATGTTTGGCTCAGTGTCCACAGGTTTTAAGTGGATCTCCTCAGGAGGGGCTTTGTGATGTGAAAGGCTGTGGATGATAGGCACGGTGGGATCCAACTTCCTTGGTTTTTTACCCAAGACATAGAAGGTCTCGGATGTATTTTTAGCATGAAGGGTGATGGTCCCATCTTGGAAGTTGATCATACTTTGACTTGTGGCCATGAAAGGCCGTCCAAGTATGATCGGAACCTGCTTATCTACATCAAACTCAAGAATAACAAAGTCAGTAGGGATGGCGATATTACCTGCACGGACTAAGACGTCCTCCACTGTTCCCCATGTCCTCTTCACTGAGTTGTCAGCAAACTGCAACTTCACTGGAGTTTTCTCTGATTTTTGAAGTCCAAGCCTCTCGAACACAGACTTAGGCATAAGATTCACACCAGAACCCACATCGTACATTGCTTTCACCTTGAGCCTACCATGTAATTGAATAGGAAGGTTGAAACTTCCCGGATCTTTAAGCTTAGTAGGTAGCTCTTTCTCACTTCTTTTTGAAACCCTCAGGTTCTCTCTTGGGATCTCTACACTCGCCTCTTTCTCAGGAATAACTTGCATAAAAACTTGTTGCGGTGTAAGTCCTCTCTTCGCAATCTCAAGGATTTGGGCGTTGATATTTTCAGGTTGGTACGCCTCTACAAATGTCTTGAGAGCAGTGTCATCTTTAGAATTTGTATCAGGAATAGTTGATGACACTGGTTGAACACTAGGTGGCGATTCCACCTTCTCTTCTTCTTTCTCCTCTAGCACAGCAGGTGCCACTTTATCTTCTTTCGATGCTTCTTTTGAGGCTTCTTCCTCTTTCTCTCTCGCTAACTCCGCTGCATACTCTACCATCGATCGCATCTCCTCTTGCACCTTTTTCAATAGCTCTATGAACTCGTCTCTCTCTTCATCGCTTTCCAGATGATAAACTTCTAGACAGTCGGACTCCTCGGGGTTAGACTCGGTTGGTTCTTCTTCAATACTGGGAACTTCCACGGCACTAATGGCAGCATGTGGTGCTTCCTCTTTTTCTTTTTCGATTTCAAGGCATATAGCCTTGCAAGCTTCGAACCCAACATTGTTTTCACCTCCTTCGATTGCCTTTACTTCCTTTTGTTCTGTTAGATGCTTGTTTATTTGGGCTAATTGAGTATTTAGCATCTGAAGTATGGCATCGTGTCCTCTGACCTTTTCTTCTTGAGCGTTTACAGTGGTGTTCAAACGTTCTAGAGATTGTACTATCTGTGTATTGTCCATAGATCCTTCTTGCGGATACTGAGGTAAAGCTTTTTGGTCTAAAGTATCGGTATAGGTGTCTTGAGCAGGTTGTTGTGGAGGAGTAGGTCGATTCTGATATTGGTTTTGGTACTGACCTCTCTGTTGGTAAGAGTTGTTCTGGGGTCGCGATTGATATTGACTAGGATTAGCGGCCCCTTGTGGATTTGAATACTGCATACCCGGATGGTTGCGGTTGCCCCATCGATTAGATATAAAGTAAACAGATTGCGGATTTGATTCGCACTCTTCCCATGAATGATCGTTCACTCCACATTGTTGACAACCTTGTGCCTCTTGAACTACCTTTGTAGCAGCTAAATTCTTCTCCATTGCGATTCTCAGCTCCTTGATTTGATTTTCTAATGAGGATATTTGAGCTGAGTTCGCAGTTTCTGCATCTAAACGAAGCGTTCCTTGGGTCTTTGCTGCAGAAGCTCGCGTTGAAGGCCAACTTCTTTCTTGTTCCATAATATTTTCTAACACCTCGGAAGCTTCATTGTGATTCATGGACACAAAATTACCCTTTCCAATGTTATCCACCTTGTCTCTACCCTTGTCATCTAGACCTTCATAGAATATAGCAAGTTGTAGAGCAGGTGTATAACCATGGAGCGGACATCTAGCTAATTTTTGTTGAAACCTTGTCCATGCTTCTCCCACTATTTCTCCATCTTCTTGAGAAAATCTTGCAAGCTCGGTTTGATCTTTAAGTCTCATGCTCTTCGGATAAAATCGGTTAAAGAATGCGGCTTGAAGCTCTCTCCAAGAGTGAATGGTTCCATGTGGTTGTCTTTCTAGCCAATCGCTAGCTCTTCCGGTCAAGAAAAATGAAAACATATGACAATACAGTTGCTCGCGTGTAATGCCAGGAGTAATATAGGCATCACAAATCTGCATGAACTTCTGAATCGCTTTTACCGGATCTTGAATTGCAGTACCAGTATATAGTCCGAAACTTTGAAATTGACTAAGCATACCCGGATCGGGTCTAAATTTGATATTCGGAATCTCAGGAGGGCGGTAACCGATGGGTTGAACATGGAATGGTATGTTAAGGCCAGGTAGATCTTGTTCAACTCGGTTTTGTTGATTATTCTGCCCATTACCTTCTCCTACTGGTAATTGTACACCAGGTGGAATGTATGCTGGAGGTCCTCCTGGAGCAAAGTAAACTAACTCCGGATCATTATCATGTATGTCTGCCATAGCTCTTCTCAAGGCTCTTTCCTCGCGAATTCGTTTGTTATAAGCTCTGAAGCTCCTCTCAGGCTCCGGTAAGGGAGGCCAAGAATTAAACACTGTGAAACCTGAAAAAGACTAAAGCAAACCACAAGCGTAAATCTGGAAAAATAAAAACTAAAACTAAACTAAAAACTGAAAAGTAAAAACTAATTAAAAACTAAAACTCGAAATAGATAACCCACACGCTAACGAGACACAAGTCCCCGGCAGCGGCGCCAAAAACTTGGTGTCGCCTAGGGTGTGATAAAAATAAGATCAAATTAAGTATGGAAAACTATGCACTCTCACCCTAGACAGGCACGGTACTGCAAGTATTACAGGACGTATGCAAGTTTTAATGATAAGTAGAGTTCGTTCTCAGGGACTTAAGTGTGTTAAACGCGTAGGAACAGATAACGAGTAAAAGTAAATAACTAGAACACAGTAAATAAATATTTGGTTTTTCGATTTTATGAATTAAAACTAAATTAAAACTAGGAAAATAAAGACAATAAAGTAAAAGATTAAGAATATGAGATGAGAAGTATAGCTTAGGTTTTGCTAGTATGCACTAATCCTTCTAATTCTATCTATAAATCTAGTTCATAAGGGAGAATATTAGCTCTTGGTAATACTTAGTCAGGATTCTAAATTCCACTACCTTAGACCTTGAGAGCGACTAAGGGGGCTACGTCACAACCAAGAAGTGATTTAAAATAGGGTTATCAAACGCCACTAAGGCCCTAAGCAAATATTGCAAGTCTTGGTGATACGGTGGTTAAAACAAACCTTAATGACTATCTAGTTAGAAGTATGTTTTGTCAGGACTGCTATCGACACTAGACATTATGTGGTGGTTCAATAGTTAAACACCCTTACAAGGTGACCATCTAACTACTCTTAAAACAATCCTAAAGTGATCAATTCTAGGAAAGACAATAAATCAAAACACATAAGCAAATATAAAGTAAGAAGCTAATATCAGATTAAAACATATAATTCCCAAAGAAACTTAGATAGAAGAATTAGAATTCATAGATTATACATATGCAAAACCCAAGCTATGGGAAGTTTAGTTCATACCTGAAGGAAATAAACTAAAAGAAATTACAAAAGACATCATCTTGCTCTCTACAATAAACTGGAAGAATAAAACCTTAAGAACTAATTACTATGAGGCAAGGATGATTTACAAGTGATATAAGGGTGTATTTATAGGTGTTTAGAAGACCTAATTCGTTTTCTTGAGGAAGAGTTAAGGTAATGGACTTCTAGCCCAACTCAAATTCGTATGGAAATAAAGATAAACACTGCTGCGTTGTTTTGGTCATAACTTCTTTATTATTGGTCCGATTTTGCTCCACAAGATACCAAAAGAATCGCAACAGAATTTCCTACGCCCATTAGGAGTAATCTACCAAATTCGGCCTCTTTATTAGGTAAAAACGCCCATCTTTGCAGAATCCCAGTTTTAGGCAGCTTTTCCTTTTCCATCTTTTTAGCAATTCTTTCCTTATCTCCAATTACCATGCATATCTCCTTCCATAAGTTGTTGTCTTTGACTTGGACTCTAATTAATCTCCATAATTATCTTTAAAGCTACACACTAAATAAACAATTAAACCCAATATGCTCTAAAAACATTAATTCTACAAATCAAGACACAAAATAGGAAAGTGCACTAAAACTCAAGAAAATCGACATTATTGACTTCTAAAACACTAAAAATGATGTCTCATCTTAACATAATTCTATCACAAATGAGGAGACATCAGTACTACTTGGGGTCAAACTTGTTGTCCCTATATTATCAGTGATGTCACAATAGTCTTTTATTACTTATTCAATCAATAAAAATATGAAATTGCGAACCCATTAACAACAACCTTTTGGGCTTTGGGCTTTTGAATAAGAAAAAATAATAAAACATTTAGGAAATAGAGAAAGCTCTACTGAAACCTTAAACCAAACCTAATCCTTAAATATCCTTAAAACACATAAATAACACGCCGCCACACAACAAAAATACCTCTTTGAAAGACTAAGCCAGGTTTATGGTAGTCAATCTGAAGGTATAACTTCACTCCTTACTTTTTCTTCTCTATCTACACACATAAAATTTTCTCATCTGTACATCTAGATGTTTATTTACGAATAGTAAAAGAAATTGAAAAATGTAATTTGACTATTCATTCTATTTGTTTATATTTTTAATCAATTTTACCCAGATTATATTGTATATGTAATTTAGTATCCTCTTTATGTAATGATATATTATGCTTATTTGAATCAATTAAGTTTAGCAACCAAAAAATCAAATTATTTTGAATTCAAATTAATCAGTTTTGAGTACAGAAGGTAGATCTACATTTAATCTAATTAGTTTTACATTTTTTACAGAGGTGCATAAGATTATATAGTGCGATTTCGCTTTGGATATCAGATTACATAAAACAAAAAAAGAAGATACAATCGCTAGCCATGATATTTCAGTCTTTATGGTAAGATTTACTTGTTAGGGTATTAAGATGAAAATCTTTAGATTGTTGTTATGTTTGATGAATTTGAATTTTACTGAGATAGTTCAGTTATAAGTTTTTTAAGTCTCACTAATTATAATTTTCTAAATTAGTTGTTATCCAGCAACTTTTATAAATGCATATAGCCATAGTGTAGAAAAAATATAGTCTTGCTGATAAATCCATCTAAAAATTCATGAAATATTCAATTGTTGGAGGTTCAAGCATGTTCTCATAGTTATATATTTCACATCACTTATTCAAATTTATAAGTGATAAAATTTAGAAAAATAAATCGAAAGAATATATGAGATGAAAGTATTACTGAACTTGTATATTTTCATAAAAAAACCTTAAATTGTTGTCATATTTAATGAATTTGATCTTCATAAAGATAATTTGGTTTGGTAATTAGATTGTTAAGTGTCACTAATTATGACTTTTAAAATTAGTTATTGTCAACTAGCTTTTATAAATGCATATCTTATTAATGTAGGTGCTGTAAAATCTTCCGTCTACCTATAAAATCCATCAAAAACTTCAATTGTTTGATGTTCATGTATTAATTATTCATATTCTCATGGATAAAATATTTCGTATGAATTCATAAGTGAAGAGATTTAGAAAGATAAATAGAAAATATTCAAGAGATAAATTACTACCTAACTTGTATGTTTCAAATTGTGATACAAAGGGAGGAAGCCCACCCCAGCCCACCAGATAATATTGTATTTTAGCCTGTTTTTTTTTAAATAGGTATAATCTTTAACTGCTAGATGGAAAAATTTGCTAAAGACAGGCAACTGAAAGTCGGAGATGTTTGTGTTTTCATGCCGACACTGGAGGAGAAGTAACAATAAGAGTAAAAATTACACGTGCACTGATTGATAGTATTGTTTAGTGAGAGTGTGTACTTATATTTAATTTGTAATGTATGTCTTTGGATAATATTTTTCTGTTTACAAATAGTTGGTTCGTGGATATTAATGTCATTCAAATAGTTTCTTGAACTTTTTGTTACATGTTAATGAACTTGTTTATTCAAATATTACATGTCTTTAGATGTTAATGAATTTTATGCAATGATTAAAAGAACTGAATACTTTATTATGATTTGGAAGCTATTACTAATAGTTTAAAACAATTTAAACATAAATATTAAAATTAACTAAAGAAATTGAAGAGCAATTACAATTGAAGATTAAATTTCTTGGTTGGTTTTAATTTTTTGTTTTTCATGAATTTAATTTTTTTTGATTATATAATACTGTAATATTGTTTATAAATTGTTATAAATCTTAGCTTTATGATTTTATTATTTATTATTTAAAATTTTCATTACTGTAGTTTTTATTGAATTTATTATAATTCTTTTAATAAATTAATTAAATGTTTTGTTAACATTCATTAATGTAGAAATTTTTGTACGTATGGAGGAATCAAATTGTAGTAAATGACATTATTGTGATTGAGGAAGATTGGTCATTGGGCCAAAGCAGTATTTTTTTTTTGTATGAAGTAGGCAAGTTGTTATAGCAGCAAATTCTTTTTTCTTATTTGTCATATGAAGGAAGCAGTCATGGATTCGTAAAACAATTTTTTTATTAATTGAACCAGAATATCAGAATATCATATCCTTATCTGAAAAGATGGACTTGAGGAGAAAGAGAGAATTTTAGGGAAACTTGATGTTGAACACAAGAGGATAAAATTTGTAGAGAGAAGCAAATGTTAGTCAAATATTTTTATATATAATGAATTCTTGTAAAAAAATATAGAATGAATATTTTATATATTAAATATTTCATTGTTTAAACTTAGATTAAAAGAGAAACATTAAAGCAAGATAAAAAGATTCAGAAATTGGTCGAAGAGCATGAGCTAGTATAGTTATGTCTTTTTGTTATTAATTAATATAGAATGGTGTCTTTAGTGATTATTGAATTTATTGACAATGGGTAAACGAGATTCTTGACATGAAAATAATTAAATTGAAGATAAAGATTGATGCAAAGATAGCATTGGAATGGAAGAGTATGAAGCCATGATTACTCCATTCACCGAGATCAATAGGAGGAAAACTCGATAATTTTATAATTGAATTTCACGTCAAGAATTAACTTTGAATATGACACCTCCCTTCTGATATAAATAAAAGACAGGTATGTTAAAGCATGAGGTAGGTTCAAATCCCCTCTTGAACATGGGTAACCTAGTTTTGATTTACCTGTATGTATGGGGGACGAGTATATTTTCTATGGGATTAAAAAGCTAGACCGGACACCCATGTTTTTAAAAAAGGACAGATATATTGCAAACTCACATTTTATTAATTTTTTTATACAAAACAATATAATATTATTTAATTAAATGGTATTTTTAATTATTTTTAATCTACTTTTTGATAAACTACTGATTTTTCTGACCAAACATCTTCTTTGGTAAATGGGGAAAGGATGCCAATAAATTTGATTTTTACAATTTTCTTTGAAAATAAACGTGTTTCATTTCAATGGGAGTAGAAGGGGATTCCAATGGGTTTCGTTGTTTCATCTTTTATTTGAAGCTTTATGAAGAACCGTGTTTCATTTCTCAATGGGAATGGGAGGGGATGACAACGAGGTTCAAATGTTTGCTCAAATGGAAATCATATAGTGTATCTTTTACTTCCATATTTGAAAAAAACATGTAAACGGAATGGAATATTTTACTTTAAGTATTCATATGTACTTTCAATTGTAACTTAAAAAGCATATAAATGGAGATGGAATTTTGGATGTTCGAGTGAGTTATTTTCTATGCATTTTTTGAATTTAAGTATTAATGCTTGTGAAAAGAAGATTTTTTGTCTTTCGAGAAGATGAGTTAGGGGTAAACGACCACGCTAATAAAAAGTAAAAATATGAAAAGAAAAATAACCACCTCTCCATTTTTGTGCTAGTTCCGTCTATTTTTGGATGGAGGGGATTTTAGAAAAGACATTGTGTTTGTTCAACATTTCTTAGTGCTCCTAGGTAATATAACTAATGATTGTATCCCTCTGAAGTGTTATATTCGAAGCGGATATGAAATTTCGATGTTGATGTAAAAAAGTTACAACCTTTTTGAATCCCAATTAAGGGGCTTATTTTTAGTTATTGCACTACAAATCCTTTGCTTCTAAAATGAGGGTGCACCCAATCCTAAGTGAACCCCAGTAGCCGCGCTTTTTGTGATTGGCTATTAGCACACGTACCATCATTGAGAACCGAGCCAACATCCCATGTATTTTCTACAATTGTCTCATTGATCCCTGTAATCTTGTAGCCATCACATGTAGTCCCTATATTTTTCTTAGCCTCACCAACACTGGTATTAAACACAGCTACAACCCTACCATTTTTTACTCACTATTTTTGAGTACTGACTCATATTTTTAATTCAAAAAAAATAGGTAGCCCAAAAATCCTTAAAAAAGATAAATAACACGCCGCCACACAACGCAAATAGCTCTTTGAAAGATTCAACGCAAATAGCTCTTTGAAAGATTTAATGACTCCTCCTCCTAAGCCAGGTTTATCGTAGTCAATCTGAAGGTATAACTTCACTCCATATTTTTTCTTCTCTATCTACACACATAAAGTCTTCTTATCTGTACATCTAGATTTTTATTTACTAATAGTAAAAGAAATTGAAAAAAAGTAATTTGGCTATTCATTCTATTTGTTTATATTTTTAATCAATTTTACCCAAATTATATTATACATGTAATTTAGTATCCTCTTCAAATAATGATATACTATACGTGTGTTTGAATCAACGAAGTTTAGCAACCAAAAAATCAAATTGTTTTAAATTCAAAATAATCAGTTTTGAGTACAGAAGATAGATCTACATTTAATCTAATTAGTTTTACATTTTTTACAGAGGTGCATAAGTTAATATAGTTTGATTTCGCTTTTGATATCCGATTACATAAAACAAAAAAGAAGATACGATCGTTATCCATGATATTTCAGTCTTTATGGTAAGATTTACTTGTTAGGGTATTAAGATGAAAATCTTTAGATTGTTGTTATATTTTATGAATTTAAATTTTACTGATATAGTTCAGTTATAAGTTTTTTAAGTCTCACTAATTATAATTTTCAAAATTAGTTGTTATCCACAACTTTTATAATTGCATATAGCGACAGTGTAGTAAAATCTATAGTCTTGTTGATAAATCCATCTAAAAGTTTATGAAATATTCAATTGTTGGAGGTTCAGGCATGTTCTCATAGTTATATATTTCACATCACTTATTCAAATTTATAAGTGACGAAATTTAGAAAAATAAATCGAAAGAATATAAAAGATGGAAGTATTACTGAACTTGTATGTTTTCATAAAAAATCCTTAAATTGTTGTCATATTTAATGAATTTGATCTTTATAAAGATAATTTGGTTTTGGTAATTAGATTGTTAAGTGTCACTAATTATGATTTTTAAAATTAGTTATTGTCAAATAGCTTTTATAAATGCATATCTTCGTAATGTAGTTGCTGTAAAATCTTTAGTCTAGCTATAAAATCCATCGAAAAATTCATTTTTTTATGTTCATGGTATTAGTTATTAATATTATCATGGATAAAATATTTCATATTAATTCATAAGTGAAGACATTTATAAAGATAAATAGAAAATAACCAACAGATAAATTATTACCTACTTGTATGTTTCAAATTGTGATACCAAGGGCGGATGCAGCCCACCCAGCCCACCCAGCCCACCAGATAATATTGTATTTTAACCTTATTTTTTAAATAGGTAAAATATAAATAAAAAAATATTATATTACAAATATTGATATGATTACTTTTGTATTCCTTTTGCAGTATTTCCCTAAGAAATTTGTAAATAACTACATCTCTACTAAGTTTGTCAAACTACAAGATAGTGTTGGTAAATATTTGAGTGTTAAATTTTCAGTTTAAAAGAATAAATCATGTTTAACTGCTTGATGGAAAAAATTTGCTAAAGACAGGCAATCGAAAGTCTAAGATGTTTGTGTTTTCATTCCATCAGACGCTGGAGGAGAAGTAAGAATAAGAGTAAAAATAACTCGTGCAGTGATTGAGAGTATTGTTTAGTGAGAGTGTCTACTTATATTTAATTTGTCATGTATGTCTTTGGATAATATATTTTTGTTAACAAATAGTTGGTTCGTGGATATTAATGTCATTCAAATAGTTTCTTGAACTTTTTGTTACATGTTAATGAACTTGTTTATTCAAATATTACATGTCTTTAAATGTTAATGAATTTTAGGCAATGATTAAAAGACCTGAATACTTTATTATGATTTGGAAGCTATTACTAATAATTTACAACAATTTATACATAAATATTAAAATTTACTAAAGTAATTGAAGCGCAATTACAATTGAAGATTAAATTTCTTGGTTGGTTTTAAATTTTTGTTTTTCATGAATTTAATTTTTTTTGATTATATAATACTATAATACTGTTTATAAATTGTTATGAATCTTAGTTATTATTTAAAATTTTCATTACAGTAGTTTTTATTGAATTTATTATGATTTTTTAATAAATAAATTAAACATTTTGTTAATATTCATTAATTTAGAAATTTTTGTATGTATGGAGGAATCGAATTGTAGTAAATACAAAGAATTATTTTTTTTGTATGAAGTAGGCAAGTAGCCTTAGCAGCAAATTCTTTTTTTCTTTTTTGTCCTATGAAAGAAGCAGTCATGGATTCGTAAAATAATTTTTTTTAATTGAACCAGAATATCGGATCTATATCTGAAAGATTGATTTGTGGAGAAAGAGAGAATTTTAGGGAAACGGGGTGTTGAACAAAAAAGGATAAAATTTGTAGAGTGAAGCAAATGTTAGTTAAATATTTTTAAATATAATGAATTCTTGTAAAAAAAAAACTATAGAATGAATATTTTATATATTAAATATTTCATTGTTTAAACTTAGATTAAAAGAGAAACATTAAAGTAAGGTAAAAAGATTCAGAAATTGGTCGCAGAGCATGAGGTAGTATAGTTATGTCTTCTTGTTATTATTTAGATAGAATGGTGTATTTAGTGATTATTGGATTTATTGACAACGGGTAAACGAGATTCTTGACATGAAAATCATTAAATTTAAGATAAAGATTGATGCAAAGTAAGCATTGGAATGGAAGAATATGAAGCCATGATTACTGCATTCACCAAGATCAATAGGAGGAAAACTCGATAATTTTAGAATTGAATTTCATGTCAAGAATCAACTTTGAATATGACACCTCCCTTATTATATAAATAAAAGACATATATGTTAAAGCATGAGGTAGGTTCAAATCCCCTCCTTGAACGAGGGAAACGTAGTTTTGATTAATCTGAATATGTATGAGAGGCAAGTATATTTTCTATGGGATTAAAAAGTTGGCCCGGACACCCAAGTTTTTAAAAAAGACAGATATATTGCAAACTCACATTTTATTAATTTTTTTATACAAAAAAATATAATATTATTTAATTAAATGGTATTTTTAATTATTTTTAATCTACTTTTTGATAAACTACTGATTTTTTTGTCCAAACATTATCTTTGGTAATTGGGGAAAGGATGCCAATAAATTTGATTTTTATAATTTTATTTGAAAACAAACATGTTTCATTTCAATGGGAGTAGAAGGGGATTCCAATGGGTTTCGTTGTTTCTGGACATTTATGAAGAACCGTGTTTCATTTCTCATTGGGAATGGGAGGGGATGACGACGAGGTTCAAATGTTTGCTCAGATGGAAATCATATAGTGTATCTTTTACTTCCATATTTGAACAAAACATGTAAACAGAATGGAATGTTTTACTTTAAGTATTCATATGTACTCTCAACTGTAATTGAAAAAGCATATAAATGGAGATGGAATTTTGGGTGTTGGAGTGAGTTATTTTCTATGCATTTTTTGAATTTAAGTATTCATGCTTGTGAAAAGAAGATTTTTGGTATTTCGAGAAGATGAGTTAGGGGTAAATGACCGCGCTAACAAAAAGTAAAAATTTGAAAAGAAAAATAACCACCTATCCATTTTTGTGCTAGTTCCGTCTATTTTTGGATGGAGGGGATCTTAGCAAAGACATTGTGTTTGTTCACCAGTTCTAAGTGCTCCTAGGTAATATAACTGATGATTGAATCCCTCCGAATTGTTATATTCTAAGCGGATATGAAATTGCGATACTGCTGTAAAAAAGTTAGAACCTTTTTGAATCCCAATTCAGGGGCTTATTTTTAGTTATTGCACTACAAGTCCTTTGCTTCTAAAATGAGGGTGCACCCTATCCTAAGTGAACCCCACTAGCAGCGCTTTTTTGTGACTGGCTATTAGCACAAGTACTATCATTGAGAACCGAGCCAACATCCCATGTATTTTCTACAATTGTCTCACTGATCCCTGTAATCTTGTAGCCATCACTGTAGTCCCTATATTCTTCTTAGCCTCACCAATAATGGTATTAAACACATCTACAACCCCACTATTTTTTACCCCACTATTTTTTAGTATTGACTCATAAGTCTTTGTACTGCTTGGGATCAAACTTGCTGACTCCTCCTGTACTACTGTAGCCTTAAACAAAACCATATCCTTAAAAGTCTTTAAAAAACATAAATAACACGCCCCCACACAATGCAAATAGTTCTTTGAAAGACTGACTGACTCCTCCTCTTAACCTAGGTTTATCGTCGTCAAAGGTATAACTTCACTCCTTACTTTTTCTTCCTCATCTACACATATAAAGTCTTCTTATCTATACATCTAGATGTTTAGTTACTTATATTAAAATAAAGAGTAATGATATTTGTCACTCTTTTCTATCACCCTTTTATCACCTCGTGTATGCTTACATGTACCAATGAATTGATTTCTCTATCTTATAAATCAGAACTTATATATAGAAGGGTGATAAAAAGGTGACATGAAAAGGAGTGACATATATCATTACTCTAACATAAATTGAAAAAAGTAATTTGGCTATTCATTCTACTTGTTTATATTTTTAATCTATTTTACCCAGATTATATTATACAAGTAATTTAGTATCCTCTTTAAGTATTGATATACTATGCGTTTGTTTGAATCAATGAAGTTTAGCAACCAAAAAATAAAATTGTTTTAAATTAAAATTAGTCAGTTTGAGTACAGAAGATAGATATACATTTAATCTAATTAGTTTTACATTTTTTACAAAGGTGTATAAGATAATATAGTGTGATTTCTCTTTGGATATCAGATTACATAAAACTAAAAAGAAGATAAGATCGTTAGACATGATATTTCAGTCTTTATGGTAAGATTTACTTGTATGGGTATTAAGATGAAAATCTTTAGATTGTTGTTATGTTTGATGAATTTGAATTTTATTGAGATAGTTCAGTTATAAGTTTTTTTTTGCATACATAGTTATAAGTTTTTTAGGTCTCACTAATTATAATTTTCAAAATTAGTTGTTATCCAGCAACTTTTATAAATGCATATAGCCATAGTGTAGTATAATCTATAGTATTGTTGATAAATCCATCTAAACGTTCATGAAATATTAAATTGTTGAGGTTCAGGCATGTTCTTATAGTAATATATTTCACATCACTTATTCAAATTTATAAGTGATGAAATTTAGAAAAGTAAATCGAAAGAATATAAAAGATGGAAGTATTACTGAACTTGTATGTTTTCATAAAAAATCCTTAAATTGTTGTCATATTTATTAAATTTGATCTTCATAAAGATAATTTGGTTTGGTAATTATATGGTTAAGTGTCACTAATTATGATTTTTAAAATTAGTTATTGTCAACTAGCTTTTATAAATACATCTCTTCGTAATGTAGTTGCTGTAAAATCTTTAGTCTAGCTTTAAAATCCATCGAAAAGTTTAATTTTTTGATCTTCATGGTATTAATCATACATATTATCATGTATAAAATATTGCATATTAATTCATAAGTGAAGAGATTTAGAAAGATAAATAGAAAATAACCAAGAGATAAATTACTACCTACTTGTATGTATCAAATTGTGATAACAAGGGCGAATACAGCCCACCCAGCCCACCAGATAATATTGTATTTTTACATGTTTTTTTAAAATAGGTAAAATACAAATAAAAAAAATATTATATTACTAATATTGATATGCTTACTTTTGTATTCCTTTTGCAGTATTTCCCTAAGAACTTTGCAAATAACTTCATCGCTACTAAGTTTGTCAAACAACAA
Organism: Nemophila menziesii; assembly: GCA_029959085.1. Lineage (NCBI taxonomy): Eukaryota > Viridiplantae > Streptophyta > Magnoliopsida > Boraginales > Hydrophyllaceae > Nemophila > Nemophila menziesii. Next base: position 799,058 of record JARWIR010000044.1, read on the forward strand.
GATAGTGTTGGTAAAGATTTGAGTGTTAAATTTTTAGTTTATAAGAATAAATCATGTTCAACTGCTGGATGGAAATTTTTTGCTAAAGACAAGCAATCAAAAGTCTAAGATGTTTGTGTTTTCATGCCATCAGACACTGGAGGAGAAGTAAGAATAAGAGTAAAAATTACTCGTGATTGACATTATTGTTTAGTGAGGTTGTGTACTTAAATTTAATTTGTCATGTATGTCTTTGGATATTATTTTTTTACAAATAGTTGGTTTGTGGATATTAATGTCATTCAAGAAGTTTCTTGAACTTTTCGTTACATGTTAATGAACTTGTTTATTCAAATATTACATGTCTTTAGATGTTAATGAATTTTAGGCAATGATTAAAAGAACTGAATACTTTATTATGATTTGGAAGTTATTACTAATAGTTTATAACAATTTATACATAAATATTAAAATTTACTAAAGAAATTGAAGCGCAATTACAATTGAAAATTTAATTTCTTGGTTAGTTTTAATTTATTGTTTTTCATGAATTTTTTTTTTGATTATGTAATACTTAATATTGTTTATAAATTTTTTTGAATCTTAGTTTTATGATTTTATAATTTATTATTTAAAATTTTCATTACAGTAGTTTTTATTGAATTTATTATGATTTTATTAATAAATTAATCAAATGTTTTGTTAATATTCATTAATGTAGAATTTTTTTTTCTACGTATGGAGGAATCGAATTGTAGTAAATGTCATTACTGTGATTGTGATTGAGGAAGATTGGTCAGTGGGTCAAAGAAAAATTTTTTTGTATGAAGTAGGCAAGTAGCCATAGCAGCAAATTTTTTTTCTTTTTTGTCTAGTGAAGGAAGCCGTCATGGATTAGTAAAACAATTTTTTTATTACTTGAACCAGAATATCAGATCTATATATGAAAGATGGAGTTGAGGAGAAGGAGAAGGAGAGAATATTAGGGAAACGTGATCGAACAAAAGAGGATAAAATTTGTAGAGAGAAGTAAATGTAAGTTAAATATTTTAATATAGAATGAATTCTTGTCAAAAAAAATAATATAGATTGAATATTTTATATATTAAATATATCATTGTTTAAACTTAGATTAAAAGAGAAGCATTGGAGCAAGATAAAAATATTCAGAAATTGATCGAGGAGCATGAGGTGGTATAGTTATGTCTTTTTGTTATTAATTAAGATATAATGGTGTCTTTAGTGATTATTGAATGTATTGACAACGGGTAAACGAGATTCTTGGAATGAAAATTATTAAATTGAAGAGAAAGATTGATGCAAAGCAAGCATTGGAATGGATGAATATGAAGTCATGATTACTGCATTCACCAAGATCAATAGGAGAAAAACTCGATAATTTTAGAATGAAATTTTATGTCAAGAATCTACTTTAATATGACACCTCCCTTCTTATATAAATAAAAGACAAATATGTTAAAGCATGAGGTAGGTTCAAATCCCCTACTTGAACATGGGTAACCTAGATTTGATTTACTTGAATATGTATGGGGAGGCGAGTATATTTTCTATGGGATTAAAAAGCTGTCCCGGACACCCATGTTTTTAAAAAAAGACGGATTTATTGCAAACTCACATTTTATTGATTTTTTCATATAAAAAAATATAATATTATTTAATTATATGGTATTTTTAATTATTTTTAATCTACTTTTTGGTAAACTACTGATATTTCTGTCAAAACATCTTCTTTGGTAATTGAGGAAAGGATACCAATAAATTTGATTTTATTATTTTATTTGAATATAAACTTGTTTCATTTCAATAGGAGTAGCAGGGGATTTAAATGGGTTTCGTTGTTTCTTCTTTTAATTGAACAACTATGAAGAACTGTGTTTCATCTCTCAATAGATATTTGAGGGGATGGCGACAAAGTTCAAATTTTTTCTCAGATGGAAATCATATAGTGTATCTTTTACTTCCATATTTGAACAAAACATGTAAACGGAATGGAATGTTTTACTTTAAGTATTCATTCGTACTTTCAATTTTAATTTAAAAAGCATATAAATGGAGATGGAATTTCGGATGTTGGAGTGAGTTATTTTCTATGCCTTTTTGGATTTAAGTATTCATGCTTGTGAAAAGAATATTTTTGGTCTTTCGAGAAGATGATTTAGGGGTAAACGACCACGCTAATAAAAAGTAAAAATTTGAAAAGAAAAATAATCACCTATCCATTTTTTGTGCTAGTTCCGTCTTTTTTTGGATTGAGGGGATTTTAGCAAAGACATTGTGTTTTTTCACCATTTCTTAGTGCTCCAAGGTAATATAACTAATGATTGTATCCCTCCGAAGTGTTAAATTCGAAGGGGATATAAAAAATTTGATGTTGCTGTAAAAAAATTACAACCTTTTTGAATCCCAATTCAGGGGCTTATTTTTCGTTATTGCACTACAAGTCCTTTGCTTTTAAAATGAGGGTGCACCCTATCCTGAGTAGACGTTTTTTTGTGACTGACTATTAGCAGAAGTACCATACCGAGCCAACATCCCATGTATTTTCTACAATTGTCTCATTGATCCATGTAATCTTGTAGCCATCACGTGTAGCCCCTATATTCATCTTAGCCTCACCAATATTGGTATTAAGTCTTTGTACTGCTTGGGATCAAACTTGTTGTCCCTATATTATCCAGTGATGTCACAATAGTCCTTCATTACTCATTTAATTAATCAAAATATGAGTTTGATTTAAAAAAAATAGGTAGCCCATTAAGATAAGAAAATACGAACCCATTAACAACTACCTTTTGGGCTTTGGGATTTTGAATAAAACATTTAGGAGATCGAGAAAGAACTACCAAAGCCTTAAACCAAACCTAATCCTTAAAAATCCTTAAAAAACATAAATAACACACCGCCACACAACACAAATACCTCTTTGAAAGACTGGCTGACTCTTCCTCCTAAGCCAGGTTTATCGTCGTCAATCTGAAGGTATAACTTCACTCCTTACTTTTTCTTCTCTATCTACACACATATAGTCTTCTTATCTGTACATCTAGATGTTTATTTAATAATAGTAAAATTCATTCTATTTGTTTATACTTTTAATCAATTTTACCTAGATTATATTATACATGTAATTTAGTATCCTCTTTCAGTAATGATATACTATGCGTTTGTTTGAATCAATGAAGTTTAGCAAACAAAAAATCCAATTGTTTTAAATTCAAATTAATTAGTTTTGAGTACAGAAGATAGATCTACATTTAATCTAATTAGTTTTACAGAGGTGCATAAGATAATATAGTGTGATTTTGCTTTGGATATCAGATTACATAAAACAAAAAAGAAGATAAGATCGTTAGCCATGATATTTCAGTCTTTATGGTAAGATTTACTTGTTAGGGTATTAAGATGAAAATCTTTAGATTGTTGTTATGTTTGATGAATTTGAATTTTATTGAGATAGTTCAGTTATAAGTTTTTTAAGTCTCACTAATTATAATTTTCAAAATTAGTTGTTATCCAGCAACTTTTATAAATGCATATAGCCATAGTGTAGTAAAATCCATAGTCTTATTGATAATTCCATCTAAAAGTTCATGAAATATTCAATTGTTGGAGGTACATGCATTTTCTCATAGTTATATATTTCACATCACTTATTCAAAATTATAAGTGATGAAATTTAGAAAAATAAATGGAAAGAATATAAGAGATGGAAGTATTACTGAACTTGTATGTTTTCATAAAAAATCCTTAAATTGTTGTCATATTTAATGAATTTGATCTTCATAAAGATAATTTGGTTTGGTAATTAGATTGTTAATTGTTATTAATTATAATTTTTCAAATTAATTATTGTCAACTAGCTTTTATAAATGCATATCTTTGTAATGTAGTTGCTGTAAAATCTTTAGTCTAGCTATAAAATCCATCGAAAAGTTCAATTTTTTGATGTTCATGGTATTAATTATTCATATTCTCATGGATAAAATATTTCATATTAATTGATAAGTTAAGAGATTTAGAAAGATAAATAGAAAATATTCAAGAGATAAATTACTACCTAACTTGTATGTTTCAAATAAGATCGGATGCAGCCCACCCCAGCCCACCAGATAATATTATATTTTAGCGTGTTTTTTTTAAATAAGTAAAATATAAATAAAAAATATTATATTACTAATATTGATCTGCTTACTATAGTATTCCTTTTGCAGTATTTCCCTAAGAACTTTGCAAATAACTACATCGCTTAAACTACTAAGTTTGTCAAACTACAAGATAATGTTGGTAAAGATTTTATTGTTAAATTTTAATTTTATAAGAATAAATCATCTTTAACTGCTGAATGGAAAAATTTGCTAAAGACAGGCAATTGAAAGTCGGAGATGTTTGTGTTTTCATGCCAACACTGGAGGAGAAGTAAGAATAAGTGTTAAAATTACTCGTGCACTGATTGACAGTATTGTTTAGTGAGAGTGTGTACTTATATTTAATTTGTCATGTATGTCTTTGGATAATATTTTTCTGTTTACAAATAGTTGGTTCGTGGATATTAATGTCATTCAAACAGTTTCTTGAACTTTTTGTTACCTGTTAATGAACTTGTTTATTCAAATATTACATGTCTTTAGATGGTAATAAATTTTAGGAAATGATTAAAAGAACTGCTTACTTTATTACGATTTTGAAGCTATTACTAATAGTTTACAACAATTTAAACATAAATATAAAAATTTACTAAAGAAATTGAAGCGCAATTACAATTGAAGATTAAATTTCTTGGTTAGTTTTAATTTTTTGTTTTTCATGAATTTAATTTTTTTTATTATATAATATTGTAATATTGTTAATAAATTGTTATGAATCATATTTTAATGATTTTGTAATTTATTATTTAAAATATTCATTAAAGTAGTTTTTTTGAATTTATTATGATTTTTTTAATAAATTAATTAAATATTTTATTAATATTCATTAAAGTAGAATATTTATTTTGTACGTATGTAGGAATCGAATTGTAGTAAATGACATTACTGTGATTGAGGATGATTGGTCAGTGGGTCAATGAAGTATTTTTTTTGTATGTAGTAGGCAAGTAGCCATAGCAGCAAATTCTTTTTTCTTTTTTGTCCAATGAAGGAAGCAGTCATGGATTAGTAAAGAAAAAATTAATTGAACCAGAATATCAGATCTATATCTAAAAGATGGAGTTCAGGAGAAAGAGAGAATTTTAGAGAAACGGGATCCTGAACAAAAGAGGAAAAAATTTGAAGAGAGAAGCAAATGATAGTTAAATATATTAATATAGAATAAATTCTTGTCAAAAATAATAATATAAAATGAATATTTTATATATTAAATATTTCATGGTTTAAACTTAGATTAAAAGAGAAGCATTGGAGCAAGGTAAAAAGTTTCAGAAATTGGTCGAAGAGCATGAGGTAGTAGAGTTATGTCTTTTTGTTATTAATTAAGATAGAATGGTGTCTTTAGTGATTGTTGAATTTATTAACAACGGGTAAACAAGATTCTTGACATGAAAATCATTAAATTGAAGAGAAAGATTGATGCAAAGGAAGCATTGGAATGGAAGAATATGAAGCCATGATTACTGCATTCACCAAGATCAATAGGAGGAAAACTCGATAATTTTAGAATTGAATTTCATGTCAAGAATCTACTTTGAATATGACACCTCCCTTCTTATATAAATAAAAGACAAATATGTTAAAGCATGAGGTAGGTTCAAATCCCCTCCTTGAATATGGGTAAACCTAGTTTTGATTTACCTGAATATGTATGGGGAGACGATTATATTTTCTATAGGATTAAAAAGCTGACGCGGACACCCATATATTTAAAAAAAGACGGATTTATAGCAAACTCATATTTTATTGGATTTTTTATATGAAACTATATACCATTATTTAATTATATGGTATTTTCAATTATTTTTAATCTACTTTTTGGTAAACTACTGATATTTCTGTCCCAACATCTTCGTTGGTAATTGAGGAAAGGATGCCAATAAATCTGGTTTTTATTATTTTATTTGAAAATAAACGTGTGTCATTTCAATGGGAGTAGACGGGGATTCCAATGGGTTTCGTTGTTTCTTCTTTTATTTGAACAATTATGAAGAATTATGTTTAATCAAATGGAAATCATATAGTGTATCTTTTTATTCAATATTTGAACAAAACATGTAAACGAAATGGAATGTTTTAGTTTAAGTATTCATATGTACTTTCAATTGTAATTGAAAAAGCATATAAATGGAGATGAAATTTTGGATGTTGGAGTGAGTTATTTGCTATGCATTTTTTGAATTTAAGTATTCATGCTTGTGAAAAGAAGATTTTGGGTCTTTCGAGAAGATGAGTTAGGCGTAAACGACCAAGCTAATAAAAAGTAAAAATTTTAAAATAAAAATAACCTCCTATCCATTTTTGTGCCAGTTTTGTCTATTTTTGGATGGAGGGGATTTTAGCAAAGACATTGTGTTTGTTCAACATTTCTCAGTGCTCCTAAGTAATATAACTAATGATTGTATCCCTCCGAAGTGTATATTCGAAGCGGATATAAATTTTTTGATGCTGTGTAAAAAACATACAACCTTTTTGAATCCCAATTCAGGGGCTTATTTTTAGTTATTGCACTACAAGTCCATTGCTTCTAAAATGAGGGTGCACCGTATCCTAAATGATCCCCATTAGCAGCGATTTTTTGTGATTCGCTATTAGCACAAGTACCATCATTGAGAGCCGATCCAACATCCCATGTATTCTTTACAATTGTCTCATTGATCCCTGTAATCTCTGAGCCATCATATGTAGTCCCTATATTCTTTTTAGCCTCATCAATACTGGTATTAAACACGACTACAACCATACTATTTTTTACCACACTATTTTTTAGTTTTGACTCATAAGTCTTTGTACTGCTTGGGATCAAACTTGTCGTCCCTATATTATCATGCGATGTCACAATAGTCCTTCATTACTCATTCAATCAATTAAAATATGCGTTCGATTTAAAAAAAAGGTCACCCATTAAGATAATAAAATAAGAACCCATTAACAACTACCTTTTGGGCTTCGGGCTTTTGAATAAGAAAAAATAATAAGATATTTAGGAGATCGAGAAAGCACAAATGAAGTCTTAAACAAAACCTAATACTTAAAAATCATTAAAAAATATAAATATTAATAGCTCTTTGAAAGACTGACTGACTTATCAGATTAACTAAAACAAAAAAGAAGATAAGGTCGTTAGCCATAACATTCCAGTATTTATGGTAAGATTTACTTTTTAGGGTATTAAGATGAAAATCTTTAGATTGTTGTTATGTTTGATGAATTTGAATTTTATTGAGATAGTTCAGTTATAAGTTTTTTAAGTCTCACTAATTATAATTTTCAAAATTAGTTGTTATCCAACAGCTTTTATAAATACATATAACCATAGTGTAGTAAAATCTATAGTCTTGCTGTAAAATCCATCTAAAAGTTCATGAAATATTCAATTGTTGGAGGTTCAGGCATGTTCTCACAGTTATATATTTCACATCACTTATTCTAATTCATAAGCGAAGAAATTTAGAAAAATAAATCGAAAAAATATAAGAGATTAAAGTATTACTGAAATTATATGTTTTCATAAAAAATACTTAAACTGTTGTCATATTTAATGAATTTGATTTTCATAAAGATAATTTGGTTTGGTGATTAGATTGTTAAGTGTCACTACTTATGATTTCTAAAATTAGTTATTTTCAACTAGCTTTTATAAATGCATATCTTCGTAATGTAGTTGATGTAAAATCTTTAGTCTAGCTGTAAAATTCATCGAAAAATTCAATTTTTTGATGTTCATGGTATTAATTATTCATATTCTCAAGGATAAAATATTTCATATTAATTCATAAGTGAAGATATTTAGAAAGATAAATATAAAAATATTCAAGAGATAAATTACTACCTAACTTGTATGTTTCAAATTGTGATACAAAGGGCCGATGCAGCCCACCCCAACCCACCAGATAATATTGTATTTTAGCCTGTTTTTTTTAATAGGTAATTTTCAGTTTATAAGAATAAATCATCTTTAACTGTTAATTGGAAAAATTTGCTAAAGACAGGCAATTGAAAGTCGGAGATGTTTGTGTTTTCATGCCGACACTGGAGGAGAAGTAACAATAAGAGTAAAAATTACTAGTGCACTGATTGACAGTATTGTTTAGTGAGAGTGTGTACTTATATTTAATTTGTCATGTATGTCTTTGGATAATATTTTTCTGTTTACAGATAGTTGGTTCGTGGATATTAATGTCATTCAAATAGTTTCTTGAACTTTTTGTTCCATGTTAATGAACTTGTTTGTTCAAATATTACATGTCTTTAGATGTTAATGAATTTTAGGAAATGATTAAAAGAACTGAATACTTTATTATGATTTTGAAGCTATTACTAATAGTTTACAACAATTTAAACATAAATATAAAAATTTACTAAATATAATTTTTTGTTTTTAATGAATTTAATTTTTTTTGATTATATAATACTGTAATATTGTTTATAAATTGTTATGAATCTTAGTTTTATGATTTTATAATTTATTATTTAAAATATTCATTACAATAGTTTTTATTGAATTCATTATGATTTTTTTAATAAATTAATTAAATGTTTTGTTAATATTCATTAAAGTAGAAATTTTTTTTTATACGTATGGAGGAATCGAATTGTAGTAAATGCCATTACTGTGATTGAGGAAGATTGGTCAGTGGGTCAAAGAAGTATTTTTTTTTTGTATGAAGTAGGCAAGTAGCCATAGCATCAATTTTTTTTCCTTTTTTGTCCAATGAAGGAAGCCTTCATGGATTCGTAAAACAAATTTTTTATTAATTGAACTACAATATCAGATTTATATGTGAAAGATAGAGTTGAGGAGAAAGAGAGAATTTTAAGGAAACATGATCGAACAAAAGAGGATAAAATTTGTAGAGAGAAGCAAATGTAAGTTAAATATTTTAATATAGAATGAATTCTTGTAAAAAAATAATAATAATATAGAATGAATATTTTATATATTAAATATTTCATTGTTTAAACTTAGATTAAAAGAGAAGCATTGGAGCAAGATAAAAATATTCAGAAATTGATTGAAGAGCATGAGGTGGTATAGTTATGTCTTTTTGTTATTAATTAAAATAGAATGGTGTCTTTAGTGATTATTGAATGTATTGACAACGGGTAAATGAGATTCTTGACTTGAAAATCATTATATTGAAGAGAAAGATTGATGCAAAGCAAGCATTGGAATGAATGAATATGAAGTCATGATTACAGCATTCTCCAAGATCAATAGGAGGAAAACTCGATAATTTTAGAATTGAATTTTATGTCAAGAATCTACTTTAAATATGACACCTCCCTTCTTATATAAATAAAAGACAAATATGTTAAAGCATGAGGTAGGTTTAAATACCCTCCTTGAACATGGGTAACCTAGATTTGATTTACCTGAATATGTATTGGGAGGCGAGTATATTTTCTATGGGATTAAAAAGCTATCCCGGACACCCATGTTTTTAAAAAAAGATAGATTTATTGCAAACTCACATTTTATTGATTTTTTTATATAAAAAATATACTATATTTAATTATATGGTATTTTTAATTATTTTAAATCTACTTTTTGGTAATCTACTGATATTTCTGTCCAAACATCTTCTTTGGTAATTGAGGAAAGGATGCCGATAAATTTGATTTTATTATTTTATTTGAAAATAAACGTGTTTCATTTCAATGGGAGTAGAAGCGGATTTGAATGGGTTTCGTTGTTTCTTCTTTTATTTGAACAACTATGAAGAACCGTGTTTCATCTCTCGATGGATATTGGAGGGGATGGCGACAAGGTTAAAATTTTTGCTCAGATGGAAATCATATAGTGTATCTTTTACTTCCATATTTGAACAAAACATGTAAACAGAATGGAATGTTTTAATTTAAGTATTCATACGTACTTTCAATTTTAATTAAAAAAGCATATAAATGGAGATGGAATCTCGGATGTTGGAGTGAGTTATTTTCTTTTTATTTTTTGAATTTAAGTATTCATGCTTGCGAAAAGATGATTTTTGGTCTTTCGAGAAGATGAGTTAGGGGTAAACGACCACGCTAATAAAAAGTAAAAATTTGAAAAGAAAAATAATCACCTATCCATTTTTGTGCTAGTTCCGTCTATTTTTGGATGGAGGTAATTTTATCAAAGACATTGTGTTTGTTCACCATTTCTCAGTGCTCCTAGGTAATGAAAATAATGATTATATCCCTCCGAAGTGTTAAATTCTAAGGGGATATAAAAATTTCGATGCTGCTGTAAAAAAGTTACAACCTTTTTGAATCCCAATTCAGGGGCTTATTTTTAGTTATTGCTTCTAAAATAAGGCTGCATCCTATCCTGAGTAGCGCTTTTTTGTGACTGGCTATTAGCACAAATAACATACCGAGTTAACATCCCATGTATTTTCTACAATGGTCTCATTGATCCCTGTAATCTTGTAGCCATCACATGTTGTCCTTATATTCTTCTTAGCCTCACCAATATTGGTATTAACACAGCTACAACCCCACTATCTTTTACCCCACTATTTTTTAGTATTGACTCATAAGTCTTTGTACTACTTGGGTTCAAACTTGTTGTCCCTATATTATCCAGTGATGTCACAATAGTCCTTCATTACTCAATCAATCAATCAAAATATGAGTTTGATTTAAAAAAAATAGGTTGCCCATTTAGATAAGAAAATACGAACCCATTAACAACTACCTTTTGGGCTTTGGGATTTTGAATAAGACAAAATAATAAGACATTTAGGAGATCGAGAAAGATCTACCGGAGCCTTAAACCAAACCTAATTCTTAAAAATCCTTAGAAAACATAAATAACATGCCGCCACTCAACGCAAATAGCTCTTTGAATGAATGACTGACTCCTCCTCCTAAGCCAGGTTTATAGTCGTCAATCTGAAGGTATAATTTCACTCCATACTTTTTCTTCTCTATCTATACACATAAAGTCTTCTTATTTGTACATCTAGATGTTTATTTACTAATAGTAAAAGAAATTCGAAAAAGTAATTTGCCTATTCATTCAATTTGTTTATACTTTTAATCACTTTTACCCAGATTATATTATACATATAATGTAGTATCCTCTTTATGTAATGATATACTATGCGTTTGTTTGAATCAATGAAGTTCAAACAAAAAATCAAATTATTTTGAATTCAAATTAATCAGTTTTGAGTACAGAAGATAGATCTACAATTAATCTAATTAGTTTTACATTTACAGAGGTGCATAAGATAATATAGTGTGATTTCGTTTTGGATATCAGATTACATAAAACAAAAAAGAAGATAAGATCGTTAGCCATGATATTTCAGTCTTTTTGGTAAGATTTACTTGTTAGGGTATTAAGATGAAAATCTTTAGATTATTGTTATGTTTGATGAATTTGAATTTTATTGAGATAGTTCAGTTATAGTTTTTTAAGTCTCACTAATTATAATTTTCAAAATTAGTTGTTATCCAACAACTTTTATAAATGCATATAGCCATAGTGTAGTAAAATCTATAGTCTTGTTGATAAATCCATCTAAAAGTTCATGACATATTCAATTGTTGGAGGTTCAGGCATGTTCTCATAGTTATATATTTAACATCACTTATTCAAATTTATAAGTGATGAAATTTAGAAAAATAAATGGAAAGAATATAAAAGATGGAAGTATTACTGAAATTGTATGTTTTCATAAAAAATCCTTAAATTGTTGTCATATTTAAAGAATTTGATCTTTATAAAGATAATTTGGTTTGGTAATTAGATTGTTAATTGTCACTAATTATGATTTTTAAAATTAGCTATTGTCAACTAGCTTTTATAAATGCATATCTTCGTAATGTAGCTGCTGCAAAATCTTTAGTCTAGCTATAAAATCCATCGAAAAGTTTAATTTTTTGATGTTCATGGTATTAATTATTCATATTCTCATGAATAAGATATTTCATATTAATTCATAAGTGAAGATATTTAGAAAGATAAATAGAAAATATTCAAGAGATAAATTACTACCTAACTTGTATGTTTCAAATTGTGATACAAAGGGCGGATGAAGCCCACCCCAGCCCACAAGATAATATTGTATTTTAGGGGTTTTTTTTTAAAAATAGGTAAAATATAAATAAAAAATATTATATTACTAATATTGATCTTCTTACTATGGTATTCCTTTTGCAGTATTTCCCTACGAACTTTGCAAATAACTACATCGCTCAAACTACTAAGTTTGTCAAACTACAAGATAATGTTGGTAAAGATTTGAGTGTTAAATTTCCAGTTTATAAGAATAAATCATCATTAACTGCTGGATGGAAAAATTTGCTAAAGACAGGAAATTGAAAGTCGGAGATGTTTGTGTGTTCATGCCGACATTGGAGGAGAAGTAACAATAAGAGTAAAAATTACTCGTGCACTGATTGACAGTATTGTTTAGTGAGAGTATGTACTTATATTTAATTTGTCATGTATGTCTTTGGATAATATTTTTCTGTTTACAAATAGTTGGTTCGTGGATATTAATGTCATTCAAATAGTTTCTTCAACTATGTGTTACATGTTAATGAACTTGTTTATTCAAATATTACATGTCTTTAGATGTTAATGAATATTAGGCAATGATTAAAAGAACTGAATATTTTATTATGATTTGGAAGTTATTACTAATAGTTTGCAATAATTTAAACATAAATATTAAAATTTACTAAAGAAATTGAAGCGCAATTACAATTGAAGATTAAATTTCTTGGTCAGTTTTAATTTGTTTTTCATGAATTTAATTATATGGTATTTTTAATTAATTTTAATCTACTTTTTGGTAAACTACTGATATTTCTTTGGTAATTCAGGAAAGGATGCCAATAAATTTGATTTTACTATTTTATTTGAAAATAAACGTGTTTCATTTCAATGGGAGTATAAGGGGATTCCAATGGATTTCGTTGTTTCTTCTTTTATTTGAACAATTATGAAGAACCGTGTTTCGTCTCTCAATAAATATTGGAGGGGATGTCGACAAGGTTCATCTTTTTGCTCTGATGAAAATCATATAGTGTATCTTTTACTTCCATATTTTGAACAAAACATGTAAACGGAATGGAATGTTTTACTTTAAGTATTCATATGTACTTTCAATTGTAATTGAAAAAGCATATAAATGGAGATGGAATTTCGGATGTTGGAGTGAGTTATTTTCTATGCCTTTTTTGAATTTAAGTATTCATGCTTGTGAAAAGAAGATTTTTGGTCTTTCGAGAGGATGAGTTAGGGGTAAACAACCACGCTAATAAAAAGTAAAAATTTGAAAAGAAAAATAACCACTTATCCATTTTTGTGCTAGTTCTGTCTATTTTTGGATGGAGGGGATTTTAGCAAAGACATTGTGTTTGTTCACCATTTCTCAGTGCTCCTAGGTAATATAACTAATGATTGTATCCCTCCGAAGTGTTATATTCGAAGCGGATATGAAATTTCGATGCTACTGTAAAAAAGTTACAACCTTTTTGAATCCCAATTCAAGGGTTTAATTTTAGTTATTGTACTACAAGTCCTTTGCTTCTAAAATGAGGGTGCACCCTATCCTGAGTGAACCCCACTAGCAGCGCATTTTTGTGATTGACTATTAGCACAAGTACCATCATTGAGAACCGAGCCAACATCCCATGTATTTTCTACAATTGACACATTGATCCCTGTAACCTTGTAGCCATCACATGTAGTCCCTATATTCTTCTTAGCCTCACCAATACTGGTATTAAACACCGCTAAACCCCACTATTTTTTACCCCACTATTTTTGAGTATTGACTAATAAGTCTTTGTACTACTTGGGATCAAACTTGTTGTCCCTATATTATCAGTGATGTCACAATAGTCTTTTATTACTTATTCAATCAATAAAAATATGAAATTGCGAACCCATTAACAACAACCTTTTGGGCTTTGGGCTTTTGAATAAGAAAAAATAATAAAACATTTAGGAAATAGAGAAAGCTCTACTGAAGCCTTCAACCTAACCTAATCCTTAAATATCCTTAAAACACATAAATAACACGCCGCCACACAACAAAAATACCTCTTTGAAAGACTAAGCCTGGTTTATCGTAGTCAATCTGAAGGTATAACTTCACTCCTTACTTTTTCTTCTCTATCTACACACATAAAATTTTCTCATCTGTACATCTAGATGTTTATTTACGAATAGTAAAAGAAATTGAAAAATGTAATTTGACTATTCATTCTATTTATTTATATTTTTAATCAATTTTACCCAGATTATATTGTATATGTAATTTAGTATCCTCTTTATGTAATGATATATTATGCTTATTTGAATCAATTAAGTTTAGCAACCAAAAAATCAAATTATTTTGAATTCAAATTAATCAGTTTTGAGTACAGAAGATAGATCTACATTTAATCTAATTAGTTTTACATTTTTTACAGAGGTGCATAAGATTATATAGTATGATTTCGCTTTGGATATCATATTACATAAAACAAAAAAAGAAGATAAGATCGCTAGCCATGATATTTCAGTCTTTATGGTAAGATTTACTTGTTAGAGTATTAAGATGAAAATCTTAAGATTGTTGTTATGTTTGATGAATTTGAATTTTATTGAAATAGTTCAGTTATAAGTTTTTTAAGTCTCACTAATTATAATTTTCAAAATTAGTTGTTATCCAGCAACTTTTATAAATGCATATAGCCATAGTGTAGAAAAATCTATAGTCTTGTTGATAAATCCATCTAAAAATTCATGAAATATTCAATTGTTGGAGGTTCAAGCATGTTCTCATAGTTATATATTTCACATCACTTATTCAAATTTATAAGTGATGAAATTTAGAAAAATAAATCGAAAGAATATAAGAGATGAAAGTATTACTGAACTTGTATATTTTCATAAAAAAGCCTTAAATTGTTGTCATATTTAATGAATTTGATCTTCATAAAGATAATTTGGTTTGGTAATTAGATTGTTAAGTGTCACTAATTAAGACTTTTAAAATTAGTTGTTGTCAACTAGCTTTTATAAATGCATATCTTATTAATGTAGGTGCTGTAAAATCTTCCGTCTACCTATAAAATCCATCAAAAAGTTCAATTGTTTGATGTTCATGTATTAATTATTCATATTCTCATGGATAAAATATTTCGTATGAATTCATAAGTGAAGAGATTTAGAAAGATAAATAGAAAATATTCAAGCGATAAATTACTACCTAACTTGTATGTTTCAAATTGTGATACAAAGGGCGGAAGCCCACCCCAGCCCACCAGATAATATTGTATTTTAGCCTGTTTTTTTTTTTAAATAGGTATAATCTTTAACTGCTAGATGGAAAAATTTGCTAAAGACAGGCAACTGAAAGTCGGAGATGTTTGTATTTTCATGCCGACACTGGAGGAGAAGTAACAATAAGAGTAAAAATTACACGTGCACTGATTGACAGTATTGTTTAGTGAGAGTGTGTACTTATATTTAATTTGTAATGTATGTCTTTGGATAATATTTTTCTGTTTACAAATAGTTGGTTCGTGGATATTAATGTCATTCAAATAGTTTCTTGAAATTTTTGTTACATGTTAATGAACTTGTTTATTCAAATATTACATGTCTTTAAATGTTAATGAATTTTAGGCAATGATTAAAAGAACTGAATACTTTATTATGATTTGGAAGCTATTACTAATAGTTTAAAACAATTTAAACATAAATATTAAAATTAACTAAAGAAATTGAAGAGCAATTACAATTGAAGATTAAATTTCTTGGTTGGTTTTAATTTTTTGTTTTTCATGAATTTAATTTTTTTTTATTATATAATACTGTAATATTGTTTATAAATTGTTATAAATCTTAGCTTTATGATTTTATAATTTATTATTTAAAATTTTCATTACTGTAGTTTTTATTGAATTTATTATTATTCTTTTAATAAATTAATTAAATGTTTTGTTAACATTCATTAATGTAGAAATTTTTGTACGTATGGAGGAATCGAATTGTAGTAATTGACATTATTGTGATTGAGGAAGATTGGTTATTGGGCCAAAGCAGTATTTTTTTTTTGTATGAAGTAGGCAAGTAGTTATAGCAGCAAATTCTTTTTTCTTTTTTGTCTTATGAAGGAAGCAGTCATGGATTCGTAAAAAAAAAAATTTATTAATTGAACCAGAATATCAGAATATCATATCCTTATCTGAAAAGATGGACTTGAGGAGAAAGAGAGAATTTTAGGGAAACTTGATGTTGAACACAAGAGGATAAAATTTGTAGAGAGAAACAAATGTTAGTCAAATATTTTTATATATAATGAATTCTTGTAAAAAAAATATAGAATGAATATTTTATATATTAAATATTTCATTGTTTAAACTTAGATTAAAAGAGAAACATTAAAGCAAGATAAAAAGATTCAGAAATTGGTCGAAGAGCATGAGCTAGTATAGTTATGTCTTTTTGTTATTAATTAAGATAGAATGGTGTCTTTAGTGATTATTGAATTTATTGACAATGGGTAAACGAGATTCTTGACATGAAAATAATTAAATTGAAGATAAAGATTGATGCAAAGCAAGCATTGGAATGGAAGAGTATTAAGCCATGATTACTGCATTCACCGAGATCAATAGGAGGAAAACTCGATAATTTTATAATTGAATTTCACGTCAAGAATTAACTTTGAATATGACACCTCCCTTCTGATATAAATAAAAGACAGGTATGTTAAAGCATGAGGTAGGTTCAAATCCCCTCTTGAATATGGGTAACCTTGTTTTGATTTACCTGTATGTATGGGGAGACGAGTATATTTTCTATGGGATTAAAAAGCTAGACCGGACACCCATGTTTTTAAAAAAAGACAGATATATTGCAAACTCACATTTTATTAATTTTTTTATACAAAACAATATAATATTATTTAATTAAATGGTATTTTTAATTATTTTTAATCTACTTTTTGATAAACTACTGATTTTTCTGACCAAACATCTTCTTTGGTAAATGGGGAAAGGATGCCAATAAATTTGATTTTTATAATTTTCTTTGAAAATAAACGTGTTTCATTTCAATAGGAGTAGAAGGGGATTCCAATGGGTTTCGTTGTTTCATCTTTTATTTGAACATGTATGAAGAACCGTGTTTCATTTCTCAATGGGAATGGGAGGGTATGACGACGAGGTTCAAATGTTTGCTCAAATGGAAATCATATAGTGTATCTTTTACTTCCATATTTGAAAAAAACATGTAAACGGAACGGAATATTTTACTTTAAGTATTCATATGTACTTTCAATTGTAAATTAAAAAGCATATAAATGGAGATGGAATTTTGGATGTTCGAGTGAGTTATTTTCTATGCATTTTTTGAATTTAAGTATTCATGCTTGTGAAAAGAAGATTTTTTGTCTTTCAAGAAGATGAGTTAGGGGTAAACGACCACGCTAATAAAAAGTAAAAATATGAAAAGAAAAATAACCACCTCTCCATTTTTGTGCTAGTTCCGTCTATTTTTGGATGGAGGGGATTTTAGCAAAGACATTGTGTTTGTTCAACATTTCTTAGTGCTCCTAGGTAATATAACTAATGATTGTATCCCTCCGAAGTTTTATATTCGAAGCGGATATGAAATTTCGATGTTGATGTAAAAAAGTTACAACCTTTTTGAATCCCAATTAAGGGGCTTATTTTTAGTTATTGCGCTACAAATCCTTTGCTTCTAAAATGAGGGTGCACCCTATCCTAAGTGAACCCCAGTAGCCGCGCTTTTTTGTGATTGGCTATTAGCATACGTACCATCATTGAGAACCGAGCCAAAATCCCATGTCTACAATTGTCTCATTGATCCCTGTAATCTTGTAGCCATCACATGTAGTCCCTATATTTTTCTTAGCCTCACCAACACTGGTATTAAACACAGTATTAAACACAGCTACAACCCCACTATTTTTTACTCACTATTTTTGAGTATTGACTCATATTTTTAATTTAAAAAAAATAGGTGCCCATTAAGATAAGAAAATACTAACCTATTAACAACTACCTTTTGGGCTTTGGGCTTTGGAATAAGAAAAAATAATAAGACATTTAGGAGATCGAGAAAGCACTACTGAAGTCTTAAACAAAACCTAATCATTAAAAATCCTTAAAAGAGATAAATAACACGCCGCCACACAACACAAATAGCTCTTTCAAAGATTCAACGCAAATAGCTCTTTGAAAGATTTAATGATTCCTCCTCCTAAGCCAGGTTTATCGTAGTCAATCTGAAGGTATAACTTCACTCCATATTTTTTCTTCTATATCTACACACATAAAGTCTTCTTATCTGTACATCTAGATGTTTATTTACTAATAGTAAAAGAAATTGAAAAAAAGTAATTTGGCTATTTGCAAGATCTTCTATTTAGTATATATGAACTTTGCGTTTGTTTATATTTTTAATCAATTTTACCTAGATTATATTATACATGTAATTTAGTATCCTCTTCAAGTAATGATATACTATGCGTTTGTTTGAATCAACGAAGTTTAGCAACCAAAAAATCAAATTGTTTTAAATTCAAAATAATCAGTTTTGAGTACAGAAGATAGATCTACATTTAATCTAATTAGTTTTACATTTTTTACACAGGTGCATAAGTAAATATAGTTTGATTTCGCTTTTGATATCCGATTACATAAAACAAAAAAGAAGATACAATCGTTATCCATGATATTTCAGTCTTTATGGTAAGATTTACTTGTTAGGGTATTAAGATGAAAATCTTTAGATTGTTGTTATGTTTTATGAATTTAAATTTTACTGAGATAGTTCAGTTATAAGTTTTTTAAGTCTCACTAATTATAATTTTCAAAATTAGTTGTTATCCAACAACTTTTATAATTGCATATAGCGACAGTGTAGTAAAATCTATAGTCTTGTTGATAAATCCATCTAAAAGTTTATGAAATATTCAATTGTTGGAGGTTTATGCATGTTCTCATAGTTATATATTTCACATCACTTATTCAAATTTATAAGTGACGAAATTTAGAAAAATAAATCGAAAGAATATAAAAGATGGAAGTATTACTGAACTTGTATGTTTTCATAAAAAATCCTTATATAGTTGTCATATTTAATGAATTTGATCTTCATAAAGATAATTTGGTTTTGGTAATTAGATTGTTAAGTGTCACTAATTATGATTTTTAAAATTAGTTATTCTCAAATAGCTTTTATAAATGCATATCATCGTAATGTAGTTGCTGTAAAATCTTTAGTCTAGCTATAAAATCCATCAAAAAGTTCATTTTTTTGATGTTCATGGTATTAGTTATTAATATTATCATGGATAAAATATTTCATATTAATTCATATGTGAAGACATTTATAAAGATAAATAGATACTAACCAACAGATAAATTACTACCTACTTGTATGTTTCAAATTGTGATACCAAGGGCGGATGTAGCCCACCCAGCCCACCAGATAATATTGTATTTTAACCTGTTTTTTTTAAATAGGTAAAATATAAATAAAAAAATATTATATTACAAATATTCATATGCTTACTTTTGTATTCCTTTTGCAGTATATCCCTAAGAAATTTGTAAATAACTACATCTCTACTAAGTTTGTCAAACTACAAGATAGTGTTGGTAAAGATTTGAGTGTTAAATTTTCAGTTTATAAGAATAAATCATGTTTAATTGCTTGATGGAAAAAATTTGCTAAAGATAGGCAATCGAAAGTCTAAGATGTTTGTGTTTTCATTCCATCAGATGCTGGAGGAGAAGTAAGAATAAGAGTAAAAATTACTCGTGCAGTGATTGAGAGTATTGTTTAGTGAGAGTGTCTACTTATATTTAATTTGTCATGTATGTCTTTGGATAATATATTTTTGTTAACAAATATTTGGTTCGTGGATATCAATGTCATTCAAATAGTTTCTTGAACTTTTTGTTACATGTTAATGAACTTGTTTATTCAAATATTACATGTCTTTAGATGTTAATGAATTTTAGGCAATGATTAAAAGACCTGAATACTTTATTATGATTTGGAAGTTATTACTAATAGTTTACAACAATTTATACATAAATATTAACATTTACAAAAGTAATTGAAGCGCAATTACAATTGAAGATTAAATTTCTTGGTTGGTTTTAAATTTTTGTTTTTCATGAATTTAATTTTTTTTGATTATATAATACTATAATATTGTTTATAAATTGTTATGAATCTTAGTTATTATTTAAAATTTTCATTACATTAGTTTTTATTGAATTTATTATGATTTTTTAATAAATAAATTAAATATTTTGTTAATATTCATTAATTTAGAAATTTTTGTATGTATGGAGGAATCGAATTTTAGTAAATACAAAGCATTATTTTTTTTGTATGAAGTAGGCAAGTAGCCATAGCAGCAAATTCTTTTTTCTTTTTTGTCCTATGAAGGAAGCAGATTCTTAAAACAATTTTTTTATTAATTGAACCAGAATATCAGATACTTATTTGAAAGATGGACTTGAGGAGTAAGATAGAATTTTAGGGAAACAGGATGTTGAACACAAGAGGATAAAATTTGTAGAGATAAGCAAATGTTAGTTAAATATTTTAATATAGAATGAATTCTTGAAAAAAAAATATAGAATGAATATTTTATATATTAAATATTTCAATGTTTAAAATTAGATTAAAAGAGAAGCATTGAAGCAAGATAAAAAGATTCATAAATTGATCGAAGAGCATGAGGTGGTATAGTTATGTCTTTTTGTTATTAATTAAGATAGAATGGTGTCTTTAGTTATTATTGAATTTAACGAGATTCTTGACATGAAAATCATTATATTGAAGATAAAGATCGATGCAAATCAAGCATTGGAATGGAAGAATATGAAGCCATGATTACTGCTTTCACCGAGATCGATAGGAGGAAAACTCGATAATTTTAGAATTAAATTTCATGTCAAGAATCAACTTTGAATATGACACCTCCCTCCTTATATAAATACAAGACAGATATGTTAAAGCATGAGATAGGTTCAAATCCCCTCCTTGAACATGGGTAAACTAGTTTTGATTTACCTGAATATGTAAGGGGAGGCGAGTATATTTTCCGTGGGATTAAAAAGCTAGCCTGGACACCCATGTTTTTTTTTAAAAAGACAGATATATTGCAAACTCACATTTTATTAATTTATTTTATACCAAACAATATAATATTATTTTATTAAATGGTATTTTTAATTATTTTTAATCTACTTTTTGATAAACTACTGATTTTTCTGTTCAAACATCTTCTTTGGTAATTGGGGAAAGCATGCCAATAATTTTTATTTTTATATTTTTCTTTGAAAATAAACGTGTTTCATTTCAAAGACAGTAGAAGGGGATTCCAATGGGTTTCGTTGTTTCTTCTTTTATTTGGACATTTATGAAGAACCGTGTTTCATTTCTCAATGGGAATAGGAGGGGATAACGACGAGGTTCAAATGTTTGCTCAGATGGAAATAATATAGTGTATCTTTTACTTTCATATTTGAACAAAAAACATGTAAACGGAATCGAATATTTTACTTTAAGTATTCATATGTACTTTCAATTGTAATTGAAAAAGCATATAAATGGAGATGAAGTTTTGGATGTTGGAGTGAGTTATTTACTATGCATTTTTTTAATTTATGTATTCATACTTGTGAAAAGAAGATTTTTGGTCTTTCGAGAAGATGAGTTAGGGGTAAACGACCACGCTAATAAAAAGTAAAAATATGAAAAGAAAAATAACCACCTATCCATTTTTGTGCTAGTTTCGTCTATTTTTGGATGGAGGGGATTTTAGTAAAGACATTGTGTTTGTTCAACATTTCTTAGTGCTCCTAGGTAATATAACTAATGATTGTATCCCTCCGAAGTGTTACATTCGAAGCGGATATGAAATTTCGATGTTGATGTAAAAAAGTTACAACCTTTTTGAATCCCAATTAAGGGGCTTATTTTTAGTTATTGCACTACAAGTCCTTTGCTTCTAAAATGAGGGTGCACCCTATCCTAAGTGAACCCCAGTAGCCGCGCTTTTTTGTGATTGGCTATTAGCACACGTACCATCATTGAGAACCGAGCCAACATCCCATGTATTTTCTACAATTGTCTCATTGATCCCTGTAATCTTGTAGCCATCACATGTAGTTCCTATATTTTTCTTAGCCTCACCAACACTGGTATTAAACACAGCTACAACCCCACCATTTTTTACTCACTATTTTTGAGTATTGACTCATATTTTTAATTTAAATAAAATAGGTAGCCCATTAAGATAAGAAAATACTAACCTATTAACAACTACCTTTTGGGCTTTGGGCTTTGGAATAAGAAAAAATAATAAGACATTTAGGAGATCGAGAAAACACTACTGAAGTCATAAACAAAACGTAATCATTAAAAATCCTTAAAAAAGATAAATAACACGCCGCCACACAACGCAAATAGCTCTTTGAAAGATTCAACGCAAATAGCTCTTTGAAAGATTTAATGACTCCTCCTCCTAAGCCAGGTTTATCGTAGTCAATCTGAAGGTATAACTTCACTCCATATTTTTTCTTCTCTATCTACACACATAAAGTCTTCTTATCTGTACATCTAGATATTTATTTACTAATAGTAAAAGAAATTGAAAAAAAGTAATTTGGCTATTCATTCTATTTGTTTATATTTTTAATCAATTTTACCCAGATTATATTATACATGTAATTTAGTATCCTCTTCAAGTAATGATATACTATGCGTTTGTTTGAATCAACGAAGTTTAGCAACCAAAAAATCAAATTGTTTTAAATTCAAAATAATCAGTTTTGAGTACAGAAGATAGATCTACATTTAATCTAATTAGTTTTACATTTTTTACACAGGTGCATAAGTTAATATAGTTTGATTTCGCTTTTGATATCCGATTACATAAAACAAAAAAGAAGATACGATGTTATCCATGATATTTCAGTCTTTATGGTAAGATTTACTTGTTAGGGTATTAAGATGAAAATCTTTAGATTGTTGTTATGTTTTATGAATTTAAATTTTACTGAGATAGTTCAGTTATAAGTTTTTTAAGTCTCACTAATTATAATTTTCAAAATTAGTTGTTGTCCAACAACTTTTATAATTGCATATAGCGACAGTGTAGTAAAATCTATAGTCTTGTTGATAAATCCATCTAAAAGTTTATGAAATATTCAATTGTTGGAGGTTTATGCATGTTCTCATAGTTATATATTTCACATCACTTATTCAAATTTATAAGTGACGAAATTTAGAAAAATAAATCGAAAGAATATAAAAGATGGAAGTATTACTGAACTTGTATGTTTTCATAAAAAATCCTTATATTGTTGTCATATTTAATGAATTTGATCTTCATAAAGATAATTTGGTTTTGGTAATTAGATTGTTAAGTGTCACTAATTATGATTTTTAAAATTAATTATTGTCAAATAGCTTTTATAAATGCATATCATCGTAATGTAGTTGCTGTAAAATCTTTAGTCTAGCTATAAAATCCATCGAAAAGTTCATTTTTTTTATGTTCATGGTATTAGTTATCAATATTATCATGGATAAAATATTTCATATTAATTCATATGTGAAGACATTTATAAAGATAAATAGAAACTAACCAACAGATAAATTACTACCTACTTGTATGTTTCAAATTGTGATACCAAGGGCGGATGCAGCCCACCCAGCCCACCAGATAATATTGTATTTTAACCTGTTTTTTTTAAATAGGTAAAATATAAATAAAAAAATATTATATTACAAATATTGATATGCTTACTTTTGTATTCCTTTTGCAGTATATCCCCAAGAAATTTGTAAATAACTACATCTCTACTAAGTTTGTCAAACTACAAGATAGTGTTGGTAAAGATTTGAGTGTTAAATTTTCAGTTTATAAGAATAAATCATGTTTAACTGCTTCATGGAAAAAATTTGCTAAAGACAGGCATTCGAAAGTCTAAGATGTTTGTGTTTTCATTCCATCAGACGCTGGAGGAGAAGTAAGAATAAGAGTAAAAATTACTCGTGCAGTGATTGAGAGTATTGTTTAGTGAGAGTGTCTACTTATATTTAATTTGTCATGTATGTCTTTGGATAATATATTTTTGTTAACAAATATTTGGTTCGTGGATATCAATGTCATTCAAATAGTTTCTTGAACTTTTTGTTACATGTTAATGAACTTGTTTATTCAAATATTACATGTCTTTAGATGTTAATGAATTTTAGGCAATGATTAAAAGACCTGAATACTTTATTATGATTTGGAAGTTATTACTAATAGTTTACAACAATTTATACATAAATATTAACATTTACAAAAGTAATTGAAGCGCAATTACAATTGAAGATTAAATTTCTTGGTTGGTTTTAAATTTTTGTTTTTCATGAATTTAATTTTTTTTGATTATATAATACTATAATATTGTTTATAAATTGTTATGAATCTTAGTTATTATTTAAAATTTTCATTACATTAGTTTTTATTGAATTTATTATGATTTTTTAATAAATAAATTAAATATTTTGTTAATATTCATTAATTTAGAAATTTTTGTATGTATGGAGGAATCGAATTTTAGTAAATACAAAGCATTATTTTTTTTGTATGAAGTAGGCAAGTAGCCATAGCAGCAAATTCTTTTTTCTTTTTTGTCCTATGAAGGAAGCAGATTCTTAAAACAATTTTTTTATTAATTGAACCAGAATTGGACTTGAGGAGTAAGATAGAATTTTAGGGAAACAGGATGTTGAACACAAGAGGATAAAATTTGTAGAGATAAGCAAATGTTAGTTAAATATTTTAATATAGAATGAATTCTTGAAAAAAAAATATAGAATGAATATTTTATATATTAAATATTTC
This sequence comes from Nemophila menziesii, assembly GCA_029959085.1. Classification (NCBI taxonomy): domain Eukaryota; kingdom Viridiplantae; phylum Streptophyta; class Magnoliopsida; order Boraginales; family Hydrophyllaceae; genus Nemophila; species Nemophila menziesii. Next base: position 824,097 of record JARWIR010000044.1, read on the forward strand.
AATGTTTAAAATTAGATTAAAAGAGAAGCATTGAAGCAAGATAAAAAGATTCATAAATTGATCGAAGAGCATGAGGTGGTATAGTTATGTCTTTTTGTTATTAATTAAGATAGAATGGTGTCTTTAGTGATTATTGAATTTAACGAGATTCTTGACATGAAAATCATTATATTGAAGATAAAGATCGATGCAAATCAAGCATTGGAATGGAAGAATATGAAGCCATGATTACTGCTTTCACCGAGATCGATAGGAGGAAAACTCGATAATTTTAGAATTAAATTTCATGTCAAGAATCAACTTTGAATATGACACCTCCCTCCTTATATAAATACAAGACAGATATGTTAAAGCATGAGATAGGTTCAAATCCCCTCCTTGAACATGGGTAAACTAGTTTTGATTTACCTGAATATGTAAGGGGAGGCGAGTATATTTTCCGTGGGATTAAAAAGCTAGCCCGGACACCCATGTTTTTTTTTAAAAAGACAGATATATTGCAAACTCACATTTTATTAATTTATTTTATACAAAACAATATAATATTATTTTATTAAATGGTATTTTTAATTATTTTTAATCTACTTTTTGATAAACTACTGATTTTTATGTTCAAACATCTTCTTTGGTAATTGGGGAAAGCATGCCAATAATTTTTATTTTTATAATTTTCTTTGAAAATAAACGTGTTTCATTTCAAAGACAGTAGAAGGGGATTCCAATGGGTTTCGTTGTTTCTTCTTTTATTTGGACATTTATGATGAACCGTGTTTCATTTCTCAATGGGAATATTAGGGTATAACGACGAGGTTCAAATGTTTGCTCAGATGGAAATAATATAGTGTATCTTTTACTTTCATATTTGAACAAAAAACATGTAAACGGAATGGAATATTTTACTTTAAGTATTCATATGTACTTTCAATTGTAGTTGAAAAAGCATATAAATGGAGATGAAGTTTTGGATGTTGGAGTGAGTTATTTACTATGCATTTTTTTAATTTATGTATTCATGCTTGTGAAAAGAAGATTTTTGGTCTTTCGAGAATATGAGTTAGGGGTAAACGACCACGCTAATAAAAAGTAAAAATATGAAAAGAAAAATAACCACCTATCCATTTTTGTGCTAGTTTCGTCTATTTTTGGATGGAGGGGATTTTAGCAAAGACATTATGTTTGTTCAACATTTCTTAGTGCTCCTAGGTAATATAACTAATGATTGTATCCCTCCGAAGTGTTACATTCGAAGCGGATATGAAATTTCGATGTTGATGTAAAAAAGTTACAACCTTTTTGAATCCCAATTAAGGGGCTTATTTTTAGTTATTGCACTACAAGTCATTTGCTTCTAAAATGAGGGTGCACCCTATCCTAAGTGAACCCCAGTAGCCGCGCTTTTTTGTGATTGGCTATTAGCACACGTACCATCATTGAGAACCGAGCCAACATCCCATGTATTTTCTACAATTGTCTCATTGATCCCTGTAATCTTGTAGCCATCACATGTAGTTCCTATATTTTTCTTAGCCTCACCAACACTGGTATTAAACACAGCTACAACCCCACCATTTTTTACTCACTATTTTTGAGTATTGACTCATATTTTTAATTTAAATAAAATAGGTAGCCCATTAAGATAAGAAAATACTAACCTATTAACAACTACCTTTTGGGCTTTGGGCTTTGGAATAAGAAAAAATAATAAGACATTTAGGAGATCGAGAAAACACTACTGAAGTCTTAAACAAAACCTAATCATTAAAAATCCTTAAAAAAGATAAATAACACGCCGCCACACAACGCAAATAGCTCTTTGAAAGATTCAAAGCAAATAGCTCATTGAAAGATTTAATGACTCCTCCTCCTAAGCCAGGTTTATCGTAGTCAATCTGAAGGTATAACTTCACTCCATATTTTTTCTTCTCTATCTACACACATAAAGTCTTCTTATCTGTACATCTAGATGTTAATTTACTAATAGTAAAATAAATTGAAAAAAAGTAATTTGGCTATTCATTCTATTTGTTTATATTTTTAATCAATTTTACCCAGATTATATTATACATGTAATTTAGTATCCTCTTCAAGTAATGATATACTATGCGTTTGTTTGAATCAACGAAGTTTAGCAACCAAAAAATCAAATTGTTTTAAATTCAAAATAATCAGTTTTGAGTACAGAAGATAGATCTACATTTAATCTAATTAGTTTTACATTTTTTACACAGGTGCATAAGTTAATATAGTTTGATTTCTCTTTTGATATCCGATTACATAAAACAAAAAAGAAGATACGATCGTTATCCATGATATTTCAGTCTTTATGGTAACATTTACTTGTTAGGTTATTAAGATGAAAATCTTTAGATTGTTGTTATGTTTTATGAATTTAAATTTTACTGAGATAGTTCAGTTATAAGTTTTTTAAGTCTCACTAATTATAATTTTCAAAATTAGTTGTTGTCCAACAACTTTTATAATTGCATATAGCGACAGTGTAGTAAAATCTATAGTCTTGTTGATAAATCCATCTAAAAGTTTATGAATTATTCAATTGTTGGAGGTTTATGCATGTTCTCATAGTTATATATTTCACATCACTTATTCAAATTTATAAGTGACGAAATTTAGAAAAATAAATCGAAAGAATATAAAAGATGGAAGTATTACTGAACTTGTATGTTTTCATAAAAAATCCTTAAATTGTTGTCATATTTAATGAATTTGATCTTCATAAAGATAATTTGGTTTTGGTAATTAGATTGTTAAGTGTCACTAATTATGATTTTTAAAATTAGTTATTGTCAAATAGATTTTATAAATGCATATCTTCGTAATGTAGTTGCTGTAAAATCTTTAGTCTAGCTATAAAATCCATCGAAAAATTCATTTTTTTGATGTTCGTGGTATTAGTTATTAATATTATCATGGATAAAATATTTCATATTAATTCATAAGTGAAGACATTTATAAAGATAAATAGAAAATAACCAACAGATAAATTACTACCTACTTGTATGTTTCAAATTGTGATACCAAGGGCGGATGCAGCCCACCCAACCCACCAGATAATATTGTATATTAACCTTTTTTTTTAAATAGGTAAAATATAAATAAAAAAATATTATATTACAAATATTGATATGATTACTTTTGTATTCCTTTTGCAGTATTTCCATAAGAAATTTGTAAATAACTACATCTCTACTAAGTTTGTCAAACTACAAGATAGTGTTGGTAAAGATTTGAGTGTTAAATTTTCAGTTTATAAGAATAAATCATGTTTAACTGGTTGATGGAAAAAATTTGCTAAAGACAGACAATCGAAAGTCTAAGATGTTTGTGTTTTCATTCCATCAGACGCTGGAGGAGAAGTAAGAATAAGAGTAAAAATAACTCGTGCAGTGATTGAGAGTATTGTTTAGTGAGAGTGTCTACTTATATTTAATTTGTCATGTATGTCTTTGGATAATATATTTTTTTTAACAAATAGTTGGTTCGTGGATATTAATGTCATTCAAATAGTTTCTTGAACTTTTTGTTACATGTTAATGAACTTGTTTATTCAAATATTACATGTCTTTAGATGTTAATGAATTTTAGGCAATGATTAAAAGACCTGAATACTTTATTATGATTTGGAAGTTATTACTAATAGTTTACAACAATTTATACATAAATATTAACATTTACAAAAGTAATTGAAGCGCAATTACAATTGAATATTAAATTTCTTGGTTGGTTTTAAATTTTTGTTTTTCATGAATTTAATTTTTTTTGATTATATAATACTATAATATTGTTTATAAATTGTTATGAATCTTAGTTATTATTTAAAATTTTCATTACATTAGTTTTTATTGAATTTATTATGATTTTTTAATAAATAAATTAAATATTTTGTTAATATTCATTAATTTAGAAATTTTTGTATGTATGGAGGAATCGAATTTTAGTAAATACAAAGCATTATTTTTTTTGTATGAAGTAGGCAAGTAGCCATAGCAGCAAATTCTTTTTTCTTTTTGGTCCTATGAAGGAAGCAGATTCTTAAAACAATTTTTTTATTAATTGAACCAGAATTGGACTTGAGGAGTAAGATAGAATTTTAGGGAAACAGGATGTTGAACACAAGAGGATAAAATTTGTAGAGATAAGCAAATGTTAGTTAAATATTTTAATATAGAATGAATTCTTGAAAAAAAAATATAGAATGAATATTTTATATATTAAATATTTCAATGTTTAAAATTAGATTAAAAGAGAAGCATTGAAGCAAGATAAAAAGATTCATAAATTGATCGAAGAGCATGAGGTGGTATAGTTATGTCTTTTTGTTATTAATTAAGATAGAATGGTGTCTTTAGTGATTATTGAATTTAACGAGATTCTTGACATGAAAATCATTATATTGAAGATAAAGATCGATGCAAATCAAGCATTGGAATGGAAGAATATGAAGCCATGATTACTGCTTTCACCGAGATCGATAGGAGGAAAACTCGATAATTTTAGAATTAAATTTCATGTCAAGAATCAACTTTGAATATGACACCTCCCTCCTTATATAAATACAAGACAGATATGTTAAAGCATGAGATAGGTTCAAATCCCCTCCTTGAACATGGGTAAACTAGTTTTGATTTACCTGAATATGTAAGGGGAGGCGAGTATATTTTCCGTGGGATTAAAAAGCTAGCCTGGACACCCATGTTTTTTTTTAAAAAGACAGATATATTGCAAACTCACATTTTATTAATTTATTTTATACAAAACAATATAATATTATTTTATTAAATGGTATTTTTAATTATTTTTAATTATTTTTAATCTACTTTTTGATAAACTACTGATTTTTCTGTTCAAACATCTTCTTTGGTAATTGGGGAAAGCATGCCAATAATTTTTATTTTTATAATTTTCTTTGAAAATAAACGTGTTTCATTTCAAAGACAGTAGAAGGGGATTCCAATGGGTTTCGTTGTTTCTTCTTTTATTTGGACATTTATGATGAACCGTGTTTCATTTCTCAATGGGAATATTAGGGGATAACGACGAGGTTCAAATGTTTGCTCAGATGGAAATAATATAGTGTATCTTTTACTTTCATATTTGAACAAAAAACATGTAAACGGAATGGAATATTTTACTTTCAGTATTCATATGTACTTTCAATTGTAGTTGAAAAAGCATATAAATGGAGATGAAGTTTTGGATGTTGGAGTGAGTTATTTACTATGCATTTTTTTAATTTATGTATTCATGCTTGTGAAAAGAAGATTTTTGGTCTTTCGAGAAGATGAGTTAGGGGTAAACGACCACGCTAATAAAAAGTAAAAATATGAAAAGAAAAATAACCACCTATCCATTTTTGTGCTAGTTTCGTCTATTTTTGGATGGAGGGGATTTTAGCAAAGACATTATGTTTGTTCAACATTTCTTAGTGCTCCTAGGTAATATAACTAATGATTGTATCCCTCCGAAGTGTTACATTCGAAGCGGATATGAAATTTCGATGTTGATGTAAAAAAGTTACAACCTTTTTGAATCCCAATTAAGGGGCTTATTTTTAGTTATTGCACTACAAGTCCTTTGCTTCTAAAATGACGGTGCACCCTATCCTAAGTGAACCCCAGTAGCCGCGCTTTTTTGTGATTGGCTATTAGCACACGTACCATCATTGAGAACCGAGCCAACATCCCATGTATTTTCTACAATTGTCTCATTGATCCCTGTAATCTTGTAGCCATCACATGTAGTTCCTATATTTTTCTTAGCCTCACCAACACTGGTATTAAACACAGCTACAACCCCACCATTTTTTACTCACTATTTTTGAGTATTGACTCATATTTTTAATTTAAATAAAATAGGTAGCCCATTAAGATAAGAAAATACTAACCTATTAACAACTACCTTTTGGGCTTTGGGCTTTGGAATAAGAAAAAATAATAAGACATTTAGGAGATCGAGAAAACACTACTGAAGTCATAAACAAAACGTAATCATTAAAAATCCTTAAAAAAGATAAATAACAGGCCGCCACACAACGCAAATAGCTCTTTGAAAGATTCAACGCAAATAGCTCTTTGAAAGATTTAATGACTCCTCCTCCTAAGCCAGGTTTATCGTAGTCAATCTGAAGGTATAACTTCACTCCATATTTTTTCTTCTCTATCTACACACATAAAGTCTTCTTATCTGTACATCTAGATGTTAATTTACTAATAGTAAAATAAATTGAAAAAAAGTAATTTGGCTATTCATTCTATTTGTTTATATTTTTAATCAATTTTACCCAGATTATATTATACATGTAATTTAGTATCCTCTTCAAGTAATGATATACTATGTGTTTGTTTGAATCAACGAAGTTTAGCAACCAAAAAATCAAATTGTTTTAAATTCAAAATAATCAGTTTTGAGTACAGAAGATAGATCTACATTTAATCTAATTAGTTTTACATTTTTTACACAGGTGCATAAGTTAATATAGTTTGATTTCGCTTTTGATATCCGATTACATAAAACAAAAAAGAAGATACGATCGTTATCCATGATATTTCAGTCTTTATGGTAAGATTTACTTGTTAGGGTATTAAGATGAAAATCTTTAGATTGTTGTTATGTTTTATGAATTTAAATTTTACTGAGATAGTTCAGTTATAAGTTTTTTAAGTCTCACTAATTATAATTTTCAAAATTAGTTGTTGTCCAACAACTTTTATAATTGCATATAGCGACAGTGTAGTAAAATCTATAGTCTTGTTGATAAATCCATCTAAAAGTTTATGAAATATTCAATTGTTGGAGGTTTATGCATGTTCTCATAGTTATATATTTCACATCACTTATTCAAATTTATAAGTGATGAAATTTAGAAAAATAAATCGAAAGAATATAAAAGATGGAAGTATTACTGAACTTGTATGTTTTCATAAAAAATCCTTAAATTGTTGTCATATTTAATGAATTTGATCTTCATAAAGATAATTTGGTTTTGGTAATTAGATTGTTAAGTGTCACTAATTATGATTTTTAAAATTAGTTATTGTCAAATAGATTTTATAAATGCATATCTTCGTAATGTAGTTGCTGTAAAATCTTTAGTCTAGCTATAAAATCCATCGAAAAATTCATTTTTTTGATGTTCGTGGTATTAGTTATTAATATTATCATGGATAAAATATTTCATATTAATTCATAAGTGAAGACATTTATAAAGATAAATAGAAAATAACCAACAGATAAATTACTACCTACTTGTATGTTTCAAATTGTGATACCAAGGGCGGATGCAGCCCACCCAACCCACCAGATAATATTGTATATTAACCTTTTTTTTTAAATAGGTAAAATATAAATAAAAAAATATTATATTACAAATATTGATATGATTACTTTTGTATTCCTTTTGCAGTATTTCCATAAGAAATTTGTAAATAACTACATCTCTACTAAGTTTGTCAAACTACAAGATAGTGTTGGTAAAGATTTGAGTGTTAAATTTTCAGTTTATAAGAATAAATCATGTTTAACTGCTTGATGGAAAAAATTTGCTAAAGACAGACAATCGAAAGTCTAAGATGTTTGTGTTTTCATTCCATCAGACGCTGGAGGAGAAGTAAGAATAAGAGTAAAAATAACTCGTGCAGTGATTGAGAGTATTGTTTAGTGAGAGTGTCTACTTATATTTAATTTGTCATGTATGTCTTTGGATAATATATTTTTTTTAACAAATAGTTGGTTCGTGGATATTAATGTCATTCAAATAGTTTCTTGAACTTTTTGTTACATGTTAATGAACTTGTTTATTCAAATATTACATGTCTTTAGATGTTAATGAATTTTAGGCAATGATTAAAAGACCTGAATACTTTATTATGATTTGGAAGTTATTACTAATAGTTTACAACAATTTATACATAAATATTAACATTTACAAAAGTAATTGAAGCGCAATTACAATTGAAGATTAAATTTCTTGGTTGGTTTTAAATTTTTGTTTTTCATGAATTTAATTTTTTTTGATTATATAATACTATAATATTGTTTATAAATTGTTATGAATCTTAGTTATTATTTAAAATTTTCATTACATTAGTTTTTATTGAATTTATTATGATTTTTTAATAAATAAATTAAATATTTTGTTAATATTCATTAATTTAGAAATTTTTGTATGTATGGAGGAATCGAATTTTAGTAAATACAAAGCATTATTTTTTTTGTATGAAGTAGGCAAGTAGCCATAGCAGCAAATTCTTTTTTCTTTTTTGTCCTATGAAGGAAGCAGATTCTTAAAACAATTTTTTTATTAATTGAACCAGAATTGGACTTGAGGAGTAAGATAGAATTTTAGGGAAACAGGATGTTGAACACAAGAAGATAAAATTTGTAGAGATAAGCAAATGTTAGTTAAATATTTTAATATAGAATGAATTCTTGAAAAAAAAATATAGAATGAATATTTTATATATTAAATATTTCAATGTTTAAAATTAGATTAAAAGAGAAGCATTGAAGCAAGATAAAAAGATTCATAAATTGATCGAAGAGCATGAGGTGGTATAGTTATGTCTTTTTGTTATTAATTAAGATAGAATGGTGTCTTTAGTGATTATTGAATTTAACGAGATTCTTGACATGAAAATCATTATATTGAAGATAAAGATCGATGCAAATCAAGCATTGGAATGGAAGAATATGAAGCCATGATTACTGCTTTCACCGAGATCGATAGGAGGAAAACTCGATAATTTTAGAATTAAATTTCATGTCAAGAATCAACTTTGAATATGACACCTCCCTCCTTATATAAATACAAGACAGATATGTTAAAGCATGAGATAGGTTCAAATCCCCTCCTTGAACATGGGTAAACTAGTTTTGATTTACCTGAATATGTATGGGGAGGCGAGTATATTTTCTGTGGGATTAAAAAGCTAGCCCGGACACCCATGTTTTTTTTAAAAAGACAGATATATTGCAAACTCACATTTTATTAATTTTTTTATACAAAACAATATAATATTATTTTATTTAATGGTATTTTTAATTATTTTTAATCTACTTTTTGATAAACTACTGATTTTTCTGTTCAAACATCTTCTTTGGTAATTGGGGAAAGCATGCCAATAATTTTTATTTTTATAATTTTCTTTGAAAATAAACGTGTTTCATTTCAAAGACAGTAGAAGGGGATTCCAATGGGTTTCGTTGTTTCTTCTTTTATTTGGACATTTATGAAGAACTGTGTTTCATTTCTCAATGGGAATAGGAGGGGATAACGACGAGGTTCAAATGTTTGCTCAGATGGAAATAATATAGTGTATCTTTTACTTTCATATTTGAACAAAAAACATGTAAACGGAATGGAATATTTTACTTTAAGTATTCATATGTACTTTCAATTGTAGTTGAAAAAGCATATAAATGGAGATGAAGTTTTGGATGTTGGAGTGAGTTATTTACTATGCATTTTTTTAATTTATGTATTCATGCTTGTGAAAAGAAGATTTTTGGTCTTTCGAGAAGATGAGTTAGGGGTAAACGACCACGCTAATAAAAAGTAAAAATATGAAAAGAAAAATAACCACCTATCCATTTTTGTGCTAGTTTCGTCTATTTTTGGATGGAGGGGATTTTAGCAAAGATATTATGTTTGTTCAACATTTCTTAGTGCTCCTAGGTAATATAACTAATGATTGTATCCCTCCGAAGTGTTACATTCGAAGCGGATATGAAATTTCGATGTTGATGTAAAAAAGTTACAACCTTTTTGAATCCCAATTAAGGGGCTTATTTTTAGTTATTGCACTACAAGTCCTTTGCTTCTAAAATGAGGGTGCACCCTATCCTAAGTGAACCCCAGTAGCCGCGCTTTTTTGTGATTGGCTATTAGCACACGTACCATCATTGAGAACCGAGCCAACATCCCATGTATTTTCTACAATTGTCTCATTGATCCCTGTAATCTTGTAGCCATCACATGTAGTTCCTATATTTTTCTTAGCCTCACCAACACTGGTATTAAACACAGCTACAACCCCACCATTTTTTACTCACTATTTTTGAGTATTGACTCATATTTTTAATTTAAATAAAATAGGTAGCCCATTAAGATAAGAAAATACTAACCTATTAACAACTACCTTTTGGGCTTTGGGCTTTGGAATAAGAAAAAATAATAAGACATTTAGGAGATCGTGAAAACACTACTGAAGTCTTAAACAAAACCTAATCATTAAAAATCCTTAAAAAAGATAAATAACACGCCGCCACACAACGCAAATAGCTCTTTGAAAGATTCAACGCAAATAGCTCATTGAAAGATTTAATGACTCCTCCTCCTAAGCCAGGTTTATCGTAGTCAATCTGAAGGTATAACTTCACTCCATATTTTTTCTTCTCTATCTACACACATAAAGTCTTCTTATCTGTACATCTAGATGTTAATTTACTAATAGTAAAAGAAATTGAAAAAAAGTAATTTGGCTATTCATTCTATTTGTTTATATTTTTAATCAATTTTACCCAGATTATATTATACATGTAATTTAGTATCCTCTTCAAGTAATGATATACTATGCGTTTGTTTGAATCAACGAAGTTTAGCAACCAAAAAATCAAATTGTTTTAAATTCAAAATAATCAGTTTTGAGTACAGAAGATAGATCTACATTTAATCTAATTAGTTTTACATTTTTTACACAGGTGCATAAGTTAATATAGTTTGATTTCGCTTTTGATATCCGATTACATAAAACAAAAAAGAAGATACGATCGTTATCCATGATATTTCAGTCTTTATGGTAAGATTTACTTGTTAGGGTATTAAGATGAAAATCTTTAGATTGTTGTTATGTTTTATGAATTTAAATTTTACTGAGATAGTTCAGTTATAAGTTTTTTAAGTCTCACTAATTATAATTTTCAAAATTAGTTGTTGTCCAACAACTTTTATAATTGCATATAGCGACAGTGTAGTAAAATCTATAGTCTTGTTGATAAATCCATCTAAAAGTTTATGAAATATTCAATTGTTGGAGGTTTATGCATGTTCTCATAGTTATATATTTCACATCACTTATTCAAATTTATAAGTGACGAAATTTAGAAAAATAAATCGAAAGAATATAAAAGATGGAAGTATTACTGAACTTGTATGTTTTCATAAAAAATCCTTAAATTGTTTTCATATTTAATGAATTTGATCTTCATAAAGATAATTTGGTTTTGGTAATTAGATTGTTAAGTGTCACTAATTATGATTTTTAAAATTAGTTATTGTCAAATAGATTTTATAAATGCATATCTTCGTAATGTAGTTGCTGTAAAATCTTTAGTCTAGCTATAAAATCCATCGAAAAATTCATTTTTTTGATGTTCGTGGTATTAGTTATTAATATTATCATGGATAAAATATTTCATATTAATTCATAAGTGAAGACATTTATAAAGATAAATAGAAAATAACCAACAGATAAATTACTACCTACTTGTATGTTTCAAATTGTGATACCAAGGGCGGATGCAGCCCACCCAACCCACCAGATAATATTGTATATTAACCTTTTTTTTTTAAATAGGTAAAATATAAATAAAAAAATATTATATTACAAATATTGATATGATTACTTTTGTATTCCTTTTGCAGTATTTCCATAAGAAATTTGTAAATAACTACATCTCTACTAAGTTTGTCAAACTACAAGATAGTGTTGGTAAAGATTTGAGTGTTAAATTTTCAGTTTATAAGAATAAATCATGTTTAACTGCTTCATGGAAAAAATTTGCTAAAGACAGACAATCGAAAGTCTAAGATGTTTGTGTTTTCATTCCATCAGACGCTGGAGGAGAAGTAAGAATAAGAGTAAAAATAACTCGTGCAGTGATTGAGAGTATTGTTTAGTGAGAGTGTCTACTTATATTTAATTTGTCATGTATGTCTTTGGATAGTATATTTTTGTTAACAAATAGTTGGTTCGTGGATATTAATGTCATTCAAATAGTTTCTTGAACTTTTTGTTACATGTTAATGAACATGTTTATTCAAATATTACATGTCTTTAAATGTTAATGAATTTTAGGCAATGATTAAAAGACCTGAATACTTTATTATGATTTGGAAGCTATTACTAATAGTTTACAACAATTTATACATAAATATTAAAATTTACTAAAGTAATTGAAGCGCAATTACAATTGAAGATTAAATTTCTTGGTTGGTTTTAAATTTTTGTTTTTCATGAATTTAATTTTTTTTGATTATATAATACTATAATATTGTTTATAAATTGTTATGAATCTTAGTTATTATTTAAAATTTTCATTACAGTAGTTTTTATTGAATTTATTATGATTTTTTAATACATAAATTAAATATTTTGTTAATATTCATTAATTTAGAAATTTTTGTATGTATGGAGGAATCGAATTGTAGTAAATACAAAGCATTATTTTTTTTGTATGAAGTAGGCAAGTAGCCATAGCAGCAAATTCTTTTTTCTTTTTTGTCCTATGAAGGAAGTAGATTCTTAAAACAATTTTTTTATTAATTGAACCAGAATATCAGATACTTAGTTGAAAGATGGACTTGAGGAGAAAGATAGAATTTTAGGAAAACAGGATGTTGAACACAAGAGGATAAAATTTGTAGAGATAAGCAAATGTTAGTTAAATATTTTAATATAGAATGAATTCTTGTCAAAAAAAAATAATATAGAATGAATATTTTATATATTAAATATTTCAATGTTTAAACTTAGATTAAAAGAGAAGCATTGAAGCAAGATAAAAAGATTCATAAATTGATCGAAGAGCATGAGGTGGTATAGTTATGTCTTTTTGTTATTAATTAAGATAGAATGGTGTCTTTAGTGATTATTGAATTTAACGAGATTCTTGACATGAAAATCATTAAATTGAAGATAAAGATCGATGCAAATCAAGCATTGGAATGGAAGAATATGAAGCCATGTTTACTGCTTTCACCGAGATCGATAGGAGGAAAACTCGATAATTTTAGAATTAAATTTCATGTCAAGAATCAACTTTGAATATGACACCTCCCTCCTTATATAAATACAAGACATATATGTTAAAGCATGAGATAGGTTCAAATCCCCTCCTTGAACATGGGTAAACTAGTTTTGATTTACCTGAATATGTATGGGGAGGCGAGTATATTTTCCGTGTGTTAAAAAAGCTAGCCCGGACACCCATGTTTTTTTTTAAAAAGACAGATATATTGCAAACTCACATTTTATTAATTTTTTTATACAAAACAATATAATATTATTTTATTTAATGGTATTTTTAATTATTTTTAATCTACTTTTTGATAAACTACTGATTTTTCTGTTCAAACATCTTCTTTCGTAATTGGGGAAAGCATGCCAATAATTTTTATTTTTATAATTTTCTTTGAAAATAAACGTGTTTCATTTCAAAGACAGTAGAAGGGGATTTCAATGGGTTTCGTTGTTTCTTCTTTTATTTGGACATTTATGAAGAACCGTGTTTCATTTCTCAATGGGAATAGGAGGGGATAACGACGAGGTTCAAATGTTTGCTCAGATGGAAATAATATAGTGTATCTTTTACTTCCATATTCGAACAAAACATGTAAACGGAATGGAATATTTTACTTTAAGTATTCATATGTACTTTCAATTGTAATTGAAAAAGCATATAAATGGAGATGAATTTTTGGATGTTGGAGTGAGTTATTTACTATGCATTTTTTTAATTTAAGTATTCATGCTTGTGAAAAGAAGATTTTTGTCCTTTCGAGAAGATGAGTCAGGGGTAAACGACCACGCTAATAAAAAGTAAAAATTTGAAAAGAAAAATAACCACCTATCCATTTTTGTGCTAGTTCCGTCTATTTTTGGATGGAGGGGATTTTAGCAAAGACATTGTGTTTGTTCACAATTTCTCAGTGCTCCTAGATAATAGAACTAATGATTGTATCCCTCTGAAGTGTTATATTCGAAGTGGATATGAAATTTCGATGTTGTTGTAAAAAAGTTACAACCTTTTTGAATCCCAGGGGCTTATTTTTAGTTATTGCACTACAAATCATTTGCATCTAAAATGAGGGTGCACCCTATCCTAAGTGAACCCCATTAGCTAGCACAAGTACCATCATTGAGAACCGAGCCAACATCCCATGTATTATCTACAATTGTCTCATTGATCCCTGTAATCTTGTAGACATCACATGTTGTCCCTACATTCTTCTTAGCCTCACAATTACTGGTATTAAGCACAGCTACAACTCCACTGTTTTTTACTCACTATTTTTTAGTATTGACTCATATTTTTTATTTAAAAAAAATAGGTAGCCCATTAAGATAAGAAAATACGAACCCATTAACAACTACCTTTTGGGCTTTGGGCTTTTGAATAAGAAAAAATAATAAGACATTTAGGAGATTGAGAAAACGCTGCTGAAGTCTTAAACAAAATCTAATCCTTAAAAATCCTTAAAAAACATAAATAACACGCCGCCACACAAAGCAAATAGCTCTTTGAAAGACTAACTGACTCCTCCTCCTAAGCCAGGTTTAGCATCTGTCAATAACTTCACTCCTTACTTTTTCTTCTCTATCTACACACATAAAGTCTTCTTATCTATACATCTAGATGTTTAGTTACTTATAGTAAAAGAAATTGAAAAAAGTAATTTGACTATTCATTCTATTTGTTTATATTTTTAATCTATTTTACCCAGATTATATTATACATGTAATTTAGTATTCTCTTTAAGTAATGATATACTATGCGTTTGTTTGAATCAATGAAGTTTAGCAACCAAAAAATCAAATTTTTTTAAAATTAAAATTAATCAGTTTTGAGTACAGAAGATAAATCTACATTTAATCTAATTAGTTTTACATTTTTTACAGAGGTGCATAATATAATATATTGTTATTTCACTTTGGATATCAGATTACATAAAAGAAAAAAGAAGATAAGATCGTTAGCCATGATATTTCAGTCTTTATGGTAAGATTTACTTGTTAGGGTATTCAGATGAAAATCTTTAGATTGTTGTTATGTTTTACGAATTTGAATTTTATTGAGATAGTTCAGTTATAAGTTTTTTAAGTCTCACTAATTATAATTTTCAAAATTAGTTGTTATCCAACAACTTTTATGAATGCATATAGCCATAGTGTAGTAAAATCTATAGTCTTGTTGATAAATTCATCTAAAAGTTCATGAAATATTCAATTGTTTGAGGTTCAGGCATGTTCTCATAATTATATATTTCACATCACTTATTCAAATTTATAAGTGATGGAATTTAGAAAAATAAATAGAAAGAATATAAGAGATTTAAGTATTACTGAACTTGTATGTTTTCATAAAAAATCCTAAAATTGTTGTCCTATTTAATGAATTTGATCTTCATAAAGATAAATTAGTTTGGTAATTAGATTGTTAAGTGTCACTAATTATGATTTTTAAAATTAGTTATTGTCAACTAGCTTTTATAAATGTAAATCTTCGTAATGTAGTTGCTGTAAAATCTTTAGTGTAGCTTTAAAATCCCTCGAAAAGTTCAGTTTTTTGATTTTCATGGTATCAATCATTCATATTCTAATGGATAAAATATTTCATATTAATTCACAAGTGAAGAGATATAGAAAGGTAAATAGAAAATATAGAAGAGATAAATTACTACCTAACTAGTATGTTTCAAACTGTGATACCAAGGGTGGATGCAGCCCACCCAGCCCACCAGATAATATTGTATTTTAGCATGTTTTTTTTAAATAGGTAAAACCGAAATAAAAAAATCTTATATTACAAATATTGATATGCTTACTTTTGTACTCGTTTTGAAGTATTTCCCTAAGAACTTTGCAAATAACTACATCCCTCAAATAACTATGTTTGTCAAACTACGAGATAGTGTTGGTAAAGATTTGAGTGTTAAATTTTCAATTTATAAGAATAAATCATGTTTAACTGCTGGATGGAAAAAATTTGCTAAATAAAGGCAATTGAAAGTCTAAGATGTTTGTGTTTTCATGCCAATAGACACTGGAGGAGAAGTAACAATAAGAGTAAAAATTACTCGTACAGTGATTGACAGTATTGTTTAGTGAGAGTGTGTACTTATATTTAATTTGTCATGTATGTCTTTGGATAATATTTTTTTGTTTACCAATAGTTGGTTCAAGGATATTAATGTCATTTAAATAGTTTCTTGAACTTTTTGTTACATGTTAATGAACTTGTTTATTCAAATACTACATGTCTTTAGATGTTAATGAATTTTAGGCAATTATTAAAAGAACTGAATACTTTATTATGATTTGGAAGCTATTACTAATAGTTTACAACAATTTAAACAGAAATATTAAAATTTAGAAGAGAAATTGAGGCGCAATTACAATTGAAGATTAAATTTCCTTGTAGTTTTAATTTTTTGTTTTTCATGAATTTAATTTTTTTTGATAATATAATATTGTAAAATTCTTTCTAAATTGTTATGAATATTAATTTAATGATTTTGTAATTTATTATTTAAAATATTCATTAAAGTAGTTTTTTTGAATTTATTATGATTTTTTTAATAAATTAATTAAATATTTTGTTAATATTCATTAAAGCGGAAATTAATTGTACGTATGGAGGAATCGAATTGTAGTAAATGCCATTACTGTAATTGTGGAAAATTTGTCAATGGGTCAAAGATGTATTTTTATTGTATGAAGTAGGCAAGTAGCCATAGCAGCAAATTCTTTTTTTCTTTTTTGTCCAAGTGAAGGAAGCAGTCATGGATTCGTAAAAAAAATTATTAATTGAACCAGAATATCATATCTATATCTGAAAGATGGAGTTGAGGAGAAAGAGATAATTTTAGGGAAACGGGATCCTGAACAAAAGATGATAAAATTTGAAGAGAGAAGCAAATGATAGTTAAATATTTTAATATAGAATGAATTCTTGTAAAAGATAATAATATAGAATTGTTACTTTATATAGTGAATATTTCATTGTTTAAACATAGATTAAAAAAGAAGCATTGGAGCAAGTTAAAAAGATTAAGAAATTGGTCGAAGAGCGTGAGGTAGTATAGTTATGTCTTTTTGTTATTAATTAAGATAGAATTGTGTCTTTAGTGATTATTTAATTTATTGACAACGGGTAAACGAGATTCTTGACATGAAAATCATTAAATTAAAGAGAAAGATTGATGCAAAGCAAGCATTGGAATGGAAGAATATGAAGCCATGATTACTGCATTCACCAAGATTAGTAGGAGGAAAACTTGATAATTTTAGAATTGAATTTCATGTCAAGAATCTACTTTGAATATGACACCTCCCTTCTTATATATATAAAAGACAAATATGTTAAAGCATGAGGTAGGTTCAAATCCCCTCCATGAATATGAGTAACCTAGTTTTGATTTACCTGAATATGTATGGCGAGGCGATTATATTTTCTATGGGATTAAATAGCTGACCCGGACACCCATGTATTAAAAAAAGACGCATTTATTGCAAACTCACATTTTATTGATTTTTTTATATAAAACAATATACTATTATTTATTCTTTGGTAATTGAGGAAAGGATGCCAATAAATTTGATTTTTATTATTTTATTTGAAAATAAACGTGTTTCATTTGAATGGGAGTAGAAGGGGATTCCAATGAGTTTCGTTGTTTCTTCTTTTATTTGAACAATTATAAAGAACCGTGTTTCATCTCTCAATGGGAATGTGAGGGAATGGCGACGAGGTTCAAATTTTTAATCAAATGGAAAGCATATAGTGTATCTTTTACTTCCATATTTGAAAAAAAACATGTAAACAGAATGGAATGTTTTAGTTTAAATATTCATATGTACTTTCAATTGTAATTGAAAAAGCATATAAATGGCGATGGAATTTCAGATGTTGGAGTGAGTTATTTGCTATGCATTTTTTGAATTTAAGTATTCATGCTTTTGAAAAGCAGATTTTGGGTCTTTCGAGAAGATGAGTTAGGGGTAAACGACCACGCTCATAAAAAACAAAAATTTGAAACTAAAAATAACCTCCTATTTATTTTTGTGCCAGTTTCGTCTATTTTTTTTATAGATGGGATATTAGCAAAGACACTGTGTTTGTTCAACATTTTTCAGTGCTCCTAAGTAATATAACTAATGATTGTATCCCTCCAAAGTGTTATAAAATTTTGATGCTGCTGTAAAAAACATACAACCTTTTTGAATCCCAATTCAGGGCTTATTTTTAGTTATTGCACTACAAGTCCTTTGCTTCTCAAATGAGGGTGCACCCTATCCTAAATGAACCCCACTAGCAGCGCTTTTTTGTGATTCGCTATTAGCACAAGTACCATCATTGACAACCGAGCCAACATCCCATGTATTCTCTACAATTGTCTCATTGATCCCTGTAATCACGTAGCCATAATATGTAGTCCCTATATTCTTCTTAGCCTCACCAATATTGATATTAAACACAACTACAACCACACCATTTTTTACCCTACTATTTTTGAGTATTGACTCATAAGTCTTTGTACGGCTTGAAAGCATTACTGAAGCCTTCAACCAAACCTAATCCTTAAAAATCCTTAAAAAAACATAAATAACACGCCGCCACACATCACAAATAGCTCTTTGAAAAAATGACTGACTCCTCCTCCTAAGCCTGGTTTATCGTCATCAATTTAAAGGTATAACTTCACTCCTTACTTTTTCTTCTCTATCTACACAGATAAAGTCTTCTTATCTATACATCTAGATGTTTAGTTACTAATAGTATTGAAAAAAATAATTTGGCTATTAATTGTATTCGTTTATATTTTTAATCAATTTTACCTATATTATATTATACATGTAATTTAGTATCCTCTTTATGTAATGATGTACTATGCCTTTGTTTGAATCAATGAAGTTTAGCCGCCAAAAAATCAAATTGTTTTAAATTCAAATTATTCTGTTTTGATTATAGAAGATAGATCTAAATTTAATCTAATTAGTTTTACATTTTTTACACAGGTGCATAAGATAATATAGTGTAATTTCTCTTTGGATATCAGATGAACTAAAACAAAAAAGAAGATAAGATCGTTAGCCATAATATTCCAGTATTTATGGTAAGATTTACTTTTTAGGGTATTAAAATGAAAATCTTTAGATTGTTGTTATGTTTGATGAATTTGAATTTTATTGAGATAGTTCAGTTATAAGTTATTTAAGTCTCACTAATTATAATTTTCAAAATTAGTTGTTATCCAGCAGCTTTTATAAATGCATATAGCCATAGTGTAGTAAGATCTATAGTCTTGCTGTAAAATCCATCTAAAAGTTCATGAAATATTTAATTGTTGGAGGTTTAGGCATGTTCTCATAGTTATATATTTCACATCACTTATTCTAATTTATATGTGAAGAAATTTAGAAAAATAAATAGAAAAAGTATAAGAGATGAAAGTATTACTGAACTTATATGTTTTCATAAAAAATACTTAAATTGTTGTCATATTTAATGAATTTGATTTTCATAAAGATAATTTGGTTTGGTAATTAGATTGTTAAGTGTCACTAATTATGATTTTTAAAATTAGTTATTGTCAACTAGCATTTATTAATGCATATCTTCGTAATGCAGTTGATGTAAAATATTCAGTCTAGCTGTAAAATCCATCAAAAAGTTCAATTTTTTGATGTTCATGGTATTAATTATTCATATTCTTATGGATAAAATATTTCATATTAATTCATAAGTGAAGAGATTGAGAAAGATAAATAGAAAATATTCAAGAGATATATTAATACCTAACATGTATTTTTCAAATTGTGATACAAAGGACCGATGCAGCCCACCCCAACCCACCAGATAATATTGTATTTAAGCTTGTTTTTTTAAAAATATATAAAATATAAATAAAATATATTATATTACTAATATTGATATGCATAATTTAGTATTCCTTTTGCAGTATTTCCCTAAGAACTTTGCAAATAACTACATCGCTCAAACTACTAACTTTGTCAAACCACAAGATAGTGTTGGTAAAGATTTGAGTGTTAAATTTTCAGTGTATAAGAATAAATCATCTTTAACTGCTGGATGGAAAAATTTGCTAAAGACAGGCAATTGAAAGTCAGAGATGTTTGTGTTTTCATGTGGGAGAAAGTATTGTTTAGTGAGAGTGTGTACTTATATTTAATTTGTCATGTATGTCTTCGGATAATATTTTTTTGTTTACAAATAGTTGGTTCGTAGATATTAATGTCATTCAAATAGTTTCTTGAACTTTTTGTTACATGTTAATGAACTTGTTTATTCAAATATTACATGTCTTGTTAATGAATTTTGGGCAATGATTAAAAGAACTGAATACTTTATTATGATTTGGAAGCTATTACTTATAGTTTACGACAATTTAAACATAAATATTAAAATTTACTAAAGAAATTGAAGCGTAAATACAATTGAAGATTAAATTTCTTGGTAAGTTTTAATTTTTTGTTTTTCATGAATTTAATTTTTCTTGATTTTATAATACTGTTATATTGTTTATAAATTGGTACGAATCTTAGTTTTATTATTTTATAATTTATTATTTAAAATATTCATTACAATAGTTTTTATTGAATTTATTATGATTTTTTTAATAAATTAATTAAATGTTTTGTTAATATTCATTAAAGTAGAAATTTTTTGTACGTATGGAGGAATCGAATTGTAGTAAATGCCATTACTGTGACTGAGGAAGATTGGTCAGTGGGTCAAAGAAGCATTTTTTTTGTATGAAGTAGGCAAGTAGCCATAACAACAAATTATTTTTTTCTTTTTTGTCCAATGAAGGAAGCAGTCATGGATTCGTAAAACAATTTTTTTTATTAATTGAACCAGAATATGAGATCTATATCTGAAAGATGGAGTTGAGGAGAAAGAGAGAATTTAAGGGAAACGTGATCAAACAAAAGAGGATAAAATTTGTAGAGAGAAGCAAATGTTAGTTAAATATTTTAAAATAGAATGAATTCTTGTCAAAAAAAAATAATATAGAATGTTATGTCCCCTCATTTGTGATAGAATTATGTTAAGATGAGACATCATTTTTAGTGATTTAGAAGTCATAATAGTCGATTTTCTTGAGAAATAGTGCACTTTCCTATTTTGAGTCTTAATTTAGTGAATTATTATTTTTAGAGCATATTGGGTTTAATTGTTCATTTAGTGTGAAGCTTTAAAGATAATTATGGAGATTAATTAGAGTCCAAGTCAAAGACTACAACTTATGGAAAGAGATTAGCATAGAAATTGGAGATAAGGAAACAAAAGCTAAAAATATGGAAAAGGAAAAGCTGCCTAAATCTGAAATCAGCAGCACACGCCTAAAGAAGTGGTAAGGAAGACGATTTTGGTAATTTCCTCTCATAAGGACGTAGATATTTCTGTGAGAATTTTTTTGGTATATTATGGAGCAAAAACCGACTAATAACAAAGAAGATATGCTTAAAACGGTCCAGCAGTGTTTATCTTTATTTCCATACGAATTTGAGTTGGGCTAGGAGTCCAATACTTTATCTCTTCCTCAAGAAAACGTATTAGGTCTTCTAAACACCTATAAATACACCCTTATATCACTTGTAAATAATCCTTGCCTCATTGTAATTAGTTCTTAAGGTTTTATTCTTCCAGTTTATTGTAGAGAGCAAGATGATGTCTTTTGTAATTTCTTTTAGTTTATTTCCATCAGGTATGAACTAAACTTCCCATAGCTTGGGTTTTGCATCATGTATAATCTATGAATTCTGATTCTTCTATCTAAGTTTCTTTGGGAATTACATGTTTTAAATTGATATTAGCTGCTTACTCTTATATTTGTTTATGTATTTTGATTTAATGTATGCTTTCCTTGCTAGTGCACAAGTATATGATTACCTTAATAGTAGTTAGATGATCACCTTAGCTGGGTGTTTAACTATTGAACCATCACATAATGTCTAGTGTCGATATTAGTTCTGACAAAACATGATTCTAACTAGATAATCATTGGGGTTTGTTTTAATCACCATATCACCAATTGATTGAAGTGTTTGCTTAGGGCCTTGGTAGCGCTTGATAACCCTATTCTAAACCACGTCTTGGTTGTGCCGTAACCCCCTTAGTCGCTCTCAATGTCTAAGGTATGGGAATTTAGAATCCTGACTAAGTATACCAAGAGCTAATATTCTCCCTTATAAACTAGATCTAAAAGAATTAGATGGATTAGTGCATACTAGCAAAACCTAAGATATATCTCTCATCTCATATTCTTAGTTATTTATTTTATTGTCTTTATTTTCCTAGTTTTAATTAGTTAATTCGAAAATCTATTTGCTTTTAATTTCTGCCTTTAATTATTTTCTTTTACTCGTTATTCCTACCCACGTGATTAACACACTTAAGTCCCCGAGAACGAACTCAACTTACTAACTAAAACTTGCATACGTCCTGTAATACTTGCAGTACAGTGCGTGTCTAGGGTGAGAGTGCGTAGTTTTCTAGACTTTAATTTATCATATTTTTATCACACCCTAGGCGACACCAAGTTTTTGGCGCCGCTGCCGGGGACTTGTGTCTCGTTAGCGTTTGGGTTATTTATTTCGAGTAGTAGTATTTAATTAGTTTTTGTTTTTCAGTTTTTAGTTTTTATTTTCCATATTTACGCTTGTGGTTTGCTTTAGTCTTTTTCAGGATTCACATTGTTTAATTCTTGGCCTCCGTTACCAGAGCCTGAGAGGAGCTTTAGAGTTTACAACAAACGTGTTCGTGAGGAAAGATCCTTAAGAAGAGCTATGGCATGCGTACAAGGTCAACAAGATCCACCTGGTGTCCAACAACAGGATCCACCTGGTGTACACGGTGTACAACTACCAGTAGGAGGAGGTAATGGGCAGAATAACGTTAATGATCAACATAATCGAGTATAACAAGATCTCCCTGGTCTTCATGTACCCTTTCATGTTCAACCAATCGGGTACCGCCCTCCAGAGATCCAAAATATCAAATTTAGACCCGATCCGGGTATCTTAGTCAGTTTCAAAGTTTTGGACTCTATAATGGTACAGTAATTCAAGATCCGGTAAGATCGATTCAGAAGTTCATGCAGATTTGTGATGCCTATATTACTCCTGGCATTACACGCGATCAACTGTATTGTCCTATGTTTCCGTTCTTCTTGTCCGGTAGAGCTAGTGAATGGCTAGAAAGACAACCACATGGAACAATTCATTCTTGGAGAGAACTTCAAGCCACATTCTTTAACCGCTTTTATCCGAAGAGCATGAGACTCAAAGATCAATCCGAGCTTGCAAGATTTTGTCAAGAAGATGGAGAAACAGTAGGAGAGTCATGGACAAGGCTTCAACAAAAATTAGCTAGATGTCCGCTCCATGGTTATACCCCTGCTCTACAACTTGCTATATTCTATGAAGGACTTAATGATAAGGGTAGAGGGAAGGTGGATAACATTGGAAAGGGTAATTTTGTGTCCATGAATCATAATGAAGCTTCCGAGGTTTTAGAAAATATTATGGAACAAGAAAGAAGTTGGCCTTCAACGCGAGCTTTTGTAGCAAAGACCCGAGGAACGCTTCGTTTAGATGCAGAAACTGCAAACTCAGCTCAAATATCCGCATTAGAAAATCAAATCAAAGAGCTGAAGTTAGAGATGCAAAAGAATTTAGCCACTGCAAACGTAGTACAAGAAGCACAAGGTTGTCAACAATGTGGAGTTAATAATCATACATGGGAAGAGTGCGAACCAAATCCACAATCTGTTTACTTCATATCCAACCGAGGAGGCTATCAATGGGGTAACCGAAATCATCCGGGTATGCAATATTCAAATCCACAAGGGGCCGTTAATCCTGGTCATTATCAACCGCGCCCCCAGAACAACTCTTTACAACCGTGAGGTCAGTATCAAAATCAATATCAAAATAGACCTGCTCCCCCTCAACAACCTGTTCAAGATGCCTATACCGATTCATTAGATCAGAAAGCTTTACCTCAGTATCCTCAAGAAGGATCTATGGATAATCAAAATATAGTACAAGCTCTGGACCGTTTGACCACGACTATGAACGCTCAGGAAGAGAAAGTCCAAGGACAAGATGTCGTACTTCAGATTTTAGGTACTCAAGTAGAACAGTTGAAAAAAGTGTGAACAAATTTAATGGAACAGAAAGAAGTAAAGGCTATCGAAGGAGGTGAAAACAATGTTGGGTTCGAAGCTTGCAAGGCTATTTGCTTTGAAATTGAAAAAGAAAAGGAGGAAGTACCGCATGCTGCCGTTAGTGCCGTGGAAATTCTGAGTACCGAAGAAGAACCAACCAAGTCTAGCCCCATGGAATCTGACTGTTCTGAGGTTTATGTGGAGGACGATCAAGAGAAAGCCGAATTTATACAACTTTTGAGGAAAATGTAAGAGGAAATTCGATCGGTTATGGATTATCAAGCTGAACTAAACTCGAAAGAGAAAGAAGATGAAGTTGCACCTGCTGTGCCAGAAGAGAAAGAAGAAGAGAAGGTGGAATCGCCACCTATTGATCAACCAGTGTCATCAACTATTCCTGATACAAATCCTAAGGATGACACTGTACTCAAGACATTTGTAGAGGCGTACAAACCGGAAAATATCAACGCCCAAATGCTTGAGATTGCAAAGAAAGGACTTACACCGCAACAAGTTTTTACGCAAGTTATTCCTGAGAAAGAAGCGAGTGTAGAGATCCCAAGAGAAAATCTGAGAGTTTCGAGAAGAAGTGAACGAGAGCTACCTACAAAGCTTAAAGATTCGGGAAGTTTCAACCTTCCTATTCAAATTAATGGTATGCTCAAAGTGAAAGCTATGTACGATGTGGGTTCTGGTGTGAATCTTATGCCTAAGTCCGTGTTCGAGAGACTTGGACTTCAGAAATCAGAGAAAACTCCAGTGAAGTTGCAGTTCGCTGACAACTCAGTTAAAAGGACATGGGAACAGTGGAGGACGTCTTAGTCCGTGCAGGTAATATCGCCATCCCTACTGACTTTGTTATACTTGAGTTTGATGCAGATAAGCAGGTTCCAATCCTACTTGGACGGCCTTTCATGGCAACAAGTCAAAGTGTCATCAACTTCCAAGAAGGGACCATCACCCTTCATGCAAAGAATGTATCTGAGACCTTCTATGTCTTGGGTAAGAAACCGAGGAAGTTAAATCCCACCGTTCCTGTCATCCACAGCCTTTCACATCACAAAGTCCCTCCTGAGAAGATCCACTTAAAGCCTGTGGATACTGAGCCAAACATTGAGTTTGGGGTTGGCCATGAAGTTCTATGGAAAGCTCACAAACGCGAGAATAGGTCACGAAGTTTCAAAGACTCGTGGATAGGACCATTCATTGTCACTAAGGTTGTTTCAGCTAAGGCGATAGAAATCCGACCCAAAACGGGGGTCAAGCGCAGATTAGTTGACGTTCATAGCCTAAGTCGTTGTTGGGGAGGCTATATTCGCAAATTTTGATAGAGGTAACACGTCTAACTTTGAAAGACGTTAAACAAAAGTGCTAAACGGGAGACAACCCACAAATTTTTATGTTTTTATGTCTTTTACGTTTATAGTTTATGTTTAGTTTAGTTATTTTTAGTTGATATTGCATATTTGAGAAAGGTATTAGTGTTTTTGATGTGTAGGTATTGGAGAAATCGAGTTAGGGAAGAAATAAAAAATTTCGGAAGGGATACACCATCGGTGCGGTATACCGCACCTCAGCCGCGGTATACCGCAGAGGTCAAAATCCCGTACCACGGGTTGGAGCCGCGGGTTTTATACCGAGACAAAAATTGACCCGTGCGGACTACCCCCTATACCGCACCCCTACACCGCACGCCTAGAACACGTGCCACGGTGTGCTATGACGGGTATTTTGACGAAGGAAGCATCGGAAGCCGCGGTACACCCCTGCGGTGTACACCCTAGTCCGCACCTATGGTCCGCGCGCCCAAAACCCGTGCCACGGGGTGGATACCACGCGTTTTATGCCGAGGCGAAAATTTTGAACAACAGAAGCTGCGGTGTACCCCGCGGGGTACCCCTAGTCCGCACCTATGGTCCGCGCCGCGCAGCTGGAGAGAGAAAATTACGGGATTCAAGGTTATAAAGAGGTATAATGCTCATTAATCCGAATTTCATAAACCTTAAGCCTCTTTCTCTTCTCCAAAACTCTCCCAACTCCATTAAAGCTCATAAAAACCTTCACCAATCATCAAAACACTACCCAATCATCAAGAAAAACACATCAAATCTTCTCTACATATCATTACAAGAGAAATTCAAGCACCCAATCCTCACCAAATCCATCAATTGAAGAATCAAGAGCTCAAATTTCACAAATTTATCCTACAATTTCTTAAATCCAAGCCAACTCATTACAAATCCACCTCACCCACATAGAGATTCATCATCCATTCATATTTCCTAAACCAAATCAAGCTTGTTCAACCAATAATTCACAAGTTCAAATTTCAAGAGTTGTTAAAGCTTTGAGTTGGGGGTTAATGGAGGATGACTAATTGAACAACAATTTTAGCAAACAAGAGGGAGGTGAAGAATAGTAAGATATTGGATTCAGTCAAGAAGAAATCAAATAACAAAGGTTCTAGTTCTAATTCAAAGGGTAAAGATAAACTTGAAGAAGGTGGAATAACTTTGTGTGATCGTAATGGTAAAAAGCTTTACTTTTATGCAAAGGAGAAAACACAACTTCCACAAGGTCCTACACCCAAAGAGAGAGAGGAAGCTTCAAGGGCCCTGAAAGCTTCTGCAGAGAAACAATTGAAAGAACTACCTTTTGCTTATGAGAAAGTATTCAAGGAAGAAGTTGGCGAAGGAGAATACAAGAGATTCTTAGAGTTTGGTGCGAAATTGGGTTGGTCTACGTTCATGGTAAGACGTTCTGAATTATGTCATGAGTTAGTTTTGGAATTCTATTTAGGCCTCTTTAGCTGAGATAGTAAAGGTTGTGTTCCGATTAGAGAAAAACTAGTTCCTTTCACAGTTGAGGAGATTAGAAACCACTTCAAGTTTAAGAAATTGAAAGGTTGTTGCAAATTTGAAGAAGCGGTTGCTAAACGAAAAATCTTTGATGAGGAATTACTTTTTGAGCATGTATTAGACAAGGAGAAAGTGCAATCACATAAAGGAAAATTGAAGGCACCTTGGCCTTAGAAATATCTTCAATCGGATGCGAGAATTTGGCACAATTTCCTTATCCCTAATGTCTTTCGAAACACACGGACTTTGGATGTGACTATGAATAACGCTCTACTTTTGGATTGTATTTTGAGAGGAGAAGAAGTTGATGTGGCACAGTTGATCTATGAGGAGGTGATACGATTTTCGGTCTCTCCTAAATCAGTTTATAATGTTAAATTTCCTACTATGATCACGTGTCTTGTGCGAAAAGCGAATGTAACATTGGGTGAAGAAGAGAAACTCGAGTTCAAGACGAGTTATATTGATAATGCTTGGATCAAGGATATCTTTCGAAGAGCGGGTTCTACGCAAGTCTCGAAAGAAGAAAAGGAGCAAAATTGGCAAGAGAAGATGAGGAGCGTTTAACGAAATTCGAAGCAGCTTAAACTTATTTAGTCAATGATGTGGCACAAATCAACGCTAATCAAGTGCACATCATGAAACTCCTTGAGCAATTAACGAAAGGTCCAGCAAATCCAACCTTGGATGTCAATGATGCGAGGCAATAAGCCTCGAGAGTTTGTTCTCTTTCTTCCTTACCATTTCTTTAAATATGTTTATCTGCTAATTTTAATTTCTGTTTCGAGTCTTTTTCGAGTCGTGGGGACACGACTCCTTTTTGAGTTGGGGGTGTGGGGATTTGTTGTCTCTCATCTCCATTTTTTCTGTTTTTAGGTAGAAATTAAAATTTTTGATACATGGGAATTAGATGTATAGTGTGTTTAATAGCTTGAAAGCATAAGCTCAGTGAATTGATGATAGTAAGTAATATGTTTATGAGCTATGTATTTGTATGCTTTGAGTATTTGCAGGAAAACACACGTTGATAGTAAAGAAACGATTAGTGAGCAATGCGATAGAAAGTATGTTTGATCTCAGGGAACCTTGAGAAGTGTGTAGGTCGTTAGATCCAAGCTAGTTGAAAAACCATTTGATGAAAGTGCTAAAGGTAAGAAAATAACGAAATTACATAGTGTAGAAAGTGATTAAGGAGGTTCTTTCATATTTGAAGCCTTGAAGCCTTTTTATACCTTCTCACCTTGTGATTTTTTGAGTTTATATGCTATATCCTTCTCAGCCCCTTCTAGCCTTTCTAAATCTTTTTATTGAAACACGTTATGTGCCATATCCCTTAGATTATAGGACTTTTCCATATGACCCGCACTCGAATCGCGATGCATAGACAGTTGTTTTAGAGCTTGAGTTTGGGGTGGTGGGTCCACCATTATGGGAATTGTTATTGGGTTGGGATTTTTGAGCTTAGTAATTGTGCTTTGTGCTTTATATTGATGATGATTCACAGATTTTTATTGTAACCCTTTGGCGGGGTAATAGTGAATGAAAAAGAAGTTACAAGCTAAATTTTCCAACAAGGGTATTAAAAGAAAAAATATATATATGAGAAAATTAGCGTCATATCTCAACATTAAAAGAGAGTCATAGCTTGAAAAATTGATTTGAAAAGAAAAGAAAATATATATATTCGGACCGGCAAAGTGGATTTTTATGTGAACATCTTATACTTTAATTGGGTTAGTGGGGATGCTAATTTGTGCATCAAGGAATTCATTGAATTGAGTGAGAAACGTTTTATGAGAGTAACTCAAACTCTAGGGCGATTCGTTGATGGCTAGTGAGGAGAGAGCCAAAAGCTCACTCCAAATTATCCAAATACACTATCATATCGTCCCTAAGCCTAAATTAAAACCTTAAAGACCTTGTGACTCTTTGCTATGTAATTGAGAAGTGATTGAGACATTAGAGAGTAGTTAAGTGGATCTTTGAATACTAGTGAGGTTTAATGAACATTCTATGGCTTTCTTGGGGAACTGAGTAAAGTCTCAATCCT
The DNA here is from genome assembly GCA_029959085.1 of Nemophila menziesii. Taxonomy (NCBI): domain Eukaryota; kingdom Viridiplantae; phylum Streptophyta; class Magnoliopsida; order Boraginales; family Hydrophyllaceae; genus Nemophila; species Nemophila menziesii. Next base: position 853,216 of record JARWIR010000044.1, read on the forward strand.
TCTTACATTGCGAAACTAATTTGATCTTGAATTCAAGCCGTGTCGACTGTAGATATGAGAAGTGTACAGGTATGTAGTTTATGAATATTATTGCATGAAATTTTCTGAGTTATGTGCTTTAGGTTTATTCTATATATTCTGCTATGTTCTTCCCATTGTATTGAAAATTTTATAAGTGTGTATTTATAGACTTCCTTTGTTTTTATCTTTTATTGTATCGGGACGATACAACTTTGAGTTGGGGGTCTTGATGTCTCCTCATTTGTGATAGATTTATGTTAAGATGAGACATCATTTTTAGTGATTTACAAGTCATAATAGTCGATTTTCTTGAGAAATAGTGCACTTTCCTATTTTGAGTCTTAATTTAGTGAATTATTATTTTTAGAGCATACTGGGTTTAATTGTTTATTTAGTGTGAAACTTTAAAGATAATTATGGAGATTAATTAGAGTCCAAGTCAGAGACTACAACTTATGGAAAGAGATTAGCATGGAAATTGGAGATAAGGAAACAAAAGCTAAAAATATGGAAAAGGAAAAGCTGCCTAAATCTGAAATCTGCAGCACACACCTAAAGAAGTGGTGATTACTCCTACAAGGAAGCCGATTTTGGTAATTTCCTCTTTGGAGGGACGTAGATAATTCTGTGAGGATTCTTTTGGTATATTATGGAGCAAAAACCGACTAATAACAAAGAAGATATGCTCAAAACGGTCCAGCAGTGTTTATCTTTATTTCCATACGAATTTGAGTTGGGTTAGGAGTCCAATACTTTATCTCTTCCTCAAGAAAACGAATTAGGTCTTCTAAACACCTATAAATACACCCTTATATCACTTGTAAATAATCCTTGCCTCATAGTAATTAGTTCTTAAGGTTTTATTCTTCCAGTTTATTGTAGAGAGCAAGATGATGTCTTTTGTAATTTCTTTTAGTTTATTTCCATCAGGTATGAACTAAACTTCCCATAGCTTGGGTTTTGCATCATGTATAATCTATGAATTCTAATTCTTCTATCTAAGTTTCTTTTGGAATTACATGTTTTAAATTGATATTAGCTGCTTACTCTTATATTTGTTTATGTGTTTTGATTTAATGTATGTTTTCCTTGCTAGTGCACGAGTATAGGATTACCTTAATAGTAGTTAGATGATCACCTTAGCTGGGTGTTTAACTATTGAACCACCACATAATGTCTAGTGTCGATATTAGTTCTGACAAAACATGATTCTAACTAGATAGTCATTAGGGTTTATTTTAATCTCCATATCACCAATTGATTGAAGTGTTTGCTTAGGGCCTTGGTAGCGCTTGATAACCCTATTCTAAACCACGTCTTGGTTGTGCCGTAGCCCCCTTAGTCGCTCTCAAGGTCTAAGGTATGGGAATTTAGAATCCTGACTAAGTATACTAAGAACTAATATTCTCCCTTATAAACTAGATCTAAAAGAATTAGAAGGATTAGTGCATACTAGCAAAACCTAAGCTATATCTCTCATTTCATATTCTTAGTTATTTATTTTATTGTCTTTATTTTCCTAGTTTTAATTAGTTAATTCGAAAATCTATTTGCTTTTATTTTCTGCCTTTAATTATTTACTTTTACTCGTTATTTCTACCCACGTGATTAACACACTTAAGTCCCTGAGAACGAACTCAACTTACTAACTAAAACTTTCATACGTCCTGTAATACTTGCAGTATAGTGCCTGTCTAGGGTGAGAGTGCGTAGTTTTCTAGACTTTAATTTATCTTATTTTTATCACACCCTAGGAGATACCAGAATGAATATTTTATATCTTAAATATTTCATTGTTTAAACTTAGATTAAAAGAGAAGCATTGGAGCAAGATAAAAAGATTCAAAAATTGATCGAAGAGCATGAAGTGGTATAGTTATGTCTTTTTGGTATTATTTAAGATAGAATGTTGTCTTTAGTGATTATCGAATGTATTGAATAGAAAGATTGATGCAAAGCAAGCATTAGAATGGAAGAATATGAAGTCATGATTACTGCATTCACCAAGATCAATAGGAGGAAAAATCGATAATTTTAGAATTGAATTTCATGTCAAGAATCTACTTTAAATAGGACACCTCCCTTCTTATATAAATAAAAGACAAATATGTTAAAGCATGAGGTAGGTTTAAATCCCTCCTTGAACATGGGTAACCTAGATTTTATTTACTTGAATATGTATGGGGAGGCGAGTATATTTTTTAGGGATTAAAAAGCTGTCCCGGACACCCATGTTTTTAAAAAAAGACGGATTTATTGCAAACTCACATTTTATTGATTTTTTCATATAAAAAAATATACTATTATTTAATAATATGGTATTTTTAATTATTTTTAATCTACCTTTTGGTAAACTACTGATATTTCTGTCCAAACATCTTCTTTGGTAATTGAGGAAAGGATGCCAATAAATGTTTTTTTATTATTTTATTCGAAAATAAACGTGTTTCCTTTCAATGGGAGTAGAAGGGGATTCCAATGGGTTTCGTTGTTTCTTCTTTTATTTGAACAATTATGAAGAACCGTGTTTCATTTCTTAATGGATATAGGAGGCGATGGCGACAAGGTTCAAACTTTTGCTCAGATGGAAAATATAGTGTATCTTTTACTTCCATATTTGAACAAAACATGTAAACGGAATGAAATGTTTTACTTTAAGTATTCATATGTACTTTCAATTGGAATTGAAAAAGCATATAAATGGAGATGGAATTTTGGATGTTGGAGTGAGTTATTTTCTATGCATTTTTTGAATTTAAGTATTCATGCTTGTGAAAAGAAGATTTTTGGTCTTTCGAGAAGATGAGTTAGGGGTAAAGGACCACGCTAATAAAAAGTAAAAATTTGAAGAAAAAAAAATAACCACCTATCCATTTTTGTGCTAGTTCCGTCTACTTTTAGATGGAGGGGATTTTAGCAAAGACATTGTGTTTGTTCACCATTTCTCAATGCTCCTAGGTAATATAACTAATAATTGTAATATAACCACCTATCCATTTTTGTGTTGGTTCCGTCTATTGTTGTCATATTTAATGAATTTAATTTTCATAAAGATAATTTGGTTTGGTAATTAGATTGTTAAGTGTGACTAATTATGATTTTTAAGATTAGTTATTATCAACCTGCTTTTATAAATGCATATCTTCGTAATGTAGTTGTTGTAAAATATTTAGTTTAGCTGTAAAATTCATCGGAAAGTTCAATTTTTTATGTTCAAGGTATTAATTATTCATATTCTCATGGATAAAATATTTCATATTAATTCATAAGTGAAGATATTTAGAATGATAAATAGAAAATATCCAAGAGATAAGTTACTACCTAACTTGTATATTTCAAATTGTGATACCAAGGACGGATGCAGCCCACCCCAGCCCACCAGATAATATTGTATTTTAGCCTGTTATTTTTTTTAAATTAGGTAAAATATAAATAAAAAAATCTTATACTAGTATTGATATGCTTACTTTAGTATTCCTATTGCAGTATTTCCCTAAGAACTTTGCAAATAACTACATCGCTCAAACGACTAAGTTTGTCAAACTACAAGATAGTGTTGGTAAAGTTTTGTGTGTTAAATTTTCAGTTTATAAGAATAAATCATGTTTAACTACTGGATGGAATAAATCTGCTAAAGTCAGGCAATTGAAAGTCTGAGATGTTTGTGTTTTCATGCCATCAGACACTGGAGGAGAAGTAACAATAAGAGTAAAAATTACTCGTGCAGTGATTGACAATATTGTTTAGTGAGAGTGTTTACTTATATTTAATTTGTCATGTATGTCTTTGGATAATATTTTTTGTTTACAAATAGTTGGTTCGTGGATATTAATGTCATTTAAATAGTTTCTTGAACTTTATGTTACATGTTAATGAACTTGTTTATTCAAATACTACATTTCTTTAAATGTTAATAAATTTTAGGCAATGATTAAAATAACTGAATACTTTATTATGATTTGGAAGCTATTACTAATAGTTTACAACAATTTAAACATAAATATTAAAATTTACTAAAGAAATTGAAGCGCAATTACAATTGAAGATTAAATTTCTTTTCCATGGAACACAATTTCTTGTAATGGGTTCAATAAGCATGATCACAGTTTCTTTAGATTACTATCTTTTTTGAAACTTTTTGAACCAAGTACGGTCCAGGCACAAACTTGTAAGGTATTCAAGAAGACAGTAGAATGTACTAGGATACCATTTAGAAGATATAAAGCTGATTGATCGAAAGACTTGAGACCTCCAGCCAATAGTCTGATCATTTAAGTGAATAATTGCATTAACCTTTTCAATTCTCCAATTTTGATCGAAATGGTCAAGTTAACTTCTCTTTCCCAAAGAGTATGCATACGAATTTCTCCGTTTAAACTTATAAAGATAAACAAAAAAATATCTATTTATATGACCCCAAAAAATAAATACTACATACTGAAAAGTTCTATGAAATAATTCATCTATAAATACCATTTTCTCAAATTAGGCGTACTACAAGGAAATTAAATTCTTCAAAAAGAGCATAACTATTACATACCACCAGGATAACAAAGTGTCAAACAGACATTAGACTGAGTAGTAGTAGTAGGTATTGAATTTTTTCCTTTCTGTCACATTAATATAAAGTACAACGAAAAGAAGCGAACAATGGAAAGAGATATCTCATTGATAAGAATACAGAAGAGTTGATCATACATAAATCTTGAGGCCTCAGGACCATCATGGTTATTGTAAACACCAATAGAAATTCCAATCTGACCTGTTTCAACCTGGCCTGGACCAGATAAGAGCATCATTTCGACCCCTTCCAAACTGATGGCATCTTTGTAATATGGTATGATAGATTTACACAAGGAATTATACATTTTTGTTTATTGCAAAATGAAAGATAAAGAAATGAATTAAGATGGAGAATATATAAGCATACCAACACAAATTTATGAATCTGATAATACACCACTTTAATTAAAATCTATTTATAGAGAAATAAATAAACTAGTAAACATATAAATACAATTATATGCATGAGAAATAAAAAACATCACGAAACAGGTAAAAAGGAAACACAATAGAGGATATCAAAAAGCACATAAGATTGAGTTCTAATATTTTAAACACTTGACGAACAAACACACGATATCAGTCTGTTTATAGACTGTTACAGTGGGTTTAATTAGGTAACAGTAAATCCACACATTATAGCCTGTTGATAATCTTTTGGTGATAGTATATTTTACTTTCAGTATGGTTTAGTATTGAGAGACCTATATTGCATAGCATGCTTTTCTTGCTACGTGTTGTTTCTCATTGTTTCTCAAAGGGAGATAACCATGGAATAAAAACAGGCCAAGCTGATTAACATATGAAAATATATGCATAATAATATGTGTTTTTTTCATTCAAACAATGGAAAAACTAACACCGACCGGACAACTCCCATAATAGAGATACTCTGTTAATAATAATAATAATAGTAATAATAATAATAATAAGGATAATAAGAATAATAAGAATAATAATAATAATAATAATAATAATAATAATAATAATAATATTACAATGCTAAAAAACAATCTCGCTCACTCTATAGTCATTAAACTCTCCTTGTAAACCATCACTCCAATAAATCACCCGTAGCAAAATATTCATCTACTGGTCATTTCATGAGTGTCGAGGGCACAAAATCTTAGTTCTTCTCCATGGGTTTCGATTATTATGGCTTCATTCTTCCACAACAAACGAGAATATCACTTTATAGATTTGTTTAGAATTTCATGAATGCTGAATTGTCTGGTCCAAGATTCCACCTCGCCATATTCTTTCATTACCCATATCTCCACAAAATGTGGTTCTAAATTGTGGTATCCGAACTTGTTAGGTGTGAATACGAACAATGCAAGAAAAACATTTAAGGCTGTGAGAGTCTTATCAATTAGTTGTCTACCGTGAGGGATAGCATTAAGATACTTTATGTATTGAAACACCTCAGTGCTCACATTGAAAGAAATGATAATATTAATAATTTCTCTACTCCTTCGGGCATGCCAATGCAATGCTCCATTGAATGGTACCCCTTTAACAGGATAAATAGCATCATTACTTGGCAATGCATGCTCAATTTGCCTGTAAAATGATGACTACTTAGATTTAAGATTTAGGTTGTATTGGTAGTTCTAATAATAACGACCTTGTAATCGTTTTTATTGGAGTTGAAACCAAATCCAATTATCAAGCAACAGTAGGTGTAGTTTGGTCTTAGAGGAAGAAGTTTAAATTCCCTATTTGTTGGATTACATAAAACCAAGCTACAATTATTATTTGAGACACTAAGCAATAATACATTGCTAGGCCAAGAAACATTAAATTTGCAGCTCTTATTGAAGTGAGGTATCTCCAGATGAGGTGAGATTTCATTGAGCGATTCATACGAATAAAAGGATAACAATGCACTACGCTCACTGTCTCGCTGAATTAGGATGCACTCACGTTGATGTTTTATATGCGTGTTGATGAAGTAAGAGCTTTAAAGAAAACGTTAAAATAATTTACTAATGCACCGCAACACTGATATACAGTACATAGTACCTTTATTAATACATCTTCACGTAAACCTACAATTTTTTGTGTCATGCTGTTATTTGTAGATGATGGGCAGATTGATTAACCCTAAAACTGTTTATGTTAATAGGGTTTATAACAAATCGCCCCTTAGAATTAGGGCCATTAAAAATGGGTCCATCCTAAATCTTAGCCCTAAACCAAATAGAACACTAAAACAAGGATTTGACTTAACCTCTCAACAGACTAAACTATTCTTCTTTAATTAAAAAAACTCACAGTTAATATCGAGTTAAATCTATAGAAGATGTAATTTTGTGTATCTTCATTACGAAAATCTATGAAGTATATATACAAATAATATTGTCTCTCTAAATGATTAATCTACCTAAAATAAAATATTACATTTTATATGATTTAATTTGACTACTTATCTTTTCTTGCCTTGATTTGTGTTGAAATTGATTTGTTGTTGGCTTTTCTTAATATACCCCCTCAAGACAAACGTACCATCAAGCACGCCTAACTTGTTGCAGTGACGTTGATATAGTTGTCGAGAGAGTGGTTTTGTTAATGAATCTGCGGGTTGATCGGCAGAGTGACCATAAGAAACAATGAGTTGATTTTCGGCTACTTGATCTCTAACAAAGTAAAAGTCTATGGCAACATTCTTAGTGCGTAAATGGAATACCTGTTTGAAGCAGAGGTATATTGCTCTGATGTTATCAGAATATATATTGGGCACCTTTATAATAGCCATTTGAAGTTCTTGAAGTAAATTTTGAATCCAATTTGGTTTTGCCGCCGTCGAGGCAACTACGTGATATTCAGCTTCAATAGAGGATCGTGCAATAGTTGGTTGCTTTTTCATGGACCAACTGATATGGAAGGAGCCAAAGAAGATGAAATATGATGAAGTTGAGTTTCTATCGTGTAAGTCACCTACCTAGTCAAAATCAAAATATCCATAAAGAGTGGCATTGACATGATTTTGAATGAATAGGCCATGAGATGCAATTTCTTTGAGATAGCATAGAACACACTTAACTATATTTCAATGAGTGTCTGAAGGCATGTGCATCAACTGTGATAGTTTCTTGACTTAAAAAGCGACATCTTGTCGTGTGAGAGAAAGGTACTGAAGTGTTCCTACATTTTGTCTTTATTGAGTAGCATCAGTAGGTGGACTTCCATCATTAAGACCAAGAGATGTTGATGTATAAAGCGGAGAACTCTGTTAACGTCAATCATATTTGATTTTTGAGAGGAGATCCATAATATTTTTTTATGACAAAAAAATTTTGTTCCTTGCATGTGTCACTTCAACTCTGAGAAAATAATCAAGTTATCCGGGGTCTTTAAGGAAAAAACGATGAGCAAGCTTGTCTATGATGTGTTGGACCTCACTTGTCATGTTACCTATTAAGATACTAACATTGACATAGGCTAGTCGATAAATGGTGAATTTTATATTGTTCAAAATAAAGAGGGATGCATCACTGTGTGAGTTTATAAAACCCAAAGGTATAAGATATGTACGAATATCATTGTACCATGCACTTGGTTCATGTTTGAGTCCATAGATTTTCTTCTTTAATTTGCATATATGATTAGGAAACTGTTGATCTATGAAACCCTGATATTGTGCCATGTAGACATCTTCTGATAAGTGACCTTGTAAGAAATCATTATTAGTATCGAAATGGAAAAGAGGCCAACCAAAATTGAGCGCTAACCTGAAAACTAAACTGACAGTTGTAGGTTTTATAACAGGGCTAAAAGTGGTTGTATAGTCGATTTGTGGTTGTTGAAGAAAACCTTTGGCTACTAGGCGCGCCTTGTAGCGTTGTATAGATACATCTCGGTTGTATTTGATACGAAAAAATCCATGTACATCTTATTATATTAGTTGCTATTTGTGGTGGAACCAAGGTACATGTGTTGTTGCGAAATAGATTATCAAATTTCTCAATCGTCGCTTTACGCCATTCGAGACTTTTAAAGCTTTAAAGACACATGTTGGTTCGATAGTGGCTTCCGGTGATATTTGATTGATAAGGCTGAGTTTCGGAAGTAGTTTAAAATATTATTTTTTAGAGCGTGTATTCAATAGGTGGAAGGGAATGCTAGTATTATTAAGACGAGTGGGAAAATAAAATGTTAGATTTGCAATATTTGAAGTAGAAGTGACACTAGTGGTCATTTGACCATTAGATAGTAATGGATGAGATGTTTAATATAATTAAAGTTAGGGATCGGTTGGGTGACGAATGCGCAGTGCTGTTGTTGGAGATTTTGTTACAAGAAGGTTATGGTATGGTATTGGATTGTGTAGGCATGGTTGTATGTGTAGGTATAGTTGTGTGTGTAGGTTCAGCTATGTGATGTATGGGATTTTGACATTTGGTGCGAGGTTTTGAGGGTACAGGCGGTAATAATTCAATATGTAAAAGGTGTTGTGGAGAGAAGTTTATGGTATTTGGAGTCATGCTTGGGTTATGGGAGTATAACCGGGAGATATATGAGAGATTGGTGTGTGATTTAATGGGAAACACAAATTCAACAAAGGTGACATGACGTGATATATAAATTTTATTTGTTTCAAAGTCTAAACATTTATAGGTATTAGGTTGTGTAGAATAACCTAAAATTTATTATGAACATTAGGATTAAGCCAATGAAAGCATAAGCAACCAAAGACTCGTAATTTTTCACAAGAAGGGACCTCTTTAAAAATATGTTCATATGTAGATTTATTTTGAAGTAAAGGGGATAACATAAGATTGATTAAATATACGATTGTTTGACAAGCTAGTGGCCAAAAATTCTTAGGCTTTGTCGCTTTATCTAGCAACGTGAGAGTCGTTTCCATGATATATCGAGGACGCCTTTCAGCAATCCCCAATAGTTGAGATATGTAAGGTGGTGTGATCATATGATGGATTCCATGTGATAAGAGTACAAGTTGTAGGCATATGTATTCGCCTCCCTGTTCAATGTATAATGTACGGATGGTGGATTGAAAATATTTTTTCAACAACTATTTGGAAGTTAAGAAAAATAATTTTGACATTCGATATAAGTTTTAATGAATATAACCATTCATACTTATTAAAATGATAAAAAAAATGATATAATAGGAAAACAACGTCATGTGATGTTTTAGCAGCAGGTCCCCATACATCCGAGAATATTATATCAAATGGATATTTTACCTTTATCGTCGAATCCCCAAAGCGAAGACGATGACTTTTGTTATTGAAATGAGAGGTGCAATGTTCAAAATTAGATGATGACAAAGGTAATTTAAATGTAAAAATAATAGAGTTAAGTGTTCGTTTATTGGGGTGTCCAAGCATTCGTGTCAGTCTTGAAAAGATGTTGTAGTATTAGTTGTTTAGGCATGAGGTGAGGATGTTGTCGGCCACTCGTAAATGTGCCAATTACTCCGGCATTTGACTTGCGTAGCCACCATCTTCAAATCCTTCACATGAGGGAAAATATTCAGTGGACGTATGACTAGTAGTACTGAATTGTGAGAATGATAATAAATTTCGATTAATGGAGGTGGAACAAAGAACATATTTCAATAAAAAGTTAGACGATGAAATTGATAAGTTAGAAGAACTAGTGTGAGTTATCAGTAGCCCAGACCGATCACTAATTTGGATGCCATCACCACATGTATAAGGTGAGCTATGCATTATGTTTCTTATATCAGATGTAACATGATGAGAATCACCAGAATCGATGACCCAATGTTCATTAAACTTAAGAATACGATCCATATTAACCACTTTACGCCTTTGTTTCTCAGAAAATTTAGATATATCGTTAAAGTCTCCAATTATAATGTGTGGTTTATCGAGTTGATTAATCTTCTTAGATAAGGTTTTCCATAGTTTAAATCGATCTTCATTATTATTAGGAGCATAAACACATAGAAGATACCATGAAAAACTGACTGATTCTTTAACTTCCACTAGAACAAAATTAGAACAAGCATATTTAATAGAATAACCAAAGCATCTTTGCATAATAGTAGAATACCCCAGACCTATAAGCTCTTCCTCCAGGTTCTATTATATAAAAATTATTAAAGTTTTTAAAATGAGAACAAGCATTAAAATCTTTCTGACGGGGCCTCGTCTCGAAAAGACACACAAAAGAACAATTATTTTTACTAATTAGGGCTTTGAAGGACTTTTTAGCCAAGGGTGCCCTAGCCCCTTGACAATTTCAAAAGTAATCCTTACTCATGAAAAGAGACATGCAATAATTGATGGATTTACAGAAAAACCATTGTGATAAAAGCAGATAAAGCTCTAATTGACATTGCATGTGGTTAGGTATGACCAAAATAAAGAACTAAAACTTGAAGTGATTAAGGAGAAGAAAGACATAGCTGAATGTGATAAAAAGTATCCGCCATATAGTAGTAAGTAAAACAAAGAACAGAGCTTCCAATCCCATAATTTTAGCAGCTATAAACCTCCAATCGAATCTAGAAAGATCAAAGCGAAATTTATATCCTTGACTAAGATAACCAAAGATAAATGGAAGTCTAAGTAATCCATCCAAAGATTTGATCACAGTTTTCAATTTGACAAAGCAGAGACAAAAAGAAATAGACACGCTAGAAAACATCATTCTCTAACAATAGTATAGCATGCATGGCTGATTATTACCACTATCGAAAACAAAAGAGAAGATAATCACATACCATATCAAAAGTACTGATCTCATAATAAACCATCACTGCATGTGTAGATTGAACACTGTAGAGATACAAGAAAGGGCATTGAGGGGTCCCTTAACCCCAATCAGGCACTGGTATACTTCGAACAACAATTACATGTGCATAAAACCCAAATAGCTGGAGGAGATGTACACGTATGCTTCGAAACCTTGAATGTAGCCTTTTATTGACGGTCCCGGATCAAAGCCATTTTTGATTGACTCCTTAAGAAACATAGTATTAAATTAAGGTATATTTGACAAAGGAAAGCAGAATTATAATACTAAAATCACACAAGAATTGAAGAAAGAAAAAGAGGTCAGGGACATAGAAACAAAGGGAAAAGAGGAAAATAATCAAAGCATTTTTTTTAGATAGATAATGTTCGTAAAGATAATTAGTTTACATGTTGAGCTCATGAGTTAGTTTTTCTTCTTACTTGTCATTATTATAGCTAGAAAGGATATGTTAAGGTAAATAACAAATAAGGTAATATTTTTAATTCTTATCCATGCAATAGGTTTGGAATAAAGGATATTAGGATTGTGTCGATGGTGTAAGTGTGGAGATGTGTGAGGACTTCTTTTATAAACAATAATCTTATTACCTTCCTATATCAATTGGTTTACTTTACTATAATAATAAATTATGCATTTATGCTAAGCTACACTAGGGACTTAAATAATTTTAAAATTTATAAAATATTAAAACAGATTTCCTTTGATATATATATATATATAATAGTATTCATTACAAATAATTTTAGTTAATTATATTTTTATTATAAGTTAAAAATATATTTATACAAAATTTCTTTTTATTAAAATATTTGGGGTTTCACACTTTTTCCACCTTAAAAAATATCTCCCTCGAAATTCCTTTTCCTATTAATTTGTAATCCCGATTTATTTAGTGTGACTTTTTCTTTTTGCTTTAAATGATTTCAATTATAGGAATTAATAATATAAGACATAAACGACAAATTATTATAAATTATCAAGTATAGAAATTAGAAATTTTGACGTTTAACCACAATCGAGTAATTATTTATGATTAATTTTTCATTAAGGCCCTAAATGTCCAAATATAGACCAATCTAGTAACCAAAAATAATGACACTCCCTCAAGCTGGCCAGACTCAAGAGATTATCACCACATTTATTAGTACCAGACAAGGGATCAACCTCAAGAGTTTTCATTGGGTTGGTTCATTGACAACTACTAATTGATTCTAATTTTTATCGGTTTACATGTTTTGTCTACCCATTTTCCACAGTCTGAGAATCCTATTCCTAGTTACGCTTAAATACTATTCTAAGCCTTGATACGAACTTGTCACACCTTTAAAAACGCGACTATTATATCTAATTTAAAATAATTTAATGTATATTTTATTACAATAACTAATTATTTATTACATTACATTGTGCTAAATTAAAGAATACAAACTAATAAATACAAAAATATATTCTTTCTCTTCAACTTGTCATGTGCTACTAACAACTACCCAACTCCTTAAGTAATCTTAACCTGAAAGGGTTGGGGAAAGGGGGTGAACTTCCACTAGATCAGCGAGAAAATAAATAATAGTAATATGTAGAATTTAACCTAAAGGCAGTAATTATTTAAAACGTTGTCATTGAACAGATATATGTCTTAATATAGATTAAACATTCATAAAGCGATAAATAAATAAATCAGATAAGTATATATATCCAACTGGGAAACCCATACTACCCAGCAAGCTATATACAATAAGAAGTAATAATCAAGTTGCAATGGATACTGTGGTCTTTCCCTTATGACTCCTGCCGCAATTCTCGATCCCTTATCACTCCCACTCGTAATACCCTGAGTAAACCGAACCTACGACCCACTGGCCAAGGAACAATTCGTAACATGCGCCAGGTGAGAATATGTCTAACCCTTGGTTGGATCATTGGAATGCAACGGGTAGTTTCATATATTAGTAGTACTTTGAAGGTTGGTCTCTGTAATGGAAAAATAAATGTACCCTTTTGATCTAATGGATTATGTTGATGTTGACTTTGCTAGTCATACTGTTTCACCCTTGGTAAAAACTACATTAACTGAAAATTTCAACTACATCTTTTACTGTCTTTATCTACTCAATAAATTTGAATACATAGCTATTTGTGATTTTTTTAAGATAGGTTATTTGGTTACAAAAACTAATTAATGAGCTACATTTGACTAAGTCAACTTTTGTTACTATATTTTCTAATAACTAGAGTGTGATTCAATTTAGTAAAAAGCTTATGCACATTAGAATTTGATTTGCTTATGAGGTTATTAACTCGATAAACTGTAGATATGGGTACTAATACCTTGACATATTGTTTAAAATTGTGGTGTGTTGAGTGAGGTTTCTTCTTTTTGTTTTACAAGTACCTAATATTTTGGTACTATCAATTGCTAGAAGACTCTGATGAAAATATTTTGGTTTGACCAATGTGTATCTAATTTAAGGTGGAGATTGTTTTAATATAAAGCCCAATGTTAATCTAAGCCCAAAGCTTATGTTATAATGTGTATTTATGCTGGTGAAGTGTCATTTTAATTCACATCTTCTGTCTAATCCTCTATATGGTGAAACTAAGGTATGTTTTGTAAATTTCAATCTTATGCGATAAATAATTGTTAAGACTGTGTTAAAGAAATAAAAAAGTGGAGTTTTGTATCTAGATCCTTTCATGGAACACAATTTCTTGTAATGGATACAATAAGCATGATCACAGTTCACTTAGATTACTATCTTTGTTGAAACTTTTTTATATCTAATTTCAACTTCTTACTTTAAAATTTTGATAAATTATTATCTTCATTTAATCTTTTTATCTAGTTTCAACTTTTTACTTCAAAAATTAAAGTTTTTCTAAAATTTCTAAAAAAACAATTAAATTGAATTTCTTTGTTTTTAGTGATTTTTTATTGTTAAATTTCCAATTCTTTGCTAAAAAGATAATAATAATTTTTTTAAGAAGTAATTAGGGTTTTCATTTTCCAATTTTTTTATGTTAATCAATTGGTATAGAATTTGGGCTTTTTCAACTTACTGATTAAAAACATTTAATTCTAAATTGATTAGGCTTTCTCAATCCAATTGGTGTTTCAGTTACAACCTTTTAGTTTCATTCAACATAATTTTATTATCATTGAGCGGCATCTTAACCATTTGTTTTAATAAACACTTGAGTGGTTTTTTTTCCGTCAAAACATCAAGAGATACTGTAAAAAGTTTCTACATATATGAATGGTGAAGAGTACACAAAATCATTGTTCAATAAACAATCATGGTGTTAACTAATCCAGGAGATCGAGACAAAACCTAATCCAGGTTTATCAATGATGAAAAAAACATAAATAACACGCCGCCACACAATGAAAATAGCTCTTTGAAAGACTGACTGACTCCTCCTCCTAAGCCAAGTTTATCATCGTCAATCTGAAGGTATAACTTCACTCCTTAAATTTTCTTCCTTATCTACACATATATAGTCTTCTTATCTATACATCTAAATGTTTAGTTACTTATAATAAAAGAAATTGAAAAACGTAATTTGGCTATTCATTCTACTTGTTTATATTTTTAATCTATTTTTCCCAGATTATATTATACATGTAATTTAGTATCCTCTTTAAGTAATGATATACTATGCGTTTGTTTGAATCAATGAAGTTTAGCCACCAAAAAATCAAATTGTTTTAAATTAAAATTAGTCAGTTTTGAGTACAGAAGATAGATCTACATTTAATCTAATTAGTTTTACGTTTTTTACAAAGGTACATAAGATAATATAGTGTGATTTCTCTTTGGATATCAGATTACATAAAACAAAAAAGAAGATAAGATCGTTAGCCATGATATTTCAGTCTTTATGGTAAGATACTTGTTAGGGTATTAAGATGAAAATCTTTAAATTGTTTTTAGGGTATTTCTTTCCCAACATCTTCTTTGGTAATTGAGGAAAGGATGCTAATAAATTTGATTTTTATTATTTTTTTTAAAAATAAACGTGTGTCATTTCAATGGGAGTAGAAGGGGATTCCAATGGGTTTTGTTGTTTCTTCTTTTATTTGAACAATTATGAAGAACCGTGTTTCATCACTCAATGGGAATGTGAGGGGATGGCGACGAGGTTCAAAATATTAATCAAATGGAAATCATATAGTGTATCTTTTACTTCCATATTTGAACTAAACATGTAAACAAAATGGAATGTTTTAGTTTAAGTATTCATATGTACTTTCAATTGTAATTGAAAAAGCATATAAATGGTGGTGGAATTTCGGATGTTGGAGTGAGTTATTTGCTATGCATTTTTTGAATTAAGTATTCATGCTTGTGAAAAGAAGATTTTGGGTATTTCGAGAAGATGAGTTAGGGGTAAACGACCACGCTAATAAAAAGTAAAAATTTGAAAATAAAAATAACCTCCTATCCATTTTTATGCAAGTTTCGTCTATTTTTGGATAGAGGGAATTTTAGCAAAGACATTCTGTTTGTTCAACATTTCTCAGTGCTCCTAAGTAATATAACTATTGATTGTATCCCTCCAAAGTGTTATATTCGAAGCGGATATAAATTTTTTGATGATGCTGTAAAAAAATATACAACCTTTTTTAATCCCAATTCAGGGGCTTATTTTTAGTTATTGCACTACAAATCCATTGCTTCTAAAATGAGGGTGCACCATATCCTCAATGAACCCCACTAGCAGCGATTTTTTGTGATTCGCTATTAGAACAAGTACCATCGTTGAGAGTGAAGAGATGAGTTTTATAAAAGTATCAATGTAAAAATTAATTCTTTACCCTGCTGGAAGGTGAGTGTGAAGAGATGAGTTTTATAAACTATCAATGATAAAAATTAAATTTTTACCTGTTCTTTGCCAAAGCTGGGTTGATGAGGGTGGAGACGGTGAGCGGCTTGGTGAGAATGTGAAGAGATATTTTTTATGTTTAATTGAAAATAAGATATGAGTTTTAAGTTATATGATTGGTTAGTATTGAATTACTGAGAGTTATAAGGAGTTAAATGGGGGAATTATGAGTTTAATGGGGAAAGAGGAAAAATAGGGAAATTCAGGTATGTTCTATTATGTAATATAGATATGAAATATTTTATCCTTGAGAATATGTATAATTAATACCATGAACAACAAAAAATTGAACTTTTCGATGAATTTTACAGCTAGACTAAAGATTTTACAACAACTACATTACAAAGATATGCATTTATAAAAGCTAGTTCAAAAAAAATAATTTTAAAAATCATAATTAGTGACACTTAACAATCTAATTACCAAACCAAATTATCATTATGAAAATCAAATTCATTAAATATGACAACAATTTAAGTATTTTTTATAAAAACATATAAGTTCAGTAATACTTTCATCTCTTATATTTTTTTCGATTTATTTTTCTAAATTTCTTCACTTATAAATTAGATTAAGTGATGTGAAATATATAACTATGAGAACATGCCTGAACCTCCAACAATTGAATATTTCATGAACTTTTAGATGGATTTTACAACAAGACTATAGATTTTACTACACTATGGCTATATGCATTTATAAAATTTGCTGGATAACAACTAATTTTTAAAATTATAATTAGTGAGACTTAAAAAACTTATAACTGGACTATCTCAATAAAATTCAAATTCATCAAACATAACAACAATCTAAAGATTTTCATCTTAATACCCTAAAAAGTAAATCTTACCATAAATACTGGAACGTTATGGCTAACAACCTTATCTTCTTTTTTGTTTTAGTTTATCCGATAAGTCAGTCAGTCTTTCAAAGAGCTATTTGCGTTGTGTGGCGGCATGGGTTCTTATTTTATTATCTTAATGGGCTACCTTTTTTTTAAATCGAACGCATATTTACCTGAACATCTCTCCGAAGATACTCAGTAGACTCCTCTTCTAACGCATTCTAACGCAGAGCCTTCATTTCTAACCCAAACATGAACCCGATAAAATATAGATGTATTAATACATGATTACGTTCGTTCCTACGGTAAGATATAGGTTACGACAAAGACTCACCATCGTAACAGATCCAAATCTTTGAGCTTAATTGAAGCTTCATATGCATCACTATCCAAAGAATCAACAACCTATAAAAACACAAATAGTTGAATCATGGTGAAGAAACTAACTGAAAAGGCTTTTAATTGATAAAAAATAATCATTTTCCTTCAATACCCTATGGTTCGATAAAGCCATGAAGAAACTGACTGGGAAAGAAATGGATTTTTATTAAAACACTTTTAAATTATATCCAACTATGAGCAGGTTTTTTCGAAACAACTATATTGAACATAATATTTCTCACTTTAGCTTCTTTATCCCAATACCTTCATTAAATTCCTTCTAAATCACACCTATCATATCATATAAAAGCTATAACCATTAAAAATAGATACAATCAGTAACATTGATGCCAAAAGATATAATTTAAAGAAACTGAAATACATACTCAGGTTTAAAATGAATCATCTTCACGTCTTGTAATATCCTTTAAGTTTCTATCAGTTGTAAAATGATACCTAGTTGCTTCAGATTTCAATTCTTCAGCAGCACGTAATTTTGCCTCTGATTCAATCATTTTTTCATGAGCTTCTTCCATTAATTTTCTTACTTCAGAGTATTTATTATCTGCACCAATTTTTGCCTCTTCATATATGCCTTTTAATCTGTAAAATACCATATATTGGGTAAATATTAGAGAAAAATTAGACTATGACATGAATAATCTTACATTTGCAACATATTATCTTCATGTTTCTTCGCTTCAGCCATGTCAAATGCATATTTATTCACAATATTCTTTGAACATTCATGCCAAATGACACTAAACCTTTAAGGTAATAATTATTTCTTAAAAACTGACTGAGATTTTTATTGTAATTTACCTTGTTCAATTACAATATCAGGCTACTGAAGGTAATAAAATGTGCTTCTCCATTTTTAGAACTCCAAAACACGGAAATGCAACATGACGAATCACCTGATGCACAAATGACACATGGACCAATTGAATAAATAACTCAAAATGCTAAAAGAGTCAACTATGTACTCTTTAATTATCTATATAGTTTCTAAAATTCTAAAAGGGTCAGCAAAAAACGCAATGTATAATTAAAGTTTTAAAGAAATTCTCACATTATCATCAACATCTGTGAAATTTCGCACATAAAAACTGTCATAACCCAAATTGTTCAGATACCTGCAATTCAATTAGAGTAAAAAACACATTTATCAAAGCACTACAAAATATTCTTTAACCTAATTTTACAATAGATGTGCTTCGAATACTCAACATCCATTCAAAAAAGTTAAAAATTGCAGTTTAAGACCAAAAGTTTACTTACAGTTTAAAAAAATGCAGATTAAGACCAAATTGCTCACTCCAAATGTACCTTTACTGGAATACAATTAAAAAAATACATTATTACACCTAATTACTCAATCCTGTGATTAAAAATTGTAGTTTAAGACCAAAAATTTACTTACGGTTTAAAAAAATGCAGTTTAAGACCAACTTGCTCACTTACTGTAAAAAAAATCAGAAAATGCATTATAACAGTTCAAACCCAAAAAAAAGAAAAAGAAAAATAATGGAAAAAAGCCACTAATCGAGAAGAGAACTAAATTAATTACCCAGAATCGGTCAAATACTCACTGCGCTTTGAATGACTAACTGCTTTTGTGTAATCGATCGAGACCTCATTACCAGAATTCAAAATAAAACGAAGAGCCCATAAATTTTGGAAGGGTCAATAGAGATCTTGAAATGGGGAAGAATAATGAGATGGTAATGGGTTCTTCGTTTTTTGCTCACTCTCGCCTGTGTCATCGATCGAGACCCAGAATTCAAATGAAAACATAGAGCCCATAAATTCTGGAAGGGTCAATAGAGATGTTGAAATGGGGAAGAATAATGAGATGGTAATGGGTTCTTCGTTTTTTGCCTTTTATTTGGACGGTGAGTGAAGATGATGGAGATTGGTCCTCGAATGTTGACGGTAGATGGTTGCGATTGGTCCTCGAGCGGCGAGTCGCGGTGGTGGTGATGGTGATGGTGATGGTGGAAAGGCGAGTCCTCAAACATTGAAGCGAAGACGATGGTGAAGGATTAGGGTTTTTTTCTTTCTTTTTTTCTGGGTTTAAGGAAGGTGAGTGTAAAACGGTGAGGCGATTGTTATTTTTTTTGGTATTAATTATGCGATTTTTTTTGTATTAATGACTGGTGGGGCTAGAATCGATCCTCGCCACCACTTATGTTTTGCCAGAATCGATCCTGGCCACTACTTATAAAAAAAGTGTGTAATATAATATAGATTTCAAACGAACACATCCAGATTTCAATTTTTTAGAGAATTACTTTATGTGGACACACCAAACTAGGGATTAGACCAAAGATTTAATCTTACTACCAACTAAAGACAAAAAAACAAAATTCATTTTCAATTTTTTTTTATAAATTTTATTAAAAAATACCATGAAATAAAAATTAACTAAAAAGAACCCTAATCATTTACTCCCTTTGTTCCAAAATTAATGTAAATTTAATAAAAATAATATTCCAAATTATTGTCCACTTAGAATATCAAGACACGTTTTTTCAACTTATGTTTGAAAAATCCAGAATGATGACCCATAAAAGAAAGAAGGTGCAGGATGAGGAAGGGTATGAGTTGGAAAACCAAGCCTAGCTCCTTCATGTTCCTGATAGTGACGGCGTTATATCTTGAGGGCATGAACGTAATTCTCGTACCCTAAGGTGTACATGGCTCTTATTAGATCACCAGCACTTAGAATCCTTCTATGATTGTTAATGCAAAGTTCACTAGCTTCTGAAGGGATGAACCTAATGAACACGGTAACGCATTTATGCACCTCTTTATTAGATTTATCTAAGATATAAGCATTCCCAAGCAGTATTTGTTGCATTATTCTTCCCACATTACTCAAAATCCCTACATGAATAGTTGGTGATGCTTGTGTCACTGCATATAAATCCATTAAAATACTAGTTATTGATTGTATTTTGCAGGCTTCAGACTTTCCATTATCTAAGCTTTTATTAGATCTACAATTGATTATCATACCGCAAATATGTGGTATATTCTAGATCTACCAAAATATCTTTGTGTAACTGAGAAAGTATCTTTTATCTCGAAGAAGTAGACATCCACCCAAAGAAATACATCAAGAAAACCTTACCATCCTATCCCATTTTTTGTCCATTATGATATTTATTAAGACGTATACCTCTCGGCCAATTTTTCTTCTTATAGGCATTTGGAGTATTCCAATTGCTCGTTGGTAAACACCATTTGGGAATTATTTTGGATTTCACCATAGTAGCATCAATTTTCTTATAGATAGTGTTCAATTTACTATTAGGACAAATGGGATCCTAGTTTATTGGCTATCTGAAGTATCAAGAATGAAGAAAATTCTGATTCGCCGCACTTGGACGCTGACATAAGTATTGCTACAATCGATCATTTAATTACAACCTTCGACTTTTGTAATCGTATTTTCTCGTTAATTCTTTTTGTATCAGGTAGGTGTGTCAAATGCAAATAGATCATTTTTTTATACGCTTGCCTTCTTTGAGAGATTAAATATGTATTACAATGCATCATTGTCCAGGTTGGTTGAAATTGTGCACATTCTTTTGAGTGAATACAACTGTTACCCCCTGAGCTATGGGCGGATTAACTACTTAGCCCCTACTGTTTAAACACGACTGTTTACCCCTTATACTAAGTTTTTGGCACTCTTTACCCCTAGTTAACCAAATCGGTCAAAGAACATCATTAGTTGGTCATGTGCTAGTCATGTGCGCGTTTTTGTGATATTTTACCCCTTGTACTAAGTTTTCGTGACATTTTATCATCTTATCCCTTGATTTGGAAGCTAAAGTGTTCTAAAAAAATCGAGGTGTTTCTTTGGAGACTCGCAAGAACGATAGATTACCCTCGACTTACAACTTAAATAAATGGGGTTTATTGGAGTCGCGTGAGTGTGGAATATGCACTCTGGAGGTGGAAGATTTAAATTTCTTGTAACGGAATGTTCAGTGGTAAAAAGTATGGAGGGTATTAGGTGATAAACACATGTAGAAAGCTCGAAATGAGCAGCAGGCACTTCCGTGCAGATATGGATGAGTCCATAACTGAATTCTAATATGTAGTAAGCCCCATTATTCAAAAATGAGTTGGCCCCAGAGCACCCACAGTGTGGGCTTGTCGTGTTCTCGCGTTCCATATTGCAGGTGTAGGAAATTATCTATGGTACACACTTTTTGGTCTGATGAGATTCTAGGTAGGTGGTTTTACAAGTTTATGTATTTGGGATGTTTGATGGATTGTAGGTTCTTCATTTGGTTGAATGAGACGATGGGTGAATGAAGTGGTTTGATAATTCGTGGGCTATTGTGTAAATTAAAAAATTACGTTTATGAACTGGATGCAATGGAGTCCAAGATGAATTCGTTGGCTGAGGATTTCGCTCAATTTAGAATACAGCTGTGCACTCAGCCATGTCTGCACAAAAGTGCATGCCACTCATTTCGAGCTTTTAGTAGGTGTTTATCACCCAATACCTTCCATACATTTTAGGTACTGCACATTTCAATTCCAAGAAATGTAAATCCTCCACCCCCGTAACGTATATTCCACACTCTTGAGACGCCGATTGATGTCTCATCATTTGTGATAATAAAATCTATTTCTGAGACATCATTTTAGGCGTATTTATTTAAGTATAGGTCGAATTTAGCTTGATTTAGTACACTTTCCTATTTTGGGTCTTGAATTAATTAATTATTAACTTTAGAGCATATTGGGTTTAATTATTTATTTAGTGTGAAACTTTAGAGATATGTGGTAATTAATTAGAGTCCAAGTTGGTTAAAAGAGCTAAAGGAAAGAAGATAAAAATGGAAATTGAAGATAAGGAAGTAAAAGCTAAAAACATGGAAAAGGAAAACCTGCCTTAAATCTGAATTTCTGCACCTACGACCACATATCAGCTTATATCTTAAAAACGGTGAGGAATTTGGAGAAACGGTCAGGAGAGAAGTTGAAGATCTTTCCGGGACGAAGAATTTGGTATACTCATACGCATCAATCGGATAAGGATTGAAGCTGTTACGACCAAAACAAGTACGAGGCTGATTGCATGTTTTAGGGCTACGAATTTGAGTTGGGCTAGGAGCCCATATTTACCTTTTCCTTCAAGAAAACGAATTAGGTCAACCTATACACTATAAATACAGCCTCTTAGCATTAGAAAATCATCCTTGACCAAACCTTAAGGTCAGGAAGAAACTATACAACAAGAAGAGAAGTCTGGAAGGAGCTGTGCATCAATTATGTCTCCTTCAACCTTTAATTCTGTAATTCTTTTCTTTTCTTTTCTTTTCTTAGTATGAATTAATTCTATTTAGCTTGAGTTTTAGCATGTATGTATGAACCCTAGTTTTTGTTGACATCTATCTAATTTGATTGAATATATGTTTTGATTTATCTGTTCATGTGTTGGATTTATATTCTGTGTTCTTTATGGTTGCAAACATATAGGATTACCATCAAAGTAGTTACATAACCGGTATATCTGACTATGGAATTAACACATAACGTCTAGAATAAGGTTTGATCTGACAACCCAGCCTAACTAGATAGTCAATGGTTTAGTGTATTGCTATTTTATCAATTGCAGGAACAGTTTGCTTAGGTTCTTATTGACGCAGGTAAACCCTATTTGAAACTACCTAGCGCAATTGAAACCAAACTATTGAATACTACATTATTCATACCCTACATGTTAAGAACGGCAAAACTAGTGAGGATTACTTGCTAATTACTCAAGCTAAACTTTTATACTATCTTATTTTCCTTTCTTTTATTTATTTTCTGCCTTTTAATTTATTAATTTAATTTTCTTTTATCAAAAACCAAATAAAAATCTATCTTTCTTTCTTTCTACTTGCGTATTATTATCTCTAGCTCTCATATTTGCACATGAATATTTGCATAAGTTCTTCTTAACCTTCGTAGTCCCTGAGGAACGAATTCTACTTAATCATTAAAACTTGCATCTGATCTGTATACTTGCAGAACCGTACTCAGCTTAGGGTGTTTATTTGCACTTATTTATATCATTATTTTATCACACCTTAGGCGACACCAAGTTTTTGGCGCCTGATGTCTCCCTAATTGTTCTTATTTTTTACCTTTAGGAGACATCATTTTTTGTGTTTATTTAATTAATTTGATAGACTTTTGGACTAAATATGCAATAATCCGGAATTTCCTTTTCATTTCTAGCATTTTTAGATTATTAAACTTTTGCGCGTAATATTGGTATTTTTAGTGAAAAGTTTACATGTTTTAGATGTTAGCTAGAAGAGGAATCCGAGGAGAAAGTCAAAGATCGTGAAATAGAATCAAGACTTGAAGATAAATCCCGGAGATATTATTTTTAGAGCTGAAAATCCATTTTCCAGGCCATAGATTTCTGATTTCGAGGTACTTAAGCGACGATTTAGCCGCTGACCTTTGAAGAGAAAACATTCCTTATCAAGTTACGGAACTTTAGCAACTAGAATGAGGTCAATCGGAGTCATAACGCATCAGGAAACGCCGTTTTAGTGAATGCATATCAGCAGTTACGGGATTTTGGGCTAAGTTAGTGGACTTGGGCCTTTTATATTTCATTTAATTAAAAGCCTAGGTCCAAGTCCGAATTTACACTTATAAAAGGAGGTCTGGACTTCTATTTTTCATACAATTCATATTCCACAAGATTAAACACCAGAAAGAAGCAACAGAAGGAAGAAAGAAGAAGCTACAATAGCTGGAGAGGGTCTATATCTCCGTTCGTAGTCATTCCAATTCCGGAAATTAGGTTTTTTTATCTTTAATTTTGTAATCAATTATGAATTCCATTTATTTTAATTTAGTTTTTCTTTTCAATATGAGCTAAACATTTCATAGTGCTTGAGAACAAGTAATGGGTGAATCCCAATTTTATTGAATAACGAATGTTGAATTTGGGTTTCTGTTAAATTAAATTAGATTGAGTCTTTTACTCTTTTCGATAATTTGTGATTGTTTACTGTTTTTAGAGTCGCGAACTAAGAACATGTATTAGTATCTAGGCTATTCCACATATGTGGCGTGTGGATCATCCTGACGGAGGGTTTAGGTATAGAATTAATTATTCAATCTAGGATAGAAGCTATTGATTCTGACGAACTTAGCTAATTCTAGGGCCAATGAGGTAATAAAACTTAAACATCTAACGGTGGATAATATTTACCCTGACGGGACTAGTGACACTTTAGGATCGCCTTATAGTCCACCCTGACGGGGGTATAAGGAATTTAGAATCCCGACCATTGTAATAGACCAATTTAGCCCTTAAACAACATAAGTTAGGAAATAGGATTGGGAGGATCCTTGCGTTCTCAAGTGCTACCTTCTCATATTGCGTTTTACATCATTTTACTTGCGTCTTAGCTTTTACTTGCATTTATAATTTGTCTTTCATTTAGTAGCTTTAATAAACAAAACCAAACAAACATATTTTCTTTACTTGTTTTCATAAGTGCAACCATTCATTACTTGTTAAACATTGTAGCCAACCATCCCGTCCTTGGAACGAATCTGTTTTATCATATATACTACTTGGGACAACCGTACACTTGCGGTTGTGGTTCGATTATTTATTTCATTTATTTAGAACACACAAAGGACCACCAAGTTTTTGGCGCTGCTGCCGAGGACGGTAGCGTGTGACCACGGTGTTTACCTTTAGTGATAGTTGCATTTATTTTATTTTATCAGTTTTACGCTTTTTGTTTGTTAGCTTTTTCAGGTTTTTAGGTTTGGTGTATGCGAAGAAGGTTATTCAAGGATCTTGAGCCAACACCTCCGATCCTTAGTAATCCAGAATCGTTGATCAGACTTGCTAACAAGAGAAGAAGAGAACGAGAGGCTTTAGAGGTAGTAGAATTAATTAACAGAATGGAAGAGATCAATCTTCAAGATCAACAAAATAATCAACCAGGTCAACTAGGCGCAAATGGCCAACCTTTGGCTCCAGGCGCTATTCCTCCAATTCCACCATTGAATCCTAATCCTCAAGTTCGAATAGTGATGAATCAAGATCCGTGCTTTACTAATGGCCCACCAGAAGTTCCATTCTGTGCTCCTGCTATAGGAGTAGGTGCTCCAGATATTGATGTTCCACGATTCCGTCCTGATTCGGGTATGTTAGCTCAATTCCAATATTTTGGGAATTTTCGTGGTAGACCATCAGAAGATCCTCTTAGAGCAGTACAGAAGTTTAAGCAGATATGTGATTCTTATATCACACAAGGAGTTTCAAGAGAACAGATGTATTTTGCTGCGTTTAAATTTTTTGTTATTGATGGAGCGAGTGAATGGCACGATACACAAGATCCTACAAAGATAACCAACTGGGACCAATAAGAGACTGCTTTCTTTGACAGGTATTACCCAAGTAACATGCGATTAGATGCTGAGTTAGAATTGACGCATTTCCGTCAAGAATATGATGAAACTGTGGGTAAGAGTTGGACAAGATTCCAGATGTGTTTGCGTAGAGTTCCCACTCATGGCTTCTCAGAACAACAACAGCTAAAAATCTTTTATAGAGGCCTTGATGGGACTTCGAGAGAGAAATTGGATACGCTATGTGGTGCAGGTTTTCTTCAAGTTCAACCCGCTCATGCTAAGATCATTTTAGAAAGAACAGTCAAGAAAGAAGTTGGGTGGAATTCAGTAAGAACACCGGTTAAAGGAGTGAATAATGTTGATATGGAAGAAAAATTTGCTACGCTTGAGAATAAGATTCAGAATACTATAGAGCAACAATTGAAGCAGCTTACTTTAGCTGTAAAAGAAGGATTATCGGGTAAGAAGGTAGTTGTGCATGCTGCACAAGAGGTTTATATGTGTTTGATTTGCAGGGTAGATGATCATGATGAGGAAAATTGTCCGAATAACCAAGAGTCCGTGATGTTTATGTCCAACAGAGGTAACTTCAATTCAAGTGGTAATGGATATCAGCCTAACAGAAACCATCCTGGGTTTCAATACTCAAATCCTAATGGGGCAGCCAATCCTACATATGCGTATCAGCCGCGTCCCCAAGGTAACAACTATAATCCAAGACCACACAACAATTATCAAGGAGGACAGAATCAGGGTAATTATGTACAAAGACAAGCTCCTCAGAATACGTACGATGAAAACTTGAACCAGAAAGCCTTACCTGCCCATCCACAAGAAGGAGTAGTTACCCTTCAGAAAACGGTTGAAAGTTTAATTGCTCTTCAGACACAAGCTATGGAACGTCAGAATGCAGCCGAAGCAAATATGAAGTTGTTCCAGAATCAGCTAAGTCAAATTAATAAACAACTGAATCAACGTCCACAAGGACAACTTCCTAGCGATACTGAGAATCCAATACAACGTGAAGATTGCAAAGCCGTTACATTAAGAAGTGGTAAGAACCTTCCTCCACCTCCTTTTCCCGTTATGAAAGAGAAAGAAGTTCCAAGAAAAGAAAAGGAAGTGGGTGAGAAAGAGAAAGAGAATGAGAAAGATAGTGAGGTTGAAGAAATCGAAAGACCAAGAGAAGATTCGAAAAAGAAAGATGATATTGTGATCAATCGCCCTCCACCACCGTTTCCATCTCGAGTTCAGAAAAAGGGTGATTTGGGTGATTTTCAGAAATTCTTTAATATAGTGAAGGGTCTAACTAGAGGCAATTCGAGATATTCCTAAGTATACGAAGTTTTTGAAGAGGGCCCTCACTAACAAAAGACCTTACTGTGATAACGAGATGATTGGCCTTCCTGAAGAGTGTAGTGCGATTTTCCAGAGTAAACTACCTCCGAAGTTAGTTGATCCTGGGAGTTTCACGATTCCGATATCGATTGGAGAAGAATGGAAAGGAAAGCGCTGTGTGATTTGGGGGCAAGCATCAATTTGATGCCCAAGTCAATCTTTGATAAGCTTAAAATTGGAGAAGCAAGACCTACTTCTATGGTCTTGCAAATGGCGGACAGGTCCCTTGCACATCCTGAAGGCCGCATTGAGGATGTCCTTGTTAAGGCAGGTACACTTATATTTCATGTTGATTTCGTAATACTTGAGTACGATGCAGATAGAAATGTCCACATTATTTTGGGTAGACCATTCCTAGCTTCAGGGCGTACATTAATCGATGTAGAGAACGGAGAATTAACGATGAGGATACAAGACGAGGAAGTTAAATTCAATGTATTTCGAGCTATGAAATTTCCAGATTCTCAGGAAGATTGCTTCAGAATGGATGTAGTTGAGCAGGCATCGCAAGAGGTATTTGATTGTTTTAATTATGATGATATTTTGCAGGCCGCTTTAACATTAGACTTACCTGAGATGATGGAAGAGCTTGCCGAAACAGTGGCAGCTCTTAATTCTGAAAATCCGAAGTATAGGCGTCTAGCCTATGAACCTGTGAGAGAACCGGGGGAGATCATTCCTAAAAAGAAGCCTTCAATTGAATCTCCTCCAGAATTGGAAGAAAAACCATTGCCATCACACTTGAGGTATGCATATTTGGGTATCAATGAAACTCTACCTGTTATTGTTTCAGCTAATTTAACAGATCCTCAAGAAGATAAACTGTTGCGTGTGTTGAGAGCCAACAAAGAAGCAATAGGTTGGACAATTGCTGACATCAAAGGCATTAGTCCATCCTATTGTCAACACAAAATTACACTTGAAGATAACAACGCACGCTCAGTTGAAGGTCAAAGGAGATTGATGCCCGTGATGAAGGATGTGGTGAAGAAAGAGGTGATCAAGCTTTTAGATGCGGGGATTATCTATCCCATTTCGAGTAGTGAATGGGTGAGCCCAGTTCAGTGTGTACCAAAGAAAGGAGGAATGACAACAGTTCTTAACGATAAAAATGAGGCGATTCCTTCAAGAACGGTAGTTGGTTGGAGAGTTTGCATGGAATACAGAAAGCTGAACAAAGCCACCAGAAAAGATCATTTCCCCTTGCCCTTCATCGATCAAATGTTAGATAAATTAGCCGGAAGGGAATATTACTGTTTCTTGGATGGCTACTCCGGGTACAATCAGTTACGTGGCTCCAGAAGATCAACATAAGACTACCTTTACATGCCCATTTGGTACTTTTGCATATCGTAGAATGCCATGTGGGTTGTGTAACGCTCCCGCTACTTTTCAGAGATGCATGATGACCATCTTCTGGGATATGATTGATAATTTCCTGGAAGTGTTTATGGACGATTTCTCCGTGTTCGGTGATGATTTTGATAAATGTTTGGATAACTTGGAGAAAGTGTTGGTAAGGTGCAAAGAAACAGACTTGGTGTTAAATTGGGAGAAGTGTCATTTCATGGTTCGGGAAGGTATTGTTCTGGGTTAGAGGTTGATAGAGCGAAGATAGAGGTAATTAAAAATCTCCCCCCTCCTATTTCTGTTAAAGGGGTAAGGAGTTTTCTTGGCCATGCTGGCTTCTATAGACGATTTATTGAGGTTTTTTCTAAGATTGCTAAACCGTTATGCAACTTACTCGAAAAGGACTCCAAATTCCTTTTTGATGAAGCTTGTTTAACGGCCTTCAAAGAAATCAAATAAAAGCTTATTTCTGCTCCTATAGTGTTACCTCCGGATTGGAATTTACCGTTTGAAGTTATGTGTGATGCGAGTGATTTGTGTATAGGAGCTGTATTGGGACAGAGAAAAGAGAAAGTTTTTCATTCGATTTACTATGCTAGTAAAACTTTTAGTGGTGCTCAGATTAATTACACAGTTACAGAGAAGGAGTTACTAGCAGTGGTATATTCAGTTGATAAATTTCGCTCTTATCTTCTTGGAGCGAAAGTTATTGTTTATACAGATCATTCCGCGATCAGATATCTTATGGAAAAGAAAGATGCGAAACCAAGGTTAATCAGATGGGTTCTATTGCTGCAAGAGTTCGATTTAGAGATCAAGGATAGAAAGGGTTGTGAGAATCAAGTGGCAGATCATCTATCACGTTTGGAGGGTTCAGAGATGAATAGTGGTACTGAAGCAGTTAGAGAAGAGTTTCCTGATGAGAGTTTATTCGTTGTTCGAGATTATGAAGCTCCGTGGTATGCAGATATTGCGAATTTAGTAGTGAGTGGTGTTTTTCCTGAAGGTTCTACTTATCAAGAAAGAAAGAGGTTAGCTGATCGTACTAGACAGTTCTTTTGGGAGGATCCGTTCCTCTACAAAGTTTGTGCTGACCAAATGATACGAAGATGTGTAGCAAGGGAAGAAACTGAAGCCATTATAGCTGGATGCCATGACTCATTATATGGAGGACATTTCAAAGGAGACAGAACGGCTGCGAAGGTATTTCAATTAGGTTTTTACTGGCCTTCTCTTGTGAAAGATTGTCATGAATATGTTAAGAAATGTACGAGATGCCAGTTTACCGGAAACATATCCAAGAGGGTTGAGATGCCGCGTAATAATGTGTTAGAAGTTGAGATATTCGATGTTTGGGGTATAGACTTTATGGGTCCTTTCGTTCCTTCAAATGGTAACCTCTACATCTTATTAGTTGTTGATTATGTGTCTAAGTGGGTAGAAGCGGTGGCTTTACCTACTAATGATTCACAAGTGGTGATCAAGTTCTTGAAATCACATATTTTCACTAGGCATGGCACACCTAGAGTAATTATTAGCGATGGAGGATCTCATTTCGTTAATAAATATCTGAAGACTGTTCTAGAGAAATATGGAGTAAGACACCGTGTATCAACTGCATATCATCCACAATCTAATGGTCAAGCTGAAGTTTCGAATCGTGAAGTCAAGTCAATCCTAGAGAAAACCGTTGGTCCTACAAGAAAAGATTGGTCAATGAAGTTAGATGATGCGTTGTTGGCCTATCGTACTGCGTTCAAGACTCCAGTGGGTGCATCTCCCTATCGTATGGTGTACGGTAAGGCTTGTCACTTACCTTTAGAGCTTGAAATGGGTGCCTATTGGGCAATTGCGCAGTTGAACTTAGATCCTATCTTAGCCGGAAAGAATCGTATGATGAAGCTTAATGAACTTGACGAATTCCGATTGCATGCTTATGAAAATGCCAAACTTTACAAAGAAAACACGAAGAAATGGCATGATAATCGGATTCGTACAAAGAACTTTGAAGTGGGGCAAAGAGTGTTGAAGTATAACTCAAAGTTCAGCAATTATCCGGGTAAGTTAAGATCTAAGTGGTCAGGTCCATACATTGTGACCAAAGTTACACCTCATGGGGCGATAGAAATAGAACATCCGCTAAAGAACCGTACCTTTGTGGTTAACGGTCACAGATTGAAGATATACCATGGAGGTGAAGATACCAATCGCTCGGAAGATCCACATCCCGGGGAGGTCATGTATCTCCTCGAAACTCCCTAAGAGCGTGAGGTAACCCGTCGAGCTTAACGACGTTAAGCAAAAGCCAATTCATTGTATATTAGCTGAGTTTTTAATTTTTGCAATTTAGAATAGTTTGATTTTCGTAATTTTAGTGTTTATTATTAAGAAATGAGGAAGGGTAGTTGTTTTTGATGATTTCAGGGGTAAAAAGGTCATGAGTTTGTGGTCGATTTGGCGAAAAAAGGAGAAAAAGAGGTTGGATGTCCAGGAGGAACCGGGAACCCGGTTTCGCAAAAACCGGGAACCCGGTTTTGGAGCTGGTACCAACCTTTTCAACGCAACACTTGGCGTCTTGGTTCACGATACAGCGTCGAAACCGGGAACCCGGTTTTGGTGTTGTAACTTCTGAAAATCTCTGACCCAGCGTCTTGGTGGCTTGCGTTTTGCTGCGTTTTGGTTCGCGCCATCGACACAAAACCGGGAACCCGCATTTGGCAAAACCGGGTACCCAGTTTCGGAGCTGTAAGTGGTGAAATTCTCTGACCTAGCGTTTTGGCGCGTCTTGACTCGCGCCATCGAGAAAATCCGGGTACCCGCATTCCACAAAACCGGGAACCCGGTTTCGGCGAGTAAAATCTCTGACCCCGCGTCTTGGGGTTCAGCGTTTTGGTGTGTTTTGAAAAAAAAAAAAATTCATTAAGTAATTTTCCGCGCCGTCAGAGCGACGCGGAAACGTGAACCCGGTTTGCAAAAAACGGGAACCCGCTTTTGAAGCTGTGATGTCGGTTTTTGGGGCCTTAACCTAGTTTTCTTAGCCTCTTCTGCAAGTTTTTACCTAAAACGCACCGATAGCCTCCCCACCTCCGAAATTCATCAACCAAAACACTATATATCATCCAATCCTACCCTCTTTCACCACAAAAACACAAAATCAACTCACCTCCTCTCCAAAATAACATCAAATCCTTAGTTTTTCCCAAGATTCTTCTTCGTCAAATCCTTAAATTTAACCCAATTCCTTCTTCTCCCATCCAAATTAAACAAGACCCATCTCATATTCCACCTAGTTCTTCAATTCCTAAGCCTCAAAACATCAAAATTCTAAACTTTTTCTCTAAGTTTTTCATTATTTGAAGTTTTGAGTTTGGGGTGGAAATAGATGACTAACAGAACCGGTGATTTTCGAAGAACTGCTCCTAGAAGAAAAACCACCATTGGTGGTTCCCAAGATCAAGCTATTGAGATTCCTGATTCGCGTCCTAAACGAAAAATTGATGAAGTTAAGCTTGATTCTAACAGAAAAGAAATCACAGGTCAAAAGAGAAGATTAATTGATGAGATAGAAAGTGAGAAGGAACCAGAAGAGGAAATTGCGAAGAACATTGAGGAGGAAACTGAACAAGAGATTCCGGAAGTACCAGTTCAACAGAAACCTCTGCGTATGAAGATGTGGGCCCACAAGCCTAAGAGGGTTTATACTTGTTGGAATACTCAGGTTCGTGAAAGAATTGAATTTTTGAAGTTTGGTGAGGAGACAAATTTTCCTAAGGGTATTATGAGTAGTGAACACAAGGAATATGCTGTGACATGTGCTAAGTTTGGTTGGAAAGAGTTGCAAGAAAGGAAGTTTGAGTTTATTCCTACTTTGGTGCGAGAATTTTATGAAGGTTTAGCCACCTCCCGTGATGCAATTGATATCCGCAAAAAGGTAGTTCCTTTCTCTATTGAACGTATTCGGAAATCCTTGAAATTACCCAACTTTTCTGGAACATGCCCTTTCCAAGAAACTCTTATTGACCCTTCTTTCGATTTTGAATCCCTTTGGGGGACCGTGCTTGTTAATGGGGCTAGCCCAATTCCTGAAGGAGAATAATATCCTGGACAGTTTTACAGCAGTAGTTTGACACCTCGTGCGAAGGTTTGGTCACGTTTCGTAATACCCACTTTCTTTGGTATTAAACACACTTCCGAGTTGAAGAAAGAGCACGTATTTGTTATTAAGTGTATTTTGGAGGAGAAACCATTTGATGTTGCTAAGATCATTTATGATACAATCATGGAGTTCGCGAAATCACCAATGAAACAACAAAATCTGAAGTTTCCTTGTACTATTACTCAGTTGTGCCTAGACGCAAAGATTCCGCGTAAGAACGCATATATTGACGTTGTTTCAGTTGGTGTGAGTATAGCTTTGAGCACAATCAAGAATATCCATGAAGAAGCAACAAGAGCTACCAAGAGCCCTAGAACTCCTCAATCAAAGAAAGCGAAAACTGTTCCTGAGTTGGAATCGAAGATTCAGGTGTTGGAAGAGAATCAGGAGAAGATGATTGCTACCTTAGGGAACGTTACGAAAGAATTGGACCTGCTTCGAAATTTGATCTTAGGCGTAAATACACTTCAAAACGCGATTTACGATGCTGTTACGCGAGATAAAGGTCCAGAACGCAACACCGATAACCAGCCTCGCGCTGGTTAAGATACGTTTCCTAAACTTTCCTCTTAGTGTAGATTAGTTTAAATGCTTTATTGAGTCTTTTCGAGTCGTGGGGACACGACTCATTTTTGAGTTTGGGGTGGGGTTCGTTGCCTCATCCCAGTTTTTATGTGTTATTTGCTTTATTTGCTTTCAATAAAAGAATTTTCGGAGTTGCGTTTGACTGTAGAAATTTTTAAATATCCCTTTAAGCATACTTTTGATAAATCTATGATAGTAAATAGTGGACTTTAGGGATTGATATAAAACGCATTTAGAATTGCATGCAAACATAGGTAATTAATAGGAAAAATTAATGAACAATGCAAATGAAGTAAGCTTGTACTCAAGGAATATGTTTGGTGTGTAGAAAGTGAAATCCTAATTAGTAGAGAACCCACCTAGATATGAACTAAAGACAAGCTATGTACTTAGGAAAATGATAGGGGCAGTTCTTTGTTAGCCATTTGTGCCTTTTTAGCCTTCTATCCCTTGTATTAATTATTACCCGTCCTAGCCCACTTTGAGCCTTTAGCCTTTTCTTTGTAGCCATGATATAAGCCATTATCCCTTAGATTATTAGGCATGACCATATGACCCGCACTTGAATCACAATCCTGAGACATGTCTCGAGTTTGAGTTTGGGGTGGTGGGACCACTTATGGGGAATTAAATGGGTAGGGATCGATGTGTTTTGTATTGTAGCACAATTGTAGATGATATATACTTGTAACCCTTTGCCGGGAATGAAGAAAAATGAAAAAGAAAGAAAAAAATGAAATTTTTTGAAAATTCATACAGTAGGAACCGGGAACCCGGAATCGTCAAAACCGGGAACCCGGTTTGCTTCTGTACACAAAAAAAAAAGAGAGAAAAGAAAATAAAAAGAAAAATATGAATGAATAAAACACCCGGCAAAGTGAAATTTTTCTGAAAATCATCTTGTTTATAGTGGGTAGACATGGGACGCTAAATTGTTGCGTATATGGGTGAGTGAGAACATCTTTTGAGCGTTAACTCAAGCTCGAGGGCATTGTTGATGGTAAGTGTGGAGAGAGCCAAAAGCTCACTTCAAATTTACCAAATATACATCCACACCTGTCCTTAAGCCAATATTATAACCGTAAAGATCTCGTGATTCCTAAGTGCATAGTGAATTTATTATTCCGTTGATAGGGAATACACTAGGTGGAGCGTTCAAAGCGAGTTAGGATTAATGACCACCCTATAGCCATCATACAGAGATGAGTACAAGTGTAACCTTCAAGCATTGCAACTTTAATTTTATGATTGAGATTATTTATGTTTGATGTTGCATTCTAGATGTATGTGTATATTAGTTTCTAGAGTTTGCTATATGAGATTTATTTTGAGAATTGCTTTAGGGTTTATTTATTAGCTTCTGCTTGTTTATACGCTTACTTATACCCCTTTGTTTTGTTTTACTTTGTCGGGACGACAAAGGTTTGAGTTGGGGGTCTTGATGTCTCCCTAATTGTTCTTATTTTTTACCCTTAGGAGACATCATTTTTGGTGTTTATTTAATTAATTTGATAGACTTTTGGACTAAATATGCATTAATCCGGAATTTCCTTTTTATTTCTAGCATTTTTAAATTATTAAACTTTTGCGCGTAATATTGGTATTTTTAGTGAAAAGTTTACAGGTTTTAGATGTTAGCTAGAAGAGGAATCCGAGGAGAAAGTCAAAGATCATGAAATAGAATCAAGACTTGAAGATAAATCCCGGAGATATTATTTTTAGAGCTGAAAATCCATTTTCCAGTCCATAGATTGCTGATTTCGAGGTGCTTAAGCGATGATTTAGCCGCTGACATATCAAGAGAAAACATTCCTTATCAAGTTACGGAACTTTAGCAACTGGAATGAGGTCAATCGGAGTCATAACGCATCGGGAAAAGCCGTTTTAGTGAAGGCATATCAGCAGTTACGGGATTTTGGGCTAAGTTAGTGGACTTGGGCCTTTTATATTTCATTTAATAAAAAGCCTAGGTCCAAGTCCGAATTTACACTTATAAAAGGAGGTGTGGACTTCTATTTTTCATACAATTCATATTCCACAAGATTAAACACCAGAAAGAAGCAACAGAAGGAAGAAAGAAGAAGCTAAAAGAGCTGGAGAGGGTCTATATCTCCGTTCGTAGTCATTCCAATTCCGGAAATTAGGTTCTTTTTATCTTTAATTTTGTAATCAATTATGAATTCCATTTATTTTAATTTAGTTTTTCTTTTCAATATGAGCTAAACATTTCATAGTGCTTGAGAACAATTAATGGGTGAATCCCAATTTTATTGAATAACGAATGTTGAATTTGGGTTTCTGTTAAATTAAATTAGATTGGGTCTTTTACTCTTTTCGATAATTTGTGATTGTTTACTGTTTTTAGAGTCGCGAACTAAGAACAGGTATTAGTGTCTAGGCTATTCCACATATGTGGCGTGTGGATCATCCTGACGGAGGGTTTAGGTATAGAATTAATTATTCAATCTAGGATAGAAGCTATTGATTCTGACGAACTTAGCTAATTCTAGGGCCAATGAGGTAATAAAACTTAAACATCTAACGGTGGATCATATTTACCCTGACGGGACTAGTGACACTTTAGTATCGCCTTATAGTCCACCCTAACAGGGGTATAAGGAATTTAGAATCCCGACCATTGTAATAGACCAATTTAGCCCTTAAACAACATAAGTTAGGAAATAGGATTGGGAGGATCCTTGCGTTCTCAAGTGCTACCTTCTCATATTGTGTTTTACATCATTTTACTTGCGTCTTAGCTTTTACTTGCATTTATAATTTGTCTTTCATTTAGTAGCTTTAATAAACAAAACCAAACAAACATATTTTCTTTACTTGTTTTCATAAGTGCAACCATTCATTACTTGTTAAACATTGTAGTCAACCATCCCGTCCTTGGAACGAATCTGTTTTATCATATATACTACTTGGGACAACCGTACACTTGCGGTTGTGGTTCGATTATTTATTGCATTTATTTAGAACACACAAAGGACCACCAGCGCCGCTGCCGGGGACTACATCGTTAGTCCTTGTGCAATTATCTAGTGCTTTATTTTAGTTAGTTCTATTTTACGTTTTTCTTTTTAGTTTTTGTTTTACAGATTTTTTTTCCAGGCAAGAGCAGATTTATTAGGAAAGGAAAGTTTTGTATTATTAGATCCTACAGAAGCTAATTATGGAGTACGTTCTTGAAACCAATAGAAGTTGGCCGATTAAATCAGAAAAACAAAAAGAGACTTTAGAATCTCTAAAGCTCAAAGAGTTAAACTAACAACTTGAGGAATTACGAGAACAAGCGCGAAAACTAGCCAATAGAAATCTAGTACATACCTTACCTTCATGTCCTAGTTGTGGAGCAAGAGATCACTCGTGGGAATATTGCATAAATAATCCAGTTTCAATTTCCTTCCTACCTTATCAAAGAAACCATTATTATGATGGTTATTATCAATCTCAAGGAAATTACGCTGATTATCAACCCCACAGAATTATAATTGGGTCGGAAATCAACAAACATATTATCAACCGCGGCCACAATCTTATTATCCTCCACAACATATCTATCAAGAAGCGCCAATTTATAATGAAGCTTATCAAGAACCACTTTCTTATTCAATGCAGCAAACCATACAAGAGCAACCTTTGAGGTTGAATTCAAGTATGGCTAAACTGATGCAAGCAGTTGAAGATATGGAGATTAGACAACAAGAATTCCAAACCCAATTCAAGATGCTTAAGAATATCGATCATACCATGTCACAAATGGTGAATAAACTTCAAATCTTTGCAAAACGGAAACTCCCAAGTGACACTCGTGCTCCAGAAGATAATGTTTGTCATGCAGTTGAATTAAGAAGTGGAAAACAATTACCTTCACCTAGAGTAGAACCAGAACCAACCTCTATTCCTGAGAAAGTGGCTGAAGAAACAATTGAAAACAAGGTGGAAGAGGTAATTGAACAAATAGGTGTCCTAGAGAAGACACAAGAAAAGAAAGAGAGCCCAGTGGTAACCAACACATGTCCTCCTCCACCGTTCCCGTCACATGTCAGAAATCAAAACAATGAAAAAGAATTCAAGAAGTTCCTTAACATGGTGAAGGAGTTAAAGATCAGCATCCCGTTTGTAGAAGCTCTCACAAGAATGTCAAAATATAGCCAGTTCATGAAGGACATTCTTTCTAACAAACGAAGTTTAGAAACCGGAAAGATGAATGGATTGCTAGAGGAGTGTAATGCTACAAATAAAATAGAGTTACCACCAGACACACCTCTACCCATGAATTCTTGGATGGCACCATCCATGATTATGAAGAATAGAGCTGAGAAGTTCGTGGGAATTAGAGGCAGGGGTGGAAATTTTGTCATTCGTAATCGAGGTAACACGTCTAACTTTCAAAGACGTTAAACAAAAGTGCTGTACGGGAGACAACCCGCCATTTTTTTAAGTTTTCATGTCTTGTACGTTTTTATTTTATGTTTTAATTTAGTTGTTTTTAGTTGATATTGCATATTTGAGATAGGTATTAGTGTTTTTGATGTTTAGGTTTTAGAAAAATCGAGTTCGGGAGGAAAAACACGAGTTTTGGATATATTCAGACTGCCTCACCGGCATACCGGCGGATTCTTCTGGTATACCGGCGAGCAGAAAACCCGAGCCCACGGGTGTCACCACGCGTTCATTGCCGAGAGGTCCCAATTTGAAAAGCTCCAGCACCGGTATGTCGGGCCCTAGCGCCGGTATACCGGCCAGAAGAAAACCCGTGCCCACGTGTAGAGGACTCGGGTATTTTGACGTAACTTAGACTCCATGAACAGAAGATGTGGTATACCGGGCCCCATGGCCGCTATGCCGCCCGACCCCGCTGTGACGAGAAAACAAAATTCTGGACACAATCTGAGAAAACTTCGGCAAGTCATATCTTTGCGCTCGGATGTCGGAATCAGGTGATCTTTGAGCCTAAACTGCATAACTTTTTGAGATCTAGCTATTGGGGAGGTTTTCGTTCTCGACCGGTATTCCGGCCGGAAGGCCGGTATGCTGGCCAGAAAACCTGTGCCCACGGGGTGTCGTCACGTGTTTTATGCCGAGAGGTCCATTCCGAAAGCAAGCAACTCCGGTATACCGGGCCCTACGGCCGGTATACTGTAGGGCCCGGTATACCGCCCTAAACTGCTGGAGAGAGAAAAAACGCGTTTTTCAGGTTATAAGGGTGAGGAAGTTGCTCTATTACGAATTTTTCAATCCTTAAGCTTCTCCTTTTTCCCCAAACCTCTCCCAACTCCATGGATGCTTCATCAAACCTTCCCCAAACATCAAAACACTACCTAAACTCCATGAAAACACATAAAATATTTTCTCCACATCATTAAAAAGAAGATTCAACCACCCAAATCTTACCAAAACACATTGAATCCTAGAATCAAAAGCTTAAATTTCAGAAATTCATCCAACAATTTCTTAAATCCATACCAATCCATGAAGAATCCATCTTACCCACATAGAGAATCATCATCAAATCATTTTTCCTAACCCAAATAAAGCTTGTACAACCAATAATCAAGAGTTTCAAATTTCAAGAGTGGTTAAAGCTTTGAGTTGGGGTTCAATTGAGATGATTAGGAGAACATAAACATTATCTACAATAAGGGAGATGAAGAAAAGCAAGGTATTGGATTCTAATTGAGAAGAAATCAAGTGAGAAAAGTCCTAGTTCCAATTCAAAGGGTAAAACAAGTCAAGAGAAGTGAGGTAGCTTGCTGTGTTGATTTAATGGGCAAAAAGGTTCCAACTTTAGCAAAGAAAACAACACAACCTCTCCAATTCGAAGACCCTACACCCGAAGAATAAGAGAAAGCTTAAATGGCCATGATAGCTTCTCCGAAGAAACAATTAAAGGAACTACCTTTTGCTTATGAGAAAGTATTTGAAGAAGAAGTTGATAAAGGAGAATACAAGAAGATTCATGAAGATTTGGAAAGATTGGGTTGGTCTACGTTAATCGTAAGACGTTCTAAAAAGACGTTCTTTTTGTTGAATTGTATTTTGTGGAGAAGAGGATGTGGCACAGTTGATCTATGAGGAGGTGATACGATTTTTTTCGATCTCTCCCATCTCGTTATTTAATGCAATATCCTACTATGATCACGTGTCTTGATCGGAAAGCGAATAAGAATTTGGGTGAAGAAGAAACACGTGAATTTAAGATAAGTAAAAATATTGACAATGCTTGGATCATTAAAGTTTTGAGAGTAATTACGCAACTTTCAAAAGAAGAAAAGGAGTACATCATAACACTCCGTGAGCAATTAAAGAAAATCCAGCAAATCCTATTTTGGATGTCGATAAGGCGAGGTAATAGCCTCGAAGAGTATGTTTTCTTTCTTCCCTACCATTTCTTTATGTGAAATATGTATCTAATTTTAAATTTTATTTATTTTATTTCTTGAGTCTTTTTCGAGTCGTGAGGACACGACTCATTTTTGAGTTGGGGTGGGGATGCGTTGTCCTCATCTTCGTTTTTGTTTATTCATAAAATTTAAAAAAAAAGTTTGGGTTGAAGTAGGCATAGAATATGTTGAATGTACCTATTTGAGCATGATTTAATTAGGTCAATGATAGTAAGTAGTATGTTTTTGAAAGATGTTACAAATATGTTTAACATGCATGTATGAAAACAAGAAATAAAAGATAGAAAAGTTAATGAGCAATGCTAAGAAATTACGTTGAAACTTAGGGAGAGTTAGTTGGTGTAGAACGTGAGATTTGAAATTAGTTGAAAACCCACTTATCTACGAACTAATAATGAAAACGTAACGAAATCTGGTAGTTAGAAAAATAAATAAGGCAGTTCTTTCATATTAAAACCACTTGAAGCCTTTTATACCTTCTCACCCTTTTTATTTGATTATCGTTATTATTATCCGTCTTAGCCCCTCTGAGCCTTTCTAAAGCCTTTTATTGAAACACATTATAATTCATACCCTTAGTTTTTAGGACTTATCTATATGACCCGCACTCGAATCGCAAAACCTGAAACAAGTCGTTTTTAGGGCTTGAGTTTGGGGTGGTGGGTTTCATCATTAGGGAACATTGGGATTCGGG
Source organism: Nemophila menziesii (assembly GCA_029959085.1). Classification (NCBI taxonomy): domain Eukaryota; kingdom Viridiplantae; phylum Streptophyta; class Magnoliopsida; order Boraginales; family Hydrophyllaceae; genus Nemophila; species Nemophila menziesii. The sequence continues at coordinate 893,667 of JARWIR010000044.1, forward strand.
AATTGTAATTGTGATTTTATTGATGATGAAAAAGTTAATATTGTAACCCTTTGCCGGGGGTAATAGTGAATGAAAAAGAAGCTACGAGCTAAATTTGCCAACAACGGAATAATAAAAAAGAATATATATATGAAAAATAGCATGATAACTCGACATTAAAAAGAGAGTCATAGCTATAAAAGAAAAAAAAATTGATATGAAAAGAATATATATTTGGACCGGCAAAGTATAGATCATCATAAAAAGTTTTATTTGGGATTTATTAAGGATGCACATCAAAAGCATCAATAAATTGGGTTGAGTGAGAACATCTTCAAGTGAAACTCAAGCTCTAGGGCGATTCGTTGATGGCTAGTGAGAAGAGAGCCAAATGCTCACTTTTCATTATCCAAATATACCACACCGTCCTTAATCCCCGTTATAACCAAAGACCTTAGGATTTCTAACTACTTGGTGGAGAAACAATTGAGCTATTAGGTAGTAGGTAAGTGGACCAGTGAATGCTATATTAGGACCTGTGAACAACCTATAGCCATTAGCATGAACTAAGTTATCATCCTCTCCTTCTGGCATTGCGAAGTTAATCTTGACGGGAATTTATGGATTGTTGATTATGTGTATATTAAGCATACTTGTACATGATTTATTGAGCATTACTACATGAGACTTTTTAGATACTATGCTCTAGGATCATTCATTATGTTTAGTTCTTATTCTCCTCCGACTTCTTCTTCTTGTTTAGTCGACTACCCTACTGTTCTTTATTTTTATTGTATCGGGACAATACAACTTTGAGTTGGGGATCTTGATGTCTCCTCATTTGTAATAATAAAATCTATTACTGAGACATCATTTTAGGCGTATTTATTAGAGTATAGGTCGAATTTAGCTTGATTTAGTACACTATCCTATTTTGGGTCTTGAATTAATTAATTATTAACTTTAGAGCATATTGGGTTTAATTATTTATTTAGTGTGAAGCTTTAGAGATATATGGTAACTAATTAGAGTCCAAGTTGGTTTAAAGAGCTAAAGGAAAGAAGATAAACATGAAAATTGAAGATAAGGAAGTAAAAGCTAAAAACATGGAAAAGGAAAACCTGCCTTAAATCTGAATTTCTGCACCTATGACCACAAATCAGCTTATATTTTAAAAACGGTGAGAAATTTGGAGAAACGGTCAAGCGAAAAGTTGAATATGTTTCCGAGACGATGAATTTGGTATACTCAAACGCATCAATCAGATAAATATTGAAGCTGTTAGGACCAAAACAAGTACGGGGCCGATTGCATGTTTTTGGGCTACGAATTTGAGTTGGGCTAGTCGCCTATATTTACCTTTTCCTTCAAGAAAATGAATTAGGTCAACCTATACACTATAAATACAGCCTCTTAACATTAGAAAATCATCCTTGACCAAACCCTAAGGTCAGGAAGAAGCTATACAACAAGAAGAGAAGTCTGGAAGGAGCTGTGCATCAATTATGTCTCCTTCAATCTTTAATTCTGTAATGCCTTTCTTTTCTTAGTATGAATTAATTCTATTTAGCTTGAGTTTTAGCATGTATGTATGAACCCTAGTTTTAGTTGACATCTATCTAATTTGATTGAATTTATGTTTTGATTTCTCTGTTTATGTGTTGGATTTATAATCTGTGTCTCTTATGGTTGCAAACATATAGGATTACCATCATAGTAGTTAGATAACCGGTATATTTGACTATGGAATTAGCACATAACGTCTAGAATAAGGTTTGATCTGACAACCCAGCCTAACTAGATAGTCAATGGTTTAGTGTATTGCTATTTTATCAATTGCAGGAACAGTTTGCTTAGGTTCTTATTGACACTGGTAAACCCTATTTGAAACTACCTAGCGCAATTGAAACCAGACTATTGAAATACTACATCATTCATACCCTACATGTTTAGAATGGAAAAACTAGTGGGGATTACTTGCTAATTGCTCAAGCTAAACTTTTATACTATCTTCTTTTCCTTTCTTTTATTTATTTTCTGTCTTTTAATTCATTAGTTTAATTTTCTTTTATTAAAAACCAAATAAAAATCTAGCATTCTTTCTTTCTATTTGCGTATTAATATCTCTAGCTCTCATATTTGCACTTGAATATTTGCATAAGTTCTTCTTAACCTTCGTAGTCCCTGAGGAACGAATTCTACTTAATCATTAAAACTTGCATATGATCTGTATACTTGCAGAACCGTGCTCAACTTAGGGTGTTTATCTGCACTTATTTATATCATTATTTTATTACACCTTAGGCGACACCACTGATAAACCCGGTTAGTTTAAGTTGTAAGTCGTGGGTAATCTATCTTTTGCGAGTCTCCAAATAAACACCTTTTAGAACACTTTATGTCACAAAAATTTAGTACATTGGGTAAACTATTATTTTTTTATATAACAATATAAGGAGGTTTCAGTATTTATGAGTATGATGAATCATGATAATGCATACATTTAGATTATAGATATAATACAAATGGCTAATCATAAGAATCCAAGCAACTTTTGTAGTGAATTCTGTTAATTCATATTTCAAATATTTTGATATCTTTAAGGAAATAATAAAGGCTATTTATTCGTGTAATCCTAGGCAATACAATAAAGTTACTAGCTTTTTTTACTAAAAGTGCATTTGGTATAGATTTATTACATATTCACGAGAGTCACCTACTGAACATTTTTACTTCTCTCTCCTTTTCCTAAATCTTCTGCTCAACACCCCTATTTCGCACAGTATGGGGTCGAGGTTTATGCTTCCAATAACTCAAGGGCCATCTTACAAATATATAAAAATAATATTATTGAGTTGTAGATTCAAAATTCCTTGGTCTTATGAGTAAATTGCATCAAAACCCAACTGTGTACATTTTAGATTGCTAGGAACAAAAATTAACATAAAACAAAAATTTATTTTAATTTTTTTATTATCTCAAAATTCACATATTATATGACCAACTGGATTGATATTGAGTTGAAATATGGGATGTTTTTCTAATGTTATTTTTAGTTAAACAGAAAAAATGTCATTTTCTTTTTTTCTTTTCTTCCTTAATAAATTCATTGTCCGAGTGAACATAATAACCATTTGTTCTCATCCTATCGATATCACCTTATCTTCATATACATCTTTATATTTTTAAAAATTTAATTTATATATTTTTCGTAGACTTCTTTCCAATGAATTTATGCATATATGTCATACATTTCCCAAAGACTTTATTATTTCTCATAAAAACCGATATCTCAACAAATAAGGAGTTTTTCTTTTTGTTTTTCAATATAATCTATGATTAAAGTATCAAAAGATAAATATTATATTTTTTTAGGCAAATCATAATAAGGATAGTTAATTTTACCAATATTAAGATTAGATTAATAAATATTATTTAAAAGTAATTATGTAAGAATTGTCTCCACTGTAATCATATTATCATAACATGTTCATAATAATAGTATATTAAACTTTCATAAGATTAGTTTTTTATCATACATATATGCGTGATATTGGTCATTGTTCTAACGTTTTGATTATAAAATTATATCAAGATACTATAGTATGTGTTTGAGGACCCAACCACAAGGAAAATAACTTATATATGGATAGCTAAATTCTAAAGGAACTAATTTTTTCGTAGTTCTACTAAGACATTTATATCAATTTAATTCGTTAACAAATACTAAAATAATTGTATCGTTAAATTATATATATTTTTATTCAACTTGCAAAATATTAGGGATCTTATAAAATATACACACATGCCTGCATAATTAAAACACGAGAGTATCTTAAATTAAAAATTATATTTAAATAGATAAAAAACCACAATTTATACATACGTATATGGCCCAATGAAAATGGTCTAATTTTTTTTATATATTTAAACTTATAGGCCCGACCCATAAAACAACAAAAGAATATAATATTTAGGAAAAATTCTATGACCTAGTTTTTCATTTATCAGACTTTATTATCTCAAGCCGTAACATGATCATACACCTCGTCTATTCATTTCTTATAATTTTCAAAAATTGAATATTTTTCTCATTCAACGATTTTATGATTAACCTACAAAAAGTTTGAAGAGATATTTAGATTACCAGAGGTGAAATTAAAAAAAAATTGATTTTTTCATCTCATTTGTAGATCTAGATTTATATTTTCTTTTAGAAAATTATATTATTTATGTTTTTTTTAAGCCCAAATCTAAGATTAAAAGCCTATAATATCAATTTCAGGTAATTGATTTGTATTTATTGTATTTGTTTGGTATTACCGAATATTTTTGTGTATAGTCTGCACACCTTTTGTTAACTAGAATGCAATCTTATTTATTTATTACATATTAATATTCAGAAAATACATTATTTGAAACAATTTAGACCTTAAAACATAATACTTTGATGAAATTGTGATCTTAATTTATTAGTATTTTGTACACGAAAATGATTTCAGAAGTGGTCGTTGGTCATGACATTTCTTCTACAAGGTAAGTTTTAGACTAAAATATGTTTTTATACCTTTATTAATTTATCAAATTTATAATTTGAATTAAATATAAATTATATTTTGAATTTAAAATATGTAAGAATAATGTAAAAAATATGATTTATTAATTTTCGACTCTATAGGAGGTTTAGTTTATCATATGGATTTTTTAAATTTGTAACCATTAACTACTATATTCATTTATTCTAAAGTTTCATACAGAAAAGCTTAACATTGAAAAACTATCATATGTGTACTATTAGTAGAATTTAATTTTCTTTTGAAAAGAAATAGAGAGTACAACTCAAGTAGATGTACAAGTATTGGTAAAAGAGAATACTTTTTAATTTAAAGTATGATAAAACATATAAAGAAATGACGTTGATGGATATTTACTCAAGATGTGAAGGTATGACTACTGGTCTAGTACTTGGAGCTAACCGTGGTGGAGTTAAATTAATCACGAAATGGGCTATAGATTTAAACAGTGACATTAGATAAACTAAGAATGGGAGAAGCTTTGTGAGTCGTTTAAACTAATTGGTGAAACAGTGACATCAGATAAACCTAATGATGATGTCACAGTGACAGAAGGTGATGTCACAATGAGTGAGGAGGAGGAAGAAGAAGAAGAGGCTGGGGATAGTGAAGTATTTGAAGTTGAAGAGATTCTTGAAATTTTTTATGGAGATACGAATAAAGTTAAAAAATCTGGTCTACACTTTAAGGTTCGATTGAAAGGCTATGGCCCTGATGAGGACACATGGGAGCCTCGTGAAGGCTTAGGAAATTGTGGTGAAAAATTTAAGGAGCTTTTTACTAATGGGTTCAAATCAAATCTTTTTCCTTTACCTGGAAAAATCGATGTTATATGTGGTGGGCCACCTTGTCAAGGTATAAGCAGGTTTAACAGATTTAAGAAACTCAAAAAACCCATAAGAGGATGAAAAAAATAAACAATTGCAAGTGCTTATGGATATAGTAACATTTTTAAAGCCAAGATTTGTATTAATGGAGAATGTAGTAGATATAATCAAATTTTCCACAGGGCTTTTTGGCACGCTACACCTTGGCCCGATTAGTGGGCCTTGGGTATCAAGCCCAAATATGTATGATGGCTGCAGGTGCATATGGACTTCCTCAATTCCGTAGGGGTGCTTTACCTACCGAGAAATTACCACAATATCCTTTACCTACTCATAACGTGGTTGTACGGGGAGTTGTTCCTGTTTCCTTTGAGTCAAATGTAGTGGCGTATGAAGATGATAACGATGCTGACCTCGAAAAGGAGCTTTTTCTATATGACGTTTTATGATCTCCCCAAGTGGAGAACAATGAACAAAGAGATGAAATACCGTATTGTATGAAGCCGAAGACTGATTTCCAAAAGTTCATTCGATTAAAAAGAGAAGCTATGCTGGGTGGTTTTGATGGACTACAAGAGACTTTATATGATCATTGGCCTTTATTCTTGAATGCGGACGATTATGAGCGAGCAACACATATTCCACAGAGGAAGGGTGCGAATTTTCGTGATTTGACAGGTGTCCGTGTTAACCTGAACACTAATAAGGCCGAGTTTGATCTGGCCATCCCGAGAGCGCATGTGAAATCGGGAAAGCCGTTGGTCCCAGACTATGCTATGAGCTTCATAGGAGGTTCATCGTTGGTAGGCTTTGGTGGGATGAAACTGTTCCCATAGTTGTTACTAGAGCTGAACCACATAATCAGGTGATTTTGCATCTTGTGCAAAATCGAGTTCTCACTACGTGAAAATGCAAGACTGCAAGGCTTCCTGGACTACTACAAGCTTCTTGGCCCGGTGAATGAGAGGTATATTCAAGTGGGGAATGTTGTGGCTGTTCGAGTAGAACGTGCTTTGGGGTATAATTTGGCACTAGCATTTAAGGGAATTGCGGGGAATGAGCCTGTTTTATCTTTGCCTGATATTTTTTTGAAACCGATTGAGATTGTTAATGCTGAGAGTTCTATGTTGGAGGGGGATTTATAATTATTATTATTAATTATTGGATATTTGTTAGTTGGAGGGAGGTGGAGTATTTGGTTGGATTATTGAACTTGTTATATTAGAGTTTTTGGTACACTTTGCTGAAAATTTACTTGCGTTACTGAAAGAATGGGAGAAGCTTTGTGAGTCGTTTAATCTAATTGGCGAAAAGGTGACATCAGATAAACCTAATGACGATGTCACCGTGACGGAAGATGATGTCACTTTGACTGAGGAGGAGGAAGAAGAAGAGGCTAGAGATAGTGAAGTATTTGATTTGGGTGTTTTTCTGATGAAGAAGCTCGAAAGAGATGGCCTCACCGGTACGAAAAGAAAAAGGGAAATAGTGACGTCATTAAAGAAAAGAAGCACTACTCTCAAGGTTTAGTGGACACAGAGACTTTCAATCTCCATGATAATGCTTTCGTGAAGGCAGGAAAAGACGAAGATCACTACATTTGTAATGTAGTGGAAATGTTCGAATCAGTAGATGACTATCTTTTCTGCATGGCTCAGTGGTCCTACCGAGCAAAAGATACAGTCATTGATAAATGTCAAAATCACATATATGAGAAATGTGTGTTTCTCTTAGAGGTAAAAGATGACAATCCATTGGATTGTCTCATCAAGAAGCTAAACATCGTTCATATACCTAATAACGTTGATTCAGAAAAGAAAGCTCAATTAATATCTGAATGTGACTTTTACTATGAGAAGATTTATTTACTACCCTCCACTACATTCATGAATGTTCCACCCAATAACTTATCAAGATTAACTAAACAAAATCAACTGTTTTATCTGAATGTGAAGCAATAAATAATAAAATAGTAATTACTAAAGGTAAAGATAAAGAAATGAATTTAATGGATATTTACTCAGGATACGGAGGTATGAGTACTGGTCTCGTACTTGGAGCTAACCGTGGTGGAGTTAAATTAATCACGAAATGGGCTATAGATTTAAACTCTTGCATGCGTGTGGGTTTGAATCTATAACCCATTTCGTGATTAATTTAACTCCACCACGGTTAGCTCCAAGTACTAGACTAGTACTCATACCTCCACATCGTGAGAAAATATCCAATAACCTCATTTTTTATCTTCATTTTTACCTTCAGTAATTTCTGTTTTATTATTTATGGCTTCACAAAAACATACATATGTATCCATGTCTTTTCGACTTGGTGTAGTAGAAAGAGGAGAATAAAAATTATACCGGAAAGTGTGTTGGTCACTAATAGGAATTAAATATATAATGGTCTAGTTATTTAACTTATTTACTTGATTATTTTTCTATTATTGACCAATCTAGATTTTACTACATCTTTTGTTCATTTGATTGATACAAATTATAAAAGTAGGATGATACTTAAGTAAACCTACACTGCTTAAATTACTATGCCTTGATCCTTTTCTTTTTAACTTATTCGTATTTTTTGGCTTTGTGTTTTGTTTAATTTTATAGTATTGATGATATATTTTGACAAAAAATAGTATTGATGATATACGTACGCTCGATGTGCAAGCCTGGTGAAAATAACTATATAAAAAAGAAGAACAAAAACCGCTCTCGATGTGGCAAAGGGTATGAAGTACCTGCACACATGCAACCCTGTTATAGTGCATCGAGACCTCAAGACTTCAAATCTACTCATTTAAAAAAACTGACATGTTAACGTTAGTGATTTTGGTTTGATACAATAGATCTTCAACTACTACGCACAAATAAACCTTTTTGTTATTTTTCAAAAATTCTCACTCATTCAATCGATTTCATATACCCCATAAATGTAATGGTAGATAATTCAAAATCATCCTTATGTTTCAATATATAATGTTAGGTTTCAATTTTTATTGTTGTTAAGTATAAATGAAATTGAATGTATTGTTGGATCCAATATTGTATTTATTTTCATCAATCGTGGTTTTGTGCTCGTCCATGTTTTTTTTGGCTAATTGTGTATTTGTATTGCGTGTACAACTGTAGGAGCCATGTAGTATTGTTGGATCTTCATTACATGATGGGGTGTACTAAATGTGGGAGGTCAATTGGTATAGTTTAGAATTTGGGAGGTATAATATTTTTTTTTTTGAAATACTTCATGTAATGTGTTAGTAATTATCTATTTTAACTATGGACGAATATTATGAAGTATATGATTTGTTGATGACCCAGACTATATGATGGGAGTTTATCATGTGGCTTTTTTTCTACTTTTGTAGTCATTATTTACTAATATTATTTATTCAAAATATGGGTGAAGAAAAAATAGCTTAAAATATTATAAGTTATGTACTATTAGTACAATTCGATTTTCTTTTGGAAATAAATGGAGAGAAAAACTATATTAAATGTAGGAGGAGCTTAATAAGAGAGAACAGATTTATTTTTAAGTTTTAGCGTTGAAAAAACATAAGTTATATAAAAATAATATATAAAAGTGTTTTGTATTGGTTTTCATATAGTATCACACGTTATTTTATTCTTACTTATTATCTGTATTATATATTATGTGTATGAGTTGTTAAAATAAAATTATCCTTTTATATATATATATATATATAATGTTTTGAAAACTATGTAACACAAAAAGTGTACATATACTAATACTAACAAGATTTAGATTTTTTGAGCTATAAAAATGAATTAAATGGTTGATTATGTTAGAAATTAGTAGTAGTTATATATTATTTATGTTATTTTTATATATATTAAATGATAATGGTTAATATGTAAATCTAAAGGTGTTTTCAATTGTTATTTATTATAGGGTTTAGTGGTTTAATGGTTTAATAACGAATTGTTGGTAAAGATTTATGGGTTTCACTACTCCGCGTTAGGCTTCCAGCGACTACATGTGTAGTCGCTGATGATAAGAGAAGTAGTCGCGAGAAATCAATTCAAGGATCTAACGACTACAAGTAGTCGTTAAAAGTTAGTCGCGAAAAACTAGTTGTTAGAAGGTGAACCTTACGACTACACGCGAAGAAGTAGTCGTTAGAGACTGTGGCATTACTAACGACTACTATGTAGTCGTTAGATAGCGCTCCTTCTAGCTACTACTTATTAGTCGTTAGTACAGTAGTTATCAACGACTACATTGTAGTCGAGAAAAGATAACTTTATTAACGACTACTTTGTAGTCGTTATTATAACAATGTATAGCGACTACTTAATGTAGTCAATAACGACTACTATGTAGTCGCTATTATTAATTTTTATTTTTAAAAAAAAATAAAAAAACACAATTTTCGAATTATTTTTAATTACACTACTGTAATTAAAATTAATTTGAAAATCATATTTTTTTATTTTTTTTAAATACAATTAATAAATAAAAATACAATTAATAATTCAAAATAATTAATTAAAATATATAATTAAACCAAAGTCAAATCAGGTCAAAGTCAAACCAAACCACACCAAAATAAACTTAAAGTATTAATACAAAACCAAACCAAATAAAATTAAATTAAAAGTCTTAATAGATAATAAAATAAACACCAACAACGTCCACGATATCTAGAATCTGAGCCGGGTATAAACATCTTCATCATTCCCGGGCTCGTCATCATTTTCACCATCTTCACCATCATCACTACTACTATCATCATCATCTTCTTCATCTTCATCACCGCTAGGAGGAGTGGGGACCGCATTCATAGGCTGGAAGGGGGTATCGCCTTTCTCTGCCCTCGACTAATTAACATACGCGATGGCATCATTCACAATAGCCATCGAAAAAGCTGGAGGCTGAGTGCTAGTAGACCCTTCAGGGCGAGGGAACAGAGGAAGACTGCTAGATACTCGGAGTTCGTTAATCGCCGCCATCATCTCCTCGTGCTGCTCGTTTTGGGCTGGAGTAGTCTTAGCCTTCTTCTTCGATTTTCTCGGACGGCCGATTCCCGGTATAAAGCTCCTCTTCGGTGACCCGATCGCCTTTGCGGTTCTCCTCACGTAATCGTATTGCTCCTTTTGACTCAAGTGTTGACCATCAGTTGACTCATATTGACTCTGAGTCACCTTTTCCTTCATCGCGTCCTTGAGCAATTTCTGTTACATAATAAACAAAAAATTAATTAAATTTCACTTAAGATGAAAATAATAATTAATAATTAACTTTTAAAAAATAAACTTACATCGGCTTTTTCATAGCCCTCCGATCTCCACAGTTTGGTCTTCTTGTTTTTCCCCACCACCTCGTAAAAACCACCCATACGCGGAATTGGGATGTCTTGTTGGGTAGCCTCATCCCTGATCACCAGATTCCCTCCCGGGATTAATTCTTCACCCTGTTTCATAAAAATAAAAAATATTCAAAATAAATAATAAATAATAAATTAGTAATTAAAAAATTTACTTAAATAAAAAACCACCTCGTATAGCATATCCCGAGTTCGGGAATACCTCCTCGACCCCGCTCCACTCTTGTTTTTTTGCTTTTCTCGATTCTTTTTATTTTCTCCTGCTTGATGCTGAAAAAAATTTAAAATTCAATGATTAATACAAACTATTATAATTTAATATATATACTTAAATTTAAAAAATCAAAAGTTCACCTTCGCTTTTCTCGATCCCCAATACTCACAACACTTATCCGATAACCAATCCGGCTTCAACCCTTTTCTCCAAAACCTCTTCTTCACGTAATGTTTGTAGTCCTTAAATCGAATCCTCATCGTATCGTCTAAGTTTCCTAAAATAGAATCCCAGTCTTTCCTTTTTCTCCAATTCTTTATGTCAAAATATTTCTGTAAAAAAAAATATTATTTAAATTTAAATTAGAATAATAAATTAAGTTTAAAAAATATTAACAATTTAATTTGTATCGATAATCTCTTAATCACGACGTTTTTGTCCGTGTCCGGTACTTTATTCCAAGCCGGGTGATAGGGCGGAATCCTCTCGCGAACTGTAATCCCGATCACTTGCGCAACGTGGTGCCCGTACTTGCCTGATGGACTCCACGTGTCGTCCAGTATACAGAAATCTACCGGCAAAGGCCACCCTACAGCTTTTAGTGCCCTCATCGCAGTTTTGAGGGCAGCGCTACCCCTTTTTTCCGTCTAGGGGGATCTGTTTTAACATTGAATTAATTAGTATTTATTTTTTAAGCAATTATTGATTTGAATTTGTTTATTTACCGGGCTGGTTTGCACAGTCGGCTAGGTTTCTATTTGGATTCTGATTTGGTTCTCTACCCCCACCGTCCCCTCCGTGCTGTCTAGTCATCACATCGGCCATCTAGCATTTTGTAGGGAAATTAAAATATAGGATAATGAATAACATAAAAGATACTAAATTATTACATCACCAAAAATAAAAATATGAAAATAAAATTAAATAAATTATTACAATCATAAATTAAAAAACGTAAATAAATCATCGCAAATCTTTAATATCCAATATTATAGCACACGTACAATCTGTATTATACAAAAATAATTATATTAGTCATATAATAAAATAATTTATAATTTTTTTTAATATTTGAAAATCTATTATTATATAGTAAAATAAAAAATATGTTTCTTTAATTCCATAAAAGTCCCTATATTTTTTTTAAAATTGCATAAAAATCCCTATATTTTTTTAAAGTCCATGAAAGGACTTATATTTTATTTTTCTTAATTTGCAGAAAAGTCCCTATATTATTTTAAAAATTGTATAAAAGTCCCTATTTATTTTTATAAATTGTATAAAAGTCCCTATTTAAGTTTATAAAATTGCATAAAGGTCCGTATATATTTTTTAAAAATTGCATAAAGGTCCCTATATATTTTTTAAAAATTGCATAAAGGTCCCTATTTAAGTTTATAAAATTGCATAAAGGTCCATATATATTTTTTAAAAATTGCATAAAGGTCCCTATATATTTTTTAAAAATTGCATAAAGGTCCCTATATATTTTTTAAAACAATTTTAGCCTACATAATAATTTCATTCTAGCACTTTTTTAATCTAACATTTTCTAAAAATCATAAAAAAGATTAAAAAATTCCCAAAAAATCATACTAATTAATTTTTAAACAAAAACCATGAATTACATATTTAAATTAACAAAAACTAAACCCTAATAACACTATTCATTCTCGGAATTAAGAATCAAGCATCAAAAAAAGGAAAAAAAATTAATTAGATTTCACAAATTAGATTTTTCACCCATTTAACATCAATTTTTGGTTTAAAAAAATTCATACAACACTCTAATTACACCCTAATACTCTCGGAATTAAAAATAACATGTAATCATCAAAGAAAAAAAACTTAAAAAAGACATGAAAATTAAAAGTAAAAAATTGGTTGGAATACTTAACTTATATGATGAAATTGCAGCTGATTTGGTGTTGAATCCATGCCATATTGATTCGGATTGAAACACAAACAAAAAAAATTGATTAGAAATAAAAAAAATTGAGAAAAAAAAGCTTAATAAAATATAAAAATGGAATGGAACGGGATTTGTTGTTGGATTTGTTTACCTTTGATGAAGATTTGATGCTAGAATCGCCCCTTGGAGTGGCTGAAAATGGAATGGAATAAGCTCTTGTTTTTTAGAATTTTTGTATAAGGAATAAGAGTGAAGAATGAGCTCTCGGTGTAGATATAGGGCTTTTTTTTCTAGCGACTACTTCGTGTAGTCGCTAGAGACAAGGAAAGTAGTCGCCAGAGAGTGGATTACTTACACGTGTCTGTATTTTGACCACGTCAACTGGTCTTTGGCGACTACAATGTTGTCGCTAGACCTCAGAGTAAAACGCGTGTCCTTTCGTAAGCGGGAAAATGGACCGCCAGCGAGTAATGGGAAATTAATTTGATATTTCGCGACTACTAAGTAGTCGCTAGAGGCATAGAGTTATTAGCGACTAGTTCATGAACATGAACTAGTCGCTAGAAGTATAAAGTAGTGGCTAGAACTTTTTTTTTTTAAATCTAAAAAATAAATTTAAATCCATTTGCAATAATCCAACATTTCAATTCAGTTCCAAGTAATCATTTAAATTAAATTCAATTCCTCACTATCAATAAATTCTATTTAGCTTCATGCAATCAATCGTTTGGGGTATCTAGTCAACGTTTAGGGTCAATCTCGAGAGTTTGGGTTATCTAGTCAACGTTTAGGGTCAAACTTGAGAGTTTTTGGGGTCAAAGTTGAGTTATTTCGGTCAAACTTGAGTGTTTGGGGTCAAAGTTGAGTTATTTAGGGTCAAAATTGAGTGTTTGGTGTCAAAGTTGAGTGTTTGGGGTCAAAGTTGAGTTATTTGGGTCAAAGTTGAGTGTTTAGAGTCAAAGTTGAGTGTTTAGAGTCAAAGTTGAGTGTTTGGGGTCAAAGTTGAGTGTTTGGGGTCAAAGTTGAGTGTTTGGGGTCAAAGTTGAGTGTTTGGGGTCAAAGTTGAGTTATTTGGGTCAAAGTTGAGTGTTTAGAGTCAAAGTTGAGTGTTTTTGGGGTCAAAGTTGAGTTATTTCGGTCAAACTTGAGTGTTTGGGGTCAAAGTTGAGTTATTTGGGGTCAAAATTGAGTGTTTGGGGTCAAAGTTGAGTGTTTGGGGTCAAAGTTGAGTGTTTGGGGTCAAAGTTGAGTTATTTGGGTAAAAGTTGAGTGTTTAGAGTCAAAGTTGAGTGTTTAGAGTCAAAGTTGAGTGTTTAGAGTCAAAGTTGAGTGTTTGGGGTCAAAGTTGAGTGTTTGGGGTCAAAGTTGAGTGTTTGGGGTCAAAGTTGAGTGTTTGGGATCAAAGTTGAGTTATTTGGGTCAAAGTTGAGTGTTTAGAGTCAAAGTTGAGTGTATAGAGTCAAAGTTGCGTGTTTAGAGTCAAAGTTGAGTTATTTGGGTGAAAGTTGAGTGTTTAGAGTCAAAGTTGAGTGTTTAGAGTCAAAGTTGAGTGTTTGGAGTCAAAGTTGAGTGTTTAGAGTCAAAGTTGAGTTATTTGGGTCAAAGTTGAGTGTTTAGAGTCAAAGTTGAGTGTTTAGAGTCAAAGTTGAGTTATTTGGGTCAAAGTTGAGTGTTTAGAATCAAAGTTGAGTGTTTAGAGTCAACGTTGAGTGTTTGGAGTCAAAGTTGAGTGTTTGGGGTCAAAGTTGAGTATTTGGAGTCAAAGTTGAGTGTTTAGAGTCAAAGTTGAGTGTTTAGAGTCAAAGTTGAGTGTTTAGAGTCAAAGTTGAGTTATTTGGGTCAAAGTTGAGTGTTTAGAGTCAAAGTTGAGTGTTTAGAGTCAAAGTTGAGTGTTTAGAGTCAAAGTTGAGTGTTTGGGGTCAAAGTTGAGTGTTTGGGGTCAAAGTTAAGTGTTTAGAGTCAAAGTTGAGTGTTTAGAGTCAAAGTTGAGTGTTTAGAGTCAAAGTTGAGTGTTTTGGGTCAAAGTTGAGTGTTTGTGGTCAAAGTTAAGTGTTTAGAGTCAAAGTTGAGTGTAAAATACAAATTCACCTCAAATATAAAAAGTTTAAGTCAATAAAATGTTTTAATACAAATAAACCAAAAAAAAAATCTCCTAATCAGAATCATATCCACTAACAACTATAGGTTCGTCATCGCTATCAACCTCAATAGGTTCTTCCTCATCACCGTATTCATCCAAGGTGTTATCTTCAATTTCCTCGTTTTCATCAACAACCATATCAAAAGTCAAATCAACAAAAAAATGAGCAGGGTCAATCTCGATCTCCTTGGTGGATGCCAAGTTCACCAGATTGGAAATCGTCTCGGTGTTCACTAAAGGGATAGTGACACTCGAGTCTCCAGTAGGCATTGATTCTGCACCCCATAACTCAGTTGTGTTGTGTTTGTATAAACCAGTAAAACAATATAGAAACTAATGCAGAAATAAAATAAAAGTAAATAATTAAATAACTTTATTTGTCGAGGCTCGGATTGGATCCGATGTCTTTAAGGTATTTAGGCCACGTACCGGTGTCTTACGTTTGTTGGCTTCAACCTACAGGATACAACGAAAAAAACTATTCAAAAGAAACTGACACACGAATTCTTAAGAATTTCGACGAACTTAATAATGCTGCTTCTTTCTATCTCTCTCTTATAATTTTAATGCTTTGAAAAATGAATGAATGAAAATGTTTGAGTTGGCCAACTATTTATAGAAGATGAAAAGGTGGATTTGGCAAAAGAGTTGTGATGGTTCATTTGAAGATACGTTACATTAAAAGACACAACGTTTAGTTTAGTATAGAAGACCAAAACATAAGTTGGTCCAGATGGTATGAAAGTCTGGCCCAAAAGCCCACTAGCTTGGAGGCCCAGATTCAAAGCCCAGCAGTACCTTTTTTTTTCTTTTTTTTTTCTTTGCTTCATAACCAAAAGAAAAATAAAGTAAATAACATGTATTATTATTTATTTTAATCTCTTTTTTCCTTTTAATTTATTCAAATTCTATGACTCAGTTTCTCATTCAACTTCAAATGATTTTTTACCAGATGAATGTATTACGTTAATTAATATTCGAATGCAAAAGAATGCTAGACAGGAGAGAGAGCGAGAGAGAAGCGTAGAAGAATACTACATCGAGAAAGGTAGCTTTTGGCCTTGAACCTTCTGTAGTAAGAGCTATCGGATTTACTTGCTAACTAGTGAACGTGATGTCTTGAACTATTCAGCTTTTTTGTAAACCAAGACAATAGAAATTACATAGTATACTTCGAAACATTATTTGGTTCTCACGGTTGTGTCCATTTACGGCCCTGGACAACTCCTGGTATTTCATGAATAACCGTCGGAGAATTTCGCCATTACAAATTCTCGTAGGGCGACCCTACCCATGTTATTCATATAGGTGGTCTCTTGTCGAGAGTATTCTGCACTACTCTATCTTATGTTAGAAGATACAAGAACCATTAAAAGTTTAACTTATCCTTCAATTTTACATGTAGCACTGTTTAATTTTTGTCCTAAGAATGTGGTTTAGGGAGGTTTCCCCACAGTGCATCGCACCAAATTGCAGTTTCATGATTCAGTTTTCCCTTTGAACCTAGATTGTGGGATCTCCACTCTGCTAGGTAGGGTTCCCATCATGGCAACTCAGCTTTCATAGGCTTAAGACCCATTCCCCTTGACAACACTCACACTTGCTCTCTTTGTAGACGTTTGGTCAGTGGATCCCCTATATTATCCTTTGATCGAACATAATCCATTGTGATAACTCCGTTTGAGAGCAATTGTCTAACGGTATTGTGTCTACGACGTATGTGTCTAGACTTACCGTTATACATTTCATTTAGTGCCCTACCAATGGCACTTTGACTATCGCAATGTATGCAGATAGCTGACACAGGCTTTGGCGAATTAGGAATATCCTCTAGGAAATTCCGAAGCCACTCGGCTTCTTCAGCAGCTTTGTCTAAAGCTATAAACTCAGATTCCATAGTTGATCTGGCTATGCACGTTTGCTTAGTGGATTTCCAAGACACAACTGCTCCTCCTAACATGTAGACAAATCCACTTGTGGATTTTGAGTCGGTGGAGTCCGATATCCAGTTTGCATTACTGTATCCTTCTAGTACAACTGGATATCCTCTGTACAACAGCCCTTAGTTCATAGGGTATCTAAGTTACCTTAGAACTCTTACAATAGCAATCCAGTGGTTCTTCCCTGGATTATGTGTAAACCTACTTAGCTTGCTTACTGCATGTGCTATATCTGGCCTAGTGTAATTCGTTAAGTACATGAGACTCCCAATAATCCGAGAGTACTCCAACTGGTTGATCATATCACCAGTGTTCTTAGAAAGATGTAAATTTACATCAATAGGTGTCTTTGCGATATTTGTGTCGCCATTACTAAATTTGTTTAATACTTTCTCAATATAGTGTGACTGAGATAGTATAATACCTTCAGATGTTCGGAGAATCTTGATACCCAAAATAACATCCGCAAGGCCTAGACCTTTCATGTCAAACTTACTTGAAAGCATCCTTTTGGTGAATTTAATCACATCATTGTTACTTCCAATGATTAACATATCATCCACATATAAACAGACAATGACATATCCTGTCTCATTTCGTTTTACATAAACGCATTTGTCACATTCATTGATCTTGAAATCATTTGAGATCATTAAATCTATCAAATTTGTCATGCCATTGCTTCGGTGCTTGTTTTAAACCATATAAAGATTTAACAAGCTTACATACTTGCTTCTCCTTACCTAGAACTACGTAATCCTCAGGTTGTTCCATATATATCTCTTCATTTAGTTCTCCATTTAGGAAGGCGGCTGTTACATCCATTTGATGTATTTCGAGCTTGTATATTGAAGCTATAGCGATTAACATTCGAATGGATGATATTCTCATGACTGGAGAATAAGTATCAAAATAGTCAAGTCCTTCTTTTTGACTATAACGTTTTACAACAAGGCGAGACTTGTATTTTTCAATAGACTCATCGGTCTTTAGTTTCTTCTTGAATATCCATTTGATCCAAGTGGTTTATTCCCAGGAGGGAGATCCACTAGTTCCTATGTACTGTTTTGCATAATGGAATCTATCTCGCTATTTACCGCTTCTTTCAAGTATGGGGGGCCAGGGTTTGATATAGCCTCCTTGAATGTTCGCGATTCGTCATATAGCATGTAAGATAGAAAGTCGAGACCAAAAGACGTAGAGGTTCTCATCCGCTTACTTCTTCTTGGTTCTCCTTCATTTGGCAATGATTCTTGATCTTGCTTTTCAGTTGGCAATGATTCTTGATCTTGCTCTTCTTGAATTGCATCACGTGTTCTTTTCAAGGAACCAGATTCTGGTGTGGTCTTGTACGGAAAGTTTGTTTCAAAGAAATGTGCATTTCTTGATTCAATCACCGTATTGCCGTTAATGTCAACATGACAAGATTTGTGTACCAAGAATTTATATGCGTCACTATTGTGAGCATATCCAATAAAGACACAATCAATGGTCTTTGGTCCTATTTTAACCATTTTAGGAGCAGGAAGTGCTACATTTGCCAAGCATCCCCACACTTTTAAGTATTTGAAGGAAGGTGGTTTTCCTTTCCATAATTCGTAAGGAGTTTTATCTACCTTCTTGTGTGGTACCTTGTTGAGGATGTGATTTGCGGTGAGCAAAGCCTCTCCCCACAAGTTCTGTGGTAACCCTAAGTTAATCAGCAAGACATTCATCATTTTCTTCAACGTGCGGTTCTTACGTTCAGCAATCCCGTTTTGTTGAGGCGAGTAGGGGGCCATGGTTTGATGTATGATTCCATGTTTAGCGCAAAACTCTTCAAAAGGAGACACGTATTCTCCTCCCCTATTTGTACTAAGATTCTTAATCTTTTTTATTTAGTTGATTCTCAACTTCATTTTTGTATTGCATAAATGCTTCTGAGTCCTCATCCTCACTTCGAAGCAAGTATATTTGACAATACCTTGTCACTGTGACTTAACTCTAAAGGTACCAAAGTCCTTTTCTATAGATTTAAATGAGGTTTTTGTTAATTTTTTACTCAACGCATACTTCACATTTCTTCTGAGAATTGAAGTTCACATTAGATAGTAACCCGACGTTTACTAGCTTATTTAATGAACCAAAATTAACATCTCCTAATCTATCGTGCCATAAATAAGGTGAGTCAAGGATATATTACTTTCTCGGTTACATTTTGGTAGGTACTATGGTCATTACCTTCATCTTACATAAACCATCACATAGGTACCCTTTTCCCACAAATATCCCACCTTTAGTGAGAATAAATACTAGTTTGAAGCCATTCTTACTCAATCACGAACCTGAAACTAGATTCCTTCTAATGTCAGGCACATGGAGAACGTTATAGAGACTCAACTCTTTTTCAGAAGTCATTATTAGAATAACGATTCTAGATCCAACTACTTTTGATGTAGAGAAATTTCCCATACATAAAGTCTCTTCAGTAGTTGCAACTTTGTATGTCTTGAACATACATGTCAGGTGGCCCCAGTATCCACCCCCCAGTTTTCGGTATTGCCAACGAAATTTACTTTAAACTAATGTAGTAAAATCAATCTTATTTGATCTTAGTAATGGTTGCTTGACCTTATTTTCCTTTCATGGAATTGCCTTTACCCTCTGTATTTCGGCCATCTATTCCTTTACACAAATAGTCATTTCTATTTAACCTCTTAGACTCCTCAACGAGTCTATAAGAGTCGGGATCATGTCCCACAAATGTATTTTACATAAGTGAAATTGCTGATAGTATGTTGTTATCGATTCCATCATTTCTGGACATATTGTTTGTCTTGGTAGACATTATTTCAATTAACAAGGATTACACAATATTATAGATAATTCAAACAAACGAATTATTCAACCATTCTCACTAAAAGACAACACAAAAACTTGATTCTTTCTTACGACAAAATGATTAAATTAATTTTAATTTCCCATGTTTTTATATTCTTGTTAGTCCCCCAAGTTTTTATATTCTTGTTGTAGAGGATCGAAGAAATTAAAGAGATAATCAATTCACGTAAAAGAAGAATCTTAATCAATTAAGAATTCTTTTAGCGGAAAATTTTCAAACCACAAGGTTCGACAAGTATGCCGATACTAGCAAGATTGATATTAGTTGTTAAAAAAACACACTAATATTACAACGTAATATGACGTTAGTAAGCGAGTATTTTTCTAGTATGTATACACAAGCCTAGAAATCAGAATAAGAAAAAAGAAATAGAATGTAATATTCATGTTCTGTATACACAGACCCAAAAAAAAATTCCAGAAGTAAAGTTTATAAAACATAAAAAGAAAATGTTTTCTGGTTTATACCACGTGAATCATAAATACCTTAAATTGTTGTGTTGTGTTTGTATAAACCAGTAAAACAATATAGAAACTAATGCAGAAATAAAATAAAAGTAAATAATTAAATAACTTTACTTGTCGAGGCTCGGATTGGATCCGATGTCTTTAAGGTATTTAGGCCACGTACCGGTGTCTTACGTTTGTTGGCTTCAACCTCCAGGATACAACGACAAAAACTATTCAAAAGAAACTGACACACGAATTCTTAAGAATTTCGACGAACTTAATAATGCTGCTTCTTTCTATCTCTCTCTTATAATTTTAATGCTTTGAAAAATGAATGAATAAAAATGTTTGAGTTGGCCAACTATTTATAGAAGATGAAAAGGTGGATTTGGCAAAAGAGTTGTGATGGTTCATTTGAAGATACGTTACATTAAAAGACACAACGTTTAGTTTAGTATAGAAGACCAAAACATAAGCTGGTCCAGATGGTATGAAAGTCTAGCCCAAAAGCCCACTAGCTTGGAGGCCCAGATTCAAAGCCCAGTACCTTTTTTTTTTCTTTTTTTTGCTTTGCTTCATAACCAAAAGAAAAATAAAATAAATAACATGTATTATTATTTATTTTAATTTTTTTTCCTTTTAATTTCTTCAAATTCTATGACTCAATTTCTCATTCAACTTCAAATGATTTTTTACCAGGTGAATGTATTACGTTAATTAATATTCGAATCATTTCGTTAAATTGAGTCACCCACTGTCATCGTAAACATGGTCATCCCTTTGGTAAAAATCTCATTTGGCCAACAAACTCGGGACTCCATCCATATCTATTGTTGAGTTCCCATACTACTTTCCATCCTTTTTGTGATTTCCTTGGGTTAATCTCATCGATGTAAAATACTTTTTTTGCTTGAGTAGCTAAGATGTACGGCTCTGTTTCCCAAAAAAATTTAGACGTGTTAATAAGAGTTACCCCATTTTCTTCCCTCGGTTTACTCGTGTTATACCAATTACACTCGAACAGCACAACGGAACAGTCATCGTCAAATGTGACCTCTATAACCTTGACTAATTCACCGTAATAAGGTTTTCCATCATAGATGGTGGATACCCCGTAATCTTGTGTCACCCTTGTTTCACCCTTTTCACGAGTGACCCATTTAACACCATTCACAACACATGAATCGTACTTATAAACTGCACCATGAGACTTACTAGCCAATGAAATCATCTCACTTGTAGCGAATGCATCACCTTCTTTTTCCATTTCATAAACCTACAAGCATAAACAATTATAACAATGTTGTATAAAATGGAATATAAATTTTGTATTTTGAATGGATCTATACCTTATGCAGAAACCAGTCTCGAAAATTTTGCCGGTGTTTCCTATCTTTATCGGCTACAGTACCCGATTGCGTGGCTTTGTGTTCTCTGCACATTTGACGATCAAAATGAATACATTTATCATAATGAATAAACATTTAATAAATAAATTGAAAACTTACGTCATCAAATGTTGGATTTCATCGCAATTAAGTAGGATATACCAGTCGATTTGCTCCTTCTCGTTGTATTGCAAATTACCATACTCTTTTTTACCTATAGGAATACATTGGCTCTTGAATACGGACAAATCTTTAGGTTGAGCTTCGATCTTAGGATATCTACCCGGATCATTAAACTTTGTTTTTTCTTCTGTAAGGTAACGCGATATGAATGTCAAAGTCTCCTCTACAACGTATCCCTCGGCGATTGAATCCTCCGGCCTAGCCGGGTTTCGTATGTACTCCTTTAATTTCTTCAGATACCGCTCAAACGGGTATATCCAACGCATCTGAACCGGTCCCCCTAACAAAGCTTCGTCGTATAAATGTATGACCAGGTGGATCATTATATTGAAAAATGCGGGAGGTAAAATCATCTCCAATCTACACATAACTTCAACCACTTTCACCTTCCCCTTTTCTAACTCTTTCCTACTCAGATTTTTATTATACACAACTCTTAACACGTTGGCTAGCCCGATAATCGCGTCACTAATCGCTTTGTCTTCGAAAAGACCTGGTACACTAGCCACAAATAGGTACTGCATCATCACGTGACAGTCGTGAGATTTCATTCCTATAATCTTGCCCAAGTCACTTTGAACGTTATTTCTCAAACTCGATGCGAATCCATCGGGAAACTTCTGTGCCTTCAGCCAGTCAAGAAATACTTTTCGTTTTTCCGTGGATAACGTATAACTAGCTCGAGGCATTACATTTTTACCATTTCTCTCTGTCAACCACAAATCTGGCCTGATTTTCAATTCCTCAAGATCAATTCTCGCTTTCACGTTGTCTTTGTTAAGTTTCCCATTAATACCTATAACTGTGCCGAGAAGAGCATCACACACGCTTTTCTCGCAATGCATGACATCAATGTTATGTTTCAACAAATTTTCGGACCAATAAGGTAAACGATAAAAGATACTTTTTTTCTTCCAATTGAATACACGAGAAACAGTCTGTCTCATGATCTTTCCCCCAAAATCCTTGTGTTTCCCGGGAAGAACTATGGGAAGCCCATCTAACTGTGTCTGAATATCGGCAGGTCTATATTTCTTTGGTGGGCCCCTACAATCGCATTTCTTGTACAAAACCTTTTCGTTTCTAAAACGATGGCCGATAGGTAACCAACGTCTATGGTCGAAGTAAGCAACCCCTTTCTTTACGCTCAATGACGGAGTAGAATTCATGCATTCTGGACAAGCTTTGTAACCTAGCGGGAAAATCGTTAGTCGTAGACAACAAACAAACCTTCATCGTAAACTCTTCCTTCTTGTGGGCATCATAAGTAAGAATCCTTTATCCCACAACTCTTCCAACTCATCTATAAAAGGTCAAAGAAAGACGTCCATGTCCTTGCCGGGTGAATGGGGTCCCGGAATCAACAAACAAAGCTGGAATGTCGTCTCCTTCATACACTCCCACGGTGGTAAGTTGTAGACGGTCAATATAACGGGCCTCATGATGTACGAGTTGTTCTGCATAGAGAAAGGGCGAAATCCATCGATACCCAAACCCAAGAAGACGTTCCGAGGTTCACTAGCAAACTCAGGATGTAACTGAACAAATTTCTTCCAACTATCACCGTCAACCGGATGACGCAACAAATCTGGATCTGTATTCTTCCCTGTTTGGTGCCAGGTCATATTTTCGGCAGTGTGTCTCGAAGCATAAAGTCGCTGCAGCCTAGGGGCGATCGGGAAATATCTGAGTTTCTTATGCGCTACTTTCAGACCCTTCTTCGGGTCCCATCTGGATTCACTACATACTGGACAATTTTCGAGGGAGGCATTCTCCTTGTAAAACAAAGCACAATCGTTCACACAAACATCGATGGTATTCTAACCCATACCTAAAAATTTTAACTTTTTGTTGCATGCCTCGTATGAATCGGGCAAGGTATGAGGTTTGGGCAACACACGGCACAAAAGATCAAGCAACTCGGTGAAAGACATGTTAGTCCACTTGTTCCTCACCTTCACGTGCATTTGCTTCGCAATGAAATTTAATGAACTCATAACATCACAACCAGGGTATAACTCGGTTTCTAAATCGGAAAACATCGTTTCGAATTTGCCACGAGCTGAACTGTTCGAGTCTGTCATCTCGGTGTCACCAGAATGACCACCAACCTCGTAATTAGGTCTCAAATCCTTGTATACATCCAACATTTCATTTTCTTCATATCGAGTCTCGGGAATATCCTCGATCTCACCATGCTTTGTCCAAATATCATACGACTCCAAAAACCCAAACTGTAAAAGATGTGACCTAACTTTGACCACTGTATACCGACGATAACTCGAACATTCATTACACGGACAAAAAAGTGTTTCTTCACTAGGAGGTTTATTTTTTTGAGCAAAAGCGAGGAATGCTTCTATCTCCTTAAAAAATGGAAGCGAAACTTTATGAGCGGTACCAATCCAACTCTTATCAATACCCGAAGCCATAGTCAACTATTACAATATGAAAGAATACAACATAAATGTTTCATAAATAAAATGAAAAAAAAAATTATTACATCACCAAATAAATATATAAAAAATAAAATGAAAAAAATTATTACATCACCGATTACATATATGAATAAAAAATGAAAAAAATTATTACATCACCGATTAAATAAATAAATATAAAATAAAAAAAATTATTACATCACCGATTAAATAAATAAATATAAAATTAAAAGCAAACAAAATATTACATCACCAAATAAATGCATAAATATAAAATTAAAAGCATACAAAATATAACATCACAAAATAAATACATAAATAAAAAATTAAAAGCATACAAAATATAACATCACTAAATAAATATATATCCTATTTATGCTTTTATGCATAATTCAATAATAAATAATACAAATATAAATATATATATATATATATACATATATATATATATATATACCTATATATATATATATACATATATATATACATATATATATACATATATATATATACATATATATATACATATATATACATATACATATATATATACATATATATATATACATATATATATATACATATACATATATATATACATATACATATATGTATATATATATATATATACATATATATATATATATACATATATATATATATATATATATATATATATATATACATATATATTTATAATTCACATAAAATTATAAGATGATTAGAGATATATACATAGTGATATTATATATTTAGCATTAACTATACAATTATAATCAAATAAGGTAAAGATGAAAAAGACACATACTTTTGGGCAAATTTAGAAAGAAAAATTGATAATTGAGGCGGTCCCACGTTGATGTTTGACCTGGGAAAGCTTGTCCACGTGTTAAAATACCTAATAAGTGATACTATTTACCATTTACTACACAATTGCATGAAAGTAAAAGAAATTTGAATGAGTTTTATGGAACAAAAAATACCTACTTTTGGGCAAATTTGGAAAGATAAATTGATAACTGAGGCGGTCCCACGTTGATGTTTGACCCGGGAAAGCTTTTCCACGTGTTGAAATAATTTTTGATAATGAATTGTGGAAAAAAATTGGGAGAGTTTTGAGAGAAAGAAAGAGAAATTATATTATAATGGTGTATTGAGTAAAGCAATTCGCAAGTCACTGTTGAAAACACGCTACCACTATTCGCGACTACACGTGTAGTCGCCAAAGCCTCACACGTAGTCGTTAGAAATGACTACTAACGATTACTTTATGTAGTCGTTAATTAATACAACATCTAGCGACTACACGTTGGCGGTGGGAAATTAATTAAAAAATATTAAAACACACTAGCGACTACCTCATAAGTAGTAACGACTACTTCTTGTAGTCGTTAAAAGATAACTTACTAACGACTACTCTGTAGTCGAGAAAAATGCCCTGTAGTCGTTAAACACATGTAGTCGCTAGAGGCTCTAGTCTTTAGCGACTACAACGCGTAGTCGCTAGAAGTTTAGTCGCTAGAGAGCCGCGCTGTAGTAGTGTTTTAAAAATAGGAAATATGTGAATCTGAAGTTGTTTTCAATGGTTATATATCAAGCACAATATTTCACTTGTTTATCATTATTTTATCTAACTATTTATATATTTTATACTTGTACGATATTTTTTCTTTCAATTTTGGAAACTATTCGAAAAATTGGTCATTTCTCCATATCAATAATAAATTAAGAGATCTTTATTTTGGTACAATCATTTTAATAACCTTCTCACACTCATTCTATTCATTCATAATCACCCTAACATTATGTAAAACTAGGGTAACATAAACAGAAAAAGTGTCATTTTTTTTTCTTTTCTTGCTTAATAAATTCATTGTCCCAGTGAACATTATAACCATTTGTTCTCATCCCATCGATATTACCTTATCTTCATATACATCTTTATATTTTTAAATAAGTTAAATTTATTTATTTTTCGTACACTTATTTCCAATGAATTTATGCATATATGTCATACATATCCCAAAGACTTTATTATTTCTCATAAAAACATATATCTCAACAAATAAGGAGTTTTTCTTTTTGTTTTTCAATATAATCAATGATTAAAGTATCAAAAGATAAATATTATATTTTTTTACGCAAATCATAATAAGGATAGTTAATTTTACAATATTAAGATTAGATTAATAAATATTATTTAAAATTAATTATGTAAGAATTGTCTCCACTGTACTCATATTATCATAACATTTTTATAATAACAGTATATTAAACTTTCATAAGATTAGCTTTTTATCATAAATATATACATGATATTGGTCATTGTTCTATCGTTTGGATTATAAAATTATATCAAGATACTATAGTATGTGTTTGAGGACCCAACCACAAGGAAAATAACTTATATATGGATAGATAAATTAAAGGAACTAATTTTTTCATAGTTCTACCAAGATATTTATATCAACTTAATTCGTTAACAAATACTAAAATAATTATATCGTTAAATTATATATTTTTATTCAACTTGCAAAATATTAGGGATCTTATAAAATATACACACATGCCTGCACCTTGAATACACATAAATAATTAAAACACGAGAGTATTTTAAATTAAAAATTATAATTGAATAGATAAAAAACCACAATTTATACATACATATATGGCCTAATGAAAATGGTCTAATTGTTTATATATATATTTAAACTAATAGGCCCAACCCATAAAACAACACAAAATTATAATATTTAGGGAAAATTCTATGACCTAGTTTTTCATTTTATCACGCTTTAATATAATCATACACCTCGTCTATTCATTCTTACAATCTTCAAAAATTGAATAATTTTTTTTTCAATGATTAAACCTACAAATTTTTTGAAGAGATGTTTAGATTACTAGAGGTGAAATTAAAAAAGAAATTGATTTTTCATCTCATTTGTAAATCAAGATTTATATTTTCTATTAGAAAATTATATTATTTATGTTTTTTTTCTAAGCTCAGATCTAAGATTTAAAGCCTATAATATCAATTTCAGGTAATTGATTTGTATTAATTGTATTTGTTTTGTATTACCTAATATTTTTGTGTATAATCTGCACACTAGAATACAATCTTATTTATTTGTTACATATTAATTTTCAAAAAATACATTATTTGAAACAATTTAGATCTTAAAACATAATATTTTGATGAAATTGTGATCTTTATTTATTAGTATTTTGTACAGGAAAATGATTTCAGAAGCGATAGTTGGTCATGACATTTCTTCTACAAGGTAAGTTTATAATTTGACATAAATATAAATTATATTTAGAGTTTAAAATATGTAAGTATAATGTAAAAAAATATGATATATTAATTTTCGACTCTATACGAGGTTTAGTTTATCATATGAATTTTTTAAATTTGTAACCATTATCTACTAGAGCTAAACCACATAATCAGTGATTTTGCATCCTGTGCAAAATCGAGTTCTCACTATACGTGAAAATGCAAGACTGCAAGGCTTCCCGGAATAATACAAGGTTCTTGGCCCAGTGAAAGAGAGATATATTCAAGAGGGGAATGTTGTGGCTGTTCTTGGGGTATAGTTTGGCACTAGCGTTGAAGGGAATTGCGGGGATTGAGCCTGTTTTATCTTTGCCTGATAATATTTTTGAACCCGATTGAGATTGTTAATGCTGAGAGTTCTAAGTTGGAGGGGGATTTATAATAATTATTATTAATTATTGGAGATTTGTTAGTAGGAGGGAGGTGGAGTATTTGGTTGGATTATTGAAATTGTTATATTAGAGTGTTTGGTATAATTTGCTTAAGATTTACTTGTGTTACTAAAAGAATGGGAGAAGCTTTGTGAGTGGTTTAATCTAATTGGTGAAAAGGTGACATCAGATAAACCTAATGATGATGTCACGAAGGTAATGTCACTATGACTGTGGAGGAGGAAGAAGAAGAGGCTAGAGATAGTGAAGTATTTGATTTGGGTGTTTTTATGATGAAGAAGCTCGAAAGAGATGGCCTCACCGGTACGAAAAGAAAAAGGGAAATAGTGACGTCATTCAAGCAAAGAAGCACTACTCTCAAGGCTTAGTGGACACATAGACTTTCAATCTCCATGATAATTCTTTCGTGGATGCAGGAAAAGACGAAGATCAAAACATTTGTAATGTAGTGGAAATGTTCGAATCAGTACATGGCTCAGTGGTACTACCGAGCAAAAGATACAGTCATTGATAAATGTGAAAATCACATACATGAGAAATGTGTGTTTCTCTCAAAGGTAAAAGATGACAATCCATTGGATTATCTCATCAAGAAGCTAAACATCGTTCATATACCTAATAACGTTGATTCAGAAAAGAAATCTCAGTTAATATTCGAAGGTGACTTTTACTATGACAAGCTTTATTTACTACCCTACACTACATTCATAAACGTTCCACCCAATAACTTATCCGAGAGTAACTAAACGAAATCAACTCTTGCATGCGTGTGGGTTTAAATCTATAGCCCATTTCGTGATTAATTTAACTCCACGGTTAGCTCTAAGAACTAGACCAGTACTCATACCTCCACGAGTAAATATCCATTAACCTCGTTTCTTTATCTTCATTTTTACCTTCAGTAATATCTTTTTTTTTATTTATGGCTTCACAAAAACATACATATGTATCCATGTCTTTTCGACTTGGTGTAGTAGAAAGAGGAGAATAAAAATTATACAGTAAAGTGTGTTGGTCACTAATAGGAATTAAATGTATAATGGTCTAGTAATTTAACTTATTTACTTGATTATTTTTTTATTATTGACCAATCTAGATTTTACTATATCTTTTGTTTATTTGATTGATACAAATTATAAAAGTGGGTTGATACTTAAGTAAACCTACATTGCTTAAATTACTATGCCTTGATCCTTTTCTGTTTAACTTATTCATATTATTAGGTTTTATTTTTTTTTTTGATTTTATATTATTGATGATATATTTTGACAAAAAAATAGTATTGATGATAGACGTACGCTCGATGTGCAAGCCTGGTAAAAATAACCATATAAAATAGAAAAACAAAAAACACTCTCGATGTTGCAAAGGGTATGAAGTACCTGCACACATGCAACCTTGTTATAGTGCATCGAGACCTCAAGACGTCAAATCTACTCATTTATAAAAACAGACATGTTAAGGTTAGTGATTTTGGTTGTATACAATCGATCTTCAACTACTACGCACAAATAAACCTTTTTGTTCTTTTTCAAAAATTCTCACTCATTCAATCGATTTCATATACTCAATAAACGTAATGGTAGATAATTCAAAATCAGCCTTATGTTTCAATATATAATGTTAGGTTTTAATGTTTATTGTTGTTAAGTATAAATAAAATTGAATGTATTGTTGGATCAAATATTGTATTTATTTTCATCAGTCGTGGTTTTTTGCTCGTCATGGTTTTTTTGGCTAATTGTGTATTTGTATTGCGTGTACAACTGTAGGAGCCATGTAGTATTGTTGGATTTTCATTACGTGATGGAGTGTACTAAACGTGGGAGGTCAAATGGTATAGTTTAGAATTTGGGAGGTATAATTATTTTTTAATATTATTTATTCAAAATATGGGTGAAGACAAAATAACTTAAAATATTATAAGTTATGTACTATTAGTACAATTCGATTTTCTTTTGGAAATAAATAGAGGGAAAAACTATATTAAATGTAGGAGGAGCTTAATAAGAGAGAACAGATTTATTTTTAAATTTTAGCATTGAAAAAACATAAGTTATATAGAAATATATAAAAGTGTGTTGTATTGGTTTTCATATAGTATCACACGGTATAGTTTGGCACTAGCGTTTAAGGGAATTGCGGGGAATGAGCCTGTTTTATCTTTTCCTGATAATTTTTTGAGACCGATTGAGATTGTTAATGCTGAGAGTTCTAAGTTGGAGGGGGATTTATAATTATTATTATTAATTATTCGAGATTTGTTAGTAGGAGGGAGGTGGAGTATTTGGTTTGATTATTGAAATTGTTATATTAGAGTTTTGGTACAATTTGCTGAAGATTTACTTGCGTTACTCTAAAAATAGCTGCAGAAATACCAAGGAGATATGGGTCCCCAAAGTGATAAAAGAACCAGAAAGGGTCAGCAACAACAATATAACTGAACCTCAAGGATCTCAATGGGTTACAGTTGCTTCAGAAAGGGGCAATTCACCTACTAATGAAAGTGAGAAGAACACACTTACTAAAAATAGCTTTGATATTTTGAATGAAATCAATCTGGATGATGGGATAACAAATTTAATAAGTGAAGATGTTGAGGTGATGGCTGAAAAGCCTCCTGACCCCATCTGTTTAATGATCATTACATGGAATATTAGAGGAATGAATACCTGAAGCAAGTAGTAAATAAAGATACTTGGGTTTTCAGTTTCCTGGAAACAAAAATCAAGTCTCACAAGTTAGTTAATATTTTAAAGTCTACTTTTAATAAATGGCAAGTAGTTACTAATTACAACAAACCTGATCATGGGCGGATTTGGACCTACTGGAATCCCAAACTTGTGGATGTTACTGCTCTCACTATGACTGATCAAGCTATATTGTTCAAGATCTAACACATAGAATCTAAAACAGAGTTTTATTTTAAAGTCTACTTTTAATAAATGGCAAGTAGTTACTAATTACAACAAACCTGATCATGGGCGGATTTGGACCTACTGGAATCCCAAACTTGTGGATGTTACTGCTCTCACTATGACTGATCAAGCTATATTGTTCAAGATCTAGCATATAGAATCTAAAACAGAGTTTTATTATACCCCAGTGTATGCCATGAATGATGTTAATCTAAGACTCACTCTTTGGCATACCTTGAGGGGATGGGAAAGTATAGTTAAAGATGAAGCCTAGGTAATTCAAGGTGATTTCAATAAAATTACCAACATAGATGAGAGATTGAATTGTGACAGCTTAACTGAGAGTTCATATGAGATGATCAAGTGTGTTGAGGATCTTGAATTGACTGAACTTATACATAATGGTCCTAAATTCACATGGACTAATAGAGCTGCTGGAGATGATATGAGAGCTAGTAGAATTGATAGAACATATGTCAATTCTGCTTGGCTCAATAAATTTACCCAAACATCCCTAATTCTCAAACCTCCAGGTGTGTCTGACCATTGTAGTCAACACTTGGAAATTATTCCTTTCAGGAAAAGAGGCCCCTCACCTTTCAAATTTTATAATATTTGGATGGAACATGAGCTATTCACTCCCATGGTGGTTGAGACATGGAAACCTAAAATATATGGCTCTCCTATGTACAGCCTAACCAAGAAATTGAAAATCCTCAAAGGCAAACTCAAGGAATTTAATAACCTACATTTCAAGAATAGTTCAAACAAAATTAGTCATATCCAAAATAGACTGAATGATATTCAAAACCTTAGAATGCAAGGAGATAAAAGTGATGAGGTTTTACATGAGGAAACTCAGCTTCTTAATGATTTACATGATGAGAAAATTAAGGAGGAATCAATTATTAGACAGAAATCTAGAGCTCTTTGGGTGGATGAAGGGGAGTTAAATACAGCCTACTTCATGAAATAGGTAAATGGTAGAAAATCACAAAATAGTATCACTACTCTTACCTTGGATAATGGTACAACAGTTACAGATGAAGAGGAAATTTCACATGAATTTGTGAAGTTCTACTCAGATCTCCTGGGCGAAAAAAAAGAGATAATAAAGAGAATTATGATATTAACCTTTTAAAAAGAATCAGCTCTAAAAGGATTTCAGATAATCAAGCCAAGGAATTAATTATACCTGTAACTGATAAGGAGATCAAAGATGCCTTGTTCTCAATGGATAATTCCAAAAGCCCTGGGCCAGATGGTTATACAGCTGGTTTTTTCAAGAAAATGTGGTACTTAATTGGGCCTGAGGTTTGTACTGCTACCAAGAGTGCCTTACAAGATAGTCAACTATTAAAAGAGGTTGTTATTACATTAATACCTAAATGTCACAATCCATCCTCAGTCAAAAGTTACAAACCTATTGCATGCTGTAACATCATTTATAAAATCATAGCCAAATTGATTGTTAATAGGCTCAAGAACACCTTACAAGAATTAATTTCTAATAATCAATCAGCCTTTGTTCAAAACAGGAATATAGGAGAGAATATTCTCATTGCTCTAGAACTAGTGAGGGGCTATTCTAGAGCTCAAATATCTAAAAGATGCGCTTTAAAACTTGATTTAATGAAAGCTTATGATTCCCTAGATTGGGAATTTGTTATTAAAGTTCTATAGACTTTTGGCTATCCTGAGGTTTTTATAGCTTGGATCAAAATGTGTTTAACAACAACTTCTTATAGTCTCTTAATTAATGGTACTCCTAAAGGCTTTATTAAAGGTGAGAGGGGTTTGAGATAGAGGGACCCACTCTCCCCCTATCTATTTGTCTTATGTATGGAGATTCTCTCTCAGATCCTAATGAAAATTGGTTAAAAAGAAGTTTTACCTGGCATCCTAAGTGCAACGAACTTCAGCTAAATAATTTAATGTTTGTTGATGATCTTATGGTATTTTTTAAGCCTTCACAAGTTACAGCTAATCTTATTAAACAAGGCTTGGAGTTATTCTACAGACTATCAGGTTTACAGATCAGTTATAGTAAAAGCAATATTTTTTATGGTGGCTGTTTTGAAGAAGTTAAACAATATATATGGGACATTCTAAAGATTCCTGAGGGTCACTTACCTATGAAATATTTAGGGGTACCTTTAATTTCTGGTAGATTAAGTGCAGATGATTGTAAACCTTTAATTGAGAGAATGGTTAAGAAAATTGAACATTGGAGCTCAAAGCATCTATCTTTTGCTGGTAGACTTCAATTAATTAAATATGTACTTAACAATTTATCTAGCTTCTGGTTCAACATTTTTGCCATACCCAAGAGAATCATTAAAGAGCTACAACAAAAGATTATGGCTTTTCTATGGAAAGGCTCAAGTGACTTTCAAGAAAGGGGCTAAAGTGTTGTGGGACTCTATCTGTTATCCTACCCAAGAGGGTGGATTAGGTCTTAGGGTCTTATTTCTTCAGAATCAATCTTCTATTTTAAAGTTATTATGGAACTGCTGTTTTCCAAGGAACACCTTATGGTCCAATTGGGTTCAAGTTAATCTATTAAAGGGTAAATTTTTCTGGCTAATTCAGATCCCCCAAGACTCCTCTTGGGGGAAAATTCTCAAATTAAGATATATAGCTTGCAAGTTAATTTCATACCAGATTGGATGTGGCAAAGATATTTCACTTTGGGGAGACTTCTGGATTCCTCATAACAGATGCCTCCAAGACATCCAGAGCAGGAGCTTGGTCTCAGGTTATTATAATGACTGTAAGCTCAGCAAATTTATTTATGAAACAAGATGGAGATGGCCTGCGAATTTTAAATTCATGGAAAAGATTACTGCTAACATTAAAATCGATCCAAATAAAGAAGATAAAATCTTTTGGAACTGCAGTAAAAAAGGTACCTTTGTGTTCAAAGAAACTTATGAACATCTGAGACCTAAGAAGCCACTCAATGAATGGTATACGGTCATCTGGAGCTCCAAAAGTCCACCTAAATATAAATTCATCCTATGGCTGATTCAACTGGATAGACTACCAACAAAATACAGATTAACATCTTGGGAGGTAATTTCTAACTCACTGTGTGAATTTTGTAATAGAAACCATATTTACTGGGATTGCTCTTTCACGAAGTGAATCTGGTTTAAATGCTTGAATATTCATGGGATTTCCACCAAGATCTCTAACTGGTCGAATCTCATGAAATGGTATATTAACTTTCAGAATGGTAAAGATACGAACCAAGAGGTTATGAGAATCCTTTTATCGATCGCTACTTATTTCATATGGACTGAAAGAAATGAGAGAATCTTCAAGAGTACCTTTAAATCTGAAGAGAAGATTGTTGATAGTATCTCAATGGCTTTTAGAGAAGCGTTGTGCAGATTCAAGAAGGAGATAGAGAAGAAGGTGATTGAACCGATTAGGGTTAGGTGGGAGTGTTAGACTGTTCGTTGTACTTGTGTACACGTAATGGTTGTACTTTGTTTTTAGTTGTCTGAAATGTAAGGGAATCCATGTGGACTGGCCCAAGTACGACTTTATTTTTTAGTTGTGGGTCCAAGTGGACTGGCCCAAGTACTAATTGTAATAGGCCTAATTAGTTAAGCCCATGTAATTGACAGTTTGAGTAATAAAAGTTTCTACTTATCGAGCAAAAAAAAAAAGAAGCGCTACTCTCAAGGCTTAGTGGACACAGAGACTTTTAATCTCCATAATAATGCTTTCGTGAAGGCAGGAAAAGACGAAGATCACTACATCTGTAATGTAGTGGAAATGTTCGAATCAGTAGATGGCTATCTTTTCTGCATGGCTTAGTGGTACTACCGAGCAAAAGATACAGTCATTGATAAATGTGAAAATCACATACATGAGAAATGTGTGTTTCTCTCAGAGGTAAAAGATGACAATCCATTGGATTGTCTCATCAAGAAGCTAAACATCGTTCATATACCTAATAAAGTTGATTTAGAAAAGAAAGCTCAATTAATATCTGAATGTGACTTTTACTATGACAAGCTTTATTTACTACCCTACACTACATTCATGAATGTTCCACCCAATAACTTATTCAAGAGTAACTAAACAAAATCAACGGTTTCATCTGAATGTGAAGCCATAAAAATAAAACAGTAATTACTGAAGGTAAAAATGAAGATATAGAAATGAGGTTAATGGATATTTACTCAGGATGTGGAGGTATGAGTACTGGTCTAGTACTTGAAGCTAACCGTGGTGGAGTTAAATTAATCACGAAATGGGCTATAGATTTAAACTCTTGCATGCGTGTGGGTTTAAATCTATAGCCCATTTCGTGATTAATTTAACTCCACCACGGTTAGCTCCAAGTATTAGACCAGTACTCATACCTCCACATCCTGAGTAAATATCCATTAACCTCATTTCTTTATCTTCATTTTTACCTTCAATAATATACGTTTTATTATTTATGGCTTCACAAAAACATACATATGTATCCATGTCTTTTCGACTTGGTGTAGTAGAAAGAGGAGAATAAAAATTATACAGAAAAGTGTGTTGGTCACTAATAGGAATTAAATGTATAATGGTCTAGTAATTTAACTTATTTACTTGATTATTTTTATATTATTGACCATACTAGATTTTACTATATCTTTTGTTTATTTGATTGATACAAATTATAAAAGTGGGATGATACTTAAGTAAACCTACATTGCTTAAATTACTATGCCTTGATCCTTTTCCTTTTTAACTTATTCGTATTTTTTGGTTTTATGTTTTGTTTGTTTTTTATAGTATTGATGATATATTTTGACAAAAAAATAGTATTGATGATATACGTACGCTCGATGTGCAAGCCTGGTGAAAATAACCATATAAAAAAGAAGAAGAAAAACCGCTCTCGGTGTTGCAAAGGGTATGAAGTACCTGCACACATGCAACCCTGTTATAGTGCATCGAGACCTCAAGACTTCAAATCTACTCATTTATAAAAACAAACATGTTAAGGTTTGTGATTTTGGTTGGATACAAAAGATCTTCAACTACTACGCACAACTAAACCTTTTGTTCTTTTTCAAAAATTCTCACTCATTCAATCGATTTCATATACCCAATAAATGTAATGGTAGATAATTCAAAATGAGCCTTATGTTTCAATATATAATGTTAGGTTTCAATTTTTATTATTGTTAAGTATAAATGAAATTGGAGAAGGAGGATCCAAATTGAATGTATTGATGGATCCAATATTGTATTTATTTTCATCAATCGTGATTTTGTGCTCGTCCATGTTTTTTTGGCTAATTGTGTATTTGTATTGCGTGTACAACTGTAGGAGACATGTAGTATTGTTGGATTTTCATTACGTGATGGGGTGTACTAAACGTGGGAGGTCAATTGGTATAGTTTAGAATTTGGGAGGTATAATTTTTTTTTGAAATACTTCATGTAATGTGTTAGTAATTATCCATTTTAATTATGGACGAATATTATAAAGTATATGATTTGTTGATGACCCAGACGATATGATGAGAGTTTATCATGTGGCTTTTTTCTACTTTTGTAGTCATTAATTACTAATATTATTTATCAAAAATATGGGTGAAGAAAAAATAACTTAAAATATTATAAGTTATGTATTATTAGTACAATTCGACTTTATTTTGGGAATAAATAGAGAGAAAAACTATATTAAATGTAGGAGGAGCTTAATAAGAGAGAACAAATTTATTTTTAAGTTTTAGCGCTGAAAAAACATAAGTTATATAAAAATAATATATAAAAGTGTGTTGTATTGGTTTTCATATAGTATCACACGTTATTTTAATCTTACTTATTATATGTATTATATATTATGTGTATGAGTTGTTAAAATAAAATTATCCTTTTACATATATATATATTTGTAAGCTACAAGAAGTAAAGCATAATGGCCTTGGTCAATTTATAAATATTAATTAACAATAAATTAGTATTCCTACTTCTACATTTATTAATACAAATCTAGATATACATGTAAATTATACCTTGATAGATTTAATATAATGTTTCGAAAACTATGTAACACAAAAAGAGTACATATACTAATACTAACAAGATTTAGACTTTTTGAGCTATAAAAAATAAATTAAATGGTGGATTATGTTAGAAATTTGAAGTAGTTATATATTATTTATGTTATTTTGATATATATTAAATGATAATGGTTAATATGTGAATCTAAAGGTATTTTCAATGGTTATTCGGTTTAATAACGAATTGTTGGTAAAGATTTATGGGTTTTAAAAATAGGCAATATGTGAATCTGAAGTTGTTTTCAATGGTTATATATTAAGCACAATATTTTACTTATTTATTATTATTTTATCTAAATATTTATACATTTAATACTTGTATGATATTTTTTCTTTCAATTTTGGAAACTATTCTAATAATTGGTCATTTCTCCATATCAATAATAAATTAAGAGATCTTTATTTCGGTAAAATCATTTTAATAACCTTCTCAAGCTCATTCTATTCATTCATAATCACCCTAACATTATGTAAAACTAGGGTAACATAAACAGAAAAAGTGTCATTTTTTTCTTTTCTTGCTTAATAAATTCATTGTCCGAGTGAACATTATAACCATTTGTTCTCATCCCATCGATATCACCTTATCTTCATATACATCTTTATATTTTTAAATAAGTTAAATTTATTTATTTTTCGTACACTTCTTTCCAATGAATTTATGCATATATGTCATACATTTCCCAAAGACTTTATTATTTCTCATAAAACCCGATATCTCAAAAAATAAGGAGTTTTTCTTTTTGTTTTTCAATATAATCAATGATTAAAGTATAAAAGATAAATATTATATTTTTTAGGCAAATCATAATAAGGATAATTAATTTTACCAATATTAAGATTAGATTAATAAATATTATTTAAAATTAATTATGTAAGAATTGTCTCCACTGTACTCATATTATCATAACATTTTTATAATAATAGTATATCAAACTTTCATAAGATTAGCTTTTCATTATACATATATACATGATATTGGTCATTGTTCTATCGTTTGGATTATAAAATTATATCAAGATACTATAGTATGTGTTTGAGTTCCCAACCACAAGGAAAATAACTTATATATGGATAGCTAAATTAAAGGAACTAATTATTTCATAATTCTACTAAGACATTTATATCAACCTAATTCGTTAAAAAATACTAAAATAATTATATCGTTAAATTATATATTTTTATTCAACTTGCAAAATATTATGGATCTTATAAAATATACACACATTCCTGCACCTTGAATACACATAAATAATTAAAACACGAGAGTATTTTAAATTAAAAATTATATTTGAATAGATAAAAAACCACAATTTATATGTACATATATGGCCCAATGAAAATGGTCTAATTGTTTATGTATATTTAAATTAATAGGCCCGGCCCATAAAACAACAAAAAATTATAATATTTATGGAAAATTATATGACCTAGTTTTTCATTTCATCATGCTTTCATTTATCTAAAGCCGTAATATAATCATACACCTCGTCTATTTATTTCTTACGAATTACAAAAATTGAATAATTTTTTTTCATTCAACAATTTTATGATTAAACCTAAAAAAATTTTGAAGAGATATTTAGATTACTAGAGGTAAAATTAAAAAAGAAATTGATTTTTTCATCTAATTTGTAGATCTAGATTTATATTTTCTATTAGAAAATTATATTATGTATGTTTTTTTCTAAGCCCAAATCTAAGATTTAAAGCCTATAATATCAATTTCAGGTAATTGATTTGTATTAGTTGTATTTGTTTGGTATTACCTAATATTTTTGTATATAATCTGCACACCTATTTTATAACTAGAATGCAATCTTATTTATTTGTTACATATTAGTTTTCAAAAAATTAATTATTTGGAAAAATTTAGATCTTAAAACATAATATTTTGATGAAATTGTGATCTTTATTTATTAGTATTTTGTACAGGAAAATGATTTCAGAAGCGGTAGTTGGGCATGACATTTCTTCTACAAGGTGAGTTTAAAATATATAAGAATAATGTAAAAAATATGATTTATTAATTTTCGACTCTATACGAGATTTAGTTTATCATATGAATTTTCTAAATTTGTACCCATTATCTACTAGAGGTAAACCACATAATCAGGTGATTTTGCATCCTGTGCAAAACCGAGTTCTCACTATAAGTGAAAATGCACGACTGCAAGGCTTCCCGGACTACTACAAGGTTCTTGGCTTAGTGAAAGAGAGGTATATTCAAGTGGGGAATGCTGTTCTTGGGGTATATTTTGGCACTAGCGTTGAAGGATGCTGAGAGTTCTAAGTTGGAGGGGGATTTATAATTATTATTATTAATTATTGGAGATTTGTTAGTAGGAGGGAGGTGGAGTATTTGGTTGGATTATTGAAATTGTTATATTAAAGTGTTTGGTACAATTTGCTAAAGATTTACTTGTGTTATGAAAGAATGGGAGAAGTTTTGTGAGTCGTTTAATCTAATTGGAGAAAAGGTGACATCAGATAAACCTAATGATGATGTCTCAGTGACGGAAGGTAATGTCACTATGACTGAGGAGGAGGAAGAAGAAGAAGAGGCTCGAGATAGTGAAGTATTTGATTTGGGTGTTTTTATGATGAAGAAGCTCGAAAGAGATGGCCTAACCGGTACGAAAAGAAAAAGGGAAATAGTGACGTCATTCAAGCAAAGAAGCACTCCTCTCAAGGCTTAGTGGACACAGAGACTTTCAATCTCCATGATAATGCTTTCGTGAAGGCAGGAAAAGACGAAGATCACTACATTTGTAACGTAGTGCAAACGTTCGAATCAGTAGATGGCTATCTTTTCTGCACGACTCAGTGGTACTACCGAGCAAAAGATACAGTCATTGATAAATGTGAAAATCACATACATGAGAAATGTTTGTTTCTCTCAGAGGTAAAAGATGACAATCCATTGGATTGTCTCATCAAGAAGCTAAACATCGTTCATATACCAAATAACGTTGATTCAGAAAAAAAAGCTCAATTAATATCCGAATGTGACTTTTACTATGACAAGCTTTATTTACTACCCTACACTACATTCATAAATGTTCGAGCCAATAACTTATCCGAGAGTAATTAAACAAAATCAACTGTTTCATCTGAATGTGAAGCCATAAATAATAAAACATAAATACTGAATATATCTTCATTTTTACCTTGAGTATTTATGTTTTATTATTTATGGCTTCACATTCAGATGAAACAGTTGATTTTGTTTAATTACTCTCGGATAAGTTATTGGGTGGAACATTTATGAATGTAGTGTAGGGTAGTAAATGAAGCTTGTCATATTAAAAGTCACATTCGGATATTAATTGAGCTTTCTTTTCTTGAATCAACTTTATTAGGCATATGAACGATGTTTAGCTTCTTGATGAGACAATCCAATGGATTGTCATCTTTTACCTCTGAGAGAAACACACATTTCTCATGTATGTGATTTTCACATTTATCACTGTAACTTTTGCTCGGTAGTACCACTTAGCCGTGCAGAAAAGATAGCAATCTACTGATTCGAACATTTCTACTACATTAAAAATGTAGTGATCTTCGTCCTTTCCTGCCTTCACGAAAGCATTATCATGGAAATTGAAAGGCTATGTGTCCACTAAGCCTTGAGAGTAGTGCTTCTTTGCTTGAATCACGTCACTATTTCCCTTTTTCTTTTTGTACTGGTCAGCAAATTGTACGAAAAACTCTAATATAACAATTTCAATGATCCAACCAAATACTCCATCTCCCTCCTACTAACAAATATCCAATAATTAATAATAATAATTATTATAAATCCCCCTCCAACTTAGAACTCTCAGCATTAACAATCTCAAACGGGTTCAAAAAAATTATCAGGAAAAGATAAAACAGGCTCATTCCCCGCAATTCCCTTCAACGCTAGTGTCAAACTATACCCCAAGAACAGCCACAACATTTCCCACTAGAATATACCTCTCTTTCACTAGGCCAAGAACCTTGTAGTAGTCTGGGAAGCCTTGCAATCTTGCATTTTCACGTATAGTGAGAACTCGATTTTGCACAGGATGCAAAATCACCTGATTATGTGGTTTAGCTCTAGTAGATAATGGTTACAAATTTAAAAAATTCATATGTTAACTAAACCTCGTATAGAGTCAAAAATTAATAAATCATATTTTTTACATTATTCTTACATATTTTAAACTCTAAATATAATTTATATTTATGTCAAATTATAAATTTAAGGTATAAAAAAATATTTTTAGTCGAAAACTTACCTTGTAGAAGAAATGTCATGACCAACTACCGCTTCTGAAATCATTTTCCTGTACAAAATACTAATAAATAAAGATCACAATTTCATCAAAATATTATGTTTTAAGATCTAAATTTTTTCAAATAATGTATTTTCTGAAAATTAATATATAAAAAATAATTAAGTTTGCATTCTAGTTAATAAAAGGTGTGCAGATTATACACAAAAATATTCGGTAATACCAAACAAATACAATTAATAGAAATCAATTACCTGAAATTGATATTATAGGCTTTAAATCTTAAATTTGGGCTTAGAAAAAAACATAAATAATATAATTTTCTAAAAGAAAATATA
This sequence comes from Nemophila menziesii, assembly GCA_029959085.1. Taxonomy (NCBI): domain Eukaryota; kingdom Viridiplantae; phylum Streptophyta; class Magnoliopsida; order Boraginales; family Hydrophyllaceae; genus Nemophila; species Nemophila menziesii. The sequence goes on from JARWIR010000044.1 coordinate 935,260, forward strand.
AAACTAGATCTACAAATAAGATGAAAAAATTAATTTCTTTTTTAATTTCACCTTTAGTAATCTAAATATCTCTTCAAACTTTTTGTAGGTTTAATAATAAAATCGTTGAATAAAAAAAATATGAAATTTTTGAAGATTGTAAGAAATGAATAGACGAGGTGTATGATTATATTACGGCTTGAGATAAATGAAAGCGTGATGAAATGAAAAACTAGGTCATAGAAGTTTCCCTAAATATTATAAATTTTTGTTGTTTTATGGGCCGGGCCTATTAGTTTAAATATAAAAAAATTAGACCATTTTCATTGGGCCATATGCGTATGTATAAATTATGGCTTTTTATTTATTCAAATATAATTTTTAATTTAAAATACTCCCGTGTTTTAATTATGCCGGTATGTGTTTATATTTTATAAGATCCCTAATATTTTGCAAGTTAAATAAAAATATTTAATTTAACGGTATAATTATTTTAATATTTGTTAACGAATTAAGTTGATAAATATATTTTAGTAGAATTAGGAAAAAATTAGTTCCTTTAGAATTTAGCTATCAATATATAAGTTATTTTCCTTGTGGTTGGGTCCTCAAACACATACTATAGTATCTTGATATTATTTTATAATCCAAACGTTAGGACAATGACCAATGTCACGTATATATGTATGATGAGAAACTAATCTTATGAAAGTTTAATATACTATTATTATAAAAATGTTATTATAATATGAGTTCAGTGGAGACAATTCTTACATAATTAATTTTAAATAATATTTATTAATATAATCTTAATATTGGTAAAATTAACTATCCTTACATGATTTGCCTAAAAATATATAATATTTATCTTTTGATACTTTAATCATTGATTATATTGAAAAACAAAAAGAAAAACTCCTTATTTGTTAAGATATCAGTTTTTTTGAGAAATAATAAAGTCTTTGGGGAATGTATGACATATATGCATAAATTCATTGGAAAGAAGTGTTCAAAAATTAAATAAATTTAACTTATTTAAAAATATAAAGATGTATATGAAGATAAGGTGATATCGATAGGATGAGAACAAATGGTTATATGTTCACTCAGACAATGAATTTATTAAGCAAGAAAAGAAAAAAAGAAAATGACACTTTTTCTGTTTATCTTACCCTACTTTTACATAATGTTAGGGTGATTATGAATGAATATAATGAGCGAGTGAATGTTATTAAAATAATTGTACCAAAATAAAGATCTCTTAGTTTATTATTGATATGGAACAATGACGAATTTTTTTAATTTAGTTTCTAAAATTGAAAGAAAAAATAACGTACAAGTATAAAATATATAATTGTTTAGATAAAAGAATGTTAAATAAGTGAAATATTGTGCTTGATATAACCATTGAAAACAACTTTTTTTTTGTCAACCGAATTAACCAACAACATTATTTAACATTATTACAAAGCTTACTAAGATATAAATCCGATGCAATAAGAGACCTATCCATCCACTCAGAAATATCAATATTTTTCCTTGAAACAACTTCATATTCACATATTGCCTATTTTTAAAACCCATAAATCTTTACCAAAAATTATTTATTAAACCATTAAACCACTAAACCCAATAATATATAACCATTGAAAACATCATTAGATTCACATATTAACCATTATCATTTAGTATATATATAAATAACATAAATAATATATAACTAATACTAATTTCTAACATAATCAACCATTTAATTCATTTTTATAGCTCAAAAAGTCTAAATCTTGTTAGTATTAGTATATGTATACTTTTTGTATTACATAGTTTTCGCAACATTATATTAAATCTATCAAGGTATAATTTACATGTATATCTAGATTTGTATTAATAAATTTAGAAGTAGGAATACTAATTTATAGTTAATTAATATTTATAAATGGACCAAGGCCATTATGCTTTACTTCTTGTAGCTTACATATATATATATATATATATATATATATATATATATATATATATATATATATATATATATATATATATATGAAAGGATAATTTTATTTTAACAACTCATACACATAATATATAATACATACAGTAAGTAAGAATAAAATAATGTGTGATACTATATGAAAACCAATCCAACACACTTTTATATATTATTTTTATATAACTTATGTTTTTTCAACGCTAAAACTTAAAAATAAATCTGTTCTCTCTTATTAAGCTCCTCATACACTTAATATAGGTTTTCTATCTATTTATTTCCAAAACAAAATCGAATTGTACTAATAGTACATAACTTATAATATTTTAAGTTATTTTTTCTTCACCCATATTTTGAATAAATAATATTAGTAATTAATGACTACAAAAGTAGAAAAAAAAGCCACATGATAAAATCCCATCATATCATTTGGGTCATCAACAAATCATATACTTCATAATATTCGTCCATAGTTAAAATGGATAATTATTAACACATTACCTGAAATATTTCAAAAACATTTATACCTTCTAAATTCTAAACTATACCAATTGACCTCCCACGTTTAGTACACCCCGTCACGTAATGAAATTCTAACAATTCTACAAGGCTCCTACAGTTCTACACGCACTACAAATACACAATTAGCAAAAGGAACATAGACAAGCACAAAACCACGATTGATGAAAATAAATACAAGATTGGATCCAACAATACATTCAATTTGGATCCTCCTTCTCCAATTTAATTTATGCTTAATAACAATAAAAATTGAAACCTAACATAATATATTGAAACATAAGGCTGATTTTGAATTATCTACCATTACATGTATGGGGTATATGAAACTGATTGAATGAGTGAGAATTTTTGAAATAGAACAAAAAGGTTTATTTGTGCGTAGTAGTTGAAGATCTATTGTATCCAACCAAAATACTAACCTTAACATGTCAGTTTTTATAAATGAGTAGATTTGAAGTCTTGAGGTCTCGATGCCCTATAATAGGGTTACATGTGTGCAGGTACTTCATACCCTTTGCCACATCGAGAGTGGTTTTTGTTCTTATTTTTTATATGGTTATTTCACCAGGCTTGCACATCGAGCATACGTATATCATCAATACTATTTTTTTGTCAAAATATATCATCAATAGTATAAAATCAAACAAAACATAAAACCAAAAATAGGAATAATTTAAAAAGAAAAGGATCAAAGCATAGTAATTTAAGCAGTGTAGGCTTACTTAAGTATCATCCCACTTTTATAATTTGTATCAATAAATAAACAATAGATATAGTAAAATCTCGATTGGTCTTATACATTTAATTCCTATGAGTGACCAACACACTTTTCTTTATAATTTTTATTCTCCTCTTTCTACTACACCAAGTCGAAAAGACATGGATACATATGTATGTTTTAGTGAAGCCAAAAATAATAAAACAGAAATTACTGAAGGTAAAAGTGAAGATAAAGAAATGACGTTAATGAATATTTACTCAAGATGAGGAGGTATGAGTACTGGTCTAGTACTTGGAGCTAACCGTGGTTAGAAATTAATCAGCTGAAGATTTACTTGAATGTGAGAAGCTCAGTGAGTCGTTTAATCTAATTGGTGAAAAGGTTACATCAGATAAACCTAATGATGATGTCACACGGAAGGTGATGTCACTATGACTGAGGAGGAGGAAGAAGAAGAAGAAGAAGAAGAAGAAGAAGCTGGAGATAGTGAAGTATTTGAAGTTGAAGAGATTCTTGAAATTTTTAACTCCACCACGGTTAGCTCCAAGTACTAGACAAGTACTCATACCTCCACATCCTGAGTAAATATCCGTTAACGTCATTTCTTTATCTGTCTTATCATATTTTAAATTAAAAAGTATTGTATTTTACCACTACTTATACATCTAATTGAGTTGTATTCTCTATTTCTTTTCAAAAGAAAATTAAATTCTACTACACATATGATAGTTTTTCTATGTTAAGCTTTCTCTATATGAAAGTTTAGAATAAATGAAAATAGTAGATAATGATTACAAATTTAAAAAATTCATATGATAAACTAAACCTCCTATAGAGTAAAAAAAATTAATAAATCATATTTTTTACATTATTATTACATATTTTAAACTCTAAATATAATTTATATTTATGTCAAATTAATTTAATAAATTAATAAAGGTATAAAAACATATTTTTACTCTAAAACTTACCTTGTAGAAGAAATGTCATGACCAACTACCACTTCTGAAATCATTTTCATGTACAAAATACTAATAGATTAAATTCACAATTTCATCAAAATATTATGGTTTAAGATCTAAATTGTTTCAAATAATGTAATTTCCGAAAATTAATATGAAACAAATAAATAAGATTGCATTCTAGTTAATAAAAGGTGTGCAGATTATACACAAAAATATTCGGTAATACCAAGCAAATACAATTAATATAAATCAATTACCTGAAATTGATATTATAGGCTTTAAATCTTAGATTTGGGCTTAGAAAAAAACATAAATAATATAATTTTCTAAAAGAAAATATAAATCTAAATCTACAAATAAGATGAAAAAATCAATTTCTTTTTTAATTTCACCTTAAGTAATCTAAATATCTCTTCAAACTTTTTGTTGGTTTAATCATAAAATCATTGAATGAAAAAAATATTCAATTTTTGAAGATTGTAAGAAATGAATAGACTAGGTGTATGATTATATTATGGCTTGAGTTAAATGAAAGCGTGATGTAATGAAAAACTAGGTCATAGAATTTTCCTTAAATATTATAATCGACTATTAGTTTAAATATATAAAAAAATTATACCATATTCATTGGGCCATATACATATGTATAAATTGTGGGTTTTTATCTATTCAAATATAATTTTTAATTTAAAATACTCTCGTGTTTTAATTATGCAGACATGTATGTATATTTTATAAGATCCCTAATATTTTGCAAGTTGAATAAAAATATATAATTTAACGATATAATTATTCTAGTATTTGTTAAGCAATTAAGTTGATATAAATGTCTTAGTAGAACTAGGAAAAAATTAGTTCCGTTAGAATTTAGCTATCCATATATAAGTTATTTTCCTTCTGGGTGGGTCCTCAAACACATAATATAGTATCATGATATAATTTTGTAATCCAAACGTAAGAACAATGACCAATATCACGTATATATGTATGATAAAAAACTAATCTTATGAAAGTTTAATATACTATTATTATAAAAATGTTATGATAATATGAGTACAGTGGAGACAACTGTTACATAATAAATTTTAAATAATATTTATTAATCTAATCCTAATATTGGTAAAATTAAATATCCTTATTATGATTTGCCTAAAAAAATATAATATTTATCTTTTGATACTTTAATCATTGTTTATATTGAAAAAAAAAAAAAAACTCCTTATTTGTTGAGATATTGATTTTTATGAGAAATAATAAAGTCTTTGGGAAATGTATGACATATATGCATAAATTCATTGGAAAGAAGTGTACGAAAAATTAATAAATGTAACTTATTTAAAGATATAAATATGTATATGAAGATAAGGTGATATCGATAGGATGAGAACAAATGGTTATAATGTTCACTCGGACAATGAATTTATTAAGCAAGAAAATAGAAAAAAGAAAATGACACTTTTTCTGTTTATGTTACCCTAGTTTTACATAATGTTAGGGTGATTATGAATGAATAGAATGAGCGAGTGAATATTATTAAAATGACTATACTAAAATAAAGATCTCTTAGTTTATTATTGATATGGAGAAATGACAAATTGTTTTAGAATAGTTTCCAAAATTGAAAGAAAAAATATCGTATAAGTATAAAACATATAATTATTTAGATAAAATTTACATCTAACAATAGCCCCATAACCAATGTTGAAACTAATATCTCTTCTTGGCCATCAATTAATTATACATAACTAGTAGCCATATATAATTTACTTATGATAAATTCATTAAAATTTATAAAAAGACAACTTGATTAAATGTTATTTATGTTGGAGAACAACAAAGATAGTATACGTGTATAGTTGGGGAAATAACAATAATATTTGTGATACAATAGGTTTCTAAATCTTACAACTAGATAATTCATTTAAAACGTACGACTAAGAAAAATTGTATGTCATTGTGGGTTTATCTTAGTGTTATTTTATCATAATGTCAATGAAGTTCATCACATAAATACATCGGCGTGCATGTAAGGATTGCTTATAGTCACATGGACAAACTATGGTCATCTACCAAAAATTAATTAAGATCTCTTTGTAATAACTAGGAGATTATATAGACGGATAAAAAAATAACCTTAATATATCCTTTTGTTGTGTTTACTTTTTAAATTAAAATTAAGATTATAAATACAGTTATTACATTGAAACGTATAAAAAGACATTCAAAGGAAAGATATACACATCTATATTATATTACAAGGTTTTTTGATAAGTGGTGACCAAGATTGATTCTTGCCAAATATAAAGATTAATAATTATTTAATAATAATTTTTTTAAATAAAATCCTAAACTTGCCATCTTATAATTATTAGTAATTAACTGCTAACGTTATTTTTTATGATTCCACCTTTAGCTCAAAAATCCCTCAATTAACTCAATATTTTTCTCATAATTTCAATTATCACCTATCAATATCCTACAACTCATTTCTTCAAACTCGCATTGGATAAAAAACAAAAAATCATTTATTCAAACTCGCATTTAAACAAAAAAAACAAATCTCTTCACAATCACCTTCCACACCACGCCGCTCTCATGCACAAGAAAACTGCTGCCATTGGACCATTATCCACCACCATCGACCCAACTTGGCTGTGCCATCAATAGAAGAGCCAAAATAAGGTAAAAAATTAATTTTTACCACTAAAACTCCATAAAATTGATTTAATATAATTTTTCAAAATTATCTTAGTTAGTATAATTACAGTGGTGTTTATTGTATTTTTTAATAGTGTATACTCATCTCTTCACACTCGCATTGGAACAAAAAACAAAAAAAATATCTTCACACTCACCATCCGACCAAGCTGCTCTCTTGAACAAGAAAATCGCAGCCACTCGGGACCATTCTCTACCTCATCAACCAGCTTGCAAAGAACCCAAGTTAAGGTAAAATCGAAACTCAAAAAAATTGAATTATTTTAATTCTAATCTCATTACTTTACAATAAAAAATATCGGATTTAATTAATATTACAGTCAGTGTTTATTACAAGCAATTTTATAGGTCTGTGTTGTTTATTATGTTTAAAACACAATCCTACATTAGGCATAATAAGTATATGAGGAGGGGATGACGTGGGTCCCATGATTGGAGTGAGAGTGTTATTAATAATGAGTGTGGGTGGGTTGACATGTTTGCCTTGATTACTATGAATGATGGTGCGGAAGCTCATATGCAAAGCATGGAACCATGGATTCACGTAAATAACTACAACGATTTGCTTAACTATATCTTTTAAATGAGTTAGCACATGGAATTTTGGGATTAAAGGAAATTCATGACTGAATAACACTAACAAGATGAAACCAAAACTCGCTAAAATGTGTATTGAATAAAGCGTTTCTGCAAGCCTACGAAGCAAGAGCAAAATTCCTAAGCCGGAGGCTAAGACTGAATACTTTGAAGAGCAACGTAATTTGGTTAGTAGGCATATTTTCTACTTTGTAATTTGTAATTTCACAAAAACGATCAATTATACTATTGTCCTTTATATAATATTTATGTGTTCAAAAGTTACCAAAGTAGCTATATGTTTGCAACGTTAACAATCATCGTAGGGCATATTTTCTACTTTGTGAATGGTGAACTTAGTCCAAAATGTCTTGGAAAATAAGTTAATTCACAAAGTGATCAATGGTATTATTCCAAAAAGTCGTGGCAAAAAAAATCAATTGAAAAAGTAATTCACATAGAAATCGTAATGGATTTTACTGGAATTGGTTTGATATTCAGAGTTGGTATCCTTTGGGTCAGATAGTTGGTGGTGTTCTTTATCTGGGTCTTATCGCTACTGCTGTTTTCATTTATTAGACCCTTCGATTCAATTTTTGAGGTAGTTGATTTTTGGAAAAATGTTGTTAAATTTGTTTGTAAATTTGCTTACAGCAGTAATTTTTCGAAGTTCTTGCTGATTAATGGTGCAAATTCGAGAGGCTAGGGGTGAAATTTGTACAAAAATTTCATGATTGTTTTTAACAAACTAGAGATTTGTGTTCTCACAACTCAATTTTTTTTCGCATCAAACACCATTTTGGTGGCTTATCTTTTCGGCAAACAGCCATGCGATTTAAGAGCAGGTGTAGTATATTTATTCTTACATTTAATTTTTTATATTTTTTTTTAAATGTTAACTTTTCTAAACTAGAAACTAATGTAAAAAATTTATTATTCATTGTAAACTAACTTTTTATTATTGTAATAATTTCTTATTTATGAAATGCATTTGAGAACAAATGTCATATTTACTTGATACTAAATTTATATTTCTATAGTGTCTTTAGACACGGGTCATACCTAGTATATATACATACGCAGTTTTTTATACCACATTTATCTACTCAAATTTTGAAAAATAATTAGTTGATGTGTGGAAAAAATATAAAAATGATTTCATAACAATAAATTACCCAAATTCGGTAACACTGGCTACTTAACTATAATGATAAATAAGTGAAATATTACCCGTGATATATAACCATTGAAAACAACTTTAGATTCACATATTGCCTAACCCATAAGTCTTAACCAATAATTCTTTATTAAACCATTAAACCACTAAACCCTATACTATATAACAATTAAAAACCCCTTTAGATTCACATATTAACCATTATCATTTAATAATATAAAAATAAAAATAAAATATATTACTCCTACTAATTTCTAACATAATCAACCATTTAATTACTTTTTATAGCTCAAAAAGACTAAATCTTTTTAGTGTTAGTATATGTATACTTTTTGGGTTACATAGTTTTCGCAACACTATATTAAATCTATCAAGGTATAATTTACATGTATATCTTGATTTATATTAATAAATTTAGAAGTAGGAATATCAATTTAAGGTTAATTAATATTTATAAATGGACCCAAGGTCATTATTACTTTACTTCTTGTATCTTACAAATATATATATATAAAAGGATGAATTTATTTTAATAACTCATACACATAATATATAATGCAATAATTAAGTAAGAATAAAATAACATGTGATACAATATGAAAAACCAATCCAACACACTTTTATATATTATTTTTTTATATAACTTATGTTTTTTCAACGCTAAAAGTTAAAAATAAATTGTTCTCTCTTTTTAAGCTCCTCCTACATTTAATATAGTTTTTCTCTCTATTTATTTTCAAAAGAAAATCAAATGGTACTAATAGTACACAACTTATATAATATTTTATGTTATTTTATCTCCACCCATATTTTGAATAAATAATATTAGTAAGTAATGACTACAAAAATCGAAAAAAAACCCACATGATAAACTCCCGTCATATCGTCTGGGTCATCAACAAATTATATACTTCATAATATTCGTCCATATTTAAAATGGATAATTACTAACACATTACATGAAGTATTTCTAAAAATATTATATCTCCCAAATATTAAACAAAACCAGTTGACCTCCCACGTTTAGTATACCTTGTCACGTAATGAAAATCCAACAATACTACATGGCTCCTACAGTTGTCCACGCAATACAAATACACAATAAGCCAAAAAAACATGGACAATATTTATGATTGGCCTAAAAAATATAATATTTATCTTTTTATACATTAATCATTGATTATATTGAAAAACAAAAAGAAAAACTCCTTATTTGTTGAGATATCGGTTTTAATGAGAAATAATAAAGTCTTTGGGAAATGTATGACATGTTATGCATAGATTCATTGGAAAGAAGTGTACAAAAAATAAATAAATTTAACTTATTTAAAAATATAAGAATGTATATGAAGATAAGGTGATATTGATAGGATGAGAACAAATGGCTATAATGTTGACTCGGACGATGAATTTATTAAGCAAGAAAAGAAAAAAAGAAAATGACACTTTTTCTGTTTATGTTACCCTTGTTTTACACAAGGTTAGGGTGATTAAGTATGAATAGAATGAGCGAAAGAAGGTTATTAAAATGATTGTACCAAAATAAAGATCTTTTAGTTTATTATTGATATGGAGAAATGACCAAATTTTTTAGAATAGTTTCCAAAATTGAAAGATAAAATATCGTACAAGTATAAAATATATATTTATTTAAATAAAATTTACATCCAACAATAGACCCATAACCAATGTTGAAACTAATATCTCTTCTTAGCCATCTATTACATTACACGTAACTAGTAGCCAAATATAATTTACATTTGATAAATTCATTTAAATTTATAAAAAGACAACTTGATTAAATGTTATCTATGTTGGAGAACAACAAATATAGTATACGTGTATAGTTGGGGAAATAACAATAATATATGTGATACAATAGGTTTCCAAATCTTGCAACTAGATAATTCATTTACCGCGTACGACTAACAAAAATGGTGTGTGGTTGTGGGTTTATCTTAGTGTTTGTTCATCATAGTTTCAAGGAAGCACATCACATAAATACGTTGGCATGCATGTAAAAATTGGTTATAGTCACATGGACAAACTATGGTCATCTACGATAATTAATTCAGATCTTTCTGTAATAACTAGGAGATAATATAGACGGATAAAAAAATAACCTTAATATATCCTTTTGTTGAGTTTAACTTTTGAATTGTTATATTAAGATTATAAATACAGTTGTTACATTGAAAAGTATATAGAAAGACATTTAAAAGAAAGATAGACACATATATGTACATACAAAGTTTATTATACCACATTTATTTACTCAATTTTGAAAAATAATTAGTTGATGTGTGGAAAAATATAAAAAAAATTTCATAATAATAAATTACCCAAATTCGGTAGCATTGACTAATTAATATAATGTTAAATAAGTTAAATATTGTGCTTGATATATGACCATTGAAAACAAATTTAGATTCACATATTGTCTATTTTTAAAACCCATAAATCCTAACCATTAATTCTTTATTAAACTATTAAAACACTAAACCCTATAATATATAACCATTAAAAACACCTTTAGATTCACATATAAACCATTACCATTAAATATATATATATAAATAACATAAATAATATATAACTACTACTAATTTCTAACATAATCAACAATTTAATTCAATTTTATAGCTCAAAAATACTAAATCTTTTTAGTGTTAGTATATGTATACTTTTTGTGTTAAATAGTTTTCGCAACATTATATTAAATATATCAAGGTATAATTTATATCTATATCTAGATTTGTAATAATAAATTTAGAAGAAGGAATATTAATTTACAGTTAATTAATATTTATGAATGGTCCCAAGACCATTATGATTTTACTTCTTGTAGCTTACAAATATATATATATAAGGATGGTTTTTTTTTAACAACTCATACACATAATATATAATACATACAATAAGTAAGAATAAAATAACATGTCATACTATATGAAAACCAATCCAACACACCTTTATATATTATTTTTATATAACTTATGTTTTTTCAACGCTAAAAGTTAAAAATAATATTGTTCTCTCTTATTAAGCTTCTCCTACATTTAATATAGTTTTTTCTCTATTTATTTTCAAAAGAAAATCAAATTGTACTAATAGTACATAACTTATAATATTTTATGTTATTTTTTCTTCACCCATATTTTGAATAAATAATATTAGTAAGTAATGACTACAAAAGTAGAAAAAAACCCACATGATAAACTTCCATCATATCGTCTGGGTCATATCCAAATCATATACTTCATAATATTTGTCAATAGTTAAAATGGATAATTACTAACACATTACATGAAGTATTTCCAAAAATGTTATACCTTCCAAATTCTAAACTATACCAATTGACCTCCCACATTTAGTACACCCCGTCACGTAATGATAATCCAACAATACTACATGGCTCCTACAGGTGTACACGCAATACAAATACACAATTATCCAAAAAAAACATGGACAAGCACAAAACCACGATCGATAAAAATAAATAAAATATTTGATCCAACAATACATTCAATTTGGATCCTCCTTCTCCAATTTCATTTATGCTTAACAACAATAAAAATCGAAATCTAAGATAATATATTGAAACATAATGCTAATTTTGAATTATGTACCATTACATTTATGGGGTATATGAAATTGATTCTATAAGTTAGAATTTTTGAAAAAGAACAAAAAGGTTTATTTGTGCGTAGTTGTCGAAGATCTATTGTATCCAACGAAAATCACTAACCTTACCATGTCAATTTTTATAAATGAGTACATTTGAAGTCTTGAGGTCTCGATGCACCAGGGTTGCATGTGTGCAGGTACTTCATACTCTTTGCCACATCGAGAGCGGTTTTTGTTTATTTTATATGGTTATTTTTACCAGGCTTGCACATCGAGCGTACGTATATCATAAATACTATATAAAATCAAACAAAACATAAAACCAAAAAATAGGAATAAGTTAAAAAGAAAAGGATCAAAGCGTAGTAATTTAAGCAGTGTAGGTTTACTTAAGTATTATCCCACTTTTATAATCTGCATCAATCATATAAACAAAAGATATAGTAAAATATAGATTGGTCAATAAAAAAAAAAATCAAGTAAATAAGTTCAGTTAATAGACAATTATAAATTTAATTCCTATTAGTGACCAACACACTTTTCTGTATAATTTTTATTCTCCTTTTTCTACTACACCAAGTCGAAAAGACATGGATACATATGTATGTTTTTGTGAAGCCATAAATAATAAAACATAAATTACTGAAGGTAACAATTAAGATAAAGAAATGAGGTTAATGGATATTTACTCAAAATGTGGAGGTATGAGAACTGGTCTAGTACTTGGAGCTAACAGTGGTGGAGTTAAATTAATCACGAAATGTGCTATAGATTTAAACTCTTGCATGCATGTGAGTATAAATTTATAGCCCATTTCGTGATTAATTTAACTCCACCACGGTTAACTCCAAGTACTAGACCAGTACTCATACCTCCACATCCTGAGTAAATAACCATTAACGTCATTTTTTTATCTTCATTTTTACCTTCTGTAATTTCTGTTTTATTATTTATTGTTTCACATTCAGATGAAACAGTTGATTTTGTTTAATCACTTTCGGATAATTTATTGGGTGGAACATTCATGAATGTAGTGTAGGGTAGTAAATAAAGCTTGTCATAGTAAAAGTCACATTCGGATATTAATTTAGATTTCTTTTATGAATCAACGTTGTTAGGTATATGAACGATGTTTAGCTTCTTGATGAGACAATCCAATGGATTGTGATGTCTCCTAATTTGTGATAGATTAATGTTAGGATGAGACATCATTTTAAGTGATTTAGAAGTCATTAATGTCGATTTTCTTGAGTTTTAGTGCACTTTCCTATTTTGAGTCCTGATTTGTAGAATTATTATTTTTAGAGCATATTGGGTTTAATTGTTTATTTAGTGTGTAGCTTTAAATATAATTATGGAGCTTTTTAGAGTCCAAGTCAAAGATTACAACTTATGGAAAGAGATTTGCATGGTAATTGGAGATAAGGAAACAAAAGCTAAAAAGATGGAAAAGGAAAAGCTGCCTAAATATGGGATTCTGCATACACGTCCAAAGATATGCGTTTTTACCTACGAAATAGGCCGATTTTGGTAATTTCTAGGGCTGTAAACGAACCAAGCCGCTCGCGAGCCGCTCGTGCTCGGCTCGGTAAAAAGCTCGTTCGAACTCGTTCGTTTGTATAAACGGGAAAAAAAAGTTCGTTCGAACTCGTTCGTTAAAAAACGCGTTCGTTCGAGATCGTTCGTTAACTCGTTAAAAATTTATAATCTTTAAATTAATGGTTTAATTATTAATAAATATATTGTTAAAACTATAAAAAAGAAATTATTCGTTAATAACTCGAGATCGGCTCGAAAAAAGCTCGTTCGATATGTTATCAAGCCTTGAAATTTGAGCTCGGCTCGGCTCGTTAAAATTTGAGCTCGACTCGGCTCGACTCGTAAATCTTATCAAACAAGCTTGCACATCTAGTATTCGGCTCGACTCGGTTCGTTTACAGCCCTAGTAATTTCCTTCCTCATGGTCAAGATAATTCTGTTGCGATTCTTTTGGTATCTTATGGAGCTCAAACCGACCAATAACGAAGAAGATATGCTCAAAACGGTCCAGCAGTGTTTATCTTTATTTCCATACGAATTTGAGTTGGGCTAGAAGTCCAATACCTTAACTCTTCCTCAAGAAAACGTTTTAGGTCTTCTAAACACCTATAAATACACTCTTATATCACTTGTAAATAATCCTTGCCTAATAGTAATTAGTTCCTAAGGTTTTATTCTTCCAGTTTATTGTAGAGAGCAAGATGATGTATTTTGTAATTTCTTTTAGTTTATTTCCATCAGGTATGAACTAAACTCCCCATAGCTTGGGTTTTGCATATGTATAATCTATGAATTCTAATTCTTCTATCTAAGTTTCGTTGGGAATTATATGTTTTAATCTGATATTAGCTTCTTACTTAATATTTGTTTATGTGTTTTGATTTAATGTCTTTCCTAGAACTGATCACTTTAGGATTGTTTTAAGATTAGTTAGATGGTCTCCTTGACAGGGTGTTTAACTATTGAACCACCACATAATGTCAAGTGTCGATATTAGTTCTGACAAAACATGATTCTAACTAGATAGTCATTAGGGTTTGTTTTAACCACCATATCACCAGGATTGCAGTATTTGCTTAGGGCCTTAGTGGCGTTTGATAACCCTAAGATAAAACACTTCTTGGTTGTGCCGTAGCCCCCTTAGTCGCTCTCAAGGTCTAAGGTATGGGAATTTAGAATCCTGACTAAGTATAAGAGCTGATATTCTCCCTTATTAACTAGATTCATAGATAGAATTAGAAGGATTAGTGCATACTAGCAAAACCTGAGCTATACTTCTCATCTCATATTCTTAATCTTTTATTTTATTGTCTTTATTTTCTTAGTTTTAATTGCTTAATTTCGAAATCTGTTCCCTTTTACTTTCTGTCTTTAATTATTTACTTCTTACTCGTTATTCCTATTCACGCGATTAACACACTTAAGTCCCTGAGAACGAACTCAACTTATTAACTAAAACTTGCATACGTCCTGTAATACTTGCAGTACTGTGCCTGTCTAGGGTGAGAGTGCCTAGTTTTCTTGACCTTTATTTGTATTAATTTTATCACACCCTAGGCACCACCTAGTTTTTGGCGCCGCTGCCGGGGACTTGTGTCTCGTTAGCGTGTGGGTTATCTATTTCGAGTAGTAGTTTTTAATTAGTTTTTATTTTTCAGTTTTAGTTTTTATTTTTCCAGATTTACGCTTGTGGTTTGCTTTAGTCTTTTTCAGGTTTCACAGTGTTTAACTCTTGGCCTCCCTTATCGGAGCCTGAGAGGAGCTTCAGACCTTACAACAAACGAGTTCGTGCGGAAAGAGCCTTGAGACGAGTAATGGCAGCCCAAGATCCACCACTCGGTGTACCCCTTGGTGGAGTGCAGAATAATCAACCAGGGATCCATCAATAAGATCCACCACCTGGTGTACAATTACCAGCAGGAGGAGGTAATGGGCAGAATAATCTTAACAATCAACATAACCGAGTTGAACAAGACCTTCCTGGCCTTAATGTACCATTCCATGTTCAACCTATCGGTTACCGCCCTCCTGAGATTCCGAACATCAAATTTAGAACCGATCCGGGTATGCTCAGTCAATTCCAAAGTTTCGGACTCTATACTGGTACAGCAATACAAGATCCGGTAAAAGCGATTCAGAAGTTCATGCAGATTTGTGATGCCTACATTACTCCTGGCATTACACGCGAGCAACTGTATTGTCATATGTTTTCATTTTTCTTGACCGGAAGAGCTAGCGATTGGCTAGAAAGACAACCACATGGAACCATTCATTCTTGGAGAGAACTTCAAGCCGCGTTCTTTAACCGATTTTATCCGAAGAGCATGAGACTTAAAGATCAAGCCGAGCTTGCGAGATTTTGCCAAGAAGATGGAGAAACAGTGGGAGAAGCATGGACAAGGTTTCAACAAAAATTAATTAGATGTCTGCTCCATGGTTATACACCTGCTCTACAACTTGCTATGTTCTATGAAGGCCTTAATGATAAAGGTAGAGAAAAGGTGGATAACATTGGAAAGGGTAATTTTTTGTCCATGAATCACAATGAAGCTTCCGAGGTGTTAGAGAATATTATGGAACAAGAAAGAAGTTGGCCTTCAACGCGAGCTTCTGTAGCAAAGACCCGAGGAACGCTTCGTTTAGATGCAGAAACTGCGAACTCAGCTCAAATATCCTCGTTAGAAAATCAAATCAAGGTGCTGAGAATCGCGATGGAAAATAATTTAGCCGCTACAAAGGTAGTACAAGAAGCACAAGGTTGTCAACAATGTGGAGTTAACGATCATACATGGGAAGAGTGCGAATCAAATCCGCAATCTGTTTACTTTATATCCAACCGATGGGGTAACCGAAACCATCCGGGTATGCAGTATTCAAATCCACAAGGGGATGCTAATCCTAGTCATTATCAACAGCGCCCCCAGAACAACTCTTACCAACAGAGAGTTCAGTACCAAAATCAATATCAGAATAGACATGCTCCTCCACAACAACCTGCTCAAGACGCCTATACCGATTCACTAGATCAGAAAGCCTTACCTCAGTATCTGCAAGAAGGATCTATGGACAGTCAACAGATAGTACAAGCTCTAGACCGTTTCAACACGACTATGAACGCTCAAGAAGAAAAAGTCCGAGGACACGATGCCATACTTCAGATGTTAAGTACTCAAGTAGAACAGTTAAACAAAGTGTTAACAAATATAGTAGAACAAAAGGAAGTAAAATCAATCGAAGGAGGTGAAAACAATGTTGGGTTCGAAGCTTGCCAGGCTATTTGCCTTGAAATTGAAGAAGCAAAAGAAGAAATACCACATGCTGCCATTAGTGCCGTGGAAGTTTCAAGTACTGAAGAAGAACCAACCAAGTTTAGCCCCGTGGAATCTGACTGTTCTGAAGTTTATGTGGAGGACGATCAAGAGAAAGCCGAATTTATAGAGCTACTGAGGAAGATGCAAGAAGAAATTCGATCGGTTGTGGATTATGCAGCTGAGTTGGCTAAAGAAAAGAGGAAGAAGACTCAAAGAAGGAGTCAAAGGTTGAAGATGAAGTTGCACCTGCTGTGCATGAAGAGAAAGAAGAGGAGAAGGTGGAACCGCCACCTATTGTTCAACCAGTGTCATCAACTATTCCTGATACAAATCCTAAGGATGACACTGAACTCAAAACATTTGTAGAGGCGTACCAACCTGAAAATATCAACGCCCAAATGCTTGAGATTGCGAAGAGAGGAATTACACCGCAACAAGTTTATACGCAAATTATTCCTGAGAAAGAAGCGAGTGTAGAGATCCAGAGAGAGAACCTGAGGGTTTCAAGAAGAAGTGAGAGAGAGCTACCAACAAAGCTTAAAGATCCAGGAAGTTTCAACCTTCCTATTCAATTACATGGTATGCTCAAGGTGAAAGCGATGTACGATGTGGGTTCTGGTGTGAATCTTATGCCTAAGTCCGTGTTCGAGAGACTTGGACTTCAGAAATCAGAGAAAACTCTAGTGAAGTTGCAATTTGCTGAAACCTCAGTGAAAAGGACATGGGGAACAGTGGAGGACGTCTTAGTCCGTGCAGGTAATATCGTCATCCCTACTAACTTTGTTATTCTTGAGTTTGATGCAGATAAGCAGGTTCTAATCATACTTGGACGGCCCTTCATGGCCAAAAGTCAAAGTGTGATCAACTTCCAAGAAGGGACCATCACCCTTCATGCAAAGAATATATCCGAGACCTTCTATGTCTTGGGTAAGAAACCAAGGAAGCTAGATGCCACCGTTCCTGTCATCCACAACCTTTCACATCACAAAGTCCCTCCTGAAGAGATCCACTTAAAGCCTGTGGATACTGAGCCAGACATTGAGTTTGGGGTTGGCCATGAAGTAATATGGAAAGCCCACAAACGCGAGAACAGTCCACGAAGTTTCAAAGACTCGTGGATGGGACCATACATTGTCACTAAGGTTGTTTCAGCCAAGGTGATAGAAATTCGCCCCAAAACTGGGGTGAAGGGCAGATTAGTTGACGTTCATAGCCTTACTCGTTGTTGGGGAGGCTATATTCGCAAATCTTGACAGAGGTAACACGTCTAACTTTGAAAGACGTAAAACAAAAGTGCTGTACGGGAGACAACCCGTAGCTTTTTTTAAGTTTCATGTCTGTTACGTTTTTAATTTAGGTTTAATTTAGTTGTTTTTAGCTGATAATGCATATTTCAGAAAGGTATTAGTGTTTTTGGTGTGTAGGAATTGGAGAAAGCGAGTTAGGGAACGCGAGGAAAAAATTTCGGAGCGAAGGAATGACCCCCGCGGACTACCCCCACGGACTACCCCCTAGTCCGTGCCCTGGTCCGCAGGGTCAAAACCCGTACCACGGGTGGAGCCACGGGTCGTGTGCAGAAACCGAGAAAATCTGACCCGCGGGGTACCCTCCGGTGTACCGCACCCTGGTCCGCAGAGCAAAAACACGTGCCACGGGGTGAGGTCCACGGGTATTTTGACGTGGAAAGCTACAAAAGGTGGGGGGGTACCCCCCGGTGTACCGCACCCTGGTCCGCAGAGCAAAAACGCGTGCCACGGGGTTGTACCACGGGTATTATCCAGTGGGTAAAAATTTTCGAGCATCAGAAGCTGCGGTGTACCCCGCGGTACACCCCATGGTCCGCACCATGGTCCGCACGAGCCGCCAGAGAGAGAAAAGAAAGGGTTTCAAGTTATAAAGAAGATCTAATGCTCATTATTCCGAATTTATTAAACCTTAAACCTCTTTCTCTTCTCCAAAACTCTACTAACTCCGTTGAAGCTCATCAAAACCTTCACCAATCACCAAAACACTACCCAATCATCAAGAAAAACACATCAAATCTTCTCTCCACATTATTACAAGAGAGAATCAAACACCCAATCTTCACCAAATTCATTCAAATTGAAGAATCAAAGAGCCAAATTTTGAAAATTCATCCTACAATTTCTTAAATCCAAGCCAACCATTACAAATCCACCTCACCCACATAGAGATTCATCATCAATTCACCTATCCTAAGCCAAATCAAGCTTGTTCAATCAGTAATTCACAAGTTCAAATTTAAAGGGTTGCTAAAAGCTTTGAGTTGGGGGTTAATTGAAGATGACTTATAGAACAAAAATCTTAGCTAACAAGAGGGAGGTGAAGAGTAACAAGGGATTGGATTTAAACAAGAAGAAATCAATTGACAAAGGTGCTAGTTCTAAATCAAAGGGTAAAGATAAAGTTTAGAAGAGTGGGATACCTTTGTTTGATCGTAATGGTAAAAAGCTTTACTTTTATGCAAAGGAGAAAACACAACCTCAACAAGATCCTGCACCCAAAGAGAAAGTGGATACTTCAAGGGCCCTGAAGACTTCTGTAGAGAAACAATTAAAAGAACTACCTTTTGCTTATGAGAAAGTATTCAAGGAAGAAATTAGAGATGGAGAATACAAGAGATTCTTAGAGCTTGGTGAGAAATTGGGTTGGTCTACGTTCATGGTAAGACGTTCTGAAGTATGTCATGAATTAGTTTTGGAATTCTATTTAGGCCTCTTTAGCCGAGATAGTAATTGTGTTCCGATTAGAGGAAAGCTAGTTCCTTTCACAGTTGAGGAGATTAGGAACCACTTCAAGTTTAAGAAACTGAAAGGTTGTTGCAAATTTGAAGAAGCGGTTGCTAAGCGAAAAATCTTTGATGAGGAATTACTTTTTGAGCATGTATTAGACAAAGAGAAAGTGCAATCACATAAAGGAGAATTGAAGGCACCTTGGCCTTACAAATATCTTCAAGCAGATGCTAGAATTTGGCACAATTTCCTTGTCCCTAATATCTTTGGGAACACACGAACTTTGGATGTGTGGTGGTCCTTTGTGTGTTCTAAATAAATGCAAATAATAATCGAACCACAACCGCAAGTGTACGGTTGTCCCAAGTAGTAATTCTGATAATCAGATTCGTTCCAAGGACGGATGGTTGATCACAATGTCTATGCAAATAGTGATTGATGCACTTATGAAAATAAAAGAGGATAATTTGTTTGTTTTGGTTTTGTGATTTATTACTAAATAAATGAAAGACAAAATAATAATGCAAGTAAAAAGCTAAAACGCAAGTATGAGCAAGTAGTACTTGAGAGACGCAAGGGTTTTCCTAACTATCATTCATTTCATACATTGTTTAAGGGACAAATTGGTAAATTGGTATTGGTCGGGATTCTAAAATCTCCTTACCCCCGTCAGGGTGGACTAAGGAGCAACTATCAAATGCTACAAACCCCGTCAGGGCGATTATAGTCCACTCTCAAGTGTTAAAATGTTCATTACCCAATAGGCCATAGGTTTAATTAAGCTCGTCAGAGTCAATAATTTCTAACCTACATTCATTAACTAGTTCGGTACCTAAACCCCCCGTCAAGGTGATCCAATCGCCACTAATTGGAATAGCCTAGATACTAAGTCCTATCATTGGTTAATTACGTCAATAATAGTAATTAAAATGCAAATTAAAGAAAAATACGAATTACCCAATTTGATTTAAATAATAAATATCCCAAATTCAAATGTATAGAATGAAATCAAATTGGGATTAACCCATTATGCGTTCTCAAGCACTATGAATTGTTTAGCTCATATTAAAAAGAAAAACTAAATTAAAATAAATGGAATTCATAATTGATTACAAATAAAAGATGAAAGAAACCTAATTTCCGGAATTGGAATGACTGAGAACGGAGCTATAGACCCACTCCAGCTCTAGCAGCTTCTTCTTCCTTCCTTCTGTTGCTTCTCTCTGGTGTTTTTAATTGTAAAGAATGAATTGTATGTAAAATAGAAGTCCAGACCTCCTTTTATAATAAGAAAAACGGATTAGGGCTTGGACCAGAAAATAAAAGCCTGATTAAATGTCCAAGCCCACTTTCTAAGCCCAAAATCCCGTAATTGATGACAGGCCTTCACTAAAACTGCTTTTCCCGATGCGTTACAACTCCGATTGACCTCATTCCAGTTGCTAAAGTTCCGTATTTCGATAAGGAATAATTTCTCTTCAAAGGTCAGCGGCTAAATCAGCTCTTAAGCACCTCGAAAACAGCAATCAATGGCCTGGAAAATGGATTTTCAGCTCTAAAAATAAAATCTTCGGGATTTCTCTTCAAGTCTTGACTCTATCTTTTGATCTTTGACTTTATCTTCGGATTCCTTTCCTAGCTAACATCTAAAAACCTGTAAACTTTACACTAAAAATACCAATATTACGCGCAAAAGTTTAATAATTCAAAAATGCTAGAAATAAAAAGGTAATTCCGAAATATTGCATATTTAACCCAAAAGTCTATCAAATTAATTAAATAAACACCAAAAATGATGTCTCCTAAGGGTCTAAAATAAGAACAATTAGGGAGACATCAAGACCCCCAACTCAAACCTTTGTCGTCCCGACAAAGCAAAACAAAATAAAACGAGGGGTAGAAGCAAACGTATAACACATAGAAGCTAACAAATAAACCCTAAAGCAATTCTTAAGATAAATCTCATATAGCAAAACTTTAAAAACTAACATCTACATACACTAATCATGCAACATCAAACATAAATAATCTCAATCATAAAATTAAAGTCGCAATGCTTGAAGGTTACACTTGTACTCATCTCTGTATGATGGCTATAGGGTGGTCATTAATCCTACCTCGCTTTGAACGCTCCACCTAGGCTATTCCCTATCAACAGAATCATAAATTCACTATGCACTTAGGAATCACGAGGTCTTTACGGTTATAATATTGGCTTAAGGACGGGTATGGATGTATATTTGGTAAATTTGAAGTGAGCTTTTGGCTCTCTCCTCACTTACCATCAACATTGTCCTCGAGCTTGAGTTAACGCTCAAAAAGATGTTCTCACTCACCCATTACGCAACAATTTAGCGTCCCATGTCTACCCACTATAAACTAGATGATTTTCAGAAGAAATTCCACTTTGCCGGGTGTTTTATTCATTCATATTTTTCTTTTTATTTTCTTTTCTCTTTTTCTTCTTCTTTTTTTTTTTGTACAGAGGCAAACCGGGTACCCGGATTTTGAAAACCGGATCCCCGGATCCTACTGTATTGATTTTCAAACTTTTTTTTTTTTTTCATTTTTTCTTTCTTTTTCAAATTTTTTTTTTTTTCATTCCCGGCAAAGGGTTACAAGTATATATCATCTGCAATTTGTGCTACAATACAAAGCACATCAATCCCAACCCATTAAAGTCCCCATATGTGGTCCCACCACCCCAAACTCAAGCTCGAGACATGTCTCAGGATTGTGATTCAAGTGCGGGTCATATGGTCATGCCTAACAATCTAAGGGATAATGGCTTATATCGTGGCTACAAATAAAAGGCTAAAGGCTCAAAGTGGGCTAAGACGGATAATAATTCATTCAAGGGATAGAAAGCTAAAAGGCACAAATGGCTAACAAAGAACTGCCCCTATCATTTTCCTAAGTACATAGCTTGTCTTTAGTTCATATCTAGGTGGGTTCTCTACTAATTAGGATTTCACGTTCTACACACCAAACATATTCCTTGAGTACAAGCTTACTTCATTTGCATTGTTCATTAATTTTTCCTATTAATTACCTATGTTCGCATGCAATTGTAAGTGCGTTTTATGTTAATCCCTAAAGTTCACTATTTACTATCATTGATTCATCAAAAGTATGCTTATCTTCTACAGTCAAACGCAACTCCGAAAATTATTTTATTGAAAGCAGATAAAACACATAACACATAAAAACTGGGATGAGGCAACGAACCCCACCCCAAACTCAAAAATGAGTCGTGTCCCCACGACTCGAAAAGACTCAAAGCAATAAAATAATATACATTAAATGAGAAGGATTAGGAAACGTATCTGAACCAGCGCGAGGCTGGTTTTCGGTGTTGCGTCCATGAACTTTATCTCGCGTCTAGACATCGTAAGTTGTTCTTTGAACAATTAAAGTTCAACTTGTATGTAACGTTTCCCAAAATATCAATCATCGCATCCCGATTCTCTTTCAACACCTTGAGTTGTGATTCCAACTCATCATCGGATTGTTTTCTTCCTCACTTTCAGGTTCTTCAGTCACTTCCCTCTTCTTCGGATTAGCCTTAATTTGAACCGCTTCAGTCTTGTTTGAAACTTGAAATAGGAATCTCAATAGCTTGTTCTTGAATAGCACCAAAAGCGTTCCTGTTTCTTGGAGAATTCCTTTGATAAGCACACATGAAGACGATTTTGATAGGCATCTCTTTCCACCCCAAACTCAAAACTTCAATTAGTGAGAAGCTAAGGCTTAGAACATTGATGTTTTGAGGCTTAAGACTTGAAAATTATGGTGGAATATGAGATGGGTAAAGGCTAATTGATGTGGGAGAAGAGGGAATTGGATTTAATTTGAAGCTTGGATAAAGAACAATTGGAGAAAAGTGGGAATTTTATCGTATTTTGGATAGGAGATGAGTTGATTGTATGCTTTTGTGGTGAAAGAGAGTAAGATTTGAGGATTGTGTGGTTGTAGCTGATGATGTTCATGAAATTCTGGGTTTTGGGAGTGTTTGTGGAGGCTGGGTTAAGGACGGAGGTAAAAATATAGGGCTAAAAAGCTGAAAAACGGACTTGGCACAGATGCAAACCGGGTTCCCGGTTTCGAAAATCCGGGTTCCCGGTTACGCGTCGCTGTGACGGCGCGAAAAAAAAATAAAAATACTCTTTTTTTTTTTTTTTTTTTTTTTTTTTTTTTTTTTTTTTTTTTTTTTTTTTTTTTTTTTTTTTTTACCTCGAGACGCGCCAAACCGCTGGATTCCAGGACGCAGGGTCAGAAATTCTGCTCGCCGAAACCGGGTACCCGGTTTTGCCAAATGCGGGTACCCGGATTTTGTCGATGGCGCGAGTGAAAACGCGCCAAAACGCCACTAGTCAAGACGCAGGACCAGAGTCCTTGGAATTTTACAGCTCCGAAACCGGGTACCCGGTTTCGCCAAATGCGGGTACCCGGATTTGTGTCGATGCGCGAATCAAAACGCTCCAAAACGCAGGTCACCAACACGCAGGGTCAGACTCTTCAACTGTTACAGCACCAAAACCGGGTTCCCGGATTTCGCAAACCGGGTACCCGGTTTCGACGCTGTTGTCGAACCCCACACGCCACGTGCTGCGTTTGAAGAGGGTGGTACCAGCTCCAAAACCGGGTTCCCGGTTTTGTAAAACCGGGTACCCGGATTCTCCTGGACATCCAACCTCTTTTTCTTCTGTTTTCGCCAATTCGACCCCAAACTCAAGTCCTTTTTACCCCTGAAATCATCAAAAACAACTACCCTTCCTCATTTCTTAATAATAAACACTAAAATTACGAAAATCAAACTAATCTAAAATGCAAAAATTTAAAAACTCAGCTATTATACAAGAAATTGGCTTTTGTTTAACGTCGTTAAGCTCGACGGGTTACCTCAATCATTAGTCATTGACATAACCTCCCCAGCAGTGAGTGAGGTTGTCAATATTTGCAAGTCGAAATTTGCATCCCTTCGCTTTTATGCCCACTAGTTTGTCTGAGATAATCTGTGCGACCATGAATGGTCCTATCCAAGAACTTTTTGATTCACGTACCTTTGGGCGGGGGCTCGGTTTCTTCATAGCTACTTCTTCACCTACTTTGAACCCCTTTTTCTTTCTCTCTTTCTTAGGTTCCTTCGGAACCTTCGTGGCACGTGCTTTCTCTTTCTTCTTCGCATGATTGAGTTGTGGATCTTTGGGGTATGGAGGAGCTTTAATTGGTGGTTTCTTTCGTAGCTCTTTCTCCTCCACCCCTAAAGTTTCCACAACACTAATCGGCTTTGTTCTTACCGGTTCCATTACATCTACACGAAAACATTCATCCTTGGAATCCGGAAACTTCATAGGCCTGAACACGTTGAATTTCACCTCTTCATCTTGGATCCTCATAATCATTTCTCCATTTTCTACATCAATAAGGGTACGCCCCGTGGCTAGGAATGGTCTTCCCAAAATAATGGGGACATTCCTATCCGCGTCGTA
Organism: Nemophila menziesii; assembly: GCA_029959085.1. Lineage (NCBI taxonomy): Eukaryota > Viridiplantae > Streptophyta > Magnoliopsida > Boraginales > Hydrophyllaceae > Nemophila > Nemophila menziesii. The sequence continues at coordinate 960,627 of JARWIR010000044.1, forward strand.
ATCAAGAATAACGAAATCAGCGGGAAAAATTAACGTACCTGCCTTAACGAGGACATCTTCGATTCGGCCTTCCGGATGTGCAAGAGATCGATCCGCCATTTGCAAAACCATAGAAGTGGGTCTTGCTTCAATATTAAGCTTATCAAAGACTGATTTGGGCATCAAATTGATGCTTGCACCCAAATCACATAGCGCTTTTCCTTTCCACTCATTACCAATAGATATCGGAATTGTAAAGCTCCCAGGATCAACTAACTTTGGAGGTAATTTACCTTGACAAATAGCACTACATTCCTCAGGAAGACCAATCATCTCATTATCACAATATGGCCGTTTGTTGGTGAGGGCTTTCTTCAGAAACTTAGCATACTTGGGTACATCTCGAATAGCTTCTAACAACGGAATATTTATGCTAAGACCTCTTATTTTGTTAAAGAATTTTTGATACTCACCCATATCACCTTTCTTTTGAACTCTCGATGGAAATGGTGGAGGTGGACGATTGATTATAGTCTCATCTTTCTTTTTCGGAACCTCAACAGGCTTCTCCACTTCTTCTACTTCAACTTCTTTATCTTTATTCACCACCTCTTTTTCTTTTCTAACTTCTTTTTCTTTCATAACCGGAAAAGGAGGTGGAGGAAGGTTCTTACCACTTCTAAGATTAATAACTTTACAATCTTCGATTTGTAACGGATTCTCAGTATCACTAGGAAGTTGTCCTTGCTGACGTTGATTGAGCTGTTTATTGATTTGACTCAGCTGATTTTGGAACATCTTCATATTTGCTTCAAGTGCATTTTGTCTTTCTATAGCTGCGTTCTGACGTTCGATCGCTGCATCCTGACGCTCCATCGCTGCGTTCTGCCGTTCCATTGCTTGTGCTTGTAGAGCGATTAAACTTTCAACTGTTTTCTGAAGGGTATTTGCTCCTTCTTGTGGATGGGCAGGTAAAGCTTTCTGGTTCAAATTCTCATCATAAGTATTCTGAGGAGCTTGTCTCTGTACATAATTTTGATTCTGTCCTCCTTGATAGTTATTGTGTGGTCTAGGATTATAGTTGTCACCTTGGGGGCGCGGCTGATACGCATGTGTAGGATTGGCTGCCCCATTAGGATTCGAATATTGAAACCCAGGATGGTTTCTGTTAGGCTGATACCCATTACCACTCGAATTAAAATTACCTCTGTTGGACATGAACATCACTGATTCTTGATTACTCGGACAATTCTCCTCATCATGATCATCAACTCTACAAATCGAACACATATAAACCTCTTGTGCAGCATGCACAGCTACTCTCTTACCCGAAAATCCTTCTTTTACAGCTAAAGTAAGCTGCTTCAATTGTTGCTCCAAAGTGTTTTGAATTTTTGTCTCAAAGGTAGCAAGTTTCTCTTCTATGTTGACATTATTAACACCCTTAACAGGTGTTCTCTCTGATTTCCACCCAACCTCATTCTTGACTGTTCGTTCTAAAATAATTTTGGCATGAGCGGGTTGAACTTGAAGGAAACCTGCACCACATAACGTATCTAACTTTTCTCTCGAAGCTCCATCAAGGCCTCTATAAAAAATCTTTAACTGTTGAAATTCTGAAAAACCATGATTTGGAACTCTACGCAAACACATCTGAAATCTAGTCCAACTCTTACCCACAGTCTCATCATATTCTTGACGAAAATTAGTCAACTCCAATTCAGCATCTAACCTCATATTACTCGGATAATATCTGTCGAAAAACGCGGCTTCCAATTGATCCCAATTGGTTATCTTCGTCGGATCTTGTGTATCATGCCATTCACTTGCTCCATCAATAACAAAAAATTTAAACACAGCGTAGTACATCTGTTCTTTTGAAACTCCTTGTGTGATGTAAGAATCACATATCTGTTTGAATTTTTGTATCGCTCTAAGAGGATCTTCCGCTGGTCTTCCGCGAAAATTTCCAAAGTTTTGGAACTGAGCTAGCATACCCGAATCTGGACGGAATCTCGGAACATTAATATCTGGAGCACCTACCCCTATAGCTGGAGCGCGGAATGGAACTTCTGGAGGGCCATTAGTGAACCACGGATCATGATTCATCACTATCTGGACTGGAGGATTAGGATTTAGTGGTTGAACTTGAGGAATAACGCCTGGAGCTAAAGGTTGGCCATTTGCATCTAACTGGCCTTGTCCATTCTGTTGACCTTGAATAATGATATTCTCCATTCTGTTACTTAATTCTTCTACTTCTAAGGCTTCTCGTTCTCTTCTTCTTCTGTTCGCAAGTCTGATCAACGATTCTGGATTACTAAGGATCGGAGGTGTTGGCTCTAGATCCTTGAATAGCCTTCTTCGCATACACCAAACCTAAAAAAACCTGAAAAAGCTAACAAACAAAAAGCGTAAAACTGATAAAATAAAATAAATGCACTTATCACTAAAGGATAAACACCGTGGTCACACGCTACCGTCCCCGGCAGCGGCGCCAAAAACTTGGTGGTCCTTTGTGTGTTCTAAATAAATGCAAATAATAATCGAACCACAACCGCAAGTGTACGGTTGTCCCAAGTAGTAATTCTGATAATCAGATTCGTTCCAAGGACGGATGGTTGATCACAATGTCTATGCAAATAGTGATTGATGCACTTATGAAAATAAAAGAGGATAATTTGTTTGTTTTGGTTTTGTGATTTATTACTAAATAAATGAAAGACAAAATAATAATGCAAGTAAAAAGCTAAAACGCAAGTATGAGCAAGTAGTACTTGAGAGACGCAAGGGTTTTCCTAACTATCATTCATTTCATACATTGTTTAAGGGACAAATTGGTAAATTGGTATTGGTCGGGATTCTAAAATCTCCTTACCCCCGTCAGGGTGGACTAAGGAGCAACTATCAAATGCTACAAACCCCGTCAGGGCGATTATAGTCCACTCTCAAGTGTTAAAATGTTCATTACCCAATAGGCCATAGGTTTAATTAAGCTCGTCAGAGTCAATAATTTCTAACCTACATTCATTAACTAGTTCGGTACCTAAACCCCCCGTCAAGGTGATCCAATCGCCACTAATTGGAATAGCCTAGATACTAAGTCCTATCATTGGTTAATTACGTCAATAATAGTAATTAAAATGCAAATTAAAGAAAAATACGAATTACCCAATTTGATTTAAATAATAAATATCCCAAATTCAAATGTATAGAATGAAATCAAATTGGGATTAACCCATTATGCGTTCTCAAGCACTATGAATTGTTTAGCTCATATTAAAAAGAAAAACTAAATTAAAATAAATGGAATTCATAATTGATTACAAATAAAAGATGAAAGAAACCTAATTTCCGGAATTGGAATGACTGAGAACGGAGCTATAGACCCACTCCAGCTCTAGCAGCTTCTTCTTCCTTCCTTCTGTTGCTTCTCTCTGGTGTTTTTAATTGTAAAGAATGAATTGTATGTAAAATAGAAGTCCAGACCTCCTTTTATAATAAGAAAAACGGATTAGGGCTTGGACCAGAAAATAAAAGCCTGATTAAATGTCCAAGCCCACTTTCTAAGCCCAAAATCCCGTAATTGATGACAGGCCTTCACTAAAACTGCTTTTCCCGATGCGTTACAACTCCGATTGACCTCATTCCAGTTGCTAAAGTTCCGTATTTCGATAAGGAATAATTTCTCTTCAAAGGTCAGCGGCTAAATCAGCTCTTAAGCACCTCGAAAACAGCAATCAATGGCCTGGAAAATGGATTTTCAGCTCTAAAAATAAAATCTTCGGGATTTCTCTTCAAGTCTTGACTCTATCTTTTGATCTTTGACTTTATCTTCGGATTCCTTTCCTAGCTAACATCTAAAAACCTGTAAACTTTACACTAAAAATACCAATATTACGCGCAAAAGTTTAATAATTCAAAAATGCTAGAAATAAAAAGGTAATTCCGAAATATTGCATATTTAACCCAAAAGTCTATCAAATTAATTAAATAAACACCAAAAATGATGTCTCCTAAGGGTCTAAAATAAGAACAATTAGGGAGACATCAATGTGACTATGAAGTACGCTCTACTTTTGGACTGTATTTTGAGAGGAGAAGAAGTTGATGTGGCACATTTGATCTATGAGGAGGTGATACGATTTTCGTTCTCTCCTAAATCAGTTTATAATGTTAAATTTCCTACTATGATCACGTGTCTTGTGCGAGAAGCGAATGTTACATTGGGTGAAGAAGAGAAACTCGAGTTTAAAGCGAGTTATATTGATAATGCTTGGATCAAGGATATCTTTCGAAGAGCGGGTTCTACGCAAGTCTCGAAAGAAGAAAAGGAGCTAAATTGGCAAGAGAAGATGGAGGAGCGTTTAACGAAATTCGAAGCAGCTCAAACTTCCTTAGTCAGTGATATGGCACAAATCAATGTTAATCAAGTGCATATCATGAAACTCCTCGAGCAATTAACGAAAGGTCCAGCAAATCCAACCTTGGATATCAAAGATGCGAGGCAATAGCCTCGAGAGTATGTTCTCTTTCTTCCTTACCATTTCTGTAAATATGTCTATCTGCTAATTTTAATTTCTATTTTTCGAGTCTTTTTCGAGTCGTGGGGACACGGCTCATTTTTGAGTTGGGGGTGTAGGGATTCGTTGTCTCACATCTCCATTTTTCTGTTTATAAAATTAAAATTTTTGATACATGGGTATTAGATGTAGAGTGTGCTTAATAGCTTGAAAGCATAAGCTCAGTGAATTGATGATAAAAAGTAATGTGTTTATGAGCTATGTTATTTGTATGCTTTGAGTATTTGCAGGAAAACACACGTTGATAGTAAAGAAAAGATTAGTGAGCAATGCGATAGAAAGTAGGTTCGATCTCAGGGAACCTTGAGAAGTGCGTAGGCCGTGAGATCCAAGCTAGTTGAAAAACCATTTGATGAAAGTGCTAAAGGTAAGAAAATAACGAAATTACATAGTGTAGAAAGTGATTAAGGCGGTTCTTTCATATTTGAAGCCCTTGAAGCCTTTTTATACCTTCTCACCTTGTGATTTTTTATTTTATATGCTATATCCTTCTTAGCCCCTTCTAGCCTTTCTACAGCCTTTTTATTGAACCACGTAATAAGCCATATCCCTTTAGATTTTAGGACTCTTCCATATGACCCGCCCTCGAATCACGATGCATAGACAATTGTTTTAGAGCTTGAGTTTGGGGTGGTGGGTCCACCATTATGGGAATTGTTATTGGGTTGGGATGTTGAGCTTATTAATTAATTGTGCTTTGTACTTTATATTGAGGATGATTCACAGATTTTTATTGTAACCCTTTGCCGGGGTAATAGTGAATGAAAAAGAAGCTACGAGCTAAAATTGCCAACAAGGGCATTAAAAGAAAAAATATATATATGAGAAATTAGCATGATATCTCATCATAAAAGAGAGTCATAGCTATAGAAAAAATTGATTTGAAGAGAAAAGAAAATATATATATTCGGACCGGCAAAGTGGATTTTTTATGTGAACATCTTAAGCTTTAATTGGGTTATTGGGGATGCAAATTGTGCATCAAGGAATTCATTGGGTTGAGTGAGAAACGTTTTATGAGAGTAACTCAAGCTCTAGGGCGATTCGTTGATGGCTAGTGAGGAGAGAGCCAAAAGCTCACTCCAAATTATCCAAATTTACTATCATACCGTCCCTAAAGCCTACATTACAACCTTAAAGACCTTTTGATTCTTTGCTATGTAATTGAGAAGTGATTGAGCCATTAGTTGAGTGGACCTTTGAAACTAATGAAAATCGATGAACAATCTATAGCTCTCTTGGGGAACTGAGTAAAGTCCCAATCCTTCTTACATTGCGAAACTAATATTATCTTGAATTCAAGCCGTGTTGACTGTGGATATGAGAAGTGTACAGGTATGTAGTTTATGAATATTATTGCATGAAATTTTCTGAGTTATGTGCTTTAGGTTTATTCTATATATTCTGCTATGCTTTTCCCATTGTGTTGAGAATTTTATCATTGTGTATTTATAGACTTCCCTTTGTTTTTATCTTTATTGTATCGGGTCGATACAACTTTGAGTTGGGGGTCTTGATGTCTCCTCATTTGTGATAGATTAATGTTAGGATGAGACATCATTTTAAGTGATTTAGAAGTCATTGATGTCGATTTTCTTGAGTTTTAGTGCACTTTCCTATTTTGAGTCTTGATTTGTAGAATTATTATTTTTAGAGCATATTGGGTTTAATTGTTTATTTAGTGTGTAGCTTTAAATATAATTATGGAGCTTAATTAGAGTCCAAGTCAAAGATTACAACTTATGGAAAGAGATTTGCATGGTAATTGGAGATAAGGAAACAAAAGCTAAAAAGATGGAAAAGGAAAAGCTGCCTAAATCTGGGATTCTGCATACACGTCCAAAGATATGCGTTTTTACCTACGAAATAGGCCGATTTTGGTAATTTCCTTCATTAGGGTCAAGATAATTCTGTTGCGATTCTTTTGGTATCTTATGGAGCTCAAACCGACCAATAACGAAGAAGATATGCTCAAAACGGTCCAGCAGTGTTTATCTTTATTTCCATACGAATTTGAGTTGGACTAGAAGTCCAATACCTTAACTCTTCCTCAAGAAAACGAATTAGGTCTTCTAAACACCTATAAATACACCCTTATATCACTTGTAAATAATCCTTGCCTCATAGTAATTAGTTCCTAAGGTTTTATTCTTCCAGTTTATTGTAGAGAGCAAGATGATATCTTTTGTAATTTCTTTTAGTTTATTTCCATCAGGTATGAACTAAACTCCCCATAGCTTGGGTTTTGCATATGTATAATCTATGAATTCTAATTCTTCTATCTAAGTTTCTTTGGGAATTATATGTTTTAATCTGATATTAGCTTCTTACTTAATATTTGTTTATGTGTATTGATATAATATCTTTCCTAGAACTGATCACTTTAGGATTGTTTTAAGAGTAGTTAGATGCTCTCCTTGACAGGGTGTTTAACTATTGAACCACCACATAATGTCTAGTGTCGATATTAGTTATGACAAAACATGATTCTAACTAGATAGTCATTTGGGTTTGTTTTAACCACCATATCACCAGGATTGCAGTATTTTCTTAGGGCCTTAGTGGCGTTTGATAACCCTAAGATTAAACACTTCTTGGTTGTGCCGTAGCCCCCTTAGTCGCTCTCAAGGTCTAAGGTATGGGAATTTAGAATCCTCATCAAGTATACACCGAGCTAATATTCTCACTTATTAACTAGATTCATAGATAGAATTAGAAGGATTAGTGCATACTAGCAAAATCTGAGCTATACTTCTCATCTCATATTCTTAATCTTTTATTTTATTGTCTTTATTTTCGTAGTTTTAATTGCTTAATTTCGAAATCTGTTCCCTTTTACTTTCTGTCTTTAATTATTTACTTCTTACTCGTTATTCCTACTCACGCGATTAACACACTTAAGTCCTTGAGAACGAACTCAACTTACTAACTAAAACTTGCATACGTCCTGTAATACTTGCAGTACTGTGCCTGTCTAGGGTGAGAGTGCGTAGTTTTCTTGACCTTTATTTGTATTAATTTTATCACACCCTAGGCACCACCAGATTGTCATCTTTTACCTCTGAGAGAAACACACATTTCTCATGTATGTGATTTTCACATTAATCAATGACTGTATCTTTTGCCCGGTAGTACCACAGAGCCGTGCAGAAAAGATAGCCATCTACTGATTCGAACATTTCCACTACATTACAAATGTAGTGATCTTCGTCTTTTCCTGCCTTCACGAAAGCATTATCATGGAGATTGAAAGTCTCTGTGTCCACTAAGCCTTGAGAGTAGTGATTATTTGCTTGAATGACGTCACTATTTGCCTTTTTCATTTCGTACCGGTGAGGCCATCTCTTTCGAACTTCTTCACCAGAAAAACACCCAACTCAAATACTTCACTATCTCCAGCCTCTTCTTCTTCTTCCTCCTCCTCAGTCATAGTGGCATCACCTTCCGTCACTGTGACATCATCATTAGGTTTATCTTATGTCACCTTTTCACCAATTAGATTAAACGACTCACAAAGCTTCTCCCATTCTTTCAGTAACGCAAGTAAATCTTTAGCAAATTGTACCAAAAACTCTAATATAACAATTTCAATATTCCAACCAAATAATCCACCTCCCTCCTACTAACAAATATCCAATAATTAATAATAATAATTATAAATCCCCCTCTAACTTAGAACTCTCAGCATTAACAATCTCAATCGGTTTCAAAAAATTATCTGGGAAAGATAAAACAGGCTCATTCCCCGCAATTCCCTTAAACGCTAGTGCCAAAATATACCCCAAAGCACGTGCTACTGGAACATCCACATCATTCCCCACTTGAATATACCTCTCTTTCACCGGGCCAAGAAGCCTGTAGTAGTCCGGGAAGCCTTGCAGTCTTGCATTTTATGGTATAGTGAGAACTCGATTTTGCACAGGATGCAAAATCATATGATTATGTGGTTCAGCTCTAGTAACAACTGTGGGAACAATTTCATCCCACCAAAGCCTACCAAATGGCTTTGAGGATGAACCTTCTAGGAATATCATAGCATAGTCTGGGACAAACGGATTTCCCGATTTCACATGCGCTCTCGGAATGGCTGGATTAAACTCGACCTTATTATTGTCCGGGCTAACACGGACACCTGTCAAATCACAAAAATTCGCACCCTTCCTCTGTGGAATATGTGTTACTCGCTCATAATCGTCCGCATTCAAGAATAATGTCCGATGATCATACAAAGTCTCTTGTAGTTCATCAGAACCACCCAGCATAGCTTCTCCTTTTAATCAAGTGATCTTTTGGAAGTCAGTCTTCGGCTTCATACAATACGGTATTTCATGTCTTTGTTCATTATTCTCCACCTAGAGGAGATCAGATAAAGCGTAATATAGGAAAAGCTCCTTTTCGAGGTCAGCATCGTTACCTTCTTCATACGCCACTACATTTGACTCAAAGGAAACATGAACAACTCCACGTACAACCACGTTATGAGTAGGTCAAGGATATTGTGGTAATTTCTCGGTAGGTAAAGCACCCCATAAGAAGACGCGTATACGGAATTGAGGAAGTCCTTATGCACCCGCAGCCATCATACCTATTCGGGCTTGATACCCAAGGCCCACTAATCGGGCCAAGCGTAGCGTCCCAAAAAGCCCTGTGCAAATTTGATTATATCTACTACATTCTCCATTAATACAAATCTTGGCTTTAAAAATGTTACTATATCCATAATTGTTTATTTTTATTCATCCTCTAATGGGGTTTTTGTGTTTCTGAATTTGTTAAAACCGCTTATACCTTGACAAGGTGGCCCACCACATATAACATAGATTTTTCTAACAAACTCCTTAAGTTTTTCACCACAATTTCCTAAGACTTCACGAGGCTCCCATGTGTCCTCATCAGGGCCATAGCCTTTCCATCGAACCTTAAAGTGTAGACCATATTTTTTGAATTTATTCGGATCTCCATAACAAATTTCAAGAATCTCTTCAACTTCAAATACTTCACTATCTCCAACCTCTTCTTCTTCTTCCTCCTCCTCCACAGTCATAGTGACATCACCTTCTGTCACTGTGACATCATCATTAGGTTTATCTGATGTCACCTTTTCACATATTAGATTAAACGACTCACAAAGCTTCTCCCATTCTTTCAGTAACGCAAGTAAATCTTCAGCTAATTCATTTCTAACCTGTGTTTCTGGATGGTTGAGTTTCAAATTCTTGCATGCGTGTGGGTTTAAATCTATAGCCCATTTCGTGATTAATTTAACTCCACCACGGTTAGCTCCAAGTACTAGACCAGTACTCATACCTCCACATCCTGAGTAAATATCCATTAACGTCATTTCTTTATCTGTTTTATCATATTTTAAATTAAAAAGTATTCTCTTTTACCACTACTTGTACATCTAATTGGGTGATATTCTCTATTTCTTTTCAAAAGAAAATTAAATTCTACTAATAGTACACATATGATAGTTTTTCTATGTTATGCCTTTCTCTGTATGAAAGTTTAGAATAAATGAAAATAGTAGATAATGGTTACAATTTTAAAAAATTCATATAATAAACTAAACCTCCCATAGAGTCGAAAATTAATAAATCATGTTTTTTACATTATTCTTACATATTTTAAACTCTAAATATAATTTATATTTATGTAAAATTATAAATTTAATAAATTTATAAAGGTATACAAACATATTTTTAGTCTAAAACTTACCTTGTCGAAGAAATGTCATGACCAACTACTACTTGTGAAATCATTTTCCTGTACAAAATACTAATAAATTAAGATCACAATTTCATCAAAATATTATGTTTTAAGATCTAAATGGTTTCAAATAATGTATTTTCTGAAAATTAATATGTAACAAATAAATAAGATTGCATTCTAGTAAATAAAAGGTGTGCATATTATACACAAAAATATTAGGTAATACCAACAAATACAATTAATACAAACCAATTACCTGAAATTGATATTTTAGGCTTTTAATCTTAGATTTGGGCTTAGAAAAAACATAAATAAAATAATTTTCTAAAAGAAAATATAAATTTAAATCTACAAACGAGATGAAAAAATCAATTTCTTTTTTAATTTCACCTCTAGTAATCTAAATATCTCTTCAAATTTTTGGTAGGTTTAATCATAAAATTGTTGAATGAAAAAAATTATTCAATTTTTGAAGATTGTAAGAAATGAATAGACGAGGTGTATGATTATATTACGGCTTGAGATAAATGAAAGCGTGATTAAATGAAAAACTAGATAATAAAAATTTCCCTAATTAATCTTTTGTTGTTTTATGGGCCGGCCCTATTACTTTAAATATATATATATATATATATATATATATATATATATAATTAGACCATTTTCATTGGGCCATATACGTATGTATAAATTGTGGTTTTTTTATCTAGTCAAATATAATTTTTAATTTAAAACACTCTCGTGTTTTAATTATTTATGTGTATTCAAGGTGCAGGTGTGTATATTTTATAAGATTCCTAATATTTTGCAAGTTGAATAAAAATATATAATTTAACGATATAATTATTTTAGTATTTGTTAACGAATTAAGTTGATATAACTGTCTTAGTAGAACTAGGAAAAAATTAGTTCCTTTAGAATTTAGCTATCCATATATATGTTATTTTCCTTGTGGTTGGGTCCTGAAACACATACTATAGTATCTTGATATAATTTTATAATCCAAACAATAGAACAATAACCAATATCTCGTATATATGTATTAGAAAAACTAATCTTATGAAAGTTTAATATACTATTTTTATAAAAATGTTATGATAATATGAGTACAGTGGAGACAATTCTTACATAATTAATTTTTAAATAATATTTATTAATCTAATCTTAATATTGGTAAAATTAACTATCCTTATTATGATTTGGCTAAAAAATATAATATTTATCTTTTAATACTTTAATCATTGACTATATTGAAAAACAAAAAGAAAAACTCCTGATTTGTTGACATATCGGTTTTTATGAGAAATAATAAAGTCTTTGGGAAATGTATGACATATATGCATAAATTCATTGGAAAGAAGTGTACGAAAAATAAATAAATTTAACTTATTTAAAAATATAAAGATGTATTTGAAGATAAGGTGATATCGATAGGATGAGAATAAATGGTTATAATGTTCAATCGGACAATGAATTTATTAAGAAAGAAAAGAAAAAAAGAAAAAAAAGACACTTTTTCTGTTTATGTTATCCTAGTTTTACATAATGTTAGGGTGATTATGAATGAATAGAATGAGCGAGAGAAGGTTATTAAAATGATTGTACCAAAATAAATAATTCTTAGTTTATTATTGATATGGAGAAATGACCAATTTTTTTAATTTAGTTTCCAAAATTGAAAGAAAAAATATCGTACAAGTATAAAATATATAATTATTTAGATAAAATAATGTTAAATAAGTGAAATATTGTGCTTGATATATAACCATTGAAAACAACTTCAGAATCACATATTGCCTATTTTTGAAACCCATAGATCTTTACCAACAACAATTCTTTATTAAACCATTTAACCTTCTAAACCCTATAATATATAACAATTGAAAACACCTTTAGATCCACATATTAACCATTATCGTTTAATATATATAAAAATAACATAAATAATGTATAACTACTACTAATTTCTAACATGATCAACCATATAGCTCAAAAAATCTAAATCTTGTTAGTATTAGTATATGTATACTTTTTGTGTTACATAGTTTTTGCAACGTTATATTAAATCTATCAAGGTATAATTTACATGTATATCGAAATTTGTATTAATAAATTTAGAAGTACGAATACTAATTTATAGTTAATTAATATTTATAAATGGACCAAGGCCATTATGCTTTACTTCTTGTAGCTTACATATATATATATATACATAATATATACAATAAGTAATAATAAAATAACATTTATTTTAATATATTTAGTGCTTTTGTTTAAGGGAAAAATCGGTATTTTATAGAAGTCGGGACTCTTGGTGGTCCTTTGTGTGTTCTAAAATAAATGCAAAAGTAATTGAACCACAACCGCAAGTGTACGGTTGTCCCAAGTAGTAATAATGATTCTAGGATCGTTCTCAGGGACGGTTGGTTAACTACAATGCTTATCAAATAATGAATGGTTGCACTTATGAAAGCAAGTAAAAGATGTAATGATTGATTTGTTGTTTGTATTAATTCTAATTAATGAAAGACTATAAAGAAAATTCAAGTAAATAGTAAAACACAAGTAGATGAGGATAAGACGCAAATATGAGAAGTTAGTACTTGAGAAACGCAAGGGATCCTCCTAATTCTATTTCATAACATATGCTGTTTAAGGGTTAAATCGGTCAATTAACCATGGCCGGGATTCTATAATCCTTGTACCCCCGTCAGGGTGGACTACAAGGCTATCCTAGAGTGTCACTAGTCCCGTCAGGGTAAATATGATCCACCTTCGGATGATAAAGGAATTTTACCACATTGGCCCTGAAATTAACTAAGCTCGTCAGAGTCAAATAGTTTATATTTTAGATTGAGTAATTAAGTCCGTACCTAAACCCTCCGTCAGGATGATCCACACGCCACATATGTGGAATAGCCTAGATACTAACACCTGTTCTTAGTTCATGACTCCAAAAACAGTAAATAATCTCAAATTACCGAAAAGAGTAAAAGACCCAATTTAATTTAATTTATTAAAAACCCGAATTCATTCATATGAAATTCAATAAAATAGAGATTCATCCATTATGCATTCTCAAGTACATAAAAGAAATTAGCTCATACTAATTAAAAAGAAAACTAAATTAAAAGAAATGGAATTCATATTGTTTTACAGAATTACAAATAAGAAAGACCTAATTTCCGGAATTAGATTTGGCTGAGAATGGAGATATAGACTCTCTCCAGCTCTACAGCTTTCTTCTTCTTCCTTCTGCTTCTTCTCTCTTGATGTTTTTATTTTGTAAGAAGTGAATTAGAAGTCAAGAGCTCCTTTTATAAGCTCAAATTCGGATTAGGCCTTGGACCTAAAATTAAATAACTAATTAAAAGCCCAAGTCCATTTTCTAAGCCCAAAATCCCGTAACTGCTGCACCCCCTCCAATAAAAAAGATCTAGTCGATTCGTTATAACTCCGATTGACCTGAAATCACTTGATAAATTTCCGTAACTCGATAAGGAACATATTCTCTTCAAAGGTCAGCGGCTAAATCAACTCTTAAGTGTCTCGAAATCAGCAATCTTTGGCCTGTTTTCCAGATTTGCAGCTCCAAAATATAATTCTTTCGGGATTTGTCTTCACGCTTTGACTCCATATCACGATCTTTGACTCTCGTCTCGGAGTCCTTTCCTAGCTAATATTCAAAACCTACAAACTTTTCACTTAAATACACAAGATTACGCGCAAAAGTTTAATAAATCAAAAATACTAGAAATAAAATAGGAATTCCGGATTATTGCATTTTTAACTCAAAAGTCTATCAAAATATTCAATTAAACATCAAAACTAATGTCTCCCAAGGTTCGAAAATAAGAACAATTAGGGAGACATCAAGACCCCCAACTCAAACCTTTGTCGTCCCGACAAAGTAAAACAAAACAAAGGGGTAGAAGTAAATGTAAGAACAAATAGAAGCTAGCAAATACACCTAAAGCAATTCTTAAGATAAATCTCATATAGCAAACTCTAGAATTTAATGTACACATATATCTATAATGCAAAATCAAACATAAATAATCTCAATCATAAAATTAAAGTCGCAATGCTTGAAGGTTACACTTGTACTCATCTATGTATGATGGCTATAGGGTGGTCATCAATCCTAACTCGCTTTGAACGCTTCACCTAGTATATTCCCTATCAACAGAATCATAAATTCACTATGTACTTAGGAATCACGAGGTCTTTATGGTTTTAATATTGGCTTAAGGACGGTATGGATGTATATTTGGTAAATTTGAAGTGAGCTTTTGGCTCTCTCCTCACTTACCATCAACAATGTCCTCGAGCTTGAGTTTACACTCAAAAAATGTTCTCACTCACCCATTCACGCAACAATTTAGCGTCCCATGTCTACCCACTACAAAAAAGATGAGTTTCAGAAAAATTCCACTTTGCCGGTTGTTTTATTCATTCATATTTTTCTTTTTCTTTTCTTTTCTCTTTTTTTTTGTACAGATGCAAACCGGGTTCCCGGTTTCTACTGTATGAATTTTCTTTCTTTTTTATTTTTTTCTCATTCCCGGCAAAGGGTTACAAGTATATATCATCTGTAATTGTGCTACAATACAAGGCATATCAATCCCAACCCAATAAATTTCCCATAAGTGGACCCACCACCCAAACTCAAGCTCGAGATATGTCTCAGGATTGTGATTCAAGTGCGGGTCATATGGTCATGCCTAATAATCTAAGGGATAATGGCTTATATCGTGGCTACAAAGAAAAGGCTAAAGGCTCAAAGTAGGCTAAGACGGATAATAATTAATATAAGGGATAGAAGGCTAAAAAGGTCACAAATGGCTAACAAAGAACTGCCCCTATCATTTTCCTAAGTACATAGCTCGTCTTTAGTTCATATCTAGGTGGGTTCTCTACTAATTAGGATTTCACGTTCTACACACCAAACATATTCCTTAAGTACAAGCTTACTTCATTTGCATTGTTCATTAATTTTTCCTATCAATTAGCTATGTTTGCATGTAATTCTAAATGCGTTTTATATCAATCCCTAAAGTCCACTATTTACTATCATAGATTCATCAAAAGTATGCTTATAGAGATATTTAAATTTTTCTACAGTCAAACGCAACTCCGAAAATTATTTTATTGAAAGCAAATAAAACAAATAGCACATAAAAACTGGGATGAGGCAACGAACCCCGCCCCAAACTCAAAAATGAGCCGTGTCCCCACGACTCAAAAAAGACTCAAAGCAATTCAACTAATCTACATTAAAAAGGAAGGACTAGAAAACGTATCTTAACCAGCGCGTGGCTGGTTACCGGTGTTGCGTTCTGGGCCTTTATCTCGCGTAATAGTATCATAAATCGCGTTTTGAAGTGTGTTTACGCCTAAGATCAAAGTTCGAAGAAGGTCCAATTCTCTTGTAACGTTTCCTATGGTCGGAATCATCTTCTCTTAATTCTCTTCCAACACCCTTATTTTTTATTCCAACTCAGGAGCATTCTTCGCTTTCTTTGGTGGAGGAGCTCTAGGAGTCTTCGTAGCTCGTGTTGCTTCATCATGGATATTCTGAATTGTAGTCAATGCCATGCTCACTCCAACTGTCATACCATCATCTTCTGCGTTCCTACGCGGAATCTTTGCGTCTAGGCACAACTTAGTAATAGTACAAGGAAACTTGAGATTCTGTTGTTTCATCGTAGCTCTCGCGAATCCCATGATGGTGTCATAAATAATCTTAGCAACATTCATCTGTTTCTCCTCAATAATACACTTGATAAAAATTATATGCTCCTTCTTCAACTCGGATGTGTGTTTAATTCCAAAGAAAGTAGGTATTATGAAACGAGACCAAACCTTCGCACTAGGTGTCAAATTACTGCTGTAAAACTGTCCCGGATATCTTTCTCCTTCAGGAATTGGGCTAGCCCTATTAATAAGCACAGTACCCCAAAGGGATTCATAATCGAAAGAAGGGTCATTAAGGGTTTCTTGGAACGTACATGATCCTGTAAAGTTGGGTAATTTCAAAGATTTTCGAATAAGTTCAATAGAGAAAGGAACTGCCTTTTTGCAAATTTCAATTGCCTCACGGGAAAGGGCTAAACCTTCATAAAATTCTCGCACAAAAATAGGAATAAACTCAAGCTGCCTTTCTCTTAATTCTCTCCAACCAAACTTATCACAAACAATAGCATATTCTCTATGAGCACTACTCATAATATTCTTAGGAAAGTCCATCTCTTCACAAAACTTCAAAAATTCAATTCTTTCAAGAACATATTCATTCCAAGAAGTATCAACCCTCTTAGGCTTTTGGGCCCACATCTTTCTTCGCGGGGGTTTCTATTGAACAGGTACTTCTGGAACTTCTTGTTCAGTTTCATCCTCAAATTCTTTCTCAATCTCATCTTCATGTTCATCCTCAATTTCTGGTTCATCAATTAATCTTCTCCTCTTACCTGTTATTTCTTTCTTCTTGGGAGCAAGCTTAACCTCTTCAGTATTTCGTTTAGGACGCAAATCAAGAATCTAAATAGCTTGTTCTTGGGTACCACCAATATTGGTCTTTTTTCTAGGAGCAGTTCTTCGGAAATCACCGGTTCTGTTAGTCATCTCTTTCCACCCCAAACTCAAAACTTCAAATAGTGAGAAACTAAAAAAAAGTTTAGAACTTTGATGTTTTGAGGCTTAGGAATTGAAGATTAAGGTGGAATGTGAAGTGGGTAATGGTTAATTTGTGTGGGAGAATGAAGAATTGGGTTTAATTAAAGGATTGGGTGAAGACCAATCTTGGTGAAAAACTAAGGATTTGATGTTATTTTGGAGAAGAGGTGAGTTGATTATGTGTTTTTGTGATGAAAGAGGGTAGGATTTGATGATATATATAGGTATTAATGATGATTTTCGGAGGTGGGGAGGCTATGGGAGCGTTTTAGGTAAAAACTCGCAGAAGAGACTAAGAAAACTAGGTTAAAAAAACACAAAACCGCCATCACAGCATGAAAACCGGGTTCCCGGTTTCGCGTCGCTGTGTCGGCGCGAAAACAATTACTTAATGATTTTTTTTACCTCAACACGCAAGTAATGGCTGGACTCCAAAAAGCTGGGTCAGAGAGCACCCCTTCAAAACCGAATTCC
Organism: Nemophila menziesii; assembly: GCA_029959085.1. Classification (NCBI taxonomy): domain Eukaryota; kingdom Viridiplantae; phylum Streptophyta; class Magnoliopsida; order Boraginales; family Hydrophyllaceae; genus Nemophila; species Nemophila menziesii. The sequence goes on from JARWIR010000044.1 coordinate 978,050, forward strand.
CGGTTTGGGAGAATCCGGGTACCCGGTTTGCCACGCTGATGTGGGTTGACACGCGGATGGTGACGCAGCAAACGGCGGGACCCAGGACGCTGGGTCAGAAAGGTCAAAATGTACAGCACCAAAACCGGGTTCCCGGTTTTGCGAAATCCGGGTACCTGGTTTCCGTCAAGGTCGAGGATGAAGACGCAGCCAATGGCTGCCTTCCAAGACGCTGGGTCAGAAGCTCCAAAAATCACAGCTCATGAAACCGGATTCCCGGTTTTGAGAAATCCGGGTACCCAGTTTGCGACGCTGTGTCGTGAACCAAGACGCCATGTGTTGCGTGTGAGAGGTTGGTACCAGCTCCAAAACCGGGTACCCTGTTACTCCTGGACAACCAACCTATTTTTCCTCTATTTTCTTCCTTTCGACCCCAAACTCTTGACCTTTTTACCCCTGAAATCATCAAAAACAACTACCCTTCCTCATTTCTTAATAATAAAACACTAAAATTATGAAAATCAAACTATTCTATATTGCGAAAATTAAAAACTCAAACTAATATACAAAGAATTGGCTTTTGTTTAACGTTGTTAAGCTCGACAGGTTACCTCATGCTTCTAAGGAGTCTCGAGGAGATACATGACCTCCCCAGGATGTGGATCTTCCAAGCGGTTGGTATCTTCACCTCTATGGTATATCTTTCATCGATGACCGTTCACAATGAAGGTACGGTTCTCTAGCGGATGTTCTATTTCTATCGCCCCAAAAGGTGTAACTTTGGTCACAATGTATGAACCCGACCACTTAGACCTTAACTAACCCGGATAATTGCTGAACTTTGAATTATACTTCAATACTTTTGTCCCACTTCAAATTTTTTCACACGAATCCGATTGTCATGCCATTTCTTCGTGTTTTATTTGTAAAGTTTAGCATTTTCATAGGCATTCAATCGGAATTCGTCAAGTTCATTAAGCTTCATCATACGATTCTCTCCGACTAAGGTAGGATCTAAATTCAACTGCGCAATCGCCCAATAGGCACCTATTACTAGCTCAAGAGGTAAGTGACAAGCCTTACCATACACCATACGATACGGAGATGCACCAACTGGAGTCTTAAACGCAGTATGATAGGCCCACAACGCATCATCTAACTTCATTGACCAATCTTTTCTAGTAGGACCAACGGGTTTCTCTAGGATTGACTTCACTTCACGATTCGATACTTCAGCTTGACCATTGGATTGTGGATGATATGCAGTAGATACATGGTGTCTTACTCCATACTTCTCTAGAACAGTCTTCAAATACTTATTAACGAAATGAGATCCTCCATCGCTAATAATCACTCTAGGTGTACCATGTCTAGTGAAAATATGTAACTTTAAGAACTTAATCACCACTCGTGAATCATTTGTTGGTAAAGCCGCAGCTTCTACCCATTTAGACACGTAATCGACAGCTAATAAGATGTAGAGGTTACCTTTTGAAGAAACGAAAGGACCCATAAAGTCTATATCCCAAACATCGAATATTTCAACTTCCAACACATTATTACGTGGCATCTCATCCCTCTTGGATATGTTTCCGGTAAACTAGCATCTTGTACATTTCTTAACATATTCATGACAATCTTTCACAAGAGTAGGCCAGTAAAAACCTAATTGGAATACCTTAGCAGCAGTTCTATCACCCTTGAAATGTCCTCCGTATAGAGAATCGTGACACCCAGCTATAATCGCTTCTGTTTCCTCCTTGGCTACACATCTTCTTATCATTTGGTCAGCACATACCTTGTAGAGGAACGGATCCTCCCAAAAGAATTGTGTAGCACGATGAGCTAACCTTTTTCTTTCTTGATAAGTGGATCCTTGAGGAAAAGAACCACTCACAACTAAATTCGCGATATCTGCATACCAAGGAGCTTCATAATCACGCACAACAAATAGATTCTCGTCAGGAAACTCTTCTCTTACTCTTTCAGTACCACCATTCATCTCAGAACCTTCAAGACGCGATAGATGATCCGCAACCTGATTCTCACAACCCTTTCTATTCTTAATCTCTAAGTCGAATTCTTGAAGCAATACCCATCTGATTAACCTCGGTTTAGCATCCTTCTTTTCCATAAGATATCTAATCGCTGAGTGATCTATATAAACAATAACTTTCGCTCCAAGAAGATAAGAGCGAAACTTATCAAATGAGTATACAACTGCTACCAACTCTTTTTCTGTAACTGTATAATTAACTTGAGCACCATTAAAAGTTTTACTAGCGTAGTAAATCGAATGAAAAATCTTCTCTTTTCTCTGTCCCAATACAGCTCCCATACACAAATCACTCGCATCACACATAACCTCAAACGGTAAACTCCAATCTGGAGGTAAAACTATAGGGGCAGAAATAAGCTTTTCTTTGATTGCTTGGAAGGCCGCTAAACAAGCTTCAACAAAAAGGAATTTGGAGTCCTTTTCAAGTAAGTTACATAGTGGTTTAGCAATCATAGAAAAGTCTTTAATGAAACGCCTATAAAAGCCAGCATGGCCTAGAAAACTTCTTACCCCTTTAACATAAACAGGAGGGGGAAGAGTTTTATTTACCTCTATCTTCGCTCTATCAACCTCTAATCTAGCACTCGAAACCTTGTGACCCAGAACTATACCTTCGCGGACTATGAAATGACACTTCTCCCAGTTTAAAACCAAATCTGTTTCCTTGCATCTGATTAACACTTTCTCCAAGTAATCTAAACATTATTAAAATCATCACTAAACACGGAGAAATCGTCCATAAAAACTTCAAGAAAATTATCGATCATATCCCAGAAGATGGCCATCATACATCTTTGAAAGGTAGCAGGTGCATTACACAACCCAAATGGCATTCTGCGATATGCAAAAGTACCAAAGGGGCATGTAAATGTTGTTTTATGTTTATCTTCTGGAGCCACGTAAATCTGATTATACCCAGAATAACCATCTAAGAACCAGTAGTATTCTCTTCCAGCTAATTTATCTATCATTTGATCAATGAAGGGAAGAGGGAAGTGATCTTTTCGGGTGGCCTTGTTCAATTTTCTGTAATCCATGCAAACTCTCCAACCAACTACCGTTCTTGAAGGAATCGCATCATTTTTATCGTTAAGAATTGTTGTCATTCCTCCTTTCTTCGGTACACACTGAACTGGGCTCACCCATTCACTACTCGATATGGGATAAATAATCCCCGCATCTAAAAGCTTGATAACTTCTTTCTTCACTACATCCTTCATAGCGAGCATTAATCTCCTTTGACCTTCAACTGAGCGTGCGTTATCATCTTCAAGTATGATTTTGTGTTGACAATAGGAGGGACTAATGCCTTTGATGTCAGCAATTGTCCAACCTATCGCCTCTTTGTTGGCTCTTAACACACGCAACAGTTTATCTTCTTGAGGACCTGTTAAATTTGTTGAAACAATAACAGGTAGAGTTTCATTAGTACCTAAATACGCATACCTCAAGTGTGCTGGTAATGGATTTTCTTCCAATTCCGGAGGAGATTCAATTGAAGGCTTATTTTTAGGAATGATCTCCCCCGGTTCTCTCACAGGTTCATAGGCTAGACGCCTATACTTCGGATTCTCAGAATTAAGAGCTTCCACTGTCTCGGCTAGCTCTTCCATCATCTCAGTTAAGTCTAATGTCAAAGCGGCCTGCAAGATATCATCATAATTAAAACAATCAAATACCTCTTGCGATGCCTGCTCAACTACATCCATCCGAAAGCAATCTTCTTGAGAATCCAGAAATTTCATAGCTCGGAACACATTAAATTTGACCTCCTCGTCTTGGATTCTCATCGTTAATTCATCGTTTTCTACATCAATCAAAGTATGCCACGTGGCTAGGAATGGTCTTCCCAAAATAATGGGGACATTCCTATCCGCGTTGTATTCAAGTATAACGAAATAAACGGGAAATACTAACGTACCTGCCTTAACAAGTACATCTTCAATTCGGCCTTCTGGATGTGCGAGAGATCTGTCCGCCATTTGCAAGACCATAGACGTATGTCTTGCTTCTCCAATTTTCATCTTATCAAAGATCGATTTGGGCATCAGATTGATGCTCGCACCCAAATCGCATAGTGCTTTACCTTTCCATTCTTCTCCAATCGATATCGGAATTGTGAAACTCCCAAGATCAACTAAATTTGGAAGTAATTTACTTTGACAAATAGCACTACATTCTTCAGGAAGACCAATCATATCATTATCACAGTATGGCCTTTTGTTAGTGAGGGCTCTCTTCAAAAATTTCGTGTATTTAGGAATATCTCGGATAGCCTCCAACAACGGGATGTTAATACTAATACCTGTCAAAGAAAGTAGTTTCTAATTGATCCCAATTTTTTATCTTCGTAGGGTCTTGCGTATCGTGCCATTCACTTTCTCCATCAATAACGAAAAATCGAAACGCAGCAAAATACATTTGTTCTTTTGAAACTCCTTGTGTGATGTAGGAATCACATATCTGCTTGAATTTATGTACTGCTCGAAGGGGATCTTCTCCAGCTTTACCACGAAAATTTCCAAAACTTTGGAATTGAGCTAACATACCCGAATCTAGACGAAACCTCAGAACATCTATATATGGAGCACCCACCCCTATAGCAGGAGCACGGAATTGAACTTCTTCTGGAACATTAACAAACCAGGGATCGACCAATTGAATTTGGACTGGAGGATTAGGATTGACAGGTGGAATTGGAGGATTAGGAGGATTAGGAATTCCAGGGTGTGCTATTGGTTGACCATTTTCGTCTACTTGAGCTCCTGGGTTCCCTTGGTTATTAATATTGATATTATTCATTCTGTTCACTAATTCTTCTACTTCTCTAGCTTCTTGTTCTTTTCTTCTCTTGTTAGCAAGTCTAATCAATGATTCTGGATCGCATATACCAAACCTAAAAACATGCGAAAGATGAATAAACAAAAAGCGTAAAACTGATAAAAACAAAAATAAAAATAAATGCACCTATCACTAAAGGATAAACACCTTGGTCACACGCTACCGTCCCCGGCAGCGGCGCCAAAAACTTGGTGGTCCTTTGTGTGTTCTAAAATAAATGCAAAAGTAATTGAACCACAACCGCAAGTGTACGGTTGTCCCAAGTAGTAATAATGATTCTAGGATCGTTCTCAGGGACGGTTGGTTAACTACAATGCTTATCAAATAATGAATGGTTTCATTTATGAAAGCAATTAAAAGATGTAATGATTGATTTGTTGTTTGTATTAATTCTAATTAATGAAAGACTATAAAGAAAATGCAAGTAAATAGTAAAATGCAAGTAAATAGTAAAACGCAAGTAAATGAGGATAAGACGCAAATATGAGAAGGCAGTACTTGAGAAACGCAAGGGATCCTCCTAATTCTATTTCATAACATATGCTGTTTAAGGGTTAAATCGGTCAATTAACAATGGTCGGGATTCTATAATCCTTGTACCCCCGTCAGGGTGGACTACAAGGCTATCCTAGAGTGTCAATAGTCCCGTCAGGGTAAATATGATCCATCTTCGGATGATTAAGTAATTTTACCACATTGGCCCTAAAATTAACTAAGCTCGTCAGAGTCAAATAGTTTCTATTTTAGATTGAGTAATTAAATCCGTACCTAAACCCTCCGTCAGGATGATCCACACGCCACATATGTGGAATAGCCTAGATACTAACACATGTTCTTAGTTCATTACTCCAAAAACAGTAAATAATCTCAAATTACAGAAAAGAGTAAAAGACCCAATTTAATTTAATTTATTAAAAACCCAAATTCATTCATATGAAATTCAATAAAATAGGGATTCACCCATTATGCATTCTCATGTACTTAAAAGAAACTAGCTCATACTAATTAAAAAGAAAACTAAATTAAAATAAATGGAATTCATATTGTTTTACAAAATTAAAAATAAGAAAGACCTAATTTCCGGAATTGGATTTGGCTGAGAATAGAGATATAGACTCTCTCCAGCTCTACAGCTTTCTTCTTCTTCCTTCTGCTTCTTCTCTCTTGATGTTTTTATTTTGTAAAAAGTGAATTGTGAGAAAAATAGAAGTCAAGAGATCCTTTTATAAGCTCAAATTCAGATTAGGCCTTGGACCTAAAATTAAATCACTAATTAAAAGCCCAAGTCCATTTTCTAAGCCCAAAATACACCACCTCCACTAAAACATCTCTAACCGATTCGTTATAACTCTGATTGACCTGAAATCACTTGCTACATTTCCGTAACTCGATAAGGAATATATTCCATTCAAAGGTCAGCGGCTAAATCAACTCTTAAGTGCCTCGAAATCAGCAATCTTTGGCCTGTTTTCCAGATTTGCAGCTCCAAAATATAATTCTTTTGGGATTTGTCTTCACGCTTTGACTCCATATCACGATCTTTGACTCTCTTCTCGGATTCCTTTCCTAGCTAATATTCAAAACCTACAAACTTTTCACTAAAATACACAAGATTACGCGCAAAAGTTTAATAAATCAAAAATACTAGAAATAAAATAGGAATTCCGGATTATTGCATTTTTAACTCAAAAATCTATAGAAATATTCAATTAAACATCAAAACTGATGTCTCCCAAGGGTCGAAAATAAGAACAATTAGGGAGACATCAACTCTACAATATCCTAACTCCTGTCAGGTTAGACTTAGAAGCTATCCTACAGTATTACCAACCCCGTCAGGGCTATTATAAGATACGTTCAAATGATTAAGAGTTATACCCAACTGGCTACGTGGTTAGTCAAGCCTGTTAGGATCATTGATGAATACCACACGTCTATTACCTAGTTCTGTAGTTAAACTCCCTGTTAATGTGATTCTCGTTACTAGTGAATAGCCTAATTACTAAAACCTATTACTAATTAACTCATTAATAAAAAACAGCAATTAAACATGAAATAATAGTCAATTTTGAAATACCCAATATAATTTTAATTAGAAATAATCCCAAATCAGAAAATACTAAATTAGAAACTAGGGTTCATCCCTAATATACGAGTCTCAAGTATTTGATTATTTAGCTCATAATTAAATACAGAAAGAAAAAGAAATTAGAACTAAACAAGTTTCCTAAAAACGGAAATAAAAATAGGGAGAACATAATTAGGAGAATGACTTGAGCTTTTGTTGGAGAAAAAAGGATTCTCCAGCTCATGTTCTTGCTTTTACCTCTTGACGCTCTCAATAGAGATGATGTCATTTGAAGATTAATTGAGAGGTGCTGAATAATGAGGTTTATAGGAGCTTATATAGAGAGTAAAAACGGATTAGGACTGATTTGTGCTTAGTTAAGTGATTAAGGCCCAAGTTCAATTACTAACTCCCGTAATTGTTGTACACACTCCAGCAAAACAGCCGTAACATTTGCATCTTAAATCCAAATCACTGGTGGTCCTTTGTGTGTTCTAAATAAATGCAAATAATAATCGAACCACAACCGCAAGTGTACGGTTGTCCCAAGTAGTAATTCTGATAATCAGATTCGTTCCAAGGACGGATGGTTGATCACAATGTCTATGCAAATAGTGATTGATGCACTTATGAAAATAAAAGAGGATAATTTGTTTGTTTTGGTTTTGTGATTTATTACTAAATAAATGAAAGACAAAATAATAATGCAAGTAAAAAGCTAAAACGCAAGTATGAGCAAGTAGTACTTGAGAGACGCAAGGGTTTTCCTAACTATCATTCATTTCATACATTGTTTAAGGGACAAATTGGTAAATTGGTATTGGTCGGGATTCTAAAATCTCCTTACCCCCGTCAGGGTGGACTAAGGAGCAACTATCAAATGCTACAAACCCCGTCAGGGCGATTATAGTCCACTCTCAAGTGTTAAAATGTTCATTACCCAATAGGCCATAGGTTTAATTAAGCTCGTCAGAGTCAATAATTTCTAACCTACATTCATTAACTAGTTCGGTACCTAAACCCCCCGTCAAGGTGATCCAATCGCCACTAATTGGAATAGCCTAGATACTAAGTCCTATCATTGGTTAATTACGTCAATAATAGTAATTAAAATGCAAATTAAAGAAAAATACGAATTACCCAATTTGATTTAAATAATAAATATCCCAAATTCAAATGTATAGAATGAAATCAAATTGGGATTAACCCATTATGCGTTCTCAAGCACTATGAATTGTTTAGCTCATATTAAAAAGAAAAACTAAATTAAAATAAATGGAATTCATAATTGATTACAAATAAAAGATGAAAGAAACCTAATTTCCGGAATTGGAATGACTGAGAACGGAGCTATAGACCCACTCCAGCTCTAGCAGCTTCTTCTTCCTTCCTTCTGTTGCTTCTCTCTGGTGTTTTTAATTGTAAAGAATGAATTGTATGTAAAATAGAAGTCCAGACCTCCTTTTATAATAAGAAAAACGGATTAGGGCTTGGACCAGAAAATAAAAGCCTGATTAAATGTCCAAGCCCACTTTCTAAGCCCAAAATCCCGTAATTGATGACAGGCCTTCACTAAAACTGCTTTTCCCGATGCGTTACAACTCCGATTGACCTCATTCCAGTTGCTAAAGTTCCGTATTTCGATAAGGAATAATTTCTCTTCAAAGGTCAGCGGCTAAATCAGCTCTTAAGCACCTCGAAAACAGCAATCAATGGCCTGGAAAATGGATTTTCAGCTCTAAAAATAAAATCTTCGGGATTTCTCTTCAAGTCTTGACTCTATCTTTTGATCTTTGACTTTATCTTCGGATTCCTTTCCTAGCTAACATCTAAAAACCTGTAAACTTTACACTAAAAATACCAATATTACGCGCAAAAGTTTAATAATTCAAAAATGCTAGAAATAAAAAGGTAATTCCGAAATATTGCATATTTAACCCAAAAGTCTATCAAATTAATTAAATAAACACCAAAAATGATGTCTCCTAAGGGTCTAAAATAAGAACAATTAGGGAGACATCAAGACCCCCAACTCAAACCTTTGTCGTCCCGACAAAGCAAAACAAAATAAAACGAGGGGTAGAAGCAAACGTATAACACATAGAAGCTAACAAATAAACCCTAAAGCAATTCTTAAGATAAATCTCATATAGCAAAACTTTAAAAACTAACATCTACATACACTAATCATGCAACATCAAACATAAATAATCTCAATCATAAAATTAAAGTCGCAATGCTTGAAGGTTACACTTGTACTCATCTCTGTATGATGGCTATAGGGTGGTCATTAATCCTACCTCGCTTTGAACGCTCCACCTAGGCTATTCCCTATCAACAGAATCATAAATTCACTATGCACTTAGGAATCACGAGGTCTTTACGGTTATAATATTGGCTTAAGGACGGGTATGGATGTATATTTGGTAAATTTGAAGTGAGCTTTTGGCTCTCTCCTCACTTACCATCAACATTGTCCTCGAGCTTGAGTTAACGCTCAAAAAGATGTTCTCACTCACCCATTACGCAACAATTTAGCGTCCCATGTCTACCCACTATAAACTAGATGATTTTCAGAAGAAATTCCACTTTGCCGGGTGTTTTATTCATTCATATTTTTCTTTTTATTTTCTTTTCTCTTTTTCTTCTTCTTTTTTTTTTTGTACAGAGGCAAACCGGGTACCCGGATTTTGAAAACCGGATCCCCGGATCCTACTGTATTGATTTTCAAACTTTTTTTTTTTTTTCATTTTTTCTTTCTTTTTCAAATTTTTTTTTTTTTCATTCCCGGCAAAGGGTTACAAGTATATATCATCTGCAATTTGTGCTACAATACAAAGCACATCAATCCCAACCCATTAAAGTCCCCATATGTGGTCCCACCACCCCAAACTCAAGCTCGAGACATGTCTCAGGATTGTGATTCAAGTGCGGGTCATATGGTCATGCCTAACAATCTAAGGGATAATGGCTTATATCGTGGCTACAAATAAAAGGCTAAAGGCTCAAAGTGGGCTAAGACGGATAATAATTCATTCAAGGGATAGAAAGCTAAAAGGCACAAATGGCTAACAAAGAACTGCCCCTATCATTTTCCTAAGTACATAGCTTGTCTTTAGTTCATATCTAGGTGGGTTCTCTACTAATTAGGATTTCACGTTCTACACACCAAACATATTCCTTGAGTACAAGCTTACTTCATTTGCATTGTTCATTAATTTTTCCTATTAATTACCTATGTTCGCATGCAATTGTAAGTGCGTTTTATGTTAATCCCTAAAGTTCACTATTTACTATCATTGATTCATCAAAAGTATGCTTAAAGGGACATTTAAAATCTTCTACAGTCAAACGCAACTCCGAAAATTATTTTATTGAAAGCAGATAAAACACATAACACATAAAAACTGGGATGAGGCAACGAACCCCACCCCAAACTCAAAAATGAGTCGTGTCCCCACGACTCGAAAAGACTCAAAGCAATAAAATAATATACATTAAATGAGAAGGATTAGGAAACGTATCTGAACCAGCGCGAGGCTGGTTTTCGGTGTTGCGTCCATGAACTTTATCTCGCGTCTAGACATCGTAAGTTGTTCTTTGAACAATTAAAGTTCAACTTGTATGTAACGTTTCCCAAAATATCAATCATCGCATCCCGATTCTCTTTCAACACCTTGAGTTGTGATTCCAACTCATCATCGGATTGTTTTCTTCCTCACTTTCAGGTTCTTCAGTCACTTCCCTCTTCTTCGGATTAGCCTTAATTTGAACCGCTTCAGTCTTGTTTGAAACTTGAAATAGGAATCTCAATAGCTTGTTCTTGAATAGCACCAAAAGCGTTCCTGTTTCTTGGAGAATTCCTTTGATAAGCACACATGAAGACGATTTTGATAGGCATCTCTTTCCACCCCAAACTCAAAACTTCAAATAGTGAGAAGCTAAGGCTTAGAACTTTGATGTTTTGAGGCTTAAGACTTTAAGATTATGGTGGAATATGAGATGGGTAAAGGCTAATTGATGTGGGAGAAGAGGGAATTGGATTTAATTTGAAGCTTGGATGAAGAACGATTGGAGAAAAGTGGGAATTTTATCGTATTTTGGATAGGAGATGAGTTGATTGTATGCTTTTGTGGTGAAAGAGAGTAAGATTTGAGGATTGCGTGGTTGTAGCTGATGATGTTCATGAAATTCTGGGTTTTGGGAGTGTTTGTGGAGGCTGGGTTAAGGACGGAGGTAAAAATATAGGGCTAAAAAGCTGAAAAACGGACTTGGCACAGATGCAAACCGGGTTCCCGGTTTCGAAAATCCGGGTTCCCGGTTACGCGTCGCTGTGACGGCGCGAAAAAAAAATAAAAATACTCTTTTTTTTTTTTTTTTTTTTTTTTTTTTTTTTTTTTTTTTTTTTTTTTTTTTTTTTTTTTTTTTACCTCGAGACGCGCCAAACCGCTGGATTCCAGGACGCAGGGTCAGAAATTCTGCTCGCCGAAACCGGGTACCCGGTTTTGCCAAATGCGGGTACCCGGATTTTGTCGATGGCGCGAGTGAAAACGCGCCAAAACGCCACTAGTCAAGACGCAGGACCAGAGTCCTTGGAATTTTACAGCTCCGAAACCGGGTACCCGGTTTCGCCAAATGCGGGTACCCGGATTTGTGTCGATGCGCGAATCAAAACGCTCCAAAACGCAGGTCACCAACACGCAGGGTCAGACTCTTCAACTGTTACAGCACCAAAACCGGGTTCCCGGATTTCGCAAACCGGGTACCCGGTTTCGACGCTGTTGTCGAACCCCACACGCCACGTGCTGCGTTTGAAGAGGGTGGTACCAGCTCCAAAACCGGGTTCCCGGTTTTGTAAAACCGGGTACCCGGATTCTCCTGGACATCCAACCTCTTTTTCTTCTGTTTTCGCCAATTCGACCCCAAACTCAAGTCCTTTTTACCCCTGAAATCATCAAAAACAACTACCCTTCCTCATTTCTTAATAATAAACACTAAAATTACGAAAATCAAACTAATCTAAAATGCAAAAATTTAAAAACTCAGCTATTATACAAGAATTGGCTTTTGTTTAACGTCGTTAAGCTCGACGGATTACCTCAGTCATTAGTCATTGACATAACCTCCCCAGCAGTGAGTGAGGTTGTCAATATTTGCAAGTCGAAATTTGCATCCCTTCGCTTTTATGCCCACTAGTTTGTCTGAGATAACCTGCGCGACCATGAATGGTCCTATCCAAGAACTTTTTGATTCACGTACCTTTGGGTGGGGGTTCGGTTTCTTCATAGCTACTTCTTCACCTACTTTGAACCCCTTTTTCTTTCTCTCTTTCTTAGGTTCCTTCGGAACCTTCGTGGCACGTGTTTTCTCTTTCTTCTTCGCATGATTGAGTTGTGGATCTTTGGGGTATGGAGGAACTTTAATTGGTGGTTTCTTTCGTAGCTCTTTCTCCTCCACCCCTAAAGTTTCCACAACACTAATTGGCTTTGTTCTTACCGGTTCCATTACATCTACACGAAAACATTCATCCTTGGAATCTGGAAACTTCATAGGTCTGAACACGTTGAATTTCACTTCTTCGTCTTGGATCCTCATAATCATTTCTCCATTTTCTACATCAATAAGGGTACGCCCCGTGGCTAGGAATGGTCTTCCCAAAATAATGGGGACATTCCTATCCGCGTCGTAATCAAGAATAACGAAATCAGCGGGAAAAATTAACGTACCTGCCTTAACGAGGACATCTTCGATTCGGCCTTCCGGATGTGCAAGAGATCGATCCGCCATTTGCAAAACCATAGAAGTGGGTCTTGCTTCAATATTAAGCTTATCAAAGACTGATTTGGGCATCAAATTGATGCTTGCACCCAAATCACATAGCGCTTTTCCTTTCCACTCATTACCAATAGATATCGGAATTGTAAAGCTCCCAGGATCAACTAACTTTGGAGGTAATTTACCTTGACAAATAGCACTACATTCCTCAGGAAGACCAATCATCTCATTATCACAATATGGCCGTTTGTTGGTGAGGGCTTTCTTCAGAAACTTAGCATACTTGGGTACATCTCGAATAGCTTCTAACAACGGAATATTTATGCTAAGACCTCTTATTTTGTTAAAGAATTTTTGATACTCACCCATATCACCTTTCTTTTGAACTCTCGATGGAAATGGTGGAGGTGGACGATTGATTATAGTCTCATCTTTCTTTTTCGGAACCTCAACAGGCTTCTCCACTTCTTCTACTTCAACTTCTTTATCTTTATTCACCACCTCTTTTTCTTTTCTAACTTCTTTTTCTTTCATAACCGGAAAAGGAGGTGGAGGAAGGTTCTTACCACTTCTAAGATTAATAACTTTACAATCTTCGATTTGTAACGGATTCTCAGTATCACTAGGAAGTTGTCCTTGCTGACGTTGATTGAGCTGTTTATTGATTTGACTCAGCTGATTTTGGAACATCTTCATATTTGCTTCAAGTGCATTTTGTCTTTCTATAGCTGCGTTCTGACGTTCGATCGCTGCATCCTGACGCTCCATCGCTGCGTTCTGCCGTTCCATTGCTTGTGCTTGTAGAGCGATTAAACTTTCAACTGTTTTCTGAAGGGTATTTGCTCCTTCTTGTGGATGGGCAGGTAAAGCTTTCTGGTTCAAATTCTCATCATAAGTATTCTGAGGAGCTTGTCTCTGTACATAATTTTGATTCTGTCCTCCTTGATAGTTATTGTGTGGTCTAGGATTATAGTTGTCACCTTGGGGGCGCGGCTGATACGCATGTGTAGGATTGGCTGCCCCATTAGGATTCGAATATTGAAACCCAGGATGGTTTCTGTTAGGCTGATACCCATTACCACTCGAATTAAAATTACCTCTGTTGGACATGAACATCACTGATTCTTGATTACTCGGACAATTCTCCTCATCATGATCATCAACTCTACAAATCGAACACATATAAACCTCTTGTGCAGCATGCACAGCTACTCTCTTACCCGAAAATCCTTCTTTTACAGCTAAAGTAAGCTGCTTCAATTGTTGCTCCAAAGTGTTTTGAATTTTTGTCTCAAAGGTAGCAAGTTTCTCTTCTATGTTGACATTATTAACACCCTTAACAGGTGTTCTCTCTGATTTCCACCCAACCTCATTCTTGACTGTTCGTTCTAAAATAATTTTGGCATGAGCGGGTTGAACTTGAAGGAAACCTGCACCACATAACGTATCTAACTTTTCTCTCGAAGCTCCATCAAGGCCTCTATAAAAAATCTTTAACTGTTGAAATTCTGAAAAACCATGATTTGGAACTCTACGCAAACACATCTGAAATCTAGTCCAACTCTTACCCACAGTCTCATCATATTCTTGACGAAAATTAGTCAACTCCAATTCAGCATCTAACCTCATATTACTCGGATAATATCTGTCGAAAAACGCGGCTTCCAATTGATCCCAATTGGTTATCTTCGTCGGATCTTGTGTATCATGCCATTCACTTGCTCCATCAATAACAAAAAATTTAAACACAGCGTAGTACATCTGTTCTTTTGAAACTCCTTGTGTGATGTAAGAATCACATATCTGTTTGAATTTTTGTATCGCTCTAAGAGGATCTTCCGCTGGTCTTCCGCGAAAATTTCCAAAGTTTTGGAACTGAGCTAGCATACCCGAATCTGGACGGAATCTCGGAACATTAATATCTGGAGCACCTACCCCTATAGCTGGAGCGCGGAATGGAACTTCTGGAGGGCCATTAGTGAACCACGGATCATGATTCATCACTATCTGGACTGGAGGATTAGGATTTAGTGGTTGAACTTGAGGAATAACGCCTGGAGCTAAAGGTTGGCCATTTGCATCTAACTGGCCTTGTCCATTCTGTTGACCTTGAATAATGATATTCTCCATTCTGTTACTTAATTCTTCTACTTCTAAGGCTTCTCGTTCTCTTCTTCTTCTGTTCGCAAGTCTGATCAACGATTCTGGATTACTAAGGATCGGAGGTGTTGGCTCTAGATCCTTGAATAGCCTTCTTCGCATACACCAAACCTAAAAAAACCTGAAAAAGCTAACAAACAAAAAGCGTAAAACTGATAAAATAAAATAAATGCACTTATCACTAAAGGATAAACACCGTGGTCACACGCTACCGTCCCCGGCAGCGGCGCCAAAAACTTGGTGGTCCTTTGTGTGTTCTAAATAAATGCAAATAATAATCGAACCACAACCGCAAGTGTACGGTTGTCCCAAGTAGTAATTCTGATAATCAGATTCGTTCCAAGGACGGATGGTTGATCACAATGTCTATGCAAATAGTGATTGATGCACTTATGAAAATAAAAGAGGATAATTTGTTTGTTTTGGTTTTGTGATTTATTACTAAATAAATGAAAGACAAAATAATAATGCAAGTAAAAAGCTAAAACGCAAGTATGAGCAAGTAGTACTTGAGAGACGCAAGGGTTTTCCTAACTATCATTCATTTCATACATTGTTTAAGGGACAAATTGGTAAATTGGTATTGGTCGGGATTCTAAAATCTCCTTACCCCCGTCAGGGTGGACTAAGGAGCAACTATCAAATGCTACAAACCCCGTCAGGGCGATTATAGTCCACTCTCAAGTGTTAAAATGTTCATTACCCAATAGGCCATAGGTTTAATTAAGCTCGTCAGAGTCAATAATTTCTAACCTACATTCATTAACTAGTTCGGTACCTAAACCCCCCGTCAAGGTGATCCAATCGCCACTAATTGGAATAGCCTAGATACTAAGTCCTATCATTGGTTAATTACGTCAATAATAGTAATTAAAATGCAAATTAAAGAAAAATACGAATTACCCAATTTGATTTAAATAATAAATATCCCAAATTCAAATGTATAGAATGAAATCAAATTGGGATTAACCCATTATGCGTTCTCAAGCACTATGAATTGTTTAGCTCATATTAAAAAGAAAAACTAAATTAAAATAAATGGAATTCATAATTGATTACAAATAAAAGATGAAAGAAACCTAATTTCCGGAATTGGAATGACTGAGAACGGAGCTATAGACCCACTCCAGCTCTAGCAGCTTCTTCTTCCTTCCTTCTGTTGCTTCTCTCTGGTGTTTTTAATTGTAAAGAATGAATTGTATGTAAAATAGAAGTCCAGACCTCCTTTTATAATAAGAAAAACGGATTAGGGCTTGGACCAGAAAATAAAAGCCTGATTAAATGTCCAAGCCCACTTTCTAAGCCCAAAATCCCGTAATTGATGACAGGCCTTCACTAAAACTGCTTTTCCCGATGCGTTACAACTCCGATTGACCTCATTCCAGTTGCTAAAGTTCCGTATTTCGATAAGGAATAATTTCTCTTCAAAGGTCAGCGGCTAAATCAGCTCTTAAGCACCTCGAAAACAGCAATCAATGGCCTGGAAAATGGATTTTCAGCTCTAAAAATAAAATCTTCGGGATTTCTCTTCAAGTCTTGACTCTATCTTTTGATCTTTGACTTTATCTTCGGATTCCTTTCCTAGCTAACATCTAAAAACCTGTAAACTTTACACTAAAAATACCAATATTACGCGCAAAAGTTTAATAATTCAAAAATGCTAGAAATAAAAAGGTAATTCCGAAATATTGCATATTTAACCCAAAAGTCTATCAAATTAATTAAATAAACACCAAAAATGATGTCTCCTAAGGGTCTAAAATAAGAACAATTAGGGAGACATCAATCACCTGATTCCATTCCCCAATTCGAGCTAACTCAAAGGCGCGCCTTTTTCATTTGAATCACCAGACTTGAATCAGTACCGTCTAGGCTCGAAATTAGTCAGTAGTGGCAGCTTCCCAGTTTCATATGCTCCTCTTCATCTATTTGAGTGGTACCTTTTGCTATTTTAACCTCTCCTTTTGATCTTAGGCTTTAAACTTCACTTCTCTTTCTCATTTTGGCGCTTTCTAGCATCCACGTACCTAAGAATTTCATGCTAAAACAAACGAATTGACGCACAAAAGCTCTAAAAATGCATATAATAATAATTCTAAGAGGAGAAAGTGCAATATGAAAAAATAAGCTCAAATGTCTATCTAATAAGCCAATTTATACCTAAAATGATGTCTTCTAAGGGAATATATTTATCACAAAAAGGCAGACATCAATTACAAATCTAGTTATCGCAATCATCTGGTCCTTCAATGATCTAATACAAATGGGGCAGTGAATCAAGGAAAATTTTACCAATGAAGACCTCAAAACAACGATTTACGTCATATATCAGAAGGTCCTTATAAAGGGGGCCGAGGTTATTACAAGAAATCACAACCACCACAACCAACTTATGTTGCTTATGGCAATAGTTTAACACATGAATCATTTTCGCAACATTCGTAATAAGGATTCGAATTCGATATCGAGAAAAAAGTGCAATCTTTGACACTAGACAACATGAGGATAAATAATGACAGATATTGGGGACACAAGTCACCTAAGTAACTAGTGCACTTGAGAAGTCTCGACAAGATCTTCCGCTGATGGTACATAGTATGAAGAATCCCGTGACAGCCATAGAAAATAGCGATGTCAGTTCTAGGTTTAAATTTTGTAAGGCTTCTTGCCTTCAAGTTAAAGAAAGTGTGGAATCACCACTTGCTGTAGAAAGCTCCTTGGAGATTCCATTAATCATTGAAGAACAAACCAATGCAAGTTTGGAAGAGTCAAATGTTGAACTTCTGCTCAAGAATATTTAGAAAGAGATCAAGAAGGTCCCAAAGATAGAGGCCAAAAAGGTCAAGAAAGAGGTAGAAGTCCAGGATGAGAAGAATGAAAAAGTAGTTGCACAAGAGGTGAAACTAGAAGAAGAGAAAAAAAGAAAAACGGGGATTCTCTACCTATTGTTCCATTGATGTCACCACACATTCCTATAAATACGTCATGCCAAAAGGTTTGCATTGAGCTCAAGGCATATGTAGAGGTGTATAGCAAAGAGAAAATCAATGCCCAAGTTCTTGAGATTACTGAGAAATGGCTTACACCGCAACAAGTTTTCACGCAAGCCAATTATGAAAAGAGCTAGTATAGAAGCCAAGATTGGGAATGTGGCTTGTATTAAGAGAGACTCCAAAAAAATTGAAAAAGAGCTACCACCGAAGATTGAAGATCCTGGAGGTTTTAACCTCCCAATCCAAATTCGTGGTAAGCTTGATGTCAAATATATGTGTGACTTGGGGTCAAGTGTGTATTCTCTGCCCAATTAAGTGTTCTAGAAGCTAGGAATCAAGAAGGCAAACAAGACATCCGTAAATCTACAGTGTTTGGATAGCTCGATAGCAAAGACATGAGGAATCATAGAGGACATTCTTGTCCAAGCTGGTAAGTTGGCTATCCCTACTGACTTTTTTACTCTTGAATATGATGTAGATAAGCAAGGTCTTGTAATACTCGGAAGAACATTCCCGACAACGAGTCGAAGCATCATAGACGCTAATGAAGGAATAATGACCCTCCGTACAAACAAAGCATATGAGACATTCTTTGTCTTGTACAGTGGAGAATAGAGCTCAAGGTGAGTTTGGGGACTACAATAAAGTTTCATGAAAAGCTCTCAAACAAGAGAAAAGGCCACACGGTTACATCAATCTGTGGATGGGACCGTTTGTCATTACTCACGTAGTTTCAGAAAAAGTGATTGAAATACGACCCAAGTGAGGCTGTAAACTTTAAATTGTTGATGTTTACAGCCTTACTCGCAGTTGGAGAGGCTACATAGTAAAAAATCAGAGAAGGCAACACGACAAAGTTTAAACGGTGTTAAACAAAATGGAATTCCTCTAGACAACCTGCAATTTTTTTTTTTATGATTTTATGTTTTAGTTTTCATTTAGATTAATTTTTTTAATAAATATTGCAGTAGTGAGGAAGCTAGAAATTGTTTTTGATGTGCAGGGTGCGTCAGAAATGAGTTTAGGGTGGAAATACTGAAGAAATTGGTCCTTGCAGCTAGCCGAGCTACATATCGGCTCGCTCGGGCGCAATACTATTATGTATGAACGAGACATGATGGTCTATACCATGGTCAAAGTCAAAGATTTAAATATTTCGACCCGTATTTCAGCCTTCTAAGCGGTATACCAGTCCGCCACAAGGGTCGTGACGGAATTCACCATAGTTTGAGGTTAGAAACTTGAAAACTTTGACCGGCATACTGGCCCCATCAGGCGGAATTGTCGGTCCATCATCTATGTCAAAAAATTCGATGACCGTGTCACGGTCCAAGAAGAATAGTAGGAGCGGAATTTCGGCCCAATAGGCGACATACCGTTGCAGGATGCGATCAGCTAAAAAAATAAGAGGTTAGAAAACATACAACTCATAAACCTTAGGCCTTCTCCTTCTACGAGCACCTAAACTCCATTAAAGTTTCACCAAAACTTTACCAACATAAAAAAAACACCAAACCATCATAATTTCATAAAACCATATTATTCACGTAATATTCCATCATACCCTTATAAAGATTCATCATCTGTACACCTTTATTAACCCAAATAACATCTGATTCTCCCAAATGTAAGGGGTAAGATTCTAAAGAGTGGTGCAACTTTGAGTTGGAGGCCAAAAGAGATGACTAAAAAGAACATAGACATTATCTAGTGTTAGGTAGATGAAGAAGAATCAACGCAAGGACTTTGATGAGAAGATGAGGAAATCAAGTGAGTATCGTGTAAGTTCGACAAAGAAGAGAAAGGGTAATTAGAGTCAAACGATTTAAGAGGAAACCAGTTATGGTGAATTCAAGTGCTCAAAAGCAAGCAAGTGCGATTATAAAAGAGAAGACACAACAACATCTCCAAGTCGAGATTCCTACACCTGAGATGAGCGAAGCTTCATAAGACATATTAGCTATCATCAAAGCAAATTTGCTCAGATTAACACTTGCTTATGAGATAAAAATCGAGAATAAAGTTGGATAAGGAGATTACAAGAGATTTTTAGAGATGGGTAAAAGATTGGGATGGGCCACATTAGTGATGAGGTGTTCAAGTTTATGCAATGAGTTAGTTTACAAGTTCAATGTAGACCTCTTTAGCCGAGATAGTGAAGGTCTAGTTTTACTTTGAGTAAAGTTAATTCCTTACATAGTTGAAGAGACTTAGAACCACTTCGAGTTAAAATAATTGGTTGGACCATGCAAATACCAAGAAGCAGTAAAGAATATCAACACTTTTGACTGGGACCTACTTTATGAACATATGTTGAGTCTAGAGTTAGCGCGAGAACACAAAGGTGAGTTGAAGGCACATTGGCTTTACAAGTACCTTAAACCGGATGCTAAGATATGACACAACTTCCTCACACCAAATGTTTAGGGGAAGCTAACGCCTCGAAAGAAAGTAAGAAATTTTCACTTTTATTGAATTGTGTTTTACGAGGGAAGGAAGTAGATGTAGCACAAGTAATATTTGATGAGGCTATGCGATTAATGATTAAACCAAAAAGGGAATTTAGTATGAAATACCCATCAATGATTACAAGCCTACTAAGGAAGTGAAGTTGGAACTTGGCAAGAAGGAGAAATATGTATGCAATATAGTAACCAATACCGATGATAGATGGATCAAGACAATTTTGGGAGGAGTAATTGAAAAGATCCCTCCACGTGTAGATACTCCTCGTAAGCGAGAGTCAAGTTCAAAAGAATAAGATCATTCGTGGTGAGAATTTGTAAGTGAGCGATTTCATCAAGTGGAAACCACTCAAAATTTCTTAGCCAATGATTCTATACAAATTAAAGCAAATCCAGTTCACATCATGTCACTCATGGACCAAATTAGACGTGATATCACGAAGGATTCACATTATTTTATCTTGGGTAACGATCTTGCTAGGAAATACCTAGAGAATATGTTTTCTTTCTTCCTTACCATTTCTTTACTTACAATATATGTGTAAGTTTTAACTTTTTATGGAGTCTATTTTAAGCCGTACGGGCGTGGATCATATTGGAGTTGCGGTTGTAGGGATTCCTTCTCCCTCATCTCCATTTTTTGTGGTTCATTGCTCTTTAGGTAGAAATAAAAAAAATTGGTAGATGGAATCTTGTGTAGATTGTGTTTAATACCCTAGAAGTATAAATTTAGTGAGTTGATGATAGTGTGTAATTTGTTTATGAAGTAGTTATTTTGTATGCTTAAAGTATGACCATGAAAAAACACATTACTAGTAAAGAAATGATTAGTAAGCAATGGGGTAGAAGTAAGTTTAATTTTTAGGGAGACTTGAGGGGTGTGTAGGCCATTAGATTGGTGGTAGTTGATAAACCCATTTAAGAATGTAATGGAGGTGAGAAAATAAAAAAATTGCATAGTATAGAAAGTGATTAGGGCGGTTCTTTGATAAGCCTCTTATTGCCTTTTAGCTTGTTTTCCATTATAAATTGAATTATTATCCATCTCAGCCCCTTCTAACCTTTCTAAAGCATTTTTTTGTTAGCCACACATACCATTTATATTTTAGGACTTTTACATATGACCCACAATCGAACTGCATTTGTAAAATAATTGTCCCAAGAGCTTGAGTTTGGGGTGGTGGGTTGGATTATGGGAAACACTTGGGTAGGTATTTTCGAGCTTATGTATATGTGCTTTTGATGATTATTCATTGTTTTATATTGCGACCTGTGCCTGGGTAAAAGAAAAAGAAAACGAATTGAAAAGAAAAGAAATATATGATGAAAGAAGTAGCATGACATATCACATCAAAAAATAGAGTCATAGCTAACTTCCAAAAGTAAGACAATTAATATGAAAAGATTGAATATGAAATAGACTAGCAAAGTGGAATTTTATATGTTATCATCATAGTTTATACTTAGGTTATTGGTGATTCTAAATTAGTGCATCAAAACCTTGGGTTGAGTGAGAACATTTATGATAGTAACTCAAACTTTAGGGCGATTCATTGATGGGTAGTAAGGAGAGAGCTAACTGTTCACTCTATATTATCCAAATATACGATCTTACTGTCCATAAGCCAATATTATAATCGTAATGACCTTATGATTCTTGACTATGTTATCTAGAAGAAATTGAACCAATAGAGAGTAGTTAGATGGACCATTGGATACAAATGTAGGATCAATTAACATTCTATAGCCTCCATATTGAACTAAGGGAAAAATATCCTTTGTTTATTGTAAACCTAGTCTGATCTTGAATTTATACTGTATTGATTGTTTGTATGATAAATGTGTATATATATAATTTAGCTTGTTTATATTATTACATGAAAATTGAGAAGTAGTTTCTTTGGGATTATTGTTCGCATTTTTTATTCTTCTGACCATTATGCTTACATGACTTAGCTTATATATTTTAGAGACTTCCATATTGTCGCTATTTCTTATTATGTCAGGACGACACGATTTTGAGTTAGGGGTCTTGATGTCTCTATATTTTTGAATAAATCATCTAGTATAGAGACATCATTTTAAGTGTATTATTTTCTTCGATGAGGGGGTTTTCCCTATTTAGTTTTAGTTTCTCAATTCTTGCCTTATTTTAGAAGTTCATTAATTTCAAAGTATTTTTTGTGTAATTTGAGTGTTAAATGTGAAGCTTCTAGGTGCAATTCATAAATTAGATCCCAAAGCAATCTTAAGGAGTTGAGGACAGAATATCCAAGAAATATTCAAGAGTTAAAAGCCCAAAGAAGCTGTTTTGGAAAGTGAATAAACTCCCAAAAGATGTCGACCCAACAAAAAACGTGTAATATTTTCAATTTTGAATTAAATCAACAGATAATTTGGAAGAGCCCTTTCATATCCAGAAAAGTCTTTCAATTTTTGTTGCGTGGACAATAATTTCAAGTGATTTGAAGTTCTAATGAAGGTATTATAATTTTTACAAGCTCTATGGTTCAACTAGTCCACTTATAAGGAAAACGGGTTTGAGTTAGATTAGGATTCTAAAACATTTCTCGACCTATATTTTGTCCCTACATCTATATATTTTAGTATTTGACATTAGAAACATGTATTTTCTTGTCCTTGCATCAATAACCTCCATATTATTCAAGAAATTCATTAGGAAAAGCAAGTTGACTTGTAAAGGAAGTAAATGAATTGGAGAGTCACAAACTTCTTTTCTCTACCATTCCGCTCTACCACTAGGGTAACTTATTTTATATTCTTTGTTTAACCATGTTTGTAAGGTATTTACTCTTTAATTATATATCTTTCATTATGAACTAAATTTCCATAGCTTGGGTGCAATATGTATAATCCTTGAATTATATTATCATATTCTATGTTATTTAGGATTTGAATTTCATTGATTTGAGCTTTTAATATATAATTATATTTCGTGTTCGAATTTAGCCTTGATCACGTTAGGACTGTCATTAGTATTTGGATTGTCACCTTGGCGGGGGATTCAATTATATAAAATAACACATAATCGTCTAGTGTGCGAGACTGACCTTAACGGGTTTGCCTAACTAGATAGTTAATAGGTTTTTAATTTTACCACCGATCTCTGTGCAAAGTCCCCTTACACAAGTCCCTTGGTAGAGTTGAGGTTGCATGCTAAGCTACCCTGACGGGAGTTAGAGGGATTACAGAATCCCGACTACTTATATATTCTCAATTCTCCCTTATAGTTAGAATAATGATTTAGGAAGACAGGTACATACAAGCAGGCCTGCACTATATTCTCATCTTCATTCTCTTTAGTTATTTACTTGCATTAGTTTAATTATTTAATTTTATATTTCTTATTTAAAAACCTAATAAATCTTATATCTTATTATGTTTTAGTTTAAGAAAATAATTTCTTCTACACTTCGTATCTAAACATGAGCTTGAGTTAACATACTAAAACCCTTCGAACGAACTTTATTTATCAGCTATAACTTGCAAATGATATGTGCTCTTGTAGTGAGTTTTTCATAGTGGTATTAGGTGTGTGTGCTTTCTTATCATTTATTTATCACACCTTTGCCTCCACCAACTATGATCATACCATATGAGTTTGACATAGGGTGTCATAGTTGACACTTAATTATCACACCATATGAGTTTGAGATATAACTGTCTAACCACTAACTATACTTTTTTGATCCTCTTAAAATTATACCCTAACTAAAGAATTGAAAAGATAAATGTTTACGGAAAAAAGGTAAGAAATTGAGATTGTGATCAAGACAAATCTAAAATATAATTAATGTGCACAAAAAAAATGATTTGTTTCCGTAAACTAGTAAGACAATGGAATACTAGATATTTTATATATTGCATGTTATGTCTTTATTTTCCCGTTTTGGTAATATTTGAGGGCGTTAAACATGTTTTGGAATTCTTGTCTTTACCTATATTTTAGTGTAGAGTTTATTAATGTGCAAGATAATGGGATATTTTTTTTTAGAGTTGATTAGTGCACAAAATGGAATATAAATATTTCCGTGGGATACTCGAGGGTTGAAATCATTGCACATCTAGTCTTATCGGGTGATCAGCCATCGAGTCATCGCAATTGAAAACTGTCCGTACTTCTAAGACTCAAGGCTAGTGGGTTGGTCAATAATCAGAACAAAACTGTGCCAAATCCATAAGATTTAAGGCTAGGAAACGGCCAATATGCACTAATCTAAGCAAGTGGAAGAATAAAACTAGCCCAAACTCCTAAGACTCAAGGTTATGGGTTAACCAACCGATTCACAAATCAAAACTATCCCTACCCATCTCTACAGATTCGCAAATTAAGTTATCTTCATCAAAACATCAACTATTAACAATTGTCTTATTTTAGGCCTTGTCAAACATTTCATCATCAACTACCATAAACGACTTATCTTCAAAGTCAATAACGATTATTCAAGAAAGGAATCATTCCAAATCGAAAACCTTATTTACATACCTTTAAGAAAATGGAAGGGGAATGTCGTACATGCCATACATCTTTCCATCTTTCTTACAACGGATACGATAAAAATAACAACTAGATATGAAGGATTAGATGATGTTTGTTTGAGTCGAAGTAAGATATTTTCAAGTAAAATCAACAGAATAAAAAAAAATCATTATTTATATTTGAAAAAAAAAATCAAAAGAAGCAAAAGAGTTTATTCCTGAATATACAAAGACATAGAAGAATTAAAAATTTTATTGGAAATATATCTAAATAAAAAATGTCGATATGCAAAGAAAGACATGGTCGATCTGCGAAAGAAGGCGTGGCCGACCTGCGCAATAGGAGATGGTTAGAGTTAGAGAGAATCCACATAACAGTTGAATAATAGATCTTGGAAGGACCGTGACAATGGACTGCTTCATGAGAAGACCTAATATTCATCCATTTTACAAGGAAACATAGGTTTTTTTGAATTCCAATAAAGTTTTGGTGCCTCGAGTACAAGCAGAAGATCTCATTGATCTTAGGTACCAAGTTAGGGTGGCGAGTCACAACATCTAGAATACATCGTACATACCCGCCGAGCACACAACTACTATACAAAAACGTGCAATACAACTCCATCTTTCTAACATACTTAGTCTAGGACTTGTAGATCTCCATGACCTAGTCATCACTCAACATTTAGGAAGAAGTTTGGTCGACCTCAACTCTCGAGTAAGCTCCTTCATCCAAAACAATTTCCAAAATGACTCTTTCGTATCTCAAGAAGCCTCCACCTAAGCTTGTTAAACATCATCTCGAGCCCATCTGTTTCCTTCGATGCCTCTCGATTGTGCACACTAACACCTTCATACAGAGTGGCTAGTTAGGTAATCAAAAATTTCAACTTTTAAATGGTTATCCTCAGCTTGGCAACCTTCTCTCGAGCCTTAGTCCTCTCCTTGTGAATACGGCTAACCTCCACAGGATCGACATTTGGGCTAACAAGGAAACCCCAAATGTGCGCCGCCTACCACAGAGCATGTTAATTTATAAAAGAAGGTTAAAGAAATAAAAAAAAATTAAATTAACTTACATAAATAGTGCTGAGATAGAAAACTAACTGCAAGTGTACGGGTAATTGAAAAATAATAAACAATAAGTATAAAGAGTTACCGTCTCCATAGAGACTTTGATTGCTAATTCTTATGATGTGTTTTTATAATGTGTATTAGAACAAGTTGCTAAATTAAAAATGAAAAGATGGATAATTGTATTTTTAGATTATAGGACTGAAGTGAAATTAAGATAAATTAAACTAAAGATATGATTAAAGTAAATAACTAAGAATGTAAATAACTAAATACGTGAGATAAGAATATAGCTCAAGAACTAGAAAGTAATCCCCACTAATAATCATTCTACACTTTATTGTTTAAGAGTGATTTTATAGTTAGGCAATGATCGATTTTCTAACTTCTTCCTAATTCCTATTAGGGTGGCTTAGGAAGGTACAACGTTACTCAAGAGGACTCTTCTGTGGAAAATTTATGCAATGATAGACGCTAAAAGCCTGTTACCCTATTAACTATGCGACTACTCAAGCTAGTCAGGATAACTAACACATATCAGATGCTTATGTATCATTTTCCATAACACAAACCCCCTGTTAGGGCCACAATCCTAATTATTAAGGGCAACCATGTACATGGACAGGTTAATGGCTTCACTTAAAAGGAAAATACATAATCAAATCAAATCGTTTTAACAACCCAATTAAATTATGTTATACAAAATTCAATAAACGTAATAAACACAAGGGTTCATACATAATTGGGATTCTCAATCTATGAGAATCTGCTTAACATTTAAATAGTAGAAACTAGCAACTAAAACTGTAATGATCATGTTTAAAAATGAAAAAATAGAATATAATTACACTAATAATTGCTGAAAGATAATAACGGATAGAGTTGGAAGGGAATCAACTGATCCACTAGTTCTTACCCAGATTGTTAGTAAACCTACATAACTTGCTTACTACATGAAATATCTAGCCTAGTGCAATTTGTTAGGTACATGAGACTTCCTATAACATGAGAGTATTTTAATTGGTTAATCGTATAACAATTGTTCTTAGCAAGACTTGAGCTTATATAAATAGGCGTCTTATTGATATTTGTGTATCCATTAATGAATTTGTTTAATACTTTTTGAATATTGTATAATGAGATAGTACTATTCCATTAGATATTTAGTGAATCTTGATGCCCAGAATAACATCTACAATGCCTAGATCTTTTATGTCAAATTATATTGGAAGCATTTTATTGGTGGAGCTAATTAAATCATTATTACTTCCACTAATCAACATATCGTCCACATATAAATACACAATGTCATTTCCTCTATCATTTTGTTATAGATAAACAGATTTGTCACATTCATTTTTATTGAAACTATTTGAAATCATGATTTTGTCAAATTTTTAATGCCAATGAGTTGGTGCCTATTTTAGACCACATAGGTATTTAACAAGGTTAAATACTTTCTTATCTTTACCAAGAACAATGTAAGCTCATGTTGTTCCATGTATATCTCTTTGTTTATTTCTCCATTTAGGAAAGATGTCTTTACATCCATTTTATAAATGTCAAGATTGTATATTAATTTTATTGTAGTTAACATTCAAATGGATGATATTTCATAACTAAAGAATATGTTTCAAAATAGTCTAACCCTTTCTTTTGTCTTTATACTTTCATAGCAAGGCGAGTCTTGTAATTTTCAATAGATCAATTAGTGTTAAATTTCTTTTTGAATATCCACTTGCATCCTAGGGGTTTACTCCCACGAGGGAGTTCCACTAGTTTAGCTACTATCAAGTATCAAGTATTATTAGTCAATAGTCTTGGATAGGAAAGGGGGTAATTGTGTTCGGGGCTCAAACATATTTTTACAGTTGATCAATATTGATTATCATAAACATCATTACAAGTGGGAATAAGCGGATGAACATATATTAGGATCATTAATCCTGGTAATCAACATTTTTATTATTGTCCGCCTTAATTTTTTCCACGATCTGGAAAAAGTTAGGTATACATGGTATTAGGTGTCGTTTTTTTAAATAGGTGATAACTACTAGAGGCTAAATAAACAAGCAGGAAAAATAAGATGTCTTAATAACACAGTTTAAGTTCTAATTAAGTGCAAACAAGCACCCTCTTAGCATGTCTCCAAATTTTAAGAACCTATAATAATATGAGTACATTATAATTAGGCACTATAATTTGTGTCATTTAAATTATATATTTCAATTTTTGTATAAATGATATTAAATATTTTTAAGCTACATGTTTTGAGATCCTTTCTATAAGAGGTATATACTTATAACACCCCAACAACCCTAATTAATAAGTTAAAAGGCATGCTTTGAATATTTTTATAGCAAAGGTCTGGTTAACCAAAGAGACCTTAGTAATATTACCTCAATACCATTAATTTATTTACCTCTTTCTATTTTTATCAAATTAGTACTATTTTATGGGTAATTCAAATTTTAAAAGGTATACCGATCCAGTTCATCTTTCTTTGGTCGATCTTTTCACTAATCAGCCTTGTTAAATCTTTTCATCTAGGAGAAAGCTATTTCATCATATTTTTAATTTATTGTAGCAATTTGAAGCCCCTTTTGGCCACTGATCACATGCCCTCATGACCTTGTCAATTGATTTTGAATAGAATATTAGTATTGTTGCTAAGGATTTGTCCAATGTTGCTAAGAATGCCAAAGTAAGTTCAATATATATAAATATTGTTTGGCATTCAATTAAGTTCTATTGAATGTTTATTATATATTTTTCACCATTTAGCTCACAAGGTAAATAGTGAATAAATATAGCTAGTATCTGCGCTATGTTATGTAATTTAATTTTTACAATTTTTTGATTTTTCATACTCTAATGCTACCAATAGCATATGTGTTACAAAATTGTGACTGGTCAACCATTAGATACGAGGTTCAGATGGTTGAGGGGTATTATAAACTGGGCGAGTCTATAACCACTACAAAGTTGCATATTATTGAGATGAGGTGGGTAATGTGAAATGTATGGGTATGTACCCATTGCATATTTTTGTTTTTGTGTTTATATATATTGTTTTTTGTATGCTGATTTAGTGTAAGAAAAAAACTAGATGAACTTGGTATATACACATCTCATATTATGGTATATACCCACCAAAATTAATAGGTATATACCCATAAATTAGTATAGATCGTAACTGAGTAATTTTTTGGGTTATAGCTAGATAAGTGTAACGGAAGCAGTTATATGTATTGTAGCTTTTCAATTGCAATTTCAGAGCGAGTTTGATTAGTTTCTTGCTACAAGAGAAAGAATGATTTCGATGGGTATTAAATCCATTTAAATTTTACATTCATTTAAAAAAAATTGTATTATTATTTGATTATTTGTATATAAATTTTTGAATAAATTTTGTTGGTGTTTTGGGTTGCAGCTCACTAACGATGTTCGGCGATGCTAATGCAGCAAATTTTACTTCAATAATAGTGAAATCTGTAGAGGGTAAATGTGGAGTTTTATTTTTATTTAGGGGACTCTAGTGAAACATTACTTATGAGGTCAGTAGATGAAAGTTATGTTGTTGAAATGCAAACATGATCTGATTTTATTTATCCATAGTTTTGGTAGGAACTACTTGATTTAGGTAAGGCAATAGGAAGTTAAAGTATAGGTCTTTCTGAAGAGCTCATTAGTTTGCTTACCACGTGTAAGTATAAATCCAGTGGAATATTCTCAAGAAAAAGATTAGGAGCTAATTAATTAATTTTGTAAGTAAAGAACATATGTGTTATATTCCAAATAAGACACAAAAGAGGAGATTGCCAAATAAGTTTGTTTTGCAAGCATGTATACAATTGGTGGTGGAAAAGGTGTGATCAAATAATAGATAAATAAAGATAATAATAAAGACACACCCACTACTACCACGAGAAATTCTCTACAAGTGTACAGATCGCTTGCAAGTTATAGTTGATAAATAAGTTTGTTCTCATAGATTTATCAGTTAGCACAGACTCGTGTTTTGATGCGAAAGAGTAGGAGAAATTAATTTCTAAAACTAAAAGATAGAAATAAAGAAATCATATTTATTTGGTATTCATATATGAAATTAAAGACAATAATTAACTACTAATGCAATTAAATAAACTAAGAGAATGGAGATGAGAAATATACCTTAGGTCTGCTAGTATGCACCTATCCTTCTATATCATTATTCTAATATAAGGTTGATTCAAGCAATTATTCATACCCGGGATTATAAAATCCTCATAACTCCTATCAAGGTAGACTTAGGAAGCAACCTCAACACTACCAAAGTACTTGGGTGAAGGGGACCCTGTGCAATAATCGGTGGTTAAATTAAACCCTATTGACTATCTAGTTAGGCAAGCCCATCAGGATCACTACCGCAGAGTAGACGATTGTGTGGTTGATGTCTCCTCACTTGTGATAATAAAATATACTTCTGAGACATCATTTTAGGCTTATTTATTAGTTTATAGGTTGATTTTAGCTTAGTTTAGTGCACTTTCCTATTTTGAGTCTTCATTTAGGAACATAATATTTTTAGAGCATATTGGGTTTAATTGTTTATTTAGTGTGAAGCTTTAAAGATAATTATGGAGATTAATTAGAGTCCAAGTCAAAGACAACAACTTATGTAAAGAGATTTACATGGAAATTGGAGATAAAGGTAACAAAGGCTAAAAACATGGAAAAGGAAAAGCTACCTAATCTGAATTTTTGTAGCACACACCTAAAGAAGTGATGATTACTCCTACAAGGAAGCCGATTTTGGAAGATTCCTTTCATAGGGATAGAGATAATTCTGTTACGATTCTGTTGGTATCTTATGGAGCTCAAACCGACCAATAACGAATAAGATATGCTCAAAGCGCTCCATCAGTGTTTATCTTTATTTCCTTACGAATTTGAGTTGGGCTTGGAGTCTATTACTTAGCCTTTCCTCCAAGAAACGAATTAGGTCAACCTATACACTATAAATACAGTCTCTTAACACTCTTAAATCATCCTTGGTGAAACCTAAAGCCAAGAGGAAGCTTACAACATAAGAGAGAAAGTCTGGAAGGAGCTGTTCATCACAATGCCTTCTTCTACCTTTAAATTTGTAATTTCTTTCTTTTCTTTCATGAACTAAATTTCTTTAGCTTGAGTTTTAGCATTAATGTATGAACCCTAGTTTTGAGTTGACATCTATCTAATTTGGGAATTTAATGTTTTAAATATAATTATAGTTTTTATTCTCTGTTTATGTGTTTGGAATTATATTCAGTGTTCTTGTGGAACCGCGGCCATTTAGAATTACCATCTAGTAATTAGGTCACCATTGACAACGGTGTTTAATTGCATGTTTAGCACATAACGTCTAGTCTTAGGTCTGATCTGACAACCCAACCTAGCTAAATAATCACTATGGTTTAGTTCTTGTGACTATTTACCAATTACAGGAAAAGTTTGCTTAGGAAGCCTTATTGACACATGTAAATCCTATTTGAAACTACCGACAGCGAATTGGGACCGATTAGGGAAATACTATATAATTCACCCTTACATGTTTAGAACGCCAAAACTAGTGGGGATTACATGCTAATAACTTGAGCTATATTCTCATATCACTTCTCTTTCATATTTATTTTCTGTCTTTTAATTCTTAGTTTAATTTAGTTAATTATTTTCTCAAATCCATTGTTACTTGTCTTTACTTTTATTTACGTTTAGTTGTCCTATCTTTAATTTATTTGCACTTGGTATTTGCATAAGATTCTCCTAACCTTCGTAGTCTCTGCGGAACGAATCTTAATCTTTTAACTAAAACCTGCATACGATCTGTATACTTGCAGAACCGTGTAGTTTAGGGTGTTATTTTACACGTTAATTATATCTTATTTTATCACACCCTAGGCCCCACCAAATTTTTGGCGCCGCTGCCGGGGACTACATCGTTAGTCCTTGTGCATATATCTTGTGCTTTTAATTTCAGTTAGTTCTATTTTACGCTTTTGTTTTTAGTTTTTGTTTTTCAGATTTAGTTACAAATGGAGAACCCAAGGAGACTTGAGCTACCCATCGAATTCAGAGTGGAGCCACGAGGAATTCGCGCTCCAGAAATCCAAGCCGCAAAATTTAAACCTGATCCAGGGATGCTAACTCAATTTGCATCTCATGGATTATTCAGCGGAGTTGCACTCCAAGATCCGATCCGATATATTCAGAAATTCATGCAGATCTGTGATGCTTATATCGTAAGAGGAGTTACTAGGGAGCAAGTATATTACCTGATGTTCCAGTTCTTCTTGACTGGATGTGCAAGCGATTGGTATGATACCCAATACCCTCATGTTATTCCAGATTGGGACAAGCTTCAAACAAGATTCCTAGACCGTTTTTATCCGGTTAGTAGACGTTTAAAAGATATGTTGGAGCTTGAACAATTTATTTAGAAAGACGAAGAGAGTTTGGGTGAAGCATGGTTACGATTTACAGAGAAGAAGGCGAGATGTCCATATCATAGATCCTCGCCGGAATATTATTTAACCTTGTTTTATGGAGGCCTTAATGAAAAATCAAGAGAGAAAGCAGATTCATTAGGAAACGCAGGTTTTGTGTTGCTAGATCCTGAAGAAGCTGAGTTGGGGATGGAAAGAATTCTTGAGAACGAGAGAAGTTGGCCAAAGAGAGCAGAAAAAGAAAACAATTCAGAATCTCTGAAGCTTAAAGAATTGGCTAAACAACTCGAAGAACTGCAAGAACAAGCCCGAACAATTGCTCAGGTGAATACGGTACGCACAATTCCTTCGTGTCCTGGTTGGGGATCAAGAAATCACGTGTGTGAAGGGTGTATGAATAATCCAGCAGTAGCTTCCGTTCAATATCCTCAAGATAACTATTATTCTAATGGTTATGATAATCCTCAAGACAGCTACACCAATTATCAACAACCCCCACTACAAAAGAGTTGGGTCAGAAAGCAAGAGACATATCATAAACCCCAACCTCAATCTTATAATCCACTACAACCTATTCAGAAAAAGGCACCCATTGTAGAAAAAGCTTGTCAAGAACCAAAGAAAGATCCAGCTAAACAATCAACGCAACTAGCAAAGAAGGAAAACAATTGCGAAGTGGAAAACAATTACCTCCACCAAGACCAGAACCAGAACAAGAACCAATCCCTATTCCAGAACAGAAGGGGAGGAAACACCCAAAGATACAGTTGAGGAGGTAGTTAAACCAAATAGTGTTCAAGCCGAGACACCTGATCAGACAAGAAAACCAGTGGAACTTAATACACGCCCTCCACCACCATACTCTTCACGTGTCAGAAAGAAGGACAATGACCTGGAATTCAAGAAGTTCGTTGACATGTTGAAGAAATTGGAAGTTAATATACCCCTTGTTGAAGCTCTCAAGAGAATGCCAACCTATCTTAAATTCATGAAGGACATTCTCTCCAACAAGCGAAGTATAGAAACTGGGGAAACAATTGGATTACCTAGGGAGTGCAGTGCTATATGTCAAAGTGAGTTGCCACCAAAATTAGAAGATCCCGGAAGTTTTACAATTCCTATCGGCATTGGAGATAGTTGGACCGGGAAAGCGTTATGTGATTTAGGCGCGAGCATCAATCTCATGCCTAGATCTCTGTTCGAGTAGCTTAATATTGGAGAAGTAGTACCCACATCTGTGGTAGTACAAATGGCAGATCACTCCCTTTCACGACCAATAGGTAAAATTGAAGATGTTTTAGTTAAAGCTGGCTCTTTTATTTTTCCTTGTGATTTTATTATTCTTGATTACGACGCGGATAAGAATGTCCCCATCATCTTGGGTAGACCATTCTTAGCCACGGGGCGTACACTAATTGATGTTGAGAATGGTGAGTTGATCATGAGAGTACAAGGCGAACATATACGATTCAATGTGATTCAGGCTATGAAGTTACCAATGTCAAAAGATGAGTGCTTCAAAATAGATGTCATCGGAAAAATGGCGCAAGAAGTCTTCAATGAAGCAAGCTTAGATGATGGTCTTGACAAAGCCTTAGCACTTGAGTCACCAGAAGAACTCGAGATTCCCCCTGAAGATGTTGCTGCATTAGGATCAAATGTGCGAGAACTACTTCGAGAACCAGGTGACATTGAACCAATGAAACAACCATCTATAATATGTCCACCTGTTCTCGAAGAAAAACCACTTCCAGATCATCTACGCTATGCATACCTAGGTACGAACAAAACTTTGCCTGTTATTATTTATGCTAACCTTTCAGGTCCTCAAGAGGAGAAGCTACTTCAAGTACTTCGCGCAAACAAAGAAGCAATTGGATGGACTATTGCCGACATCAAGGGAATTAGTCCTTCCGTTTGCAAACACAAAATCATTCTTGAGAACGAAGGTGGGCGATCTATAGAAGGACAGAGAAGACTCATGTCAGCTATGGAAGAAGTAGTGAGGAAGGAAGTTATCAAGCTGTTAGACGCAGGAATTATCTATCTGATTGCTAGCAGTGATTGGGTTAGTCCAGTACAATGTGTTCCAAAGAAAGGAGGTATCACTACCATCCTTAATGATCAAGGCGAAGCCATACCATCAAGACCAGTTGTGGGGTGGAGAGTGTTCATGGATTACCAAAGACTGAACAAAGCAACAAAGAAAGCTCACTTCCCGTTACCATTCATTGATCAGATGCTAGACAAACTTGCAGGGAGAGAGTATTATTGTTTCCTTGACGGATATTCGGGTTGTAATCAGATTTGTGTGGATCCCCTCGATCAACACAAAACAACTTTTACATGTCCGTTTGGTACTTTTGCTTATAGAAGAATGTCGTTTGGTTTATGCAATGCACCTGCCACGTTCCAGAGGTGCATGATGGTGATATTTTGGGACATGATTGATAAATATTTGGAGGTTTTTATGGATGATTTTTCGGTGTTTGGAGATAGTTTGTATGATTGTTTGAATAATCTTGAGAAAGTCCTTGTGAAATGTAGAGAAAAAGATCTTGTGCTTCATTGGGAAAAATGCCACTTCATGGTTCAAGAGGGAATTGTGTTGGGACATAAAGTTTCGAAGGTAGGGATGGAGTTTGATCGTGTTAAAATTGAAGTTATCAAAACACTACCACCTCCAGTTTCTGTTAAAGGAGTAAGAAGTTTCTTGGGTCACGCAGGATTTTATCGAAGGTTTATTAAAGACTTCTCCAATATCGCCAAACCGCTTTGCTCTTTACTTGAAAATGATACTCCTTTTAATTTCACTAAAGAATGTCTTCAAGCGTTCTTGACGATTAAAGAGAAACTAATCTCTACACCTATCGTTATACCTCCTGATTGGAAAGCTCCGTTTGAACTTATGTGCGATGTTAGTGATCACGCTATGGGTATTGTGTTGGGACAGAGAAAAGACAAGATTTTCCACACGATTTATTATGCAAGTAAGACTTTAAACGCTGCCCAGATGAATTATACAGTAACGGAGAAAGAGATGTTGGCCGTGGTTTATTCTTTTGATAAATTTCGTTCCTATTTGGTTGGGAAGAAAACTGTTGTATACACGGACCATTCGGCTATTAGGTACCTCATGGAGAAAAAGGACGCTAAGCCGCGTCTTATTAGATGGGTACTATTACTTCAATAATTCGACATAGATATTCGAGACCGAAAGGGATGCGAAAATCAAGTTGCTGATCATTTATCAAGGCTCGAAGGATCTGATGCGAACAAAGAACCATTGTTGGTTAAAGAGGTATTCCCTGATGAACAACTTTTTGCTATTAAACATGCTTTTTTGCCATGGTATGCAGATCTGGTCAACCTCATTGTGAGTGGTGTCTTTCCCAAAGATATCCACCCACAACGAAAACACAGATTAAGCCACCAGGCCAAGGAGTATTACTGGGATGAACCATACCTCTGGAAGATTTGTAGTGACCAAGTGGTTAGAAGATGTGTGCATGAAGGTGAAATGAAGAAAATCATTGAAGGTTGTCATAGTTCACCTTATGGAGGTCACTTTAAAGGCGATAGAACCGCAGCTAAAATTCTTCAAGCCGGGTTCTATTGGCCTACCATACACAAAGATTGTCATCGTTATGTCCAGTCATGTCAAAGATGCCAGTTCACTGGCAATATATCAAAGAGAGACGCGATGCCGCTTAATAATATTCTTGAAGTTGAAATCTTTGATGTATGGGAAATAGATTTCATGGGACCTTTCATCACTTCCCATGGAAATATTTATATTTTGCTTGCATTAGATTATGTATCAAAATGGGTAGAAGAAGTGGCAACACCGAAGAACGATGCTCAAACTGTGATTAAATTCTTAAAATCAAACATCTTTTCAAGACATGGTACGCCACGTGTTCTCATCAGTGATAAAGGTCCCATTTTCTTAATGCTCCCTTGAGAAATTTTCTTCGAAAGTTTGGGGTGAAACACCATACTTCAACCGGTCATCACCCACAAACTAACGGTCAAGCTGAAGTTTCCAACCGGGAAATCAAATCTATTCTTGAGAAGACCGTGAACAAATCGAGGAAAGATTGGTCTTTAAAGCTAGATGATGCTATCTGAGCTTACAAAACAGCATTTAAAACACCAGTTGGGGCATCTCCATATCGCATGGTCTGCTAGTATGCACCTATCCTTATATATCATTATTCTAATATAAGGTTGATTCAAGCAATTATTCATACCCAGGATTATAAAATCCTCATAACTCCTATCAAGGTAGACTTAGGAAGCAACCTCAACACTACCAAAGTACTTGGGTGAAGGGACCCTGTGCAATAATCGGTGGTTAAATTAAACCCTATTGACTATCTAGTTAGGCAAGCCCATCAGGATCACTACCGCAGAGTAGACGATTGTGTGGTCTTGATATCTCCTCATTTGTGATAATAAAATATACTTCTGAGACATCATTTTAGGCTTATTTATTAGTTTATAGGTTGATTTTAGCTTAGTTTAGTGCACTTTCCTATTTTGAGTCTTGATTTAGGAACATAATATTTTTAGAGCATATTGGGTTTAATTGTTTATTTAGTGTGAAGCTTTAAAGATAATTATGGAGATTAATTAGAGTCCAAGTCAAAGACAACAACTTATGGAAAGAGATTTACATGGAAATTGGAGATAAAGGTAACAAAGGCTAAAAACATGGAAAAGGAAAAGCTGCCTAATCTGAATTTCTGCAGCATACGCCTAAAGAAGTGATGATTACTCCTACAAGGAAGCCGATTTTGGAAGATTCCTTTCATAGGGATATAGATAATTCTGTTACGATTCTTTTGGAATCTTATGGAGCTCAAACCGACCAATAACGAAGAAGATATGCTCAAAGCGGTCCGACAGTGTTTATCTTTATTTCATTACGAATTTGAGTTGGGTTTGGAGTCTATTACTTAGTCTTTCCTCCAAGAAACGAATTAGGTCAACCTATACACTATAAATACAGCCTCTTAACACTCATAAATCATCCTTGGTGAAACCTGAAGCCAAGAGGAAGCTTACAACATAAGAGAGAAAGTCTAGAAGGAGCTGTTCATCACAATGTCTTCTTCTACCTTTAAATTTGTAATTTCTTTCTTTTCTTTCATGAACTAAATTTCTTTAGCTTGAGTTTTAGCATTAATGTATGAATCCTAGTTTTGAGTTGACATCTATCTAATTTTGGAATTTAATGTTTTAAATAGAATTATAGTTTTTATTCTCTGTTTATGTGTTTGGAATTATATTCTGTGTTCTTGTGGAACCTCGGCCATTTAGAATTACCATCTAGTAATTAGGTCACCATTGACAACGGTGTTTAATTGCATGTTTAGCACATAACGTCTAGTCTTAGGTCTGATCTGACAACCCAACCTAGCTAGATAATCACTATGGTTTAGTTCTTGTGACTATTTACCAATTACAGGAAAAGTTTGCTTAGGAAGCCTTATTGACACAGGTAAATCCTATTTGAAACTACCGATAGCGAATTGAGACCGATTAGAGAAATACTACATAATTCACCCTTACATGTTTAGAACGGAAAAACTAGTGGGGATTACATGCTAATAACTTGAGCTATATTCTCATATCACTTCTCTTTCATATTTATTTTCTGTCTTTTAATTCTTAGTTTAATTTAGTTAATTATTTTCTCAAATCCATTGTTACTCGTATTTACTTTTATTTACGTTTAGTTGTCCTATCTTTAATTTATTTGCACTTGGTATTTGCATAAGATTCTCCTAACCTTCGTAGTCTCTGTGGAACGAATCTTAATCTTTTAACTAAAACTTGCATACGATCTGTATACTTGCAGAACCGTGTAGTTTAGGGTGTTATTTTGCACGTTAATTATATCTTATTTTATCACACCCTAGGCCCCACCAGTGGTGTTATCTATAATTGAATCCACCATTAGGGTGAATATCCATTTACCAAGGGAAGTCTTAAGATTTAGGGCTAGAACAAGTCAAAGAACATAATACAGATACATAAATAATAAGTTTAACCAATTAACTATCACTTTGGAAAATAACATAGAATATAGAATATAATTCAAGGATTATACATAGTTCAAAACCAAGCTATGGAAAAATTAGTTTATAGTTAAAGAAATAAAAATAAAGAATAAAGAGATTAGAGACATTTTTAACTTATAGATCTTATACAGATTACCTAAAAGTAGAGTGGAAGGATGGAGAAGATGAGTTCGTGACTCTCTATCTTCTTGTCTTCCTCTACAGGTAACCTGCTTCACTAGATGATCTCTAAGTGTAATATTGATTGATAATTAATAAAGGACGTTTTTTTAAAGGTAGGTAGTCATATATATATATATATATATATATATATATATATATATATATATATATATATATATATATATATATATATATATATAGGTGTTAGGTCGAAATATAGGTCATGTGCCAAGTCTTGGAGTCCTAATCCAACTCAAACTCTTTTTCCTTAATAATAGGATTGGTTAACCTTTGGAGTTTGTAAACATCATATATAACATTTATTCTTTCTTGACAAAAAGATAATCAAATTTTTTATAGAATATATAAATAAATAATTAGTGAATCGAGATGTATATATATACCCTCAGTCGAATATAATAATTATCTTCATCTAAATATCTGTTATCACAAATATTCATTTCAAAAGAAAAAAAACAGTGTCGTTTTTGTTTGTAACCTGCTTAAATCTCATCGTTATTTGTTGCCATCAAATCCTAAATTTCGCCTCCAAGTATATCATTTTCTTTCTCTATCCTTACTCTTCCCAAGCTGCCTCCACTCATTTCTCATAAGTCATATTATCCTTTCAAACAACTGTCTTTATCCCTTACCGCTTTATCTCCACCTCTATGGATCTAAATATTCTTGTCCATCAATTGTTTAACATCCTCTATTTACATTCCTTTGTTGTCGCCGATCTTCTATTATATTTTTACTATGCTTGCATTTTGGATAGTTGTAACTTGGGAACGTTGACCGTGATATTTCAATTAAGGTATCTAGCCATGTTAAAAAAATTGAAACAAGTTAGAAAATAAATCACAATGATAGATTTTTATACAAATTTTAAAAAAACCATTAAATAAAAAAGATATTAAATATATCTAATAAAATAATTTTCTATAATAGAAATAATGAATTTAATTTGGATCTTTAGTAAGATTAAAGTTCTTTCTCCCCCTTTAATACCATACAATACATATAAATGATAATATTTTTAGATGAAATGTGTAAACAACAGAGTTGCATGATATTAATGGGATAATTATATCTTTTGAAAGAGTTGTAATGAAATGGTATTAAAATACATGATGTATTCACTAATAATGTTTCAGCACGTGCATCATCATTATAGCTATTGTCGACTTTCTTACTTGATATTTCACATGTCCCATAATATTTGTCAACCTTGTCTTTTTAACATTAAAACCACCATTATAAAAATATCTAACATAATCCGTCTTGCTTTCTCAAATATTTATTGTAAACATAGATTTAAAAAACATTAGGGGTAAAATACATATAAATCGTAAGAAATTGTCTTGTTTTTCTAATTAAAAATGGATTATGAGATAACTATTTTTAGTAATATGAATAAATATTATAAGACGGATAGAGTAGTATTTATTTATATGGAGGGAACAAGGGTATACATTTAACCAATTTGGAACAAGGAATTCCTTAACATATGGCTAAAGGAAAATTGTGTGTTTTAGCCACCCAAGTTTTCTACCAATTTCTTATTATTTAAAAGAGATATAACTTTTGATGAAAGGCATAAAAATTGGGCTTCTCCAAAGAAAGTGGGTAAGTCCGACTTTCTTTTTGGCATTGACCCTCTAGCACTCGAGCATGGGTCAGACTTGCTCTTTGGATGACCCTAATGTCCTTAAGTGTGAGCAAAACATTCTATTTGGTACAAACCCTTATGTACTCAAAGGTGATCCAAAATTTCTCTTTAATATCTTGTTCTTGATAAGGAGCCATACTTTTGTTTTGTGTCGACCCTTCTGCACTTGATGGTGATTTGGATTTCATATTTGTTATCAGCCCTCATGTAGTTGAGGGTGACTCAGAATTTGTATTTAGAATCTACTACTAAGTGATCATAGGTGAGCTTTACTTTCCCTTTGTTGGTGCTCCTCTTACGCTCGATAGTGTTATACTATTGCTCATGTATTTGAGGAAGGGATAAACTTCTTCATCGGTGCTAACCATCATGTACTTAAGTTAAGTCATACTTTTTGGCCTCAGAAAGTATCAAACATATGCCTTTTAAGGATGGGATTTTGGAAAACATCCCTTTTTCAAAGTTATGTTGAAACCTTAACGCATATTATAATTGTACTTTTTGGACTAACCCTAAGTGCATAACAAAAGATAATCATATTTTGGAAACCATCATGGTTTCCAAGGTAGGTTGACCCACTTCCATATATCTTAAGAGGAATTGGGTTTTAACCACCCCCTAGAGCATAGCCATGGAACGTGGGATTTTAGCAACCATACAACATTTAAAGGTAGGTTGAACTCTCAACATATATCTTAGGAATCTTACCTATCCCTCAGACACGCAAGGGTAGGTTAGGTTTGACATAATTTTTCATCACACCTAGGTAAGTGGTGGTCCTTTGTGTGTTCTAAAATAAATGCAAATGTGATCGAACCACAACCGCAAGTGTACGGTTGTCCCAAGTAGTAATAATGATTCTAGGATCGTTCGCAGGGACGGTTTGGTTGACTACAATGTTTAACAAGTAATGAATGGTTGCACTTATGAAAGCAAATAAAGATATAATGATTGATTTGGTTTTTGT
This sequence comes from Nemophila menziesii, assembly GCA_029959085.1. Taxonomy (NCBI): domain Eukaryota; kingdom Viridiplantae; phylum Streptophyta; class Magnoliopsida; order Boraginales; family Hydrophyllaceae; genus Nemophila; species Nemophila menziesii. The sequence continues at coordinate 1,019,321 of JARWIR010000044.1, forward strand.
ATTAATTCTACTTAATGAAAGAATAATGATAAAATGCAAGTAAAAGATAAAACGCAAGTAATTAAGGGTAAAACGCAGTATGAGAAGGTAGCACTTGAGAACGCAAGGGATCCTCCTAAACCTATTTCCTAACTTATGTTGTTTAAGGGCTAAATTGGTCAATTACAGTGGTCGGGATTCTAAATTCCTTATACCCCCGTCAGGGTGGACTATAAGGCTATCCTAGAGTGTCACTAGTCCTGTCAGGGTAAATATGATCCACCTTTAGATGTTTAAGAATTTTACCTCATTGGCCCTAAAATTAGCTAAGTTCGTCAGAATCACTAGCTTCTATTTTAGATTGAATAATTGGTTCTGTACCTAAACCCTCCGTCAGGATGATCCACACGCCACATATGTGGAATAGCCTAGATACTAACACCTGTTATTAGTTCATGACTCTAAAAACAGTAAATAATCCCAAATTATAGAAAAGAGTAAAAGTCTCAATCTAATTTAATTTAACATAAACCCAAATTCAACATATGAAATTCAATAAGATTGGGATTCACCCATAAAGTGTTCTCAAGCACTAATAAAAGATTTAGCTCATGCTAATTAAGATGAAAACTAAATTAATTGAAATGGAATTCATATTTGATTACAGAATAAAAATTAAAAGAAACCTAATTTCCGGAATTGGAATGACTGAGAACGGAGATATAGACCCTCTCCAACTCTTGCAGCTTCTTCTTTCTTCCTTCTGTTGCTTCTCTCTGGTGTTTAATCTTGTAGAATGTAAATTGTCTGAAAAATAGAACTCAAGAGCTCCTTTTATAAGCTCCAATTCGGACTTGGACCTAGTCTTTTAATTAAATGAAATATTGAAGGCCCAAGTCCACTAACTTAGTCCAAAATCCCGTAACTGTTCATGTACCTCCACTAAAACGGCTTTTCCCGCTTCGTTATGACTCCGATTGACTTGATTCCAGTTGCTAAAGTTCCGTAACTTGATAAGGAATGTTTTCTCTTCAAAGGTCAGTGGCTAAATCATCTCTTAAGCGCCTTGAAATCAGCAATCTTTGGCCTGTAAAACAGATTTTCAGCTCTAAAAACAATTCTTTCGGGATTTATCTTCAAGTCTTGACTCCATATCACGATCTTTGACTCTCTTCTCGGATTCCATTCCTAGCTAATAATTAAAACATACAAACTTTTCACTAAAATACACAAGATTACGCGCAAAAGTTTAATAAATCAAAATTACTAGAAATAAAATGGAAAAATCCGGATTATTGCATTTTTAACTCAAAAGTCTATTAAAATAATCAAATAAACACAAAAAATGATGTCTCCCAAGGGTCGAAAATAAGAACAATTAGGGAGACATCAAGACCCCCAACTCAAACCTTTGTCGTCCCGACAAAGTAAAACAAAACAAAGGGGTAGAAGTAAGCGTATAAACAAGTAGAAGCTAACAAATAAACCCTAAAAGCAATTTTTAAGATAGATCTCATATAACAAACTCTAGAAACTAATATACACATACATCTAAAATGCAACATCAAACATAAATAATCTCAATCATAAAATTAAAGTTGCAATGCTTGAAGGTTACACTTGTACTCATCTCTGTATGATGGCTATAAGGTGGTCATTAATCCTAAATCGCTTTGAACGCTCCACCTAGTATACTCCCTATCAACAGAATCATAAATTCACTATGCACTTAGGAATCACGAGGTCTTTATGGTTATAATATTGGCTTAAGGACGGGTGTGGATGTATATTTGGTAAATTTGAAGTGAGCTTTTGGCTCTCTCCTCACTTACCATCAACAATGTCCTCGAGCTTGAGTTAACGCTCAAAAGATGTTCTCACTCACCCATATACGCAACAATTTAGCGTCCCATGTCTACCCACTATAAACAAGATGATTTTCAGAAAAATTCCACTTTGCCGGATGTTTTATTCATTCATATTTTTATTTTTCTTTTCTTTTCTCTTTTTTTTGTACAGACGCAAACCAGGTTCCCGGTTTTGACGAAATCGGGTTTCCGGTTCCTACTGTATGATTTTTCGAAATTTTTCATTTTTTCTTTCTTTTTCATTTTTCTTCATTCCCGGCAAAGGGGTACAAGTATTTATCATCTGCAATTGTGCTACAATAAAAAGCACATCAATACCTACCCATTTAATTCCCCATAAGTGATCCCACCACCCCAAACTCAAGCTCGAGACATGTCTCAGGATTGTGATTCAAGTGTGGGTCATATGGTAATGCCTAATAATCTAAGGGATAATGGATTATATCGTGGCTGCAAAGAAAAGGCTAAAGGCTCAAAGTGGGCTAAGACGGATAATAATTAATACAAGGGATAGAAGGCTAAAAAGGCACAAATGGCTAACAAAGAACTGCCCCTATCATTTTCCTAAGTACATAGCTTGTCTTTAGTTAATATCTAGGTGGGTTCTCTACTAATTAGGATTTCACGTTCTACACACCAAACATATTCCTTAAGTACAAGCTTACTTCATTTGCATTGTTCATTAATTTTTCCTATTAATTACCTATGTTTGCATGCAATTCTAAATGGTTTTATATCAATCCCTAAAGTCCACTATTTACTATCATAGATTCATAAAAAGTATGCTTAAAGGGATATTTAAAAATTTCTACAGTCAAACGCAACTCTGAAAATTCTTTTATTGAAAGCAAATAAAACAAATAACACATAAAAACTGGGATGAGGCAACGAACCCCACCCCAAACTCAAAAATGAGTCGTGTCCCCACGACTCGAAAAGACTCAATAAAGCATTTAAACTAATCTACACTAAGAGGAAGGTTTAGAAAACGTATCTTAACCAGCGCGTGGCTGGTTACCGGTGTTGCGTTCTGGACCTTTATCTCGCGTAACAGCGTCATAAATCGCGTTTTGAAGTGTATTTACGCCTACGATTAAATTTCTAAGCAGGTCCAATTCTTTTGTAACGTTTCCCAAGGTAGCAATCATCTTCTCTTGATTCTCTTCCAGCACCTGAATCTTTGATTCTAACTCAGGAACAGTCTTCGCTTTCTTTGATAGAGGAGTTCTAGGACTTTTGGTAGATCGTGTTGCTTCCTCATGGATATTCTTGATCGTGCTCAATGCTATACTCACACCAACTGAAACAATGTCAATATATGCGTTCTTACGCGGAATCTTTGCGTCTAGACACAACTGAGTAATAGTGCAAGGGAACTTGAGATTTTGTTGTTTCATTGGGGATTTCGCGAACTCCATGATCGTATCATAAATAATCTTAGCAACATCAAATGGTTTCTCCTCCAAAATACACTTAAAAACAATTACATGCTCTTTCTTCAATTCGGAAGTGTGCTTAATACCAAAGAAAGTGGGTATTATGAAACGAGACCAAACCTTCGCACGAGGTGTTAAACTAATGTTGTAAAACTGTCCAGGATATCTTTCTCCTTCAGGAATTGGGCTAGCCCCATTAACAAGCACGGTCCCCCAAAGGGATTCAAAATCAAAAGAAGGATCATTAAGAGTTTCTTGGAAAGGACATGTTCCAGAAAAGTCGGGTAATTTCAAGGATTTCCGAATACGTTCAACAGAGAAAGGAACTACCTTTTTGCGGATATCAATTGCGTCACAGGAGGTAGCTAAACCTTCATAAAATTCTCGCACAAAAGTAGGAATAAACTCAAGCTTCCTTTCTTGTAATTCTTTCCAACCAAAATTAGCACAAGTCACAGCATATTCCTTGTGTTCACTACTCATAATACCCTTAGGAAAATTTGTCTCCTCACCAAACTTCAAAAATTCAATTCTTTCGCGAACCTGAGTATTCCAACAAGTATAAACCCTCTAAGGCTTGTGGGCCCACATCTTCACACGCGGAGGTTTCTGTTGAACTGACACTTCCAGAACCTCTTGTTCAGTTTCATTCTCAATGTTCTCCTCAATTTCCTCTTCTTGTTCCTTCTCACTTTCTGGCTCATCAATTAATCTTCTCTTTTGACCTGTGATTTCTATTCTCTTGGGATCAAGCTTAAAATCATCAATTTTTCGTTTAGGACGCGAATCAGGAATCTCAATAGCTTGGTCTTGGGAACCACCAATGGTGGTTTTCTTTCTAGTAGTAGTTCGTCGAAAATCACCGGTTCTGTTAGTCATCTCTTTCCACCCCAAACTCAAAACTTCAAATAATGAGAAACTTAGAGAAAAAGTTTAGAATTGTGATGTTTTGAGGTTTAGGAATTGAAGAACTAGGTGGAATATGAGATGGGTTTTGTTTAATTTGGATGGGAGAAGAAAGAATTGGGTTTAATTCAAGGATTTGATGAAGAAAAATCGTGGGAAAGACTAAGTATTTGATGTTATTTTAGAGAGGAGGTGAGTTGATCTTATGTTTTTGTGGTGAAAGAGGGTGGGATTTGATGATATATAGAGGTTTCAATGATGACTTTCGGAAGTGGGGAGGCTAATGGTGCGTTTTAGGTAAAAACTTGCAGAAGAGGCTAAGAAAACTAGGTTAAACACCCGAAAACCAACATCACAACTTCAAAACCGGGTTCCCGGTTTCGAAAATCCGGGTACCCGGTTCCGCGTTGCTGTGACGGCGCGGAAAAATTACTTAATTGAATTTTTTTTTTATAATACCTCGATACGCACCAGGACGCCGGACCCCAAGACGGAGGGTCAAAGATTGTACTCGCCGAAACCGGGTTCCCGGTTTTGTAGAATGCGGGTACCCGGATTTTGTCGATGGCGCGAGCCAAGACGCACCAAAACGCAGCCTCTCAAAACGCTGGGTCAGAGATTTTGGAAGATTACAGCTCCGAAACCGGGTACCCGGTTTTGCCAAATGCGGGTTCCCGGTTTTGTGTCGATGGCGCGAATCAAAACGCAGCAAAACGCAAGCCACCTAAACGCTGGGTCAGAGATTTTCACAAGTCACAGCACCAAAACCGGGTTCCCGGTTTTGAAAATCCGGGTACCCGGTTCCGACGCTGTGTCGTGAACCAAGACGCCAAGTGTTGCGTGTATAAGGTTGGTACCAGCTCCAAAACCGGGTTCCCGGTTTTTGCGAAACCGGGTACCCGGTTTCTCCTGGACATCCAACCTATTTTTCTCCTATTTTCGCCTTATCGACCCCAAACTCGTGATCTTTTTACCCCTGAAATCACCAAAAACAACTACCCTTCCTCATTTCTTAATAATAAACACTAAAATTACGAAAATCAAACTATTTTACATTGCGAAAATTTAAAAACTCAACTAATATACAAAGAATTGGCTTTTGTTTAACGTCGTTAAGCTCGACGGGTTACCTCACGCTTCTAAGGAGTCTCGAGGAGATACATGACCTCCCCGGGATGTGGATCTTCCGAGCGATTGGTATCTTCACCTCCATGGTATATCTTCAATCTGTGACCGTTTACCATAAAGGTACGGTTCTCTAGCGGATGTTCTATTTCTATAGCTCCATGATGTGTAACATTGGTCACAGTGTATGGACCTGACCACTTAGATCTTAACTTACACGGATAATTGCTGAACTTTTAATTATATTTCAATACTCTTTGCCCCACTTCAAAGTTCTTTGTACGAATCCGATTGTCATGCCATTTCTTCGTGTTTTCTATGTAAAGTTTGGCATTTTCATAAGCATGCAATCGAAATTCGTCAAGTACGTTAAGCTTCATCATACGATTCTTTTCGGCTAAAACAGGATCTAAGTTCAACTGCGCAATCGCCCAATAGGCACCAATTTCAAGCTCTAAAGGTAAGTGACAAGCCTTACCATACACCATACGATAAGGAGATGCACCAACTGGAGTTTTGAACGCAGTACGATAGGCCCATAACGCATCATCTAACTTCATTGACCAATCTTTTCTTGTAGGACCAACGATTTTCTCTAGAATTGACTTGACTTCACGATTCGGAACTTCAGCTTGACCATTGGATTGTGGATGATATGCAGTAGATACACTGTGTCTTACTCCATACTTCTCTAGAACAGTCTTCAAATATTTATTAACGAAATGAGATCCTCCATCGCTAATAATCACTCTAGGTGTGCCATGTCTAGTAAAAATATGTGACTTCAAGAACTTAATCACCACCCGTGAATCATTGGTAGGTAAAGCCACCGCTTCTACCCACTTAGATACATAATCAACAGCTAATAAGATGTAGAGGTTACCATTTGAAGGAACGAAAGGGCCCATAAAGTCTATACCCCAAGCATCGAATATTTCAACTTCTAACACATTATTACGTGGCATCTCATCCCTCTTGGATATGTTTCCGGTAAACTGGCATCTCGTACATTTATTAACATATTCATGACAATCTTTAACAAGAGAAGGCCAGTAAAAACCTGATTGGAATACCTTTGCAGCAGTTCTATCTCCCTTGAAATGTCCTCCATATAGTGAATCATGGCATCCAGCTATAATGGCTTCAGTTTCCTCCCTTGCTACGCATCTTCGTATCATTTGGTCAGCACAAACTTTGTAGAGGAAGGGATCCTCCCAAAAGAACTGTCTAGCACGATGAGCTAACCTCTTTCTTTCTTGATAAGTAGACCCTTCAGGAAAAACACCACTCACCACTAAATTTGCAATATCTGCATACCACGGAGCTTCATAATCTCGAACAACGAATAAACTCTCATCAGGAAATTCTTCTTTAACTGCTTCAGTACCACTATTCATCTCTGAACCCTCTAAACGCGATAGATGATCTGCAACCTGATTCTCACAACCCTTTCTATCTTTGATTTCTAAATCGAACTCTTGAAGTAATAAAACCCATCTGATTAACCTTGGTTTCGCATCTTTCTTTTCCATGAGATATCTGATCGCGGAATGATCTGTATAAACAATAACATTCGCTCCAAGAAGATAAGAGCGAAATTTATCAAATGAATATACCACTGCTAGCAACTCCTTTTCTGTAACTGTGTAATTAATCTGTGCACCATTAAAAGTTTTACTAGCATAGTAAATCGAATGAAAAACCTTCTCTTTTCTCTGTCCCAATACAACTCCCATACACAAATCACTCGCATCACACATAACCTCAAACGGTAAATTCCAATATGGAGGTAACACTATAGGAGCAGAAATAAGCTTTTCCTTAATTGCTTGGAAAGCCGCTAAACAAGCTTCATCAAAAAGTAATTTGGAGTCCTTTTCGAGTAAATTTCATAACGGTTTAGCAATCTTAGAAAAATCCTTAATAAAACGCCTATAAAAGCCAGCATGGCCAAGAAAACTCCTTACCCCTTTAACAGAAACAGGAGGGGGAAGATTTTTAATTACCTCTATCTTCACTCTTTCAACCTCTAACCCAGCACTCGAAACTTTGTGACCCAGAACAATACCTTCGCGAACCATGAAATGACACTTCTCCCTGTTTAGAACCAAGTCTGTTTCCTTACACCTTATTAACACTTTCTCCAAGTTTTCTAAACATCTATCAAAATCATCACCAAACACGGAAAAATCATCCATAAACACTTCAAGGAAATTATCGATCATATCCCAGAAGATGGCCATCATACATCTTTGAAAAGTAGCAGGAGCGTTACACAACCCAATTGGCATCCTGCGATATGCAAAAGTACCAAAGGGGCATGTAAACGTAGTTTTATGTTGATCTTCTGGAGCCACGTAAATCTGATTATACCCGGAGTAGCCATACAAGAAATAGTAATATTCTCTTCCGGTTAATTTATCTATCATTTGATCGATGAAGGGCAAAGGGAAGTGATCTTTTCTGGTGGCTTTATTCAGCTTTCTGTAATCCATGCAAACTCTCCAACCAACTACCGTTCTTGAAGGAATCGCTTCATTTTTATCATTCAGAAATGTTGTCATTCCTCCTTTCTTCGGTACACAATGAACTGGGCTCACCCATTCACTACTCGAAATGGGATAAATAATCCCCGCATCTAAAAGCTTGATCACTTCCTTCTTCACTACATCCTTCATAGCGGGAATTAATATCCTTTGACCTTCAACTGAGCGTGCGTTGTCATCTTCAAGTATAATTTTGTGTTGACAATAGGAGGGACTAATGCCTTTGATATCAGCAATTGTCCAACCTATTGCCTCTTTGTTGGCTCTCAACACACGCAACAGTTTATCTTCTTGAGGACCTGTTAAATTAGCTGAAACAATAACAGGTAGAGTTTCATTAGTACCTAAATACGCGTACCTCAAGTGTGCTGGTAACGGTTTTTCTTCCAATTCCGGAGGAGATTCAATGGAAGGCTTCTTTTTAGGATCAATCTCCCGGTTCTCTCACAGGTTCATAGGCAAGACGCTTATACTTCGGATTTTCAGAATTGAGAGCTGCCACTGTTTCGGCAAGCTCTTCCATCATCTTAGGCATATCTAATGTTAAAGCGGCATGCAAAATATCATCATAATTAAAACAATCAAATACCTCTTGCGATGCCTGCTCAACTACATCCATGCGGAAACAATCTTCTTGAGAATCTGGAAATTTCATAGCTCGAAATACATTGAATTTGACCTCTTCGTCTTGTATCCTCATCGTTAATTCGCCATTCTCTACATCAATCAAAGTACGCCCCGTGGCTAGGAATGGTCTTCCCAAAATAATGAGGACATTCCTATCCGCGTCGTATTCAAGAATCACGAATCAACGGGAAATATAAGTGTAGCTGCCTTAACGAGGACATCCTCAATGCGGCCTTCAGGATGTGCAAGAGACCTGTCCGCCATTTGCAAGACCATATAAGTAGGTCTTGCTTCTCCGATTTTTAGCTTATCAAAGATTGATTTGGGCATCAAATTGATGCTTGCACCCAAATCACATAGCGCTTTTCCTTTCCATTCTTCTCCAATCGATATCGGAATCGTGAAACTCTCAGGATCAACTAACTTTGGAGGTAATTTACTCTGGCAAATCGCACTACACTCTTCAGGAAGACCAATCATCTCATTATCACAATAGGGCCTTTTTTTAGTGAGGACCCTCTTCAAAAACTTCGTATACTTAGGAATATTTCGAATTGCTTCTAGTAACTGAATATTAATACTTAGACCCTTCACTCTATTAAAGAATTTCTGAAAATCACCCAAATCACGCTTTTTCTGAACTCGAGATGGAAACGGTGGTGGAGGGCGATTAATCACAATATCATCTTTCTTTTTCGGAATTTCGCTTGGCCTCTCTATTTCTTCAACCTCACTATCTTTTTCTTTCTCTTTCTCACCCACTTCCTTTTCTTTTCTTGGAACTTCTTTTTCTTTCATAACAGGAAAAGGAGGTGGAGGGAGGTTCTTACCACTTCTTAATGTAACGGCTTTACAATCTTCATGTTGTCTCGGATTTTCTGTGTCACTAGGGAGTTGCCCTTGTGGACGCTGATTAAGCTGTTTTGAAATTTGATTCATTTGATTCTGTAATAGCTTCATATTTGCATCAGACGCTTGTTGAAGAGCAATTAAACTTTCTACGGTTTTCTAAAGGTTAACTACACCTTCTTGTGGTTGAGCAGGTAAGGCTTTTTGGTTTATGGTTTCATCGTAAGTGTTTTGAGGAGCTTGTCTTTGCACATAATTACCCTGATTCTGTCCTCCTTGATAATTGTTGTGTGGTCTTGGATTGTAGTTGTTACCTTGAGGACGCGGCTGATACGCGTATGTAGGATTGGCTGCCCCATTAGGATTTGAGTATTGAAACCCAGGATGGTTTCCGTTAGGCTGGTATCCATTACCACTCGAATTAAAGTTACCTCTATTGGACACAAACATCACAGGCTCTTGGTTATTCGGACAATTTCCTCATCATGATCATCTATCCTGCAAATCGAACACATATAAACCTCTTGTGCAGCTTGCACAGCTACCTTTTTACCCGAAAATCCCTCTTTTACAGCTAATGTAAGCTGTTTCAATTATTGCTCTATAGTAGTTTGAATCTTATTCTCAAGCGTAGCAAATTTTTCTTTGATATTGACATTATTCACTCCTTTAACTGGGGTTCTCACCGAAGTCCACCCAACATCATTCTTGACTGTTCTTTCCAAATTGATTTTAGCATGAACGGGTTGAACTTGAAGAAATCCTGCACCACATAACAAATCCAATTTTTCTCTCGAAGTCCCATCAAGGCCTTTGTAAAATATTTTTAGTTGTTGTTGTTCTGTAAAGCCATGATCAGGAACCCTTTGTAAACACATATGCAATCTTGTCCAGCTCTTACCCAAAGTTTCATCATACTCTTGATGGAAATGTGTTAACTCAAGTTGATCGTCTAATCTCATGTTACTTGGGTAATACCTGTCAAAGAAAGCAGTTTCCAATTGGTCCCAGTTTGTTATCTTCATAGGATCTTGTGTATCGTGCCATTCACTTGCTCCATCAATGACAAAAAATCGAAACGCAACATAATACAGTTGTTGTCTTGAAACCCCTTGTGTGATGTAAGAATCACATATCTGCTTAAATTTCTGTACAGCTCGGATAGGATCTTCTCCTGGTCTACCACGAAAATTTCCAAAATTTTGGAATTGAGCTAACATACTCGAATCTGAACGAAATCTTGGAACATTGATATCTGGAGCACCTACTCCTAGAGTAGGAGCACGAAATGGAGCTTCTGGTGGACCATTAACAAACCATGGATCTTGATTCATCACTATCTGAACTTGAGGATTAGGATTTAGTGGCTGAACTTGAGGAATAATGCCTGGTGGCGCTAAAGGTTGGCCATTTGCGTCTAGCTGGCCTTGTCCATTATTTTGTTGAATGTTGATCTCCTCCATTCTGTTAATTAATTCTTCTACTTCTAAGGCTTCTTGTTCTCTTCTTCTCTTGTTAGCAAGTCTGATTAATGATTCTGGATTGTTAAGGATCGGAGGTGTTGGCTCTAGATCCTTGAATAGTCTTCTTCGCATACACCAAACCTAAAAACCTGAAAAAGATGAACAAACAAAAAGCATAAAACTGATAAAATAAAATAAATGCAACTATCACTAAAGGTAAACACCGTGGTCACACGCTACCGTCCCCGGCAGCGGCGCCAAAAACTTGGTGGTCCTTTGTGTGTTCTAAAATAAATGCAGATGTGATCGAACCGCAAGTGTACGGTTGTCCCAAGTAGTAATAATGATTCTAGGATCATTCGCAGGGACGGTTTGGTTGACTACAATGTTTAACAAGTAATGAATGGTTGCACTTATGAAAGCAAATAAAGATATAATTATTGATTTGGTTTTTGTATTAATTCTACTTAATGAAAGACTAATGATAAAATGCAAGTAAAAGATAAAACGCAAGTAATTAAGGGTAAAACGCAGTATGAGAAGGTAGCACTTGAGAACGCAAGGGATCCTCCTAATCCTATTTCCTAACTTATGTTGTTTAAGGGCTAAATTGGTCAATTACAATGGTCGGGATTCTAAATTCCTTATACCCCCGTCAGGGTGGACTATAAGGCTATCCTAGAGTGTCACTAGTCCCGTCAGGGTAAATATGATCCACCTTTAGATGTTTAAGAATTTTACCTCATTGGCCCTAAAATTAACTAAGTTCGTCAGAATCACTAGCTTCTATTTTAGATTGAATAATTGGTTCTGTACCTAAACCCTCCGCCAGGATGATCCACACGCCACATATGCGGAATAGCCTAGATCTTAACACCTGTTCTTAGTTCATGACTCTAAAGACAGTAAATAATCCCAAATTATAGAAAAGAGTAAAAGTCCCAATCTAATTTAATTTAACATAAACCCAAATTTAACATATGAAATTCAATAAGATTGAAATTCACCCATAAAGTGTTCTCAAGCACTATAAAAGATTTAGCTCATGCTAATTAAGATGAAACTAAATTAATTGAAATGGAATTCATATTTGATTACAGAATAAAAATTAAAAGAAACCTTATTTCCGGAATTGGAATGACTGAGAACGGAGATATAGACCCTCTCCAGCTCTTGCAGCTTCTTCTTTCTTCCTTCTGTTGCTTCTCTCTGGTGTTTAATCTTGTAGAATGTGAATTGTCTGAAAAATAGAAATCAAGAGCTCCTTTTATAAGCTCCAATTCGGACTTGGACCTAGGCTTTTAATTAAATGAAATATTGAAGGCCTAAGTCCACTAACTTAGCCCAAAATCCAGTAACTGCTGATGTACCTCCACTAAAACGGATTTTCCCGCTTCGTTATGACTCCGATTGACTTGATTCTAGTTGCTAAAGTTCCGTAACTCGATAAGGAATGTTTTCTCTTCAAAGGTCAGCGGCTAAATCATCTCTTAAGCGCCTTGAAATCAGCAATCTTTGGCCTGGAAAACAGATTTTCAGCTCTAAAAACAATTCTTTCGGGATTTATCTTCAAGTCTTGACTCCATATCACGATCTTTGACTCTCTTCTCGGATTCCATTCCCAGCTAATAATTAAAACCTACAAACTTTTCACTAAAATACACAAGATTACGCGCAAAAGTTTTATAAATCAAAATTACTAGAAATAAAATAGAAATTCCGAATTATTGCATTTTTAACTCAAAAGTCTATTAAAATAATCAAATAAACACCAAAAATGATGTCTCCCAAGGGTCGAAAATAAGAACAATTAGGGAGACATCAGTAAGGTGATTGATTGCATGCCTTTGCAAATTACCACCTCCTTAAAACCTTATTTTATATTATATATTATAAAAAGAGTTTGGGGGGAAGGGTAGTTGATAGTTTAATGTTTGCTTTTTACTACAATTTCCCCGTCTTCTTTCTCTCGTTGGTAAGGAATTACCTTTTTTGGAGACATGCCCAATCTTATTTGGGTACTTTTTTATTTCCCCTTCCATTGAATGGTCAGTGTTTTTTACCTTTTTCCTAGGATCCATAACTTAGGTTTGTTAAGATAATAGTCTTGACGGGGAAAGGGGTAACAAATAAGTCAGGTCAAATAAGATTATTATTATAACACTATTTCCTTTGATTGTATCCTACATATTTTGGCATGCCCATCGGGGCTCAACAACTTCATCGATATGTGATGATCAAAGACACCACCTTTATTATGTTGTTCAGAGTTGTCAAACCAATTATGACATGATATGAAGAATCACCTTACGCGATAACGAATACAAATTCAAAGCCATGTATATCTCAAAGATACCAACTAGGAAAAAAATCTGTCTATTGAACCCTCAAGTTGTCTTAAAGTAAGTTTAATTTACTATTTTCTCAACCTTAAGTTGACCAAAAGATTTTAAAACTTTATATTAACCAAGTTTGCAATGTCTACTAACATCTATCTCATTAGTCTATTGAAGATAATAGCCCAGATGACCCAGTCATCTTTGTTTGTATAATATAGATCATCTCCGTTTCAAGGATGAAAAACAAGCAGAGGCCCTCTACTTCTCCACATATTTTTTCTATTTGCCTTTGTGCCTTTGTATTAAAAATAAGGTAATATACATATCTCAAATGGTACTCTCCAATTCTTTATTAGCTATTTGGTTACTAAAATTCCCCTCCAATGCCATCTGATCTAAGAATCAAAACTCAGTTTTTCTTTCCATTTGCTTTCAATGGAGATAGTGATATATACTCTTTAAGGTAACATATTACTAGTAATTAAATTTAAGATCGAGCATATTTCATATGCATAATTTCATATTAACTACTACCACTAACTCTTCCTTATTAAAGTTTTTTATATCACTATTTTAATAGTTATTTTAATTTAAGAAAGTAAAAATATGTAAGGATGAATAAAAAGACTATGAATATATGAATAACATTAAGTCAATGTAAATAAAGCTGTTGTATTATGTGTTTCAGTAATAATTATTCAATGGTAGTTTTACTTACTGTGTTGATTGCAAAGCAGGACTCTAGATTGAAATATCATGATCAACGACCTTTTCCTTAACATGAGAATAGTATTTTATTAAATATATGACATTTAAAGATACAAAATTAGTTAAAAATAGTAGTCCACTAAAGTGATCAAAATGTATTATCTTTCAAATAATCAGACATGAAACAATTTTCTTCTGTAACTATAATAATACAATTAACTTCTTGATGTAGACATGATATTACAAAAAATTTAAGGGAAGTAAATAAATCGTAAATTCAAAATATACTTTAAATTAGCTTAAATATATTTTCATGGGTATACATATATATTATATGTTCTTGAAGGATAGACTAGAAATTTTATCACACTAAACTATGCACAAACATATATAATCATACTCGTAAAAATCTAAACATTTCTATTAATAAACATATCATTAAACCATAGTGGATGAATTTAATATTTAGTTAGGGATTTACCTGCTAAACACATTTTCAGTTAATTTATGTGTACTTGTAATAAAAAGTAAGTAAAAAAGTAAATGGAATTATCTTGAAAAAGACTTAACATTATCCCTTAGAAGGTGATGAATTTGCCACTATCATAAACATAAATATTCTTATGATAGAAAAATTAAAATTTAATTATAGGAGGAGTGCCTATAATAAAAAAATTCAACATGTTGTGGCTTCAGAGTTTATAATTAAAATTTCAAATTAATGAATTATAGAAAAAAATTCCATAAATACCATACCTTATTCCATTAAGTACCGTTGAACCGACAAAAATCTATAAATTTCTGTTCCCACATTGTAAAATCATACCACAAAGATCTGTACCTTATATCCAGATCTATAGAAATAAATGGATGAAAGAAGATATATTGGTGTAATTTATTAAATTGAGGGAAAATGGTTAAAATCTTTAATAGCTGCGGATATATTTGAAGTCAAAGCTAATAAATTCCAAGATAATGAAATTAGAGATATATGAATGAGAAGGAGCGAGTAGGTAGAAGAGAGAAAGAAGAATCACCAAAGAATAAGTAGCGAAAGCGTCATAGGCAAGGGTTTCTTAGGGTTTCTTAATTTAGGGGAGAAAGGAAAATTTATATTCAGGGTTGATAACATTGATGAAAATACTAATAATTCAATTTGTAATAGGGCTCTAAAAATTGTTATCTATTAGTAAAATACATAAGTCCTTGGGCTTTTTATAAATAATGTTGGGCCAAGTAAGTTGTTGCCGATTAAATCATAAGCATATCAATTTGTTGAATATTGTAGTGTGTTATTGATGAAATACTTAATTGGATTGAGTAACACGTCATAATTATGCTAAATATAAAAATATTCTACAAAATATAATTTTGTATATGGTTAATGAAATGACTTTCGAGGAGTAACATTCTCCCCTCTAACAAGATCAATTTCCTTACCGCATACTAAACTATCAACTTTAGTCAAATCGTTGAAAAACAACTAATTTTATTTGGCATCATCATTTCAAGGATAAGTCTTGCCAACTTTCACCATCCATTTAAAGACAAAGTAAGGGACGTTATAGAGGTCGGAAACGCCTATTGTCATGAAGATCTAGTATTGGGAACAGTGGCTTTTAATCTTCATAACCTTTTGTCATCAAGATCAGTAAGGTGATGAATTTAAAATGTTTATCAATTTAATATATCTTATAAGGACCTATACTATGTCATGGAAATCCCGCATTTAGAGTTAGTTTCTTCAAGCTGGATGCAAATATAATAGATGAAGAAATATCCCTTTCTCGAACCTCTACGATTTCAAAAGGCGATATTCTGAATATTATATAGGACATGACTCATTAGGAGATATCTGAAAGTGATGTCTTGCCTTTGTGAAAAATTGATATAGTCTTGAGTTATCATTTGATAGGATTTTGTGCTTAGTTTTGGGATTTATCCCTTATATTTGATGTATTTTGGTTTAGGTAATTTTCACATTAAGTGTTAATATCCTTGGTATATGTATGATATTAGAGCCCAAAATGATGCAATTAAGTATAAAAGTGAAGCAGGAGTTCTGATCAAGTCACCAAACAAGCAAAGAAATTAATTTAATACTCAAAAGGAATTGTCGACACAATGTTTCTGCTGACTTGCAAATCAAAACTACCCTTACCCATCTCTACATATTCGCAAATTAATATATCTTCATCAAAACATCATCTATCAACAATCATCTTAACTTAGGCCTTGTAAAAATATTCATCATCAACTACCATCAATGACTTATCTTCAAAGTCAATAACGATTATTCAAGAAATGAGTCCTTACAAATCACAAACATTATTTACATCCCCCTTAAGAAAATGGAAGGGGAATATTGTACATGCCTTATATCTTTCTTACTAGGGGTACGATTAAAAGAACAACCACATATGAAGGATCGAGACTAGGTTTGTTTGATTTAAAGTAAGTTATTTCATATCCTAGTAAAATCAACAAAAGTAAAAAAAAAGCATTGTTTATATTTTAAAAAAAGATCGCAAAATCAACACAAGAGTTTATTCCTAAATATACAAAGATACAGAAGAATCAAAAATTATATTGCAA
The DNA here is from genome assembly GCA_029959085.1 of Nemophila menziesii. Lineage (NCBI taxonomy): Eukaryota > Viridiplantae > Streptophyta > Magnoliopsida > Boraginales > Hydrophyllaceae > Nemophila > Nemophila menziesii. Next base: position 1,035,762 of record JARWIR010000044.1, read on the forward strand.
ATATATCTAAATAAGAAATGTGGTTATGCAAAGAAAGACGTGGTCGATCTGCGAAAGAAGACGTGGCCGACCTACACAATATTACATGGTCAGGGTTAGAGAGAATCCACATAACAGTTGAAAAATAGATCTTGGAAGGAGCGTGAAAGTGGATTGGTTCATGTGAAGGCCTAATATACATCCATTTTACAAGGTGTTTTTGAATTCCCATAATGTTTTGGTGCCTCGGGTACAAGCAAAAGATCGTCATTGGTCTTAGGTGCCAAGTCAGGGTGGCGAGACAAAACATCTAGAATACATCGTACATACATGTCCCATACACCATTAATATAAAACAACGTGCAATGTCGCGCCATCTTTTCAACATAGTAAGTCGAGGACTTGTAGACCGCTATGACCCAGTCATCACTCCTAATTTATTAAAAAGTTTGGCCTACCTCAACTCTCAAGTAAGATCCTTAATCCAAGAAAAATTCCCATATGACTCTTCCTTATCCCGAGAAGCTTCCACCTAACCTTGATAAGCTTTATCTCGATCCCTATCTGTTTCCTTCGATGCCTCTCGGTGGTGAACACGAACACTTTCTTAAATAATGGCCAGTTAGTTCATCTCATCTTTCAACTTTTGAATAGTCGTCCTAAACTTTGCAACCTCCTCTCGAGCCTCGGTCATTTCCTTGCGAATATGGCTATCCTCCATAAGATCGACATTTTTCCTAACAAGGAAACCCTAAATGTGCGCCGCCTACCATAGAGGATATCAATTGTTAAAAGAAGGGTTAACATAATAAACAAAATACTTTCGAAATAAGTTGCAAAATAAATGCCATGAGAACAAACTAACCGCAAGTGTACGGAACACTGACAAATAATTAATAGTAAGTATAAAGAGTTATTGTCGTCACATTTACTATTATTTCTAATTCTTATGATGTGTTTTCTTAAATTGTTTTAGAGAAAGTTTCTAAACTATATAGGAAAAGATAGATATTTGTTTTATTTTTATATTAAAGTACTAAAGTGAAATTAAGATAAATTAAACTAAAGATAATTATTAAACAAAATAACTAAGAATGTACATAACTAAATAGGTGAGATGAGAATATAGCTCGAGAACTCGCAAGTAATCCCGACTAATATTGATTCCATGCTTTATTGTTTAAGGATGAATTCATAGTTATGCAATAGTCAGGTTTCTAACTTCTTCCTATATTCTATCATAATACATTAGGAAGCTACCTAAACAGTACTGGAGGACTCTTATGAGGGAACTCTATCCAATTATCCGTGCTAAAAGTCTCTTACCTATTAACTATCCGACTAGTTAACTCCGTCAGGATGACTAACGCACACCGGATTCTTATGTGTCATTTTCCATTACACGAACCCTATATTAGAGCGACAATCCTAATTACGAAGGGAAGACCTATACTTGGCTAGAGTAAGAGCCGAATTTAAAAATAAATATACATAATCAAAGCATATAATTTTAACAACCCAATTAAATTATGTAATACCAAATTCAGTAAACGCAATAAATCGTACTAGGGTTAATACATAATTTGGATTAGAAAATTATGAGAATTTAGTTAATACTTAAAAAGTAAAAACTAGAAACTAAAAGTGTAATAATCATGTTTATAATGAAAAAGAAAATATAATTACACTATTAATTGTTGAAAGATAATTATGGATAGAGATGGAAGAGCATCGATTGCTCCACTGGTTCTCACCCAGAGTGTTTGTAAACCTACATAGATTTCTTACTACACGAGAAATATCTAGCCTACTGTAGTTTGATAGTTACATGACACTCACTATATAATGAGATTATTTTAACTTGTTAATCGTATAACCAGTGTTCTTAGCAAGATGTAAGCGTACATCAGCATGTGTCTTAGTGATATCTCCAGATCTGTGATATAATAATTTAGGTTGGAGTCATCATTTTAGGTATTTATGATTAATTAATTATATATTTTTATTCGTATTTTGATAATTTCTTATTTCTTGTCTTGATTTGATGATTTATTATTTTTAAGGAATATTTGGTTTAATTTGTGTGTTAAAGTGAAGTTTTGAAGATATATGGAATACAATTAGATGTAAAATCAATTCTAAAGAGATAAGGAAAGAAAATATGGATGGAATTAAGAGATAAAAGGCAGTAGAGATAAAAAAGAAAAGAAAAAGCTGCCAAGTAAATCTGAAATTCTACAGTTACGTCCACTAAAATGAAGATAACTTCAAATCAACTAGGTATTTGGATAAGAAATCAAAAGAGAAAACGTAGATCTTTTCGTTGCGGTCGTTGCACTATAAAGTAGGTATAAATCAGACCAATAACGAAGACGATATGACTAAAACATGACAACAGTGTTTATCCTCTCTCTTATATTTTAGGAAACGAATTTGAGTTGGACTTGGACTCAAATTACTTGTCTTCTACTCCAAGATTTCGACCTATGATCTTACTAACACCTATAAATACACCTTGTATTCATTGTAAACATGTCCTTTCCTCTCCTTAATTAGTCTTTAGTATTATTAATTATAGAAGTCATTCAAGAGAAGCAAGTTGACAATATGTATCTTAATTTTAGTTTATTTCTTGTTAGCATGAACTAATTTTCCCATAGCTTGGGTTTTGAATATGTATAACCTTTGAATTATATTTTATTGAATCTAAATTTTTTTGAGAAAACCTTTTTAAATTGATTCTAACTTCATAACCGTATATTTGTTTTATGTGCTTTGATTTATTTCCAATCTTAAAATTGATCATGTTAGGATTGGCTTAATAGTAGTTAGTTCGTGACCCGAAAAGGGTGTCTAATTATTAAAACATCACATAAATGTCTAATGTGCGGTAGTGAATCAGAAGGGCTTTCCTAACTATATAGTCATTAGGGTTTGAGATTTACCCACCGATCATTGCGCATGGTCCCCTTACCCAAGTCCCTGTAATTATTAGGTCACCAGCTAAGTCCACCCAGAAGAGGGTTAAGAAGAATATAGAATTCTGGCTACTTATCTAAGAGTTTTAATCACCCTTAATAACTAGTAGAAGAAATAGAAGAATACGTGCATACTAGCAAAACCTAAGCTATACTCTCTCATCTTATTCTCTCATCTTTTATTTATTATTTTGTCTTTAGCTTAATTAATCAATATTTTCTCAATCAATCATTCACATTTACTTTTATTATCTTTAATTTATTGAACTATCTATTGCTATGCTTTTTTGTTAATCCATTCGTATAACACACTATGTTCCTTAGAACGAATATGAACTTATCATTAAAACTTGCATACGACATGTGATACTTGCTATGAGTACCTTTTTTAGGTTAAGGTGTTAATTGCATCTTATTCTTTCGTTATTTTATCACATCCTAGACAACACCAAGTTTTTGGCGCCACTGTCGGGGACTTGTGTCTCGTTAGCATGTGGGTTTTATTTTTAGTGTAGTAGTTTTTAGTTATTTTTTCAGATTTATGCTTTCTTTTTAGTTTTGTCTCTTTCAGGTCTTTTAGTGTATGCGCGAGAACCCCAAGAGTGTTTTCAAGCCCTACAACAAACACTTGAGAGAAGAACTAGAATAAGAAAATCCATGTCTCAACAAGAAGATTTCATTCCACCACATGAGGATAGTCTAAATTTTAATCTAAATGAAAATCAACGTCAAGTACCAGTACCTTGTGTACCACCATTTATTCCTCAAATACCATCACCAGGAGATAACATGAATAATATATGTCTAGAACAAGATCTCCCAGGCTTGGGAACACCTTTTCGAGTTCAACCTTAAGGTTATCATCCTCTAGAGATAAAAAACATAAAGTTCAGGCCTGATCCGGGTATATGCTCAGCCAATTTACAAGCTTTGGACTCTATAGTGGTGCAGCGATCCAAGATCTGGTAAGAGTGATTCAAAAGTTCATGCAGATTTGTGATACCTATACTATTCCTGGCATTACACACGAGCAACTAAATTGTCATATGTTTTCATTCTTTCTGACCAAAAAAGCTGGTGATTGGCTAGATAGACAACCACCATGTACACTTAATACTTGGGCAGAACTTTAAGCTGCATTCTTTAACCATTTTTATCCGAAGAGTATGAGATTGAAAGATCAGATGGAGCTTACTAAGTTTCGCCAAGAGAATGAAGAAGAAATAGGATATGTATGGACAAGGTTTCAATAGAAGTTAGCTAGATGTCCACTTCACGGTTACACCTCATCTCTACAGTTTGCTATGTTCTACCAAGGTATTAACGCAAAAAGTAAATTTAGGGTAGATAATCTTGGAAAAGAGGGATTTGTGTCCATGGATCCTACAAAAGTCGCTGAAGGTATGCAAAGTATTATAGAAACTGAAAGGAGTTGGCCACTTTCGCGAGCTACTATTACAAATACCAAGGGTACGCTTCGATTAGATACATAAACTGCTCAATCAGCTAAATTAACATCATTAGAAAATAAAGTCAAAGAGATAAAGCTTGAGATGCAACAATGACGTCAGAATTTAGCTGCAACAAATGTAGTGCAAGAAGCACAAGGTTGTTCGCAGTGTGAGGTTCCGAATAATACACGGGAAGAGTGTGAAGGAAATCCAACATCTTTTTATTTCATATCTAACTAAGGGAATTACCAATTTGTTAATAAAAAACATCCGGGTATGCAGTATAAATCCACAGGGGGCCGTAAATAAAGGTACTTATCAACCTCGTCCCTAGAATAACACTTACCAACCAAGACTTCAAGGTCCTTATAAAGGAAATCAGAATTTTAATAGACATGCTCCTCCACAACAATCTACTAATGATTCTTATACTGATACTCTAGCTCAGAAGGCTTTACCACAACATCCTCAATAAAGAGTAGTGGGAGAGACGAACTTAAAGAATTTTATGGATCTAATGACAAGTAATATTCACTCACAAAATGAGAAGTTGAGAGAACACGATTCTTCAATTCAAATCTTGGGAACACAATTAGAGCAAATGAATAAAGTTTTAACGAATATTATGGAAGCAAGAGACTTGAAGGCCATTGAAGGAGGTGATGCCAATGTTGGGTTAGATGCTTGTAAGGCAATTTACATGAAATAGAAGAGAAGGAGGAAGTATTACATGCTGCAGAAATTGCCGTGGAAGTTCCTAAATTTAAAGGAAAACCAACCAAGTATAGCCTCGAAGACTTTTATTTTTCTGAAGATTTGGATCATCCGAAAGATCCGAGTCTATAGATATTCTAAAGCATATGCAAGAAGAAATAATATCGGTTATAGAGTTTCAAGCTACCAGAGTCATAGAGAAAGAGGAAGTAGCCTCAAAAGAGAAGAAAGAAGAAGTTGCACCTTCTGTGCAAGAAGAGAAAGAAGAAAAGAAGATGGGTTCGCCACCATTTGTTCAAACAATGTCACCATCTATTCCTAAGACAAATCCAAAGGATGACATTGATTTCAAGACATTTGTAGAGGCGTATAGACAAGAAAATATCAACACCCAAATGCTTGAGATTGCAAAGAAAGGGCTTACACCGCAACAAGTTTTCATGCAAGTTATTTCAGAAAAAGAAGCAAGTGTAGAAGCCAAAAAAGAGACTATGGCTCATACTGAGAGAGTCACAAGAAGAGTTTAGAGGGAGTTACCACTCAAGCTCAAAGATCCCGGAAGTTTTAATTTTTCTATTCAAATTAGTGGTATGCTCAAAGTGAAAGCAATGTGTGATCTGGGTTTGAGTGTGAATTTTATGCCCAACTCCGTGTTCGATAGGCTTGTACTGATGAAGACAGAAAAATCTCTTGTGAAGTTACAATTTGCGGATACCTCATTGACATAGACATGGGGAACAGTGGAGGAGATTCATGTCCGAATAGGTAATATCACTATCCCTACTGAAGTTTTTATTCTTGATTATGATGCAGATAAGCAGGTTCTAGTTACACTTGGAAGGCCGTTCTTGGCCACGATTCAAAGCATCATCAACTTCCATGAGGGAACAGTTACCCTCCGTGCTAAAAATGTATCCGAGACATTTTATGTCTGGGGTAAGAAACCAAGGAAGTTGTATCCCGCAGTTCCTATCATCCACATTCTTTCACATTATAGAGTCCTTGAAAAAATCCAGGCAAAACTTGTGGATACTAGACCAATGAGTGAGCTTGGGTTCGGCCATAAAGTTGTATGGAAAGCCTGCAAACCCAAGAGTAGGCCACAAAGTCACAATGATTCATGGATGGGACCATTCATAGTCACCAAAGTTGTTTCAGCAAAAGTGATAGAGATCAGGCACAAAAGGGGCATTAAACAAAGGTTAGTAGACGTTAATAGCCTTGCTTGTTGCTGGGGAGGCTATATATGGAAATATTGATAGAGGTAACACGTCCAACTTTGAAAGACGTTAAACAAAATTTCTATACGGGAGACAACCCGCAATTTTTTATGTTTTTATGTTTTAAATTTATGTTCGATTAGTTGTTTTTTGTAGATATTCCAGTATTGAGAAAGGTATGAGTGTTTTTGATGTGTAAGTACTTAAGAAATCGAGTTAGGGAGAAAAATCACAAAAACTTAGCGAAAATCAGAACTCCTGTGCGGTACACCGCACCAGAGCTCCAGTACACTGCAAGCAAGCCGAAACGTGACACGTTTCAAGGAAACGGTCTTTGCAAATGAACTGTATCGTCATTCGTGCCAGACCGTGGCGATGGTTTCCAAAAGAAGACTCGCGCGGAACACCCAGGGGTAGGTCCAGTGCCCCGCACCATGTCCAAACCGTCACAACGGTTTGAAAATCAGGTTCTTCGCCTAGATATTGCGCTCCATACCGTGCCGTCAATACCGTCTCACGGGTCCAATAAAATCTCGTGCAGTACACCGCTCCAAAGTTCTGGTTCTTCGCACGATGCCGCCAGAACGATTTATAAAAAGGTATGAGATTAGAAGGTTAGTTATACACGAATTCTTAATCCCTAAGCCTCTCTTTCTTCCCCAAAGCTTCTCTACCTCAATTAAAGTTCTACAAACCCTCACCATACACCATAACACTACCCAATCACCATAAATTCACATCCAAATCTTTCCCAACATCATAATAAAGAAGATTAAACCACCCATATCATATCAAAACACCTATAATCTAAGAATCGAAACCCAAAAATTCAAAATCTTATCCAACAATTTCTTAAATCCATACCAATTGAAAATCTTATCCATAACAATTTCTTAAAGAGTCCATCCTACCCGCATAGAGATTCATCATCCTTACAACTTTCCTAAACCAAACAACACTTGTTCAACCTAAAATCAAGGGTTACAAATTTCAAGAGTTTAAACCTTTGAGTTGGAGGTCAATTGAGATGACGAAAAGAGCAGAAACATTATCTACTGTTAGGGAGATGAAGAAGAATCAAAATAAATTATTGGGTTCTATTGAGAAGACAATTGAGAAAGGTTTAAGTTCTTGTATGAAAAGAGGGTAAAACATGTCAAGAAAGCAGAGTAAAGCCGGCTGTGGTAAATTCCAAGATAAAAAAGGTTTCATCTTTCAAGAAGAAGACACCACAACCTCTACAAATCTAGATTCCTACGCCCCGAGATGACTGAAGCTTCGAAGGCCTTGTTAGCTTCTGCAAAGAAAAATTTACCGGACTTGCCCTTTTCTTATGAGAGAGTATTCGAAAAAGAAGTTGGAGAAGGAGATTACAAGAGATTCTTAGAGATGGGAGATAGATTGGGTTGGTCTAAATTCATGATGAGATATTCAAATTTATGTATGTTTTAGATGAAGAGTAATTGCAATCATAAAAGGGAGAATTGAAGGCACCATGGCCTTACAAATATCTTCAAGCAGATACGAGAGTTTGGCACAATTTTCTTACACCAAACGTCTTTGAAACACACGAACTTCGTATGTAACTAAGAGGAATGCCATCTTTTTGAATTGTGTTTTGAGAAGGGAAGAAGTAGATGTGGCACAGTCGATCTTTGAGGAAGTGATGTGATTTTCAGTCTCTCTCCTTATGTTATTTAATGTGAAATATTGTACTATGATCACGTGCCTTGTACGAAAAGTGAATGTGATTCCAGGAGAAAAAGAGAAACTAATGTATAATATGAGTAATAATATTGAAAATACTTGGATAAAGACAATTTTGAGAGGAGCAGGAGTTACAAAACCTCCACAAGATAAATCAAAAGAAGAGGATCGTTTTTGGCAAGAAAATATAGATGAGCGATTGAATAAAGTTGAAGCACCTCAAACCCTTTTGGCGGAAGATGGCACGAATCAAAGAAAATCAGGTGCACATCATGACACTCCTTGAGCAATTAAAGTGCGATTTAGAGAAAGATCCAATAAATCCTATCTTGGATGTCGATAAAGCGAGGCAATAGTCTCGAAAGTATGTTCTCTTTCTTCCTTACCATTTATGTTGATGTCTCCCTATTTGTGATGAATTAATCTAGCTTGGAGACATCATTTTAGGTGTATTTATTAGGTTACAGGTCGATTTTCATTCATAATTTTCCAAATTCCTATTTCTGGTCTTGATTTGATTATTTATTATTTTTAGGGCATAATGAGTTTAATTTTTTGTTAAATGTGAAGCTATAAATATATATGGAAATTAATTAGATGCCAAGTCAATTATAAGAGATAAAGGAAAAAGGATATGCATGGAAATTGGAGATAAAGTAAGTAAAAGATAAGTATGAAATGATAAAGTTGCCAAATAAACAAATCTAAATTACAGCAACTACGTCCACAAAATTGATCATAACTCAAAATCGGTTGGGAATTTGGAAGAATGGTCTGAAGCAAATCTGTAGAGATTTCCGAGACAATCAGTTTCGACATAAAGAATACATCAATCAGAGCAGTATTGAAGAAGTTACAGACAAAACAAAAAAGCAACATTTTATTACCTTTTTCTATATTTTAGGGTTACGAATTTGAGTTGGGCTAGAAGTCCAATACTTGTCTTCCACTCCAAGAAAACGTTTAATGGTCTCATAGACCTTATAAATACACCCTTTAATAAGTAGAAACACATCCTTGGCAAATCCTTAATCCAAGAAGAAGCTTACAACACGAGAAGAGAAGTTTGGAGGGAGCTGGACACCATATTATGTCTTCACAAGCCTTCGAATTTGTAATTGTTTTCTTTTCTTTCTTTAGTATGAACTAATTTACTTTTAGCTTGAGATTTAGCATGTACGTATGAACCCTATAATTGTTTTACATCTATCTAATTTGGGATACTTTCGTATTTAAATTGAATTCATGTTTTATTCTTTGTTTTATGTGCTTTTATTTATTGTTTGTTCTCCTTACGAAGGCCCACGTATAGGATTACCTTAATAATAGTTAGATGGTCACCCGGAAGGGGTGTCTAATTATTGAAACACCACGTAAATGTCTAGTGTATGGTAGTAATCCTGACAAGATTTTCCTAACTAGATAATCATTATGGTTTGATTTAATTAACAATCATCATTAGAAGGTTAGTTTTACTTAAGAACCTAGTGGCGTAGGAACACCCTAATTAATCCCCTCATGGTTGTGAGGTCGCCGCCCTAGTTCGCTCTCCGGGGATAGGGATGAATTTAGAATCCTGGTTATTGCAATTCTACATAATTCACTCTTACATGTTTAGAATAAACAAGGCTAATGGGGATTACTTGCTAGTTTCTCGCGCTAAACTCTCATACTATCTTCTCGTCGTATTTAATTTTCTGTCTTTAATTTATTTAGTTTAGTTTTCTATTTACAAAAACCAACAAAAATCTCTTTAGTCTATTACTTTCTTGCGTATTACTTAATCTAGCTTTTACATTTTCACTTGATAATTTGCATAAGTTCTCTCTAACTTTCGTAGTCTTTGAGAAACGAATCTTATTTATAATTAAAACTTGCATACGTCATGTAATACTTACAGTACCGTTCGAGGCTAGGGTGACTATTTTTGCACTTATTTATATCATATTTTTATCACAACCTAGTGGACACCAAGATTTTGGCGCCGCTTTCGGGACTACATCGTTAGTCCTTGTGCATTTATTTAGTGCTTTTATTTCAGTTAGTTCTATTTTACACTTTTCCTTTTAGTTTTGTCTTTACAAGGTTTTACAGATGGCAAGCCCGAGTAAACTTGATTTGCCCATCTCATTCAGGTGCAACCTAGAGGAATCCGCACTCCATAAATCCAAGCCGCTAAATTTCGACCAGATCCAGGCATGATAGCGCAATTTGCGAGTCATGGAAAGTTTAGTGGTGCTGTACAACAAGATCCGGTCCGGTATGTTCAGAAATTCATGCAGATCTGTGATGCTTATATAATCAAAGAAGTTATAGAGGAGCAGATGTATTACGTTATGTTCCAATTCATTTTGACCGGAGATGTAAGCAATTGGTGCAATTCCCAACATCCCGATGATATTCCAGACTTGGACAAACTCCAATCAAAATTTCTAGACCGATTCTATCATGTCAGTAGACGCTTAAAATATATGTTAGAGCTTGAACATTTTATGCAAGAAGAAAGGGAAAGTGTTGGTGAAGCATGGTTACATCTTAACGAAAAGAAGGCAAGATTCCAATTTCATGTATCTTCGCTGGAATATTATTTGACCATCTTCTATGGAGGACTCAATAACGCGTCCAAAAGAAAAGCAGATTTGTTAGGAGATGGAAGTTTCGTATTATTAGAAACTGAAGAAGCTCATACTATCTCGGTAAAGTTCTTGAAACCAAAAGAAGTTGGCCATTAGAATTAGAAAACCAAGAAGAGACCTCTGAATCTCTAAGGCTCAAATAATTAAACCAACAACTCAAGGAATTAAGAGAACAAGCGCAAACAATAGCTCAGGTAAATTTGGTACATACTTTACCTTCATGTCCTAGTTGTGGAGAAAGAAATCATTCGTGGGAGAAGTGTATGAATAATCCAGCTTCGATTTCCTTCTTATCTTATCAAAAAAACTGTTATCTTAATGGTTATCATCATCCTCAAGGTAATTACGCTAATTATCAGTCCCCACAGAATCGAAATAGGATCGGAAATTGATGTCTCCCGATTTGTTCTAATTATTAGCCCCTTGGAGACATCCTTTTAGGTGAATAAATGACTTGTTTGATAGACTTTTAAGCTTATTTGATCATATTGCACTTCCTCACTTGGAAATTAACTATTTGCAGAATTTGAGCTTTTGTGCCTAAATTTGACTATTTTTAATGCAAAGTTAATTGGTTCTTGAATCTCATGAAAGACCAATCCAAGGAAAAAAAGTGAGAACAAAGTCTTAGTGTATTTTAGAGTGTTAGGAAGTGATTTCTAGTCGAGTTTCTATTTTTAGAGTGCACTTTCCTATTTCGATTTCTTGATTTATTGAATTATTCTTTTTAAGCATATGCGGTTTAATTATTTATTTAATGTGAAGCTTTTAAAGATAAATGGTAATTACTTAGAGGCCAAGTCAAGATAAAGATGAAAGGAAAGAAGATGTACATGGAAATAAGAAGATTTAGGAAAGATTTATTCAAAGGAGGAAAAGATAAAGCTGCCTTTTGAAATCTGAAATTCAGCCACGTTTTAGAGATAAAATCATAATAAAAGATTGGCTAGGATTCTGGACGATTGGTCTGCACCAATAGAAATCTCTTTCCAAGACAAGCAGTTTCATATATTGGAACTTCTCAAACGGATAAGTATTGAAAAAGATATGACCAAATCAAATCAGCAGAATCTTATCTTTTAAAGCTACGAATTTGAGAGTCTTTGACTTGTCTTCCACTCCAAGCAAAATTCGACCTAGGTTCCTCCAACACCTATAAATACACTCCTTAACCTCCTACTTTCACACACTTCAGAGAATTAACAAGAGGCTTAAGGTTTTCAAGTCAGAGCAAGAAGGAGAGAAGAAGCTAGAAGCTGGAGGAATACTGTTCTTCCATCCATAGTCATTCTACCCTTTAGGTTTTTCATTTATCTTTTGTATTTGAACATGAATTCCTTTTATTTAATGTTAGTTTTTAATTCCATCATGAGCTAAATTTCTTTATACTTGAGAATCGCATAAAAGGGATGAACCTTAATTAATGTTTTCTATGCTTTGAATTTGGGATTGTTTAGATTTAAATTGAATTGAGTTTTAGGTATTGGATATTACTTTGTTTTCATTACTAATTCTTTTAGGAACAACTAGAATTAGCTTGTAGTATTTGGGCTATTCACTTTAGTGGCGAAGTTATCATCCGACAGGGGGGTTTGAATACAGATCTAGGTAATACCCGTGTAATGTCCGTTATTGACCGACAGGCTTAACTAGTTACATAGCCAAAGAGGTAAAATCATATCATCCGAAAAGCCATATTCGACCATACAGGTGTTTATGATACTTTAGGATAGCTTCTAGGTCCACCCGACAAGGGGCTAGGAGATATTAGAGTCCCGACTAATATTATAATTCCAATTCTACCCTTAAACATAGCATAGATTACATTGATTAGGTGGATTCCTTTGCGAGGATCAAGTATCTCTCCTATCTAAAGTTAGTCGTTATTTGCTTTATTTCCTTTCTGTTTAGTTAATTTAGTCTTTACTTTATTTGCATCTTTTATTTTACAAAAAAACCAAACAAAAATTCTATCTTTTATTTTTCTGTTTAGCAATTATCTCTACTATCTGATTAATATTTGGGTTGAACCTAATCCGTCCCTGAGAACGAACTTGATTATCATATATTACTTGGGACAACCGTACACTTGCGGTTAAGTGGTTCCTCTATTTTGCACTTTATTTTATAACACCCCAGGACCCATCAGAAATCAAGAGACATATTATCAAACTCGACCTTGATCTTATTATCAACCGCAAAAATATCTATCACAAAGCGCCACTCTATGAAGAAACTTATCAAGAACCACCTCAATATATAATGCAACAAGCTACACAAGAGCAACCTTCAAGTTTGGATTCCAGTATGACTGAGATGATGAAACTAGTTGAAGAAAATATGAAGATGAGCCAGCAAAGACTCCAAATCCAATCTAAGGTAATCAAGAATCTCGAGCATACACTGTCACAAATGGCGAGTACACTTTAAAACAGTCCAAAAGGGCAACTCCCAAGTGATACTATTGATCCCGAAGATGACGCTTGTCATGCAGTTGAATTAAGAAGTGGAATATAATTACCTCCGTCTAGAGTAGAAGAAACAGAACCAACCTTTATTCCAGAAAAAGTGGTTGAAGAAACAATAGAAGACAAGGTTGAAGAGGTAATTGAACCAAAGAGTGTCCCAGAGAAGACACCAGAAAAGAAGAAAAGCTCATTAGAAAACAATACAAGTCCTCCTCCACCATCACGTGTCAAAAAGAAGAACAATGAAAAAGAATTCAAGAAGTTCCTTGACATGGTGAGAAAGATATATATTAATATTTCGTTTGTAGAACTTCTAAAAAGAATGCCGAAATATTTGAAATTCATGAAAGACATTCTATTTAACAAACTAAGTTTAGAAACCGGGGATATGATTGGATTACCTGAGGAGTGTAGTGTTATTTGTCAAAGCAAGTTGCCACCAAAGCTAAAAGAACCTTGAAGTTTTACAATTCCCATTGCCATTGGAGAAAGTTGGACCGGGAAAGCATTATGTAATTTAGGTGCGAGTATCAATCTCATGCCCAAGTCCCTATTCGAGAAGCTCAACATAGGAGAGGTAGTACCCACTTCAGTGGTATGACAAATGGCTGATCACTCTCTCTCCAAAACGATGGGTAAAATTGAAGATGTTTTAGTTAAAGCTGGTAACTTTATATTTCCTTGTGATTTTATTATTCTTGACTATGATGCGGATAAGAATGTCCCCATCATCTTTGGTTGACCATTCTTAGCTACGGGGCATACATTTATAGATGTTGAGAATGGTCATGAGAGTCCAAGACGAACATGTGAAATTCAAGGTATTCAACTTAATGAAGTTTCATGGTTCTCCGGGAAATTGTTTGTTCTTAGACGTTATTAAACAAGTTGCAAAGAAGAGAACCAGAAAAAGTGCCACAAAGGTTCCAAGAGAACCCAAGAAGGAAAAGAAGAACGAGGAGTTCAGAATAAGAAAAGAAGTCGAATTGAAAAAGGCTGATCTTCCACAAAAAGCACACACACTCATGACTACAAAGAATAGATCTGAGAATTTCGTGGGATTGAAAGACAAGGGATTCAAATTTTGCATGCCAGATATTAATAAATTTACTCATTGTTGGTTAGGTGATGTTCACACATGATCGCCGAGGTAACACGTCGAACTAAACGACGTTAACAAAATGTGCTCTTGGGAGACACCCCTTGTTTTAATTGCTTTCTAGTTAGTTTTATGTTTTGTAGTGTATAGTTCTAAGTTAGTGTATATTATTAAAGTGTTTACAAGTTAATAGAGAGCAAGATAGTGTGGTACATGTGAAGGATATATGTTTGGGGTCAAAAGGATGAAGAATGCGTGCTAACCAGCAGCTTGGTGCGGTATACCTTACCTTAATTGCGGTGCACCGCAGTTCAAAACCATGGCAACGGTTCCTCACCGCGGTATATTTCCGAGACACAAGACGATAAACCATATCGAGAATTTGCGCCTACGGTTTTTTCCAGCACGGGTCCGGTGTACCGCAAGGTATGCCTGGTGTACTGCAAGGGAGAAAACAGTGGCGACGGTTTTCAAATACAGATATTTGCCGAGAAGACCCATTAATAACCGTAGCGACTTTTTGCACCCACGGTTTTGGTCAGTGTTTACGTGCGGTATACTGCACCACTTGTCTGGTGCACCGCACCGAGGCAGTTGTAAAGAGATTGTTATCTAATCAACTTCTTACCATATCAGATCATAACCTAACCTCTCCAACACGAATTTTTCAGACCCAAACCTTATAAATACACCTTGAAGCTTGTTTAAAGCTCCACAACAAACACAAAAACAACAACAAATCTCTCATCCATCCTCCATAAACACATAATCTACATCAAATTCATTACACTACACCATAAAATGCCGCTAAACACCATCAAGCTATCAAGAAGTCTTCCAAGAACAATAAAATAAAACTTCTTCTACCATTAATAATCATTCATCCAAGCTAGAAACTCAAGCCACACCAAGCTTTCTTAACTTTATTCTATTGTTGGTTTAACTTGAGTTGTGTGTTAATCAGAGATGACAAACAGAACAGATGCCATGGATTATAAGAGGACATGTTCAATCTCAGGGAAGAATAAGAGATTGCTTGGAGCCACAATTGAAAAGGCCATTGACCTTGATGAGCCTAGTGAAAAGAAACCAAAGATAGAGGCACCATCACAACCACTACGAAGAAATTAACAGCTAGAATGAGTGTACCACCAAGGCCTAAATCAAAGACACCAATCCAAGATAAAAGTTCTTCTTCAAATCTTCATGAAAATTCAGACATGCCCCTAGCATTTGAAATTAAATTACATGATGAAATTAATTATTTAAAGAAATAATTTGCTGCTTGCTGGGAGGAAATTTCAACGATTAATTAGGTATTAAACGAAGTAACTGAAGACTTGGATATTGATAATATGCTTCTTCTTCGGAAGATGATTTGCTGGATCTTTATGGCCAGGTACCCAGTTCTAATTCTTCTTCCTAAATGCTTGTAAGCATTAGTTTAGGTAGTTTTAAATTTTATTTCTTTATTGAGTCTTTTTCGAGTCGTGGGGACACGACTCACTTTTGAGTTGGAGGTGGGGATTCGTTGTCCTCATCTTCATTTTTGTTTTTGCATAAAATTTATATTTTTTTAGGTTTTAATTGGCATAGAATATATTGAATGTACACATTGAGCATGATTTAATTAAGTTAATGATAGTAAGTAGTATGTTTTTGAAAGGTGTCACTAATATGTTTAGTATGCATGTATGAAAACAGGAAATAAAAGATAGAAAATTTAATGAGCAATGCTAAGAAGTCATGTTGAAATTTAGGGAGAGTTATTTGGTGTGTAGAACGTGAGGTTTGAAAGTAGTTGAAAACCCACTTGTCTAGGAACTAGTAGTGAAAAAGTAACAACATATGGTAGTTAGAAAAGTGAATAAGGCAGTTCTTTCATATTGAAACTACTTGAAGCCTTTTAGCTTTCTCACCCTTTTAATTGATTATATGATTATGTATCCATATTAGCCCCTATAATCCTTTCTATAGCCTTTTTATTTTAACCACATTATAAGCCATACCGCTTAGTTTATAGGACTTATCCATATGACCCGAACTCGAATCGCAAAACCTGAGACAACTCGTTTCAGAGCTTGAGTTTGGGGTGGTGGGTTTTTTTCATTAGGGAACATTGGGTTTGGGAAATTGTAACTGTGATATTATTGATGAAAAAAAAGTTAGTATTGTAACGCTTTGCCAAGGTAAGAGTAAATGAAAAAAGCTGATAAGCATGAATTGAAAAAAAAAATATGAGAAAAAATAGCGTGATATCTCAACATCAAAAAGAGATTCATAGCTAGAAAAAATAAAAATTTGATATGAAAAGAATATATATTTGGACCGGCAAGGTGTAACTTATATTTCATCATAAAGAGACTTTATTTGGGATTATTTGGGGATGGACATTAAAGCATCAAAACTGGGTTAAGTGAGAAAATCATCTAGTGAAAACTCAAGCTCTAGGGCGTTTCGTTAATGGAATGTGAGGAGAGAGAGCCAAAAGCTCACTTTTCATTATCCAAATATACCACACCATCCCTAAGCCACGTTATAACCATAAATACTGAGGATTTCTCGCTACTTGTTGGAGAAACAATAGAGCTATTAGGTTGTAGGTGGGTGGACCATTGGATGCTACATTAGGACCTATAAATAACCTATAGCCATTAACCTGAATTAAGTTGAAAACCTCTCCTTTAGGCATTGTGAAGTTAATCTGGACTTGAATTTATGGAATTATGTGTATATTAGGTTAAGTGTGCATTATTTCTTTAGCTTACTACATGAGACTTTTTAGATATTTTGCTCTAGGATCATTCATTGTGATCTATTCTTTTTCTCCTCTTACTTTTTCTTCTTTGTTTAATTAATTGACTACCCTACTTTTCTTTATCTTTACTGTATCAGGACGATATAACATTGAGTTGGGGGTCTTGATGACTCCCTATTCTTGATGAATTAATCTAGCTTGGAGACATCATTTTAGAAGTATTTATTAGGTTACAGGTCGATTTTTATTCAGAATTGTCTAATTTCCTATTTTTTGTCTTGATTTGATTATTTATTATTTTTAGAGCATTTTAGGTTTAATTGTTTGTTAAATGTGAAGCTTTAAAGATATCTGGAAATTGATTTGATGTTAAGTCAATTCTAAGAGATAAAGAAAAGAGGATATGCTTGGAAATTGGAGATAAAGGAAGTAAAATATAAGTATGGAAAGATAAAGTTTCCAAATAAATCTGAATTCCAGCAGCTACATCCACAAAATTGATCATAACTAAAAAACAGTTGAGAATTTGGAAGAATGGTCTAAAGAACGCGTCCATTGGAGATGTATTAAAGAAGTTACTGACAAAAGAAAACAACAACAATTTATTACCATTTTATATATTTTAGGGTTACGAATTTGAGTTGGGCTAGAAGTTCAATACTTGTCTTCCACTCCAAGAAAACGTTTTAGATTTTCCTAAACCCTATAAATACACCCTTTAATCAGTAACAACACATCCTTGGCCAATCCTTAAGCCAAGAAGAAGCTTACAACATGAGAAGAGAAGTCTGAAAGGAGTTGTACACCATATTATGTCTTCACAAGCCTTCGAATTTGTAATTGTTTCCTTTTCTTTCTTTAGTATGAACTAATTTACTTGTACCTTGAGATTTAGCATATATGTATGAAACCTAGACTTGTTTTACATCTATCTAATTTGGGATACCTTCGCATTTAAATTGATTCATGTTTTATTCTATGTTTTATGTGCTCTTATTTATTTTCTGTTCTCCTTACGAGGCCACACGTATAGGATTACCGTAATAGTAGTTAGATGGTCACCTGGAAAGGGTGTCTAATTATTGAAACACCATGTAAATTTCTAGTGTATGGTAGTAATCCTTACAATATTTGCCTAACTAGATAATCATTAGGGTTTGATTTTATCACCAATCATCATTAGAAGGCCAGTCTTACTTAGGAACCTTGTGGCTTAGGAGCACCCTAATTAAGTCACCTCGTGATTGTGAGTTCACCTCCCTTGTCCGCTCTCCGGGGATAGGGAGGAATTTAGAATACTGGTTATTTCAATTCTACATAATTCACCCTTACATGTGTAGAATAAACAAGGCTAGTGGGGATTACTTGCTAGTTTCTCGAGCTAAACTCCCATACTATCTTCTTGTCGTATTTAATTTTGTGTCTATTTACAAAAACCAACAAAAATATATTTAGTCTTTTACTTTCTTGCGTATTATTTAATCTAGCTTTTATATTTGCACTTGATAATTTGCATAAGTTATCTCTAACTTTCGTAGTCTCTGGGGAACAAATCTGATTTATCATTAAAAATTGCATACGTCCTGTAATACTTGCAGTACCGTACTAGGCTAGGGTGTCTATTTTTTCACTTATTTATATCATATTTTTATCACACCCTAGTCAACACCATTTGTATATGCTTTATTTTTTTGTTTTTAATTTATTATTAGAGTCTTTTTCGAGTCGTGGGGACACATCTCATATTTGAGTTGGGGGTGTGGGGATTTATTGTCTCTCATCTCCATTTTTCTGTGATTTTACTGATTTTGGAAGAAATTAAAATTTTTGACACATGGGATTTAGATATAGAGTGAGTTTAATATCTTGTAAGCATAAGTGTAGTAAGTTAATCATAGAAAGTAATATGTTTATGAGCTGCTTTATTTCGTATGCTTTGAGTATTTACATGAAACGCACATTGATAGTAAAGAAAAGATTAATAAGTAATGTGGTAGCAGTATGTTAGATCTTAGGGCGCCTTGAGAGGTATGTAGGCTGTGAGATATAAAGCTAGTTGATAAACCCATTTGATGAATGTGTTTAAGGTAAGAGAATAATGAAATTGCATAGTTTAAAAAGTAATTAAGGCGGTTCTTTGATAAGCCCCTTGTTGCCATTTAGCTTGCTATCCATCTATTATATTATTATCCTTCTCAACCCTTTCTACCTTTTCTAAAGCCTTTTTATTAGCCATGTTATAAGTCATATCCCTTTATATTTTGGGACTTTTCCATATGACCCTCACTCAAATCGCGATGCATAGACAATTGTTTTAGATCTTGAGTTTGGGGTGGTGGGTCCACCATTATGGGAAATATTATTGGGTTGGGAATTTTAAGCTTATGTATTTGTGCTCTATTCTTATTGTTGAGGATGATTCACAAGTTTATGATATTGTAACCCTTTGCCGGGGTAAAAGTAAATGAAAAAAGTTATGAAAAGAATATATTAGAAAAAATAGCATGATATCTCACATCAAAAAGAGAATCATAGCTATATAAAAGAAAAAAACTGATATGAAAAGATTGAAAATATTTGGACTGGCAAAGTGGAATTTTAATGTGATCATCTTTATGCTTTAGTATTGGATTATTGGGGATGCTAATCAGTGTATCAATTCATTGGTTTGAGTGAGAATGTTTTATGAGAGTAACTCAAGCTCTAGGGTGATTCGTTGATGGCTAGTGAGGAGAGATCCAAAAGTTCACTCTAAATTATCCAAATATACTATCATACCGAACCTAAGTCAACATTACAACCCTAAAGACCTTTTGATTCTTTGTTATGTAATCTAGAAGTGATTGAACCGTTAGAGAGTACTTAGGTGGATCTTTGGATACTAGTGAAGTTCGATGAACAATCTATAGCCTTCTTCGTAAGCTAAGTGAATAACCTCTCCTTCGTACATTGCAAAGCTAATCTGATGTTGAATTTGAGCCATGTTGATCGTGAGTATGACAAGTGTGCATGTAAATTAGTTTGTAAATATTATTACATCTAATTTTCTAAGTATTTTCTTTGAGTTTATTTTATATATTCTTCTATCTTCTTCCCATTATGCTTAATTGACATTGGTGTGTATTTAGAGACTTCCCTTTATTTTTATCTTTATTGTATCGGGACGATACATCTTTGATTGGGGGATCTTGATGTCTCCCTATTTGTGACATAATAATCTAGGTTGGAGAAATCATTTCAGGCGTTTATGATTAAATAATTATAGACTTTTATTCGTATTCTGCTAATTTCTTATTTCTTGTCTTGATTTGATGATTTATTATTTTTATTGCATATTTGGTTTAATTTGTGTGTTAATGTGAAGATTTAAAGATATATGGAACATAATTAGATTTCAAATCAATTCTAAAGAGATAAGGAAAGAAGATATGGAAGGAATTAAGAGATAATAGGAAGTAGATATAAAATAGGAAAGGAAAAACTGTCATGTAAATCTGAAATTCTGCAACTACTTCCACTAAAGTGAAGATAACTTCAAATCGGCTAGGAATTTGAATGCTCAGTGAAAAGAGAAAACGTAGATCTTTTCGCTGCCGTCATTTCAATATCAAGGATACGAAACTAAGACCAATAACGAAGGAGATATGACCAAACCAAGACATCAGTGTTTATCCTCTATCCTATAATATAGGAAACGAATTTGAGTTAGACTTGGACTTAAATTACTTGCCTTCTACTCCAAGATTTCGACTTAGGGTCTTTCTAACACCTATAAATACACCCTCTATTCATTGTAAACATTTCTTTGCATCTCCTTAACTAGTCCTTAGTATTATTCATTATAGATTTTATTCAATAGAAGCAGGTTGACTGTATGTATCTTTATTTTAGTTTATTTCTTATTAGCATGAACTAATTTTCCCATACCTTGGATTTTTCATAGGTATAATCTTTGAATTATATTTCGTTCTATCTAAGTTTTTTAGGGAAAATCTTTTTAAAATGATTCTAACTTCTTAACCATATATTTGTTTATGTGCTTTGATATATTTTCAGTCTTAATCTTGATTACGTTAGGATTGTCTTAATAGTAGTTAGATGGTAACGTAGAAGGGGTATCTAATTATTGAAATATCACATAAACGTCTAAGTGTGGTAGTGATCCGGAAGGGCTTGCCTAAGTAGATAGTCATTAAGGTTTGAGATTTAACCACCGATCATTGTGCAAAGTCCCTTAACAAAGTCTCCCGATAATTGTTAGGTCGCCATCTAAGTCCATCTGGAAGGGGGTTAGCAGGAATATAGAATTCTGGCTACTTATCTAAGAGTTTTAATCACCCTTATTAACTAGTAGAAGAAATCGAATAATAAGTGCATACTAGCAAAACCTGAGCTATACTCCCTCAACTTATTCTCTCATATTTTATTTATTGTATTGTCTTTAGTTTAATTAATCAATATTTCATCAATCAATCATTCACATTTACTTTTATTTTCTATAATTAATTGAACTATCTATTGCTACGCTTCTCTGTTAATCAATTCGTATAAGTCCCTGAGAACGAATCTATACTTATCATAAAGACCTGCGTACGACTTGTGACAGTTGCAGTGAGTACCATGTATAGGTTTGGGTTTTAGTTTCATCTTATTTTATTGTGATTTTATAACACCCAAGCCAACACCACTTAGTGATATTTGTGCATCCATTATTGAATTTGTCTAATACTTTCTCAGTATGGTGTGACTGAGTTAATACTATTCCTGTAGATATTTAGAGAATCTTGATACCCAAAATAACATCTATAAGACCTAGATGGAGGTAATTAAATAATTATTACTTCTAATGATTAGCATATAGTCCACATATAAGTACATAATGTTATTTACTTTACCATTTTATTTTAGATAAACACATTTGTCACATTCATTTATCATGAAACTATCTGAAATCATGACTTTGTAAAATTTGTCATGCCATTGATTTGGTGCCTCTTTTAGACCATATAGGTATTTAATTAGCTTACATACTTGCTTATGTTTACATTGAACAATGTAATCTCATGTTGTTCAATGTATAGCTCTTTGTTTATGTCCCCATTTAGGTACGACTACTCATAGGACACTGGAATATATTGCATTTGTAGTTATTTGATTTGTACAATATGGTCTATATATTTACACTAGCATATTTTGCATTTCTAGTTATAAGATTTATACAATATGGTATATATTTTCACAGATTAGGCAAGATGAACATACAACGTCGTAAAACAAATATTGTACAACTTTATTTTAACATATCAAAAATTGTTATGTAGATGGGTGAATGGAAAGAACATAAGAGAGAAACTAAATATCCTGAATATTATATTTGGGTAATTTCACTATAATATTATGTGTTACTTTCTAATCTCTGTAAAATAAAAATAGGAGTATCAGATTATGTTTTGAATTGAAATGACTAATTTTATCAATTTATTTTTGTTTTGACAATCTTTAGATATATTTAAGATTAAGAGACGAAAGAACTATCGACGAAAAAATGGACATTGACAGGTAAATAAGATGTATATATGTGACATATTTTTGTTGCATTAAGGATATTTATATACAAGGAATTCCAAAGCCAGACACCCTATTACTAGGAAAAAAAGCAACAAAGGCAAAGTATAATATCATGTGTGACAAAGTATTTTTCCTAGGTTGTACAATTTAGCATGGACTCAAGTGTTCAGAATAAGCCACCATACGATGTTTTATACATATACTTTTTTAAAATCTGAATAGGGTAATAATAATAATGGTTATATGATGTCTCCCTTTTTTGTGATAAATGACATCATTGAATATAGAAATTGGACTTAGTATATAGACTTTTGAGCATATTTTGTTATATTGTACTTTCTTCCTTCGAAATCATAGTATTGTTACTTTTAGAGTTTTTGTTTGTTAATTTGTTTGTTTAGTATCAAGTTCTAAGGTAAATGGATTCTAGGAGCCATTAATATGAAGAGAAGAAATAAATTTTAAAGTCCAAGAGCAAAAGGAAGTGTCAAAAGGGAGAAAGATCTCACTTTAGTGAGGGAGGAGGAGCATTCGAAACTGGAAAGTCGTCACGCCTAGGTTTCCCCAAGCCCAAATAGTTCTGATTCAGACTTGGTGGTTTAAATTAAAAAGGTGCACCTTTGAGTTAGTGAAATTGAAGAAGTAGAATCAGGTGATTTGGACCTACGGTGCAAAAGTTACACCTATTTTAAAAAAGCGTGTTCAGTATTTGCGGGTATTGTAAAATGGACTTGGGGCCTTAATCATTTAATTAAGTCAAATAAGGGTCCAATATATTTTAAAGCTCTATATAGAAATTAATAAGCATCACAAATACATATTTCAATTTCATTTAATTTTAGTCAAATAAGGAACTCCTTTCTCCAACCAACAACTCCAGTCATTCCTTTAATTAGGTTCTATCTTCTATTTATGTTCTTAGGAAACATGTAGTTAATTATCTTCATTTCTGTTTTTAATACGAATATGAGCTAAACAAGTATATACTTGAGAATCGCGTAAGGGGTAAGCCCTAGTTTAATATATTTAGTAATTTCGAATTGGGATTGTGTTTCAATTCAATTCTTGGTAGGTATTCATATTGACTAATATTTCATGCTTGTTGACTATTTTTAATTTGGTGAATTAGAAATAGTTAGTAATTAAGATAGTCACTAGTGGCAGTGATCATCCGGAAGGAGTGTTTAATTACTGAACTAGATATTAAACGCGTGGTATTCGTCATTGATCCTGACGGGCTTGACTAACCGCGTAGCCAATTGCGCAATTTTTGTAATCATCTGAATATAGCTTGTATTCACCCTGACGGGGTTCATAATACTGTATGATAGATTCTAAGTATACCCTAATGGGAGTTAGGAGATTTTAGAGTCTCAACTAATATAGAATTAAACGAAAGCACTACATGTATGAACTTAGCTGGATTTCTAGCAATACTTAAGTGTACTTCTCATATTTGTGTTACCCTCTAGACTTTACTTTATTTTCTTGTTATTTAATCGTTGTTAAATTTAATTTCTTGCATTTAGTATTTTCATAAACAAAAACCAAACAAACATATCTTTATCTATTTTTTATTTACATTGCATGACAACTAATATTACCTATCGTTTAACACATCTGTTTCACCTCACAATCCCTGTGGAGACGATTTATCACATTTTATTTATTTATTACTTGGACGACCTGTACACTTGCAGTTATCATTTCTCTTCTTAATGTTGATTTTTTATCACACTCTAGAATTGGCTAGTATTATAGTGATGATATAAATGTTGTAATTGATGTGGATGATGAGGGAGATAGCGATTTGGAGGAAGGTGAAGTTGATTTGATAAATGTAGGACTTGAGAGTGTTACAATTGATGATACGGAAAAGTAAATAATTAAACGAGTAGTGAATTAATTTTTTATTTTTTAAGTTTTAGCTAAATTTGTGTTAATGGGTTAATGTTGTTTTTGTTAATTAAGTAGTTAATTAGAAAATTGTGATATTTTTTAAAGATATTAACTTTTATTGTGATTGTGGGTGTTTATAGATTATAGTTGTTTTGGTTGATGATATGTGTAGAACATTCGAACTATTAAGTTTGAAATTCTAGAAATTGTTGGGTCATGTACAGAAGATTGCACCATTGATACATATGTAGGTGATTAAGCTAACAATAAAGTGTTTCAAAAGTAGCAATTAATCTTAAGATTTTGATATGTTTTAAGGGACTTCGGATGCGAGATAATAAAATTAGTTTAGTTCAAAGTTTAATTGATTTTTAGTTTGTTACAATAAGTTTTTAGTTTCCATTTTTTAAACAATAATAAATCAATGCGTATATTTTACTTTATGTATAAGTTGTTATTATTTTTTATTAATCTAGTGGTTAGCTAAATTATCGAAACATTTTTATATTGCTAAAGTCCTCTATGATATGTTCAAGTAGAAATTACCTTTTATTACAAATAAGTTAGTCAAGAAAGAAATAGGATTTGTTTGTCAAGAAAATAATTTCATCAAGAAAAGGTAAATTGTTACATTCTTAAAAAAAGATATATATACTTTTGTTAAAGTAGTCGTCTCAACATTAATAATAGTTAGTAACAAAGAATATAAAATTTATTTGAATTTAAAAAATTTCATTATTTTTTCTACTATAGATCCTTTTATTCATGGATTACTTTTGTACTTGCACTGTAAGGAGAGTTAAATTGGAGAATATGTCCTAAGCAATTAGGGTTAAAGAGTTACCTCTTTTTTTTCATTGCCTTTAAATATATTTACTTATTCTTTTTTATATATTGTTGGTGGAATTCTTATTGATAATAATTTGTTATAGTGTAATATCCTTGTGGAGGGGTAACAAGCTATTTATTATTGTTTGATTTTAAGGGTTCTTTTTATTTTTCACAATACTTTAGGCATAGGTTTTACCTAGTTCCTAATGAGAGATGAATTTTTACTAGAAGAACAAACCACTTCTGCTGACTTTTGAAAAGATTCTGATTATTATTAATATTAAACTTAATGTGGTACAACTGTTTATATGTATATAAAATGTCATAATATAAAATAAGTATATAATGATTTCAAACGAACACATCTAGATTTCAATTTTTAAGAGAATTACTTTATGTGGACACACCAAACTAGGGGTTAAGCCAAAAACTGAATCTTCCTACCAACAAAACACAAAAAAACATACTTCATTTTTAATAATATTTTTTACAAAAATTTTAAACAAAATACCACGAAATAAAATTTAACTAAAAAGAACCCTAACCATTTACTCCCTATGTTCCAAAATTAATGTAAATTTAATAAAAATAATTTTCCAATATTATTGTCCACTTAGAATATCAAGACACGTTTTTTTAACTTATTTTTGAAAAATCTAGAATGATGACCTACAAAATAAAGAAGGTGCAGGATGAGGAAGGGTATGAGTTGGAAAACAAAGCCTAGCTCCATCATGTTCCCGATGGTGACAGAGTTATATCTTGAGGGCATAGAGTTATGTCTTGAGGGCATGAACGTAATTCTTGTACCCTAAGGTGTACATGGCTCTTATCAGATCACCAACACTTAGAATCCTTCTATGATTGTTAATGCAAAGTTCACTAGCTTTTGATGTGATGAACTGAATGAACACGGTAACGCATTTATGCAGCTCTTTCTTAGATTTATCTAAGATATAAGCATTCCCAGGCAGTATTTGTTGCATTATTCTTCCCACATTACTCAAAATCCCTACACTATAGTTGGTGGTGCTTGTGTCCCTGCATATAAATTCATTAAAATACTAGTTAGTGATTGTATATTGTAGGCTTCAAACTTTCCATTATCTAAGCATTTATTAGATCTACAATTGATTATCATACCACAAATATGTGGTATATTCTAGATCTACCAAAATATGTTTGTGGAACTGAGAGAGTATCTTTAATCTCGAAGAAATAGACATCCACCCAAAGAAATACATCAAAAAAACCTTTCCATCCTATCTCATTTTATGTCCATCATGATATTCATTAATATGCATACCTCTCGGCCAACTTTTCTTCCTATTGGCATTTGGATTATTCCAATTTCTCTTTGGAAAACACCATTTGGGAATTATTTTGGACTGGATCATAGTGGTATCAATTTTCTTATAGATAGTGTTCAATTTACTATTGGGACAAATGGGATCCTAGTTTATTGGCTATCTGAATTATCAAGAATGGAGAAAATTCTGATTCGCCGCATTTGGACGATGACATAAGTATTGCTACAATCGATCCTTTAATTACAACCTTAGACTTTTTTTAATCGTATTTTCTCGTTAATTATTTTTGTATCAGGTAGGTGTCTCTAATGCAAATAGATCAGTGTTTTATACGGTTTCCTTCTTTGAGAGATTAAATATGTATTATAATGCATCATTATGCAGGTTGGTTTAAATTATGCATATTCTTTTGAGTAAATACAACTGTAACCCCCTGTACTATGGGCCGATTAATTACTTACCCCATACTATTTAAAACGCGACTGTTTACCCCCTATATTAATGGTGGTCCTTTGTGTGTTCTAAAATAAATGTAAATAAGGATAAAAGAACCACAACTGCAAGTGTACAGTTGTCCCAAGTAATATATGTGATAAGACAGATTCGTTCTCAGGGACGGATTGGTTGACTCTAATGCTTATCAAATAGTGATTAATTGCACTTGAAAACAAGTAAATGATCTTGAGATTGTTTGTTTTGGTTTTCTATAGCTAAGACAATAATTTAAACGACTAAATTAATGCAAATATTAAACTAGACGCGAGAAAGTAATGTAGTTAACGCAAGGTATACTTGAGAGAAGCAAGGATTTCACCTAACTCTATTCATTCCATGTTTTGATTAAGGGACAAATCGGTAAATAGTAAGGTTCGGGATTCGGGAATATCCTTACTCCCGTCAGGGTGGACTAAGGAGCTATTCTTAGGTGCTACAAACCCCGTAAGGGTGATTATGGTCCACCTTTGAATGATTAAGTTCTTACTACCCAATAGGCCATACGATTAATTAAGCTCGTCAAAGTCATTAATTTCTATGCTACGTTCATTAATTGGTTCCAAACCTAGACCCCCTGTCAAGGTGATCCATTCGCCACTAAATGGAATAGCCTAAGTATTAAGTCCTATTGTTGAGTCGCGCGTTCAATAATAGTAAATAAAATACAAATTAAAGAAAAATACTAACTACCCAATTTGATTTTAATTATTAAAATCTCAAATTCAAACACATGAAATGAAATAGAATTGGGAAAAACCCCCTTATGCGTTGTCAAGCACTTTATAAGTTTAACTCATGCTAATACAAAATAATAAGAAATTAAAATAAAACGAATTCATAATTGTTTTACAGAATAAAATAGAAGAACCTAATTACGGAGTTGAATTGGCTGAGAATTGGAGATGTTGATAATCTCAAGCTCTTGGCTTGTTCTCTTCCTTGCTCTAGCTTCTTCTCTGGTGTTCTGACTTCTCTCTTGTCTTAAGAGTATGAATTGTATATGAATTGTGTGTAAAAATAGAAGTCTAAAAGACCTTTTATAACCTAAAATTCAGACTAGGGCTTTTCTTAAAAATTAAATTAAAATTAGAAAAGCCCAAGTCCATTAATTAAGCCTAAATCCCGTAACTGCTGCACCACCTTCACTAAATCAGCTCTAACCGGCTCGTTTCAACTCGGAATGACCCCCTTTCGGTTGCTAAATTTCCGTAACTCAATGGGAAACAATTTATCGTCACAAGTCAGAGGCTAAATCCACTCATAAATGGCTCGAAATCAGCAATCATTATCAACTTTCCAGATTTGCAGCTTGAAATTGTTAATTCATTCGGGATATTTCTTCTTGCTTTGACTTCATTACACGATCTTTGACTTTATTCTTGGATTCCTCTCCTAGCTAGTATTCAAAACCTACAAACTTTTCACTAAAAAGAACAATATTACGTGTAAATGTTTAATAAAAAATACTAGAATTAAAAGAGGAAAATCGATTTATTGCATATTAACACAAAAATTCTATCTAAATAGTCAAATAAACACAAAAAAAGATGTCTCCCAGGGGCATAAAATTAGAACATTTAGGGAGACATCAACTAAGTTTTTGTCACTCTTTACCCACAGTTAACCAAATCAGTAAAAAATGGTCGTTAGTTTATCATGTGAAGGTCATGTGCGCGATTTTCATGATATTTTACTCCTTGTACTAGGTTTTCGTGACATTTTACCATGTTACCCACTCGATTTGGAAGCTAAAGTGTTCTCAAAAAATCCAAGTGTTACTTTGGAGGCTCGCAAAAAAGTAGATTACCCACGACTTACAACTTAAATAAACGGGGTTTATTGGAGTCTCATGAGTGTGGAATATGCACGTTGGAGGTGGAAGATTTAAACTTCTTGATAGTGGAATGTGTAGTAGGTAAAAAGGATGGAGGGTATTGGGTTATAAACACATGTAGAAACCTCGAAATGAGCAACATGCACTTACGCGCAGATATGGTTGAGTTCATAACTGAATTCTAATATGCAGTAAGCCCGATTATTCAAGAATGAGTTGGCCCCAAAGCACCCACAGTGTGGGCTTGTTGTGTTCTCACGTTCCATATTGCAGGTGCAGGAAATTAGCTACGGTACACACTTCTTGGTCTGATGAGAATCTAGGTAGGAGGTTTTACAAGAGTATGTATTGGGGATGTTTGATGGATTGGAAGATCTTCATTTGGTTGAATGAACCGATGGGTGAATGAAGTGGTTTGATAATATTTGGGCTATTGTGTAAAAGCAAAAATTACGTTTATGAACTGGATGCAATGGAGTCCAAGATGAGTCCGTTGGCTGAGGATTTCCCTCAATCCAGAATACAGCTGTGCACTCTGCCATATCTGTACAAAAGTGCCTTCTATTCATTTCGAGCTTTATGTGGGTGTTAATCACCCAATACCTTCCATACATTTTAGGTATTGCACATTCCATTATCAAGAAATGTAAATCTTCCACCTCCGCAGCGTATATTCCACAGACTTGAGAATCCGATAAACCCCTTTAGATTAAGTTGTAAGCCGTGGGTAATCTATCTTTTGCGAGTCTTTAAAGAAACACCCAAGTTTTTTTAAAACACTTTAGCTTCCAAATCGAAGGGGTAATCTGGGGTAAAATGTCACGTAAACTTAGTACAGGGGGTAAACTGTCATGAAAACCGTGCACATGACCAACACATGACAACTAACGACGATTTTTTACGGATCTTCTTAACAAGGGTCTCGAGTCACAAAAACATAGTATAGGGGGTAAACGGATGTGTTAGTAGGGGGTAAGTAGTCAATTGGCCTATAGTATAGGGGGTAAAGGGGGTTCTACTTTATTCTTTTTTCTAAAGTTGTTTGTAGCTACTATCTGGACTCGTTATGCATAATTCTCACCAATTTCGTAAAATTATTTGTCATTTTAGGAGCGCTCTTTGACCCTCGGATCAATATTGATGTTTAAATAGCTCCATTGCAGTCTTTTTCATGCATATGGTCAAAATGTTTATCCTCAATAAATAATGTTTGAGTTATTATGTTGTTATTTAAACTATTAAATCCAAATATCATTTCAATTGGAGTCAATGAATACGATGTATGAGGTGAGAAAACAAAAAGTTATATATCTGGTTAAGGTTACATGGGATAAAAGTAAAACGTCTGCCTCAATGTTTATAAGAAAAACTGACCTACCAGGTACCTACTATTCTGGAAATTGAAAAATAAGATCCTATATTTTTTATTTATACATTTATATACCTTATATTTCATTTTTGTCCAACCGTTGGTATTTAATGTCTATTTATTATTAAATGCATACAAGGCGAAGTAAGAAAAAAAAGGAGATACTAAAATAATTTGGAAAATGACAAATAGGTAACCATAAGGTTGTTCAAATTGAAACTATAGTACTCATTTGTTCATATATGATATCGTTGGGTACCTGACAAGTCCCGTTGCTATAATAATATCAAGTTTATGATGCAGTATGAAATTTTATCATCGTACAAGATAAAATAATGTAAACTATTATTTGTTTATGTAACAATTTAAGGAGGTTTCAGTATTTATGACTATGATGAATCATGATAATGCATACATTTAGATTATAAATATAATACAAATGGCTAATCATAAGAATCCAAGAAACTGTTGTAGTGAATTTTGTTAATTCATAATTTAAATATGGTGATATCTTTAAGGAAATAATAAAGGCTATTTATTCGTGTAATCCTAGGCAATACAATAAAGTTACTACCTTTTTTACTACAAGTGCAATTTTTATAGATTTATTACATAGTCACGAGAGTCGCCTACTGAACATTTTTACTTTTCTTTCCTTTTCCTATATCTTCTACTCAACACCCCTATTTCGCACAATAGGGGGGTCGAGGTTTATGCTTCCAATAACTCAAGGGCTATCCTACAAATATATGAAAATAATATTATTGACTTGTAGATTCAAAATTCCTTTGTCTTGTGAGTAAATTGCATCAAAACCCAACTATGTACATTTTGGATTGCTAAGAACAAAAATTAACGTAGAACAAAAATTAACATAGAACTAAAATTTATTTTTAATATTTTTAATTATCTCAAAATTCAAATATTATATGACCAGCTGAATTCATATTGAGTTGAAATATGGGATGTTTTTCTAATGTTATTTCTAATTAATTTCTAGTATACTTTATATATCTAAAAAGATTCGTAGCCATAAAGTATAATGTTATACTTGTAGAATTACAAATTTGTAACAACTACAACATTGTTGGCTTGTAAAAATAATAGTATTGTTTTTGTAACTACAATATAATATGGTACTTGTAATTGGATCCAATTCTAGTACAATTTTTGGTAGATTTGGAAAACTTCCAATAAAAATCAAGCAAATTGGAAAATAAATCCCAATGATTATACAATTTTTTTAAAAACCATTAAATAAAAAAGGTATTAAATAGATTTGATAAAATAAATATGTCTAATAGGAATAATGAATTTAATTATGATCTTTAGTAAGATTTACGTTCTTTCTTCTCCTTTTATACCACACAATACATATAAATGATGATATTTTTTATCTAAAAGGAATAAACAACAAAGTTGCATGATATTAATGGGATAATTATATCTTCTGAAAGAGTTGTGTTTAAATAATTTTCAAATACGTGACGCGTGCATCATTTTTATGGACGTTGTCGACTTTCTTACTTGATATTTCTCATGTCCCATAATATTTGTCCACCTTGTTTTTTTAACATAAATTAAGAAAATCATCTATTAACACCTGCATTACTAAAAATTTAACCATAAATTGTCTTACTTTCTTAAATATTTATTGAAAACATAGATTTTGAAAAAATAATCTAGGTTAAAATAAATATATATTGTAAGAAATTGTCTTGTTTTTCTAATTAGACATGGGTTATGAGATAACTATTTTTAGTTATATGAATACATAATATAAGACGTATAAAGTAGTATATACTTTTATGGAGGGAACAAGGGTATAAATTTAACCAACTTGTAACAAAGAATTCCTTAACATAGGTCTAAAGGAAAAGTGTGTTTTGTCCATCCCAGTTTTCTACCAATTTCTTATTGTTTTAAAAGAGATATAACTTTTGATGATAGTCGTAAAAATTTGGGCTTCTCCAAAGAAAGTCATAGCTAATAGAGTTTTAAGGATA
Organism: Nemophila menziesii; assembly: GCA_029959085.1. Classification (NCBI taxonomy): domain Eukaryota; kingdom Viridiplantae; phylum Streptophyta; class Magnoliopsida; order Boraginales; family Hydrophyllaceae; genus Nemophila; species Nemophila menziesii. The sequence goes on from JARWIR010000044.1 coordinate 1,068,084, forward strand.
TATAAACATGTATAAAATATAAAATCTGATGAACGTCCTATTTTTGGAGGTACAAAGCACAAGCTAATGGTAATAAAGGAATTTAGTTGCAAAAAAATAATTTTTTTTTGAACTCTTGTATTAAGGACGTGATGCACAATGAAAATTTATGTTTCTGAAGTTTATTTGGTACATTTATCGGTATTCACACCGAATGAAATTATACTAATGACGCGATAGATGAACTAGGTGATCAAAAGAAAAATTGGCCTTCACTCCGATGTGATTGAATTGATGAAAACAACAACATCATTCACCGTTTTACCAACATAAAGAACATTATATTTTCATGTAAGTAGGGGCGTATTGACTGCTCGATTGCCTTCAAATTTGTCTTTACATTATTTTTTATCGAGGTTTGAGTAAGTCTGTTCTGGTTTTGAAGGGATACAACCATGTTGGTTTTCCCAACTCCAAGTATCCACTACCTTCATTCAGGGGGTTATTCATCAAAGTGAATGGAACATCTCGATATCACACTAATAGTTAAGTTAGTCAAAGTGTAACTCAAATCAAGGTAGATTACTCAAATGAATAGTTCATGTACATTCCTCTTTGGAAACAAGTGGTATATATAGAATCTATATAAGTACCACATATACCGGTGTATTTTGTCGAACACGGGAGTGCCACCCTGTAGAATATACCTTTAATACCTTGTAAGTGTCTTTCGATATTAGATCATGGACAATCTTTTCATAAATATGTCCACATTCCATTATAGGATACATGCTTTAGCAGTCATGTGGTCTCTTTGGCCTTGTTTGTAAGCTCTTTAAGTAGGGATCATTTATGGCTGAGAGAATTATTGCTGTATCAGTTACCCCCTTGAATTTAAAGACCATGCCTCGGCTTACTACTAGATAAATTTTTTTTGGATGACCTATAAATAACTTTAGAGCGAATCAATTACTCTGGCCAATTTGTGTAGATCCAAGTATTTTGTAGGTATTAATATCCATACTTATATTTATATGCATAACTTTTATGATGGAGGTTCATATCTTGGAAGTTACAATGTTAGACTAACATGGCTTGTCGATATTGGCAGGGTCATTTAGTCACCATTATCGGAGTAAGATGAATTAACATCGACATTTGTATAAATAGAGGGATTATCATTATTCACAAATATATTCGCATTCATAAATTTATCCACACACAAATATCATTCAGATTAATTTTGTTATAGCTTTTTGACTTCTAGTGCTTATGGATCTGGATTAGTACGCGTAACAGGTATTTCCCTTTTTTAATTTCTTCTCTCTTATGACTCTGTTATTTCCATTCTACCTACTTTGGGTACAAATACTTTGGAACCCCAAGAGACCGTGTGGGCTAGTATGCCCGGTAGGAGAGGTTCCATCGATATTATGATAATGTTCTCCCATTCTGACGGGTGTCATGTTGAATTTTGATATGATGATTGTTGGAGAATAAACAATAGTTAATGATCCTGTCACAATTGAATATTATTCAAACAAGGATGAAGTTGTAGTATTATGTTCAGGTAGGCACCAAGAGGGCTCACCCCTCTTGAAGTTCCAAAGGTGAATTTTATGATATTAATTTAGACAGTGGTTCTCTGAAGACATCTCCAGTTGTGAAATTTTAAGACTTACCCACTATCTTTTTACGTGCTCCTATCGATTCAAGTTTGATGGTCAAGGCCATAGTTTTAAAAGTCTGTACTCCTTAACCTTTGTCAAAATTAAACCATTTGGCCTAACATGAGCCGGTAACTTAAGAGAAATGGTAATGAACTATCTGATATGTTATGAAAACTTTATGAAAGTGGTATAAAAAAACATGTTATACAAGTTTATCATGAAGAGATGGGTCTTAGATAAGGAAGGTGCATGTTGGAAATAATTAAGATTTGTATGTTATAGACACTCTTATGTACGATATTTGTTTCAGATTTTCCATTCCTCCCTTTGTCTCATACTTGATTAATGAGTATGGTCCATTCCCAGTCTAGCTCATGCCCGACTTGGAGAACATGGGAGGCTCTTATTGGCATGCATACTGAAGCTAAAGTTTTCCCCTTAATGTACCAGTTCAAGACTGTTATATGCTCTAACTAATAGGATTTGGGTGCAAGAGACCTACACCCCTGACAAACCCCTCTTTTATTTCATGGGTAACTTCCCATCTATATATAATGGTCAGGATGCTAACTTCTTTTTTGTTAGAAAAGAAGATGGTTGAATGTTCGAATTGTGTGGGGAGATCTACCACCAAAGACAAACAACTATGATATTGTTGGAGTAGGAAAGAAAACATTATAACAAACTTTTACAATACAAGAATACCTTTTACATGAAGGTCATTATACATCGTGATTACATCTAGGCTTTCAATCTATGCCTAGTGATTTTAAGTGGAGGGTGACCTCTCGCCCAACCCCAAAAATCATCTAAAGTGTTGAGTTGACACTTTGGGGAAATCGAATTTCGAGAGTATTATCTCGAATTTGCGATATTATTTTGTTTTTGTGACTTTATATTACTTCTTCTTTGGTTCAAATTTTCCCACTCTGAGATATATTTAAGAAAGTTTTGAATAGACTGATATGATATACAAACAATATTAGATCTTTTCGAGCTAGCTTAGAGAAATAAAAGGTACCACTTTTTAATAGAATAAATGTAGTGAGTTTGATGCATGTATGTTTGTTTCTTAAAACATGGTAGACTTCAAAGAATCCTAATAGTATAATGATCATGTTTACTTCACTTCAAAAGGTGGGGAATACATGGTCTATTATGTTTCTTATGTTGACTATATTGGGGAAATAATTGATAAAATTCTATAAAAGACTGCAAAGATGAGTACATTAAAGATACATCCAAACCCCCTAGTTAAGTTCTAAACTGGTATGACTTAATAAAGATTAGACAAATCAATAAAGACATATCAGGAGAGGGGAAGTATAACCTTAAAGTCTAGTTGACCAATGTTTACCCTTTTCTTATATGAAGGCACTAGCTAGGTCTATGATTATATTCTTATTTATTGGTGTCCATTTATAATATTGCGCTTACGACCATATATGTGTATATTTTTAGACTTTATGCCATCTTTACTAGCCTTTTTCCTGTTTTTCACATTTACAACTATCGATATTGTCAGTTTTGTTGCTTTATTTTTGCCTTGATGTCTGAGGTCTTACGCAATAACTTGGGTTAAAATATTAGGCTTCTAAGATATTTTATTTTCTAACTGCATTCATCCAACATATTAGGAAAAATAATTATAGCTCATACCCTTAGGTATTTTAAGCTTTTTGATATTCTATCTTTGTCTATTTGAGGTCTTAAAAAAATAGTATGGCCTTTAAGATACCTCTTTTTGGGGTTTATACTTTCCTAACTTATCTTACCCTTTTTTTCTTGAAGTTCTATCAGTGTTGAAATTAGCAACTCACTAAACCAATGGCCTTGATATATTTGACCCTAATCATTGTGTTTTGTATTGTCTTGATTATTCCTTCACCTAGACCGTCATGAAAATAAGGATGATTTTGATATTTTCTTCGATACCAACCCTTATGCGCTCGAGGTTGAGTCTGAATTTCTATTTGGCACTGACCCTCTTGCACTCGAGCGTTTGTCAGATATTCTATTTGGATCAATCATAATGTCCATAAGTGTGAGCCAAACCTTCTCTTTGGTACCAACCCTTTGGTACTCGAAGGTGATCCAAAATTTCTCTTTAGTACCGTGTGCTTGATGGGGAGACATACTTTTTTTTGGTGTTGACCCTCCTGCATTGAGGGTGATTCAGACTTTATATTTTTTACCAACCCTTAGGCACCTGAGAGTGACTCAAATTTTTATTTGGTATCTACTCCTAAGTGAATAAGGGTGTGTTTGACTTTCCCTTTCGTGGTACTCCTCTTACGCTCGATGGTGTTAGACTGTCCCTATGTACTTGAGGGGGGACTAGACTTTTTCTTCTGTTCTTCACCTACTCAAGTTTAGTTATACTTCTTGACGTCACAAAGTATAGTCTTAAGAGGATATGTTTCAGTCCTTAAACAAATGTCTTTTAAGGATGGGATTTTAGAAAACATCCTTCTAACAAAGTTATGTTGAAAACTTAGCGCATATTATAATTTTATTTTTTGGACCAACCCAAAGTGCATAAATAAAGATGATCATATTTTGCAAACTATATTGCTTTCCAAGGTAGGTTGACCCCCATCCATAAATCTCAAGAGGATTTGGGTTTTAACCATCTCCAAGAGAATAGTCATGGAACGCAACCATACCAATTTCAAAGGTAGGTTGAACTCTCAACATATATCTTAGGAATCCTACCTTCTAATGCGTAGCATAGGGGATATTTTTATCTCTATCCCTCATGTGCGCAAGGGTAGGCTAGGTTTGACATGATTTTTCATCACACCTAGGTAAGGTGATTGGTAGCATGCCTCGGCAAATTCTGGGAAAACATCTCTATGAATGGTAACATTCATTTATTTTCCTTTTCATCCCTTAGATATTATACCCAAACCACCTCCTTAAAGCCTTACTTTACATTAGATCTAATACAAAGTTATTGGGGAGGGGGGGTGTAGTCGATGGTTTAATGTTTGATTTTAACTACAACTACCCTGCCTTCTTTCTCTAGCTAGTAGGGAATTACCTTTGTTGGAGACATGCCCAATCTTATTTTGGTACTTATTGATTTCCCCCTCTATGTGATGGTCAAAGTTTTTTTTATCTTTTTTCTAGGATCGATAACTTAGGTTTGTTAAAAAATAGTCTTAAAGGGGAGATGGATAACAAATACGTAAGGACAAATAAGGTAATTATTATAAATCTCTTTCCCTTGACTATTTCCACATATTTTGGAATTCCCATCAGGGCTCAACAACTTCATTGATATGTGATGATCAATAGACACCACTTTTTTTATGTTGTTCAGAGTTTTCAAATCAATTATAGCCATGATATGACGAATCGCCTTACGCGATAACAAATATGGTAGTCTCGAAGATACAAAGTAGGAAAAACTCTGCCAATTGAACCCTCAAATTGTCATGGAGTAAGTTTAATTTACTCTTTTCTCAACCTTTAGTTGATCAAAAGTTTTTAAAACTTTTTACTAACCAATTTTGCAATGTCTACTAACATTCATCTCATTAATCTATTAAATATTCTACAAAATATACATTGTATACATATAATTTTATATAGGTTATATGAAATGACTACCGAGGAGTAACATTCTCTCCTCCAATCCAGATCAATTTTCTTACCGCATACTTAACTATTCACTTTAGTCAAATTGTTGAAGAATAACTAAATGTCTTTGGCATCATTTCAATGACAACTCTTGCAACTGTCACCATCCATGAAGCTTAAAGTTAATACTCTATTGTTTGAGTGGTAACTCATTCCAAGACAAAGTAAGGGACATTATAGATGGTGTAAACGCCTTTTTTCACTGGTAATCAATTTAATGTCTTGTATAAGGCCCCATACTATGTCATGGAAATCCCGTATTTAGAAGTTAGTTTCTTTGAACTTAATGGAAATATAATAGATGAAAAATCTTCCTTTTCTCACACTAGAATTTCTATATATTATATTGAGAAAAATTTATAGAACATGACTCATTAGGAGATATCTAAAAGTGATGTCTCACCTTTTGTAAATAGTTGATATAGTCTTGAGATATCATTTGATAGGATTTTGTGCTTAATTTTGGGATTTATCCCTTATTTTGATGTATTTTGATTAAGGTAATTTGTGCATTAAGTGTTAATACCCTAATTATATGTATAATATTAGAGCCCAGTATGATGCATGTAAGTCTAAAAGTGAAGAAGGGGTCCCTATCAAGTCATAAAAGGATTCCAAGAAATTCATTTAATACTCAAAAGGAATTGTTGACACAATATTTCTGCTGACTTAAAAAAATCATAACAAATAATAGAGTGAAATAGCTGATGAAAATTGCAAACAAGCTATCTCTTGAAGTCTAATCCATGTGGTTGAAAAGGGCATCCGGTTCCGAGATGCGACGTGAAAGTTAAGCAAATTTTACTGAATAAATCAAAGGTTGTGCAGATTGAGAAGAGTCCATTGGGCCTCCGAGTTGTGATGTGAAATTTAGCCAATTCTACTAAATAGATCCAAGGTTTTACAAATTAAGAAGATTCTATTGGGATACTTTTAGGTCACTTAACTAGCCTAACTTGTGTCACACGTTTTATGGGCTATAAATACATGTTTTCAGTAGCTAAATCTACACTTATAATATTAGAGAGATAAGTAAATCTTGAAGAATGGGAAAGAGGCAAAGAGATCAAGAACAACACTTATTTCCTTTATTAGTGGAATTATTCTTTAAGTTATGTCTTCCTCTTAATTTGTTTACTTTTCTTTCATTATAACCTAATTTAATTAGTAGCTTGAGATGCTCAATTTATCAACTCTGGTTTATTATTTAGATTTATATCGTTTGAATATGAGATTTTATGTTTAAATAAAATAAGGATTGTTATTTTTGTTGCATTTATCTTTGTTCTACATGCTTAATTTAATATTATACACACATATTTTGGAACACTTAACTATTTGATTATACCTGGAAGGGGGATTTGTAGTTAATCTAGGATAAATTCATCCTTTGGAGTTCAAGACTCGAATGAGTTAACCTAACCAGATAATCATATAGAATTATCACTTTTTAGGCGTCTAGAAAACATGTTTGTGGGGGTAGATTGTGGTAGCGCTGATACATGTTTTGAAAGGGCATTTATTCCTTACAAATCACTATAAATGGAGATATATTATGTGACATTATTTCAACTGAGAATTTTGGGGAAATATTAGCTAAATTACGTATCTAAATATGTTATATTAATTTCGGGGGTTATAATAATTGGATGATATTTGTCACTTAACAATAATAGACATTATATTTTGGTGAGTGCAAATAAGTTAAATCATAAACCATGTAACTGAAGCAAAAGTACTCTTATGATATAACCTTAATTTTATTAGCTACATGAATTTAAAAGGATTCTTGACTATTATTGAGAAAGAGTACACATAGGAACTTTATGTCTCCATATTTGTGATAAATTAATCTAGTCTATAGACATAATATTAGGTGTATTATGTGCTTCGCTGACAGGTGATCCCCTATTTATTGTTACTTTCTCTATTCTTGCCTTGTTTTGGAGGTTTTTACTTTTAGAGATTTTTGGTATAACTTCTATATGATAAATGTCGTCGATATTTTTTTTCCTTGTTTTTTCTTTCTTTTTTCTTTCTTTCTTTTTCCTTTTTTTTTCTTTTTTTTGTGGGTGTTTGATGTATTCAGTCAACTATTAGAGTCAAATATTGGTGTTTGGAGTGTTCAGTCAACTATTATTGTCAAATATGGTTGTTTGGTGTGTTCAGTCAACTATTAGAGTCAAATGTGGTTGTTTGGTGTGTTCAGTCAACTATTAGAGTCAAATGTGGTTGTTTGGTGTGTTCAGACAACTGTTAGAGTCAAATATGGGTGTTTGGTGTATTCAGTCAACTATTAGAGTCAAATGTGGGAGTTTGGTGTATTCAGTCAACTATTAGAGTCAAATATGGGTGTTTCGTGTATTCAGTCAACTATTAGAGTCAAATGTGGGTGTTTGGTGTATTCAGTCAACTATTAGAGTCAAATGTTGGTGTTTAGTGTATTCAGTCATCTATTAGAGTCAAATGTAGGTGTTTGGTGTATTCAGTTAATTATTAGAGTCAATTGTGGGTGTTTGGTGTGTTCAGTCAACTATCAGAGTCAAATGTGGGTGTTTGGTGTGTTTAGTCAACTATTAAAGTCAAATGTGGGTGTTACATGTGTTCAATCAACTATTAGAGTCAAATTTGGGTGTTTGGTGTGTTCAATCCAGTATTAGAGTCAAATGTGGGTGTTTGGTGTATTCAGTCAACTATTAGAGTCAAATGTGGGTGTTTGGTGTATTCAGTCAACTATTAGAGTCAAATGTAGGTTTTGGTGTATCCAGTCAACTATTAGAGTCAAATATGAGTTTTTGGCATGTTCAGTCAACTATTAGAGTCAAATGTTGGTGTTTGGTGTGTTCAGTCAACTGTTAAAGTCAAATGTGGGTGTTTGGTGTATTTAGCGAACTATTAGAGTCAAATGTGGGTGTTTGGTGAGTTCAGTCAACAATTAGAGTCAAATGGGGTTGTTTTGTGTGTTCAGATAACTATTAGAGTCAAATATGGGTGGTTAGTGTGTTCAGTCAACTGTTAGAGTCAAATGTGGGTGTTTGGTTTATTCAGTCAACTATTAGAGTCAAATGTGGGTGTTTGGTGTGTTCGGTCATCTATTAGAGTCAAATGTGGTTTTTGGGTGTGTTCAGTAAACTATTAGAGTCAAATATGTTTGTTTGATGTGTTCAATCAACTATTAGAGTCAAATGTGGTTGTTTGGTGTGTTCAGTCAACTATTAGAGTCAAATGTGGGAGTTTGTGTATTTAGTCAACTGTTAGAGTCAAATGTGGGTGTTCGGTGTATTCAGTCAACTAGTAGAGTCATATGTGGGTGTTTGGTGTATTTACTTAACTATTAGAGTCATATGTGGGTATTTGGTGTGTTCATTCAACTATTAGATTCAAATGTGGGTGTTTGGTGTGTCCAGTCAACTATTAGAGTCAAATATGGTTGTTTGGTGTGTTCAGTCAACTATTAGAGTTAAATGTGGTTGTTTGGTGTGTTCAGTTAACTGTTCGAGTCAAATATGGTTTTTTGGTGTATTCAGTCAACTATTAGAGTCAAATGTGGGTGTTTGGTGTATTTAGTCAGCTATTAGAGTCAAATGTGGTTGTTAGGTGTGTTTAGTCAACTATTAGAGTCAAATGTGGTTGTTTGGTGTATTTAGTCAACTATTAGAGTCAAATGTGGTTGTTTGGTGTGTTCAGTCAACTGTTAGAGTCAAATGTGGGTGTTTGGTGTGTTCAGTCAAATATTAGAGTCAAATTTGATTAATCAAAATAATTCAAATTCAAATCCAAAAAATCTCAAACAATTTAAAGACAAAAAAGCATATAAAATTTTCCCCTAGTTAGTTTCATATCCACTGTTATCTATCGGTTCATCATTGATATCAACCTGGATATGTTCTCCATCTCCATATTCTTCCCACGTGTCATCAACAATTTCCTCGTTCTCATCAATAACCATTTCAAAAGCCAAATCAATACGAAAATGAGACGGGTCAATCTTCATCTCTTCGGTAGTTGCCAAGTTCACCGGATCGGAAACCCTGCCAGTGTTAACCAACGGTATCCTGATGCTCTCGTTGTTAGTAGGTAGTGATTCCGAACTCCATAACTCGGGACTCCATCTGTGACGATCGTTTATTTCCCAAACGGCTTTCCAACCTTTTATTGATTTCTTTGCATTAATCTCTTCAATGTAAAACACTTTCTTGGCCTGCGATGCTAAAATATATGGTTCGTTGGTCTACTCAAAATTTGATGTGTTGATAAAGGTTACCCCATGTTATGTCCTCGCATCAGCCATTTTGTACCACTTACAAACAAATAACACAACCGAGCAACCTCTAGTGTACATAACCTCCAAGATTTTCAATAATTCACCGTAATATGGTCTTTCATCGTACATGGTACAAACTCCGTAATCCTGCGTCACTCTCTTTTCTCCTTTAGACTTAGTTACCCACTTGGCACCGTAGACAACGCATGAATCGTATTTATGCACCGCACCACAAGACATGTTTGCCAAGGACACCATCTCAGGGGTAGCTAATGCATCGCCACGGGATTTTATTCCATGAATCTGTCATACAAAAATAATACTTAATACTTTGAAAAAAATAGATACTATTTAAACCAATGCTTAAAGTTACATACCTTTTCCAAAAACCATTCCTTAAACATTTGATGGTGCATATTCTCTTTTTCGATACTTGTTATCGAAAGTGTGGATTTGTGTTCACTAAAAACGTAAATGCATATAAATATAAGTATAAGTATAAATATAAATATAAATATAAATATAAATATAAATATAAATATAAATATAAATATAAATATAAACATAAACATAAACATAAACATAAATATAAATATAAACATAAACATAAATATAAATATAAGTATAAGTATAAATATCAACATAAATATAAATCTAAATATAAATATGAATATAAATATATATAAATATAGATATAAATATAAATATACGTATAAGTATACAAATAAGTATAAATATAAATATAAATATAAATATAAATATAAATATAAATATAAATATAAATATAAATATAAATATAAATATAAATAAGTAAACAATACTTACTTCCTGTACGTTTCGAGTTCGTCACAATTGTTCAAAATATACTAACTTATGTGCTCCTTCTCCTTAGGTGGTAAAGAACCAAATTCTTTCTTGCCAACTAGAGTACACTGGGAATTGAAAACAGATAGCTCTTTTGGCACTGGCGGTGGTTCGTTGTATCTACCTGGATCGTTGAACCTTGTTTTTTCTTCACTAAGATACCTTGATATGAAATTTAACGTCTCTTTCGCCACGTAACCCTCGGCTATTGAACCCTCTGCTCTAGCCGGGTTTCGAATATACTCTTTCAACTTTTTCAAATACCTTTCAAATGGGTACATACACCGCATTTGGACTGGGCCCCCTAGCAATGCTTCATCATATAAGTATATCACTAAGTGGATCATTATATCAAAAAACGCGGGAGGCAAAATCATTTCCAGTCTAGAAATAACTTCAACAACTTTCGCCTTACCCGAGTCTAACTCTTTCCTGCTGGGAATTTAATTGCAAACGATTCTAAACATGTTAGTTAACCCAATAATTGCATCACTAATCGCTTTGTCTTCAATAAGCCCTGTGATACTAGCCACGAAAAGATACTGCATCATCACGTGACAGTCGTGAGATTTCATTCCGATAATCTTTCCCGTATCACTTTGAACATTATTTCTCAAACTAGATGCAAAACCATCGGGAAACTTCTGTGCCTTCAACCAGTTAAAAATATTTTCCGCTTTTCCGTTGACAAAGTATACTTTGCTCGTTTCAGTGTCGGTTTATCTTCTCTCGCTGTCAACCACAAATCTTTCCCGATATTAATATCCTTAAGATCCATTCTCGCTTTCACGTTATCTTTGTTAATTTTTCCATCAAGACATGTAACTGTACCGAGCAAACTATCACAAACATTTTTCTCGCAATGCATAACGTCAATGTTATGTTTCAACAAATTTTCGGACCAATAAGGAAACGATAAAAAATACTCTTTTTCTTCCAATTGAATCGTCGTGGAACACTTTGCTTCACGATCTTGCCCCCAAATCCTTGTGTTTAACGGGAAACACAATGGGAATCCCATCAACTGTGTGTGAATATCGGCAGGAGTATATTTTTTCGGTGGGCCCCTATAATCGGAAGCGGGGTACGTAACCTTGTCTTTTCTAAATCGATGTGTGGTAGGTTGATGTCTCCATTTTTGTTCTAATTACATACCCTTAGGAGACATCAAATTAGGTGAATTATTGACTAAAATGATAGACTTTTAATTAATATTTGCTATATTTCAATTTCACTCCTTGGAAATTAGTACTTTTGGATTTATTAAGCTTTTGCGCGTAATATGGTTTTTTTTAGTGAAAAGTTTGTAGGTTTGGAATACTAGTAAGGAGGGGAATCTTGGATTAAAGTCATAGATCGTGTAAAGAAGTGAAAGGCGTGAAGAAATATTCCGAAGAGTTGATTTAGGAAACTGCAAATCTGTAAGGCTGCTAAAGATTGCTGATTTTGAGCCATTTAGACGAGGATTCAACAGTTGAGTTTTGAAGAGATTAGATTCCTTATCGAGTTACAAAGAATTAGCAAGTTGAGTGAGTCAATTCGGAGTTATATTGAGAAAGTTACACCAGTTTTAGTGAAGGGTGTACAACAATTACGGGATTTGGACTTAAATTATGGACTTGGGCTTTTTAATATTTGACTAATTAACCTAAGTAAAATCCCTAGTCCTAATTTAGCACTATAAATAGCCTTTAGACCTCATTATTCAGCACCTCTCATTTTATTCTTCAATTTAAATCATCCTTAGAAGAGAGTGTCCAAAGAGAAAGTCAGAAGCAAGGAAAAGGAGAATGCTAAGAGTAAGAGAAAGTCATCTTCTCCAAATCACAGTCAAACCCAATTCCTAATTAGGTTCTATCTTTTATTTCTGTAATTTGTAACAGAAATTATTTTTATTTCAATTTCTTAGGTTTTGCAATTATGAGCTAAATTCATACAGTACTTGGAAACACATTAATGGGTTAAGCCCCAATCTATTTCAATTCATGTTTTTGGTTTTGGGATTATTGTAATTGAAATCGAATTGGGTAATTAATATTTTCCATTAATTTGCATTTATCAACTATTATTGAAGTCATGAATCAACAGTAGGAATTAGTATCTAGGCTATTTCATAAAGTGGCATATGAATCACCTTGACAAGGGGTTTAGGTACATAACTAATTAATGAATGTAGGATAGAAGTTATTTGACCTTGACAGGCTTAATTAATCCTATGGCCAATCGGGTAATTAGAACTTAATCATTCGAAGGTGGACTATAATCGCCCTAACGGGGTTTGTAGCACCTAAGAATAGCTCCTTAGTCCACCCTGACAGGGGTAAGGAGAATCCTGAATCCCAAACACTATTATTTACCAATTTGTCCCTTAAACAATACATGGAATGAATCGATTTAGGTGAAATCCTAGCGTCTCTCAAGTACTACCTTTCATATCTTGCGTCTAACTATTTTATTTTCTCGCGTGTAACTTAATATTTGCATTTCTTCAGTCTTTTAATTTATTGTTTTTGAATTAGAAAACCAAACAAACAACTTTAAAATCATTTATCTGCTTTTACGTGCAATTAATCACGATTCGATAAGCATTAGAGTCAACCAATCCGTCCCTGAGAACGAATATGTTTATCACATATATTACATAGGACAATTGTACACTTGTAGTTGTGGTTCTCTTATCCTTATTTGCATTTTATTTTAGAAAACACAAGGACCCACCAAATTTTTGGCGCCGCTGCCGGGGACGGTAGCGTGTGACCCCGTTGTTTATCCTTTAGTGTTTAATTGAATTTTTATTTTCAGTTTTACGCTTGTATTTGTTTTGTTTTTACAGGTGCTTTATTCAGGTAATGATCAAGAGATTTATTTAAAGATGTATAGAGGACATTACCCAGATCCCAGTCCATTTGACTATTGGGAAGACTCTTCAGGACAACAACAATGGGGTATTAATTCTTAGCAACAACCTTATCAATACCCGTAAGAGTAAGGATGGAATAATCAATGGATAGGGAACAATCTACAACAACTATCATATCACTGTCAACACGAGCATGAATGGAACAACCACTGGGTTGAAAACATGCAATAACCTCCACCTTCACCACAATTTTCCGAATTAGATAGATCATTAAAAGAACTCATGCGCTTATATGAACAATCGCAGAAGTTAACAGAGGAAAGAAATTCCCGCTTGGAAAGAATGCAAAAGAAGCTAGACGAAATGGAGTCCATATATAATTCTCAGCATTTTGCCAATAGTAGCAAGTCTTATGAAGATTCAACTCCCCCGAGGGATGGAAGAGTTCAACATGAAGAAGTAGTTGAGGAGGAGGTGTTGAAGGAAGATACTAGTGATAGTGATATGACCACCATGCCGATTGTTGATAGAGACCTGCATGTTGTTGAAGACCTCGTTAGCATGGTGGAAGAAAGAGTAGCAACGAAAATCTTAGAAATTGAAACAGATATTGCTATTCCTAAGGTGTATACACATGATCAAGATATAGAACGCAAACAAGAAGAGGTGGTGATCGAGGTTATAGAAAATCCAAAGAAAGAATATTATGAGGTAATAGTGGAAGATTGGGTTGAAAGCGAGGATGAATATGAAATGGTTGAGGGGTCAATTGAAGAAATAAAGGTTCACAATAAAATAGAAGTTGAATCTCCGCCACAACAAGTTCACCCATACCGATTACGAATCTTGAATGAAAATAGAGCTAAAGAATCACCTCCACTACCACAAATGATCAACATGTGCTATACAAGCAACGTGCCACAACAAAGCGGCAAGGAGGAACACCTACCCACCACATTTTAAATATGAATCCGAGATTGAAACAAGGAATAAAAATAATCCTATACCGTTGAAACGGTTATCTACTCTAATGTGGTGGAAAATGAGTTTCGCCGTGAAAGTAAGAAGGCGAAACGAAGTACTTACCCACCTCCTTTCAGAGATCGATTGAATAATATTGTAAGGGGGAAGGTTCTAAAGTTTTTACATCAAGGAAGAGGCGAGTTTAAACGGAGGAACACCACAAGGGCCTCATTACCATCTTCATCGAAGGTAACGCGTCCAACTTAAAGACGTAATAAACAAAAGTGCTTCTTGGGAGACAACCCATGTTGTATATTGCTTTCATGTCTTTAAATTCTTAGTGTAAATTAGAGTAATGGTTATTTATTTAGTGTTTTATTTGTAAGAAATGAGAAAGGTTGGTGTTTTTGATGATTACATGAGTGAAGATCATGAGTTTGGGGTAGTTAGAACGAAAGAGAATGAAGTAACTTCGTAAGATCATAACATGATGCTCGGAAGTCGGAATTAACTTTTTCTTGAGTCTAAACAACATAACTATTCGAGCTCTATCCAATGGTTAAGTCAAAAAGTTCTGATACATAGCCCAAAGTTTCTGACCTGCTCGTAAAGAGACGCAATACATGGTGCGAAATGAAAAAAACGTAATTCTGAGAAAAAATGGTAATTCCAATGGAAAATATGAGTAGTCCAATGGATCGGGAGCGCAATTTCCACTAAACATGAGTATAAGGTTCGTAAAAATCTGAGGTGTAGGCAAGGAGAAATCGGAAAAATAAGATAGAAATATTCTGCGCGAATACGCAACCCTTTGCGTCCAGCGAGTTGGCAAATTTTCGCGCGAAAAGCCAACTCTCTGGTTAGTGCGTCAAGTATGACGCAAGAAGAGTTGCGTTTAAGTATTTAAAAAAATCAGAAAATCGAAGGCACCATTTTATGCTTCCCGAAAAAAAATAATCTGGACACAATCAGAGAAAAGTTCGGCAAGCGATATCTTTGAGCTCAGAGGTCGAAATGAGGTGATTTCTGAGCCTAAACTGCATAACTTTTTGAGACTTACCATTGGGGAGATCGTCTTTCGCGATCGGCTAGCCGCTCCTGTGTCTGGCATGCCTTTTAGCTTTCAGCGAAAGTGATTAAAAAATTAATTCTAGGACGCAGAAGTTCGCGTTTTAGCCTCTCACACACGGGACTTCAATGTAAACGAACCCAAACCCAGATATACCTGCAAATCACCATCAAAACACCAAAACATCATCAAACCATCCCTCTAAACATCATCCAAACACACAATCATATCATAAATCTTCCCAAAACACCAAAGAGTTCACACTTTCATCTAAATTTTTCTTTCACCAAAGCTTAAAGTTTATCCATTAAACCTTTCCAAAACCTTGAAATATTTATGACCCAGCTCAGAATACACCATAGTTCATATCCATACACCTTCAAGAACACTAAAATCACAATTTCATCCAAAACTTTTGAGATTTCTTGAAGCTTTGAGTTTGGGGTCATCAAAAATGACCACGAAGGTTGAAAAAGGTACAAAGAACATGATGAAGAGAGAAAATTGGGTAGGGAGGGAAGATTTTTCGTAGAGAAGATGATGATTAGAGAGCTAGAAATAAATGAAAACGTGGGAAATTTGACAAAACGTTCGAGGTGATGAAGAACACTTTAAACACAACCATTGATGAAAAAGAATTCAAAACCTCAACCTGCACGCAACACTGGCAACCAACCTCGCGCTGGTTAAGATACGTTTTCTATTCCTTCTCATTTAGTGTAGATTAGTTTATTTGCTTTGAGTCTTTTCGAGTCATGGGGACACGACTCAATTTTGAGTTTGGGGTGGGGTCCGTTGCCTCATCCCAATTTTATGTATTATTTGTTTTATTTGCTTTCAATAAATTAATTTTAGGGTTGCGTTTGACTGTAGAGAATTTTAAATGTCCCCATTAAGTAATCTTTTTATGAATTTATGATAGAAAATAGTAGACTTTAGGAGTTAGTATAAAACGCATTTAGATTGCATGCAAACATAGGTAATTAACAGGTAGAATTAATAAACAATGCAAAAGAAGTAAACTTGTACTTAAGTCAAATGTTTGGTGTGTAGAACGCGAGATCCAAAGTGATAGAGAACCCACTTAGGTACGAACTAGAGGCAAGCAATGTAATTAGGAAGATGATAGAGGCAGTTCTTTGTTAGCCCTTTGAGCCTTTTTAGCCTTCTGTCCCTTAATATAATATTATCCGTCTTAGCCCCATTTTTATCCTTTAAGCCTTCTTTTGTCGCCATAATATAAGCCCATATCCCTTTAGATTATTAGGCATTACCATATGACTCGCACTTGAATCACAATCCTGAGACTTCCTGTCTTGAGCTTGAGTTTGGGGTGGTGGGTTTCATTATTGGGAGATTACATTGGGAGGGAATTTGTATGCGTTTGTATTTATGCGCAATTGTTGATGATATATTAATTGTAACCCTTTGCCGGGATTTGAAAAAGAAAAGAAAAGAAAAATATATTTATAAGAGACATGACCTTTCACATCAAAATGATGGTCATGGGTATCTTGTACAAAAATAAAGAGAAAATTGAAATGAAAAAGAAAAAAATAAAGTAACCGGCAAAGTAGAATTTTAGAAATCATCTTTAAGTGCTTATTGGGTAATTTTGGGGACGCTACATTAGTGCGTCAAATGGGCTGAGTGAGAACAATATTCGAGTGTAAACTCAAGCTCAAGGACAATTTGTTGATGGTAAGTGAGGAGAGAGCCAAAAGTTCACTTCAAATTTACCAAATATACATTCCATACCGTCCCTAAGCCTACGCTATAACCATAAAGTCCTCGTGATTCCAAGTTATATAGTGGATTTTTAATTCAGCTAATAGGGAGTATGCTAAGTGGATCGTTCAATGTTAGTAAGGATCGATGAACACACTATAGCCATCATCTTGAGATAAGTACAAGCGTAACCTTCTAGCATTGTGAAGTTAATTTTTAATTGATTAATTGTGTTTGATTTTGCATGACATTTGTAAGTGTATATTAATTCCTAGGATCATACTATATGAGATTTATTTTAAGTTATGTTTTGGATGTTATTCATTAGACTCTACCTTTTTGCGTATCACCTTGAATCCGTGTTTTTATTTTGCTTTGTCGGGACGACAAATGTTTGAGTTTGGGGTCTTGATGTCTCCCTTTTTGTTCTAATTATATTCCCTTAGAAGACATCAAATTAGGTGAATTATTGTCTAAAATGATAGACTTTTAATGATTATTTGCTATATTTCAATTTCACTCCTTGGAAATTAGTATTTTTGGATTTATTAAACTTTTGTGCGTAATATGGTTTGTTTTTAGTGAAAAGTTTGTAGGTTTGGAATACTAGCAAGGAGGGGAATCGTGGATTAAAGTCATAGATTGTGTAAAGAAGTGAAAGGCGTGCAGAAATATTCCGAAGAGTTGATTTAGGAAACTGCAAATCTAGAAGGCTGCTGAAGATTGCTGATTTTGAGCCATTTAGACGAGGATTCAGCAGCTGAGTTGTGAAGCGATTAGATTCCTTATCGAGTTACAAAGAATTAGCAAGTTGAATGAGTCAATTCAGAGTTATATTGAGAAAGTTACACCAATTTTAGTGAAGGGTGTACAACAGTTACGGGATTTGGACTTAAATTATGCACTTGGGATTTTTAATATCTGACTAATTAACCTAAGTAAAAGCCCTAGTCCGAATTTAGCACTATAAATAGGCCTTTAGACCTCATTATTCAGCACCTCTCATTTTATTCTTCAATTTAAATCATCCTTAGAAGAGAGTGTCCAGAGAGAAAGTTAAAAGCAAGGAAAAGGAGAAAGTTAAGAGTTGGAGAAAGTCATCTTCTCCAAATCACAGCCAAACCCAGTTCCTATTTAGGTTCTATCTTTTATTTCTATAATTTGTAACATGAATTATTTTTATTTCAATTTCTTAGTTTTTGCAATTATGAGCTAAATTCATACAGTATTTGAGAACGCATTAATGGGTTAAGCCCCAATCTATTTCGATTTATGTTTTTGGTTTTGGGATTATTGTAATTGAAATCGAATTGGGTAATTAATATTTTTCATTAATTTGCATTTATCAACTATTATTGAAGTCATGAATCAACAATAGGAATTAGTATCTAGGCTATTTCATAAAGTGGCATATGAATCACTTTAACGGGAGTTTAGGTACAGAACTAATTAATGAATGTAGGATAGAAATTA
Organism: Nemophila menziesii; assembly: GCA_029959085.1. NCBI lineage: Eukaryota > Viridiplantae > Streptophyta > Magnoliopsida > Boraginales > Hydrophyllaceae > Nemophila > Nemophila menziesii. The sequence continues at coordinate 1,086,599 of JARWIR010000044.1, forward strand.
TTTGACCTTGACAGGCTTAATTAATCATATGGCCAATTGGGTAACTAAAACTTAATCATTCGAAGGTGGACTATAATCACCCTGACGGGCACCTAAGAATAGCTCCTTAGTCCATCCTAACGGAGGTAAGGAGAATCCTGAATCCCGACCACTATTATTTACCAATTCGTCCCTTAAACAATACATGGAATGAATAGATTTAGGTTAAATCCTAGCGTCTCTCAAGTACTACCTTTCGTATCTTGCGTCTAAATATTTTATTTTCTCGCGTCTAGCTTAATATTTGCATTACTTCAGTCTTTTAATTTATTGTTTTTGAATTAGAAAACCAAACAAACAACTTTAAAATCATTTATCATCTTTTACGTGCAATTAATCACTATTCGATTAGCATTAGAGTCAACCAATCCGTCCCTGAGAACGAATCTGTTTATCACATATATTACTTGGGACAACTGTACACTTGCAGTTTTGGTTCTCTTATCCTTATTTGCATTTTATTTTAGAACACACAAGGACCCACCATGTTTTTGGCCCCGATGCCGGGGACGGTAGTGTGTGACCCCGGTGTTTATCCTTTAGTGTTTAATTGCATTATTATTTTTAGTTTTACGCTTGTGTTTGTTTTGTTTTTACATGTGCTTTATTCAAGTAATGATCAAGAGATTTATTTAAAGATGTATAGAGGACATTACCCAAATCCCGTTCCATTTGACTATTGGGAAGACTCTTCGGGACAACAACAATGGGGTATTAATTCTTACCAACAACCTTATCAGTACCCGCAAGAGCAAGGATGGAATAATCAATGGATCGGGAACAATCAACAACAACTATCATATCACTATCAACACGAGCATGAATGGAACAACCACTGGGTTGAAAACATGCAACAACCTCCACCTTCACCACAAAGTTCCGAATTAGATAGATCATTAAAATAACTCATGCGCTTATATGAACAATCGCAGAAGTTAACAGAGGAAAGAAATTCCCGCTTGGAAAGAATGCAAAAGAAGCTAGACAAAATGGAGTCCATATATAATTCTCAGCATTTTGCCAATAGTAGCAAGTCTTATGAAGATTCAACTCCCCCGAGGGATGGAAGAGTTCAACATGAAGAAGTAGTTGAGGAGGAGGTGTTGAAGGAAAATACTAGTGATAGTAATATGACCACCATGCCGATTGTTGATAGAAACCTCCATGTGGTTGAAGACCTTGTTAGCTTGGTGGAAGAAAGAGTAGCAACGAAAATCTTAGAAATTGAAACAGAGATTGCTATTCCTAAGGTGTATACACATGATCAAGATATAGAACGCAAACAAGAAGAGGTGGTGATCGAGGTTATATAAAATCCAAAGAAAGAATATTATGAGGTAATAGCGGAAGATTGGGTTGAAAGTGAGGATGAATATGAAATGGTTGAGGGGTCAATTGAAGAAATAAAGGTTCACAATAAAATAGAAGTTGAATCTCCGCCACAACAAGTTCACGCATACCGATTACGAATCTTTAATGAAAATAGAGCTAATGAATCACCTCCACTACCACAAAGGATTAACGTGTGCTATACAAGCAAGGTGCCACACCACGAGAGCAAAGCGGAAAGGAGGAGCACCTACCCACCACATTTTAAAGATGAATCCGAGATTGAAACAAGGAATAAAAATAATCTTATACCGTTGAGAACGGTTATCTACTCTAATGTGGTGGAAAATGAGTTTCGCCGTGTAAGTAAGAAGGCGAAACGAAGTACTTACCCACCTCCTTTCAGAGATCGATTGAATAATATTCTAAGGTGGAAGGTTCTAAAGTTTTTACATCAAGGAAGAGGCGAGTTTAAGCGGAGGAACACCACAAGGGCCTCATTACAATCTTCATGGAAGGTAACGCGTCGAACTTAAAGACGTAATAAACAAAAGTGCTTCTTGGGAGACAACCCATGTTTAAATTGCTTTCATGTCTTTAAATTCTTAGTGTACATTAGAGTAATGGTTATTTATTTAGTGTTTTATTTGTAAGAAATGAGAAATGTTGGTGTTTTTGATGATTACATGAGTGAAGATCATGAGTTTGGGGTAGTTAGAACGAAAAAGAATGAAGTAACTTAGGAAGATCATAACTTGATGCTCGGAAGTCGGAATTAACTTTTTCCTGAGCGTAAACCGCATAAATTTTCGAGCTCTATCCAATGGAGAGGTCAAAATGTTCTGATAAATAGCCGAAAGTTTCTGACTTGCGCGTAAAGAGATGCAATACATGGTGCGAAATGAAGAAAACGTAATTCAAAGAAAAATTGTAACTCCAATTGAAAATCTGAGTAGTCCAATGAATTGGGAGCACAATTTCAACTAAAAATGAGTATAAGGTTCTCAAAAATCCGAGGTGTAGGCAAGGAGAAATCGGAAAAATAAGACAGAAATTTTCAGCGCGAATACGCAACCCTTTGCGTCCAGCGAGTTGGCATATCCATGCGCGAAAAGCCAACTCTCTGGTTAGTGCGTCAAGTATGACGCAAGAAGAGTTGCGTTTAGGTATTAAAAAAATCAGAAAAATCGAAGGCAGCATTTTATTCTTCCCGAAAAGAAAAGAAAAAAACCTGGACACAATCAAAGAAAAGTTCGCCAAGCGATATCTTTGTGCACGGAGGTCTAAATGAGGTGATCTTTGAGCCTAAACTGCATCACTTTTTGAGACATAGCCATTGGGGAGATCGCCGTTCGCGACCGACTAGCCTCTCCTGTGGCCGGCATGCAGAAGTTCGCGTTTTAGCCTCTCACACACGGGACTTCAGTGTAAACGAACCCAAACCCCATAGATACCTGCAAATCACCATCAAAACACCAAAACATCATTAAACCATCCCTCTAAACATCATCCAAACACACAATCATATCATAAATCTTCCCAAAACACCAAAGAATTCACACTTGCATGACCTTTGTATGTGTATATTAATTCCTAGGATCATAGTATATGAGATTTATTTCAAGTTATGTTTTGGGTGTTATTCATTAGACTCTACCTTTTCGCGTATCACCTTGCACCCGTGTTTTTATTTTGCTTTGTCGGGACGACAAAGGTTTGAGTTTGGGGTCTTGATGTCTCCCTTTTTGTTCTAATTATATGCCATTAGGAGATATCAAATTAGGTGAATTATTAACTAAAATGATAGACTTTTAATGATTATTTGCTATATTTCAATTTCACTCCTTGGAAATTAGTATTTTTGGATTTATTAAGCTTTTGCGCGTAATATGGTTTGTTCTTAGTGGAAAGTTTGTAGGTTTGGAATACTAGCAAGGAGGGGAATCGTGGATTAAAGTCATAGATCGTGTAAGGAAGTGAAAGGCGTGAAGAATTATTCCGAAGAGTTGATTTAGGAAACTGCAAATCTGGAAGGCTGCTGAATATTGCTGATTTTGAGCCATTTAGACGAGGATTCAGCAGCTGAGTTGTGAAGATATTAGATTCCTTATCGAGTTACGAAGAATTAGCAAGTTGAATGAGTTAATTCAAAGTTATATTTAGAAAGTTACACCAGTTTTAGTGAATGGTGTACAGCAGTTACAAGATTTGGACCTAAATTATGGACTTGGGCTTTTTAATATTTGACTAATTAACCTAAGTAAAAGCCCTAGTCCGAATTTAGCACTATAAATAGGCCTTTATTCAGCACCTCTCATTTTATTCTTCAATTTAAATCATCCTTAGAAGAGAATGTCCAGAGAGAAAGTCAAAATCAAGGAAAAGGAGAAAGCTAAGAGTTGGAGAAAGTCCTCTTCTCCAAATCACAGCCAAACCCAATTCCTATTTAGGTTCTATCTTTTATTTCTGTAATTTGTAACATGAATTATTTTTATTTCAATTTCTTAGTTTTTGCAATTATGTGCGAAATTCATACAGTACTTGAGAACGCATTAATGGGTTAAGCCCCAATATATTTCAATTTATGTTTTTGGTTTTGGGATTATTGTAATAGAAATCGAATTGGGTAATTAATATTTTTCATTAATTTGCATTTATCAACTATTATTGAAGTCATGAATCAACAATAGAAATTAGTATCTAGGCAATTTCATAAAGTGGCATATGAATCACCTTGACGGGGGGTTTAGGTACAGAACTAATTAATGAATGTAGGATAGAAGTTATTTGACCTTTACAGGCTTAGTTAATCCTATGACCAATTGGGTAATTAGAACTTAATCATTCGAAGGTGGACTATAATCGCCCTGACGGGGTTTGTAGCACCTAAGATTAGCTCCTTAGTCCACCCTGACGGGGGTAAGGAGAATCCTGAATCCTGACCACTATTATTTACCAATTCGTCCCTTAAACAATACATGGAATGAATAGATTTAGGTGAAATCCTAGCGTCTCTCAAGTACTACCTTTCATATCATACGTCTAACTATTTTATTTTCTCGCGTCTAGCTTAATATTTGTATTACTTCAGTCTTTTAATTTATTGTTTTTTAATTAGAAAACCAAACAAACAACATTAAAATCATTTATCTGCTTTTACGTGCAATTAATCACTATTCGATAAGCATTAGAGTCAACCAATCTGTTCCTGAGAACGAATCTGTTTATCACATATATTACTTGGGACAATTGTACACTTGCAGTTGTGGTTCTCTTATCCTTATTTGCATTTTATTTTAGAACATACAAGGACCCACAATAGGTAAACAACGTCTATGGTCAAAGTAAACAACCCCTTCTTCACCCTCAATGACGGAGTAGAATCCATGCATTCTGGACAAGCTAAGTAACCTTGACCCGATCATCCTGAAGTGTATGACCTAGCGGGGTAATCATTAGTCGTGGATAACAAACAAACCTTCATCGTAAAATTTTCCTTCTTGTGGGCATTATATGTAAGGATCCCTTTATCCCAAAACTCGTCCAACTCATCTATAACAGGCCGAAGAAAGACATCCATGTCCTTACCGGGTGAACGGGGTCCAGGAATCAACAAACAAAGCTGGAATGTGGTTTCCTTCATACATACCCATGGTGGCAAGTTATAGACGGTCAATATGACAGGCCACATGATATACGAGTTGTTCTGCATAGAAAACAGACTAAAACAATCGATACCCAGGTCCAAATACACATTCTGAGGTTCACTGGCAAACTCTGGATGTATCGCTGCAAATCGTTTCCAGCTATCACCGTCAACTAGATGACATAACACATATGGATCGATACTCTTTCTGGTATGGTGTCATATCATATCCTAAGAGGTGTGCTTCAAAGCGTATATTCACTACAATCTCGGGGCAATCGGAAAGTAACAGAGCTTCTTATGCGGTACTTTCTGCCCCTTCTTTGGGTCTCATCTCAATTCACCGCAAACTGGACAATTGTCGAGGTCTTCATTCTCTTTGTAAAAAATGGCACAATAGTTCAAACATACATCGATAGTATTATATCGTATACCCAAACTTTTCAACTTCTTGTTGCATGCTTCATAAGAATCAGGCAAATTGTGAGGTTTGGGCAAAATACGACCACCCAAGTCCAATAGCTCGGTGAATGATGTGTTAGTCCATTTTTTCTTTACTTTTACGTGCATAAGCTTGGTAATGAAATTAAAGGAACTCTTCGATGTACAACCAGGAGATAATTCTGTCTCCAATTATTCGAACAATGTTTCGAAACTGCTTCGACTTTGAAGATGTGCATCTCTAATCTCGGTATCTCCCGGATGTCCACCAACACCGTAACTTTGTCTCACATCGTCATAAACATGTTGCATTTCATTTTATATATTTGTCACTTGAATTGCTTGGGGTGTTTATAACGCATCCTCTTCATGTTTTGTCCAAACCTGATATGTATGCTTAATCCCGTCTTTTATAAGGTAGGCCCTAACCTATTCGGTGGGTAATTAACGGTAATTATTACACTTCGTACACGGGCAAGCCAAGTAACCAGTATATCCTTTACTTTTCTTAGCAAATTCGATAAAACGGAAAACCCCAAAAACATATTCTGGCGTGTAATAATTCTTCGCAATGATCCAAATCTTATCGATACCCGAAGCCATCTCTTAGCAACAATTTTATATAACTAGAAAACTACATTCATATAAAAATAAAATATATAATTATTACAACCCAATTAATAAAATGAATAAAATTACAACACAATAAATAACATAATAAAAAATACAACCCAATGAATGACTAAAAATTTACAGACTTATTGAATGAATAAAATATTACAAACCATTGAATGAATAAATATTACAAACCACTGAATGAAAAAATTTAAAACACAATAAATATATAAAAAAATTCATATAATTAATTAAACAAATAAAAATATATGAGCACAAAATATAAATAAAACAATACATGCATAATTTACAACATAATAATAAATAAGTCAACCAAAAAACATGTAATTCATGAACCTAATCATATGTTATAGCAACTAGTTTAATCCAATAAATAAAAAATTTAAAGCATGAAATTTATTGAAAATACCATGAATTGGATGGATAAGATTAAGATTGATGATCATGCCCCACCTTGAAAATGTATTAATTCACCTATTCAAATCATATAGCAAGATTAAAACACAATTAGAAAGAAAAAAAAATAAAATAAATGATTTTTCATGACATTAACTTAAATTGTGTGATGAAATTGGATATTGATAATGTCCACCTTGATTATGAACCCGGGAATGGTGTAAGATGAATTGGAGAATCAATTAGAAATAAAAAAAATTAGTTGTGTTTTTTAGAGAAAAATCGGAGAATTTTATTTGGGGTTTTGTGAGTTAAAAACCGTTGTCTTCATTAAATAGGTTTTTGGTTACCGACGACCCATATTTCGTCGGTAAATTCAAAAGTTTCGTCGGTAATATGGACAATATAGCGACGAATGGCGTTGTCACAAATATAGCAACGACATTTCGGAGGCCATGTAAAAAAATATTAGCGACGAAATGCAGACCATTATCGGCGATTTTCTGTAGTTGCCAGTTGCCGACGCCGTTTTTGTTGTCGGTAAAAAAAAGTCATCGGTAAGTTTACAAACTTACCGACGAAACGCGGGTCGTCGGTAATTTTTCGTCCTTAAAGACACTGTTTCTAGTAGTGTTATTGATAATAATTTGTTATAGTGTGATATCCTTGTGGAGGGGCAACAAGCTATTTATTATTGTTTGACTTTAAGTGTTATTTTTATTTTTCATAATACTTTCAGGCACAGGTTTTACCTAGTTCTTAATTTTTTTTTGGACGTTGGGGGGTACCTAGGCACCAATTATAACGATCTAAAATTACCCAATTCCTAATTTACCAAACAGAGAGGATAAATCGAAAATACTAATCGCATTCCGACTTAAAGTAGTTGCCACGTGCCTAGCTTCCTTCGCCAGTTTATCCGCTTTGCTGTTGAGCTTCCTATTGATATGACGAAAGGAAACTTGCCCAAGCTCTTCAGCGTTGTGGATAATCTTACGTAGAATGGGTTGGATATTCCAACGTGCTGATGACACCTACTTCGTACCTTGAATAATCTCAAGGTTATCCGAATAGATTACTAACTTCTTTCCTGGAAAATTTGCGCCTAATTGCGTAGCTATGAGGACTGCTCTTGCTTCTCCTTCCAGAGCTGACTTGCAGTCTAAGTTGAAACTATGTTTGAAAGATGCATTGTTATCATTGTGTACTCCTAGAACTGCTGCTCCCGTGGGTTCCCACTTGTTTGAAAAAGATGCATCACAAAAAAAGATAGGTATTGATTTTTTTTCTACCCCATTGGTGTCCCTGTTTGTCTCCTCTCTATTGTTTAGTCCTTTATAATTTTCTGTGAGCCAATTAATATCGTGGACTTTCTGCATTAATTTTTTCGACGCAATATTTATCCCTGTGCCGCTTAATGTGATCCCCTCGTGAATAGCTTTCATCTTTGCCTTCTTGATGTTCCAAAGGTTGATCATCATAAAATCTCGCACCACCTTCTCATCCCATCCTCCTTTTGTAAAAGTTTGGATAATCTTAAGAAACCAAACCTCTATTTTATCTTCCTTTGTATCATGAATTTTTATTTGTAGGATGGATCCTGCCCATACATCTTTACACATGTTAGAATGTAGAAGTATATGTTCTACATCCTCTTTCTCGTGATTACACCATAAGCAGTTTGTAGCATCCGCACATTTTCTCTTATATAAATTATCTCTGGTAGGGATTTCATTATTCACCAGTTGCCACATAAATAACTTTATCTTCTTCGGAATGTTAGAATTCCATATTGTTTTCAAGATTTTTGATTCTTGCATTACCTTAGTTCCCGTTGTTGAAGCTTTATTTATTATTTGTTCTTCCGTTATAACCTTGTATCCTGTTTTTGTATCAAATTTGCCATCACTCTAGAAAGGCCAAACAAACTTATCTTCCATATCAAATTCTTTTATCTTAGTTTCATGACCAGATGTATAATTGGTTCGGGAAATAGATTATCTAATCTTTCAAGATCCCATTCATCCTTACCTTTCCTCATTAGTTCATTAAATTTTGTGAGGTTCGATCCTCCTAGTTTCTCTAATTTCCAGCTGGTATCTATCCATCTCTCGTTCCATATATTCGTGTCTTTGCCATTTCCTATCATTTTTATCCCATGTTTTGTGATAAAGTCTTTGCCTTCTATGATACTAGCCCAGCTCCATGTCCTGCTTTGTCTAAGTTTACAAGTTAACAAGTTAGATTTATTAAAATAGATACCTTTAAGGAGTCTTGCTGCCAGATTATTCGGTCTATTCATCAGCCTCCAGGCTTGAGCTGCTAATAGGACCGTGTTCATTTTTTTGAAATCTTTAAAACCTAGACCTCCAATTAATTTGCTTACTGTTATCTTCTCCCAAGCGAGCCAATGTATCATGTATCTTTCATCTGAACTCCACCAGAAATTTGAAATGGCTGAAATAAGCTTATTACATAAATTAATTGGAAAAGAGAAGATTGACATGTAGTAGTTTGGGATGGCTTGAAGTATTTCTTTGATGAGTACTTCTTTGCCACCCTCTGAGAGTAGTTTCGCTTTCCATCCTTCTGTGTTTTTGAAACTTTCTTTGCTATCCATTCTAGAGATTCAACTTTCGATCTTTTGTGACAGAGCGGAATACAAAGGTAATATCCTAGATCTTCAGTCTGGCCGATGTTCATTTTTGTAATAATTTCATTTTTGATGTTGTCTGGTGTTTCTTTGCTGAAAAGGATGGCCGATTTGTGAAAATTAATTTGTTGTCCCGATCCCGAGCAATAGGTATCCAATCATTCCTTGAAGTGGTCAAAATTCGTATCTTCCAAATCTAGAAAAAAAAAAGAGTCATCTGCAAACAAAAGGTGAGAAATCGTCGGACAATTCGTGTTAATCTTTATCCCATTAATCAGTTTGTTATCAATATAATGGTCAATAATGCTAATGAGAGATTCAGTCAAAATAGATAACAGAAAAGGTGAAAGAGGGTCACCTTGTCTAAGGCCCCTACCTGTTTTCAAGTCTTTCCCCGTTTATATTAATATTAAAGGAGACTGAGGTGATACAGTTCCTCATCAATTTTATCCAAGTTTCACAAAACCCTAGTTTTTCCAGGACATTAAAAAGGAAAACCCATCTTACCGGGTCGTATGCCTTAGCCATATCAATTTTTATTGCCGCCATATGTTTTTTATTTTTCCGTTTATTGCTCATAAAAAAGATATCTCTTGTGCTATAATGATATTATCCTGTATCGCTCGACCTTTAATGAAAGCCGACTGCGTTGGAGAAATAATGCTATTATAATCTCTCTTTAGCGATTCGAGAGGATTTTTGTAATGATTTTATAAATGAAATTGACACATGAAATCGGTCTAAAGTCTCCTAAATTTTCTTGTACCGTACCTTTCGGGATTAACGTTATTAGTGTGTCGTTAATTGTCTCCACTGAGTAATTATTATCAAAAAATCCTCGATAACCTGTAAAACATCAGTTTTTATAATATCCCAAAATTCTTTGTAAAACTTACCGTTAAGTCCCTCAGGTCGAGGAGCTTTTGAGGCAGATAATTCTGTAACCGCTTTCTCTACCTCTTCCATAGTCAGTTTTTTTTGTTAATTCCACGTTCATGGTACTAGTAACGCGTGGTTTTATGAATTCGGTGGCCTTCTGCATTTCTTCTTCAACCCCTACATTTTCTTTAAACAAATCTCTATAATAATCTTGAAAGCAACCTTTAATGTTTTCTGAATCATCAGTCCAATTTCCATTAGTGTCTTTTATTCTAGTTATTCGATTTAGTTTCCTACGCTTTATAGTGGCTAGATGAAAAAATTTCTTGTTCTTGTCCCCGTATATGAGCCAATTCTGTCTTGCTCTATCGCTCCAATATTTTTCTTCTTTCTCATATTCTATTTTTATTCTTTCTTTAATTTCGTCTTCTTCTTTAGAAGTATCCCTATTATCATTCATTTTATTTAACTTCATTAGTCTATCTTGAAGACTTTTAATGGTCTTTTCACGGTTTCTAAAGTTTTTCGAGCTCCATTTATAAGTTCTTTTTTCGTAAATTCTCTTTTTTTATAAAGTTTGGTATAGGGATCATATCATGAGGAACTCTCCAACTATTGTCAATAACTTCCTTACAACTATTGTTGTCTAGCCACCTAGTTTCAAACTTAAAATGTTTTTTCCCAATTTTCATATTCATATCGAAATGGAGGAGTAAGGGGGAGTGATCCGACCCTCTTGCAGGAGGTATATGAATTTTTGATCTCGGGAATTCCTCCATCCATTCATAAGTCGCCAATCCTCGATCTATTCTTGTTTTGATATTCTTTTCGCCTTCCATCCTGTTAGACAAAGTGAAAAAACAACCGTTACAGTTAATTTCTGCCAAAGAATTCTTATGAGTAAAGTCAATGAAATCGTTTATATGATCTATATTAGCTTGATTCCTGCTTTGTTTTTCCGTAATATTAAATATCTCATTGAAGTCCCCTAAAATTATCCAAGGTTCTTTAATTCCTTCACTCCACTTTGTTATATCATTCCATGTTTCAACTATTTGTTTAAAATCATTGGGGGCATGTATGAAAACAATATAATACGCAAAAGATAATTCATTAACTAAAGCGATAACATAGGAATTACAACTAAACAAAATATTAAGATGCACAATGGAGTGCCACAAAACTAAGAACCCCCCAGAATTGAAAGCATTTCCATAGGGTTCAACAAAAAAGGAGTTACTGTAACCAAACCGCGCCAACACTTCCTGAGCGTCCACTTCTCTCAGCATTGTTTCACGAAAGGCCACCACACTAGGACAAAACTGAGCTATCATCGAGATGGTTTTTGATAATGTTAAGGGCACTCGTAGACCCTGAACATTCCAAAACAAGGCTGTCATTTGAACTTCGCGGCTTTTCTGGTGTTGCCGCCTCCACTGCTCTTGTCAAAGTCATCCTCCTCGTCACCTTCTGCATCAACGTACTGGGAATTCATATCGTGATCATCACCACCACCTTCATAGTCCTTCTCAAAATAGTTCTCGTTGTTCTCAAAATTACCTTCATCCTCTTCTTCTGGTTCATATTGTGAATCATATTCATCAATCAATTTTGAAATATTATCTAAGTCTTTACCCTCCCCTTTAGAGTACCTAGCACTATCTTCACCCTTCCTCTCGTTTTCTAACAAACTAAACTGGTTTTTGTTTACAAAATTCTCTATTGGGTCAACTACTCTAAGCTTTTAAATTGCCAGATATTTTTGAGTTGACCACAGAGTTGCCTGTCTCCATTTGATTTCCCTTTCATTCCCTTCTTCTTTTTATAGCTTGTTGAATGTTTGATGAGGTCTCCATTTTCTGGTCAGTTGTATTGCTCCTACTTGCCACTTGATTCCCTTTAATCTTTCTCATTTCTTCTTCAAAAGCCATTAGGGCTGCTCGTATATCTCCTTCATTACTGTTTTCACCATCATCAGAGATTCCATGAGTTCTTTTGAAAGCTTCTATTTTGAGAGTAGATTCATGCAATTCATTTCGAAGGTCATGCATCTGCTTATTCAAGGATTCCCATTCTTGGTCTTCTTTTTCTTTGTCCTCACCATCTTGGATCTGATTGACAATCTTGCTCGTGCTACCCCTCTTTGTATAATTAAATTTTCTTAGAACATCACCACCATCATCATTTCTTTGGATTCCTTGAATGGGGTTGTTACTCCTATAGCTAGGACCTGCATTCTTAACAGTTTTATCACTGTATTGATAATTAATAAACTCACCATTCACTTTTATATGTAACCCGTAAATAGGATTGAAAGGAGGGAATTCTGCAACGTTGTCTATGCTCCAAGACACCTTCCTACGTTCATCGATATCTTCCACTTGCTTGATACTCTTAATAGGACAATCACCATACTGATGCCCAATCTTTCCACATCTAAAGCAAAGAAGCCCCATGTTCTCATACTAGAATACCACCCAAGCTACCCCTTCCTCTTGGTAGAGATATGTACCAGGAGGTAGGGGAAATTTTGTATTGATCTTAGCGCGAAACCTTAATATCTTAATATCACAGTTCTGCGTTGTAGGAAAATCCACCGCCTCAATCTTTATGAAACATTCTTCAAGAGATCTCATTGTGTTGATGTTATTTTGTTTGAATGCGAGCCCCCTTATTTGTACCCAGATTGATGAGTAGTTTGTAACAAGATCCATGAAGTCCACCACTTGAGGCCAGATAGTCATACTGAGGTGTAGTTTTTGATAAATGGCAGGCCTCATCTCCCAAACACGCTTTAATTCCCTTTCATTAAACACTTCTAGTTCGAACATGTTATTTTTCACCTCTGAGAGTCTGTAATGTCCTTGAATTCCCCACCTATCCTCGATGAACTTCCTAAGTTGAACCGCATATATTGAGGAGTCACCAATCGCCTTTAGTAATATGGCTTTCTCTTCCTTCATGCTTTCAGCTAACCTGGCTTTCGAACCAATGTTTATGACCCCCAACTTCCTAGCTTTGTGATCAGTTAATGGTACTATAGGTAGGGCATGAAAATCTCTTGTATCCATTCTGCGAACACAAGAAACAAAACCACAAGACTAGACAGGATAACGAAATTGAGAAAGTGGTAACTGAGAAATGGCCGGAAATAATTGATTAAGGTGTAATAACAGGGAGAGAAAAGGAGACAAGAGAAGAAGCGAGAGGAGAGAAAGTTTGACGGTACCTCAAAACCTTTCTAGCATATAAATAGGCTGCTTACTTTGGCTTCTTTGTTATTCTTCTTGAGCACGATAATCTTTGGTAGGTGGGATCTTCGAGCATCTTGGGTAATGTAAGGGCCTGCTGTGCAGCTATTCTCCTTACTCTTTCTCGCCTCATTATTACCTAATGTCATAATTAGTATTGATAACCCCATTTTGCAGAAGTTCTTCTTGATTAACCACCCACAGCGTGCCTTAGTCCCACACTTCTGTTCAACCCTTCGCCTCCCTGATGTTACGTTTCTACTTGTCCAATCTATCATCTGCACGAAAAGAAAACCAAAATAATAAAACCCATTTGTCGTTATATTTCTTACCTCGGAACTCAAAGCCTTTAGGTCTGTGAAGAGGTGAGTTTTGGGGAGATCAAAGAAAATCATATCTGTTAGAGATCTCTCATCATTAGCTTTGATTTCAACAATAAACCCTCAGATTATTTTTTGGCCAATTATCATCACTTGCTTCCGGTTTAAAAAAAATTTCCCCAATTTATATTTAGACAACCCTATTCCTTGCCCTATTTTTCCATCAGACGAGGTCCCCATTCCAAGAAAGAAAGAGAAAGTGATGCGTGTGTACGTTACACATGCGTGAGAAACCACCACAAATGTGATGAGGAAGACGAAGGGACCCAAACCGTTCGAGGAGAAATCGTGACCTAGATGAGAGAAGCGAGAGAGCGTGAATTTTACCTGCCTAGTTCCTAATGAGAGATTAATTTTTACTAGAAAACAATCCACTTCTGCTGACTTTTGAAGAGATTTTTTATTTTTTAAAATATTTAACTTAGAGTTGTACAACTGTTTATATGTATATAAAATGTCATAATATAAAATGTAAAATATATAATGATTTCAAACGAACACATCCAGATTTCAATTTTTTAGAGAATTGCTTTATGTGGACACACCAAACTAGGGATTAGACCAAAAATTGAATCTTACTACCAACTAAAGACAAAAAAATAAAATTCATTTTCAATATTTTTTTACAAATTTTTTTAAAAAATACCATGAAATAAAAATTAACTAAAAAGAACCCTAACCATTTACTCCATTTGTTCCAAAATTAATGTAAATTTAATAAAAATAATTTTCCCAATTATTGTCCACTTAGAATATCAAGACACGTTTTTTCAACTTATGTTTAAAAAATCCAGAATGATGACCCACACAAGAAAGAAGGTGCATGATGAGGAAGGGTATGAGTTGGAAAACCAAGCCTAGCTCCTTCATGTTCCTGATAGTGACAGCGTTATATCTTGAGGGCATGAACGTAATTATTGTACCCTAAGGAGTACATGGCTCTTATTAGATAACCAGCACTTAGAATCCTTCTATGATTGTTAATGTAAAGTTCACTAGCTTCTGATGGGATGAACCTAATTAACACGGTAACGCATTTATGCACCTCTTTCTTATATTTATATAAGATATAAGCATTCCCGGGCAGTATTTGTTGCATTATTCTTCCCACATTACTCAAAATCCCTACATTAATAGTTGGTGATGCTTGTGTCCCTGCATATAAATCCATTAAAATACTAGTTAGTGATTGTATTTTGCAGGCTTCAGACTTTCCATTATCTAAGCTTTTATTAGATCTACAATTGATTATCATACCACAAATATGTGGTATATTCTAGAGCTACCAAAATATGTTTGTGTAACTGATAAAGTATCTTTTATCTCGAAGAAGTAGACATCCACCCAAAGAAATACATCAAGAAAACCTTACCATCCTATCCCATTTTATGTCCATCATGATATTATTTAAGATGTATACGTCTCGGCCAATTTTTCTTCTTATAGGCATTTGGAGTATTTCAATTGCTCGTTGGAAAACACTATTTTGGAATTATTTTGGATTTCACCATAGTGGCATCAATTTTCTTATAGATAGTGTTCAATTTACTATTAGGACAAATGGGATCCTAGTTTATTGGCTATCTGAAGTATCAAGAATGGAGAAAATTCTGATTCGCCGCACTTGGACGCTGACATAAGTATTGCTACAATCGATCATTTAATTACAACCTTAGACTTTTTTAATCGTATTTTCTCGTTGATTCTTTTTTTATCAGGTAGGTGTGTCTAATGCAAATAGATCATTTTTATACACTTGCCTTCTTTGAGAGATTAAATATGTATTACAATGCATCATTGTCCAGGTTGGTTGAAATTGTGCACATTCTTTTGAGTGAATACAACTGTTACCCCCTGTACTATGGGCCGATGAACTACTTAGCCCCTACTGTTTAAACGCGACTATTTACCCCTATACTATGTTTTTGGCACTCTTTACCCCCAGATAACCAAATCGGTCAAAAATCTTCGTTAGTTGGTCACGTGCTGGTCATGTGCGCGTTTTTGTGACATTTTACCCCTTGTACTACGTTTTCGTGACATTTTATCATGTTACCCCCTCGATTTGGAAGCTAAAGTGTTCTAAAAAAATCCAGGTGTTTCTTTGGAGGCTCGCAAGAAAGATAGATTACCCACGACTTAAAACTTAAATAAACGGGGTTTATTGGAGTCTTGTGAGTGTGGAATATGCACTTTGGAGGTGGAAGATTTAAATTTCTTGTAACGGAATGTGCAGTAGGTAAAAAGTATGGAGGGTATTAGGTGATAAACACATGTAGAAAGCTCAAAATGAGCAGCAGGCACTTCCGTGCAGATATGGCTGAGTTCATAACTGAATTCTAATATGTAGTAAGCCCCATTATTCAGAAATGAGTTGGCCCCAGAGCACCCACAGTGTGGGCTTGTTGTGTTCTCGCGTTCCATATTGCAGGTGTAGGAAATTATCTACGGTACACACTTTTTGGTCTGACGCGATTCTAGGTAGGAGGTTTTACATTTATGTATCTGGGATGTTTGATGGATTGCAAGTTCTTCATTTGGTTCAATGAGACGATGGGTGAATGAAGTGGTTTGATAATTCGTGGGCTATTGTGTAAAATCAAAAATTACGTTTATGAACTGGATGCAATGGAGTCCAAGATAAATTCGTTGGCTGAGGATTTTGCTCAATTTAGAATACAGCTGTGCACTCATCCATGTCTGCACAAAAGTGCATGCTACTCATTTCGAGCTTTCTGTAGGTGTTTATCACCCAATACCTTCCATACATTTTAGGTACTGCACATTCCATTATCAAGAAATGTAAATCTTCCACCCCCGTAACGTATATTCCACACTCTTGAGACGCCGATAAACCCGGTTTGTTTAAGTTGTAAGTCGTGGGTAATCTATCTTTTGCGAGTCTCCAAAGAAACACCTTTTAGAACACTTTATGTCACAAAAACTAAGTACATGGGGTAAACTGTCACGAAAACCGTGCACATGACCAACAAGTGACAAACTAATGACAATTTTTGACAGATTGCTTTAACTGGGGTCACAAGTCACAAAAACTTAGTATAGGGGGTAAACTGTCGTGTTTTAATTAGTAGGGGTTAAGTAGTCAATCGGCCTATAGTACAGGGGATAAAGGGGGTTTTACTTTATTCTTTTTTCTAAAGTTGTTTGTAGCTACTATCTAGACACGTGATGCATAATTTTCACCAATTTTGTAAAATTATTTGTCATTTTAGGAGCGCTCTTTGACCCTTGGATCAATATTTTTGTTTAAATATCTTCATTGCAGTCTTTTTCATGCATATGGTCAAAATATTTGTGCTCATTTAATTAATAATGTTTGGAGTATTATGTTGTTATTTAAACTATTAAAATTCAAATATCACATCAATTGGAGTCAATGAATACGAGGTATGAGGTGAGAAAACAAAAAGTTATCTATCTGGTTATGGTTACGTGGTTTAAAAGTAAAACATCTGCCTCACTGTTTATAAGAAAAAATAACCTACCAGGTACCTACTATTCTGGAAATTGAAAAATAAGATCCTATATTATTTATTTATACATTTATATACCTTATATTTCATTTTTGTCCAACCATTGGCATTTACTAGTCTATTTAATATTAAATGCCTACATGGCGAAGTAAGAAAAAAAAGAAAAAAAAGGGAATACTAAAATAATTTGGAAATTGACAGATAGGTACCCATAAGGCCGTTCAAATTAAAACTATGGGTACTCATTTGTTCATATATGATATCGTTGGGTACCTGACAAGTCCCGTTGCTATAACAATATCAAGTTTATGATGTAATACGAAATTTCATATCATCGTACATGATAAAATAACGTAAACTATTATTTGTTTATATAACAATATAAGGAGGTTTCAGTATTTATGAGTATGATGAATCATGATAATGAATACATTTAGATTATAGATATAATACAAATGGCTAATCATAAGAATCCAAGCAACTTTTGTAGTAAATTTTGTTAATTCATATTTCAAATATGGTGATATCTTTTAGGAAATAATAAAGGCTATTTATTCGTGTAATCCTAGGCAATACAATAAAGTTACTACCTTTTTTTACTAAAAGTGCATTTGTTATAGATTTATTACATATTCACGAGAGTCGCCTACTGAACATTTTTACTTCTCTCTCCTTTTCCTAAATCTTCTACTCAACACCCCTATTTTTCACAGTATGGGGTCGAGGTTTATGCTTCCAATAACTCAAGGGCCATCCTACAAATATATGAAAATAATATTATTGAGTTGTAGATTCAAAATTCCTTGGTCTTGTGAGTAAATTGCATCAAAACCCAACTGTGTACATTTTGGATTGCTAGGAACAAAAATTAACATAGAACAAAAATTTATTTTAATTATTTTTATTATCTCAAAATTCACATATTATATGACCAGCTGAATTGATATTGAGTTGAAATATGAGATGTTTTTCTAATGTTATTTTTAGTTAATCTCTAGTATACTTTATATTTCTAGAAATATTTGTAGTCGTAATGTATAATGTTATACTTGTAGAATTACAAATTTGTAACAACTACAATATTGTTGGCTTGTAAAAATAATAGTATTCTTTTTGTAACTATATTATAACATGGTAGTTGTAATTGGATCCAGTTCTAGTACAATATTTGGCAAACTTGGAAAACTTCCAAAAAAAAAATTTTAAAAATTAGAAAATAAATCCCAACGATTCCTAGCCAATCTTAAGTTATATACTCGTCTTTGAAACGTGGATGGAATTTCAGATTCATAAGTCAGCTTTATCTTTTCATTCTTTGCATATATCCTTCCTTAATCTTCTTATTTCCATGTAAATCTCATTCCCTTCCTTCTTAGACTTGACTTGGTCTCTAATTAATTACCATATATCTTTTAAAGCTTCACATTAAATAAATAATTAAACCGTATATGTTTTAAAAATAATAAATAAATAATTCAAGACTAGAAATAGGAAAGTGCATTCTAAAATAAGAAACTCGACTCAAATACTTCCTAACACACTAAAAATAATCTAAGACTATAATTCTAACTTCTCCACCTTGCATTGAAATTTAAGAACATACTAACTTTACACTTAAAAATAATCAAAGTAACGCACAAAAGCTCTAAAAATGCAAATAGTCTAATTCCAAGGGGAGAAAGTTTAATATGACGAAATATGCATAAAAGTCTAGCTAATAAGTCAATTATTCACCTAAAATGATGTTTCAGAGGGCTAATAACTAGAACATATAGGGAGTCATCAAGAACCCCAACTCAAACCTTTGTCGTCCTGACAAAGTAAAATTAAAACAAGGCCTCTTTTAGGTGAACGCAACAGGTAGAATCTAGAAAATATTCTCAAAGCATAACTTAAAACAAATCTCATTTAGTATACTCTAGGAATTAATATACACATACACTTATCATGCAAAATCAAATACAAAATAATATCAATCCAAAACTAATTTCACGATGCTAGAAGGTTTAGCTTATTACTTATCTCAAGATGGTGGCTATAAGGTGTTCCTCGATCTTTACTTGCTTTGAACGCTCCACTTAGCATACTCCCTATTAACTCACTGTGTATCTTGATAGCCTGATAATCTTGATGGTGATTTATGGTGTGTTGTGATGAATTTGATGAAGAAATTGTGTTTATGGAAGATGGAGGAGAGAATTATTGATGTTAATGTGTTTGTTGTAGAGGTTTAATCAAGCTTCAAGGTCAATATAAAAGGTTGGGAACTGGGAAATTCGTATGGGAGGGGCTAGGGTTTACACTTGATAAGGTAAGAAGTGTATAAGGCAATAACTCTCCCAAACCGACATGCTGACCGGCATACCGGCGGATCTGGCCGGCTAGCCGGTGCTGAACATGCTTCTTTTTGTACCTCTCGCGTCAACCCGAGCCGCTACCTGAGGCCACGGATTTTCTTCTGGCCGGTATACCGGGGCTAATGGCCGGCATGCCTGTGCGATTCGTGTGATTTTCTCTACCTCTCGGCAAACAACCCGCGCCTTGGACCCGTGGGCACGTGTTCTGCTCCGCCGGCATGCCCTTGGTATGGCCGGCTAGCCGGTCAGAGCATCAGATTTTTTTCTCTTTTGTTTCTCAGCACCCCAAACTCAATTTCATGCACACTAACACACTACCTTTCTCATTTCTTTTAAAAGTAGACACTAAAACTCGAGAATAACTTAGAATTATACACTAGGAATGGAAAAAACGTAAATCAATAAACTAATATACAAGTAACTGGATTTTGTTTAACGTCGTTAAGCTCGACAGGTTACCTCTCGCATCCATTCAGCGTCAAGGAGGTACATGACCTCCCCAGGATGTGGATTCACCATGCGATTAGTATCCTCGCCTCCATGATAAACTTTAAATCGATGGTCATTCACCATAAAGGTGCGGTTTTCGATTGGGTGTTCAATCTCTATCGATCCATGAGGCGTAACTTTGGTTACTACGTAAGGACCAGACCACTTTGATCTCAACTTCCCCGGATAATTACTGAACTTGGAGTTGTATTTCAGAACCTTCTGTCCAACTTCAAACTTCTTCACACGAATACGGTTATCATGCAATCTCTTCGTGTTCTCCTTATAGAGTTTATCATTTTCATAGGCATGTAACTGAAACTCATCAAGTTCATTTAATTTCATCATAAGATTCTGACCGGCCAAAGTAGGATCTAAGTTCAACTGCGCTATCGCCCAATATGCACCCAATTCAAGTTCAAGAGGTAAGTGACAAGTCTTACCATAAACCATACGATACGGAGATGCACCAATGAGTTTTGTACGCAGTACGATAGGCCCATAAAGCATCATCGAACTTCATTGACCAATATTTTCTTGTAGGGCCAACAGTCTTCTCTAGGATAGATTTTACCTCTCGATTTGAAACCCCAGCTTGACTGTTGGCTTGTGGATGATACACGGTAGAAACACGATGTCTTATCCCATTCTTCTATAGCACTGTCTTCAGATATTTGTTCACGAAGTGTGAACCTCCATCACTGATAATAACTTTGGGTGTACCATGTCTAGTGAAAATATGAGACTTCAAGAATTTAATCACTAATCGCGAATCATTGGTTGGTAGAGCTACAGCTTCTACCCATTTAGACACGTAATCAACAACTAAAAGGTAGTATTGATTTCCGTTGGACGGTACAAACGGACCCATGAAATCAATACCCCAAACATCAAATATTTCAACTTCAAGAACGTTGTTACGTGACATCTCATCCCTCTTGATATATTACCAGTAAACTGGCATCTATGACACTTCTTAACATACTCATGACAATCCTTATGTAATGTAGGCCAATAAAAACCGGATTGTAGTACCTTAGCAGCTGCGCGGTCGCCCTTGAAGTGTCCTCCATAAGGTGAATCGTGACAACCCGCAACTACTCCTAAGACTTCCTTCTCAGGTATACATCTTCTCACCATCTGATCACCACACACTTTGTAGAGGAAAGGATCCTCCCAAAAGAACTGTTTAGCACGGCTCATCAATCTCTTCTTGTCTTGTGAAGTGGCTACTTCGGGAAAGTTACCACTTACAATAAGATTTGCAATGTCAGCGTACCATGGAGTAGCGTCATAAATCGCAAATAAGCCTTCATTGGGGAATGTATCATTAACTAGCTCAGGACTACTATTCGACTCCGAACCTTCAAGACATGATAGATGATCAACAACTTGATTTTCACACCCCTTTCTATCTCAAATCTCCAAATCAAACTCTTGTAGCAACAAAACCCATGTAATCAATCGTGGCTTCATATCTTTATTTTCCATAAGGTACTTAATAGCGGAGTGATCGGTGAATACAACAATTTTCATCCCAAGGAGATAAGAACGAAATTTGTCAAAGGCATAAACAACCGCTAAAAGCTCCATTTCAGTTACCGTGTAGTTAATCTGAGCACTGGTGAAGGTTTTGCTTGCATAATAAATTGAATGAAACACTTTATCTTTTCTTTGACCCAACACTGCACCCATAGAAGAATCACTAGCATCACACATAACTTCAAAGGGAATTTTCCAATCAGGTGGCAGCACAATTGGCGCAGTAACAAGTTTCACTTTGAGCTTTTGGAATGCCTTTATACAAGCCTCATCAAAAAGGAATTTGGTGTAATTCTCGAGTAAGTTACACAAAGGTTTCAAAATTTTGGAAAAGTCTTTGATAAAACGGCGAAAAAAACCTGCATGACCTAGAAAACTCCTTACCCCTTTTACAGAAACTGGAGGGGAAGAGTTTTGATAACTTCAATCTTCGCACGATAACCTTCTAACCCAGCACTTGATACTTTGTGTCCCAACACTATACCTTCACTGACCATAAAGTGACACTTCTCCCAATTCAAAACCAGATCGGTTTCCTTACATCTAATCAAGACTTTTTCTAGATTCTGCAAACAATCATCGAAGTTATCTCCAAAAACAGAAAAGTCATCCATGAATACCTCAAGAATTCGATCAATCATATCACCAAAGATTGCCATCATGCAACGTTGAAAAGTAGCAGGTGCATTACATAGTCCAAAAGGCATCCTTTGGTATGCGAAAGTACCAAAAAGACATGTGAAAGTGGTTTTATGTTGGTCATCAGGATCTACGCAAATTTATTGTAACCGGAATACCCATCTAAGAAACAATAATACTCTCTACCGGCTAACTTGTCCAACATCTGATCAATGAAAGGGAGTGGAAAATGGTCTTTTCTAGTATCTTTGTTCAACTTTCGATAGTCCATACAAACTCTCCAATTAACAACGGTCCTTGAGGGTATGGCTTAATTATTGTCATTCATGATGGTAGTAATACCACCCTTCTTTGGTACGCATTGAACAAGACTCACCCAATCGCTACTAGCTATGGGGTAGATAATCCCTGCATC
Source organism: Nemophila menziesii (assembly GCA_029959085.1). NCBI lineage: Eukaryota > Viridiplantae > Streptophyta > Magnoliopsida > Boraginales > Hydrophyllaceae > Nemophila > Nemophila menziesii. Next base: position 1,109,185 of record JARWIR010000044.1, read on the forward strand.
TAGTAGTTTGATCACTTCTTTCTTTACCACTTCCTTCATCGCAGGCATCAATCTTCTCTGTCCTTCAACTGAACGTGTACTATTGTCTTCTAGAATGATCTTGTGTTGGAAATAGGAAGGGCTAATACCTTTGATGTCAGCAATAGTCCAACCTATCGCCTCTTTATTGGCTCTTAGTACGCAACAGTTTGTCTTCTTCAGGACCTGTTAAAGTAGCTGAAAAAATAACAGGTAGAGTGTCATTAGCAACTAAATATGCATACCTCAAGTGTCATGAAAGTGGTTTTCTTCTAGCTTCGGGGGAGATTCAATGGATGGTTTCTTTGGAGGCTAAATCTCCCTTGTATCACGCAATGGTTTGTAGGCTAAACGCCTATACTTTGGATTCTCAGAGTTAAGAGCTGCCACTGTTTCGACAAGCACTTCCATCATCTCCGGTAAATCTAATGTTAACGCTGCCTGCAAGATGTCATCATAATTAAAACAATCAAATACCTCTTGCGTGGCATGTTCTGCTATATCAATTCGGAAACAATCTCTAGGAACATCTGGGAACTTCATGGCTCGAAATACATTGAATTTTACTTCCTCGTCTTGGATTCTCATGGTTATTTCGCCGTTTTCTACATCAATTAAAGTACGCCTCGTGGCTAGGAATGGTCGTCCCAAGATGATGGGGACATTCCTATCCGCGTCGTATTCAAGAATAACAAAATCAACAGGGAAAACTAAAGTACCTGCCTTGACGAGGACATCTTCGACTCGTCCCTCAGGATGCACGAGGGATCTATCCGCCATTTGTAGGACCATAGAGGTAGGTCTCATATCACCAATCTTCAACATATCAAAAATTGATTTGGCCATGATATTAATACCCGCGCCTAAATCGCATAAAGCTTTTCCCTTCCACTCACTATCAATCGAAATTGGAAGCATAAAACTCCAAGGATTAAGTAGATCTGGTGGCAACTTACTTTGGCAAATGGCACTACACTCTTCAGGTAATCCAACCATTTCATTATCATAGTATGGTCTCTTGTTGGTGAGGGCCCTCTTTAAAAACTTCACGTACTTTGGTATGTCTTTGATAGTTTCTAACAACGGAATGTTAAAATTGAGACCTCTCACCCTATTCAAGAATCTTTGATATTCGACCATATCTCCTTTCTTCTGAACTCTGGAGGGAAAAGGTGGAAGAGGATGGGTTTCTACAACATCTTTCTTCTTTGGAATTTCCGGAGTCTTCTCCACTTCTGCCACTTCAAGTTCGTCATCTTTCTCTTCCACCTCTTCTAACGGTTTTTCTTTTCTAGTAACTTTTTTTTCTTTCATAACCGGGAAGGGTGGTGGTTGCAAAGTCTTACCGCTTCTGGTAGTGATCGCGCTACAATCCTCCCTTTGTTTAGGAATTTTTGTGTCACTCGGGAGTTGGCCTTGGCCTCGAACATTCAAACTGTTGGCGATCTTCGATATTTGAGTCTCTAGGAGTTTTAATGAAGCAAAATGTGAGTTCAATGTTTCATTCATCTTATTTTCTCTCGTGTGGGTATCGTCCATGAATCGAGATAGCTGGCTTTCGATTTTCTCTAACCTCTTATCCGAATTGGATATGTATTGCGTCAAAGTGAGTGCTAACTCACTTGCGGTAGTTGCGCCTTCTTGAGGTCGCGAGGGAAGCGCCTTTAGAGCAAATGTTTCCGAATAAGCGTCTTGATCGACTCTAGGTTGATTCCCTTGGTATTGGTTTTACGTACGAAACTGGTAGTTATTTCCCTGAGGCATTTGTTTTTAAGTTCCAGGATTGGCTGCCCCATGTGGATTCGAATACTGAAAGCCTGGATGATTTCTGTTTTGATTTTTGTAACCTTGACCACCTGAATAGTTACTTCGCTGATTAACGAAATAAACGGATTCTGGGTTGTTGGCACATTCTTCCCAGCTATGATCATCTCCTCCACAACTAGAACATAATTCTGGTTCATTAACAACGTTTACCACAGCTTTATTCGACATAGATAATTGTTTCAGCTTGTTCTCGAGTGCGGCAATCTTGGTGTTCAATGCAGTTTCTGTATCCAAATTCAAAGTACCTCTTTTAGAAGCTCTAACCGATGACTTCGAGGATTGCCAACTCATTTCATTCTTCACAATTCTGTCAATGATAATCAGAGCTTGATCAGTTGTGACCATCATGAGACAACCTTGGCACATAGTATCGATCTTATCTATTGCGGCTTCACCTAAACTTCGATAAAATATCCCAATCTGTAATTCAAGAGAGTACCCATGCAATGGGCACTTGCGTAATAAGGATTGAAAACGAGTCCATGCAACACCTATAGTTTCTCCTGGCTCTTGGCGAAAACTAACAATATCTAATTGCCCACTAATTTGAACACTTTGAGGATAATACCTGTCGAAAAAGGTTGTCTGAAGTTGATCCCAAGTCAAGATCGCGTCGTGTGGTTGTTGATCATACCACTCACTAGCTCCTCCGGTGAGGAAGAATGGAAACATATGAAAGTAAATTTGCTATTGGGTTACTCCAGGGGTGACATATGCATCACAGATTTTTATAAACTTATACATAGCGCGAATAGGATCTTCACGAGCTACACCACTATACTGTCCAACGGTTGTAAACTAATTAATCTTACCCGTGTCAGGTCAGAATCGAATTCCTTGAATTGCGGGAGGATGGTGTCCTAGTGGTGGTATACGAAAAGGTCTATAGTTGTTCGGTTGGAAGATTTGCGGTCCATTATCTTGAAGTACTTGATGTCTCCTTAATTGTTCTTATTTTAGACCCTTAGGAGACATCATTTTTATGTTTATTTGAATATTTGGATAGACTTTTGAGTTAAAAATGCAATAATTCGGAATTCCCATTTTATTTCTACTATTTTTAATTTAATAAACTTTTGCGCGTAATCTTGTGTATTTTAGTGAAAAGTTTGTAGGTTTTAAATATTAGCTAGGAATGGAATCCGAGAGAAGAGTCAAAGATCAAGAGATAGAGTCAAGACTTGAAGAGAAATCCCGAAGAAGCTGTTTTTAGAGCTGCAAATCTGTTTTCCAGGCCAAAGATTGCTGATTTCGAGGTGCTTACGAGCTGATTTAGCCGCTGACCTTTGAAGAGAAACCATTCCTTATCGAGTCACGGAAATTTAGCAACTGATTTCAGGTCAATCAGAGTTGTAACGAAGCGGGAAAATCCGTTTTAGTGAAGATGTATCAGCAGTTTAATTAGCAACTGATTTCAGGTCAATCAGAATTTGGGCTTGGACATTTAATTAGTGTTTTATTATTAGGTCCAAGCCCTAATCCGTTTTTCTACTTATAAAAGGAGGCCTTGACTTCTATTTTTCAGACAATTCATTCTTTACAATTAAAAACATCAGAGAGAAGCAACAAAAGGAAGAAAGAATAATCTGCAAGAGCTGTAGAGAGTCTATATCTCCGTTCTCAGTCATTCCTATTCCGGAAATTAGGTTTCTTTTATCTTTTATTTGTAAGACAATATGAATTCCTTTACTTTTAATTTAGTTTTTGTTTTAATTAGTATGAGCTAAACATTTATTAGTGCTTGAAAATGCTTTATGGGTGAATCCCAATTCTATTGAATTTCATGTCCTGAATTTGGGTTTCCGTTAATTAAATCGAATTGGGTCTTTTACATTTTTCTTTAATTTGTGCTTATTTACTATTATTGACGTGATCAATTAATAATAGGGTTTAGTATCTAGGCTATTCCAATTAGTGGCGATTGGATCTCCTTGACGGGGGGTTTAGGTACAGAAATAATTACAGAATATAAAATATAAACTATTTGACTTTGACGAGCGTAGTTAATTTTATGGCCAATGAGGTAATTTAGCTTAATCATTCGAAAGTGGATCATATTTACCCTGACGGGACTAGTGACACTCTAGAATAGCCTTGTAGTCCACCCTGACGGGGGTACAAGGATTATTGAATCCCGACCAATGTCAATTGACTAATTTGACCCTTAAACATAATAGGTTATGAAATAGAATTCGGAGGATCCCTTGCGTTTTCAAGTGCTATCTTCTCATACTGCGTTTTACTCTTATTTACTTGCGTTTTACTATTTATTTGCATTTTATAATTAGTTTTTTATTAATTAGAATTAATACAAAAACCAATCAATCATATTATCTTTTACTTGCTTTCATAAGTGCAACCATTCATTATTCGATAAGCATTGTAGTTAACCAAACCGTCCCTGCGAACGATCCTAGAATCACTTATTACTACTTGGGACAACCGTACACTTGCGGTTGTGGTTCGATTACTTTTGCATTTATTTTAGAACACACAAAGGACCACAAGTTTTTGGCGCCGCTGCCGGGGACGGTAGTGTGTGACCACGGTGTTTATCCTTTAGTGATAGTTGCATTTATTTTTATTTCAGTTTTACGCTTTTTGTTTGTTCATTTCTTTTCAGGTTTTTAGGTTTGGTGTATGCGAAGAAGACTCTTTAAGGATCTAGAGCCATCACATCCGATCCTTAATAATCCAGAATCGTTAATCAGACTTGCTAACAAGAGAAGGAAAGAACAAGAAGCCTTAGAAGTAGAAGAATTAATTAACAAAATGGAGAACATTAATATTCAGAATCAACATAACAATAATGGACAAGCTTAGAGAGTGATTAATAAAGATCCGTGGTTTGTTAATGGTCCACCAGAAGTTCCATTCCGTGCTCGTGCTCTAGGAGTAGGTGCTCCAAATATAGATGTTCCGAGGTTTCGTCCAGATTCGGGTATGTTAGCTCAATTCCAAATTTTTTGAAATTTTCACGGTAAAGCTGGAGAAGATCCTCTAAGAGCGGTACAGAAATTTAAACAGATATGTGATTCTTACATCACACAAGGGGTTTCAAGAGAACAGATGTATTATGCTGTGTTTCGATTTTTCGTTGGTGATGTAGCGAGTGAATGGCACGATACACAAGATCCTACGAAGATTAGAAATTGGGAACAATTAGAAACTGCTTTCTTTGACAGATATTACCCAAGTAACATGAGGTTAGATGATCAACTTGAATTAACGCATTTCCGTCAAGAAAATGATGAAACTTTGGGTAAAAGCTGGACAAGATTTCAGATGTGTTTACGTAGAGTTCCCGATCATGGCCTTTCAGAACAACAACAGCTAAAAATCTTTTACAGAGGCCTTGATGGGACTTCAAGAGAAAAATTGGATTTGCTATGTGGTGCTGGATTTCTTCAAGTTCAACCCGTTCATGCAAAAATCATCTTGGAAAGAACAGTAAAGAATGAAGTTGGGTGGAACACCGTAAGAACACCAGTTAGAGGAGGAGTCAATAATGTCAATATTGAAGAAAAGTTCAACTCCTTAGAGACCAAGATTCAAACCACACTAGAACAACAACTGAGACAACTTACCCTAGCCGTGAAAGAAGGTTTTTCGAACAAAAGAGGTGAGGTAAAGGTTGCACAAGATGTGTATGGATGTGAGTATTGCGGTGTTAATGATCATAGTAGGGAGAATTGTCAGAATAATCAAGAATCCGTGATGTTTGTATCCAACAGAGGTAACTTTAATTCGAGTGGTAATGGATATCAGCCTAACAAGAACCATCCTGGGTTTCAATATTCAAATCCTAGTGGGGCAGCAAATCCTACATATGCGTATCAACCTCATCCCCAAGGTAACAATTTCAATCCAAGACCACAAAATAATTATCAAGGAGGACAGAATCAGGGAAATTATGTTCAGAGACAAGCTCCTCAAGATAGTTATAATGAAACCATGAACCAAAAAGCCTTACCTGCCCATCCGCAAGAAGGTGTAGTTACCCTTCAGAAAACCGTTGAAAGTTTGATTGCTCTTCAGACACAAGCTATGGAACGTCAACAAGCATCTGATGCAAACATGAAGTTATTACAGAATCAGATAAATCAAATTAATAAACAACTGAATCAACGTCCACAAGGGCAACTCCCTAGCGATACTGAGAATCCAATTCAAATCGAAGAGTGTAAAGCTATTACTCTCAGAAGTGGTAAGAACCTTCCTCCACCTCCTTTCCCTGTTATGAAAGAGAAGGAAGTTGCTAGAAAAGAAAAGGATGTGGTGGATAAAGATAAAGAAGTTGAAGTAGAAGAAGTGGAGAGGCCTGTTGAAGTTCCGAAAAAGAAAGATGATACTATAATAAACTGTCCTCCTCCACCATTTCCATCAAGAATTCAAAAGAAGGGTGATATGGCTGATTATCAAAAATTCTTTAACAAGGTAAGAGGTCTTAGCATAAATATTCCGTTACTAGAAACTATTCGAGATGTACCCAAGTATGCTAAGTTTTTGAAAAGAGCTCTCACTAACAAAAGGCCGTATTGTGATAATGAGATGATTGGTCTTCCTGAAGAATGTAGCGCCATTTGTCAAAGTATGTTACCTCCAAAGTTAGTTGATCCTGGGAGTTTCACAATCCCGATCTCGATTGGAGAAGAATGGAAAGGTAAGGCACTATGTGATTTGGGTGCAAGCATCAATCTTATGCCCAAATCGATCTTTAATAAGCTTAATATTGAAGCAAGATCTACTTCTATGGTCTTGCAAATGGCGGATCGATCTCTTGCACATCCAGAAGGCCGAATTGAAGATGTCCTCATCAAGGCAGGTACGTTAATTTTTCCCGCTGATTTCGTTATACTTGATTACGACGCGGATAGGAATGTCCCCATTATTTTGGGAAGACGATTCCTAGCCACGGGGCGTACCTTAATTGACGTATAAAACGGAGAGATGATTATGAGAATCCAAGACGAGAAAATGAAGTTTAACGTGTTCAGACCTATGAGATTTCAGGATTCCAAGGAAGAATGTTTTCGTATAGATGTAATGGAGACGGTAAGAAAGGAGCAAATTAATGTTGTGGACACGTTAGGGGTGGAGGAGAAAGAGCTACGAAAGAAACCACCAATTAAAGCTCCTCCATACCCTAAAAATCCACAACTCAATCATGCAAAGGTGAAAGAGAAAGCACGTGCCTCGAAGATTCCGAAGGAACCTAAGAAGGAAAGAAAGAAAAAGGGGTTCAAAGTAGGGGAAGAAGTTGCTATGAAAAATCCTAAACCCCCTCCAAAGGTACGTGAATCAAAAAATTCTTGGCTAGGACCATTCATGGTCACGAAGGTTATCTCAGACAAACTAGTGGGAATAAAAGCTAAAGGATGCAAATTTCGAGTTGCAAATATTGACAACCTCACTCACTTCTGGGGAGGTTATGTCAACGACTAATGAATGATGTAACCCGTCGAGCTTAACGACGTTAAACAAAAGCCATTTTTTGTATATTAGTTTAAGTTTTTATTTTTCGTAGTTTAAATTCGTTTGATTTTCGTTAATTTAGTGTTTATTAGTAAGAAATGAGGAAGGGTAGTTGTTTTTGATGATTTCAGTGATAAATAGGTCATGAGTTTAGGGTCGAAAGGGCGAAAATAGAGGAAAAATTTGTGGTGTTCCAGGGGCAAACCGGGTACCCGCATTCGCAAATGCGGGTACCCAGTTTCGAAAGCTAAAAATTCCAACTTTCTGACCCAGCGTCTTGGGTCCCGTGTTTTGCTGCGTCACCATTGCGTTTTGCTGCGTTTTGATTCGCGCCATCGACGCAAACCGGGTTCCCGCATTTGCAAATGCGGGTACCCGGTTTCGGAGCTGTAATTTTCCAAATTCTCTGACCCGGCGTCTTGGGAGGTTGCGTTTTGGTGCGTCTTGGCTCGCGCCATCGACGAAAATCCGGGTACCCGGTTTCGAAGGGCATTTCTCTGACCCAGCGTCTTGGGTCCAGCGTTTTGGTTGCGTTTTGAGGTATATTGAAAAAAAAATTATTATTGCTTCAGCATCAGACGCCAAAAAAAAAATATATATTATTTTTTTTTCGCGCCGACACAGCGATGCGAAATTGGGGCCCCGCATTTGCAAATGCGGGTACCCGGTTTCTTCTGTGACAGGGCCGTTTTAAGCTTTTTAACCGTAGATTTTTACCTTTTTCTTCAAACTAGCTTCCAAAAAACGCTTCCAAAACCCAGAATTTCCCGAAGATCATCATCTACAACCACACAATCATCGAATCCTACCCTCTTTCACCACAATAACATACACTCAATTCATCTCCTATCCAAAGCACCATGGAATTCCCACTTTTCTCCAATTGTTCTTCATCCAAGCTTCAAATTAAATCCAAATTCCCTCTTCCCCCTCATCAATTAACCTTTACCCATCTCATATTCCACCATAATCTTCAAGTTTTAAGCCTCAAAACATCAAAATTATAAGCCTTAGCTTTTCACTATTTGAAGTTTTGAGTTTGGGGTGGAAAGAGATGCCTATCAGAACCGCTTCATGTGTACTTATCGAAGGAATTCTCCAAGAAACATAAACGCTTTTGGTGCTATTCAAGAACAAGCTATTGAGATTCCTATTTCACGTTTCAAACACAAGACTGAAGAGGTTCAAATTAAGGCTAATCCGAAGAAGAGGAAATTGATTGATGAACCTGAAAGTGTGGAAGAAAATGATCCGATGAGGAGTTGGAATCGAAAATTAAAGTGTTGAAAAAAATTCGGATGCGGTGATTGATATTTTGGGAAACGTTACAAACGAGTTGTACTTTATCCGTTCAAACTACAACTTACGCGAGATAAGGTTCATGGACGCAACACCAACAACCAGCCTCGTGCTGGTTAAGATACGTTTTCTATCCCTTCTCATTTAGTGTAAATTATTTTATTTCTTTGAGTCTTTTCGAGTCGTGGGGACACGACTCATTTTTGAGTTTGGGGTGGGGTTCGTTGCCTCATCCCAGTTTTTATATTTTATGTGTTTTATTTGCTTTCAATAAAATATTTTCGGAGTTGCGTTTGACTATAGAAGATTTTAAATGTCTCTTTAAGCATACTTTTGATTAATTAATGATAGTAAATAGTGGACTTTAGGGATTGATATAAAACTCACTTAGAATTGCATGCGAACATAGGTAATTGATAGGAAAAATTAATGAACAATGCAAATGAAGTAAGCTTGTACTTAAGGAATATGTTTGGTGTGTAGAACGTGAAATCTTATTTAGTAGAGAACCTACCTAGATATGAACTAAAGACAAGCTATGTACTTGGGAAAATGATAGGGGCAGTTCTTTGTTAGCCATTTGAAGCCTTTTAGCTTGCTATCCCTTATTATAATTTTATCCGTCTTAGCCCAATTTTGAGCCTTAAGCCTTTTCTTTTGTAGCCACGATATGAGCCCATTATCCTTTAGATTATTAGGCATTACCAAATGACCCGCACTTGAATCACAATCCTGAGACTAGTCTCGAGCTTGAGTTTGGGGTGGTGGGACCACATTTGGGAAGATACATTGGGAAGGGATTATATGTGTTTGTATTGAGGCACAAAAATGTAGATGATATTATTATTTGTAACCCTTTGCCGGGATTTGAAAAGAAAATAGAGAAAAAGAAAAAAAAGGAGAAAAAAAAATATTATAAGAGACATGACCTTTCACATCAAAACGAGGGTCATGGGTATCTTGTACAGAAAAAAGAAAATGGAAAAAAAAAATAAAAAGAAAGAAAGAATAAAATAAATCGGCAAAGTGGAATATTTTTGGAAATCATCTTAGTTTTTATTGGGTTGACATGGGGACGCAACATTGGTGCGTCAAATGGGTGAGTGAGAACATTTTTGAGCGTAAACTCAAACTCGAGGACTTTGTTGATGGTAAGTGAGGAGAGAGCCAAAAGCTCACTTCAAATTTACCAAATATACATCCACACCGTCCTTAAGCCATTATTAAACCATAAAGACCTCCTGATTCTTAAGTACATAGTGAATTTATGATTCTGTTGATAGGAAATATATTAGGTGGAGCGTTCAAAGCGAGTTAGGATTGAGGAACACCCTATAGCCATCATACAGAGATAAGTACAAGTGTAATCTTCAAGCATTGCGACTTTAATTTTATGATTGAGATTAGTTATATTCGATGTTGCATGATAAGTGTATGTATATATTAGTCCTAGAGTTTGTCTATATGAGATTTATCTTAAGAATTGCTTTAGGTGTATTTGCTAGCTTCTATTTGTTCTTGCGTTTAATTCTACCCCTTGTTTTGTTTTGTTTTGCTTTGTCGGGACGACAAAGGTTTGAGTTGGGGGTCTTGATGTCTCCTTAATTGTTCTTATTTTCGACCCTTAGGAGACATCATTTTTTATGTTTATTTGAATATTTAAATAGACTTTTGAGTTAAAAATGCAATAATTCGGAATTCCCATTTTATTTCTAGTATTTTTAATTTATTAAAGTTTTGCGCGTAATCTTGTGTATTTTAGTGAAAATTTTGTAGGATTTAAATATTAGCTAGGAATGGAATCCGAGAGAAGAGTCAAAGATCAAGAGATAGAGTCAAGACTTGAAGAGAAATCCCGAAGAAGTTGTTTTTAGAGCTGCAAATCCGTTTTCCAGGCCAAAGATTGCTGATTTCGAGGTGCTTAAGAGCTGATTTAGCCGCTGACCTTTGAAGAGAAAACATTCCTTATCGAGTCACGGCAATTCAGCAACTGGTTTCAGGTCAATCGGAGTTGTAACGAAGCGGGAAAAGCCGTTTTAGTGATGATGTATCAGCAGTTACGGGATTTTGGGCTTAGAATTTGGGCTTGGACATTTAATTAGTGTTTTATTATTAGGTCCAAGCCCTAATCCGTTTTTCTACTTATAAAAGGAGGCCTTGACTTCTATTTTTCAGACAATTCATTCTTTACAATTAAAAACATCAGAGAGAAGCAACAGAAGGAAGAAAGAAGAAGCTGCAAGAGCTGGAGAGGGTCTATATCTCCGTTCTCAGTCATTCCTATTCCGGAAATTAGGTTTCTTTTATCTTTTATTTGTAAGACAATATGAATTCCTTTACTTTTAATTTAGTTTTTGTTTTAATTAGTATGAGCTAAACATTTATTAGTGCTTGAGAATGCTTTATGGGTGAATCCTAATTCTATTGAATTTCATGTCCTGAATTTGGGTTTCTGTTAATTAAATCGAATTGGGTCTTTTATATTTTTCTTTAATTTGTGCTTATTTACTATTATTGACCTGATCAATTAATAATAGGGTTTAGTATCTAGGCTATTCCAATTAGTGGCGATTGGATCACCTTTACGGGGGGATTAGGTACAGAAATAATTACAGAATATAAAATATAAACTATTTGACTTTGACGAGCGTAGTTAATTTTATGGCCAATGAGGTAATTTAGCTTAATCATTCGAAAGTGGATCATATTTACCCTGACGGGACTAGTGACACTCTAGAATAGCCTTGTAGTCCACCCTGACGGGGTACAAGGATTATTGAATCCCGACCAATGTCAATTGACCAATTTGACCCTTAAACAGAATAGGTTATGAAATAGAATTCGGAGGATCCCTTGCGTTCTCAAGTGCTATTTTCTCATACTGCGTTTTACTCTTATTTATTTGCATTTTATAATTAGTCTTTTATTAATTAGAATTAATACAAAAACCAATCAATCATATTATCTTTTACTTGCTTTCATAAGTGCAACCATTAATTATTCGATAAGCATTGTAGTTAACCAAACCGTCCCTGCGAACGATCCTAGAATCACTTATTACTACTTGGGTCAACCGTACACTTGCGGTTGTGGTTCGATTACTTTTGCATTTATTTTAGAACACACAAAGGACCACCAGTACTCCACCATTATTATTGAGTTGTTGTTGATCTTCGGGAACGAGTGGTATTTGGACTCCTACCGGTGGAATTGGTAGTACCGGTGGAACTGGTAATACTAGTGGAACTATTGGTAGACCGTTTTCATCCAATTGAATCACGGGATTCTCAACTAAATTTGTCATTTCTTCTTCCCTTTTCTTTGCCTTGGCTTCTCTCTTTCTTTTATTTGTTTCTCGAACTAGGTTTTCGGGATTTGCAAGAATCACGATATCTCCAAGCATATACCAAAACCTGTAAACCTGAGAAAGAAAGAACAATCCAAAGCGTAAAACTGAAAAATAAAAATTTAAAACTAAACTAAAAACTAGCAACTAAAACACTTACGGCTAACACCTTGGTCACACGCTACCGTCCCCGGCAGCGGCGCCAAAAACTTGGTGTCTCCTAGTGTGTTCTAAATAAACACACCTAAAAAGGCAAGACACGTACCGCAAGTGTACGAGTCGTCCAAGTAATATCCGGTAAACGGGATTTCGATCTCAGGGACGGATTAGGTATGATTAAGGTGTTATGCAATAAATGGAAATAGTTGCTTGAATGACAATTAAAAATAGAAGAAATAGATTTTTGTTTGGTTTTTGTTTAAAGGACTAAAGTGCAAAAAAAGTAAATATTAAGCTAAATTAAAACTAATGCAAGAAAATAAATATGAAGAGACGAAAAGATGAGAGAGTGGTACTTGAGTCACGCTAGGTTTCACCAAAATAAACTTAATCAATGCTTCTTCTAAGGGACAAATTAGTAACTAGTAATAGTCGGGATTCTAGATTATCCTAACCCCCGTAAGGGTGGACTTAGGAACTATTCTCAGATGTTACGAACCCCGCCAGGGCGATCATAATCCACCTTCGAATGTCAAGATCTCTACCCAATTGGCTATAAGATTATCTAATTCCGTTAGGATCAATAATTTCTATCTTACGTTTATTACCTATGTCTGTAATTAAACCCCCCGTCAAGATGACCACTTCCCACCAAAGTGAATAGCCTAATTACTCAAACCTACCCTTGATTCGCGACATCAATTATAGCGAAATTAACTTACGATAATAAACAATAATAATTTACTCAATTCGATTTAAATTATAAAAATCCCAAATTACAAAACATCAATTAAATAAATTAAGGTTCAACCCATATAGCGATTCCCAAGCACTTAAGAAGTTTAGCTCATAACGGAAAATAAAACTAAAACAAATAAATTAAAAGAAATAATGTTTAACAGAAAGAAAATAAATAAAACCTAATGAAGAGGTTGGGTTTGGCTTCGAATTGGAGAAGATGACTGCTCCAACTCTTAGATTTCTTCCTTCCTGCTTGCTCTGAGTTAAATCCTTAAGCCTCTTTGATAATTATATGAAGTGTGTGTAAAAGAGGAGGCGAAGGGTGTATTTATAGGTGTTAGGAAGACCTAGATCGAATTTTTTGGGAGTGGAAGACAAGTCAAGAACTCTTTAATTCGTAACCCTAAAATCTAGGAAAGGTAAGATTCTGCTGCTGATTTGTTTTGGTCATATCTCTCTCAATACTTATCCGTTTGAGGTGTTCAAATATATGAAACCGCTTGTCACGGAAAGCTCTTTCCATTGGTGCAGACCATTTATCCATATTACTAGCCAATCTTAAGTTATGGACTCGTCTTTGAAACGTGGATGGAACTTCAGATTCATAAGGCAACTTTATCTTTTCCTTCTTTGCATATATCCTTCCTAAATATTCTTATTTCCATGTAAATCTCTTTCCCTTCCTTCTTAGACTTGACTTGGTCTCTAATTAATTACCATATATCTTTTAAAGATTCACATTAAATAAATAATTAAACCGCATAAGCTTTAAAAATAATAAATTAATAATTCAAGACTAGAAATAGGAAAGTGCATTCTAAAATTAGAAACTCGACTCAAATACTTCCTAATACAATAAAAATAAGCGAAGACTATAATTCTCACTTTTCCACCTTGCATTGAAATTTAAGAACATACTAAGTTTGCACTTAAAAATAATCAAAGTAACGCACAAAAGCTCTAAAAATGCAAATAGTCTAATTCCAAGGGGAGAAAGTGTAATATGACGAAATATGCATAAAAGTCTAGCTAATAAGTTAATTATTCACCTAAAATTATGTCTCTAGAGGGCTAATATTTAGAAAAAATATGGAGACATCACATCCATATTCTCCATATTATTCAAGAAACTCATTAGGGAGAAGCAAGTTGACTTGTAGTGGAAGAAAAGAAGCTGGATTGTCACAAACTCCTCTTCTCTATCCTTCCACTCTACCATTAGGGTAACTTATCTTATATTTTTGTCTTAACCAAGATTGTAAGGTATTTTTTTTTATTATGATCTAATTTTCACATGGCTTGAGTTCGCAATATGTATAATCCTTGGATTCTATTTTCCTATTCTATGTTATTTGAGATCTGAGTTTAATTGATTTGAGATTTTACTTTATAATCATATTTTTTTGCCTTTATTACAAACCTAGCCTTGATCACGTTAGAACTTCCCTTAGTAGTTCTATTATCACCCTGGAGGGGGATTCAATTATAGAAAACAGCACATAATCGTCGAGTGTGCGGTTGTGATCCTGTCAAGCTTGTCTAATTAAATAGTCAACAGCGTTATGATTTCACCACCAATCTCTATGCAATATCCCCTTACCCAAGTCCCTTGGTATTGTTGAGGTTGCCTTCTAAGCTACTTTGACGGTAGTTAGAGGGATTATAGAATCTCGGCTACTTATATATGCTCAATTCATCCTTATAATTAGAATAGTGATTTAAGAAGATAGGTGCATACTAGCAGACCTAAGTTATATTCTCATATCCATTATCTGTAATCATTTACTTGTATTAGTTTATTTATTTTCTTTTATATTTCCTATTTGAAAACCCAATTATTATCTCTTATTTCTATTTTAGTTTAAACAAGTAATTTCTTCTACGCTTCCTATCTAAAATTGAGTTTGGGTTAACATACTAAATCCTAGTATACAAAGTTTATATATTAACTATAACTTGTAAACAATCTATGGAATATCATTGACTTTCTCGTAGTTGTATTCGGTGTTCGTGCTTTCTTAACGTTTATTTATCACACCTTTGCTACCATCATGATTTAGTGTCACTGTTAGAGACTTTTCTAGTTAGTTATTGTGTTCATATTAAATGCAGTAGTTTTTATTTGTTTCAGTCTTACGCTTGTTTTTGTTTCTGTCTCTTTCAGGTTCTTTGGGTATTGGTGTATGCTCTCGGATCCCAAGAAGTTATTACTAGAAGAAACGACAAAGGGAGGAAAGGAAGCACAAAGCAGTGGCCGAAATAGTAGATCCATTAATAGCAAGAAATAATGTACCACATGGGGAGAACAATCAACAAAATGCAATATCCAATGTAGTACCACCACAAGGAGTACCAAAAGGAGGATCCCCATCTGGTTTCAACGTAGTTATAAAGGTCTTCTTGTTCAGGAAGCACCTTTTCGAGTACAACCATCAAGGATTTGCTCTCTAATGATTTAGGCTTCGAGCTTCAAGCCTTATCAGGGTAAGCTTAGTCAGTTTATGAACTTTGGATATTGTAGTGGTGCATCACAACAAGATCTGGTGAGGTCGATTCAGAAGTTTATGCAGATTTGTAATCCCTAAATTAGTTAGGGTCGTACACACGATCAACTGTATTACTTCGTGTTTATGTTTTTCTTAACCGGAAGTATTAGTGAATGGTTGGATATCGAACCATCGAATTTGATTACATCATTGGATAAATTACACGTCAAGTTCTCTGATTGCTATTATCCACATAGCATGAGAATGAAGGATCAAATGGCAATTGCAAGTTTTCTCCACGAGAATGAGGAAAGTTTAGGAGAGGCATGGACAAGATTTCAACATAAATTACCCAGATGTCTAATCCACGGTTATACCCCATCACTTCAATTAGTGATGTTATATCATGGCACAAATGTCCAGGCAAGACTGATGGTAGATAATCTTGGAGGAGGAGGTTTTGGTTCAATGGATCCTAATAGTTGGTATGGCAAAGAGAGTTGAAACTGAGAGGAGTTGGTCAAAGTTGCGAGCTTCTATTACAAATATCAGATGCTAAGTTCTCCACAATGGAGAACTAAATGAAGTAGTTGGTTCTTACGATGGAAAAAGATTTCAAAAGGAAACAAGTTGGGATGAAAATAGTGCAAGAAGCAAAATTTTGTCCATGTTGGGGGTCAAAGATCATGTATAGGAAGAGTGAGTGATTATCCCGAATCAGTATGTTTTATATTAAATTGATGGTATTACTAGTGGGTGCTGGGGTATGATAAAAATCAACACTAAATAGGAGGTCCTACTGATCGCATATGTACGAGTCATTTCAAGTAATAGATAGATATAAGATATTTTATTCTTAGGGATTGCGTACGTATAACATGTGTTCAAGAGATAAGTAGAAGTAATTGGAAGTACGAAAAATAAAAGATAAAATTGGTTTGGTTTTGAGTAATTGAACTACTAGACACAAAGATACAAATTATTGAAAGTAAATACTAGAAGATTCGATGCTGATAAAATATTTACCTGAGTCTTGCTAGGAAATCACCTAAATTCCTATATTTAGTGATTTCGCTTAAGGGAAAAATTGGTATTTTTAATTAGTCGGGACTCTACAATCTCCTAACTCCCGTCAGGGTAGACTTAGCAGCTACCCTATAGTTACAAACCCTGTTAGGGAGATTATAAGCTTCACCCAGATGGTTAAGATTAAAACCAATTGACTACGTGGACAGTCAAGCCCGTCAGGATCATTGACTAATTCCACGCGTCTATTGCCTAGTTCCGTAACTGAACCACCAATCAAGGTGATCACCTCCACTAGTGAATAGCCTAATTACTAAAACATATTTATAATTTGTGCATGTTTCAAAAATAGTAAATAAGCATGAATTAATAGTCAATATAAAAATACCCAATTTAATTTAAATTAGAAATAATCCTATATTAGAAGATACTAAATTAGAAACTACGGTTCATCCCTAAAATACGATTCTCAAGTATTTGATTATTTAGCTCATAATTAAATACAAAAAGAAAAAGAAATTAGAATTATACAAGATTCCTAAAAACATATGTAAAAATTGGAAGAACCTGATTAGGAGATTCACTTAAGCTGTTGTTGGAGAAAAATGATTCTCTAGCTCCCACTCTTGCTTCTGCCTTTTGACGCTCTCTCTAGAGATTGTGTAATTTGAAGATTAATTTTAAGGTGCTGAATAATGATGTCTAAAGGAGTTTATATAGAGAATAAAAATGGATTAGGTCTAACTTAGGACTAATTAAGTGATTAAGGCCCAAGTCCAATTAGTAAATATTGTAACTGCTGCACACACTCAAGTAAAACTGCCGTACTTTTTGCGTCTTAAGTCCAGATCACCTGATTCCAGTCCTCAATTTGAGCTAACTCAAAGGCAAACCTTCTTCATTTGAACCACAAGACCAACTCAAATAGTACGGTTTGGTCTCGAAATCAGCAAGAAGTGATAGCTTCCCAGCTTAATTTTCTCCTCTTCATCTCTTTGAGTGATACCTTTTTCTCTTTTGATCTCTTCTTTTGATCTAATATTTTAAACTTCACTTCTCTTCCTCATCTTGGTTCTTCCAAGCATCCACATACCTAAGAACTTCATGCTAAAACAAACGAATTAACGCACAAAAGCTCTAAAAACACAAATAGTATAATTCTAAGGGGAAAAAGTCCAATATGACAAAATAAGCTCAAAACTCTATCTAATAAGTCAAATTTCTACCTAAAATGATGTATCCTAAGGACATATATTTATCACAAAAATGAAGATATCAAGACCCAAAACACAAACCGTTGTCGTCCGACAAAGTAAAACAAAATAGAGGCTTAGTTAAGAAGCAAAATGCAGAATCTAAAGAATATACCCAAAGCAAAACTTAAAATAAATTTCACATAGTACAACATAAGAATTAATGCACACATACATCTATCATAAAAATCAAACACATAAATAATATCAATCCAAAATTAATTCCCACAAGGCTACAAGGTTTCACTTGATACTTTGCTCGAGACGGTGGCTATATGGTGTTCATCAATCTTTACTCACTTTAAACGCTCCACTTAACTTACTTCCTATTAGACAAAATGTCATTCCACTATGTACCTAGGAATCACGAGGTCTTTACGGTTTTAGCGTAGGCTTAGGAACGGTATTGTAAATTTGGATAATGAAAAGTGAACCTTTGGATCTCTCCTCATTACCATTCAACAAACTGTCTTGAGATTGAATTACTCCTCCCAAAATTGTCTCGATCCATCTATTATCTGTATTGGTTACTATATTGCATACATATTTCTCCTTCTTGCCAAGTTCCAACTTCACTTCCTTAGTAGTATTGTAATCATTGATGGGTATTTCATACTAAATGCCCTTTTTGGTTTAATCGTTAATCGGATAGCCTCGTAAAATATTACTTGTATCACCACTTGCTGTAGAAAGCTCCTTGGAGATTCCATTAATCATTGAAGAACAAACCAATGCAAGTTTGGAAGAGTCAAATGTTGAACTTCTGCTCAAGAATATTTAGAAAGAGATGAAGAAGGTCCCTGAGATAGAGGCCAAAAAGGTCAAGAAAGAGGTAGAAGTCCAGGATGAGAAGAATGAAAAAGTAGCTGCACAAGAGGTGAAACCAGAAGATGAGAAGAGAAGAAAAATGGGGATTCTCTACCTATTGTTCCATTGATGTTACCACACATTCCTATAAATATGACATGCCAAAAGTGTGGCATTGAGCTCAAGGCATATTTAGAGGTGTATAGCAAAGAGAAAATTAATGCCCAAGTTCTTGAGATTACTGAGAAATGGCTTACACCGCAAAAAGTTTTCCCGCAAGCCAATTATGAAAATATAAAAGAGCGAGTATAGAAGCCAAGATTGGGAATGTGGCTTGTATTAAGAGAGTCTCCAAAAAAATTGAAAAAGAGCTACCTCCGAAGATTCAAGATCCTGGAGGTTTTAACCTCCCAATCCAAATTCGTGGTAAGCTTGATGTCAAATATATGTGTGACTTGGGGTCAAGTTTGTATTCTCTGCCCAATTAAGTGTTCTAGAAGCTAGGAATCAAGAAGGCAAACAAGACATCTGTAAATCTACAGTTTTTGGATAACTCGATAACAAAGACATGAGGAATCATAGAGGACGTTCTTGTCCAAGCTGGTACGTTGGCTATCACTACTGACTTTTTTATTCTTGAATATGATGTAGATAAGCAATATCTTGTAATACTCGGAAGAACATTCCCGAAAACGAGTTGAAGCATCATAGACGCTAATGACGGAACAATGACCCTCCGTACAAACAAAGCATATGAGACATTCTTTGTCTTGTACAAGAAGCTAAAGAAGGTGTCACTAGAACTCCTGGTCATTCATATTATGACCAAAGAGGTCAAATAGAAGATCTACATAAAACAGTGGAGAATAGAGCTCAAGGTGAGTTTGGGGACTACAATAAAGTTACATGAAAAGCTCTCAAACAAGATAAAAGGCCACACGGTTACATCAATCTGTGTTCATCAATCTTTACTCACTTTGAACGCTCCACTTAACTTACTCCCTATTAGCAAAAATGTCATTCCACTATGTACCTAGGAATCACGAGGTCTTTACGGTTTTAGCGTAGGCTTAGGAACGGTATTGTAAATTTGGATAATGAAAAAGTGAACCTTTGGATCTCTCCTCATTACCATTCAACAAACTTTCTTGAGATTGAATTTACACTCACATATGATCTCGCTCACTTGACACACTAATTCAGCGTCCCCACATAAACCCAAACCTATCAATATGATTACAATATAATTATTCCTTTGCCTCTTCTTTTATTTCACATTTATTTAATCTTCTTTTTTTGTAGGTTGAACATGACATTATTTTTTATGCGTAGTGTCATGCTAACTTATTTTTTCATGTTTTTCTTCTTTTTTTCTTTTTTTTCTCTTTTCTTTCTAGAAACCGGCAAAAGAATTTACAATAAAGTGCATAATCATTAAAGCACACCAAAAATCTACCCAACAGATGTAATACCGAATTCCCTCACCCCAAACTCAAGCTCAAGGACAACTAGTCTCAAGAAATCGTGATTCAAGTGTGGGTTATATGGTATAGTCCTAATATCGAAAGGATAACCTTATAACGTGACTACAAAATAAAGGCGTAAAAGGCTAAAAATTGGGGCTAAAAAGATATAATTTATCATGGGTTGGAAGCTAAAAAGGTTTCAAGTGGCTATAAAAGAACTGCCTCTATCATTTTTCCTAGTTACATAGTTTCACTCCATTTTCACCTCTAATTCATAATTAAGTGGTTTATAATGTCATTTAGATTTCACGTTCTACACACCACTCATTCTCACTAAGTACAATATTACTTCTTTTGCATTGTTCATTTATTCTTACTATCTATCATCTAATGTTTGCATGCATACAAGGTGCATTTTACAATAACTCTAAGGTCTACTATTTTCTATCATTAATTTACAAAAAACATGCTTACGGGGACACTCAACGAACTCTACAGTCAAATCATTCCTTAAACTAATTTTTTTTGATTTTATTTTTTTGGAAAAGAAGTAAAAATACATAACAAATAAAACGGGGATGAGGCAACGATACCCCACCCCAAACTCAAAAATGAGTTCTGTCCCCACGACTTGAAAAGACTTTAAAGCAAATAAAAATAACATACACTACTTAATGAGAAAAGGGAGAAGAAAACGTATTTTTATCGGCACTAGACCGATTTCATGTAGTATTGCATCGAAGTTGAGAAGTATTTTTAGCAGCGATGTATAGGTCATGCACCATTGAATGCGTCTTCTATAAAGTGTATCTCATCAACTCAACTCATATTTCCCTTAGCTAATCATCTCCTCATTTTTCCCCTTTACATTATCCTCCATTAACACCAAACTCTCTTTTCTCTTCATGTTCCTCATCACTTCTCCGACCTTCATGTTATCTTGGATGACCCCTAAATTAATTTTTTCTACCTACTTAAGAGATTTACTTGCACAATATATAGTGGTAGGCTCAAACAATTCACAATTCCTCTAATAAATAACTACAAAATATTAATTCCCAACTGGTAATAGAAAGAAAAGAAGAGTTCTAGCTATTTTACCGGATTGGTAGGTGGAATTTGTGATGATTTGACACTTTGCACTTGTAATCTCTAACCCTCAGAATGTTGCGTCTAAGAATTTAATTTTTCAGGAATTGCGGAGAGCCCGACTGACATGCCGGCCACAAGACCGGCTAGCCACTCACTAATGTCGATATCCCCATTTGAAAGATCATAAAAAGTTATGCGGTTTAGGCTCAAACAGAACCTAATTTCGACCTTTAAGCGCAAAGATATGGCATATGCCAAATTTTTCTCTTATGTTGTCCAGACTCTCACTGATGTATGCCGATTTCTTGACCCGTATGCCGGTGGTCTGGCCAGCTAGCCGGTCGCGCAACTCGATATTCGCTAACGCAGATTATAGTTGTGTGTAAGGATTAGTTTTAGTGGTTTTCGCCGAGAGGTCGGCGGCTAGCCGGTCCGTCAAGAAAACTTTTCCCACTTAAACACTAATTTCCCTGTCTCACTTCTATTTAATCCCAAACTCAAGGATTTCAAAACCTGCAAATCATCAAAAACACTACACCCTTCTAATTTCTTAAAATTTATACACTAATAAACATCAATTACTCTAATATACACTACAAATTTAAAGACATGAAAGCAATTTTGTTTATTTCATCGTTATGTTCGACACGTTACCTTCCATGAAGATGATATCGAGGCCGCTGCAGTGTTCCTCCATTTAAAATCGTCAATGGAACAAGGTGTCACTAGAACTCTTGGTCATTCATATTATGACCAAAGAGGTCAAATAGAAGATCTACATAAAACAGTGGAGAATAGAGCTCAAGGTGAGTTTGGGGACTACAATAAAGTTACATGAAAAGCTCTCAAACAAGAGAAAAGGCCACACGGTTACATCAATCTGTGGATGGGACCGTTTGTCATTACTCACATAGTTTCAGAAAAAGTGATTGAAATACGACCCAAGTGAGGCTGTAAACTTTAAATTTTTGATGTTTACAGCCTTACTCGCAGTTAGAGAGGCTACAAAGTAAAAAATCAGAGAAGGCAACACGACAAAGTTTAAACGGCGTTAAACAAAATGGAATTCCTCTAGACAACCTGCAATTTTTTTTTATTTTTTTATGATTTTATGTTTTAGTTTTCATTTAGATTAATTTTTTTAATAAATATTGCAGTAGTGAGGAAGCTAGAAATTGTTTTTGATGTGCAGGGTGCGTCAGAAATGAGTTTAGGGTGGAAATACTGAAGAAATTGGTCCTCACAGCTAGCCGAGCTACATATCGGCCCAATCGGGCGCCATACTATCGTGCATGAACGAGACATGATGGTCTATACCATGGTAAAAGTCAAAGATTCAAATATTTCGACCCGTATGTCAGCCTTCTAAGCGGTATACCAGTCCGCCACAAGGGTCATGACGGAATTCACCATAGATTGAGGTTAGAAACTTGAAATCTTTGACCGGCATACTGGCCCCATTAGGCGGAATTGTCGGTCCATCATCTATGTCAAAAAATTCGATGACCGTGTCACGGTCCAAGAAGAATAGTAGGAGAGGAATTTCGGCCCAATAGGCGACATACCGTTGCAGGATGCGATCAGCTAAAAAATAAGAGGTTAGAAAGAGTAATGCTGGATATCACCCCAAATTGCATCGCCTTAATATCACCTCCTAGGTGGATTCTAAATGGACCAATCATGTGATTTCTCTTTCCTGATTTATCATTTTCTCTCTCTTTTATGATTGGTCCACCTAGGAGGTGATATTAAGGCGATGCAATTTGGGGTGATATCCAGCATTACTCAGTTAGAAAACATACAACTCATAAACCTTAGGCCTTCTCCTTCTACGAGCACCTAAACTCCATTAAAGCTTCAACAAAACTTTACCAACATAAAAAAAACACCAAAGCATCATAATTTCATAAAACAATATTATCCACGTAATATTCCATCATACCCTTATAAAGATTCATCATCCGTACACCTTTATTAACCCAAATAACATCTGATTCTCCTAAATTTAAGGGGTAAAATTTTAAAGAGTGGTGCAAAACTTTGAGTTGGAGGCCAAAAGAGATGAGTAAAAAGAACATAGACATTATCTAGTGTTAGGTAGATGAAGAAGAATCAACGCAAGGACTTTGATGAAAAGATGAGGAAATCAAGTGAGTATCGTGTAAGTTCGACAAAGAAGAGAAAGGGTAATTAGAGTCAAACGATTTAAGAGGAAACCAGTTATGGTGAATTCAAGTGCTCAAAAACAAGCAAGTGCGATTATAACTGAGAAGACACAACAACATCTCCAAGTCGAGATTCCTATACCTGAGATGAGCGAAGCTTCATAAGCCATATTAGCTATCATCAAAGCAAATTTGCTCGGCTTAACACTTGATTATGAGATAAAAATCGATAATAAAGTTGGATAAGGAGAATACAAGAGATTTTTAGAGATGGGTAAAAGTTTGGGATGGGCCACATTAGTGATGAGGTGTTCAAGTTTATGCAATGAGTTAGTTTACAAGTTCAATGTAGACCTCTTTAGCCGAGATAGTGAAGGTCTAGTTTTACTTTGAGTAAAGTTAGTTCCTAACACAGTTGAAGAGACTTAGAACCACTTCGAGTTAAAAAAATTGGTTGGACCATGCAAATACCAAGAAGCAGTAACGAATATCAACACTTTTGACTGGGACCTACTTTATGAACATATGTTGAGTCTAGAGTTAGCGCGAGAACAAAAAGGATAGTTGAAGGCACATTGGCTTTACAAGAACCTTCAACCGAATGCTAAGATATGACACAACTTCCTCACACCAAATGTTTAGGGGAAGCTAACGCCTCGAAAGAAAGTATGAAATTTTCACTTTTATTGAATTGTTTTTACGAGGGAATGAAGTAGATGTAGCACAAGTAATATTTTACGAGGCTATGCGATTAAAGATTAAACCAAAAAGGGCATTTAGTATGAAATACCCATCAATAATTACAATACTACTAAGGAAGTGAAGTTGGAACTTGGCAAGAAGGAGAAATATGTATGCAATATAGTAACCAATACAGATAATAGATGAATCGAGACAATTTTGGGAGGAGTAATTGAAAAGATCCCTCCGCGTGTAAATACTCCTCGTAAGAGAGAGTCAAGTTCAAAAGAATAAGATCATTCGTGGCGAGAATTTGTAAGTGAGCGATTTCATCAAGTGGAAACCACTCAAAATTTCTTAGCCAATGATTCTATACAAATAAAAGCAAATCCAGCTCACATCATGTCACTCATGGACCAAATTAGACGTGATATCACGAAGGATTCACATTATTTTATCTTGGGTAACGATCATGCTAGGAAATACCTAGAGAATATGTTTTCTTTCTTCCTTACAATTTCTTTACTTACAATATATGTGTAAGTTTTAACTTTTTATGGAGTCTGTTTGAAGTCGTACGGGCATGGATCATATTGGAGTTGGGGTTGTGGGAATTCGTTCTCCCTCATCTCCATTTTTTGTGGTTCATTGCGCTTTAGGTAGAAATAAAAAAAAATTGGTAGATGGAATCTTGTGTAGATTGTGTTTAATACCCTAGAAGTATAAATTTAGTGAGTTGATGATAGTATGAAATTTGTTTATGAAGTAGTTATTTTGTATGCTTAAAGTATGACAATGAAAAAACACATTACTAGTAAAGAAATGATTAGTAAGCAATGGGGTAGAAGTAAGTTTAATTTTTAGGGAGACTTGAGGGGTGTGTAGGCCATTAGATTGGTGGTAGTTGATAAACCCATTTAAGAATGCGATGGAGGTGAGAAAATAACAAAATTGCATAGTATAGAAAGTGATTAGGGAGGTTCTTTGATAAGCCTCTAATTGCCTTTTAGCTTGTTTTCCATTATAAATTGAATTATTATCCATCTCAGCCCCTTCTAACCTTTCTAAATCATTTTTATTAGCCATATTACAAGACATACGATTTATATTTTAGGACTTTTACATATAACCCACAATCGAACTGCATTTGTAAAATAATTGTCCCAAGAGCTTGAGTTTCGGGTGGTGGGTTGGATTATGGGAAACACTTGGGTAGGTATTTTCGAGCTTATGTATATGTGCTTTTGATGATTATTCATTGTTTTATATTGCGACCTGTGCCAGGGTAAAAGAAAAAGAAAACGATTTGAAAAGAAAAGAAATATATGATGAAAGACGTAGCATGACATATCACGTCAAAAATGAGAGTCATAGCTAACTTCCAAAAGTAAGACAATTAATATGAAAATATTGAATATGAAATAGACTAGCAAAGTGGAATTTTATATGTTATCATCATAATTTATACTTGGGTTATTGGTGATTCTAAACTAGTGCATCAAAACCTTGGGTTGAGTGAGAACATTTATGATAGTAACTCAAACTTTAGGGCGATTCATTGATAGGTAGTAAGGAGAGAGCTAACAGTTCACTCTATATTATCCAAAAACACGATCTTACTGTCCATAAGCCAATATTATAATCGTAATGGCCTTATGATTCTTGACTATGTTATGTAGAAGAAATTGAACCAATAGAGAGTAGTTAGATGGACAATTGGATACAAATGTAGGATCAATTAACATTCTATAGCCTCCATATTGAACTACGGGAAAAAATATCATTTGTTTATTGTAAACCTAGTCTGATCTTGAATTTATACTGTATTGATTGTTTGTATGATAAGTGTATATATATATATATATATATATATAATTTAGTTTGTTTATATTATTACATGAAAATTGAGAAGTAGTTTCTTTGGGATTATTGTTCGCATTGTTTATTCTTCTTACCATTAGGCTTACATGACTTAGCTTATATATTTTAGAGAGTTCCATATTGTCGCTATTTCTTATTATGTCAGGACGACACGATTTTGAGTTAGGGGTCTTGATGTCTCTATATTTTTGAATAAATAATCTAGTATAGAGACATCATTTTAAGTGTATTATTTGCTTCGATGAGGGGGTTTTCCCTATTTAGTTTTAGTTTCTCAATTCTTGTCTTATTTTGGAAGTTCATTAATTTCAAAGCATTTTTTTGTGTAATTTGAGTGTTAAATGTGAAGCTTCTAGGTGCAATTCATACATTAGATCCCAAAGCAATCTTAAGGAGTTGAGGATAGAATATCCAAGAAGAATTCAAGAGTTAAAATCCCAAAGAAGCTATTTTGGAAAGTGAATAAACTCCCAAAAGATGTCGACCCAACAAAAAACGTGTAGTATTTTCAATTTTGAATTAAATCAACAGATAATTTGGAAGAGCCCTTTCATATCCAGAAAAGTCTTTCAATTGATGTTGCATGGACAATAATTTCAAGTGATTTGGAGTTCTAATGAAGGTATTATAATTTTTACAAGCTCTATGGGTCAACTAGTCCACTTATAAGCAAAACGGGTTTGAGTTAGATTAGGATTCTAAAACATTTCTCGACCTATATTTTGTCCCTACATTTATATATTTTAATATTTGACATTAGAAACATGTATTTTCTTGTCCTTGCATCAATAACCTCCATATTATTCAAAAAATTCATTAGGAAAAGCAAGTTGACTTGTAATGGAAGTAAATGAATTGGAGAGTCACAAACTTCTTTTCTCTACCATTCCGCTCTACCACTAGGGTAACTTATTTTATATTCTTTGTTTAACCATGTTTGTAAGTTATTTACTCTTTAATTTTATATCTTTCATTATAAACTAAATTTTCCATAGCTTGGGTGAAATATGTATAATCCTTGAATTCTATTATCCTATCTATGTTATTTAGGATTTGAATTTCATTGATTTGAGCTTTTAATATAAAATTATATTGCGTGTTCGAATTTATCCTTGATCACGTTAGGACTGTCATTAGTATTTGGATTGTCACCTTGGCGTAGGGGTGAGCATGGTTCGGTTAGGCTCGGTTTTTTGCCATAACCGAAACCGAAACCGAATGATTCGGTTTTTAAAGATTTCGGTACCGAACCGAACGGTTTTTATCGGTTCGGTTTTATCGATTTTCGGTTTTTTATATGTTCGGTTCGGTTTTTCCGTTTTTGGTATGTGTTTAATTTGATAGTTATTTAAATAGTGTTTACATGAGAAATTTTATTTTCTAAGAAATCCTTATATGAAGTGTTTGATTTTCATATTATTAACCCATGCAGGAAATTGCATTTTTGGAACTCAAATATTATATATTAGTCGTAAACAAATTATTTCAAAAGAATATTTATATTATTCGTAAACAAAAAATTTCAAAGAAATATTCACGTTATTGACTCATGTAGGAAATTATATTTTTGGAACTTAGATAGTATATATCAGTCGTAAACAAATAATTTCAAATGAATATTTATAAAATTTAATGTGTATACTTTATTTTAACAAATATTAATAAACGAAGGATTTTTTAATATATATACTAATGAATTATGTAAAAATATGTTGCACATATAACATTTTTAGGGGAGGTGCATGTCATATATGAACATTTTTGTTTTAAAAAATTACTCCATTTTCATCCCATTGTCATAATATTTTAAAGAATATAAATTAAATTCAAGAATATCTTAGTTTTTGTATTTTTTTCGGTTCGGTTTAGCATAGAAAACCGTAGCGAACCGAACTTTTTCGGTTTTTTAAAAAGCTTATACCGAACCGAACGGTTTTGTTGGTTTTCGGTTTTTTCGGTTCGCTTTTTTCGGTTTTTTGGATCGGTTCGGTTTTTCGGTTTAGTTTTGCTCACCCCTACCTTGGCGGGGGATTCAATTATATAAAATAACACATAATCGTCTAGTGTGCGAGACGGACCTTGACGGGTTTGCCTAACTAGATAGTTAATAGGTTTTTAATTTTACCACCGATCTCTGTGCAAGGTCCCCTTACACAAGTCCCTTGGTACAGTTGAGATTGCATGCTAAGCTACCCTGGCGGGAGTTAGAGAGAATACAGAATCCCGACTACTTATATATTCTCAATTCACCCTTATAGTTAGAATAATGATTTAGGAAGACAGGTACATACAAGCAGGCCTGCACTATATTCTCATCTTCACTGTCTTTAGTTATTTACTTGCATTAGTTTAATTATTTAATTTTATATTTCTTATTTAAAAACCTAATAAATATTATATCTTATTATGTTTTAGTTTAAGAAAATAATTTCTTCTACACTTCGTATCTAAACATGAGCTTGAGTTAACATACTAAAACCCTTCGAACGAACTTTATTTATCAACTATAACTTGCAAATGATATGTGCTCTTGCAGTGAGTTTTTCATAGTGGTATTAGGTGTGTGTTCTTTCTTATCATTTATTTATCACACCTTTGCCTCCACCAACTATGATCATACCATATGAGTTTGACATAGGGTGTCATAGTTGACACTTAATTATCACACCATATGAGTTTGACATATAACTGTCTCACCACTAACTATACTTTCGTGATCGTCTTAAAATTATACCCTAACTAAAGAAGTGAAAAGATAAATGTTTAGGGAAAAAAGGTAAGGAATTGAGATTGTGATCAAGACAAATCTAAAGTACAATTAATGTGCACAAAAAATATGATTTGTTTCTGTAAACTAGTAAGACAATGGCATACTAGATATTTTATATATTGCATGTTATGTCTTTATTTTTCCGTTTTGGTAATATTTGAGGGCGTTAAACATGTTTTGGAATTCTTGTATTTACCAATATTTTAGTGTAGAGTTTATTAATGTGCAAGATAATGGGTTATTTTTTTAGAGTTGATTAGTGCACAAAATGGAATATAAATATTTCCGTGGGATACTCGAGGGTTGAAATCATTGCACATCTAGTCTTATCGGGTGATCAGCCATCGAGTCATAGCAATTGAAAACTGTCCGTACTTCTAAGACTCAAGGCTAGTGGGTTGGCTAATAATCAGAACAAAACTGTGCCAAATCCATAAGATTTAAGGCTAGGGAACGGCCAATACACACTGATCTAAGCAAGTGGAAGAATAAAACTAGCCGAAACTCCTAAGGCTCAAGGTTATGGGTTAACCAACCAATTCACAAATCAAAACTATCCCTACCCATCTCTACAGATTCGAAAATTAAGTTATCTTCATCAAAACATCAACTATTAACAATTGTCTTATTTTAGGCCTTGTCAAACATTTCATCATCAACTACCATAAACGACTTATCTTCAAAGTCAATAACGATTATTCAAGAAAGGAATCATTCCAAATCACAAACCTTATTTACACACCTTTAAGCAAATGGAAGGGGAATGTCGTACATGCCATACATCTTTCCATCTTTCTTACAATGGGTACAATAAAAATAACAACTAGATATGAAGGATTAAGATGATGTTTGTTTGATTCGAAGTAAGTTATTTCAAGTAAAATCAACAGAATAAAAAAAAACATTGTTTATATTTGAAAAATAAAAGAGAGCAAAAGAAACAAAAGAGTTTATTCCTGAATATACAAAGACATAGAAGAATTAAAAAGTTTATTGGAAATATATCTAAATAAAAAATGTCGATATGCAAAGAAACACATGGTCGATCTGTGAAAGAAGGCGTGTCCGACCTGCGCAATAGGAAATGGTTAGGGTTAGAGAGAATCCACATAATAGTTAAATAATAGATCTTGGAAGGATCGTGACAGTGGACTCGTTCATGAGAAGACCTAATATTCATCCATTTTACAAGGAAACATAGGTTTTTTTGAATTCCAATAAAGTTTTGGTGCCTCGAGTACAAGCAGAAGATTGTCATTGATCTTAGGTACCAAGTTAGGGTGGCGAGTCACAACATCTAGAATACATCGTACATACCCGCCTGGCACACAGCTACTATACAAGAACGTGCAATACAACTCCATCTTTCAAACATACATAGTCTAGGACTTGTAGATCTCCATGACCTAGTCATCACTCAACATTCAGGAAGAAGTTTGGTCGACCTCAACTCTCGAGTAAGCTCCTTCATCCAAAAAAATTTCCAAAATGACTCTTTCGTATCTCAAAAAGCCTCCACCTAAGCTTGTTAAACATCAGCTCGAGCCCGTCTGTTGCCTTCGATGCCTCTCGATTGTGCACACTAACACCTTCATACAGAGTGGCTAGTTAGGTAATCAAAATTTTCAACTTTTAAATGGTTATCCTCAGCTTGGCAACCTTCTCTCGAGCCTTAGTCCTCTCCTTGTGAATACGGCTAACCTCCATAGGATCGACATATGGGCTAACAAGGAAACCCCAAATGTGTGCCGCCTACCACATAGCATGTTAATTTATAAAAAAAGGTTAAAGAAATAAACAAAATATTTTCAAAATAACTTACATAAATAGTGTTGAGATAGAAAACTAACTGCAAGTGTACGGGTCACTGAAAAATAATAAACAATAAGTATAAAGAGTTACCGTCTCCATAGAGACTTTGATTGCTAATTATTATGATGTGTTTTCTAAATTAAAAAGGAAAAGATGGATAATTGTTTTTTTAGATTATAGGACTGAAGTGAAATTAAGATAAATTAAACTAAAGATATGATAAAACTAAATAACTAAGAATGTAAATAACTAAATATGTGAGATAAGAATATAGCTCAAGAACTAGAGAGTAATCCCCACTAATAATCATTCTACACTTTATTGTTTAAGGGTGATTTTATAGTTAGGAAATGATCGGTTTTCTAACTTCTTCCTAATTCCTGTTAGGGTGGCTTAGGAAGGTACAACGTTACTCAAGAGGACTCTTCTGTGGAAAATTTATGCAATGATAGACACTTAAAGCCTGTTACCCGATTAACTATGCGACTACTCAAGCTAGTCAGGATAACTAACACATATCAGATACTTATGTATCATTTTCCATAACACAAACCCCCTGTTAGGGCCACAATCTTAATTATTAAGGGCAACCCTGTACATGGACAGATTAAGGGCTTCACTTAAAAGGAAAATACATAATCAAATCAAATCATTTTAACAACCCAATTAAATTACGTTATACGAAATTCAATAAACGTAATAAATCACACAAGGGTTCATACATAATTGGGATTCTCAATCTATGAGAATCTGGTTAACACTTAAATAGTAGAAACTAGCAACTAAAACTGTAATGATCATGTTTAAAAAAAAAAATATATATATAATTACACTAATAATTGCTGAAAGATAATAATTGATAGAGGTGGAAGGGAATCAACTGATCCACTAGTTCTTACCCAGATTGTTAGTAAACCTACATAAATTGCTTACTACATGAAATATCTAGCCTAGTGCAATTTGTTAGGTACATGAGACTTCCTATAACATGAGAGTATTTTAATTGGTTGATCGTATAACAATTGTTCTTAGCAAGACTTGAGCTTATATCAATAGGTGTCTTATTGATATTTGTGTATCCATTAATGAATTTGTTTAATACTTTTTGAATATTGTATAATTGAGATAATACTATTCCATTAGATATTTAGTGAATCTTGATGCCCAAAATAATATCTACAACGCCTAGATCTTTTATGTCAAATTATATTAGAAGCATTTTATTGGTGGAGCTAATTAAATCATTATTACTTCCACTAATCAACATATCGTCCACATATAAATTCACAATGTCATTTCTTCTATCATTTTGTTATAGATAAACACATTTGTCACATTCATTTTTATTGAAACTATTTGAAATCATGATTTTGTCAAATTTTTAATGCCAATGAGTTGGTGCCTATTTTAGACCACATAGGTATTTAACAAGCTTAAATACTTTCTTATATTTACCAAGAACAATGTAGCTCAGGTTGTTCCATGTATATCTCTTTGTTTATTTCTCCATTTAGGAAAGATGTCTTTACATCCATTTTATAAATGTCAAGATTGTATATTAATTTTATTGTAGTTAACATTCAAATTGTTGATATTTCATAACTAAAGAATATGTTTCAAAATAGTCAAGCCCTTCCTTTTGTCTGTATCCTTTCATAGCAAGACGAGTCTTGTAATTTTCAATAGATCAATTAGTGTTCAATTTCTTTTTGAATATCCACTTGCATCCTAGGGGTTTACTCCCACGAGGGAGTTCCACTAGTTTAGCTACTATCAAGTATCAAGTATTATTAGTCAATAGTCTTGGATGGGAAACGGGGTAATTGTGTTCGGGGCACAAACATATTTTTACATTTGATCAATATTGATTATAATAAACATCATTACAAGTTGGAATAAGCGGATGAACATTATTAGGATCATTAATCCTGGTAATCAACATTTTTATTATTGTCCGCCTTAATTTTTTCCACGATCTGGAAAAAGTTAGGTATACATGGTATTAGGTGTCATTTTTTTAAATAGGTGATAACTACTAGAGGCTAAATAAACAACTGATCAGAACTTATTCTGTTAAGAGAAGTTTCTAACTAAATTAGATTTATCTTGCAATTTCAATAAAGTAGGCCAATTAAGAGTCATTTGGATCTAAATTAGTCAGGAAAAATAAGATGTCTTAATAACCCAGTTTAAGTTCTAATTGAGTGCAAACAAGCACCCTCTTAGCATGTCTCCAAATTTTAAGAACCTATAATAGTAGGAGAACATTATAATTAGGCACTATAATTTATGTCATTTAAATTATATATTTTAATTCTTGTATAAATGATATTAAAGATTTTTAAGCTACATGTTTTGAGATCCTTTCTATAAGAGGTATATACTTATAACACCCAACAACCCAAATGAATAAGTTAAAAGGTATGCTTTGAATATTTTTCTAGCAAAGGTCTGGTTAACCAAAGAGACCTTAGTAATATTACCTCAATACCATTAATTTATTTAGCTCTTTCTATTTTTATCAAATTAGTACTATTTTATGGGTAATTCAAATTTTAAAAGGTATACCGATCCAGTTCATCTTTCTTTGGTCGATCTTTTCACTAATCAGCCTTGTTAAATCTTTTCATCTAGGAGAAAGCTATTTCATCATATTTTTAATTTATGGTAGCAATTTGAAGCCCCTTTTGGCCACTGATCACATGCCCTCATGACCTTTTCAATTGATTTTGAATAGAATATTAGTATTGCTGCTAAGGATTTGTCCAATGTTGCTAAGAATGCCAAAGTAAGTTCAATATATATAAATATTGTTTGGCATTTAATTAATTTCTATTGAATGTTTATTATATATTTTACACCATTTAGCTCACAAGGTAAATAGTGAATAAATATAGCTAGTATCTGCGCTATGTTATGTAATTTAATTTTTACAATTTTTTGATTTTTCATACTCTAATGCTACCGATAGCATATGTGTTACAAAATTGTGACTGGTCAACCATTAGATACGAGGTTCAGATGGTTGAGGGGTATTATAAACTGGGCGAGTCTATAACCACTACAACGTTGCATAGTATTGAGATGAGGTGGGTAATGTGAAATGTGTGGGTATGTACCCATTGCATATTTTTGTTTTTGTGTTTATATATTTTGTTTTTTGTATGCTGATTTAGTGTAAGAAAAAAACTAGATGAACTTGGTATATACACATCTCATATTATGGTATATACCCACCCAAATTAATAGGTATATACCCATAAATAAGTATAGATCGTAACTGAGTAATTTTTTGGGTTATAGCTAGAAAAGTGTACGAGTAATTTTTTGGGTTATAGCTAGAAAAGTGTACCGAAAGCAGTTATATGTATTGTAGCTTTTCAATTGCAATTTCAGAGCGAGTTTGATTAGTTTCTTGCTACAAGAGAAAGAATGATTTCGATGGGTATTCAATCCATTTAAATTTTACATTTATTTAAAAATAATTGTATTATTATTTGATTATTTGTATATAAATTTTTGAATAAATTTTGTTGGTGTTTTGGGTTGCAGCTCACTAACGATGTTCGGCGATGCTAATGCAGCAAATTTTACTTCAATAATAGTGAAATCCGTAGAGGGTAAATGTGGAGTTTTATTTTTATTTAGGGGACTCTAGTGAAATATTACTTATGAGAGTAGATGAAAGTTATGGTGTTGAAATGCAAACATGATCTGATTTTATTTATCCCTAGTTTTGGTATGAACTACTTGATTTAGGTAAGGCAATAGGAAGTGAAAGTATAGGTCTTTCTGAAGAGCTCATTAGTTTGCTTACCACGTGTAAGTATAAATCCAGTGGAATATTCTCAAGAAAAAGATTAGGAGCTAATTAATTAATTTTGTAAGTAAAGAACAGATGTGTTATATTCCAAATAAGACACAAAAGAGGAGATTGCCAAATAAGTTTGTCGTGCAAGCATGTATACAATTGGTGGTGGAAAAGTTGTTATAAAATAATATATAAATAAAGATAATAATAAAGAGCACACCCACTACCACGAGAAATTCTCTACAAGTGTACAGATCGTTTGCAAGTTATAGTTGATAAATAAGTTTGTTCTCAGAGATTTATCAGTTAGGCCAGACTCGTGTTTGGATGCGAAAGAGTAGGATAAATTAATTTCTAAAACTAAAAGATAGAAATAAAGAAATCATATTTATTTGGTATTCATATAAGAAATTAAAGACAATAATTAACTACTAATGCAATTAAATAAACTAAGAGAATGGAGATGAGAAATATACCTTAGGTCTGCTAGTATGCACCTATCCTTCTATATCATTATTCTAATATAAGGTTGATTCAAGTAATTATTCAAACCCGGGATTCTAAAATCCTCGTAACTCCTATCAAGGTAGACTTAGGAAGCAACCTCAACACTACCAAAAGACGACTTGGGTGAGGGGACCCTGTGCAATAATCGGTGGTTAAATTAAATCCTATTGACTATCTAGTTAGGCAAGCCCATCAGGATCACTACCGCAAACTAGACGATTTTGTGGTCTTATCTATAATTGAATCCACCGTTAGGGTGAATATCCATTTACCAAGGGATGTCTTAAGATTGGATGGATCTAGGGCTAGAACAAGTCAAAGAACATAATACATATACATATACATATATAATAAGTTTAATCAATTAACTATCACTTTGGAAAGTAACATAGAATATAGAATATAATTCAAGGATTATACATAGTTCAAACCCAAGCAATGGAAAAATTAGTTTATAGTTAAAGAAATAAAAATAAAGAATAAAGAGATTAGAGACAGTTAACTTATAGATCTTATACAGATTACCTGAAAGTAGAGTGGAAGGATGGAGAAGATGAGTTTGTGACTCTCTATCTTCTTGTCTTCCTCTACAGGTAACTTGCTTCTCTAGATGATCTATAAGTGTAATATTGATTGATAATTAATAAAAGACATTTTTTTAAAGGTAGGTAGTCATATATATATAGGTGTTAGGTCAAAATATAGGTCATATGCCAAGTCTTGGAGTCCTAATCCAACTCAAACTCTTTTTCCTTAATAATAGGATTGGTTAACCTTTGGAGTTTGTAAACATCATATATAACATTTATTCTTTCTTGACAAAAAGAGAATCAAATTTTATAGAATATATAACTAAATAATTAGTGAATTGAGATGTATATATATTCCCTCAGTCGAATATAATAATTATCTTCATCTAAATATCTGTTATCACAAATATTCATTTCAAAAGAAAAAAAACATTGTCGTTTATGTTTGTAACCTGCTTAAATCTCATCGTTATTTGTTGCCATCAAATCCTAAATTTCGCCTCCAAGTATATCATTTTCTTTCTCTATCCTTACTCTTCCCAAGCTGCCTCCACCCATTTCGCATAAGTCATATTATCCTTTCAAACAACTGTCTTTATCCCTTACCGCTTTATCTCCACCTCTATGGATCTAAATCTTCATGTCAATCAATTGTTTAACATCCTCTATTTACATTCCTTTGTTGTCGCCGATCTTCTATTATATTTTTACTATGCTTGCATTTTGGATCGTTGTAACTTGGGAACGTTGACCGTGATATTTCAATTAAGGTATCTAGCCATGTTAAAAAAATTCAAACAAGTTATAAAATAAATCACAATGATAGATTTTTATACAAATTTTAAAAAAACCATTAAATAAAAAAGGTATTAAATATATCTAATAAAATAATTTTCTATAATAGAAATAATGAATTTAATTTGGATCTTTAGTAAGATTAAAGTTCTTTCTCCCCCTTTAATACCATAAAATACATATAAATGATAATATTTTTAGATGAAATGTGTAAACAACAGAGTTGCATGATATTAATGGGATATTTATATCTTTTGAAAGAGTTGTAATGAAATGGTATTAAAATACATGATGTATTCACTAATAATGTTTCAGCACGTGCATCATCATTATGGCTATTGTCTACTTTCTTACTTGATATTTCACATGTCCCATAATATTTGTCAACCTTGTCTTTTTAACATTAAAACCACCATTATAAAAATATCTAACATAATCCGTCTTGCTTTCTCAAATATTTATTGTAAACATAGATTTAAAAAACATTAGGGGTAAAATACATATAAATCGTAAGAAATTGTCTTGTTTTTCTAATTAGAAATGGATTATTAGATAACTATTTTTAGTAATATAAACAAATATTATAAGACGGATAGAGTAGTATTTATTTATATGGAGGGAACAAGGGTATACATTTAACCAAGTTGCAACAAGGAATTCCTTAACATATGGGTAAAGGAAAATTGTGTGTTTTAGCCACCCAAGTTTTCTACCAATCTCTTATTATTTAAAAGAGATATAACTTTTGATGATAGGCATAAAAATTGGGCTCCTCCAAAGAAAGTGGGTAAGTCCGACTTTCTTTTTGGCATTGACCCTCCGGCACTCGAGCATGGGTCAGACTTGCTCTTTGGATGACCCTAATGTCCTTAAGTGTGACTAAAACATTCTATTTGGTACAAACCCTTATGTACTCGAAGGTGATCCAAAATTTCTCTTTAATATCGTGTTCTTGATAAGGAGCCATATTTTTATTTTGTGTCGACCCTTCTGTACTTGATGGCGATTTGGATTTCATATTTGTTATCAGCCCTCATGTAGTTGAGGGTGACTCAGAATTTATATTTAGAATCTACTACTAAGTGATCATAGGTTAGCTTTACTTTCCCTTTGTTGGTGCTCCTCTTACGCTCGATGGTGTTATACTATTGCTCATGTATTTGAGGAAGGGATAGACTTCTTCTTCGGTGCTAACCATCATGTACTTAAGTTAAGTCATACTTTTTGGCCTCAGAAAGTATCAAACATATGCCTTTTAAGGATGGGATTTTGGAAAACATCCCTCTGTCAAAGTTATGTTGAAACCTTAGCGCATATTATAATTATACTTTTTGGACTAACCCTAAGTGCATAACAAAAGATAATCATATTTTGGAAACCATCTTGGTTTCCAAGGTAGGTTGACCCCCTTCCATATATCTTAAGAGGAATTGGGTTTTAACTACCCCCAAGAGCATAGCCATGGAACGTGGGATTTTAGAAACCGTAAAACTTTTAAAGGTAGGTTGAACTCTCAACATATATCTTAGGAATCTTACCTATCCCTCAGACACGCAAGGGTAGGATAGGGTTGACATAATTTTTCATCACACCTAGGTAAGGTGATTGATTGCATGCCTTTTGCAAATTACCACCTCCTTAAAACCATATTTTACATTATATATAATAAAAAGTGTTTGGGGGAAGGGTAGTTGATAGTTTAATGTTTGCTTTTTACTACAATTTCCCCGTCTTCTTTCTCTCGTTGGTAAGGAATTACCTTTTTTGGAGACATGCCCAATCTTATTTGGGTACTTTTTTATTTCCCCTTCCATTGAATGGTAGTGTTTTTTTAACTTTTTTCTAGGATCCATAACTTAGGTTTGTTAAGATAATAGTCTTGATGGGGAAAGGGGTAACAAATAAGTCAGGTCAAATAAGATTATTATTATTATAACACTATTTCCTTTGATTGTATCCTACATATTTTGGCATGCCCATCGGGGCTCAACAACTTCATCGATATGTGATGATCAAAGACACCACCTTTATTATGTTGTTCAGAGTTGTCAAACCAATTATGACATGATATGAAGAATCGCCTTACGCGATAACGAATACAACTTCAAAGCCATGTATATCTCAAAGATACCAACTAGGAAAAAAATCTGCCTATTGAACCCTCAAGTTGTCTTAAAGTAAGTTTAATTTACTATTTTCTCAACCTTAAGTTGACCAAAAGCTTTTAAAACTTTATATTAACCAAGTTTGCAATGTCTACTAACATTTATCTCATTAGTCTATTGAAGATAGTAGCCCAGATGACCCAGTCATCTTCGCTTGTATAATATTGATCATCTCCGTTTCAAGGATGACAAACTAGCAGAGGCCCTCTACTTCTCCACATATTTTTTCTATTTTCTTTGTGCCTTTGTATTAAAAATAAGGTAATATACATATCTCAAATGGTACTCTCCAATTCGTTATTACCTCTTTAGTTACTAAAATTCCCATCCAATGCCATGTGATGTAAGAATCAAAACTCAGCTTTTCTTTCCATTTGCTTTCAATGGAGATAGTGATATATAATCTTTAAGGTAACATATTACTAGTAATTAAATTTAAGATTTAGCATATTTCATATGCATAATTTCATATTAACTACTACCACTAACTCTTCCTTATTAAAGTTTTTTATGTCACTATTTTAATGGTTATTTAATTCAAGAAAGTAAAAATATGTAAGGATGAATAAAAAGACTATGAATATATGAATAACATTAAGTCACTGTAAATAAAGCTATTGTATTATGTGTTTCAGTTATAATTATTCAATGGTAGTGTTACTTACTGTGTTGATTGCAAAGCGGGACTCCAGATTGAAATATCATGATCAACGACCTTTTCCTTAACATGAGAATAGTATTTTATTAAATATATGACATTTAAAGATACAAAATTAGTGGTAGTCCATTCAAGTGATCAAAATACATTATCTTTCAAATAATCAGACATGAAACAATTTTCTTCTGTAACTATAATAATACAATTAACTTCTTGATGTAGACATGATATTACAAAAAATTCAAGGGAAGTAAATAAATTGTAAATTTAAAATATACTTTAAGTTAACTTAAATATATTTTCATGGGTATACATATATTATATGTTCTTGAAGGATAGACTAGAAATTTTATCACACTAAACAATGCACAAACATATATAATCATACTCGTAAAAATCTAAACATTTCTATTAATAAACATATCATAAAACCACGGTGGATGAATTTGATATTTAGTTAGGGATTTACCTACTAAACACATTTTCAGTCAATTTATGTGTACTTGTAATAAAAAGTAAGTAAAAATGTAAATGGAATTATCTTGAAAAAAACTTTACATTATCCCTTAGAAGGTGATGAATTTGCCACTATCATAAACATAAATATTCTTATGATAGAAAAATTAAAATTTAATTATAGGAGGAGTGCCTATAATAAAAAATTTCAACATGTTGTGGCTTCAAAGTTTATAATTAAAATTTCAAATTAATGAATAATAGAAAAACAAATTCCATAAATATCATACCTTTTTCCATTAAGTACCGTTGAACCAACAAAAATCTATAAATTTTTGTTCCCACTTTGTAAAATCATACCATAAAGATCTGTACCTTATATCCAGATCTATCAAAATAAATGGATGAAAGAAGATATATTGGTGTAATTTATTAAAATGAGGAAAAATGGTTAAATTTTTTAAATGATGCGGATATATTTGAAGTCAAAGCTAAGAAATTACAAGATAATGAAATTCGAGATGTATGAATGAGAAGGAGCGAGTAGGTAGAAGAGAGAAAGAAAAATCACTTTTTATAAATAAAGTTGGGCCAAGTAAGTTGTTGCCGATTAAATCATAAGCATATCAATTTGTTGAATATTGTAGTGTGTTATTGATGAAATACTTAATTGGATTGAGTAACACGTCATAATTATGCTAAATATAAAAATATTCTACCAAATATAATTTTGTATATGGTAAATGAAATGACTTTCGAGGAGTAACATTCTCCCCTCTAACAAGATCAATTTCCTTACCGAAACTATCAACTTTAGTCAAATCGTTGAAAAACAACTAATTTTATTTGGCATCATCATTTCAAGGATAAGTCTTGCCAACTTTCACCATCCATTCAAAGACAAAGTAAGGGACGTTATAGAGGTCGGAAACGCCTATTGTCATGAAGATCTAATATTGGGAACAGTGGCTTTTAATCTTCATAACCTTTTGTCATCAAGATCAGTAAGGTGATGAATTTAAAATGTTTATCAATTTAATAAATCTTATAAGGACCCATACTATGTCATGTAAATCCCGCATTTAGAGTTAGTTTCTTTGAGCTGGATGGAAATATAATACAAGAAGAAATATCCCTTTCTCGAACCTCTACGATTTCAAAAGACGATATTCTGAATATTATATAGGACATGACTCATTAGGAGATATCTGAAAGTGATGTCTTGCCTTTGTGAAAAATTTATATAGTCTTGAGTTATCATTTGATAGGATTTTGTGCTTAGTTTTGGGATTTATCCCTTATATTTGATGTATTTTGGTTTAGGTAATTTTCACATTAAGTGTTAATAACCTTGGTATAT
The DNA here is from genome assembly GCA_029959085.1 of Nemophila menziesii. Classification (NCBI taxonomy): domain Eukaryota; kingdom Viridiplantae; phylum Streptophyta; class Magnoliopsida; order Boraginales; family Hydrophyllaceae; genus Nemophila; species Nemophila menziesii. Next base: position 1,149,771 of record JARWIR010000044.1, read on the forward strand.
GTATGATATTAGAGCCCAAAATGATGCAATTAAGTATAAAAGTGAAGCAGGAGTTCCGATCAAGTCACCAAACAAGCAAATAAATTCATTTAATACTCAAAAGGAATTGTCGACACAATGTTTCTGCTGACTTGCAAATAAAAACTACCCCTACCCATCTCTACATATTCGCAAATTAAGATATCTTCATCAAAACATCATCTATCAACAATCACCTTAACTTAGGCCTTGTAAAAATATTCATCATCAACTACCATCAATGACTTATCTTCAAAGTCAATAACGATTATTCAAGAAATGAGTCCTTACAAATCACAAACATTATTTACATCCCCCTTAAGAAAATGGAAGGGGAATGTTATACATTCCATATATCTTTCTTACTAGGGGTACGATTAAAGAACAACCACATATGAAGGATCGAGACTAGGTTTGTCTGATTTAAAGTAAGTTATTTCATGTCCTAGTAAAATCACCAAAAGTAAAAAAAGCATTGTTTATATTTTAAAAAAAGATCGCAAAATCAACACAAGAGTTTGTTCCTAAAGATACAAAGATACAGAAGAATCAAAAATTATATTGCCAATATATCTAAATAAGAAATGTGGTTACGCAAAGAAAGACGTGGTTGATCTGCGAAAGAAGACGTGGACGATCTGCGAAAGAAGACGTGGCCGACCTACACAATATTACATGGTCGGGGTTAGAGAGAATCCACATAACAGTTGAAAAATAGATCTTGGAAGGAGCGTGAAAGTGGATTGGTGGTGGTCCTTAGCGTGTTCTAAAATAATGCAATAAGTAAATAGAACCACAACCGCAAGTGTATGGTTGTCCCAAGTAATAATAGTGATAACAGATTCGTTCTCAGGGACGGATTGGTTGACTCTAATGCTTATCAAGTAGTGTTTAATTGCACGTGAAAGCAGATAAATGATTTAATGTTTGTTTGTTGGTTTTCTAAGAACTAAGACAATAATTAAATAGATTAAATTAATGCAAATAATTAACTAGACGCAAGAAAATAAAGTGTTTACGCAAGATGAGAAAGGCAGTACTTGAGAGACGCAAGGATTTCATCTAACTCTTATTTATTCCATGTTTTGTTTAAGGGACAAATTGGTAAAAAGTAATGGTCGGGATTCTAAGGTCATCCTTACCCCCGTCAGGGTGGACTAAGGAGCTACTTTTAAATGCTACAAACCCCGTCAGGGTGATTATAGTCCATTCTTAAGTGATTAAGTTTATTTTACCCAATTGGCCATAGGATTAATTACACTTGTCAAAGTCAAATAATTTCTATCCTACATTCATTAATTATTTCTGTACCTAAACCCCCCGTCAAGGTGATCCAATCGCCACTAATTGGAATAGCCTAGATACTAAGACCTATGATTGGTTAATTACGTCAATTATAGTGAATAAGAACAAATTAATGAAAAATACCTAATACCCAATTTGATTTCAATTATAAAAATCCCAAATACAAAAACATAGAATAAAATAGAATCAGAATCAATCCATAATGCGATGTCAAGCACTTATTGAGTTTAGCTCATAGTAATTAAAAAGACAGAAACTAAAGAAATAATTGGGTTCATAATGTTTTACAAAATAAAATAAAAGAACCTAATTATGGAGTTGAATTGGCTGAGAATCGGAGATATAGACAGTCTCCAGCTCTTGCTTCTTCTTCTCCTGCCTCTAGCTTCTTCTCTGGTGTCTGACTTTTAAGCGTATGTTATATTATGAAAAAGGTGTGTAAAAATGGAAGTCTCAAGCCTTTTATAATGTTAAAAAAGGATTAGGGCTTTTCTTTAAGGATTAAGTTAAAATAAGAAAAGCCCAAGTCCATAATTAAGCCCAAAATCCCGTAACTGCTGCACCACCTCCACTAAAACAGCTCTAGCCGATTCGTTATAACTCCGATTGACCTCAAATCACTTGCTAAATTTCCGTAACTCGATAAGGAACATAATCTCTTCAAAGGTCAGCGGCTTAATCAACTCTTCAGTGCCTCGAAATCAGCAATATTTGGCCTGTTTTCCAGACTTGCAACATCAAAATATAATTCTTTTCGTGATTTATCTTCAAGCATTGACTCCATATCACGATCTTTGACTTTAATTTCGTGTTCCTCTCCTAACTAGTATTCAAAACCTACAACTTTTCACTCAAAACAAACCATATTACGCATAAAAGTTTAATAAATGAAAAATACTAGAATCTACAGAGGAAAATTGAATTATTGCATATTAATACCAAAAGTATATATAAATAGTCAAATAAACACAAAAAATGATGTCTCCCAAGGGTATAAAATTAGAACATTTAGGGAGACATCAAGACCTCCAACTCAAACCTTTGTCGTCCCGACAAAGAAAAACTAAAAACAAGTGGAATGAAGTAGATGCAAGTGAACATGGAAGCTAGTAAATACACCATAAAGAAATTCTAAAAATAAATCTCATATAGAAAACATTAAGAACTAACATACACATACACTAATCATGCAATATCAAACACAAATAACTTCAATCATAAAATTAACTTTGCAATGCTAGAAGGTTACACTTGTACTTATCTCATTATGATGGCTATAGTTTGTTCCTCGATCCTTACTCGTTTTGAACGCTCCACTTAGTATACAACCTATTAACTTACCATGCACCTAGGAATCACGAGGACTTTACAGTTTTAGCGTAGGCTTAGGGACGGTGTGGTATGTATATTTGGTAAATTTGAAGTGAGCTTTTGGCTCTCTCCTCACTTACCATCAACAACTGTCCACGAGCTTGAGTTTACACTCATATAATGTGCTCACTCAACCCATTTGACGCGCTAATGTTGCGTCCTTAATGTCAACCCAATTAATCTAAGATGATTTTTCAAAATATTCCACTTTGCCGATTTAGTTTATTCTTTCTTTCTTTTTATTTTCTTTTTCATTTCTTATCTTCTTTTTTTTTGTACAAAATACCCATGACCATCATTTTGATGTGAAAGGTAATGTCTCTTATAATTTTTTTTTCTTTTTCTTTTTCAAATCCCGGCAAAGGGTTACAAATAATAATATCATCTAAATTTTTGTGCCTCAATACAAACACATATAATCCCACCTAATGAATTTCCCAAATATGGACCCTCCACCCCAAACTCAAGCTCGAGACATGTCTCAGGATCGTGATTCAAGTGTGGGTCATTTGGTAATGCCTAATAATCTAAGTGATAATGGGTTTCTATCGTGGCTACAAAAGAAAGGCTTAAGGCTAAAAATTGGGCTAAGACGGATAAAATTAATATAAGGGATAGCAAGCTAAAAGGCTTCAAATGGCTAACAAAGAACTGCCCCTATCATTTTCCTAACTACATGGTTCGTCTCTAGTTCATATTTAAGTGGGTTCTCTACTAATTTAGATCTCACGTTCTACAAACCAAACATTTTCTTTAAGTACAAGCTTACTTCTTTTGCATTGTTCATTAATTTTTCCTATTCATTATATATGTTTGCATGCAATTAAAGTGCGTTTTATGTTATTCCCTAAAGTCCACTATCTACTATCACAGATTCATCAAAAGTAGGACATTTAAAATCTTCTACAGTCAAACGCAACTCCTAATTATTTTATTGAAAGCAATTAAAAACAATTAACACATAAAAAAAATTGGGATGAGGCAACGAACACCACCCCAAACTCAAAAATGAGTCGTGTCCCCACGACTCGAAAAGACTCAAAGCAAATAAAATAATCTACACTTAATGAGAAGGGATAGAAAACATATCTGGATCGACACTAGGCCGATTATGTGTAGTCTCAGGTTGAAGTTTTGAATACTTCTTTATCAAGCTTAAAAGATCATGTATTTGTTGCGATCATCTTGAATAAAGTGTTCTTCATTACCTCGAACTCTTTTGTCATATTTTCGAAGTCTTCATCTTTTCATAACCCTCTAAATCATCATCTCTTATACGAAAATCTTTCCTCAACACCCAACTTTCTATCTTCATCATGTTCTTCGTACCTTTTCAAACCTTCATGGTCATCTTTGATGACCCCAAACTCGATTTTTTTCACCTACTTAAAGATTACTCGCAAAATATATAATATTAATAGCCTCAAACAATTCAAAATTCCTCCGCTAAATAACTAAAATAAATCTTAATTCCCAACTGGTAATAGAAAGAAAAGAAGAGTTCTAGCTATTTTACCGGATTGGCCATGGAATTTATGATGATTTGATACCTTGCACTTGTAATCTCCAACCTTCAAAGTACCAAAGCTATTGATGAAATTTGTGTCTCTTAATCTTGTTGAAAGTGGCACAGTAGTGGGATTGGTGATTTATTTGAGATGGGTATTTAATATCTATGGTATTGGAGAGGTTTAAAGGATATAATTTAAGCTTTGGTGAAGAAATTTTTGGATTAAAATTTGAAGTTCTTGGTGTTTTTGGAAAGATTTGAGACTGATTATGTGTTTGGATGATGTTTAGAGAGATGATTTGATGATATTTTGGTGTTTTGATGGTGGAATTTGAGTATTTTCGGAGTCTTGGTTCGTTATCAATGGTGTTTCATTTGTTGGAGGCCAAAGGAGAGGGAAAAATAAGGTTTTCTTAAGCTTTGTCAATTTTTCGCCGAGACCACGACCGGAATGCCGGTCAGATTAACGGCTAGCCGGTCGCAAACGATGACCTCCCCAGCAGTTAGATCTCGAAAAGTTATGCAGTTTAGGCTCAAAGATCACCTGATTCGGACACCCGAGCGCAATGATATCGCTTGCCGAACTTTCTCTGATAGTGTCCAGATTTTTTTTACCTCTGACGCAGGCCACCTTGCGTCAATGCTGACGCAGTGGTCAGAGAGTTCCTTCGTCATTGGCCGGCATGCCGACGGTTCCTCGCTGGCGCATTCCGAGACGCAATCTTGCTGCGTCAAAGCTGACGCAGTGGTCAGAAACTTTTAGCTGTTTATCAGAACTTTTTGACTTCACCATTGGATAGAGCTCGAAAAGTTATGCGGTTTAGGCTCAAAAAAAGTTAATTCCGACTTCCGAGCATCAAGTAATGATCTTCCGAAGTTACTTCATTCTTTTTCGTTCTAAGTACCCCAAACTCATGATCTTCACTCCTGTAATCATCAAAAATACTACACCCTTCTCATTTCTTAAAATTATACACCAATAAACATCAAATTACTCTATTATACACTACGAATTTAAAGACATGAAAGCAATTTAAAACATGGGTTGTCTCCCAAGAAGCACTTTTGTTTATTACGTCTTTAAGTTCGACGCGTTACCTTCCATGAAGATGGTATTGAGGCTTTTGCGGTGTTCCTCCGCTTAAACTCGCCTCCTCCTTGATGTAAAAGGTTAAGAACCTTCCCCCTTAGAATATTATTCAATCGATCTCTAAAAGGGGTTGGGTAAGTACTTCATTTCGCCTTCTTACTTTCACGACGAAACTCATTTTCCACTAAATTAGAGTAGATAATCGTTCTCAACGGTATAAGATTATTTTTACTCCTTGGTTCAATATCGTATTCATCTTTAAAATGTGGTGTGTAGGTGCTCCTCCTTGCCACTTTGCTCTCGCGGTGTGGCACCTTGCTTGTATAGCACATATCGATCATTTGTGGAGGTGATTCTTCAGCTCTATTTTCATTCAAGATTCGTAATCGGTATGGGTGAACTTGTTGTGGTGGAGATTGAACTTCTATTTTATTATGAACCTTTATTTCTTCAATTGACCCCTCAACCATTTCATATTCATCTTCGCTTTCAACCCAATCTTCCACTATTACCTCATAATATTCTTTCTTTGGATTTTTTATAATCTCAATCGCCACCTCTTCTTGTTTGCGCTCTATATCTTGATCATGTGTATACACCTTAGGAATAGCAACCTCTATGTTAACTTCTAGAATTTGCGTTGCTACTCCTTCTTCCACCATGCTAACAAACTCCTCAACCACATGGAGGTCTTCATTTATACCCGGCATGGTGGTCTTATCACTATCAATAATATCTTCTTTCAACACCTCCTCCTCAACTGTTTTTCCATTTTGAGTAAGAATTTCATCTAGCATCTTTTGCAATCTTTTCAAACTGGAATTAGTTTCCTCTATTGACTCTAGCCCTTGTTCATATACGTGCATGAGTTCTTTTAATGATCGATCTAATTCAGAACTTTGTGGTGAAGGTGGAGGTTGTTGTATGTTTTCAACCCACTGGTTGTTCCATTCTTGCCCGTGGTTTTAGTGATATGATAGTTGTTGTTGATTGTTACCGATCCATTCATTATTCCAACTTTTCTCTTGCGGGTTTTGATAAGGTTGTAGGTAAAAATTAATACCCCATTGTTGTTGTTCTGAAGAGCCTTCCCAATAGTCAAATGGACCGGGATTCGGGTAATGTCCTCTATACATCTTTAATTGAATCTCTTGATCATTACCTAATAAAATAACCTGAAAAGAAAACAAAACAAAACAAAAACAAAGCGTAAAAATGAAAATAAAAATGAAACTAATCACTAAAGGATAAACATAGCGGTCACACGCTACCGTCCCCGGCAACGGCGCCAAAAACTTGGTGGTCCTTAGTGTGTTCTAAAACAATGCAATAAGTAAAGAGAACCACAACCGCAAGTGTACGGTTGTCCCAAGTAATAATAGTGATAACAGATTCGTTCTCAGGGACGGATTGGTTGACTCTAATGCTTATCAAGTAGTGTTTAATTGCACGTGAAAGCAGATAAATGATTTAATGTTTGTTTGTTGGTTTTCTAAGAACTAAGACAATAATTAAAAAGATTAAATTAATGCAAATAATTAACTAGACGGAAGAAAATAAAGTGTTTAAGCAAGATGAGAAAGGCAGTACTTGAGAGACGCAAGGATTTCATCTAACTCTTATTTATTCCATATTTCGTTAAAGGGACAAATTGGTAAAAAGTAATGGTCGGGATTCTAAGGTCATCCTTACCCCCGTCAGGGTGGACTAAGGAGCTACTTTTAAATGCTACAAACCCCGTCAGGGTGATTATAGTCCATTCTTAAGTGATTAAGTTTATTTTACCCAATTGGCCATAGGATTAATTACGCTCGTCAAAGTCAAATAATTTCTATCCTACATTCATTAATTATTTCTGTACCTAAATCCCCCGTCAAGGTGATCCAATCGCCACTAATTGGAATAGCCTAGATACTAAGACCTATGATTGGTTAATTACGTCAATTATAGTGAATAAGAACAAATTAATGAAAAATACCTAATACCCAATTTGATTTCAATTATAAAAATCCCAAATACAAAAACATAGAATAAAATAGAATCAGAATCAATCCATAATGTGATGTCAAACACTTATTGAGTTTAGCTCATAGTAATTAAAAAGACAGAAACTAAAGAAATAATGGGTTCATAATGTTTTACAGAATAAAATAAAAGAACCTAATTATGGAGTTGAATTGGCTGAGAATTAGAGATATAGACAGTCTCCAACTCTTGCTTCTTCTTCTCCTGCCACTAGCTTCTTCCCTGGTGTCTGACTTTTAAGCGTATGTTATATTATGAAAAAGGTGTGTAAAAATAGAAGTCTCAAGCCTTTTATAATGTTAAAAAAGGATTACGGCTTTTCTTTAAGGATTAAGTTAAAATAAGAAAAGCCCAAGTCCATAATTAAGCCCAAAATCCCGTAACTGCTGTACCACCTCCACTAAAACAGCTCTAACCGATTCGTTATAACTCCGATTGACCTCAAATCACTTGATAAATTTCCGTAACTCGATAAGGAACATAATCTCTTCAAAGGTCAGCGGCTTAATCAACTCGTAAGTGCCTCGAAATCAGCAATATTTGGTCTGTTTTCCATACTTGCAACTTCAAAATATATTCTTTTCGGGATTTATCTTCAAGGATTGACTCCATATCACGATCTTTGACTTTATTCTCGTGTTCCTCTCCTAGCTAGTATTCAAAACCTACAACCTTTCACTCAAAACAAACCATATTACGCACAAAAGTTTAATAAATCAAAAATACTAGAATCTAAAGAGGAAAATTGAATTATTGCATATTAACACCAAAAGTCTATCTAAATAGTCAAATAAACACCAAAAATGATGTCTCCCAAGGGTAAAAGATTAGAACATTTAGGGAGACATCAATTGGTTCATGTGAAGGCCTAATATACATCCATTTTACAAGGAAGCAGAGGTGTTTTTGAATTCCCATAATGTTTTGGTGCCTCGGGTACAAGCAAAAGATCGTCATTGGTCTTAGGTGCCAAGTCAGGGTGGCGAGACAAAACATCTAGAATACATCGTACATACATGTCCCATACACCATTAATATAAAACAACGTGCAATGTCGCGCCATCTTTTCAACATAGTAAGTCGAGGACTTGTAGACCGCCATGACCCAGTCATCACTCCTAATTCATTAAAAAGTTTGGCCTACCTCAACTCTCGAGTAAGATCCTTAATCCAAGAAAAATTCCCATATGACTCTTCCTTATACCGAGAAGCTTCCACCTAACCTTGATAAGCTTTATCTCGATCCCTATCTGTAACCTTCGATGCCTCTCGGTGGTGAACATGAACACTTTCTTAAATAATGGCCAGTTAGTTCATCTCATCTTTCAACTTTTGAATAGTCGTCCTCATCTTTGCAACCTCCTCTCGAGCCTCGGTCATTTCCTTGCGAATATAGCTAACCTCCATAAGATCGACATTTTTCCTAACAAGGAAACCCTAAACGTGTGCCGCCTACCATAGAGGATATCAATTGTTAAAAGAAGGGTTAACATAATAAACAAAATACTTTCGAAATAAGTTGCAAAATAAATGCCATGAGAACAAACTAACCGCAAGTGTAAGGAACACTGACAAATAATTAATAGTAAGTATAAAGAGTTATTGTCGTCACATTTACTATTATTTCTAATTCTTATGATGTGTTTTCTTAAAGTGTTTTAGAGAAAGTTTCTAAACTATAAAGGAAAAGATAGATATTTGTTTTATTTTTATATTAAAGTACTAAAGTGAAATTAAGATAAATTAAACTAAAGATAATGATTAAACAAAATAACTAAGAATGTAAATAACTAAATAGGTGAGATGAGAATATAGCTCGAGAACTCGCAAGTAGTCCTGACTAATATTGATTCCATGCTTTATTGTTTAAGGATGAATTCATAGTTATGCAATAGTCAGGTTTCTAACTTCTTCCTATATTCTATCATAATACATTAGGAAGCTACCTAAACAGTACGGGAGGACTCTTATCAGGGAATTCTATGCAATTATCGGTGCTAAAAGTCTCTTACCTATTAACTATCCGACTAGTTAACTCCGTCAGGATGACTAACGCACACCGGATTCTTATGTGTCATTTTCCATAACACGGACCCTCTGTTAGAGCGACAATCCTAATTACGAAGGGAAGACCTATACTTGGCTAGAGTAGGAGCCGAATTTAAAAATAAATATACATAATCAAAGCATATAATTTTAACAACCCAATTAAATTATGTAATACCAAATTCAGTAAACGCAATAAATCATACTAGGGTTAATACATAATTTGGATTAGAAAATTATGAGAATTTAGTTAATACTTAAAAAGTAAAAACAAGAAACTAAAAGTGTAATTATCATGTTTAGAATGAAAAAGAAAATATTATTACACTATTAATTGTTGAAAGATAATTATGGATAGAGATGGAAGAGCATCGATTGCTCCACTGTTCTCACCCAGAGTGTTTGTAAACCTACATAGATTTCTTATTACACGAGAAATATCTAGCCTACTGTAGTTTGATAGGTACATGACACTCACTATATCATGAGATTATTTTAACTTGTTAATCGTATAACCAGTGTTCTTAGCAAGATGTAAGCGTACATCAGCATGTGTCTTAGTGATATTTCCCTATCTGTGATATAATAATTTAGGTTGGAGTCATCAATTTAGGTATTTATGATTAATTAATTATATATTTTTATTCGTATTTTGATAATTTCTTATTTCTTGTCTTGATTTGATGATTTATTATTTTTAAGGAATATTTGGTTTAATTTGTGTGTTAAAGTGAAGTTTTAAAGATAAGGAAAGAAAATATGGATGGAATTAAGAGATAAAAGGAAGTAGAGATAAAATAGGAAAGAAAAAGCTGCCAAGTAAATCTGAAATTCTGCAGTTACGTCCACTAAAATGAAGATAACTTCAAATCAGCTAGGTATTTGGATAAGAAATCAAAAGAGAAAACGTAGATCTTTTCGTTGCGGTCGTTGCACTATAAAATAGGTATAAATCAGACCAATAACAAAGACGGTATGACTAAAACATGACAGCAGTGTTTATCCTCTCTCTTATATTTTAGGAAACGAATTTGAGTTGGACTTGGACTCAAATTACTTGTCTTCTACTCCAAGATTTCGACCTACGATCTTACTAACACCTATAAATACACCTTGTATTTATTGTAAACATGTCCTTTCCTCTCCTTAATTAGTCTTTAGTATTATTAATTATAAAAGTCATTCAAGAGAAGCAAGTTGACAATATGCATCTTAATTTTAGTTTATTTCTTGTTAGCATGAACTAATTTTCCCATAGCTTGGGTTTTGAATATGTATAACCTTTGAATTATATTTTATTGAATCTAAATTTGTTTGAGAAAACCTTTTTATATTGATTCTAACTTCATAAACGTATATTTGTTTTATGTGCTTTGATTTATTACCAATCTTAAAATTGATCACGTTAGGATTGTCTTAATAGTAATTAGTTCGTGATCCGAAAGGGGTGTCTAATTATTAAAACATCACATAAACGTCTAATGTGCGGTAGTGATTCAGAAGGGCTTTTCTAACTATATAGTCATTAGGGTTTGAGATTTACCCACCGATCATTGCGCAGGGTCCCCTTACCCAAGTCCCTTTAATTATTAGGTCACCAGCTAAGTCCACCCAGAAGAGGGTTAAGAAGAATATAGAATCCTGACTACTTATCTAAGAGCTTTAATCACCCTTAATAACTAGTAGAAGAAATAGAAGAATACGTGCATACTAGCAAAATCTAAGTTATACTCTCTCATCTTATTCTCTCATATTTTATTTATTATTTTGTCTTTAGCTTAATTAATCAATATTTTCTCAAACAATCATTCACATTTACTTTTATTATCTTTAATTTATTGAACTATCTATTGCTATGCTTTTCTGTTAATCCATTCGTATAACACACTATGTTCCTGAGAACGAATCTGTACTTATCATTAAAAGTTGCATACGACATGTGATACTTGCTATGAGTACCTTGTTTAGGTTAAGGTGTTAGTTGAATCTTATTCTTTCGTTATTTTATCACACCCTAGACAACACCAAGTTTTTGGCGCCACTGTCGGGGACTTGTGTCTCGTTAGCATGTGGGTTTTATTTTTTAGTGTAGTAGTTTTTAGTTATTTTTTCAGATTTATGCTTTCTTTTTAGTTTTGTCTCTTTCAGGTCTTTTAGTGTATGCGCGAGAACCCCAAGAGTGTTTTCAAGCCCTACAACAAACACTTGAGAGAAGAACTAGAATAAGAAAATCCATGTCTCTACAAGAAGATTTCATTCCACCACCTGAGGATAATCTTAATTTTAATCTAAATGAAAATCAACGTCAAGTACCAGTACCTTGTGTACCACCATTTATTCCTCACATACCACCACCAGGAGATAACATGAATAATATATGTCTAGAACAAGATCTCCCAGGCTTGGGAGCACCTTTTCGAGTTCAAACTTAAGGTTATCGTCCTCTAGAGATCAAAAACATAAAGTTCAGGCCTGATCCGGGTATATGCTCGGCCAATTTACAAGCTTTGGACTCTATAGTGGTGCAGCGATCCAAGATCTGGTAAGAGTGATTCAGAAGTTCATGCAGATTTGTGATACCTATACTACTCCTGGCATTACACACGAGCAACTAAATTGTCATATGTTTTCGTTCTTTCTGACCAAAAAAGCTGGTGATTGGCTAGATAGACAACCACCATGTACACTTAATACTTGGGCAGAACTTTAAGCTGCATTCTTTAACCATTTTCATCCAAAGAGTATGAGATTGAAAGATAAGATGGAGCTTTCTAAGTTTCACCAAGAGAATGAAGAAGAAATAGGATATGTATGGACAAGGTTTCAACAGAAGTTAGCTAGATGTCCACGGTTACACCCCCATCTCTACAGTTTGCTATGTTCTACCAAGGTATTAACGCAAGAAGTAAATTTAGGGTAGATAATCTTGGAAAAGGAGGATTTGTGTTCATGGATCCTACAGAAGTCGTTGAAGGTATGGAACGTATTATAGAAACTGAAAGGAGTGGCCACTTTCGCGAGCTCCTATTACAAATACCAAGGGTACGCTTCGATTAGATACATAAACTGCTCAATCAGCTAAATTAACATCATTAGAAAATAAAGTCAAAGAGATAAAGCTTGAGATGCAACAATGACGTTAGAATTTAGCTGCAACAAATGTAGTGCAAGAAGCACAAGGTTGTTCGCAGTGTGAGGTTCCGAATAATATACGGGAAGAGTGTGAAGGAAATCCAGCATCTATTTATTTCATATCTAACTAAGGGAATTACCAATTTGTTAATAAAAATCATCCGGGTATGCAGTATAAATCCACAGGGTGCCGTAAATCAAGGTACTTATCAACCTCATCCCTAGAATAACACTTACCAACCAAGAGTTCAAGGTCCTTATAAAGGAAATCAGAATTTTAATAGACATGCTCCTCCACAACAATCTACCAATGATGCTTATACTGATACTCTAGCTCAGAAGGTTTTACTTATACATCCTCAATAAAGAGTAGTGGGAGAGACAAACTTAAAGAATTTTATGGATCTAATGACGAGTAATATTCACTCGCAAAATGAGAAGTTGAGAGAACATGATTCTTCAATTCAAATCTTGGGAACACAAGTAGAGCAAATGAATATAGTTTTAACGAATATTATGGAAGCAAGAGACTTGAAGGCCATTGAAGGAGGTGATCCCAATGTTGACCAAGTATAGCCCCGAAGACTTTGATTTTTCTGAAGATTTGGATCATCCGAAAGATCCGAGTCTATAGATCTTCTAAAGGATATGCAAGAAGAAATAATATCGGTTATAGAGTTTCAAGCAACCAGAGTCAGAGAGAAAGAGGAAGAAGCCTCAAAAGAGAAGAAACAAGAAGTTGCACCTTCTGTGCAAGAAGAGAAAGAAGAAAAGAAGATGGGTTCGCCACCATTTGTTCAAACAATGTCACCATCTATTCCTAAGACAAATCCAAAGGATGACATTTGTAGAGGCGTATAGTCTAGAAAATATCAACACGCAAATGCTTGAGATTGCAAAGAAAGGGCTTACACCGCAACAAGTTTTCATGCAAGTTATTTCAGAAAAAGAAGCAAGTGTAGAAGCCAGAAAAAAGACTATGACTCATACTGAGAGAGTCACAAGAAGAGTTTAGAGGGAGTTACCACTCAAGCTCAAAGATCCCGGAAGTTTTAATCTTTCTATTCAAATTAGTGGTATGCACAAAGTGAAAGCAATGTGTGATATGAATTTGAGTGTGAATTTTATGCCCAACTCCGTGTTCGATAAGCTTGTACTGATGAAGACAGAAAAAGCTCTTGTGAAGTTACAATTTGCGGATACCTCAGTGACATAGACATGGGGAACAGTGGAGGAGATTCATGTCTGAATAGGTAATATCACCATCACTACTGAAGTTTTTATTCTTGATTATGATGCAGATAAGCAGGTTTCAATTACACTTGGAAGGCCGTTCTTGGCCACGATTCAAAGCATCATCAACTTCCATGAGGGACCAGTTACCCTCGGTGCTAAAAATGTATCCGAGACATTCTTATGTGTATTTACCGGACTTTCCCTTTTCTTATGAGAGAGTATTCAGAAAAGAAGTTGGAGAAGGAGATTACAAGAGATTCTTAGAGATGGGAGATAGATTGGGTTGGTCTAAATTCATGATGAGATGTTCAAATTTATGTATGTTTTAGATGAAGAGTAATTGCAATCATAAAAGGGAGAATTAAAGGCACCATGGTCTTACAAATATCTTCAAGCAGATACGAGAGTTTGGCACAATTTTTGTACACCAAACGTCTTTGGAAACACACGAACTTCGGATGTAACTAAGAGGAACGCCATCTTTTTGAATTGTGTTTTGAGAAGGGAAGAAGTAGATGTGGCACAGTCGATATTTGAGGAAGTGATGTGATTTTCAGTCTCTCCCCTTACGTTATATAATGTGAAATATCCTACTAAGATCACGTGCCTTGTACGAAAAGTGAATGTGATTCCAGGAGAAAAAGAGAAACTAATGTATAAGATGAGTAATAATATTGACAATTTTGAGAGGAGCAGGAGTTACAAAACCTCCACAAGATAAATCAAAAGAAGAGGATCGTTTTTGGCAAGAAAATATAGATGAGCGATTGAATGAAGTTGAAGCAGCTCAAACCCTTTTGGCGGAAGATGGCACGAATCAAAGAAAATCAGGTGCACATCATGACATTCCTTGAGCAATTAAAGTGCGATTTAGAGAAAGATCCAATAAATCCTATCTTGGATGTCGATAAAGCGAGGCAATAGCCTCGAAAGTATGTTCTCTTTCTTCCTTACCATTTATGTTGATGTCTCCCTATTTGTGATGAATTAATCTAGCTTGGAGACATCATTTTATGTGTATTTATTAGGTTACAGGTCGATTTTTATTCATAATTTTCCAAATTCCTATTTCTGGTCTTGATGTGATTAGTTATTATTTTTAGGGCATAATGAGTTTAATTATTTGTTAAATGTGAAGCTTTAAATATATATGGAAATTAATTAGATTCCAAGTCAATTATGAGAGATAAAGGAAAGAGGATATGCATCGAAATTTGAGATAAAGTAAGTAAAAGATAAGTATGAACTGATAAAGTTGCCAAATAAATCTAAATTACAGCAACTACGTCCACAAAATTGATCATAACTCAAAATCGGTTGGGAATTTGGAAGAATGGTCTGAAGCAAATCTGTAGAGATTTCCGAGACATTCAGTTTCCACATAAAGAATACATCAATCAGAGCAGTATTGAAGAAGTTACAGACAAAACAAAAAAGCAACATTTAATTACCTTTTTCTATATTTTAGGGTTACGAATTTGAGTTGGGCTAGAGGTCCAATACTTGTCTTCCACTCCAAGAAAACGTTTTATGGTTTCATAGACCCTATAAATACAACTTTAATCAGTAGAAACACATCCTTGGCAAATCCTTAATCCAAGAAGAAGCTTACAACACGAGAAGAGAAGTCTGGAGGGAGCTGGACACCATATTATGTATTCACAAGCCTTCGAATTTGTAATTGTTTTTTTTTCTTTCTTTAGTATGAACTAATTTACTTTTAGCTTGAGATTTAGCATGTACGTATGAACCCTAGAATTGTTTTACATCTATCTAATTTGGGTTACTTTCGTATTTAAATTGAACTCAGGTTTTATTCTTTGTTTTATGTGCTTTTATTTATTGTTTGTTCTCCTTACGAGGGCCCGCGTATAGGATTACCTTAATAGTAGTTAGATGGTCACCCGGAAGGGGTGTCTAATTATTGAAACACCACGTAAATGTCTAGTGTATGGTAGTAATCTTGACAATATTTGCCTAACTAGATAATCATTATGGTTTGATTTAATTAACAATCATCATTAGAAGGTCAGTCTTACTTAGGAACCTAGTGGCGTAGGAACACCCTAATAAATCCCCTCATGGTTGTAAGGTCGCCGCCCTAGTTCGCTCTCCGGGGATAGGGATGAATTTAGATTCCTGGTTATTGCAATTCTACATAATTCACTCTTACATGTTTAGAATAAACAAGGCTAATGGGGATTACTTGCTAGTTTCTCGAGCTAAACTCTCATACTATCTTCTCGTCGTATTTAATTTTCTGTCTTTAATTTATTTAGTTTAGTTTTCTATTTACAAAAACCAACAAAAATCTCTTTAGTCTATTACTTTCTTGCGTATTACTTAATCTAGCTTTTACATTTTCACTTGATAATTTGCATAAGTTCTCTATAACTTTCGTAGTCTTTGAGAAACGAATCTTATTTATAATTAAAACTTGCATACGTCATGTAATACTTGCAGTACCGTTCTAGGCTAGGGTGTCTATTTTTGGCGTCGGTGTCGTGACTACATCGTTAGTCCTTGTGCATTTATTTAGTGCTTTTATTTCAGTTAGTTATATTTTACACTTTTCCTATTAGTTTTGTCTTTACAAGGTTTTACAGATGGCAAGCCCGAGTAAACTTGATTTGCCCATCTCATTCAGGTGCAACCTAGAGGAATCCACACTCCAGAAATCCAAGCCGCTAAATTTCGACCAGATCTAGGCATGATAGCGCAATTTGCGAGTCATGGACGGTTTAGTGGTGCTGTACAACAAGATCTGGTCCGGTATGTTCAGAAATTCATGCAGATCTGTGACGCTTATATAATCAAAGGAGTTATAGAGGAGCAGATGTATTACGTTATGTTCCAATTCATTTTGACCGGAGATGTAAGCGATTGGTACGATTCCCAACATCCCGATGATATTCCAGACTTGGACAAACTGCAATTAAAATTTCTAGACCGATTCTATCATGTCAGTACACGCTTAAAAGATATGTTGGAGCTTGAACATTTTATGCAAGAAGAAAGGAAAAGTGTTGGTGAAGCATGGTTACATCTTAACGAAAAGAAGGCAAGATTCCAATTTCATGAATCTTCGCTGGAATATTATTTGACCATCTTCTATGGAGGACTCAATGACGCGTACAAAAGAAAAGCAGATTTGTTAGGAGATGGAAGTTTCGTATTATTAGATCCTGAAGAAGCTCATACTATCTTGGAAAAGTTCTTGAAACCAAAAGAAGTTGGCCATTAGAATTAGAAAACCAAGAAGAGACCTCTGAATCTCTAAGGCTCAAATAATTAAACCAACAAAAGGAAGGAATTACGAGAACAAGCGCAAACAATAGCTCAGGTAAATCTGGTACATACTTTACCTTCATGTCCTGGTTGTGGAGCAAGAAATCATTCGTGGGAGAAGTGTATGAATAATCCAGCTTCGATTTCCTTCTTATATTATCAAATAAACTGTTATCTAAATGGTTATCATCATCCTCAAGGTAATTACGCTAATTATCAGTCCCCACAGAATCGAAATAGGGTCGGAAATCAAGAGACATATTATCAAACTCGACCTCGATCTTATTATCAACCGCAAAATATCTATCACAAAGCGCCACTCTATGAAGAAACTTATCAAGAACCACCTCAATATATAATGCAACAAGCTACACAAGAGCAACCTTCAAGTTTGGATTCCAGTATGGCTGAGATGATGAAACTAGTTGAAGAAAATATGAAGATGAGCCAACAAAGACTCCAAATCCAATCTAAGATAATCAAGAATCTAAAGCATACACTGTCACAAATGGCGAGTACACTTCAAAACAGGCCAAAAGGGCAACTCCCAAGTGATACTATTGATCCCGAAGATGATGCTTGTCATGCAGTTGAATTAAGAAGTGGAAAATAATTACCTCCGTCTAGAGTAGAAGAAACAGAACCAACCTTTATTCCAAAAAAAGTGGTTGAAGAAACAATAGAAGACAAGGTTGAAGAGGTAATTGAACCAAAGAGTGTCCCAGAGAAGACACCAGAAAAGAAGAAAAGCTCATTGGAAAACAATACAAGTCCTCCTCCACCATCACGTGTCACAAAGAAGAACAATGAAAAAGAATTTAAGAAGTTCCTTGACATGGTGAGCAACATAGATATTAATATTTCGTTTGTAGAAGTTCTAAAAAGAATGCCGAAATATCTGAAATTCATGAAAGTCATTCTATTTAACAAACTAAGTTTAGAAACCGAGGATATGATTGGGTTACCTGAGGAGTGTAGTGTTATTTTTCAAAGCAAGTTGCCACCAAAGCTAAAAGATCCTTGAAGTTTTACAATTCCCATTTCCATTGGAGAAAGTTGGACCGGGAAAGCATTATGTAATTTAGACGCGAGTATCAATCTCATGCCCAAGTCCCTATTCGAGAAGCTCAACATAGGAGAGGTAGTACACACTTCAGTGGTATTACAAATGGCTGATCACTCTCTCTCCCAACCGATGGGTAAAATTGAAGATGTTTTAGTTAAAGATGGTAGCTTTATATTTCCTTGTGATTTTATTATTCTTGACTATGATGCGGATAAGAATGTCCCCATCATCTTTGGTTGACCATTCTTAGCTACGGGGCATTGGTGATCCTTTGTGTGTTCTAAAATAAATGCAAAAGTAATTGAACCACAACCGCAAGTGTACGGTTGTCCCAAGTAGTAATAATGATCTAGGATCGTTCGCAGGGACGGTTTGGTTAATCACAATGCTTATCCACTAATGAATGATTGCACTTAAGAAAGCAAATAAGATAAAATGATTGATTTGATTTTTGTATTACTTCTAAGTGATAAAAGACTAAATGGAAAATGCAATTAAAAGCTAAGACGCAAGTAAAATGGTGTAAAACGCAAGTATAAGAAGATAGCACTTGAGAACGCAAGGGGTCTTCCTAATCCTATTTCATACCCTATGCTGTTTAAGGGTTAAATTTGTCAATTACAATGGTCGGGATTCTAAATTCCTTATACCCCCGTCAGGGTGGACTATAAGGCTATCCTAGAGTGTCACTAGTCCCGTCAGGGTAAATATGATCCACTTTTGGATGTTTAAGTTTTATTACCTCATTGGCCCTAGAATTAGCTAAGTTCGTCACAATCAATAACTTCTATTCTAGATTGAATAAATGGTTCTGCACCTAAACCCTCCGTCAGGATGATCCAATTGCCACTAATTGGAATAGCCTAGATACTAACACCTGTTCCTAGTTCATGACTCTAAAAACAGTAAATATTCTCAATTTATCGAAAAGAGTAAAAGACACAATGTAATTTAATTTAACAGAAACCCAAATTCAACATATGAAATTCAATACGATTGGGAATTACCCATATAGCATTCTCAAGCACTAAAATGTATTTAGCTCATATTAATTGAAAATAAAACTAAATTAAATAAAATGAAATTCATATTGTTTTACAAAATTAAAGATAAAAGAACCTAATTTCCGGAATAGGAATGACTGAGAACGGAGATATAGACCCTCTCCAGCTTTTGCAGCTTCTTCTTTCTTCCTTCTGTTGCTTCTCTCTGATGTTTAATCTTGTAGAATGTGAATTGTTGTGAAAATAGAAGTCAAAGGCTCCTTTTATAAGTGGAAAAACGGATTAGGGCTTGGACCTAAGAATAAAACACTAATTAAATGTCCAAGCCCAACTTCTAAGCCCAAAATCCCGTAACTGCTGATACACCTTCACTAAAACGGCTTTTCCCACTTCGTTATGACTCCGATTGACTTTATTCTAGCTGCAAAACTTCCGTAACTCGATTAGGAATGTTTTCTCTTCAAAGGTCAGTGGCTAGATCATCTCTTAAGCACCTCTAAATCAGCAATCTATGGCCTGGAAAACAGATTTTCACCTCTAAAAATAATTTCTTTCGAGATTTATCTTTAAGTCTTGACTCTATATCACGATCTTTGACTCTCTTCTCGGATTCCATTCCTAGCTAGTATTCAAAACCTACAAACTTTCCACTAAAATACACAAGATTACGCGCAAAAGTTTAATAAATTAAAAATACTAGAAATAAAATAGGAATTCCGGATTATTGCATTTTTAACTCAAAAGTCTATCAAATTGATCAAATAAACACGATAAATGATGTCTCCTAAGGGTCGAAAATAAGAACAATTAAGGAGACATCAAGACCCCCAACTCAAACCTTTGTGGTCCCGACAAAGCAAAACAAAACAAAACAAGGGGTAGAAGTAAACGCAAGAACAAATAGAAACTAGCAAATACACCTAAAGCAATTCTTAAGATAAATCTCATATAGCAAAACTCTAGGAACTAATATACACATACAATTATCATGCAAAATCGAACATAAATAATGTCAATCATAAAATTAAAGTTGCAATGCTTGAAGGTTACACTTGTACTCATATCTGTATGATGGCTATAGGGTGGTCATTAATCCTAACTCGCTTTGAACGCTCCACCTAGTATATTCCCTATCAACAGAATCATAAATTCTTTATGTACTTAGGAATCACGAGGTCTTTATGGTTTTAATAATGGCTTAAGAACGGTATGGATGTATATTTGGTAAATTTGAAGTGAGCTTTTGGCTCTCTCCTCACTTACCATCAACAATGTCCTCGAGCTTAAGTTTACGCTCAAAAATGTTCTCACTCACCCATTTGACGCATTAATGTTGCGTCCCCATGTCAACCCAAATAAAACTAAGATGATTTCCAAAAATATTCCACTTTGCCGGTTTATTTTATTCTTTCTTTCTTTTTTATTTTATTTTTCATTTCTTTTCTTCTCTTTTTTTTTGTATAAGATACCCATGACCATTATTTTATATGGAAGGTCATGTCTCTTATGATTTTTCTTTTCTCTCTCTTTTTTTTTCAAATCCCGGCAAAGGGTTACAAATAATAATATCATCTTTTATGTTTGTGCCTCAATACAAACACATAATAATCCCTTCCCAATGTAAATTCCCAAATGTGGACCCTCCACCCCAAACTCAAGCTCGAGACAAGTCTCAGGATCGTGGTTCAAGTGCGGGTCATTTGGTCATGCCTAATAATCTAAAGGATAATGGGCTTATATCGTGGCTACAAAAGAAAAGGCTTAAGGCTCAAAATTGGGCTAAGACGGATAAAATTATAATAACGGATAGCAAGCTAAAAGGATTCAAATGGCTAACAAAGAACTGCCCCTGTCATTTTCCTAAGTACATAGCTTGCCTTTAGTTAATATCTAGGTGGGTTCTCTACTAATTAGGATTTCACGTTCTACACACCAAACATATTACTTAAGTACAAGCTTACTTCATTTGCATTGTTCATTAATTTTTCCTATCAATTACCTATGTTCGCATGCAATTCTAAATGCGTTTTATATTATTCCCTAAAGTCCACTATTTACTATCATTGATTTATCAAAAGTATGCTTAAAGGGACATTAAAAATCTTCTATAGTCAAACGCAACTCCGAAAATTATTTTATTGAAAGCAAGCAAAACACATAACACATAAAAACTGGGATGAGGCAACGAACCCCACCCCAAACTCAAAAATGAGTCGTGTCCCCACGACTCGAAAAGACTCAACGCAATAAAAAGAAACTAAACTAACTAAAACGCGAAAGGGATAGAAATCGTATCTTAACCAGCGCGTGGCTGGTTATCGGTGTTGCGTCCATGAACTTTCTCATGCGTAAGTAAACCATAGGTGGCGTGTTGAATTGTGCTCACCCCCATTAGCATGTTTCGGAGAAGTTCTAACTCTTTTGTAACGTTTCCCAAAGATGCAATCATCTTTACTTGGTTCTCTTCTAACACCTTCACTTTCGCTTCCAACTCATTAGTTGTATGCATCTTCTTCTTTGGAGGAGCCCTAGGAGTTCTCACTGCTCTTAACACTTCATCATGAATATTCTGAACCAAAGCTATACCCATGCTCTCACCAACTACAACACGGCGTCTAAGCACAAGGTAGTGATGGTACAAGGAAATTTGAGATTTTGTTGTGAAGTAGGAATTCTAGCAAATTCAATGATGGTATCATAAATTACGCGAGCAACATCCATAGGTTTCTCCTCAATAATACACTTGATGAACAAAAGATGCTCCTTCTTCACTTCTGATATATGTTTATTTCCGAAGAAGGTAGGGGTTATGAAACGGGACCATACCGTAGCACATTGTAATAAATTACTACTATACATCTGTCCAGGATATCTCTCTCCTTCGGGAATTGGGCGGGCCCCATCAACAAGCACTTTTCCCCAAAGGGACTCATAATCAAAAGAAGGTTCATTAAGAGATTCTTGGAAAGGACATATTCCGGAAAATTCGGGTAATTTCAACGATTTACGAATAAGCTCAACGGAGAAAGGAACTACCTTTTTGCGAATAACAACTGCTTCTTTGGAGAAGGCGATTCCTTCATAAAAATCTCGCACCAAGGTAGGAATATACTCAAGCTTCCTTTCTCTCAATTCTTTCTAACCCAATTTGTCACAAGTAATACCATAATCTTTATAAGCACTAGTCATAATACCCTTTGGAAGATTCATCTCCTCACCAAACTTCAAAAATTGAATTCTATCACGAACCTGAGTATCCCATGGAATGAAGACTCTCTTAGGCTTTTGAGCCCATGTTTTCCTACGCGGAGGTTTCTGTTGTTGCACGGGTTCTTCGGGAACTTCTTGTTCTGTTTCTTCCTCAATCTCTTCTTCCAACTCTTCTTCACTCTCTTCATCACTTTCATCAATTAACCTACTCTTTTTCGGATTAGCCTTACTTGGATTTTCTTTTCTTTTCGGAGCAATTGGGATTTGTTCAGTCTTTTTGGATCGTGAATCCAGAATCTCAATTGCTTGGTCTGGGCTAGTTCCAACATTGTTCCTGTTTCTTGGTATGTTTCTTCGATAGTTACACATGGAGGCAGTTCTGTTAGTCATCTCTTTTCACCCCAAACTCAAAACTTCAAATAGAGAAAAAGCTAAAGAAAAGCTTTGAAATTTGATGTTTTGATGCTTAAAACTTGAAGAAATAGGTGGAATATGAGATGGGTTAAGGCTATTTGAGAGGAATTGTGAAAGAATTGGGTTTAATTTCAAGGTTAGGAAGAGGGAATTTATGAAGAAAAGATGAATTTTGGTGGTGTTTTGGAGAAGCTATGAGTTGATTGTGTGTTTTTGTGATGAAAGAAGGCTTGATTTGATGATTTTATAGCTGTTTGTTGATGATTTTCGGAGTAGGTGGAGGCAAGGATTCGGAATATGAGGTTGGCTGGGAAAAGTAGGCAAAAAACTAGGTTTAAGAAGCTCAAAACTGCATCTCGCAACAGCTCACCGGCTAGCCTGCGGATTCGCCGGCATGCCGGTCGCGAGGGCGGCGAAAAAATTACTAAATTCGATTTTTTTATATTTTTACCTCAGACGCAAGCACCTTGCGTCATTGCTGACGCAGTGATCAGAGACTTCGTTCTCCTTGGCCAGCTAGCCGGCGGCATGTCGATGGCGAATTTCGAGACGCACCAACCTTGCGTCGTTGCTGACGCAAGGACCTTCACCTTCACCTTCGTTGGACGGCTAGCCGGTCAGATGACCGGCATGCCGGTGGATTCTCGCTGGCGCAAATCGTGACGCAGCAACGCTGCGTCATTGCTGACGCAGTGGTCAGAGAGTTGGGGTCCTTCAGCTCTTTTGGCCGGTATGCCAGGCAGCTCGCCGGCTAGCCGGTCAAACCTGCTGTGGACTCCTAATTTTTTTCGTTTTCTCATCGTTTTGACCCCAAACTCATGACCATTATACCCCTGAAATCATCAAAAACAAACACCCTTCCTCATTTCTTAATAATAAACACTAAATTCAACGAAAATTAAACTAATTTACACTACGAAAATTTAAAAAGTTAAACTAATATACAAGAAATTGGCTTTTGTTTAACATCGTTAAGCTCGACGGGTTACCTCGTGTTTCTAAGGAGCTTCGAGGAGGTACATGACCTCTCCGGGATGTGGGTCTTTTGCACGATCGGTATCTTAACCTCCATGATATATCTTTAAACGATGACCGTTCACCATGAATGTACGGTTTTCAAGTGGATGTTCTATCTCTATAGCTCCATGAGGTGTAACTTTGGTCACGATGTAAGGTCATGACCACTTCGATCTTAATTTCCCCGGATAATTACTGAACTTTGAATTATATTTCAACACTCTTTGTCCCACTACAAAGTTCTTCTCTCGAATCCGATTATCATGCCATCTCTTGGTATTTCTTTTGTAAAGTTTAGCATTTTCATAAGCATGTAATCGAAATTCATCAAGCTCATTAAGTTTCATCATTCGATTCTTACCAGCTAGAGTGGGATCTAAGTTTAACTTCGCAATAGCCCAATATGCACCCATTTCAAGCTCAAGAGGTAAGTGACAAGCCTTACCATATACCATTCGATACGGAGAAGCACCTACTGGAGTTTTGAACGCAGTATGATAGGCCCATAGTGCATCATCTAATTTCATTGACCAATCTTTTCTAGTAGGACCAACGGTTTTCTCTAAGATAGATTTTACCTCAAGATTTGACACTTCGGCTTGACCATTGGCTTGTGGATGATAAGCAGTATATACACGATGTCTCACCCCATATTTCTCTAAGACTGTCTTCAAATACTTATTAACGAAGTGAGTACCTCCATCACTAATAATTACCCTCGGAGTGCCATGTCTAGTGAAAATATGTGACTTCAAGAACATAATCACCACTCGTGAATCATTAGTTGGTAGAGCCACCGCTTCTACCCACTTAGATACGTAATCAACAGCTAATAAGATGTAGAGGTTACCATTTGACGGAACGAACGAACCCACAAAGTCTATACCCCAAACATCGAATATTTCAACTTCTAACACATTATTACGTGGCATCTCACCCCTCTTGGATATGTTTCCGGTAAATTGACATCTTTCACATCTTTTAGCATATTCATGACAATCTTTAATAATAGAAGGCCAATAGAAACCAGATTGTAATACCTTAGCAGCAGTTCGATCTCCTTTAAAATGTCCACCATAAGGTGAATCGTGACACCCAGCTATAATCGCCTCAATTTCTTCCTTGGCTACACATCTTCTTACCATTTGATCAGCACACACTTTGTAGAGGAAGGATCCTCCCAAAAGAATTGTCTTGCACGGTAAGCTAATCTTTTTCTCTCTTGATAAGTTGAACCTTCAGGAAAAGAACCACTTACCACTAAATTCACAATATCCGCATACCAAGGAGCTTCATAATCACAAACAACGAATAAACTCTCATCAGGAAATTCTTCCCTAACTGCTTCTGTACCACTATTCATTTCTGAACCTTCAAGACGCGATAGATGATCCGCAACCTGATTCTCACACCCTTTTCTATCCTTGATCTCTAAATCAAACTCTTGAAGTAATAAAATCCATCTGATTAACCTTGGTTTAGCATCCTTCTTCTCCATAAGATATCGAATCGCTGAATGATCTGTATAAACAATAACTTTCGCTCCAAGAAGATAAGAGCGAAATTTATCGAATGAATACACAACCGCTAGCAACTCCTTTTCTGTAACTGTATAATTAACTTGAGCACCATTAAAAGTTTTACTAGCATAATAAATCGAATGAAAAACTTTCTCTTTTCTTTGTCCTAATACAGCTCCCATACACAAATCACTCGCATCACACATAACCTCAAACGGTAAATTCCAATCTGGAGGTAATACTATAGGAGCAGAAATAAGCTTTTCTTTGATTTCTTTGAAGGCCGCTAAACAAGCTTCATCAAAAAGGAATTTGGAATCCTTTTCGAGTAAGTTGCATAACGGTTTAGCAATCTTAGAAAAGTCCTTGATAAATCGCCTATAAAAACCAGCATGGCCAAGAAAACTTCTTACCCCTTTAACAAAAATAGGAGGGGGAAGAGTTTTAATTACCTCTATCTTTGCTCTATCAACTTCTAATCCAACACTCGAAACTTTGTGACCCAGAACAATACCTTCGCGAACCACAAAATGACACTTCTCCCAGTTTAAAACCAAATCTGTTTCTTTGCATCTTATTAATACTTTCTCCAAATTATCTAAACATTTATCAAAATCATCACCAAATACGGAGAAATCGTGCGTAAATACTTCAAGAAAGTTATCGATCATATCCCAGAAGATGGCCATCATACATCTTTGAAAGGTAGCAGGAGCATTACACAACCCAAATGGCATTCTGCGATATGCCAAAGTACCAAAGGGGCAGGTAAATGTTGTTTTATGTTGATCTTCTAGAGCCACGTAAATCTGATTATACCCAGAGTAACCATCCAAGAAACAGTAGTATTCTCTTCCGGCTAATTTATCCAACATTTGATCAATGAAGGGCAAAGGGAAGTGATCTTTTCTGGTGGCTTTGTTCAGCTTTCTGTAATCCATGCAAACTCTCCAACCAACTACCGTTCTTGAAGGAATTGCTTCATTTTTATCGTTAAGAACTGTTGTCATTCCTCCTTTCTTTGGTACACACTGAACTGGACTCACCCATTCACTACTCGAGATGGGATAAATAATCCCCGCATCTAAAAGCTTGATCACCTCTTTCTTCACTACATCCTTCATAACGGGCATTAATCTCCTTTGACCTTCAACTGAGCGTGCGTTATCATCTTCAAGTATAATTTTGTGTTGACAATAGGATGGACTAATTCATTTGATGTCAGCAATTGTCCAACCTATTGCCTCTTTGTTGGCTCTCAACACACGCAACAGTTTATCTTCTTGAGGACCTGTTAAATTAGCTGAAACAATAACAGGTAGAGTTTCATTAGTACCTAAATACGCATACCTCAAGTGTGCTGGTAACGGTTTTTCTTCCAATTCCGGAGGAGTTTCAATTGAAGGCTTCTTTTTAGGAATAATCTCCCCCGGTTCTCTGACAGGTTCATAGGCGAGACGCCTATACTTTGGATTTTCAGAATTGAGAGCTGCCACTGTTTCGGCAAGCTCTTCCATCATCTCAGGTCAATCTAATGTTAAAGCGGCCTGCAAAATATCATCAAAATTTAAGCAATTAAATACCTCTTGCGATGCCTGCTCTACTACATCCATTCTGAAGCAATCTTCCTGACAAGCCGGGAATTTCATAGCTCGAAATACATTGAATTTGACCTCCTCGTCTTGTATCCTCATCGTTAATTCGCCATTCTCTACATCAATCAAAGTACGCCCCGTGGCTAGAAATGGTGATCCCAAAATAATGGGGACATTTCTATCCGTGTCGTATTCAAGTATTACGAAATCAACGGGAAATATAAGTGTACCTGCCTTAACGAGGACATCCTCAATTCGGCCTTTAGGATGTGCAAGAGACCTGTCCGCCATTTGCAAGACCATAGAGGTAGGTCTTGCTTCTCCAATTTTTAGCCTATCAAAGATCGATTTGGGCATCAGATTGATGCTCGCACCCAAATCGCATAGTGCTTTTCCTTTCCATTCTTCCCCAATTGATATCGGAATAGTGAAACTCCCCGGATCAACTAACTTTGGAGGTTATTTACTCTGACAAATCGCACTACACTCTTCAGGAAGACCAATCATCTCATTATCACAATAAGGCCTTTTGTTAGTGAGGGCCCTCTTCAAAAACTTCATATACTTAGGAATATCTCGAATAGCCTCTAGTAACGGAATATTAATACTTAGGACCTTCACTCTATTAAAGAATTTTTAAAAATCGGCCAAATCACCCTTTTTCTGAACTCGAGATGGAAACGGTGGTGAAGGGCGATTACTAACAATATCATCTTTCTTCTTTGGAATCTCACTTGGCCTCACTATTTCTTCAACCTCACTATCTTTATCGTTCTCTTTCTCACCCACTTCCTTTTCTTTTCTTGGAACTTCTTTCTCTTTCATAACGGGAAAAGGAGGTGGAGAAAGGTTCTTACCACTTCTTAATGTAACAGCTTTGCAATCTTCATGTTGTCTCGGATTTTCTGTGTCACTAGGGAGTTGCCCTTGTGGACGCTGATTAAGCTGTTTGCAAATTGCTCCATTTGATTCTGTATTAATTTCGTATTTTCTTCAAACGCTTGTTGACGTTCCATAGCTTGTGTCTGAAGAGCAATTAAACTTTCAACGGTTTTCTGAAGGGTAACTACTCCTTCTTGTGGATGGGCAGGTAAGGATTTTTGGTTCATGGTTTCATCGTAAGTATTTTGAGGAGCTTGTCTTTGTACATAATTACCATGATTCTGTCCTCCTTGATAATTTTTGTGTGGTCTTGGATTGTAGTTGTTACCTTGGGGACGCGGCTGATACGCATATGTAGGATTGGCTGCCCCATTAGGATTTGAGTATTGAAACCCAGGATGGTTTCTGTTAGGCTGATATCCATTACCATTTGAATTAAAGTTACCTCTATTGGACACAAACATCACAGGCTCTTGGTTATTCGGACAATTTTCCTCATCATGATCATCTACCCTACAAATCGAACACATATAAACCTCTTGTGCAGCTTGCACAACTACCTTCTTACCCGAAAATCCCTCTTTTACTGCTAGTGTAAGCTGTTTCAACTGTTGCTCTATAGTAGTTTGAATCTTATTCTCAAGCGTAGCAAATTTCTCTTCGATATTAACATTATTCACTCCTTTAACCGGGGTTCTCACCGAAGTCCACCCAACTTCATTCTTGACTGTTCTTTCCAAAATGATTTTAGCATGAACGGGTTGAACTTGAAGAAATCCCGCACCACATAACAAATCCAATTTCTCTCTTGAAGTCCCATCAAGGCCTTTGTAAAATATTTTTAGTTGTTGTTGTTCTGTAAAGCCATGATCGGGAACCCTTCGTAAACACATCTGAAATCTTGTCCAGCTCTTACCCAAAGTCTCATCATACTTTTGACGGAAATGTGTTAACTCAAGTTGATCATCTAACCTCATGTTACTTGGGTAATACCTGTCAAAGAAAGCAGTTTCTAATTGGTCCCAGTTTGTTATCTTCGTAGGATCTTGTGTATCGTGCCATTCACTTGCTCCATCAATGACAAAAAATTGAAACGCAGCGTAATATAGTTGTTCTCTTGAAACCCCTTGTGTGATGTAAGAATCACATATCTACTTGAATTTCGGTACAGCTCGGATAGGATCTTCTCCTGGTCTACCACGAAAATTTCCAAAATTTTGGAATTGAGCTAACATACCCGAATCTGGACAAAATCTTGGAACATTGATATCTGGAGCACCTACTCCTAGAGCAGGAGCACGAAATGGAGCTTCTGGAGGACCATTAACAAACCATGGATCTTGATTCATCACTATCTTAACTTGAGGATTAGGATTTAGTGGTTGAACTTGAGGAATAATGCCTGGAGGCGCTATTGGTTGGCCATTTGCGTCTAGCTGACCTTGTCCATTATTTTGTTGATTCTGAAGATTGATAGTCTCCATTCTGTTAATTAATTCTTCTACTTCTAAAGCTTCTTGTTCTCTCCTTCTCTTGTTAGCAAGTCTGATCAATGATTCTGGATTATTAAGGATCGGAGGTGGCTCTAGATCCTTGAATAGTCTTCTTCACATACACCAAACCTAAAAACCTGAAAAAGCTAAACAAACAAAAAGCGTAAAATTGAAAATAAAAATAAATGCAACTATCACTAAAGGAATAAACACTGTGGTCACACGCTACCGTCCCCGGCAGCGGCGCCAAAAACTTGGTGGTCCTTTGTGTGTTCTAAAATAAATGCAAAAGTAATTGAACCACAACCTCAAGTGTACGGTTGTCCCAAGTAGTAATAATGATCTAGGATCGTTCGCAGGGACAGTTTGGTTAATCACAATGCTTATCCACTAATGAATGATTGCACTTGAGAAAGCAAATAAGATAAAATGATTGATTTGATTTTTGTATTACTTCTAAGTGATAAAATACTAAATGGAAAATGCAACTAAAAACTAAGACGCAAGTAAAATGGTGTAGAACGCAAGTATGAGAAGATAGCACTTTAGAACGCAAGGGGTCTTCCTAATCCTATTTCATAACCTATGTTGTTTAAGGGTTAAATTGGTCAATTACAATGGTCGAGATTCTAAATTCCTTATACCCCCGTCAGGGTGGACTATAAGGCTATCCTAGAGTGTCACTAGTCCCGTCAGGGTAAATATGATCCACTTTTGGATGTTTAAGTTTTATTACCTCATTGGCCCTAGAATTAGCTAAGTTCGTCAGAATCAATAACTTCTATTCTAGATTGAATAAATGGTTTTGTACCTAAACCCTCCATCAGGATGATCCAATTGCCACTAATTGGAATAGCCTAGATACTAACACCTGTTCCTAGTTCATGACTCTAAAAACAGTAAATATTCTTAATTTATCGAAAAGAGTAAAAGATACACTCTAATTTAATTTATCAGAAACCCAAATTCAACATATGAAATTCAATACGATTGGGAATTACCCATATAGCATTCTCAAGCACTAAAATGTATTTTGCTCGTATTAATTGAAAATAAAACTAAATTAAATAAAATGGAATTCATATTGTTTTACAAAATTAAAGATAAAAGAACCTAATTTCCGGAATAGGAATGACTGAGAACGGAGATATAGACCCTCTCCAGCTCTTGCAGCTTCTTCTTTCTTGCTTCAGTTGCTTCTCTCTGATGTTTAATCTTGTAGAATGTAAATTGTTGTGAAAATAGAAGTCAAAGGCTCCTTTTATAAGTGGAAAAACGGATTAGGGCTTGGACCTAAGAATAAAACACTAATTAAATGTCCAAGCCCAACTTCTAAGTCCAAAATTCCGTAACTGCTGATACACCTTCACTAAAACGGCTTTTCCTGCTTCGTTATGACTCCGATTGACTTGATTCCAGTTGCAAAAGTTCCGTAACTCGATAAGGAACGTTTTATCTTCAAAGGTCAGCGGCTAAATCATCTCTTAAGCACCTCGAAATCAGCAATCTATGGCCTAGAAAACAGATTTTCAGCTCTAAAAATAATTTCTTTCAGGATTTATCTTTAAGTCTTGACTCTATATAACGATCTTTGACTCTCTTCTCGGATTCCATTCCTAGCTAGTATTCAAAACCTACAAACTTTACACTAAAATACACAAGATTACGCGCAAAAGTTTAATAAATTAAAAATACTAGAAATAAAATAGGAATTCTGGATTATTGCATTTTTAACTCAAAAGTCTATCAAATTGATCAAATAAACACAAAAAATGATGTCTCCTAAGGGTCGAAAATAAGAACAATTAAGGAGACATCAAGACCCCCAACTCAAACCTTTGTCGTCCCGACAAAGCAAAACAAAACAAAACAAGGGCTAGAAGTAAACGCAAGAACAAATAGAAGCTAGCAAATACACCTAAAGCAATTGTTAAGATAAATCTCATATAGCAAACTCTAGGAACTAATATACACATACAATTATCATGCAAAATCGAACATAAATAATGTCAATCATAAAATTAAAGTTGCAATGCTAGAAGGTTACACTTGTACTCATATCTGTATGATGGCTATAGGGTGGTCATTAATCCTAACTCGCTTTGAACGCTCCACCTAGTATATTCCCTATCAACAGAATCATAAATTCACTATGCACTTAGGAATCACGAGGTCTTTATGGTTTTAATAATGACTTAAGAACGGTATGGATGTATATTTGGTAAATTTGAAGTGAGCTTTTGGCTCTCTCCTCACTTACCATCAACAATGTCCTCGAGCTTTAGTTTACGCTCAAAAATGTTCTCACTCACCCATTTGACGCATTAATGTTGCGTCCCCATGTCAACCCAAATAAAACTAAGATGATTTCCAAAAATATTCCACTTTGCCGGTTTATTTTATTCTTTCTTTCTTTTTATTTTCTTTTTCATTTCTTTTCTTCTCTTTTTTTTTGTATAAGATACCCATGACCATTATTTTATATGGAAGGTCATGTCTCTTACGATTTTTCTTTTCTCTCTTATTTTGTATAAGAGGAAATGTTCAATCTCAGGGAAGAATAAGAGATTGTTTGGAGCCACAATTGAAAGGGCCATTGACCTTGATGAGCCTAGTGAAAAGAAACCAAAGATAGAGGCACCATCACAACCACTACAAAGAAATTAACAGCTATAATGAGTGTACCACCAAGGCCTAAATCAAAGACACCAATCCATGATAAAAGTTCTTCTTCAAATCTTCATGAAAATTCAGACATGCCCCTAGCATGGGAAATTGAATTACAGGATGAAATTAATTATTTAAAGAAATAATTTGTTGCTTGCTGGGAGGAAATTTCAACGATTAATTAGGTATTAAACGAAGTAACTGAAGACTTGGATATTGATAATTATGCTTCTTCTTCGGAAGATGATTTGCTGGATCTTTATGGCCAGGTACCCAGTTCTAATTCTTCTTCCTAAATGCTTGTAAGCATTAGTTTAGGTAGTTTTAAATTTTATTTCTTTATTGAGTCTTTTTCGAGTCGTGGGGACACGGCTTACTTTTGAGTTGGAGGTGGGGATTCATTGTCCTCATCTTCATTTTTGTTTTTGCATAAAATTAATATTTTTTTAGGTTTGAATTGGCATAGAATATATTGAATGTACACGTTGAGCATGATTTAATTAAGTTAATGATAGTAAGTAGTATGTTTTTGAAAGGTGTCACTAATATGATTAGTATGCATGTATGAAAACAAGAAATAAAAGATAGAAAATTTAATGAGCAATGCTAAGAAGTCATGTTGAAACTTAGGGAGAGTTATTTGGTGTGTAGAACGTGAGGTCTGAAAGTAGTTGAAAACCCACTTGTCTATGAACTAGTAGTGAAAAAGTAACAACATATGGTAGTTAGAAAATTGAATAAGGCGGTTCTTTAATATTGAAGCTACTTGAAGCCTTTTAGCTTTCTTACCCTTTTAATTGATTATATGACTATGTATCCATATTAGCCCCTCTGATCCTTTCTAAAGCCTTTTTATTTTAACCACATTATAAGCCATACCGTTTAGTTTATAGGACTTATCCATATGACCCGAACTCGAATCGCAAAACCTGAGACAACTCGTTTCAGAGCTTGAGTTTGGGGTGGTGGGTTTCTTCATTAGGGAACATTGGGTTTGGGAAATTGTAATTGTGATATTATTGATGATAAAAAAAGTTAGTATGATAACACTTTGCCAGGGTAAGAGTAAATGAAAAAAGCTGATAAGCATGAATTGAAAAAAAATATATGAGAAAAATAGCGTGATATCTCAACATCAAAAAGAGATTCATAGCTAGAAAAAATAAAAATTTGATATGAAAAGAATATATATTTGGACCGGCAAGGTGGAACTTATATATCATCATAAAGAGGCTTTATTTGGGATTATTTGCGGATGGACATTAAAGCATCAAAACTGGGTTGAGTGATAAAATCTTCTAGTGAAAACTCAAGCTCTAGGGCGTTTCGTTAATGGAATGTGAGGAGAGAGAGCCAAAAGCTCACTTTTCATTATCCAAATATACCACACCATCCCTAGGCCACGTTATAACCATAAAGACTGAGGATTTCTCGCTACTTGGTGGAGAAACAATAGAGCTATTAGGTTGTAGGTTGGTGGAGAAACAATAGAGCTATTAGTTTAATTAATCAATATTTCATCAATCAATCATTGACATTTACTTTTATTTTCTATAATTCATTGAACTATCTATTGCTACGCTTTTCTGTTAATCCATTCCTATAATTCCCTGAGAACGAATCTATACTTATCATTAAGACTTGCGTACGACTTGTGACACTTGCAGTGAGTACCATGTTTAGGTTTGGGTTTTAGTTTCATCTTATTTTATTGTGATTTTATAACACCCAAGCCAACACCACTTAGTGATATTTGTGTATCCATTATTGAATTTGTTTAATACTTTCTCAATATGGTGTGATTGAGTTAATACTATTCCTTTAGGTATTTAAAGAATCTTGATACCCAAAATAACATCTATAAGACCTAGATGGAGGTAATTAAATAATTATTACTTCCAATGATAAACATATAGTCCACATATAAGTACATAATGTTATTTACTTTATCGTTTTATTTTAGATAAACACATTTGTCACATTCATTTATCTTGAAACTATTTGAAATCATGACTTTGTAAAATTTGTCATGCCATTGATTTGGTGCCCATTTTAGACCATAGAGGTATTTAATTAGCTTAGATACTTGCTTATGTTTACATTGAACAATGTAATCTCATGTTGTTCAATGTATATCTCTTTGTTTATTTCTCCATTTAGGTACGACTACTCATAGGACACTGGAATATATTGCATTTGTAGTTATTTGATTTGTACAATATGGTCTATATTTTTACACTAGCATATTTTGCATTTCTAGTTATAAGATTTGTACAATATGGTATATATTTTCACAAATTAGGCAAGAGGAACATACAATGTCGTAAAACAAATATTGTACAACTTTATTTTAACATATCAAATATTGTTATGTAGATGGGTGAATGGAAAGAACATAAGAGATAAACTAAATATCCTGAATATTATATTTGGGTAATTTCACTATAAGATTATGTGTTACTTTCGAATCTCTGTGAAATAAAAATAGGAGTATCAAATTATGTTTTGAATTCAAATGACTAATTTTATCAATTTATTTTTGTTTTGAAAATCTTTAGATATATTTAAGATTAAGAGACGAAAGAACTATCGGCGAAAAAATAGACATTGACAGGTAAATAAAATGTATATATGTGACATATATTTGTTGCATTGTAATGTGTTTTTATTTATGTTTTGACATTTCTTAAGGAATTAAAGAGGCTAAGGATATTTATATACAAGGAATTCCAAAGCCAGACACCCTATTACCAGGAAAAAAACCAACAAACGCAAAGTATAATATCATGTGTTGACAAAGTATTTTTCCTAGGTTGTACAATTTAGCGTGAACTCAAGCGTTCAGAATAAGCCACCATACGATGTTTTATACATATACTTTTTTAAAATCTGAATAGGGTATTAATAATAATGGTTATATGATGTCTCCCTTTTTTGTGATAAATGACATCATTTAATATAGAAATTGGACTTAGTATATAGACTTTTGAGCATATTTTGTTATATTGTACTTTCTTCCTTCGAAATCATAGTATTGTTACTTTTAGAGATTTTGTATGTTAATTTGTTTGTTTAGTATCAAGTACTAAGGTAAATGGATTCTAGGAGCCATTAATATGAAGAGAAGAAATAAAGTTTAAAGTCCAAGAGCAAAAGGAAGTGTCAAAAGGGAGAAAGATCTCACTTTAGTGAAGGAGGAGGAGCATTCGAAACTGGAAAGTCGTCACGCCTAGGTCTCCCTAAGCCCAAACAGTTCTGATTCAGACTTGGTGGTTCAAATTAAAAAGGTGCACCTTTGACTTAGTGAAATTGAAGAAGTAGAATCGGGTGATTTGGACCTACGGTGCAAAAGTTACACCTATTTTAAAAAAGCGTGTTCAGTATTTACGGGTATTGTAAAATGGACTTGGGGCCGTAATCATTTAATTAAGTCAAATAAGGGTCCAATCTATTTTTAAGCTCTATATAGAAATTAATAAGCATCACAAATACATATTTCAATTTCATTTAATTTTAGTCAAATAAGGAACTCCTTTCTCCAACCAACAACTCCAATCATTCCTTTAATTAGTTTCTATCTTCTATTTATGTTCTTAGGAAACATGTAGTTAATTATCTTCATTTCTGTTTTAAATACAAATATGAGCTAAATATGTATATACTTGAGAATCGCGTAAGGGGTAAGCCCTAGTTTAATATATTTAGTAATTTTGAATTGGGATTGTGTTTCAATTCAATTCTTGATAGGTATTCATATTGACTAATATTTCATGCTTGTTGACTATTTTTAATTTGGCGAATTAGAAATATGTAGTAATTAAGATAGTCACTAGTGGCAGTGATCATCCGGAAGGAGGGTTTAATTACTGAACTAGATATTAAACGCGTGGTATTCGTTATTGATCCTGACGGGCTTGACTAACCGCGTAGCCAATTGCGCAATTTTTTTAATCATCTGAATGTAGCTTGTATTCACCCTGACGGGGTTCATAATACTGTATGATAGATTCTAAGTATACCCTAATGTGAGTTAGGAGATTTTAGAGTCTCAACTAATATAGAATTAAACGAAAGCACTACATGTATGAACTTAGCTGGATTCCTAGCAATACTTAAGTGTACCTTTCATATTTGTGTTACCCTTTAGACTTTACTTTATTTTCTTGTTATTTAATCGTTGTTAATTTTAATTTCTTGCATTTAGTATTTTCATAAACAAAAACCAAACAAACATATCTTTATCTATTTTTTATTTACATTGCATGACAACTAATTTTACATATCGTTTAACACATCTGTTTCACCGCACAATCCCTGTGGAGACGATTTATCTCATTTTATTTATTTATTACTTGGACGACTCGTACACTTGTGATCATTTCTCTTCTTAATGTTGATTTTTTATCACACTCTAAAATTGGCTAGTATTATAGTGATGATGTAAATGTTGTAATTGATGTGGATGATGAGGGAGATAGCGATTTGGAGGAAGGTGAAGTTGATTTGATAAATGTATGACTTGAGAGTGTTACAATTGATGATACGAAAAAGTAAATAATTCATCGAGTAGTGAATTAATTTTTTAGTTTTTATGTTTTTGCTAAATTTGTGTTAATGGGTTAATGTTGTTTTTGTTAATTAAGTAGTTAATTAGAAAATTGTGATATTTTTTAAAGATATTAACTTTTATTGTGATTGTGGGAGTTTATAGATTATAGTTGTTTTCGTTGATGATATGTGTAGAACATTCGAACTATTAAGTTTGAAATTCTAGAAATTGTTAGGTCATGTACAGAAGATTGCACCATTGATATTTTGATATGTTTTAAGGGACTTTGGATGCGAGATAATAAAATTAGTTTAGTTCAAAGTTTAATTGATTTTTAGTTTGTTACAATGAGTTTTTAGTTTCCATTTTTTAAACAATAATAAATCAATGCGTATATTTTACTTTATGTATAATTTGTTATTATTTTTTATTAATCTAGTTGTTAGCTAAATTATCAAAACATTTTTATATTGCTAAAGTCCTCTATGATATGTTCAAGTAGAAATTACCTTTTATTACAAATAAGTTAGTCAAGAAAGAAATAGGATTTGTTTGTCAAGAAAATAATTTCATCAAGAAAAGGTAAATTGTTACATTCTTAAAAATATATATATATACTTTTGTTAAAGTAGTCGTCTCAACATTAATGATAGTTAGTAACAAAGAATACAAAATTTATTTAAATTTAAAAAATTTCATTATTTTTTCTACTGTAGAACCTTTTATTCATGGATTACTTTTGTACTTGCACTGTCAGGAGAGTTAAATTGGAGAATATGTCCTAAGCAATTAGGGTTAAAGAGTTACCTCCTTTATTTCATTGCCTTTAAATATATTTACTTATTCTTTTTTATATATTTTTGGTCAAATTCTTATTAATAATAAATTTTATAGTGTAATATCCTTGTGGAGGGATAACAAGCTATTTATTATTGTTTGATTTTAAGGGTTCTTTTTATTTTTCATAATACTTTCAGCCATAGGTTTTACCTAGTTACTAATGAGAGATGAATTTTTACTAGAAGAACAAACCACTTTTGCTGACTTTTGAAAAGATTTTGATTTTTTTAAATATTAAACTTTATGTGGTACAACTGTTTATATGTATATAAAATGTCATAATATAAAATAAATATATAATGATTTCAAACGAACACATCTAGATTTCAATATTTAAGAGAATTACTTTATGTGGACACACCAAACTAGGGATTAAGCCAAAAACTGAATCTTACTACCAACTAAATACAAAAAAAACATACTTCATTTTTAATAATTTTTTTACAAAAATTTTAAACAAAATACCACGAAATAAAATTTAAGTAAAAAGAACCCTAATTATTTACTCCCTATGTTCCAAAATTAATGTAAATTTAATAAAAATAATTTTTCAATATTATTGTCCACTTAGAATATCAAGACACGTTTTTTCAACTTATTTTTGAAAAATCCAGAATGATGACCCACAAAATAAAGAAGGTGCAGGATGAGGAAGGGTATGAGTTGGAAAACAAAGCCTAGCTCCATCATGTTCCCGATGGTGACAGAGTTATATCTTGAGGGCATGAACGTAATTCTTGTACCCTAAGGTGTACATGGCTCTTATCAGATCACCAACACTTAGAATCCTTCTACGATTGTTAATGCAAAGTTCACTAGCTTCTGATGTGATGAACCTAATGAACACGGTAACGTATTTACGAGCCTCTTTCTTAGATTTATCTAAGATATAAGCATTCCCATGCAGTATTTGTTGCATTATTCTTCCCACATTACTCAAAATCCCTACACTCTAGTTGGTGGTGCTTGTGTCCCTGCATATAAATCCATTAAAATACTAGTTAGTGATTGTATATTGTAGGGTTCAAACTTTCCATTATCTAAGCATTTATTAGATCTACAATTGATTATCATACCACAAATATGTGGTATATTCTAGATCTACCAAAATATGTTTGTGGAACTGAGAGAGTATCTTTACTCTCGAAGAAATAGACATCCACCCAAAGAAATACATCAA
Organism: Nemophila menziesii; assembly: GCA_029959085.1. Classification (NCBI taxonomy): domain Eukaryota; kingdom Viridiplantae; phylum Streptophyta; class Magnoliopsida; order Boraginales; family Hydrophyllaceae; genus Nemophila; species Nemophila menziesii. The sequence continues at coordinate 1,188,229 of JARWIR010000044.1, forward strand.
AAAAACCTTTCCATCCTATCTCATTTTATGTCCATCGTGATATTCATTAATATGCATACCCCTCGGTGGTGGTCCTTTGTGTGTTCTAAAAATTAAATGCAAATGCTAATCGAACCACAACCGCAAGTGTACGGTTGTCCCAAGTAGTATGTATGGTAATACAGATTCGTTCCAAGGACGGATGGTTGATCACAATGTTTAGCAAGTAGTGATTGATGCACTTATGAAAAATAAAAGATAATAAAATGTTTGTTTGGTTTTGTTGATTAACGCTAATGAATGAAAGACAAATAATTAAATGCAAGTAAAAGCTTAGACGCAAGTAAAATTATGTAAAACGCAATATGAGATGTAGCACTTGAGAACGCAAGGATCCTCCCTATCCTATTTCTTAACTTATGTTGTTTAAGGGCTAAATTGGTCAATTACAATGGTCGGGATTCTAAATTCCTTATACCCCAGTCAGGGTGGACTATAAGGCAATCCTAGGGTGTCACTAGTCCCGTCAGGGTAAATATGATCCACCTTTAGATGTTTAAGTTTTATTACCTCATTGGCCCTAGAATTAGCTAAGTTCGTCAGAATCAATAGCTTCTATCCTAGATTCGAATAAATGGTTCTGTATTTAAACCCTCCGTCAGGATGATCCAATTGCCACTAATTGGAATAGCCTAAATACTAACACCTGTTCTTAGTTAGCTACTCTAAAAACAGTAAAATAATCTCAATTTATTGAAAAGAGTAAAAGCCCTAATTTAGTTTAATTCAATAAAAACCCAAATTCAACATTCGTTAATTAATAAGATTGGGATTCACCCATTATTTGTTCTCAAGCACTATGAAAAGCTTAGCTCATATTAGAATTAAAAACTGAATTAAAAATAAAGGAATTCATATTTGATTACAAAATTAAAGATAAGAAAAACCTAATTTCCGGAATAGGAATGACTACGAACGGAGATATAGACCCTCTCCAGCTCTTGTAGCTTCTTCTTCTTCCTTCCGTTGACTTCTCTCTGGTGTTTTATCTTGTAGAATGTGAATTGTTTTTTGACACTCTCTTCTAAGGATGAGTTGATTTGAAGAACAAATTGAGAGGTACTGAATAATGAGGTCTAAAGACCTATTTATAATCACAAAATCGGATTAGGGCTTTTACTTAAGGATTAAGTAAAAATTAGAAAAGCCCAAGTCCACTAATTAAGCCCAAATCCCGTAACTGCTGATACACCTTCACTAAAACGGCTTTTCCCGCTTCATTATGACCCCGATTGACCTCATTCCAGTTGCTAAAGTTCCGTAACTCGATAAGGAACATAATCTCTTCAAGGGTCAGCGGCTAAATCATCTCTTAAGCACCTCGAAATCAGCAATCTATGGCCTGGAAAATAGATTTTCAGCTCTAAAAATAATATCTTCGGGATTTATCTTTAAGTCTTGACTCCATATCATGATCTTTGACTTTCTCCTCGGATTCCTCTTCTAGCTAACATCTAAAAACTGTAAACTTTACACTAAAAATACCAATATTACGCGCAAAAGTTTAATAAATCAAAATTACTAGAAATAAAATGGAAATTCTGGATTATTGCATATTAGCACCAAAAGTCTATCTAAATAATCAAATAAACACCAAAAATGATGTCTCCCAATGGCATAAAATTAGAACATTTAGGGAGACATCAAGACCCCCAACTCAAACCTTTGTCGTCCCGACAAAGCAAAACTAAATAAAACAAGGGGAATGAAGTAGATGCAAGAGAAAATAGAAGCTAGCAAATAAACCCTAAAGCAATGCTAAAGATAAATCTCATATAGCAAACATTAAGAACTAACATATACATACACTAATCATGCAACATCAAACATAAATAATCTCAATCATAAAATTAAAGTCGCAATGCTTGAAGGTTACACTTGTACTCATCTCTGTATGATGGCTATAGGGTGGTCATTAATCCTAACTCGCTTTGAACGCTCCACCTAGCGTATTCCCTATCAACAGAATCATAAATTCACTATGCACTTAGGAATCACGAGGTCTTTATGGTTTTAATAATGGCTTAAGGACGGTGTGGATGTATATTTGGTAAATTTGAAGTGAGCTTTTGGCTCTCTCCTCACTTACCATCAACAATGTCCTCGAGCTTGAGTTTACGCTCAAAAATGTTCTCACTCACCCATTTGACGCGCTAATGTTGCGTCCCCAATGTCAACCCAAATGAGACTAAGATGAATTCCAAAAATATTCCACTTTGCCGGTTTATTTTATTCTTTCTTTCTTTTTATTTTCTTTTTCATTTCTTCTCTTTTTTTTTTTGTACAAGATACCCATGACCATCATTTTGATGTGAAAAGTCATGTCTCTTATAATTTTCTTTTTCTTTCTCTTTTTTTTTTTTTAAATTCAAATCCCGGCAAAGGGTTACAAATAATAATATCATCTACCTTTTTGTGCCTCAATACAAACACATATAATCTCTTCCCAATGTAATTTCCCAAATGTGGACCCTCCACCCCAAACTCAAGCTCGAGACAAGTCTCAGGGTTGTGATTCAAGTGCGGGTCATTTGGTCATGCTTAATAATCTAAGGGATAATGGGCTTATATCGTGGCTACAAAAGAAAAGGCTTAAGGCTCAAAATTGGGCTAAGACGGATGAAATTATAATAAGGGATAGCAAGCTATAAGGCTTCAAATGGCTAACAAAGAACTGCCCCTATCATTTTCCTAAGTACATAGCTTGTCTTTAGTTCATATCTAGGTGGGTTCTCTACTAATTAGGATTTCACGTTCTACACACCAAACATATTCCTTAAGTACAAGCTTACTTCATTTGCATTGTTCATTAATTTTTCCTATCAATTACCTATGTTAGCATGCAATTGTAAGTGCGTTTTATGTTATTCCCTAAAGTCCACTATCTACTATCATAGATTCATCAAAAGTATGCTTAAAAGGGACATTTAAAATCTTCTACAGTCAAACGCAACTCCTAATTATTTTATTGAAAGCAATTAAAACAAATAAACACATAAAAACTGGGATGAGGCAACGAACCCCACCCCAAACTCAAAAATGAGTCGTGTCCCCACGACTCGAAAAGACTCAATAAAGCAATTAAACTAATATACACTAAATGAGAAAGGATAGGAAAACATATCTGTATCGGCACTAGGCCGATTACGTGTAGTCTCATGTTGAAGTTTTGCATACTTCGAACTCTCATGTCATATTTTCCAAGTCTTCATCTTTTCCTAACCCTCTTAATCATCATCTCTTCTACGAAAATCTTTCCTCAACATCCAACTTTTTATCTTCATCATGTTCTTCGTACCTTTTCCAACCTTCATGGTCATCTTTGATGACCCCAAACTCAATTTTTCACCTACTTAAAGATTACTTGCAAAATATATAATATTAATATGCTCAAACAATTCACAATTCCTCCGCTAAATAACTAAAATAAATCTTAATTCCCAACTGGTAATAGAAATAAAAGAATAGTTCTAGCTATTTTACCGGATTGGCCATGGAATTTATGATGATTTGATACCTTGCACTTGCAATCTCCAACCTTCAAATTACCAGAGCTTTTGATGAAATTTGTGTCTCTTGATATTGTTGAAAGTGGCACAGTAGTGGAATTTGTGATTTAGTTGAGATGGGTATTTAATATCTATGGTGTTGGAAAGGTTTAAAGGATATAATTTAAGCTTTGGTGAAGAAATTTTTTGGGTTAAAACTTGAATTTCTTGGTGTTTTTGGAAAGATTTGTGATTGATTATGTGTTGGGATGATGTTTAGAGGTAAGGATTGGTGATATATTGGTGTTTTGATGATGGAATTTAAGTGTTTTTGGAGCTTTGGTTCGTCATCAATGGTGCTAAGTGGAGACGCAACCACGAGACGCAACTAATGCCGGGCCTCAAAACGCTGGGTCAGAAACTTTTAGCTGTTCATACGAAATTTTCGACTTCACCATTGGATAGAGCTCGAAAAGTTATGCGGTTTAGGCTCAAGAAAAAGTTAATTCCGACCTCCGAGCGTCAAGTTATGATCTTCCGAAGTTTTGATACCTGGGGTACAGCACCGAAAACGGGTACCCGCATTCTACAAACCGGGTACCCGGTTTCTACTGTATTGGAACCCAAAATTTTCATTCTTTTTCGTTCTAGGTATCCCAAACTCGTGACCTTTACTCCTGTAATCATCAAAAACACCAACCTTTCTCATTTCTTAAAAATAAACACTAAATAAATAACCATTACTCTAATTCACACTAAGAATTTAAAAGACATGAAAGCAATTTAAAACATGGGTTGTCTCCCAAGAAGCACTTTTGTTTATTACGTCTTTAAGTTCGACGCGTTACCTTCCATGAAGATGGTATTGAGGCCCTTGCGGTGTTCCTCCGCTTAAATTCGCCTCGTCCTTGGCATGTAAGCTTTGAAACCTTCCCCCTTAAAATTTTATTCAATCGATCTCTGAAAGGGGGAGGGTAGTATCTCCGTTTCGCCTTCTTGCTTTCATGGCGAAACTCGTTCTTCACCACACGATAGTAGATAACCGTTCTCGACGGTATAAGCTCATTTGTATTTTCTTTAATCTCGCGTTCCTCTTTAAAGTGTGGTGGGTAGGTGCTTCTCCTTGCCGCTTTACTCTCGCGGTGTAGCACCTTTCTTGCGTAGCACCTTTTGATCATTTTTAATAATAGAGGTGATTCCGATATTTTATCTCTAATGATGACTAGTGGTGGAGATAGGGATTGGTGAACTTTTTGTGGTGGAATTCGATTTCTCTTTTATTATGAAGCTTTAACTCTTCAATTGGTTTCTCAACCACTTCACATTCGTCTTCGCTTTCAATCCAATCTTCCACTATTACTTCATCATATTCTCGATGTGGAATCTGAATCTCGATCACCTTTTCTTCTTGTTTGCGTTCAGTATCTGGATCATGTGCACGCACCATAGGAATAGCAATCTCAGCTTCAATTTCTAGGATTTTTGTTGCTACTCCTTCTTCCACCATGCTAATAGGATTGTTAACCACATGGTGGTCTTCATTTATAACCGGCATGATGGTCATATCACTATCAATAGTATCTTCCTTCAACACCTCCTCCTCAACTACTTCTTCCAGTTGATCTCTTCTATCCCTCGGGGGAGTGGAATCTTCATAAGACATACTACCAGTTTCAACTAAGTTAGGAGGGTTGTTTCGGGCAGCCATTTCATCTAGGCTCTGTTGTATGAGTGCATGGGTGGCTTTGAATTCCTCATCTCTTGCCTTACGCTCTGGTTTTCCTGCTTGAAATTCCTCGCGTAGGCGATTAACTCTCTCTAGTAGTGTCTCTTGCTGATAGTGTTGAGGTAAAGGTTGTTGAATGTTTTCAACCCAATGGTTGTTCCATTCTTGCTCGTGTTGATAGTGATATGGTGTTTGTTGTTGAGTACTTCCGATCCATTGATTGTTCCATCCTTGCTCTTGCGGGTATTGATAAGGTTGTTGGTAGAAGTTACTACCCCATTGTTGTTGTCCCGAAGAGTCTTCCCAATAGTCATATGGATCGGGATCTGGGTAATGTCCTCTATACATCTTTAATTAAATTTCTTGATCATTACCTGAATAAAGCACCTGTAAAAACAAAACAAGCAAACACAAGCGTAAAACTGAAAAATAAAAATAAATGCAACTATCACTAAAGGATAAACACCGTGGTCACACGCTACCGTCCCCGGCAGCGGCGCCAAAAACTTGGTGGTCCTTTGTGTGTTCTAAAAATTAAATGCAAATGCTAATCGAACCACAACCGCAAGTGTACGGTTGTCCCAAGTAGTATGTATGGTAATACAGATTCGTTCCAAGGACGGATGGTTGATCACAATGTTTAGCAAGTAGTGATTGATGCACTTATGAAAAATAAAAGATAATAAAATGTTTGTTTGGTTTTGTTGATTAACGCTAATGAATGAAAGACAAATAATTAAATGCAAGTAAAATCTTAGACGCAAGTAAAATTATGTAAAACGCAATATGAGATGTAGCACTTGAGAACGCAAGGATCCTCCCTATCCTATTTCTTAACTTATGTTGTTTAAGGGCTAAATTGGTCAATTACAATGGTCGGGATTCTAAATTCCTTATACCCCCGTCAGGGTGGACTATAAGGCAATCCTAGGGTGTCACTAGTCCCGTCAGGGTAAATATGATCCACCTATAGATGTTTAAGTTTTATTACCTCATTGGCCCTAGAATTAGCTAAGTTCGTCAAAATCAATAGCTTCTATCCTAGATTCGAATAAATGGTTCTGTATTTAAACCCTCCGTCAGGATGATCCAATTGCCACTAATTGGAATAGCCTAAATACTAACACCTGTTCTTAGTTAGCTACTCTAAAAACAGTAAAATAATCTCAATTTATTGAAAAGAGTAAAAGCCCTAATTTAGTTTAATTCAATAAAAACCCAAATTCAACATTCGTTAATTAATAAGATTGGGATTCACCCATTATTTGTTCTCAAGCACTATGAAAAGCTTAGCTCATATTAGAATTAAAAACTGAATTAAAAATAAAGGAATTCATATTTGATTACAAAATTAAAGATAAGAAAAACCTAATTTCCGGAATAGAATGACTACGAACGGAGATATAGACCCTCTCCAGCTCTTGTAGCTTCTTCTTCTTCCTTCCGTTGACTTCTCTCTGGTGTTTTATCTTGTAGAATGTGAATTGTTTTTTGACACTCTCTTCTAAGGATGAGTTGATTTGAAGAACAAATTGAGAGGTACTGAATAATGAGGTCTAAAGACCTATTTATAATCACAAAATCGGATTAGGGCTTTTACTTAAGGATTAAGTAAAAATTAGAAAAGCCCAAGTCCACTAATTAAGCCCAAATCCCGTAACTGCTGATACACCTTCACTAAAACGGCTTTTCCCGCTTCATTATGACCCCGATTGACCTCATTCCAGTTGCTAAAGTTCCGTAACTCGATAAGGAACATAATCTCTTCAAGGGTCAGCGGCTAAATCATCTCTTAAGCACCTCGAAATCAGCAATCTATGGCCTGGAAAATAGATTTTCAGCTCTAAAAATAATATCTTCGGGATTTATCTTTAAGTCTTGACTCCATATCATGATCTTTGACTTTCTCCTCGGATTCCTCTTCTAGCTAACATCTAAAAACTGTAAACTTTACACTAAAAATACCAATATTACGCGCAAAAGTTTAATAAATCAAAATTACTAGAAATAAAATGGAAATTCTGGATTATTGCATATTAGCACCAAAAGTCTATCTAAATAATCAAATAAACACCAAAAATGATGTCTCCCAATGGCATAAAATTAGAACATTTAGGGAGACATCAAGACCCCCAACTCAAACCTTTGTCGCCCCGACAAAGCAAAACTAAATAAAACAAGGGGAATGAAGTAGATGCAAGAGAAAATAGAAGCTAGCAAATAAACCCTAAAGCAATGCTAAAGATAAATCTCATATAGCAAACATTAAGAACTAACATATAAATACACTAATCATGCAACATCAAACATAAATAATCTCAATCATAAAATTAAAGTCGCAATGCTTGAAGGTTACACTTGTACTCATCTCTGTATGATGGCTATAGGGTGGTCATTAATCCTAACTCGCTTTGAACGCTCCACCTAGCGTATTCCCTATCAACAGAATCATAAATTCACTATGCACTTAGGAATCACGAGGTCTTTATGGTTTTAATAATGGCTTAAGGACGGTGTGGATGTATATTTGGTAAATTTGAAGTGAGCTTTTGGCTCTCTCCTCACTTACCATCAACAATGTCCTCGAGCTTGAGTTTACGCTCAAAAATGTTCTCACTCACCCATTTGACGCGCTAATGTTGCGTCCCCAATGTCAACCCAAATGAGACTAAGATGAATTCCAAAAATATTCCACTTTGCCGGTTTATTTTATTCTTTCTTTCTTTTTATTTTCTTTTTCATTTCTTCTCTTTTTTTTTTTGTACAAGATACCCATGACCATCATTTTGATGTGAAAAGTCATGTCTCTTATAATTTTCTTTTTCTTTCTCTTTTTTTTTTTTTAAATTCAAATCCCGGCAAAGGGTTACAAATAATAATATCATCTACCTTTTTGTGCCTCAATACAAACACATATAATCTCTTCCCAATGTAATTTCCCAAATGTGGACCCTCCACCCCAAACTCAAGCTCGAGACAAGTCTCAGGGTTGTGATTCAAGTGCGGGTCATTTGGTCATGCTTAATAATCTAAGGGATAATGGGCTTATATCGTGGCTACAAAAGAAAAGGCTTAAGGCTCAAAATTGGGCTAAGACGGATGAAATTATAATAAGGGATAGCAAGCTATAAGGCTTCAAATGGCTAACAAAGAACTGCCCCTATCATTTTCCTAAGTACATAGCTTGTCTTTAGTTCATATCTAGGTGGGTTCTCTACTAATTAGGATTTCACGTTCTACACACCAAACATATTCCTTAAGTACAAGCTTACTTCATTTGCATTGTTCATTAATTTTTCCTATCAATTACCTATGTTAGCATGCAATTGTAAGTGCGTTTTATGTTATTCCCTAAAGTCCACTATCTACTATCATAGATTCATCAAAAGTATGCTTAAAAGGGACATTTAAAATCTTCTACAGTCAAACGCAACTCCTAATTATTTTATTGAAAGCAATTAAAACAAATAAACACATAAAAACTGGGATGAGGCAACGAACCCCGGCGCCAAAAACTTGGTGGTCCTTTGTGTGTTCTAAAAATTAAATGCAAATGCTAATCGAACCACAACCGCAAGTGTACGGTTGTCCCAAGTAGTATGTATGGTAATACAGATTCGTTCCAAGGACGGATGGTTGATCACAATGTTTAGCAAGTAGTGATTGATGCACTTATGAAAAATAAAAGATAATAAAATGTTTGTTTGGTTTTGTTGATTAACGCTAATGAATGAAAGACAAATAATTAAATGCAAGTAAAAGCTTAGACGCAAGTAAAATTATGTAAAACGCAATATGAGATGTAGCACTTGAGAACGCAAGGATCCTCCCTATCCTATTTCTTAACTTATGTTGTTTAAGGGCTAAATTGGTCAATTACAATGGTCGGGATTCTAAATTCCTTATACCCCCGTCAGGGTGGACTATAAGGCAATCCTAGGGTGTCACTAGTCCCGTCAGGGTAAATATGATCCACCTTTAGATGTTTAAGTTTTATTACCTCATTGGCCCTAGAATTAGCTAAGTTCGTCAGAATCAATAGCTTCTATCCTAGATTCGAATAAATGGTTCTGTATTTAAACCCTCCGTCAGGATGATCCAATTGCCACTAATTGGAATAGCCTAAATACTAACACCTGTTCTTAGTTAGCTACTCTAAAAACAGTAAAATAATCTCAATTTATTGAAAAGAGTAAAAGCCCTAATTTAGTTTAATTCAATAAAAACCCAAATTCAACATTCGTTAATTAATAAGATTGGGATTCACCCATTATTTGTTCTCAAGCACTATGAAAAGCTTAGCTCATATTAGAATTAAAAACTGAATTAAAAATAAAGGAATTCATATTTGATTACAAAATTAAAGATAAGAAAAACCTAATTTCCGGAATAGGAATGACTACGAACGGAGATATAGACCCTCTCCAGCTCTTGTAGCTTCTTCTTCTTCCTTCCGTTGACTTCTCTCTGGTGTTTTATCTTGTAGAATGTGAATTGTTTTTTGACACTCTCTTCTAAGGATGAGTTGATTTGAAGAACAAATTGAGAGGTACTGAATAATGAGGTCTAAAGACCTATTTATAATCACAAAATCGGATTAGGGCTTTTACTTAAGGATTAAGTAAAAATTAGAAAAACCCAAGTCCACTAATTAAGCCCAAATCCCGTAACTGCTGATACACCTTCACTAAAACGGCTTTTCCCGCTTCATTATGACCCCGATTGACCTCATTCCAGTTGCTAAAGTTCCGTAACTCGATAAGGAACATAATCTCTTCAAGGGTCAGCGGCTAAATCATCTCTTAAGCACCTCGAAATAAGCAATCTATGGCCTGGAAAATAGATTTTCAGCTCTAAAAATAATATCTTCGGGATTTATCTTTAAGTCTTGACTCCATATCATGATCTTTGACTTTCTCCTCGGATTCCTCTTCTAGCTAACATCTAAAAACTGTAAACTTTACACTAAAAATACCAATATTACGCGCAAAAGTTTAATAAATCAAAATTACTAGAAATAAAATGGAAATTCTGGATTATTGCATATTAGCACCAAAAGTCTATCTAAATAATCAAATAAACACCAAAAATGATGTCTCCCAATGACATAAAATTAGAACATTTAGGGAGACATCAAGACCCCCAACTCAAACCTTTGTCGTCCCGACAAAGCAAAACTAAATAAAACAAGGGGAATGAAGTAGATGCAAGAGAAAATAGAAGCTAGCAAATAAACCCTAAAGCAATGCTAAAGATAAATCTCATATAGCAAACATTAAGAACTAACATATACATACACTAATCATGCAACATCAAACATAAATAATCTCAATCATAAAATTAAAGTCGCAATGCTTGAAGGTTACACTTGTACTCATCTCTGTATGATGGCTATAGGGTGGTCATTAATCCTAACTCGCTTTGAACGCTCCACCTAGCGTATTCCCTATCAACAGAATCATAAATTCACTATGCACTTAGGAATCACGAGGTCTTTATGGTTTTAATAATGGCTTAAGGACGGTGTGGATGTATATTTGGTAAATTTGAAGTGAGCTTTTGGCTCTCTCCTCACTTACCATCAACAATGTCCTCGAGCTTGAGTTTACGCTCAAAAATGTTCTCACTCACCCATTTGACGCGCTAATGTTGCGTCCCCAATGTCAACCCAAATGAGACTAAGATGAATTCCAAAAATATTCCACTTTGCCGGTTTATTTTATTCTTTCTTTCTTTTTATTTTCTTTTTCATTTCTTCTCTTTTTTTTTTTGTACAAGATACCCATGACCATCATTTTGATGTGAAAAGTCATGTCTCTTATAATTTTCGTTTTCTTTCTCTTTTTTTTTTTTTAAATTCAAATCCCGGCAAAGGGTTACAAATAATAATATCATCTACCTTTTTGTGCCTCAATACAAACACATATAATCTCTTCCCAATGTAATTTCCCAAATGTGGACCCTCCACCCCAAACTCAAGCTCGAGACAAGTCTCAGGGTTGTGATTCAAGTGCGGGTCATTTGGTCATGCTTAATAATCTAAGGGATAATGGGCTTATATCGTGGCTACAAAAGAAAAGGCTTAAGGCTCAAAATTGGGCTAAGACGGATGAAATTATAATAAGGGATAGCAAGCTAAAAGGCTTCAAATGGCTAACAAAGAACTGCCCCTATCATTTTCCTAAGTACATAGCTTGTCTTTAGTTCATATCTAGGCGGGTTCTCTACTAATTAGGATTTCACGTTCTACACACCAAACATATTCCTTAAGTACAAGCTTACTTCATTTGCATTGTTCATTAATTTTTCCTATCAATTACCTATGTTAGCATGCAATTGTAAGTGCGTTTTATGTTATTCCCTAAAGTCCACTATCTACTATCATAGATTCATCAAAAGTATGCTTAAAAGGGACATTTAAAATCTTCTACAGTCAAACGCAACTCCTAATTATTTTATTGAAAGCAATTAAAACAAATAAACACATAAAAACTGGGATGAGGCAACGAACCCCGGCGCCAAAAACTTGGTGGTCCTTTGTGTGTTCTAAAAATTAAATGCAAATGCTAATCGAACCACAACCGCAAGTGTACGGTTGTCCCAAGTAGTATGTATGGTAATACAGATTCGTTCCAAGGACGGATGGTTGATCACAATGTTTAGCAAGTAGTGATTGATGCACTTATGAAAAATAAAAGATAATAAAATGTTTGTTTGGTTTTGTTGATTAACGCTAATGAATGAAAGACAAATAATTAAATGCAAGTAAAAGCTTAGACGCAAGTAAAATTATGTAAAACGCAATATGAGATGTAGCACTTGAGAACGCAAGGATCCTCCCTATCCTATTTCTTAACTTATGTTGTTTAAGGGCTAAATTGGTCAATTACAATGGTCGGGATTCTAAATTCCTTATACCCCCGTCAGGGTGGACTATAAGGCAATCCTAGGGTGTCACTAGTCCCGTCAGGGTAAATATGATCCACCTTTAGATGTTTAAGTTTTATTACCTCATTGGCCCTAGAATTAGCTAAGTTCGTCAGAATCAATAGCTTCTATCCTAGATTCGAATAAATGGTTCTGTATTTAAACCCTCCGTCAGGATGATCCAATTGCCACTAATTGGAATAGCCTAAATACTAACACCTGTTCTTAGTTAGCTACTCTAAAAACAGTAAAATAATCTCAATTTATTGAAAAGAGTAAAAGCCCTAATTTAGTTTAATTCAATAAAAACCCAAATTCAACATTCGTTAATTAATAAGATTGGGATTCACCCATTATTTGTTCTCAAGCACTATGAAAAGCTTAGCTCATATTAGAATTAAAAACTGAATTAAAAATAAAGGAATTCATATTTGATTACAAAATTAAAGATAAGAAAAACCTAATTTCCGGAATAGGAATGACTACGAACGGAGATATAGACCCTCTCCAGCTCTTGTAGCTTCTTCTTCTTCCTTCCGTTGACTTCTCTCTGGTGTTTTATCTTGTAGAATGTGAATTGTTTTTTGACACTCTCTTCTAAGGATGAGTTGATTTGAAGAACAAATTGAGAGGTACTGAATAATGAGGTCTAAAGACCTATTTATAATCACAAAATCGGATTAGGGCTTTTACTTAAGGATTAAGTAAAAATTAGACAAGCCCAAGTCCACTAATTAAGCCCAAATCCCGTAACTGCTGATACACCTTCACTAAAACGGCTTTTCCCGCTTCATTATGAACCCGATTGACCTCATTCCAGTTGCTAAAGTTCCGTAACTCGATAAGGAACATAATCTCTTCAAGGGTCAGCGGCTAAATCATCTCTTAAGCACCTCGAAATCAGCAATCTATGGCCTGGAAAATAGATTTTCAGCTCTAAAAATAATATCTTCGGGATTTATCTTTAAGTCTTGACTCCATATCATGATCTTTGACTTTCTCCTCGGATTCCTCTTCTAGCTAACATCTAAAAACTGTAAACTTTACACTAAAAATACCAATATTACGCGCAAAAGTTTAATAAATCAAAATTACTAGAAATAAAATGGAAATTCTGGATTATTGCATATTAGCACCAAAAGTCTATCTAAATAATCAAATAAACACCAAAAATGATGTCTCCCAATGGCATAAAATTAGAACATTTAGGGAGACATCACTCGGCCAATTTTTCTTCCTATTGGCATTTGGATTATTCCAATTGCTCGTTCAAAAACACCATTTGGGAATTATTTTAGGCTGGATCATAGTGGTATCAATTTTCTTATAGATAGTGTTCAATTTACTCTTGGAACAAATTGGATCCTAGTTTATTGGCTATATGAAGTATCAAGAATGGAGAAAATTCTTATTCGCCGCATTTGGACGCTAACATAAGTATTGCTACAATCGATCCTTTAATTACAACCTTAGACTTTTTTAATCGTATTCTCTCGTTAATTATTTTTGTATCAGGAAGGTGTCTCTAATGCAAATAGATCAGTGTTTTATACGCTTTCCTTCTTTGAGAGATTAAATATGTATTATAATGCATCATTGTGCAGGTTAGTTTAAATTATGCATATTCTCTTGAGTAAATACAACTGTTACCCCCTGTACTATGGGCCGATTAATTACTTACACCATACTATTTAAAACGCGACTATTTACCCCCTATATTAATGGTGGTCCTTTATGTGTTCTAAAATAAATGCTAATAAGGATAAGAGAACCACAACTGCAAGTGTACAGTTGTCCCAAGTAATATATGTGATAAAACAGATTCGTTCTCAGGGACGGATTGGTTGAATCTAATTCTTATTAAATAGTGATTAATTGCACTTGAAAGCAAGTAAATGATTTTGAGATTGTTTGTTTTGGTTTTCTATAGCTAAGATATTCTATTTGGATCAATCGTAATGTCCATAAGTGTGAGCCAAACCTTCTCTTTGGTACCAACCCTTTGGTACTCGAAGGTGATCCAAAATTTCTCTTTAGTACCGTGTGCTTGATGGGGAGACATACTTTTTTTGGTGTTGACCCTCATGCACGTGAGGGTGATTCAGACATTATATTTTTTACCAACCCTCAGGCACCTGAGAGTGACTCAAATTTTTATTTGGTATCTACTCCTAAGTGAATACGGGTGTGTTTGACTTTCCCTTTCGTGGTACTCCTCTTACGCTCGATGGTGTTAGACTGTCCCTATGTACTTGAGGGGGGACTAGACTTTTTCGTTGGTTCGAACCATCATCTACTCAAGTTTAGTTATACTTCTTGACATCACAAAGTATAATCTTAAGAGGATATATTTCAATCCTTAAACAAATGTCTTTTAAGGATGTGATTTTAGAAAACATCCCTCTAACAAAGTTATGTTGAAAACTTAGCGCATATTATAATTTTATTTTTTGGACCAACCCAAAGTGCATAAATAAAGAAGATCATATTTTTCAAATTGTATTGCTTTCCAAGGTAGGTTGACCCCCCTCCATAAATTTCAAGGGGATTTGGGTTTTAACCATCTCCAAGAGAATAGTCATGGCACGCGAGATTTTAGCAACCATACCAATTTCAGAGGTAGGTTTAACTCTCAACATATATCTTAGGAATCCTACCTTCTAATGCGTAGCATAGGGGATATTTTTATCTCTATCTCTCATGTGCGCTAGGGTAGGCTAGGTTTGACATGATTTTTCATCACACCTAGGTAAGGTGATTGGTAGCATGCCTCGGCAAATTCTGGGGAAAAATCTCTATGAATGGTAACATTCATGTATTTTCCTTTTCATTCCTTAGATATATTATACCCAAAACCACCTCCTTAAAACCTCAGTTTACATTATATCTAATACCAAGTTATTGGGGAGGGGGGGTGGTAGTCGATGGTTTAATGTTTGATTTTAACTACAACTACCCAATCTTCTTTCTCTAGCTAGTAGAGAATTACTTATTGATACTTATTTTGGTACTTATTGATTTCCCCCTCTATGTGATGGTCAAAGTTTTTTTATCTTTGTTCTAGGATCAATAACTTAGGTTTGCTAAAAAAATAGTCTTAAAGGGGAGATGGATAACAAATACGTCAGGACAAATAAGGTAGTTATTATAAATCTCCTTCCCTTGACTATTTCCCACATATTTTGGCATTCTCATCAGGGCTCAACAACTTCATTCATATGTGATTGGTGTGGCCTAAGGTGTGATAAATTAATGATATAAATAAGTGCAAATAAACACCCTAAGCTAACACGGTACTGCAGGTATTACAGGACGTATGCAAGTTTTAATGATAAGAAGATTCGTTCCTCAGGGACTGACGAAAGTTAGAGAGAACTTATGCAAATTATCAAGTGCAGATATTAAAGGTAGAAAAGCTAATACGCTAGGAGAAAGAAGAGAAAGATAGATATTTATTTGGTTTTTAATAAGAAAACTAAACTACTAAATTAAAGATAGAAAATAAATAACAGAAAAGAAAAGAAGATAGTATGAAAGATATAGCTTAGGTTTTACTAGTATGCACTAATCCTTCTAATTCTATCTATGAATCTAGTTAATAAGGGAGAATATTAGCTCTTAGTATACTTAGTCAAGATTCTAAATTCCCCAAGCTTAGACCTTGAGAGCGACTAAGAAGGCTACGTCACAACCAAGAAGTGATTTCAAATAGGGTTATCAAACGCCACTAAGGCCCTAAGCAAATACTGCAATCTTGGTGATACGGGGAATAAAACAAACCCTAATGACTATCTAGTTAGAAGTATGTTTTGTCAGAACTGCTATCGACACTAGACGTTATGTGGTGGTTCAATAGTTAAACACCCAGTTACGGTGACCATCTAACTACTATTAAGGTAATCCTATACTCATGCACTAGCAAGGAAACAATCATTAAATCAAAACACATAATCAAATATGAAGTAAGTAGCTAATATCAGATTAAAACATATAATTCCCAAACAAACTTAGATAGAAGAATTAGAATTCATAGATTATACATTATGCAAAACCTAAGCTATAAAATTAGTTCATACAAAGAAATGAAGAAGAAAGAATTACAAAATAAGAGGTTGAAGGAGACATGATTGTTGCACAGCTCCCTCCAGACTTCTTCTCTTGTGTTGCAGCTTCCTCTTGGCCTTAAGGTCTGGCCAAGGATGATTTTAGAGTGTTAAGAGGCTGTATTTATAGGTTATAGGAAGACCTAATTCGTTTTCTTGAAAGAGAAGGAAAGTAATGGACTCGTAGTCCAACTCAAATTCGTATGGAAATAAAGATAAACACTGCTGGACCGTTTTGAGCATATCTTCTTCGTTATTGGTCGGATTGAGCTCCATAATATACCAAAAGAATCGCAACAGAATTATCTTGACCCTGTAGAAAGAAAATTACCAAAATCGGCCTATTTCTTAGGTAAAAACGCATATCTTTGGACGTGTATGCAGAATCCCAGATTTAGGCAGCTTTTCCTTTTCCATCTTTTTAGCCTTTGTTTCCTTATCTCCAATTACCATGCAAATCTCTTTCCATATCTTGTAATCTTTGACTTGGACTCTAATTAATCTCCATAATTATATTTAAAGCTTCACACTAAATAAACAATTAAACCCAATATGCTCTAAAAATAATAATTCTACAAATCAAGACTCACAATAGGAAAGTGCACTAAATTAAGCTAAGATCGACCTATAAACTAATAAATAAGCCTAAAATGATGTCTCTGAAGTATGTTATATTATCACAAATGAGGAGACATCAGTGATGATCAATAGACACGACCTTTTTTATGTTGTTCAGAGTTTTCAAATCAATTATAGCCATGATATGACGAATCGCCTTACGCGATAACAAATATGGTAGATAATATTTTGAATACAACTTTATATCTCGAAGATACAAAGTAGGAAAAACTCTGCCAATTGGACGCTCAAACTGTCATGGAGTAAGTTTAATTTACTCTTTTCTCAACCTTTAGTTGATCAAAAGTTTTTAAAACTTTTTACTAACCAAGTTTGCAATGTCTACTAACATTCATCTCATTTGTCAATTAAAGATAGTGGGGCATATGACCCAGTCATCTTTGTTTGTAAAATATAGATCATTTTTCACACATTTTTTTCTATTTTTCTTTGTGCTTTTGTATTAAGAATGAGGTAAAATAAATATTACATATGGTACTCCCTAATTCGTCACTACCTCTTGAATTACTAAATTTCCCCTCCTATTACATGTGATCTAAAAATCAAAAATCAATTTTTCTTACCATTTGCTTTATATGGAGACACTGATATAGACTCTTTAAGGTAACATATTACTAGTAATAGAATCGAGCATAATTTATATGCATAATTTCATATTAACTACTACCACCAACTCTACCAATGATCATAATTCTTGAATAAAGTTTTATATGTCATTTTTCTAATATTTATTTTAATTCAAGAAAGTACAAATATTTATGGATGAATAAAAACGCTATGAATATAAAGTACATTAAGTCAATGAAAATAAAGCTACATTATTAGATTTTTCAATCATTATGATTCAATAGTAAAGTTACTTAATGTGATGATTGCAAAGCGTGACCTCAGTTTGAAATATCATGATCAACGACATTTTCTTTAACATAAGAATAGTATTTTATTAAATATATGACATTTAAAGATAAAAATTAGTACTAGTGTTCCATTCCAGTGATCACCGTGTATCTTTTTATTTTGTCAAAAGATCACCGTGTATCATATTTCAAATAATTGGACATAAATCATTTTTTCGGTAACTATAAAAATACAATTGACATGTTGATGTAGACATGGTATCACAAAAAATTGAATGGTAGTAAAAAAATTATAAAAAATCAAATTATACTTCAAATTAGCTTATATATATAATATGTTCTTGAAGGATAGACCTAAAAAAATTCTCACTAAATTATACCCAAACATAAACAATCACATACCCATAAATATCTAACCATTTCTAATAACAAACATATCGTGAAACCATAGTGGGTGAATTTGATATTAGGCTAGACATTTACCTGCTATACACTTTTTTAGTCAAATTATGTGTACTTTTTATAAAAAGTAAGAAAAAATTAAATGGTATTATCTTGGAAAAAACTTAAAATTGGCCCTTGTTTAAGAAAGTGATGAATTTGCCTCTATCTTAAACATAAATATTTTTATGATATAAAAATTAAAATTCAATTATAGGAGGAGTACCTATAATAAAAAAATTCAATGCGTTATGGCTTCAAGTTATAACTAAAATATCAAATTAATGAATATTAGAAAAGAAACACTTCCATAGATACCATACCTTTTTACAATAAATACCGCCGAACCTATAAAAATTTATAAATTTGTATTAACACTTTGTAAGATCATAACATCATGATCTATACTGGATACCCATGTCTGTCAAAATAAATGGATGAAACAAGAAATATCGGTGGAATTTATTAAAATAAGGGAAAACGGTTTAAATCTTAAGTAGATGCGGATATATTTGAGGTCAAAGCTAAGAAATTCCAAGATAATGAAATTTGAGATATATAAATTAGAAGGAGTGAGTTGGTTGTTGAGCAAAATAAAAATCACATAAGATTAAGTAGCGAAAGCGGCAAAGGCAAGGGATTTTTATTTAGGGGAGAAAGGAAAATTATATAGATTGTTGATAAAATTGATGAAAATACTAGTAATTCAATTTAAATAAGCCCCTAAATATTGTGATCTACTAGTTAACTGTATACATCTTTGGGCTTTTTATACATAAAGTTGGGCCACGTAAATTGTTGTCGGTTAAATCATAAGTATATCAATTTGTTGAATATTGTTTTGTGTTATGGATGACATACTTAATTGGATTGAGTAACACGTCATAGTTATGTAAAAAATAAAAATATTGTACAAAATATACATTGTTTACATATAATTTTATATAGGTTATATGAAATGACTATCGAGGAGTAACATTCTCCCCTCCAATCCAGATCAATTTTGTTACCGCATACTTAACTATTCACTTTAGTCAAATTTTTGAAGAATAGCTAATTGTCTTTGGCATTGTTTCAGTGACAACTCTAGCAACTATCACCATCCATGAAGCTTAAAGTTAATACTCTATTGTTTGAGTGGTAACTCATTCCAAGACAAAGTAAGGGACGTTATAGATGGTGGAAACGCCTTTTTTCACTGGTAATCAATTTAATGTCTCGTATAAGGCCCCATACTATGTCATGGAAATCCCGTATTTAGAAGTTAGTTGCTTTGAACTTAATGGAAATATAATATATGAAAAATATTCCTTTTCTCACACTAGAATTTCTATATATTATATTGAGAAAAATTTATAGAACATGACTCATTAGGAGATATCTAAAAGTGATGTCTCACCTTTTGTAAATAATTGATATAGTCTTGAGACATCATTTGATAGGATTTTGTGCTTAATTTTTGGATTTATCCCTTATTTTGATGTATTTTGATTAAGGTAATTTGTGCATTAAGTGTTAATACCCTAGTTATATGTATAATATTAGAGCCCAGTATGATGCATGTAAGTCTGAAAGTGAAGAAGGAGTCCCTATCAAGTCATAAAAGGAGCCAAGAAATTCATTTAATACTCAAAAGGAATTGTTGACACAATCTTTCTGCTGACTTATAAAAATCATAACAAATAATAGAGTGAAATAGCTGATGAAAATTGCAAACAAGCTATCTCTTGAAGTCTAATCCATGTGGTTAAAGGGCATCCGGTTCCGAGATGTGACGTGAAAGTTAAGAAAATTTTACTAATAGATCCAAGGTTGTGCAGATTGAGAAGAGTCCATTGGGCCTCCGAGTAGTGATGTGAAATTTAAGCCAATTTTACTAAATAGATCCAAGGTTTTAAAATTAAGAAGATTCCATTGGGATACTTTTAGGTCACTTAAGTAGCCTAACTTGTGTCACACGTTTTATGGGCTATAATTACATGTTTTTAGTAACTAAATCTACACTTATAATATTAGAGAGATAAGTAAATCTTGAAGAAAGGGAAAGAGGAAAAGAGTTCAAGAACAACACTTATTTCCTTTATTAGTGGAATTCTTCTTTAAATTATGTCTTCCTCTTAATTTGTTTACTTTTCTTTCATTATAACCTAATATAATTAGTAGTTTGAGATGCTCAATTTATCAAATCTAGTTTATGATTTAGATTTATATCGTTTGAATATGAGATTTTATGTTTAAATAAAATAAGGATTGTTATTTTTGTTGCATTTATCGTTGTTCTACATGCTTAATTTAATATTATACACACATATTTTGGAATACTTAACTATTTGATTATACTTGGAAGGGGGATTGGTAGTTAATCTAGGATAAATTCATCCTTTGGAGTTCAAGACTCGGATGAGTTAACCTAACCAGATAATCATATAGAATTATAACTTTTTTAGGCGTCTAGAAAACATGTTTGTGGGGGTAGATTGTGGTAGCGCTGATACATGTTTTGAAAGGGCATTTATTCCTTACAAATCACTATAAATGGAGATATATTATGTGACATTATTTCAACCGAGAATTGGGGAAATCTTAGCTAAATTACGTATCTAAATATGTTATATTAATTTTGGGGGTTATAATAATTGGATGATATTTTTCGCTTAACAATAATAGACATTATATTTTGGTGAGTGCAAATAAGTTAAATCATAAACCATGTAACTGAAGCAAAGGTACTCTTATGATATAACCTTAATTTTATTACTTACATGAATTTAAAAGGATTCTTGACTATTATTGAGAGGGAGTACACATAGGAACTTTATGTCTCCATATTTATGATAAATTGATCTAGTATATAGACATAATATTAGGTGTATTATGTGCTTCGCTGACGGGTGATCCCCTATTTATTGTTACTTTCTCTATTCTGGCCTTGTTTTGGAGGTTTTTACTTTTAGAGATTTTTGGTGTAACTTGTGTGATAAATGTGAAGATCTCAGGTACAATGATGATATTATATTCCAAAGCAATGTTAAGGAATTGAGAAAAGAAGATCCAAGATGAAATCAAGAGTTAAAATCCCAAAGAATCTCTTTTGGAAAGTGAAACAGCTATGAAAAGCAGCCGACCCGACTTAGAACGTGTAGTATTTTTAATACTAATTAACATCTAATAATAATTTTGAGGAGACCATTTATATTCAGAAAATCCTTTAAATTACGGTTGTGTGGCCACTAGTTTCTAGTGATTTGGAGCTTTAATGCAGGAGTTATAAATTTTAAAAGGTTTACACGCCAACTAGTCCACTTATTAAAGTACCTAGCACATGACCTAAATTTCGTCCCTACACACACATATACATATATATATTGGTATTTGACATTAGAAACATATAATTTATTCTCTTTGCATCCGTATTCTCCATATTATTCAAGAAATTCATTAGGGAGAGGCAAGTTGACTTGTAGTGGAAGAAAAGAAGCTGCAGTGTCACAAACTCCTCTTCTCTATCCTTCCACTCTAACATTAGGGTAACTTATCTTATATTCTTGTCTTAACCACTGTTGTAAGGTATTTTTTTATTATGATCTAATTTTCACATGGCGTGGGTTCGCAATATGTATAATCCTTGGATTCTATTTTCCTATTCTATGTTATTTGAAATTTGAGTTTAATTGATTTGAGATTTTACTTTATAATCATTTTTTTTGTTTGCCTTTATTCCAGACCTAGCCTTGATTATGTTAGGACTTCCCTGAGTAGTTGTATTATCACCCTGGAGGGGGATTCAATATAGAAAACAACACATAATCGTCGAGTGTGCAGCAGTGATCCTTACAGGCTTGTCTAATTAAATAGTCAACAGTGTTATGATTTCACCACCAATCTCTATGCAAGATCCCATTACCCAAGTCCCTTGGTATTGTTGAGTTTGCCTTCTAAGCTACTTTGACGGTAGTTAGAGGGATTATAGAATCCCGACTACTTATATATGCTCAATTCATCCTTATAATAAGAATAGTGATTTAAGATGATAGGTGCATACTAGCAAACCTAAGCTATATTCTCATATCCATTATCTTTAATTATTTTCTTGAATTAGTTTAATTATTTTCTTTTATATTTCCTATTTGAAAACCCAATTATTATCTCTTATCTCTATTTTAGTTTAAACAAGTAATTTCTTCTACCCTTCCTATCTAAACATGAGTTTGAATTAACAGACTAAATCCCTGTATACGAAGTTTATACATTAACAATAACTTGTAAACAATCTATGGAATTGCATTGAGTTTCTCGTAGTTGTATTTGGTGTTTGTGCTTTTTCAATATGTATTTATCACACCGTTGCTATCATCGAGATTTTGGTGTCGCTGTCAAAGACATTTCTAGTTAGTTATTGTGTTCAGTTTTAATGCAATAGTTTTTATTTGTTCCTCTCTTACGCTTGTTTTTGTTTCTGTCTCTTTCAGGTTCTTTGGGTATTGGTGTATGCTCTCAAATCCCAAGAAGTTATTACTAAAAGAAACGACAAAGGGAGGAAGGAAGCACAAAGCAATGGCTGAAATAGTAGATCCATTAATAGCAAGAAATAATGTACCACTTGGGGAGAATAATCAACAAAATGCAATCTCCAATTTAGTACCACCACAAGGAGTACCAAAATGAGGATCCCCATCTTGTATTCAACGTAGTGAAAAAGGTCTTCTTGTTCAGGGATCACCTTTTCGAGTACAACAATCAAGGATTGGCCCTCTAATGATTTAGGCTTCATGATTCAAGCCTGATCAGGGTAAGCTTACTCAGTCTATTAAATTTGGACGTTGTAGTGGTGCATCACAACCAGATCTGGTGAGGTCGATTTAGAAGTTTATGCAGATTTTTAATCCCTACATTAGTCAAGGTCGTACACACAAGCAACTTTATTACTCCATGTTTATATTTTTCTTGACGGAAGTATCAGTGAATGGTTGGATATCCAACCATCAAATTTGATTACATCATTGGATAAATTACACGTCAAGTTCTCTGATCGCTATTATCCACAAAGCATGAGAATGAAGGATCAAATAGGAACTGCAAGTTTTTGCCACGAGAATGAGGAAAGTGTAGGAGAGGCATGGACAAGATTTCAACATAAATTACCCAGATGTCCACTCCACGGTTATACCCCATCACTTCAATTAGTGATGTTATATCAAGGCATAATTGTCGAGGCAAGATTGATGGTAGATAATCTTAGAGAAGGAGGTTTTGGGTCTATGGATCCTACAAAAGATACAGTTGGTAGGCAAAGAGAGTTAAAACTAAGAGGAGTTGGCCAAATTTGCGAGCTTCTATTACAAATATCAGATGCTAAGTTCTCCACAATGGAGAACCAAATGAAGTAGTTGGTTCTTACGATGGAAAAAGGTTTCCAAGGGAAACAAGTTGAGATGAAAATAGTGCAAGAAGCACAAGTTTATCCATGTTGGAGGTCAACAATCATGTATGGGAAGAGTGTGCGGTTATCCCGAATCAGTATGTTTTATATCAAATCGATGGAATTACTAGTGGGTCATGGGGTGTGATAAAAATCAACACCAAATAGGAGGTCCTACTAATCGCATGTGTACGAGTCGTTTCAAGTACTAGATAGATACAAGAGATTTTATTCTCAGGGATTGCATACATATAACATGTGTTCGAGAGATAAGTAGAAGTAATTGGAAGTACAGAAAATAAACGATAAAAGATATTTGATTGGTTTTGAGTTATTGAACTACTAGACACAAAGATACAAATTATTGAAAGTAAATACTAGAAGATTAGATGTAGATAAAAAATATACCTGAGTCTCGCTAGGAAATCACCTAAATTCATATATTTAGTGCTTTGTTTGAGGGAAAAAATCAGTATTTTACATTAGTCGGGACTCTACAATCTCCTCACTCCCGTCAGGGTATACTTAGAAGCTTTCCTACAGTTACAAACCCTGTTAGGGAGATTATAAGCTACATTCAGATGGTTAAGAGTTAAACCCAATTGGCTACATGGACAGTCAAGCCCATCAGGATCATTGAAAAAGTCCACCCGTCTATTACCTAGTTCCGTAACTAAACCACCCGTCAAGGTGATCACCGCAATTAGTGAATAGCCTAATTACTAAAAGATATTTCTAATTTGCGCATGTTTCAAAAATAGTAAATAAGAACGAAATAATATTCAATATAAAAATACCCAATTTAATTTAAATTAGAAATAATCCAATATCAGAAGATACAAAATTAGAAACTAGGGTTCATCCCTAAACTATGATTCTCAAGTAATTGATTATTTAGCTCATAATTAAATACATAAAGAAAAGGAAATTATAATTATAATTATACAAGTTTCCTAAAAACATATTTAAAAATAGGATGAACCTAATTAGGAGAATGACTTGAGCTGTTGTTGGAGAAAAAGGATTCTCCATCTCCTACTCATGCTTCTGCCTCTTAACGCTCTCTCTAGAGATTATGTAATTTGAAGATTAATTTTAAGGTGCTGAATAATAAGGTCTAAAGGAGTTTATATGGAGAGTTAGAACGGATTCGGTCTAACTTGGGCCTAATTAAGTGATTAAGGCCCAAGTCCATAGTAAATCTCGTAACTACTGTACACACTCACGGAAAAGTGCCGTAACTTTTGCGTCTTAAGTCCAAATCACCTGATTCCAGTCCTCGATTCGAGCTAACTCAAACGTGAACCTTTCGCATTTGAACCACCTGGGTCAGTACCGTATGGGCTCGAAATCAGCAAGAAATGACAGCTTCCCAGTTTCTTTTTCTCCTTTTCATCTCTTTTTGTTGTACATTTTTCTCTATTGATCTCTTCTTTTGATCTAAGATTTAAACTTCACTTCTCTTCCTCATCTTGGTGCTTCCTAACATCCACGTACCTAATAACTTCATGCTAAAACAAACGAATTAACGCACAAAAGCTCTAAATTCACAAATAATATAATTCTAAGGGGAAAGTTCAATATGACAAAAAAATATCAAAATTCTATCTAATAAGTCCAATTTCTACCTAAAATGATGTATCCTTAGGAGATATATTTATCACAAAAAGGAAGATATCAAGACCCCAAGCTCAAAAAGTCGTCGTCTGACAAAGTAAAACAAAATAGAGGTCTCAGTTAAGAAGCAAAATGCAAAATCTAAAGAATATACCCAAAGCAAAACTCAAAATAAATTTCACATAGTACAACCATAGAATTTATGCACACATACATCTATAATACAAAATCAAACACATAAATAATATCAATCCAAAATTAATTCCACAATGTTAGAAGGTTACACTTGATACTTAGCTCGAGATGGTGGCTATATGGTGTTCATCAATCTTTACTCACTTTGTACGCTCCACTTAACATACTCCCTATTAGAAAAAAATTCATTCCACTATGTACCTAGGAATCACGAGGTCTTTACGATTTTAGCGTAGTCTTAGGGACGGTATGGCACATTTGGACAATGAAAAGTGAGCTTTTGCCTCTCTCCTCACTACCATTCAACAAACTGTCTTGAGCTTGAGTTTACCCTCACATATGATCTCGCTCACTTGACACACTAATTCAGCGTCCCCACATAAACCCAAACCTATCAATATGATTACAATATAATTATTCCTTTGCCTCTTCTTTTATTTCACATTTATCATTTTCCTAGTTACATAGTTTTACTCCATTTTCACCTCTAATTCATAATTAATTGGTTTCTCTACTCATTTAGATGTCATGTTCTACACACCACTCATTCTCACTAAGTACAAGTTTACTTCTTTAGCATTGTTCATTTATTTTTACTATCTATCATCTAATGTTTGCATGCATTCAAGGTGCATTTTACAATAACTCTAAGGTCTACTATTTTCTATTATTAATTTAAAAAAACCATGCTTGCGGGGACACTCAACGAACTCTACAGTTAAATCATTCCTTAAACTAATTTTTATTTGATTGTACTTTTTTTGGAAAAGCAGTAAAAACACATAACACATAAAATGGGATGAGGCAATGATACCCCACCCCAAACTCAAAAATTAGTTGTGTCCCCACGACTTGAAAAGACTCTATAAATCATATAAAAATAATATACACTACTTAATGAGAAAAGGGAGAAGAAAACGTATTTGTATCGGCACTAGGCCGATTTCATGTAGTATTGCATCGAAGTTGAGATGTATTCTTAGCAGCGATGTATAGATCATACACCGCTGAATGCATCTTCTATAAAGTGTATTTCATCAACTCAACTCATATTTCCCTTATCTAATCATCTCCTCATGTTTCCCCTTTTCATTATCCTCCATTAACACGAAACTTTTATTTCGCTTAATGTTCCTCATCACTTCTCCAACCTTCATGTTATCGCTGCAAATCGTTTCCAGCTATCACCGTCAACTAGATGACGTAACACATCTGGATCGATACTCTTTCTAGTATGGTGCCATATCATGTCCTCAGAGGTGTGCTTCAAAGCGTATAATCGCTGCAATCTCGGGGCAATCGAAAAGTAACAGAGCTTCTTATGCGGTACTTTCTGACCCTTCTTTGTGTCCCATCTCGATTTACCGCAAACTGGACAATTGTCGAGGTCTTCATTCCCTTTGTAAAAAATGGCACAATCGTTCTAACAGACATCGATAGTATAATACCCTATACCCAAACTTTTCAACTTCTTGTTGCATGCTTCATAAGAATCAGACAAGTTGTGAGGTTTTGGCAAAATACGACCAACCAAGTCCAATAGCTCGGTGAATGATGTGTTAGTCCATTTGTTCTTTACTTTTACGTGCATAAGCTTGGTAATGAAATTCAAGGAACTCATCGATGTACAACCTGGATATAATTCTGTCTCCAATTCTTCGAACAATGTTTTGAAACTGCTTCGACTTGGAAGATGTGAATCTCTCATCTCGGTATCTCCCGGATGTCCACCAACATCGTAACTTTGTCTCACATCGTCATAAACATGTTGCATTTCATTTTCTATATTTGTCACTTGAATTGTTTGGGGTGTTTGTAACGTATCCTCACCATGTTTTGTCCAAACCTGATATGTATGCTTAAACCCGTCTTTTAGAAGGTGGGCCCTAACCTGTTCGGTGGGTAATCAACGGTAATTATTACACTTCGTACACGGGCAAGACAAGTAACCAGTATACCCTTTACTTTTCTTAGCAAATTCGATAAAACGGAAAACCCCAAAAACATATTTTGGCGTGTAATAATTCTTCGTAATGATCCAACTCTTATCGATACCTGAAGCCATCTCTTAGCAACAATTTTATATAACTAGAAAACTACATTCATATAAAAATAAAATATATAATTATTACAACCCAATTAATAAAATGAATAAAATTACAACACAATAAATAACATAATAAAAATTACAACCCAATGAATGACTAAAAATTACAAACTCATTGAATGAATAAATATTACAAACCATTGAATGAATAAATATTACAAACCACTGAATGAATAAATTTAAAACACAATAAATATGTAAAAAATTTCATATACCTAATTAAACAAATAAAAATATATGAGCACAAAGTATAAATAAAACAACACATGCATAATATACAACAGAATAATAACAAGCCAACCAAAAAACTTGTAATTCATGAACCTAATCATATGTTATAGCAACTAGTATATTCCAATAAATAAGGGTAGTTGCCAGTATCGATGAATATTACCGACGTAATGCAGACCATTATCGATGAATTTCTGTAGTTGCCAGTTGCCGACGCCGTTTTTGTTGTCGGTAAAAAAAAGTCGTCGGTAAGTTTACAAACTTACCGACGAAACGCGGGTCGTCGGTAATTTTTCGTCGCTAAAGACGCTGTTTCTAGTAGTGTTATTGATAATAATTTGTTATAGTGTAGTATCCTTGTGGAGGGGTAACAAGCTATTTATTATTGTTTGATTTTAAGGGTTATTTTTATTTTCATAATACTTTCAGGCACAGGTTTTACCTAGTTCCTATTTTTTTTTGGACGTTGGGAAAAGGGTGCCTAGGCACCAATTAAAACAATCGAAAATTACCCAATTCCTAATTTACCAATCAGAGAGGATAAATCGAAAATACTAATCGCAATCCGACTTAAAGTAGTTGCCGCGTGCCTCGCTTCCTTCGCCAGTTTATCCGCTTTGCTGTTGAGCTTCCTATTGATATGACGAAAGGAAACTTGCCCAAGCTCTTCAGCATGTGGATAATATTACGTAGAATGGGTTGGATATTCCAACGTGCTACTGACACCTGCTTCGTACCTTGAATAATCTCAAGGTTATCCGAATAGATTACTAACTTCTTTCCTGGAAAATTTGTGCCTAATTGCGTAGCTTTGAGGACAGCTCTTGCTTCTCCTTCCAGAGCCGACTTGCAGTCTAAGTTGAAACTATGTTCGAAAGATGCATTCTTATCATTGTGTACTCCTAGAACTTCTGCTCCCGTGGGTTCCCACTTGTTCGAAAAAGATGCATCACAAAAAAAAGATAGGTCTTGATTTTGTTCTACCCCATTGGTGTCCCTGTTTGTCTCCTCTCTATTGTTTAGTCCTTTATAATTTTCTATGAGCCAATTAATACCGTGGACTTCCTGCATTAATTTTTTCGACGCAATATTTATCCATGTGCCGCTTACTGTGATCCCCTCGTGAATAGCTTTCATCTTTGCCTTCCAGATGTTCCAAAGGTTGATCATCATAAAATCTCGCACCACCTTCTCATCCCATCCTCCTTTTGTAAAAGTTTGGATAATCTTAAGAAACCAATCCTCTATTTATTATTCCTTTGTATCATGGATTTTTATTTGTAGGATGGATACTGCCCATACATCTTTACACATGTTACAATGTAGAAGTATATGTTCTACATCCTCTTTGTCGTGATTACACCATAAGCAGTTTGTAGCATCCACACATTTTCTTTTATATAAATTATCTCTGGTAGGGATCGCATTATTCACCAGTCGCCACATAAATAACTTTATCTTCTTCGGAATGTTAGAATTCCATATTGTTTTCCAGATTTTTGATTCTTGCATTACCTTAGTTCCCGTTGTTGAAGCTTTATTTATTATTTGTTCTTCCGTTATAACCTTGTATCCTGTTTTTGTATCAAATTTTCCATCTCTCGAGAAAGGCCAAACAAATTTGTCTTCCATATCAAATTCTTTTATCTTAGTTTTCATGATCAGATGTATAATTTGTTCGGGAAATAGATTATCTAATCTTTCAATATCCCATTCATCCTTACCCCTTCATTAGTTCATTAACTTTTGTGAGGTTCGATCCTTCTGGTTTCTCTAATTTCCAGCTGGTATCTATCCATCTCTCGTTCCATATATTCGTGTCTTTGCCATTTCCTATCATTTTTATCCCATGTTTTGTGATAAAGTCTCTGCCTTCTATGATACTAGCCCAACTCCATGTCCTGCTTTGTCTAAGTTTACAAGTTAACAAGTTAGATTTATTAAAATAGATACCTTTAAGGAGTCTTGCTGTCAGATTATTCAGGCTATTCATCAGCCCCCAGGCTTGAGCTGCTAATAGGACCGTGTTCATATTTTTGATATCTTTAAAACCTAGACCTCCAATTAATTTGCTTACTGCTATCTTCTCCGAGCGACCCAATGTATCCTGTTTCTTTCACCTGAACTCCACCAGAAATTTGAAATGGCTGAAATAAGCTTATTACAGAAATTAATTGGAAAAGAGAAGATAGACATGTAGTAGTTTGGGATGGCTTGAAGTATTGCTTTAATGAGTACTTCTTTGCCACCCTCTGAGAGTAGTTTCCCTTTCCATCCTTCTGTGTTTTTGAAAACTTTCTTTGTTATCCATTCTAGAGCTTCAACTTTTGATCTTTTGTGACAGAGCGTAATACCAAGGTAATATCCTAGATCTTCAGTCTCGCCGATGTTCATTTTCATAGTAATTTCATTTTTGATGTTGTCTGGTGTTTTTTTGCTGAAAACGATGGACGATTTGTGAAAATTAATTTGTTGTCCGATCCCGAGCAATAGGTATCCAAACATTCCGTGAAATGGTAAAAATTCGTATCTTCCAAATCTAGAAAAAAGAGAGAGTCATCTACAAACAAAAGGTGAGAAATCATCGGAATATTCCTGTTAATCTTTATCCCATTAATCAGTTTGTTATCAATATAATGGTCAATAATGCTAACGAGAGATTCAGTCAAAATAGAAAACAGAAAAGGTGAAAGAGGGTCACCTTGTCTAAGGCTCCTACCTGGTATAAAGTTTTCAAGTCTTTCCCCGTTTATATTAATATAAAAGGAGACTGAGGTGATACAGTTTCTCATCCATTTTATCCAAGTTTCACAAAACCCTAGTTTTTCCAGGACATTAAAAAGGAAAACCCATCTTACCGGGTCGTATGCCTTAGCCATATCAATTTTTATTGCCGCCATATGTTTTTTATTTTTCTGTTTATTGCTCATAAAAAAGATATCTCTTGTGCTATAATGATATTATCCTGTATCGCTCGACCTTTAATGAAAGCCGACTGCGTTGGAGAAATAATGCTATTATAATCTCTCTTTAGCGATTCGAGAGGATTTTTGTAATGATTTTATAAATGAAATTGACACATGAAATCGGTCTAAAGTCTCCTAAATTTTCTTGTACCGTACCTTTCGGGATTAACGTTATTAATGTGTCGTTAATTGTCTCCACTGAACAATTATTATCAAAAAAATCCTCAATAACCTGTAAAACATCCGTTTTTATAATATCCCAAAATTCTTTGTAAAACTTACCGTTAAGTCCATCAGGTCCAGGAGCTTTTGAGGCAGATAATTCTGTAACCGCTTTCTCTACCTCTTCCATAGTCGATTTTTTTGTTAATTCTGCGTTCGTGGTACTAGTAACGCGTGGTTTTATGAATTCGTTGGCCTTCTGCATTTCTTCTTCATCCCCTACATTTTCTTTAAAGAAATCTCTATAACAATCTTGAAAGCAACCGTTAATGTTTTCTGAATCATCAGTCCAATTTCCATCAGTGACTTTTATTCTAGTTATTCGATTTAGTTTCCTACGCTTTATAGTGGCTAGATGAAAACATTTCGTGTTCTTGTCCACGTATATGAGCCAATTCTGTCTTGCTCTATCGCTCCAATATTTTTCTTCTTTCTGATATTCTATTTTTATTCTTTCTTTAATTTAGTTTTCTTCTTTAGAAGTATCCCTATTATCATTCATTTTATTTAACTTCATTAGTCTATCTTGAAGACTTTTAATGGTCTTTTCACGGTTGCTAAAGTTTTTCGAGCTCCATTTATAAGTTCTTTTTTCGTAAATTTCTTTTTTTTATAAAGTTCGGTATAGGGATCATATCATGAGGAATTCTCCAACTATTGTCAATAACTTCCTTACAAATATTGTTGTCTAGCCACCTAGTTTCAAACTTAAAATGTTTTTTTTTTCAATTTTCATATTCATATCGAAATGGAGGAGTAAGGGGAAGTGATCCGACCCTCTTGCAGGAGGTATATGAATTTCGGATCTCGGGAATTTCTCCATCCATTCATAAGTCGCCAATCCTCGATCTATTCTTGTTTTGACATTCTTTTCGACTTCCATCATGTAAGACAAAGTGAAAAAACAACCGTTAGAGTTAATTTCTGCCAAAGAATTCTTATGAGTAAAGTCAATGAAATCGTTTATATGATCTATATTAGCTTGATTCCTGCTTTGTTTTTCCGTAATATTAAGTATCTCTTTGAAGTCCCCTAGAATTATCCAAGGTTCTTTAATTCCTTCACTCCACTTTGTTATATAATTCCAAGTTTCAACTCTTTGTTTAAAATCATTGGCGGCATGTATGAAAACAATATAATGCGCAAAAGATAATTCATTAACTAAAGCTATAACATAGGAATTACAAATAAACAAAATATTAAGATGCACACTGGAGTGCCAAAAAACCAAGAACCCCCCAGAATGGAAAGCATTTCCAGAGGGTTCAACAAAATAGGAGTTACTGTAACCAAACCGCGCCAACACTTCCTGAGAGTCCACTTCTCTCAGCATTGTTTCACAAAAGGCCACCACACTAGAACGAAACTGAGCTATCATCAAGCTAGTTTTTGATAATGTTAAGGGCACTCGTAGACCCCTGAACATTCCAAAACAAGGCTGTCATTTGAAATTTGCGGCTTTTTTGGAGTTGCCACCTCCACTGCTCTTCTCAAAGTCACCCTCCTCGTCACCTTCTGCATCAGCGTACTGGAAATTTATATCGTGATCATCACCACCACCTTCATAGTCCTTCTCAAGATAGTTCTCGCTGTTCTCAAAATTACCTTCATCCTCTTCTTTTGGTTCATATTGTGAACCATATTCATCAATCAATTATGAAATATTATCTAGTCCTTACCCTTACCTTTAGAGTACCTTGCACTATCTTCACCCTCCCTCTCGTTTTCTAACAAACTAAACTAGTTTTTGCTTACCAAATTCTCTATTGGATCAACTACTCTAAGTTTTTTGAAATTGGCAGATATTTTTGAGTTGACCACAGAGTTTCATGTCTCCATTTGATTTCCCTTTCCTTCCCTTCTTCTTTTTATAGCTTGTTGAATGTTTGATGAGGTCTCCATGTTCAGGTCAGTTGTATTGCTCCTGCTTGCCACTTGCTTCCCTTTAATCTTTCTCATTTCTTCTTTGAAAGCCATTAGCGCTGCTCGTATATCTCCCTCATTACTATTTTCACAATCATCAGAGATTCCATAAGTTCTTTTGAAAGCTTCTATTTTGAGAGTAGATTCATGCAATTCATTTCGAAGGTCACGCATTGATGTCTCCTCATTTGTGATAGATTAATGTTAGGATGAGACATCATTTTAAGTGATTTAGAAGTCATTAATGTCTATTTTCTTGAGTTTTTAGTGCACTTTCCTATTTTGAGTCTTGATTTGTAGAATTATTATTTTTAGAGCATATTGGGTTTAATTGTTTATTTAGTGTGTAGCTTTAAATATAATTATGAAGCTTAATTATAGTCCAAGTCAAAGGTTACAACTTATGGAAAGATATTTGCATGGTAATTGGAGATAAGGAAACAAAAGCTAAAAAGATTGAAAAGGAAAAGCTAACTAAATCTGGGATTCTGTATACACGTCTAAAGTTGTACAGTTTTACCTAAGAAATAGGCCGATTTTGGTAATTTTCTTCTTAAGGGTCAAGATAATTCTGTTGCGATTATTTTGGTATCTTATGGAGCTCAAAACGACCAATAACGAAGAAGATATGCTCAAAACGGTCCAGCAGTGTTTATCTTTATTTCCATACGAATTTGAGTTGGGCTAGAAGTCCAATACCTTACCTCTTCCTCAAGAAAACGAATTAGGTCTTCTAAACACCTATAAATACACCCTTATATCACTTGTAAATCATCCTTGCTTAGAAAAACCTTAATATTATTCCTTAGTTTATTGTAGAGAGCAAGATGATGTCCTTTGTAATTTCTTTTAGTTTATTTCCTTCAGGTATGAACTAAACTCCTCATAGCTTGGGTTTTGCATAATGTACAATCTATGAATTCTAATTCTTCTATCTAAGTTTCTTTGGGAATTATATGTTTTAATTTGATATTAGCTTCTTACTTAATATTTGTGTATGTGTTTTGATTTAATGTCTTTCCTAGAACTGATCACTTTATGATTGTCTTAATAGTAGTTAGATGGTCTCCTTGACAGGGTGTTTAACTATTGAACCACTACATAATGTCTAGTGTCGATATTAGTTCTGAAAAAACATGATTCTAACTAGATAGTCATTAGGGTTTGTTTTAACCACCA
Organism: Nemophila menziesii; assembly: GCA_029959085.1. Lineage (NCBI taxonomy): Eukaryota > Viridiplantae > Streptophyta > Magnoliopsida > Boraginales > Hydrophyllaceae > Nemophila > Nemophila menziesii. Next base: position 1,222,308 of record JARWIR010000044.1, read on the forward strand.
TATCACCAGGATTGCAGTATTTGCTTAGGGCCTTAGTGGCGTTTGATAACCCTAAGATAAAACACTTCTTGGTTGTGCCGTAGCCCCCTTAGTCGCTCTCAAGGTCTAAGGTATGGGAATTTAGAATCCTGACTAAGTATACCAAGAGCTAATATTCTCCCTTATTAACGAGATTTATAGATAGAATTAGAAGGATTAGTGCATACTAGCAAAACCTGAGCTATACTTCTCATCTCATGTTTTTTGGTGTGTAGGAATTGGAAAAATCGAGTTAGGGAAGAAAACGAAAATTTTTGGAGCGCAAGAATGACTTGCGCGGACTACCCCACGGTGTACCCCCTATACCGCAGGTATGGTCCGCGGGGTGAAAACCCGTGCCACGGGTTGCACCGCGGGTTCTATCCAGAACCGAGAAAAAAGAAGGCGCGGACTACCCCCCTGCACTGCACCCTGGTCCGCAGGGCACAAACGCGTGCCACGGGGTAGGTCCACGTGTATTTGGACGGAGATTTATCAAGAAGGCACAGGGTACCCCACGGTACACCGCGCCATGGTCCGCAGCCAAGAAACACGTGCCACGGGGTTGTACCACGGGTTTTATCCAGTGGGTAAAAATTTTCGAGCATCAGAAGCTGCGGTGTACCCCGCGGTACACCCCATGGTCCGCACGAGCCGCCAGAGAGAGAAAAGTAAGGGTTTCAAGGTTATAAGAAGATCTAATGCTTATTATTCCGAATTTATTAAACCTTAAACCTCTTTCTCTTCTCCAAAACTCTCCTAACTCCATTGAATCTCATCAAAACCTTCACCAATCACCAATACACTACCCAATCATCAAGAAAAACACATCAAACCTTCTCTCCACATCATTACAAGAGAGAATAAAACACCCAATCTTCACCAAATCCATTTAAATTGAAGAATCAAAGAGCCAAATTTTCAAAATTCATCCTACAATTTCTTAAATCCAAGCCAACCCATTACAAATCCACCTCACCCACATAGAGATTCATCATCAATTCACCTATCCTAAGCCAAATCAAGCTTGTTCAACCATTAATTCACAAGTTCAAATTTCAAGGGTTGCTAACGCTTTGAGTTGGGGGTTAATTGAAGATGACTAATAGAACGACAATTTTAGCTAACAAGAGGGAGGTGAAGAGTAACAAGGGATTGGATTTAAACAAGAAGAAATCAATCGACAAAGGTGCTAGTTCTAAATCAAAGGGTAAAGAGAAAGTTTAGAAGAGTGGGATACCTTTGTTTGATCGTAATGGTAAAAAGCTTTACTTTTATGCAAGGGAGAAAACACAACCTCAACAAGATCCTGCACCCAAAGAGAAAGTGGATACTTCAAGGGCCTGAAGACTTCTGCAGAGAAACAGTTGAAAGAACTACCTTTCGCTTATGAGAAAGTATTCAAGGAAGAAGTTGGTACAGGAGAATACGCGAGATTCTTAGAGCTTGGTGAGAAACTGGATTGGTCTACGTTCATGGTAAGACGTTCTGAATTATGTCATGAATTAGTTTTGGAATTCTATTTAGGCCTCTTTAGCCGAGATAGCAATTGTGTTCTAATTAGAGGAGAGCTAGTTCCTTTCACAGTTGAGGAGATTAGAAACCACTTCAAGTTTAAGAAATTGAAAGGTTTTTGCAAATTTGAAGAAGCAGTTGCTAAACGAAAAATCTTTGATGAGGAATTACTTTTTGAGCATGTATTAGACAAAGAGAAAGTGAAATCACATAAGGGAGAATTGAAGGCACCTTGGCCTTGCAAATATCTTCAACCGGATGCGCGAATTTGGCACAATTTCCTTGTCCCTAATATTTTTGGAAACACAAGAACTTTGGATGTGACTATGAAGTACGCTCTACTTTTGGACTGTATTTTTAGAGGAGAAGAAGTTGATGTGGCACAGTTGATCTATGAGGAGGTGATACGATTCTCGGTCTCTCCTAAATCAGTTTATAATGTTAAATTTCCAACTATGATCACGTGTCTTGTGCGAAAAGCGAATATAGTATTGGGTGAAGAAGAGAAACTCGAATTTAAAGGGAGTTATAATTATAATGCTTGGATCAAGGATATCTTTCGAAGAGCGGGTTCTACGCAAGTCTCGAAAGAAGAAAAAGAGCAAAGTTGGCAAGAGAAGATGGAGGAGCGTTTAACGAAATTCGAAGCAGCTCAAACTTCCTTAGTCAATGATGTGGCACAAATCAACGCTAATCAAGTGCACATCATGAAACTCCTTGAGCAATTAACGAAAGGTCTAGCTACCTTGGATATCAATGATGCGAGGCAATAGCCTCGAGAGTATGTTCTCTTTCTTCCTCACCCTTTCTGTAAATATGCCTATCTTCTAATTTTAATTTCTGTCTTTTTCGAGTCGTGGGGACACAGCTCATTTTTGAGTTGGGGGTGTGGGGATTCGTTGTCTCTCATCTCCATTTTTCTGTTTTTTTTTGGGTGAAATTAAAATTTTTGATACATGGGAATTAGATGTAGAGTGTGTTTAATAGCTTGAAAGCATAAGCTCAGTAGATTGATGATAGTAAGTGATATGTTTATGAGCTATGTATTTGCATGCTTTGAGTATTTGCAGGAAAACACACGTTGATAGTAAAGAAAAGATTAGTGAGCAATGCGATAGAAAGTATGTTCGATCTCAGGGAACCTTGAGAAGTTTGTAGGCCGTGAGATCCAAGCTAGTTGAAAAACCATTTGATGAAAGTGCTAAAGGTAAGAAAATAACGAAATTACATAGTGTAGAAAGTGATTAAGGCGGTTCTTTCATATTTGAAACCTTTGAAGCCTTTTTATACCTTCTCACCATGTTATTTTTGATTTTATATGTTATATCCTTCTCAGCCCCTTCTAGCCTTTCTAAAGCCTTTTTATTGAAACACGTTATAAGCCATATCCCTTTAGATTATAGGACTTTTCCATATGACCCGCACTCGAATCGCGATGCATAGACAGTTGTTTTAGAGCTTGAGTTTGGGGTGGTGGGTCCACCATTATGGGAATTGTTATTGGGTTGGGATTTTTGAGCTTATTAATTGTGCTTTGTGCTTTATATTGATGATGATTCACAGATTTTTATTGTAACCCTTTGCCGGGGTAATAGTGAATGAAAAAGAAGCCACGTGCTAAATTTGCCAACAAGGGCATTAAAAGAAAAAAAATATATATATATGAGAAATTAGCATGATATCTCATCATAAAAAAGAGAGTCATAGCTAGAGAAATTGAATTGAAAAGAAAAGAAAATATATATATTCGGACCAGCAAAGTGGAATTTTTATGTGAACATCTTAAGCTTTAATTGGGTTATTGGGGATGCTAATTATGTATCAAAGAATTCATTTGGTTGAGTGAGAAACGTTTCATGAGAGTAACTCAAGCTTTAGGGCGATTCGTTGATGGCTAGTGAGGAGAGAGCCAAAAGCTCACTCCAAATTATCCAGATATACTATCATACCCGTCCCTAAGCCTACATTACAACCTTAAAGACCTTTTGATTCTTTGCTATGTAATTGAGAAGTGATTGAGCCATTAGAGAGTAGTTAAGTGGAGTTCTGAATACTAGTGAAGGTCGATGAACAATCTATAGCTCTCTTGGTGAACTGAGTAAAGTCTCAATCCTTCTTACATTGCGAAACTAATCTGATCTTGAATTCAAGCCGTGTTGACTGTGGATATGAGAAGTGTACAGGTATGTAGTTTATGAATATTATTGCATGAAATTTTCTGAGTTATGTGCTTTAGGTTTATTCTATATATTCTGCTATGCTTTTTCCTTGTGTTGAGAATTTTATAAGTGTGTATTTATAGACTTCCCTTTGTTTTTATCTTTATTGTATCGGGACGATACAACTTTGAGTTGGGGTTCTTGATGTCTCCTCATTTGTGATAGATTAATGTTAGGATGAGACATCATTTTATGGGATTTAGAAGTCATTAATGTCGATTTTCTTTAGTTTTAGTGCACTTTCCTATTTTGAGTCTTGATTTGTAGAATTATTATTTTTAGAGCATATTGGGTTTAATTGTTTATTTAGTGTGTAGCTTTAAAGATAATTATGGAGCTTAATTAGATTCCAAGTCAAATATTACAACTTATGGAAAGAGATTTGCATGGTAATTGGAGATAAGGAAACAAAAGCTAAAAAGATGGAAAAGGAAAAGCTGCGTAAATCTGGGATTCTGCATACACGTCTAAAGATGTGCGTTTTTACCTAAGAAATAGGCCGATTTTGGTAATTTCCTTCTTTAGGGTCAAGATAATTCTGTTGCGATTCTTTTGGTATCTTATGGAGCTCAAACCGACAAATAACGAAGAAGATATGCTCGAAACGGTCCAGCTGTGTTTATCTTTATTTCCATACGAATTTGAGTTGGGTTAGAAGTCCAATACCTTACCTCTTCCTCAAGAAAACGAATTAGGTCTTCTAAACACCTATAAATACACCCTTATATCACTTGTAAATCATCCTTGCTTAGAAAAACCTTAATATTATTCCTTAGTTTATTGTAGAGAGCAAGATGATGTCCTTTGTAATTTCTTTTAGTTTATTTCCTTCAGGTATGAACTAAACTCCCCATAGCTTGGGTTTTGCATAATGTATAATCTATAAATTCTAATTCTTCTATCTAAGTTTCTTTGGGAATTATATGTTTTAATTTGATATTAGCTTCTTACTTAATATTTGTTTATGTGTTTTGATTTAATGTCTTTCCTAGAACTGATCACTTTAGGATTGTCTTAATAGTAGTTAGATGGTCTCCTTGACAGGGTGTTTAACTATTGAACCACCACATAATGTCTAGTGTCGATATTAGTTCTGACAAAACATGATTCTAACTAGATAGTCATTAGGGTTTGTTTTAACCACCATATCACCAGGATTGCAGTATTTGCTTAGGGCCTTAGTGGCGTTAGATAACCCTAAGATAAAACACTTCTTGTTTGTGCCGTAGCCCCCTTAGTCGCTCTCAAGGTCTAAGGTATGGGAATTTAGAATCCTGACTAAGTATACCAAGAGCTAATATTCTCCCTTATTAACTAGATTTATAGATAGAATTAGAAGGATTAGTGCATACTAGCAAAACCTGAGCTATACTTCTCATCTCATATTTCTTATCTTTTATTTTATTGTCTTTATTTTCCTAGTTTTAATTAGTTTAATTCCTGAATCTCGAATCTATTTGTTTTATTTTCTGTCTTCTAATTATTTACTTCTTACTCGTTATTCCTACTCACGCGTATAACACACTTAAGTCCCTGAGAACGAACTCAACTTACTAACTAAAACTTGCATACGTCCTATAATACTTGCAGTACTGTGCCTGTCTAGGGTGAGAGTGCGTAGTTTTTGGCTTATTTTAATCTTATTTTTATCACACCCTAGGCACCACCACGCATCTGCTTATTCCAGGATTCCCACTCTTGGTCTTCTTTTTCTTTGTCCTCAACATCTTGGACCTGATTGACAATCTTGCTCGTGCTACCCCTCTTTGTATAATTAAATTTGCTTAGAACATCACCACCATCATCATTTATTTGGATTCCTCGAATGGGGTTGTTACTCCTATAGCTAGGACCTGCATTCTTAACAGTTTTATCACTGTATTGATAATTAATAAACTCGTCATTCACTTTTATATGTAACCCGTAAATAGGATTGAAAGGAGGGAATTTTGCCACGTTGTCAATGCTCCAAGACACCTTCCTACGTTCATCAATATCTTCCACTTGCTTGATACTCTTAATAGGACAATCACCATACTGATGCCCAATCTTTCCACATCTAAAGCAAAGAAGTCCCGTGTTCTCATACTGGAATACCACCCAAGCTGCCCCTTCCTCTTGGTAGAGATATGTACCAGGAGGTAGGGGAAATTTTGTATTGATCTTAGCGCGAAACCTTAATATCTTAATATCACAGTTCTGCGTTGTAGGAAAATCCATCGCCTCAATCTTTATGAAACATTCTTCAAGAGCTCTCAATGTGTTGATGTTATTTTGTTTGAATGCGAGCCCCCTTATTTGTACCCAGATTGATGAGTAGTTAGTAACAAGATCCTTGAAGTCCACCACTTGAGGCCAGATAGTCATACTGAGGTGCAGTTTTCGATAAATGCCAGGCCTCATCTCCCAGACACGCTTGAATTCCCTTTCATTAACCACTTCTAGTTTGAACATGTCATTTTTCACCTCTGAGAGTCTGTAATGTCCTTGAATTCCCCACCTATCCTCGATGAACTTCCTAAGTTGAACCGCATATATTGAGGAGTCACCAATCGCCTTTAGTAATATGGCTTTCTCTTCCTTCATGCTTTCAGCTAACCTGGCTTTCGAACCAATATTTATGACCCCCAACTTCCTAGCTTTGTGATCAGTTAATGGTCTTATAGGTAGGGCATGAAAATATCTTGTAGCCATTCTAAGTTCTGTGAACACAAGAAACAAAACCACAAGACTAGACAGGAAAACGAAATTGAGAAAGTGGTAACTGAGAAATGGCCGGAAAGAATTGATTAAGGTGTAATAACAGGGAGAGAAAAGGAGACAAGAGAAGAAGCGAGAGAAGAGAAAGTTTGACGGTACCTCTTTACCTTTCATGCATATAAATAGGCTGCTTACTTTGGCTTCTTTGTTATTCTTCTTGAGCACGATAATCTTTGGTAGGTGGGATCTTCGAGCATCTTGGGTAATGTAAGGGTTTGCTGCGCAGCTATTCTCCTTACTCTTTCTCGCCTCATTATTACCTAATGTCATAATTAGTATTTATAACCCCAATTTGCAGAAGATCTTCTTGATTAACCGCCCACATCGTGCCTTAGTCCCACGCTTCTGTTCAACCCTTCGCCTCCCCGATGTTACGTTTCTACTTGTCCAATCTATCATCTGCACGAAAAGAAAACCAAAATAATAAAACCCATTTGTCGTTATATTTCTTACCTCGGAACTCAAATCTTTTAGGTCTGTGAAGAGGTGAGTTTTGGGAGATCAAAGAAAAGCTTCAGATCTGTTAGAGATCTCTCATCATTAGCTTTGATTTCAAACATAAACCCTCCGATTAGTTTTTGGCCAATTATCATCACTTGCTTCCAGCTGAAAAAAAATTTCCCCAAATTATATTTGGACTACCCTATTCCTTGCCCTATTTTTCCTTCAGACGAGGCTCCCATTCCAAGAAATAAAGAGAAAGTGATGCGTGTGTACGTTACACACACGTGAGAACCCACCACAAATGTGATGAGGAAGATGAAGAGACCCAAACCGTTCGAAGAGAAATCGTGTCCTAGATGAGAGAAGCGAGAGAGCGTGAATTTTACCTACCTAGTTCCTAATGGGAGATGAACTTTTACTAGAAAACAAACCACTTCTGGTGACTTTTGAAGAGATTTATTATTTTTTTAAATATTAAACTTAGAGTGGTACAATTGTTTATATGTATTCATAATATAAAATGTAAAATATATAATGATTTCAAACGAACACATCCAGATTTCAATTTTTTAGAGAATTATTTTATGTGGACACACCAAACTAGGGATTAGACCAAAGATTTAATCTTACTACCAACTAAAGACAAAAAAAGAAAATTCATTTTCAATTTTTTTTTACAAATTTTATTAAAAAATACCATGAAATAAAAATTAACTAAAAAGAACCCTAATCATTTACTCCCTTTGTTCCAGAATTAATGTAAATTTAATAAAAATAATTTTCCAAATTATTGTGCACTTAGAATATCAAGACACTTTTTTTCAACTTATGTTTGAAAAATCCAGAATGATGACCCACAAAAGAAAGAAGGTGCAGGATGAGGAAGGGTATGAGTTGGAAAACCAAGCCTAGCTCCTTCATGTTCCTGATAGTGACGGCGTTATATCTTGAGGGCATGAACGTAATTGTCGTACCCTAAGGTGTACATGGCTCTTATTAGATCACCAGCACTTAGAATCCTTCTATGATTGTTAATGCAAAGTTCACTAGCTTCTGAAGGGATGAACCTAATGAACACAATAACGCATTTATGCACCTCTTTCTTAGATTTATCTAAGATATAAGCATTCCCAAGCAGTATTTGTTGCATTATTCTTCCCACATTACTCAAAATCCCTACATTAATAGTTGGTGATGCTTGTGTTTCTGCATATAAATCCATTAAAATACTAGTTATTGATTGTATTTTGCAGGCTTCAGACTTTCCATTATCTAAGCTTTTATTAGATCTACAATTGATTATCATACCACAAATATGTGGTATATTCTAGATCTACCAAAATATGTTTGTGTAACTGAGAAAGTATCTTTTATCTCGAAGAAGTAGACATCCACCCAAAGAAATACATCAAGAAAACCTTACCATCCTATCCCATTTTTTGTCCATTATGATATTCATTAAGACGAATACCTCTCGGCCAATTTTTCTTCTTATAGGCATTTGGAGTATTCCAATTGCTCGTTGGTAAACACCATTTGGGAATTATTTTGGATTTCACCATAGTGGAATCAATTTTCTTATAGATAGTGTTCAATTTACTATTAGGACAAATGGGATCCTAGTTTATTGGCTATCTGGAGTATCAAGAATGAAGAAAATTATGATTCGCCACACTTGGACGCTGACATAAGTATTGCTACAATCGATCATTTAATTACAACCTTCGACTTTTTTAATCGTATTTTCTCGTTAATTCTTTTTGTATCAGTGAGGTGTGTCAAATGCAAATAGATCATTTTTATACGCTTGCCTTCTTTGAGAGATTAAATATGTATTACAATGCATCATTGTCCAGGTTGATTGAAATTGTGCACATTCTTTTGAGTGAATACAACTGTTACCCCCTGAACTATGGGCCGATTAACTACTTAGCCCCTACTGTTTAAACGCGACTGTTTACCCCCTATAATAAGTTTTTGGCACTCTTTACCCCTAGTTAACCAAATCGGTCAAAGAACGTCGTTAGTTGGTCATGTGCTGGTCATGTGCGGGTTTTTGTGATATTTTACCCCTTGTACTAAGTTTTCGTGACATTTTATCATCTTACCCCCTTGATTTGGAAGCTAAAGTGTTCTAAAAAAATCCAGGTGTTTCTTTGGAGGCTCGCAAAAACGATAGATTACCCACGACTTACAACTTAAATAAACGGGGTTTATTGGAGTCTTGTGAGTGTGGAATATGCACTCTGGAGGTGGAAGATTTAAATTTCTTGTAACGGAATGTGCAGTGGTAAAAAGTATGGAGGGTATTAGGTGATAAACACATGTAGAAAGCTCGAAATGAGCAGCAGACACTTCCATGCAGATATGGCTGAGTCCATAACTGAATTCTAATATGTAGTAAGCCCCATTATTCAGAAATGAGTTGGCCCCAGAGCACCCATAGTGTGGGCTTGTCGTGTTCTCGCGTTCCATATTGCAGGGGTAGGAAATTATCTATGGTACACACTTTTTGGTCTGATGCGATTCTAGGAGGTTTTAGATGTTTATGTATTTGGGATGTTTGATGGATTGCAAGTTCTTCATTTGGTTGAATGAGACGATGGGTGAATGAAGTGGTTTGATAATTCGTGGGCTATTGTGTAAAATAAAAAATTACGTTTATGAACTGGATGCAATGCAGTCCAAGATGAATTCGTTGGCTGAGGATTTCGCTCAATTTAGAATACAGATGTGCACTCAGCCATGTCTGTACAAAAGTGCATGCCACTCATTTCGAGCTTTCTGTAGGTGTTTATCACCCAATACCTTCCATACATTTTAGGTATTTCACATTTCAATATCAAGAAATGTAAATCTTCTTTTATCAAAAACCAAATAAAAATCTATCTTTCTTTCTTTCTACTTGCGTATTATTATCTTTAGCTCTCATATTTGCACTTGAATATTTGCATAAGTTCTTCTTAACCTTCGTAGCTGAGGAACTACTTCTACATAATCATTAAAACTTGCATATGATCTGTATACTTGCAGAACTGTGCTCAGCTTAGGGTGTTTATTTGCACTTATTTATATCATTATTTTATCACACCTTAGGCGACACCAAGTTTTTAGCGCCGCTGCCAGGGACTACATCGTAAGTCCTTGTGCAATTATCTAGTGCTTTTATTTTAGTTAGTTCTATTTTACGCTTTTCTTTTTAGTTTTTTTTACAGGCAAGAGCAGATTTATTATGAAAGGAAAGTTTTGTATTATTAGATCCTACAGAAGCTAATTATGGAGTACGTTCTTGAAACCAATAGAAGTTGGCCGATTAAATCAGAAAAAAAAGAGACTTTAGAATCTCTAAAGCTCAAAGAGTTAAACCAAAAACTTGAGGAATTACGAGAACATGCGCGAAAACTAGCCAAGAGAAATCTAGTACATACCTTACCTTCATGTCCTAGTTGTGGAGCAAGAGATCACTCGTGGGAATATTGCATGAATAATCCAGCTTCAATTTCCTTCATACCTTATCAAAGAAACCATTATTATGATGGTTATTATCAATCTCAAGGAAATTACGCTGATTATCAGCCCCCACAGAATTATAATTGGGTCAAAAATCAACAAACATATTATCAACCGCGACCACAATCTTATTATCCTCCACAACATATCTATCAAGAAGCGCCAATTTATAATGAAGTTTATCAAGAACCACTTTCTTATTCAATGAAGCAAACCATACAAGAGAAACCTTCGAGGTTGAATTCAAGTATGGCTAAACTGATGCAAGCAGTTGAAGATATGAAGATTAGACAACAAGAATTCCAAACCCAATCCAAGATGCTTAAGCATATCGATCATACCATGTCACAAATGGTGAATAAACTTCAAATCTTTGCAAAAAGGCAATTCCCAAGTGACACTCGTGCTCTAGAAGATAATGTTTGTCATGCAGTTGAATTAAGAAGTGGAAAACAATTACCTTCACCTAGAGTAGAACCAGAACCAACCTCTATTCCTGAGAAAGTGGTTGAAGAAACAATTGAAAACAAGGTGGAAGAGGTAATTGAACAAATAAGTGTCCTAGAGAAGACACAAGAAAAGAAAGAGAGCCCAGTGGTAACCAACACATGTCCTCCTCCACCGTTCCCGTCACATGTCAGAAATCAGAACAATGAAAAAGAATTCAAGAAGTTCCTTGACATGGTGAACGAGTTAAAGATCAGCATCCCGTTTGTAGAAGCTCTCACAAGAATGTCAAAATATAGTCAGTTCATGAAGGACATTCTTTCTAACAAACGAAGTTTAGAAACCAGAAAGATGAATGGATTGCTAGAGGAGTGTAATGCTACAAATGAAATAGAGTTACCACCAGACACACCTCTACCCACGAATTCTTGGATGGCACCATCCATGATTATGAAGAATAGAGCTGAGAAGTTCGTGGGAATTAGAGGCAAGGGGTGGAAATTTCGTCATTCGTAATCGAGGTAACACGTCTAACTTTCAAAGACGTTAAACAAAAGTGTTGTACGGGAGACAACCCGCAATTGTTTTAAGTTTTCATGTCTTGTACGTTTTTATTTTATGTTTTAATTTAGTTGTTTTTAGTTGATATTGCATATTTGAGATAGGTATTAGTGTTTTTGATGTTTAGGTGTTAGAAAAATCGAGTTCAGAAGAAAACCCGAGCCCACGGGTGTCACCACGCGTTCATTGCCGAGAGGTCCCAATTCGAAAAGCTCCAGCACCGGTATGCCGGGCCCTAGCGCCGGTACACCGGCCAGAAGAAAACCCGTGCCCACGTGTAGAGGACTCGGGTATTTTGACGTAACTTAGACTCCATGAACAGCAGATCCGGTATACCGGGCCCCATGGCCGCCCAACCCTGCTGTGTCGAGAAAAAAAAATTCAGGACACAATCTAAGAAAACTTCGGCAAGTCATATCTTTGCGCTCGGATGTCGGAATCAGGTGATCTTTGAGCCTAAACTGCATAACTTTTTGAGATCTAGCTATTGGGGAGGTTTTCATTCTCGACCGGTATTCCGGACGGAAGACCGGTATGCTGGCCAGAAAACCCGTGCCCACGGGGTGTCGTCACGTGTTCTATGCCGAGAGGTCCATTCCGAAAGCAAGCAACTCCGGTATACCGGGCCCTACGGCCGGTATACCGCCCTAAACTGCTGGAGAGAGAAAAAAACGTGTTTTTCAGGTTATAAGGGTGAGGAGGTTGCTCTATTACGAATTTTTCAATCCTTAAACTTCTCCTTTTTCCCCAAACCTCTCCCAACTCCATGGAAGCTTCATCAAACCTTCCCCAAACATCAAAACACTACCTAAACTCCATGAAAACACATCAAATATTTTCTCCACATCATTAAAAAGAAGATTCAACCACCCAAATCTTACCAAGACACATTGAATCCTAGAATCAAAAGCTTAAATTTCAGAAATTCATCCAACATTTTCTTAAATCCATACCAATCCATGAAGAATCCATCTTACCCACATAGATAATCCTCATCAAATCATTTTTCCTAACCCAAATAAAGCTTGTACAACTAATAATCAAGAGTTTCAAATTTCAAGAGTGGTTAAAGCTTTGAGTTGGGGTTCAATTGAGATGATTAGGAGAACATAAACATTATCTACAGTAAGGGAGATGAAGAAAAGCAAGGTATTAGATTCTAATTGAGAAGAAATCAAGTGAGAAAAGTCCTAGTTCCAATTAAAAGGGTAAAACAAGTCAAGAGAAGTGAGGTAGCATGCTGTGTTGATTTAATGGGCAAAAAGGTTCCAATTTTAGCAAAGAAAACAACACAACCTCTCCAATTCGAAGACCCTACACCCGAAGAATAAGAGAAAGCTTCAATGGCCATGATAGCTTCTCCGAAGAAACAATTAAAGGAACTACCTTTTGCTTATGAGAAAGTATTTGCAGAAGAAGTTGATAAAGGAGAATACAAGAAGATTCATGAAGATTTGGAAAGATTGGGTTGGTCTACGTTAATCGTAAGACGTTCTAAAAAGACGTTCTTTTTGTTGAATTGTATTTTGTGGAGAAGAGGATGTGTCACAGTTGATCTATGAGGAGGTGATACGATTTTTTTTCGATCTCTCCCATCTCGTTATTTAATGCAATATCCTACTATGATCATGTGTCTTGATCGGAAAGCAAATAAGAATTTGGGTGAAGAAGAAACACGTGAATTTAAGATAAGTAAAAATATTGACAATGCTTGGATCATTAAAGTTTTGAGAGTAATTACGCAACTTTCAAAAGAAGAAAAGGAGTACATCATAACACTCCGTGAGCAATTAAAGAAAATCCAGCAAATCCTATTTTGGATGTCGATAAGGCGAGGTAATAGCCTCGAAGAGTATGTTTTCTTTCTTCCCTACCATCTCTTTATGTGCAATATGTAACTAATTTTAAATTTTATTTATTTTCTTTCTTGAGTCTTTTTTGAGTCGTGAGGACACGGCTCATTTTTTAGTTGGGGTGGGGATGCCTTGTTCTCATCTTCCTTTTTGTTTATTCATAAAATTTAAAAAAAAGGTTTGGGTTGAATTAGGCATAGAATATGTTGAATGTACCTATTTGAGCATGATTTAATTAGGTCAATGATAGTAAGTAGTATGTTTTTGAAAGATGTTACAAATATGTTTAACATGCATGTATGAAAACAAGAAATAAAAGATAGAAAAGTTAATGAGCAATGCTAAGAAATTACGATGAAACTTAGGGAGAGTTAGTTGGTGTGTAGAACGTGAGGTTTGAAATTAGTTGAAAACCCACTTATATATGAACTAATAATGAAAACGTAACGAAATCTGGTAGTTAGAAAAATAAATAAGGCAGTTCTTTCATATTAAAACCACATGAAGCCTTTTATACCTTCTCACCCTTTTTATTTGATTATCGTTATTATTATCCGTCTTAGCCCCTCTGAGCCTTTCTAAAGCCTTTTATTGAAACACATTATAATTCATACCCTTAGTTTGTAGGACTTATCTATATGACCCGCACTCGAATCGCAAAACCTGAAACAAGTCATTTTTAGAGCTTGAGTTTGGGGTGGTGGGTTTCATCATTAGGGAACATTGGGATTCGGGAATTGTAATTGTGATTTTATTGATGATGAAAAAGTTAATATTGTAACCCTTTGCCGGGGTAATAGTGAATGAAAAAGAAGCTACGAGCTAAATTTGCCAACAAGGGCATAATAAAAAAGAATATATATATGAAAAATAGCATGATATCTCGACATTAAAAAGAGAGTCATAACTATAAAAGAGAAAAAAATTGATATGAAAAGAATATATATTTGGACAGGAAAAGTGGAATTTGTAGATCATCATAAATGGTTTTATTTGGGATTTATTGGGGATGCACATCAAAAGCATCAATAAATTGGGTTGACTGAGAACATCTTCGAGTGAAACTTAAGCTCTAGGGCGATTCGTTGATGGCTAGTGAGGAGAGAGCCAAAAGCTCACTTTTCATTATCCAAATATACCACACCGTCCCTAATCCCCGTTATAACCAAAGACCTTAGGATTTCTAACTACTTGGTGGAGAAACAATTGAGCTATTAGGTAGTAGGTAAGTGGACCATTGAATGCTATATTAGGACTTATGAACAACCTATAGCCATTAGCATGAACTAAGTTATCATCCTCTCCTTCTGGCATTGCGAAGTTAATCTTGACTTGAATTTATGGATTGTTGATTCTGTGTATATTAAGCATACTTGTACATGATTTCTTGAGCATTACTACATGAGACTTTTTAGATACTATGCTCTAGGATCATTCATTATGTTCTGTTCTTATTCTCCTCCGACTTCTTCTTCTTGTTTAGTCGACTACCCTACTGTTCTTTATTTTTATTGTATCGGGACGCTACAACTTTGAGTTGGGGGTCTTGATGTCTCCTCATTTGTGATAATAAAATCTATCTCCGAGACATCATTTTAGGCGTATTTATTAGAGTATAGGTCGAATTTAGCTTGATTTAGTACACTTTCCTATTTTGGGTCTTGAATTAATTAATTATTAACTTTAGAGCATATTGAGTTTAATTATATATTTAGTGTGAAGCTTTAGAGATATATGGTAGTTAATTAGAGTCCAAGTTGGTTTAAAGAGCTAAAGGAAAGAAGATAAACATGAAAATTGAAGATAAGGAAGTAAAAGCTAAAAACATGGAAAAGGAAAACCTGCCTTAAATCTGAATTTCTGCACCTATGACCACAAATCAGCTTATATCTTAATAACGGTGAGAAATTTGGAGAAACGGTCAAGCGAAAAGTTGAATATGTTTCCGAGACGATGAATTTCGTATACTCAAACACATCAATCGGATAAATATTGAAGTTGTTAGGACCAAAACAAGTATGGGGCTGATTGCATGCATGTTCTTGGGCTACGAATTTGAGTTGGGCTAGTCGCCTATATTTACCTTTTCCTTCAAGAAAACGAATTAGGTCAACCTATACACTATAAATACAGCCTCTTAACATTAGAAAATCATCATTGACCAAACCTTAAGGTCAGGAAGAAGCTATACAACAAGAAGGGAAGTCTGGAAGGAGCTGTGCATCAATTATGTCTCCTTCAACCTTTAATTCTGTAATTCTTTTCTTTTCTTAGTATGAATTAATTCTATTTAGCTTGAGTTTTAGCATGTACGTATGAACCCTAGTTTTAGTTGACATCTATCTAATTTGATTGAATTTATGTTTTGATTTCTCTGTTTAAGTGTTGGATTTATATTCTGTGTTCTTTATGGTTGCAAACATATAGGATTACCATCATAGTAGTTAGATAACCGGTATATTTGACTATGGAATTAGCACATAACGTCTAGAATAAGGTTTGATCTAACAACCCAGCCTAACTAGATAGTCAATGGTTTGGTGTATTGCTATTTTATCAATTGTATGAACAGTTTGCTTGGGTTCTTATTGACACAGGTAAACCCTATTTGAAACTACCTAGCGCAATTGAAACCAAACTATTGAAATACTACATTATTCATACCCTACATGTTTAGAACGGAAAAACTAGTGGGGATTACTTGCTAATTACTCAAGCTAAAATTTCATACTATCTTCTTTTCCTTTCTTTTATTTATTTTCTGTCTTTTAATTTATTAGTTTAATTTTCTTTTATCAAAAACCAAATAAAAATCTATCATTCTTTCTTTCTACTTGCGTATTAATATCTCTAGCTCTCATATTTGCACTTGAATATTTGCATAAGTTCTTCTTAACCTTCATAGTCCCTGAGGAATGAATTCTACTTAATCATTAAAACTTGCATATGATCTGTATACTTGCAGAACCGTGCTCAGTTTAGGGTGTTTATCTACACTTATTTATATCATTATTTTATCACACCTTAGGCGACACCACCGATAAACCCGGTTAGTTTAAGTTGTAAGTCGTGGGTAATCTATCTTTTGCGAGTCTCCAAAGAAACACCTTTTAGAACACTTTATGTCACAAAAACTTAGTACATTGGGTAAACTATCACGAAAACCGTGCACATGACCAACACGTGACCAACTAACGATGATTTTTTACAGATTCCGTTAACTGGGGTCACAAGTCACAAAAACTTATTATAGGGGGTAAAATGTCGTGTTTTTATTAGTAGGGGCTAAGTAGTCAATCGGCCTATAGTACAGGGATAAAAGGGGGTTTTACTTTATTCTTTTTTCTAAAGTTGTTTGTAGCTACTATCTAGACACGTGATGCATAATTTTCACCAATTTTGTAAAATTATTTGTCATTTTACGAGCGTTCTTTGACCCTTTGATCAATATTTATGTTTAAATATCTTCATTGCAGTCTTTTTCATGCATATGGTCAAAATGTTTGTGCTCATTTAATTAATAATGTTTCAAGTATTATGTTGTTATTTAAACTATTAAAATTCAAATATCACATCAATTGGAGTCAATAAATACGATGTATGAGGTGAGATAATAAAAAGTTATCTATCTGGTTATGGTTACGTGGGATAAAAGTAAAACTTCTGCCTCAGTGTTTATAAGAAAAAATGACCAACCAGGTACCTACTATTCTGGAAATTGAAAAATAACATCCTATATTATTTATTTATACATTTATATACCTTATATTTCATTTTTGTCCAACCGTTGGTATTTACTGTCTATTTAATATTAAATGCCTACATGGCAAAAAGAAAAAAAGGGAATACTAAAATAATTTGGAAAATGACAGATAGGTACCCATAAGGCCATTCAAATTGAAACTATGGGTACTCATTTGTTCATATATGATATCGTTGGGTACCTGACAAGTCCCGTTGCTATAACAATATCAAGTTTATGATGGAATACGAAATTTCATATCAACGTACAAGATAAAATAATGTAAACTATTATTTGTTTATATAACAATATAAGGAGGTTTCGGTATTTATGAGTATGATGAATCATGATAATGCATACATTTAGATTATAGATATAATACAAATGGCTAATCATAAGAATCCAAGCAACTTTTGTAGTGAATTTTGTTAATTCATATTTCAAATATTTTGATATCTTTAAGGAAATAATAAAGGCTATTTATTCGTGTAATCCTAGGCAATACAATAAAGTTACTATCTTTTTTTACTAAAAGTGCATTTGTTATAGATTTATTACATATTTACGAGAGTCGCCTACTGAACATTTTTACTTCTCTCTCCTTTTCCTAAATCTTCTGCTCAACACCACTATTTCGCACAGTATGGGGTCGAGGTTTATACTTCCAATAACTCAAGGGCCATCTTACAAATATATGAAAATAATATTATTGAGTTGTAGATTCAAAATTCCTTGGTCTTGTGAGTAAATTGCATCAAAACCCAACTGTGTACATTTAAGATTGCTAGGAACAAAAATTAACATAAAACAAAAATTTATTTTAATTTTTTTATTATCTCAAAATTCACATATTATATGACCAACTGGATTGATATTGAGTTGAAATATGGGATGTTTTTCTAATGTTATTTTTAGTTAAACAAAAAAAATGTCATTTTCTTTTTTTCTTTTCTTCCTTAACAAATTCATTGTTCGAGTGAACATTATAACCATTTGTTCTCATCCTATCGATATCACCTTATCTTCATATACATCTTTATATTTTTAAAAATTTAAATTTATATATTTTTCGTACACTTCTTTCCAATGAATTTATGCATATATGTCATACATTTCCCAAAGACTTTATTATTTCTCATAAAAACCGATATCTTAACAAATAAGGAGTTTTTCTTTTTGTTTTTCAATATAATCTATGATTAAAGTATCAAAAGATAAATATTATATTTTTTTAGGCTAATCATAATAAGGATAGTTAATTTTACAAATATTAAGATTAGATTAATAAATATTATTTAAAAGTAATTATGTAAGAATTGTCTCCACTGTAATCATATTATAATAACATGTTCATAATAATAGTATATTAAACTTTCATAAGATTAGTTTTTTATCATACATATATGCGTGATATTGGTCATTGTTCTAACGTTTGGATTATAAAATTATATCAAGATACTATAGTATGTGTTTGAGGACCCAACCACAAGGAAAATAACTTATATATGGATAGCTAAATTCTAAAGGAACTAATTTTTTCGTAGTACTACTAAGACATTTATATCAACTTAATTCGTTAACAAGTACTAAAATAATTGTCTCGTTAAATTATATATATTTTTATTCAACTTGCAAAATATTAGGGATCTTATAAAATATACACACATGCCTGCATAATTAAAACACGAGAGTATTTTAAATTAAAAATTATATTTGAATAGATAAAAAACCACAATTTATACATACGTATATGGCCCAATGAAAATGGTCTAATTTTTTTATATATTTAAACTAATAGGCCCGACCCATAAAACAACAAAAGAATATAATATTTAGGAAAAATTCTATGACCTAGTTTTTCATTTATCAGACTTTCATTATCTCAAGCCGTAACATAATCATACACCTCGTCTATTCATTTCTTATAATTTTCAAAAATTGAATATTTTTCTCATTCAATGAAATTTTATGATTAAACCTACAAAAATTTTGAAGAGATATTTAGATTACTAGAGGTGAAATTAAAAAAAAAATTGATTTTTTCATCTCATTTGTAGATCTAGATTTATATTTTCTTTTAGAAAATTATATTATTTATGTTTTTTAAGCCCAAATCTAAGATTTAAAGCCTATAATATCAATTTCAGGCAATTGATTTGTATTTATTGTATTTGTTTGGTATTACCGAATATTTTTGTGTATAATTTGCACACCTTTTATTAACTAGAATGCAATCTTATTTATTTGTTACATATTAATATTCAGAAAATACATTATTTGAAACAATTTAGACCTTAAAACATAATACTTTGATGAAATTGTGATCTTAATTTATTAGTATTTTGTACAGGAAAATGATTTCAGAAGTGGTCGTTGGTCATGACATTTCTTCTACAAGGTAAGTTTTAGACTAAAATATGTTTTTATACCTTTATTAATTTATCAAATTTATAATCTGAAATAAATATAAATTATATTTAGAATTTAAAATACGTAAGAATAATGTAAAAAATATGATTTATTAATTTTCGACTCTATAGGAGGTTTAGTTTATCATATGGATTTTTTAAATTTGTAACCATTAACTACTATATTCATTTATTCTAAAGTTTCATACAGAAAAGCTTAACATTGAAAAACTATCATATGTGTACTATTAGTAGAATTTAATTTTCTTTTGAAAAGAAATAGAGAGTACAACTCAATAAGATGTACAAGTATTGGTAAAAGAGAATACTTTTTAATTTAAAGTATGATAAAACATATAAAGAAATGAAGTTAATGGATATTTACTTAAGATGTGAAGGTATGACTACTGGTCTAGTACTTGGAGCTAACCATGGTGGAGTTAAATTAATCACGAAATGGGCTATAGATTTAAACAGTGACATCATATAAACTAAAAATGGGAGAAGCTTTGTGAGTCGTTTAATCTAATTGGTGAAAAGTGACAGCAGAGAAACCTAATGATGATGTCACAGTGACGGAAGGTGATGTCACTCTGAGTGAGGAGGAGGAAGAAGAAGAAGAGGCTGGAGATAGTGAAGTATTTGAAGTTGAAGAGATGCTTGAAATTTGTTATGGAGATACGAATAAAGTTAAAAAATCTGGTCTACACTTTAAGGTTCGATTGAAAGGCTATGGCCCTGATAAGGACACATGTGAGCCTCGTGAAGGCTTAGGAAATTGTGGTGAAAAACTTAAGGAGCATTTTACTAATGGGTTCAAATCAAATCTTTTACCTTTTCCTGGAAAAATCGATGTTATATGTGGTGGGCCACCTCGTCAAGGTATAAGCAGTTTTAACAGATTCAAGAAACTCAAAAAACCCTTAAGAGGATGAAAAAAATAAACAATTGCAAGTGCTTATGGATATAGTAACATTTTTAAAGCCAAGATTTGTATTAATGGAGAATGTAGTAGATATAATCAAATTTCCACAGGGCTTTTTGGGACGCTACACCTTGGCCCGATTAGTGGGCCTTGGGTATCAAGCCCGAATTTGTATGATGGCTGCAGGTGCATATGGACTTCCTCAATTCCGTAGGGGTGCTTTACCTACCGAGAAATTACCACAATATCCTTTACCTACTCATAACGTGGTTGTACGTGGAGTTGTTCTTGTTTCCTTTGAGTCAAATGTAGTGGCGTATGAAGATGGTAACGATGCTGACCTCGAAAAAGAGATTTTTCTATATGACGTTTTATGATCTCCCTAAGTGGAGAATAATGAACAAAGAGATGAAATACCGTATTGTATGAAGCAGAAGACTGATTTCCAAAAGTTCATTCGATTAAAAAGAGAAGCTATGCTGGGTGGTTCTGATGGACTAAAAGAGACTTTATATGATCATCGGCCTTTATTCTTGAATGCAGACGATTATGAGCGAGTAACACATATTCCACAGAGGAAGGGTGCGAATTTTCGTGATTTGACAGGTGTCCGTGTTAACCCGAACACTAATAAGGTCGAGTTTGATCCGGCCATCCCGAGAGTGCATGTGAAATCGGGAAAGCCGTTGGTCCCAGACTATTCTATGAGCTTCGTAGGAGGTTCATCGTTGGTAGGCTTTGTAGGATGAAACTGTTCCCACAGTTGTTACTAGAGCTGAACCACATAATCAGGCGATTTTGCATCTTGTGCAAAATCGAGTTCTCACTACGTGAAAATGCAAGACTGCAAGGCATCCTGGACTACTACAAGCTTCTTGGCCCGGTGAATGAGAGGTATATTCAAGTGGGGAATGTTGTGGCTGTTCCAGTAGAACGTGCTTTGGGGTATAGTTTGGCACTAGCGTTTAAGGGAATTGCGAGGAATGAGCCTGTTTTATCTTTGCCTGATATTTTTTTGAAACCGATTGAGATTGTTAATGCTGAGAGTTCTAAGTTGGAGGGGGATTTATAATTATTATTATTAATTATTGGAAATTTGTTAGTAGGAGGGAGGTGGAGTATTTGGTTGGATTATTTAACTTGTTATATTAGAGTTTTTGGTACACTTTGCTGAAGATTTACTTGCTTTACTGAAAGAATGTGAGAAGCTTTGTGAGTCGTTTAATCTAATTGGTGAAAAGGTGACATCAGATAAACCTAATGATGATGTCACCGTGACGGAAGATGATGTCACTTTGACTGAGGAGGAGGAAGAAGAAGAAGAGGCTAGAGATAGTGAAGTATTTGATTTGGGTGTTTTTCTAATGAAGAAGCTCGAAAGAGATGGCCTCACCGGTACGAAAAGAAAAAGGGAAATAGTGACGTCATTCAAGAAAAGAAGCACTACTCTCAAGGTTTAGTGGACACAGAGACTTTCAATCTCCATGATAATGCATTCGTGAAGGTAGGAAAAGACGAAGATCACTACATTTGTAATGTAGTGGAAATGTTCGAATCAGTAAATGACTATCTTTTCTGCATGGCTCTGTGGTCCTACCGAGCAAAAGATACAGTCATTGATAAATGTGAAAATCACATACATGAGAAATGTGTGTTTCTCTTAGATATAAAAGATGACAATCCATTGGATTGTCTCATCAAGAAGCTAAACATCATTCATATACCTAATAACGTTGATTCTGAAAAGAAAGCTTAGTTAATATCCGAAAGTGACTTTTACTATGACAAGATTTATTTACTACCCTACACTACATTCATGAATGTTCCACCCAATAACTTATCCAAGATTAACTAAACAAAATCAACTGTTTCATCTGAATGTGAAGCCATAAATAATAAAACAGTAATTACTAAAGGTAAAGATAAAGATAAAGAAATGAATTTAATGGATATTTACTCAGGATACGTAGGTATGAGTACTGGTCTCGTACTTGGAGCTAACCGTGGTGGAGTTAAATTAATCACGAAATGGGCTATAGATTTAAACTCTTGCATGCGTGTGGGTTTGAATCTATAACCCATTTCGTGATTAATTTAACTCCACCACGGTTAACTCCAAGTACTAGACTAGTACTCATAGCTCCACATCGTGAGAAAATATCCAATAACCTCATTTCTTTATCTGCATTTTTACCTTCAGTAATTTCTGTTTTATTATTTATGGCTTCACAAAAACATACATATGTATGCATGTCTTTTCGACTCGGTGTAGCAGAAAGAGGAGAATAAAAATTATACCGAAAAGTGTGTTGGTCACTAATAGGAATTAAATATATAATGGTCTAGTTATTTAACTTATTTACTTGATTATTTTTTTATTATTGACCAATCTAGATTTTACTATATCTTTTGTTTATTTGATTGATACAAATTATAAAAGTGGGATGATACTTAAGTAAACCTACACTGCTTAAATTACTATGCCTTGATCCTTTTCTTTTTAACTTATTCGTATTTTTTGGTTTTATGTTTTGTTTGATTTTATAGTATTGATGATATATTTTGACAAAAAATAGTATTGATGATATACGTACGCTCGATGTGCAAGCCTAGTGAAAATAACTTTATAAAAAAGAAGAACAAAAACCGCTCTCGATGTGGCAAATGGTATGAAGTACCTGCACACATGCAACCCTGTTATAGTGCATCGAGACCTCAAGACTTCAAATCTACTCATTTATAAAAACTGACATGTTAACGTTAGTGATTTTGGTTGGATACAATAGATCTTCAACTACTACGCACAAATAAACCTTTTTGTTATTTTTCAAAAATTCTCACTCATTCAATCGATTTCATATACCCCATAAATGTAATGGTAGATAATTCAAAAACAGCCTTATGTTTCAATATATAATGTTAGGTTTCAATTTTTATTGTTGTTAAGTATAAATGAAATTGAATGTATTGTTGGATCCAATATTGTATTTATTTTCATCAATTGTGGTTTTTTGCTCATCCATGTTTTTTTTTGGCTAATTGTGTATTTGTATTGCGTGTACAACTGTAGGAGCCATGTAGTATTGTTGGATTTTCATTACATGATGGGGTGTACTAAACGTGGGAGGTCAATTGGTATAGTTTAGAATTTGGGAGGTATAATACTTTTTTTTTGAAATACTTCATGTAATGTGTTAGTAATTATCCATTTTAACTATGGACGAATATTATGAAGTATATGATTTGTTGATGAACCAGACGATATGATGGGAGTTTATCATGTGGCTTTTTTTCTACTTTTGTATTCATTAATTACTAATATTATTTATTCAAAATATGGGTGAAGAAAAAATAACTTAAAATATTATAAGTTATGTACTATTAGTACAATTCGATTTTCTTTTGGAAATAAATGGAGAGAAAAACTATATTAAATGTAGGAGGAGCTTAATAAGAGAGAATAGATTTATTTTTAAGTTTTAGCGTTGAAAAAACATAAGTTATATAAAAATAATATATAAAAGTGTTTTGTATTGGTTTTCATATAGTATCACACGTTCTTTTATTCTTACTTATTATCTGTATTATATATTATGTGTATGAGTTGTTAAAATAAAATTATCTTTTTATATATATATATATATATATATATATTTGTAAGCTACAATTAGTAAAGCATAATGGCCTTGGTCCATTTATAAATATTAATTAACAATAAATTAGTATTCCTACTTCTAAATTTATTAATACAAATCTAGATATACATGTAAATTATACCTTGATAGATTTAATATAATGTTTCAAAAACTATGTAACACAAAAAGTGTACATATACTAATACTAACAAGATTTAGACTTTTTGAGCTATAAAAATGAATTAAATGGTTGATAATGTTAGAAATTAGTAGTAGTTATATATTATTTGTGTTATTTTTATATATATTAAATGATAATGGTTAATATGTGAATCTAAAGGTGTTTTCAATTGTTATTTATGATAGGGTTTAGTGGTTTAATGGTTTTATAACGAATTGTTGGTAAAGATTTATGGGTTTCACTACTCCGCGTTAGGCTTCCAGCGACTACATGTGTAGTCGCTGATGATAAGAGAAGTAGTCGCGAGAAATCAATTCAAGGATCTAACGACTACAAGTAGTCGTTAAAAGTTAGTCATGAAAAACTAGTCGTTAGAAGGTGAACCTTACGACTACACGCGAAGAAGTAGTCGTTAGAGACTGTGGCATTACTAACGACTACTATGTATTCGTTAGATAGCGCTCCTTCTAGCGACTACTTAGTAGTCGTTAGTACAGTAGTTATCAACGACTACATTGTAGTCGAGAAAAGATAACTTTATTAACGACTACTTTGTAGTCGTTATTATAACAATGTATAGCGACTACTTAATGTAGTCAATAACGACTACTATGTAGTCGCTATTATTAATTTTTATTTTTTAAAAAAAAATAAAAAAACACAATATTCGAATTTTTTTTTAATTATACTACTGTAATTAAATATAATTTGAAAATCATATTTTTTATTTTTATTTTAAAATACAATTAATAAATAAAAATAAAATTAATAAATAAAAATACAGTTAATAATTCAAAATAATTAATTAAAATATATAATTAAACCAAAGTCAAACCAGGTCAAAGTCAAACCAAACCGCACCAAAATAAACTTAAAGTCTTAATACAAAACCAAACCAAATAAAATTAAATTAAAAGTCTTAATAGATAATAAAATAAACACCAACAACGTCCACGATATATAGAATCTGAGCCGGGTATAAACATCTTCATCATTCCCGGGCTCGTCATCATTTTCACCATCTTCACCATCATCACTACTACTATAATCATCATCTTCTTCATCTTCATCACCGCTAGGAGGAGTGGGGCCCGCATTCATAGGCTGGAAGGGGGTATCGCCTTTCTCTGCCCTCAACTGATTAACATACGCGATGGCATCATTCACAATAGCCATCGAAAAAGCTGGAGGCTGAGTGCTAGTAGAGCCTTCAGGGCGAGGGAACGGAGGAAGACCGCTAGATACTCGGAGTTCGTTAATCGCCGCAATCATCTCCTCGTGTTGCTCGTTTTGGGCTGGAGTAGTCTTAGCCTTCTTCTTCGATTTTCTCGGACGGCCAATTCCCGGTATAAAGCTCCTATTCGGTGAACCGATCGCCTTCGCGTTTCTCCTCACGTAATCGTATTGCTCCTTTTGACTCAAGCCTTGACCATCGGTTGACTCAGATTGACTATGAGTCACCTTTTTCTTCATCGCGTCCTTGAGCAATTTCTGTTACATAATAAACAAAAAATTAATTAAATTTCACTTAAGATGAAAAAAATAATTAATAATTGACTTTTAAAAAAAAACTTACATCGGCTTTTTCGTAGCCCTCCGACCTCCAATGTTTGGTCTTCTTGCTTTTCCCCACCACCTCGTAAAAACCACCTATACGCGGAATTGGGATGTGTTGTTGGGTAGCCTCATCCCTGATCACCAGATTCCCTCCCGGGATTAATTCTTCACCCTGTTTCATAAAAATAAAAAATATTCAAAATAAATAATAAATAATAAATTAATAATTAAAAAATTTACTTAAATAAAAAACCACCTCGTATAGCATATCCCGAGTTCGGGAATACCTCCTCGACCCCGCTCCACTCTTGTTTTATTGCTTTTCTCGATTCTTTTTATTTTCTTCTGCTTGATGCTGAAAAAAATTTAAAATTCAATTATTAATACAAACTATTATAATTTAAAATATATACTTAAATTTAAAAAAACAAAAGTTCACCTTCGCTTTTCTCGATCCCCAATACTCACAACACTTATCCCACACCTCGTCCGATAACCAATCCGACTTCAACCCTTTTCTCCAAAACCTCTTCTTCACGTAATGTTTGTAGTCCTTAAATCGAATCCTCATCGTATCGTCTAAGTTTCCTAAAATAGAATCCCAGTCTTTCCTCTTTCTCCAATTCTTTATGTCAAAATATTTCTGTAAAAAAGTATATTATTTAAATTTAAATTAGAATAATAAATTAAGTTTAAAAAATATTAACAATTTAATTTGTATCGATAATCTCTTAATCACGGCGTTTTTGTCCGCGTCCGGTACTTTATTCCAAGCCGGGTGATAGGGCGGAATCCTCTCGCGAACTGTAATCCCGATCACTTGCGCAACGTGGTGCCCGTACTTGCCTGATGGACTCCACGGGTCGTCCAGTATACAGAAATCTACCGGCAAAGGCCACCCTACAGCTTTTAGTGCCCTCATCATAGTTTTGAGGGCAGCGCTACCCCTTTTTTTCCGCCTAGGGGGATCTGTTTTAACATTGAATTAATTAGTGTTTATTTTTTAAGCAATTATTGATTTGAATTTGTTTATTTACCGGGCTGATTTGCACAGTCGGCTAGGTTTCTATTTGGATTCTGATTTGGTTCTCTACCCCACCGTCCCCTCCGTGCTGTCTAGTCGGCCAATCTAGCATTTTGTAGGGAAATTAAAATATAGAATAAAAAATAACATAAAAAATACTAAATTATTACATCACCAAAAATAAAAACATGAAAATAAAATTAAATAAATTATTACAATCATAAATTAAATAAACAAAATAAACGTAAATAAATCATCGCGAATATTTAATATCCAATATTATAGCACACGTACAATCTGTATTATACAAAAATAATTATATTAGTCTTATAATAAAATAATTTATAATTTTTTTAATATTTGAAAATCTATTATTATATAGTAAAATAAAAAATATGTTTATTTAATTGCATAAAAGTCCCTATATTTTTTTAAATTGCATAAAAATCCCTATATTTTATTAAAGTCCATGAAAGGACTTATATTTTTTTTTCTTAATTTGCAGAAAAGTCCCTATATTTTTTAAAAATTGTATAAAAGTCCCTATTTATTTTTATAAATTGTATAAAAGTCCCTATTTAAGTTTATAAAATTGCATAAAGGTCCCTATATATTTTTTAAAAATTGCATAAAGGTCCCTATATATTTTCTAACACAATTTTAGCCTACATAATAATTTCATTCTAGCACTTTTTTAATCTAACATTTTCTAAAAATCATAACAAAGATTAAAAAATTCCCAAAAAATCATACTAATTAATTTTTAAACAAAAACCATGAATTACATATTTAAATTAACAAAAACTAAACCCTAATAACACTATTCATTCTCGGAATTAAGAATCAAGCATCAAAAAAAGGAAAAAAATTTAATTAGATTTCACAAATTAGATTTTTCACCCATTTAACATCAATTTTTGGTTTAAAAAAAATTCATACAACACTCTAATTACACCCTAATGCTCTCTGAATTAAAAATAACATGTAATCATCAAAGAAAAAAAACAAAAAAAAGACATGAAAATTAAAAGTAAAAAATTGGTTGGAATACTTAACTTATATGATGAAATTGCAGCTGATTTGGTGTTGAATCCATGCCATATTGATTCGGATTGAAACACAAACAAACAAAATTGATTAGATATAAAAAAATTGAGGAAAAAAAGCTTAATAAAAGATAAAAAATGGAATGGAATGGGATTTGGTGTTGGATTTGTTTACCTTTGATGAAGATTTGATGCTAGAATCGCCCCTTGGAGTGGCTGAAAAAAATGGAAAGAGCTCTCGTTTTTTAGAATTTTTGTTTAAGGAATGAGAGTGGAGAATGAGCTCTCGGTGTAGATATAGGGCTTTTTATCTAGCGACTACTTCGTGTAGTCGCTAGAGATAAGGAAAGTAGTCGCCAGAGAGTGGATTACTTACACGTGTCTGAATTTTTACCACGTCAACTGGTCTTTGGCGACTACAATGTAGTCGCTAGACCTCAGAGTAAAACGCGTGTCCTTTCGTGTGCGGGAAAATGGACCGCCAGCGAGTAATGGGAAATTAATTCGATATTTCGCGACTACTATGTAGTCGCTAGAGGCATAGAGTTATCGGCGACTAGTTCATGCACATGAACTAGTCGCTAGAAGTATAAAGTAGTCGCTAGAATTTTTTTTTTTAATTTAAAAAATAAACGTAAATCCATTTGCAATAATCCAACATTTCAATTCACTTCCAAGTAATCATTTAAATTAAATTCAATTCCTCACTATCAATAAATTCTATTTAGCTTCATGCAGTCAATCGTTTGGGGTATCTAGTCAACGTTTAGGGTCAAACTTGAGTGTTTGGGGTCAAAGTTGAGTTATTTGGGTCAAACTTGAGTGTTTGGGGTCAAACTTGAGTTATTTGGGTCAAAGTTGAGTGTTTGGGGTCAAAGTTGAGTGTTTGGGGTCAAAGTTGAGTGTTTGGGGTCAAAGTTGAGTTATTATGGTCAAAGTTGAGTGTTTAGAGTCAAAGTTGAGTGTTTAGAGTCAAAGTTGAGTGTTTAGAGTCAAAGTTGAGTGTTTGGGGTCAAAGTTGAGTGTTTGGGGTCAAAGTTGAGTGTTTGGGGTCAAAGTTGAGTGTTTGGGGTCAAAGTTGAGTTATTTGGGTCAAAGTTGAGTGTTTAGAGTCAAAGTTGAGTGTTTAGAGTCAAAGTTGAGTGTTTAGAGTCAAAGTTGAGTTATTTGGGTAAAAGTTGAGTTGATTGGGTCAAAGTTGAGTGTTTAGAGTCAAAGTTGAGTGTTTAGAGTCAAAGTTGAGTTATTTGGGTCAAAGTTGAGTGCTTAGAGTCAAAGTTGAGTGTTTAGAGTCAAATTTGAGTGTTTGGGGCAAAGGTGAGTGTTTAGGGTCAAAGTTGAGTGTTTAGAGTCAAAGTTGAGTGTTTAGAGTCAAAGTTGAGTTATTTGGGTCAAAATTGAGTGTTTAGAGTCAAAGTTGAGTGTTTGGAGTATCTAGTCAACTATATAAAAAGTATAAAAATACAAATTCACCTCAAATATAAAAAGTTAAAGTCAATAAAATGTTTTAATACATATAAACCAAAAAAAAATCTCCTAATCAGAATCATATCCACTAACAACTATAGGTTCGTCATCGCTATCAACCTCAATAGGTTATTCCTCATCACCGTATTCATCCAAGGTGTCATCTTCAATCGCCTCGTTTTCATCAACAACCATATCAAAAGTCAAATCAACAAAAAAATGAGCAGGGTCAATCTCGATCTCCTTGGTGGATGCCAAGTTCACCGGATTGGAAATCGTCTCGGTGTTCACTAAAGGGATAGTGACACTCGAGTCTCTAGTAGGCATTGATTCTGCACCCCATAACTCAGGACTCCATCCATGTCTATCGTTGAGTTCCCATACTACTTTCCATCCTTTTTGTGATTTCCTTGGGTTAATCTCATCGATGTAAGATACTTTTTTTGCTTGAGTAGCAAAGATGTACGGCTCTGTTTCCCAAAAAAATATAGACGTGTTAATAAGAGTTACCCCATTCTCTTCTCTCGGTTTACTCGTGTTATACCAATTACACTCGAACAGCACAACGGAACAGTCATCGTCAAATGTGACCTCTATAACCTTGACTAATTCACCGTAATAAGGTTTTCCATCATAGATGGTGTATACCCCGTAATCTTGTTTCACCCTTGTTTCACCCTTTTCACGAGTGACCCATTTAACACCATTCACAACACATGAATCGGACTTATAAACTGCACCATGAGACTTACTAGCCAATGAAATCATCTCACTTGTAGCGAATGCATCACCTTCTTTTTCCATTTCATAAACCTACAAGCATAAACAATTACAACAATGTTGTCTAAAATGGAATATAAATTTTGTATTTTGAATGGATCTATACCTTATGCAGAAACCAGTCTCGAAAATTTGCCGGTGTTTCCTATCTTTATCGGCTACAGTACCCGATAGCGTGGCTTTGTGTTCTCTGCACATTTGACGATCAAAATGAATACATTTATCATAATGAATAAACATTTAATAAATAAATTGAAAATTTACGTCATCAAATGTTGGATTTCATCGCAATTAAGTAGGATATACCAGTCGATTTGCTCCTTCTCGTTGTATTGCAAATTACCATACTCTTTTTTACCTATAGGAATACATTGGCTCTTAAATACGGACAAATCTTTAGGTTGAGCTTCGATCTCAGGATATCTACCCGGATCATTAAAATTTGTTTTTTCTTCTGTAAGGTAACGCGATATGAATGTCAAAGTCTCCTCTACAACGTATCCCTCGGCGATTGAACCCTCCGGCCTAGCCGGGTTTCGTATGTACTCCTTTAATTTCTTCAGATACCGCTCAAACGGGTACATCCAACGCATCTGAACCGGTCCCCCTAACAAAGCTTCGTCGTATAAACGTATGACCAGGTGGATCATTATATCGAAAAATGCGGGAGGTAAAATCATCTCCAATCTACACATAACTTCAACCACTTTCACCTTCTCCTTTTCTAACTCTTTCCTACTCAGATTTTTATTACACACAACTCTAAACACGTTGGCTAGCCCAATAATCGTGTCACTAATCGCTTTGTCTTCGAAAAGACCTGGTATACTAGCCACAAATAGGTACTGCATCATCACGTGACAGTCGTGAGATTTCATTCCTATAATCTTGCCCAAGTCACTTTGAACGTTATTTCTCAAACTCGATGCGAATCCATCGGGAAACTTCTGTGCCTTCAGCTAGTCAAGAAATACTTTCCGTTTTTCCGTGGATAACGTATAACTAGCTCGAGGCATTACTTTTTTACCATTTCTCTCTGTCAACCACAAATCTGGCCTGATTTTCAATTCCTCAAGATCAATTATCGCTTTCACGTTGTCTTTGTTAAGTTTCCCATCAAGACCTATAACTGTGCCGAGAAGAGCATCACACACGTTTTTCTCGCAATGCATGACATCAATGTTATGTTTCAACAAATTTTCGGACCAATAAGGTAAACGATAAAAGATACTTTTTTTCTTCCAATTGAATACACGAGGAACAGTCTGTCTCGTGATCTTTCCCCCAAAATCCTTGTGTTTCCCGGGAAGAACAATGGGAAGCCCATCTAACTGTGTCTGAATATCGGCAGGTCTATATTTCTTCGGTGGGCCCCTACAATCGGATTTCTTGTACAAAACTTTTCCTTTCTAAAACGATGGCCGATAGGTAACCAACGTCTATGGTCGAAGTAAGCAACCCCTTTCTTCACGCTCAATGATGGAGTAGAATCCATGCATTCTGGACAAGCTTTCTAACCTTGACCCGACCATCCGAGGTGTATGACCTAGCGGGAAATCCGTTAGTCGTACACAACAAACAAACCTTTATCGTAAACTCTTCCTTCTTGTGGGCATCATAAGTAAGAATCCTTTATCCCACAACTCTTCCAACTCATCTATAAAAGGTCGAAGAAAAACGTCCATGTCCTTGCCGGGTGAACGGGGTCCCGGAATCAACAAACAAAGCTGGAATGTCGTCTCCTTCATACACTCCCACGGTGGTAAGTTGTAGACGGTCAATATAACTGGCCATATGATGTACGAGTTGTTCTGCATAGAGAAAGGGCAAAAGTCATCGATACCCAAACCCAAGAAGACGTTCCGAGGTTCACTAGCAAACTCAGGATGTAACTGAACAAATTTCTTCCAACTATCACCGTCAACCGGATGACGCAACAAATCTGGATCTGTATTCTTCCCTGTTTGGTGCCAGGTCATATTTTCGGCAGTGTGTCTCGAAGCATAACGTCGCTGCAGCCCAGGGGCAATCGGGAAATATCTGAGTTTCTTATGCGCTACTTTCAGACCCTTCTTCGGGTCCCATCTGGATTCACTACATACTGGACAATTTTCGAGGGAGGCATTCTCCTTGTAAAACAAAGCACAATCGTTCACACAAATATCGATAGTATTCTAACCCATACCTAAATTTTTTAACTTTTTGTTGCATGCCTCGTATGAATCGGGCAAGGTATGAGGTTTGGGCAACACACGGCACAAAAGATCAAGCAACTCGGTGAAAGACATGTTAGTCAACTTGTTCCTCACCTTCACGTGCATTAGCTTCTCAATGAAATTTAATGAACTCATAACATCACAACCAGGGTATAACTCGGTTTCTAAATCGGAAAATATCGTTTCGAATTTGCCACGAGCTAAACTATTCGAGTCTGTCATCTCGGTGTCACCGGAATGACCACCAACCTCGTAATTAGGTCTCAAATCCTCGTATACATCCAACATTTCATTTTCTTCATATCGAGTCTCGGGAATATCCTCGATCTCACCATGCTTTGTCCAAATATCATACGACTCCAAAAACCCAAACTGTAAAAGATATGACCTAACATTGACCACCGTATACCGACGATAACTCGAAGATTCATTACACGGACAAAAAATTGTTTCTTCACTAGGAGGTTTATTTTTTTGAGCAAAAGCGAGGAATGCTTCTATCCCCTTAAAAAATAGAAGCGAAACTTTATGAGCGGTACCAATCCAACTCTTATCAATACCCGAAGCCATAGTCAACTATTACAATATGAAAAAATACAACATAAATGTTTCATAAATAAAATGAAAAAAAATTATTACATCACCAAATAAATACATAAAAAATAAAATGAAAAAAATTATTACATCACCGATTACATAAATGAAAAAAAATGAAAAAAAATGAAAAAAATTATTACATCACCGATTAAATAAATAAATATAAAATGAAAAAAATTATTACATCACCGATTAAATAAATAAATATAAAATTATAAGCACACAAAATATTACATAACCAAATAAATGCATAAATATAAAATTATAAGCATACAAAATATAACATCACAAAATAAATACATAAATAAAAAATTAAAAGCATACAAAATATAACATCACTAAATAAATAAATGTCCTATTTATGCTTTTATGCATCATACAATAATATATAATACAAATATAAATATATATATATTTATAATTCACATAAAATTATAAGATGATTAAAGATATATACATTGTGATATTATATATTTAGCATTAACTATACAATTGTAATCAAATAAGGCAAAGATGAAAAAGACACATACTTTTGGGCAAATTTGGAAGGAAAAATTGATAATTGAGGCGGTCCCACGTTGATGTTTGACCCGGGAAAGCTTGTCCACGTGTTGAAATACCTAATAAGCGATACTATTTACCATTTACTACACAATTGCATGAAAGTAAATGAAATTTGAATGAGTTTTATGGAACAAAAAATACCTACTTTTGGGCAAATTTGGAATGAAAAATTGATAACTGAGACGGTCCCACGTTGATGTTTGACCCGGGAAAGCTTTTCCACGTGTTGAAATAATTTTTGATGATGAATTGTGGAAAAAAATTGGGAGAGTTTTGAGAGAAAGAAAGAGAAATTATATAATAATGGTGTATTGAGTAAAGCAATTCGCAAGTCACTGTTGAAAACACGCTACCACTATTCGCGACTACACGTGTAGTCGCCAAAGCCTCACACGTAGTCGTTAGAAATGACTACAAACGACTATTTTATGTAGTCGTTAATTAATACAACATCTAGCGACTACACGTTGGCGGTGGGAAATTAATTAAAAAATATTAAAACACACTAGCGACTACCTCATAAGTAGTAACGACTACTTCTTGTAGTCGTTAAAAGATAACTTACTAACGACTACTCTGTAGTCGAGAAAAATGCCCTGTAGTCGTTAAACACATGTAGTCGCTAGAGGCTCTGGTCTTTAGCGACTACAACGCGTAGTCGCTAGAGAATCGCGCTGTAGTAGTGTTTTAAAAATAGGAAATATGTGAATCTGAAGTTGTTTTCAATGGTTATATATCAAGCACAATATTTCACTTGTTTATCATTATTTTATCTAACTATTTATATTTTTTATACTTGTACGATATTTTTTCTTTCAATTTTGGAAACTATTCTAAAAACTGGTCAGATTTCCATATCAATAATAAATTAAGAGATCTTTATTTTGGTACAATCATTTTAATAACCTTCTCACGCTCATTCTATTCATTCATAATCACCCTAACATTATGTAAAACTAGGGTAACATAAATAGAAAAAGTGTCATTTTTTTTCTTTTCTTGTTCAATAAATTCATTGTCCGAGTGAACATTATAACCATTTGTTCTAATCCCATCGATATCACCTTATCTTCATACACATCTTTATATTTTTAAATAAGTTAAATTTATTTATTTTTCGTACACTTCTTTCCAATGAATTTATGCATATATGTCATACATTTCCCAAAGACTTTATTACTTCTCATAAAAACAGAAATCTCAACAAATAAGGAGTTTTTCTTTTTGTTTTTCAATATAATCAATGATTAAAGTATCAAAAGATAAATATTATATTTTTTAGGCAAATCATAATAAGGATAGTTAATTTTACCAATATTAAGATTAGATTAATAAATATTATTTAAAATTAATTATGTAAGAATTGTCTCCACTGTACTCATATTATCATAACATTTTTATAATAACAGTATATTAAACTTTCATAAGATTAGCTTTTCATCATAAATATATACATGATATTGGTCATTGTTCTATCGTTTGGATTATAAAATTATATTAAGATACTATAGTATGTGTTTGACGACCCAACCACAAGGAAAATAACTTATATATGGATAGCTAAATTAAAGGAACTAATTTTTTCATAGTTCTACCAAGACATATATATCAACTTAATTCGTTAACAAATACTAAAATAATTATATCGTTAAATTATATATTTTTATTCAACTTGCAAAATATTAGGGATCTTATAAAAGAATACACATAAATAATTAAAACACGAGAGTATTTTAAATTAAAAATTATATTTGAATAGATAAAAAACCACAAATTATACTTACATATGGCCCAATGAAAATGGTCTAATTGTTTATATATATTTAAACTAATAGGCCCGGCCCATAAAACAACAAAAAATTATAATATTTAGGGAAAATTCTTTTGACCTAGTTTTTCATTTCATCACGCTTTAATATAATCATACACCTCGTCTATTCATTTCTTACAATCTTCAAAAATTGAATAATTTTTTTTTCGATGATCAAACCTACAAAAATTTTGAAGAGATATTTAGATTACTAGAGGTGAAATTAAAAAAGAAATTTATTTTTCATCTCATTTGTAAATCTAGATTTATATTTTCTATTAGAAAATTATATTATTTATGTTTTTTTCTAAGCCCAAATCTAAGATTTAAAGCCTATAATATCAATTTCAGGTAATTTCTTTGTATTAATTGTATTTGTTTGGTATTACCTAATATTTTTGTGTATAATCTTCACACTAGAATGCAATCTTATTTATTTGTTACATATTAATTTTCAAAAAATACATTATTTGAAACAATTTAGATCTTAAAACATAATATTTTGATGAAATTGTGATCTTTATTTATTAGTATTTTGTACAGGAAAGCGATAGTTGGTCATGACATTTCTTTTACAAGGTAAGTTTTCGACTAAAATATGTTTTTATACCTTTATTAATTTATTAAACTTATAATTTGACATAAATATAAATTATATTTAGAGTTTAAAATATGTAAGAATAATGTAAAAAATATGATTTATTAATTTTCGACTCTATACGAGGTTTAGTTTATCATATGAATTTTTTAAATTTGTAACCATTATCTACTAGAGCTAAACCACATAATGGGTGATTTTGCATCCTGTGCAAAATTGAGTTCTCACTATACGTTAAAATGCAAGACTGCAAGGCTTCCCGGAATAATACAAGGTTCTTGGCCCAGTGAAAGAGAGGTATATTCAAGTGGGGAATGCTGTGGCTGTTCTTGGGGTATAGTTTGGCACTAGAGTTGAAGGGAGTTGAAGGGAATTGCGGGGATTGAGCCTGTTTTATCTTTGCCTGATAATTTTTTTGAACCCGATTGAGATTGTTAATGCTGAGAGTTCTAAGTTGGAGGGGGATTTATAATTATTATTATTAATTATTGGAGATTTGTTAGTACGAGGGAGGTGGAGTATTTGGTTGGATTATTGAAATTGTTATATTAGAGTGTTTGGTACAATTTGCTTAAGATTTACTTGTGTTACTAAAAGAATGGGAGAAGCTTTGTGAGTGGTTTAATCTAATTGGTGAAAAGATGACATCAGATAAACCTAATGATGATGTCACAGTGACGGAAGGTAATGTCACTATGACTGTGGAGGAGGAAGAAGAAGAAGAGGCTAGAGATAGTGAAGTATTTGATTTGGGTGTTTTTATGATGAAGAAGCTCGAAAGAGATGGTCTCACCGGTACGAAAAGAAAAAGGGAAATAGTGACGTCATTCAAGCAAAGAAGCACTACTCTCAAGGCTTAGTGGACACAGAGACTTTCAATCTCCATGATAATGCTTTCGCGAAGGCAAGAAAAGACGAAGATCACTACATTTGTAATGTAGTGGAAATTTT
The DNA here is from genome assembly GCA_029959085.1 of Nemophila menziesii. NCBI lineage: Eukaryota > Viridiplantae > Streptophyta > Magnoliopsida > Boraginales > Hydrophyllaceae > Nemophila > Nemophila menziesii. Next base: position 1,259,136 of record JARWIR010000044.1, read on the forward strand.
CGAATCAGTACATGGCTCAGTGGTACTACCGAGCAAAAGATACAGTCATTGATAATTGTGAAAATCACATACATGAGAAATGTGTGTTTCTCTCAGAGGTAAAAGATGACAATCCATTGGATTATCTCATCAATAAGCTAAACATCGTTCATATACCTAATAACGTTGATTCAGAAAAGAAATCTCAATTAATATCCGAAGGTGACTTTTACTATGACAAGCTTTATTTACTACCCTACACTACATTCATAAATGTTCCACCCAATAACTTATCTGAGAGTAACTAAACAAAATCAACTCTTGCATGCGTGTGGGTTTAAATCTATAGCCCATTTCGTGATTAATTTAACTCCGCCACGGTTAGCTCCAAGTACTAGACCAGTACTCATTACTCCACATCCTGAGTAAATATCCATTAACCTCATTTCTTTATCTTCATTTTTACCTTCAGTAATATCTGTTTTATTATTTATGGCTTCACAAAAACATACATATGTATCCATGTCTTTTCGACTTGGTGTAGTAGAAAGAGGAGAATAAAAATTATACAGTAAAGTGTGTTGGTCACTAATAGGAATTAAATGTATAATGGTCTAGTAATTTAACTTATTTACTTGATTATTTTTTATTATTGACCAATCTAGATTTTACTATATCTTTTGTTTATTTGATTGATACAAATTATAAAAGTGGGATGATACTTAAGTAAACCTACATTGCTTAAATTACTATGTCTTGATCCTTTTCTGTTTAACTTATTCATATTATTAGGTTTTATGTTTTGTTTGATTTTATAGTATTGATGATATATTTTTACAAAAAAATAGTATTGATGATATATGTACGCTCGATGTGCAAGCCTGGTGAATATAACCATATAAAATAGAAAAACAAAAACCGCTCTCGATGTTGCAAAGGGTATGAAGTACCTGCACACATGCAACCCTGTTATAGTGCATCGAGACCTCAAGACGTCAAATCTACTCATTTATAAAAACAGACATGTTAAGGTTAGTGATTTTGGTTGGATACAATCGATCTTCAACTACTGCGCACAAATAAACCTTTTTGTTCTTTTTCAAAAATTCTCACTCATTCAATCTATTTCATATACCCAATAAATGTAATGTTAGATAATTCAAAATCAGCCTTATGTTTCAATATATAATGTTAGGTTTCAATTTTTATTGTTGTTAAGTATAAATAAACTTGAATGTATTGTTGGATCAAATATTGTATTTATTTTCATCAATCGTGGTTTTTTGCTCGTCATGGTTTTTTTGCAAATTGTGTATTTGTATTGCGTGTACAACTGTAGGAGCCATGTAGTATTGTTGGATTTTCATTACGTGATGGGGTGTACTAAACGTGGGAGGTCAATTGGTATAGTTTAGAATTTGGGAGGTATAATTTTTTTTAAAATACTTCATGTAATGTGTTAGTAATTATCCATTTTAATTATGGACGAATATTATGAAGTATATGATTTGTTGATGACCCAGACCATATGATGGGAGTTTATCATGTGGCTTTTTTTCTACTTTTGTAGTCATTAATTACTAATATTATTTATTCAAAATATGGGTGAAGACAAAATAACTTAAAATATTATAAGTTATGTACTATTAGTACAATTCGATTTTCTTTTGGAAATAAATAGAGAGAAAAACTATATTAAATGTAGGAGGAGCTTAATAAGAGAGAATAGATTTATTTTTAAGTTTTAGCGTTGAAAAAACATAAGTTATATAGAAATAATATATAAAAGTGTGTTGTATTGGTTTTCTTATAGTATCACACGTTATTTTATTCTTGCTTATTATATGTATTATATATTATGTGGATGAGTTGTTAAAATAAACTTATCTTTTATATATATATATATATATATATTTGTAAGCTACAAGAAGTAAAGCATAATGGCCTTGGTCCATTTATAAATATTAATTAACAATAAATTAGTATTCCTACTTCAAAATTTATTAATACAAATCTAGATATACATGTAAATTATACCTTGATACATTTAATATAATGTTTCGAAAACTATGTAACACAAAAAGTGTACATATACTAATACTAATACTAACAAGATTTAGACTTTTTGAGCTAAAAAATTGAATTAAATGGTTGATTATGATAGAAATTAGTAGTAGTTATATATTATTTATGTTATTTTTATATATATTAAATGATAATGGTTAATATGTGAATCTAAAGGTGTTTTCAATGGTTATTTATTATAGGGTTTAGTGGTTTAATGGTTAATAACGAATTGTGGGTAAAGATTTATGGGTTTTAAAAATAGGCAATATGTGAATCTGAATTTGTTTTCAATTGTTATATATAAGGCACAATGTTTCACTTATTTATCATTATTTTATCAAAATATTTATATATTTTATACTTGTACGATATCTTTTCTTTCAATTTTGGAAACTATTCTAAAAATTTGTCATTTCTCCATATCAATAATAAATTAAGAGATCTTTATTTTGGTACAATCATTTTAATAACCTTCTCACGCTCATTCTATAACATTATGTAAAACTAGGGTAACATAAACAGAAAAAGTGTCATTTTTTTCCTTTTCTTGCTTAATAAATTCATTGTCCGAGTGAACATTATAACCATTTGTTCTCATCCCATCGATATCACCTTATCTTCATATACATCTTTATATTTTTAAATAAGTTAAATTTATTTATTTTTCGTACAGTTCTTTCCAATGAATTTATGCATATATGTCATACATTTCCCAAAGACTTTATTATTTCTCATAAAAACCGATATCTGAACAAATAAGGAGTTTTTCTTTTTGTTTTTCAATATAATCAATGATTAAAGTATCAAAAGATAAATACTATATTTTTTTAGGCAAATCATAATAAGGATAGTTAATTTACCAATATTAAGATTAGATTAATAAATATTATTTAAAATTAACCATGTAAGAATTGTCTCCACTGTACTCATATTATCATAACATTTTTATAATAATAGTATATTAAACTTTCATAAGATTAGCTTTTCATCATACATATATATATGATATTTATTGGTCATTGTTCTATCATTTGGATTATTAAATTATATCAAGATACTATAGTTTGTGTTTGAAGACCCAACCACAAGGAAAATAACTTATATATGGATATCTAAATTAAAGGAACTAATTTTTTTTTATAGTTCTACTAAGACATTTATATCAATTTTATTAGTTAACAAATACTAAAATAATTATATCGTTAAATTATATATTTTTATTCAACTGGCAAAATATTAGGGATCTTATAAAATATACACACATGCCTGCACCTTGAATACACATAAATAATTAAAACACGATAGTGTTTTAAATTAAAAATTATATTTGAATAGATAAAAACCACAATTTATACGTACATATATGGCCCAATGAAAATGGTCTAATTGTTTATATATTTAAACTAATAGGCCCGGCCCATAAAACAACAAAAAATTATAATATTTAGGGAAAATTCTATCTCAAGCCGTAATATAATCATACACCTCGTCTATTCATTTCTTACAATCTTCAAAAATTGAATAATTTTTTTTTTTCATTCAACAATTTTATGATTAAACCTACAAAATTTTTGAAGAGATATTTAGATTACTAGAGGTGAAATTGAAAAAGAAATTGATTTTTTCATCCATTTGTAGACCTAGATTTATATTTTCTATTAGAAAATTATATTATTTATGTTTTTTTGTAAGCCCAAATCTAAGATTTAAAGCTTCTAATACCAATTTCAGGTAATTGATTTGTATTAATTGTATTTGTTTGGTATTACCTAATATTTTTGTGTATAATATGCACACCTTTTATTAACTAGAATGCAATCTTATTTATTTGTTACATATTAATTTTCAAAAAATACATTATTTGAAACAATTTAGATCTTAAAACATAATATTTTGATGAAATTGTGATATTTATTTATTAGTATTTTGTACAGGAAAATGAGCTGTAGTTGGTCATGACATTTTTCTACAAGGTAAGTTTTCGACTAAAAATATATCTTTAAACCTTTATTAATTGAGTAATGATATTTGTCACCCTTTTTGTATCACCCTTTTATCACCTCCTACGCGTATGCCTACATGTACCAATGAATTGATTTCTCTATCTTATTAAATTTTTCTCTATCTTCTATTCAAGGAAATCAAAACATATATATATAGAAGGGTGATAAAAGGGTGACATGAAAAGGGGTGACATATATCATTACTCTTATTAATTTATTAAATTTATAATTTGACATAAATATAAATTATATTTAGAGTTTAAAATATGTAAGAATAATGTAAAAAATATGATTTATTAATTTTTGACTCTATACGAGCTTTAGTTTATCATATGAATTTTTTAAATTTGTAACCATTATCTACTAGAGCTAAACCACATATGTGCAAAATCGAGTTCTCACTATACGTGAAAATGCAAGACTGCAAGGCTTCCCGGACTACTACAAGGTTCTTGGCCTAGTGAAGGAGAGGTATATTCAAGTGGGGAATGTTGTGGCTGTTCTTGGGGTATATTTTGGACTAGCGTTGAAGGGAATTGCGGGGATTGAGCCTATTTTATCTTTGCCTGATAATTTTTTTGAACCCGATTGAGATTGTTAATGCTGAGAGTTCTAAGTTGGAGGGGGATTTATAATTATTATTATTAATTATTGGTGATTTGGTAGTAGGAGGGAGGTGGAGTATTTGGTTGGATTACTGAAATTGTTATATTAGAGTATTTGGTACAATTTGATAAAGATTTACTTGTGTTACTAAATTAATGGGAGAAGCTTTGTAAGTCGTTTAATCTTATTGGTGAAAAGGTGACATCTGATAAACCTAATGATGATGTCTCAGTGACGGAAGGTAATGTCACTATGACTGAGGAGGAGGAAGAAGAAGAAGAGGCGGGAGATAGTGAAGTATTTGATTTGAGTGTTTTTATTATGAAGAAGCTCGAAAGAGATGGCCTCACCGGTACGAAAAGAAAAAGGGAAATAGTGACGTCATTCAAGCAAAGAAGCACTACTCTCAAGGCTTAGTGGACACAGAGACTTTCAATCTCCATGATAATGCTTTCGTGAAGGCAGGAAAAGACGAAGATCACTACATTTGCAATGTAGTGGAAACATTCGAATCAGTATATGGCTATCTTTTCTGCATGGCTTCATTGATAAATGTGAAAATCACATACATGAGAAATGTTTGTTTCTCTCAGAGGTAAAAGATGACAATCCATTGGATTGTCTCATCAAGAAGCTAAACATCGTTCATATACCTAATAACGTTGATTCAGGAAAGAAAGCTCAATTAATATCCGAATGTGACTTTTACTTTGACAAGCTTTATTTACTACCCTACACTACATTCATAAATGTTCCACCCAATAACTTATCCGAGAGTAATTAAACAAAATCAACTGTTTCATCTTAATGTGAAGCCATACATAATAAAACATAAATACTGAATATATCTTCATTTTTACCTTCTGTATTTATGTTTTAATATTTACGGCTTCAAATTCAGATGAAACAGTTGATTTTGTTTAATTACTCTCGGATAAGTTATTGGGTGGAACATTTATGAATGTAGTGTAGGGTAGTAAATGAAGCTTGTCATAGTAAAAGTCACATTCGGATATTAATTGAGCTTTCTTTTCTTGAATCAACTTTATTAGGTATATGAACGATGTTTAGCTTCTTGATGAGACAATCCAATGAATTGTCATTTTTTCCCTCTGAGAGAAACACACATTTCTCATGTATGTGATTTTCACATTTATCAATGACTGTATCTTTTGCTCGGTAGCACCACTTAGCCGTGCAGAAAAGATAGCCATCTACTGATTCGAACATTTCCACTACATTACAAATGTAGTGATCTTCGTCTTTTCCTGCCTTCACGAAAGCATTATCATGGAGATTGAAAGGCTCTGTGTCCACTAAGCCTTGAGAGTAGTGCTTATTTGCTTGAATCACGTCACTATTTCCCTTTTTCTTTTCGTACCGGTCAGCAAATTGTACCAAAAACTCTAATATAACATTTTCAATGATCCAACCAAATACTCCATCTCCCTCCTACTAACAAATATCCAATAATTAATAATAATAATTATAAATCCCCCTCCAACTTAGAACTCTTAGCATTAACAATCTCAATCGGGTTCAAAAAAATTATCAGGAAAAGATAAAACAGGCTCATTCCCCGCAATTCCCTTCAACGCTAGTGCCAAACTATACCCCAAGAACAGCCACAACATTCCCCACTTGAATATACCTCTCTTTCACTGGGCCAAGAACCTTGTAGTAGTCCGGGAATCCTTACAATCTTGCATTTTCACGTATAGTGAGAACTCGATTTTGTACCGGATGCGAAATCACCTAATTATGTGGTTTAGCTCTAGTAAATAATGGTTACAAATTTAAAAAATTCATATGTTAACTAAACCTCGTATACAGTCGAAAATTAATAAATCATATTTTTTACATTATTCTTACATATTTTAAACTCTAAATATAATTTATATTTATGTTAAATTATAAATTTAAGGTATAAAACCATATTTTTAGTCGAAAACTTACCTTGTAGAAGAAATGTCATGACCAACTATTGCTTCTGAAATCATTTTCCTGTACAAAATACTAATAAATAAAGATCACAATTTCATCAAAATATTATGTTTTAAGATCTAAATTGTTTCAAATAATGTATTTTCTTAAAATTAATATATAAAAAATAATTAAGATTGCATTCTAGTTAATAAAAGGTGTGTAGATTATACACAAAAATATCCGGTAATACCAAACAAATACAATTAATACAAATCAATTACCTGAAATTGATATTATAGGCTTTAAATCTTAGATTTGGGTTTAGAGAAAAACATAAATAATATAATTTTCTAAAAGAAAATATAAAACTAGATCTACAAATGAGATGAAAAAATTAATTTCTTTTTTAATTTCACCTCTAGTAATCTAAATATCTCTTCAAACTTTTTGTAGATTTAATCATACAATCGTTGAATGAAAAAAATATTCAATTTTTGAAGATTGTAAGAAATGAATAGACGAGGTGTATGATTATATTACGGCTTGAGATAAATAAAAGCGTGATGAAATGAAAAACTAGGTCATAGAATTTTCCCTAAATATTATAATTTTTTATTGTTTAATGGGTCGGGCCTATTAATTTAAATATAAAAAAAAAATTAGACCATTTTCATTGGGACATATATGTATGTATAAATTTTGGTTTTTTATCTATTCAAATATAATTTTTAATTTAAAATACTCTCGTGTTTTAATTATGCAGGCATGTCTTTATATTTTATAAGATCCCTAATATTTTGCAAGTTAAATAAAAATATGTAATTTAACGATATAATTATTTTAATATTTATTAACGTATTAAGTTGATATAAATGTCTTAGTAGAATTAGGAAAAACTTAGTTCCTTTAGAATTTAGCTATCCATATATAAGTTATTTTCCTTGTGGTTGGGTCCTCAAACACATACTATAGTATCTTGATATAATTTTATAATCCAAACATTAGAACAATGACCAATATCACGTATATATGTATGATGAGAAACTAATCTTATGAAAGTTTAATATACTATTATTATAAAAATGTTATGATAATATGAGTACAGTGGAGACAATTCTTACATAATTAAATTTAAATAATATTTATTATTATAAACTTAATATTCGTAAAATTAACTATCCTTATTTTGATTTGCCTAAAAATATATAATATTTATCTTTTGATACTTTAGTCATTGATTATATTGAAAAACAAAAAGAAAAACTCCTTATTTTTTGAGATATCGGTATTTATGAGAAATAATAAAGTCTTTGGGAAATGTATGACATATATGCATAAATTCATTGGAAAGAAGTGTACAAAAAATAAATAAATTTAACTTATATAAAAATATAAAGATGTATATGAAGATAAGGTGATATCGATAGGATGAGAACAAATGGTTATATGTTCACTCGGACAATGAATTTATTAAGCAAGAAAAGAAAAAAAGAAAATGACACTTTTTCTGTTTATGTTACCCTAGTTTTCTATAATGTTAGGGTGATTATGAATGAATATAATGAGCGAGTGAATGTTATTAAAATAACTATACCAAAATAAAGATCTCTTAGTTTATTATTGATATGGAAAAATGACCAATTTTTTTAATTTAGTTTCTAAAATTGAAAGAAAAAATAACGTACAAGTATAAAATATATAATTGTTTAGATAAAAGAATGTTAAAAAGCGAAATATTGTGCTTGATATATAACCACTGAAAACAACTTCAGATTCACATATTGCCTATTTTTAAAACCCATAAATCTTTGCCAAAAATTATTTATTAAACCATTAAACCACTAAACCCTATAATATATAACCACTGAAAACACCTTTAGATTTACATATTAACCATTATCATTTAATATATATATATATATATATATATATATATATATATATAAATAACATAAATAATATATAACTACTACTAATTTCTAACATAATCAACCATTTAATTCATTTTTATAGCTCAAAAAGTCTAAATCTTGTTAGTATTAGTATATGTATACTTTTTGTGTTACATAATTTTCGCAATATTATATTAAATCTATCAAGGTATAATTTACATGTATATATAGATTTGTATTAATAAATTTAGAAGTAGGAATACTAATTTATAGTTAATTAATATTTATAAATGCACCGAGGCCATTATGCTTTACTTCTTGTAGCTTACATATATATAAATAAATATATATATATATATAAAAGAATAATTTTATTTTAACAACTCATACACATAATATATAATACATACAATAAGTAAGAATAAAATAACGTGTGATACTATATGAAAACCAATCAAACACAATTTTATATATTATTTTTATATAACTTATGTTTTTTCAACGCTAAAATTTAAAAATAAATCTGTTCTCTCTTATTAAGCTCCTTTTACACCTAATATAGTTTTTCTATCTATTTATTTCCAAAAGAAAATCGAATTGTACTAATAGTACATAACTTATAATATTTTAAGTTATTTTTTCTTCACCCATATTTTGAATAAATAATATTAGTAATTAATGACTACAAAAGTAGAAAAAAAGCCACATGATAAACTCCCATCATATCATTTGGGTCATCAACAAATCATATACTTCATAATATTCATCCATAGTTAAAATGGATAATTACTAATACATTACATGAAGTATTTAAAAAAATTTATACCTCCCAAATTCTAAACTATACTAATTGACTTCCCACATTTAGTACACCCCGTCACGTAATGAAAATCTAACAATTCTACATGGATCCTACAGTTGTACACGCAATACAAATACACAATTAGCCAAAAAAACATGGACAAGCACGAAACCACGATTGATGAAAATAAATACAATATTGGATCCAACAATACGTTCAATTTGTATCCTCCTTCTCCAATTTCATTTATGCTAACAACAATAAAAATTGAAACCTAACATAATATATTGAAACATAAGGCTGATTTTGAATTATCTACCATTACATTTATGGGTTATATGAAATTGATTGAATGAGTGAGAATTTTTGTAAAAGAACAAAAAGGTTTATTTGTGCGTAGTAGTTGAAGATCTATTGTATCCAACCAAAATAACTAACCATAATATGTCAGTTTTTATAAATGAGTAGATTTGAAGTCTTGAGGTCTCGATGCCCTATAACAGGGTTGCATGTGTGCAGGTACTTCATACCCTTTGCCACATCGAGAGTGGTTTTTGTTCTTATTTTTTATATGGTTATTTCACCAGGCTTGCACATCGAGCGTACGTATATCATCAATACTATTTTTTTGTCAAAATATATCATCAATAGTATAAAATCAAACAAAATATAAAGCCAAAAAATAGGAATAAGTTAAAAAGAAAAGGATCAAAAGTAATTTAAGCAGTGTAGGCTTACTTAAGTATCATCCCACTTTTATAATTTGTATCAATCAAATAAACAACAGATATAGTAAAATCTGGGAAGAAGTGTACGAAAAATAACAAAGTCTTTGGGAAATCCTTGTGTTTCCCGGGAAGAACAATGGGAAGCCCATCTAACTGTGTCTGAATATCGGCGGGTCTATAATTCTTCGGTGGGCCCCTACAATCGGATTTCTTGTACAAAACTTTTCATTTCTAAAACGATGGCCGATAGGTAACCAACGTCTATGGTCGAAGTAAGCAACCCCTTTCTTCACGCTCAATGACGGAGTAGAATCCATGCATTCCGGACAGGTTTTGTAACCTTGACCCGACCATCCCGAGGTGTATGACCTAGCGGGAAAATCGTTAGTCGTAGACAACAAAAAAACCTTCATCGTAAACTCTTCCTTCTTGTGGGCATCATAAGTAAAAAACCTTTATCCCACAACTCTTCCTACTCATCTATAAAAGGTCGAAGAAAGACGTCCATGTCCTTGCCGGGTAAACGGGGTCCCGGAATCAACAAACAAAGCTGGAATGTCGTCCCCTTCATACACTCCCACGGTGGTAAGTTGTAGACGGTCAATATAACTGGCCACATGCTCTACGAGTTGTTCTGCATAGAGAAAGGGCAAAAGCCATCGATACCCAAACCCAAGAAGACGTTCCGAGGTTCACTAGCAAACTCAGGATGTAACTGAACAAATTTCTTCCAACTATCACCGTCAACCGGATGACGCAACAAATCTGGATCTGTATTCTCCCCTGTTTGGTGCCAGGTCATATTTTCGGCAGTGTGTCTCGAAGCATAAAGTCGCTGCAGCTTAGGGGCAATCGGGAAATATCTGAGTTTCTTATGCGCTACTTTCAGACCCTTCTTCGGGTCCCATCTGGATTCACTACATACTGGACAATTTTCGAGGGAGGCATTCTCCTTGTACAACAAAGCACAATCGTTCACACAAACATCGATGGTATTCTAACCCATACCTAAATTTTTTAACTTTTTGTTGCATGCCTCGTATGAATCGGGCAAGGTATGAGGTTTTGGCAACACACGGCACAAAAGATCAAGCAACTCGGTGAAAGACGTGTTAGTCCACTTGTTCCTCACCTTCACGTGCATTAGCTTCGCAATGAAATTTAATGAACTCATAACATCACAACCAGGGTGTAACTCGGTTTCTAAATCGGAAAACATCGTTTCGAATTTGCCACGAGCTGAACTGTTCGAGTCTTTCATCTCGGTGTCACCGGAATGACCACCAACCTCGTAATTAGGTCACAAATCCTCGTATACATCCAACATTTCATTTTCTTCATATCGAGTCTCGGGAATATCCTTGATCTCACCATGCTTTGTCCAATTATCATACGACTCCAAAAACCCAAACTGTAAAAGATGTGACCTAACTTTGACCACCGTATACCGACGATAACTCGAACATTCATTACACGGACAAAAAATTGTTTCTTCACTAGGAGGTTTATTTTTTTGAGCAAAAGCGAGGAATGCTTCTATCCCCTTAAAAAATGGATGCGAAACTTTATGAGCGGTACCAATCCAACTCTTATTAATACCCAAAGCCATAGTCAACTATTACAATATGAAAGAATACAACATAAATGTTTCATAAATAAAATGAAAAAAAAATTATTACATCACCAAATAAATACATAAAAAATAAAATGAAAAAAATTATTACATCACCGATTACATAAATGAAAAAAAAATGAAAAAAATTATTACATCATCGATTAAATAAATATATATAAAATGAAAAAAATTATTACATCACCGATTAAATAAATAAATATAAAATTAAAAGCACACAAAATATTACATCACCAATTAAATGCATAAATATAAAATTAAAAGCATACAAAATATAACATCACAAAATAAATACATAAATAAAAAATTAAAAGCATACAAAATATAACATCACTAAATAAATATATGTCCTATTTATGCTTTTATGCATCATACAATAATATATAATACAAATATAAATATATATATATATATATATACATATATATTTATAATTCACATAAAATTATAAGATGATTAGAGATATATACATAATGATATTATATATTTAGCATTAACTATACAATTGTAATCAAATAAGGTAAAGATGAAAAAGACACATACTTTTGAGCAAATTTGAAAGGAAAAATTGATAATTGAGGCGGTGCCACGTTGATGTTTCACCCGGAAAAGCTTGTCCACGTGTTGAAATACCTAATAAGTGATACTATTTAACATTTACTACACAATTGCATGAAAGTAAAAGAAATTTGAATGAGTTTTATGGAACAAAAAATACCTACTTTTGGGCAAATTTGGAAGGAAAAATTGATAACTGAGGCGGTCCCACGTTGATGTTTGACCCGGGAAAGCTTTTCCACGTGTTGAAATAATTTTTGATGATGAATTGTGGAAAAAAATTGGGAGAGTTTTGAGAGAAAGAAAGAGAAATTATATAATAATGGTGTATTGAGTAAAGCAATTCGCAAGTCACTGTTGAAAACACTCTACCACTATTCGCGACTACACGTGTAGTCGCCAAAGCCTCACACATAGTCGTTAGAAATGACTACTAACGACTACTTTATGTAGTCGTTAATTAATACAACATCTAGCGACTACACGTTGGTGGTGGGAAATTAATTAAAAAATATTAAAACACACTAGCGACTACCTCATAAGTAGTAACGACTACTTCTTGTAGTCGTTAAAAGATAACTTACTAACGACTACTCTGTAGAAGAGAAAAATGCCTGTAGTCGTTAAACACATGTAGTCGCTAGAGGCTCCGGTCTTTAGCGACTACAACGCGTAGTCGCTAGAAGTTTAGTCGCTAGAGAGCCGCGCTGTAGTATTGTTTTAAAAATAGGAGATATGTGAATCTGAAGTTGTTTTCAATGGTTATATATCAAGCACAATATTTCACTTGTTTATCATTATTTTATCTAACTATTTATATATTTTATACTTGTACGATATTTTTTCTTTCAATTTTGGAAACTATTCTAAAAATTGGTCATTTCTCCATATCAATAATAAATTAAGAGATCTTTATTTTGGTACAATCATTTTAATAACCTTCTCACGCTCATTCTATTCATTCATAATCACCCTAACATTATGTAAAACTAGGGTAACATAAACAGAAAAAGTGTCATTGTCCGAGTGAACATTATAACCATTTGTTCTAATCCCATCGATATCACCTTATCTTCATATACATCTTTATATTTTTAAATAAGTTAAATTTATTTATTTTTCGTACACTTCTTTCCATTGAATTTATGCATATATGTCATACATTTCCCAAAGACTTTATTATTTCTCATAAAAACAGATATCTCAACAAATAAGGAGTTTTTCTTTTTGTTTTTCAATATTACCAATGATTAAAGTATCAAAAGATAAATATTATATTTTTTTAGACAAATCATAATAAGGATAGTTAATTTTACCAATATTAAGATTAGATTAATAAATATTATTTAAAATTAATTATGTAAGAATTGTCTCCACTGTACTAATATTATCATAATATTTTTATAATAACAGTATATTAAACTTTTAAGATTAGCTTTTCATCATAAATATATACATGATATTGGTCATTGTTTTATTGTTTGGATTATAAAATTATATCAAGATACTATAGTATGTGTTTGACGACCCAACCACAAGGAAAATAACTTATATATGGATAGCTAAATTAAAGGAACTAATTTTTTCATAGTTCTACGAAGACATTTATATAAACTTAATTCGTTAACAAATACTAAAATAATTATATCGTTAAATTATATATTTTTATTCAACTTGCAAAATATTAGGGATCTTATAAAATATACACACATGCCTGCACCTTGAATACACATAAATAATTAAAACACGAGAGTATTTTAAATTAAAAATTATATTTGAATAGATAAAAAACCACAAATTATACTTACATATATGGCCCAATGAAAATGGTCTAATTGTTTATATATATTTAAACTAATAGGCCCGGCCCATAAAACAACAAAAAATTATAATATTTAGGGAAAATTATTTTGACCTAGTTTTTCATTTCATCACGCTTTAATATAATCATACACCTCGTCTATTCATTTCTTACAATCTTCAAAAATTGAATAATTTTTTTTTCGATGATTAAACCTACAAAAATTTTGAAGAGATATTTAGATTACTAGAGGTGAAATTATAAAAGAAATTGATTTTTCATCTCATTTGTAAATCTAGATTTATATTTTCTATTAGAAAATTATGTTATTTATGTTTTTTTCTAAGCCCAAATCTAAGATTTAAAGCCTATAATATCAATTTCAGGTAATTTATTTGTATTAATTGTATTTGTTTGGTATTACCTAATATTTTTGTGTATAATCTTCACACTAGAATGCAATCTTATTTATTTGTTACATATTAATTTTCAAAAACTACATTATTTGAAACAATTTAGATCTTAAAACATAATATTTTGATGAAATTGTGATCTTTATTTATTAGTATTTTGTACAGGAAAATAATTTCAGAAGCGATAGTTGGTCATGACATTTCTTTTACAAGGTAAGTTTTCGACTAAAATATGTTTTTATTCCTTTATTAATTTATTAAATTTATAATTTGACATAAATATAAATTATATTTAGAGTTTAAAATATGTAAGAATAATGTAAAAAATATGATTTATTAATTTTCGACTCTATACGAGGTTTAGTTTATCATATGAATTTTTTAAATTTGTAACCATTATCTACTAGAGCTAAACCACATAATCGGTGATTTTGCATCCTGTGCAAAATCGAGTTCTCACTATACGTTAAAATGCAAGACTGCAAGGCTTCCCGGAATAATACAAGGTTCTTGGCCCAGTGAAAGAGAGGTATATTCAAGTGGGGAATGCTGTGGCTGTTCTTGGGGTATAGTTTGGCACTAGAGTTGAAGGCAGTTGAAGGGAATTGCGGGGATTGAGCCTGTTTTATCTTTGCCTGATAATTTTTTCGAACCCGATTGAGATTGTTAATGCTGAGAGTTCTAAGTTGGAGGGGGATTTATAATTACTATTATTAATTATTGGAGATTTGTTAGTACGAGGGAGGTGGAGTATTTGGTTGGATTATTGAAATTGTTATATTAGAGTGTTTGGTACAATTTGCTTAAGATTTACTTGTGTTACTAAAAGAATGGGAGAAGCTTTGTGAGTGGTTTAATCTAATTGGTGAAAAGGTGACATCAGATAAACCTAATGATGATGTCACAGTGACGGAAGGTAATGTCACTATGACTGTGGAGGAGGAAGAAGAAGAAGAGGCTAGAGATAGTGAAGTATTTGATTTGGGTGTTTTTATGATGAAGAAGCTCGAAAGAGATGGCCTCACCGGTACCGAAAGAAAAAGGGAAATAGTGACGTCATTCAAGCAAAGAAGCACTACTCTCAAGGCTTAGTGGACACAGAGACTTTCAATCTCCATGATAATGCTTTCGTGAAGGCAGGAAAAGACGAAGATCACTACATTTGTTATGTAGTGGAAATTTTTGAATCAGTACATGGCTAAGTGGTACTACCGAGCAAAAGATACAGTCATTGATAAATGTGAAAATCACATATATGAGAAATGTGTGTTTCTCTCAGAGGTAAAAGATGACAATCCATTGGATTATCTCATCAAGAAGCTAAACATCGTTCATATACCTAATAACGTTGATTCAGAAAAGAAATCTCAATTAATATCCGAAGGTGACTTTTACTATGACAAGCTTTATTTACTACCCTACGCTACATTCATAAATGTTCCACCCAATAACTTATCTGAGAGTAACTAAACAAAATCAACTCTTGCATGCGTGTGGGTTTAAATCTATAGCCCATTTCGTGATTAATTTAACTCCGCCACGGTTAGCTCCAAGTACTAGACCAGTACTCATTACTCCACATCCTGAGTAAATATCCATTAACCTCATTTCTTTATCTTCATTTTTACCTTCAGTAATATCTGTTTTATTATTTATGGCTTCACAAAAACATACATATGTATCCATGTCTTTTCGACTTGGTGTAGTAGAAAGAGGAGAATAAAAATTATACAGTAAAGTGTGTTGGTCACTAATAGGAATTAAATGTATAATGGTCTAGTAATTTAACTTATTTACTTGATTATTTTTTATTATTGACCAATCTAGATTTTACTATATCTTTTGTTTATTTGATTGATACAAATTATAAAAGTGGGATGATACTTAAGTAAACCTACATTGCTTAAATTACTATGTCTTGATCCTTTTCTGTTTAACTTATTCATATTATTAGGTTTTATGTTTTGTTTGATTTTATGGTATTGATGATATATTTTGACAAAAAAATAGTATTGATGATATACGTACGCTCGATGTGCAAGCCTGGTGAATATAACCATATAAAATAGAAAAACAAAAACCGCTCTCGATGTTGCAAAGGGTATGAAGTACCTGCACACATGCAACCCTGTTATAGTGCATCGAGACCTCAAGACGTCAAATCTACTAATTTATAAAAACAGACATGTTAAGGTTAGTGATTTTGGTTGGATACAATCGATCTTCAACTATTGCGCACAAATAAACCTTTTTGTTCTTTTTCAAAAATTCTCACTCATTCAATCGATTTCATATACCCAATAAATGTAATGGTAGATAATTCAAAATCAGCCTTATGTTTCAATATATAATGTTAGGTTTCAATTTTTATTGTTGTTAAGTATAAATAAAATTGAATGTATTGTTGGATCAAATATTGTATTTATTTTCATCAATCGTGGTTTTTTGCTCGTCATGGTTTTTTTGCTAATTGTGTATTTGTATTGCGTGTACAACTGTAGGAGCCATGTAGTATTGTTGGATTTTCATTACGTGATGGGGTGTACTAAACGTGGGAGGTCAATTGGTATAGTTTAGAATTTGGGAGGTATAATTTTTTTTAAAATACTTCATGTAATGTGTTAGTAATTATCCATTTTAATTATGGACGAATATTATGAAGTATATGATTTGTTGATGACCCAGACGATATGATGGGAGTTTATCATGTGCCTTTTTTTCTACTTTTGTAGTCATTAATTACTAATATTATTTATTCAAAATATGGGTGAAGACAAAATAACTTAAAATATTATAAGTTATGTACTATTAGTACAATTCGATTTTCTTTTGGAAATAAATAGAGAGAAAAACTATATTAAATGTAGGAGGAGCTTAATAAGAGAGAATAGATTTATTTTTAAGTTTTAGCGTTGAAAAAACATAAGTTATATAGAAATAATATATAAAAGTGTATTGTATTGGTTTTCATATAGTATCACACGTTATTTTATTCTTGCTTATTATATGTATTATATATTATGTGGATGAGTTGTTAAAATAAACTTATCTTATATATATATATATATATATATATATATATATATATATATATATATATATATATATTTGTAAGCTACAAGAAGTAAAGCATAATGGCCTTGGTCCATTTATAAATATTAATTAACAATAAATTAGTATTCCTACTTCTAAATTTATTAATACAAATCTAGATATACATGTAAATTATACCTTGATACATTTAATATAATGTTTCGAAAACTATGTAACACAAAAAGTGTACATATACTAATACTAACAAGATTTAGACTTTTTGAGCAAAAAAATTGAATTAAATGGTTGATTATGATAGAAATTAGTAGTAGTTATATATTATTTATGTTATTTTTATATATATTAAATGATAATGGTTAATATGTGAATCTAAAGGTGTTTTCAATGGTTATTTAATATAGGGTTTAGTGGTTTAATGGTTAATAACGAATTGTTGGTAAAGATTTATGGGTTTTAAAAATAGGCAATATGTGAATCTGAAGTTGTTTTCAATTGTTATATATAAGGCACAATGTTTCACTTATTTATCATTATTTTATCTAAATATTTATATGTTTTATACTTGTACGATATCTTTTCTTTCAATTTTGGAATCTATTCTAAAAATTTGTCATTTCTCCATATCAATAATAAATTAAGAGATCTTTATTTTGTTACAATCATTTTAATAACCTTCTCACCCTCATTCTATGCATTCATAATCACCCTAGCATTATGTTAAACTAGGGTAACATAAACAGAAAAAGTGTCATTTTTTTTCTTTTCTTGCTTAATAAATTCATTGTCCGAGTGAACATTGTAACCATTTGTTCTCATCCTATCGATATCACCTTATCTTCATATACATCTTTATATTTTTAAATAAGTTAAATTTATTTATTTTTCGTACAGTTCTTTCCAATGAATTTATGCATATATGTCATACATTTCCCAAAGACTTTATTATTTCTCATAAAAACCGATATCTGAACAAATAAGGAGTTTTTCTTTTTGTTTTTCAATATAATCAATGATTAAAGTATCAAAATAAGAGAGGGCTTGGTTTATGGGGGGGTTCGGGGGTTCTCATTCCCTTAAAAATCATTAATTTATAATCACTAATATCATAATACATATATGGACGTGCAATATTATTCTGATTCTCGTTCTCTTAATAAACCGAACATACAAGTTAGCATTTACCTAAAAAATGATACAAAATTAACACTATTAAAACTACATTTTGAAAAAACCCCATCACATAGTATCACTATAATTATATTAATATTTTATAATGTTATATTAATATTCTAATTATGTAACTGATAAATATTACAATTTTATAACATAATGTTTAAAAGGATTGCTAATCTGAAATATAAAATAGAGACTAGTTTAATGAATTACAATATTCTTATAAGCCGAAAAAAATTGATAGAATAATAACTTATATTTCGTATATTAATTTAATATTTTTTAAAATGTTAAATATAAGTATAAAGGCAAGACATAAAGTTAGTTAAGAAATTTGTGCCAATTCTTATTGGTCATCCTCATATTTTCCAAGTTGAGGCCTATAACACAATGTATATTATAAACTAAATTACATTTTCTCTTTTGAAAAGTATATTCAATGTAATATATATGACTAATAGTAAGAATAGGAAATATACAATTTTTTTCTAAAACTATCGCCTTTTGTAAGCTTTATATGTAGGGGGAAAGCCTGGTGATAAGTGTAAATCAAACCTATAAATTAACTGTTTTTGAAACTAATCCCTTAGTCACTAGGCCAACTCTTTCCTTTTTACAGTAAAAATGTTACATGTTATCCCCCTCCATTGTTAACACTTGTTCGGGGTAGTTGATGGAAGATGACACCCTTGTGCAAGTGGTTTAAAACAACTATTCAAGTCAAAGAGTCTAATCTAGTGTTCCTTTCCCTCGGTATATGTGAAACAATTCTTAAAAGATTGGTCAAAGGTTTTGACTTTGTTACATCAGGCTACCATTAAGGGATGTTTCGGCTCATAAACAAATTATGAGTTAGTGATAACTTTTACTCGTGCTGCTTCGAGCTTGATGGAAGTTTGCATTCCGGCTAGCAAGGTTGTATACTAGCTTCATTGTTGTACAGCTTAAAATTAAGGTGTATAAAAACACGGTATTTTACCCGCAAATTTGATCTAACGAAATCTCCTCTGTTTCCATCAAGTCCAAAGTCTACATCAACTGGAGAACTCAGATTTAGTGACTTCCTGGGGGTTCCATGTGTTGTCTTCTTGGGCATTGAATGAGAGACTAAGCTTTATTGGTAATTCCCCCTTCGGATAAATTTAGGTGGCGTCGAGCATAATGTACCATTTAAACAAACCTTCTGGTGTTCCTTGTCGAGTTACTACTTGTTAAATTGGTAGGTTGTTAAGGGATCTAATAGTATGTGCTTCAAAATAAGGTCAATTTTTTTGAGATACACTAACCTAGGAATATGGTGACGCTTTCCATAAAAGTATATCTAGCTTCGGTTCCTTGCAACCGTTTGTTGCAGGAAAATGACATACACTGTTTACAATCGTTGGTTAGAATAGAGTCAAAATTGGGGATATATATCCTATTAAGTCTTCAAAACAGGTCTAGAACTGGCTTGTCCGTTGCAAAAAAATTCTCAAACTTTTTAATAGCGAGTCACACTTCTTGTTTGACTTAGAGATGACTAAGTTGAGGAAAGCTACCCAGATGTTAAGCTCAGTCATGCTATGCGGAGTGTGGCACATGTGACTTGTCCTCATGTATAGAACCACTCGATGTATCCCTTAATTTACGAGTCTATAGGAGTCTCTAAATAGAGTTCATTCGAGTCTCCCTTTCCTATCTCTACACTCGAGGACCTTGTCTCGAAAGCATCCCATAAGGGGATACAGTGAAGGCCAACTCGTTATACATAAATTTTCTTATAAATAAATACCAGTGTTATGGGTTTAATGAGGTAACACTTATATTAATCATATTACGGTTACCAAATCCTTTTATATTCCTAATCTCCATTTGCGCATCCTCAACGTAAAAATTAGGTAGAATTCAACAACATAACAATAATACAAGGACTCTCAGCCAAGATTAGCTACAATCAACAAACATTTTTCCTAATGTGTTCCATGAGGTATTGTGAGTTTAGCACACGACTGTCTATTCAACCACCGATGAAAAGCCCCATAGCCTCACGTAGTAATGAAAAGACGTTGACACAACTACCCTCATCATAAAGTTCTTAAATTTCAATTTTGGGAGAAAGATCATAATATGCAAGGTTGAATGGACCTCATCACAGAAACTTGAGAAACGGAGCACCTTTGGTAGAGCGCTAGGATAAGATAAATGTGGCCTAAGCCATGTAGAAGAAATTTCTTCCTAAGGATTGAGTTTGAAGAACTAGTAGTACGAAATAAAGGAGTTTACTACCAGAGTTAAATGGTACCAATTTGGGAAGGACCTATGGATAATTGCCGAACTCCGCCTAGATAGAATTGATTTCATTGTTAGAATTTTATGTAAATTGGATTTGATTCCTTTAGTTGAGTAATTTTGTTTACATTGAATTACCATAATGTAGAGTATTTAATCAAACTAAACCTAATGTAATATAGATTACATAAACATAATAAAGGACATAAAATTTAAAATATTGCGGTCGATCTTTATTGCAAATGATTAAGACGTAAAAGCTAGATTACATTGATCATTTTATCGTATATTTCTAATCATATTTATAGAGTTTATTGGAGCAGTAACATTACAAATGCTCCCTCTTAACGCTCGATACGTATGTAGTGGTATTTATAGCTAGTACTTTTAGATCACAAACTCAACCTCGATGTGAATGTTCCCATCGACTTCTAACTGGGGATAGTGGGGCTGATTTGTTTCCTTATCATCCTTGTTTTCAAGAATTTATTTTAGAAATTATCTTTTGCTGGCAGTTTTGTTATTATTATCCATAGTCACTTCTGATACAAACGTTGATTTCTAGAGGTTGGGGTATATTCTCTATGCAGTGCATTTTTAAACTATAAAATGTTGGGTACAAGGTTGTAAGGTTTACTTCAATGCTTGGACTTTCTTTATTCCTCACTTGGTCGGGACATTTCATTCTTTGTTTAAATCAACGTCTGGTACCTCGACTTACGATTTTTATTACATAAAGGATAGTCATCATATGACTTAATGGGATACCTGGTAATTCTGCTTATGACATGGGTATTGTAATCATAACCCGAAGTAACATATTCCAAGATTTTGGACAATGATTGATGTACCATATTCAATGTGTTTTACTTCTCTATACATTTAGAATAAATTTTTCTGAGTAGAAAAGCTCATTTCCATATCTTCTCTAATCAATTTTGAAGACAACTTTGCTCGTTGACTCATCCAGGCTTCCCTTTTTATAGAGATAAATACTCGTTTATTTTTATTAGTTTAGCACTATGTCTTCTTTTTGTTCTCCTCTATGCACGTGCATGTATCCCATGAGGAATAATGTTTTTTACCATACTACAAAAAAAATCCTTAATATAGGAGTTTGACTGTCTATTCTTTTGATATGCGAAAGAAGAGATGAGTTTGAATTTTTATTTTTCGTTATTTTTCAACGTTTTTGGTCGTACCATCAACACAGATGCTTGCTACGAATGTAGGGATAAATTCTTGTGTCTTTATCTTCAATATTTCTTCTATAATTTAGAGGAGGTATAAGACATTTAAATCATTTGGTCTTCTCATATGAGTAATAATGACGGTAAAGAGATTGAGTTTAAGGATTTATGTGTCATTATCTTTCCACTGAAAGTCGTTGAGTTTTTTATTTTATTAGGGTCTTGTTTTACAAGTAATGATGACAGTATATTCTTCTTTATGTTAGCAAGCAAATGATGATGGTGAAATAATTTAGTTTGAGGCTTTATGATTCATTATTTTTCTATATTTTTATTATATATATTTTTTATTTTTAAATTTTCTCGAATTTTTTACTTGGTGTTCTTGGTGAAAAAATATAAATAACCAAATCATGAAAAAATTATGAACCATAAAACTATAAACTCAATATCTTTACTTTTGTCTTCGCTTCTTTCTAAGATAAACTAAAAAAGACCATTACTCTTTGAAGTAGACCTACATGAAATATTTAAAAAAAAACAACTTAAACTCAAATTGTTTCTCTCCACCATGGTATACTCCCAAAAATGTTAAAAAATAATAAAACATAAAAAAATAAAATCTTGGTCTCTATCTTCTCATGTACAAATGTGGGAAAAAATAAGACACTGAAATCCTTTACTTCTTTTTAACGAATGTGGGGAAAAATAATACACTTAAATACTCTTATCTCTATTTTCTATATTTCGAACATGTTATAATGCTTTTGGTATCTCCTCATTCTTCCTATATAAGTTATTTTAAAATTCAATTTGGCATTTATTTATTGATGGACAACAAGATACGAGTTTGAGGTATTATGGCGAAAAGATGAATTTGTGGTTTTACGTTTTAATATTTTTCAAATTTAATGGCTTAATGGTTATGTCCGAGGAAGAAGAAGTAGAAATAAGTGGAGAGGGGAATATAAATAGTTTTTAAAAATAATATATATTCTTTTTGTTTCATAATGTTTGTCTACTTATTAAAAATGCAGTTTTAAAAATTTTCACCAATTAAAATACCAAGATATATTTCCATTCTTTTTTCCTACTAATATTACCTATTAAAATATTAAAATTTATGTTTACAATATACATTTAAAATTCGAAGGTACTTTATAAATGGTAGTTATACAATAGGGAGTATAATGTTTATATTTCTTAATATGTGAGTAGGTTACTGGACAAACATTTAGAAACTTTGGGAGTAATTTTTTTTTATTTGTTATATTACTTATTTGTTTTTAATAGTCTTTTAACACAATTTCAGCTCAAAAACTGTCACAAGACAGTTTTTAATGGAAATCATGAGCATGGGGCGATTGAGCCTCTTGAGAACAGTTTAGGGGATATTTGCGTATTTTTTTTTCATGGCATGTTTTAGGTGTTTAGAAAAAGTTCATGGGAGGGTTCCTCCATTCTCCCATATTTAGAGTTCGAGGAGACTCTTCTTTCTTTTCTTTATGCTCGAGGACCTAGTGTCCTGAGCATCTGCTCGTGGGTTACGACAAAAGTCTAACGAGTTAACTAAATTTTTTTAATTTATATATACCTATACCTTAAGCTCAAGAGGTATCAATTGTGTTCTTACACTTTTCATATTAAAGTCGTACTACTCTATGTATATTCTCCTAGATTCTCGTTCACAACAATGACTTCGCCATTGGAGTGCCATTGGGAGGTACACCTCCCTAAAGTACTAATGTTTTGTATAGATCTAGGATATTAGGCTCAGATGAAGATATACCTATTCCAATAATTATTCATGAGAAGCACTAGAATTCAACCGCTCATGTGGTCGTGTGTTATGTGTTTTATCACCACCATGTGAGAGATTGCACTTCTTTCACTCTGCTTTGCGACCTCATGTCAAGAATGGTTTGGACTTTTTTTGATTGACCTTTATTTCCAAGTGGACAGCCCTGAAGTTTAAATAATTTTCTGAAGTAACCCCTAAAACACGCTTTTTTGAGTAGAGGTGTATGCCGAATCAGCCAACTATTGGTGCAAGTGAACTGAATTCGGTCAAGTTCTAGGCATTTATTACTTATTGTAGGGCGGTTTGGTTTTCAAGTCAGCACTTATCAACCAATATTAATATGGTTTGATTAGTGACAAAGGACAAACCTAACCATAACTCTAAAGAGTTTATATAGGTTCGTTTAGGTGTAGGTGCAGTCCATGAACCGATTTTTCTTAAGTAGTTGGGTTTTGATATATAGGTACTAGGTTATTATATATTCAATTTTTACAGTTATAGTTTACTTTTGACAATTATAGTCTGGTTGGTATGAGCTATGAAAATAACAAGATCTTAATAAAAAGGAACAAAAGCATAATAATGTTATGAAGGAAATTACTTACATTAGAGAAAAAACAGTGTTAAAGACCCATCGCGTACCATTCCAAGAGTTACAACAAATAAAACCAAAAACATAAGTCATCTTGCTAATTATAGGTTTTCTAAGTTTCACCGTCATATATTAAATGTCACATCATAAGTTTCTAAATGTTACTCCGTTAGAATTTTCATTTAATTTTAGTTTTCTTTTCAAACATGCCGGTTTTCAAAATTACAAAACTTAACCTAACCTATACTTGTAGATTCTATTAAGTTCTAATTGATACAGTGTTTTTGGTTCGGTTGAATGCATTAGAATGTCTGGTAGACAGTCCTTGAATGTTTGAGTTTTGACGGCATATCATATAGATAAATCTTCATGTTTATTCCAAATATAGTCTTTGAATGTCATCATTATTTAACGGTAATTCACTCCCAATTTTATTTAACTTGGACAAGTACACACACATGTTATAACAAACACTATTAATGACAACAAAAGACACTAGCTAGAAAGAAATTCAAACAACTTTAATAATTAGAATATTGTAGAATATGATATGATTCGAGTTTACATATATAAATAATTAAGGGTTAATGGAAGTGAAGTGTTTAAACTATTTTCTTATTTACTAATTTACCAAATTTTAATATAAATAACAAACGTAGTAACATAATTTAAGAATATATCACAATATAAAATTATAATTATATTAATATAGTTTAATGAAACCAACAATAATATATATTTTAAAATTATTTTTATAAATATGTAAAAACTTAGTTCATTAGGAAAAAAATCTTAAAGAAAATCAAGAAGAAGAGTATAAAATTCAAAGATTTCTTAAATCATGAAAAATAAACTCAAAAATATTGAAAATGAGATAAAAACATTAAGAAATTATAACTAGTAGAAAAAAAGACCACAAGTTTCTTAAAATAATATGGTCTTTATTTTTAAATATTTTAAAACTCAAACCAAGAAAAAGATAATTACAAAAAGGGTAAGACTTCCATCCAATATTGGACGGTCCAATATTTATATCATGGTCATTGCTTATTATAGAAAAACACATGTCATTAGATTAATAAATTAGTTACTTTTGTAAGTTTAAAACATGGGTATGTGTAATAATATTATTGGTGTAGGATTATCCAATATTGGATGGAATAATTTTCCTTACAAAAGGGTAAGACTTCCATCCAATATTGGACGGTCCAATATTTATATCATGGTCATTGCTTATTATAGAAAAACACATGTCATTAGATTAATAAATTAGTTACTTTTGTAAGTTTAAAACATGGGTATGTGTAATAATATTATTGGTGTAGGATTATCCAATATAGAAAAGGTTGTTGTCACGTTTGTTATATCGTAACCCTAATTTTTAGAATATAAGTACCCTTACACTCTTGCAGGGTCCTAATATACTATTCAGCCGCCAACCCATCTCAAAGGCAGATTCCTCCTATTTCACCAGAGATCTCGTAGTGGAAGAATATTCAAGCATCGTTAAGTGGAAGTTTAAATAGATATAAGTAAATTTTCTTTTTAGGATTCAATCAACTTAGGTGAAATCCTTAAGATTGTTCTCTAAAATCCAAATTATTTACTTTTCATGTTTAACATTTACTGTGTATTTTGCATTCATGTTTTTCGATTTAGCAAAGTATATTTTACTAGGGGAATTCGTGCCTTTGTAAATTATAGGGGTTCATTTATATGATTAGCCTATATGTCCAGGCAGAAATGAATGGGTGATAGGGCCACTCTACCAAATGTTTTTTTTGGGTTAATTACACTATAAGTAATTTTTTATACTATTTTTATTAAATATCAACATATTTTATAATAATTTTATATATGTGTGGCATGATAATTTATATTTTGAATTAATTAAATTTTAATTTCATATATGTATTATAATTTATTAGATACTAACTTAATGCTATCATAAATAGGTTGGATACTATAAAGTATTTTTTTAAATAAATAAATTATAGATGTTGAAATATAATTTGCAACTCTCAAGGGGACCATGGTCTTCCAAATTGCTTCTTCCTTCCTTTATTATGAATACGAAATTTCCATTATAATTTTATACATGCTATCAAAATTGCTTCCATTTTTAAAAGTTTGAAATGTTATAAACCTTATTTATTATATGATGCATTGAAGCCTTCATCTATTTTAGATGTGAGAAAAACAAATTGTGCTTGTTGCCTTTAATATATAAAAAGTACCAGCATACAAATTTAATTCTGAAATTTGTACAACGAACATGAGCAGCAAATTCAACCACTAGAGATTTGGAATGTTGAAAACTAATTTAGAGATAGCCTGAGAAGCACAAATATTGAATCACCCACTATCCCCTTCTTGATTATGCCCATCTCATTTCAATTAATGATAAATAGCCTCCTTAGATAAAATAAAAGGTAAACCACATTTATCCTCAGTACACTCATGTCCGATCATCTTTATAAAATTAACTACTTGATGATTTTTTGTTGTTCACATCCACTTAAAAAAATTCATATTTTTTTGTCATTAGATCTCTTATATAAGAAGAATTTTCTGAGATTATTTAGACAGGTTATTTTAAGAATTACGTATACCTACTAACTAAATAATGTTTGAATGATAATATTTAAAAAAAATTATTTATATTAATCTTTATATCATTACTTACCTTCTCTAAATTAATCTTATGTCCACTATGGAAACCAGTTCAGGTAGTAAAAGTGTCTCTAGCTGCTACCCCTTGTCTCATAACCACGTCACGACACCATATCGATGAATTTAGATCAACCTCGTAAGTAGTAGTTACTTAGTTAAGTAATGCTTTAGTTGTTCATATCTCTATTTTTTTGTAATTTTACAGTGAGTAGCATTTTATAGGAGTCATAGTGTGTTAAAAGGTGCATGTTGGTGCTGAGAAGGGGATGTTTGGGAATTTATTTCGAGCTGATATGTCAAGGATTAATTAGAATTATTTGAATATTTTTTGGGACTTTTTTAAGATTCTTTTTTAAGATTATGTTTTTATACTGTTATATATATTTATCGTCCAACTAATGTCCAATGAAAATTTGATGATTTTCATTGCTACTCTAAAAATATTGTTGATTGTGTTTGTCATATATTTATTAAAAGATAATTGAAATTTTATTTTAAATATATATTTACATGCTAAATAATTAATTTACTTATCTTTATGTCCTTATGTTTACTGGTTAGATGAACTTATAATTACAGACAATCATGGACCATATACATATGTTTTGGGGACAACATGGTTGTCCAAAATATTTTATTATATTTAATTACACTATATATCATATATTATGAAAAGCTACACTATATATTTTTATATTCAATTTTTTAATTTAATTGCACTATAAATTTTATATTGTTTAAATGTCCTATATTTTATAATAGTAGCAAAAAATATTTATACAATAAAAAATCTAGTAAATCTGGGGATAAAGATAACGGGAGTGATGTAGGTGAACGAGTCGAAGGTATGTACTCTTTTTAATTTCATTTTTAAGGATAACAAAATATTATATTTCTAGACAAGAAAGGTTATCACGGTTTCTTTGTACATAAAATAATAAGTAATATATCTCTTACAAATTATCCTAAAATCTTAGATTAATATTGAAAACTTAAATTTTAATATTTAAATAGGAGTATATATGGTATAAAGAAAAAAAAAGTATCTTGATTTTTTTTAAGTGGGTAATACTTTATGGAGAATTATTATTATTAAAAATAGTGAGAATCATTTGTGGATAAAGGGGTATAAATTATAATCGGTAATTTTGGGTAAAAGAATAAATTTGTTTCCTATTTTAAGCAATATTGAGGAAATTTATTGAAAAAGTAGCACTTTCGTCATTTGAGTTGGCTAGTTTCAATGGTCAAAAATATTGCGAGACCATAATTGATAGGTACATCACAGTTGACCCATGTATGAAGAAGATCATGTATTACCATTATGATTTTGACTACAAAAATAATATAACTAATTAGGACATGGGAAGTTACTAAAACTTCTTAGTGAACCCTTGACACACCAGTTTCAAATGCTCAAGGTCAAGCTTGTAATTTGTGTAAACTTATATCATTGTAGAATGATGTTGTTGTAAAATAGTATTATTGCAACTTCGTTATCTCGTTAATCATTTTGTATTGGTAATTTTGACTAGATGTTACTGATTAACTTATTTACAGGTTGATTGTTTGAGTTTTGGATTTCGGTTTGTTGGGTGGAAGTGAGTTGCAAAAGTATTGTGTAAGGTGCTTAAGATCCAAGCATAGATTGTGAATTGTGATTTAATTGTGAAATTTATACATTTTTTTTGTTGAATTATAAATGCATTTGTAAGTTTAACAATTTTTATAAACAAAAAATTTTAAATTGTTGATTGGGATGTCATTTGAAATATATTTTGCACTATATCTAATTTGCTTAAATCTTCCATCAATATAAAGATACCATTCATAAATTAAATAAGGCTCATGGCTTCTTGTTGAAAAAAAAACTATAATTTATTCCAATATTCTACTCAATATTTCATTTACCACATGCTTATGAAACCTCTAAGAATCACTCACACCATGAATGAATTAAGATAGTTGTAATACAAATATCCTCCGAGTGTGACAATAATGTAGCTTAAAGTATCTCCAAAAACTAGTAGGAAGCGTTGAATTTGTAGTAATGTACTCAAGATTAAGAATTTTCATGGGATCTACTTATTACGATTTTATTTTGAAATTAGATAGAAACAATTTTCATCTTCTATTTCTCTCTCAATACAATTTATGTAAGAGACATGTTTCGTGGTTTTATAAGTAACAGGTGGTGGTGGTTTAAGAATTGTTAATGTGATGGGTGTTCTTGCTAGTGGTGATGGTGGTTGTTAGTCTCCATAATGTTGGTGGTGGTTGTGTAGTTGCACGATAGTGGTTGTCGCAGACATTTGTTTTCAAAATTTGGCATTTTTAATATGATGGAAAAGAAAGAAAGGAATACATTTGGGAAATAGTTTAGATTTTATTAAATTAAATTTATTTTGTTTTGTTTTAAAATTCTTAATTCAGGGCATTGTTGTCTAATGTTGTAGAATATTACAAATACGTAGTTGGAGAAATGGTAGATTAGTTGGTATAAAGCTGTCATTACTCCTTATATAACTATGTAGCGTCTACAATTATTAATTCTCAAGATTTTGCATTTAGCTATTAATTTAACTATTGGCAAAAAAATTACTTGATATTTACTAGTTTAATTTTTTTTAAATAACGGTTAGTATCAAAAGAAGATAACATATACAGATTTAACTTGTCCCGGATTGGTGACATAAACTACTTAGGGAATTGATTAAAATGGGTACAGGGACCATGGGCCGATTTTCTAGGGATCCATCACAATGAGAACCCTTAGCTAAAGTGTCAACCATTTAATTCGTAAATAAGAAACATGTTTGACAAAAATATGTGATTCAGGGATAATGATATCTTAAATATTTCACATGAATGACTGAGCTCTCTAATTAGTGTATGATGTTGAAAGAGTCCTATGGTAACCCCTAAACGATCCGTATACATGTTAACAACCCCTTTCACGACTGAGCTTGCATAGATACATTAATAAAGTACAACGACTTTTTTCTCCCTCATTGATTGGGCTACATAAAACGGTATTAGTTTCACAAATGATACTAACATTATCAATATCATTTAATACACATGAAATACCCATTGGGAAGTCTTCAATAATAATAGAGGTGTCACAAAAAATCATGAGGTTTGCTTGAGATTGGTCATTGGTCCTGTGACTAGACACTGTTTCTTCTTCCATATCAAAGCCTAGGCAAATATTTTGTAAAGTCATCAATTCCTTTCCCCATAACTCACATATCAGATTCTCAATGTGAATCAAGTTATAGGTACAATTCCACTTGATTACTTCATATTTGAACTTCATTCTTGCTATCCAAATGTTCCAACAAGTGTACAAAATGGGATTCGTTATAATTATGAGGATAACACTTGATATCCTTTTTTGATGGACTTTACTATCGATTCTTCAAAGAGCATTCCTTTACCAGTAATTAAGATTTACCCACATGGTAAAATATCATTGCAACATCTTCAAATGAAAATCTTGACCTTGGTGTTTTTTTAACATATGCCGGATAAATTTTCATAGTGATGTCTCCCCATTTGTCATGAATTAATCCTAGTTGAAGACATCATTTTAGGTGTATTTATTAGGTTATAGGTCGATTTTCTTATTATTTTGTACATTTTCTTATTTTGTGCCATAAATTAATTATTTATTATTTTCACAAGGATTATGAAAAAGGAAAAGATAAAGTTGTCAAATAAATCTGAATTCCAGTAGCTGCGACCACAAAAGGGCTTATATCTCAAGATCTGCTAGGAATTTGGAAGAAGGGTCTACTTCAAAGTTAAAGAGCTTTCCGAGACGATCATTTTCGACTATTGGAACGGATAAGTATTGAATCAGTTACGGCCAAAACAAAACAACATCAAAATCTTACCTTTTCTAGATTCTAGGGTTACGAATTTGAGTTGGGCTTGGAGTCCAAAACATACCTTATACTCCAAGAAACGAATTAGGCCTTCCTATGGACTATAATTACAACCTATATCATTATAAAATCATCCTTGGAAACCATTAAGCCAAGAGGAAGCGTACAACACAAGAAAAGAAATCTGGAAGGAGAAGAACACCATATCATGTCTTCTTCAACCTTTATATTTGTAATTTCTTCTTTTTCTTTCTATAGTATGAACTAAATAAATTTAGCTTGATATTTAGCATATATGTATGAACCCTAGTTTTTATATTTATTTGAGATACATCGTATTTGAATTGAATTCATGTTTTATTCTCTATTTATGTGTTTTGTTTTTATGTCTGTTTTCCTTGCGGTGCGCAACGTTTAGGATTACCTAAATAGTAGTTAAATGGTCACCCGGAAGGGGTGTCTAATTATTGAAACCCCACATAATATCCAGAACAAGGCTTAGACCTGACAAATCAGCCTAACTAGATAATCATTAGGGTATGTTTTCACCAATATCACCATGTTTGGAATTGAATTGCTTAGGGACTTGGTGGCGCTTGATAACCCAATGTTTAGGCAGTCTCATGGTTGTTGCCATAGCCCCCTTAGTCGCTCTCAAGGTATAAGTTATGGTAATTTAGAATCCTGATTATTGCATATCTCATGATTCACCCTTATACGATAGAATAAACAAAACTAGTGGTGATTACTTTCTAATATCTCTAGCTAAACTATCATACTATCTGTTCTTCTCTTCTATTTAATTTTCAGTCTTTTAATTTATTAGTTAATTTTCTAGTTCTTAAAATCAAACAAAAATCTCTTTTCTTTTATTTTCCCGCATATTAATTTGTTCTAGCTTTCATATTTGCACGTGATAATTTGCATAATTTCTTCCCAACATTCGTAGTCTCTGAGGAACGAATCTTACTTATCAATCAAAACTGGCATACGTCCTATATACTTGTAGAACTGTGCTAGCCTAAGGTGTTTATTTGCACTTATTTTATTCATTATTTTATCACACCCTAGGCGAATCTCATGTTTTTAGCGTCGCTTCCAGGAACTACATCGTTAGTCCTTATGCATATATCTAGTGCTTTTATTTTAGTTAGTTCTATTTTATTCTTTTGTCTTTTAGTTTTGTTTTATAGATTTTCACAGATGGAGAACCCAAGGAGACTTGAATTACCCATCTCATTCAGAGTGCAACCACGCGGAATCCGCACTCCAGAAATCCAAGCCGCTAAATTTAGACCAGATCTACGGATTATAGCGCAGTTTGCAAATTATTAACAATTTAGAGGTGCTACACAACAAGATCTGGTCCGCTATATTCAGATATTCATGCTGATATGTGACACTTATATCATAAAATGCATTACAAAGGAGTAGATGTATTACGTTATGTTCCAGTTCTTCTTGACCGGAGGTGTATGAGATTGGTACGATACCCAACACCCTCATGTTATTCCAAATTGGGACAAGCTTGAATCAAAATTCCTAGACCGGTTTTATCCGGTTAGTAGAAGATTAAAAGATATGTTGGAGCTCGAACAGTTTATGCAGGTTGACATATAAAGGAAGTTTGAGTGAAGCATGGTTACGATTTAATGAGAAAAAAGTAAGATGTCCATTCCATATATCATCGCCAGAATATTCTTTAAACATGTTTTATGGAGAACTTAATGAAGAGTCCAAGGCAAAAGCAAATTTGTTAGGTAACAAAGGTTTCGTATTATTAGATCATGTAGAAGCCGAAAGTATTATGGAAAAAGTTATTGAGACCGAGTGAAGTTGGCCAAGTGACCCCAGAATCTCTGAAAATCAAAGAATTGAACAAACAACTTAAGGAATTACAAGAACAAGATCGAACAATAGATCAGGTAAATATAATACATACTATACCTTCGTGTCCTAGTTGTAGATCAAGAAATCACGTGTGGGAAAAGTGTATGAATAATCCAGTTGCAACTTCCTTTATATGTCATCAAACAAACTAGTATTCTAATGGTGATTATCATCCTCAAGGGAGTTACGCTAGATATCAGACTCCACAAAAGCGAAGTTGGGTCAGAAATCAAGAGACTTATCATCAAACCCAACCTTAATCCTATTATCAACCACAACATATTCATCAAAAAGCGCCAGTTTATGAAAAAGCTTATCAAGAACCACCGAAACATTCAATGCAAAAAGCAAATCAAGAACAACCTTTGGGTTTTGATTCAAGTATGGATAAGATGATGAAATTAGTTGAATAAAATATGAAGATGAGCCAGCGAAGATTTCAAACCCAGCAAAAGATAATTAAAAATCTCGAGCATACTCTATCACAAATGTAGAGTACATTACAAAATAGGCCAAAAGGACAACTCCCAAGTGATACTATTGCTCCTCAAGATGATGCTTGTCACGCAGTTGAATTGAGAAGTGGAAAACAATTACCTCCACCTATAAGAGGCCCACAACCAACCCCTATTCCTGATAAAGTGGTTGAAGAAACAGTAAAGGATACAGTTGAAGAGGTAGTTGAACCAAAGAGTGTCCCAGAAAAGACACCAGAAAAGAAGAAAAGCTCAGTGGCACTTAATACACTCCTTCCACCACCATACTCATCACGTGTCAAGAAAAAGGACAATGAAAAAGTATTCAAGAAGTTCCTTGACATGGTGAGCAAGCTAGATATTAACATCCCATTTGTAGAAGGTCTCAAGAGTATGTCAAAATATCTGAAATTCATGAAGGACATTCTTTCTAACAAACGAAGCATAAAAATTGGGGAAACAATTGGATTGTCTGTGGAGTATAGTGCTATTTGTCAAAACAAGTTGCCACTGAAGCTACAAGATCCCAGAAGTTTTATGATTGTAATTGGTATTGGAGACATTTGGACTGGGAAAGAATTATGTGATTTAGGCTCGAGTATTAATCTCATGCCAAAGTCCCTATTCGAGAAGCTTAATATAGGAGAGGTAGTAACCACTTATGTGGTATTACAAATGGCGGATTGCTCCCTCTCCCAACCAGTAGGTAAATTTGAAGATGTTTTAGTTAAAGCTGGTACTTTTATATTTCCTTGTAATTTTATTATTCTTGACTATGACACGGATAAGAATGTCCCCATCATCTTGGGTAGACCATTCTTAGCCACAGGGCGTACACTAATAGATGTTGAGAATGGTGAATTAATCATGAGGGTCCAAGACGAAACGGTACGATTCAATGTGTTTAAGGCTATGAAATTACCAGATTCGAGAGATGAATGTTTGAAAATAGATGTCATCGGAAAAATTACACAAGAAGTCTTTAGAGAAGCAAGCTTAGATGATGATCTTGATGGAGCCTTAGCACTTGAATCACAAAATAAAGACAATAATACCACTGTTGAAGTTGCTGCATTAGGATCAAGTATACGAGAACAACTTCAAGAATCAGATGACATTGAACCAATAAAGAAACCATCTATAATGTTTCCACATGTTCTCGAAGAAAAACCACTTCCAGACCATCTACGCTATGAATATTTAAGTATGAACAAAACTTTACCTGTTATTATTTCTGCTAACCTTTCAGGTCCTCAAGAAGATAAGCTACTTCGTGTGCTTCGCGCTAACAAAGAAGCAATTGGATGAACTATTGCCGACATCAAGGGAATTAGTCCTTCCGTTTGCAAACATAAATTAATCTTGAGAACGAAGGAGGGCGATCTATAGAGCCAACTATGAAAGAAGTGGTAATGAAGGAGGTAATCAAGTATTAGACGTGTGAATTATCTATCCGATCGCAAGCAGTGATTGGGTAAGTCCAGTGCAATGTGGTCCAAAGAAATGAAGTATTACTACTGTCCTTAATGATAAAGGTGAAGCCATACCATCAAGAACAGTTGTTGGTTGGCGAGTATGCATGGATTACCGAAGGCTCAACAAGGCTACAAATAAATTTCACTTCCCCTTACCGTTCATTGTTCAGATGCTAGACAAACTCGCAGGGAGATAGTATTATTGTTTTCTTGACGGATATTCAGGTTATAACCAGATTTTGGTGGATATCCTTGATCAACACAAAACAACTTTTACTTGTCCGTTTGGCACCTTTGCTTATAGAAGGATGTCATTTGGTTTATGCAATGCACCTGCCACGTTCCAGAGGTGCATGATGGCTATATTTTGGGACATGATTGATAAATATTTGGAAGTTTTTATGGATGATTTTTCAGTGTTTGGAGATAGTTTTGATGATTCTTTGAATAATCTTGAGAAAGTCCTCGTGAGATGTACATAAAAAGATCTTGTGCTTAATTGGGAAAAATGCCACTTCATGGTTCAAGAGGAAATTGTGTTAGGACATAAAGTTTTGAAAGCAGGGATAGAGGTTGATCGTGCAAAAATTACAGTTATAAAAACAGTACCACCTCCAGTTTCTGTAAAAGGAGTGAGAAGTTTCTTGGGTAACGCAGAATTTTACAAAAGATTTTTTAAAGATTTCTCCAAGATCGCCAAACCGCTTTGTTCAGTACATGAAAAGGATACTCCTTTAATTTTAATGATGAACATCTTCAAGCGTTTGTGACGATTAAAGAGAAGCTAGTCTCCACGCCTATTTTTATACCTCCTGACTGGAAAGCTCTGTTTGAACTTATGTGCGATGTAAGTGATCACGCAATGGGTGTTGTGTTGAGGCAGAGGAAAGACAAGCTCTTCCACATGATTTATTATGCGAGTAAGACCTTTAACGGTGCCCAAATAAATTGTACAGTAACGGAGAAAGAGATGTTAGCTGTAGTATATGCTTTCGACAAATTTTGCTCCTACTTGATTGGGAAGAAAACTACTGTATACACGGACCATTCAGCTATCAGATACCTTATGGAGAAAAAGGATGCTAAGTCGCGTCTTATTAGATGGGTACTGTTGCTACAAGAATTTGACATAGACATTCGAGACCGAAAAGGATGCGAAAATCAAGTTGATGATCATTTATCTAGGCTTGAAGACTCTTATGCCAACAAGGAACCATTATCGGTCAAAGAGGTATTCCCTAATGAACAACTTATTATTAAAGATGGGTTTGTGCCTTGGTATGCAGATATAGTGAAACTCATCGTGATTGGTGTATTTCCTATGGATTTCAATTCACAACAACGAAAGAGGTTTATTCACAAGGCCAAACAATTATTTTGGGACGAACCATACCTCTGGAAAATTTGCAGTGACCAAGTAGTTAGAAGATGTGTCCATTAGGGCGAAGTTGATAAGATCATAGCAAGCTGTCATGGCGCAACATATGGTGGCCACTTTAAAGACGAAAGAACTGTAGCTAAAATTCTTCAATCCGGTTTCTATTGGCATACCCTACACAAATGTTGTCATCGTTTCATCCAGTCATGTCAAAGATGCCAGTTCACTGGTAATATATCAAAAAGGGACTAGATGCCGCTCAACAATATTTTAGAAGTCGAAATATTTGATGTATGGGGAATAGATTTCATGGGACCTTTCATCACTACCCATGGAAATCTTTACATTTTTCTAGTAGTGGACTATGTACCAAAATGGGTAGAAGCAGTGGCAACACCAAAGTACGATGCTCAAACAGTGATTAAATTCCTAAAAACAAACATCTTCACAAGACATCGTACGCCACGTGTTCTAATCAATGTTAAAGGTACCCATTACTAGCAAACCAGAGCTATATCTCTCTCATCTTAATCTTAAATATATTATTTTAGTGTCTTTCGTTTATTAAGTTAACCATTATTCTCATAAATCACTCTTATTTACTTTCTTGTCCTTAATTTCATTGAACTACTCATTACTATGCTTTCTTGCTAATCCATTCGTATAACACACAAAGTCCTTGAGAACGAATCTTTACTTATCATTAAAACATGCGTACGACCTGTGATACTTGCAGTGAGTACCTTGCTTAGTGAGGGTGATAGTTGCATCTTTTATTGTCATATTTTTATCACACCTCAGCCGACACCAGATTTTTGGCGCCGCTTCCGGGGACTCCTGACTTATTAGCGTTTTGGTTAATTTTTAGTATTGTATTTTTTAGTTATTTTTTTAGATTGACGCTTTCTTTTTCTTTTTGTCTTTCTCAGATTTTCTTGTATACTCTAAACTCCTAAACGTCAGTTCACAAACACTAAGAGAAGAGAGAGAATAAAGAAGAGTTATGTCTGTTCAAGAAGATTTAATTCCACCACATGGGGATAACCTTAATCTTAATAATAAACAACGTCTTGTACCTATTCCCCCAATATTACCTAAGCCTCGAGTACCACTACTAGGAGAAAACAGGATTAATATACGTCAAGAACAAGATCTCCCAAGCTTGGGAGCACCTTTTTCGAGTTCAACCATTAAGTTATCGTCCTCCAGAGATCCAAACATAAAAATTCAGACCCGATCTGGGTATGCTCAGTAAGTTGCAAGATTTGAACTCTATAGTGGAGCAACAATTCAAGATCCAATAAGAGCGATTCAGAAGTTCATGCAAATTTGTGATGCATATATTACTCCTGTAACTGCAGACGGACAACTGTATTGTCACATTTTTTTGTTCCTTCTGACTGGAAATGCTGGTGATTTGTTAGATAGACAACCACCGGGTACACTTATACTTGGGC
This sequence comes from Nemophila menziesii, assembly GCA_029959085.1. Lineage (NCBI taxonomy): Eukaryota > Viridiplantae > Streptophyta > Magnoliopsida > Boraginales > Hydrophyllaceae > Nemophila > Nemophila menziesii. The sequence goes on from JARWIR010000044.1 coordinate 1,296,861, forward strand.
AGAACTTCAAGCCGCATTCTTTAACCTTTTTTTATACAAAGAGTATGAGACTTAAGATCAGGTGGAGCTTGCCAAGTTTTTCCAAGAGAATGAAGAATAAGTAGGAGAAGCGTGGACAAGGCTTCAAAATAAATTAGCAAGATGTCCACTTAACGGTTACATTCCATCTCTACATTTAGCTATGTTCTATCAAGGTATCAATGTAGAATGTAGACTGAGGGTAGATAATGAACGCCATTGAACGCCATTGAAGGAGGTGCTGAAAATGTTGGGTTCGAAGCATGTAAGGAAATTGGCCTTGAAACATAAAAGAATGAGGAATTACCACTTGCTGCAGAAATTGTCGTAGAAGTTCCAGAAATTGAAGAAGAATCAACGAAGTCTAGCCCCTAAGACTCTGACTCCTCCGAAGAATCTGATTACATAAATCTTCTCAAGGACATGCAAGAAGAGATTGGATCGGTTGTTGAACTACAAGCTAGTAGAGCATTAGAGAAAAAGGAAGAAGCCTCAAAAGAGTAGAAAGGATAATTTGCACCTACTATGCAAGAAAAGAAAGAAGAAAAGAAGGTGGCTTCGCCACCAATTATTCCAACAATGTCAACATCTATTCCTATGAAAAATCTAGAGGTTGACATTGAACTCAATGCATTTGTATATGCATACAGTACAGATAAAACCAATGCCCAGATGCTTGGAAAATCATAAAGAAAGGGCTTACACCGCAACATGTATTCATGCAAGTTATTCCAGAGAAATATGCGAGTGTAGAAGCCAATAGAGAGGTTGTGGCTCATACTGAGAGAGTCTTGGAAAGTATTGAAAATGATTTCCCACTCAAGCTCAAAGATCCAGGAAGCTTCAATCTTCCTATTCAAATTAGTGGTAATGTCCAAGTGAAGGCCATGTGTGATGTGGGTTTGAGTGTGAATCTTATAGGCTTTCCATCGAGAAGGTGGAAAATGCTCTCGTGAACTTACAATTTGTGGATAGATCAGTGACAAAGACATGGGGACAGTGTAGGACGTTCATGTCCAAACAAGTAATATCACCATCCCTACTAAATTTGTTATTCTTGATTATGATGCAAATAAGCAGGTTCTAATCATACTTGGAAGGTCGTTCATGGCCACAAGTCAAAACATCATCAACTTCCATGAGGGAACAGTTACCCTCTGTGCTAAAAATGTATCCGAGACATTCTATGAATAGGGAAAGAACCCAATGAAGTTAGATCCCACCGTTCATGTTATCCACATTGCTACAAAGTACAGAATACTAGAAGAAATCCTGGAAAATCCTGTGGATTCCAATGTTTGCTACGTAAAGGGGTTAGTATTATGTTTTGGTTGGATGATTAGTTAGGGGGAGGGACTTTGATTGGCTGGGCCCTTTTGTCCATTAGTAGAGTGGTTTGTTGTGAAAAGTTCAGTGATTATATCAGGGAGGATGGGTCTTGGGATTGGGTTCGCTTTCAGCACATGTTACATCATGCCAAGCTAGCCGATATAGCCAATAAAGAACCAGAATTGGATCTAGAATTAGATGATGCTATCATCTAGTCTTATGAAACTTGTGGGAGGTATTCGGTCAAGTCAGCTCTTAGAGACCCACTTGAGCATGAGGAGGTGAATGTTTCGATTGGGGGAGGTTATGGAAAATACGATGCCCTTAAAATATACAGGTACTGATGTGGAGAGCAGTCCAAGAGAGACTAGGTACGTGTGAAAACCTTGTCAAAAGAGGTATAAATGTCTCAGCTGTATGCCCATGGTGTGGATTGGTGGATGTAAATGTGTTTCACTTGTTTAAGGAATGTATTTTTGCTAAAATTATTTGGGATAGAATTAGGGATGATGTTAGATGGGACAGGAACCGGGGCGTTGAAAGGGAAAAAATGGGTTATAGTGTGGATGAGGTGCTCGATAATTTAGGTAGACAATTTCGTGATAGGGGGGAAAGAGTGAGCACCGCTGAAATACGAAGGAAAGATGGGAGAACACGGGGGTCTGGTATTGAGGATATAAAGCCTCCACATGAAGGGTCTGTTGGACATGCTTCAATAATAGTACCGTATGTTGGTATCAATAGCCACTCAAGTATTCAGCAGCATCAGGATGGAATCAATACATAAAATTAAACTCCAGGGACCTTTGGGTGCATATCAGCCTTTGTTATTTCTGCATGGATCTATGCTGGAAATTACAACGCTTATAGAGCCCATCGGGATGGGAGAGGTCACAGTACTTCAGTTTCTCATCCAGGGACCTCAGAGTGTAATTTCCAAAATTTTATTGAACAGGGGTCCAGAAATACTGGGACTGCAGATCAGGCTTGTTCTCATGATAGGCAACAACCCAAAAACGCTGATGGAGTGCATAACTTCGAAGCTGATACGCAAAACAGGAGCAGCAGATTAGACAATCATCTAGTAACAGGAAGTCAAGTTGTTGTGGGCGTTTCACCAGCAATGAGTCACGAGAGGAATAGATGGTGGAGGAAAAATATAGCGGTATTAGGTCTTTATGAGGGGATTACTTGGAATGTGTTCTTGGGAGAAATGATTGGTGTCATGTGGAAGGAGTATAACAATGTGATATTTAAGTATGGTATTCCTCCAAGTGCAACGCAGATGATTAAGAAAGCCAAGTGGATAGCTGGTGATTATTTAAGAGTAAGGGGCCCGCATTTTGGTAAGAAGGTAGCACGTAAGAGTCATGTGGAGATGATATGATGGTGTAAATCCAACCGGGGTTATTAGCTAAATATATATATGGGAGTTGTATTAAATCCCAAGGAAAAGGTGGTACAAGAGGTGTATTTCGGGACATGGAAGGGAGATGGACTCAAGGGTTCTCCATGGGGTTTAAGGGTTCTATTCCGGTTGTTATGGAAATTAGAGCGATGTATGACGGGCTCATGTTGGCAGTCAAGATGGGGGTAAGGGAACTAGTAGTGGAAACTGACTCCTAAGAAGCAGCTAAGGTAATAAATCAAGACAGTAGGGAGAGAGGGCCAGCAGAATTATGGGTTGATCGAATTAAGCAGATAATGAGGGAGAACACATCGTGTGAAATCAAAGGAATAATTAGGGAAGTAAACGCTTACGCGGATTTGCTAGCGAAACAGGGCTTGACGCAGATTAACGAATATTCTACGTTCATTGATCCACCAGATTAAATATGGACGTCTGTGCTTGGAATATCCCCAAGAGAGTGTATACGCCGGGTCTTGAGGTGGTATTTAGGTCCTAGTCGTTCTTGTTATTCCAAGGTCTATGGACCTCTTATGTAAGAAAAAAAATATATACATATAGCTACTTATTTTTTCGGGATATTTAATTGTTTGTGATTAAGGTAAGTAAATAAAGTATCCCCTAAATAGTTAGTAAATTAATTAAACCCTATAATTTGAATTGGCATGAGAATATTATTAACTTTCTATGTATTTTTGAAATAATTGATTTAATAAATAATTACATCGAAATATTATATTTAGCATTAAGTAAATAGATTAAACCCTAAAAATAGTAATCTTATGCATTAAGCACTTTATAATTATTAATTATATGAATATATTACTTAGTAATGATGATATGTTAGTTACAACAAATACCCATACAATGACAATTTTTTAAGGATAGTTGTTACAACCGTCATTTAAAAAAAATTGACCTCCATTTTTTATGACGCTTATTTAAGTCGTCAATATTTAAACTAAGATAGAAAACCACTCAACGGTGAAAAGGAATTAGCGCTTACCTCAATAGGTTCTTGAATAACGAGTGAAGTTTGTCAAATTTGTCAAAACGTTCCTTAATGGAATGGTGACCATTAGAGTCAATTCTAGCAAAGAAGAGTACATTACGAATCAAATTAGTCTTGTCCCAGTGACGTTTTTGGATGAGATCGAGATAGAGGCTACTAAACAATTTATTAGCGGTCTTTTTTTTAAGGTTAGGAAGGAGATAGTCAATCGAGGTGAACTTTATCATACTGGTGTTACAGAAATATTCAACTCTCATACGTATGTTATTGCATCCCATAACAACTCGAGACTGATATAGAAGGTATGTTTTACTTTCGACGGATCGAGGTTGATGCTCGAGTGCTCTAGCCTCTTATATGAATCCAATTGAATCCCTTGCAGGCATATACATTCTACGTTATGAAAGTGGAGGGGGTCAAAGAACTCCCTAAATGTTGCGTTAAATTCTGATGGACCCTATCGAGCAGCCTTACCATCAAGACAACTGTTTATTGGATTTTAGCACTTCCAATATAGAAACAACCAAGATGGGTTACTTGAATGCCAAGTGGAAAGACATGCAGTATCATGCGACTCGTAGCAAAAGAGGATATAAATATACGCTTGAAGAGATGCCGAAGGTAGTTGATCGTAGTAGCGACTATCCAAACAAATATGGAACAATCGTAGTGGTTCCTTCGACAATACAAATTGTTGTAGTTGATCTAATTAAGGCATGACCTAAGGGAACCACTAATAGGAAACCACATCTATGCAGTCTTTGCAGATTAAACGTTGACAGCGTCGAGGCTCACGAATTGGTAGACGTTATTCATCCACCCTCTCAATATTTATTTTTTAAAATACTACTTTAAGATTATGAATGTAATATTATTTCATTGTTTAATTAAAGTAGGAAGAAAAGTAAGTTTACTTTAATTAGGACTTGCTTTATTTTGATTAAAATCATAATATAGTTTATAAAATACAAATTCCGAAAATTAAAACATGTACTAGTAAGATTTTGGGTTAGGGTTTAATAATTTCTAAAAAGTTAAACTTTTTCTAATTAATTTAGAAAGTAAGATATAAATTAACTTAAGTATATTTATAGTTCAATATAATGTTTGTTTTTATCATGGATTACTTAAAATGGGAGTAAATCATGGTGCAAGATTAAGAAATAAATCGAAAAAGAAAAAAAACCAACTTAATTCATAAAAATAAACATGCAACAAAATATTTCCTTCCATTTCGAGGATATAATGCATTTAAATCTCGAGCTAGTTTATTACTTTATATGATTTAGAGTATATATCTATGAGTTTCGAGTATATTTAGATTCTTCCTAACTTATAATATCCATGCATGTATGTTGTTCCTTATATGATTAAGTGCATTAATCCTTACATACAAGAGTCGTGCATCTTTGTGACTGTAGTTCTTTTTCGATTTTCGAAGTGGAATATGCACTAAAATCTCCTATGTTGCTTCGCAAAAGATCTTTAATTCCTTGACTTTGTTTTATGTAGGTCATGTCCATTATTTTTTCCATGTCTTAACCTTCAAGCAATGAAACAGATTTACCTAAAGGCTCTATTTGGCTCTATTTTCTGACCCTATACTTCAAAATACCAAAACATTGAAAAAAGCGAAAATAAATTGAAACACAAGACTAAAACGGATTTGCCGATAAAAAAAAGACTAAAACAGGTTTACCTAAAGGATCTATTGGCGCATGTTAATAGAATGATTGGTCCTTGTGCTATGCAAAATATCCCATTACACCCAATAAGTGCTTAAAACACAGGGTGTATCTGGCTATTACATATAACACAAGAATAAATTGTATATTTACCATTTAATTAATCAATTATAAATGTTAATTATTTAAATTAGTATAATAATTAAATCGCAATTAGAGGCGAAACAACCCATCTTCTTCCATAACAATATCGTCAACAATTTTTTGCAAAACATAGATAATCTAACTCTAATCATTTATTTATTCTTAATCAGTGTTAATAATTCAAACCCAAAAAGACCCTAATAGTGCTAATTATTGTATACTATTACTATAGTGAAAATATGGCTAGCCGTTCTTTAAAAGCATCCTTGATTAAGTCAAGATTCTCCAGAGACTCCCATGTGTTTGCCGATTTTGGCCATCTACGCTTGCTCGGCAATAAATAAATACAAAACTAACATTTTTCTTATTAATCCAAATTTAAATAACAAATTTAAACAAAAATACACAACTTTTATTTTACGCAGACACATTCAAAAAAATGGGCAATAAAGTACATACCCTATTCAGTTTCAACACAATTGCAAAATTTTGACATGTAACGCATGAAAAAAATCAAAATTAAGAAACAGATAAAATACAAATATTTTTTAATTATATAATTATTGATTATAGTAATTTAAAAAAAGTAGTAAATGATTAATTACCTTTATCATTCTCTTTTTTCATATGGCTTCCATCTCATAGAAGCCTTCGACTAGTTTTGGGGCTTCATCGCCACTTTGGGCCAGCTCATCCTCGCCGTTTACAGCTCTACCATCTTCATTTCCAACAGCTGGCTACACTCGGTTTTTGTTGCTTATGACGATGTGTTTCTGGCATCTTGTATCCACAGGGGGCAATTGCATTGACGGTGCTTTTATCCGTTTCTTTTGAAGGTGGAGGTGGTGGTGGAAGTTAAATTGGCACATGTACGGGGTTCGTACGGTGTACTGCTACTCTACTGCTCTTCACTCCTTTCATATTTTTTCTCTATTTCTCTATTTTTGTAAGAAAAAAATCTCTCTCAAATTTTAAAATTACTTTATTTTCTTTCAAGTTTCTTTATTTTATATATGGTTTTGTCCTAAGTTGTTTGCAATAAATTTTAACTTTTTTTTCTTTATTAAATGAATTATTTATTACATTACAGGAAAAAAATACGTGATACCTTTTATTCATTGCCAACTCAAATTTCTTTATCATTTATTTCATTTCTTAATTAAGCTATATTTATTATATATAAATATTTTTATTTGTGGAGATTTATGATTTTAGAATCAATAAATTAAAATATTCCTTTTAATACGTTTCTTGATAAAACTAATTGAATTTCTTTTTTTTAATATAATATAATGGTCATTATCTTAAATTTTATTGACATGAATTGTCTACTTTTTCTATATTCTCCACCTTATAACAGAAATATTTTCCCTAATAGAGTTTATTATTCTTTTCAAAATAGTTTTTAAAGTATTTATCCAAAATCTTATGTCATAAATATATTAAAATATTGCAATAATTTAAAATCGATAGGTTCAATGTAAAAACATACTATTTTAATTTGTATATGGATAGTCTAAACCAATGAAAAATCATTTACATTAAACAAGTACTTTATATACATTAGGTTTATAATGTTAATTTACAACGTGGATAATTTGAATCGATCAGAATTCGATCGTTGTGTTGACTAATACAAAAATTAGATTTGAAATTCAAATTTCAAAAGCAAGAATATATTTTACATACTGATAGTTTGAACAAATTAGAAATCTTTACTGTAAATCGATTTGTTGATTTAACACCGTTAAACTTCAAAATCCTGTGTAAAAAACATTGCAGATTTTAATCGAAATAGGTTATCCATATAATATCAATTAAAATACAAATATCTAAAAGATTGTATATATTATATAAGTGATATAGATAATAAATAAGAAAAATTATCACCTCTTTCCAATCTAGAATTCCATCTTCTGGAACCAAAATAGGATGGCCAAACTTGCGAGTTTCTCCAAATTTACAGGTTCTGGTGAGCATATAATGTGCACAATCCTTCTCTCCCGGCCATTGTATAAAATTTGGAAAATTTCTTGAACCTTTGAACTTAGGACGCTTCACTCGAGGGTTTGTTGCATACCAAGCTTCTGTTTGCCCAATTGGGTTATGAGCGCCGTATATACTCTGATAATATAGCGCTATCATAGCATAAGTATATGTTATTATATTGATATACAATCTAATATATAATAGTATATAAGTAATTAAGATATTCTCGTATGTAAATTTAAGAGATTGAATTGAAATAAGAAATTAGACATATATATCAATTATTGACACTGAATATAAATGAATCATCACCTAGCAGGCAATTTAATCTAATTGTTATAGAAGAAAGTGATTTCGTTAAGGGGTAGATGTGTAATTGAAAGATCTAGAAGAGAGTTAAAAGGAAGGGGAGTTACCATCAGCGGAAGAGCGTTTGAGTCCAGCTGCAACGAGCGGGTCGGAAGCGGCGGAGGCGGCGTCAACACCAGGAGGACCAGGCAATGTAGCGGTGGTAGTTGCTCTAGAATAGGTGATTTGAATTAACGAATGTTTGGTATGAAAATTTTTGTTTTCCTCCATGGTTGAAGGTTTGAAGCATTCAAACATTCAAAGGATTTTTTTTAAAGTTTGGGACGTAAACGGTTGGAGGTGGCGGTGACATGGCGCCCTATGGCGTTGAGTAACGGTCGACTTACAAAAAAAATGGAAAAAGAGCTAACGGTGTCAAAAAAGAAGTTCAGGGTAAAACGTAAGATCGGGGCGGATGTTAAAGGGTTTCCATGGGCTTTACCCTAATATTTTTACACAACACAAAAAGGGTATAAAAGTAGTTTTATGTAAAATAATTATTTCATTTGCTTTAATAATGTGAATCCAAAAAAGTGATAACTTAATCAATTACTTTATTTTTCTTTATTCATATTTTTATAATCCAAACACGCTTATCACTTTTCTTTCCATTTCTTTAATATTTGTATATTCCTATCATTTATTTTTCTTTAATAATTTGAATATAAACAATCCATAAATGAAAGGAAGTGGAACTCGTTGGTGTTATAAATTTGACCTTATTGGATTTTTCCATGATCATATGTACTATTATCGTAATAGAAACACATAACATATGCATATAGTATGTATAGTATGTATTTGTCATTGTTTCTAAATTATCATAGTCTCTAACCAATTTTATTGTTTCAAAAAAATGGTAAAAAAAAATTAAATATATCTTGTTTTACTTTACTTTAATAATCAAGATATGATATCAAGTGATAATAACAAATTAAATAATAAAATTAAATAATAAAATTAAATAATAAAATTATTAAATTTATAATTGTTTTTATGAAACAAAATTTACAAAACATAAAAAATTAATAATTTAATAAGGCTTATTTTTATACTTAGAATGAAGTAAAAAGTATATCATATAGAAAAAATATAACGTACCTTGATAGATATTGAAATATCATAATCAACGATCTTTCCTCTTAATATTAAATCTTTTTCACCACCAAAGATAATCCAATCTATACTGTTAAAATTAATAATAAAAGCTATCAAATAAAAAATTAAAAATATTTTACACAAAATTTTAAAATCTATTGAATTATAGTAAATTTTATTTTGTTTAATCTTTGAAATAAATATAATACGGACAAATATGTCTCATTTCATTATTCAATGATATTACATTATTCAGATCTACACATTCACAAATATATTTGATATTAAAAATCTTCTTTATATCTTACACATGTATATATCAAGCCCATTATATTATGAAATAAAATAAAGAATATAATACTTTATATATATTTGTGTATATCTAATATACGTTTCAGACCATCATATGTACATTCACAATTCTATAAAACAGAAAAAGATCAAGTAACTTACATAAAGAACACCATTGAAGATCTAAAATTTTAGAATTAGATAGAATGAAGTTCACATTATACATTGACCAATCTTCAAATTGGGTAAAATCTATATATCTATTTTTTTAAAGGTTTGTATAATAGATGAAAGATGTGGCGGCTAGGTTTTTTATCAAGATCTGATGTTATGGAGAGATAATAAAAGATGGGTAGATATATGCTCGATATTATAAGTCAATATACAATTCTAATAATGAAATGAATAACATTTAATCAAATATATTATAACTGCTTTTTATATATTTTAAGAAATTTGGACCAGTGGACCAAAAAACTTCATATGTATTTTAGTAAAATAATCATAACAGCCCACTACGTAACGATTATTTATATATTAATATCTATTCAATGTTATATTGTACTATAAATAATAGAACATGATTAGTTATATATTATATATTCTATTTTATCATAAAATGCAACATAACAAGTCAATAAACTTAAATTATTTTGAATGAAAAATATATAAAAATTAATTTAAAAAAATAAAGGTAAAAATTATCTTGTGTTATCATTTTCATATATTTTTTTCTTATTATGGAGAAATAAAATTTACTGAAACCAGTTGAGTTAGCTTAACTATGCAAAACTTTTCTATTTTTTCAACACTTAAAAGAGAGGTACATGATTCGAATCCTCTCCCTTACGGATGTAAAGTAAGAGGTACAACGATCAAACTTCTCTCTAAATATGGATAACCTAAATCTAATTTACCTGGAAATATACATAAGGAGACGTGTATATCTCCGTGGGATTAGTCGTGATGCGCGCAAGTTGCCCGAGAACACCTATGTACGCAAAAAAAATTTTTTACTGATGTGATACAATACCAAATACCCATGTATTTTCCTTAATTGTCGAATATCTTCCTATGGTATAAAAAACAAATAAGAATTTCTTAATACATTATCAATTCAAGGCAAACTCCCCTTTCTATATTTTTTTCTTAATGTATTGTTTGAAATTTTAGAAAAGAAAGAAAATTAAAGAAATATAAAAAAAGAAAATAAATTTTTTTTTCAAGTAAATAAATTTTTTTTTCAAGTAAATAAATCAAGAACATTTATACAACGATTTAAGGAAAACATAAAAATCACTCAACGAGCCATTCTTCCAAGTAGAAGTATCAATATTACGTCTTGCACTTCTTAGATGTAAGATCTGTAATGCTATTAAATTTCATGTTAATGAAGTTAACCTTCCAGGAAGGGAACTTCGCAAATCAGTTCCTTATTTCGGCAATAAAAGGGTAAATTTGCCATCGAAGACCTATGCGTTTTGAGATACCTTGAACCATTTCAAGGTTATCGGAGTAAAAAGAGACACTCTGAAGATTACAGTTAGCAGCCTTTCTCATAGCAAGAAGGACCGCCCAACTTTCACCTTCAATAGGGCTCCTAACGAAAGATTTCGAGACAATATTGTGAGTGATTTTACCTTCCTTCTCAACTGCAATCGCTGCTATACCTGAAGGTTCATAATATCTTTTAAACGACGCATCACTCATGAAAATATAATTTGAATCGTCTGTAAATATTGGGTTGTTCTTAATCATAGTATCATTATTGTCCTCATTTCTTATTGTACTTTTCCTTTCATGTTCCTTTCCATCAGTAGTCTTATTATTAAAGAGATCGTTCATAGCCGAGTGAATTTTAAATAAGACATCCTTAATCGCCCATGGAATATTATCGTGAAAACCCCTCATTTTCGCCTTCCATAAGTTCCATAAAGTAAGTAGAAAATAGGCGGTAAATTCATTTTGATCCCATCCATTCATACCGTACTTCTTACGCATTTCGATTAACTAATCTCCTAATTCAGATTTTCTTTCTTTTTCAATAAGTATTTGTAACCTTGAATTGGCCCAAATTGCCATACTTAAAGGGCATTTAATGAAGAGATGTTCCATATCTTCCTTACCAAGCTCACACCATTCACAAGTATCATCTTTGACACACTTCCTTATTTTAAGATTTTGTTTGGTAGGTATAGCTCCATTGCAAATTTTCCATCCAAAAGATCTACCTATATCCATAACGTTTGATTTCCAAATAATATTCCAAAGACTATTATTATCATATTTACCTTGAGATGACGACTACGCTTCATTTTGTACTTCCACTTCCAATAATTTATGGTAACCTGATTTGGAGCTATATATACCATCCTTCGAGAAAGGCCAAATTAATTTGTCTTCTTCCTTGCTTATTAGCATAGGGATCTTACATATATCACTGACAATGTTTGGTGGGAAAAGTTGTATAAGTAGCTCCATATTCCAATTCGTCATATCTTCATTAAAGAGTTGTGCTACTATATCCACTTTGCAACCAACCAGTTTCTCCAAAGATATATTATTGCCAATCCACTTCTGGTCCCATATATTAATATTTAAACCATTTCCAATTCTCCATATTGAGTGTTGTTTGATAAATTGAATTTCTTTATAAATACTAGTCTAGCTACACGATCTTTTATTGGAGATGTTTGCATTGAAAATATTATTAAACGAAGAGTATATACCCTTTAATACCTTAGCTACAAGTGAGTTAGGATTATTCATAATTCTCCAGGATTGCTTAGCTAAAAGTGCCAAATTCATTTTTTGAATGTCTCTGAATCCGATACCTCCAATAGCTTTAGCTCTCGCAATTTTTTTTTTCCATTTTACCCAGTGAATTCTTTTTTAGTACTAGAATCCTACCAGAAATTAGCTAAAATTCCAAATAATTTCTTGCAAAGTGATTTAGGGAATCCGAAGATAGACATTGCATATTAGGTATCTCTTGAAGCACTGCTTTTATAAGTACCTCTTTGCCTCCATCGGAAAGTAAGTTAGCAAAGTAGCTGGATGATTTATCTAGAAGTTTGTCTTTGATATAATTTGAATTCTCTAATTTTGCTCTTTTAAGAGAAAAAGGAATCCCCAAGTACTTAACAAAGGTTGATGTCCTTGTGACATTTAGATTTTTAGCCACCTCTTCACAAATGTTCTCTGGAGTTCCTTTGCTAAACAAAATTGACGATTTTTGAAAATTAATTCGTTGACCAGACGCTTGACAAAAGAGAGATATGGTATCTTTAAAAGCTTCAATTTCATTCTTATCAATATTTATGAAAAATAGAGCATTGTCGGCAAATAAAAGATGTGTGAGACTTGGACAATTTCTGGTAATTGTAATACCTTTGATATTACCTTCCCGACATTGATAGTTAATAAGACCGATAAGGCTTTCCGTTAGAATTGAGATTAGGAGAGGAGATAGCGGATCGTCTTGTCTGATTCCCGTAGTCGGTAAGAATTTATTAAGTCTTTGTGCGTTAACTTTTATCTGGAAAGACACCGTAGATATACAATTATAGAGCCATTCAATCCATTTCTCACAAAAGCCAATAGCCTTAAGGTTTTGTACTAAAAAATCCCAGTTGACTTGGTCATAAGTCTTCGCCATATCAATTTTGACCGCCGTGAAATGTTTTTTTGATTTGAGAAAAAAAAGACTTCATGTGCAATTAATATGTTGTCTTGGATACTTCTTCCTTTAATGTAAGCTGATTGAGAAGGTGATATTAAATCATCCATAATCGGCTGTAATCTATTGGCAAGAATCTTTGATATAATTTTATAACTAAAGTTGAGGCACGTAATAGGTCTATAATCCGCCACTGATTCTTGAGACTCTCCTTTTGGGTTAAGAGTAATCAAAGTGTTATTGAAAACATTGAGTGGTGTATTATTTTTTGAAAAAATTGTTAACAATTGTAAAGATATCATCATTAAGAGTATCCCAATTTTCTTGATAGAAATTACCTGGTAAACCTTCTGGTCCTGGGGCTTTTGATGCTTTTGATCCCGACGTATCAAAAACAGCTTTTCTAATTTATTCAATATCTGGTAGTTTAGTACTTTCCTCATTGGTGTCGCCTAGGGTGTGATAAAAATACATAAATAATAAGTCAGAAAACAACGCACTATCACCCTAGACAGGCACAGTATTGCAAGTATTACAGGACGTATGCATGTTTTAATGATAAGTTGAGTTCGTTCTCAGGGACATAGTGTGTTAATCGATTGGGTAGAAATAACGAGTAAGAAGTAATTAATTAAAGGACAGAAAATTAAATAGAGAATAATTCGAAATATCTAAATTAAACTAAGAACATTAAAGACAATAAATTAAATACGAAGAATATGAGATGAGAAGTATAGCTTAGAATTTACTAGTATGCACTAATCCTTCTAATTCTCTCTATTAAATCTAGTTAATAAGGGAGATAATTAGCTCTTAGATACTTAGTCAGGATTCTAAATTCCCATACCTTAGACCTTGAGATCGACTAAGGGAGCTACGGACACACCACGAGGCTGGTTCAAATAGGGTTTATAAGCGCTACCAAGGCCCTAAGTAATCAATTTCCATACATGGTGATAGTGATTAAATCATACCCTAATGACTATCTAGTTAGAATCAGTGTTGTTAGGACTAATATCGACACTAGACGTTATGTGGTGTTTCAATAATTAGACACCCAGCTAAGGTGATCATCTAATTACTATTAAGAAAGCCTAAAGTGATAAGTTCTAGGACATGCAATAAATCAAAACACATAAACAAATATAAAGGTAAGAAGCTAATATCAGATTAAAACATGTAATTCCCGAAGAAAATTAGATTGAAAAAAATTAGAATTCATAGATTATACATGCTGCAAAACCCGAACTATGGGAGTTGGTGGTTCCTGGGGTGTTATAAAATAAAGTGCAAATAAAAGGAACCACTTAACCGCAAGTGTACGGTTGTCCCAAGTAATATATGATAATCAAGTTCGTTCTCAGGGACGGATTAGGTTCAACCCAAATATTAATCAGATAGTAGAGATAATTGTTAAACAGGAAAGAAAAGATAATAATTTTTGTTTGGTTTTTGTAAATTCAAAGATGCAAATAAAATAAAGACTAAATTAAATAAACAGAAAGGAAATAAAGCAAATAAAAGACTAACTTCAGATAAGAGAGATATACTTGATCCTCGCAAAGGAATCCACCTAATCAATGTAATCTATGCTATGTTTAAGGGTAGAATTGGAATTATAATATTAGTCGGGACTCTAATATCTCCTAGCCCCCTGTCGGGTGGACCTAGAAGCTATCCTAAAGTATCACAAACACCTGTATGGTCGAATATGGCTTTTCGGATGATAAGATTTTACCTCTTTGGCTATGTAACTAGTTAAGCCTGTCGGTCAATAACGGACATTACACGGGTATTACCTAGATCTGTATTCAAACCCCCCTGTCGGATGATCCATACGCCACTATATGGAATAGCCCAAATACTAAAAGCTAATTCTAGTTGTTCCTAAAAGAATTAGTAATGAAAACAAAGTAATATCCAATACCTAAAACTCAATTCAATTTAAATCTAACAATCCCAAATTCAAAACATAGAAAACATTAATTAAGGTTCATCCCTTTTATGCGATTCTCAAGTATAAAGAAATTTAGCTCATGATGGAATTAAAAACTAACATTAAATAAAAGGAATTCATGTTCAAATACAAAAGATAAATGAAAAACCTAAAGGGTAGAATGACTATGGATGGAAGAACAGGATTCCTCCAGCTTCTAGCTTCTTCTCTCCTTCGTGCTCTGACTTGAAAACCTTAAGCCTCTTGTATATTCTCTGAAGTGTGTGAAAGTAGGAGGTTAAGGGGTGTATTTATAGGTGTTGGAGGAGTCTAGGTCGAATTTTGCTTGGAGTGGAAGACAAGTCAAAGACTCTCAAATTCGTAGCTCTAAATTCTAGGAAAGGTAAGATTTGCTGCTGATTTGATTTGATCATATCTTTTTCAATACTTATCCGTTTGAGAAGTTCCAATATATGAAACTGCTTGTCTTGGAAAGCTCTTTCTATTGGTGCAGACCATTCGTCCAGAATCCATGTCAATCTTTTATTATGATTTAATTCCTAAAACGTGGCTGGATTTCAGATTTCAAAAGGCAGCTTTATCTTTTCCTCCTTTAAATAAATCTTTACCAAATCTTCTTATTTCCATGTAAATCTTCTTTCCTTTCATCTTTATCTTGACTTGGCCTCTAAGTAATTACCATTTATCTTTAAAAGCTTCACATTAAATAAATAATTAAACCGCATATGCTTAAAAAGAATAAATCAATAAATCAAGAAATCAAAATAGGAAAGTGTACTCTAAAAATAGAAACTCGACTCAAAATCATTTCCTAACACTCTAAAATACACTAAGACTTTATTCTCACTTTTTCTCCTTGGATTGGTCTTTCAAGAACCTATTAACTTTGCATTAAAAACAGTCAAATTTATGCACAAAAGCTCAGATTCTGCAAATAGTTAATTTCCAAGGGGAGAAAGTGTAATATGATCAATTAAGCCTAAAAGTCTATCAAACAAGTCATTTATTCACCTAAAAGGATGTCTCCAAGGGGCTAATAATTAGAACAAAACGGGAGACATCAAGACCCCAAACTCAAACCTTTGTCGTCCCGACAAAGTAAAATAAAACAAGGATCTTTTAGGTGAATGCAGAAGGTAGAAACTAGTAAATAATCCAAAAGCAAAGCTTAAAACAAGTTTCATATAGTCTAACCTAGGAATTAATATACACCTACACTTATCATGCAAAATCAAATACAAAACAATATCAATTCAAAATTAATTTCACAATGCTAGAAGGTTACGCTTATTACTTATCTCAAGATGGTGGCTATAGGGTGTTCCTCAATCCTTACTTGTGTTGAATGTTCCACTTAGAATAATCCCTATTAACTCACTGTGCATCTAGGAATCACGAGGTCTTTACGGTTTTAGCATAGGCTGAAGGACGGTATGGTATGTATATTTGGTAAATTTGAAGTGAGCTTTTGGCTCTCTCCTCACTTACCATCAACAAACTGTCCAAGAGCTTGAGTTTACACTCGAATAATGTTCTCACTCAACCCAATTGACGCGCTTAATTAGCGTCCCCAAATTAACCCAATAAGCACTAAGGATGATTCACCTAAAATTTTCCACTTTGCCGGTCCAAATATATATTCTTTTCATATAACTTTTCGTTTCTATATATATATATATTTTTTTTGTATAGCTATGATTCTCTCTTTAATGTTGAGATATCATGCTATTTTTCTTCATGCCTATTCATGATTTTAGCTTTATAGCTTCTTTTCCATTCACTATTACCCCGGCAAAGGGTTACAATACAATAAACCTGTGAATCATCATCATGTAAAGCACAAAGCATCATTGATAAGCTCAAAAATCCCAACCCAATGTAAATTCCCATATAGTGGACCCACCACCCCAAACTCAAGCTCAAGACAGGAAGTCTCAGGATCGTGATTCAAGTGCGGGTCATATGGTCATGCCTAATAATCTAAAGGGAAATTGGCTTATAATGTGGCGACAAAAGAAAGGCTTAAAGGCTAAAAATTTGTCTAAGAAGGATATAATTAATTCAAGGTTACGCCTCATGGAGCGATAGAGATCGAGAATCCAGACGAGCAACGCACCTTCATGGTGAATGGGCATCGTCTAAAACTGTACCATGTAGGCGAGGATACCAATCGCAGAATTGATCCACATCCGGGGGAGGTCATGTACCTCCTTGAGGCTGAATAGATGCGAGAGGTAACCCGTCGAGCTTAACGACGTTAAACAAAAGCCATTTCATTGTATATTAGTTTATTGCTTTCAGTTTTTCAATTCCTAGTGTATAATTCTAAGTTAGTGTCAAGTTTTAGTGTCTACTTTTAAAGAAATGAGAAGGGTATTGTGTTAATGGTGCAGGAATCGAGTTTGGGAAGCTAGGAAAATTTTTGTGAAGAATTCAAGGCTGGCGCGGACTACCCCCGCGGTGTACCCCCTATACCGTAGGGATGTACCGCGCCCCAAAAAAACCCGTACCACGGGTCTGTACCACGGGTTTTATCCAGAAGCAAGAAAAAAATGAAGCTGATAGCCGCGGTGCACCGCGCCCTATACCGCGCCTCAAAAACCCGTACCACGGGTTGTGTACCGCGGGTTTTTTGACGGAGTATGTGCGGACTACCCCATGCACCGCACCCCTACACCGCAGGGCAAAAACCCGTACCACGGGGTGCTAGCTCGGGGTCAAGACAGAAGCGAAAAAAATCAATAGCTGTTGCGCGCGGACTACCCCCGCGGACTACCCCCTGCACCGCAGGGATGCACCGCGGACTGGCGGTTTGTGAAGAATTCGAAGCCCAGTCAACTTCTAACCTTTAGGAGATAAACCCTAGCCTCTTCCACACGAATTTTCCAGCTCCCAACCCTATAAAAACACCTTGAAGCTTGATTAAACCTCTACAACAAACCCATTAACATCATCAAATCTCTCCTCCATCCTCCATAAACACATCCTCTACATCAAATTCACCATTAAACACAATCAAGATCATCAAGCTTTCAAGAGTTCTTCCAAGATTCATCAAGAAAACAACTTCCTTCATCTAATCCAAGCAAGAAACTCAAGTTATACCAAGTTTTCTTAACTTTATTCTATCCTTGGTATAAACTTGAGTTTGGGGTCAATTCAACCATGACAAACAGACCAGATGCTTTGGATTATAAGAGAAGGTGTTGTATCCTAGGGAAGAACAAGAGTTTGCCTGGTTCCACAATTGAAAAGGCCATCAATCTTGATGAGCCTACTGAAGAAACACAAGAGAAGGCACCTGCACCACCACAACACGGGAAAGTAACAGCAAGGATGAGGGTATCATCAAAGCCTGAAGACAAGCTACAATTTCAAGTTCAAGGTTCTTCTTCTTCTCAAACTGATTCTGGAATTCCTCCATGGGCTCACAATTTGCAACAAGAGTTCGAACTTTTACGATTAGACATCGGAGCACTTTGGAAGGAAATTACACAGATTAAGTCAACACTGGAAGAGGTAACTTTATTCATGGATATTGATAATTATACTCCCCCTTTGGAGGAGGACACTATGGATCTTCATGGCCAGGTACCCCGTTCTAATTCTTCTTCTTCTTAATTGATGGTAGACACTAGTTAGGTAGTTTAGTTTAATTTTATTGCTTTATTGAGTCTTTTTCGAGTCGTGGGGACACGACTCACTTTTGAGTTTGGGGTGGGGTTCGTTGCCTCATCCCAATTTTTTGTGATTTACATGCTTTCAATAAAATTAACCATAGGGTTGCATGACTGTAGAGAATTTTAAATACCCCCATCAAGCATGCTTTTTATGAATTAATGATAGAAAATAGTTGACTTTAGGAGTTAGTGTAAACTGAACTTTGATTGCATGCAAGTATGAAGTAATTGATAGGAAGAATTAATGAACAATGCAAAAGAAGTAAACTTGTACTTAAGGATAATGGGTGGTTTGTAGAACGTGAGATCTAAATGAGTAGAGAACCCACTTAGGTATGAACTAGAGACGAGTTGTGTAGATAGGAAAATGATAGAGGCAGTTCTTTGTTAGCCCTTTGAATCCTTTTTAGCTGTCTATCCCTGAATTAATTATATCCTTCTTAGACAAATTTTTAGCCTTTAAGCCTTTCTTTTGTCGCCACATTATAAGCCAATTTCCCTTTAGATTATTAGGCATGACCATATGACCCGCACTTGAATCACGATCCTGAGACTTCCTGTCTTGAGCTTGAGTTTGGGGTGGTGGGTCCACTATATGGGAATTTACATTGGGTTGGGCACCACGAACGGACCAGACCACTTTGATCTCAACTTGCCCGGATAGTTGCTGAACTTGGAGTTATATTTGAGGACCATCTGTCCCACTTTGAATTTCTTCTCACGAATCCGATTGTCATGCCATCTCTTCGTTTTTTCTTTGTAAAGCTTGGCATTCTCATAGGCATGAAATCGAAACTCGTCAAGTTCATTCAACTTCATCATACGATTCTCCGCAGCTAAGGTTGGATCCATATTCATCTCCGCAATTGCCCAATAGGCACCCATTTCAAGCTCAAGAGGTAAGTGACAAGCCTTACCATACACAATACGATACGGAGATGCACCCACAGGCGTCTTGAAAGCAGTACGATATGCCCACAACGCATCATCTAATTTCATTGACCAATCCTTGCGTGTGGAACCAACTGTCTTCTCAAGAATGGATTTGATCTCTCGATTAGAGACCTCAGCTTGACCATTGGCTTGTGGGTGATACGCGGTAGATACACGGTGTCTCACACCATACTTCTCTAGAACTTTCTTCAGATATTTGTTCACAAAGTGTGAACCTCCATCACTGATTATAACTCGAGGTGTTCCATGTCTAGTGAAGATGTGTGACTTCAAGAATTTAATCACTACTCGCGAATCGTTAGTTGGTAGAGCTACAGCCTCTACCCATTTAGACACGTAATCAACAGCTAGTAGGATGTACAGGTTTCCGTTAGAAGGCACAAAAGGACCCATGAAATCAATACCCCATACATCGAATATCTCAACTTCCAAAACATTATTACGCGGCATCTCATCTCTCTTAGATATATTACCAGTAAACTGGCATCTGTGACATTTCTTGACATACTCATGACAATCCTTATGTAAAGTGGGCCAATAAAAACCGGATTGTAGTACCTTTGCAGCTGTACGGTCTCCTTTGAAGTGCCCTCCGTATGGTGAATCATGACAACCCATAATAATGGATAGAATATCTTTATCTGGGATGCATCTCCTCACCATCTGATCACTGCATACTTTGTAGAGGAAAGGATCCTCCCAAAAGAACTGTTTAGCACGGTGGGCTAGTCTCTTTTTCTCTTGTGAAGTAGCTCCTTGAGGAAAAGAACCACTCACAATAAGATTTGCAATATCCGCATACCAAGGAGTTTCTAATGAATAAACTGAAAACAAACTCTCGTCAGGAAACTCTTCTCTAACCAACTCAGGCCCTCCATTAGATTCAGAACCTTCAAGACGTGACAAATGATCAGCAACCTGATTATCACAACCCTTTCGATCCCGAATCTCTAAATCAAACTCTTGCAACAGTAAAACCCATCTAATCAACCTCGGCTTCGCATCTTTCTTCTCCATAAGGTATTTAATCGCAGAATGGTCAGTAAAAACAACAACTTTCGCCCCAAGAAGATAGGAACGAAATTTGTCGAATGCATATACTACTGCTAGTAACTCTTTTTCAGTTACGGTATAATTCACTTGAGCACTTGTAAAGACCTTACTAGCATAGTAGATGGAATGAAATACCTTATCTTTTCGTTGTCCCAGAACAGCACCCATTGCAAGATCACTAGCATCACACATAACTTCAAACGGAACCTTCCAGTCAGGAGGTAATACAATAGGTGCAGAAATAAGCTTCTCCTTAATCTCGTTGAATGCCTTTATGCAAGCTTCATCAAAAAGGAATTTGGTGTCCTTCTCAAGTAAGTTGCACAACGGCTTAGAGATTTTGGAGAAGTCCTTGATAAAACGTCGGTAAAAACCAGCATGACCCAAAAAGCTTCTTACTCCTTTTACAGAAATAGGAGGGGGTAGAGTCTTGATTACCTCAATCTTCGCACGATCAACTTCCAAACCAGCACTTGAAACCTTGTGACCCAACACTATACCCTCTCGAACCATAAAATGACACTTCTCCCAGTTCAAAACCAAGTCAGTCTCCTTGCATCTAATCAAAACCTTCTCCAAGTTCCGTAAACACTCCTCAAAGTTATCACCAAACACAGAAAAGTCATCCATAAATACCTCAAGGAAGTCATCAATCATGTCCCAGAAAATTGCCATCATACATCTTTGAAAAGTAGCGGGTGCATTACATAATCCAAATGGCATCCTTCGGAAGGCAAAGGTACCGAAAGGACATGTAAAGGTTGTCTTGTGTTGGTCTTTTGGATCTACATAAATCTGATTGTAACCTGAATATCCATCCAAAAAGCAATAATATTCTCTACCAGCTAGCTTGTCTAACATCTGATCAATAAACGGAAGAGGGAAGTGATCTTTTCTGGTGGCCTTGTTCAACTTCCGATAATCCATACACACTCTCCAACCAACAACGGTCCTTGAGGGAATGGCTTCATTTTGCTCGTTCAAGATGGTAGTAATTCCACCCTTCTTTGGTACGCATTGAACTGGACTCACCCATTCGCTGCTAGCTATGGGATAAATGATTCCCGCATCTAGCAACTTGATAACCTCTTTCTTCACTACTTCCTTCATAGCTGGCATCAATCTTCTTTGTCCTTCAACTGAGCGCGCGGTTTCATCGTCTAGAATGATTTTGTGTTGGCAATAGGAAGGACTAATACCTTTGATGTCAGCAATAGTCCAACCAATCGCCTCTTTGTTAGCTCTTAGTATGCGCAACAGTTTGTCTTCTTGAGGACCTGTTAAAGTAGCTGAAACAATAACAGGTAAAGTGTTGTTAGTACCTAAATACGCATACCTCAAGTGTGATGGAAGCGGCTTTTCTTCTAGTTGTGGGGGAGATTCGATAGATGGTTTCTTCTTAGATACTATCTCCCCAGGCTCTCGGAATGGCTCGTAGGCGAGGTGCCTATGTTTCATTATCCCGGAATTCAAAGCAGCTACAGTCTCGGTCAGTTCTTCCATCAATTCCGGTAAGTCAAGTGTTAGGGCTGCTCGCAAGATATCATTAAAATTCATACAGTCAAACGTTTCTTGCGTAGCTAAATCAAGTATATCCATGCGGAAACACTCTTCAGGAATATCTGGAAACTTCATGGCCCTAAACACGTTGAACTTTACCGTCTCGTCTTGGATTCGCATAGTTAATTCGCCGTTTTCTACATCAATAACAGTACGCCCCGTGGCTAGGAATGGTCGACCCAAGATGATGGGGACATTCCTATCCGCGTCGTATTCAAGAATAACGAAATCAACTGGAAAGATTAGCGTACCTGCCTTGACGAGGACATCTTCAATTCGTCCCTCTGGATGAGCGAGGGATCTATCAGCCATCTGTAGGATCATGGAAGTTGGTCTAGCGTTTCCTATCTTCAATTTTTCGAAAATTGACTTGGGCATCAAATTGATACTCGCACCCAAATCACACAAAGCTTTTCCTTGCCACTCATTACCAATAGAAATAGGAATCGTGAAACTCCCAGGATCAAGTAGTTTAGGTGGCAACTTACTTTGGCATATAGCGCTGCATTCTTCTGGTAATCCTATCATCTCATTCTCACGGTATGGTCTCTTGTTGGTAATGGCTCTTTTCAGGAATTTAACGTATTTCGGAACATCGCGTATAGCATCTAAGAACGGAACGTTAATATTGAGGCCACGTACCATATTCAAGAACTTCTGATATTCGGCCATGTCTCCTTTCTTCTGAACTCTTGAGGGAAAAGGTGGAGGAGGACGGGTTTCTGTAACATCTTTGGATTTTGGCTTCTCTGGAATCTTCTCCACTTCCACTATTTCGGGTTCATCTTCTTTTTCTTCCACCTCTTTTGCCGGTTTCTCCTTCACAGTTGTTTCTTTTTCTTTCATAACGGGAAAAGGAGGTGGAGCGAGCTTCTTACCACTTCGAAGTGTTACTGCATTACATTCATATGGTTTGGGTTCCTCAGTATCACTAGGAAGTTTCCCTTGTGGACGCTGACTCAGTTGTTTGCTAATTTGACTTAGCTGATTCTGGACTATCTTCATATTTGCTTCGACTGCATTTTGACGTTCCGTAGCTTGTGTCTGAAGAGCAATTAAACTGTCCACTGTTTTCTGAAGGGTAACTACTCCTTCTTGTGGATGGGCAGGTAAGGCTTTCTGGTTTAAAGTTTCATCATAGGTGTCCTGGGGAGCTTGCCTTTGCACATAATTACCCTGATTCTGTCCTCCTTGATAATTGTTGTGTGGTCTTGGATTGTAGTTGTTACCTTGGGGACGCGGCTGATATGCGTATGTAGGATTGGCTGCCCCATTAGGATTTGAGTATTGAAACCCAGGATGGTTTCTGTTAGGCTGATATCCATTACCACTTGAATTGAAGTTACCTCTATTGGACATAAACATCACGGATTCTTGGTTATTCGGACAGCTTTCCTCATCATGATCATCTACTCTGCAAATTGAACACATATAAACCTCTTGTGTAGCTTGCACAGCTATTTTCTTACCCGAAAACCCTTCTTTTATAGCTAAAGTAAGCTGCTTCAATTGTTGTTCTATAGTACTCTGAATCTTATTCTCAAGCGTAGCAAACTTTTCTTCCATATCAACTTTGTTCACTCCTTTAACCGGTGTTCTTACTGAATTCCACCCTACTTCATTCTTGACTGTTCTTTCCAAGATAATTTTAGCGTGAGCGGGTTGAACTTGAAGAAAACCTGCACCACATAGCGTATCCAATTTCTCTCTCGAAGTTCCATCAAGGCCTCTATAGAAGATTTTCAGCTGTTGTTGTTCTGACAAGCCATGAGTGGGAACTTTACGTAAACACATCTGAAATCTTGTCCAACTCTTACCCACAGTTTCATCATATTCTTGACGGAAATGCGTCAAGTCTAATTCAGCATCTAATCTCATGTTACTTGGGTAATACCTGTCAACGAAAGCAGTCTCTAATTGGTCCCAGTTGGTTATCTTCGTAGGATCTTGCGTATCGTGCCATTCACTCGCTCCCTCAGTCACAAAAAATTTAAACGCAGCAAAATACATCTGTTCTCTTGAGACTCCTTGTGTGATATAAGAATCACATATTTGTTTAAACTTCTGTACTGCTCTAAGAGGATCTTCTAATGGTCTTCCACGAAAATTGCCAAAATTTTGGAATTGAGCTAACATTCCTGAATCTGGACGGAATCGGGGAACATTAATATCTGGAGCACCTACTCCTATAGCAGGAGCACGGAATGGAACTTCTGGTGGGCCATTAGTAAACCACGGATCTTGATTCTGAGCAACAGGAGCAGCTGGAGGGTTGAGTTGATTTCCAACTTGACGATTGTCAACTGGGTCTTCGGCCATTGTTTCTCTTGCTAATTGTTCCTCTAACTCTTTTGCTTTAGCGTTTCTCTTTCTTTTGTTTGCTTCACGAACTAGGCTTTCGGGGTCTGCAAGAATCACAATATCTTCACGCATAAACCAAAACCTGTAAACCTGAGAAAGAAAGAAAACCCAAAGCGTAAAACTGAAAAATAAAACTAAAACTAAACTAACAATTAAAAAACTAAGAGATTAACACCGGGGTCACACGCTACCGTCCCCGGCAGCGGCGCCAAAAACTTGGTGGTTCCTGGGGTGTTATAAAATAAAGTGCAAATAAAAGGAACCACTTAACCGCAAGTGTACGGTTGTCCCAAGTAATATATGATAATCAAGTTCGTTCTCAGGGACGGATTAGGTTCAACCCAAATATTAATCAGATAGTAGAGATAATTGTTAAACAGGAAAGAAAAGATAATAATTTTTGTTTGGTTTTTGTAAATTCAAAGATGCAAATAAAATAAAGACTAAATTAAATAAACAGAAAGGAAATAAAGCAAATAAAAGACTAACTTCAGATAAGAGAGATATACTTGATCCTCGCAAAGGAATCCACCTAATCAATGTAATCTATGCTATGTTTAAGGGTAGAATTGGAATTATAATATTAGTCGGGACTCTAATATCTCCTAGCCCCCTGTCGGGTGGACCTAGAAGCTATCCTAAAGTATCACAAACACCTGTATGGTCGAATATGGCTTTTCGGATGATAAGATTTTACCTCTTTGGCTATGTAACTAGTTAAGCCTGTCGGTCAATAACGGACATTACACGGGTATTACCTAGATCTGTATTCAAACCCCCCTGTCGGATGATCCATACGCCACTATATGGAATAGCCCAAATACTAAAAGCTAATTCTAGTTGTTCCTAAAAGAATTAGTAATGAAAACAAAGTAATATCCAATACCTAAAACTCAATTCAATTTAAATCTAACAATCCCAAATTCAAAACATAGAAAACATTAATTAAGGTTCATCCCTTTTATGCGATTCTCAAGTATAAAGAAATTTAGCTCATGATGGAATTAAAAACTAACATTAAATAAAAGGAATTCATGTTCAAATACAAAAGATAAATGAAAAACCTAAAGGGTAGAATGACTATGGATGGAAGAACAGGATTCCTCCAGCTTCTAGCTTCTTCTCTCCTTCGTGCTCTGACTTGAAAACCTTAAGCCTCTTGTATATTCTCTGAAGTGTGTGAAAGTAGGAGGTTAAGGGGTGTATTTATAGGTGTTGGAGGAGTCTAGGTCGAATTTTGCTTGGAGTGGAAGACAAGTCAAAGACTCTCAAATTCGTAGCTCTAAATTCTAGGAAAGGTAAGATTTGCTGCTGATTTGATTTGATCATATCTTTTTCAATACTTATCCGTTTGAGAAGTTCCAATATATGAAACTGCTTGTCTTGGAAAGCTCTTTCTATTGGTGCAGACCATTCGTCCAGAATCCATGTCAATCTTTTATTATGATTTAATTCCTAAAACGTGGCTGGATTTCAGATTTCAAAAGGCAGCTTTATCTTTTCCTCCTTTAAATAAATCTTTACCAAATCTTCTTATTTCCATGTAAATCTTCTTTCCTTTCATCTTTATCTTGACTTGGCCTCTAAGTAATTACCATTTATCTTTAAAAGCTTCACATTAAATAAATAATTAAACCGCATATGCTTAAAAAGAATAAATCAATAAATCAAGAAATCAAAATAGGAAAGTGTACTCTAAAAATAGAAACTCGACTCAAAATCATTTCCTAACACTCTAAAATACACTAAGACTTTATTCTCACTTTTTCTCCTTGGATTGGTCTTTCAAGAACCTATTAACTTTGCATTAAAAACAGTCAAATTTATGCACAAAAGCTCAGATTCTGCAAATAGTTAATTTCCAAGGGGAGAAAGTGTAATATGATCAATTAAGCCTAAAAGTCTATCAAACAAGTCATTTATTCACCTAAAAGGATGTCTCCAAGGGGCTAATAATTAGAACAAAACGGGAGACATCAGGAGTTCAGTTCATACCTGACGGAAATAAACTAAAAGAAATAATAAAAGACATCATCATGCTCTCTACAATAACTTGAAAGAATAAAACCTTAAGAACTAATTACTATGAGGCAAGGATGATTTACAAGTGATATAAGGGTGTATTTATAGGTGTTTAGAAGACCTAATTCATTTTCTTGAAGGAGAAGGTAAGTAGTGGATTCCAAGCCCAACTCAAATTCGTAACCCTAAAACATGAAATCAGGCCCGTTTTTGTTTTGGTCCTAGAAGCTTTAATACTCATATTTTTGACGCGTATGAGTATACCAAATTCATCGTCTGGGAAAGATCTTTAACTTTGCGCTTGACCATTTCTCCAATTTCCACACCGATTTTGAGATATAAGCTGATTTGTGGTCGTAGGTGCAGAAATTCAGGTTTAAGGCAGCTTTTCCTTTTCCATGTTTTTAGCTTTTGTTTCCTTATCTCCAATTTCCATGTTTATCTTCTTTCCTTTAGCTCTTAGACTTTGACTTGGACTCTAATTAATTACCATATATCTCTAAAGCTTCACACTAAATAAATATTTAAACCCAATATGCTCTAAAAATAATAAATAATCAATTCAAGACCCAAAATAGGAAAGTGTACTAAATCATGATAAAATCGACCTATACTCTAATTAATACGCCTAAATGGATGTCTCAGAAATATATTAAATCATCACAAATGAGGAGACATCAAGACCCCCAACTCAAATTTGTATCGTCGCGATACAATAAAAATGAAAACCAAGATAAGTCTATAAATACACACTTATAGAATTTTCAATACAATGGGAAGAACACAGCAGAATATATAGAATAGACATAAAGCAATTACTCTGAACATTTCATGAAGTAATATTCATAAACTACATGCATGTACACTTCTCATATCCATAGTCAACACGGCTTGAATTCAAGATCAGATTAGTTTCGCAATGTAAGAATGATTGAAACTTTACGCAGTTCTCCATGGAAGCTATAGATTGTTCATAAAACTTCACTAGTATTCAAAGATCCACTTAACTACTCTCTAATAGATCAATCACTTCTTAATTACATAGCAAAGAATCAAACAGTCTTTAAGGTTGTAATTTAGGCTTAGGGACGGTAAGATAGTATATTTGGATTAATTAGAGTGAGCTTTTGTCTCTCTCCTCACTAGCCATCAACGAATCGCCCCAGAGCTTGAGTTACTCTCGTAAAACGTTTCTCACTCAACCCAATGAATTCCTTGGTGCACAATTTAGCATCCCCAATAACCCAATTCAAGCATAAGATGTTCACTTAAAAATTCCACTTTGCCGGTCCGAATATATATATTTTCTTTTTAAATCATTTTCTTTAAGCTATGACTCTCTTAATGTTGAGATATCATGCTAAGTTTTTTTATATATATATTTTTTTCGTTTCTTTTAATGCCCTTATTGGCAAATTTAGCTCGTAGCTTCTTTTTCATTCACTATTACCCCGGCAAAGGGTTACAAAAAAAACCTATGAATCATCATCACTATAAAGAACAGAGCACAATTAATAAGCTAAAAAAATCCCATCCCTATAATAATTCTCATAATGGTGGACCCACCACCCTAAACTCAAGCTCTAAAACAACTGTCTATGCATCGCGATTCGAGTGCGGGTCATATAGAAAAGTCCTATAATCTAAAGGGATATGGCTTATAATGTGTTTCAATAAAAACCTTTAGAAAGGCTAGGAGAGGCTGAGAAGGATATAGCATATAAAATCAAAATAACAAGGTGAGAAGGTATAAAAAGGCTTCAAGTGGCTTCAAATATGAAAGAACTGCCTTAATCACTTTCTACACCATCTAATTTCGTTATTCTCTTACCTTTAGCATTTTCATCAAATGGGTTTGTCAACTAGCTTGGATCTCACGGCCTACACACTTCTCAAGGTTCCCTGAGATTGAACATACTTTCTATCGCATTGCTCACCAAATTTTTCTTTACTATCAACATGTGTTTTCCTGCAAATACTCAAAGCATACAAATAACATAGCTCATAAACATACTACATACTATCATCAATTCACTGAGCTTATGCTTTCAAGCTATTAAACACACTCTACACACAATTCCCATGTATCAAACATTTTAATTTCTACCTAAAAACAGAAAAATGGAGATGAGAGACAACGAATCCCCACACCCTGGTGGTCCTTTGTGTGTTCTAAATAAATGCAATAAATAATCGAACCACAACCGCAAGTGTACGGTTGTCCCAAGTAGTATAATTGATAAAACAGATTCGTCCAAGGACGGGATGGTTGACTATAATGTTTAACAAGTAATGATTGGTTGCACTTATGAAAACGAGTAAATAAGATATGTTTGTTTGGTTTTTGATATTAAAGCTACTAAATGAAAGACAAATTATAAATGCAATAAAAAACTAAGACGCATGTAAAATGATGTAAACCGCAGTATGAGAAGTAGTACATGAGAACGCAAGGATCCTCCCAATCCTATTTCCTAACTTATGTTGTTTAAGGGCTAAATTGGTCAATTACAATGGTCGGGATTCTAAATTCCTTTATACCCCCGTCAGGGTGGACTATAAGGCGATCCTAGAGTGTCACTAGTCCCGTCAGGGTAAATATGATCCACCTTTGGATGTTTAAGTTTTGTTACCTCTTTGGCCATAGAATTAGCTAAGTTCGTCCGAATCAATAGTGTCTATCCTAGATTGAATAAATGGTTCTGTATTTAAACCCTCCGTCAGGATGATCCAATTGCCACTAATTGGAATAGCCTAAATACTAACACCTGTTCCTAGTTCATGACGCTAAAAACAGTAAATAATCTCAATTTATAGAAAAGAGTAAAAGCCCCAATCTAATTTAATTTAACAGAAACCCAAATTCAACATTCGTAATTCAATAAGGCTGGGATTCACCCATTAATTGTTCTCAAGCACTATTAAATGTTTAGCTCATACTAATTGGAAAAACTAAATTAAAAGTAAAGGAATTCATATTGCTTACAAAATTAAAGATAAAAAGAACCTAATTTCCGGAATAGGAATGACTACGAACGGAGATATAGACCCTCTCCAGCTCTTGTAGCTTCTTCTTTCTTCCTTCTGTTGCTTCTCTCTGGTGTTTAATTTTGTGGAATGTGAATTGTCTTGAAAATAGAAGTCAAAGGCTGGTTTTATATGTGTAAAAACGGATTAGGGCTTGGACCTAAGAATAAAACATTAATTAAAAGTCCAAGCCCAAATTCTAAGCCCAAAATCCCCTAACTGCTGATACACCTTCACTAAAACGTCTTTTCCCGATTCGTTATGACCCCGATTAACCTAATTCCAGTTGCTAAAGTTCCGTAACTCGATAAGGAATATTTTCTCTTCAAAGGTCAGCGGCTAAATCATCGCTTAAGCACCTCGAAATCAGCAATCTATGGCCTGGAAAACAGATTTTCAGCTCTAAAAATAATATCTTCGGGATTTATCTTCAAGTCTTGACCCTATTTCACGATCTTTGACTTTCTCCTCGGATTCCTCTTCTAGCTAACATCTAAAACCTGTAAACTTTACACTAAAAATACCAATATTACGCGCAAAAGCTGAATAAAAAAAATTGCTAGAAATAAAAGAGGAAAATCATATTATTGCATATTTAGTCCAAAAGTCTATCAAATTGATTAAATAAACACAAAAAATGATGTCTCCTAAGGATCGAAAATAAGAACAATTACGGAGACATCAAGACCCCCAACTCAAGGGATAGTGACACTCGAGTCTCCAGTATGCATTGATTCTGCACCCCATAACTCGGGACTCCATCCATGTATATCGTTGAGTTCCCATACTACTTTCCAACCTTTTTGTGATATCCTTGGGTTAATCTCATCAATGTAAAATACTTTTTTTGCTTGAGTAGCTAAGATGTACGGCTCTGTTTCCCAAAAAAATTTAGACGTGTTAATAAGAGTTACCCCATTCTCTTCTCTCGGTTTACTCGTGTTATACCAATTACACTCGAACATCACAACGGAACAGTCATCGTCAAATGTGACCTCTATAACCTTGACTAATTCACCGTAATAAGGTTTTCCATCATAGATGGTGGGTACCCCGTAATCTTGTTTCACCCATGTTTCACCCTCGAGTGACCCATTTAACACCATTCACAACACATGAATCGTACTTATAAACTGCACCATGAGACTTACTAGCCAATGAAATCATCTCACTTGTAGCGAATGCATCACCTTCTTTTTCCATTTCATAAACCTACAAGCATAAACAATTATAACAATGTTGTCTAAAATGGAATATAAATTTTGTATTTTGAATGGATCTATACCTTATGCAGAAACCAGTCTCGAAAATTTAGCCGGTGTTTCCTATCTTTATCGGCTACAGTACCCGATAGCGTGCCTTTGTGTTCTCTGCACATTTGACGATCAAAATGAATACATTTATCATAATGAATAAACATTTAATAAATAAATTGAAAACTTACATTATCAAATGTTGGATTTCATCGCAATTAAGTAGGATATACCAGTCGATTTGCTCCTTCTCGTTGTATTGCAAATTACCATAATCTTTTTTACCTATAGGAATACATTAGCTCTAAAATACGGACAAATCTTTAGGTTGAGCTTCGATCTCAGGATATCTACCCGGATCATTAAACTTTGTTTTTTCTTCTGTAAGGTAACGCGATATGAATGTCAAAGTCTCCTCTACAACGTATCCCTCGGCGATTGAACCCTCCGGCCTAGCCGGGTTTCGTATGTACTCCTTTAATTTCTTCAGATACCGCTCAAACGGGTACATCCAACGCATCTGAACCGGTCCCCCTAACAAAGCTTCGTCGTATAAATGTATGACCAGGTGGATCATTATATCGAAAAACGCGGGAGGTAAAATCATATCCAATCTACACATAACTTCAACCACTTTCACCTTCCCCTTTTCTAACTCTTTCCTACTCAGATTTTTATTACACACAACTCTAAACACGTTGGCTAGCCCGATAATCGCGTCACTAATCGCTTTGTCTTCGAAAAGACCTGGTATACTAGCCACAAATAGGTACTGCATCATCACATGACAGTCGTGAGATTTCATTCCTATAACCCTGCCCAAGTCACTTTGAAAGTTATTTCTCAAACTCGATGCGAATCCATCGGGAAACTTCTGTGCCTTCAGCCAGTCAAGAAATACATTCCGTTTTTCCGTGGATAACGTATAACTAGCTCGAGGCATTACTTTTTTACCATTTCTCTTTGTCAACCACAAATCTGGCCTGATTTTCAATTCCTCAAGATCAATTATTGCTTTCACGTTGTCTTTGTTAAGTTTCCATCAAGACCTATAACTGTGCCGAGAAGAGCATCACACACGTTTTTCTCGCAATGCATGACATCAATGTTATGTTTCAACAAATTTTCGGACCAATAAGGTAAACGATAAAAGATACTTTTTTCTTCCAATTGAATACACGAGGAACAGTCTGTCTCACGATCTTTCCCCCAAAATCCTTGTGTTTCCCGGGAAGAACAATGGGAAGCCCATCTAACTATGTCTGAATATCGGCAGGTCTATATTTCTTCGGTGGCCCCTACAATCGGATTTCTTGTACAAAACTTTTCATTTCTAAAACGATGGCCGATAGGTAACCAACGTCTATGGTCGAAGTAGGCAACCCCTTTCTTCACGCTCAATGACGGAGTAGAATCCATGCATTCTAGACAAGTTTTGTAACCTTGACCCGACCATCCCGAGGTGTATGACCTAGCGGGAAAATCGTTAGTCGTAGACAACAAAAAAACCTTCATCGTAAACTCTTCCTTCTTGTGGGCATCATAAGTAAGAATCCTTTATCCCACAACTCTTCCAACTCATCTATAAAAGGTCGAAGAAAGACGTCCATGTCCTTGCCGGGTGAACGGGGTCCCGGAATCAACAAACAAAGCTGGAATGTCGTCTCCTTCATACACTCCCACGGTGGTAAGTTGTAGACGGTCAATATAACTGGCCACATGCTGTACGAGTTGTTCTGCATAGAGAAAGGGCAAAAGCCATCGATACCCAAACCCAAGAAGACGTTCCGAGGTTCACTAGCAAACTCAGGATGTAACTAAACAAATTTCTTCCAACTATCACCGTCAACCGGATGACGCAACAAATCTGGATCTGTATTCTTCCCTGTTTGGTGTCAGGTCATATTTTCGGCAGTGTGTCTCGAAGCATAAAGTCGCTGCAGCTTAGGGGCAATCGGGAAATATCTGAGTTTCTTATGCGCTACTTTCAGACCCTTCTTCGGGTCCCATCTGGATTCACTACATACTGGATAATTTTCGAGGGAGGCATTCTCCTTGTAAAACAAAGCACAATCGTTTACACAAACATCGATGGTATTCTAACCCATACCTAAATTTTTTAACTTTTTGTTGCATGCCTCGTATGAATCGGGCAAGGTATGAGGTTTTGGCAACACACGGTACAAAAGATCAAGCAACTCGGTGAAAGACGTGTTAGTCCACTTGTTCCTCACCTTCACGTGCATTAGCTTCGCAATGAAATTTAATGAACTCATAACATCACAACCAGGGTATAACTCGGTTTCTAAATTGGAAAACATCGTTTCAAATTTGCCACGAGCTGAACTGTTCGAGTCTTTCATCTCGGTGTCACCGGAATGACCACCAACCTCGTAATTAGGTCTCAAATCCTCGTATACATCCAACATTTTATTTTCTTCATATCGAGTCTCGGGAATATCCTCGATCTCACCATGCTTTGTCCAATTATCATACGACTCCAAAAACCCAAACTGTAAAAGATGTGACCTAACTTTGACCACCGTATACCGACGATAACTCGAACATTCATTACACGGACAAAAAATTGTTTCTTCACTAGGAGGTTTATTTTTTTGAGCAAAAGCGAGGAATGCTTCTATTCCCTTAAAAAATGGAAGCGAAACTTTATGAGCGGTACCAATCCAACTCTTATCAATACCCGAAGCCATAGTCAACTATTACAATATGAAAGAATACAACATAAATGTTTCATAAATAAAATGAAAAAAAAATATTACATCACCAAATAAATACATAAAAAATAAAATGAAAAAAATTATTACATCACCGATTACATAAATGAAAAAAAAATAAAAAAAATTATTACATCCCCAATTAAATAAATAAATATAAAATGAAAAAAATTATTACATCACCGATTAAATAAATAAATATAAAATTAAAAGCACACAAATTATTACATCACCAAATAAATGCATAAATATAAAATTAAAAGCATACAAAATATAACATCACAAAATAAATACATAAATAAAAAATTAAAAGCATACAAAATATAACATCACTAAATAAATATGTGTCCTATTTATGCATCATAAAATAATATATAATATAAATATATATATATAATATATATATATATATATATATATATATATATATATATATATATATATATATATATATATATATATATATATATATATATATATATATATATATATACATATATATTTATAATTCACATAAAATTATAAGATGATTAGAGATATATACATAGTCATATTATATATTTAGCATTAACTATACAATTGTAATCAAATAAGGTAAAGATGAAAAAGACACATACTTTTGGGCAAATTTGGAAGGAAAAATTGATTATTGAGGCGGTCCTACGTTGATTTTTGATCCGGGAAAGCTTGTCCACGTGTTGAAATACCTAATAAGTGATACTATTTACCATTTACTACACAATTGCATGAAAGTAAAAGAAATTTGAATGAGTTTTATGGAACAAAAAATACCTACTTTTGGGCAAATTTGGAAGGAAAAATTGATAACTGAGGCGGTCCCACGTTGATGTTTGACCCGGGAAAGCTTTTCCACGTGTTGAAATAATTTTTGATGATGAATTGTGGAAAAAAATTGGGAGAGTTTTGAGAGAAAGAAAGAGAAATTATATAATAATGGTGTATTGAGTAAAGCAATTCGCAAGTCACTGTTGAAAACACGCTACCACTATTCGCGACTACACGTGTAGTCGCCAAAGCCTCACACGTAGTCGTTAGAAATGACTACTAACGACTACTTTATGTAGTCGTTAATTAATACAACATCTAGCGACTACACTTGGCGGTGGGAAATTAATTAAAAAATATTAAAACACACTAGCGACTACCTCATAAGTAGTAAAGACTACTTCTTGTAGTCGTTAAAAGATAACTTACTAACGACTACTCTGTAGAAGAGAAAAATGCCTGTAGTCGTTAAACACATGTAGTCGCTAGAGGCTCTGGTCTTTAGCGACTACAACGCGTAGTCGCTAGAAGTTTAGTCGCTAGAGAGCCGCGCTGTAGTAGTGTTTTAAAAATAGGAGATATGTGAATCTGAAGTTGTTTTCAATGGTTATATATCAAGCACAATATTTCACTTGTTTATCATTATTTTATCTAACTATTTATATATTTTATACTTGTACGATATTTTTTCTTTCAATTTTGGAAACTATTCTAAAAATTGGTCATTTCTCCATATCAATAATAAATTAAGAGATCTTTATTTTGGTACAATCATTTTAATAACCTTCTCACGCTCATTCTATTCATTCATAATCACCCTAACATTATGTAAAATTAGGGTAACATAAACAGAAAAAGTGTCATTTTTTTCTTTTCTTGTTTAATAAATTCATTGTCCGAGTGAACATTATAACCATTTGTTCTAATCCCATCGATATCACCTTATCTTCATATACATCTTTATATTTTTAAATAAGTTAAATTTATTTATTTTTCGTACACTTCTTTCCATTGAATTTATGCATATATGTCATACATTTCCCAAAGACTATTAATTCTCATAAAAACAGATATCTCAACAAATAAGGAGTTTTTGTTTTTGTTTTTCAATATAATCAATGATTAAAGTATCAAAAGATAAATGTTATATTTTTTTAGACAAATCATAATAAGGATAGTTAATTTTACTAATATTAAGATTAGATTAATAAATATTATTTAAAATTAATTATGTAAGAATTGTCTCCACTGTACTAATATTATCATAATATTTTTATAATAACAGTATATTAAACTTTTAAGATTAGCTTTTCATCATAAAGATATACATGATATTGGTCATTGTTCTATTGTTTAGATTATAAAATTATATCAAGATACTATAGTATGTGTTTGACGACCCAACCACAAGGAAAATAACTTATATATGGATAGCTAAATTAAAGGAACTAATTTTTTCATAGTTCTACCAAGACATTTATATCAACTTAATTCGTTAACAAATACTAAAATAATTATATCGTTAAATTATATATTTTTATTCAACTTGCAAAATATTAGGGATCTTATAAAATATACACACATGCCTGCACCTTAAATACACATAAATAATTAAAACACGAGAGTATTTTAAATTAAAAATTATATTTGAATAGATAAAAAACCACAAATTATACGTACATATATGGACCAATGAAAATGGTCTAATTGTTTATATATATTTAAACTAATAGGCCCGACCCATAAAACAACAAAAAATTATAATATTTAGGGAAAATTCTTTTGACCTAGTTTTTCATTTCATCACGCTTTAATATAATCATGCACCTCGTCTATTCATTTCTTACAATCTTCAAAAATTGAATAATTTTTTTTTCAATGATTAAACCTACAAAAATTTTGAAGAGATATTTAGATTACTAGAGGTGAAATTAAAAAAGAAATTGATTTTTCATCTCATTTGTAAATCTAGATTTATATTTTCTATTAGAAAATTAAATTATTTATGTTTTTTTCTAAGCCCAAATCTAAGATTTTTTTTTTTTTTGCTAAGCCAGCCATTTTAATTTTATATCAGAACTAATAAGAGTTTACAAAGTATTGACCTAGTCAACTCTGACTAGATTAGTACAAGCAAAGTAAAACACATTACAACCTCACAAGTACTCTAAAGTACAAACAAACGTACAAACTCAAATCTAACTTCTGAAACCCTATTTCTCTCTCCATCTTCTCATCTCCTTGTCAATGGCTTCTCGACCGTACCTCTTCAGATTCAGCATATTCTCCACAACTCGATCATTGATCCTCTCTATTACGTTTTCTTCCGTGCTGTATGTATGGTTAAAGATTCGATTGTTCCTCTCCTCCCACACCGTGTGTACAGCAATTGGCAACAAAAGGTAAGCTATTTCATTTTCAAGACCTTTCCTTTCCTTCTTCTCAAAATCTTCTATTATTGATTTCCAGTCATAGATCTGATTCTTATAATTTGTTTTCCGTCTGCAATAATCCCAAATACGTTTCGTATTTGGGCATCCCCAAAACAGGTGGTCTCTATCCTCGCTGTATATTTTACAAAATTCACAGATAGGGTTTGTAATCATACCCCAGCTTAGAAGCCTTTGCTTAACCGGTAGCCTATCCAAATTACAGAGCCAAAAGATGAACTTATACTTAGGTAAAGCTCTTGATTTCCAAATTACTCGATACCAGTTGTTTGTATTTCCTTTTGGCCGAATTTCTTCATATATTTCCGCGAATTTAAACTTGCCTTTCTTCGTGCAGGTGCAGAATATTTCATCTTTAGTATCTGATAAGGCAATAGATTTCGTAAGTTCATTCATAAATCTTAGTTTTCCTGGCCATTTCCAAGTTTTTCTATATATGAATTGTGAGACCTTGCTATCAACATAGTACCCTGAGGCCATATTGCTACAACTCAATTGATCCAGTCTCTTGTTATTAGGTAACCAGTAGTCCCACCACAAGGCAATATCTTTACCATTACCTAGCTTGTACCTGAAAATCTGTATAGCATACTTCCTACTCTTGAGGATTTTCCTCCAGCCCCAAGAACAATCAATGGGAATATCAATTTGCCACACTGATTTGCCCTTAAGATGGTTAAGTTGCAACCACTGAGACCATAAGGTCTCTTTAGGAAGGCAACAACCCCATAACAATTTAAGGGACCAGACTATATTTTGTATTTCCAAATTTTTTATACCCAGTCCACCTTCCTGATATGGTTTGCATATTGTATCCCAAGAAACCTTTGCTCCCCCTTCATAAGAACTTTTACCACACCACAGAAAAGCCATGACTTTGCTCTGAAGTAACTTTATGATCTTCTTAGGTAGTGTAAACACACTGCACCAGTGGCTAGCAATGCCACCTAGTACTGATTTGATTAATTGGACTCTACCTGCATAGGATATATGCTTTGAGCTCCAGTGATCTACCCTCTTAGTCATCTTGTCCACCAAGGGTTTACAATCATTGAGACTAAGTCTCCCTGTAATTAGTGGTAGCCCCAGGTATTTCATGGGCAATTCACCTTCAGGTATGTTAAGAATGAGATTCACTTCCTCCTTAGTGGTTTGAGGGACTCCCCCATAGAATATGTTACTCTTACTATCGCTTATCTTAAGGCCTGAGAGATTAAAGAATAGATTAAGACCCTTCTTTACCCATTTAGCTGATTCAACTGTTGGTTTAAAGAATACTAGTAGATCATCAGCAAACATAAGATTGTTTATTTTAAGCTTTCCACATTTGGGATGCCAACTGAACTCTTCCTTCTTACCCACATGGACAAGGATTTGTGATAATACCTCCATACAAATTACAAATAAATAAGGGGAGAGGGGGTCTCCTTGCCTGAGACCTCTCTCACCCCTAAAAAAACCTTGTGGGGCTCCATTAATGATGATAGAGTATGAGGTACTAGTGAGGCACATGGCCACCCATTTTATAAATATAGATGGGTAGCCTAGAGCTTCCATAGTCCTTAGTATAAACTCCCAGTCAACTGAATCATATGCTTTCATAAGATCAAGCTTAAGTGTACATCTTTTGGATATATTAGCTCTTGAATAACCTCTGACAATATCTTGGGCTATAAGAATATTCTCTCCTATGAGTCTTCCAGGAACAAAGGCTGACTGATTTAGAGATATAATGCCTTGAAGGGTAACTTTCAACCTGTTAGCAATAATCTTTGATATTATCTTGTACAAAATATTGCAACAAGCAATAGGCCTGAAGTCCTTTGTTGTACTTGGGTTAATTGTTTTTGGGACTAGAGATATATTAGCTGAATTTATTTCCCCAAGAATTCTACAATCTATAAAGGATGAACTGATTGCTAAGTATAGCTCATCCTTTATAATGTCCCAACACTTTTTGAAAAAGCCTGATGAAAAGCCATCTGGACCCGGGCTCTTGTTACTATCAATTGACCAAAGGGCACTTTTAATCTCATCTTCAGTAATGGGATTTATAAGGTACTGTTTATCTTCTTCATTAATACTTTTTCCCAAAATTATTTTAAGAGTATTAACTGAATATTCACCACTATTTTCTCTCTTTTTGCCCAGGATATCAGTGAAGTGATCAATAAAAACCCCTGAGATATCCTTTTCCTCAGTTTTACATACACCATTACTGTCAATGATATTATGAATACTATTTTGGGCTCTTCTTCCTCTCATTATTTTTTGGAAGTAAGTTGTATTGAGATCTCCATTTTCAACCCACTGATCTCTAGATTTCTGTTTATATATAGTTTCCTCATTTAATAGTTCTTTTGTGAGTTCTTGGATAAGCTCATTTTCTTCTTTTAAA
Source organism: Nemophila menziesii (assembly GCA_029959085.1). Classification (NCBI taxonomy): domain Eukaryota; kingdom Viridiplantae; phylum Streptophyta; class Magnoliopsida; order Boraginales; family Hydrophyllaceae; genus Nemophila; species Nemophila menziesii. Next base: position 1,336,098 of record JARWIR010000044.1, read on the forward strand.
AGATTTATATCTGTATTACCTTGGAGCCTAAGATTTTGAAATTTTTTCAAATCGTTTTGAAGTGTAAGTATCTTATCCCTAGAGTTCTTGAAATACTTCTCATTGAATTCTTTAAGTCTTTCTTTGAGAAGTTTCAGTTTTCTAGTGATAATATACATATGGGTACCACTAAATTTTGTTTTCCATACTTCTTTAACAAGTGGTATGAACTCCGGGTGTTCCATCCAAATATTATAAAACTTGAAAGGATATTTCCTTTTCTTTTCAGTCTTCATAAATGTAATTATTTGGCTACAATGATCAGATAGGTAAGGATACTCAAGTACAAGGGAGGAACTCGGGTAAGATTTGAGCCACTCCTCATTTAGAAGAGTCCTGTCTATTCTACTTGCTCTCATTTCATCCTCAGATGATTTATTTGTCCATGTGTATTTTGGTCCCACATATTTGAGGTCAGTGAGTTCCAAGTCATTAACACACTTCCTCATCTCCATTGCCCCTTCAGATAATATAACTCCATTTAATCTCTCCTTGATATGCATAACTTCATTAAAATCACCTTGAACAATCCAAGGTCTATTTGATACTGCCCCTTCCCATTTTCTTAAAGTGTCCCATAATATAAGTCTTTCTTCAGGCTTATTAAGAGCATAAACAGGAGAGTAAAAAAATACAGTTTGAGACTGATTATTCACCACCTTGCAGAGAAGTGCTTGGCTGGTACTCTCAATTACTGTAACATTGAACACTTTTTCATCCCAAAAAGTCCATATTCTTCCTAACTCATGATGGTTATAGTTGTGAGCTACTTGCCATTTATTGAAAACTGATTCCCATATATATTTGGCTTTATGTGGCTTAACTTTAGTTTCAATTAAACTGAAAAGACTAACATTGAAATTATTAACATACTTCAAACAATTAACTTGTTTGAGTTTATTATTGATACCCCTCACATTCCAAGTTATTATCATGTGAGATGGGGATCAGGTGGTTCCTCAAGCACTACCTCTGAGCTGGTAACTGATATTAACTCCTTTACCATATTATCTATACCTTCATCATGTTGATCTAGTAAATTAAAGTCATTAGAAGTTGATGCTACATTATCACCCCCTTTATGGGTAGGAGGTGATGTAGCCCTTCTACTGACTACCTGGGTCCATGTTTCCTCATTATTTCCAACAATTTGTTGATTTGTAACTTGAGGTAATTTTTCATTATCTTTTATTTCAATTGTTTTCTGTTTCTCAACCCATACTTGTTTTTTGTTTCTACAGGTACTCTCCGAGTGACCAAGAATGTTACAAGTCTTACAAAGTACAGGTTTCCAACTATACTCTACTTCACCTGTTTCTATTTGATTCTCACCCATATCAATATCAAAGTTTTCTATTATTTCAGCGTTTAAGTCCATCTCCACACACACTCTAGCGTAACTGAGTCTAGTGTGATTAGCTGTTATCTCATCCATTTGGAGAGGTTTACCAAGTGCACTGGCCACAACACTTAGTCCAGCCTTGTTCCAAAGTTCACCTGGGACTCTTTTCAGTTTTACCCATACTGGGACCTTATCTATTCTGAATTTCTCAAAGTGTGTGTTAGGCTTCCACCTTCTTAATATAAGGGGTTTGTTGTTGACATGCCATAATTCTCCCATGACATTGAAGCAAGCTTCTTCACTCTCCAATTTGAATACATACAATCCCTGTTCAGAGGTACTAATTTGAACCTTACCAAATTTCTTCCACAATGTTTCAGCCATGTATTTGATCATGTAAAATGGTGGGGGTTTGTCTAAGAACTGACCCACCAAGCTTGTTTTCCAGGCTTTACATCCATCTTCTTTGATTTGAGTTGAAGGGGTGACTGTTATTCTACCATTCCTCAGATCTGGCTTTACATACTCTAGTTGGACAGCTTCTCTTATTTCACCATCAAAAAAAGTGGCCCAAGTCTTACGAGGAGACACAACAGCAGTAGTAACCGTGGCTGGGGTCCCACCTAGCAATGATGAAGGTGAAACACCGATTTCTGAGCTAGGTTTAGGTAAAAACTCTTCTGTGATAACCTCTGTATTTTTGGAGGCATTTTTTTTGTTGTTGAAGTGAAGGAAAAGCCTCCATATGTGTAACTGTAGGTAAAATTTGTGTATTTCTCTGAGAATTTGTACTTTTATTAGAGTTTTGGCTTGTAATAATACCCCCAGTTATAGATCTAGCTGGGGTAACACTTATTTTTGTCTTTTCACTCATTGATTTCTGTCCATAACCTGAACTCTGTGCCTTTGATGGACACGCTGACTCTGAAACCTCCTCTATACTATTTACTTTCTTCTTATTAGCTTTTTTGGGTGCCATATGTTCAATCTCGAGAGGTAGATTGAATTGTTTGGTATGTGTTTGGTTTAATGTCAAGCTAAGAATAGATTGTAGAGATGAGAAAAGAAATTGCAGCAAATAAAGTAAAAAGAACAATCAATCACACCTGAGAAACCAGAGTGGAATCACGGTGAGATTGACGAGAGAAAGAGAAGAAACGGTAGAGAAAAGTAGGTAAAGCTGCCGGAAAACGAAAAATAGACCTAGAGAGAGAAAACCTAATGGGAAAACCTAGAGAGAAGGCAGAGCACGTTGACTCTCATTTGACCTTTTGCCTTTTTAAGATAGTACCATACCCAAATCTAAGATTTAAAGCCTATAATATCAATTTCTGGTAATTGATTTGTATTAATTGTATTTTTTTGGTATTACCTAATATTTTTGTGTATAATCTACACACTAGAATGCAATCTTATTTATTTGTTACATATTAATTTTCAAAAAATACATTATTTGAAACAATTTAGATCTTAAAACATAATATTTTGATGAAATTGTGATCTTTATTTATTAGTATTTTGTACAGGAAAATGAGCGATAGTTCGTCATGACATTTCTTTTACAAGGTAAGTTTTCGACTAAAAATATGTTTTTATACCTTTATTAATTTATTAAATTTATAATTTGACATGAATATAAATTATATTTAGAGTTTAAAATATGTAAGAATAATGTAAAAAATATGATTTATTAATTTTCGACTCTATACGAGGTTTAGTTTATCATATGAATTTTTTAAATTTGTAACCATTATCTACTAGAGCTAAACCACATAATCAGTGATTTTGCATCCTGTGCAAAATCGAGTTCTCACTATTCGTTAAAATGCAAGACTGCAAGGCTTCCCGGAATAATACAAGGTTCTTGGCCCAGTGAAAGAGAGGTATATTCAAGTGGGGAATGTTGTGGCTGTTCTTGGGGTATAGTTTGGCACTAGCGTTGAAGGGAATTGCGGGGATTGAACCTGTTTTATCTTTGTCTGATAATTTTTTTGAACCCGATTGAGATTGTTAATGCTGATAGTTCTAAGTTGGAGGGAGATTTATAATTATTATTATTAATTATTGGAGATTTGTTAGTAGGAGGGAGGTGGAGTATTTGGTTGGATTAATGAAATTGTTATATTAGAGTGTTTGGTACAATTTGCTTAAGATTTACTTGTGTTACTAAAAGAATGGGAGAAGCTTTGTGAGTGGTTTAATCTAATTGGTGAAAAGGTGACATCAGATAAACCTAATGATGATGTCACAGTGACGGAAGGTAATGTCACTATGACTGTGGAGGAGGAAGAAGAAGAAGAGGCTAGAGATAGTGAAGTATTTGATTTGGGTGTTTTTATGATGAAGAAGCTCGAAAGAGATGGCCTCACCGGTACCGAAAGAAAAAGGGAAATAGTGACGTCATTCAAGCAAAGAAGCACTACTCTCAAGGCTTAGTGGACACAGAGACTTTCAATCTCCATGATAATGCTTTCGTGAAGGCAGGAAAAGACGAAGATCACTACATTTGTTATGTAGTGGAAATTTTTGAATCAGTACATGGCTAAGTGGTACTACCGAGCAAAAGATACAGTCATTGATAAATGTGAAAATCACATATATGAGAAATGTGTGTTTCTCTCAGAGGTAAAAGATGACAATCCATTGGATTATCTCATCAAGAAGCTAAACATCGTTCATATACCTAATAACGTTGATTCAGAAAAGAAATCTCAATTAATATCCCAAGGTGGCTTTTACTATGACAAGCTTTATTTACTACCCTACACTACATTCATAAATGTTCCACCCAATAACTTATCCGAGAGTAACTAAACAAAATCAACTCTTGCATGCGTGTGGGTTTAAATCTATAGCCCATTTCGTAATTAATTTAACTCCGCCACGGTTAGCTCCAAGTACTAGACCAGTACTCATTACTCCACATCCTGAGTAAATATCCATTAGCCTCATTTCTTTATCTTCATTTTTACCTTCAGTAATATCTGTTTTATTATTTATGGCTTCACAAAAACAATACATATGTATCCATGTCTTTTCGACTTGGTGTAGTAGAAAGAGGAGAATAAAAATTATACAGTGTAAAGTGTGTTGGTCACTAATAGGAATTAAATGTATAATGGTCTAGTAATTTAACTTATTTACTTGATTATTTTTTATTATTGACCAATCTAGATTTTACTATATCTTTTGTTTACTTGATTGATACAAATTATAAAAGTGGGATGATACTTAAGTAAACCTACATTGCTTAAATTACTACGCCTTGATCCTTTTCTGTTTAACTTATTCATATTATTAGGTTTTATGTTTTGTTTGATTTTATAGTATTGATGATATATTTTGACAAAAAATAGTATTGATGATATACGTACGCTCGATGTGCAAGCCTGGTGAATATAACCATATAAAATAGAAAAACAAAAACCACTCTCGATGTTGCAAAGGGTATGAAGTACCTGCACACATGCAACCCTTGTTATAGTGCATCGAGACCTCAAGACGTCAAATCTACTCATTTAAGAAAACAGACATGTTAAGGTTAGTGATTTTGGTTGGATACAATCGATCTTCAACTACTACGCACAAATAAACCTTTTTGTTCTTTTTCAAAAATTCTCACTCATTCAATCGATTTCATATACCCAATAAATGTAATGGTAGATAATTCAAAATCAGCCTTATGTTTCAATATATAATGTTAGGTTTCAATTCTTATTGTTGTTAAGTATAAATAAAATTGAATGTATTGTTGGATCAAATATTGTATTTATTTTCATCAATCGTGGTTTTTTGCTCGTCATGGTTTTTTTGGCTAATTGTGTATTTGTATTGCGTGTACAACTGTAGGATCCATGTCGTATTGTTGGATTTTCATTACGTGATGGGTGAACTAAACGTGGGAGGTCAATTGGTATAGTTTAAAATTTGGGAGGTATAATTTTTTTTAAAATACTTCATAATAATTATGGACGAATATTATGAAGTATATGATTTGTTGATGACACAGACGATATGATGGGAGTTTTTCATGTGGCTTTTTCTCTACTTTTGTTGTCATTAATTACTAATATTATTTATTCAAAATATGGGTGAAGACAAAATAACTTAAAATATTATAAGTTATGTACTATCAGAACAATTCGATTTTCTTTTGAAAATAAATAGAGAGAAAAACTATATTAAATGTAGGAGGAGCTTAATAAGAGAGAACAGATTTATTTTTAAGTTTTAGCGTTGAAAAAACATAAGTTATATAGAAATAATATATAAAAGTGTGTTGTATTGGTTTTCATATAGTATCACACGTTATTATATATATATTTGTAAGCTACAAGAAGTAAAGCATAATGGCCTTGGTCCATTTATAAATATTAATTAACAATAAATTAGTATTCCAACTTCTAAATTTATTAATACAAATCTAGATATACATGTAAATTATACCTTGATACATTTAATATAATGTTTCGCAAACAATGTAACACAAAAAGTGTACATATACTAATACTAACAAGATTTAGACTTTTTGAGCAATAAAATTGAATTAAATGGTTGATTATGATAGAAATTAGTAGTACTTATATATTATTTATGTTATTTATATATATATATATTAAATGATAATGGTTAATATGTATATCTCTGTTATTGAATTAATCACCGTAGGTGGATATAATCACCACCACGCTGATTCCAATACACATTAGAAGACGTAGCATTTTCTTCAGGAAATGTAGTTTTATTTAGTATAATGAACAATTTTAGCCAGAGAACACAATATTTAATCGTATTTAGCCTTACCAGTTTTGTTTACATATCTAATTTCAAATAGATTGAAAAAATCAACAATCGTTACAAGGAATGCAATTCCATCCACTACATAGAATGGTTTTGAGCCAGAGAATGTGGATTTATTCAATCAAATTTTGTCACCACAAATGTTTATTTTAATACGCATTTCAAAATTATTGCATTCGTTTAGGAAATATAATTTGAATCACTTCAGGGAATAGTATTATGTAAATTGAACATGAATTATGATTTTTATATCAACAATTCATTAATTTGCATTTTATATTCTAAACATGTAAGGGTGAATCATGTAGTATTACAACGATCGGCCTCAATTGAGAGGTAGTTTCAAATAGGGTTATCATGTGTCAATAGGGTCCTAAGTAAACTTTTCCTACAATTGATTAAATGATGATGACACCAAACCATAATGATTATCTAGTTAGGCTGGGTTGTCAGGACCAAAACCGTATACTAGATTCTATGTGTTGTTTCCAATAGATAAATATGCCTTCTGGGTGACTATCTAACTACTATTAGAGCAATCCTATACGTTTGCAATCCGCAAGGAAAACAGACAATAAATCAAAACACATAAACAGAGAAATAAAACATGAATTGAATTTAAATACGATGGTATCCCAAATTAGATAGACGTTTAAACAAGTCTAGGGTTCATGCATATATGCTAAAACTCAAGATAAATATATAATTTAGTTCATACTAAGAGAAGAAAATAAAACAATTACAAATTTAGAGGATGAATAAGACATAATAGATGCACAGCTCCTTCCAAAATTCTCTTCTTGTGTTCTAAACTTCCTCTTGGCTTAAGGATTGGCCAATGATGACTTTCTTCTGATAAGAGGGTGTATTTATAGAGTATAGGAAACCCTAAAAAATTTCTTGGAGTATAAGTTAGGTATTGGACTCCAAGCCCAACTCTAATTTGTAACCCTAAAATATAAAAAAGGTAAGATTCTGATTCTGTTTTGTTTTGGCGTAACTGCTTCAATACCTATCCGTTTGACGGGTTCCAATAGTTGAAACTGATCATTTCGGAAAGTTATTTAACTTTTATGTATAACATTCTTACAAATTACTAGCCAAATTTGAGTTATGATCACTCTTATGTTTGTAGCTGCTGGAATTCAGATTTATTTGGCTACTTTATCTTTTCCTTTTTCATATTTCTTGCCTTTATCTACAATTTCCATGTTTATCCTTTTTTCTTTATCTCTTAGAATTGACTTGGCATCTAATTAATTACCATATATGTTTACAGCTTCACAATTAACAAACAACTAAACCCAATATGCTCTAAAAATAATAAAGAATTAAACCAAGACACAAAATAGGAAAGTGTACTAAATCATGAGAAAATTGACCTATAACCTAATAAATACACCTAAAATGATGTTTCCAAGATAGATTAAATCATCACAAATGGCGAGACATCACATATAAAATATGATGCTGACTTCAAGCCTATAAATATATTTAGTAAATATTTTAATTTAGATTTTGAGCCTATATAATTCACTTATGCTTCAGGCCTATAAATTTGTTGTAGGCCTTAATTTTCGTATATGCTTCTGGTATATAGAATTTGTTGTAAGCTTTGTCTAGACAAATTTAATCGCTTCAAGAAAAACAATTATTCAATAATTTAATATCATTCGCCTCACTGAATTGAGAGTAATAGTTTATATTCAATAAAGTTCTCTTCGGGAGATGAATGAATAGTTTTTTTAGAAGTTAAATTTCATTTCTCAATTTCAAAAGAACTCATGAAGATATCAATAATATTAAAGTGCAGCTAGACATTGTCCAAACTAGAATTATGGAAGGTAAACAGATGGTGACTGACCTGGCTGAGGAGAAAATTTTGATGAAGAAACTTGAGATTGCTACTATGACTCATCATGAAGCTATGAAACAAAAATCAAGAGCCATGTTCATCAATGATAGTGATTGTAGCTCACAATACTACTATAGACTGATTAAAGGTAGAGTAGCTAAAAACATATAGCTACAATTATTAGAGATGATGGAACTGTGTTATCTAATCCTGAGGACATAAAGAATGAATTTGTAAGCTACTATAAATCTATACTTGGTACTGATGAAGATAATCAAGAAAGATGTTCTACAAGTAACATTAAAGCTATCTTAAAAAAATAGGTTCCTCAAGTGTTTCATGAAGGTTTAATTGCTCCTATAAACAATGAAGAAATCAAGTCTGCAATATTTGCTATTGGAGATGGTAAAATCTCTGATCCTGATGGGTTCACAGTTTGGTTTTTCAAGTCAACTTGGGAAATAGTGGGTAAAGATTTATGTGATGTAGTGAAACAATGCTTTGAGTCAGGTAATTTGCTTAATCATGTCAACTCTACTAATATTATAGTAATCCCCTAGGAAACAAATCCTTCCGATGTGAAGAAATTTAGACCCATAGCATGTGTTAATATCATATTTAAACCCAATTCTAGGATCCTTATAAAATAGACGTAAAAAAGCAATGAAATTTATTATATCCTTGGAACAAGCTGCTTATTTTGGTGGTAGATGTGTTATCAGAATCTCTGGAGTATTTGGGTAAGAACTAATATACTAAAGAACAGATGTATATGGAGCTTGGATATTAAGCAGAACCACTCATGGATTTGGCAGCAATTACTTAAAATCAGAAGTGTAGCTTATGAGCTTATTTTTCATGAGGTGGGAAACGGTGAGATGACTTATATAATGCGGGATAAATGGGTGAATAGAAGAAGTGTTCAAGAAATCAGTCATATTCAACTTGATGAATCAAATTTGAGTTCTAATAAGTAGGTGAAGGACTGTGTTGGAAGTGGAAGATGGAGGATATCACCATGTATTGGTAAGGTATTCCATCATATTAAAGATATGGAATTAGTAGATAAGACTAATTCTCTAATTTGGGCTAAATATGTAAAAAATCAGTTCTCCTTTAAGAAAAATCTGAACAGGATAACTGAACATAATGCTAAGGTTTCATGGAGTGATTTAATTTGGGCGAAATCGTGTATTCCTCGGTGTTCCTTCATTGCCTGGTTAGGTGTACTAAATAGACTCCCTACTAAGCTCAGAATGAGTGAATGGGTCTTGTGGTTTCCAAGAATTGCCTTCTTTGCAATATAGATGATGAAGAAATTGATCATCTATTTACTAAATGTAAGTTTTTTAATGAGATTCTGCAGCGCATACTTATGAATTTCAGCTGTGTAAAAAGAAAATTAACTCAATTGATGAGCTGATAATGGAGGTCCAGAAAACTTGCGCTAATAATGAAGACTTGTTGGTGATTAATGCGTGTATTACCACATTTATGTATTTCATATAGAGCGAGAGATCACGGTGAAAAAGAGCTTAATGAAGATAGGGTTTTTAACTGCATCATTTTCTTTTTAGCTATTAAACTAAAGAGTAGAATGTTTAAATGTAATAGCGCTAGAAAATTAGTTGAAAAGATTTGTAATAGTTAAAGTAAAGTCCATGCAGTTGTGTAGACTTGTAATGGGCCCATTTTAATGTAATAGGGAAAGTAGAAGCCCATTTGTAAATGGGCTATGATGTAAAACTTGATGTTGGTGCTTAATATATAAAGTTTGATTTGTTGATCAAAACAAAAAGTTAAGGCTAAGGCTAAGACTATGTCTAAGGCTAAGGCTAAGGTTAAGGCTAAGGCTAAGGTTAGGGCTAAGGATAGGGTTAATTCTAAGGCTAAGACTAAGAATGAGGTTAAGTTCATGCATAATTTTAAGTTTAAGGATGAGATTGAGATTCAGGTTAAGGTTAGAGTTAAAGTTATAGTTAAATTTAGATTTACTGTTAATATTAGGTAAAGGTTTAGGTTAAAGTTTATATTTAGGGTTATATTTAAGGCTATGATTGAAATAAAGAAGGATCATCTCTAACTAAGTTAATACATTTGATGTTCTCACCTCTAGCTTCAAGATTAATCAACCCCATCAGAGCTTTTATAAGGAGACATATAAGGAAAAGGGATAGTGGGTCCCCTTGTTTGATATCATTGGGTAGTGAAATATTCCAAAACTAGTTCTCTTTTGAAAGCGATTTGGTATACAGTTTATGAGACAGACTCCACGACCTTACCAATCCAAGATTCATGTCATTTCAATATAATAATATTTTTTCCAGAAAAACCCATCTAACATATTCTTATGAGTTGGACATATCAATTTTAACTACTATGTAAAATTTGTTTGACTTTTGCAATTTCTTGAAGAAATATAATACGTCATGTGCAAGAATAATATTTAATTGTATACTTTATATGACAACAACCGATTGAGTACGTAACATAATCTCATCAAGACGGATTTCAAGCCAAGTAAGATGAGATGATCTTGTAGTAAAAGCCTGCACAAGAAATATGTCTATAATTGCAAATTATGAGTTAGTGATAACTTTTACTCGCGCTGCTTCGAGCTTGATGGAAGTCTGCATTCCGGCTATCAAGGTTGTATACTAGCTTCATTGTTGTACACCTTAAAATTAAGGTGTATGGAGACATGTTATTTTACCCGCAAATTTGATCTAAACCAAATCTCCTCTGTTTCCATCAAGCCCAAAGTCTCCATCAACTGGAGAACTCAGATTTAGTGACTTCCTGGGGGTTCCATGTGTTGTCTTCTTGGGAATTGAATGAGAGACTAAGCTTTATTGGTAATTCCCCCTTCGGATAAATTTCGGTGGCGTCGAGCATAATGTACCATTAAACAAACTTTCTGGTGTTCCTTGTCGAGTTACTACTTGTTAAAATGGTAGGTTGTTAAGGGCTCTAATAATATGTGCTTCAAAATAAGGTCAAATTTTTTGAGATACACTAACCTAAGAATATGGTGACGCTCTACATAAAAGTATATCTAGCTTCGCTTCCTTGCAACCGTTTGTTGCAGGATAATGACATACACTGTTTACAATCGTTGGTTTGGATAGAGTCAAAATTGGGGATATATATCCTATTAAGTCTTCAAAACAGGTCTAGAACTAGGTTGTCTGTTGCAAAAAAATTCTCAAACTTTTTAATAGCGAGTCACACTTCTTGTTTGACTTAGAGATAACTAAGTTGAGGAAAGCTAACCAGATGTTAAGCTCATTCATTCTACGCGGAGTTTGGCACATGTGACTTTTCCTCATGTATAGAACCACTCCATGTATCCCTTAATTGACGAGTCTATAGGAGTCACTAAATAGAGTTCATTCGAGTCTCCCTTTCCTATCTCTACACTCGAGGACCTTGTCTCAAAAGCATCCCATAAGGGGATACAGTGAAGGCCAACTCGTTATAAATAAATTTTCTTATCAATAAATACCAGTGTTATGCGTTTAATGAGGTAACACTTATATTAATCATATTACGGTTACCAAATCCATTTATATTCCTAATCTCCATTTGCGCATCCTCGACGTAATAATTAGGTAGAATTCAACAACATAACAATAATACAAGGACTCTCAGCCAATATTAGCTATAATCAACAAACATTTTTCGTAATGTGTTCCATGAGGTATTGTGAGTTTAGCACACGACTGACTATTCAACCACCGATGAAAAGCCCCGTAGACTCACGTAGTAATGAAATTACGTTGACACAACTACCCTCATCATAACGTTCTTAAATTTCAATTTTGGGAGAAAGATCATAATATGCAAGGTTGAATGGACCTCATCACAGAAACTTGAGAAACGGAACACCTTTGGTTAGGATAAGATAAATGTGGCCTAAGCCATGTCGAAGAAATTTCTTCTTAAGGATTGAGTTTGAAGAACTAGTAGTACAAAATAAAGGACTTTACTACCAGAGTTAAATGGTAACAGATTGGGAAGGCCCTATGGATAATTGCTGAACTCCGCCTAGATAGAATTGATTTCATTGTTAGAATTTTATTTAAATTGGATTGGATTCCTTTAGTTGAGTAATTTTGTTTACATTGAATTACCATAATGTAGAGTATTTAATCAAACTAAACCTAATGTAATATAGATTACATAAACATAATAAAGGACATAAAATTTAAAATATTGTGGTTGATCTTCATTGCAAACGATTAAGACGTTAAAGCAATATTACATTGATCATTTTATCGTATATTTCTAATCATATTTATAGAGTTTATTGGAGCAGTAACATTACAAATGCTCCCTCTTAACGCTCGATACATATGTAGTGGTATTTATAGCCAGTACTTTTAGATCACAAACTCAACCTCAATGTGAATGTTCCCATTGACTTCTAACTGGGGATAGTGGGGCTGATTTCTTTCCTTATCATCCTTGTTTTCAAGAATTTATTTTAGAAAATATCTTTTGCTAGCAGTTTTGTTATTCTTATCCATAGTTTTGGGTACAAGGTTGTAAGGTTTACTTCAATGCTTGGACTTTCTTTATTCCTCACTTGGTGGGGACATTTCATTCTTTGTTTAAATCAACGTCTGGTACCTCGACTTACGATTTTTATTACATAAAGGATATTCATCATATGACTTAATGGGATACCTGGTAATTCTGCTTATGACATGGCTATTTTAATCATAACCCGAAGTAACATATTCCAAGATTTTGGACAATGATTGATGTACCATATTCAATGTGTTTTACTTCTCTATACATTTAGAATAAATTTTTCTGAGTAGAAAAGCTCATTTCCATATCTTCTCTAATCAATTTTGAAGACAACTTTGCTCGTTGACTCATCCAGGCTTCCCTTTTTATTGAGATAAATACTCGTCTATTTTTATTAGTTTAGCACTATGTCTTCTTTTTGTTCTCCTCTATGCACGTGCATGTATCCCATGAGGAATAACGATTTTTACCATACTACAAAAAAAATCCTTAATATAGGAGTTTGACTGTCTATTCTTTTGATATGCGAAAGAAGAGATGAGTTTGAGTTTTTATTTTTAGTTATTTTTCAACGTTTTTGGTCGTACCATCAACACCGATGCTTGCTACGAATGTAGGGATAAATTCTTGTGTCTTTATCTTCTATATTTCTTCTATAATTTAGAGGAGGTATAAGACATTTAAATCATTTGGTCTTCTCATATGAGTAATGATGACGGTAAAGAGATTGAGTTTAAGGATTTATGTGTCATTATCTTTCCACTGAAAGTCTTTGAGTTTTTTATTTTATTAGGGTCTTGTTTTACAAGTAATGATGACAGTATATTCTTCTTTATGTTAGCAAGCAAATGATGATGGTGAAATAATTTAGTTTGAGGCTTTATGATTCATTATTTTTCTATATTTTTATTATATATATTTTTTATTTTTAAATTTTCTCGAATTTTTTACTTGGTGTTCTTGGTGAAAAAATATAAATAACCAAATCATGAAAAAATTATGAACCATAAAACTATAAACTCAATAACTTTACTTTTGTCTTCACTTCTTTCTAAGATAAACTAAAAAAGACCATTACTCTTTGAAGTAGACCTACATGAAATATTTTAAAAAAAACAACTTAAACTCAAATTGTTTCTTTCTACCATGGTATACTCCCAAAAATGTTAAAAAATAATAAAACATAAAAAAATAAAATCTTGGTCTCTCTCTTCTCATGTACAAATGTGGGAAAAAATAAGACACTGAAATCCTTTACTTCTTTTTAACGAATGTGGGGAAAAATAATACACTTAAATACTCTTATCTCTATTTTCTATATTTCGAACATGTTATAATGCTTTTGGTATCTCCTCATTCTTCCTATATAAGTTATTTTAAAATTCAATTTGGCATTTTTTTATTGATGGACAACAAGATACGAGTTTGAGGTATTATGGCGAAAAGATGAATTTGTGGTTTTACGTTTTAATACTTTTCAAATTTAATGGCTTAATGGCTATGTCCGAGGAAGAAGAAGTAGAAATAAGTGGAGAGGGGAATATAAATAGTTTTTAAAAATAATATATATTCCCTTTGTTTCATAATGTTTGGCTACTTATTAAAAATGCAGTTTTAAAAATTTTCACTAATTAGAATACCAAGATATTTTTCGATTCTTTTTTCCTACTAATATTACCTATTAAAATATTAAAATTTATGTTTACAATATACATTTAAAATTCGAAGGTACTTTATAAATGGTAGTTATACAATAGGGAGTATAATGTTTATATTTGTTAATATGTGAGTAGGTTACTGGACAAACATTTAGAAACTTTGGGAGTAATTTTTTTTTATTTGTTATATTACTTATTTGTTTTTAATAGTCTTTTAACACAATTTCAGCTCAAAAACTGTCACAAGACAGTTTTTAATGGAAATCATGAGCATGGGGCGATTGAGCCTCTTGAGAACAGTTTAGGGGATATTTTCGTATTTTTTTGTTCATGGCATGTTTTAGGTGTTTAGAAAAAGTTCATGGGAGGGTTCCTCCATTCTCCCATATTTAGAGTTCGAGGAGACTCTTCTTTCTTTTCTTTATGCTCGAGGACCTAGTGTCCTGAGCATCTGCTCGTGGGTTACGACAAAAGTCTAACGAGTTAACTAAATTTTTTTAATTTATATATACCTATACCTTAAGCTCAAGAGGTATCAATTGTGTTCTTACACTTTTCATATTAAAGTCGTACTACTCTATGTATATTCTCCTCGATTCTCGTTCACAACACTGACTTCGCCATTGGAGTGCCATTGGGAGGTACACCTCCCTAAACTACTAATGTTTTGTATAGATCTAGGATATTAGGCTCAGATGAAGATATACCTATTCCAATAATTATTCATGAGAAGCACTAGAATTCAACCGCTCATGTGGTCGTGTGTTATGTGTTTTATCACCACCATGTGCGAGATTGCACTTCTTTCACTGTGCTTTGTGACCTCATGTCAAGAATGGTTTGGACTTTTTTGTGATTGACCTCTATTTCCAAGTGGACAGCTCTGAAGTTTAAATAATTTTCTGAAGTAACCCATAAAATACGCTTTTTTGAGTAGAGGTGTATGCCGAATCAGCCAACTATTGGTGCAAGTGAACCGAATTCGGTCAAGTTCTAGGCATTTATTACTTATTGTAGGGCGGTTTGGTTTTCAGGTCAGCACTTATCAACCAATTTTAATATGGTTTGATTAGTGACAAAGGACAAACCTAACCATAACTCTAAAGAGTTTATATAGGTTCGTTTAGGTGTAGGTGCAGTCCATGAACCGATTTTTCTTAAGCAGTTGGGATTAGATATATAGGTATTAGGTTATTATAGATTCAATTTTTACAGTTATAGTTTACCTTTAACAGTTATAGTCTGGTTGGTATGAGCTATGAAAATAACAAGATCTTAATAAAAAGGAACAAAAGCATAATAATGTTATGAAGGAAATTACTTACATTAGAGAAAAAACAGTGTTAAAGACCCATCGTAAAACCAACACGTACCATTCCAAGTGTTACAACAAATAAAACCAAAAACATAAGTCATCTTGCTAATTATAGGTTTTCTAAGTTTCACCGTCATATATTAAATGTCACATCATAAGTTTCTAAATGTTACTCCGTTAGAATTTTCATTTAATTTTAGTTTTCTTTTCTAACATGCCGGTTTTCAAAATTACAAAACTTAACCTAACCTATACTTGTAGATTCTATTAAGTTCTAATTGATACAGTGTTTTTGGTTCGGTTGAATGCATTAGAATGTCTAGTAGACAGTCCTTGAATGTTTGAGTTTTGACGGCATATCATATAGATAAATCTTCATGTTTATTCCAAATATAGTCTTTGAATGTCATCATTATTTAACGGTAATTCACTCCCAATTTTATTTAACTTGGACAAGTACACACACATGTTATAACAAACACTATTAATGACAACAAAAGACACTAGCTATAAAGAAATTCAAACAACTTTAATAATTAGAATATTGTAGAATATTATATAATTCGAGTTTACATATATAAATAATTAAGGGTTAATGGAAGTGAAGTGTTTAAACTATTTTCTTATTTACTAATTTACCAAATTTTAGTATAAATAACAAACATAGTAACATAATTTAAGAATATATCACAATATAAAATTATAATTATATTAATATAGTTTAATGAAACCAACAATAATATATATTTTAAAATTATTTTTATAAATATGTAAAAACTTAGTTCATTAGGAAAAAAATCTTAAAGAAAATCAAGAAGAAGAGTATAAAATTCAAAGATTTCTTAAATCATGAAAAATAAACTCAAAAATATTGAAAATGAGATAAAAACATTAAGAAATTATAACTAGTAGAAAAAAAGACCACAAGTTTCTTAAAATAATATGGTATTTATTTTTAAATATTTTAAAACTCAAACCAAGAAAAAGATAATTACAAAAAGGGTAAGACTTCCATCCAATATTGGACGGTCCAATATTTATATCATGGTCATTGCTTATTATAGAAAAACACATGTCATTAGATTACTAAATTAGTTACTTTTGTAAGTTTAAAACATGGGTATGTGTAATAATATTATTGGTGTAGGATTATCCAATATTGGATGGAAGAATTTTTCTTACAAAAGGGTAAGACTTCCATCCAATATTGGACGGTCCAAAAAAGTTCAAAAACAAAAAAAAATATAGAAAAGGTTGTTGTCACGTTTTTATATCGTAACCCTAATTTTTAGAATATAAGTACCCTTACACTCTTGCAGGGTCCTAATATACTATTAGGCCGCCAACCCATCTCAAAGGCAGATTCCTCCTATTTCACCAGAGATCTCGTAGTGGAAGAATATTCAAGCATCGTTAAGTGGAAGTTTAAATAGATATAAGTAAATTTTCTTTTTAGGATTCAATCAACTTAGGTGAAATCCTTAAGATTGTTCTCTGAAATCCAAATTATTTACTTTTCATGTTTAACATTTACTGTGTATTTTGCATTCATGTTTTTCGATTTAGCAAAGTATATTTTACTAGGGGAATTCGTGCCTTTGTAAATTATAGGGGTTCATTTATATGATTAGCCTATATGTTCAGGCAGGAATGAATGGGTGATAGGGCCACTCTACCAAATGTTTTTTTTGGGTTAATTACACTATAAGTAATTTTTTATACTATTTTTATTAAATATCAACATATTTTATAATAATTTTATATATGTGTGGCATAATAATTTATATTTTGAATTAATTAAATTTTAATTTCCTGTATGTATTATAATTTATTAGATACTAACTTAATGCTATCATAAATAGGTTGGATACTATAAAGTATTTTTTCTTAAAATAAATAAATTATAGATGTTGAAATATAATTTGCAACTCTAAAGGGGACCATGGTCTTCCAAATTGCTTCTTCCTTCCTTTATTATGAATACGAAATTTCCATTATAATTTTATACATGCTATCAAAATTGCTTCCATTTTTAAACGTTTGAAATGTTATAAACCTTATTTATTATATGATGCATTGAAGCCTTCATCTATTTTAGATGTGAGAAAAACAAATTGTGCTTGTTGCCTTTAATATATAAAAAGTACCAGCATACAAATTTAATTCTGAAATTTGTACAACGAACATGAGCAGCAAACTCAACTACTAGAGATTTGGAATGTTGAAAACTAATTTAGAGATAGCCTGAGAAGCACAAATATTGAATCACCCACTATCACCTTCTTGATTATGTTTCCCCTTCAGATTTTTAAGACAACTGCAGATCGATGCCCATCTCATTTCAATTAATGATAAATAGCCTCCTTAGATAAAATAAAAGGTAAACCACATTTATCCTCAATACACTCATGTCCGATCATCTTTATAAAATTAATTACTTGATGTTTTTTTGTTGTTCACATCCACTTAAAAAAATTCATATTTTTTTGTCGTTAGATCTCTTATATAAGAAGAATTTTCTAAGATTATTTAGACAGGTTATTTTAAGAGTTACTTATACCTACTAACTAAATAATGTTTGAATGATAATATTTAAAAAATATTATTTATATTAATCTTTATATCATTACTTACCTTCTCTAAATTAATCTTATGTCCACTATGGCAACCAGTTCAGGTAGTAAAAGTGTCTCTAGCTGCTACCCCTTGTCTCATAACCACGTCACGACACCATATCGATGAATTTAGATCAACCTCTTAAAAATAAGTAGTAGTTACTTAGTTAAGTAATGCTTTAGTTGTTCATATCTCTATTTTTTTGTAATTTTACAGTGAGTAGCATTTGATAGGAGTCATAGTGTGTTAAAAGGTGCATGTTGGTGCTGAGAATTGGATGTTTGGGAATTTATTTCAAGCTGATATGTCAAGGATGAATTAGAATTATTTGAATATTTTTTGGGACTTTTTTAAGATTCTTTTTTAAGATTATGTTTTTATATTGTTATATGTATTTATCGTCCAACTAATGTCCAATGAAAATTTGATGATTTTCATTGCTACTCTAAAAATATTGTTGATTGTGTTTGTCATATATTTATTAAAAGATAATTGAAATTTTATTTTAAATATATATTTACATGCTAAATAATTAATTTAGTTATCTTTATGTCCTTATGTTTACTGGTTAGATGAACTTATAATTACAGACAATCATGGACCATATACATATGTTTTGGGGACAACATGGTTGTCCAAAATATTTTATTATATTTAATTACACTATATATCATATATTATGAAAAGTTACACTATATATTTTTATATTCAATTTTTTAATTTAATTGCACTATAAATTTTATATTGTTTAAATGTCCTATATTTTATAATAGTAGCAAAAAATATTTATACAATAAAAAATCTAGTAAATCTGGGGATAAAGATAACGGGAGTGATGTAGGTGAACGAGTCGAAGGTATGTACTCTTTTTAATTTCATTTTTAAGGATAACAAAATATTATATTTCTAGACAAGAAAGGTTATCACGGTTTCTTTGTACATAAAATAATAAGTAATATATCTCTTACAAATTATCCTAAAATCTTAGATTAATATTGAAAACTTAAATTTTAATATTTAAATAGGAGTATATATGGTATAAAGAAAAAAAGAGTATCTTGATTTTTTTAAGTGGGTAATACTTTATGGAGAATTATTTTAAAAATAGTGAGAATCATTTGTGGATAAAGGGGTATAAATTATAATCGGTAATTTTGGGTAAAAGAATAAATTTGTTTCCTATTTTAAGCAATATTGAGGAAATTTATTGAAAAAGTAGCACTTTCGTCATTTGAGTTGGCTAGTTTCAATGGTCAAAAATATTGCGAGACCATTGTTGATAGGTACATCACAGTTGACCCATGTATGAAGAAGATCATGTATTACCATTATGATTTTGACTACAAAAATAATATAACTAATTAGGACATGGGAAGTTACTAAAACTTCTTAGTGAACCCTTGACACACCAGTTTCAAATGCTCAAGGTCAAGCTTGTAATTTGTGTAAACTTATATCATTGTAGAATGATGTTGTTGTAAAATAGTATTATTGCAACTTCGTTATCTCGTTAATCATTTTGTATTGGTAATTTTGACTAGATGTTACTGATTAACTTATTTACAGGTTGATTGTTTGAGTTTTGGATTTCGGTTTGTTGGGTGGAAGTGAGTTGCAAAAGTATTGTGTAAGGTGCTTAGGATCCAAGCATAGATTGTGAATTGTGATTTAATTGTGAAATTTATACATTTTTTTTGTTGAATTATAAATGCATTTGTAAGTTTAACAATTTTTATAAACAAAAAATTTAAAATTGTTGATTGGGATGTCATTTGAAATATATTTTGCACTATATCTAATTTTCTTAAATCTTCCATCAATATAAAGATACCATTCATAAATTAAATAAGGTTCATGGCTTCTTGGTGAAAAAAAAAACTATAATTTATTCCAATATTCTACTCAATATTTCATTTACCACATGCTTATGAAACCTCTAAGAATCACTCACACCATGAATGAATTAAGATAGTTGTAATACAAATATCCTCCGAGTGTGACAATAATGTAGCTTCAAGTATCTCCAAAAACTAGTAGGAAGCGTTGAATTTGTAGTAATGTACTCAAGATTAAGAATTTTCATGGGATCTACTTATTACGATTTTATTTTGAAATTAGATAGAAACAATTTTCATCTTCTATTTCTCTCTCAATACAATTTATGTAAGAGACATGTTTCGTGGTTTTATAAGTAACAGGTGGTGGTGGTTTAAGAATTGTTAATGTGATGGGTATTCTTGCTAGTGGTGATGGTGGTTGTTAGTCTCCATAATGTTGGTGGTGGTTGTGTAGTTGCACGATAGTGGTTGTCGCAGACATTTGTTTTCAAAATTTGGCATTTTTAATTTGATGGAAAAGAAAGAGAGGAATACATTTGGGAAATAGTTTAGATTTTATTAAATTAAATTTATTTTATTTTGTTTTAAAATTCTTAATTCAGGGCATTGTTGTCTAATGTTGTAGAATATTACAAATACGTAGTTGGAGAAATGGTAGATTAGTTGGTATAAAGCTGTCATTACTCCTTATATAACTATGTAGTGTCTACAATTATTAATTCTCAAGATTTTGCATTTAGATATTAATTTAATTATTGGCAAAAAAATTACTTGATATATACTAGTTTAATTTTTTTTAAATAACGGTTAGTATCAAAAGAAGATAACATATACAGATTTAACTTGTCCCGGATCGGTGACATAAACTACCTAGGGAATTGATTAAAATGGGCACAGGGACCATGGACCGATTTTATAGGGATCCATTACAATGAGAACCCTTAGCTAAAGTGTCAACCATTTAATTCGTAAATAAGAAACATGTTTGACAAAAATATGTGATTCAGGGATAATGATATCTTAAATATTTCACATGAATGACTGAGCTCTCTAATTAGTGTATGATGTTGAAAGAGTCCTATGGTAACCCCTAAACGATCCGTATACATGTTAACAACCCCTTTCACGACTGAGCTTGCATAGATACATTAATAAAGTACAACCACTTTTTTCTCCCTCATTGATTGGGCTACATAAAACGGTATTAGTTTCACAAATGATACTAACATTATCAATATCATTTAATACACATGAAATACCCATTGGGAAGTCTTCAATAATAATAGAGGTGTCACAAAAAATCATGAGGTTTGCTTGAGATTGGTCATTGGTCCTGTGACTAGACACTGTTTCTTCTTCCATATCAAAGCCTAGGCAAATATTTTGTAAAGTCATCAATTCCTTTCCCCATAACTCACATATCAGATTCTCAATGTGAATCAAGTTATAGGTACAATTCCACTTGATTACTTCATATTTGAACTTCATTCTTGCTATCCAAATGTTCCAACAAGTGTACAAAATGGGATTCGTTATAATTATGAGGATAACACTTGATATCCTTTTTTGATGGACTTTACTATCGATTCTTCAAAGAGCATTCCTTTACCAGTAATTTAGATTTACCCACATGGTAAAATATCATTGCAACATCTTCAAATGAAAATCTTGACCTTGGTGTTTTTATAACATATGCCGGATAATTTTTCATAGTGATGTCTCCCCATTTGTCATGAATTAATCCTAGTTGGAGACATCATTTTAGGTGTATTTATTAGGTTATAGGTCGATTTTCTTATTATTTTGTACATTTTCTTATTTTGTGTCATAAATTAATTATTTATTATTTTTAGAGCATATTGGGTTTAATTGTTTATTTAGTGTGTAGCTTTAAAGATATATGGTAACTAATTAGAGGGTAAGTTAATTCTAAGAGATAAAGGAAAGAGGATAAACATGGAAATTGGAGATAAAGACAAGGATTATGAAAAAGGAAAAGATAAAGTTGTCAAATAAATCTGAATTCCAGTAGCTGCGACCACAAAAGGGCTTATATCTCAAGATCTGCTAGGAATTTGGAAGAAGGGTCTACTTCAAAGTTAAAGAGCTTTCCGAGACGATCATTTTCGACTATTGGAACGGATAAGTATTGAATCAGTTACAGCCAAAACAAAACAACATCAAAATCTTATCTTTTCTAGATTCTAGGGTTATGAATTTGAGTTGGGCTTGGAGTCTAAAACATACCTTATACTCCAAGAAACGAATTAGGCCTTCCTATGCACTATAAATACAACCTCTATCATTATAAAATCATCCTTGGAAACCATTAAGCCAAGAGGAAGCGTACAACACAAGAAAAGAAATCTGGAAGGAGAAGAACACCATATCATGTCTTCTTCAACCTTTATATTTGTAATTTCTTCTTTTTCTTTCTATAGTATGAACTAAATAAATTTAGCTTGATATTTAGCATATATGTATGAACCCTAGTTTTTATATTTATTTGGGATACATCGTATTTGAATTGAATTCATGTTTTATTCTCTATTTATGTGTTTTGTTTTTATGTCTGTTTTCCTTGCGGTGCGCAACGTTTAGGATTACCTAAATAGTAGTTAAATGGTCACCCGGAAGGGGTGTCTAATTATTGAAACCCCATATAATATCCAGAACAAGGCTTAGACCTGACAAATCAGCCTAACTAGATAATCATTAGGGTATGTTTTCACCAATATCACCATGTTTGGAATTGAATTGCTTAGGGACTTCGTGGCGCTTGATAACCCTATGTTTAGGCAGTCTCGTGGTTGTTGCCATAGCCCCCTTAGTCGCTCTCAAGGTATAAGTTATGGTAATTTAGAATCCTGATTATTGCATATCTCATGATTCACCCTTATACGATAGAATAAACAAAACTAGTGGTGATTACTTTCTAATATCTCTAGCTAAACTATCATACTATCTGTTCTTCTCTTCTATTTAATTTTCAGTCTTTTAATTTATTAGTTAATTTTCTAGTTCTTAAAATCAAACAAAAATCTCTTTTCTTTTATTTTCCCGCATATTAATTTGTTCTAGCTTTCATATTTGCACATGATAATTTGCATAATTTCTTCCCAACATTCGTAGTCTCTGAGGAACGAATCTTACTTATCAATCAAAAGTGGCATACGTCCTATATACTTGTAGAACTGTGCTAGCCTAAGGTGTTTATTTGCACTTATTTTATTCATTATTTTATCACACCCTAGGCGAATCTCATGTTTTTAGCGTCGCTTCCGGGAACTACATCGTTAGTCCTTATGCATATATCTAGTGCTTTTATTTTAGTTAGTTCTATTTCATTCTTTTGTCTTTTAGTTTTGTTTTATAGATTTTCACAGATGGAGAACCCAAGGAGACTTGAATTACCCATCTCATTCAGAGTGCAACCACGCGTAATCCGCACTCCAGAAATCCAAGCCGCTAAATTTAGACCAGATCTACGGATTATAGCGCAGTTTGCAAATTATGAACAATTTAGAGGTGCTACACAACAAGATCTGGTCCGCTATATTCAGAAATTCATGCTGATATGTGACACTTATATCATAAAATGCATTACAAAGGAGTAGATGTATTACGTTATGTTCCAGTTCTTCTTGACCGGAGGTGTAAGCGATTGGTACGATACCCAACACCCTCATGTTATTCCAAATTAGGACAAGTTTCAATCAAAATTCCTAGACCGATTTTATCCGGTTAGTAGAAGATTAAAAGATATGTTGGAGCTCGAACAGTTTATGCAGGTTGACGGATAAAGTTTTGGTGAAGTATGGTTACGATTTAATGAGAAAAAAGTAAGATGTCCATTCCATATATCATCGCCAGAATATTCTTTAACCATGTTTTATGGAGAATTTAATGAAGAGTCCAAGGCAAAAGCAAATTTATTAGGTAACAAAGGTTTCGTATTATTAGATCATGTAGAAGCCGAAAGTATTATGGAAAAAGTTACTGAGACCAAGAGAAGTTGGCCAAGTGACCCCAGAATCTCTGAAAATCAAAGAATTGAACAAACAACTTAAGGAATTACAAGAACAAGATCGAACAATAGATCAGGTAAATATAATACATACTATACCTTCGTGTCCTGGTTGTAGATCAAGAAATCACGTGTGGGAAAAGTGTATGAATAATCCAGCTGCAACTTCCTTTATATGTCATCAAACAAACCAGTATTCTAATGGTGATTATCATCCTCAAGGGAGTTACGCTAGATATCAGACTCCACAAAAGCGAAGTTGGGTCAGAAATCAAGAGACTTATCATCAAACCCAACCTCAATCCTATTATCAACCACAACATATTCATCAAAAAGCGCCAGTTTATGAAAAATCTTATCAAGAACCACCGAAACATTCAATGCAAAAAGCAAATCAAGAACAACCTTTGGGTTTTGATTCAAGTATGGATAAGATGATGAAATTAGTTGAAGAAAATATGAAGATGAGCCAGCGAAGACTTCAAACCCAGCAAAAGATAATTAAAAATCTCGATCATACTCTATCACAAATGTAGTATACATTGCAAAATAGGCCAAAAGGACAACTCCCAAGTGATACTATTGCTCCTCAAGATGATGTTTGTCACGCAGTTGAATTGAGAAGTGGAAAACAATTACCTCCACCTATAAGAGACCCAGAACCAACCCCTATTCCTGAGAAAGTGGTTGAAGAAACAGTAAAGGATACGGTTGAAGAGGTAGTTGAACCAAAGAGTGTCCCAGAAAAGACACCAGAAAAGAAGAAAAGCTCAGTGGCACTTAATACACTCCTTCCACCACCATACTCATCACGTGTCAAGAAAAAGGACAATGAAAAAGTATTCAAGAAGTTCCTTGACATGGTGAGCAAGCTAGATATTAACATCCCATTTGTAGAAGGTCTCAAGAGTATGTCAAAATATCTGAAATTCATGAAGGACATTCTCTCTAACAAACGAAGCATAAAAATTGGGGAAACAATTGGATTGTCTGTGGAGTATAGTGCTATTTGTCAAAACAAGTTGCCACTGAAGCTACAAGATCCCAGAAGTTTTATGATTGTAATTGGTATTGGAGACATTTGGACTGGGAAAGAATTATGTGATTTAGGCTCAAGTATTAATCTCATGCCAAAGTCCCTATTCGATAAGCTTAATATAGGAGAGGTAGTAACCACTTATGTGGTATTACAAATGGCGGATTGCTCCCTCTCCCAACCAGTAGGTAAATTTGAAGATGTTTTAGTTAAAGCTGGTACTTTTATATTTCCTTGTAATTTTATTATTCTTGACTATGACACGGATAAGAATGTCCCCATCATCTTGGGTAGACCATTCTTAGCCACGGGGCGTACACTAATAGATGTTGAGAATGGTGAATTAATCATGAGGGTCCAAGACGAAAAGGTACAATTCAATGTGTTTAAGGGTATGAAATTACCAGATTCGAGAGATGAATGTTTGAAAATAGATGTCATCGGAAAAATTACACAAGAAGTCTTCAATGAAGCAAGCTTAGATGATGATCTTGACGGATCCTTAGCACTTGAATCACAAAAGAAAGACAATAATACCACTGTTGAAGTTGCTGCATTAGGATCAAGTATACGAGAACAACTTCAAGAATCAGATGACATTGAACCAATAAAGAAACCATCTATAATGTTTCCACATGCTCTCGAAGAAAAACCACTTCCAGACCATCTACGCTATGAATATTTAGGTATGAACAAAACTTTACCTGTTATTATTTCTGCTAACCTTTCAGGTCCTCAAGAAGATAAGCTACTTCGTGTGCTTCGCGATAACAAAGAAGCAATTGGATGAACTATTGCCGACATCAAGGGAATTAGTCCTTCCGTTTGCAAACATAAAATTAATCTTGAGAACAAAGGAGGGCGATCTATAGAGGGACAAAGAAGACTCATGCCAACTATGAAAGAAGTGGTAATGAAGGAGGTAATCAAGTATTAGACGTGGGAATTATCTATCCGATCGCAAGCAGTGATTGGGTAAGTCCAGTGCAATGTGTTCCAAAGAAATGAAGTATTACTACTGTCCTTAATGATAAAGGTGAAGCCATACCATCAAGAACAGTTGTTGGGTGGCGAGTATGCATGGATTACCGAAGGCTCAACAAGGCTACAAATAAATTTCACTTCCCCTTACCGTTCATTGTTCAGATGCTAGACAAACTCGCAGGGAGATAGTATTATTGTTTTCTTGACGGATATTCAGGTTATAACCAGATTTTTGTGGATATCCTTGATCAACACAAAACAACTTTTACTTGTCCGTTTGGC
Source organism: Nemophila menziesii (assembly GCA_029959085.1). NCBI lineage: Eukaryota > Viridiplantae > Streptophyta > Magnoliopsida > Boraginales > Hydrophyllaceae > Nemophila > Nemophila menziesii. The sequence continues at coordinate 1,362,426 of JARWIR010000044.1, forward strand.
ACATTTGCTTATAGAAGGATGCCATTTGGTTTATGCAATGCACCTGCCACGTTCCAGAGGTGCATGATGGCTATATTTTGGGACATGATTGATAAATATTTGGAAGTTTCTATGGATGATTTTTCAGTGTTTGGAGATAGTTTTGATGATTCTTTGAATAATCTTGAGAAAGTCCTCGTGAGATCTACATAAAAAGATCTTGTGCTTAATTGGGAAAAATGCCACTTCATGGTTCAAGAGGAAATTGTGTTAGAACATAAAGTTTTGAAAGAAGGGATGGAGGTTGATCATGCAAAAATTACAGTTATAAAAACATTACCACCTCCAGTTTCTGTAAAAGAAGTGAGAAGTTTCTTGGGTAACGCAGAATTTTACAAAAGATTTATTAAATATTTCTCCAAGATCGCCAAACCGCTTTGTTCAGTACTTGAAAAGGATACTCCTTTAATTTTAATGATGAACATCTTCAAGCGTTTGTGACGATTAAAGAGAAGCTAGTCTCCACGCCTATTTTTATACCTCCAGACTGGAAAGCTCTGTTTGAACTTATGTGCGATGTAAGTGATCACGCAATGGGTGTTGTGTTGAGGCAGAGGAAAGACAAGCTCTTCCACATGATTTATTATGCGAGTAAGACCTTTAACGGTGCCCAAATAAATTGTACAGTAACGGAGAAAGAGATGTTAGCTGTAGTATATGCTTTCGACAAATTTTGCTCCTACTTGATTGGGAAGAAAACTACTGTATACACGGACCATTCAGCTATCAGATACCTTATGGAGAAAAAGGATGCTAAGTCGCGTCTTATTAGATGGGTACTGTTGCTACAAGAATTTGACATAGACATTCGAGACCGAAAAGGATGCGAAATCAAGTTGATGATCATTTATCTAGGCTTGAAGACTCTTATGCCAACAAGGAACCATTATCGGTCAAAGAGGTATTCCCTAATGAACAACTTATTATTAAAGATGAGTTTGTGCCTTGGTATGCAGATATAGTGAAACTCATCGTGAGTGGTGTATTTCCTATGGAATTCAATTCACAACAACGAAAGAGGTTTATTCACAAGGACAAACTATTATTTTGGGACGAACCATACCTCTGGAAAATTTGTAGTGACCAAGTAGTTAGAAGATGTGTCCATTAGGGCGAAGTTGATAAGATCATAGCAAGCTGTCATGGCGCACCATATGGTGGTCACTTTAAAGACGATAGAACTGTAGCTAAAATTCTTCAATCCGGTTTCTATTGGCATACCCTACACAAATGTTGTCATCATTTCATCCAGTCATGTCAAAGATGCCAGTTCACTGGTAATATATCAAAAAGGGACTAGATGCCGCTCAACAATATTTTAGAAGTCGAAATATTTGATGTATGGGGAATAGATTTCATGGGACCTTTCATCACTACCCATGGAAATCTTTACATTTTTCTAGTAGTGGACTATGTACCAAAATGGGTAGAAGCAGTGGCAACACCAAAGTACGATGCTCAAGCAGTGACTAAATTCCTAAAAACAAACATCTTCACAAGACATGGTACGCCAAGTGTTCTAATCTATGTTAAAGGTACCCATTACTAGCAAACCAGAGCTATATCTCTCTCATCTTAATCTTAAATATATTATTTTAGTGTCTTTCATTTATTAAGTTAACCATTATTCTCATAAATCACTCTTATTTACTTTCTTGTCCTTAATTTCATTGAACTACTCATTACTATGCTTTCTTGCTAATCCATTCGTATAACACACAAAGTCCTTGAGAACGAATCTTTACTTATCATTAAAACATGCGTACGACCTGTGATACTTGCAGTGAGTACCTTGTTTAGTGAGGGTGATAGTTGCATCTTTTATTGTCATATTTTTATCACACCTCAGCCGACACTAGGTTTTTGGCGCCGCTTCCGGGGACTCCTGACTTATTAGCGTGTTGGTTAATTTTTAGTATTGTATTTTTTAGTTATTTTTTTAGATTGACGCTTTCTTTTTCTTTTTGTCTTTCTCAGATTTTTTTGTATACTCTAAACTCCTAAACGTCAGTTCACAAACACTAAGAGAAGAGAGAGAATAAAGAAGAGTTATGTCTGTTCAAGAAGATTTAATTCCACCACATGGGGATAACCTTAATCTTAATAATAAACAACGTCATGTACCTATTCCCCCAATATTACCTAAGCCTCGAGTACCACTACTAGGAGAAAACAGGATTAATATACGTCAAGAACAAGATCTCCCAAGCTTGGGAGCACCTTTTCGAGTTCAACCATTAAGTTATCGTCCTCCAGAGATCCAAACATAAAAATTCAGACCCGATCTGGGTATGCTCAGTAAGTTGCAAGATTTGAACTCTATAGTGGAGCAACAATTCAAGATCCAATAAGAGCGATTCAGAAGTTCATGCAAATTTGCGATGCATATATTACTCCTGTAACTGCACACGGACAACTGTATTGTCACATTTTTTCGTTCCTTCTGACCGGAAATGCTGGTGATTTGTTAGATAGAGAACCACCGGGTACACTTATACTTGGGCAGAACTTCAAGCCGCATTCTTTAACCTTTTTTTATACAAAGAGTATGAGACTTAAGATCAGGTGGAGCTTGCCAAGTTTTTCCAAGAGAATGAAGAATAAGTAGGAGAAGCGTGGACAAGGTTTCAAAATAAATTAGCAAGATGTCCACTTAACGATTACATTCCATCTCTATATTTAGCTATGTTCTATCAAGGTATCAATGTAGAATGTATACTGAGGGTAGATAATGAACGCCATTGAACGCCATTGAACGACATTGAAGGAGGTGCTGAAAATGTTGGGTTCGAAGCATGTAAGGAAATTGGCCTTGAAACATAAAAGAATGAGGAATTACCACTTGCTGCAGAAATTGTCGTAGAGGTTCCAGAAATTGAAGAAGAATCAACGAAGTCTAGCCCCTAAGACTCTGACTCCTCCGAAGAATCTGATTACATAAATCTTCTCAAGGACATGCAAGAAGAGATTGGATCGGTAGTTGAACTACAAGCTAGTAGAGCATTAGAGAAAGAGGAAGAAGCCTCAAAAGAGTAGAAAGGATAATTTGCACCTACTATGCAAGAAAAGAAAGAAGAAAAGAAGGTGGCTTCGCCACCAATTATTCCAACTATGTCAACATCTATTCCTATGAAAAATCTAAAGGTTGACATTGAACTCAATGCATTTGTATATGCATACAGTACAGATAAAACCAATGCCCAGATGCTTGGAAAATCATAAAGAAAGGGCTTACACCGCAACATGTATTCATGCAAGTTATTCCAGAGAAATATGCGAGTGTAGAAGCCAATAGAGAGGTTGTGGCTCATACTGAGAGAGTCTCGGAAAGTATTGAAAATGATTTCCCACTCAAGCTCAAAGATCCAGGAAGCTTCAATCTTCCTATTCAGATTAGTGGTAAGGTCAAAGTGAAGGCCATGTGTGATGTGGGTTTGAGTGTGAATCTTATAGGCTTTCCATCGAGAAGGTGGAAAATGCTCTCGTGAACTTACAATTTGTGGATAGATCAGTGACAAAGACATGGGGACAGTGTAGGACGTTCATGTCCAAACAAGTAATATCACCATCCCTACTGAATTTGTTATTCTTGATTATGATGCAAATAAGCAGGTTCTAATCATACTTGGAAGGTCGTTCCTGGCCACAAGTCAAAACATCATCAACTTCCATGAGGGAACAGTTACCCTCTGTGCTAAAAATGTATCTGAGACATTCTATGAATAGGGAAAGAACCCAATGAAGTTAGATCCCACTGTTCATGTCATCCATATTGCTACAAAGTACAAAATACTAGAAGAAATCCAGGAAAATCCTGTGGATTCCAATGTTCGATACGTAAAGGGGTTAGTATTATGTTTTGGTTGGATGATTAGTTAGGGGGAGGGACTTTGATTGGCTGGGCCCTTTTGTCCATTAGTAGAGTGGTCTGTTGTGAAAAGTTCAGTGATTATATCAGGGAGGATGGGTCTTGGGATTGGGTTCGCTTTCAGCACATGTTACATCATGCCAAGCTAGCCGATATTGCCAATAAAGAACCAGAATTGGATCTAGAATTAGATGATGCTATCATCTAGTCTTATGAAACTTGTGGGAGGTATTCGGTCAAGTCAGCTATTAGAGACCCACTTGAGCATGAAGAGGTGAATGTTTAGATTGGGGGAGGTTATGGAAAATACGATGCCCTTAAAATATACAGGTACTGATGTGGAGAGCAGTCCAAGAGAGACTAGGTACGTGTGAAAACCTTGTCAAAAGAGGTATGAATGTCTCAGCTGTATGCCCATGGTGTGGATTGGTGGATGTAAATTCGTTTCACTTGTTTAAGGAATGTATTTTTGCTAAAATTATTTGGGATAGAATTAGGGATGATGTTAGATGGGACAGGAACTGGGGCGTTGAAAGGGAAAAAATGGGTTATGGTGTGGAAGAGGTGCTCGATAATTTAGGTAGACAATTTCGTGATAGGGGGGAAATAGAGAGCACCGCTGAAATACGAAGGAAAGATGGGAGAACACGGGGGTCTGGTATTGAGGATATAAAGCCTCCACATGAAGGGTCTGTTGGACATGCTTCAATAATAGTACCGTATGTTGGTATCAATAGCCACTCAAGTATTCAGCAGCATCAGGATGGAATCAATACATAAAATTAAACTCCAGGAACCTTTGGGTGCATATCAGCCTTTGTTATTTCTGCATGGATCTATGCTGGAAATTACAACGCTTATAGAGCCCATCGGGATGGGAGAGATCACAGTACTTCAGTTTCTCATCCAGGGACCTCAGAGTGTAATTTCCAAAATTTTATTGAACAGGGGTCCAAAAATACTGGGACTGCATATCAGGCTTGTTCTCATGATAGGCAACAACCCAAAAACGCTGATGGAGTGCATAACTTGGAAGCTGATACGCAAAACAGGAGCAGCAGATTAGACAATCATCTAGTAACAGGAAGTCAAGTTGTTGTGGGCGTTTCACCAGCAATGAGTCACGAGAGGAATAGATGGTGGAGGAAAAATATAGCGGTATTAGGTCTTTATGAGGGGATTACTTGGAATGTGTTCTTGGGAGAAATGATTGGTGTCATGTGGAAGGAGTATAACAATGTGATATTTAAGTATGGTATTCCTCCAAGTGCAACGCAGATGATTAAGAAAGCCAAGTGGATAGCTGGTGATTATTTAAGAGTAAGGGGCCCGCATTTTGGTAAGAAGGTAGCACGTAAGAGTCATGTGGAGATGATATGATGGTGTAAATCCAACCGGGGTTATTAGCTAAATATATATATGGGAGTTGTATTAAATCCCAAGGAAAAGGTGGTACAAGAGGTGTATTTCGGGACATGGAAGGGAGATGGACTCAAGGGTTCTCCATGGGGTTTAGGGGTTCTATTCCGGTTGTTATGGAAATTAGAGCGATGTATGACGGGCTCATGTTGGCAGTCAAGATGGGGGTAAGGGAACTAGTAGTGGAAACTGACTCCTAAGAAGCAGCTAAGGTAATAAATCAAGACAGTAGGGAGAGAGGGCCAGCAGAATTATGGGTTGATCGAATTAAGCAGATATTGAGGGAGAACACATCGTGTGAAATCAAAGGAATAATTAGGGAAGTAAACGCTTACGCGGATTTGCTAGCGAAACAGGGCTTGACGCAGATTAACGAATATTCTACGTTCATTGATCCACCAGATTAAATATGGACGTCTGTGCTTGGAATATCCCCAAGAGAGTGTATACGCCGGGTCTTGAGGTGGTATTTAGGTCCTAGTCGTTCTTGTTATTCCAAGGTCTATGGACCTCTTATGTAAGAAAAAAAATATATACATATAGCTACTTATTTTTTCGGGATATTTAATTGTTTGTGATTAAGGTAAGTAAATAAAGTATCCCCTATATAGTTAGTAAATTAATTAAACCCTATAATTTGAATTGGCATGAGAATATTATTAACTTTCTATGTATTTTTGAAATAATTGATTTAATAAATAATTACATCGAAATATTATATTTAGCATTAAGTAAATATATTAAACCCTAAAAATAGTAATCTTATGCATTAAGCACTTTATAATTATTAATTATATGAATATATTACTTAGTAATGATGATATGTTAGTTACAACAAATACCCATACAATGACAATTTTTTAATGATAGTTGTTACAACCGTCATTTAAAAAAATTGACCTCCATTTTTTATGACGCTTATTTAAGTCGTCAATATTTAAACTAAGATAGAAAACCACTCAACGGTGAAAAGGAATTAGCGCTTACCTCAATAGGTTCTTGAATAACGAGTGAAGTTTGTCAAATTTGTCAAAACGTTCCTTAATGGAATGGTGACCATTAGAGTCAATTCTAGCAAAGAAGAGTACATTACGAATCAAATTAGTCTTGTCCCAGTGACGTTTTTGGATGAGATCGAGATAGAGGCTACTAAACAATTTATTAGCGGTCTTTTTTTTAAGGTTAGGAAGGAGATAGTCAATCGAGGTGAACTTTATCATACTGGTGTTACAGAAATATTCAACTCTCATACGTATGTTATTGCATCCCATAACAACTCGAGACTGATATAGAAGGTATGTTTTACTTTCGACGGATCGAGGTTGATGCTCGAGTGCTCTAGCCTCTTATATGAATCCAATTGAATCCCTTGCAGGCATATACATTCTACGTTATGAAAGTGGAGGGGGTCAAAGAACTCCCTAAATGTTGCGTTAAATTCTGATGGACCCTATCGAGCAGCCTTACCATCAAGACAACTGTTTATTGGATTTTAGCACTTCCAATATAGAAACAACCAAGATGGGTTACTTGAATGCCAAGTGGAAAGACATGCAGTATCATGCGACTCGTAGCAAAAGAGGATATAAATATACGCTTGAAGAGATGACGAAGGTAGTTGATCGTAGTAGCGACTATCCAAACAAATATGGAACAATCGTAGTGGTTCCTTCGACAATACAAATTGTTGTAGTTGATCTAATTAAGGCATGACCTAAGGGAACCACTAATAGGAAACCACATCTATGCAGTCTTTGCAGATTAAACGTTGACAGCGTCGAGGCTAACGAATTGGTAGACGTTATTCATCCACCCTCTCAATATTTATTTTTTAAAATACTACTTTAAGATTATGAATGTAATATTATTTCATTGTTTAATTAAAGTAGGAAGAAAAGTAAGTTTACTTTAATTAGGACTTGCTTTATTTTGATTAAAATCATAATATAGTTTATAAAATACAAATTCCGAAAATTAAAACATGTACTAGTAAGATTTTGGGTTAGGGTTTAATAATTTCTAAAAGTTAAACTTTTTCTAATTAATTTAGAAAGTAAGATATAAATTAACTTAAGTATATTTATAGTTCAATATAATGTTTGTTTTTATCATGGATTACTTAAAATGGGAGTAAATCATGGTGCAAGATTAAGAAATAAATCGAAAAAGAAAAAAAACCAACTTAATTCATAAAAATAAACATGCAACAAAATATTTCCTTCCATTTCGAGGATATAACGCATTTAAATCTCGAGCTAGTTTATTACTTTATATGATTTAGAGTATATATCTATGAGTTTCGAGTATATTTAGATTCTTCCTAACTTATAATATCCATGCATGTATGTTGTTCCTTATATGATTAAGTGCATTAATCCTTACATACAAGTGTCGTGCATCTTTGTGACTGTAGTTCTTTTTCGATTTTCGAAGTGGAATATGCACTAAAATCTCCTATGTTGCTTCGCAAAAGATCTTTAATTCCTTGACTTTGTTTTATGTACGTCATGTCCATTATTTTTTCCATGTCTTAACCTTCAAGCAATGAAACAGATTTACCTAAAGGCTCTATTTGGCTCTATTTTCTGACCCTATACTTCAAAATACCAAAACATTGAAAAAAGCGAAAATAAATTGAAACACAAGACTGAAACGGATTTGCCGATAAAAAAAAGACTAAAACAGATTTACCTAAAGGATCTATCGGCGCAGGTTAATAGAATGATTGGTCCTTGTGCTATGCAAAATATCCCATTACACCCAATAAGTGCTTAAAACACAGGGTGTATCTGGCTATTACATATAACACAAGAATAAATTGTATATTTACCATTTAATTAATCAATTATAAATGTTAATTATTTAAATTAGTATAATAATTAAATCGCAATTAGAGGCGAAACAACCCATCTTCTTCCATAACAATATCGTCAACAATTTTTTGCAAAACATAGATAATCTAACTCTAATCATTTATTTATTCTTAATCAGTGTTAATAATTCAAACCCAAAAAGACCCTAATAGTGCTAATTATTGTATACTATTACTATAGTGAAAATATGGCTAGCCGTTCTTTAAAAGCATCCTTGATTAAGTCAAGATTCTCCAGAGACTCCCATGTGTTTGCCGATTTTGGCCATCTACGCTTGCTCGGCAATAAATAAATACAAAACTAACATTTTTCTTATTAATCCAAATTTAAATAACAAATTTAAACAAAAATACACAACTTTTATTTTACGCAGACACATTCAAAAAAATGGGCAATAAAGTACATACCCTATTCAGTTTCAACACAGTTGCAAAATTTTGACATGTAACGCATGGAAAAAATCAAAATTAAGAAACAGATAAAATACAAATATTTTTTAACTATATAATTATTGATTATAGTAATTTAAAAAAAGTAGTAAATGATTAATTACCTTTATCATTCTCTTTTTTCATATGGCTTCCATCTCATAGAAGCCTTCGACAAGTTTTGGGGCTTCATCGCCACTTTGGGCCAGCTCATCCTCGCCGTTTACAGCTCTACCATCTTCATTTCCAACAGCTGGCTACACTCGGTTTTTGTTGCTTATGACGATGTGTTTCTGGCATCTTGTATCCACAGGGGGCAATTGCATTGACGGTGCTTTTATCCGTTTCTTTTGAAGGTGGAGGTGGTGGTGGAAGTTAAATTGGCACATGTACGGGGTTCGTACGGTGTACTGCTACTCTACTGCTCTTCACTCCTTTCATATTTTTTCTCTATTTCTCTGTTTTTGTAAGAAAAAAATCTCTCTCAAATTTTAAAATTACTTTATTTTCTTTCAAGTTTCTTTATTTTATATATGGTTTTGTCCTAAGTTGTTTGCAATAAATTTTAACTTTTTTTTCTTTATTAAATGAATTATTTATTACATTACAGGAAAAAAATACGTGATACCTTTTATTCATTGCCAACTCAAATTTCTTTATCATTTATTTCATTTCTTAATTAAGCTATATTTATTATATATAAATATTTTTATTTGTGGAGATTTATGATTTTAGAATCAATAAATTAAAATATTCCTTTTAATACGTTTCTTGATAAAACTAATTGAATTTCTTTTTTTTAATATAATATAATGGTCATTATCTTAAATTTTATTGACATGAATTGTCTACTTTTTCTATATTCTCCACCTTATAACAGAAATATTTTCCCTAATAGAGTTTATTATTCTTTTCAAAATAGTTTTTAAAGTATTTATCCAAAATCTTATGTCATAAATATATTAAAATATTGCAATAATTTAAAATCGATAGGTTCAATGTAAAAACATACTATTTTAATTTGTATATGGATAGTCTAAACCAATGAAAAATCATTTACATTAAACAAGTACTTTATATACATTAGGTTTATAATGTTAATTTACAACGTGGATAATTTGAATCGATCAGAATTCGATCGTTGTGTTGACTAATACAAAAATTAGATTTGAAATTCAAATTTCAAAAGCAAGAATATATTTTACATACTGATAGTTTGAACAAATTAGAAATCATTACTGCAAATCGATTTGTTGATTTAACACCGTTAAACTTCAAAATCCTGTGTAAAAAACATTGCAGATTTTAATCGAAATAGGTTATCCATATAATATCAATTAAAATACAAATATCTAAAAGATTGTATATATTATATAAGTGATATAGATAATAAATAAGAAAAATTATCACCTCTTTCAAATCTAGAATTCCATCTTCTGGAACCAAAATAGGATGGCCAAACTTGCGAGTTTCTCCAAATTTACAGGTTCTGGTGAGCATATAATGTGCACAATCCTTCTCTCCCGGCCATTGTATAAAATTTGGAAAATTTCTTGAACCTTTGAACTTAGGACGCTTCACTCGAGGGTTTGTTGCATACCAAGCTTCTGTTTGCCCAATTGGGTTATGAGCGCCGTATATACTCTGATAATATAGCGCTATCATAGCATAAGTATATGTTATTATATTGATATACAATCTAATATATAATAGTATATAAGTAATTAAGATATTCTCGTATGTAAATTTAAGAGATTGAATTGAAATAAGAAATTAGACATATATATCAATTATTGACACTGAATATAAATGAATCATCACCTAGAAGGCAATTTAATCTAATTGTTATAGAAGAAAGTGATTTCGTTAAGGGGTAGATGTGTAATTGAAAGATCTAGAAGAGAGTTAAAAGGAAGGGGAGTTACCATCAGCGGAAGAGCGTTTGAGTCCAGCTGCAACGAGCGGGTCGGAAGCGGCGGAGGCGGCGTCAACACCAGGAGGACCAGGCAATGTAGCGGTGGTAGTTGCTCTAGAATAGGTGATTTGAATTAACGAATGTTTGGTATGAAATTTTTTGTTTTCATCCATGGTTGAAGGTTTGAAGCATTCAAACATTCAAAGGATTTTTTTTAAAGTTTGGGACGTAAACGGTTGGAGGTGGCGGTGACATGGCGCCCTATGGCGTTGACTAACGGTCGACTTACAAAAAAAATGGAAAAAGAGCTAACGGTGTCAAAAAAGAAGTTCAGCGAAAAAGGGTAAAACGTAAGATCGTGGCGGATGTTAAAGGGTTTCCATGGGCTTTACCCTAATATTTTTACACAACACAAAAAGGTATAAAAGTAGTTTTATGTAAAATAATTATTTCATTTGCTTTAATAATGTGAATCCAAAAAAGTGATAACTTAATCAATTAAATTTTTCTTTATTCATATTTTTATAATCCAAACACGCTTATCACTTTTCTTTCCATTTCTTTAATATTTGTATATTCCTATCATTTATTTTTCTTTAATAATTTGAATATAAACAATCCATAAATGAAAGGAAGTGGAACTCGTTGGTGTTATAAATTTGACCTTATTGGATTTTTCCATGATCATATGTACTATTATCGTAATAGAAACACATAACATATGCATATAGTATGTATAGTATGTATTTGTCATTGTTTCTAAATTATCATAGTCTCTAACCAATTTTATTGTTTCAAAAAAATGGTAAAAAAAAATTAAATATATCTTTTTTTACTTTACTTTAATAATCAAGATATGATATCAAGTGATAATAACAAATTAAATAATAAAATTAAATAATAAAATTAAATAATAAAATTATTAAATTTATAATTGTTTTTATGAAACAAAATTTACAAAACATAAAAAATTAATAATTTAATAAGGCTTATTTTTATACTTAGAATGAAGTAAAAAGTATATCATATAGAAAAAATATAACGTACCTTGATAGATATTGAAATATCATAATCAACGATCTTTCCTCTTAATATTAAATCTTTTTCACCACCAAAGATAATCCAATCTATACTGTTAAAATTAATAATAAAAGCTATCAAATAAAAAATTAAAAATATTTTACACAAAATTTTAAAATCTATTGAATTATAGTAAATTTTATTTTGTTTAATCTTTGAAATAAATATAATACGGACAAATATGTCTCATTTCATTATTCAATGGATATTACATTATTCAGATCCACACATTCACAAATATATTTGATATTAAAAATCTTCTTTATATCTTACACATGTATATATCAAGCCCATTATATTATGAAATAAAATAAAGAATATAATACTTTATATATATTTGTGTATATCTAATATGCGTTTCAGACCATCATATGTACATTCACAATTCTATAAAACAGAAAAAGATCAAGTAACTTACATAAAGAACACCATTGAAGATCCAAAACTTTAGAATTAGATAGAATGAAGTTCACATTATACATTGACCAATCTTCAAATTGGGTAAAATCTATATATCTATTTTTTTTAAAGGTTTGTATAATAGATGAAAGATGTGGCGGCTAGGTTTTTTTATCAAGATCTGATGTTATGGAGAGATAATAAAAGATGGGTAGATATATGTTCGATATTATAAGTCAATATACAATTCTAATAATGAAATGAATAACATTTAATCAAATATATTATAACTGCTTTTTATATATTTTAAGAAATTTGGACCAGTGGACCAAAAAACTTCATATGTATTTTAGTAAAATAATCATAACAGCCCACTACGTAACGATTATTTATATATTAATATCTATTCAATGTTATATTGTACTATAAATAATAGAACATGATTAGTTATATATTATATATTCTATTTTATCATAAAATGGAACATAACAAGTCAATAAACTTAAATTATTTTGAATGAAAAATATATAAAAATTAATTTAAAAAAATAAAGGTAAAAATTATCTTGTGTTATCATTTTCATATATTTTTTTCTTATTATGGAGAAATAAAATTTACTGAAACCAGTTGAGTTAGCTTAACTATGCAAAACTTTTCTATTTTTTCAACACTTAAAAGAGAGGTACATGATTCGAATCCTCTCCCTTACGGATGTAAAGTAAGAGGTACAACGATCAAACTTCTCTCTAAATATGGATAACCTAAATCTAATTTACCTGGAAATATACATAAGGAGACGTGTATATCTCCGTGGGATTAGTCGTGATGCGCGCAAGTTGCCCGAGAACACCTATGTACGAAAAAAAAATTTTTTTACTGATGTGATACAATACCAAATACCCATGTATTTTCCTTAATTGTCGAATATCTTCCTATGGTATAAAAAACAAATAAGAATTTCTTAATACATTATCAATTCAAGGCAAACTCCCCTTTCTATATTTTTTTCTTAATGTATTGTTTGAAATTTTAGAAAAGAAAGAAAATTAAAGAAATATAAAAAAAGAAAATAAATTTTTTTTTCAAGTAAATAAATCAAGAACTTTTATACAACGATTTAAGGAAAACATAAAAATCACTCAACGAGCCATTCTTCCAAGTAGAAGTATCAATATTACGTCTTGCACTTCTTAGATGTAAGATCTGTAATGCTATTAAATTTCATGTTAATGAAGTTAACCTTCCAGGAAGGGAACTTCGCAAATCAGTTCCTTATTTCGGCAATAAAAGGGTAAATTTGCCATCGAAGACCTATGCGTTTTGAGATACCTTGAACCATTTCAAGGTTATCGGAGTAAAAAGAGACACTCTGAAGATTACAATTAGCAGCCTTTCTCATAGCAAGAAGGACCGCCCAACTTTCACCTTCAATAGGGCTCCTAACGAAAGATCTGGAGACAATATTGTGAGTGATTTTACCTTCCTTCTCAACTGCAATCACTGCTATACCTGAAGATTCATAATATCTTTTAAACGACGCATCACTCATGAAAATATAATTTGAATCGTCTGTAAATATTGGGTTGTTCTTAATCATAGTATCATTATTGTCCTCATTTCTTATTGTACTTTTCCTTTCATGTTCCTTTCCATCAGTAGTCTTATTATTAAAGAGATCGTTCATAGCCGAGTGAATTTTAAATAAGACATCCTTAATCGCCCATGGAATATTATCGTGAAAACCCCTCATTTTCGCCTTCCATAAGTTCCATAAAGTAAGTAGAAAATAGGCGGTAAATTCATTTTGATCCCATCCATTCATACCGTACTTCTTACGCATTTCGATTAACTAATCTCCTAATTCACATTTTCTTTCTTTTTCAATAAGTATTTGTAACCTTGAATTGGCCCAAATTGCCATACTTAAAGGGCATTTAATGAAGAGATGTTCCATATCTTCCTTACCAAGCTCACACCATTCACAAGTATCATCTTTGACACACTTCCTTATTTTAAGATTTTGTTTGGTAGGTATAGCTCCATTGCAAATTTTTCATCCAAAAGATCTACCTATATCCATAACGTTTGATTTCCAAATAATATTCCAAAGACTATTATTATCATATTTACCTTGAGATGACGACTACGCTTCATTTTGTACTTCCACTTCCAATAATTTATGGTAACCTGATTTGGAGCTATATATACCATCCTTCGAGAAAGGCCAAATTAATTTGTCTTCTTCCTTGCTTATTAGCATAGGGATCTTACATATATCACTGACAATGTTTGGTGGGAAAAGTTGTATAAGTAGCTCCATATTCCAATTTGTCATATCTTCATTAAAGAGTTGTGCTACTATATCCACTTTGCAACCAACCAGTTTCTCCAAAGATATATTATTGTCAATCCACTTCTGGTCCCATATATTAATATTTAAACCATTTCCAATTCTCCATATTGAGTGTTGTTTGATAAATTGAATTTCTTTATAAATACTAGTCTAGCTACACGATTTTTTATAGGAGATTTTTGCATTGAAAATATTATTAAACGAAGAGTATATACCCTTTAATACCTTAGCTACAAGTGAGTTAGGATTATTCATAATTCTCCAGGATTGCTTAGCTAAAAGTGCCAAATTCATTTTTTGAATGTCTCTGAATCCGATACCTCCAATAGCTTTAGCTCTCGCAATTTTTTTTTCCATTTTACCCAGTGAATTCTTTTTTAGTACTAGAATCCTACCAGAAATTAGCTAAAATTCCAAATAATTTCTTGCAAAGTGATTTAGGGAATCCGAAGATAGACATTGCATATTAGGTATCTCTTGAAGCACTGCTTTTATAAGTACCTCTTTGCCTCCATCGGAAAGTAAGTTAGCAAAGTAGCTGGATGATTTATCTAGAAGTTTGTCTTTGATATAATTTGAATTCTCTAATTTTGCTCTTTTAAGAGAAAAAGGAATCCCCAAGTACTTACCAAAGGTTGATGTCCTTGTGACATTTAGATTTTTAGCCACCTCTTCACAAATGTTCTCTGGAGTTCCTTTGCTAAACAAAATTGACGATTTTTGAAAATTAATTCGTTGACCAGACGCTTGACAAAAGAGAGATATGGTATCTTTAAAAGCTTCAATTTCATTCTTATCAATATTTATGAAAAATAGAGCATTGTCGGCAAATAAAAGATGTGTGAGACTTGGACAATTTCTGGTAATTGTAATACCTTTGATATTACCTTCCCGACATTGATAGTTAATAAGACCGATAAGGCTTTCCGTTAGAATTGAGATTAGGAGAGGAGATAGCGGATCGTCTTGTCTGATTCCCCTAGTCGGTAAGAATTTATTAAGTCTTTGTGCGTTAACTTTTATCTGGAAAGACACCGTAGATATACAATTATAGAGCCATTCAATCCATTTCTCACAAAAGCCAATAGCCTTAAGGTTTTGTACTAAAAAATCCCAGTTGACTTGGTCATAAGTCTTCGCCATATCAATTTTGACCGCCGTGAAATGTTTTTTTGATTTAAGAAAAAAAGACTTCATGTGCAATTAATATGTTGTCTTGGATACTTCTTCCTTTAATGTAAGCTGATTGAGAAGGTGATATTAAATCATCCATAATCGGCTGTAATCTATTGGCAAGAATCTTTGATATAATTTTATAACTAAAGTTGAGGCACGTAATAGGTCTATAATCCGCCACTGATTCTTGAGACTCTCCTTTTGGGTTAAGAGTAATCAAAGTGTTATTGAAAACATTGAGTGGTGTATTATTTTTTGAAAAAATTGTTAACAATTGTAAAGATATCATCATTAAGAGTATCCCAATTTTCTTGATAGAAATTACCTGGTAAACCTTCTGGTGGGGCTTTTGATCCCGACGTATCAAAAACAGCTTTTCTAATTTATTCAATATCTGGTAGTTTAGTACTTTCCTCATTGGTGTCGCCTAGGGTGTGATAAAAATAGATAAATAATAAGTCAGAAAACAACGCACTATCACCCTAGACAGGCACAGTATTGCAAGTATTACAGGACGTATGCAAGTTTTAATGATAAGTTGAGTTCGTTCTCAGGGACATAGTGTGTTAATCGATTGGGTAGAAATAACGAGTAAGAAGTAATTAATTAAAAGACAGAAAATTAAATAGAGAATAATTCAAAATATCTAAATTAAACTAAGAACATTAAAGACAATAAATTAAATACGAAGAATATGAGATGAGAAGTATAGCTTAGAATTTACTAGTATGCACTAATCCTTCTAATTCTCTCTATTAAATCTAGTTAATAAGGGAGATAATTAGCTCTTAGATACTTAGTCAGGATTCTAAATTCCCATACCTTAGACCTTGAGATCGACTAAGGGAGCTACGGACACACCACGAGGCTGGTTCAAATAGGGTTTATAAGCGCTACCAAGGCCCTAAGCAATCAATTTCCATACATGGTGATAGTGATTAAATCATACCCTAATGACTATCTAGTTAGAATCAGTGTTGTTAGGACTAATATCGACACTAGACGTTATGTGGTGTTTCAATAATTAGACACCCAGCTAAGGTGATCATCTAATTACTATTAAGAAAGCCTAAAGTGATAAGTTCTAGGACATGCAATAAATCAAAACACATAAACAAATATAAAGGTAAGAAGCTAATATCAGATTAAAACATGTAATTCCCAAAGAAAATTAGATTGAAAAAAATTAGAATTCATAGATTATACATGCTGCAAAACCCGAACTATGGGAGTTCAGTTCATACCTGACGGAAATAAACTAAAAGAAATAATAAAAGACATCATCATGCTCTCTACAATAACTTGAAAGAATAAAACCTTAAGAACTAATTACTATGAGGCAAGGGTGATTTACAAGTGATATAAGGGTGTATTTATAGGTGTTTAGAAGACCTAATTCGTTTTCTTGAAGGAGAAGGTAAGTAGTGGATTCCAAGCCCAACTCAAATTCGTAACCCTAAAACATGAAATCAGGCCCGTTTTTGTTTTTTTCTTAGAAGCTTTAATACTCATATGTTTGACGCGTATGAGTATACCAAATTCATCGTCTGGGAAAGATCTTTAACTTTGCGCTTGACCATTTCTCCAATTTCCACACCGATTTTGAGATATAAGCTGATTTGTGGTCGTAGGTGCAGAAATTCAGGTTTAAGGCAGCTTTTCCTTTTCCATGTTTTTAGCTTTTGTTTCCTTATCTCCAATTTCCATGTTTATCTTCTTTCCTTTAGCTCTTAGACTTTGACTTGGACTCTAATTAATTACCATATATCTCTAAAGCTCACACTAAATAAATATTTAAACCCAATATGCTCTAAAAATAATAAATAATCAATTCAAGACCCAAAATAGGAAAGTGTACTAAATCATGATAAAATCGACCTATACTCTAATTAATACGCCTAAATTGATGTCTCAGAAATATATTAAATCATCACAAATGAGGAGACATCAAGACCCCCAACTCAAATTTGTATCGTCGCGATACAATAAAAATGAAAACCAAGATAAGTCTATAAATACACACTTATAGAATTTTCAATACAATGGGAAGAACACAGCAGAATATATAGAATAGACATAAAGCAATTACTCAGAACATTTCATGCAGTAATATTCATAAACTACATGCATGTACACTTCTCATATCCATAGTCAACACGGCTTGAATTCAAGATCAGATTAGTTTCGCAATGTAAGAATGATTGAAACTTTACGCAGTTCTCCATGGAAGCTATAGATTGTTCATAAAACTTCACTAGTATTCAAAGATCCACTTAACTACTCTCTAATAGATCAATCACTTCTTAATTACATAGCAAAGAATCAAACGGTCTTTAAGGTTGTAATTTAGGCTTAGGGACGGTAAGATAGTATATTTGGATTAATTAGAGTGAGCTTTTGTCTCTCTCCTCACTAGCCATCAACGAATCGCCCCAGAGCTTGAGTTACTCTCGTAAAACGTTTCTCACTCAACCCAATGAATTCCTTGGTGCACAATTTAGCATCCCCAATAACCCAATTCAAGCATAAGATGTTCACTTAAAAATTCCACTTTGCCGGTCCGAATATATATATTTTCTTTTTAAATCATTTTCTTTAAGCTATGACTCTCTTAATGTTGAGATATCATGCTAATTTTTTTTATATATATATTTTTTTCGTTTCTTTTAATGCCCTTATTGGCAAATTTAGCTCGTAGCTTCTTTCAAAATAACAAGGTGAGAAGGTATAAAAAGGCTTCAAGTGGCTTCAAATATGAAAGAACTGCCTTAATCACTTTCTACACCATGTAATTTCGTTATTCTCTTACCTTTAGCATTTTCATCAAATGGGTTTGTCAACTAGCTTGGATCTCACGGCCTACACACTTCTCAAGGTTCCCTGAGATTGAACATACTTTCTATCGCATTGCTCACCAAATTTTTCTTTACTATCAACATGTGTTTTCCTGCAAATACTCAAAGCATACAAATAACATAGCTCATAAACATACTACATACTATCATCAATTCACTGAGCTTATGCTTTCAAGATATTAAACACACTCTACACACAATTCCCATGTATCAAACATTTTAATTTCTACCTAAAAACAGAAAAATGGAGATGAGAGACAACGAATCCCCACACCCTGGTGGTCCTTTGTGTGTTCTAAATAAATGCAATAAATAATCGAACCACAACCGCAAGTGTACGGTTGTCCCAAGTAGTATAATTGATAAAACAGATTCGTCCAAGGACGGGATGGTTGACTATAATGTTTAACAAGTAATGATTGGTTGCACTTATGAAAACGAGTAAATAAGATATGTTTGTTTGGTTTTTGATATTAAAGCTACTAAATGAAAGACAAATTATAAATGCAATAAAAAGCTAAGACGCAGGTAAAACGATGTAAAACGCAGTATGAGAAGTAGTACATGAGAACGCAAGGATCCTCCCAATCCTATTTCCTAACTTATGTTGTTTAAGGGCTAAATTGGTCAATTACAATGGTCGGGATTCTAAATTCCTTATGCCCCCGTCAGGGTGGACTATAAGGCGATCCTAGAGTGTCACTAGTCCCGTCAGGGTAAATATGATCCACCTTTGGATGTTTAAGTTTTGTTACCTCTTTGGCCATAGAATTAGCTAAGTTCGTCCGAATCAATAGCTTCTATCCTAGATTGAATAAATGGTTCTGTATTTAAACCCTCCGTCAGGATGATCCAATTGCCACTAATTGGAATAGCCTAAATACTAATACCTGTTCCTAGTTCATGACGCTAAAAACAGTAAATAATCTCAATTTATAGAAAAGAGTAAAAGCCCCAATCTAATTTAATTTAACAGAAACCCAAATTCAACATTCGTAATTCAATAAGATTGGGATTCACCCATTAATTGTTCTCAGGCACTATTAAATGTTTAGCTCATACTAATTGGAAAAACTAAATTAAAAGTAAAGGAATTCATATTGCTTACAAAATTAAAGATAAAAAGAACCTAATTTCCGGAATAGGAATGACTACGAACGGAGATATAGACCCTCTCCAGCTCTTGTAGCTTCTTCTTTCTTCCTTCTGTTGCTTCTCTCTGGTGTTTAATTTTGTGGAATGTGAATTGTCTTGAAAATAGAAGTCAAAGGCTGGTTTTATATGTGTAAAAACGGATTAGGGCTTGGACCTAAGAATAAAACATTAATTAAAAGTCCAAGCCCAAAATCCTATAACTGCTGATACACCTTCACTAAAACGTCTTTTCCCGATTCGTTATGACCCTGATTGACCTTATTCCAGTTGCTAAAGTTCCGTAACTCGATAAGGAATATTTTCTCTTCAAAGGTCAGTGGCTAAATCATCGCTTAAGCACCTCGAAATCAGCAATCTATGGCCTGGAAAACAGATTTTCAGCTCTAAAAATAATATCTTCGGGATTTATCTTCAAGTCTTGACCCTATTTCACGATCTTTGACTTTCTCCTCGGATTCCTCTTCTAGCTAACATCTAAAACCTGTAAACTTTACACTAAAAATACCAATATTACGCGCAAAAGCTGAATAAAAAAAATTGCTAGAAATAAAAGAGGAAAATCATATTATTGCATATTTAGTCCAAAAGTCTATCAAATTGATTAAATAAACACAAAAAATGATGTCTCCTAAGGATCGAAAATAAGAACAATTACGGAGACATCAAGACCCCCAACTCAAGGGATAGTGACACTCGAGTCTCCAGTATGCATTGATTCTGCACCCCATAACTCGGGACTCTATCCATGTATATCGTTGAGTTCCCATACTACTTTCCAACCTTTTTGTGATTTCCTTGGGTTAATCTCATCAATGTAAAATACTTTTTTTGCTTGAGTAGCTAAGATGTACGGCTCTGTTTCCCAAAAAAATTTAGACGTGTTAATAAGAGTTACCCCATTCTCTTCTCTCGGTTTACTCGTGTTATACCAATTACACTCGAACATCACAACGGAACAGTCATCGTCAAATGTGACCTCTATAACCTTGACTAATTCACCGTAATAAGGTTTTCCATCATAGATGGTGGGTACCCCGTAATCTTGTTTCACCCTTGTTTCACCCTTGAGTGACCCATTTAACACCATTTACAACACATGAATCGTACTTATAAACTGCACCATGAGACTTACTAGCCAATGAAATCATCTCACTTGTAGCGAATGCATCACCTTCTTTTTCCATTTCATAAACCTACAAGCATAAACAATTATAACAATGTTGTCTAAAATGGAATATAAATTTTGTATTTTGAATGGATCTATACCTTATGCAGAAACCAATCTCGAAAATTTAGCCGGTGTTTCCTATCTTTATCGGCTACAGTACCCGATAGCGTGCCTTTGTGTTCTCTGCACATTTGACGATCAAAATGAATACATTTATCATAATGAATAAACATTTAATAAATAAATTGAAAACTTACGTTATCAAATGTTGGATTTCATCGCAATTAAGTAGGATATACCAGTCGATTTGCTCCTTCTCGTTGTATTGCAAATTACCATACTCTTTTTTACCTATAGGAATACATTAGCTCTTAAATACGGACAAATATTTAGGTTGAGCTTCGATCTCAGGATATCTACCCGGATCATTAAACTTTGTTTTTTCTTCTGTAAGGTAACGCGATATGAATGTCAAAGTCTCCTCTACAACGTATCCCTCGGCGATTGAACCCTCCGGCCTAGCCGGGTTTCGTATGTACTCCTTTAATTTCTTCAGATACCGCTCAAATGGGTACATCCAACGCATCTGAACCGGTCCCCCTAACAAAGCTTCGTCGTATAAATGTATGACCAAGTGGATCATTATATCGAAAAACGCGGGAGGTAAAATCATATCCAATCTACACATAACTTCAACCACTTTCACCTTCCCCTTTTCTAACTCTTTCCTACTCAGATTTTTATTACACACAACTCTAAACACGTTGGCTAGCCCGATAATCGCGTCACTAATCGCTTTGTCTTCGAAAAGACCTGGTATACTAGCCACAAATAGGTACTGCATCATCACGTGACAGTCGTGAGATTTCATTCCTATAATCTTGCCCAAGTCACTTTGAAAGTTATTTCTCAAACTCGATGCGAATCAATCGGGAAACTTCTGTGCCTTCAGCCAGTCAAGAAATACATTCCGTTTTTCCGTGGATAACGTATAACTAGCTCGAGGCATTACTTTTTTACCATTTCTCTTTGTCAACCACAAATCTGGCTTGATTTTCAATTCCTCAAGATCAATTATTGCTTTCACGTTGTCTTTGTTAAGTTTCCATCAAGACCTATAACTGTGCCGAGAAGAGCATCACACACGTTTTTCTCGCAATGCATGACATCAATGTTATGTTTCAACAAATTTTCGGACCAATAAGGTAAACGATAAAAGATACTTTTTTCTTCCAATTGAATACACGAGGAACAGTCTGTCTCACGATCTTTCCCCCAAAATCCTTGTGTTTCCCGGGAAGAACAATGGGAAGCCCATCTAACTATGTCTGAATATCGGCAGGTCTATATTTCTTCGGTGGGCCCCTACAATCGGATTTCTTGTACAAAAATTTTCATTTCTAAAACGATGGCCGATAGGTAACCAACGTCTATGGTCGAAGTAAGCAACCCCTTTCTTCACGCTCAATGACGGAGTAGAATCCATGCATTCTAGACAAGTTTTGTAACCTTGACCCGACCATCTCGAGGTGTATGACCTAGCGGGAAAATCGTTAGTCGTAGACAACAAAAAAACCTTCATCGTAAACTCTTCCTTCTTGTGGGCATCATAAGTAAGAATCCTTTATCCCACAACTCTTCCAACTCATCTATAAAAGGTCGAAGAAAGACGTCCATATCCTTGCCGGGTGAACGGGGTCCCGGAATCAACAAACAAAGCTGGAATGTCGTCTCCTTCATACACTCCCACGGTGGTAAGTTGTAGACGGTCAATATAACTGGCCACATGCTGTACGAGTTGTTCTGCATAGAGAAAGGGCAAAAGCCATCGATACCCAAACCCAAGAAGACGTTCCGAGGTTCACTAGCAAACTCAGGATGTAACTAAACAAATTTCTTCCAACTATCACCGTCAACCGGATGACGCAACAAATCTGGATCTGTATTCTTCCCTGTTTGGTGTCAGGTCATATTTTCGGCAGTGTGGCTCGAAGCATAAAGTCGCTGCAGTTTAGGGGCAATCGGGAAATATCTGAGTTTCTTATGCGCTACTTTCAGACCCTTCTTCGGGTCCCATCTGGATTCACTACATACTGGATAATTTTCGAGGGAGGCATTCTCATTGTAAAACAAAGCACAATCGTTCACACAAACATCGATGGTATTCTAACCCATACCTAAATTTTTTAACTTTTTGTTGCATGCCTCGTATGAATCGGGCAAGGTATGAGGTTTTGGCAACACACGGTACAAAAGATCAAGCAACTCGGTGAAAGACGTGTTAGTCCACTTGTTCCTCACCTTCACGTGCATTAGCTTCGCAATGAAATTTAATGAACTCATAACAATACAACCAGGGTATAACTTGGTTTCTAAATCGGAAAACATCGTTTCAAATTTGCCACGAGCTGAACTGTTCGAGTCTTTCATCTCGGTGTCACCGGAATGACCACCAACCTCGTAATTAGGTCTCAAATCCTCGTATACATCCAACATTTTATTTTCTTCATATCGAGTCTCGGGAATATCCTCGATCTCACCATGCTTTGTCCAATTATCATACGACTCCAAAAACCCAAACTGTAAAAGATGTGACCTAACTTTGACCACCGTATACCGACGATAACTCGAACATTCATTACACGGACAAAAAATTGTTTCTTCACTAGGAGGTTTATTTTTTTGAGCAAAAGCGAGGAATGCTTCTATTCCCTTAAAAAATGGAAGCGAAACTTTATGAGCGGTACCAATCCAACTCTTATCAATACCCGAAGCCATAGTCAACTATTACAATATGAAAGAATACAACATAAATGTTTCATAAATAAAATGAAAAAAAATTATTACATCACCAAATAAATACATAAAAAATAAAATGAAAAAAATTATTACATCACCGATTACATAAATGAAAAAAAAATAAAAAAAATTATTACATCCCCGATTAAATAAATAAATATAAAATGAAAAAAATTATTACATCACCGATTAAATAAATAAATATAAAATTAAAAGCACACAAAATATTACATCACCAAATAAATGCATAAATATAAAATTAAAAGCATACAAAATATAACATCACAAAATAAATACATAAATAAAAAATTAAAAGCATACAAAATATAACATCACTAAATAAATATATGTCCTATTTATGCTTTTATGCATCATAAAATAATATATAATACAAATATATATATATATATATATATATATATATATATATATATATATATATATATATATATATATATACATATATATTTATAATTCAAATAAAATTATAAGATGATTAGAGATATATACATAGTCATATTATATATTTAGCATTAACTATACAATTGTAATCAAATAAGGTAAAGATGAAAAAGACACATACTTTTGGGCAAATTTGGAAGGAAAAATTGATTATTGAGGCGGTCCTACGTTGATGTTTGATCCGGGAAAGCTTGTCCACGTGTTGAAATACCTAATAAGTGATACTATTTACCATTTACTACACAATTGCATGAAAGTAAAAGAAATTTGAATGAGTTCTATGGAACAAAAAATACCTACTTTTGGGCAAATTTGGAAGGAAAAATTGATAACTGAGGCGGTCCCACGTTGATGTTTGACCCGGGAAAGCTTTTCCACGTGTTGAAATAATTTTTGATGATGAATTGTGGAAAAAAATTGGGAGAGTTTTGAGAGAAAGAAAGAGAAATTATATAATAATGGTGTATTGAGTAAAGCAATTCGCAAGTCACTGTTGAAAACACGCTACCACTATTCGCGACTACACGTGTAGTCGCCAAAGCCTCACACGTAGTCGTTAGAAATGACTACTAACGACTACTTTATGTAGTCGTTAATTAATACAACATCTAGCGACTACACTTGGCGGTGGGAAATTAATTAAAAAATATTAAAACACACTAGCGACTACCTCATAAGTAGTAAAGACTACTTCTTGTAGTCGTTAAAAGATAACTTACTAACGACTACTCTGTAGAAGAGAAAAATGCCTGTAGTCGTTAAACACATGTAGTCGCTAGAGGCTCTGGTCTTTAGCGACTACAACGCGTAGTCGCTAGAAGTTTAGTCGCTAGAGAGCCGCGCTGTAGTAGTGTTTTAAAAATAGGAGATATGTGAATCTGAAGTTGTTTTCAATGGTTATATATCAAGCACAATATTTCCCTTGTTTATCATTATTTTATCTAACTATTTATATATTTTATACTTGTACGATATTTTTTCTTTCAATTTTGGAAACTATTCTAAAAATTGGTCATTTCTCCATATCAATAATAAATTAAGAGATCTTTATTTTGGTACAATCATTTTAATAACCTTCTCACGCTCATTCTATTCATTCATAATCACCCTAACATTATGTAAAATTAGGGTAACATAAACAGAAAAAGTGTCATTTTTTTCTTTTCTTGTTTAATAAATTCATTGTCTGAGTGAACATTATAACCATTTGTTCTAATCCCATCGATATCACCTTATCTTCATATACATCTTTATATTTTTAAATAAGTTAAATTTATTTATTTTTCGTACACTTCTTTCCATTGAATTTATGCATATATGTCATACATTTCCCAAAGACTATTATTTCTCATAAAAACAGATATCTCAACAAATAAGGAGTTTTTGTTTTTGTTTTTCAATATAATCAATGATTAAAGTATCAAAAGATAAATGTTATATTTTTTTAGACAAATCATAATAAGGATAGTTAATTTTCCCAATATTAAGATTAGATTAATAAATATTATTTAAAATTAATTATGTAAGAATTGTCTCCACTGTACTAATATTATCATAATATTTTTATAATAACAGTATATTAAACTTTTAAGATTAGCTTTTCATCATAAATATATACATGATATTGGTCATTGTTCTATTGTTTGGATTATAAAATTATATCAAGATACTATAGTATGTGTTTGACGACCCAACCACAAGGAAAATAACTTATATATGGATAGCTAAATTAAAGGAACAAATTTTTTCATAGTTCTACCAAGACATTTATATCAACTTAATTCGTTAACAAATACTAAAATAATTATATCGTTAAATTATATATTTTTATTCAACTTGCAAAATATTAGGGATCTTATAAAATATACACACATGCCTGCACCTTAAATACACATAAATAATTAAAACACGAGAGTATTTTAAATTAAAAATTATATTTGAATAGATAAAAAACCACAAATTATACGTACATATATGGACCAATGAAAATGGTCTAATTGTTTATATATATTTAAACTAATAGGCCCGACCCATAAAACAACAAAAAATTATAATATTTAGGGAAAATTCTTTTGACCTAGTTTTTCATTTCATCACGCTTTAATATAATCATGCACCTCGTCTATTCATTTCTTACAATCTTCAAAAATTGAATAATTTTTTTTTCAATGATTAAACCTACAAAAATTTTGAAGAGATATTTAGATTACTAGAGGTGAAATTAAAAAAGAAATTGATTTTTCATCTCATTTGTAAATCTAGATTTATATTTTCTATTAGAAAATTAAATTATTTATGTTTTTTTCTAAGCCCAAATCTAAGATTTAAAGCCTATAATATCAATTTCTGGTAATTGATTTGTATTAATTGAATTTGTTTGGTATTACCTAATATTTTTGTGTATAATCTACACACTAGAATGCAATCTTATTTATTTGTTACATATTAATTTTCAAAAAATACATTATTTGAAACAATTTAGATCTTAAAACATAATATTTTGATGAAATTGTGATCTTTATTTATTAGTATTTTGTACAGGAAAATGAGCGATAGTTCGTCATGACATTTCTTTTACAAGGTAAGTTTTCGACTAAAAATATGTTTTTATACCTTTATTAATTTATTAAATTTATAATTTGACATGAATATAAATTATATTTAGAGTTTAAAATATGTAAGAATAATGTAAAAAATATGATTTATTAATTTTCGACTCTATACGATGTTTAGTTTATTATATGAATTTTTTAAATTTGTAACCATTATCTACTAGAGCTAAACCACATAATCAGTGATTTTGCATCCTGTGCAAAATCGAGTTCTCACTATTCGTTAAAATGCAAGACTGCAAGGCTTCCCGGAATAATACAAGGTTCTTGGCCCAGTGAAAGAGAGGTATATTCAAGTGGGGAGTGTTGTGGCTGTTCTTGGGGTATAGTTTGGCACTAGCGTTGAAGGGAATTGCGGGGATTGAACCTGTTTTATCTTTGTCTGATAATTTTTTTGAACCCGATTGAGATTGTTAATGCTGAGAGTTCTAAGTTGGAGGGAGATTTATAATTATTATTATTAATTATTGGAGATTTGTTAGTAGGAGGGAGGTGGAGTATTTGGTTGGATTAATGAAATTGTTATATTAGAGTGTTTGGTACAATTTGCTTAAGATTTACTTGTGTTACTAAAAGAATGGGAGAAGCTTTGTGAGTGGTTTAATCTAATTGGTGAAAAGGTGACATCAGATAAACCTAATGATGATGTCACAGTGACGGAAGGTAATGTCACTATGACTGTGGAGGAGGAAGAAGAAGAAGAGGCTAGAGATAGTGAAGTATTTGATTTGGGTGTTTTTATGATGAAGAAGCTCGAAAGAGATGGCCTCACCGGTACCGAAAGAAAAAGGGAAATAGTGACGTCATTCAAGCAAAGAAGCACTACTCTCAAGGCTTAGTGGACACAGAGACTTTCAATCTCCATAATAATGCTTTCGTGAAGGCAGGAAAAGACGAAGATCACTACATTTGTTATGTAGTGGAAATTTTTGAATCAGTACATGGCTAAGTGGTACTACCGAGCAAAAGATACAGTCATTGATAAATGTGAAAATCACATATATGAGAAATGTGTGTTTCTCTCAGAGGTAAAAGATGACAATCCATTGGATTATCTCATCAAGAAGCTAAACATCGTTCATATACCTAATAACGTTGATTCAGAAAAGAAATCTCAATTAATATCCCAAGGTGGCTTTTACTATGACAAGCTTTATTTACTACCCTACACTACATTCATAAATGTTCCACCCAATAACTTATCCGAGAGTAACTAAACAAAATCAACTCTTGCATGCTTGTGGGTTTAAATCTATAGCCCATTTCGTGATTAATTTAACTCCGCCACGGTTAGCTCCAAGTACTAGACCAGTACTCATTACTCCACATCCTGAGTAAATATCCATTAGCCTCATTTCTTTATCTTCATTTTTACCTTCAGTAATATCTGTTTTATTATTTATGGCTTCACAAAAACAATACATATGTATCCATGTCTTTTCGACTTGGTGTAGTAGAAAGAGGAGAATAAAAATTATACAGTGTAAAGTGTGTTGGTCACTAATAGGAATTAAATGTATAATGGTCTAGTAATTTAACTTATTTACTTGATTATTTTTTATTATTGACCAATCTAGATTTTACTATATCTTTTGTTTACTTGATTGATACAAATTATAAAAGTGGGATGATACTTAAGTAAACCTACATTGCTTAAATTACTACGCCTTGATCCTTTTCTGTTTAACTTATTCATATTATTAGGTTTTATGTTTTGTTTGATTTTATAGTATTGATGATATATTTTGACAAAAAAATAGTATTGATGATATACGTACGCTCGATGTGCAAGCCTGGTGAATATAACCATATAAAATAGAAAAACAAAAACCACTCTCGATGTTGCAAAGGGTATGAAGTACCTGCACACATGCAACCCTTGTTATAGTGCATCGAGACCTCAAGACGTCAAATCTACTCATTTATAAAAACAGACATGTTAAGGTTAGTGATTTTGGTTGGATACAATCGATCTTCAACTACTACGCACAAATAAACCTTTTTGTTCTTTTTCAAAAATTCTCACTCATTCAATCGATTTCATGTACCCAATAAATGTAATGGTAGATAATTCAAAATCAGCCTTATGTTTCAATATATAATGTTAGGTTTCAATTCTTATTGATGTTAAGTATAAATAAAATTGAATGTATTGTTGGATCAAATATTGTATTTATTTTCATCAATCGTGGTTTTTTGCTCGTCATGGTTTTTTTGGCTAATTGTGTATTTGTATTGCGTGTACAACTGTAGGAGCCATGTCGTATTGTTGGATTTTCATTACGTGATGGGTGAACTAAACGTGGGAGGTCAATTGGTATAGTTTAGAATTTGGGAGGTATAATTTTTTTTAAAATACTTCATAATAATTATGGACGAATATTATGAAGTATATGATTTGTTGATGACACAGACGATATGATGGGAGTTTATCATGTGGCTTTTTCTCTACTTTTGTTGTCATTAATTACTAATATTATTTATTCAAAATATGGGTGAAGACAAAATAACTTAAAATATTATAAGTTATGTACTATCAGAACAATTCGATTTTATTTTGGAAATAAATAGAGAGAAAAACTATATTAAATGTAGGAGGAGCTTAATAAGAGAGAACAGATTTATTTTTAAGTTTTAGCGTTGAAAAAACATAAGTTATATAGAAATAATATATAAAATTGTGTTGTATTGGTTTTCATATAGTATCACACGTTATTATATATATATTTGTAAGCTACAAGAAGTAAAGCATAATGGCCTTGGTCCATTTATAAATATTAATTAACAATAAATTAGTATTCCAACTTCTAAATTTATTAATACAAATCTAGATATACATGTAAATTATACCTTGATACATTTAATATAATGTTTCGAAAACAATGTAACACAAAAAGTGTACATATACTAATACTAACAAGATTTAGACTTTTTGAGCAATAAAATTGAATTAAATGGTTGATTATGATAGAAATTAGTAGTACTTATATATTATTTATGTTATTTATATATATATATATATATATTAAATGATAATGGTTAATATGTAAATCTCTGTTATTGAATTAATCACCGTAGGTGGATATAATCACCACCACGCTGATTCCAATACACATTAGAAGACGTAGCATTTTCTTCAGGAAATGTAGTTTTATTTAGTATAATGAACAATTTTAGCCAGAGAACACAATATTTAATCGTATTTAGCCTTACCAGTTTTGTTTACATATCTAATTTCAAATAGATTGAAAAAATCAACAATCGTTACAAGGAATGCAATTCCATCCACTACATAGAATGGTTTTGAGCCAGAGAATGTTGATTTATTCAATCAAATTTTGTCACCACAAATGTTTATTTTAATACGCATTTCTAAATTATTGCATTCCTTTAGGAAATATAATTTGAATCACTTCAGGGAATAGTATTATGTAAATTGAACATGAATTATGATTTTTATATCAACAATTCATTAATTTGCATTCTATATTCTAAACATGTAAGGGTGAATCATGTAGTATTACAACGATCGGCCTCAATTGAGAGGTAGTTTCAAATAGGGTTATCATGTGTCAATAGGGTCCTAAGTAAACTTTTCCTACAATTGATTAAATGATGATGACACCAAACCATAATGATTATCTAGTTAGCCTGGGTTGTCAGGACCAAAACCGTATACTAGATTCTATGTGTTGTTTCCAATAGATAAATATGCCTTCTGGGTGACCATCTAACTACTATTAGAGCAATCCTATACGTTTGCAATCCGCAAGGAAAACAGACAATAAATCAAAACACATAAACAGAGAAATAAAACATGAATTGAATTTAAATACGATGGTATCCCAAATTAGATAGACGTTTAAACAAGTCTAGGGTTCATGCATATATGCTAAAACTCAAGATAAATATATAATTTAGTTCATACTAAGAGAAGAAAATAAAACAATTACAAATTTAGAGGATGAATAAGACATAATAGATGCACAGCTCCTTCCAAAATTCTCTTCTTGTGTTCTAAACTTCCTCTTGGCTTAAGGATTGGCCAATGATGACTTTCTTCTGATAAGAGGGTGTATTTATAGAGTATAGGAAACCCTAAAAAATTTCTTGGAGTATAAGTTAGGTATTGGACTCCAAGCCCAACTCTAATTTGTAACCCTAAAATATAAAAAAGGTAAGATTCTGATTCTGTTTTGTTTTGGCGTAACTGCTTCAATACCTATCCGTTTGACGGGTTCCAATAGTTGAAACTGATCATTTCGGAAAGTTATTTAACTTTTATGTATAACATTCTTACAAATTACTAGCCAAATTTGAGTTATGATCACTCTTATGTTTGTAGCTGCTGGAATTCAGATTTATTTGGCTACTTTATCTTTTCCTTTTTCATATTTCTTGCCTTTATCTCCATGTTTATCCTTTTTTCTTTATCTCTTAGAATTGACTTGGCATCTAATTAATTACCATATATGTTTACAGCTTCACAATTAACAAACAACTAAACCCAATATGCTCTAAAAATAATAAAGAATTAAACCAAGACACAAAATAGGAAAGTGTACTAAATCATGAGAAAATCGACCTATAACCTAATAAATACACCTAAAATGATGTTTCCAAGATAGATTAAATCATCACAAATGGCGAGACATCACATATAAAATATGATGCTAACTTCAAGCCTATAAATATATTTAGTAAATATTTTAATTTAGATTTTGAGCCTATATAATTCACTTATGCTTCAGGCCTATAAATTTGTTGTAGGCCTTAATTTTCGTATATGCTTCTGGTATATAGAATTTGTTGTAAGCTTTGTCTAGACAAATTTAATCGCTTCAAGAAAAACAATTATTCAATAATTTAATATCATTCGCCTCACTGAATTGAGAGTAATAGTTTATATTCAATAAAGTTCTCTTCGGGAGATGAATGAATAGTTTTTTTAGAAGTTAAATTTCATTTCTCAATTTCAAAAGAACTCATGAAGATATCAATAATATTAAAGTGCAGCTAGACATTGTCCAAACTAGAATTATGGAAGGTAAACAGATGGTGACTGACCTGGCTGAGGAGAAAATTTTGATGAAGAAACTTGAGATTGCTACTATGACTCATCATGAAGCTATGAAACAAAAATCAAGAGCCATGTTCATCAATGATAGTGATTGTAGCTCACAATACTACTATAGACTGATTAAAGGTAGAGTAGCTAAAAAACATATAGCTACAATTATTAGAGATGATGGAACTGTGTTATCTAATCCTGAGGACATAAAGAATGAATTTGTAAGCTACTATAAATCTATACTTGGTACTGATGAAGATAATCAAGAAAGATGTTCTACAAGTAACATTAAAGCTATCTTAAAAAAATAGGTTCCTCAAGTGTTTCATGAAGGTTTAATTGCTCCTATAAACAATGAAGAAATCAAGTCTGCAATATTTGCTATTGGAGATGGTAAAATCCCTGATCCTGATGGGTTCACAGTTTGGTTTTTCAAGTCAACTTGGGAAATAGTGGGTAAAGATTTATGTGATGTAGTGAAACAATGCTTTGAGTCAGGTAATTTGCTTAATCATGTCAACTCTACTAATATTATAGTAATCCCCTAGGAAAAAAATCCTTCCGATGTGAAGAAATTTAGACCCATAGCATGTGTTAATATCATATTTAAACCCAATTCTAGGATCCTTATTAAATAGACTTAAAAAAGCAATGAAATTTATTATATCCTTGGAACAAGCTGCTTATTTTGGTGGTAGATGTGTTATCAGAATCTCTGGAGTATTTGGGTAAGAACTAATATACTAAAGAACAGATGTATATGGAGCTTGGATATTAAGCAGAACCACTCATGGATTTGGCAACAATTACTTAAAATCAGAAGTGTAGCTTATGAGCTTATTTTTCATGAGGTGGGAAACGGTGAGATGACTTATATAATGCGGGATAAATGGGTGAATAGAAGAAGTGTTCAAGAAATCAGTCATATTCAACTTGATGAATCAAATTTGAGTTCTAATAAGTAGGTGAAGGACTGTGTTGGAAGTGGAAGATGGAGGATATCACCATGTATTGGTAAGGTATTCCATCATATTAAAGATATGGAATTAGTAGATAAGACTAATTCTCTAATTTGTGCTAAATATGTAAAAAATCAGTTCTCCTTTAAGAAAAATCTGAACAGGATAACTGAACATAATGCTAAGGTTTCATGGAGTGATTTAATTTGGGCGAAATCGTGTATTCCTCGGTGTTCCTTCATTGCCTGGTTAGGTGTACTAAATAGACTCCCTACTAAGCTCAGAATGAGTGAATGGGTCTTGTGGTTTCCAAGAATTGCCTTCTTTGCAATATAGATGATGAAGAAATTGATCATCTATTTACTAAATGTAAGTTTTTAATGAGATTCTGCAGCGCATACTTATGAATTTCAGCTGTGTAAGAAGAAAATTAACTCAATTGATGAGCTGATAATGGAGGTCCAGAAAACTTGCGCTAATAATGAAGACTTGTTGGTGATTAGTGCGTGTATTACCACCTTTATGTATTTCATATAGAGCGAGAGATCACAGTGAAAAAGAGCTTAATGAAGATAGGGTTTTTAACTGCATCATTTTCTTTTTAGCTATTAAACTAAAGAGTAGAATGTTTAAATGTAATAGCGCTAGAAAATTAGTTGAAAAGATTTGTAATAGTTAAAGTAAAGTCCATGCAGTTGTGTAGACTTGTAATGGGCCCATTTTAATGTAATAGGGAAAGTAGAAGCCCATTTGTAAATGGGCTATGATGTAAAACTTGATGTTGGTGCTTAATATATAAAGTTTGATTTGTTGATCAAAACAAAAAGTTAAGGCTAAGGCTAAGACTATGTCTAAGGCTAAGGCTAAGGTTAAGGCTAAGGCTAAGGTTAGGGCTAAGGATAGGGTTAATTCTAAGGCTAAGGCTAAGAATGAGGTTAAGTTCATGCATAATTTTAAGTTTAAGGATGAGATTGAGATTCAGGTTAAGGTTAGAGTTAAAGTTATAGTTAAATTTAGATTTACTGTTAATTTTAGGTAAAGGTTTAGGTTAAAGTTTATATTTAGGGTTATATTTAAGGCTATGATTGAAATAAAGAAGGATCATCTCTAACTAAGTTAATACATTTGATGTTCTCACCTCTAGCTTCAAGATTAATCAACCCCATCAGAGCTTTTATAAGGAGACATATAAGGAAAAGGGATAGTGGGTCCCCTTGTTTGATATCATTGGGTAGTGAAATATTCCAAAACTAGTTCTCTTTTGAAAGCGATTTGGTATACAGTTTATGAGACAGACTCCACGACCTTACCAATCCAAGATTCATGTCATTTCAATATAATAAGATTTTCTCCAGAAAAACCCATCTAACATATTCTTATGAGTTGGACATATCAATTTTAACTACTATGTAAAATTTGTTTGACTTTTGCAATTTCTTGAAGAAATATAATACGTCATGTGCAAGAATAATATTTAATTGTATACTTTATATGACAACAACCGATTGAGTACGTAACATAATCTCATCAAGACGGATTTCAAGCCAAGTAAGATGAGATGATCTTGTAGTAAAAGCCTGCACAAGAAATATGTATATAATTGCAAATTATGAGTTAGTGATAACTTTTACTCGCGCTGCTTCGAGCTTGATGGAAGTCTGCATTCCGGCTATCAAGGTTGTATACTAGCTTCATTGTTGTACACCTTAAAATTAAGGTGTATGGAGACATGTTATTTTACCCGCAAATTTGATCTAAACCAAATCTCCTCTGTTTCCATCAAGCCCAAAGTCTCCATCAACTGGAGAACTCAGATTTAGTGACTTCCTGGGGGTTCCATGTGTTGTCTTCTTGGGAATTGAATGAGAGACTAAGCTTTATTGGTAATTCCCCCTTCGGATAAATTTCGGTGGCGTCGAGCATAATGTACCATTAAAAAACTTTCTGGTGTTCCTTGTCGAGTTACTACTTGTTAAAATGGTAGGTTGTTAAGGGCTCTAATAATATGTGCTTCAAAATAAGGTCAAATTTTTTGAGATACACTAACCTAAGAATATGGTGACGCTCTCCATAAAAGTATATCTAGCTTCGCTTCCTTGCAACCGTTTGTTGCAGGATAATGACATACACTGTTTACAATCGTTGGTTTGGATAGAGTCAAAATTGGGGATATATATCCTATTAAGTCTTCAAAACAGGTCTAGAACTAGGTTGTCTGTTGCAAAAAAATTCTCAAACTTTTTAATAGCGAGTCACACTTCTTGTTTGACTTAGAGATAACTAAGTTGAGGAAAGCTAACCAGATGTTAAGCTCATTCATGCTACGCGGAGTGTGGCACATGTGACTTTTCCTCATGTATAGAACCACTCCATGTATCCCTTAATTGACGAGTCTATAGGAGTCACTAAATAGAGTTCATTCGAGTCTCCCTTTCCTATCTCTACACTCGAGGACTTTGTCTCAAAAGCATCCCATAAGGGGATACAGTGAAGGCCAACTCGTTATAAATAAATTTTCTTATCAATAAATACCAGTGTTATGCGTTTAATGAGGTAACACTTATATTAATCATATTACGGTTACCAAATCCATTTATATTCCTAATCTCCATTTGCGCATCCTCGACGTAATAATTAGGTAGAATTCAACAACATAACAATAATACAAGGACTCTCAGCCAATATTAGCTACAATCAACAAACATTTTTCGTAATGTGTTCCATGAGGTATTGTGAGTTTAGCACACGACTGACTATTCAACCACCGATGAAAAGCCCCGTAGACTCACGTAGTAATGAAATTACGTTGACACAACTACCCTCATCATAACGTTCTTAAATTTCAATTTTGGGAGAAAGATCATAATATGCAAGGTTGAATGGACCTCATCACAGAAACTTGAGAAACGGAACACTTTTGGTTAGGATAAGATAAATGTGGCCTAAGCCACGTCGAAGAAATTTCTTCTTAAGGATTGAGTTTGAAGAACTAGTAGTACAAAATAAAGGACTTTACTACCAGAGTTAAATGGTAACAGATTGGGAAGGCCCTATGGATAATTGCTGAACTCCGCCTAGATAGAATTGATTTCATTGTTAGAATTTTATTTAAATTGGATTGGATTCCTTTAGTTGAGTAATTTTGTTTACATTGAATTACCATAATGTAGAGTATTTAATCAAACTAAACCTAATGTAATATAGATTACATAAACATAATAAAGGACATAAAATTTAAAATATTGTGGTTGATCTTCATTGCAAATGATTAAGACGTTAAAGCAATATTACATTGATCATTTTATCGTATATTTCTAATCATATTTATAGAGTTTATTGGAGCAGTAACATTACAAATGCTCCCTCTTAACGCTCGATACATATGTAGTGGTATTTATAGCCAGTACTTTTAGATCACAAACTCAACCTCAATGTGAATGTTCCCATTGACTTCTAATTGGGGATAGTGGGGCTGATTTCTTTCCTTATCATCCTTGTTTTCAAGAATTTATTTTAGAAAATATCTTTTGCTAGCAGTTTTGTTATTCTTATCCATAGTTTTGGGTACAAGGTTGTAAGGTTTACTTCAATGCTTGGACTTTCTTTATTCCTCACTTGGTGGGGACATTTCATTCTTTGTTTAAATCAACGTCTGGTACCTCGACTTACGATTTTTATTACATAAAGGATATTCATCATATGACTTAATGGGATACCTGGTAATTCTGCTTATGACATGGCTATTTTAATCATAACCCGAAGTAACATATTCCAAGATTTTGGACAATGATTGATGTACCATATTCAATGTGTTTTACTTCTCTATACATTTAGAATAAATTTTTCTGAGTAGAAAAGCTCATTTCCATATCTTCTCTAATCAATTTTGAAGACAACTTTGCTCGTTGACTCATCCAGGCTTCCCTTTTTATAGAGATAAATACTCGTATATTTTTATTAGTTTAGCACTATGTCTTCTTTTTGTTCTCCTCTATGCACGTGCATGTATCCCATGAGGAATAACGATTTTTACCATACTACAAAAAAAATCCTTAATATAGGAGTTTGACTGTCTATTCTTTTGATATGCGAAAGAAGAGATGAGTTTGAGTTTTTATTTTTCGTTATTTTTCAACGTTTTTGGTCATACCATCAACACCGATGCTTGCTACGAATGTAGGGATAAATTCTTGTGTCTTTATCTTCTATATTTCTTCTATAATTTAGAGGAGGTATAAGACATTTAAATCATTTGGTCTTCTCATATGAGTAATGATGACGGTAAAGAGATTGAGTTTAAGGATTTATGTGTCATTATCTTTCCACTGAAAGTCTTTGAGTTTTTTATTTTATTAGGGTCTTGTTTTACAAGTAATGATGACAGTATATTCTTCTTTATGTTAGCAAGCAAATGATGATGGTGAAATAATTTAGTTTGAGGCTTTATGATTCATTATTTTTCTATATTTTTATTATATATATTTTTTATTTTTAAATTTTCTCGAATTTTTTACTTGGTGTTCTTGGTGAAAAAATATAAATAACCAAATCATGAAAAAATTATGAACCATAAAACTATAAACTCAATAACTTTACTTTTGTCTTCACTTCTTTCTAAGATAAACTAAAAAAGACCATTACTCTTTGAAGTAGACCTACATGAAATATTTTAAAAAAAACAACTTAAACTCAAATTGTTTCTTTCTACCATGGTATACTCCCAAAAATGTTAAAAAATAATAAAACATAAAAAAATAAAATCTTGGTCTCTATCTTCTCATGTACAAATGTGGGAAAAAATAAGACACTAAAATCCTTTACTTCTTTTTAACGAATGTGGGGAAAAATAATACACTTAAATACTCTTATCTCTATTTTCTATATTTCGAACATGTTATAATGCTTTTGGTATCTCCTCATTCTTCCTATATAAGTTATTTTAAAATTCAATTTGGCATTTTTTTATTGATGGACAACAAGCTACGAGTTTGAGGTATTATGGCGAAAAGATGAATTTGTGGTTTTACGTTTTAATATTTTTCAAATTTAATGGCTTAATGGCTATGTTCGAGGAAGAAGAAGTAGAAATAAGTGGAGAGGGGAATATAAATAGTTTTTAAAAATAATATATATTCCCTTTGTTTCATAATGTTTGGCTACTTATTAAAAATGCAGTTTTAAAAATTTTCACCAATTAGAATACCAAGATATTTTTCGATTCTTTTTTCCTACTAATATTACCTATTAAAATATTAAAATTTATGTTTACAATATACATTTAAAATTCGAAGGTACTTTATAAATGGTAGTTATACAATAGGGAGTATAATGTTTATATTTGTTAATATGTGAGTAGGTTACTGGACAAACATTTAGAAACTTTGGGAGTAATTTTTTTTTATTTGTTATATTACTTATTTGTTTTTAATAGTCTTTTAACACAATTTCAGCTCAAAAACTGTCACAAGACAGTTTTTAATGGAAATCATGAGCATGGGGCGATTGAGCCTCTTGAGAACAGTTTAGGGGATATTTGCGTATTTTTTTGTTCATGGCATGTTTTAGGTGTTTAGAAAAAGTTCATGGGAGGGTTCCTCCATTCTCCCATATTTAGAGTTCGAGGAGACTCTTCTTTCTTTTCTTTATGCTCGAGGACCTAGTGTCCTGAGCATCTGCTCGTGGGTTACGACAAAAGTCTAACGAGTTAACTAAATTTTTTTAATTTATATATACCTATACCTTAAGCTCAAGAGGTATCAATTGTGTTCTTACACTTTTCATATTAAAGTCGTACTACTCTATGTATATTCTCCTCGATTCTCGTTCACAACAATGACTTCGCCATTGGAGTGCCATTGGGAGATACACCTCCCTAAAGTACTAATGTTTTGTATAGATCTAGGATATTAGGCTCAGATGAAGATATACCTATTCCAATAATTATTCATGAGAAGCACTAGAATTCAACCGCTCATGTGGTCGTGTGTTATGTGTTTTATCACCACCATGTGCGAGATTGCACTTCTTTCACTGTGCTTTGCGACCTCATGTCAAGAATGGTTTGGAATTTTTTGTGATTGACCTCTATTTCCAAGTGGACAGCCCTGAAGTTTAAATAATTTTCTGAAGTAACCCCTAAAATACGCTTTTTTGAGTAGAGGTGTATGCCGAATCAGCCAACTATTGGTGCAAGTGAACCGAATTCGGTCAAGTTCTAGGCATTTATTACTTATTGTAGGGCGGTTTGGTTTTCAGGTCAGCACTTATCAACCAATTTTAATATGGTTTGATTAGTGACAAAGGACAAACCTAACCATAACTCTAAAGAGTTTATATAGGTTCGTTTAGGTGTAGGTGCAGTCCATGAACCGATTTTTCTTAAGCAGTTGGGATTAGATATATAGGTATTAGGTTATTATAGATACAATTTTTACAGTCATAGTTTACCTTTGACAGTTATAGTCTGGTTGGTATGAGCTATGAAAATAACAAGATCTTAATAAAAAGGAACAAAAGCATAATAATGTTATGAAGGAAATTACTTACATTAGAGAAAAAACAGTGTTAAAGACCCATCGTAAAACCAACACGTACCATTCCAAGTGTTACAACAAATAAAACCAAAAACATAAGTCATCTTGCTAATTATAGGTTTTCTAAGTTTCACCGTCATATATTAAATGTCACATCATAAGTTTCTAAATGTTACTCCGTTAGAATTTTCATTTAATTTTAGTTTTCTTTTCTAACATGCCGGTTTTCAAAATTACAAAACTTAACCTAACCTATACTTGTAGATTCTATTAAGTTCTAATTGATACAGTGTTTTTGGTTCGGTTGAATGCATTAGAATGTCTAGTAGACAGTCCTTGAATGTTTGAGTTTTGACGGCATATCATATAGATAAATCTTCATGTTTATTCCAAATATAGTCTTTGAATGTCATCATTATTTAACGGTAATTCACTCCCAATTTTATTTAACTTGGACAAGTACACACACATGTTATAACAAACACTATTAATGACAACAAAAGACACTAGCTAGAAAGAAATTCAAACAACTTTAATAATTAGAATATTGTAGAATATTATATAATTCGAGTTTACATATATAAATAATTAAGGGTTAATGGAAGTGAAGTGTTTAAACTATTTTCTTATTTACTAATTTACCAAATTTTAGTATAAATAACAAACATAGTAACATAATTTAAGAATATATCACAATATAAAATTATAATTATATTAATATAGTTTAATGAAACCAACAATAATATATATTTTAAAATTATTTTTATAAATATGTAAAAACTTAGTTCATTAGGAAAAAAAACTTAAAGAAAATCAAGAAGAAGAGTATAAAATTCAAAGATTTCTTAAATCATGAAAAATAAACTCAAAAATATTGAAAATGAGATAAAAACATTAAGAAATTATAACTAGTAGAAAAAAAGACCACAAGTTTCTTAAAATAATATGGTCTTTATTTTTAAATATTTTAAAACTTAAACCAAGAAAAAGATAATTACAAAAAGGGTAAGACTTCCATCCAATATTGGACGGTCCAATATTTATATCATGGTCATTGCTTATTATAGAAAAACACATGTCATTAGATTACTAAATTAGTTACTTTTGTAAGTTTAAAACATGGGTATGTGTAATAATATTATTGGTGTAGGATTATCCAATATTGGATGGAAGAATTTTCCTTACAAAAAAGTT
Source organism: Nemophila menziesii (assembly GCA_029959085.1). Classification (NCBI taxonomy): domain Eukaryota; kingdom Viridiplantae; phylum Streptophyta; class Magnoliopsida; order Boraginales; family Hydrophyllaceae; genus Nemophila; species Nemophila menziesii. The sequence continues at coordinate 1,402,784 of JARWIR010000044.1, forward strand.
CAAAAACAAAAAAAAAATATAGAAAAGGTTGTTGTCACGTTTTTATATCGTAACCCTAATTTTTAGAATATAAGTACCCTTACACTCTTGCAGGGTCCTAATATACTATTAGGCCGCCAACCCATCTCAAAGGCAGATTCCTCCTATTTCACCAGAGATCTCGTAGTGGAAGAATATTCAAGCATCGTTAAGTGGAAGTTTAAATAGATATAAGTAAATTTTCTTTTTAGGATTCAATCAACTTAGGTGAAATCCTTAAGATTGTTCTCTGAAATCCAAATTATTTACTTTTCATGTTTAACATTTACTGTGTATTTTGCATTCATGTTTTTCGATTTAGCAAAGTATATTTTAGTAGGGGAATTCGTGCCTTTGTAAATTATAGGGGTTCATTTATATGATTAGCCTATATGTTCAGGCAGAAATGAATGGGTGATAGGGCCACTCTACCAAATGTTTTTTTTGGGTTAATTACACTATAAGTAATTTTTTATACTATTTTTATTAAATATCAACATATTTTATAATAATTTTATATATGTGTGGCATGATAATTTATATTTTGAATTAATTAAATTTTAATTTCCTATATGTATTATAATTTATTAGATACTAACTTAATGCTATCATAAATAGGTTGGATACTATAAAGTATTTTTTTTAAAATAAATAAATTATAGATGTTGAAATATAATTTGCAACTCTAAAGGGGACCATGGTCTTCCAAATTGCTTCTTCCTTCCTTTATTATGAATACGAAATTTCCATTATAATTTTATACATGCTATCAAAATTGCTTCCATTGTTAAACGTTTGAAATGTTATAAACCTTGTTTATTATATGATGCATTGAAGCCTTCATCTATTTTAGATGTGAGAAAAACAAATTGTGCTTGTTGCCTTTAATATATAAAAAGTACCAGCATACAAATTTAATTCTGAAATTTGTACAACGAACATGAGCAGCAAACTCAACCACTAGAGATTTGGAATGTTGAAAACTAATTTAGAGATAGCCTGAGAAGCACAAATATTGAATCACCCACTATCACCTTCTTGATTATGTTTCCCCTTCAGATTTTTAAGACAACTGCAGATCGATGCCCATCTCATTTCAATTAATGATAAATAGCCTCCTTAGATAAAATAAAAGGTAAACCACATTTATCCTCAATACACTCATGTCCGATCATCTTTATAAAATTAACTACTTGATGTTTTTTTGTTGTTCACATCCACTTAAAAAAATTCATATTTTTTTGTCGTTAGATCTCTTATATAAGAAGAATTTTCTAAGATTATTTAGACAGGTTATTTTAAGAGTTACTTATACCTACTAACTAAATAATGTTTGAATGATAATATTTAAAAAATATTATTTATATTAATCTTTATATCATTACTTACCTTCTCTAAATTAATCTTATGTCCACTATGGCAACCAGTTCAGGTAGTAAAAGTGTCTCTAGCTGCTACCCCTTGTCTCATAACCACGTCACGACACCATATCGATGAATTTAGATCAACCTCGTAAGTAGTAGTTACTTAGTTAAGTAATGCTTTAGTTGTTCATATCTCTATTTTTTTGTAATTTTACAGTGAGTAGCATTTGATAGGAGTCATAGTGTGTTAAAAGGTGCATGTTGGTGCTGAGAACTGGATGTTTGGGAATTTATTTCAAGCTGATATGTCAAGGATGAATTAGAATTATTTGAATATTTTTTGGGACTTTTTTAAGATTCTTTTTTAAGATTATGTTTTTATATTGTTATATGTATTTATCGTCCAACTAATGTCCAATGAAAATTTGATGATTTTCATTGCTACTCTAAAAATATTGCTGATTGTGTTTGTCATATATTTATTAAAAGATAACTGAAATTTTATTTTAAATATATATTTATATGCTAAATAATTAATTTAGTTATCTTTATGTCCTTATGTTTACTGGTTAGATGAACTTATAATTACAGACAATCATGGACCATATACATATGTTTTGGGGACAACATGGTTGTCCAAAATATTTTATTATATTTAATTACACTATATATCATATATTATGAAAAGTTACACTATATATTTTTATATTCAATTTTTTAATTTAATTGCACTATAAATTTTATATTGTTTAAATGTCCTATATTTTATAATAGTAGCAAAAAATATTTATACAATAAAAAATCTAGTAAATCTGGGGATAAAGATAACGGGAGTGATGTAGGTGAACGAGTCGAAGGTATGTACTCTTTTTAATTTCATTTTTAAGGATAACAAAATATTATATTTCTAGACAAGAAAGGTTATCACGGTTTCTTTGTACATAAAATAATAAGTAATATATCTCTTACAAATTATCCTAAAATCTTAGATTAATATTGAAAACTTAAATTTTAATATTTAAATAGGAGTATATATGGTATAAAGAAAAAAAGAGTATCTTGATTTTTTTAAGTGGGTAATACTTTATGGAAAATTATTTTAAAAATAGTGAGAATCATTTGTGGATAAAGGGGTATAAATTATAATCGGTAATTTTGGGTAAAAGAATAAATTTGTTTCCTATTTTAAGCAATATTGAGGAAATTTATTGAAAAAGTAGCACTTTCGTCATTTGAGTTGGCTAGTTTCAATGGTCAAAAATATTGCGAGACCATAGTTGATAGGTACATCACAGTTGACCCATGTATGAAGAAGATCATGTATTACCATTATGATTTTGACTACAAAAATAATATAACTAATTAGGACATGGGAAGTTACTAAAACTTCTTAGTGAACCCTTGACACACCAGTTTCAAATGCTCAAGGTCAAGCTTGTAATTTGTGTAAACTTATATCATTGTAGAATGATGTTGTTGTAAAATAGTATTATTGCAACTTCGTTATCTCGTTAATCATTTTGTATTGGTAATTTTGACTAGATGTTACTGATTAACTTATTTACAGGTTGATTGTTTGAGTTTTGGATTTCGGTTTGTTGGGTAGAAGTGAGTTGCAAAAGTATTGTGTAAGGTGCTTAGGATCCAAGCATAGATTGTGAATTGTGATTTAATTGTGAAATTTATACATTTTTTTTGTTGAATTATAAATGCATTTGTAAGTTTAACAATTTTTATAAACAAAAAATTTAAAATTGTTGATTGGGATGTCATTTGAAATATATTTTGCACTATATCTAATTTGCTTAAATCTTCCATCAATATAAAGATACCATTCATAAATTAAATAAGGTTCATGGCTTCTTGGTGAAAAAAAAACTATAATTTATTCCAATATTCTACTCAATATTTCATTTACCACATGCTTATGAAACCTCTAAGAATCACTCACACCATGAATGAATTAAGATAGTTGTAATACAAATATCCTCCGAGTGTGACAATAATGTAGCTTCAAGTATCTCCAAAAACTAGTAGGAAGCGTTGAATTTGTAGTAATGTACTCAAGATTAAGAATTTTCATGGGATCTACTTATTACGATTTTATTTTGAAATTAGATAGAAACAATTTTCATCTTCTATTTCTCTCTCAATACAATTTATGTAAGAGACATGTTTCGTGGTTTTATAAGTAACAGGTGGTGGTGGTTTAAGAATTGTTAATGTGATGGGTATTCTTGCTAGTGGTGATGGTGGCTGTTAGTCTCCATAATGTTGGTGGTGGTTGTGTAGTTGCACGATAGTGGTTGTCGCAGATATTTGTTTTCAAAATTTGGCATTTTTAATTTGATGGAAAAGAAAGAGAGGAATACATTTGGGAAATAGTTTAGATTTTATTAAATTAAATTTATTTTATTTTGTTTTAAAATTCTTAATTCAGGGCATTGTTGTCTAATGTTGTAGAATATTACAAATACGTAGTTGGAGAAATGGTAGATTAGTTGGTATAAAGCTGTCATTACTCCTTATATAACTATGTAGCGTCTACAATTATTAATTCTCAAGATTTTGCATTTAGTTATTAATTTAACTATTGGCAAAAAAATTACTTGATATATACTAGTTTAATTTTTTTTAAATAACGGTTAGTATCAAAAGAAGATAACATATACAGATTTAACTTGTCCCGGATCGGTGACATAAACTACCTAGGGAATTGATTAAAATGGGCACAGGGACCATGGACCGATTTTATAGGGATCCATTACAATGAGAACCCTTAGCTAAAGTGTCAACCATTTAATTCGTAAATAAGAAACATGTTTGACAAAAATATGTGATTCAGGGATAATGATATCTTAAATATTTCACATGAATGACTGAGCTCTCTAATTAGTGTATGATGTTGAAAGAGTCCTATGGTAACCCCTAAACGATCCGTATACATGTTAACAACCCCTTTCACGACTGAGCTTGCATAGATACATTAATAAAGTACAACCACTTTTTTCTCCCTCATTGATTGGGCTACATAAAACGGTATTAGTTTCACAAATGATACTAACATTATCAATATCATTTAATACACATGAAATACCCATTGGGAAGTCTTCAATAATAATAGAGGTGTCACAAAAAATCATGAGGTTTGCTTGAGATTGGTCATTGGTCCTGTGACTAGACACTGTTTCTTCTTCCATATCAAAGCCTAGGCAAATATTTTGTAAAGTCATCAATTCCTTTCCCCATAACTCACATATCAGATTCTCAATGTGAATCAAGTTATAGGTACAATTCCACTTGATTACTTCATATTTGAACTTCATTCTTGCTATCCAAATGTTCCAACAAGTGTACAAAATGGGATTCGTTATAATTATGAGGATAACACTTGATATCCTTTTTTGATGGACTTTACTATCGATTCTTCAAAGAGCATTCCTTTACCAGTAATTTAGATTTACCCACATGGTAAAATATCATTGCAACATCTTCAAATGAAAATCTTGACCTTGGTGTTTTTATAACATATGCCGGATAATTTTTCATAGTGATGTCTCCCCATTTGTCATGAATTAATCCTAGTTGGAGACATCATTTTAGGTGTATTTATTAGGTTATAGGTCGATTTTCTTATTATTTTGTACATTTTCTTATTTTGTGCCATAAATTAATTATTTATTATTTTTAGAGCATATTGGGTTTAATTGTTTATTTAGTGTGTAGCTTTAAAGATATATGGTAACTAATTAGAGGGTAAGTTAATTCTAAGAGATAAAGGAAAGAGGATAAACATGGAAATTGGAGATAAAGACAAGGATTATGAAAAAGGAAAAGATAAAGTTGTCAAATAAATCTGAATTCCAGTAGCTGCGACCACAAAAGGGCTTATATCTCAAGATCTGCTAGGAATTTGGAAGAAGGGTCTACTTCAAAGTTAAAGAGCTTTCCGAGACGATCATTTTCGACTATTGGAACGGATAAGTATTGAATCAGTTACGGCCAAAACAAAACAACATCAAAATCTTATCTTTTCTAGATTCTAGGGTTATGAATTTGAGTTGGGCTTGGAGTCCAAAACATACCTTATACTCCAAGAAACGAATTAGGCCTTCCTATGCACTATAAATACAACCTCTATCATTATAAAATCATCCTTGGAAACCATTAAGCCAAGAGGAAGCGTACAACCCAAGAAAAGAAATCTGGAAGGAGAAGAACACCATATCATGTCTTCTTCAACCTTTATATTTGTAATTTCTTCTTTTTCTTTCTATAGTATGAACTAAATAAATTTAGCTTGATATTTAGCATATATGTATGAACCCTAGTTTTTATATTTATTTGGGATACATCGTATTTGAATTGAATTCATGTTTTATTCTCTATTTATGTGTTTTGTTTTTATGTCTGTTTTCCTTGCGGTGCGCAACGTTTAGGATTACCTAAATAGTAGTTAAATGGTCACCCGGAAGGGGTGTCTAATTATTGAAACCCCATATAATATCCAGAACAAGGCTTAGACCTGACAAATCAACCTAACTAGATAATCATTAGGGTATGTTTTCACCAATATCACCATGTTTGGAATTGAATTGCTTAGGGACTTCGTGGCGCTTGATAACCCTATGTTTAGGCAGTCTCGTGGTTGTTGCCATAGCCCCCTTAGTCGCTCTCAAGGTATAAGTTATGGTAATTTAGAATCCTGATTATTGCATATCTCATGATTCACCCTTATACGATAGAATAAACAAAACTAGTGGTGATTACTTTCTAATATCTCTAGCTAAACTATCATACTATCTGTTCTTCTCTTCTATTTAATTTTCAGTCTTTTAATTTATTAGTTAATTTTCTAGTTCTTAAAATCAAACAAAAATCTCTTTTCTTTTATTTTCCCGCATATTAATTTGTTCTAGCTTTCATATTTGCACATGATAATTTGCATAATTTCTTCCCAACATTCGTAGTCTCTGAGGAACGAATCTTACTTATCAATCAAAAGTGGCATACGTCCTATATACTTGTAGAACTGTGCTAGCCTAAGGTGTTTATTTGCACTTATTTTATTCATTATTTTATCACACCCTAGGCGAATCTCATGTTTTTAGCGTCGCTTCCGGGAACTACATCGTTAGTCCTTATGCATATATCTAGTGCTTTTATTTTAGTTAGTTCTATTTCATTCTTTTGTCTTTTAGTTTTGTTTTATAGATTTTCACAGATGGAGAACCCAAGGAGACTTGAATTACCCATCTCATTCAGAGTGCAACCACGCGTAATCCGCACTCCAGAAATCCAAGCCGCTAAATTTAGACCAGATCTACGGATTATAGCGCAGTTTGCAAATTATGAACAATTTAGAGGTGCTACACAACAAGATCTGGTCCGCTATATTCAGAAATTCATGCTGATATGTGACACTTATATCATAAAATGCATTACAAAGGAGTAGATGTATTACGTTATGTTCCAGTTCTTCTTGACCGGAGGTGTAAGCGATTGGTACGATACCCAACACCCTCATGTTATTCCAAATTAGGACAAGTTTCAATCAAAATTCCTAGACCGATTTTATCCGGTTAGTAGAAGATTAAAAGATATGTTGGAGCTCGAACAGTTTATGCAGGTTGACGGATAAAGTTTTGGTGAAGTATGGTTACGATTTAATGAGAAAAAAGTAAGATGTCCATTCCATATATCATCGCCAGAATATTCTTTAACCATGTTTTATGGAGAATTTAATGAAGAGTCCAAGGCAAAAGCAAATTTGTTAGGTAACAAAGGTTTCGTATTATTAGATCATGTAGAAGCCGAAAGTATTATGGAAAAAGTTACTGAGACCGAGAGAAGTTGGCCAAGTGACCCCAGAATCTCTGAAAATCAAAGAATTGAACAAACAACTTAAGGAATTACAAGAACAAGATCGAACAATAGATCAGGTAAATATAATACATACTATACCTTCGTGTCCTGGTTGTAGATCAAGAAATCACGTGTGGGAAAAGTGTATGAATAATCCAGCTGCAACTTCCTTTATATGTCATCAAACAAACCAGTATTCTAATGGTGATTATCATCCTCAAGGGAGTTACGCTAGATATCAGACTCCACAAAAGCGAAGTTGGGTCAGAAATCAAGAGACTTATCATCAAACCCAACCTCAATCCTATTATCAACCACAACATATTCATCAAAAAGCGCCAGTTTATGAAAAATCTTATCAAGAACCACCGAAACATTCAATGCAAAAAGCAAATCAAGAACAACCTTTGGGTTTTGATTCAAGTATGGATAAGATGATGAAATTAGTTGAAGAAAATATGAAGATGAGCCAGCGAAGACTTCAAACCCAGCAAAAGATAATTAAAAATCTCGATCATACTCTATCACAAATGTAGAGTACATTGCAAAATAGGCCAAAAGGACAACTCCCAAGTGATACTATTGCTCCTCAAGATGATGTTTGTCACGCAGTTGAATTGAGAAGTGGAAAACAATTACCTCCACCTATAAGAGACCCAGAACCAACCCCTATTCCTGAGAAAGTGGTTGAAGAAACAGTAAAGGATACGGTTGAAGAGGTAGTTGAACCAAAGAGTGTCCCAGAAAAGACACCAGAAAAGAAGAAAAGCTCAGTGGCACTTAATACACTCCTTCCACCACCATACTCATCACGTGTCAAGAAAAAGGACAATGAAAAAGTATTCAAGAAGTTCCTTGACATGGTGAGCAAGCTAGATATTAACATCCCATTTGTAGAAGGTCTCAAGAGTATGTCAAAATATCTGAAATTCATGAAGGACATTCTCTCTAACAAACGAAGCATAAAAATTGGGGAAACAATTGGATTGTCTGTGGAGTATAGTGCTATTTGTCAAAACAAGTTGCCACTGAAGCTACAAGATCCCAGAAGTTTTATGATTGTAATTGGTATTGGAGACATTTGGACTGGGAAAGAATTATGTGATTTAGGCTCAAGTATTAATCTCATGCCAAAGTCCCTATTCGATAAGCTTAATATAGGAGAGGTAGTAACCACTTATGTGGTATTACAAATGGCGGATTGCTCCCTCTCCCAACCAGTAGGTAAATTTGAAGATGTTTTAGTTAAAGCTGGTACTTTTATATTTCCTTGTAATTTTATTATTCTTGACTATGACACGGATAAGAATGTCCCCATCATCTTGGGTAGACCATTCTTAGCCACGGGGCGTACACTAATAGATGTTGAGAATGGTGAATTAATCATGAGGGTCCAAGACGAAAAGGTACAATTCAATGTGTTTAAGGGTATGAAATTACCAGATTCGAGAGATGAATGTTTGAAAATAGATGTCATCGGAAAAATTACACAAGAAGTCTTCAATGAAGCAAGCTTAGATGATGATCTTGACGGGTCCTTAGCACTTGAATCACAAAAGAAAGACAATAATACCACTGTTGAAGTTGCTGCATTAGGATCAAGTATACGAGAACAACTTCAAGAATCAGATGACATTGAACCAATAAAGAAACCATCTATAATGTTTCCACATGCTCTCGAAGAAAAACCACTTCCAGACCATCTACGCTATGAATATTTAGGTATGAACAAAACTTTACCTGTTATTATTTCTGCTAACCTTTCAGGTCCTCAAGAAGATAAGCTACTTCGTGTGCTTCGCGATAACAAAGAAGCAATTGGATGAACTATTGCCGACATCAAGGGAATTAGTCCTTCCGTTTGCAAACATAAAATTAATCTTGAGAACAAAGGAGGGCGATCTATAGAGGGACAAAGAAGACTCATGCCAACTATGAAAGAAGTGGTAATGAAGGAGGTAATCAAGTATTAGACGTGGGAATTATCTATCCGATCGCAAGCAGTGATTGGGTAAGTCCAGCGCAATGTGTTCCAAAGAAATGAAGTATTACTACTGTCCTTAATGATAAAGGTGAAGCCATACCATCAAGAACAGTTGTTGGGTGGCGAGTATGCATGGATTACCGAAGGCTCAACAAGGCTACAAATAAATTTCACTTCCCCTTACCGTTCATTGTTCAGATGCTAGACAAACTCGCAGGGAGATAGTATTATTGTTTTCTTGACGGATATTCAGGTTATAACCAGATTTTTGTGGATATCCTTGATCAACACAAAACAACTTTTACTTGTCCGTTTGGCACATTTGCTTATAGAAGGATGCCATTTGGTTTATGCAATACACCTGCCACGTTCCAGAGGTGCATGATGGCTATATTTTGGGACATGATTGATAAATATTTGGAAGTTTTTATGGATGATTTTTCAGTGTTTGGAGATAGTTTTGATGATTCTTTGAATAATCTTGAGAAAGTCCTCGTGAGATCTACATAAAAAGATCTTGTGCTTAATTGGGAAAAACGCCACTTCATGGTTCAAGAGGAAATTGTGTTAGGACATAAAGTTTTGAAAGAAGGGATGGAGGTTGATCATGCAAAAATTACAGTTATAAAAACATTACCACCTCCAGTTTCTGTAAAAGGAGTGAGAAGTTTCTTGGGTAACGCAGAATTTTACAAAAGATTTATTAAAGATTTCTCCAAGATCGCCAAACCGCTTTGTTCAGTACTTGAAAAGGATACTCCTTTAATTTTAATGATGAACATCTTCAAGCGTTTGTGAAGATTAAAGAGAAGCTAGTCTCCACGCCTATTTTTATACCTCCAGACTGGAAAGCTCTGTTTGAACTTATGTGCGATGTAAGTGATCACGCAATGGGTGTTGTGTTGAGGCAGAGGAAAGACAAGCTCTTCCACATGATTTATTATGCGAGTAAGACCTTTAACGGTGCCCAAATAAATTGTACAGTAACGGAGAAAGAGATGTTAGCTGTAGTATATGCTTTCGACAAATTTTGCACCTACTTGATTGGGAAGAAAACTACTGTATACACGGACCATTCAGCTATCAGATACCTTATGGAGAAAAAGGATGCTAAGTCGCGTCTTATTAGATGGGTACTGTTGCTACAAGAATTTGACATAGACATTCGAGACCGAAAAGGATGCGAAAATCAAGTTGATGATCATTTATCTAGGCTTGAAGACTCTTATGCCAACAAGGAACCATTATCGGTTAAAGAGGTATTCCTTAATGAACAACTTATTATTAAAGATGAGTTTGTGCCTTGGTATGCAGATATAGTGAAACTCATCGTGAGTGGTGTATTTCCTATGGATTTCAATTCACAACAACGAAAGAGGTTTATTCACAAGGCCAAACAATTATTTTGGGACGAACCATACCTCTGGAAAATTTGTAGTGACCAAGTAGTTAGAAGATGTGTCCATTAGGGCGAAGTTGATAAGATCATAGCAAGCTGTCATGGCGCACCATATGGTGGTCACTTTAAAGACGATAGAACTGTAGCTAAAATTCTTCAATCCGGTTTCTATTGGCATACCCTACACAAATGTTGTCATCATTTCATCCAGTCATGTCAAAGATGCCAGTTCACTGGTAATATATCAAAAAGGGACTAGATGCCGCTCAACAATATTTTAGAAGTCGAAATATTTGATGTATGGGGAATAGATTTCATGGGACCTTTCATCACTACCCATGGAAATCTTTACATTTTTCTAGTAGTGGACTATGTACCAAAATGGGTAGAAGCAGTGGCAACACCAAAGTACGATGCTCAAACAGTGACTAAATTCCTAAAAACAAACATCTTCACAAGACATGGTACGCCAAGTGTTCTAATCAATGTTAAAGGTACCCATTTCTAGCAAACCAGAGCTATATCTCTCTCATCTTAATCTTAAATATATTATTTTAGTGTCTTTCATTTATTAAGTTAACCATTATTCTCATAAATCACTCTTATTTACTTTCTTGTCCTTAATTTCATTGAACTACTCATTACTATGCTTTCTTGCTAATCCATTCGTATAACACACAAAGTCCTTGAGAACGAATCTTTACTTATCATTAAAACATGCGTACGACCTGTGATACTTGCAGTGAGTACCTTGTTTAGTGAGGGTGATAGTTGCATCTTTTATTGTCATATTTTTATCACACCTCAGCCGACACTAGGTTTTTGGCGCCGCTTCCGGGGACTCCTGACTTATTAGCGTGTTGGTTAATTTTTAGTATTGTATTTTTTAGTTATTTTTTTAGATTGACGCTTTCTTTTTCTTTTTGTCTTTCTCAGATTTTTTTGTATACTCTAAACTCCTAAACGTCAGTTCACAAACACTAAGAGAAGAGAGAGAATAAAGAAGAGTTATGTCTGTTCAAGAAGATTTAATTCCACCACATGGGGATAACCTTAATCTTAATAATAAACAACGTCATGTACCTATTCCCCCAATATTACCTAAGCCTCGAGTACCACTACTAGGAGAAAACAGGATTAATATACGTCAAGAACAAGATCTCCCAAGCTTGGGAGCACCTTTTCGAGTTCAACCATTAAGTTATCGTCCTCCAGAGATCCAAACATAAAAATTCAGACCCGATCTGGGTATGCTCAGTAAGTTGCAAGATTTGAACTCTATAGTGGAGCAACAATTCAAGATCCAATAAGAGCGATTCAGAAGTTCATGCAAATTTGTGATGCATATATTACTCCTGTAACTGCACACGGACAACTGTATTGTCACATTTTTTCGTTCCTTCTGACCGGAAATGCTGGTGATTTGTTAGATAGAGAACCACCGGGTACACTTATACTTGGGCAGAACTTCAAGCCGCATTCTTTAACCTTTTTTTATACAAAGAGTATGAGACTTAAGATCAGGTGGAGCTTGCCAAGTTTTTCCAAGAGAATGAAGAATAAGTAGGAGAAGCGTGGACAAGGTTTCAAAATAAATTAGCAAGATGTCCACTTAACGATTACATTCCATCTCTATATTTAGCTATGTTCTATCAAGGTATCAATGTAGAATGTATACTGAGGGTAGATAATGAACGCCATTGAACGCCATTGAAGGAGGTGCTGAAAATGTTGGGTTCGAAGCATGTAAGGAAATTGGCCTTGAAACATAAAAGAATGAGGAATTACCACTTGCTGCAGAAATTGTCGTAGAGGTTCCAGAAATTGAAGAAGAATCAACGAAGTCTAGCCCCTAAGACTCTGACTCCTCCGAAGAATCTGATTACATAAATCTTCTCAAGGACATGCAAGAAGAGATTGGATCGGTAGTTGAACTACAAGCTAGTAGAGCATTAGAGAAAGAGGAAGAAGCCTCAAAAGAGTAGAAAGGATAATTTGCACCTACTATGCAAGAAAAGAAAGAAGAAAAGAAGGTGGCTTCGCCACCAATTATTCCAACTATGTCAACATCTATTCCTATGAAAAATCTAAAGGTTGACATTGAACTCAATGCATTTGTATATGCATACAGTACAGATAAAACCAATGCCCAGATGCTTGGAAAATCATAAAGAAAGGGCTTACACCGCAACATGTATTCATGCAAGTTATTCCAGAGAAATATGCGAGTGTAAATGCCAATAGAGAGGTTGTGGCTCATACTGAGAGAGTCTCGGAAAGTATTGAAAATGATTTCCCACTCAAGCTCAAAGATCCAGGAAGCTTCAATCTTCCTATTCAAATTAGTGGTAAGGTCAAAGTGAAGGCCATGTGTGATGTGGGTTTGAGTGTGAATCTTATAGACTTTCCATCGAGAAGGTGGAAAATGCTCTCGTGAACTTACAATTTGTGGATAGATCAGTGACAAAGACATGGGGACAGTGTAGGACGTTCATGTCCAAACAAGTAATATCACCATCCCTACTGAATTTGTTATTCTTGATTATGATGCAAATAAGCAGGTTCTAATCATACTTGGAAGGTCGTTCCTGGCCACAAGTCAAAACATCATCAACTTCCATGAGGGAACAGTTACCCTCTGTGCTAAAAATGTATCTGAGACATTCTATGAATAGGGAAAGAACCCAATGAAGTTAGATCCCACTGTTCATGTCATCCACATTGCTACAAAGTACAAAATACTAGAAGAAATCCAGGAAAATCCTGTGGATTCCAATGTTCGATACGTAAAGGGGTTAGTATTATGTTTTGGTTGGATGATTAGTTAGGGGGAGGGACTTTGATTGGCTGGGCCCTTTTGTCCATTAGTAGAGTGGTCTGTTGTGAAAAGTTCAGTGATTATATCAGGGAGGATGGGTCTTGGGATTGGGTTCGCTTTCAGCACATGTTACATCATGCCAAGCTAGCCGATATAGCCAATAAAGAACCAGAATTGGATCTAGAATTAGATGATGCTATCATCTAGTCTTATGAAACTTGTGGGAGGTATTCGGTCAAGTCAGCTATTAGAGACCCACTTGAGCATGAGGAGGTGAATGTTTCGATTGGGGGAGGTTATGGAAAATACGATGCCCTTAAAATATACAGGTACTGATGTGGAGAGCAGTCCAAGAGAGACTAGGTACGTGTGAAAACCTTGTCAAAAGAGGTATGAATGTCTCAGCTGTATGCCCATGGTGTGGATTGGTGGATGTAAATTCGTTTCACTTGTTTAAGGAATGTATTTTTGCTAAAATTATTTGGGATAGAATTAGGGATGATGTTAGATGGGACAGGAACCGGGGCGTTGAAAGGGAAAAAATGGGTTATGGTGTGGAAGAGGTGCTCGATAATTTAGGTAGACAATTTCGTGATAGGGGGGGAAAGAGTGAGCACCGCTGAAATACGAAGGAAAGATGGGAGAACACGGGGGTCTGGTATTGAGGATATAAAGCCTCCATATGAAGGGTCTGTTGGACATGCTTCAGTAATAGTACCGTATGTTGGTATCAATAGCCACTCAAGTATTCAGCAGCATCAGGATGGAATCAATACATAAAATTAAACTCCAGGGACCTTTGGGTGCAATTCAACCTTTGTTATTTCTGCATGGATCTATGCTGGAAATTACAACGCTTATAGAGCCCATCGGGATGGGAGAGATCACAGTACTTCAGTTTCTCATCCAGGGACCTCAGAGTGTAATTTCCAAAATTTTAGTGAACAGGGGTCCAGGGACTGCAGATCAGGCTTGTTCTCATGATAGGAAACAACCCAGAAACGCGGATGGAGTGCATAACTTGGAAGCTGATACGCAAAACAGGAGCAGCAGATTAGACAATCATCTAGTAACAGGAAGTCAAGTTGTTGTGGGCGTTTCACCAGCAATGAGTCACGAGAGGTATAGATGGTGGAGGAAAAATATAGCGGTATTAGGTCTTTATGAGGGTATTACTTGGAATGTGTTCTTGGGAGAAATGATTGGTGTCATGTGGAAGGAGTGTAACAATGTGATATTTAAGTATGGTATTCCTCCAAGTGCAACGCAGATGATTAAGAAAGCCAAGTGGATAGCTGGTGATTATTTAAGAGTGTGGGGCCCGCATTTTGGTAAGAAGGTAGCACGTAAGAGTCATGTGGAGATGATATGATGGTGTAAATCCAACCGGGGTTATAAGCTAAATATATATATGGGAGTTGTATTAAATCCCAAGGAAAAGGTGGTACAAGAGGTGTATTTTGGGACATGGAAGGGAGATGGACTCAAGGGTTCTCCATGGGGTTTAGGTGTTCTATTCCGGTTGTTATGGAAATTAGAGTGATGTATGACGTGCTCATGTTGGCAGTCAAGATGGGGGTAAGGGAACTAGTAGTGGAAACTGACTCCTAAGAAGCATCTAAGGTAATAAATCAAGACAGTAGGGAGAGAGGGTCAGCAGAATTATGGGTTGATCGAATTAAGCAGATAATGAGGGAGAACACATCGTGTGAAATCAAAGGAATAATTAGGGAAGTAAACGCTTACGCGGATTTGCTAGCGAAACAGGGCTTGACGCAGATTAACGAATATTCTACGTTCATTGATCCACCAGATTAAATATGGACATCTGTGCTTGGAATATCCCCAAGAGAGTGTATACGCCGGATCTTGAGGTGGTATTTAGGTCCTAGTCGTTCTTGTTATTCCAAGGTCTATGGACCTCTTATGTAAGAAAAAATATATATACATATAGCTACTTATTTTTTCGGGATATTTAATTGTTTCTGATTAAGGTAAGTAAATAAAGTATCCCCTAAATAGTTAGTAAATTAATTAAACCCTATAATTTGAATTGGCATGAGAATATTATTAACTTTCTATGTATTTTTGAAATAATTGATTTAATAAATAATTACATCGAAATATTATATTTAGCATTAAGTAAATAGATTAAACCCTAAAAATAGTAATCTTATGCATTAAGCACTTTATAATTATTAATTATATGAATATATTACTTAGTAATGATGATATGTTAGTTACAACAAATACCCATACAATGACAATTTTTTAATGATAGTTGTTACAACCGTCATTTAAAAAAATTGACCTCCATTTTTTATGACGCTTATTTAAGTTGTCAATATTTAAACTAAGATAGAAAACCACTCAACGGTGAAAAGGAATTAGTGCTTACCTCAATAGGTTCTTGAATAACGAGTGAAGTTTGTCAAATTTGTCAAAACGTTCCTTAATGGAATGGTGACCATTAGAGTCAATTCTAGCAAAGAAGAGTACATTACGAATCAAATTAGTCTTGTCCCAGTGACGTTTTTTTGGATGAGATCGAGATAGAGGCTACTAAACAATTTATTAGCGGTCTTTTTTTTAAGGTTAGGAAGGAGATAGTCAATCGAGGTGAACTTTATCATACTGGTGTTACAGAAATATTCAACTCTCATACGTATGTTATTGCATCCCATAACAACTCGAGACTGATATAGAAGGTATGTTTTACTTTCGACGGATCGAGGTTGATGCTCGAGTGCTCTAGCCTCTTATATGAATCCAATTGAATCCCTTGCAGGCATATACATTCTACGTTATGAAAGTGGAGGGGGTCAAAGAACTCCCTAAATGTTGCGTTAAATTCTGATGGACCATATCGAGCAGCCTTACCATCAAGACAACTGTTTATTGGATTTTAGCACTTCCAATATAGAAACAACCAAGATGGGTTACTTGAATGCCAAGTGGAAAGACATGCAGTATCATGCGACTCGTAGCAAAAGAGGATATAAATATACGCTTGAAGAGATGACGAAGGTAGTTGATCGTAGTAGCGACTATCCAAACAAATATGGAACAATCGTAGTGGTTCCTTCGACAATACAAATTGTTGTAGTTGATCTAATTAAGGCATGACCTAAGGGAACCACTAATAGGAAACCACATCTATGCAGTCTTTGCAGATTAAACGTTGACAGCGTCGAGGCTAACGAATTGGTAGACGTTATTCATCCACCCTCTCAATATTTATTTTTTAAAATACTACTTTAAGATTATGAATGTAATATTATTTCATTGTTTAATTAAAGTAGGAAGAAAAGTAAGTTTACTTTAATTAGGACTTGCTTTATTTTGATTAAAATCATAATATAGTTTATAAAATACAAATTCCGAAAATTAAAACATGTACTAGTAAGATTTTGGGTTAGGGTTTAATAATTTCTAAAAGTTAAACTTTTTCTAATTAATTTAGAAAGTAAGATATAAATTAACTTAAGTATATTTATAGTTCAATATAATGTTTGTTTTTATCATGGATTACTTAAAATGGGAGTAAATCATGGTGCAAGATTAAGAAATAAATCGAAAAAGAAAAAAAACCAACTTAATTCATAAAAATAAACATGCAACAAAATATTTCCTTCCATTTCGAGGATATAACGCATTTAAATCTCGAGCTAGTTTATTACTTTATATGATTTAGAGTATATATCTATGAGTTTCGAGTATATTTAGATTCTTCCTAACTTATAATATCCATGCATGTATGTTGTTCCTTATATGATTAAGTGCATTAATCCTTACATACAAGTGTCGTGCATCTTTGTGACTGTAGTTCTTTTTCGATTTTCGAAGTGGAATATGCACTAAAATCTCCTATGTTGCTTCGCAAAAGATCTTTAATTCCTTGACTTTGTTTTATGTACGTCATGTCCATTATTTTTTCCATGTCTTAACCTTCAAGCAATGAAACAGATTTACCTAAAGGCTCTATTTGGCTCTATTTTCTGACCCTATACTTCAAAATACCAAAACATTGAAAAAAGCGAAAATAAATTGAAACACAAGACTGAAACGGATTTGCCGATAAAAAAAAGACTAAAACAGATTTACCTAAAGGATCTATCGGCGCAGGTTAATAGAATGATTGGTCCTTGTGCTATGCAAAATATCCCATTACACCCAATAAGTGCTTAAAACACAGGGTGTATCTGGCTATTACATATAACACAAGAATAAATTGTATATTTACCATTTAATTAATCAATTATAAATGTTAATTATTTAAATTAGTATAATAATTAAATCGCAATTAGAGGCGAAACAACCCATCTTCTTCCATAACAATATCGTCAACAATTTTTTGCAAAACATAGATAATCTAACTCTAATCATTTATTTATTCTTAATCAGTGTTAATAATTCAAACCCAAAAAGACCCTAATAGTGCTAATTATTGTATACTATTACTATAGTGAAAATATGGCTAGCCGTTCTTTAAAAGCATCCTTGATTAAGTCAAGATTCTCCAGAGACTCCCATGTGTTTGCCGATTTTGGCCATCTACGCTTGCTCGGCAATAAATAAATACAAAACTAACATTTTTCTTATTAATCCAAATTTAAATAACAAATTTAAACAAAAATACACAACTTTTATTTTACGCAGACACATTCAAAAAAATGGGCAATAAAGTACATACCCTATTCAGTTTCAACACAGTTGCAAAATTTTGACATGTAACGCATGGAAAAAATCAAAATTAAGAAACAGATAAAATACAAATATTTTTTAACTATATAATTATTGATTATAGTAATTTAAAAAAAGTAGTAAATGATTAATTACCTTTATCATTCTCTTTTTTCATATGGCTTCCATCTCATAGAAGCCTTCGACAAGTTTTGGGGCTTCATCGCCACTTTGGGCCAGCTCATCCTCGCCGTTTACAGCTCTACCATCTTCATTTCCAACAGCTGGCTACACTCGGTTTTTGTTGCTTATGACGATGTGTTTCTGGCATCTTGTATCCACAGGGGGCAATTGCATTGACGGTGCTTTTATCCGTTTCTTTTGAAGGTGGAGGTGGTGGTGGAAGTTAAATTGGCACATGTACGGGGTTCGTACGGTGTACTGCTACTCTACTGCTCTTCACTCCTTTCATATTTTTTCTCTATTTCTCTGTTTTTGTAAGAAAAAAATCTCTCTCAAATTTTAAAATTACTTTATTTTCTTTCAAGTTTCTTTATTTTATATATGGTTTTGTCCTAAGTTGTTTGCAATAAATTTTAACTTTTTTTTCTTAATTAAATGAATTATTTATTACATTACAGGAAAAAAAATACGTGATACCTTTTATTAATTGCCAACTCAAATTTCTTTATCATTTATTTCATTTCTTAATTAAGCTTATATTTATTATATATAAATATTTTTATTTGTGGAGATTTATGATTTTAGAATCAATAAACTAAAATATTCCTTTTAATACGTTTCTTGATAAAACTAATTGAATTTCTTTTTTTTAATATAATATAATGGTCATTATCTTAAATTTTATTGACATGAATTGTCTACTTTTTCTATCTTCTCCACCTTATAACAGAAATATTTTCCCTAATAGAGTTTATTATTCTTTTCAAAATAGTTTTTAAAGTATTTATCCAAAATCTTATGTCATAAATATATTAAAATATTGCAATAATTTTAAATCGATAGGTTCAATTTAATAACATACTATTTTAATTTGTATATGGATAGTCTAAACCAATGAAAAATCATTTACATTAAACAAGTACTTTATATACATTAGGTTTATAATGTTAATTTACAACGTGGATAATTTGAATCGATCAGAATTTGACCGTTGTGTTGACTAATACAAAAATTAGATTTGAAATTCAAATTTCAAAAGCAAGAATATATTTTACATACTGATAGTTTGAACAAATTAGAAATCATTACTGTAAATCGATTTGTTGATTTAACACCGTTAAACATCAAAATCCTGTGTAAAAAACATTGCAGATTTTAATCGAAATAGGTTATCCATATAATATCAATTAAAATACAAACATCTAAAAGATTGTATATATTATATAAGTGATATAGATAATAAATAAGAAAAATTATCACCTCTTTCCAATCTAGAATTCCATCTTCTGGAACCAAAATAGGATGGCCAAACTTGCGAGTTTCTCCAAATTTACAGGTTCTGGTGAGCATATAATGTGCACAATCCTTCTCTCCCGGCCATTGTATAAAATTTGGAAAATTTCTCGAACCTTTGAACTTAGGACGCTTCACTTGAGGGTTTGTTGCATACCAAGCTTCTGTTTGCCCAATTGGGTTATGAGCGCCGTATATACTCTGATAATATAGCGCTATCATAGCATAAGTATATGTTATTATATTGATATACAATCTAATATATAATAGTATATAAGTAATTAAGATATTCTCGTATGTAAATTTAAAAGATTGAATTGAAATAAGAAATTAGACATATATATCAATTATTGACACTGAATATAAATGAATCATCACCTAGCAGGCAATTTAATCTAATTGTTATAGAAGAAAGTGATTTCGTTAAGGGGTAGATGTGTAATTGAAAGATCTAGAAGAGAGTTAAAAGGAAGGGGAGTTACCATCAGCGGAAGAGCGTTTGAGTCCAGCTGCAACGAGTGGGTCGGAAGCGGCGGAGGCGGCGTCAACACCAGGAGGACCATGCAATGTAGCGGTGGTAGTTGCTCTAGAATAGGTGATTTGTATTAACGAATGTTTGGTATGAAAATTTTTGTTTTCCTCCATGGTTGAAGGTTTGAAGCATTCAAACATTCAAAGTATTTTTTTTAAAGTTAGGGACGAAAACGGTTGGAGGTGGCGGTGACATGGCGCCCTCTAACGGTGACTTACAAAAAAATGGAAAAAGAGCTAACGGTGTTAAAAAAGAGGTTCAGCGAAAAAGGGTAAAACGTAAGATCGGGGCGGATGTTAAAGGATTTCCATGGGCTTTACCCTAATATTTTTACACAACACAAAAAGGGTATAAAAGTTGTTTTATGTAAAATAATTCTGCTTTAATAATGTGAATCCAAAAAAGTGATAACTTAATCAATTACTTTATTTTCCTTTATTCATATTTTTATAATCCAAACACGCTTATCACTTTTCTTTCCATTTCTTTAATATTTGTATATTCCTATCATTTCTTTTTCTTTAATAATTTGAATATAAACAATCCATAAATGAAAGGAAGTGGAACTCGTTGGTGTTATAAATTTGACCTTCTTGGATTTTTCCATGATCATACGTACTATTATCGTAATAGAAGCACATAACATATGCATATAGTATGTATAGTATGTATTTGTCATTGTTTCTAAATTATCATAAACTCTAACCAATTTTATTGTTTCAAAAAAATGGTAAAAAAAATTAAATATACCTTTTTTTACTTTACTTTAATAATCAAGATATGATATCAAGTGATAATAACAAATTAAATAATAAAATTAAATAATAAAATTAAATAATAAAATTAAATAATAAAATTAAATAATAAAATTATTAAATTTATAATTGTTTTTAAGAAACAAAATTTACAAAACATAAAAAATTAATAATTTAATAAGGCTTATTTTTATACTTAGAATGAAGTAAAAAAATATAATATATAGAAAAAATATAACGTACCTTGATAGATATTGAAATATCATAATCAACGATCTTTCCTCTTAATATTAAATCTTTTTCACCACCAAAGATAATCCAATCTATACTGTTAAAATTAATAATAAAAGCTATCAAATAAAAAATTAAAAATAGTTCACACAAAATTTTAAAATCTATTGAATTATAGTAAATTTTATTTTGTTTAATCTTTGAAATAAATATAATACGGACAAATATGTCTCATTTCATTATTCAATGGATATTACATTATTCAGATCTACACATTTACAAATATATTTGATATTAAAAATCTTCTTTATATCTTACACATGTATATATCAAGCCCCTTATATTATGAAATAAAATAAAGAATATAATACTTTATAAATATTTGTGTATATCTAATATACGTTTCAGACCATCATATGTACATTCACAATTCTATAAAACAGAAAAAGATCAAGTGACTTACATAAAGAACACCATTGAAGATCCAAAACTTTAGAATTAGATAGAATGAAGTTCACATTATACATTGACCAATCTTCAAATTGGGTAAAATCTATATATCTATTTTTTTAAAGGTTTGTATAATAGATGAAAGATGTGGCGGCTAGGTTTTTTTATCAAGATCTGATGTTATGGAGAGATAATAAAAGATGGGTAGATATATGTTCGATATTATAAGTCAATATACAATTCTAATAATGAAATGAATAACTTTTAATCAAATATATTATAACTGCTTTTTATATATTTTAAGAAATTTGGACCCGTGGACCAAAAAACTTCATATGTATTTTAGTAAAATAATCATAACAGCCCACTACGTAATGATTATTTATATATTAATATCTATTCAATGTTATATTGTACTATAAATAATAGAACATGATTAGTTATATATTATATATTCTATTTTATCATAAAATCGGAACATAACAAGTCAATAAACTTAAATTATTTTGAATGAAAAATATATATAAAAATTAATTTAAAAAAATAAAGGTAAAAATTATCTTGTGTTATCATTTTCATATATTTTTTTCTTATTATGGAGAAATAAAATTTACTGAAACCAGTTGAGTTAGCTTAACTATGCAAAACTTTTCTATTTTTTCAACACTTAAAAGAGAGGTACATGATTCGAATCCTCTCCCTTACGGATGTAAAGTAAGAGGTACAACGATCAAACTTCTCTCTAAATATGGATAACCTAAATCTAATTTACTTGGAAATATACATAAGGAGACGTGTATATCTCCGTGGGATTAGTCGTGATGCGCGCAAGTTGCCCGAGAAC
Organism: Nemophila menziesii; assembly: GCA_029959085.1. Classification (NCBI taxonomy): domain Eukaryota; kingdom Viridiplantae; phylum Streptophyta; class Magnoliopsida; order Boraginales; family Hydrophyllaceae; genus Nemophila; species Nemophila menziesii. The sequence goes on from JARWIR010000044.1 coordinate 1,425,203, forward strand.
ACCTATGTACTCAAAAAAATAATTACTGATGTGATACAATACCAAATACCCATGTATTTTCCTTAATTGTCGAATATCTTCTTATGGTATAAAAAAACAAATAAGAATTTCTTAATACATTATCAATTCAAGGCAATCCCCTTTCTATATTGTTTTCTTAATGTATTGTTTGAAATTTTAGAAAAGAAAGAAAATTAAAGAAATATAAAAAAAGAAAATAAATTTTTTTTTCAAGTAAATAAATCAAGAACTTTTATACAACGATTTAAGGAAAACATAAAAATCACTCAACGAGCCATTCTTCCAAGTAGAAGTATCAATATTACGTCTTGCACTTCTTAGATGTAAGATCTGTAATGCTATTAAATTTCATGTTAATGAAGTTAACCTTCCAGGAAGGGAACTTCGCAAATCAGTTCCTTATTTCGGCAATAAAAGGGTAAATTTGCCATCGAAGACCTATGCGTTTTGAGATACCTTGAACCATTTCAAGGTTATCGGAGTAAAAAGAGATACTCTGAAGATTACAATTAGCAGCCTTTCTCATAGCAAGAAGGACCGCCCAACTTTCACCTTCAATAGGGCTCCTAACGAAAGATCTGGAGACAATATTGTGAGTGATTTTACCTTCCTTCTCAACTGCAATCGCTGCTATACCTGAAGGTTCATAATATCTTTTAAACGACGCATCACTCATGAAAATATAATTTGAATCGTCTGTAAATATTGGGTTGTTCTTAATCATAGTATCATTATTGTCCTCATTTCTTATTGTACTTTTCCTTTCATGTTACTTTCCATCAGTAGTCTTATTATTAAAGAGATCGTTCATAGCCGAGTGAATTTTAAATAAGACATCCTTAATCGCCCATGGAATATTATCGTGAAAACCCCTCATTTTCGCCTTCCATAAGTTCCATAAAGTAAGTCGAAAATAGGCGGTAAATTCATTTTGATCCCATCCATTCATAACGTACTTCTTACACATTTCGATTAAATAATCTCCTAATTCACATTTTCTTTCTTTTTCAATAAGTATTTGTAACCTTGAATTGGCCCAAATTGCCATAGTTAAAGGGCATTTAATGAAGAGATGTTCCATATCTTCCTTACCAAGCTCATACCATTCACAAGTATCATCTTTGACACACTTCCTTATTTTAAGATTTTGTTTGGTAGGTATAGCTCCATTGCAAATTTTCCATCCAAAAGATCTACCTATATCCATAACGTTTGATTTCCAAATAATATTCCAAAGACTGTTATTATCATATTTACCTTGAGATGACGACTACGCTTCATTTTGTACTTCCACTTCCAATAATTTATGGTAACCTGATTTGGAGCTATATATACCATCCTTCGAGAAAGGCCAAATTAATTTGTCTTCTTCCTTGCTTATTAGCATATGAATCATACATATATCACTGACAATGTTTGGTGGGAAAAGTTGTATAAGTAGCTCCATATTCCAATTCGTCATATCTTCATTAAAGAGTTGTGCTACTATATCCAATTTGCAACCAACCAGTTTCTCCGAAGATATATTATTGCCAATCCACTTCTGGTCCCATATATTAATATTTAAACCATTTCCAATTCTCCATATTGAGTGTTGTTTGATAAATTGAATTTCTTTATAAATACTAGTCTAGCTACACGATCTTTTATTGGAGATTTTTGCATTGAAAATATTATTAAACGAAGAGTAGATACCCTTTAATACCTTAGCTACAAGTGAGTTAGGATTATTCATAATTCTCCAGGATTGCTTAGCTAAAAGTGCCAAATTCATTTTTTGAATGTCTCTGAATCCGATACCTCCAATAGCTTTAGCTCTCGCAATTTTTTTTCCATTTTACCCAGTGAATTATTTTTTAGTACTAGAATCCTACCAGAAATTAGCTAAAATTCCAAATAATTTCTTGCAAAGTGATTTAGGGAATCCGAAGATAGACATTGCATATTAGGTATCTCTTGAAGCACTGCTTTTATAAGTACCTCTTTGCCTCCATCGGAAAGTAAGTTAGCAAAGTAGCTGGATGATTTATCTAGAAGTTTGTCTTTGATATAATTTGAATTCTCTGATTTTGATCTTTTAAGAGAAAAAGGAATCCCCAAGTACTTACCAAAGGTTGATGTCCTTGTGACATTTAGATTTTTAGCCACCTCTTCACAAATGTTCTCTGGAGTTCCTTTGCGAAACAAAATTGACGATTTTTGAAAATTAATTCGTTGACCAGACGCTTGACAAAAGAGAGATATGGTATCTTTAAAAGCTTCAATTTCAGTCTTATCAATATTTATGAAAAATAGAGCATTGTCGGCAAATAAAAGATGTGTGAGACTTGGACAATTTCTGGTAATTGTAATACCTTTGATATTACCTTCCCGACATTGATAGTTAATAAGACCGATAAGACTTTCCGTTAGAATTGAGATTAGGAGAGGAGATAGCGGATCGCCTTGTCTGATTCCCCTAGTCGGTAAGAATTTATTAAGTCTTTGTGAGTTAACTTTTATCTGGAAAGACACCGTAGATATACAATTATAGAGCCATTCAATCCATTTCTCACAAAAGCCAATAGCCTTAAGGGTTTGTACTAAAAAATCCCAGTTGACTTGGTCATAAGTCTTCGCCATATCAATTTTAACCGCCGTGAAATGTTTTTTTTATTTTCTTTTATTCTTAAGAAAAAAAAGACTTCATGTGTAATTAATATGTTGTCTTGGATACTTCTTCCTTTAATGTAAGTTGATTGAGAAGGTGATATTAAATCATCCATAATCGGCTGTAATCTATTGGCAACAATCTTTGATATAATTTTATAACTAAAGTTGAGGCACGTAATAGGTCTATAATCCGCCACTGATTCTTGAGACTCTCCTTTTGGGTTAAGAGTAATCAAAGTGTTATTGAAACCATTGAGTGGTGTATTATTTTTTGAAAAAATTGTTAACAATTGTAAAGATAGCATCATTAAGAGTATCCCAATTTTCTTGATAGAAATTACCTGGTAAACCTTCTGGTCCTGGGGCTTTTGATCCCGACGTATCAAAAACAGCTTTTGTAATTTATTCAATATCTGGTAGTTTAGTACTTTCCTCATTGGTGTCGCCTAGGGTGTGATAAAAATAGATAAACACTATCACCCTAGACAGGCACAGTATTGCAAGTATTGCAAGTATTACAGGACGTATGCAAGTTTTAATGATAAGTTGAGTTTGTTCTCAGGGACATAGTGTGTTAATCGAATGGACAGAAATAACGAGTAAGAAGTAATTACTTAAAAGACAGAAAATTAAATAGAGAATAATTCGAAATATCTAAATTAAACTAAGAACATTAAAGACAATAAATTAAATACGAAGAATATGAGATGAGAAGTATAGCTTAGAATTTACTAGTATGCACTAATCCTTCTAATTCTCTCTATTAAATCTCGTTAATAAGGGAGATAATTAGCTCTTAGATACTTAGTCAGGATTCTAAATTCCCATACCTTAGACCTTGAGATCGACTAAGGGGGCTACGGACACACCACGAGGCTGGTTCAAATAGGGTTTATAAGCGCTACCAAGGCCCTAAGCAATCAATTTCCATACATGGTGATAGTGATTAAATCATACCCTAATGACTATCTAGTTAGAATCAGTGTTGTTAGGACTAATATCGACACTAGACGTTATGTGGTGTTTCAATAATTAGACACCCAGCTAAGGTGATCATCTAATTACTATTAAGAAAGCCTAAAATGATAAGTTCTAGGACAGGGAATAAATAAAAACACATAAACAAATATAAAGGTAAGAAGCTAATATCAGATTAAAACATGTAATTCCCAAAGAAAATTAGATAGAAAGAAATTAGAATTCATAGATTATACATGCTGCAAAACCCGAACTATGGGAGTTCAGTTCATACCAGAAGGAAATAAACTAAAAGAAATAATAAAAGACATCATCATGCTCTCTACAATAACTTGAAAGAATAAAACCTTAAGAACTAATTACTATGAGGCAAGGATGATTTACAAGTGATATAAGGGTGTATTTATAGGTGTTTAGAAGACCTAATTCGTTTTCTTGAAGGAGAAGGTAAGTAGTGGATTCCAAGCCCAACTCAAATTCGTAACCCTAAAACATGAAATCAGGCCCGTTTTTGTTTTGGTCCTAGAAGCTTTAATACTCATCCGTTTGACGCGTATGAGTATACCAAATTCATCGTCTCGGAAAGATCTTCAACTTTGCGCTTGACCATTTCTCCAATTTATACACCTATTTTGAGATATAAGCTGATTTGTGGTCGTAGGTGCAGAAATTCAGGTTTAAGGCAGCTTTTCCTTTTCCATGTTTTTAGCTTTTGTTTCCTTATCTCCAATTTCCATGTTTATCTTCTTTCCTTTAGCTCTTAGACTTTGACTTGGACTCTAATTAATTACCATATATCTCTAAAGCTTCACACTAAATAAATATTTAAACCCAATATGCTCTAAAAATAATAAATAATCAATTCAAGACCCAAAATAGGAAAGTGTACTAAATCATGATAAAATCGACCTATACTCTAATTAATACGCCTAAATTGATGTCTCAGAAATATATTAAATCATCACAAATGAGGAGACATCAAGACCCCCAACTCAAAGTTGTATCGTCGCGATACAATAAAAATGAAAACCAAGATAAGTCTATAAATACACACTTATATAATTTTCAATACAATGGGAAGAACACAACAGAATATATAGAATAGACATAAAGCAATTACTCAGAAAATTTCATGCAGTTATATTCATAAACTACATGCATGTACACTTCTCATATCCATAGTCAACACGGCTTGAATTCAAGATCAGATTAGTTTCGCAATGTAAGAATGATTGAAACTTTACGCAGTTCTCCATGGAAGCTATAGATTGTTCATAAAACTTCACTAGTATTCAAAGACCCACTTAACTACTCTCTAATAGATCAATCACTTCTTAATTACATAGCAAAGAATCAAACGATCTTTAAGGTTGTAATTTAGTCTTAGGGACGGTAAGATAGTATATTTGGATTAATTAGAGTGAGCTTTTGTCTCTCTCCTCACTAGCCATCAACGAATCGCCCCAGAGCTTGAGTTACTCTCGTAAAACGTTTCTCACTCAACCCAATGAATTCCTTGATGCACAATTTAGCATCCCCAATAACCCAATTCAAGCATAAGATGTTCACTTAAAAATTCCACTTTGCCGGCCCGAATATATATATTTTCTTTTTAAATCATTTTCTTTAAGCTATGACTCTCTTAATGTTGAGATATCATGCTAATTTTTTTCATATATATTTTTTTTTTCGTTTCTTTTAATGCCCTTGTTGGCAAATTTAGCTCGTAGCTTCTTTTTCATTCACTATTACCCCGGCAAAGGGTTCCAAAAAAAAACCTATGAATCATCATCACTATAAAGAACAGAGCACAATTAATAAGCTAAAAAAAATCCCATCCCTATAATAATTCTCATAATGGTGGACCCACCACCCTAAACTCAAGCTCTAAAACAACTGTCTATGCATCGCGATTCGAGTGCGGGTCATATGGAAAAGTCCTATAATCTAAAGGGATATGGCTTATAATGTGTTTCAATAAAAAGCTTTAGAAAGGCTAGAAGAGGCTAAGAAGGATATAGCATATAATATCAAAATAACAAGGTGAGAAGGTATAAAAAGGCTTCAAGTGGCTTCAAATATGAAAGAACTGCCTTAATCACTTTCTACACCATGTAATTTCGTTATTCTCTTACCTTTAGCATTTTCATCAAATGGGTTTGTCAACTAGCTTGGATCTCACGGCCTACACACTTCTCAAGGTTCCCTGAGATTGAACATACTTTCTATCGCATTGCTCACCAAATTTTTCTTTACTATCAACGTGTGTTTTCCTGCAAATACTCAAAGCATACAAATAACATAGCTCATAAACATACTACATACTATCATCAATTCACTGAGCTTATGCTTTCAAGCTATTAAACACACTCTACACACAATTCCCATGTATCAAAAATTTTAATTTCTACCTAAAAACAGAAAAATGGAGATGAGAGACAACGAATCCCCACACCCTGGTGGTCCTTTGTGTGTTCTAAATAAATGCAATAAATAATCGAACCACAACCGCAAGTGTACTGTTGTCCCAAGTAGTATAATTGATAAAACAGATTCGTTCCAAGGACGGGATGGTTGACTACAATGTTTAACAAGTAATGATTGGTTGCACTTATGAAAACGAGTAAATAAGATATGTTTGTTTGGTTTTTGATATTAAAGCTACTAAATGAAAGACAAATTATAAATGCAATAAAAAGCTAAGACGCAGGTAAAATGATGTAAAACGCAGTATGAGAAGTAGTGCTTGAGAACGCAAGGATCCTCCCAATCCTATTTCCTAACTTATGTTGTTTAAGGGCTAAATTGGTCAATTACAATGGTCGGGATTCTAAATTCCTTGTACCCCCGTTAGGGTGGACTATAAGGCGATCCTAGAGTGTCACTAGTCCCGTCAGGGTAAATATGATCCACCTTTGGATGTTTAAGTTTTGTTACCTCATTGGCCATAGAATTAGCTAAGTTCGTCAGAATCAATAGCTTCTATCCTAGATTGAATAAATGGTTCTGTATTTAAACCCTCCGTCAAGATGATCCAATTGCCACTAATTGGAATAGCCTAAATACTAACACCTGTTCCTAGTTCATGACGATAAAAACAGTAAATAATCTCAATTTATAGAAAAGAGTAAAAGCCCCAATCTAATTTAATTTAACAGAAACCCAAATTCAACATTCGTAATTCAATAAGATTGGGATTCACCCATTAATTGTTCTCAAGCACTATTAAATGTTTAGCTCATACTAAATGGAAAAACTAAATTAAAAGTAAAGGAATTCATATTGTTTACAAAATTAAAGATAAAAAGAACCTAATTTCCGGAATAGGAATGACTACGAACGGAGATATAGACCATCTCCAGCTCTTGTAGCTTCTTCTTTCTTCTTTCTGTTGCTTCTCTCTGGTATTTAATCTTGTGGAATGTGAATTGTCTTGAAAATAGAAGTCAAAGGCTGGTTTTATATGTGTAAAAACGGATTAGGGCTTGGACCTAAGAATAAAACATTAATTAAAAGTCCAAGCCCAAATTCTAAGCCCAAAATCCCGTAACTGCTAATACACCTTCACTAAAACGTCTTTTTCCGATTCGTTATGACCCCGATTGACCTTATTCCAGTTGCTAAAGTTCCGTAACTCGATAAGGAATATTTTCTCTTCAAAGGTCAGCGGCTAAATCATCGATTAAGCACCTCGAAATCAGCAATCTATGGCCTGGAAAACAGATTTTTAGCTCTAAAAATAATATCTTCGGAATTTATCTTCATGTCTTGACCCTATTTCACGATCTTTGACTTTCTCCTTGGATTCCTCTTCTAGCTAACATCTAAAACCTGTAAACTTTACACTAAAAATACCAATATTACGCGCAAAAGCTTAATAAAAAAAAATTGCTCGAAATAAAAGAGGAAAATCATATTATTGCATATTTAGTCCAAAAGTCTATCAAATTGATTAAATAAACACAAAAAATGATGTCTCCTAAGGGTCGAAAATAAGAACAATTACGGAGACATCAAGACCCCCAACTCAAACCTTTGTCGTCCCGACAAAGCAAAACAAAACAAGGGGTGGAAGTAAATGCAAGAACAAATAGAAGCTAGCAAATACACCTAAAGCAATGCTAAAGATAAATCTCATATAGCAAACATTGAGAACTAACATATACATACACTAATCATGCAACATCAAACATAAATAATCTCAATCATAAAATTAAAGTTGCAATGCTTGAAGGTTACACTTGTACTCATCTCTGTATGATGGCTATAGGGTGGTCATTAATCCTACCTCGCTTTGAACGCTCCACCTAGTATATTCCCTATCAACATAATCATAAATTCACTATGCACTTAGGAATCACGAGGTCTTTATGGTTTTAATAATGGCTTAAGGACGGTATGGATATATATTTGGTAAATTTGAAGTTAGATTTTGGCTCTCTCCTCACTTACCATCAACAATGTCCTCGAGCTTGAGTATACGCTCAAAGATGTTCTCACTCACCCATTTGACGCATTAATGTTGCGTCCCCATGTCAACCCAAATATAACTAAGATGATTTCCAAAAATATTCCACTTTGCCGATTTATTTATTCTTTTCTTTCTTTTTACTTTCTTTTTCATTTCTTTTCTCTTTTTTTTTGTACAAGATACCCATGACCATCATTTTGATGCAAAAAGTCATGTATCTTATAGTTATTCTCTTTTTTTTTTTCTTTTTTTTCAAATTTCGGCAAAGGGTTACAAATAATAATATCATCTTTTATTTTTGTGCCTCAATACAAACACATATAATCCCTTCCCAATGTAAATTCCCAAATGTGGACCCTCCACCCCAAACTCAAGCTCGAGACAAGTCTCAGGGTTGTAAATTCCCAAATGTGCGTGTCATTTGGTCATGCCTAACAATCTAAAGGATAATGGGCTTATATCGTGGCTACAAAAGAAAAGGCTTAAGGCTCAAACTTGGGTTAAAACGGATAAAATTATAATAACGGATAGCAAGCTAAAAGGCTTCAAATGGCTAACAAATAACTGCCCCTATCCTTTTCCTAAGTACATAGCTTGTCTTTAGTTCATATCTAGGTGGGTTCTCTACTAATTAGGATTTCACGTTCTACACACCAAACATATTCCTTAAGTACAAGCTTACTTCATTTGCATTGTTCATTAATTTTTCCTATCAACTACCTATGTTCGCATGCAATTGTAAGTGCGTTTTATGTTATTCCTTAAATCCACTATTTACTATCATAGATTCATCAAAGTATGCTTAAAAGGGACATTTAAAATCTTCTATAGTCAAACGCAACTCCGAAAATTATTTTATTGAAAGCAAATAAAACATATAACACATAAAAAACTGGGATGAGGCAACGAACCCCACCCCAAACTCAAAAATGAGTCGTGTCCCCACGACTCGAAAAGACTCAATAAAATAAACTAAACTAACTAAAACGCGAAAGGTGATAGAAAACGTATCTTAACCAGCGCGAGGCTGGTTATCGGTGTTGCGTCCATGAACTTTCTCTTGCGTAAGTATACCATAGGTGGCGTGTTGAATTGTGCTCACCCCCATCAACATGTTTCGGAGAAGTTCTAACTCTTTTGTAACGTTTCCCAAAGACGCAATCATCTTCACTTGGTTCTCTTCTAACACCTTCACTTCGCTTCCAACTCATTGGTTGTGTATTCTTGATCAAATCTATACCCATACTCTCACCCACTACAACACGATCAATCTCTGCGTCTTTACGCGGAACCTTTGCGTCTAGGCACAAAGTAGTGATGGTACAAGGAAATTTGAGATTTTGTTGCGAAGTAGGAATTCTAGCAAATTACATGATGGTATCATATATCACACGAGAAACATCCACAGGTTTCTCCTCAATAATACACATAATGAATAAAAGATGCTCCTTCTTCACTTCCGATATGTGTTTAACTCCGAAGAAGGTAGGGATTATGAAGCGTGACCAAATCTTAGCACATGGTAACAAATTACTACTATACATCTGTCCAGGATATCTCTCTCCTTCGGGAATTGGGCGGGCCCCATCAACAAGCACTTTCCCCCAAAGGGATTCATAATCAAACGAAGGTTCTTTTAGAGATTCTTGAAACGGACATATTCCGGAAAATTCGGGTAGTTTCAATGATTTACGAATAAGCTCAACGGAGAAAGGAACTACCTTTTTGCGAATTATAACTGCTTCTTTAGAGAAGGAGATTCCTTCATAAAAATCTCGCACCAAAGTAGGAATATACTCAAGCTTCCTTTCTCTCAATTCAGTCCAACCCAGTATATCACAAATTAAACCATAATCTTTATAAGCACTAGTCATAATACCCTTAGGAAGATTCATCTCTTCTCCAAATTTGAAAAATTGAATTCTATCACGAACCTGAGTATCCCATGGAATGAAGACTCTCTTAGGCTTTTGAGCCCATGCTTTCCTACGCGGAGGTTTCTGTTGTTGCCCTGGTTCTTCGGGAACCTCTTGTTCAGTTTCTTCCTCAATTTCTTCTTCAACTTCTTCCTCACTTTCTTCATCACTTTCATCAATTAACCTACTCTTTTTCGGATTAGCCTTACTTGGATTTTCCTTACTTTTCGGAGCAATTGGGTTAAGTTCAGTCTTTTTGGATCGCGAATCAGGAATCTCAATTGCTTGGTCTGGGCTAGCTCCAACATTGTTCCTGTTTCTTGGTATGTTTCGTCGATAGTTACACATGGAAGTAGTCTTGTTAGTCATCTTTTGTCACCCCAAACTCAAAACTTCAAATAGAGAAAAAGCTAGTGAAAAGCTTTGAAATTTGATGTTTTGAGGCTTAACACTTGAAGAATTAGGTGGAATATGAGATGGGTTAAGGTTGTTTGAGAGGAATTGTGAAAGAATTGGGTTTAATTTCAAGGTTGGGAAGAGGGAATTTATGAAGAAAATATGAATTTTGGTGATATTTTGGAGAAGCTATGAGTTGATTGTGTGTTTTTGTGATGAATGAAGGTTTGATTTGATGATTTTATAGCTATTTGTTGATGATTTTCGGAGTAGGTGGAGGCAAGGATTCGAAATATAAGGTTTGGCTTGGAAAAAAGGCAAAAAACTAGGTTTAATAAACTCAAAACCGCCTCTCGCAACAGGTCACCAGCTAGCCGGCGGATTCACCGGCATGCCGGTCGCGAGGGTGGTGGAAAAAAATTACTAAATTCAATTTTTTTTTCCTCAGACGCAAGCTTCTTGCGTCATCGCTGACGCAGTGATCAGAGACTTTGAATTCCTTGGCCAGCTAGCCGGCGGATTCGCCAGCATGCCGGTGAATTGTCGATGGCGCATTTCAAGACGCAGTAACCTTGCGTCGTCGCTGACGCAAGGACCAGAAACTTTTCCTCCTTTTGGCCGGCTAGCCGGTCAGTTGACCGGCATGCCGGTGGATTTCTCGCTGGCGCGAATGGTGACGCAACAAAGCTGCGTCATCGCTGATGCAGTGGTCAGAGAGTTGGGGTCCTTCAGCTCTTTTGGCCGGTATGCCGGCCAGCTCGCTGGCTAGCCGGTCAAACCTGCTGTGGACTTCAAATTTTTTTCATTTTCTCATCGTTTTGACCCCAAACTCATGACCATTATACCCATGAAATCATCAAAAACAAACACCCTTCCTCATTTCTTAAAAGTAAACACTAGATTCAACGAAACTTGAACTAATTTACACTACGGAAATTGAAATACTTAAACTAATATACAAGAAATTGGCTTTTGTTTAACGTCGTTAAGCTCGACGGGTTACCTCACGCTTAAGATGCCTCCATGAGGTACATGACCTCTCCGGGATGGGGATCTTCCGAGCGCTTGGTATCTTCACCTCCATGGTCTATCTTTAATCTATGACCGTTCACCATAAAGGTACGGTTCTCTAGCGGATGTTCTATTTCTATAGCGCCATGAGGTGTAACTTTGGTCACAATGTATGGACCTGACCACTTAGATCTTAACTTACCCAGATAATTGCTGAACTTTGAATTATACTTCAATACTCTTTGCTCAACTTCAAAGTTCTTTGTACGAATCCGATTGTCATGCCATTTCTTAGTGTTTTCTTTGTAAAGTTTGGCATTTTCATAAGCATGCAATCGGAATTCGTCAAGTTCGTTAAGCTTCATCATACGATTCTTTCCGGCTAAGATAGGATCTAGGTTCAACTGCGCAATCACCCAATAGGCACCCATTTCAAGCTCTAATGGTAAGTGACAAGCCTTACCATACACCATACGATAGGGAGATGTACCAACTGGAGTTTTGAACGCAGTACGATAGGCCCACAATGCATCATCTAACTTCATTGACCAATCTTTTCTTGTAGGACCAACGGTTTTCTCTAGAATTGACTTGACTTCACGATTCGAAACTTCAGCTTGACCATTGGATTGTGGATGATATGCAGTAGAGACACGGTGTCTTACTCCATACTTCTCTAGAACAGTCTTCAGATATTTATTAACGAAATGAGATCCTCCATCGCTAATAATCACTCTAGGTGTGCCATGTTTAGTGAAAATATGTGATTTCAAGAACTTGATCACCACTCGTGAATCATTGGTGGGTAAAGCCACTGCTTCTACCCACTTAGACACATAATCAACAGCTAATAAGATGTAGAGGTTACCATTTGAAGGAACGAAAGGACCCATAAAGTCTATACCCCAAACATCGAATATTTCAACTTCTAACACATTATTACGTGGCATCTCATCCCTCTTGGATATGTTTCCGGTAAACTGGCATCTCGTGCATTTCTTAACATATTCATGACAATCTTTCACAAGAGAAGGCCAGTAAAAACCTTATTGAAATAACTTTGCAGTAGTTCCATCTCCTTTGAAATGCCCTCCCTATAATGAATCATGGCATCCAGCTATAATGGCTTCAGTTTCTTCCCTTGCTACACATCTTCGTATCATTTGGTCAGAGGAAAGGATCCTCCCAAAAGAACTGTCTAGCATGATGAGCTAACCTCTTTCTTTCTTGATAGGTAGAACCTTCAGGAAAAACACCACTTACCACTAAATTTGCAATATCTGCATACCACGGAGCTTCATAATCTCGAACAACGAATAAACTCTCATCAGGAAACTCTTCTCTAACTGCTTCAGTACCACTATTCAATTCTGAACCCTCTAAACGCGATAGATGATCTGCAACCTGATTCTCACAACCCTTTCTATCCTTAATCTCTAAATTGAACTCTTGAAGTAATAACACCCATCTGATTAACCTTGGTTTCGCATCTTTCTTTTCCATAAGACATCTGATCGCTGAATGATCTGTATAAACAATAACTTTCGCTCCAAGAAGTTAAGAGCGAAATTTATCAAATGAATATACAACTGCTAGTAACTCCTCTTCTGTAACTGTGTAATTAATCTAAGCACCACTAAAGGTTTTACTAGCATAGTAAATTGAATGAAAGACTTTCTCTTTTCTCTGTCCCAATACAGCTCCCATACACAAATCACTCGCATCACACATAACCTCAAACGGTAAATTCCAATCTGGAGGTAATACTATAGGAGCAGAAATAAGCTTTTCTTTGATTGCTTTGAAGGCCGCTAAACAAGCTTCATCAAAAAGGAATTTGGAATCCTTTTCAAGTCAGTTGCATAAAGGTTTAGCAATCTTAGAAAAGTCTTTGATAAATCGCCTATAGAAGCCAGCATGGCCAAGAAAACTCCTTACCCCTTTAACAGAAATAGGAGGGGGAAGAGTTTTAATTACCTCTATCTCGCTCAATCAACCTCTAACCCAGAACTCGAAACCTTGTGACCCAGAACAATACCTTCGCGAACCATGAAATGACACTTCTCCCAGTTCAGCACCAAGTCTGTTTCCTTGCATCTTACCAACACTTTCTCCAAGTTGTCTAAACATTTATCAAAAACATCACCAAACACGGAGAAATCGTCCATGAACACTTCGAGGAAATTATCGATCATATCCCAGAAGATGGCCATCATGCATCTTTGAAAAGTAGCGGGAGCGTTACACAACCCAAATGGCATTCTGCGATATGCAAAAGTACCGAATGGGCATGTAAAGGTAGTCTTATGTTGATCTTCTGGAGCAACGTAAATCTGATTGTACCCGGAGTAGCCATCCAAGAAACAGTAATATTCCCTTCCGGCTAATTTATCTAACATTTGATCGATGAAGGGCAAGGGGAAGTGATCTTTTCTGGTGGCTTTGTTCAGCTTTCTGTAATCCATGCAAACTCTCCAACCAACTACCGTTCTTGAAGGAATCGCTTCATTTTTATCATTCAGAACTGTTGTCATTCCTCCTTTCTTCGGTACACACTGAACTGGGCTCACCCATTCACTACTCGAAATGGAATAGATAATCCCCGCATCTAAAAGCTTGATCACCTCTTTCTTCACTACATCCTTCATCACAGGCATCAATCTCCTTTGACCTTCAACTGAGCGTGCGTTGGTATCTTCAAGTATAATTTTATGTTGACAATAGGATGGACTAATGCCTTTGATGTCAGCAATTGTCCAACCTATTGCTTCTTGGTTGGCTCTCAACACACGCAACAGTTTATCTTCTTGAGGACCTGTTAAATTAGCTGAAACAATAACATGTAGAGTTTCATTAGTACCTAAATACGCATACCTCAAGTGTGCTGGCAACGGTTTTTCTTCCAATTCCGGAGGAGATTCAATTGAAGGATTCCTTTTAGGAATGATCTCCCCCGGTTCTCTCACAGGTTCATAGGCAAGACGCCTATACTTCGGATTTTCAGAATTGAGAGCTGCCACTGTTTCGGCCAGCTCTTCCATCATCTCAGGCAAGTCTAATGTTAAAGCAGCCTGCAAAATATCATAAAAATTTAAACAATTAAATACCTCTTGCGATGCTTGCTCAACTACATCCATTCTGAAGCAATCTTCCTGAGAATCTGGAAATTTCATAGCTCGAAATACATTGAATTTGACTTCTTCATCTTGAATCTGTATCGTTAATTCTCCATTCTCCACATCGATTAATGTACGCCCTGTAGCTAGGAATGGTCTACCCAAAATAATGGGGACATTTCTATCTGCATCGTACTCAAGTATTACGAAATCAACGGGAAATATAAGTGTACATGCCTTAACAAGGACATCCTCAATTCGGCCTTCAGGATGCGCAAGAGACCTATCCGCCATTTGCAAGACCATAGAAATGGGTCTTGCTTCTCCAATTTTCAGCTTATCAAAGATCGATTTGGGCATCAAATTGATGCTTGCCCCCAAGTCACATAGCGCTTTTCCTTTCCATTTTTCTCCAATCGATATCGGAATCGTGAAACTCCCCGGATCCACTAACTTCGGAGGTAATTTACTCTGACAAATCGCACTACACTCTTCAGGAAGACCAATCATCTCATTATCACAATAAGGCCTCTTGTTAGTGAGGGCCCTCTTCAAAAACTTTGTATACTTAGGAATATCTCGAATCGCCTCTAGTAACGGAATATTAATACTTAGACTCTTCACTCTATTAAAGAATTTCTGAAAATCACCCAAATCACCCTTTTTCTGAACTCGGGATGGAAACGGTGGTGGAGGGCGATTGATCACAATATCATCTTTCTTTTTCGGAACTTCTCTTGGCCTCACTATCTTTCTCATTCTCTTTCTCTTTCTCTTTCTCATCCACTTCCTTTTCTTTTCTTGGAACTTCTTTCTCTTTCATAACGGGAAAAGGAGGTGGAGGAAGGTTCTTACCACTTCTTAATGTAACAGCTTTGCAATCTTCACGTTGTATTGGATTCTCAGTATCGCTAGGGAGTTGCCCTTGTGGACGTTGATTCAGTTGTTTATTAATTTGACTTATCTGATTCTGTAACAACTTCATGTTTGCGTCAGATGCTTGTTGACGTTCCATAGCTTGTGTTTGAAGAGCAATTAAACTTTCAACTGTTTTCTGAAGGGTAACTACTCCTTCTTGTGGATGGGCAGGTAAGGCTTTTTGGTTCAATGTTTCTTCGTAAGTATTCTGAGGAGCTTGTCTTTGTACATAATTACCCTGATTTTGTCCTCCTTGATAATTGTTGTGTGGTCTTGGATTATAGTTGTTACCTTGGGGACGCGGCTGATACGCATATGTAGGATTGGCTGCCCCATTAGGATTTGAGTATTGAAACCCAGGATGGTTTCTGTTAGGCTGATATCCATTACCACTTGAATTGAATTTACCTCTTTTGGACACAAACATCACAGTCTCTTGATTATTCGGACAATTTTCCTCATCATGATCATCTACCCTGCAAATCGAACACATATAAACCTCTTGTGCAGCTTGCACAGCTACCTTCTTACCCGAAAATCCTTCTTTTACAGCTAAAGTAAGCTGCTTCAATTGTTGCTCTATAGTATTCTGAATCTTATTCTCAAGCGTAGCAAATTTTTCTTCCATATCAACATTATTCACTCTTTTAACC
The DNA here is from genome assembly GCA_029959085.1 of Nemophila menziesii. Lineage (NCBI taxonomy): Eukaryota > Viridiplantae > Streptophyta > Magnoliopsida > Boraginales > Hydrophyllaceae > Nemophila > Nemophila menziesii. The sequence goes on from JARWIR010000044.1 coordinate 1,441,335, forward strand.
GGTGTTCTTACTGAATTCCACCCAACTTCATTCTTGATTGTTCTTTCTAAAATGATTTTAGCATGAGCGGGTTGAACTTGAAGAAAACCTGCACCACATAACGTATCCAATTTCTCTCTCGAAGTCCCATCAAGGCCTCTGTAAAATATTTTTAGCTATTGTTGTTCTAAAAAGCCATGAGCGGGAACTCTATGTAAACACATCTGGAATCTTGTCCAGCTCTTACCCACAGTTTCATCATATTCTTGACGGAAATGCGTCAATTCTAATTCAGCATCTAACCTCATGTTACTTGGGTAATACCTGTCAAAGAAAGAAGTTTCTAATTGGTCCCAGTTTGTTATCTTCGTAGGATCTTGTGTATCGTGCCATTCACTCGCTCCATCAATAACAAAAAATTTAAACGCAGCAAAATACATCTGTTCTCTTGAAACTCCTTGTGTGATATAAGAATCACATATCTGCTTGAATTTCTGTACTGCTCTAAGAGGATCTTCTGCTGGTCTACCACGAAAATTCGCAAAATTTTGGAATTCAGCTAACATACCCGAATCTGGACGGAATCGCGGAACATTAATATCTGGAGCACCTACTCCTATAGCAGGAGCACGGAATGGAACTTCTGGTGGACCATTAGTAAACCATGGATCTTGATTCATTACTATCTGAACTTGAGGATTAGGATTCATTGGTGGAATTGGAGGAATAAGGCCAGGTGGCGCTAAAGGTTGGCCACCTGCGCCTAGTTGACCTGGTTGGTTATTTTGTTGATCATGAAGATTTATCTCTTCCATTCTGTTAATTACTTCTTCTACCTCTAAAGCTTCTTGTTCTCTCCTTCTCTTGTTAGCAAGTCTGATTAATGATTATGGATTACTAAGGATCGGAGGTGTTGGCTCTAGATCCTTGAATAGCCTTCTTCGCATACACCAAACCTAAAAACCTGAAAAGAAATGAACAAACAAAAAGCGTAAAACTGATAAAATAAAATAAATGCAACTATAACTAAAGGATAAACACCGTGGTCACACGCTACCGTCCCCGGCAGCGGCGCCAAAAACTTGGTGGTCCTTTGTGTGTTCTAAATAAATGCAATAAATAACCGAACCACAACTGCAAGTGTACGGTTGTCCCAAGTAGTATAATTGATAAAACAGATTCATTCCAAGGACGGGATGGTTGACTACAGTGTTTAACAAGTAATGATTGGTTGCACTTATGAAAACGAGTAAATAAGATATGTTTGTTTGGTTATTGATATTAAAGCTACTAAATGAAAGACAAATTATAATTGCAATAAAAAGCTAAGACGCAGGTAAAATGATGTAAAATGCAGTATGAGAAGTCGTACTTGAGAACGCAAGGATCCTCCCAATCCTATTTCCTAACTTATGTTGTTGAAGGGCTAAATTGGTCAATTACAATGGTCGGGATTCTAAATTCCTTATACCCCCGTCAGGATGGACTATAAGGCGATCCTAGAGTGTCACTAGTCCCGTCAGGGTAAATATGATCCACCTTTGGATGTTTAAGTTTTGTTACCTCATTAGCCATAGAATTAGCTAAGTTCGTCAGAATCAATAGCTTCTATCCTAGATTGAATACATGGTTCTGTATTTAAACCCTTCGTCAAGATGATCCAATTGCCACTAATTGGAATAGCCTAAATACTAACACCTATTCCTAGTTCATGACGCTAAAAACATTAAATAATCTCAATTTATAGAAAAGAGTAAAAGCCCCAATCTAATTTAATTTAACAGAAACCCAAATTCAACATTCGTAATTCAATAAGATTGGGATTCACCCATTAATTGTTCTCAAGCACTATTAAATGCTTAGCTCATACTAAATGGAAAAACTAAATTAAAAGTAAAGGAATTCATATTGTTTACAAAATTAAAGATAAAAAGAACCTAATTTCCGGAATAGGAATGACTACGAACGGAGATATAGACCCTCTCCAGCTCTTGTAGCTTCTTCTTTCTTCCTTCTGTTGCTTCTCTCTGGTGTTTAATCTTGTGGAATGTGAATTGTCTTGAAAATAGAAGTCAAAGGCTGGTTTTATATGTGTAAAAACGGATTAGGGCTTGGACCTAATAATAAAACATTAATTAAAAGTCCAAGCCCAAATTCTAAGCCCAAAATCCCGTAACTGCTGATACAGCTTCAATAAAACGTCTTTTCCTGATTCGTTATGACCCCGATTGACCTCATTCCAGTTGCTAAAGTTCCGTAACTCGATAAGGAATATTTTCTCTTCAAAGGTCAGCGGCTAAATCACCGCTTAAGCACCTAGAAATCAGCAATCTATGGCCTGGAAAACAGATTTTCAACTCTAAAAATAATATCTTCGGGATTTATCTTCAAGTCTTGACCCTATTTCACGATCTTTGACTTTCTCCTCGGATTCCTCTTCTAGCTAACATCTAAAACCTGTAAACATTACACTAAAAATACCAATATTACGCGCAAAAGCTTTATAAATAAAAATTGCTAGAAATAAAAGAGGAAAATCATATTATTGCATATTTAGTCCAAAAGTCTATCAAATTGATTAAATAAACACCAAAAATGATGTCTCCTAAGGGTCGAAAATATGAACAATTACAGAGACATCACACCCCCAACTAACAAATGAGTCGTATCCCCACGACTCGAAAAAGACTCGAAACATAAATTAAAATTAGCAGATAAAAGCATTTACAGAAATGGTAAGGAAGGAAGAGAACATACTCTCGAGGCTTATTGCCTCGCATTATTGACATCCAAGGTAGGATTTGCTCGATCTTTCGTTAATTTCTCAATGAGTTTCGTGATGTGCACTTGATTAGTGTTGATTTGTGCCACATCATTGGCTAAGGAAGTTTGAGCTGCTTCGAAATTGTTTAAACGCTCCTCCATCTTCTCTTGCCAACTTTGCTCCTTTTGTTCTTTTGAGACTTGCGTAGAACTCGCTCTTCTCAAGACTTCCATGATCCAAGCATTATCAATATAACTCTCCTTGAATTCGAGTTTCTCTTCTTCACCAAATGTAACATTCGCTTTTCGCACAAGACACGTGATCATAGTAGGATATTTAACATTAAAGACTGATTTAGAAGAGACCGAAAATCGCATCTCCTCTTCATAGATCAACTGTGCCACATCCACTTCTTCTCCTCTCAAAACACAATCCAAAATTAGAGCGTTCTTCTTAGTCACATCCCAAGTTCGTGTGTTTCCAAAGACATTAGGAATAAGGAAATTGTGTCAAACTCTCGCATCCGGTAGAAGATATTTGTAAGGCCAAGGTGCCTTCAATTCTCCCTTATGTGATTGCACTTTCTCCTTGTCTAAAACATGCTCAAAAAGTAATTCCTCATCAAAGATTTTTCGTTTAGCAACCGCTTCACTATACTTGCAATATCCAATTAATTTCTTAAACTTGAAGTGGTTTCTAATCTCATTAACTGTGAAAGGAACTAACTTTCCTCTAATCAGAACACAACCTTTACTATCTCGGCTAAAGAGGCCTAAATAGAATTCTAAAACCAACTCATGACATAATTCAGAACGTCTTACCATGAACGTACACCAACCCAATTTTTCACCAAGCTCCAAGAATATCGTATACTCTCCTGTACCAACTTATTCTTTGAATATTTTCTCATAAGCAAAAGGTAGTTCCTTTAATTGTTTTTCTGCAGAAGCTTTCAAGGACTTTAAAGCTTTCTCTTTATCCATGGGTGTAGGACCTTTGAAGGGTGGAGGTTGTGTTTTCTCCTTTGAATAAAAGTAGAGCCTTTTTCCATTAGTATCAAACATAGCTAGCTTACCTCCATCTTCAACATCGATTTTACCCTTTACTTTAGAACTAGAACCTTTCTTATTTGATTTCTTCTCAATTGAACTCAATACCTTGCTTTTCTTCACCTCCCTCTTGTTAGATAATATTTCTGTTCTTTTAGTCATCTTCAATTTACGCCCAACTCAAAGCTTTAACAACTCTTGAAATTTGAACTTTTTAATTTTTGGTTGAACAAGCTTCATTTGGCTTAGGATAGGTTAATTGATGATGAATCTCTATCTGGGTAAGGTGAATTCTTGATGGATTGGCTTGGATTTAAGAAATTGTAGGATGAATTTTGAAAATTTAAGCTTTTGATTCTTCAATTTGATGTGTTTGGTGAGAATTGGGTGCTTGAATCTCCTTTGTAATGGTGTGGAGAGAAGATTTGATGTGTTTTTATTGATGATTGGGTAGTGTTTTGATGATTGGTGAAGGTTTGTATGAGATTTAATGGAGTTGGGAGAGGTTTGGAGAAGAAAGAGAGGCTTAAGGATTTGTAAATTCGGAATAATACCTACTTTCCTCCTTTTATAAGCTTGAAACACAACTTTCTCTCTCTAGCGGCTACCGGCGGTATACCGGGGCTATGGTCCGGTATACCGGACCTTCTGCTCTTCTAAATTTTAATCCTCGTCAAAAAACCCTAACTCCCCACCCGTGTTACGGGGTTTTGGTCCCTGCGGTATACCGGGGCTGAGGCGCGGTATACCGGACCTGAAGTCCAGATTTTTTTCTTCTTGGCACAAAGCCCGAGTCACCTACCCGTATTACGGGTTTTCTCCTCTGCGGTATACCGGGGCTGAGGTGCGGTATACTGGACTGAGGGTCTGATTTTTCCGAAAAATTTCGTTTTCTCCTCCCGAACTCGACTTCTCCAATACCTAAGTATCAAAAAAACTAATACCTTTCTCAAATATGCAATATCAACTAAACACAACTAAACTAAACATAACTTAAAACGTAAAAGACATAAAAACTAAAAAAAATTGCGGGTTGTCTCCCGTACAACACTTTTATTTAACGTCTTTCAAAGTTAGACGTGTTACCTCTATCAAGATTTGAAAATATAGCCTCCCCAACAACGACTTAGGCTATGAACGTCAACTAATCTGCGCTTTACCCCCTTTTTGGGTCGAATTTCTATCACCTTTGCTGAAACAACCTTAGTGACGATGAATGGTCCCATCCACGAGTCTTTGAATCTACGTGGCCTATTCTCGCGTTTGTGAGCTTTCCATAGAACTTCATGGCCAACCCCAAACTCAATGTTTGGCTCAGTATCCACAGGTTTAAGTGGACCTTCTCAGGAGGGACTTTGTGATGTGAAAGGCTGTGGATGACAGGAACGGTGGGATCTAACTTCCTTGGTTTGTTTCCCTAGACATAGAAGGTCTCGGATACGTTATTTGCATGAAGGGTAATGGTCCCTTCTTGGAAGTTGATGACACTTTGACTTGTGGCCATGAAAGGCCGTCCAAGTATGATTGGAACCTGCTTATCTGCATCAAACTCAAGTATAACAAAGTCAGTAGGGGTGGCGATACTACCTGCACGGACTAGGACGTCCTCCACTGTTCCCCATATCTTGGTAACAGAGTTGTTAGCAAACTGTAACTTCACTAGAGCTTTCTCTGATTTCTGAAGTCCAAGTCTCTCGAACACTGACTTAGGCATACGATTCACACCAGAACCCACATCGTACATAGCTTTCACCTTGAGCATACCATTCATTTGAATAGGAAGGTTATAACTTCCCGGATCTTTGAGTTTCGTTGGTAACTCTCTTTCACTTATTCTTGAGACTCACAGGTTCTCTCTTGGGATCTCTACACTCGCCTCTTTCTCAGGAATAACTTGGGTAAAAACTTGTTGCGGTGTAAGCCCCTTCTTCGCAATCTCAAGCATTTAGGCGTTGATATTTTAGGGTGTATACGCCTCTACAAATGTCTTGAGTTCAATGTTATCCTTTGGATTTGTATCAGGAATAGTTGATGACACTGTTTGAACAACAGGTGGCGGTTCCACCTTCTCTTCTTCTTTTTCTTCTTGCACGGTAGGTGCAACTTCAACTTGTGGTTCCTCCTTTGAGGCTGCTTCTTCTTTCTCTTTAGCCAGCTCAGCTTGATAATCCATAACCGATCTAATCTCCTCTTGCATATCCTTCAGAAGCTGTATAAACTCGGATTTTTCTGAATCGTCCACCACATCAACCTCAGAACAGTCAGATTCCACGGGGCTAGACTTGGTTGGTTCTTCTTCGGTACTCGGAACCTCCACGGCACTAACGACAGCATGTGGTACTTCCTTCTCTTCTTCAATTTCTACGCAAATAGCCTTACAAGCTTCGAGCCCAACATTGTCATCACCTCCTTCGATAGCCTTCAATTCTTTTTGTTCCATTAAATTCGTTAGAATTTTGTTTAATTGTTCTACTTGAGTACCTATAATATGAATTGAGGCATCTTGTCCTCATAACTTTTCACCCTGAGTGTTCAAATTCGTGGTCAAACGGTCCAAGACTTTTACTAATTGTTGATTATCCATATATCCCTCTTGATGATACTGTGGTAAAGCTTTCTGATCTAATGCATCGGTATAGGCATCTTGAACAGGTTGTTGAGGGGGAGCAGGTCGATTCTGATATTGATTTTGATACTGGCCTCTTGGTTGGAAAGAGTTGTTCTAGGGGCGCGGTTGATAATGACCAGGATAAGCGGCCCCCTGTGGATTTGAATATTGCATACCCGGATGGTTTAGGTTACCAAATTGATAGCCTCCATGGTTGGATATGAAATAAACAGATTGTGGATTTCCTGCGCAGTCTTCCCAAGTATGATTATTAACCCCACATTGTTGACAACCTTGTGCTTCTTGTACTACGTTTGCTGCGGCTAAATTTTTCTGCATCTCTATCTTAAGTTCATTGATTTTATTTTCTAATGCGGATATATTTGAGCTGAGTTTGCAGTTTCTGCATCTAATCGAAGCATACCCCGGGCTTTTGCAACAGGAGCTCGCGTAGAAGGCCAACTCCTTTCTTGTTCAATAATATTTTCCAAAAATTCGGCGGCTTCATTATGGTTCATGGACACGAAATTTAGCTTTCCAATGTTATCCACCTTCTCTCTACCTCGATCGTTGAGACCTTCATAGAATATAGCTAATTGTAAAGAGGCGGTATAACCATAGAGCGGATATCTAGCTAATTTATGTTGAAACCGTGACCCTGATTCTCCTACTGTTTCTCCATCTTCTTGACAAAATCTTGCAAGCACGCTATGGTCTTTGAGTCTCATACTCTTCGGATAAAAACGGTTAAAGAAAGCAACTTGAAGTTCTGTACATGAATTAATTGTCCCTGGTGGCTGCCTGTCTAACAACTCACTAGCTCTACCGGTCAGGAAGAACGAAAACATATGACAATACAGTTGCTCGCGTGTAATGCCTAGAGTAACATAAGCATCACAAATCTGCATAAACTTCTGAATCGCTCTTACCGGATCTTGAATTGCTGTACCACTACAGAGTCCAAAACTTTGAAACTGACTGAGCATACCCGGATCGGGTCGAAATTTAATATTTTGGATCTCCGAAGGACGGTAACCTATCAGTTGAACATGAAACGGCACGCGGAGGCCAGGAAGGTCTTGTTCAACTCGGTTTTGATCAACATTGTTTTGCCCGTTACCTCGTCCTAGTGGATGTTGTCCTTGTTGTTGTACACCTGGTGGAATAAATGGTGGTGGTCCTCTTGGTGCAAAGTATTGTAATCCTTTAGGAGGGATTACAAGTGGTGGATCTAACTGACCTTGTACGTCTGTCATAGCTCTTCTTCAGGCTCTTTCCTCACGAACACGTTTGTTATAAGGTCTAAAGCTCCTCTCAGGATCCGACAACGGAGGCCAAGAATTAAACACTGTGAAACCTGAAAAAGACTAAAGCAAACCACAAGCGTAAATCTGGAAAAATAAAAACTAAATACTGAAAAATAAAAATTAGTTAATAACTACTACTCGATATAGATAACCCACACGCTAACGAGACACAAGTCCCCGGCAGCGGCGCCAAAAACTTGGTGTCTCCTAGGGTGTGATAAAACTAGATAAATAATAAGTCAGAAAACAATGCACTCTCACCCTAGACAGGCACAGTACTGCAACTATTACAGGGCGTATGCAAGTTTTAATGATAAGTTAAGTTCATTCTCAGGGACTTAGTGTGTTAATCGAATGGGTAGAAATAACGAATAAGAAGTAATTATTTAAGGGACATAAAATTAAATAGAGAATAATTTGAAATATCTAAATTAAACTAAGAAAATTAATGACAATAAATTAAATACGAAGAATATGAGATGAGAAGTATAGCTTAGGTTTTGCTAGTATGCACTAATCCTTCTAATTTTTCTATTAAATCTAGTTAATATGGTAGATAATTGGCTCTTAGATAGTCAGGATTCTAAATTCTCATACCTTAGACCTTGAGAGCGACTAAGGGGGATACGGACACACCACGAGGCTGGTTCAAATAGGGTTTACAAGTGCTACCAAGGCCCTAAGCAATCAATTTCCATACATGGTGATAGTGATTAAATCATACCCTAATGACTAGCTAGTTAGAATTAGTGTTGTAATGACTAATATCGACACTAGACGTTATGTGGTGTTTCAATAATTAGACACCCAGCTAAGGTGATCATCTAATTACTATTAAGAAAGCCTAAAGTGATCAATTCTAGGACAGACAATAAATCAAAACACATAAAAAAATATAAAGGTAAGAAGCTAATATCAGATTAAAATATTTAATTCCCAAAGAAACTTAGATAGAAAGAAATTAGAATCCATAGATTATACATGTTGCAAAACCCGAGCTATGGGAGTTTAGTTCATACCTGAAGGAAATAAACAAAAAGAAATAATAAAAGACATCATCTTGCTCTATACAATAACTTGAAAGAATGAAACCTTAAGAACTAATTAATATGAGGAAAAGATGATATACAAGTGATATAAGGGTGTATTTATAGGTGTTTAGAAGACCTAATTCGTTTTCTTGAAGGAGAACGTAAGTAGTGGACTCCAAGCCCAACTCAATTTAGTAACCCTAAAACATCAAATCAAGCCCGTTTTTTTTGGTCCTAACAGCTTCAATACTCATCCGTTTGATGCGTATGAGTACACCAAATTCATCTTCGCGGAAAGATCTTCAACTTTTTGCTTGACCGTTTCTCCAAATTCCACACCGAGTTTTAGGTATAAGCTGATTTGTGGTCGTAGGTGCAGAAATTCAGGTTTAAGGCAACTTTTCTTTTTCTATGTTTTTAGCTTTTTGTTTCCTTATCTCCAATTTCCATGTTTATCTTCTTTCCTTTAGCTCTTCGACTTGGACTCTAATTAATTGCCATATATCTCTAAAGTTTCACACTAAATAAATAATTAAACCCAACATGCTCTAAAAATAATAAATAATCAATTCAAGACCCAAAATAGGAAAATATACTAAATCATGATAAAATCGACCTATACTCTAATAAATAAGCCTAAAATGATGTCTCAGAAATATATTAAATCATCACAAATGAGGAGACATCACTCATTCACCTTATCAGAAATCTTGTTAGGAATATATTGAGATATATTCGCTCCTTGAGGTACTGTTTTATCCGAGAATAGATTAATATAATAATCACGAATAATATCTTTAATTTCCGCTTCATTCTCAGTCCAAGAGCCATTATTATTCTTGATAGCACTAATTTTATTTATTTTACTTCTAAAAAGCGTTTTGTCATGGAAATATTTTGTATTTTTGTCGCCTTTTTTAATCCATTGATCCCTAGCCTTATTTGCCAAAAATAATTCCTCTTGTCTCCAAGCTTCCTCTAATTTTCGGTATATTTCTTTCTCTTTAATCCAATTAGACTCCGTGGCTTGATCATTTTGAATTATAGTTAACTCCTTTTGATATTATCGATGAGCTTACGATTGTTACAAAAAATTTGTTTACTCCATCCTATAAGAGCTAAGAACAGTGCATCTCTTTCTGCGCAAAAATCTTTAATCGAAAGGGAATTACCTTGTCCAATCCAAATTTTACTAATGAAGTCTTTACATTTCTCGTTTTCTAACCATCTGGATTAAAACATAAATTATTTTTCAAACCTTGATTTGGGCGTATCCATGGAGAGAATAAGGGGTGAATGGTCAGAACCAATCATCGGTGGTACTTGAATTGACGCATTAGGAAAGCTTTCACACCAAGAAAGAGAAGCAAGACTTCAATCAAGTATTTCTTTAATATTCTCTTCGCCTTTTCGTTTATTTGACCAAGTATAGAAACATTTTTTACTTGGTAAATCTATCAAACCATTTTGATTAATGAAGTTATTAAACCTTGTGATTCTATCAAAGTTTGATCCTCTTTTGCCAATTTTTTCGGATGTTCGTGAGATATCATTGAAATCCCCAATGAATAAAGCGGGAATATCCACTTTTGAGTACCAGTTTGTAAGAGATTTCCATGGGTCATTTCTTTCATTATCACAAGTTGAAGCATAAACACACACCAAGTACGAAACTTCTTTATTTGATTCCATTACTTCAGCAATTACAAAAGATGGAGCAAAGTTTATAACTCTTAATTTCACGGAATCATTCCACAACAATAGAATCCCCCCAGATATATAAGATCTTCCCTTGGGTTCGACTATGTGTGAATTTTCAAAACCCTTAAAATGACTACAAGACGAAATCTTACTAGACTTTAACTTAGCTTCTAACAAACAAGCAATAGAAATTTGAAATTTCGAAACAAGGGACTTAAACATACTCTTTGTCGAGGGTGCCCTCGCTCCTCGACAATTCCAAACAAGCACGCTATCCATCGAACCCGGCCCTCTTAAGGGATAGGCCGTCATCCACTTGATCAAATAAAGGTCCACTTTCCATCACGGGTAGCCACTGTGTACTCGCAGCCTCATCAGAAGATGATTCTTTGCTAGACACTCCATCAAGATGACCTTGACAGTCATCTCCTTTGCGAAACACCAAATTTCAGTAACATGAGTATCACCACCAAAATGAATCTCCTCCTTCTCTTGGTTATAAAAGAATTGGTCTTTCACTACAAAAATACTCGAGTATACCTCATCCTCTCCATCAAATTGAAATCATTCACGCTTAGTTTTTGCATCTTCTTCTTAGGTTCTTGTTGAGTAGGAGAAGGTGCAGACTTGCGTTTTAAATCCATTGGACACGTAAATTTTTCTTTTGTACTAATAAAATGCATTCTCGGTTTGTTGCGCCAACTGACTTCATCATCATTGTCGCTTCTAGGGAAGTTGCTAAAGTGAACAGATTGCGAATTTGGGGTAGCCTCTTGTGGCTCATAACTGTACTCCTTCTCCTTGTCGCTAATCATCACAGCTTTGCCTTTATAATTATCTTGGTAAGCAGCAGGGGGATCATTAATGTTGATATTCTCTTGATTAAGCTCCTTAAACTGATCATAGTTAATGAGCACATGTCCACCTTGATTATCACTTAGTGCCGCAGTATCACTAAGGAAGTTAAGAGCATAATTGTTAACACCATCAATATAATTAGTGTCTTGAGTGAATTTCATGTACATTCCATCTATGTCAACCTCATGTGCATTGAGTACTTCTTTAATAGCTTGATTGGAAACGATAATACTCATTCCCACGTCTCCAAGCTCCTCTCTAAATATTTTGAAAATTGCTGGATGATTTTTCTTAGATAATTCAACTTGACCTTCAAATTTTGCAATATTGTTGTATATTTCTTCCAGCATCTCTGTGTTTTCTCGCTTACATTTTTGGGATTCAGACTCGTTCTTCATATCATCCTTATTAGCTTCTCTATTAAGAATTTGTGATGGAATAGATATAGAACCGAATTGAATATTAGAGATTAAAGCATTGTTACCAGCGTCGTGACCTTCTTCGTCGTCCTCTCCATCAACATCATGTCTTCTAAAAGGGTAAAATCTTATAATTTCATCAAAATTACCACAGTTGTCTCTTCTCCTCAGTACATGAAATACCACATCCTCATTTTGAATAACCATTTCCTTGCTCCAATTTACATATCTTGCTGCATCATCATTCCAACAAGGACGAACCATAGAAGTGTAGCATGATAACTTGTTGTGTCCTAACCTTCCGCAGTTAAAGTAGAATAAGCCTAAGCTCTCATAGGTAAAGCCAACGCATGCTAGACCATCAAGTTGATCTATGCAAACCCATGTTTTAATTGCCTCTTGTGTATCAAAGATTACTCTAAAACGAGTGAAAGTTAAATCATCGTTATCAACTATTCGATAATCGGTTTCACAGACTTCTCCTATGTAACTTCTAAAAGCCTCTATGGCATTAATATTATTCTGGATACCTGCAAGGACATAGATCCTCACCCAAACTGAAGAATTGTTGAGGTCAGTTTCGTTCCATTTTTCGTTTCTTTCACATCGGTAGATAAGAATATGCATACCACTAACCAACCCAGTCCTAATGAAGAAAAGCCTATTCGCCTTTTCTTCTTTGTCGAGTGTTAATTTGAAGATATTTGGCTGCACTTCTGCAAAGATGATCCATCCTCTGACTCCCCATGTTTCAAGCACTACTTTGCGAAATGTAGTGAAGTTAATTACTCTGTCAGAAATAACTCGAGTGAAGAAATAAAATCTGAAACATTTGGCTTGATTGATGATGTTTTAGTGGATAGGGTAAGTAATTCAAGTTTGAGTATATATTCAGCACGGGTTCGAGAAAGCGGTAAGAAGTGATTGGATTTGGAGGCTGAAACTGGCTGCATGGTGTTTTTTATAGCTGAAATATAGTTGATAGGTTTGCTGAGATGAAGAAGAGATTTGTAGTATGTCTTATATATAATACCCTGAGAGTCACATATAATATCTGCAGAAAATATAAAAGATTTTGACCTTTCACTTGAGTTGTGCATGACAGACAAGTGTAAGAAGCGTGTAAGAAGATTGTAAGAAAGCTTGAAAGAATCCAAGCGTTTGATTATAAAAATATTGTATATACCAGCGTACAAGGTAAAAAAAAACCACAGAGTAGGAGGCACACTCAACCACTTAATAAAGAAATAAAAAGAAAACCTTAGATGCAAAGGGCCTCTCCGCAGAATACCATTCACCCAATGAAAGACAAAGAAATTGCATGGAATGATCTTATAGAATCTAGGCGCCGTATAAGCTCTTTTATCAAAGTAAATAGTGATAATCCAACCAAAGTAATAGGTGAGTTTGTATAAGCAAATTGCTGATAAAATATATTTCTTGAATAAGAAAATAGAAGAGATCTTACAGAGACTGCAGTAGATACAAAGTCCCACCATAGGCTTTAGACTAGAGTAGTAGAAATATATTACTTGATCATTATAATCGATCATTTGAAGCCTTTTAAATATAGAACATCTGCAACTCTTCCAAAAAGAGAAATGATAGTCAAATAAAACTTCAAAGCGTGTAATAAATTTTCAGTAAATAAAGATATTATAGCAGCACATATTAATAGCCTTTACATATTTATAGCCTATATCTTTAATTGTAGTAATGAAAGAAGTCATTTTCCTTTCTATATAATAATTAGGAGTTAAGATCCTCTACTGCATGTGCATAAAAGAATATGAATTGAAGAAGTCATTAAGATAGAAGTATTTATCCATGTTCAGAAATATTTTGTAATCATTACTCCATTGAAGCATGGCACTAAAACTTCTTGATTGATCATAAATCAGTCAAACGCTCTTTGTATTACAACTATCCAGCTTTAGAATTAGGAAGAAGGCCATCTGCCTGTCTAAAACATATTTTCACAACCAAATTCATATTTAATAATAGTTGTTAACAAAGTTAAATTCATCAAAACACATAGCAAGAGGAGCTACATTTTTATAAGAGGAGGAAAGGAACCCCATCTCTTAATTCCTAACCAAAACCGAAGCCAAATGTTAATAGGTCATCGGTCAAAGTCTAACATGTTCTTAAAAAGTAAGATTAATTGAAAAATAACAAGGATACTAATGTTATCCATGATGTAAATATGGATAGATATTAGATATAAAACATAATAATATTGGTGAAATATGCAAGGTAAAAACATATTAAAAGCTACAAAAGTAAGTAGAAAACTCAAATATTAGGCCATAAAAACTGAAAAGAAACAGAGATATTAAAGGGAAATGAGATTTAGGATTGAGAAAAATTGGAAATTTTTGGCTTTAGATTTGAACAGTAACTGTTTTTGTTGAGATCATTTTAGAGAAAGAAAGATAGCTACTAAAATATGAAAACATACTGATAAAAAGAAATTAAATTATAAGAAAATAATTCTTTTTGTTTGGATTGCCCAAAAATAATAAAAAAATGAAAGTGAATGATTATATTACTTCTTTTGTTTGAATAAAATAGAAAAAAATTGATAATATTAAATACATATTTATTTTTATATTTTTAATAAGATTTTTTAATTTACTTTTATTGTTTATTTAAGAATATTTTAATTTTTTTATATATGTATATTTTCATTTCTCCCATTTAGCTCCAACATAAAAAATTAAAAAATATTATATTAAAGGAATCCAAATGAATCTTTAATATTTTTAATTTAGTTATTTATATTCAAAAGTGAATCAAAACAAGTAAAAATGGTGATTAATCCTTAACAATCCATTTTTTTTAATGTTGAATCCAATCGCATGACACTTTAATTTGAGTAACTAATTTGGTCTAACTCGTTCTAACTCTGACACAATTGATAAAATAGCTTATCTCCTTTAATTTTTTAAGTAAAATATTGTAAATAAGATCATATTAATACATATATATTTTAAAAAAAAAATCAAACTGGCCCGTCTTATTTCAACAACTCTTCATCGCTATTAATAAATTGAAATCAAGATTTGTGTAGGCTCGATAGAGCGTAGAGAAACATGAAGCTTCTCTCGTTGTTTCCGTTTGTGAAAGTTTCACAGCTTGACAGAAGGCACTCAGATCATGCTCCGATTTTGATTCAATTAGTTCTGACAGATCCTGCAGAACTACTGAGAAGATTTCGCTTCGAATTCGCTTGGTGTGTACAAAAAGATCTCAATTGTTTGGTCAAGAGAAATGGAAAGTAATTAATAACGACTTAGAGGACAGCCTTAAAGTCATGAAAAATCACATGGCCAATTAGAAGGTGAACATTTTTGGGGATCTAATCAAAAAGAAAAAAATTCTCCTATTAAGACTGAAAGTGATACAAATATCACTTCACCGTTCATATAATTCCTCCCTCTTTGACTTGGGAAAGAAGCTTCGTTGGGAATACTTTAGTGTGCTAGAGGAGGAAGAAAATTTCTAGTTTCAACGTTCAAAAAAGAAATAGGTCCGATCGGGAGAATTAAATACGAGATATTACCACCTTGCTACCATGAAGAAAAGGAAAGCAAAAAGGATAGTTTGGTTAAAGGATGCAAATGGAAATTGGGTTGAGAACAAGGCGAAATTAGGAGATTTGGTTAAGAAAATACTTTGTGGATATATACTCTGAGTCAACACCATTTGTGGGTCCTTTTGCGCTCCCTCATGGCCATAATTTGGGAGAGGACGAAAAATCAATTCTGGCAGAAGATTTCACAGATGAAGAGATTCGAGTCGCCGTGTTTTAGTCTAATCCTAATAAAGTGACAGGAAGTTATGGTATTACTGCTTTGTTTTATCAGAAGTGTTAGGAGATGGTAGGTGGTGACATTTGCTAGATGGGAAGAGAGTCGATACGAGTTGGTAGGATTTAGCCTAGCCTAAACAGACTCTTAGTGCATTTGATTCCTAAGGTCCCAGATCCAGAAGTGGTAGGCCAAATCCGTCCGATTAGTTTGATCAATGCTCTGGTAAAGATTATAATGAAAGGAATGGTAAATAGGATTTGACCTCTTATAGCCGAGAGAATTGGGAGGAATCAAAGTAGTTTCCGTCCAGGGAGGTTAACCATTAATAATATAGTACTAGTGCAAGAAATTGATCGTCGATTGAGGAATGTTAGATCGAAAACTGGTTACATGGCTATCAAGATCGATTTGGCAAAAGCCTATGGCAAGCTAAATTGGTGATTCATTGAAGATATAATATCCTTCTTTGGTTTGCCGGATTTTTCCTGGGTCAGAATAATTACGTCGGTTATGGACTAACACGATGTGAATTTTGTGGAATGGCGAGCAGTTGGAAGCCTTCACCCCCTGGAGGGGCATTAGACAGGAGATCCTCTAACCCCTTATCTCTTTGTTTTATGTATGGAACGTTTATCTTCTCTTATACAAGGACTATGTCGGAGTAAGGAGTTGCTACCCATTCATCTTAACCGACAAGGTTCCCCGATCTCACATATATTCTTGCATGTGAATTGATACTCATTGCGGAGGCAAATGAACGACAAATTGATCTGGTAAAAGAGGTTTTAAGGGTTTTCTTTGGCAAATCTGGACAAATATTGAGGGAAGAAAAGTGGCTTGTCTGCTTTTCAACCAATGTCTCGGAGGAAAGGGCAGTAGAGCTTGCGAAACAGATTAATTTCACCTTGAGTGATTCGTTAGGGACATAATTTCGCTACCCCGATTAGATCACAAAGATTAGCATGCGGCTATTTTTGGGGTATAACTTCAAAGATGAAAAAAAATATACCTCATTGGAAAAATCAAAACCTATCCATGGCAGGCCGGATTACACTTGCTCAGGCAGTTTTTCAGCAACACAGACATACATAATGAAAACGGTTAAACTACTGGTCCATGTTTGTGACAAAATAGATCAGATCATAAGGGATTCTATCTGGGGATCCTCAAGTGAAGGACGGAAGATACACTGGATTGGTTGGGAGATCATATGTCATCCAAAGAAGCGTGGCGGACTCGGTTTGAGGAGTGCGAGAATTTATAATAAAGCCCTTCTTTCCAATCTAGGTTGGATAGTTCTTAAGAACGATCCGGCGCTTTGGGTTGAAGTGTTAAAACAAAAATATTTCAGTGAAGGTTTATTAGGTCGAGAAGTGAAACCGTTATATTCACGAATGTGTAAGAACGTAGGTGCGGGGTGATGTCTCCTCAGTTGTGATAATAAAATCTATTCATGAGACATCATTTTAGGCTTATTTATTAGTTTATAGGTTGATTTTAGCTTAATTTAGTGCACCTTCCTATTTTGGGTCTTGATTTAGTAACATAATATTTTTAGAGCATATTGGGTTTAATTGTTTATTTAGTGTGAAGCTTTAAAGATAATTATGGAGATTAATTAGAGTCCAAGTCAAAGACAACAACTTATGGAAAGAGATTTGCATGGAAATTGGAGATAAGGAAACAAAAGCTAAAAAGATGGAAAAGGAAAAACTGCCTAAATCTGGGATTCTGCATACACGTCTAAAGATGTGCGTTTTTACCTAAGAAATAGGCCGATTTTGGTAATTTCCTTCTTTTTGGTCAAGATAATTCTGTTGTGATTCTTTTGGTATCTTATGGAGCTCAATCCGACCAATAACGAAGAAGATACGCTCAAAACGGTCCAGCAGTGTTTATCTTTATTTCCTTACGAATTTGAGTTGGGCTAGGAGTCCATTACTTGAGTTATCTCTAAAGAAACGAATTAGGTCAACCTATACACTATAAATACAGCCTCTTAACACTCTTAAATCATCCTTGGTGAAACCTTAAGCCAAGAGGAAGCTTACAACACAAGAGAGAAGTCTGGAAGGAGCTGTTCATCATTATGTCTTCTTCTACCTTTAGATTTGTAATTTCTTTCTTTTCTTTCATGAACTAAATTTCTTTAGCTTGAGTTTTAGCATATATGTATGAACCCTAGTTTTGATTGACATCTATCTAATTTGGGAAATTAATGTTTTAAATGGAATTATAGTTTTTATTCTCTGTTTATGTGTTTGGATTTATATTCTGTGTTCTTGTGGACTGCAGCCATTAGAATTATCATCTAGTAATTAGGATACCATTGACAACGGTGTTTAATTGCATGTTTAGCACATAACGTCTAATCTTAGGTCTGATCTGACAACCAAACCTAGCTAGATAATAACTATGGTTTAGTCTTTGTGACTATTGGCCAATTACATGAAAAGTTTGCTTAAGAAGCCTTATTGACACAGGTAAATCCTATTTTTAACTACCGATAGCGAATTGAGATCGATTAGGGAAATACTACATAATTCACCCTTACATGTTTAGAACGGCAAAACTAGTGGGGATTACATACTAATAACTTAAGCTATATTCTCATATCACTTCTCTTTCATATTTAATTTCTGTCTTTTAATTCTTAGTTTTAATTTAGTTAATTAGTTATCAATCCATCATTTTTTGTCTTTACTTTTAATTGCGTTTAGTTGTTCTATATTTAATTTATTTGCACTTGGTATTTGCATAAAATTCTCCTAACCTCTGTAGTCTTTGCGGAACGAATCTTAATCTTTTAACTAAAACTTGCATACGATCTGTATACTTGCAGAACCGTGTAGTTCTAGGGTGTTTTTGCACTTTATTTATATCTTATTTTATCACACCCTAGGCCCCACCAAGTTTTTGGCGCCGCTGCGGGGGACTACATCGTTAGTCCTTGTGCATATATTTTGTGCTTTTAATTTCAGTTAGTTCTATTTTACGATTTTGTTTTTAGTTTTTGTTTTTCAGATTTAGTTACAGATGGAGAACTCAAGGAGACTTGAGCTACCCATCGAGTTCAGAGTGGAGCCACGAGGAATTCGCGCTCCAGAAATCCAAGCCGCGAAATTTAAACCTGATCCAGGGATGCTAACTCAATTCGCATCTCATGGATTATTTAGCGGAGTTGCACATCAAGATCCGATCCGATATATTAAAAAATTCATGCATATCTGTGATGCTTATATGGTAAGAGGAGTTACTAGGGAGCAGGTATATTACTTGATGTTCCAGTTCTTCTTGACAGGATGTGCAAGCGATTGGTACGATACCCAATACCCTCATGTTATTCCAGATTGGGACAAGCTTCAAGCATGATTCCTATACCAGTTCTATCCGGTTAGTAGACGTTTAAAAGATATGTTGGAGCTTGAACAATTTATACAGAAAGATGAAGAGAGTTTGGGTGAAGCATGGTTAGAAAAAATTTGACAACAGGAATCCTGAATTTGCTAGTG
Organism: Nemophila menziesii; assembly: GCA_029959085.1. Classification (NCBI taxonomy): domain Eukaryota; kingdom Viridiplantae; phylum Streptophyta; class Magnoliopsida; order Boraginales; family Hydrophyllaceae; genus Nemophila; species Nemophila menziesii. The sequence goes on from JARWIR010000044.1 coordinate 1,460,378, forward strand.
AACCAATAAATGTACGCCTTGTTTTGGGGATTGATGGGTTTTCTCCTTTCTCCATGTAAAACAACTCATATAGAATGGGTCATTATATTGACGATCTACAAATTACCACCTTGGTTATGCATGAAAGAATCCACCTTTATACCTACTTTGTTGATATCGGGTCCTCAATCACCCGGAAATGATATGGATGTATTTCACCGTCCTCTTATAGATTAGTTGGAAACATTGTGGGCCACAGAGATAATTACATGGGATGCACACATGAAGGAGGAAATTTTAATGAAATTTAGTTTGTTGTTCACGACGAATGATTACCTGCTAGATCATACACTTTAATATGGTTGGGTCAAGGTTACTTAGCTCACCCCAAATGTATGAATTATACTCCTTCTGTGCGGGTGAATAAAGTTGTTTATTTCGACCACAGACGGTACCTCTGAACCATCGTTTTAGGAGAAACGCATGTTCGTACATGAAAGTCGAATATAGGCCCCCGCCTAGGAAATATAGTCCCACAGATATTCAGACACATTTAGATGGAATGTCAGTTGTGTTTCGTGGGAAACACAAGGATTTCGGTGGCAAGTTGGCAAAGAAAAATGGGCCTCGTTAGTCAAATTGGAAGAAAATGGGTATATTATACCGTTTATCGTATTAGTCGGAAAACGAGTTGAAACTTAAAATTAATGTGATGCATTGTGACAAGAATGTGTGTGATTCTCTTCTCACTACAGTTATTGGTTTAGATGGGAAAATTAACAAATATAATGTAAAGGAGAGGAAAAAACTGGAAGCCATGGGTATCAAGCAAGATTTGTGGTTCTTTGTGGATTTACAATGTAAAACCATTCTACCCACGTGCAAAGTGTGTGATGAAAACAAATAAGCGATGAATGTTTCTAGATTGGTTGAAGGTACAAAAGTTTCCCGATGGTTTTGCTTCTAGCTTGCGGAAAAACAATCAGAGTGATTTTGGGGAAGATTATCAGTATGAAATCCCATGACTTTCATATTCTGATGAAGTTTCTATTCATGGCTAGTATTCCAGGGTTAATTGACAACAAATCGATTAGCGTTCTGACTATTGGGCTATGCAATGTATTCATAAATGTTTTTAAGAAGAACATAAGGAACAAGAATTGTAATCGAGAAAGTCTATAGTGGTGGAGCTTATTTGCAAGTTGGAGATGATTTATTCTCCCACTTTTTTTTGACATTATGGTACACATTGTTGTGTTCTTATACAAAAAAGCTCGGTTAGAAGACCCGGTTCAGATGCGTTCGATCTACCTGTTTGAAAGGTACTTCAAGAAACTCAAGTAATATGTTTGGAATCCGATTAGGCCAAGGGTTCAAGCGCCGAAGGAAACGCTTAAGAGGAAACATTGACTTTTATATCTCGGTACCTTCGAGAGGAAAGTACAAAATTCAACATAGAGAGAGAATTGTATATATTATTAGCGATATATATTTAAAGGTTAGATATTCAATAACTCATTAGAGGTTTAGGTATATATTATCTTCCTGATTAATTTGAATAATTAAATTTTTACAGACAAGATAAAGAAGAGATACAATATCGAAAGAGAATTGTATTAAACTTATATTTATAGGAAAATAAGTGCCTATTCACTTGCCATATTTACATGTCACGATGGAAGAATAAATCCTTAAATTTATGGACATCCATAATTCATTAATATAATTTATTCATAATACTTCACCTTGTATATCCATCTGTTAGGAAATATGTTTCATTAAAACCTTGCCAAGAAAAACCCCGTGGGATAAAAACTTCATTGAGGGTAAAAGATTACATATAGATGGAACTAATCATCTTGAAATATTTCCTTGTTTAAACCTTGCTAAGAAAAACCATTGGGACAAAACTTGGACGAAGAGAAATGAGTACAGTCTTGTTGGCAAGAGATCTCTAAGTTGCCAGAATATTGTGGACCTAGTTCTTAAATATTGTTGTTGACAATAATTTCGTAAGGAAAATATGTAAATTTTTTACGTGATTGTATATGTCGAGTGTCAATATCCACATTCTTCTGTAGTTCATGTGTGTAGGAGACTTTGGTAAAATATATTTTGTTCTGTCTCCTTTTATGTAGTCATTCTAATTATGTGTGGTACAAGCAACAATATCCTCATACAATACCATCGATATATTCTTGTTGAAGATAAACCACACTTTTTTTTGGTATGTTGAATAATCCACTTAAATAAATATTTCATACCACTCCACCATGGATATTCACTGAAGGATATGACTCATTAAAACCAAGAAAACTCATGTGACTAAACTTGATGAAGAGAAAAGAGTGCATCAGTCCTTTTGGGTTTTGACACATATTCGGTTTTTCTCTTTAAAACTTTATCAAGAAAACCCAATGGGAAAAACCGTGGTGAAGTAAAAAATGCAGAAATTCAATATTTTCTCCCATTCATCAAGACATTTACATATTTCCAAATACATTAGATACTTGCAAACTTGTACCTTGATGTCGTATTTAATAAAAAAATATTAATTAAATCTTCTAGATTTTAACTTAAGGGTATTGAGTGTTTGTAATATCATTTCCTTGATCGAGAAGAAGAGTATATACTTTTTTTTACCATAAATATTTGCATGCCTCGCTAAAACCTTGCTAGGAAAAACCTAATGGGGAAATCCTTAGTGAAGGAAAAAGAGTACAATATACAAATATCACATCCTCCTCTTTATGACAACAATCAATCTGAGTATCTTTTCATAATTCGGGCACTTTTATCTTGTGCGTTAAACAAATAATGTTATTCGGGAACTTTAATACTCTAAGAACTTCTTAATCTTAAATAATTTCATATTTAGACCCTCTACGTACTTCAGGAACCTACATACTTCAGACACTTGTTTTAATTAAGACACCCTTCATGCTTCTAGAACCTATTTTGGGTATCAAAAACTTTAATATCAATATAATCACCACTACATCAAATCGATAAAATTATAACAAGGACGTCTCACCATAATTAAATCTAGGTTTCTGCAAAAACCTCCATAAAACATGTAGTGTTTTAGATTTAAAATTTCACTATTATCCTTTCTTTCATTGTCTATATATTTAACCAGTTTGTTGTTTATGATCTTTATTATTTATTTCAAGCGCTATATTAAATGAGAATATATTACTCCAATAAACTGTCTGACAGTTTTAGATATATTTAGAAGACTAATGATATACATAACCTTTCTTGTATTTAGGTACCTATATCTCTTTAATGGCCATTACATTCTTTAAGAGAAATTAATGTGCCAAGATTATTTGACTTAATAAATCATGTCATGTCACGTCGAGAGCACACTCGACAATATTTACTATTTCATCATTTACTTATGAGATTTTTTTCTTTGGGGTATGGTATACGTTGACGCGTCAGATTTTCCACACTTCACGTGTTGCTTATATGCATAACAGATCTTTCAAACTTCATGTGTTAGTTAGATGCATTATAGGTTTACCAAATTCCATATGTTGGTTTGATACTTTTGCTGGAATATTTGTCATGTGTCTATATGGGACAATAACCTATGTTGGAGTGTTTACAACATAATTTAGGATTTTAAAATATTCTACTTGCGAATGAATTAGGTATATTATTTGTAATACATGAAAATGGAAATCCTTTTAACTTCAAGTTCCTATTCTTTTGTTAATGGATACAAATGATATGATGTATTGTATTCCACGATACGTCATGCAACATCAGGTTGCCTTGTCTATACGTCATGCAACTTCAAGTTGCCTTGTCTCTCCCACTAATAAGGGGGTAGTCAGTTGGTAAAAGAATCTTTTGGTTCTTTTAAGTAGAAACCAAGTGAGTTATCTATTATTCGACATATCATTATCTTGACTAGCTGACCAAGTCGATCATTTAATATTATAAAGTTATTTGGATTGTGAAATCTTTTCTTTTGTATAATGTGTATATTAACTACTTGAATCTATGTATAATACAACTCAAAAGAAGTATTAGTATTTTTTTCATTTACACTTCCGGTGAGACGTTCTAGAAATAATGCAAAAGAAACATTGTTACAAACACTTGTGGTTTATGCATGATATCTATTTCGATGAATATACTTTAACAATATAGTCTTTTAGGATTTACTAATTATATAATCCACAAATTATTTCAAATTTTTACCACAAGGTATCACAATTATTGGGCATTAAAACGTTTAATTAGATCAAATAGATAGTTTAGTGATGACTTATTTTACGTTACCTATTGATGTCTCCCTAAATGTTCTAATTTTATGCCCTTGGGAGACATCATTTTTTGTGTTTATTTGACTACTTAGATAGACTTTTAGTATTAAAATGCAATAAATCGATTTTCCTCTTTTAATTCTAGTATTTTTCATTTATTAAACTTTTGCGCGTAATATGGTTTGTTTTGAGTGAAAAGTTGTAGGTTTTGAATAATAGCTAGGAGAGGAACTAAAGAATAAAGTCAAAGATCGTGTAATGAAGTCAAAGAAAGAAGAAATGTCCCGAAAGAATAGATTATTTGAAGCTACAAATCTGGAAAGTTGTCAAAGATTGCTGAGTTTGAGCCATTTAAGAGTGGATTTAGCCTCTGACGTGTGAAGAGAAATTGTTTCCCATTGAGTTACCGTAATTTATCAACTGTAACGAGGTCAATCCGAGTTGAAACAAGCCGGTTAGAGCTATTTTAGTGGAGGTGGTGCAGCAGTTACGGGATTTGGGCTTGATTAGTGGACTTGGGCTTTTCAAATATTCACTTAATCCTTATTAGAAGCCCTAATCCGATTTTCAGAATATAAAAGGGCTTTTGACTTCTATTTTCACATACCTTTTTCATAATTTAACATACGCTTAAGAGTCAGACACTAGAGAAGAAGCTAGAGGCAGGAAGAGAAGAAGCAAGAGCTGGAGACTGTCTATATCTCCAATTCTCAGCCAATTCAATTCCGTAATTAGGTTTTTCTATTTTATTCTGTAAAACATGATAAACTTATTTATTTCTTTAGTTTTTATCTTTTCAATAATTATGAGCTAAACTTAATTAGTGCTTGAGACGCATAATGGGTTAATCCCAATTTCATTTTATTTCATGTGTTTGGATTTGGGATTTTAATAATTGAAATCAAATAGGGTAGATTGTATTTTTCATTAATTTGCTTCTATTTACTATAATTGAAGTCATGAATCAATCATAGGTCTTAGTATCTATGTTATTCCAATTAGTGGCGATTAGATACAGACCTAGTTAATGAATATAGAATTTAGAGACTCTGACGAGCTTAATTAAACCTATGGCATATTGGGTAAATTAGACTTAATCACTTAAGAGTGGACTATAATCATCCTGACGGGGTTTGTAGAACTTGAGAGTAGCTCCTTAGCCCACCCTGACGGGGGTAAGGAGAATTCCGAATCCAGACCAATACAATTTTACCAATTTGTCCCTTAAACATTACATGAAATGAATGATTAGTAGGTGAAACCCTTGCGTCTCTCAAGTACTAGTTTACCTCTTTGCGTAAACACTTTATTTTCTGGCGTCTAGTCTTTTATTTGCATTACTTTAGTCTTATAATTAATTGTCTTAGTTATTTGAAAAACAAACAATCAATCTTAAAATCATTTACTTGCTTTACGTGCAATTAACTACTATCCGATAAGAATTAGAGTCAACCAATCCGTCCCTGAGAACGAATCTGTTTTATCACTTATATTACTTGGGACAACCGTACACTTGCGGTTGTGGTTCTCTTTTCCTTATTGAATTTATTTTAGATCACACAAAGGACCACCACCGATTACTTAGGGGATTTCCTTATTATTTCACTTCTAATGGTAAGGATTTTTTCTCAAGGGTCTGTTTGTATTTATAAGGGAAAAAAATAATAAAGTAAAAGAAGAGAAAAATTATAAAAGAATAGAAAGTGAGAGAAAAATCTTGTTTGGATTAAAAAAAATGGTCAATTACCCATGGGGTCTTAAAGATTATTGTAGTGACAAATAGAAGCTAGTCAATTCTTCTCTCCTCCACTACCATTACTTTCTCTCTCCTCCATTACTATTAATCTGTTTCCTCCTTTATCATTTTTTCTTTCTCATCCTTCATTAATTATCATATAATTTCCAAATCCGACCACAACCACCGATCACCGTTGCCCACCACCAGCTATCGCCAGAAAAAGTTCTGAGTTTAGAAAATAGTTCTGAGAATGGGGTACTGAGCATGGAAAAAGTTACTAAGCATGAGCTACTGAGCGTGAAAAAAGTTGCTGAGTGTCAAAAAAAGGGCTGATTGTCGAAAAAAATTGTTGAATATTCGAATTTTTACTAAACTTTAAATATGATTTGAGAATTCTCGTATCTTGAATTTAACCGGTGGTATGATTTTTACACATTTCATTAAACAAAAAGTTAAATATGATTTGAGAATTCTCGTATCTTGAATTTTTTTAGTGGGTTGATGAAAGTCTATATATCATGAATGATAAAAACGAACTTCTTGTTGATGCTAAAAATTCGAATTTGTTGATTTTTTCATCGTATGTGTGCATACATAAAGAGTTATAACATATTATTGTCAATTTTATCTTTCACTATTATACTGTCATCCATTTGATAATAACAATTTATCTTTCTCGGTAATTCAGTTTTCAAAAAATACATCAACAACCATATAAAATTTATAAATTTATATTTAATTAATTATGTTAATGTAAGACTATTGTAATTTATTTAAGATTTTGTATGTTAAACAACTCTAAATAGTAAGGGACCCTTCATAAAATATTGTTGTTCACAATATACGAAGATGTCATGACATCTAGAATATCTTTTGAAGGTAATAAAACAAGTTAAAAAATATTTTATCTTCAAATTTTATATATTTTTAATTAATATAAAAATTAATATTTTAAAAAAAATAGATCGATTATGTAGGGTTTTAGAACTAAATAAATTTAATTGATATTAACGTTAAAATCTCAAAATAAATTATCAATTTTAAGAAGAGATAAAAAGAAGTTTAGTGTTATTTTTGTTTTTATATGATTTATCAAAAATATTTCCTTCCATTTGACTCCGATTTGGATTGATTATAAAATGAGGTAGATAAGTGATTTTTATAATAATCTCAATTACTTTCCTTTAAAAAATCTTCGAATACACATGTTAGAAAAAAAATAAAAATCACCTCTCTTCTTTTCCATTACTTCTAAAACCTTCAATCCAAACCGGCCCTAAGAGTATTTAGACTACTATTGAATCAAGAGTTGATTCTTTCATGACCTTAACCTCGTCTAGAGTTTGGATAATCAATATATCGATTCAAGATATATTGGAAGATGTTGCATTTTATTCCATAAACTCACTTCCATTAACTTCAAAGAAATGGTTTTTAGTTAATAAAAAAAATATTAAAGTCAGTCAATTATTTCCATTACCAGATCAATTTTTATATAAGTTGTAAAATGATGCATTTGCTTCAGAAAATGTGAATCTATTCTCTCAATGGAATAATTTCTAATTACGGAATACAACATTAACCACTTATTTTTCATCCATACAGCAATTTATTTATATTTTTTAAAAATATTATTTTCACTTCAAGGAATGTAGTTCCATTCACTTCGAGGAATGAAACGTTATATTTTTATAAGATAATGTAATATTAAACCTTAATATTGGGATAAAACTCCACTTGAGATATTACTACTTAAGATGTATTTACATGATATAAAATGTGTAAAATCTCTTAATACAACTTTTTTCAGAATAATACTACTTGCAATAATATTTGTTTCACGAGAGTAGTTATGTATCCTTGAATAATTATAATCTCGTTTCTCTTTTGTATTATAATGAAAATAATTAACGTCGACTTTTTTCGATTCCTTAACTTCTAATTTTTTTTACGATAAATCTTTTTGTCATCACCTCTCTTTTTCTTTTCTTAAGAACAATACTAGTAGAAAAACAGTCATATGTATACATAAAAATTATATATACTTTACGAGAACAAACCCATAAAGCAAACTTTGCAACACTATTATGATTTTCAACCTTAGGTGGATATGATCACCACCACGCTGATTCCAATACACATTAGAAGAAGTAGCACTTTCTTCAGGAAATGTAGTTTTATTTAGTATAATGAACAATTTTAGCCAGAGAACACAATATTTAATCGTATTTAACCTTACCAGTTTTGTTTACATATCTATTTTCAAATAGATTGAAAAAATCAACAATCGTTACAAGGAATGCAATTCCATCCACTACATAGAATGGTTTTGAGCCAGAGAATGTGGATTTATTCAATAAAATTTTGTCACCACAAATGTTTATTTTAATACGCATTTGAAAGTTATTGCATTCGTTTAGGAAATATAATTTGAATCACTTCAGGGAATAGTATTATGTAAATTGAACGTGAATTATGATTTTTATATCAACAATTCATTAAATTGCATTCTTACGAGATAAACAATCTCATCTTAATTTATATAATAGTTTTTATCTATATAGCTACTTCCGGAGTATATGCGTGATATGATACTAGGAGACAAATATTTGTTCCACCCGTTAATATTACATTTGTCCGTTTGAAATTCTCAATTCATTTAGTAGTACCTGAATTAATACTAACATTTTTTTGTCCAATTTACTAATAAATTATTAGATTGTCCAAATGGTAAGATTTTAAACATTTACGAGGGAGGTTACAAGTTCAAAACCGTTATCATGCCAACTTTAAACAAATTATACCAAAAGATGATGCAATGTATAAAATTATTTAGTTCAACTTATCTCTCCCTAATTTTATGTTCTTTTGATGAATTAAATCTTTGTGTTACATATGACACAATTCGATTCTTAAATGTCTGTAATATCTATATGACTTTTTTTATTATCATATAACACCTTTTTTTGCAAAATCTGATAAATTAAATTAAGACTTTATGTCTTTGTAATTATTTAAGATTTTGAGCTGTAAAAATTCAATCCAGCCTTAAAACAATTAAAAATCCATATAGGGTTCGAGTCTTAAAATTTAATCCAAATTTAATCCTTTACAAATCCGACCTAGGCTTCTAGCCTTTTAAAAAGTTGATCTATGTTACATATCATTAAAATTTTGTCTTGACTTTAAAATTTAAGATAATTTATTTTATACTTTTGGCATATAAATTATGTTCTAGATTTCGGGTCTATGAACATTGTTATACGCTTCTGGTATACAAAATTTGATGTAGGTTTCTGGCCAATAAATTTTTCTTATGCTTCCGAGATATTTGTGTCTCCTATGGTGTGATATAATAATAATATAAATAAGTGCAAATAAATACCCTAGGCTAGCACGGTTTTGCAAGTATTACAAGACGTATGCAAGTTTTAATGATAAATAAGATTTGTTCCTCAAAGACTACGAAAGTTAGAGAGAACTTATGTAAATTACCAAGTGCAAATATTAAAGCTAGATCAGATAATATGAAAGAAAATAAAAGACAAATAGATTTGTGTCTGGTTTTTGTAAATAAAAAATTAACTAATAAAGTAAAGACAGAATTTTAAATGCAAATAGAATAAGATATTATGAGAGTTTAGCCTGAGAAATTAGCAAGTAATGCCCACTGGTATTCTATATTCTAAACATATAAGGGTGAATCATTTAGTATTACAATAATCGGCCTCAATTGAGAGGTAGTTTCAAATAGGGGTATCATTTGTCAATAGGGTCCTAAGCAAACTTTTCCTACAATTGATTAAATGATGATAACACCAAACCATAATGATTATCTAGTTAGGCTAGGTTGTCAGGACCAAAACCTTATACTAGATTCTATATGTTGTTTCCAATAGATAAATATGCCTTCCGGGTGACCATCTAACTACTATTAGAGTAATCCTATACGTTTGCAATCCGCAAGGAAAACAGACAATAAATCGAAACACATAAACAGAGAAATAAAACATGAATTGAATTTAAATACGATGGTATCCCAAATTAGATAGACGTTTAACCAAGTCTAGGGTTCATGCATATATGCTAAAACTCAAGATAAATATAATTTAGTTCATACTAAGAGAAGAAAAGAAAACAATTACAATTTTAGAGGATGAATAAGACATAATAGATGTACAGCTTCTTCCAGACTTCTCTTCTTGTGTTCTAAGCTTCCTCTTGGCTTAAGGATTGGTCAATGATGATTTTCTTCTGATAAGACGGTGTATTTTTAGAGTATAGGAAACCCTAAAAAATTTCTTGGAGTATAAGTTAGGTATTGGACTCCAAGCCCAACTCAAATTTGTAACCCTAAAATATAAAAAAGGTAAGATTCTGATTTTGTTTTGTTTTGGCCGTAACTGCTTCAATACTTATCCGTTTAACGGGTTCCAATAGTTGAAACTGATTATCTTGGAAAGTTATTTAACTTTTATTTAGAACATTCTTACAAATTACTAGCCAATTTTGAGTTATGATCACTCTTATGTTTGTAGCTGCTCGAATTCAAATTTATTTGGCTACTTTATCTTTTCCTTTTTCATATTTCTTGCCTTTATCTACAATTTCCATGTTTATCCTTTTTTCTTTATCTCTTAGAATCGACTTGACATCTAATTAATTACCATATATCTTTACAGCTTCACAATTAACAAACAACTAAACCCAATATGCTCTAAAAATAATAAAGAATTAAATCAAGACACAAAATAGGAAAGTGTACTAAATCATGAGAAAATCGACCTATAACCTAATAAATACACCTAAAATGATGTTTCCAATATAGATTAAATCATCACAAATGGGGAGTCATCACATATAAAATATGATGCTGACTTCAAGCCTATAAATATATTTAGTAAATATTTTAATTTAGATTTTGAGCCTATACAATTCACTTATGCTTCAGGCATATAAGTTTGTTGTAGGCCTTAATTTTCGTATATGCTTCTGGTATATAGAATTTGTTGTAAGCTTTGTCCCGAGAAATTTAATCGCTTCAGGAAAAACAATTATTCAATAATTTAATATCATTCACCTCACTGAATTGAGAGTAATAGTTTATATTCAATAAAGTTCTCTTTGGGAGATGAATGAATAGTTTTTTTAGAAGTTAAATTTCATTTCTCAATTCTTTTGTGGAAATTATAACAAAATTGATATAGGTTTCAAAACTTTAGATAATTTTATTTAAAAAATCCGTACATATAAATTGTAGTCTAGGTTTGAACCTATGAGATTTGTTTTATTTTTCCAATTTATTAAATTCATGTTAGGTTTCTGGCCTATAAAATTTGTTATATTCTTTTGACATATAAAATTCTTTATGGATTCGGGCCTGTAAATTGTACAATATGAATAATATATAACAAAATGTAGAATTGCAGAGTATATTCTTCAAGAATTATTGGAATAAGTCAAAATAAATATTTAACCTAGCGGTTATATGCTAATACTCTACAATCCAAGGGCCCAAGATCCAAACCTCGGTCAAAGTTTCATCAATTCTTTTTTTGGGATGATAAATTAATCTACATAAAGCATCATCCTATACTAATAGAAATTTAGACTTCAAGTGTACAACATTAGTCTTAGCTTCAAGATTTTTAATTGAAATTTAGACTTCAAGTGTACAACATTAGTCTTAGCTTCAAGATTTTTAATTGAAATTTAGACTTCAAGTGTACAACATTAGTCTTAGCTTCAATAATATTAGTTTCGGGTTTTTGAATTTTACTAAGGGTTCGCGCCCTTGAAAATTAAATATTACCTTCAAGGCTTACAAAAATCTCACACGATAAGAATAAAACGAAAATTACAATTGATATATAAAATAAAATCATTAGACATAAAATAAATCAACCAATTCGTGTTTTAAATAACTGACAATCTACTTTGCTAACGAATGATTTTACCTTTTGAAGCTATCCTACTATATATGATTTGGAGAAAAATATTTATTGTGTTGATAACGTGTTGTAAACTAAAGAAAGAAGATACACAATATAGAGAGAGCATTGTACTATTCTTTATTCCAAACATCTAACTCTATTACAATGGAAAAAGTCTTATATTTATAGGAAAATAAGTAACTGTTCACTGTCCCTATTTATAAGTCATAATGGAAGAATAAATCATTAAACTTTTTGACATCCAAAATTAATTAATATATAACATATTCATAATATAAATCACCTTATTCCAGCTCAAGCCTTATTATAGTACGTTACTAAACTAGATCATCCCAAAGTTGTTTTCTCTCTTCAATGCATTATCTTTACTTGTGATCTTTCCCTCAACTCTGTAATAATCAATCTACACTATAAGTTGTCGCTAATAAAAAAACGTGGATCACGTAACCGTTGTAGATATTTGAAAGGAATAACTGATAGACCCAAAACGATCAAGGTCCCACATACCACATGTACATAATATTGTGCATGAGAAAATTTACAATGGCTTATAAGCAAGTATTTTAAACTCGAGTTCATGTCCATCCCTCAATAGAGACTCAAAAGTAGAATTCAATAATAAGAATTTGAGGTTTTTGAAGGACATATCCTCCATCAACATTACAATCAAGTCATATCACTTTGATCAAAATGAACCACCAAATATTTTTGAAACTCTATAAATAACCCATATATAAACAAGAGGCGGTACCGATTCCTTCACAAATCTACATTATCTTAATTTTATAATCGACATATTGTTCTATCTTTTATATTACGGGTTGTAATAATATAGATGGTTGAGTTTTTGATATTTTTGCAATTAAGCAAACTGTTTTCATCCTTATTTATGTTATACACTCACTTTACCACTTTGAGAGATAGATGGTATCGTGGAGAAGTACTGGAACTTTATATATGGTCTTAGGTACATGTCTATCTTAAACATTCAGCTACATTATAATTTTTGGATCAAGGAATGCCCAATTATAAAATTTTAATTTTGAGGTTAGTATATTTGTAAACTAGATCAAAAGAATAATAAGTTGCAGATCATGGGAATAGGAGGTTATAGTAAAAAGGGGTGCTTCTCTCGAAGGTGCCCATTGTTTACTACAAAAATCAATTACCTTATTAAAAATTAAATAATTATTTCTACATTACTCCCCAAATTTCTGTATATTTGATCTATTTCCTCAAATTTTAAGATTTATAGTCTTACACTTTAATTTTACATAATATGTGATTGTATTTTAATTTAAATATAATAAAATCAATATTTTATATGATATAAGAGTTTTAGTTTAATTAATTATAAAAAAATATATGGACCAATCCTACCAATCGTTTATGACAATTAGAGTTCTTCTCAAACATGAGTAATAATTTTACTATGATAATTATTTATAAATGTTGTGAAGAAATCCATTTAGATTTTCTCTACCTATTTATTAATGGTTTTTTACACTGGTTTCATTTACCCAAATAATCATCTTGAAATAGTCCATGTAGTGAGAAGCAATTTTATTCATGGATCTACATGAAAAAATTGGGCTCTCGTGTTAAGAAGAAAAAATCTATTCTCCTATAAAGACGATTTATACTTTATTTTTTGATTGACAGTAAAATTGCGGATGGAGAGAGCAAGGAGTTTTTTGTATTGGGTATAAAATTTTGAGAACGATCATGTATAAAATTTTACTTAAACAATAACATTTAAAAACCTCACGCTAATTTGAAGATTTGAAAAATTATGGGATTAAAATTCAATGTTTTTGTTTAAATAAGATTGGTACATATTTCCCCAAGGATATATTTTATATCTCCTAGGGTAATAGCGGAAGCATGAAATACTTTATATTTCTTAAATTTATTTAATCTTATTTTGTTTGAAAAGGGATATTTTCTGGTATATGAGAGCGGGTATAATTAGTAAGGGAAGGGCTCATATTTAAGCCGAAAGGAAAAACTATATTTCTTACAAAAGTTTTTCCTTATAAAAATATTTGGAAAAAGTTGCACTACGTATGGGCTGAGTTTTAAAATCAGATTATTCTTTTATTGTGTGGGTGCTATTTATTAATTACTATATCCATAATTGTAGATAATTTGGGTAATTACGTGTGTAGTTAAACACATGTGTTATCATCAATATGGAAATACGACCGGATGTACCTTGTCATTAGAAAAGTAATCTTCCAAAAATTAATTTATAAACCATGCTTGTATATGTAACAACATAGGATGGTGTATGGATTAGTATTTTTTTCAAGGGAATGGAGTTATTTCTTGGAAAAACATCCATAGAATTATACATATTTCTGATACAAGTGTCTAAATCATGTGGTAATGAAACAACAAAAATTATTCACGTACAACAAGCATGGCCCTAGATCTTCTAACATGGACTTTGTCAAAATTAAATTTTACCGGAAGAACCACTAGTACTGTCAAATACCCTTTGTGGCGGACATAGTGTAAAAACAATTTAAGGACTTACCTTATAGGTCCAACACACAAAGGATCCACACACCGCATGTTCAACATATTGCACATCTCTCTAGAATTACTAAGAGAGAGTGAGAGAAACACTCAACTGAGATTATTTTTGGAGACCATTTTGGCAATAAGTGCACATTTAGGAAAAGAATTAGAAGACCTATTTGATAAAAGTTTTGGTTAATATATCATCGACCCCTTGCCAAAAATATCATAACACCTAAATAATTAGGTCATGTAAACATAAATAGACTCTTTAAGATCACTGCAGTTTGTCAAATCTTCAACCAAAATTTAAAGATCACTTTTCATCTAGCATAGTTCACAAACAATACTTTTAATGTTTACAAGCATCTTAACAATCATAGAAGATATATGGAGGGGACTAAAGGTTTAGTGATATGTGTTATAACTCAATTAGTTTTAATAGTAAATTTGTATTATCTATCCATGATAATTTGATTTTTATCATATTCAATCTAGTTATAATTTTTTTTATTATTTTAAAATTTACAAAATAAAATATTTAATATAAAAACTATTTTCCTTATATTTGGTGAATAATATGGTGCTACATTATTAGTATCTACAATATAGAAAATATAAAAATAATAACAACAATAATAAAATTCTACATTGCTAAATAAAACATTAAAATATAAAAAATAAAGGACACAATGGATAATCTAAAAAAAAATTCTTAAGTTACAATTCATCCTTTAGGGCCGGCAATTTACCCTAAATCTAAAAAAACATATATAAAATATCATCTTTCTTTCATTTCCCCTACCAATTATTTGTTCAATTTCATTATTTTATTTTTTGTGTATTTCACTCGAACTTATAATTAATCTTCTCCTTTATACAATGTGTTCTAATTCAAGTCTCAATTATTTCAGGTACTAGACTAAATATTCAAAACACATACATATATATTGGTATGTAACCTGTCTATTATGTTTTCACTTATTTAGGTGTATATATTGTGATTATATGTAATTTTCATCAGTAAATGAAAAAAATTCATGTAAATACAATATCTATGATGTTTTATTTTTTAATAATGTTTAATTGAATTTGCAAAAGTGTATTTGATTCCTGTAAGAAAAAAAAGTAAACTACAAAATAATCTTCTTTTTGCTTTGTAATTCAAAGAACATCTATTTTAGGAATGAGAAACAATTTTAGTTATTTTTTCTACTTCAATTTTTTTACTATGTTGTAAAATTATTTTAAAATTCATTTAGATCCTCTATTTTTTATATTATTTTATTCATACATTGAGTTATTTTTTTCTAGAATAACATTTTAGTGTTTCTATGATGAAATATAGTTAATTTATATAATATAAATATTTATACTGTAATGAATTAAAACAAAATATTAAGTTTTTTAGTGCAATTTTGTGTAAAATTAAAACATATATTGAATTTTACTTTAAAATGTTGGGGAATTAGAAATTTGGACAATGCCTTTAGCAATCATCCCACTTTACTCGAGATATAGTGCAAGTTTATTTAACTGTTTAGTTTCAAAAGAAATATAAGAAATATTAGATATTAGTCCATGTGGAAGACTTATAACTAAATAAATTTCATATATGTTTTGGTATTTATACAAATTTACTTGAAATATATTCTAGTTAACCTAATTTAACTTTTATTATTGAACTCAACTATAAAAAATAGATCATCCATATGGTTATTAACTATTAACTCTTTACACTTTGTTTATTTTATCTGATTTTATATATCTCTTTTATTTTTTATTTTGTAAAAATAACTTAAGCCACACTTATCTTCTTTCTTTCATTTCATACAACTGAGTTCTTCTTTTTCATATGAATAAAGTTTTCTTGAAATATTTTTAATATTGATGGAAAAACTCTATTTTGATATTCTCTATCTTTTCTCCTATGGTATGAGTTGATGTTAGTTTCATTCTTTTCTCTGTATTTATGTCTAAGTTTATGTATTTTATATAAAATTGTAGAATTAATATATATATATATATATACTATTAAAATTATATCAAGAATTAATATATATTAATTAAAGATAATATTTTTAAATTTTTTTGGACAATAAATATAAAAGGTGAAAAAAGAATTTAATGTCCAATAGATATATTAAAGGAATATTAGTAAAAATAAGAATGACTTGTATAAGTAAATAATGTTCAAATAATTTTAGGGTATACTAAATTCCCAATAACAAGAGGACACATGCACTACCTTGAAATATCATAAACTCTTTTTTTAGATTTGATCTTCGTAATAATTGAAAGATGCTTCCAATTATGATAAAAGATATTCAATCTTTTATTTTTATAAAATTGGTACATATCTCTCACTTGATAATTTTTGTATTAGTTTACCCTACTTGTTTTGATCAAATTTGTAGGAGAGGTTATATGTCTTAGAAGACATGTATTTTTAAGGTAGTTAAATGTTATAATATTTAGGGGTCCATTCCAAGGGTTGTTTTCAACTTCTATAGAATGCTAACATAATATTTATTCAGTAGAGGGAAAAAATTAGACAAAGAGGAGTTCCTCCTCTGATATGTTTTTTGTGTAATACACATTGAACTACATATATATTTGCTAATTAAATTTATAATTTTTTTTACAGATATATATAGTCATCAAGATGGTAAGACGGCGGCCCCCACCTCCCCGGGATAGGATAAGCAATCTTCCTGACGTTGCTTTAGAAACCATACTGATGTGTTTACCAATACAAGATGCTGTAAGGACAAGTATTTTGTCAAGGCAATGGAGATACCGTTGGGCAAAACTTCCACGACTTATACTTGATGAGACATTGACCAATAAGATGAAACATTCAGCTAGAATCACATTAGCGGTAGTTTTATGCCAGATTATTTTTCTTCATGAAGGACTAATAAATAAGTTTACCCTCTACGTTCCCTACAAGATAATTTGTCCTAAAATAGACAACCTCATATATTTCCTCTCACGAAATGGTATTGAAGATCTTACCATTGAGTTTGAAATTAATAATTACAAATTGCCATTTTCTCTTTTCACATGCAAAAAACTGAGACATCTGAGTCTTGAATCTTGTATAATTCCTACTGCACGTGCCTTCGAAGGATTTAATAAGCTGACTACTTTAAAATTGACAGAAATGGCGATCTTGGAATTGCAAATATATTATTTTCATGATCTTGAGATTGAGACTCCTAATCTCAAATATTTTAAGTTCATAGGCATTGCAAACTCCATTATTTTAAAAACTGTCCCACTTATTGTATCAGTTTAGATAATACCGTTAGTACCGTATGATGAGAAAAGTGGAATTTATTTCAGACAAGGAGGAAACTGCAAATTAGACGATTACTTTTGTCGTGTACCATTTCTTGAGAAGTTGCAGTGTGGCAATATTTTTGTCAAGGTAAATGTTTTATTGTGTAATAAAGATTGATTTTCAATTCCCAAACATTCCATACATTAATATTAATTTTTATTTGTACATGTCTTTGTTTTAGAATTTGGGTTCAGGTTTGTGTTCAATTCTTCTTCAGACTTTTCGTGGTGAACCTGAAAAGCTTACAACTTTAGCCTACCTTAAAGAGGTAGACTTGTTTGATATAATCTTACGTAGTAAGAATGAGATATCATTTATTTTCTGCTTGATCTGAAACTCCCCAAGATTGAAGATTATTGATATTACGTTGAGCAATGAAGTGGTTGATGGTTCTCAACAAAATTGTATTCTATATCATTCTCGTTTAATGAAAGAGAAAAAATCTAATTTCATGTACAATGAACTTAAGGAAGTGAAGCTGAAAAATGTGATAGGGAAAAGAGTTGAATTGCGCTTCATTGAAGTTTTATTAGCTAATTCACCAAGTTTACAGAAAAATGTTTATACGTCTTGGAGAAGTGACAGGAGGTGAAGGATATGAGATGCTCAAGGAAGTGACGAAGTTTCGACGCGCATTAAAGGAAGCTGAAGTAATATATCTTGATCGATAGGAAAAAAGAAAGTCTGTTGCCTTAGGTGTAATTTGTTTTGAGATTTGGTGTATAAACAACTGGATCATTTCTTTCCTTTCCTGATTTAATTATTTGATAATAGCTATTATTGAGTGCTCATGATCAGGTTTAGATGAACGGTTGTTTTATCAAAATGTAACACAAAGTTTTTTAGTAAATTACTTTGATTTCATTGATGTTGAGAAGATGATGGAATTTCTATATGTTTTTATAATTATAAATTTTCTTCTTCTTATGGTTCTTTTTCATTTTGGTTCAAAAATTTAGACATGTAGAAAAATCCAATCCATTATTCTCTGAAGATGAATTATACATTAGTGGCTTACCATTTATCTGTATTAAAATTACGAGGGTGTTCTAGATCTTTTATCTTAAAGCAATAAGTGTTTACAATCAATTTTCTCTAGAGTTGTATGTTATTTAATTCTGTTCTTGCTGACATTTAAGAATTCTATTAATTGTAGATCATGATGAGTAAGAATACAAGGTGAATCTGTTTACGCAAACAAAATAAGGACTCTATATGAAGTTTTTTCTATTATAATATGGCTTGACGTATTATTTTTTAACGTGGACTTAGTATTCATCCATAAGATTGGATTAATATTATCATATGTAGTTACACTAATTCATATTGATAAATTTTATGTTCTGTGGTGTTTAGACTCTCTCGAGAGAAATGGATTAATCATTTTTGGAGTGGAAAAACACTAGAATAGTGATTCTGCAAAGAACAATGACGGTCAGTTGTTTAAATCTCTTACACTTGATGTCTGTAGTAAGAAAAAATTGGACTTTTGTAATTTCGGAAAATTTGAAGACTGAGCTACAAAATGAGAATTCTACTAGAATAGAATTCAATATAGGCGAAGTATCAAATTCAATTTATGATCAAATAGTTTTAGAGTTTAAATTAATCTATTAACTAATTAATAAGATAACATAAAAAAATTATAAAACGTAAATAATTTTAAGCCTAACAAATATCTACCAGAATCATGTCTATTATATAGATATAAACATAACTATGTTGAACAAGAGATAGTGGTAAATAATCTGATAAGTTGTTTAAGATATTATTTATAACAATATATAAATTTGGATATATTTTATTCGCAATGAAAATACATTATATATAATATAAAATTAAAAAACATTACCTATTACATCATACTTGTATCTTGTATCTACAATATAAATCAACCCTACATATGATGCAGGGATATTTCATCCATGGAAATCAACTCTGAAAGGACTATTAAATCAACTTCAACTTTTGCAAAACAAAAATTTCACCTGAACATACTACATAGGTAATTGATTCGGATACAAACAATGAAGTGATCGGACAAAAGATGAAGCCAATATCCTAAAACACGGTTATTTTCCATCTAGCACTCATTGTTATTTTTTTATTTACCAATTTTAAGATGGTTTGTGATAATAGTCATTAATTTTTTGTACCTTCACTGTATTCTAATTTCGTTGGGCCCAATCCGTTTTGCTTTCATAATATTTTCCTCTTAACTACAAATTGAGTGCTGTCACTTGTCAACTGACCTTCACTTCAAGCTCTATCAATCTACAAAGGTTTTAGGTCCAAATCGCTTACCCAACAATTGTAGTAAAATAAACACTCAAATGCTATAAATTTCTAGAAAAAACATTAACTCTCTGCCATGGCTCTAAACTCAATTTTCACCTTGGTTTGGGGTTTCTATTTTTTAATTTCCTTATTCTCTTCATCTTGGACCCATTTATAAAGCATGTACCTAAATCTACACACTAAAAACACAATTAAAGCGCAAAAATCTCTATAAACAAATATAAGTCCAAAACTAAGGGTCAAAGTACAATATAACAAATATTGGGGAAAATTAATCAGTTAGACCAAATAAACTTCCAAAACAATGTATTGTGAATGAATTTTTTCGTCACAAATACAGAGACATCAAAAAAACCAACTTTATGTTTTGTCGTCTCGACAAAATAGAAAAGAAAAGAAAGAAGTTTAGAAGAGGCTAAGTCAAATAAGCTGAAGAAAGGAGAAAGAACAGGACATATAATGAATGATACTAAAGTACAAATATTAACAAGTCTTATATAATAGAATTTACAAACTAATCAAATGTAAACTTATCAAATCATTAATCTACACATGTTGATTTCAAGATCCAATAAGAGTCGTAATGCACGTATATAGGTTATCTCTGAGTCCTCTATTGTGGCTATACGGTGTTCCTTGAGTCTCACTAGTTTCTAAGTTCTATCTAACTACTCTCCAATAGTTTGAAAACTCCGAATTCGGATAATTAATAATCCTAAGGTCTTTAAGAATGTAATTTATTCCTAGGGTATGTATAAAAAGTATATTTGGATAATTTAGAGTGGACTTTTGCCCCTCTCCTCACTAGCCATCAACTAATCTCCTTAGAGTTTGAGTTACTCTCAAAGGTGTTCTCACTAAACCATGATATGCAATTATTAGCATTCCCAAACTCCCAAATGAATCCCTTTTATGAACACCTAAAAAAATTCCACTTTGCATGTCAAAAATATGTACATATATTTCTTTAATACGTGACAATGATTCTCTTTTTGATGTGAGAGATCATGTCACTATTGTTACTTTTCTTTCTCGTATATTTCTTTTCAACTTTTCCAAATATTTTTCTTTCTTTCTTACCCCGGGAAAGGGTTACAATACAAATGAATAAGTGATCAAAAAGCACATTACAAACCCAAATGCCAACCAATAATCTTTTTCCATAAACCACCACCCCAAACTCATGCTCTAGACGAGTGTCAAAGCATCGCGATTCGAGTGTAAGTCATATGGAAAGATCCTAAAAATTTAAAGGACAATACTTATAATATAGCTAATGAAAATGCTACAAAAAGAAATTAAGGGGATACGACTGATAATATATCAATTAAAATGGACATAATGTTAAACGGAACAAGGGGCTAAAAAGAACTGCTATAATTATATCATATTATATTCAAATCACTCACTTTATCGCTCTTATCACGTTCATTAAAGGGTATATACAGTAGTTTGAATCTCACGTTCTACACATCATTCATGCTCCCGAAGGTCAAACATAGTTCTATCACATTGCTCACTATTTTTCTCTTTACTTTCAACATGTATTTCATTAATATCCTTTAAGAATACACTAGAGAAGTATATAAACATACTATTTACTATCACTAACTCATTAACAAATAGGTTAAAAGATAAATTAACTAAATTTTACTTGGCCTTCACAATTATTGAAAACAATAAATCACATACAAATGGCGGTGGAAATAGTAGGTTCCACCCTCAACTAAAGTTGAACCGTGACTTGGGTCAAAACAGACTCATTAATCATACATACAAACAAATATTATACAAATAGATAAAGAGGTAGAGAAGAGAGAAAGGTACTCTCGAGGATATTTCCTCGAGTTCTCATCATCCAAGGTGGGATGAGAAGGATCCTTCGCATTGTCACAACTTATTTTTTCCAAGAGTGTCATGATATGCATTTGATTAGTCTTGATTAGTGCCACATCATTGGAAAGGAGGGCTTGGGCGATTTCGATCTATTTAAGGTTCTCACTTACCCTCTCTTGCCAAGGGGATTCCCTTGACTGTTATCCTCTTAAGATAATCCTGATCCACTCATCAACTAGGATGGATTTCGATCTTAAAATCAATTTATATTTCTCCACTAACATCACTAGGCTTGTAATAATCGATGGGTATTTCAAGTTAAAGAAACATTTTTGTTTGACATTGAATTTTATTATTACATCAAAGATTATTTGTGCCATATCCATTTCTTCCTCTTTCATTACACAATATAACATGATGGAAGAATTCTGAAGGATATCTGCGACTCGCACATTCGCAAGGGCTAAAGGTGCAAGGAAATAATACCACACTTTTGCTTCGGAATGAAGATACTTGTACAGTTAAGAGGTCTTCAACTTATCTTTCTCATTACACAAATTCTTCATCAAACACACTTCGTGTAGTTACTTCCAATCAAAACTCACAATGTTCATCACAACTAATTGATACTTACGAGGTCCCACTAATTTCATTATCTCGAAATGGTTCCTAATGTCGTCAACTGTAAAGAAAAACAACTTACCCCGAATTGGAATTCTCCCCATACTATCTCGGATAAAGAGGCCTTGATAGAATTCCCTTTCTAATGCAATATTGATGCTCACAAGCTCAATCATGAAAATATTCCATACTAATTTTTCCCTATCTCAAGAAATCTCTTATACTTTCCTTTCTTTACATTCTCGTTAAATATACGCTCATGTGTGGGTGTCCAAGCAAGTAACATATCAACATCGATAGCTTCTAGGGCACTATAATTACCTCTTCTTTCGCTAAGGGGAAGTATCCTGTCTCGACGAAGTTGTGGAGCCATTTTCTTCAGAATCTCGATCACTCATTCATAAATAATTGGTTCCACAACAACTGGTTTCTCGCTAACCGCACGACATGAACCACCATTTTGCCTCTTTTTTTTTACTCACACTACCATCGGGTTGTTTCCACTTATTCTCACGCAAATCCAAGCATGGTTCTTCTTCATCTCCTTTCCACTAGCAACTGTTTTGGTTCGTAAAGTCATCTTCTTCACCCTCAACTTAAAGTTTTCCCCAATTTGAAATTTCTCCTTGAACGAATGATTAAGGTATGATTTATAGTTGAGATGGTGTAAGGAATGTGTTTTGCTATGTGGGTGTGTAGGAACTGTGGTGGGATAAGGAGGAATTTAAAAATTGAGAAAAAAAAATTTGGATTTTTTTTTGTTTGATTATTGATTATTTGTGAGGTTGGAATATTTTGGATGTATATTTGTGTTAGGAATAATTTTGTGATGTTTATCCTGATGAAATAAAGGTTGATTGAGTGTATTTCAATGTTTGCGAGATCTTGGATCAAGCTCTAATGGAGGTTGGAATCTTTGGGAAGAAGAAAATTAGGAGGTTTAGGTAACAGGACTAAAGGTTTAATCTTTAATTTCTCGGCGGCTTTGTGCGGTACAACGCAGGTACTATGTGATATACTGCAGGTATCGTTGTAACCTTCCAACTCTCTAACTTTGAACTCCTGATATATCGTGGCCACAGATTTTTATTGTAATATATTGCCATGCCTTCTTCTTGCGTTTTTGACTCACTTTGTGGTGTATCCCAGCTCTTGTACGGTGTATCGCGCCTAACATGTATCAAATCTAATCAAAGAAGTGTGGGGTGTAGTGGGCACAATTATGTTGTTTGTGGTGCACCAGACATAGCGCACGGTATACCGTAGCTAACCGATGTTTTTGCCACAAAATTCTACACAAACATTAAATTTAAACTACTAAAGCAATAAAAACATGAGTGGTCTCCCACGAAGCACATTTGTTTAACTCAAGGTTATTGATGTTCGATGTATTACCTCAAGGTTATTTCTTTTTCGTATAGCCTCCCAAGCAGTGGGTAAGGCGACTGACTTCCACCAAGTATTGTTTACCATTCTGCTTGGTATCCAACTCCAATAACCCTTCTGAAATAACTCGAATAACTTTATAAGGGACACTCCACGAACTCTTGCATTTACGCTGTCTTGGTGAGTTTGGGGGATCAAGATATTTTTCCTCTACGGTGTCTCCCGCCAAAACTCACCTTCGTTCCACTTTATTTTTGGTGCCATTGGCACCTTTCGCGCACCCTTCTTTGTTTTCTTAAGATAATCAACAAATGGATTACCCTTAAGGTTAGGATGAGCTTTAAATTTTTGTTTCTTTTAAACTTCTTCTCCTCCAATCTTACGGTATCCATACCCTTGATGGATTCTTTACTTCACGTATTAGTGTGTCCAACCGGAGACAATCTTCTATTTGATTAGGGAACTTCATGCCCTTGAACACACAAACCTTTGCTTCCTCATCTTGCACTCTCATGATCAATTTTACTGTCTCTACGTCAATTAAATGGTCCCCCGTGTTTATTTTTGTAAGTGATAAGTACTAAATACTGCATAAATATTTTAATAGAACTTCTTATGTTAGGTAGTCATGTTTGGAACGAATCAAACCAATTAAAAGTCATCCAGATCTAAATTGCTCAGGAAAAATAACATGTCTAATCAATTCAGTGTCTTAATGAACCAGATTAAGATCTCATTATTAGCAAACAAACACTTTCTTAGTTATTGGGGTATAGTTTCTTATATTTGGTCTAGTAAACTATTTGAGTTAAATCGTTTACTATGACATTATCATCTATATTTTGATACGTTGACCAATAATAAACACCTTTATTGAGAAAAAAATAATATCTTTAACAAGAGGGTAGTTGTTTTTTCCTTTTCACTTGAATTCTCTAGGGAATATTTCTAACATGAAAACTAGTGTTCTTGTTGCAAGTTTTCTCTTAATTGGTGGAAATATGCTCTTTAATTATATACATACCATTATTTAATCAATTAAGTAGGTGGTTTTAGGATTCAAAATGTTTGGGGATCTTTGGTTTAATTAATCATGAACTCTTATCTAATGATGGTTTTCCAGTCCCGACATGGTAACAACTTTTCAAATGTTTATCTAAACATTGAATGGGAACTAGCATTGAGTTTGGTTACCCATATCCTCTATCGTACTTACTTTGAATGGGAACTACCAATTAAGATTCAATATTGGTGATAATCTCAACTTGAAACATTTTTTTAGGACGCCATTCGACATTTTTTTTATTTTCACATAAATATTCATATTTAAATAAATACTGAGTAAAACAATAATCACACAAAACAGCTTGCAAAACATAAACGACATTGCTTCCCAATTGGTATGAAACAAAGATGGAAGAAAAAGGACTTAATAGGTATTCACAACTTTAAAAATCAAACTTTCCTCATAGACATCAATAGTTGTCTCTCTCAAAATCTATGGAATAAAACCTGGCTCTTCCATTGCAAATCAACAACCTTTATATTAATATGGTTAAAAAGACCTCAATATTCTCATGTTTTTAATTAATGTCATGTATAAATAATTGAATATCTAATATTTTCCTAAATCTTTATTGTGAAATAAATTATTGTTTAGTATAATTTAGACAATATTATATTTGGCTTTCGTTGTACATGGCTTAAGCTGTTTGGGGGATTTGGCGTGAAAACTAAATTGTTATGTTAGTGACACACTATTTGAAAATCATGTTAAATATCCATGTAATCCATATTATGTGTATTCCCAATTCTTCGTTTTACCCTATGGACAGCTCGTTGAACGTTTTTTTTTCATGGACGCTATTGGTAGTTGGGTGTAGTTGACCAATGGATAGTAGGTGGAGCTGTAGCGAAGTGACTTTACCAGTATACTGGTCAGATGACCGGCTACCCGGTCGCGATGTTTACTTTTCCGAAGACGTGTAACAAATTAATTTGGCTGGCATACCGGTCAGATGACCAGCTAGCCGATCGCAAAGTTGCATTTCTCGGCGACACAAAATGTAGTTGCATTTAACTGGTCATATAACTGTAAGTTGGCGCTGTGATGATCCTCTTTGGCCGGCATACCAGTCAGATGAGTGGCTAGCCGGTGCGAGAGATCAACCTTAGACCAAACACACACAGCAAATTATGTTCAACACCTGTTAACCCCAAACTCAATGATTTTAACACTTGCAAATTATCAAAAACACTCCACCTTTCTCATTTCTTAAAATTATTCGCTACGAAAGAAAAGACATGAAAGTATTTAAACTAATATACAATTGAAGTTGCTTTTGTTTAACGTCGTTAAGTTCGACGGATTACCTCTAAGATCACTTCTTAACATAACCTCCCCAACAGTGAGTAAGGTTATCGAAATTTGCATCCCTTGGCTTTGATTCTCAGATTACCTTTGTGACCACGAATGATCCTTTCCAAGAACCTTTGATTTTTCGCGCCTTCGGAGAAGGATCAGGCTTTTTCAATAAGATTTCCTCTCCCACTCTAATCTTATCCTTCTTTCTTTCTTTCTTTCTTTCTTTCTTTCTTTCTTTCTTACGTTCTTTTGGAACCTTGATGGCACATTCCTCACCTTTCTTCTATCCATGATTGAGGTGTGAGCCTTCCTTAGGATACTGAGGAGATTTAATTGATGGTTTCATTCTTAGCTCTCTTTCCTCCATTCCTAGGGATGCCACAACCTTGTTGGATCTTTCTTTACCCGTTCAATTGCATCTAACCGGAAACATTCCTCCTTGGAATACATAAACTTCATTGGCCTAAACACATTGAACTTTACCTCCTCGTCTTGGATACACATGATCATTTCTCCAATCTCTAAATCAATAAGAGTACACCCCGTGGATAGGAATGGTCTTTCCAAAATGATGGGAACGTTCCTATCTGCGTCGTAGTCAAGTATAACAAAATCAACATGAAAAATTAAAGTACCTACCTTGACGAGGACATCTTCTATTCGTCCCTCTAGATTTACAAGGGATCTATCGGCCATTTGCAAGACCATAGAGGTTGGTCTTGCATTTCCTATCTTCATCTTTTCATAAATTTATCTGCGTATGAGATTAATACTCGCACCCAAATCACATAAATCTTTCGCTTTCCACTCATCACCAGTAGAAATAGGAATAGGAAAACTCCCAAGATCATGTAATTTAGGTGGAAACTTACCATGGCAAATTGTGCTACATTCTTCTAGTAAACCTATCATTTCATTCTCAAGATACTGGCGTTTGTTGGTGATAGCATTTTTCAGGAATTTCAAATATTTTGGTACACCTTTGATAGCTTCTGAGAAATGCATATTAATGTTGAGCTTACTCACCATATTCATGAATCTCCGATATTCACCTGTATCTCCTTTCTTCTGAACGCTTGAGGAGAAAGGTGGAGGAGGACGGTTGCTACAACATCTTTCTTCTTAGGAATCTCTAGAATCTTCTCCACTTCCACCACTTCTGGTTCATCTTCCTTTTCTACCACATTTTCTTTTTCAACCACATATTCTACCGGTTTTGCTTTCATGATTGTTTCTTTTTCTTTCATAACCGGAAAAGATGGTGGTGAGAGCTTCTTACAACTTCTAAGTGAGAGAGCGTTACAATATTCGTATTGGACATAAGCCTCTGTATCACTGGGTAATTTTATCTTGTGGACGTTGCTGCAACTGTTTTGCCATCTGAGACATTTGATTTTCTAACTTTTTAATTGCTGCGGCAGAAGATTGTTGATCTTGGTATGCTTTTGTTTTAAGGGCGATCAATTGTTTTAATGTTTGATTAATATCTAACGCACCTTCTTGAGGTTGAGCAGGTATAGTTGTTAGATTCATACCTTCATTAGAGGTATCTTGAGGAGGTTTTCTCTGAGCTTGATTTCCGTAACCTTGTCCCCCTTGGTAGTTATCCTGGGGTCTTGGTTGATATTTGGTAACTTGGGGACGTGGCTAATATGGATAAGTCGGATTAGCAGCCCGATTTGGATTAGAATATTGGAAACTCGGATGGTTTCTATTTGGTTGATACCCTTGACCACCTAAATTATAGTTCCCTCGGTTGAAGACAAACATCACGGATTCCGGATTTCTTTGACAATTCTCCCAATCATGATCTTGTACACAAAAATTAGAACACACATTTCTTGTGTAGCATTCACATCAGCTCTCCTACCTGAAAAAGCTTCTTTAACAGCTAAAGTAAGCTGCTTTAGTTGTTCTTCTAATGTATTCTTTATTTTGATCTCTAAAGAACACAATTTTTCATCGATTCTAGCACTACACACTCCACTCGGATATGTGTTCTTACAGTATTCCAACCTATCTCATTCTTTACTGTTCTATCCATAATAACTTTAGGGTGAACTGGTTGCACCTGTAAAAATTAACCAGCACAAAGCAGGTCTAAGTTTTTTCTTGATTGTCCATCAAGGCCTTTATTGAATATTTTCATTTGTTTTGGTTCTATAAGGCCATGATTGAGAACTCTTCTCAAGCACAACTTGAATCTGTCCCACTTCTACCCAAAGTTTCTTCTTGTTCTTGCTCAAAGGATGTTAGAGCAATTTGTGCATCCAATCTCATCTTAGTTTGGTAGTATCTATCGAAAAAATGCATTTTGCAGCTCATCCCAATTATTAATTGATCCTGGTTCTTGCGAATCATGCCACTCACTAGCTGCATCTATCACGAAAAATCAGAAATTTACATAATATATTTGTTCTCTTGATACTCATTGTGTTATATACGCATCACATATTTGCATAAATTTGTGTACTACACGAATTGGATCTTCTCCAGCTACTACTCTGAAGTTGCCGAAATCTCTGAATTGAGTTAACATACCCGGATCTGGTCTATATCTTGTGACATTATTATCTAGAGGACCAATACCTAAAGTAGGAGCACGATATGGAATTTGTTCAGGACCTTGTAAGAACCATGGATCTTGATAGACTTGAGGTTGAGCTTGTCCTCCAGATGGAGGATTTTGTTGATTGTTGAGAATTGGATGATTATGGATAACTGGCGGCACTCTCGGGTTGTTGTGTTCATCCAACTCTATACAGGGATCTTCAATGTTATGAATATTCAAATTTTCCATTGCTCTTTCCTTTTCTTCATTTTCTCTTGTTTCTTTTTCTTCACTTTCTTTCTTGTTTCTAACTCGGATCAACTTCTCAGGATTTGAGAGCATATACCCAACCTGTAAAACCTGAAAAAAGAAGAACAAACGAAAGCGTAAAACTGAAAAAAAAAATTAAAATAACAATTAAACTACTAAGGGATTAACACCGGGGTCACACGCTACCGTCCCCGGCAGCTGTGCCAAAAACTTTGTGGGTCCTTGTTTGTTATAAAATAATGCGATATAGTTGAAGGCTCACTCACCGCAAGTGTACGGTTGTCCAAGTAATAAACCAATAAATCAGATTATGGACGGAATAGGTACAACGTATGAATCAATTTGTAGAATAATTGAAAGTACAAAAAAGTAAAGATATAAAGTTGTTTGATTTTTGTTTAATAACTAAAGTGCAAGAAAATAAATTACTGAAATGAATTACTGAAATAAAATAATGCAAGTAAATAAGGATGCGTTTTAATTCAAGTCGCAATTATTTCAGGTACTAGACTAAATATTCAAAACACACATACAAATATATTTGTATGTAACCTGTCTATTTTTTTTCATTTATTTTAGATGTATATATTGTGATTATGTATAATTTTCATCAATAAAGGAATTAAATGCCATGAAAATATAATATCTATGTTCTTTTATTTTTTAATCATGTTTAATTGAATAGCCAAAAGTGTATTTGATTCATGTACGAAAAAAAGTAAACTAGGAAATAATCTTTTTTTTGCTTTGAAATTCAAACAACATTTGTTTTAGAAATGAAAAACAATTATTTATGTTATAAATTATGAGAGGTGAATAAAATGATAATAATCAGAAGTGGTGGATCTATTGACAATGAAATTAATCTACTTCAATTTTTTACTATGTTGTAAAATTATTTTAAAATTCTTTTAGATCCTCTATTTTTTATATTATTTTATTCATACATTGAGTTATTTTTTCTAGAATAACATTTTAGTGTTTCTATGATGAAATATACTTAATTTATATAATATAAATATTTATACTGTAATGAATTAAAACAAAATATTAAGGTTTTTAGTGCAATTTTGTAAAATTAAAAGTTATATTGCAATTTACTTTAAAATATTTGGGAATAAGAAATTTGGACAATTCCTTTAGCCATCATCCCACTTTACTCGAGATATATTGCAAGTTTATTTAATTGTTTAGTTTAAAAAGAAATATAAGAAATATTAGATATTACCCCATGTGGAAGACTTATGACTAAAGAAATTTCATATATGTTTTGGTATTTATACAAATTTACTTGAAATATATTATAGTTAACTTAATTTAACTTTTATTATTAAACTCAATTATAAAAAAAATTAGATCATCCATATGGTTATTAACTATTAACTCTTTACACTTTGTTTATTTTATCTGATTTTATATATCTCTTTTATTTTTAATTTTGTAAAAATAACTTAAAGCCACACTTCTCTTCTTTCTTTCATTTCATACAACTGAGTTCTTCTTTTTCATATGAATAAAGTTTTCTTGGATTATTTTTAATATTGATAGAAAAACTCTATTTTTATATTCTCTATCATTTCTCCTACGGTATGGGTTGATGTCAGTTTCATTCCTTTTTCATTCCTTTCTCTGTATTTATGTCTAAGTTTATGTATTTTATATAAATTTATAGAATTACTATATATATATTATTAAAATTATATCAAGAATTAATATATATTAATTAAAGATAATATTTGTTTATTTTTTTGGACAATAAATATAAAAGATGAAAAAAAGAATTTAATGCCCAATAGATATTTTAAAAGAATATTAGTAAAATAAGAATGACTTTTGTAAATAAATAACGTACAAATAATTTTAGGGTATACTAAATTCCCAATAACAAGAGGACACATGCACTACTTTGAAATATCATAAACTTTTTTTTAGGTTTGATCTTAGTAATAATTGAAATATTCTCTCAATTATGATAAAAGATATTCAATGTTTTATTTTTATAAAATTGGTACATTCCTCTCACTTGATAATTTGTGTATTAGTTTACCCTACTTGTTTTGACCAAATTTGTAGGAGAGGTTATATGTCTTAGAAGACATTTATTTTTAAGAAAGTAAAATGTTATAATATTTAGCGGGTCCTTTCAAAAGATTGTTTTCTACTTCTATAGAATCCTAACATCATATTTATTCAATAGAGGGCAAAAAATTAGACAAAGAGGAGTTATGTTATTTGTTTTATACATCTTGAACTACAGATATATTTGCTAATTAAATTTACAAATTTCTTTACAATTTGTAAGACGGCGGCCCCCACCTCTTCGGAATAGGATAAACAATCTTCCTGACAATGCTTTAGAAGATGTTGTAAGGACAAGTATTTTGTCAAGGCAACAGAGATGCCGTTGAGCAAAACTTACACAACTTATACTTGATGAGACATAGACCAATAAGATGAAACATTCAACTAGAATCACATTAGCTGTAGTTTTATGCCAGATTATTTTTCATCATGAAGGACCAATAAATAAGTTTACCCTCTACGTTCCCTACAAGAAAAATTGTCCTGAAATAGACAACCTCATATATTTCCTCTCATGAAATGGTATTGAAGATCTTACCCTTGAGTTTGAAATTAATATCTACAAATTTCCATTTTCTCTTTTCACATGCAAAAAATGAGACATCTGAGTCTTGAATCTTATATAATTCTTACTGCATCTGCCTTCGAAGGATTTAATAAGCTGACTACTCTAAAATTGACAAAATTATATTTTTCTGAGGACTTTTTTGCCACATTAATATCCGGTTCTCCTTTACAAGAGGTCTTGGAATTGCGTATATATTATTCTCATGATCTTGAGATTGAGGCTCCTAATCTCAAATCTTTTAGGTTCATAGGCGTTGCAAACTCCATTATTTTCAAAACTGTCCCACTTATTGTATTAGTTTCGATAATACTGTTAATACCGTATGATGTGAAAATTAGAATTTATTTCACACAAGGAGGAAACTGCAAATTTTACGATTACTTTTGTCGTGTACCAGTTCTTGAGCAGATGTAGTGTGGCAATATTTTTGTCAAGGTAAATATTTTATTTTGCAATAAAGATCTCAAACATTCATACATTAATATTAATTTTTATTTGTACATGTCTTTGTTTTAGAATTTGGGCGCAGGTTTGTGTTCAATTCTTTTTCGGACTTTTCGCGGTGAACCTGAAACACTTACAACTTTAGTCTACCTTAAAGAGGTAGACTTGTTTGATATAATCTTACGTTGTAAGAATGAGATAGCATTTATTTTCTGCTTGATCTGAAACTCCCCAAGATTGAAGATAATTCATATTACGTTGAGCAATGAAGTTGTTAATGGTTCTCAACAAAATTATATTCTATATAATTCTCTTTTAATGAAA
Organism: Nemophila menziesii; assembly: GCA_029959085.1. Classification (NCBI taxonomy): domain Eukaryota; kingdom Viridiplantae; phylum Streptophyta; class Magnoliopsida; order Boraginales; family Hydrophyllaceae; genus Nemophila; species Nemophila menziesii. Next base: position 1,492,943 of record JARWIR010000044.1, read on the forward strand.
GAGAAAAAATCTGATTTCATGTACAATGAACTTAAGGAAATGAAGCTGAAAAATGTGATGGGGGAAAAGAGTGGAATTGCGCTTCATTGAAGTTTTATTAGCTAAATCACCAAGTTTACATAAAATGTTTATATGTCTTGGTGAAGTGACAGGTAGTGAAGGAAATGAGATACTCAAGGAAGTGACGAAGTTTCGACTAGCATCAAAGGAAGCTGAAGTGATATATCTTGATCGATAGGAAAAAAGAAAGTCTGCTGCCTTAGGTGTAATTCGTTTTGAGAGTTGGTGCATAAACAACTAGATCATTTCTCTCCTGCTTGGATTATTTGATAATATCTATTATGGAGTGCTCATGAGGTTTAGATGAACTGTTGTTTTATCAAAATGTAACACAAAGTTTTTTAGTAAATTACTTTGATTTCATTGATGTTGAGAAGATGATGGAATCGTGATTGGTATATGTTTTTGTAATTATAAATTTTCTTCTTCTTCTAGTTCTTTTACATTTTGCTTAAAAAATTTAGACATGTAGAAAAATATCATCCATTATTGTCTAAAGATGAAAAAGACATTATTGACTTACCATTTATCTGTATTAAAATTATGAGGATGTTCTGAAATCTTTTATCTTAAAGCAATTAGTGTTTACAATCAATTATTTCTAGAGTTGTATGTTATTTAATTAGGTTCTTAATGACATTGAAGACTTCTATTAATTGTAGATCATGGTGAGTAAGAATACAAGGTGAATCTGTTTACATAAACAAAATAAGGACTCTAATTAAGTTTTTTCTAATATAATATGGCTTGATGTATTATTTTTTAACGTGACATTAGTATTCATCCATATGATTGGATTAATATGCTCATATGTAGTTACAATAATTCATTTTGATAAAATTTATGTTTTGTGGTGTTTAGACTCTCGAGAGAGAGATGGATTTATCATTTTTGGAGTGGAAAAACACTAGAGTATTGATTCTGCAAAGAAAAATGACGATCAGTTGTTTAAATCTCTTACACTTGATGTATATATTAAGAAAAATGGGACTATTGTAATTTCAGAAAATTTGAGGACTGAGCTGCAAAATGGAAATTCTACTAGAATAGACAATTCTTTGCGAATTCGTATTGTTTAGTATTAAATTCAATTAACGATCCAATAGTTTTGAAGTTTAAATAAATCTATTTACAAATTAATAATATAACATAAAAAAATTATAAAACTGAAATAGTTTTAAGCCTAACAAATATCTACCAGAATCATGTCTATTATAAAGATATAAACATAACTATGTTGAACAAGAGATGGTGGTAAATAATCTGATAAGTTGTTTAAGATATTATTTATAACAATATATAAATTTGGATATATTTTATTTCCAATGAAAATACAGTATATATAATCTAAAATTAAAAAACATTACCTATTACATCATACTTGTATCTTGTATCTACAATATAAATCAACCCTACATATGATGTAGAAATATTTCATCCATGGAAATCTAGTCTGAAAGGACTATTAAATCTACTTCAACTTTTGCAAAACAAAAATTTCACCTGAACATACTACATAGGTAATTGATCGTCGGATACAAACAATGTTGTGATCGGACTAAACTTGAAGCCAATACCTTAAAACAGAGTTATTTTCCATCTAGCACTCATTGTTATCTTTATATATAACAATTTTAAGGGGGTTTGTGATAATAGTCATTAAATTTTGAAACCTTTCGCTGTATTCTAATTTCGTTGGGCCAAATCCGTTTTGCTTTCATTATATTTTCATCTTAACTACGAATTGAGTGCCTTCACTTACCAAGTGACCTTGACTTCATGCTCTATCAATGTACAAAGGTTTCATGTCCAAATCGCTTACCCAGCAATTGTAGTAAAAGAAACACTCAAATGCTATAAATTTCTAGAAAAAACATTAACTCTCTGCCATGGCTCTAAACTCAAATTCACCTTGGTTTGGGGTTTCTATTTTTTTATTTCTTTATTCTCTTCATCTTGGACCCTTTTATAAAGCATGTACCTAAATCTACACACTAAAAACACAATTAAAGCGCAAAAAGCTCTACAAACAAATATAAGTCCAAAACTAAGGGTCAAAGTGCAATATAGCAAATAATGGGGAATATTATTCACTTAGACCCAATAAACTCCCAAAACAATGTTTTGTGAATGAATATTTTTCGTCACAAATAGAGAGATATCAAGAAAACCAACTTAATATTTTGTCGTCCCGACAAAATAGAAAAGAAAAGAAAGAAGATTAGAAAGGGCTAAGTCAAATAAGCTGAAGAAAGGAGAAAGAACATGACATATAATGAATGATACTAAAGTACAAATATTAACAAGTCTCATATAATAGAATTTACAAACTACATCAAATATGAACTAATCAAATCATTAATCTACACATGTTGATTTCAAGATCCAATTAGAGTCGCAATGAACATATATAGGTTATCTCTAAGTCCTCTATTGTGGCTATACGGTGTTCCTTGATTCTCACTAGTTTCTAAGGTCTATCTAACTACTCTCCAATAGTTTGAAAACCCGAATTAGGATAATTAATAATCCTAAGGTCTTTAAGAATGTAATGTATGCTTAGGGTATGTATAATAAGTATATTTGGATAATTTAGAGTGGACTTTTGGCCCTCTCCTCACTACCCATCAACTAATCTCCCTAAAGTTTGAGTTACTCTCGAAGGCGTTCTCACTAAACCCTTATATGCAATTATTAGCTTTCCCAAACTCCCAAATGAATCCCTTTTATGATCACTTAACGAAATTCCGTTTTGCATGTCCAAAATATGTACATATATTTCTTTAATACGTGACAATGATTCTCTTTTTGATGTGAGAGATCATGTCACTATTGTTGTTTTTCTTTCTCATATATTTCTTTTCAACTTTTCCAAATATTTTTCGTTCTTTCTTACCCCGGGAAAGGGTTACACTACAAATTAATAAGTGATCAAAAAGCACATTACAAACCCAAATCCTAACCAATAATCTTTTTCCATAAACCACCACCCCAAACTCATGCCCTAGACGAGTATCAAAGTATCACGATTCGAGTGCAAGTCATATGGAAAGATCCTAAAAATTTAAAGTACAATACTTATAATATAGCTAATGAAAATGCTACAAAAAGAAATTAGGGGATAGGACTGATTATATATCAATTAAAATGGACATCATGCTAAACGGAACAAGGGGCTAGATAGAACAGCTTTAATCATGTCATATCATATACAAATCACTCACTTTATCACTCTTATCATGTTCATTAAAGTGTATATACACTAGTTTGAATCTCACGTCCTACCCACCATTCATGCTCCTGAAGGTCAAACATAGTTTTACCGCATTGCTCACTATTTTTCTCTTTACTTTCAATGTGTATTTCATAAATATCCTTTAAGAATACACAAGAGAAGTATATAAACCTACTATTTACTATCATTAACTCATTAACAAATATGTTAAAAGATTAATTAACTAAATTCTACTTGGCCATCACACTTATTGAAAACAATAAATCACATACAAATGGTGGTGGAAATAACAGGTTTCGACCCTCAACTAAAGTTGAACCGTGACTTGGCTCGAAACAGACTCATTTATCATACATACAAACAAATATTATACAAATACAGAAAGAGGTAGAGAAGGGAGAAAGGTACTCTCGAGTTTCCTCGAGTTCTCATCATCCAAGGTGGGATGAGAAGGATCCTTCGCATTGTCGCGGCTTATTTTCTCCATGAGTCTCATGATGTGCATTTGATTAGTCTTGATTAGTGCCACATCATTGGAAATGAGGGCTTGGCCGATTTCGATCTATTTAAGGTTCTCACTTACCATCTCTTGCCAAGGGGATTCCCTTGACTGTTATCCTTTTGAGATAATCCTGATCCACTCATCAACTAGGATGGATTTCGATCTTATAATTAATTTATATCTCTCCACTAACATCACTAGGCTTGTAATAATCGATGGGTATTTCAAGTTATATAAACATTTTTGTTTGACATTTGAGTTAATTACGTCTTCAAAGATTATTTGTGCCGTATCCATTTCTTCCTCTTTCATTACACAATCTAACATGTTTCCGTCGGCATGCCGGTGCTGCTTTTGGTCCAGGGGTGAACTCCGTCAAAATACCCGAGCCGAGCTACCCGAGGCCATAGGTTTTCCAAATGCCCGGCATTCCGGAATTCTCGGCGGCATGCCGGTGCGTCACGTCAAATTTTCTCTACCTCTCGGCAAAGAACCCGAGCCTTGGACCCGTGGGCACGTGTTTCTGCTCCGCCGGTGCGTCACGTCAATCTAACATGTAGAATGCTGATCTAGGCTAGTCTTTGCTTGCATGTTGATTAACGTCGCCAAGGTTTGCTGAACATCTAAGGCGCCTTCTTGAGGTTGAGCAGGTAGAGCTTTCTGATTCATGGTCTCGGTGTAAGCATCTTGTGGAGGTTGTCTCTGAGCTTAATTTCCGTAAGCTTGTCCACCTTGGTAGTTGTTCTGTGGTCTTGGTTAAAAGTTGTTACCTTGAGGACGCGGTTGATAAGCATAAGTTGGATTAGCGGCCCTATATGGATTCGAATACCGGAAACCTGGACTGTTTCTATTCGGTTGATAGCATTGACCACTTGAATTGTAGTTTCCTCGGTTGGAAACAAACATTACGGATTCTGGAGTGTTTTGACACTGCTCCCAATCATGATCTTGTACACCGCATTTAGAACATCCATACACTTCTTGTGTAACATTAACATCTGCTCGTCTACCTGCAATGATTTTTGTAACAGCTAGAGTAAGTTGTTTCAGTTGTTTGTTCTCCATGGCGGTGAATTTTTCTTCAATTAATGCCCTGTTTCCACCTCGGATAGGTGTTCTCACGGTATTCCAACCTATCTCATTCGTTACAGTTCTATTCAAAATAATTTTCACATGGACTGGTTGTACCTGTAAAAATCCACCACCACAAAGCAAGTCTAGATCTTTTCTTGAAGGGCCATTAAGTCCTCAGTAAAATATCTTCATCTGTTGAATTTCTGTGAGGCCATGATCAGGGAATCTTCTTAAACAAATCTGAAATCTCTTCCAACTTCTACCCAAAGTCTCGTCTTCATCTTGTTTGAATGAAGTCAATTCAACTTGCGCGTCTAATCTCATATTTGTTGGGTAGTATCTATCGAAGAACGCAGTTTGTAATGCGTCCCATGTTGTAATTGCTCCGGGTTCGTGAGAATCATGCCATTCACTCGCTCCATCAATAACGAAGTACATAAAATTAGCAAAATACATTTGCTCTCTTGTTACTCCTTGCGTAATATAGGAATCGCAAATTTGCATGAACTTCTGTATAGCACAGATTGGATATTCGCCAGGTGCTCCTCGGAAATTGCCATAACTCTTAAATTAAGATAACATACCAGGATCAGGTCTGAATCTTTGTACATTAATCTTTGATGGGCCAATTCTGAGGGAAGGAGCTCAAAAAGGAGCTTGTTCAGGGCCATTGATGAACCACAGATCATTGTTCTGCAGAGGTTGAGCTTGTGGAACAATAGGAACCACAGGAACAAGAGGAGGGTCGATTTCGTGATCGTCAGCCATTGCTTCTCTTGCTAATTGCTCCTCTAACTCTTTTGCTTTAGCTTCTCTCTTTCTTTTGTTTGCATCTCGAACCAGGTTTTCGGGATTTGCAAGAATCACGATATCTTCACGCATAAACCAAAACCTATAAACCTGAGCAAGGAAGATAACCCAAAGCGTAAAACTGAAAAATAAAACTAAAACTATACTAACAATTAAATTACTAAAAGATTAACACCGGGGTCACAAGCTACCGTCCCCGACAGCGGCGCCAAAAACTTGGTGGGTCCTAGGGTGTTATAAAATAAAGCGATAATTAAAGAGGAACGACAAACTGCAAGTGTACAGTTGTCCCAAGTAATATATGATAATCAACTTCGTTCTCAGGGATGGATTAGGTTCAACCCAAATATTAATCAAGTAGTAAGAATAATTGCTAAACAGAAAATTCAAAGATAGGAATTTTTGTTTGGTTTTTGTAAATTAAAGATGAGAATAAAGTAAAGAATAAAATTAAATAAACAGAAAAGAAATAAAGAAATAAATGACTAACTTTAGATAAGAGAAATACTTGAGTCTCGCAAGGAATCCACTTAATCAATGTAATCTATGCTATGTTTAAGGGAGGAATTGGAATTATAATATTAGTCGGGACTCTAATATCTCCTAGCTCCCTGTCAGGTGGACCTAGGAGCTATCCTAAATTACTATAAATACCTGTATGGTCGAATATGCCTCTTCGGATGATATGATTTTACCTCATTGGCTATGTAACTAGTTAAGCCTGTCGGTCAATAACGAACATTACACGGGTATTACCTAGATCTGTATTCAAACCCCCCTGTCGGATGATCACTTCACCATTAAAGTGAATAACCCAAATACTAACAGCTAATTCTAGTTGTTCCTAAAAAATTAGTAATGAAAACACAGTAATATCCAATATATAAAACTCAATTCAATTTAAATCTAAACAATCCCAAATTCAAAACATAGATTAGTTAATTAAGGTTCATCCCTTTAATGTGATTATCAAGTATAAAGAAATTTAGCTCATAAGAAAATTAAAGACTAACATTAAATAAAAGGAGTTCATGTTCAAATACAAAAGATAAATTAAAAACCTAAAGTTTAGGATGACTGCTGATGTTTGTTTCCAACCGAGAGAACTATAATTTAGGTGGTCAAGGGTATCACCTAGATAGAAACCATCTGGTTTCCAATATTCTAATCCAAATGGGTCCGCTAATCCAACTTATGCATATTAGCCACGTCCCCAAGTTACCAACTATCAACCAAGACCCCACGATAACTACAAAGGGGGACAAGGTTACGGAAATCATGCTCAGAGACAACCTCCTCAAGATAGCTCTAATGAAGGTATGAATCTAACAACTTTACCTGCTCAACCTCAAGAATGTGTGTTAGATATTAATAAAACATTACAACAATTGATCGCCCTTCTAACAAAAGCATACGAATATCAACAATATTTTACCGCAACAATTATGGAGTTAGAAAATCAAATGTCTCAGATGGAAAAACAGTTGCAGCCACAAGGACAATTACCAAGTAATACAGAGGCTTATGTCTAGTACGAAGATTGTAACGCTATCTAACTCAGAAGTGGTAAGAAGCTTCCACCACCATCTTTTCCGGTTATGAAAGAAAAAGAAACACCCGTGAAATCAAAATCGTAGAAGATGTGGTTGAAAAAGAAAATGTGGTAGAAAAGGAAGATGAACCAGAAGTGATGGAAGTGGAGAAGATTCCAGAGATTCCTAAGAAGAAAGATGTTGTAGCAACCGTCCTCCTCCACCTTTCCCCTCAAGAGTTCAGAAGAAAAGAGATAGAGGTGAATATCAGAGATTCATGAATATGGTGAGTAAGCTCAACATTAATATGCATTTCTTAGAAGCTATCAAATGTGTACCAAAATATTTGAAATTCCTAAAAGGAGCTATCACCAACACACGCAGTATCTTGAGAATGAAATGATAGGTTTACTAGAAGAATGTAGCGCAATATGCCAAGATAAGTTGCCACCTAAATTACTTGATCCCGGGAGTTTTACTATTCCTATTTCTATTGGTGATGAGTGGAAAGGGAAATATTTATGTGATTTGGGTGCGAGTATTAATCTCATACGTAGATCGATTTATAAAAAGTTGAAGATAGGAAATGCAAGACCAACGTCTATGGTCTTTCAAATGTCCGATAGATCCCTTGTACATCCAGCGGGACGAATACAAGATGTCCTCCTCAAGGTAGGTACTTTAATATTTCTTGTTGATTTTGTTATACTTGAATACGACGCGGATAGGAATGTCCCAATTATTTTGGAAAGACCATTCCTAGCCACGGGGCATACTCTTATTGATGTAGAGAATGGAGAATTGATCATTTGTATCCAAGACGAGGAGGTAAATTTCGATGTGTTTAGGACAATGAATTTTATGTATTCCAATGAGGAATGTTTCCGGTTGGATGCAATTGAACAGGTAAAGAAAGAGCCAACAAAGGTTGTGGCATCCCTACGAATAGAGGCAAGAGAGCTAAGAATGAAACCACCAATTAAATCTCCTCCATATCCTAAGGAAGGCCCACACCTCAATCATGCATAGAAGAAAGGTGAGGAATGTGCCATGAAAGTTCCAAAAGAACGTAAGAAAGAAAGAAAGAAGGATAAGATTAGAGTGGGAGAGGAAGTCTCATTGAAAAAGCCTGATCCTCCTCTGAAGGCGCGAAAAATCAAAGGTAATCTCTGTGAAAATGGTTGGAATTAAAGCCAAGTGATGCAAATTTTGAATATCAAATGTCGATAACCTTACTCACTGCTGGGGAGGTTATGTTAAGAACTGATCTCAGAGGTAATCCGTCGAACTTAACGATGTTAAACAAAATCAACTTCAATTGTATATTAGTTTAAATGCTTTCATGTCTTTTATTTCATAGCGGATAATTTAGTATTAGTGTATAATTTTAGAGAAAGAAAGATAGCTACTAAAATATGAAAACATACTGATGAAAAGAAATTAAATTATAAGAAAATAATTCTTTTTGTTTGGATTGCCCAAAAATAATAAAAAAAGGAAAGTGAATGATTATATTACTTCTTTTGTTTGAATAAAATAGAAAAAAATTGATAATATTAAATACATATTTATTTTTATATTTTTAATAAGATTTTTTAATTTACTTTTATTGTTTATTTAAGGATATTTTAATTTTTTTTATATATGTATATTTTCATTTCTCCCATTTAGCTCCAACATAAAAAATTAAAAAATATTATATTAAAGGAATCCAAATGAATCTTTAATATTTTTAATTTAGTTATTTATATTCAAAAGTGAATCAAAACAAGTAAAAATGGTGATTAATCCTTAACAATCCATTTTTTTTAATGTTGAATCCAATCGCATGACACTTTAATTTGAGTAACTAATTTGGTCTAACTCGTTCTAACTCTGACACAATTGATAAAATAGCTTATCTCCTTTAATTTTTTAAGTAAAATATTGTAAATAAGATCATATTAATACATATATATTTTAAAAAAAAAATCAAACTGGCCCGTCTTATTTCAACAACTCTTCATCGCTATTAATGAATTGAAATCAAGATTTGTGTAGGCTCGATAGAGCGTATAGAAACATGAAGCTTCTCTCGTTGTTTCCGTTTGTGAAAGTTTCACAGCTTGACAGAAGACACTCAGATCATGCTCCGATTTTGATTCAATTAGTTCCGACAGATCCTGCAGAACTACTGAGAAGATTTCGCTTCGAATTCGCTTGGTGTGTACAAAAAGATCTCAATTGTTTGGTCAAGAGAAATGGAAAGTAATTAATAACGACTTAGAGGACAGCCTTAAAGTCATGAAAAATCGCATGGCCAATTAGAAGGTGAACATTTTTGGGGATCTAATCAAAAAGAAAAAAATTCTCCTATTAAGACTGAAAGTGATACAAATATCACTTCAACGTTCATATAATTCCTCCCTCTTTGAGTTGGGAAAGAAGCTTCGTTGGGAATACTTTAGTGTGCTAGAGGAGGAAGAAAATTTCTGGTTTCAACGTTCAAAAAAGAAATAGGTCCGATCGGGAGAATTAAATACGAGATATTACCACCTTGCTACCATGAAGAAAAGGAAAGCAAAAAGGATAGTTTGGTTAAAGGATGCAAATGGAAATTGGGTTGAGAACAAGGCGAAATTAGGAGATTTGGTTAAGAAAATACATTGTGGATATATACTCTGAGTCAACACCATTTGTGGGTCCTTTTGCGCTCCCTCATGGCCATAATTTGGGAGAGGACGAAAAAGCAATTCTGGCAGAAGATTTCACAGATGAAGAGATTCGAGTCGCCGTGTTTTAGTCTAATCCTAATAAAGTGACAGGAAGTTATGGTATTACTGCTTTGTTTTATCAAAAGTGTTAGGAGATGGTAGGTGGTGACATTTGCAAGATGGGAAGAGAGTCGATACGAGTTGGTAGGATTTAGCCTAGCCTAAACAGACTCTTAGTGCATTTGATTCCTAAGGTCCCAGATCCAGAAGTGGTAGGCCAAATCCGTCCGATTAGTTTGATCAATGCTCTGGTAAAGATTATAATGAAAGGAATGGTAAATAGGATTCGACCTCTTATAGCCGAGAGAATTGGGAGGAATCAAAGTAGTTTCCGTCCAGGGAGGTTAACCATTAATAATATAGTACTAGTGCAAGAAATTGATCATCGATTGAGGAATGTTAGATCGAAAACTGGTTACATGGCTATCAAGATCGATTTGGCAAAAGCCTATGGCAAGCTAAATTGGTGATTCATTGAAGATATAATATCCTTCTTTTGTTTGCCGGATTTTTCCTGGGTCAGAATAATTACGTCGGTTATGGACTAACACGATGTGAATTTTGTGGAATGGCGAGCAGTTGGAAGCCTTCACCCCCTGGAGGGGCATTAGACAGGAGATCCTCTAACCCCTTATCTCTTTGTTTTATGTATGGAACGTTTATCTTCTCTTATACAAGGACTATGTCGGAGTAAGGAGTTGCTACCCATTCATCTTAACCGACAAGGTTCCCCGTTCTCACATATATTCTTGCCTGTGAATTGATACTCATTGCGGAGGCAAATGAACGACAAATTGATCTGGTAAAAGAGGTTTTAAGGGTTTTCTTTGGCAAATCTGGACAAATATTGAGGGAAGAAAAGTGGCTTGTCTGCTTTTCAACCAATGTCTCGGAGGAAAGGGCAGTAGAGCTTGCGAAACAGATTAATTTCACCTTGAGTGATTCGTTAGGGACTTATTTGGCCACCCAGATTGGATCACAAAGATTAGCATGCGGCTATTTTTGGGGTATAACTTCAAAGATGAAAAAAAATCTGCCTCATTGGAAAAATCAAAACCTATCCATGGCAGGCCGGATTACACTTGCTCAGGCAGTTTTTCAGCAACACCGACATACATAATGAAAACGGTTAAACTACTGGTCCATGTTTGTGACAAAATAGATCAGATCATAAGGGATTTTATCTGGGGATCCTCAAGTGAAGGACGGAAGATACACTGGATTGGTTGGGAGATCATATGTCATCCAAAGAAGCGTGGCGGACTCGGTTTGAGGAGTGCCAGAATTTATAATAAAGCCCTTCTTTCCAATCTAGGTTGGATAGTTCTTGAGAACGATCCGGCGCTTTGGGTTGAAGTGTTAAAACAAAAATATTTCAGTGAAGGTTTATTAGGTCGAGAAGTGAAACCGTTATATTCACGAATGTGTAAGAACGTAGGTGCGGGGTGATGTCTCCTCAGTTGTGATAATAAAATATATTCATGAGACATCATTTTAGGCTTATTTATTAGTTTATAGGTTGATTTTAGCTTAATTTAGTGCACCTTCCTATTTTGGGTCTTGATTTAGTAACATAATATTTTTAGAGCATATTGGGTTTAATTGTTTATTTAGTGTGAAGCTTTAAAGATAATTATGGAGATTAATTAGAGTCCAAGTCAAAGACAAAAACTTATGGAAAGAGATTTGCATGGAAATTGGAGATAAGGAAACAAAAGCTAAAAAGATGGAAAAGGAAAAACTGCCTAAATCTGGGATTCTGCATACACGTCTAAAGATGTGCGTTTTTACCTAAGAAATATGCCGATTTTGGTAATTTCCTTCATTAGGGTCAAGATAATTCTGTTGTGATTCTTTTGGTATCTTATGGAGCTCAATCCGACCAATAACGAAGAAGATACGCTCAAAACGGTCCAGCAGTGTTTATCTTTATTTCCTTACGAATTTGAGTTGGGCTAGGAGTCCATTACTTGAGTTATCTCTAAAGAAACGAATTAGGTCAACCTATACACTATAAATACAGCCTCTTAACACTCTTAAATCATCCTTGGTGAAACCTTAAGCCAAGAGGAAGCTTACAACACAAGAGAGAAGTCTGGAAGGAGTTGTTCATCATTATGTCTTCTTCTACCTTTAGATTTGTAATTTCTTTCTTTTCTTTCATGAACTAAATTTCTTTAGCTTGAGTTTTAGCATATATGTATGAACCCTAGTTTTGATTGACATCTATCTAATTTGGGAAATTAATGTTTTAAATAGAATTATATTTTTTATTCTCTGTTTATGTGTTTGGATTTATATTCTGTGTTCTTGTGGACTGCAGCCATTAGAATTATCATCTAGTAATTAGGATACCATTGACAAAGGTGTTTAATTGCATGTTTAGCACATAACGTCTAGTCTTAGGTCTGATCTGACAACCAAACCTAGCTAGATAATAACTATGGTTTAGTCTTTGTGAATATTGGCCAATTACATGAAAAGTTTGCTAAGGAAGCCTTATTGACACAGGTAAATCCTATTTTAAACTACCGATAGCGAATTGGGACCGATTAGGGAAATACTACATAATTCACCCTTACATGTTTAGAACGGCAAAACTATTGGGGATTACATACTAATAACTTAAGCTATATTCTCATATCACTTCTCTTTCATATTTAATTTCTGTCTTTTAATTCTTAGTTTTAATTTAGTTAATTAGTTATCAATCCATCATTGTTTGTCTTTACTTTTAATTGCGTTTAGTTGTTCTATCTTTAATTTATTTGCACTTGGTATTTGCATAAAATTCTCCTAACCTCTGTAGTCTCTGCGGAACGAATCTTAATCTTTTAACTAAAACTTGCATACGATCTGTATACTTGCAGAACCGTGTAGTTCTAGGGTGTTTTTGCACTTTATTTATATCTTATTTTATCACACCCTAGGCCCCACCAAGTTTTTGGCGCCGCTGCCGGGGACTACATCGTTAGTCCTTGTGCATATATCTTGTGCTTTTAATTTCAGTTAGTTCTATTTTACGATTTTGTTTTTAGTTTTTGTTTTTCAGATTTAGTTACAGATGGAGAACCCAAGGAGACTTGAGCTACCCATCGAGTTCAGAGTGGAGCCACGAGGAATTCGCGCTCCAGAAATCCAAGCTGCGAAATTTAAACCTGATCCAGGGATGCTAACTCAATTCGCATCTCATGGATTATTTAGCGGAGTTGCACATCAAGATCCGGTCCGATATATTCAAAAATTCATGCATATCTGTGATGCTTATATCGTAAGAGGAGTTACTAGGGAGCAAGTATATTACTTGATGTTCCAGTTCTTCTTGACAGGATGTGCAAGCGATTGGTACGATACCCAATACCCTCATGTTATTCCAGATTGGGACAAGCTTCAAGCAAGATTCCTATACCATTTCTATCCGGTTAGTAGACGTTTAAAAGATATGTTGGAGCTTGAACAATTTATACAGAAAGATGAAGAGAGTTTGGGTGAAGCATGGTTAGAAAAAATTTGACAACAGGAATCCTGAATTTGCTAGTGAACCAATAAATGTACGCCTTGGTTTGGGGATTGATGGGTTTTCTCCTTTCTCCATGTAAAACAACTCATATAGAATGAGTCATTATATTGACGATCTACAAATTACCACCTTGGTTATGCATGAAAGAATCCACCTTTATACCTACTTTGTTGATATCGGGTCCTCAATCACCCGGAAATGATATGGATGTATTTCACCGTCCTCTTATAGATTAGTTGGAAACATTGTGGGCCACGGATATAATTACATGGGATGCACACATGAAGGAGGAAATTTTAATGAAATTTAGTTTGTTGTTCACGACGAATGATTACCGGCTAGATCATACACTTTAATATGGTTGGGTCAAGGTTACTTAGCTCACCCCAAATGTATGAATTATACTCCTTCTATGCGGGTGAATAAAGTTGTTTATTTCGACCACAGACGGTACCTCTGAACCATCGTTTTAGGAGAAACGCATGTTCGTACATGAAAGTCGAATATAGGCCCCCGCCTAGGAAATATAGTCCCACAGATATTCAGACACATTTAGATGGAATGTCAGTTGTGTTTCGTGGGAAACACAAGGATTTCGGTGGCAAGGTGGCAAAGAAAAATTGGCCTCGTTAGTCAAATTGGAAGAAAATGGGTATATTATACCGTTTATCGTATTAGTCGGAAAACTAGTTGAAACTTAAAATTAATGTGATGCATTGTGACAAGAATGTGTGTGATTCTCTTCTCACTACAGTTATTGGTTTAGATGGGAAAATTAACAAATATAATGTAAAGGAGAGGAAAAAACTGGAAGCCATGGGTATCAAGCAAGATTTGTGGTTCTTTGTGGAATTACAAGGTAAAACCATTCTACCCACGTGCAAAGTGTGTGATGAAAATAAATAAGCGACGAGTGTTTCTAGATTGGTTGAAGGTACAAAATTTTCCCGATGGTTTTGCTTCTAGCTTGCAGAAAAACAATCAGAGTGATTTTGGGGAAGATTATCAGTATGAAATCCCATGACTTTCATATTCTGATGAAGTTTCTATTCATGGCTAGTATTCCAGGGTTAATTGACAACAAATCGATTAGCGTTCTGACTATTGGGCTATGCAATGTATTCATAAATGTTTTTAAGAAGAACATAAGGAACAAGAATTGTAATCGAGAAAGTCTATAGTGGTGGAGCTTATTTGCAAGTTGGAGATGATTTATTCTCCCACTTTTTTTGACATTATGGTACACATTGTTGTGTTCTTATACAAAAAATCTTGGTTAGAAGACCCGGTTCAGATGCGTTCGATCTACCTGTTTGAAAGGTACTTCAAGAAACTCAAGTAATATGTTTGGAATCCGATTAGGCCAAGGGTTCAAGCGCCGAAGGAAACGCTTAAGAGGAAACATTGACTTTTATATCTCGGTACCTTCGAGAGGAAAGTACAAAATTCAACATAGAGAGAGAATTGTATATATTATTAGCGATATATATTTAAAGGTTAGATATTCAATAACTCATTAGAGGTTTAGGTATATATTATCTTCCTGGTTAATTTGAATAATTAAATTTTTATAGACAAGATAAAGAAGAGATACAATATCGAAAGAGAATTGTATTAAACTTATATTTATAGGAAAATAAGTGCCTATTCACTTGCCATATTTACATGTCACGATGGAAGTATAAATCCTTAAATTTATGGACATCCATAATTCATTAATATAATTTATTCATAATACTTCACCTTGTATATCCATCTGTTAGGAAATATGTTTCGTTAAAACCTTGTCAAGAAAAACCCCGTGGGATAAAAACTTCATTGAGGGTAAAAGATTACATATAGATGGAACTAATCATCTTGAAATATTTCCTTGTTTAAACCTTGCTAAGAAAAACCATTGGGACAAAACTTGGACGAAGAGAAATGAGTACAGTCTTGTTGGCAAGAGATCTCTAAGTTGCCGGAATATTGTGGACCTAGTTCTTAAATATTGTTGTTGACAATAATTTTGTAAGGAAAATATGTAAATTTTTTACGTGATTGTATATGTCGAGTGTCAATATCCACATTCTTCTGTAGTTCATGTGTATAGGAGACTTTGGTAAAATATATTTTGTTCTGTCTCCTTTTATGTAGTCATTCTAATTATGTGTGGTGCAAGCAACAATATCCTCATACAATACCATCGACATATTCGTGTTGAAGATAAACCACACTTTTTTTGGTATGTTAAATAATCCACTTAAATAAATATTTCATACCACTCCACCATGGATATTCACTGAAGGATATGACTCATTAAAACCAAGAAAACTCATGTGACTAAACTTGATGAAGAGAAAAGAGTACATCAGTCCTTTTGGGTTTTGACACATATTCGGTTTTTCTCTTTAAAACTTTATCAAGAAAACCCAATGGGAAAAACCGTGGTGAAGTAAAAAATGCAGAAATTCAATATTTTCTCCCATTCATCACGACATTTACATATTTCCAAATACATTAGATACTTGCAAACTTGTACCTTGATGTCGTATTTAATAAAAAAATATTAATTAAATCTTCTAGATTTTAACTTAAAGGTATTGAGTGTTTGTAATATCATTTCCTTGATCGAGAAGAAGAGTATATACTTTTTTGTACCATAAATATTTGCATGCCTCGCTAAAACCTTGCTAGGAAAAACCTAATGGGGAAATCCTTAGTGAAGGAAAAAGAGTACAATATACAAAAATCACATCCTCCTCTTTATGACAACAATCAATCTGAGTATCTTTTCATAATTCGGGCACTTTTATCTAGTGCGTTAAACAAATAATGTTATTCGGGAACTTTAATACTCTAAGAACTTCTTAATCTTAAATAATTTCATATTTAGACCCTCTACGTACTTCAGGAACCTACATACTTCAGACACTTGTTTTAATTAAGACACCCTTCATGCTTCTAGCACCGATTTTGGGTATCAAAAACTTTAATATCAATATAATCACCACTACATCAAATCGATAAAATTATAACAAGGACGTCTCACCATAATTAAATCTAGGTTTCTGCAAAAAACCTCCATAAAACATGTAGTGTTTTAGATTTAAAATTTCACTATTATCCTTTTTTTCATTGTCTATATATTTAACCAGTTTGTTGTTTATGATCTTTATTATTTATTTCAAGCGCTATATTAAATGAGAATATATTAATCCAATAAACTGTCTGATAGTTTTAGATATATTTAGAAGACTAATGATATACATAACCTTTCTTGTATTTAGGTACCTATATCTCTTTAATGGCCATTACATTCTTTAAGAGAAATTAATGTGCCAAGATTATTTGACTTAATAAATCATGTCATGTCACGTCGAGAGCACACTCGACAATATTTACTATTTCATCATTTACTTATGAGATTTTTTTCTTTGGGGTATGGTATACGTTGACGCGTCAGATTTCCCACACTTCACGTGTTGCTTATATGCATAACAGATCTTTCAAACTTCATGTGTTAGTTAGATGCATTATAGGTTTACCAAATTCCATATGTTGGTTTGATACATTTGCTGGAATATTTGTCATGTGTCTATATGGGACAATAACCTATGTTGGAGTGTTTACAACATAATTTAGGATTTTAAAATATTCTACTTGTGAATGAATTAGGTATATTATTTGTAATACATGAAAATGGAAATCCTTTTAACTTCAAGTTCCTATTCTTTTGTTAATGGATACAAATGATATGATGTATTGTATTCCACGATACGTCATGCAACATCAGGTTGCCTTGTCTATACGTCATGCAACTTCAAGTTGCCTTGTCTCTCCCACTAATAAGGGGGTAGTCACTTGGTAAAAGAATCTTTTGGTTCTTTTAAGTAGAAACCAAGTGAGTTATCTATTATTCGACATATCATTATCTTGACTAGCTGACCAAGTCGATCATTTAATATTATAAAGTTATTTGGATTGTGAAATATTTTCTTTTGTATAATGTGTATATTAACTACTTGAATCTATGTATAATACAACTCAAAAGAAGTATTAGTATTTTTTTCATTTAAACTTCCGGTGAGACGTTCTAGAAATAATGCAAAAGAAACATTGTTACAAACACTTGTGGTTTATGCATGATATCTATTTCGATGAATATACTTTAACAATATAGTCTTTTAGGATTTACTAATTATATAATGCACAAATTATTTCAAATTTTTACCACAAGGTATCACAATTATTGGGCATTAAAACGTTTAATTAGATCAAATAGATACTTTAGTGATGACTTATTTTACGTTACCTATTGATGTCTCCCTAAATGTTCTAATTTTATGCCCTTGGGAGACATCATTTTTGGTGTTTATTTGACTACTTAGATAGACTTTTAGTATTAAAATGCAATAAATCGATTTTCCTCTTTTAATTCTAGTATTTTTCATTTATTAAACTTTTGCACGTAATATGGTTTGTTTTGAGTGAAAAGTTGTAGGTTTTGAATAATAGCTAGGAGAGGAACTAAAGAATAAAGTCAAAGATCGTGTAATGAAGTCAAAGAAAGAAGATATGTCCCGAAAGAATAGATTATTTGAAGCTACAAATCTGGAAAGTTGTCAAAGATTGCTGAGTTCGAGCCATTTAAGAGTGGATTTAGCCTCTGACGTGTGAAGAGAAATTGTTTCCCATTGAGTTACCGTAATTTATCAACTGTGATGAGGTCAATCCGAGTTGAAACAAGCCGGTTAGAGCTATTTTAGTGGAGGTGGTGCAGCAGTTACGGGATTTGGGCTTGATTAGTGGACTTGGGCTTTTCAAATATTCACTTAATCCTTATTAGAAGCCCTAATCCGATTTTCAGAATATAAAAGGGCTTTTGACTTCTATTTTCACATACCTTTTTCATAATTTAACATACGCTTAAGAGTCAGACACCAGAGAAGAAGCTAGAGGCAGGAAGAGAAGAAGCAAGAGCTGGAGACTGTCTATATCTCCAATTCTCAGCCAATTCAATTCCGTAATTAGGTTCTTCTGTTTTATTCTGTAAAACATGATAAACTTATTTATTTAGATAAGATTATTGCACGTAAAACATGATTTTGGATTAAAAAAAATGGTCAATTACCCATGGGGTCTTAAAGATTATTGTAGTGACAAATAGAAGCTAGTCAATTCTTCTCTCCTCCACTACCATTACTTTCTCTCTCCTCCATTACTATTAATCTGTTTCCTCCTTTATCATTTTTTCTTTCTCATCCTTCATTAATTATCATATAATTTCCAAATCCGACCACAACCACCGATCACCGCTGCCCACCACCAGCTATCGCCAGAAAAAGTTCTGAGTTTAGAAAATAGTTCTGAGCATGGGGTACTGAGCATGGAAAAAGTTACTAAGCATGAGCTACTGAGCATGAAAAAAGTTGCTGAGTGTCAAAAAAAGGGCTGATTGTCGAAAAAAATTGTTGAATATTCGAATTTTTTTGTTGAGTGGCTTTACTAGAGCATGCTCGATTGCTCAGTAATTTTACTGAGTAGTTTTTTAAAATTATGTAATTGAATAAAAATTGTATATAAATACTATTAAAATTCTAAAAATTAAAATACAATCAAAATCCTATATTGAAATTGTATAAAAAAACAAAAAATTATAAAATTAATTTAATTATATTAAGCACATTACTGCTTCCCAAAAAAAAGTGGAGATTACTAAACCATCATTCTAATTTTTCAATTATTCCATTTCATTAAAGTAGAGTTTTACTTATACCATAACAGTCAAAATAGAAGAAGCATTATTCCACCCAACCATTTTCATTTTTCTACGAATCACATCAAAAGGGTATGCAACTGTTTGTCTAATAGTCTCTGCGGCGGCCCTACAAGCAAGCTTTGTAAGTGTAACACTCCCTAATTCAGAGTCTTCCACAAGTTTAAAAGGTTTAGTTTGATCAAATAGTCCTTTAAAGATTCATAAAGAGACCGATCTTAAAGCTTGGAATACTCCTTTGTACTGATAAGGAGACCGATCTTTTTGTACATTTAGTCTTCCTTGGAGAGATCTTCTCTGACAAACATGAAGGCGGAACCCTAACTCTGACGACATCATGAAGGCGACCGGAGAAGCCCCGCCGCTGAACGAGAGATCCGCCTTCGCTAAAGATCCGCCACCACTGTAGATCTGCCATAGACGGAGCTTCGAGCTCCAACTCTTTTATTTTTCTCACATCTTGAAGAACACACAAGACCACGGTCGTGGCCATGGAGCTTCGCGACCATGGAGCATCGAAACTCAGGCGACCGAATCTTCGGATCCATTGTCTTCTTATACGGGAGTTGTTTACATTGTCTTCTCTTCTCTGTGGCGTGAGTATTGCCTTGGTGATAAGAACATCCATGAAGCTGCTGGAACGAAGGTCTTGGGATGAAGCATGAAACGTAAGATGAGAGAGCAGAGAAAATAGAGACGTAGAGAATTGATTTTAGGGTTTTTATTTTTTTCTATTTTAAATTAGTATATATAGGAGAGAAAAAACAAAAGAAGGTACAATAGTAATTAAGAATTTGGTTTCTAGTTAGAGGGAAATCACCTAGTCTTATTGGGTCTTGAGATGGTGTCTTCAAGACCTGGGTAATAATCTCTAAAAAAAATTGTGCTTGAAAAAATTCACAAATTTTTTTTATGCATTTTATTTGGATTTAAAAAATAATAAGGAAAAAAATTATTAACTTTTTTAATCTTTTTTACATGAGAGTTTATGAGATATAATTTGAAGAATTTTTTTACATCCTTAACTAAAGAAAGTTCATAAACTTTAACCGGTGGTATGATTTTTACACATTTCATTAAACAAAAAGTTAAATATGATTTGAGAATTCTCGTATCTTGAATTTTTTTAGTGGGTTGATGAAAGTCTATATATCATGAATGATAAAAACGAACTTCTTGTTGATGCTAAAAATTCGAATTTGTTGATTTTTTCATCGTATGTGTGCATACGTAAAGAGTTATAACATATTATTGTCAATTTTATCTTTCACTATTATACTGTAATCCATTTGATAATAACAATTTATCTTTCTCGGTAATTCAGTTTTCAAAAAATACATCAACAACCATATATAATTTATAAATTTATATTTAATTAATTATGTTAATGTAAGACTATTGTAATTTATTTAAGATTTTGTATGTTAAACAACTCTAAATAGTAAGGGACCCTTCAGAAAATATTGTTGTTCACAATATACGAAGATGTCATGACATCTAGAATATCTTTTGAAGGTAATAAAACAAGTTAAAAAATATTTTATCTTCAAATTTTATATATTTTTAATTAATATAAAAATTAATATTTTTAAAAAAATAGATCAATTTTGTAGGATTTTAGAACTAAATAAATTTAATTGATATTAACGTTAAAATCTCAAAATAAATTATCAATTTTAAGAAGAGATAAAAAGAAGTTTAGTGTTATTTTTGTTTTTATATGATTTATCAAAAATATTTCCTTCCATTTGACTCTGATTTGGATTGATTATAAAATGAGGTAGATAAGTGATTTTTATAATAATCTCAATTACTTTCCTTTAAAAAATATTCGAATACACATGTTAGAAAAAAAATAAAAATCACCTCTCTTCTTTTCCTTTACTTCTAAAACCTTCAATCCAAACCGGCCCTAAGAGTATTTAGACTACTATTGAATCAAGAGTTGATTCTTTCATGACCTTAACCTCGTCTAGAGTTTGGATAACCAATATATCGATTCAAGATATATTGGAAGATGTTGCATTTTATTCCATAAACTCACTTCCATTAACTTCAAAGAAATGGTTTTTAGTTAATAAAAAAAATATTAAAGTTAGTCAATTATTTCCATTACCAGATCAATTTTTATATAAGTTGTAAAATGATGCATTTGCTTCAGAAAATGTGAATCTATTCTCTCAATGGAATAATTTCTAATTACGGAATACAACATTAACCACTTATTTTTCATCCATACAGCAATTTATTTATATTCTTTAAAAATGTTATTTTCACTTCAAGGAATGTAGTTCCATTCACTTCGAGGAATGAAACGTTATATTTTTATAAGATAATGTAATATTAAACCTTAATATTGGGATAAAACTCCACTTGAGATATTACTACTTAAGATGTATTTACATGATATAAAATGTGTAAAATCTCTTAATACAACTTTTTTCAGAATAATACTACTTGCAATAATATTTGTTTCACGAGAGTAGTTATGTATCCTTGAATAATTATGATCTCGTTTCTCTTTTCTATTATAATGAAAATAATTAACGTCGACTTTTTTCGATTCCTTAACTTCAAATTTTTTTTACGATAAATCTTTTTGTCATCACCTCTCTTTTTCTTTTCTTAAGAACAATACTAGTAGAAAAACAGTCATATGTATACATAAAAATTATATATACTTTACGAGAACAAACCCATAAAGCAAACTTTGCAACACTATTATGATTTTCAACCTTAGGTGGATATGATCACCACCACGCTGATTCCAATACACATTAGAAGAAGTAGCACTTTCTTCAGGAAATGTAGTTTTATTTAGTATAATGAACAATTTTAGCCAGAGAACACAATATTTAATCGTATTTAACCTTACCAGTTTTGTTTATATATCTATTTTCAAATAGATTGAAAAAATCAACAATCGTTACAAGGAATGCAATTCCATCCACTACATAGAATGGTTTTGAGCCAGAGAATGTGGATTTATTCAATAAAATTTTGTCACCACAAATGTTTATTTTAATACGCATTTGAAAGTTATTGCATTCGTTTAGGAAATATAATTTGAATCACTTCAGGGAATAGTATTATGTAAATTGAACGTGAATTATGATTTTTATATAAACAATTCATTAATTTGCATTCTTACGAGATAAACAATCTCATCTTAATTTATATAATAGTTTTTATCTATATAGCTACTTCCGGAGTATATGCGTGATATGATACTAGGAGACAAATATTTGTTCCACCCGTTAATATTACATTCGTCCGTTTGAAATTCTCAATTCATTTAGTAGTACCTGAATTAATACTAACATTTTTTTGTCCAATTTACTAATAAATTATTAGATTGTCCAAATGGTAAGATTTTAAACATTTACGAGGGAGGTTACAAGTTCAAAACCGTTATCATGCCAACTTTAAACAAATTATACCAAAAGATGATGCAATGTATAAAATTATTTAGTTCAACTTATCTCTCCCTAATTTTATGTTCTTTTGATGAATTAAATCTTTGTGTTACATATGACACAATTCGATTCTTAAATGTCTGTAATATCTATATGACTTTTTTTATTATCATATAACACCTTTTTTTGCAAAATCTGATAAATTAAATTAAGACTTTATGTCTTTGTAATTATTTAAGATTTTGAGCTGTAAAAATTCAATCCAGCCTTAAAACAATTAAAAATCCATATAGGTTTCGAGTCTTAAAATTTAATCCAAATTTAACCCTTTACAAATCCGACCTAGGCTTCTAGCCTTTTAAAAAGTTGATCTATGTTACATATCATTAAAATTATGTCTTGACTTTAAAATTTAAGATAATTTATTTTATACTTTTGGCATATAAATTATGTTCTAGATTTTGGGTCTATGAACATTGTTATACGCTTCTGGTATACAAAATTTGATGTAGGTTTCTGGCCAATAAATTTTTCTTATGCTTCCGAGATATTGGTGTCTCCTATGGTGTGATATAATAATAATATAAATAAGTGCAAATAAATACCCTAGGCTAGCACGGTTTTGCAAGTATTACAAGACGTATGCAAGTTTTAATGATAAATAAGATTTGTTCCTCAAAGACTACGAAAGTTAGAGAGAACTTATGTAAATTACCAAGTGCAAATATTAAAGCTAGATCAGATAATATGCAAGAAAATAAAAGACAAATAGATTTGTGTCTGGTTTTTGTAAATAAAAAATTAACTAATAAAGTAAAGACAGAATTTTAAATGCAAATAGAATAAGATATTATGAGAGTTTAGCCTGAGAAATTAGCAAGTAATGCCCACTGGTATTCTATATTCTAAACATATAAGGGTGAATCATATAGTATTACAATAATCGGCCTCAATTGAGAGGTAGTTTCAAATAGGGGTATCATTTGTCAATAGGGTCCTAAGCAAACTTTTCCTACAATTGATTAAATGATGATAACACCAAACCATAATGATTATCTAGTTAGGCTAGGTTGTCAGGACCAAAACCTTATACTAGATTCTATATGTTGTTTCCAATAGATAAATATGCCTTCCGGGTGACCATCTAACTACTATTAGAGTAATCCTATACGTTTGCAATCCGCAAGGAAAACAGACAATAAATCGAAACACATAAACAGAGAAATAAAACATGAATTGAATTTAAATACGATGGTATCCCAAATTAGATAGATGTTTAAACAAGTCTAGGGTTCATGCATATATGCTAAAACTCAAGATAAATATAATTTAGTTCATACTAAGAGAAGAAAAGAAAACAATTACAATTTTAGAGGATGAATAAGACATAATAGATGTACAGCTTCTTCCAGACTTCTCTTCTTGTGTTCTAAGCTTCCTCTTGGCTTAAGGATTGGTCAATGATGATTTTCTTCTGATAAGACGGTGTATTTTTAGAGTATAGGAAACCCTAAAAAATTTCTTGGAGTATAATTTAGGTATTGGACTCCAAGCCCAACTCAAATTTGTAACCCTAAAATATAAAAAATTTGGCCGTAACTGCTTCAATACTTATCCGTTTAACGGGTTCCAATAGTTGAAACTGATTATCTTGGAAAGTTATTTAACTTTTATTTAGAACATTCTTACAAATTACTAGCCAATTTTGAGTTATGATCACTCTTATGTTTGTAGCTGCTCGAATTCAAATTTATTTGGCTACTTTATCTTTTCCTTTTTCATATTTCTTGCCTTTATCTACAATTTCCATGTTTATCCTTTTTTCTTTATCTCTTAGAATCGACTTGACATCTAATTAATTACCATATATCTTTACAGCTTCACAATTAACAAACAACTAAACCCAATATGCTCTAAAAATAATAAATAATTAAATCAAGACACAAAATAGGAAAGTGTACTAAATCATGAGAAAATCGACCTATAACCTAATAAATACACCTAAAATGATGTTTCCAATATAGATTAAATCATCACAAATGGGGAGTCATCACATATAAAATATGATGCTGACTTCAAGCCTATAAATATATTTAGTAAATATTTTAATTTAGATTTTGAGCCTATACAATTCACTTATGCTTCAGGCATATAAGTTTGTTGTAGGCCTTAATTTTCGTATATGCTTCTGGTATATAGAATTTGTTGTAAGCTTTGTCCCGAGAAATTTAATCGCTTCAGGAAAAACAATTATTCAATAATTTAATATCATTCACCTCACTGAAATGAGAGTAATAGTTTATATTCAATAAAGTTCTCTTCGGGAGATGAATGAATAGTTTTTTTAGAAGTTAAATTTCATTTCTCAATTCTTTTGTGGAAATTATAACAAAATTGATATAGGTTTCAAAACTTTAGATAATTTTATTTAAAAAATCCGTACATATAAATTGTAGTCTAGGTTTGAACCTATGAGGTTTGTTTTATTTTTCCAATTTATTAAATTCATGTTAGGTTTCTGGCCTATAAAATTTGTTATATTCTTTTGACATATAAAATTCTTTATGGATTCGGGCCTGTAAATTGTACAATATGAATAATATATAACAAAATGTAGAATTGTAGAGTATATTCTTCAAGAATTATTGGAATAAGTCAAAATAAATATTTAACCTAGCGGTTATATGCTAATACTCTACAATCCAAGGGCCCAAGATCCAAACCTCGGTCAAAGTTTCATCAATTCTCTTTTTGGGATGATAAATTAATCTACATAAAGCATCATCCTATACTAATAGAAATTTAGACTTCAAGTGTACAACATTAGTCTTAGCTTCAAAATTTTTAATTGAAATTTAGACTTCAAGTGTACAACATTAGTC
This sequence comes from Nemophila menziesii, assembly GCA_029959085.1. Taxonomy (NCBI): domain Eukaryota; kingdom Viridiplantae; phylum Streptophyta; class Magnoliopsida; order Boraginales; family Hydrophyllaceae; genus Nemophila; species Nemophila menziesii. The sequence continues at coordinate 1,518,485 of JARWIR010000044.1, forward strand.
TTAGCTTCAAGATTTTTAATTGAAATTTAGACTTCAAGTGTACAACATTAGTCTTAGCTTCAATAATATTAGTTTCGGGTTTTTGAATTTTACTAAGGGTTCGCGCCCTTGAAAATTAAATATTACCTTCAAGGCTTACAAAAATCTCACACGATAAGAATAAAACGAAAATTACAATTGATATATAAAATAAAATCATTAGACATAAAATAAATCAACCAATTCGTGTTTTAAATAACTGACAATCTACTTTGCTAACGAATGATTTTACCTTTTGAAGCTATCCTACTATATATGATTTGGAGAAAAACATTTATTGTGTTGATAACGTGTTGTAAACTAAAGAAAGAAGATACACAATATAGAGAGAGCATTGTACTATTCTTTATTCCAAACATCTAACTCTATTACAATGGAAAAAGTCTTATATTTATAGGAAAATAAGTAACTGTTCACTGTCCCTATTTATAAGTCATAATGGAAGAATAAATCATTAAACTTTTTGACATCCACAATTAATTAATATATAACATATTCATAATATAAATCACCTTAATTCAGCTCAAGCCTTATTATAGTACGTTACTAAACTAGATCATCCCAAAGTTGTTTTCTCTCTTCAATGCATTATCTTTACTTGTGATCTTTCCCTCAACTCTGTAATAATCAATCTACACTATAAGTTGTCGCTAATAAAAAAGCGTGGATCACGTAACCGTTGTAGATATTTGAAAGGAATAACTGATAGACCCAAAACGATCAAGGTCCCACATACCACATGTACATAATATTGTGCATGAGAAAATTTACAATGGCTTATAAGCAAGTATTTTAAACTCGAGTTCATGTCCATCCCTCAATAGAGACTCAAAAGTAGAATTCAATAATAAGAATTCGAGGTTTTTGAAGACATATCCTCCATCAACATTACAATCAAGTCATATCACTTTGATCAAAATGAACCACCAAATATTTTTGAATCTCTATAAATAACCCATATATAAACAAGAGGCGGTACCGATTCCTTCACAAATCTACATTATCTTAATTTTATAATCGACATATTGTTCTATCTTTTATATTACGGGTTGTAATAATATAGATGGTTGAGTTTTTGATATTTTTGCAATTAAGCAAACTGTTTTCATCCTTATTTATGTTATACACTCACTTTACCACTTTGAGAGATAGATGGTATCGTGGAGAAGTACTGGAACTTTATATATGGTCTTAGGTACATGTCTATCTTAAACATTCAGCTACATTATAATTTTTGGATCAAGGAATGCCCAATTATAAAATTTTAATTTTGAGGTTAGTATATTTGTAAACTAGATCAAAAGAATAATAAGTTCCAGATCATGGGAATAGGAGATTATAGTAAAAAGGGGTGCTTCTCTCGAAGGTGCCCATTGTTTACTACAAAAATCAATTACCTTATTAAAAATTAAATAATTATTTCTACATTACTCCCCAAATTTCTGTATATTTGATCTATTTCCTCAAATTTTAAGATTTATAGTCTTACACTTTAATTTTACATAATATGTGATTGTATTTTAATTTAAATATAATAAAATCAATATTTTATATGATATAAGAGTTTTAGTTTAATTAATTATATAAAAATATATGGACCAATCCTACCAATCGTTTATGACAATCAGAGTTCTTCTCAAACATGAGTAATAATTTTACTATGATAATTATTTATAAATGTTGTGAAGAAATCCATTTAGATTTTCTCTACCTATTTATTAATGGTTTTTTACACTGGTTTCATTTAACCAAATAATCATCTTGAAATAGTCCATGTATTGAGAAGCAATTTTATTCATGGATCTACATGAAAAAATTGGGCTCTCGTGTTAAGAAGAAAAAATCTATTCTCCTATAAAGATGATTTATACTTTATTTTTTGATTGACAGTAAAATTGCGGATGGAGAGAGCAAGGAGTTTTTTGTATTGGGTATAAAATTATGAGAACGATCATGTATAAAATTTTACTTAAACAATAACATTTAAAAACCTCACGCTAATTTGAAGATTTGAAAAAATATGGGATTAAAATTCAATGTTTTTGTTTAAATAAGATTGGTACATATTACCCCAAGGATATATTTTATATCTCCTAGGGTAATAGCGGAAGCATGAAATACTTTATATTTCTTAAATTTATTTAATCTTATTTTGTTTGAAAATGGATATTTTCTGGTATATGAGAGCGGGTATAATTAGTAAGGGAAGGGCTCATATTTAAGCCGAAAGGAAAAACTATATTTCTTACAAAAAATTTTCCTTATAAAAATATTTGGAAAAAGTTGCACTACGTATGGGCTGAGTTTTAAAATCAGATTATTCTTTTATTGTGTGGGTGCTATTTATTAATTACTATATCCATAATTGTAGATAATTTGGGTAATTACGTTTGTAGTTAAACACATGTGTTATCATCAATATGGAAATACGACCGGATGTACCTTGTCATTAGAAAAGTAATCTTCCAAAAATTAATTTATAAACCATGCTTGTATATGTAACAACATAGGATGGTGTATGGATTAGTATTTTTTTCAAGGGAATGGGGTTATTTCTTGGAAAAACATCCATAGAAGTATACATATTTCTGATACAAGTGTCTAAATCATGTGGTAATGAAACAACAAAAATTATTCACGTACAACAAGCATGGCCCTAGATCTTCTAACATGGACTTTGTCAAAATTAAATTTTACCTGAAGAACCACTAGTACTGTCAAATACCCTTTGTGGCGGACATAGTGTAAAAACAATTTAAGGACTTACCTTATAGGTCCAACACACAAAGGATCCACACACCGCATGTTCAACATATTGCACATCCCTCTAGAATTACTAAGAGAGAGTGAGAGAAACACTCAACTGAGATTATTTTTGGAGAACATTTTGGCAATAAGTGCACATTTCGGAAAAGAATTAGAAGACCTATTTGATAAAAGTTTTGGTTAATATATCATCGACCCCTTGCCAAAAATATCATAACACCTAAATAATTAGGTCATGTAAACATAAATAGACTCTTTAAGATCACTGCAGTTTGTCAAATCTTCAACCAAAATTTAAAGATCACTTTTCATCTAGCATAGTTCACAAACAATACTTTGAATGTTTACAAGCATCTTAACAACCATAGAAGATATATGGAGGGGACTAAAGGTTTAGTGATATGTGTTATAACTCAATTAGTTTTAATAGTAAATTTGTATTATCTATCCATGATAATTTGATTTTTATCATATTCAATCTAGTTATAATTTTTTTTATTATTTTAAAATTTACAAAATAAAATATTTAATATAAAAACTATTTTCCTTATATTTGGTGAATAATATGGTGCTACATTATTAGTATCTACAATATAGAAAATATAAAAATAATAACAACAATAATAAAATTCTACATTGCTAAATAAAACATTAAAATATAAAAAATAAAGGACAAAATGGATAATCTAAAAAAAAATTCTTAAGTTACAATTCATCCTTTAGGGCCGGCAATTTACCCTAAATCTAAAAAAACATATATAAAATATCATCTTTCTTTCATTTCCCCTACCAATTATTTGTTCAATTTCATTATTTTATTTTTTGTGTATTCCACTCGAACTTATAATTAATCTTCTCCTTTATACAATGTGTTCTAATTCAAGTCTCAATTATTTCAGGTACTAGACTAAATATTCAAAACACATACATATATATTGTTATGTAACCTGTCTATTATGTTTTCACTTATTTAGGTGTATATATTGTGATTATATGTAATTTTCATCAGTAAATGAAAAAATTTCATGTAAATACAATATCTATGATGTTTTATTTTTTAATAATGTTTAATTGAATTTGCAAAAGTGTATTTGATTCCTGTAAGAAAAAAAAGTAAACTACAAAATAATCTTCTTTTTGCTTTGTAATTTAAAGAACATCTATTTTAGGAATGAGAAACAATTTTAGTTATTTTTTCTACTTCAATTTTTTTACTATGTTGTAAAATTATTTTAAAATTCATTTAGATCCTCTATTTTTTATATTATTTTATTCATACATTGAGTTATTTTTTTCTAGAATAACATTTTAGTGTTTCTATGATGAAATATAGTTAATTTATATAATATAAATATTTATACTGTAATGAATTAAAACAAAATATTAAGTTTTTTAATGCAATTTTGTGTAAAATTAAAACATATATTGAATTTTACTTTAAAATGTTGGGGAATTAGAAATTTGGACAATGCCTTTAGCAATCATCCCACTTTACTCGAGATATAGTGCAAGTTTATTTAACTGTTTAGTTTCAAAAGAAATATAAGAAATATTAGATATTAGTCCATGTGGAAGACTTATGACTAAATAAATTTCATATATGTTTTGGTATTTATACAAATTTACTTGAAATATATTCTAGTTAACCTAATTTAACTTTTATTATTGAACTCAACTATAAAAAATAGATCATCCATATGGTTATTAACTATTAACTCTTTACACTTTGTTTATTTTATCTGATTTTATATATCTCTTTTATTTTTTATTTTGTAAAAATAACTTACGCCACACTTATCTTCTTTCTTTCATTTCATACAACTGAGTTCTTCTTTTTCATATGAATAAAGTTTTCTTGAATTATTTTTAATATTGATGGAAAAACTCTATTTTGATATTCTCTATCTTTTCTCCTATGGTATGAGTTGATGTTAGTTTCATTCTTTTCTCTGTATTTATGTCTAAGTTTATGTATTTTATATAAAATTGTAGAATTTATATATATATATATATATATATATATATATATATATATATATACTATTAAAATTATATCAAGAATTAATATATATTAATTAAAGATAATATTTTTAAATTTTTTTGGACAATAAATATAAAAGGTGAAAAAAGAATTTAATGTCCAATAGATATATTAAAGGAATATTAGTAAAAATAAGATTGACTTGTATAAGTAAATAATGTTCAAATAATTTTAGGGTATACTAAATTCCCAATAACAAGAGGACACATGCACTACCTTGAAATATCATAAACTCTTTTTTTAGATTTGATCTTCGTAATAATTGAAAGATGCTCCCAATTATGATAAAAGATATTCAATCTTTTATTTTTATAAAATTGGTACATATCTCTCACTTGATAATTTTTGTATTAGTTAACCCTACTTGTTTTGATCAAATTTGTAGGAGAGGTTATATGTCTTAGAAGACATGTATTTTTAAGGTAGTTAAATGTTATAATATTTAGGGGTCCATTCCAAGGGTTGTTTTCAACTTCTATAGAATGCTAACATAATAGTTATTCAGTAGAGGGAAAAAATTAGACAAAGAGGAGTTCCTCCTCTGATATGTTTTTTGTGTAATACACCTTGAACTACATATATATTTGCTAATTAAATTTATAATTTTTTTTACAGATATATATAGTCATCAAGATGGTAAGACGGCGGCCCCCACCTCCCCGGGATAGGATAAGTAATCTTCCTGACGTTGCTTTAGAAACCATACTGATGTGTTTACCAATACAAGATGCTGTAAGGACAAGTATTTTGTCAAGGCAATGGAGATACCGTTGGGCAAAACTTCCACGACTTATACTTGATGAGACATTGACCAATAAGATGAAACATTCAGCTAGAATCACAATAGCTGTAGTTTTATGCCAGATTATTTTTCTTCATGAAGGACTAATAAATAAGTTTACCCTCTACGTTCCCTACAAGATAATTTGTCCTAAAATAGACAACCTCATATATTTCCTCTCACGAAATGGTATTGAAGATCTTACCATTGAGTTTGAAATTAATAATTACAAATTGCCATTTTCTCTTTTCACATGCAAAAAACTGAGACATCTGAGTCTTGAATCTTGTATAATTCCTACTGCACGTGCCTTCGAAGGATTTAATAAGCTGACTACTTTAAAATTGACAGAAATGGCGATCTTGGCATTGCAAATATATTATTTTCATGATCTTGAGATTGAGACTCCTAATCTCAAATATTTTAAGTTCATAGGCATTGCAAACTCCATTATTTTAAAAACTGTCCCACTTATTGTATCAGTTTCGATAATACCGTTAGTACCGTATGATGAGAAAAGTGGAATTTATTTCAGACAAGGAGGAAACTGCAAATTTGACGATTACTTTTGTCGTGTACCATTTCTTGAGAAGTTGCAGTGTGGCAATATTTTTGTCAAGGTAAATGTTTTATTGTGTAATAAAGATTGATTTTCAATTCCCAAACATTCCATACATTAATATTAATTTTTATTTGTACATGTCTTTGTTTTAGAATTTGGGTGCAGGTTTGTGTTCAATTCTTCTTCAGACTTTTCGTGGTGAACCTGAAAAGCTTACAACTTTAGCCTACCTTAAAGAGGTAGACTTGTTTGATATAATCTTACGTAGTAAGAATGAGATATCATTTATTTTCTGCTTGATCTGAAACTCCCCAAGATTGAAGATTATTGATATTACGTTGAGCAATGAAGTGGTTGATGGTTCTCAACAAAATTGTATTCTATATCATTCTCGTTTAATGAAAGAGAAAAAATCTAATTTCATGTACAATGAACTTAAGGAAGTGAAGCTGAAAAATGTGATAGGGAAAAGAGTTGAATTGCGCTTCATTGAAGTTTTATTAGCTAATTCACCAAGTTTACAGAAAAATGTTTATACGTCTTGGAGAAGTGACAGGAGGCGAAGTATATGAGATCCTCAAGGAAGTGACGAAGTTTCGACGCGCATTAAAGGAAGCTGAAGTGATATATCTTAATCGATAGGAAAAAAGAAAGTCTGTTGCCTTAGGTGTAATTTGTTTTGAGATTTGGTGTATAAACAACTGGATCATTTCTTTCCTTTCCTGATTTAATTATTTGATAATAGCTATTATTGAGTGCTCATGATCAGGTTTAGATGAACGGTTGTTTTATCAAAATGTAACACAAAGTTTTTTAGTAAATTACTTTGATTTCATTGATGTTGAGAAGATGATGGAATTTCTATATGTTTTTATAATTATAAATTTTCTTCTTCTTATGGTTCTTTTTCATTTTGGTTCAAAAATTTAGACATGTAGAAAAATCCAATCCATTATTGTCTGAAGATGAATTATACATTAGTGGCTTACCATTTATCTGTATTAAAATTACGAGGGTGTTCTAGATCTTTTATCTTAAAGCAATAAGTGTTTACAATCAATTATCTCTAGAGTTGTATGTTATTTAATTCTGTTCTTGGTGACATTTAAGAATTCTATTAATTGTAGATCATGATGAGTAAGAATACAAGGTGAATCTGTTTACGCAAACAAAATAAGGACTCTATATGAAGTTTTTTCTATTATAATATGGCTTGACGTATTATTTTTTAACGTGGACTTAGTATTCATCCATAAGATTGGATTAATATTATCATATGTAGTTACACTAATTCATATTGATAAATTTTATGTTCTGTGGTGTTTAGACTCTCTCGAGAGAAATGAATTAATCATTTTTGGAGTGGAAAAACACTAGAATAGTGATTCTGCAAAGAACAATGACGGTCAGTTGTTTAAATCTCTTACACTTGATGTCTGTAGTAAGAAAAAATTGGACTTTTGTAATTTCGGAAAATTTGAAGACTGAGCTACAAAATGAGAATTCTACTAGAATAGAATTCAATATAGGCGAAGTATCAAATTCAATTTATGATCAAATAGTTTTAGATTTTAAATTAATCTATTAACTAATTAATAAGATAACATAAAAAAATTATAAAACATAAATAATTTTAAGCCTAACAAATATCTAGCAGAATCATGTCTATTATATAGATATAAACATAACTATGTTGAACAAGAGATAGTGGTAAATAATCTGATAAGTTGTTTAAGATATTATTTATAACAATATATAAATTTGGATATATTTTATTCGCAATGAAAATACATTATATATAATATAAAAATAAAAAACATTACCTATTACATCATACTTGTATCTTGTATCTACAATATAAATCAACCCTACATATGATGCAGGGATATTTCATCCATGGAAATCAACTCTGAAAGGACTATTAAATCAACTTCAACTTTTGCAAAACAAAAATTTCACATGAACATACTACATAGGTAATTGATTCGGATACAAACAATGAAGTGATCGGACAAAAGATGAAGCCAATATCTTAAAACACGGTTATTTTCCATCTAGCACTCATTGTTATTTTTTTATTTACCAATTTTAAGATGGTTTGTGATAATAGTCATTAATTTTTTGTACCTTCACTGTATTCTAATTTCGTTGGGCCCAATCCGTTTTGCTTTCATAATATTTTCCTCTTAACTACAAATTGAGTGCTGTCACTTGTCAACTGACCTTCACTTCAAGCTCTATTAATCTACAAAGGTTTTAGGTCCAAATCGCTTACCCAACAATTGTAGTAAAATAAACACTCAAATGCTATAAATTTTTAGGAAAAACATTAACTCTCTGCCATGGCTCTAAACTCAATTTTCACCTTGGTTTGGGGTTTCTATTTTTTAATTTCCTTATTCTCTTCATCTTGGACCCATTTATAAAGCATGTACCTAAATCTACACACTAAAAACACAATTAAAGCGCAAAAAGCTCTATAAACAAATATAAGTGCAAAACTAAGGGTCAAAGTACAATATAACAAATATTGGGGAAAATTAATCACTTAGACCAAATAAACTTCCAAAACAATGTATTGTGAATAAATTTTTTCGTCACAAATACAGAGACATCAAAAAAACCAACTTAATGTTTTGTCGTCTCGACAAAATAGAAAAGAAAAGAAAGACGTTTAGAAGAGGCTAAGTCAAATAAGCTGAAGAAAGGAGAAAGAACAGGACATATAATGAATGATAATAAAGTACAAATATTAACAAGTCTTATATAATAGAATTTACAAACTAATCAAATGTAAACTTATCAAATCATTAATCTACACATGTTGATTTCAAGATCCAATAAGAGTCGTAATGCACGTATATAGGTTATCTCTGAGTCCTCTATTGTGGCTATACGGTGTTCCTTGATTCTCACTAGTTTCTAAGGTCTATCTAACTACTCTCCAATAGTTTGAAAACTCCGAATTCGGATAATTAATAATCCTAAGGTCTTTAAAAATGTAATTTATTCCTAGGGTATGTATAAAAAGTATATTTGGATAATTTAGAGTGGACTTTTGCCCCTCTCCTCACTAGCCATCAACTAATCTCCTTAGAGTTTGAGTTACTCTCAAAGGTGTTCTCACTAAACCATGATATGCAATTATTAGCATTCCCAAACTCCCAAATGAATCCCTTTTATGAACACCTAAAAAAATTCCACTTTGCATGTCCAAAATATGTACATATATTTCTTTAATACGTGACAATGATTCTCTTTTTGATGTGAGAGATCATGTCACTATTGTTACTTTTCTTTCTCGTATATTTATTTTCAACTTTTCCAAATATTTTTCTTTCTTTCTTACCCCGGGAAAGGGTTACAATACAAATGAATAAGTGATCAAAAAGCACATTACAAACCCAAATGCCAACCAATAATCTTTTTCCATAAACCACCACCCCAAACTCATGCTCTAGACGAGTGTCAAAGCATCGCGATTCGAGTGTAAGTCATATGGAAAGATCCTAAAAATTTAAAGGACAATACTTATAATATATCTAATGAAAATGCTACAAAAAGAAATTAAGGGGATACGACTGATAATATATCAATTAAAATGGACATCATGTTAAACGAAACAAGGGGCTAAAAAGAACGGCTTTAATTATATCATATTATATTCAAATCACTCACTTTATCGCTCTTATCACGTTCATTAAAGGGTATATACAGTAGTTTGAATCTCACGTTCTACACATCATTCATGCTCCCGAAGGTCAAACATAGTTCTATCACATTGCTCACTATTTTTCTCTTTACTTTCAACATGTATTTCATTAATATCCTTTAAGAATACACTAGAGAAGTATATAAACATACTATTTACTATCACTAACTCATTAACAAATAGGTTAAAAGATAAATTAACTAAATTTTACTTGGCCTTCACAATTATTGAAAACAATAAATCACATACAAATGGCGGTGGAAATAGTAGGTTCAACCCTCAACTAAAGTTGAACCGTGACTTGGGTCAAAACAGACTCATTAATCATACATACAAACAAATATTATACAAATAGATAAAGAGGTAGAGAAGAGAGAAAGGTACTCTCGAGGATATTTCCTCGAGTTCTCATCATCCAAGGTGGGATGAGAAGGATCCTTCGCATTGTCACAACTTATTTTTTCCAAGAGTGTCATGATATGCATTTGATTAGTCTTGATTAGTGCCACATCATTGGAAAGGAGGGCTTGGGCGATTTCGATCTATTTAAGGTTCTCACTTACCCTCTCTTGCCAAGGGGATTCCCTTGACTGTTATCCTCTTAAGATAATCCTGATCCACTCATCAACTAGGATGGATTTCGATCTTAAAATCAATTTATATTTCTCCACTAACATCACTAGGCTTGTAATAATCGATGGGTATTTCAAGTTAAAGAAACATTTTTGTTTGACATTGAATTTTATTATTACATCAAAGATTATTTGTGCCATATCCATTTCTTCCTCTTTCATTACACAATATAACATGATGGAAGAATTCTGAAGGATATCTGCAACTCGCACATTCGCAAGGGCTAAAGGTGCAAGGAAATAATACCACACTTTTGCTTCGGAATGAAGATACTTGTACAGTTAAGAGGTCTTCAACTTATCTTTCTCATTACACAAATTCTTCATCAAACACACTTCGTGTAGTTACTTCCAATCAAAACTCACAATGTTCATCACAACTAATTGATACTTACGAGGTCCCACTAATTTCTTTATCTCGAAATGGTTCCTAATGTCGTCAACTGTAAAGAAAAACAACTTACCCCGAATTGGAATTCTCCCCATACTATCTCGGATAAAGAGGCCTTGATAGAATTCCCTTTCTAATGCAATATTGAAGCTCACAAGCTCAATCATGAAAATATTCCATACTAATTTTCCCCTATCTCAAGAAATCTCTTATACTTTCCTTTCTTTACATTCTCGTTAAATATACGCTCATGTGTGGTTGTCCAAGCAAGTAACATATCAATATCGATAGCTTCTAGGGCACTATAATTACCTCTTCTTTCGCTAAGGGGAAGTATCCTGTCTCGACGAGGTTGTGGAGCCATTTTCTTCAGAATCTCGATCACTCATTCATAAATAATTGGTTCCACAACAACTGGTTTCTCGCTAACCACACGACATGAACCACCATTTTGCCTCTTTTTTTTACTCACACTACCATCGGGTTGTTTCCACTTATTCTCACGCAAACCCAAGCATGGTTCTTCTTCATCTCCTTTCCACTAGCAACTGTTTTGGTTCGTAAAGTCATCTTCTTCACCCTCAACTTAAAGTTTTCCCCAATTTGAAATTTCTCCTTGAACGAATGATTAAGGTATGATTTATAGTTGAGATGGTGTAAGGAATGTGTTTTGCTATGTGGGTGTGTAGGAACTGTGGTGGGATAAGGAGGAATTTAAAAATTGAGAAAAAAAAATTTGGATTTTTTTTGTTTGATTATTGATTATTTGTGAGGTTGGAATATTTTGGATGTAAATTGGTGTTAGGAATAATTTTGTGATGTTTATCCTGATGAAATAAAGGTTGATTGAGTGTATTTCAATGTTTGCGGGATCTTGGATCAAGCTCTAATGGAGGTTGGAATCTTTGGGAAGAAGAAAATTAGGAGGTTTAGGTAACAGGACTAAAGGTTTAATCTTTAATTTCTCGGCGGCTTTGTGCGGTACAACGCAGGTACTATGTGGTATACTGCAGGTATCGTTGTAACCTTCCAACTCTCTAACTTTGAACTCCTGATATATCGTGGCCACAGATTTTTATTGTAATATATTGCCATGCCTTCTTCTTGCGTTTTTGACTCACTTTGTGGTGTATCCCAGCTCTTGTACGATGTATCGCGCATAACATGTATCAAATCTAATCAAAGAAGTCTGGGGTGTAGTGGGCACAATTTTGTTGTTTGTGGTGCACCAGACATAGCGCACGGTATACCGTAGCTAACCGATGTTTTTGCCACAAAATTCTACACAAACATTAAATTTAAACTACTAAAGCAATAAAAACATGAGTTGTCTCCCACGAAGCACATTTGTTTAACGTTGTTGATGTTCGATGTATTACCTCAAGGTTATTTCTTTTTCGTATAGCCTCCCAAGCAGTGGGTAAGGCGACTGACTTCCACCAAGTATTGTTTACCATTCTGCTTGGTATCCAACTCCAATAACCCTTCTGAAATAACTCGAATAACTTTATAAGGGACACTCCACGAACTCTTGCATTTACGCTGTCTTGGTGAGTTTGGGCGATCAAGATATTTTTCCTCTACGGTGTCTCCCGCCAAAACTCACCTTCGTTCCACTTTATTTTTGGTACCATTGGCACATTTCTCGCACCCTTCTTTGTTTTCTTAAGATAATCAACAAATGGATTACCCTTAAGGTTAGGATGAGCTTTAAATTTTTGTTTCTTTTAAGCTTCTTCTCCTCCAATCTTACGGTATCCATACCCTTGATGGATTCTTTACTTCACGTATTAGTGTGTCCAACCGGAGACAATCTTCTATTTGATTAGGGAACTTCATGCCCTTGAACACACAAACCTTTGTTTCCTCATCTTGCACTCTCATGATCAATTTTCCTGTCTCTACGTCAATTAAATGGTCCCCCGTGTTTATTTTTGTAAGTGATAAGTACTAAATACTGCATAAATATTTTAATAGAACTTCTTATGTTAGGTAGTCATGTTTGGAACGAATCAAACCAATTAAAAGTCATCCAGATCTAAATTGCTCAGGAAAAATAACATGTCTAATCAATTCAGTGTCTTAATGAACCAGATTAAGATCTCATTATTAGCAAACAAACACTTTCTTAGTTATTGGGGTATAGTTTCTTATATTTGGTCTAGTAAACTATTTGAGTTAAATCGTTTACTATGACATTATCATCTATATTTTGATACGTTGACCAATAATAAACACCTTTATTGAGAAAAAAATAATATCTTTCACTTGAATTCTCTAGGGAATATTTCTAACATGAAAACTAGTGTTCTTGTTGCAAGTTTTCTCTTAATTGGTGGAAATATGCTCTTTAATTATATACATACCATTATTTAATCAATTATGTAGGTGGTTTTAGGATTCAAAATGTTTGGGGATCTTTGGTTTAATTAATCATCAACTCTTATCTAATGATGGTTTTCCAGTCCCGACATGGTAACAACTTTTCAAATGTTTATCTAAACATTGAATGGGAACTAGCATTGAGTTTGGTTACCCATATCCTCTATCGTACTTACTTTGAATGGGAACTACCAATTAAGGTTCAATATTGGTGATAATCTCAACTTGAAACATTTTTTTAGGACGCCATTTGACATTTTTATTATTTTCACATAAATATCCATATTTAAATAAATACTGAGTAAAACAATAATCACACAAAACAGCTTGCAAAACGTAAACGACATTGCTTCCCAATTGGTATGAAACAAAGATGGAAGAAAAAGGACTTAATAGGTATTCACAACTTTAAAAATCAAACTTTCCTCATAGACATCAATAGTTGTCTCTCTCAAAATCTATGGAATAAAACCTGGCTCTTCCATTGCAAATCAACAACCTTTATATTAATATGGTTAAAAAGACCTCAATATTCTCATGTTTTTAATTAATGTCATGTATAAATAATTGAATATCTAATATTTTCCTAAATCTTTATTGTGAAATAAATTATTGTTTAGTATAATTTAGACAATATTATATTTGGCTTTCTTTGTACATGGCTTAAGCTGTTTTGGGGATTTGGCGTGAAAACTAAATTGTTATGTTAGTGACACACTATTTGAAAATCATGTTAAATATCCATGTAATCCATATTATGTGTATTCCCAATTCTTCGTTTTACCCTATGGACAGCTCGTTGAACGTTTTTTTTTCATGGACGCTATTGGTAGTTGGGTGTAGTTGACCAATGGATAGTAGGTTGAGCTGTAGCGAAGTGACTTTACCAGTATACTGGTCAGATGACCGGCTACCCGGTCGCGATGTTTACTTTTCCGAAGACCTGTAACAAATTAATTTGGCTGGCATACCGGTCAGATGACCAGCTAGCCGATCGCAAAGTTGAATTTCTCGGCGACACAAAATGTAGTTGCATTTAACTGGTCATATAACTGTAAGTTGGCGCTGTGATGATCCTCGTTGGCCGGCATACCGGTCAGATGAGTGGCTAGCCGGTGCGAGAGATCAACCTTAGACCAAACACACACAGCAAATTACGTTCAACACCTGTTAACCCCAAACTCAATGATTTTAACACTTGCAAATTATCAAAAACACTCCACCTTTCTCATTTCTTAAAATTATTCGCTACGAAATAAAAGACATGAAAGTATTTAAACTAATATACAATTGAAGTTGCTTTTGTTTAACGTCGTTAAGTTCGACGGATTACCTCTAAGATCACTTCTTAACATAACCTCCCCAACAGTGAGTAAGGTTATCGAAATTTGCATCCCTTGGCTTTGATTCTCAGATTACCTTTGTGACCACGAATGATCCTTTCCAAGAACCTTTGATTTTTCGCGCCTTCGGAGAAGGATCAGGCTTTTTCAATGAGATTTCCTCTCCCACTCTGATCTTATCCTTCTTTCTTTCTTTCTTTCTTTCTTTCTTTCTTTCTTTCTTTCTTTCTTACGTTCTTTTGGAACCTTGATGGCACATTCCTCACCTTTCTTCTATCCATGATTGAGGTGTGAGCCTTCCTTAGGATACTGAGGAGATTTAATTGATGGTTTCATTCTTAGCTCTCTTTCCTCCATTCCTAGGGATGCCACAACCTTGTTGGCTTTTTCTTTACCCGTTCAATTGCATCTAACCGGAAACATTCCTCCTTGGAATACATAAACTTCATTGGCCTAAACACATTGAACTTTACCTCCTCGTCTTGGATACACATGATCATTTCTCCAATCTCTAAATCAATAAGAGTACGCCCCGTGGATAGGAATGGTCTTTCCAAAATGATGGGAACGTTCCTATCTGCGTCGTAGTCAAGTATAACAAAATCAACATGAAAAATTAAAGTACCTACCTTGACGAGGACATCTTCTATTCGTCCCTCTAGATTTACAAGGGATCTATCGGCCATTTGCAAGACCATAGAGGTTGGTCTTGCATTTCCTATCTTCATCTTTTCATAAATTTATCTGCGTATGAGATTAATACTCGCACCCAAATCACATAAATCTTTCGCTTTCCACTCATCACCAGTAGAAATAGGAATAGTAAAACTCCCAAGATCATGTAATTTAGGTGGAAACTTACCATGGAAAATTGTGCTACATTCTTCTAGTAAACCTATCATTTCATTCTCAAGATACTGGCGTTTGTTGGTGATAGCATTTTTCAGGAATTTCAAATATTTTGGTACACCTTTGATAGCTTCTGAGAAATGCATATTAATGTTGAGCTTACTCACCATATTCATGAATCTCCGATATTCACCTGTATCTCCTTTCTTCTGAACGCTTGAGGAGAAAGGTGGAGGAGGACGGTTGCTACAACATCTTTCTTCTTAGGAATCTCTAGAATCTTCTCCACTTCCACCACTTCTGGTTCATCTTCCTTTTCTACCACATTTTCTTTTTCAACCACATATTCTACCGGTTTTGCTTTCATGATTGTTTCTTTTTCTTTCATAACCGGAAAAGATGGTGGTGAGAGCTTCTTACCACTTCTAAGTGAGAGAGCGTTACAATATTCGTATTGGACATAAGCCTCTGTATCACTGGGTAATTTTATCTTGTGGACGTTGCTGCAACTGTTTTGCCATCTGAGACATTTGATTTTCTAACTTTTTAATTGCTGCGGCAGAAGATTGTTGATCTTGGTATGCTTTTGTTTTAAGGGCGATCAATTGTTTTAATGTTTGATTAATATCTAACGCACCTTCTTGAGGTTGAGCAGGTATAGTTGTTAGATTCATACCTTCATTAGAGGTATCTTGAGGAGGTTTTCTCTGAGCTTGATTTCCGTAACCTTGTCCCCCTTGGTAGTTATCCTGGGGTCTTGGTTGATATTTGGTAACTTGGGGACGTGGCTAATATGGATAAGTCGTATTAGCGGCCCGATTTGGATTAGAATATTGGAAACTCGGATGGTTTCTATTTGGTTGATACCCTTGACCACCTAAATTATAGTTCCCTCGGTTGAAAACAAACATCACGGATTCCGGATTTCTTTGACAATTCTCCCAATCTTGATCTTGTACACAAAAATTAGAACACACATTTCTTGTGTAGCATTCACATCAGCTCTCCTACCTGAAAAAGCTTCTTTAACAGCTAAAGTAAGCTGCTTTAGTTGTTGTTCTAATGTATTCTTTATTTTGATCTCTAAAGAACACAATTTTTCATCGATTCTAGCACTACACACTCCACTCGGATATGTGTTCTAACAGTATTCCAACCTATCTCATTCTTTACTGTTCTATCCATAATAACTTTAGGGTGAACTGGTTGCACCTGTAAAAATTAACCAACACAAAGCAGGTCTAAGTTTTTTCTTGATTGTCCATCAAGGCCTTTATTGAATATTTTCATTTGTTTTGGTTCTATAAGGCCATGATTGGGAACTCTTCTCAAGCACAACTTGAATCTGTCCCAATTCTACCCAAAGTTTCTTCTTGTTCTTGCTCAAAGGATGTTAGAGTAATTTGTGCATCCAATCTCATCTTAGTTTGGTAGTATCTATCGAAAAAATGCATTTTGCAGCTCATCCCAATTATTAATTGATCCTGGTTCTTGCGAATCATGCCACTCACTAGCTGCATCTATCACGAAAAATCAGAAATTTACATAATATATTTGTTCTCTTGATACTCATTGTGTTATATACGCATCACATATTTGCATAAATTTGTGTACTACACGAATTGGATCTTCTCCAGCTACTACTCTGAAGTTGCCGAAATCTCTGAATTGAGTTAACATACCCGGATCTGGTCTATATCTTGTGACATTATTATCTAGAGGACCAATACCTAAAGTAGGAGCACGATATGGAATTTGTTCAGGACCTTGTAAGAACCATGGATCTTGATAGACTTGAGGTTGAGCTTGTCCTCCAGATGGAGGATTTTGTTGATTGTTGAGAATTGGATGATTATGGATAACTGGCGGCACTCTCGGGTTGTTGTGTTCATCCAACTCTATACAGGGATCTTCAATGTTATGAATATTCAAATTTTCCATTGCTCTTTCCTTTTCTTCATTTTCTCTTGTTTCTTTTTCTTCACTTTCTTTCTTGTTTCTAACTCGGATCAACTTCTCAGGATTTGAGAGCATATACCCAACCTGTAAAACCTGAAAAAAGAAGAACAAACGAAAGCGTAAAACTGAAAAAAAAAATTAAAATAACAATTAAACTACTAAGGGATTAACACCGGGGTCACACGCTACCGTCCCCGGCAGCTGTGCCAAAAACTTTGTGGGTCCTTGTTTGTTATAAAATAATACGATATAGTTGAAGGCTCACTCACCGCAAGTGTACGGTTGTCCAAGTAATAAACCAATAAATCAGATTATGGACGGAATAGGTACAACGTATGAATCAATTTGTAGAATAATTGAAAGTACAAAAAAGTAAAGATATAAAGTTGTTTGATTTTTGTTTAATAACTAAAGTGCAAGAAAATAAATTACTGAAATGAATTACTGAAATAATATAATGCAAGTAAATAAGGATGCGTTTTAATTCAAGTCGCAATTATTTCAGGTACTAGACTAAATATTCAAAACACACATACAAATATATTTGTATGTAACCTGTCTATTTTTTTTCATTTATTTTAGATGTATATATTGTGATTATGTATAATTTTCATCAATAAAGGAATTTTTTTTTTTTTTTTTTTTGGTCTAACGTGCAATTACAGAAAAAGAGTCGAACTTAGCCTATCCCTAATCTCATAAATGCCGACCCCAACTCCAAGGGGTCAAGTTCACTCGGTGCCGATTGCCTAGCTAGGCGCGCGGCTCGGTCAGCCAGACCATTCCATCGACGCGGAAGATGTTTGAAGTCCAGTGCTCCATGAACCTCAATCATCTTATGGATACGCGTAATGTACGGACGGACTTTCCACCATGCAGCTGGCAACGACTTCAGACCTTGAATAAAGTCAAGGTTGTCTGAACAGACAACAGTTCTCACTCCAGGGTGAGCCAGGCTAAGTAAAGAAGCTTCCAGCACAGCTGAAGCTTCCCCTTCCGCCGCTGAGTCTGTCCAGATGGGTTTCAAAAAAGTAACACGTTGGCCTGTGAGGGTATTTCGTTGAACAATTCCAATACCACTAGGCTTATCAGCAGAGAGAAATGAGGTATCGCATGTGTATACATAGTCAACATTGTCAAAATCAGTATCATTCATTGGGTTGACCGCCGGTATCCTGGTGTTAGAAGTTGCTGAGGATGGTAGGGCGTCCCAAGAGTCCCAAAAAGGTCCTTCATACCTGCATGAATAGTATCCACGATTTGTTGTGGTCGGATATTAAGTTGTTCATAGAGCATTTTCATTTTTGCCTTCCAGATGTTCCAAAGTGTCAATTGTATGCATGCTATTAATGTGTTCTCTTCCCAGATCGTATTGTCCATTGAGTCACAAGTTTTTGTTAGCCAGTCACCTATCGAGTCTGGATCCTCTTCCGGTATCCGTACCTGTATCGCCATCCCAGCCCATACCTGTTTTGCAAAGTTACAAGATAAGAGCATGTGTACAACCGTATCTGACCTGTTTTCGCACCATGTACAGTATTTACTATCACTACAATGCCTTTTATAAAGATTCAGTTTAGTAGGTAAAAGGTTCCGGCAAGCTTTCCAGTTAAAGGATCGCACTTTGTTGGGAACATTAGACTTCCAAATTCTATTCCACAACTTCGGGTTGTTCAGTTCTGCCTGTCCTGAGGTCTGAGCCGTTCCACTTTCCGCAATTTGAGATAGTAATTTGTACCCTGTTTTCGTAGTATACGTGCCAGATTTAGTAAAAGGCCAGATAAAGGTATCCTGTCCCTCAGGTTCAAGGAGAGGAATCCTAGCAATCTCTCCATGAACGGGCTGGGGGAGGGTGTTATCGATCACGGCCCAATCCCATCCATTCCCCTGGTTTGTCATCAATTGATTAACTGTTTCAAGATTAGTGCCCATAGGCTGGTCTTTAATAATTCCTGAGGGTAGCCATTTGTGTTTCCATATGTTGGTGGATTCTCCATTACCAATCTGGATGTGACCATGTTGAACAAGTAGATCCCTTCCTTCTATCAGGCTTGCCCAGGACCAAGTCCGGCTTTGTCTTAATTTGGTATCCAAGAAGCTCCCACGTGGATAGTAGATCCCTTTCAGAACTCTAGAGACCAGAAGATCCGGGTTACTAAGGATTCTCCAAGCCTGAGCGGCCAAGAGAGCCCTATTCGCCCTTTTCAGGTCCCGAAACCCCATGCCCCCTACCACCTTGGCCGCAGTCATCTTTTCCCATTCCAACCAATGGATTTTCTGTTTCTCCAACGAGTTCCACCAGAACCGAGCAATGATAGATGAGAGTTTCCTGCAAAAGCCAATAGGAAAAGAGAAAATAGACATAGCATAACACGGGATAGCCTGCAAAACCGCTTTAATAAGTATTTCTTTGCCTCCCTCCGAGAGGAGTTTGGCAATCCACCCCTGGGCTTTGTTGAAAACCCGTTCCACAATCCAGTTTAATGTTTCCATGCGTGATCTCTTATGACAAAGTGGGATACCGAGGTACTTACCAAGGTCGCGTGACTCAGCAATCTGTAGAGTTGCTGCCACCTGCTGACGTAAATCGTCAGGTGTCTGTGTACTAAAGTATATCGAAGATTTGTGGTAATTTATCTTCTGTCCTGAACACCGGCAGTAAGTCTCGAGGCATTCCTTGAATTCCTGCACATCTTGTCCATCTAAAGAGATAAAAAACAAAGAGTCATCTGCAAAAAGTAAGTGAGAAATAGTCGGACAATTTCGAGTCATCTGAATGCCTCTGATGTTCCCGTGTTCAACCTTAGTTTCCAATAAAGAAATAAGTGATTCTGTAAGTAAGGCGAAAAGTAATGGTGATAAAGGATCTCCTTGACGGATGCCTTGACCAGGTTTAAAGGGTGGTTGGCGTTCACCGTTAATATTCAGTTGAAATGTGACCGTAGATATACAATTCCATATCCATTGGACCCACTTGGGAGCAAACCCCAACTTCTCTAGTAGCAGGCGGAGAAAATCCCATCTAACCTGGTCATAAGCCTTTGCCATATCAATTTTGATAGCCGCGAAATTAGCTTTGTTCTTCAATTTGCGCTTCATAAAGAAGGACACTTCTTGAGCTATAAGAATATTGTCCTGAATAGCCCGTCCTTTAATAAAAGCAGATTGAGTAGGTGATGTAATATCATTGATTAGCGATTGTAACCTATTAGCCAAAATTTTTGCTATCACCTTGTACACAAAATTCACACATGAGATAGGACGATAGTCCCCCACCCCTATCTGACAATCACCTTTAGGGATCAGTGTAATAAGTGTTTCATTCAGAAGTGTTAGAGATGTGTTATTGGTAAAGAAATCAATCACAAGATCAACTATATCAGGACCAATAATGTCCCAATACTCCTGAAAAAATTTACCATTAAGGCCATCTGGGCCGGGGGCTTTATTTGGGCTCATGTCAAAGGCTGCTTGTTTGATTTCATTAGCATCAGGAATCCTAGTCAAAGCGTTATTCATATCAATTGTCACCTTAGGAGTTATGTCGCGTAATGCTTCATTAAGATCTGTAGGTTCCTGTTCATGTAACAGATTAGAATAAAAGGTATTAAATTGGTCTTTAATTTCATTCTCCGATTGTATCCAGACCCCGTCAGAGTTCTGGACACCTGCAATACGGTTGTAATTCCGTCTTTGGGCCGTAAGTGCGAAAAAGTATTTTGTATTTTTATCCCCAAACCGAATCCACTGGTCTCTAGCACGACCGGACCAGTAGATCTCCTCCCTTTTCCAGTAATGTAGAAGTTGCTCACGAATCAAGATTTCCTCCCCTTGTTGTTGCGGGGAGTAAGGAGCATTAGAACTCGCAATTAGTTGACGTTCAAGATCTTTGATCTTACTCTTGTTATTTGGGAATTCAAGTTTTCCCCATGTTGCTAATGCATTGGACGTGATCTCTCTTTTTTGGATTAGCACCTGGATAGCCGTGTTGTTCACCGGAGTGTTCCATGTATTATCAACAATGTCCCGACAGTGGGGGTGGAGGCACCAGTTTGTTTCGAATCTGAAATGCCTCATGTGTCTTTTCCCTTTACCACTAGGCAATAGAACGAGGGGAGAATGATCAGATCCCACCGCAGGTGGGATAAAAACCGTTGCATTTGGGAATTTGTCAGTCCATTCAGTAGATGCGAAAACTTTATCAATTTTGGATTTGATCACATTCGAGTTATCTTGTCTATTTGTCCAAGTGAAGTAACTACCATAGTTGTGAAGTTCTGTAAGCATATTGTTAGAAATAAACAGATTAAAATTTAGTATATATTGTTGATTAGGTGGAGCACAGCTAAGCCTTTGGTTGCTGTTGGAAATGTCATTAAAATCCCCCATAATCACAACTGGACCTACGTGCCGTGTTCTCCACTCTGTAATATTGTTATACAAAACTTGCCGTTCAAGGTAAGCATTAGGGGCATGGACAAACATATAATAATACGAATTTAAACTATCATTAATACTAATAGTAATAAAGTAGGGGCTAGAGTCCAAAATACAAACCGAGACTTGCGAGTCCCATACCAACAAAAACCCCCCAGAGTGATTCAGACTGCCCTGGGGGTTCACCACAAAATAGTTCACAAAATTTAGGTTCCTAACAAAAAGTTTGGCGTCAGATTCCAATAACATAGTTTCACAAAAACAAGCCACAGTTGGTTTGTACTCCCCAACCATGGCTTTTAACACTTGAACTGTCAAGGGTGCCCTGATGCCTTGACAGTTCCAAAATACCACACTCATCCTTGGTTCGCAGCCATCTCCGGGTGGCTGCTTCCTCTTCTTCCCCTACCTCCACGTCGAGCCCTACCACGAATTCTTGCTCCTCCTCTCCCACGAATGCTCCTATGATCTTGCTCCTCATTGTGTTCCATTCCTTGTTCTGCTACACTAAAGATAATACCTTGTTTCTCTTCATTAAGTTTAGTTTGATCAAGATTAGCCATCCCAGCCATCACCTCATTGTTCACTATTATATCTGTGTTCACACCATCAGCTACAACACCATCAGCAATCTGGCGCTGTTCCTGTTTATCCTTATCAATAGCTTTTTCCAGTAATTTCCCCAAATCTCCTTCTGAGTCAACATCCTGCAGGGCAATACGTTCCTCCAAGCTAAGTTTCCTGAGTTTGTTACCTTCCACACTGTATACACTAGTCTGTGTTTTCTGCCTTTTATTTGCGACAGTATGAAATCTCATATACTCTTTCCTACGTTTCTTCGCACCAGCATTAGATAATCCTTTAAAACGAGCAGTGCTAGTCTTATCAGAATCGGTAGTATCACTAGTAGTATCAGTCTCTCCTTTGTTCTCAGGAGAATGCATTTCTTTACCCCTTCCTGCCGTATCACCCGTAGTCTTAGATTTTTCATTTTCATCATCACTGATGAACACCGTTCTCACTGCCTGTTGTACGAACGTACCTTTCCTCTTTGCTTCTAGAATAGCTTCTTCAAGTTGAGTCTGTTGTCTTCCACCCTGATCTCCACCCATATCAATGTCACCTCTTGAGTCAGAGCTATCCCCCATCATGTCAGTTCTACCAAAACTCCTACGATCATTACCACGTTTGGAGCGAATCTCCCTATCTTGACCATCAGCTGGATTTGGATGTGACCCCTCATCATCTCTATCCCAATTAAAGTAGCTGGCATGCGATAGAAACGACTCACCAACTCTTTTCCTCACCCTATACAGCGGATTCTCAAGTGTGTCCTTAATTATATTCTCCGGACTCCAAGTAATCAGACGAAGTTTTGGCGCTGAGAGCCCTTCCCTATCAGCAGGCTCGTCACAGTTCTCCCGTTTGTGACCAAGCTTGCCACAAGCGAAACAGAAAAGACCAATATTCTCATATTTAAAAGTAACCCAACCAATACCATCTTGTTGTCTCAGAAACTTACCTGGTGGAAGTGGGTCAACCACTCTGAAGCTTGCACGAAAGCGAAGAACTGGCACCACCGCTGAATCATCCTCTGGAAAATCAATTTCCTCCAAATCCGTAAATGTTCGAGCAATATTCTTAATAGTCCCTATCGTGTTCTGGATGTGGGCCAAACCTCCAACTTGAATCCATGCAGCAGAGTAGTTTGATGGGGTGAAAGTTCCATTGAAGCTGCCATCTCCTTTGGTAAAACCAGCGTGTTGCCCTATCATAATACCAGGTCTGAGGTTCCACAAGCGCTCCCTTTCCTTGGGGTTGTCAATCTCCAGCTTGAAGTAGTTCTGAGAAATCTCGGAAACTGAAACGTTGCCACGAACTTGCCACCGATCGAAAACCCAACGCCGAAATCCAGCCAGATTCACCCTATCGTCACCCATCACCCGGACCATCAGCACTCTTCCCCGGTCTAGGTTCTCAACACGACAAACCTTAATGTCCAGCTCGATGACCCCGAGCTCTTCCTCTTCGTCAGGAAGTAAGTATGTTACCGGTAAGGCATGACGAGAGTATGTTGCCATTGGTTTGTAATACCTGTGAAAGCAGAGTGAGAATAGAAAGAGAAAGCTGAAGAATGAAGAAGTAAAGTGTAAAGTAGAAAGGATCCGTTTGCAGAGTATATAAGGAGAAGTCGAATCGGTGGTCTTCATGGTTAAAGAAACGAGATAGTGGGCCAGGTGTAATGTTCCGGTTCCATTTATTTCTTTTATGTTTTTATTTTCCACCGCGTGTAATCCACTACTGAAAATGAATCGGTTGAAGTGTCTTGGAAACTCCCATATACTTATCACCATTGATGAGAACGATGAGAGAGCGGTGCATGCGTGCCAGCTGGCCTTCCGCCCTATCGTTCTAGTTTCTTCCAGTCCACTACTCAAAAACGAAATTCTTATCCAAAACATATCAATATTGCCACTACTCCTTCTTCTCCAAAATTCCAAATCATAATTTTCGCTCCCCCCTTCGAAAACCTTTAGACTCTCAACGATACAGTGTCCGCTCAGTTGTTCTCGTCGCCGACTCCTACCAGATTTATTAGGATCTTTAAGTATGCCGAACGACACCTTCAATCTGTAAGATATGATTAAGACCTTGTTATCCTCAATTTGTTTACTAAGAAACTCTTTGCGTCCAAACCCTAAGGTTGTTAACCCGATTTTCTCCAAACATCGGGGTATGGCGGTGAAGCTCCAATGATTCTTCTTGTATTGGAAAACCCACCGGCCTCCATCTTCGTTGTTGGTTGACCAGAACTCTCCCGCCACCAAAAGTATATAGACCCCATGAACCTTGAACTTGGACCGATGATTCTCGCCGTCCGAGGTGAGATCCATCGTGTTAAACTCCAACTGAAACGTAGTAGATCTAATGACCCTCAAGACAAGGGCGTAACCCCTAGCTCTCGTCGGCGAGCACACCGGGCCTCTCCACCGGAAGTAGTAACGAGAAATCAAAGCTGACGTCACAGAAACCCTAATCGCCCTAATCGCCTTTTATCGCCTTTTTAGAGAGAGAAATCTCAAAGTTAAATATTTGCATGCTATATTATTAATAAATAAAGGAATTAAATGCCATGAAAATATAATATCTATGTTCTTTTATTTTTTAATCATGTTTAATTGAATAGCCAAAAGTGTATTTGATTCATGTACGAAAAAAAGTAAACTAGGAAATAATCTTTTTTTTGCTTTGAAATTCAAACAACATTTGTTTTAGAAATGAAAAACAATTATTTATGTTATAAATTATGAGAGGTGAATAAAATGATAATAATCAGAAGTGGTGGATCTATTGACAATGAAATTAATCTACTTCAATTTTTTACTATGTTGTAAAATTATTTTAAAATTCTTTTAGATCCTCTATTTTTTATATTATTTTATTCATACATTGAGTTATTTTTTCTAGAATAACATTTTAGTGTTTCTATGATGAAATATACTTAATTTATATAATATAAATATTTATACTGTAATGAATTAAAACAAAATATTAAGGTTTTTAGTGCAATTTTGTGTAAAACTAAAAGTTATATTGCAATTTACTTTAAAATATTTGGGAATAAGAAATTTGGACAATTCCTTTAGCCATCATCCCACTTTACTCGAGATATATTGCAAGTTTATTTAATTGTTTAGTTTAAAAAGAAATATAAGAAATATTAGATATTACCCCATGTGGAAGACTTATGACTAAAGAAATTACATATATGTTTTGGTATTTATACAAATTTACTTGAAATATATTATAGTTAACTTAATTTAACTTTTATTATTAAACTCAATTATAAAAAAAATTAGATCATCCATATGGTTATTAACCATTATCTCTTTACACTTTGTTTATTTTATCTGATTTTATATATCTCTTTTATTTTTAATTTTGTAAAAATAACTTAAAGCCACACTTCTCTTCTTTCTTTCATTTCATACAACTGAGTTCTTCTTTTTCATATGAATAAAGTTTTCTTGGATTATTTTTAATATTGATAGAAAAACTCTATTTTTATATTCTCTATCATTTCTCCTATGGTATGGGTTGATGTCAGTTTCATTCCTTTTTCATTCCTTTCTCTGTATTTATGTCTAAGTTTATGTATTTTATATAAAATTATAGAATTACTATATATATATTATAAAAATTATATCAAGAATTAATATATATTAATTAAAGATAATATTTGTTTATTTTTTTGGACAATAAATATAAAAGATGAAAAAAAGAATTTAACGCCCAACAGATATTTTAAAAGAATATTAGTAAAATAAGAATGACTTTTGTAAATAAATAACGTACAAATAATTTTAGGGTATACTAAATTCCCAATAACAAGAGGACACATGCACTACTTTGAAATATCATAAACTTTTTTTTAGGTTTGATCTTCGTAATAATTGAAATATTCTCTCAATTATGATAAAAGATATTCAATGTTTTATTTTTATAAAATTGGTACATTCCTCTCACTTGATAATTTGTGTATTAGTTTACCCTACTTGTTTTGACCAAATTTGTAGGAGAGGTTATATGTCTTAGAAGACATTTATTTTTAAGAAAGTAAAATGTTATAATATTTAGCGGGTCCTTTCAAAAGATTGTTTTCTACTTCTATAGAATCCTAACATCATATTTATTCAATAGAGGGCAAAAAATTAGACAAAGAGGAGTTATGTTATTTGTTTTATACATCTTGAACTACAGATATATTTGCTAATTAAATTTACAAATTTCTTTACAATTTGTAAGACGGCGGCCCCCACCTCTTCGGAATAGGATAAGCAATCTTCCTGACAATGCTTTAGAAGATGTTGTAAGGACAAGTATTTTGTCAAGGCAACAGAGATGTCGTTGAGCAAAACTTACACAACTTATACTTGATGAGACATAGACCAATAAGATGAAACATTCAACTAGAATCACATTAGCTGTAGTTTTATGCCAGATTATTTTTCATCATGAAGGACCAATAAATAAGTTTACCCTCTACGTTCCCTACAAGAAAAATTGTCATGAAATAGACAACCTCATATATTTCCTCTCATGAAATGGTATTGAAGATCTTACCCTTAAGTTTGAAATTAATATCTACAAATTTCCATTTTCTCTTTTCACATGCAAAAAATGAGACATCTGAGTCTTGAATCTTGTATAATTCTTACTGCATCTGCCTTCGAAGGATTTAATAAGCTGACTACTCTAAAATTGACAAAATTATATTTTTCAGAGGACTTTTTTGCCACATTAATATCCGGTTCTCCTTTACATGAGGTCTTGGAATTGCGTATATATTATTCTCATGATCTTGAGATTGAGGCTCCTAATCTCAAATCTTTTAGGTTCATAGGCGTTGCAAACTCCATTATTTTCAAAACTGTCCCACTTATTGTATTAGTTTTGATAATACCGTTAATACCGTATGATGTGAAAATTAGAATTTATTTCACACAAGGAGGAAACTGCAAATTTTACGATTACTTTTGTCGTGTACCAGTTCTTGAGCAGATGTAGTGTGGCAATATTTTTGTCAAGGTAAATATTTTATTTTGCAATAAAGATTGATTTATAATTATCAAACATTCATACATTAATATTAATTTTTATTTGTACATGTCTTTGTTTTAGAATTTGGGCGCAGGTTTGTGTTCAATTCTTTTTCGGACTTTTCGCGGTGAACCTGAAACACTTACAACTTTAGTCTACCTTAAAGAGGTAGACTTGTTTGATATAATCTTACGTTGTAAGAATGAGATAGCATTTATTTTCTGCTTGATCTGAAACTCCCCAAGATTGAAGATAATTCATATTACGTTGAGCAATGAAGTTGTTAATGGTTCTCAACAAAATTATATTCTATATAATTCTCTTTTAATGAAAGAGAAAAAATCTGATTTCATGTACAATGAACTTAAGGAAATGAAGCTGAAAAATGTGATGGGGGAAAAGAGTGGAATTGCGCTTCATTGAAGTTTTATTAGCTAAATCACCAAGTTTACAGAAAATGTTTATATGTCTTGGTGAAGTGACAGGTAGTGAAGGAAATGAGATACTCAAGGAAGTGACGAAGTTTCGACTAGCATCAAAGGAAGCTGAAGTGATATATCTTGATCGATAGGAAAAAAGAAAGTCTGCTGCCTTAGGTGTAATTCGTTTTGAGAGTTGGTGCATAAACAACTAGATCATTTCTCTCCTGCTTGGATTATTTGAGAATATCTATTATGGAGTGCTCATGAGGTCTAGATGAACTGTTGTTTTATCAAAATGTAACACAAAGTTTTTTAGTAAATTACTTTGATTTCATTGATGTTGAGAAGATGATGGAATCGTGATTGGTATATGTTTTTGTAATTATAAATTTTCTTCTTCTTCTAGTTCTTTTACATTTTGCTTAAAAAATTTAGACATGTAGAAAAATATCATCCATTATTGTCTAAAGATGAAAAAGACATTATTGGCTTACCATTTATCTGTATTAAAATTATGAGGATGTTCTGAAATCTTTTATCTTAAAGCAATTAGTGTTTACAATCAATTATTTCTAGAGTTGTATGTTATTTAATTAGGTTCTTAATGACATTGAAGACTTCTATTAATTGTAGATCATGGTAAGAATACAAGATGAATCTGTTTACACAAACAAAATAAGGACTCTAAATTAAGTTTTTTCTAATATAATATGGCTTGATGTATTATTTTTTAACGTGACATTAGTATTCATCCATATGATTGGATTAATATTCTCATATGTAGTTACAATAATTCATTTTGATAAAATTTATGTTTTGTGGTGTTTAGACTCTCGAGAGAGAGATGGATTTATCATTTTTGGAGTGGAAAAACACTAGAGTATTGATTCTGCAAAGAAAAATGACGATCAGTTGTTTAAATCTCTTACACTTGATGTATATATTAAGAAAAATGGGACTATTGTAATTTCAGAAAATTTGAGGACTGAGCTGCAAAATGGAAATTCTACTAGAATAGACAATTCTTTGCGAATTCGTATTGTTTAGTATTAAATTCAATTAACGATCCAATAGTTTTGAAGTTTAAATAAATCTATTTACTAATTAATAATATAACATAAAAAAATTATAAAACTGAAATAGTTTTAAGCCTAACAAATATCTACCAGAATCATGTCTATTATAAAGATATAAACATAACTATGTTGAACAAGAGATGGTGGTAAATAATCTGATAAGTTGTTTAAGATATTATTTATAACAATATATAAATTTGGATATATTTTATTTCCAATGAAAATACATTATATATAATCTAAAATTAAAAAACATTACTTATTACATCATACTTGTATCTTGTATCTACAATATAAATCAACCCTACATATAATGTAGAAATATTTCATCCATGGAAATCTAGTCTGAAAGGACTATTAAATCTACTTCAACTTTTGCAAAACAAAAATTTCACCTGAACATACTACATAGGTAATTGATCGTCGGATACAAACAATGTTGTGATCGGACTAAACTTGAAGCCAATACCTTAAAACAGAGTTATTTTCCATCTAGCACTCATTGTTATCTTTATATATAACAATTTTAAGGGGGTTTGTGATAATAGTCATTAAATTTTGAAACCTTTCGCTGTATTCTAATTTCGTTGGGCCAAATCCGTTTTGCTTTCATAATATTTTCATCTTAACTACGAATTGAGTGCCTTCACTTTCCAAGTGACCTTGACTTCATGCTCTATCAATGTACAAAGGTTTCAGGTCCAAATCGCTTACCCAGCAATTGTAGTAAAAGAAACACTCAAATGCTATAAATTTCTAGAAAAAACATTAACTCTCTGCCATGGCTCTAAACTCAAATTTCACCTTGGTTTGGGGTTTCTATTTTTTTATTTCTTTATTCTCTTCATCTTGGACCCTTTTATAAAGCATGTACCTAAATCTACACACTAAAAACACAATTAAAGCGCAAAAAGCTCTACAAACAAATATAAGTCCAAAACTAAGGGTCAAAGTGCAATATAGCAAATAATGGGGAATATTATTCACTTAGACCCAATAAACTCCCAAAACAATGTTTTGTGAATGAATATTTTTCGTCACAAATAGAGAGATATCAAGAAAACCAACTTAATATTTTGTCGTCCCGACAAAATAGAAAAGAAAAGAAAGAAGATTAGAAAGGGCTAAGTCAAATAAGCTGAAGAAAGGAGAAAGAACATGACATATAATGAATGATACTAAAGTACAAATATTAACAAGTCTCATATAATAGAATTTACAAACTACATCAAATATGAACTAATCAAATCATTAATCTACACATGTTGATTTTAAGATCCAATTAGAGTCGCAATGAACATATATAGGTTATCTCTAAGTCCTCTATTGTGGCTATACGGTGTTCCTTGATTCTCACTAGTTTCTAAGGTCTATCTAACTACTCTCCAATAGTTTGAAAACCCGAATTAGGATAATTAATAATCCTAAGGTCTTTAAGAATGTAATGTATGCTTAGGGTATGTATAATAAGTATATTTGGATAATTTAGAGTGGACTTTTGGCCCTCTCCTCACTACCCATCAACTAATCTCCCTAAAGTTTGAGTTACTCTCGAAGGCGTTCTCACTAAACCCTTATATGCAATTATTAGCTTTCCCAAACTCCCAAATGAATCCCTTTTATGATCACTTAACGAAATTCCGTTCTGCATGTCCAAAATATGTACATATATTTCTTTAATACGTGACAATGATTCTCTTTTTGATGTGAGAGATCATGTCACTATTGTTGTTTTTCTTTCTCATATATTTCTTTTCAACTTTTCCAAATATTTTTCTTTCTTTCTTACCCCGGGAAAGGGTTACACTACAAATTAATAAGTGATCAAAAAGCACATTACAAACCCAAATCCTAACCAATAATCTTTTTCCATAAACCACAACCCCAAACTCATGCCCTAGACGAGTGTCAAAGTATCACGATTCGAGTGCAAGTCATATGGAAAGATCCTAAAAATTTAAAGGACAATACTTATAATATAGCTAATGAAAATGCTACAAAAAGAAATTAGGGGATAGGACTGATTATATATCAATTAAAATGGACATCATGCTAAACGGAACAAGCGCTAGATAGAACAGCTTTAATCATGTCATATCATATACAAATCACTCACTTTATCGCTCTTATCATGTTCATTAAAGTGTATATACACTAGTTTGAATCTCATGTCCTACCCACCATTCATGCTCCTGAAGGTCAAACATAGTTTTACCGCATTGCTCACTATTTTTCTCTTTACTTTCAATGTGTATTTCATAAATATCCTTTAAGAATACACAAGAGAAGTATATAAACCTACTATTTACTATCATTAACTCATTAACAAATATGTTAAAACATAAATTAACTAAATTCTACTTGGCCATCACACTTATTGAAAACAATAAATCACATACAAATGGTGGTGGAAATAACAGGTTTCGACCCTCAACTAAAGTTGAACCGTGACTTGGCTCGAAACAGACTCATTTATCATACATACAAACAAATATTATACAAATACAGAAAGAGGTAGAGAAGGGAGAAAGGTACTCTCGAGGTTATTTCCTCGAGTTCTCATCATCCAAGGTGGGATGAGAAGGATCCTTCGCATTGTCGCGGCTTATTTTCTCCATGAGTCTCATGATGTGCATTTGATTAGTCTTGATTAGTGCCACATCATTGGAAATGAGGGCTTGGCCGATTTCGATCTATTTAAGGTTCTCACTTACCATCTCTTGCAAAGGGGATTCCCTTGACTGTTATCCTTTTAAGATAATCCTGATCCACTCATCAACTAGGATGGATTTCGATCTTATAATTAATTTATATTTCTCCACTAACATCACTAGGCTTGTAATAATCGATGGGTATTTCAAGTTATATAAACATTTTTGTTTGAAATTTGAGTTAATTACGTCTTCGAAGATTATTTGTGCCATATCCATTTCTTCCTCTTTCATTACACAATCTAACATGTTTCCGTCGGCATGCCGGTGCTGCTTTTGGTCCAGGGGTGAACTCCGTCAAAATAACCGAGCCGAGCTACCCGAGGCCATAGGTTTTGCATATGCCCGGCATTCCGGAATTCTCGGCGGCATGCCGGTGCGTCACGTCAAATTTTCTCTACCTCTCGGCAAACAACCCGAGCCTTGGACCCGTGGGCACGTGTTTCTGCTCCGCCGGTGCGTCACGTCAATCTAACATGTAGAATGCTGATCTAGGCTAGTCTTTGCTTGCATGTTGATTAACGTCGCCAAGGTTTGCTGAACATCTAAGGCGCCTTCTTGAGGTTGAGCAGGTAGAGCTTTCTGATTCATGGTCTCGGTGTAAGCATCTTGTGGAGGTTGTCTCTGAGCTTAATTTCCGTAAGCTTGTCCACCTTGGTAGTTGTTCTGTGGTCTTGGTTAAAAGTTGTTACCTTGAGGACGCGGTTGATAAGCATAAGTTGGATTAGCGGCCCTATATGGATTCGAATACCGGAAACCTGGACTGTTTCTATTCGGTTGATAGCCTTGACCACTTGAATTGTAGTTTCCTCGGTTGGAAACAAACATTACGGATTCTGGAGTGTTTTGACACTGCTCCCAATCATGATCTTGTACACCGCAGTTAGAACATCCATACACTTCTTGTGTAACATTAACATCTGCTCGTCTACCTGCAATGATTTTTGTAACAGCTAGAGTAAGTTGTTTCAGTTGTTTCAGTTGTTTGTTCTCCATGGCGGTGAATTTTTCTTCAATTAATGCACTGTTTCCACCTCGGATAGGTGTTATCACGGTATTCCAACCTATCTCATTCGTTACAGTTCTATTCAAAATAATTTTCACATGGACTGGTTGTACCTGTAAAAATCCACCACCACAAAGCAAGTCTAGATCTTTTCTTGAAGGGCCATTAAGTCCTCGGTAAAATATCTTCATCTGTTGAATTTCTGTGAGGCCATGATCAGGGAATCTTCTTAAACAAATCTGAAATCTCTTCCAACTTCTACCCAAAGTCTCGTCTTCATCTTGTTTGAATGAAGTCAATTCAACTTGCGCGTCTAATCTCATATTCGTTGGGTAGTATCTATCGAAGAACGCAGTTTGTAATGCGTCCCATGTTGTAATTGCTCCGGGTTCGTGAGAATCATGCCATTCACTCGCTCCATCAATAACGAAGTACCTAAAATTAGCAAAATACATTTGCTCTCTTGTTACTCCTTGCGTAATATAGGAATCGCAAATTTGCATGAACTTCTGTATAGCACGGATTGGATATTCGCCAGGTGCTCCTCGGAAATTGCCATAACTCTTAAATTGAGATAACATACCAGGATCGGGTCTGAATCTTTGTACATTAATCTTTGATGGGCCAATTCCGAGGGAAGGAGCTCAAAAAGGAGCTTGTTCAGGGCCATCGATGAACCACAGATCATTGTTCTGCAGAGGTTGAGCTTGTGGAACAATAGGAACCACAGGAACAAGAGGAGGGTCGATTTCGTGATCGTCAGCCATTGCTTCTCTTGCTAATTGCTCCTCTAACTCTTTTGCTTTAGCTTCTCTCTTTCTTTTGTTTGCATCTCGAACCAGGTTTTCGGGATTTGCAAGAATCACGATATCTTCACGCATAAACCAAAACCTATAAACCTGAGAAAGGAAGATAACCCAAAGCGTAAAACTGAAAAATAAAACTAAAACTATACTAACAATTAAATTACTAAAAGATTAACACCGGGGTCACAAGCTACCGTCCCCGACTGCGGCGCCAAAAACTTGGTGGGTCCTAGGGTGTTATAAAATAAAGCGATAATTAAAGAGGAACCACAAACTGCAAGTGTACAGTTGTCCCAAGTAATATATGATAATCAACTTCGTTCTCAGGGACGGATTAGGTTCAACCCAAATATTAATCAAGTAGTAAGAATAATTGCTAAACAGAAAATTCAAAGATAGGAATTTTTGTTTGGTTTTTGTAAATTAAAGATGAGAATAAAGTAAAGAATAAAATTAAATAAACAGAAAAGAAATAAAGAAAATAAATGACTAACTTTAGATAAGAGAAATACTTGAGTCTCGCAAGGAATCCACTTAATCAATGTAATCTATGCTATGTTTAAGGGAGGAATTAAAATTATAATATTAGTCGGGACTCTAATATCTCCTAGCTCCCTGTCAGGTGGACCTAGGAGCTATCCTAAATTACTATAAATACCTGTATGGTCGAATATGCCTCTTCGGATGATATGATTTTACCTCATTGGCTATGTAACTAGTTAAGCATGTCGGTCAATAACGAACATTACACGGGTATTACCTAGATCTGTATTCAAACCCCCCTGTCGGATGATCACTTCACCATTAAAGTGAATAACCCAAATACTAACAGCTAATTCTAGTTGTTCCTAAAAAATTAGTAATGAAAACACAGTAATATCCAATATATAAAACTCAATTCAATTTAAATCTAAACAATCCCAAATTCAAAACATAGATTAGTTAATTAAGGTTCATCCCTTTAATGCGATTATCAAGTATAAAGAAATTTAGCTCATAAGAAAATTAAAGACTAACATTAAATAAAAGGAGTTCATGTTCAAATACAAAAGATAAATTAAAAACCTAAAGGGTAGGATGACTGCTGATGTTTGTTTCCAACCGAGGGAACTATAATTTAGGTGGTCAAGGGTATCACCTAGATAGAAACCATCTGGTTTCCAATATTCTAATCCAAATGGGTCCGCTAATCCAACTTATGCATATTAGCCACGTCCCCATGTTACCAACTATCAACCAAGACCCCACGATAACTACAAAGGGGGACAAGGTTACGGAAATCATGCTCAGAGACAACCTTCTCAAGATAGCTCTAATGAAGGTATGAATCTAACAACTTTACCTGCTCAACCTCAAGAACGTGTGTTAGATATTAATAAAACATTACAACAATTGATCGCCCTTCTAACAAAAGCATACGAATATCAACAATATTTTACCGCAACAATTATGGAGTTAGAAAGTCAAATGTCTCAGATGGAAAAACAGTTGCCGCAGCGTCCACAAGGACAATTACCAAGTAATACAGAGGCTTATGTCTAGTACGAAGATTGTAACGCTATCTAACTCAGAAGTGGTAAGAAGCTTCCACCACCATCTTTTCCGGTTATGAAAGAAAAAGAAACACCCGTGAAATCAAAATCGTAGAAGATGTGGTTGAAAAAGAAAATGTGGTAGAAAAGGAAGATGAACCAGAAGTGATGGAAGTGGAGAAGATTCCAGAGATTCCTAAGAAGAAAGATGTTGTAGCAACCGTCCTCCTCCACCTTTCCCCTCAAGAGTTCAGAAGAAAAGAGATAGAGGTGAATATCAGAGATTCATGAATATGGTGAGTAAGCTCAACATTAATATGCATTTCTTAGAAGCTATCAAATGTGTACCAAAATATTTGAAATTCCTAAAAGGAGCTATCACCAACACACGCAGTATCTTGAGAATGAAATGATAGGTTTACTAGAAGAATGTAGCGCAATATGCCAAGATAAGTTGCCACCTAAATTACTTGATCCCGGGAGTTTTAATATTCCTATTTCTATTGGTGATGAGTGGAAAGGGAAATATTTATGTGATTTGGGTGCGAGTATTAATCTCATACGTAGATCGATTTATAAAAAGTTGAAGATAGGAAATGCAAGACCAACGTCTATGGTCTTTCAAATGTCCGATAGATCCCTCGTACATCCAGCGGGACGAATACAAGATGTCCTCCTCAAGGTAGGTACTTTAATATTTCTTGTTGATTTTGTTATACTTGAATACGACGCGGATAGGAATGTCCCAATTATTTTGGGAAGACCATTCCTAGCCACGGGGCATACTCTTATTGATGTAGAG
The DNA here is from genome assembly GCA_029959085.1 of Nemophila menziesii. Taxonomy (NCBI): domain Eukaryota; kingdom Viridiplantae; phylum Streptophyta; class Magnoliopsida; order Boraginales; family Hydrophyllaceae; genus Nemophila; species Nemophila menziesii. The sequence goes on from JARWIR010000044.1 coordinate 1,554,335, forward strand.
AATGGAGAATTGATCATTTGTATCCTAGACGAGGAGGTAAATTTCGATGTGTTTAGGACAATGAATTTTATGTATTCCAATGAGGAATGTTTCCGGTTGGATGCAATTGAACAGGTAAATAAAGAGCCAACAAAGGTTGTGGCATCCCTACGAATAGAGGCAAGAGAGCTAAGAATGAAACCACCAATTAAATCTCCTCCATATCCTAAGGAAGGCCCACACCTCAATCATGCATAGAAGAAAGGTGAGGAATGTGCCATGAAGGTTCCAAAAGAACGTAAGAAAGAAAGAAAGAAGGATAAGATTAGAGTGGGAGAGGAAGTCTCATTGAAAAAGCCTGATCCTCCTCTGAAGGCGCGAAAAATCAAAGGTAATCTCTGTGAAAATGGTTGGAATTAAAGCCAAGTGATGCAAATTTTGAATATCAAATGTCGATAACCTTACTCACTGCTGGGGAGGTTATGTTAAGAACTGATCTCAGAGGTAATCCGTCGAACTTAACGATGTTAAACAAAATCAACTTCAATTGTATATTAGTTTAAATGCTTTCATGTCTTTTATTTCATAGCGGATAATGTAGTATTAGTGTATAATTTTAAGAAATGAGAAAGGTGGAGCGTTTTTGATAATTTGCAGGTGTTAAAATCCTTGAGTTAGGGGTTAACAGGTGTTGAACGTAATGTGCTGCGTGTGTTGGTCTAAGTTTGATCTCTCGCACCGGCTAGCCGGTCATCTGACTGGTATGCCGGCCAACGAGGATCATCACAACGCCGACTTACTGTTGGCTGACCAGTTAAACACAACTACATTTTGTGTCGCCGAGAAATTTAACTTTGCGATCGGCTAGCTAGTCATTTGACCGGTATGCCAGCCAAATTAATTTGTTACAACATCAACTCACTGGATGACGACCACTTACACGCAACTATATATTTTCAACATCGAGACCGGCTAGCTGGTCATCAGACCGGTATACTGGTAAGGTCACTTCGCTACAGCTCAACCTACTTTCCATTGGTCAACTACACCCAACTACCAATAGCGTCCATGAAAAAATACGTTCAACGAGCAGTCCATAGGGTAAAACGAAGAATTGGGAATACATATAATATGGATAACATTGATATTAACATGATTTTCAAAGAGTGTGTCACTAACATAACAATTTAGTTTTCACACCAAATCACCCAAACAGCTAAAGCAATGTACAACGAAAGCCAAATATAATATCCTCTTAATTATATGAGACAATAATTTATTTCACAATAAATATTTAGGATAATATTAGATATTCAATTATTTATAAATGACATTAATTGAAAACATGAGATTATTGAGGTCTTTTTAACCATATTAATATAAAGGTTGGTGATTCGCAATGGAAGCGCCAGGTTTTATTCCTTAGATTTTGAGAGAGACGACTATTGATGTCTATGAGGAGAGTTTGATTTTTTCAGTTATGAATGCCTATTAAGTCCCTATTCTTCCATATTTGTTTCATACCAATTGGGAAGCAATGTCGTTTATGTTTTGCAAGCTTTTTTGTGTGATTATTATTTTACTTAATATTTATGTAAATATTGAAATTTATGTGAAATTAATAAAAATGTCGAATGTCGTCCTAAAAAAAGTGTTTCAGAGTTGAGATTATCACCAAAATTGAACCTTCATTGGTAGTTCCCATTCAAAGTAAGTACGATAGAGGATATGGGTAACCAAACTCAATGCTAGTTCCAAATCAATGTTTAGATAAACATTTGAAAAGTTGTTACCATGTCGTGACTGGAAAACCATCATTAGATAAGAGTTCATGACTAATTAAACCAAAGATCCCCAACATTTTGAATCCTAAAACCACCTACATAATTGATTAAATAATGGTATGTAAATAATTAAAGAGTATCCTTCCACCAATTTAGAGAAAACTTGCAGCAAGAACACTAGTTTTAATGTTAGAAATATTCCCTAGAGAATCCAAGTGAAAAGGAAAAAACATGTATCCTCTTGTTGACGATATTATTTTTTTCTCCATAAAGGTGTTTATTATTGGTCAACGTATCAAAACTTAGATGATAATTTCATAGTAAACGATTTAACTCAAATAGTTTACTAGAACAAATATAAGAAACTATACCCCAATTACTAAGAAAGTGTTTATTTGCTAATAATGAGATCTTAATCTAGTTCATTAAGACATTGAATCGATAAGACATATTATTTTTCCTGAGCAAATTAGATCTGGATGACTTTTAATTGGTTTGATACGTTCAAACATGACTACCTAACATAAGAAGTTCTATTCAAGTGTTTATGCAGTATTTAGTACTTATCACTTACAAAAATAAACACGGGGGACCATTTAATTGATGTAGAGATAGGAAAATTGATCATAAGAGTGCAAGATGAGGAAGCAAACGTTTGTGTGTTCAAGGGCATGAAGTTCCGTAATCCAATAGAAGATTGTCTCTTGTTGGACACACTAAACCGTGAAGTAAAGAATCCAATCAAGGGTATGGATACCTTAAGATTGGAGGAGAAGAAGCTTAAAAAGAAACAAAAATTTAAAGCTCCTCCTAACCTTAAGGTTAATCCATTTGTTGGTTATCTGAAGAAAACAAAGAAGGGTGCGAGAAAGGTTGCAATGGTACCAAAAAGAAATTTGAACGAAGGTGAGTTTTGGCGGGAGACACCTTAGCAAAAAAATATCTTGATCCCCAAAACTCACAAAGTTATTCGAGTTATTTCTGAAGGGTTATTGGAGTTGAATACCAAGCGGAATGGTAAACATCACTTGGTTGAAGTCAGTCGCCTTACCCCCTGCTTGGGAGGCTATATGAAAAAGAAATAACCTTGAGGTAATACGTCGAACATCAACAACGTTAAAAAAAGTGCTTCGTGGGAGAAAACACATGTTTTTATTTCTTTAGTAGTTTAAATTTCATGTTTGTGTAGAAGTTTGTGGCAAAAACAATAGTTAGCTATGGTATACCGCGTGCTATGTGCGGTGCACCACAAACAACAAAATTGTGCCCACTACACCCCATGCTTCTTTGATTAGAAAAGTTAGATTTGATACATGTTATGCGCGGTACACCGCACAAGATCTGGGATACACCACAATGCGAGTCAAAAACACATGAAGAAGGCATGTCAATATATTACGATAAAAATCTGTGGTCACGATATATCACGAGTTCAAAGTTAGAGAGTTAAAATGGTACAACGATACCTGCAGTATACCACACAGTACCCGCGATGTACCGCACAAAGCCACTTAAAAATTAAAGATTAAACTTTTAGTCTTGTTACCTAAACCTCCTAATTTTCTTCTTCCCAAAGCTTCCAACATCCATTAGAGCTCAAGCCAAGCTCCCACAAACATTGAAATACACTCAGACAACCTTTATTTCATCAATAAAAACATCACCAAATTATTCCTAACACCAATAAACATCCAAAATTATACCAACCTCACAAAAAATAAATAATCAAACAAAAAAAATCCAAAAATTATTTTTCTCAATTTTTAAATTCCTCCTTATCTCACCATAATTCCTACACACCCACATAGAAAAACACATTCCTTACACCATATCAACTATAAATCTTACCTTAATCATTCGTTCAAGGAGAAATTTCAAAATTGGGGAAAACATTAAGTTGAGGGTGAAGAAGATGACTTTACAAACCAAAACACTTGCTAGTGGAAAGGAGATGAAGAAGAAGCAAGCTTGGATTTACGTGAGAAAGTGTGGAAACAACCCGAAGGTAGTGTGAGTAAAGCAAAGTGGCAAAAGGGTGGTTCAAGTCGTGTGGTTAGCGAGAAACCAGTTGTTGTGGAACCAATTATTCATGAACGAGTGATCGAGATTTTGAAGAAAATGGCTCCACAACCTCGTCGAGCCAGGATACATCCCCTTAGCGAAAGAAGAAGTAATTATGGGGCCCTAGAAGCCATCGATATTGATATGTTACTTGCTTTGACACCCACACATGAGCGTATATTTATTGAGATAGGGGAAAAATTAGGATGGAAGATTTTCACGTTTGAGCTTGTGAGCTTCAATATTGCATTAGAAAGGGAATTCTATCAAGGCCTCTTTATCCGAGATAGTATGGGGAGAATTCCAATTCGGGGTAAGTTGGTTCCAATTACAGTTGACGACATTAGGAACCATTTCGAGATAAAGAAATTAGTGGGACCTCGCAAGTATCAATTAGTTGTGAGGAACATTGTGAGTTTTGATTGGAATTAACTACACGAAAGGGTGTTTAATGAAGAATGTGTGTAATGAGAAAGATAAGTTTAAGACCTCTTAACCGTACAAGTATCTTCACCCCGAAGCAAAAGTATGGTACCATTTCCTTGCACCTTTAGCCCTTGGGAATGCGCGAGTTGCAGATATCCTTCAGAATTATGCCATCATGTTAGATTGTGTAATGAAAGAGGAAGAACTGGATATGGCACAAATAATCTTCGATGACGTAATAAAATCCAATGTCAAACAAAACTATTTCTTTAATTTGAAATACCCATCGATTATTACAAGCCTAGTGATGTTAGTGGAGAAATATAAATTGATTATAAGATCGAAATCCATCCTAGTTGATGAGTGGATCAGGATTATCTTAAGAGGATAACAGTCAACGGAATCCCCTTGGCAAGAGAGGGTAAGTGAGAACCTTAAATAGATCGAAATCGGCCAAGCCCTCATTTCCAATGATGTGGCACTAATCAAGACTAATCAAATGCACATCATGAGACTCCTGGATAAAATAAGCCACGACAATGTGAAGGATCCTTCTCATCCCACCTTGAATGATGAGAACTCGAGGAAATAACCTTGAGAGTACCTTTCTCTCTTCTTTACCTCTTTCTCTATTTGTATAATATTTGTTTGTATGTATTATTGATGAGTCTGTTTCGAGCCAAGTCATAGTTCACCTTTAGTTGAGGGTCGAAACTTGTCATTTCCACCACCATTTGTATATGATTTATTGTTTTCAATAAGTATGATGGCCAAGTAGAATTTAGTTAATTTATCTTTTAACCTATTTGTTAATGAGTTAATGATAGTAAATAGTAGGTTTATATACTTCTCTTGTGTATTCTTAAAGGATATTTATGAAATACATGCTGAAAGTAAAGAGAAAAATAGTGAGTAATGCGGTAAAACTATGTTTGACCTTCAGGAGCATGAATGGTGGGTAGAACGTGAGATTCAAACTACTGTATATACACTATAATAAACGTGATAAGAGCGATAAAGTGAGTGATTTGTATATGATATGACATGATTAAAGCTGTTCTATCTAGCCCCTTGTTCCGTTTAGCATGATGTCCATTTTAATTGATATATAATCAGTCATATCCCCTAATTTCTTTTTGTAGCACTTTCATTTGCTATATTATAAGTATTGTCCTTTATATTTTTAGGATCTTTCCATATGACTTGCACTCGAATCGCGATGCTTTGACACTCGTCTAGGGCATGAGTTTGGGGTGGTGGTTTATCGAAAAAGATTATTGGTTATGATTTTGGTTTGTAATGTGCTTTTTGATCACTTATTCATTTGTATTGTAACCCTTTCCCGGGGTAAGAAAGAAAGAAAAATATTTGGAAAAGTTGAAAAGGAATATATGAGAAAGAATAACAACAATAGTGACGTGATCTCTCACATCAAAAAGAGAATCATTGTCACGTATTAAAGAAATATATGTACATATTTTGGACATGCAAAACGGAATTTCATTAGGTGATCATAAAAGGGATTCATTTGGGAGTTTGGGAATGCTAATAATTGCATATAAGGGTTTAGTGAGAACGCCTTTGAGAGTAACTCAAACTCTAGGGTGATTAGTTGATGGCTAGTGAGGAGAGGGCCAAAAGTCAACTCTAAATTATCCAAATATACTTATTATACATACCCTAAGCATACATTACATTCTTAAAGACCTTAGGATTATTAATTATCCGAATTCGGAGTTTTCAAACTATTGGAGAGTAATTAGATAGACCTTAGAAACTAGTGAGAATCAAGGAACACCGTATAGCCACAATAGAGGACTAAGAGATAACCTATATATCTACTCTAATTGGATCTTGAAATCAACATGTGTAGATTAATGATTTGATTAGTTTATATTTTATGTAGTTTGTAAATTCTATTATATGAGACTTGTTAATATTTGTACTTTAGTATCATTCATTATATGTCCTGTTCTTTCTCCTTTTTTCAGCTTATTTGACTTAGCCCCTTCTAAACTTCTTTCTTTTCTTTTCTATTTTGTCGGAACGACAAAACATTAAGTTGGTTTTCTTGATGTCTCTCTATTTGTTACGAAAAAAATTCATTCACAAAACATTGTTTTGGGAGTTTATTGGGTCTAAGTGAAGAATTTTCCCCATTATTTTCTATAATGCACTTTGACGCTTAGTTTTGGACTTATATTTGTTTATAGAGCTTTCTGCACTTTAATTGTGTTTTTCGTGTTTAGATTTAGGTACATGCTTTATAAAAGGGTCCAAGATGAAGAGAATAAGGAAATTAAAAAATAGAAACCCCAAACCAAGGTGAAATTTGAGTTTAAAGCCATGGCAGAGAGTTAATGTTTGTCTAGAAATTTATAGCATTTGAGTGTTTCTTTTACTACAATTGCTGGGTAAGCGATTTGGACCTGAAACCTTTGTAGATTGATAGAGCATGAAATCATGGTCACTTGGCAAGTGAAGGCACTCAATTCGTAGTTAAGAAGAAAATATTATGAAAGCAAAACGGATTTGGCCCAACAAAATTAGAATACAGCAAAGGTACCAAAATTTAATGACTATTATCACAAACCCTCTTAAAATTGTTATATATAAAAATAACAATGAGTGCTAGATGGAAAATAACTCTGTTTTAAGGTATTGGCTTCAACTTTAGTCCGATCACAACATTGTTTGTATCGACGATCAATTACCTATGTTGTATGTTAATGTGAATTTTTTTTTTTGCAAAAGTTGAAGTAGATTTAATAGTCCTTCCAGACTTGATTTCCATGGATGAAATATTTCTACATCATATGTAGGCCTGATTTATATTGTAGATACAAGATAAAAGTATGATGTAATAGGTAATGCTTTTTAATTTTAGATTATATGTAATGTATTTTCATTGGAAATAAAATATAACCAAATTTATATATTGTTATAAATAATATCTTAAACAACTTATCAGATTATTTACCACCACCTTGTTCAACATAGTTATGTTTATATCTTTATAATATACCTGATTCTGGTAGATATATGTTAGGCTTAAAACTATTTCAGTTTTATAATTTTTTTATGTTATCTTATTAATTAGTAAATATATTAATCTAAACTTCAAAACTATTGGATCGTTAATTGAATTTAATACTACGCCTGTATTAAACAATACGAATTCGCTAAGAATTGTCTATTCTAGTAGAATTCCCATTTTGCAGCTGAGTTCTCAAATTTTCTGAAATTACAAAAGTCCTGTTTTTCTTAATACATACATCAAGTGTAAGATATTTAAACAACTGATCGTCATTGTTCTTTGCAGAATCAATACTCTAGTGTTTTTCCACTCCAAAAATGATAAATCCATCTCTCTCTCAAGAGAGAGTCTAAACACTACAAAACATAAATTATATCAAAATGAATTATTGTACCTGCATATGAGAATATTAATCCAATCTTATGGATGAATACTAATGTCACGTTAAAAAATAATACAATAAGCCATATTATATTAGAAAAAACTTCATTTAGAGTCCTTATTTTGTTTGCGTAAATAGATTCACCTTGTATTCTTACTCACCATGATCTACAATTAATAGAAGTCTAAAATGTCACAAAGAACCTAATTAAATAACATACAACTCTAGAGATAATTGATTGTAAACACTTATTGCTTTAAGATAAAAGATTCCAGAACATCCTCATAATTTTAATACATATAAATGGTAAGCCAATATTGTATTTTTCATCTTTAGACAATAATGGATGAGATTTTTCTACATGTCTAATTTTTTTAAGCAAAATGAAAAAGAACTAGAAGAAGAGGAAAATTTATAATTACAAAAACATATACCAATCACGATTCCATCAACTTCTCAACATCAATGAAATCAAAGTAATTTACTAAAAAACTTTGTGTTACATTTTGATAAAACAACAGTTCATCTAAACCTCATGAGCACTCCATAATAGCTATTATCAAATAATCCAAGCAAGAGAGAAATAATCCAGTTGTTTATGCACCAACTCTCAAAACAAATTACACCTAAGGCAGCAGACTTTCTTTTTTCCTATCGATCAAGATATATAAATTCAGATTCCTTTGATGCTGGTCAAAACTTTGTCACTTCCTTGAGTATCTCATTTCCTTCACCACCTGTCACTTCACCAAGACGTATAAACAATTTCTGTAAACTTGGTGATTTAGCTAATAAAACTTCAATGAAGCGCAATTCAACTCTTTTCCCCATCACATTTTTCAGCTTCACTTCCTTATGTTCAATGTACATGAAATCAGATTTTTTCTCTTTCATTAAAAGAGAATGATATAGAATACAATTTTGTTGAGAACCATCAACAACATCATTGCTCAACGTAATATGAATTATCTTCAATCTTGGGGAGTTTCAGATCAAGCAGAAAATACATGCTATCTCATTCTTACAACGTAAGATTATATCAAACAAGTCTACCTATTTAAGGTACGCTAAAGTTGTAAGCTTTTCAGGTTCACCACGAATAGTCCGAAAAAGAATTGAACAAAATCCTGCGCCCAAATTCTAAAACAAAGACATGTACAAATAAAAATTAATATTAATGTATGAATGTTTGAGAATTATAAATCAATCTTTATTGCAGAATAAAATATTTAACTTTGACAAAAATATTGCCACAATACAACTTCTCAAGAACTGGTACACGACAAAAGTAATCATCAAATTTGCAGTTTCCTCCTTGTGTGAAATAAATTCTACTTTTCACATCATACGGTACTAACGGTATTATCGAAACTGATACAATAAGTGGGACAGTTTTGAAAATAATGGAGTTTGCAATGCCTATGAACCTAAAAGATTTGAGATTAGGAGTCTCAATATCAAGATCATGAGAATAATATATCTGCCATTCCAAGACCTTAAGTAAAGGAGAACCGGATATTAATGTGGCAAAAAAGTCCTCTGAAAAATTCAATTTTGTCAATTTTAGAGTAGTCAGCTTATTAAATCCTTCGAAGGCAATTTGTAGATATTAAGAATTATACAAGATTCAAAACTCAGATGTCTCATTTTTTTGCATGTGAAAAGAGAAAATGGCAATTTGTAGATATTAATTACAAACTCAAGGGTAAGATCTTCAATACCATTTCATGAGAGGAAATATATGAGGTTGTCTATTTCAGGACAATTTTTCTTGTACGGGAACGTAGAGGGTAAACTTATTTATTGGTCCTTCATGATGAAAAATAATCTGGCATAAAACTACTGCTAATGTAATTCTAGTTGAATGTTTCATCTTACTGGTCTATATCTCATCAAGTATAAGTCGTGGAAGTTTTGCCCAACGGTATCTCCGTTGCCTTGACAAAATACTTGTCCTTACAACATCTTCTAAAGCATTGTCAAGAAGATTGCTTATCCTATTCCGAGGAGGTGGGGGCCGCCGTCTTACCATCTTGATGACTATATATATCTGTAAAGAAATTTGTAAATTTAATTAACAAATATATATGTAGTTCAAGATGTATAAAATAAATAACATATCGGAGGAAGAACTCCTCTCTGTCTAATTTTTTGCCCTCTATTGAATAAATATGATGTTAGGATTCTATAGAAGTAGAAAACAATCTTTTGAATGGACCTACTAAATATTATAACATTTAACTTTCTTAAAAATAAATGTCTTCTAAAACATATAACCTCGCCTGCAAATTTGGTCAAAACAAGTAGGGTAAACTAATACAAAAATTATCAAGTTAGAGATATGTACCAATTTTATTAAAATAAAAGATTGAATATATTTTATCATAATTGGGAGCATATTTCAATTATTACGAAGATCAAACCTAAAAAAAACGTTTATGATATTTCAAGGTAGTGCATGTGTCCTCTTGTTATTCGGAATTTAGTCTACCATAAAGTTATTTGAACATTATTTATTTATAAAATTCATTCTTATTTTTACTAATATTCTTTTAAAATATTTATTGGGCATATCTTTATTCACCTTGTATATTTATTGTCCAAAAAAATAAACAAATATTATCTTTAATTAATATATATTAATTCTTGATATAATTTTAATAAAATATACATATATATATATATATATATATATATATATATATATATATATATATATATATAGTAATTCTATAATTTTATATAAAATACATAAACTTAGACATAAATACAGAGAAAGGAATGAAACTGACATCAACCCATACCATAGGAGAAAAGATAAAGAATATAAAAATAGAGTTTTTCTATCAATATTAAAAATAATCCAAGAAAACTTTATTCATATGAAAAAGAAGAACTCAGTTGTATGAAATGAAAGAAAGAAGAGAAGTGTGGCTTTAAGTTATTTTTACAAAATTAAAAATAAAAGAGATATATAAAATCAGATAAAATAAACAAAGTGTAAAGAGTTAATAGTTAATAACCATATGGATGATCCAATTTTTTTATAATTGATTTTAATAATAAAAATTAAATTAAGTTAACTAGAATATATTTCAAGTAAATTTGTATAAATACCAAAACATATATGTAATTTATTTAGTCATAAGTCTTCCACATGGGTTAATATCTAATATTTCTTATATTTCTTTTGAAACTAAATAATTAAATAAACTTGCAATATATCTCGAGTAAAGTGGGATGATGTCTAAAGGAATTTTCCAAATTTCTTATTCCCAAATATTTTAAAGTAAATTGCAATATAACTTTTAATTATACACAAAATTGCACTAAAAACCTTAATATTTTGTTTTAATTCATTACAGTATAAATATTAATATTATATAAATTAACTATATTTCATCATAGAAACACTAAAATGTTATTCTAGAAAAAATAACTCAATGTATGAATAAAGTAATATAAAAAATAGAGGATCTAAAAGAATTTAAAAATAATTATACAACATAGTAAAAAAATTGAAGTAGATTAATTTCATGGTCAATAGATCCACCACTTCTAATTATTATCATTTTATTCACCTCTCATAATTTATAACATAAATAATTGTTTCTCATTCCTAAAACAAATTTTGTTTGAATTTCAAAGCAAAAAAAGATTATTTTTTAGTTTACTTTTTTTTTACAGGAATTAAATACACTTTTGACTATTCAATTAAACATGATTAAAAAATAAAAGAACATAGATATTATATTTACATGGAATTTAATTCCTTTATTGATGAAAATTATACATAATCACAATATATACATCTAAAATAAATGAAAAAAGAATAGACAGGTTACATACAAATATATTTGTATGTGTGTTTTGAATATTTAGTCTAGTACCTGAAATAATTGAGACTTGAATTAAAACGCATCCTTATTTACTTGCATTATTTTATTTCAGTAATTCATTTCAGTAATTTATTTTCTTGCACTTTAGTTATTAAACAAAAATCAAACAACTTTATATCTTTACTTTTTTGTACTTTCAATTATTCTACAAATTGATTCATACTTGAGTTGTACCTATTCCGTCTCTGATAAAGAATCTGATTTATTGGTTTATTACTTAGACAACCGTACACTTGCGGTCAGTGAGACCTCAACTGTATCACATTATTTTATAACAAACAAGGACCCAACAATCCTTTAGTAGTTTAATTGTTATTTTAATTTATTTTTTTCAGTTTTACGCTTTCGTTTGTTCTTCCTTTTTAAGGTTTTACAGGTTGGGTATATGCTCTCAAATCCTGAGAGGTTGATCCGAGCTAGAAACAAGAAAGAAAGAGAAGAAAAAGAAACAAGAGAAAATGAAGAAAAGGAAAGAGCAATGGAAAATTTGAATATTCATAACATTGAAGATCCCTGTATAGAGTTGGATGAACACAACAACCCGAGAGTCCCGCCAGTTAAATATAATCAACCAATTCTCAACAATCAACAAAATCCTCCACCTGGAGTACAAGCTCAACCTCAAGTCTATCAAGATCCATGGTTCTTACAAGGTCCTGAACAAATTCCATATCGTGCTCCTACCTTAGGTATTGGTCCTCTAGATAATAATGTCGCAAGGTATAGACCAGATCCGGGTATGTTAACTCAATTCAGAGATTTCGGCACCTTCCGAGTAGTAGCTGGAGAAGATCCAATTCGTGTAGTACACAAATTTATGCAAATACGTGATGCGTATATAACGCAATGAGTATTAAGAGAACAAATGTATTATGTAAATTTCCGATTTTTTGTGATAGATGCAGCTAGTGAGTGGCATGAATCGCAAGAACTAGGATCGATTAATAATTGGGATGAGCTGCAAACTACATTTTTTCGATAGATACTACCCAACTAAGATGAGATTGGATGCACAAATTGCTCTAACATCCTTTGAGCAGGAACAAGAAGAAACTTTGGGTAGAAGTTGGACAAGATTCAAGTTGTGCTTGAGAAGAGTTCCCGATCATGGCTTTATAGAACCAAAACAAATGAAAATATTCTTTAAAGGCCTTGATGGACAATCAAGAAAAAATTTAGACCTGCTTTGTGGTGTTTAATTTTTACAGGTACAACCAGTTCACCCTAAAGTTATTTTGGATAGAACAGTAAAGAATGATATAGGTTGGAACACTGTAAGAACACCTACCCGAGTGGAGTGTATAGTGCTGAAATCGATGAAAAAATCTGTTCATTAGAGATCAAATTAAAGAATACATTAGAATAACAACTAAAGCAGCTTATTTTGGCTGTTAATGAAGGTTTTTCAGGTAGGAGAGCTGATGTGAATGCTACACAAGAAATGTGTGTTTTAATTGTGGTGTACAAGATCATAATTGGGAGCATTGTCAAAGAAGTCCGGAATCCGTGATGTTTGTTTTCAACCGAGGGAACTATAATTTAGGTGGTCAAGGGTATCAACCAAATAGAAACCATCCAGGTTTCCAATATTCTAATCCAAATCGGGCCGCTAATCCGACTTATGCATATTAGCCACGTCCCCAAGTTACCAAATATCAACCAAGACCCCAGGATAACTACCCAGGGGGACAAGGTTACGGAAATCAAGCTCAGAGACAACCTCCTCAAGATACCTCTAATGAAGGTATGAATCTAACATCTATACATGCTCAACCTCAAGAAGGTGCGTTAGATATTAATCAAACATTAAAACAATTGATCGCCCTTCAAACAAAAGCATACCAAGATCAACAATCTTCTTCCGCAGCAATTAAAAAGTTAGAAAATCAAATGTCTCAGATGGCAAAACAGTTGCAGCAGCGTCCACAAGGAAAATTACCCAGTTATACAGAGGCTTATGTCCAATATGAAGATTTTTACGCTATCTCACTCGGAAGTGGTAAGAAGCTCCCACCACCATCTTTTCCGGTTATGAAAGAGAAAGAAACAACCATGAAAGCAAAACCGGTAGAAGATGTGGTTGAAAAAGAAAATATGGTAGAAAAGGAAGATGAACCAGAAGTGGAGAAGATTCCAGAGATTCCTAAGAAGAAAGATGTTGTAGCAACCGTCCTCCTCCACCTTTCTCCTCAAGAGTTCAGAAGAAAGGAAATACATGTGAATATCAGAGATTCATGAATATGGTGAGTAAGCTCAACATTAATATGCATTTCTCAGAAGCTATTAAAGGTGTACCAAAATATTTGAAATTCTTGAAAAATGCTATCACCAACAAACGCTAGTATATTGAGAATGAAATGATAGGTTTACTAGAAGAATGTAACACAATTTGCCATGGTCAGTTGCCACCTAAATTACATGATCCTGGGAGTTTTACTATTCCTATTTCTACAGGTGATGAGTGGAAAGCGAAAGATTTATGTGATTTGGGTGCGAGTATTAATCTCATACGTAGATCAATTTATGAAAAGTTGAAGATAGGAAATGCAAGAGCAACCTCTATGGTCTTGCAAATGGCCGATAAATACCTTGTACATATAGAGGGAAGAATAGAAGATGTCCTCGTCAAGGTAGGTACTTTAATTTTTCATGTTGATTTTGTTAGACTTGCCTACGACGCTGATAGGAATGTCCCCATCATTTTGGAAATACCATTCCTAGCCACGGGGCGTACTCTTATTGATGTAGAGAATGGAGAATTGATCATGTGTATCCAAGACGAGGAGGTAATGTTCAATGTGTTTAGGCCAATGAAGCTTAAGTATTCCAAGGAGGAATGTTTCCGGTTGGATGCAATTGAACGGGTAAAGAAAGAGCCAACAAGGTTGTGGCATCCCTAAGAATGGAGGAAAGAGAGCTAAGAATGAAACCACCAATTAAATCTCCTCAGTATCCTAAGGAAGGCTCACACCTAAATCATGGATATAAGAAAGGTGAGGAATGTGCCATCAAGGTTCCAAAAGAATGTAAGAAAGAAAGAAAGAAAGAAAGAAAGAAAGAAGGATAAGATCAGAGTTGGAGAGGAAGTCTCATTGAAAAAGCATGTTCCTCCTCCGAATGCGCGAAAAATCAAAGGTTCTTGGAATGGATCATTCGTGGTCACAAAGGTAATCTCTGAGAATCAAAGCCAAGGGATGCGAATTTTGAATAGCAAATATCGATAACCTTACTCACTGTTGGGGAGGTTATGTTAAGAAGTGATCTCAAAGGTAATCCGTCGAACTTAACGACGTTAAAAAAAGAAACTTCAATTGTATATTAGTTTAAATACTTTCATGTCTGCTATTTCGTAGCGAATAATTTTAAGAAATGAGAAAGGTGGAGTATTTTTGATAATTTGCAGGTGTTAAAATCATTGAGTTTGGGGTTAACAGGTGTTGAACGTAATGTGCAGCGTGTGTTTGGTCTAAGGCTGATCTCTCGCACCGGCTAGCCAGTCATCTGACTGGTATGCCGACCAACGAGGATCATCACAGCGCCAACTTACTGTTGAATGACCAGTTAAACACAACTACATTTTGTGTCGCCGAGAAATTCAACTTTGCGATCGGCTAGCTGGTCATCTGACCGGTATGCCAGCAAAATTAATTTGTTATAGCACCAACTCTCTAGATGACGACCACTTAAACGCAACTATATATTGTGTCTTTGGAAAAGTCAACATCGCGACTGGCTAGCCGGTCATCTGATCGGTATACTGGTAAAGTCACTTCGCTACAACTCAACCTACTATCCATTGGTCAACTACACCCAACTACCAATAGCGTCCATGAAAAAAAACGTTCAACGAGCAGTCCATAGGGTAAAACGAAGAATTGGGAATACACGTAATATGGATTACATGGATATTTATCATGATTTTCAAATAGTGTGTCACTAACATAACAATTTAGTTTTAACGCCAAATCACCCAAACAGCTGAAGCCATGTACAACGAAAGCCAAATATAATATCGTCTAAATTATACGAAACAATAATTTATTTCACAATAAAGATTTAGGAAAAAATTAGATATTCAATTATTTAGACATGACATTAATTAAAAACATGAGAATATTGAGGTCTTTTTTACCATATTAATATAAAGGTTGTTGATTTGCAAAGGAAGAGCCAAGTTTTATTCCATAGATTTTGAGAGAGACAACTATTGATGTCTATGAGGAAAGTTTGATTTTTAAAGTTGTGAATACCTATTAAGTCCCTTTTCTTCCATCTTTGTTTCATACCAATTGGGAAGCAATGTCGTTTATGTTTTGCAAGCTTTTTTTTGTGATTATTATTTTACTCAGTATTTATGTAAATATGGATATTTATATGATATTAATAAAAATGTCGAATGGCGTCCTAAAATAAGTGTTTCAGAGTTGAGATTATCACAAATATTGAACCGTAATTGGTAGTTCCCATTCAAAGTAAGTACGATAGAGGATATGGGTAACCAAACTCAATGCTAGCTCCCATTCAATGTTTAGATAAACATTTGAAAAGTTGTTACCATGTCGGGACGGGAAAACCATCATTAGATAAGAGTTCATGATTAATTAAACCAAAGATCCCCAAACATTTTGAATCCTAAAACCACCTACATAATTGATTAAATAATGGTATGTATACAATTAAAGAGCATCTTTCCACCAATTAAGAGAAAACTTGCAACAAGAACACTAGTTTTCATGTTAGAAATATTCCCTAGAGAATTCAAGTGAAAAGGAAAAAACAACTACCCTCTTGTTAAAGATATTATTTTTTTCTCGATAAAGGTGTTTATTATTTGTCAACGTATCAAAATATAGATGATAATGTCATAGTAAACGATTTAACTCAAATAGTTCACTAGACCAAATATAAGAAACTATACCCCAATTACTAAGAAAGTGTTTGTTTGCTAATAATGAGATCTTAATCGGGTTCATTAAGACACTGAATCGATAAGACATATTATTTTTCTTGAGCAATTTAGATCTGGATGACTTTTAATTGGTTTGATTCGTTCAAACATGACTACCTAACATAAGAAGTTCTATTCAAGTGTTTATGCAGCATTTAGTACTTACCACTTACAAAAATAAACACGGGGAACCATTTAATTGATGTAGAGACAGGAAAATTGATAATGAGAGTGCAAGATGAGGAAGCAAAGGTTTGTGTGTTCAAGGGCATGAAGTTCCCTAATCCAATAGAAGATTGTCTTCGGTTGGACACACCAAACCGTGAAGTAAAGAATCCAATCAAGGGTATGGATACCGTAAGATTGGAGGAGAAGAAGCTTAAAAGAAACAAAAATTTAAATCTCCTCCTAACCTTAAGGGTAATCCATTTGTTGATTATCTTAAGAAAACAAAGAAGGGTGCAAGAAAGGTGCCAATGGTACCAAAAAGAAACTGGAACGAAGGTGAGTTTTTGCGGGAGACACCGTAGAGGAAAAATATCTTGATCCCCCAAACTCACCAAGACAGCGTAAATGCAAGAGTTCGTGGAGTGTCCCTTACAAAGTTATTCGAGTTATTTCAGAAGGGTTATTCGAGTTTGATACCAAGCAGAATGGTAAACAATACTTGGTGGAAGTCAGTCGCCTTACCAACTGCTTGGGAAGCTATACGAAAAAGAATTAACCTTGAGGCAATACATCGAACATCAACAACGTTAAACAAATATGCTTCGTGGGAGGCAACCCATGTTTTTATTGCTTTAGTAGTTTAAATTTAATGTTTGTGTAGAATTTTGTGGCAAAAACATCGGTTAGCTACAGTATACCGCGCACTATGTGTGGTGCACCGCAAACAAAAAAATTGTGCCCACTACACCCCACACTTCATTGATTAGAAAAGTTAGATTTGATATATGTTATGCGCGATACACCATACAAGAGCTGGGATACACCACAACGTGAGTCAAAAACTCAAGAAGAAGGCAAGGCAATTTATTACGATAAAAACCTGTGGCCACGATATATCAAGAGCTCAAAGTTAGAGAGTTGGAAGGGTACAACGATACCTGCAGTATACCACACAGTACCCGCGGTGTACCGCACAAAGCCGCTGAGAAATTAAAGACTAAACCTTTAGTCTTGTTACCTAAACCTCCTAACTTTCTTCTTCCCAAAGCTTCCAACCTCCATTAGAGCTCGAGCCAAGCTCTCGCAAACATTGAAATACACTCAAACAACCTTTATTTCATCAGGAAAAACATCACAAAATTATTCCTAAAACCAATTAACATCCAAAATCATTCCAACCTCACAAAAAATCAATAATCAAACAAAAAAAATCCAAAAATTATTTTTCTCAATTTTTAAATTCCTCCTTATCCCACCACAATTCCTACACACCCACATAGCAAAACACATTCCTTACACCATCTCAACTATAAATCATACCTTAAAAATTCGTTCAAGGATAAATTTCAAATTGGGGAAAACTTTAAGTTGAGGGTGAAGAAGATGACTTTACGAACCAAAACAGTTTCTAGTGGAAAGGAGATGAAGAAGAACCAAGCTTGGATTTGCGTGAGAACAAGTGGAAACAGCCCGAAGGTAATGTGAGTAAAACAAAGAGGCAACAGGGTGGTTCAAGTCATGTGGTTAGCGAGAAACCAGTTGTTGTGGAACCAATTATTTATGAACGAGTGATCGAGATTCTGAAGAAAATGGCTCCACAACCTCGTCGAGACAGGATACTTCCCCTTAGCGAATGAAGAGGTGATTATAGGGCCCTAGAAGCAATCGATATTGATATGTTACTTTCTTGGACACCCACACATGAGCGTATATTTAACGAGAATGTAAAGAATGGAAAGTATAAGAGATTTCTTGAGATAGGGGAAAATTAGTATGGAATATTTTCATGATTGAGCTTGTGAGCTTCAATATTGCATTAGAAAGGGAATTCTATCAAAGCCTCTTTATCCGAGATAGTATGGGGAGAATTCCAGTTCGGGGTAAGTTGGTTTCTTTACAGTTGACGACATTAGGAACCATTTCGAGATAAAGAAATTAGTGGGACCTCGTAAGTATCAATTAGTTGTGATAAACATTGTGAGTTTTGATTGTAATTAACTACACAAAAGGGTGTTTGATGAAGAATTTGTATAATGAGAAAGATAAGTTGAAGACCTCTTAACTGTACAAGTATCTTCATCCCAAAGCAAAAGTGTGGTACTATTTTCTTGCACCTTTAGCCCTTGCGAATGCGCGAGTTGCAGATATCCTTCAAAATTCTTCCATCATGTTAGATTGTGTAATGAAAGAGGAAGAAATGGATATGGCACAAATAATATTCGATGTAATAATAAAATTCAATGTCAAATAAAAATGTTTCTTTAACTTGAAATACCCATCGATTATTACAAGCCTAGTGATGTTAGTGGAGAAATATAAATTGATTATAAGATCGAAATCCATCCTAGTTGATGAGTGGATCAGGATTATCTTAAGAGGATAACAGTCAAGGGAATCCCCTTGGTAATAGAGGGTAAGTGAGAACCTTAAATAGATCGAAATCGCTCAAGCCCACCTTTCCAATGATGTGGCACTAATCAAGACTAATCAAATGCATATCATGACACTCTTGGAAAAAATAATCTGTGACAATGTGAAGGATCCTTCTCATCCCACCTTGGATGATGATAACTCGAGGAAATATCCTCGAGATTACCTTTCTCTCTTCTCTACCTCTTTCTATATTTGTATAATATTTGTTTGTATGTATGATTAATGAGTCTATTTTGAGCCAAGTCACGGTTCAACTTTAGTTGAGGGTGGAACCTGCTATTTCCACCACCATTTGTATGTGATTTATTGTTTTCAATAAGTATGAAGGCCAAGTAAAATTTAGTTAATTTATCTTTTAACCTATTTGTTAATGAGTTAATGATAGTAAATAATAGGTTTATATACTTCTCTTGTGTATTCTTAAAGGATATTTGAAAGTAAAGAGAAAAATAGTGAGCAATGCGGTAGAACTATGCTTGACCCTTTAATGAACGTGATAAGAGCGATAAAGTGAGTGATTTGTATATAATATGACATAATTAAAGCAGTTCTTTTTAGCCCCTTGTTCCGTTTAACATGATGTCCATTTTAATTGATATATTATCAGTCCTATCGCCTTAATTTCTTTTTGTAGCATTTTCATTAGCTATATTATAAGTATTGTCCTTTAAATTTTTAGGATCTTTCCATATGACTTGCACTCGAATCGCGATACTTTGACACTCGTCTAGAGCATGAGTTGGGGTGGTGGTTTATGGAAAAAGATTATTGGTTGGCATTTGGGTTTGTAATGTGCTTTTTGATCACTTATTCATTTGTATTGTAACCCTTTCCCGGGGTAAGAAAGAAAGAAAAATATTTGGAAAAGTTGAAAAGAAATATATGAGAAAGAAAAGTAACAATAGTGACATGATCTCTCACATATAAAAGAGAATCATCGTCACGTATTAAAGAAATATATGTACATATTTTGGACATGCAAAGTGGAATTTTATTAGGTGATCATAAAAGGGATTCATTTGGGAGTTTGGGAATGCTAATAATTGCATATCATGGTTTAGTGAGAACACCTTTGAGAGTAACTCTAACTCTAGGGAGATTAGTTGATGGATAGTGAGGAGAGGGGCAAAAGTCCACTCTAAATTATCGAAATATACTTATTATACATACCCTAGGAATAAATTACATTTTGAAAGACCTTAGGATTATTAATTATCCGAATTCAGAGTTTTCAAACTATTGGAGAGTAGTTAGATAGACCTTAGAAACTAGTGAGAATCAAGGAACACCGTATAGCCACAATAGAGGACTCAGAGATAACCTATATACGTGCATTACGACTCTTATTGGATCTTGAAATCAACATGTGTAGATTAATGATTTGATAAGTTTACATTTGATGTAGTTTGTAAATTCTATTATATGAGACTTGTTAATATTTGTACTTTAGTATCATTCATTATATGTCCTGTTCTTTCTTATTTCTTCAGCTTATTTGACTTAGCCTCTTCTAAACTTCTTTCTTTTATTTTCTATTTTGTCGGGACGACAAAATATTAAGTTGGTTTTTTTGATGTCTCTCTAATTGTGACGAAAAAATTCATTCACAATACATTGTTTTGGGAGTTTATTTGGTCTAAGTGATGAATTTTCCCAATTATTTGTTATATTGTACTTTGACCCTTAGTTTTGGACTTATATTTGTTTATAGAGCTTTTTGCGCTTTAATTGTGTTTTTAGTCTGTAAATTTAGGTACATCCTTTATAAAAGGGTCCAAGATGAAGAGAATAAGGAAATTAAAAAATAGAAACCCCAAACCAAGGTGAAAATTGAGTTTAGAGCTATGGGAGTTAATGTTTTTTCTACAAATTTATAGCATTTGAGTGTTTCTTTTACTACAATTTTTGGGTAAGCGATTTGGACCTTAAACCTTTGTAGATTGATAGAGCTTGAAGTGAAGGTCACTTGACAAGTGACAACACTCAATTCGTAGTTAAGAGGAAAATATTATGAAAGCAAAACGGATTGGGCCCAACGAAATTAGAATACAGTGAAGGTACAAAAAATTAAAGACTATTATCACAAACCATCTTAAAATTATTAAAGAAAAAAATAACAATGAGTGCTAGATGGAAAATAACCGTGTTTTAAGATATTGGCTTCATCTTTTGTCCGATCACAACATTGTTTGTATCCGACGATCAATTACCTATGTAGTATGTTTAGGTGAAATTTTTGTTTTTCAAAAGTTGAAGTTGATTTAATAGTCCTTTCAGAGTTGATTTCCATGGATGACATATTCCTGCATCATATGTAGGGTTTATTTATATTGTAGATACAAGATACACGTATGATGTAATAGGTAATGTTTTTTAATTTTAGATTATATATAATGTATTTTCATTGGAAATAAAATATATCCAAATTTATATATGTTATAAATAATATCTTAAACAACTTATCAGATTATTTACCACCATCTCTTGAACAACATAGTTATATTTATATCTATATAATAGACATGATTCTGGTAGATATTTGTTAGGCTTAAAATTATTTATGTTTTATAATTTTTTTATGTTATCTTATTAATTAGTAAATAGATTAATTTAAACTCTAAAACTATTGGATCGTTAATTGAATTTAATACTACGCCTATATTAAACAATACGAATTCGCAAAGAATTGTCTATTCTAGTAGAATTCCCATTTTGTAGCTCAGTCTTCAAATTTTCCGAAATTACAAAAGTCCCATTTTTTCTTACTACAGACATCAAGTGTAAGAGATTTAAACAACTGACCGTCATTGTTCTTTGCAGAATCAATATTCTAGTGTTTTTCCACTCCAAAAATGATTAATCCATCTCTCTTGAGATAGTCTAAAAACCACAGAACATAAAATTTATCAATATGAATTATTGTAACTACATATGATAATTTTAATCCAATATTATGGGTGAATACTAAGTCCACGTTAAAAAATAATACGTCAAGCCATATTATAATAGAAAAAACTTCATATAGAGTCCTTATTTTGTTTGCGTAAACAGATTCACCTTGTATTCTTACTCAATATGATCTACAATTAATAGAATTCTTAAATGTCACCAAGAACATAATTAAATAACATACAACTCTAGAGATAATTAATTGTAAACACTTATTGCTTTAAGATAAAAGATTCCAGAACACCCTCGTAATTTTAATACATATAAATGGTAAGCCAATAATGTATTATTCATCTTCAGACAATAATGGATGGGATTTTTCTGCATG
The DNA here is from genome assembly GCA_029959085.1 of Nemophila menziesii. Classification (NCBI taxonomy): domain Eukaryota; kingdom Viridiplantae; phylum Streptophyta; class Magnoliopsida; order Boraginales; family Hydrophyllaceae; genus Nemophila; species Nemophila menziesii. The sequence goes on from JARWIR010000044.1 coordinate 1,576,729, forward strand.
TCTAAATTTTTGAACCAAAATGAAAAAGAACCAGAAGAAGAAGAAAATTTATAATTTTAAAAACATATAGAAATTCCATCATCTTCTCAACATCAATGAAATCAAAGTAATTTACTAAAAAACTTTGTGTTACATTTTGATAAAACAACAGTTCATCTATACCTGATCATGAGCACTCCATAATAGCTATTATCAAACAATTAAAGCAGGAAAGGAAAGAAATGATCCAGTTGTTTATGCACCAAAGCTCAAAACAAATTACACCTAAGGCAACTGACTTTCTTTTTTCCTAGCGATCAAGATATATCACTTCAACTCCCTTTGATGCGCGTCGAAACTTCGTCACTTCCTTGAGGATCTCATATCCTTCACCTCCTGTCACTTCTCTAAGACGGATAAACATTTTCTGTAAACTTGGTGATTTAGCTAATAAAACTTCAATGAAGCGCAATTCAACTCTTTTCCCTAACACATTTTTCAGCTTCACTTCCTTAAGTTCATTGTACATGAAATCAGATTTTTTCTCTTTCATTAAAAGAGAATAATATAGAATACAATTTTGTTGAGAACCATCAACCACTTCATTACTCAACGTAATATCAATAATCTTCAATCTTGGGGAGTTTCGGATCAAGCAGAAAATAAATGATATCTCATTCTTACTACGTAAGATTATATCAAACAAGTCTACCTCTTTAAGGTAGGCTAAAGTTGTAAGCTTTTCAGGTTCACTACAAAAAGTCCGAAGAAGAATTGAACACAAACCTGCACCCAAATTCTAAAACAAAGACATGTACAAATAAAAATCAATATTAATGTCTGGAATGTTTGGGAATTGAAAATCAATCTTTATTACACAATAAAACATTTACTTTGACAAAAATATTGCCACACTGCAACTTCTCAAGAAATGGTACACGACAAAAGTAATTGTCAAATTTGCAGTTTCCTCCTTGTGTGAAATAAATTCCACTTTTCACATCATACGGTACTAACGGTATTATCGAAACTGATACAATAAGTGGGACAGTTTTTAAAATAATGGAGTTTGCAATGCCTATGAACTTAAAAGATTTGAGATTAGGAGCCTCAATCTTAAGATCATGAGAATAATATATCTGCAATTCCAAGACCTCAAGTAAAGGAGAAGCGGATATTAATGTGGCAAGAAAGTCCTTTGAAAAATCCACTTCCTGTCAATTTTAGAGTAGTTAGCTTATTAAATCCTTCGAAGGCACGTGCAGTAGGAATTATACAAGATTCAAGACTCAGATGTCTCTGTTTTTTGCATGTGAAAAGAGAAAATGGCAATCTGTAGTTATTAATTTCAAACTCACGGGTAAGATCTTCAATACCATTTCGTGAGAGGAAATATATGAGGTTGTCTATTTCGGGACAATTTATCTTGTAGGGAACGTAGAGGGTAAACTTATTTATTGGTCCTTCATGAAGAAAAATAATCTGGCATAAAACTACGGCTAATGTGATTCTAGCTGAATGTTTCATCTTATTGGTCAATGTGTCATCAAGTATAAGTTGTGGAAGTTTTGCCCAACGGTATCTCCATTGCCTTGACAAAATACTTGTCCTTACAGCATCTTGTATTGGTAAACACATCAGTATGGTTTCTAAAGCAACGTCAGGAAGATTGCTTATCCTATCCCGAGGAGGTGGGGGCCGCCGTCTTACCATCTTGATGACTATATATATCTGTAAAAAAAATTATAAATTTAATTAGCAAATATATATGTAGTTCAAGGTGTATTACACAAAAAACATATCAGAGGAGGAACTCCTCTTTGTCTAATTTTTTCTCTCTACTGAATAAATATTATGTTAGCATTCTATAGAAGTAGAAAACAACCCTTTGAAAGGACCCGCTAAATATTATAACATTTAACTACCTTAAAAATACATGTCTTCTAAGACATATAACCTCGCCTGCAAATTTGATCAAAACAAGTAGGGTAAAATAATAAAAAAATTATCAAGTGAGAGATATGTACCAATTTTATAAAAATAAAAGATTGAATATCTTTTATCATAGTTAGGAGCATCTATCAATTATTACGAAGATCAAATCTAAAAAAAAAATGTTTATGATATTTCAAGGTAGTGCATGTGTCCTCTTGTTATTGGGAATTTAGTATACCCTAAAATTATTTGAACATTATTTACTTATAAAAGTCATTCTTATTTTTACTAATATTCTTTTTAAATATCTATTGGACATTAAATTCTTTTTTCACCTTTTATATTTATTGTCCAAAAAAATTTAAAAATATTATCTTTAATTAATATATATTAATTCTTGATATAATTTTAATAGTATATATATATATTAATTCTACAATTTTATATAAAATACATAAACTTAGACACAAATACAGAGAAAAGAATGAAACTGACATCAACTCATACCATAGGAGAAAAGATAGAGAATATCAAAATAGAGTTTTTCCATCAATATTAAAAATAATCCAAGAAAACTTTATTCATATTAAAAAGAAGAACTCAGTTGTATGATATGAAAGAAAGAAGATAAGTGTGACTGAAGTTATTTTTACAAAATTAAAAATAAAAGAGATATATAAAGTCAGATAAAATATACAAAGTGTAAAGAGTTAATAGTTAATAACCATATGGATGATCTATTTTTTATAGTTGAGTTCAATAATAAAAGTTAAATTAGGTTAACTAGAATATATTTCAAGTAAATTTGTATAAATACCAAAACATATATGAAATTTATTTAGTCATAAGTCTTCCACATGGACTAATATCTAATATTTCTTATATTTCATTTGAAAACAGTTAAATAAACTTGCACTATATCTCGAGTAAAGTTGGATGATTGCGAAAGGCATTCCCCGAATTTCTTATTCCCCAACATTTTAAAGTAAAATTCAATATATGTTTTAATTTTACACAAAATTGCACTAAAAACTTAATATTTTGTTTTAATTCATTACAGTATAAATATTTATATTATATAAATTAACTATATTTCATCATAGATACACTAAAATGTTATTCTAGAAAAAATAACTCAATATATAAATAAAATAATATAAAAAATAGAGGATCTAAATGAATTTTAAAATAATTTTACAACATAGTAAAAAAATTGAAGTAGAAAAAATAACTAATAATTGTTTCTCATTCCTAAAACAGATGTTCTTTGAATTACAAAGCAAAAAGAAGATTATTTTGTAGTTTACTTTTTTTCTTACAGGAATCAAATACACTTTTGCCTATTCAATTAAACATTATTCAAAAATAAAACATCATAGATATTGTATTTACATGACATTTTTTCATTTACTGATGAAACTTATACATAATCACAATATATACACCTAAATAAGTGAAAACAGAATAGACAGATTACATACCAATATATTTGTATGTGTTTTTAATATTTAGTCTAGTACGTGAAATAATTGAGACTTGAATTAGAACGCATTGTATAAAGGAGAAGATTAATTATAAGTTTGAGTGGGATACACAATAAATAAAATAATGAAATTAGAGTGGTCCTATCACCCATTCATTACTGCCTGAACATATAGGCTAATCATATAAATGAACCCCTATAATTTACAAAGGCACGAATTCCCCTAGGAAAATATACTTTACTAAATCGAAAAACATGAATGCAAAATACACAGTAAATGTTAAACATGAAAAGTAATTAATTTGCATTGCAGAGAACAATCTTAAGGATTTCACCTAAGTTGATTGAATCCTAAAAAGAAAATTTACTTTGATCTATTTAAACTGTCAATTAAGGATGCTTGAATATTCTTCCACTACGAGATCTCTGGTGAAATAGGAGGAAACTGCCCTTTGAGATGGGTCGGCGGCTGAATAGTATATTAGGATCCTGCAAGAGTGTAAGGGTACTTATATTCTAAAAATTAGGGTTACGATATAAAAACGTGAAAACAACCTTTTCTATATTTTTTTTGTTTTTTGAACTTTTTTGTAATTATCTTTTTCTTGGTTTGAGTTTTAAAATATTTAAAAATAAAGACCATATTATTTTAAGAAACTTGTGGTCTTTTTTTCTACTTGTTATAATTTCTTAATGTTTTTATCTCATTTTAAATATTTTTGAGTTTATTTTTCATGATTTAAGAAATCTTTGAATTTTATACTCTTCTTCTTGATTTTCTTTAAGATTTTTTTCCTAATTAACTAAGTTTTTACATATTTATAAAAATAATTTTAAAATATATATTATTATTGGTTTCATTAAACTATATTAATATAATTATAATTTTATATTGTGATTAATTCTTAAATTATGTTACTACGTTTTTTATTTATATTAAAATTTGGTAAATTAGTAAATAAGAAAATAGTTTAAACACTTCACTTCCATTAACCCTTAATTATTTATATATGTAAACTCGAATCATATAATATTCTACAATATTATAATTATTAAAGTTGTTTGAATTTCTTTCTAGCTAGTGTCTTTTGTTGTCATTAATAGTGTTTGTTATAACATGTGTGTGTACTTGTCCAAGTTAAAATAAAACTGGGAGCGAATTACCGTTAAATAATGATGACATTCAAAGACTATATTTGGAATAAACATGAAGATTTATCTATATGATATGCACGTCAAAACTCAAACATTCAAGGACTGTCTACCAGACATTCTAATGCATTCAACTGAACCAAAAACAATGTATCAATTAGAACTGAATAGAATCTACAAGTATAGGTTAGGTTAAGTTTTGTAATTTTGAAAACTGGCATGTTAGAAAAGAAAACTAAAATTAAACGAAAATTCTAACGGAGTAACATTTAGAAACTTATGATGTGACATTTAATATATGACGGTGAAAATTAGAAAACCTATAATTAGCAAGATGACTTATGTTTTTGGTTTGATTTGTTGTAACTCTTGGAATGGTACGTGTTGGTTTTATGATGGGTCTTTAACACTGTTTTTGCTCTAATGTAAGTAATTTCCTTGATAACATTATTATGCTTTTGTTCTTTTTTATTAAGATCTTGTTATTTTCATAGCTCATACCAACCAGACTATAACTGTCAAAAGTAAACTATAACTATAAAAATTGAATCTATAATAACCTAATACCTATATATCTAAACCTAACCGCTTATGAAAAACCGGTTCATGGACTGCACCAACACCTAAACGAACCTATATAAACTCTTTAGAGTTATGGTTAGGTTTGTCCTTTGTCACTAATTAAACCATATTAAAATTGGTTGATATGTGCAGACCTGAAAAACCAAACCGCCCTACAATAAGTAATAAATGCCTAGAACTTGACCGAATTCGGTTCACTTGCACCAATAGTTGGTTGATTCGGCATACACTTCTACTCAAAAAAGTGTGCTTTAGGGGTTACTTCAGAATTTTTTTTAAACTTCAGGGCTGTCCACTTGGAAATAGAGGACAATCACAAAAAAGTTCAAACCATTCTTGACATGAGGTCGCAAAGCAAAGTGAAAGAAGTGTAATCTCTCACAGGGTGGTGATAAAACACATAACACACGACCACATGAGCGGTTGAATTCTAGTGCTTCTCATGAATGATTATTGGAATAGATATATCTTCATCTGAGCCTAATATCCTAGATCTAGACAAAACGTTAGTACAATAGGGAGGTGTACCTCCCGATGGCACTCCAATGGTGAAGTCATTGTTGTGAACGAGAATCGAGGAGAATATACATAGAGTAGTACGACTTTAATGTGAAAAGTATAAGAACACAATTGATACCTCTTGAGCTTAAGGTATAGGTATATATAAATTAAAAAAATTTAGTTAACTCGTTTGACTTTTGTCGTAACCCATGAGCAGATGCTCAAGACACTAGGTCCTCGAGCATAAATAAAAGAAAGAAGAGTCTCCTCGAACTCTAACTATGGGAGAATGGAGGAACCCTCCCATGAACTTTTTCTAAACACCCAAAACATCCCATGAACAAAAAAATACCCAAATATCCCCTAAATTGTTCTCAAGAGGCTCAATCGCCCCATGCTCATGATTTCCATTAAAAACTGTCTTGTGACAATTTTTGAGCTGAAATTGTGTTAAAAGACTATTAAAAACAAATAAGTAATATAAAAATTAAAAAAATTACTCCCAAAGTTTCTAAATGTTCGTCCAGTAACCTGCTCACATATTAAGAAATATAAACATTATACTCCCTATTGTATAACTACAATTTATAAAGTACCTTCGTATTTTAAATGTATATTGTAAACATAAATTTTAATATTTTAATAGGTAATATTAGTAGGAAAAAAGAATAGAAAAATATCTTGGTATTCTAATTGGTGAAAATTTTTGAAACTTGATTTTTAATAAGTAGACAAACATTATGAAACAAAGGGAATATATATTATTTTTGAAAACTATTTATATTCCCCTCTCCACTTATTTCTACTTCTTATTCCTCAGACATAGCCATTAAGCCATTAAATTTGAAAAATATTAAAACGTAAAACCTCAAATTCATCTTTTCGCCATAATACCTCAAACTCGTATCTTGTTGTCTATCAATAAAAAAAAGCCAAATTGAATTTTAAAATAACTTATATAGGAAGAATGAGGGGATACCAAAAGCATTATAACCTATTCGAAATATAGAAAATAGAGATCAGAGTATTTAAGTGTATTATTTTTACCCACATTTGTTAAAAAGAAGTAAAGGATTTCAGTGTCTTATTTTTTTCCCACATTTGTACATGAGAAGATAAAGACCAAGATTTTATTTTTTTATGTTTATTATTTTTTAACATTTTTGGGAGTATACCATGGTAGAGAGAAACAATTTGAGTTTAATTTGTTTTTTTAAAATATTTCATGTAGGTCTACTTCAAAGAGTAATGGTCTTTTTTAGTTAATCTTAGAAAGAAGCAAAGACAAAAGTAAAGATATTGAGTTTATAGTTTTACGGTTCATAATTTTTTCATGATTTGGTTATTTATATTTTTTTGCCAAGAAGACCAAGTAAAAAATTCGAGAAAATTTAAAAATAAAAAATATATATAATAAAAATATAGAAAAATAATGAATCATAAAGTCTCAAACTAAATTATTTCACCATCATCATTTGCTTGCTAACATAAAGAAGAATATACCATCATCATTACTTGTAAAACAAAACCCTAATAAAATAAAAAACTCAAAGACTTTCAGTGGAAAGATAATGACACATAAATCCTTAAACTCAATCACTTTACCGTCATCATTACTCATATGAGAAGACCAAATGATTTAAATGTATTATTCCTCCTCTAAATTATAGAATAAATATAGAAGATAAAGACACAAGAATTTATCCCTACATTCGTAGCAAGCATCGGTGTTGATGGTACGACCAAAAACGTTGAAAAATAACGAAAAATAAAAACTCAAACTCATCTCTTCTTTCGCATATCAAAAGAATAGACAGTCAAACTCCTATAATAAGGATTTTTTTTGTAGTATGGTAAAAATCGTTATTCCTCATGGGATACATGCACGTACATAGAGGAGAACAAAAAGAAGAAATAGTGCTAAACTAATAAAAATAAATGAGTATTTATCTCTATAAAAAGGGAAGCCTGGTTGAGTCAACGAGAAAAGTTGTCTTCAAAATTAATTAGAGAAGATATGGAAATGAGCTTTTCTACTCAGAAAGATTTATTCTAAATGTATAGAGAAGTAAAACACATTGAATATGGTACATCAATCATTGTCCAAAATCTTGTAATATGTTACTTCGGGTTATGATTACAATACCCATGTCATAAGCAGAATTACCAGGTATCCCATTAAGTCATATGATGACTATCCTTTATGTAATCAAAATCGTAAGTCGAGGTACCAGACGTTGATTTAAACAAAGAATGAAATGGCCCCACCAAGTGAGGAATAAAGAAAGTCCAAGCATTGAAGTAAACCTTACAACCTTGTACCCAACATTTTATAGTTTAAAAATGCACTGCATAGAGAATATACCCCAACCTCTAGAAATCAACGTTTGTATCAGAAGTGACTATGGATAAGAATAACAAAACTGCCAGCAAAAGATATTTTCTAAAATAAATTCTTGAAAACAAGGATGATAAGGAAACAAATCAGCCCCACTATCCCAGTTAGAAGTCGATGGGAACATTCACATCGAGGTTGAGTTTGTGATCTAAAAGTACTAGCTATAAATACCACTACATACGTATCGAGCGTTAAGAGGGAGCATTTTTAATGTTACTGCTCCAATAAACTCTATAAATATGATTAGAAATATACGATAAAACGATCAATGTAATCTAGCTTTTACGTCTTAATCATTTGCAATAAAGATCAACCGCAATATTTTAAATTTTATGTCCTTTATTATATTTATGTAATCTATATTACATTAGGTTTAGTTTGGTTAAATACTCTACATTATGGTAATTCAATGTAAAAAAAATTACTCAACTAAAGGAATCAAATCCAATTTACATAAAATTCTAACAATGAAATCAATTCTATCTAAGCGGAGTTCGGCAATTATCCATAGGTCCTTCCCAAATTGCTACCATTTAACTCTGGTAGTGAACTCCTTTATTTCGGACTACTAGTTCTTCGAACTCAATCCTTAGGAAGAAATTTCTTCTACATGGCTTAGGCCACATTTATCTTATCCTAGCGCTCTACCAAAGGTGCTCCGTTTCTCAATTTTCTGTGATGAGGTCCATTCAACCTTGCATATTATGATCTTTCTCCCAAAATTGAAATTTAAGAACTTTATGATGAGGGTAGTTGTGTTAACGTCTTTTCATTACTACGTGAGGCTATGGGGCTTTTCATCGGTGGTTGAATAGACAGTCGTGTGCTAAACTCACAATACCTCATGGAACACATTAGGAAAAATGTTTGTTGATTGTAGCTAATCTTGGCTGAGAGTCCTTGTATTATTGTTATGTTGTTGAATTCTACCTAATTATTACGTTGAGGATGCGCAAATGGAGATTAGGAATATAAAAGGATTTGGTAACCGTAATATGATTAATATAAGTGTTACCTCATTAAACCCATAACACAGGTATTTATTTATAAGAAAATTTATGTATAACGAGTTGGCCTTCACTGTATCCCCTTATGGGATGCTTTCGAGACAAGGTCCTCGAGTGTAGAGATAGGAAAGGGAGACTCGAATGAACTCTATTTAGAGACTCCTATAGTCTCGTCAATTAAGGGATACATCGAGTGGTTCTATACATGAGGACAACTCACATGTGCCACACTCCGCGTAGCATGACTGAGCTTAACATCTGGGTAGCTTCCCTCAACTTAGTCATCTCTAAGTCAAACAAGAAGTGTGACTCGCTATTAAAAAGTTTGAGAATTTTTTTGCAACGGACAACCCAGTTCTAGACCTGTTTTGAAGACTTAATAGGATATATATCCCCAATTTTGACTCTATTCAAACCAACGATTGTAAACAGTGTACGTCATTATCCTGCAACAAACGGTTGCAAGGAACCGAAGCTAGATATACTTTTATAGAGAGCGTCACCATATTCCTAGGTTAGTGTATCTCAAAAAAAATTGACCTTATTTTGAAGCACATATTATTAGATCCCTTAACAACTACCATTTTAACAAGTAGTAACTCGACAAGGAACACCAGAAGGTTTGATTAAATGGTACATTATGCTCGACGCCACCGAAATTTATCCGAAGGGGGAATTACCAATAAAGCTTAGTCTCTCATTCAATGCCCAAGAAGACAACACATGGAACCCCCAGGAAGTCACTAAATTTGAGTTCTCCAGTTGATGTAGACTTTGGATTTGATGGAAATAGAGGAGATTTCGTTAGATCAAATTTGCGGGTAAAATACCGTGTTTTTATACACCTTAATTTTAAGTTGTACAACAATGAAGCTAGTATACAACCTTGCTAGCCGGAATGCAAACTTCCATCAAGCTCGAAGCAGCACGAGTAAAAGTTATCACTAACTCATAATTTGTTTATGAGCCGAAACATCCCTTAATGGTAGCCTGATGTAACAAAGTCAAAACCTTTGACCAATCTTTTAAGAATTGTTTTACATATACCGAGGGAAAGGAACACTAGATTAGACTCTTTGACTTGAATAGTTGTTTTAAACCACTTGCACAAGGGTGTCATCTTCCATCAACTACCCCGAACAAGTGTTAACAATGGAGGGGGATAACATGTAACATTTTTACTGTAAAAAGGAAAGAGTTGGCCTAGTGACTAAGGGATTAGTTTCAAAAACAGTTAATTTATAGGTTTGATTTACACTTATCACCAGGCTTTCCCCCTACATATAAAGCTTACAAAAGGCGATAGTTTTAGAAAAAAATTGTATATTTCCTATTCTTACTATTAGTCATATATATTACATTGAATACACTTTTCAAAAGAGAAAATGTAATTTAGTTTATAATATACATTGTGTTATAGGCCTCAACTTGGAAAATATGAGGATGACCAATAAGAATTGGCACAAATTTCTTAACTAACTTTATGTCTTGCCTTTATACTTATATTTAACATTTTAAAAAATATTAAATTAATATACGAAATATAAGTTATTATTCTATCAATTTTTTTCGGCTTATAAGAATATTGTAATTCATTAAACTAGTCTCTATTTTATATTTTAGATTAGCAATCCTTTTAAACATTATGTTATAAAATTGTAATATTTATCAGTTACATAATTAGAATATTAATATAACATTATAAAATATTAATATAATTATAGTGATACTATGTGATGGGGTTTTTTCAAAATGTAGTTTTAATAGTGTTAATTTTGTATCATTTTTTAGGTAAATGCTAACTTGTATGTTCGGTTTATTAAGAGAACGAGAATCAGAATAATATTTCACGTCCATATATGTATTATGATATTAGTGATTATAAATTAATGATTTTTAAGGGAATGAGAACCCCCGAACCCCACCATAAACCAAGCCCTCTCTTATTTTATCTTTTGGATCCGCCACTGGTGAGAATTAAACAATTTTACAAGAATGAATAATCCAGTAAAAACATATGTTTGGTGACTATTCGTGTAACTTTAGAAGTTTGAGGACCATTCAAAAAATGACTTATACTACAAGAACAAACAAAAACTTTGATGAATTCAAAATATATTAAAAAAATGAAAGTAACTTAGATTTGAAATGAACAATTGTAGAACTTCTTTTTAACATTTTAGGACCTACCTTATTGTTTATCCATCTCTTTTAAGAACATATAAAAAAATTTCAATTTTCTGACGAATAGACATTCTGGCCTAACGAAGATATTAAGTTCAAATTTTTTCTATTATTACTAAAAATAAATACTTTTTTAAGACTTTGACAAGTTTGGTCAAAAGGTACATGGTTATCAAATAATTTATTATATTATTCGTAAAACCCATTGTCTAAATCGGCTTATTTAGTCAAGATATTTTATAAATTAAGAGGCTTAAAATTTAAAAAAATTTGGTCACATAACTCTTAATTTCTTAGTCCGAATTTGGAGATGGATATGAGAGAGAGACTTATTATTCAATTGTGATTACTTTGATATGAAAAACTGGTTGTTTACAACATCTTGTTTGTTTAATAGGAAATTTCAAAGAAGATGTAAGAATTCAAGGATCATTATATTTCACAAAACTCAATGAAATATGAGTGTTATCAAATATTTTCTTACTTCAATAATACAAAAGAGGTGCCATAACCAAACTTTTCTTGGGACATTAGGGTTTCTTTCACCTTGGATTGTGACATAGATAAATGTGTGAGAGGACAAATTTAGAGACAACACTGTCATGACTAATGTTTTAGACAAATAGAGCCGAATTACTTTCAAACAAATTCTAAGAAAACTAAAGGAATATAATCAAAGCTCATTAGAATTCAAATGGAATTGCCTTCTGAAGAAAATATCAATTCAATTTAGAGTATCATTGAGGAACTATGACACTATTTGGACTCAAAAGAAACAATTTTGAGTTGTTAGAGCTAAAGACATATAGGTGAAGGTTAGAGATCAAATACAGGTTATTTTCATGAAGTGGTTTTACAAAGAAGATGATCCAACAAAAATTACAAGAATCCAAGATGACAATATGACAGAATTATGATGCCATATAGGTAAAGAATGCTTCCATTTCATACTTCAAAAATATCTATATATGTGAGTTAGGTTTTCAGGATCTTTTGGTTGTTTTCATATCCTTTCTAAAGTAACACATGAATCTAGACATTATAGAGCCCACGACGGTTGTAGAAGGCAACAAAGTTGTCTTCAAACATTGGGAAAGAAGTCTCTGGACTAGGCAGATAACCATGCATGCCTATTCTAACAAAAATATTAGAAGGTAGTCAAATTTGATGTGTTTTCAATGTTTACATATTTCTTTGACAAGAAATAAACATTAAGGTATGAACAAAGAAACTATTAAATTGATCCATAAGGAAAAGAATCAACCTAATGTTTGCAATTATAGACATATTTCTTGTGCAGGCTTTTACTACATGATCATCTCATCTTACTTGGCTTGAAATCCTTCTTGATGAGATTAAGTTACGTACTCAATCGGTTGTTGTCATATAAAGTATACATGTAAATATTATTCTTGCACATGACGTATTATATTTCTTCAAGAAATTGCAAAAGTCAAACAAATTTTACATAGTAGATAAAATTGATATGTCCAACTCATACGAATATGTTAGATGGGATTTTATGGAAAAAATCTTATTATATTGAATTTACATGAATCTTGGATTGGTAAGGTCATGGAGTCTGTCTCATAAACTGTATACCAAATCGCTTTCAAAAGAGAACTAGTTTTGGAATATTTCACTACCCAATGATATCAACAAGGGGACCCACTATCCCTTTTCCTTATATGTCTCCTTATAAAAGCTCTGATGGGGTTGATTAATCTTGATGCTAGAGGTGAGAACATCAAATGTATTAACTTAGTTAGAGATGATCCTTCTTTATTTCAATCATAACCTTAAATATAACCCTAAATATAAACTTTAACCTTAACCTTTACCTAAAATTAACAGTAAATCTAAATTTAACCATAACCTTAACCTAAATCTCAGTCTCATCCTTAAACTTAAAATTAAGCATGACCTTAACCTCATCCTTAGCCTTAGCCTTAGAATTAACCATATCCTTAGCCCTAACCTTAGCCTTAGCCTTAACCTTAGCCTTAGCCTTAGCCTTAGACATAGTCTTAGCCTTAGCCTTAGCCTTAACTTTTTATTTTGATCAACAAATCAAACTTTATATATTAAGCACCAACATCAAGTTTTACATCATAGCCCATTTACAAATGGGCTTCTACTTTCCCTATTACATTAAAATGGGCCTATTACAAGTCTACACAACTACATGGACTTTACTTTAATTATTACAAATCTTTTCAACTAATTTTCTAGTGCTATTACATTTAAACATTCTACTCTTTAGTTTAACAGCTACAAAGGAAATGATGCAGTTAAAAACTCTATCTTCATTAAGCTCTTTTTCACCGTGATCTCTCGCTCCATATGAAATACATAAAGGTGGTAATACACGCACTAATCACCAACAAGTCTTCTTTATTAGCGCAAGTTTTCTGGACCTCCATTATCAGCTCATCAATTGAGTTAATTTTCTTCTTAACACAGTTAAAATTCATAAGTATGCACTGTGCAATCTTATTAGAATACTTACATTTAGTAAATAGATGATCGAATTCTTCATCATCTATATTGCAAAGAAGGCAATTCTTGGAAACCACAAGACCCATTCACTCATTCTGAGCTTAGTAGGGAGTCTATTTAGTACACCTAACCAGGCAACGAAGGAACACCGAGGAATACATGATTTTGCCCAAATCAAATCACTCCATGAAACCTTAGCATTATGTTCAGTTATCCTGTTCAGAGGAAGATAATCAAGAAAGATGTTCTACTAGAAACATTAAAGCTATCTTAAAAAAAGAGGTTCCTTATGTGTTTAATGAAGGTTTAACTGCTCCTATAAACAATGAAGAAATCAAGTCTGCACTATTTGCTATTGGAAATGGTAAAAGCCCCGATCCTGATGGGTTCACAGCTTGGTTTTTCAAGTCAACTTGGGAAATAGTTGGTAATGATTTCTGTGATGCAGTGAAACAATACTTTGAGTCAGGTAATTTGCTTAATCAGGTCAACTCTACTAATATTATATTAATCCCCAAGGAAAAAAATCCTTCTGATTTGAAGAAATTCAGACCCCTAGCATGTGTTAATATCATATATAAGCCCATTTCTAGGATCCTTATAAAATGGACTTAAAAAGTAATGAAATTTATTATATCCTTGGAATAAGCTGCTTATTTTGTTGGTAGATGTATTGGGGATAATATTTTGGTGGCTCAAGAGGTGGTTTTGGGTTATGATAGTATAAATTGGCACTTTCTGATATGCAAAAAGCCTATGATAGTATAAATTGGCAGTTTCTGATATCAACTCTATATACTCTGAACTTTCCTAAAAGATTCATTGACTAGATTATTATGTATATTACTTCTCCCTCATATTCTATTTGCGTGAATGGTGAGGCTTGTGGCTATTTTAAAGGGAAGAGAGGCCTTAGACAAGGGGACCCTCTCTTCCCCTATTTGTTTGCCATTTATATGGAAGTATTTTCATGTTTATTTCACATTGTATCTGAAAAGAAGGATTTCATTTTTCATCCAAGATGTAAAGAGGTGAATCTCAATCATCTAATATTTGCAGATGATTTACTTATTTTTATGAAAGCAGACTTAAAATCAGTTATTGTCATCAAAGATGCCTTGGACTTATTTTCTAGATGTTCTAGCTTACATACCAATTACCACAAGAGTGAATTGTATTTTTGTGGTGTTATTGATAATATTAAAGCTGATATTTATAAAATTTTGGATATTAGAGTTGGTAATTTACCTGTAAGATATCATGGTGTTCCATTGAACTCGAGAAAGTTAAGTGTGAAGGATGGAAATATCCTGGTTGAGAGGATTTACGAGAGCAGTAAACACTGGAGTTGAAAGTTTCTATCCTATGCTGGTAGAGTTGGGTTAAATAGAGTAATCCTGATTAGTAATATACTATTTTGGTGTAGGGTTTTTTTATTACCAAAATAGGTAATATATAATTTGAATCAAAGACTGTCTAGGTTTTAATGGAAAGGGACATTGGATAATGAAACAATTGCTAGAGTATCATGGGAGAGTGTTTGTTGTGGAAAAGATGAAGAGGGATTGAATATCCCTAATATAGAGTATATCAACAAAACTTGTCTCTTATATACTTTCTGGAGGTTTTACTCGCTTGATCAGAATCTCTAGAGTATTTGGGTAAGAACTAATATACTAAAGAACTGATGTATATGGAGCTTGGATATTAAGCAAAACCACTCATGGATTTGGCAGCAATTACTTACAATCAGAAGTGTAGCTTATGAGCTTATTTATCATGAGATGGGAAATGGTGAGATGACTTATATAATGCGGGATAAATGGGTGAATAGAAGAAGTGTTCAAGAAATCAGTCATATTCAGCTTGATGAATCAAATTTGAGTTGTAATAAGTAGGTGAAGAACTGTGTTGGAAGTGGAAGATGGAGCATTCCACCATGTATTGGTAAGGTATTCCATCATATTAAAGATATGGAATTAGAAGATAAGACTGATTCTCCAATTTGGGTTGAATGTGTAAAAAATTAGTTCCCCTTTAAGAAAACTCTGAACAGGATAACTGAACATTAATTCTAAGGTTTCATGGAGTGATTTAATTTGGGCAAAATCGTGTATTCCTCGGTGTTCCTTCATTGCCTGGTTAGGTGTACTAAATAGACTCCCTACTAAGCTCAGAATGAGTGAATGGGTCTTGTGATTTCCAAGAATTGCCTTCTTTGCAATATAGATGATGAAGAAATAGATCATCTATTTAATAAATGTAAGTTTTCTAATGAGATTCTGCAGCGCATACTTATGAATTTCAGCTGTGTTAAGAAAAAAATTAACTCAATTGATGAGCTGATAATAGAGGTCTAGAAAACTTGCGCTAATAATGAAGACTTGTTGGTGAATAGTGCGTGTATTACCACCTTTATGTATTTCATATGGAGCGAGAGATATCGTTGAGATCACAGTGAAAAAGAGCTTAATGAAGATAGGGTTTTTAACTGCATCATTTCCTTTGTAAATGTTAAACTAAAGAGTACAATGTTTAAATGTGATAGCGCTAGAAAATTAGTTGAAAATATTTGTAATAGTTAAAGTAAAGTCCATGTAGTTGTGTAGACTTGTAATCGGTCAGTTTTAATGTAATAGGGAAAGTAGAAGCCCATTTGTAAATGGGCTATGATGTAAAACTTGATGTTGGTGCTTAATATATAATGTTTGATTTGTTGATCAAACAAAACGTTAAGGATAAGGCTAAGACTATGTCTAAGGCTAAGGCCAAGACTATGTCTAAGGCTAAGTCTAAGGTTAAGGCTAAGGCTAAGGTTAGGGCTAAGGATAGGGTTAATTCTAAGGCTAAGGCTAAGAATGAGGTTAAGGTCATGTTTAATTTTAAGTTTAAGGATGAGATTGAGATTTAGATTAAGGTTAGAGTTAAGGTTATGGTTAAATTTAGATTTACTATTAATTTTAGGTAAAGGTAAAGGTTAAAGTTTATATTTAGGGTTATATTTAAGGCTATGATTGAAATAAAGAAGGATCATCTCTAACTAAGTTAATACATTTGATGTTCTCACCTCTAGCTTCAAGATTAATCAACCCCATCAGATCTTTTATAAGGAGACATATAAGGAAAAGGGATAGTGGGTCCCCTTGTTTGATATCATTGGGTAGTGAAATATTCCAAAACTAGTTCTCTTTTGAAAGCGATTTGGTATACAGTTTATGAGACAGATTCCACGACCTTACCAATCCAAGATTCATGTAAATTCAATATAATAAGATTTTTTCCATAAAAACCCATCTAACATATTCTTATGAGTTGGACATATCAATTTTAACTACTATGTAAAATTTGTTTGACTTTTGCAATTTCTTGAAGAAATATAATACGTCATGTGGAAGAATAATATTTACTTGTATACTTTATATGACAACAACCGATTGAGTACATAACATAATCTCATCAAGAAGGATTTCAAGCCAAGTAAGATGAGATGATCTTGTAGTAAAAGCCTGCACAAGAAATAAATCTATAATTGCAAACATTAGTATGATTCTTTTCCTTATGGATCAATTTAATAGTTGCTTTGTTCATACCTTAATGTTTATTTTCTTGTCAAAGTAATCTGTAAACATTGAAAACACATAAAATTTCACTACCTTCTAATATTTTTGTTAGAATAGACATGCATGGTAATCTGCCTAGTCCATAGACTTCTTTCCCAATGTTTGAAGACAACTTTGTTGCCTTCTACAACCGTCGTGGGCTCTATAATGTCAAGATTCATTATAGATATTTTTTATGTATGAAATGGAAGCATTCTTTACCTATATGGCATCATAATTCCATCATATTGTCATCTTAAATTCTTGTAATTTTTGTTGAATCATCTTCTTTGTAAAACCACTTCATGAAAATAACCTGTATTTTGATCTCTAACCTTCACATATATGTCTTTAGCTCTAACAACTCAAAATTGTTCCTTTTGAGTCCAAATAGTGTCATAGTTCCTCAATGATACTCTAAATTGATTTGATATTTTCTTCAGAAGGCAATTCAATTTGAATTCTAATGAACTTTGATTATATTCCTTTAGTTTTCTTAGAATTTGTTTGAAAGTAATTCGGCTCTATTTGTCTAAAACATTAGTCATGACAGTGTTGTCTCTAAATTTGTCCTCTCACATTTATCTATGACACAATCCGAGGTGAAAGAAACCTTAATTTCCCAAGAAGAGTTTGGTTATGGCACCTCTTTTGTATTATTGAAGTAAGAAAATATTTGATAACACTCATATTTCACTGAGTTTGGTGAAATATAATGATCCTTGAATTCTTACATCTTCTTTGAAATTTCCTATTAAACAAACAGCTGATGTTGTAAACAACCAGTTTTTCATATCAAAGTAATCACAATTGAATAATAAGTCTCTCTCTCTCATCTCCCTCTCCAAATTCAGACTAAGAAATTGAAAGTTATGTGACCAATTTTTTTTTTAATTTTAAGCCTCTTAATTTATAAAATATCTTGACTAAATAAGCTGATTTAGACAATGGGGTTTACGAATAATATAATAAATTATTTGATAACCATGTACCGTTTGACCAAACTTGTCCAACTCTTAAAAAAGTATTTCTTTTTAGTAATAATGGAAAAATTTTGAAATTGATATCTTCGTTAGGCCAGAATGTCATATTGGTCAGAAAATTGAATTTTTTTATATATTCTTAAAAGAGATGGAAAAACAATAAGGTAGGTCCTAAAAATGTTCAAATAAGTTCTACAATTGTTTATTTCAAATCTAAGTTACTTTGATTTTTTTAATAGATTTTGAATTCATCAAAATTTTTGTTTGTTCTTGCAGTATAAGTCATTTTTTGAATGGTCCTCAAACTTCTAAAGTTACACGAATAGTCACCAAACATAAGTTTTTACGGGATTATTCATTCTTGTAACACTGTTAAATTCTCACCAGTGGCGGATCCAAAAGATAAAATAAGAGAGGGCTTGGTTTATGGGGGATGGGGGTTCTCATTCCCATAAAAATCATTAACTTATAATCACTAATATCATAATACATATATGGACGTGCAACATAATTCTGATTCTCGTTCTCTTAATAAACCAAACATACAAGTTAGCATTTACCTAAAAAGTGATACAAAATAAACACTATTAAAACTATATTTTGAAAAAACACCATCACATGTATTTTACATAGTATCACTATAATTATATAAATATTTTATAATGTTGTATTAATATTCTAATTATGTAACTGATAAATATTACAATTTTATAACATAATGTTTAAAAGGATTGCTAATCTAAAATATAAAATAGAGACTAGTTTAATGAATTACAATATTCTTATAAGCCGAAAAAAATTGACAGAGTAATAACTTATATTTAGTATATTAATTATATATTTTTCAAAATGTTAAATATAAGTATAAAGGCAAGACATAAATTTAGTTAAGAAATTTGTGCCAATTCTTATTGGTCATCCTCATATTTTCCAAGTTGAGGCCTATAACACAATGTATATGTTAAAACTAAATTACATTTTCTCTTTTGAAAAGTGTATTCAATGTAATATATATGACTAATAGTTAGAATAGGAAATATACAATTTTTTTCTAAAACTATTGCCTTTTGTAAGCTTTATATGTAGGGGAAAGCATGGTTATAAGTGTAAATCAAACCTATAAATTAACTGTTTTTGAAACTAATCCCTTACTCACTAGGCCAACTTTTTCCTTTTTACAGTAAAAATGTTACATGTTATCCTCCTCCATTGTTAACACTTGTTCGGGGTAGTTGATGGAAGATGACACCCTTGTGCAAGTGATTTAAAACAACTATTCAAGTCAAAGAGTCTAATCTAGTGTTCCTTTCCCTCGGTATATGGGAAACAATTCTTAAAAGATTGGTCAAAGGTTTTGACTTTGTTACATCAGGCTACTATTAAGGGATGTTTCGGCTCATAAACAAATTATGAGTTAGTGATACCTTTTACTCGCACTGCTTCGAGCTTGATTGAAGTCTGCATTCCGGCTAGCAAGGTTGTATACTAGCTTCATTGTTGTACACCTTAAAATTAAGGTGTATGGAGACATGGTATTTTACCCGCAAATTTGATCTAAACCAAATCTCCTCTGTTTCCATCAAGCCTAAAGTCTGCATCAACTGGAGAACTCAGATTTAGTGACGTCCTGGGGGTTCCATGTGTTGTCTTCTTGGGCATTCAATGAGAGACTAAGCTTTATTGGTAATTCCCCCTTCGGTTAAATTTCGGTGGCGTCGAGCATAATGTCCCATTTAAACATACCTTCTGGTGTTCCTTGTCGAGTTAGTACTTGTTAAAATGGTAGGTTGTTAAGGGATCTAATAATATGTGCTTCAAAATAAGGTAAAATTTTTTGAGATACACTAACCTAAGAATATGGTGTCGCTCTCCATAAAACTATATCCAGCTTCGGTTCCTTGCAACCGTTTGTTGCAGGATAAAGACATACACTGTTTACAATCGGTTGTTTGGATAGAGTCAAAATTGGGGATATATATCCTATTAAGTCTTCAAAACAGATCTAGAACTGGGTTGTCCGTTGCAAAAAAATTCTCAAACTTTTTAATTGCGAGTCACACTTCTTGTTTGACTTAGAGATGACTAAGTTGATGGAAGCTACCCAGATGTTAAGCTCAATCATGCTACGTGGAGTATGGAACATGTGACTTGTCCTCATGTATAGAACCACTCCATGTATCCCTTAATTGACGAGTCTATAGGAGTCTCTAAATAGAATTTAGTCGAGTCTCCCTTTCCTATCTCTACACTCGAGGACCTTGTCTCGAAAGCATCCCATAAGGGGATACGGTGAAGGCCAACTCGTTATACATAAATTTTCTTATCAATAAATACCAGTGTTATCGGTTTAATGAGGTAGCACTTATATTAATCATATTACGGTTACCAAATCCATTTATATTCCTAATCTCCATTTGCGCATCCTCGACGTAATAATTAGGTAGAATTTAACAACATAACAATAATACAAGGACTCTCAGCCAAGATTAGCTATAATCAACAAACATTTTTCCTAATGTGTTCCATGAGGTATTGTGAGTTTAGCACACGACTGTCTATTCAACAACCGATGAAAAGCCCCATAGTCTCACGTAGTAATGAAAATCCGTTGACACAACTACCCTCATTAAAAAGTTCATAAATTTCAACTTTGGGAGAAAGATCATAATATGCAAGGTTGAATGGACCTCATCACAGAAACTTGAGAAACGAAGCACCTTTGGTAGAGCGCTAGGATAAGATAAATGTGGCCTAAGCCATCTAGAAGAAATTTCTTCCTAAGGATTGAGTTAGAAGAACTAGTAGTATGAAATAAAGGAGTTTACTACTAGATTTAAATGGTAACAAATTGGGAAGGCCCTATGGATAATTGCCGAACTCCGCCTAGATAGAACTGATTTCATTGTTAGAATTTTATGTAAATTGGATTGGATTCCTTTAGTTGAGTAATTTTGTTTACATTGAATTACCATAATGTAGAGTATTTAATCAAACTAAAACTAATGTAATATAGATTACATAAACATAATAATGGACATAAAATTTAAAATATTGCGGTTGATCTTTATTGCAAATGATTAAGACGTAAAAGCTAGATTACATTGATCATTTTATCGTATATTTATTGGAGCAGTAAAATTAAAAATGCTCCCTCTTAACGCTCAATACGTATGTAGTGGTATTTATAGCCAATACGTTTAGATCATAAACTCTACCTCAATGTGAATGTTTCCATCGACTTCTAACTGGGGATAGTGGGGCTGATTTGTTTCCTTATCATCCTTGTTTTCAAGAATTTATTTTATAAAATATCTTTTGCTTGCAGCTTTGTTATTCTTATCCATAGTCACTTCTGATATAAACGTTGATTTCTAGAGGTTGGGGTATATTCTCTCTGCCAGTGCATTTTTAAACTATAAAATGTTGGGTACAAGGTTGTAAGGTTTACTTCAATGCTTGGACTTTCTTTATTCCTCACTTGGTGGGGCCATTTCATTCTTTGTTTAAATCAACGTCTGGTACCTCGAATTACGATTTTGATTACATAAAGGATAGTCATCATATGACTTAATGGGATACCTGGTAATTCTGCTTATGACATGGGTATTGTAATCATAACCCGCAGTAACATATTCCAAGATTTTGGACAATGATTGATGTACCATATTCAATGTGTTTTACTTCTCTATACATGTAGAAAAAATCTTTCTGAGTACAAAAGTTCATTTCCATATCTTCTCTAATCAATTTTGAAGACAACTTTACTCGTTGACTCATCCAGGCTTCCCTTTTTATATAGATAAATACTCGTTTATTTTTATTAGTTTAGCATTATGTCTTCTTTCTGTTGTCCTCTATGCACGTGCATGTCTCCCATGAGGAATAACGATTTTTACCATACTACAAAAAAATTCTTAATATAGGAGTTTGTTGTCTATTCTTTTGGTATGCGAAAGAAGAGATGAGTTTGAGTTTTTATTTTTTGTTATTTTCCAACGTTTTTGGTCGTACCATCAACACCGATGCTTGCTACAAATGTAGGGATAAATTCTTATGTCTTTATCTTCTATATTTCTTCTATAATTTAGAGGAGGAATAAGACATTTAAATCATTTGGTCTTCTCATATGAGTAATGATGACGGTAAAGAGATCGAGTTTAAGGATTTATGTGTCATTATCTTTCCACTGAAAGTCTTTGATTTTTTTATTTTATTAGGGTTTTGTTTTACAAATAATGATGATGGTATATTCTTCTTTAAGTTAGAAAGCAAATGATGATTGTGAAATAATTTAGTTTGAGTCTTTATGATTCATTATTTTTCTATATTTTTATTATATATATTTTTTATTTTTAAATTTTTTCAAATTTTTTACTTGGTGTTCTTGGTGAAAAAATATAAATAACCAAATCATGAAAAAATTATGAACCATAAAACTATAAACTCAATATCTTTACTTTTGTCTTTCTAAGATAAACTAAAAAAGACCATTACTCTTTGAAGTAGACCTAGATGAAATATTTTAAAAAAACAACTTAAACTCAAATTGTTTCTCTCTTCCATGGTATACTCCCAAAAATGTTAAAAAATAAATAAAACATAAAAAAATAAAATCTTGGTCTCTATCTTCTCATGTACAAATGTGGGAAAAAAATAAGACACTGAAATCCTTTACTTCTTTTTAAGGAATGTGGGGAAAAATAATACACTTAAATACTCTTATCTCTATTTTCTATATTTCGAACAGGTTATAATGCTTTTGGTATCTCCTAATTCTTCCTATATAAGTTATTTTAAAATTCAATTTGGCTTTTTTTTGTTGATGGACAACAAGATACGAGTTTTAGGTGTTATGGCGAAAAGATGAATTTGAGGTTTTATGTTTTAATATTTTTCAAATTTAATGGCTTAATGGCTATGTCCGAGGAAGAAGAAGTAAAAATAAGTGGAGAGGGGAATATAAATAGTTTTTAAAAATAATATATATTCCCTTTGTTTCATAATATTTGTCTACTTATTAAAAATACAGTTTTAAAATTCACCAATTAGAATACCATGATATTTTTCCATTCTTTTTTTCTACTAATATTACCTATTAAAATATTAAAATTTAAAATTACAATATACATTTAAGATACGAAGGTACTTTATAAATGGTAGTTATACAATAGGGAGTATAATGTTTATATTTCTTAATATGTGAGCAGGTTACTGAACAAACATTTAGAAACTTTGGGATTAATTTTTTTTAATTGATATATTACTTATTTGTTTTTAATAGTCTTTTAACACAATTTCAGCTCAAAAACTATCACAAGACAGTTTTTAATGGAAATCATGAGCATGGGGCGATTGAGCCTCTTGAGAACAGTTCACGGGATATTTGTGTATTTTTTTGTTCATGGGATGTTTTAGATGTTTAGAAAAAGTTCATGGGAGGGTTCCTCCATTCTCCCACAGTTAGAGTTCGAGGAGACTCTCCTTTCTTTTCTTTATGCTCGAGGACCTAGTGTCCTGAGCATCTGCTCGTGGGTTACGAGAAAAGTCTAACGAGTTGACCAAATTTTTTTAATTTATATATACCTATACCTTATGCTCAAGAGGTATCAATTGTGTTCTTACACTTTTCATATTAAAGTCGTACTACTCTATGTATATTCTCCTTGATTCTCGTTCACAACAATGACTTCACCATTGGAGTGCCATCGGGAGGTACACCTCCCTATTGTACTAACATTTTGTCTAGATCTAAGATATTAGGCTCAGATGAAGATATATCTATTCCAATAATCATTCATGAGAAGCACTAGAATTCAACCGCTCATGTGGTCGTATGTTATGTGTTTTATCACCACCCTGTCAGAGATTGCACTTCTTTCACTGTGCTTTAGGACCTCATGTCAAGAATGGTTTGGACTTTTTTGTGACTGACCTCTATTTCCAAGTGGACAGCCCTGAAGTTTAAATAATTTCTGAAGTAACCCCTAAAACACACTTTTTGGAGTACAGGTGTATGCCGAATCAGCCAACTATTGGTGCAAGTGAACCGAATTCGGTCAAGTTCTAGGCATTTATTACTTATTGTAGGGCGGTTTGGTTTTTCAAGTCAGCACTTATCAACCAATTTTAATATGGTTTGATTAGTGACAAAGGAAAAACCTAACCATAACTCAATGGAGTTTATATAGGTTCGTTTAGGTGTTGGTGCAGTCCATGAACCGATTTTTCTTAAGCGGTTAGGTTTAGATATATAGGTATTAGGTTATTATAGATTCAATTTTTACAGTTATAGTTTACTTTTGACAGTTATAGTCTGGTTGGTATGAGCTATGAAAATAACAAGGTCTTAATAATAAAGAAAAAAAGCATAATAATGTTATCAAGGAAATTACTTACATTAGAGAAAAAACAATGTTAAAGACCCATCGTAATACCAACACGTACCATTCCAAGAGTTACAACAAATCAAACCAAAAACATAAGTCATCTTGCTAATTATAGGTTTTCTAATTTTCACCGTCATATATTAAATGTCACATCATAAGTTTCTAAATGTTACTCCGTTAGAATTTTTGTTTAATTTTAGTTTTCTTTTCTAACATGCTGGTTTTCAAAATTACAAAACTTAACCTAACCTATACTTGTAGATTCAATTCAGTTCTAATTGATACAGGGTTATTGGTTCGGTTAAATGCATTAGAATGTCTTATAGTCAGTCCTTGAATGTTTGAGTTTTGACGAGCATATCATATAGATAAACCTTCATGTTTATTCCAAATATAGTCTTTAAATGTCATCATTATCTAACGGTAATTCGCTCCCAATTTTATTTAACTTGGACAAGTACACACACATGTTATAACAAACACTATTAATGACAACAAAAGACACTAGCTAGAAAGAAATTCAAACAACTTTAATAATTAGAATATTGTAGAATATTATATGATTCGAGTTTACATATATAAATAATTAAGGGTTAATGGAAGTGAAGTGTTTAAACTATTTCCTTATTTACTAATTTACCAAATTTTAATATAAATAAAAAACGTAGTAACATAATTTAAGAATATATCACAATATAAAATTATAATTATATTAATATAATTTAATGAAACCAATAATAATATATATTTTAAAATTATTTTTATAAATATGTAAAAACTTAGTTCATTAGGAAAAAATCTTAAAGAAAATCAAGAAGAAGAGCATAAATTTCAAAGATTTCTTAAATCATGAAAAATAAACTCAAAAATATTTAAATGAGATAAAAACATTAAGAAATTATAACTAGTAGAAAAAAAGACCACAATTTTCTTAAAATAATATGGTCTTTATTTTTTAAATATTTTAAAACTCAAACCAAGAAAAAGATAATTACAAAAAAGTTCAAAAAACAAAAAAAAAATTTGTTCTCACGTTTTTATATCGTAACCCTAATTTTTAGAATGTAAGTACCCTTACACTCTTGCAGGATCCTAATATACTATTCAGCCGCCAACCCATCTCAAAGGCAGTTTCCTCCTATTTCACCAGAGATCTCGTAGTGGAAGAATATTCAAGCATCGTTAAGTGGAAGTTTAAATAGATCAAAGTAAATTTTCTTTTTAGGATTCAATCAACTTAGGTGAAATCCTTAAGATTGTTCTCTGAAATGCAAATTATTTACTTTTCATGTTTAACATTTACTGTGTATTTTGCATTCATGTTTTTCGATTTAGCAAAGTATATTTTACTAGGGGAATTTGTGCCTTTGTAAATTATAGGGGTTCATTTATATGATTAGCCTATATGTTCAGGCAGAAATGAATGGGTGATAGGGCCACTCTACCAAATTTTTATTTTTGGGTTAATTACACTATAAGTCATTTTTTATACTATTTTTATTAAATATCAACATATTTTATAATCATTTTATATATGTGTGGCATAATAAATTATATTTTGAATTAATTAAATTTTAATTTCCTATATGTATTATAATTTATTAGATTCTAGCTTAATGCTATCATAACTAGGTTGGATACTATAAAGTATTTTTTTAAAATAAATAAATTATAGATGTTGAAATATAATTTGCAACTCTCAAGGGGACCATGGTCTTCCAAATTGCTTCTTCCTTCCTTTATTATGAATAAGAATTTTCCATTATAATTTTATACATGCTATCAAAATTGCTTCCATTTTTAAAAGTTTGAAAATGTTATAAACCTTATTTATTATATGATGCATTGAAGCCTTCATCTATTTTAGATGTGAGAAAAACAAATTGTGCTTGTTGCCTTTAATATATAAAAAGTACCAGCATTCTAATTTAATTTTGAAATTTGTACAATGACCATGAGCAGCAAACGCAACCACTAGAGATTTGGAATGTTGAAAACTAATTTAGAGATAGCCTGAGAAGCACAAATATTGAATCACCCTCTATCACCTTCTGGATTAAGCCTCCCCTTCAGATTTTTAAGACAACTGCAGATCGATGCCCATCTCATTTCAATTAATGATAAATAGCCTCCTTAGATAAAATAAAAGGTAACCCACATTTATCCTCAGTACACTCATGTTAGATCATCTTTATAAAATTAAGTACTTGATGTTTTTTTGTTGTTCACATCCACTTAAGAAAATTCATATTTTTTTGTCTTTAGATCTCTTATATAAGAAATTTTTTATGAGATTATTTAGACAGGTTATTTTAAGAGTTACATATACCTACTAACTAAATAATGTTTGAAGGATAATATTTAAAAAATATTATTTATATTAATCTTTATATCATTACTTACCTTCTCTAAATTAATCTTATGTCCACTATGGCAACCAGTTCAGGTGGTAGAAGTGTCTATAGCTACTACCCCTTGTCTCATAACCACATCAGGACACCATATCGATGAATTTGGATCAACCTCGTTAGTAGTAGTTACTTAGTTAAGTAATGCTTTAGTTGTTCATATCTCTATTTTTTGTAATTTTACAGTGAGTAGCATTTGATAGGAGTCATAGTGTGTTAAAAGGTGCATGTTGGTGCTGAGAAGAGGAGGTTTGGGAATTTATTTCGAGCTGATATGTGAAGGATGAAATTAGAATTAATTGAATATTTTTTGGGACTTTTTTAAGTTCTTTTTTAATATTATGTTTTTATATTGTTATATGTATTGATCGTCCAACTAATGTCTAATGAACATTTTATGATTTTCATTTCTACTTTAAAAATATTGTTGATTGTGTTTGTCATATATTTATTAAAAGATAATTGAAATTTTATTTTAAATATATATTTACATGCTAAATAATTAATTTAGTTATCTTTACGTCCTTATGTTTACTGAATAAATGAACTTATAATTACAGACAATCATGGACCATATACATATGTTTTGGGGACAACATGGTTGTCCAAAATATTTTATTATATTTAATTACACTATATATCATATATTATGAAAGGTTACACTATATATTTTTATATTCAATTTTTTAATTTAATTGCACTATAAATTTTATATTGTTTAAATGTCCTATATTTTATAATAGTAGCAAAAAATATTTATACAATAAAAAATCTAGTAAATCCGGGATAAAGATAACGGGAGTGATGTAGGTGAACGAGTCGAAGGTATGTACTTTTTTTAATTTCATTTTCAAGGATAACAAAATATTATATTTTTAGATAAGAAAGGTTATCACGGTTTCTTTGTACATAAAATAATAAGTAATATATCTCTTACAAATTATCCTAAAATCTTAGATTAATATTGAAAACTTAAATTTTAATATTTAAATAGGAGTATATTAGATTAAGGTAGAAGAAGATGTTAATCAAACGCCGATGATTACTCCGATTCAAACTGTAAAAGAGAAACCGGAAGATCCAGTTGAGAAAGAACAACCGAAAGGAGTTTCGTGGTCAAAATTGTTTGGATGTGCGAAAGGCTCAGCTAAACTTGAACATCATAAGCCGGTAAACATTCACGGTAAAAAAGTTGTTAAACCACCTCTAGATGTTTTAGAAGAAGGAGCCGAGCAGTGGGTGAACTGTCTTATTGGACAATTCATCGATAATCCACCTCCATTCTATGCTATTACCAATTTTGTGAGGTATCAATGGAACAAAATGGGCAAAGTAGAAATTAAGTCGAATCAGATGGGGAGTTTTGTCTTCAAATTTGAGAATCAACAATTTTACAACAAAGCTTTGGAGCAGCTATGGCATATTAATGGTAAGCCGTTACTTCTTCGCCCATGGGTAGCTGGTATGCAATTTGATAAACTTGACATAGCTAAGATTCCTATATGGGTGAAACTAATCAATGTACCTATGGAGTTATGGACACAAAGAGGATTAGGCTATGTAGCTAGTGGTGTTGGTATACCAATTCAGATGGACAGTGTTACTGAGACTAAATCCAGACTTGGATATGCCAGGGTGTGTGTAGAGATTGATATAAAAGATGAGCTGCCTGAGAATGTTTTAGTGGATATAGGTGCAGATGAATTTCAGGAAGTTAAGGTTGAGTATGAGTGGAAACCTTTGGTGTGTAAAAAGTGTAATAAGTTAGGGCATGTGGAAGCAAAGTGTAAGAATATACAAAAGCTCTGGATCCCAAAACAAGTTAGCACTAATGAAATTGATAAAGGTAAAGCAGTTGTTAATGAATGGCAAGTGGTTAAGAGTAATAAAAACTCAGCAAACAATATTGGATCAACCTCAGTAGCCTTAAGTAATTCATTCAGTAGATTACAGAATGGTGATAAGAGTCAAATTGACAAAGATATTCTGACATTTATTGATCATGAAGGTGGAGAAGAGATTCCTAAACCACCAAATATATGATTGTAACATCTTGGAATGTGAGGGGGTTTAATAGTCTCCTCAGACAATTAGATGTTAAAAGTTTTATTGTTAATAATAAAGTTGGGGTAATTGGACTTTTGGAGAGAAAAGTTAAGTATAACAATTATCCTGGAATAATTAGTGCACATTTTTCTCATCTTGAGATGTTGCACAACTATAGTAAAGATGATAGTGGAAGGATATGGGTGTTATGGGATAAGAAACAAGTAGAAATTAATTTGATTGATCAAACATCTCAAGTCATGATGCTTCAGATCAAAGAGAAGGATAATGGTGAAATAATTTATATTGGAATGGTTTATGCTAGTAACTCAGATGAAGATAGAAGGCTATTGTGGAGTGATATGGTAAAATGGAGTAAGGTATATGATAAAGAAAGGTTGTGTTTTATGGGTGATTTCAATGAGATTTTAAAAATAGAAGATAGGTTGAATTGTACTGACTTAGAGAAGGGAGCTTATGAGTTCATAGATTGTATTGATGAATCAGGTTTATATGAGCACAATTGTGGAGGTCAATACTATACATGGACCAATAAGAGCACAAGTGATCAATTTAGAGCTAGTAAAATTGACAGGGTGTTTATTAACAATAGATGGATGGATTCTTTAAAGTCTAATGTGATTATTCATCCACCATCTTCCTCAGATCATTGCGCAATTAAGATAAATATTGGTGGTGAGAAGAGGTTCATTCCTAGCCAGTTCAGGTTCTTCAATATCTGGGCTAAACATGACAAATATATAGACATTGTGAAGGAAGCTTGGAATATCAGAGTGGATGGGAATGGTATGTATAGAGTGTGTGCTAAACAGAAAAATGTAAAGGCTGCTCTCAAGAAGTTCAATAATATATACTTCAAAAAGAACAGCTTAGAGATTGAACAAATGAAAGCTCAACTAGATGATATTCAAATGAAGATTATGACTGGTAACATCAACTCCATTGTACTACAAGAGGAGAAAATATTAAATACTAAACTTCAGGAAGCTATTAATATACAATATAGTGTTATGAGGCAAAAAGCAAAAGGTGTTGCTATTAATGAAATGGATGGTAACTCAGCTTATTTTTATAAAGTTGTTAAAGGAAGAATAGTGAGAAACACTATATCAACTCTTATCACTGACACAGGAGAAGTAATAGATGATCCTAACCTTATTAAGCAAGAATTTATTCAATTTTATACTCAGCTGCTAGGAACTGAAGATATAAATGAAGAGTTCTGTTCTAGTGAAACTATTCAAAGATTAATCAATACTCAAGTTACTAAAGAGCAGAAGGATGAACTTATAGCTCCAATCACAGATGCAGAAATCAAAGAAGCAGTTTTCTCTATAGGTGAAAATAGAAGCCCTGGACCTGATGGCCTTAATTCCACTTTTTATAAGTCTTCTTGGAGTGTTATTGGACAGGAATTTACTCAAGCTGTCAAAGAATCACTCAATAATTGCAAGATACTATCTCAAATTAATGCAACTAATATTGTGCTCATACCAAAAGAAAAAGATGCTTCAAGTGTAAAAAAGTTCAGGCCTATCTCATGTACTAACATCTCATACAAAACTATCTCAAGAGTGATCTGCAAAAGATTAAAAAAGGTAATGAACTCTATAATATCATTAAACCAAGCTGCTTATGTGAGTAATAGATATATAGGTGATAACATTCTAGTTGCTCAAGAGATTGTATTGGGATATGATAAGAAGAATTCTGCTCCTAAGTGTACAATCAACTTGGACCTTCAAAAGGCATATGATAGTGTCAACTGGAGGTTTTTACTAAATGTATTAAAAGCCTTTAATTTACCTGACAAGTTTATAAAATGGGTTAAAATGTGTGTATGCACAACATCTTATTCAGTGTGTATTAATGGTGAGAGTTGTGGGTATTTTAAAGGGAAGAGAGGCTTGAGGCAGGGTGATCCTCTCTCACCCTACCTGTTTGCCATGTGTATGGAAGTCTTTACAGGTTTATTTAATGAAATTGGCAATAAAAGCAGCTTTAACTATCATCAGAAATGTGAGATGATGAAATTAAACCACATCATATTTGCAGATGACTTGTTAATCTTTTTAAAAGCTGATATTGAATCTGCTAGAGAAGTTAAAAAAGGACTTGAATTATTCTCCAGGATGTCAGGATTAAATATTAACTATAACAAGAGTGAAATTTATTATGGTGGTGCTAATCATGATTTAAGGATCAAAATTTCTGAGGTGTTAGAAATTAAGATGGGATGCTTGCCAGTTAGATATCTTGGAGTTCCCTTATTATCAAAAAAGTTGAGTGTTGAAGAGGGTAACAAACTTGTGCATAAGATTTATAGTAGTATAAATCAATGGTCTTCTAAGCTTCTCTCTTACTCGGGTAGAGTGGAACTAATCAAGAGTGTTTTAATTAGTAAAATCTTGTATTGGTGCCGAGTTTTCTTGTTGCCAAAACAAGTTATATATAAATTAAATCAGCTAATGAAGAGATTTCTATGGAATGGTAATAATGATGGAGCTCAAGGAGCAAAGATAGCTTGGGATAAAGTATGTACTAGCAAGCAAGAAGGTGGATTAGGAATTCCGAGAATTGAAAATATAAACTTAGCTTGTCTATTGTTCACTTTTTGGAGAATGTATGCTCAAAAAGACAATTTGTGGAGTAAATGGGTTAAATGCAATATAGTCAAAAATAATTGCATTTGGGCCATTGAAGAAAAGCAGGCTCATTCTTGGATATGGAAGAAACTTCTCAAAGTCAGGAAAATAGCTTACAATTTCATCTATCATAAAGTCAACAATGGGAAAGAGACTTATATTATATGGGACAGGTGGATTGATATGAAGAGTGCACAGGAGATTATTGGCATTGAGCTTAATAAGATTGATATAAACAGTGATAAAACTGTCTCAAGCTGCTATGGAGGTAGAAGATGGAGACTTCCACCTACTATAGGTAAGATTTTGCCTCTCATTAATAATTTTCAGCTAAACAATAAAGAAGATGTTAAAGTTTGGACTGAAAATGTCAAAATGAAGTTTTCTTTCAAGAAAACTCTTGCTAAGATCAACCTTAATGAGGACTCAGATCAAGTGATTTGGTATAATCTTGTATGGTGTAAGAGCAACATTCCGAGGTGTGCTTTCATAACATGGATAGCAGTGATGGATAGATTAAGCACCAAGGAAAGAATGATGCAGTGGGGAAATAATATTAATCCTCTGTGTTCTCTTTGCAAAGCTACAGTGGAAACTAGTTCTCACCTTTTCTTTGAATGTTCTTTTAGTAAAAGGGTGCTGAAGAATATTTTAAACAAATGTAATGTTAGATATATACCGAAAGATTTTGAAGAGATATGCAAGGAGGTGAACAAGTCTAATAGCAAAGAGCTTACAATCCTGGTTAGTAACATCTTCACTTCTTATATATATAATTTGTGGTGGTTGAGGAATGAGATTGAACATGGAGGAAGAGTTATAAATGAAGATCAGTTATGTAAAAAAATCGAAGGTATGGTTAAAATGAAGTTACTGGCGAGAAAGATGAAGAATAAAGAGATTAAAGAGATGATTGATAAGTTAGACTAGTGGATATTGGTTTCTTATTCTTGTAATTAGGCCCATTTACTTTATTATCTTTATATGTAGTGGGCTTTTAATTAGACAAAGTTGTAATAGTGGTTATGTTTAAAATGTAGTAAGGAGTAGGCAATTGGGCCGACAAGTGATAAGGTCCTGATTTGGGCCTTAGTAGTTGGTAGGCTTTAATTGTAAAGATATTGGAGGTTGATTTATTAGTAATATAGTTTGATTTGATGATCAAAAAAAAAAATAGGAGTATATATGGTATAAAGAAAAAAGAGTATCTTGATTTTTCTAAGTGGATAATACTTTATGGAGAATTATTTTTAAAAATAGTGAGAATCATTTGTGGATAAAGGGAGTATAAATTATAATCGGTAATTTTGGGTAAAATAATAAATTTGTTTCCTATTTTAAGCAATATTGAGGAAATTTATAGAAAAAGTAGCACTTCCGTCATTTGAGTTGGCTAGTTTCAATGATCAAAAATATTGCGAGACCATAGTTGATAGGTACATCACAGTTGACCCATGTATGAAGAAGATCATGTATTACCATTATGATTTTGACTACAAAAATTATAAAACAAATTAGGACATGAGAAGTTGCGAAAACTTCTTAGTGAAACCTTGACACACCAGTTTCAAATGCTCAA
Source organism: Nemophila menziesii (assembly GCA_029959085.1). Taxonomy (NCBI): domain Eukaryota; kingdom Viridiplantae; phylum Streptophyta; class Magnoliopsida; order Boraginales; family Hydrophyllaceae; genus Nemophila; species Nemophila menziesii. Next base: position 1,610,116 of record JARWIR010000044.1, read on the forward strand.
GGTCAAGCTTGTAATTTGTGTAAACTTATATCATTGTAGAATATTGTTGTAGTAAAATAGTGTTATTGCAACTTCGTTATCTCGTTAATCATTTTGTATTGGTAATTTTGACTAGATGTTACTGATTAACTTATTTACAGGTTGATTGTTTGAGTTTTGGATTTCGGTTTGTTGGGTGGAAGTGAGTTGCAAAAGTATTTTGTAAGGTGCTTAGGATCCAAGCATAGATTGTAAATTGTGATTTAATAGTGAAATTTATACATTATTTTGTTGAATTATAAATGCATTTGTAAGTTTTACAATTTTTATAAACAAAAAATTTGAAATTGTTGATTAGGATGTCATTTGAAATATATTTTGAACTATATCGAATATGCTTAAATCTTCCATCAATATAAAGATACCATTCATAAATTAAAGAAGGCTCATGGCTTCTTGGTGAAAAAAAACTATAATTTATTCCAATATTCTACTCAATATTTCATTTACCACATGCTTATGAAACCTTTAAGAATCACTCACACCATGAATGAATGAAGATAGTTGTAATACAAATATCCTCCGAGTGTGACAAGAATGTAGCTTCAAGTATCTCTAAAAACTAGTAGGAAGCGTTGAATTTGTAGTAATGTACTCAAGATTAAGAATTTTCATGGGATCTCCTTATTACAATTTTATTTTGAAATTAGATAGAAACAATTTTCATCTTCTATTTCTCTCTCAATACAATTTATGTAAGAGACATGTTTGGTGGTTTTATAAGTAACAAGTGTTGGTGGTTTAAGAATTGATAACGTGATGGGTATTCTTGCTAGTGGTGATGGTGGTTGTTAGTCTCCATAATGTTGGTGGTGGTTGTGTAGTTGCACGATAGTGGTTGTCGTAGACATTTGTTTTTAAAATTTGGCATTTTTAATTTGATGGAAAAGAAAGAGAGGAATACATTTGAGAAATAGTTTAGATTTGATTAAATTAAATATATTTTATTTTGTTTTAAAATTCTTAATTCAGGGCATTGTTGTCTAATAATGTAGAATATTACAAATACGTAGTTGGAGAAATAGTAGATTAGTTGGTATAAAGCTGTCATTACTCCTTATTTAACTATGTAGCGTCTACAATTATCAATTCTCAAGATTTTGCATCCAGCTATTAATTTAACTATTGGCAAAAAAAATACTTGATATTTACTAGTTTAATTTTTTTAAATAACGGTTAGTATCAAAAGAAGATAACATATACAGATTTAACTTGTCCCGGATCGGTGACATAAACTACCTAGGGAATTGATTAAAATGGGTACAGGGACCATGGAGCGATTTTCTAGGGATCCATTACAATGAAAACCCTTAGCTAAAGTGTCAACCATTTAATTCGTAAATAAGAAACATGTTTGACAAAAATATGCGATTCAGAGATAATGATATCTTAAATATTTCACATGAATGACTGAGCTCTCTAATTAGTGTATGATGTTGAAAGAGTCCTATAGTAACCCCTAAACAATCCGTATACATGTTAACAACCCCTTTCACGACTGAGCTTGCATAGATACATGAATAAAGTACAACCACTTTTTTCTCCCACATTGATTGGGCTACATAAAACGGTATTAGTTTCACAAATGATACTAACATTATCAATATCATTTAATACACATGCAATACCCATTGGGAAGTCTTCAATAATAATAGAGGTGTCACAAAAAATCATGAGGTTTGCTTGAGATTGGTCATTGGTCCTGTGACTAGACACTGTTTCTTCTTCCATATCAAAGCCTAGGCAAATATTTTGTAAAGTCATCAATTCCTTTCCCCATAACTCACATATCGTATTCTCAATGTGAATCAAGATATAGGTACAATTCCACTTGATTACTTCATATTTTAACTTCATTCTTGCTATGCAAATGTTCCAACAAGTGTACAAAATGGGATTCGTTATAATTATGAGGATAACACTTGATATCCTTTTTTGATGGACTTTACTATCAATTCATCAAAGAGCATTCCTTTACCAGTAATTAATTTGTTTCATAAAAATATTAACTTTGAGATCTCTAAACCACTAGGACTAGAAATAATCACATGTTTGACTATTTCTCAACATGGTTACAGAAAATGAAATTTCTTGATTGTATGCATTTCCTTTTGTAAAGATTTACCCACATGGTAAAATATCATTGCAACATCTTCAAATGAAAATCTTGACCTTGGTGTTTTTTTAACATATGCCGGATAATTTTTCATAGTGATGTCTCCCCATTTGTCATGAATTAATCCTAGTTGGAGATATCATTTTAGGTGTATTTATTAGGTTATAGGTCGATTTTCTCATTATTTTGTACATTTTCCTATTTTGTGTCATGAATTAATTATTTATTATTTTTAGAGCATATTGGGTTTAATTGTTTATTTAGTGTGTAGCTTTAAAGATATATGGTAACTAATTAGAGGGTAAGTTAATTCTAAAAGATAAAGGAAAGAGGATAAACATAGAAATTTGAGATAAAGACAAGGATCATGAAAAAGGAAAAGATAAAGTTGCCAAATAAATCTGAATTCCAGCAGTTGCGACCACAAAAGGGCTTATATCTCAAGATTGGCTTGGAATTTGGAAGAAGGGTCTACATCAAAGTTAAAGAGCTTTTCGAGACGACCAGTTTCGACTATTGGAACGAATAAGTATTGAATCAGTTACGGCCAAAACAAAACAACATCAAAATCTTAACTTTTCTAGATTCTAGGTTTACGAGTTTGAGTTGGGCTTAAAGTCCAAAACCTACCATATACTCCAAGAAACGAATTAGGCCTTCCTATGCACTATAAATACAACCTCTATCATTATAAAATCATCCTTGGCAACACTTAAGCCAAGAGGAAGCGTACAACACAAGAAAAGAAGTCTGGAAGGAGAAGAACACCATATCATGTATTCTTCAACCTTTATATTTGTAATTTCTTCTTTTTCTTTCTATAGTACGAACTAAATAAATTTAGCTTGATATTGTGCATATGTATGAACCCTAGTTTTTCTATTTGATTTGGGATACATCGTATTTAAATTGAATTCATGTTTTATTCTCAATATATGTGTTTTGATTTAATGTCTATTTTCCTTGCGGTGCGCAACGTTTAGGATTACCTTAATAGTAGTTAAATGGTCACCCGGAAGGGGTGTCTAATTATTGCAACCCGACATAATATCTAGAACAAGGCTTAGACCTGACAAATCAGCCTAACTAGATAATTCTTAGGGTATGTTTTCACCACTATCACCATGTTTAGAATTGAATTGCTTAGGGACTTGGTGGCGCTTGATAACCCTAAGTTTAGGATGTCTCGTGGTTGTTGCCATAGCCCCCTTAGTCGCTCTCAAGGTATAAGGTATGGTTATTTAGAATCCTGATTATTGCATATCTCATGATTCACCCTTATACGATAGAATAAACAAAACTAGTGGGGATTACTTGCTAATATCTCTAGCTAAACTATCATACTATCTGTTCATGTCTTCTATTTAATTTTCAGTCTTTTAATTTATTAGTTAATTTTCTAGTTCTTAAAATCAAACAAAAATCTCTTTTCTTTTATTTTCCCGCGTATTAATTTGTTCTAGCTTTCATATTTGCACATGATAATTTGCATAATTTCTTCCCAACCTTCGTAGTCTCTGAGGAACGAATCTTACTTATCAATCAAAACTGGCATACGTCTTATATACTTGCAGAACTATGCTAGCCTAAGGTGTTTATTTGCACTTATTTTATTCATTATTTTATCACACCCTAGGTGAATCTCATGTTTTTGGCGTCGCTTCCGGGGACTACATCGTTAGTCCTTATGCATATATCTAGTGCTTTTATTTCAGTTAGTTCTATTTTATTCTTTTGTCTTTCAGTTTTGTTTTATAGATTTTCACAGATGGAGAACCCAAGGAGACTTGAATTACCCATCTCATTCAGAGTGCAACCACGTGGAATCCGCACTCTAGAAATCCAAGCCGCTAAATTTAGACCAGATCCAGGGATTATAGCGCAGTTTGCAAATTATGAACAATTTAGAGGTGCTGCACAACAAGATCTGGTCTGGTATATTAAGAAATTCATGCTGATATGTGACACTTATTTCATAAAAGGCGTTACGAAGGAGTAGATGTATTACGTTATGTTCCAGTTCTTCTTGACCGGAGGTGTAAGCGATTGGTGCGATACCCAACACCCTCATGTTATTCCAGATTGGGACAAGTTACAACCAAAATTCCTAGACCGATTTTATCCGGTTAATAGAAGATTAAAAGATATGTTGGAGCTCGAACAGTTTATGCAGGTTGACGGATAAAGTTTGGGTGAAGCATGGTTATGATTTAATGAGAAAAAAGTAAGATGGCCATTCCATATATCATCGCCAGAATATCATTTAACCATGTTTTATGGAGGACTTAATGACGAGTCCAAGGCAAGAGCAAATTTGTTAGGTAACAAAGGTTTCGTATTATTAGATCCTGTAGAAGCCGAAAGTATTATGGAAAAAGTTATTGAAACCAAGAGAAGTTGGTCAAGTGACTCAGAAGAACAAGAAGAGACCTCAGAATCTCTGAAAATCAAAGAATTGAACCAACAACTTAAGGAATTACAAGAACAAGATAGAACAATAGCTCAGGTAAATCTAGTACATATGATGTCTCCTTAAATGTTCTTATTTTCGACCCTTAGGAGACATCATTTTTGGTGTTTATTTAATCAATTCGATAGACTTTTGGACTAAATATGCAATAATATGATTTTCCTCTTTTATTTCTAGCATTTTTTATTTATTAAGCTTTTGCACGTAATATTGGTATTTTTAGTGAAGACTTTACAGGTTTTAGATGTTAGCTAGAAGAGGAATCCGATGAGAAAGTCAAAGATCAAAAGATAGAGTCAAGACTTGAAAAGAAATCCCGAAGATATTATTTTTAGAGCTGAAAATCCATTTTCCAGGCCATAGATTGCTGATTTCGAGGTGCTTAAGCGATGATTTAGCTGTTGACCCTTGAAGAGAAATCATTCCTTATCGAGTTACGGAACTTTAGCAACTGGAATGAGGTCAATTGGAGTTGTAACGCATCGGGAAAAGCCGTTTTAGTGAAGGTGTATCAGCAGTTACGGGATTTTGGGCTTAGAAAGTGGGCTTGGACATTTAATTAATATTCTATTTTCTGGTCCAAGCCCTAGAACGAATTTGCACTTATAAAAGGAGGTCTGGACTCCTATTTTACACACAATTCACATTCTGCAAGATTAAACACCAGAGAGAAGTCAACGGAAGGAAGAAAGAAGAAGCTACAAGAGCTGGAGAGGGTCTATATCTCTGTTCGTAGTCATTCCTATTCCGGAAATTAGGTTTTTCTTATCTTTAATTTTGTAATCAAATATGAATTCCTTTATTTTTAATTTCGTTTTTCGTTTTAATATGAGCTAAACAATTCATAGTGCTTGAGAACAAACAATGGGTGAATCCCAATTTTATTAATTAACGAATGTTGAATTTGGGTTTTTATTGAATTAAACTAAATTAGGGCTTTTACTCTTTTCAATAAATTGAGTTTATTTTACTGTTTTTGGAGTAGCTAACTAAGAAAAGGTGTTAGTATCTAGGCTATTCCAATTAGTGGCGATTGGATCATCCTGACGGAGGGTTTAGGTACGGAAATATTTATTGAATCTAGGATAGAAGTTAATGATTCTGACGAGCTTAGCTAATCCTAGGGCCAATGAGGTAATAACACTTAAACATCCAACAGTGGATCATATTTACCCTGACGGGACTAGTGACACTTTAGGATCGCCTTATAGTCCACCCTGACGGGGGTATAAGGAATTTAGAATCCCGACCATTGTAATTGACTAATTTAGCCCTTAAACAACATAAGTTAGGAAATAGGATTGGGAGGATCCTTGCGTTCTCAAGTGCTACATCTCAGATTGCGTTTTACATCATTTTACTTGCGTCTTAGCTTTTATTTGCATTTTAATACTTGTCTTTCATTCATTAGTTCTAATAACAAAACCAAACAAACATTTTACCTTTATTTGTTTTCATAAGTGCATCAATCACTATTTGCTAGACATTGTGATCAACCATTCCGTCCTTGGAACGAATCTGATTTATCAGTTATACTACTTGGGACAACCGTGCACTTGCGGTTGTGGTTCGATTATTATTTGCATTTATTTAGAACACACAAAGGACCACCAACATATTATACCTTCGTGTCCTGGTTGTAGATCAAGAAATCACGTGTGGGAAAAGTGTATGAATAATCCAGCTGCAACTTCCTTTATATCTCATCAAACAAACCAGTATTCTAATGTTGATTATCATCCTCAAGGGAGTTACGCTAGATATCAGACTCCACAAAAGCAAAGTTGGGTCAGAAATCAAGAGACTTATCATCAAACCCAACCTCAATCCTATTATCAACCACAACCTATACATCAAAAAGCGCCAGTTTACGAAAAAGCTTATCAAGAACCACCGAAACATTCAATGCAAAAAGCAAATCAAGAATAACCTTTGGGTTTTGATTCAAGTATGGATAAGAGGATGAAATTAGTTGAAGAAAATATGAAGATGAGCCAGTGAAGACTTCAAACACAGCAAAAGGTAATTAAAAATCTCGAGCACACTCTATCACAAATGGAGAGTATATTTCAAAATAGGCCAAAAGAACAACTCCCAAGTGATACTATTACTCCTCAAGATGATGTTTTCATGCAGTTGAATTGAGAAGTGGAAAACAATTACCTCCACCTATAAGAGACCCAGAACCAACCCCTATTCCTGAGAAAGTGGTTGAAGAAACAGTAAAGGATACGGTTGAAGAGGTAGTTGAACCAAAGAGTGTCCCAGAAAAGACACCAGAAAAGAAGAAAAGCTCAGTGGCACTTAATACACTCCTTCCACCACCATACCCATCACGTGTCAAGAAAAAGGAAAATGAAAAAGTATTCAAGAAGTTCCTTGACATGGTGAGCAAGCTAGATATTAACATCCAATTTGTAGAAGGTCTCAAGAGTATGTGAAAATATCTGAAATTCATGAAGGACATTCTCTCTAACAAACGAAGCATAGAAATTGGGGAAACAATTGGATTGTCTGTGGAGTATAGTGCTATTTGTCAAAACAAGTTGCCACTGAAGCTACAAGATCCTAGGAGTTTTATGATTGTAATTAGTATTGGAGACATTTGGACTGGGAAAGAATTATGTGATTTAGGCTCAAGTATTAATTTCATGCCAAAGTCCCTATTCGAGAAGCTTAATATAAGAGATGTAGTACCCACTTCTGTGGTATTACAAATGGCGGATTGCTCCCTCTCCCAACCAGTAGGTAAAATTGAAGATGTTTTAGTTAAAGCTGGTACTTTTATATTTCCTTATAATTTTATTATTCTTGACTACGACACGGATAAGAATGTCCCCATCATCTTCGGTAGACCATTCTTAGCCACGGGGCGTACATTAATAGATGTTGAGAATGGTGAATTAATCATGAGGGTCCAAGACGAAAAGGTACGATTCAATGTGTTTAAGGCTATGAAATTACCAGATTCGAGAGATGAATGTTTGAAAATAGATGTCATCGGAAAAATTACACAAGAAGTCTTCAATGAAGCAAGCTTAGATGATGATCTTGATGGAGCCTTAGCACTTGAATCATAAAAGAAAGACAATAATACCACTGTTGAAGTTGCTGCATTAGGATCAAGTATACGAGAACAACTTCAAGAATCAGGTGACATTGAACCAATAAAGAAACCATCTATAATGTGTCCACATGTTCTCGAAGAAAAACCACTTCCAGACAATGTACGCTATGAATATTTAGGTATGAACAAAACTTTACCTGCTATTATTTCTGCTAACCTTTTAGGTTCTCAAGAAGATAAGCTACTTCGTGTGCTTCGCGCTAACAAAGAAGCAATTGGATGAACTATTGCCGACATCAAGGGAATTAGTCCTTCCGTTTGCAAACATAAAATTAATCTTGAGAATGAAGGAGAACGATCCATAGAGGGACAAAGAAGACTTATGCCAACTATGAAAGAAGTGGTAATGATGGAGGTAATCAAGTTATTAGACGTGGGAATTATCTATCCGATCGCAAGCAGTGATTGGGTAAGTCCAGTGCAATGTGTTCCAAAGAAAGGAGGTATTACTACTGTCCTTAATGATAAAGGTGAAGCCATGCCATCAAGAACAGTTGTTGCATGGCGAGTATGCATGGATTACCGAAGGCTCAACAAGGCTACAAAGAAAGATCACTTCCCCTTACTGTTCATTGATCAGATGTTAGACAAACTCGCAGGGAGAGAGTATTATTGTTTTCTTGACGGATATTTTTGTGGATCCCCTTGATTAACATAAAACAACTTTACTTGTCCGTTTGGCACCATTGCTTATAGAAGGATGCCGTTTTGTTTATGCAATGCACCTGCCAAGTTCCAGAGGTGCATGATTGCTATAATTTGGGACATGATTGATAAATATTTGGAAGTTTTTATGGATGATTTTTCAGTGTTTGGAGATAGTTTTGATGATTCTTTGAATAATCTTGAGAAAGTCCTCGTGAGATGTAGAGAAAAAGATCTTGTGCTTAATTGGGAAAAATGCCACTTCATGGTTCAAGAGGAAATTGTGTTAGGACATAAGGTTTTGAAAGCAGGGATGGAGGTTGATCGTGCAAAAATTAAAGTTATATAAACATTACCACCTCCAGTTTCTGTAAAAGGAGTGAGAAGTTTCTTGGGTAACGCAGAATTTCACAAAAGATTTATTAAAGATTTCTCCAAGATCGCCAAACCGCTTTGTTCATTACTTGAAAAGGATACTCCTTTAATTTTAATGATGAATATCTTCAAGCGTTTGTGACAATTAAAGAGAAGCTAGTCTCCACGCCTATTTTTATACCTCCAGACTGGAAAGCTCTGCTTGAACTTATGTGCGATGTAAGTGATAACACAATGGGTGTTGTGTTGAGGCAGAGGAAAGACAAGCTCTTCCACACGATTTATTATTCGAGTAAGACCTTTAACGGTGCCCAAATAAATTGTACTGTAACAGATAAAGAGATGTCAGCCGTAGTATATGCTTTCGACAAATTTTGATCCTACTTGATTGGGAAGAAAACTACTGTATACACGGACCGTTCAGCTATCAGATATCTTAAGGAGAAAAAGGATGCTAAGTCGCGTCTTATTAGATGGGTACTGTTGCTACAAGAATTTGACATAGACATTCGAGACCGAAAAGGATGCGAAAATCAAGTTGATAATCATTTATCTAGGCTTGAAGACTCTAATGCCAACAAGGAACCATTATCGGTCAAAGAGGTATTCCCTAATGAACAACTTATTATTAAAGATGAGTTTGTGCATTGGTATGCAGATATAGTCAAACTCATCGTGAGTGGTGTATTTCCTAAGGATTTCAATTCATGAAAATGAAAGAGGTTTATTCACAAGGCCAAACAATTCTTTTGGGACGAACCATACCTCTGGAAAATTTGCAGTGACCAAGTAGTCAGAAGATGTGTCCATTAGGGCGAAGTTGATAAGATCATAGCAAGTGGTGGTCCTTTGAGTGTTCTAAATAAATGCAATAAATAATCGAACCACAACCGCAAGTGTACGGTTGTCCCAAGTATTATAATTGATAAAACAGATTCGTTCCAAGGACGGGATGGTTGACTACAATGTTTAACAAGTAATGAATGGTTGCACTTATGAAAACAAGTAAAGAAAATATGTTTGTTTGGTTTTTTGTTATTAAAGCTACTAAATGAAAGACAAATTATAAATGCAAGTAAAAGCTAAGACGCAAGTAAAATGATGTAAAAAGCAGTATGAGAAGGTAGCACTTGAGAACGCAAGGGATCCTCCCAATCCTATTTCCTAACTTATGTTGTTGAAGGGCTAAATTGGTCAATTACAATGGTCGGGATTCTAAATTCCTTGTACCCCCGTCAAGGTGGACTATAAGGCAATCCTAGAGTGTCACTAGTCCCGTCAGGGTAAATATGATCCACTTTTGGATGTTTAAGCTTTATTGCCTCATTGGCCCTAGAATTAGCTAAGTTCGTCAGAATCAATAGCTTCTATCCAAGATTGAATAAATGGTTCTGTATTTAAACCCTCTGTCAGGATGATCCAATTGCCACTAATTGGAATAGCCTAAATACTAACACCTGTTCCTAGTTCATGACGCTAAAAACAGTAAATAATCTTAATTTATAGAAAAGAGTAAAAGCCCCAATCTAATTTAATTTAACAGAAACCCAAATTCAACATTCGAAATTCAATAAGATTGGGATTCACCCATTAATTGTTCTCAAGCACTATTAAATATTTAGCTCATACTAAAAAGAAAAACTAAATTAATTGAAATGGAATTCATATTTGATTACAAAATTAAAATTGAAAGAAACCTAATTTCCGGAGTTGGAATGACTGAGAACAGAGATATAGACCCTCTCCAGTTCTTGCAGCTTCTTCTTTCTTCCTTCTGTTGCTTCTCTCTGGTGTTTAATCTTGTGGAATGTGAATTGTGTGAAAAATAGAAGTCAAAGGCTCCTTTTATGAGTGAAAAAACGGATTAGGGCTTGGACCTAATAATAAAACACTAATAATTGTCCAAGCCAAAATTCTAAGCCCAAAATCCCGTAACTATTGATACACCTTCACTAAAACCGCTTTTTCCACTTCGTTATGATTCGGATTTACTTGAAATCAGTTGCTAAATTTCCATAACTCGATAAGGATCGTTTTCTCTTCAAAGGTCAGCGGCTAAATCAGCTCTTAAGCACCTCGAAATCAGAAATCTATGGCCTAGAAAACAGATTTTCAGCTCTAAAAATAATATCGTCGGGATTTATCTTCAAGTCTCGACTCTATTTCACGATCTTTGACTTTCTCCTCGGATTCCTCTTCTAGCTAACATCTAAAACCTGTAAAATTTTCACTAAAAATACCAATATTACGCGCAAAAGCTTAATAATTTAAAAATGCTAGAAATAAAAAGGGAATTCCGGATTATTGCATATTTAGTCCAAAAGTCTGTCAAATTAATTAAATAAACACCAAAAATGATGTCTCCTAAGGGTCGAAAATAAGAACAATTAGGGAGACATCAAGACCCCCAACTCAAACCTTTGTCGTCCCGACAAAGTAAAACAGAACAAAGGGGTGTAAGTAAACGTATAAACAAGCAGAAGTTAATAAATAAACCCTAAAGAATTCTCAAAATAAATCTCATATAGCAAACTCTAGAAACTAATATACACATACATCTAAAATGCAACATCAAACATAAATAATCTCAATCACAAAATTAAAGTTGCAATGCTTGAAGGTTACACTTGTACTCATCTCTGTATGATGGCTATAGGGTGGTCAATAATCCTAAATCGCTTTGAACGCTCCACCTAGTATATTCCCTATCAACAGAATCATAAATTCACTATGCACTTAGGAATCACGAGGTCTTTACGGTTATAATATTGGCTTAAGGACGGGTGTGGATGTATATTTGGTTAATTTGAAGTGAGCTTTTGGCTCTCTCCTCACTTACCATTAACAATGTCCTCGAGCTTGAGTTAACGCTCAAAAGATGTTCTCACTCACCCATATACACAACAATTTAGCGTCCCATTCTACCCACTATAAACAAGATGATTTTCAGAAAAGATTCCACTTTGCCGGATGTTTTATTCATTCATATTTTTCTCTTGGTGGTCATTTGTGTGTTCTAAATAAATGCAATAAATAATCGAACCACAACCGCAAGTGTACGGTTGTCCCAAGTAGTATAATTGATAAAACAGATTCGTTCCAAGGATGGGATGGTTGACTACAATGTTTAACAAGTAATGAATGGTTGCACTTATGAAAACAAGTAAAGAAAATATGTTTGTTTGGTTTTTTGTTATTAAAGCTACTAAATGAAAGACAAATTATAAATGCAATTAAAAGCTAAGACGCAAGTAAAATGATGTAAAACGCAGTATGAGAAGGTAGCACTTGAGAACGCAAGGGATCCTCCCAATCCTATTTCCTAACTTATGTTGTTGAAGGGCTAAATTGGTCAATTACAATGGTCGGGATTCTAAATTCCTTATACCCCCGTCAGGGTGGACTATAAGGCGACCCTAGAGTGTCACTAGTCCCGTCAGGATAAATATGATCCACTTTTGGATGTTTAAGTTTTATTACCTCATTGTCCCTAGAATTAGCTAAGTTCGTCAGAATCAATAGCTTCTATCCTAGATTGAATAAATAGTTCTGTATTTAAACCATCCGTCAGGATGATCCAATTGCCACTAATTAGAATAGCCTAAATACTAACACCTGTTCCTAGTTCATGACGCTAAAAACAGTAAATAATCTTAATTTATAGAAAAGAGTAAAAGCCCCAATCTAATTTAATTTAACAGAAACTCAAATTCAACAATCAAAATTCAATAAGATTGGGATTCACCCATTAATTGTTCTCAAGCACTATTATATGTTTAGCTCATACTAAAACGAAAAACTAAATTAATTTAAATGGAATTCATATTTGATTACAAAATTAAAATTGAAAGAAACCTAATTTCTGGAGTTGGAATGACTGAGAACGGAGATATAGACCCTCTCCAGTTCTTGCAGCTTCTTCTTTCTTCCTTCTGTTGCTTCTCTTGGGTGTTTAATCTTGTGGAATGTGAATTGTGTGAAAAATAGAAGTCAAAGGCTCCTTTTATAAGTGTAAAAAAGAATTGTGTTCTTATACTTTTCATATTAAAGTCGTACTACTCTATGTATATTCTCCTCGATTCTCGTTCACAACAATGACTTCACCATTGGAGTGCCATCGGGAGGTACAACTCCCTATTGTACTAACGTTTTGTCTAGATCTAGGATATTAGGCTCAGATGAAGATATATCTATTCCAATAATCATTCATGAGAAGCACTAGAATTCAACCGCTCATGTGGTCGTGTGTTATGTGTTTTATCACCACCCTGTGAGAGATTGCACTTCTTTCACTTTGCTTTGCGACCTCATGTCAAGAATGGTTTGGACTTTTTTGTGATTGACCTCTATTTCCAAGTGGACAGCCCTGAAGTTTAAAAAAATTTCTGAAGTAACCCCTAAAACAAACTTTTTTAGTAGAAGTGTATGCCGAATCAACCAACTATTGGTGCAAGTGAACCGAATTCGGTCAAGTTCTAGGCATTTATTACTTATTGTAAGGCGGTTTGGTTTTTCAGGTCTGCACATATCAACCAATTTTAATATGGTTTGATTAGTGACAAAGGACAAACCTAACCATAACTCTAAAGAGTTTATATAGGTTCGTTTAGGTGTTGGTGCAGTCCATGAACCGGTTTTTCTTAAGCGGTTAGGTTTAGATATATAGGTATTAGGTTATTATAGATTCAATTTTTACAGTTATAGTTTACTTTTGACAGTTATAGTCTGGTTGGTATGAGCTATGAAAATAACAAGATCTTAATAAAAAAGAACAAAAGCATAATAATGTTATCAAGGAAATTACTTACATTAGAGCAAAAACAGTGTTAAAGACCCATCGTAAAACCAACACGTACCATTCCAAGAGTTACAACAATTCAAACCAAAAACATAAGTCATCTTGCTAATTATAGGTTTTCTAATTTTCGTCGTCATATATTAAATGTCACATCATAAGTTTCTAAATGTTACTCCGTTAGAATTTTCGTTTAATTTTAGTTTTCTTTTCTAACATGCCGGTTTTCAAAATTACAAAACTTAACATAACCTATACTTGTAGATTCTATTCAGTTCTACATTATACATTGTTTTTGGTTCGGTTGAATGCATTAGAATGTCTGGTAGACAGTCCTTGAATGTTTGAGTTTTGACGTGCATATCATATAGATAAATCTTCATGTTTATTCCAAATATAGTCTTTGAATGTCATCATTATTTAACGGTAATTCGCTCCCAATTTTATTTAACTTGGACAAGTACACACACATGTTATAACAAACACTATTAATGACAACAAAAGACACTAGCTAGAAAGAAATTCAAACAACTTTAATAATTATAATATTGTAGCATATTATATGATTCGAGTTTACATATATAAATAATTAAGGGTTAATGGAAGTGAAGTATTTAAACTATTTTCTTATTTACTAATTTACCAGATTTTAATATAAATAACAAACGTAGTAACTTAATTTAAGAATTAATCACAATATAAAATTATAATTATATTAATATAGTTTAATGAAACCAATAATAATATATATTTTAAAATTATTTTTATAAATATGTAAAAACTTAATTCATTAGGAAAAAATCTTAAAGAAAATCAAGAAGAAGAGTATAAAATTCAAAGATTTCTTAAATCATGAAAAATAAACTCAAAAATATTTAAAATGAGATAAAAACATTAAGAAATGATAACTAGTAGAAAAAAAGACCACAAGTTTCTTAAAATAATATGGTCTTTATTTTTAAATATTTTAAAACTCAAACCAAGAAAAAGATAATTACAAAAAAGTTCAAAAAACAAAAAAAAATATAGAAAAGGTTGTTTTCACGTTTTTATATCGTAACCCTAATTTTTAGAATATAAGTACCCTTACACTCTTGCAGGATCCTAATATACTATTCAGCCGCCTACCCATCTCAAAGGGCAGTTTCCTCCAATTTCACCAGAGATCTCGTAGTGGAAGAATATTCAAGCATCGTTAAGTGGAAGTTTAAATAGATCAAAGTAAATTTTCTTTTTAGGATTCAATCAACTTAGGTGAAATCCTTAAGATTGTTCTCTGCAATGCAAATTAATTACTTTTCATGTTTAACATTTACTGTGTATTTTGCATTCATGTTTTTCGATTTAGCAAAGTATATTTTCCTAGGGGAATTCGTGACTTTGTAAATTATAGGGGTTCATTTATATGATTAGCCTATATGTTCAAGCAGAAATGAATGGGTGATAGGACCACTCTAATTTCATTATTTTATTTTTTATGTATCCCACTCTAACTTATAATTAATCTTCTCCTTTATACAATGCGTTCTAATTCAAGTCTCAATTATTTCAGGTACTAGACTAAATATTCAAAACACATACAAATATATTGGTATGTAATCTGTTTATTCTGTTTTCACTTATTTAGGTGTATATATTGTGATTATGTATAATTTTCATCAGTAAATGAAAAAATGTCATGTAAATACAATATCTATGATGTTTTATTTTTGAATAATGTTTAATTGAATAGGCAAAAGTGTATTTGATTCATGTAAGAAAAAAAGTAAACTACAAAATAATCTTCTTTTTGCTTTGTAATTCAAAGAACATCTGTATTAGGAATGAGAAACAATTATTAGTTGTTTTTTCTACTTCAATATTTTTACTATGTTGTAAAATTATTTTAAAATTCATTTAGATCCTCTATTTTTTATATTATTTTATTCATATATTGAGTTATTTTTTCTAGAATAACATTTTAGTGTTTCTATGATGAAATATAGTTAATTTATATAATATAAATATTTATACTGTAATGAATTAAAACAAAATATTAAGTTTTTTAGTGCAATTTTGTGTAAAATTAAAACATATATTGAATTTCACTTTAAAATGTTGGGGAATAAGAAATTCGGACAATGCCTTCTGCAATCATCCCACTTTACTCGAGATATAGTGCAAGTTTATTTAACTGTTTTCAAAAGAAATATAAGAAATATTAGATATTAGTCCATGTGGAAGACTTATGACTAAATAAATTTCATATATGTTTTGGTATTTATACAAATTTACTTGAAATATTTTCTAGTTAACCTAATTTAACTTTTATTATTGAACTCAACTATAAAAAATAGATCATCCATATGGTTATTAACTATTAACTCTTTACACTTTGTATATTTTATCTGACTTTATATATCTCTTTTATTTTTAATTTTGCAAAAATAACTTAAGCCACACTTATCTTCTTTCTTTCATTTCATACAACTGAGTTCTTCTTTTTCATATGAATAAAGTTTTCTTGGATTATTTTTAATATTGATGGAAAAACTCTATTTTGATATTCTCTATCTTTTCTCCTATTGTATGAGTTGATGTCCGTTTCATACTTTTCTCTGTATTTGTGTCTAAGTTTATGTATTTTATATAAAATTGTAGAATTAATATATATATATACTATTAAAATTATATCAAGAATTAATATATATTAATTAAAGGTAATATTTTTAAATTTTTTTGGACAATAAATATAAAAGGTGAAAAAAGAATTTAATGTCCAATAGATATTTTAAAAGAATATTAGTAAAAATAAGAATGACTTTTATAAGTAAATAATGTTCAAAGAATTTTATGGTATACTAAATTCCCAATAACAAGAGGACACATGCACTACCTTGAAATATCATAAATTTTTTTTTTAGATTTGATCTTCGTAATAATTGATAGATGCTCTTAATTATGATAAAAGATATTCAATCTTTTATTTTTATAAAATTGGTACATATCTCTCACTTGATAATTTTTGTATTATTTTACCCTACTTGTTTTGATCAAATTTGCAGGCGAGGTTATATGTCTTAGAAGACATGTATTTTTAAGGTAGTTAAATGTTATAATATTTAGCGGGTCCTTTCAAAGGGATGTTTTCTACTTCTATAGAATGCTAACATAATATTTATTCAGTAGAGAGAAAAATTTAGACAAAGAGGAGTTCCTCCTCTGATATGTTTTTTGTGTAATACACCTTGAACTACATATATACTTTCTAATTAAATTTATAATTTTTTTTCCAGATATATATAGTCATCAAGATGGTAAGACGGCGGCCCCCACCTCCTCGGGATAGGATAAGCAATCTTCCTGACGTTGCTTTAGAAACCATACTGATGTGTTTACCAATACAAGATGCTGTAAGGACAAGTATTTTGTCAAGGCAATGGAGATACCGTTGGGCAAAACTTCCACAGCTTATACTTGATGAGACATTGACCAATAAGATGAAACATTCAGCTAGAATCACATTAGCGATAGTTTTATGCCAGATTATTTTTCTTCATGAAGGACCAATAAATAAGTTTACCCTCTACGTTCCCTACAAGATAAATTGTCCCGAAATAGACAACCTCATATATTTCCTCTCACGAAATGGTATTGAAGATCTTACCCTTGAGTTTGAAATTAATAACTACAGATTGCCATTTTCTCTTTTCACATGCAAAAAACTGAGACATCTGAGTCTTGAATCTTGTATAATTCCTACTGCACGTGCCTTCGAAGGATTTAATAAGCTGACTACTCTAAAATTGACAGAAGTGGATTTTTCAGAGGACTTTCTTGCGACATTAATATCCGCTTCTCCTTTACTTGAGGTCTTGGAATTGCAGATATATTATTCTCATGATCTTGAGATTGAGGCTCCTAATCTCAAATCTTTTAAGTTCATAGGCATTGCAAACTCCATTATTTTAAAAACTGTCCCACTTATTGTATCAGTTTCGATAATACCGTTAGTACCGTATGATGTGAAAAGTGGAATTTATTTCACACAAGGAGGAAACTGCAAATTCAACGATTACTTTTGTCGTGTACCATTTCTTGAGAAGTTGCAGTGTGGCAATATTTTTGTCAAGGTAAATGTTTTATTGTGTAATAAAGATTGATTTTCAATTCCCAAACATTCAAGACATTAATATTGATTTTTATTTGTACATGTCTTTGTTTTAGAATTTGGGTGCAGGTTTGTGTTCAAATCTTCTTCGGACTTTTCGTGGTGAACCTGAAAAGCTTACAACTTTAGCCTACCTTAAAGAGGTAGAGTTGTTTGATATAATCTTACGTAGTAAGAATGAGATATCATTTATTTTCTGCTTGATCCGAAACTCCCCAAGATTGAAGATTATTGATATTACGTTGAGCAATGAAGTGGTTGATGGTTCTCAACAAAATTGTATTCTATATCATTCTCTTTTAATGAAAGAGAAAAAATCTGATTTCATGTACAATGAACTTAAGGAAGTGAAGCTGAAAAATGTGATAGGGAAAAGAGTTGAATTGCGCTTCATTGAAGTTTTATTAGCTAAATCACCAAGTTTACAGAAAATGTTTATAAGTCTTGGAGAAGTGACAGGAGGTGAAGGATATGAGATCCTCAAGGAAGTGACGAAGTTTCGACGTGCATCAAAGGAAGCTGAAGTGATATATCTTGATCGATAGGAAAAAAGAAAGTCAGTTGCCTTAGGTGTAATTTGTTTTGAGATTTGGTGCATAAACAACTGGATCGTTTCTTTCCTTTTCTGCTTTAATTGTTTGATAATAGCTATTATGGAGTGCTCATGATCAGGTATAGATGAACTGTTGATTTATCAAAATGTAACACAAAGTTTTTTAGTAAATTACTTTGATTTGATTGATGTTGAGAAGATGATGGAATTTCTATAGGTTTTTATAATTATAAATTTTCTTCTTCTTCTGGTTCTTTTTCATTTTGGTTCAAAAATTTAGACATGCAGAAAAATCCCATCCATTATTGTCTTAAGATGAATAATACATTATTGGCTTACCATTTATCTGTATTAAAATTACGAGGGTGTTTTGGAATCTTTTATCTTAAAGCAATAAGTGTTTACAATCAATTATCTCTAGAGTTGTATGTTATTTAATTATGTTCTTGGTGACATTTAAGAATTCTATTAATCGTATATCATGATGAGTAAGAATACAAGGTGAATCTGTTTACGCAAACAAAATAAGGACTCTATATGAAGTTTTTTCTATTATAATATGGCTTGACGTATTATTTTTTAACGTGGACTTAGTATTCATCCATAAGATTGGATTAATATTATCATATGTAGCTACAATAATTCATATTGATAAATTTTATGTTCTGTGGTGTTTAAACTCTCTCTCGAGAGATGGATTAATCAATTTTGGAGTGCAAAAACACTAGAATATTGATTCTGCAAAGAACAATGACGGTCAGTTGTTTAAATCTCTTACACTTGATGTTTGTAGTAAGAAAAAATGGGACTTTTGTAATTTCGGAAAATTCGAAGACTGAGCTACAAAATGGGAATTCTACTAGAATAGACAATTCTTTGCGAATTCGTATTGTTTAATATAGGCGTAGTATTAAATTCAATTAACGATCCAATAGTTTTAGAGTTTAAATTAATCTATTTACTAATTAATAAGATAACATAAAAAAATTATAAAACATAAATAATTTTAAGCCTAACAAATATCTACCAGAATCATGTCTATTATATAGATATAAACATAACTATGTTGAACAAGAGATGGTGGTAAATAATCTGATAAGTTGTTTAAGATATTATTTATAACATATATAAATTTGTATATATTTTATTTCCAATGAAAATACATTATATATAATCTAAAATTAAAAAATATTACCTATTACATCATACGTGTATCTTGTATCTACAATATAAATCAACCCTACATATGATGCAGGAATATTTCATCCATGGAAATCAACTCTGAAAGGACTATTAAATCAACTTCAACTTTTGAAAAACAAAAATTTCACCTGAACATACTACATAGGTAATTGATCGTCGGATACAAACAATGTTGTGATCGGACAAAAGATGAAGCCAATATCTTAAAACACGGTTATTTTCCATCTAGCACTCATTGTTATTTTTTTCTTTAATAATTTTAAGACGGTTTGTGATAATAGTCATTAATTTTTTGTACCTTCACTGTATTCTAATTTCGTTGGGCCCAATCCATTTTGCTTTCATAATATTTTCCTCTTAACTACGAATTGAGTGTTGTCACTTGTCAAGTGACCTTCACTTCAAGCTCTATCAATCTAAAAAGGTTTCAGGTCCAAATCGCTTACCCAACAATTGTAGTAAAAGAAACACTCAAATGCTATAAATTTCTAGAAAAAAAATTAACTCCCATGGCTCTAAACTCAATTTTCACCTTGGTTTGGGGTTTCTATTTTTTAATTTCCTTATTCTCTTCATCTTGGACCCTTTTATAAAGGATGTACCTAAATCTACAGACTAAAAACACAATTAAAGCGCAAAAAGCTCTATAAACAAATATAAGTCCAAAACTAAGGGTCAAAGTACAATATAACAAATAATGGGAAAAATTCATCACTTAGACCAAATAAATTCCCAAAACAATGTATTGTGAATGAATTTTTCGTCACAAATAGAGAGACATCAAAAAAACCAACTTAATATTTTGTCGTCCCGACAAAATAGAAAATAAAAGAAAGAAGTTTAGAAGAGGCTAAGTCAAATAAGCTGAAGAAATAAGAAAGAACAGGACATATAATGAATGATACTAAAGTACAAATATTAACAAGTCTCATATAATTGAATTTACAAACTACATCAAATGTAAACTTATCAAACCATTAATCTACACATGTTGATTTCAAGATCCAATAAGAGTCGTAATGCACGTAGATAGGTTATCTCTGAGTCCTCTATTGTGGCTATACGGTGTTCCTTGATTCTCACTAGTTTCTAAGGTCTATCTAACTACTCTCCAATAGTTTGAAAACTCTGAATTCGAATAATTAATAATCCTAAGGTCTTTAAGAATGTAATTTATTCCTAGGGTATGTATAATAAGTATATTTAGATTATTTAGAGTGGACTTTTGCCCCTCTCCTCACTATCCATCAACTAATCTCCCTAGAGTTTGAGTTACTCTCAAAGGTGTTCTCACTGAACCATGATATGCAATTATTAGCATTCCCAAACTCCCAAATGAATCCCTTTTATGATCACCTAATAAAATTCCACTTTGCATGTCCAAAATATGTACATATATTTCTTTAATACGTGACGATGATTCTCTTTTTGATGTGAGAGATCATGTCACTATTGTTACTTTTCTTTCTCATATATTTCTTTTCAACTTTTCAATATATTTTTCTTTCTTTCTTACCCCGAGAAAGGGTTACAATACAAATGAATAAGTGATAAAAAAGCACATTACAAACCCAAATGCCAACCAATAATCTTTTTCCATAAACCACCACCCCAACTCATGCTCTAGACGAGTGTCAAAGTATCGCGATTCGACTGCAAGTCATATGGAAAGATCCTAAAAATTTAAAGGACAATACTTATAATATAGCTAATAAAAATGCTACAAAAAGAAATTAAGGCGATAGGACTGATAATATATCAATTAAAATGGACATCATGTTAAACGGAACAAGGGGCTAAAAAGAACTGCTTTAATTATGTCATATTATATACAAATCACTCACTTTATCGCTCTTATCACGTTCATTAAAGGGTATATACAGTAGTTTGAATCTTACGTTCTACACATCATTCATGCTTCCGAAGGTCAAGCATAGTTCTACCGCATTGCTCACTATTTTTCTCTTTACTTTCAAATATCCTTTAAGAATACACAAGAGAAGTATATAAACCTACTATTTACTATCATTAACTCATTAACAAATAGGTTAAAAGATAAATTAACTAAATTTTACTTGGCCTTCACACTTATTGAAAACAATAAGTCACATACAAATGGTGGTGGAAATAGCAGGTTCCACCCTCAACTAAAGTTAAACCGTGACTTGGCTCAAAATAGACTCATTAATCATACATACAAACAAATATTATACAAATATAGAAAGAGGTAGAGAAGGGAGAAAGGTACTCTCGAGGATATCTCCTCGAGTTATCATCATCCAAGGTGGGATGAGAAGGATCCTTCACATTGTCACAGCTTATTTTTTCCAAGAGTGTCATGATATGCATTTGATTAGTCTTGATTAGTGCCACATCATTGGAAAGGAGGGCTTGAGCGATTTCGATCTATTTAAGGTTCTCACTTACCCTCTCTTGCCAAGGGGATTCCCTTGACTGTTATCCTCTTAAGATAATCCTGATCCAATCATCAACTAGGATGGATTTTGATTTTATAATCAATTTATATTTATCCACTGACATCACTAGGCTTGTAATAATCGATGGGTATTTCAAGTTAAAGAAACATTTATATTTGACATTGAATTTTATTATTACATCGAATATTATTTGTGCCATATCCATTTCTTCCTCTTTCATTACACAATCTAACATGATGGAAGAATTTTGAAGGATATCTGCAACTCGCGCATTCGCAAGGGCTAAAGGTGCAAGAAAATAGTACCACACTTTTGCTTTGGGATGAAGATACTTGTACAGTTAAGAGGTCTTCAACTTATCTTTCTCATTACACAAATTCTTCATCAAACACCCTTGTGTGTAGTTAATTACAATCAAAACTCACAATGTTTATCACAAATAATTGATACTTACGAGGTCCCACTAATTTCTTTATCTCGAAATGGTTCCTAATGTCGTCAACTGTAAAGAAACCAACTTACCCCGAACTGGAATTCTCCCCATACTATCTCGGATAAAGAGGCTTTTATAGAATTCCCTTTCTAATGCAATATTGAAGCTCACAAGCTCAATCATGAAAATATTCCATACTAATTTTCCCCTATCTCAAGAAATCTCTTATACTTTCCTTTCTTTACATTCTCGTTAAATATACGCTCATGTGTGGGTGTCCAAGAAAGTAACTTATCAATATCGATAGCTTCTAGGGCCCTATAATCACCTCTTCATTCGCTAAGGGGAAGTATCCTGTCTCGACGAGGTTGTGGAGCCATTTTCTTCAGAATCTCGATCACTCGTTCACAAATAATTGGTTCCACAACAACTGGTTTCTCGCTAACCACATGACTTGAACCACCCTTTTTCCTCTTTGTTTTACTCACACTACCTTCGGGTTGTTTCCACTTGTTCTCACGCAAATCCAAGCCTGATTCTTCTTCATCTCCTTTCCACTAGAAACTGTTTTGGTTCGTAAAGTCATCTTCTTCACCCTCAACTTAAAGTTTTCCCCAATTTGAAATTTATCCTTGAACGAATTTTTAAGGTATGATTTATAGTTGAGATGGTGTAAGGAATGTGTTTTGCTATGTGGGTGTGTAGGAATTGTGGTGGGATAAGGAGGAATTTAAAAATTGAGAAAAATAATTTTTGGATTTTGTTTGTTTGATTATTGATTTTTTGTGAGGTTGGAATGATTTTGGTGAGAATAATATATAATACATACAATAAGTAAGAATAAAATAACGTGTGATACTATATGAAAACCAATCAAACACACTTTTATATATTATTTTTATATAACTTATGTTTTTTCAACGCTAAAATTTAAAAATAAACCTGTTCTCTCTTATTAAACTCCTCTTACACCTAATATAGTTTTTCTATCTATTTATTTCCAAAAGAAAATCGAATTGTACTAATAGTACATAACTTATAATATTTTAAGTTATTTTTTCTTCACCCATATTTTGAATAAATAATATTAGTAATTAATGACTACAAAAGTAGAAAAAAAGCCACATGATAAACTCCCATCATATCATTTGGGTCATCAACAAACCATATACTTCATAATATTCATCCATAGTTAAAATGGATAATTACTAATACATTACATGAAGTATTTGAAAAAATTTATACCTCCCAAATTCTAAACTATACTAATTGACCTCCCACATCTAGTACACCCCGTCACGTAATGAAAATCTAACAATTCTACATGGATCCTACTGTTGTACACGCAATACAAATACACAATTAGCCAAAAAAACATGGACAAGCACGAAACCACGATTGATGAAAATAAATACAATATTGGATCCAACAATACATTCAATTTGTATCCTCCTTCTCCAATTTTATTTATGCTTAACAACAATAAAAATTTAAACCTAACATAATATATTGAAACATAAGGCTGATTTTGAATTATCTACTATTACATTTATGGGTTATATGAAATTGATTGAATGAGTGAGAATTTTTGTAAAAGAACAAAAAGGTTTATTTGTGCGTAGTAGTTGAAGATCTATTGTATCCAACCAAAATAACTAACCATAATATGTCAGTTTTTCATAAATGAGTAGATTTGAAGTCTTGAGGTCTCGATGCCCTATAACAGGGTTGCATGTGTGCAGGTACTTCATACCCTTTGCCACATCGAGAGTGGTTTTTGTTCTTATTTTTTATATGGTTATTTCACCAGGCTTGCACATCGAGCGTACGTATATCATCAATACTATTTTTTTTGTCAAAATATATCATCAATAGTATAAAATATAACAAAATATAAAACCAAAAAATAGGAATAAGTTAAAAAGAAAAGGATCAAAGCATAGTAATTTAAGCAGTGTAGGCTTACTTAAGTATCATCCCACTTTTATAATTTGTATCAATCAAATAAACAAAAGATATAGTAAAATCTGGATTGGTCTTATACATTTAATTCCTATTAGTGACCAACACACTTTTCTTTATAATTTTTATTCTCCTCTTTCTACTACACCAAGTCGAAAAGACATGGATACATATGTATGTTTTAGTGAAGCCAAAATTAATAAAACAGAAATACTGAAAGTAAAAATGAAGATAAAGAAATGACGTTAATGGATATTTACTCAGGATGTGGAGGTATGAGTACTGGTCTAGTACATGGAGCTAACCGTGGTTAGAAATAAATCAGCTGAAGATTTACTTGAATGGGAGAAGCTCTGTGAGTCGTTTAATCTAATTGGTGAAAAGGTGACATCAG
The DNA here is from genome assembly GCA_029959085.1 of Nemophila menziesii. Lineage (NCBI taxonomy): Eukaryota > Viridiplantae > Streptophyta > Magnoliopsida > Boraginales > Hydrophyllaceae > Nemophila > Nemophila menziesii. The sequence continues at coordinate 1,634,816 of JARWIR010000044.1, forward strand.
ATAAACCTAATGATGATGTCACACGGAAGGTGATGTCACTATGACTGAGGAGGAGGAAGAAGAAGAAGAGGCTGGAGATAGTGAAGTATTTGAAGTTGAAGAGAGTCTTGAAATTTATAACTCCACCACAGTTAGCTCCAAGTACTAGACCAGTACTCATACCTCCACATCCTGAGTAAATATCCATTAATCATATTTTAAATTAAAAAGTATTCTCTTTTACCACTACTTGCACATCTAATTGAGTTGTATTCTCTATTTCTTTTCAAAAGAAAATTAAATTCTACTAATAGTACACATATGATAGTTTTTCTATGGTATGCTTTCTCTATATGAAAGTTTAGAATAAATAATCATAGTAGATAATGATTACAAATTTAAAAAATTCATATGATATACTAAACCTCCTATAGAGTCAAAAATTAATAAATCATATTTATTACATTATTTTTACATATTTTAAACTCTAAATATAATTTATATTTATGTCAAATTATAAATTTAATAAATTAATAAAGGCATAAAAACATATTTTTAGTCTAAAACTTACCTTGTAGAAGAAATGTCATGACCAACTACCACTTCTGAAATCATTTTCATGTACAGAATACTAATAAACTAAGATCACAATTTCATCAAAATATTATGTTTTAAGATCTAATTTATTTCAAATAATGTATTTCTGAAAATTAATATGCAAAAAATAAATAAGATTGCATTCTAGTTAATAAAAGGTGTGCAGATTATACACAAAAATATTCGGTATTACCAAACAAATACAATTAATATAAATCAAATACCTGAAATTGATATTATAAGCTTTAAATCTTAGATTTGGGCTTAGAATAAAACATAAATAATATAATTTTCTAAAAGAAAATATAAATCTAGTTCTACAAATGAGATGAAAAAATCAATTTCTTTTTTAATTTGACCTCAAGTAATCTAAATATCTTTTCAAACTTTTTGTTGGTTTAATCATAAAATCATTGAATGAAAAAAAAAATTCTATTTTTGAAGATTGTAAGAAATGAATAGACGAGGTGTATGATTATATTACGGCTTGAGATAAATGAAAGCGTGATGAAATGAAAAACTAGGTCATAGAATTTTCCCTAAATATTTTATCGGACTATTAGTTTAAATATATAAAAAAATTAGACCATTTTCATTGGGCCATATACGTATGTATAAATTGTGGGTTTTTATCTATTCAAATATAATTTTTAATTTAAAATACTCGCGTATTTTAATTATGCAGGCATGTGTGTATATTTTATAAGATCCCTAATATTTTGCAAGTTGAATAAAAATATATAATTTAACGATATAATTATTCTAGTATTTGTTAAGCAATTAAGTTGATATAAATGTCTTAGTAGAACTAGGAAAAAATTATTTCCTTTAGAATTTAGCTATCCATATATAAGTTATTTTCCTTGTGGTTGGGTCCTCAAACACATACTATAGTATCATGATATGATTTTATAATCCAAACGTAAGAACAATGACCAATATCACGTATATATGTATGATAAAAAACTAATTTTATGAAAGTTTAATATACTATTATTATAAAAAATTTATGATAATATGAGTACAGTGGAGACATTTCTTACATAATAAATTTTAAATAATATTTATTAATCTAATCGTAATATTGGTAAAATTAACTATCCTTATTATGATTTGCCTAGAAAATATAATATTTATCTTTTGATACTTTAATCATTAATTATATTGAAAAACAAAAAGAAAAACTCTTTATTTGTTGAGATATCGGTTTTTATGAGAAATAATAAAGTCTTTGGGAAATGTATGACATATATGCATAAATTCATTGGAAAGAAGTGTACGAAAAATAAATAAATTTAACTTATTTAAAGGTATAAAGATGTATATGAAGATAAGGTGATATCGATAGGATGAGAAAAAATGGTTATAATGTTCACTCGGATAATAAATTTATTAAGCAAGAAAATTAAAAAAAAAAAAATGACATTTTTTCTGTTTATGTTACCCTAGTTTTACATAATGTTAGGGTGATTATGAATGAATAGAATGAGCGAGAGAATGTTATTAAAATGTCTGTACTAAAATAAAGATCTCTTAGTTTATTATTGATATGGAGAAATGACCAATTGTTTTAGAATAGTTTCCAAAATTGAAAGAAAAAAATATCCTACAAGTATAAAAAATATAATTATTTAGATAAAATTTACATCTAACAATAGCCCAATAACCAATGTTGAAACTAATATCTCTTCTTGGCCATCAATTAATTATACATAACTAGTAGCCAAATATAATTTACTTATGATAAATTCATTAAAATTTATGAAAAGACAACTTGATTAAATGTTATTTATGTTGGAGAACAACAAACATAGTATACGTGTATATTTGGGGAAATAACAATAATATTTGTCATACAATAGGTTTCTAAATCTTGCAACTAGATAATTCATTTACAACGTACGACTAAGAAAAATTGTATGTCATGGGTTTATCTTAGTGTTATTTTATCATAATGTCAATGAAGTTCATCACATAAATACATTGGTGTGCATGTAAGGATTGCTTATAGTCACATGGACAAACTATTGTCATGTACCAAAAATTAATTAAGATCTTTTTGTAATAACTAGGAGATAATAAAAAAATAACCTTAATATATCTTTTTGTTGAGTTTAATTTTTAAATTAAAATTAAGAATATAAATACAGTTATTACATTGAAACGAATAAAAAGACAAATAAAGGAAAGATAGACATCTATATTATATTACAAGGTTTTTTGACAAGTGGTGGCCAAGATTGATTCTGGCCAAAAACATACAGATTACTAATTATTTAATAATAATTTTTTTAAATAAAATCCTAAACTTGCCATCTTATAATTATTAGCAATTAACTACTAACGTTATTTTTTATGATTCCACCTTTAGCTAAAAAATCCTCCAATTAACTCAATATTTTTCTCATAATTTCAATTATCACCTATCAATATCCGACAACTAATTTTTCACACTCGCATTGGATAAAAAATAAGAAATCATCTCTTCAAACTCGCATTTAAACAAAAAAAAAACAAATCTCTTCACAATCACCTTCCACACCAAGCCGCTCTCATGCACAAGAAAATTGCTGCCATTGGACCATTATCCACCACCATAGACCCAGCTTGGCTGTGCCATCAATAGAAGAGCCATAATAAGGTAAAAAATTAATTTTTACCACTAAAACTCTACAAAATTGATTTAATTTTAACCTAATCTCATCATTTTTACCATTTTTCAAAATTATCTTAGTTAGTATAATTACAGTGGTGTTTATTGTATTTTTTAATAGTGTATACTCATCTCTTCACACTCGCATTGGAACAAAAAACAAAAAAAAAAATCTTCACACTCACCTTCCCACCAAGCTGCTCTCCTGAACAAGAAAATCGCAGCCACTCGGGACCATTTTCCACCTTATCAACCGGCTTGCAAAGAACCCAAGTTAAGGTAAAACTGAAACTCAAAAAAATTGAATTATTTTAAATCTAATCTCATTACTTTACAATAAAAAATATCGGATTGAATTAAAATTACAGTCAGTGTTTATTACAAGCAATTTCATAGGTCTGTGTTGTTTATTATGTTTTAACCACAATCCTACATTAGGCAGAATAGGTATATGAGGAGGGGATGACGTGGGTCCCATGATTGGAGTGAGAATGTTATTAATAATGAGTGTGGGTAGGTTGACAAGTTTGCCTTGGATACTATGAATGATGGTGCGGAAGCTCATATGTAAAGCATGGAACCATGGATTCAGGTAAATAACTGCAACTATTTGCTTAACTATATCTTTTAGATGAGTTAGCACTTGGAATTTTGTGATTAAAGGAAATTCATGACTAAATAACACTAACAAAATGAAACCAAAACTCGCTAAAATGTGTATTGAATAAAGCATTTCTGCAAGCCTACGAAGTAAGAGCAAAATTCCTAAGCCGGAGGCTAAGACTGAATACTTTGAAGAGCAACGTAATTTGGTTAGTAAAATAGTTATTCTTTTAATTAAAGCGTTTGGTTTGGAATTTGATGGATTTATGAAAGGAGACTTTTATGGTGGTATGAAACTGAGGTGAGTTTTATATAATAAATCTTTGTTGTGGCTTTGTTATGTTTATTATAATGTAGTTTGATGGTTTTATTATGTTTTTGCGTATTAGTTGTATCAAATCGACTTGGAGATATTCCTATGGAAGATGATGAAAAAGGTGGAGATGAAGAATTGGATAGTGAGAGAAGTAGATTTGATGCTGCACTCAGGTTGTTTTAGGACCATCACAAGGTTTATATACATGATAGTAAATTTATTTGTAATTTGTGTGATTACTCAAAGTGTTCGTATATTATATAAGTTAGTTGTTTTTTGTGCAATTGATTATGTGAAGTTTTTTGGTAGATTTGATCTAATGGGTATGCACGGTAATCCTCAACATCATGTGGATTTCATGAAATGGGCCCAGGTTAGTCTTGGTTCATAGATGGTATGTATATTCAGTCATACTCTACTCTGTTGAATTAGATGTGATGTTTTAACAACCGTAAATTAATAATTATGTGTTGAATTATACATATCAGTTTCGAGTGAATCAATAAAGATTGACACCGTGCCATCTAATTTCAGAGTAGAGGTGATATAAACAATCAATATAATGTTCTTTTATTTACAAATATTAGTTTTATAAGATAAATAATTAACTAATGAAATTACATTTAATACCTCTAATTTTAATTACAAGATTACGAGTCTCTGTCAATATATTTAAAAGTAGGCACTACTATTTGACTTTCATAAACATGTCGTATCATTTAATCTACCTTTTCCCATTGCAAAAAAAGGATCACACGTAACTTGCATGATTGAGTTATACCAAAGCTTCAGATACAAGTTTCTTCAAAGTTTCAAAACCCAAAGGACCTAAAGAAGAAAAAAATTCCAGGAAAGTGGGACCTTAGAAGCTGTTGGGAAAGTTAAAACTACTCCCTCAGCTGTAAATTTGTAACAATGTGGATCAACCTCAATGTTTGAAATGTTAACAATCAACGTATGCAAGTTTCTTTAAATTTTTGAGGTACTTGATTTTTGGAAAAATGTTGTTAAATTTGTTTGTAAATTTGTTTAGAGTAGTAATTTTTCGAAGTTCTTGCTGACCAATGGTGCAAATTCGAGAGGCTAGGGGTGAAATTTGTACAAAAATTTCATGATTGATGTTCACATACGAGAGATTTGTGTTCTCACAACTCCATTTTTTTCGCATCAAACACCATTTTGGTGGCTTATCTTTTCGGCAAACAGACATGCGATTTAAGAGCAGGTGTAGTATATTTATTCTTACATTTAATTTTTTATATTTTTTTTAAATGTTAACTTTTCTAAACTAAAAACTAATGTAAAAAATTTCTTATTTATTGTAAACTAACTTTTTTTATTGTAATAATTTCTTATTTATGAAATGCATTTGAGAACAAATGTAATATTTACTTGATACTAAATTTATATTTTTATAGTGTCTTTAGACATGGGTCATACCTAGTATATATACATACGAAGTTTATTAAACCACATTTATCTACTCAAATTTTGAAAAATAATTAGTTGATGTGTGGAAAAATATAAAAATGACTTCATAACAATAAATTACCAAAATTCGGTAACAATGGCTACTTACTATAATGATAAATAAGTGAAATATTATGCTTGATATATAACCATTGAAAACAACTTTAGATTCACATATTGCCTATTTTTAAAACCATAAGTCTTAACCAATAATTCTTTATTAAACCATTAAACCACTAAACCCTATACTATATAACAATTAAAAACCCCTTTAGATTCACATATTAACCATTATCATTTAATAATATAAAAAAAAAAAAATAATATATAACTCCTACTAATTTCTAACATAATCAACCATTTAATTACTTTTTATAGCTCAAAAAGACGAAATCTTTTTAGTGTTAGTATATATATACTTTTTGGGTTACATAGTTTCCGAAAGCAAGCAACTCCAGTATACCGGGCCCTATATACCTCCCTAAACTGCTGGAGAGAGAAAAAAAACGCGTTTTTCAGGTTATAAGGGTGAGGAGGTTGCTCTATTACGAATTTTTCAATCCTTAAGCTTCTCCTTTTTCCCCAAACCTCTCCCAACTCCATGGAAGCTTCATCAAACCTTCCCCAAACATCAAAACACTTCCTAAACTCCATGAAAACACATCAAATATTTTCTCCACATCATTAAAAAGAAGATTCAACCACCCAAATCTTACCAAAACACATTGAATCCTAGAATCAAAAGCTTAAATTTCAGAAATTCATCCAACAATTTCTTAAATCCATACCAATCCATGAAGAATCCATCTTACCCACATAGAGAATCATCGTCAAATCATTTTTCCTAACCCAAATAAAGCTTGTACAACCAATAATCAAGAGTTTCAAATTTCAAGAGTGGTTAAAGCTTTGAGTTGGGGTTCAATTGAGATGATTAGGAGAACATAAACATTATCTACAGTAAGGGAGATGAAGAAAACCAAGGTATTGGATTCTAATTGAGAAGAAATCAAGTGAGAAAAGTCCTAGTTCCAATTCAAAGGGAAAAACAAGTCAAGAGAAGTGAGGTAGCATGCTGTGTTGATTTAATGGGCAAAAAGGTTCCAACTTTAGCAAAGAAAACAACACAACCTCTCCAATTCGAAGACCCTACACCCGAAGAATAAGAGAAAGCTTCAATGGCCATGATAGCTTCTCCGAAGAAACAATTAAAGGAACTACCTTTTGCTTATGAGAAAGTATTTGAAGAAGAAGTTGATAAAGTAGAATACAAGAAGATTCATGAAGATTTGGAAAGATTGGGTTGGTCTACGTTAATCGTAAGACGTTCTAAAAAGACGTTCTTTTTGTTGAATTGTATTTTGTGGAGAAGAGGATGTGGCACAGTTGATCTATGAGGTAGTGATACGATTTTTTTGCGATCTCTCCCATCTCGTTATTTAATGCAATATCCTACTATGATCACGTGTCTTGATCGGAAAGCGAATAAGAATTTGGGTGAAGAAGAAACACGTGAATTTAAGATAAGTAAAAATATTGACAATGCTTGGATCATTAAAGTTTTGAGAGTAATTACGCAACTTTCAAAAGAAGAAAAGGAGTACATCATAACACTCCGTGAGCAATTAAAGAAAATCCAGCAAATCCTATTTTGGATGTCGATAAGGCGAGGTAATAGCCTCGAAGAGTATGTTTTCTTTCTTCCCTACCATTTCTTTATGTGCAATATGTAACTAATTTTAAATTTTATTTATTTTCTTTCTTGAGTCTTTTTCGAGTCGTGAGGACACGGCTCATTTTTTAGTTGGGGTGGGGATGCGTTGTCCTCATCTTCCTTTTTGTTTATTCATAAAATTTAAAAAAAAGTTTGGGTTGAATTAGGCATAGAATATGTTGAATGTACCTATTTGAGCATGATTTAATTAGGTCAATGATAGTAAGTAGTATGTTTTTGAAAGATGTTACAAATATGTTTAACATGCATGTATGAAAACAAGAAATAAAAGATAGAAAAGTTAATGAGCAATGCTAAGAAATTACGTTGAAACTTAGGGAGAGTTAGTTGGTGTGTAGAACGTGAGGTTTGAAATTAGTTGAAAACCCACTTATCTATGAACTAATAATGAAAACGTAACGAAATCTGGTAGTTAGAAAAATAAATAAGGCAGTTCTTTCATATTAAAACCACTTGAAGCCTTTTATACCTTCTCACCCTTTTTATTTGATTATCGTTATTATTATCCGTCTTAGCCCCTCTGAGCCTTTCTAAAGCCTTTTATTGAAACACATTATAATTCATACCCTTAGTTTGTAGGACTTATCAATATGACCCGCACTCGAATCGCAAAACCTGAAACAAGTCGTTTTTAGAGCTTGAGTTTGGGGTGGTGGGTTTCATCATTAGGGAACATTGGGATTCGGGAATCGTAATTGTGATTTTATTGATGATGAAAAAGTTAATATTGTAACCCTTTGCCAGGGTAATAGTGAATGAAAAAGAAGTTACGAGCTAAATTTGTCAACAAGGCATAATAAAAAAGAATATATATATATGAAAAATAGCATGATATCTCGACATTAAAAAGAGAGTCATACCTATAAAAGAGAAAAAATTGATATATAAAGAATATATATTCGGACCGGCAAAGTGGAATTTGTAGATTATCATAAAAGGTTTTATTTTTGATTTATTGGGGATGCACATCAAAAGCATCAATAAATTGGGTTGACTGAGAACATCTTCGAGTGAAACTCAAGCTCTAGGGCGATTCGTTGATGGCTAGTGAGGAGAGAGCCAAAAGCTCACTTTTCATTATCCAAATATACCACACCGTCCCTAATCCCCGTTATAACCAAAGACCTTAGGATTTCTAACTACTTGGTGGAGAAACAATTGAGCTATTAGGTAGTAGGTAAGTGGACCATTGAATGCTATATTAGGACCTATGAACAACCTATAGCCATTAGCATGAACTAAGTTATCATCCTCTCCTTCTGGCATTGCGAAGTTAATCTTGACTTGAATTTATGGATTGTTGATTATGTGTATATAAAGCATACTTGTACATGATTTCTTGAGCATTAATACATGAGACTTTTTAGATACTATGCTTTAGGATCATTGATTATGTTCTGTTCTTATTCTCCTCCGACTTCTTCTTCTTGTTTAGTCGACTACCCTACTGTTCTTTATTTTTATTGTATCGGGACGATACAACTTTGAGTTGGGGGTCTTGATGTCTCCTCATTTGTGATAATAAAATCTATCTCTGAGACATCATTTTAGGCGTATTTATTAGGGTATAGGTCGAATTTAGCTTGATTTAGTACACTTTCCTATTTTGGGTCTTGAATTAATTAATTATTAACTTTAGAGCATATTGAGTTTAATTATTTATTAGTGTGAAGCTTTAGAGATATATGGTAATTAATTAGAGTCCAAGTTGGTTTAAAGAGCTAAAGGAAAGAAGATAAACATGAAAATTGAAGATAAGGAGGTAAAAGCTAAAAACATGGAAAAGGAAAACCTGCCTTAAATCTGAATTTCTGCACCTATGACCACAAATCAGCTTATATCTTAAAAACGGTGAGAAATTTGGAGAAACGGTCAAGCGAAAAGTTGAATATGTTTCCGAGACGATGAATTTGGTATACTCAAACGCATCAATCGGATAAATATTGAAGTTGTTAGGACCAAAACAAGTACGGGGCTGATTGCATGTTTTTGGGCTACGAATTTGAGTTGGGCTAGTCGCCTATATTTACCTTTTCCTTCAAGAAAACGAATTAGGTCAACCCATACACTATAAATACAACCTCTTAACATTAGAAAATCATCATTGACCAAACCTTAAGGTCAGGAAGAAGCTATACAACAAGAAGAGAAGTCTGGAAGGAGCTGTGCATCAATTATGTCTCCTTCAACCTTTAATTCTGTAATTCTTTTCTTAGTATGAATTAATTCTATTTAGCTTGAGTTTTAGCATGTATGTATGAACCCTAGTTTTAGTTGACATCTATCTAATTTGATTGAATTTTTATGTTTTGATTTCTCTGTTTAAGTGTTGGATTTATATTCTGTGTTCTTTATGCTTGCAAACATATAGGATTACCATCATAGTAGTTAGATAACCGGTATATTTGACTATGGAATTAGCACATAACGTCTAAAGTAAGGTTTGATCTGACAACCCAGCCTAACTAGATAGTCAATGGTTTAGTGTATTGCTATTTTATCAATTGCAGGAACAGTTTGCTTAGGTTCTTATTGACACAGGTAAACCCTATTTGAAACTACCTAGCGCAATTGAAACCAAACTATTGAAATACTACATTATTCATACCCTACATGTTTAGAACGGATAAACTAGTAGGGATTACTTGCTAATTACTCAAGATAAACTTTCATACTATCTTCTTTTCCTTTCTTTTATTTATTTTCTAGTCTTTTAATTTATTAGTTTAATTTTCTTTTATCAAAAACCAAATAAAAATCTATCATTCTTTCTTTCTACTTGCGTATTAATATCTCTAGCTCTCATATTTGCACTTGAATATTTGCATAAGTTCTTCTTAACCTTCGTAGTCCCTGAGGATCGAATTCTACTTAATCATTGAAACTTGCATATGATATGTATACTTGCAGAACCGTGCTCAGCTTAGGGTGTTTATCTGCACTTATTTATATCATTATTTTATCACACCTTAGACGACACCACCGATAAACCCGGTTAGTTTAAATTGTAAGTCGTGGGTAATCTATCTGTTGCGAGTCTCCAAAGAAACACCTTTTAGAACACTTTATGTCACAAAAACTTAGTACATTAGGTAAACTATCACGAAAACCGTGCACATGACCAACACGTGACCAACTAACGATGATTTTTTACAAATTCCGTTAACTGGGGTCACAAGTCACAAAAACTTATTATAGGGGGTAAAATGTCGTGTTTTAATTAGTAGGGGCTAAGTAGTCAATCGACCTATGGTACAGGGGATAAAAGGGGGTTTGACTTTATTATTTTTTCTAAAGTTGTTTGTAGCTACTATCGAGACACGTGATGCATAATTTTCACCAATTTTGTAAAATTATTTGTCATTTTAGGAGCGCTCTTTGACCCTTGGATCAATATTTATGTTTAAATATCTTTATTGCAGTTTTTTTCATGCATATGGTCAAAATGTTTGTGCTCATTTAATTAATAATGTTTCAAGTATTATGTTGTTATTTAAACTATTAAAATTCAAATATCACATCAATTGTAGTCAATGAATACGATGTATGAGGTGAGAAAACAAAAAGTTATCTATCTGGTTATGGTTACGTGGGATAAAAGTAAAACTTCTGCCTCAGTGTTTATAAGAAAAAATGACCTACCAGGTACCTACTATTCTGGAAATTGAAAAATAACATCCTATATTATTTATTTACACATTTATATACCTTATATTTCATTTTTGTCCAACCGTTGGTATTTACTGTCTATTTAATATTAAATGCCTACATGGCAAAAAGAAAAAAAGGGAATACTAAAATAATTTGGAAAATGACAGATAGGTACCCATAAGGCCATTCAAATTGAAACTATGGGTACTCATTTGTTCATATATTATATAGCTGGGTACCTGACAAGTCCCGTTGCTATAACAATATCAAGTTTTATGATGGAATACGAAATTTCATATCAACGTACAAGATAAAATAATGTAAACTATTATTTGTTTATATAACAATATAAGGAGGTTTAAGTATTTATGAGTATGATGAATCATGATAATGCATACATTTAGATTATAGATATAATACAAATGGCTAATCATAAGAATCCAAGCAACTTTTGTAGTGAATTTTGTTAATTCATATTTCAAATATTTTGATATCTTTAAGGAAATAATAAAGGCTATTTATTCGTTTAATCCTAGGCAATACAATAAAGTTACTAGCTTATTTTACTAAAAGTGCATTTGTTATAGATTTATTACATATTCACGAGAGTCGCCTACTGAACATTTTTACTTCTTTCTCCTTTTCCTAAATCTTCTGCTCAACACCCCTATTTCGCACAGTATGGGGTCGAGGTTTATGCTTCCAATAACTCAAGGGCCATCTTACAAATATATGAAAATAATATTATTGAGTTGTAGGTTCAAAATTCATTGGTCTTGTGAGTAAATTGCATCAAAACCCAACTGTGTACATTTTAGATTGCTAGGAACAAAAATTAACATAAAACAAAAATTTATTTTAATTTTTTTATTATCTCAAAATTCACATATTATATGACCAACTAGATTGATATTGAGTTGAAATATGGGATGTTTTTCTAATGTTATTTTTAGTTAAACAGAAAAAATGTCTTTTTCTTTTTTTCTTTTCTTCCTTAATAAATTCATTGTCCGAGTGAACATTATAACCATTTGTTCTCATCCTATCGATATCACCTTATCTTCATATACATCTTTATATTTTTAAAAATTTAAATTTATATATTTTTCGTACACTTCTTTCCAATGAATTTATGCATATATGTCATACATTTCCCAAAGACTTTATTATTTCTCATAAAAACCGATATCTCAACAAATAAGGAGTTTTTCTTTTTGTTTTTCAATATAATCTATGATTAAAGTATCAAAAGATAAATATTATATTTTTTTAGGCAAATCATAATAAGGATAGTTAATTTTACCAATATTAAGATTAGATTAATAAATATTATTTAAAAGTAATTATGTAAGAATTGTCTCCACTGTAATCATATTATCATAACATGTTCATAATAATAGTATATTAAACTTTCATAAGATTAGTTTTTTATCATACATATATTCGTGATATTGGTCATTGTTCTAACGTTTGGATTATAAAATTATATCAAGATACTATAGTATGTGTTTGAGGACCCAACCACAAGGAAAATAACTTATATATGGATAGCTAAATTCTAAAGGAACTAATTTTTTCGTAGTTCTACTAAGACATTTATATCAACTTAATACGTTAACAAATACTAAAATAATTGTCTCATTAAATTTTATATATTTTTATTCAACTTGCAAAATATTAGGGATCTTATAAAATATACACACATGCCTGCATAATTAAAACACGAGAGTATTTTAAATTAAAAATTATATTTGAATAAATAAAAAACCACAATTTATACATACGTATATGGCCCAATGAAAATGGTCTAATTTTTTTATATATTTAAACTAATAGGCCCGACCCATAAAACAACAAAAGAATATAATATTTAGGAAAAATTCTATGACCTAGTTTTTCATTTATCAGACTTTCATTAACTAGCCGTAACATAATCATACACCTCGTCTATTCATTTCTTATAATTTTCAAAAATTGAATATTTTTCTCATTCAACGAAATTTTATGATTAAACCTACAAAAAGTTTGAAGAGATATTTAGATTACTAGAGGTGAAATTAAAAAAAAAATTGATTTTTTCATCTCATGTGTAGATCTAGATTTATATTTTCTTTTAGAAAATTATATTATTTATGTTTTTTTAAGCCCAAATCTAAGATTTAAAGCCTATAATATCAATTTAAGGTAATTGATTTGTATTTATTGTATTTGTTTGGTATTACCGAATATTTTTGTGTATAATCTGCACACCTTTTGTTAACTAGAATGCAATCTTATTTATTTGTTACATATTAATATTCAGAAAATACATTATTTGAAACAATTTAGACCTTAAAACATAATACTTTGATGAAATTGTGATCTTAATTTATTAGTATTTTGTACAGGAAAATGATTTCAGAAGTGGTCGTTGGTCATGACATTTCTTCTACAAGGTAAGTTTTAGACTAAAATATGTTTTTATACCTTTATTAATTTATCAAATTTATAATTTGAAATAAATATAAATTATATTTAGAATTTAAAATATGTAAGAATAATGTATAAAATATGATTTATTAATTTTCGACTCTATAGGAGGTTTAGTTTATCATATGGATTTTTTAAATTTGTAACCATTAACTCCTATATTCATTTATTCTAAAGTTTCATACAGAAAAGCTTAACATTGAAAAACTATCGTATGTGTACTATTAGTAGAATGTAATTTTCTTTTGAAAAGAAATAGAGAGTACAGCTCAATTAGATGTACAAGTATTGGTAAAAGAGAATACTTTTTAATTTAAAGTATGATAAAACATATAAAGAAATGAAGTTAATGGATATTTACTCAAGATGTGAAGGTATGACTACTGGTCTAGTACTTGGAGCTAACCATGGTGGAATTAAATTAATCACGAAATGAGCTATAGATTTAAACAGTGACATCATATAAACTAAGAATGGGAGAAGCTTTGTGAGTCGTTTAATCTAATTGGTGAAACAGTGACAGCAGATAAACCTAATGATGATGTCACAGTGACGGAAGGTGATGTCACTATGAGTGAGGAGGAGGAAGAAGAAGAAGTGGCTGGAGATAGTGAAGTATTTGAAGTTGAAGAGATTCTTGAAATTTGTTATGGAGATACGAATAAAGTTAAAAAATCTGGTCTACACTTTAAGGTTCGATTGAAAGGCTATGGCCCTGATAAGGACACATGGGAGCCTCGTGAAGGCTTAGGAAATTGTGGTGAAAAACTTAAGGAGCTTTTTACTAATGGGTTCAAATCAAATCTTTTACCTTTTCCTGGAAAAATCGATGTTATATGTTGAAGGCCACCTTGTCAAGGTATAAGCAGTTTTAACAGATTAAAGAAACTCAAAAAACCCATAAGAGGATGAAAAAAATAAACAATTGCAAGTGCTTATGGATATAGTAATATTTTTAAAGCCAAGATTTGTATTAATCGAGAATGTAGTAGATATAATCAAATTTCCACAGGGCTTTTTGCGACGCTACACCTTGGCCCGATTAGTAGGCCTTGGGTATCAAGCACGAATATGTATGATGGCTGCAGGTGCATATGGATTTCCTCAATTCCGTAGGGGTGCTTTACCTACCGAGAAATCGGGAAAGCCGTTGGTCCCAGACTATTCAATGAGCTTCGTAGGAGGTCCATCGTTGGTAGGCTTTGGTGGGATGAAACTGTTCCCACAGTTGTTACTAGAGCTGAACCACATAATCAGGTGATTTTGCATCTTGTGCAAAATCGAGTACTCACTACGTGAAAATGCAAGACTGCAAGGCTTCCTGGACTACTACAAGCTTCTTGGCCCGGTAAATGAGAGGTATATTCAAGTGGGGAATGTTGTGGCTGTTCCAGTAGAACATGCTTTGGGGTATAGTTTGGCACTAGCGTTTAAGGGAATTGCGAGGAATGAGCCTGTTTTATCTTTGCCTGATATTTTTTTGAAACCGATTGAGATTGTTAATGCTGAGAGTTCTAAGTTTGAGGGGGATTTATAATTAATATTATTAATTATTGGAGATTTGTTAGTAGGAGGGAGGTGGAGTATTTGGTTGGATTATTGAACTTGTTATATTAGAGTTTTCGGTACACTTTGCTGAAGATTTACTTGCGTTACTGAAAGAATGGAGAAGCTTTGTGAGTCGTTTAATCTAATTGGTGAAAAGGTGACATCAGATAAACCTAATGATGATGTCACCGTGACGGAACATGATGTCACTTTGACTGAGGAGGAGGAAGAAGAAGAAGAGGCTAGAGATAGTGAAGTATTTGATTTGGGTGTTTTTTTGATGAAGAAGCTCGAAAGAGATGGCCTCACCGGTACAAAAAGAAAAAGGGAAATAGTGACGTCATTCAAGAAAAGAAGCACTACTCTCAAGGTTTAGTGGACACAGAGACTTTCAATCTCCATGATAATGCTTTCGTGAAGGCAGGAAAAGACGAAGATCACTACATTTGTAATGTAGTGGAAATGTTCGAATCAGTAGATGACTATCTTTTCTGCATGGCTCAGTGGTCCTACCGAGCAAAAGATACAGTCATTGATAAATGTGAAAATCACATACATGAGAAATGTGTGTTTCTCTTAGAGATAAAAGATGACAATCCATTGGATTGTCTCATCAAGGAGCTAAACATCATTCATATACCTAATAACGTTGATTCAGAAAAGAAAGCTCAATTAATATCCGAATGTGACTTTTACTATGACAAGATTTATTTACTACCCTACTCTACATTCATGAATATTCCACCCAATAACTTATCCAAGATTAACTAAACAAAATCAACTGTTTCATCTGAATGTGAAGCCATAAATAATAAAACAGTAATTACTAAAGGTAAAGATAAAGATAAAGAAATGAATTTAATGGATATTTACTCAGGATACGGAGGTATGAGTACTGGTCTCGTACTTGGAGCTAACTGTGGTGGAGTTAAATTAATCACGAAATGGGCTATAGATTTAAACGCTTGCATGCGTGTGGGTTTGAATCTATAACCCATTTCGTGATTAATTTAACTCCACCACGGTTAGCTCCAAGTACTAGACTAGTACTCATACCTCCACATCGTGAGAAAATATCCAATAACCTCATTTCTTTATCTTCATTTTTACCTTCAGTAATTTCTGTTTTATTATTTATGGCTTCACAAAAACATACATATGTATCCATGTCTTTTCGACTCGGTGTAGTAGAAAGAGGAGAATAAAAGATATACCGAAAAGTGTGTTGGTCACTAATAGGAATTAAATATATAATGGTCAAGTTATTTAACTTATTTACTTGATTATTTTTTTATTATTGACCAATCTAGATTTTACTATATCTTTTGTTTATTTGATTGATACAAATTATAAAAGTGGGATGATACTTAAGTAAACCTACACTGCTTAAATTACTATGCCTTGATCCTTTTCTTTTTAACTTATTCGTATTTTTTGGTTTTATGTTTTGTTTGATTTTATAGTATTGATGATATACGTACGCTCGATGTGCAAGCCTAGTGAAAATAACTTTATAAAAAAGAAGAACAAAAACCGCTCTCGATGTGGCAAAGGGTATGAAGTACCTGCACACATGCAACCCTGTTATAGTGCATCGAGACCTCAAGACTTCAAATCTACTCATTTATAAAAACTGACATGTTAACGTTAGTGATTTTGGTTGGATACAATAGATCTTCAACTACTACGCACAAATAAACCTTTTTGTTATTTTTCAAAAATTCTCACTCATTTAATCGATTTCATATACCCCATAAATGTAATGGTAGATAATTCAAAATCAGCCTTATGTTTCAATATATAATGTTAGGTTTCAATTTTTATTGTTGTTAAGAATAATTGAAATTGAATGTATTGTTGGATCCAATATTGTATTTATTTTCATCAATCGTGGTTTTGTGCTCATCCATGTTTTTTTGGCTAATTGTGTATTTTTATTACGTGTACAACTGCATGAGACATGTAGTATTGTTGGATTTTCATTACATTATGGGGTGTACTAAACGTGGGAGGTCAATTGGTATAGTTTAGAATTTGGGAGGTATAATATTTTTTTTGGAAATACTTCATGTAATGTGTTAGTAATTATCCATTTTAACTATGGACGAATATTATGGAGTATATGATTTGTTGATGACCCAGACGATATGATGGGAGTTTATCATGTGGCTTTTTTTCTACTTTTGTAGTCATTAATTACTAATATTATTTATTCAAAATATGGGTGAAGAAAAAATAACTTAAAATATTATAAGTTATGTACTATTAGTACAATTCGATTTTCTTTTGGAAATAAATGGAGAGAAAAACTATATTAAATGTAGGAGGAGCTTAATAAGAGAGAACAGATTTATTTTTAAGTTTTAGCGTTGAAAAAACATAAGTTATATAAAAATAATATATAAAAGTGTTTTGTATTGGTTATCATATAGTATCACACGTTATTTTATTCTTACTTATTATCTGTATTATATATTATGTGTATGAGTTGTTAAAATAAAATTATCTTTATATATATATATTTGTAAGCTACAAGAAGTAAAGCAAAATGGCCTTGGTCCATTTATAAATATTAATTAACAATGAATTAGTATTCCTACTTCTACATTTATTAATACAAATCTAGATATACATGTAAATTATACCTTGATAGATTTAATATAATGTTTCGAAAACTATGTAACACAAAAAGTGTACATATATTAATACTAACAAGATTTGGACTTTTTGAGCTATAAAAATGAATTAAATGGTTGATTATGTTAGAAATTAGTAGTAGTTATATATTATTTATGTTATTTTTATATATATTAAATGATAATGGTTAATATGTGAATCTAAAGGTGTTTTCAATTGTTATTTATTATAGGGTTTAGTGGTTTAATGGTTTAATAACGAATTGTTGGTAAAGATTTATGGGTTTCACTACTCCGCGTTAGGCTTCCAGCGACTACATGTGTTGTCGCTGATGATAAGAGAAGTAGTCGCAAGAAATCAATTCAAGGATCTAACGACTACAAGTTGTCGTTGAAAGTTAGACGCGAAAAACTAGTCGTTAGAAGGTGAACCTTACGACTACACGCGAAGAAGTAGTCGTTAGAGAGTGTGGCATTACTAACGACTACTATGTAGTCATTAGATAGCGATCCTTCTAGCGACTACTTAGTAGTCGTTAGTACAGTAGTTATCAACGACTACATTGTAGTCGAGAAAAGATAACTTTATTAACGACTACTTTGTAGTCGTTATTATAACAATGTATAGCGACTACTTAATGTAGTCAATAACGACTACTATGTAGTCGCTATTATTAATTTTTATTTTTTAAAAAAAATAAAAAAACACAATTTTTGAATTAATTTTAATTAACTACTCTAATTAAATATAATTTGAAAATCATATTTTTTTTAAATACAATTAATAAATAAAAATACAATTAATAAATAAAAATACAATTAATAATTCAAAATAATTAATTAAAATATATAATTAAACCAAAGTCAAACCAGGTCAAACCAGGTCAAAGTCAAACCAAACCACACCAAAATAAACTTAAAGTCTTAATACAAAACCAAACCAAATAAAATTAAATTAAAAGTCTTAATAGATAGTAAAATAAACACCAACAACGTCCACGATATATAGAATCTGAGCCGGGTATAAACATCTTCATAATTCCCGGGCTCGTCATCATTTTCACCATCTTCACCATCATCACTACTACTATAATCATCATCTTCTTCCTCTTCATAACCACTAGGACGAGTGGGGCCCGCATTCATAGGCTGGAAGGGGGTATCGCCTTTCTCTGCCGTCAACTGATTAGCATACGCGATGGCATCATTCACAATAGCCATCGAAAAAGCTGGAGGCTGAGTGCTAGTAGAGCCTTCAGGGCAAGGGAAGGGAGGAAGACCGCTAGATACTCGGAGTTCGTTAATCGCCGCCATCATCTCCTCGTGTTGTTCGTTTTGGGCTGGAGTAGTCTTAGCCTTCTTCTTTGATTTTCTCGGACGGCCAATTCCCGGTATAAAGCTCCTCTTCGGTGACCCGATCGCCTTCGCGGTTCTCCTCACATAATCGTATTGCTCCTTTTGACTCAAGCCTTGACCATCGGTTGACTCAGATTGACTCTGAGTCACGTTTTCCTTCATCGCGTCCTTGAGCAATTTCTGTTACATAATAAACAAAAAATTAATTAAATTTCAGTTAAGATGAAAAAAATAATTAATAATTGACTTTTAAAAAAAAACTTACATCGGCTTTTTCGTAGCCCTCCGACCTCCACTGTTTGGTCTTCTTGCTTTTCCCCACCACCTCGTAAAAACCACCTATACGCGGAATTGGGATATGTTGTTGGGTAGCCTCATCCCTGATCACCAGATTCTCTCCCGGGATTAATTCTTCACCCTGTTTCATAAAAATAAAAAATATTCAAAATAAATAATAAATAATAAATTAATAATTAAAAAATTTACTTAAATAAAAAACCACCTCGTATAGCATATCCCGAGTTCGGGAATACCTCCTCAACCCCGCTCCACTCTTGTTTTTTTGCTTTTCTCGATTCTTTTTATTTTCTTCTGCTTGATGCTGAAAAAAATTTAAAATTCAATTATTAATACAAACTATTATAATTTAAAATATATACTTAAATTTAAAAAATCAAAAGTTCACCTTCGCTTTTCTCGATCCCCAATACTCACAACACTTATCCCACACCTCGTCCGATAACCAATCCGGCTTCAACCCTTTTTTCCAAGAGTAATGCTATATATGACCCCTTCACCCCTTCACCTCCTATGTGGAGCCTTATGTGGCATTAAATGAAAGAGAGAGAAAAAAGTTATTTAAGAAAGAGAAACATGATAATTGGTTTTTAAATTTCCATATAGGCTCCACATAAGGGGTGAAGAGGTGAAGGAGTGATATATAGCATTACTCTTTCTCCAAAACCTCTTCTTCACGTAATGTTTGTAGTCCTTAAATCGAATCCTCATCGTATCGTCTAAGTTTCCTAAAATAGAATCCCAGTCTTTCCTCTTTCTCCAATTTTTTATGTCAAAATATTTCTGTAAAAAAATATATTATTTAAATTTAAATTAGAATAATAAATTAAGTTTAAAAAATATTAACAATTTAATTTTTATCGATAATCTCTTAATCACGGCGTTTTTGTCCGCGTCCGGTACTTTATTCCAAGCCGGGTGATAGGGCGGAATCCTCTCGCGAACTGTAATCCCGATCACTTGCGCAACGTGGTGCCCACTACTTGCCTGATGGACTCCACGTGTCGTCCAGCATACAGAAATCTACCGGCAAAGGCCACCCTACAGCTTTTAGTGCCCTCATCGCAGTTTTGAGGGCAGCGCTACCCCTTTTTTTCCGTCTAGGGAGATCTGTTTTAACATTGAATTAATTAGTGTTTATTTTTTAAGCAATTATTGATTTGAATTTGTTTATTTACCGGGCTGGTTTGCACAGTCGGCTATGTTTCTATTTGGATTCTGATTTGGTTCTCTACCCCACCGTCCCCTCCGTGCTGTCTAGTCGGCCTATCTAGCATTTTGTAGGGAAATTAAAATATAGAATAAAAAATAACATAAAAAATACTAAATTATTACATCACCAAAAATAAAAACATGAAAATAAAATAAAATAAATTATTACAATCATAAATTAAATAAATAAAATAAATTAATAAACGTAAATAAATCATCGCGAATCTTTAATATCCAATATTATAGCACACATACAATCTGTATTATACAAAAATAATTATATTAGTCATATAATAAAATAATTTATAATTTTTTTAATATTTGAAAATCTATTATTATATAGTAAAATAAAAAATATGTTCCTTTAATTGCATAAAAGTCCCTATATTTTTTTTAAATTGCATAAAAATCCCTATATTTTATTAAAGTCCATGAAAGGTCTTATATTTTATTTTTCTTAATTTTGCAGAAAAGTCCCTATATTTTTTAAAAAATCGTATAAAAGTCCTTATTTATTTTTATAAATTGTATAAAAGTCCCTATTTAAGTTTATAAAATTGCATAAAGGTCCCTATATATTTTTTAAAAATTGCATAAAGGTCCCTATATATTTTTTAACACAATTTTAGCCTACATAATAATTTCATTCTAGCACTTTTTTAATCTAACATTTTCTAAAAATCATAACAAAGATTAAAAAATTCCCAAAAAATCATACTAATTAATTTTTAAACAAAAACCATGAATTACATATTTAAATTAGCAAAAACTAAACCCTAATAACACTATTCATTCTCGGAATTATGAATCAAGCATCAAAAAAAGGAAAAAAATTTAATTAGATTTCACAAATTAGATTTTTCACTCATTTAACATCAATTTTTGGTTTAAAAAAAATTCATACAACACTCTAATTACACCCTAATACTCTCGGAATTAAAAATAACATGTAATCATCAAAGAAGAAAAAAAGAAAAAAAAAAGACATGAAAATTAAAAGTAAAAAATTGGTTGGAATACTTAACTTATATGATGAAATTGCACCTGATTTGGTGTTGAATCCATGCTATATTGATTCGGATTGAAACACAAACAAAAAAAAATTGATTAGAAATAAAAAAATTGAGGAAAAAAAGCTTAATAAAAGATAAAAAATGGAATGGAATGGGATTTGGTGTTGGATTTGCTTACCTTTGATGAAGATTTGATTCGAGAATCACCCCTTGGAGTGGCTGAAAATGGAATGGAATGAGGTCTCTTTTTTTAGAATTTTTGTATAAGGAATGAGAGTGGAGAATGAGCTCTCGGTGTAGATATAGGGCTTTTTTTCTAGCGACTACTTCGTGTAGTCGCTAGAGACAAGGAAAGTAGTCGCCAGAGAGTGGATTACTTACACGTGTCTGTATTTTGACCACGTCAACAGGTCTTTGGCGACTACAATGTAGTCGCTAGACATCAAAGTAAAACGCATGTCCTTTCGTGGGCGGGAAAATGGACCGCCAGCGAGTAATAGGAAATTAATTCGATATTTCGCGACTACTATGTAGTCGCTAGTGGCATAGAGTTATTAGCGACTAGTTCATGAACATGAACTAGTCGCTAGAAGTATAAAGTAGTCGCTAGAAACTTTTTTTTTTGTTTAAAAAATAAACGTAAATCCATTTGCAATAATCCAACATTTCAATTCACTTCCAAGTAATCATTTAAATTAAATTCAATTCCTCACTATCAATAAATTCTATTTAGCTTCATGCAATCAATCGTATGGGGTATCTAGTCAACGTTTAGGGTCAATCTCGAGAGTTTGGGTTATCTGGTCAACATTTAGGGTCAAACTCGAGTGTTTGGGGTCAAAGTTGAGTTATTTGGGTCAAACTTGAGTGTTTGGGGTCAAACTTGAGTTATTTGGGTCAAAGTTGAGTGTTTGGGGTCAAAGTTGAGTGTTTGGGGTCAAAGTTGAGTTATTTGGGTCAAAGTTGAGTGTTTAGAGTCAAAGTTGAGTGTTTAGAGTCAAAGTTGAGTGTTTGGAGTCAAAGTTGAGTGTTTGGGGTCAAAGTTGAGTGTTTGGGGTCAAAGTTGAGTGTTTGGGGTCAAAGTTGAGTTATTTAGGTCAAAGTTGAGTGTTTAGAGTCAAAGTTGAGTGTTTAGAGTCAAAGTTGAGTGTTTAGAGTCAAAGTTGAGTTATTTGGGTCAAAGTTGAGTGTTCAGAGTCAAAGTTGAGTTATTTGGGTCAAAGTTGAATGTTTAGAGTCAAAATTGAGTTATTTGGGTCAAAGTTGAGTGTTTAGAGTCAAAGTTGAGTGTTTAGAGTCAAAGTTGAGTGTTTGGGGTCAAAGTTGAGTGTTTGGGGTCAAAGTTGAGTGTTTAGAGTCAAAGTTGAGTGTTTAGAGTCAAAGTTGAGTGTTTAGAGTCAAAGTTGAGTGTTTAGAATCAAAGTTATGTTATTTGGGTCAAAGTTGAGTGTTTAGAGTCAAAGTTGAGTGTTTGGGGCCAAGGTGAGTGTTTGGGGTCAAAGTTGAGTGTTTAGAGTCAAAGTTGAGTGTTTAGAGTCAAAGTTGTGTTATTTGGGTCAAAGTTGAGTGTTTGGAGTATCTAGTCAACTATATAAAAAGTATAAAAATACAAATTCACCTCAAATATAAAAAGTTTAAGTCAATAAAATATTTTAATACAAATAAACCAAAAAAAAATCTCCTAATCAGAATCATATCCACTAACAACTATAGGTTCGTCATCGCTATCAACCTCAATAGGTTATTCCTCATCACCGTATTCATCCAAGGTGTCATCTTCAATTTCCTCGTTTTCATCAACAACCATATCAAAAGTCAAATCAACAAAAAAATGAGCAGGGTCAATCTCGATCTCCTTGGAGGATGCCAAGTTCACCGGATTGGAAATCGTCTCCGTGTTCACTAAAGGGATAGTGACACTCGAGTCTCCAGTAGGCATTGATTCTGCACCCCATAACTCGGGACTCCATCCATGTCTATCGTTGAGTTCCCATACTACTTTCCATCCTTTTTGTGATTTCCTTGGGTTAATCTCATCGATGTAAAATACTTTTTTTGCTTGAGTAGCTAAGATGTACGGCTCTGTTTCCCAAAAAAATTTAGACGTGTTAATAAGAGTTACCCCATTCTCTTCTCTCGGTTTACTCGTGTTATACCAATTACACTCGAACATCACAACGGAACAGTCATCGTCAAATGTGACATCTATAACCTTGACTAATTCACCGTAATAAGGTTTTCCATCATAGATGGTGGATACCCCGTAATCTTGTTTCACCCTTGTTTCACCCTTTTCACGAGTGACCTATTTAACACCATTCACAACACATGAATCGTACTTATAAACTGCACCATGGGACTTACTAGCCAATGAAATCATCTCACTTGTAGCGAATGCATCACCTTCTTTTTCCATTTCATAAACCTACAAGCATAAACAATTATAACAATGTTGTCTAAAATGGAATATAAATTTTGTATTTTGAATGGATCTATACCTTAAGCAAAAACCAGTCTCGAAAATTTAGCCGGTGTTTCCTATCTTTATCAGCTACAGTACCCGATAGCGTGGCTTTGTGTTCTCTGCACATTTGACGATTAAAATGAATACATTTATCATAATAAATAAACATTTAATAAATAAACATTTAATAAATAAATTGAAAACTTACGTCATCAAATGTTGGATTTCATCGCAATTATGTAGGATATACCAGTCGATTTGCTCCTTCTCGTTGTATTGCAAATTACCATACTCTTGTTTACCTATAGGAATACATTAGCTCTTAAATACGGACAAATCTTTAGGCTGAGCTTCGATCTCAGGATATCTACCCGGATCATTAAAATTTGTTTTTTCTTCTATAAGGTAACGCGATATGAATGTCAAAGTCTTCTCTACAACGTATCCCTCGGCGATTGAACCCTCCGGCCTAGCCGGGTTTCGTATGTACTCCTTTAATTTCTTCAGATACCGCTCAAACGGGTACATCCAACGCATCTGAACCGGTCCCCCTAACAAAGCTTCGTCGTATAAATGTATGACCAGGTGGATCATTATATCGAAAAACGCGGGAGGTAAAATCATCTCCAATCTACACATAACTTCAACCACTTTCACCTTCCCCTTTTCTAACTCTTTCCTACTCAGATTTTTATTACACACAACTCTAAACACGTTGGCTAGCTCGATAATCTCGTCACTAATCGCTTTGTCTTCGAAAAGACCTGGTATACTAGCCACAAATAGGTAATGCATCAACACGTGACAGTCGTGAGATTTCATTCCTATAATCTTGCCCAAGTCACTTTGAACGTTATTTCTCAAACTCGATGCGAATCCATCGGGAAAATTCTGTGCCTTCAGCCAGTCAAGAAATACTTTCCGTTTTTCCGTGGATAACGTATAACTAGCTCGAGGCATTGCTTTTTTACAATTTCTCTTTGTCAACCACAAATCTGGCCTGATTTTCAATTCCTCAAGATCAATTATCGCTTTCACGTTGTCTTTGTTAAGTTTCCATCAAGACCTATAACTGTGCCGAGAAGAGCATCACACACATTTTTCTCGCAATGCATGACATCAATGGTATGTTTCAACAAATTTTCGGACCAATAAGGTAAACGATAAAAGATACTTTTTTTCTTCCAATTGAATACACGAGGAACAGTCTGTCTCACGATCTTTCCCCCAAAATCCTTGTGTTTCCCGGGAAGAACAATGGGAAGCCCATCTAACTGTGTCTGAATATCGGCAGGTCTATATTTCTTCGGTGGGCCCCTACAATCGGATTTCTTGTACAAAACTTTTCATTTCTAAAACGATGGCCGATAGGTAACCAACGTCTATGGTCGAAGTAAGCAACCCCTTTCTTCACGCTCAATGACGGAGTAGAATCCATGCATTCTGGACAAGCTTTGTAACCTTGACCCGACCATCCCGAGGTGTATGACCTAGCGGGAAAATCGTTAGTCGTAGACAACAAAAAAACCTTCATCGTAAACTCTTCCTTCTTGTGGGCATCATAAGTAAGAATCCTTTATCCCACAACTCTTCCAACTCATCTATAAAAGGTCGAAGAAAGAGGTCCATGTCCTTGCCGGGTGAACGGGGTCCCGGAATCAACAAACAAAGCTGGAATGTCGTCTCCTTCATACACTCCCACGGTGGTAAGTTGTAGACGGTCAATATAACTGGTCACATGCTGTACGAGTTGTTTTGCATAGAGAAAGGGCAAAAGCCATCGATACCCAAACCCAAGAAGACGTTCCGAGGTTCACTAGCAAACTCAGGATGTAACTGAACAAATTTCTTCCAACTATCACCGTCAATCGGATGACGCAACAAATCTGGATCTGTATTCTTCCCTGTTTGGTGCCAGGTCATATTTTCGGCAGTGTGTCTCGAAGCATAAAGTCGCTGCAGCCTAGGGGCAATCGGGAAATATCTGAGTTTCTTATGCGCTACTTTCAGACCCTTCTTCGGGTCCCATCTGGATTCACTACATACTGGACAATTTTCGAGGGAGGCATTATCCTTGTAAAACAAAGCACAATCTTTCACACAAACATCGATGGTATTCTAACCCATACCTAAATTTTTTAACTTTTTGTTGCATGCCTCGTATGAATCGGGCAAGGTATGAGGTTTTGGCAACACACAGCACTAAAGATCAAGCAACTCGGTGAAAGACGTGTTGGTCCACTTGTTCCTCACCTTCACGTGCATTAGGTTCGCAATGAAATTTAATGAACTCATAACATCACAACCAGGGTATAACTTGGTTTCTAAATCGGAAAACATCGTTTTGAATTTGCCACGAGCTGAACTGTTCGAGTCTTTCATCTCGGTGTCACCGGAATGACCACCAACCTCGTAATTAGGTCTCAAATCCCCGTATACATCCAACATTTCATTTTCTTCATATCGAGTCTCGGGAATATCCTCGATCTCACCATGATTTGTCCAAATATCATACGACTCCAAAACCCCAAACTGTAAAAGATGTGACCTAACTTTGACCACCGTATACCGACGATAACTCGAACATTCATTACACGGACAAAAAATTGTTTCTTCACTAGGAGGTTTATTTTTTTGAGCAAAAGCGAGGAATGCTTCTATCCCCTTAAAAAATGGAAGCGAAACTTTATGAGCGGTACCAATCCAACCCTTATCAATACCCGAAGCCATAGTCAACTATTACAATATGAAAGAATACAACATAAATGTTTCATAAATAAAATGAAAAAAAAAATTATTACCTCACCAAATAAATACATAAAAAATAAAATGAAAAAAATCATTACATCACCGATTACATAAATGAAAAAAAAATGAAAAAAATTATTACATCACCGATTAAATAAATAAATATAAAATGAAAAAAATTATTAAATCACCGAT
Organism: Nemophila menziesii; assembly: GCA_029959085.1. Lineage (NCBI taxonomy): Eukaryota > Viridiplantae > Streptophyta > Magnoliopsida > Boraginales > Hydrophyllaceae > Nemophila > Nemophila menziesii. The sequence goes on from JARWIR010000044.1 coordinate 1,661,758, forward strand.
TAAATAAATAAATATAAAATTAAAAGCACACAATATATTACATCACCAAATAAATGCATAAATATAAAATTACAAGCATACAAAATATAACATCACAAAATAAATACATAAATAAAGAATTAAAAGCATACAAAATATAACATCACTAAATAAATATATGTCCTATTTATGCTTTTATGCATCATACAATAATATATAATACAAATATATATATATATATATATATATATATATATATATATATATATATATATATATATATATATACATATATATTTATAATTCACATAAAATTATAAGATGATTAGAGATATATACATAGTGATATTATATATTTAGCATTAACTATACAATTGTAATCAAATAAGGTAAAGATGAAAAAGACACATACTTTTGGGCAAATTTGGAAGGAAAAATTGATAATTGAGGCGGTCCTACGTTGATGTTTGACCCGGGAAAGCTTGTCCACGTGTTGAAATACCTAATAAGTGATACTATTTACCATTTACTACACAATTGCATGAAAGTAAAAGAAATTTGAATGAGTTTTATGGAACAAAAAATACCTACTTTTGGGCAAATTTGGAAGGAAAAATTGATAACTGAGGCGGTCCCACGTTGATGTTTTACCCGGGAAATCTTTTCCACGTGTTGAAATAATTTTTGATGATGAATTGTGGAAAAAAATTGGGAGAGTTTTGAGAGAAAGAAAGAGAAATTATATAATAATGGTGTATTGAGTAAAGCAATTCGCAAGTCACTGTTGAAAACACGCTACCACTATTCGCGACTACACGTGTAGTTGATGTCTCCTCATTTTTGATAGATTTATATTAGGATGAGACATCATTTTTAGTGATTTAGGAAGTCATTTAGTCGATTTTCTTGAGAAATAGTGCACTTTCCTATTTTGAGTCTTGATTTAGTAAAATAATATTTTTAGAGCATATTGGGTTTAATTATTTATTGAGTGTGAAGCTTTAAAGATAATTATGGAGATTAATTAGATTCCAAGTCAAAGACTACAAGATATGGAAAGAGATAGACATGGTAATTGGAGATAAGGAAATAAAAGCTAAAAACATGGAAAAGGAAAAGCTACCTTAATCCTGAATTTCTGCACCTACGACCACAAATCAGCTTATATCTCAAGAACGGTGTGGAATTTGGAGAAACGGTCAAGAGCAAAGTCGAAGATCTTTCCGAGACGATGAATTTGGTGTACTCATACACGTCAAACGGATGAGTATTGAAGCTGCTAGGACCAAAACAAAAATGGGCCTGATTGCATGTTTTTAGGGTTACGAATTTGAGTTGGGCTTGGATTCCACTACTTACTTCTCCTTCAAGAAAACGAATTAGGGCTTCATAAACACCTATAAATGCACCCTTAAACCATTGTAAACATGTCCTTGCTCAGTTGCAAAGTATAGGCTTAGTCTTTACTTATATTTTCTTAGTTTCAAACAATAGCTTAGTCCTTTAGTTAGATATTCATCCTTAGAATCAAGCTATTCATCCAAGAAGCAAGTTGACCTGTAGAGGAAGACAAGAAGAAGAAGATTGGAGACTGACAACTCCTCTTCTACATCTCACCCTCTCTATATTTAGAGTAATTAGCTATAGATCTATTCTCAACCATATTTCTAAGCTTTTATTCTGTAAGTTTACTTTTAATTGTTGGATTATTATTGTGTCTTTAAATACTATTTGGTTATTTTAATTGATTAAGCTTGGCGTATATTGTATTATGTGTTTTGACTTATTTCCCTAGAATTGGCCAATCTTAGGATTAATCTTAGTTATTGACAACACCACATAATCGTCTAGTGTAACTAGATAGCCATTAAGGTTTGATTTAATCTCCAAACATTACTTAGGAATCCCTAGTAGTGGAGAGGTTGCTCCTAAGTCTAGAAAAGGCTAGGTAGGTATTAGAATCCTGGTTAATATATAATGCTTAATGTGACAGGTTAGAATAACAATTTAGTAATAGACCTAGTAATCCTAATCTATTTGACTTACTTTCATATTTAGTTATTTGTTTTATTTATTTATTTGCGTTAGATAGTATTTATATTATTTTATCTTTTCATACTTTATTCCAAGCATATAAATTCATCTACGCTTGTTAAATATAAGTAGATCTAACGGATACAATCCCTGCGAACGAACTTGACTTATCATTAAAACTTGCAAACGATCTGTGATACTCGCAGTGAGTTCCGTGGTTCTCAAGGGTGTGTGACTCTTTATTATTATCTTTATTTATCTATTATTTTATCACACCTTTGCCCCCACCAAGTTTTTGGCGCCGCTGCCGGGGATTTATCTTTAAGTTAAATCTATTTTGTGTTTATTTAGTGTAGAAGTTATTTGTTTTCAGTTTTACGCGTTTTCCTTTTAGTCTATTCTCAGGTTTATTAGGTATGGAGAATTATTACGCACAAAATATGCATGGGGCCCGAAGTCAAAATTTTTATCAAGAAGGTTCGAGCTATCAATTACAAGCTCCACCACAACCCATGCATAATCCACAAAATGAAGCTATAACAGAAATGATGGATAAATTATTGATTCTGGTTCAAAATTTTACGCAGCTCAACAATAAAACATCCAAGGAGCTAGCTGAAAAAGTGGAAACCCTGGAGACACAAGTCACTCAAGTGACCAATTCTTCTCTAAAATTCCAACAAGAGTTTCCACCGTTAATCCGAAGTATCATAGAAGAACAGGTTCGACAAGCTCTTCCGTCTCATCAAGTTTTTGAAAGTATAAGTTATTTGGAAAACATGGAAGAGCAACATGCGGAAAATATAGATGCTAATACAACCTTAATACGTTCTATGCACCAAAAATATCAAGCAATGGAGCAAAGATTAACGGAACTCACTACGATCAATCAACAGATACAACAAGAATTACATAAGAAACTGGGTTCTAGCAATGTTGGGTTCGAAATTTCAACCGTAGAAGAACCAACCAAGCTTAGCTTAGAAGAAGTAATTGTTAAAGATTCAATTGCGAAGGAGGTTGATCCAGAATTCAGACATGTGGAAGAAGAAAAAGAAACCGATAAAGAAGAGACAACCGCACAAAAGGTGCAAAAAGAAGAAAGTAAGGTGGAACCACCACCCACACAACCATTACAATCACCACCTCATCTACAAAGAATTACATATCCTAGTGGTGATACTAAATCTGAAACGTCAAGACCAAAAGAAATCATTGTTCCTATACTCGACGTCCCATACATGCAAACTGGCCTAGGTAAACAAATTGATGATGATGCCACTGAAATCGATAGCGGTGTTTGGTTCGATGTTGTTGAAGAGTTCAGCCTTCAAGAAGATGAGGAAGTGGAATCACCACAAGTTCCACTTAATGAGCTAGAAGAACAAAGCATGATATGCATAGAGGACGTAATCGCATATAAAGAGCCTACATCACCGATAGTCTGTAAAGAAGATCTGTCCAAGAAGAGTGAGGGTGTAGAAGTTGAGATCAAGAATAGGAACCATACTAAAGAAAGCTTGACAACCATTCCAAAGAAGCTACCACAAAAGATGCAAGATCTTGGAGCTTTATATCTCCAAATTAATATAGGTGGTAATTTCAAAGCTAAAGCGATGTGTGACTTGGGTTCAGGAAGGAATATCATGCCCAAGAGTCTGTTCGAGAAGTTAGGCATGGGAGATGCCAAAAGAAAAGATATTGATTTGCTGCTCCTAGATAATTCAACGATAAAACCATGGGGAGTCATTGAAGACGTGCTTGTCCAAGTAGGTACTTTAACTATACCTACATATTTTTTATCCTTAATAGCATCGCAGGTCAACATGTTCCATTGATACTTGGACGCCCATTCTTGGCGACAAGTCACATCATAATTGATATTCATAGGGGAACCGTGACTTTCCAAGTGGGAAAAGAATCTAAAATATTCCACTTGGTGGATGAAAAGCATGAGGAATCACGTATAGAAGAAGCCCCGACACTCTGAGTTGTGACAAAAGAAATTAAAAATAAAGTCCACAATAAACCCGTGAAAAAGAGAATCAAAAGTGAGTTGGGGTTGGTGACATAGTTGCATGGAAAGCCCCCAAACAAGAGAATAGACCACGGGGATTCAAGGATTCGTGGATGGGTCCGTTTGTAGTTACAAGAGTAATTTCGTCAAAACGGATTGAAATACAAGCTATGAAGGGTCACAAACTTCGGATAGTAGATGAGCATAGCCTAACCCGTTGTTGGGGAGGTTATGTACGCAAGCCTTAATCGAGGTAACATGTCTAACTTTGAAAGACGTTAAACAAAAGTGCTGTACGGGAGACAACCCGTAGTTTTTTTAATTTTCATGTCTTTTACGTTTTTAATTTATGTTTAATTTAGTTTTTCTTAGTTGATATTGCATATTTGAGAAAGGTATTAGTGTTTTTGATGATCAGGTATTGGAGAAATCGAGTTGGGGAAGGCGAACAGAACTTTTTCGGAAAAACTGAAGCAGGGTTGCGGTATACCGGACCTCAGCCGCGGTATACCGCAGGTGAAAACCCGTGCCACGGTAGCAGCCACGTGTTTTAGGCAGAAAAGAAAAAAAAATAGCTGATGGGTCCGGTATACCGGACCCTATACCGCGCCATGCACCGCACAAACACGTGCCACGGGGTCCTACCACGGGTATTTTGACGTAGGAAGCGCGGAGCACCCCCGCGATACACCACGCCATGGTCCGCAGAGCAAAAACACGTGCCACGGGGTCGTACCACGGGTATTATCCAGTGGGTAAAAATATTGGAGCATCAGATGTTCCGGTATACCGGAGGATATGCCCGGTATACCGCGCCACGCCGCCAGAGAGAGAAAGTTGCGGGTTGAGCTTATAAAAGAGGTATAGAGCTATTAATTCCGAATTTCATAAACCTCAAGCCTCTTTCTCTTCTCCAAAACTCTCCCAACTCCATTGAAGCTCATAAAAATCTTCACCCAACATCAAAACACTACCAAATCACCATGAATTCTCATCCAAATCCTTCCCTACATCATTACAAAGAAGATTCAAGCACCCAAATCATATCAAAACACCTATAAACCAAGAATCAAAACCATGAATTTCAAAATCTTCTTCTCAAAATCCTTAAACCCATATCATCAAAACTTGATTCAATCAAACCCACATGGAGAATTGTCATCCTAACACCTTTCCTAACCAAAATAAAGCTTGTTCCACCTATGATCAGGAGTTACAAATTTCAAGAGTGTTTCAAGCTTTGAGTTGGGGGTCAAAAGAGATGATGAAGAGAATAGAAATATTATCAAGTGTATGGGATATGAAGAATCAAAGCAAGATATTGGGTAAGTTCTATATGAAATCAAATGAGATGGATACTAGTTTGGGAATAATTACAAGATAATTGGAGTCAAGCAATTAGAGAGGAACCAGTTTTTGGTGGATTCAAATCCTAAAAAGCAAGCAATTGTAATTAGGGAACAGAAGATGCCAATACCTCTTCTAATCAAAGATTTCTATATCAAAGATGAATAAAAGCTTCTGGGACGCTAGTAGTTGTGTTCAAAACATATTCCTGGATAAACACCTTCACATGAGAGATTATTCAAGAGCAAAGTTGGAAGAAGATTAACAAGAGATTTCGAGGGTGTGATTGATTGGGATGGAGCATAAGAAGATGTAAGGGAAAGCGAAATTGGTGATACTAGAAGTTTACATACATGAAAGCATTGCACCCTATTCCGGGTATTGATCAGGCAAGGTAAATAGCCTCGAAGAGTATGTTTTCTTTCTTCCTTACCATTTCTTTTATGTGCAATATGTGCTAAAATTTTAATTTCTCTTATTTTATTGTCGAGTCTTTTCGAGTCGTGGGGACACGACTCATTTTTGAGTTGGGGGTGTGGGGATTCGTTGTCTCTCATCTCCATTTTGCTGTTTTTTTAGGTAAAATTAAATTTTTTGAAGGTTTAGATGTATGAAGAGTGTGTTTAATAGCTTAAAAGCATAAGCTCAGTAAGTTAATGATAGGAAGTAGTATGTTTATGAGCTATTTTATTTTGTATGCTTTGAGTATTTGCAGGAAAACACACATTGATAGTAAAGAAAAGATTAGTAAGCAATGCGATAGAAAGTATGTTCGATCTCAGGGAACCTTGAGAAGTGTGTAGGCCGTGAGATCCAAGCTAGTTGACAAAACCATTTGATGAAAGTGATAAAGGTAAGAAAATAACGAAATTACATAGTGTAGAAAGTGATTAAGGCGGTTCTTTCATATTTGAAGCCTTTGAAGCCTTTTTATACCTTCTCACCTTGTTATTTTTGATTTTATATATCCTTCTCAGCCCCTTCTAGCCTTTCTAAAGCTTTTTATTGAACCACGTTATAAGCCATATCCCTTTAGATTATAGGACTTTTCCATATGACCCGCACTCGAATCGCGATGCATAGACAGTTGTTTTAGAGCTTGATTTTGGGGTGGTGGGTCCACCATTATGGGAATTATTATTGGGTTGGGATTTTTGAGCTTATTAATTGTGCTCTGTTATTACATTGATAATTAACAGATTTGTCTTGTAACCCTTTGCCGGGGTAATAGTGAATGAAAAAGAAGCTACGAGCTAAATTTGCCAACAAGGGCATAAAAATATATATATATGAGAAAATAGCGTGATATCTCATCATTAAAAAGAGAGTCATAGCATTTGAAAAGAAATTGATTTGAAAAGAAAATATATATATTCGGACCGGCAAAGTGGAATTTTTATGTGAACATTTTATGCTTTAATTGGGTTATTGGGGATTCTAATATATGCATCAAAGAAATCATTGGGTTGAGTGAGAAACGTTTTATGAGAGTAACTCAAGCTCTAGGGCGATTCGTTGATGGCTAGTGAGGAGAGAGCCAAAAGCTCACTCTAAATTATCAAAATATACTTATCATACCGTCCCTAAGCCTACATTACAACCTTAAAGACCTTTTGATTCTTTGCTATGTAATTGAGAAGTTATTGAGCCAATAGAGAGTAGTTAAATGGATCTTTGGACACTAGTGAAGTTCGATGAACAATCTATAGCTTCCTTGGGGAACTGAGTAAAGTCCCAATCCTTCTTACATTGTGAAACTAATCTGATCTTGAATTCAAGCCGTGTTGACTGTGGATATGAGAAGTGTACAGGTATGTAGTTTTTAAATATTATTACATGAAATTTTCTGAGTAGTTGCTTCGAGTCTATTCTCCATATTCTTCTATCTTCTGTCTTCTGTGCTTAATTGATCTAGGTATGTATTTAGAGACTTCCCTTTGTTTTTATCTTTATTGTATCGGGACGATACAACTTTGAGTTGGGGGTCTTGATGTCTCCTCATTTGTGATAGATTTATATTAGGATGAGACATCATTTTTAGTGATTTAGGAAGTCATTTAGTCGATTTTCTTGAGAAATAGTGCACTTTCCTATTTTGAGTCTTGATTTAGTAAAATAATATTTTTAGAGTATATTGGGTTTAATTATTTATTTGTGTGAAGCTTTAAAGCTAATTATGGAGATTAATTAGATTCCAAGTCAAAGACTACAAGATATGGAAAGAGATAGACATGGTAATTGGAGATAAGGAAATAAAAGCTAAAAACATGGAAAAGGAAAAGCTACCTTAATCCTGAATTTCTGCACCTACGACCACAAATCAGCTTATATCTCAAGAACGGTGTGGAATTTGGAGAAACGGTCAAGAGCAAAGTCGAATATCTTTCCGAGACGATGAATTTGCTATACTCATACGCATCAAACGGATGAGTATTGAAGCTTCTAGGACCAAAAGAAAAAACGGGCCTGATTGCATGTTTTTAGGGTTACGAATTTGAGTTGGGCTTGGAGTCCACTACTTACTTCTCCTTCAAGAAAACGAATTAGGGCTTCCTAAACACCTATAAATACACCCTTAAACCATTGTAATCATGTCCTTGCTCAGTTGCAAAGTATAGGCTTAGTCTTTACTTATATTTTCTTAGTTTTAAACAATAGCTTAGTCCTTTAGTTAGATATTCATCCTTAGAATCAAGCTATTCATCCTAGAAGCAAGTTGACCTGTAGAGGAAGACAAGAAGAAGAAGATTGGAGACTGACAACTCCTCTTCTACATCTCACCTTCTCTATATTTAGAGTAATTAACTATAGATCTATTCTCAACCATGTTTTTAAGCTTTTATTCTGTAAGTTTACCTTTAATTGTTGCATTATTATTTTGTATTTAAATACTATTTGGTTATTTTAATTGATTAAGCTTGGCGTATATTGTATTATGTGTTTTGACTTATTTCCCTAGAATTGGCCAATCTTAGGATTAATCTTAGTTATTGACAACACCACATAATCGTCTAGTGTAACTAGATAGCCATTAAGGTTTGATTTAATCTCCAAATATTACTTAGGAATCCCTAGTAGTGGAGAGGTTGCTCCTAAGTCTAGAAAAGGCTAGGTAGTTATTAGAATCCTGGTTAATATATAATGCTTAATGTGACAGGTTAGAATAACAATTTAGTAATAGACGTAGTAATCCTAATCTATTTGACTTACTTTCATATTTAGTTCTTTGTTTTGTTTATTTGTTTTATTTATTTATTTGCGTTAGATAGTATTTATATTATTTTATCTTTTCATACTTTATTCCAAGCATATAAATTCATCTACGCTTGTTAAATATAAGTAGATCTAACGGATACAATCCCTGCAACTATTAAATACCTGCAAAATTGTACCAAAAACTCTAATATAATAATTTCAATGATCCAATCAAATACTCCATCTCCCACCTACTAACAAATATCCAATAATTAATAATAATAATTATAAATCCCCCTCCAACTTAGAACTCTCAGCATTAACAATCTCAATTGGGGTCAAAAAAATTATCAGGAAAAGATAAAACAGGCTCATTCCCCGCAATTCTCTTCAACGCTAGTGCCAAACTATACCCCAAGAACAGCCACGACATTCCCCACTTGAATATACCTCTCTTTCACTGGGCCAAGAACCTTGTAGTAGTCCGGGAAGCCTTGCAATCTTGCATTTTCACGTATAGTGAGAACTCGATTTTGCACCGGATGCAAAATCACCTAATTATGTGGTTTAGCTCTAGTAGATAATGGTTACAAATTTAAAAAATTCATATGTTAACTAAACCTCGTATAGAGTCGAAAATTAATAAATCATATTTTTTATATTATTCTTACATATTTTAAACTCTAAATATAATTTACATTTATGTTAAATTATAAATTTAAGGTATAAAAACATATTTTTAGTCGAAAACTTACCTTGTAGAAGAAATGTCATGACCAACTAAATCATTTTCCTGTACAAAATACTAATCAATAAAGATCACAATTTCATCAAAATATTATGTTTTAAGATCTAAATTGTTTCAAATAATGTATTTTCTGAAAAATAATATATAAAAAATAATTAAGTGTGCATTCTAGTTAATAAAAGGTGTGCAGATTATACACAAAAATATTCGGTAATACCAAACAAATACAATTAATACAAATCAATTACCTAAAGTTGATATTATAGGCTTTAAATCTTAGATTTGGGCTTAGAGAAAAACATAAATAATATAATTTTCTAAAAGAAAATATAAAACTAGATCTACAAATGAGATGAAAAAATTAATTTCTTTTTTAATTTCACCTCTAGTAATCTAAATATCTTTTCAAACTTTTTGTAGGTTTAATCATAAAATCGTTGAATGAAAAAAATATTCAATTTTTGAAGATTGTAAGAAATGAATAGACGAGGTGTATGATTATATTACGGCTTGAGATAAATGAAAGCGTGATGAAATGAAAAACTAGGTCATAGAATTTTCCCTAAATATTATAATTTTTTGTTGTTTTATGGGATGGGCCTATTAATTTAAATATAATAAAAAATTAGACCATTTTCATTGGGACATATACGTATGTATAAATTGTGGTTTTTTATCTATTCAAATATAATTTTTAATTTAAAATACTCTCGTGTTTTAATTATGCAGGCATGTCTTTATATTTTATAAGATCCCTAATATTTTGAAAGTTAAATAAAAGGAAACTCTTTCCATCCAATATTGGATGATCCTACACCAATCATATTAATACACATACCCCATGTTTTAAACTTGCAAAAGTAACTAAATTATTAATCTAATGACATGTGTCTTGTTATAATAATCAATGGTAGTGATATGAATATTGGACCATCCAATGTTGGATGGAAGTCTTACCCTAAATAAAAATGTGTAATTTAACGATATAATTATTTTAATATTTGTTAAGGAATTAAGTTGATAATGTCTTAGTAGAATTAGGAAAAACTTAGTTCCTTTAGAATTTAGCTATCCATATATAAGTTATTTTCCTTGTGGTTGGGTCCTCAAACACATACTATAGTATCTTGATATAATTTTATAATCCAAATGTTAGAACAATGACCAATATCACGTATATATGTATGATGAGAAACTAATCTTATGAAAGTTTAATATACTATTATTATAAAAATGTAATGATAATATGAGTACGGTGGAGACAATTCGTACGTAATTAATTTTAAATAATATTTATTAATATAATCTTAATATTGGTAAAATTAACTATCCTTATTATGATTTGCCTAAAAATATATAATATTTATCTTTTGATACTTTAATCATTGATTATATTGAAAAACAAAAAGAAAAACTCCTTATTTTTTGAGATATCGGAATTTATGAGAAATAATAAAGTCTTTGGGAAATGTATGACATATATGCATAGATTCATTGGAAAGAAGTGTACACAAAATAAATAAATTTAACTTATATAAAAATATAAAGATGTATATGAAGATAAGGTGATATCGATAGGATGAGAACAAATGGTTATATGTTCACTCGGACAATGAATTTATTAAGCAAGAAAAGAAAAAAAATAACACTTTTTCTGTTTATGTTACCCTAGTTTTTCATAATGTTAGGGTGATTATGAATGAATATAATGAGCGAGTGAATGTTATTAAAATAACAATACCAAAATAAAGATCTCTTAGTTTATTATTGATATGGAAAAATGACCAATTTTTTTAATTTAGTTTCTAAAATTGAAAGAAAAAATAACGTACAAGTATAAAATATATAATTGTTTAGATATAAGAATGTTAAATAAGTGAAATATTGTGCTTGATATATAACCATTGAAAACAACTTCAGATTCACATATTGCCTATTTTTTAAACCCATAAATCTTTACCAAAAATTATTTATTTAACCATTAAACCACTAAACCCTATAATATATAACCATTGAAAACACCTTTAGATTTACATATTAACCATTATCATTTAATATATATATATATATATATATATATATATATATATATATATATATATATATAAATAACATAAATAATATATAACTACTACTAATTTCTAACATAATCAACCATTTAATTCATTTTTATAGCTCAAAAAGTCTAAATCTTGTTAGTATTAGTATATGTATACTTTTTGTTTTACATAGTTTTCGCAACATTATATTAAATCTATCAAGGTATAATTTACATGTATATCTAGATCTGTATTAATAAATTTAGAAGTAGGAATACTAATTTATAGTTAATTAATATTTATAAATGGACCAAGGCCATTATGCTTTACTTCTTGTAGCTTACATATATATATATATATATATATATATATATATATATATATATATATATATATATATAAAAGGATAATTTTATTTTAACAACTCATACACATAATATATAATACATACAATAAGTAAGAATAATATAACGTGTGATACTATATGAAAACCAATCAAACACACTTTTATATATTATTTTTATATAACTTATGTTTTTTCAACGCTAAAATTTAAAAATAAATCTGTTCTCTCTTATTAAGCTCCTCTTACACCTAATATAGTTTTTGTATCTATTTATTTCCAAAAGAAAATCGAATTGTACTAATAGTACATAACTTATAATATTTTAAGTTATTTTTTCTTCACCCATATTTTGAATAAATAATATTAGTAATTAATGACTACAAAAGTAGAAAAAAAGCCACATGATAAACTCCCATCATATCATTTGGGTCATCAACAAACCATATACTTCATAATATTCGTCCATAGTTAAAATGGATAATTACTAATACATTACATGAAGTATTTGAAAAAATTTATACCTCCCAAATTCTAAACTATACTAATTGACCTCCCACATCTAGCACACCCCGTCACGTAATGAAAATCTAACAATTCTACATGGATCCTACAGTTGTACATGCAATACAAATACAAAATTACCCAAAAAAACATGGACAAGCACGAATCCACGATTGATGAAAATAAATACAATATTGGATCCAACAATACATTCAATTTGTATTCTCCTTCTCCAATTTCATTTATGCTTAACAACAATAAAAATTGAAACCTAACATAATATATTGAAACACAAGGCTGATTTTGGATTATCTACCATTACATTTATGGGTTATATGAATTTGATTGAATGAGTGAGAATTTTCGTAAAAGAACAAAAAGGTTTATTTGTGCGTAGTAGTTGAAGATCTATTGTATCCAACCAAAATAACTAACCATAATATGTCAGTTTTTATAAATGAGTAGATTTGAAGTCTTGAGGTCTCGATGCCCTATAACAGGGTTGCATGTGTGCAGGTACTTCATACCCTTTGCCACATCGAGAGTGGTTTTTGTTCTTAATTTTTATATGGTTATTTCACCAGGCTTGCACATCGAGCATACGTATATGATCAATACTATTTTTTTGTCAAAATATATCATCAATAGTATAATATCAAACAAAATATAAAACCAAAAAATAGGAATAAGTTAAAAAGAAAAGGATCAAAGCATAGTAATTTAAGCAGTGTAGGCTTACTTAAGTATCATCCCACTTTTATAATTTGTATCAATCAAATAAACAAAAGATATAGTAAAATCTGGATTAGTCTTATACATTTAATTCCTATTAGTGACCAACACACTTTTCTTTATAATTTTTATTCTCCTCTTTCTACTACACCAAGTCGAAAAGACATGGATACATATGTATGTTTTAGTGAAACCAAAAATAATTAGACAGAAATACTGAAGGTAAAAATGAAGATAAAGAAATGACGTTAATGGATATTTACCCAGGATGTGGAGGTATGAGTACTGGTCTAGTACATGGAGCTAACCGTGGTTAGAAATGAATCAGCTGAAGATTTACTTGAATGGGCGAAGCTCTGTGAGTCGTTGAATCTAATTGGTGAAAAGGTGACATCAGATAAACCTAATGATGATGTCACACAGAAGGTGATGTCACTATGACCGAGGAGGAGGAAGAAGAAGAAGAGGCTGGAGATAGTGAAGTATTTGAAGTTGAAGAGATTCTTGAAATTTTTAACTCCACCACAGTTAGCTCCAAGTACTAGACCAGTACTCATACCTCCACATCCTGAGTAAATATCCATTAATCATATTTTGAATTAAAAAGTATTCTCTTTTACCACTACTTGCACATCTAATTGAGTTGTATTCTCTATTTCTTTTCAAAAGAAAATTAAATTCTACTAATAGTACACATATGATAGTTTTTCTATGTTAAGCTTTCTCTATATGAAAGTTTAGAATAAATAATAATAGTAGATAATGATTACAAATTTAAAAAATTCATATGATATACTAAACCTCCTATAGAGTCAAAAATTAATAAATCATATTTATTACATTATTTTTACATATTTTAAACTCTAAATATAATTTATATTTATGTCAAATTATAAATTTAATAAATTAATAAAGGCATAAAAAATATTTTTAGTCTAAAACTTACCTTGTAGAAGAAATGTCATGACCAACTACCACTTTTGAAATCATTTTCATGTACAAAATACTAATAAACTAAGATCACAATTTCATCAAAATATTATGTTTTAAGATCTAATTTGTTTCAAATAATGTATTTTCTGAAAATTAATATGCAACAAATAAATAAGATTGCATTCTAGTTAATAAAAGGTGTGCAGATTATACACAAAAATATTCGGTAATACCAAACAAATACAATTAATATAAATCAAATACCTGAAATTGATATTATAAGCTTTAAATCTTAGATTTGGGCTTAGAATAAAACATAAATAATATAATTTTCTAAAAGAAAATATAAATCTAGTTCTACAAATGAGATGAAAAAATCAATTTCTTTTTTAATTTGACCTCAAGTAATCTAAATATCTTTTCAAACTTTTTGTTGGTTTAATCATAAAATCATTGAATGAAAAAAATATTCAATTTTTGAAGATTGTAAGAAATGAATAGACGAGGTGTATGATTATATTACAGCTTGAGTTAAATGAAAGCGTGATGAAATGAAAAACTAGGACATAGAATTTTCCCTAAATATTATATCGGACTATTAGTTTAAATATATAAAAAAAGTACACCATTTTCATTAGGCCATATACGTATGTATAAATTGTGGGTTTTTATCTATTCAAATATAATTTTTAATTTAAAATACTCTCGTGTTTTAATTATGCAGGCATGTGTGTATATTTTATAAGATCCCTAATATTTTTCAAGTTGAATAAAAATATATAATTTAACGATATAATTATTCTAGTATTTGTTAAGCAATTAAGTTGATATAAATGTCTTAGTAGAATTAGGAAAAAATTAGTTCCTTTAGAATTTAGCTATCAATATATAAGTTATTTTCCTTGTGGTTGGGTCCTCAAACACATACTAAAGTATCATGATATGATTTTATAATCCAAACGTAAGAACAATGACCAATATCACGTATATATGTATGATAAAAAACTAATTTTATGAAAGTTTAATATACTATAATTATAAAAAATTTATGATAATATGAGTACAGTGGAGACATTTCTTACATAATAAATTTTAAATAATATTTATTAATCTAATCGTAATATTGGTAAAATTAACTATCCTTATTATGATTTGCCTAGAAAATATAATATTTATCTTTTGATACTTTAATCATTAATTATATTGAAAAACAAAAAGAAAAACTCTTTATTTGTTGAGATATCAGTTTTTATGAGAAATAATAGTCTTTGGGAAATGTATGACATATATGCATAAATTCATTGGAAAGAAGTGTACGAAAAATAAATAAATTTAACTTATTTAAAGGTATAAAGATGTATATGAAGATAAGGTGATATCGATAGGATGAGAAAAAATGGTTATAATGTTCACTAGGACAATAAATTTATTAAGCAAGAAAAAAAAATGACACTTTTTCTGTTTATGTTACCCTAGTTTTACATAATGTTAGGGTGATTATGAATGAATAAAATGAGCGAGAGAATGTTATTAAAATGTCTGTACTAAAATAAAGATCTATTAGTTTATTATTGATATGGAGAAATGACCAATTGTTTTAGAATAGTTTTCAAAATTGAAAGAAAAAAATATCGTACAAGTATAAAAAATATAATTATTTAGATAAAATTTACATCTAACAATAGCCCAATAACCAAGGTTGAAACTAATATCTCTTCTTGGCCTTCAATTAATTATACATAACTAGTAGCCAAATATAATTTACTTATGATAAATTCATTAAAATTTATAAAAAGACAACCTGATTAAATGTTATTTATGTTGGAGAACAACAAACATAGTATACGTGTATATTTGGAGAAATAACAATAATATTTGTGATACAATAGGTTTCTAAATCTTGCAACTAGATAATTCATTTACAACGTACGACTAAGAAAAATTGTATGTCATGGGTTTATCTTAGTGTTATTTTATCATAATGTCAATGAAGTTCATCACATAAATACATTGGTGTGCATGTAAGGATTGCTTATAGTCACATGGACAAACTATGGTCATGTACCAAAAACTAATTAAGATCTTTTTGTAATAACTAGGAGATAATAAAAAAATAACCTTAATATATCTTTTTGTTGAGTTTAATTTTTAAATTAAAATTAAGAATATAAATACAGTTATTACATTGAAACGAATAAAAAGACATATAAAGGAAAGGTAGACATCTATATTATATTACAAGGTTTTTTAATAAGTGGTGGCCAAGATTGATTCTGGCCAAACATACAGATTACTAATTATTTAATAATAATTTTTTTAAATAAAATCCTAAACTTTCCATCTTATAATTATTAGCAATTAACTACTAACGTTATTTTTTATGATTCCACCTTTAGCTAAAAAATCCTCCAATTAACTCAATATTTTTCTCATAATTTCAATTATCACCTATCAATATCCGACAACTAATTTTTCACACTAGCATTGGATAAAAAATAAAAAATCATCTCTTCAAACTCGCATTTAAACAAAAAAAAACAAATCTCTTCACAATCACCTTCCACACCAAGCCGCTCTCATGCACAAGAAAACTGCTGCCATTGGACCATTATCCACCACCATAGACCCAGCTTGGCTGTGCCATCAATAGAAGAGCCAAAATAAGGTAAAAAATTAATTTTTACCACTAAAACTCTACAAAATTGATTTAATTTTAACCTAATCTCATATTTTTTACCATTTTTCAAAATTATCTTAGTTAGTATAATTACAGTGGTGTTTATTGTATTTTTTAATAGTGTATACTCATCTCTTCACACTAGCATTGGAACAAAAAACAAAAAAAATCTTCACACTCACCTTCCCACCAAGCTGCTCTCCTGAACAAGAAAATCGCAGCCACTCGGGACCATTTTCCACCTCATCAACCGGCTTGCAAAGAACCCAAGTTAAGGTAAAACTGAAACTCAAAAAAATTGAATTATTTTAAATCTAATCTCATTACTTTACAATAAAAAATATCGGATTGAATTAAAATTACAGTCAGTGTTTATTACAAGCAATTTCATAGGTCTGTGTTGTTTATTATGTTTTAACCACAATCCTACATTAAGCAGAATAGGTATATGAGTAGGGGATGACGTGGGTCCCATGATTGGAGTGAGAATGTTATTAATAATGAGTGTGGGTAGGTTGACAAGTTTGCCTTGGATACTATGAATGATGGTGCGGAAGCTCATATGCAAAGCATGGAACCATGGATTCAGGTAAATAACTGCAACTATTTGCTTAACTATATCTTTTAGATGAGTTAGCACTTGGAATTTTGTGATTAAAGGAAATTCATGACTAAATAACACTAACAAGATGAAACCAAAACTCGCTAAAATGTGTATTGAATAAAGCGTTTCTGCAAGCCTACGAAGGAGAGCAAAATTCCTAAGCCGGAGGCTAAGACTGAATACTTTGAAGAGCAATGTAATTTGGTTAGTAAAATAGTTATTCTTTTAATTAAAGCGTTTGGTTTGGAATTTGATGGATTTATGAAAGGAGACTTTTATGGTGGTATGAAACTGAGGTGAGTTTCATATAATAAATCTTTGTTGTGGCTTTGTTATGTTTATTATAATGCAGTTTGATTGTTTTATTATGTTTTTGCGTATTAGTTGTATCAAATCGACTTGGAGATATTCCTATGGAAGATGATGAAAAAGGTGGAAATGAAGAATTGGATAGTGAGAGAAGTAGATTTGATGCTGCACTCAGGTTGTTTTAGTACCATCACAAGGTTTATATACATCATAGTAAATTTATTTCTAATTTGTGTGATTACTCAAAGTGTTCGTATATTATATAAGTTTGTTGTTTTTTGTGCAATTGATTATGTGAATTTTTTTGGTAGATTTGATCTAATGGGTATGCACGGTAATCCTCAACATCATGTGGATTTCATGAAATGGGCCCAGGTTAGTCTTGGTTCATAGATGGTATGTATATTCAGTCATACTCTACTTTGTTGAATTAGATGTGATGTTTTAACAACCGTAAATTAATAATTATGTGTTGAATTATACATATCAGTTTCGAGTGAATCAACAAAGATTGACACCGTACCATCTAATTTCAGAGTAGAGGTGATATAAACAATCAATATAATGTTGTTTTATTTACAAATATTAGTTTTATAAGATAAATAATTAACTAATGAAATTACATTTAATACCTCTAACTTTAATTACAAGATTACGAGTCTCTGTCAATATATTTAAAAGTAGGCACTACTATTTGACTTTCATAAACATGTCGTATCATTTAATCTACCTTTTCCCATTGCAAAAAAAGGATCACACGTAACTTGCATGATTGAGTTATACCAAAGCTTCAGATACAAGTTTCTTCAAAGTTTCAAAACCCAAAGGACCTAAAGAAGAAAAAATTCCAGGAAAGTTGGACCTTAGAAGCTGTTGGGAAAGTTAAAACTACTCCCTCAGCTGTAAATTTGTAACAATGTGGATCAACCTCAATGTTTGCAATGTTAACAATCAACGTATGCAAGTTTTCTACTTTGTAAATTGTAATTTCACAAAATTGATCAATTATACTATTGTCCTTTATATAATATTTATTTGTTCAAAATTTACCAAGATAGCTATATGTTTGCAATGTTAACAATCATCGTAGGCATATTTTCTACTTTGTGAATGGTGAACTTAGTCCAAAATGTCTTGGAAAATAAATTAATTCACAAAGTGATCAATGGTATTATTCCAAAAAGCCGTGGCAAAAAAAATCAATTTAAAAAGTAATTCACATAGAAATCGTAATGGATATTAATGGAATTGGTTTGATTTCCAGAGTTGGTATCCTTTGGGTCAGATAGCTGGTGGTGTTCTTTATCCGGGTCTTATCGCTACTGCTGTTTTCATTTATTAGACCCTTCGATTCAATTTTTGAGGTACTTGATTTTGGAAAAATGTTATTAAATTTGTTTAGAGCAGTAATTTTTCGAAGTTCTTGCTGATTAATGGTGCAAATTCGAGAGGCTAGGGGTGAAATTTGTACCAAAATTTCATGATTGATGTTCACATACGAGAGATTTGTGTTCTCACAACTCCATTTTTTTCGCATCAAACACCATTATTGTGGCTTATCTTTTCGGCAAACAGACATGCGATTTAAGAGCAGGTGTAGTATATTTATTCTTAAATTTAATTTTTTATATTTTTTTTAATGTTAACTTTTCTAAATTAAAAACTAATGTAAAAAATTACTTATTTATTGTAAACTAACTTTTTTTATTGTAATAATTTCTTATTTATGAAATGCATTTGAGAACAAATGTAAAATTTACTTGATACTAAATTTATATTTTTATAGTGTCTTTTGACATGGGTCATACCTAGTATATATACATACGAAATTTATTAAACCACATTTATCTACTCAAATTTTGAAAAATAATTAGTTGATGTGTGGAAAAATATAAAAATGATTTCATAACAATTAATTACCCGAATTCGGTAACAATGGCTACTTACTATAATGATAAATAAGTGAAATATTATGCTTGATATATAACCATTGAAAACAACTTTAGATTCACATATTGCCTATTTTTAAAACCATAAGTCTTAACCAATAATTCTTTATTAAACCATTAAACCACTAAACCCTATACTATATAACAATTAAAAACCCCTTTAGATTCACATATTAACCATTATCATTTAATAATATAAAAATAACAAAAATAATATATATCTCCTACTAATTTCTAACATAATCAACCATTTAATTACTTTTTATAGCTCAAAAAGACTAAATCTTTTTAGTGTTAGTATATGTATACTTTTTGGGTTACATAGTTTTCGCAACACTATATTAAATCTATCAAGGTATAATTTGCATGTATATCTTGATTTATGTTAATAAATTTAGAAGTAGGAATATCAATTTAAGGTTAATTAATATTTATAAATGGACCCCATACCATTATTACTTTACTTCTTGTATCTTACAAATATATATATATAAAAGGATGAATTTATTTTAACAACTCATACACATAATATATAATGCAATAAATAAGTAAGAATAAAATAACATGTGATACAATATGAAAAACCAATCCAACAAACTTTTATATATTATTTTTTATATAACTTATGTTTTTCCAACGCTAAAAGTTAAAAATAAAATTGTTCTCACTTTTTAAGCTCCTCCTACATTTAATATAGTTTTTCTCTCTATTTATTTTCAAAAGAAAATCGAATGGTATTAATAGTACATAACTTATATAATATTTTATGTTATTTTTTCTCCACCCATATTTTGAATAAATAATATTAGTAAGTAATGACTACAAAAATTGAAAAAAACCCACGTGATAAACTCCCATCATATCGTCTGGGTCATCAACAAATTATATACTTCATAATATTCGTCCATATTTAAAATGGATAATTAATAACACATTACATGAAGTATTTCTAAAAATATTATACCTCCCAAATATTAAACAAAACCAATTGACCTCCCACGTTTAGTATACCCTGTCACGTAATGAAAATCCAACAATACTACATGGCTCCTACAGTTGTACACGCAATACAAATACACAATAAGCCAAAAAAACATGGACAATATTTATGATTGGCCTAAAAAATATAATATTTATCTTTTGTTACATTAATAATTGATTATATTGAAAAACAAAAAGAAAAACTCCTTATTTGTTGAGATATCGGTTTTTATGAGAAATAATAAAGTATTTGGGAAGTGCATGACATGTTATGCATAGATTCATTGTAAAGAAGTGTACGAAAAATAAATAAATTTAACTTATTTAAAAATATAAGAATGTATATGAAGATAAGGTGATATTGATAGGATGAGAACATATGGTTATAATGTTGACACAGACGATGAATTTATTAAGCAAGAAAAGAAAAAAAGAAAATGACACTTTTTCTGTTTAAGTTACCCTAGTTTTACAAAAGGTTAGGGTGATTAAGTATGAATAGAATGAGCGAAAGAAGGTTATTAAAATGATTGTACCAAAATAAAGATCTTTTAGTTTATTATTGATATGGAGAAATGACCAAATTTTTTAGAATAGTTTCCAAAATTGAAAGATAAAATATCGTACAAGTATAAAATATATTTTTTTTAAAATAAAATTTACATCCAACAATAGCCTCATAACCAATGTTGAAATTCATATCTCTTCTTAGCCATCTATTGCATTACACGTAAGTAGTAGCCAAATATAATTTACATTTGATAAATTCATTTAAATTTATAAAAAGACATCTTGATTAAATGTTATCTATGTTGGAGAACAACAAATAAAGTATACGTGTATAGTTGGGTAAATAACAATAATATATGTGATACAAAAAGGTTTCTAAATCTTGCAACTATATAATTCATTTACAACGTACGACTAAGGAAAATGGTGTGTCGTTGTGGGTTTATTTTAGTGTTAGTTCATTATAATGTCAAGGAAGTACATCACATAAATACATTGGCGTGCACGTAAGGATTGATTATAGTCACATAGACAAATTATGGTCATCTACCAAAAATTAATTATGATATTTTTGTAATAACTAAGAGATAATATAGACGGATAAAAAAATAACCTTAATATATCCTTTTGTTGAGTTTACTTTTTAAATTGTAACATTAAGATAATAAATACATTACATTGAAAAGTATATAAAAAGACATTTATAGGAAAGATAGTCACATATATGTACATACAAAATTTATTATACAACATTTATTTAGTCAAATTTTTAAAAATATTTAGTTGATGTGTGGAAATATAAAAATGTTTGCACAACAATCAATTACCCAAATTTGGTAACACTGGCTAATTACCATAATGTTAAATAAGTGAAATATATCAAGCACAATATTTAATATTTCACTTATTTATTTTTAAAACCCATAAATCATAACCAACAATTCTTTATTAAACCATTAAACCACTAAACCCTATAAAATATAACCATTGAAAATACTTTTCGATTCACATATTAACCATTATCATTTAATATATATAAAAATAACATAAATAATTATATAACTACTATTAATTTCTAACATAATCAACCATTTAATTCATTTTGTAGCTCAAAAAGACTAAATCTTGTTAGTGATAGTATATGTACACTTTTTGTATTACATAGTTTTCGCAACATTATATTAAATCTATGAAGGTATAATTTACATTCATATCTAGATTTGTATAAATAAATTTAGAAGTAGGAATATTAATTTACAGTTAATTAATATTTATAAATGGACCCAAGGCAATTATGATTTTACTTCTTGTTGCTTAAAATATATATATATATATATATATAAGGATGATTTTATTTTAACAACTTATATACATAATATATAATACATACAATAACTAAGAATAAAATAAGATGTGATACTATATGAAGACCAATCCAACACACTTTTATATATTATTTGTATATAACTTATGTTTTTTCAACGCTAAAACTTAAAAATAAATATGTTCTCTCTTATTAAGCTCCTCCTATATTTAATATAGTTTTTCACTCCATTAATTTCCAAAAGAAAATCGAATTGTACTAATAGTACATAACTTATAATATTTTATGTTATTTTATCTCCACCCATATTTTGAATAAATAATATTAATAAGTAATGACTACAAAAGTAGAAAAAAACCGACATGATAAACTCCCATCATGTTTTCTAGGTCATCAACAAATCATATACTTCATAATATTCGTCCATAGTTAAATGTGTTAGTTATTATCCATTTTAACTCCCATTTTAGTAATTATCCATTTTAACTATGAACGAATATTATGAAGTATATTATTTGTTGATGACCTAGACGATACGATGGGAGTTTATCATGTGGTTTTTTTTCTACTTTTGTAGTCATTAATTACTAATATTATTTATTCAAAATATGGGTGAAGAAAAAATAACTTAAAATATTATAAGTTATGTACTATTAGTACAATTCGATTTCCTTTTGGAAATAAATAGAGAGAAAAACTATATTAAATGTAGGAGGAGCTAAATAAGAGAGAACAGATTTATTTTTAAGTTTTTGTGTTGAAAAAACATAAGTTATATAAAAATAATATATAAAAGTGTGTTGGATTTGTTTTCATATAGTATCACACGTTATTTTATTCTTACTTATTGTATGTATTATATATTATGTGTATGAGTTGTTAAAATAAAATTATCCTTATATATATATATATATATATATATATATATATATGTGTATTTGTAAGCTACAAGAAGTAAAGCATAATGGCCTTGGCCCATTTATAAATATTAATTAACAATAAATTAGTATTCCTACTTCTAAATTTATTAATAAAAATCTAGATATACATTTAAATTATACCTTGATAGATTTAATATAATGTTGCGAAAACTATGTAACACGAAAAGTGTACATATACTAATACTAACAAGATTTAGACTCTTTGAGCTATAAAAATGAATTAAATGGTTGATTATGTTAGAAATTAGTAGTAGTTATATAATATTTATGTTATTTTTATACATACTAAATGATAATGGTTAATATGTGAATCTAAAGATGTTTTCAACGGTTATTTATTATGGGGTTTATTGGTTTAATGGTTTAATAAAGAATTGTTGGTAAAGATTTATGGGTTTTAAAAATAGGCAATATGTGAATCTGAAGTTATTTTCAATGGTTATATATCAAGCACAATATTTCACAAGAGACTTTTTATGATCATCGGCCTTTATTCTTGAATGCGGACGATTATGAACGATTAACACATATTCCACGAAGGAAGGGTGCAAATTTTCGTGATTTGACAGGTGTCCATGTTAACCCGAACACTAATAAGGTCGATTTTGATCCGGCCATCCCGAGAGCGCATGTAAAATCGGGAAAGCCGTTGGTCCCAGACTATGCTATGAGCTTCGTAGGAGGTTCATCGTCAAAGCCATTTGGTAGGCTTTGGTGGGATGAATCTGTTCCCACAGTTGTTACTAGAGCTGAACCACATAATCAAGTGATTTTGCATCCTGTGCAAAATCGAGTTCTCACTATGTGAAAATGCAAGACTACAAGGCTTCCCGGACTACTACAAGCTTCTTAGCCCGGTGAAAGAGAGGTATATTCAAGTGGGGAATGTTGTGGATGTTCCAGTAGCACGTGCTTTGGGGTATAATTTAGCACTAGCGTTTAAGGGAATTGCGGGGAATGAGCCTGTTTTATCTTTGCCTGATAATTTTTTGAGACCGATTGAGATTGTTAATGCTGAGAGTTCTAAGTTGGAGGGGGATTTATAATTATTATTATTAATTATTAGAGATTTGTTAGTAGGAGGGAGGTGGAGTATTTGGTTTGACTATTGAAATTGTTATATTAAAGTGTTTGGTACAATCTGCTGAAGATTTACTTGCGTTACTGAAAATAGCTGCAGAAATACCAAGGAGATATGGGTCCCCAAAGTGATAAAAGAACCAGAAAGGGTCAGCAACAACAGTATAACTGAACCTCAACGATCTCAATGGGTTACAGTTGCTTCAGAAAGGGGAAATTCACCTACTAATTAAAGTGAGAAGAACACACTTACTAAAAATAGCTTTGATATTTTGAATGAAATCAATCTGGATGATGTGGTAACAAATTTAATAAGTGAAGATGTTGAGGTGATGGCTAAAAAGCCTCCTGACCCCCATCTTTTTAATGATCATTAGATGGAATGTTAGATGAACGAATACCTGAAGCAAGTAGTAAATAAAGATACTTGGGTTTTCAGTTTCCTAGAAACAAAAATCAAGTCTCATTAGTCAGTTAATATTTTAAAGTCTACTTTTAATAAATGGCAAGTAGTTACTAATTACAACAAACATGATCATGGGCGGATTTGGACCTACTGGAATCCCAAACTTGTGGATGTTACTGCTCGCACTATGACTGATCAAGCTATATTGTTCAAGATCTAACACATAGAATCTAAACAGAGTTTTATTATACCCTAGTGTATGCCATGAATGATGTTAATCTAAAACTCACTCTTTGGCTTACCTTGAGGGGATGGGAGAGTATAGTTAAAGATGAAGCCTAGGTAATTCAAGGTGATGTCAATGAAATTACAAACATAGATGAGAGATTGAATTGTGACAGCTTAACTGAGAGTTCATATGAGATGATCAAGTGTGTTGAGGATCTTGAATTGACTGACCTTATATATAATGGTCCTAAATTCACATGGACTAATAGAGCTGCTGGAGATGATATGAGAGCTATTAGAATTGATAGAACATATGTCAATTCTGCTTGGCTCAATAAATTTACCAAAATATCCCTAATTCTCAAACCTCCAGGTGTGTCTGACCATTGTAGTCAACACTTGGAAATTATTCCTTTCAGGAAAAGAGGCCCCCCACCTTTTAAATTTTATAATATTTTGATGGAACATGATCTATTCACTCCCTTGGTGGTTGAGACATGGAAAACTAAAATATATGGCTCTCCTATGTACAGCCTAACAAAGAAATTGAAAATCCTCAAAGGCAAACTCAAGGAATTTAATAACCTACATTTCAAGAATAGTTCAAACAAAATTAGTCATATCCAAAATAGACGGAATGATATTCAAAACCTTAGAATGCAAGGAGATAAAAGTGATGAGGTTTTACATGAGGAAACTCAGCTTCTTAATGATTTACATGATGAGAAAATTAAGGAGGAATCAATTATTAGACATAAATCTAGAGCTCTTTGGGTGGATGAAGGGGACTTAAATACAGCCTACTTCATGAAATGGGTAAATGGTAGAAAATCACAAAATAGTATCACTACTCTTACCTTGGATAATGGTACAACAGTTACAGATGAAGAGGAAATTTCACATGAATTTGTGAAGTTCTACTCAGATCTCCTGGGCAAAAAAGAGATAATAAAGAGAATTATGATATTAACCTTTTAAAAAGAATCAGCTCTAAAAGGATTTCAGATAATCAAGCCAAGGAATTAATTATACCTTTAACTGATAAGGAGATCAAAGATGCCTTGTTCTCAATGGATAATTCCAAAAGCCCTGGGCCAGATGGTTATACAGCTGGTTTTTTCAAGAAAATGTGGTACTTAATTGGGCCTGAGGTTTGTACTGCTATCAAGAGTGCCTTACAAGATTGTCAACTATTAAAAGAGGTTAATTCAGCTGTTATTACATTAATACCTAAATGTCACAATCCATCCTCAGTCAAAAGTTACAAACCTATTGCATGCTGTAACATCATTTATAAAATCACAGCCAAACTGATTGTTAATAGGCTCAAGAACACCTTACAAGAATTAATTTCTAATAATCAATCAGCCTTTGTTCAAAACAGAAATATAGGAGAGAATATTCTCATTGATCTAGAACTAGTGAGGGGCTATTCTAGAGCTCAAATATCTAATTTAAAACTTGATTTAATGAAAGCTTATGATTCCCTAGATTGGGAATTTGTTATTAAAGTTCTATAGACTTTTGGCTATCCTGAGGTTTTTATAGCTTGGATCAAAATGTGTCTAACAACAACTTCTTACAGTCTCTTAATTAATGGTACTCCTAAAGGCTTTATTAAAGGTGAGAGGGGTTTGAGACAGGGGACCCACTCTCCCCCTATCTATTTGTCTTATGTATGGAGATTCTCTCTCAGATCCTAATGAAAATTGGTAAAAAAAGAAGTTTTACCTGGTATCCTAAGTGCAAGGAACTTCAGCTAAATAATTTAATGTTTGTTGATGATCTTATGGTATTTTTTAAGCCTTCACAAGTTACAGCTAATCTTATTAAACAAGGCTTGGAGTTATTCTACAGACTATCAGGTTTACAGATCAGTTATAGTAAAAGCAATATTTTTTATGGTGGCTGTTTTGAAAAAGTTAAACAATATATATGAGATATTCTAAAGATTTCTGAGGGTCACTTACCTATGAATACTTAGGGGTACCTTTAATTTCTGGTAGATTAAGTGCAGATGATTGTAAACCTTTAATTGAGAAAATGGTTAAGAAAATTGAACGTTGGAGCTCAAAGCATCTATCTTTTGCTGGTAGACTTCAATTAATTAAATATGTAGTTAACAATTTATCTAGCTTCTGGTTCAACATTTTTGCCATACCCAAGAGAATCATTAAAGAGCTACAACAAAAGATTATGGTTTTTCTATGGAAAGGCTCAAGTGACTTTCAAGGAGGGGCTAAAGTGTCCTGGAACTCTATCTGTTATCCTACCCAAGAGGGTGGATTAGGTCTCAGGGACTTATTTCTTCAGAATAAAACTTCTATTTTAAAGTTATTATGGAACTGCTGTTTTTCAAGGAACACCTTATGGTCCAATTGGGTTCAAGTTAATCTATTAAAAGGTAAATCTTTCTGGCTAATTCAGATCCCCCAAGACTCCTCTTGGGGGTGGAGGAAAATTCTCAAATTAAGACATATAGCTTGCAAGTTAATTTCATACCATATTGGATGTGGCAAAGATATTTTGCTTTGGGGAGACATCTAGATTCCTCATAACAGATGCCTCCAAGACATCCAGAGCAGCAGCTTGGTCTCAGGTTATTATAATGACTGTAAGCTCATCAAATTTATTTATGAAACAAGATGGAGATGGCCTGCGAATTTTAAATTCATGGAAAAGATTACTGCTAACATTAAAATCTATCCAAATAAAAAAGATAAAATCTTTTGGAACTGCAGTAAAAAATGTACCTTTGTGTTCAAAGAAACTTATGAACATCTGAGACCTAAGAAGCCACTCAATGAATGGTCTACTGTCATCTGGAGCTCCAAAAGTCCACCTAAATATAAATTCATCCTATGGCTGATTCAACTGGATAGACTACCGATGAGTGAGGATAAAAACCATCTTTATTGGGATTGCTCTTTCACGATGCGAATCTGGTTTAAATGCTTGAATATTCATGGGATTTCCACCAAGATCTCTAACTGGTCGGATCTCATGAAATGGTATATTAACTTTCGGAATGGTAAAGATACGAACCAAGAGGTTATGAGAATCCTTTTATCGATTGCTACTTATTTCATATGGATTGAAAGAAATGAGAGAATCTTCAAGAGTACCTTTAAATCTGAAGAGAAGATTGTTGATAGTATCTCAATGGCTTTTAGAGAAGCCTTGTGCAGATTCAAGAAGGAGATAGAGAAGAAGGTGATTGAACCGATTAGGGTTAGGTGGGAGTGCTAGACTGTTTGTTGTACTTGTGTACACGTAATAGTTGTACTTTGTTTTTAGTTGTCTGAAATGTAAGGGAGTCCATGTGGACTGGCCCAAGTAAGATTTTGTTTTTTAGTTGTCTAATATGTAAGGGGGTCCAAGTGGACTGGCCCAAGTACTAATTGTAATATGCCTAATTAGTTAAGCCCATGTAATTGACAATTTGAGTAATAAAAGTTTCTACTTGTCGAGCAAAAAAAAAGAAGCGCTACTCTCAAGACTTAGTGGACACAGAGAATTTTAATTTCCATGATAATGTTTTCGTGAAGTCAGGAAAAGACGAAGATCACTACATCAGTAATGTAGTGGAAATGTTCGAATCAGTAGATGGCTATCTTTTCTGCATGGCTCAGTGGTACTACCGAGCAAAAGATACAGTCATTGATAAATGTGAAAATCACTTACATGAGAAATATGTGTTTCTCTCAGAGGTAAAAGATGACAATCCATTGGATTGTCTCATCAAGAAGCTACACATCGTTCATATACCTAATAAAGTTGATTTAGAAAAGAAAGCTCAATTAATATCCGAATGTGACTTTTACTATGACAAGCTTTATTTACTACCCTACACTACATTCATGAATGTTCCACCCAATAACTTATTCGAGAGTAACTAAACAAAATCAAATGTTTCATCTGAATGTGAAGCCATAAAAATAAAACAGTAATTACTGAAGGTAAAAATGAAGATATAGAAATAACGTTAATGGATATTTACTCAGGATGTGAAGGTATGAGTACTGGTCTATTACTTGGAGCTAACCGTGGTGGAGTTAAATTAATCACGAAATGGGCTATAGATTTAAACTCTTGCATGCGTGTGGGTTTAAATCTATAACCCATTTCGTGATTAATTTAACTCCACCACGGTTAGCTCCAAGTACTAGACCAGTACTCATACCTCCACATCCTGAGTGAATATCCATTAACCTCATTTCTTTATCTTCATTTTTACCTTCAGTAATATCCATTTTATTATTTATGGCCTCACAAAAACATAGGAGAATAAAAATTATACAGAAAAGTGTGTTGGTCACTAATATGAATTAAATGTATAATGGTCTAGTAATTTAACTTATTTACTTGATTATTTTTTTATTATTGACCATACTAGATTTTACTATATCTTTTGTTTATTTGATTGATACAAATTATAAAAGTGGGATGATACTTAAGTAAACCTACATTGCTTAAATTACTATGCCTTGATCCTTTTCTGTTTAACTTATTCGTATTTTTTGGTTTTATGTTTTGTTTGTTTTTTATAGTATTGATGATATATTTTGACAAAAAATAGTATTCATGTTATACGTACGCTCGATGTGCAAGCCTGGTGAAAATAACCATATAAAAAAGAAGAAGAAAAACCGCTCTCGGTGTTGCAAAGGGTATGAAGTACCTGCACACATGCAACCCTGTTATAGTGCATCGAGACCTCAAGACTTCAAATCTACTCATTTATAAAAACAAACATGTTAAGGTTAGTGATTTTGGTTGGATACAATAGATCTTCAACTACTACGCACAACTTAACCTTTTGTTCTTTTTCAGAAATTCTCACTCATTCAATCGATTTCATATACCCAATAAATGTAATGGTAGATAATTCAAAATTAGCCTTATGTTTCAATATTTAATGTTAGGTTTCAATTTTTATTGTTGTTAAGTATAAATGAAATTGGAAAAGGAGGATCCAAAATTGAATGTATTGATGGATCCAATATTGTATTTATTTTCATCAATCGTGGTTTTGTGCTCGTCCATGTTTTTTTGGCTAATTGTGTATTTGTATTGCGTGTACAACTGTAGGAGTCATGTAGTATTGTTGGATTTTCATTACGTGATGGGATGTACTAAACGTGGGAGGTCAATTGGTATAGTTTAGAATTTGGGAGGTATAATTTTTTCTGAAATACTTCATGTAATGAGTTAGTAATTGTCCATTTTAATAATGGACGAATATTATGAAGTATATGATTTGTTGATGACCCAGACGATATGATGGGAGTTTATCATGTGGCTTTTTTTCTACTTTTGTAGTAATTAATTACCAATAATATTTATTCAAAATATGGATGAAAAAAAAATAACTTAAAATATTATAAGTTATGTACTATTAGTACAATTCGACTTTATTTTGGAAATAAATAGAGAGAAAAACTATATTAAATGTAGGACGAGCTTAATAAGAGAGAACATATTTATTTTTAAGTTTTAGCACTGAAAAAACATAAGTTATATAAAAATAATATATAAAAGTGTGTTGTATTGGTTTTCATATAGTATCCCACGTTATTTTAATCTTACTTATTATATGTATTATATATTATGTGTATATATATATATATATTTGTAAGCTACAAGAAGTAAAGCATAATGGCCTTGGTCAATTTATAAATATTAATTAAAAATAAATTAGTATTCCTACTTCTAAATTTATTAATACAAATCTAGATATACATGTAAATTATACCTTGATAGATTTAATATAATGTTTCGAAAACTATGTAAAACAAAAAGTGTACATATACTAATACTAATAAGATTTAGACTTTTTGAGCTATAAAAATGAATTAAATGGTTGATTATGTTAAAAATTTGTAATAGTTATATATTATTTATGTTATTTTGATATATATTAAATGATAATTGTTAATATGTAAATCTAAAGGTGTTTTCAATGGTTATTTATTATAGGGTTTAGTGGTTTAATGGTTTAATAACGAATTGTTGGTAAAGATTTATGGGTTTTAAAAATAGGCAATATGTGAATCTGAAGTTGTTTTCAATGGTTATATATTAAGCACAATATTTCACTTATTTATCATTATTTTATCTAAATATTTATATATTTTATACTTGTATGATATTTTTTCTTTCAATTTTGGAAACTATTCTAATAATTGGTCATTTCTCCATATCAATAATAAATTAAGAGATCTTTATTTCGGTACAATCATTTTAATAACCTTCTCACGCTCATTCTATTCATTCATAATCACCCTAAAATTATGTAAAACTAGGGTAACATAAACAGAAAAAGTGTCATTTTTTTTCTTTTCTTGCTTAATAAATTCATTGTCCGAGTGAACATTATAACCATTTGTTCTCATCCCATCGATATCACCTTATCTTCATATACATCTTTATATTTTTGAATAAGTTAAATTTATTTATTTTTCGTACACTTCTTTCCATTGAATTTATGCATATATGTCATACATTTTCCAAATACTTTATTATTTCTCATAAAAACCAATATCTCAACAAATAAGGAGTTTTTCTTTTTGTTTTTCAATATAATCAATGATTAAAGTATAAAAAGATAAATATTATATTTTTTTAGGCAAATCATAATAAGGATTGTTAACTTTACCAATATTAAGATTAGATTAATAAATATTATTTAAAATCAATTATGTAAGAATTGTCTCCACTTTACTCATATTATCATAACATTTTTATAATAATAGTATATCAAACTTTCATAAGATTAGCTTTTCATTATACATATATACATGATATTGGTCATTGTTCTATCATTTGGATTATAAAATTATATCAAGATACTATAGTATGTGTTTGAGTTCCCAACCACAAGGAAAATAACTTATATATGGATAGCTAAATTAAAGGAACTATTTTTTTCATAGTTCTACTAAGTCATTTATATCAACTTAATTCGTTAACAAATACTAAAATAATTATATCGTTAAATTATATATTTTTATTCAACTTGCAAAATATTAGGGATCTTATAAAATATACACACATGCATGCACCTTGAATACACATAAATAATTAAACACCAGAGTATTTTAAATTAAAAATTATATTTGAATAGATAAAAAACCACAATTTATATGTACATATATGGCCCAATGAAAATGGTCTAATTGTGTATGTATATTTAAATTAATAGGCCCGGCCATAAAACAACAAAAAATTACCTAGTTTTTCATTTTATCATGCTTTCATTTATCTCAAGCCGTAATATAATCATACACCTTGTCTATTCATTTCTTATGATCTTCAAAAATTGAATAATTTTTTTTTCATTCAACATTTTATGATTAAACCTACGAATTTTTTGAAGAGATATTTTGATTACTAGAGGTGAAATTAAAAAAGAAATTGATTTTTTCATCTCATTTGTAGATCTAGATTTATATTTTCTATTAGAAAATTATATTATTTATGTTTTTTTCTAAGCCCAAATCTAAGATTTAAAGCCTATAATATCAATTTCAGGTAATTGATTTGTTTTAATTGAATTTGTTTGGTATTACCTAATATTTTTGTATATAATCTGCACACCTTTTATTAACTAGAATGCAATCTTATTTATTTGTTACATATTAATTTTCAAAAAATACAGTATTTGAAACAATTTAGATCTTAAAACATAATATTTTGATGAAATTGTGATCTTTATTTATTAGTATTTTGTACAGGAAAAAGATTTCAGAAGCGGTAGTTGGTCATGACATTTCTTCTACAAGGTAAGTTTTCGACAAAAAATATGTTTTATACCTTTATTAATTTATTAAATTTATAATTTGACATAAATATAAATTATATTTAGAGTTTAAAATATGTAAGAATAATGTAAAAAATATGATTTATTAATGTTCGACTCTATACGAGATTTAGTTTATAATATGAATTTTCTAAATTTGTAACCATTATCTACTAGAGCTAAACCACATAATCAGGTGATTTTGCATCCTGTGCAAAAACGAGTTCTCACTATACGTGAAAATGCAAGACTGCAAGGCTTCCCGGACTACTACAAGGTTCTTGGCTTAGTGAAAGAGAGGTATATTCAAGTGGGGAATGCTGTTCTTGGGGTATATTTGGCACTAGAGTTGAAGGATGATGAGAGTTCTAAGTTGGAGGGGGATTTATAATTATTATTATTAATTATTGGAGATTTGTTAGTAGGAGGAAGGTGGAGTATTTGGTTGGATTATTGAAATTGTTATATTAAAGTGTTTGGTACAATTTGCTAAAGATTTACTTGTGTTATGAAAGAATGGGAGAAGCTTTGTGAGTCGTTTAATCTAATTGGAGAAAAGGTGACATCAGATAAACCTAATGATGATGTCTCAGTGACGGAAGGTAATGTCACTATGACTGAGGAGGAGGAAGAAGAAGAAGAGGCTGGAGATAGTGAAGTATTTGATTTGGGTGTTTTTATGATGAAGAAGCTCGAAAGAGATGGCCTAATCGGTACGAAAAGAAAAAGAAAAATAGTGACGTCATTCAAGCAAAGAAGCACTCCTCTCAAGGCTTAGTGGACACAGAGACTTTCAATCTCCATGATAATGCTTTCGTGAAGGCAGGAAAAGACGAAGATCACTACATTTGTAATGTAGTGGAAACGTTCGAATCAGTAGATGGCTATCTTTTCTGCACGGCTCAGTGGTACTACCGAGCAAAAGATACAGTCATTGATAAATGTGAAAATCACATACATGAGAAATATTTTTTCTCTCAGAGGTAAAAGATGACAATACATTGGATTGTCTCATCAAGAAGCTAAACATCGTTCATATACCAAATAACGTTGATTCAGAAAAGAAAGCTCAATTAATATCCGAATGTGACTTTTACTACGACAAGCTTTACTTACTACCCTACACTACATTCATAAATGTTCCACCCAATAACTTATCCGAGAGTAATTAAACAAAATCAACTGTTTCATCTGAATGTGAAGCCATAAATAATAAAACATAAGTTATGGCTTATTATTTATGCAGGTATGTGTTTATATTTTATTAGATCCCTAATGATTTGAAAGTTAAATAAAAATATTTAATTTAACGATATAATTATTTTAATATTTGTTAACGAATTAATTTGATATAAATGTTTTAGTAGAATTAGGAAAAAATTAGTTCCTTTAGAATTTAGCTATCCATATATAAGTAATTTTCCTTGTGGTTGGGTCCTCAAACACATACTATAGTATCTTGATATAATTTTATAATCCAAACGTTAGAACAATGACCAATATCACGTATATATGTATGATGAGAAACTAATCTTATGAAAGTTTAATATACTATTATTATAAAAATGTTATGATAATATGAGTACAGTGGAGACATTTGTTACATAATAAATTTTAATTAATATTTATTAATCTAATCCTAATATTGGTAAAATTAACTATCCTCATTATGATTTGCCTAAAAAAATATAATATTTATCTTTTGATACTTTAATCATTGATTATATTGAAAAAAAACGAAAAACTCCTTATTTGTTGAGATATCGTTTTTTATGAGAAATAATAAAGTCTTTGGGAAATGTATGACATATATGCATAAATTCATTGGAAAGAAGTGTACGAAAAATTAATATATATAACTTATTTAAAGATATAAAGATGTATATGAAGATAAGGTGATATCGATAGGATGAGAATAAATGGTTATAATGTTCACTCGGACAATGAATTTATTAAGCAAGAAAAAAAATGACACTTTTTCTGTTTATGTTACCCTAATTTTACATAATGTTAGGGTGATTATGAATGAATAGAATGAGCGAGAGAATATTATTAAAATGACTGTACTAAAATAAAGATCTCTTAGTTTATTATTGATATGGAGAAATGACAAATTGTTTTAGAATAGTTTCCAAAATTGAAAGAAAAAATATCGTACAAGTATAAAATATATAATTATTTAGATAAAATTTACATCTAACAATAGCCCCATAACCAATGTTTAAACTAATATCTCTTCTTGGCCATCAATTAATTTTACATAACTAGTAGCCAAATATAATTTACTTATGATAAATTCATTAAAATTTATAAAAAGACAACTTGATTAAATGTTATTTATGTTGGAGAACAACAAAGATAGTATACGTGTATAGTTGGGGAAATAACAATAATATTTGTGATACAATAGGTTTCTAAATCTTGCAACTAGATAATTCATTTACAACGTATGCCTAAGAAAAATTGTATGTCATTGTGAGTTTATCTTAGTGTTATTTTATCATAATGTCAATGAAGTTCATCACATAAATACATTGGCGTGCATGTAAGGATTGCTTATAGTCACATGGACAAATTATGGTCATCCACCAAAAATTAATTAAGATCTTTTTGTAATAACTAGGAGATTATATAGACGGATAAAAAAATGAGTTTTATATATCCTTTTGTTGTGTTTAATTTTTAAATTAAAATTAAGATTATAAATACAGTTATTACATTGAAACGTATAAAAAGACATTTAAAGGAAAGATAGACACATCTATATTATATTACAAGGTTTTTTGATAAGTGGTGGCCAAGATTGATTCTGGCCAAATATAAAGATTACTAATTATTTAATTAAATTTTTTTAAATAAAATCCTAAACTTTCCATCTTATAATTATTAGCAATTAACTACTAACGTTATTTTTTATGATTCCACCTTTAGTCAAAAATCCCTCAATTAACTCAATATTTTTCTCATAATTTCAGTTATCACCTATCAATATCCTACATCTTATTTCTTCAAACTCGCATTGGATAAAAAACAAAAAATTATTTCTTCAAACTCGCATTTAAACAAAAAGAAAAACAAATCTTTTTACAATCACCTTCCACACCACGCCGCTCTCATGCACAAGAAAACTGCTGTCATTGGACCATTATCCACCACCATCGACCCAGCTTGGCTGTGCCATCAATAGAAGAGCCAAAATAAGGTAAAAAATTAATTTTTACCACTAAAACTGCACAAAATCGACTTAATACAATTTTTCAAAATTATCTTAGTTAGTATAATTACAGTGGTGTTTATTGTATTTTTTAATAGTGTATACTCATCTCTTCACACTCGCATTGGAACAAAAAACAAAAAAAATATCTTCACACTCACCATCCCACCAAGCTTCTCTCTTGAACATGAAAATCGCAGCCACTCGGGACCATTATCTACCTCATCAACCGGCTTGCAAAGAACCCAAGTTAAGGTAAAATCGCAACTCAAAAAAATTGAATTATTTTAATTCTAATCTCATTACTTTACAATAAAAAAATATCGGATTTAATTAATATTACAGTCAGTGTTTATTACAAGCAATTTTATAGGTCTGTGTTGTTTATTATGTTTTAAACACAATCCTACATTAGGCAAAATAAGTATATGAGGAGGGGATGACGTGGCATATTTAAGAGCAAAATATGCTAAAATGTGTATTGAATAAAGCGTGCAAGCCTACGAAGCAAGAGCAAAATTCCTAAGCCGAAGGCTAAGACTGAATACTTTGAAGAGCAACGTAATTTGGTTAGTAGGCATATTTTCTACTTTGTAATTTGTAATTTGACAAAAATATTCAATTATACTATTGTCCTTTATATAATATTTAAGTGTTCAAAAGTTACCAAAGTAGCTATATGTTTGCCATGTTAACAATCATCGTAGGCATATTTTCTACTTTGTGAACGGTGAACTTAGTCCAAAATGTCTTGGCAAATAAGGTAATTCACAAAGTGATCAATGGTATTATTCCAAAAAGTCGTGGCAAAAAAAATCAATTCAAAAAGTAATTCACGTAGAAATCGTAATGGATTTTACCGGAATTGGTTTGATTTCAAGAGTTGGTATCCTTTGGGTCAAATAGCTGGTGGTGTTCTTTATCCGGGTCTTATCGCTACTGCTGTTTTCATTTATTAGACCCTTCGATTCAATTTTTGAGGTACTTGATTTTTGGAAAAATGTTGTTAAATTTGTTTGTAAATTTGCTTACAAAAGTAATTTTTCGAAGTTCTTGCTGATTAATGGTGCAAATTCGAGAGGCTAGGGGTGAAATTTTTACAAAAATTTCATGATTGTTGTTAACATACTAGAGATTTGTGTTCTCACAACTCAATAATTTTCGCATCAAACACCAATTTTGGTGGCTTAACCTTTCGGCAAACATCCATGCGATTTAAGAGCAGGTGTAGTATATTTATTCTTACATTCAATTTTTTATATTTTTTTTAAAGTTAACTTTTCTAAACTAGAAACTAATGTAAAAAATTTATTATTCATTGTAAACTAACTTTTTATTATTGTAATAATTTCTTATTTATGAAATGCATTTGAGAACAAATGTAATATTTACTTGATACTAAATTTATATTTTTATAGTGTCTTTAGACACGGGTCATACCTAGTATATATACATACGAAGTTTATTATACCACATTAATCTACTCAAATTTTGAAAAATAATTAGTTGATGTGTGGAAAAAATATAAAAATAATTTCATAACAATAAATTACCCAAATTCGGTAACACTGGCTACTTAACTATAATGATAAATAAGTGAAATATTACGCGTGATATATAACCATTGAAAACAACTTTAGATTCACATATTGCCTAACACATAAGTCTTAACCAATAATTCTTTATTAAACCATTAAACCAATAAAACCCTATACTATATAACATTTAAAACCCCCTTTAGATTCACATATTAACCATTATCATTTAATAATATAAAAATAAAAAAATTATATATAGCTCCTACTAATTTCTAACATGATCAACCATTTAATTACTTTTTATAGCTCAAAAAGACTAAATCTTTTTAGTGTTAGTATATGTATACTTTTTGGGTTACATAGTTTTCGCAACACTATATTAAATCTATCAAGGTATAATTTACATGTATATCTTGATTTATATTAATAAATTTAGAAGTAGGAATATCAATTTAAGGTTAATTAATATTTATAAATGGACCCAAAGCCATTATTACTTTACTTCTTGTATCTTACAAATATATATATATAAAAGGATGAATTTATTTTAACAACTCATACACATAATATATAATACAATGATTAAGTAAGAATAAAATAACATGTGAAACAATATGAAAAACCAATCCAACACACTTTTATATAACTTATGTTTTTTCAACGCTAAAAGTTAAAAATAAAATCGTTCTCTCTTTTTAAGCTCCTCCTACATTTAATATAGTTTTTCTCTCAATTTATTTTCAAAAGAAAATCAAATGGTACTAATAGTACATAATTTATATAATATTTTATGTATTTATCTCCACCCATATTGTGAATAAATAATATTAGTAAGTAATGACTACAAAAATCGAAAAAAACCCACATGATAAACTCCCATCATATCGTCTTGGTCATCAACAAATTATATACTTCATAATATTCGTCCATATTTAAAATGGATAATTACTAACACATTACATGAAGTATTTCTAAAAATATTATAGCTCCCAAATATTAAACAAAACCAATTGACCTCCCACGTTTAGTATACCTTGTCACGTATTGAAAATCCAATAATACTACATGGCTCCTACAGTTATACACGCAATACAAATACACAATAAGCCAAAAAAACATGGACAATATTTATGATTGGCCTAAAAAATATAATATTTATCTTTTTATACATTAATCATTGATTATATTGAAAAACAAAAAGAAAAACTCCTTATTTGTTGAGATATCGGTTTTTATGAGAAATAATAAAGTCTTTGGGAAATGTATGACATGTTATGCATAGATTCATTGGAGAGAAGTGTACGAAAAATAAATAAATTTAACTTATTTAAAAATATAAGAATGTATATGAAGATAAGGTGATATTGATAGGATGAGAACAAATGGCTATAACGTTGACTCAGACGATGAATTTATTAAGCAAGAAAAGAAAAAAAAGAAAATGACACTTTTTCTGTTTATGTTACCCTAGTTTTACACAAGGTTAGGGTGATTAAGTATGAATAGAATGAACGAAAGAAGGTTATTAAAATGATTGTACCAAAATAAAGATCTTTTAGTTTATTATTGATATGGAGAAATGACCAAATTTTTTAGAATAGTTTCCAAAATTGAAAGATAAAATATCGTACAAGTGTAAAATATATACTTATTTAAATAAATTTTACATCCAACAATAGCCCCATAACCAATGTTGAAACTAATATCTCTTCTTAGTCATCTATTACATTACACGTAACTAGTAGCCAAATATAATTTACATTTGATAAATTCATTTAAATTTATAAAAAGGCAACTTGATTAAATGTTATCTATGTTGGAGACCAAAAAATATAGTATATGTGTATAGTTGGGGAAATAACAATAATATATGTGATATAATAGGTTTCTAAATCTTGCAACTAGATAATTCATTTACAGCGTACGACTAACAAAAATGTTATGTGGTTGTGGGTTTATCTTAGTGTTTGTTCATCATAGTGTCAAGGAAGCACATCACATAAATACATTGGCATGCAGGTAAAAAATTGGTTATAGTCACATGGACAAACTATGGTCATCTACGATAATTAATTAAGATCAATCTGTAATAACTAGGAGATTATATAGACGGATAAAAAAATAACCTTAATATATCCTTTTGTTGAGTATAACTTTTGAATTGTTATATTAAGATTATAAATACAGTTGTTACATTGAAAAGTATATAGAAAGACATTTAAATGAAAGATAGACACATATATGTACAGACAAAGTTTACTATACCACATTTATTTACTCAAATTTTGAAAAATAATTAGTTGATGTGTGGAAAAATATAAAAATGATTTCATAATAATAAATTACCCAAATTCGGTAACATTGGCTAATTAATATAATGTTAAATAAGTTAAATATTGTGCTTGATATATGACCATCGAAAACAAATTTAGATTCACATATTGTCTATTTTTAAAATCCATAAATCTTAACCATTAATTCTTTATTAAACCATTAAAATAATAAACCCTATAATATATAACCATTGAAAACACCTTTAGTTCACATATAAACCATTACCATTAAATATATATAAAAATAACATAAATAATATATAACTACTACTAATTTCTAACATAATAAACAATTTAATTCAATTTTATAGCTCAAAAATACTAAATCTTGTTAGTGTTAGTATATGTATACTTTTGTGTTAAATAGTTTTCGCAACATTATATTAAATCTATCAAGGTATAATTTATATCTATATCTAGATTTGTACTAATAAATTTAGAAGTAGAAATATTAATTTACAGTTAATTAATATTTATGAATGGACCCAAGACCATTATGATTTTACTTCTTTTAGCTTACATATATATATATATATATATATATATATATATAAGGATGATTTTATTTTAACAACTCATACACATAATATATAATACATACAATAAGTAAGAATAAAATAACATGTGGTACTATATGAAAACCAATCCAACACACCTTTATATATTATTTTTATATAACTTATGTTTTTTCAACGCTAAAAGTTACAAATAATATTGTTCTCTCTTATTAAGCTCCTCCTACATTTAATATAGTTTTTCTCTATTTATTTTTGAAAGAAAATCGAATTGTACTAATAGTACATAACTTATAATATTTTATGTTATTTTTTCTTCACCCATATTTTGAATAAATAATATTAGTAAGTAATGACTACAAAAGTAGAAAAAAACCCACATGATAAACTTCCATCATATCGTTTGGGTTATATCCAAATCATAAACTTCATAATATTCGTCCATAGTTAAAATGGATAATTACTAACACATTACATGAAGTATTTCCAAAAATGTTATACCTCCCAAATTCTAAACTATACCAATTGACCTCCCACATTTAGTACACCCCGTCACGTAATGATAATCCAACAATACTACATGGCTCCTACAGTTGTACACGCAATACAAATACACAATTATCCAAAAAAAACATGGACAATCACAAAACCACAATCGATAAAAAAAAATATTGGATCCAACAATACATTCAATTTGGATCCTCCTTCTCCAATTTTATTTATGCTTAACAACAATAAAAATCGAAATCTAAGTTAATATATTGAAACATAATGTTGATTTTGAATTATGTACCATTACATTTATGGGGTATATGAAATTGATTGAATGAGTTAGAATTTTTGAAAAAGAACAAAAAGGTTTATTTGTGCGTAGTTGTCGAAGATCTATTGTATCCAACCAAAATCACTAACCTTACCATGTCAATTTTTTATAAATGAGTACATTTGAAGTCTTGAGGTCTCGATGCACTATAACAGGGTTGCATGTGTGCAGGTAATTCATACTCTTTGCCACATCGAGAGCGGCTTTTGTTCTTTTTTATATGGTTATTTTCACCAGGCTTGCACATCACGTATATGATCAATACTATATAAAATCAAACAAAACATAAAACCAAAAAATAGAAATAAGTTAAAAAGAAAAGGATCAAAGCGTAGTAATTTAAGCAGTGTAGGTTTACTTAAGTATTATCCCACTTTTATAATCTGCATCAATCAAATAAACAAAATATATATTAAAATCTAGATTGGTCAATAATAAAAAAATAATCAAGTAAATAAGTTCAATTAATAGACAATTATACATTTAATTCCTATTAGTGACCAACACACTTTTCTATATAATTTTTATTCTCTTTTTTCTACTACACCACGTCGAAAAGACATGGATACATATGTAT
Source organism: Nemophila menziesii (assembly GCA_029959085.1). Taxonomy (NCBI): domain Eukaryota; kingdom Viridiplantae; phylum Streptophyta; class Magnoliopsida; order Boraginales; family Hydrophyllaceae; genus Nemophila; species Nemophila menziesii. The sequence goes on from JARWIR010000044.1 coordinate 1,703,439, forward strand.
GTTTTTGTGAAGCCATAAATAATAAAACAGAAATTACTGAAGGTAACAATTAAGATAAAGAAATGAGGTTAATGGATATTTACTCAGGATGTGGAGGTATGAGAACTGGTCTAGTACTTGGAGCTAACAGTGGTGGAGTTAAATTAATCACGAAATGTGCTATAGATTTAAACTCTTGCATGCATGTGAGTATAAATCTATAGCCCATTTAGTGATTAATTTAACTCCACAACGGTTAAATCCAAGTAGTAGACCAGTACTCATACCTCCACATCCTGAGTAAATAACCATTAACGTCATTTCTTTATCTTCATTTTTACCTTCTGTAATTTCTGTTTTATTATTTATGGTTTCACATTCTGATGAAACAGTTGATTTTGTTTAATTACTCTCGGATAATATATTGGGTGAAACATTCATGAATGTGGTGTAGGGTAGTAAATAAAGCTTGTCATAGTAAAGTCACATTCGGATATTAATTGAGATTACTTTTCTGAATCAACGTTGTTAGGTATATGAACGATGTTTAGCTTCTTGAGGAGACAGTCCAATGGATTGTCATCTTTTACCTCTGAGAGAAACACACATTTCTCATGTATGTGATTTTCACATTTATCAATGACTGTATCTTTTGCTCGGTAGTACCACAGAGCCGTGCAGAAAAGATAGCCATCTACTGATTCGAACATTTCCACTACATTACAAATGTAGTGATCTTCGTCTTTTCCTGCCTTCACGAAAGCATTATCATGGAGAGTGAAAGTCTCTGTGTCCACTAAGCCTCGAGAGTAGTGATTGTTTGCTTGAATGACGTCACTATTTCCCTTTTTCATTTCGTACCGGTGAGGCCATCTCTTTCGAGCTTCTTCACCAGAAAAACACCAACTCAAATACTTCACTATCTCCCGCCTCTTCTTCTTCTTCTTCCTCCTCAGTCATAGTGGCATCACCTTCCGTCACTATGACATCATCATTACGTTTATCTTATGTCACATTTTCACCAATTAGATTAAACAACTCACAAAGCTTCTCTCATTCTTTCAGTAACGCAAGTAAATCTTTAGCAAATTGTACCAAAAACTCTAATATAACAATTTCAGTAATCCAACAAAATAATCCACCTCCCTCCTACTAACAAATATCCAATAATTAATAATAATTATTATAAATCCCCCTCCAACTTAGAACTCTCAGCATTAACAATCTCAATCAGTTTCAAAAAATTATCTGGGAAAGATAAAACAGGCTCATTCCCCGCAATTCCCTTAAACGCTAGTGCCAAACTATACCCCAAATCACGTGCTAATGGAACATCCACATCATTCCCCACTTGAATATACCTCTCTTTCACCGGGCCAAGAAGCCTGCAGTAGTCCGGGAAGCCTTGCAGTCTTGCATTTTCTGGTATAGTGAGAACTCGATTTTGCACAGGATGCAAAATCTTATGATTATGTGGTTCAGCTCTAGTAACAACTGTGGGAACAGTTTCATCCCACCAAAGCCTACCAAATGGCTTTGAGGATGAACCTCCTAGGAATCTCATAGCATAGTCTGGGACCAACGGATTTCCCGATTTCACATGCGCTCTCGGAATGGCTGGATTAAACTCGACCTTATTATTGTCCGGGTTAACACGGACACCTGTCAAATCACAAAAATTCACACCCTTCCTCTGTGGAATATGTGTTACCCGCTCATAATCGTCTACATGCAAGAATAAAGGCCGATGATCATATAAAGTCTCTTGTAGTTCATCAGAACCACCCAGCATAGCTTCTCTTTTTAATCGAATAAACTTTTGGAAATAAGTCTTCGGCTTCATACAATACGGTATTTCATCTTTCTGTTCATTATTTTCCACCTGGGGAGATCAGATAAAGCGTCATATAGCAAAAGCTCCTTTTCGAGGTCAGCATCGTTACCTTCTTCATACGCCACTACATTTGACTCAAAGGAAACATGAACAACTCCACGTACAACCACATTATGAGTAGGTAAAGGATACTGTGGTAATTTCTCGGTAGGTAAAGCACCCCATAAGAAGACGCGTATACGGAATTGAGGAAGTACTTATGCACCCGCAGCCATCATACCTATTCGGGCTTGATTCCCAAGGCCCACTAATCGGGCCAAGCGTAGCGTCCCAAAAAGCCCTGTGCAAATTTGATTATATCTACTACATTCTCCATTAATACAAATCTTGGCTTTAAAAATGTTACTATATCCATAAACACTTGCAGTTGTTTATTTTTATTCATCCTCTAATGGGGTTTTTGTGTTTCTGAATCTGTTAAAACCGCTTATACCTTGACAAGGTGGCCCACCACATATAACATAGATTTTTCTAACAAACTCCTTAAGTTTTTCACCACAATTTCCTAAGACTTCACCAGGCACCCATGTGTCCTCATCAGGGCCATAGCCTTTCCATCGAACCTTAAAGTGTAGCCCATATTTTTTTACTTTATTCGGATCTCCATAACGAATTTCAAGAATCTCTTCAACTTCAAATACTTCACTATCTCCAACCTCTTCTTCTTCTTCTTCCTCCTCCACAGTCATAGTGACATCACCTTCTGTCACTGTGACATCATCATTAGGTTTATCTGATGTCACCTGTTTACCTATTAGATTGAACGACTCACAAAGCTTCTCCTATTCTTTCAGTAACGCAAGCAAATCTTCAGCTAATTCATTTCTAACCTGTGTTTCTGGATGGTAGAGTTTCAAACTCTTGCATGCGTGTGGGTTTAAATCTATAGCCTATTTCGTGATTAATTTAACTCCACCACGGTTAGCTCCAAGTACTAGACCAGTACTCATACCTCCATATCCTGAGTAAATATCCATTAACGTCATTTCTTTATCTGTTTTATCATATTTTAAATTAAAAAGTATTCTCTTTTACCACTATTTGTACATCTAATTGAGTGATATTCTCTATTTCTTTTCAATAGAAAATTAAATTCTACTAATAGTACACATATGATAGTTTTTCTATGTTATGCCTTTCTCTGTATGAAAGTTTAGAATAAATGAAAATAGTAGATAATGGTTACAAATTTAAAAAATTTATATGATAAACTAAACCTCCCATAGAGTCGAAAATTAATAAATCATGTTTTTTACATTATTCTTACATATTTTAAACTCTAAATATAATTTATATTTTTGTCAAATTATAAATTTAATAAAGGTATAAAGGTATACAAACATATTTTTAGTCTAAAACTTACATTGTCGAAGAAATTTCATGACCAACTACCACTTGTGAAATCATTTTCCTGTACAAAATACTAATAAATTAAGATCACAATTTCATCAAAATATTATGTTTTAAGATCTAAATTGTTTCAAATAATGTATTTTCTGAAAATTAATATGTAACAAATAAATAAGATTGCATTCTAGTAAATAAAAGGTGTGCATATTATACACAAAAATATTAGGTAATACCAACAAATACAATTAATACAAACCAATTACCTGAAATTAATATTTTAGGCTTTAAATCTTAGATTTGGGCTTAGAAAAAAACATAAATAATATAATTTTCTAAAAGAAAATATAAATTTAAATCTACAAATGAGATGAAAAAATCAATTTATTTTTTAATTTCACCTCTAGTAATCTAAATATCTCGCAAATTTTTGGTAGGTTTAATCATAAAATTGTTGAATGAAAAAAAATTATTCAATTTTTAAAGATTGTAAGAAATGAATAGACGAGGTGTATGATTATATTACGGCTTGAGATAAATGAAAGCGTGATTAAATGAAAAACTAGATAATAGAATTTTCCCTAAATATTATAATCTTTTGTTGTTTTATGGGCCGGCCTATTACTTTAAATATATATATATATATAATTAGACCATTTTCATTGGGCCATATACGTATGTATAAATTGTGATTTTTTTATCTATTCAAATATAATTTTTAATTTAAAATACTCTCGTGTTTTAATTATTTATGTTTATTCAAGGTGAGGTGTGTATATTTTATAAGATTCCTAATATTTTGCAAGTTGAATAAAAATATATAATTTAACGATATAATTATTTTAGTATTTGTTAACGAATTAAGTTGATATAACAGTCTTAGTAGAACTAGGAAAAAATTGGTTCCTTTAGAATTTAGCTATCCATATATAAGTTATTTTCCTTGTGGTTGGGTCCTGAAACACATACTATAGTATCTTGATATAATTTTATAATCCAAACGCTAGAACAATGACAAATATCTCGTATATATGTATTAGAAAAACTAATCTTATGAACGTTTAATATACTATTTTTATAAAAATGTTATGATAATATGAGTACAGTGGAGACAATTCTTACATAATTAATTTTTAAATAATATTTATTAATCTAATCTTAATATTGGTAAAATTAACTATCCATATTATGATTTGCCTAAAAAATATAATATTTATCTTTTAATACTTTAATCATTGACTATATTGAAAAACAAAAAGAAAAGCTCCTTATTTGTTGATATATCGGTTTTTATGAGAAATAATAAAGTCTTTGGGAAATGTATGACATATATGCATAAATTCATTGGAAAGAAGTGTACGAAAAATAAATAAATTTAACTTATTTCAAAATATAAAGATGTATATGAAGATAAGGTGATATCGATAGGATGAGAATAAATGGTTATAATGTTCAATCGGACAATGAATTTATTAAGCAAGAAAAGAAAAGAAAAAGACACTTTTTCTGTTTATGTTACCCTAGTTTTACATAATGTTAGGGTGATTATGAATGAATAGAATGAGCGATAGAAGGTTATAAAATGATTGTACAAAAATAAATATCTCTTAATTTATTATTGATATGGAGAAATGACCAATTTTTTTAATTTAGTTTCCAAAATTGAAAGAAAAAATATCGTACAAGTATAAAATATATAATTATTTAGATAAAATAATGTTAAATAAGTGAAATATTGTGCTTGATATATGTATACTAATTATAGTGACATCTCCAGCCTCTTCTTCTCCCTCCTCCTCAGTCATAGTGACATCACCTTCTGTCACTGTGACATCATCATTAGGTTTATCTGATGTCACCTTTTCACCAATTAGATTAAACGACTCACAAAGCTTCTCCCATTCTTTCAGTAACGCAAGTAAATCTTCATCAAATCGTACCAAAAACTCTAATTTAACAATTTCAATAATCCAACCAAATACTCCAACTCCCTCCTACAAACAAATCTCCAATAATTAATAATAATAATTACAAATCCCCTCCAACTTAGAACTCTCAGCATTAACAATCTCAATCGGTTTCAAAAAATTATCAAGCAAAGATAAAATAGGCTCATTCCGGCTCATTCCTCGCAATTCCCTTAAACGCTGGTGCCAAACTATACCCCAAAACACGTGCTACTAGAACAACCATAGCATTCCCCACTTGAATATACCTCTCTTTCATCGGGCCAAGAAGCTTGTAGTAGTCCGGGAAGCCTTACAGTCTTGCATTTTCACGTATAGTGAGACCTCAATTTTGCACAGGATGTAAGATCACCTGATTATGTGGTTCAGCTCTAGTAACAACTGTGGGAACAATTTCATCCCACCAAAGCCTACCAAATGTCTTTAAGGATGAACCTCCTACGAAGCTCAAAGCATAGACTGGGACCAATGGCTTTCCCGATTTCACATGCGCTCTCGGGATGGCCGGATCAAACTTGACCTTATTAGTGTTCGGGTTAACACGGACACCTGTCAAATCACAAAAATTCACAGCCTTCCTCTGTGAAATATGTGTTACTCGCTCATAATCGTCTACATTCAAGAATAAAGGCCGATGATCATATAAAGTCTCTTGTAGTTCATCAGAACCACCCAGCATAGCTTCTCTTTTTAATCGAATAAACTTTTGGAAATCAGTCTTCGGCTTCATACAATACGGTATTTCATCTTTCTGTTCATTATTTTCCACCTGGGGAGATCAGATAAAGCGTCATATAGCAAAAGCTCCTTTTCGAGGTCAGCATCGTTACCTTCTTCATACGCCACTACATTTGACTCAAAGGAAACAGGAACAATTCCACGTACAACCACGTTATGAGTAGGTAAAGGATATTGTGGTAATTTCTCAGTTGGTAATGCACCCCTACGGAATTGAGGAAGTCCATATGCACCTGCAGCCATCATACCTATTCGGGCTTGAAACCGAAGGCCCACTAATCGGGCCAAGGCTTAGCGTCACAAAAAGCCATGTGAAAATTTGATTATATCTACTACATTCTCCATTAATACAAATCTTGGCTTTAAAAATGTTACTATATCCTTAAACACTTGCAATTTTTTATTTTTTTTCATCCTCTAATGGGTTTTTTGAGTTTCCAAATCTGTTTAAACCGCTTATACCTTGACAAGTTGGCCCACCACACATAACATCGATTTTTCCAGGTAAAGGTAAAAGATTTGTTTTGAACCCATTAGTAACAAACTCCTTAATTTTATCACCACAGTTTCCTAAGCCTTCACGAGGCTCCCATGTGTCCTCATCAGGGCCATAGCCTTTCCATCGAACCATAAAGTGTAGACCAGAATTTTAACTTTATTCGGATCTCCATAACAAATTTCAAAAATCTCTTCAAATTCAAATGCTTCACTATCTCCATCCTCTTCTTCTTCTTCCTCTTCATCAGTCATAGTGACATCACCTTCCGTCATTGTGACATCATCATTAGGTTTATCTGATGTCACCTTTTCACCAATTAGATTAAACGACTCACAAAGCTTCTCCCATTATTTCAGTAACGCAAGTAACTCTTCAGCTGATTCATTTCTAACCTGTGTTTCTGGATGGTTGAGTTTCAAACTCTTGCATGCGTGTGGGTTTAAATCTATAGCCCATTTCGTGATTAATTTAACTCCACCACGGTTAGCTCCAAGTACTAGACCAGTACTCATACCTCCACATCCTGAGTAAATATCCCTTAACGTCATTTCTTTATCTTCATATTTACCTTCACTAATTTTTGTTTTATTATTTATGGCTTCACAAAAACATACATATGTATCCATGTCTTTTCGACTTGGTGTAGTAGAAAGAGGAGAATAAAAATTATATAGAAGAGTGTGTTGGACACTAATAGGAATTAAATGTATAATGGTCTAGTAATTGAACTTTTTTTTTTTTTTTTTGATCATCAAATCAAACTATATTACTAATAAATCAACCTCCAATATCTTTACAATTAAAGCCTACCAACTACTAAGGCCCAAATCAGGACCTTATCACTTGTCGGCCCAATTGCCTACTCCTTACTACATTTTAAACATAACCACTATTACAACTTTGTCTAATTAAAAGCCCACTACATATAAAGATAATAAAGTAAATGGGCCTAATTACAAGAATAAGAAACCAATATCCACTAGTCTAACTTATCAATCATCTCTTTAATCTCTTTATTCTTCATCTTTCTCGCCAGTAACTTCATTTAACCATACCTTCGATTTTTTTACATAACTGATCTTCATTTATAAATCTTCCTCCATGTTCAATCTCATTCCTCAACCACCACAAATTATATATATAAGAAGTGAAGATGTTACTAACCAGGATTGTAAGCTCTTTGCTATTAGACTTGTTCACCTCCTTGCATATCTCTTCAAAATCTTTCGGTATATATCTAACATTACATTTGTTTAAAATATTCTTCAGCACCCTTTTACTAAAAGAACATTCAAAGAAAAGGTGAGAACTAGTTTCCACTGTAGCTTTGCAAAGAGAACACAGAGGATTAATATTATTTCCCCACTGCATCATTCTTTCCTTGGTGCTTAATCTATCCATCACTGCTATCCATGTTATGAAAGCACACCTCGGAATGTTGCTCTTACACCATACAAGATTATACCAAATCACTTGATCTGATTCCTCATTAAGGTTGATCTTAGCAAGAGTTTTCTTGAAAGAAAACTTCATTTTGACATTTTCAGTCCAAACTTTAACATCTTCTTTATTGTTTAGCTGAAAATTATTAATGAGAGGCAAAATCTTACCTATAGTAGGTGGAAGTCTCCATCTTCTACCTCCATAGCAGCTTGAGACAGTTTTATCACTGTTTATATCAATCTTATTAAGCTCAATGCCAATAATCTCCTGAGCACTCTTCATATCAATCCACCTGTCCCATATAATATAAGTCTCTTTCCCATTGTTGACTTTATGATAGATGAAATTGTAAGCTATTTTCCTAACTTTGAGAAGTTTCTTCCATATCCAAGAATGAGCCTGCTTTTCTTCAATGGCCCAAATGCAATTATTTTTGACTATATTGCATTTAACCCATTTACTCCACAAATTGTCTTTTTGAGCATACATTCTCCAAAAAGTGAACAATAGACAAGCTAAGTTTATATTTTCAATTCTCGGAATTCCTAATCCACCTTCTTGCTTGCTAGTACATACTTTATCCCAAGCTATCTTTGCTCCTTGAGCTCCATCATTATTACCATTCCATAGAAATCTCTTCATTAGCTGATTTAATTTATATATAACTTGTTTTGGCAACAAGAAAACTCGGCACCAATACAAGATTTTACTAATTAAAACACTCTTGATTAGTTCCACTCTACCCGAGTAAGAGAGAAGCTTAGAAGACCATTGATTTATACTACTATAAATCTTATGCACAAGTTTGTTACCCTCTTCAACACTCAACTTTTTTGATAATAAGGGAACTCCAAGATATCTAACTGGCAAGCATCCCATCTTAATTTCTAACACCTCAGAAATTTTGATCCTTAAATCATGATTAGCACCACCATAATAAATTTCACTCTTGTTATAGTTAATATTTAATCCTGACATCCTGGAGAATAATTCAAGTCCTTTTTTAACTTCTCTAGCAGATTCAATATCAGCTTTTAAAAAGATTAACAAGTCATCTGCAAATATGATGTGGTTTAATTTCATCATCTCACATTTCTGATGATAGTTAAAGCTGCTTTTATTGCCAATTTCATTAAATAAACCTGTAAAGACTTCCATACACATGGCAAACAGGTAGGGTGAGAGAGGATCACCCTGCCTCAAGCCTCTCTTCCCTTTAAAATACCCACAACTCTCACCATTAATACACACTGAATAAGATGTTGTGCATACACACATTTTAACCCATTTTATAAACTTGTCAGGTAAATTAAAGGCTTTTAATACATTTAGTAAAAACCTCCAGTTGACACTATCATATGCCTTTTGAAGGTCCAAGTTGATTGTACACTTAGGAGCAGAATTCTTCTTATCATATCCCAATACAATCTCTTGAGCAACTAGAATGTTATCACCTATATATCTATTACTCACATAAGCAGCTTGGTTTAATGATATTATAGAGTTCATTACCTTTTCTAATCTTTTGCAGATCACTCTTGAGATAGTTTTGTATGAGATGTTAGTACATGAGATAGGCCTGAACTTTTTTACACTTGAAGCATCTTTTTCTTTTGGTATGAGCACAATATTAGTTGCATTAATTTGAGATAGTATCTTGCAATTATTGAGTGATTCTTTGACAGCTTGAGTAAATTCCTGTCCAATAACACTCCAAGAAGACTTATAAAAAGTGGAATTAAGGCCATCAGGTCCAGGGCTTCTATTTTCACCTATAGAGAAAACTGCTTCTTTGATTTCTGCATCTGTGATTGGAGCTATAAGTTCATCCTTCTGCTCTTTAGTAACTTGAGTATTGATTAATCTTTGAATAGTTTCACTAGAACAGAACTCTTCATTTATATCTTCAGTTCCTAGCAGCTGAGTATAAAATTGAATAAATTCTTGCTTAATAAGGTTAGGATCATCTATTACTTCTCCTGTGTCAGTGATAAGAGTTGATATAGTGTTTCTCACTATTCTTCCTTTAACAACTTTATAAAAATAAGCTGAGTTACCATCCATTTCATTAATAGCAACACCTTTTGCTTTTTGCCTCATAACACTATATTGTATATTAATAGCTTCCTGAAGTTTAGTATTTAATATTTTCTCCTCTTGTAGTACAATGGAGTTGATGTTACCAGTCATAATCTTCATTTGAATATCATCTAGTTGAGCTTTCATTTGTTCAATCTCTAAGCTGTTCTTTTTGAAGTATATATTATTGAACTTCTTGAGAGCAGCCTTTACATTTTTCTGTTTAGCACACACTCTATACATACCATTCCCATCCACTCTGATATTCCAAGCTTCCTTCACAATGTCTATATATTTGTCATGTTTAGCCCTGATATTGAAGAACCTGAACTGGCTAGGAATGAACCTCTTCTCACCACCAATATTTATCTTAATTGCGCAATGATCTGAGGAAGATAATGGATGAATAATCACATTAGACTTTAAAGAATCCATCCATCTATTGTTAATAAACACCCTGTCAATTTTACTAGCTCTAAATTGATCACTTGTGCTCTTATTGGTCCATGTATAGTATTGACCTCCACAATTGTGCTCATATAAACCTGATTCATCAATACAATCTATGAACTCATAAGCTCCCTTCTCTAAGTCAGTACAATTCAACCTATCTTCTATTTTTAAAATCTCATTGAAATCACCCATAAAACACAACCTTTCTTTATCATATACCTTACTCCATTTTACCATATCACTCCACAATAGCCTTCTATCTTCATCTGAGTTACTAGCATAAACCATTCCAATATAAATTATTTCACCATTATCTTTCTCTTTGATCTGAAGCATCATGACTTGAGATGTTTGATCAATCAAATTAATTTCTACTTGTTTCTTATCCCATAACACCCATATCCTTCCACTATCATCTTTACTATAGTTGTGCAACATCTCAAGATGAGAAAAATGTGCACTAATTATTCCAGGATAATTGTTATACTTAACTTTTGTCTCCAAAAGTCCAATTACCCCAACTTTATTATTAACAATAAAACTTTTAACATCTAATTGTCTGAGGAGACTATTAAACCCCCTCACATTCCAAGATGTTACAATCATATATTTGGTGGTTTAGGAATCTCTTCTCCACCTTCATGATCAATAAATGTCAGAATATCTTTGTCAATTTGACTCTTATCACCATTCTGTAATCTACTGAATGAATTACTTAAGGCAACTGAGGTTGATCCAATATTGTTTGCTGAGTTTTTATTACTCTTAACCACTTGCCATTCATTAACAACTGCTTTACCTTTATCAATTTCATTAGTGCTAACTTGTTTTGGCATCCAGAGCTTTTGTATATTCTTACACTTTGCTTCCACATGCCCTAACTTATTACACTTTTTACACACCAAAGGTTTCCACTCATACTCAACCTTAACTTCCTGAAATTCATCTGCACCTATATCCACTAAAACATTCTCAGGCAGCTCATCTTTTATATCAATCTCTACACACACCCTGGCATATCCAAGTCTGGATTTAGTCTCAGTAACACTGTCCATCTGAATTGGTATACCAACACCACTAGCTACATAGCCTAATCCTCTTTGTGTCCATAACTCCATAGGTACATTGATTAGTTTCACCCATATAGGAATCTTAGCTATGTCAAGTTTATCAAATTGCATACCAGCTACCCATGGGCGAAGAAGTAACGGCTTACCATTAATATGCCATAGCTGCTCCAAAGCTTTGTTGTAAAATTGTTGATTCTCAAATTTGAAGACAAAACTCCCCATCTGATTCGACTTAATTTCTACTTTGCCCATTTTGTTCCATTGATACCTCACAAAATTGGTAATAGCATAGAATGGAGGTGGATTATCGATGAATTGTCCAATAAGACAGTTCACCCACTGCTCGGCTCCTTCTTCTAAAACATCTAGAGGTGGTTTAACAACTTTTTTACCGTGAATGTTTACCGGCTTATGATGTTCAAGTTTAGCTGAGCCTTTCGCACATCCAAACAATTTTGACCACGAAACTCCTTTCGGTTGTTCTTTCTCAACTGGATCTTCCGGTTTCTCTTTTACAGTTTGAATCGGAGTAGTCATCGGCGTTTGATTAACATCTTCTTCTACCGACTCAACAGCTTTAATCGACTCACGAGCTACGCTACTCTCTTCACCAGGTTCAGAACTGGGAGGAGAGAACATTAGCTTTGTGATGTTCGTATATTTCGTCTTTGATTTTGGATTTGAGCTGTTAGATTTGTTTTCTTTGTTAGATTTTATCACTTTCGTCATTTTCAGAGAGTTTATTGTGAAGGTTAGGGGTTGATAGTGCATTGTGTAATGATTTGTCGGTTAAATGTTTGGATAAGAATGGTTGAATTTTTGAAGATGACTTGGTGATAGATCCCAGATTTTGGGATTAACACCAAATCAGCTAAAAGAAAAAGCTAAAAGGTGGGAAAAAGGTGGATAAGTGTTGGAAAACTAAAAAGATTCTATGGAATAAAATTTAGGTGATATGAGTGGCTAGAGAGGGTTTTTGGATGGGTTGACTCTCATTGACTTGACTATTTCTTACTTATAGGTCACTATTAGTAATTGAACTTATTTACTTGATTTTTTTTATTATTGACCAATCCAGATTTTACTATATCTTTTGTTTATTTGACTGATACAAATTATAAAAATTGGATGATACTTAAGTAAACCTACACTTCTTAAATTACTATGCTTTGATCCTTTTCTTTTTAACTTATTCCTATTTTTTTGTTTTATGTTTTGTTTGATTTTATAGTATTGATGATATATTTTGACAAAAAAATAATATTGATGATATACGTACGCTTGATGTGCAAGCCTGGTCAAAATAAACATATAAGAAAAAAAGAACAAAAACCACCTCGATGTGGCAATGGGTATGAAGTACCTGCGCACATGCAACCCTGTTATAATAGTGCATCGAGACCTCAAGACTTCAAATCTACTCATTTATAAAAACTGACATGTAAAGGTTAGTGATTTTGGTTGGATACAATAGATCTTCAACTACTACGCACAAATAAACCTTTTTGTTCTTTTTCATAAATTCTCACTCATTCAATCATTTTTATATACCCATAAATGTAATGGTAGATAATTCAAAATCAGCCTTATGTTTCAATATATTATGTTAGGTTTCAACTTTTATTGGTGTTAAGCATAAATGAAATGGAAGAAGGAGGATACAAATTGAATGTATTGTTGGACCAATATTGTATTTATTTTCATCAATCGTGGTTTTGTGCTTGTCCATGTTTTTTTGGCTAATTGGGTATTTGTATTGCGTGTACAACTGTAGGAGCCATGTAGTATTGTTGGATTTTCATTATGTGACGGGGTGTACTAAACGTGGGAGGTCAATTGGTATAGTTTAGAATTTGGGAGGTATAAATTTTTTTGAAATACTTCATGTAATGTGTTAGTAATTATCCATTTTAACTATGGACGAATATTATGAAGTATATGATTTGTTGATGACCCAGACGATATGATGGGAGTTTATCATGTGGATTTTTTTCTAATTTTTAGTTATTAATTACTAATATTATTTATTCAAAATGCGGGTGAAGAAAAAAATAACTTAAAATATTATAAGTTATGTACTATTAGTACAATTTGATTTTCTTTTGGAAATAAATAGAGAAAAAACTATATTAAATGTAGGAGGAGCTTAATAAGAGAGAACAGATTTATTTTTATGTTTTTGCGTTGAAAAAACATAAGTTATATAAATATAATATATAAAAGTGTGTTGGATTGGTTTTCATATAGTATCACACATTATTTTATTCTTACTTATTGTATGTATTATATATTATGTGTATGAGTTGTTAAAATAAAATTATCCTTTTATATATATATATAAGCTACAATAAGTAAAGCATAATGGCCTTGTCCATTTATAAAAATTAATTAACTATAAATTAGTATTCCTACTTCTAAATTTATTAATACAAATCTAGATATACATGTAAATTCTACCTTGATAGATTTAATATAATGTTGCGAAAACTATGTAACACAAAAAGTATACATATACTAATACTAACAAGATTAAGACTTTTTGAGCTATAAAAATGAATTAAATGGTTGATTATGTTAGAAATTAGTAGTAGTTATATATTATTTATGTTATTTTTATATATATTAAATGATAATGGTTAATATGTGAATCTAAAGGTGTTTTCAATGGGTATATATCATAGGGTTTAGTGCTTTAATGGTTTAATAAAGAATTGTTGGTAAAGATTTATGGGTTTGAAAAATAGGCAATATGTGAATCTGAAGTTGTTTTCAATGGTTATGTATCAAGCACAATATTTCACTTATTTAGCATTATTCTATCTAAATAATTGTATATTTTATACTTGTACGATATTTTTTCTTTCAATTTTGGAAACTAAAAAATTGGTCATTTCTTCATATCAATAATAAACTAAGAGATCTTTATTTTGGTACATTTATTTTAATAACATTCTCTCGCAGATGTCTCCTCATTTGTGATAGATTTATGTTAGGATGAGACATCATTTTTAGTGATTTAGAAGTCATAAAGGTCGATTTTCTTGAGAAATAGTGCACTTTCCTATTTTGAGTCTTGATGTAGTGAATTGTTATTTTTAGAGCATATTGGATTTAATTGTTTATTTAGTGTGAAGCTTTAAAGATAATTATGGAGATTAATTAGATTCCAAGTCAAAGACTACAAGATATGGAAAGAGATTAGCATGGTAATTGGAGATAAGGAAACAAATGCTAAAAATATGGAAAAGGAAAAGCTGTCTAAATCTGGGATTCTGCAGCACACGCCTAAAGAAGTGGTGATTACTCCTACAAGGAAGCCGATTTTGGCAATTTCCTTTCATTATGACGTAGATAATTCGATGAGGATTCTTTTGGTATATTATGGAGCAAAAACCGACCAATAACGAAGAAGATATGCTCAAAACAGTTCAGTAGAATTTATCTTTATTTCCATACGAATTTGAGTTGGGCTAGGAGTCCAATACTTTATCTCTTCCTCAAGAAAACGAATTAGGTCTTCTAAACACCTATAAATACACCCTTATATCACTTGTAAAATTATCCTTGCCTCATAGTAATTAGTTCTTAAGGTTTTATTCTTCCAGTTTATTGTAGAGAGCAAGATGATGTCTTTTGTAATTTCTTTTAGTTTGTTCCCATCAGGTATGAACTGAACCTCCCATAGCTTGGGTTTTGCATAATGTATAATCTATGACTAATTCTTCTATCTAAGTTTCTTTGGGAATTATATGTTTTAATCTGATATTAGCTGCTTACCTTTATATTTGATTATGTGTTTTGATTTAATGTATGTTTTCCTTGCGGTGTGCAACGGTTAGGATTACCTTAATAGTAGTTAGATGATCGCCTTAACTGTGTGTCTAATTATTGAAACACCACATAACGTCTAGTGTCGATATTAGTTCTGACAAAACATGATTCTAACAAGATAGTCATTAGGGTTTGTTTTAATCACCATATCACCAATTGATTGAAGTGTTTGCTTAGGGTCTTGGTAGCGCTTGATAAACCTATTTTAAACCACGTCTTGGTTGTGTCGTAGCCCCCCTTAGTCGCTCTCAAGGTCTAAGGTATGAGAATTTTGAATCCTGACTAAGTATACAAGAGCTAATATTATCCCTTATCAATTAGATCTAATAGAAAGAATTAGAAGGATTAGTGCATACTAGCAAAACCTAAGCTAAACTTCTCATCTCATATTCTTAGTATTTTATTTTATTGTCTTTATTTTCTTTAGTTAATTTAGAATTTTGAAATCTCCTTGTTTTTAATTCCCTTCTTTAATTCTTTACTTTTACTCGTTATTGTTACCTACTCGTATAACATACTTAAGTCCCAGAGAACGAACTCAACTTACTAACTAAAACTTGCATACGTCCTGTAATACTTGCAGTATTGTGCCTGTCTAGGGTGAGAGTGTGTAGTTTTCTTGACCTTTATTTGTATTAATTTTATCACACCCTAGGCGACACCAAGTTTTTGGCGCCGCTGCCGAGGCCTTGTGTCTCGTTAGTGTGTGGGTTATCTATTTCGAGTAGTAGTTTTAAATTAGTTTTTATTTTTCAGTTTTCAGTTTTTATTTTTCCGGATTTACGCTTGTGGTTTGCTTTAGTCTTTTTCAGAATTCACAGTGTTTAATTCTTGGTCTCCGTTACCGGAGCCTGAGAGGAGCTTTAGAGTTTACAACAAACGTGGTCGTGAGAAAAAATCCTTAAAAAGGGCTATGGCAGGCGTACAAGGTCAACAAGATCCACTCGATGACCAACTTGGAGTAAATCCAAGAGGTCCACCACCTCCACCATCACCTAGTGGAGGACAACACGGTGTACAACTACCAGTAGGAGGAGGTAATGGGCAGAATAACGTTAATAATCAACATAATCGAGTACATCAAGATCTCCTTGGTCTTCATGTACCGTTCCACGTTCAACCAATCGGTTACCGTCCTCCAGAGATCCTGAATATCAAATTTAGGCCTGATCCGGGTATGCTCAGTCAGTTTCAAAGTTTTGGACTCTACAATGGTACAGCAAATCAAGATCCGGTAAGATCGATTCTGAAGTTCATGCAGATTTGTGATGCCTACATTACTCCTGGCATTACACGCGAGGAACTGTATTGTCATATGTTTTCGTTCTTCTTGACCGGTAGAGCTAGCGAATGGCTAGAAAGACAACCACATGGAACAATTCATTCTTGGAGAGAACTTCAAGCCAAGTTCTTTAACCGTTTTTATCCGAAGTGTATGAGACTCAAAGATCAAACCGAGCTTGCAAGATTTTGCCAAGAAGATGGAGAAACAGTAGGAGAGTCATGGACAAGGTTTCAACAGAAGTTAGCTAGATGTCCGCTCCATGGTTATACACCCGCTCTACAATTGCTATATTCTACGAAGGACTTAATGATAAAGGTAGAGAGAAGGTGGATAACATTGGAAAGGGTAATTTTGTGTCCATGAACCATAATGAAGCTTCCGAGGTCTTGGAAAATATAATGGAACAAGAAAGGAGTTGGCCTTCAACGCGAGCTCCTATTGAAAAGACCCGAAGAACGCTTTGTTTAGATGCAGAAACTGCAAACTCAGCTCAAATATCCGCATTAGAAAATCAAATCAAAGAGCTGAAGTTAGAGATGCAAAAGAATTTAGCCGCAGCAAACGTAGTACAAGAAGCACAAGGTTGTCAACAATGTGGGGTTAATAATCATACATGGGAAGAGTGCGAATCAAATCAGCAATTTGTTTACTTTATATCCAACCGAGGAGGTTATCAATGGGGTAACTGAAATCATCCGGGTATGCAGTATTCAAATCCACAAGGGGCCGCTAATCCTGGTCATTATCAACCGCGCCCCCAGAACAACTCTTTCCAACCAAGAGGTCAGTACCAAAATCAATATCAAAATAGACCTGCTCCCCCTCAACAACATATTCAAGATGCTTACACCGATTCGTTAGATAAAAAAGCTTTACCCCAGTATCCTCAAGAAGGATCTATGGACAATCAACAGATAATACAAGCCTTGCACCGTTTGACCACGAGTATGAACGCTCTGGAAGAGAAAGTCCGAGGACAAGATGCCGCACTTCAGATTTTAGGTACTCAAGTAGAATAGTTAAACAAACTTTTAACAAATTTAATGGAACAGAAGGAAGTGAAGGCAATCGAAGGAGGTGAAAACAATGTTGGGTTCGAAGCTTGCAAGGCTATTTGCCTTGAAATTGAAGAAGAACAGAAAGAAGTACCGCATGTTGCCGTTAGTGCCGTGGAAATTCCAAGTACCGAAGAAGAACCAACCAAGTCTAGCCCCGTGGAATCTGACTATTCTGAGGTTTATGTGGAGGACGATCAAGAAAAAGCCGAGTTCATACAACTTCTGAAGAAGATGCAAGAGGAAATACGATCGGTCGTGGATTATCAAGCTGATCTGAATTTAAAAGAGAAAGAAGATGAAGTTGCACTTGCTATGCATGAAGAGAAAGAAGAAGAGAAGGTGGAATCCCCACCTATTGTTCAACCAGTGTCATCAATTATTCCTGATACAAATCCTAAGGATGACACTGAACTCAAGACATTTGTAGAGGCGTATACACCTGAAAATATCAACGCCCAAATGCTTGAGATTGCAAAGAAAGGACTTACACCGCAACAAGTTTTTACGCAAGTTATTCCTGAGAAAGAGGCGAGTGTAGAGATCCCAAGAGAAAATTTGAGAGTTTCGAGAAGAAGTGAAAGAGAGCTACCAACAAAGCTTAAAGATCCGGGAAGTTTAAACCTTCCTATTAAAATTAATGGTATGCTCAAGGTGAAAGCTATGTACGATGTGGAGTCTGGTGTGAATCTTATGCCTAAGTCCGTGTTCGAGAGACTTGGACTTCAAAAATCAGAGAAAACTCCAGTGAAGTTGCAGTTCGCTGACAACTTAGTTAAAAGGACATGGGGAACAGTGGAGGACGTCTTAGTCCGTAATATCGCCATCCTTACTGACTTTGTTATTCTTGAGTTTGATGCAGATAAGCAGGTTCTAATCATACTTGGATGGCCTTTCATGGCCACAAGTCAAAGTGTCATCAACTTCCAAGAAGGGAACATCACCCTTCATGCAAAGAATGTATCTGAGACCTTTTATGTCTTGGGTAACAAACCAAGGAAGTTAGATCCCACCGTTATTGTCATCCACAGCCTTTCACATCACAAAGTCCATCCTGAGAAGATCCACTTAAAGCCTGTGGACACTGAGCCAAACATTGATTTTGGGGTTGGCCATGAAGTCCTATGGAAAGCTCACAAACGCGAGAATAGGCCACGAAGTTTCAAAGACTCGTGGATGGGACCATTCATTGTCACTAAGGTTGTTTCAGCCAAGGTGATAGAAATTCGACCCAAAACGGGGATCAAGCGCAGATTAGTTGACGTTCATAGCCTAACTCGTTGTTGGGGAGGCTATATTCGTAAATCTTGATAGAGGTAACGCGTCTAACTTTGAAAGACGTTAAATAAAAGTGCTTTATGGGAGACAACCCGCAATTTTTTATGTTTTTAGGTCTTTTACGTTTTTAGTTTATGTTTAGTTTAGTTGTTTTTAGTTGATATTGCATATTTTGAGAAATGTATTAGTGTTTTTGATGTTTAGGTATTGGAGAAATCGAGTTAGGGAAGAAACAAATTTTTTTTCGGAAAAGCTAGAGCAGGGGTGCGGTATACCGGACCCCATCCGCGGTATACCGCTGAGGAAGAACCCCGTGCCACGGGTCGATGCCACGTGTTTTAGATCGAGACGAAATTTTTTGGAGCTGTTAGCTGCGGTACACCGGACCCTAGTCCGTGCCATGCACCGCACGGCCAAAACCCGTGCCACGGGGAGCTACCACGTGTTTATTGACGAAGCGAAAAAATTTGGAGCATCAGATGGTGCGGTACACCGGACCCTAGTCCGTGCCATGCACCGCACGGCCAAAACCCGTGCCACGGGGTGCTACCACGGGTATTTTGCCGAGGCAAAAATTTTCGAGCTACAGAAGCTGCGGTACACCCCGCGGTGTACCCCTAGTCCGCGCCTATTGTCCGCACGGCGCCGCCAGAGAGAGAAAGCTACGGGATTCATGGTTATAAAGAGGTATAATGCTCATTAATCCGAATTTCATAAACCTTAAGCCTATTTCTCTTCTCCAAAACTCTCCCAACTCCATTAAAGCTCATAAAAACCTTCACCAATCATCAAAACACTACCCAATCATCAAGAAAAACACATCAAACCTTCTCTCCACATCATTACAAGAGAAATTCAAACACCCAATCCTCACCAAACACAATCTAATTGAAGAATCAAGAGCCAAAAAATTTCACAATTCATCCTACAATTTCTTAAATCCAAGCCAACCCATTACAAATCCACCTCACCGACATAGAGATTCATCATCAATTCATCTTTCCTAAACCAAATCAAGCTTGTTCAACAAAAAATTCAGAAGTTCAAATTTCAAGGGTTGCTAAAGCTTTGAGTTGGGGGTTAATTGAGGATGACTAATAGAACAACAATATTAGCTAACAAGAGGGAGGTGAATAAAAGCAAGGGATTGGATTTAATCAAGAAGAAATCAAATAACAAAGGTTCTAGTTCTAAATCAAAGGTTAAAGACAATGTTGAATATCGAGGTATAACTTTGTGTGATCGTAATGGTAAAAGGCTTTACTTTTATGCAAAGGAGAAAACACAACTTCTACAAGGTCCTACACCCAAAAAGAAAGAGGAAGTTTCAAGGGCCCTGAAAGCTTTTGCAGAGAAACAATTAAAAGAACTACCTTTTGCTTATGAGAAAGTATTCAAGGAATAAGTTGGTGAAGGAGAATACACGAGATTCTTAGAGCTTGGTGCGAAATTGGGTTGGTCTACGTTCATCGTAAGACGTTCTGAATTATGTCATGAGTTAGTTTCGGAATTCTATTTAGGCCTCTTTAGCCGAGATAGTAAAGGTTGTGTTCCGATTAGAGGAGAGCTAGTTCCTTTTACAGTTGAGGAGATTAGAAACCACTTCAAGTTTAAGAAATTGAAAGGTTATTGCAAATTTGAAGAAGCGTTTGCTAAACGAAAAATATTTGATGAGGAATTACTTTTTGAGCATGTTTTAGACAAGGAGAAAGTGCAATCACATAAGGGAGAATTTAAGGCACCTTGGCCTTACAAATATCTTCAATCGGGTGCGAGAATTTGGCACAATTTCTTTATTCCTAATGTCTTTGGAAACACACGAACTTTGGATGTGACTATGAAGTACGCTCTACTGTTGGACTGTATTTTGAGAGGAGAAGAAGTTGATGTGGCACAGTTGATCTATGAGGAGGTGATACGATTTTCAGTCTCTCCTAAATCGGTTTATAATGTTAAATTCATACTATGATCACGTGTCTTGTGCGAAAAGCGAATGTTACATTGGGTGAAGAATAGAAACTCAAATTTAAAACAAGTTACATTGATAATGCTTTAATCAAGGATATCTTTCGAAGAGCGGGTTCTACGCAAGCCTCGAAAGAAGAAAAGGAGCATAATTGGCAAGAGAAGATGGAGGAGCGTTTAACCAAATTCGAAGCAGCTCAAACTTCCTTAGTCAATGATGTGGCACAAATCAATGCTAATCAAGTGCATATCATGAAACTCCTTGAGCAATTAACGAAAGGTCCAGCAAATCCTACCTTGGATGTCAATGATGCGAGGCAATAAGCCTCGAGAGTATGTTCTCTTTCTTCCTTACCATTTCTGTAAATATGTTTATCTGCTAATTTTAATTTCTGCTGCGAGTATTTTTCGCGTCGTGGGGACACGGCTCATTTTTGAGTTGGGGGTGTGGGGATTCGTTGTCTCTCATCTCCATTTTTCTATTTTTAGGTAGAAATTAAAACTTTTGATACATGGGAATTAGATGTAGAGTGTGTTTAATAGCTTGAAAGCATAAGCTCAGTGAATTGATGATAGTAAGTAGTATTTTTATGAGCTATTTTATTTGTATGCTTTGAGTATTTGCAGGAAAACACACGTTGATAGTAAAGAAAAGATTAGTGAGCAATGCGATAGAAAGTATGTTTGATCTTAGGGAGCCTTGAGAAGTGTGTAGGCCGTGAGATCCAAGCTAGTTTACAAACCATTTGATGAAAGTGCTAAAGGTAAGAAAATAACTAAATTACATAGTGTAGAAAGTGATTAAGGCGGTTCTTTCATATTTGAAGCCCTTGAAGCCTTTTTATACCTTCTCACCTTGTGAGTTTTTGATTTTATATGCTATATCCTTCTCAGCCACTTCTAGCCTTTCTAAAACCTTTTTATTGAAACACGTTATAAGCCATATCCCTTTAGATTATAGGACTTTTCCATATGACCCGCACTCGAATCGCGATGCATAGACAGTTGTTTTAGAGCTTGAGTTTGGAGTGGTGGGTCCACCATTATGAGAATTGTTATTGGGATGGGATTTTTGAGCTTATTAATTGTGCTTTTTGCTTATATTGATGGTGATTCACATATTTTTATTGTAACCCTTTGCCGGGGTAATAGTGAATGAAAAATAAGCTACGAGCTAAATTTTCCAAAAGGGCATTAAAAGAAAAAATATATATATGAGAAATTAGCGTGATATCTCAACATTAAAAGAGAGTCATAGCTTAAGAATTGATTTGAGAAGAAAAGAAAATATATATATTCGGACCGGCAAAGTGGAATTTTTATGTGAACATCTTATGCTTTAATTGGGTTATTGGGGATGTTAAATTATGCATCAAGGAATTTATTGGGTTGAGTGAGAAACGTTTCATGAGAGTAACTAAATCTCTAGGGCGATCCGTTGATGACTATTGAGGAGAGAGCCAAAAGCTCACTCCAAATTATCCAAATATACTATCATACCGTCCCTAAGCCTAAATTACAGCCTTAAAGACCTTTTGATTCTTTGCTATGTAATTGAGAAGTGATTGAGCCATTAGAGATTAGTTGAGTGGATCTCTGAATACTAGTGAAGTTCGAGGAACAATCTATTGCTTTCTTGGGGAACTGAGTAAAGTCCCAATCCTTCTTACATTGCGAAACTAATCTGATCTTGTATTCAAACCGTGTTGATTGTGGATATGAGAAGTGTACATGTATGTAGTTTATGAATATTATTGCATGAAATTTTCTGAGTTGTTGCTTTAGGATTATTCTATATATTCTGCTATGTTCTTCCCATTGTACTGAGAATTTTATAAGTGTGTATTTATAGACTTCCCTTTGTTTTTATCTTTATTGTATCGGGACGATACAACTTTGAGTTCGGGGTCTTGATGTCTCCTCATTTGTGATAAATTTATGTTAGGATTAGACATCATTTTTAGTGATTTAGAAGTCATAAATGTCGATTTTCTTGAGAAATAGTGCACTTTCCTATTTTGCGTCTTGATTTAGTGAATTATTATTTTTAGAGCATATTGGATTTAATTGTTTATTTCGTGTGAAGCTTTAAAGATAATTATGGAGATTAATTAGAGTCCAAGTCAAAGACTACAAGATATGGAAAGAGATTAGCATGGTAATTGGAGATAAGGAAACAAAGGCTAAAAATATGGAAAAGGAAAAGTTGCCTAAATCTGGGATTCTGCAGCACACGCCTAAAGAAGTGGTGATTACTCCTACAAGGAAGCCGATTTTGGCAATTTCCTTTCATATGGACGTAGATAATCCGCTGAGGATTCTTTTGGTATATTATGGAGCAAAAACCGACCAATAACGAAGAAGATATGCTCAAAACAGTTCAGCAGAATTTATCTTTATTTCCATACGAATTTAAGTTGGGCTAGGAGTCCAATAGTTTATCTCTTCCTCAAGAAAACGAATTAGGTCTTCTAAACACCTATAAATACACCCTTATATCACTTGTAAAATCATCCTTGCCTCATAGTAATTAGTTCTTAAGGTTTTATTCTTCCAGTTTATTGTAGAGAGCAAGATGATGTCTTTTGTAATTTCTTTTAGTTTGTTCCCATCAGGTATGAACTAAACCTCCCATAGCTTGGGTTTTGCATCATGTATAATCTATGAATTCTAATTCCTCTATCTATGTTTCTTTGGGAATTATATGTTTTAATCTGATATTAGCTGCTTACCTTTATATTTGATTATGTGTTTTGATTTAATGTATGTTTTCCTTGCGGTGCCCAACGTTTAGGATTACGTTAATAGTAGTTAGATGATCGCCTTAACTGGGTGTCTAATTATTGAAACACCACATAACGTCTAGTGTCGATATTAGTTTTGACAAAACATGATTCTAACTAGATAATCATTAGGGTTTGTTTTAATCACCATATCACCAATTGATTGAAGTGTTTGCTTAGGGCCTTGGTAGCGCTTGATAAACCAATTTTAAACCACGTCTTGGTTGTGTCGTAGCCCCCTTAGTCGCGCTCAAGGTCTAAGGTATGGGAATTTAGAATCCCGATTATGTATACAAGAGCTAATATTCTCCCTTATTAATTAGATCTAATAGAAAGAATTAGAAGGATGAGGGCATACTAGCAAAACCTAAGCTATACTTCTCATCTCATATTCTTAGTATTTTATTTTATTGTCTTTATTTTCTTTAGTTAATTTAGAATTTCGAAATCTCCTTGTTTTTAATTCCTCTCTTTAATTCACTACTTTTCTCGTTATTGTTACCTACTCGTATAACACACTTAAGTCCCTGAGAACGAACTCAACTTACTAACTAAAACTTGCATACGTCCTGTAATACTTGCAGTACTGTGCCTGTCTAGGGTGAGAGTGACTAGTTTTCTTGACCTTTATTTGTATTAATTTTATCACACCCTAGGCGACATTACTCGCTCATTCTATTCATTCATAATCACCTTGACATTATGTAAAACTAGGGTAACATATACAAAAAAAGAATCATTTTCTTTTTTTCTTTTCTTACTTAATAAATTCATTTTCCGAGTGAACATTATAACCATTTGTTCTCATCCTATAGATATCACCTTATCTTCATATACTTCTTTATATTTTTAAATAAGTTAAATTTATTTATTTTTAGTACACTTATTTCCAATGAATTTATGCATATATGTCATACATTTCCCAAAGACTTTATTATTTCTCATAAAAACCGATATCTCAACAAATAAGGAGTTTTTCCTTTTGTTTTTTCAATATAATCTACGATTAAAGTATCAAAAGATAAATATTATATTTTTTTAGGCAAATCATAATGAGGATAGTTACTTTTACTAATATTAAGATTAGATTAAAAAATATTATTTATAATTAATTATATAAGAATTGTATCTTCTGTAATCATATTATCATAACATTTTTATAATAATTTTATATTAAACTTTCATAAGATTAGTTTTTTATCATACATATATACGTGATATTTGTCATTGTTATAACGTTTGGATTATTAAATTATATCAAGATACTATAGTATGTGTTTGAGGACCCAACCACAAGAAAATTAACTTATATATGGATACCTAAATTCTAAAGGAACTAATTGTTTCCTAGTTCTAATAAGACATTCATATCAACTTAATTCATTAACAAATACTAAAATAATTGTATCGTTAAAATTATATATTTTTATTCAACTTGGAAAATATTAGGGATCTTATAAAATATACACACATGCCTGCATAATTAAAACACTAGAGTATTTTAAAATAAAAATTATATTTGAATAGATAAAAAACTACAATTTATACATATGTATATGACCCAATGAAAATGGTCTAATTTATTTATATATTTAAACTGATCGGCCTGGCCCATAAAACAACAAAAGAATATAATATTTAGGGAAAATTCTATGACCTAGTTTTTCATTTCATCAGACTTTCATTATCTTAAGCCATAACATAATCATACCCCTCGTCTATTCATTTCTTATAATCTTCAAAAATTGAATATTTTTTTTCATTCAACGATTTTATGATTAAACCTACAAAAAGTTTGAAGAGATATTTAGATTACTAGAGGTGAAATAAAAAAAAAATTGATTTTTTCATCTCATTTGTAGATCAAGATTTAAATTTTCTTTTAGAAAATTATATTATTTATGTTTTTATCTAAGCCCAAATCTAAGATTTAAAACCTGTAATATCAAATTTCAGGTAATTGATTTGTATTTATTGTATTTATTGTATTTTTTTGGTATTACCGAATATTTTTGTATATAATCTGCACACCTTTCGTTAACTAGAATACTGGATATATATGTATGTTTTTATGTATAATTTTTATTCTCCTCTTTCTACTACACCAAGTCGAAAAGACATGGATACATATGTACGTTTTTGTGAAGCCATAAATAATAAAACTGAAATTACTGAAGGTAAAAATGAAGATAAAGAAATTACTTTAATGGATATTTACTCAGGATATGGAGGTATGAGTACTGGTCTAGTTTTAGGAGCTAACTGTTGTGGAGTTAAATTAATCATGAAATGGGCTATAGATTTAACCCCACACCCATGCAAGAGTTTAAATCTATAGCCCATTTCGTGATTAATTTAACTCCACCAAGGTTAGCTCCAAGTACTAGACCAGTAATCATACCTCCACATCATGAGTAAATATGCATTAACGTCATTTCTTTATCTTCATTTTTACCTTCAATAATTTCTGTTTTATTATTTATGGCTCCACATTTAGATGAAACAGTTGATTTTGTTTAGTTACTCTCGGATAAGTTATTGGGTGGAACAGTCATGGATGTAGTATAGGGTAGTAAATAAATCTTGTCATAGTAAAAGTCACATTCAGATATTAATTGAGCTTTCTTCTATAAATCAACATTATTAGGTATATGAACGATGTTTAGCTTCTTGATGAGACAATCCAATGGATTTTCATCTTTTACCTCTGAGAGAAACACACATTTCTCATGTATGTGACTTTCACATTTATTAATTACTGTATCTTTTGCTCGGTAGTACCACTGAGCCGTGCAGAAAAGATAGCCATCTACTGTTTCGAACATTTCCACTACATAACAAATGTAGTGATCTTCGTCTTTTCTTGCCTTCACGAAAGCATTATCATGGAGATTGAAAGTCTCTGTGTCCACTAAGCCTTGAGAGTAGTGCTTCTTTGCTTAAATGACGTCACTATTTCCCTTTTTCTTTACGTACCGGTGAGGCCATCTCTTTCGAGCTTCTTCATTAGAAAAACACCCAAATCAAATACTTCACTATCTCCAGCCTCTTTTTCTCCCTCCTCCTCAGTCATAGTGACATCACCTTCTGTCACTGTGACATCATCATTAGGTTTATCTAATGTCACCTTTCCACCAATTAGATTAAATGACTGACAAAAATTCTCCCATTCTTTCAGTAACGCAAGTAATTCTTCAGCAAATTGTACCAAAAACTCTAATATAACAATTACAATAATCCAACCAAATACTCCACCTCCCTTCTACTAACAAATCTCCATTAATTAATAATAATAATTATAAATCCCCCTCCAACTTAGAACTCTCAGCATTAACAATCTCAATCAGTTTCAAAAAATTATCAGGCAAAGATAAAACAGGCTCATTCCTCACAATTCCCGTAAACGTTGGTGCCAAACTATACCCCAAAGAACGTGCTACTAGAACAACCACAACATTCCTCACTTGAATATACCTCTCTTTCACTGGGCCAAGAAGCTTGTAGTAGTCAGGGAAGCCTTGCAGTCTTGCATTTTCACGTATAGTGAGAACTCGATATTGCATAGGATGCAAGATCACCTAATTATGTCGTTCAGCTCTAGTAACAACTGTGGGAACAATTTCATCCCACCAAAGCCTACCGAATGTCTTTGAGGATGAACCTCCTACGAAGCTCATAGCATAGACTGGGACCAACGGGTTTCCCGATTTCATATGCGCTCTCGGGATGGCCGGATAAAACTTGACCTTATTAGTGTTCGGGTTAACACAGACACCTGTCAAATCACAAAAATCCGCACCCTTCCTCTGTGGAATATGTGTTACTCGCTCATAATCGTCTGCATTCAAGAATAAAGGCCGATGATCATATAAAGTCTCTTGTAGTTTATCACAACCACCCAGCATAGCTTCTTCTTTTAATCGAATAAACTTTTGGAAATCAGTCTTTGGCTTCATACAATACGGTATTTCATCTTTCTGTTCATTATTTTCCACCTGGGGAGATCGGATAAAGCGTCATATAGAAAAAGCTCCTTTTTGAGGTCAGCATCGTTACCTTCTTCACACGCTACTATATTTGACTCAAAGGAAACAGGAACAATTCCACGTACAACCACGTTATGAGTAGGTAAAGGATATTGTGGTTATTTCTCAGTAGGTAAAGCACCCCTAAGGAATTGAGGAAGTCCACATGCACCTGCAACCATCATACCTATTCGGGCTTGAAACTGAAGGCCCACTAATCGGGCCAAGGCTTAGCGTCCCAAAAAGCCCTGTGAAAAATTGATTATATCTACTACGTTCTCCGTTAATACAAATCTTGGCTTTAAAAATGTTACTATATCCTTAAACACTAGCAATTGTTTATTTTTTTCATCCTCTAATGGGTTTTTGAGTTTCCAAATCTGTTTAAACCGCTTATACCTTGACAAGGTGGCCCACCACATATAACATCAATTTTTCCTGGTAAAGGTAAAAGATTTGATTTAAACCCATTAGTAACAAACTCCTTAATTTTATCACCAATTTTTCCTAAGCCTTCACGAGGCTCCCATGTGTCCTCATCAGGGCCATAGCCTTTCCATTGAACCTTAAAGTGTAGACCAGAATTTTAACTTTATTCGGATCTCCATAACAAATTTCAAGAATCTCTTCAAATTCAAATACTTCACTATCTCTAGCCTCTTCTTCTTCTTCTTCCTCCTCCTCAGTCATAGTGACATCACCTTCCATCATTGTGACATCATCATTAGGTTTATCTGATGTCACCTTTTCACCAATTAGATTAAACGACTCACAAAGCTTCTCCCATTCTTCCAGTAACGCAAGTAAATCTTCAGGTGATTCATTTCTAACCTTTGTTTCTGGATGGTTGAGTTTCAAACTCTTGCATGTGTGTGGGTTTAAATCTATAGCCCGTTTCGTGATTAATTTAACTCCATCACGGTTAGCTCCAAGTACTAGACCAGTACTCATACCTCCACATCCTGAGTAAATATCCATTAACGTCATTTCTTTATCTTCATGTTTACCTTCACTAATTTTTATTTTATTATTTATGGCTTCACAAAAACATATATATATGTATCCATGTCTTTTTGACTTGGTGTAGTAGAAAGAGGATAATAAAAATTATACAGAAAAGTGTTGGTCACTAATAGGAATTAAATGTATAATGGTCTAGTAATTGAACTTATTTACTTGATTATTTTTTTTATTATTGACCAATCCGGATTTTACTATGTCTTTTGTTTATTTGATTGATACAAATTATAAAAATGGGATGATACTTAAGTAAACTTACACTTCTTAAATTACTATACTCTGATCCTTTTCTTTTTAACTTATTCCTATTTTTTGGTTTTATGTTTTGTTTGATTTTATAGTATTGATGATATATTTTGACAAAAAATAGTATTGATGATATACATACGCTAGATGTGCAAGCCTGGTGAAAATAACCATATAAAAAAGAAGAACAAAAACCACTCTCGATGTGGCAAAGGGTATGAAGTACCTGCACACATGCAAACATGTTATAGTGCATCGAGACCTCAAGACTTCAAATCTACTCCTTTATAAAAACTGACATGTTAAGGTTAGTGATTTTGGTTGGATACAATAGATCTTCAACTACTACGCTCAAATAAATCTTTTTGTTCTTTTTCAAAAATTCTCACTCATTCAATCAATTTTATATACCCCATAAATGTAATGTTAGATAATTCAAAATCAGCCTTATGTTTCAATATATTATGTTAGGTTTCAATTTTTTATTGTTGTTAAGCATAAATGAAATTGGAGAAGGAGGATACAAATTGAATATAATGTTGGATTCAATATTGTATTTATTTTTATCAATCGTGGTTTTGTGCTTGTCCATGTTTTTTTTGGCTAATTGTGTATTTGTATTGCGTGTACAACTGTTGGAGCCATGTAGTATTGTTGGATTTTCATTACGTGACGGGGTGTACTAAACGTGGGAGGTCAATTGGTATAGTTTAGAATTTAGGAGGTATAAATTTTTTTGAAATACTTCATGTAATGTGTTAGTAATTTTCCATTTTAACTATGGACGAATATTATGAAGTATATGATTTGTTGATGACCCAGACGATATGATGGGAGTTTTTGATGTGGCTTTTTTCTAATTTTTAGTCATTAATTACTAATATTATTTATTCAAAATGCGGGTGAAGAAAAAAATAACTTAAAATATTATAAGTTATGTACTATTAGTACAATTTGATTTTCTTTTGGAAATAAATAGAGAAAAAACTATATTAAATGTAGGAGGAGCTTAATAAGAGAGAACAGATTTATTTTTATGTTTTTGCGTTGAAAAAAAATAAGTTATATAAATATAATATATAAAAGTGTGTTGGATTGGTTTTCATATAGTATCACATATTATTTTATTCTTACTTATTGTATATATTATATATTATGTGTATGAGTGGTTAAAATAAAATTATCCTTATATATATATATACATATATATATACATATATGTATTTGTAAGCTACAAGAAGTAAAGCATAATGGCCTTGGTCCATTTATAAATATTAATTAACTATAAATTAGTATTCCTACTTCTAAATTTACTAATACAAATCTAGGTATACATGTAAATTATACCTTGATAGATTTAATATAATGTTGCGAAAACTATGTAACACAAAAAGTATACTTATACTAATACTAACAAGATTTAGACTTTTTGAGCTATAAAAATTAGTAGTAGTTATATATTATTTATGTTATTTTTATATACATTAAATGATAATGGTTAATATGTGAATCTAAAGGTGTTTTTAATGGTTATATATCATAGGCTTTAGTGGTTTAATGGTTTAATAAAGAATTGTTGGTAAAGATTTATGGGTTTTAAAAATAGGCAATATGTGAATCTGAAGTTGTTTTCAATGGTTATATATCAAGCACAATATTTCACTTATTTATCATTATTTTTATCTAAATAATTGTATATTTTATACTTGTACGATATTTTTTCTTTCATATTTTGGAAACTAAATTAAATAAATTGGTCATTTCTCCATATCAATAATAAACTAAGAGATCTTTATTTTGGTACAGTTATTTTAATAACATTCTCTCGCTCATTCTATTCATTCATAATCACCCTGACATTATGTAAAACTAGGGTAACATAAACAGAAAAAATATCATTTTCTTTTTTTCTTTTCTTGCTCAATAAATTCATTGTCCGAGTGAACATTATAACCATTTGTTCTCATCATATAGATATCACCTTATCTTCATATACATATTTATATTTTTAAATAAGCTAAATTTATTTATTTTTCGTACACTTCTTTCCAATGAATTTATGCATATTTGTCCCACATTTCCCAAAGACTTTATTATTTCTCATAAAAATCGATATCTCAACAGAGAAGGAGTTTTTCTTTTTGTTTTTCAATATAATCTACGATTAAAGTATCAAAAGATAAATATTATATTTTTTTTAGGCAAATCATAATAAGGATAGTTAATTTTACCAATATTAAGATTAGATTAATAAATATTATTTAAAATTACTTATGTAAGAATTGTCTCCACTGTAATCATATTATCATAACATTTTCATAATAATAGTATATTAAACTTTCATAAGATTAGTTTTTTATCATACATATATACGTGATATTGGTCATTGTTCTAACGTTTGGATAATAAAATTATATCATGATACTATAGTATGTGTTTGAGGACCCAACCACAAGGAAAATAACTTATATATGGATAGCTAAATTCTAAAGGAACTAATTTTTTCCTAGTTCTACTAGGACATTTATATCAACTTAATTCGTTAACAAATACTAAAATAATTGTATCGTTAAATTATATATTTTTATTCAACGTGCAAAATATTATGGATCTTATAAAATATACACACATGCCTGCATAATTAAAACACGAGAGTATTTTAAATTAAAAATTATATTTGAATAGATAAAAAACCACAATTTATACATACATATATGGCCCAATGAAAATGGTCTAATTATTTTTATATATTTAAACTAATAGGCCCGGGCCATAAAACAAGAAAAGAAAATAATATTTATGGAAAATTCTATGACCTAGTTTTTCATTTCATCAGACATTCATTATATCAAGCCGTAACATAATCATACACCTCGTCTATTCATTTCTAAGAATCTTAAAAAATTAAATATTTTTTTCATTCAGCGATTTTATGATTTATACCAATACCCGAGCTCCAGCTTTGCGTTAAACCTACAAAAAATTTGAAGATATATTTAGATTACTAGCGCTGAAATTAAAAAAGAAATTGATTTTTTCATCTTATTTGTAGACCTAGATTTATATTTTATTTTAGAAAATTATATTATTTATGTTTGTAAGAAAATTATATAAAATCATTGAATGAAAAAAAATATTCAATTTTTGAAGATTGTAAGAAATGAATTGAAGAGGTCTATGATTATATTACGGCTTGAGATAAATGAAAGCGTGATGAAATGAAAAACTAGGTCATAGAATTTTCCCTAAATATTATAATTTTTTGTTGTTTTATGGGCCGGGCCTATTAGTTTAAATATATAAAAAAAATTAGACCATTTTCATTGGGCCATATATGTATGAATAAATTTTGGTTTTTTATCTATTCAAATATAATTTTTAATTTAAAATACTCTAGTGTTTTAATTATGCAGGCATGTGCGTATATTTTTTAAGATCCCTAATATTTAGTAAGTTAAATAAACATATGTAATTTAATGATATAATTATTTTAGTATTTGTTAACGAATTAAGTTGATATAAATGTCTTAGTAGAATTAGGAAAAAATTAGTTCCTTTAGAATTTAGGTATCCATATATAAGTTATTTTCCTTGTGGTTGGGTCCTCAAACACATACTATAGTATCTTGATATAATTTTATAATCAAAACGTTAGAACAATGACCAATATCACGTATATATGTATGATGAGAAACTAATCTTATGAAAGTTTAATATACTATTATTATAAAAATGTTATGATAATATGAGTATAGTGGAGACAAATCTTACATATTTAATTTTAAATAATATTTATTAATATAATCTTAATTTTGGTAAAATTAACTATCCTTATTATGATTTGCCTAAAAATATATAATATTTATATTTTGATACTTTAATCATTGATTATATTATAAACAAAAAGAAAAACTCTTTATTTGTTGAGATATCGGTTTTTATGAGAACTAATAATGTCTTTGGGAAATGTATGACATATATGCATAAATTCATTGGAAAGAAGTGTACAAAAAATAAATAAATTTAACTTATTTAAAAATATAAAGATGTATATGAAGATAAGGTGATATCGATCGGATGAGAACAAATGGTTATATGTTCACTCGGACAATGAATTTATTAAGCAAGAAAAGAAAAAAAGAAAATGACATTTTTTCTGTTTATGTTACCCTAGTTTTACATAATGTTAGGGTGGTTATGAATGAATATAATGAGCGAGAGAATGTTATTAAAATAACTGTACCAAAATAAAGATCTCTTAGTTTATTATTGATAAGGAAAAATGACAATTTTTTTTTAGTTTAGTTTCTAAAATTGAAAGAAAAAATATCGTACAAGTATAAAATATATAATTGTTTATATAAAATTTACATCTAACAATAGCCCCATAACCAATGTTGGAACTAATATCTCTTCTTGGCGGTCTATTAGATTACATGTAACTAGTAGCCAAATATAATTTAAATTTGATAATTTCATTAAAATTTATAAAAAGATAACTTGACTAAATGTTATCTATGATGGAGAAAAACAAAGATAGTATACGTGTATAGTTAGGGAAATAACAATAATATATTTTATACAATAGGTTTCTAAATCTTGCAACCAGCTAATTCATTTACAACGTACGACTAAGAAAAATGGTTTGTCATTGTGGGTTTATCGTAGTGTTAGTTCATCATAATGTCAAGGAAGTACATCGGGTAAATACATTGGTGTGCAGGTAAGGATTGATTATAGTCACATGGATAAACTATGGTCATCTACCAAAAATTAACTAAGATCTTTCTGTAATAACTAGGAGATTATATTGACGGATAAAAAAAATAACCTTAATATATTCTTTTGTTGAGTTTACTTTTTAAGTTGTAACATTAAGATTATAAATATAGTTATTACACTGAAAAGTATATAAAAAGACATTTAAATAAAATATAGACACATATATGTACATACAAAGTTTATTATACCACATTTATTTTCAAATTTTGAATAAATAAGTTGATGTGTGGAAAAATATAAAAATGATTTGATAACAATAAATTACCCAAATTCGGTAACCCTAGCTAATTACTATAATGTTAAATAAGTGAAATATTGAGTTTGATATATAACCATTGGAAACAACATATTGCCTATTTTTAAAACTCACAAATCTTAACCAACAATTTTTTACTAAACCATTAAACCCTATAATATATAACCATTGAAAACACCTTTAGATTCACATATTAACCATTATCATTTAATTTGTATACAAAAAACATAAATAATATATAACTACTACTAATTTCTAACATAATCAACCATTTAATTCATTTTTATAGCTCAAAAAGACTAAATCTTGTTAGTTTTAGTATACGTATATTTTCTGTTACATAGTTTTCGCAATATTATATTAAATCTATCAAGGTATAATTTACATGTATATCTAGATTTTTATTTATAAATTTAGATGTAGGAATATTAATTTATAGTTAATATTTATGAATAGACCCAAGGTCATTATGATTTTACTTCTTGTAGCTTACAAATATATTATATATATATATATATATATATATATATATATATATATATATACTAGTT
Source organism: Nemophila menziesii (assembly GCA_029959085.1). NCBI lineage: Eukaryota > Viridiplantae > Streptophyta > Magnoliopsida > Boraginales > Hydrophyllaceae > Nemophila > Nemophila menziesii. The sequence continues at coordinate 1,737,985 of JARWIR010000044.1, forward strand.
ATGAACCCGTGCCTGAAGGCACTCTTACAATATTGATTTTGAAAAAATAATTTACACGGAATAAACGAACAATTCTTGAGATAAAAATAAACTGATAAAAATTCAACCAAGCACAAAAAGTAGGATGTTGTTTTCACAAACAGTTACATAAACCATAAATCAATCGACCAAGATATAGTCTTATAAAAACTATGTGATTGTATTCCCATCCAGCCAAAACCTGTGTAATGGTAACAATATCGTATATTAGTTATCATATATCAACAAAATTTGAATATAATGTAATTGTTAATATTGTATGCATAAGTAGTCACACACTATACCAAAACCTCTGGGTACACTATATCTGCTCGTCTGTAGGTAGGAACAGTGAATTTTTTAAATGTTAAAAGTTTAAATTGTTTATAGATTTTATTATGATTAATAGAACTTTAAAAGGCGATTCAATTCTTTTAAACTAAGTCATAAATCTTTAAGTGTACAAAGAAGAATAACCAAAAGAAACTCGTAGGCATTGCTCGTGCAACATCTGATCATGTTTTTAAGCAATTTGATTGAGAGAGGAAATACATTCACAATATTAGATTTGATTGAATCACAACTCCTTTTTCAAGCAATTTGATCGAATAGAAAAGGAGAGTAAAGCCTGTTTATTCATATCATAGCAAACTCAAGAGAGATAGAGATAGAATGAGTTCAATCCAGTTGTCCAATAATAAAAAAAACCTTCAAATTCTTGAGTGACATGAAAAAATGAAATATTGACCTTAATCCAATTGTCAAACTCAATCCTGAATGATCTGTAATGTAGCATCATCGATCTGTAATGTAGCATTTGGTGGGACAGCTTTTTCATCACCTAAAGCTACTCTACCCTTCTCTCCGAAACCATCTAAAACATCATTAATAATAAGTATGAGAATTAATATAAATCTCTTCTTATTAAATTACTCTTATATTATACTCACTCACATTGTGGCTTCATTGTTTTCACAGCCTTTATAAGTGCAGGACAGAAATAACCTAATTACAAATACTTATTAGAATAAACACAAAAGGTAGAAAAATAATATATAGTATACCTTCTTGGACTGTGAATTCAACTCCATCAGATTTTGATATTACAGTTACTCATAAGCTAAAGATAATGGTATCTAGTAAGATTATTAATGAGAATATAGGGGTTGCTATGGTTGCGGAATACATTACTACCTGACCTGTTATGGCTCAAATTTGCAGCAGCGGACTTATTAATAAGAGATTCGAATAGGGAGTTAAAGTCCCTATATTTTCCGTACTTTGTTGAGTTGACCCCCAAGCTTGAGCTCGCATCTGATCATCCGCTCCTTTAATATAATATTTGATACTTTGGGCCCTGAAATATTAGGACTTAAACCAACGACCCCTTTAATTAAATAAGTAGCAGCTGCAAGTTTAGTTTCGGCCTCCAAATCATACCTTAAAATTTCAAAATTTACTGAATTTTGCAAGCTAGTCCCTGAGCTTGAATTAATAAGTACTGCAACATTAATATTTGCCATAACTCCATAAATATTGTTGTTCCATTGTAACCATCTAGAACACTCTATAAAATAAATAAATACTGTTAATTTCAAATTTTATTAAAAAGAATTAATTGTTAAGTAAAACATGTACCTCAACAACAGGCTTTGCCATAACTTCATATACACGTTTCTGTGATGCAAACTCAGTCAGAACTTCATCAAACTCATATGTATCTGAATCCCAATTGTTTCTCCGAAGTTTCAACCTTTCATCTACAAAAATTTAAGAGCTAGATTTTGTAATGTTTGTATATAAAAGGGACCAATGGTGCAAAATTAAATACCTTTCCATAAGTTGCCACATCTTGCTAATTCTGGACCAGTTTCGAGAAAATGCAATGAACTCATTTTAAATCAGATTTCAAGCCCCTGTAACACACACCTTAGAGATAACAACTCTTATTGTGCAAAAAAGTACAAACTGAAGAAAAAATATTATATTTAGGTATTGTTGCACTATAAGTCCCTATACCACATTATAAATCATTACGAAAGCTTACTATAAGTCCTTAGAAGCTACTGATATGCCATTAACACACTCAAGCACACATAACTAACTCATCCCTTCTTATACTGCATTTTTGTAATTGCACAATACAGGGGCTTCAGATGCAATTTTGGCTCATATACAGAGATGACCAATAATGTAATTTAAAGCTAAATGTAATCTTCCACTTATTTCTTAAATCCCTATAGGGGTAAACAAAAATTCACCTGTAGCAATTTATGCACAATACAGGGACCAATAGTGCAATTTTATGTGCAATACAGGGACCAATAATGCAATTTTGTGCGCAATACAGGGACCTTTAGTGGGATTTTTCACAATACAGGGCTTCAGATGCAATTTTGGCTCATATACAGAGATGACCAATAATGCAATTTAAAGCTAAATGTAATCTTCCACTATTGCAGCAACAAAGGCTTCGGATGAGAATGGCACATTAATAAATTCTGGTTCGGAAGCTTGTCTTTCTCCGGTGACCATCCAACATGTCATCTCTGTTACAAATTTCGTAATTATTTTAATTTAAATTAAATTATTTAATAGTTTTAAACGGGAAATGAATAAACGTACGTAAAAGTGAAGCGATTCCTGAACCAATAGCTAAGTACACGTACTCAAGACAAATCTGTAAATATACATTGTTATTCAAAAGGAGAAACAAAATTGAGAAGAAAATTCAAGAAAAAACTTACCGGTGCAGTCTTAGCATCGAATTTCATCAACCCAAAAAAAATGAAGGATTAAATGTCACAAATTCTCACCAAAAGCTTTCTGATTCGGCCAGATGGAAGTCCAATATCTGATGAGTTAAAATGAGACTTTACATTTTATTTTACTTTCGATATGAATAAATTTGAGAATTAAAAAATTATCCTTTATTTATGTGCTAATTAAAGATTCAAATATCTTTTTTTTAAAGGCCCATTTGAAAATATTTATTTTAAAATAAAATAATATTTTAAATTAAAATTTTAAATTTTAAAAAATTATTATTTAATGCTTTTCTTAAAAATACTTTTTGGAGTCTACAATATTTTTAAAATTGAAAAAAAAACACATTCAAACGAACACTAAGACTTGATCTATCGACAAAATTTTATGTGTAATAACTATTTTGTTAACTAATACTTCTTAAAAGAAAAAAAATCAACAAAATCTTTAATTCTTGACCCACAAAAATAAGAAGACAAAATCTTCAATTAAAAACTTTGACTATATTTTTGAAATTTAGGAGAGCCATAGCTGCCATAATCCACCATCTCTCATCTGATCACACGTCAAATTTTAAATTTCATACATTTTTTTTTGTTCAATTTTATACATATACACAAATTTATTATATAATTTATTGTTCACACATGTATTAAAATGCCTTAACATTTACAAACAATGAATTAGAAGTTTAGAACACAGCTTCGCTTCCATTTTCATTCTAATTTTTCTCTCTAAAACCTTTCTCGAACTTTATTCAAATTATCCAGAGAAATGCGACGTAGCTGCATACCAAATCGGTGCCGACGCAGCTGCCGCTTCTGCTGCCGACAATGGAGTCAAGATTTTCTACAGAACATACGGTTATGGCCCCGTCAAAGTCTTAATGATCATCGGTATAATTATATATGCACATATACGTACACCTATATGTTTAGAATTGAAATGATGTCTGGTTTTGATTTGATGGGTTGAATTGTGATTGTGGTTTTATAGGATTTTCTTTGACTATAATAAATCCGGTGTGTATAGCACTATGAGCATCAAATATTAGTTTATAGTACTAAAATCTGCACAAAAATTATCAACATATATCTTATTAAAATGTTACCTTAAAACTCATATCGCTCGTTCTTTCCTCGTTGATTCAAATCCTATGCAGAGTAAAGCTTACCAAGTGTTATTAAAAGCTCACGAATCAGCTATAAACGCGTTAAAATCGGGTAATAAAGCGAGTAACGTGTATAATCAACGATACACATAACAAAATCCGGTGGGGTCCCTTTGTTCACCAACATTCATAACTCTTTTTCTTTCGTTGCTTCCTGAACGTAACAATTCATCAACAAATAAGTTCAATCCAGATAGTGTTCATCAGTTCATGAGTAAGAGAGTAAGAACTATTTGCTGACCCTTTTAACAACGCAGGTTCATTAGCCAGTACGTTTTCGTGATGATCAATAAACGTTGTTTACAGTTACTTGATTGGTTGTGGATTTACCTGCATATTCTTTCAAATGAGGAAAAAATAATCCTTCAAAAGGCATTAAGTTAGATAAAGATCAATTCATAGATGGTAGAATTACCTGCACTTCCTCAATAAATTATGTCCCAGATTTGAAACTTGATGTGCTTCGCATCTAAATAAATAGTTCTTATCTTAAAATCAATTCTAAACATAAAAAATGTAAAGTTTGTTATCTCTAGTGATTTATTTTGATTCAGAAAGCAAAAATGGAGGAAAAAACAAAAATGCAGAAATGACAGAAATGAAAATTAACAGAAAACCTGTTACTGATCGAGGCTAGGATTGGATCCTATGTCTTTAAGGTTTATTAGCCACGCACTGGTGTCTTTCGTTTTGTAATGGCTTCAACCTCCAGGATACAACGATCAACACTGCAAATATCAGACACTTGAAAATCTGCAGAACTAATATTGAATGATGAACATGATTTTTGGCCAAGTATTTATAGGTGTAGAAGCACCTGTTTAAAACTGACCTGCAACGTTTCAGACATAGGAGATGACGTTTGAGGAAGAAGATAGAAGATTTTTAAGAATTAGAACGTTAAAGACATAACGTTTTAATTTTACAAAATATAGTCCAGCCAAGCCCAAGCCCAGGCCCAAAAGCTGGTGCCCCCAAAGGCCCAATCCTTAAGTGCTAAGCTAAGTGACTATTATTTCCTTACTTTTCCAAAACTCTTCATATACCTCACATTTAACACTCAATTTCTCATTCACCTTCCATTTGTTTTACACAAGTGAATATATGAAATTCATTACCAAAGTAAGACGAACAACATTTGTCTTTGTCCTGACCTATAAAGAGGTCCATGTCCCACTTAAAAATTGAGCTAAAGTGAGCAGTTTCACTTGGGTAAAGTCCCAAATGATAACATTCCCCACATGAATGAAATTGACTGGTCATAATGCATATGAAAAACAAAATGAGAGAGAAAAAACATGGAAGAATACTACGTCGAGAAAGGTAGCTTTTGGCCTTGAACCTTCTCTAGTAAGGGCTATCGGATTTACTTGCTAACCAGTGAACTTGATGTCTTGAACTGTTCAGCTTTGATGTAAATCAAGTCAATAGAAATTACATAGTACCCTTCTGACCATTATATGGTTCTCACGGTTGTGTCCATTTTTGGCCCTGGACAACTCCTGGATTCATGAGTAATTTTTCAGAAAATCAGCCTTTCAAATTTTCTTAGGAGCGGCCCTCACTCCTTTACTCATATAGGTGGTCTCTTGTCAAGAGTATCATGTTATGCCCTATCTTTTAATTTAAGATACAAGAACCATTAAAAGCTTTGCTTAACCTCATCTTTGTACAAGAAGCATTGTATTTAGGTTCTAGGAATGGTTTCGGGAGAAATCCCCACAATGCTTAGCACCGAGTTGCTTTTTGCATAATTCGGTTTTCCCTTTGAACATAGATCATGGGATCTCCAATCTACTAAGTAGGGTTTCCATTATGGCAACTCATTTCAATAGGCTTTAGACCCATTCCCCTAGATAAGTTACGCACTTGCTCTTTTGGTAATCCTTTAGTCAAGGGATCTGCAATGTTATCCTTTGACCTTACATAGTCAATTGTGATAACCCCGTTTGAGAGCAGTTGTCTTACAGTATTGTGTCTACGACGTATATGTCTAGACTTACCATTATACATTTCATTTGAGGCTCTACCGATGGCAGCCTGACTATCACAGTGTATGCAGATAGCTGGAACTGGTTTTGGCCAATTAGGAAAATCTTCTAGGAAATTACGAAGCCATTCGGCTTCCTCAGCAGCTTTATCCAAAGCTATAAATTCAGATTCCATGGTGGATCGAGCTATACATGTTTGTTTAGAAGATTTCCACGAGACTGCTGCTCCTCCTAACATAAAGACAAATCCGCTCGTGGATTTTGAGTCGGAGGAATCAGATATCCAGTTAGCATCGCTATATCCTTCTAATACAGCTGGTTCTCCAGTGTAGTGCAATCCTTCGTTTAGAGTGTATCTCAAGTACCTTAGAACTCTTACTATTGCAATCCAGTGATCTCTTCCTGGATTTATTGTAAATCTACTTAACTTACTAACTGCATGTGCAATATCAGGCCTTGTGCAGTTCATTAAGTACATTAGACTTCCAATTATACGAGAATACTCTAACTGATTGATTGTATCACCAGTATTCTTTGCCAAGTGTAGATTTACGTCAACTGGAGTCTTTGCGATATTAGTATCGCCTTTACTAAACTTATTTAGTATTTTTTCAATGTAATGGGATTGATTTAATACTAACCCCTCAGATTTTCTCATTATCTTAATACCTAAGATAACATCAGCAATGCCTAAGTCTTTCATGTCAAACTTACTTGAGAGCATCTTCTTTGTAGAAGTGATTATGTCATTATTACTCCCAATAATTAACATATCGTCTACATATAAACAAACAATGACATATTCTTTATCAATGCATTTTACATATACACATTTGTCACACTCATTTATTTTGAAGCCATTACTAATCATGACTTTATCAAATTTTTCATGCCATTGTTTGGGTGCTTGCTTTAATCCATATAAGGATTTGATCAGCCTGCACACCTTTCTTTCTTTTCCCGGAACTTTATAACCTTCCGGTTGTTCCATATAGATTTCCTCTTTAAGTTCCCCGTTGAGAAAAGCTGTTTTAACATCCATTTGATGAATTTCAAGCTTATAGATTGATGCTATTGCAATAAGCATTCTTATGGATGAAATTCTGGTTACTGGTGAGAAGGTATCAAAATAGTCAAGTCCTTCTTTTTGACTATAACCTTTGACTACCAGTCTTGCCTTATACTTCTCGATAGATCCATCAGTTTTCAATTTTCTTTTGAAAATCCATTTACTTCCCAGTGGTTTACTCCCAGGGGGAAGATCTACTAACTCCCACGTATGGTTCTGCATTATAGAATCTATCTCACTTTTAATCGCTTCTTTCCAATATGGAGCTTCTGGAGTAGACATAGCTTCTTTGAAAGTTCGCGGTTCATCTTCCAATAAAAAGGTAAGGAAGTCAGGACCAAAAGAAGTAGAGGTTCTCATTCTCTTACTTCTTCTCGGTTCATCGTTATCTTGTAATGCTTCTTGGTCCTTCTCTTGATGACCATCTTCTATTTCAACATGAGTCCTTTTTAAAGAACTTCGTTCTTGTGTAATTTTGCAAGGGAAAATTGTTTCAAAGAAATATGCATTTCTTGATTCAATTACCGTGTTAACACTGATGTCAACATTGTTTGATCGATGCACAAGAAACCGATAGGCTGCACTATTGTGAGCATATCCAATGAATACACAGTCTATCGTTTTTGGTCCTATCTTGACCATTTTTGGTGCTGGAACAGCAACCTTTGCTAAGCATCCCCACACTTTTAAGTATTTGAATGAAGGCGGTTTTCCTTTCCAAAGTTCGTAGGGGGTCTTATCTAGTTTCTTGTGGGGTACTTTATTTAAGATATGATTTGCACTAAGCAAAGCTTCTCCCCACAAGTTTTGCGGTGCTCCCGAGTTTATCAAAAGAGCATTCATCATTTCTTTTAATGTACGGTTCTTGCGTTCCGCAACACCGTTTTGTTGAGGCGAATAAGGGGCTGTTGTTTGATGGATTATTCCATGTTCGGCACAATATTCTTCAAAAGGAGAGACATATTCTCCTCCCCTATCTGTTCTGAGATTTTTGATCCTTTTACTTAGTTGATTCTCAACCTCAGTTTTATATTGCTTAAATGCTTCTAAGGCCTCATCCTTACTATGAAGCAAGTAGATATAGCAATATCTTGTGCAATCGTCTATAAAGGTAATGAAGTATTTCTTACCACTTCTAGTTTGCACGAACTTTAAGTCACATATGTCACTGTGAATTAACTCTAAAGGTTCTGATGACCTTTCAACATTTTTAAACGAGTTTCTTGTCAACTTGGACTCTACGCATATCTCACATTTTTCTTGAGATTTAAAGTTAACATTTGGTAACAAACCATCGTTTACAAGTTTAGTTAATGAACCAAAATTAACATGTCCTAATCTATCATGCCATAAATTAGGAGAATCCAACAAGTAAACAGAAGAATTATTCTTATTCATCACATCATTTGTTACATTTTTAGGAGGTACCACGGTCATTACATTTAGCTTAAACAGACCGTCACATAGGTAACCCTTGCCTACATACATCTCATTTTTCGAAAGTACAAATTTATCAGCTACAAATACAAGCTTAAATCCGGCCTTGTTAAGTAAGGAACCAGAAACCAGATTCTTACGAATATCAGGTACATGTAGCACATTGTTCAAGGTTAACTCCTTTCCAGAGGTCATCTTCAGCACAACTTGCCCCACTCCTTGAACTTTTGAGGTTGACGAATTTCCCATATAAAGAATTTCTTCATTTGGAGATGTCTTGTAGGTCTTGAACATGTTTTTCTCCGAACACACATGCCTTGTTGCTCCGGTGTCAACCAACCACTGTTTAGGGTTTCCAACGAGATTCACCTCAGAAATCATTGCAGCGAGATTCATCTCTTCAACACCATCAGAAAGCTCTGTCATATTTGCTTGACTGTTGTTACCTTTCTTCTGGTTACCTTGTGCCTTCTTGTTTCGACAATCTTTTGCGCGATGACCATGTTTGCCACAGTTGTGACAATTTCCGTCAAACTTAGCCTTCTTCTTGTTGTCATTAGATTGTCCTTGCCTTTTCCGTTTGTTGTTGTGGTTAGACCTTGGTTGTTCCACAACATTAACCTTGGCTTCAAACGAACGAAAGTTACTTCCTTTCTCGGCTAGTCGGTTGTCTTCTTCAATCCTCAACCGAACGATTAAATCTTCAAGACTGATCTGCTTGCGCTTGTGCTTCAGATAGTTCTTGAAGTCTTTGTACATTGGTGGTAATTTTTCAACCAATGCAGCAACTTGGAAGGATTCCACCAATCTCATTCCTTCAGCATCTAACTCATGTAGTATTAACTGAAACTGTTGCACCTGCGACATCAAAGATTTCGAGTCTACCATTTTAAACTCCAAAAACTTACCAACCACAAACTTTTTAGTACCGGCGTCTTCAGTTTTGTATTTTTTCTCTAGGGAATCCCAGAGTTGTTTAGCCGAATTCATAGTGCAATACACATTATACAAAGAATTGTCTAGACAATTGAGAATGTAGTTTTTGCACAAAAAGTCTGAATGGTTCCATGCTTCTACGGCATGAACAGTTTGAGCATCGGGATCATCTCCCAATCCTGGAGCATCTTCTTTGAGAAACCTTGCAAGACTCAAAGTAGTCAAATAGAACAACATTTTTTGTTGCCATGTTTTGAAGTTTGCACCACCAAACTTCTCTGGTTTTTCCGCAGGACCCATAGGTGCTGTCATATGCATGTTATGCCTTGAACTACCACCAATTTCATTTTGCTTTTGCATTGTTGTAGTAGCATTTGCATTTTCTGATTCGTTAGACATTCTGTTACTGTTACTGTTACTGTTACTGTTACTGATCAACAAAACAAAACAGAAGATGAAATTTGATACTGTAGAAGTATAAAATAAAATCGTCTTACAACTGAATATCTAGATTCTTATCTTTCCCAAGAGTTTAGCTCTTGTTAGGCAGATTAAAGTCCCAAGTTTTTAGATCTTGTTGTAGAACTTAGAATTCAGATTCAACAGTTGAAAAAAAACAATTACTGAATCAAAACAACTTGTGAAGTAATAAACCTTAAATTGTTATCTCTAGTGATTTATTTTGATTCAGAAAGCAAAAATGGAGGAAAAAACAAAAATGCAGAAATGACAGAAATGAAAATTAACAGAAAACCTGTTACTGATCGAGGCTAGGATTGGATCCTATGTCTTTAAGGTTTATTAGCCACGCACTGGTGTCTTTCGTTTTGTAATGGCTTCAACCTCCAGGATACAACGATCAACACTGCAAATATCAGACACTTGAAAATCTGCAGAACTTCGAACTTTAAAATGGCGTTTAATCTCTCTCTTTTATGATATTTGTTTGTAAAAAAAAATATTGAATGATGAACATGATTTTTGGCCAAGTATTTATAGGTGTAGAAGCACCTGTTTAAAACTGACCTGCAACGTTTCAGACATAGGAGATGACGTTTGAGGAAGAAGATAGAAGATTTTTAAGAATTAGAACGTTAAAGACATAACGTTTTAATTTTACAAAATATAGTCCAGCCAAGCCCAAGCCCAGGCCCAAAAGCTGGTGCCCCCAAAGGCCCAATCCTTAAGTGCTAAGCTAAGTGACTATTATTTCCTTACTTTTCCAAAACTCTTCATATACCTCACATTTAACACTCAATTTCTCATTCACCTTCCATTTGTTTTACACAAGTGAATATATGAAATTCATTACCAAAGTAAGACGAACAACATTTGTCTTTGTCCTGACCTATAAAGAGGTCCATGTCCCACTTAAAAATTGAGCTAAAGTGAGCAGTTTCACTTGGGTAAAGTCCCAAATGATAACAAAGTTATGCAACTGTAACAAACATATAAATAATTTTATACCGAATGAAGCTCTTACCCAATAATTTTATAAACAATCAATGAGCAGTTCTGTAAATCGGAATTGTAAATTGGAGCTTCCAATCAGAGCTCCGGGCTTGAAAGAGATGTACACCAGAGCTCAGATCAGCAGAGCTAGATGTATGCGGTGCAGGTGACGGAGTGGGGCTTCGGTCTATGGTTGAGGAGGTGATTAAGGCGCGGAGCTCCGGTGGAAATTAATGGTGGTGTGGAAAGTAAAATAATTTTTTACCTGTGGTTCGCGAGTAGCGGCGGTTTTCTTGTGAAGGAGAGCGGCTGAATGGAGGGTTTGCAGAGATGGGTTTCTTCGATTGTGCAGGAGAGCGGCTTGGTGGGAAGATTTGATTTGGGTTCTTCGATTGTGCAGGAGAGGAGCTTGGTGATGGAAAGCTGAAGTTAGAGAGAAGCGGTGAAAAAGGTTTTTTGTTTTTTGTTTTTAGTTTTAAATTAAAAAAAAAAATCCAAGGGCTGAAAAATATAGAGGAGACATCAAGACATTTTAAACCGTGGATTGAATTTAGACAATCTGGACCATTAATTATAATCGATCTAAAGGCCGAAAATGATTGGAATTTGATCTGAAGGCTAGAAATTGTAGAGAAAACAGGAGACATTTCGGGCCGTTGGCCCTTCTCCAATATTATATAGATATAACGATGATTTTATTTTAACAACTCATACACACAATATATAATACATACAATAAGTAAGAATAAAATAACATGTGGTACTATATGAAAAACTAATTCAACATACTTTTATATATTATTCTCATATAACTTATGTTTTTTCAACGCTAAAAGTTAAAAATAAAATTGGTCTATCTTATTAAGCTCCTACTACATTTAATATAGTTTTTCTCTCTATTTATTTTTAAAAGAAAATCAAATTGTACTAATAGTACAAAACTTATAATATTTTATGTTATTTTATCTCCGTCCATATTTTGAATAAATAATATTAGTAAGTAATCACTACAAAAATATAAAAAAACCCACATGATAAACTCCCATCATATTGTCTGGGTCATCAACAAATCATATACTTCATAATATTCATCCATACTTAAAATGGATAATTACTAACACATTACCTAAAGATTTCCAAAAATGTTATACCTACCAAATTCTAAACAATACTAATTGACCTCCCCCGTTTAGTATACACCGTCACGTAATGAAAATACAACAATACTACATGACTCCTACAGTTGTACACGTAATACAAATAAAAAATACGCTAAAAAAACATGGACAAGCACAAAATCACGATCAATGAAAATAAATACAATATTGGATCCAACAATACATTCAATTTGGAACCTCCTTCTTCAATTTCATTTATTCATGACAACAATAAAAAATCAAAATCTAACATAATATATTGAAACATAAGGCTGATTTTGAATTATCTACCATTACATTTATGGGGTATATGAAATTGATTGAATGAGTGAGAATTTTTGGAAAAGAACCAAAACATTTATTTTTGTGTAGTATTCGAAGATCTATTGTATCCATAAAAGCTCTGATACCAAAATCTCTAACCTTAACATGACATCTTTTATAAAAGAGTAAATTTGGAGTCTTGAGGTCTCGATACACTATAACAGGGTTGCATGTGTGCAAGTACTTTATACCCTTTGCCACATTGAGAGCCATTTTTGTTCTTCTTTTATACATGGTTATTTTGTTCAGGCTTGCACGTATATCATCAATACTTTGTTTTTTGTAAAAATATATCATCCATACTATAAACGCTAAAAGTTAATAAACATTTATGGTGTATAAGAAATTGATTGAGTGAGTGAGAATTTTTGGAAAAGAACAAAAACATTTATTTGTGTGTAGTTGTCGAACATCTATTGTATCCATAAAAGCTCTGATACCAAAATCACTAACTTTAAAATGTTAGTTTTTATAAAATTGTAGATTTGGAGCCTTGAGGTCTTGATGCACTATAATAGGGATTGCATGTATGCATGTACTTTATACCCTTTGCCACATTGAGAGCCATTTTTGTTCTTCTTTTATTTATGGTTATTTTGTTCAGGCTTGCATATTAAGCGTACGGATATCATCAATACTATGTTTTTGGTCAAAATATATCGTCAATACTATAAACCTCTTATGGAGTAGGAATTATAAATTTAATAAATTAATAAAAGTATAAAAATAATTTTTAGTCTAAAACTTACCTTGCAGAAGAATGTCATCACTAACTACCACTTGTGAAATCATTTTCCTGTATAAAATACTAAAAAATTAAGATCACAATTTAATCAAAATATTATGATTTGAGATCTAAATTGTTTCAAATAATGTATTTTCTGAAAATTAATATGTATGACTAATAAATAAGATTGCAATCTACTTATTAAAAGGTGTACATATTATACACAAAAATATTAGGTAATACCAAAAAAATACAATTAAAACAAATCACATACCTGAAATTGATATTATAGGTTATAAATCTTAGATTTGGGCATAGAGAAAAAACATAAATAATATAATTATCTAAAAGAAGATATAACTCTAGATCTACAAATGAGATGAAAAAATCAATTTCTTTTTTAATTTCACGTATCGTAATCTAAATATCTCTTCAAATTTTGTAGGTTTAATCATAAAATTTTTTAATGAAAAAAATTATTCAATTTTTGAAGATTGAAAGAAATTTATAGACAGTGTGTATGATTTTATTAAGGTTTAGGATAAATGAAAGCCTGATAATATGAAAAACTAGCTCATAGAATATTCCCTAAGTATTATAATCTTTTGTTGTTTTATGGGCCGAGCTTATTAGTTTAAATACATAAGAAAAATTAGACCATTTTCATTGGGCTATATATGTATGTATTAATTGTGGTTTTTTTATCTATTCTATTTTTAATTTAAATTACTCTCATGTTTTAATTTAATTATGTGTATTCAAGGTGACATGTGTGTATATTTTATAAGATCTCTAATATTTTGCAAGTTGATATAAATGTCTTAGTAGAACTAGGAAAAAATTAGTTCCTTTAGAATTTAGCTATCCGTATATAAGTTATTTTTCTTTTGGTTGGGTCCTGAACCACATACTATAGTATCTTAATATAATTTTATAATCCAGATGGTAGAACAATGACCAATATCATGTATATATGTATGATGAAAAACTAATCATATGGAAGTTTAATATACTATTATTATAAAAATGTTATGATAATATGAGTACAATGGATACAATTCTTACATAATTAATTTTAAATAATATTTATTAATCTAATCTTAATATTGGTAAAATTAACAATCCTTATGATGTATCCCCATTTTTGATGATTTAACATTACTTGGAGACATAATTTATAGTGTTTTAGAAGTCTAAATACTCGATTTCCACATGATATAGTGCACTCTCCTATTTCTATACTTGATTTAATGAATTATTACTTTTAGAGCATATTGTGTTTAATTATGTATTTAGTGTGAAGGCTTAAAGATATATATGGAGATTAATTAGATGTCAGGTCAATTATAAGAGATAAAGGAAAGAAGATATACATTAAAATTGGAGGAAAGAAAGGAAAAGCTAGGATATGGAAAGATAGAGTTGCCAAGTAAATCTGAATTCCAGCACCCACGACCACAAAAGGGCTTATAACTCAGGATTGGTTAGGAATTTGGATGAATGGTCTGAAGCAAAGTTAAATAGCTTTCCGGGTCGATCAGTTTCGACTATTGGAACGCGTCAAACAGATAAGTATTGAATCAGTTATGACCAAAATAAATACGTGGTTGATTATTACCTTTTTTGTATTTTAGGGTTACGAATTTGAGTTGGGCTATGAGTCCATTACTTGTCTTTTACTCCAAGAAAACAAATTAGGTTTTCTATACACCTATAAATACACCCTTATATCTCTTGTAAATCATCCTTGCCTCTCATTAATTAGTCTTTAGATTTATTATCATTAGAGTTATTGAAGAGAGCAAGATGAAGTCTTTTATTTAATCTTTTAGTTTATTTCCTTCAAGTATGAACTAATATTCCCATAGCTGGGGTTTTGCATTATGTATAATCAATGAATTCTATTTTCTTTCTGTCTAAGTTTCTTTGGGAATTATATGTTTTACTTTGATATTAGCTGCTTACTCATATATTATTTTATGTGTTTTGAATTATTGCATGTCCTAAACCTGATCACTTTAGGCTTTCTTAATAGTAGTTAGATGGTGACCCGGAAGGGTTGTCTAATTATTGAAACATCACATAACGTCTACTGTCTCATATTGGTCCTGACAACACTGATTCTAACTAGATAGTCATTAGGTTTTGTTTTTAATCACCATATCACCAATTGAAGGAATTGTACAGCTTAGGGCCTTTCTAGCGCTTAATAACCCTAAGTTTGGACTGCCTCGTGGTTGTGTCGTAGCCTCCTAGTAGCTCTCAAGGTCTAGGGTATGTGAATTTAGAATCCTGACTAAGTATTTAAGAGCTATTATCTCCCTTATTAACTAGAATTTGATAGAAATAATTAGAAGGATTAGTGCATACTAGAAAAACCTAAGCTATATCTCTCATCTCATATGTCGTCGTATATATTTTATTGTCTTTCAATTTATTTAGTTTAATCAATTATCTCTCAATCGTTCATATTTTTTCATGTATTTTAATTAATTACTTTCTACTCTTAATTATTGCTCATTTGTGTAACACACTAAGTCCCTGAGAACTAACTTTCTTATCATTAAAATTTGCATACGTCCTGTAAATCTTGCAATACTGTGCTAGTCTAGGGTGATTTGTGCATCGTTTATCTATCTTTTATTCTATTATTTTATCACACCCTAGGCAACACCACCTTAATATGATTTGAATAAAAAAATATAATATTTATCTTTTTGATACTTTAATAATTAATTATATTGAAAAAAAAAATATAAAAACTCCTTATTTGTGGAGATATCGGTATTTATAAGAAATAATAAAGTCTTTTGGGAAATGTATGACATGTATACATAGATTCATTAGAAAGAAGTGTATGAAAAATAAATAAAATTAACTTATTTATGAATATAAAGATGTATATGAAGATAAGGTGATATTGATAGGATGAGAACAAATGGTTATAATGTTGACTCAAACGATGAATTTATTAAGCAAGAAAAGAATAAAAGAAAATGACACTTTTCGTGTTTATGTTACCCTAGTTTTACATAATTTTAAAGTGATTAAGAATGAAAATAATGAGAGAGAGAGAGAGAAGGTTATTAAAATGATTGTAGCAAAATAATGATCTCTTAGTTTCCAGAATTGAAAGAAAAAATATCATACAAGTATAGAATATATAATTATTTAGATAAAATTTACATCCAACAATAGCCCCATAACCAATGTTGAATTTAATATCTCCTCTTGGCCATCTATTACATTACATGTAACTAGTAGCCAAATATAACTTTCATTTGATAATTTCATTAAAATTTATAAAAAGATAACTTGATTAAATGTTATCTATGTTGGAGAACAACAAAGATAGTATACGTGTATAGTTAGGGAAATAACAATAATATATGTGATACAATATGTTTCTAAATCTTGCAACCAGATAATTTATTTACAACGTACGACTAAGAAAAATGGTGTGTCATTGTGGGTTTATCTTAGTGTTAGTTCATCATAATGTCAAGGAAGTACATCGGGTAAATACATTGGTGTGCAGGTAAGATTTGATTATAGTCACATGGATAAACTATGGTCATCTAACAAAAATTAATTAAGATCTTTCTGTAATAACTAGGAGATTATATTGACGGATAAAAAAATAACCTTAATATATTCTTTTGTTGAGTTTACTTTTTAAGTTGTAACATTAAGATTATAAATATAGTTATTACATTGAAAAGTATATAAAAAGATATTTAAAGGAGAGATATACACATATATGTACATACAAAGTTTATTATACCACATTTATTTACTCAAATTTTGAAAAATTAGTGGATGTGTGGAAAAATATAAAAATGATTTGATAACAATAAATTACCCAAATTCGGTAACACTAGCTAATTACTATAATGTTAAATAAGTGAAATATTGAGTTTGATATATAACCATTGGAAACAACTTTAGATTCACATATTGCCTATTTTTAAAACCCACACATCTTAACCAATAATTTTTTATTAAACCATTAAACCCTATAATATATAACCATTGAAAACACCTTTAGATTCACATATTAACCATTATCATTTAATTTATATACAAATAACATAAATAATATATAACTACTACTAATTTCTTATATAATCAACCATTTAATTCATTTTTATAGCTCAAAAAGACTAAATCTTGTTAGTTTTAGTATAATATTTTATGTTACATAGTTTTCGCAATATTATATTAAATCTATCAAGGTATAATTTACATGTATATCAAGATTTGTATTTATAAATTTATAAGTAGGAATATTAATTTACAGTTAATTAATATTTATGAATGGACCCAAGGCCATTATGATTTTACTTCTTGTAGCTTACAAATATATATATAAGGATGATTTTTTTAACAACTCATACACATAATATATAATACATACAATAAATAAGAATAATATAACATGTGGTACTATATGAAAAACTAATCAACATACTTTTATATATTATTCTTATATAATTTATGTTTTTTCAAAACTAAAAGTTAGAAATAAAATTGTTCTCTCTTATTAAGCTCCTACTACATTTAATATAGTTTTTCTCTCTATCTATTTTCAGAAGAAAATCAAATTGTACTAATAGTACATAACTTATAATATTTTATGTTATTTTATCACCATCCATATTTTGAATAAATAATATTATTAAGTAATGACTACAAAAGTATAAAAAAAAACCCACATGATAAACTCCCATCATATTGTCTGTGTCATCAACAAATCATATATTTCATAATATTCGTCCATACTTAAAATGTATAATTACTAACACATTACATGAAGTATTTCCAAAAATGTTATACCTCCCAAATTCTGAACAATACAAATTGACTTCCCCCGTTTAGTATACCCCTAATGAAAATACAACAATACTACATGACTACTACAGTTGTACACGTAATACAAATAAAAAATACGCTAACAAATCATGGACAAGCACAAAACCATGATCAATGAAAATAAATACAATATTGGATCCAACAATACATTCAATTCAGAACATCCTTCTACAATTTCATTGATGCTTTGCAACAATAAAAATCAAAATCTAACATAATATATTAAAATATCTACCATTACATTTATGGGGTCTATGAAATTGATTAAATGAGTGAGAATATTTGGAAAAGAACCAAAACATTTATTTTTTTGTAGTTGTCGAAGGTCTATTGTATCCATAAAAGCTCTGATACCAAAATCACTAACCTTAACATGTCAGTTTTTATAAAATAATTGATTTGGAGTCTTGAGGTCTCGATGCACTATAACAGGGATTGCATGTGTGCAGGTACTTTATACCCTTTGCCACATCGAGAGCCATTTTTATTCTTCTTTTATATATGGTTATTTTGTTCAGGCTTGCACATGAGCGTACGTATATCATCAATATTATGTTTTTTGTCAAAATATATCATCAATACTATATACCTCTTATGGAGTTGGAATTATAAATTTAATAAATTAATAAAAGCATAAAAAAAATTTAGTCTAAAACATACCTTGTAGAAGAATGTCATCACCAACGACCACTTGTGAAATCATTTTCCTGTATAAAATACAAATAAATTAAGATCACAATTTAATCAAAATATTATATTTTAAGATCTAAATTGTGTCAAATAATGTATTTTCTGAAAATTAATATGTAAGACTAATAAATAAGATTGCAATCTAGTTATAAAAAGGTGTGCATATTATACACAAAAATATTAGGTAATACCAAAAAAATACAATTAAAACAAATCACGTACCTAAAATTGATATTATATGCTATAAATCTTAGATTTAGGCATAGAAAAAAAACATAAATAATATAATTATCTAAAAGAAAATATAAATCTAGATCTATAAGTGAGATGAAAAAATTAATTTCTTTTTTAGTTTCACCTCTAGTAATCTAAATATCTCTTCAAACTTTTTGTAGGTTTAATCATAAAATTATTGAATGAAAAAAAATTATTCAATTTCTAAAGAATGTAAGAAATGAATAGACTTGGTGTATGATTATATTACAACTTGAGATAAATGAAAGCATGATGAAATGAAAAACTAGGTTATAGAAGTTTCCCTAAATATTATAATATTTTGTTGTTTTATGGGTCGGGCCTATTAGTTTAAATACATAAGAAAAATTAGATATGTATGTATAAATTGTGCTTTTTTTATCTATTCAAATATAATTTTTAATTTAACATACTATGGTGTCTTAGTTTATTTATGTGTATTCAAGGTTCAAGCATGTGTGTATATTTTATAAGAGCTCTAATACTTTGCAAGTTGATTAAAAAAGATATAATTTAACGATATAATTATTTTAGTATTTGTTAACAACTTAAGTTGATGTAAATGTCTTAGGAAAAAATTAGTTCCTTTAGAATTTAGATAACCATATATAAATTATTTTCCTTCTGGTTGGGTCCTCAAACACGTACTATAGTATCATGATATAATTTTATAATCCAGATGAGAGAACAATGACCAATATCACGTATATATGTATGATTAAAAACTAATCTTATGGAAGTTTAATGTACTATTATTATAAAAATATTATGTTAATATGAGTACAATGGAGACAATTCTTACATAATTAATTTTAAATAATATTTATTAATCTAATATTAATATTGGTAAAATTAACTATCCTATTATGATTTTCCTTAATTTTGATACTTTAATTATTGATTATATTGAAAAAAAAAGAACTCCTTATTTGTTGAGATATCGGTTTTTATGAGAAATAATAAAGCCTTTCGGAAATGTATGACATGTATGCATAGATTCATTGGAAATAAGTGTACGAAAAATAAATAAATATAAGTTATTTAAAAATATAAAGATATATATGAAGATAAGGTGATATTTATAGGATGAGAACAGATGGTTATAATCTTGACTTGAACGATGAATTTATTCAGCAAGGAAAGAAAAAAAGAAAATGACACTTTTTCTGTTTATGTTACCCTAATTTTATATAATTTTAGGGTGATTAAGAATGAATAGAATAAGCGAGAGAAGGTTATAAAATGAGTGTACCAAAATAAAGATCTCTTAGTTTATTATTGATATGGAGAAACGACCAAATTATTTAGAATAGTTTCCAAAATTGAAAGAAAAGATATTGTACAGGTATAGAATATATAATTATTTAGATAAAATTCATATCCAACAATAGCCCCATAACCAATGTTGAAACTAATATCTCTTCTTGGCCATCTATTAAATAACACGTAACTAGTAGCCAAATGTAATTTACATTTGATAAATTCATTAAGGTTTATAGAAAGACAACTCTTTTAAATGTTATCAATGTTGGAGAACAACATAGATAGTATACACGTATAGTTAGGGAAATAACAATAATATATGTGATACAATAGGTTTCTAAATCTTGCAACTAGATAATTCATTTACAACGTACGACTAAGAAAAATGGTTTGTCATTGTGGGTTTATCTTAGTGTTATTTCATCATAATGTCAAGTAAGTACATCACATAAATACATTGGCATGCAGGTAACGATTGATTATAGTCACATGGTAAAACTATGGTCATCTACCAAAAATTAATTAAGATCTTTTTGTAATAACTAGGAGATAAATTCTTCTGTTGAGTTTACTTTTTAAATTGTAACATTAAGATTATAAATACAGTTATTACATTGAAAAGTATATAAAAAGACATTTAAAGGAAATATTGACACATATATGTACATACAAAGTTTATTATACCACGTTTATTCACTCAAAATTTGAAAAATAATTAATTAATGTGTGGAAAAATATAAAAATAATTTCATAACAATAAATTACCCAAAATCGGTAACACTGGCTAAATACTATAATGTTAAATAAGTGAAATATTGTGCTTGATATATAACAGTTGAAAACAACTTTAGATTCACATATCGCCTATTCTTAAAACCCATAAATTTTAACCAATAATTCTTTATTAAACCATTAAACCACTATAACCATTGAAATCACCTTTAGATTCACATATTAACCATTATCATTTAATATATATAACATAAATAATATATGACTACTAATAATTTCTAACATAATCAAATATTTAATTCATTTTTATAGCTCAAAAAGACTAAATCTTGTTAGTGTTAATATATGTGTACTTTTTGTGTTACATACTTCTCGCAACATTATATTAAATCTATCAAGGTATAATTTACATGTATATCTAGATTTGTATTAATAAACCTAAATGTGGAAATATTAATTTACAGTTAATTAATATTTATTAATGGACCAAGGCCATTATGATTTTACTTCTTGTAGCTTATAAATATATATATATATATATATATATATATATATATATATATATATATATATATATATATATATATATATATAAAAGGATGATTTTATTTTAACAACTAATACACATAATATATAATACATACAATAAGTAAGAATAAATTATCATGTGGTACTATATGAAAAACCAATCCAACACACTTTTATATAACTTATGTTTTTTCAATGCTAAAAGTTAAAAATAAAACGGTTCTCTCTTATTCTTATTAAGCTCCTCCTACATTTTGTATAGTTTTTTACTCTATTTATTTCCAAAAGAAAATCAAATTGTACTAATAGTACATAACTTATAATTATGTTATTTTTACTCCACATATTTTAAATAGATTATATTAGTAAGTAATGACTATAAAAGTAGAAAAAAACCCACATGATAAACTCCCATCATATCGTCTAGGTCATCAACAAATCATATACTTCATAATATTCATCAACAAAAAATGGATAATTACTAACACATTACATGAATTATTTGCAAAAATGTTATACCTCCCAAATTCTAAACAATACCAATTAACGTCCCCCGTTTAGTATACCCCGTCACGTAATGAAAATACAACAATACTACATGGCTCATATAGTTGTACACGCAACACAAATACACAATAAGCCAAAAAGAACATGGACAAGCACAAAACCAAGATCGATGAAAATAAATACAATATTTGGTCCCACAATACATTTAATTTGGATATTCCTTCTCCAATTTCATTTATGCTTGACAAAAATAAAAATCGGAAACTAACATAATATATTGAAACATAAGGATCATTTTGAATTATCTACCATTACATTTATGGGGTATATGAAATTGATTGAATGAGTGATAATTTTTGGGAAAGAACATTAACTTTTATTTGTGTGTAGTTGTCGAGGATCTATTGTGTCCACAAAAGCTCTTATACCAAAATCACCAACTTTAACATGTCAATTTTTATAAACGAGTAGATTTGGAGTCTTGAGGTCATTGCATGTGCAGGTACTTACCCTTTGCCACATCGAGAGTAATTTTTATTCTTCTTTTTTATATTGTTATTTTGATCAGGTTTTCATATCGAGCGTAGGTATATCATCAATACTATTTTTTGTCAAAATATATCATCAATACTATAAAATCGAACAAAAAAATAAAACCAAAAATAGGAATAATTTAAAAAAAAAGGACCAAAGCATAGTAATTTAAGAAGTTTATGGTTTACTTAAGTATCTTCCCACTTTTACAAACAGTATCAATCAAATAAGCAAGAGATATAGTAAAATCTAGATTGGTCAACAATCAAATAAAAATCAAGTATATAAGTTCAATTATTAGACCAACAAAGAAATATAAATCATGATAAAATTCTCTGAATACCATTGTCAAACACAATCAAATGGACAAGATCCCGTGAAAGATTGTTTCTTCTTTTTAAACTTCCATGGTTGCTTAAATGGTAATCCACTTTGCAACAAATTGAACAAAAATAAAATTTTCCATCTATATGTTTTATTAATGGCTTCTATAGCAGATATTTGATCCAACTGTAAAAAGAATAAGTGATCGCTCATTGTTAGACAAGTATTTCTGAAGGTAATATCGACCATTATACATTTAGTTCCTATTAGTGACCAACACACTTTTCTGTATAATTTTGACTCTCCTCTTTCTACTACGTCAAGTTGAAAAGACATGGATACATATGTATGTTTTATCATATTTTACATTCAAAAGTATTTTCTTTTACCACTACTCGTATATCTAATTGAGTTGTATTCTCTATTTCTTTTAAAAATAAAATTAAACTTTACTAATAGTACACATATTATACTTTTTCTATGTTATTCTTTCTTTGTATGAAAGTTTAGAATAAATAAAAATAGTAGATAATGATTACAAATTTAAAAAATTCATATGATAAACTAAACCTCCTATGGAGTAGGAATTATAAATTTAATAAATTAATAAAAGTATAAAAAAATATTTTTAGTCTAAAACTTACCTTGTAGAAGAAATGTCATGACCAACGACCATTAGTGAAATCATTTTCCTGTGTAAAATACTAATAAATTAAGATCAAAATTTCATCAAAATATTATGTTTTTAGATCTAAATTGTTTCAAATAATGTATTTTATGAAAATTAATATGTAACACAAATAAATAAGATTGCATTCAAATTTATTAAAAGGTGTGCGGATCACACACAAAAATATTAGGTAATACCAAAAAAATACAATTAAAACAAATCACATACCTAAAATTGATATTATAGGCTATAAATCTTAGATTTGAGCGTAAAAAAAACATAAATAATATAATTATCTAAAAGAAAATATAAATCTAGATCTACAAATAAGATTATAAACTCAATTTATTTCTAGTTTCACCTCTAATAATCTAAATATTTCTTCAAAATTTTTGTAGGTTTAATCATAAAATTGTTGAATGAAAAAATATTATTCAATTTCCGAGGATTGTAAGAAATGAATAGACGAGGTGCATGATGAAATGAAAAAGTAGGTCACAGAATTTTCCCTAAATATTATAATCTTCTGTTGTTTTATGGGTAGGATCTATTTGTTTAAATACATAAAAAAATTAGACCATTTTCATTGGGCCACATACGTATGTATAAATTGTGGTTTTTTTATCTAGTCAAATATAATTTTTAATTTAAAATACTCTAGTGTTTTAATTATTTATGTGTATTCAAGATGCAGGCATGTGTGTATATTTTATAAGATTTCTAATATTTTGCAAGATGATTAAAATATATAATTTAAAGATATAATTATTTTAATATTTGTTAATGAATTAAGTTGATATAAATGTCTTAGCAGAACTAGGAAAAAATTAGTTCCTTTAGAATTTAGCTATCCATATATAAGTTATTTTCCTTGTGGATTGTTGGACTCATTTATTGTCCACAATTCATTATCTGCATGTGGAATTTTCTTTGATAAGATATGCATTAGTTATGTAGTGGGGTGCGTTAGTGGTGTAGTGGTAGAAGTGGATGAGTCAATTTTACTCTCCCACATTGGTAGGCTTAATGAGATAAAAGCCACTTATTTACTTTGTGCTACCAATAGCTTCCAAAGAACTAACACCCATGCACACTAAGAGATAATGGGGAAGCCCACACGCACCACCACCCACCCGGCCCAAGCCCGGGCTTGGGTCCGGGCTCGGGGTCTTGGGTCTTGGGTCTTGGGGAATTAAAAAATAAAAAAAATTTAGTTTTATAACCATCTTTTATTTTTTATTTTTTGATGAAGACTTTGTCTACGCTTGACTAATTCCTCCACGTTGGTCAGCAGTTTTACCCACGTTTTATCAATGACTCCTTTGTTGTAAAACCTCCGATTTTCTTGGCATGATGAACAGCCACGACCAAGCCTTAACGGCTAGTCTACTGGCTAGTTTTTGTTCTATAAATAGTGTTGCTCGTCACTTCATTTCACACCAACTTTTACACAGCAAATAACACTCTTACGAAAATCATTCAGCAGCTATTCTTCTTTTCTTCACTTCCATTCTTGAGCAAATTAATGATATACAGATTCCAACCTTCACTTGTGAGTGCACACGAGAGTAAGGTAGTAGTGTTTAAACCTTGGGGAACGTTCGGAAAAAACAGTGTGGCATCTCGGTTGTCTCGGAATTCGTTCTTAAGGTAGTGGCTCCTCCAAATCACTACGGTTTTTATCTTCGTCAATTTTCATCTTCACTAATTGTGTTCGTCTTTTAAATTCGTCTTTTACTTTCGGTTTTTCATTTCGGTTTTTATATTTCAGTCTTTACTTTTCACAACTAGTAGTTAAAGTTTAGTTTCGCATTTAGTTTTAAAAATACCATTACAGTCACTTTAAATTATTTAACAAACAATTTAAGATCGAATATTTCAATAAGTAATCTGTAATGGCCTCTCCTTCTTCGGCTTTAACTATAACTTTGAGAACCGTACCTAATATGTCGAAACTCGAACCTTTAGATGGTTCTAACTTTAAACGTTGGTCCCAAAAACTACTTATTTTCTTCGAGCAGTTAGAAGTCGATTTTGTATTAGTCGAAGACCCTCCTGTTTCAACTGATAATACAAATGCTACATATCCGCAAAAATTTTAAAATTTGATAAGGCAAATAAACTAACTAGGGTTCATCTTTTAAACCATATGTCGAACCCCTTGTTTGATTTATTTGTAAACGAAAAATATTCAAAAACCATTTGGGACCGTTTACACACTAAATACGGAGGTGACGACTCTGGTAAGAAAATATATGTGGTCGGAAACTAGCTTAAATTCACAATCACCGACCAAAAACCAATCATGGAACAAGTTCACATTTACGAAAACCTTTGTGCCGAAATTGTATCTGAGGGAATAAAAATGTGTGAGATCTTACAAGCTAATGTGTTACTTGAGAAATTCCCACCATCTTGGAGTGACTACCGCAACCACCTAAAACATAAGAAAAAATATATGACGATCCAAGAATTAATCAGCCACATGAGAACCGAAGAAGCTAATCGCCTCAAAGATAAGTCTGAATCTCTTCCTCATTATTCTTTGAAAGCAAACTTGGTTGAGACTTCTGGGTATGGTAACAAAGAAGGTTTTAAGGGTAAAGGAAATTTTCATGGTCAGAATAAGAACTACAAATCTAAGGGTAAATTTAACAAATTCGGAGGTAACTTCAAACCAACTCCTCATATTCAGAAAACCAAAGCAACTTGCTAATGTTGTGGAAAGGAAGGACACAAGGCATACCAATGCAATGACAGGTTCAAATCAAACAACCCCCCTCGCGCAAACTTGACTGAAACTGAAGAGGTAATTTCCGCGGTAATGGTCGAAACTAATTTGGTAGAGAACAAGGCCGAATGGATTCTCGATACTGGAGCTTCAAGACACTTCTGCGCCAACAAAGAGTTGTTCCAAGGGTTTGAAAATATAGCTGATACGGAATGCGCTTACATGGGAAACTCTACAACTGCGGGCGTCCTTGGCAAGGGAAAGGTGTGTCTTAAACTTACATCTGGAAAGACCTTAGCCCTTAATGATGTTTTGTATATCCCCACGTTTCGTAGAAATTTAGTCTCGGGGTCTCTTCTAAACAAAGCTGGACATAAACTTGTTTTCGAGGGTGGGAAAATAATAATTTCTAGGAATGGTGACTATGTTGGAAAAGGTTACCTTAATGGTGGACTATTTGTACTTAATGTTCTTTCAGCTTTTAATGAGAATGCATCTACTTTTGCATATAGTTGAATCTCTAGATATGTGGCACGCTAGACTAGGACACTTAAATGTTTGTTCTATTAAAAGACTTAAAACTCATGGACTAATACCCGGAAACTATAACGGTGATTTAATTAAGTGTCAAATATGTGTAGAGGCTAAACACGCTAAGAACCCCTTTAAAAACGTGACCACTAGAGAAACTCAACTTTTAGAACTAGTGCATTCTGACTTAGCTGACTTTAAAACAACTGCTAGTAGAGGAGGAAAACTTTATTATATGACCTTTTATATGTCTACTATAGGTTCACCAAATTATACCTTCTAAAGTCTAAGGATGAAGCTGAATCCACATTTTTAAAATATAAAGCTGAGGTTGAAAATCAATTAGATAGAAAGATTAAAAGACTTAATATTCGCTCAAAAACCTTTCTCCTTTTCAAAACCTCCTTGTATCTTGTAGACAATAAATGTGTGGGGGATTGTTGGACTCATTTATTGTCCACAATTCATTATCTGCATGTGGAATTTTCTTTAATCAAATATGCATTAGTTGTGTAATGGGGTGCGTTAGTGGTGTAGTGGGAGAAGTGGATGAGTCAATTTTACTCTCCCACATCGGTAGGCTTAATGAGATAAAAGCCACTTATTTAATTTGTGCTACCATTAGTTTCCAAAGAACTAACACCCATGCACACAAAGAGATAATGGGGAAGCCCACACGCACGCACCATCCCCACCACCCACCCGGCCCGAGCCCAGGCCCGGGTCCGGGTCCGGGTCCTCGGTCTTGAGTCTTGGGTCTTGGGAAATTAAAAAAGAAAAATAAATTTGTTTTATAACCAGTTTTTATTTTTTATTTTCTGATGAAGACTTTGTTTACGCTTGACTAATTCCTCCACGTTGGTCTGCAATTTTACCCATGTTTTATAAACAACGACTCCTTTGTTGTAACAGCTCCGATTTTCTTGGCATGATGAACAGCCACGACAAAGCCTTAACGGCTAGTCTACTGGCTAGTTTTTTTTCTATCAATAGTGCTGCTCGTCACTTCATTTCACACCAACTTTTACACAGCAAATAACACTCTTACGAAAATCATTCAGCAGCTATTCTTCTTTTCTTCACTTCCATTCTTGAGCGAATTAATAATATACAGATTCCAACATTCACTTGTGAGTACACACGAGAGTAAGGTAGTAGTGTTTAAACCTTGCGGAATGTTTGGAAAAAGCATTTTTAGCATCTCGGCTGTCTCGGAATTCGTTCTTAAGGCAGTGGCTCCTACACGACACTACGGTTTTTATCTTCGTCCATTTTCATCTTCACTAATAGGGGTTCGTCTTTTACTTTCGGATTTTCATTTTTGTATATTTTAATCTTTACTTTTCGCAACTAGTTGTTAAAGTTTAGTTTCGCATTTAGTTTTAAAAATACAATTACAGTCACTTTAAATTTTTTAACAAATAGTTGGGTTCTCAAACACATACTATAGACTCTTGACATAATTTTATAATCCAGACAATAGAAAATGACCAATATCATGTATATATGTATGATGAAAAACTAATCTTATGGAAGTTTAATATACTATTATTATAAAAATGTTATGATAATATGAGTACAGTGGAGACAATTCTTACATAATTAATTTTAAATAATATTTATTAATCTAATCTTAATATTGGTAAAATTAACTATCTTTATTATGATTTGCCTAAAAAAATATAATATTCATCTTTTGATACTCTAATCACTGATAATATTGAAAAACAAAAAGAAAAACTCCTTATTTGTTGAGATATCGGTTTTTATGAGAAATAATAAAGTCTTTGTGAATTGTATGACATATATGCATATTGAAAGAAGTGTACGAAAAATAAATAAATTTAACTTATTTAAAAATATAAAGATGTATATGAAGATAAGGTGATATTGATAGGATGAGAACAAATTTTTATAAAGTTGACTCGGATAATGAATTTATTAAGCAAGAAAAGAAAAAAAGAAAATGACACTTTTTCAATTTATGTTATCCTAGGTTTACATAATGTTTGGGTGATTAAGAATGAATATAATGAGCGAGATAAGGTTATTAAAATGATTGTACCAAAATAAAGATCTCTTAGTTTAATATTGATATGGAGAAATGACCAATTTTTTAAGAATAGTTTCCAAAATTGAATGAAAAATATTGTACATGTATAGAATATATATAACAACTTAGATAAAATTTACATCCAACAATAGCCCCATAACCAATGTTGAAACTAATATCTCTTCTTGGCCATCAATTACATTACACGTAACTAGTAGCCAAATATAATTTACATTTGATAAATTCATTAAAATTTATAAAAAGACAACTTGATTAAATGTTATATATGTTGGAGAACAACAAAGATAATATTCGTGTATAGTTGGGGAAATAACAATAGTATTTCTGATACAATAGGTTTCTAAATCTTGCAACTAGATAATTCATTTACCACGTACGATTAAGGAAAATTGTGTGTCGTTGTTGGTTTATCTTAGTGTTAGTTTATCATAATGTCAAGGAAGTACATCACATAAATACATTGGCGTGCAGGTAAGGATTGATTATTGTCACATGGACAAACTATGTACCAAAAATTAATTAAGATATTTTTGGAATAACTAGGAGATAATACAGACGGATAAACAATTAACCTTAATATATCCTTTTGTTGAGTTTACTTTTTAAATTGTAGCATTAAGATTATAAATACAGTTATTATATTGAAAAGTATATAAAAAGACATTTAAAGGAAAGATAGTCACATATATGTACATACAGAGTTTATTATACCATATTTATTTACTCAATTTTTGAAAAATAATTAGTTGATGTGTGGAAAAATATAAAAATGATTTCATAAAAATAAATTACCCAAATTCGGTAACACTGAATACTTACTATAATGTTAAATAAGTGAAATATTGTGCTTGATATATAACCATTGAAAACAACTTTAGATTCACATATTGCCTGTTTTTGTAACCCATAAATCTTAAAAAATAATTCTTTATTAAACCATTAAACCACTAAACCCTATACTATATAACCACTGAAAACTCATTTAGATTCACATATTAACCATTATCATTTAATACATATAAAATAACATAAAAATATATAACTACTACTAATTTCTAACATAATCAACCATTTAATTCATTTTTATAGTTCAAAAAGACTATATCTTGTTAGTGTTAGTATATGTATACTTTTTGTGTTACATAGTTTTCTCAACATTATATTAAATCTATCAAGGTATAAATTACATGTATATCTGGATCTATATAAATAAATCTAGAAGTTGGAATATTAATTTACAGTTAATTTATATATAAAAATGGACCCAAGGCCATTATTATTTTACTTCTTTTAGCTTAAATATATATATATATAAAAGGATGATTTTATTTAACAACTCATACACACAATATATAATACATACAATAAGTAAGAATAAAATAACATGTGATACTATATGAAAAACCAATCCAACACACTTTTATATATATTATTTTTTATATAACTTAAGTTTTTTCAATGCTAAAAATTAAAGAAATTTGTTCTCTCTTTTTAAGCTCCTCCTACATTTAATATTTTTCTCTCTCTATTTATTTCCAAAAGAAAATCGAATTGTACTAATAGTACATAACTTATAATATTTTATGTTATTATATCTCCATCCATATTTTGAATAAATTATATTAGTATTTCCAAAAATGGATAATTACTAACACATTACATGTAGTATTTCCAAAAATGTTATACCTCCCAAATTTTAAACAATACCGATTGACCTCCCACGTTATGTATACCCCGTCACGTAATAAAAATCGAACAATACTACATGGCTCCTTACACGGAATACAAATACACAATTAGCCAAAAAAACATGGACAAGCACAAAACCACGATCGATGAAAATAAATACAATATTGGATCAACCAATACGTTCAATTTGGATCCTACTTCTCCAATTTCATTTATGCTTGACAACAATAAAAATCGAAACCTCACATAATATATTGAAACATAAGGCTGATTTTGAATTATCTACCATTACATTTATGGGGTATATGATATTGATTGAATGAGTGAGAATTTATGGAAAAGAATAAAAACGTTTATTAGTGTGTAGTTGTCGAAAATCTATTGTATCCACAAAAGCTCTGATACCAAAATCACCAACCTTAAAATGTTAGTTTTTATAAACGAGTAGATTTGGAGTCTTGAGGTCTCGATGCACTACAAAGGGTTGCATTGCCACATCGAGAGCCATTTTTATTCTTCTATTTTATATTGTTATTTTGACCAGGCTTGCACATTCAGAATACGTATATCATCAATACTATTTTTGTCAAAATATATCATCAATATTATAAAAAATAGGAACAAAAAATAAAACAAAAAAATAGGAATAAGTTAAAAAGAAAAGGACCAAAGCATAGTGATTTAATCAGTGTAGGTTTACTTAAGTATCTTCCCACTTTTACAAACTGTATCAATCAAATAAACATAATATATAGAAAAATCTAGATTGGTCAATAATCAAATAAAAATCAAGTCAATAAGTTCAATTACTAGACCAATAAAGAAAGATAAATCACGATAAAATTCTCTAAATACCATTACCAAACCCCATCATATGGACAGGCTCTCGTGAAAGATTTTTCTTCTTTTTAAACTTCTATGGTTGTTTAAATAGTAATCCACTTTGCAACGAATTGAACATAAATGAAATGTTCCATCGATATGTTGTATCAGTGGCTTCCGTAGCATTTGATCCAACTGTAAAATGAATAAGTGGTGGCTCATTGTGAGACAAGTATTTCTGAAGGTAATTTCTACCATTATACATTAAATTCCTATTAGTGACCAACATACTTTTCCGTATAATTTTCATTTTCCTCTTTCTACTACACCAAGTTGAAAAGACATGGATACATATGTATGTTTTATCATAATTTAAATTAAAAAGTATTCTCTTTTACCACTACTCGTACATCTAATTAAGTTGTTTTCTCTATTTCTTTTCAAAAGAAAATTAAATTTTACTAAAAGTACACATATTATATTTTTTCTATGTTACTCTTTCTCTGTTTGAAAGTTTAGAATGAACGAAAATAGTAGATACTGATTACAACTTTACAAAATTCATGTGATAAACTAAACCTCCTATGGAGCCGGTAATCAATATATCATATTTTTTACATTATTCTTACATATTTTAAACTCTAAGTGCAATTTATATTTATGTCAATTATAACTTTAATAAATTGATAAAAGTATAAAAACATATTTTTAGTCTAAAACTTACCTTGTAGATGAAATATCATGACCAATGACCACTTGTGAAATCATTTTCCTGTACAAAATACTAATTAATTAAGATCACAATTTCATCAAAATATTATGTTTTGAGATCTAAATTGTTTCAAATAATGTATTTTCTGGAAATTAATATGTAAGACAAATAAATAAGATTGCATTCTAGTTATTAAAAGGTGTGCAGATTATACACAAAATTATTGGGTAACACCTAAATTGATATTATAGGCTGTATCTTAGATTTGGGCGTAGAAAAAAAAACGTAAATAATATAATCATCTAAAAGAAAATATAAATCTAGATCTACAAATGAGATGAAAAAATCAATTTATTTTTTAATTTCACCTATAGTAATCTAAATATCTCTTCAAATTTTTGTAGGTTAAATCATAAAAAATTTAAATGAAAAAAAATTATTCAATTTTTAAAGATTGTAAGAAATGAATAGACAAGGTGTATGATTTTATTAAGGCTTGAGATAAATGTATGCTTGATAATATAAAAAACTAGGTAATAGAATTTCTCCTAAATATTATAATCTCTTGTTGTTTTATGGGCCGAGCCTATTAGTTTAAATACATAAGAAAAATTAGACCATTTTCATTGGGCAATATATGTATGTATAAATTGTGGTTTTTTATCTATTCTATTTTTAATTTAAATTACTCTCGTGTTATAATTTATTTATGTGTATTCAAGGTGCAGACATGTGTGTATATTTTATAAGATCTCTAATATTTTGCAAGTTGATTAAAAATATATAATTTAACGATATAATTATTTTAGTGTTTGTTAACGAATTAAGTTGATATAAATGTCTTAGTAGAATTTAGCTATCCATATATAAGTTATTTTCCTTTTGGTT
The DNA here is from genome assembly GCA_029959085.1 of Nemophila menziesii. Taxonomy (NCBI): domain Eukaryota; kingdom Viridiplantae; phylum Streptophyta; class Magnoliopsida; order Boraginales; family Hydrophyllaceae; genus Nemophila; species Nemophila menziesii. The sequence continues at coordinate 1,770,855 of JARWIR010000044.1, forward strand.
GGGTCCTTAAACACATACTATAGTATCTTGATATAATTTTATAATCCGGACGATAGAACAATGAAAAATATCACGTATATATGTATGATGAAAAACTAATCTTATGGAAGTTTAATATACTATTATTATAAAAATGTTATGATAATATGAGTACAGTGGATACAATTCTTACATAATTAATTTTAAATAATATTTATTAATCTAATCTTAATATTAAATTAACTATCCTTATGATGTCTCCCCATTTGTGATGATTTAATATTAGTCGGAGACATCATTTTTACTGTTTTAGAAGTCTAAATACTCGATTTTCACATGATATAGTGCACTTTCCTATTTCTAGTCTTGATATAATGAATTATTATTTTTAGAGCATATTGTGTTTAGTTATATATTTAGTGTGAAGCTTTAAAGATATATATGGATATTAATTAGATGCCAAGTCAATTATGAGAGATAAAGGAAAGATGATATACATGGAAATTGGAGGAAAGAAAGGAAAATCTAGGATATGGAAAGATAAAGTTGGATAATAAATCTGAATTCCAGCACCCACGACCACAAAAGGGCTTATAACTCAGGATTGGTTAGAAATTTGGACGAATAGTCTGAAGCAAAGTTAAAAAGCTTTCTGAGACAATCAGTTTCGACTATTGGAACTCGTCAAATGGATAAGTATTGAACCAGTTATGACCAAAACAAAAACGTGGCTGATTATTACCTTTTCTATAATTTCGGGTTACGAATTTGAGTTGGGCTAGGAGTACATTACTTGTCTTTTACTCCAAAAAACGAATTAGGTCTTCTAAACACCTATAAATACACCCTTATATCTCTTGTAAATCATCATTGCCTCCCATTAATTAGTCATCAGATTTATTACCACTAGAGTTATTGAAGAGAGCAAGATGAAGTCTTTTATTCAATCTTTTAGTTTATTTCCTTCAGGTATGAACTAATTTTCCCATAACTTGGGTTTTGCATTATGCATAATCTATGAATTCTATTTTCTTTCTATCTAAGTTTCTTTGGGAATTATATGTTTTAATTTGATATTAGATGCTTACTCATATATTTGTTTATGTGTTTTGAATTATTGTCTGTCTTAAACCTGATCACTTTAGGCTTTCTTAATAGTAGTAGATGGTCGCACGGAAGGGGTGTCTAATTATTGAAACACCACATAACGTCTAGTGTCCGATAATGGTCTTGACAATACCGATTCTAACTAGATAGTCATTAGGGTTTGTTTTAATCACCATATCACCAATTGAAGGAATTGTACTGCTTAGGGCCTTGGTAGCGCTTGATAACCCTACGTTTGGACTGCCTCGTGGTCGTGCCATAGCCCCCCTAGTCACTCTCAAGGTCTAGCGTATGGGAATTTAGAATCCTGGCTAAGTATTTAAGAGCTAATATCTCCCTTATCAATTAGAATTTGATAGAAAGAATTAGAAGGATTAGTGCATACTAGCAAAACCTAAGCTACATCTCTCATTTCATATGCCTTCGTGTTTATTTTATTGTCTTTTAATTTATTTAGTTTAATCAATTATCTCTCAATAATTCATCTTTATTTTCTGTCTTTTAATTAATTACTTTCTATTCTTAATTATTGCTCATTCGTGTAACACACTAAGTCCCTGAGAACGAACTTTCTTATCATTAGAACTTGCATACGTCCTATAATAATTGCATTACTGTGCTAGACTGAGGTGATTTGTGCATCGTTTAACTATCTTTTATTTTATTATTTTATCACACCATAGGCAACACCATGTTTTTGCCGCCGCTGCCGGGGACTTGTGTCACGTTAGTGTGTGGGTTATCTATTTCGAGTAGTAGTTTTTAGTTGATTTTTATTTTTATCTTTCCAGATTTACGCTTGTGGTTTGCTTTAGTCTTTTTCAGGTTTCAACAGTGTTTCATCTTTGGCCTCCTCTCCCGTAGCCCGTAAAAAGCGTCACAGCTTATAACAGACGTATTAGAGAAGAAAGAATCCAAAGAAGAGCCATGGTAAAACAAGATCCATTAGATCCACCACTTATCCCCATGGGACAACAACAACCACCACCGGTAGGAGGTAACGGAAATAACAATAATCAGAATAGAGTTGAGCAAGACTTCCCAGGCTTGGGAGCACCGTTTCATGTTCAACCATTAGGTTATCATCCTCCTGAGATCCAAAATATCAAATTTAGGCCCGATCCAGGCATGCTCAGTCAGTTTCATAATTTCAGACTCTATAGTGGTGTAGCAGTTCAAGATCCGGTAAGAGCGATTCAGAAGTTCATGCAGATTTGTGATGCCTATGTTACTACAGGCATTATACGCGAGCAACTGTATTGTCATATATTTTCGTTCTTCCTGACCGGTAAAGCTGGTGAGTGGCTAGATACGCAACTACCAGGTACTATTAATACAGGGAGAGAACTTCAAGCCGCATTCTTTAACCGTTTTTATCCGAAGAGTATGAGACTCAAAGACCAAAGCGAGCTTGCAAAGTTTTGTCAAGAGAATGGAGAAGAAGTAGGAGACGCACATACAAGGTTTCAACAGAAGTTAGCTAGATGTCCACTCCATGGTTACACCCCGTCTTTATAGTTAGGTATATTTTATCAAGGAATCACTCGAGAGAGTAGACTGAGGGTAGACAATCTTGGAAAATGAAATTTTGTGTCCATGAATCCTGTAGAAGCCGCCGAAGATATGGAAAATATTATTGAAACAGAAAGGATTTGGCCACTTTCGCGAGCTCCTATTACAAATGCTAAAGATATGCTTCGATTAGATGCAGAAACTGCAAACTCAGCTCAATTATCCGCATTAGAAAATCAAATCAAAGAACTTAAGTTAGATGCAGAAGAATTTAGCCGCAACAAATGTAGTGCAAGAAGCACAAGGTTGTCAAAAGTGTGGAGTTACAAATCATACATGGGAAGAGAGCGAAGGAAATCCAGCATTTGTTTATTTCATATCCAACCGAGGAAATTATCAATTTGGTAAAATAAATCATCTGGGTATGCAGTATTCAAATCCATAGGGGGCCGCTAATCCAGGTCATTATGAATCTCGTCCCCAAAATAACTCTTTCCAACCAAGAGGTCAAGCTCCATATCAAGGAAACCAGAATTATAATCGACTCGCTCCACCAAAACAACCTGTTAATGACGCATATACCGATACTTTAGCTGAGGAGGCTCTACCACAGTATCCTTAAGAATGAGCTGTGGGTGATCAACAATTGAAGAAGTTTATGGATATTATGACCACTAATTTGCATTCGCAGAACAAGAAGTTAAGAGAACAAGAAGCTTCAATTCAAATTTTAGGTACACAAGTAGAACAAATGAATAAAGTTCTTACTAATATTATGGAACGAAAAGAATTGAAGGCTATCGAAGGAGGCGATGCCAATGTTGGTTTCGAAGCTTGTAAGGCTATTTGTCTTGAGATTGAAAAAACATAAGGATGCACCGCATGCTGCCGAAAGTTCCGTGGAAGTTCCTAGTACTGAAGAAGAACCAACCAAGTCTAGCCCCATGAACTCTAACTGTTCAGAAGATGATGAGGACAAAGATTAAGAAAAATCCGACTTTATACAGCTTCTAAAAAATATGCAAGAAGAGATTAGATCGGTTATGGAGTTACAAGCTGATAGAGCTAAATAAAAAGAGGAAGAAGCCTCAAAAGAGACAGTTGAAGTTGCACCTGCTGTGAAATAAAATAAAGAAGAAGAGAAGGTGGAATCACCACCAATTGTTCAAACAGTGTCACAAACTATTCCTGATATAAATCAGAAGGGTGACATTGAACTCAAGACATTTGTAAAGACGTACAATCCTGAAAATATCAACGCCCAAATGCTTGAGATCGCAAAAAAAAGGGCTTACGCCGCAACAAGTTTTTACGCAAGTTATTCCTGAGAAAGAAGCAAGTGTAGAAGCCAAGAAAGAGACTGTGAGAGTCTCAAGAAGAGTAGAGAAAGTGTTACCATTAAAGCCCAAAGATCCTGGAAGCTTTAACCTTCCTATTCAAATAAATGGTATGCTCAAGGTGAAAGCTACGTGTGATGTGGGTTCGCGTGTGAATCTTATGTCAAAGTCCGTGTTTGATAGACTTGGAATTCAGAAAATCCGAGATTACTCCAGTGAAGTTGCAGTTTGCTGAAACTCAGTTACCAAGACATGGTAATAGTGGAGGACGTTCTTGTCTGATTAGGTAATATCACTATCCCTACTGACTTTGTTATACTTGATTACGATGCAGATAAGCAGGTTCTAATCATAATTGGGAGGCCTTTCATGGCCACCAGTCAGAGCATCAACTTCCAAGAAGTGACCATAACCCTTCATGCTAAAAATGTATCTGAGACATTCTATGTCTAGGGTAAGAAACCAAGGAAGTCACATCCCACTATTTCTATCATCCACAGACTTTCACATCATAAAGTCCCTAATGAGAAGATCCATGAAAAACCTGTGGATACTGAGCCAAACATTGAGTTTGGGGTCGGCCATGAAGTTCTATGGAAATCCCACAAACCAGAGAATAGGCCAAGAGGTTAACAAGAATCGTGGATGGGAGCATTCATAGTCACTAAAGTTGTTTCAGCTAAGGTGATAGAGATCAGGCCTAAGAAGGGCATTAAGCGCATATTAGTTGACATTCATAGCCTTGCACGTTGTTTGGGAGGCTATATTCGCAAATCTTGATAGAGGTAACGCGTCTAACTTTGAAAGACGTTAAATAAAAGTGTTGTACGGGAGAGAAACCGCAATTTTTTATGTTTTTATGTTTTTAATTCATGTTTAGTTTAGTTTTTTTAAGTTGATATTGCATATTTGAGAAAGATATTACTGTTTTTGATGTTCAGGTATTAAAGAAATCGAGTTTGGGAGGAAAATCGAATTTTTTAGGTATATTTTGACCTGACCACCGGTATGCCGGTAACACTATCGGTAAGCCGGTGGATTAAAACACGAGCCCTTGGGTACACGTCTCGGGTTCTTTGCCGAGAGTTGAATTTCAAAAGCTTACCGCACTGGTATGCCGGTCAGACAAAAACACGAGATCTCGGGTTCACGAATAGGGTTTTTTGCCGAAGATGAGTTTTCAAGAACAAGCAGCACCGGCATGCCGCCCCAAACCGCCGGTAAGGCAGTCAGCGTCGCTAGAGAGAGAAAAAAGTTGTGTTTTTTAGGTTATAAAGAAGAGGAGGTTAATCTAGTACGAATTTTACAATCCTTAAACCTCTCTTTCTTCTCCAAACCTCTCCCAACTCCATTAATGCTTCATCAAACCTACCCCAGACATCAAAACACTACCCAATCACCATAAAAACACATCAAATCTTCTCTCCACATCATTACAAAGAAGATCCAAACACCCAAATCATACCAATACACATTGAATCCAAGAATCAAAAACTTAAATTTCAAAAATTCATCCTAAAATTTCTTAGATCCATACCAATCCTTCAAGAATTCATCTTACCCATATAGAGAATCATCCTCGAAACACCTTTTCTAACCCAAATAAACCCTGTTCAACCAATAATCATGAGTTTCAAATTTCAAGAGTGGTTAAAGCTTTGAGTTGGAGGTCAATTGAGATGATTAATAGAACAAAAACATTATCTACTAAGAGGGAGATGAAGAAAAGCAAGGTATTGGGCTTTATTGAGAATAAATCAAGTGAGAAAAGTTCTAGTTCCAACACAAAGGGTAAAATAGATATTGTAAGAGAGGTGAGCTAGATGCGTTTGATTCAAAGGGCAAAAGGATTAACCTTATTTTGAATAAGACAAATAACCTCTCAAATTCAAAGGTCCTACACCTGAAGAAAAGAGAAAGATTCAAATACCATGATAGCTTTTGCAGAGAAACAATTAAAGGAACTATTTTTGCTTATGAGAGAGTTTTTGATGAAGAAGTTGGAAAAGGAGAGTACAAGATATTCTTGGAGCTTGGTGAAAGATTGGGTTGGTCTACATTCATGGTAAGACGTTCTGATTTATGTCATGAGTTAGTTTCAGATTTCTATTTAGGCCTCTTTAGCCGAGATAGTGAAGGTTGTGTTACAGTTAGAGGAAAGTAAGTACCTTTTACAGTTGAAGAGATTAGAAACCACTTCCAGTTTAATAAATTGGTTGGACCATGCAAGTATATAGAAGTGGTGGATAGACAAAGAATATTCAATTTGAATTTACTTTTTGCGCATTTTTTTGATAAGGAGAAAGTGAAATCACATAAGGGAGAATTAAAGGCACCTTGGCCTTACAAATATCTTCAACCGGATGCTAAAGTTTGGCACAATTTCCTTTTCCCTAACGTGTTTGGAAACACAAGAATCTACGACATAAGTAAGAAGAACGCTTTATTTTTGAATTGTGCTTTGAGAGGAGAAGAAGTGGATATGGCACAGTTGATCTTTGAGGAGGTGATGCAATTTTTGGTCTTTCCCATGTCGGTTTATAATGTGAAATATCCTGCTTTGATCACGTGTCTTGTGCGAAAAGAGAATGTGATTTTGGGTGAAGAAGAGAAACTTGAATTTTAAAAGAGTAACAATATTGATAATGCTTGGATCATGAAAGTCTTGAGAGGAGCGGGATTTACGCAATTCTCAAAAGAAGAAAAGGAGCAAAGTTGGCAAGAGAAGATCGAGGAGCGTTTAAACAAAGTCGAAGCAGCTCAAACTTCTTTAGCCAATGACGTGGCACAAATAAAAACAAATCAAGTTCACATCATGACACTCCTTAAGCAATTAAAGAAAGATCCAGCAAATCCTATCATGGATGTCGATAATGCGAGGCAATAGCCTCGAGAGTATGTTCTCTTTATTCCTTACCATTTCGGTAAATATGTTATCTGCTAACTTTAATTTCTTTTTCGAGTCCTTTTCGAGTCGTGGGGACACGGCTCATTTTTGAGTTGGGGGTGTGGGAATTCGTTATCTCTCATCTCCATTTTTCTAGTTTTTAGGGAGAAATTAAAATTTTGATACATCAAAATTAGATGTAGAGTGTGTTTAATATCTCGAAAGCATAAGCTCAATAAGTTAATGATAGAGAGTAGTATGTTTATGAGCTATTGTATTTTGTATGATTTGAGTATTTGCAGGAAAACACACATTGATAGGAGAGAAAAGATAATTTAGCAATGCGATAGAAAGTATGTTCGATCTCAGGGAGCCTTGAGTGGTTTGTAGGCCATGAGCTCCAAGCTAGTTGACAAACCCCTTTGATGAACGTGCTAAAGGTGAGAGAATAAACGAAATTGCATAGTTTAGAAAGTGATTAAGGCGGTTCTTTCATAAGCCCTAGTTGCTTTTTAGCTTGTTGTCCATTTATTATATTTGATATCCTTATTAGCTCATTCTAGCCTTTCGAATGCTTTTTTATTTACCCACATTATAAGTCATATCCGTTCAGATTATATGACTTTTTCATATGAAACGCACTCGAATCACGATGCATAGAAAGTTGTTTTAGAGCTTGAGTTTGGGGTGGTGGGTCTACCATTATGGGAATTGTTATTGGGTTGGGATATTTGAGCTTATTAATTGTGCTCGTTTCTATATTTAGATGATGAATCACATGTTTATATTGTAACCCTTTGCCGGGGTAATAGTGAATTAAAAAAAAGTTAAAAAGCATGAAAAGAAAAGAAAAGAAAAAAATCTATGAGAAAAATAGCGTGATATCTCAACATCGAAAGAGAGTCATAGCTATACAAAAGAAAAAAATTGATTTGAACAGAATATATATTTGGACCGGCAAAGAGGAATTTTTATCTGAACATCTTTATGCTTTAATTGGGTTATTGGGGATGCTACTTTGTGCATCAAATCATTGGGTTGAGTGAGAAACATTTTATGAGAGGAACTCAAGCTCTAGGGAGATTCGTGGATGGCTAGTGAGGAGAGAGCCAAAAGCTCACTCTAAATTATCCAAATATACTTATCATAACGTCCCTAAGCCAACATTACAACCTTAAAGACCTTTTGATTCTTTGCTATGTAATCAAGAAGTAATTGAGCCAATAGTGAGTAGTTAAATGGATCTTTGGATACTAGTGAAGTTCGATGAACAATCTATAGCTTCCTTGGTAAACTTAGTAAAGTTCCTCTCCTTCTTACATTACAAAGCTAATTTAATCTTGAATTCAAGCCGTGTTGACTGTAGATATGATAAGTGTACATGTATGTAGTTTGTAAATATTATTACATGAAATCTTCTGAGTTGTTGCTTTATGTATAATCTATATATTATATATCTCCTTTCCCATTTTGCTTAATTGACCTAGGTGTGTATTTAGAGACTTCCATTTTTTTCATCTTTATTGTATCTGGACGATACAACTTTGAGTTGGGGGTCTAGATGTCTCCCCATTTGTGATGATTTAACATTAGTTGGAGACATAATTTTTAGTGTTTTAGAAGTCTAAATACTCGATTTTCACATGATATAGTGCACTTTCCTATTTCTAATCTTAATTTAATGACTTATAATTTTTAGAGCATTTTGGGTTTAATTGCTTACTTTGTGTGAAGCTTTAAAGATATATATGGAGATTAATTAGATGCAAAGTCAATTCTAAGAGATAATGGGAAGAAGATATACATGGGAATTGGAGGAAAGAAAGGAAAAGCTAGGATATAGAAAGATAAAGTTGTCAAATAAATCTGAATTCCAGCACACACGACTAAAAAAGGGCTTATAACTCATGATTGGTTAAATATTTGGACAAATGGTCTAAAGCAAAGTTAAAAGAGATTTTCGAGACGATCAGTTTCGACTATTGGAATGCGTCGAACAGATAGGTATTGAAGCGGTTATGACCAAAACAAAAACATGTTTGATTATTACCTTTTCTATATTTTAACGTTACGAATTTGAGTTGGACTAGGAGTCCATTACTTTTCTTTTACTCCAAAAAACAAATTAGGTCTTCTAAACACCTATAAATAAACCCTTATATCTCTTGTAAATCATCCTTGCCTCCCAATAATTAGTCCTTATGTTTATTATCATTAGAGTTATTGAAAAGAGCAAGACGAAGTCTATTATTCAATCTTTTAGTTCATTTCCTTCAGGTATGAACTAATTTTCCCAAAGCTTGGGTTTTGCATTATGTATAATCTATGAATTCTATTTTCTTTCTATCTAAGTTTCTTTGGGAATTATACGTTTTAATTTTATATTAGTTGCTTACTAATATATTTTTTTATGTGTTTTGAATTATCGCATGTCCTAAACCTGATAACTTTAGGCTTTCTTAATAGTAGTTAGATGGTCGCCCGTAAGGGGTGTCTAATTATTGAAACACCACATAATGTCTAGTGTCCGATATTGGTCCTGACAACACTGATTCTAACTAGATAGTCATTAGGTTTTTTTTTAATCACCATATCACCAATTGAAGGAATTGTACTGCTTAGGGCCTTGCCAGCGCTTGATAACCCTAAGTTTAGACATCCTCGTGGTTGTGTCGTAGCCCCCTAGTAGCTCTCAAGGTCTAGGGTATGTGAATTTAGAATCCTGACTAAGTATTTAAGAGCTAATATCTCCCTTATTAACTAGAATTTGATAGAAAGAATTAGAAAGATTAGTGCATACTAGCAAAACCTAGGCTATATCTCTCATCTCATATGTCTTCGTATTTATTTTATTGTATTTCAATTTATTTAGTTTAATCAATTATCTCTCAGTCATTCATCTTTATTTCATGTCTTTTAATTAATTACTTTCTACTCTTAATTATTGCTCATCTGTGTAACACACTAAGTCCCTGAGAACTAACTTTCTTATCATTAAAATTTTCATACGTCCTGTAATACTTGCACTACCGTGATAGTCTAGGGTGATTTGTGCATCATTTATCTATCTTTTATTCTATTATTTTATCACACCCTAGGGAACACCACCTTATTATGATTTGCCTAAAAAAATATAACATTTATCTTCTTGATACTTTAATCATTGATTATATTGAAAAACAAAAATAAAAACTCCTTATTTGTTGAGATATCGGTTTTTATGAGAAATAATGAAGTCTTTGGGAACGGTATGACATGTACACATAGATTTATTAGAAAGTCCTGTACGAAAAAGAAAATAAAATTAACTTATTTATAAATATAAAGATGTATATGAAGATAAGGTGATTTTTGATAGTATGAGAACAAATGGTTATAATGTTGACTCAAACGATGAATTAATTAAGCAAGAAAAGAAAAAAATAACACTTTTTCTATTTATCTTACCCTAATTTTACATAATGTTAAAGTGATTAAGAATGAATCGAATGAGCGAGAGAAGGTTATTTAATGATTGTACCAAAATAATGATCTCTTACTTTATGATTGATATGGAGAAACGACTAAATGTTTTAGAATAGTTTCCAGAATTGAAAGAAAAAGTATCATACAAGTATAGAATATATAATTATTTAGATAAAATTTACATCCAACAATAGCCCCATAACTATGTTGAAACTAATATCTCTTCTTGGCCATTTACTACATTACATGTAACTAGTAGCCAAATATAATTTACATTCGATAATTTCATTGATATTTATAAAAAGATAACTTGAATAAATGTTATCTATGTTGGAAAACAACAAAGATAGTATACGTGTATAGTTAGGGAAATAACAATAATATATGTGATACAATAGGTTTTCAAATCTTGCAACAAGATAATTCATTTACAACGTACGACTAAGAAAAATGGTGTGTCGTTGTGGGTTTATCTTAGTGTTAGTTCATCATAATGTCAAGGAAGTATATCAGGTAAATACATTGGCGTGTAGGTAAGGATTGATTATAGTCACATGGATAAACTATGGTCATCTACCAAAAATTAATTAAGATCTTTCTGTAATAACTAGGAGATTATATTGACGGATAAAAAAATAACCTTAATATATCCTTTTTTTTTTAGTTTACTTTTTAAGTTGTAACATTAAGATTATAAATATAGTTATTACATTGAAAAGTATATAAAAAGATATTTAAAGGAGAGATAGACACATATATGTACATACAAAGTTTATTATACCATATTTATTTACTCAAATTTTGAAAAAATTAGTTGATGTGTGGAAAAATATAAAATGATTTCATAACAATAAATTACCCAAATTCAGTAACACTAGTTAATTACTATAATGTTAAATAAGAGAAATATTGTGCTTGATATATAACCATTGGAAACAACTTTAAATTCACATATTGCCTATTTTTAAAACCCACAAATCTTAACCAACAATTCTTTATTAAACCATTAAACCCTATAATATATAACCATTGAAAACACTTGTAGATTCACATATTAACCATTATCATTTAATATATAGATACAAATAACATAAATAATATATAACTACTACTAATTTCTAACATAATCGACCATTTAATTCATTTTAATAGCTCAAAAAGACTAAATCTTGTTAGTATTAGTATACGTGTATTTTTTCTGTTACATAGTTTTCGCAATATTATATTAAATCTATCAAGGTATAATTTACATGTATATCTAGATTTGTATTAATAAATATAGAAGTAGAAATATTAATTTATAATTAATTAATATTTATGAATGGACCCAAGGCCATTATGATTTTACTTCTTGTAGCTTACAAATATATATATATATATATATATATATATATATATATATATATATATAAGGATGATTTTATTTTAACAACTCATACACATAATATATAATACATACAATAAGTAAGAATAAAATAAGATGTGGTAGTATATGAAAAACTAATCCAACATACTTTTATATATTATCCTTATATAACTTATGTTTTTTCAACGCTAAATGTTAAAAATAAAATTGTTCTCTCTTATTAAGCTCCTCCTACATTTAATAAAGTTTTTCTCTCTATTTATTTTCAAAAGAAAATCAAATTGTACTAATAGTACAAAACTTATAATATTTTATGTTATTTTATCTCCATCCATATTTTGAATAAATAGTATTAGTAATTAATGACTACAAAAGTATAAAAAAACCAACATGATAAACTTATATTGTCTGGGTCATCAACAAATCATATACTTCATAATATTCGTCCATACTTAAAATGGATAATTACTTACACATTACATGATGTATTTGCAAAAATGTTATACCTCCCAAATTCTAAACAATACCAATTGACCTCCCCTATTTAGTATACCCCATCACGTAATGAAAATACAAAAATACTACATAACTCCTACAGTTGTACACGCAATACAAATAAACAATATGCTAAAAAAACATGGACAAGCACAAAAACACTCTCAATGAAAATAAATACAATATTGGATCCAACAATACATTCAATTTGGAACCTTTTTCTACAATTTCATTTATGCTTGACAACAATAAAAATTGAAACCTAACATAATATATTGAAACATAAGGTTGATTTTGAATTATCTACCATTACATTTATGGGGTATATGAAATTGATTGAATGAGTGAGAATTTTTGGAAAAGAACAAAAACATTTATTTATGTGTAGTTGTTGAAGATCTATTGTATCCATAAAAGCTCTGATACCAAAATCACTAACCTTAACATGTCAGTTTTTATAAAAGAGTAGATTTGGAGTCTTGAGGTCTCGATGCACTATAACAGGGTTGCATGTGTAAAGGTACTTTATACCCTTTGCCACATCGAGAGCCATTTTTGTTCTTCTTTTATATATGATTATTTTGTTCAGGCTTGCACATCGAGCATACGTATATCATCAATACTATGTTTTTTGTCAAAATATATCATCGATACTATAAAATTGAACAAAAATTAAAACAAAAAACTAGGAATAAGTTAAAAAGAAAAGGACCAAAGCATAGTAATTTGTAGGTTTACTTAAGTATCTTCCCACTTTTACAAACTTTTTCAATCAAATAAACAAAAGATATAGTAAAATCTAGATTGGTCAATAATCAAATAAAATCAAGTAAATAAGTTCAATTACTAGACCAACAAAGATAGATAGCTCACAATAAAATTCTCTGAATACCATTATCAAACACCATCCAATGGAAAGGATCCCGTGAAAGATTGTTTCTTTTTTAAAACTTCTATTGTTGTTTAAATAGTAATCCACTTTGCAACAAATTGAACAAAAATGAAATGTTCCATCGATTTGTTGATATGTTGTATCAGTGGCTTCTGTAGCATAGCAGATATTTCATCCAACTGTAAAATGAATAACAGACGGCTCATTGTTATTTCTGAAGGTAATTTTGACCATTATACATTTAATTGCTATTAGTGACCAACATACTTTTCTGTATAATTTTTATTCTCCTCTTTCTGCTACACCAAGTTGAAAATACATGGATACATATGTAATGTTTTTATCATATATTAAATTAAAAAGTATTTTCTTTTACCACTACTCTGATATCTAATTGAGTTGTTTTCTCTATTTCTTTTCAAACTAAAATTAAATTTTACTAATAGTACACATATTATATTTTTTATATGGTACTCTTTCTCTGTATGAAAGTTTAAAATAAATGAAAATAGTAGATAATGATTACAAATTTAAAAAATTCATATGATAAACTAAACCTCCTACTGAGTCGGAAATCAATATATCATATTTTTTACATGATTCTAACATATTTTAAACTCTAAATATAATTTATATTTATGTATAATTATAAATTTAATAAAATAATAAGAGTATAAAAACATATTTGTAGTCTAAAACTTACCTTGTAGAAGAAATATCATGACCAAAAAAATATTAGGTAATACTAAAAAATACAATTAAAACAAATAACGTACCTAAAATTGATATAATAGGCTGTAGATCCTAGATTTTGGCATAGAACAAAACATAAATAATATAATTATCTAAAAGAAAATAGAAATCTATATTTACAAATGAGATGAAAAAATCAATTTATTTTGTAATTTCATCTCCAGTAACCTAAATATCTCTTAAAACTTTTTGTAGGTTTAATCATACAATTTATGAATGAAAAAAAATTATTCAATTTTTCAACATTATAAGAAATGAATAGACAGGGTGTATGATTTTACTACGGCTTGAGATAAATGAAAACCTGATAATATGAAAAACTAGGTCATAGAATTTTCACTAAATAATATAATCTTTTGCTGTTTCGAGCCTATTAGTTTAAATACATAAAAAAATTAGACCATTTTTAATGGGCTATATATGTATGTATAAATCGTGGTTTTTTCACCTATTTAAATATTACTGTTAATTTAAAATTGTCTCATGTTTTAATTTATTTATGTGTATTCAAGGTACATATATGTGTGTATATTTCATAAGATCTCTAATATTTGGCAAGTTGATTAAAAATATATAATTTAAGGATATAATTATTTTAATGTTTGTTAATGAATTAAGTTGATATAAATGTCATAATAGAACTAGGAAAAAATTAGTTCCTTTAGAATTTAGCTATCCATATATAAGTAATGTTCCTTGTGGTTGGGTCCTCAAACACATAATATAGTATCTTGAAACAATTTTATAATCCAGACGATAGAACAACTACCAATATCACGTATATACGTATGATGAAAAACTAATCATATGGAAGTTTAATATACTATTATTATCAAAATGTTATGATAATATGAGTACAATGGAGACAATTCTTACATAATTTATTTTGAATAATATTTATTAATCTAATCTTAATATTGGTAAAATTAACTATCCTTATTATGATTTACCTAAAAAAATATAATATTTATCTTTTGTTACTTTAATCATTGATTATATTGAAAAACAAAAAGAAAAATTCCTTATTTGTTGATATGTCGGTTTTTATGAGAAATAATTAAGTCTTTGGGAAATGTATGACATGTATGCGTAGATTCATTGGAAAGAAGTGTACGAAAAATAAATAAATTTAACTTATTTAAAAATATAAAGATGTATATGAAGATAAGGTGATATTGGTAGGATGAGAACAAGTAGTTATAATGTTGACTCGAACCATGAATTTATTAAGCAAGAAAGGAAAAAAAGAAAAAGACACTTTTTCTGTTTATGTTACCCAAGTTTTACATAATTTTATGGTGACTAAGAATGAATAGAATGAGCGAGAACAGGTTATTAAAATGAGTGTACCAAAATAAAGATCTCTTAATTTATTATTGATATGGAGATATGACCAAGTTTTTAAGAATAGTTTCCAAAATTGAAAGAAAAAATATCGTACAAGTATAAAATATATAATATTTTGATAAACTTTATATCCAACAATAGCCCCATAACCAATGTTGAAACTAATATCTCTTCTTGGCAATCAATTTTATTACACGTAACCGGTAGCTAAATATAATTTGCATTTTTTATAAATTCATTAAAATTTATAAAAAGACAACTTGATTAAATGTTATCTATGTTGGAGATATATAATATACATCTATAGTTAGGGAAATAACAATAATATATGTGATACAATAGTTTTCTAAATCTTGCAACTAGATAATTCATTTACAACGTACGACTAAGAAAAATGGTTTGTCGTTGTGGGTTTATCTTAGTGTTAGTTCATCATAATGTCAAGGAAGTACATCACATAAATACATTGTCATGCAGGTAACGATTGATTATAGTCACATAGACAAACTATGGTCATCTACCAAAAATTAATTAAGATCTTTTTGTAATTACTAGGAGATAATATAGACGGATAAAAAAATAACCTTAATATATTCTTTTGCTGAGTTCACTTTTTAAATTGTAACATTAAGATTATAAATACAGTTTTTACATTGAAAAGTATAGAATAAGACATTTAAAGGAAAGATACACACATATATTTACATACAAAGTTTATTATACCACATTTATTCACTCAAAATTTGAAAAATAATTAGTTGATTTGAGGAAAAATATATAAATGATTTCATAACAATAAATTAACCAAATTCGATAACACTAGTTAATTACTATAATGTTAAATAAGTGAAATATTGTGCTTGATATATAAAATGGAAAACAACTTTATATTCACATATTGCCTATTTCAAAACCAATAATTCTTTATTAAACCATTAAACCATTAAACCCTATAATATATAACCATTGACAACACCTTTAGATTCACATATTAACCGTTATCATTTAATATAAATATATATATATATATATATATATATATATATAATATAAATAATATATAGCTACTACTAATTTTTAACATAATCAACCATTTATTTCATTTTTATTGCTCAAAAAGACTAAATCTTGTTAGTTTTAGTATATGTATACTATTTGTGTTACATAATTATCTGAACATTATATTAAATCTATCAGAGGTATAATTTACATGTATATCTAGATTTGTATTAATAAATTTAGTAGTAGGAATATTAATTTAAAGTTAATTAATATTTATAAATGGACCCAAGGTCATTATCATTTTACTTCTTCTAGCTTATAAATAAATAAATATATATATATATATATATATGTATATATAAATGGATGATTTTATTTTAACAACTCATACACATAATATATAATACATACAATAAGTAAGAATATATTAACATGTGATATTATATGAAAAACCAATCCAACACACTTTTATATATTATTTTTATATAACTTATGTTATTTCTACGCTAAAAGTTAAAAATAAAACTGTTCACTTTTATTAAACTCCTCCTACATTTAATATTGTTTTTCACTCTATTTATTTCCAAAAGAAAATCAAATTGTACTAATAGTACATAAGTTATAATTATGTTATTTTATCTCCACCCATATTTTGAATAAATTATATTAGTAAGTAATGACTACAAAAGTAAAAAAACCACACGATAAACTCCCATCATATTGTCTGGGTCATCAACAAATCATATACTTCATAATATTCATCCATAAAATATGGATAATTACTAACACATTACATGAAGTATTTCCAAAAATGTAATATCTTCCAAATTATAAGCATTACCAATTAACCTCCTCCGTTTAGTATACCCCGTCACGTAATGAAAATACAACAATACTATATGGCTCCTACAGTAGTACACACAACACAAATACACAATAAGCCAACAATAATATGGACAAGCACAAAACCAAGATCGATGAATATAAATACGATATTGGATCCCACGATACATTAAATTTGAATCTTCCTCTCCAATTTCATTTATGCATGACCGCAATAAAAATCCGAATCTAACATAATATATTGGAACATAAGGCGGATTTTTAATTTTCTACCATTACATTTATGGGTATATGAAATTGATCAAATGAGTGAGAGTTTTTGGAAAAGAACAAAAACATTTATTTATGTTTAGTTGTCGAAGATCTATTATATCCACAAAAGCTCTGATACCAAAATCACCAACCTTAACATGTCCATTTTTATAAACGAATAGATTTGGAGTCTTGAGGTCGTTGCATCCGTGCATGTATTTCATACCCTTTGCCACTTCGAGAAAAGGAATAAGTTAAAAAGAAAAGGACCAAAGCATAGTAATTTAAGAAGTGTAGGTTTACTTAAGTATCTTCCCACTTTTACAAAATGTATTAATAAAATAAACAAAAGAGATAGTAAAATCTAGATTGGACAATAATCAAATAAAAATCAAGTAAATAAGTTCAATTACTAGACCAACAAAGAAAGATAAATCACGATAAAATTCTCTGATTTTTAATGATCTACCATTACATTTATGGGGTATATTAAATTGATTGAATGACCAAGAGTTTTTGAAAAAGAAAAAAAACTTTTATTTGTGTCTAGTTGTCGAAGATCTATTGTATCCACAAAAGTTTTGATACAAAAATCACCAACCTTAACATGTCAATTTTTATAAAGGAGTAGATTTGGAGTCTTGAGGTCGTTGCATCTGTGCAGGTACTTCATACCCTTTGCCACATCGAGAGCCATTTTTATTCTTCTTTTATATATGTTTATTCTTATCAGGCTTGCACATCGAGCATACGTATATCATCAATACTATAAAATCGAATAAAAAATAAAACCAAAAAATAGTAATAAGTTAAAAAGAAAATGACCAAAGCATAGTAATTTAAGAAGTGTAGGTCTACTTAATTATCTTTCCACTTTTACAAACTGTATCAATAAAATAAACAAAAGATATAGTAAAATCTAGATTGGACAATAATCAAATAAAAATCAAGTAAATAAGTTCAATTACTAGACTAACAAAGAAAGATAAATCACGATAAAATTCTCTGAATACCATTGTCAAACACCATCAAATGGACAAGATCCCGTGAAAAATTATTTCTACTTTTTAAACTTGTATTGTTGTTTAAATAGTAATTCATTTTGCAAAAAATTGAACAAAAATGAAATGTTTCATCATCGATATGTTGAATCACTGGCTTTTGTAGCAGATATTTGATCCAACTATAAAAGGAATAAGTAATGGCTCATTGGTACACAAGTATTTATGAAGGTAATTGGTAATTTTGACCATTGTACATTTAATTCCTATTAGTGACCAACACACTTTTCTGTATAATTTTTATTCTCCTCTTTCTACTACATCAAGCTAAAAAGTCATGGATACATATGTATGTTTTATCATATTTTAAATTAGAAAGTATTCTTTTTTACCACTACTAGTACATCTAATTGAGATGTATTCTCTCTTTCATTTCAAAAGAAAAATAAATTTTACTAATAGGACACATATTATTGTTTTTCTATGTTACTCATTCTCTATAAGAAGGTTTAGAATAAATGAAAACAATAGATAATACAAATTTAAAAAATTAATATGATAAACAAAACCTCCTATGGAGTCGGAATTATAAATTTAATAAATTAATAAAAGTATAAAAAAAATATTTTTAGTCTAAAACTTACCTTGTAGAAGAAATGTCATGACCAATGACCACTTGCGAAATCATTTTCATGTATAAAATACTAATAAATTAAAATCACAATTTCATCAAAATATTATGTTTTAAGATCTAAATTGTTTCAAATAATATATTTTTTGAAAATTAATATGTAAGACAAATAAATAAGATTTAATTCTAGTTATTAAAAAGTGTGCAGATTATACACAAAAATATTAGGTAATAATAATAAAATACAATTAAAAGAAATCACATACCTGAAATTGATATTATAGGATTATAGGCTGTAAATTTTAAATTTTGGGGTAGAAAAAAACCTAAATAATATAATTATCTAAAAGAAAATATAAATCTAGATCTACAAATGGGATGAAAAAATCAGTTTCAATTTTAATTTCACCTCTAGTAATTTAAATATCTCTTCAAAATTTTGTAGGTTTAATCGTAAAATTGTTGAATGAAAAAAAATTATTTAATTTCTGAAGAGTGTAAGAAATGATTAGACGAGGTGTATGGTTATATTAAGGCTTGAGATAAATGAAAGCTTAATGAAATCAAAAACTAGGTCATAGAAGTTTCCCTTAATATTATAATATTTTGTTGTTTCATGGGCCAAGCCAATTAGTTTAAATACATAAGAAAAATTAGACCATTTACATTGGGCCATATATGTATGTATAAATTATGGTTTTTTTATCTATACAAATATAATTTTTAATTTAAAATACTCTCGTGTTTTAATTTATTTATTTGTATTCAAGGTGCAAGCATGTGTGTATATTTTATAAGATCTATAATATTTTGCATGTTGATTACAAAATATATAATTTAACGAAATAATTACTTTAGTATTTGTGAACGAATTAAGTTGATATAAATTTCTTAGTATAACTAGGAAAAAATTAGTTTCTTTAGAATTTAGCTATCCATATATAAGTTATTTTCCTTGTAGTTGGGTCCTCAAACACATACTATAGTATCTTGATATAATTTTATAATCCAGATCAGAGAATAATGACCAATATCACGTATATATGTATGTCGAAAAACTAATCTTATGGAAGTTACTATTATTATAAAAATATTATGATAATATTTATTAATCTAATTTTAATATTGGTAAAATTAACTATCCTTATTATGATTTGCCTAAAAAATATAATATTTATCTTTTGATAATTTAATCAATGATTATATTGAAAAACAAAAAGAAAAACTCCTTTTTTGTTGAGATATCAGTTTTTATGAGAAATAATAAAGTCTTTGGGAAATGTATGACATGTATGCATAAATTCATTTGAAAGAAGTGTACGAAAAATAAATAAATTAAACTAATTTAAAAATATAAAGATGTATATGAAGATAAGGTGATATTGATAGGATGAGAACAAATGGTTATAATGTTTGACTCGATCGATGAATTTATTAAGAAAGAAAAGAAAAAACGAAAATAACACTTTTTATTTTTATGTCACACTAGTTTTACATAATGTTAGGGTGATTAAGAATAAATAGAATGAGCGAGAGAAGGTTATTAAAATGAGTGTACCAAATAAAGATCTCTTAGTTTATTATTGATATGGAGAAATGACCAATTTTTTTAGAATAGTTTCTAAAATTGGAAGAATAAATATCGTACAAGTATAGAATATATAATTATTTAGATAAAATTTACATCCAACCATAGCCCCATAACCAATGTTGAAACTAATATCTCTTCTTGGCCATCTATCATATTACACGTAACTACTAGCCAAATACAATTTACATTTGATAAATTCATTAAAGTTTATAAAAAGACAACACAACTCTATTAAATGTTATCTATGTTGGAGAACAAAATAGATAGCATACATGTATAGTTAGGAAAATCACAATAATATATGTGATACAATATTTTTCTAAATCTTGCAACTGGATAATTCATTTACAACGTACGACTAAGAAAAATGGTTTGTCGTTGTAGGTTTATCTTAGTGTTAGTTCATCATAATGTCAAGTAGTACATCATATAAATACATTGGCGTGCAGGTAACGATTGATTATAGTCATGTGGACACACTATGGTCATCTACGAAAAATTAATTAAGATCTTTTTGAGTTCACTTTTTTAATTGTAACATTAAGATTATAAATACAGTTATTACATTGAAAAATATATAAAAAGACATTTAAAGGAAAGATAGACACATATATGTACATACAGAGTTTATTATACCACATTTATTCACTCAAATTTTGAAAAATAATTATTTGATGTGTGGAAAAATATAAAAATGATTTCTTAACAATAAATTACCCAAATATTGTAACACTAGTTAATTACTATAATGTTAAATAAGTGAAATATTGTGCTTGATATATAAAAATTGAAAACAACTTTAGATTCACATATAGCCTATTTTAAAAACCCATAAATTTTAACCAACATTTATTTATTAAACAATTAAACCACTAACCCTATAATATATAACCATTGAAAACGCCTTTAGATTCACATATTAACCATTATCATTTAATATATATATATATATAACATAAATAATATATAACTACTACTAATTTCTAACATAATCAACCATTTAATTCATTTTTACAGCTCAAAAAGACTAAATCTTGTTAGTGTTAGTATATGTATACTTTTTGTGTTACATAGTTTTCGTAACATTATATTATATCTATCAAGGTATGATTTACATGTATATCTAGACTTGTATTTATAAATTTAGAAGTAGAAATATTAATTTACAGTTAATTAATATCCAATATGATTTTACATCTTGTAGCTTATAAACATATATATATATATATATATATATATATATATATATATATATATATATATATATATATATATATATATATAAGTATATATATGTGTGTATAAGAGGATGATTTAATTTTTAACAACTCATACACATAATATTTAATACATACAATAAGTGAGATTATATTAACATGTGATACTATATGAAATACCAATCAAACGCATTTTTATATATTATTTTTATATAAGTTATATTTTTTATATTATTCTTATATAAATTATGTATTTTCAACGCTTAAAGTTAAAAATAAAAATGTTCTCTCTTATTAAGCTCCTCCTACATTTAATATAGTTTTTCAATCTATTTATTTCCAAAAGAAAATCGAATTGTACTAATAGTACATAACTTATAATTATGTTATTTTATATCCACCCATATTTTGAATAAAATTATATTAGTAAGTAATGACTACAAAAGTAGAAGAAAACCCACATGATAAACTCTCATCATATCATCTGGGTCATCAACAAATCATATACTTCACAATATGCGTCCATAGAAAAATTGATAATTACTAACACATTACATGAAGTATTTCCGAAAATGTTATATCTCCCAAATTCTAAACAATACCAATTGACCTCCCCGTTTAGTGTACCCCGTCACATAATGAAAATACAACAATACTAAATGGCTCCTAAAGTTGTACACGCAACAAAAATACACAATAAGACAAAAAAAACATGGACAAGCACAAAACCACGATCGATGAAAATAAATACGATATTGTATCCACAATACATTCAATTTGGATCTTCCTTCCCCAATTTCATTTATGCATGACACCAATAAAAATCGGAAACTAGCATAATATATTGAAACATAAGGCTGATTTTGAATTATCTACCATTACATTTATGGGTAATATGAAATTGATTGAATGAGTGAGAATTTTTGGAAAAGAAGAAAAACTTTTATAACATGTATCCACAAAAGCTCTGATACCAAAATCACCAACCTTAACATGTCAAGTTTTATAAACGAGTAGATTTAGAGTCTTGAGGTCGTTGCATGTGTGCAGGTACTTCATACCCTTTACCACATCGAGAGCCATTTTTATTTTTATTTTTTATATGGTTATTTTGATCAGGCTTGCACATCGAGCGTACGTATATCATCAATACTATTATTTTGTCAAAATATATCATCAAGACTATAAAATCGAACAAAAAATAAAACCAAAAAATAGTAATAAGTTAAAAAGAAAAGGACCGAAACATAGTAATTTAAGAAGTGTTGGTTTACTTAAGAATCTTCCCACTTTTACAAACTGTATCAATCAAATAAACAACAGATATAGTACAATCTAGATTGGTCAATAATCAAATAAAAATCAAGTAAATAAGTTCAATTACTAGACCAACAAAGAAAGATAAATCACGTTAAAATTCTCGGAATACCATTGTAAAACACCATCAACTGGACAAGATCCCGTGAAATATTTTTCCTTGTTTATAAACTTCTATGGTTGTTTAAATAGTAATCCACTTTGCAACAAATTTAACAAAATTGAAATGTTCCATTGATATGTTGTATCAGTGGTGACTTTTGTAGATATTTGATCCGACTGTAAAAGGAATAAGTGATGGCTCATTGTTAGACAAGTATTTCTTAAGGTAATTTCGACCATTATACATTTAATTCCTATTAGTGACCAACACACTTTTCTGTATAATTTTTATTCTCTTCTTTCTACTACATCAAGTTGAAAAGTCATGGATACATATGTATGTTTTATCATATTTTAAATTTAAAAGTATTCTCGTTTACCACTACTCGTACATCTAATTGAGTTGTATTCTCTATTTCTTTTCAAAAGAAGATTAAATTTTACTAATAGTACACATATTATAGTTCTTCTATGTTACTCTTTCTCTATATGAAAGTTTAGAATAAATGAAAACAGTAGATAATGATTACAAATTTAAAAAATTCATATGATAAACTAAACCTCCTATGGAGTCGGAATTATAAATTTAATAAATTAATAACAGTATAAAAAAATATTTTTAGTCTAAAACTTACCTTGTAGAAGAATGTCATGCTTGTGAAATCATTTTCCTGTATAAAATACTAATAAATTAATATCACAATTTAATCAAAATATTATGTCTTAAGATCTAAATCATTTCAAATAATGTATTTTCTTAAAATTAATATTTAAGACTAATAAATAAGATTGCAATTTAGTTATTAAAAGGTGTGCAGATTATACACAAAAATATTAGGTAATACAAAAAAAATACAATTAAAACAAATCACGTACGTAAAATTGATATTATAAGCTATAAATCTTTGATTTGGGCATAGAAAAAAAACATAAATAATATAATTATCTAAAAGAAAATATAATTCTAGATATACAAATGAGATGAAAAAATCAATTTCTTTTTTAGTTTCACCTCTAGAAATCTAAATATCTCTTCAAACTTTTTGTAGGTTTAATCATAATATTGTTGAATGAAAAAAATTATTCAATTTCTGAAGATTGTAAGAAATGAATTGTCGAGGTGTATGATTATATTACGGCTTGAGATAAATGAAAGCATGATGAAATGAAAACTAGGTCATACAAGTTTTCCTAAATATTATAATCTTTTGTTGTTTTATGGGCGGGGCCTAATAGTTTAAATACATAAGAAAAATTAGATATGTATGTATAAATTGTGGTTATTTTATCTATTCAAATATAATTTTTAATTTAAAATACTCTCGTGTCTTAATTTATTTATGTGTATTAAAGGTTCAAGCATGTGTGTATATTTTATAAGATCTCTAATACTTTGCAAGTTGATTTAAAAAAGATATAATTTAACGATATAATTATTTTAGTATTTGTTAACAAATTAAGTTGATTTAAATGTCTTAGTAGAACTAGAAAAAAATTAGTTCCTTTAGAATTTAGCTATCCATATATAAGTTATTTCCTTCTGGTTGGGTCCTCAAACACGTACTATAATATCATGATATAATTTTATAATTCAGATTAGAGAACAATGAACAATATCAAGTATATATGTATGATGAAAAACAAATCTTATGGAAGTTTAATATACTATTATTATAAAAATGTTATACTAATATGAGTATAGTGGAGACAATTCTTACATAATTAATTTTAAATAATATTTATTAATCGTATTTAAATATTGGTCAAATTAACTATCATATTATGATTTGCCTTAAAAAATATAATATTTATCTTCTGATACTTTAATCATTGATTATATTGAAAAACAAAAAGAAAAACTCCTTATTTGTTGAGATATCGGTTTTTATGAGAAATAATGAAGTCTCTGGAAAATGTATGACATGTATGCATAGATTCATTGGAAAGAAATGTACGAAAAATAAATAAATTTAAGTTATTTGAAAATATAAAGATGTATATAAAGATAAGGTGATATTGATAGGATGAGAACAAATGGTTATAATGTTGACTTGAACGATGAATTTATTATGCAAGAAAAAAAATTACACTTTTTCTTTTTATGTTACCCTAATTTTACATAATGTTATGATGATTAAGAATGAATAGAATGAGCGAGAGAAGGTTATAAAAGGAGTGTACCAAAATAAAGATCTCTTAGTTTATTATTCATATGGAGAAATGACCAAATTATTTAAAATAGTTTCCAAAATTGATAGAAAAAATATTGTATAAGTATAGAATATATAATTATTTAGATAAAATTTACATCCGACAATATCCCCATAACCAATGTTGAAACTAATATCTCTTCTTGGCCATCTATTATATTACGCATAACTAGTAGCCAAATTTAATTTACATTAGATAAATTCATTAAGGTTTATAGAAAGACAACTCTATTAAATGTTATCTATGTTGGAGAACAACATAGATAGTATACATGTATAGTTAGGGAAATAACAATAATATATGTGATACAATAGGTTTCTAAATCTTGCAACTAGATGAATCAATTACAACGTACGACTAAGAAAAATGGTTTGTCGTTGTTGGTTTATCTTAGTGTTATTTCATCATAATGTCAAGGAAGTACATCAAGTAAATACATTGGCGTGTAGGTAGGGATTGATTATAGTCACATGGATAAACTATGGTCATCTACCAAAAATTAATTAAGCTCTTTTTGTAATAACTAGGAGATAATATAGACGGATAAAAAAATAATATTAATATATTCTTTTGTTGAGTTTACTTTTTAAATTGTAACATTAAGATTATAAATACAGTTATTAGAAAAGTATATAAAAATACATTTAAAGGAAAGATAGACACATATATGTACATACAAAGTTGATTATACCACGTTTATTCACACGAATTTTGAAAAATAATTAGTTAATGTGTGGAAAAATATAAAAATAATTTCATAACAATAAATTACCCATATTTGGTAACACTGACTAATTTCTATAATGTTAAATAAGTGAAATATTGTGCTTGATATATAACAATTGAATCAAGTTTAGATTCACATATTGCCTATTTTTAAAACCCATAAATTTTAACCAACAATTCTTTATTAAACCATTAAACCACTATAACCATTGAAACACCTTTAGATTCACATATTAACCATTATCATTTAATATATATATATATAACATAAATAATATATGACTACTAATAATTTCTAACATAATCAACAATTTAATTCATTTTTATAGCTTAAAAAGACTAAATCTTGTTAGTGTTAGTATATGTGTACTTTTTGTGTTACATAGTTTTCGCAACATTATATTAAATCTATACAGGTATAATTTACATGTATATCTAGATTTGTATTAATAAATTTAAAATTTGAAATATTATTTTACAGTTAATTAATATTTATAAATGGACCCAAGGCCATTATGATTTTACTTCTTGTAGCTTATAAATATATATATATATATATATAAAAGGATGATTTTATTTTAACAACTCATACACATAATATATAATACATACAAAAAGTAAGAATAAATTATCATGTGATACTATATGAAAAACCAATCAAGCACACTTTTATATTATTTTTATATAACTTATGTTTTTTCAATGCTAAAAGTTAAAAATAAAACTGTTCTCTCTTATTATTATAAAGCTCCTCCTACATTTAATATAGTTTTTCACTTTATTTATTTCCAAAAGAAAATCAAACTGTACTAATAGTACATAACTTATAATTATGTTATTTTTACTCCACCCATATTTTGAATAGATTATATTAGTAAGTAATGACTACAATAGTAGAAAAAACCCACATGATAAATTCCCATCATATCGTCTGGGTCATCAATAAATCATATACTTCATAATATTCATCCACAAAAAATGGATAATTACTAACACATTACATGAATTATTTTCTAAAATGTTATACCTCCTAAATTCTAAACAATACCAATTGACCTCTCCCGTTTAGTATACCCGTCACATAATGAAAATACAACAATACTACATGGCTCCTATAGTTGTACACGCAACACAAATACACAATAAGCTAAAAAGAACATGGACAAGCAGAAAACCAATATCGATGAAAATAAATACAATACTTGATCCCACAATACATTAAATTTGGACATTCTTTCTCCAAATTTATTTATGCTTAACAACAATAAAAAT
Source organism: Nemophila menziesii (assembly GCA_029959085.1). Classification (NCBI taxonomy): domain Eukaryota; kingdom Viridiplantae; phylum Streptophyta; class Magnoliopsida; order Boraginales; family Hydrophyllaceae; genus Nemophila; species Nemophila menziesii. The sequence goes on from JARWIR010000044.1 coordinate 1,798,160, forward strand.
CAGAAAATAACATAATATATTGAAACATAAGGCTCATTTTGAATTATCTACCATTACATTTATGGGGTATATGAAATTTATTGAATGAGTGAGAATTTTTGGGAAAGAACAATAACTTTTATTTGTGTGTAGTTGTCAAGGATCTATTGTATCCACAAAAGCTCTTATACCAAAATCACCAACCTTAACATGTCAATTTTTATAAACAAGTAGATTTGGAGTCTTGAAGTCGTTGCATGTGTGCAGGTACTTCATACCCTTTGCCACATCAAGAGCCATTTTTATTCTTCTTTTTTATATGTTTATTTTGATCAGGGTTACACATCAAGCGTACGTATATCATCAATACTATTTTTTTGTCAAAATATATCATCAATACTATAAAATCGAACAAAATATAAAACCAAAAAATACGAATAAGTGAAAAAGAAAAGGACTAAAGCATAGAATTTTAAGAAGTGTAGGTTTACTTAAGTATCTTCCTAATTTTACAAACTGTATCAATCAAATAAACAAAGATATAGTAAAATCTAGATTGGTCAGTAATCAAATAAAAATAAAGAAAACAAGTTCAATTACTATACCAACACTACTACAGTGCAAGCCTCTAGCGACTAAACTTCTAGCGACTACGCGAAGTAGTCGCTAAAGACCAGTGCCTCTAGCGACTACATGTGTTTAACGACTACATGGTATGTTTCTCGACTACCATGTAGTCGTTAGTAATTTTTCTTTTAACGACTACAAGAAGTAGTCGTTAATACTCAGGACGTAGTCGCTAGTGAGTTTAGTATTTTTTAATTAATTTCCCACTGCCAACGTGTAGTCACTAGATGTTGTATTATTTAACGACTACATAATGTAGTCGTTAGTAGTTATTTCTAACGATTACGTGTGAGGCTTTGGCGACTACTCGTGTAGTCGCGAGTAGTGGTAGAGTGTTTATTACAGCAAGTTGCGAATTGGGATACTCAAGACACCATTATTATATAATTTCTCTTTCTTTCTGTCAAAACTCTCCCAATTTTTTTCCACAATTCATCATAAAAAATTATTTCAAGACTTGGAAAAGCTTGCCCGCATCAATCATCAAGTGGTACCGCCTCAATTATCAATTTTTCCTTCCAAATTTGCCCAAAAGTAGGTATTTTTTGTTCCGTAAAACTCTTTCAAATTTCTTTTATTTGCAAGAAATTGTGTAGTTAATGGTAAATAGTATCACTAATTAGGTATTTCAACACATGGAAAAGGTTTCCCGGGTCAACCAACAATGTGGGACCTCCTCAATTTTCAATTTTTCCTTCTAAATTTGTCAAAAGGTATGTATCTTTTTCATCTTATTTTTAATTAAATACAATTGTATAGTTAATGCTAAATATATAGTATCACTATGTATATATCTCTAATCATCTTATAATTTTATATGACATATAAATATATATATATATATATATATATATATATATATATATATATATATATATATGATATATTATTGTATGAGACATAAATGCATAAATAGGATATATATTTATTTTGTGATGCTATATTTTATATGCTTTTAATTTTATATTTATGTATTTATTTTGTGATGTTATATTTTGTATGCTTTTAATTTTTTATTTATGTGTATTTTTTGTGTTGTTATATTTTGTATGCTTTTAATTTCATATTTGTGCATTTATTTGGTGATGTAATATTTTGTGTGCTTTTAATTTTATATTTATTTATTTAATCGATGATGTAAATTTTTTTTTCATTTTATATTTATTTATTTAATCGGTGATGTAATATTTTTTTTCATTTTATATTTATTTCTGTAATCGTTGATGTAATAATTTTTTTCATTTTATTTTTATGTATTTATTTGGTGATGTAATAATTTTTTTTCATTTTATTTATGAGGCATTTATGTTGTATTCTTTCATATTGTAATAGTTGACTATGGCTTCGGGTATTGATAAAGTTGGATCGGTACCGTTCATAAAGTTTCGCTTCAATTTTTTAAGGCGATAGAAGCATTCCTCGCTTTTGCTCAAAAAAATAAACCTCATGATGAAGAAACAATTTTTTGTCTGTGTAATGAGTGTTCGAATTATCGTCGTTATACAGTGGTCAAAGTTAGGTCACATCTTTTACAGTTTGGGTTTTTGGAGACTTATGATATTTGGACAAAGCATGGTGAGATCGAGGATATTCCCGAGACTCGATATGAAGAAAATGAAATGTTGGATGTATACGATGATTTGAGACCTAATTACGAGGTTGGTGGTCAATCTTGTGACACCGAGATGACAGACACGAACAGTTCAGCACGTGGCAAATTCGAAACGATGTTTTCCAATTTAGAGACCGAGTTATACCCTGGTTGTGATGTAATGAGTTCATTAAATTTCATTGCGGGGCTAATGCACGTGAAGGTGAGGAACAAGTGGACTAACACGTCTTTCACCGAGTTGCTTGATCTTTTGTGTCGTGTGTTTACCAAAAATCATACCTTGCCCGAGTCATACGAGGCGTGTAACAAAAAGTTAAAAAGTTTAGGTATGGGTTACAATACCATCGATGTTTGCGTGAACGATTGTGCTTTGTTTTACAAGGAGAATGCCTACATCGAAAAGTGTCCAGTATGTAGTGAATCCAGATGGGACCCAAAGAAGGGTCTGAAAGTAGCGCATAAGAAACTCAGATATTTCCCGATTGCCCCTACGCTGCAGCGAATTTATGCTTCGAGACACAGTGCCAAAAATATGATCTTGCACCAAACAGGGAAGAATACAGATCCAGATTTGTTGCGTCATCCGGTTGACGGAGATAGTTGGAAGAGATTTGTTCAGTTACATCCTGAGTTTGCTAGTGAACCTCGGAACGTCTTCTTAGGTTTGGGTATCGATGGCTTTTTCCCTTTCTCTATGCAGAACAACTCGTACAACATGTGGCCGGTTATATTGACCTTCTACAACTAACCACCGTGGGAGTGTATGAAGGAGACAACATTCCAGCTTTGTTTGTTCATTCCGGAACCCCGTTCACCCGGCAAGGACATGGACGTCTTTCTTCGACCTGTTATAGATGAGTTGGACAAGTTGTGGGATAAAGGGATTCTTACTTATGATGCCCACAAGAAGGAACAGTTTCCGATGAAGGTTTGTTTGTTGTCTACGACTAACGATTTTCCCGCTAGGTCATACACCTTGGGATGGTCGGGTTAATGTTACAAAGCTTGTAGAATGCATGGATTCTACTCCGTCAGCAAGTGTGAAGAAAGGGGTTGCTTACTTCGACCATAGACGTTGGTTGCCTATCAGCCATCGATTTAGAAGCGAAAATGTTTTGTACAAGAAATCCGATTGTAGGGGCCCACCGAAGAAATATAGACATGCCGATATTTAGACATAGTTAGATGGGCTTCCTATTGTGCTTCCCGGGTAACACAAGGATTTTGGGGGAAAGATCGTGAGACAGACTGGTCCTCGTGTATTCAATTGGAAGAAAAAGAGTATCTTTTATCGTTTACCTTATTGGTACGAATATTTGTTGAAACATAACATTGATGTCATGCATTGCGAGAAAAACGTGTGTGATGCTCTTCTCGGCACAGTTATAGGTCTTGATGGGAAACTTAACAAAGACAACGTGAAAGCGAGAATTGATCTCACGGAAATGAACATCATGCCAGATTTGTGGTTGACAGAGAGAAATGGTAAACAAATACTGATTCGAGCTAATTATACGTTATCAACAGAAAAACGGAAAGTATTTCTTGACTAGCTGAAGGCACAGAAGTTTCCTGATGGATTCGGATCGAGTTTGAGAAATAACGTTCAAAGTGACTTGGGCAAGATTATAGGAATGAAATCTCACGACTGTAACGTGATGATGCAGTACCTATTTGTGGCTAGTATCCCAGGGCTTTTCGAAAACAAAGCGATTAGTGACGCGATTATCCGGCTAGCCAACGTGTTTAGAGTTTTGTGTAATAAAAATCTGAGTAGGAAAGAGTTAGAAAAGGGGAAGGTGAAAGTGGTTGAAGTTATGTGTAGATTGGAGACGATTTTACCTCCCACGTTTTTCGATATAATGATCCACCTGGTCATACATTTATACGACGAAGCTTTGTTAGGGGGACTGGTTAAGATGCGTTAGATGTACCCGTTTGAGCGGTATCTAAAGAAATTAAAGGAGTACATACGAAACCCGGCTAGGCCGAAGGGTTCAATCGCCGAGGGATACGTTGTAGAGGAGACTTTGACATTCATATCGCGTTACCTTAAAGAAGAAAAAACAAAGTTTAATGATCCGGGTAGATATACCGATATCGAAGCTCAACCTAATGATTTGTCCGTATTTAAGAGCCAATGTATTCCTTTAGGTAAAAAAGAGTATGGTAATTTGCAATACAACGAGAAGGAGCAAATCGACTGGTATATCCTACTTAATTGCGATGAAATCCAACATTTGATGTCGTAAGTTTTCAATTTATTTATTAAATGTTTATTCATTATGAAAAATGTATTCAGTTTGATCGTCAAATGTGCAGAGAACACAAAGCCACGCTATCGGGTACTGTAGCCGATAAAGATATGAACACCGGCAAAATTTCCGAGACTGGTTTCTGCATAAGGTATAGATCCATTCAGATACAAAATTAATATTCCATTTTAGAAAACATTGTTATAATTTTTTATGCTTGTAGGTTTATGAAATGGAAAAAGAAGGTGATGCATTCGCTACAAGTGAGATGATTTCATTGGCTAGTAAGTCTCATGGTGCAGTTTGTAAGTACGATTCATGTGTTGTGAATTGTGTTAAATGGGTCACTCGTGAAAAGGGTGAAACAAGGGTGACACAAGATTACGGGGTATGCACCATCTATGAAGGAAAACCTTATTACGGTGAATTAGTCAAGATTGTAGAGGTTACATTTGACGATGATTGTTCTGTTGTGCTATTCGAGTGTAATTGGTATAACACGAGTAAACCGAGGGAAGAGAATGGGGTAACTCTTATTAACACTTCTAAATTTTTTTGGGAAACAGAGCCGTACATCTTAGCTACTCAAGCAAAAAAAGTATTTTAGATCGATGAGATTAACCCAAGGAAATCACAAAAAGGATGGAAAGTAGTATGTGACCTCAACGATAGACATGGATGGAGTCCCGAGTTATGGGGGCAGAATCAATGCATACTGGAGACTCGAGTGTCACTATCCCTTTAGTGAACACCGAGACGATTTCCGATCCGGTGAACTTGGCATCCACCGAGGAGATGAGATTGACCCTGCTCATTTTTTTTTGTTGAATTGGCTTTTGATACATTTATTGATGAAAACGAGGAAATTGATGATGACACCTTGGATGAATACGGTGATGAGGAAGAACCTATTGAGGTTGATAGCTGATGTCTCCTCATTTGCGATAGATTTATGTTAAGATGAGACATCATTTTTAGTGTTTTAGAAGTCAATAATGTCGATTTTCTTGAGTTTTAGTGCATTTTCCTATTTTGTGTCTTGATTTGTAGAATTAATGTTTTTAGAGCATATTGGGTTTAATTGTTTATTTAGTGTGTAGCTTTAAAGATAATTATGGAGCTTAATTAAAGTCCAAGTCAAAGACAACAACTTATGGAAGGAGATATGCATGGTAATTGGAGATAAGGAAAGAATTGCTAAAAAGATGGAAAAGGAAAAGCTGCCTAAAACTGGGATTCTGCAAAGATAGGCGTTTTTACCTAATAAAGAGGCCGAATTTGGTAGATTACTCCTAAAGGGCGTAGGAAATTCTGTTGCGATTCTTTTGGTATCTTGTGGAGCAAAAACGGACCAATAATAAAGAAGTTATGACCAAAACAACGCAGCAGTGTTTATCTTTATTTCCATACGAATTTGAGTTGGGCTAGAAGTCCATTACCTTAACTCTTCCTCAAGAAAACGAATTAGGTCTTCTAAACACCTATAAATACACCCTTATATCACTTGTAAATCATCCTTGCCTCATAGTAATTAGTTCTTAAGGTTTTATTCTTCCAGTTTATTGTAGAGAGCAAGATGATGTCTTTTATTATTTCTTTTAGTTTATTTCCTTCAGGTATGAACTAAACTTCCCATAGCTTGGGTTTTGCATATGTATGATCTATGAATTCTAATTCTTTTATCTAAGTTTCTTTGGGAATTATATGTTTTAATCTGATATTAGCTTCTTACTTTATATTTGCTTATGTGTTTTGATTTATTGTCTTTCCTAGAATTGATCACTTTAGGATTGTTTTAAGAGTAGTTAGATGGTCACCTTGTAAGGGTGTTTAACTATTGAACCACCACATAATGTCTAGTGTCGATAGCAGTTCTGACAAAACATACTTCTAACTAGATAGTCATTAAGGTTTGTTTTAACCACCGTATCACCAAGACTTGCAGTATTTGCTTAGGGCCTTAGTGGCGTTTGATAACCCTATTTTAAATCACTTCTTGGTTGTGACGTAGCCCCCTTAGTCGCTCTCAAGGTCTAAGGTAGTGGAATTTAGAATCCTGACTAAGTATTACCAAGAGCTAATATTCTCCCTTATGAACTAGATCTATAGATAGAATTAGAAGGATTAGTGCATACTAGCAAAACCTAAGCTATACTTCTCATCTCATATTCTTAATCTTTTACTTTATTGTCTTTATTTTCCTAGTTTAAATTAGTTTAATTCATAAATTCGAAAATCCAAATCTTTTATTTACTGTTTTCTAGTTATTTACTTTTACTCGATATCTGTTCCTACGCGTTTAACACACTTAAGTCCCTGAGAACGAACTCTACTTATCATTAAAACTTGCATACGTCCTGTAATACTTGCAGTACTGTGCCTGTCTAGGGTGAGAGTGCATAGTTTTCCATACTTAAATTGATCTTATTTTTATCACACCCTAGGCGACACCAAGTTTTTGGCGCCGCTGCCGGGGACTTGTGTCTCGTTAGCGTGTAGGTTATCTATTTCGAGTTTTAGTTTTTAATTAGTTTTTACTTTTCAGTTTTTAGTTTAGTTTTAGTTTTTATTTTTCCAGATTTACGCTTGTGGTTTGCTTTAGTCTTTTTCAGGTTTCACAGTGTTTAATTCTTGGCCTCCCTTACCGGAGCCTGAGAGGAGCTTCAGAGCTTATAACAAACGAATTCGTGAGGAAAGAACCTTGAGGAGAGCTATGGCAGACATACATGATAACGATCCGGAGTTAGTTTACTTTGCACCAGGAGGACCTCCAGCATACATTCCACCTGGTGTAAAATTACCAGTAGGAGAAGGTAATGGGCAGAACAATCAACAAAACCGAGTTGAACAAGATCTACCTGGCCTTAACATACCATTCCATGTTCAACCCATCGGTTACCGCCCTCCTGAGATTCCGAATATCAAATTTAGACCCGATCCGGGTATGCTTAGTCAATTTCAAAGTTTCGGACTCTATACTGGTACTGCAACTCAAGATCCGGTAAAAGCGATTCAGAAGTTCATGCAGATTTGTGATGCCTACATTACTCCTGGCATTACACGCGAGCAACTGTATTGTCATATGTTTTCGTTTTTCTTGACCGGAAGAGCTAGCGATTGGCTAGAAAGACAACCGCATGGAACCATTCACTCTTGGAGAGAGCTTCAAGCCGCGTTCTTTAACCGATTTTATCCAAAGAGCATGAGACTTAAAGATCAAACCGAGCTTGCAAGATTTTCTCAAGAAGATGGAGAAACAGTGGGAGAAGCATGGACAAGGTTTCAACAAAAATTAGCTAGATGTCCGCTCCATGGTTATACACCTGCTCTACAACTTGCTATATTCTATGAAGGTCTTGATGACAAGGGTAGAGACAAGGTGGATAACATTGGAAAGGGTAATTTTGTGTCCATGAATCACAATGAAGCTTCCGAGGTGTTAGAAAATATTATGGAACAAGAAAGAAACTGGCCTTCAACGCGAGCTTCTGCAGCAAAGACCCGAGGAACGCTTCGTCTAGATGCAGAAACTGCGAACTCAGCTCAAATATCCTCGTTAGAAAATCAAATCAAGGAGCTGAAAATCGCGATGGAGAAGAATTTAGCTGCTACAAAGGTAGTTCAAGAGGCACAAGGTTGTCAACAATGTGGAGTTAACGATCATTCATGGGAAGAGTGCGAATCAAATCCGCAATCTGTTTACTTCATATCCAACCGATGGGGCAACCGCAACCATCCGGGTATGCAGTATTCAAATTCACAAGGGGCCGCTAATCCTGGTCAATATCAATCGCGACCCCAGAACAACTCTTACCAACAGAGAGGTCAGTACCAAAACCAATATCAGAATCGACCTACTCCTCCACAACAACCTGCTCAAGACGCCTATACCGATGCTTTAGATCAAAAAGCTTTACCTCAGTATCCGCAAGAAGGATCTATGGACAATACACAGATAATACAAGCTCTAGAACGTTTGAACATAACTGTAAACGCTCAAGAGGAAAAAGTCCGAGGACACGATGCCATACTTCAGATGCTAAGTACTCAATTAGCCCAAATAAACAAGCATCTAATAGAACAAAAGGAAGTAAAGGCAATCGAAGGAGGTGAAAACAATGTTGGGTTCGAAGCTTGCAAGGCTATATGCCTTGAAATCGAAAAAGAAAAGGAGGAAGCACCACATGCTGCCATTAGTGCCGTGGAAGTTCCCAGTATTGAAGAAGAGCCAACCGAGTCTAACCCCGAGGAGTCCGACTGTCTAGAAGTTTATCATCTGGAAAGCGATGAAGAGAGAGACGAGTTCATAGAGCTACTGAAAAAGGTGCAAGAGGAGATGCGATCAATGGTAGAGTATGCAGCGGAGTTAGCAAGAGAGAAAGAGGAAGAAGCCTCAAAAGAAGAATCGAAAGAAGATGAAGTGGCACCTGCTGTGCTAGAGGAGAAAGAAGAAGAGAAGGTGGAATCGCCACCTAGTGTTCAACCAGTGTCATCAACTATTCCTGATACAAATCCTAAAGATGACACTACTCTCAAGACATTTGTAGAGGCGTACCAACCTGAAAATATCAACGCCCAAATGCTTGAGATTGCGAAGAGAGGACTTACACCGCAACAAGTTTTTACGCAAGTTATTCCTGAGAAAGAGGCGAGTGTAGAGATCCCGAGAGATAACCTGAGGGTTTCAAGAAGAAGTGAGAAAGAGCTACCTACTAAGCTTAAAGATCCGGGAAGTTTCAACCTTCCTATTCAATTGCATGGTAGGCTCAAAGTGAAAGCAATGTACGATGTGGGTTCTGGTGTGAATCTTATGCCTAAGTCCGTGTTCGAGAGGCTTGGACTTCAAAAATCAGAGAAAACTCCAGTGAAGTTGCAGTTTGCTGACAACTCAGTGAAGAGGACATGGGGAACAGTGGAGGACGTCTTAGTCCGTGCAGGTAATATCGCCATCCCTACTGACTTTGTTATTCTTGAGTTTGATGCAGATAAGCAGGTACCGATCATACTTGGACGACCCTTCATGGCCACAAGTCAAAGTGTGATCAACTTCCAAGATGGGACCATCACCCTTCATGCAAAGAATGTATCCGAGACCTTCTATGTCTTGGGTAAGAAACCGAGGAAGTTGGATCCCACCGTACCTATCATCCACAGCCTTTCACATCACAAAGTCCCTCCTGAGGAGATCCACTTAAAACCTGTGGACACTGAGCCAAACATTGAGTTTGGGGTTGGCCATGAAGTCCTATGGAAAGCCCACAAACGCGAGAACAGGCCACGAAGTTTCAAAGACTCGTGGATGGGACCATTCCTTGTCACTAAGGTTGTTTCAGCCAAGGTGATAGAAATTCGCCCCAAAACTGGGGTCAAGCGCAGATTAGTTGACGTTCATAGCCTTACTCGTTGTTGGGGAGGCTATATTCGCAAATCTTGACAGAGGTAACACGTCTAACTTTGAAAGACGTTAAACAAAAGTGCTGTTCGGGAGACAACCCGAAGTTTTTTTTTATGTTTTCATGTCTTTTACATTCTTAGTTTAAGTTTATTTTAGTTGTTTTTAGTGGATAATGCATATTTGAGAAAGGTATTAGTGTTTTTGGTGTGTAGGAATCGGAGAAATCGAGTTAGGGAACGCGAGGAAAATTTTTGGAGCGCAAGAAAGCACCCCGCGGACTACCCCACGGACTACCCCATGGTCCACAGGGATGGTCCGCGAGGTCAAAACCCGTACCACGGGTTGTTACCGCGGGTTTAGGTCAGAAACACGAAAAAATTCCACGGACCACCCCGCGGTGCACCGCGCCATGGTCCGCGCCCCAAAAACCCGTACCACGGGGTGAGTACCACGGGTATTTTGACGGAGTTGACAACAGAAGCCGCGGTGTACCCTCCGGTACACCGGACCCTGGTCCGCAAAGCCAAAAACCCGTACCACGGGGTCCTACCACGGGTTTAGGTCAGTGAGCAAAAATTTTCGAGCATCAGATGTCACGGACTACCCTGCGGTGCACCCCATGGTCCGCAGGGGTAGTCCGCAGCGCCGCCAGAGGAGAGAGAAAGTTACGGGATTGAGTTATAAAGGAGGCATTGAGCCTATTATTCCGAATTTATTAAACCTTAACCCTCTCTTTCTTCTCCACAACTCTCCTAACTCCATTGAAGCTCATCAAAACCTTCACCAATCACCAAAACACTACCCAATCATCAAGGAAAACACATCAAACCTTTTCTCCACATCATTACAAGAGAGAATCAAGCTACCAATCATCACCAAATTCATTCAAATTGAAGAATCAAAGAGCCAAATTTCACAAATTCATCACACAATTTCTAAAATCCAAGCCTACACATTACAAATCATCCTCACCCACATAGAGATTCATCACCAATTCACCCATCCTAGGCCAAATCAAGCTTGTTCATCCATTAATTCAAGAGTTAAATTTCAAGGGTTGCTAAAGCTTTGAGTTGGGGGTTAATTGAAGATGACTAATAGAACATCAATCTTATCTAGCAAGAGGGAGGTGAAGAGTAACAAGGGAGTGGATTTAAACAAGAAGAAATCAATTGACAAAGGAACTAGTTCTAAATCAAAGGGTAAAGATGAATTGAAGAGTGGGAAACCTTCGTATGATAGTAATGGTAAAAAGCTTTATTTTTATGCAAAGGAAAGAACACTACCTCAACAAGATCCTATACCTATAGAGAAGGTGGATACTTCAAAGGCCTTGAAGATTTCTGCGGAGAAACAATTAAGAGAACTACCCTTTGCCTATGAGAAAGTATTCAAGGAAGAAATTAGAGATGGAGAATACAAGAGATTCTTTGAGCTTGGTGAGAAATTGGGTTGGTCTACATTCATGGTAAGCCGTTCTGAATTATGTCCTGAATTAGTCTTGGAGTTCTATCTAGGCCTCTTTAGCCGAGATAGTGATTGTGTTCCGATTAGAGGAAAGTTAGTTCCTTTCACAGTTGAGGAGATTAGGAACCACTTCAAGTTTAAGAAACTGAAAGGTTTTTGCAAATTTGAGGAAGCAGTTGCTAAACGAAAAATCTTTGATAAGGAATTACTTTTTGAGCATGTTTTAGACAAGGAGAAAGTGCAATTACAAAAGGGAGAATTGAAGGCACCTTGGCCTTACAAATATCTTCAAGCAGATGCTAGAATTTGGCACAATTTCCTTATCCCTAATGTCTTTGGAAACACACGGACTTTGGAGGTGACCATGAAGAACGCGCTACTGTTGGACTGTATTTTGAGAGGAGAGGAAGTTGATGTGGCACAGTTGATCTATGAGGAGGTGATACGATTCTCGGTCTCTCCTAAATCGGTTTATAACGTTAAATTTCCAACTATGATCACGTGTCTTGTGCGAAAAGCGAATGTAGTATTGGGTGAAGAAGAGAAACTCGAGTTTAAGACGAGTTATATTGATAATGCATGGATCAAAGAAAGTCTTCGAAGAGCGGGTTCTACTCAAGTCTCGAAGGCAGAAAAGGAGCAATCGCGGCAAGAGAAGATGGAGGAGCGTTTAACGAAATTTGAAGCAGCTCAAACTTACTTGGTCAATGATGTGGCACAAATCAACGCTAATCAAGTGCACATCATGAAACTCCTTGAGCAATTAACGAAAGGTCCAGCAATTCCAACCTTGGATATCAATGATGCGAGGCAATAGCCTCGAGAGTATGTTCTCTTTCTTCCTTACCATTTCTGTAAATATGCCTATCTGCTGATTTTAATTTCTGTTTTCGAGTCTTTTTCGAGTCGTGGGGACACGGCTCATTTTTGAGTTGGGGGTGTGGGGATTCGTTGTCTCTCATCTCCATTTTTCTGTTTTTGGGTGAAATTAAAATTTTTGATACATGGGAATTAGATGTAGAGTGTGTTTAATAGCTTGAAAGCATAAGCTCAGTAGATTAATGATAGTAAGTGATATGTTTATGAGCTATGTATTTGTATGCGTTGAGTATTTGCAGGAAAACACACGTTGATAGTAAAGAGAAGATTAGTAAGCAATGCGATAGAAAGTATGTTCGATCTCAAGAAACCTTGAGAAGTGTGTAGGCCGTGAGATCCAAGCTAGTTGAAAAACCATTTGATGAAAGTGCTAAAGGTAAGAAATTTTCTGAATTACATAGTGTAGAAAGTGATCAAGGCGGTTCTTTCATATTTTTAAGCCTTTGAAGCCTTTTTATACCTTCTCACCTTGTGATTTTTGAGTTTAAAAGTTATATCCTTCTTAGCCCCTTCTAGCCTTTCTAAAGCCTTTTTATTGAAACACATTATAAGCCATATCCTTTAGATTTTAGGACTTTTCCATATGACCCGCACTCGAATCGCGACGCTTAGACAGTTGTTTTAGAGCTTGAGTTTGGGGTGGTGGGTCCACCATTATGGGAGTTATTATGTTGGGATTTTGAGCCTATGAATTGTGCTTTGTGCTTTATATTGAGGATGTTTCACAGCATTGTATTGTAACCCTTTGCCGGGGTAATAGTGAATGAAAAAGAAGCTTCGAGCTAATATTGCCAACAAGGGCATAAAAAGAAAAAATATATATATGAGAAAATTAGCGTGATATCTCAACATTAAAAGAGAGTCATAGCTATAAAAGAGAATTAATTTGAAAAGAAAAGAAAATATATATATTCGGACCGGCAAAGTGGATTTTTATGTGAACATCTTAAGCTTAATTGGGTTATTGGGGATGCTAAATTGTGCATCAAGGAATTCATTGGGTTGAGTGAGAAACGTTTTATGAGAGTAACTCAAGCTCTAGGGCGATTCGTTGATGGCTAGTGAGGAGAGAGCCAAAAGCTCACTCCAAATTATCCAAATATATGATCATACCGTCCCTAAGCCTACATTACAACCTTAAAGACCTTGTGATTCTTTGTTATGTAATTGAGAAGTGATTGAGCCATTAGAGATTAGTTAAGTGGATTATTGGATACTAGTGAGGTTTGATGAACAATCTATAGCTCTCTTGGGGAACTGAGTAAAGTCCCAATCCTTCTTACATTGCGAAACTAATCTAATCTTGAAATCAAGCCGTGTTGACTGTGGATATGAGAAGTGTACAGGTATGTAGTTTATGAATATTATTGCATGAAATTTTCTGAGTTATGTGCTTTAGGTTTATTCTATATATTCTGCTATGCTTTTTCCCTTGTGTTGAGAATTTTATAAGTGTGTATTTCTAGACTTCCCTATGTTTTTATCTTTTATTGTATCGGGACGATACAACTTTGAGTTGGGGGTCTTGATGTCTCCTCATTTGTGATAGATTTATGTTAAGATGAGACATCATTTTTAGTGTTTTAGAAGTCAATAATGTCGATTTTCTTGAGTTTTAGTGCATTTTCCTATTTTGTGTCTTGATTTGTAGAATTAATGTTTTTAGAGCATATTGGGTTTAATTGTTTATTTAGTGTGTAGCTTTAAAGATAATTATGGAGCTTAATTAAAGTCCAAGTCAAAGACAACAACTTATGGAAGGAGATATGCATGGTAATTGGAGATAAGGAAAGAATTGCTAAAAAGATGGAAAAGGAAAAGCTGCCTAAAACTGGGATTCTGCAAAGATAGGCGTTTTTACCTAATAAAGAGGCCGAATTTGGTAGATTACTCCTAAAGGGCGTAGGAAATTCTGTTGCGATTCTTTTGGTATCTTGTGGAGCAAAAACGGACCAATAATAAAGAAGTTATGACCAAAACAACGCAGCAGTGTTTATCTTTATTTCCATACGAATTTGAGTTGGGCTAGAAGTCCATTACCTTAACTCTTCCTCAAGAAAACGAATTAGGTCTTCTAAACACCTATAAATACACCCTTATATCACTTGTAAATCATCCTTGCCTCATAGTAATTAGTTCTTAAGGTTTTATTCTTCCAGTTTATTGTAGAGAGCAAGATGATGTCTTTTATTATTTCTTTTAGTTTATTTCCTTCAGGTATGAACTAAACTTCCCATAACTTGGGTTTTGCATATGTATGATCTATGAATTCTAATTCTTTTATCTAAGTTTCTTTGGGAATTATATGTTTTAATCTGATATTAGCTTCTTACTTTATATTTGCTTATGTGTTTTGATTTATTGTCTTTCCTAGAATTGATCACTTTAGGATTGTTTTAAGAGTAGTTAGATGGTCACCTTGTAAGGGTGTTTAACTATTGAACCACCACATAATGTCTAGTGTCGATAGCAGTTCTGACAAAACATACTTCTAACTAGATAGTCATTAAGGTTTGTTTTAACCACCGTATCACCAAGACTTGCAGTATTTGCTTAGGGCCTTAGTGGCGTTTGATAACCCTATTTTAAATCACTTCTTGGTTGTGACGTAGCCCCCTTAGTCGCTCTCAAGGTCTAAGGTAGTGGAATTTAGAATCCTGACTAAGTATTACCAAGAGCTAATATTCTCCCTTATGAACTAGATCTATAGATAGAATTAGAAGGATTAGTGCATACTAGCAAAACCTAAGCTATACTTCTCATCTCATATTCTTAATCTTTTACTTTATTGTCTTTATTTTCCTAGTTTAAATTAGTTTAATTCATAAATTCGAAAATCCAAATCTTTTATTTACTGTTTTCTAGTTATTTACTTTTACTCGATATCTGTTCCTACGCGTTTAACACACTTAAGTCCCTGAGAACGAACTCTACTTATCATTAAAACTTGCATACGTCCTGTAATACTTGCAGTACTGTGCCTGTCTAGGGTGAGAGTGCATAGTTTTCCATACTTAAATTGATCTTATTTTTATCACACCCTAGGCGACACCAATAGCGATGATGAACCTATAGTTGTTAGTGGAAATGATACTGATTAGGAGATTTTTTTTTTTTGGGTTTATTTGTATTAAAACATTTTATTGGCTTAAACTTTTTATATTTGAGGTGAATTTGTATTTATATTTGATACGCTTAAACTTTGACTCTAGCTGTTGACTGAATACCCCCAAACACTCATCTTTGACTTTAATAGTTGACTGAATACCCCAAACACTCAAGTTTGACCTAAATAGTTGACTAGATACCCCAAACACTCACGTTTGACCCAAATAGTTGACTGGATACCCAAAACACTCAAGTTTGACCTAAATAGTTGACTGAATACCCCACACACTCGACTTTGACTTTAATAGTTGACTGAGTACCCCAAACACTCAACTTTGACTTTAATAGTTGACTGAATACCCCAAAAACTCAACTTTAACTTAAATAGTTGATTGAATACCCCAAACACTAAACTTTGACTTTAATAGTTGACTAGATACTCCAAACACTCAAGTTTGAACCAAATAGTTGACTAGATACTCCAAATGGTTGATTTGACCCAAGTTTGACTATAAATGCTGACTAGATACCCAACACGATTGATTGCTTGAAGCTAAGTAAAATTTATTGATAGTTTGGAGTTGAATTTAATTTAAATGAATATTTAGAAGTTAATTGAAATATTGGATTATTGCAAATGGATTTAAGTTTATTTTTTAAATTAAAAAAAAATTCTAGCGACTACTTATTAGCTCTAGCGACTAGTTCCTATTCATGAACTAGTGGCTAATGACTATATGCCACTAGCGACTACATTGTAGTCGCCAAAGACCAGTTGACGTGGTAAAAAAAAAACACGTGTAAGTAATTGACTCTCTGGCGACTACTTTCCTTGTCTCTAGCGACTACACGTAGTAGTCGCTAGTAAAAAGCCCTATATCTACACCGAGAGCTCACTATACACCTTCATTCCTTAAACAAAACACTTTCAAAAACGAGAGCTCTTCTTACACTCTTTCCAGGAGGCCGATTCTAGCAGCCAAAACATCATCGAATCTTCATCAAAGGTAAACAAATCCAACCCAAAATCTTATTCCATTCCATTTTCTATCATTTCTTAATCTTTTTTTCTCCATTTTTATATTTCTAATCAATTTTTTTTGTTTGTGTTTCAATCCGAATCAATATGGCATGGATTCAACACCAAATCAGCTCCAATTTTATCTTATAAGGTAAGTATTCTAACCGATTTTTGTCTTTCAATTTTCATGTCTTTTTTTTGTATTTTTTTCTTTGATGATTACATGTTATTTTTAATTCCGAGAGTATTAGGGTGTAATTAGAGTGTTGTATGAATTTTTCTAAACCAATAATTGATGTTAAATGGGTGAAAAATCTAATTAAATTTTTTGCCTTTTTTTGGTGCTTGATTCTTAAATCCGAATTTAAGTAGTGTTATTAGGGTTTAGCTTTTGTTAATTTAAACATGTAATTCATGTTTTTTTTGAAAATTAATTTGGATGATTTTTTGGGAATTTTGTGATTATTGTTATGATTTTTAGGAAATTTTAGATTAAAAAAATATATAGGGACCTTTATGCAATTTAAAAGAATACATAGGGACTTTTATGCAATTTTATAAAAATAAATAGGGACTTTCATGAAATTTTATAAAAATAAATAGGGACCTTTATGCAATTTAAAAAAATGTATAGGGACTTTTATGTAATTTAAGAAAAATAAAATATATGTCCTTTCATGCAATTTAAAAAAAGTATAGGGACCTTTATGCAATTTAAAAAATATATATAGGGACTTTTATGCAATTTAAGAAAAATAAAATATATGTCCTTTCATGGAATTTAAAAAATATATAGGGAATTTTATGAAATTTAAAAAAAATATAGGGACCTTTATGAAATTTAAGAAAAATATATTTATTTTCCTATATAATAATAGATTTTTAAATATTAAAAAAATTTATTTTATTATATAACTAATATAATTATTTTTGTATAATACAGATTGTACGTGTGCTATATATTGGATGTTAAAGATTCCCGATGTTTTATTTACGATTTTGAATTTATTTGATTTGTGTAATTTATGATTATAATAACTTATTTAATTTTATTTTCATGTTTTTATTTTTGGTGATGTAATAATTTAGTTTTTTTTATGTTATTTTTAATTCTATATTTTAATTACACTACAAAATGCTAGATGACCGATGTGATGACTTGACAGCACAGAGGGGATGATGGGGGTAGAGAACCAAATCAGAATCCAAACAGAAATCTAGCAGACTGTGCAAACTAGGCCGGTAAATAAACAAATTTAAATCAATAATTTCTTAAAAAATAAAGTCAACACTAATTAATTCTATGTTAAAACAGAACCTATTAGACGGAAAAAAAGGGGTAGCGCGGCCCTAAAAACTGCGATGAGGGCACTCAAAGCTGCAGTGTGGGCTTTGTCGGTAGATTTCTGTATACTAGACGACACGTGGAGTCCATCAGGCAAGTACGGGCACCACGTTTCGCAAGTTATCGGGATTACAGTTCGAGAGAGGATTCCACCCTATTACCCGGCTAGGGATAAAGTACCGGACGCAGACAAACACGCCGTCATTAAATGATTATCGGTAAAAATTAAATTATTCATATTTTTAAAAATTAATTAATTATTCTAATTTAAATTTAAATAATATATTTTTTGTAGACTAATTTTGACATAAAGACTTGGAGAAAGAGGAAAGACTGGAATTCGATTTACGGAAACTTAGACGATACGATGCGGATTAGATTTAAAGACTACAAACATAACGTGAAGAAGAAGTTTTGGAGAAAAGGTTTGAAGCCGGATTGGTTATCCGATGAGGTTTGGGCTATGTGTTGTGAGTATTGGGGCTCGAGAAAAGCAAAGGTTTTTATTAATAATTGAATTTTAAATTTTTTCAGCATCACGCAAGTGAGAATAAAAAGAATAGAGAAAAGCAAAAAAAAATAAGAGTGGAGCGGGGTCGAGGAGGTATTCCCGAACTCGGGATATGCTATACGAGGTGATTTTTTATTTAAGTAAATTCTTTAATTATTAATTTATTATTTATTTTGAATATTTTTTATTTTTATGAAACAGGGTGAAAAATTAATCCCGGGAGGGAATCTGGTGATCAGGGATGAGGCTACCCAACAAGACATCCCAATTCCGCGTGTATGTGGTTTTTACGAGGTGGTGGGTAAAAGCAAGAAGAAGAAATAGTGGAGGTCGGAGGGCTACGAAAAAGCCGATGTAAGTTTTTTTTATAAGTTAATTATTAACTATTTTTTTCATCTTAAGTCAGATTTAATAAATTATGTAACAAAAATTGCTCAAGGACGCGATGAAGGAAAAGGTGACTCGGGGTCAATCTGAGTCAACCGATGGTCAAGGCTTGAGTCAAAAGGAGCAATACGATTACGTGAGCAGCACTGCGAAGGCGATCGGGTCACTGAAGAGGAGCTTTATACCGGGCATTGGTCGTCCGAGAAAATCGAAGAAGAAATCTAAGACTACTCCAGCCCAAAACGAGCGGCACGAGAAGATAATGGCGGCGATTAACGAGCTCCGAGTATCCAGCGGTCTTCCACCTTTCCCCCGCCCTGAACGTTGCTCTACTAGCAACGAGCCTCCAGTTTATTCGATGGGTGTTGTGAGTGATGCCATCGCGTATGTTAACCAGTTGAGGGCAGAGAAAGGAGAGACCCCCCTCCAGCCTATGCATGCGGACCCCATTCCTCCTAGCGGTTATGAATATGAAGAAGATGATGATGGTGAAGATGATGACGAGCCCGAGAATGAAGAAGATGTTTATACCCGGCTCGGATTCTAGTCGTGACTGTTGGTGTTTATCTTATTATCTATTAATCGGTTTTGTATCAAGACTTTTAATTTATTTTTATTTGTTTGGTTAGATTTTGACTTGACTTTGACTTGGTATTTAATATGGTTGGATTTTATTTAATTATATATTTTAATTAATTATTTTGAATTATTAATTGTATTTTTATTTATTAATTGTATTTAAAAATAAGAATAAAATATGATTTTTGAATTATTTTTAGTTATTATACTGTAATTAAAAATAATTCGAAAATTGTAATTTTTTATTTTTTTTAAAACAAAATTATTAATAGCGACTCCAAGTAGTCGTTATTGACTACACGAAGTAGTCGCTATCTATTAGAATAATAATGACTACATAGTAGTCGTTAATAAATCTTTCTTTTCTCGACTATAATGTAGTCGTTGATAATTACTATAATAACGACTACTTAGTAGTCGCTAGAAGAAGCGCTATTGATGTCTCCTTAAATGTTCTTATTTTCGACCCTTAGGAGACATCATTTTTGGTGTTTATTTAATTAATTCGATAGACTTTTGGACTAAATATGCAATAATATGATTTTCCTCTTTTATTTCTAGCATTTTTCATTTATTAAGCTTTTGCACGTAATATTGGTATTTTTAGTGAATATTTTACAGATTTTAGATGTTAGCTAGAAGAGGAATCCAAGGAGGAAGTCAAAGATCAAAAGATAGAGTCAAGACTTGAAAAGAAATCCCGAAGATATTAATTTTAGAGCTGAAAATCCATTTTCCAGGCCATAGATTGCTGATTTCGAGGTGCTTAAGCGAGGATCTAGCTGTTGACCTTTGAAGAGAAATCATTCCTTATCGAGTTACGGAACTTTAGCAACTGGAATGAGGTCAATCGGAGTTGTAACGCATCGGGAAAAGCTGTTTTAGTGAAGGTATATCAGCAGTTACGGGATTTTGGGCTAAGTTAGTGGACTTGGGCCTTTTATATTTCATTTAATTAAAAGCCTAGGTCCAAGTCCGAATTTCCACCTATAAAATCAGCCCTTGACTTCTATTTTACAAACAATTCACATTCTGCAAGATTAAAAACACCAGAGAGAAGCAACTGAAGGAAGGAGAAGAAGCTACAAGAGCTGGAGAGGGTCTATATCTCCGTTCGTAGTCATTCCGATTCCGGAAATTAGGTTCTTTTATCTTTTTAATTCTGTAAACAATATGAATTCCTTTAATTTTAATTTCGTATTTCATTTTAATATGAGCTAAGTTTTATTTAGTGCTTGAGAACAAACAATGGGTGAATCCCAATTCCTATTAATTAACGAATGTTGAATTTGGGTTTTTATTGAATTAAACTAAATTAGGGCTTTTACTCTTTTCGATAAATCATGAATATTTACTGTTTTTAGCGTCATGAACTAGGAACAGGTAATAGTATTTAGGCTATTCCAATTAGTGGCAATTGGATCATCCTGACGAAGGGTTTAAATACGGAAACATTTATTCAATCTAGGATAGAAGTTAATGATTCTGACGAGCTTAGCTAATCCTAGGGCCAATGAGGTAATAATACTTAATCATCCAACGGTGGATCATATTTACCCTGACGGGACTAGTGACACTTTAGGATCGCCTTATAGTCCACCCTGACGGGGGTATAAGGAAATTAGAATCCCGACCATTGTAATTGACTAATTTAGCCCTTAAACAACATAAGTTAAGAAATAGGATAGGGAGGATCCTTGCGTTCTCAAGTGCTACTTCTCATATTGCGT
Source organism: Nemophila menziesii (assembly GCA_029959085.1). NCBI lineage: Eukaryota > Viridiplantae > Streptophyta > Magnoliopsida > Boraginales > Hydrophyllaceae > Nemophila > Nemophila menziesii. The sequence continues at coordinate 1,819,055 of JARWIR010000044.1, forward strand.
TTTAAACCATTTTACTTGCGTTTTAGCTTTTACTTGCAATTTAATATTTGTCTTTCATTCATTAGTCTTATAACGAAAACCAAACAAATATATTATTGTCTTTTATTTTCGTAAGTGCATCAATCACTACTTGCTAAACATTGTGATCAACCATTCCGTCCTTGGAACGAATCTGATTTATCATAAATACTACTTGGGACAACCGTACACTTGCGGTTGTGGTTCGATTATTTTTTGCATTTATTTAGAACACACAAAGGACCACCAAGTTTTTGGCGCCGCTGCCGGGGACGGTAGCGTGTGACCACGGTGTTTATCCTTTAGTGATAAGTGCATTTTATTTTATTTTATCAGTTTTACGCTTTCTGTTTAGTTTCTTTTCAGGTTTTTAGGTTTGGTGTATGCGAAGAAGGCTATTCAAGGATCTAGAGCCAACACCTCCGATCCTTAGTAATCCAGAATCGTTGATTAGACTTGCGAACAAGAGAAGAAGAGAACGAGAAGCTTTAGAGGTAGAAGAGTTAAGTAACAGAATGGCAGACATCAATCTTCAAAATAATCAACAGAATAATGGACAAGGCCAGCTAGATGCAAATGGCCAACCTTTAGCTCCGGGCGTTATTCCTCCAGTTCAACCACTAAATCCCAATCCTCCAGTCCAGATAGTGATGAATCATGATCCGTGGTTTACTAATGGTCCTCCAGAAGTTCCATTCCGTGCTCCAGCTATAGGAGTAGGTGCTCCAGATATTAATGTTCCGCGTTTTCGTCCAGATTCGGGTATGTTAGCTCAGTTTCAGAATTTTGGTAATTTTCGTGGTAGACCAGCAGAAGATCCTCTCAGGGCAGTACAGAAATTCAAACAGATATGTGATTCTTACATCACACAAGGGTTTTCAAGAGAACAGATGTATTTTGCTGCTTTTAAGTTCTTTGTTACTGAGGGAGCAAGTGAATGGCACGATACGCAAGATCCTACGAAGATCACCAATTGGGACCAATTAGAGATTGCGTTCTTTGACAGGTATTATCCAAGTAACATGAGGTTAGATGCTGAATTAGAATTGACGCATTTCCGTCAAGAATATGAGGAAACTGTGGGTAGGAGTTGGACAAGATTTCAGATGTGTTTGCGTAAAGTTCCTAATCATGGCTTTTCAGAACAACAACAGTTAAAGATCTTTTATAGAGGCCTTGATGGAATTTCGAGAGAGAAGTTGGATACGCTATGTGGTGCAGGTTTTCTTCAAGTTCAACCCGCTCATGCTAAAATTATCTTAGAGAGAACAGTCAAGAATGAAGTTGGGTGGAATTCAGTAAGAGCACCGGTTAGGGGAGTGAATAATGTTGATATGGAAGAGAAATTTGCTACGTTTGAGAACAAGATTCAGAGTACTATTGAGCAACAATTAAAACAGCTTACTTTAGCTGTGAAAGAAGGATTTTCGGGTAAGAAGGTAGCTGTGCATGTTGCACAAGAGGTTTATATGTGTTCGATTTGTCAGGTAGATGATCATGATGAGGAAAGTTGTCCAAATAACCAAGAATCTGTGATGTTCATGTCCAACAGAGGTAACTTCAATTCAAGTGGTAATGGATATCAGCCTAACAGAAACCATCCTGGGTTTCAATATTCAAATCCTAATGGGGCAGCCAATCCTACCTACGCATATCAGCCGCGTCCCCAAGGTAATAACTATAATCCAAGACCACACAACAATTATCAAGGAGGACAGAATCAGGGAAATTATGTACAAAGGCAAGCTCCTCAGAATACTCCTCAGAATACATACGATGAAACTTTAAACCAAAAAGCCTTACCTGCCCATCCACAAGAAGGAGTAGTTACCCTCCAGAAAACCGTTGAAAATTTGATTGCTCTTCAAACACAAGCCTTAGAACGTCAGAACGCAGCTGAAGCGAATATGAAGATTTTCCAGAATCAGCTAAGCCAAATTAATAAACAACTGAATCAGCGCCCACAAGGGCAACTTCCTAGCGATAATGAGAATCCGAAGCAACGCGAAGATTGTAATGCTGTTACATTGAGAAGTGGTAAGAACCTTCCTCCCCATCCTTTTCCCATTATGAAAGAGAAAGAAGTACCAAGGAAAGAAAAGGAAGTGGTGGAGAAGGAGAAAGAAAATGAGAAAGATAGTGAGGTTGAAGAAATAGTGAGACCAAGAGAAGTTTCGAAAAAGAAAGATGATATGGTGATTAATCGCCCTCCACCACCGTTTCCATCGCGAGTTCAGAAAAAGGGTGATTTGGGTGATTTTCAGAAATTCTTTAATAGAGTAAAGGGTCTAAGTATTAATATTCCGTTACTTGAGGCAATTCGAGATATTCCGAAGTATACGAAGTTTTTGAAGAGGGCCCTCACTAACAAAAGGCCCTATTGTGATAACGAGATGATTGGTCTTCTAGAAGAGTGTAGCGCGATTTGTCAAAGTAAATTACCTCCGAAGTTAGTAGATCCAGGGAGTTTCACGATTCCTATATCAATTGGAGAGGAATGGAAAGGAAAGGCGCTATGTGACTTGGGAGCTAGCATCAATTTGATGCCCAAGTCGATCTTTGACAAGCTAAAAATTGAAAACGCAAGACCCACTTCTATGGTCTTGCAAATGGCGGACAGATCTCTTGCTCATCCTGAAGGCCGCATTGAGGATGTCCTTGTTAAGGCAGGTACACTTATATTTCCTGTTGATTTTGTAATCCTTGAATACAATGCAGATAGAAATGTCCCCATTATTTTGGGTAGACCATTCCTAGCTACAGGGAGAACATTGATCGATGTAGAGAATGGCGAATTAACAATGAGGATACAAGATGAGGAAGTGAAATTCAACGTCTTTCGAGCTATGAAATTCCCAGATTCTCAGGAAGATTTCTTCAGAATGGATGTAGTAGAGCAAGCATCGCAAGAGGTATTTAATTGTTTAAATTTTGATGATATCTTGCAGGATGCTTTAACATTAGATTCACCTGAGATGTTGGAAGAGCTTACTGAAACAATAGCAGCTCTAAATTCTGAAAATCCGAAGTATAGGCGCCCGTCCTATGAACCTGTGAGAGAACCGGAGGAGATTGTTCCTAAAAAGAAGCCTTCAATTGAATCTCCTTCGGAATTGGAAGAAAAACCATTGCCAGCACACTTGAGGTATGCGTATTTAGGTACTAATGAAACTCTACCTGTTATTGTTTCAGCTAATTTAACAGGTCCTCAAGAAGATAAACTGTTGCGTGTGTTAAGAGCAAACAAAGAAGCAATAGGTTGGACAATTGCTGATATCAAAGGCATTAGTCCATCCTATTGTCAACACAAAATCATACTTGAAGATGTTAACGCACGCTCAGTTGAAGGTCAAAGAAGATTAATGCCCGCTATGAAGGAGGTGGTGAAGAAAGAGGTGATCAAGCTTTTGGATGCGGGGATTATTTATCCCATTTCGAGTAGCGAATGGGTGAGTCCGGTTCAGTGTGTACCGAAGAAGGGAGGAATGACAACAGTTCTTAATGATAAAAATGAAGCGATTCCTTCAAGAACGGTAGTTGGATGGAGAGTTTGTATGGATTATAGGAAGTTGAACAAGGCCACCAGAAAAGATCATTTCCCTTTGCCCTTCATAGATCAGATGTTAGACAAATTAGCCGGAAGAGAGTACTATTGCTTCTTGGATGGTTATTCTGGGTATAATCAAATTTACGTGGCTCCAGAAGATCAACATAAAACAACATTTACATGCCCCTTTGGTACTTTTGCATATCGTAGGATGCCATTTGTGTTGTGTAATGCTCCTGCTACCTTTCAAAGATGCATGATGGCCATCTTCTGGGATATGATCGATAACTTTCTTGAAGTGTTTATGGATGATTTCTCTGTATTTGGTGATGATTTTGATAAGTGCTTAGACAATTTGGAGAAAGTGTTAATCAGATGCAAGGAAACAGATTTGGTTTTAAACTGGGAGAAATGTCATTTCATGGTTCGCGAAGGTATTGTTCTGGGTCACAAAGTTTCGAGTGTTGGATTGGAAGTCGATAGAGCAAAGATTGAGGTAATTAAAACTCTTCCCCCTCCTGTTTCTGTTAAAGGGGTAAGAAGTTTTCTAGGCCATGCTGGCTTTTATAGGCGATTTATCAAAGATTTTTCTAAGATGGCGAAACCGTTATGCAACTTACTTGAAAAGGATTCCAAATTCCTTTTTGATGAAGCTTGTTTAGCGGCTTTCAAAGCAATCAAAGAAAAGCTTATTTCTGCTCCTATAGTAGTGCCTCCAGATTGGAATTTACCGTTTGAGGTTATGTGTGATGCGAGTGATTTATGTATGGGAGCTGTATTAGGACAAAGAAAAGAGAAAGTTTTTCATTCGATTTATTATGCTAGTAAAACTTTTAATGGTGCTCAGATCAATTATACAGTTACAGAAAAGGAGTTGCTAGCGGTTGTGTATTCATTCGATAAATTTCGCTCTTATCTTCTTGGAGCGAAAGTTATTGTCTATACAGATCATTCAGCGATTCGATATCTTATGGAGAAGAAGGATGCTAAACCAAGGTTAATCAGATGGGTTTTATTGCTTCAAGAGTTTGATTTAGAGATCAAGGATAGAAAAGGGTGCGAGAATCAGGTTGCAGATCATCTATCGAGGTTAGAAGGTTCAGAGTTGAATAATGGTACTGAAGCAGTTAGAGAAGATTTTCCGGATGAGAATTTATTCGTTGTCCGTGATTATGAAGCTCCTTGGTATGCGGATATTGCAAATTTAGTGGTGAGTGGTTCCTTTCCCGAAGGTTCAACTTATCAAGAGCGAAAAAGATTAGCTCACCGTGCAAGACAGTTCTTTTGGGAGGATCCTTTCCTCTACAAAGTGTGTGCTGATCAGATGGTAAGAAGATGTGTAGCCAAGGAAGAAATTGAGGCGATTATAGCTGGGTGTCATGATTCACTTTACGGTGGACATTTCAAAGGAGATCGAACTGCTGCTAAGGTATTACAATCTGGTTTCTATTGGCCTTCTATTATAAAAGATTGTCATGAATATACTAAAAGATGTAATAGATGCCAATTTACCGGAAACATATCCAAGAGGAATGAGATGCCACGTAATAATGTATTAGAAGTTGAAATATTTGATGTTTGGGGTATAGATTTTATGGGTCCGTTCGTTCCTTCAAATGGTAACCTCTACATCTTATTAGCTGTTGATTACGTGTCTAAGTGGGTAGAAGCGGTGGCTTTACCTACCAATGATTCTAGAGTGGTGATTAAGTTCTTAAAATCACATATTTTCACTAGACATGGAACTCCAAGGGTGATTATCAGCGATGGAGGTACTCATTTCGTTAATAAGTATTTGAAGACTGTTCTAGAGAAATATGGAGTCAGACATCGTGTGTCTACCGCTTATCATCCACAAGCCAATGGTCAAGCCGAAGTATCAAATCGTGAGGTAAAATCTATTTTAGAGAAAACCGTTGGTCCTACAAGAAAAGATTGGTCTATGAAATTAGATGATGCACTTTGGGCATATCGAACTGCTTTCAAAACCCCAGTAGGTGCTTCTCCGTATCGAATGGTATATGGTAAGGCTTGTCACTTACCTCTTGAGTTAGAAATGGGTGCCTATTGGGCTATTGCAAAGTTAAATTTAGATCCTACACTAGCTGGTGAGAATCGAATGATGAAACTTAATGAGCTTGATGAATTTAGATTACATGCTTATGAAAATGCTAAGCTTTATAAAGAAAATACTAAGAGATGGCATGATAATCGAATTCGAGAAAAGAACTTTGTAGTGGGACAAAGAGTGTTGAAATATAATTCAAAGTTCAGTAATTATCCGGGGAAATTAAGATCGAAGTGGTCGGGTCCTTACATTGTAACCAAGGTTACACCTCATGGAGCTATAGAGATAGAACATCCACTTGAGAACCGTACATTCATGGTGAACGGTCATCGTTTAAAAATTTATCATGGAGGTGAAGACACCGATCGTGCAAAAGACCCACATCCCGGAGAGGTCATGTACCTCCTCGAAGCTCCTTAAGAAGCACGAGGTAACCCGTCGAGCTTAACGACGTTAAACAAAAGCCAATTTCTTGTATATTAGTTTACGTATTTCAATTTCCGTAGTATAAATTAGTTAAAGTTTTCGTTTATTTTAGTTTTATTTTTAAGAAATGAGGAAGGGTGTTTGTTTTTGATGATTTCAGGGGTATAATGGTCATGAGTTTGGGGTCAAACGATGGGAAAAACGAAAAAAAAATTGAAGTCCACAGCAGGTTTGACCGGCTAGCCGGCGAGCTAGCCGGCATACCGGCCAAACGAGCAGATAGACCCCAACTCCCTGACCACTGCGTCAGCGACAACGCAGCAATGCTGCGTCTTCATTTGCGCCAGCGAGAAAGCACCGGCATGCCGGTCAATTGACCGGCTAGCCGGCCAACGAGGAAGAATGTTCTGATCCTTGCGTCAGCGACGACGCAAGGTTGCTGCGTCATCAAATGCGCCATCGAGATTTCACAGGCATACCGGCGAATCCACCGGCTAGCCGGTCAAGGATTTCAAATTCCCTGACCATTGCGTCGGCGACGACGCAATATACTTGCGTTTTGAGGTAAAAAAAAAAACAAAAAAAAAGTCAAGTTTAGTAATTTTTTCCGCCGCCCTCTCGCCCGGCATGCCGGCGAATCCGCCGGCTAGCCGGCCAGCTGTTGCGAGAGGCGGTTTTACCTTCATTAAACCTAGTTTTTTTGCCTCTTTTCCAAGCCAAACCTTATAATCCGAATTCTTGCCTCCACCTACTCCGAAAATCATCAACAAACAGCTATAAAATCATCAAATCAAGCCTTCTATCATCACAAAAACACAAAATCAACTCACATCTTCTCCAAAACATCATCAAATTTCACCTTTTCTCCAAGAATTTCCTCTTCAAAACCTTGAAATTAAACCAAATTCTTTCAAAATCTCTCTCTAATAACCTTAACCCATCTCATACAACACCTAGTTCTTCAAGTTTTAAGCCTCAAAACATCAAAATTCAAAGCTTTTCTCTAGCTTTTTCTCTATTTGAAGTTTTGAGTTTGGGGTGAAAAGAGATGACTAACAGAACCGATTCCATGTGTAACTATCGTAGAAACATACCAAGAAACAGGAACACTGTTGGAGCTAGCCCAGACCAAGCAATTGAGATTCCGGATTCACGATCCAAAAAGACTGTCCAAAACCCAATTGCTCCGAAACGAAAAGAAAATCCAAATAAGGCTAATCCGAAAAAGAGCAGGTTAATTGATGAGAGTGATGAAGAAAGTGAGGAAGAAGTTGAAGAAGAGGTTAAAGAAACTGAACTAGTAATTCCCGAAGAACCAGTGCAACAACCGAAAGCTCCGCGTAGGAAAGCTTGGGCTCACAAGCCTAAGAGAGTCTTCGTTCCTTGGGAAACTCAAGTTCGTGATCGAATTGAATTTTTGAAGTTTGGAGAGGAGATGAATCTTCCTAAAGGTATTATGACTAGTGCTTATAAAGATTATGGTGCTACTTGTGATAAATTGGGTTGGAAGGAATTGAGAGAAAGGAAGCTTGAGTATATTCCTACCTTGGTGCGAGATTTTTATGAAGGAATCACCTTCTCAAAGGAAGCTGTTATTATTCGCAAAAAGGTAGTTCCTTTCTCCGTTGAGCTTATTCGTAAATCATTAAAATTACCCAAGTTTTCCGGAATATGTCCGTTTCAAGAATCTCTTAAAGAGCCTTCGTTTGACTATGAATCCCTTTGGGGGAAAGTGACTATTGATGGGGCCCGCCCAATTCCCGAAGGAGAGAGATATCCTGGACAGATGTATAGTAGTAACTTGCTACCATGTGCTAAGATTTGGTCACGTTTCATAATACCTACCTTCTTCGGAGTTAAACACATATCGGAAGTGAAGAAGGAGCATCTTTTGTTCATTAAATGTATTATTGAGGAGAAACCCATGGATGTTGCTCGTGTGATATATGATACCATCATGGAATTTGCTAAAATTCCTACTTCACAACAAAATCTCAAATTTCCTTGTACCGTCACTACTTTGTGTTTAGACGCAAAGGTTCCGCGTAAAGACGCAGAGATTGATCGTGTTGTAGTGTGTGAGAGCATGGGTTTAACTTTGATCAAGAATATTCATGATGAGGTGGTTAAAGCAACAAGGAATCCTAGAGCTCCTCCAAAGAAGAAGATGCATACAACTGATGAGTTGGAAGCTAAAGTGAAGGTGTTAGAAGAGAACCAAGTGAAGATGATTGCGTCTTTAGGAAATGTTACAAAAGAGTTAGAACTTCTCCGAAACATGTTAATGGGGGTGAGCACAATTCAACACGCCACCTATGGTATTCTTACACAGGAGAAAGTTCGTGGACGCAACACCGATAACCAGTCTCGTGCTGGTTAAGATACGTTTTCTATCCCTTTCGCGTTTTAGTTAGTTTAGTTTATTTTTATTGCGTTGAGTCTTTTCGAGTCGTGGGGACACGACTCATTTTTGAGTTTGGGGTGGGGTTCGTTGCCTCATCCCAATTTTTATGTGTTATATGTTTTATTTGCTTTCAATAAAAATAATTTTCGGAGTTGCGTTTGACTATAGAAGATTTTAAATGTCCCTTTAAGCATACTTTTGATGAATCTATGATAGTAAATAGTGGACTTTAGGGACTGATATAGAACGCACTTACAATTGCATGCGAACATAGGTAATTGATAGGAAAAATTAATGAACAATGCAAATGAAGTAAGCTTGTACTTAAGGAATATGTTTGGTGTGTAGAACGTGAAATCTTAATTAGTAGAGAACCCACCTAGATATGAACTAAAGACAAGCTATGTACTTAAGAAAATGATAGGGGCAGTTCTTTGTTAGCCATTTGAAACCTTTAGCTTGCTATCCCTAATATTATAATTTTATCCGTCTTAGCCCAATTTTGAGCCTTAAGCCTTTCTTTTGTAGCCACGATATAAGCCCATTATCCTTTAGATTATTAGGCATGACCAAATGACCCGCACTTGAATCACAACCCTGAGACTTGCCTCGAGCTTGAGTTTGGGGTGGAGGGTCCACATTTTGGAAATTTACATTGGGAAGGGATGATATGTGTTTATATTGAGGCACAGAAATGAAGATGATATATTATTGTAACCCTTTGCCGAAAGTTGAAAAAAAAAAAAAATATATATATATATATATAAGAGACATGACTTTTCACATCAAAATGATGGTCATGGGTATCTTGTACAAAAAAGAAATGAAAAAGAAAATAAAAAGAAAGAAAAAAATTGAATAAATCGGCAAAGTGGAATATTTTTGGGAATCATCTTAGATTTATTTGGGTTGACATTGGGGACGCAACTTTAGCGCGTCAAATGGGTGAGTGAGAACATTTTTGAGCGTAACTCAAGCTCGAGGACATGTGGATGGTAAGTGAGGAGAGAGCCAAAAGCTCACTTCAAATTTACCAAATATATATCCATACCGTCCTTAAGCCAATATTAAAACCATAAAGACCTCTTGATTCTTAAATACATAGTGAATTTATACTTCTGTTGATAGGGAATATTTAGGTGGAACATTCAAAGCGATTTATGATTAATGACCATCCTATAGCCATCATACAGATATGAGTACAAGTGTAACCTTCAAGCATTGCAACTTTAATTTTATGATTGAGATTATTTATGTTTGATTTTGCATGATTAGTGTATGTATATGTTAGTTCTTAAAGTTTTGCTATATGAGATTTATCTTAAGAATTGCTTTAGGTTTATTTGCTAAGCTTCTATTTGTTCTTGCGTTTACTTCCACCACTTGTTTTGTTTTGTTTTGCTTTGTCGGGACGACAAAGGTTTGAGTTGGGGGTCTTGATGTCTCCTTAAATGTTCTTATTTTCGACCCTTAGGAGACATCATTTTTGGTGTTTATTTAATTAATTCGATAGACTTTTGGACTAAATATGCAATAATATGATTTTCCTCTTTTATTTCTAGCATTTTTCATTTATTAAGCTTTTGCACGTAATATTGGTATTTTTAGTGAATATTTTACAAATTTTAGATGTTAGCTAGAAGAGGAATCCAAGGAGGAAGTCAAAGATCAAAAGATAGAGTCAAGACTTGAAAAGAAATCCCGAAGATATTAATTTTAGAGCTGAAAATCCATTTTCCAGGCCATAGATTGCTGATTTCGAGGTTCTTAAGCGAGGATCTAGCTGTTGACCTTTGAAGAGAAATCATTCCTTATCGAGTTACGGAACTTTAGCAACTGGAATGAGGTCAATCGGAGTTGTAACGCATCGGGAAAAGCTGTTTTAGTGAAGGTATATCAGCAGTTACGGGATTTTGGGCTAAGTTAGTGGACTTGGGCCTTTTATATTTCATTTAATTAAAAGCCTAGGTCCAAGTCCGAATTTCCACCTATAAAATCAGCCCTTGACTTCTATTTTACAAACAATTCACATTCTGCAAGATTAAAAACACCAGAGAGAAGCAACTGAAGGAAGGAGAAGAAGCTACAAGAGCTGGAGAGGGTCTATATCTCCGTTCGTAGTCATTCCGATTCCGGAAATTAGGTTCTTTTATCTTTTTAATTCTGTAAACAATATGAATTCCTTTAATTTTAATTTCGTATTTCATTTTAATATGAGCTAAGTTTTATTTAGTGCTTGAGAACAAACAATGGGTGAATCCCAATTCCTATTAATTAACGAATGTTGAATTTGGGTTTTTATTGAATTAAACTAAATTAGGGCTTTTACTCTTTTCGATAAATCATGAATATTTACTGTTTTTAGCGTCATGAACTAGGAACAGGTAATAGTATTTAGGCTATTCCAATTAGTGGCAATTGGATCATCCTGACGGAGGGTTTAAATACGGAAACATTTATTCAATCTAGGATAGAAGTTAATGATTCTGACGAGCTTAGCTAATCCTAGGGCCAATGAGGTAATAATACTTAATCATCCAACGGTGGATCATATTTACCCTGACGGGACTAGTGACACTTTAGGATCGCCTTATAGTCCACCCTGACGGGGGTATAAGGAAATTAGAATCCCGACCATTGTAATTGACTAATTTAGCCCTTAAACAACATAAGTTAAGAAATAGGATAGGGAGGATCCTTGCGTTCTCAAGTGCTACTTCTCATATTGCGTTTTAAACCATTTTACTTGCGTTTTATCTTTTACTTGCAATTTAATATTTGTCTTTCATTCATTAGTCTTATAACACAAACCAAACAAATATATTATTGTCTTTTATTTTCGTAAGTGCATCAATCACTACTTGCTAAACATTGTGATCAACCATTCCGTCCTTGGAACGAATCTGATTTATCAGAAATACTACTTGGGACAACCGTACACTTGCGGTTGTGGTTCGATTATTATTTGCATTTATTTAGAACACACAAAGGACCACCAGCTATCTAACGACTACAACGTAGTCGTTAGTAATGCGACAGTCTCTAACGACTACTTCTTCGCGTGTAGTCGTAAGGGTTAGCTTCTAACGACTAGTTTCTCGCGACTAATTTTTAACGACTACAAGTTAGATCCTTGAATCTATATCTCGCGACTACTTTTCTTATCATCAGCGACTACTCATATAGTCGCTAGAGGCCTTACGCGGAGTAGTGCAACAAAGAAAGATAAATCACACGATAAAATTCTCTGAATACCATTGTCAAACACCGTCAAATGAACAGGATACCGTGAAAGATTGTTTATTCTTTTTAAACTTCTATGGTTGTTTAAATGGTAATCCAGTTTGCAACAAATTGAACAAAAATGAAATGTTCCATTGATATGTTGTATATGTGGCTTCTGTAGCAGATATTTGATCCAACTATAAAAGGAATAAGTGATGGTTCATTGTTAGACAAGTATTTTTCTGAAGGTAATTTCGACCATTATACATTTGAATCCTATTAGTGACCAACACACTTTTCTGTATAATTTTTATTCTCCTCTTTCTAGTACATGCAGTTGAGAAGACATGGATACATATGTATGTTTTATCATATTTTAAATTAAAAAGTATTCTCTTTTACCACTACTAGTACATCTAATTGAGTTGTATTCTCTATTTCTTTTCAAAAGAAAATTAGATTTTACTAATAGTACACATATTATAGTTTTTCTATGTTACTCTTTCTCTATATGAAATTTTAGAATAAATGACAACAATAGATAATGATTACAAATTTACAAAATTAATATGATAAACTAAACCTCCTATGGAGTGGGAATTATAAATTTAATAAATTAATAAACTTATAAAAGTATAAAAAAATATTTTTAGTCTAAAAGTACCTCGTAGAAGAAATGTCATGACCAATGACCAATTGTGAAATCATTTTCCTGTATAAAATACTAATAAATTAATATCACAATTTCATCAAAATATTATGTTTTAAGATCTAAATTGTTTCAAATATTGTATTTTCTAAAAATTAATATATAAGACAAATAAATAAGATTGCATTCTAGTTATTAAAAGGTGTGCATATTATACACAAAAATATTAGACAATACCAAAAAAATACAATTAAAACAAATCACGTACCTGAAATTGATATTATAGGCTGTAAATCTTAGATTTGGGCGTAGAAAAAACACATAAATAATATAACTATCTAAAAGAAAATATAAATCTAGATCTACAAATGAGATGAAAAAATCAATTTCTTTTTTGATTTCACCTCTATTAATCTAAATATCTCTTCAAAAAAATTTCTTAGGTTTAATCATAAAATCGTTGAATGAAAAAATATTATTTAATTTATGAAGATTGTGCGAAATGAATAGACGAGGTGTATGATTATATTACGGCTTGAGATAAATGAAAGCCTGATGAAATGAAAAACTAGGTCATAGAACTTTCCCTAAATATTATAATCTTTTGTTGTTTTATGGGTCGGGCCTATTAGTTTAGATACATAAGAAAAATTAGACCATTTTCATTGGGTCATATATGTATGTATAAATTGTGGTTTTTTTATCTATTCAAATATAATTTTTAATTTAAAATACTCTCCGGTTTTAATTTATTTATGTGTATTCAAGGTGCAGGCGTGTCTGTATATTTTATAAGATCTCTAATATTTTGCAAGTTGATTAAAAAATATATAATTTAACGATATAATTATTTTAGTATTTGTTAACGAATTAAGTTGATATAAATGTCTTAGTAGAACTAGGAAAAAAATTAGTTCCTTTAGAATTTAGCTATCCATATATAAGTTATTTTCCTTATGGTTGGGTCCTGAAAGACATACTATAGTATCTTGATATAATTTTATAATCTGGATGAGATAACAATGACCAATATCACGTATATATGTATGTTGAAAAACTAATCTTATGGAAGTTTAATATACTATTATTATAAAAATGTTATGATAATATGAGTACAGTGGAGACCATTCTTACTTAATTAATTTTAAAATAATATTTATTAATCTAATCTTAATATTGGTAAAATTAACTATCCTTATTATGATTTGCCTAAAAAATATAATATTTATCTTTTGATAATTTAATCATTTATTATATTGAAAAAAAACTCCTTATTTGTTGAGATATCGGTTTTTATGAGAAATAATAAAGTCTTTGGAAAATGTATGCATAGATTCATTAGAAAGAAGAGTATGAAAAATAAATAAATTTAACTTATTTAAAAACATAAAAATGTATGTGAAGATGAGGTGATATTGATAGGATGAGAACCAATGGTTATAATGTTTACTCGAACAATGAATTTATTAAGCAATAAAAGAAAATGAAATTTTATTTGTTTATGTTACCCTAGTTTTACATAATGTTATGGTGATTAAGAATGAACAGAATGAGCAAAAGAATGTTATTAAAATGTGTGTACCAAAATAAAGATCTCTTAGTTTATTATTGATATCGAAGACCAAATTTTTTAGAATAGTTTCCAGATTTGAAAGATAAAATATCGTACAAGTATCGAATATATAATTATTTGGATAAAATTTACATCTAACAATAGCCCCATAACCAATGTTGAAACTAATATCTCTTCTTGGCCATCTATTATATTACACGTAACTAGTTGCCAAATATAATTTACATTTGATAAATTCATTAAAATTTATAAAAAGACAACTTGATTAAATGTTATATATGTTGGAGAACAACATAGATAGTATACATGTATATTTAGGGAAATAACAATAATATATGTCATACAATAGTTTTCTAAATCTTGCAACTAGATAATTCATTTACAACGTAGGACTAAGAAAAATTGCTTGCCGTTGTTGGTTTATCTTAGTGTTAGTTCATCATTATGTCAAGTAAGTACATTACATAAATACATTAGTGTGCAGGTAACGATTGATTATAGTCACATAGACAAAGTATGGTCATCTACCGAAAATTAATTAAGATATTTTTTTAATAACTAGAAGATAATATAGACGGATAAAAAAATAACCTTAATATATTCTTTTGTTGAGTTTACTTTTTAAATTGTAACATTAACATTATAGATACAGTTATTACATTGAAAAGTATATAAAAAGACATTTAAAGGGAAGATAGACACATATATGTACATAAAAAGTTTATTATACAACATTTATTCACTCAAATTTTGAAAAATAATTAGTTGATGTGTGGAAAATATAAAAATAATTTTATAACAATAAATTACCCAAATTCGGTAACACTGGCTAATTACTATAATGTTAAATAAGTGAAACATTATGCTTGATATATAACAATTAAAAACAACTTCAGATTCACATATTGCCTATTTTTGAAAACCATAAATTTTAACCAACAATTTTTTATTAAACCATTAAACCACTAAACCCTATAATATATAACCATTGAAAACGCCTTTAGATTCACATATTAACCATTATTAATTAATATATATATATATATATATAACATAAATAATATATAACTACTACTAATTTCTAACATAATCAACCATTTAATTCAGTTTTATAGCTCAATAAGACTAAATCTTGTTAGTGTTAGTATATGTATACTTTTTGTGTTTCATAGTTTTCGCAACATTATATTAAATCTATATAGGTATAATTTACATATATATCTAGATTTGTATTAATAAATTTAGAAGTAGGAATATTAATTTACAATTAATTTATAAATGGACCGAAGGCCATTATGATTTTACTTCTTGTAGCTTATAAATATATATATAGATATATATGTGTTTATAAAAGGATGATTATATTTTAGCAACTCATACACATAATATATAATACATACAATATGTAATAATAAATTAACATGTGATACTATATGAAAACCAATCCAACACACTTTTATATATTATTTTTATATAACTTATGTTTTTTCAACGCTAAAAGTTAAAAATAAAACTGTTTCTTTCTTATTAAGCTTCTCCTACATTTAATATAGTTTTTCACTCTATTTATTTCTAAAAGATAATCGAATAGTACATAACTTATAATTATGTTATTTTATCATCACCCATATTTTGAATAAATTATATTAGTAAGTAGTGACTACAAAAGTAGAAAAAAACCCACATGATATCATATCGTCGCCTGGGTCATCAACAAATCATATACTTCATAGTATTCATCCATTAAAAAAGGGATAATTACTAACAAATTACATGAAGTATTTCCAAAAATGTTATACCTCCCAAATTTTAAACAATACCAATTGACCTCCCCCGTTTAGTATACCCCATCACGTAATGAAAATACAACAATATTACATAGCTCTTACAGTTGTACACGCAACACAAATACACAATAAGCCAAAAGACATGGAAAATCACAAAACCACTATCGATGAGAATAAATACAATATTGGATTCCACAATACATTCAATTTGGATCTTCCTTCTCCAAATTCATTCATGCTTGACAACAATAAAAATCCAAACCTAACATTATATATTGAAACGTAAGGCTGATTTTGAATTATCTACCATTACATTTATGGGGTACATTAAATTGATCGAATGAGTGAGAGTTTTTGCAAAAGAAAAAAAAAATTATTTGTGTGTAGTTGTTGAAGATCTATTTTATCCACAAAACCTCTGATACCAAAATCACCAACCTTAACATGTCAACTTTTATAAACGAGTAGATTTGGAGTCTTGAGGTCGTTGCATCTGTAATCGAGAGCCATTTTAATTCTTCTATTTTATATGTTTATTTTGATCAGTCTTGCACATCGAGCGTACTTATATCATCAATACTATAAAATTGAAAAAAATGTAAAACCAAAAAATAGGAATAAGTTAAAAATAAAAGGACCAAAGAATAGTAATTTAAGAAGTGTAGGTATACTTAAGTATCTTCCCACTTTTACAAATAAACAAAAGAGATAGTAAAATCTAGATTGGTCAATAACTAGACCAACAAAGAAAGATAAATCATGATAAAATTCTATGAATACAATGGTCAAACACCATCACATGGAAAGGATCCCGTGAAATATTGTTTCTTCTTTTTAAACTTCTATGGTTGTTTATATAGTAATTCATTTTGCAACAAATTGAACAAAAATGAAATAATCCATAGATATGTTGTATCAGTTTTGATCCAACTATAAAAGGAATAAGTGATGACTCATTGTTAGACATGTTTTTCTGAAGGTAATTTCGACCATTATACATTTAATTCCTATTAGTGACCAACACACTTTTCTGTATAACTTTTATTCTTCTATTTCTACTACATCAAGTTGAAAAGACATGGATACATATGTATGTTTTATCATATTTTATCATATTTTAAATTAAAAAGTATTCTCTTTTACCACTACTAGTACATATAATTGAGTTGTATTCTCTATTTCTTTTCAAAAGAAAATAAATTTTACTAATAGTACGCATATTATAGTTTTTCTATGTTACTCTTTCTATATATGAAAGTTTAGAATAAATGAAAATAATAAATAATGATTACAAATTAAAAAAATTAATATGATAAACTAAAACTCCTATAGAGTCCGAATTATAAATTTAATAAATTAATAAAAGTATACAAAAATATTTGTATTCTAAAATTACCTTGTAGAAGAAATGTTATGACCAATAACCACTTGTGAAATCATTTTCCTGTATAAAATACTAATAAATTAAGATCACAATTTCATCAAAATATTATGTTTTAGTATCTAAACTGTTTCAAATAATGTATTTTCTGAAAATTAATATGTACGACAAATAAATAAGATTTGCATTCTAGTTATTAAAAAGTGTGCAGATTATACACAAAAATATTAGGTAATACTGAAAAAATACAATTAAAACAAATCACGTAAAATTGATATTATAGGCGGTAAATCATAGATTTGGGCGTAGAAAATAACATAAATAGTATAATTATCTAAAAGCAGATATAAATATAGATCTACAAATGAGATGAAAAAATCAATTTCTTTTTTAATTTCACCTCTAGTAATCTAAATATCTCTTCAAACTTTTTGTAGGTTTAATCATAAAATTGTTGAATGAAAAAAATTATTCAATTTCTAAAGATTGTAAGAAATGAATAGATGAGTTGTATGATTATATTGCGGTTTGAGATAAATGAAAGCGTGATGAAATAAAAAAACTAGGTCATAGAAGTTTCCCTAAATATTATAATCTTTTATGGGTCGGGCCTATTAGTTTAAATACATAAGAAAAATTAGACCATTTTCATTGGGTCATATATGTATGTATGAATGGTGGTTTTTTTATCTATTCAAATATAATTTTTAATTTAAAATACTCGTGTTTTTATTTATTTATGTGTATTCAAGGTGCAAGAATGTGCGTATATTTTATAAGATCTCTAATATTTTGCAAGTTGATTAAAAAATATATATTTTAACGATATAACTATTTTAGTATTTCTTAACGAATTAAGTTGATATAAATTTCTTAGTAGAACCAGGAAAAAATTAGTTCCTTTAGAATCTATCTTTCCATATATAAGTTATTTTCCTTGTAGTTGGAACTTCAAACACATACTATAGTATCTTGACATAATTTTATAATCCAGATGAGAGAATAATGACCAATATCGCGTATATATGTATGTTGAAAAACTAATCTTATGGAAGTTTAATATACTATTATTATAAAAATGTTATGATAATATGAGTACATTGGAGACAATTCTTACATAATTAATTCTAAATAATATTTATTAATCTAATCTTAATATTGGTAAAATTAACTATCCTTAATATCATTTGCCTAAAAAATATAATATTTATCTTTTGATACTTTAATCACAAAAGTAAGTAATGAATAAATAATATTAGTAAGTAATGACTACAAAAGTAGAAAAATACCGACATGATAAACTCCCATCATATCGTCTGGGTCATCAACAAATCATATACTTCATAATATTTATCCATATTTACAATGGATAATTACTAACACATTACATGAACCATTTCCAAAAATATTTGTAATGAATTGTGATGAACACGTACGTTTTATTAATGGATATATGTACTAAAGATACAATGTATATAAAACTGTGATTGTAAAAGATATACTTGATCGTAACTAAATAAACTAAACCTAAACCTAAAGACAATATTTATTTTCTGGATGTCTTTATTGTCTTCATATGGACCTATATATAGATTCTAGAATAACCGTAACATTGAATAGATGAAGAACGGATTAGCTTCTTAGGATTACACGTTGCATTGGATGATTAATTGGCTTCCACGTGTTTAACAATAATCCTGTAAATAAGAAGGACCCGTTGATTTTCTTTTGCTCATTCGGATCATTACACGTTGGTGATCCTTCTCTTGGATCATTACATCACCTACGTATCTAGGAAGAACCTTGTCCTCAAGGTTCCAATTTGGATATGCTTCACAAAAGTTTGAAATATCCACCCATGATGCTTCTTCAAGTGGTAAATCTTCCCATTGAACTAAAACTTGTGGTATGACCACATTGTTAACCTTGAAATTTCTTCTTGATAACACAGCCAATGGATGAACTTCAGGTAAATCAGCCCGAAGGGGCAACACAGCTGGCACAAACGAGCGATCTGTTACACCAATTGCTCTTTTAAGTAGTGATACATGAAAAACAGGATGTGTCTTTGATGTAGTAGGCAATGACAGACGATAACCAACACTCCCAATGCGTTGTATAACTTTAAATGGACCAAAGAACTTGCGACCCAACTTTTGATTTCTATACCCTCGAATACTAACTTGTTGATATGGTTGTAAACGAAGTAAAACCCAATCTCCAACAGAAAATTATCATTCTGTACGATGCTTATCTGCTTGTTCTTTCATCCTTTGTTGTGACCTCTGCAAATTTAACTTAAGAGTAGATAATATAGTATCGTGTTGTTGCAAGTCATGTTCAAAAGCAACATTCGATGTTGACATGGGAAAATAACGTAACAGTGATGGCGGATTTCGTCCATAGACCGCGAGAAAAGAAGTCATACCAGCACATGTATGAAAGGATGTGTTGTACCAATACTCGACCCACAGCAAGAATTTTAACAACATTTGAGGAGAATCCATTACAAAACTTCTGATATACATCTCCAATGTCCGATTAACACGTTCAGTTTGTCCATCTGATTGTGAATGATAAGCTGTTCTCATATTTAACTTGGATCCTTGCAAACGAAATAACTCTTTCCAAAATGAACTTAGAAATATTTTATCTCGGTCACTTACCATGGTAGTTGGCATCCCATGAAGTTTGACCACTTGATTTATAAACACTTCAGCCACTTGTGTACCATTCACATGAGTAGGAAGAGCTGCAAAGTGAGCATATTTTGATAATCGATCAACTATAACAAATATTTGTGACTTGCCTTTTGATGAAGGTAAACCTTGCACAAAATCCATCAATATATCCTCCCAAATTTGATCTGGAATGGGTAGGGGTTGTAAGAGACTAGCCGGTGCTAAACTGCTCAACTTATACTGCTGACATACCAAACAATTTGCAACAAATTTATTAATTTCCTTCCTCATATTTACCCAATAGCAATCAGCGGCTATTCTTTGAAACGTACGAAGGTTCCCAGCATGTCCTCCCACTGATGTAGAGTGATACTCTTCCATTACTTTATTACGTAAGATCGTTGGAATCTCTAGACGTTGTTTATAGAGTAATAATCCTTGCACCAAAAAATATCCTTTTACTGAATATGGGTCATTTTGTAGATCCTCTTGTAGCTTTTGAATGTCAGTATCACTTTTAGTAGTCATTCTTAGATCATCCAAAAACTCCATTTGAACAACGGAAATGTTTAAACATTCACCTCCTATTCTAAATAAAGCATCTGCAACTTGGTTCTCACGTCCAGGTTTGTAAACAATATTGAAATCAAACCCCAATAATTTCGTTAACCATTTTTGTTGGTCAGGTGTTTGAATTGTCTGATTCATCAAATTTATTAAACTACATTGATCTGTGTAAATTGTGAACCGCTATTGTAGCTTTAGTAGACCATGAATACCCATCTTTCTTTAGAAGTTTAGTTAAAGGGGCTGCAATACTGGCATAACTTTTTATGAAACACCGATAGTACCCAGTCAAGCACAAAAAACCTCGAAGACCTTTAATATTATGTGTCTATGGCCAATCCAAAATAGATTGTATTTTAGAATTGTCCATTGCTACACCTTGCTCAGAAATCACATGCCCCAGATATTCTACAACATCCTGACCAAAGATACATTTTGCCTCTTTTGCATACAAATTATGAAGTACCATTAAATGTAGAACTTGTTCCAGATGTTCCTGATGTAAAGCTAAATTTTTGCTATACACAAGTATATCATCAAGGAAAACAAGTACAAACTTACGCAAAAATGGTCGAAATGTTTCATTCATAATAGCCTGAAACGTAGAAGGTGCATTTGTAAGACCAAAAGGCATCACAAGAAATTCATAATGGCCTTGATGGGTGCAAAAAGTAGTTTTATGAACATCTTCTGCACGAACTTGAATTTGGTGGTCCCCCGATTGTAAATCCAGCTTTAAAAAAATAGTAGCACCATGTAATTTATGAAGCAACTCATCAACCGTAGGAATTGGAAACCTATCTTTTATTGTAATAGCATTTAGAGCTCTATAATCTGTACAAAATCTCCACGTGTCATCTTTCTTTTTTACCAGCAACACTGGAGATGAAAATGGGCTAGTACTGGGTTGAATTGTACCTGCATCCATCATTTCTGCCATCAATTGTTCAATTTCATTTTTATGAAAATACAGATACCTGTAAGGCTTGACATTTACAGGAGCTGAACCTGGTTGTAGCAGAATAGCATGATCGTTTTGTCTTTGAGGTGGTAGAGTAGTTAGTACAGAAAAAATATTCTTATATTGTTGCAATAAGGGCTGCAAAACAATATTGGAAGAATTACTTTTTTATTAGAACTCTCACAAACAGACAAACTAAAGAGTGCTGCAACTGATCCTGTTGATGCTAAACGACGTAGTCTTTTATATGGAATCTCTGAAATTGACCGATCTCGTATTTCTCGTAAAAGTACTTCTTTGTCATTTGATTTAAACTTCATTGTAAGATCTAGATAATCATGAATAACAGGATCCAAAGTCGCCAACCATGATACTCCTAGCACAATATCAGTCCCTACTATAGGCAATACATATAAATCTGTAATGATTCCATAACCCTGAATCATAAGTGTAGCACCTCTTACACACCCTTCACTTATTAATTTTTGCCCATTACCAGTGGCGAAAGCAATATCTGGTGTAGTTTCAATTGGTAACTTTATATAATGAGCTACCCGAGACTAGATAAAATTATGAGTACTTCCTCCATCCACCAACACTTGAATCGCCACTCCTGAACAATTACCTTGAAAACAAAGAGTAGTTGGAGAGTGATTACCTGAGAGAGCATTTAAAGATATCTCTGGCGATAGACATTCTTCTGAAGGCATTTCCTCATTCACATTGACCCCATCCATGAAGGCTTCATCGGTCTCGAACCCAGTATCCAAGATAAATAACTGAGGTTTAGTTTTACAACGGTGACCAGGTACATATTTTTCATCACAATTTTAGCAAAGTCCCTTCTCACGGCATAATTGCATTTCACGAGGTGATAAACGACGTACCGTAATTTGTGAGGAGACAGCCTGATGTGAGGGTTGTACCAAAGAACTTGATCTTGGCAGCGGCTGCCCAAAAGAATACGATCTATCACTTCGGTGAATTGGCTTGCGTTGTTCTGCCAATTTAGCCTCTTGCAACCGAGCCAATCCCATAGCGTGAGACAAAGACATTGGACGAAATGCTAAAACTTCTACCCTGATATCTGAACGAATACCAACAACATAGCAACTAATAAGAAATGAGTAAGATAAACCCAACGTCCTA
This sequence comes from Nemophila menziesii, assembly GCA_029959085.1. Lineage (NCBI taxonomy): Eukaryota > Viridiplantae > Streptophyta > Magnoliopsida > Boraginales > Hydrophyllaceae > Nemophila > Nemophila menziesii. The sequence goes on from JARWIR010000044.1 coordinate 1,841,491, forward strand.
TTTGCCAAAGCTTCAAATTGTGTCTGGTAAGCCTCCACACTCGATGTTTGCATTAGTTTAGCCAAAGCCCCTTGAGGATCTTCAAACTCTGGTGGACCAAAACGTACTTCCAATGCCCTAACAAACTGATCCCATGACACAAATTGATGATCTTGTGTCATCCATTGAAACTATGGAAGAGCACGACCATTCATATGAAAAGAACTGATGATTAAACGTTGATCTGAGGGAGTTCTATGATAATCAAAAAAACTTTCTGCCTTACAGATCCAACCAGAAGGATCCAATTCATAAAAACAAGGAAACTCGAAGCGCATCGGACGTGCTTGAACATGAGTAACATGTCCAAATCCAGGCGGAGTATTTCTTGGTGATGGAAACATGTTGGAATAATGGACATTTTATGTCGATCCAGAACCCACTTTCGGAAACACATCTGATGAATTGCATTCTGGTGTAGAGCAGGAGCCTTTTTGTGGAAACACTGAATTTTTTGTATCAGGCGGCCTTATCTGACCAATTGTTTCAATTGTTTGTTGTAATTTTCCAATTGAATTTTCTTGGGCTATAAATCTGCCATCCATTAATGTTAATTTCAGGGCAGTTTCATCTTGAAATTTTTGTAAGGCTTCATCCATCAATTTGAGTCGAGTTCCATCCGCCATAAAAACGCAATGAAAGCACCAAACTTGTAATGAATTGAAATGAACACATACGTTTTATTAATGGATATATGTATAAAAGATACAATGTATATACAACTATGATTGTACAGGATATACTTGATCGTAACTAAATAAACTAAACCTAAACCTAAAGAAAATATTTATTTTCTAGATGTCTTTATTGTCTTCATATGGACCTATATATAGATTCTAGAATAACCGTAACATTGAATAGATGAAGAACGGTTTTGCTTCTTAGGATTACACGTTGCATTGGATGATTAATGGGCTTCCACGTATCTAACAATAATCCTGTATAAATAAGAAGGACCCGTTGATTTTCTTTTGCTCCTTCGGATCATTACATGTTGGTGAACCTTCTCTTGGATCATTACAATATTATACCTCTCGCATTCTAAACAATACCAATTGACCTCCCCCGTTTAGTATATCCCGTTACATAATGAAAATCCACCAATACTAGATGGCTTCTACAGTTGTACACGCAATACAAATACACAATAAGCCAAAAAATACATGGACGAGCACAAAACCACGATCGATGAAAATAAATACAATATTGGATCCAACAATACATTCAATTTTGATCCTCCTTTTCCAATTTCATTTATGCTTCACAACAATAAAAATTGAAACCTAACATAATATATTGAAACATAAGGCCTACCATTACATTTATGGGGTATATGAAATTAATTGAATGAGTAAGAATTTTTGGAAAAGAAAAAAAAATGTTTATTTGTATGTAGTTGTCGAAAAACTATTGTATCCACAAAAGCTCTGATACCAAAATCACCAACCTTAACATGTCAGTTTTTATAAACGAGTAGATTTGGAGTCTTGAGGTCACCATGCACTATAATAGGGTTGCATGTGTACAGGTACATCATCATACCCTTTGCTACATTGAGAGCCATTTTATTTTTCTTTTTTATATGGTTATTTTGATCAAGCTTGCACATCGAGCGTACGTATATCATCAATACTAATTTTTTTGTCAAAATATATCATGAATACTATAAAATCGAACAAAAAATAAAACCAAAAAATAGGAATAAGTTAAAAAGAAAAGGACCAAAGCATAGTAATTTAAGCAGTGTAGGTTTACTTAAGTATCTTCCCACTTTTACAAACTATATCAATCAAATAAACAAAAGATATAATAAAATCTAGGTTGGTCAATAATCAGATAAAAATTAAGTAAATAAGTTCAATTACTAGACCAACAAAGAAAGATTAATCATGATAAAATTCTCAGAATGCCAATATCAAACACCATCAAATGGACAGGATCCCGTGAAAGATTATTTCTTCTTTTTAAACTTCTATGGTTGTTTAAATAGTCATCCACTTTGTAACAAATTGAACAAAAATGAAATGTTCCATTAGTGTCTTCTATAGCATATATTTGATCCAGCTGTAAAAGGAATAATTGACGGCACATTGTTAGACAAGTATTTCGGAAGGTAATTTCGACCATTATACATTTATGTATAATTTTTATTCTCCTCTTTCTACTAAACCAAGTTGAAAAGACATAGATACATATGTATGTTTTATCATATTGTAAAGTAATAAGTATTCTCTTTTACCACTACTCGTACATCTAATTGAGTTGTATTCTATATTTCTTTTCTAAAGAAAATTAAATTTTACTAATAGTACACATATTTTAGTTTTTCTATGTTACTCTTTCTCTATGTGAAAGTTTATAATAAATGAAAATATTAGATAACGATTACAAATTTAAAAAATTCATATTACAAACTAAACCTCCTATGAAGTCGGAAATCAATAAATCATATTTTTACATTATTCTTACATATTTTAAACTCTAAATATAATTTATATTTACGTTAAATTATAAATTTAATAAATTAATTAAAGTATAAAAACATATTTTTAGTCTAAAACTTACCTTGTAGAAGAAATGTCATGACCAACTATCACTTGTGAAATCATTTTCCTGTAAAAAATACTAATAAATTAAGATCACAATTTCATCAAAAGATTATGTTTTAATATCTAAATTGTTTCAAATAATTTATTTTATGAAAATTTATCTGTAAGACAAATAAATAAGATTGCATTCTAGTTATTAAAGGTTATACACAAATATATTAGGTATTACCAAAAAAAATACAATTAAAACAAATCACGTACCTAAAATTGATATTATAGGTTGTAAATCTTAGATTTGGGCTTAGAAAAAAAACATAAATTAATATAATTATCTAAAAGAAAATATAAACCTAGATCTACAAATGAGATGAAAAAATCAATTTTTTTTTTTAATTTCACCTCTAGTAATCTAAATATTTCTTCAAACTTTTTGTAGGTTTAATCATAAAATTGTTGAATGAAAAAAAAATATTCAGATTGTAAGAATTGAATAGACAAGGTGTATGATTATATTACGGCTTGAGATAAATGAAAGCGTGATGAAATTAAAAACTAGGTCATAGAATTTTCCCAAAATATTATAATCTTTTGTTGTTTTATGGGCCGAGCCTATTAGTTTAAATACATAAGACAATCAGACCATTTTCATTGGACCATATGTGTATGTATAAATTGTGGTTTTTTTATCTATTCAAATATAATTTTTAATTTAAAATACTCTCGTGTTTTAATTTATGTGTTTCCAAGGTGTAGGAATGTGTGTATATTTTATAAGATCTCTATTATTATGCAAGTTAATTAAAAAATATATAATTTAACAATATAATTATTTTAGTATTTTTTAACGAATTAAGTTTATATAAACGTCTTAGTAGAACTAGGAAAAAAATAGTTCTTTTAGAATTTAGCTATCAATATATAAGTTATTTTTCTTGTGGTTGGGTCCTCAAACACATACTATAGTGTCTTGATATAATTTTATAATCCAGACGAGAGAACAATGACCAATATAGCGTATATATGTATGATGAAAAACTAATCTTACATAATTAAATTTAAATAATAATTACTAATGTAATCTTAATATTGGTAAAATTAACTATCCTTCTTATGTTTTGCCTAAAATAATATATTATTTATCTTTTGATACTTTAATCATTTATTATATTAAAAAACAAAAAGAAAAACTCCTTATTTGTTGTGATATCGGTTTTTATGAGAAATAATGAAGGCTTTGGGAAACGTATGACATGTATGCATAGATTCATTGGAAAGAGAAAGAAGTGTAGGATAAATAAATAAATTTAACTTATTTAAAATTATAAAGATGTATATGAAGATAAGGTGATATTGATAGGATGAGAACAAATGGATATAATGTTGACTCGAACGATGAATTTATTAAGCAAGAAAATAAAAAAGAAAATGAAACTTTTTCTGTTTATGTTACCCTAGTTTTACATAATGTTAGGGCGATTAAGAATGAATAGAATGAGCAAGAGAAGGTTATTGAAATAAGTGTACCAAATTAAAGATCTCTTAGTTTGTTATTGATATTGAGAAATGACTAAATTTTTTAGAATAGTTTCCAAAATTGAAAGAAAATATATCGTACAAGTATCGAATACATAATTATTTAGATAAAATTTACATCCAACAATAGCCCTATAACAATTGTTGAAACTAATATCTCTTCTTGGCGATCTATTACATTACACGTGACTAATAGCCAAATATAATTTACATTTGATAAATTAATTAAAATATATAAAAAGAGAACGATTAAATGTTATCTATGTTGGAGAATAACATAGATAGTATACATGTATAGTTAGGGAAATAACAATAATATATGCGATACAATAGGTTTCTAAATCTTGCAACTAGATAACTCATTTACAACGTACGACTAAGAAAAATGGTTTGTCGTTGTGGGTTTATCTTATTGTTAGTTCATCATAATGTCAAGGAAGTACATCACATAAGTACATTGGCGTGCAGGTAACGACCTATTATAGTCCCATAGACAAACTATGGTCGTCTACCAAAAATAAATTAAGATCTTTTTGTAATAACTAGGAGATGATATAGAGAGATAAAAAATAACCTTAATATATTCTTTTGTTGAGTTTACTTTTTAAATTGAAACATTAAGATTATAAATATAGTTATTACTTTGAAAAGTATATAAAAAGACATTAAAAGGAAAGATAGACACATATATGTACATACAAAGTTTATTATACCACATTTATTCACTCAAATTTTGAAAAATAATTAGTTGATGTGTGGAAAAATATAGAAACGATTTCATACCAATAAATTACCCAAATTCGGTAACACTGGTTAATTACTATAATGTTAAATAAGTGAGATATTGTGCTTGATTATAACAATTGAAAACAACTTTAGATTCACATATTACCTATTTCTAAAACCCACAAATCTTAACCAACAATTCTTTATTAAACCGTTAAACCACTAAACCCTATAATATATAACCATTGAAAACACCTTTAGATTCACATATTAACCGTTATCATTTAATATGTATATATATTTAATATAAATAATATATAACTACTACTAATTTCTAACATAATCAACCATTTAATTCAATTTTATAGCTTTAAAAGACTAAATCTTGTTAGTTTTAGTATATATATATACTTTTTGTGTTACATAGTTTTCGCAACATTATATTAAATCTATCAAGGTATAATTTACATGTATATCTAGATTTGTATTAATAAATTTAGAAGTTGGAATATTAATTTAAAGTTAATTAATATTTATAAATGGACCCAAGGCCATTATGATTTTACTTCTTGTAGCTTATATATATATATATATATATATATATATATGTATAAAAGGATGATTTTATTTTAGCAACTCATACATATAATATATAATACATACAATAAGTAAGGATAAGTTAACATGTTATACTATATGAAAAACCAACCCAACACACTTTTATATATTATTTTTATATATATTATGTTTTTTCAATGCTAAAAGTTAAAAATAAAATTAGTCTCTCTTATTAAGCTCCTCCTACATTTCATATAGTTTTTACTCTATTTATTTCCAAAAGAAAATCTAATTTTCATAACTTATAACTATGCTATTTTATCTCGACCCATATATTGAATAAATTATATTAGTAAGTAATGACTACAAAAGTAGAAAAAACTCACATCATAAACTCCCCTCATATTGTCTGGGTAATCAACAAAGCATATACTTCATAATATTCGTTCATAAAAAATGGATAAATATTAACACATTACATGAAGTATTTCCAAAAATGTTATACCTCCAAGATTATAAACAATACCCGTAATGAAACTACAACAATACTACATGGCTCCTACAGTTGTACACGCAACACAAATACACAATAAGCCAGAAAAAACATGGACAAGCACAAAACCACGATCGATAAAAATAAATACAATATTGGATCCCACAATACAGTCAATTTGGATCTTCCTTCTCCAATTTCATTTATGCTTGACAACAATAAAAATCGGAGCCTAATATAATATATTGAAACATAAGGCTTATGGGGTATATTAAAATTGATTGAATGACTTAGAGTTTTTGGAAAAGAACAAAAACTTTTATTCGTGTGTAGTTGTCGAAGATCTATTGTATCCACAAAAGCACTGATACCAAAATCACCAACCTTAACATGTCAATTTTTATAAACGTGTAGATTTAGAGTCTTGAGGTCGTTGCATGTGTGCAGGTATTTCATACACTTTGCCATATCGAGAGCAAAATTTATTCTTCTGTTTTATATGTTTATTTTGATCAGGCTTGCACTTCGAGTACCTATATCATCAATACTATTTTTTTGTCAAAATATATTATCAATACTATAAAATCGAACAAAAAATAAAACCAAAAATTAGGAATAAGTTAAAAAGAAAAGGACCAAAGCATAGTAATTTAAGAAGTGTAGGTTTACTTAAGTTTCTTTCCACTTTTACAAACTGTATCAATCAAATTAAAAAAAAGAGATAGTAAAATCTAGATTGGTCAATAATCAAATAAAATTCAAGTAAATAAGTTCAATTACTAGACCAACAAAGAAAGATAAATGACGATAAAATTCTCTGAATACTATTGTCAAACACCATCAAATGGACAGGTGAAAGATTGTTTCTTCTTTTTAAACTTCTATGGTTGTTTAAATAGTAATTCATTTTCCAACAAATTGAACAAAATTGAAATGTTCCATCGATATGTTGTATCAGTGGCTTCTGTAGCAGATATTTGATCCAACTATAAATAGAATAAGTGATGGCTCATTGTTAGACAAGTATTTCTGAAGGTAATTTCGACCATTATACATTTAATTTGTATTAGTGACCAACACACTTTTCTGTATAATTTTTATTCTCCTCTTTCTACTACATGAAGTTGAAAAGATATGGATACATATGTATGTTTTATCATATTTAAAATTAAAAAGTATTCTCTTTTACCACTACTCGTATATCTAATTGAGTTGTGTTCTCTATTTCTTTTCAAAAGAAAATTAAATTTTACAAATTTTACAAATAGTACACATATTATAATTTTTCTATGTTACTCTTTCTCAATATGAAAGTTTAGAATAAATGAAAACAGTAGATAATGATAACAAATTTTAAAAATTAATATGATAAACTAAACCTCCTATGGAGATGGAATTATAAATTTAATAAATTAATAAAAGTATAAAAAAATATTTTTAGTCTAAAACTTATCTTGTAGAAGAAATGTCACGACCAACCACAGCTTGTGAAGTCATTTTCCTGTATAAAATACTAATAAATTAAGATCACAATTTCATCACAATATTATGTTTTAAGATCTAAATTGTTTCAAATAATGTATTTTATGAAAATTAATATGTAAGACAATAAATAAGTTTGCATTCTAGTTATTAAAAGGTGTGCAGATTATAACAAAATATTAGGTAATACCAAAAAAATACAATTAAAACAAATCACGTACATGAAATTGATATTATAGGCTGTAAATCTTAGATTTAGGCGTAGAAAAAACATAAATAATATAATTATCTAAAAGAAAATATAAATCTAGATCTACAAATGAGATGAAAAAATCAATTTCTTTTTTAATTTCACCTTTTAGTAATCTAAATATAACTCTTCAAACTTTTCGTAGGTTTAATCAAAAAATTGTTGAATGAAATAAAATTATTCAATTTCTGAAGATCGTAATAAATGAATAGACGAGGTGTATGATTATATTATGACTTGAGATAAATGAAAACGTGATGAAATGAAAAACTAGGTCATAGAAGTTTCCCTGAATATTATAATTTTTTGTTGTTATATGCGTTGGGCCTATTACTTTAAATACATAAGAAAAATTAGACCATTTTCATTGGGTCATATGCTTATGTATAAATTGTAGTTTTTTTGTCTACTCAAATATAATTTTTAATTTAAAATACTCTCGTGGTTTAATCTATTTATGTGTATCTAAGGTGCAGGCATGTGTGTCTATTTTATAAGATCTCTAATATTTTGCAAGTTGATTAAAAAATATATAATTTAACGATATAATGATTTTAGTATGTTAACGAATTAAGTTGATTTAAATGTCTTAGTAGAAATAGAAAAAAATTAGTTCTTTTAGAATTTAGCTATCCATATATAAGTTATTTTCCTTGTGGTTGGAACCTTAAACACATACTATAGTATCTTGATATAATTTCATAATACAGAGGAGATAGCAATTACCGATATCACGTATATATGTATGTTGAAAAACCAATCTTATGGAAGTTTAATATACTATTATTATAAAAATGTTATTATCATATGAGTACAGTGGAGACAATTCTTACATAATTAATTTTAAATAATATTTATTAATCTAATCTAAATATTGGTAAAATTAACAATACTTATTATGATTTGCCTAAAAAATATAATATTTATATTTTGATACTTTTATCATTGATTATATTGAAAAACAAAAAGAAAACCTCCTTATTTATTGAGATATCGGTTTTTATGAGAAATAATAAAGTCTTTGGGAAATGTAAGACATGTATGCATAGATTCACCGGAAAGATGTGTACGAAAAAGAAATAAATTTAACTTATTTAAAAATATAAAGACGTAGATATTGATAGGATGAGAACAAATGGTTATAATGTTGACTCGAACGATGAATTTATTAAGAAGGAAAAGAAAAAAGAAAATGACACTTTTTCTGTTTATTTTACCCTAATTTTACATAATGTTAGGGTGATTAAGAATGAATAGAATGAGCGAGAGAAGGTTATAAAATGAGTGTACCAAAATAAAGATCTCTTAGTTTATTATTGATATGGAGAAATGACCAAATTTTTTAGAATAGTTTCCAAAATTGAATGAAAATATATCGTACAAGTATCGAATATATAATTATTTAGATAAATTTTACATCCAACAATAGCCCCATAACGAATGTTCAAACTAATATCGCTTCTTGGCCATCTATTATATTACACGTAACTAGTAGCCAAATATAATTTACATTTGATAAATTCATTAAAATTTATAAAAAGACAACTTGATTAAATGTTATATATGTTGGAGAACAACATAGATATTATACATGTATAGTTAGGGAAATAACAATAATATATGTGATACAATAGTTTTCTGAATCTTGCAACTTGATAATTCGTTTACAACGTACGACTAAGAAAAATGGGTTGTCGTTGTGCACTACTAGAAACAGCATGTTTACCAACGAAAAATTACCGGCGACCCGTATTTCGCCAGTAATTTTTCAAAATTAGCGACGAAAGGTTTTTACCAATGAAAAAAGAATTGACGTAAACTAGCGACGCGGAAATTCGTCGTTAATTTGGTATTTTTTGCCGGTAATAATTTTTATTTTTATTTGATTTTTTTATTTTCGAAGTGTCATCGCTATATTTGCGACACAGCATGTCGTCTCTATTTGTGTTGGTAACTGACGATGTGAGTGGAATTACGGACAATTTACGGTCGTCGCTAATTAAAAATCAATTTAATGGAGACAGCAGGTTTTTTAACTCACAAAACTACCTAAAACCCCAAAAAAATCTTCCGATTTTCTCCTAAAAAACAAAACTAAATTTCTTTTTTTTAATTTCTAATTGCTTCTCCACTTCATCTTGCACCATTCCCGGGTTAATAATCAAGGTAGTGCACCATCAATATCCAATTTCATCACACAATTTAAGGTAATTGCATCAAATTCCCTTTTTAATTTTTTTGATTTCTAATTGTGTTTTATTATTGTTATATGGTTTGATTAGTTGAATTAATACATTTTCAAGGTGGGGCATTATCATCATTCTTCATCTTATCCATCCAATTCAAGGTATTTTCAATAAATTTCATGTTTTTTAAATTTTTTATTTATTTGATTATACTAGCTAGTTGATATAACATAGGATTAGGTTCATGAATTACATGTTTGTTGGTTGACTTGTTTATTATTATGTTGTAATTTATGCATGTGTTGTGTTATTTATACTATGTGCTCATATATTTTTAATTGTTTAATTAATTGTATGAATTATTTTATATATTTATTGTGTATTTTCAATTTTATTTATTCAATGGTTTGTAATATTTATTCATTCAATGAGTTGGTAATTTTTATTATGTTATTTATTGTGTTGTAATTTTTATTCATTTTATTCATTGGGTTGTAATAATTATATTTTTTATTTTTATATGAATGTAGTCGCATAGTTTAATAAAATTGCTGCTAAGAGATGGCTTCTGGTATGGATAAGAGTTGGATCGATACGACGGATTATTACACGGAAGAATATGTTTTTGGGGTTTTCAAGTTTATCGAATTTTCTAAAAAAAGTAAAGGTTATACTGGTTTCTTGTCTTGCCCATGTAAGAAGTGTAATAATTACTGTCGATTAAAAACCGAACAGGTTAGGGCCCACCTTCTAAAAGACGGGTTTAAGCATACATACTAGGTTTGGACAAAACACGGTGAGGATGAGATACAAACACAAACACCCCATGCAAGTCAAGATCTAATTATAGTAAATGAAATTCAACATGTTTATGACGACGTGAAACAAAGTTACGATGTTGGTGGACACCCGGGAGATATCGATATGAGAGATGCACATCTTCCAAGTTAAGCAGTTTCGAAACATTGTTCGAAGAACTGGAGACAGAATTATATCCTGATTGTACATCGATGAGTTCGTTGAATTTCATTTCTGAGCTTATGCACGCAAAAGTAAAGAACAAATGGAGTAACACCTCATTCACCGAGCTATTGGAGTTGTTGGGTCGTATTTTGCCCAAACCTCACTATTTGCCCGATTCTTATGAAACATGCAACAAGAAGATGAAAAGTTTGGGTATGGGGTATATTACTATCGATGTTTGTTTGAACGCTTGTGCCATTTTTTACAAAGAGAATAAAGACCTCGACAAGTGTCCAGTATGTAGTGAGTCTATATGGGACCCAAAGAAGGGTAACAAAGTACCGCATAAGAAGTTTCGTTACTTTCCGATTGCTCCGAGATTGCAGCGACTATACGCTTCGAAGCACACCGCTGAAGACACGATATGGCACCATACTGGAAAGAGTGCCGATCCAGATGTGTTGCGTCATCAGGTTGATGGTGATAGTTGGAAGAGATTTGCAGCGCTACATCCTGAGTTTGCTAGCGAACCTCGTAATGTATATTTGGGTCTCGATATCGACGGTTTTTGTCCTTTCTCTATGCAGAACAACTCGTACAACATGTGTCCTGTCATATTGACCATCTATAACTTGCCACCGTGGGTATGCATGAAGGAAACTACATTCTAGCTTTGTTTGTTGATTCCTGGACCCCGTTCACCCGGTAAGGACATGGATGTCTTTTTTCAACATGTTATAGATGAGTTGGACGAGTTATGGGATAAAGGGATCCTTACGTATGATGCCCACAAGAAGGAAGAGTTTACGATGAAGATTTGTTTGTTATCGACGACTAATGATTACCCCGCTAGGTCATACACTTCAGGATGGTCGGGTCAAGGTTACTTAGCTTGTCCCGAATGCATGGATTCTACTCCGTCATTGAGGGTGAAAAAAGCGGTTGTTTACTTTGACCATAGACGTTGGTTACCTGCCGTACATCGATTTAGAAGCGAAAGCGTTTTGTACCCAAAATCCGATCATAGGGGTCCACCGAATAAATATAGTCCTGCCGATATTCAGACACCGTTAAATGGGCTTCCCATTGTGTTTCCCGCTAAACACATGGATTTTGGGGGAAAGATCGTGAAGTAAACTGTTCCACAACGATTCAATTGGAAGAAAAAGACTATATTCTATCGTTTACCTTATTGGTCCAAAAACTTGTTGAAACATAACATTGACGTTATGCATTGCGAGAAAAATATGTGTGACGCTCTTCTCGGTACAGTTATAGGTCTTGATGGGAAAGTTAACAAAGATAACGTGAAAGCGAGAACGGATCTTGAGGTTATGAAAATCAGGAAAGATTTGTGGTTGACATCGAAAGGAGGTAAAGCGATCCTGAACCGAGGAAAGTATACTTTATCAACGGAAAAGCGCACAATATTTCTTGACTGGCTGAAGGCACAAAACTTTCCCGACGGTTTCGCATCTAGTATGAGAAATAATGTTCAAAGAGATACGGGAAAGATTATCGGAATGAAATCTCACGACTATCACGTGATGATGAAGTATCTTTTCGTGGCTAGTATCCCAGGGCTCATTGAAGACAAAGCGATTAGTGATGTGATTCTTGGGTTAGCTAACGTGCTCGGTTGTTTTATTTGTTTGTAAGTGGTACAAAATGGCTGATGCGAGGACAGAACATGGGGTAACCATTATCAAGACATCAAACTTTGAGTGGGCCGACCAACCATACATTTTAGCATCGCAGGCCAAAAAAGTGTTTTACATCAACGAGATTAATGCAAAGAAATCAATGAAGGGCTGGAAAGCCGTTTGGTAAATAAACGATCGACGCGGATGGAGTCCTGAGTTATGGGGTTCCGAATCACTACCTACTGGGAATGAGAGGATCAGCATACCTTTGGTTAACACTGGGACGGTTTCCGATACGATGAACTTGGAATCCACCGAGGAGATCGAGATTGACCCATCTCATTTTCGTATTGATTTGGCTTTTGATATGGTTATTGATGAAAACGAGGAAATTGATGATGACACGTGGGAAGAATATGGGGATAAAGAAAAACCTATAGAGGTTGATAGCGATGATGAACCTATAGATATTAGTGGATATGAAACTGATTAGGAGAATTTTTTTTTTATTATTTGTCTCAAAACATTTTGTTGGTTTTTTGAGTTGAATTTGAATTTCTTCTGATACACTCAAGATTGACTCAAATACACTGAACACTCAAGTTTGACTCTAAATGTTGACTGAATACCATAAACACTAACATTTGACTCTAATAGTTGACAGAATACAACATTTGACTCTAATAGTTGACTGAATACCCCTAACACTCATGTTTGACTTTAAATGTTGACTGAATACCCCCAATCACTCAAGTTTGACTCTAAATGTTGAATGAATACCCCAAACACTAACATTTGACTCTAAATGTTGACTGAATACCCCCAAACACTCAAGTTTGACTCTAAATATTGACTAAATACCCCAAACACTCAAGTTTGACTCAAATAGTTGACTGAATACCCCAAACACTCAAGTTTGTCTCTAATAGTTGACTGAATACCCCCAAACACTAACATTTGACTCTAATAGTTGACTGAATACCCCTAACACTCAAGTTTGACTCTAATAGTTGACTGAATACCCCAAACACCAACATTTGACTCTAAATATTGATTGAATACCCCAAACACTCAAGTTTGACTCAAATAGTTGACTGAATACCCCAAACACTAAAGTTTGACTCTAATAATTGATTGAATACCCCAAACACTAACATTTGACTCTAAATGTTGACTGAATACCCCAAACACTCAAGTTTGACTCAAATAGTTGACTGAATACCCCAATACTCAAGTTTGACTATAATAGTTGACTGAATACCTCAAACACTCAAGTTTGTCTCTAATAGTTGACTGAATACCCCAAACACTCAAGTTTGACTCTAAATGTTGACTGAAAACCCCAAACACTTACATTTGACTCTAATAGTTGGCTGAAAACCCCAAACACACAAGTTTGACTCTAATAGTTGACTGAATACCCCAAACGCTCAAGTTTGACTGTAATAGTTGACTGAATACCCCAAATACTCAAGTTTGACACTAATAGTTGACTGAATAACCCAAACACTCAAGTTTGACTCTAATAGTTGACTAAATACCCAAACACTCAAGTTTGACTCTAATAGTTGACTAAATACCCAAACACTAACATTTGACTCTACATGTTGCCTGAATACACCAAACACTCACGTTTGACTCAAATAGATGACTGAATACCCCCAAACACTCAAGTTTTACTCTAATAGTTGACTGAATACCCCAAACACTAACATTTGACTCTAAATGATGACTGAATACCCCCAAACACTCAAGTTTGACTCAAATAGTTGACTGAATACCCCAAACACTCAAGTTTGACTCATATAGTTGACTGAATACCCCAAACACTCAAGTTTGACTCTAATAGTTGACTGAATACCTCAAACACTCAAGTTTGACTCTAATAATCGACTGAATACCCCAAATACTCAAGTTTGACTCTAAATATTGATTGAAAACCCCAAACACTAACATTTTACTCTAATAGTTGGTTGAATACCCCAAACACTCAAGTTTGACTCTAATAGTTGACTGAATACCCCAAACACTCAAGTTTGACTCTAATAGTTGACTGAATACCCCAAACACTCAAGTTTGACTCTAATAGTTGACTGAATACCCCCCCAAACACTCAAGTTTGACTCTAATAGTTGACTAAATACCCCCAAACACTCAAGTTTGACTCTAATAGTTGACTGAATAACCCAAACACTAACATTTGACTCTAAATGTTGTCTTTATACCTCAATCTCTCAAGTTTGACTCTAATAGTTGACTGAATACCCCAAACACTCAAGTTTGACCCTAATAGTGGACTGAATACCCCAAAAATGTTTATTTGTGTGTAGTTGTCGAAGAACTATTGAATCCACAAAAGCTCTGATACCAAAATCACCAACCTTAACATGTTTGTTTTTATAAACGAATAGATTTGGAGTCTTGAGGTCTCGATGCACTATAATAGGGTTGCATGTGTGCAGGTACTTCATACCTTTTGCCACATCGAGAGCCATTTTTTTTTATTATATGGTTATTTTGATCAAGCTTGCACATCGAGCGTACGTATGTCATCAATACTATTTTCTTCTCAAAATATATCATCAATACTATAAAATCGAACAAAAAATAAAACCAAAAAATAGGAATAAGTTAAAAAGAAAAGGACCAAAAGCATATTAATTTAAGTAGTGTAGGTTTACTTAAGAATCTTCCCACTTTTACAAACTGTATAAATCAAATAAACAAAAGATATAGTAAAATCAAGATTGTTCAATAATTAGATAAAAATCAAGTAAATAAGTTCAATTACTAGACCAACAAAGAAAGATAAATCACGAAAAAATTCTCTGGATACCAATTTCAAACACCATCAAATGGACAGGATCCCGTGAAAGATTGTTTCTTCTTTTTAAAATTCTATGATTGTTTAAATAGTAATCCACTTAGCAACAAATTGGACAAAAATGAAATGTTCCATTAGTGGCTTCTATAGCAAATATTTGATCAAGCTATAAAAGGAATAAGTGACGGCTCATTAGACCATTATTTCGAAAGGTAATTTCGACCATTATACATTTAATTCCTATTAGTTACCAATACACTTTTCTGTATAATTTTTATTCTCATCTTTCTATTACACCAAGTTTAAAAGACATGGATACATATGTATGTTTTATCATATTGTAATGTAATAAGTATTCTCTTTTACCAC
The DNA here is from genome assembly GCA_029959085.1 of Nemophila menziesii. NCBI lineage: Eukaryota > Viridiplantae > Streptophyta > Magnoliopsida > Boraginales > Hydrophyllaceae > Nemophila > Nemophila menziesii. The sequence continues at coordinate 1,857,106 of JARWIR010000044.1, forward strand.
TACCCGTATATCTAATTGAGTTGTTTTCTCTATTACTTTTCAAAAGGAAATTAAATTTTACTAATAGTACACATATTATAGTTTTTCTATGTTACTCTTTCTCTGTAACAAAGTTTAGAATAAATTAAAATAGTAGATAATGATTACAAATTTAAAAAATTCATACGATAAACTAAACCTCCTATTGAGTCGGAAATCAATAAATCATATTTATTACATTATTCTTACATATTTTAAACTCTAAATATAATTTATATTTACGTTAAATTATAAATTTAATAAATTAATTAAAGTATAAAAACATATTTTTAGTCCAAAGTTTACCTTGTAGAATAAATGTCATGACCAACAATCACTTGTGAAATCATTTTCCTGTACAAAATACTAATTAAATAAGGTCACAATTTTATCAAAATATTATGTTTCAATATCTAAATTGTTCCAAATAATGTATTTTATGAAAATTAACGTGCAAGACAAATAAATAAGATTGCATTCTAGTTATTAAATGTGTGCAGATTATACACAAAAATATTAGGTAGTACCAAAAAATTACAATTAAAACAAATCACGTATCTAATATTGATATTATAGGCTATAAATATTAGATTTGGGCGTAAAAAAAACATAAATTAATATAATTATCTAAAGAAAATATAAATCTAGATCCACAAATTAGATGAAAAAATCAATCTTTTTTTTAATGACACCTCCAGTAAACTAAATATCTCTTCATACTTTTTGCAGGTTTAATCATAAAATTGTCGAATGAAAAAAAATTATTCAATTTCTGAAAATTGTAAGAAATGAATAGACGAGGTGTATAGTTATATTACGGCTTGAGATAAATGAAAGCATGATGAAATGAAAAACTAGGTCATAGAAGTTTCCATAAATATTATAATTTTTTGTTGTTTTATGGGTCGGGCCTATTAGTTTAAATACATAAGAAAAATTAGACCATTTTCATTCGGCCATATACGTATGTATAAATTATGGTTTTTTATGTATTCAAATATAATTTTTAATTTAAAATACTCTCGCGTCTTAATTTATTTATGTGTATTCAAGGTGCATGCATGTGTTTATATATTATAAGATCTCTAATATTTTGCAAGTTGATTAAAAAATATATAATTTAACGATATAATAATTTTAGTATGTTAACAAATTAAGTTGATTTAAATGTCTTAGTAGAACTAGGAAAAAATTAACTCTTTTAGAATTTAGCTATCCATATATAAGTTATTTTTCTTGTGGTTGGGTCCTCACACACATACTATAGTATCTTGATATAATTCTATAATCCAGACGATAGACGATGACCAATATCACGTATATATGTATGATGAAAAATTAATCTTATGGAAGTTTAATATAGTATTATTATAAAAATGTTATGATAATATGAGTACAGTGGAGACAATTCTTATATAATTAATTTTAAATAATATTTATTAATCTAATCTTAATATTGGTAAATTTAACTATCATTAATATGATTTGCCTAAAAAAATTTAATATCTATCTTTTGATACTTTAATCATTGATTATATTGGAAAAACAAAAATAAAAAATCCTTATTTGTTGAGATATCGGTTTTTATGAGAAATAATAAAGTCTTTGCGAAATGTATGACATGTATGCATAGATTCATTGGAAAGAAGTGTACGAAAAAATAAATATATTTAACTTATTTAAAAATATAAAGATGTATATGAAGATAAGGTGATAGTGATAGGATTAGAACACATGGTTATAATGTTGACTCGGACGATGAATTTATTAAGCAAGAAAAGATAAAAAGAAAATGACAATTTTTCTGTTTATGTTACCCTAGTTTTACATAATGTTAGGGTCATTAAGAATGAATAGAATGAGCGAGAGAAGGTTATAAAATGAGTGTACCAAAATAAAGATCTCTTGGTTTATTACTGATATGGAGAAATGACCAAATTTTTTAGAATATTTTCCAAAATTGAAAGAAAAAAATATTGTACAATTATAGAATATATAATTATTTAGATAAAATTTACATCCAACAATAGCCCCCTAACCAATGTTGAAACTAATATCTCTTCTTGGCCATCTATTATATTACACATTACTAGTAGCCAAATATATATTACATTTGATAAATTCATTAAAATTTATAAAAAGACAACTTGATTAAATGTTATCTATGTTGGAGAACAACAAAGATAGTATGCGTGTATAGTTGGAGAAATAACAATAATATATGTGATACAATAGGTTTCTAAATCTTGCAAGTAGATAATTCATTTACAACGTAAGACTAAGAAAATTGGTGTGCCGGTTTGGGTTTATCTTAGTGTTAGTTCCTCATAATGTCAAGGAAGTACATCACATAAATACATTGGCGTGCATGTACGGATTGATTTTAGTCACATGGACAAACTATGGTCATCTACCAAAAATTAATTAAGATCTTTCTGTAATAACTAGGAGATAATATAGACGGATAAAAAAATAACCTTAATATATCCTTTTGTTGACATTAATTTTTAAATTGTAACAATAAGGTATAAATACAGGTATTACATTGAAAAGTATATAAAAAGACATTTAAAGGATAGATAGACACGTATATGTACATACAAAGTTTATTATACAACATTTATTTACTCAAAATTTGAAAAATAATATGTTTATACGTGGAAAAATATAAAAATGATTTCATAACAATAAATTACCCAAATTCAGTAACATTGGATAATTACTAAAATGTTAAATAAGTGAAATATTGTGCATAATATGTAACCATTGAAAACAAATTTAGATTCACATATTGCCTATTTTTAAAACCCATAAATCTTAACCAACAATTCTTTATTAAACCATTAAACCACTAAACCCTATAATATATAACCACCGAAAACACATTTAGATACACATATTAACCACTGTCATTTAATATATATATATATATATATACAATATAAATGAAATATATAACTACTACTAATTTCTAACATAATCAACCATTTAATTCATTTTTATAGCTCAAAAAAACTAAATCTTGTTAGTGTTCTTTTTGTGTTACACGGTTTTCGCAACATTATATTAAATCAATCAAGGTATAATTTACATGTATATCTTGTTGTATTAATAAATTTAGAAGTAGGAATATTAATTTACCGTTAATTAATATTTATAAATGGACCCAAGGCCATTATAATTTTACTTCTTGTTACAAATATATATATATATATATATATATATATATATATAAAAGGATGATTTTATTTTAACAACTCATACACATAATATATAATACATACAATAAGTAAGAAAAATAACATGTGATGCTATATGAAAAACCAATCCACCACACTTTTATATAAATTTTTATATAACTTTTGTTTTTTCAACGCTAAAAGTTAAAAATAAAACTGTTCTCTCTTATTAAGCTCCTTCTACATTTAATATAGTTTTTCACTCTATTTATTTCCAAAAGAAAATCAAATTTTACTAATAGTACATAACTTATAATATTTTATGTTATTTTTTCCACCCATATTTTGAATGAATAATATTAGTAATTAATGACTACAAAAGTAGAAAAAACCTACATGAGAAACTCCCATCATATCGTCCGGGTCATCAACAAATCATGTACTTCATAATATTTGTCCCTATTTTAAATGAATAATTACTAACACATTACATGATGTATTTCCAAAAATGTTATACCTCCAAAATTCTAAACAATACCAATTGACCTTCCCCAATTAGTATAACCTGTCACATAATGAAAATCCACCAATACTACATGGCTCCTACAGTTGTACACACAATACAAATCAATAATATGCCAAAAAAACATGGACAAGTACAAAACCACGATCGATGAAAGTAAATACAATATTGGATCCAACAATACATTCAATTTGAATTCTCCTTCTCCAATTTCATTTATGCTTGACAACAATAAAAATTGAAACCTAACATAATATATTGAAACATAAGGCTGATTTTGAATTATCTACCATTACATTTATGGGGTATATGAAGTTGATTGAATGAGTGAGAATTTTTGGAAAAGAACAAAAACGTTTATTTGTGTGTAGTTGTCGAATATCTATTGTATCCACAAAATCTCGGATACCAAAATCACCAACCTTAACGTGTCAATTTTTATAAACGAGTAGATTTGGAGTCTTGAGGTCTCGATGAACTATAACAGTGTTGCATGTGTGCAGGTACTTCATATCCTTTGCCACATCCAGAACCATTTTTATTTTTCTTTATTATATGGTTATTTTGATCAGGCTTGCACATCGAGTGCACGTATATTATCAATACTATTTTTTTGTCAAAATATATCATCAATACTATAAAATTGACCAAAAATAAAACCATAAAATAGGAATAAGTTAAAAAGAAAAGGACTAAAGCATAGTAATTTAAGCAGTGGAGGTTTTCTTAAGTATCTTCCCACTTTTACAAACTGTATCAATCAAATAAACAAAAGATATAGTAAAAAATAGATTGGTAAATAATCAAATAAAAATCAAGTAAATAAGTTCATTTACTAGACCAAGAAAGAAAGATAAATAACGATAAAATTCTCCGAATACCATAATCAAACACCATCAAATGGACGAGATCCCGTGAAAGATTGTTTCTTCTTTTTAAACTTCTATAGTTGTTTAAATAGTATTCCACTTTGCAACAAATTGAACAAAAATGAAATATTCCATCGTCAAGTATTTCTGAAGGTAATGTCGAATATTTTACATTTAACTCCTATTAGTAACCAACAAACTTTTCTGTATAATTTTTATTCTCCTCTTCTACTACACCAAGTTGAAAAGACATGGATACATATGTATGTTTTATCATATTTTAAATTAAAAAGTATTCTCTTTTACCACTACTCTGTACATCTAATTGAGTTGTATTCTATATTTCTTTTCAAAAGAAAATTAAATATTACTAATAGTACACATATCATAGCTTTTCTATGTTACTCTTTCTCTGTATCAATGTTTAGAATAAATGAAAATAGTAAATAATGATTACAAATTTAAAAAATTCATATGATAAACTAAACCTCCTATGGAGTCGACATATTTTTTATATTATTCTTACATATTTTAAACTCTAAATATAATTTATATTAATGTCAAATTATAAATTTAATAAATTAATAAATGTATAAAAACATATTTTTAGTCTAAAACATACCTTGTAGAAGAAATGTCATGACCAACAACCACTTGTGAAATCATTTTCCTATACAAAATACTAATAAATTAATATCACAATCAATCAAAATATTATGTTTTAAGATCTAAATTTTTATAAATAATGTAATTTCTAAAACTTAATATGTAAGACAAATAAATAAAATTGTATTCTAGTTATTAAAAGGTGTGCAAATTATACACAAAACTATTAGGTAATACAAAAAACAAATATAATTAAAACAAATCACGTACCTGAAAGTGATATTATAGGCTGTAAATTTGGGTGTAGAAAAAAAACATAAATAATATAATTATCTAAAAGAAAATACAAATCTAGATTTACAAAGAAGATGACAAAATCAATTTATTTTTTAATTTCACCTCTAGTAATCTAAATATCTCTTCAAACTTTTTGTAGATTTAATAATAAAATTGATGAATGAAAAAAAATTATTCAATTTCTTGGACATTGTAAGAAATGAATAGACGAGGTGTATGATTATATTACGGCTTGAGATAAACGAAAGCGTGATGAAATGATAAACTAGGTCATAGAATTTTCCCTAAATATTATAATCTTTTGTTATTTTATGAGCCTATTAGTTTAAAAACATAATAAAAATTAGACCATTTTCATTGGTCCATATATGTATGTATAAATTGTGGTTTTTTTATCAATTCAAATATAATTTTTCATTTAAATTACTCTCGTGTTTTAATTTATTTATGTGTACCCATGGTGTAGGCATGTGTGTACATTTTATAAGATCTCTAATATTTTGCAAGTTGATTAAAAAATATATAATTTAACGATATAATTATTTTAGTATTTGTTAACGAATTAAGTTGATATAAATGTCTTAGTAGAACTAGGAAAAAATTAGTTCCTTTAGAATTTAGCTATCCATATATAAGTTATTTTTCTTGTGGTTGGGTCCTTAAACACATACTATATTATCTTGATTTAATTTTATAATCCATATGAGAGAACAATGACCAATATCACGAATATATGTATGGTGAAAAACTAATCTTATGGAAGTTTAATATATTATTATTATAAAAATGTTATGATAATATGAGTACAGTGGAGACAATTTTTACATAATCAATTTTAAATAATATTTATTAATCTAATCTTAATATTGGTAAATTTAACTATCCTTATTATGATTTGCCTTAAAAAATATAATATTTATCTTCTGATACATTAATCACAAAAGTAAGTAATGAATAAATAATATTAGTAAGTAATGACTACAAAAGTAGAAAAAAACTGACATGATAAACTCCCATCATATCGTCAGGGTCATCAACAAATCATATACTTCATAATATTCATCCATATATAAAATGGATAATTATTAACACATTCCATGAACTATTTTCAAAAATATTATACCTCTCGCATTCTAAACAATACCAATTGACCTCCCCCGTTTAGTATACCCCGTTACGTAATGAAAATCCACCAATACTAGATGGCTTCTACAGTGGTACACGCAATACAAATACACTATATTCTAAAAAATACATGGACAAGCACAAAACCACGATTGATGAAAATAAATACAATATTGGATCCAACAATACAAATTCAATTTGGATCCTCCTTCTCTAATTTCATTTATGCTTCACAAAAAAAAAATTGAAACCTAACATAATATATTGAAACATAAGGCCTACCATTACATTCATGGGGTATATGAAATTAATTGAATGAGTGAGAATTTTTGGAAAAGAACAAAAATGTTTATTTGTGTGTAGTTGTCAAAAAACTCTTGTATCCACAAAAGTTCTGATACCAAAATCACCAACATTAACATGTCAGTTTTAATAAACGAGTAGATTTGGAGTCTTGAGTTCTCGATGCACTATAATAGGGTTGCATGTGTGCAGGTACTTCATACCCTTTGCATCGAGAGCCATTTTATTTTTCTATTTTATATGGTTATTTTGATCAAGCTTGCACGTCGAGAGTACGTATATCATCAATACTAAATTTCTTTGTCAAAATATATCATGGATACTATAAAATAGTAGAAAAAATATAATCAAAAAATAGGAATAAGTTAAAAAGAAAAGGACCAAAGCATAGAAATTTAAGCAGTGTAGGTTTACTTAAGTATCCTCCCACTTTTACAAACTATATCAATAAAATAAACAAAAGATATAGTAAAATCTAGATTGGTCAATAATCAGATAAAGAACAAGTAAATAAGTTCAATTACTAGACCAACAAAGAAAGATAAATCATGATAAAATTCTCTGAATACCATTGTCAAACACCATCAAATGGACATCATCTCGTGAAAGATTGTTTCTTCTTTTAAAACTTCTATAGTTGTTTAAATAGTCATCCACTTTGCAACAAATTGAACAAAAATGAAATGTTCCATTAAATAAGTGACGGCTCATTGTTAGACATGTTTTTCGGGAGGTAATTTCGACCATTATACATTTTATTCTTATTAGTGACCAATACACTTTTCTGTATAATATTTATTCTCCTCTTTCTACTACACAAAGTTGAAAAGACATAGATACATATGTATGTTTTATCATATTGTAAAGTAATAAGTATTCTCTTTTACCACTACTCCATCATCTAATTGAGTTGTATTCTCTATTTATTTTCAAAAGAAAATTAAATTTTACTAATAGTTCACATATTATAATTTTTCTATGATACTGTGTGAAAGTTTATAATAAATGAAAATATTAGATAATGATTACAAAGTTAAAAAATTCATATGACAAACTAAACCTCCTATGGAGTCGGAAATCAATAAATCATATTTTTTACATTAATCTTACATATTTTAAACTCTAAATATAATTTATATTTACGTTAAATTACAAATTTAATATATTAATTAAAGTATAAAAACATATTTTTAGTTTGAAACATACCTTGTAGAAGAAATGTCATGACCAACTACCACTTGTGAAATCATTTTCCTGTACAAAATACTAATAAATTAAGATCACAATTTGATCAAAATATTATGTTATAATATCTAAATTGTTTCAAATAATGTATTTTATGAAAATTAATATGTAAGACAAATAAATAAGATTGCATTCTAGTTATTAAAGGTTATACACAAAAATATTAGGTTTGTACCAAAAAAAATACAATTAAAAGAAATCATGTTCCTAAAATTGATATTATAGGCTGTAAATCTTAGATTTTGGCGTAGAAAAAAAACATAAATTAATATAATTATCTAAAAGAAAATATAAATCCAGATCTACAAATGAGATGGAAAAAATCATTTTTTTTTAATTTCACCGATAGTAATCTAAATATCTCTTCAAACTTTTTGTAGGTTTAATCATAAAATTGTTGAATGAAAAAAAAATTATTCAATTTCTAAATATTGTAAGAAATGAATAGACGAGGTGTATGATTATATTACGGGCTTGAGATAAATGAAAGTGTGATGAAATTACAAACTAGGTCACAAAATTTTCCCTAAATATTATAATCTTTTGTTGTTTTCTAGGCCGAGCCTATTAGTTTAAATACATAAGAAAATCATACCAATATCATTGGGCCATATACGTATGTATAAATTGTGGTTATTTTATCTATTCAAATATAATTTTTAATTTAAAATACTCTCGTGTTTTAATTTATTTATGTGTATCCAAGGTGCAGGCTTGTGTGTATATTTTATAAGATCTCTAATATTATGCAAGTTAGATTAAAAAATATATAATTTAACAATATAATTATTTTACTATTTGTTAAATAATTAAGTTGATATAAATTTCTTAGTAAAACTAGGAAAAAATTAGTTCCTCTAGAATTTAGCTATCAATATATAAGTTATTTTTCTTGTTGTTGGGTCCTCAAACACATACTATAGTATCTTGATATAATTTTATAATCCAGACGAGAGAAGAATATGACCAATATCACGTATATATGTATGATGAAAAACTAAACTTATGGAAGTTTAATATACTATTATTATAAAAATGTAATGATAATATGAGTACATTGGGGACAATTATTACATAATTAATTTTAAATAATATTTATTAATCTAATCTTAATATTGGTAAAATTAACTATCCTTCTTATGTTTTGCCTAAAAAAAAATATTATTTATCTTTTGATACTTTAATAATTTATTATATTAAAAAAAAAATTAAAACTCCTTATTTGTTGAGATATCGGTTTTTATGAGAAATAATAAAGTCTTTGGTAAATGTATGACATGTATGCATAGATTCATTGGAAATAAGTGTAGGAAAAATAAATAAATTAAAATTATGTGAAAATATAAAGATGTATATGAAGATAAGGTGATATTGATAGGATGAGAATAAATGGTTATAATGTTGACTCGAACGATGAATTTATTATGCAAGAAAAAGAAAAAAGAAAATGACACTTTTTCTGTTTATGTTACCCTAGTTTTACATAATGTTAGGGTGATTGAGAATGAATAGAATTAGCGAGAGAAGGTTATTAAAATGAGTATACCAAAATAAAGATATCTTAGTTTGTTATTGATATGGAGAATTGACTAAATTTTTTAGAATAGTTTCCAAAATTGAAAGAAAAAATATCGTACAAGTATCAAATATATATTTATTTAGATAAAGTTTACATCCAACAATAGCCCCATAACCAATTTTGAAACTAATATCTCCTCTTGGCCATCTATTGCATTACACGTGACTAGTAGCCAAATATAATTTACATTTGATAAATTCATTAAAATATATAAAAAGACAACTTGATTAAATGTTACCTATGTTGGAGAACAACATAGATAGTATACATGTATAGTTAGGAAAATAACAATAATATATGTGATACAATAGGTTTCTAAATCTTGCAACCAGATAATTCATTAACAACGTACGACTAAGAAAAATGGTATGTCGTTGTGGGTTTATCTTAGTGTTAGTTCATCATAATGTCAAGGAAGTACATATCATAAATACATTGGCGTGCATGTAAGGGCTGATTATAGTTACATAGGCAAACTATGGTCATCTACCAAAAATTAATTAAGATCTTTTTGTAATAACTAGGAGATGATATAGACAGATTAAAAAATAACCTTAATATATTCTTTTGTTGAGTTTACTTTTTAAATTGTAACATTAAGATTATAAATATAGTTATTATTTTGAAAAGTATATAAAAAGACATTGAAAGGAAAGATAGATACACATATGTACATACAAAGTTTATTATACCACATTTATACTCAAATTTTGAAAAATAATTAGTTGATGTGTGGAAAAATATAAAAATGATTTCATACCAATAAATTACCCAAATTCGGTAACACTAGTTAAGTATTATAATGTTAAATAAGTGAAATATTGTGCTTGATTATAACAATTGAAAACAACTTTAAATTCACATATTGCCTATTTTTAAAACCCATTAATCTTAACCAACAATTATTTATTAAACCATTAAACCACTAAACCCTATAATATAAAAACCATTGAAAACACCTTTAGATTCACATATTAACCGTTATCATTTAATATATATATATATATATATATATATATATATATATATATATATAAGTACTACTAATTTCTAACATAATCAACCATTTAATTCATTTTTATAGCTTAAAAAGACTAAATCTTGTTAGTTTAGGTATATGTATACTTTTTGTATTACATAGTTTTTGCAACATTATATTAAATCTATCAATGTATAATTTACATGTATATCTGGATTTGTATTAATAAATTTAGAAGTTGGAATATTAATTTAAAGTTAATTAATATTTATAAATGGACCCAAGGCCATTATATATTATTTTAACAACTCATACATATAATATATAATACATATAACAAGTAAGAATAAGTTAACATGTGATACTATATAAAAAACCAATCCAACACACTTTTATCTATTATTTTTATATAACTTATGTTTTTTCAACTCTAAAAGTTAAAAATAAAATTGTTCTCTCTTATTAAGCTCCTTTTACATTTAATATAGTTTTTCTCTCTATTTATTTCCAAAAGGAAATCGAATTGTACTAATAGTTCATAACTTATAATTATATTATTACCTCCACCCTTATTTTACACGCAACACAAATACACAATAAGCCAGAAAAAACATGGACAAGCACAAAACCACGATCGATGAAAATAAATACAATATTGGATCCCTCAATACATTCAATTTGGATCTTCCTTCTCCAATTTCATGTATGCTTGACAACAATAAAAATCGGAGCCTAACATAATATATTGAAACATAAGGCGGATTTTGAATTATCTACCATTACATTTATGGGGTATATTAAATTTATTGAATGACTTAGAGTTTTTGGAAAAGAACAAAAACTTTTATTTGTGTGTAGTTGTCGAAGATCTATTGTATCCACAAAAGCTCTGATACCAAAACCACCAACCTTAACATGTCAATTTTTATAAACGAGTAGATTTGGAGTCTTGAGGTCGTTGCATGTGAGCAGGTATTTCATACCCTTTGCCACATCGAGAGCAATTTTTATTCTTTTTTTTATATGTTTATATTAATTTGGCTTGCACATCGAGCGTACTTATATCATCCATACAATGTTTTTGTCAAAATATAATATCAATACTATAAAATCGAACAAAAAATAAAGCAAAAAATTAGGAATAAGTTAAAAAGAAAAGGACCAAAGCATAGTAATTTAAGAGGTTTAGGTTTACTTAAGTATCTTCCCACTTTTACAAACGGTATCAATCAAATAAACAAAAGACATAGTAAAATCTAGATTGGTCAATAATCAAATAAAAGTCAAGTAAATAAGTTCAATTACTAGACCAACAAAGAAAGATAAATGATGATAAAAATCTCTGAATACCATTGTCAAACACCATCAAATAGACAAGATCCCGTGAAAGATTGTTTCTTCTTTTTAAACTTATATGGTTGTTTAAATAGTAATTCATTTTGCAACAAATTGAACAAGATTGAAATGTTCCATCGATATGTTGTATCACTGGCTTCTTGTGCAGATATTTGATCCAACTATAAAAGGAATAAGTGATGGCTCATTGTTAGACAAGTATTTCTGAAGGTAATTTCGACCATTATACATTTAATTCCTATTAGTGACCAACACACTTTTCTGTATAATTTTTATTCTCCTCTTTCTACTACATGAAGTTGAAAAGATATGGATACATATGTATGTTTTATCATATTTTAAATTAAAAAGTATTATCTTTTACCACTACTCGTGCATCTAATTGAGTTGTGTTCTCTATTTCTTTTCAAAAGAAAATTAAATTTTACAAATAGTACACATATTATAGTTTTTCTATGTTACTCTTTCTCTATATGAAAGTTTAGAATAAATGAAAATAATAGATAATGATTACAAATTTAAAAAATTAATATGATAAACTAAACCTCCTATTGAGTCGGAATTATAAATTTAATAAATTAATAAAAGTATAAAAAATATTTTTAGTCTACAACTTACCTTGTAGAAGAAATGTCATGACCAACGACCAATTGTGAAATCATTTTCATGTATAAAATACTAATAAATTAAGATCACAATTTCATCATAATATTATGTTTTAAGATCTAAATTGTTTCAAATCATTTATTTTCTGAAAATTAATATGTAAGACAAATAAATAAGACTGCATTCTAGTTATTAAAAGGTGTGCATATTATACAAAAAAAATATTAGGTAATACAAAAAAAAAATATAATTAAAACAAATCACGTACCTGAAATTGATATTATAGGTTGTAAATCTTAGATTTGAGCGTAGAAAAAAACATATATAATATAATTATCTAAAAGAAAATATAAATCTGTATCCTATGTTTTCTTTTATATGACTTTACTTTTATTTCCTATGTTTGACTTTGACTTTATGTTTAATTTTATTATCGGATGTAAGATTATGTTTGATTTCAATTTTACGATCGTATTTTCTATATATTTTTGGATTTTTATTTATTGTGAATTTTGCATTATATTTAAAATCAAAACAAATTTTAAAAAAATGAATTTAAAAAAATATATATACTATTAATTAGCGACGACAATGATATCATCGCTAACACATAAAATAAATAAATAAATAGTCATTTACGGCAAAATAAAAAAAAATATAGCGAGGAAATATCCGTCGCTATAATTTCGTCGTTAGTGTATTAAAAATAAAAGAAAATATAATTAATTAATCAAAGAATAAAAAAAAGAAAAACTAATTACATAATTAACGACGACGTTGGGTTGTCGCTAACTTGTAAACTTTGCGACGGCACGCGTCGTCGATAATCTTCTGAGTAATTAGGGGCGAAATCACAACAATTTGTCGCTAATGGAACAATTAGCGACGAATCGATAGAGAGGACAGTCTTCGCTAATCATGTTTAACGACGAAACACGGGTTATTACCGACGACGCGTGTCATCGGTAAACAAGGTGAATGTAGTAGTGGGTTTATCTTAGTGTTAGTTCATCATAATGTCAAGGAAATACATCACATAAATACATTAGTGTGCTGGTAACGATTGACAATAGTCACATGGTCAAACTATGGTCATCTACCAAAAATTAATTAAGATCTTTTTGCAATAACTAGGAGATAATATAGACGGATAAAAAAATAATCTTAATTATTCTTTTGTTGAGTTTACTTTTTAAATTGTAACATTAAGATTATAAATACAGTTATTACATTGAAAATTATATAAAAAGACATTTAAAGGAAAGATAGACACATATATGTACATACAAATTTATTATACCACATTTATTCACTCAAATTTTGAAAAATAATTAGTTGATGTGTGGAAAAATATAAGTTGATTTCATAACAATAAATTACCCAAATTCGGTAACACTGGCTAATTACTATAATGTTAAATAAGTGAAACATTGTGTTTGATATATAATAATTGAAAACAACTTTAGATTCACATATTGCCTATTTTTGAAACCCATAAATTTTAACCAACAATTTTTTATTAAACCATTAAACCACTAAACTCTATAATATATAACCATTGAAAACGCCTTTAGATTTATGTTATATATATATATATATATATATATATATATATTAAATGATAATGGTTAATATGTGAATCTAAAGGTGTTTTTCTGGTTATATGACCAACTAAATTGAATATTATATAGGACATGACTCATTACACTACAGCAGGTCGAGGATTTACCGACGACAGCTGTCGTCTGTAAAAAGTACAATTTCGTCGGTAAAATTGTTTACCGACGACCACTCGTCGGTAAGCTGTCGTCCCTAGAAGTTGGTCGGTAAAATCAAGCTTACCGACGGCGCATTTGGCTTCTCGTCGATAAACATTATATTTTACCGACGAAAAACATTTTGTCGGTAAACTATCTCTTACCGACGACTATTTGTTTGGTCGCCGGTAATAAGCATTACGTTACCGACGACGTATGTTGTCGGTAAATAAATATTTTACCGACGACAATGTTGTCGGTATCCTAGTAAATAAATTTTTTTATTTTTATTCAAATTGTTTACCGACGACATTCATCACATGAATGTCGTCGGTATACTTTAGTATTTTTTTTTTTTTTTAAATATTACCGACGACATTCATCACATGAATGTCGTCGTTATACTTTTTTTTATTTTTTTTTAAAAACTTTACCGACGACATTGATGTGATGAATGTTGTCGGTATTCTTATTATTTTTTTTTTTATATATTTTTTTTTTATATTTTTTTAATTTTAATTTTAATTTAATTTGGTTTTTCGTTTTTAAAAAAAATAATGTAATAGAAATCATGAATATAACGTGAAAACTGGAATTATATTCATAAAATATAAATAAACCCAAGTAGTCAAAACCCGGGCAATAAAGTCAAACCCCGGGAATAAAGTCAAACTCCCGGAGTTAAAAGTCAAAATAT
Source organism: Nemophila menziesii (assembly GCA_029959085.1). Taxonomy (NCBI): domain Eukaryota; kingdom Viridiplantae; phylum Streptophyta; class Magnoliopsida; order Boraginales; family Hydrophyllaceae; genus Nemophila; species Nemophila menziesii. The sequence goes on from JARWIR010000044.1 coordinate 1,872,245, forward strand.
TACATAAAAACTTAAATAAAAGTCATGAATATAAACGTAAATAAAATCAAAGTCGTAAATAAACATAGGAAAATATTAATCAATCACGGGCCCGAAAGATCTTCTCCTCGATCACTAGCTTCACTCTCTTCATCTTCATCTTCATCGGAGACCGGATCGAGACCATTTTTTTCACGAGATTCGTTGAGGCCTTTGAGCATCTTCGGGAAAAAATCATCGGACCTAGAGGAGGAGCTCGGTGGAGCATCGTCATCCGGCATAGGAGGTAATCATAAATGAATATAAATAAGTTAATGTAAATAGGTTTATATATATATATATTTATAAATATATATATTTATATATATATATATATATTTATATATATATATATTTATATATTTATATATATATATATTTATATATATATATATATTTATATATATGTATTTATATATATATATTTATATATAAATATATATATATATATAAATATATATATATATATATATTTATATATATATATATATTTATATATTTATATATATATATATATTTATATATTTATATATATATATATTTATATATATATATATTTATATATATATATTTATATATTTATATATATATTTATATATATATATTTATATTTATATAAATATATATATATATATATATATATATATATTTATATATATATATATATTTATATAAATATATATTTATATATATATATTTATATATATAAATAAGTAAACGTTACTTACGTCCTATATGGTTCGAGCTCGTCGCAGTTATTCAAAATATACCAACTGACTTGCTCCTTCTGAAGAGCTGGTAAAGCAACTGACTCTTTCTTGCCAATAGGAGTACACTGAGAATTGAAAACGGATATCTCTTTTGGTTCTGGCAGTTGTTCGTTGTATCTCCCTGGATCGTTGAACTTTGTTTTCTTCACTAAGATACCGCGATATGAAAGTCAACGTCTCTTCCGCCACGTAACCCTCGGCTATGGAACCCTCAGGCCTAGCCGGGTTTCGAATATACTCTTTCAACTTCTTCAAATACCTTTCAAATGGGTACATCCACCGCATTTGAACCGGGCCCCCTAACAACGCTTCATCATATAAGTGAATCACTAAGTGGATCATGATATCAAAAAACGCGGGAGGTAAGATCATTTCTAACTTGCACATCACTTCAACCACTTTCGCCTTACCATCCACGAACTCTTTCCTACTCAGGTTCTTGTTACAAACGACTCTAAACACATTAACTTACCCAATAATTGCGTCGCTAATCGATTTATCATCTAGAAGCCCAGGGAGACAACAAACAAAAAGGTACTGCATCATAACATGACAATCATGAGATTTCATTCCAATGATCTTCCCCGTATCGGCGTGAACGTTATTCCTCATACTAGACGCGAATCCATCGGGAAACCTCTGTACCTGTAACCACTCAAGAAACAACTTCCTCTTCTCCGCTGACAACGTATACTTTCCACGTTTTAGAATCGTTTTTTTTCCTTCTGTTGCCAACCACAATTCTTTCCTGAATTTCATTTTCTCAAGATCTTCCCGCGCCTTAGCGTTATCTTTGTTTGGTTTCCCATCGACTGCTATAACTGTACCGAGAAGAGCATCACACACGTTTTTCTCGCAGTGCATGACATCAATGTTATGCTTCAACAGATTTGCGGACCAATAAGGTAAACGATAGAAAATACTCTTTTTCTTCCAATTCGTCTGGCGAGGACCTGTAGTCTTCGTGACCTTGCCTCCAAAATCCTTGTGTTTGCCGGGAAACACAATGGGAAGACCATCTAACTGTGTCTGAATACTAGCTGGACTATATTTCGTCGGTCGCTTAGTAAAATTGGTTGCCGGGTACGAAACATTATCTGATCTAAACCGATGTCTGAAGGGTAACCAATGTCTATGGTCAAAGTAAACCACACCTTTTGTCACACCCAATGAAGGTGTGGAATCCATGCATTCCGGGCAAGCCATGTAACCTTGACCCGACCATCCTGAAGTGTATGACCGAGCGGGGAAATCATTGGTAGTGGACAACAGACAAACCTTCATAGTAAACTCTTGTTTTGTATGGGCATCATACGTAAGGATCCCTTTACTCCACAACTCGTCCAACTCATCTATCATAGGGCGGAGGTAAACATCCATGTCCTTACCGGGCGATCGAGGACCCGGAATCAACAAACAAAGCTGAAAAGTGGTTTCCTTCATGCATACCCACGGTGTCAAGTTATAGACGGTTAATATGACAGACCACATGCTATACGAGTTGTTTTGCATAGAGAAAGGACAAAACCCGTCGATACCGAGACCCAAAAATACATTACGAGGTTCACTAGCAAACTCAGGGTGTAGCGATGCAAATCTCTTCCAACTATCACCATCAACAGGATGACGCAACACATCCGGATCGGCACTCTTACCGGTATGGTGCCAAACCATGTCTTCAGCGGTGTGCTTTGAAGCGTATAGTCACTGTAACCTGGGAGCAATCGGAAAATAGCGGAGCTTCTTATGTGGTACTTTGATACCCTTCTTTGGGTCCCATCTAGACTCGCTACAAACTGGACACTTATCGAGGTCTTTATACTCTTTATAAAATATGGCACAATCGTTCAAACAAATATCGATGGTAATATACCCCATACCCAAGCTTTTCAACTTCTTGTTGCATGAATCATACGAATCGGGCAAAGTGTGAGGTTTGGGCAAAATACGACCAATCAACTCCAATAGCCCGGTGAATGACGTGTTAGTCCACTTGTTCTTTACCTTTACGTGCATAAGCTTGGCAATGAAGTTCAATGAACTCATCGCTTTACAACCGGGATATAATTCTGTCTCCAATTCGTTAAACAGTTTTTCGAAACTACTTGGAATTTCTGCGTCTCTCATCTCGGTGTCACCCTGATGACCGCCAACATCGTAACTGTGTCTCACATCGTCATAAAACTCGGCAATTTCATTAACTCTATTCGGAATAGGGATTTCTTCGGGAACGACCGGCTGCTCACCGTGTTTTATCCAAACCCGATACGACTTCATAATCCCTTCATTATAAAGGTGGTTCGTAACCGTCCGAGAGGCTAATCGACGATTATTTTTACAATAGTTACACGGGCAATAAATAAGATCTCCAAATTGCGAATGTTGTTTTGCATATGCGATAAAACCCAAAACCCCAACAAGATAGTTTGGATCGAATAAATCCGTAGCATCCATCCAACTCTTATCCGAAGCCATCTCTTTACAACAATCTTAGATAAATAGACAACTACATTCATATGAAAATAAAATAAAAAATTATTACAACCCAATTGATAAAATGAAAAAAAAAAATTACAACACAATGAATATAAATAACACAAATTACAAACCAATGGCTTGAATATAAATACAAACCAATAAATAAATAAAATTACATCACAAATAAATAAATAAATAAATAAAATTACATCATAATAAATAAATAAATAAAATTACAACACAATAAAATATAAACAATTTCACATAAATAAATACACAAATACAAAAATATATGAAACATAATATATGAAATAAATGAATGTATGCATGATTTATACACAATATATAACAAGACAATCAAAAAATATACAAAATAATAACCTATATATAGCAACTAATACACAATTCAAAATTCATGCATAAAAAATTAAATTAAAAAGTTTGAAATTTTAAGAAAATACCTTGAATTGGTGGAAGAAATTGGATATTGATGATGAAGTCCCAACCTTGATAATGTAATAATAAACCTAAACCCATAACATTGCAAGAATTACACCAAATATGATCATAATAAAAAAAAAATTCAAGAATTTACCTAATATTTGTAGATGAAATTGTGTGTTGATGATGCCCCACCTTGATTATAAACTTGCAAATGGTTAGAGATGAATTGGAGAAGGTATTGCAAAAAATTTGAATGAGTTTGAATGATGTTTTTGGGAGAAATTGGGAGAAAAAAATGGGGTTTTTGTGGTTTAAGGAGAAAAAAATACAGGCTGTTCGCATATATGCACGTCAAATTTACCGACGACACGTAAAGTCGTCGGTAAACGTAAAGTCTCGTCGTTAAAATCTAACGACTTTCTTATTTGTCGGTAACTTACCGACGACAATTCCAAGAAAAAAAATTAAAAAAAAAGAAAATAAATGACGACGGCGTTTTGCTTTTTACCGACGAGACAAGTCGTCGGTAAACTACCGGCGACAGCTTTCTCGTGGGTAATTACCTGTCGTCGGTAAATCTGAAAAAATTACCGACGACTTTACGTGTCGTCGGTAAACTGTCGTGGGTAAATCCCCGATCTGTAGTAGTGTTAGGAGATATCTGAAAGTGATGTCTTGCCTTTGTGAAAAATTGATATAGTCTTGAGTTATCATTACATATGATTTTGTGCTTAGTTTTGGGATTTATCCCTTATATTTGATATAAGTGTTAATATCCTTGGTATATGTATGATATTAGAGCCCAAAATGATGCAATTATGTATAAAAGTGAAGCAGGAGTTCCAATCAAGTCACCAAACCAGCAAAGAAATTCATTTAATACTCAAAAGGAATTGTCGACACAATGTTTCTGCTAACTTGCAAATCAAAACTACCCCTACCCATTTCTACATATTCGCAAATTAAGATATCATCATCAAACATCATCTATCAACAATCATCTTAACTTAGGCCTTGAAAAATATTCATCATCAACTACCATCAATGACTTATCTTCAAAGTCAATAACGATTATTCAAGAAATTAGTCCTTACAAATCACAAACATTATTTACATCCCCCTTAAGAAAATGGAAGGGGAATGTTGTACATGCCATATATCTTTCTTACTAGAGGTACGATTTAAAGAACAACCACATATGAAGGATCGAGACTAGGTTTGTTTGATTTAAAGTAAGTTATTTCATGTCCTAATAAAATCAACAAAAGTAAAAAAAAGCATTGTTTATATTTTAAAAAAAGATCGCAAAATCAACACAAGAGTTTATTCCTAAAGATACAAAGATACAGAAGAATCAAAAATTATATTGCCAATATATCTAAATAAGAAATGTGGTTATGCAAAGAAAGACGTGGTCGATCTGCGAAAAAAGACGTGGGCGATCTGCGAAAGAAGACGTGGCCGACCTACACAATATTACATGGTCAGGGTTAGAGAGAATCCACATAACAGTTGAAAAATAGATCTTGGAAGGAGCGTGAAAGTGGATTGGTGGTGGTCCTTAGTGTGTTCTAAAATAATGCAATAAGTAAAGAGAACCACAACTGCAAGTGTACGGTTGTCCCAAGTAATAATAGTGATAACAGATTCGTTCTCAGGGACGGATTGGTTGACTCTAATGCTTATCAAGTAATGTTTAATTGCACGTGAAAGCAGATAAATGATTTAATGTTTGTTTGTTGGTTTTCTATGAACTAAGACAATAATTAAAAAGATTTATTTAATGCAAATAATTAACTAGACGCAAGAAAATAAAGTGTTTACGCAAGATGAGAAAGGCAGTACTTGAGAGACGCAAGGATTTCATCTAACTCTTATTTATTCCACGTTTCGTTTACGGGATAAATTGGTAAAAAGTAATGGTCGGGATTCTAAGGTCATCCTTACCCCCGTCAGGGTGGACTAAAGAGCTACTCTAAAATGCTACAAACACCGTCAGGGTGATTATAGTCCATTCTTAAGTGATTAAGTTTATTTTACCCAATTGGCCATAGGATTAATTACGCTCGTCAAGGTGATCCAGTCGCCACTAATTGGAATAGCCTAGATACTAAGACCTATGATTGGATAATTACGTCAATTATAGTGAATAAGAACAAATTAATGAACAATACCTAATACCCAATTTGATTTCAATTATAAAAATCCCAAATACAACAACATAGAATAAAATAGAATCAGAATCAATCCATAATGCGATCTTAAGCACTTATTGAGTTTAGCTCATAGTAATTAAAAAGACAGAAACTAAAGAAATAATTGGGTTCATAATGTTTTACAGAATAAAATAAAAGAACCTAATTATGGAGTTGAATTGGCTGAGAATCGGAGATATAGACAGTCTCCAGCTCTTGCTTCTTCTTCTCCTGCCTCTAGCTTCTTCTCTGGTGTCTGACTTTTAAGCGTATGTTATATTATGAAAAAGGTGTGTAAAAATAGAAGTCTCAAGCCATTTTATAATGTTAAAGATGGATTAAGGCTTTTCTTTAATGATTAAGTTAAAATAAGAAAAGTCCAAGTCCATAATTAAGCCCAAAATCCCGTAACTGCTGCACCACCTCCACTAAAACAGCTCTAACCGATTCGTTATAACGCCGATTGACCTCAAATCACTTGCTAAATTTCCGTAACTCGATAAGGAACATAATCTCTTCAAAGGTCAGCGGCTAAATCAACCCGTCAGTGCCTCGAAATCAGCAATATTTGGCCTATTTTCCAGAATTGCAACTTCAGAATATAATTCTTTTCGGGATTTATCTTAAAGCATTGACACCATATCACTATCTTTGACTTTATTCTCGTGTTCCTCTCCTAGCTAGTATTCAAAACCTACAACTTTTCACTCAAAACAAACCATATTACGCACAAAAGTTTAATAAATGAAAAATACTAGAATCTAAAGAGGAAAATTGAATTATTGCATATTAACACCAAAAGTCTATATAAATAGTCAAATAAACACAAAAAATGATGCCTCCCAAGGGTATAAAATTAGAACATTTAGGGAGACATCAAAACCCCCAACTCAAACCTTTGTCGTCCCCACAAAGCAAAACTAAAAACAAGGGGAATGAAGTAGATGCAAGAGAACATAGAAGCTAGTAAATACACCGTAAAACAATTCTAAAAATAAATCTCATATAGCAAACATTAAGAACTAACATACACATACACTAATCATGCAATATCAAACACAAATAACTTCAATCATAAAATCAACTTTGCAATGCTAGAAGGTTACACTTGTACTTATCTCATTATGATGGCTATAGTTTGTTCCTCGATCCTTACTCTCTTTGAACGCTCCACTTAGTATACAACCTATTAACTTACCATGCACCTAGGAATCACGAGGACTTTACGGTTTTAGCGTAGGCTTAGGGACGGTGTGGTATGTATATTTGGTAAATTTGAAGTGAGCTTTTGGCTCTCTCCTCACTTACCGTCAACAACTGTCCACGAGCTTGAGTTTACACTCATATAATGTGCTCACTCAACCCATTTGACGCGCTAATGTTGCGTCCCCAATGTCAACCCAATTAATCTAAGATGATTTTTCAAAATATTCCACTTTGCCGATTTATTTTATTCTTTCTTTCTTTTTATTTTCTTTTTCATTTCTTATCTTCTTTTTTTTTGTACAAGATACCCATGACCATCATTTTGATGTGAAAGGTCATGTCTCTTATAATTTTTTTTTCTTTTTCTTTTTCAAATCCCGGTAAAGGGTTACAAATAATAGTATCATCTAAATTTTTGTGCCTCAATACAAACACATATAATTCCACCCAATGAATTTCCCAAATCTGGACCCTCCACCCCAAACTCAAGCTCGAGACATGTCTCAGGATCGTGATTCAAGTGCGGGTCATTTGGTAAAGCCTAATAATCTTAGGGATAATGGGCTTATATCGTGGCTACAAAAGAAATGCTTAAGGCTCAAAATTGGGCTAAGACGGATAAAATTAATATAAGGGATAGCAAGCTAAAAGGATTCAAATGGCTAACAAAGAACTGCCCCAATCAATTTCCTAACTACATGGTTCGTCTCTAGTTCATATCTAAGTAGGTTCTCTACTAATTTAGATCTCACGTTCTACAAACCAAACATTTTCCTTAAGTACAAGCTTACTTCTTTTGCATTGTTCATTAATTTTTCCTATTCATTATCTATGTTTGCATGCAATTAAAGTGCGTTTTATGTTATTCCCTAAAGTCCACTATCTACTATCACAGATTCATCAAAAGTATGATTAAAAGGGACATTTAAAATCTTCTACAGTCAAACGCAACTCCTAATTATTTTATTGAAAGCAATTAAAAACAATTAACACATAAAAAAAATTGGGATGAGGCAACGAACCCCACCCCAAACTTAAAAATGAGTCGTGTCCCCACGACTCGAAAAGACTCAAAGCAAATAAAATAATCTACACTAAATGAGAAGGGATAGAAAACATATCTGGATCGACACTAGGCCGATTACGTGTAGTCTCATGTTGAAGTTTTGAATACTTCTTTATCAAGCTTAAAAGATCATGTATTTGTTGCGTTCATCTTGAATAAAGTATTCTTCATTACCTCGAACTCTTTTGTCATATTTTCCAATTCTTCATCTTTTCCTAACCCTCTAAATCATCATCTCTTCTACGAAAATCTTTCCTCAACACCCAACTTTCTATCTTCATTATGTTCTTCGTACCTTTTCAAACCTTTATGGTCATCTTTGATGACCCCAAACTCGATTTTTTTCACCTAGTTAAAGATTACTTGCAAAATATATAATATTAATAGGCTCAAACAATTCACAATTCCTCCGCTAAATAACTAAAATAAATCTTAATTCCCAACTGGTAATAGAAAGAAAAGAAGAGTTCTAGCTATTTTACCGGATTGGCCATGGAATTTATGATGATTTGATACCTTGCACTTGCAATCTCCAACCTTCAAAGTACCAAAGCTATTGATGAAATTTGTGTCTCTTAATCTTGTTGAAAGTGGCACAGTAGTGGGATTGGTGATTTATTTGAGATGGGTATTTAATATCTATGGTGTTGGAGAGTTTTAAATGATATAATTTAAGCTTTGGTGAAGAAATTTTTGGATTAAAACTTGAATATCTTGGTGTTTTTGGAAAGATTTGAGACTGATTATGTGTTTGGATGATGTTTAGAGAGATGATTTGATGATATTTTGGTGTTTTGATGGTGGAATTTGAGTATTTTTGGAGTCTTGGTTTGTTATCAATGGTGTGCCATTTGTTGGAGGCCAAAGGAGAGGGAAAAATAAGGTTTTCTTAAGCTTTGTCAATTTTTCGCCGAAACCACGACCGGCATGCCGATCAGATGACCGGCTAGCTGGTCGCGAACGATGACCTCCCTAGCAGTTAGATCTCGAAAAGTTATGCAGTTTAGGCTCAAAGATCACCTGATTCGGACACCCGAGCGCAAAAATATCGCTTGCCGAACTTTCTCTGATTGTGTCCAGATTTTTTTTTACCTCTGACGCAGGCCACCTTGCGTCAATGCTGACACAGTGGTCAGAGAGTTCCTTCGTCATTGGCCGGCATGCCGGCGGTTCCTCGTTGGCGCATTCCGAGACGCAATCTTGTTGCATCAAAGCTGACGCAGTGGTCATAAACTTTTAGCTGTTTATCAGAACTTTTTGACTTCACCATTGGATAGAGCTCTAAAAGTTATGTGGTTTAGGCTCAAGAAAAAGTTAATTCCGACTTCCGAGCATCAAGTTATGATCTTCCGAAGTTACTTCATTCTTTTTCGTTCTAAGTACCCCAAAGTCATGATCTTCACTCCTGTAATCATCAAAAACACTACACCCTTCTCATTTCTTAAAATTATACACCGATAAACATCAAATTACTCTATTATACACTACGAATTTAAAGTCATGAAAGCAATTTAAAATATGGGTTGTCTCCCAATAAGCACTTTTGTTTATTACGTCTTTAAGTTCGACGCGTTACCTTCCATGAAGATGGTATTGAGGCTTTTGCGGTGTTCCTCTGCTTAAACTCGCCACCCCCTTGATGTAAAAGGTTAAGAACCTTCCCCCTTAGAATATTATTCAATCGATCTCTCAAAGGGGTTGGGTAAGTACTTCGTTTCGCCTTCTTACTTTCACGACGAAACTCGTTTTCCACTACTTTAGAGTAGATAACCGTTCTCAACGGTATAAGATTATTTTTACTCCTTGGTTCAATCTCGTATTCATCTTTAAAATGTGGTGGGTAGGTGCTCCTCCTTGCCGCTTTGCTCTTGCGGTGTGGCACCTTGCTTGTATAGCACATATTGATCATTTGTGGAGGTGATTCTTCAGCTCTATTTTCATTCAAGATTCGTAATCGGTATGGGTGAACTTGTTGTGGTGGAGATTCAACTTATATTTTATTAAAAACCTTTATTTCTTCAATTGACCCCTCAACCATTTCATATTCATCTTCGCTTTCAACCCAATCTTCCACTATTACCTCATAATATTCTTTCTTTGGATTTTTTATAACCTCAATCACCATCTCTTCTTGTTTGCGCTCTATATCTTGATCATGTGTATACACCTTAGGAATAGCAACCTCTGTGTTAACTTCTAGAATTTGTGTTGCTACTCCTTCTTCCACCATGCTAACAAAATCCTCAACCACATGGAGGTCTTCATTTATACTCGTCATGGTGGTCTTATCACTATCAATAATATCTTCTTTCAACACCTCCTCCTCAACTGTTTTTCCATTTTGAGTAAGAATTTCATCTAGCATCTTTTGCATTCTTTTCAATCTGGAATTAGTTTCCTCTATTGACTCTAGCCCTTGTTCATATACGCGCATGAGTTCTTGTAATGATCGATCTAATTAAGAACTTTGTGGTGAAGGTGGAGGTTGTTGTATGTTTTCAACCCACTGGTTGTTCCATTCTTGCCCGTGTTGATAGTGATATGATAGTTGTTGTTGATTGTTACCGATCCATTCATTATTCCAACCTTGCTCTTGCGGGTTTTGATAAGGTTGTAGGTAAGAATTAATACCCCATTGTTGTTGTTCTGAAGAGCCTTCCCAATAGTCAAATGGACCGGGATTCGGGTAATGTCCTCTATACATCTTTAATTGAAACTCTTGATCATTACCTAAATAAAATAACCTGTAAAGAAAACAAAACAAAAACAAAGCGTAAAACTAAAAATAAAAATGCAACTAATCACTAAAGGATAATGCAATATGTAATAATAATAGTGATAACAGATTCGTTCTCAGGGACGGATTGGTTGACTCTAATGCTTATCAAGTAATGTTTAATTGCACGTGAAAGAAGATAAATGATTTAATGTTTGTTCGTTGGTTTTCTAAGAACTAAGACAATAATTAAAAATATTAAATTAATGCAAATAATTAACTAGACGCAAGAAAATAAAGTGTTTACGCAAGATGAGAAAGGTAGTACTTGAGAGACGCAAGGATTTCATCTAACTCTTATTTATTCCATGTTTCGTTTAAGGGACAAATTCGTAAAAAGTTATGGTCGGGATTCTAAGGTCATCCTTACCCCCGTCAGGGTGGACTAAGGAGCTACTTTTGAATGCTACAAACCCCGTCAGGGTGATTATAGTCCAATCTTAAGTGATTAAGTTTATTTTACCCAATTGGCCATAGGATTAATTACGCTCGTCAAAGTCAAATAATTTCTATCCTACATTCATTAATTATTTCTGTACCTAAACCCCCCGTTAAGGTGATCCAATCGCCACTAATTGGAATAGCCTAGATACTAAGACCTATGATTAGTTAATTACGTCAATTATAGTGAATAAGAACAAATTAATGAAAAATACCTTATACCCAATTTGATTTCAATTATAAAACTCCCAAATACAAAAACATAGAATAAAATAGAATCAGAATCAATCCATAATGCGATCTCAAGCACTTTTTGAGTTTAGCTCATAGTAATTAAAAAGACAGAAACTAAAGAAATAATTGGGTTCATAATGTTTTATAGAATAAAATAAGAGAACGTAATTATGGAGTTGAATTGGCTGAGAATCGGAGATATAGACAGTCTCCAGCTCTTGCTTCTTCTTCTCCTGCCTCTAGCTTCTTCTCTGGTGTCTGACTTTTAAGCGTATGTTATATTATGAAAAAGGTGTGTAAAAATATAAGTCTAAAGCCCTTTTATAATGTTAAAAACGGATTAGGGATTTTCTTTAAGGATTAAGTTAAAATAAGAAAAGCCCAAGTCCATAATTAAGCCCAAAATCCCGTAACTGCTACACCACCTCCACTAAAACAGCTCTAGCTGATTCGTTATAACTCAGATTGACCTCAAATTACATGCTAAATTTCCGTAACTCGAGAAGGAACATAATATCTTCAAAGGTCAGCGGCTAAATCAACTCGTAAGTGCCTCGAAATCAGCAATATTTGGTCTGTTTTCCATACTTGCAACTTCAAAATATAATTCTTTTCGGGATTTATCTTCAAGGATTGACTCCATATCACGATCTTTGACTTTATTCTCGTGTTCCTCTCCTAGCTAGTATTCAAAACCTACAAATTTTCACTCAAAACAAACCATATTACGCACAAAAGTTTAATAAATGAAAAATACTAGAATCTAAAGAGGAAATTGAATTATCGCATATTAACACCAAAAGTCTATCTAAATAGTCAAATAAACACCAAAAATGATGTCTCTGAAGTGTATAAAATTAGAATATTTAGGGAGACATCAATTGGTTCATGTGAAGGCCTAATATACACCCATTTTACAAGAAAGCAGAGGTGTTTTTGAATTCCCATAATGTTTTGGTGCCTCGGGTACAAGGAAAAGATCGTCATTGGTCTTAGGTGCCAAGTCAGGGTGGCGAGACAAAACATCTAGAATACATCGTACATACATGTCCCATACACCATTGATATAAAACAACGTGCAATGTCGCGCCATCTTTTCAACATAGTAAGTCGAGGACTTGTAGACCGCCATGACCCAGTCATCACTCCTAATTCATTAAAAAGTTTGGCCTACCTCAACTCACGAGTAAGATCCTTAATCCAAGAAAATTTCCCATGTGACTCTTCCTTATCCCGAGAAGCTTCCACCTAACCTTTATAAGCTTTATCTCGATCCCTATATGTTTCCTTCGATGCCTCTCGGTGGTGAACATGAACACTTTCTTAAATAATGGCCAGTTAGTTCATCTCATCTTTCAAATTTTGAATAGTCGTCCTCAGCTTTGCAACCTCCTCTCGAGCCTCGGTCATTTCCTTGCGAATATGGCTAACCTCCATAAGATCGACATTTTTCCTAACAAGGAAACCCTAAACGTGCGCCGCCTACCATAGAGGATATAAATTGTTAAAAGAAGGGTTAACATAATAAACAAAATACTTTCGAAATAAGTTGCAAAATAAATGCCATGAGAACAAACTAACCGCAAGTGTACGGAACACTAACAAATAATTAATAGTAAGTATAAAGAGTTATTGTCGTCACATTTACTATTATTTCTAATTCTTATGATGTGTTTTCTTAAAGTGTTTTAGAGTAAGTTTCTAAACTATAAAGGAAAAGATAGATATTTGTTTTATTTTTATATTAAAGTACTAAAGTGAAATTAAGATAAATTAAACTAAAGATAATGATTAAACAAAATAACTAAGAATGTAAATAACTAAATAGGTGAGATGAGAATATAGCTCGAGAACTCGCAAGTAATCCCGACTAATATTGATTCCATGCTTTATTGTTTAAGGATGAATTCATAGTTATGCAATAGTCAGGTTTCTAACTTCTTCCTATATTCTATCATAATACATTAGGAAGCTACCTAAACAGTACAGGAGGACTCTTATTAGGGAACTCTATGCAATTATCGGTGCTAAAAGTCTCTTATCTATTAACGGATAACTCCGTCAGGATGACTAACGCACACCGGATTCTTATGTGTCATTTTCCATAACACGAACCCTCTGTTAGAGCGACAATCCTAATTACGAAGGGAAAACCTATACTTGGCTAGAGTAGGAGCCGAATTTAAAAATAAATATACATAATCAAAGCATATAATTTTAACAACCCAATTAAATTATGTAATACCAAATTCAGTAAACGCAATAAATCATATTAGGGTTAATACATAATTTGGATTAGAAAATTATGAGAATTTAGTTAATACTTAAAAAGTAAAAACAAGAAACTAAAAGTGTAATTATCATGTTTAGAATGAAAAAGAAAATATTATTACACTATTAATTGTTGAAAGATAATTATGGATAGAGATGGAAGAGCATCGATTGCTCCACTGGTTCTCACCCAGAGTGTTTGTAAACCTACATAGATTTCTTATTACACAAGAAATATCTAGCCTACTGTAGTTTGATAGGTACATGACACTCACTATATCATGAGATTATTTTAACTTGTTAATCGTATAACCAGTGTTCTTAGCAAGATGTAAGCGTACATCAGCATGTGTCTTAGTGATATCTCCCTATATGTGATATAATAATTTAGGTTGGAGTCATCATTTTAGGTATTTATGATTAATTAATTATATATTTTTATTCGTATTTTGATAATTTCTTATTTCTTATCTTGATTTGATGATTTATTATTTTTAAGAAGTGTTTGGTTTAATTTGTGTGTTAAAGTGACGTTTTAAAGATATATGGAATACAATTAGATGTAAAATCAATTCTAAAGAGATAAGGAAAGAAAATATGGAAGGAATTAAGAGATAAAAGGAAGTAGAGATAAAATAGAAAAGAAAACGCTGCCAAGTAAATCTGAAATTCTGCAGTTACGTCCACTAAAATGAAGATATCTTCAAATCAGCTAGGTATTTGGATAAGAAATCAAAAGAGAAAACGTAGATCTTTTCGTTGCGGCCGTTGCACTATAAAGTAGGTATAAATCAGACCAATAAAAAAGACGATATGACTAAAACATGACAGCAGTGTTTATCCTCTCTCTAATATTTTAGGAAACGAATTTGAGTTGAACTTGGACTCAAATTACTTGTCTTCTACTCCAAGATTTCGACCTATGATCTTACTAACACCTATAAATACACCTTTTATTCATTGTAAACATGTCCTTTCCTCTCCTTAATTTGTCTTTAGTATTATTAATTATAAAAGTCATTCAAGAGAAGCAAGTTGACAATATGTATCTTAATTTTAGTTTATTTCTTGTTAGCATGAACTAATTTTTCCATAGCTTGGGTTTTGAATATCTAAAACCTTTGAATTATATTTTATTGAATCTAAATTTGTTTGAGAAAACCTTTTTAAATTGATTCTAACTACATAACCGTATATTTGTTTTATGTGCTTTGATTTATTTCCAATCTTAAAATTGATCACGTTAGGATTGTCTTAATAGTAGTTAGTTCGTGACCCGAAAGGGGTGTCTAATTATTAAAAGAGCAAATTCCATTTTTGGGCCATTACCTATGGCCTAAAAACATTTTTAGGCCAAACGTTTCAAAAGTCACATTTTTAGGCCAAACGTATTCAAAACGTCCATTTTTAGGCCATTTCACTAATTTCATAAGATATTTTATTGATTCTAAAGACAATTTAGGCATTTTAAATAAACTATATGTTTATTTGGCCGCATCACAAACTAGAAACTCGGTCTAAAGTGTCCAAATTGTCCTTAAAATCAATGAAATATCTCATGAAATTAGTGAAATGGCCTAAAAATGGGCATTTTGAATACGTTTGGCCTAAAAATGTGACATTTGAAACGTTTGGCCTAAAAATGTTTTTAGGCCATAGGTAATGGCCTAAAAATGGGATTTCCTCTTATTAAAACATCACATAAACGTCTAATGTGCGGTAGTGATTCAGAAGGGCTTTCCTAACTATATAGTCATTAGGGTTTGAGATTTACCCACCGATCATTGCGCAGGGTCCCCTTACCCAAGTCCTTGTAATTATTAGGTCACCAGCTAAGTCCACCCAGAAGAGGGTTAAGAAGAATATAGAATCCTGGCTACTTATCTAAGAGTTTTAATCACCCTTAATAACTAGTAGAAGAAATAGAAGAATACGTGCATACTAGCAAAACCTAAGCTACACTCTCTCATCTTATTCTCTCATCTTTTATTTATTATTTTGTATTTAGCTTAATTAATTAATATTTTCTCAATCAATCATTCACATTTACTTTTATAATCTTTAATTTATTGAACTATCTATTGTTATGCTTTTCTGTTAATCCATTCGTATAACACACTATGTTCCTGAGAACGAATCTGTACTTATCATTAAAACTTGCATACGACATGTGATATTTGCTATGAGTACCTTGTTTAGGTTAAGGTGTTAGTTGCATCTTATTCTTTCGTTATTTTATCACACCCTAGACAACACCAAGTTTTTGGCGCCACTGTCGGGAACTTGTGTCTCGTTAGCATGTGGGTTTTATTTTTAGTGTAGTAGTTTTTAGTTATTTTTCAGATTTATGCTTTCTTTTTAGTTTTGTCTCTTTCGGGTCTTTTAGTGTATGCGCGAGAACCCCAAGAGTGTTTTCAAGCCCTACAACAAACACTTGAGAGAAGAACTAGAATAAGAAAATCCATGCCTCAACAAGAAGATTTCATTCCACCACCTGAGGATAATCTTAATTTTAATCTAAATGAAAATCAACGTCAAGTGCCAGTACCTTGTGTACCACAATTTATTCCTCACATACCACCACTAGGAGATAACATGAATAATATATGTCTAGAACAAGATCTCCCAGGCTTGGGAGCACCTTTTCGAGTTCAACCGTAAGGTTATCGTCCTCTAGATATCAAAAACATAAAGTTCAGGCCTGATCCGGGTATATGCTCAGCCAATTTACAAGCTTTGGACTCTATAGTGGTGCAGCGATCCAATATCTGGTAAGAGTGATTCAGAAGTTCATGCAGATTTGTGATACCTATACTACTCGTGGCATTACACACGAGCAACTAAATTGTCATATGTTTTCGTTCTTTCTGACCAAAAAAGCTGGTGATTGGCTAGATAGACAACCACCATGTACACTTAATACTTGGGCAGAACTTTAAGCAGCATTTTTTAACCATTTTTATCCGAAGAGTATGAGATTGAAAGATAAGATGGAGCTTGCTAAGTTTCGCCAAGAGAATGAAGAAGAAATAGGATATATATGGGCAAGGTTTCAACAGAAGTTAGCTAGATGTCCACTTCACGGTTACACCCCATCTCTACAGTTTGCTATGTTCTACCAAGGTATTAATGCAAAAAGTAAATTTAGGGTAGATAATCTTGGAAAAGGAGGATTTGTGTCCATGGATCCTACAGAAGTCGCTGAAGGTATGGAACGTATTATAGAAACTGAAAGGAGATGGCCACTTTCGCGAGCTCCTATTACAAATACCAAGGGTACGCTTCGATTAGATACATAAACTTCTCAATCAGCTAAATTAACATCATTATAAAATAAAGTCAAAGAGATAAAGCTTGAGATGCAACAATGACGTCAGAATTTAGCTGCAACAAATGTAGTGCAAGAAGCACAAGGTTGTTCGCAGTGTGAGGTTCCGAATAATATACGGGAAGAGTGTGAAGGAAATCCAGCATCTGTTTATTTCATATCTAACTAAGGGAATTACCAATTTGTTAATAAAAATCATCCGGGTATGCAGTATAAATCCACAGGGGGCCGTAAATCAAGGTACTTATCAACCTCGTCCCTAGAATAACACTTACCAACCAAGAGTTCAAGGTCCTTATAAAGGAAATCAAAATTTTAATAGACATGCTCCTCCACAACAATCTACCAATGATGCTTATACTGATACTCTAGCTCAGAAGGCTTTACTACAACATCCTCAATAAAGAGAAGTGGGAGAGACGAACTTAAATAATTTTATGGATCTAATGACG
Source organism: Nemophila menziesii (assembly GCA_029959085.1). NCBI lineage: Eukaryota > Viridiplantae > Streptophyta > Magnoliopsida > Boraginales > Hydrophyllaceae > Nemophila > Nemophila menziesii. Next base: position 1,889,924 of record JARWIR010000044.1, read on the forward strand.
AGTAATATTCACTCACAAAATGAGAAGTTGAGAGAACACGATTCTTCAATTCAAATCTTGGGAACACAAGTAGAGCAAATGAATAAAGTTTTAACGAATATTATGGAAGCAAGAGACTTGAAGGCCATTGAAGGAGGTGATCCCAATGTTGGGTTAGGTGCTTGTATGGAAATTTTACATGAAATAGAAGAGAAGGAGGAAGTATTACATGCTGCAAAAATTGCTGTGGAAGTTCCTAAATTTAAAGGAAAACCAACCAAGTATAGCCCCGAAGACTTTGATTTTTTTCTGAAGTTTTGGATCATCCGAAAGATCCGAGTCTATAGATCTTCTAAAAGATATGCAAGAAGAAATAATATCGGTTATAGAGTTTCAAGCTACCAGAGTCAGAGAGAAAGATGAAGAAGCCTCAAAAGAGAAGAAACAAGAAGTTGCACCTTCTATGCAAGAAGAGAAAGAAGAAAAGAAGATGGGTTCGCCACCATTTGTTCAAACAATGGCACCATCTATTCCTAAGACAAATCCGAAGGATGACATTGATTTCAAGACATTTGTAGAGGCATATAGTCCAGAAAATATCAACACCCAAATGCTTGAGATTGAAAAGAAAGGGCTTACACCGCAACAAGTTTTCATGCAAGTTATTTCAGAAAAAGAAGCAAGTGTAGAAGCCAGAAAAAAGACTATGACTCATACTGAGAGAGTCACAAGAAGAGTTTAGAGGGATTTACCACTCAAGCTCAAAGATCCCGGAAGTTTTAATCTTTCTATTCAAATTAGTGGTATGCTCAAAGTGAAAGCAATGTGTGGTCTGGGATTGAGTGTGAATTTTATGCCCAACTCCGTGTTCGATAGGCTTGTACTGATGAAGACATAAAAAGCTCTTGTGAAGTTACAATTTGCGGATACCTCAGTGACATAGACATGGGGAATAGTGAAGAAGATTCATGTCCGAATAGGTAATATCACCATCCCTACTGAAGTTTTTATTCTTGATTATGATGCAGATAAGCAGATTCCAATTACACTTGGAAGGACCTTCTTGGCCACGATTCAAAGCATCATCAACTTCCATGAGGGAACAGTTACCCTCCGTGCTAAAAATGTATCCGAGACATTCTATGTCTAGGGTAAGAAACCAAGGAAGTTGTATCCCGCAGTTCCTATCATCCACATTCTTTCACATTATAGAGTCCTTGAAAAAATCCATGCAAAACATGTGGATACTAGATAAATGAGTGAGCTTGGGGTCGGCCATAAAGTTGTATGGAAAGCCTGCAAACCCGAGAGTAGGCCACAAAGTCACAATGATTCATGGATGGGACTATTCATAGTCACCAAAGTTGTTTCAGCAAAAGTGATAGAGATCAGGCACAAAAGGGGCATTAAACAAAGGTTAGTAGACGTTAATAGCCTTGCTTGTTGCTGGGGAGGCTATATATGGAAATCTTGATAGAGGTAACACGTCCAACTTTGAAAGACGTTAAACAAAAGTTCTATACCGGAGACAACCCGCAATTTTTTGTGTTTTTATGTTTTAAATTTATGTTCGATTAGTTGTTTTTAGTAGATATTCCAGTATTGAGAAAGGTATTAGTGCTTTTGATGTGTAAGTACTTAAGAAATCGAGTTAGGGAGAAAAATCACAAAAACTTGGCGAAAATCAAAACTCCTGTGCGGTACACCGCACCAGAGCTCCAGTACACTGCAAGCAAGCCGAAACGTGACACGTTTCAAGTAAACGGTCTTTGCAAATGAACCGTATCGTAATTCGCGCCAGACCATGGCGATGGTTTCCAATAGAAGACCCGCGCGGTACACCCAGGGGTAGGTCCAGTGCATCGCACCATGTCCAAACCGTCACAACGGTTTGAAAATCAGGTCCTTCGCCTAGATATTGCGCTCCATACCGTGTCGTCAATACCGTCTCACGGGTCCAATAAAATCTCGTGCAGTACACCGCTCCGAAGTTCTGGATCACCGCACGATGCCGCCAGAACGATTTATAAAAAGGTATGAGATGAGAAGGTTAGTTATACACGAATTTTTAATCCCTAAGCCTCTCTTTCTTCCCCAAAGCTTCTCTACCTCAATTAATGTTCTACAAACCCTCACCATACACCATAACACTACCCAATTACCATAAATTCACATCCAAATCTTTCCCAACATCATAATAAAGAAGATTAAACCAGCCATATCATATCAAAACACCTATAATCTCATAATCGAAACCCAAAAATTCAAAATCATATCCAACAATTTCTTAAATCCATACCAATCAAGAAAGAGTCCATCCTACCCGCATAGAGATTCATCATCCTTACAACTTTCCTAACCCAAACAACACTTGTTCAACCTAAAATCAAGGGTTACAAATTTCAAGAGTTTAAACCTTTGAGTTGGAGGTCAATTGAGATGACGAAAAGAGCAGAAACATTATCTATTGTTAGGGAGATGAAGAAGAATCAAAATAAATTATTGGGTTCTATCGAGAAGACAATTGAGAAAGGTTTAAGTTCTAGTATGAAAAAAGGGTAAAACATGTCAAGAAAGCAGAGTAAAGCCGACTGTGGTAAATTCCAAGATAAAAAAGGTTTCAACTTTCAAGAAGAGGACACCACAACCACTACGAATCTAGATTCCTACGCCTGAGATGACTGAAGCTTCGAAGGCCTTGTTAGCTTCTGCAAAGAAACATTTACCGGACTTGCCCTTTTCTTATGAGAGAGTATTCGAAAAAGAAGTTGGAGAAGGAGATTACAAGAGATTCTTAGAGATGGGAGATAGATTGGGTTGGTCTATATTCATGATGAAATGTTCAAATTTATGTATGTTTTAGACGAAGAGTAATTGCAAACATAAAAGGAAGAATTGAAGGCACCATGGCCTTACAAATATCTTCAAGCAGATACGAGAGTTTGGCACAATTTTCTTACACCAAACGTCTTTGGAAACACTCGAACTTCGGATGTAACTAAGAGGAACACCATCTTTTTGAATTGTGTTTTGAGAAGGGAAGAAGTAGATGTGGCACAGTCAATCTTTGAGGAAGTGATGTGATTTTCAGTCTCTCTCCTTACGTTATTTAATGTGAAATTTCCTACTAAGATCACGTGCCTTGTACGAAAAGTGAATGTGATTCCAGGAGAAAAAGAGAAACTAATGTATAAGATGAGTAATAATATTGACAATACTTGGATCAAGACAATTTTATGAGGAGCAGGAGTTACAAAACCTCCACAAGACAAATCAAAAGAAGAGGATCGTTTTTGGAAAGAAAATATAGATAAGCGATTGAATGAAGTTGAAGCAGCTCAAACCCTTTTGGCGGAAGATGGCACGAATCAAAGAAAATCAGGTGCACATCATGACACTCCTTGAGCAATTAAAGTGCGATTTAGAGAAAGATCCAATAAATCCTATCTTGGATGTCGATAAAGCGAGGCAATAGCCTCGAAAGTATGTTCTCTTTCTTCCTTACCATTTATGTTGATGTCTCCCTATTTGAGATGAATTAATCTAGCTTGGAGACATCATTTTAGGTGTATTTATTAGGTTACAGGTCGATTTTTATTCATAATTTTCCAAATTCCTATTTCTGGTCTTGATTTGATTATTTATTATTTTTAGGGCATAATGAGTTTAATTGTTTGTTAAATGTGAAGCTTTAAATATATATGGAAATTAATTAGATGCCAAGTCAATTATAAGAGATAAAGGAAAGAGGATATGCATGGAAATTGGAGATAAAGTAAGTAAAAGATAAGTATGAAATGATAAAGTTGCCAAATAAATCTAAATTACAGCAACTACGTCTACAAAATTGATCATAACTCAAAATCGGTTGGGAATTTGGAAGAATGGTCTAAAGCAAATCTGTAGAGATTTCCGAGACATTCAGTTTTGACATAAAGAATACATCAATCAGAGCAGTATTGAAGATGTTACAGACAAAACAAAAAAGCAATATTTTATTACCTTTTTCTATATTTTAGGGTTACGAATTTGAGTTGGGCTAGAAGTCCAATACTTGTCTTCCACTCCAAGAAAACGTTTTATGGTTTCATAGACCCTATAAATACACCCTTTAATCAGTAAAAACAAATCCTTGGCAAATCCTTAATCTAAGAAGAAGCTTACAACACGAGAAGAGAAGTCTGGAGGGAGCTGGACACCATATTATGTCTTCACAAGCCTTTGAATTTATAATTGTTTTCTTTTATTTCTTTAGTATGAACTAATTTACTTTTAGATTGAGCTTTAGCATGTACGTATGAACCCTAGAATTGTTTTACATCTATCTTATTTGGGATACTTTCGTATTTAAATTGAACTCATGTTTTATTCTTTGTTTTATGTGCTTTTATTTATTGTTTGTTCTCCTTACGAGGGCCCGCGTATAGGATTACCTTAATAGTAGTTAGATGGTCACCCGGAAGGGGTGTCTAATTATTGAAACACCACGTAAATGTCTAGTGTATGGTAGTAATCCTGACAAGATTTTCCTAACTAGATAATCATTATGGTTTGATTTAATTAACAATCATCATTACAAGGTTAGTCTTACTTAGGAACCTAGTGGCGTAGGAACACCCTAATAAATCCCCTCATGGTTGTGAGGTCGCCGCCCTAGTTCGCTCTCCGGGGATAGGGATAAATTTAGAATCCTGGTTATTGCAATTCTACATAATTCACTCTTACATGTTTAGAATAAACAAGGCTAATGGTGATTACTTGCTAGTTTCTCGAGCTAAACTCTCATACTATCTTCTCGTCGTATTTAATTTTCTGTCTTTAATTTATTTAGTTTAGTTTTCTATTTACAAAAACCAACAAAAATCTCTTTAGTCTATTACTTTCTTGTGTATTACTTAATCTAGCTTTTACATTTTCACTTGATAATTTGCATAAGTTCTCTCTAACTTTCGTAGTCTTTGAGAAATGAATCTTATTTATAATTAAAACTTGCATACGTCATGTAATACTTGCAGTACCGTTCTAGGCTAGGGTGTCTATTTTTGCACTTATTTATATCATATTTTTATCACACCCTAGTGGACACCAAGTTTTTGGCGCCGGTGCCGGGACTACATCGTTAGTCCTTGTGCATTTATTTAGTGCTTTTATTTCAGTTAGTTATATTTTACACTTTTCCTTTTAATTTTGTCTTTACAAGGTTTTACAGATGGCAAGCCCGAGTAAACTTGATTTGCCCATCTCATTCAGGTGCAACCTAGAGGAATCCACACTCCAGAAATCCAAGCCGCTAAATTTCGACCAGATCCAGGCATGATAGCGCAATTTGCGAGTCATGGACGGTTTAGTTGTGCTGTACAACAAGATCTGGTCCGGTATGTTCAGAAATTTATGCAGATCTGTGACGCTTATATAATCAAAGGAGTTATAGAGGAGCAGATGTATTACGTTATGTTCCAATTCATTTTGACCGGAGATGTAAGCGATTGGTAAGATTCCCAACATCCCAATGATATTCCAGACTTGGACAAACTCCAAATAAAATTTCTAGACCAATTCTATCCTATCAGTAGACGCTTAAAAGATATGTTGGAGCTTGAACATTTTATGCAAGAAGAAAGTGAAAGTGTTGGTGAAGCATGGTTACATCTTAACGAAAAGAAGGAAAGATTCCAATTTCATGTATCTTCGCTGGAATATTATTTGACCATCTTCTATGGAGGACTCAATGACGCGTCCAAAAGAAAAGCAGATTTGTTAGGAGATGGAAGTTTCGTATTATTAGATCCTGAAGAAGCTCATACTATCTTGGAAAAGTTCTTGAAACCAAAAGAAGTTGGCAGTATTAGAAAACCAAGAAGAGACCTCTGAATCTCTAAGGCTCAAATAATTAAACCAACAACTCGAGGAATTACGAGAACAAGCGCAAACAATAGCTCAGGTAAATCTGGTACATACTTTACCTTCATGTCCTGGTTGTGGAGCAAGAAATCATTCGTGGGAGAAGTGTATGAATAATCCATCTTCGATTTCCTTCTTATATTATCAAATAAACTGTTATCTTAATGGTTATCATCATCCTCAAGGTAATTACGCTAATTATCAGTCCCCACGGAATCGAAATAGGGTCGAAAATCAAGAGACATATTATCAAACTCGACCTCGATCTTATTATCAACCGCAAAATATCTATCACAAAGCGCCACTCTATGAAGAAACCAAGAATTACCTCAATATATAATTCAACAAGCTACACAAGAGCAACCTTCAAGTTTGGATTCCAGTATGGCTGAGATGATGAAACTAGTTGAAAAATATATGAAGATGAGCCAGCAAAGACTCCAAATCCAATCTAAGGTAATCAAGAATCTCGAGCATACACTGTCACAAATTGCGAGTACACTTCAAAACAGGCCAAAAGGGAAACTCCCAAGTGATACTATTGATCCCGAAGATGATGCTTGTCATGCAGTTGAATTAAGAAGTGGAAAATAATTACCTCCGTCTAGAGTAGAAGAAACAAAACCAACCTTTATTCCAGAAAAAGTGGTTGAAGAAACAATAGAAGACAAGGTTGAAGAGGTAATTGAACTAAAGAGTGTCCCAGAGAAGACACCAGAAAAGAAGAAAAGCTCATTGGAAAACAATACAAGTCCTCCTCCACCATCACGTGTCAAAAAGAAGAACAATGAAAAAGAATTTAAGAAGTTCCTTGACATGGTGAGCAAGATAGATATTAATATTTCGTTTGTAGAAGTTCTAAAAAGAATGCTGAAATATCTGAAATTCATGAAAGACATTCTATTTAACAAACTAAGTTTAGAAACTGGGGATATGATTGGGTTACCTGAGGAGTGTAGTGTTATTTGTCAAAGCAAGTTGCCACCAAAGCTAAAAGATCCTTGAAGTTTTACAATTCCCATTGCCATTGGAGAAAGTTGGACCGGGAAAGCATTATGTAATTTAGGCGCGAGTATCAATCTCATGCCCAAGTCCCTATTCGAGAAGCTCAACATAGGAGAGGTAGTACCCACTTCAGTGGTATTACAAATGGCTGATCACTCTCTCTCCCAACCGATGGGTAAAATTGAAGATGTTTTAGTTAAAGCTGGTAACTTTATATTTCCTTGTGATTTTATTATTCTTGACTATGATGATGATAAGCATGTCCCCATCATCTTTGGTTGACCGTTTTTAGCTACGGGGCATACATTAATAGATGTTGAGAATTATGAATTGATCATGAGAGTCCAAGACGAACATGTGAAATTCAAGGTATTCAAATTAATGAAGTTTCATGGTTCTCCGGGAAATTGTTTGTTCTTAGACGTTATTAAACAAGTTGCAAAGAAGAGAACCAGAAAAAGTGCCACAAAGGTTCCAAGAGAAGGCAAGAAGGAAAAGAAGAACGAGGAGTTCAGAATAAGAAAAGAAGTCGAATTGAAAAAGGTTGATCCTCCACAAAAAGCACACACACACATGACTAAAAAGAATAGATCTGAGAATTTCATGGGATTGAAAGGCAAGGGATTCAAATTTGGCATGCCAATTATTAATAAATTTACTCATTGCTGGGGAGGTGATGTTCACACATGATCGCCGAGGTAACACGTCGAACTAAACGACATTAACCAAAAGTGCTGTTGGGAGACACCCCTTGTTTTAATTGCTTTCTAGTTAGTTTTATGTTTTGTAGTGTATAGTTCTAAGTTAGTGTATATTATTAAAGTGTGTACAAGTTAATAGAGAGCAAGATAGTGTGGTACATGTGAAGGATATGTGTTTGGGGTCAAAAGGATGAAGAATGCATGCTAACCAGCAGCTTGGTGCGGTATACCTCACCTTAGTTGCGGTGCACCGCAGTTCAAAACCGTGGCAACAGTTCCTCACCGCGGTATATTGCCGAGACACAAGACGACAAAACGTATCGAGAATTTGCGCCTACGGTTTTTTCTAGCACGGGTCCAGTGTACCGCAAGGTATGTCTGGTGTACTGCAAGGGAGAAAACAGTGGCGACGGTTTTCAAATACAGATATTTGCCGAGAAGACCCATTAATAACCGTAGCGACTTTTTGCACCCACGGTTTTGGTCAGTGTTTACGTGCGGTATACTGCACCACATGTCCGGTGCACCGCACCGAGGCAGTTGTAAAGAGATTGTTATCTAATCAACTTCTTACCATATCAAATCATAACCTAGCCTCTCCAACACGAATTTTTCAGACCCAAACCTTGTAAATACACCTTGATGCTTGTTTAAAGCTCCACAACAAACACATAAACAACAACAAATCTCTCATCCATCCTCCATAAACACATAATCTCCATCAAATTCATTACACTACACCATAAAATGCCGCTAAACACCATCAAGTTATCAAGAAGTCTTCCAAGAAAAATAAAATAAAACTTCTTCTACCATTAATAATCATTCATCCAAGCTAGAAACTCAAGACACACCAAGCTTTCTTAACTTTATTCTATTGTTGTTTTAACTTGAGTTGTGGGTTAATCAGAGATGACAAACAGAACAGATGCCATGGATTATAAAAGGAAATGTTCAATCTCAGGGAAGAATAAGAAATTTCTTGGAGCCACAATTGAAAAGGCCATTGACCTTGATGAGCCTAGTGAAAAGAAACCAAAGATAGAGGCACCATCACAACCACTACGAAGAAAATAACAGCTAGAATGAGTGTACCACCAAGGCCTAATCAAAGACACCAATCCAAGATAAAAGTTCTTCTTCAAATCTTCATGAAAATTCAAACATGCCCCTAGCATGGGAAATTGAATTAAAGGATGAAATTAATTATTTAAAGAAATAATTTGCTGCTTGCTCGGAGGAATTTTCAACGATTAATTAGGTATTAAACGAAGTAACTGAAGACTTGGATATTGATAATTATGCTTCTTCTGGCTCTTTATGGCCAGGTACCCAGTTCTAATTCTTCTTCCTAAATTCTTGTAAGCATTAGTTTAGGTAGTTTTAAATTTTATTTCTTTATTGAGTGTTTTTCGAGTCGTGGGGACACGACTCACTTTTGAGTTGGAGGTGGGGATTCGTTGTCCTCATCTTCATTTTTGTTTTTGCATAAAATTTATATTTTTTTAGGTTTGAATTGGCATAGAATATATTGAATGTACACATTGAGCATGATTTAATTAAGTTAATGATAGTAAGTAGTATGTTTTTGAAAGGTGTCACTAATATGTTTAGTATGCATGTATGAAAACATGAAATAAAAGATAGAAAATTTAATGAGCAATGCTAAGAAGTCATGTTGAAACTTAGGGAGAGTTATTTGGTGTGTAGAACGTGAGGTTTGAAAGTAGTTGAAAACCCACTTGTCTATGAACTAGTAGTGAAAAAGTAACAACATATGGTAGTTAGAAAATTGAATAAGGCAGTTCTTTCATATTGAAGCTACTTGAAGCCTTTTAGCTTTCTCACCCTTTTAATTGATTATATTATTATGTATCCATATTAGCCCCTCTGATCCTTTCTAAAGCCTTTTTATTTTAACCACATTATAAGCCATACCGCTTAGTTTATAGGACTTATCCATATGACCCGAACTCGAACCCCAAAACCTAAGACAACTCGTTTCAGAGCTTGAGTTTGGGGTGGTGGGTTTCTTCATTAGGGAACATTGGGTTTGGGAAATTGTAATTGTGATATTATTGATGATAAAAAAAGTTAGTATTGTAACACTTTGCCAGGGTAAGAGTAAATGAAAAAAGCTGATAAGCATGAATTGAAAAAAAATATATGAAAAAAATAGCGTGATATCTCAACATCAAAAAGAGATTCATAGCTAGAAAAAATAAAAATTTGATATGAAAAGAATATATATTTGGACCGGCAAGGTAGAACTTATATATCATCGTAAAGAGGCTTTATTTGGGATTATTTGGGGATGGACATTAAAGCATCAAAACTGGGTTGAGTGAGAAAATCTTCTAGTGAAAACTCAACCTCTAGGGCGTTTCGTTAATGGAATGTGAGGAGAGAGAGCCAAAAGCTCACTTTTCATTATCCAAATATACCACACCATCCCTAAGCCACGTTATAACCATAAAGACTAAGGATTTCTCGCTACTTGGTGGAGAAAAAATAGAGCTATTAGGTTGTAGGTGGGTGGACCATTGGATGCTATATTAGGACCTATGAACAACCTATAGCCATTAACCTGAATTAAGTTGAAAACCTCTCCTTTAGGCATTGCGAAGTTAATCTGGACTTGAATTTATGGAATGTTGATTATGTGTATATTAGGTTAAGTGTGCATTATTTCTCTAGCTTACTACATGAGACTTTTTAGATATTTTTCTCTAGGATCATTCATTGTGTTCTATTCTTTTTCTCCTCTTACCTTTTCTTCTCTGTTTAATTAATTGACTACCCTACTTTTCTTTATCTTTACTATATCGGGACGATATAACTTTGAGTTGGGGGTCTTGATGTCTCCCTATTCTTGATGAATTAATCTAGCTTGGAGACCTCATTTTAGAAGTATTTATTAGGTTACAGGTCGATTTTTATTCATAATTGTCTAATTTTCTATTTTTTGTCTTGATTTGATTATTTATTATTTTTAGAGCATTTTAGGTTTAATTGTTTGTTAAATGTGAAGCTTTAAAGATATATGGAAATTAATTTGATGTCAAGTCAATTCTAATAGATAAAGTAAAGAGGCTATGCTTGGAAATTGGAGATAAAGGAAGTAAAATATAAGTATGGAAAGATAAAGTTTCAAAATAAATCTGAATTCCAGCAGCTTCATCCACAAAATTGATCGTAACTAAAAAACAGTTGGGAATTTGGAAGAATGGTCTAAAGAACGCGTCCATTGGAGATGTATTAAAGAAGTTACTGACAAAAGAAAACAACAACAATTTATTACCATTTTATATATTTTAGGGTTACGAATTTGAGTTGGGCTAGAAGTTCAATACTTGTCTTCCACTCCAAGAAAACGTTTTAGGTTTTCCTAAACCCTATAAATACACCCTTTAATCAGTAGAAACACATCCTTGGCAAATCCTTAAGCCAAGAAGAAGCTTACAACATGAGAAGAGAAGTCTGAAAGGAGTTGTACACCATATTATGTCTTCACAAGCCTTCGAATTTGTAATTGTTTTCTTTTCTTTTTTTAATATGAACTAATTTACTTGTACCTTGAGATTTAGCATATATGTATGAAACCTAGACTTGTTTTACATCTATCTAATTCGGGATACCTTCGTATTTAAATTGAATTCATGTTTTATTCTATGTTTTATGTGCTCTTATTTATTGTCTGTTCTCCTTACGAGGCCACGCGTATAGGATTGCCGTAATAGTAGTTAGATGTTCACCTATAAGGGGTGTCTAATTATTAAAACACCACGTAAATTTCTAGTGTATGGTAGTAATACTGACAATATTTGCCTAACTAGATAATCATTAGGGTTTGATTTAATCACCAATCACCATTAGAAGGCCAGTCTTACTTGGGAACCTTGTGACATAGGAACACCCTAATTAAGTCAACTCGTGATTGTAAGGTCACCGCCCTTGTTCGCTCTCCGGGGATAGGGAGGAATTTAGAATCCTGGTTATTTCAATTCTACATAATTCACCCTTACATGTGTAGAATAAACAAGGTTAATGGGGATTACTTGCTAGTTTCTCGAGCTAAACTCTCATACTATCTTCTTGTCGTATTTGATTTTCTGTCTTTAATTTATTTGGTTTAATTTTCTATTTACAAAAACCAACAAAAATATATTTAGTCTTTTACTTTCTTGCGTATAATTTAATCTAGCTTTTATATTTGCACTTGATAATTTTGCATAAGTTCTCTCTAACTTTCATAGTCTCTGGAGAACAAATCTGATTTATCATTAAAAATTGCATACGTCCTGTAATACTTGCAGTACTGTGCTAGGCTAGAGTGTCTATTTTTTCACTTATTTATATCATATTTTTATCACACCCTAGTCGACACCATTTGTATATGTTTTATTTTTTTGTTTTTAATTTATTATTAGAGTCTTTTTCGAGTCGTGGGGACACATCTCATATTTGAGTTTGGGGTGTGGGGATTCATTGTCTCTCATCTCCATTTTTTCGTGATTTTACTGATTTTGAAAGAAATTAAAATTTTTGATACATGGGATTTAGATATAGAGTGAGTTTAATATCTTGTAAGCATAAGGGTAGTAAGTTAATCATAGAAAGTAATATATTTATGAGCTGCTTTATTTCGTATGCTTTGAGTATTTACAGGAAACACACATTAATAGTAAAGAAAAGATTAGTAAGTAATGAGGTAGCAGTATGTTAGATCTTAGGGCGCCTTGAGAGGTATGTAGGCTGTGAGATATAAAGCTAGTTGATAAACCCATTTGATGAATGTGTTTAAGGTAAGAGAATAACAAAATTGCATAGTTTATAAAGTGATTAAGGCGGTTTTTTGATAAGCCCCTTGTTGTCATTTAGCTTGCTATCCATCTATTATATTATTATCCTTCTCAACCCCTTCTACCTTTTCTAAAGCCTTTTTATTAGCCATGTTATAAGTCATATCCCTTTATATTTTGGGACTTTTCCATATGACCCTCACTCAAATTGCGATGCATAGACAATTGTTTTAGATCTTGAGTTTGGGGTGGTGGGTCCACCATTATGGGAAAAAGTATTGGGTTGGGAATTTTAAGCTTATGTATTTGTTCTTTATTCTTATTATTGAGGATGATTCACAAGTTTATGATATTTTAACCCTTTGCCGGGGTAAAAGTAAATGAAAAAAGTTATGAAAAGAATATATTAGAAAAAATTAGCATGATATCTCACATTAAAAAGAGAATCATAGCTATACAAAAGAAAAAAACTGATATGAAAAGATTGAAAATGTTTGGACTGCCAAAGTGGAATTTTAATATGATCATCTTTATGCTTTAGTATTGGATTATTGGGGATGCTAATCAGTGTATCAATTCATTGGTTTGAGTGAGAATGTTTTATGAGAGTAACTCAAGCTCTAGGGTGATTCGTTGATGGCTAGTGAGGAGAGATCCAAAAGTTCACTCTAAATTATCCAAATATACTATCATACCGAACCTAAGTCAACATTACAACCCTAAAGACCTTTTGATTCTTTGTTATGTAATCTAGAAGTGATTGAACCGTTAGAGAGTACTTAGGTGGATCTTTGAATACTAGTGAAGTTCGATGAACAATCTATAGCCTCCTTCGTAAGCTAAGTGAATAACCTCTGCTTTGTACATTGTAAAGCTAATCTGATGTTGAATTTAAGCCATGTTGATCAGTATGACAAGTGTGTATGTAAATTAGTTTGTAAATATTATTACATGAAATTTTATAAGTAGTTGCTTTGAGTTTATTTTATATATTCTTCTATCTTCTTCCCATTATGCTTAATTGACATTGGTGTGTATTTAGAGACTTCCCTTTATTTTTATCTTTATTGTATCGGGACGATACGTCTTTGATTTGGGGATCTTGATGTCTCCCTATTTGTGACATAATAATCTAGGTTGGAGAAATTATTTCAGGCGTTTATGATTAAATAATTATAGACTTTTATTCGTATTCTGATAATTTCTTATTTCTTGTCTTGATTTGATGATTTATTATTTTTATAGCATATTTGGTTTAATTTGTGTGTTAATGTAAAGATTTAAAGATATATGGAACATAATTAGATTTCAAATCAATTCTAAAGAGATAAGGAAAGAAGATATGGAAGGAATTAAGAGATAATAGGAAGTAGATATAAAATAGGAAAGGAAAAACTGTCATGTAAATCTGAAATTCTGCAGCTACTTCCACTAAAGTGAAGATAACTTCAAATCGGCTAGGAATTTGAATGCGCAGTGAAAAGAGAAAACGTAGATCTTTTCGCTGCCGTCGTTTCAATATAAAGGATACGAAAATAAGACCAATAACGAAGGAGATATGACCAAACCAAGACATCATTGTTTATCCTCTCTCCTATATTATAGGAAACGAATTTGAGTTAGACTTGGACTTAAATTACTTGCCTTCTACTCCAAGATTTTGACTTAGGGTCTTTCTAACACCTATAAATACACCCTCTATTCATTGTAAACATGTCTTTGCATCTCCTTAACTAGTCCTTAGTATTATTCATTATAGATTTTATTCAATAGAAGCAGGTTGACTGTATGTATCTTTATTTTGGTTTAATACTTATTAGCATGAACTAATTTTCCCATACCTTGGATTTTTCATATGTATAATCTTTTAATTATATTTCGTTCTATCTAAGTTTTTTTGGGAAAACCTTTTTAAATTGATTCTAGCTTCTTAACCATATATTTGTTTATGTGCTTTGATATATTTTCAGTCTTAATCTTGATCACGTTAGGATTATCTTAATAGTAGTTAGATGGTAACGTAGAAGGGGTATTTAATTATTGAAATATCACATAAACGTCTAAGTGTGTTAGTGATCCGGAAGGGCTTTCCTAACTAGATAGTCATTAGGGTTTGAGATTTAACCACCAATCATTGTGCAAAGTCTCTTAACAAAGTCTCTTAACAAATTCTCCCGGTAATTGTTAGGTCGCCATCTAAGTCCATCTGGAAGGGGGTTAGCAGGGATATAGAATTCTGGCCACTTATCTAAGAGTTTTAATCACCCTTATTAACTAGTAGAAGAAATAGAATAATAAGTGCATACTAGCAAAACCTGAGCTATATTCCCTCAACTTATTGTCTCATATTTTATTTACTGTATTGTCTTTAGTTTAATTAATCAATATTTCATCAATCAATCATTGACATTTACTTTTATTTTCTATAATTCATTGAACTAGATATTGCTACGCTTTTCTGTTAATCCATATGTATAAGTCCCTGAGAACGAATCTATACTTATCATTAAGACTTGCGTACGACTTGTGACACTTGCAGTGAGTACCATGTTTAGGTGTGGGTTTTAGTTTCATCTTATTTTATTGTGATTTTATAACACCCAAGCCAACACCACTTAGTGATATTTGTGTATCCATTATTGAATTTGTTTAATACTTTCTCAATATGGTGTGACTGAGTTAATACTATTCCTTTAGATATTTAGAGAATCTTGATACCCAAAATAACATCTATAAGACCTAGATGGAGGTAATTAAATAATTATTACTTCCAATGATCAACATATAGTCCACATATAAGTACATAATGTTATTTACTTTACCATTTTATTTTAGATAAACACAGTTGTCACATTCATTTATCTTGAAACTATTTGAAATCATGACTTTGTAAAATTTGTCATGCCATTGATTTGGTTCCCATTTTAGACCATAGAGGTATTTAATTAGCTTACATACTTTCTTATGTTTACATTGAACAATGTAATCTCATGTTGTTCAATGTATAACTCTTTGTTTATGTCTCCATATAGGTACGACTACTCATAGGACACTGGAATATATTGCATTTGTAGTTATTTGATTTGTACAATATGGTCTATATTTTTACACTGGCATATTTTGCATTTCTAGTTATAAGATTTGTACAATATGGTATATATTTTCACAAATTAGGCAAGAGGAACATACAACATCGTAAAACAAATATTGTATAACTTTATTTTAACATATCAAATATTGTTATGTAGATGGGTGAATGGAAAGAACATAAGAGATAAACTAAATATCCTGAATATTATATTTGGGTAATTTCACTATAAGATTATGTGTTACTTTCTAATCTCTGTAAAATAAAAATAGGAGTATCAGATTATATTTTGAATTCAAATGACTAATTTTATCAATTTATTTTTGTTTTGATAATCTGTAGATATATTTAAGATTAAGAGACGAAAGAACTATCGACGAAAAAATGGACATTGACAGGTAGATAAAATGTATATATGTGACATATATTTGTTGCATTGTAATGTGTTTTTATTTCTGTTTTGACATTTCTTAAGGAATTAAAGAGGCTAAGGATATTTATATACAAGGATTTCCAAAGCCAGACACCCTATTACCAGGAAAAAAACCAACAAAGGCAAAGTATAATATCATGTGTTGACAAAGTATTTTTCCTAGGTTGTACAATTTAGCGTGGACTCAAGCGTTCGGAATAAGCCACCATACGATGTTTTATACATATACTTTTTTAAAATCTAAATAGGGTAATAATAGTAATGGTTATATGATGTCTCCCTTTTTTGTGATAAATGACATCATTTAATATAGAAATTGGACTTAGTATATGGACTTTTGAGCATATATTGTTATATTGTACTTTCTTCCTTCGAAATCATAGTATTGTTACTTTTAGAGCTTTTGTATGTTAATTTGTTTGTTTAGTATCAAGTTATAAGGTAAATGGATTCTAGGAGCCATTAATATGAACAGAAGAAATAAAGTTTAAAGTCCAAGAGCAAAAGGAAGTGTCAAAAGGGAGAAAGATCTCACTTTGGTGAAGGAGGAGGAGCATTCGAAACTGGAAAGTCGTCACGCCTAGGTCTCCCCAAGCCCAAAAAGTTCTGACTTAGACTTGGTGGTTCAAATTAAAAAGGTGCACCTTTGAGTTAGTGAAATTGAAGAAGTAGAATCAGGTGATTTGGACCTACGGTGCAAAAGTTACACCTATTTTAAAAAAGCGTGTTCAGTATTTGCTGGTATTGTAAAATGGACTTGGGGCCTTGATCATTTAATTAAGTCAAATAAGGGTCCAATCTATTTTTAAGCTCTATATATAAATTAATAAGCATCACAAATACATATTTCAATTTCATTTAATTTTAGTCAAATAATGAACTCCTTTCTCCAACCAACAACTCCAATCATTCCTTTAATTAGGTTCTATCTTCTATTTATGTTCTTAGGAAACATGTAGTTAATTATCTTCATTTCTGTTTTTAATACAAATATGAGCTAAACACGTATATACTTGAGAATCGCGTAAGGGGTAAGCCCTAGTTTAATATATTTAGTAATTTCGAATTGGGATTGTGTTTCAATTCAATTCTTGATAGGTATTCATATTGACTAATATTTCATGCTTGTTGACTATTTTTAATTTGGCGAATTAGAAATAGGTAGTAATTAGGATAGTCACTAGTGGCGGTGATCATCCGGAAGGAGGGTTTAATTACTGAACTAGATATTAATCGCGTGGTATTCGTCATTGATCCTGACGGGCTTGACTAACCGCGTAGCCAGTTGCGCAATTTTTGTAATCATCTAAATGTAGCTTGTATTCACCCTGATGGGGTTCATAATACTGTATGATAGATTCTAAGTATACCCTAATGTGAGTTAGGATATTTTAGAGTCTCAACTAATTTAGAATTAAACGAAATCACTACATGTATGAACTTAGCTGGATTCCTAGCCATACATAAGTGTACCTTTCATATTTGTGTTACCCTTTAGACTTTACTTTATTTTCTTGTTATTTAATCGTTGTTAATTTTAATTTGTTGCATTTAGTATTTTCATAAACAAAAACCAAACAAACATATCTTTATCTATTTTTTATTTACATTGCATGACAACTAATTTTACCTATCGTTTAACACATCTGTTTCACCGCACAATCCCTGTGGAGACGATTTATCTCATTTTATTTATTTATTACTTGGGCGACTCGTACACTTGCAGTGATCATTTCTCTTCTTAATGTTGATTTTTTATCACACTCTAGAATTGGCTAGTATTATAGTGATGATGTAAATGTTGTAATTGATGAGGGAGATAGCGATTTGGAGGAAGGTGAAGTTGATTTGATAAATGTATGACTTGAGAGTGTTACAACTAATGATACAAAAAAGTAAATAATTCATCGAGTAGTGAATTAATTTTTTATTTTTTATGTTTTTGCTAAATTTGTGTTAATGGGTTAATGTTGTTTTTGTTAATTAAGTAGTTAATTAGAAAATTGTGATATTTTTTAAAGATATTAACTTTTATTGTGATTGTGGGAGTTTATAGATTATCGTTGTTTTGGTTGATGATATGTGTAGAACATTCGAACTATTAAGTTTGAAATTCTAGAAATTGTTAGGTCATGTACAGAAGATTGCACCATTGATACATATGTAGGTGATCAAGCTAAAAATAAAGTGTTTCAAAAGTAGCAATTAATCTTAAAATTTTGATATGTTTTAAGGGACTTCGGATGCGAGATAATAAAATTAGTTTAGTTCAAAGTTTAATTTATTTTTAGTTTGTTACAATGAGTTTTTAGTTTCCATTTTTTAAACAATAATAAATCAATGCGTATATTTTACATTATGTATAAGTTGTTATTATTTTTTATTAATCTAGTGGTTAGCTAAATTATCAAAACATTTTTATATTGCTAAAGTCCTCTATGATATGTTCAAGTAGAAATTACCTTTTATTAAAAATAAGTTAGTCAAGAAAGAAATAGGATTTGTTTGTCAAGAAAATAATTTCATTAAGAAAAGGTAAATTGTTACATTCTTAAAAAAAGATGTATATACTTTTGTTAAAGTAGTCGTCTCAACATTAATGATAGTTAGTAACAAAGAATATAAAATTTATTTGAATTTAAAAATTTTCATTATTTTTTCTACTGTAGAACCTTTTATTCATGGATTACTTTTGTACTTGCACTGTAAGGAGAGTTAAATTGGAGAATATGTCCTAAGCAATTAGGGTTAAAGAGTTACCTCCTTTTTTTCATTGCCTTTAAATATATTTACTTATTCTTTTTTATATATTGTTGGTCGAATTCTTGTTATAGTGTAATATCCTTGTGGAGGGGTAACAAGCTATTTATTATTGTTTGATTTTAAGGGTTCTTTTTATTTTTCACAATACTTTCAGGCATAGGTTTTACCTAGTTACTAATGAGAGATGAATTTTTACTAGAAGAACAAACCACTTCTATTGACTTTTGAAAAGATTTTGATTTTTTTAAATATTAAACTTAATGTGGTACAACTGTTTATATGTATATAAATGTCATAATATAAAATAAATATATAATGATTTCAAACGAACACATCTAGATTTCAATTTTTAAGAGAATTACTTTATGTGGACACACCAAACTAGGGATTAAGCCAAAAACTAAATCTTACTACCAACTAAAGACAAAAAAACATACTTCATTTTTAATAATTTTTTACAAAAATTTTAAACAAAATACCACGAAATAAAATTTAAGTAAAAAGAACCCTAACCATTTACTCCCTATGTTCCAAAATTAATGTAAATTTAACAAAAATAATTTTCCAATATTATTGTCCACTTAGAATATCAAGACACGTTTTTTCAACTTATTTTTGAAAAATCCAGAATGATGACCCACAAAATAAAGAAGGTGCAGGATGAGGAAGGGTATGAGTTGGAAAACAAAGCCTAGCTCCATCATGTTCCCGATGGTGACAGAGTTATATCTTGAGGGCATGAACGTAATTCTTGTACCCTAAGGTGTACATGGCTCTTACCAGATCACCAACACTTAGAATCCTTCTATGATTGTTAATGCAAAGTTCACTAGCTTCTGATGTGATGAACCTAATGAACACGGTAACGTATTTATGAGCCTTTTTCTTAGATTTATCTAAGATATAAGCATTCTTAGGCAGTATTTGTTGCATTATTCTTCCCACATTACTCAAAATCCCTGCACTCTAGTTGGTAGTGCTTGTGTCCCTGCATATAAATCCATTAAAATACTAGTTAGTGATTGTATATTGTAGGCTTCAAACTTTCCATTATCTAAGCATTTATTAGATCTATTGATTATCATACCACAAATATGTGGTATATTCTTGATCTACCAAAATATGTTTGTGGAACTGAGAGAGTATCTTTACTCTCGAAGAAATAGACATCCATCCAAAGAAATACATCAAAAAAACCTTTCCATCCTATCTCATTTTAAGTCCATCATGATATTCATTAATATGCATACCTCTCAGCCCATTTTTCTTCCTATTGGCATTTGGATTATTCCAATTGCTTGTTGGAAAACACCATTTGGAAATTATTTTGGACTGGATCGTAGTGGTATCAATTTTCTTATAAATAGTGTTCAATTTACTCTTGGGACAAATGTGATCCTAGTTTATTGGCTATATGAAGTATCAAGAATGGAGAAAATTCTGATTCGCCGCATTTGGACGCTGACATAAGTATTGCTACAATCGATCCTTTAATTACAACCTTAGACTTTTTTAATCGTATTTTCTCGTTAATTATTTTTGTATCAGGTAGGTGTCTCTAATGCAAATAGATCAGTGTTTTATACGCTTTCCTTCTTTGAGAGATTAAATATGTATTATAATGCATCATTGTGCAGGTTGGTTTAAATTATGCATATTCTTTTGAGTAAATACAACTGTTACCCCCTGTACTATGGGCCGATTAATTACTTACACCATACTATTTAAAATGCGACTGTTTACCCCCTATATTAATGGTAAGAGAACCACAACTGCAATTGTACCGTTGTCCCAAGTAATATATGTGATAAAATAGATTCGTTCTCAGGGACGGATTGGTTGACTCTAAGGCTTATAAAATAGTGATTAATTGCACTTGAAAGCAAATAAATGATTTTGAGATTGTTTGTTTTAGTTTTCTATAGCTAAGACAGTTATTTTAAAGACTAAATTAATGCGAATATTAAACTAGACGCGAGAAAGTAAAGTAGTTAACGCAAGGTATGAAAGCCAGTACTTGAGAGAAGCAAGGATTTCACCTAACTCTATTCGTTCCATGTTTTGTTTAAGGGACAAATCGGTAAATAGTAAGGTTCGGGATTCGGGAATCTCCTTACCCCCGTCAGGGTGGACTAAGGAGCTATTCTTAGGTTCTACAAACCCCGTACGTGTGATTATAGTCCACCTTCGAATGATTAAGTTCTTATTACCCATTAGGCCATATGATTAATTAAGCTCGTCAAAGTCATTAATTTTTATCCTACGTTCATTAATTGGTTCCAAACCTAGACCCCCCGTCAAGGTGATTCATTCGCTACTAAATGGAATAGCCTAAGTATTAAGTCCTATTATTGGGTCGCGCGTTCAATAATAGTAAATAAAATACAAATTAAAGAAAAATACTAACTACCCAGTTTGATTTTAATTATTAAAATCTCAAATTCAAACACATGAAATGAAATAGAATTGGGATTAACTCATTATGCGTTCTCAAGCACTTTATAAGTTTAACTCATGCTAATACGAAATAATAAGAAATTAAAATAAAACGAATTCATAATTGTTTTACAAAATAAAATAGAAGAACCTAATTACGAAGTTGAATTGGCTGAGAATTGGAGATGTTGATAATCTCCAGCTCTTGGCTTCTTCTCTTCCTTGCTCTAGCTTCTTCTCTGGTGTTCTGACTTCTCTCTTGTCTTAAGAGTATGAATTGTATATGAATTGTGTGTAAAAATAGAATATATATATATATAACTGTTTATTTTCTGACTTCTCTGGTGTTCTGACTTCTTCTCTTGTCTTAAGGCTTTTCTTAAAAATTAAATGAAAATTAGAAAAGCCCAAGTCTATTAATTAAGCCTAAATCCCGTAACTGGTACACCACCTTCACTAAATCAGCTCTAACCGGCTCGTTTCAACTCGGAAAGACCCCCTTTCAGTTGCTAAATTTCCGTAACTCAATGGGAAACAATTTATCATCACAAGTCAGAGGCTAAATCGACTCATAAATGGCTCGAAATCAGCAATCATTATCAACTTTCCAGATTTGCAGCTTGAAATTGTTAATTCATACCGGATATTTCTTCTTGCTTTGACTTCATTACACGATCTTTGACTTTATTCTTGGATTCCTCTCCTAGCTAGTATTCAAAACCTACAAACTTTTCACTAAAAAGAACAATATTACGTGTAAAAGTTTAATAAAAATTACTGGAATTAAAAGAGAAAAATCGATTTATTGTATATTAACACAAAAATTCTATCTAAATAGTCAAATAAACACCAAAAATGATGTCTCTCAGGGGCATAAAATTAGAACGTTTAGGGAGACATCAACTAAGTTTTTGTCACTCTTTACCCACAGTTAACCAAATCAGTCAAAAATCATCGTTAGTTTATCATGTGAAGGTCATGTGCGCGGTTTTCATGATATTTTACTCCTTGTACTAGGTTTTCGTGACATTTTACCATGTTACCCACTCGATTTGGAAGCTAAAGTGTTCTCAAAAAATCCAAGTGTTACTTTGGAGGCTCGCAAAAAAGTAGATTACCCACGACTTACAACTTAAATAAACGGGGTTTATTGGAGTCTCATGAGTGTGGAATATGCACGTTGAAGGTGGAAGATTTAAACTTCTTGATAATGGAATGTGTAGTAGGTAAAAAGGATGGAGGGTATTGGGTTATAAACACATGTAGAAAGCTCGAAATGAGCAACAGGCACTTACGCGCAGATATGGCTGAGTTCATAACTGAATTCTAATATGCAGTAAGCCCGATTATTCAAGAATGAGTTGGCCCCAAAGCACCCACAGTGTGGGCTTGTCGTGTTCTCGCGTTCCATATTGCAGGTGCAAGAAATTAGCTATGGTACACACTTCTTGGTCTGATGAGAATCTAGGTAGGAGGTTTTACAAGTGTATGTATTGGGGATGTTTGATGGATTGCCAGATCTTCATTTGGTTGAATGAGCCGATGGGTGAATGAAGTGGTTTGATAATTTGTGGGCTATTGTGTAAAAGCGAAAATTACGTTTATGAACTGGATGTAATGGAGTCCATGATGAATCCGTTGGCTGAGGATTTCTCTCAATCTAGAATACAGCTGTGCACTCTGCCATGTCTGTACAAAAGTGCCTTCTATTCATTTCGAGCTTTATGTGGGTGTTAATCACCCAATACCTTCCATACATTTTAGGTATTGCACATTCCATTATCAAGAAATTTAAATCTTCCACCTCCGCGGCGTATATTCCACAGACTTGAGACTCCGATAAAACCCTTTAGATTAAGTTGTAAGTTGTGGGTAATCTATCTTTTGCGAGTCTTTAAAGAAACACCCAAATTTTTTTAGAACACTTTAGCTTCCAAATCGAAGGGGTAATATGGGGTAAAATGTCACGTAAACTTAGTACAGGGGGTAAACTGTCACGAAAACCGTGCACATGACCAACACGTGACAACTAACGACGATTTTTTACAGTCCTCTTAACTGGGGTCACGAGTCACAAAAACATAGTATAGGGGGTAAATTGATGTGTTTTAATTAGTAGGGGGTAAGTAGTCAATTGGCCTATAGTATAGGGGGTAAAGGGGGTTCTACTTTATTCTTTTTTCTAAAGTTGTTTGTAGCTACTATCTGAACTCGTTATGCATAATTCTCACCAATTTTGTAAAAGTATTTGTCATTTTAGGAAAGCTCTTTGACCCTTGGATCAATATTGATGTTTAAATAGCTTCATTGCAGTCTTTTTCATGCATATGGTCAAAATGTTTATCCTCAATAATGTTTGAATTATTATGTTGTTATTTAAACTATTAAATCCAAATATCATATCAATTGGAGTCAATGAATACGATGTATGAGGTGAGAAAACAAAAAGTTATATATCTGGTTAAGGTTATGTAGGATAAAAGTAAAACGTCTGCCTCAATGTTTATAAGAAAAAGTGACCTACCAGGTACCTACTATTCTGAAAATTGAAAAATAAGATCCTATATTTTTTATTTATACATTTATATACCTTATATTTCATTTTTGTCCAACCGTTGGTATTTAATGTCTATTTATTATTAAATGCCTACAAGGCGAAGTAATAAAAAAAAGAAAAAAAGGAAATACTAAAATAATTTGGAAAATGACAAATAGGTACCAGTAAGGATATTCAAATTGAAACTATGGTACTCATTTGTTCATATATGATATCGTTGGGTACCTGACAAGTCCCGTTGCTATAATAATATCAAGTTTATGATGCAGTATGAAATTTTATATCATCGTACAAGATAAAATAATGTAAACTATTATTTGTTTATATAACAATTTAAGGAGGTTTCAGTATTTATGACTATGATGAATCATCATAATGCATACATTTAGATTATAAATATAATACAAATGGCTAATCATAAGAATCCAAGAAACTGTTGTAGTGAATTTTGTTAATTCATATTTCAAATATGGTGATATCTTTAAGGAAATAATAAAGGCTATTTATTCGTGTAATCCTAGGCAATCCAATAAAGTTACTACCTTTTTTACTACAAGTGCATTTTTTATAGATTTATTACATAGTCACCAGAGTCGCCTACTGAACATTTTTACTTTTCTTTCCTTTTCCTATATCTTCTACTCAACACCCCTATTCCGCACAATATGGGGGTCGAGGTTTATGCTTCCAATAACTCAAGGGTCATCCTACAAATATATGAAAGTAATATTATTGACTTGTAGATTCAAAATTCCTTTGTCTTGTGACTAAATTGCATCAAAACCCAACTATGTACATTTTGGATTGCTAAGAACAAAAATTAACTTAGAACAAAAATTAACATAGAACAAAAATTTATTTTAAATATTTTTAATTATCTCAAAATTCACATATTATATGACCAGCTGAATTCATATTGAGTTGAAATATTGGGATGTTTTTCTAATGTTATTTCTAATTAATTTCTAGTATACTTTATATATCTAAAAAGATTTGTAGCCATAAAGTATAATGTTATACTTGTAGAATTACAATTTTGTAACAACTACAAAATTGTTGGCTTGTAAAAATAATAGTATTGTTTTTGTAACTACAATATAATATGGTAGTTGTAATTGGATCCAGTTCCAGTACAATTTTTTGTAGATTTGGAAAACTTCCAATAAAAAGCAAACAAATTGGAAAATAAATCCCAATGATTATACAATTTTTTTTAAAACCATTAAATAAAAAAGGTATTAAATAGATTTAATAAAATAAATATGTATAATAGGAATAATGAATTTAATTATGATCTTTAGTAAGATTTACGTTCTTTCTTCTCCTTTAATACCACACAATACATATAAATGATTATATTTTTTATTTAAAAGGAATAAACAACAAAGTTGCATGATATTAATGGGATAGTTATATCTTCTGAAAGAGTTGTGTTTAAATAATTTTCAAATACGTGACGCGTGCATCATTTTTATGGACGTTGTCGACTTTCTTACTTGATATTTCTCATGTCCCATAATATTTGTCCACCTTGTTTTTTTAACATAAATTAAGAAAATCATTTATTAACACATGCATTACTAAAATTTTAACCATAAATTGTCTTACTTTCTTAAATATTTATTGAAAACATAGATTTTGAAAAAGAATTAGGGTTAAAATAAATATATATTGTAAGAAATTGTCTTGTTTTTCTAATTAGACATGGTTTATGAGATAACTATTTTTAGTTATATGAATACATAATATAAGACATATAAAGTAGTATATATTTTTATGGAGGGAACAAGGGTATAAATTTAACCAACTTGTAACAAAGAATTCCTTAACATAGGTCTAAAGGAAAAGTGTGTTTTGGCAATCCCAGTTTTCTACCAATTTCTTATTGTTTTAAAAGAGATATAACTTTTGATGATAGGCGTAAAAATTTGGGCTTCTCCAAAGAAAGTCATAGCTAATAGAGTTTTAAGGATATATAAACATGTATAAAATATAAAATATGATGAACATCCTATTTTTGGAGGTATAAAGCACAAGCTAATGGTAATAAAGGAATTTAGTTGCAGAAAAATAATTTTTTTGAACTCTTGTATTAAGGACGTGATGCACAATGAAAATTTATGTTTTTGAAGTTTATTTGGTACATTTATCGGTATTCACACCGAATGAAATTATACTAATAACGTGATAGATGAACTGGGTGATCAAAAGAAAAATTAGCCTTCACTCTGATGTGATAGAATTAATGAAAACAACAACATCATTCACCCTTTTACCAACATAAAGAACATTATATTTTCATGTAAGTAGGGGATTATTGACTGCTCGATTGCCTTCAAATTTGTCTTTACATTATTTTTTATCAAGGTTTGAGTGAGTCTGTTCTGGTTTTGAAGGGATACAACCTTGTTGGTTTTCCCAACTCCAAGTATCCACTACCTTCATTCAGGGGGTTATTCATCAAAGTGAATGGAACATCTCGATATCACACTAATAGTTAAGTTAGTCAAAGTGTAACTCAAATCACGGTAGATTACTCAAATGAATAGTTCATGTACATTCCTCTTTTGAAACAAGGGGTATATATAGAATCTATATAAGTACCACATATACCGGTGTATTTTGTCGTACACGAGAGTGCCACCCTGGAGAATATACCTTTAATACCTTGTAAGTGTCTTTCTATATTAGATTATGGACAATCTTGTCATAAATATGTCCACATTCCATTATAGGATACATGCTTTAGCAGTCATGTGGTCTCTTTGGCCATGTTTGTAAGCTCTTTAAGTAGGGATCATTTATGGCTGAGAGAATTATTGGTGTATCGGTTACCCCCTTGAATTTAAAGACCATGCCTCGGCTTACTACTAGATAATTTTTTTTTGGATGACCTATAAATAACTTTAGAGCGAATCAATTACTCTGGCCAATTTGTGTAGATCCAAGTATTTTGTAGGTATTAATATCCATACTTATATTTATATGCATAATTTTTATGATGGAGGTTCTGGTGGTGCCTAGGGTGTGATAAAAATAAGATTAAAATAAGCCAAGAAACTACACACTCTCACCCTAGACAGGCACAGTGCTGCAAGTATTACAGGACGTATGCAAGTTTTAGTTAGTAAGTTGAGTTCGTTCTCAGGGACTTAAGTGTGTTAATCGCGTAGGTAGGAATATCGAGTAAAAGTAAATAATTAGAAGACAGTTAATTAAAGGGAACTGATTCGAGATTCAAGAAGTAAAACTAAGAAAATAAAGACAATAAAGTAAAAGATAAGAAATATGAGATGAGAAGTATAGTTTAGGTTTTGCTAGTATACACAAATCCTTCTAATTCTATCTATAAATCTAGTTAAGAAGGGAGAATATTAGCTCTTGGTATACTTAGTCAGGATTCTAAATTCCCATACCTTAGACCATGAGAGCGACTAAGGGGGCTACGGCACAACCAAGAAGTGTTTTATCTTAGGGTTATCAAACGCCACTAAGGCCCTAAGCAAATACTGCAATCCTAGTGATATGGTGGTTAAAACAAACCCTAATGACTATCTAGTTAGAATCATGTTTTGTCAGAACTAATATCGACACTAGACATTATGTGGTGGTTCAATAGTTAAACACCCTGTCAAGGAGACCATCTAACTACTACTAAAACAATCCTAAAGTGATCAGTTCTAGGAAAGACATTAAATCAAAACACATAAACAAATATAAAGTAAGAAGCTAATATCAGATTAAAACATATAATTCCCAAAGAAACTTAGATAGAAGAATTAGAATTCATAGATTATACATATGCAAAACCCAAGCTATGGGGAGTTTAGTTCATACCTGAAGGAAATAAACTAAAAGAAATTACAAAAGACATCATCTTGCTCTCTACAATAAACTGGAAGAATAAAACCTTAAGAACTAATTACTATGAGGCAAGGATTAATAGGGTAGAATTACAAGTGATATAAGGGTGTATTTATAGGTGTTTAGAAGACCTAATTCGTTTTCTTGAGGAATAGGTAAGGTATTGGACTTCTAGCCCAACTCAAATTCGTATGGAAATAAAGATAAACACTGCTAGACCGTTTTGAGCATATCTTCTTCGTTATTGGTCGATTTGAGCTCCATAAGATACCAAAAGAATCGCAACAGAATTATCTTGCCTCGAAAGAAGGAAATCACCAAAATCCGCCTAATTCTTAGGTAAAAACGCATATCTTTAGACGTGTATGCAAAATCCCAGATTTAGGCAGCTTTTCCTTTTCCATCTTTTTAGCTTTTGTTTCCTTATCTCCAATTACCATGCAAATCTCTTTCCATAAGTTGTTGTCTTTTGACTTGGACTCTAATTAAACTCCATAATTATCTTTAAAGCTACACACTAAATAAACAATTAAACCTAATATGCTCTAAAAATATTATTTCTACAAATCAAGACTCAAAATAGGAAAGTTCACTAAAACTCAAGAAAATCGACAATAATGACTTCTAAATCACTTAAAATGATGTCTCATCCTACCATTAATCTATCACAAATGAGGAGACATCAAGACCCCCAACTCAAAGTTGTATCATCCCGATACAATAAAGATAAAAACAAAAGGGAAGTCTATAAATACACACTTATAAAATTCTCAACACAATGGAAAAAAGCATAGCAGAATATATAGAATAAACCTAAAGCACATAACTCAGAAAATTTCATGCAATAATATTCATAAACTACATACCTGTACATTTCTCATATCCACAGTCAACACGGCTTGAATTCAAGATCAGATTAGTTTTGCAATGTAAGAAGGATTGAGACTTTACTCAGTTCCCCACGAGAGCTATAGATTGTTCATCGATTTTCACTAGCTTCAAAGGTCCATTCAACTACTCTCTAATGGCTCAATCACTTCTCAATTGCATAGCAAAGA
Source organism: Nemophila menziesii (assembly GCA_029959085.1). Taxonomy (NCBI): domain Eukaryota; kingdom Viridiplantae; phylum Streptophyta; class Magnoliopsida; order Boraginales; family Hydrophyllaceae; genus Nemophila; species Nemophila menziesii. Next base: position 1,918,511 of record JARWIR010000044.1, read on the forward strand.
ATCAAAAGGTCTTTAAGGTTGTAATTTAGGCTTAGGGACGGTATGATAATATATTTGGATAATTTGGAGTGAGCTTTTGGCTCTCTCCTCACTAGCCATCAACAAATCGCCCTAGAGTTTGAGTTACTCTCATAAACGTTTCTCACTCAACCCAATGAATTCCTTGATGCACAATTTAGCATCCCCAATAAACCAATTAAAGCCTAAAATGTTCACATAAATATTCCACTTTGCCGGTCCGAATATATATATTTTCTTTTCTTTTCAATTCAATTTCTCAAGCTATGACTCTCTTTTAATGTTGAGATATCACACTATTTTCTCATATATATTTTTCTTTTAATGCCCTTGTTGGCAATTTTAGCTCGTAGCTTCTTTTTCATTCACTATTACCCCGACAAAGGGTTACAATAAAATCTGTGAAACATCATCAATATAAAGCACAAAGCACAATTAATAAGCTCAAAAATCCCAACCCAATAACAATTCCCATAATGGTGGACCCACCACCCCAAACTCAAGCTCTAAAACAACTGTCTATGCATCGCGATTCGAGTGCGGGTCATATGGAAAAGTCCTAAAATCTAAAGGATATGGTTTATAACGTGTTTCAATAAAAAGCTTTAGAAATGCTAGAAGGGGCTGAGAAGGATATAACTTATAAAATAAAAAATTACCATGGTGAGAAGGTATAAAAAGGCTTCAAGGGCTTCAAAATATGAAAGAACCGCCTTAATCACTTTCTACACTATGTAATTTAGTTATTTTCTTACCTTTAGCACTTTCATCAAATGGTTTTTCTACTAGCTTGGATCTCAAGGCCTACACACTTTCAAGGTTCCCTGAGATCGAACATACTTTCTATCGCATTGCTCACTAATCTTTTCTTTACTATCAACGTGTGTTTTCCTACAAATACTCAAAGCATACAAATACATAGCTCATAAACATATTACTTACTATCATTAATCTACTGAGCTTATGCTTTCAAGCTATTAAACACAATCTACATCTAATTCCCATGTATCAAAATTTTTAATTTCTACCCAAAAACAGAAAAATGGAGATGAGAGACAACGAATCCCCACACCCCCAACTAAAAAATGAGCCATGTCCCCACGACTCGAAAAAGACTCGAAAAACAGAAATTAAAATTAGCAGATAGACATATTTACAGAAATGGTAAGGAAGAAAGAGAACATACTCTCGAGGCTATTGCCTCGCATCATTGATATCCAAGGTAGGAATTGTTGGACCTTTCGTTAATTGCTCAAGAAGTTTCATGATGTCCACTCGATTAGCGTTGATTTGTGCCACATCATTGACTAAGGAAGTTTGAGCTGCTTCGAATTTCGTTAAACGCTCCTCCATCTTCTCTTGCCAACTTTGCTCCTTTTCTTCTTTCGAGACTTGCGTAGAACCCGCTCTTCGAAAGATATCTTTTATCCAAGCATTATCAATATAACTCGTCTTAAACTCGAGTTTCTCTTCTTCACCCAATACTACATTCGCTTCTCGCACAAGACACGTGATCATAGTAGGAAATTTAACATTATAAACTGATTTAGGAGAGACCGAAAATCGTATCACCTCCTCATAGATCAACTGTGCCACATCAACTTCTTCTCCTCTCAAAATATAGTCCAAAAGTATAGCGTACTTCATAGTCACATCCAAAGTTCGTGTGTTCCCAAAGATATTAGGGACAAGGAAATTGTGCCAAATTCTCGCATCCGCTTGAAGATATTTGTAAGGCCAAGGTGCCTTCAATTCTCCCTTATGTGATTGCACTTTCTCTTTGTCTAATACATGCTCAAAAAGTAATTCCTCATCAAAGATATTTCGTTTAGCAACTGCTTCTTCAAATTTGCAACAACCTTTCAGTTTCTTAAACTTGAAGTGGTTTCTAATCTCCTCAACTGTGAAAGGAACTAGCTTTCCTCTAATCGGAACACCATTACTATCTCGGCTAAAGAGGCCTAAATAGAATTCCAAAACTAATTCATGACATAATTCAGAACGTCTTACCATGAACGTAGACCAACCCAATTTCTCACCAAGCTCTAAGAATCTTGCATATTCTCCTGTACCAACTTCTTCCTTGAATACTTTCTCATAAGCAAAAGGTAGTTCTTTCAATTGTTTCTCTGCAGAAGTCTTCAGGGCCCTTGAAGTATCCTCTTTCTCTTTGGGTGTAGGATCTTGTTGAGGTTGTGTTTTCTCCTTTGCATAAAAGTAAAGCTTTTTACCATTACGATCAAACAAAGGTATCCCACTCTTCTCAACTTTCTCTTTACCCTTTGATTTAGAACTAGCACCTTTGTCAAATTATTTCTTCTTGTTTAAATCCAATCCCTTGTTACTCTTCACCTCCCTCTTGTTAGCTAAAATTGTTGTTCTATTAGTCATCTTCAATTAACCCCCAACTCAAAGCTTTAGCAACCCTTGAAATTTGAACTTGTGAATTAATGGTTGAACAAGCTTGATTTGGCCTAGGATAGGTGAATTGATGATGAATCTCTATGTGGGTGAGGTGGATTTGTAAAGGGTTGGCTTGGATTTTAGAAATTGTAGGATGAATTTTGAAAATTTGGCTCTTTGATTCTTCAATTTGAATGGATTTGGTGAAGATTGGGTGTTTGATTCTCTCTTGTAATAATGTGGAGAGAAGGTTTGATGAGTTTTTCTTGATGATTGGGTAGTGTTTTGGTGATTGGTGAAGGTTTTGATGAGCTTTAATGGAGTTAGGAGAGTTTTGGAGAAGAAAAAGAGGTTTAAGGTTTAATAAATTCGGAATAATAAGCATTAGATCTCCTTTATAACTTGAAACTCTTTCTTTTCTCTCTCTGGCGGCTCGTGCGGACCATGGCGCGGACCATGGGGTGTACCGCGGGGTACACCGCAGCTTCTGATGCTCGAAAATTTTTACCCACTGGATAATACCCGTGGTACAACCCCGTGGCACGTGTTTTTGAGCTGCCGACCAGGGCGCGGTACACCGGAGGGTACCCTGCGCCCTCTGTAGCTTTCCACGTCAAAATACCCGTGGACCTACCCCGTGGCACGTGTTTTTGAGCTGCGGACCAGGGCACGGTGCAGGGGGTAGTCCGCGGGTCAAATTTTCGTCGGTTCTGGATCAAACCCGTGGCTCCACCCGTGGTACGGGTTTTGACCCTGCGGACCAGGGCACGGACTAGGGGGTAGTCCGCGGGGGTCATTCCTTCGCTCCGAAAATTTTCCTCGCGTTGCCTAACTCGATTTCTCCAATTCCTACACACCAAAAACACTAATACCTTTCTCAAATATGCATTATCAACTAAAATCAAATAAAATAAACTCAAACTAAAAACATAAAAGACATGAAAACATAAAAAAACTACGGGTTGTCTCCCGTACAGCACTTTTGTTTAACGTCTTTCAAAGTTAGACGTGTTACCTCTGTCAAGATTTACCTCAGTCAGATTCCACGGGGCTAGACTTGGTTGGTTCTTCTTCAGTACTCGGAACTTCCACGGCACTAATGGCAGCATGTGGTATTTCTTTTTCTTCTTCAATTTCAAGGCATATAGCCTTGCAAGCTTCGAACCCAACATTGTTTTCACCTGCTTCGATTGCCTTTACTTCCTTTTGTTAGAACTTCATTTAATTGTTTTACTTGAGTACTTAACATTTGAAGTACGGCATCGTGTCCTCGGACCTTTTCATCCTGAGCGTTTATAGTCGTGGTCAAACGGTCTAGAGCTTGTGCCATCCGTTGATTGTCCATAGATCCTTCTTGCGGATACTGAGGTAAGGCTTTCTGATCTAATGAATCAGTATAGGCATCTTGAGCAGGTTGTTGTGGGGGAGCAGGTCTATTCTGATATTGATTTTGATACTGACCTCTCTGTTGGAAAGAGTTGTTCTGGGGGCGCGGTTGATAATGACCAGGATTAGTGGCCCCTTGTGGATTTGAATACTGCATACCCGGATGGTTCCGGTTACCCCATCGGTTGGATATAAAGTAAACAGATTGCGGATTTGATTCGCACTCTTCCCATGTATGATCGTTAACTCCACATTGTTGACAACCTTGTGCTTCTTGTACTACCTTCGTAGCGGCTAAATTCTTTTCCATCGCGATTTTCAGCTCTTTGATTTGATTTTCTAAAGCGGATATTTGAGCTGAGTTCGCAGTTTCTGCGTCTAAACGAAGCGTTCCTCGGGTCTTTGCTACAGAAGCTCGCGTTGAAGGCCAACTTCTTTCTTGTTCCATAATATTCTCCAACACCTCGGAAGCTTCATTGTGATTCATGGACACAAAATTACCCTTTCCAATGTTATCCACCTTTTCTCTACCTTTATCATTAAGACCTTCATAGAACATAGCAAGTTGTAGAGCAGGTGTATAACCATGGAGCGGATATCTAGTTAATTTTTGTTGAAACCTTGTCCATGCTTCTCCCACTGTTTCTCCATCTTCTTGGCAAAATCTTGCAAGCTCGGTTTGATCTTTAAGTCTCATGCTCTTCGGATAAAATCGGTTAAAGAACGCGGCTTGAAGTTCTCTCCAAGAATGAATTGTTCCATGTGGTTGTCTTTCTATCCAATCGCTAGCTCTTCCGGTCAAGAAAAACGAAAACATATGACAATACAGTTGCTCGCGTGTAATGCCAGGAGTAATGTAGGCATCACAAATCTGCATGAACTTTTGAATCGCTTTTACCGGATCTTGAATTGCTATACCAGTATAGAGTCCGAAACTTTGGAATTGACTGAGCATACCCGGATCGGGTCTAAATTTGATATTCGGAATCTCATGAGGGCGGTAACCGATGGGTTGAACATGGAATGGTACATTAAGGCCAGGAAGGTCTTGTTCAACTCGGTTATGTTGATTATTCTGGTTATTTTGCCCATTACCTCCTCCTACTGGTAGTTGTTGTCCTTCTTGTCCACCAGGTGGTGGATCTTGAGCACCAAGGGGAGGATCTTGTTGAACCCCTCCAAGTGGTGGATTCAGTTGGGTTGCCATTGATCTTCTTAAGGATCTTTCCTCACGACCACGTTTGTTGTAAACTCTAAAGCTCCTCTCAGGCTCCGGTAACGGAGGCCAAGAATTAAACACTGTGAATCCTGAAAAAGACTAAAGCAAACCACAAGCGTAAATCTGGAAAAATAAAAACTAAACTAAAAACTGAAAAGTAAAAACTAATTAAAAACTACTACTCGAAATAGATAACCCACACGCTAACGAGACACAAGTCCCCGGCAGCGGCGCCAAAAACTTGGTGGTGCCTAGGGTGTGATAAAAATAAGATTAAAATAAGCCAAGAAACTACACACTCTCACCCTAGACAGGCACAGTACTGCAAGTATTACAAGACGTATGCAAGTTTTAGTTAGTAAGTTGAGTTCGTTCTCAGGGACTTAAGTGTGTTAATCGCGTAGGTAGGAATATCGAGTAAAAGTAAATAATTAGATGACAATAAATTAAAGGTAACTGATTCGAGATTCAAGAAGTAAAACTAAGAAAATAAAGACAATAAAGTAAAAGATAAGAAATATGAGATGAGAAGTATAGCTTAGGTTTTGCTAGTATGCACTAATCCTTCTAATTCTATCTATAAATCTAGTTAATAAGGGAGAATATTAGCTCTTGGTATACTTAGTCAGGATTCTAAATTCTCATACCTTAGACCTTGAGAGTGACTAAGGGGGCTACGGCACAACCAAGAAGTGTTTTATCTTAGGGTTATCAAACCCCACTAAGGCCCTAAGCAAATACTGCAATCCTGGTGATATGGTGGTTAAAACAAACCCTAATGACTATCTAGTTAGAATCATGTTTTGTCAGAACTAATATCGACACTAGACATTATGTGGTGGTTCAATAGTTAAACACCCTGTCAAGGAGACCATCTAACTATTACTAAAACAATCCTAAAGTGATCAGTTCTAGGAAAGACATTAAATCAAAACACATAAACAAATATAAAGTAAGAAGCTAATATCAGATTAAAACATATAATTTCCAAAGAAACTTAGATAGAAGAATTAGAATTCATAGATTATACATATGAAAAACCCAAGCTATGGGGAGTTTAGTTCATACCAGAAGTAAATAAACTAAAAGAAATTACAAAAGTCATCATCTTGCTCTCCACCAATAAACTGGAAGAATAAAACCTTAAGAACTAATTACTATGAGGCAAGGATTAATAGAGTAGAATTACAAGTGATATAAGGGTGTATTTATAGGTGTTTAGAAGACCTAATTCGTTTTCTTGAGGAAGAGGTAAGGTATTGGACTTCTAGCCCAACTCAAATTCGTATGGAAATAAAGATAAACACTGCTGGACCGTTTTGAGCATATCTTCTTCGTTATTGGTCGGTTTGAGCTCCATAAGATACCAAAAGAATCGCAACATAATTATCTTGCCCCTAGGGAAGAAAATCACCAAAATCGGCCTATTTCTTAGGTAAAAAGCATATCTTTAGACGTGTATGCAGAATCTCAGATTTAGGCAGCTTTTCCTTTTCCATCTTTTTAGCTTTTGTTTCCTTATTTCCAATTACCATGCAAATCTCTTTCCATAAGTTGTTGTCTTTGACTTGGACTCTAATTAAACTCCATAATTATCTTTAAAGCTACACACTAAATAAACAATTAAACCCAATATGCTCTAAAAATATTATTTCTACAAATCAAGACTCAAAATAGGAAAGTGCACTAAAACTCAAGAAAATCGACATTAATGACTTCTAAATCACTTAAAATGATGTCTCATCCTAACATTAATCTATCACAAATGAGGAGACATCAGGTTCATATCTTGGAAGTTACAATGTTAGACTAACATGGCTTGTCAATATTGGCAGGGTCATTTTGTCACCATTATCGGAGTTAGATAAATTAACATCGACATTTGTATAAATAGAGGGATTATCCGTATTCATACATATATTTGTATTCATAAATTTATCCACACACAAATATCATTCAGATTAATTTTGTTAGAGCTTTTTGACTTCTAGTGCTTATGGATCTGGATTAGTACGCATAACAGGTATTTCCCTTTTTTAATTTATTCTCTCTTATGACTATATTTCCAATCTACCTACTTTGGGTACAAATACTTTGGAACCCCAAGAGACCGTGTGGGCTAGTATGCCCGGTAGGAGAGGTTCCATCGATATTACGATAATGTTCTCCCATTCTGACGGGTGCCATGTTGAATTTTGATATGATGATTGTTGGAGAATAAACAATAGTTAATGATCCTGTCACAATTGAATAGTATTCAAACAAGGATGAAGTTGTAGTATTATGTTCAGGTGCGCACCCAGAGGGCTCACCCATCTTGAATGTCCAAAGGTGAATTTTATGATATTAATTTAGACACTGGTTCTCAGAAGACATCTTCAGTTGCGAAATTTTAGGACTTACCCACTATCTTTTTACGTGCTCCTATCGATTCAAATTTGATGGTCAAGGACATAGTTTTAAAAGTTTGTACTCATTCACCTCTGTCAAATATTGAACCATTTGGCCAAACATGAGCCGGTAACTTAAGAGAAATGGTAATGAACTATCTTATATTTTATGAGAACCTTATGAAAGTGGTAGAAAAAAACATGTTCTACAAGTTTATCATGAAGAGATGGTTCTTAGATAAGGAAGGTGCATGTTGGAAATAATTAAGATTTGTATGTTATAGACACTCTTATGTACGATATGTGTTTCAGATTTTCCATTCCTCTCTTTGTCTCATACTTGATTAATGGGTATGGTCCATTCCCAGTCTAGCTCATGCCCGACTTGGAGAACATGGGAGGCTCTTATTGTCATGATTACTGAAGCTAAAGTTTTCCCCTTAATGAACCGGTTCAAGCTTGTTATATGCTCTAACTAATAGGATTTGGGTGCAAGAGACCTACACTCCTGACAAACCCCTCTTTTATTTCATGGGTAACTTCCCGTCTATATATAATGGTCGGGATGCTAACTTCTGTTTTGTTAGAAAAGAAGATGGTTGAATGTTCGAATTGTGTGGGGAGATCTACCACCAAAGAGAAACAACTATGATATTGTTGGAGTAGGAAAGAAAAAATTATAACAAACTTTTACAATACAAGAATACCTTTTACATGAAGGTCATTATACATCGTGATTACATCTAGGCTATCAATCTATGCCTAGTGATTTTAAGTGGAGGGTGACCTCTCGCCCAACCCCAAAAATCGTCTAAAGTATTGAGTTGACACTTTGGGGAAATCGAATTTTGAGAGTATTATCTCGTACTTGCGATATTATTTTATTTTTGTTACTTTATATTAGTTCTTCTTTGGTTCAAATTTTCCCACTCTGAGATATATTTAAGAAAGTTTTGAATAGACTGATATGATATACAAACAATATTAGATCTTTTCGAGCTAGCTTAGTGAAATAAAAGGTACCACTTTTTAAGAGAATAAAGGTAGTGAGTTTGATGCATGTATGTTTGTTTCTTAAAACATGGTAGACTTCAAAGAATCCTAATAGTATAATGATCATGTTTACTTCACTTCAAAAGGTGGGGAAGACATGGTCTATTATGTTTCTTATGTTGACTATATTGGGGAAATAACTGATAAAATCCTATAAAAGACTGGAAAGATGAGTACATTAAAGATACATCCAAACCCCCTGGTTAAGTTCTAAACTGGTATGATCGATAAAGATTAGACGAATCAATAAAGACATATCAAGAGAGGGGAAGTATAACCTTAAAGTCTAGTTGACCAATGTTTACCCTTTTCTTATATGAAGGCTCTAGCTAGGTCTGTGATTATATTCTTATTTATTGGTGTCCATTTATAATATTGCGTTTACGACCATATATGTGTATATTTTTAGACTTTATGCCATCTTTACTAGCCTTTTTCCTGTTTTTCACATTTACAACTATCGATATTGTTTTTGTTGCTTTATTTTTGCCTTGACGTATGAGGTCTTACGCAATAACTTGGGTTAAAATATTAGGCTTTTAAGATATTTTATTTTCTAATTGCATTCATCCAACATATTAGGAAAAATAATTATAGCTCATACCCTTAGGTATTTTAAGCTTTTTGATATTCTATCTTTGTCTATTTGAGGTCTTAAAAAAATAGTATGGCCTTCAAGATACCTTTTTTTGGGGTTTATACTTTCCTAACTTATCTTACCCTTTTTTTCTTGAAGTTCTATCAGTGTTGAAATTAGCAACTCGCTAAACCAATGGCCTTGATATATTTGACCCTAATAATAGTGTTTTGTATGGTCTTGATTTTTCCTTCACCTAGACCGTCATGAAAATAAGGATGATTTTGATATTTTCTTCGATACCAACCCTTATGCGCTCGACGTTGAGTCTGAATTTCTATTCGGCACTGACCCTCTTGCACTCGAGCGTGTGTCAGATATTCTATTTGGATCAATCGTAATGTCCATAAGTGTGAGCCAAACCTTCTCTTTGGTACCAACCCTTTGGTACTCGAAGGTGATCTAAAAATTTCTCTTTAGTACCGTGTGCTTGATGGGGAGACATACTTTTTTTGGTGTTGACCCTCCTGCACTTGAGGGTGATTAAGACTTTATATTTTTACCAACCCTCAGGCACCTGAGAGTGACTCAAATTTTTATTTTGTATCTACTCCTAAGTGAATACGGGTGTGTTTTACTTTCCCTTTCGTGGTACTCCTCTTACGCTCGATGGTGTTAGACTGTCCCTATGTACTTGAGGGAGGACTAGACTTTTTCGTCGGTTCGAACCATCATCTACTCAAGTTTAGTTATACTTCTTGACATAACAAAGTATAGTCTTAAGAGGATATGTTTCAATCCTTAAACAAATGTCTTTTAAGGATGTGATTTTAGAAAACATCCCTCTAACAAAGTTATGTTGAAAACTTAGCGCATATTATAATTTTATTTTTTGGACCAACCCAAAGTGCATAAATAAAGAAGATCATATTTTGCAAACTGTATTTCTTTCCAAGGTAGGTTGACCCCCCTCCATAAATTTCAAGGGGATTTGGGTTTTAACCATCTCCAAGAGAATAGTCATGGCACACGAGATTTTAGCAACCATACCAATTTCAGAGGTAGGTTGAACTCTCAACATATATCTTAGGAATCCTACCTTCTAATGCGTAGCATAGGGGATATTCTTATCTCTATCTCTCATGTGCGCTAGGGTAGGCTAGGTTTGACATGATTTTTCATCACACCTAGGTAAGGTGATTGGTAGCATGCCTCGGCAAATTCTTGGAAAAAATCTCTATGAATGGTAACATTCATTTATTTTCCTTTTCATTCCTTAGATATATTATACCCAAACCACCTCCTTAAAACCTTAGTTTACATTATATCTAATACCAAGTTATTGGGGAAGGGGGGGGGGGGTAGTCGATGGTTTAATGTTTGATTTTAACTACAACTACCCAGTCTTCTTTCTCTAGCTAGTAGAGAATTACTTATTGATACTTATTTTGGTACTTATTGATTTCCCCCTCTATGTGATGGTCAAAGTTTTTTTATCTTTGTTCTAGGATCAATAACTTAGGTTTGTTAAAAAAATAGTCTTAAAGGGGAGATGGATAACAAATACGTCAGGACAAATAAGGTAATTATTATAAATCTCTTTCCCTTGACTATTTCCCACATATTTTGGCATTCCCATCAGGACTCAACAACTTCATTCATATGTGATGATCAATAGACACCACCTTTTTTATGTTGTTCAGATTTTTCAAATCAATTATAGCCATGATATGACGAATCGCCTTACGCGATAACAAATATGGTAGATAATATTTTGAATACAACTTTATATCTCGAAGATACAAATTAGGAAAAACTCTGCCAATTGGACCCTCAAACTGTCATGGAGTAAGTTTAATTTACTCTTTTCTCAACCTTTAGTTGATCAAAAGTTTTTAAAACTTTTTACTAACCAAGTTTGCAATGTCTACTAACATTCATCTCATTTGTCAATTAAAGATTGTGGGGCAGATGACCCAGTCATCTTTGTTTGTAAAATATAGATCATCTTTTTCACACATTTTTTTCTATTTTTCTTTGTGCCTTTGTATTAAGAATGAGGTAAAATAAATATTACATATGGTACTCCCTAATTCGTCACTACCCCTTGAATTACTAAATTTCCCCTCCTATTACATGTGATATAAAAATCAAAAATCAATTTTTCTTACCATTTGCTTTATATGGAGACACTGATATAAACTCTTTAAGGTAACATATTACTAGTAATAAGATCGAGCATAATTTATATGCATAATTTCATATTAATTACTACCACCAACTCTACCAATGATCATAATTCTTGAATAAAGTTTTATATGTCATTTTTCTAATAGTTATTTTAATTCAAGAAAGTACAAATATTTATGGATGAATAAAAACGCTATGAATATATAAAGTACATTAAGTCAATGAAAATAAAGCTACATTATTAGATTTTTCAATCATTATGATTCAATAGTAAAGTTACTTATTGTGTTGATTGCAAAGCGTGACCTCAGATTGAAATATCATGATCAACGACATTTTCTTTAACATAAGAATAGTATTTTATTAAATATATGACATTTAAAGATAAAAATTAGTACTAGTGTTCCATTCAAGTGATCACCGTGTATCTTTTTATTTTGTCAAAAGATCACCGTGTATCATATTTCAAATAATCGGACATAAATCATTTTTCTGGTAACTATAAAAATACAATTGACATGTTGATGTAGACATGGTATCACAAAAAATTGAATGGTAGTAAAAAATTATAAAATCAAATTATACTTCAAATTAGCTTATATATATAATATGTTCTTGAAGGATAGACCTAAAAAATTTCTCACTAAATTATACACAAACATAAACAATCATACCCGTAAATATATAACCATTTCTAATAACAAACATATCGTGAAACCATAGTGGGTGAATTTGATATTAGGATAGACATTTACCTGCTATACACATTTTTAGTCAAATTATGTGTACTTTTTATAAAAAGTAAGAAAAAATTAAATGGTATTATCTTGAAAAAAAACTTAAAATTGGCCCTTGTTTAAGAAAGTGATGAATTTGCCTCTATCTTAAACATAAATATTTTTATGATATAAAAATTAAAATTCAATTATAGGAGGAGTACCTATAATAAAAAAATTCAATGCGTTATGGCTTCAAAGTTTATAACTAAAATATCAAATTAATGAATATTAGAAAAAAAAAACACTTCCATAGATACCATACCTTTTTCCAGTAAATACCGTAGAACCTATAAAAATTTATAAATTTGTATTAACACTTTGTAAGATCATACCATCATGATCTATACTGGATACCCATGTCTGTCAAAATAAATGGATGAAACAAGAAATATTAGTGTAATTTATTAAAATAAGGGAAAACGGTTTAAATCTTAAGTAGATGCGGATATATTTGAGGTCAAAGTTAAGAAATTCCAAGATAATGAAATTTGAGATATATAAATTAGAAGGAGTGAGTTGGTTGTTGAGCAAAATAAAAATCACATACGAATAAGTAGCGAAAGCGGCAAAGGCAAGGGATTTTTATTTAGGGGAGAAAGGAAAATTTATATAGATTGTTGATAAAATTGATGAAAATACTAGTAATTCAATTTAAATAAGCCCCTAAATATTGTGATCTACTAGTTAACTGTATACATCTTTGGGCTTTTTATACATAAAGTTGGGCCAAGTAAATTGTTGTCGGTTAAATCATAAGCATATCAATTTGTTGAATATTGTTTTGTGTTATGGATGACATACTTAATTGGATTGAGTAATACGTCATAGTTATGTAAAAAATAAAAATATTCTACAAAATATACATTGTATACATATAATTTTATATAGGTTATATGAAATGACTATCGAGGAGTAACATTCTCCCCTCCAATCCAGATCAATTTTCTTACCGCATACTTAACTATTCACTTTAGTCAAATTGTTGAAGAATAACTAATTGTCTTTGGCATTGTTTCAATGACAACTCTTGCAACTGTCACCACCCATGAACCTTAAAGTTAATATTCTATTGTTTGAATGGTAACTCATTCCAAGACAAAGTAAGGGACGTTATAGATGGTGGAAACGCCTTTTTTCACTGGTAATCAATTTAATGTCTCGTATAAGGCCCCATACTATGTCATGGAAATCCCGTATTTAGAAGATAGTTGCTTTGAATTTAATGGAAATATAATATATGAAAAATATTCCTTTTCTCACACTAGAATTTCTATATATTATATTGAGAAAAATTTATAGAACATGACTCATTAGGAGATATCTAAAAGTGATGTCTCACCATTTGTAAATAATTGATATAGTCTTGAGACATCATTTGATAGGATTTTGTGCTTAATTTTTGGATTTATCCCTTATTTTGATGTATTTTGATTAAGGTAATTTGTGCATTAAGTGTTAATACCCTAGTTATATGTATAATATTAGAGCCTAGTATGATGCATGTAAGTCTAAAAGTGAAGAAGGAGTCCCTATCAAGTCATAAAAGGAGCCAAGAAAATCATATAATACTCAAAAGGAATTGTTGACACAATCTTTCTGCTGACTTAAAAAAATCATAACAAATAATAGAGTGAAATAGCTGATGAAAATTGCAAACAAGCTATCTCTTGAAGTCTAATCCATGTGGTTAAAAGGGCATCCGGTTCCGAGATTTGACGTGAAAGTTAAGCAAATTTTACTGAATAGATCCAAGGTTGTGCAGATTGAGAAGAGTCCATTGGGCCTCCGAGTAGTGATGTGAAATTTAAGCCAATTTTACTAAATAGATCCAAGGTTTTACAAATTAAGAAGATTCCATTGGGATACTTTTAGGTCACTTAAGTAGCCTAACTTGTGTCACACGTTTTATGGGCTATAAATACATGTTTTTAGTAACTAAATCTACACTTATAATATTAGAGAGATAAGTAAATCTTGAAGAAAGGGAAAGAGGAAAAGAGTTCACGAAAACACTTATTTCCTTTATTAGTGGAATTCTTTTTGAAATTATGTCTTCCTCTTAATTTGTTTACTTTTCTTTCATTATAACCTAATATAATTAGTAGTTTGATATGCTCAATTTATCAACTCTAGTTTATGATTTAGATTTATATCGTTTGAATATGAGATTTTATGTTTAAATAAAATAAGGATTGTTATTTTTGTTGCATTTATCTTTGTTCTACATGCTTAATTTAATATTATACACACATATTTTGGAATACTTAACTATTTGATTATACTTGGAAGGGGGATTGGTAGTTAATCTAGGATAAATTCATCCTTTGGAGTTCAAGACTCGGATGAGTTAACCTTACCAGATAATCATATAGAATTATAACTTTTTTAGGCGTCTAGAAAACATGTTTGTGGGGGTCGATTGTGGTAGCGCTGATACATGTTTTGAAAGGGCATTTATTCCTTACAAATCACTATAAATGGAGATATATTATGTGACATTATTTCAACCGAGAATTGGGGAAATCTTAGCTAAATTACGTATCTAAATATGTTATATTAATTTTGGGGGTTATAATAATTGGATGATATTTGTCGCTTAACAATAATAGACATTATATTTTGGTGAGTGCAAATAAGTTAAATCATAAACCATGTAACTAAGCAAAGGTACTCTTATGATATAACCTTAATTTTATTACCTACATGAATTTAAAAGGATTCTTGACTATTATTGAGAGGGAGTACACATAGGAACTTTATGTCTCCATATTTATGATAAATTTATCTAGTATATAGACATAATATTAGGTGTATTATGTGCTTCGCTGACGGGTGATACCCTATTTATTGTTACTTTCTCTATTCTGGCCTTGTTTTGGAGGTTTTTACTTTTAGAGATTTTTGGTGTAACTTGTGTGATAAATGTGAAGATCTCAGGTACAATGATGATATTATATTCAAAAGCAATGTTAAGGAATTGAGGAAAGAAGATCCAAGATGAAATCAAGAGTTAAAATCCCAAAGAATCTCTTTTGGAAAGTGAAACAGCTATGAAAAGCAGCCGACCCGACTTAGAACGTGTAGTATTTTTAATACTAATTAACATATAATAATAATTTTGAGGAGCCAATTTATATTCAAAAAATTCTTTAAATTACGGTTTTTTGGCCACTAGTTTCTAGTGATTTGGAGCTTTAATGCAGGAGTTATAAATTTTAAAAGGTTTACACGCCAACTAGTCCACTTATTAAAGTACCTAGCACATGACCTAAATTTCGTCCCTACACACACACACATATATATATATATATTGGTATTTGACATTAGAAACATGTAATTTATTCTCTTTGCATCCGTATTCTCCATATTATTCAAGAAATTCATTAGGGAGAGGCAAGTTGACTTGTAGTGGAAGAAAAGAAGCTGCAGTGTCACAAAGTCCTCTTCTCTATCCTTCCACTCTAACATTAGGGTAACTTATCTTATATTCTTGTCTTAACCACTGTTGTAAGGTATTTTTTTTTATTATGATCTAATTTTCACATGGCGTGGGTTTGCAATATGTATAATCCTTGGATTCTATTTTCCTATTCTATGTTATTTGAAATTTGAGTTTAATTGATTTGAGATTTTACTTTATAATCATATTTTTTGTTTGCCTTTACTCCAGACCTAGCCTTGATTATGTTAGGACTTCCCTTAGTAGTTGTATTATCACCCTGGAGGGGTATTCAATATAGAAAACAACACATAATCGTCGAGTGTGCGGCAGTGATCCTTACAGGCTTGTCTAATTAAATAGTCAACAGTGTTATGATTTTACCACCAATCTCTATGCAAGATCCCATTTCCCAAGTCCCTTGGTATTGTTGAGTTTGCCTTCTAAGCTACTTTGACGGTAGTTAGAGGGATTATAGAATCCCGACTACTTATATATGCTCAATTCATCCTTATAATAAGAATAGTGATTTAGGAAGATAGGTGCATACTAGCAGACCTAAGCTATATTCTCATATCCATTATCTTTAATTATTTTCTTGAATTAGTTTAATTATTTTATTTTATATTTCCTATTTGAAAACCCAATTATTATCTCTTATTTCTATTTTAGTTTAAACAAGTAATTTCTTCTACCCTTCCTATCTAAACATGAGTTTGAATTAACAGACTAAATCCCTGTATACGAAGTTTATACATTAACAATAACTTGTAAACAATCTATGGAATTGCATTGAGTTTCTCGTAGTTGTATTTGGTGTTTGAGCTTTTTCAACATGTATTTATCACACCGTTGCTATCATCAAGATTTTGGTGTCGCTGTCAGAGACTTTTCTAGTTAGTTATTGTGTTCAGTTTTAATGCAATAGTTTTTATTTGTTCCACTCTTACGCTTGTACTTGTTTCTGTCTCTTTCAGGTTCTTTGAGTATTGGTGTATGCTCTCAAATCCCTAGAAGTTATTACTAAAAGAAACGACAAAGGGAGGAAGGAAGCACAAAGCAATGGCTGAAATAGTAGATCCATTAATAGAAAGAAATAATGTACCACTTGGGGAGAATAATCAACAAAATGCAATCTCAAATTTAGTACCACCACAAGGAGTACCAAAATGAGGATCCCCATCTTGTATTCAACGTAGTGAAAAATGTCTTCTTGTTCAGGTATCACCTTTTCGAGTACAACCATCAAGGATTGTCCCTCTAATGATTTAGGCTTCAAGATTCAAGCCTGATCAGTGTAAGCTTACTCAGTCTATTAAATTTGGACGTTGTAGTGGTGCATCACAACCAGATCTAGTGAGGTCGATTTAGAAGTTTATGCAGATTTTTAATCCCTAAATTAGTCAAGGTCGTATACACGAGCAACTTTATTACTCCATGTTTATATTTTTCTTGACGGAAGTATCAGTGAATGGTTGGATATCCAACCATCAAATTTGATTACATCATTAGATAAATTACACATCAAGTTCTCTGATCGCTATTATCCACAAAGCATGAGAATGAAGGATCAAACAGGAACTGCAAGTTTTTGCCACGAGAATGAGGAAAGTGTAGGAGAGGCATGGACAAGATTTCAACATAAATTACCCAGATGTCCACTCCACGGTTATACCCCATCACTTCAATTAGTGATGTTATATCAAGGCATAATTGTCGAGGCAAGACTGATGGTAGATAATCTTAGAGAAGGAGGTTTTGGGTCTATGGATCCTACAAAAGATACAGTTGGTATGGCAAAGAGAGTTGAAACTTAGAGGAGTTGGCCAAAGTTGCGAGCTTCTATTATAAAGATCAGATGCTAAGTTCTCCACAATGGAGAACCAAATGAAGTAGTTGGTTCTTACGATGGAAAAAGGTTTCCAAGGGAAACAAGTTGAGATGAAAATAGTGCAAGAAGCATAAGGTTATCCATATTGGGGGTCAACAATCATGTATGGGAAGAGTGTGTGGTTATCCCGAATCAGTATGTTTTATATCAAATCGATGGAATTACTAGTGGGTCATGGGGTGTGATAAAAATCAACACCAAATAGGAGGTCCTACTAATCGCATGTGTACGAGTCGTTTCAAGTAATAGATAGATACAAGAGATTTTATTCTCGGGGATTGCGTACATATAACATGTGTTCAAGAAATAAGTAGAAGTAATTGGAAGTACGGAAAATAAACGATAAAAGATATTTGTTTGGTTTTGAGTTATTGAACTACTAGACACAAAGATACAAATTATTGAAAGTAAATACTAGAAGATTAGATGCAGATAAAAAATATACCTGAGTCTCGCTAGGATATCGCTTAAATTCATATATTTAGTGCTTTCGTTTAAGGGAAAAAATCAGTATTTTATATTAGTCGGGACTCTACAATCTCCTAACTCCCGTCAGGGTATACTTAGAAGCTTTCCTACAGTTACAAACCCTGTTAGGGAGATTATAAGCTACATTCAGATGGTTAAGAGTTAAACCCAATTGGCTACATGGACAGTCAAGCACATCAGGATCATTGAAAAACTCCACCCGTCTATTACCTAGTTCCGTAATTAAACCACCCATCAAGGTGATCACTGCAATTAGTGAATAGCCTAATTACTAAAAGATATTTCTAATTTGCGCATGTTTCAAAAATAGTAAATAAGAATGAAATAATATTCAATATAAAAATACCCAATTTAATTTAAATTAGAAATAATCCAATATCATAAGATACTAAATTAGAAACTAGGGTTCATCCCTAAACTACGATTCTCAAGTAATTGATTATTTAGCTCATAATTAAAGACATAAAGAAAAAGAAATTATAATTATAATTATACAAGTTTCCTAAAAACTTATTTAAAAATAGAAAGAACCTAATTAGGAGAATGACTTGAGCTGTTGTTGGAGAAAAAGGATTCTCCATCTCCTACTCATGCTTCTGCCTCTTAACGCTCTCTCTAGAGATTATGTAATTTGAAGATTAATTTTAAGGTGCTGAATAATAAGGTCTAAATGAGTTTATATGGAGAGTTAGAACGGATTCTGTCTAACTTGAGCCTAATTAAGCGATTAAGGCCCAAGTCCATAGTAAATCTCGTAACTACTGTAAACACTCACGGAAAACTGCCATAACTTTTGCGTCTTAAGTCCAAATCACCTGATTCCAGTCCTCCATTCGAGCTAACTCAAAGGTGAACCTTTCGCATTTGAACCACCTGGGTCAGTACCGTATGGGCTCGAAATCAGCAAGAAATGACAGCTTCCTGGTTTCTTTTTCTCCTTTTCATCTCTTTGTGTTGTACATTTTCCTCTTTTGATCTCTTCTTTTGATCTAAGATTTAAACTTCACTTCTCTTTCTCATCTTGTTGCTTCCTAACATCCACGTACCTAATAACTTCATGCTAAAACAAACGAATTAACGCACAAAAGCTCTAAATTCACAAATAATATAATTCTAAGGGGAGAAAGTCCAATATGACAAAAAAGCTCAAAATTTTATCTAATAAGTCCAATTTCTACCTAAAATGATGTATCCTAAGGAGATATATTTATCACAAAAAGGAAGATATCAAGACCCCAAGCTCAAAAAGTTGTCGTCTGACAAAGTAAAACAAAATAGAGGTCTCAGTTAAAAAGCAAAATGCAGAATCTAAAGAATATACCCAAAGCAAAACTCAAAATAAATTTCACATAGTACAACCTTAGAATTTATGCACACATACATCTATCATACAAAATCAAACACATAAATAATATCAATCCAAAATTAATTCCACAATGCTAGAAGGTTACACTTGATACTTAGCTCGAGATGGTGGCTATATGGTGTTCATCAATCTCTACTCACTTTGTACGCTCCACTTAACATATTCCCTATTAGAAAAAAATTCATTCCACTATGTACCTAGGAATCACGAGGTCTTTACGATTTTAGCGTAGGCTTAGGGACGGTATGGTACATTTGGATAATGAAAAGTGAGCTTTTGCCTCTCTCCTCACTACCATTCAACAAACTGTCTTGAGCTTGAGTTTACCCTCACATATGATCTCGCTCACTTGACACACTAATTCAGCGTCCCTACATAAACCCAAACCTATAAATATGATTACAATATAATTATTCCTTTGCCTCTTCTTTTATTTCACATTTATCATTTTCCTAGTTACATAGTTTTACTCCATTTTCACCTCTAATTCATAATTAATTGGTTTCTCTACTCATTTAGATGTCATGTTCTACACACCACTCATTCTCACTAAGTACAAGTTTACTTCTTTAGCATTGTTCATTTATTTTTACTATCTATCATCTAATGTTTGCATGCATTCAAGGTGCATTTTACAATAACTCTAAGGTCTACTATTTGCTTGCGGGGACACTCAACGAACTCTACAGTTAAATCATTCCTTAAACTAATTTTTATTTTATTGTACTTTTTTTGGAAAAGCAGTAAAAACACATAACACATAAAATTGGGATGAGGCAATGATACCCCACCCCAAACTCAAAAATGAGTTGTGTCCCCACGACTTGAAAAGACTCTATAAAGCATATAAAAATAATATACACTACTTAATGAGAAAAGGGAGAGGAAAACGTATTTGTATCGGAACTAGGCCGATTTCATGTAGTATTGCATCGAAGTTGATATGTATTCTTAGCAGCGATGTATAGATCATACACCGTTGAATGCATCTTCTATAAAGTGTATTTCATCAAATCAACTCATATTTCCCTTATCTAATCATCTCCTCATGTTTCCCCTTTTCATTATCCTCCATTAACATGAAACTTTCATTTCACTTAATGTTCCTCATCACTTCTCCAACCTTCATGTTATCGCTGCAAATCGTTTCCAGCTATCACCGTCAACTAGATGACGTGACACATCTGGATCGATACTCTTTCTAGTATGGTACCATATCATTTCCTCAGAGGTGTGCTTCAAAGCGTATAATCGCTGCAATCTCGGGGCAATCGAAAAGTAACAAAGCTTCTTATGCGGTACTTTTTGACCCTTCTTTGTGTCCCATCTCGATTTACCGCAAACTAGACAATTGTCGAGGTCTTCATTCTCTTTGTAAAAAATGGCACAATCGTTCTAACAGACATCGATAGTATAATACCCTATACCCAAACTTTTCAACTTCTTGTTGCATGCTTCATAAGAATCAGACAAGTTGTGAGGTTTGGGCAAAATACGACCAACCAAGTCCAATAGCTCGGTGAATGATGTGTTAGTCCATTTGTTCTTTACTTTTACGTGCATAAGCTTGGTAATGAAATTCAAGGAACTCATCGATGTATAACCAGGATATAATTATGTCTCCAATTCTTCGAACAATGTTTCGAAACTGCTTCGACTTGGAAGATGTGAATCTCTCATCTCGGTATCTCGTGGATGTCCATCAACATCGTAACTTTTTCTCACATCGTCATAAACATGTTGCATATCATTTTCTATATTTGTCACTTGAATTGTTTGGGGTGTTTGTAACGCATCCTCACCGTGTTTTGTCCAAACCTGATATGTATGCTTAAACCCGTCTTTTAGAAGGTGGGCCCTAACCTGTTCGGTGGGTAATCAACGGTAATTATTACACTTCGTACATGGGCAAGACAAGTAACCAGTATACCCTTTACTTTTCTTAGCGATAAAACGGAAAACCCCAAAAACATATTCTGGCGTGTAATAATTCCTCGTAATGATCCAACTTTTACCGATACCTGAAACCATCTCTTAGCAACAATTTTATATAACTAGAAAACTACATTCATATAAAAATAAAAATATATAATTATTACAACCCAATTAATAAAATAAATAAAATTACAACACAATAAATAACATAATAAAAATTACAACCCAATGAATGACTAAAAATTACAAACGCATTGAATGAATAAATATTACAAACCATTGAATAAATTAATATTACAAACCACTGAATGAATAAATTTAAAACATAATAAATATATATAAAATTTCATATAACTAATTAAACAAATGAAAATATATGAGCACAAAGTATAAATAAAACAACACAAGCATAATTTATAACATAATATAACAAGCCAACCAAAAAATATGTAATTCATGAACCTAATAATATGTTATAGCAACTAGTATAATCCAATAAATAAAAAAATTTAAAAGCATGAAATTTATTGAAAATACCATGAACTGGATGGATAAGATGAAGATTGATGATCATGCCCCACCTTGAAAATTTATTAATTCACCTATTCAAATCATATAGCAAGAATAAAATACAATTAGAAAGCAAAAAAAATTAAAAAAAATGATTTTTCATGAAATTAACTTAAATTGTGTGATGAAATTGGATATTGATAATGTCCCACCTTGATTATGAACCCGGGAATGGTGCAAGATGAATTGGAGAATCAAATAGAAATAAAAAAAAAATAGTTTTGTTTTTTAGAGAAAAATCGGAGAAAGTTTTTGGGGTTTTTGGATGTTTTGTGAGTTAAAAAACCGTTGTCATCATTAAATAGGTTTTTTAGTTACCGACGACCCGTATTTCGTCGGTAAATTCAAAATTTTCGTCGGTAATATGGACAATAAAGCGACGAATGGCGTTGTCACAAATATAGCGACGACATTTCGGAGGCCAAATAAAAAAATATTACCTACGAAATGCAGACCATTATCGATGAATTTCTGTAGTTGCCAGTTGCCGACGCCGTTTTTGTTGTCGGTAAAAAAAAGTCGTCGGTATGTTTACAAACTTACCGACGAAACGCGGGTCGTCGGTAATTTTTCGTCCCTAAAGACGCTGTTTCTAGTAGTGTTATTGATAATAATTTGCTATAGTGTAATATCCTTGTGGAGGGGTATCAAGCTATTTATTATTGTTTGATTTTAAGGGTTATTTTTATTTCTCATAATACTTTCAGGCACAGGTTTTACCTAGTTCCTAATTTTTTTTTGGACGTTGGGGGGTGCCTAGGCACCAATTACAACGATCGGAAATTACCCAATTCCTAATTTACCAAAAAGAGAGGATAAATCGAAAATACTAATCGCAATCCGACTTAAAGTAGTTGCCGCGTGCCTCACTTCCTTCGCCAGTTTATCCGCTTTGCTATTGAGCTTCCTATTGATATGACGAAAGGAAGCTTGCCCAAGCTCTTCAGCGTGTGGATAATCTTACGTAGAATGGGTTGGATATTCCAATGTACTGCTGACACCTGCTTGGTACCTTGAATAATCTCAAGGTTATCCGGATAGATTACTAACTTCTTTCCTGGAAAATTTGTGCCTAATTGCGTAGCTTTGAGGACTGCTCTTGCTTCTCCTTCCAGAGCTGACTTGCAGTCTAAGTTGAAACTATGTTCGAAAGATGCATTGTTATCATTGTGTACTCCTAGAACTGCTGCTCCCGTGGGTTCCCACTTGTTCGAAAAATATGCATCACAAAAAAAATAGGTCTTTATTTTGTTCTACCCCATTGGTGTCCCTGTTTGTCTCCTCTCTATTGTTTAGTCCTTTATAAGTTTCTATGAGCCAATTAATACCGTGGACTTTCTGCATTAATTTTTTCGACGCAACATTTATCCTTGTGCCGCTTACTGTGATCCGCTCGTGAATAGCTTTCATCTTTGCCTTCCAGATGTTCCAAAGGTTGATCATCATAAAATCTCGCACCACCTTCTCATCCCATCCTCCTTTTGTAAAAGTTTGGATAATCTTAAGAAACCAATCCTCTATTTTATATTCCTTTGTATCATGGATTTTTATTTGTAGGATGGATCCTGCCCATACATCTTTACACATGTTACAATGTAGAAGTATATGTTCTACATCCTCTTTGTCGTTATTACACCATAAGCAGTTTGTAGCATCCACACATTTTCTTTTATATAAATTATCTCTGGTAGTGATCGCATTATTCACCAGTCGCCACATAAATAACTTTATCTTCTTCGGAATGTTAGAATTCCATATTGTTTTCCAGATTTTTGATTCTTGCATTACCTTAGTTCCCGTTGTTGAAGCTTTATTTATTATTTGTTCTTCCGTTATAACCTTGTATCCTGTTTTTGTATCAAATTTGCCATCTCTCGAGAAAGGCCAAACAAACTTATCTTCCATATCAAATTCTTTTATCTTAGTTTTCATGATCAGATGTATAATTTGTTCGGGAAATAGATTATCTAATATTTCAATATCCCATTCATCCTTACCTTTCTTCATTAGTTAATTAACTTTTGTGAGGTTCGATCCTTCTGGTTTCTCTAATTTCCAGCTGGTATCTATCCATCTCTCGTTCCATATATTCGTGTCTTTGCCATTTCCTATCATTTTTATCCCATGTTTTGTGATAAAGTCTCTGCCTTCTATGATACTAGCCCAACTCCATGTCCTGCTTTCTCTAAGTTTACAAGTTAAAAAGTTAGATTTATTAAAATAGATACCTTTAAGGAGTCTTGCTGCAAGATTATTCAGGCTATTCATCAGCCTCCAGGCTTGAGCTGCTAATAGGACCGTGTTCATTTTTTTGATATCTTTAAAATCTAGACCTCCAATTAATTTTCTTACTGCTATCTTCTCCGAGCGACCCAATGTGTCCTGTTTCTTTCACCTGAACTCCACCAGAAATTTGAAATGGCTGAAATAAGCCTATTACAGAAATTAATTGGAAAATAGAAGATAGATATGTAGTAGTTTGGGATGGCTTGACGTATTGCTTTGATGAGTACTTATTTGCTACCCTCTGAGAGTAGTTTCCCTTTCCATCCTTCTGTGTTTTTGAAAACTTTCTTTGCTATCCATTCTAGAGATTCAACTTTTGATCTTTTGTGATAGAGCGTAATACCAAGGTAATATCCTAGATCTTCAGTCTCCCCGGTGTTCATTTTCATAGTAATTTCATTTTTGAAGTTGTCTGGTGTTTCTTTGCTGAAAACGATGGACGATTTGTGAAAATTAATTTGTTGTCCCAATCCCGAGCAATAGGTATCCAAACATTCCGTGAAATGGTAAAAATTCGTATCTTCCAAATCTAGAAAAAAGAGAGAGTCATCTACAAACAAAAGGTGAGAAATCATCGGACAATTCCTGTTAATCTTTATCCCATTAATCAGTTTGTTATCAATATAATGGTCAATAATGCTAATGAGAGATTCAATCAAAACAGAAAACAGAAAAGGTGAAAGAGGGTCACCTTGTCTAAGGCTCCTACCTGGTTTAAAGTTTTCAAGTCTTTCCCCGTTTATATTAATATTAAAGGAGACTGAGGTGATACAGTTTCTCATCCATTTTATCCAAGTTTCACAAAACCCTAGTTTTTCCAGTACTTTAAAA
Organism: Nemophila menziesii; assembly: GCA_029959085.1. Taxonomy (NCBI): domain Eukaryota; kingdom Viridiplantae; phylum Streptophyta; class Magnoliopsida; order Boraginales; family Hydrophyllaceae; genus Nemophila; species Nemophila menziesii. The sequence goes on from JARWIR010000044.1 coordinate 1,943,333, forward strand.
AGGAAAACCCATCTTACCGGGTCGTATGCCTTAGCCATATCAATTTTTATTGCCGCCGTATGTTTTTTATTTTTCCGTTTCCTGCTCATAAAAAAAGATATCTCTTCTGCTATAATGATATTATCCTGTATCGCTCGGCCTTTAATGAAAGCCGAATGTGTTGGAGAAATAATGCTATTCATAATCTCTCTTAAGCGATTTGAGAGGATTTTTGTAATGATTTTATAATTGAAATTGACACATGAAATCGGTCTAAAGTCTCCTAAATTTTCTTGTACCGTACCTTTCGGGATTAACGTTATTAGTGTGTCGTTAATTGTCTCCACTGAGCAATTATTATCAAAAAAATCCTCAATAACCTGTACAACATCCGTTTTCATAATTTCCCAAAATTCTTTGTAAAACTAACCGTTAAGTCCATCAGGTCCAGGAGCTTTTGAGGCAGATAATTCTGTAACCGCTTTCTCTACCTCTTCCATAGTCGGTTTTTTTGTTAATTCCGCGTTCATGGTACTAGTAACGCGTGGTTTTATGAATTCGTTGGCCTTCTGCATTTCTTCTTCATCCCCTACATTTTCTTTAAAGAAATCTCTATAATAATCTTGAAAGCAACCTTTAATGTTTTCTGAATCATCAGTCGAATTTCCATTAGTGTCTTTTATTCTAGTTATTCGATTTAGTTTCCTACGCTTTATAGTGGCTAGATGAAAACATTTCGTGTTCTTGTCCACGTATATGAGCCAATTCTGTCTTGCTCTATCGCTCCAATATTTTTCTTCTTTCTCATATTCTATTTTTATTCTTTCTTTAATTTAGTTTTCTTCTTTAGAAGTATCCCTATTATCATTCATTTTATTTAACTTCATTAGTCTATCTTGAAGACTTTTAATGGTCTTTGTAGGGTTTCTAAAGTTTTTCGAGCTCCATTTATAAGTTCTTTTTTCGTAAATTTCTTTTTTTTATAAAGTTCGGTATAGGGATCATATCATGAGGAATCATCCAACTATTGTCAATAACTTCCTTACAACTATTGTTGTCTAGCCACCTAGTTTCAAACTTAAAATGCTTTTTTTTCCAATTTTCATATTCATATTGAAATGGAGGAGTAAGGGGGAGTGATCCGACCCTCTTGCAGGAGGTATATGAATTTGTGATCTCGGGAATTTCTCCATCCATTCATAAGTCGCCAATCCTCGATCTATTCTTGTTTTGACATTCGTTTCGCCTTCCATCCTGTTAGACAAAGTGAAAAAACAACCGTTAGAGTTAATTTCTGCCAAAGAATTCTTATGAGTAAAGTCAATGAAATCGTTTATATGATCTATATTAGCTTGATTCCTGCTTTGTTTTTCCTTAATAATAAGTATCTCATTGAAGTCCCCTAGAATTATCCAAGGTTCTTTAATTCCTTCACTCCACTTTGTTATATCATTCCAAGTTTCAACTCTTTGTTTAAAATCATATGCGGCATGTATGAAAACAATATAATATGCAAAAGATAATTCATTAACTAAAGCTATAACATAGGAATTACAAATAAACAAAATATTAAGATGCACATTGGAGTGCCACAAAACCAAGAACCCCCAAAATGGAAAGCATTTCTAGAGGGTTCGACAAAAAAGGAGTTACTGTAACCAAACCGCGCCAACACTTCCTGAGAGTCCACTTCTCTCAGCATTGTTTCACAAAAGGCCACCACACTAGAACAAAACTGAGCTATCATCAAGCTGGTTTTTGATAATGTTAAGGGCGCTTGTAGACCCTGAACATTCCAAAACAAGGATGTCATTTGAAATTTGCGGCTTTTTGGAGTTGCCACCTCCACTGCTCTTCTCAAAGTCACCCTCCTCGTCACCTTCTGCATCAGCGTACTGGAAATTCATATCGTGATCATCACCACCACCTTCATAGTCCTTCTCAAAATAGTTCTCGCTGTTCTCAAAATTACCTTCATCCTCTTCTTTTGGTTCATATTGTGACTTATATTCATCAATCAATTTTGAAATATTATCTAAGTCCTTACCCTTACCTTTAGAGTACCTAGCACTATCTTCACCCTCCCTCTCGTTTTCTAATAAACTAAACTGGTTTTTGCTTACAAAATTCTCTATTGGGTCAACTACTCTAAGTTTTTTGAAATTGGCTGATATTTTTGAGTTGACCACAGAGTTGCCTGTCTCCATTTGATTTCCTTTTCCTTCCCTTCTTCTTTTTATAGCTTGTTGAATGTTTGATGAGGTCTCCATGTTCTGGTCAGTTGTATTGGTCCTACTTGCCACTTGCTTCCCTTTAACCTTTCTCATTTCCATAAGTTCTTTTGAAAGCTTCTATTTTGAGAGTATATTCATGCAATTCATTTTGAAGGTCACGCATCTGCTTATTCCAGGATTCCCACTCTTGGTCTTCTTTTTCTATGTCCTCACCATCTTGGACCTGATTGACAATCTTTCTCGTGCTACCCCTCTTTGTATAATTAAATTTTCTTAGAACATCACCACCATCATCATTTATTTGGATTCCTCGAATGGGGTTGTTACTCCTATAGCTAGGACCTGCATTCTTAACGGTTTTATCACTATGTTGATAATTAATAAACTCGCCATTCACTTTTATATGTAACCCGTAAATAGGATTGAAAGGAGGGAATTTCGCCACGTTATCTATGCTCCAAGACACCTTCCTACGTTCATCAATATCTTCCACTTGCTTGATACTCTTAATAGGACAATCGCCATACTGATGCCCAATCTTTCCACATCTAAAGCAAAGAAGCCCCGTGTTCTCATACTGGAATACCACCCAAGCTGCCCCTTCCTCTTGGTAGAGATATGTACCAGGAGGTAGGGGAAATTTTGTATTGATCTTAGCACGAAACCTTAATATCTTAATATCACAGTTCTGCGTTGTAGAATCCACCGCCTCAATCTTTATGAAACATTCTTCAAGAGCTCTCAATGTGTTGATGTTATTTTGTTTGAATGCGAGCCCCCTTATTTGTACCCAGATTGATGAGTAGTTTGTAACAAGATCCTTGAAGACCACCACTTGAGGCCAGATAGTCATACTGAGGTGCAGTTTTCGATAAATGTCAGGCCTCATCTCCCAGACACGCTTGAAATCCCTTTCATTAACCACTTCTAGTTTGAACATGTCATTTTTCACCTCTGAGAGTCTGTAATGTCCTTGAATTCCCCCTATCCTCGATGAACTTCCTAAGTTGAACCGCATATATTGAGGAGTCACCAATCGCCTTTAGTAATATGGCTTTCTCTTCCTTCATGCTTTCAGCTAACCTGGCTTTCGAACCAATGTTTATGACCCCCAACTTCCTAGCTTTGTGATCAGTTAATGGTACTATAGGTAGGGCATGAAAATCTCTTGTAGCCATTCTAAGTTCTACGAACACAAGAAACAAAACCATAGGACTAGACTGGAAAACTAAATTGAGAAAGTGGTAACTGAGAAATGGCCGGAAAGAATTGATTAAGGTGTAATAATAGGGAGAGAAAAGGAGACAAGAGAAGAAGCGAGAGAAGAGAAAGTTTGACGGTACCTCTTTACCTTTCATGCATATAAATAGGCTGCTTACTTTGGCTTCTTTGTTATTCTTCTTGAGCACGATAATCTTTGGTAGGTGGGATCTTCGAGCATCTTGGGTAATGTAAGGGTCTGCTGCGCAGCTATTCTCCTTACTCTTTCTCGCCTCATTATTACCTAATGTCATAATTAGTATTGATAACCCCAATTTGCAGAAGATCTTCTTGATTAACCGCCCACATCGTGCCTTAGTCCCACGCTTCTATTCAACCCTTTGCCTCCCCGATGTTACTTTTGTACTTATCCAATCTATCATCTGCACGAAAAGAAAACAAAAATAATAAAACCCATTTGTCGTTATAATTCTTACCTCGGAACTCAAAGCTTTTAGGTCTGTGAAGAGGTGAGTTTTGGGTAGATCAAAGAAAAGCTTCAGATCTGTTAGAGATCTCTCATCATTAGCTTTGATTTCAACAATAAACCCTCTGATTAGTTTTTGGCCAATTATCATCAGTTGCCCTATTTTTCCATCAGACGAGGCTCCCATTCCAAGAAATAAAGAGAAAGTGATGTGTGTGTACGTTACACACGCGTGAGATCCCACCACAAATGTGATGAGGAAGACGAAGAGACCCAAACCGTTTGAGGAGAAATCGTTTCCTAGATGAGAGAAGCGAGAGAGCGTGAATTTTACCTACCTAGTTCCTAATGGGAGATAAACTTTTACTAGAAAAAAAACCACTTCTGCTGACTTTTGAAGAGATTTATTATTTTTTTAAATATTAAACTTAGAGTGGTACAACTGTTTATATGTATATAAAATGTCATAATATAAAATGTAAAATATATAATGATTTCAAACGAACACATCCAGATTTCAATTTTTTAGAGAATTACTTTATGTGGACACACCAAACTAGGGATTAGACCAAAAATTTAATCTTACTACCAACTAAAGACAAAAAAACAAAATTCATTTTCAATTTTTTTTTTACAAATTTTATTAAAAAATACCATGAAATAAAAATTAACTAAAAAGAACCCTAATCATTTACTCCCTTTGTTCCAAAATTAATGTAAATTTAATAAAAATAATTTTCCAAATTATTGTCCACTTAGAATATCAAGACACGTTTTTTCAACTTATGTTTGAAAAATCCAGAATGATGATCCACAAAAGAAAGAAGGTGCAGGATGAGGAAGGGTATGAGTTGGAAAACCAAGCCTAGCTCCTTCATGTTCTTGATAGTGACGACGTTATATCTTAAGGGCATGAATGTAGTTCTTGTACCCTAAGGTGTACATGGCTCTTATTAGATCACCAGCACTTAGAATCCTTCTATGATTGTTAATGCAAAGTTCACTAGCTTCTGAAGGGATGAACCTAATGAACACGGTAACGCATTTATGCACCTCTTTCTTAGATTTATTTAAGATATAAGCATTCCCAGGCAGTATTTGTTGCATTATTCTTCCCACATTACTCAAAATCCCTACATTAATAGTTGGTGATGCTTGTGTCCCTGCATGTAAATCCATTAAAATACTAGTTACTGATTGTATTTTGCAGGCTTCAGACTTTCCATTATCTAAGCTTTTATTAGATCTACAATTGATTGTCATACCACAAATATGTGGTATATTCTAGATCTACAAAATATGTTTGTCTAACTGAGAAAGTATCTTTTATCTCGAAGAAGTAGACATCCACCCAAAGAAATACATCAAGAAAACCTTACCATCCTATCCCATTTTTTGTCCATTATGATATTCATTAAGACGTATACCTCTCGGCCAATTTTTCTTCTTATAGGCATTTGGAGTATTCCAATTGCTCGTTGGTAAACACCATTTGGGAATTATTTTGGATTTCACCATAGTTGCATCAATTTTCTTATAGATGGTGTCAATTTACTCTTAGGACAAACGGGATCCTAGTTTATTGGCTATCTGAAGTATCAAGAATGGAGAAAATTCTGATTCGCCGCACTTGGACGCTGACATAAGTATTGCTACAATCGATCATTTAATTACAACCTTCGACTTTTTTAATCGTATTTTCTCGTTAATAATTTTTGTATCAGGTAGGTGTGTCAAATGCAAATAGATCATTTTTTTATACGCTTGCCTTCTTTGAGAAATTAAATATGTATTACAATGCATCATTGTCCAGGTTGGTTGAAATTGTGCACTTTCTTTTGAGTGAATACAACTGTTACCCCCTGTACTATGGGCCAATTAACTACTTAACCCCTACTGTTTAAACGCGACTGTTTACCCCGTATACTAAGTTTTTGGCACTCTTTACCCCTAGTTAACCAAATCGGTCAAAGACCGTCGTTAGTTGGTCACGTGCTGGTCATGTGCGCGTTTTTGTGATATTTTACCCCTTGTACTAAGTTTTCGTGACATTTTATCATCTTACCCCCTTGATTTGGAAGCTAAAGTGTTCTAAAAAAATCCAGGTGTTTCTTTCGAGGCTCGCAAAAACGATAGATTACCCACGACTTACAACTTAAATAAATGGGGTTTATTGGAGTCCCGTGAGTGTGGAATATGCACTCTGGAGGTGGAAGATTTAAATTTCTTGTAACGGAATGTGCAGTGGTAAAAAGTATGGAGGGTATTAGGTGATAAACACATGTAGAAAGCTCGAAATGAGCAGCAGGCACTTCCGTGCAGATATGGATGAGTTCATAACTGAATTCTAATATGTAGTAAGCCCCATTATTCATAAATGAGTTGGCCCTAGAGCACCCACAGTGTGGGCTTGTCGTGTTCTCGCGTTCCATATTGCAGGTGTAGGAAATTATCTATGGTACACACTTTTTGGTCTGATGCGATTCTAGGTAGAAGGTTTTACAAGTTTATGTATTTGGGATGTTTGATGGATTGCAAGTTCGTCATTTAGTTGAATGAGACGATGGGTGAATGAAGTGGTTTGATAATTCGTGGGCTATTGTGTAAAATAAAAAATTACATTTATGAACTGGATGCAATGTAGTCCAAGATGAATTCGTTGGCTGAGGATTTCGCTCAATTTAAAATACAGCTGTGCACTAAGCCATGTCTGCACAAAAGTGCATGCCACTCATTTCGAGCTTTCTGTAGGTGTTTATCACCCAATACCTTCCATACATTTTAGATACTGCACATTTCAATACCAAGAAATGTAAATCTTCCACCCCCGTAACGTATATTCCACACTCTTGAGACGCCGATTGATGTCTCCTCATTTGTGATAATAAAATCTATTTCTGAGACATCATTTTAGGCGTATTTATTTGAGTATAGGTTGAATTTAGCTTGATTTAGTACACTTTCCTATTTTGGGTCTTGAATTAATTAATTATTAACTTTAGAGCATATTGGGTTTAATTATTTATTTAGTGTGAAGCTTTAGAGATATATGGTAATTAATTAGAGTCCAAGTTGGTTAAAAGAGCTAAAGGAAAGAAGATAAACATGGAAATTGAAGATAAGGAAGTTAAAGCTAATAACATGGAAAAGGAAAACCTGCCTTAAATCTGAATTTCTGCACCTACGACCACAAATCAGCTTATATCTTAAAAACGGTGAGGAATTTGGAGAAACGGTCAGAAAAAACGTTGAAGATCTTTCCGAGATGATGAATTTGGTATACTCATACGCATCAATCGGATAAGTATTGAAGTTGTTAGGACCAAAACAAGTACGGGGTTGATTACATGTTTTTGGGCTACGAATTTGAGTTGGGCTAGGAGCCCATATTTACCTTTTCCTTCAAGAAAACGAATTAGGTCAACATATACACTATAAATACATCCTTTTAACATTAGAAAATCATCCTTGACCAAACCTTAAGGTCAGGAAGAAACTATACAACAAGAAGAGAAGTCTGGAAGGAGTTGTGCATCAATTTATGTTTCCTTCAACCTTTAATTCTGTAATTCTTTTATTTTCTTTTCTTAGTATGAATTAATTCTATTTAGCTTGATTTTTAGCATGTATGTATGAACCCTAGTTTTGGTTGACATCTATCTAATTTGATTGAATTTATGTTTTGATTTCTCTGTTTGTGTGTTGGATTTATATTCTGTGTTCTTTATGGTTGCAAACATATAGGATTACCATCAAAGTAGTTAGATAACCGGTATATTTGACTATGGAATTAACACATAACGTCTAGAATAAGGTTTGATCTGACAACCCAGCCTAACTAGATAGTCAATGGTTTAGTGTATTGCTATTTTATCAATTGCAGGAACAGTTTTCTTAGGTTCTTATTGACACAGGTAAACCCTATTTGAAACTACCTAGCGCAATTGAAACCAAACTATTTAAATACTACATTATTCATAACCTACATGTTAAGAACGGAAAAACTAGTGGGGATTACTTGTTAATTACTCAAGCTAAACTTTCATACTATCTTCTTTTCCTTTCTTTTATTTATTTTCTGTCTTTTAATTTATTAGTTTAATTTTCTTTTATCAAAAACCAAATAAAAATCTATCTTTCTTTCTTTCTACTTGCGTATTATTATCTCTAGCTCTCATATTTGCACTTGAATATTTGCATAAGTTCTTCTTAACCTTCGTAGTCCCTGAGGAACGAATTCTACTTAATCATTAAAACTTGCATATGATCTGTATACTTGCAGAACCGTGCTCAGCTTAGGGTGTTTATTTGCACTTATTTATATCATTATTTTATCACACCTTAGGCGACACCAAGTTTTTGGCGCCGCTGCCGGGGACTACATCGTTAGTCCTTGTGCAATTATCTAGTGTTTTTATTTCAGTTAGTTCTATTTTACGCTTTTCTTTTTAGTTTTTGTTTTACAGATTTTTTTCCAGGCAAGAGCAGATTTATTAGGAAAGGAAAGTTTTGTATTATTAGATCCTACAGAAGCTAATTATGGAGTACGTTCTTGAAACCAATAGAAGTTGGCCGATTAAATCAGAAAAACAAAAAAAGACTTTAGAATCTCTAAAGCTCAAAGAGTTAAACCAACAACTTGAGGAATTACGAGAACAAGCGCGAAAACTAGACAAGAGAAATCTAGTACATACCTTACCTTCATGTCCTAGTTGTGGAGCAAGAGATCACTCGTGGGAATATTGCATGAATAATCCAGCTTCAATTTCCTTCATACCTTATCAAAGAAACCATTATTATGATGGTTATTATCAATCTCAAGGAAATTACGCTGATTATCAGCCCCCACAGAATTATAATTGAGTCGAAAATCAACAAACATATTATCAACCACGGCCACAATTTTATTATCCTCCACAACATATCTATCAAGAAGCGCCAATTTATAATGAAGCTTATCAAGAACCACTTTCTTATTCAATGCAGCAAACCATACAAGAGCAACCTTCGAGGTTGAATTCAAGTATGGCTAAACTGATGCAAGCAGTTGAAGATATGGAGATTAGACAACAAGAATTCCAAACCCAATTCAAGATGCTTAAGAATATCGATCATACCATGTCAGAAATGGTGAATAAACTTCAAATCTTTGCGAAAAGGCAACTCCCAAGTGACACTCGTGCTCCAGAAGATAATGTTTGTCATGCAATTGAATTAAGAAGTGGAAAACAATTACCTTCACCTAGAGTAGAACCAGAACCAACCTCTATTCCTGAGAAAGTGGTTGAAGAAACAATTGAAAACAAGGTGGAAGAGGTAATTGAACAAATAAGTGTCCCAGAGAAGACACAAGAAAAGAAAGAGAGCCCAGTGGTAACCAACACATGTCCTCCTCCACCGTTCCCGTCACATGTCAGAAATCAGAACAATCAAAAAGAATTCAAGAAGTTCCTTGACATTGTGAACGAGTTAAAGATCAGCATCCCGTTTGTAGAAGCTCTCACAAGAATGTCAAAATATGGTCAGTTCATGAAGGACATTCTTTTTAACAAACAAAGTTTAGAGACCGGAAAGATGAATGGATTGCTAAAGGAGTGTAATGCTACAAATGAAATAGAGCTACCACCAGACACACCTCTACCCACGAATTCTTGGATGGCACCATCCATGATTATGAAGAATAGAGCTGAGAAGTTCGTGGGAATTAGAGGCAAGGGGAGGAAATTTCGTCATTCGTAATCGAGGTAACACGTCTAACTTTCAGAGACGTTAAAAAAAAGTGTTGTACGGGAGACAACCCGCAATTTTTTTAAGTTTTCATGTCTTTTACGTTTTTATTTTATGTTTTAATTTAGTTGTTTTTAGTTGATATTGCATATTTGAGATATGTATTAGTGCTTTTGATGTTTAGGTGTTAGAAAAATCGAGTTCGGGAGGAAAAACGCGAGTTTTGGATATATTCAAACTGCCTCACCGGCATACCGGCGGATTCTTCCGGTCTACCGGCAAGCAGAAAACCCGAGCCCACGGGTGTCACCACGCGTTCATTGCCGAGAGGTCCCAATTCGAAAAGCTCTAGCACCGGTATGCCGGGCCCTAGCGCCGGTATACCGGGCAGAAGAAAACCCGTGCCCACGTGTAGAGGACTCGGGTATTTTGACGTAACTTGGACTCCATGAACAGCAGATCCGGTATACCGGGCCCCATGGCCGCTATGCCGCCCAACCCCGCTGTGTCGAGAAAAAAAAATTCTGGACACAATCTGAGAAAATTTTGGCAAGTCATATCTTTGCGCTCGGATGTCGGAATCAGGTGATCTTTGAGCCTAAACTGCGTAACTTTTTGAGATCTAGCTATTGGGGAGGATTTCGTTCTCGACCGGTTTGCCGACCGGAAGACCGGTATGCTGGCCAGAAAACCCGTGCCCACGGGGTGTGGTCACGTGTTCTATGCCGAGAGGTCCATTCCGAAAGCAAGCAACTCCAGTATACTGGGTCCTACGGCCGGTATACCGCCCGAAACTGTTGGAGAGAGAAAAAAAACGCGTTTTTCAGGTGATAAGCGTGAGGAGGTTGTTCTATTACGAATTTTTCAATCCTTAAGCTTCTCCTTTTTCCCCAAACCTCTCCCAACTCCATGGAAGCTTCATCAAACCTTCCCCAAACATCAAAACACTACCCAAACTCCATGAAAACACATCAAATATTTTCTCCACATCATTAAAAAGAAGATTCAACCACCCAAATCTTACCAAAACACATTGAATCCTAGAATCAAAAGCTTAAATTTCAGAAATTCATTCAACAATTTCTTAAATCCATACCAATCCATGAAGAATCCATCTTACCCACATAGAGAATCATCATCAAATCACCTTTCCTAACCCAAATAAAGCTTGTACAACCAATAATCAAGAGTTTCAAATTTCAAGAGTGGTTAAAGCTTTGAGTTGGGGGTCAATTGAGATGATTAGGAGAACATAAACATTATCTACAGTAAGGGAGATGAAGAAAATCAAGGTATTGGATTCTAATTGAGAAGAAATCAAGTGAGACTAGTCCTAGTTCCAATTCAAAGGGTAAAACAAGTCAAGAGAAGTGAGGTAGCATGCTGTGTTGATTTAATGGGCAAAAAGGTTCCAACTTTAGCAAAGAAAACAGCACAACCTCTCCAATTCGAAGACCCTACACCCGAAGAATAAGAGAAAGCTTCAATGGCCATGATAGCTTATCCGAAAAAACAATTAAAGGAACTACCTTTTGCTTATGAGAAAGTATTTGAAGAAGTTGATAAAGGAGAATACAAGAAGATTCATGAAGATTTGGAAAGATTGGGTTGGTCTACGTTAATCGTAAGACGTTCTAAAAAGACGTTCTTTTTGTTGAATTGTATTTTGTGGAGAAGAGGATGTGGCACAGTTGATCTATGAGGAGGTGATACGATATTTTTTCGATCTCTCCCATCTCGTTATTTAATGCAATATCCTACTATGATCACGTGTCTTGATCGGAAAGCGAATAAGAATTTGGGTGATGAAGAAACACGTGAATTTGAGATAAGTAAAAATATTGACAATGCTTGGATCATTAATGTTTTGAGAGTAATTACACAACTTTCAAAAGAAGAAAAGGAGTACATCATAACACTCCGTGAGGAATTAAAGAAAATCCAGAAAATCCTATTTTGGATGTCGATAAGGCGAGGTAATAGCCTCGAAGAGTATGTTTTCTTTCTTCCCTACCATTTCTTTATGTGCAATATGTATCTAATTTTAAATTTTATTTATTTTCTTTCTTGAGTGTTTTTCGAGTCGTGAGGACACGGCTCATTTTTGAGTTGGGGTGGGGATGCGTTGTCCTCATCTTCCTTTTTGTTTTTTCATAAAATTTAAAAAAAAGTTTGGGTTGAATTAGGCATAGAATATGTTGAATGTACCTGTTTGAGCATGATTTAATTATGTCAATGATAGTAAGTAGTATGTTTTTGAAAGATGTTACAAATATGTTTAACATGCATGTATGAAAACAAGAAATAAAAGATAGAAAGGTTAATGAGCAATGCTAAGAAATTACGTTGAAACTTAGGGAGAGTTAGTTGGTGTGTAGAACGTGAGGTTTGAAATTAGTTGAAAACCCACTTATCTATGAACTAATAATGAAAACGTAACGAAAACTGGTAGTTAGAAAAATGAATAAGGCAGTTCTTTCATATTAAAACCACTTGAAGCCTTTTATACCTTCTCACCCTTTTTATTTGATTATCGTTATTATTATCCGTCTTAGCCCCTCTGAGCCTTTCTAAAGCCTTTTATTGAAAAACATTATAATTCATACCCTTAGTTTGTAGGACTTATCCATATGACCCGCACTCGAATCACAAAACCTCAAACAAGTCATTTTTAGAGCTTGAGTTTGGGGTGGTGGGTTTCATCATTAGGGAACATTGGGATTCGGGAATTGTAATTGTGATTTTATTGATGATGAAAACGTTAATATTGTAACCCTTTGTCGGGGTAATAGTGAATTAATAAGAAGCTACGAGCTAAATTTGCCAACAAAGGCATAATAAAAAAGAATATATATATGAAAAATAGCATGATATCTCGACATTAAAAAGAGAGTCATAGCTATAAAAGAGAAAAAAATTGATATGAAAAGAATATATATTCGGACCGGCAAAGTGGAATTTGTAGATCATCATAAAAGGTTTTATTTGGGATTTATTGGGGATGCACATCAAAAGCATCAATAAATTGGGTTGAGTGAGAACATCTTCGAGTGAAACTCAAGCTATAGGGCGATTCATTGATGGCTAGTGAGGAGAGAGCCAAAAGCTCACTTTTCATTATCCAAATATACCACACCGTCCCTAAGCCCCGTTATAACCAAAGATCTTAGGATTTCTAACTACTTGGTGGAGAAACAATTGAGCTATTAGGTAGTAGGTAAGTGGACCATTGAATGCTATATTAGGACCTATGAACAACCTATAGCCATTAGCATGAACTAAGTTATCATCCTCTCCTTCTGGCATTGCGAAGTTAATATTAACTTGAATTTATGGATTGTTGATTATGTGTATATTAAGCATACTTGTACATCATTTCTTGAGCAATAATACATGAGACTTTTTAGATACTATTCTCTAGGATCATTCATTATGTTCTGTTCTTATCCTCCTCCAACTTCTTCTTCTTGTTTAGTCGACTACCCTACTGTTCTTTATTTTTATTGTGTCGGGACGATACAACTTTGAGTTGGGGGTCTTGATGTCTCCTCATTTGTAATAATAAAATCTATTTCTGAGGCATCATTTTAGGCGTATTTATTAGAGTATAGGTCGAATTTAGCTTGATTTAGTACACTTTCCTATTTTGGGTCTTGAATTAATTAATTATTAACTTTAGAGCATATTGGGTTTAATTATTTATTTAGTGTGAAGCTTTAGAGATATATGGTAATTAATTAGAGTCAAAGTTGGTTTAAAGAGCTAAAGGAAAGAAGATAAACATGGAAATTGAAGATAAGGAAGTAAAAGCTAAAAACATGGAAACGGAAAACCTGCCTTAAATCTGAATTTCTGCACCTATGACCACAAATTAGCTTATATCTTAAATACGGTGAGTAATTTGGAGAAACGGTCAAGAGAAAAGTTGAATATGTTTCCGAGACGATGAATTTGGTATACTCATACGCATCAATCAGATAAATATTGAAGCTGTTAGGACCAAAACAAGTACGGGGCTGATTGCATGTTTTTGGGCTACGAATTTGAGTTGGGCTAGGAGCCCATATTTACCTTTTCCTTCAAGAAAACGAATTAGGTCAACCTATACACTATAAATACAGCCTCTTAACATTATAAAATCATCCTTGACCAAACCTTAAGGTCAGGAAGAAGCTATACAACAAGAAGAGAAGTCTGGAAGGAGCTGTGCATCAAATATGTCTCCTTCAACCTTTAATTCTGTAATTCTTTTTTTTTTCTTAGTATGAGTTAATTCTATTTAGCTTGAGTTTTAGCATGTATGTATGAACCCTAGTTTTAGTTGACATCTATCTAATTTTATTGAATTTATGTTTTGATTTCTCTGTTTATGTGTTGGATTTATATTCTGTGTTCTTTATGGTTGCAAACATATAGGATTACCATCATAGTAGTTAGATAACCGGTATATTTGACTATGGAATTAGCACATAACGTCTATAATAAGGTTTGATCTGACAACCCAGCCTAACTATATAGTCAATGGTTTAGTGTATTGCTATTTTATCAATTGCAGGAATAGTTTGCTTAGGTTCTTATTGACACAGGTAAACCCTATTTGAAACTACCTAGCACAATTGAAACCAAACTATTGAAATACTACATTACTCATACCCTACATGTTTAGAACGGCAAAACTAGTGGGGATTACTTGCTAATTACTCAAGCTAAACTTTCATACTATCTTCTTTTCCTTTATTTATTTATTTTCTGTCTTTTAATTTATTAGTTTAATTTTCTTTTATCAAAAACCAAATAAAAATCTATCATTCTTTCTTTCTACTTGCGTATTAATATCTCTAGCTCTCATATTTGCACTTGAATATTTGCATAAGTTCTTCTTAACCTTCGTAGTCCCTGAGGAACGAATTCTACTTAATCATTAAAACTTGCATATGATCTGTATACTTGCAGAACCGTGCTCAGCTTAGGGTGTTTATCTGCACTTATTTATATCATTATTTTATCACACCTTAGGCGACACCACCGATAAACCCGGTTAGTTTAAGTCGTAAGTCGTGGGTAATCTATCATTTGCAAGTCTCCAAAGAAACACCTTTTAGAACACTTTATGTCACAAAAACTTAGTACATTGGGTAAACTATCACGAAAACCGTGCACATGACCAACACGTGACCAACTAACGACGATTTTTTACAGATTCCGTTAACTGGGGTCACAAGTCACAAAAACTTATTATAGGGGGTAAAAAGTCGTGTTTTAATTAGTAGGGGCTAAGTAGTCAATCGGCCTATAGTACAGGGGATAAAAGGGGGTTTTACTTTATTCTTTTTTCTAAAGTTGTTTGTAGCTACTATCTAGACACGTGATGCATAATTTTCACCAATTTTGTAAAATTATTTGTCAATTTAGGAGCTCTCTTTGACCCTTGGGTCAATATTTATGTTTAAATATCTTCATTGTAGTCTTTTTCATGCATATGGTCAAAATGTTTGTGCTCATTTAGTTAATAATGTTTCAAGTATTATGTTGTTATTTAAACTATTAAAATTCAAATATCACATCAATTGGAGTCAATGAATACGATGTATGAGGTGAGAAAACAAAAAGTTATCTATCTGGTTATGGTTACGTGGCATAAAAGTAAAACTTCTGCCTCATTGTTTATAAGAAAAAATGACCTACCAGGTACCTACTATTTTGGAAATTGAAAAATAACATCCTATATTATTGATTTATAAATTTATATACCTTATATTTCATTTTTGTCCAACCGTTGGTATTTACTGTCTATTTAATATTAAATGCCTACATGGCAAAAAGAAAAAAAGGGAATACTAAAATAATTTGGAAAATTACAGATAGGTACCCATAAGGCCGTTCAAATTGAAACTATGGGTACTCATTTGTTCATATATGATATCATTGGGTACCTGACAAGTCCCGTTGCTATAACAATATCAAGTTTATGATGGAATACGAAATTTCATATCAACGTACAAGATAAAATAATGTAAACTATTATTTGTTTATATAACAATATAAGGAGGTTTCAGTATTTATGAGTATGATGAATCATGATAATGCATACATTTAGATTATAGATATAATACAAATGGCTAATCATAAGAATCCAAGCAACTTTTGTAGTGAATTTTGTTAATTCATATTTCAAATATTTTGATATCTTTAAGGAAATAATAAAGGCTATTTATTCGTGTAATCCTAGGCAATACAATAAAGTTACTAGCTTTTTTTACTAAAAGTGCATTTGTTATAGATTTATTACATATTCACGAGAGTCGCCTACTGAACATTTTTACTTCTCTCTCCTTTTCCTAAATCTTCTGCTCAACACCACTATTTTGCATAGTATGGGGTCGAGGTTTATGCTTCCAATAACTCAAGGGCCATCTTACAAATATATGAAAATAATATTATTGAGTTGTAGATTCAAATTCCTTAGTCTTGTGCGTAAATTGCATCAAAACCCAACTGTGTACATTTTAGATTGCTAGGAACAAAAATTAACATAAAACAAAAATTTATTCTAATTTTATTATTATCTCAAAATTCACATATTATATGACCAACTGAATTGATATTGAGTTGAAATATGGGATGTTTTTCTAATGTTATTTTTTAGTTAATTTCTAGTATACTTTATATTTCTAAAAATATTTGTAGTCGTAATGTATAATGTTATACTTGTATAATTACAAATTTGTAACAACTACAATATTGTTGGCTTGTAAAAATAATAGTATTCTTTTTGTAACTATAATATAATATGGTAGTTGTAATTGGATCCAGTTCTAGTATAATTTTTGGCAAACTTGGAAAACTTCCAAAAAAAATTTAAAAAATTAGAAAATAAATCCCAATGATTTTATACAATTTTTTAAAAAACCATTAAATAAAAAAGGTATTAAATAGATTTAATAAAATAAATACGTATAATAGGAATAATGAATTTAATCGTGGTCTTTAGTAAGATTTAAGTTCTTTCTTCTCCTCTAATACCACACAATACATATAAATGATGATATCTTTTATATAAAATGTGTAAACAACAGAGTTGCATGATATTAATGGTATAGTTATATCGTTTGAAAGAGTTGTGTTCAAATAATTTTCAAATACGTGAGGTTTTCCCTAATAATGTTTCGACGCGTGCACCAATTTTTAAGGTTGTTGTCGACTTTCTTACTTGACATTTCTCATGTCCCATAATATTTGTCCACCTTATTTTTTTAACATAAATTAAGAAAATAATCTATTAACACATAGATTACTAAAATATCAACCATAAATTGTCTTACTTTCTTAAATATTTATTGAAAACATAGATTTTGAAATTAGGGTTAAAATACATATAAATTGTAAGAAATTGACTTTTTTTCTAATTAGACATGGATAACGAGATAACTACGTTTAGTTATATGAATACATAATATAAGACGGATAAAGTAGTATTTATTTTTATTGAGGGAACAAGGGTATAAATTTAACCAACTTGTAACAAAGAATTCCTTAACATATGTCTAAAGGAAAAGTGTGTTTTGGCCATCCAAGTTTTCTACCAATTTCTTATTGTTTTAAAAGAGATATAACTTTTGATGATAGGCATAAAAATTTGGGCTACTCCAAAGAAAGTCACAGCTAATAGAGTTTTAAGGCTATATAAACACGTACAAAATTCAACATCTGATGAGTATCCTATATTTGGAGGTATAAAGCACAAGCTAAGTGTAATAAAGGAATTTAGTTGCATACAAATGAATTTTTTTGAGCTCATGTATTAAGCGTTGATTATTAAAACACATTTTAGACGTGATGCACAATGAAAGTTTATGTTTCTAAAGTTTATTTAGTACATTTATCGGTATTCACACTGAATGAAATTATACTAATAACGCGATAGATGAACTAGGTGATAAAAAGTAAAATTAGCCTTCACTCTGATGTGATATAATTGATGAAAACAACAACACCATTCACCCTTTTACCAACATAAAGAACATTATATTTCCATGTAAGTCGAGGCTTATTGACTGCTCGATTGCCTTCAAAGTTGTCTTTACATTATTTATTATCGAGGTTTGATGGAGTCTGTTCTGGTTTTGAAGGGATACAACCTTATTGGTTTTTCCAGCTCCAAGTATCCACTAACTTCATTCAGGGGGTTATTCATCAAAGGGAAGGGAACCTCTCGATATCACACTAATAGTTAAGTTAGTCAAAGTATAACTCAAATCAAGGTAGATTACTCAAATGAATGAATAGTTCATGTACATTCCTCTTTGGAAACAAGGGGTATATATAGAATCTATTTAAGGACCACATATACCAGTGTATTTTGTTGTACACGAGAGTGCCACCCTGGAGAATTTACCTTTAATACCTCGTAAGTGTTTTTAGAAATTAGATCATGGACAATCTTGTCATAAATATGTCCACTTGCCATTATAGGATACATACTTTAGCAGTCATTTGGTATCTTTGGCCATGTTTGTAAGCTCTTTGGGTAGGGATTATTTATGGCTGAGAGAATTATTGGTGTATCGGTTACCCCCTTGAATTTAAAGACCATGCCTCGGCTTACTACTAGATAAAATTTTTGTTTAGATGACCTAAATAATAACTTTAGAGTGAATCAATTACTCTGGCCAATTGGTGTAGATCCAAGTATTTTGTAGGTATTAATATAAATACTTATTTTCTATGCATAATTTTTACTATGGAGGTTCATATCTTGGAAGTTACAATGTTAGACTAACATGGCTTGTTGATATTGGGAGGGTCATTTAGTCACCATTATCGAAGTAAGATGAATTAACATTGACATTTGTATAAATAGAGGGATTATCCGTATTCATAAATTTATCCACACACAAATATCATTCAGATCAATTTTGTCAGAGATTTTTGGCATCTAGTGCTTATGGATCTGGATTCGTACGCGTAACAGGTATTTTCCTTTTTTAATTTTTTTCTCTCTTATGACTCCATTATTTCCAATCTACCTACTTTGGGTACAAATACTTTGGAACCCCAAGAGACTGTGTGGGCTAATATGACCAGTAGGAGAGGTTCCATCGATATTACGATAATGTTCTCCCATTTTGATGGTTGTCATATTGAATTTTGATATGATGATTGTTGGAGAATAAAAAATAGTTGATGATCCTATCAACATTGAATATTATTCAAACAAGGATGAAGTTGTAGTATTAAGTTCAAGTAGGCACCCAAAGGGCTCACCCCCTTGAAGTTCCAAAGGTGAATTTTCAGTTTTTAATTTAGACACTGGTTCTCTGAAGTCATCTTCAGTTCGGAAATTTTAAGAATTACACACTAACTTTTTATATGCTCCTATCGATTCAAATTTGTTGGGCAAGGCCATAGTTTTAAAAGTTTGTACTCCTTCACCTTTTTCAAAATTAAACCATTTGGCCCAACATGAGCTGGTAACTTAAGAGAAATGGTAATGAACTATCTGATATGTTACGAGAAATTTATGAAAGTTGTAGAAAGAAACATGTTCTACAAGTTTATCATGAAGAGATGGGTCTCAAATAAAGAAGGTGCTTGTTGGAAATAATTAACATTTGTATGTTATAGACACTCTTATGTACGATATGTGTTTCAGATTTTCCATTCCTCCCTTTGTCTCATTCTTGATTAATGAGTATGGTCCATTCCCAGTCTAGTTCATGCCCGACTTGGAGACCATGGGAGGCTCTTATTGGCATGCATACTGAAGCTAAAGTTTTCCCCTTAATGAACCGGTTCTAAGCCTGTTATATGCTCTAACTAATAGGATTTGGGTGCTAGAGACTAACACCCCTGACAAACCCCTCTTTTATTTCATGGGTAACTTCCCGTCTACATATAATAGTCGGGATGCTAACATAGTTTTTGTTTGGAAAGAAGATGGTTGAATGTTTGATTGTGTGGGGAGATCTACCACCAAAGACAAACAACTATGGTATTGTTGGAGTAGGAAAGAAAACATTATAACAAACTTTTACAATACAAGAATACTGTTTACATGAAGGTCATTATACATCGTGATTAAATCTAGGCTTTCAATTATGCCTAGTGATTTTAAGTGGAGGGTGACCTCTTCCCCAACCCCAAAAATCGTCTAAAGTGTTGAGTTAACACTTTGGGGAAATCGAATTTTGAGAGTTTTATCTCATACTTGCGATATTATTTTATTTTTATGACTTTATATTACTTCTTCTTTGGTTCAAATTTTCCCACTCTGAGATATATTTAAGAAAGTTTTGAATAGACTGGTATGATATACAAACAATATGAGATCTTTTCGAGCTAGCTTAGAGAAATTAAAGGTATTATGTTTTAGGAGAATAATGATCGTGAGTTTGATGCATGTATGTTTGTTTCTTAAAACATGGTAGACTTCAAAGAATCCTAATAGTATAATGATCGTGTTTACTTCACTTCAAAAGGTGGGGAAGCCATGGTCTATTATGTGTCTTATGTTGACTATATTGGGGAAATAATTGATAAAATTCTATAAAAGACTGCAAAGGTGAGTACATTAAAGATATATCCAAACCCCCTGGTTAAGTTCTAAACTGGTATGACCAATAAAGATTAGACAAATAAATAAAGACATATCAGGAGAGGGGAGTATATCCTTAAAGTCTATTTGACCAATGTTTACCCTTTTCTTAAATGTAGGCTCTAGCTAGGTCTAAGATTATATTCTTATTTATTGGTGTATATTTATAATATTGCGCTTACGACCATATATGTGTTTATCTTTAGACTTTATGCCATCTTTACTAGCCTTTTTGCTATTTTTCACATTTACAACTATCGATATTGTCTTTTTGTTGTTTTATTTTGCCTTGATGTCTGACGTCTTACGACATAACTTGGGTTAAAATATTAGGCTTTTAAGATTTTTTATTTTCTAATTGCATTCATCCAACATATTAGGAAAAATAATTATAGCTCATACTCGTTGGTATTTTAAGCTTTTTGATAATCTATCTTTGTCTATCTGAGGTCTTAGAAAAATAGTATGGCCTTTAAGCACCCTTTTTTTGGTTTTATACTTTCCTAACATATCTTACCCTTTTTTTCTTGAAGTTCTATCAGTATTGAAATTAGCAACTCGCTAAACCAATGTCCTTGATATATTTGACCCTAATCATAGTGTTTTGGATGGTGTTGATTTTTCTTTCACCTACACCGTCATGAAAATGAGGACGATTTTGATATTCTCTTCGATACCAACCCATATGCGCTCGAGGTTGAGTTCGAATTTCTATTTGGCACTGACCCTCTTGCACTCGAGCGTGTGTCAGACATTCTCTTTAGGTCAACCGTAATATCCATAAGTGTGAGCCAAACCTTCTCTTTGGTACCAACCCTTTGTTACTTGAACGTGATCCAAAATTTCTCTTTAGTACCGTATTCTTGATGGGGAGACATACTTTTTTTGGTGTTGACCCTCCTGTTGAGGGTCATTTTGACTTTATATTTGTTATCAACCCTCAGGCACTTGAGGGTGACTCGGAATTTTTATTTTGTATTGATGTCTCCCTTTTTCTTCTATATTTATATGCTTAGGAGACACCAAATTAGGTGAATTATGAACTAATATGATAAAATTTTAATGATTATTTGCTATATTTCAATTTCACTCCTTGGAAATTAGTATTTTTGGATTTATTAAGTTTTTGCGCATAATATGGTTTGTTTTTAGTGAAAAGTTTGTAGGTTTGAAATACTAGCAAGTAGGGGAATCGTGGATTAAAGTCATAGATCGTGTAAAGAAGTCAAAGGCGTGAAGAAATATTCTGAAGAGTTGATTTAGGAAACTGTAAATCTGGAAGGCTGCTGAAGATGGCTGATTTTGAGTCATTTAGACGAGGATTCAGCAGCTGAGTTGTGAAGAGATTAGATTCCTTATCGAGTTATGAAGAATTAGCAAGTTGAATGAGTCAAATCGGAGTCAGTTATGGGATTTGGGCTTAATTAGTGGACTTGGGCTTTTCTAATATTCACTTAAACCTAAGTAAAAACCCTAATCCGAATTTAGCACTATAAATATGCCTCTAGACCTCATTATTCAGTACCACTCATTTTATTCTTCAATTAAAATCATCCTTAGAAAAAAGAGTGTCCAGAGAGAACGTCTGAAGCAAGGAAAAGGAGAAAGCTAAGAGCTGGAGAAAGTCATCTTCTCCAAATCACTGCCAAACCCAATTCCTAATTAGGTTCTATCTTTTATTTCTGTAATTGAAGAACATGAATTCTTTCTGTTTTAATTTAGTTTGTCGCATTAGCATGAGCTAATTCCATTAAGTGCTTGAGAACGCATAATGGGTTAATCCCAATTTGATATTATTCATGTGTTTGGATTTGGGATTTTAACAATTGAAATCAAATTGGGTAAATTGTATTTTTCTTTAATTTGCTTTTAATTACTTTATTGAATTCACGACTCAATATTAGGACTTAGTATCTTGGCTATTCCAATTAGTGGCGACTGGATCACCTTGACGGGGGGTTTAGATACGGACCTAGTTAATGAATGTAGGTTAGAAATTAGAGACTCTGACGAGCTTAATTAAACCTATAGCCAATTGGGTAGAATAGACTTAATCACTTGAGAGTGGACTATAATCACCCTGACGGGGTTTTTAGCACTTGAGAGTAGCTCCTTAGTCCACCTTGACGGGGTTAAGGAGAGTTTCGAATCCCGACCAGTACATATTTACCGATTTGTCCCTTAAACATGACATGAAATGAATTATAATCAGGTGAAACCCTTGCGTCACTCAAGTAATGTCTTTCCCATCTTGCGTAAACACTTTATTTCCTTGCGTCTAGTTAATTATTTGCATTAATTTAGTCTTTTACTTTATTTTCTTAGCATTAGAAAACGAAACAAATAATTCTAAAAATCATTTACTTGTTTTCACGTGCAATAAACTACTATTTGATAAGCATTAGAGTCAACTATTCCGTCCCTGCGAACAAATCTGTTTTATCACTTATATTACTTGGGACAACCGTACACTTGCGGTTGTGGTTCTCTTATCCTTATTTGCATTTTTCTAGAACACACAAAGGACCAACAAGTTTTTGGCGCCGCTGCGGGGACGGTAGCGTGTGACCCCGGTGTTTATCCTTTAGTGTTTAATTTCATTTTTATTTTCAGTTTTACGCTTTGTTTTTGTTTTCTTTTCTTTTCAGGTTCTTTTATTCAGGTAATGCTCAAAGGATTCAATTAAAGATGTATCGAGAACATTACCCAAATCCCGGTCCATTTGACTATTGGGAAGACTCTTCGGGACAACAACAATGGGGTATTAATTCTTACCAACAACCTTATCAATACCCGCAAGAGCAAGGATGGAACAATCAATGGATCGGGAATAATCAACAACAAACACCATATCACTATCAACAAGAGCATGAATCGAACAATCAATGGATTGAAAACATTCAACACTGTTCACCTCAACACTATCAGCAAGAGACACTACTAGAGAGAGTCAATCGCCTATGCAAGGAAGTCAAGGCACGACAACCAGAGCGTAAGGAAAGAGAAGAGGAATTGAAAGCTACCCTTTCATCCATACAAAAGATGCTAGACGAAATGGAGTCCAGATATAATTCTCAGTATTTTGCCAATAGTAGCAAGTCTTATGAAGATTCAATTCCCCCGAGGGATGGAAGAGATCAACAGGAATAAGTAGTTGAGGAGGAGGTGTTGAAAGAAGATATTATGGATAGTGATAAGACCCACCATGTGGTTGAGAATATTTATAGCATAATGGAAGAAGGAGTAGCAACGAAAATCCTAGAAATTGAAACAGAAATTGCTATTCCTAAGGTGTATGCACATGATCAAGATATAGAACACAAAAAGAAAGAAGAGGTGATCGAGATTAGAGAGATTCCACATAAAAAATATGATGAGGTAATAGTGGAAGATTGGGTTGAAAGCGAAGACGAATGTGAAATGGTTGGAGAATCAATTGAAGAATTAAAGGTTAAAGATAAAATAGAAATTGAATATCCGCCACAAAAAGTTCACCAATCACCATCTCCAGCACGAATCATTATTAGAAATAAAAAAACTGAATCACCTCTATTACTACAAATGATCAACATGTGCTATACAAGCAAGGTGTCACAGCGCGAGAGCAAAGCGGCAAGGAGGAGCACCTACCCACCATATTTTAAAGATGAATACGAGATTGAAATGAGGAAAAAAAATAAGCTTATACCGTTGAGAACGGTTATCTACTCTAATGTGGTGGAAAATGAGTTTCGTCGTGAAAGTAAGAAGGCGAAACGAAGTTTTTACCCACCTCCTTTTAGAGATCGATTGAATAATATTCTAAGAGGAATGTTCTAAAGCTTTTACATCGAGGAAGAGGCGAGTCTAAGCGGAGGAGCACCGCAAAGGCCTCAATACTATCTTCATGGAAGGTAACGCGTCGAACTTAAAGACGAAATAAACAAAAGTGCTTCTTGGGAGACAACCCATGTTTTAAATTGCTTTCATGTCTTTTAAATTCTTAGTGTAAATTAGAGTAATGGTTATTGATTTAGTGTATAATTTTAAGAAATGAGAAGGGTGTAGTGTTTTGATGATTTGCAGGTGTTAATAATTGAGTTTGGGGTGCTAGGTATAAGAAATTATTGATGTAGCACCTTCCTGATGCAAATAATAGGTTGTTGAACAGAAGCTAAATGGGTTCCCGTTCGTCTCTAGCCGGGTTCCCGGTTATGGTGTTGTAACCCGGTTATCAGTAACTTCGGAAGATCATAACTTGATGCTCGAAGTCGGAATTAACTTTTTCTTGAGCCGAAACCGCATAACTTTTCGAAATCTGTCCAATGGTAAAGTCAGAAAGTTCGAATGAACGGCTAAAAAGTTCTGATTAGTGCGTAAAGTTTGACGCAAGGTTGGTTGCATCCAGCCTCCAACACATGAAACACCATTGATAACGAACCAAGGCTCCAAAAATACTCAAATTACACCATCAAAACACCAAAATATCACCAAATCTTATATCTAAAAATCATCCCAACACATAATCAATCACAAATCTTTCCAAACACACCAATAAATTCAAGTTTTAACCCAAAAATATCTTCACCAAATCTTAAATTATATCCTTTAAACCTCTCCAACACCATAGATATTAAATACCCATCTCAAATAAATCACCAATCCCACTACTGTTCCACTTTCAACAATATCAAGAGACACAAATTTCATCAATAGCTTTTGTACTTTGATAGTTGGAGTTTGCAAGTGCAAGGTATCAAATCATCATAAATTCCATGGCCAATCCGGTAAAATAGCTAGGATTCTTCTTTTCTTTCTATTACCAGTTGGGAATTAAGATTTGTTTTAGTTATTTATCGGAGGAATTGTGAATTGTTTGAGCATATTACTATTATATATTTTGCGAGTAATCTTTAAGTAGGTGAAAAAATTGAGTTTGGGGTCATCAGAGATGACCATGAAGGTTGGGAATGGTACGAAGAACATGATGAAGAAAGAGAATTAGGTATTAAGGGAAGATTTTCATAGAGGATATGATGATTAGAGAGATAGGAATAGATGAAAACATGGGAAATTTGAAAAGTACGAGGTGATGAAGAACCCTTCAAACGCAACCATTGATGAAGAAGAATTCAAAACCTCAACCGGGACGCAACACTGACAACCAACCTCGCGCTGGTTTAGATACGATTTCTATCCTTTCTCATTTAGTGTAGATTAGTTTATTTGCTTTGAGTCTTTTCAAGTCGTGGGAACACGACTCATTTTTGAGTTTGGGGTGGGGTTCGTTGCCTCATCTCAATTTTATTTGTTATTTGCTTTCAATAAAATTAATTAGGGGTTGCGTTTGACTGTAGAAGATCTTAAATGTTCCCTTTAAGCATGCTTTTTATATGAATTTATGATAGTAAATAGTGGACTTTAGGGATTAGTATAAAACGCACTTTAATTGCATGCAAACATAGGTAATTGATAGGAAGAATTGATGAACAATGCAAAAGAAGTAAACTTGTACTTAAGGAAAATGTTTGGTGTGTAGAACGTGAGATCCAAATTTGTAGAGAACCCACTTAGATATGAACTAGAGGCAAGCTATGTAGCTAGGAAAATGATAGGGGCAGTTCTTTGTTAGACATTTGAAGCCTTTTTAACCTTCTATCCCTTGTACTAATTATATCCGTCTTAGCCCAATTTTGAGCCTTAAGCCTTTTCTTTTGTAGCCATGATATAAGCCCATTATCCTCTAGATTATTAGGCATGACTAAATGACCCGCACTTGAATCACAATTCTGAGACCTGTCTCGAGCTTGAGTTTGGGGTGGAGGGTCCACATTTGGGAAATTACACTGGGAAGGGGATTATATGTGTTTGTATTGAGGCACAAAAATTTAGATGATATTATTATTTGTCACCCTTTGCCGGGATTGATTGAAAAAAAAAAGAAAAAAAAAATGAAAAAGAAAAATAAAAAGAAAGAAAGAATAAAATAACCGGCAAAGTGGAAAGTTTCTGAAGATCATCTTATTATGTATTGGGTTGACATGGGGACGCTACATTAGCGCGTCAAATGGGATGCGTGAGAACATTATATGAGTGTAAACTAAAGCTCATGGACAGTTGTTGATGGTAAGTGAGGAGAGAGCCAAAAGCTCACTTCAAATTTACCAAATATATATATATATATCCTACCGTCCCTAAGCCTACGCAAAAACCATAAAGACCTCGTGATTCCTAGTTATGTAGTGGATTTGTAATTCAACTAATAGGGATTATACTAAGTGGAGCGTTCAAATCGAGTAAGGATCATTGAACACCCTATAGCCATCATACTGAGATGAGTACAAGTGTAACCTTCTAGCATTGCGACTTTAATTTTATGACTGATATTATTTGTGTTTGATTTTTGCATGATTATTGTATGTATATATCAATTTTTAATGTTTTCTATATGAGGTTTGTTTAAAGTGTTGCTTTGGATTTATTTGCTAGCTTCTATATTCTCTGCAATTCACCTTTGACCATTGTTTTTAATTTTAATTTGTCGGGACGACAAAGGTTTGAGTTTGGGTTCTTGATGTCTCCCTTTTTATTCTATATTTATATGCTTAGGAGACACCAAATTAGGTGAATTATGAACTAATATGATAGAATTTTAATGATTATTTGCTATATTTCAATTTCACTCCTTGGAAATTAGTATTTTTGGATTTATTAAGCTTTTGCGCGTAATATGGTTTGTTTTTAGTGAAAAGTTTGTAGGTTTAGAATACTAGCAAGGAGGGGAATCGTGGATTAAAGTCATAGATCGTGTAAAGAAGTCAAAGGCGTGAAAAAATATTCTGAAGAGTTTATTTAGGAAACTGTAAATCTGGAAGGCTGCTGAAGATTGCTGATTTTGAGCCATTTAGTCAAGGATTTATCAGCTGAGTTGTGAAGAGATTAGATTCCTTATCGAGATACGAAGATTTAACAAGTTGAATGAATCAAATCCGAGTTATATTGAGAAAGTTACACCCGTTTTAGTGAAGGGTGTACATCAGTTATGGGTTTTGAGCTTAATTAGTGGACTTGGACTTTTCTAATATTCACTTAAACCTAAGTAAAAACCCTAGTCCGAATTTAGCACTATAAATATGCCTCTAGACCTCATTATTTAGTACCTCTCATTTTATTCTTCAATTAAAATAATCATTAGAACAGGGTGTCCAGAGAGAACTTCAGAAGCAAGGAAAAAGAGAAAGTTAAGAGCTGGAAAAAGTCATCTTCTCCAAATCACAGCCAAACCCAATTCCTAATTAGGTTCTATCTTTTATTTCTGTAATTGAAGAACATGAATTCTTTCTGTTTTAATTTATTTTGTCGCATTAGCATGAGCTAATTTCATTAAGTGCTTGAGAACGCATAATGGGTTAATCCAATTTGATTTGATTCATGTGTTTGGATTTGGGATTTTAATAATTGAAATCAAATTGGGTAAATTGTATTTTTCTTTAATTTGCTTTTAATTACTTTTATTGAATTCGCGACTCAATATTAGGACTTAGTATCTAAGCTATTCAAATTAGTGGCGATTGGATCACCTTGACGGGGGGTTTAGATACGGACCTAGTTAATGAATGTAGGTTAGAAATTAGAGACTTTGACGAGCTTAATTAAACCTATGGCCAATTGGGTAGAATAGACGTAATCACTTGAGAGTGGACTATAATCACCCTGACGGGGTTTGTAGCACTTGAGAGTAGCTCCTTAGTCCACCCTGACGGGGTTTCGAATCCCGACCAATATATATTTACCGATTTGTCCGTTAAAAATGACATGAAATGAATGATAATCAGGTGAAACCCTTGCGTCTCTCAAGTATTGCCTTTCCCATCTTGCGTAAACACATTATTTCCTTGCGTCTAGTTAATTATTTGCATTAATTTATTCTTTTACTTTAATGTCTTAGCATTTGAAAACCAAACAAACTATTCTAAAAATCATTTACTTGTTTTCACGTGCAATTAACTACTATTTGATAAGCATTAGAGTCAACCATTCCGTCTCTGAGAACAAATCTGTTTTATCACTTATATTACTTGGGACAGCCGTACACTTGTGATTGTGGTTCTCTTATCCTTTTTTGCATTTTTCTAGAACACACAAAGGACCACCAGCTATCTGCTCCTAAATGAATACGGTTGTGTTTGACTTTCCCTTTCGTGGTGCTCCTCTTATGCTCGACCGTGTTAGACTGCCCTATGTACTTGAGGGTGGACTAAACTTTTTCTTCGGTGCTAACCATCATCTACTCAAGTTGAGTTATACTTCTTGACTTCACAATGTATATTCTTAAGAGGATATGTTTCAATCCTTAAACAAATGTATTTTAAGGATGGGATTTTAGAAAATGTCCCTCTAACAAAGTTATGTTAAAACTTAGCGCATATTATAATTTTATTTTTTGGACCATCCCAAAGTGCATAAACAAATATGATCTTATTTTGGAAACCATCTTTCTTTCCAAGGTAGTTTGACCCCCCTCCATAAATCTCAAGAGGATTTGGGTTTTAACCATCTCCAAGGGAATAGTCGTGGAACACGGGAGTTTAGCAACCATAACGATTTCAAAGGTAGGTTGAACTCTCAACAAATATCTTAGAACTCCTACCTTCTACTACGTAGGATAGGGGATATTTTTATCCCTAGTCCTCATGTGCGCAAGGGTAAGCTAGGTTTGACATGATTTTTCATCACACCTAGGTAAGGTGATTGGTAGCATGCCTCGGCAAGTTCTGGAAAAATATCTCTATGAATGGAAACATTCATTTATTTTCCTTTTCATTCCTTAGATATATTATACCCAAACCACCTCCTTAAATCCTTATTTTACATTAGATATAATACAAAGTGTTTGGGGAGGGGGGTAGTCGATGGTTTAATGTTTGATTTCAACTACAACTACCCAGTCTTCTTTCTCTAGCTAGTAGGGAATTACCTTTGCTGGAGACATGCCCAATCTTAGTTTGGTACTTATTGATTTCCCCCTCTATTGGATGGTCAAAGTTTTTCTTTACCTTTATTCTAGGATCCATAACTTAGGTTTGTTAAAAAACAGTCTTAAAGGTGAGAGGGATAACAAATACGTCAGGTCAAATAAGGTATTTATTATAAATATCTTTCCCTTGACTATTTCCCACATATTTTGGCATGCCCATCAGGGCTCAACAACTTCATTGATATGTGATGATCCATAGACACCGCCTTTTTTATGTTGTTCAGAGTTTTCAAATCAATTATAGCATGATATGACGAATCTCCTTACACGATAACAGATATGGTAGATAATATTTTGAATACAACTACATATCTCGAAGATACAAACTAGGAAAAACTATGGCTATTGAACCCTCAAACTGTCATGGAGTAAGTTTATTTACTCTTTTCACAACCTTTAGTTGATCAAAAGTGTTTAACACTTTTTACTTACCAAGTTTTCAATGTCAACTAACATTCATATCATTAGTCTATTAAAGATAGTGGGGCAGATGACCCAGTCATCTTTGTTTGTAATATATAGATCATCTTTTTCACACATTTTTTTCTATTTTTCTTTGTGCCTTTGTATTAACAATGAGGTGAATTACATATTACATATGGTTCTCCCTAATTCATCACTACCACTTTAATTACTAAAATTCGCCTCCTATAACATGTGACCTAAAAATAAAAAATCATTTTTTCTTACCATTTGGTTTATATGGAGACACTGATATACACTCTTTAAGCTAACATATTACTAGTAATATGATCGAGCATATTTCATATGCATAATTTCATATTAATTACTACCACCAACTCTACTAATGATCATAATTCCTTAATAAAGTTTCGTATGTCATTTTTCTAATAATTATTTTAATTCAAGGAAGAACAAATATTTATGGATGAATAGAAACGCTATGAATATATAAAGTACATTAAGTCAATGAAAATAAAGCTACATTATTGGTGTCTCCTAGTGTGTTCTAAATAAACACACCTAAAAAGGCAAGACACGTACCGCAAGTGTACGGGTCGTCCAAGTAATATCCAGTAAACGGGATTTGATCTCAGGGACGGATTAGGTATGATTAAAGTGTTATGCAATAAATAGAAATAGTTGCTTGAATGAAAAATTAACAGTAAAGAAATAGATTTTTATTTTGTTCTTATTTAAAGGACAAAAGTGCAAATAACGTAAATATTAAACTAAAATTAAAACTAATGCAAGAAATTAAATATGAAGAAACGAAAAGATGAGAGAGTAGTACTTGAGTCACGCTAGGTTTCACCAAAATAAACTTAATCAATGCTTCTTCTAAGGGACAAATTAGTAACTAGTAATAGTCGGGATTCTAGATTCTCCTAACCCCCGTCAGGGTGGACTTAGGAGCTATTCTCAGGTGTTACAAACCCCGCCAGGGCGATCATAATCCACCTTCGAATGTCAGGCTCTCTACCCAATTGGCTATAAGATTAACTAAGTCCGTCAGGATCAATAATTTATATCTTACGTTTATTACCTATGTCAGTAATTAAACCCCCCGTTAAGATGATCACTTCCCCACCAAAGTGAATAACCTAATTACTCAAACCTATTTCTAATTGATCAGATTAAAAATAGTGAAATTAACTTACGATAACAAACAATACTAAATTACTCAATTTGAATTAAATTATAAAAATCCCAAATCAGAAATCATCAATTAAATAAATTAAGGTTCAACCCTTATAGCGATTCTCAAGCACTTAAGAAGTTTAGCTCATAATGGAAACTAAAACTAAAATAATGAAATTAAAATACACAATGTTTTACAGAAATAAAATTAATTAACCCTAATGACGAGGTTAGATTTGGCTTTGAATTGGAGAAGATGACTGCTCCAGCTCTTAGCTTTCTTCTAGCCTGCTTGCTCTGACTTTAATCCTTAAGCCTCTTTGATAATTATATGAAGTGTGTATGAAAGAGGAGGCTAAGGGGTGTATTTATAGGTGTTAGCGAACCCTAGGTCGAATTTACTTGGAGTGGAAGACAAGTCAAGAACTCTTTAATTCGTAACCCTGAAATCTAGGAAAGGTAAGATTCTGCTGCTGATTTGATTTGGTCATATCTCATTCAATACTTATCCGTTTGAGGAGTTACAATATATGAAACTGCTTTTCTTGGAAAGATATTTCTATTGGAGCAGACCACTCATCCAGATACCTAGCCAATCTTTAGTTATGGACTCATCTTTGAAACGTAGCTGGAATTTCATATTCATAAGGCATCTTTATCTTTTCCTTCTTTGCATATATCCTTCCTAAATCTTTTTATTTCCATGTAAATCTTCTTTCCTTTACTTCTTTATCTCGACGTGGTCTCTAAGTAATTACCATTTATCTTTTAAAGCTTCACAATAAATAAATAATTAAACCGCATATGCTTAAAAAGAATAAATAAATAGAAATAGGAAAGTACACTCTAAAAACAAAAACTCGATTAAAAACATTTCCTAACACTTTAAAATACACTGAGACTTTATTCCCACTTCTCCATCTTGGATTGGTCTTTCATGAAATTCAAGAATCTATTTAACTTTGCACTAAAAATAGTCAAATTTATGCACAAAAGCTCAGAAAAGCAAATAGCTAAATTCCAAGGGGGAAAAGTGTTATATGATCAATTAAGCTTAAAAGTCTATCAAATAAGTCAATAATTCACCTAAAATGATGTCTCCAGAGGGCTAATATTTAGAACAAATAGGGAGACATCAATTATTATATGTTTCAATCATTATGATTCAGTAGTAGAGTTACTTATTGTGTTGATTGCAAAGCGGGACCTCTGATTGAAATATCATGGTCAACGACCTTTCCTTTAACATAAGAATAGTATTTTATTAAATATATTACATTTTAAGATAAAAATTAGTACTAGTGTTCCATTAAAGTGATAACAATGTATCATATTTCAAATAATCGGACATGAATCATTATTTCAGTAACTATAAAAATACAATTAATATGTT
Organism: Nemophila menziesii; assembly: GCA_029959085.1. Lineage (NCBI taxonomy): Eukaryota > Viridiplantae > Streptophyta > Magnoliopsida > Boraginales > Hydrophyllaceae > Nemophila > Nemophila menziesii. The sequence goes on from JARWIR010000044.1 coordinate 1,975,565, forward strand.
GATGTAGAGATGGTATCACAAAAAATTCAATGGTAGTAAAAAATTTGTAAAGTCAAATTATATTTCAAATAGCTTAATATATATATATATATATATATATATATATATATATATATATATATATATATATATATATATTAGATGTTCTTGAAGGATAGACCTAAATATTTCTCACACTAAACTATACACAAACATAAGCAATTAGACCCGTAAAAATCTAACCATTTCTAATAACAAACATATCGTGAAACCACAGTGGGTGAATTTGATATTAGGTTAGACATTTACCTACACACATTTTTAGTCAAATTATGTGTACTTGTAATAAAAAGTAAGGAAAAATTAAATAGTATTATCTTGAAAAAAAAAACTTAAAATTGGCCCTTGTTTAAGAAAGTGATGAATTTGCCCTTATCTTAAACATAAATAGTTTTATGATAGAAAAATCAAAATTTAATTATAGGAGAAGTACCTATAATAAAACAATTCAACGTGTTATGGATTCAAAGTTTATAACTAAAATATCAAATTAATGAATATTAGAAAAAATACTTCCAAGATACCATACCTTTTTCCATTAAATTACTGTCCAACCTACAAAAATTTATAAATTTGTGTGACCACTTTGTAAGACCATACCATCAAGATCTATACTGGATACCCATGTATGTCAAAATAAATGGATGAAACAAGAAATATCGGTGTAATTTATTAAAATAAGGGAAAACAATTTAAATCTTTAGTAGATGCGGATATATTTGAGGTCAAAGCTAAGAAATTCCAACATAATGAATTTTTAGATATATGAATGAGAAGGAGTGAGTAGGTAGTTGAGCAAAAGAAAAATCACATTATAATAAGTAGTTGAGCAAGGGCAAGGGTAAGGGTTTTTTATTTAGGGGAGAAAGGAAAATCTATATATATTGTTGATAAAATTGATAAAAATACTAGTAAGTCAATTGAAATAAGCCCCTAAAAATTGTGATCTGCTAGTAAATACGTCTTTGGGCTTTTTATACATAAAGTTGGGCCCAAGTAAATTGTTGTCAATTAAATCATAAGCATATCAATTTGTTGAATATTGTGTTGTGTTATGGATGACATAATTAATTGGATTGAGTAACACGTCATAATTATGTAAAAAATAAAAATATTCTACAAAATATATATTCTATACATATAATTTTATATAGGTTATATGGAAATGACTATCGAGGAGTAACATTTTCCCCTCCAATCCAGATCAATTTTCTTACCGCATACTTAACTATTCACTTTAGTCAAATTGTTGAAGAACAACTGATTGTCTTTGGCATCATTTCAATGTCAACTCTTGCAACTGTCACCATCCTTGAAGCTTAAAGTTAATGCTCTATTATTTGAGTGGTAACTCATTCAAAGACAAAGTAAGGGACATTATAGATGGTGGAAACGCCTTTTTTCACTGTTAATCAATTTAATGTCTCGTATAAGGCCCCATACAATGTTATGGAGATCCCGTATTAGAAGCTAGTTGCTTTGAACTTAATGGAAATATAATAGATGAAAAATCTTCCTTTAATCAATTTAATGTCTCGTATAAGGCCCCATACAATGTCATGGAAATCCCGTATTTAGAAGCTAGTTACATTGAACTTAATGGAAATATAATAGATGAGAAATCCTCCTTTTCTCCAACCACTAGGATTTATAAATATTATATTGAGAAAATTTTATAGAACATGACTCAATAGGAGATATCTAAAATTGATGTCTCGCCTTTTGTAAAATATTGATATAGTCTTTAGACATCATTTGATAGGATTTTGTGGTTAATTTTGGGATTTATCCCTTATTTTGATGTATTTTAACTTAGGTAATTTGTGCATTAAGTGTTAATACCGTAGTTATATTTGAAATTAGAGCCCAAAATGATGCATGTAAGTCTAAAAGTGAAGAAGAAGTCCCGATCAAGTCATAAAAGGAGCCAAGAAATTCATTTAATACTCAAAAGGAATTGTCGACACAATCTTTCTCCTGACTTAAAAAAATCATAACAAATAATGGAGTGAAATAGCTGATGAAATTTGCAAACAAGCTATCTCTTGAAGTCAAATACATGTGGTGAAAAGGGCATCTGGTTCCGAGTTGCGACGTGAAAGTTAAGCGAATTTTACTAAATAGATCCAAGGTTATGTAGATTAATAAGAGTCAATTGGGCCTCCGAGTTGTGATGTTAAAGTTAAGCCAATTTAACTGAATAGATTCAAGGTTTTACAAATTAAGAAGATCCCATTGGGACACTTTTAGGTCACTTAAGTGGCCTAACTTGTGTCACACGTTTTATGAGCTATAAATACATGTTTTCAGTAGCTAAATCTACACTTATAATATTAGAGAGATAAGTAAATCTTGAAGAAAAGGAAAGAGGCAAAAAGTTCAAGAACAACACTTATATCTTTTATTAGTGTAATTCTTCTTTTAATATCTTCCTCTAAATTTGTTTACTTTTCTTTCATTATGACCTAATATAATTAGTAGTTTGAGATGCTCGAATTATCAACTCTAGTTTATGATGTAGATTTATATCGTTTGAATTTGAGATTTTATATTTGAATAAAATAAGGATTGTTAATTTGTTGCATTTATCTTTGTTCTTCATGCTTAATTTAATATTATACACACATATTTTGGAATACTTAACTATTTGATTATACCTCGAAAAGGGGGATTGGTAGTTAATATAGGATAAATTCATCTTTTGGAGTTCAAGACTCGGATAAGCTAACCTAACCAGATAATGATATAAAATTATAACTTTTTTAGGCGTCTAGAAAACATGTTAGTGGGGGTAGATTGTGGTAGCGCTGATACGTGTTTTCAAAGGGAATTTATTCCTTACAAAATCACTATAAATGGAGATATATTATGTGACATTATTTCAACTGAGACGTGGGGGAATCTTGGCTAAATTACGTATCTAAATATGTTATATTAATTTTGGGGGTTATAATAATTGGATGAGATTTTTAGCTTAACAATAATAGACATTATATTTTGGTGAGTGAAAATAAGACAAATCATATACCATGTAACTGAAGCAGAAGTACTCTTATGATATAACCTAAATTTTCTTACCTACATTAATTTGAAAGGATTCTTGACTATTATTAAGAGGGAGTACACATAGGCACTTTATGTCTCCATATTTTTGATAAAGTTATCTAGTCTATAGACATAATATTAGGTGTATTATGTGCTTCGCTGACGAGTTTTTCCCTATTTATTGATAGTTTCTCTATTCTTTCCTTGTTTTGGAGGTTTTTACTTTTAGAGATCTTTGGTGTAATTTGTGTGCTAAATGTGAAGCTCTCAGGTACAATGATTATATCAGATTCCAAATCAATGTTAAGGAGTTAAGGAAAGAAGATCCAAGATGAAATCAAGAGTTAAAATCCCAAATAATCTGTTTTGGAAAGTGAAAAAGCTATCAAAAGCAGTCGGCCCAACTTAGAACGTGTAGTAATTATAATACTAATTAACATCTAATAATAATTTTGAGGAGCATATTTATATTCAGAAAATCAATTAACTAACGGTTGTGTGGCCACTGGTTTCTGGTGATTTGAAGCTTTAATGCAGGAGTTATAAATTTTAAAAGGTTTATACGCCAACTAGTCCACTTATTAAAGTACCTAGCACATGACCTAAATTTCGTCCCTACACCTATATATATATATATATATATATATATATATATATATATATATATATTGGTACTTGACATTAAAAACATGTAATTTATTGTCTTTGCATCCTGTTGTCTCCTAGTGTATTCTGAATAAACACACCTAAAAAGACAAGACACGTACCCCAAGTGTACGGGTTGTCCAAGTAATATCCGGTAAACGGGATTTCGATCTCAAGGACGGATTAGGTATGATTAAGGTTCTATGCAATAAATGGAAATAGTTGCTTGAAAGACAATTAAAAATAGAAGAAATAGATTTTTGTTTGGTTTTTGTTTAAAGGACTAAAGTGCAAATAAAGTAAATATTAAACTAAATTAAAACTAATTCAAGAAAATAAATATTAAGAGAAGAAAAGATGAGAGAGTAGTACTTGATTCACGCTAGGTTTCACCAAAATAAACTTAATCAATGCTTCTTCTAAGGGACAAATTAGTAACTAGTAATAGTCAGGATTCTAGATTCTCCTAACCCCCGTCAGGATGGACTATTCTCAGATGTTACAAACCCCGCCAGAGCGATCATAATCCACCTTCGAATGTCAAGTTCTCTACCCAATTGGCTATAAGATTTACTATGTCCGTCAGGATCAATAATTTCTATCTTACGCGTTTATTACCTATGTCCTTAATTAAACCCCCCGTCAAGATGATCACTTCCCCACCAAAGTGAATAGCCTAATAACACAAACCTAACCTTGATTCACGACGTTAATGATAGTGAAATTAACTTACGATAATAAACAATACTAATTTACTCAATTCGATTTAAATTATAAAAATCCAAAATCAGAAAACATCAATTAAATAAATTACGGTTCAACCTATATAGCGATTCTAAAGCACTTAAGAAGTTTAGATCATAACGGAAAATAAAACTAAAATAAATAAATTAAAATACATAATGTTTAATAGAAAGAAAATAAATAAAACCTAATGAAGAGGTTGGTTTTGGCTTCGAATTGGAGAAGATGACTGCTCCAGCTCTTAGCTTTCTTCGTTCCTGCTTGCTCTGACTTGAATCCTTAATCCTCTTTGATAATTATATGAAGTGTGTGTAAAAGAGGAGGCTAAGGGTTGTATTTATAGGTGTTAGGAAGACCTAGGTAGAATTTACTTTGAGTGGAAAACAAGTCAAGAACTCTTTAATTCGTAACCCTAAAATCTAGGAAAGGTAAGATTCTGCTGCTGATTTGTTTTGGTCATATCTCTCTCAATACTTATCCGTTTGAGGTGTTCTAATATATGAAACCGCTTGTCTCGAAAATCTCTTTCCATTGGTGCAGACCATCCGTCCAAATTCCTAGTTAATCTTAAGTTATGTACTTGTCTTTGAAACGTCGCTGGAATTTCAGATTCATAAGGCAGCTTTATCTTTTCCTTTTTTGCATATATCCTTCCTTAATATTCTTATTTACATGTAAATCTCATTCCCTTTCTTCTTAGACTTGACTTGGTCTCTAATTAATTACAATATATCTTTTAAAACTTCACATTAAATAAATAATTAAACCGCATATGCTTCAAAAATAATAAATCAATAATTCAATACTAGAAATAAGAAAGTTCATTCTAAAATAAGAAACTCGACTCAAATACTTCCTAACACACTAAAATTAATCTAAGACTATAATTCTCACTTCTCCACCTTGCATTGAAATTTAAGAACATACTAACTTTGCACTTAAAAATAATCAAAGTAACGCACAAAAGCTCTAAAAATGCAAATAGTTTAATTCCAAGGGGAGAAAGTGTAATATGACAAAATACGCATAAAAGTCTAGCTAATAAGTCAATTATTCATCTAAAATGATGTCTCCAGAGGGCTAATATTTAGAACAAATAGGGAGACATCAAGACCCCCAACTCAAACCTTTGTCGTCCCGACAAAGTAAAATTAAAACAAGGCCCCTTTTAGGTGAACGTAGCAGGTAGAATCTAGAAAATATTCCCAAACCATAACTTAAAACAAATCTCATATAGTCTACTCTAGGTATTAATATACACATACACTTATCATGCAAAATCAAATACAAATAGTATCAATCCAAAACTAATTTCACAATGCTAGAAGGTTACGCTTATTACTTATCTTAAGATGGTGGCTATAGGGTGTTCCTCGATCTTTACTTGCTTTGAACACTCCACTTAGCATACTCCCTATTATCTCACTGTGTATCTAAGAATCACGAGGTCTTTATGGTTTTAGCGTAGGCTTAAGGACGGTATGGTATGTATATTTGGTAAATTTGAAGTGAGCTTTTGGCTCTCTCCTCACTTACCATCAACAAACTGTCCAAGAGCTTGATACTGCACTCGAATACGTTCTCACTCAACCCATTTGACGTGCTAATGTAGCATCCCCAAATTAAACCAATAAGCACTAAGGATGATTCACTTAAAAATTCCTCTTTGCCGGTCCGAATATATATTCTTTTCAAATCAATAGCTAATTTTTGTTTCTTTTGTATAGCTATGACTCTTTTTTTTATGTTCGAGATATCATGCTATATTTTTTTCATAAATTATGCCTTTTCATAACTTTAGCTCGTAGCTTCTTTTTCATTCATTATTACCCCGGCAAAGGGTTACAATATCATAAACTTGTGAATCATCATTAATATATAGAACGAGCACAATCAATAAGCTCAAAAATCCCAACCCAATGATATCCCCATAATAGTGGACCCATCACCCCAAACTCAAGCTCAAGACAGGAAGTCTCAGGATCGTGATTCAAGTGTAGGTCACATGGTCATGCCTAACAATCTAAAGGGATATTGGCTTATAATGTGGCGACAAAAGAAAGGCTTAAAGGATAAAAATTTGGCTAAGAAGGATATAATTAATTCAGGGATAGAAAGCCAAAAAGGATTCAAAGGGCTAACAAAGAACTGACTCTATCATCTTCCTATCTACACAACTTGCCTCTAGTTCATACCTAAGTGGGTTCTCTACTCATTTAGATCTCACGTTCTACAAACCACCCATTATCCTTAAGAACAAGTTCACTTCTTTTGCATTGTTCATTAATTCTTCCTATCAATTACTTCATATTTACATGCAATATAAGTGCGTTTTACACTAACTCCTAAAGTCAACTATTTTCTATCATAAATTCATGAAAAGCATGCTTGATGGGGGCATTTAAAATACTCTACAGTCAAACGCAACCCTAAATTTTTTTCTTCTGAAAAGCATGTGGTGGGTCTTGGGGTGTTATAAAATAAAGTGCAAAATAGAGGAATCACTTAACCGCAAGTGTACGGTTATCCCAAGTAATATATGATAATCAAGTTCGTTCTCAGGGACGGATTAGGTTCAACCCAAATATTAATCAGATAGTAGAGATAATTGCTAAACAGAAAAATAAAAGATAGAATTTTTGTTTGGTTTTTTTGTAAAATAAAAGATGCAAATAAAGTAAAGACTAAATTAACTAAACAGAAAGGAAATAAAGCAAATAACGACTAACTTCAGATAGGAGAGATACTTGATCCTCGCAAAGGAATCCACCTAATCAGTGTAATCTATGCTATGTTTAAGGGTAGAATTGGAATTATAATATTAGTCGGGACTCTAATATCTCCTAGCCCCCTGTCGGGTGGACCTAGAAGCTATCCTAAAGTATCATAAAAACCTGTATGGGTGAATATGGCTTTTCGGATGATATGATTTTACCTCTTTGGCTATGTAACTAGTTAAGCCTGTCGGTCAATAACGGACATTACACGGGTATTACCTAGATCTGTATTCAAACCCCCCTGTCGGATGATCACTTCGCCACTAAAGTGAATAGCCCAAATACTACAAGCTAATTCTAGTTGTTCCTAAAAGAATTAGTAATGAAAACAAAGTAATATCCAATACCTAAAACTCAATTCAATTTAAATCTAAACAATCCCAAATTCAAAGCATAGAAAACATTAATTAAGGTTCATCCCTTTTATGCGATTCTCAAGTATAAAGAAATTTAGCTCATGATGGAATTAAAAACTAACATTAAATAAAATGAATTCATGTTCAAATACAAAAGATAAATGAAAAACCTAAAGGGTAGAATGACTATGGATGGAAGAACAGTATTCCTCCAGCTTCTAGCTTCTTCTCTCCTTCTTGCTCTGACTTGAAAACCTTAAGCCTCTTGTTAATTCTCTGAAGTGTGTGAAAGTAGGAGGTTAAGGAGTGTATTTATAGGTGTTGGAGAAACCTAGGTCGAATTTTGCTTGGAGTGGAAGACAAGCCAAAGACTCTCAAATTCGTAGCTCTAAAAGATAAGATTCTGCTGATTTGATTTGGTCATATCTTTTCAATACTTATCCCTTTAAGAAGTTCCAATATATGAAACTGCTTGTCTTGGAAAGAGCTTTCTATTGGTGCAGACCATTCGTCCAGAATCCTAGCCAATCTTTTATTATGATTTTATCTCTAAAACGTGGCTGAATTTCAGATTTCAAAAGACAGCTTTATCTTTTCCTCCTTTGAATAAGTCTTTCCTAAATCTTCTTATTTCCATGTAAATCTTCTTTCCTTTCATCTTTATCTTGACTTGGACTCTAAGTAATTACCATTTATCTTTAAAAGCTTCACATTAAATAAATAATTGAACCGCATATGCTTAAAAAGAATAATTCAATAAATCAAGAAATCGAAATAGGAAAGTGCACTCTAAAAATAGAAACTCGACTAGAAATCACTTCCTAACACTCTAAAATACACTAAGACTTTGTTCTCACTTTTTCTCCTTGGATTGGTCTTTCATGAGATTCAAGAACCAATTAACTTTGCATTAAAAATAGTCAAATTTAGGCACAAAAGCTCAGATTCTGCAAATAGTTAATTTCCAAGGGGAGGAAGTGCAATATGATCAAATAAGCTTAAAATTCTATCAAACAAGTCATTTATTCGCCTAAAAGGATGTCTCCAAGGGGCTAATAATTAGAACAAATCGGGAGACATCAAGACCCCAAACTCAAACCTTTGTCGTCCTGACAAAGTAAAATAAAAACAAAGGATCTTTTAGGTGAACGCAGAAGGTAGAATCTTGAAAATAATCCCAAAGCAAAGCTTAAAACAAATTTAATATAGTCTAATCTAGGAATTAATATACACCTACACTTATCATGCAAAATCAAATACAAAACAATATCAATCCAAAATTAATTTCACAATGCTAGAAGGTTACGCTTAATTACTTATCTCAAGATGGTGGCTATAGGGTGTTCCTCGATCCTTACTTGTGTTGAATGTTCCACTTAGAATAATCCCTATTAACTCACTGTGAATCTAGGAATCACGAGGTCTTTACGGTTTTAGCGTAGGCTTAAGGACGGTATGGTATGTATATTTGGTAAATTTGAAGTGAGCTTTTGGCTCTCTCCTCACTTACCATCAACAAAACTGTCCAAGAGCTTGAGTTTACACTCGAATTACGTTCTCACTCAACCCAATTGACGCGCTTAATTAGCATCCCCAACTTAACCCAATAAGCACTAAGGATGATTCACCTAAAATTCCACTTTGCCGGTCCGAATATAATTTCTTTTCAAATCATTCGTTTTTTTTTTCTTTTTTTCTTATAGCTATGACTCTCTTTATGATGTTTGAGATATCATGCTATTTTTCATAGTTATGCCTATTCATAACTTGAGCTCGAAGCTTCTTTTCCATTCACTATTACACTGGCAAAGGGTTACAATACAAATAACTTGTGAATCATCATCAAAATATAGCACAAAGCATCATTGATAAGCTCAAAAATCCCAACCCAATGTAAATTCCCATATAGTGGAACCACTACCCCAAACTCAAGCTCAAGATAGGAAGTCTCAGGATCGTGATTCAAGTGCGGGTCATATGGTCATGCCTAACAATCTAAAGGGAAATTGGCTTATAATGTGGCGACAAAAGAAAGGCTTAAAGGCTAAAAATTTATCTAAGAAGGATAAAATTAATTCAGGGATAGAAGGCCAAAAAGGATTCAAAGGGCTAACAAAAGAACTGCCTCTATCATCTTCCTATTTACACAATTTGCCTCTAGTTCATACCTAAGTGGGTTCTCTACTCATTTAGATCTCACGTTCTACAAACCACTCATTATCCTTAAGCACAAGTTTACTTCTTTTGCATTGTTCATTAATTTTTCCTATCAATTATCTCATACTTGCATGCAATTAAATTCAGCTTCATACTAACTCCTAAAGTCAACTATTTTCTATCATTAATGCATAAAAAGCATGCTAAATGGGGGCATTTTAAAACACTCTACAGTCATTGCAACCCTAAGATTAATTTTATTGAAAGCATGTAAATCACAAAAAATTGGGATGAGGCAACGAACCCCACCCCAAACACAAAAGTGAGTCGTGTCCCCACGACTCGAAAAAGACTCAATAAAGCAATAAAATTAAACTAACTACCTAACTAGTGTCTACCATCAATTAAGAAGAAGAATTAGAACGGGGTACCTGGCCATGAAGATCCATCGTGTCCTCCTCCAAAGGGGGAGAATAATTATCAATACCCATGAACAAAGTTACCTCTTCCAGTGTTGACTTAATCTGTGTAATTTCCTTCCATAGTGCTCCGATGTCTAATCGTAAAAGTTCGAATTCTTGTTGCAAATTGTGAGCCCATGGAGGAATACCAGAATCAGTTTGAGAAGAAGAAGAACCTTGAACTTGAAATTGTAGCTTGTCTGTAGGCTTTGATGATACCCTCATCCTTGCTGTTAATTTCCCGTGTTGTGGTGGTGCAGGTGCCTTTTCTTCTTGTGTTTCTTCAGTAGGCTCATCAAGATTGATGGCCTTTTCAAGTGTAGAACCAGGCAAATTCTTGTTCTTCCCTAGGATACAACATCTCTTCTTGTAATCCAAAGCATCTGTTCTGTTTGTCATGGTTGAATTGACCCCAAACTCAAGTTTATACCAAGGATAGAATAAAGTTAAGAAAACTTGGTATAGCTTGAGTTTCTTGCTTGGATTAGATGAAAGAAGGTGTTTTCTTGATGAATCTTGGAAGAACTCTTGAAAGCTTGACGATCTTGATTGTGTTTAATGGTGTTTTGTGATGAATTTGATGAAGAGGTTAGGTTTATGGAGGATGGAGGAGAGATTTTATGATGTTAATGTGTTTGTTGTGGAGGTTTGATCAAGCTTCAAGGTGTTTTTATAGGATTGGGAGCTGGAAAATTCGTTTGGAGGAGGCTAGGGTTTATCTCCTTAAGGTTAGAAGTTGACTGGGCTTTGGACTCTTTACAAACCGCCTGGCGCGGTGCATCCCTGCGGTGCATGGGGTATACCGCGGGGTACACCGCAGCGTTGTTGGTTTGATTTTTCTCGCTTCTGTCTTGTACCCGTGCTAGCACCCCGTGGCATGCGTTTTTGCCCTGCGGTGCAGGGGTGCGGTGCATGGGGTAGTCCGCACGTACTCCGTCAAAAAGCCCGCGGTGCATACCCCGTGGCACGCGTTTTGGGCGTGCGGTGTAGGGTGCGGTGCACCGCACCTATCAGCCTCTTTTTTTCTCGCTTCTGGATAAGACCCGTGGTGCGCGAGCCGTGGTACGGGTTTTAGGGGCGCGGTACATCCCTGCGGTATAGGGGGTACACCGCTGGAGAGTCCGCGCCAGCCTTGAATTCTCCAAAAAATTTCTCCTAGCACCCCAAACTCGATTCCTGCACCATTAACACAATACCCTTCTCATTTCTTTAAAAGTAGACACTAAAACTCGACACTAACTTAGAATTATACACTACGAATTGAAAAACTTAAAGCAATAAACTAATATACAATGAAATGGCTTTTGTTTAACGTCGTTAAGCTCGACGGGTTACCTCATGAATCATTTTTTCACATAACCTCCCCAGCAGTGAGTGAGGTTATCAATGTTTGCTACACGGAATTTGCATCCCTTAGCTTTTATGACCACCAGTTGATTTGAAATAACCTTTGTGACCATGAACGGTCCTTGCCAAGAACTCTTGGCTTCGCGCGTTTTCGGAGGAGGATCAGGCTTCTTCAATGCAACCTCTTCGCCTACTCTGAACCCCCTTTTCTTTCTCTCTTTCTTAGGTTCTTTTGGAACCTTCACGTTACGCCCTTTTTCTTTCTTCTTCGCATGGTCAAGGTGTGGATTTTCCTTAGGATATGGAGGATTTTTATAAGGTGGTTTCTTTTTTAGCTCTCTTTCCTCCATTCCTAAGGTTTCCACAAACTTAGTTGGCTCCTGTTCAATCACATCAATCCGGAAGCAATCCTCCTTGGGATCCGGAAACTTCATTGGCTTAAACACGTTAAATTTCACCTCCTCGTCTTGGATACGCATAATCATTTCACCGTTCTCTACATCAATCAAAGTACGCCCCGTGGCTAGGAATGGTCTTCCCAAAATAATGGGAACATTCCTATCCGCGTCGTAATCAAGTATAACAAAATCAACAGGGAAGATTAACGTACCAGCCTTGACGAGGACATCTTCTAGTCTTCCCTCTGGATGTACGAGGGATCTGTCAGCCATTTGCAAAATCATAGAAGTGGGTTTTGCGTTTCCTATCTTCAACTTTTCAAACACGAATTTGGGCATGAGATTAATACTTGCTCCCAAATCACACAAATCTTTCCCTTGCCATTTAGCACCAATGGAAATCGGGATCGTAAAACTTCCAGGATCAAGTAATTTGGGTGGCAACTTACTTTGGCAGATGACACTACACTCTTCTGGCAAACCCACCATTTCATTCTCAAGATACTGACGCTTGCTGGTGATAGCTATTTTTAAGAATTTCATGTATTTTGGTACACCTTTGATAGCCTCTAAGAAAGGTATATTAATGTTGAGCTTACCCACCATGGTCATGAATCTCTGATATTCCGCAGTATCTCCTTTCTTCTGAACTCTTGAAGGGAATGGTGGAGGAGGACGGAATTCTATAGCATCTTTCTTTTTCAGATTTTCCGGAGTCTTCTCCACTTCAATTATTTCAGGTTCATCTTTTTTCTCTTCCACCTCTTTTACCAGTTTCTCTGTCACAGTTGTTTCTTTTTCTTTCATAACGGGAAAAGGTGGGGGTGGAAGATTCTTACCACTTCTAAGAGAGATCGCGTTACATTCTTCATATGGTTTAGGTTCTTCAGTATCACTCGGTAATTGTCCCTGTTGGCGCTGATTTAATTGCTTTGCCATCTGAGCTATTTGATTTTCCATCAATTTAAGTGTTGTGGCCGTGGATTGTTGAATTGTGATTAGTGTTGTCAAGGTTTGTTGCACATCTAATGCACCCTCTTGAGGTTGAGCAGGCAGAGCTTTCTGGTTCAAGGTGTCGGCATAAGCATCTTGCGGAGGTTGTCTCTGAGCTTGATTTCCGTAAGCTTGTCCACCTTGGTAGTTGTTCTGAGGTCTCGGTTGAAAATTATTGCCTTGGGGGCGTGGTTGATATGCATGTTGCGGATTAGCGGCCCCATTTGGATTTGAATATTGGAAACCTGGATGGTTTCTGTTTGGTTGATAACCTTGACCACTTGAGTTATAATTTCCTCGGTTGGAAACGAACATTACGGATTCTGTATTGTGTTGACAGGTCTCCCAATCATGATCTTCTGTACCGCAGTTAGAACACCCATAAACTTCTTGTGTAACATTTACATCTGCTCTTCTACTTGCAACACTCTTTGTAACGGCTATAGTAAGTTGTTTCAGTTGTTGCTCGAGTTTGCTTTCCATGGCGGTGACTTTTTCTTCAATTGACGCAGTATTTCCACCTCGAATAGGTGTTCTTACAGTGTTCCAACCAAGTTCATTTGTTACAGTTCTATTCAAAATAATCTTCGCATGAACTGGTTGTACCTGTAGGAATCCACCACCAAAAATCAAGTCTAGATCCTTTCTTGAAGAGCCATCAAGTCCTCGGTAAAATATCTTCATTTGTTGAGCTTCTGTGAGGCCATGATCAGGGACTCTTCGTAAGCAAATCTGAAATCTCTTCCAACTTCTACCCAAAGTCTCGTCTTGATCTTGTTTGAATGAGGTTAGTTCAATGCGCATCTAATCTCATATTCGTTGGGTAGTATCTATCGAAGAACGCGGTTTGTAAGGCGTCCCATGTTGTAATTGTTCCGGGTTCTTGAGAATCATGCCACTCACTTGCTCCATCAATAACGAAGTATCTAAAATTAGCAAAGTACATTTGCTCTTTAGTTACTCCTTGCGTAATATAAGAATCGCAAATTTGCATAAACTTCTGTACAGCACGGATCGGATCTTCGCTAGGTGCTCCTCGGTAATTGCCGTAACTTTGAAACTGAGATAACATACCAGGATCGGGTCTGTATCTCGCGACATTAATATCTGCAGGGCCAATTCTGAGGGCAGGAGCTCGAAACGGAGCTTCTTCAGGGCCATTGATGAACCACGGATCATTGTTTTGAGCTTGGGGAGCAGCAGGGACAACAGGGTTGAGTTGTTGATCTTCAACTTGGTCTTCAGCCATTGTTTCTTTTGCTAATTGCTCCTCTAACTCTTTTGCTTTAGCGTTTCACTTTCTTCTGTTTGCTTCGCGAACTAGGTTTTCGGGATTTGCAAGAATCACGATATCTTCACGCATACCAAAACCTGTAAACCTGAGAAAGAATGACAACCCAAAGCGTAAAACTGAAAAATAAAAATAAAACTAAACTAACAATTAAACTACTAAAAGATTAACACCGGGGTCACACGCTACCGTCCCCGGCAGCGGCGCCAAAAACTTGGTGGGTCCTGGGGTGTTATAAAATAAAGTGGAAAATAGAGGAACCACTTAACCGCAAGTGTACGGTTGTCCCAAGTAATATATGATAATCAAGTTCGTTCTCAGGGAGGGATTAGGTTCAACACAAATATTAATCAGATAGTAGAGATAATTGCTAAACAGAAAAATAAAAGATATAATTTTTGTTTGGTTTTTTTGTAAAATAAAAGATGCAAATAAAGTAAAGACTAAATTAACTAAACAGAAAGGAAATAAAGCAAATAACGACTAACTTCAGATAGGAGAGATACTTGATCCTCACAAAGGAATACACCTAATCAATGTAATCTATGCTATGTTTAAGGGTAGAATTGGAATTATAATATTAGTCGGGACTCTAATATCTCCTAGCCCACTGTCGGGTGGACCTAGAAGCTATCCTAAAGTGTCATAAAAACCTGTATGGTCGAATATGGCTTTTCGGATGATATGATTTTACCTCTTTGGCTATGTAACTAGTTAAGCCTGTCGGTCAATAACGGACATTACACGGGTATTACCTAGATCTGTATTCAAAGCCCCCTGTCGGATGATCACTTCGCCACTAAAGTGAATAGCCCAAATACTACAAGCTAATTCTAGTTGTTCCTAAAAGAATTAGTAATGAAAACAAAGTAATATCCAATACCTAAAACTCAATTCAATTTAAATCTAAACAATCCCAAATTCAAAGCATAGAAACATTAATTAAGGTTCATCCCTTTTATGCGATTCTCAAGTATAAAGAAATTTAGCTCATGATGGAATTAAAAACTAACATTAAATAAAAGGAATTCATGTTCAAATACAAAAGATAAATGAAAAACCTAAAGGGTAGAATGACTATGGATGGAAGAACAGTATTCCTCCAGCTTCTAGCTTCTTCTCTCCTTCTTGCTCTGACTTGAAAACCTTAAGCCTCTTGTTAATTCTCTGAAGTGTGTGAAAGTAGGAGGTTAAGGAGTGTATTTATAGGTGTTGGAGGAACCTAGGTCGAATTTTGCTTGGAGTGGAAGACAAGTCAAAGACTCTCAAATTCGTAGCTCTAAAAGATAAGATTCTGCTGATTTGATTTGGTCATATCTTTTTCAATACTTATCCGTTTGAGAAGTTCCAATATATGAAACTGCTTGTCTTGGAAAGAGCTTTCTATTGGTGCAGACCATTGGTCAAGAATCCTAGCCAATCTTTTATTATGATTTTATCTCTAAAACGTGGCTGAATTTCAGATTTCAAAAGGCAGCTTTATCTTTTCCTCCTTTGAATAAATCTTTCCTAAATCTTCTTATTTCCATGTAAATCTTCTTTCCTTTCATCTTTATCTTGACTTGGCCTCTAAGTAATTACCATTTATCTTTAAAAGCTTCACATTAAATAAATAATTAAACCGCATATGCTTAAAAAGAATAATTCAATAAATCAAGAAATCGAAATAGGAAAGTGCACTCTAAAAATAGAAACTCGACTAGAAATCACTTCCTAACACTCTAAAATACACTAAGACTTTGTTCTCACTTTTTCTCCTTGGATTGGTCTTTCATGAGATTCAGGAACCAATTAACTTTGCATTAAAAATAGTCAAATTTAGGCACAAAAGCTCAGATTCTGCAAATAGTTAATTTCCAAGGGGAGGAAGTGCAATATGATCAAATAAGCTTAAAAGTCTATCAAACAAGTCATTTATTCACCTTAAAGTATGTCTCCAAGGGGCTAATAATTAGAACAAATCGGGAGACATCAGCATGTAAAACACAAAAAATTGGGATGTGGCAACGAACCCCACCCCAAACTCAAAAGTGAGTCGTGTCCCCACGACTCGAAAAAGACTCAATAAAGCAATAAAAATAAAAACTAAACTAACTAGTGCCTACCATCAATTAAGAAGAATATTAGAACGGGGTACCTGGCCGTAAAGATCCATCATGTCCTCCTCCTCTGAAGAAGAATAATTATCAATATCCATGTTCGTAGTTACCTCTTACAATGTTGAATTCATCGTGGCAATTTCCTCTCAAAGTGCTATGTTTTGTTTTCTTAGATTATTGATTTGTTGTTGCAATATAATAGCCCATGGGGGTGTGAAAGAATTATTTGGAGAAGAAGAAGAAGAACCTTGATCTTGGATTGATGTCTTTTATTTAGGCTTTGATGGTACCTTCATCCTAGTTGTGAATTTCTTGTGTAGTGGTTGTGCAGGTGCCTCTTCTTATTGTTTTTCTTCAATAGGCTCATCAAGATTGATGGCCTTTTCAATTGTAGAACCAGTCAAATTTTTGTTCTTCCCTAGGATACAACACTTCCTCTTATAATCCATAACATCAATTCTGTTTGTCATGGTTGATTTGACCCCAAACTCAAGTTACACCAACGATAGAATAAAGTTGAGAAAGATTGGTGTAGCTTGAGTTTATAGCTTGGATTTGATGAAGAAAGAAGGTTTCTTGATGAATCTTGGAAGAACTCTTGATAGCTTGATGATCTTTATGGTGATTTATGGTGTGTTGTGATGAATTTGATGAAGAAAATGTGTTTATGGAAGATGGAGGAGAGAATTATTGATGTTAATGTGTTTGTTGTAGAGGTTTAATCAAGCTTCAAGGTCTATATATAAGGTTGGGAGCTAGAAAATTTGTATGGGAGGGGCTAGGGTTTACAATTGATAGGGTAAGAAGTGTATAAGGCAATAACTCTCCCAAACCGACATGATGACCGGCATATACCGGCGGATCTGACCGGCTAGCCGGTGCTGGACATGCTTCTTTTTGTACCTCTCGGCAAGCAACCCGAGCCGCTACCCGAGGCACCTGGTGGTCCTTTGTGTGTTCTAAATAAATGCAAATAATAATCGAACCACAACCGCAAGTGTACGGTTGTCCCAAGTAGTATAACTGATAATACAGATTCATTCCAAGGACGGGATGGTTGACTACAATGCTTATCTATTAATGATTGATGCACTTATGAAAAAAAATAAAGGTAAAATGTTTGTTTGGTTTTGTATTAATTCTAAATAATTGAAAGACAAATATTAAAATGCAAATAGAAGCTAAGACGCAAGTAAAATGATGTAAAACGCTTCCCAATCCTATTTCCTAACTTATGTTGTCTAAGGGCTAAATTGGTCAATTACAATGGTCGGGATTCTAAATTCCTTATACCCCCGTCAGGGTGGACTACAAGGCGATCCTAAAGTGTCACTAGTCCCGTCAGGGTAAATATGATCCACCGTTGGATGATTAAGTTTTATTACCTCATTGGCCCTAGGATTAGCTAAGTTCGTCAGAATCATTAACTTCTATCCTAGATTGAATAAATGGTTCTGTACCTAAACCCTCCGTCAGGATGATCCAATCGCCACTAATTGGAATAGCCTAGATACTAACACCTGTTCCTAGTTCATGACGCTAAAAACAGTAAATATTCTCAATTTATCGAAAAGAGTAAAAGCCCTAATTTAGTTTAATTTAACAGAAATCCAAATTCAACATTTGTTATTTAATAAGATTGGGATTCACCCATTCTTTGTTCTCAAGCACTATGAAAAGCTTAGCTCATATTAAAAAGAAATACTAAATTAAAATAAATGGAATTCATATTTGATTACAAAATTAAAGATAAAAAGAACCTAATTCCGGGAATTGGAATGACTACGAACGGAGATATAGACCCTCTCCAGCTCTTGTAGCTTCTTCTTTCTTCCTTCTGTTGCTTCTCTCTGGTGTTTAATCTTGTGGAATGTGAATTGTGTGAAAAATAGAAGTCCAGACCTCCTTTTATAAGCATAAAAACGGATTAGGGCTTGGACCAGAAAATAAAATACTAATTAAATGTCCAAGCCCAAATTCTAAGCCCAAAATCCCGTAAATGCTGATACACCTTCACTAAAACAGCTTTTCCCGCTTCGTTATGACTCCGATTGACTTGAAATCAGTTGTTAAATTTCCATAACTCGATAAGGATCGTTTTCTCTTCAAAGGTCAGCGGATAAATCAGCTCTTAAGCACCTTGAAATCAGCAATCTATGGCCTGGAAAACAGATTTTCAGCTCTAGAAAAAATATCTTCGGGATTTATCTTCAAGTCTTGACTCTAATTCATGATCTTTGACCTTCTCCTCGGATTCCTCTCTTAGCTAACATCTAAAACCTGTAAACTTTTCACTAAAAATACCAATATTACGCGCAAAAGCTTAATAATTTAAAAATGCTAGAAATAAAAAGGGAATTCCGGATTATTGCATATTTAGTCCAAAAGTCTATCAAATTAATTAAATAAACACAAAAAATGATGTCTCCCAAGGGTCGAAAATAAGAACAATTAGGGAGACATCAAGACCCCCAACTCAAACCTTTGTCGTCCCGACAAAGTAAAACAAAACAACGGGGTAGAAGTAAGCGTATAAACAAGTAGAAGCTAACAAATAAACCCTAAAGCAATTCTCAAAATAAATCTCATATAGCAAACTCTAGAAATTAATATACACATACATCTAAAATGCAACATCAAACATAAATAATCTCAATCATAAAATTAAAGTTGCAATGCTTGAAGGTTACACTTGTACTCATCTCTTTATGATGGCTATAGGGTGGTCATTAATCCTAAATCGCTTTGAACGCTCCACCTAGTATATTCCCTATCAACAGAATCATAAATTCACTATGCACTTAGGAATCACGAGGTCTTTACGGTTATAATATTTGCTTAAGGACGGGTGTGGATGTATATTTGGTAAATTTGAAGTGAGCTTTTGGCTCTCTCCTCACTTACCATCAACAATGCCCTCGAGCTTGAGTTAACGCTCAAAAGATGTTCTCACTCACCCATATACACAACAATTTAGCGTCCCATGTCTACCCACTATAAACAAGATGATTTTCAGAAAAATTCCACTTTGCCGGATGTTTTATTCATTCATGATTTTCTTTTTATTTTCTTTTCTCTTTTTCTCTCTTTTTTTTTGTACAGAAGCAAACCGGGTTCCCGGTTTTGACGAAACCGGGTTCCCGGTTTCTACTGTATGATTTTTCGAAATTTTTCATTTTTTCTTTCTTTTTCATTTTTCTTCATTCCCGGCAAAGGGTTACAAGTATATATCATCTGCAATTGTGCTACAATACAAAGCACATCAATCCCAACCCATTAAATTCCCCATAAGTTGTCCCACCACCCCAAACTCAAGCTCGAGACATGTCTCAGGATTGTGATTCAAGTGCGGGTCATATGGTTATACCTAATAATCTAACGGGTAATGGCTTATATCGTGGCTACAAAGAAAAGGCTAAAGGCTCAAAGTGGGCTAAGACGGATATTAATTAATACAAAGGATAGAAGGCTAAAAAGGCACAAATGGCTAACAAAGAACTGCCCCTATCATTTTCCTAAGTACATAGCTTGTATTTAGTTCATATCTAGGTGGGTTCTCTACTAATTAAGATTTCACGTTCTACACACCAAACATATTCCTTAAGTACAAGCTTACTTCATTTGCATTGTTCATTAATTTTTCCTATTAATTACCTATGTTTGCATGCAATTCTAAATGCGTTTTATATCAATCCAAAAAAGTCCACTATTTACTATCATAAATTCATCAAAAGTATGCTTACAGGGATATTTATAAATTTCTACAGTCAAACGCAACTCCGAAAATTCTTTTATTGAAAGCAAATAAAACAAATAACACATAACAACTGGGATGAGGCAACGAACCCCACCCCAAACTCAAAAATGAGTCGTGTCCCCACGACTCGAAAAGACTCAATAAAGCATTTAAATTAATCTACACTAAGAGGAAAGTTTAGAAAACGTATCTTAACCAGCGCGAGGCTGGTTATCGGTGTTGCGTTCTGGACCTTTATCTCGCGTAACAGCATCATAAATCGCATTTTGAAGTGTATTTACGCCTAAGATCAAATTTCGAAGCAGGTCCAATTCTTTTGTAACGTTCCCCAAGGTAGCAATCATCTTCTCCTGATTCTCTTCCAACACCTGAACAGTTTTCGCTTTCTTTGATTGAGGAGTTCTAGGACTCTTGGTAGCTCTTGTTGCTTCTTCATGGATATTCTTGATTGTGCTCAAAGCTATACTTACACCAACTGAAACAACGTCAATATCTGCGTTCTTACGCGGAATCTTTGCGTCTAGGCACAACTGAGTAATAGTACAAGGAAACTTCAGATTTTGTTGTTTCATTGGTGATTTCACGAACTCCATGATTGTATCATAAATGATCTTAGCAACATCAAATGGTTTCTCCTCCAAAATACACTTCTTTCTTCAACTCGGAAGTGTGTTTAATACCAAAGAAAGTGGGTATTACGAAACGAGACCAAACCGTCGCACGAGGTGTCAAACTACTGCTGTAAAACTGTCCAGGATATCTTTCACCTTCAGGAATTGGGCTAGCCCCATTAACAAGCACGGTCCCCCAAAGGGATTCAAAATCGAAAGAAGGGTCATTAAGAGTTTCTTGGAAGGGGCATGTTCCAGAAAAGTTGGGTAATTTCAAGGATTTCCGAATACGTTCAATAGAGAAAGGAACTACCTTTTTGCGGATATCAATTGCATCAAGGGAGGTAGCTAAACCTTCGTAAAATTCTCGCACCAAAGTAGGAATAAACTCAAGCTTCCTTTCTTGCAACTCTTTCCAACCAAACTTAGCACATGTCATAGCATATTCCTTGTGTTCACTACTCATAATACCCTTAGGAAAATTCGTCTCCTCACCAAATTTCAAAAATTCAATTCTTTCACGAACCTGAGTATTCCAACAAGTATAAACCCTCTTAGGCTTGTGGGCCCACATCTTCATACGCAGAGGTTTCTGTTGAACTGGTGCTTCCGGAACCTCTTGTTCAGTTTCCTTCTCAATGTTCTTCGCAATTTCCTCTTCTGGTTCCTTCTCACTTTCTATCTCATCAATCAATCTTCTCTTTTGACCTGTGATTCCTATTCTATTAGAGTCAAGCTTAACTTCATCAATTTTTCGTTTAGGACGCGAATCAGGAATCTCAATAGCTTGATCTTGGGAACCACCAATGGTGGTCTTTCTTCTAGGAGTAGTTCTTCGGAAATCACCGGTTCTGTTAGTCATCTCTTACCACCCCAAACTCAAAACTTCAAATAGTGAAAAACTTCGAGAAAAAGTTTAGAATTTTGATGTTTTGAGGCTTAGGAATTGAAGAACTAGGTGGAATATGAGATGGGTCTTGTTTAATTTGGATGGGAGAAGAAAGAACTGGGTTTAATTTAAGGATTGGGTGAAGAAAAATCTTGGGAAAAACTAAGGATTTGATGTTATTTTGGAGAGGAGGTGAGTTGATTTTGTGTTTTTGTGGTGAAAGAGGGTAGGATTTTATGATTTATAATGTTTTTGTTGATGAATTCGGAGGTGGGGAGGCTATTGGTGCGTTTTAGGTAAAAACTTGCAAAAGAGGCTAAGAAAACTAGGTTAAAACACTCAAAACCGCCTCTCACAGCTTTTAAACCGGGTTCCCGGTTCCGCGTCGCTGTGACGGCTCGGAAAAATGACTTAATGAATTTTTTTTCCCGAAACGCACCAACACGCTGGACCCCAAGACGCGGGGTCAGAGATTTTACTCGCCGAAACCGGGTTCCCGGTTCTGTGGAATGCGGGTACCCGGATTTTCTCGATGGCGCGAGTCAAAACGCAGGATTCCAAAACGCTGGGTCAGAGAAATCCACCAGTTACAGCTCCGAAACCGGGTACCCGGTTCTGCCAAATGCGGGTTCCCGGTTTTGTGTCGATGGCGCGAATCAAAACGCAGCAAAACGCAGGCCACCAAAACGCTGGGTCAGAGATTTTCAAAAGTTACAGCACCAAAACCGGGTTCCCGGTTCCGACGCTGTATCGTGAACCCAAAACGCCAAGTGTTGCGTTAAAATGGTTGGTACCAGCTCCAAAACCGGGTTCCCGGTTTTTACGAAACCGGGTTCCCGGTTTCTCCTGGACATCCAACCTCTTTTTCTCCTTTTTTTTCGCCAAATCGACCCCAAACTCATGACCTTTTTACCCCTGAAATCATCAAAAACAACTACCCTTCCTCATTTCTTAATAATAAACACTAAAATTATGAAAATCAAACTATTCTAAATTGCAAAAATTTAAAAACTCAGCTAATATACAAAGAATTGGCTTTTGTTTAACGTCGTTAAGCTCGACAAGTTACCTCACGCTCTTAAGGAGTTTCGAGGAGATACATGACCTCCCCGGGATGTGGATCTTCCGAGCGATTGGTATCTTCACCTCCATGGTATATCTTCAATTTGTGACCGTTAACCATAAAGGTACGGTTCTCTAGCGGATGTTCTATTTCTATTGCCCCATGAGGTGTAACTTTGGTCACAATGTATGGGCCTGACCACTTAGATCTTAACTTACCCGGATAATTGCTGAACTTTGAATTATACTTCAATACTCTTTGTCCCACTTCAAAGTTCTTTGTACGAATCCGATTGTCATGCCATTTCTTCGTGTTTTCTTTGTAAAGTTTGGCATTTTCATAAGCATGCAACCGGAATTCGTCAAGTTCATTAAGCTTCATCATACGATTCTTTTCGGCTAAGATAGGATCTAAATTCAACTGCGCAATCGCCCAATAGGCACCCATTTCAAGCTCTAAAGGTAAGTGACAAGCCTTACCATACACCATACGATAGGGAGATGCACCAACTGGAGTTTTGAACGCAGTACGATAGGCCCAAAACGCATCATCTAACTTCATTGACCAATCTTTTCGTGTAGGACCAACGGTTTTCTCTAGGATTGACTTGACTTCACGATTCGAAACTTCAGCTTGACCATTGGATTGTGGATGATATGCAGTAGATACACGGTGTCTTACTCCATACTTCTCTAGAACAGTCTTCAGATATTTATTAACGAAATGAGATCCTCCATCGCTAATAATCACTCTAGGTGTGCCATGTCTAGTGAAAATATGTGATTTCAAGAACTTGATCACCACTCGTGAATCATTAGTGGGTAAAGCCACCGCTTCTACCCACTTAGACACATAATCAACAGCTAATAAGATGTAGAGGTTACCATTTGAAGGAACGAAAGGACCCATAAAGTCTATACCCCAAACATCGAATGTCTCAACTTCTAACACATTATTACGTGGCATCTCATCCCTCTTGGATATGTTTCTGGTAAACTGACATCTCGTGCATTTCTTAACATATTCATGACAATCTTTCACAAGAGAAGGCCAGTAAAAACCTGATTGAAATGCCTTCGCAGCAGTTATGTCTCCTTTGAATTGTCTTCCATATAATGAATCATGGCATCCAGCTATAATGGCTTCAGTTTCTTCCCTTGCTACACATCTTCGTATCATTTGGTCAGCACTAATTTTGTAGAGGAAAGGATCCTCCCAAAAGAACTGTCTAACACGATGAGCTAACCTTTTTCTCTCTTGATAAGTAGAACCTTCAGGAAAAACACCACTTACCACTAAATTCGTAATATCTGCATACCACGGAGCTTCATAATCTCGAACAACGAACAAACTCTCATCAGGAAACTCTTCTCTAACTGCTTCAGTGTCGCTATTCATCTCTGAACCCTCTAAAAGCGATAGATGATCTGCAACCTGATTCTCACAACCCTTTCTATCTTTGATCTCTAAATCGAACTCTTGAAGTAATAACACCCATCTGATTAACCTTGGTTTCGCATCCTTCTTTTCCATAAGATATATGATCGCAGAATGATCGGTATAAACAATAACTTTCGCTCCAAGAAGATAAGAGCGAAATTTATCAAATGAATATACAACTGCTAGTAACTCTTTTTCTGTAACTGTGTAATTAATCTGAGCACCACTAAAAGTTTTACTAGCATAGTAAATCGAATGAAAAACCTTCTCTTTTCTCTGTCTCAATACAGCTCCCATACACAAATCACTCGCATCACACATAACCTCAAACGGTAAATTCCAATATGGAGGTAACACTATAGGAGCAGAAATAAGCTTTTCTTTGATTGCTTTAAAGGCCGCTAAACAAGCTTCATCAAAAAGGAATTTGGAATTCTTTTTGAGTAAGTTGCATAACGGTTTAGCAATTTTAGAAAAATCCTTAATAAATTGCCTATAGAAGCCAGCATGGCCAAGAAAACTCCTTACCCCTTTAACAGAAATAGGAGGGGGAAGAGTTTTAATTACCTCTATCTTTGCTCTATCAACCTCTAATCCAGAACTCGAAACCTTGTGACCCAGAACAACACCTTCACGAACCATGAAATAACACTTCTCCCAATTTAACACCAAGTCTGTTTCCTTGCATCTTACCAACACTTTCTCCAAGTTATCCAAACACTTATCAAAATCATCACCAAACACGGAGAAATCGTCCATAAACACTTCTAGGAAATTATCAATCATATCCCAGAAGATGGCCATCATGCATCTTTGAAAAGTAGCGGGAGCGTTACACAACCCAAATGGCATTCTACGATATGCAAATGTACCAAATGGGAATGTAAAAGTAGTTTTATGTTGATCTTCTGGAGCTACATAAATCTGATTGTACCCGGAGTAGCCATCCAAGAAACAGTAATATTCCCTTCCGGCTAATTTATCTAACATTTTATCTATGAAGGGCAAAGGGAAGTGATCTTTTCTGGTGGCCTTGTTCAGCTTTCTATAATCCATGCAAACTCTCCAACCAACTACCGTTCTTGAAGGAATCGCCTCATTTTTATCATTTAGAACTGTTGTCATTCCTCCTTTCTTCGGTACACACTGAACTGGGCTCACCCATTCACTACTTGAAATGGGATAGATAATCCCCGCATCTAAAAGCTTGATCACCTCTTTCTTCACTACATCCTTCATCATGGGCATCAATCTCCTTTGACCTTCAACTGAGCGTGCGTTGTTATCTTCAAGTATAATTTTCTGTTGACAATAGGATGGACTAATGCCTTTGATGTCAGCAATTGTCCAACCTATTGCTTCTTTGTTAGCTCTCAACACACGCAACAGTTTATCTTCTTGAGGACCTGTTAAATTAGCTGAAACAATAACAGGTAGAGTTTCATTAGTACCCAAATATGCATACCTCAAGTGTGCTGCCAATTGTTTTTCTTCCAATTCCGGAGGGGATTCAATTGAAGGCTTCTTTTTAGGAATAATCTCCCCCGGTTCTCTCACAGGTTCATAGGCAAGACGCCTATACTTCGGATTTTCAGAATTAAGAGCTGCCACTGTTTCGGCAAGCTCTTCCATCATCTCAGGCAAATCTAATGTTAAAGCGGCCTGCAAAATATCATCATAATTAAAACAATCAAATACCTCTTGCGATGCCTGCTCAACTACATCCATTCGGAAGCAATCCTCTTGAGAATCTGGAAATTTCATAGCTCGAAATACATTGAATTTGACTTCCTCGTCTTGAATCCTCATCGTTAATTCGCCATTCTCTACATCGATTAATGTACGCCCTGTAGCTAGGAATGGTCTACCCAAAATAATGGGGACATTTCTATCTATATCGTACTCAAGTATTACGAAATCAACGGGAAATATAAGTGTACCTGCCTTAACGAGGACATCCTCAATTCGGCCTTCAGGATGTGCAAGAGACCTGTCCGCCATTTGCAAGACCATAGAAGTGGGTCTTGCTTCTCCAATTTTTAGCTTATCAAAGATTGATTTGGGCATCAAATTGATGCTTGCCCCCAAATCGCATAACGCTTTTCCTTTCCAATCTTCTCCAATCGATATCGGAATCGTGAAACTCCCCGGATCAACTAACTTCAGAGATAATTTACTCTGGCAAATCGCACTACACTCTTCAGGAAGGCCAATCATCTCGTTATCACATTAAGGCCTTTTGTTAGTGAGGGCCCTCTTCAAAAACTTCGTATACTTAGGAATATCTCGAATCGCCTCTAGTAACGGGATATTAATACTTAGACCCTTTACTCTATTAAAGAATTTCTGAAAATCACCCAAATCACCCTTTTTCTGAACTCGAGATGGAAACGGTGGTGGAGGGCGATTTATCACAATATCATCTTTCTTTTTCAAAACTTCTCTTGGTCTTTCTATTTCTTCAACCTCATTATCTTTCTCATTCTCATTCTCACCCACTTCTTTTTCTTTTCTTGGAACTTCTTTCTCTTTCATAACGGGAAAAGGAGGTGGAGGAAGGTTCTTACCACTTCTTAATGTAACAGCTTTGCAATCTTCACGTTGTAATGGATTTTCAGTATCGCTAGGGAGTTTCCCTTGTGGACGTTGATTCAGTTGTTTATTAATTTGACTTAGCTGATTCTGTAGCAGCTTCATGTTTGCTTCAGATGCATTTTGACGTTCCATAGCTTGTGTTTGAAGAGCAATTAAACTTTCAACTGTTTTATGAAGGGTAACTACTCCTTCTTGTGGATGGGCAGGTAAGGCTTTTTGGTTCAATGTTTCATCGTACGTATTCTGAGGAGCTTTTCTTTGTACATAATTACCCTGGTTCTGTCCTCCTTGATAATTGTTGTGTGGTCTTGGATTATAGTTGTTACCTTGGGGACGCGGCTGATACGCATATGTAGGATTGGCTGCCCCATTAGGCTTCGAGTATTGGAACCCAGGATGGATTCTGTTAGGCTGATATCCATTACCACTTGAATTGAAGTTACCTCTATTGGACATAAACATCACGGATTCTTGATTATTCGGTCAACTTTCCTCATCATGATCATCTACCATACAAATCGAACACATATAAACCTCTTGTGCAGCATGCACATCTACTTTCTTACCCGAAAATCCTTCTTTTACAGCTAAAGTAAGCTGCTTCAATTGTTGCTCTATGGTATTCTGAATCTTATTCTCAAGTGTAGCAAATTTCTCTTCCATATCAACATTATTCACTCCTTTAACCGGTGTTCTTACTGAATTCCACCCAACTTCGTTCTTGACTGTTCTTTCTAAAATGATTTTAGCATGAGCGGGTTGAACTTGAAGAAAACCTGCACCACATAGCGTATCCAATTTCTCTCTCGAAGTCCCATGAAGGCCTCTATAAAAGATCTTTAACTGTTGTTGTTCTGAAAAACCATGAGTAGGAACTTTACGTAAGCGCATTTGAAATCTTGTCCAACTCTTACCCACAGTTTCATCATATTCTTGACGGAAATGCGTCAATTCTAACTCAGCATCTAATCGCATATTACTTGGGTAATACCTGTCAAAGAAAGCAGTCTCTAATTGGTCCCAATTAGTAATCTTCGTAGGATCTTGCGTATCGTGCCATTCACTTGCTCCATCAATAACAAAAAATTTAAACGCAGCAAAATACATCTGTTCTCTTGAAACTCCTTGCGTGATATACGAATCACATATCTGCTTAAACTTCTGTACTGCTCTAAGAGAATCTTCTGATGGTCTACCACGAAAATTCCCAAAATTTTGGAATTGAGCTAACATACCCGAATCTGGACGGAATCTCGGAACATCTATATCTGGAGCACCTACTCCTATAGCAGGAGCACGGAATGGAACTTCTGGAGGACCATTAGTAAACCACGGATCTTGATTCATCACTATCTGAACTTGAGGATTAGGAATCACTGGTGGAATTGGAGGAATGGCGCCTGGAGCCAAAGGTTGGCCATTTGCGCCTAGTTGACTTGGTTGGTTATCTTGTTGATTCTGAAGATTAATATTCTCCATTCTGTTAACTAACTCTTCTACTTCTAAAGCTTCTCGATCTCTTCTTCTCTTGTTAGCAAGTCTGATCAACGACTCTGGATTACTAAGGATCGGAGGTGTTGGCTCTAGATCCTTGAAAAGCCTTCTTCGCATACACCAAACCTAAAACCTGAAAAGAAATAGACAAACAAAAAGCGTAAAACTGATAAAATAAAATAAATGCACTATCACTAAAGGATAAACACCGTGGTCACACGCTACCGTCCCCGGCAGCGGCGCCAAAAACTTGTTGGTCCTTTGTGTGTTCTAAATAAATGCAAATAATAATCGAACCACAACTGCAAGTGTACGGTTGTCCCAAGTAGTATAACTGATAATACAGATTCGTTCCAAGGACGGGATGGTTGACTACAATGCTTATCTATTAATGATTGATGCACTTATGAAAACAAATAAAGGTAAAATGTTTGTTTGGTTTTGTATTAATTCTAAATAATTGAAAGACAAATATTAAAATGCAAATAGAAGCTAAGACGCAAGTAAAATGATGTAAAACGCAATATGAGAAGTAGCACTTGAGAACGCAAGGATCCTCCCAATCCTATTTCCTAACTTATGTTGTTTAAGGGCTAAATTGGTCAATTACAATGGTCGGGATTCTAAATTCCTTATACCCCCGTCATGGTGGACTATAAGGCGATCCTAAAGTGTCACTAGTCCCGTCAGGGTAAATATGATCCACCGTTGGATGATTAAGTTTTATTACCTCATTGGCCCTAGGATTAGCTATGTTCGTCAGAATCATTAACTTCTATCCTAGATTGAATAAATGGTTCTGTACCTAAACCCTCCGTCAGGATGATCCAATCGCCACTAATTGGAATAGCCTAGATACTAACACCTGTTCCTAGTTCATGACGCTAAAAGCAGTAAATATTCTCAATTTATCGAAAAGAGTAAAAGCCCTAATTTAGTTTAATTTAACAGAAACCCAAATTCAACATTTGTTATTTAATAAGATTGGGATTCACCCATTGTTTGTTCTCAAGCACTATGAAAAGCTTAGCTCATATTAAAAAGAAATAATAAATTAAAATAAATGCAATTCATATTTGATTACAAAATTAAAGATAAAAAGAACCTAATTTGCGGAATTGGAATGACTACGAACGGAGATATAGACCCTCTCCAGCTCTTGTAGCTTCTTCTTTCTTCCTTCTGTTGCTTCTCTCTGGTGTTTAATCTTGTGGAATGTGAATTGTGTGAAAAATAGAAGTCCAGACCTCCTTTTATAAGCATAAAAACGGATTAGGGCTTGGACCAGAAAATAAAATACTAATTAAATGTCCAAGCCCAAATTCTAAACCCAAAATCCCGTAACTGCTGATACACCTTCACTAAAACAGCTTTTCCCGCTTCGTTATGACTCCGATTGACTTGAAATCAGTTGCTAAATTTCCGTAACTCGATAAGGATCGTTTTCTCTTCAAAGGTCAGCGGATAAATCAGCTCTTAAGCACCTTGAAATCAGCAATCTATGGCCTGGAAAACAGATTTTCAGCTCTAGAAATAATATCTTCGGGGTTTATCTTCAAGTCTTGACTCTAATTCACGATCTTTGACTTTCTCCTCGGATTCCTCTCCTAGCTAACATCTAAAACCTGTAAACTTTTCACTAAAAATACCAATATTACGCGCAAAAGCTTAAAAATTTGAAAATGCTAGAAATAAAAAGGGAATTCCAGATTATTGCATATTTAGTCCAAAAGTCTATCAAATTGATTAAATAAACACAAAAAATGATGTCTCCCAAGGGTCGAAAATAAGAACAATTAGGGAAACATCAGCACCGGTGCGATTCGTGTGATTTTCTCTACCTCTCGGCAAACAACCCGCGCCTTGGACCCGTGGGCACGTGTTCTGCTCCGCCGGCATGCCGGTCAGAGCAGCAGATTTTTTTCTCTTTTGTTTCTTAGCACCCCAAACTCAATTTCCTGCACACTAACACACTACCTTTCTCATTTCTTTTAAATGTAGACACTAAAACTCGACACTAACTTAGAATTATACACTAGGAATGGAAAAACGTAAAGCAATAAACTAATATACAAGTAACTGGATTTTGTTTAACGTCGTTAAACTCGACGGGTTACCTCTCGCATCTATTCAGCGTCAAGGAGGTACATGACCTCCCCAAGATGTGGATCCACCATGCGATTAGTATCCTCGCCTCCATGATAAACTTTCAATCGATGGCCATTCACCATAAAGGTGCGGTTCTCGATTGGGTGTATAATCTCTATCGCTCCATGAGGCGTAACTTTGGTCACTACATAAGGACCATACCACTTTGATCTCAACTTCCCCAGATAATTACTGAACTTGGAGTTGTATTTCAGAATCTTCTGTCCAACTTCAAACTTCTTCACATGGATACGGTTATCATGCCATCTCTTCGTGTTCTCCTTATAGAGTTTAGCATTTTCATAGGCATGTAACTGAAACTCATCAAGTTCATTTAATTTCATCATACGATTCTCACCGGCCAAAGTAGGATCTAAGTTCAACTGCGCTATCGCCCAATATGCACCCAATTCAAGTTCAAGAGGTAAGTGACAAGCCTTACCATAAACCATACGATACGGAGATGCACCAACAGGAGTTTTGTACGCAGTGCGATAGGCCCATGAAGCATCATCTAACTTCATTGACCAATCTTTTCTTGTAGGGCCAACAGTCTTCTCTAGGATAGATTTTACGTCTTGATTTGAAACCTCAGTTTGACTGTTGGCTTTTGGACGATAAGCGGTAGAAACACGATGTCTTATCCCATTCTTCTCTAGCACTGTCTTCAGATATTTGTTCACGAAGTGTGAACCTCCATCACTGATAATAACTCTGGGTGTAACATGTCTAGTGAAAAAATGAGACTTCAAGAATTTAATCACTACTCGCGAATCATTGGTTGGTAGAGCTATAGCCTCTACCCATTTAGACACGTAATTAACAACTAAAAGGATGTATTGATTTCCGTTGGATGGTACAAACGGACCCATGAAATCAATACCCCAAACATCAAATATTTCAACTTCAAGAACGTTGTTACGCGGAATCTCATCCCTCTTGGATATATTACCAGTAAACTGGCATCTATGACACTTCTTAACATACTCATGACAATCCTTATGTAATGTAGGCCAATAAAAACCGGATTGTAGTACCTTAGCAGCTGCGCGATCGACCATGAAGTGTCCTCCATAAGGTGAATGGTGACAACCCTCAACTACTCCTAAGACTTCCTTCTCAGGTATACATCTTCTCACCATCTGATCACCACACACTTTGTAGAGGAAAGGATCCTCCCAAAAGAACTGTTTAGCACGGCTCATCAATCTCTTCTTGTCTTGTGAAGTGGCTCCTTCGGGAAAGTTACCACTTACAATAAGATTTGCAATGTCAGTGTACCATGGAGTAGCATCATAAATCGCAAATAAACCTTCATTGGGGAATGTTTCATTAACTAGCTCAGGACTACTATTCGACTTCGAACCTTCAAGACGTGATAGATGATCTGCAAGTTGATTTTCACACCCCTTTCTATCTCGAATCTCCAAATCAAACTCTTGTAGCAACAAAACCCATCTAATCAATCGTGGCTTCACATCTTTCTTCTCCATAAGGTACTTAATAGCGTAATGATCGGTGAATACAACATTTTTCGCCCCAAGGAGATAGGAACAAAATTTATCAAAGGCATAAACAACAGCTAAAAGCTCCTTTTCTGTTACCGTGTAGTTAATCTGAGCACTGGTGAAGGTCTTGCTTGCATAATAAATTGAATGAATCGCTTTATCTTTTCTTTGACCCAACACCACACCCAAAGCAGAATCACTTGCATCACACATAACTTCAAAGGGAATTTTCCAATCAGGTGGTAGCACAATTGGCGTAGTAACAAGTTTCTCATTGAGCTCTTGGAATGCCTTCATGCAAGCCTCATAAAAAAGGAATTTGGTGTCCTTCTCGAGTAAGTTACACAAAGGTTTCGAAATTTTGGAGAAGTCTTTGATAAAACGGCGATAAAAACCAGCATGGCCTAGAAAACTCCTTACCCCTTTTACAGAAACTGGAGGGGGAATAGTTTTGATAACTTCAATCTTTGCACGATCAACTTCTAACCCAGCACTTGATTCTTTGTGGCCCAACACTATACCTTCATGAACCATAAAGTGACACTTCTCCCAATTCAAAACTAGATCGGTTTCCTTAGATCTAATCAAGACTTTTTCTAGATTCTGCAAACAATCATCAAAGTTATCTCCAAAAACAGAAAAGTCATCCATGAATACCTCAAGAAATCGATCAATCATATCACCAAAGATTGCCATCATGTAACGTTGAAAAGTAGCAGGTGCATTACATAGTCCAAAAGGCATCCTTCGCTATGCGAAAGTACCAAAAGGACATGTGAAAATGGTTTCACTTTGGTCATCAGGATCTACGCAAATTTGATTGTAACCGGAATACCCATGTAAGAAACAATAATACTCTCTACCGGCTAACTTGTCCAACATCTGATCAATGAAAGTGAGTGGAAAATGGTCTTTTCTAGTAGCTTTGTTCAACTTTCGATAGTCCATACAAACTCTCCAACCAACAACGGTCCTCGAGGGTATGGCTTCATTCTTGTCATTCATGATGGTAGTAATACCACCCTTCTTTGGTACGCATTGAACTGGACTCACCCAATCAATACTAGCTATGGGGTAGATGATCCCCGCATCTAGTAGTTTGATCACTTCTTTCTTTACCACTTCCTTCATCGCAGGCCTCAATCTTCTCTATCCTTCAACTGAACGTGTACTATTGTCTTCTAGAATGATCTTGTGTTGGCAAGAGGAAGGCTAATACCTTTGATGCCAGCAATAGTCCAACCTATCGCCTCTTTATTGGCTCTTAGTACAGACAACATTTTGTCTTCTTGACGACCTGTTAAAGTAGCTGAAACAATAATAGGTAAAGTGTCATTAGCACCTAAATATGCATACCTCAAGTGTGATGGAAGTGGTTTCTCTTCTAGCTTCAGGGGATATTCAATGGATGGTTTCTTTGGAGGCTCAATCTATCCAGCATCACGTAATGGTTCGTAGGCTAGACGCCTATACTTTGGATTCTTAGAGTTAGAGCTGCCACTGTTTCGGCAAGCTCTTACATCATCTCCGGTAAATCTAATGTTAACGCAGCCTGCATGATGTCATCATAATTAAAACAATCAAATACCTCTTGCGTGGCGTGTTCTGATATATCCATTCGGAAACAATCTCCGGGAACATCTGGGAACTTCATGGCTCAAAATACATTGAATTTTACTTCCTTGTCTTGGATTCTCATGGTCAATTCGCCGTTTTCTACATCAATTAAAGTACGCCCCGTGGCTAGGTGTTCGTCCCAAGATGATGGGGACATTCCTATCAGCGTCGTATTCAAGAGTAACAAAATCAACAGGGAAAACTAAAGTACCTGCCTTGACGAGGACATCTTCGATTCATCCCTCAGGATGCACGAGGGATCTATCCGCCATTCGTAGGACCATAGAGGTCGGTCTCATATAACCAATCTTCAGCATATCAAAAATTGATTTGGGAATGAGATTAATACTCGCGCCTAAATCGCATAAAGCTTTTTCCTTCCACTCACTATCAATCAAAATTGGAAGCGTAAAACTCCCAGGATCAAGTAGCTTTGGTGGCAACTTACTTTGGCAAATGGCACTACACTCTTCAGGTAATCCTACCATTCTATTATCACGATATGGTATCTTGTTGGTGAGGGCCCTCTTTAAAAACTTTACGTACTTTGGTATGTCTTTGATAGCTTTTAACAATGGAATGTTAATATTGAGACCTATCACCCTATTCAAGAATCTTTGATATTCGACCATATCTCCTTTCTTCTGAACTCTGGAGGGAAAAGGTTGAAGAGGATGGGTTTCTACAACATCTTTCTTCTTTGGAATTTCCGGAGTCTTCTCCACTTCTACCACTTCAGGTTCGTCATCTTTCTCTTCCACCTTTTCTAACGGTTTTTCTTTTCTAGTAACTTCTTTTTCTTTCATAACCGGGAATGGTGGTGGTTGCAATGTCTTACCGCTTCTGGTAGTGATCGCGCTACAATCCTCCCTTTGTTTAGGAATTTCTGTGTCACTTGGGAGCTGGCCTTGGCCTCGAACATTCAAACTGTTGGCGATCTTCGATATTTGAGTCTCTAGGAGTTTTAACGAAGCGGAATGTGAGTTCAATGTTTCATTCATCTTATTTTCTCTCGTGTGGGTATCGTCCATGATACGAGATAGCTGGCTTTCGATTTTCTATGACCTCTTATCCGAATTGGATATGTATTGCGTCAAAGTGAGTGCTAAATCACTTGTGGTAGTTGCGCCTTCTTGAGGTCGCGAGGGAAGCACCGTTAGAGCTTATGTGTCCGAATAAGCGTCTTGATCGACTCTAGGTTGATTCCCTTGGTATTGGTTTTACGTACAAAACTGGTAGTTATTTCCCTGAGGCCTTTGTTTATAAGTTCCAGGATTGGCTGCCCCATGTGGATTCGAATACTCAAAGCCTGGCTGATTTTTGTTTTGATTTTCGTAACCTTGACCACCTAAATAGTTACCTCGCTGATTAACGAAATAAACGGATTCTGGGTTGTTGGCACATTCCTCCCAGCTATGATCATCTCCTCCACAACCAGAACATAATTCTGGTTCATTAACAATGTTTACCACAGCTTTATCTGACATAGATAATTATTTCAGCTTGTTCTCGAGTGCACCAATCTTGGCGTTCAATGCAGTTTCTGTATCCCAATTCAAAGTACCTCTTTTAGAAGCTCTAACCGATGACTTCGAGGATTGCCAACTCATTTCATTCTTCACAATTCTGTCCATGATAATCAGAGCTTGATCATTTGTGACCATCATGAGACCACCTTGGCACATAGTATCGATCTTATCTTTTGCGGCTTCACCTAAACTTCGATAAAATATCCCAAGCTGTAATTCAAGAGAGTACCCATGCAATGGGCACTTGTGTAAAAAGGTTTGAAAACGAGTCCATACAACACCTACAGTTTCTCCTGGCTCTTGGCGAAAACTAACAATATCTAATTGCCCACTAAGTCGAACACTTTGAAGATAATACCTGTCGAAAAAGGCTATCTGAAGTTGATCCCAAGTCATGATCGCGTCGTGTGGTTGTTGATCATACTACTCACTAGCTCCTCCGGTGAGGAAGAATGGAAACATATGAAAGTACATTTGCTCTTGGGTTACTACAGGGGTGACATATGCATCACAGATTTGCATAAACTTATGCATAGCGCGAATAGGATCTTCACGAGCTGCACCACTATACTGTCCAACGGTTGTAAACTGATTAATCATACCGGCGTCTGGTCTGAATCGAATTCCTTAAATTGCGGGAGGACGATGTCCTAGTGGTGGTATACGAAAAGGTCTATAGTTGTTCGGTTGGAAGATTTGCGGTCCATTATCTTGAAGTACTCCACCATTATTATTGATTTGTTGTTGATCTTCGGGAACGAGTGGTATTTGGAGTCCTACCAATGGAACTGGTAGTACCGGTGGAACTGGTAATACTAGTGGAACTATTGGAAGACCGTTTTAATCCAATTGAATCACGGGATTCTCAACTAAATTTGCCATTTCGTCTTCCCTTTCCTTTGCCTTAGCTTATCTCTTTCTTTTATTTGCTTCTCGAACTAGGTTTTTGGGATTTGTAAGAATCACGATATCTCCAAGCATATACCAAAACCTGTAAACCTGAGAAAGAAAGAACAATCCAAAGCGTAAAACTGAAAAATAAAAATTTAAAACTAAACTAAAAACTAGCAACTAAAACACTTACGACTAACACCGTGGTCACACGCTACCGACCCCGACAGCGGCGCCAAAAACTTGGTGTCTCCTAGTGTGTTCTAAATAAACACACCTAAAATGGCAAGACACGTACCGCAAGTGTACGGGTCGTCGAAGTATTATCCGGTAAACGGGATTTCGGTCTCAGGGACGTATTAGGTATGATTAAGGTGCTATGCAATAAATGGAAATAGTTGCTTGAATGACAATTAAAAATAGAAGAAATAGATTTTTGTTTGGTTTTTGTTTAAAGAACTAAAGTGCAAATAAAGTAAATATTAAACTAAATTAAAACTAATGCAAGAAAATAAATATGAAGAGACGAAAAGATAAGAGAGTAGTACTTGAGTCACGCTAGGTTTCACTAAAATTAACTTAATTAATGCTTCTTCTAAGGGACAAATTAGTAACTAGTAATAGTCGGGATTCTAGATTCTCCTAACCCCTGACAGGATGGACTTAGGAGCTATTCTCAGATATTACAAACCCTGCCAGGGAGATCATAATCCACCTTCGAATGTCAAGTTCTCTACCCAATTGGCTATAAGATTAACTAAGCCCGTCAAGATCAATAATTTCTATCTTACGTTTATTACCATGTCTGTAATTAAACCCCCCGTCAAGATGATCACTTCCCCACCAAAGTGAATAGCCTAATTACTCAAACCTACCCTTGATTCACGATGTCAATGATAGTGAAATTAACTTACGATAATAAATAATACTAATTTACTCAATTGGATTTAAATTATAAAAATCACAAATCAGAAAACATCAATTAAATAAATTAAGGTTCAACCCATATAGTGATTCTCAATCACTTAAGAAGTTTAGCTCATAACGGAAAATAAAACTAAAACAAATAAATTAAAAGACATAATGTTTAACAGAAATAAAATAAATAAAACCTAATGAAGAGGTTGGATTTGGCATCGAATTGGAGAAGATGACTGCTCCAGTTCTTAGCTTTCTTCCTTCCTGCTTGCTCTGACTTGAATCCTTAAGCCTCTTCGATAAGTATATGAAGTGTGTGTAAAAGAGGAGGCTAAGGGGTGTATTTATATGTGTTAGGAAGAC
This sequence comes from Nemophila menziesii, assembly GCA_029959085.1. NCBI lineage: Eukaryota > Viridiplantae > Streptophyta > Magnoliopsida > Boraginales > Hydrophyllaceae > Nemophila > Nemophila menziesii. The sequence goes on from JARWIR010000044.1 coordinate 2,012,740, forward strand.
CTAGGTCGAATTTACTTGGAGTGGAAGACAAGTCAAGAACTCTTTAATTCGTAACCCTAAAATCTAGGAAAGGTAAGATTTTGCTGATGATTTGTTTTGGTCATATCTCTCTCAATACTTATCCGTTTGAGGTGTTCCAATATATGAATCCGCTTGTCACGGAAAACTCTTTCGATTGGTGCAGAACATTTGTCCAAATTACTAGCCAATCTTAAGTTATGGACTCGTCTTTGAAACGTGTATGAAATTTCAGAATCATAAGACAACTTTATCTTTTCCTTCTTTGCATATATCCTTCCTTAATATTCTTATTTCCATGTAAATCTCGTTCCCTTCCTTCTTAGACTTGACTTGGTCTCTAATTAATTACCATATATCTTTTAAAGGTTCACATTAAATAAATAATTAAACCGCATATGTTTTAAAAATAATAAATCAATAATTCAAGACTAGAAATAGGAAAATGAATTCTAAAATTAGAAACTCGACTCAAATACTTCCTAACACACTAAAAATAAGCTAAGACTATAATTCTCACTTCTCCACATTGCATTGTAATTTAAGAACATACTAACTTTGCACTTAAAAATAATCAAAGTAACACACAAAAGCTCTAAAAATGTAAATAGTCTAATTCCAAGGGGAGAAAGTGTAATATGACGAAATATGCATAAAAGTCTAGCTAATAAGTCAATTAATCACCTAAAATGATGTCTCCAGAGGGCTAATATTTAGAACAAATAGGGAGATATTACATCCATATTCTACATATTATTCAAGAAACTCATTAGGGAGAAGCAAGTTGACTTGTAGTGGAAGAAAAGAAGCTGGAGTGTCACAAACTCCTCTTCTATATCCTTCCACTCTACCATTAGGGTAACTTATCTTATATTTTTGTCTTAACCAAGATTATAAGGTATTTTTTTTATTATGATCTAATTTTCACATGGCTTGAGTTCGCAATATGTATAATCCTTGGATTCTATTTTCCTATTCTATGTTATTTGAGATTTGAGTTTTATTGATTTGAGATTTTACTTTATACTCCTTTTTTTAGTTTGCTTTTATTCCAGACCTAGCCTTGATCACGTTAGAACTTCCCTTAGTAGTTGTATTATCACCCTAGAGGGGGATTCAATTATAGAAAACAACACATAATCGTCGAGTGTGCAGTTGTGATCATGACAAGCTTGTCTAATTAAATAGTCAACAATGTTATGATTTCACCACCAATCTCTATGCAAGATCCCCTTACCCAAGTCCCTTAGTATTGTTGAGGTTTCCTTCTAAGCTACTTTGACGGTAGTTAGAGGGATTATAGAATCTCGGCTACTTATATATGCTCAATTCATCCTTATAATTAGAATAGTGATGTCGAGGCAAGACTGATGGTAGATAATCTTGGAGGAGGAGGTTTTGGTTCAATGGATCCTAACAGTTGGTATGGAAAAAATAGTTGAAACTGAGAGGAGTTGGCCAAAGTTGCGAGCTTCTATTGCAAATATCAGATGCTAAGTTCGCCACAATGGAGAACTAAATGAAGTAGTTGGTTCTTACGATGGAAAAAAGGTTTCAAAGGGAAACAAGTTGAGATGAAAATAGTGCAAGAAGCACAAAGTTGTCCATGTTGGGGGTCAACGATCATGTATAGGAAGAGTGAGTGATTATCCCGAATTAGTATGTTTTATATTAAATTGATGGAATTACTAGTGGGTCCTGGGGTATGATAAAAATCAACACTAAATAGGAGGTCCTACTAATCGCATATGTATGAGTCGTTTCAATTAATATATAGATATAAGATATTTTATTCTTAGGAATTGCGTACGTATAAAATGTGTTCAAGAGATAAGTAGAAGTAATTGGAAGTACGAAAAATAAAAGATAAAATTTGTTTGGTTTTGAGTAATTGAACTACTAGACAAAATGATACAAATTATTGAAAGTAAATACTAGAAGATTCGATGCAGATAAAATATTTGCCTTAGCCTCGCTAGGAAATCACCTAAATTCCTATATTTAGTGCTTTCATTTAAGGGAAAAATTGGTATTTTTAATTAGTCGGGACTCTACAATCCCCTAACTCCTGTCAAGGTAGACTTAGAAGCTACCCTATAGTTACAAACCCTGTTAGGGAGATTATAAGCTACACTCAGATGGTTAAGAGTTAAACCCAATTGACTACGTGGACAGCCAATCCTGTCAGGATCATTGACGAACTCCACGCGTCTATTGCCTAGTTCCGTAACTGAACCACCCATTAAGGTGATCACCTCCATTAGTGAATAGCCTAATTACTAAAACATATTTCTAATTTGTGAATTTTTCAAAAATAGTAAATAAGCATGAAATAATAGTCAATATAAAAATACCCAATTTAATTTAAATTAGAAATAATCCTATTTCAGCAGATACTAAATTAGAAACTAGGGTTCATCCCTAAAATACGATTCTCAAGTATTTGATTATTTAGCTCATAATTAAATACATAAAGAAAAAGAAATTAGAATCATACAAGATTCCTAAAAACATATGTAAAAATTGGAAGAACCTAATTAGAAGAATCACTTAAGCTGTTGTTCGAGAAAAAGGATTCTCCAGCTCCCACTCTTGCTTCTGCCTTTTGACGCTCTCTCTAGAGATTATGTAATTTGAAGATTAATTTTAAGGTGCTGAATAATGACTTCTAAAGGATTTTATATAGAGAATAAAAACGGATTAGGTCTAACTTAGGCTAATTAAGTGATTAAGGCCCAAGTCCCATTAGTAAATATTGTAACTGCTGCACACACTCAAGTAACTTTTGCGTCTTAAGTCTAGATCACCTGATTCCAGTCTGCAATTTGAGCTAACTCGAAGGCGAACCTTTATCATTCGAACCAAAAGACCAACTCAAATAGTACCGTTTGGGCTCGAAATCAGAAAGAAGTGACAGCTTCCCAGTTTAATTTTCTCCTCTTCATCTCTTTGAGTGGTACCTTTTTCTCTTTTGATCTCTTCTTTTGATCTAATATTTTAAACTTCACTTCTCTTCCTCATCTTCGTTCTTCCAAGCATCCACGTACCTAAGAACTTCATGCTAAAACAAATGAATTAACGCACAAAAGCTTTAAAATCACAAATAATATAATTCTAAGGGGAAAATGTCCAATATGACAAAATAAGCTCAAAACTCAATTTAATAAGTCAGCTTTCTACCTAAATTATGTATCATAAGGACATATATTTATCAAAAAAATGAAGATATCAAGACCCAAAACTCAAACTGTTGTCGTCTGACAAAGTAAAACAAAATAGAGGCTTAGTTAAGAAGCAAAATGCAGAATCTAAAGAATATACCCAAAGCAAAACTTAAAATAAATTTCACATAGTACCACCTAAGAATTAATGCACACATACCTCTATCATAAAAAATCAAACACATAAATAATATCAATCAAAAATTAATTCCCACAATGCTATAAGGTTACACTTGATACTTAGCTCGAGATGGTGGCTATATGGTGTTCATCAATCTTTAATCACTTTGAACGCTCCACTTAACAAACTCCCTATTAGCAAAAATGTCATTCCACTATGTACCTAGGAATCACGAGGTCTTTACGGTTTTAGCGTAGGCTTAGGGACGGTTTGGCATATTTGGATAATATAAAGTGAGCCTTTGGATCTCTCCTCATTACCATTCAACAAACTGTATTGAGATCTCTCCTCACATATGATCTCGCTCACTTGACATACTAATTCAGCGTCCCCACATAAACCCAAACCTATCAATATGATTACAATATAATTATTCCTTTGCCTCTTCTTTTATTTCACATTTATTTAATCTTCTTTTTTTGTAAGTTGAACATGACATTATTTTTATGTGAAGTGTCATGCTAATTTATTTTCTCATTTATTTTCTTCTTTCATTCTCTTTTTTTCTCTTTTATTTTTAGAAACCGGCAAAAGAATTTACAATAAAGTGCATAATCATTAAAGCACATCACAAATCTACCCAACAGATGTAATAACGAATTCCTTCACCCCAAACTCAAGCTCAAGGACAACTAGTCTCAAGCAATCGTGATTCAAGTGTGGGTTATATGGTATAGTCCTAATATCTAAAGAATAATATTATAACGTGGCTACAAACGAAAGGCGTAAAGGCTAAAAATTGGGGCTAAAAAGATATAATTAATCATGGGTTGGAAGCTAAAAAGGTTTCAAGTGGCTATAAAAGAACTGCCTCTATCATTTTCCTAGTTACATAGTTTCACTCCATTTTCACCTCTAATTCATAATTAAGTGGTTTCTAATCTCATTTAGATTTCACTTTCTACACACCACTCATTCTCACTAAGTACAAGATTACTTCTTTTGCATTGTTCATTTATTCTTACTATCTATCATCTAATGTTTGCATGCATTCAAGGTGCATTTTACAATAACTCTAAGGTCTACTATTTTCTATCATTAATTTACATAGAACATGTTTACGGGGACACTCAACGAACTCTACAGTCAAATCATTCCTTAAACTAATTTTTATTTGATTTTTCTTTTTTGGAAAAGCAGTAAAAATACATAACAAATAATGGTAGGCTCAAACAATTCACAATTCCTCCAATAAATAACTAAAAAATATTAATTCCCAACTGGTAATAGAAAGAAAAGAAGAGTTCTAGCTATTTTACCGGATTGGTAGGTCGAATTTGTGATGATTTGACACTTTGCACTTGTAATCTCTAACCCTCAAAGTACAAAAGCTATTTATGAAATTTGTGTCTCTTGATGTTGTTGAAGGTGGAAAAGTAGTGACAATGGTGGTTTATTTGAGATGGGTAGTCACTATCTATGGTGTTGGAGAAGTTTAATGGATATAATTTAAGCTTTGGTGACGAAAAAGATTTGGGTGGAAGTGTGAATTCTTTGGTGTTTCGGAAAGATTCATGATATGATTTGTGTTTGGATGATGTTTATAGGGATGGGTTGATGATATTTTGGTGTTTTGATGGTGAATTATAGGTATTTTCAGAGTGTAGGTTCCTAATTTATAGTGTTTCTAGTGTGATAGGCTAACACACAAAATGTTGCGTCTAAGAATTAATTTTTTCAGGAATTGTGGAGAGCCCGACTGGCATGCCGGCCACAAGAACGGCTAGCCACTCACTAATGTCGATATCCCCATTTGAAAGATCATAAAAAGTTAAGTGGTTTAGGCTTAAATAGAACCTAACTTCGACCTCTGAGCGCAAAGATAGGGAATAGTCCAAAGTTTTCTCTTATGTTGTCCAGACTCTCACTGATGTATGCCGATTTCTTGACCGGTATGCCGGTGGTCTGGCCGGCTAGCCGGTCGCGCAACTCGTTATTATCTAACGTAGATTATAGTTGTGTGTAAGGATTAGTTTTAGTGGTTTTCGCCGAGAGGTCGGCGGCTAGCCGGTCCGTCCAGAAAACTTTTCCCACTTAAACGCTAATTACCCCGTCTCACTCCTGTTTAACCCCAAACTCAAGGATTTCAACACCTGCAAATCATCAAAAACTCTACACCCTTCTAATTTCTTAAAATTTATACACTAATAAACATCAATTACTCTAATATACACTAAAAATTTAAAGTCATGAAAGCAATTTTGTTTATTTCGTCGTTATGTTCGACACGTTACCTTCCATGAAGATAATATCGAGGCCAATGCAGTGTTCCTCCATTTAAAATTGCCTCTTTCCCACCTAGAATTCGATTCCATCGATCTCTGAAAGAGGGTGGGTACTATCTCCGTTTCGCCCTCTTGATCTCATGGCGACCCTCGTTCTCTTCGATGTGATATATTAGGATTATTCTTGTTGGGTTAATTACCTGTTGATCTTCAACAAGCTTATCTCGAATCCATTTCTTAGCAAGAAGAAATTCCTCAATAGATTCTTCTATTTTGGGTAATCCAACATCTCCATTCACATATTTATTATTACTAGAATCCACAAACTCCTTCCAATCAATGCTTCGGTGGACTTGTGGGGCTGCAAGATGAGTGTACAAAGTATCCATGATTATGTCATGCATGGCAGAATTAGGGGACACCCCCAATCTAGCATCATATCCCGGAGGGTACAGTCATGGTCATTTAATAGTCTTCGGAGCCGAGTTCTTTGAGTTTCTTGTAACTCTCTTATCTCCATACGATACTCCGACATTAAATCCACATATACCTCTTGCATCAAATTCAGTTCATAACCTTGAAATCAATTTACATTTTTATTCACTTCGGACAGAGTTAGTTGTAGAGGTTGATGGACATGCATAGTCCATAGATTGTTCCATCCTTGCTCTTGCTAGTGTTGATAAGGTGGTTGGTAGTAGTCACTACCCATGTTGATATCTCGAAGAGTTTTCCTTATAGTCGAACGGACCGGAATTTGGATAATATCCTCCATACATCTTTAGTGGAATCTCTTGATCATTACCCTAAATATAGAACCTTTGGAAGAAATAAAATACAAGCGTAATATGGAACATAACAATTAAAATTAGTTAAGGGATAAACACAAAGGTCACACGCTGCAATCCCGGCAACGGCGCCAAAAACTTGGTGGGTCCTGGGTGTGATAAAAATCAACACTGAATAGGAGGACCTAGTAACCGTAAGTGTACGGGTCGTTCCAAGTAATAGATAGATATAAGGGATTTCGTTCTCAAGGACTGTGAAGGTATAACCAATGTGTTAAAGAGATAAGTAGAAGTAATTGCAAGTATGGAAAATAAAAGATAAAAGATATTTGTTTGGTTTTGAGTTATTAAACTACTAGACGCAAAGAGACAAATTACTAAAAGTAAATACTAGAATATTAGACGCAGATAAAAGATATACTTGAGTCTCTCTAGGGAATCACCTAAATTCATATATTTAGTGCTTTCGTTTAAGAAAAAAATCGGTATTTTATAGTAGTCGGGACTCTACAATATCCTAAATCCTATCAGGTTAGACTTAGAAGTTATCCTACATTATTACCAACCCCGTTAGGGCTATTATAAGATATGTTCAAATGATTAAGATTTATACCCAATTGGCTACGTGGTTAGTCAAGCCCGCTAGGATCATTGATGAATACCACACGTCTATTACCTAGTTCCGTAGTTAAACTCCCCGTCAATGTGATTACCGTTACTAGTGAATAGCCTAATTACTAAAACCTATTTCTAATTAACTCATTAATCAAAAACAGTACGAGTCTCAAGTATTTGATTATTTAGCTCATAATTAAATACAGAAAGAAAAAGAAATTAGAACTAAACAAGTTTCCTAAGAATGAAAATAAAAATAGGGAGAACCTAATTAGGAGAATGACCTGAGCTTTTGTTGGAGAAAAAAGGATTCTCCAGCTCCTGTTCTTGCTTTTACCTCTTGACGCTCTCTCTAGAGATGATGTAATTTGAAGATTAATTGAGAGGTGCTGAATAATGAGGTTTATAGGAGCTTATATAGAGAGTAAAAACGGATTAGGTCTGATTAGTACTTAGTTAAGTGATTAAGGCCCAAGTTTAATTAGTAACTCCCGTAATTGTTGTACACACTCTAGCAAAACAGCTGTAACGTTTGCGTCTTAAGTCCAAATCACCTGATTCCATTCCCCAATTTGAGCTAACTCAAAGGCGCACCTTTTTCATTTGAACCACCAGACTTGAATCAGTACCATTTAGGCTCGAAATTAGTCAGTAGTGGCAGATTCCCAGTTTCTTATGCTCCTCTTCATCTATTTCAGTGGTACCTTTTGCTATTTTAACCTCTCCTTTTGATCTTAGACTTTAAAATTCACTTCTCTTTCTCATCTTGGTACTTTCTAGCATCTACGTACCTAAAAAGTTCATGCTAAAACAAACGAATTAACGCACAAAAGCTCAAAAAACGCATATAATATAATTTTGAGAGGAGAAAGTGCAATATGAAAAAATTAGATCAAATGTCTATCTAGTAAGCCAATTTATACCTAAAATGATGTCTCCTAAGGGCATATATTTATCACAAAAAAGGAGACATCAATTACAAATCTAGTTATCGCAATCATCTGGTCCTTCAATGATCTAATACAAATGGTGCAGTGAATCAAGGTAAACTTTACTAATGAAGACCTCAAAACAACGATTTACGTCATATATATGAAGGTCCTTATAAAGGGGGCCGAGGTTATTACAAGAAAATACAACCACCGCAACCAACTTATGTTGCTTATGGAAATAGTTTAACACATAAATCATTTTCGCAACATTCGTAATAAGGATTCGAATTCGATATCCAGAAAACAGTTCAATCTTTGACACTAGAAAACATGAGGATAAATAATGAGAGATATTGGGGACACAAGTCACCCAAGTAACTAGTGCACTTGAGAAGTCTCGACAAGATATTCCACTGATGGTACAGAGTATAAAGAATCACGTGAAAGCCATAGAAAATAGCGATGTCAGTGCTAGGTTTAAATCTTGTAAGGCTTCTTGCCTTCAAGTTAAAGAAAATGTGGAATCACCACTTGCTGTTGAAACCTCCTTGGAGATTCCATTAATCATTGAAGAACAAACCAATGCAAGTTTGGAAGAGACAAATGTTGAACTTCTGCTCAAGAATATTTAGAAAGAGATCAAGAAGGTTCCTGAGGTAGAGGCCAAAAAGGTCGAGAAAGAGGTAGAAGTCCAGGATGAGAAGAATGAAAAAATAGTTGCACAAGAGGTGCAACAAGAAGAAGAGAAGAAAAGAAAAAGGGGGATTCTCTACCTATTGGTACATTGATGTCACCACCCATTCCTATAAATATGACGTGTCAAAAGGGTGGCAATGAGCTGAAGGCATATGTAGAGGAGTATAGCAAAGAGAAAATCAATGCCCAAGTTCTTGAGATTACTGAGAAATGGCTTACACCGCTACAAGTTTTCACGCAAGCCAATTATGAAAATATAAAAGAGTGATTATAGAAGACAAGATTGAGAATGTGGCTTGTATTAAGAGAGTCTCCAAAAAAATTGAAAAAGAGTTACCACCGAAGATTCAAGATCCTGGAGGTTTTAACCTCCCAATCCAAATTCGTGGTAAGCTTGATGTCAAATCTATGTGTGACTTATGGTCAAGTGTGTATTCTATGCCCAATTAAGTGTTCTAGAAGCTAGGAATCAAGAAGGAAAACAAGACATCTGTAAATCTACAGTTTTTGGATAGCTCGATAGCAAAGACATAGGGAATCATAGAGGATGTTCTTGTCCAAGCTGGTAAGTTGGCTATCCCTACTGACTTTTTTATTCTTGAATATGATGTAGATAAGCAAGGTCTTGTAATACTCAGAAGAACATTCCCGAGAACGAGTCAAAGCATCATAGACGCTAATGAGGGAACAATGACCCTCCGTACAAACAAAGCATATGAGACATTCTTTGTCTTGTACAAGAAGCTAAAGAAAGTGTTACTGGAACTCTTGGTCATTCATATTATGACCAAAGAGGTAAAATAGAAGGTCTACATAAAACAGTGGAGAATAGGGCTCAAGGTGAGTTTCAGGACCACAATAAAGTTACATGAAAAGCTCTCAAACAAGAAAAAAGGCCACACGGTTACATCAATCTGTGGATGGGACCGTTTGTCATTACTCACGTAGTTTCAGAAAAAGTGATTGAAATACGACCCAAGTGAGGCTGTAAACTTTAAATTGTTGATGTTTATAGCCTTAATCGCAGTTGGAGAGGCTACATAGTAAAAAATCAGAGAAGGCAACACGACAAAGTTTGAACGGGGTTAAACAAAATGGAATTCCTATAGACAACCTGCAATTTTTTTTACACATTTATGATTTTATGTTTTAGTTTTCATTTAGATTAATTTTTTTAATAAATATTGCAATAGTGAGGAAGCTAGAAATTGTTTTTGATGTGTAGGGTGCGTCAGAAATGAGTTTAGGGTGGAAATACTGAAGAAATTGGTCCTCACAGCTAGCCGAGCTACATATCGGCCCGCTCAGGCGACATACTGTCGTGCATGAACGAGACATGATGGTCTATACCATGGTCAAAGCCAGAGAATTAAATATTTTGACCCGTATGTCATCCTTATAAGCGGTAGACCAGTCCGCCACAAGGGTCATGACGGAATTCACCATAGTTTGAGGTTAGAAACTTGAAAACTTTGACCGGCATACTGGCCCCATCAGGCGGAATTGTCGGTCCATCATATATGTCAAAAAAAATTCGATGACCGTGTCACGGTCGAAGAAGAACAGTAGGAGCGGAATTTCGGCCCAATAGGCGGCATACCGGTGCAGGATGCGATCAGCTAAAAAATAAGAGGTTAGAACACATACAACTCATAAACCTTAGGCCTTCTCCTTCTTCGAGCACCCAAACTCCATTAAAGCTTCACCAAATTTTTACCAACATAAAAAAAAACCAAACCATCATAGTTTCATAAAACCATATTATCCAGGTAATATTCCATCATACCCTTAGAAAAATTCGTCATCCGTACACCTTTCTTAACCCAAATAACATCTGATTCTCCCAAATTTAAGGGGTAAAATTTTAAAGAGTGGTGCAACTTTGAGTTGGAGGCCAAAAGAGATGACTAAAAAGAACATAAACATTATCTAGTGTTAGGTAGATGAAGATGAATCAAAGCAAGGACTTTGATAAAAAGATAAGGAAATCAAGTGAGTATCGTGTAAGTTCGACAAAGAAGAGAAAGGTTAATTAGATTCAAGCGATTTAAGAGGAAACCAGGTATGGTGAATTCAAGTGCTCAAAAGCAAGCAAGTGCGATTATAAAAGAGAAGACACAACATCTCCAAGTCGAGATTCATACACCTGAGATGAGCGAAGCTTCTTAAGCCATATTAGCTATCATCAAAGAAACTTTGCTCGGCTTAACACTTGCTAATGAGATAAAAATCGAGAATAAAGTTCGATAAGGAGAATACAAGATATTTTTAGAGATGGGTAAAAGATTGGGATGGGCCACATTAATGATGTGGTGTTCAAGTTTATGCAATGGGTTAGTTTACAAGTTCTATGTAGACCTCTTTAGCCGAGATAGTGAAGGTCTAGTTTTAGTTTGAGTAAATTTAGTTCCTTACACAGTTGAAGAGACTTAGAACCACTTCGAGTTAAAAAAAATTGGTTGGACCATGTAAATACCAAGAAGCAGTAACGAATATCAACACTTTTGATGGGACCTACTTTATGAACATATGTTGAGTCTAGAGTTAGAGCGAGAACACAAAGGAGAGTTGAAGGCACATTGTCTTTACAAGTACCTTCAACCAGATGCTAAGATATGACACAACTTCCTCACACAAAATGTTTGGGGGAAGCTCACGCCTCGAAAGTAAGTAAGAAATTTTCCCTCTTATTGAATTGTGTTTTACGAGGGAAGGAAGTAGATGTTGCACAAGTAATATTTGATGAGGCTATGTGATTAACGATTAAACCAAAAAGGGCATTTAGTATGAAATACCCATCAATGATTACAAGCCTACTAAGGAAGTGAAGTTGGAACTTGGCAAGAAGGAGAAATATGTATGCAATATAGTAACCAGTACCGATAATGGATGGATCAAGACAATTTTGGGAGGAGTAATTGAAAAGATCCCTCCACATGTAGATACTCCTCGTAAGTGAGAGTCAAGTTCAAAAGAATAAGATCATTCGTGGATGGAATGTGTAAGTGAGCGATTTCATCAAGTGTAAACCTCTCAAAATTTCTTAACCAATGATTCGATACAAATTAAAGCAAATCTAGTTCACATCATTTCACTCATGGACCAAATTAGACGTGATATCACGAAGGATTCACATAATTTTATCTTGTGTAACGATCATGCTAGGAAATACCTAGAGAATATGTTCTCTTTCTTCCTTACAATTTCTTTACTTACAATATATGTGTACGTTTAAACTTTTTATGGAGTCTGTTTTAAGTCGTACGGGCATGGATCATATTGGAGTTGGGGTTGTGGGGATTCGTTCTCCCTCATCCCCATTTTTTGTGGTTCATTGCGTTTTAGGTAGAAATAAAAAAAATTGGTAGATGGAATCTTGTGTTGATTGTGTTTAATACCCTAGAAGTATAAATTTAGTGAGTTGATGATAGTATGTAATTTGTTTATGAAGTAGTTATTTTGTATGCTTAAAGTATGATCATGAAAAAACACATTAATAGTAATGAAATGATTAGTAAGCAATGGGGTAGAAGAAAGTTTGATTTTCAGGGAGACTTGAGGGGTGTGTAGGCCATTAGAATGGTGGTAGTTGATAAACCCATTTAAGAATGCGATGGATGTGAGAAAATAACAAAATTGCATAGTATATAAAGTGATTAGGGCTTTTCTTTGATAAGCCTCTTATTGCCTTATACCTTGTTTTCCATTATTAATTGAATTATTATCCATCTCAGCCCCTTCTAACCTTTCTAAAGAATTTTTGTTAGCCACATTACAAGACATACCATTTATATTTTAGGACTTTTACATATGACACACAATCGAACTGCATTTGAAAAATAATTGTCCCAAGAGCTTGAGTTTAGGGTGGTGGGTTGGATAATGGGAAACACTTGGGTATGTATTTTTGAGCTTATGTATATGTGATTTTGATGATTACTCATTGTTTTATATTGCGACCTGTGCCAGGGTAAAAGAAAAAGAAAAAGAAAAAGAATTGACAAGAAAAGAAATATATGATGAAAGAAGTAGCATGACATCTCACATAAAAAAAAAGAGTCATAGCTAACTTCCAAAAGTAAGACAATTAATATGAAAAGATTGAATATGAAATAGACTAGCAAAGTGGAATTTTATATGTTATCATCATATTTATACTTGGGTTATTGGTGATTCTAAATTAGTGCATCAAAACCTTGGGTTGAGTGAGAACATTTATGATAGTAACTCAAACTTTAGGGCGATTCATTGATGGGTAGTAAGGAGAGAGCTAACAGTTCACTCAATATTATCCAAATATACGATTTTACTGTCCATAAGCCAATATTATAATCGTAATGACCTTATGATTCTTGACTATGTTATCTAGAAGAAATTGAACCAATAGAGAGTAGTTAGATGGACCATTGGATACTAATGTAGGATCAGTTAACATTCTATAGCCTCCATATTGAACTAAGGGAAACAAATATCCTTTGTTTATTGTAAACCTTGTCTGATCTTGAATTTATACTGTATTGATTGTTTGTATGATAAGTATATATATATATATATATATATATATATATATATATATAATTTAGTTTGTTTATATTATTACATTAAAATTGAGAAGTAGTTTCTTTGGGATTATTGTTCGCATTGTTTATTCTTCTGCCCATTATGCTTACATTACTTAGCTTATATATTTTAGAGACTTCCATATTGTCGTTATTTCTTATTGTGTCAGGACGACATGATTTTGAGTTAGGGGTCTTGACGTCTCTATATTTTGATAAAATAATCTAGTATAGAGACATCATTTTAAGTGTATTATTTGCTTCGATGAGAGGGTTTTCCCTATTTAGTTTTAGTTTCTCAATTCTTGCCTTATTTTGAAAGTTCATTAGTTTCAAAGCATTTTTTGTTTAATTTGAGTGTTAAATGTGAAGCTTCTAGGTGCAATTCATACATTAGATCCCAAAGCAATCTTAAGGAGTTTAGGATAGAATATCCAAGAAGAAATCAAGAGTTAAAAGACCAAAGAAGCTGTTTTGGAAAGTGAAAAAACTCCCAAAAGATGTCGACCCAACAATAAACGTGTAATATTTTGAATTTTGAATTAAGTCAACAGAGAATTTGGATGAGCCCTTTCATATCCAGAAAAGTCTTTCAATTTTTGTTCCGTGGAAAATAATTTCAAGTGATTTGGAGTTCTAATGAAGGTATTATAAATTTTACAAGCTCTATGGGTCAACTAGTCCACTTATAAGGAAAACGGGTTTGAGTTAGATTAGGATTCTAAAACATTTCTCGACCTATATTTTGTCCCTACACCTATATATTTTAGTATTTGACATTAGAAACATGTATTTTCTTGACCTTGCATCAATAACCTCCATATTATTCAATTGATTCATTAGGTAAAAACAAGTTGACTTATAAAGGAAGTAAATGAATTGGAGAGTCACAAACTTCTTTTCTCTACCATTCCGCTCTACCACTAGGGTAACTTATTTTATATTCTTTGTTTAACCATGTTTGTAAGGTATTTACTCTTTAATTTTATATCTTTCATTATGAACTAAGTTTTCCATAGCTTGGGTGCAATATGTATAATCCTTGAATTCTATTTTCCTATTCTATGTTATTTAGGATTTGAATTTCATTGATTTGAGCTTTTAATATATAATTATATTTCGTGTTTGAATTTAGCCTTGATCACGTTAGGACTGTCATTAGTATTTGGATAGTCACCTTGGCGGGGGATTCAATTATAGAAAATAACATATAATCGTTTAGTGTGCGAGACTGACCTTGACGAGTTTGCCTAACTATATAGTTAATAGGTTTTTGATTTTACCACCGATCTCTGCGCAAGGTCCCTTACACAAGTCCCTTGGTAGTGTTGAGTTTACATGCTAAGCTACCTTGATGGGAGTTAGAGGGATTACAGAATCCCGACTACTTATATATTCTCAATTCACCCTTATAGTTAGAATAATGATTTAGGAAGACAGGTACATACAAGCAGGATTGCACTATATTCTCATCTTCATTCTCTTTAGTTATTTACTTGCATTAGTTTAATTATTAATTTTATATTTCTTATTTAAAAACCTAATAAATATTATATCTTATTATTTTTTAGTTTAAGCAAATAATTTCTTCTACGCTTTGTACCTAAACATGAGCTTGAGTTAACATACTAAAACCCTTCGAACGAACTTTATTTATCAACTATAACTGGCAAATGATCTTGGAAGGAGCGTGACAGTGGACTGGTTCATGAGAAGACCTAATATTCATCCATTTTACAAGGAAACATAGGTTTTTTTAATTCTAATAATGTTTTGGTGCCTCGAGTACAAGCAGAAGATCGTCATTGATCTTAGGTACCAAGTTAGGGTGGCGAGTCACAAAATCTAGAATACATCGTACATACCCGCCTGGCACACAACTACTATACAAAAACGTGCAATACAACTCCTTCTTTCTAACATACCTAGTCGAGGACTTGTAGATAGCCATGACCTAGTCATCACTCAACATCCTGGAAGAAGTTTGGTCGACCTCAACTCTCGAGTAAGCTCCTTCATCCAAAACAATTTCCAAAACGACTCTTTCGTATCTCAAGAAGCCTCCACCTAAGCTTGTTAAACATCAGCTCGATCCCGTCTGTTGCCTTCTATGCCTCTCGATTGTGCACACTAACACCTTCATACAGAGTGGCTAGTTAGGTAATCAAATTTTCAACTTTTAAATGGTTATCCTCAGCTTGGAAACCTTCTCTCGAGCCTTAGTCCTCTCCTTGTGAATACGGCTAACCTCCATAGGATCGACATTTGGGCTAACAAGGAAACCCCAAATATGCACCGCCTACCACAGAGCATGATAATTTATAAAAGAAGGTTAAAGAAATAAAAAAAATATTTTTAAAATAACTTACATAATCAGTGTTGAGATAGAAAACTAACTGCAAGTGTACGGGTCATTGAAAAATAATAAACAGTAAGTATAAAGAGTTACCGTCTCCATAGAGACTTTGATTGCTAATTCTTATGATGTGTTTTCTTAATGTGTATTAGAACAAGTTGCTAAATTAAAAAGGAAAAGATGGATAATTGTTTTTTTAGATTATAGGACTGAAGTGAAATTAAGATATATTAAACTAAAGATCATGATAAAACTAAATAACTAAGAATGTAAATAACTAAATACGTGAGATAAAAAATATAGCTTAAGAACTAGAAAGTAATCCCCACTAATAATCATTCTACACTTTATTGTTTAAGGGTGATTTTATAGCTAGGCAATGGTCGGTTTTCTAACTTCTTCCTAATTCCTGTTAGGGTGGTTTAGGAAGGTACAACATTACTCAAGAGGACTCTTTTGCGGAAAATTTATGCAATGATAGACACTAAAAGCATGTTACCCTATTAACTATGCGACTACTCAAGCTAGTCAGGATAACTAACACATATCAGATGCTTATGTATCATTTTCCATAACAAAAACCCCCTGTTAGGGCCACAATCCTAATTATTAAGGGCAACACTGTACATGGCTAGATTAAGGGCTGAACTTAAAAGGAAATACATAATCAAATCAAATCATTTTAACAACCCAATTCAATTATGTTATACGAAATTCAATAAACGTAATAAATGACACAAGGGTTCATACATAATTTGGATTCTCAATCTATGAGAATCTAGTTAACACTTAAATAGTATAAACTAGCAACTAACACTGTAATGATCATGTTTAAAAATGAAAAAAAAAGAGAATATAATTACACTAATAATTGCTGAAAGATAATAATAGATAGAGGTGGAAGGGAATCAACTACTCCACTAGTTCTTACCCAGATTGTTAGTAAACCTACATAACTTGATTACTACATGAAATATCTAGTGTAGTGCAATTTGTTAGGTACATGAGACTTCCTATAACATGAGAGTAATTTAATTGGTTGATTGTATAACAATTGTTCTTAGCAAGACTTGAGCTTATATCAATAGGCGTCTTATTGATATTTGTGTATCCATTAATGAATTTGTTTAATACGTTTTGAATATTGTATAATTGAGATAGTACTATTCCATTAGATATTTAGTGAATCTTGATGCCCAGAATAACATGTACAACGCCTAGATCTTTTATGTCAAATTATATTGGAAGCATTTTATTGGTGGAGCTAATTAAATCATTATTACTTCCATTAATCAACATATCATCCACATATAAACACACAATGTCATTTCCTCTATCATTTTGTTATAGATAAACACATTTGTCACATTCATTCTTATTGAAACTATTTGAAATCATGATTTTGTCAAATTTTTAATGCCAATGAGTTGGTGCCCATTTTAGACCACATAGGTATTTAACAAGCTTAAATACTTTCTTATCTTTACCAAGAACAATGTAAGTTCAGGTTGTTCCATGTATATCTCTTTGTTTATTTCTCCATTTAGGAAAGATGTCTTTACATCCGTTTTATAAATGTCAAGATTGTATATTAATTTTATTCTAGTTAACATTCACATGGTTGATATTTCATAACTAAAGAATATGTTTTAAAATAGTCAAGCCCTTCCTTTTGTCTTTATCCTTTCATAGCAAGGCGAGTCTTGTAATTTTTAATTGATCAATTAGTTTTCAATTTCTTTTTTAATATCCACTTACATCATAGGGGTTTACTCCAACGAGGGAGTTCCACTAGTTTAGCTACTATCAAGTATTATTAGTCAATAGTCTTCGATGGAAAAGGGGGTAATTGTGTTCGGGGTTCAAACATATTTTTACATTTGATCAATATTGATTATCATAAACATCATTACAAGTTGGAATAAGCGGATGAACATAGATTAGGATCTTTAATCCTGGTAATTAATATTTTTATTATTGTCCACCTTAATTTTTTCCACGATCTGGAAAAAGTTAGGTATACATGGTATTAGGTGTCGTTTTTTTTAAATAGGTGATAACTACTAGAGGCTAAATAGACAGCTGATCTGAACTTATTCTGTTAAGAGAAGTTTCTAACTAAATTAGATGTTTCTTGCAATTTCAATAAAGTAGGCCAATTAAGAGTCATTTGGATATAAATTAGTCAGGAAAAATAAGATGTCCTAATAACCCAGTTTAAGTTCTAATTAAGTGCAAACAAGCACCCTTTTAGCATGTCTCCAAATTTTAAGAACCTATAATAATATGCATACATTATAATTAGGCACTATAATTTATGTCATTTAAATTATATATTTTAATTCTTGTATAAATGATATTAAATATTTTTACGCTACATGTTTTGAGATCCTTTCAATTAGAGGTATATACTTATAACACCCCAACAACCCAAATTAATAAGTTAAAAGGCATGCTTTGAATATTTTTCTAGCAAAGGTCTGGTTAACCAAAGAGACCTTAGTAATATTACCTCAATACCATTAATTTATTTATCTCTCTCTATTTTTATCAAATTAGTACTATTTTATGGGTAATTCAAATTTTAAAAGGTATACCCATCCAGTTCATCTTTCTTTGGTCGATCTTTTCACTAATCATCCTTGTTAAATCTTTTCATCTAGGAGAAAGCTATTTCATCATATTTTTAATTTATGGTAGCAATTTGAAGCCCCTTTTGGCCACTGATCACATGCCCTCATGACCTTTTCAATTGATTGTGAATAGAATATTAGTATTGTTGCTAAGGATTTGTCCAATGTTGCTAAGAATGCCAAAGTAAGTTCAATATATATAAATATTGTTTGGCATTCAATTAAGTTCTATTGAATGTTTATTATATATTTTTCACCATTTAGCTCACAAGGTAAATATTGAATAGATATAGCTAGTATCTGCGCTATGTTATGTAATTTAATTTTTACAATTTTTTGTTTTTTCATACTCTAATGCTACCAATAGCATATGTGTTACAAAATTGTGACTGGTCAACCATTAGATACGAGGTTCAGATGGTTGAGGGGTATTATAAACTGGGCGAGTCTATAACCACTACAACGTTGCATATTATTGAGATGAGGTGGGTAATGTGAAATGTATGGGTATGTACCCATTGCATTGTTTTTGTGTTTATATATATTGTTTTTGTATGTTGATTTGGTGTAAGAAAAAAACTAGATGAACTTGGTATATACACATCTCATATTATGGTATATACCCACCCAAATTACACTACAGCAGGTCGGGTATTTACCGACGACAGCTGTCGTCGGTATTAACCCCGTACTCGTCGGTAAAACTGTTTACCGACGACCACTCGTCGGTAAACTGTCGTCCCTAGAAGTTTGTCGGTAAAATCACGGTTGCCGACAACAACATTGGTGTCTCGTCGATAACACAGAACGTTTTACCGACGAAAAGCTAGTCGTCGGTAAACCTGGATTACCGACAACGTTTTCTTTCCGTCGGCAAACATCAAATTTTTACCGACAATTTAAATATTTTTTGTCGTCGGTAAATAAAAAATTTACCGACAACCATGTTGTCGTTATCTTCATAATTAAATTGTTTAATTTTTATAATTTAATAATAATACCGACAACATTCATTGTATGAATGTCGTCGGTAAACAATATTTAATTATTTTTTTTTTAAAACTTTACCGACGACATTCATACAATGAATGTTGTCGGTATTATTATTATTATTATTTTTTAATTTTTTTTTAATTTTTTTTTTTTTTTTTTTTTTTTAATTTAAATTGGTTTTTCATTTTTTTTTAATATTAATTGGTTTTTCGATTTTTTATAATTTAATATTTATAGAAATCACGAATATAAATAGAAATCATGCATTATATTCAGAAATAGATAAATAAACCCGGGTAGTCAAACCCCGGTCAATAAAGTCAAACCCCGGGCAATAAGTCAAACCCCGGGGTTAAAAGTCAAAATATTACATAACCATAAAAAAGTCATAAAATATAAACGGAAATAAAATAAAAGTCTTAAACACAATCATAAGAAAATCAATCATCACTGTCTTCATCTTCTTCTTCTTCATCGGAGAGCGGCTCGAGACCATTCTTTTCACGGGATTCATTGAGGCCGCTGAGCAACTTACTAAAAAAATCATCGGACCTAGAGGAGCTTGGTGGAGCATCTTCTTCCGGTATAGGAGGTAATCCCTGGACTGCGCGGACCTCGTTCATCCCATCGAAGATCCGCTGTAACTTTCTTGCGTTCTTTTTCGCGATCTGATCCGATACAGGCGGCTTCGGGTCCTTCTTCTTCTTGAAGCAGGGTCCGATCGAAGGGATCCAATGCCGACTCTTAGGCGGTTTCATCACCTCCTGAACCGTCTCCTTCAGCGCTCCTATCTGCTCCTCCACTGGAACATCCTCAGCCGATTGGGTCCCTGTCTCGATAACCCGCTCCCTAAGCTTCTCCCGATAAACTCCCTGTAATAAAATTTAAAATAAATAATTAATAAAATAATTTTAAATAAATAATTAATAAAACTAACAAAAAATTAATTTAAAGTTAAATAAAAACTTACACTAGCCTGCTCCCATCTATCATCGACCCATTTGCCCTTCGCCCCATCATAGCCCAGGTACTCGAAGTATCCGCCCATCTGTGGAAGTGGGACCTCCTCTTGGGTCAGCTCGTCTATATAGCTCAGGGGCTCCTGCGTATTAATCTTCAGCTTACCCTATAAAAAAATATAATTATTAAAAAATTAAATTAAATAACTAATAAAATTTATTTTTAATTTAACAAATTATACCTCTATAATCTCGTGGCGGGTCTGGGTTTGGTTCCGAGAACCAGACTTGTTCGGCTTCTTCTGGTTCTGCCGATTCTTCTTATTAATCGCAGACTGGGCCTGTTACATTTCAAATTAAAAAATTAAATAAACAATAATTTAATAATTAAATAATTGAATTAAAATTTTACCTTCTTTTGCGGGTCATTCAGCATCTTCTGGGTTAGCTCCCAGTCCTCGGGAAGCACGTCAGGTGGACACTCACCCGATTCGCCATAATCGGCAACCAAGTCATACTTCCACCTTCTGTAAGCAGCGGACTGAGACTGGGACAGCTTCCCGCTAATCAAGTGCCAATCTTTGCGGGCCCTCCACTCGTCGAGGTTGAAGAACTCCTCGAGTTTTTCGAGGATCACGCTCTTCAGGTTGGGTGGAACGGCACTCCACGAGGGGTAGTAGGGAGGGACCGTTTCTCGAACCGCGAGACCCACCACTTGGGCCACGTGTTTCCCATATTCTCCGTATGGGTTCCACGTGTCGTCAAGGATACAGAAGTCGACCGGGAGGGGCCCGCCTAGCTTCTCCTTAGCATCATTGGCGGTTTTGAGAGTGGAGACATTTCGGGGTCTCCTCTTTCGCTTAACTGTTTAATAAAATTATTAAATACAGTACTAACTAATATTAATTGAATTTTATAAATTAAATAATATTACCGGGTGGCTGGTGACAGTCATTGAGGTTTGGGGGTGGATTCCGGTTCGGATCTTCTCCGTTCCCGTCACCCCGGTGGTAGTTTGGCATCACATCGGCCATCTATAATTTAAATAAAATTAATAAATTAGTTTTTTAGTAAAAATTGCGTTTAAGTCCTTGTATTTTTAAAAATTACAAAAATACCCTAAATCTTATTTTAGTCCGTATATTGCAATTTAGTCCATAAATTTTTTAAAATAGCATTTTAGGCCCTAAATTTTATTTTAGTCCCTATATTGCAATTTAGTCCCTAAATTTTTTAAAATAGCATTTTAGGCCCTAAATTTTATTTTGGTCCCTATATTGCATTTTAGTACCTAAATTTTTTAAAATAGCATTTTAGACCCTACATTTTTTAGAATTGCATTCTAGTCCCTTAATTTTTTAGAATTGCATTTTAATCCATAAAATACACTTCATACATACAAAATCAACAACTTAATACATCACAATATAGCAATTATCAAGCAAAATCAACAAAAACTTAACAAAACCCTAATTTTTCTAAAAATTAACAAAAAAAACATGTTACATGGTATAATTAACAACAAATTACATATTCAGAATCTACAATACAGCTAGGATTCTCGGATTTAACAAGAAATTCAATACAATATAAAAAAAAAAAAAAAAAAAATTCAATTCGAAAATTAAAAAAAAAATAGGATTTGATTCAGGTGTTTGGTACCTGTTACGTGAAGATGTTGTTGAATATATCCAGCATCCCATGCCAAGCAAGAGTAGAGGAAAAACAAAAACCAAAAAAAAGTTAGGATTTGATTTTTAAAAAAGAAAAAAAATTGAAGAAATCAATAAGAAAAAGCATTGAATCACTTACATTGAGTGTTGTTTGCGTGTGGGGATGCCTCGGAATAGCTCATTGATTTCTTCGCACTAATCTCGTCAATGTAGAATACTTTCTTGGCTTGCGATGCTAAAATGTATGGTTCGCCTTCCCACTCAAAGTTTGTTGTGTTAATAAAGGTTACCCCATGTTCTGTCCTCGATCCAGCCATTTTGTACCACTTACAAACGAATAAGACAACTGAAAACCCTTTAGTGTAATGAACCTCCAATATTTTCACTAATTCTCCATAACATGGACGATCTTCGTACGTGGTACAAACTCCGTAATCCTGCGTCACTCTTTTTTCTCCTTTACCCTTAGTTACCCACTTGACACCATTCACGACACACGAATCATATCTATCCACCGCACCGAAATACATGCTAGCCAAGGATACCATCTCAGTGGTAGCTAATGCATTACCTGCCTCTTTCATCCCGTGAACCTGTCATACATAAATAATACTAATTTATATATTTGACGATGGTATGTTTAAACCAACGTCTAAAGTACATACCTTATCGAAAAACCAACTATTAAACCTTTGACGATGCATAATCTCTATTTCATCATCCGTTCCCGTAAGTGTGGACTTGTGTTCACTAAAATCACAAATGAATATAAATAAGTTAATATATAAATATAAATATATAAATATATAAATATATAAATATATAAATATATATATATAAATATAAATATATAAATATATAAATATATAAATATATAAATATATAAATATATAAATATATAAATATATAAATATATATATTTAAATATATAAATATATATATATATATAAATATAAATATATAAATATATAAATATATAAATATATAAATATATATATTTAAATATATAAATATATATATATATATATATATAAATATATATATATATATATATAAATATAAATATATAAATATATAAATATATAAATATATATATATAAATATATAAATATATAGGTAAATGTTACTTACGTCCTATATGGTTCGAGTTCGTCACAGTTATTCAAAATATACCAACTAACGTGCTCCTTCTGAAGAGCAGGTAAAGCACCTGACTCTTTCTTGCCATTCGGAGTACACTGAGAATTGAAAACTGATAGCTCTTTTGGTTCTGGCAGTTGTTCGTTGTATCTACCTGGATCGTTGAACTTTGTTTTTTCTTCACTAAGATACCGTGATATGAAAGTCAGCGTCTCTTCCGCCACGTAACCCTCGGCTATGGAACCCTCAGGCCTAGCCGGGTTTCGAATATACTCTTTCAACTTCTTCAAATACCTCTCAAACGGGTACATCCACCGCATTTGAACCGGGCCCCCTAACAACGCTTCATCGTATAAGTGAATCACTAAGTGGATCATGATATCAAAAAACGCGGGAGGTAAGATCATTTCTAACTTGCACATCACTTCAACCACTTTCGCCTTACCCTCCACCAACTTCTTCCTACTCAGATTCTTGTTACAAACGACTCTAAACACGTTAACTAACCCAATAATTGCGTCGCTAATCGATTTATCATCTAGAAGCCCAGGGAGACAACAAATAAAAAGGTACTGCATCATAACATGACAATCATGCGATTTCATTCCAATGATCTTCCCCGTATCGGCTTGAACGTTATTCCTCATACTAGACGCGAATCCATCGGGAAACCTCTGTACCTGTAACCACTCAAGAAACAACTTCCTCTTCTCCGCTGACAAGGTATACTTTCCACGTTTTAGAATCGTTTTCTTTCCTATTGTTGCCAACCACAATTCTTTCCTGAATTTCATTTTCTCAAGATCTTCCCGCGCCTTAACGTTATCTTTGTTTGGTTTCCCATCGACTGCTATAACTGTACCGAGAAGAGCATCACACACGTTTTTCTCGCAGTGCATGACATCAATGTTATGCTTCAACAAATTTGCGGACCAATAAGGTAAACGATAGAAAATACTCTTTTTCTTCCAATTCGTCTGGCGAGGACCTGTAGTCTTCGTGACCTTGCCTCCAAAATCCTTGTGTTTGCCGGGAAACACAATGGGAAGACCATCTAACTGTGTCTGAATACTAGCTGGACTATATTTCTTCGGTCGCTTAGTAAAATTGGTTGCCGGGTACGAAACATTATCTGATCTAAACCGATGTTTGAAGGGTAACCAACGTCTATGGTCAAAGTAAACCACACCTTTAGTCACACCCAATGAAGGTGTGGAATCCATGCATTCAGGGCAAGCCATGTAACCTTGACCCGACCATCCTGAAGTGTATGACCGAGCGGGGAAATCATTGGTGGTGGACAACAGACAAACCTTCATAGTAAACTCTTGTTTTGTATGGGCATCATACGTAAGGATCCCTTTACTCCACAACTCGTCCAACTCATCTATCATAGGGCGGAGGTAAACATCCATGTCCTTACCGGGCGATCGAGGACCCGGAATCAACAAACAAAGCTGAAAAGTGGTTTCCTTCATGCATACCCACGGTGGCAAGTTATAGACGGTTAATATGACAGGCCACATGCTATACGAGTTGTTTTGCATAGAGAAAGGACAAAACCCGTCGATACCGAGACCCAAAAATACATTACGAGGTTCACTAGCAAACTCAGGGTGTAGCGATGCAAATCTCTTCCAACTATCACCATCAACAGGATGACGCAACACATCCGGATCGGCACTCTTACCGGTATGGTGCCAAACCATGTCTTCAGCGGTGTGCTTTGAAGCGTATAGTCGCTGTAACCTGGGAGCAATCGGAAAATAGCGGAGCTTCTTATGTGGTACTTTGATACCCTTCTTCGGGTCCCATCTAGACTCGCTACAAACTGGACACTTATCGAGGTCTTTATACTCTTTATAAAATATGGCACAATCGTTCACACAAACATCGATGGTAATATACCCCATACCCAAGCTTTTCAACTTCTTGTTGCATGAATCATACGAATCGGGCAAAGTGTGAGGTTTGGGCAAAATACGACCAATCAACTCCAATAGCTCGGTGAATGACGTGTTAGTCCACTTGTTCTTAACTTTTATGTGAAGAAGCTTG
The DNA here is from genome assembly GCA_029959085.1 of Nemophila menziesii. Classification (NCBI taxonomy): domain Eukaryota; kingdom Viridiplantae; phylum Streptophyta; class Magnoliopsida; order Boraginales; family Hydrophyllaceae; genus Nemophila; species Nemophila menziesii. The sequence continues at coordinate 2,037,787 of JARWIR010000044.1, forward strand.
GCAATGAAGTTCAATGAACTCATCGCATCACAACCCGGATATAATTCTGTCTCCAATTCGTTAAACAGTTTTTCGAAACTACTTGGAATTTCTCCGTCTCTCATCTCGGTGTCACCCTGATGACCGCCAATATCGTAACTGTGTCTCACATCGTCATAAACCTCGGCAATTTCATTAACTATATTCGGAATAGGGTTTTCTTGGGGAATGACAGGCTGCTCACCGTGTTTTATCCAAACCCGATACGACTTCATAATCCCTTCATTATAAAGGTGGTTCGTAACCTTATTAGAGGGTAATCGACGATTATTTTTACAATAGTTACACGGGCAATAAATAAGATCTCCATATTGCGAATGTTGTTTTGCATATGCGATAAAACCCAAAACTCCAACAAGATAGTTTGGATCGAATAAATCCGTAGCATCCATCCAACTCTTATCCGAAGCCATCTCTTTACAATAATTTTAGATAAGTAGACAACTACATTCATATGAAAATAAAATAAATAATTATTACAACCCAATTGATAAAATGGAAAAAAAAATTACAACACAATGGCTTGAATATAAATACAAACCAAAAAATAAATAAAATTACATCACAAATAAATAAATAAATAAAATTACATCACAAATAAATAAATAAAATTACATCACAAATAAATAAATAAATAAAATTACAACACAATAAATATATAAACCATTTCACATAAATAAACACACAAATACAAAAATATATGAAACATAAAATATGAAATAAATGAATGTATGCATGATTTATACACAATATATAACAAGACAATCAAAAAAATATACAAACTAATAACCTTTATATATCAACTAATACACAATTCAAAATTCATGCATAAAAAAAAAATTAAAAAGTTTGAAATTTTAAGAAAATACCTTGAATTGGTGGAAGAAATTGGATATTGATTATGAAGTCTTAACCTTGATAATGTAATAATAAGCCTAAACCCATAATATTGCAAGAATTAAACCATATATGATCATAAAAAAAAAAAAAAAAATCAAGAATTTACCTAATCTTTGTAGATGAAATTGTGTGTTGATGATGCCCCACCTTGATTACAAGCTTGCAAATGTTTAGAGATGAATTGGAGAAGGTATTGCAAAAAATTTGGATGAGTTTGGTTGATGTTTTTGGAAGAAATTGGGAGAAAAAAATGGGGTTTTTGGGGTTTATAGAGAAAAAAATACAGACTGTTCGTATATATGCACGTCAAGTTTACCGACGACACGTAAAGTCGTCGGTAAACTGGAAGTGTCGTCGTTAAAAACATGGGTTTAACGACGACTTCAGCAACTGTCGGTAATTTACCGACAACAAACCTAAGCCAAAAAAAAAAAAAAAAAAAGAAAAAGATAACGACGGCGTTTTGTCGATTACCCGCGACAGCAGTCGTCGGTAAATTACCGGCGGCCTGTTTCTCGTGGGTAAGGTGTAGTCGTCGGTAAATGGTAAAAGTTTACCGACGACTATACGCGTCGTCGGTAAACTGTCGTGGGTAAATCCGCGATCTGTAGTAGTGTTAATAGGTATATACCATTAATAAGTATAGATCGTAACTGAGTAATTTTTTGGGTTATAGTTAGATAAGTGTACCGGAAGCAGTTATATGTATTGTAGCTTTTCAATTTCAATTTCAGAGCGAGTTTGATTAGTTTCTTGCTACAAGAGAAGGAATGATTTCGATGGGTATTCAATCAATTTAAATTTTCCATTCATTTAAAAAAAATTGTATTATTATTTGATTATTTGTATATAAATTTTTGAATAAATTATGTTGGTGTTTTGGTTGCAGCTCACTAACGATGTTCGGCGATGCTAATGCAGCAAATTTTACTTCAATAATAGTGAAATCCGTAGAGGGTAAATGTGGAGTTTTATTTTTGTTTAGGGGACTCTAGTGAAACATTACTTATGAGGTCAGTAGATTAAAGTTATGGTGTTGAAATGCAAAGATGATCTGATTTTATTTATCCCTAGTTTTGGTAGGAACTTCTTGATTTAGGTAAGGCAATAGGAAGTGAAAGTATAGGTCTTTCTGAAGAGCTCATTAGTTTGCTTACCACGTGTACGTATAAATCCAGTGGAATATTCTCAAGAAAAATATTAGGAGCTAATTAATTAATTTTGTAAGTAAAGAACAGATGTGTTATATTCCAAATAAGACACAAAAGAGGAGATTGCCAAATAAGTTTGTCGTGCAAGCATGTATACAATTGGTGGTGGAAAATGTGTGATAAAATAATAGATAAATAAAGATAATAATAAAGAACACGCCCACTACTACCACGAGAAATTCTCTGCAAGTGTACAGATTGTTTGCAAGTTATAGTTGATAAATAAGTTTGTTCTCAGAGATTTATCAGTTAGCCCAGACTCGTGTTTAGATGAGAAAGAGTAGGAGAAATTGATTTCTAAATCTAAAAGATAGAAATAAAGAAATCATATTTATTTGGTATTCATATAAGAAATGAAAGACAATAATTAACTACTAATGCAATTAAATAAACTAAGAGAATGGAGATGAGAAATATACCTTAGGTCTACTAGCATGCACCTATCCTTCTATATCATTATTCTAATATAAGGTTGATTCAAGCAATTATTCATACCCGGGATTCTATTATCCTCGTAACTCCTATCAGGGTAGACTTAGGAAGCAACCTCAACACTACCAAAGGACTTGGGTGAGGTGGACCCTGTGCAATAATCGGTGGTTAAATTAAACCCTATCGAATATCTAGTTAAGCAAGCCCATCAGGATCACTACCGCAAACTAGACGATTGTGTGGTGTTATCTATAATTGAATCCACCGTTAGGGTGAATATCCATTTACCAAGGGGAGTCTTAAGATTGGACAGATCTAGGGCTAGAACAAGTCAAAGAACATATTACAGATATATAAATAATAAGTTTAATCAATTAACTATCACTTTGTAGAATATAATTCAAGGATTATACATAGTACAAACCCAAGCTATGGAAAAATTAGTTTATAGTTAAAGAAATAAAAATAAAGAATAAAGAGATTAGAAACATAGTTAACTTATAGGTCTTATACAGATTACCTAAAAGTATAGTGGAAGGATGGAGAAGATGAGTTTGTGACTCTCTATCTTCTCGTCTTCCTCTACAGGTGACTTGCTTCTCTAGATGATATCTAAGTGTAATATAGATTGATAATTAATAAAGAACAATTTTTTAAAGGTAGGTAGTCATATATATATAGGTGTTAGGTCGAAATATAGGTCATGGGCCAAGTCTTGGAGTCCTAATCCATCTCAAACTCTTTTTCCTTAATAATATGATTGGTTAACCTTTGGAGTTTGTAAACATCATATCTAACATTTATTCTTTCTTGACGAGTAAAGAATCAAATTTATAGAATAAAATAGAATATATAAATAAATAATTAGTGAATCGAGATGTATATATATTCCCTCAGTCGAATATAATAATTATCTTCATCTAAATATCTGTTATCACAAATATTCATTTCAAAAGAAAAAAACAGTGTCGTTTTTTTTTGTAACCTGCTTAAATCTCATCGTTATTTGTTGCTATCAATCCTAAATTTCGCCTCCAAGTATATCATTTTCTTTCTCTATCCTTACTCTTCCCAAGCTGCCTCCACCCATTTCTCATAAGTCATATTATCCTTTCAAACAACTGTCTTTATCCCTTACCGCTTTATCTCCACCTATATGGATCTAAATCTTCATGTCCATCAATTGTTTAACATCCTCTATATACATTCCTTTGTTGTCGCCGATCTTCTATTATATTTTTACTATGCTTGCATTTTGGATCGTTGTAACTTGGGAACGTTGACTGTGATATTTAAATTAAGGTATCTAGCCATGTTAAAAAAATTCAAACAAGTTAGAAAATAAATCACAATGATAGATTTTTATACAATTTTTAAAAAAAAAACCATTAAATAAAAAAGTTATTAAATATATCTAATAAAATAATTTTCTATAATAGAAATAATGAATTTAATTTGGATCTTTAGTAAGATTAAAGTTCTTTCCATCCCTTTAATACCATGCAATACATATAAATGATAATGTTTTTAGATGAAATGTGTAAACAACAGAGTTGCATGATATTAATGGGATAGTTAAATCTTTTGAAAGAGTTGTAATGAAATGGTATTAAAATACATGATGTATTCACTAATAATGTTTCAACACGTGCATCATCATTATGGCTATTGTCGACTTTCTTACTTGATATTTCACATGTCCCATAATATTTGTCCAACTTGTTTTTTTAACATTAAAACCACCATTATAAAAATTTCTAACATAATCCGGCTTGCTTTCTCAAATATATATTGTAAACATAGATTTAAAAAACATTAGGGGTAAAATACATATAAATTGTAACAAATTGTCTTGTTTTTCTAATTAGAAATGGATTATGAGATAACTATTTTTAGTAATATGAACAAATATTATAAGACGGATAGAGTAGTATTTATTTATATGGAGGGAACAAGGGTATACATTTAACCAAGTTGCAACAAGGAATTCCTTAACATATGGCTAAAGGAAAATTGTGTGTTTTAGCCACCCAAGTTTTCTACCAACTTCTTATTATTTAAAAGAGATATAACTTTTGATGATAGGCATAAAAATTGGGCTCCTCCAAAGAAACTGGGTAAGTCCGACTTTCTTTTTGGCATTAACCCTCCGGCACTCGAGCATGGGTCAGACTTGCTCTTTGGATGACCCTAATGTCCTTAAGTGTGAGCAAAAAGTTCTCTTTGGTACAAACCCGTATGTACTCGAAGGTGATCCAAAATTTCTCTTTAATGTCGTGATCTTGATAAGGAGCCATACTTTTATTTTCTGTCGACCCTTTTGCACTTGATGGTGATTTGGATTTCATATATGTTATCAGCCCTCATGTAGTTGAGGGTGACTCAGAATTTATATTTATAATATACTACTAAGTGATCATAGGTGAGCTTGACTTTCCCTTTGTTGGTTCTCCTCTTATGCTTGATGGTGTTATACTATTGCTCATGTATTTGAGGAAGGGATAGACTTCTACTTCGGTGCTAACCATCATGTACTTAAGTTAAGTCATACTTTTTGGCCTCAGAAAGTATCAAACATATGCCTTTTAAGGATGGGATTTTGAAAAACATCCCTCTGTCAAAGTTATGTTTAAACCTTAGTGCATATTATAATTGTACTTTTTGGACTAACCCTAAGTGCATAACAAAAGATAATCATATATTGGAAACCATATTGGTTTCCAAGATAGGTTGACCCCCTTCCATATATCTTAAGAGGAATTGGGTTTTAACCACCCCCAGGAGCATAGCCATGGAACGTGGGATTTTAGCAACCATACAACTTTTAAAGGTAGGTTGAGCTCTCAACATATATCTTAGGAATCTTACCTATCCCTCAGACACGCAAGGGTAGGCTAGGTTTGACATAATATTTCATCACACCTGGGTAAGGTGATTGATTGCATGCCTTTGCAAATTACCACCTCCTTACAACCTTATTTTACATTATATATAATAAAAAGTGTTTGGGGGAAGGGTAGTTGATAGTTTAATGTTTGCTTTTTACTACAATTTCCCTGTCTTCTTTCTCTCGTTGTTAAGGAATTACCTTTTTTGGAGACATGCCCAATCTTATTTGGGTACTTTTTTATTTCCCCTTCCATTGAATGGTCAGTGTTTTTTTTACCTTTTTTCTAGGATCCATAACTTAGGTTTGTTAAGATAATAGTCTTGATGGGGAAAGGGGTAACAAATAAGTCAGGTCAAATAAGATTATTATAATAACACTATTTCCTTTGATTGTATCCTACATATTTTGGCATGCCCATCGGGGCTCAACAATTTCATCGATATGTGATGATCAAAGACACCACCTTTATTATGTTGTTCAGAGTTGTCAAACCAATTATGGCATGATATGAAGAATCGCCTTATACGAAAACGAATGCAACTTCAAAGCCATGTATATCTCAAAGATACCAATTAGGAAAAAAATCTGTCTATTCAACCCTCAAGTTGTCTTAAAGTAAGTTTAATTTACTATTTTCTCAACCTTAAGTTGACCAAAAGCTTTGAAAACTTTATATTAACCAAGTTTTCAATGTCCACTAACATATATCTCATTAGTATATTGAAGATAGTAGCCCAGATGACCCAGTAATCTTTGTTTGTATAATATAGATCATCTCCGTTTCAAGGATGAAAAACTAGCAGAGGCCCTCTACTTCTCCACATATTTTTTCTATTTGCCTTTGTGAATTTGTATTAAATATAAGGTAATATACATATCTCAAATGGTACTCGCTAATTCGTTTTTCTTTCCATTTGCTTTCAATGGAGACAGTGATATATACTCTTTAAGGTAACATATTACTAGTAATTAAATTTAAGATCGAGCATATTTCATATGCATAATTTCATATTAACTACTGGTGGTCCTTTGTGTGTTCTAAAATAAATGCAAATGTAATCGAACCACACCCGCAAGTGTACGGTTGTCCCAAGTAGTAATAAGTGATTCTAGGATCGTTCGCAGGGACAGTTTGGTTAATCACAATGCAAATCCATTAATGAATGATTGCACTTATGAAATAAAATAAGATAAAATGATTGATTTTATTTTTGTATTAATTCTAATTAATAAAAGTCTAAATGGAAAATGCAATTAAAAGCTAAGACGCAAGTAAAATGATGTAAAACGCGAGTATGAGAAGATAGCACTTGAGAACGCAAGGTATCCTCCTAATTATATTTCATAACTTGTTCTGTTTAAGGGCTAAATTGGTCAATTACAATGGTCGGGATTCGAAATTCCTTATACCCCCGTCAGGGTGGACTATAAGGCTATCCTAGAGTGTCACTAGTCCCGTCAGGGTAAATATGATCCACTTTTAGATGTTTAAGTTAATTACCTCATTGGCCCTAAAATTAGCTAAGTTCGTCAGAATCAATAGCTTCTATTTTAGATTGAATAAATATTTCCGTACCTAAACCCTCCGTCAGGATGATCCAAATTCCACTAATTAGAATAGCCTAGATACTAACACCTGTTCTTAGTTCATGACTCTAAAAACAGTAAATAATCTTAATTTATCGAAAAGAGTAAAAGCCCCAATCTAATTTAATTTAACAGAAACCCAAATTCAAGACATGAAATTCAATAGAATTGGGAATTACCCATAAAGCATTCTCAAGCACTAAAATGTGTTTAGCTCATACTAATTAAAAAGAAAACTAAATTAAATAAAATGGAATTCATATTGTTTTACAAAATTAAAGATAAAAGAAACATAATTTCCGGAATTGGAATGACTGAGAACGGAGATATAGACCCTCTCCAGCTCTTGCAGCTTCTTCTTTCTTCCTTCTGTTGCTTCTCTCTGATGTTTAATCTCGTAGAATGTGAATTGTTGTAAAAATAGAAGTCAAAGGCTCCTTTTATAAGTGGAAAAACGGATTAGGGCTTGGACCTAAGAATAAAACACTAATTAAATGTCCAAGCCCAATTTCTAAGCCCAAAATCCCGTAACTGCTGATACACCTTCACTAAAACGGCTTTTCCCGCTTCGTTATGACTCTGATTGACTTGATTCCATTTTCTAAAGTTCCGTAACTCGATAAGGAATGTTTTCTCTTCAAAGGTCAGTGGCTAAATCATCTCTTAAGCGCCTCGAAATCAGCAATATATGGCCTGGAAAACAGATTTGCAGCTCTAAAAATAATTTCTTTCGGGATTTATCTTCAAGTCTTGACTCCATATCACGAACTTTGACTCTCTTCTCGGATTCCATTCCTAGCTAATATTCAAAACCTACAAACTTTCCACTAAAATACACAATATTACGCGCAAAAGTTTAATAAATTAAAAATACTAGAAATAAAATAGGAATTCTGGATTATTGCATATTTAGCCCAAAAGTCTATCAAATTATTCGAATAAACACCAAAAATGATGTCTCCTAAGGGTCGAAAATAAGAACAATTAGGGAGACATCAAGACCCCCAACTCAAACCTTTGTGGTCCCGACAAAGCAAAACAAAACAAAACAAGGGGTAGAAGTAAACGCAAGAACAAATAGAAACTAGCAAATACACCTAAAGTAATTCTTAAGATAAATCTCATATAGCAAAACTCTAGGAGCTAATATACACATACATTTATCATGCAAAATCGATCATAAATAATCTCAATCATAAAATTAAAGTTGCAATGCTTGAAGGTTACACTTGTACTCATATCTGTATGATGGCTATAGGATGGTCATTAATCCTACCTCGCTTTGTACGCTCCACCTAGTATATTCCCTATCAACAGAATCATAAATTCACTATGCACTTAGGAATCACGAGGTCTTTACGGTTTTAATAATGGCTTAAGGACGGTATGGATGTACATTTGGTAAATTTGAAGTGAGCTTTTGGCTTTCTCCTCACTTACCATCAACAATGTCCTCGAGCTTGAGTTTACGCTCAAAAATGTTCTCACTCGCCCATTTGACGCGCTAATGTTGCGTCCCCATGTCAACCCAATTAATCTAAGATGATTTCCAAAAACATTCCACTTTTCCGATTTATTTATTTATTTATTTTTTTCTTTTTCATTTCTTTTTTTTGTACAAGATACCCATGACCATCATTTTGATGTGAAAAGTCATGTCTCTTATAATTTTTTTTTGTTTTCTTTTTATTTTTCTTTTTCAAATCTCGGCAAAGGGTTACAAATAATAATATCATCTTTTATTTTTTTTGTGCCTCAATACAAAAACATATAATCCCTTCCCAATGTAAATTCCCAAATGTGGACCCTCCACCCCAAACTCAAGCTCGAGACAAGTCTCAGGGTTGTGATTCAAGTGGGGGTCATTTGCTCATGCCTAATAATCTAAAGGATAATGGGCTTATATCGTGGCTACAAAAGAAAAGGCTTAAGGCTCAAACTTGGGCTAAGACGGATAAAATTATAATAAGGGATAGCAAGCTAAAAGGCTTCAAATGGCTAACAAAGAACTGCTCCTATCATTTTCCTAAGTACATAGCTTGTCTTTAGTTCATATCTAGGTGGGTTCTCTACTAATTAGAATATCACGTTCTACACACCAAACATATTCCTTAAGAACAAGCTTACTTCATTTGCATTGTTCATTAATTTTTCCTATCAATTACCTATGTTCGCATGCAATTCTAAGTGCGTTTTATATTATTCCCTAAAGTCCACTATTTACTATCACTGATTCATCAAAAGTATGCTTAAAGGGACATTTAAAATCTTCTACAGTCAAACGCAACTCCGAAAATTATTTTATTGAAAGCAAATAAAACATATAACACATAAAAACTGGGATGAGGCAACGAACCCCACCCCAAACTCAAAAATGAGTCGTGTCCCCACGACTCGAAAAGACTCAACGCAATAAAATAACTAAACTAAACTAAAACGTGGAAGGGATAGAAAACGTATCTTAACCAGCGCGTGGCTGGTTATCGGTGTTGCGTCCAAGAGCTTTCTCCTTCGTAAGTAGACCATAGGTGGCGTGTTGAATTGTGCTCACCCCCATTAACGTGTTTCGGAGAAGTTCTAACTCTTTTGTAACGTTTCCCAAAGACGCAATCATCTTCACTTGATTCTCTTCTAACACCTTCACTTTCGCTTCCAACTCGTTAGTGGTATGCATCTTCTTCTTTGGAGGAGCTCTAGGAGTTCTTGCTGCTCTTAACACTTCATCATGAGTATTCTGGACCAAAGCTATACCCATGCTCTCACCAACTACAACACGGTCAATCTCTGCGTCTTTACGCGGAACTTTTGCGTCTAAGCACAAAGTAGTGATGGTACAAGGAAATTTGAGATTTTGTTGTGAAGTAGGAATTCTAGCAAATTCCATGATGGTATCATATATCACACGAGCAACATCCATAGGTTTCTCCTCAATAATACATTTAATGAACAAAAGATGCTCCTTCTTCACTTCCGATATGTGTTTATTTCCGAAGAAGGTAGGGATTATGAAACGAGACCATACCTTAGCACATGGTAACAAATTACTACTATACATCTGTCCAGGATATCTCTCTCCTTCGGGAACTGGGTGGGCCCCATTAACAAGCACTTTTCCCCAAACGGACTCATAATCAAAGGAAGGTTCTTTAAGAGACTCTTGGAAAGGACATATTCCGGAAAATTCGGGTAATTTCAACGATTTGCGAATAAGCTCAACGGAGAAAGGAACTACCTTTTTGCGAATAACAACTGCTTCTTTGGAGAAGGCGATTCCTTCATAAAAATCTCGCACGAAGGTAGGAATATACTCAAGCTTCCTTTCTCTCAATTCTTTCCAACCCAAATTGTCACAAGTATTACCATAATCTTTATAAGCACTAGTCATAATACCCTTTGGAAGATTCATCTCCTCACCAAACTTCAAAAATTGAATTCTATCACGAACCTGAGTATCCCACGGAATGAAGACTCTCTTAGGCTTTTGAGCCCATGTTTTCCTACGCGGAGGTTTCTGTTGTTGCACGGGTTCTACGGGAACTTCTTGTTCTGTTTCTTCCTCAATCTCTTCTTCAAATTCTTCTTCACTCTCTTCATCACTTTCATCAATCAACCTACTCGATTTCGGATTAGTCTTACTTGAATTTTCTTTTCTTTTCGGAGCAATTGGGATTTGTTCAGTCTTTTTGGATCGCGAATCCGGAATCTCAATTGCTTGTTCTGGGCTAGCTCCAACATTGTTCCTGTTTCTTGGTATGTGTCTTCGATAGTTACAAATGGAAGCAGTTCTGTTAGTCATCTCTTTTCACCCCAAACTCAAAACTTCAAATAGAAAGCTTTGAAATTTAAGTTTTTGAGGCTTAAAACTTGAAGAATATGGTGGAATATGATATGGGTTAAGGTTATTTGAGAGGAATTGTGGAAGAATTGGGTTTAATTTCTAGGTTAGGAAGAAATTTTTTTTGAAGAAAAGATGAAATTTGGTGATGTTTTGGAGAAGTTATGAGTTGATTGTGTGTTTTTGTGATGAAAGAAGGCTTGATTTGATGATTTTATAGCTGTGTGTTGATGATTTTCGGAGTACGTGGAGGCAAGGATTCGGAATATGAGGTTGGCTTGGAAAAGGAGGCAAAAAACTAGGTTTAATAAGCTCAAAACCGCCTCTCGCAACAGCGCACCGGCTAGCCGGCGGATTCGCCGGCATGCCGGTCGCGAGGGCGGCGAAAAAATTACTAAATTCGATTTTTTTTTCCAGACGCAAGCAACTTGCGTCATTGCTGACGCAGTGATCAGAGACTTCGAATTCCTTGGCCGGCATGCCGGCGGCATGTCGATGGCGCAATTCGAGACGCAACGACCTTGCGTTGTTGCTGACGAAAGGACCAGAAACTTTCTTCCTCTTCGGCTGGCTAACCGGTCATCTGACCGGCATGCCAGTGGATTCTCACTGGCGCAAATCGTGACGCAGCAATGCTGCGTCATTGCTGACGCAGTGGTCAGCGAGTTGGGGTCCTTCAGCTCTTTTGGCCGGTATGCCGGCCAGCTCGCCGGCTAGCCGGTCAACCCTGCTGTGGACTCCAAATTTTTTTGTTTTCTCATCGTTTTGACCCCAAACTCATGACCATTATACCCCTGAAATCATCAAAAACAAACACCCTTCCTCATTTCTTAATAATAAACACTAAATTCAACGAAAATTAAACTAATTTACGAGAAATTGGCTTTTGTTTAACGTCGTAAAGCTCGACGGGTTACCTCGTGCTTCTAAGGAGCTTCGAGGAGGTACATGATGTCTCCCTAAATGTTCTTATTTTTGACCCTTGGGAGACATCATTTTTTATGTTTAATTGAATATTTTGATAGACTTTTGAGCTAAAACTGCAATAATCCGGAATTCCTATTTTATTTCTAGTAATTATGATTTATTAAACTTTTGCGCGTAATCTTGTGTATTTTAGTGAAAAGTTTGTAGTTTTTGAATATTAGCTAGGAATGGAATCCGAGAGAAGAGTCAAAGATCACGAGATGAAGTCAAGACTTGAAGATAAATCCCGAAAAGAATTATATTTTGAAGCTACAAATCTGGAAAACATGCAAAAGATTGCTGATTTTGAGGCACTTACGAGTTGATTTAGCCGCTGACCTTTGAAGATATTATATTCCTTATCGAGTTACGGAAATTTAGCAAGTGATTTGAGGTCAATCGGAGTTATAACGAATCGGCTAGAGCTGTTTTAGTGGAGGTGGTGCAGCAGTTACGGGATTTGGGTTTAATTAGTGGACTTGGGCTTTTCTAATTTTCACTTAAACCTTAAGTAAAAGCCTTAATCCGATTTTATCATTATAAATAGGCTTTTAGACCTCATTATTCAGCACGTCTCATATTTTCTTCAAATTAAAACACCATTAGAAGAGAGCGTCAAGAAGAAAAGAAGCTTGTGTTGGCATATAGCCTCCCTTAATAGGTTGTTTTAATGTGACAAATCCTCTTGTGTTTAGTGTGCTATTTACTCTTGTTATAAATATTCTATCTTGCACTCTATTTCATCAAAAAGCACATCTTTATCATGTTGATCATAACTTTATTGTTATTTGTTATGAAACTAATTCTCTTACAATAAGTTTAACCTTATTCTTGTGTACATTGAGAATTAGCCTTAGTGATCAACTTCAAAGGTTCTTAGAATGATGTTTCCAACAACTTTCGTGAAGAAGATTTATTGATCCAAGTCATTATCTTTCAAAGTTACTTGGCGCGGTACACCGGACGAAAAGCGCGGTACACCGGACCAAGAATGCGGACCAGGGCGCGGTGCAGAGGCTAGCCCGTCAGAAAGTTAGAAAATCAAACCGTTGAGGTGCGGTACACCGCACGAAAACTTGCGGTACACCGCAAGGAAGGTTTTTCTGCACAAAGTTTAAGTCATAAAGAATATATCCGTTGGGAGATTAATAGATCCGTTGGACCCAAGCCTTATGACCGTTGGAAGCCATTTTCTACTATAAATTGAAGCTCTTTGAAGGCTACAATTACACCAACTAATTACAAACATTAAGGGGCTTAATTGTTATCATTCAAGAAGGTGTCAAGAGCTATACATAGTCAAAATCAATCTTAGTGAGCTTTTAAATCCTTTCAAGGAGTTAATCAAATAAGCCACAAGGTTCTATCTACTCAAGAGGAGTTCACAAGCTATATAGTTCATATCCACTCTTTTAGGAGTTTAGTTACTAGCTTTTATAAGCAACCCCTTTAAACACTTTGTTTCTATCCTCTTAAGTCTAGGTCTTGTAATAGATAGATTAAGAGAGAATTCAAGTATAGGGAGTATACTTGGTATCCTTGTGTTGTGATTACACAAGTAGTTGTCCTTCGTGTTATCGAAGAGGTTGTAAGGGTTATTGTGTTCTCGACCCGGTTAAGAGAGACACGGAAGCTTAGTGAAAAGCTTGAAATCCTAAGGAGGCTTCCTCAGGTAGTGGATGTAGGGAAACCGAACCACTATAAATCGCGTGTATCTTTCTATCCCTACTCTATTTACTTTCCGCACTTTATATGTTTGATAATATGCTAGCTTGATCATTGTGATATTGTTTATCTAGTTTATCTAACATATAGTTTTCTAGAGTAGTAAGATATTGGATTGTTGATTTACTTGTTTTACTTATATATATCGAACCTCCTACTCACCCTTTGCATGATCCTAAGTGTTTGATATATTAAGTTGTTATAGAAGTTTTCACTTAAGCTTATAATTGTCCAAAAGATTTTTAATTAGGCATTAATCTTTTTAGTAATCCTATTCACCCCCCCTCTAGGACTTTCAATTGGTATCAGAGCCTAACTCTACGTGAATAGCTTAATCGTTAGTAGAGTAAACGATATGGAATTTAATCTTTTGGAAAAGTCGTCTTCTACTCGACCTCCACTTTTTGTAGGAACTTACTATTTTGCTTGGAGAACAAAAATGGAGGAATTTATCAAAGCCGAAGATCCCGATCAATGGAGAATCGTTATGGAAGGTCCATTCGTTCCTTATAAAGAGGAGTTAAATGAAGCGGGAGTTCTTAAGCTAAATCAAGAAGAAAAAGATTTTGATGAACTTACTATTGAGGAAAAGGCTAAGCTCACTCAAAATGCAAAACCAATGTACACTCTCATTCGTGGAATTTCCGAAGAAATTTTCTCACAAATGTTAGATTGTAAATCCGCAAAAGAGCTTTGGAATCGTTTGGAGTTTTTATATGGAATTGTCGAAAATGACGAAGAAGAAGAAGTCTTAATCCATAATGAATCTCATGATAATTCTAAACCAAACCATGAGGTAGCACTCTATCCTAACTCTTTATCTCTTCCTTACAATTATGGTGATATTAGGCAAATTTCATCCCTTCTCAAAATTCTTGATTCTCAAATCCATTTGAATAATCTTATGTTAAAAAAGGGTAAAGTTGAGCTAAAAAAATGTTTTAAATGTTGTATCACTTTGGATGATATTCTTGGCAATACTAAAAACCCTTGTTTTGAAAACATTTTTTCTTCAAATAAATGGCAACATCCTATGAAGAAAAATATAGAAGGTTTTACAAAATTGGATGAAGCTTTTTCCCTCGCTCTTAATACTTTAAAAAATCATCCTTTTTCAAATGTCACTCCTTTTGATCCAAATGGCTTTTTTAAAGAAAAATTATATTTAAGTGATAATTTGGATATTGGTAAGAATGTGGGAACTTCATGTTCAAAACCCTCACATGGTAGCTCTACTCGAAAAAGAAGTTCTTGCAATTATTGTGGTAAACCCGGTCATCATGCTTCTACGTGTCATTACCATGAACAACTTGAAAGTGGATCTTTGATACCCTCATGGGAAAAACCAATATGGATCGTGACAAATGCTAACAACATTTCCGGATCCATTCCACCTCGGTTACCATAGTAATAGTTATTGAAGGTGTTGAGCGTCAAGAAAACGGAATTTTATGCAAAAGGACGTTCAAACCTCATAAAAGGAAAATACGGTGAATTCTTTCCTTTCTTCTTTTTTGTTTACGTGTTATTATGTGTTTTATGTGAATTATTCTCTATGTGCTATTATCTTTTGTATCTTGACCTTTTTATGCTTAAATGTTGCTTTGTTATTACTTTGGGTCTTTTTGTACTTTTAGAAAACTTAGGGGTATTTGTGAAATAAACTGCTTTATGAGTTTTCGGGGTTTTCCTTGGTCTTTCTTTTCAAAACAAAGTTGCCCTAAATTATTTTATACCATTCCGAATCTTTTGGGGAAGTTTCGAATGTGTTTCGGGGGTTTTTAAAAGAATCAAAAATCCCATTTTTTTGTGTCCAAACCGAACACTTTTGCGGTGCACCGGACGATTCCAGCGGTACACCACAGGTTAGGTTTTTGACAGCAATATTAGGCCGTTTTCTCTTCTATTCTCCTCATTCCACCACTTAAACATTTCCTCTCCTCCTCCTTGGCGATTTCCGGCCACTGCTTCTCCGATTCCACCACCTAGAAACACCATCTTCTCCTACTAATCACTTCTCTCTCTCTCTCTCTCTTTCATTACCCACTTCCCTTTTCCACCATGAGAGCAAAGAAATCAGCACCTAAGAAGAAGACCACCACCGATGCCTCCTCCAGCCGCCGCCGTGCTCCTTCCCCGGCGAGGTCACCACCACCTCCTCCACTCCGGCCATTCGAGCCTCTCCCGGGTAGAACTTTTAGTGATTCGGCTTTTCCAACGGGTGAAAATTCTCTTCTTGAACTATTTAAATTTCAAGGTTGTGATAATATCTTTAAATTTACGGGTACTCAATTAGCTAGTGGGTTGATTGAAGAGTTCTACACTAATTTCGAATTTGATAGTGCAAATAACATGGTAATATCTTTAGTTTCGGGTACCCCATTACGGTTAAAATTACATGTTTTGTGTACTCGTTATAGTATTCCGTTCGATGGATTTAGTGGCTTTTGGTCAAGTGGTTGGGATGGGTCTACTCTTGATATAGTTGGTCAAAATGAGGTTATGGATTTTGTCAATAGTAGGATGATTGTTCCCGATGGAAATTGGAATTTGCGTAGTTTTGATCCGGAATTCATTGTGGCTCATAAGTTTCTTATTTCGGCCATAATACCGAAGGACAAACATGATGCAAAGTTAATTCCGTATGAAGCTTATCTCCTATTTTTGATCTTTGCTAAGCGTCCGATTAATATTATTGCTATTATGTTCAAATGGATGAACCATGCTAGAACCGCAAGAGATAAGGTCCCATATGGTATTTTTCTTACTAGGATCTTTGAGGGAAGTGGAATTTCGTTAGGAGGAACAAATGTGAAATCTATTGATAAAGCGTGGTGTTTCGATTATAGCACTATCAAGAGAATGAAATTTGCTATTTATAATAACTCCTATGTTTCGCATTCGGTTATTAATCGTATTTTGGATGTTGCTATTCGTAATCGTATCTTACAAGCTAGAGAAGAAACTCATGGTCCGGCACTTGACACACTTAAGTTATTGGATATTCCGGGTCAACAAAATCCTATCCCAAATAAGCCTCCACAAAACCCCACTCATGAGAATCCTCCTAATCCCTCTAGTTTCGAAGGTGCTATGTCTCGGTTTATGGATTATATTGGTAGAAAATTTGAGGTTTTAGAAGAAAAATTGGAACGAAAATTTGGAGTGTTGGAAGAGAAAATAGGCCATCTTGCTAGTGAGTTATCTTGTATGAAGAACGATGTCTCGTGTATCAAAGATGATGTTTCCCATCCTCGAAGCCGTTCTAGGAGCCGCTCTCCCCGGGAATTTCGCTAAATGGTCTTGTTGAGTGTTTTGGTTTTTAAAATCTTCTTTTTTATTCTCTAAGTGTTTTATGTGTTTTTATTGTCTTGGACTAAGTTTGTGTTGTTTATGCTTTAATTGTTTATGGGTCCGTGTTTTGGACATTTAGGATATTATTGCTACGTGTTTTATTTGGATAATGGTTTAGGATGCTTTGTGTTTAAATTGGATAATTGTTTTAGGTTGATATGTTTTTATCTTGAATATTTGATGCTTAAACTTTATGCTTTGGATATTGTTTTTGCTAACATTTTCTTTGATGATATAGGTACTATTGCATCTAATCCTTGATCCTTTCATATATTGCGTTTTTGTCCCTTAAAACATTTTTGTTGAAAAATTGCACTTTGGTCCCTAAAAGTTTTAAAAATTGTCTTTTAGTCCCCTATCTTTTTGACAAATGACTTTTTGGCCCTATATTTTTCAAAAATTACATTTTACCCCTAACTTTCTTAAAAATGATTTCAAAATATCTTTTTGGGGAGAAATTGTAGATCACACTTTTACAAAATTGAAACAATCTTTATGCATTTTGTAAGGGGGAGCTTTTATTAAAACTCTAATGCTTTGGCTAATCTTTTATCTCATACATTGCAACTAATCGTTTGTGTCATTAGAAAGCATATGAAATGAAAATCTATCGATCAAAGAGTTGGTAAAAAGTCTCTATCTCTTAGCTCTTCAAATTATCTATCTTTGTGCATCTCTTTCTAAAAATGTTTTAATTCCAAACTCTTGCACACTCTTAGAAACGTTGTTTAAAATCTATTCACTTGAGTTTTAGCTCTTCTATTCGTAGTTGTTATTATTAACCCCGTCTTTTTGATGAAGACAAAGGGGGAGAAATATGTGCACTAAAACTTTCAAAACTTGCACGCTTTAAAACTCACATATGCATCTCAAATCTTATATGCTTATTGTGAGGGGGAGCTTAATTTCATTAGTGCTTACACTTTCATATCATTCCTAAGGTGTTTTAGTGAAGGATTTGTCATCATCAAAAAGGGGGAGATTGTTGGCATATAGCCTCCCTTAATAGGTTGTTTTAATGTGACAAATCCTCTTGTGTTTAGTGTGCTATTTACTCTTGTTATACATATTCTATCTTGCACTCTATTTCATCAAAAAGCACATCTTTATCATGTTGATCATAACTTTATTGTTATTTGTTATGAAACTAATTCTCTTACAATAAGTTTAACCTTATTCTTGTGTACATTGAGAATTAGCCTTAGTGATCAACTTCAAAGGTTCTTAGAATGATGTTTCCAACAACTTTCGTGAAGAAGATTTATTGATCCAAGTCATTATCTTTCAAAGTTACTTGGCGCGGTACACCGGACGAAAGGCGCGGTACACCGGACCAAGAATGCGGACCAGGGCGCGGTGCAGAGGCTAGCCCGTCAGAAAGTTAGAAAATCAAACCGTTGAGGTGCGGTACACCGCACGAAAACTTGCGGTACACCGCGAGGAAGGTTTTTCTACACAAAGTTTAAGTCATAAAGAATATATCCGTTGGGAGATTAATAGATCCGTTGGACCCAAGCCTTATGACCGTTGGAAGCCATTTTCTACTATAAATTGAAGCTCTTTGAAGGCTACAATTACACCAACTAATTACAAACATTAAGGGGCTTAATTGTTATCATTCAAGAAGGTGTCAAGAGCTATACATAGTCAAAATCAATCTTAGTGAGCTTTTAAATCCTTTCAAGGAGTTAATCAAATAAGCCACAAGGTTCTATCTACTCAAGAGGAGTTCACAAGCTATATAGTTCATATCCACTCTTTTAGGAGTTTAGTTACTAGCTTTTATAAGCAACCCCTTTAAACACTTTGTTTCTATCCTCTTAAGTCTAGGTCTTGTAATAGATAGATTAAGAGAGAATTCAAGTATAGGGAGTATACTTGGTATCCTTGTGTTGTGATTACACAAGTGGTTGTCCTTCGTGTTATCGAAGAGGTTGTAAGGGTTATTGTGTTCTCGACCCGGTTAAGAGAGACACGGAAGCTTAGTGAAAAGCTTGAAATCCTAAGGAGGCTTCCTTAGGTAGTGGATGTAGGGAAACCGAACCACTATAAATCGCGTGTATCTTTCTATCCCTACTCTATTTACTTTCCGCACTTTATATGTTTGATAATATGCTAGCTTGATCATTGTGATATTGTTTATCTAGTTTATCTAACATATAGTTTTCTAGAGTAGTAAGATATTGGATTGTTGATTTACTTGTTTTACTTGTTTTACTTATATATATCGAACCTCCTACTCACCCTTTGCATGATCCTAAGTGTTTGATATATTAAGTTGTTATAGAAGTTTTCACTTAAGCTTATAATTGTCCAAAAGATTTTTAATTAGGCATTAATCTTTTTAGTAATCCTATTCACCCCCACTCTAGGACTTTCAGCTTGGAGCTGGAGACTGTCTATATCTCCACGTTGCAGCCAATTCATCTTCCTAATTAGGTTTCTATTTTCCTTTCTGTAAAACAATTATGAATTCTTTTTTATTTATTTTTTTAGTTTTTCCAATTATGAGCTAATTTTAATTAGTGCTTGAGATCGCATTATGGATTGATTTTGATTCTATTTTATTCTATACATTTGAATTTGGGATATTTATTATTTAAATCAAATTGGGTAATTCGTATTTTTCTTTAATTTGCATTTTAATTACTATTATTGACGTAATTAACCAATGATAGGATTTAGTATCTAGGCTATTCCAATTAGTGGCGATTGGATCACCTTGACAGGGGGTTTAGGTACAGAAATAATTAATGAATGTAGGTTAGAAATTATTTGACTCTGACGAGCTTAATTAAACCTATGGCCTATTGGGTAATTTAGACTTAATCACTTGAGTGTGGACTATAATCACCCTGACGGGGTTTGTAGCACTTGAAAGTTGCTCCTTAGTCCACCCTGACGGGGGTAAGGAGAATATAGAATCCCGACCAATACAAATTTACCGATTTGTCCCTTAAACAATGTATGAAATGAATGATAGTTAGGAAAACCCTTGCGTCTCTTAAGTACTACCTGCTCATATTTGCGTTTACTTGCGTCTTAGCTTTTAGTTGCATTATCCATTTAGTCTTTCATTACTTAGAATAATAAAAACAAACAAACAATCATTATATCTTTACTTGCTTTCATAAGTGCAACCATTCATTAAAAGATAAGCATTGTAGTCAACCATCCCGTCCTTGGAACGAATCTGTTTTATCAACTATATTACTTGGGACAACCGTACACTTGCGGTTGTGGTTCGATTACTTTTTGCATTTATTTTAGAACACACAAAGGACCACCAGTACATGACCTCTCCGGGGTGTGGGTCTTTTGCACGATCGGTATATTCACCTCCATGATATATCTTTAAACGATGACTGTTCACCATGAATGTACGTTTTTCAAGTGGATGTTCTATCTCTATAGCTCCATGAGGTGTAACTTTGGTCACGATGTAAGGTCCTGACCATTTTGATCTTAATTTCCCCGGATAATTACTGAACTTTGAATTATATTTCAACACTCTTTGTCCCACTACAAAGTTCTTCTCTCGAATCCAATTATCATGCCATCTTTTGGTATTTTATTTGTAAAGTTTAGCATTTTCGTAAGCATGTAATCGAAATTCATCAAGCTCATTAAGTTTCATCATTCGATTCTGACCAGATAGAGTAGGATCTAAGTTTAACTTCACAATAGCCCAATATGCACCAATCTCAAGCTCAAGAGGTAAGTGACAAGCCTTACCATGTACCATTCGATACGGAGAAGCACCTATGGGAGTTTTGAACGCAGTACGATAGGCCCATAATGCATCATCCAATTTCATTGACCAATCTTTTCTAGTAGGACCAACGGTTTTTTCTAAGATAGATTTTACCTCACGATTTGAGACTTCGGCTTGACCATTGGCTTGTGGATGATAAGCAGTAGATACACGATGTCTCACCCCATATTTCTCTAACACTGTCTTCAAATACCTATTAATGAAGTGAGTACCTCCATCGCTAATAATTACGCTCTGAGTGCCATGTCTAGTGAAAATATGTGATTTCAAGAATTTAATCACCACTCGTGAATCATTAGTTGGTAAAGCCACTGCTTCTACCCACTTAGACACGTAATCAACAGCTAATAAGATGTAGAGGTTTCCATTTGAAGGAACGAACGGACCCATAAACTCTATACCCCAAACATCGAATATTTCAACTTCTAACACATTATTACGTGGCATCTCATCCCTCTTGGATATGTTTCCGGTAAATTGACATCTTTCACATCTTTTAGCATATTCATGACAATCATTTATAATAGAAGGCCAATAAAAACCAGATTGTAATACCTTAGCAGCAGTTCGATCTCCTTTAAAATGTCCACCATAAGGTGAATCGTGACACACAGCTATAATCGCCTCAATTTCTTCCTTGGCTACACATCTTCTTACCATTTGATCAGCACACACTTTGTAGAGGAAAGGATCCTCTCAAAAGAATTGTCTTGCACGGTGAGCTAATCTTTTTCTATCTTGATAAGTTGAACCTTCAGGAAAAGAACCACTTACCACTAAATTCGCAATATCTGCATACCAAGGAGCTTCATAATCACGAACAACAAATAAGCTCTCATCAGGAAATTCTTCTCTAACAGCTTCAGTACCACTATTCAATTCTGAACCCTCAAGACGCGATAGATGATCTGCAATCTGATTCTCACAACCTTTTCTATCCTTGATCTCTAAATCAAACTCTTGAAGCAATAAAACCCATCTAATTAACCTCGATTTAGCATCCTTCTTCTCCATAAGATATCTAATCGCCGAATGATCTGTATAAACAATAACTTTCGCTCCAAGAAGATAAGAGCAAAATTTATCGAATGAATACACAACTGCTAGCAACTCCTTTTCCGTAACTGTATAATTAACTTGAGCACCATTAAAAGTTTTACTAGCATAATAAATCGAATGAAATACTTTCTCTTTTCTTTGTCCTAATACAGCTCCCATACACAAATCACTCGCATCACACATAACCTCAAACGGAAAACTCCAATATGGAGGTAATACTATAGGAGCAGCAATAAGCTTTTCTTTGATTGCTTTGAAGGCCGCTAAACAAGCTTCATCAAAAAGGAATTTGGAATCCTTTTCAAGTAAGTTGCATAACGGTTTAGCAATTTTAGAAAAGTCTTTGATAAATCGCCTATAAAAGCCAGCATGGCCAAGAAAACTTCTTACCCCTTTAACAGAAACAGGAGGGGGAAGAGTTTTAATTACCTCTATCTTCGCTCTATCGACCTCTAATCCAGCACTCGAAACTTTGTGACCCTGAACAATACCTTGGCGAACCATGAAATGACACTTCTCCCAGTTTAAAACCAAATCTGTTTCTTTGCATCTGATTAACACTTTCTCCAAGTTGTCTATACATTTATCGAAATCATCACCAAATACAGAGAAATCGTCTAAACACTTCAAGAAAGTTATCGATCGTATCCCAGAAGATGGCCATCATACATCTTTGAAAGGTAGCAGGATCATTACACAACCCAAATGGCATTCTGGGATATGCTAAAGTACCAAAGGGGCATGTAAATGTTGTTTTATGTTGATCTTCTGGGGCCACGTAACTCTGATTATACCCAGAATAACCATCCAAGAAACAGTAGTATTCTCTTCCGGCTAATTTATCTAACATTTGATCAATGAAGGGCAAGGGGAAGTGATCTTTTCTGGTGGCTTTGTTCAGCTTTCTGTAATCCATGCAAACTCTCCAACCAACTACTGTTCTTGAAGGAATCGCTTCATTTTTATCATTAAGAACTGTTGTCATTCCTCCTTTCTTCGGTACACACTGAACTGGGCTCACCCATTCACTACTCGAAATGGGATAAATAATCCCCGCATCTAAAAGCTTGATCACCTCTTTCTTCACTACATCCTTCATAACGGACATTAATCTTCTTTGACCTTCAACTGAGCGTGCGTTATCATCTTCAAGTATAATTTTGTGTTGACAATAGGATGGACTAATGCCTTTGATATCAGCAATTGTCCAACCTATTGCCTCCCAACCTATTGCCTCATTGTTGGCTCTCAACACACGCAACAGTTTATCTTCTTGAGGACCTGTTAAATTAGCTGAAACAATAACAGGTAGAGTTTCATTAGTGCCTAAATACGCATACCTCAAGTGTGCTGGCAATGATTTTTCTTCCAATTCCGGAGGGGATTCAATTGAAGGCTTCTTTTTAGGAATAATCTCCCCCGGTTCTCTCACAGGTTCATAGGCAAGACGCCTATACTTCGGATTTTCAGAATTGAGAGCTGCCACTGTTTCTGCAAGCTCTTCCATCATCTCAGGTAAGTCTAATGTTAAAGCAGCCTGCAAAATATCATCATAATTAAAACAATCAAATACCTCTTGCGATGCCTGCTCAACTACTTCCATTCGGAAGCAATCCTCTTGAGAGTCTGGAAATTTCATAGCTCGGAACACATTGAATTTGACTTCCTCATCTTGAATCCTCATCATTAATTCGCCATTCTCTACATCAATTAATGGGGACATTTCTATCCGCGTCGTATTCAAGTATAACGAAATCAACGGGAAATATAAGTGTACCTGCCTTAACGAGGACATCTTCAATTCGGCCTTCTGGATGTGCAAGAGACCTGTCCGCCATTTGCAAGACCATAGAAGTAGGCCTTGCTTCTCCAATTTTTAGCCTATCAAAGATCGATTTGGGCATCAAATTGATGCTCGCACCCAAATCACATAGTGATTTTCCTTTCCATTCTTCCCCAATCGATATCGGAATAGTGAAACTCCCCGGATCAAATAACTTTGGAGGTAATTTACTCTGACAAATCGCACTACACTCTTCAGGAAGACCAATAATCTCATTATCACAATAAGGCCTTTTGTTAGTGAGGGTCCTCTTCAAAAACTTCGTATAGTTAGGAATATCTCGAATAGCCTCTAGTAACGGAATATTAATACTTAGGCCCTTCACTCTATTAACTAATTTTGAAAACTCGGCCAAATCACCCTTTTTCTGAACTCGGGATGGAAACGGTGGTGGAGGGCGATTACTAACAATATCATCTTTCTTCTTTGGAATTTCAATTGGCCTCTCTATTTCTTCAATCTCAACATCTTTCTCTTTCTCACCCACTTCCTTCTCTTTTCTTGGAACTTCTTTTTCTTTCATAACGGGAAAAGGAGGTGGAGGAAGGTTCTTACAACTTCTTAGTGTAACAGCTTTACAATCTTCATGTTGTCTCGGATTTTCTGTGTCACTAGGGAGTTGCCCTTGTGGACGCTGATTAAGTTGTTTTGCAAAATGCTCCATTTGATTATGTATTAACTTGATATTTGCTTCAGATGCTTGTTGACGTTCCATAGCTTGTGTCTGAAGAGCAATTAAACTTTCAACGGTTTTCTGAAGGGTAATTACTCGTTCTTGTGGATGGGCAGGTAAGGCTTTTTTGTTCATGGTTTCATCGTAAGTATTTTGAGGAGATTGTCTTTGTACATAATTACCCTGATTCTGTCCTCCTTGATAATTTTTGTGTGGTCTTGGATTGTAGTTGTTACCTTGGGGACGCGGCTGATACGCATACGTAGGATTGGCTGCCCCATTAGGATTTGAGTATTGAAACCCAGGATGGTTTCTGTTAGGCTGATATCCATTACCACTTGAAGTAAAGTTACCTCTATTGGACACAAACATCACAGGCTCTTGGTTATTCAGACAATTTTCCTCATCATGATCATCTACCCTGCAAATCGAACACATATAAACCTCTTGTGCAGCTTGCACAGCTACCTTCTTACCCGAAAATCCCTCTTTTACAGCTAGTGTAAGCTGTTTCAACTGTTGATCTATAGTAGTTTGAATCTTATTCTCAAGCGTAGCAAATTTTTCTTCGATATTAACATTATTCACTCCTTTAACTGGGGTTCTCACCGAAGTCGACCCAACATCATTCTTGACTGTTCTTTCCAAAATGATTTTAGCATGAACGGGTTGAACTTGAAGAAATCCCGCACCACATAACAAATCCAATTTCTCTCTTGAAGTCCCATCAAGGCCTTTGTAAAATATTATTAGTTGTTGTTCTGCAAAGCCATGATCGGGAACCCTTCGTAAACACATCTGAAATCTTGTCCAGCTCTTACCCAAAGTTTCATCATACTCTTGACGGATATGTGTTAACTCAAGTTGATCGTCTAACCTCATGTTACTTGGGTAATACCTGTCAAAGAAAGCAGTTTCTAATTGGTCCCAGTTTGTTATCTTCGTAGGATCTTGTGTATCGTGCCATTCACTTGCTCCATCAATGACAAAAAATCTAATCGCAGCAAAATACAGTTGTTTTCTTAAAACCCCTTGTGTGATGTAAGAATCACATATCTGCTTGAATTTCTCTACAGCTCGGATAGGATCTTCTCCTAGTCTACCACGAAAATTCCCAAAATTTTGGAATTGAGCTAACATACCCGAATCTGGACGAAATCTTGGAACATTGATATCTGGAGCACCTACTCCTAGAGCAGGAGCACGAAATGGAGCTTCTGGTGGACCATTAACAAACCATGGATCTTGATTCATCACTATCTGAACTTGAGGATTAGGATTTAGTGGCTGAACTTGAGGAATAATGCATGGTGGCGCTAAAGGTTGACCATTTGCGTCTAGCTGGCCTTGTCCGTTATTTTGTTAGTTCTGAATATTGATATTCTTCGTTCTGTTAATTAATTCTTCTACTTCTAAGACTTCTTGTTCTCTCCTTCTCCTGTTAGCAAGTCTGATTAACGATTCTAGATTATTAAGGATCAGAGGTGTTGGCTCTAGATCTTTAAAGAGTCTTCTTCGCATACACGAAACCAAAAAAACCTGAAGAAGCTAAACAAACAAAAAGCGTAAAACTGAAATAAAAATAAATGCAACTATCACTAAAGGAATAAACACCGTGGTCACACGCTACCGTCCACGGCAGCGGCGCCAAAAATTTGATGGTCCTTTGTGTGTTCTAAAATAAATGCAAATGTAATCGAACCACAACCGCAAGTGTACGGTTGTCCCAAGTAGTAATAAGTGATTCTAGGATCGTTCACAGGGACGGTTTGGTTAATCACAATGCTTATCCACTAATGAATGATTGCACTTATGAAAGCAAATAAGATAAAATGATTGATTTGATTTTTGTATTAATTCTAAGTAATAAAAGTCTAAATGGAAAATGCAATTAAAAGCTAAGACGCAAGTAAAATGATGTAAAACCCGAGTATGAGAAGATAGCACTTGAGAACGCAAGGGATCCTCCTAATTCTATTTCATAACTTGTTCTGTTTAAGGGCTAAATTGGTCAATTACAATGGTCGGGATTCGAAATTCCTTATACCCCCGTCAGGGTGGACTATAAGGCTATCCTAGAGCGTCACTAGTCCCGTCAGGGTAAATATGATCCACTTTTAGATGTTTAAGTTAATTACCTCATTGGCCCTAAAATTAGCTAAGTTCGTCAGAATCAATAGCTTCTATTTTAGATTGAATAAATATTTCCGTACCTAAACCCTCCGTCAGGATGATCCAAATTCCACTAATTGGAATAGCCTAGATACTAACACCTGCTCTTAGTTCATGATTCTAAAAACAGTAAATAATCTTAATTTATCGAAAAGAGTAAAAGCCCCAATCTAATTTAATTTAACAGAAACCCAAATTCAGGACATGAAATTCAATAGAATTGGGAATTACCCATAAAGCATTCTCAAGCACTAAAATGTGTTTAGCTCATACTAATTAAAAAGAAAACTAAATTAAATAAAATGGAATTCATATTGTTTTACAAAATTAAAGATAAAAGAAACTTAATTTCCGGAATTGGAATGACTGAGAACGGAGATATAGACCCTCTCCAGCTCTTGCAGCTTCTTCTTTCTTCCTTCTGTTGCTTATCTCCGATGTTTAATCTTGTAGAATGTGAATTGTTGTGAAAATAGAAGTCAAAGGCTCCTTTTATAAGTGGAAAAACGGATTAGGGCTTGGACCTAAGAATAAAACACTAATTAAATGTCCAAGCCTAATTTCTAAGCCCAAAATTTCGTAACTGCTGATACACCTTCACTAAAACGGCTTTTCCCGCTTCGTTATGACTCTGGTTGACTTGATTCCAGTTGATAAAGTTCCGTAACTCGATAAGGAATGTTTTCTCTTCAAAGGTCAGCGGCTAAATAATCTCTTAAGCGCCTCGAAATCAGAAATATATGGCCTGAAAAACAGATTTGCAGCTCTAAAAATAATTTCTCTCGGGATTTATCTTCAAGTCTTGACTCCATATCACGATCTTTGACTCTCTTCTCGGATTCCATTCCTAGCTAATATTCAAAACCTACAAACTTTCCACTAAAATACAAAAGATTACGCCCAAAAGTTTAATAAATTAAAAATACTAGAAATAAAATAGGAATTCCGGATTATTGTATATTTAGCCCAAAAGTCTATCAAATTATTCGAATAAACACCAAAAATGATGTCTCCTAAGGGTCGAAAATAAGAACAATTAGGGAGACATCAACTACTACCACTAACTCTTCCTTATTAAAGTTTTTTATGTCACTATTTTAATAGTTATTTTAATTCAAGAAAGTAAAAATATGTAAGGATGAATAAAAAGACGACGAATATATGAATAACATTAAGTCGATGTAAATAAAGTTATTGTATTATGTGTTTCAATAATAATTATTCAATGGTAGTGTTACTTACTGTGTTGGTTGCAAAGCGGGACTCCAGATTGAAATATCATGATCAACGACCTTTTCCTTAACATGAGAATAGTATTTTATTAAATATATGACATTCTAAGATACAAAATTAGTAGTAGTCCATTCAAGTGATCAAAATGTATTATCTTTCAAATAATCAGACATGAAACAATTTTCTTCTGTAACTATAATAATACAATTAACTTCTGGATGTAGACATGATATTACAAAAAATTCAAGGGAAGTAAATAAATTGTAAATTCAAAATATACTTTAAATTAGCTTAAATATATTCTCATGGGTATACATATATATTATATGTTCTTGAAGGATAGACTAGAAATTTTATCACACTAAACTATGCATAAACATATATAATCATACTCGTAAAAATCTAAATATTTCTAATAATAAACATATCGTAAAACCACAGTGGATGAATTTAATATTTAGTTAGGGATTTATCTGCTAAACACATTTTTAGTCAATTTATGTGTACTAGTAATAAAAATTAAGTAATAAAGTAAATGGAATTATCTTGAAAAAAACTTAACATTATCCCTTCAAAGGTGATGAATTTGCCACTATCATAAACATAAATATTCTTATGATAGAAAAATTAAAATTTAATTATAGGAGGAGTGCCTATAATAAAAAAATTTAACGTGTTGTGGCTTCAAAGTTTATAATTAAAATTTTAAATTAATGAATAATAGAAAAAAATAATTCCATAAATACCATACCTTTTTCCATTAAGTGTCGTTGAACCAACAAAAATCTATAAATTTCTGTTCCCACTTTGCAAAATCATACCACAAAGATCTATACTTGATGTCCAGATCTATCAAAATAAATGGATGAAAGAAGATATATTGGTGTAATTTATTAAAATGGGGTAAAATGGTTAAAACCTTTAGTAGCTGCGGATATATTTGAAGTCAAAGCTAAGAAATTCCAAGATAATGAAATTAGAGATAGATGAATGAGAAGGAGCGAGTAGGTAGAAGAGAGAAAGAAAAATCACCAAAGAATAAGTAGCGAAAGTAGGCAAGGGTTTCTTAATTTAGGGGAGAAAGGAAAATTTATATTCAGGGTTGATAACATTGATGATAATACTAATAATTCAATTTGTAATAGGGCCCTAAAAGTTGTTATCTATTAGTAAAATACATAAGTCCTTGGGCTTTTTATAAATAAAGTTGCGCCAAGTAAGTTCTTGCCGATTAAACCATAAGCATGTCAATTTGTTGAATATTGCAGTGTGTTATTGATGAAATACTTAATTGGATTGAGTAACACGTCATAATTATGCTAAATATAAAAATATTCTACAAAATATAGTTATGTATATGGTAAATAAAATGACTTTTGAGGAGTAACATTCTCCCCTCTAACAAGATCAATTTCCTTACCGCATACTAAACTATCAACTTTAGTCAAATCGTTGAAAAACAACTAATTTTCTTTGGCATCATCATTTCAAGGATAAGTCTTGCCAACTTTCACCATCCATTCCAAGACAAAGTAAGGGATGTTATAGAGGTCGGAAACGCCTATTGTCATGAAGATCTAGTATTGGGAACAGTGGCTTTTAATCTTCATAACCTTTTGTCATCAAGATTAGTAAGGTGATGAATTTAAAATTTTTATCAATTTAATATCTCTTATAAGGACCCATACTATGTCATGGAAATCCCGCATTTAGAGTTAGTTTCTTTGAGCTTGATGGAAATATAATAGATGAAGCAATATCTGTTTCTCGAACCTCTACAATTTCAAAAGACGATATTCTGAATATTATATAGGACATGACTCATTAGGAGATATCTAAAAGTGATGTCTTGCCTTTTTGAAAAATTTATATAGTCTTGAGACATCATTTGATAGGATTTTGTGCTTAGTTTTGGGATTTATCCTTTATATTTGACGTATTTTGGTTTAGGTAATTTTCACATTAAGTATTAATATTCTTGGTATATGTATGATATTAGAGCCCAAAATGATGTAATTAAGTATAAAAGTGAAGCAGGAGTTCCGATCAAGTCACCAAACAAGCAAAGAAATTCATTCAATACTCAAAAGGAATTGTCGACACAATGTTTCTGCTGACTTGCAAATCAAAACTACCCCTAACCATCTCTACAGATTCGCAAATTAAGATATCTTCATCAAAACATCATCTATCAACAATCATCTTAACTTAGGCCTTGTAAAAATATTCATCATCAACTACCATCAATGACTTATCTTCAAAGTCAAGAACGATTATTCAAGAAATGAGTCCTTGAAAATCACAAACATTATTTACATCCCCCTTAAGAAAATGGAAGGGGAATGTTGTACATGCCATACATCTTTCTTACTAGGGGTACGATTAAAAGAACAACCACATATGAAGAACCGAGACTAGGTTTATTTGATTTAAAGTAAGTTATTTCATGTCCTAGTAAAATCAACAAAAGTAAAAAAAAGCATTGTTTATATTTTAAAAAAAGATCGCAAAAGCAACACAAGAGTTTATTCCTGAAGATACAATGATACAGAAGAATCAAAAATTATATTGCAAATATATCTAAATAATAAATGTGGTTGTGCAAAGAAAGACGTGGTCGATCTGTGAAAGAAGACGTGGTCGATCTGCGAAAGAAGACGTGGCCGACCTACACAATATTACATGGTTAGGGTTAGAGAGAATCCACATAAAAGTTGAAAAATAGATCTTGGAAGGAGCGTGAAAGTGGATTGGTTCATGTGAAGGCCTAATATACATCCATTTTACAAGGAAGCAGAGGTGTTTTTGAATTCCCATAATGTTTTGGTGTCTCGGGTACAAGCAAAAGATCGTCATTGGTCTTAGGTGCCAAGTCAGGGTTGCGAGACAAAACATCTAGAATACATCGTACATACATGTCCCATACACCATTAATATAAAACAGCGTGCAATGCTGCGTCATCTTTTCAACATAGTAAGTCGAGGGCTTGTAGACCGCCATGACCCAGTCATCACTCCTAATTCATTAAAAAGTTTGGCCTACCTCAACTCTCGAGTAAGATCCTTAATCCAAGAAAATTTCCCATATGACTCTTCCTTATCCCGAGAAGCTTCCACCTAACCTTGATAAGCATTATCTCGATCCCTATCTGTTTCCTTCGATGCCTCTGGGTGGTGAACACGAACACTTTCTTAAATAATGGCCAGTTAGTTCATCTCATCTTTCAACTTTTGAATAGTCATCCTCAGCTTGGCAACTTCCTCTCGAGCCTTGGTCATTTCCTTGCGAATATGGCTAACCTCCATTAGATCGACATTTTTCCTAACAAGGAAACCCTAAACGTGCGCCGCCTACCATAGAGAATATCAATTGTTAAAAGAAGGGTTAACATAATAAACAAAATACTTTCGAAATAAGTTGCAAAATAAATGCCATGAGAACAAACTAACCGCAAGTGTACGGAACACTGACAAATAATAAATAGTAAGTATAAAGAGTTATTGTCGCCACATTTACTATTATTTCTAATTCTTATGATGTGTTTTCTTAAAGTGTTTTAGAGAAAGTTTCTAAACTATAAAGGAAAAGATAGATATTTGTTTTATTTTTATATTAAAGTACTAAAGTGAAATTAAGATAAATTAAACTAAAGATAATGATTAAACAAAATAACTAAGATTGTAAATAACTAAATAGGTGAGATGAGAATATAGCTCGAGAACTCGCAAGTAATCCCCACTAATATTTATTCCATGCTTTATTGTTTAAGGATGAATTCATAGCTATGCAATAGTCAAGTTTCTAACTTCTTACTATATTCTATCATAATACATTAGGAAGCTACCTAAACAGTACTGGAGGACTCTTATGAGGGAACTCTATGCAATTATCGGTGCTAAAAGTCTCTTACCTATTAACTATCCGACTAGTTAACTCCGTCAGGATGACTAACGCACACCGGATTCTTATGTGTCATTTTCCATAAAACGAACCCTCTGTTAGAGCGACAATCCTAATTACGAAGGGAAGACCTATCCTTGGCTAGAGTAAGAGCCGAATTTAAAAATAAATATACATAATCAAATCATATAATTTTAAAAACCCAATTAAATTATGTAATACCAAATTTAGTAAACGCAATAAATACTAGGGTTAATACATAATTTTGATTAGAAAATTATGAGAATTTAGTTAATACTTAAAATGTAAAAACTAGAAACTAAAAGTGTAATAATCATGTTTAGAATGAAAAAGAAAATATAATTACACTATTAATTGTTGAAAGATAATTATGGATAGAGATGGAAGAGCATCGATTGCTCCACTGGTTCTCACCCAGAGTGTTTGCAAACCTACATAGATTTCTTATTACATGAGAAATATCTAGCCTACTGTAGTTTGATAGGTACATGACACTCACTATATCATGAGATTATTTTAACTTGTTAATCGTATAACCAGTGTTCTTAGCAAGATGTAAGCATACATCAGCATGTGTCTTAGTGATATCTCCCTATTTGTGATATAATAATTTAGGTTGGAGACATAATTTTAGGTATTTATGATTAATTAATTATATATTTTTATTCGTATTTTGATAATTTCTTATTTCTTGTCTTGATTTGATGATTTATTATTTTTAAGGAATATTTGGTTTAATTTGTGTGTTAATGTGAAGTTTTAAAGATATATGGAATACAATTAGATGTAAAATCAATTCTAAAGAGATAAGGAAAGAAAATATGGATAGAATTAAGAGATAAAAGGCAGTAGAGATAAAATAGGAAAGAAAAAACTGCCAAGTAAATCTGAAATTCTGCAGTTACGTCCACTAAAATGAAGATAACTTCAAGGGAAAATGACCCAAAAAATCAAAATAATATTATTTTCAGCCCAATAACATCAATGACAAAATTTCTTCCCAATAACATCATTAACTAAATTTTGTCCTTGATGGGAATCGTCCTTGACGGGAATTTTCCTTGACGGGAATCGTCCTTGATGGGAATCGTCCTTGACGGGAATCGTCCTTGATGGGAATCGTCCTTGACGGGAATAGTCCTTGACGGGTAAACATGTAATCTTATAATAGTAAGTTAATGGATGATTCTTTGGGGCAAGTATAATATTATTTTGATTTTTTGGGTCATTGACCCTAACTTCAAATCAGCTGGGTATTTGGATGAGAAATCAAAAGAGAAAACGTAGATCTTTTCGTTTCGGTCATTGCGATATAAAGTAGGTATAAATCAGGCCAATAACGAAGACGATATGACCAAAACATGACAACAGTGTTTATCCTCTCTCTTATATCTTAGGAAACGAATTTGAGTTGGACTTGGACTCAAATTACTTGTCTTCTACTCCAAGATTTCGACCTATGATCGTACTAACAACTATAAATACACCTTTTATTCATTGTAAACATGTCCTTGCCTCTCCTTAACTAGTCTTTAGTATTATAAATTATAGAAGTCATTCAAGAGAAGCAAGTTGACAATATGTATCTCAATTTTAGTTTATTTCTTGTTAGCATGAACTAATTTTCCCATAACTTGGGTTTTGAATATGTATAATCTTTGAATTCTATTTTTTTGAATCTAAATTTGTTTGAGAAAACCTTTTTAAATTGATTCTAACTTCATAACCGTATATTTGTTTTATGAGCTTTGATTTATTTCCGATCTTAAAATTGATCTCGTTAGGATTGTCTTAATAGTAGTTAGTTCGTGACCCGAAAGGGGTGTCTAATTATTAAAACATCACATAAACGTCTAATGTGCGGTAGTGATCCGGAAGGGCTTTGCTAACTATATAGTCATTAGGGTTTGAGATTTAACCACCGATCATTGAGCAGGGTCCCCTTACCCAAGTCCCTGGCAATTATTATGTCACCAGCTAAGTCCACCCAGAAGAGGGTTAAGAAGAATATAGAATCCTGGCTACTTATTTAAGAGCTTTAATCACCCTTAATAACTAGTAGAAGAAATAGAAGAATACGTGCATACTAGCAAAATCTAAGCTATACTCTCTCATCTTAATCTCTCATCTTTTATTTATTATTTTGTCTTTAGCTTAATTAATCAATATTTTCTCAATCAATAATTTACATTTACTTTTATTATCTTTAATTTATTGAACTATCTATTGCTATGCTTTTCTGTTAATCCATTCGTATAACACACTATGATCCTGAGAATGAATCTGTATTTATCATTAAAACTTGCATACGACATGTGATACTTGCAGTGAGTACCTTGTTTAGGTTAAGGTGTTAGTTGCATCTTATTCTTTCGTTATTTTATCACACCCTAGACAACACCAAGTTTTTGGCACCACTGTCGGGGACTTGTGTCTCGTTAGCATGTGGGTTTTATTTTTAGTGTAGTAGGTTTTTGTTATTTTTTCAGATTTATGCTTTCTTTTTAGTTTTGTCTCTTTCAGTTCTTTTAGTGTATGCTCGAGAACCCCAAGAGTGTTTTCAAGCCCTACAACAAACACTTGAGAGAAGAACTATAATAAGAAAATCCATGTCTCAACAAGAAGATTTAATTCCACCACCTGAGGATAATCTTAATTTTAATCAGAATGAAAATCAACGTCAAGAACCACCTCAATATATAATGCAACAAGCTACACAAGAGCAACATTCAAGTTTGGATTCCAGTATGGCTGAGATGATAAAACTAGTTGAAGAAAATATGAAGATGAGCCACCAAAGACTCCAAATCCAATCTAAGGTAATAAGAATCTCGAGCATACACTGTCACAAATGGCGAGTACACTTCAAAACAGGCCAAAAGGGCAACTCCCAAGTGATACTATAGCTCCCGAAGATGATGTCTGTCATGCAGTTGAATTAAGAAGTGGAAAATAATTACCTCCGTCTAGAGTAGAAGAAATAGAACCAACCTTTATTCCAGAAAAAGTGGTTGAAGAAACAATAGAAGACAAGGTTGAAGAGTTAATTGAACCAAAGAGTGTCCCAA
Source organism: Nemophila menziesii (assembly GCA_029959085.1). Lineage (NCBI taxonomy): Eukaryota > Viridiplantae > Streptophyta > Magnoliopsida > Boraginales > Hydrophyllaceae > Nemophila > Nemophila menziesii. The sequence continues at coordinate 2,072,471 of JARWIR010000044.1, forward strand.
GAAGACACCAGAAAAGAAGAAAAGCTCATTGGAAAACAATACAAGTCCTCCTCCACCATCACATGTCAAAAAGAAGAACAATGAAAAATAATTCAAGAAATTCCTTGACATGGTGAGCAAGCTAGATATTAATATTTCGTTTGTAGAAGTTCTAAAAAGAATGTCGAAATATCTGAAATTCATGAAAGACATTCTATTTAACAAACTAAGTTTAGAAACCGGGGATATGATTTGATTACCTGAGGAGTGTAGTGCTATTTGTCTAAGCAAGTTTCCACCAAAGATCCTTGAAGTTTTACAATTTCCATTGCCGTTGGAGAAAGTTGGACCGCGAAAGCATTATGTAATTTAGGCGTGAGTATCAATCTCATGCCCAAGTCCCTATTCGAGAAGCCCAACATATGAGAGGTAGTACCCACTTCAGTGGTATTACAAATGTCGGATCACTCTCTCTCCCAATCAATGGGTAAAATTGAAGATGTTTTAGTTAAAGATGGTAACTTTATATTTCCTTGTGATTTTATTATTCTTGACTACGATGCGGATAAGAATGTCCCCATCATCTTGGGTTGACCATTCTTAGCTACGGGGCTTACATTATTAGATATTGAGAATGGTGTGTTGATCATGAGAGTCCAAGACGAACAGGTGAAATTCAAGGTATTCATATCAATGAAGTTTCATGGTTCTCCGGGAAATTGTTTGTTCTTAGACGTTATTAAACATGTTGCAAAGAAGAGAACCAGAAAAAGTGCCACAAAGGTTCCAAGAGAACCAAAGAAGGGAAAGAAGAACGAGGAGTTCAGAATAAGAAATGAAGTCGAATTGAAAAAGGCTGATCCTCCACAAAAAGCACACACACTCATGACTACAAAGAATAGATCTGAGAATTTCTTGGGATTGAAAGGCAAGGGATTCAAATTTTGCATGCCAGATATTAATAAATTTACTCATTGCTGGGGAGGTGATGTTCACACATTATCACCGAGGTAGCACGTCGAACTAAACGATGTTAAAAAAAAGTGCTCTTGGGAGGCACCCCTTGTTTTAATTTCTTTCTAGTTAGTTTTATGTTTTGTAGTGTATAGTTCTAAGTTAGTGTATATTATTAAAGTGTTTACAAGTTAATAGAGATCAAGATAGTATGGTACATGTGCAGGATATGTGTTTGAGGTCTAAAGGATGAAGAATGCGTGCTAACCAACAGCTTGGTGTAGTATACCTCACCTTAGTTGCGGTGCACCGCAGTTCAAAACCATGGCAACGGTTCCTCACCACGGTATATTGCCGAGACACAAAGCGAAAAAACCGTATCGAGAATTTGCGCCTACGGTTTTTTCCAGCACGGGTCTCGTGTACCGTAAGGTATGTCCGGTGTACTGCAAGGGAGAAAACAGTGGCGACGGTTTTCAAATACAGATATTTGCCGAGAAGACCCATTAATAACTGTAGCGACTTTTTGCACTCACGATTTTGGTCATTGTTTACGTGCGGTATACTGCACCACATGTTCGGTGCACCGCACCGAGGCAGTTGATGTCTCCCTAATTGTTCTTATTTTATACCCTTGGGAGACATCATTTTTTATGTTTATTTGAATATTTTGATAGACTTTTGAGTTAAAAATGAAATAATCCTGAATTCCTATTTTATTTCTAGTATTTTTGATTTATTAAACTTTTGCGCGTAATCTTGTGTATTTTAGTGAAAAGTTTGTAGGTTTTGGATATTAGCTAGGAGAGGAATCCGAGAAGAAAGTCAAAGATCGTGATATAGAGTCAAAGTTTGAAGACGAATCCCGAAATGAATTATATTTTGGAGCTGCAAATCTGGAAAACAGGCCAACGATTGCTTATTTCGAGGCACTTGGGAGTTGATTTAGCCGCTGACCTTTGAAGAGAAAACGTGCCCCATTGAGTTACAGAAATTTAGCAAGTGATTTCAGGTCAGTCGGAGTTATAACGAATAGGCTAGAGCTGTTTTAGTGGAGGTGGTGCAGCAGTTATAGGATTTTGGGCTTGGAAAATGGACTTGGGCTTTTAGTTTTTAACTTAAACCTTAATCAAAAGCCTAATCCGTTTTTCTAAGTATAAAAGGGGCTCTTGACTTCTATTTTTCACACAATTCACTTTTTACAAAATTAAACATCAGAGAGAAGAAGCAGAAGGAAGAAGAAGAAAGATGTAGAGCTGGAGAGTGTCTATATCTCCATTATCAGCCAAATCCAATTCCGGAAATTAGGGCTTTCTTGTTTTTAATTCTGTAAAACATTATGAATTCCATTTCTTTTAATTTAGTTTTATTTTCTATTAGCATGAGCCAATTTCTTCATAGTACTTGAGAATGCATAATGGGCGAATCCCTATTCTTTTAAATTTCATATGTCTGAATTTGGGTTTTTATAAATTAAATTAAATTAGGTCTTTTACATTATTCTGTAATTTGAGATTATTTACTGTTTTTGGAGTGATCAACTAAGAACAAGTGTTAGTATCTAGGCTATTCCACATATGTGGCGTGTGGATCATCCTGACGGAGGGTTTAGGTATGGACTTAATTACTCAATCTGAAATAAAAACTATTTGACTTTGACGAGCGTAGTTAATTTTAGGGCCAATGAGCTAATTTTACTTAATCATTCGAAAGTGGATCATATTTACCCTGACGGGACTAGTGACACTCTATAATAGCCTTGTAGTCCACCCTGACGGGGGTGCAAGGAATTTAGAATCCCGACCAATGTATTTGACCAATTTAACCCTTAAGCAACATATGTGATGAAATAGAATTAGGAGGATCCCTTGCGTCTCTCAAGTACTGCCTTATCATATTTGCGTTTTACCTTCATTTACTTGCGTCTTAGTATTTACTTGCATTTTCTCTTTTTTTTATACCTAGAATTAATACAAAACAACCAATCAATCATTATATCTTTTAATTGCTTTCATAAGTGCAACCAATCATTACTTGATAAGCATTGTAGTTAACCAACCGTCCCTGCGAACGAATCTGTTATCACTATTATTACTTGGGACAACCGTACACTTGCGGTTGTGGTTCAATTACCTTTTTCATTTATTTTAGAACACACAAAGGACCACCAAGTTTTTGGGGCCGCTGCCGGGGACGGTAGCGTGTGACCACGGTGTTTATCCTTTAGTTATAGTTGCATCTATTTTTTTTTGTTTTTATCAGTTTTACGCTTTTTGTTTGTTCATATTTTTCAGGTTTTCAGGTTTGGTGTATGCGAAGAAGACTCTTTAGGGATCAAGAGATATCACCTCCGATCCTTAATAACCCGGAATCATTGATCAGACTTGCTAACAAGAGAAGAAGAGATTAAGAAGTTAGAGAAGTAGATGAATTAGCGAACAGAATGAACAATATCAACATTAATAATCAAGGGAACCCAGGAGTTCAACTAGACGAGAATGGTCAACCAATGGAACCTCCTGGAATTCCTAATCCTCTGATTCCACCTGTCATTCCCAATCCACCAGTCCAAGTTCAAATGGTCGACCCATTGTTTCTTACCGGTCCAGCAGAAGAACCATTCCTGGGCCCTCCTCTTGGGATTGGCCCAGCTAATATCGATGTTCCGAGATTCCGTCCAGATCCTGGTATGCTAGCTCAATTTCAGAATTTCGGAAACTTTCATGGCAAGCCCGGAGAAGGCCCGCTTCGCGCGGTACAAAAATTTATGCAGATTTGCGATTCATGCATCACGTAAGGGGTAACAAGGGAACAAATGTATTACGCTACGTTTAGATTTTTCTTAATATATGGAGCGAGTGAATGGCATGATTCACAAGAATTAGGGAAGATTACGAATTGGGATCAGCTACAGGCTGCGTTTTTCGACAGATATTATCCGTCCAACATGAGGTTAGAAGCTCAACTTGCGTTAACACATTTCAAACAAGAGTATGATGAAGCGTTGGGTGGAAGTTGGTCGAGATTTCAGAAATGTTTACGAAGAGTCCCTAATCATGACCTTACTGAACAACAACAAATGAAGATTTTCTATAATGGTCTTGAGGGGAGTTCGAGGAAAGATTTAGATTTGTTGTGTGGTGGTGCATTTTTACGAGTTCAACCTGCGTTTGCAAGAATTATTTTGGATAGAACAGTTGATAATGAGGTTGGGTGGAATACCATAAGAACACCAGTTAGAGGAGGAGTCAATAATGTCACAATTGAAGAAAAGTTCCACTCCTTAAAGAACAAGATTCAAACCACACTAGAACAACAGTTGAGACAACTTACTTTAGGCGTGAAAGAAGGTTTTTCAAATAAGAGAGTTGAGGTAAAGGTTGCGCAAGAAGTGTATGGATGTGAGTTTTGTGGTGTGAATGATCACGATTGTGAGAATTGTCAGAATAATCAAGAGTCTGTGATGTTTGTCTCCAATAGAGGAAACTTTAATTCGAATGGTAATGGATATCAGCCTAACAGAAACCATCATGGGTTTCAATACTCAAATCCTAGTGGGGCAGCCAATCCTACATACGCATATCAGCCGCGTCCCCAAGGTAACAAATTTAATCCAAGACCACATAACAATTATTAAGGAGGACAGAATCAAGGTAACTATGTCCAAAGACAAGCTCCTCGAGACAGTTATAACGAAACCATGAACCAAAAAGCCTTACCCGCTCAACCACAAGAAGGTGTGCTTAGCCTTCAGAAAACCGTAGAATCTTAATTTCCATCTAGACGCAAGCCATTCAGAATCAACAAGTGTCTGACGCGAACATCAAACTATTAGAGAATCAGCTGGCTCAAATCACAAAACAACTTAATCAGCGTCCACAAGGGCAACTCCCTAGTGACACTGAAAATCCGAGACAACATGAAGATTGCAAAGCCGTTACTCTCAGAAGTGGTAAGAACCTCCCTCCACCTCCTTTTCCAGTTATGAAAGAGAAATAAGTTCCAAGAAAAGAAAATGATATGATTGAGAAAGAGAAAGATATTGAGGTTGAAGAGATAGAGAGGCCGATTGAGATTCCAAAGAAGAAAGATGATATTATGAATAATCGCCCTCCTCCACCATTTCCATCTCGAGTTCAGAAAAAGGGTGATTTGGATGATTTCCAAAAGTTCTTTAATAGAGTAAGAGGCCTTAGTATTAACATTCCGTTGTTGGAAGCCATCTGAGATATTCCTAAGTATACGAAGTTTTTGAAGAGAGCCCTCACTAATAAAAGGCCCTATTGTGATAATGAGATGATTGGTCTTGCTGAAGAATGTAGTGCTATTTGTCAGAGTAAATTACCTCCAAAGTTACTTGATCCTGGGAGTTTAACAATTCCGATATCGATTGGAGAATAATGGAAGGGTAAGGCACTATGTGATTTGGGTGCAAGCATCAATCTTATGCCCAAATCAATCTTTGACAAGCTGAAAATTGGAGTAGCAAGACCTACCTCTATGGTCTTGAAAATGGCAGATCGATCTCTTGCACATCCAGAAGGCCGAATTGAAGATGTCCTCATTAAGGCAGGTACATTAGTATTTCCCGTTGATTTTGTTATTCTTGAATACGACGCGGATAGGAATGTCCCCATTATTTTGGGAAGACCATTCCTAGCCACGGGGCGTACTTTGATTGATGTAGAAAATGGTGAATTGACGATGAGAATCCAAGACGAGGAGGTTAATTTTAATGTATTTCGAGCTATGAAGTTTACAGATTCGCAAGAAGATTGCTTCCGAGTGGATGTAGTTGAGTAGGCCACGCAAGAGGTATTTGATTGTTTTAATTATGATGATATCTTGCAGGCCGCTTTGACTTTAGACTTACCTGAGATGATGGAAGAGCTTGTCGAAACAGTGGCAGCTCTCAATTCTGAGAATCCAAAGTATAGGCGTCTTGCCTATGAACCTGTGAGAGAACCGGGGGAGATTATTCCTAAAAAGAAGCATTCAATTGAATCTCCTCCGGAATCGGAAGAAAAGCCCTTACCAGCACACTTGAGGTATGCGTATTTAGGTACTAATGAAACTCTACCTGTTATTGTTTCAGCAAATTTAACAGGTCCTCAAGAAGATAAACTGTTGCGTGTGTTAAGAAACAACAAAGAGGCGATATGTTAGACAATTGCTGACATCAAAGGCATTAGTCCATCCTATTGTCAACACAAAATCATACTTGAAGATTATAACGCACGCTCAGTTGAAGGTCAAATAAGATTAATGCCCGCTATGAAGGATGTAGTGAAGAAGGAAGTTATCAAGCTGTTAGACGCGGGGATTATTTATCCCATCTCGAGTAGTGAATGGGTGAGCCCGGTTTAGTGTGTACCAAAGAAGGGAGGAATCACAACAATTCTTAATGATCAAAATGAAGCGATTCCTTCAAGAACGGTAGTTGGTTGGAAAGTCTGTATGGATTACCGAAAATTGAACAAGGCCACCAGGAAAGATCACTTCCCTCTGCCCTTCATTGATCAAATGTTAGATAAATTAGCTGGAAGAGAATACTACTGTTTCTTAGATGGTTATTCTGGGTATAATCAGATTTACGTGGCTCCAGAAGATCAACATAAAATAACATTTACATGTCCCTTTGGTACTTTTGCATATCGCAGAATGCCATTTGGGTTGTGTAACGCACCTGCTACCTTTCAGAGATGTATGATGGCCATCTTTTGGGATATGATTGATAATTTTCTTGAAGTTTTTATGGACGATTTTTCCGTGTTTGGTGATGATTTTGATAAATATTTAGATAACTTGGAAAAAGTGTTAATCAGATCCAAAGAAACAGATTTGGTCTTAAACTGGGAGAAGTGTCATTTCATGGTACAAGAAGGTATAGTTTTGGGTCACAAGGTTTCGAGTGCTGGATTAGAGGTTGATAGAGCTAAGATAGAGGTAATTAAAACTCTTCCCCCTCCTGTTTCTGTTAAAGGGGTAAGAAGTTTTCTTGGCCATGCTGGCTTTTATAGGCGTTTCATTAAAGACTTTTCTAAAATTGCTAAACAGTTATGCAACTTACTTGAAAAGGATTCCAAATTCCTTTTTGATGAAGCTTGTTTAGCGGCCTTTCAAGCAATCAAAGAAAAGCTTATTTCTGCTCTTATAGTATTACCTCCAGATTGGAGTTTACCGTTTGAAGTTATGTGTGATGCGGGTGATTTGTGTATGGGAGCTGTATTAGGACAGAGAAAAGAGAATATTTTTCATTCGATTTACTATGCTAGTAATACTTTCAATGGTGCCCAAATTAATTATACAGTTACAGAGAAAGAGTTGCTAGCAGTTGTGTATTCATTTGATAAGTTTCGCTCTTATCTTCTTAGAGCAAAAGTTATTGTTTATACAGATCATTCAGCGATTAGATATCTTATGGAAAAGAAGGATGCTAAACCGAGGTTAATCAGATGGGTTTTATTACTTCAAGAATTCTATTTAGAGATTAAAGATAGAAAGGGTTGTGAGAATCAGGTTGCAGATTATCTATCGCGTCTTGAAGGTTCAGAAATGAATGGTGGTACTGAAGTTGTTAGAGAAGAGTTTCCTGACGAGAGTTTATTTGTTGTTCGTGATAATGAAGCTCCTTGGTATGCAGATATTGAGAATTTAGTTGTAAGTGGTTCTTTTCCTGAAGGGTCCACTGACCAAGAGAGAAATAGGTTGGCTCATCGCGCTAGACAATTCTTTTGGGAGGATCATTTCCTCTACAAAGTGTGTGCTGACCAAATGGTACGAAGATGTGTAGCCAAGGAAGAAACAGAAGCAATTATAGCTGGATGTCATGATTCACTCTATGGAGGACACTTCAAGGGAGATAGAACTACTGCTAAGGTATTCCAATCAGGTTTTTACTGGCCTACTCTTGTGAAAGATTGTCATGAATATGTTAAGAAATGTGCGAGATGCCAGTTTACTGGAAACATAACCAAGAGGGATGAGATGACACGTAATAATGTGTTAGAAGTTGAAATATTCGATGTTTGGGGTATATATTTTATGGGTCCTTTCGTTCCTTCAAATGGTAACCTCTACATCTTATTAGCTGTTGATTACGTGTCTAAATGGGTAGAAGATGTGGCTTTACCAACCAATGATTCACGAGTGGTGATTAAGTTCTTGAAATCCATATTTTCACTAGACATGGTACACCTAGAGTGATTATTAGCGATGGAGGATCTCATTTCGTTAATAAGTATTTGAAAGCTGTTCTAGAGAAGTATGGAGTAAGACACCGTGTATCTACTGCATATCATCCACAATCCAATGGTCAAGCTGAAGTTTCGAATCGTGAAGTAAAGTCAATCCTAGAGAAGACTATTGGTCCTACAAGAACAGATTGGTCAACAAAGTTAGATGATGCGTTGTGGGCCTGTCGTACTGCGTTTAAGACTCCAGTTGGTGCGTCTCCGTATCGTATGGTGTATGGTAAGGCTTGTCACTTACCTCTTGAGCTTGAAATGGGTGCCTATTGGGCAATTGCACAGTTGAACTTAGATCCTACCTTAGCTGGAAAGAATCGTATAATGAAACTTAACGAACTTGACGAATTCTGATTGAATGCCTATGAAAATGCTAAACTTTACAAAGAAACACTAAGAAATGGCATGACAATCAGATTCGTGTGAAGAATTTTGAAGTGGGACAAAGAGTATTGAAGTATAATTCAAAGTTCAGCAATTATCCGGGTAAGTTAAGGTTTAAGTGGTCGGGTCCATACATTGTGACCAAAGTTACACCTTATGGGGCGATAGAAATAGAACATCCACTAGAGAACCGTACCTTCATGGTGAACGGTCATCGTTTAAAGATATACCATGGAGGTGAAGATACAAACCGCTTGGAAGATCCACATCCCAGGGAGGTCATGTATCTCCTTGAGACTCCTTAGAAGCGTGAGGTAACCCGTCGAGCTTAACGACGTTAAACAAAAGCCAATTCTTTGTATATTAGTTTGAGTTTTTAATTTCCACAATGTAGAATAGTTTGATTTTCATAAATTTAGTGTTTATTGTTAATAATGAGGATGGGTAGTTGTTTTTGATGATTTCAGGGGTAAAAAGGTCATGAGTTTGGGGTCTAAAGGGCGAAAATAGAAGAAAAAGAGGTTGGTTGTCTAGGAGAAACCGGGTACCCGGTTTTGTAGCTGGTACCAACCTCCCACACGCAAAGAACGGCGTCTTGGTTCATGACATAGTGTCACGAACCAGGTACCCAGTTCCGCACAAACCGGGAACCCGGTTTCAAGAGCTGTAATTTTCTGGAGTTTCTGACCCAGCGTCTTGGAAGCCCGCCATTTGCTGCGTTTTCATTCTCGATCTTGACGAACACCAGGTACCCGGATTTCGCAAAACCGGGAACCCGGTTTTGGTGATGAAAAATTTCGACCTTTCTGACCCAGCTTAATGGGTCCAGCCTTAAGCTGCGTCACCAGTTTGCGTGTCCATCTAATCAGCGACGCAAACCGTGTACCCGGGTTCGCACAAACCGGGAACCCGGTTTCGAAGGGAAGGTTTCTGAGCCAGCGTTCTGGGGTCTAGCCAAAAGTTGCGTATTGAGGTAAAAAAAATCAGTAATCGTCTTCGCGCCGAAACAGCGACGCGAAACCGGGTACCGGGATTTCAGAAACCAGGAACCCGGTTTTCAGCTGTGAGAGGCGGTTTCTGCCTTCTTAACCTAATTTTCTTAGCCTCTTCAACAAGTTTTTACAAAAAACGCTCCCACACACTTCCCACCTCCGAAAATCATCATTAATTCCTATAAATATCATCAAATCCTACCCTCTTTCATCACAAAAACACAAAATCAACTCACCACTTCTCCAAAATATTATCAAATCCTTAGTTTTACACCAAGATTATTCTTCACCCAATCCTTAAATTAAACCCAATTCTTTCTTCTCCCACACAAATTAACCATTACCCACTTCATATTACACCTTAATCTTCGAAAACCTAAGCCTCAAAACATCAAAGTTCTAAGCTTTTCTCTAGCTTCTCACTATTTGAAGTTTTGAGTTTGGGGTGGAAAGAGATGACTAATAGAACCGGTGATTTCCGAAGAACTGCTCCTAGAAAGAAGATCACTATTGGTGGTACACAAGAACAAGTTATTGAGATTCCTGACTCACGTCCTAAAAGAAAGATTGAAGAGGTTAAGCTTGCTCCCAAAAGAAAAGAAATCACAGGTCAGAAAAGAAGATTGATTTATGAACATAAAAGTGAGGATGAACATGAAGATGAGATTGAGAAGGAACTTGAGGATGAAACTGAACAAGAAGTTCCAGAAGTACCAGTTCAACAGAAACCCCCGCGAAGAAAGATGTGGGCCCAAAAGCCTAAGAGGGTTTATACTTTCTGGAATGAACAGGTTCGTGAAAGAATTGAATTTTTGAAGTTTGGTGAAGAGATGGACTTTCCTAAGAATATTATGAGTAGTGTTCATAAAGAATATGCTGTTGTTTGTGACAAGTTTGGTTGGAGAGAATTAAGAGAACGGAAGCTTGAGTTTATTCCTACTTTTGTGCGAGAATTTTATGAAGGTTTAGCCCTTTCCCGTGAAGTAATTGAAATTCGCAAAAAGGTAGTTCCTTTATCTGTTGAACTTATTCGGAAATCTTTGAAATTACCCAACTTTACTGGATTATGTCCGTCCCAAGACACCCTTACTGACCCTTCTTTCGATTATAAATCCCTTTGGGGAATTGTGCTTATTAATGGGGCTAGCCCAATTCCAGAAGGAGAAAGATATCCTAGACAGATTTACAGCAGTAATTTGACACCTAGTGCGAAGGTGTGGTCTCGTTTCATAATACCTACTTTCTTTGGAATTAAATACACATCCGAGTTGAAGAAGAAACATATAATTTTTATAAAGTGTATTATTGAGGAGAAACAGATGAATGTTGCTAAGATTATCTATGACACCATCATGGAATTCGTGAGAGCTCCAATGAAACAACAAAATCTCAAGTTTCCGTGTACTATTACTAAGTTGTGCCTAGACGCAAAAATTCCACGTAGGAACGCAGAGGATGACGGTGTGACAGTTGGAGTAAGCATGGCATTGACTACTATTCATAATATCCATGATGAAGCAACACGAGCTACGAAGACTCCTAGAGCTCCTCCACCAAAGAAAGCGAAGAATGCTCCTGAGTTGGAATAAAAAATTAGGGTGTTGGAAGAGAATCAAGAGAAGATGATTGCTACCTTGGGAAACGTTACAAAAGAATTGGACCTTATTCGAACTTTGATCCTAGGCGTAAACACACTTCAAAACGCGATTTACGATGCTCTTACGCGAGACAAAGGTCCAGAACGCAACACCGGTAACCAGCCACGCGCTGGTTAAGATACGTTTTCTAATCCTTCCTTTTTAGTGTAGATTAGTTTAATTGCTTTGATTCCTTTTTGAGTCGTGGGGACACGGCTCATTTTTGAGTTTGGGGTGGGGTTCGTTACCTCATCCCAATTTTTATGTGCTATTTGTTTTTACTTGCTTTCAATAAAAAATTCGCAGTTGCGTTTGACTGTAGAAGATTTTAAATGTCCCTCTAAGCATACTTTTGATGAATCTATGATAATAAATAGTGAACTTTAGGGATTAATATAAAACACATTTAGAATTGAATGCAAACGTAGGTAATTGATAGGAAAAATTAATGAACAATGCAAATGAAGTAAGCTTGTACTTAAGGAATATGTTTGGTGTGTAGAACGTGAAATCCTAATTAGTAAAGAACCCACCTATATATGAACTAAAGACGAGCTATGTACTTAGGAAAATGATCGGGGCAGTTCTTTGTTAGCCATTTGTGACCTTTTTAGCCTCTATCCCTTATATTAATTTTATCCGTCTTAGCCCACTTTGAGCCTTTAGCCTTTTCTTTGTAGCCACGATATAAGCCATTATCCCTTAGATTATTAGGCATGACCATATGACCCGCACTTGAATCACGATCCTGAGACATGTCTCGAGCTTGAGTTTGGGGTGGTGGGTCCACTTATTGGGAATTTATTGGGTAGGGATTGATGTGCTTTGTGTAGTGGCACAATTGCAGATGATATATACTTGTAACCCTTTGCCGAGAATGAGAAAAAATGAAAAAGAAAGAAAAAATTCAAAAAATTCAAAAATCCATACAGTAGGAACCGGGAACCCGGTTTCTCCAAAACCAGGAACCCGGTTTGCATCTGTACAAAAAAAAAAGAGAGAAAAGAAGAAAAGGAAAAAATGAATGAATAAAACATCCGGCAAAGTGGAAATTTTCTGAAAAATCATCTTATTTGTAATGGGTAGACATGGGACGCTAAATTGTTGCGTAAATGGGTGAGTGAGAACATTTTTTAGCGTAAACTCAAGCTCGAGGACATTTGTTGATGGTAAGTGAGGAGAGAGCCAAAAGCTCACTTCAAATTTACCAAATATACATCCACACCGTCCTTAAGCCAATGTTAAACCATAAAGACCTCGTGATTCCTAAGTGCATAGTGAATTTATGATTCTGTTGATAGGGAATATACTAGATGGAGCGTTCAAAGAAATTTAGGATTAATGACCACCCTATAGCCATCATACATAGATGAGTACAAGTGTAACCTTCAAGCATTGCAACTTTAATTTTATGATTGAGATTATTTATGTTTGATTTTGCATTATAGATGTATGTGTATATTAATTTCTAGAGTTTGCTATATGAGATTTATCTTGAGAATTGCTTTGGGAGTATTTGCTAGCTTCTATTTGTTCTTACGTTTACTTCTACCCCTTTGTTTCGTTTTGTTTTACTTTGTCGGGACAACAAAGATTTGAGTTGGGGGTCTTGATGTCTCCCTAATTGTTCTTATTTTAGACCCTTGGGAGACATCATTTTTAATGTTTATTTGAATATTTTGATAGACTTTTGAGTTTAAAATGCAATAATCCGGAATTCCTATTTTATTTCTAGTATTTTTGATTTATTAAACTTTTGCGCGTAATCTTGTGTATTTTAGTGAAAAGTTTGTAGGTTTTTTATATTAGCTAGGAGAGGAATCCGAGAAGAAAGTCAAAGATCGTGATATAGAGTCAAAGTTTGAAGACGAATCCCGAAAAAAATTATATTTTGGAGCTGCAAATCTGGAAAACAGGCCAACAATTGCTGATTTCGAGGCACTTGCGAGTTGATTTAGCCGCTGACCTTTGAAGAGAAAACGTGCCCCATCGAGTTACGGAAAATTAGCAGGTGATTTCAGGTCAATCGGAGTTATAACGAATCGGGTAGAGCTGTTTTAGTGTAGGTGGTGCATCAGTTACAGGATTTTGGGCTTGGAAAATGGACTTGGGCTTTAAGTTTTTAACTTAAACCTTAATCAAAAGCCTAATCCGTTTTTCTAAGTATAAAAGAGGCTCTTGACTTCTATTTTTCACACAATTCACTTTTTACAAAATAAAACATATGAGAGAAGAAGCAGAAGGAAGAAGAAGAAAGCTGTAGAGCTGGAGAGTGTCTATATCTCCATTATCAGCCAAATCCAATTTCGGAAATTAGGTCTTTCTTATTTTTAATTCTGTAAAACATTATGAATTCCATTTCTTTTAATTTAGTTTTATTTTCTATTAGCATGAGCTAATTTCTTCATAATACTTAAGAATGCATAATGGGTGAATCCCTATTCTGTTAAATTTCATATGTCTGAATTTGGGTTTTTATAAATTAAATTAAATTGGGTGTTTTACATTATTCTGTAAATTGAGATTATTTACTGTTTTTGGAGTGATCAACTAAGAACAGGTGTTAGTATCTAGGTTATTCCACATATGTGGCGTGTGGATCATCCTGAGGGGGGGTTTAGGTATGGACTTAATTACTCAATCTGAAATAAAAACTATTTGACTTTGACGAGCGTAGTTAATTTTAGGGCCAATGAGGTAATTTTACTTAATCATTCGAAAGTGGATCATATTTACCCTGACGGGACTAGTGACACTCTAGAATAGCCTTGTAGTCCACCCTGACGGGGTACAAGGAATTTAGAATCCCGACCAATGTATTTGACCAATTTAACCCTTAAGCAACATATGTGATGAAATAGAATTAGGAGGATCCCTAGCGTCTCTCAAGTACTGCCTTTTCATATTTGCGTTTTACCTTCATTTACTTGAATCTTAGTATTTACTTGCATTTTTTCTTTAGTTTTTCATACCTAGAATTAATACAAAACAACCAATCAATCATTATATCTTTTAATTGCTTTCATAAGTGCAACCAATCATTACTTGATAAGCATTGTAGTTAACCAACCGTCCCTGCGAATGAATCTGTAATCACTATTATTACTTGGGACAACCGTACACTTGCAGTTGTGGTTCAATTACCTTTTGCATTTGTTTAGAACACACAAAGGACCACCAACAGTTGTAAAGAGATTGTTATCTAATCAACTTCTTACCATATCAAATCATAACCTAGCCTCTCCAACACGAATTTTTCAGACCCAAACCTTATAAATACACCTTGAAGCTTGTTTAAAGCTCCACAACAAACACAAAAACAACAACAAATCTCTCATCCATCCTCCATAAACACATAATCTCCATCAAATTCATTACACTACACCATAAAATGCCGCTAAAGACTATCAAGCTATCAAGAAGTCTTCCAAGAACAATAAAATAAACCTTCTTCTACCATTATTAATCATTCATCCAACCTAGAAACTCAAGCCACACCAAGCTTTCTTAACTTTATTCTATTGTTGGTTTAACTTGAGTCGTAAGTTAATTAGAGATGACAAACAGAACAGATGCCATGGATTATAAGAGGAAATGTTCAATTTCAGGGAAGAATGAGAGATCGCTTGGAGCCACAATTGAAAAGACCATTGACCTTGATGAGCCTAGTGAAAATAAACCAAAGATAGAGGCACCATCAAAACCACTACGAAGATATTAACAGCTAGAATGAGTGTACCACCAAGGCCTAAAACAAAGACACCAATCCAAGATAAAAGTTCTTCTTCAAATCTTCATGAAAATTCAGACATGCCCCTAGCATGGGAAATTAAATTACAGGATGAAATTAATTATTTAAAGAAATAATTTGCTGCTTGCTGGGAGGAAATTTCAACGATTAATTAGGTATTAAACGAAGTAATTGAAGACTTGGATATTGATAATTATGCTTCTTCTTCGGAAGATAATTTGTTGGATCATTATGGCCAGGTACCAAGTTCTAATTCTTCTTCCTAAATTCTTGTAAGCATTAGTTTAGGTAGTTTTAAATTGTATTTATTTATTGAGTCTTTTTCGAGTCGTGGGGACACGACTCACTTTTGAGTTGGAGGTGGGGATTCGTTGTCCTCATCTTCATTTTTGTTTTTGCATAAAATTTAATTTTTTTTAGGTTTGAATTGGTATAGAATATATTGAATGTACACATTGAGCATGATTTAATTAAGTTAATTATAGTAAGTAGTATGTTTTTTAAAGGTCTCACAAATATGTTTAGTATGCATGTATGAAAAAAGGAAATAAAAGATAGAAAAGTTAATGAGCAATGCTAAGAAGTCATGTTGAAACTTAGGGAGAGTTATTTGGTGTGTAGAACATGAGGTTTGAAAGTAGTTAAAAACCCACTTGTCTATGAACTAGTAGTGAAAAAGTAACAACATCCGGTAGTTAGAAAAGTGAATAAGGCAGTTCTTTCATATTGAAGCTACTTGAAGCCTTTTAGCTTTCTCACCCTATTAATTGATTATATGATTATGTATCCATCTTAGCCCATCTGAGCCTTTCTAAAGCCTTTTTATTTTAACCAAATTATAAGCCATACCCCTTAGTTTATAGGACTTATCCATATGACCCGAACTCGAATCGCAAAACCTGAGACAACTCGTTTCAGAGCTTGAGTTTGGGGTGGTGGGTTTCTTCATTAGGGAACATTGGGTTTGGGAAATTTTAATTGTGATATTATTGATGATAAAAAAAGTTAGTATTGTAACCCTATGTCAGGGTAAGAGTAAATGAAAAAAGCTGATAAGCATGAATTGAAAAGAAAAAAATATATGAGAAAAAATAGCGTGATATCTCAACATCAAAAAAGAGATTCATAACTAGAAAAAATAAAAAAATTATATGAAAAGAATATATATTTGGACCGGCAAGGTGGAATTTATATATCATCATAAAGAGGCTTTATTTGGGATTATTTGGGGATGGACATTAAAGCATCGAAACTGGGTTGAGTGAGAAAATCTTTGAGTGCAAACTCAAGCTCTAGGGCGTCTCGTTAATGGAATGTGAGGAGAGAGAGCCAAAATCTCACTTTTCATTAGTCAAATATACCACACCATCCCTAAGCCACGTTTTAACCATAAAGACTAAGGATTTGTAGCTACTTGGTGGAGAAACAATAGAGCTATTAGGTTGTAGGTGGATGGACCATTGGATTCTATATTAGGAACTATGAACAACCTATAGCCATTAACCTGAATTAAGTTGAAAATATCTCCTTTAGGCATTGCGAAGTTAATCTGGACTGAAATTTATGGAATGTTGATTATGTGTATATTAGGTTAAGTGTGAATTATTTCTTTAGCGTACTACATGAGACTTTTTAGATATTTTCTCCAGGATCATTCATTGTGTTTTATTCTTTTTCTCATCTTACTTCTTCTTTTCTGTTTAATTAATTGACTACCCTACTGTTCTTTATCTTTACTGTATCGGGACGATACAACTTTGAGTTGGGGGTCTTGATGTCTCCCTATTCTTGATGAATTAATCTAGCTTGGAGACATCATTTTAGAAGTATTTATTAGGTTACATGTCGATTTTTATTCATAATTGTCTAATTTCCTATTTTTGGTCTTGATTTGATTATTTTATTATATTTAGAGCATTTTAGGTTTAATTGTTTGTTAAATGTAAAGCTTTAAAGATATATGGAAATTAATTTGATGTCAAGTCAATTCTAAGAGATAAAGGAAAGAGGATATGCTTGGAAATTGGAGATAAAGGAAGTATAATATAAGTATGAAAAGATAAAGTTTCCAAATAAATCTGAATTCCAGCAGCTACATCCACAAAATTGATCATAACTCAAAAACAGCTGGGAATTTGGAAGAATGGTCTAAAGAACGCGTCCATTGGAGATGTATTAAAGAAGTTACTGACAAAACAAAGCAACAACAAGTTATTACCATTTTATATATTTTAGGGTTACGAAATTGAGTTGGGCTAGAAGTCCAATACTTGTCTTCCACTCTAAGAAAACGTTTTAGGTTTTCCTAAACCCTATAAATACACCCTTTAATCAGTAGAAACACATCCCTGTCCAATCCTTAAGCCAAGAAGAAGCTTACAACATGAGAAGAGAAGTCTGAAAGGAGTTGTACACCATATTATGTCTTCACAAGCCTTCGAATTTGTAATTATTTTCTTTTATTTCTTTAGTATGAACTAATTTACTTGTACCTTGAGTTTTAGCATATATGTATGAAACCTAGACTTGTTTTACATCTATCTAATTTGGGATACCTTCGTATTTAAATTGAATTCATGTTTATTCAATGTTTTATGTGCTCTTATATATTGTCTGTTCTCCTAACGAGGCCTGGCGTATAGGATTGCCGTAATAGTAGTTAAATGGTCACCTGGAAGGGGTGTCTAATTATTGAAACACCACGTAAATTTCTAGTGTATGGTAGTAATCCTGACAAGATTTGCCTAACTAGATAAACATTAGGGTTTGATTTAATCACCAATCATTATTAGAAGGCCAGTCTTACTTAGGAACCTTGTGGCTTATGAACACCTCAATTAAGTCACCTCGTGATTGTGAGGTCACCGCCCTAGTTCGCTCTCCGGGGATAGGGAGGAATTTAGAATCCTGGTTATTTCAATTCTACATAATTCACCCTTACATGTTTAGAATAAACAAGGCTAGTGGGGATTACTTGCTAGTTTCCCGAGCTATATTTAGTCTTTTACTTTCTTGCGTATTATTTAATCTAGCTTTTATATTTGCACTTGATAATTTGCATAAGTTCTCTCTAACTTTCGTAGTCTCTGGGAACAAATCTGATTTATCATTAAAAATTGCATACGTCCTGTAATACTTGCAATACCGTGCTAGGCTAGGGTGTCTATTTCTTCACTTATTTATATCATATTTTTATCACACCCTAGTCGACACCATTTGTATATGCTTTATTTGCTTGTTTTTAATTTATTATTAGAGTCTTTTCCGAGTCGTGGGGACACATCTCATATTTGAGTTGGGGGTGTGGGGATTCGTTGTCTCTAATCTCCATTTTTCTGTGATTTTACTTATTTTGGAAGAAATGAAATTTTTTGATACATGGGATTTAGATATAGAGTGAGTTTAATATCTTGTAAGCATAAGTGTAGTAAGTTAATGATAGAAAGTAATATGTTTATGAGCTGCTTTATTTCGTATGCTTTGAGTATTTACAAGAAACGCACATTGATAGTAAAGAAAAGATTAGTAAGTAATGCGGTAGAAGTATGCTAGATCTTAGGGCGCCTTGAGAGGTATGTAGGCTGTGAGATATAAAGCTAGTTGATAAACTGATGTCTCCTTAATTGCTCTTATTTTCGACCCTTAGGAGACATCATTTTTGGTGTTTATTTAATTAATTCGATAGACTTTTGGACTAAATATGCAATAATATGATTTTCCTCTTTTATTTCTAGCATTTTTGATTTATTAAGCTTTTGCGCGTAATATTGGTATTTTTAGTGAGTATTTTACAGGTTTTAGATGTTAGCTAGAAGAGGAATCCGAGGAGAAAGTCAAAGATCAAAAGATAGAGTCAAGACTTGAAAAGAAATCCCGAAGATATTATTTTTAGAGCTGAAAATCCATTTTCCAGGCCATAGATAGCTGATTTCGAGGTGCTTAAGCGATGATCTAGCTGTTGATCTCTGAAGAGAAATCATTCCTTATCGAGTTACGGAACTTTAGCATCTGGAATGAGGTCAATCGGAGTTGTAACGCATCGGGAAAAGCCGTTTTAGTGAAAGGTGTATCAGCAGTTACGGGATTTTGGGCTTAGAAAGTGGGCTTGGACATTTAATTAATATTCTATTTTCTGGTCCAAGCCCTAGAACGAATTTGCACATATAAAAGGAGGTCTGGACTTCTATTTTACACACAATTTCACATTCTGCAAGATTAAAAACACCAGAGAGAAGCAATTGAAGGAAGGAGAAGAAGCTACAAGAGCTGGAGAGGGTCTATATCTCCGTTCGTAGTCATTCCGATTCCAGAAATTAGGTTCTTTTATCTTTTTAATTCTGTAAACAATATGAATTCCTTTATTTTTAATTTCGTATTTCATTTTAATATGAGCTAAGTTTTATATAGTGCTTGAGAACAAACAATGGGTAAATCCCAATTCTTATTAATTAACGAATGTTGAATTTGGGTTTTTATTGAATTAAACTAAATTAGGGCTTTTACTCTTTTCGATAAATCATGAATATTTACTGTTTTTAGCGTCATGAACTAGGAACAGGTAATAGTATTTAGGCTATTCCAATTAGTGGCAATTGGATCATCCTGACGGAGGGTTTAAATACGGAACCATTTATTCAATCTAGGATAGAAGTTAATGATTCTGACGAGCTTAGCTAATCCTAGGGCCAATGAGGTAATAACACTTAATCATCCAACGGTGGATCATATTTACCCTGACCGGACTAGTGACACTTTAGGATCACCTTATAGTCCACCCTGACGGGGTTATAAGGAAATTAGAATCCCGACCATTGTAATTGACTAATTTAGCCCTTAAACAACATAAGTTAAGAAATAGGATAGGGAGGATCCTTGCGTTCTCAAGTGCTACTTCTCATATTGCGTTTTACATCATTTTACTTGCGTCTTAGCTTTTCCTTGCATTTTAATATTTGTCTTTCATTTACTTAGTCTTATAACAAAAACCAAACAAATATATTATTGTCTTTTATTTTCATAAGTGCATCAATCACTATTTGCTAGACATTGTGATCAACCATTCCGTCCTTGGAACGAATCTGTATTATCAGATATACTACTTGGGACAACCGTACACTTGCGGTTGTGGTTCGATTTACATTTGCATTTAATTTAGAACACACAATGGACCACCAAGTTTTTGGCGCCGCTGCCGGGGACGGTAGCGTGTGACCACGGTGTTTATCCTTTAGTGATAAGTGCATTTTATTTTATTTTATCAGTTTTACGCTTTTTGTTTAGTTTCTTTTCAGGTTTTTAGGTTTGGTGTATGCGAAGAAGGCTATTCAAGGATCTAGAGCCAACACCTCCGATCCTTAGTAATCCAGAATCGTTGATCAGACTTGCTAACAAGAGAAGAAGAGAACGAGAAGCTTTAGAGGTAGAAGAGTTAAGTAACAGAATGGAAGAAATCAATCTTCAAGATAATCCACAAGGTCAACTAGGCGCAAATGGCCAACCTTTGGCTCCAGGCGCTGATCCTCCAATTCCACAACCACTGAATCCAAATCCTCAAGTTCAGATAGTGATGAATCAAGATCCGTGGTTTACTAATGGTCCTCCAGAAGTTCCATTCCGTGCTCCAGCTATAGGAGTAGGTGCTCCAGATATTAATGTTCCGCGTTTTCGTCCAGATTCGGGTATGTTAGCTCAGTTCCAGAATTTTGGTAATTTTCGTGGTAGACCAGCAGAAGATCCTTGCAGGGCAGTACAGAAATTCAAACAGATATGTGATTCGTATATCACACAAGGGGTCTCGAGAGAACAGATGTATTTTGCTGCTTTTAAGTTCTTTGTTACTGAGGGAGCAAGTGAATGGCACGGTACGCAAGATCCTACGAAGATCACCAATTGGGACCAATTAGAGATTGCGTTCTTTGACAGGTATTACCCAAGTAACATGAGGTTAGATGCTGAATTAGAATTGACACATTTCCGTCAAGAATATGATGAAACTTTGGGTAAGAGTTGGACAAGATTTCAGATGTGCTTACGTAGAATTCCCAATCATGGCTATTAAGAACAACAACAACTTAAGATCTTTTATAGAGGCCTTGATGGGAAGTCGAGAGAGAAGTTGGATACGCTATGTGGTGCAGGTTTTCTTCAAGTTCAACCCGCTCATGCTAAAATTATCTTAGAGAGAACAGTCAAGAATGAAGTTGGGTGGAATTCAGTAAGAACACCGGTTAAGGGAGTGAATAATGTTGATATAGAAGAGAAATTTGCTACGTTTGAGAATAAGATTCAGAATACTATTGAGCAACAATTGAAGCAGCTTACTTTAGCTGTAAAAGAAGGATTTTCGGGTAAGAAGGTAGCTGTGCATGCTGCACAAGAGGTTTATATGTGTTCGATTTGCCAGGTAGATGATCATGATGAGGAAAATTGTCCAAATAACCAAGAATCCGTGATGTTCATGTCCAATAGAGGTAACTTCAATTCAAGTGGTAATGGATATCAGCCTAACAGAAACCATCCTGGGTTTCAATACTCAAATCCTAATGGGGCAGCCAATCCTACCTATGCGTATCAGCCGCGCCCCCAAGGTAACAACTATAATCCAAGACCACACAACAATTATCAAGGAGGACAGAATCAAGGTAACTATGTACAAAGGCAAGCTACTCAAAATACTCCTCAGAATACATACGATGAAACCTTAAACCAAAAAGCCTTACCTACCCATCCACAAGAAGGAGTAGTCACTCTTCAGAAATCAGTTGAAAGTTTAATTGCTCTCCAAACACAAGCTATGGAACGTCAAAATGCAATCGAAGCCAATATGAGTTTGTTCCAGAATCAGCTAAGCCAAATCAATAAACAACTGAACCAACGTCCACAAGGACAACTTCCAAGCGATACCGAGAGTCCGAAGCAACGCGAAGATTGTAATGCTGTTACATTGAGAAGTGGTAAGAACCTTCCTCCACCTCCTTTTCCCATTATGAAAGAGAAAGAAGTACCAAGAAAGGAAAAGGAAGTGGTGGAAAAAGAGAAAGAAAATGAGAAAGATAGTGAGGTTGAAGAAATAGTGAGAACAAGAGAAGTTCCGAAAAAGAGAGATGATATTGTTAGTAGTCGCCCTCCACCACCGTTTCCATCGCGAGTTCAGAAAAAGGGTGATTTGGGTGATTTTCAGAAATTCTTTAATAGGGTAAAGGGTCTAAGTATTAATATTCCGTTACTTGAGGCGATTCGAGATATTCCTAAGTACACGAAGTTTTTGAAGAGGGCCCTCACTAACAAAAGGCCCTATTGTGATAATGAGATGATTGGTCTTCCAGAAGAGTGTAGCGCGATTTGTCAAAGTAAATTACCTCCGAAGTTAGTAGATCCGGGGAGTTTCACGATTCCCATATCAATTGGAGAAGAATGGAAAGGAAAAGCGCTATGTGACTTGGGAGCTAGCATCAATTTGATGACCAAGTCGATCTTTGACAAGCTAAAAATTGGAAACGCAAGACCCACTTCTATGGTCTTGCAAACGGCGGACAGGTCTCTTGCTCATCGTGAAGGCCGCATTGAGGATGTCCTTGTTAAGGCAGGTACACTTATATTTCCTGTTGATTTCGTAATCCTTGAATACAATGCAGATAGAAATGTCCCCATTATTTTGGGTAGACCATTCCTAGCTACAGGGAGAACATTGATCGATGTAGAAAATGGCGAATTAACAATGAGGAAACAAGATGAGGAAGTGAAATTCAATGTATTTCGAGCTATGAAATTCCCAGATTCTCAGGAAGATTGCTTCAGAATGGATGTAGTAGAGCAAGCATCGCAAGAGGTATTTAATTGTTTAAATTTTGATGATATTTTGCAGGCTGCTTTAACATTAGATTCACCTGAGATGATGGAAGAGCTTACTGAAACAATAGCAGCTCTCAATTCTGAAAATCCGAAGTATAGGCGTCCTGCCTATGAACCTGTGAGAGAACCGGGGGAGATTGTTCCTAAAAAGAAGCCTTCAATTGAATCTCCTCCGGAATTGGAAGAAAAACCATTGCCAGCACACTTGAGGTATGCGTATTTAGGTACTAATGAAACTCTACCTGTTATTGTTTCAGCTAATTTAACAGGTCCTCAAGAAGATAAACTGTTGCGTGTGTTAAGAGCAAACAAAGAAGCAATAGGTTGGACAATTGCTGACATCAAAGGCATTAGTCCATCCTATTGTCAACACAAAATCATACTTGAAGATGTTAACGCACGCTCAGTTGAAGGTCAAAGAAGATTAATGCCTGCTATGAAAGATGTGGTAAAGAAAGAGGTGATCAAGCTTTTAGATGCGGGGATTATTTATCCCATTTCGAGTAGTGAATGGGTGAGTCCGGTTCAGTGTGTACCGAAGAAGGGAGGAATGAAAACAGTTCTTAATGATAAAAATGAAGCGATTCCTTCAAGAACGGTAGTTGGATGGAGAGTTTGTATGGATTATAGAAAGCTGAACAAGGCCACCAGAAAAGATCATTTCCCTTTACCCTTCATAGATCAGATGTTAGATAAATTAGCCGGAAGAGAGTATTATTGCTTCTTGGATGGTTATTCAGGGTATAATCAAATTTACGTGGCTCCAGAAGATCAACATAAAACAACATTTACATGCCCCTTTGGTACTTTTGCATATCGTAGGATGCCATTTGGGTTGTGTAATGCTCCTGCTACCTTTCAAAGATGCATGATGGCCATCTTCTGGGATATGATCGATAACTTTCTTGAAGTGTTTATGGATGATTTCTCTGTATTTGGTGATGATTTTGATAAATGTTTAGACAATTTAGAGAAAGTGTTAATCAGATGCAAAGAAACAGATTTGGTATTAAACTGGGAGAAGTGTCATTTCATGGTTCGCGAAGGTATTGTTCTGGGTCACAAAGTTTCGAGTGTTGGATTGGAAGTCGATAGAGCGAAGATTGAGGTAATTAAAACTCTTCCCCCTCCTGTTTCTGTTAAAGGGGTAAGAAGTTTTCTAGGCCATGCTGGCTTTTATAGGCGATTTATCAAAGATTTTTCTAAGATTGCGAAACCGTTATGCAACTTACTTGAAAAGGAGTCCAAATTCCTTTTTGATGAAGCTTGTTTAGCGGCTTTCAAAGCAATCAAGGAAAAGCTTATTTCTGCTCCTATAGTAATGCCTCCAGATTGGAATTTACCGTTTGAGGTTATGTGTGATGCGAGTGATTTATGTATTGGAGCTGTATTAGGACAAAGAAAAGAGAAAGTTTTTCATTCGATTTATTATGCTAGTAAAACTTTTAATGGTGCTCAGATCAATTATACAGTTACAGAAAAGGAGTTGCTAGCGGTTGTGTATTCATTCGATAAATTTCGCTCTTATCTTCTTGGAGCGAAAGTTATTGTTTATACAGATCATTCAGCGATTCGATATCTTATGGAGAAGAAAGATGCTAAACCAAGGTTAATCAGATGGGTTTTATTGCTTCAAGAGTTCGATTTAGAGATCAAGGATGGAAAAGGGTGCAAGAATCAGGTTGCAGATCATCTATCGAGATTAGAAGGTTCAGAGTTGAATAGTGGTACTGAAGCGGTTAGAGAAGAATTTCCTGATGAGAATCTATTCGAAGTTCGTGACTATGAAGCCCCTTGGTACGCGGATATTGCAAACTTAGTGGTAAGTGGTTCTTTTCCTGAAGGTTCAACTTATCAAGAGAGAAAAAGATTAGCTCACCGTGCAAGACAGTTCTTTTGGGAGGATCCGTTCCGCTATAAAGTGTGTGCTGATCAGATGGTAAGAAGATGTGTAGCCAAGGAAGAAATTGAGGCGATTATAGCTGGGTGTCATGATTCACCTTACGGTGGACATTTCAAAGGAGATCGAACTGCTGCTAAGGTATTACAATCTGGTTTCTATTGGCCTTCTATTATAAAAGATTGTCATGAATATACTAAAAGATGTAATAGATGCCAATTTACCGGAAACATATCCAAGAGGGATGAGATGCCACGTAATAATGTATTAGAAGTTGAAATATTTGATGTTTGGGGTATAGATTTTATGGGTCCGTTCGTTCCTTCAAATGGCAACCTCTACATCTTATTAGCTGTTGATTACGTGTCTAAGTGGGTAGAAGCGGTGGCTTTACCTACCAATGATTCTAGAGTGGTGATTAAGTTCTTAAAATCACATATTTTCACTAGACATGGAACTCCAAGGGTGATTATTAGCGATGGAGGTACTCATTTCGTTAATAAATATTTGAAGACTGTTCTAGAGAAATATGGAGTGAGACATCGTGTGTCTACCGCTTATCATCCACAAGCCAATGGTCAAGCCGAAGTATCAAATCGTGAGGTAAAATCTATTTTAGAGAAAACCGTTGGTCCTACAAGAAAAGATTGGTCTATGAAATTAGATGATGCACTTTGGGCATATCGAACTGCTTTCAAAACTCCAGTAGGTGCTTCTCCGTATCGAATGGTATATGGTAAGGCTTGTCACTTACCTCTTGAGTTAGAAATGGGTGCCTATTGGGCTATTTCTAAGTTAAATTTAGATCCTACGCTAGCTGGTGAGAATCGAATGATGAAACTCAATGAGCTTGATGAATTTAGATTACATGCTTATGAAAATGCTAAGCTTTATAAAGAAAATACTAAAAGATGGCATGATAATCGGATTCGAGAGAAGAACTTTGTAGTGGGACAAAGAGTGTTGAAATATAATTCGAAGTTCAGTAATTATCCGGGGAAATTAAGATCGAAGTGGTCGGGTCCTTACATTGTAACCAAGGTTACACCTCATGGAGCTATAGAGATAGAACATCCACTTGAGAACCGTACATTCATGGTGAACGGGCATCGTTTAAAAATTTATCATGGAGGTGAAGACACCGATCGTGCAAAAGACACACATCCCGGAGAGGTCATGTACCTCCTCGAAGCTCCTTAGAAGCACGAGGTAACCCGTCCAGCTTAACGACGTTAAACAAAAGCCAATTCCTTGTATATTAATTTAAATATTTCAATTTCCGTAGTGTAAATTAGTTAAAGTTTTCGTTGATTTTAGTTTTATTTTTAAGAAATGAGGAAGGGTGTTTGTTTTTGATGATTTCAGGGGTATAATGGTCATGAGTTTGGGGTCAAACGATGGAAAAAACGGAGAAAAATTGAAGTCCACAGCAGGTTTGACCGGCTAGCCGGTGAGCTGGCCGGCATACCGGCCAAACGAGCAGATAGACCCCAACTCCCTGACCACTGCGTCAGCGACAACGCAGCAATGCTGCGTCTTCATTCGCGCCAGCGAGAAAGCGCCGGCATGCCGGTCAACTGACCGGCTAGCCGGCCAACGAGGAAGAATGTTCTGGTCCTTGCGTCAGCGACGACACAAGGTTGCTGCGTCATCAAATGCGCCATCGAGATTTCACCGGCATGCCGGCGGATCCGCTGGCTAGCCGGTCAAGGATTTCAAATTCTCTGATCATTGCGTCAGCGACGACGCAATATACTTGCGTTTTGAGGTAAAAAAAAAAGTCGAATTTAGTAATTTTTTCCGCCGCCCTCTCGCCCGGCATGCCGGCGGATTCGCCGGCTAGCCGGCCAGCTGTTACGAGAGGCGGTTTTGACTTCATTAAACCTAGTTTTTTTTGCCTCTTTTCCAAGCCAAACCTTATAATCCGAATTCTTGCCTCCACCTACTCCGAAAATCATCAACAAACAGCTATAAAATCATCAAATCAAGCCTTCTATCATCACAAAAACACAAAATCAACTCACATCCTCTCCAAAACATCATCAAATTTCACCTTTTCTCCAAAAATTTCCTCTTCCCAACCTTGAAATTAAACCCAATTCTTTCAAAATCTCTCTCTAATATCCTTAACCCATCTCATATTCCACCTAGTCCTTCAAGTTTTAAGCCTCAAAACATCAAATTTCAAAGCTTTTCTCTAGCTTTTTCTCTATTTGAAGTTTTGAGTTTGGGGTGAAAAGAGATGACTAACAGAACTGATTCCATGTGTAACTATCGAAGAAACATACCAAGAAACAGGAACACTGTTGGAGCTAGCCCAGACCAAGCAATTGAGATTCCGGATTCGCGATCCAAAAAGACTGTCCAAAACCCAATTGCTCCGAAACGAAAAGAAAATCCAAGTAAGGCTAATCCGAAAAAGAGCAGGTTAATTGATGAGAGTGATGAAGAAAGTGAGGAAGAAGTTGAAGAAGAGATTGAAGAAACTGAACAAGAAGTTCCCGAAGAACCAGTGCAACAACCAAAAGCTCCGCGTAGGAAAGCTTGGGCTCAAAAGCCTAAGAGAGTCTTCGTTCCTTGGGATACTCAGGTTCGTGATCGAATTGAATTTTTGAAGTTTGGTGAGGAGATGAATCTTCCTAAAGGTATTATGACTAGTGCTTATAAAGATTATGGTGTTACTTGTGATAAATTGGGTTGGAAGGAATTGAGAGAAAGGAAGCTTGAGTATATTCCTACCTTGGTGCGAGATTTTTATGAAGGAATCGCCTTCTCAAAAGAAGCTGTTATTATTCTCAAAAAGGTAGTTCCTTTCTCCGTTGAGCATATTCGTAAATCATTAAAATTACCCGAGTTTTCCGGAATATGTCCGTTTCAAGAATCTCTTAAAGAACCTTCGTTTGATTATGAATCCCTTTGGGGAAAAGTGATTGTTGATGGGGCCCGCCCAATTCCCGAAGGAGAGAGATATCCTGGACAGATGTATAGTAGTAACTTGCTACCATGTGCTAAGATTTGGTCACGTTTCATAATTCCTACCTTCTTCGGAGTTAAACACATATCGGAAGTGAAGAAGGAGCATCTTTTGTTCATTAAATGTATTATTGAGGAGAAACCCATGGATGTTGCTCGTGTGATATATGATACCATCATGGAATTTGCTAGAATTCCTACTTCACAACAAAATCTCAAATTTCCTTGTACCGTCACTACTATGTGTTTAGACGCAAAGGTTCCGCGTAAAGACGCAGAGATTGATCGTGTTGTAGTGTGTGAGAATATGGGTTTAACTTTGGTCAAGAATATTCATGATGAGGTGGTGAAAGCGACAAGGAATCCTAGAGCTCCTCTAAAGAAGAAGATGCATACAACTGATGAGTTGGAAGCTAAAGTGAAGGTGTTAGAAGAGAACCAAGTGAAGATAATTGCGTCTTTAGGAAACGTTACAAAAGAATTAGAACTTCTCCGAAACATGTTAATGGGGGTGAGCACAATTCAACACGCCACCTATGGTATTCTCACGCAAGAGAAAGTTCATGGACGCAACACCGATAACCAGCCTCGCGCTGGTTAAGATACGTTTTCTCTCCCTTTCGCGTTTTAGTTAGTTTAGTTTATTTTTATTGCGTTGAGTCTTTTCGAGTCGTGGGGACACGACTCATTTTTGAGTTTGGGGTGGGGTTCTTTGCCTCATCCCAGTTTTTATGTGTTATATGTTTTATTTGCTTTCAATAAAAATAATTTTCGGAGTTGCGTTTGACTATAGAAGATTTTAAATGTCCCTTTTAAGCATACTTTTGATGAATCTATGATAGTAAATAGTGGACTTTAGGGAATAACATAAAACGCACTTACAATTGCATGCGAACATAGGTATTTGATAGGAAAAATTAATGAACAATGCAAATGAAGTAAGCTTGTACTTAAGGAATATGTTTGGTGTGTAGAACGTGAAATCCTAATTAGTAGAGAACCCACCTAGATATGAACTAAAGACAAGCTATGTACTTAGGAAAATGATAGGGGCAGTTCTTTGTTAGCCATTTGAAGCCTTTTAGCTTGCTATCCCTTATTAAAATTTTATCCGTCTTAGACCAAGTTTGAGCCTTAAACCTTTTCTTTTGTAGCCACGATATAAGCCCATTATCCTTTAGATTATTAGGCATGACCAAATGACCCGCACTTGAATCACAACCCTGAGACTTGTCTTGAGCTTGAGTTTGGGGTGGTGGGACCACATTTGGGAAGATACATTGGGAAGGGATTATATGTGTTTGTATTGAGGCACAAAAATGTAGATGATATTATTATTTGTAACCCTTTGCCGATATTTGAAAAAAAAAAAAAAAAAAATTATAAGAGACATGACCTTTCACACTAAAATGAGGGTCATTTGTATCTTACAAAAAAAAATGAAAAATAAAATAAAAGAAAGAAAAAATGAATAAATCGGCAAAGTGGAATATTTTTGGAAATCATCTTAGATTTATTTGGGTTGACATTGGGGACGCAACTTTAGCGCGTCAAATGGGTGAGTGAGAACATTTTTGAGCGTAACTCAAGCTCGAGGACATGTGGATGGTAAGTGAGGAGAGAGCCAAAAGCTCACTTCAAATTTACCAAATATATATCCATACCGTCCTTAAGCCAATATTAAAACCATAAAGACCTCTTGATTCTTAAATACATAGTGAATTTATACTTCTGTTGATAGGGAATATTTAGGTGGAACATTCAAAGCGATTTATGATTAATGACCATCCTATAGCCAGCATACAGATATGAGTACAAGTGTAACCTTCAAGCATTGCAACTTTAATTTTATGATTGAGATTATTTATGTTTGATGTTGCATGATTAGTGTATGTATATGTTAGTTCTTAAAGTTTTGCTATATGAGATTTATCTTTAGAATTGCTTTAGGTTTATTTGCTAAGCTTCTATTTGTTCTTGCGTTTACTTCTACCCCTTGTTTTGTTTTGTTTTGCTTTGTCGGGACGACAAAGGTTTGAGTTGGGGGTCTTGATGTCTCCTTAATTGTTTTTATTTTCGACCCTTAGGAGACATCATTTTTGGTGTTTATTTAATTAATTCGATAGACTTTTGGACTAAATATGCAATAATATGATTTTCCTCTTTTATTTCTAGCATTTTTGATTTATTAAGCTTTTGCGAGTAATATTGGTATTTTTAGTGAGTATTTTACAGGTTTTAGATGTTAGCTAGAAGAGGAATCCGAGGAGAAAGTCAAAGATCAAAAGATAGAGTCAAGACTTGAAAAGAAATATCGAAGATATTATTTTTAGAGCTGAAAATCCATTTTCCAGGCCATAGATTGCTGATTTCGAGGTGCTTAAGCGATGATCTAGCTGTTGACCTTTGAAGAGAAATCATTCCTTATCGAGTTACGGAACTTTAGAAACTGGAATGAGGTCAATCGGAGTTGTAACGCATCGGGAAAAGCCGTTTTAGTGAAGGTGTATCAGCAGTTACGGGATTTTGGGCTTAGAAAGTGGGCTTGGACATTTAATTAATATTCTATTTTCTGGTCCAAGCCCTAGAACGAATTTGCACATATAAAAGGAGGTCTGGACTTCTATTTTACACACAATTTCACATTCTGCAAGATTAAAAACACCAGAGAGAAGCAACTGAAGGAAGGAGAAGAAGCTACAAGAGCTGGAGAGGGTCTATATCTCCGTTCGTAGTCATTCCGATTCCGGAAATTAGGTTCTTTTATCTTTTTAATTCTGTAAACAATATGAATTCCTTTATTTTTAATTTCGTATTTCATTTTAATATGATCTAAGTTTTATATAGTGCTTGAGAACAAACAATGGGTGAATCCCAATTCTTATTAATTAACGAATGTTGAATTTGGGTTTTTATTGAATTAAACTAAATTAGGGCTTTTACTCTTTTCGATAAATCGTGAATATTTACTGTTTTTAGCGTCATGAACTAGGAACAGGTAATAGTATTTAGGCTATTCCAATTAGTGGCAATTGGATCATCCTGACGGAGGGTTTAAATACGGAACCATTTATTCAATCTAGGATAGAAGTTAATGATTCTGACGAGCTTAGCTAATCCTAGGGCCAATGAGGTAATAACACTTAATCATCCAACGGTGGATCATATTTACCCTGACGGGACTAGTGACACTTTAGGATCGCCTTATAGTCCACCCTGACGGGGGTATAAGGAAATTAGAATCCCGACCATTGTAATTGACTAATTTAGCACTTAAACAACATAAGTTAAGAAATAGGATAGGGAGGATCCTTGCGTTCTCAAGTGCTACTTCTCATATTGCGTTTTACATCATTTTACTTGCGTCTTAGCTTTTCCTTGCATTTTAATATTTGTCTTTCATTTACTTAGTCTTATAACAAAAACCAAACAAATATATTATTGTCTTTTATTTTCATAAGTGCATCAATCACTATTTGCTAGACATTGTGATCAATCATTCCGTCCTTGGAACGAATCTGTATTATCAGATATACTACTTGGGACAACCGTACACTTGCGGTTGTGGTTCGATTTACATTTGCATTTAATTTAGAACACACAATGGACCACCATAAACCCATTTGATGAATGTGCTTAAGGTAAGAGAATAACGAAATTGCATAGTTTATAAAGTGATTAAGGCGGTTCTTTGATAAGCCCCTTGTTGCCATTTAGCTTGCTATCCATCTATTATATTATTATCCTTCTCATCCCCTTCTAACTTTTCTAAATCCTTTTTATTAGCCATGTTATAATTCATATCCCTTTATATTTTGGGACTTTTCCATATGACCCGCACTCAAATCGCGATGCATAGACAATTGTTTTAGATCTTGAGTTTGGGGTGGTGGGTCCACCATTATGGAAAAAATTATTGGGTTGGGAATTTTAAGCTTATGTATTTGTGCTCTATTCTTATTATTGAGGATGATTCACAAGTTTATGATATTGTAACCCTTTGCCGGGGTAAAAGTAAATGAAAAAAGTTATGAAAAGAATATATTAGAAAAAAAATTAGCATGATATCTCACATCAAAAAGAGAATCATAGCTATACAAAATAAAAAAACTGATATGAAAAGATGGAAAATATTTGGACTGGCAAAGTTGAATTTTAATGTGATCATCTTTATGCTTTAGTATTAGATTATTGGGGATGCTAATCAGTGTATCAATTCATTGGGTTGAGTAAGAATGTTTTATGAGAGTAACTGGTGGGGCCTAGGGTGTGATAAAATAAGATATAATTAACGTGCAAAATAACACCCTAAAGCTACACGGTTCTGCAAGTATACAGATCGTATGCAAGTTTTAGTTAAAAGATTAAGATTCGTTCCGCAGAGACTACGAAGGTTAGGAGAATCTTATGCAAATACCAAGTGCAAATAAATTAAAGATAGAACAACTAAACGCAAATAAAAGTAAAGACAAATAAAGATGGATTTGATTTTCTAATTATCTAATTGAAACTAAGAATTAAAAGACAGAAAATAAATATGAAAGAGAAGTGATATGAGAATATAGCTCGAGTCATTAGCATGTAATCCCCACTAGTTTTGCCGTTCTAAACATGTAAGGGTGAATTATGTAGTATTTCCCTAATCGGTCCCAATTCGCTATCGGTAGTTTCAAATAGGATTTACCTGTGTCAATAAGGCTTCCTAAGCAAACTTTTCCTGTAATTGGTAAATAGTCACAAGAACTAAACCATAGTGATTGTCTAGCTAGGTTGGGTTGTCAGATCATACCTAATACTAGACGTTATGTGCTAAACATGCAATTAAACACCGTTGTCAATGGTGACCTAATTACTAGATGGTAATTCTAAATGGCTGCAGTCCACAAGAACACAGAATATAAATCCAAACACATAAACAGAGAATAAAAACTATAATTCAATTTAAAACATTAAATTCCCAAATTAGATAGATGTCAATCAAAACTAGGGTTCATACATATATGCTAAAACTCAAGCTAAAGAAATTTAGTTCATGAAAGAAAAGAAAGAAATTACAAATTTAAAGGTAGAAGAAGTCATTGTGATGAACAGCTCCTTCCAGACTTCTCTCTTGTGTTGTAAGCTTCCTCCTTGTTTAAGGTTTCACCAAGGATAATTTAAGAGTGTTAAGAGGCTGTATTTATAGTGTATAGGTTGACCTAATTCGTTTCTTGGAGATAAGGCCAAGTAATAGACTCCAAGCCCAACTCAAATTCGTAAGGAAATAAAGATAAACACTGCTGGACCGTTTTGGGCATATCTTCTTCGTTATTGGTCGGTTTGAGCTCCATAAGATACCGAAAAAATCGTAACAGAATTATCTATGTCCCTATGAAAGGAATCTTTCAAAATCGGCTTCCTTGTAGGAGTAATTACCACTTCTTTAGGCGTGTGCTGCTGAAATTCAGATTAGGCAGCTTTTCCTTTTCCATGTTTTTAGCCTTTGTTTCCTTTATCTCCAATTACCATGTAAATCTCTTTCCATAAGTTGTTGTCTTTGAATTGGAATCTAATTAATCTCCATAATTATCTTTAAAGCTTCACACTAAATAAACAATTAAACCCAATATGCTCTAAAAATATTATGTTCCTACATCAAGACTCAAAATACGAAAGTGCACTAAACTAAGCTAAAATCAACCTATAAACTAATAAATAAGCCTAAAATGATGTCTCAGAAGTATATTTTATTATAAATAATGAGGAGACATCAAGACCCCCAACTCAAAGTTTTATCGTCCCGATACAGTAAAAGTAAAGAATAGTAGGGTAGTGAAAATAAACAAGAAGAAGTCGGAGGAGAACAAGAACAAAATATAATGAATGATCCCAGAGCATAAAATCCAAAAAGTCTCATGTAATAATGCTCAAGAAATAATGCACAAATATACCTAATATACATGTAATCAACAATCCATAAATTCAAGTTAAGATTAATTTCGCAATGCCAGAAGGAGAGGATGATAACTTAGTTCAGGTTAATGGCTATAGGTTGTTCATAGGTCCCAAATACAGTATCCAATGTTCCACTTACCTACTATCTAATAGCTCAATTTCTTTTCCATCTAGCAGTTAGAAATCCTAAGGTCTTTGGTTATAACTTGGCTTAAGGACGGGTGTGGTATATTTGGATAATGAAAAGTGAGCTTTTGGCTCTCTCCTCACTAGCCATCAACGAATCGCCCTAGAGCTTGAGTTTTCACTTGAAGATGTTCTCACTCAACCCAATTTATTTGATGCTTTTGATGTCCATCCCCAATATTCCCAATTAAAACCTTTGATGATATAAAATCCACTTTGCCGGTCCAAATATATATTCTCTTTTCACATCAATTTTTCTTTTGTATATCTATGATTCTCTTTTGATGTTGAGATATCACACTATTTTTTTTTCATATATATTCTTTTTATGCCCTTGTTGGCAAAATTAGCTCGTACCTTCTTTTTCATTCACTATTACCCCGACAAAGGGTTACAAGAATAACAATTTCATCATCAATAAAATCACAAAGATAATTCCCAAATTCCCAAAGTTCCCTAATTATGAAACCCACCACCCCAAACTCAAGCTCTAAAACAAGTTTGTCTCAGGTTTTGCGATTCGAGTGCGGGTCATATAGATAAGTCCTAAAACTAAGGTATGGATTATAATGTGTTTCAAATAACAGGCTTTAGAAAGGCTCAGAGGGGCTAAGACGGATAAATAACAATAATATCCAACAAAAGGGTGAGAAAGTCTAAAGGCTTCAAGTGTTTTATTATGAAAGAACTGCCTTAGTCATTTTTCTAACTTCCGGATTTCGTTACGTTTTCATTATTAGTTCATAGACAAGTGGGTTTTCAACTGATTTTAAACCTCACGTTCTACACACCAAATAACTATTCCTAAGTTTCAACGTGAATTCTTAGCATTGCTCATTAACTTTTCTCTCCTTTATTTCCTATTTTCATGCATGTAAACAAGTTTGTTGCATCTTTCAAAAACATACTACTTACTATCATTGACCTAATTAAATCATGCTCAAATAGATACATTCAAGATATTCTATGCCTTAATTCAACCTAAAAGTTTTAAATTTTTATGCAAAAATGAAAAGAAGATGAGGACAACGAATCCCCACCCACAACTCAAAAGTGAGCCGTGTCCCCACGACTCGAAAAAGACTCAAGAATGGAATAAAATTTAAAATAAAACTAACTAAACTACCTAATGCATACAAGCTATTAAGAAAAATTAGAATGACCTACCTGGATGGCCATAGAGATCCATCATATCATCCTCCTCATCCGAAGCTGAAGGATCGGTATAACTATCAATATCCCTTGTCAAGGTCAAATCTTCTATCTGTGATTCCATCTGTATGACTTCTGTCCAAAGTTCTCTGATATCTTCTCGTAATCTTTCTACTTCGTTCTGTAACTTGAGAGCCCAAGGAGGAAGATCATAAACAATTTCAGAGGAAGAGGTAGAAGAACCTTGGTCTTGGATTTTTATTTTCTTCAAAGGCCTCCTTGATGGTATGGACATTCTAGCAGTTAACTTCTTTGGTAGTGGTTGTGCTGGTGCCTTTCCTTTTGATTCTTCAGTAACCTCATCAAGATTGATGGGTTTTTCAATGGTGGCTCCAGGCAATTTCTTATTCTTCCCAAGGATTGAGCACTTTCTCTTGAATTACATAGCTTCAGATCTGTTAGTCATGCTTGATTTACCCACAACTCAAGTTACACCAAGGATGGATTAAAAGTTTAAGAGAATTTGGTGTAGCTTGATGTTGTTGCTTGGAATTTATGAAAGAGAAAAGTTTCTTGATGGATCTTGGAAGAAATCTTTAAAGCTTGATGAATTTGATGGTGTTTAATGGTGTAGTGTGATGAATTTGATGAAGAGATTGTGTTTATGGAAGATGGAGGAGAGGATATGTGGAGTTGTTGTGTCAATTGTGAAGGTTTGCACAAGCTTTAAGATGTATATGTAGTGTTTGGGTCTGAAAAATTCGTATGGAAGAGGCTAGGGTTTATCTTGTTTAGGTAAGAAGTTGATTAGGAAAGAAACTCTTCACAAACCGCCTGGCGCGGTGCACCCCTGCGGTGCATGGGTAGTCCGCAGGGGTAGTCCTTGCGCAACAGCTATTGAAATTTTTGTCCACTGGATTATACCCGAGCTAGCACCCCGTGGCACGTGTTTTGTGCCTGCGGTATAGGGGTGCGGTGCATGGGTAGTCCGCGGGTGCTCCGTAAAAAAACCCGCGGTGCATCATCCCGTGGCACGCGTGTTGTGCGTGCGGACCAGGGGTGCGGTGCACCGCGCCTATCAGGTCTTCTTTTTCTCGCTTCTGGATAAAACCCGTGGTACGGGTTTTCTGGGCACGGTGCATCCCCGCGGTACATGGGTAGTCCGCGGGGTAGTCCGCGCCAGTCCTAGAATTTTTCCATCTTTTTCTTTTTGACCCCAAACTCATTTCCTGCACAATAGCACACTACCTTTCTCCCCTATTAGCTTGTAAACACAATTAAAAATATACACTAACTTAATATTATACACTACAGAGCAAAAAGAACTAATCTAAAAAGCAATTAAAACAAGGGGTGTCTCCCAAGAGCACTTTTGTTTAACGTCTTTGAGTTAGACGTGTACCTCAGGCTAAGCGCATTCAACGAGATGGATTGCCTCCTCTCACCCAAAGTCCGCACTGTCATGGTATCTCTTCAAACGCTGGCCATTCACCATGAATGTTCGTTGCTCGGCCGGATTTTCAATTTCAATCGCTCCATGAGGTGTGACTTTAGTGACAATGTAAGGTCCTCCCCAGCGGGATTTAAGCTTTCCTGGGTAATTCGAAAATCGAGAGTTGTATAATAAAACTTTTTGTCCTATCTCGAAATGCTTTGGACGGAGCCGTTTATCATGCCATCGCTTTTTTTTCTTTTTATAGAGGCGTGAATTTTCATAGGCAAGATAACGAAACTCCTTCAACTGAAATTAATTTGATTAATAATGACGAAATTTCCACCCCTTTCCTTTGATTCCCACGAACTCTTCAGCTCGATTCTTCATAAGTATGGATGGTTCCATCCAAGATTTCGTGGGAAGGGGATCTTCTGGTGGTAACTTGATAGCATAACACCCCTCTGGTGATCCACTCATATTCGCGGTTTCTATACTTCGTTTGTTCGAAAGAATGTCCTTCATGAATTTTAGATGTTTCGGCATTCTTTTGATAGCTTCAACAAACGGCATTTTAATCTCAACCTTGCTCACCATGTCATCGAACTTCTTGAATTCCAGGTCATTGTTCTTCTTTCTGACACGTGAAGGGTATGGTGGTGGAGGGCGTGTATTAAGTTCCACTGATTTTCTCGTCTTTTCAGGTGTCTCAGCTTGGACACTCTTAGGTTTCACTACCTCCTCTACTGTATCTTTGATTATTTCTTTCTCCCTTTGTTCTGGAATAGGGATTGGTTCTGTTTCTGGTCTTGGTGGAGGTAGTTGTTTTCCACTTCGCAATTCAACTACATGGCAAGAATCATCTCTAGGAGCAATAGTATCACTTGGGAGTTGCCCTTTTGGCCGATTTTGTAATGTGCTCGCCATATGTGATAAAGTATGCTCTAGTTGCTTGATAATCTTCTGTTGGGCTTGAATCTTCTGTTGGCTACGACTCATGTTGTTTTCAACTGTTTGCATTAATTGAGCTATACTCGAATTCAAGCGCTGGAGTTGTTCTTGTTTTGCCAATTGCATCGATTGTTTAGGTGGATCTTTCTTTGCCTCTTGACAAACTTTCTTAACAATGGGTGCCTTTTCTTGAATAGGTTGTGGTGGATTATAGGATGGAAGTTGGGGTTGATGATAAGTTTCTTGCTTTCTGACCCAACTCTTTTGCTATGGAGGTTGTTGATAATTAACGTAGCTTTCTTAAGGATAATCATAACTATTAGAGTAATAGTTATCTTGAGGATATGTAACGGAAGCTACTGCTGGATTATTCATACACCCTTCCCACATATGATTTCTTGATCCACAACCTGGACATGAAGGAATTGCGCGTACCGTATTCACCTGAGCAATTGTTCGGGCTTGTTCTTGTAGTTCTTCGAGTTGTTTAGCCAATTCTTTAAGCTTCAGAGATTCTGAAGTGTTTTCTTTTTCCAATCTCTTTGGCCAACTTCTCTCGTTCTCAAGAATTCTTTCCATCCCCAACTCAGCCTCTTCAGGATCTAGCAACACAAAACCTACGTTTCCTAACGAATCTGCTTTCTCTCTTGATTTATCATTAAGGCCTCCATAAAACAAGGTTAAATAATATTCTGGCGAGGATCTATGATAGGGGACATCTCGCCTTCTTTTCTGTAAATCGTAACCATGCTTCACCCAAACTCTCTTCGTCTTTTTGTATAAATTGCTCAAGCTCCAACATATCTTTTAAACGTCTACTAACCGGATAGAAACGGTCTAGGAATCTTGTTTGAAGCTTGTCCCAATCTGGAATAACATGAGGGTATTGGGTATCATACCAATCGCTTGCACATCCGGTCAAGAAGAACTGGAACATCAGGTAATATACTTGCTCCCTAGTAACTCCTCTTACGATATAAGCATCACAGATCTGCATGAATTTCTGAATATATCGGATCGGATCTTGATGTGCAACTCCGCTGAATAATCCATGAGATGCAAATTGAGTTAGCATCCCTGGATCAGGTTTAAATTTCGCGGCTTGGATTTCTGGAGCGCGAATTCCTCGTGGCTCCACTCTAAATTCGATGGGTAGCTCAAGTCTCCTTGGGTTCTCCATCTGTAACTAAATCTGAAAACAAAAACTAAAAAACAAAAGCGTAAAATAGAACTAACTGAAATTAAAAACACAAGATATATGCACAAGAACTAACGATGTAGTCCCTGGCAGCGTCACCAAAAACTTGGTGGGGCCTAGGGTGTGATAAAATAAGATATAATTAACGTGCAAAATAACACCCTAAAGCTACACGGTTCTGCAAGTATACAGATCGTATGCAAGTTTTAGTTAAAAGATTAAGATTCGTTCTGCAGAGACTACGAAGGTTAGGAGAATCTTATGCAAATACCAAGTGCAAATAAATTAAAGATAGAACAACTAAACGCAAATAAAAGTAAAGACAAATAAAGATGGATTTGCTTTTCTAATTATCTAATTGAAACTAAGAATTAAAAGACATAAAATAAATATGAAAGAGAAGTGATATGAGAATATAGCTCGAGTCATTAGCATGTAATCCCCACTAGTTTTGCCGTTCTAAACATGTAAGAGTGAATTATGTAGTATTTCCCTAATCGGTCCCAATTCGCTATCGGTAGTTTCAAATAGGATTTACCTGTGTCAATAAGGCTTCCTAAGCAAACTTTTCCTGTAATTGGTAAATAGTCACAAGAACTAAACCATAGTGATTATCTAGCTAGGTTGGGTTGTCAGATCATACCTAATACTAGACGTTATGTGCTAAACATGCAATTAAACACCGTTGTCAATGGTGACCTAATTACTAGATGGTAATTCTAAATGGCTGCAGTCCACAAGAACACAAAATATAAATCCAAACACATAAACAGAGAATAAAAACTATAATTCAATTTAAAACATTAAATTCCCAAATTAGATAGATGTCAATCAAAACTAGGGTTCATACATATATGCTAAAACTCAAGCTAAAGAAATTTAGTTCATGAAAGAAAAGAAAGAAATTACAAATTTAAAGGTAGAAGAAGTCATTGTGATGAACAGCTCCTTCCAGACTTCTCTCTTGTGTTGTAAGCTTCCTCTTGGTTTAAGGTTTCACCAAGGATAATTTAAGAGTGTTAAGAGGCTGTATTTATAGTGTATAGGTTGACCTAATTCGTTTCTTGGAGATAAGGCCAAGTAATAGACTCCAAGCCCAACTCAAATTCGTAAGGAAATAAAGATAAACACTGCTAGACCGTTTTGGGCATATCTTCTTCGTTATTGGTCGGTTTGAGCTCCATAAGATACCAAAAGAATCATAACAGAATTATCTATGTCCATATGAAAGGAATCTTTCAAAATCGGCTTCCTTGTAGGAGTAATTACCACATCTTTAGGCGTGTGCTGCAGAAATTCAGATTAGGCAGCTTTTCATTTTCCATGTTTGTAGCCTTTGTTTCCTTTATCTCCAATTACCATGTAAATCTCTTTCCATAAGTTGTTGTCTTTGACTTGGACTCTAATTAATCTCCATAATTATCTTTAAAGCTTCACACTAAATAAACAATTAAACCCAATATGCTCTAAAAATATTATGTTCCTAAATCAAGACTCAAAATAGGAAAGTGCACTAAACTAAGCTAAAATCAACCTATAAACTAATAAATAAGCCTAAAATGATGTCTCAGAAGTATATTTTATTGTCACAAATGAGGAGACATCAGTAACTCAAACTCTAGGGTGATTCGTTGATGGCTAGTGAGGAGGTATCCAAAAGTTCACTCTAAATTATCCAAATATACTATCATACCGAACCTAAGTCAACTTTACAACCCTAAAGACCTTTTGATTCTTTCTTATATAATCTAGAAGTGATTGAACCGTTAGAGAGTAGTTAGGTGGATCTTTGGATACTAGTGAAGTTCGATGAATAATCTATAGCCTCCTTCGTAAGCTAAGTGAAGAACCTCTCCTTCGTACATTGCAAAGCTAATCATATGTTGAATTTGAGCCATGTTGATCGTGAGTATGACAAGTGTGCATGTAAATTAGTTTGTAAATATTATTACATGAAATTTTCTAAGTAGTTGCTTTGATTTTATTTTATATATTCTGCTATCTTCTTCCCATTATGCTTAATTGACTTTTGTGTGTATTTAGAGACTTCCATTTATTTTTATCTTTATTGTATCGGGACGATACGTCTTTGATTTGGGGATCTTGATGTCTCCCTATTTGTGACATAATAATCTAGGTTCGAGAAATCATTTCAGGCGTTTATGATTAAATAATTATAGACTTTTATTCGTATTCTGATAATTTCTTATTTCTTGTCTTGATTTGATGATTTATTATTTTTATAGCATATTTGGTTTAATTTGTGTGTTAATGTGAAGTATTAAAGATATATGTAACATAATTAGATTTCAGATCAATTCTAAAGAGATAAGGAAAGAAGATATGGAAGGAATTAAGAGATAAAAGGAAGTAGATATAAAATAGGAAAGGAAAAACTGTCATGTAAATCTGAAATTCTGCAGCTACTTCCACTAAAATGAAGATGACTTCAAATCGGCTAGGAATTTGAATGCGCAGTGAACAGAGAAAACGTAGATCTTATCGCTGCGGTCGATTCAATATAAAGGATACGAAAATAAGACCAATAACGAAGGAGATATGATCAAACCAAGACATCAGTGTTTATCCTCTCTCCTATATTTTTGGAAACGAATTTGAGTTAGACTTGGACTTAAATTACTTGCCTTCTACTCTAAGATTTCGACTTAGGGTCTTTCTAACACCTATAAATACACCCTCTATTCATTGTAAACATTTCTTTGCATCTCCTTAACTAGTCCTTAGTATTATTCATTATAGATTTTATTCAATAGAAGCAGGTTGACCGTATGTATCTTTATTTTAGGTTATTTCTTATTAGCATGAACTAATTTTCCCATACCTTGGATTTTTCATATGTATAATCTTTGAATTATATTTTGTTCTATCTAAGTTTTTTTTGGGAAAACCTTTTTAAATTGATTCTAGCTTCTTAACCATATATTTGTTTATGTGCTTTGATATATTTCCAGTCTTAATCTTGATCACGTTAGGATTGTCTTAATAGTAGTTAGATGGTAACGTAGAAGGGGTATCTAATTATTGAAACATCACATAAATGTCTAAGTGTGTTAGTGATCTGGAAGGGCTTGCCTAACTAGATAGTGATTAGGGTTTGAGATTTAACCACCGATCATTGTGCAAAGTCCCTTACCAAAGTGTCACGGTAATTGTTAGGTCGCCATCTAAGTCCATCCGGAAGGGGGTTAGCATGAATATAGAATTCTTGCTACTTATCTAAGACTTTTAATCACCCTTATTAACTAGTAGAAGAAATAGAATAATAAGTGCATACTAGCAAAACCTGAGCTATACTCCCTCAACTTATCCTCTCATATTTTATTTACTGTATTGTCTTTAGTTTAATTAATCAATATTTCATCAATCAATCATTCACATTTACTTTAATTTTCCATAATTCATTGAACTATCAATTGCTACGCTTTTCTGTTAATCCATTCGTATAAGTCCCTGAGAACGAATCTATACTTATCATTAAGACTTGCGTACAACTTGTGACACTTGCAGTGAGTACCATGTTTAGGTTAAGGTTTTAGTTTCATATTATTTTATTGTGATTTTATCACACCCAAGCGAACACCACTTAGTGATATTTGTGTATCCATTATTGAATTTGTTTAATACTTTCTCAGTATGGTGTGACCGAGTTAATACTATTCCTTTAGATATTTAGAGAATTTTGATACCCAAAATAACAACTATAAGGACTAGATGGAGGCAATTAAATAATTATTACTTCCAATGATCAACATATAGTCCACATATAAGTACAGAATGTTATTTACTTTACCATTTTATTTTAGATGAACACATATGTCACATTTATTTATCTTGAAACTATTTGAAATCATGACTTTGTAAAATTTGTCATGCCATTGATTTGGTGCCTATTTTAGACCATAGAGGTATTTAATTAGCTTACATACTTGCTTATGTTTACATTGAACAATGTAATCTCATATTGTTTAATGTATATCTCTTTGTTTATTTCTCCATTTAGGTACGACTACTCATAGGACACTGGAATATATTGCATTTGTAGTTATTTGATTTGTACAATATGGTCTATATTTTTACACTAGCATATTTTGCATTTCTAGTTATAATATTTATACAATATGGTATATATTTTCATAGATTAGGCAAGAGGAACATACAACGTCGTAAAAC
The DNA here is from genome assembly GCA_029959085.1 of Nemophila menziesii. Classification (NCBI taxonomy): domain Eukaryota; kingdom Viridiplantae; phylum Streptophyta; class Magnoliopsida; order Boraginales; family Hydrophyllaceae; genus Nemophila; species Nemophila menziesii. Next base: position 2,115,183 of record JARWIR010000044.1, read on the forward strand.
AAATATTGTACAACTTTATTTTAACATATCAAATATTGTTATGTATATGGGTGAATGGAAACAAACATAAGAGATAAACTAGATATCCTGAATATTATATTTGGGTAATTTCACTATAAGATTATGTGTTACTTTCTAATCTCTGTAAAATAAAAATAGGAGTATTAGATTATATTTTGAATTCAAATGACTAATTTTATCAATTTATTTTTGTTTTGACAATCTTTAGATATATGTAAGATTAAGAGACGAAATAACTATCGACGAAAAAATGGACATTGATAGGTAAATAAAATGTATATATGTGACATATATTTGTTGCACTGTAATGTGTTTTTATTTATGTTTTGACATTTCTTAAGAAATTAAAGAGGCTAAGGATATTTATATACAAGGAATTCCAAAGCCAGACACCCTATTACTAGGAAAAAAACCAACAAAGGCAAAGTATAATATCATGTGTTGACAAAGTATTTTTCCTAGGTTGTACAATTTAGCATGGACTCAAGTTGTTCAGAATAAGCTACCATACGATGTTTTATACATATACTTTTTTAAAATCTGAATAGGATAATAATAATAATGGGTATATGATGTCTCCCTTTTTCGTGATAAATGACATCATTTAATATAGAAATTGGACTTAGTATATAGACTTTTGAGCATATTTTGTTATATTGTACTTTCTTCCTTCGAAATCATAGTATTGTTACTTTTAATGCTTTTGTATGTTAATTTGTTTGTTTAGTATCAAGTTCAAAGGTAAATGGATTCTAGGATCCGTTAATATGAAGAGAAGAAATAAAGTTTAAAGTCCAATAGAAAAAGGAAGTGTCAAAAGGGAGAAAGATCTCTCTTTAGTGAAGGTGGAGGAGCATTCGAAACTTGAAAGTCGTCACGCCTAGGTCTCCCCAAGCCCAAAAAGTTCTGATTCAGACATGGTGGTTCAAATTAAAAAGGTGCACCTTTGAGTTAGTGAAATTTGAGAAGTAGAATCAGGTGATATGGACCTACGGTACAAAAGTTACACCTATTTTAAAAAAGCGTGTTTCAGCAGTTGCGGGTATTGTAAAATGGACTTGGGCCCTTAATCATTTAATGAAGTCAAATAAGGGCCCAATCTATTTTTAAGCTCTATATAAAAATTCCTAAGCATCACAGTTACATATTTCAATTTCATTTAATTTTAGTCAAATAAGGAACTCCTTTCTCCAACCAACAACTCCAATCATTCCTTTAATTGGGTTCTATCATCTATTTATGTTCTTAGGAAACATGTATTTAATTATCTTTATTTTTGTTTGTAATATGAATATGAGCTAAACACGTATATACTTGAGAATCGCGTAAGGGGTAAGCCCTAGTTTAATATATTTAGTAATTTCGAATTGGGATTTTGTTTCAATACAATTTTTTATAGGTATTCAAATTGACTAATATTTCATGCTTGTTGACTATTTTTAATTTGGCGAATTAGAAATAGGTAGTAATTAGGATAGTCACTAGTGGCAGTGATCATCCGGAAGGTGGGTTTAATTACTGAACTAGATATTAAACACGTGGTATTCGTCATTGATCCTGACGGGCTTGACTAACCGCGTAGCCAATTGCGCAATTTTTGTAATCATCTGAATGTAGCTTGTATTCACCCGGACGGGGTTCGTAATACTGTATGATAGATTCTAAGTATACCCTAAAGGGAGTTAGGAGATTTTAGAGTCTCGACTAATATAGAATTAACCAAAAGCACTACATGTATGAACTTAGCTGGATTCCTTGCAATACTTAAGTGTATCTATCATATTTGTGTTACCCTTTAGACTTTATTTTCTTGTTATTTAATCGTTGTTAATTTAATTTCTTGCATTTAGTATTTTCATAAACAAAAACCAAACAAACATATCTTTATCTATATTTTATTTACTTTGTATCACAATTAATTTTACCTATCGTTTAACACATCTGTTTCACCGCAAAATGCCTGTAGAGACGATTTATCTCATTTTATTTATTTATTACTTGGGCGACCTGTACACTTGCAGTGATCATTTCTCTTCTAAATATTGATTTTTATCACACTCTAGAATTGGCTAGTATTATAGTGATGATGTATATGTTGTAATTGATGTGGATGATGAGAGAGATAGCGATTTGGAGGAAGGTTAAGTTGATTTGATAAATGTAGGACTTGAGAGTGTTACAATTGATGATACGAAAAAGTAAATAATTAATCGAGTAGTGAATTAATTTTTTATTATTTATGTTTTTGCTAAATTTGTATTAATGGGTTAATGTTGTTTTTGTTAATTAAGTAGTTAATTAAAAAATTGTGATATTTTTTTAAGATATTAACTTTTATTGTGATTGTGGGTGTTTATATATTATAGTTGTTTTGGTTTATTATATGTGTAGAACATTCAAACTATTAAGTTTGAAATTCTAGAAATTGTTGGGTCATGTACAGAAGATTACACCATTGATACATATGTAGGTGATCAAGCTAACAATAAAGTGTTTCAAAAGTAGCAATTAGTCATAAGATTTTGATATGTTTTAAGGGACTTCAGATGCGAGATAATAAAATTGGTTTAGTTCAAAGTTTAATTGATTTTTAGTTTGATACAATGAGTTTTTAGTTTCCATTTTTTAAACAATAATCAATCAATGCGTATATTTTACTTTATGTATAAGTTGTTATTATTTTTTATTAATCTAGTGGTTAGCTAAATTATCAAAACATTTTTATATTGCTAAAGTCCTCTATGATATGTTCAAGTAGAAATTACCTTTTATTACAGATAAGTTAGTCAAGAAAGAAATAGGATTTGTTTGTCAACAAAATAATTTCATTAAGAAAAGGTAAATTGTTACATTCTTAAAAAAAGATATATATACTTTTGTTAAAGTAGTCGTCTCAACATTAATGATATTTAGTAACAAAGAATATAAAATTTATTTGAATTTAAAAAATTTCATTATTTTTTCTACTTTAGAACCTTTTATTCATGGATTACTTTTGTACTTGCACTGTAAGGAGAGTTAAATTGGAGAATATGTCCTAAGCAACTAGGTTAAAGAGTTACCTCCTTTTTTCCATTTCCTTTAAATATATTTACTTACTCTTTTATATATATTGTTGGTCGAATTCTTATTGATAATTATTTGTTATAGTGTAATATCCTTGTGGAGAGGTAACAAGCTATTTATTATTGTTTAATTTTAAGGGGTCTTTTTATTTTTCACAATGCTTTCAGGCATAGGTTTTACCTAGTTCATAATGAGAGATGAATTTTTACTAGAAGAACAAACCACTTCTGCTGACTTTTGAAAAGATTTTGATTTTTTTAAATATTAAACTTAATGTGGTACAACTGTTTATATGTATATAAAATGTCATAATATAAAATAAATATATAATGATTTCAAACGAACACATCTAGATTTAAATTTTTAAGAGAATTACTTTATGTGGACACACCAAACTAGGGATTAAGCCAAAAACTAAATCTTACTACCAACTAAAGACAAAAAAACATACTTCATTTTCAATAATTTTTTTACAAAAATTTTAAACAAAATACCACGAAATAGAATTTAACAAAAAAGAACCCTAATTATATACTCCCCATGTTTCAAAATTAATGTAAATTTAATAAAAATAATTTTCCAATATTATTGTCCACTTAGAATATCAAGACACTTTTTTTCAACTTATTTTTGAAAAATCCAGAATGATGACCCACAAAATAAAGAAGGTGCAGGATGAGGAAGGGTATGAGTTGGAAAACAAAGCCTAGCTCCATCATGTTCCCGATGGTGACAGAGTTATATCTTGAGGGCATGAACGTAATTCTTGTACCCTAAGGTGTACATGGCTCTTATCAGATCACCAACGCTTAGAATCTTTCTATGATTGTTAATGCAAAGTTCACTAGCTTCTGATGTGATGAACCTGATGAACATGGTAACACATTTATGCAGCTCTTTCTTAGATTTATCTAAGATATAAGCATTCGCACACAGTATTTGTTGCATTATTCTTCCCATATTACTTGAAATCCCTACACTATAGTTGGTGGTGCTTGTGTCCCTGCATATTAATCCATTAAAATACTAGTTAGTGATTGTATTTTGTAGGCTTCAAACTTTCCATTATCTAAGCCTTTATTAGATCTACAATTGATTATCATACCACAAATATGTGGTATATTCTAGATCTACCAAAATATATTTGTGGAACTGAGAGAGTATCTTTTATCTCGAAGAAATAGACATCCACCCAAAGAAATACATCAAAAAAACCTTTCCATTCTATCTCATTTTATGTCCATCATGATATTCATTAATACACATACCTCTCGGCCAATTTTTCTTCCTATTGGCATTTGGATTATTCCAATTGCTCGTTGGAAAACACCATTTGGGAATTATTTTGGATTGGATCATAGTGGCATCAATTTTCTTATAAATAGTGTTCAATTTACTATTGGGACAAATGAGATCCTAGTTTATTGGCTATCTGAAGTATCAAGAATGGAGAAAATTCTGATTCGCCGCACCTGGACGCTGACATAAGTATTGCTACAATCGATCCATTAATTACAACCTTAGACTTTTTTAATCGTATTTTCTTGTTGATTATTTTTGTAGCAGGTAGGTGTCTCTAATGCAAATAGATCAGTGTTTTATACGCTTTCCTTCTTTGAGAGATTAAATATCTATTATAATGCATCATTGTGCAGGTTGGTTTAAATTATGCATATTCTTTTGAGTAAATACAACTGTTACCCCCTGTACTATGGGTCGATTAATTACTTACCCCCTACTGTTTAAAACGCGACTGTTTACCCCGTATATTAATGGTGGTCATTTGTGTGTTCTAAAATAAATGCAAATAAGGATAAGAGAACCACAACTGCTAGTGTACAGTTGTCCCAAGTAATATATGTGATAAAACAGATTCGTTCTCAGGGACGGATTGGTTGACTCTAATGCTTATCAAATGGTGATTAATTGTACTTGAAAGCAAGTAAATGATTTTAAGAATTTTTGTTTTGGTTTTCTATAGCTAAGACAATAATTTAAAAAACTAAATTAATGCAAATATTAAACTAGACGCAAGAAAATAAAGTAGTTAACGCAAGGTATGAAAGCCAGTACTTGAGAGACGCAAGGATTTCACCTAACTCTATTCATTCCATGTTTTGTTTAAGGGACAAATCGGGAAATAGTAATGGTCGGGATTCAGGATTCTCCTTACCCCCGTCAGGGTGGACTAAGGAGCTATTCTTAGGTGCTACAAACCCCGTCAGGGTGATTATAGTCCACCTTCGAATGATTAAGTTCTTATTACCCAATAGGCCATAGGATTAATTAAGTTCGTCAAAGTCATTAATTTCTATCCTACATTCATTAATTGGATCCATAACTAGACCCCCCGTCAAGGTGATCCATTCGCCACTAAATGGAATAGCCTAAGTATTAAGTCATATTGTTGAGTCGCGGGATCAATAATAGTAAATAAAATAAAAATTAAAGAAAAATACTAACTACCCAGTTTGATTTCAATTATTAAAATCTCAAATTCAAACAGATGAAATGAAATAGAATTTGGATTAACCCATTATGCGTTCTCAAGCACTTTATAAGTTTAACTCATGCTAATACGAAAGACTAAGAAATTAAAATAAAATGAATTCATAATTGTTTTACAGAATAAAATAGAAGAACCTAATTACAAAGTTGAATTGGCTGAGAATTGGAGATTTTGATAATCTCCAGCTCTTGGCTTCTTCTCTTCCTTGCTCTAGCTTCTTCTCTGGTGTTCTGACTTCTCTCTTTTCTTAAGAGTATGAATTGTATATGAATTTTGTGTAAAAATAGAAGTCTAAAAGCCCTTTTATAAGCTAAAATTCGGACTAGGGCTTTTCTTAAGGATTAAATAAAAATTAGAAAAGCCCAAGTCCATTAATTAAGCCCAAATCCCGTAACTGCTGCATCACCTTCACTAAATCAGCTCTAACCGGCTCGTTTCAACTCGGAATGACCCCATTCCAGTTGCTAAATTTCCGTAACTCAATGGGAAACAATTTATCTTCACAAGTCAGAGGCTAAATCCACTCTTAAATGGCTCAAGATCAGTAATCATTATCAACTTTCCAGATTTGCAGCTTGAAATTGTTAATTCTTTCGGGATATTTCTTCTTGCTTTGACTTCATTACACGATCTTTGACTTTATTCTTGGATTCCTATCCTAGCTAGTATTCAAAACCTACAAACTTTTAACTAAAAAGAACAATATTACGTGCAAAATTTTAATAAAAAATACTAGAATTAAAAGAGGAAAATCGATTTATTGCATATTAACACCAAAATTCTATCTAAATAGTCAAATAAACACAAAAAATGATGTCTCCCAGGGGCATAAAATTAGAACATTTAGGGAGACATCAACTAATTTTTTGTCACTCTTTACCCACAGTTAACCAAATCAGTCAGAAATTGTCGTTAGTTTATCATGTGCGCGGTTTTCATGTTATTTTACTCTTTGTACTAGGTTTTCGTGACATTTTACCATGTTACCCACTCGATTTGGAAGCTAAAGTGTTCTCAAAAAATCCAAGTGCTACTTTGGAGGCTCGCAAAAAAGTAGATTACACACGACTTACAACTTAAATAAATGGGGTTTATTGGAGTCTCGAGAGTGTGGAATATGCACGCTGGAGATGGAAGATTTAAATTTCTTGATAATGGAATGTGTAGTAGGTAAAAAGGATGGAGGGTATTGGGTGATAAACACATGTAGAAAGCTCGAAATGAGCAATAGGCACTTCCGTGCAGATATGGCTGAGTTCATAATTGAATTCTAATATGCAGTAAGCCCCATTATTCAAGAATGAGTTGGCCCCAAAGCACCCACAGTGTGGGCTTGTCGTGTTCTCGCATTCCATATTGCAGGTGCAGGAAATTAGCTACGGTACACACTTCTTGGTCTGATACGAATCTAGGTAGAAGGTTTTCAAGTGTGTGTATTGGGGATGTTTGACGGAATGCAAGTTCTTCATTTGCTTGAATGAGCTTATGGGTGAATGAAGTGGTTCGATAATTCGTGGGCTATTGTGTAAAAGAAAAAATTACGTTTATGAACTGCATGCAATGGAGTCCAAGATGAATCCGTTGGCTGAGGATTTCCCTCAATTTAGAATACAGTTGTGCACTTTTCCATGTATGTATAAAAGTGCCTTGTATTCATTTCGAGCTTTATGTGGATGTTAATCACCCAATACCTTCCATACATTTTAGGTATTGCACATTCCATTATCAAGAAATGTAAATCTTCCACCTCCGCAGCGTATATTACACAGACTTGAGACTCCGATAAACCTCGTTAGATTACGTTGTAAGTCGTGGGTAATCTATCTTTTGCAAGTCTTTAAAGAAACACCCAAATTTTTTTAGAACACTTTAGCTTCCAAATCAAAGGGGTAAAATGTTACGTAAACTTAGTACAGGGGGTAAACTGTCACTAAAACCGTGCATATGACCAACACGTGACAACTAACGACGATTTTTTACGGATCCTCTTAACTGGGGTCACAAGTCACAAAAACATAGTATAGGGGGTAAATTGTTGTGTTTTAATTAGTAGGGGGTAAGTAGTCAATTGGCCTATAGTATAGGGGGTAAAGGGTGTTCTACTTTGTTCTTTTTTCTAAATTTGTTTGTAGCTACTATCTGGACTCGTGATGCATAATTCTCACCAATTTTGTAAAATTATTTGTCATTTTAGGAGCGCTCTTTGACCCTTGGATAAATATTGATGTTTAAATAGCTTCATTGGAGTCTTTTTCATGCATATGGTCAAAATGTTTATCCTCATTAAATAATGTTTGAATTATTATGTTGTTATTTAAACTATTAAATCCAAATATCATATCAATTGGAGTCAATGAATACGATGTATGAGGTGAGAAAACAAAAAGTTATATATCTGGTTAAGGTTACATGGGATAAAAGTAAAACGTCTGCCTCAATGTTTATAAGAAAAAATGACCTACCAGGTACCTACTATTCTGGAAATTGAAAAATAAGATCCTATATTTTTTATTTATACATTTATATACCTTATATTCCATTTTTGTCCAACCGTTGGTATTTAATGTCTATTTATTATTAAATGCCTACAAGGTGAAGTAAGAAAAAAAAGAAAAAAGGGAATACTAAAATAATTTGGAAAATGACAAATAGGTACCCATAAGGCTGTTCAAATTGAAACTATGGTACTCATTTGTTCATATATGATATCGTTGGGTACCTGACAAGTCCCGTTGCTATAATAATATCAAGTTTATGATGCAGTATGAAATTTTATATCATCGTACAAGATAGAATAATGTAAACTATTATTTGTTTATATAACAATTTAAGGAGGTTTCAGTATTTATGACTATGATGAATCATGATAATGCATACATTTATATTATAAATATAATACAAATGGCTAATCATAAAAATCCAAGAAACTGTTGTAGTGAATTTTGTTAATTCATATTTCAATTATGGTGATATCTTTAAGGAAATAATAAAGTCTATTTATTCGTGTAATCCTAGGCAATACAATAAAGTTACTACCTTTTTTACTACAAGTGCATTTTTTATAGATTTATTACATAATCACGAGAGTCGCCTACTGAATATTTTTACTTTTCTCTCCTTTTCCTAAATCTTCTACTCAACACCCCTATTTCGCACAGTATGGGGGTCGAGGTTTATGCTTCCAATAACTCAAGGGCCATCCTACAAATATATGAAAATAATATTATTGAGTTGTAGATTCAAAATTCCTTTGTCTTGTGAGTAAATTGCATAAAAACCGAACTATGTACATTTTGGATTGCTAAGAACAAAAATTAACATAGAACAAAAATTTATTTTAAATATTTTTAATTATCTCAAAATTCACATATTATATGATCAGTTGAATTCATATTGAGTTGAAATATGTGATGTTTTTCTAATGTTATTTCTAATTAATTTCTAGTATACTTTATATCTCTAAAAAGATTTGTAGTCGTAAAGCATAATGTTATACTTGTAGAATTACAAATTTGTAACAACTACAATATTGTTGGCTTGTAAAAATAATAGTATTGTTTTTGTAACTACAATATAATATGGTAGTTGTAATTGGATCCATTTCTAGTACACTTTTTGGTAGATTTGGAAAACTTCCAAAAAAAATCAAACAAATTGGAAAATAAATTCCAATGATTATACAATTTATTTAAAAACCATTAAGTAAAAAAGGTATTAAATAGATTTAATAAAAAAAATATGTATAATTTTTTTTGGACGAGAAAAAATATGTATAATAAGAATAATGAATTTAATTATGATCTTTAGTAAGATTTACGTTCTTTCTTCTCCTTTAATACCACATAATACATATAAATGATGATATTTTTTATCTAAAAGGAATAAACAACAAAGTTGCATGATATTAATGGGATAGTTATATCTTTTGAAAGAGTTGTGTTTAAGTAATTTTCAAATATGTGAGGTTTTCGCTAATAATGTTTCGACGCGTTCATCAATTTTATGGACATTGTCGACTTTCTTACTTGATATTTCTCATGTCCCATAATATTTGTCCACCTTGTTTTTTTAACATAAATTAAGAAAATCATGTATTAACACCACCATTACTAAAATATCAACCATACATTGTCTTACTTTCTTAAATATTCATTGAAAACATAGATTTAAAAAAAATTAAGGTAAAAATAAATATATATTGTAAGAAATTGACTTGTTTTTCTAATTAGACATGGATTATGAGATAACTATTTGTAGTTATATGAATACATAATATGAGACATATAAAGTACTATATATTTTTATGGAGGGAACAAGGGTATAAATTTAACCAAGTTGTAACAAAGAATTCCTTAACATAGTTCTAAAGGAAAAGTGTGTTTTGGCCATCCCAGTTTTCTACCAATTTCTTATTGTTTTAGAAAGAGATATAACTTTTGATGATAGGCGTAAAAATTTGGGCTACTACAAATAAAGTCATAGCTAATAGAGTTTTCAGGATATATAAACACGTATAAAATATAATATCTGATGAACATCCTATATTTGGAGGTATAAAGAACAAGCTATTGGTAATAAAGGAATTTAGTTGCAGAAAAATAATTTTTTTTGAACTCTTGTATTAAGCATTGATTACTAAAACACAATTTAGACGTGATGCACAATGACAATTTATGTTTCTGAAGTTTATTTGGTAAATTTATCGGTATTCACACTGAAAGAAATTATACTAATAACGCGATAGATGAACTGGGTGATCAAAAGAAAAATTAGCCTTCACTCTGATGTGATAGAATTGATGAAAACAACAACATCATTCACCCTTTTACGAACATAAAGAACATTATATTTTCATGTAAGTCGAGGCTTATTGACTGCTCGATTGCCTTCAAATTTGTCTTTACATTATTTTTTATCGAGGTTTGAGTGAGTCTGTTCTGGTTTTGAAGGGATACAACCTTGTTGGTTTTCCCAACTCCAAGTATCAACTACCATCATTTAGGGGGTTATTCATCAAAGGAAAGGGAACGTATCGATAACACACTATTAGTTAAGTTAGTCAAAGTGTAACTCCAATCAAGGTAGATTACTCAAATGAATAGTTCATGTACATTCCTCTTTGGAAACAAGGGGTATATATAGAATCTATATAAGGACCACATATACCGGTGTATTTTGTCGTACACGGGAGTGCCACCCTGTAGAAATTGCCTTTAATACCTTGTAAGTGTCTTTCAAAATTAGATCATGGACAATCTTGTCATAAATATGTCCACATGCCATTATAGGATACATGCTTTAGAAGTCATGTGGTCTCTTTGGCCATGTTTTTAAGCTCTTTAAGTAGGGATCATTTATGGCTGAGAGAATTATTGGTCTATCGGTTACCCCTTGAATTTAAAGACCATGCCTCGGCTTACTACTAGATAAATTTTTTTTTGGATGACCTATAAATAACTTTAGAGCGAATCAATTACTCTGGCCAATTGGTGTAGATCCAACTATTTTGTAGGTATTAATTTCAATACTTATATTTCTATGCATAATTTTTATGATGGAGGTTCATATCTTGGAAGTTACAATGTTAGACTAACATGGCTTGTTGATATTGGGAGGGTCATTTAGTCACCAATATCGGAGTAAGATGAATTAACATCAACATTTGTATAAATAGAGGGATTATCCGTATTCACAAGTATATTCGCATTCATAAATTTATCCACACACAAATATCATTCAGATTAATTTTGTTAGAGCTTTTTGACTTATAGTGCTTATGGATCTGGATTAGTACGCGTAACAGGTATTTCCCTTTTTAAATTTCTTCTCTCTTATGACTATGTTATTTCCAATCTACCTACTTTGGGTACAAATACTTTGGAACCCCAAGAGACCGTGTGGGCAAGTATGCCCGGTAGGAGAGGTTCCATCGATATTACGATAATGTTCTCCCATTCTGACGGGTGTCATGTTGAATTTTGATATGATGATTTTTGGAGAATAAACAATAGTTAATGATACTGTCACAATTGAATATTATTTAAACAAGGATGAAGTTGTAGAATTATGTTCAGGTAGGCACCCAGAGGGCTCACCCCTCTTGAAGTTCCAAAGGTGAATTTTTTGATATTAATTTAGACACTGGTTCTCTGAAGACATCTCCAGTTGCAAAATTTTAAGACATACCCACTATCATTTTACGTGCTCCTATCGATTCAAATTTGATGGTCAAGGCCATAGTTTTAAGAGTTTGTACTCCTTCACCTTTGTTAAAATTAAACCATTTGGCCCAACATGAGTCGGCAACTTAAGAGAAATGGTAATGAACTATCTGATATGTTATGAGAACTTTATGAAAGTGGTAGAAAAAACATGTTCTACAAGTTTATCATGAAGAGATGGGTCTTAGATAAGGAAGGTGCATGTTGGAAATAATTTAGATTTTTATGTTATAGACACTCTTTATGTACGATATGTGTTTCAGATTTTCCACTCCTCCCTTTGTCTCATACTTGATTAATGAGTATGGTCCATTCCCAGTCTAGTTCATGCCCGACTTGGGGAACATGGGAGGCTCTTATTGGCATGCATATTGAAGCTAAAGTTTTCCCCTTAATGAACCGGTTCTAAGCCTGGTATATGCTCTTACTAATAGGATTTGGGTGCAAGAGACTTACACCCCTAACAAACCCCTCTTTTATTTCATGGGTAACTTCCCGTCTATATATATAATGGCCGGGATGCTAACTTCTTTTTTGTTAGGAAAGAAGATGGTTGAATGTCGAATTGTGTGGGGAGATCTACCACCAAAGAAAAACAACTATGATATTGTTGGAGTAGGAAAGAAAACATTATAACAAACTTTTACAATACAAGAATACCTTTTACATGAAGGTCATTATATATCGTGATTACATCTAGGCTTTCAATATATGCCTAGTGATTTTAAGTGGAGGGTGACCTCTCGTCGAACCCAAAAAAATCGTCTAAAGTGTTGAGTTGACACTTTGGGGAAATCAAATTTTGAGAGTATTATCTCGTACTTGCGATATTATTTTATTTTTGTGACTTTATATTACTTCTTCTTTGGTTCAAATTTTTCCACTCTGAGATATATTTAAGAAAGTTTTGAATAGACTGATATGATATACAAACAATATTAGATCTTTTCGAGCTAGCTTAGAGAAATAAAAGGTACCATTGAGAATAAAGGTAGTGAGTTTGATGCATGTATGTTTGTTTCTTAAAACATGGTAGACTTGAAAGAATCCTAATAGTATAATGATCATGTTTACTTCACTTCAAAAGGTGGGGATAACATGGTCTATTATGTTTCTTATGTTGACTATATTGGGGAAATAATTGATAAAATTCTATAAAAGATTGCAAAGATGAGTACATTAAAGATACATCAAAACCCCCTGGTTAAGTTCTAAACTGGTATGACCGATAAAGATTAGACGAATCAATAAAGACATATCAGGAGAGGGGAAGTATAACCTTATAGTCTAGTTGACCAATGTTTACCCTTTTCTTATATTCAGGCTCTAGCTAGGTCTATGATTATATTCTTATTTATTTGTGTCCATTTATAATATTGCGCTTACGACCATATATGTGTATATTTTTGACTTTATGTCACCTTTACTAGCCTTTTTTCCTGTTTTTCACATTTACAACCATCGATATTGTCATTTTTGTTGCTTTATTTTTGCCTTTATGTCTGAGGTCTTACGCTATAACTTGGGTTAAAATATTAGGCTTTTAAGATATTTTATTTTCTAATTGTATTAATCCAACATATTAGGAAAAATAATTATAGCTCATACCCTTAGGTATTTTAAGCTTTTTGATACTCTATCTTTGTCTATCTGAGGTCTTAAAAAATAGTATGGCCTTTAAGAAACCTTTTTTTGGGGTTTATACTTTCCTAACTTATCTTACCCTTTTTTTCTTGAAGTTCTATCAGTGTTGAAATTAGCAACTCGATAAATCAATGGCCTTGATATATTTGACCCTAATCATAGTGTTTTGTATGGTCTTGAGTTTTCCTTCACCTAGACCTTCATGAAAAGGAGGATGACTTTGATATTTTCTTCGATACCAACCCTTATGCGCTCGAGGTTGAATCTGAATTTCTATTTGGCACTGACCCTCTTGCACTCGAGTGTGTGTCAGATATTCTATTTGGATCAATCGTAATGTACATAAGTGTGAGCCAAACCTTCTATTTGGTACCAACCCTTTGGTACTCGAAGGTGATCAAAAATTTCTCTTTAGTACCGTGTGCTTGATGGTGAGACATACTTTTATTGGTGTTGACCCTCCTGCACTTGAGGGTGATTTAGACTTTATATTTTTTACCAACCCTCAGGCACTTGAGGGTGACTCAAATTTTTATTTGGTATCTACTCCTAAGTGAATACGGGTGTGTTTGACTTTCCCTTTCGTGGTACTCCTCTTACGCTCGATGGTGTTAGATTGTCCCTATGTACTTGAGGGGGGACTAGACATTTTCTTTGGTTCTAACCATCACCTACTCAAGTTTAGTTATACTTGTTGACGTCACAAAGTATAATATTAAGAGGATATGCTTCAATCCTTAAACAAATATCTTTTAAGGATGGGATTTTAGAAAACATCCCTCTAACAAAATTATGTTGAAAACTTAGCGCATATTATAATTTTATTTCTTGGACCAACTCAAAGTGCATAAATAAAGATGATCATATTTTGCAAACCATATTGCTTTCCAAGGTAGGTTGACCCCCTCCATAAATCTCAAGAGGATTTGGATTTTAACCATCTCCAAGAGAATAGTCATGGAACGCGGGATTTTAGCAACCATACCAATTTCGAAGGTAGGTTGAACTCTCAACATATATCTTAGGAATCCTACCTTCTAATACATAGCATAGGGGATATTTTTATCTCTATCCCTCATGTTCACAAAGGTAGGCTAGGTTTGACATGATTTTTCATCACACCTAGGTAAGGTGATTGGTAGCATGCCTCGGCAAATTCTTGGAAAACATATCTATGAATGGTAACATTCATTTATTTTCCTTTTCATTCCTTTGATATATTATACCCAAACCACCTCCTTAAAGCCTAAGTTTACATTAGATCTATTACCAAGTTATTGGGGAGGTTGGGGGGTAGTCGATGGTTTAATGTTTGATTTTAACTACAACTACCCAGTCTTCTTTCTCTAGCTAGTAGGGAATTACCTTTGTTGGAGACATGCCCAATCTTATTTTGGTACTTATTGATTACCCCCTCTATGTGATGGTCAAATTTTTTTTATCTTTGTTCTAGGAACGATAACTTAGGTTTGTTAAAAAAATAGTCTTAAAGGGGAAATGGATAACAAATATATCAGGACAAATAAGGTAATTATTATAAATCTCTTTCCCTTAACTATTTCCACATATCTTGGCATTCCCACCAGGGCTCAACAACTTCATTGATATGTGATGATCAATAGACACCACCTTTTTTATGTTGTTCAAAGTTTTCAAATCAATATCGCCATGATATGACGAATCGCCTTACGCGATAACAAATATGGTAGATAATATTTTGAATACAACTTTATATCTCGAAGATACAAAGTAGGAAAAGCTCTGCCAATTGAACCCTCAAACTGTCATGGAGTAAGTTTAATTTATTCTTTTCTCAACCTTTAGTTGATCAAAAGTTTTTACAACTTTTTACTAACCAAGTTTGCAATGTTTACTAACATTCATCTTATTAGTCTATTAAAGATCGTGGGGCAGATGACCCAGACATCTTTGTTTTTAAAATATAGATCATCTTTTTCACACATTTTTTTCTATTTTTCACACATTTATATGTCATTTTACTAATAGCTATTTTAATTCAAGAAAGTACAAATATTTATGGATGAATAAAAACGCTATGAATATATAAAGTACATTAAGTTAATGAAAATAAAGCTACATTATTAGATGTTTCAATCATTATGATTCAATAGTAAAGTTACTTATTGTGTTGATTGCAAAGCGTGACCTCAAATTGAAATATCATGATCAACGACATTTTCTTTAAAATAAGAAAAATATTTTATTAAATATATGACATTTAAAGATAAAAATTAGTACTAGTGTTCCATTCAAGTGATCACCGTGTATCATATTTCAAATAATCGGACATAAATCATTTTTTCGGTAACTATAAAAATACAATTAACATGTTGATGTAGACATGGTATCTCAAAAAATTGAATGGTAGTAAAAAAATTATAAAATCAAATTATACTTCAAATTAGCTTATATATATAATATATATATATATGCTCTTGAAAGATAGACCAAAAAAAATTCTCACTAAACTATACACAAACATAAACAATCATACTTGTAAATATCTAACCATTTCTAATAACAAACATATCGTGAAACGATAGTGGGTGAATTTGATATTAGGCTAGACATTTACCTGCTACACACGTTTTAAGTCAAATTATGTGTACTTGTAATAAAAAGTAAGAAAAAATTAAATGGTATTATCTTGAAAAAAAACTTAAAATTGGCCCTTGTTTAAGAAAGTGATGAATTTGCCTCTATCTTAAACATAAATATTTTTATGATATAAAAATTAAAATTCAATTATAGGAGGAGTACCTATAATAAAAAATTCAATGCGTTATGGCTTCAAAGTTTATAACTAAAATATCAAATTAATGAATATTAGAAAAAAGCACTTACATAGATACCATACCTTTGTCCATTAAATACCGTCGAACCTACAAAAATTTATAATTTTTTATTACCACTTTGTAAGATCATACCATCATGATCTACACTGGATACCCATGTCTGTCAAAATAAATTGATGAAACAAGAAATATCGGTGTAATTTATTAAAATAAGGGAAAACTTTTGAAATCTTAAGTAGATGCGGATATATTTGAGGTCAAAGCTAAGAAATTCCAAGATAATGAAATTTGAGATATATAAATTTGAACGAGTGAGTTGGTTGTTGAGCAAAAGAAAAATCACAAAAGAATAAGTAGCGAAAGCGGCAAGGGCTGGGGATTTTTATTTAGGGGAGAAAGGAAAATCTATATGGATTGTTGATAAAATTGATTAAAATACTAGTAATTCAATTGAAATAAGCCCCTAAATATTTTGATCTACTAGTAAACTGTATACATCTTTGGGCTTTTTATACATAAAGTTGGGCCAAGTAAATTGTTGTCGGTTAAATCATAAGCATATAAATTTGTTGAATATTGTTTTGTGTTATGGATGACATACTTAATTGGATTGAGTAACACGTCATAATTATGTAAAAAATAAAAATATTCTACAAAATATACATTGTATACATATAATTTTATATAGGTTATATGAAATGACTATCGAGGAGTATCATTCTCCCCTCCAATCCAGATCAATTTTCTTACCGCATACTTAACTATTCAGTTTAGTCAAATTGTTGAAGAATAACTAATTGTCTTTGGCATCATTTCAATGACAACTCTTGCAACTGTCACCATCCATGAAGCTTAAAGTTAATACTCTATTGTTTGAGTTGTAACTCATTCCAAGACAAAGTAAGGGACGTTATAGATGGTGGAAACGCCTTTTTTCACTGGTAATCAATTTAATGTCTCGTATAAGGCCCCATACTATGTCATGGAAATCCCGTATTTAGAAGTTAGTTGCTTTGAACTTAATGGAATATAATAGATGAAAAATCTTCCTTTTCTCACACTAGAATTTCTATATATTATATTGAGAAAAATTTATAGAACATGACTCATTAGGAGATATCTAAAAGTGATGTCTCACCTTTTGTAAATAATTGATATAGTCTTGAGACATCATTTGATAGGATTTTGTGCTTAATTTTGGGATTTATCCCTTATTTGATGTATTTTGATTAAGGTAATTTGTGCATTAAGTGTTAATACCCTAGTTATATGTATAATATTAGAGCCCAGTATGATGCATGTAAGTCTAAAAGTGAAGAAGGGGTCCCTATCAAGTCATAAAAGGAGCCGAGAAATTCATTTAATACTCAAAAGGAATTGTTGACACAATCTTTCTGCTGACTTAAAAAAATCATAACAAATAATAGAGTGAAATAGCTGATGAAAATTGCAAACAAGCTATCTCTTGGAGTCTAATCCATGTGGTGAAAAGGGCATCCGGTTCCGAGATGCGAAGTGAAAGCTAAGCAAATTTTACTGAATAGATCCAAGGTTGTGCGGATTGAGAAGAGTCCATTGGGCCTCCGAGTTGTGATGTGAAATTTAAGCAAATTTTACTAAATAGATCCAAGGTTTTACAAATTAAGAAGATTCCATTGGGATACTTTTAGGTCACTTAAGTAGCCTAACTTGTGTCAAACGTTTTATGGGCTATAAATATATGTTTTCAGTAGCTAAATCTACACTTATAATATTAGAGAGATAAGTAAATCTTGAGGAAAGGGAAAGAGGCAAAGAGTTCAAGAACAACACTTATTTCGTTTATTAGTGGAATTCTTCTTTAAATTATGTCTTCCTCTTAATTTGTTTACTTTTCTTTCATTATAACCTAATATAATTAGTAGTTTGAGATGCTCAATTTATCAACTCTAGTTTATGATTTAGATTTATATCGTTTTAATATGAGATTTTATGTTTAAATAAAATAAGGATTGTTATATTTGTTGCATTTATCTTTGTTCTACATGCTTAATTTAATATTATGCACGCATATTTTGGAATACTTAACTATTTGAATATACCTAGAAGGGGGATTGGTAGTTAATCTAGGATAAATTCATCCTTTGGAGTTAAAGACTCTGATGAGTTAACCTAACCAGATAATCATATAAAATTATAACTTTTTTAGGCGTCTAGAAAACATGTATGTGGGGGTAGATTGTGGTAGCGCTGATACATGTTTTGAAAGGGCATTTATTCCTTACAAATCACTATAAATGGAGATATATTATGTGACATTATTTCAACTGAGAATTGGGGAAATCTTAGCTAAATTACGTATCTAAATATGTTATATTAATTTTGGGGGTTATAATAATTGGATGATATTTGTCGCTTAACAATAATAGACATTATATTTTGGTGAGTGCAAATAAGTTAAATCATAAACCAGGTAACTGAAGCAAAAGTACTCTTATGATATAACCTTAATTTTATTACCTACATGAATTTAAAAGGATTCTTGACTATTATTGAGAAGGAGTACACATAGGAACTTTATGTCTCCATATTTGTGATAAATTAATCTAGTCTATAGACATAATATTAGGTGTATTATGTGCTTCGCTGACGGGTGATCCCCTATTTATTGTTACTTTAGGTTTTTACTTTTAGAGATTTTTGGTGTAACTTGTGTGATAAATGTCGTCAGTATTTTTTTTCCTTGTTTTTTCTTTCTTATTTCTTTCTTTCTTTTTCCTTTTTCTTTTCTTTTTTTTGTCGGTGTTTGGTGTATTCAGTCAACCATTAGAGTCAAATATTGGTGTTTGGAGTGTTTAGTCAACTATTAGAGTCAAATGTGGTTGTTTGGTGTGTTCAGTCAACTATTAGAGTCAAATGTGGTTGTTTGGTGTGTTCATTCAACTATTAGAGTCAAATGTGGTAGTTTGGTGTGTTCAGTAAATATTTAGAGTCAAATGTGGGTGTTTGGTGTATTCAGTCAACTATTAGAGTTAAATGTGGGTGTTTGGTGTATTCAGTCAACTATTAGAGTCAAATATTGGTGTTTGGTGTACTCAGTCAACTGTTAGAGTCATATGTGGGTGTTTGGTGTATTTAGTCAACTATTAGAGTCAAATGTGGGTGTTTGATGTATCCAGTCATCTATTAGAGTCAAATGTAGGTGTTTGGTGTATTCAGTCAACTATTAGAGTCAATTGTGGGTGTTTTGTGTGTTCAGTCAACTATTAGAGTCAAATGTGGTTGTTTGGTGTATTCAGTCAAGGGTTAGAGTCAAATATTGTTGTTTGGTATATTCAGTCAACTATTAGAGTCAAATGTGGGTGTTGGTATATTCAGTGAACTAATAAAGTCAAATGTGGGTGTTTAGTGTATTTAGTCAACTATAAGAGTCAAATGTGGGTGTTTGGTGTGTTCAGTCAACTATTAGAGTCAAATGTGAGTGTTTGGTGTGTTCAGTCAACTATTAGAGACAAATGTGGGTGTTTGGTGTGTTCAGTCAACTATAGAATCAAATGTGGTGTTTGGTGTATTCAGTCAATTATTAGAGTCAAATGTGGGTCTTTGGTGTATTCAGACAACTATTAGAGTCAAATGTGGGTGTTTGGTGTATTAAGTCAACTATTAGAGTCAAATGTGGGTGTTTAGTGTGTTTAGTCAACTATTAGAGTCAAATGTGGGTGTTTCATGTGTTTAGTCAACTATTAGAGTCAAATGTGGGTGTTTGGTGTGTTCAATCCACTATTAGAGTCAAATGTGGGTGTTTGGTGTATTTAGTCAACTATTAGAGTCAAATGTGGGTGTTTGGTGTATTCAGTCAACTATTAGACTCAGATGTAGGTTTTGGTGTATTCAGTCAACTATATGAGTCAAATGTGAGTTTTTGGCGTGTTCAATCAACTATTAGAGTCAAATGTTGGTGTTTGGTGTGTTCAGTCAACTGTTAAAGTCAAATGTGGGTGTTTAGTGTATTTAGTGAACTATTAGCGTCAAATGTGGGGGTTTGGTGAGGTCTGTCAACAATTAGAGTCAAATTTTGTTGTTTTGTGTGTTCAGTCAAATATTAGAGTCAAATATGGGTGGTTGGTGTGTTCAGTCAGCTGCTAGAGTCAAATGATGGTGTTTGGTGTATTCAGTCAACTATTAGAGTCAAATGTGGGTGTTTGGTGTGTTCAGTCAACTATTAGAGTCAAATGTGGTTTTTTGGTGTGTTCAGTCAACTATTAGAGTCAAATGTGGTTGTTTGATGTGTTTAGTCAACTATTAGAGTCAAATGTGGTTTTTTGGTGTGTTTAGCCAACTGTTAGAGTCAAATGTGAGAGTTTGGTGTATTTAGTCAACTGTTAGAGTCAAATGTGGGTGTTTGGTGTATTCAGTCAACTATTACAGTCAAATGTGGGTGTTTGGTGTATTTACTCAACTATTAGAGTCAAATTTGGGTATTTGGTGTGCTCATTCAACTATTAGAGTCAAATGTGGGTGTTTGGTGTGTTCAGTCAACTATTAGAATCAAATGTGGTTGTTTGATGGGTTCAGTCAACTATTAGAGTCAAATGTGGTTGTTTGGTGTGTTCAGTCAACTATTCGAGTCAAATATGGTTGTTTGGTGTATTCAGTCAACTATTAGAGTCAAATGTGGGTGTTTGGTGTGTTTAGTCAACTATTAGAGTCAAGTGTAGTTGTTTGGTGTATTTAGTCAACTATTAGAGTCAAATGTGGTTGTTTGGTGTGTTCAGTCAACTGTTAGAGTCAAATGTGGGTGTTTGGTGTGTTCAGTCAGCTATTAGAGTCAAATTTGGTTAATCAAAATAAATTCAAATTCAAATCCAAAAAATCTCAAACAATTTAAATACAAAAAAGCATATAAAATTTTCCCCTAGTAAGTTTCATATCCACTGTTATCTATAGGTTCATCATTGCTATCAACTTGGATATGTTCTTCATCTCCATATTCTTCCCACGTGTCATCATCGATTTCCTCGTTCTCATCAATAACCATTTCATAAGCCAAATCAATACAAAAATAAGACGTGTCAATCTTGATCTCTCCAGTAGTCGCCAAGTTCACCGGATCGGAAACCCTGCCATTGTTAACCAACGGTATCCTGATGCTCTCGTTGTTAGTAGGTAGTGATTCCGAACCCCATAACTCGGGACTCCATCCTTGACGATCGTTTATTTCCCAAACGTCTTTCCAACCTTTCATTGATTTCTTTGCATTAATATCTTCAATGTAAAACACTTTGTTGGCCTGCGATGCTAAAATATATTGTTCGTTGGTCCACTCAAAGTTTGATGTGTTGATAAAGGTTACCCCATGTTCTGTCCTCGCATCAGCCATTTTGTACCACTTACAAACAAATAACACAACCAAGCACCCTCCAGTGTACATAACCTCCAAGATTTTCAATAATTCACCGTAATAGGGTCTTTCATCGTACATGGTACAAACTCCGTAATCATGCGTCACTCTTTTTTCTCCTTTAGACTTAGTTACCTACTTGGCACCGTGGACAACACATGAATCGTATTTATGCACCGCACCATAAGACATGTTTGCCAAGGACACCATCTCAGGGGTAGCTAATGCATCGCCACGGGATTTTATTCCATGAATCTGTCATACAAAAATAATACTTAATACTTTTAAAAAAATAGATACTATTTAAACCAATGCTTAAAGTTACATACCGTTTTCAAAAATCATTCCTTAAACATTTGATGGTGCATATTCTCTTTTTCGATACTGGTTCCAGAAAGTGTGGATTTGTGTTCACTAAAAACGTAAATGCATATAAATATAAGTATAAATATAAATATAAATATAAATATAAATATAAATATAAATATAAATATAAATATAAATATAAATATAAATATAAATATAAATATAAATATAAATATAAATATAAATATAAATATAATTATAATTATAAATATAAATATAAATATAAATATAAATATAAGTATAAGTATAAGTATAAGTATAAATATCAATATCAATATAAATATAAATATAAATATAAATATATATATATATATATATATATATATATATAAATATAAATATTCGTATAAGTATACAAATAAGTATAAATATAAATATAAATAAGTAAGCAATACTTACTTCCTGTACGTTTCGAGTTCGTCACAATTGTTCAAAATATACTAACTGATGTGCTCCTTCTCCTTAGGTGGTAAAGAACCAGATTCTTTCTTGCCAACTGGAGTACACTGGGAATTGAAAACGGATAGCTGTTTTGGCACTAGCGGTGGTTCGTTGTATCTACCTGGATCATTGAACCTTGTTTTTTCTTCAGTAAGATACCTTGATATGAAATTCAACGTCTCTTTCGCCACGTAACCCTCGGCTATTGAACCCTCTAGTCTAGCCGAGTTTCGAATATACTCTTTCAACTTTTTCAAATACCTTTCAAATGGGTACATACACCGCATTTGGACCGGGCCCCCTAGCAATGCTTCATCATATAAGTGTATCACTAAGTGGATCATTATTTCAAAAAACGCGGGAGGCAAAATCATTTTCAGTCTAGACATAACTTCAACCACTTTCGCCTTACCCGAGTCTAACTCTTTCCTGCTAGAGTTTTTATTACAAACGACTCTAAACATGTTAGCTAACCAAATAATTGCATCACTAATCGCTTTGTCTTCAATAAGCCCTGTGATACTAGCCACGAAAAGATACTGCATCATTACGTGACAGTCATGAGATTTCATTCCGATAATCTTTCTCATATCACTTTGAACATTATTTCTCAAACTAGATGCAAAACCATCGGGAAACTTCTGTGCCTTCAACCAGTTAAGAAATATTTTCCTCTTTTCCGTTGACAAAGTATACTTTGCTCGTTTCAGTATCGGTTTATCTTCTCTCGCTGTCAACCACAAACCTTTCCTGGTGTTCATATCCTTAAGATCCATTCTCGCTTTCACGTTATCTTTGTTAATTTCCCCATCAAGACATGTAACTGTATCGAGCAAACTATCACACACATTTTTCTCGCAATGCATAATGTCAATGTTATGTTTCAACAAATTTTCAGACCAATAAGGCAAACGATAAAAAATACTCTTTTTCTTCCAATTGAATCGTCGTGGAAAAGTTTGCTTCACGATCTTGCCCCCAAAATCCTTGTGTTTAACGGGAAACACAATGGGAAGCCAATCTAACTGTGTCTGAATATCGGCAGGAGTATATTTCTTCGGTGGGCGGGGTACGACACCTTGTCTTTTCTAAATCGATGTGTGGTAGGTTGATGTCTCCCTTTTTTTCTAATTATATGCCCTTAGGAGACATCAAATTAGGTGAATTATTGACTAAAATGATAGACTTTTAATGATTATTTGCTATATTTTAATTTCACTCCTTGGAAATTATTATTTTTGGATTTATTAAGCTTTTACGCGTAATATGGTCTGTTTTTTGTGAAAAGTTTGTAGGTTTGGAATACTAGCAAGGAGGGGAATCGTGGATTAAATTCATAGATCGTGTAAAGAAGTGAAAGGCGTGAAGAAATATTCTGAAGAGTGGATTTAGGAAACTGCAAATCTAGAAGGCTGCTGAAAATTGCTGATTTTGAGCCATTTAGACGAGGATTCAGCAGCTGAGTTGTGAAGAGATTAGATTCCTTATCGAGTTACGAAAAATTAGCAAGTTGAATGAGTCAATTCGGAGTTAAATTGAGAAAGTTACACCAGATTTAGTGAAGTTTTAGTGAAGGGTGTACAACAGTTACGAGATTTGGACTTAAATTATGAACTTGGGATTTTTAATATTTGACTGATTAACCTAAGTAAAAGCCCTAGTCCAAATTTAGCACTATAAATAGGCCTTTAGACCTCATTATTGAACACCTCTCATTTTATTCTTCAATTTAAATTATCCTTAGAAGAGAGTGTCCAAAGAGAAAGTCAGAAGCAAGGAAAAGGAGAAAGCTAAGAGTTGGAGAAAGTCATCTTCTCCAAATCACAGCCAAACTCAATTCCTAATTAGGTTCTATCTTTTATTTCTGTAATTTGTAACATGAAATATTTTTATTTCAATTTCTTAGTTTTTGCAATTATGAGTCAAATTCATACAGTATTTGAGAACGCGTTAAAGCGTTAAGCCCCAATCTATTTCACTTTATGTTTTTGGTTTTGGGATTATTGTAATTGAAATCGAATTGGGTAATTAATAGTTTTCATTAATTTGCATTTATCAGCTATTATTGAAGTCATTAATCAACAATAGAAATTGGTATCTAGGCTATTTCATAAAGTGGCATATGAATCAGCTTGACGGGGGATTTAGGTACATAACTAATTAATGAATGTAGGATAGAAATTATTTGACATTGACAGGCTTAATTAATCCTATGGCCAATTGGGTAACTAGAACTTAATCATTTGAAGGTGGACTATGATCGCCCTGACGGGGTTTGTAGCACCTAAGAATAGCTCCGTAGTCCACCCTAACGGGGGGTAAGGAGAATCCCAAATCCCGACCACTATTATTTACCAATTCGTCCCTTAAACAATACATGGAATGAATAGATTTAGGTTAAATCCTAGCGTCTATCAAGTACTACCTTTCATATCTTGCGTCTAACTATTTTATTTTCTCGTGTCTAGCTTAATATTTGCATTACTTCAGTCTTTTAATTTTTTTTTGAATTAGTAAACCAAACAAACAACTTTAAAATCATTTATCCGCTTTTACGTGCAATTAATCACTATTCGATAAGCATTAGAGTCCACCAATCAGTCCCTGAGAACGAATCTGT
This sequence comes from Nemophila menziesii, assembly GCA_029959085.1. NCBI lineage: Eukaryota > Viridiplantae > Streptophyta > Magnoliopsida > Boraginales > Hydrophyllaceae > Nemophila > Nemophila menziesii. The sequence continues at coordinate 2,140,267 of JARWIR010000044.1, forward strand.
TTATCACATATATTACTTGGGACAACTGTACACTTGCAGTTGTGGGTCTCTTATCCTTATTTGCATTTTATTTTAGAACACACAAGGACCCACCAAGTTTTTTGCGCCGCTGCTGGGACGGTAGCGTGTGACCCCGGTGTTTATCCTTTAGTGTTTAATTGCATTTTTATTTTCAGTTTTACGCTTGTGTTTGTTTTGTTTTTACATGTGCTTTATTCAGGTAATGATCAAGAGATTTATTTAAAGATGTATAGAGGACATTACCCAAATCCTGGTCTATTTGACTATTGGGAAGACTCTTCGGGACAACAACAATGGGCTATTAATTCTTACCAACAACCTTATCAATACCCGCAAGAGCAAGGATGGAATAATCAATGGATCGGGAACAATCAACAACAACTATCAATGGATCGGGAGCGCAATTTCCACTAAAAATGAGTATAAGGTTCGCAAAAATCCGAGGTGTAGGCAAGGAGAAATAGAAAAAATAAGATATAAATTTTCTGCGCGACGCAACCCTTTGCGTCCAGCGAGTTGGCATATATGCGCGCGAAAAGCGAACCCTCTGGTTAGTGCGTCAAGTGTGACGCAAGAAGAGTTGCGTTTAGGTTTTTAAAAAAATCAGAAAATCGAAGGCAGCATTTTATGCTTCCCGAAAAAAAAAATCTGGACACAATCAGAGAAAAGTTCGGCAAGCGATATCTTTGCGCTCGGAGGTCGAAATGAGGTGATCTTTGAGCCTAAATTGCATAACATTTTGAGACTTAGCCATTGGGGAGATCGTCGTTCGCGACCGGCTAGCCGCTCGTGTGGCCGGCATGCCGCTCAGCTCTCGGCAAAAGTCATTAAAAAAATAATTCTAGGATGCAGAAGTTCGCGGTTTAGCCTCTCACACACGGGACTTCAGTGTAAACGAACCAAAACCCCATAGATACCTGCAAATAAACATCAAAACACCAAAACATCATCAAACCATCCCTCTAAACATCATCCAAACACACAATCATATCATAAATCTTCCCAAAACACCAAAGAATTCACACTTGCATGACATTTGTATGTGTATGTTAATTCCTAGGATCATACTATATGAGATTTATTTTAAGTTATGTTTTGGGTGTTATTAATTAGATTCTACCTTTTTGCGTATCACCTTGAACCCGTGTTTTTATTTTGCTTTGTCGGGACAACAAAGGTTTGAGTTTGGGGTCTTGATGTCTCCCTTTTTGTTCTAATTATATGCCCCTAGGAGACATCAAATTAGGTGAATTATTGACTAAACTGATAGAGTTTTAATGATTATTAGCTATATTTCAATTTCACTCCTTGGAAATTAGTATTTTTTGATTTATTAAGCTTTTGCGCGTAATATGGTTTGTTTTTAGTGAAAAGTTTGTAGGTTTAGAATACTAGCAAGGAGGGGAATCGTGGATTAAAGTCATAGATCGTGTAAAGAAGTGAAAGGCGTGAAGAAATATTCCGAAGAGTTGATTTAGGAAACTGCAAATCTGGAAAAGAGAAGATAGACATGTAGTAGTTTGGGAGGGATTGAAGTATTGCTTTGATGAGTACTTCTTTGCCACCCTCTAAGAGTAGTTTCTATTTCCATCCTTCTGTGTTTTTGAAAAATTTATTTGCTATCCATTCTGGAGATTCAACTTTCGATCTTTTGTGACAGAGCGGAATACCAAGGTAATATCTTAGATCTTTAGTCTCGCCGATGTTCATTTTCGTAGTAATTTCATTTTTGATGTTGTCTGGTGTTTCTTTGCTGAAAAGGATGGCCGATTTGTGAAAATTAATTTGTTGTCCCGATCCCGAGTAATAGGTATCCAAACATTCCTTGAAGTGGTCAAAATTCGTATCTTCCTAATCTAGAAAAAACAGAGAGTCATCTGCAAACAAAAGGTGAGAAATCGTCGGACAATTCCTGTTTATCTTTATCCCTTTAATTAGTTTGTTATCAATATAATGGTCAATAATTCTAATGAGAGATTCAGTCAAAATAGAAAACAGAAAAGGTGAAAGAGGGTCACCTTGTCTAAGGCCCCTACTTGGTTTAAATTTTTCAAGTCTTTCCCCGTTTATATAAATATTAAAGGAGACTGAGGTGATACAATTCCTCATCCATTTTATCCAAGTTTCACAACACCTTAGTTTTCCAAAACTTTAAAAAGGAAAACCCATCTTACCGAGTCGTATGCCTTAGCCATATCAATTTTTATTGCCGCCATAAGTTTTTTATTTTTCCGTTTCCTGCTTATAAAAAAAGATATCTCTTGTGCTATAATGATATTATCCTGTATCGCTCGACCTTGAATGAAAGCTGACTGCGTTGGAGAAATAATGCTACTCATAATTTCTCTTAAGCGATTCGAGAGGATTTTTGTAATGATTTTATAAATGAAATTGACACATGAAATCGGTCTAAAGTCTCCTAAATTTTCTTATACCGTACCTTTCGGGATTAACATTATTAGTGTGTCGTTAATTGTCTCCACTGAGCAATTATTATCAAAAAAATCTTCGTTAACCTGTAAAACATCCGTTTTTATAATATCCCAAAATTCTTTGTAAAACTTACCGTTAAGTCCATTAGGTCTGGGAGCTTTTGAGGCAGATAATTCCGTAACCGCTTTCTCTACCTCTTCCATAGTTGGTTTTTTTGTTAATTCCGCGTTCATGGTACTAGTAACGCGTGGTTTTATGAATTTGGTGGCCTTCTGCATTTTTTTTTCATCCCTTACATTTTCTTTAAACAAATCTCTATAATAATCTTGAAAGCAACCTTTAATTTTTTCTGAATCATCAGTCCAATTTTCATCAGTGTCTTTTCTTCTAGTTATTCGATTTAGTTTCGTACGCTTTATAGTGGCTAGATGGAAAAAATTCTTGTTCTTGTCCCCGTATATGAGCCAATTCTGTCTTGCTCTATCGCTCCAATATTTTTCTTCTTTCTCATATTCTATTTTTATTCTTTCTTTAATTTCGTTTTCTTCTTTAGAAGTATCACTATTACCATTCATTTTATTTAACTTCATTAGTCTATCTTGAAGACTTTTAATGGTCTTTTCACGGTTTCTAAAGTTTCTCGAGCTCCATTTATAAGTTCTTTTTTCGTAAATTCTCTTTTTTTTATAAATTTCGGTATAGGGATCATATCATGAGGAATTCTCCAACTATTGTCAATAACTTCCTTACAACTATTGTTGTCTAGCCACCTAGTTTCAAACTTAAAATGTTTTTTTTCCAATTTTCATATTCATATCGAAATGGAGGAGTAAGGGGGAGTGATCCGACCCTCTTGCAGGAGGTATATGAATTTGTGATCTCGGGAATTTCTCCATCCATTCATAAGTCGCCAATCCTCGATCTATTCTTGTTTTGACATTCTTTTCGCCTTCCATCCTGTTAGACCAAGTGAAAAAACAACCGTTAGAGTTAATTTCTGCCAAACAATTCTTATGAGTAAAGTCAATGAAAGTGTTTATATGATCTATATTAGCTTGATTCCTGCTTTGTTTTTCCGTAATCTTAAGTATCTCATTGAAGTCCCCTAGAATTATCCAAGGTTCTTTAATTCCTTCACTCCACTTTGTTATATCATTCCAAGTTTCAACTCTTTGTTTAAAATCATTAAGGGCATGTATGAAAACAATATAATACGCAAAATATAATTCATTAACTAAAGCGATAACATAGGAATTACAACTAAACAAAATATTAAGATGCACATTGGAGTGCCACAAAACCAAGAACCCCCCAGAATGGAAAGCATTTCCAGAGGGTTCGACAAAAAAGAAGTTACTGTAACCGAACCGCGCCAACACTTCCTGAGAGTCCACTTCTCTCAGCATTGTTTCACAAAAGGCTACCACACTAGGACGAACTGAGCTATCATCGAGCTAGTTTTTGATAATGTTAAGGGCGCTCGTAGACCCTGAACATTCCAAAACAAGGCTGTTATTTGAACTTCGCGGCTTTTTTGGAGTTGCCGCCTCCACTGCTTTTCTCAAAGTCATCCTCCTCATCACCTTGTGCATCAGCATACTAGAAATTCGTATCGTGATCATCACCACCACCTTCACAGTCCTTCTCAAAATAGTTCTCGATGTTCTAAAAATTACCTTTATCCTCTTCTTCTGGTTCATATTGTGAATCATATTTATCAATCAATTTTGAAATATTATCTAAGTCCTTACCCTCCCCTTTAAAGTACTTAGCACTATCTTCACCCTCCCTCTCGTTTTCTAACAAACTAAACTGGTTTTTGTTTACAAAATTCTCTATTGGGTCAAGCACTTTAAGTTTTTTGAAATTGCCAGATATTTTTGAGTTGACCACAGAGTTGCCTGTCTCCAATTGATTTCCCTTTCCTTCCCTTCTTCTTTTTATAGCTTGTTGAATGTTTGATGAGGTCTCCATGTTCTGGTCAATTGTATTGCTCCTGCTTGCCACTTGCTTCCCTTTAATCTTTCTCATTTCTTCTTTGAAAGCCATTAGCGCTGCTCGTATATCTCCTTCATTACTGTTTTCACCATCATCAGAGATTCCATGAGTTCTTTTGAAAGCTTCTATTTTGAGAGTAGATTCATGCAATTCATTTCGAAGGTCATGCATCTGCTTATTCCAGGATTCCCACTCTTGGTCTTCTTTTTCTTTGTCCTCACCATCTTGGACCTGATTGACAATCTTGCTCGTGCTACCCCTCTTTGTATAATTAAATTTGCTTAGAACATCACCACCATCATCATTTATTTGGATTCCTCGAATGGGGTTGTTACTCCTATAGCTAGGACCTTCATTATTAACAGTATTATCACTGTACTGATAATTAATAAACTCACCATTCACTATTATATTTAACCCATAAAAGAGGATTGAAAGGAGGGAATTTTGCCATGTTGTCTATGCTCCAAGACACCTTCCTACGTTCATCGATATCTTCCACTTGCTTGATACTCTTATTAGGACAATCACCATACTGATGCACAATCTTTCCACATCTAAAGCAAAGAAGCCCCGTGTTCTCATACTAGAATACCACCCAAGCTGCCCCTTCTTCTTGGTAGAGATATGTACCAGGAGGTAGGGGATATTTTTTATTGATCTTAGCGCGAAACCCTAATATCTTAATATCACAGTTCTGCGTTGTAGGAAAATCCAACGCCTCAATCTTTATAAAACATTCTTCAAGAGCTTTCACTGTGTTGATGTTATTTTGTTTGAATGCGAGCCCCCTTATTTGTACCCAGATTGATGAGTAGTCTGTAACAAGATCCTTGAAGTCCACCACTTGAGGCCAGATAGTCATATTGAGGTGCAGTTTTTGATAAATGCCAGGCCTCATCTCCCACACACGCTTGAATTCCCTTTCATTAAACACTTCTAGTTCGAACATGTTTTATTTCACCTTTGAGAGTCTGTAATGTCCTTGAATTACCCACCTATACTCGATGAACTTACTAAGTTAAACCACATATATTGAGGAGTCACCAATCGCCTTTAGTAATACAAATCTAAAGTATACTTAATGTGCACAAAAAATATGATTTGTTTTTGTAAACTAGTAAGACAATGGCATACTAGATATTTTATATATTGCATGTATTGTCTTGATTTTCCCCTTTTAGCAATATTTGAGGGCGTTAAACATGTTTTGGAATTCTTGTCTTTACCTATATTTTAATGTAGAGTTTATTAATGTGCATGATAATGGTATATATATTTTTTTAGAGTTGATTAGTGCACATAATGGGATATAAATATTTCCATAGGATACTCAAGGGTTGAAACCATTGCACATCTAGTCTTATCGGGTGATCAACCATCGAGTCATCGCAATTGAAAACTGTCCATACTTCTAAGACTCAAGGCTAGGGGGTTGGCCAGTAATCAGAACAAAACTATGCCAAATCCTTAAGATTTAAGGCTAGGGATCGGCCAATACTCATTGATCTAAGCAAGTGGAAGAATAAAACTAGCCAAAACTACTAAGACTCAAGGTTCTGAGTTAACCAACCAATTCGCATATCAAAACTATCCCTACCCATCTCTACAGATTCGCAAATTAAGATATCTTCATCAAAACATCAACTATTAACAATCGTCTTATTTTAGGCCTTGTCAAACATTTCATCATCAACTACCATAAACGACTTATCTTCAAAGTCAATAACGATTATTCAAGAAGGATTCATTCCAAATCACAAACATTATTTACACCCCCTTAAGCAAATGGAAGGGGAATGTCGTACATGATGTACATCTTTCTTACTACGGGTACGATAAAAATAACGACTACATATGAAGGACCAAGACGAGGTTTGTTTGATTTGAAATAATTTATTTCAAGTAAAATCAACAAACTAGAAAAATCATTGTTTGTATTTGAAAAAAAGATCGCAAAAGAAATAAAAAAGAGTTTATTCCTGAATATACAAAGACATAGAAGAATTGAAAAGTTTATTGGAAATATATCTAAATAAAAAATGTCGATATGCAAAGAAAGACATGGTCGATCTGCGGAAGAAGGAGTGGTCGACCTGCGCAATAGGAGATGGTTAGGGTTAGAGAGAATCCACATAACAGTTGAATAATAGATATTGGAAGGAGTGTGAAAGTGGATTGGTTCAACTAAAGACCTAATATTCATCCATTTGACAAGGAAACAAAGGTTTTTTTGAATTCCCATAAAGTTTTGGTGCCTCGAGTACAAGCAGAAGATCGAAATTGATCTTAGGTACCAAGTTAGGGTGGCGAGACACAACATCTAGAATACATCGTACATACCCGCCTGGCACACAACTACTATCCAAAAACATGCAATACAACTCCATCTTTCCAACATACTTAGTCGAGGACTTGTATATAGCCATGACCCAGTCATCACTCAACATTCAGGAAGAAGTTTGGTCGACCTCAACTCTCGAGTAAGCTCCTTCATCCAAAACAATATCCAAAATGACTCTTTCGTATCTCAAAAAGCCTCCACCTAAGCTTGATAAACATTAGCTTGAGCCCCTGTTGTTGCCTTTGATGCCTCTCGATGGTGCTAACTGATATCTCCCTATTTATGAAGATTTAATCTTAGTTGGAGACATAACTTTTTTTTTTGTATTTTAGGAAGTCTAATACTCGATTTTCATATAAATTAGTGCACTTTCCTATTTCTTGTATTGATTTAATGATTTATTATTTTTAGAGCATATTTGGTTTAATTGTTTTTTAATTATGAAGCTTTAAAGATATATATATATATATATATATATATATATATATATATATATATTGTGATTAATTAGATGTCAAATCAATTATGACAGATAAATGAAAGAATATATGAATGGAAATTGAAGATAAGGAAAGAAAAGATAAGATATGGAAAGATAAAGTTGTCAAATAAATCTGAATTTCAGCACCTACAACCATAGAAGTGATCATAACTCAAGATAGGCAAGGATTTTGTAAGAATGGTCTGAAGAAAAGTTATAGAGCTTTCCGAGATGATCAGTTTCGACATATAAAACACATCAAGAAGAGTTGAAACGAAGAAATTATGACCAAAACAAAACAGCGGCATATTATTACCTTTTCTATATTTTAGGGTTACGAATTTGATATGGGCTTGGAGTCCAAGTTATTTGTCTTCCACTCCAAGAAAACGAATTGGGTCTTCTAAACACCTATAAATACACCCTTAAACCTTTGTAAACTAATCCTTGTCTCCCATAAGTTAGTCCTTAAGTTTTATATCATTAGAGTTATTAAAGAGAGCAAGATGACGTCATTGTATCATTCTTTTAGTTTATTTACTTCAGGTATGAACTAATTTTCTCATAGCTTGGGTTTTGCATTATGTATAATCTACGAATTCTAATTTTTCCTATCTAAGTTTCTTTGGGAATTATATGATTTAATATGATTCTAGCTACTTAACCATATATTTGTTTTATCTGCTTTGATTTATTGTCTTTCTTAAACCTGATCAATTTAGGGCTTTTCTAATAGTAGTTAGATGGTCGCCTGGAAGAGGTGTCTAATTATTGAAACACCACATAAACGTCTAGAATAAGGAATTGATCCTGACAACACCAGCCTAACTACATAGTCATTAAGGTTTATTTTCATCACCAATCGTCATTAGTACGTAGGACTACACCTAGAACCCAAGTGGCGCAAGTTAACCCTTAATGAGTTCCCTCGTGATTGTGAGGTTTCCACCTTAGTTCGCTCTCCGGGGAAACAGGAAATTTAGAATCCGGACTACATATCTAAGAGCTATTGTCTCCCTTATAAACTGAAATTGATAGAGAGAATTAGAAGGATTAGTGCATACTAGCAAAACCTAAGTTATACTCTCTCATCTCATATTCTCTCATATTTAATTATTGGTCTCTACTTTTACTTAGTTTAATAATTAATATCTCAATCAATGAGATTTAGTTTTTGTCTTTTTAATTAATTATTACTACTCTGATTTATTTACCCATTCATCTAACACGTTTAAGTCCCTGAGGAATAAATTTTCTTATCATTAAAACTTGCATACAGCCTGTAATACTTGCATAACCGTGCTTATCTAGTGGTGGGGGCAAAGGTGTGATAAATAAATAGACAAATAAGAATAATAATAAAGAGCACACACCCTTGAGAACCACGGAACTCACTGCAAGTATCACAGATCGTTTGCAAGTTTTAATGATAAGTCAAGTTCGTTCGCAGGGATTGTATCCGTTAGATCTATTTATATTTAACAAGCGTAGATGAATTTAGATGTTTTAGATAAAAATATAAAAAGATGAAATAACAATCTACGCAATTAAATAATTAAAACAAATAAACAAAACAAATAACTAAATATGAATGTAAGTCAAATAGATTAGGATTACTAATATGAGTCTATTACTAAATCGTTATTCTAACCTGTCACAAATTAAGCATTATATATTAACCAGGATTCTAAATTCTACCTAGCCTTCTCTAGGCTTAGGAGCAACCTCTCCACTACTAGGGATTCCTAAGAAATGATTGGTGATTAAATCAAACCTTAATGGCTATCTAGTTAAGCAAGGTATCAAAACTAGACGATTATGTGGTGTTGTCAATAACTAAGATTAATCCTAAGATTGGACAAATCTAAGGTGTAACAATAAGTCAAAACACATAATAACAATATACGCCAAGCTCAATCAATTAAAATAACAAATAGTATTTATGAATTAAAGACCATATAATAACCCAACAATTAAAAGTAAAACTTACAGAATAAAAGCTTAGAAATATGGTTGAGAATAGATCTATAGCTAATTACTCTAAATATAGAGAAGGTGAGATGTAGAAGAGGAGTTGTCAGTCTCCAATCTTCTTCTTCTTGTTCTTCCTCTACAGGTCAGCTTGCTTCTTGAATGAATAGCTTGATTCTAAGGATGAATATTAATGTAAAGGACTAAGCTATTGTTTATAATTTAAGCTAATGTTTACACCTGAGCAAGGACATGTTTACAATGGTATAAGGGTGTATTTATAGGTGTCTTGGAAGTCCTAATTCGTTTTCTTGAAGGAGAAGTAAGTGGTGGACTCCAAGCCCAACTCAAATTCGTAACCCTAAAAACATGAAATCAGGTCCGATCTTATTTTGGCTCTAACAGCTTCAATATTCATCCGTTTAACGCGTATGAATATACCAAATTGATCGTCTCGGAAAGCTCTTCAACTTTGCTTTTGACCGTTTCTCCAAATTCTACACCGTTTTTGAGATATAAGCTGATTTGTGGTCGTAGGTGCAGAAATTCAGGATTAAGGCAGCTTTTCCTTTTCCATATTTTTAGCTTTTGTTTCCTTATCTCCAATTACCATGCTTATTTCTTTCCATATATTGTAGTATTTGACTTGGACTTAATTAATCTCCATAATTATCTTTAAAGCTTCACACTAAATAAATAATTAAACCCAATATGCTCTAATAATATTATTTTACTAAATCAAGACTCAAAATAGGAAAGTGTAGCATTTCTCAAGAAAATCGACTATAATGACTTCTAAATCACTAAAAATGATGTTTCATCCTAATATAAATCTATCACAAATGAGGAGACATCATCTAGGCTGATTAGTGCATTATTTTATGGATTTATTTATCATATTTTTATCAAACCCTAGGCAAACCAAGTTTTTGGCGCCGCTGTCGGGGACTTGTGTCTCGTTAGCATGTGGGCTATTTTATTCTAGTAGTAGCTTTTAGTTAATTTTTATTTGTTAGTTTTTATTTTTATTCTTCCAGATTTACGCTTGTTAGTTTGCTTTAGTCTTTTTCAGGTTTTAGCAGTGCATCCTTGGTCTCCTCTCCTGGAGCCCGAAAGGAGCTTCAGAGCTTATAACAGACGTATCAGAGAAGAAAGAAACCAAAGAAGAGATATGGCAGAAATTCAACAACAAGGAGTATATACACCACTTATAGTTCCACCACTTGGCCCTTTAGGCCATTTACCACCGCCACAAGGAGATAACAGAAACAACAACAGAATTGAACAAGATCTTCCAGGCTTGGGAGCACATTTTCAAGTACAACCAATAGGTTATCGTCCTCCATAGATCCAAAATATCAAGTGCAGGCCTGATCCGGGCATGCTCAGTCAATTTCATAATTTAGGACTCTATAGTGGTGCAGCAGTTCAAGATCCGGTTAGATAGATACAGAAGATTATGCAGATTTGTGATGCCCATGTTACTCCAAGCATTACGCATGAGCAACTTTATTGTCATATTTTTTCGTTCTTTTTTACCAGCAAAGTTGGTGATTGGCTAGATAGACAACCAACACGAACAATTAATACATGGGCAGAACTTCAAGCCTTATTATTTAACCTTTTTTATCCGAAGAGTATGAGACTCAAAGATCAGAGCGAGCTTGCGAAGTTTTGTCAAGAGAATGGAGAAGAAGTAGGAGATGCATGGACAAGGTTTCAACAAAAGTTAGCTAGATATCCACTCCACGGTTACACCTCATCTTTGCAATTAGCTATATTTTATCAAGGTATCAATGCCGAAAGTATACCGAGGGTATATAATCTTGGAAAGGGAAATTTCGTGTCCATGAATCCTACAGAAGTCGTCAAAGGTTTTTAAAACATTATAGAAACAGAAAGGAGTTGGCCACTTTCGCGAGCTCTTGTTAAAAATACCATAGGTACGCTTCGATTAGATGCAGAAACTGCAAACTCAGCTCAATTAGCCGCATTAGAGAATCAAATCAAAGAAATTAAGCTTGAGATACAGAAGAATTTGGCCACAACAAATGTAGTGCAAGAAGCACAAGGTTGTCCAGAATGTGGGGTCACAAATCATACATGGGAAGAGTGCGAAGGAAATGCAGCATCTGTTTATTTCATATCCAACCGAGTAAATTATCAATTTGGTTATGGAATTACAAGCTGCTAGAGCTAAAGAGAAAGAGTAAGAAGCCTCATAAGAGAAAGTAGAAGTTGCATCTGCTGTGCAAGAAAAGAAAGAAGAAGAGAAGGTGGAATTGCCACTAGTTGTTCAACCAATGTCACCAATTATTCCTGATACAAATTCGAAGGGTGACATTGAACTGAAGACATTTTCACAGGCGTATACTCCTGAGAATATCCATACCCAAATGCTTGAGATTGCGAACAAAGGGCTTACACCGCAACCAGATTGTACACAAGTTATTCCTAAGAAAGAAGCGAGTGTTGAAGCCAAAAAAGAGCTTGTGAGAGTCTCAAGAAAAGTAGAGAAAGAGTTACCATTGAAGCTCAAGGATCCTGGAAGCTTTAATCTTTCTATACAAAAAATGGTATACTCAAGGTGAAAGCTATGTGTGATGTGGGTTCGGGTGTGAATCTTATGCCAAAGTCCGTGTTCGATAGACTTTGACTTAAGAAATCAGAAAGATCCAGTGAAGCTGCAGTTTGCTGACAACTCAGTTACCAAGACATGGGAACAGTGGAGAACGTTCATGTCCGATCAGGTAATATCACCATCCCTACTGACTTTGTTATACTTGATTTCGATGCAGATAATCAGGTTCCAATCATACTTGGAAGGCCCTTCATGGCCAGATGTCAGAGCATAATCAACTTCCAGGAAGGGACAATTACCCTTCATGCTAAGAACGTATCTGAGACATTCTATGTCTAGGGTAAGAAACCAAGGAAGTCAGATCTCACCATTCCTATCATCCACAACCTTTCACATCACAAAGTCCCTAAAGAGAAGATCCACGCAAAACCTGTGTATCCGGAGCCAAAGATTGAGTTTGGGGTCGTCCATGAAGTTCTATGGAAAGCCCACAAACCAGAAAATAGGCCACGAGGTCACCAAGACTCGTGGATGGGACCATTTGTAGTCATTAAAGTTGTTTCATCTACGGTGATAAAGATCAGGCTCAAAAGGGGCATTAGACGGATATTGGTAGACGTTCATAGCCTTGCTCATTTTTGGGAGGCTATATTCGCAAATCTTGATAGAGGTAACACGTCTAACATTGAACGACGCTAAATAAACGGGAGACAACCCGCACTTTTGTATGTTTTTATGTTTTTAATTCATGTTTAGTTTAGTTGTTTGTAGTTGATATTGCATATTTTAGAAAGATATTAGTGTTTTTGATGTTCAGATATAAAAGAAATCGAGTTAGGAAGGAAAAAGAATTTTTTTCGCACATTCTGACCTGCCCGCCGGTAAGCCGGCCATACGACCAGTAAGCCGACGGGTCAAAAACAGTGCCCACGGGTTTATGTATCAGGTTAATTTTCGAGAGGAGATTTTTCAAAAAATTGCTCACTGGGCACCTTGTCACATCACCGGTAATACCGGTCAGCCAAAAACCGTGCCCACGGGTTTGTGAATTAGGTTTTATGCCGAGGCGAGACTAATTGAAAAGTTGCTCACCGGGTACCCGGTCACACTGCCGGTAAGCCGGTCCGCGCCGCTGGAGAGAGAAAATTTCTGCGTTTTTTAGTTTATTGATGTCTCCCTAATTGTTCTTATTTTAGACCCTTGGGAGACATCATTTTTGGTGTTTATTTGATTAATTTGATAGACTTTTGGGGTAAAAATGCAATAATCCGAATTTCCTAATCCGTTTTGGACCTTATAAAAGGAGCTTTTGACTTCTATTTTTCATACAACTCATTATTCAGAAGAAAAAGCATTAGAGAGAAGTCAACGAAGGAAGAAGAAGAAAGCTGAAGAACTGGAGAGTGTCTGGTATCTCCTAGTGTGTTCTAAATAAACACACCTAAAAAGGCAAGACACGTACCGCAAGTGTACGGGTCGTCCAAGTAATATCCGGTAAACGGGAGTTCGATCTCAGGGACGGATTAGGTACGATTAAAGTGTTATGCAATAAATGGAAATAGTTGCTTGAATGAAAATTAAAAGTAAAGAAATAGATTTTTATTTGATTTTTGATTAAAGGACTAAAGTGCAAATAAAGTAAATATTAAACTAAAATTGAAACTAATGCAAGAAAATAAATATGAAGAGACTAAAAGATGAGAGAGTAGTACTTGAGTCACGCTAGGTTTTACCAAAAGAAACTTAATCAATGCTTCTTCTAAGGGACAAACTAGTAAATAGTAATAGTCGGGATTCTAGATTCTCCTAACCCCGTCAGGGTGGACTTAGGAGCTATTCTCAAGTGTTACAAACCCCGTCAGGGCGATCATAATCCACCTTCGAATGTCAGGTTCTCTACCCAATTGGCTATAAGATTAACTAAGTCCGTCAGGATCAATAATTTCTATCTTATGTTTATTACCTATGTCAGTAATTAAACCCCCCGTCAAGATGATCACTTCCCCACCAAAGTGAATAGCCTAATTACTCAAACCTATGTCTAATTGATAAGATTAAATATAGTGAAATTAACTCACGATAATAAACAATACTAAATTACTCAATTCAAATTAAATTATAAAAATCCCAAATCAGAAAGCATCAATTAAATAAATTAAGGTTCAACCCTTATAGCGATTCTCAAGCACTTAAGAAGTTTAGCTCATAATGAAAAATTAAACTAAAACAAATAAATTAAAAGACATAATGTTTTACAGAAAGAAAATAAATAAACCTAATGAAGAGGTTGGGTTTGGCTTGAATTGGAGATATAGACAGTCTCCAACTCTCAGCTTTCTTCCTTCCTGCTTGCTCTGACTTGAATCCTTAAGCCTCTTTGATAATTATATGAAGTGTGTGTAAAAGAGGAGGCTAAGGGGTGTATTTATAGGTGTTAGGAACCTCTAGGTCGAATTTACTTGGAGTGGAAGACAAGTCCAGGACTCTCAAATTCGTAGCTCTAAATTCTAGGAAAGGTAAGATTTTTCTGCTGATTTGATTTGGTCATATCTTTTTCAATACTTATCCGTTTGAGAAGTTACAATATATGAAACCACTTGTCTTGGAAAGCTCTTTCTATTGGTGCAGACCATTCGTCCAGAATCCTTGCCAATCTTTAATTATGAATTAATCTCTAAAACGTGGCTGGATTTTCAGATTTCAAAAGGCAGCTTTATCTTTTCCTCCTTTGAATAAATCTTTCCTAAATCTTCTTATTTCCATGTAAATCTTCTTTCCTTTCATCTTTATCTTGACTTGGTCTCTAAGTAATTACCATTTATCTCTTAAAGCTTCACATTAAATAAATAATTAAACCGCATATGCTTAAAAAGAATAAATCAATAAATCAAGAAACCGAAATAGGAAAGTGTACTCTAAAAGTAGAAACTCGACTCAAAATCATTTCCTAACACTCTAAAATACACTAAGACTTTATTCTCGCTTCTCCATCTTGGATTGGTCTTTCATGAAATTCGAGAACCTATTTAACTTTGCATCAAAAATAGTCATTTACGCACAAAAGCTCAGAAAATGCAAATAGTTAAATTCCAAGGGGGAAAAGTGTAATATGACCAATTATGCATAAAAGTCTAGCTAATAAGTCAATAATTCACCTAAAACGATGTCTCCAGGGGGCTAATAATTAGAACAAATAGGGAGACATCAAGACCCCCAACTCAAACCTTTGTCGTCCCGACAAAGTAAAATTAAAACAAGGCCCCTTTTAGGTGAATGCAGAAGGTAGAATCTAGAAAATATTCCCAAAGCAAAACTTAAAACAAATCTCATATAGTCTAATCTAGGAATTAATATACATCTACACTTATCATGCAAAATCAAATACAAAACAATATCAATCAAAAATTTATTTCACAATGCTAGAAGGTTACGCTCAATACTTATCTCAAGATGGTGGCTATAGGGTTTTCCTCGATCTTTACTTGCTTTGAACGCTCCACTTAGAATACTCCCTATTAACTCACTGTGCATCTAGGAATCACGAGGTCTTTACGGTTTTAGCATAGGCTGAAGGACGGTATGGTATGTATATTTGGTAAATTTGAAGTGAGCTTTTGGCTCTCTCCTCACTTACCATTAACAACTGTCCAAGAGCTTGAGTTTACACTCAAATAACGTTCTCACTCAACCCAATTGACGCGCTTAATTAGCGTCCCTAAATTCACCCAATAAGCACTAAGGATGATTCACTTAAAAATTTCCACTTTGCCAGTCCGAATATATTCTTTTCAAATCATTTACTCAATTCTTTTCTTTTTGTATAGCCATGACTTCGTTTTTTATGTTGAGATGTCATGCTATTTTTCATAGTTATGCCTATTCATAACTTGAGCTCGAAGCTTCTTTTCCATTCACTATTACCCCGGCAAAGGGTTACAATATCATAAACCTGTGAATCATCAAAATATATAACCGAGCACAATTGATAAGCTCAAAAATCCCAACCCAATAAATTCCCATAATGGTGGACCCACCACCCCAAACTCAAGCTCAAGACAGGAAGTCTCAGGATCGTGATTCAAGTGCGGGTCATATGGTCATGCCTAACAATCTAAAGGGATATTGGCTTATAATGTGGCGACAAAAGAAAGGCTTAAAGGCTAAAAATTTGGCTACGAAGGATACAATTAATTCATGGATAGAAGGCCAAAAAGGATTCAAAGGGCTAACAAAGAACTGCCTCTATCATTTTCCTATCTACACAGCTTGCTTCTAGTTCATACCTAAGTGGGTTCTCTACTCATTTAGATCTCACGTTCTACAAACCGCTCATTATCCTTAAGCACAAGCCTACTTCTTTTGCATTGTTCATTATTTTTTCCTATCAATTATCTCATGTTTGCATGCAATCAAAGTGTGTTTTACACTAACTCCTAAAGTCAACTATTTTCTATCATAAATTCATAAAAATCATGCTTGATGGGGGCATTTAAAACACTCTACAGTCAAACGCAACCCTAAAAAAAATTTCTTTCTGAAAAGCATGTAAAACACAAAAAATTGGGATGAGGCAACGATCCCCACCCCAAACTCAAAAGTGAGTCGTGTCCCCACGACTCGAAAAATTCTCAATAAGGCAATAAAAACTAAACTACATAGTTAGTGCCTACCATTAATTAAGAAGAAGAATTGGAACGGGGTACCTGGCCATGAAGATCCATCGTGTCCTCTTCCGAAGGGGAAGAATAATTATCAATATCCATGAACAAAGTTACCTCTTCCAATGTTGACTTAATCTGTGTAATTTCCTTCCAAAGTGCTCTGATGTCTAGTCGTAAAAGTTTGAATTCTTGTTGCAAATTGTGAGCCCATGGAGGAATACCAGAATTAGTTTGAGAAGAAGAAGAACCTTGAACTTGAAATTGTAGCTTGTCTGTAGGCTTTGATGATACCCTCATCCTTGCTGTTAATTTCCCGTGTTGTGGTGGTACAGGTGCCTTTTCTTCTTGTGTTTCTTCAGTAGGCTCATCAAGATTGATGGCCTTTTCAAGTGTAGAACCAGGCAAATTCTTGTTCTTCCCTAGGATACAACACTTCCTCTTATAATCCAAAGCATCTGTTCTGTTTGTCATGGTTGAATTGACCCCAAACTCAAGTTATACCAAGGATAGAATAAAGTTAAGAATACTTGGTGTAGCTTGAGTTTCTTGTTTGGATTAGATGAAGGAAGGTGGTTTCTTGATGAATCTTGGAAGAACTCTTGAAAGCTTGATGATCTTGATTGTGTTTAATGGTGTTTTGTGATAAATTTGATGAAGAGGTTATGTTTATGGAGGATGGAGGAGAGACTTGATGATGTTAATGTGTTTGTTGTGGAGGTTTGATCAAGCTTCAAGTGTTTTATAGGGTTGGGAGCTGGAAAATTCGTTTGGAAGAGGCTAGGGTTTATCTCCTTAAGGTTAGAAGTTGACTGGGCTTTGAACTCTTCACAAACCGCCTGGCGCGGTGCATACCTGCGGTGCATGAGTGTACCGCAGGGGTACACCGTAGCGCTGTAGGTGTAATTTCTCGCATCTGCCTTGGACCCGTGCTAGCACCCCGTGGCACGCGTTTTTGCCCTGCGGTGCAGGGGTGCGGTGAATGGGTAGTCCGCACGTGCTCCGTGAAAAAACCCGCGGTACATACTCCGTGGCACGCGTTATGGGCGTGCGGTGTAGGGTGCGGTGCACCGCGGCTATCAGCTTCTTTTTTTCTCGCTTCTGGATAAGACCCGTGGTGCGCGACCCGTGGTACGGGGTTTTGGGGCGCGGTACATCCCTGCGGTATAGGGGGTACACCGCGGGGGTAGTCCGCGCCAGTCTTTGAATCTCTCCAAAATAATTTCCTAGCACCCCAAACTCGATTCCTGCACTATTTACACAATACCTTTCTCATTTCTTTAAAAGTAGACACTAAAACTCGACATTAACTTAGAATTATACACTAGGAACAAAAAAAAAAAGAAGAACTTAAAGCAATAAACTAATATACAATGAAATGGATTTTGTTTAACGTCGTTAAGCTCGACGGGTTACCTCTCGCGACTATTCGGCTTCAAGGAGGTACATGACCTCCCCAGGATGTGGATCCACCATGCGATTAGTATCCTCGCCTCCATGATAAACTTTTAATCGATGACCATTCACCATGAAGGTGCGGTGCTCGATTGGATGTTCAATCTCTGTAGCTCCATGAGGCGTAACTTTGGTCACAACGTAAGGACCAGACCACTTCGATCTCAACTTTCCCGGATAGTTACTGAACTTGGAGTTGTATTTCAGAACCTTCTGTCCAACTTCAAACTTTTTCACGCGAATACGGTTATCATGCCATCTCTTCGTGTTCTCCTTATAGAGTTTAGCATTTTCATAGGCATGTAACCGAAACTCATCAAGTTCATTTCATTTCATCATACGATTCTCACCAGCCAACGTAGGATCTAAGTTCAACTGCGCTATTGCCCAATATGCACCCAATTAAAGTTCCAGAGGTAAGTGACAAGCCTTACCATAAACCACACGATACGGAGATGCACCAACAGGAGTTTTGAACGCAGTACGATAGGCCCATAAAGCATATTCTAACTTTGTTGACTAATCTTTTCTTGTAGGACCAACAGTCTTCTCTAGGATAGATTTTACCTCTCGATTTGAAAGCTCAGCTTGACCGTTGGGTTGTGGATGATACGCGGTAGAAACTCGATGTCTTATCCCATTCTTCTCTAACACTGTCTTCAGATATTTGTTCACAAAGTGTGAACCTCCATCACTGATAATAAATCTGGGTGTACCGTGTCTAGTGAAAATGTGGGATTTCAAGAATTTAATCACCACTCGCGAATCATTTGTTGGTAGAGCTTTAGCCTCTACCCATTTGGACACGTAATCAACAACTAATAGGATGTATTGATTTCCGTTGGATGGTACAAAGGGACCCATGAAATCAATACCCCAAACATCAAATATTTCAACCTCAAGAACGTTGTTACGCGGCATCTCATCCCTCTTGGATATATTACCAGTAAACTGGAATCTATGACACTTCTTAACATATTCATGACAATCCTTATGTAATGTAGGCCAATAAAAACCGGATTGTAGTACCTTAGCAGCTGTGCGGTCGCCCTTGAAGTGCCCTCCATAAGGTGAATCGTGACAACCCGCAACCACTCCTAAGACTTCCTTCTCAGGTATACATCTTCTCACCATTTGATCAACACATACTTTGTAGAGGAAAGGATCCTCCCAAAAGAACTATTTAGCACGGCTCATCAATCTCTTCTTGTCTTGTGAAGTGGCTCCTTCGGGAAAGTTACCACTTACAATAAGATTTGCAATGTCAGCATACCACGGGGTAGCATCATAAATCGCAAATAGGCCTTCATCGGGGAATGCTTCATTAACTAGCTCAGGACTACAGTTCGACTCCGAACCTTCAAGACGTGACAGATGATCAGCAACTTGATTTTCACACCCTTCTCTATCTCGAATCTCCAAATCAAACTCTTGTAGCAATAAAACCCATCTGATCAATCGCGGCTTCGCATCTTTCTTCTCCATCAAGTACTTAATAGCGGAATGGTTGGTGAATACAACAATTTTCGCCCCAAAGAGATAGGAACGGAATTTGTCAAAGGCATAAACAACCGCTAAAAGCTCCTTCTCGGTTACCGTGTAATTAATCTGAGCACTGGTGAAGGTCTTGCTTGCATAATAAATCGAATGGAACACTTTATCTTTTCTTTGACCTAACACCGCACCCATAGCAGAATCACTAGCATCACACATAACTTCAAAGGGAAGTTTCCAATCAGGTGGTAGCACAATCGGCGCAGTAATCAGTTTCTCTTTAAGCTCTTGAAATGCCTTCTTGCAAGCTTCATCAAAAAGGAATTTGGTGTCCTTCTCGAGTAAGTTGCACAAAGGTTTTGAAATCTTTGAAAAGTCCTTGATAAAACGGCGATAAAACCCAGCATGGCCTAGAAAACTCCTTACCCCTTTTACAGAAACAGGAAGGGGAAGAGTTTTGATAACTTCAATCTTCGCACGATCAACTTCTAACCCATCGCTTGATACTTTGTGTCCCAACACTATACCTTCACGAACCATAAAGTGACACTTCTCCCAATTCAAAACCAAATCGGTTTCCTTACATCTAATCAATACTTTTTCTAGATTCTGCAAACAATCATCAAAGTTATCTCCAAAAACAGAAAATTCATCCATGAATACCTCAAGAAATCGATCGATCATATCACCAAAGATTGCCATCATGCAACGTTGGAAAGTAGCAGGTGCATTACATAGTCCAAAAGGCAACCTTCGGTATGCGAAAGTACCAAAAGGAAACGTGAATGTGGTCTTATGCTGGTCATCAGGATCTACGCAAATTTGATTGTAGCCAGAATACCCATCTAAGAAACAATAATACTCTCTACCGGCTAACTTGTCCAACATCTGATCAATGAAAGGGAGTGGAAAATGGTCTTTTCTAGTAGCTTTGTTCAACTTTCGATAATCCATACAAACTCATTAACCAACTACGGTCCTCGAGGGTATGGCTTCGTTCTTGTCATTCATGATGGTAGTGATACCACCCTTCTTTGGTACGCATTGAACTGGACTCACCCAATCGCTACTAGCTATGGGGTAGATAATCCCCGCATCTAGTAGCTTGATCACTTCTTTCTTTACCACTTCTTTCATCGCAGGCATCAATCTTCTCTGTCCTTCAACTGAACGTGTACAGTTGTCTTCCAGAATGATCTTGTGTTGGCAATAGGAAGGGCTAATGCCTTTAATGTCAGCAATAGTCCAACCTATCGCTTCTTTATTTGCTCTTAGTACACGCAATAGTTTGTCTTCTTGAGGACCTGTTAAAGTAGCTGAAACAATAACATGTAGAGTATTGTTAGTACCTAAATAAGCATACCTCAAGTGGGACGGAAGTGGTTTCTCTTCTAGCTTCGGGGGAGACTCAATGGATGGTTTCTTTGGAGGCTCAATCTCCCCTGATCATGCAATGGTTCGTAGGCTAGACGCCTATATTTTGGGTTCTCAAAGTTAAGAGCTGCAACTATTTCGGCTAGCTCTTCCATCATCTCCGGTATATCTAACGTTAACGCAGCCTGCAAGATGTCATCATAATTAAAACAATCAAATACCTCTTGTGCGGCGTGTTCTGCTATATCCATTCGGAAACAATCTCCGGGAACATCTGGGAATTTCATGGCTCGAAATACATTGAATTTGACTTCCTCGTCTTGGATTCTCATTGTTAATTCACCGTTTTCTACATCAATCAATGTATGCCCCGTGGCTAGGAATGGTCTTCCCAAGATGATGGGTACATTCCTATCCGCGTCGTATTCAAGGATAACAAAATCTACAGGAAAAACTAGAGTACCTGCTTTGACGAGGACATCTTCGATTCGTCCCTCAGGATGCACGAGGGATCTGTCTGCCATTTGTAGGACCATAGAGATAGGTCGCATATCTCCAATCATTAGCATATCAAAAATTGACTTGGGCATGAGATTAATACACGCGCCTAAATCGCATAAAGCTTTCCCCTTCCACTCACTACCAATCAAGATTGGAAGCGTAAAACAACCTGGATCAAGTAGCTTCGGTGGTAGTTTGCTCTGACAGATGGCACTACACTCTTCAGGTAACCCTACCATTTCATTATCGCAATATGGTCTTTTGTTGGTGAGGGCTCTCTTTAAAAACTTCACGTATTTTGGTATGTCTTTGATGGCTTCTAACAACGGAATGTTAATATTGAGACCTCTCACTCTATTCAATAATCTTTGATATTCGACCATATCTCCTTTCTTCTGAACTCTTGAAGGGAAGGGTGGAGGATGACGGGTTTCTGCAACATCTTTCTTTTTCGGAACTTCCGGAATCTTTTCCACTTCTATCACTTCAGGTTCTTCATCTTTCTCTTCCACCTCTTCTAACGGTTTTTCTTTTCTAGTAACTTCTTTTTCTTTCATAACCGGGAAGGGTGGTGGTTGCACAGTCTTACCGCTTCTGGTAGTGATCGCGCTACAATCCTCCCTTTGTGTAGGAATTTCTGTGTTACTCGGGAGTTGGCCTTGACCTCGAACATTCAAACTGTTGGCGATCTTTGATATTTGAGTCTCCAAGATTTTTAGTGAAGCGGAATGTGAGTTCAATGTTTCATTTATCTTGTTCTCTCTTGTGCGGGTATCGTCCATAAATCGAGATACCTGGTTTTTGATTTTCTCTGACCTCTTCTCTGCATCTGACATGTATTTTGTTACTGTAAGTGCTAACTCACTTGTGGTAATTGCACCTTCTTGAGGTCGAGAAGGAAGCGCTTTTTGAGCTAATGTGTCGGCATACGCGTCTTGATCGGTTCTGGGTTGATTTCCTTGGTATTGGTTTTGCGTTCGAAACTGATAGTTGTTCCCTTGAGGCCTTTGTTGATAAGTTCCAGGATTGGCTGCCCCTTGTGGATTTGAATACTGAAAGCCTGGATGATTTCTGTTTTGATTTCCGTACCCTTGACCACCTGAATAGTTACCTCGCTGATTAACGAAGTATACGGATTCTGGGTTGTTGGCACATTCTTCCCAGCCATGATCATCTCCTCCACAACTAGAACATAATTCTGGTTCATGAACAACGTTTACCACAGCCTTATTCGACATAGATAATTGTTTCATCTTGTTCTCAAGTGCAGCAATCTTAGCGTTCAATGCAGTTTCTGTATCCAAATTCAAAGTACCTCTTTCCAAAGCTCTAACCGATGATTTTGAGGATTGCCAACTCATTTCATTCTTCACAATTCGGTCCATGATAATTAGAGCTTGATCAGTTGTGACCATCATGAGACCACCTTGACACATAGTATCGATTTTGTCTTTCGCAGCATCACCTAAACTTCGATAAAATATTCCAAGTTGTAATTCAAGAGAGTACCCATGTAATGGGCACTTGCGTAATAATGTTTGAAAACGAGTCCATGCAGCACCTACAGTTTCTCCTGGCTCTTGGCGAAAATAAACAATATCTAATTGCCCACTGAGTCGAGCACTTTGAGGATAGTACCTATCGAAAAAGGCTGTCTGAAGTTGATCCCAAGTCACAATCGCGTTGTGTGGCTGTTGATCATACCACTCACTTGCTCCTTCGGTGAGGAAGAATGGAAACATATGAAAGTACATTTGTTCTTGGGTTACTCCAGGGGTGACATATGCATCACAGATTTGCATAAACTTGTACATAGCACGTATAGGATCTTCACGAGCTGCACCACTATACAGTCCCACGGTTGTAAATTGGTTGATCATCCCTGCGTCTGGTCTGAATCGAACTACTTGAATTGCAGGAGGACGGAGTCCTAGTGGTGGTAGAAGAAAAGGTCCATGGTTGTTTGGTTGAAAGATCTGCGGTCCATGATCTTGAAGTACTCCACCATTATTGTTGACTTGTTGTTGATTTCCGGAAGGAGCTGGTAATTGGACTCCTACCGGTGGAATTGGCAATTGAACTCCTACCGGTGTAGCTATTGGGAGACCGTTTTCATCCAACTGAATCACGGGATCTTGAGCATTATCTTCTGTCATTGCTTTTTCTAACCTTTCTTGTTTTCTTGCTTCTTTATCTCTTTTGTTTTTCTCTCGAACTAGGCTTTCGGGATTATCAAGGATCACGATATCTCCAAGCATAGACCAAAACCTGTAAATCTGAGGAAGCAAGAACAACCCAAAGCGTAAAACTGAAAAATAAAAATTAAAAATAAACTAAAAACTAGCAACTAAAACACTTACGGCTAACTCCGTGGTCGCACGCTACCGTCCCCGGCAGCGGCGCCAAAAACTTGGTGTCTCCTAGTGTGTTCTAAATAAACACACCTAAAAAGGCAAGACACGTACCGCAAGTGTACGGGTCGTCCAAGTAATATCCGGTAAACGGGATTTCGATCTCAGGGACGGATTAGGTACGATTAAAGTGTTATGCAATAAATGGAAATAGTTGCTTGAATGAAAATTAAAAGTAAAGAAATAGATTTTTATTTGATTTTCGATTAAAGGACTAAAGTGCAAATAAAGTAAATATTAAACTAAAATTGAAACTAATGCAAGAAAATAAATATGAAGAGACTAAAAGATGAGAGAGTAGTACTTGAGTCACGCTAGGTTTTACCAAAAGAAACTTAATCAATGCTTCTTCTAAGGGACAAACTAGTAAATAGTAATAGTCGGGATTCTAGATTCTCCTAACCCCCGTCAGGGTGGACTTAGGAGCTATTCTCAGGTGTTACAAACCCCGTCAGGGCGATCATAATCCACCTTCGAATGTCAGGTTCTCTACCCAATTGGCAATAAGATTAACTAAGTCCATCAGGATCAATAATTTCTATCTTACGTTTATTACCTATGTCAGTAATTAAACCCCCCGTCAAGATGATCACTTCCCCACCAAAGTGAATAGCCTAATTACTCAAACCTATGTCTAATTGATCAGATTAAATATAGTGAAATTAACTCACGATAATAAACAATACTAAATTACTCAATTCGAATTAAATTATAAAAATCCTAAATCAGAAAGCATCAATTAAATAAATTAAGGTTCAACCCTTATAGCGATTCTCAAGCACTTAAGAAGTTTAGCTCATAATGGAAAATAAAACTAAAACAAATAAATTAAAAGACATAATGTTTTACAGAAAGAAAATAAATAAACCTAATGAAGAGGTTGGGTTTGGCTTGAATTGGAGATATAGACAGTCTCCAACTCTCAGCTTTCTTCCTTCCTGCTTGCTCTGACTTGAATCCTTAAGCCTCTTTGATAATTATATGAAGTGTGTGTAAAAGAGGAGGCTAAGGGGTGTATTTATAGGTGTTAGGAACCTCTAGGTCGAATTTACTTGGAGTGGAAGACAAGTCAAGGACTCTCAAACTCGTAGCTCTAAATTCTAGGAAAGGTAAGATTTTTCTGCTGATTTGATTTGGCCATATCTTTTTCAATACTTATCCGTTTGAGAACTTCCAATATATGAAACCACTTGTCTTGGAAAGCTCTTTATATTGGTGCAGACCATTTGTCCAGAATCCTTGCCAATCTTTAATTATGAATTAATCTCTAAAACGTGGCTGGATTTTCAGATTTCAAAAGGCAGCTTTATCTTTTCCTCCTTTGAATAAATCTTTCCTATATCTTCTTATTTCCATGTAAATCTTCTTTCCTTTCATCTTTATCTTGACTTGGTCTCTAAGTAATTACAATTTATCTTTTAAAGCTTCACATTAAATAAATAATTAAACCGCATATGCTTAAAAAGAATAAATCAATAAATCAAGAAACCGAAATAGGAAAGTGTACTCTAAAAATAGAAACTCGACTCAAAATCATTTCCTAACACTCTAAAATACACTAAGACTTTATTCTAACTTCTCCACCTTGGATTGGTCATTCATGAAATTCAAGAACCTATTTAACTTTGCATAAAAAATAGTCAAATTTACGCACAAAAGCTCAGAAAATGCAAATAGTTAAATTCCAAGGGGGAAAAGTGTAATATGACCAATTATGCATAAAAGTCTAGCTAATAAGTCAATAATTCACCCAAATCGATGTCGTCTCCAGAGGGCTAATAATTAGAACAAATAGGGAGACATCAGTGTCTATATCTCCATTCTCAGCCAAATCCAATTCTGGAAATTAGGTTTTTCTTATTTTTAATTCTGTAAAACACTATGAGTCCTATTTCTTTTAATTTAGTTTTAATTTCTATTAGCATGAGCTAATTCCTTTTAGTACTTGAGAATTCATAACGGGTAAATCCCTATTCTGTTGAATTTCATATGTTTGAATTTGGGTTTTAAATAATTAAATCGAATTGGGTTTTTTATATTTTTCTGTAATTTGAGATTATTTACTGTTTTTGGAGTCATGAACTAAGAACAGGTGTTAGTATATAGGCTATTCCACATATGTGGCGTGTGGATCATCCTGACGGAGGGTTTAGGTATGGACTTAATTACTCAATCTAAAATAGAAACTATTTGACTTTGACGAGCGTAGTTAATTTTAGGGCCAACGAGGTAATTTAGCTTAATCATTCGAAAGTGGATCATATTTACCCTGACGGAACTAGTGACACTCTAGAATAACCTTGTAGTCCGCCCTGACAGGGGTACAAGGATTATTGAATCCCGACCAATGTCAATTAACGAATTTGACCCTTATACAACATATGTTATGAAATAGAATTAGGAGGACCCCTTGCGTTTCTCAAGTACTGCCTTCTCATATTTGCGTCTTACCTTCATTTACTTGCGTCTTAGTATTTATTTGCATTTTCTCTTTAGTTTCTAATACTTAGGATTAATACAAACCAATCAATCAATCATTATATCTTTTATTTGCTTTCATAAGTGCAACCATTCATTATTTGATAAGCATTGTAGTTAACCAACCGTCCCTGAGAACGAATCTGTTATCACTAATATTACTTGGGACAACCGTACACTTGCGGTTGAGGTTCTCCTACTCATTGCATTTATTTTAGAACACACAAAGGACCACCAGTTATAAAGTAGAGGAAGGTTAGTCTATTACGAATTTCTCAATCCTTAAGCCTATCTTTCTTCTACAAACCTCTCCCAATTCCATTGAAGCTTCATCAAACCTTCCCCAAGCATCAAAACACTACCCAATCACCATAAAAACACACCAAATCCTTTCTCCAAATCATTACAAAGAAGATTCAACCACCCAAATCTTACCAACACATTGAATCCAAGAATCAAAAGCCTAAATTTCAAAATTTCATCCTACAATTTCTTAGATCCATACCAATCCATCAAGAATCCATCTTACCCATATAGAGAATCATCCTCAAAACACATTTACTTACACAAACAAAGTTTGTTCAACAAATAATCAAGAGTTTCAATTTTCAAGAGCGGTTAAAGCTTTGAGTTGGAGGTTAATTGAGATGACCAAGAGAATAGAGACATTAGCTACTGTTAGGGAGATGAAGAAAAGCAAGGTATTGGGTTCTATTGAGAAGAAATCAAGTAAGAAAAGTTCTAGTTCCAACCCAAAGGGTGAATTAGGTCATGAAAAGAGAGGTCAGCTAGCTATATTTAATTCAATGTGAAAAAAGGTTCCAGCTTTCGTGAAGAAGACAACACAACCTCTACAAATCAAAGGTCCTACGCCCGAAGAAATAGAAAAAGCTTCAAAGGCCTTGATATCTTCTGCAAAGAAACAATTACAGGAACTACCTTTTGCTTATGAGATAGTATTTGAAGAAGAAGTTGGTAAAGGAGAGTACAAGAGATTCTTGGAGATTGGTGAAAGATTGGGTTGGTCTACGTTCATGGTAAGACGTTCGAATTTATGTCATGAAGTAGTTTCCGAATTCTGTTTAGGCCTCTTTAGCCGTGATAGTGAAGGCGGTGTTCCAGTTAGAGGCAAAGTAGTTCTTTTTACAGTTGAAGAGATTATAAACCACTTATAGTTTAAGAAATTGGTCGGGACCATGCCAGTATAGAGAAGCGGTGGATAGAAAGAGAATCTTCGATTGGAATTTACTTTTTGAGCATGTATTAGATAAGGAGAAAGTGCAATCACATAAGGGAGGATTATAGGCACCTTGGCCTTAAAAATATCTCCAACCGGATGCTAGAATTTGGCACAATATCCTTATCCCTAATGTCTTTGGAAACACAAGAATTTTTTAAGTAAGTTAAAAGAACGCTATCTTTTTGAATTTTATTTTAAAAGGAGAAGAAGTAGATGTGGCACAGTTGATCTCTGAGGAGGTGATGCGATTTTCGGTCTCTCCTATCTCGCTATTTAAGGTGAAATATCCTACTATGATCACGTGTCTTGTTCGGAAAGCGAATGTGATTTTGGGTGAAGGAGAGAAACTAGAGTTTAAAACGAGTAATAATATTAACAATGCTTGGATCATGAAAGTTTTGAGAGGAGCGGGAATTACGCAAGTATCAAAGGAAGAAAAGGATTGTAGTTGGCAAGAGAAGATGGAGGAGCGATTAAATAAAGTCGAAGCAGCTCATACTTCCTTAGGCGAAGATGTGGCACAAATCAAAGCCAATAAAGTGCACATCATGACACTCCTTGAGCAATTAAAGAAAGATCCAGCAAATCCTATCTTGGATGTCGATAATGCGAGGCAATAGCCTCAAGAGTATGTTCACTTTCCTCCTTACCATTTCTGTAAATGCTTTATCTGCTAATTTTAATTTCTTTTCGAGTCTTTTTCGATTTGTGGGGACACGTATCATTTTTGAGTTCGGGGTGTGGGGATTCGTTGTCTCTCATCTCCATTTTTCTGTTTTTAGGTAGAAATTTAAATTTTGTATACATGGGAATTAGATGTAGAGTGTGTTTTATAGCTTGAAAGCATAAACTCGGTAAGTTAATGATAGAAAGTAGTATGTTTATGAACTATTTTATTTTGCATTCTTTGAGTATTTGCAGGAAAACACACGTGATAGTAAAGAAAAGATTAGTTAGCAATGCAATAGAAAGTATGTTCGATCTCAGGGAGCCATGCGTGGTTTGTAGGTCGTGAGACCCAAGCTAGTTGATAAACCCATTTGATGAACGTGCTAAAGGTAAGAGAATGACGAAATTGCATAGTTTAGAAAGTGATTAAGGCGGTTCTTTCATAAGCCTCTTGTTTCCTTTTAGCTTGTTATCCAAATTTATTATATTTTATATCCTTCTCACCCCCTTCTAGCCTTTCTAAAGCCTTTTTATTTAGCCACATTATAAGCCATATCCATTTTGATTCCAGGACTTTTCCATATGACCCGCACTCGAATCGCGATGAATGGACAGTTGTTTTAGAGCTTGAGTTTTGGGTTGGGATTTTTGAGCTTATTAATTGTGCTCTATTCGATATATTGATGATGATTCACAGGTTTATATTGTAACCCTTTGCCGGGGTAAGAGTAAATGAAAAAACGTATGAAAAGTATTATGAGGAAAAATAGCGTGATATATCAACATCAAAAAGAGAGTCATAGATATACAAAAGAGAAAAAATTGATGTGAGAATATATTTGGACTAGCAAAGTGGAATTTTTATGTGAACATCTTATGCTTTTATTGGGTTATTGGGATGTTACTTTTTGCATCAATAAAATCATTAGATTGAGTGAGAAACGTTTTATGAGAGTAACTGAAGCTTAAGGGCGATTCGTTGATGGCTAGTGGGGAGAGAGCCAAAAGCTCGCTCTAAATTAACCAAAGATCTTTATCATACCACCCCTAAGCCAATATTACAACCTTAAAGACCTTTGATTCTTTGCTATGTAATATAAAAGTGATTGAACCAATAGAGAGTAGTTAAGTAGATCTTTGGATACTAGTAAAGTTTGATAAACAATCTATAGCCTCCTTGGAGAACCGAGTAAAGATCCTCTCCTTCTTACATTGCGAAGCTAATCTAATCTTGAATTCAAGTGTGTTGGTTGTGAATATGAAGAGTATGCATGTATGTAGTTTGTAAATATTATTACATGAAATATTTTGAGTAGTTGCTTTGAGTCTATTCTATATATTCTGCTATCTTTTTTCCCAATTTGCTCAATTGACCTAGGTGTGTAATTAGAGAGTTCCCTTTGTTTTTATCTTTATTGTATCAGGACGATACAACTTTGAGTTGGGGACTTGATGTCTTCCCATTTGTGATGATTTAATCTTAGTTGGAGACATCATTTTTTAGGAACTCTAATACTCGACTTTCATATATATTAGTGCACTTTCCTATTTCTTGTCTTGATTTAATGATTTATTATTTTTAGAGCATATTTGGTTTAATTGTTTGTTAATTGTGAAGCTTTAAAGATATATATGGTGATTAATTAGATTCCAAATCAATTATAAGAGATAAAGGAAAGAATATATGCATGGAAATTAGAGATAAGGAAAGAAAAGATAGGATATGGAAAGATAAAGTTACCAAATAAATCTAAATTCCAGCACCTATGACCATAGAAGTGATCATAAATCTAGATTGGCTAGGAATTTGGAAGAATAGTCTGAAACAAAGTTATAGAGCTTTCCAATACAATCAGTTTCGACATATGGAACGCATCAAACAGAGTTGAAATGAAGAAGTTATGGCCAAAACAAAACAGCGTCAGAGTATAACCTTTTTTATAATTTAGGGTTACGAATTTGAGTTGGGCTTGGAGTCCAAGTTACTTGTCTTCCACTCCAAGAAAATGAATTAGGTCTTCTAAATACCTATAAATACACCCTTAAACCTTTGTAAAGTAATCCTTTCCTCTCATAAATTAGTCCTTAAGTTTTATATCTTTAAAGTTATTGAATAGAGCAAGATCACATCTTTGTATAATTCTTTTAGTTTATTTTACCTCAGGTATGAACTAATTTTCCCATAGCTTGGGTTTTGCGTTATGTATAATCTATGAATTCTAATTTCTTTCTATCTAAGTTTCTTTGAGAATTATATGTTTTAATCTGATTCTAGCTACTTAATATAAATTTGTTTTATGTGCTTTGATTTATTGTCTGCCTTAAACCTGGTCAATTTAGGGCTTTTCTAATTGTAGTTAGATGGTCGCCAAGAAGGGGTGTCTAATTATTGAAACACCACATAAACGTCTAGAATAAGAAATTGGTCCTGACAACACCAGCCTAACTAGATATTCATTAAGGTTTATTTTCATCACCAATTGTCATTAGTAGGTAGGATTACACCTAGGACCCAAGTGGCGCAGGTTAACCCTTTGTGAGTTACCTCGTGATTGTGAGGTTGCCACCCTAGTTCGCTCTCCGGGGATAGGGGGAATTTAGAATCCCAAATACATATCTAAGAGCTATTGTCTCCCTTATAAACCGAAATTGATAGAAATAATTAGAAGGATTAGTGCATACTAGCAAAACCTAAGTTATACTCTTTCATCTCATATTCTCTCATATTTAATTATTTGTCTCTACTTTTACTTAGTTTAATCATTAATATCTCAGTCAATCATATTTAGTTTCTGTCTTTTTAATTAATTATTACTACTCTGATATATTTACCCATTCATCTAACACATTTAAGTCCCTGAGGAACGAATCTTCTTATCATTAATACTTGCATACAGCCTGTAATACTTGCAGAACCGTGCTTCTCTAGGGTGATTAGTGCATTGTTTTCCGGATTTATTTATAATATTTTTATCACACCCTAAGAAACACCACACACTAACACCTTCATACAGAGTGGCTAGTTAGGTAATCACAATTTTCAACTTTTAAAAGGTTATCCTCAGCTTGGCAACCTTCTCTCGAGCCTTAGTCCTCTCCTTTTGAATATGGCTAACCTCCATAGGATCGACATTTGGTATAACAAGGAAACCCTAAATGTGTGTCGCCTACCACAGAGCATGTTAATTTATAAAAGAAGGGTTAAAGAAACAAACAAAATATTTTCAAAAAAACTTACATAATCAGTATTGAGATAGAAAACTAATTGTAAGAGTACGGGTCATTGAAAAATAATAAACAGTAAGTATAAAGAATTACCATCTCCATAGAGACTTTGATTGCTAATTCTTATGATGTGTTTTCTTAATGTGTATTAGAACAAGTTGCAAAATAAAAAGGGAAAAAATGTATAATTTTTTTTTATATTATAGGACTAAAGTGAAATTAAGATAAATTAAACTAAATATCATGATAAAACTAAATATTTAAGAATGTAAATAACTAAATAGGTGAGATGAGAAAATAGCTCAAGAACTCGAAAGTAATCCCTACTAATAATTATTCTACACTTTATTGTATAAGGGTGATTTTTGGCAATGGTAGGTTTTCTAACTTCTTCCTAATTCATGTTAGGGTAGCTTAGGAAGGTACAACATTACTACAAGAGGACTCTTCTGAGGAAAATTTATGCAATGATAGAAGCTAAAAGCCTCTTACCCTATTAACTATGCGACTAGTCAAGCCGGTTAGGATACTAACACATATCAGATGCTTATGTATCATTTTCCATGACACAAACCCCCTATTAGGGCGAGAATCCTAATTATTAAGGGCAACTCTGTACATGGCCAGACTAAGGGCTGAACTTAAAAGGAATATACATAATAATATCATATCATTTTAACAGCCCAATTAAATTATGTAATACGAAATTCAATAAACGTAATAAATCACACAAGGGTTCATAGATAATTTGGATTCTCAATCAATGAGAATCTAGTTAACACTCAAATAGTAGAAACTAGCAACTAAAATTGTAATGATCATGTTTAAAAATTACAAAAAAAGGAATATAATTACACTGATAATTGCTAAAAGATAATGATGGATAGAGGTGGAAGGGCATCAACCGCTACACTAGTTCTTACCCAGATTGTTATTAAACCTACATAGCTTGCTTACTACATAAGAAATATCTAGCCCAGTGATATTTGTTAGGTACATGAGACTTCCTATAACATGACAATATTTTAATTGGTTGATCGTATAACCAATGTTCTTAGCAAGACGTAAGCTTATTTCAATATGTGTCTTATTGATATTTGTGTATCCATTAATGAATTTGTTTAATACTTTCTGAATATGGTATGATTGAGATAGTACTATTCCTTTAGATATTTAGTGAATCTCGATACCCAGAATAACAACGACTAGATCTTTTATGTCAAATTATCTTCGAAGAATTTTCTTGGTGGAGCTAATCAATTTATTATTACTTCCACTGATCAACATATCGTCCACATATAGAAACACAATGACATTTCCTCTATCATTTTGTTATAGATAAACACATTTGTCACATTCATTTTTATTGAAACTATTTGAAATCATAATTTTGTCAAATTTGTTAATGCCAATGACTTGGTCCCTATTTTAGACCATATAGGTATTTAACAAGCTTAATACTTTCTTATCTTTACCAAGAACAATGTAAGCTCAGGTTGTTCCATGTATATCTCTTTGTTTAGTTCTCCACTTAGGAAAGATGTCTTTACATCCATTTGATAAATGTCGATATTGTATATTAAATTTATTGCAGTTAACATTCAAATGGTTGATATTTCATAACTAAAGAATATGTTTCAAAAATAGTCAAGCCCTTCCTTTTGTCTGTAACCTTTCATAGCAAGACGAGTCTTATAATTTTCAATAGATCAATCTGTTTTCAATTTCTTTTTGAATGTCCACTTGCATCCTAGGGGTTTACTCCCTCGAGGGAGTTCCGGTAGTTTAGCTACTATCAAGTATCAAGTATTATTAGTCAATAGTCTTGGATGGGAAAGGGGGTAATTGTGTTCGGAGCTCAAACATATTTTTACATTTGATCAATATTGATTATCATAAACATAATTACAAGTTGGAATAAGTGGATGAATAATCCTGGTAATCAACATTTTTATTATTTTCTGCCTTAATGTTTTCCATGAAATGGTAAAAATTAGGTATACATGGTATTATATGTCTTTTTTTTAATTAGGTGATAACTACTAGAGGCTAAATAAATAGCTGATCAGAACTTATTCTGTTAAGAGAAGTTTCTAACTAAATTATATTTTTCTTGCAATTTTAAGAAAATAAGCCAATTAAGAGTAATTTGGATCTAAATTAGTTAGGAAAAATAAATTGTCTTAATAAACTAGTTAAGATCTAATTAAGTGCAAACAAGCACCCTCTTAGCATGTCTCCAAATTTTAGAACTCTATAATAATATGAGTACATTATAATTAGGCACTATAATTTATGTCATTTAAATTATATATTTGAATTCAGGTATAAATAATATTTGAGATTTTTACCCTACATGTTCTGAGATCCTTTCTTTAAGAGGTAATACTTATAACACAACAACAACCCAAATTAATAAGTTAAAAGTCATGCTCTGAATATTTTTCTAGCAAAGGTCTTGTTAACCAAAGAGACCTTAGTTATATTGCCTCAATATCATTAATTCCTTTAGTTCTCTCTTTTTTCATCAAATTAGTACTAATGTATGGGTAATTCAAATTTTAAAAGGTATATTAATCCAGTTCATCTTTCTTTGGTCGATCTTTTCACTAATCAGCCTAATTCAATCTTTTCATCTGGGTGAAATCTATTTCATCATATTTTTAATTTATGGTAGCAATTTGAAGCTCCTTTTGGCCAATGTTACTAAAAAAACCAACCTCTTGAAGTAAGTTCAATATATATATATATATATATATATATATATATATATATATATATATATAGTTTGGTATCCAATTAAGTTCTATTGAGTGTTTATTATATGTTTTTCACCATTTAGCTCACAAATAGTGAATAAATATAGCTAGTATCTGTGTTATGTTATGTACTTTATTTTTTACAATTTTTTTATTTTTCATACTCTAATACTACCAATAGCATATGTGTTACAAAATTGTGACTGGTCAACAATTAGATACGAGGTTCAGATGGTTGGGGGGGGGGTATTATAAACTGGGAGAGTCTATAACCACTACAACGTTGCATATTATTGAGATGGGGTTGGTAATGTGAAACATGTGGGTATGTACCCATTGCCTATTTTTGTTTTTGTGTTTATATATATTGTTTTTAGTATGTTGTTTTGGTGTAAGAAAAAACTAGATGAACTTGGTATGTACGCATCTCATAATATGGTATATACCCACCCAAATTAATGGGTATATACCCATTAATAAGTATAGATCGTAACTGAGTAATTTTTTCAGTTATAGATAAGTGTACTGGAAGCAATTATATGTATTGTAGCTTCTCAAATTGCAATTTCAGAGCGAGATTGATTAGTTCCTTGCTACAAGAGAAGGAATGATTTCGATGGGTATTCAATCCATTTAAATTTTCCATTCATTTAAAAAAATATTTTGTATCATTTTTTGATTATTTGTATAATTTTTTGAATGAATTTTGTTGGTGTTTTGGGTTGCAGCTCACTAACGATGTTCGGCGATGCAAATGCAGTAAATTTTACTTCAATAATATTGAATTCCGTAGAGGGTAAATGTGGTGTTTTGTTGAGGGGCCTATAGTGAAACATTACTTATGAGGTTAGTAGATGAAAGTTATGGTGTTGAAATGCAGACATGATTTGATTTTATTTATCCCTAGTTTTGATAGGAAGTACTTGATTTAGGTAAGGAAATAGGAAGTGACAATAGAGGTCTTTCTGAAGATCTCATTAGTTTGCTTACCACCTGTGAGTATAAATCTAGTGGAATATTCTCAAGAAAAAGATCAGGAGCTAATTAATTAATTTTGCAAGTAGATAACAGATGTGTTGTCTTCTAGATGAGACACAAAAGAGGAGATTGCCAAATAAGTTTGTCGTGCAAGCATGTATACCATTTGTGGTGGAAAAGATGTGATAAAATAATAGATAAATAAATATAATAAAAATAAAGAAAACACTCACTACTACCACGAGAAACTCTCTGCAAGTGTACAGATCGTTTGCAAGTTATAGTTGATAAATATGTTTGTTCTCAGGGATTCATCAGTTAGCTCAGACTCGTGTTTAGATGAGACAGGAGAAATTAATTTCTAAAACTAAAGATAGAAATAAAGAAGTCATATTTATTTTGTATTAATATAATAAAATAAATAAAATAATTAACTACTAATGCAATCCAATAAACTAAGAGAATGGAGATGAGAAATATACCTTAGGTATGCTTGTATGCTTCAAGCAATTATTCATACCCAGAATTCTATAATCCTCATAAATCCTGTCAAGGTAGACTTAGGAAGCAACCTCAACACTACCAAGGGACTTGGGTGAGGGGGACCCTGTGAAATAATCGGTGGTTAAACTGAACCCTATTGACTATCTAGTTAGGCAAGCCCGTCAGGATCACTACCGCAAACTAGACGATTGTGTGGTGTTATCTATAATTGAATCCACCTTCAGGATGAATATCCAATTACCAAGGGAAGTCCTAAGATTGGATAGATTTAGGGATAGAACAAGTCAAAGAACATAATACGGATATATAAATAATAAGTTTAATCAATTAAATGTCACTTTCGAAAATAACATAGAATATAGAATATAATTCAAGGATTATACATAGTTCAAACCCAAGCTATAGGAAAATTAGTTTATAGATACATAAATTAAAATAAAGAATAAAAAGATTAGAAACATAGTTAACCTATAGATCTTATACTGATTACCTAAAAGTAGAGTGGAAGGATGGAGAAGATGAGTTTGTGACTCTCTATCTTCTTGTCTTCATCTACAAGATAACTTGTTTCTCTAGATGATCTCTAAGTGTAATATTGATTAAAATTAATAAAGGACATTTTTACAAAGGTATGTAGTCATATATATAGGTGTTAGGTCGAAATATAGGTCATGGACCAAGTCTTGGAGTCCTAATCCAACTCAAACTCGTTTTCCTTAATAATTAGATTGGTTAACCTTTGGAGTTTGTAAAAATCATATCTAACATTTGTTCTTTCTTGATAAAAAAAGAATAAAATTTTATAGGATAAAATAGAATATATAAATAACTAATTAGTGAGTCGAGATGTATATATATTCCCTCAATCAAATATAATAATTATCTTCATCTAAATATCTATTATCACAAATATTCATTCCAAAAGAAAAAAAACAGTGTCGTTTTTGTTTGTAACCTTTGTAAATCTTATCGTTATTTGTTGCTATTAAATCCTAAATTTCACATCCAAGTACATCATTTTCTTTCTCTATCCTTACTCTTCCCAAGCTGCCTCCACCCATTTCTCATAAGTCATATTATCCTTTCAAACATCTGTCTTTATCCCTGACCGCTTTATCTCCACCTCTATGGATCTAAATCTTCCATGTCCATCAATTCTTTACCATCCTCTATATACATTCCTTCATCGTCGACGATCTTCTATTATATTTTTACTATGCTTGCATTTTGGATCGTGGTAACTTGGGAACGTTGACCGTGATATTTCAATTAAGGTATCTATCCATGTTAAAAAATCAAACAAGTTAGAAAATAAATCACAATGATAGATATTTATACAAATTTTAAAAAAATCATTAAATAAAAAAGGTATTAAATATATTTAATAAAATAGTTATCTATAATAGAAATAATGAATTTAATGTGGATCTTTAGTAAGATTGGAGTTATTTCTTCCCCTTTAATACAATACAATACATATAAATGATAATATTTTTAGATGAAATGTGTAAACAACTGAGTTGCATGATATTAATGGGATAGTTATATCTTTTGAAAGAGTTGTGCTGAAATGGTATTGAAATACATGATGTATTCATTAATAATGTTTCAACGCGTGCATCATCATTATGGCTATTGTCGACTTTCTTACTTGATATTTCCCATGCCCCATAATATCTGTCCACCTTTTTTTTTTAACATCAACACCACCATTACCAAAATATCTAACATAATCCATCTTGATTTCTCAAATATTTATTGTAAACATAGATCTAAAAAACATTAGGGGTAAAATACATATAAATTGTAAGAAATTGTCTTATTTTTCTAATTAGACATGGATTATGAGATAACTATTTTTAGTAATATGAACACATATTATAAGATGAATAGAGTAGTATTTATTTATATGGAGGGAACACGGGTATACATTTATCCAAGTTGTAACAAAGAATTCCTTAACATAGGGCTAAAGGAAAAGTGTGTGTTTTAGCCACCCAAGTTTTCTACCAATTTCTTATTACTTAAAAGAGATATAACTTTTGATGATAGGCATAAATATTTGGGCTCCTCCAAAGAAAGTCACATCTAATATATTTTTAAGGTTATTTAAACACGTAGAAAAATCAATGTATGATGAACATCCTATATCTGGAGGTGTAAAGCAAAAGATAATGGCAATAAAGAAGTTTTGTTGCAGAAAATGAATTTTTTTGAGCTCATGTATTAAGCGTTGATTACTAAAACATATTTTCCACATGATGCACACTGAAAAATTATGTTTGTAAAAGTTTACTTGTTACATTTATTGGTATTCATGAAAAAGAGATGATACTAATAACGCGAAGCGTGAACTGGGTGATCAAAAGAAAATTTAACAGTCACTCTGATATAATAGAATTAATGAAAACAACAACATTATTCACCGTTTTACCAACATATGGAACATTAAATTTCCATGTATGTCGGGGGTCATTCACTTCTTGATTGCCTTCAAATTTGTATTTACATTATTTTTATCGAGGTTTGAGGGAGTCAGTTGTGGTTTTGAAAGGATAGAACCTTATTGGTTATCCCCAGCTCCAAGTATCCACTACCTTTATTCATGGGGTTATTCATAAAGGTAAGGGAACCTCCCGATAGCACACTAATAGTTAAGTTACTCAAACTGTAAGTCAAATTAAGGTAGATTACTCAAATGAATAGTTCATGTACATTACTATTTGGAAACAAGGGGTATTTAGAGAATCTATTTAAGGACCACATGTACCGGTATTTTTTGATTTATATGGGAGTGCCACAGAGGAGAAATTACATTTAATACCTCCTAAGTGACTTTAGAAATTAGATAATGGACAATCTTGTCATAGATATGTCCACATGCCTGTATAGGATACATGCTTTATTAGTCATGTGGCCTCTTCGGCCATGCTTGTAAGCTCTTTTTGTAGGAACATTTATGGATGAGAGAATTATTTGGTTATCAGTTACCCCCTTAAATTTAAAGACCATGCCAGAGCTTACTACTAGATAAAAAATTTGTTTAGATTACCTAAAAAATAACTTTAGAGGAGACTTTGTCTTACCAATTGGTCTAGATCCAAGTATATTGTAGGTATTAATATCAAATCCTTACATTTGGCATAATTTTTATGATGGAGGTTTATATTTTGGAAGTTACAATGTTAGACTAACAGGGCATTATGATGTTGGGAGAGACATTCATTTACCATTATCAGAATAAGATGAATTAACATTGACATTTGTATAAACAGAGGGAGTATTCGCATTCATAAATTTATCCACACACATATATCATTCAGATCAATTTTGTCAGAGCTTCTTGGCTTCTACTGCTTCTAGCTCTAGATTAATACGCATAATAGGTATTTCCGTTGTTTAATTTTTTTTATCTCTTATGACTCCATTATGTCTTATCTACATGCTTTGGGTACAAATCATTTGGAAACCCAAGAGCCCGAGTGGGATATATGCCCAGTAGGAAAGGGTCCATCGATATTAAGATAATGTTCTCACATTCTGAGGAAGGTGTCATGCTGAATTTTGATATCTCGATCCTTGGGGAATAAACATTGGATGATGATTCCATAACCATTTAATATTATTAAAACAAGGATGAAGTGGTAGCATTAAGTTTAAATAGGCGCCCAGAGGGCTCATCCTCTGGAAGTTCCTAAGGTAAATTTTTAGATATTGATTTAGACAATGGTTCTTTAAGGCCATCTTCAGTTGGGAAAATTTTAAGCCTCACCCACTATCTTTTTACATGCTCCTATCGATTAAAATTTGATGGTCAAGGCCATAATTTTAGAATTTTGTACTCCTTCACCTTTGTCAAGATTAAACCATTTTAGCCCAACATGAGCCGGTAACTTAAGAGAAATGGTAATGAACTATCTGATATGTCATGAGAATTTTAAGAAAGTGGTAGAAAGAAACTTGTTCTACAAGGTTATAGAGAAGAGATGGGTCTCAATCAAGGAAGGTGCGTGTTGAAAATAATTAGGATATGTCTGTCGTAGACACTCTTATGTACGATATGTGTTTCAGATTTCCCATTCCTCCCTTTGTCTCATATTTGAATAATGAGTATGGTCCATTCCCGGTCTAGTTCATGCCCGAATTGGAGACTATGGGAGGCTCTTACTGTCATGCATACTAAAGATAAAAAATTTCCCTTTAATGAACTCGTTCTAAGCCTGTTGTATGCTCTAACTGACCGGATTTGGGTGCTAGAAACTTACACCTAGACAAACCCCTCTTTTATTTCATGGATAAGGTTGGGGACTAAAGATGAGGCACTAAAGGGAGTCGAATGGGTTTGTTAGCTGTTGAAAACTTAAATAAGATAGGGAAAAGAGATGAGTGTTTAGGAGGATAATGAAGAAGGCTATGGAAATGAAGAGAGATTTAAGGAAATAAAAAGACACAAGAAAACGTAAGGGCAATCTTAAAGAAAATTAAGAGCTAAATCAAAGAGACTTTTTTTTTGTCAAATAAAGCAGGAGACAGAATTAAGTAGTAAAAATTTCAAGACAGAACCTATAATTCATGAACTAGCAAAACAACCCATGTAATTTCACAATATGATAACATGACAAGGGAATATCAAGAAACCTTGAAATGCATATTTTATAAAAAGATAGATAAAAACCAAATCACAAAGACTCAATTCAAGAAATCCTTAACCATTAACTCACCTAATAAATGTGCCAAGAAAGGCTCATTTTTAAAATCTTGAATTGCATAATAACATAATCATCCCAACTTCCTAAATATTACAAACCAACCACCAAATAAGTCTTGAAATTATATAAAAAATTAGAGAAATAAAACATAACAGTTGACCAAAAAGGTCAACACACATCAAGTCTTGCCACATCCTAAACATAACCCTCTCCATCTCCCTTCTCTTTCTCATCAACACTACTACTACTCTCATCTTGATCATCACAATCATTCACAAGCTTCGTCAATTCATCTTGAATTAGCAACTTGATAGCTCCTTTCTTCGGATTCAAATCAACGTTATAACGCTCAGCTGAAATAAAAAATTCAAAAGCTAGTTAATTTTTATAATATACAATAAAATAACAATCTTAGTTTTACGAAAGGTAATTTTTTTACCAAGTATCTTGAGTATATCAGTAAACGTCATCTGAAAAAGAAAGAATGATGATATTAAATACTTACAGTATCGAAATAAACTATCTTTGGGATTTCCCATCTATATATAATGGTTGGCATGCTAACTTATTTTTTGTTAGGAAGAAAGATGGTTGAATGTTCGACTTATGCTGGAGAATCTACCCCCAAAGACAAACAACTATGGTATTGTCGGAGTGGGAAAGAAAACGTTATAGCAAACTTTTACAATACAAGAATAACTTTTACATGAAGGTCATGATACAACATGATTACATCTAGGCTTTCAATCTATTACTAGTGATTTTAAGTAGAGGGAGACCTCTGGTCGAACCCTAAAAACTGTATGAAGTGGTAAGCTGACACTTTGGGGAAATCGAATTTTGAGAGAGTTATCTTTTACTTTCTATATTTTTTTTCTTTTTGTTACTTTACATTACTTCTTATTTGGTTCAAATTTTCCCACTCTGAATCATATTTAAGAAATTTTGTACTAGACTGATATGATATACAAACAATATGAGATCTTTTCGAGCTAGCTTAGAGAAAGAAAAGGTATTGATTTTTTAAGAGAATAAAGGTCGTGAGTTTGATGCATCTATGTTTGTTTATTAATGTATGGTAGACTTTAAATAATACTAATAGTATAAAGATCATGTTTACTTCGCTTCAAAAGTGGGAAAACCATGGTCTATTACGTGTCTTATGTTGACTATATCGGGTAAATCATGTATAATATTCTATAAAAGACTATAAAGGTGAGTAGATTAAAGATACATCCCTTGTTAAGGTCTAAACTGGTATGACCGAGAAAGATTAGACGAATCAGTAAAGACCGATCAGGAGAGGGGAAGTATATCCTTAAAGTCTAGATGACCAATGTTTACCCTTTTCTTATATGTAGGCTCTAGCTAGGGCTATGATTATATTCTTATTTATTGGTGCCCAATTCATAATATTGGGAATACGACCATATATGTGTATATTTTTAGACTTTATTCCATATTTACGAGCATATTTCCCATATTTTGATATTCTTTTTTATATCAACACTTATGTGCTCGTGGGTAAGTCTGGCTTTCTTTTTGGCATTGACCCTCCTGCACTCGAGCGTGCGTCAGACTTGCTCTTTGGATGACCCTAATGTCCTTAAGTGTGAGCAAAACATTCTCTTTGGTACAAACACTTCGGTACTCGAAGGTGATCCAAAATTTCTCTTTAGTATCATGTTCTTGATAGGGATCCATACTTTTCTTTTGTGTCCACCCTTTTTCACTTGAGGGTGATTTGGATTTCATATTTTTATCAGCCCTCATGCACTTGAGGGTGACTCAGAATTTATATTTAGAATCTACTCCTATGTGATCATAGGTGAGCTTGACTTTCCCTTTGTTGGTGATACTCTTACGCTCGATGGAGTTAGACAATCGCTCATGCATATGAGGAAGGGATATACTTCTTCTTCGGTGGTAACCATCATGTACTTCAGTTAAGTCATACTTTTTGGCCTCCAATTGTATCAAACATATGTCTTTTAAGGATGGGATTTTGGTAAACATCCCTCTGTCAAAGGTATGTTGAAACCTTAGCACATATTCTAATTTTACTTTTTGGACCAACCCTAAGTGCATAACAAAAGAAAATAATATTTTGGAAACCATCTTTCTTTCCAAGGTAGGTTGACCCCCCTCTATATATCTTAAGAGGAATTGGGTTTTCACCAACCCCAAGAGCATTTCCACGGATCATGGGGTTTTAGAAACCATACCACTTTTAAAGGTAGGTGGAACTCTCAACATATATCTTAGGAATCCTACCTAGCCCTCAGACGCACAAGGGTAGGCTAGGTTTGACATAATTTTTCATCACACCTAGGTAAGGTGATTGATTGCATGCCTTTGAAAATTATGGAAAAACATCTCTATGAATGGAAACATTCATTTATTTTCCTATTATTTAGATATTTTATACCCAAACCACCTCCATAAAACCTTATTTTACATTTAATATAATAAAAAGTGTTTGGTGGGGAAGGGTAGTTGATAGTTTAATGTTTGATTTTAACTACAATTTCCCTGTCTTCTTTCTCTCGTTGGTAAGGAATTACCTTTTTTGGAGACATGCCCAATCTTATTTAGGTACTTTTTTATTTCCCCTTCCATTGAATGGTCAAAGTTTTTTTACCTTTGTTCTAGGATCCATAACATAGGTTTGTTAAGAAAATAGTCTTCATGGGGAGAGGGGTAACAAATAAGTCAGGTCAAATAAGATAATTATTATAACACTCTTTCCTTTGACGGTTTCCTACATATTTTGGCAAGCCCATCGGGGCTCAACAACTTCATCAATATGTGATGATCAAAGACACCACCTTTATTAAGTTGTTCATAGTTGTCAAACCAATTATGGCATGATATGAAGAATCGCCTTACGCGATAACAAATAGGGTAGATAAGATTTTGAATACAACTTCAAAGCTATGTATATCTTAAAGATACCAACTAGGCAAAAAACCTGCCTATTGAACCCTCAAGTTGTCTTAGAGTATTAGTTGATCAAAAGCTTTTAAAACTTTATATCAACC
The DNA here is from genome assembly GCA_029959085.1 of Nemophila menziesii. Classification (NCBI taxonomy): domain Eukaryota; kingdom Viridiplantae; phylum Streptophyta; class Magnoliopsida; order Boraginales; family Hydrophyllaceae; genus Nemophila; species Nemophila menziesii. Next base: position 2,183,592 of record JARWIR010000044.1, read on the forward strand.
AAGTTTGCAATGTCTACTAACATTTATCTCCTTAGTCTATTCAAGATAGTAGCACAGATGACCCGGTCATCTTTGTTTGTATAATATAGATTGTCTCGGTTTCAAGGATGACTGACTAGCATAGGCCCTCTACTTCTCCACATATTTTTTATATTTGCCTTTGTGCCTTTTTATTAAAAATAAGGTAATATACATATCACAAATGGTACTCCCTAATTCGTTATTACCTCTTTAGTTACTAAAATTCCCCTCCTATGCCATGTGATCTAAGAATCAAAACTCAGTTTTTCTTTCCATTTGCTTTAATTGGAGACAGTGATATACACTCTTTAAGGTAACATATTACTAGTAATGAAATTTAAGATTGAAAATATTTCTTATGCATAATTTCATATTAATTACTACCACTAACTCTACCAATGATCATAATTCCTTATTAAAGTTTTTTATGTCACTATTCTAATAGTTATTTTAATTCAAGAAAGTACAAATATGTAAGGATGAATAAAAAGACTATGAATATATAAAGTACATTAAGTCAATGAAAATAAAGTTGTTGTATTATGTGTTTCAATAATAATGATTCAATAGTAGTGTTACTTATTGTGTTGATTTTAAAGCGAGATCTAGATTGAAATATCATGATCAACGACCTTTTCCTTAACATGAGAATAGTATTTTATTACATATATGACATTTAAAGATACAAAATTAGTACTAGTCCATTCAAGTGGTCAAAATGTATTATCTTTCAAATAATCAGCCAAGAAATAATTTTCTTTTGTAACTATAGAATACAATTAACTTGTCGATGTAGACATGATATTAGAAAAAATTAAAGGGAAGTAAATAAATTGTAAATTCAAAATATAATTTAAATTAGCTTAAATATATTTTCATGTGTATACATATATATGTAGGATGTTCTTGAAGGATAGACTAGAAATTTTATCACACTAAACTATGCACAAACATATATAATCATACTCGTAAAGATCTAAAGATTTCTAGTAACAAACATGTCGTAAAACCACAGTGGATGAATTTGATATTTAGTTAGGGATTTACATGCTAAACACAGCTTTAGTCAATTTATGTGTACTTGTAATTAAAAATAAGAAAAAAAAAGTAAATGGAATTATTTTGAAAAAAACTTAACATTATCCCTTAAAAGGTGATGAATTGCCACTATCATAAACATAAATATTTTTATGATAGAAAAATTAAAATTTAATCATAGGAGGAGTGCCTATAATAAAAAAAATTCAACGTGTTGTGGCTTCAAAGTTTATAATTAAAATTTTAAATTAATGAATATTAGAAAAAAATAATACCATACCTTTTTTCATTAAGTACGGTTGAACCAACAAAAATCTATAAATTTCTTTTACCACTTTGTAAGATCATACCACAAATATCTATACTTGATATCCAGATCTATCAAAATAAATGGATGAAAGAAGATATATCGGTGTAATTTATTAAAATGAGGGAAAATGGTTAAAGTCTTAAGCAGTTGCGGATATATTTGAGGTCAAAGCTAATAAATTCCAAGATAATGAAATTAGAGATATATGAATGATAATGAGTGAGTAGGTAGAAGAGAGAAAGAAAAATCACTAAACAATAAGTAGCGAAAGCATCAACGACAAGGGTTTCTTAATTTAGGGGAGAAAGGAAAATTTATATTTAGGGTTTATAACATTGATGAAAATACTAATAATTAAATTGTAATAGGGCCCTAAAAATTGTTATCTATTAACAAAATACATAAGTCTTTGGGCTTTTTATAAATAAAGTTTGGCCGAGTAAATTGTTGCCGATTAAATCATAAGCATATCAATTTGTTGAATATTGCGGTATGTTAGTGATGAAATACTAAATTGGATTGAGTACCAAGTCATAATTATGCTAAATATAAAAATATTCTACAAAATATAATTTCGTATATGGTAAATGAAATGACTTTCGAGGAGTAACAGCCTCCCCTCCAACAAGATCAATTTCCTTACCGCATACTAAACTATCCACTTTAGTCAAATCGTTGAAGAACAACTTATTTTCTTTGGCATCATCATTTCAAGGATAAGTCTTGCAACTTTCACCATCCATGAAGCTTAAAGTTAATACTTTATTGTTTTAATGGTAACTCATTCAAAGACAAAGTAAGGGATGTTATAGAGGTTGGAAATGCCAATTGTTATTAAGATCTAGTATTGGGAATAGTGGCTTTTAATCTTCATAACCTTTTGTCATCAATATCATTAAGGTGATGAATTTAAAATGTTTATCAATTTAATATCTCTTATAATGCCCCATACTATGTCATGGAAATCCCACATTTAGAGTTAGTTTCTTTGAGCTTGATGGAAATATAATAGATGAAGAAATATCCCTTTCTCGAACCTCTACGATTTCAAAAGATGATATTCTGAATATTTTATAGGACATGACTCATTAGGAGATATCTGAAAGTGATGTCTTACCTTTGTGAAAAATTAATATAGTCTTGAGACATCATTTGATAGGATTGTATGCTTAGTTTTGGAATTTATCCCTTATATTTGACGTATTTGGGTTTAGGTAATTTGCACATTAAGTGTTAATACCCTTGGTATATGTATTATATTTGATGTCTCCTCATTTGTGATAGATTAATGTTAGGATGAGACATCATTTTTAGTGATTTAGAAGTCATTAATGTCGATTTTCTTGAGTTTTAGTGCACTTTCCTATTTTGAATCTTGATTTGTAGAATTATTATTTTTAGAGCATATTGGGTTTAATTGTTTATTTAGTGTGTAGCTTTAAAGACAATTATGGAGATTAATTAGAGTCCAAGTCAAAGATTACAACTTATGGAAAGAGATTTGCATGGTAATTGGAGATAAGGAAACAAAAGCTAAAAAGATGGAAAAGGAAAAGCTGCCTAAATCTGGGATTCTGCATACACGTCTAAAGATGTGCGTTTTTACCCAAGAAATAGGCCGATTTTGGTAATTTCCTTCTGTTGCGATTCTTTTGGTATCTTATCGAGCTCAAACCGACCAATAACGAAGAAGATATGCTCAAAACGGTCCAGCAGTGTTTATCTTTATTTCCATACGAATTTGAGTTGGGCTAGAAGTCCAATACCTTACCTCTTCCTCAAGAAAATGAATTAGGCCTTCTAAACACCTATAAATACACCCTTATATCACTTGTAAATCATCCTTGCCTCATAGTAATTAGTTCTTAAGGTTTTATTCTTCCAGTTTATTGTAGAGAGCAAGATGATGTCTTTTGTAATTTCTTTTAGTTTATTTCCTTCAGGTATGAACTAAACTCCCCATAGCTTGGGTTTTGCATAATGTATAATCTATGAATTCTAATTCTTCTATCTAAGTTTCTTTGGGAATTATATGTTTTAATCTGATATTAGCTTCTTACTTAATATTTGTTTATGTGTTTTGATTTAATGTCTTTCCTAGAACTAATCACTTTAGTATTGTTTTAATAGTAGTTAGATGGTCTCCTTGATAGGGTGTTTAACTATTGAACCACCACATAATGTTTAGTGTCGATATTAGTTCTGACAAAACATGATTCTAACTAGATAGTCACTAGGGTTTGTTTTAACCACCATATCACCAGGATTGCAGTATTTGCTTAGGGCCTTAGTGGCGTTTGATAACCCTAGGATAAAACACTTCTTGGTTGTGCCGTAGCCCCCTTAGTCGCTCTCAAGGTCTAAGGTATGGGAATTTAGAATCCTGACTAAGTATACTGATGTGGCCTAAGGTGTGATAAAAAGATGTATAAAATAAATGCAAATACACACCCTAAACTAACACGGTACTGCAAGTATTACAGGGCGTATGCAAGTTTTAATGATAAGAAGATTCGTTCCTCAGGGACTGACGAAAGTTAGAGATAACTTATGCAAATTATCAAGTGCAGATATAAAAGATAGAAAAGATAATACGCAAGTAGAAAGAAGAGATAGATAAATATTTATTTGGTTTTCTAATAAATAAACTAAACTATTAAACTAAAGACAGAAAATAAATAAAAGAAAGAAAAGAAGATAGTATGAAAGTCTAGCTTGAGTAATTAGCTTGCAATCCCCACTAGTTTTGCCGTTCTAAACATGTAAGGGTAAATTATGTAGTATTTCCCTAATCGGTCCCAATATGCTATCGGTAGTTTAAAATAGGATTTACCTGTGTCAATAAGGCTTCCTAAGCAAACTTTTCCTGTAATTGGTAAATAGTCACAAGAACTAAACCATAGTGATTATCTAGCTAGGTTGGGTTGTCAGATCAGACCTAATACTAGACGTTATGTGCTAAACATGCAATTAAACACCGTTGTCAATGGTGACCTAATTACTAGATGGTAATTCTATATGGGCGCGCATCCACAAGAACACAGAATATAAATCCAAACACATAAACAGAGAATAAAAACTATAATTCAATTTAAAACATTAAGTTCCCAAATTAGATAGATGTCAATCAAAACTAGGGTTCATACATATATGCTAAACACTCAAACTAAAAGGAATTAATTCATACTAAGAAGAGAAGAGAAGAGAATTACAAAATAAGAGGTTGAAGGAGACATGATTGATGCATAGCTCCTTCCAGACATCTTCTCTTGTGTTGCAGCTTCCTCTTGGCATTAAGGTCTGGCCAAGGATGATTTTTGAGTGTTAAGAGGCTGTATTTATAGGTTATAGGAAGACCTAATTCGTTTTCTTGAAGGAGAAGGAAAGTAATGGACTCCTAGTCCAACTCAAATTCGTAAGGAAATAAAGATAAACACTGCTGGACCGTTTTGAGCATATCTTCTTCGTTATTGGTCGGTTTGAGCTCCATAAGATACCAAAAGAATCGCAACAGAATTATCTTGACCCATTAGAAGGAAATTACCAAATTCGGCCTATTTCTTATGTAAAAACGCATATCTTTGGACGTGTATGCAGAATCCCAGATTTAGGCAGCTTTTCCTTTTCCATCTTTTTAGCCTTTGTTTCCTTATCTCCAATTTCCATGCAAATCTTTTTCTATAAGTTGTAATCTTTGACTTGGACTCTAATTAATCTCCATAATTATCTTTAAAGCTTCAGACTAAATAAAAAATTAAACCCAATATGCTCTAAAAATAATAATTCTACAAATCAAGACTCAAAATAGGAAAGTGCACTAGATTAAGCTAAGATCGACCTATAAACTAATAAATAAGCTTAAAATGATGTCTCTGAAGTATATTATATTATCACAAATGAGGAGACATCATATACCAAGAGCTTATATTCTCCCTTATTAACTAGATTTATAGATAGAATTAGAAGGATTAGTGCATACTAGCAAAACCTAAGCTATACTTCTCATCTCATATTTCTTATCTTTTACTTTATTGTCTTTTATTTTCTTAGTTTTAATTCTTGATTTCGAAATCTATTCCCTTTAATTTACTGTCTTCTAATTATTTACTTCTACTCGTTATTCCTACTCACGCGTATAACACACTTAAGTCCCTGAGAACGAACTCAACTTACTAACTAAAACTTGCATACGTCCTGTAATACTTGCAGTACTGTTCCTGTCTAGGGTGAGAGTGAGTAGTTTCTTGGCTTATTTTAATCTTATTTTTATCACACCCTAGGCACCACCAAGTTTTTGGCGCCGCTGCCGGGGACTTGTGTCTCGTTAGCGTGTGGGTTATCTATTTCGAGTAGTAGTTTTTAATTAGTTTTTACTTTTCAGTTTTAGTTTTTATTTTTCCAGATTTACGCTTCTGGTTTGCTTTAGTCTTTTTCAGGATTCGCAGTGTTTAATTCTTGGCCTCCGTTACCGGAGCCTGAGAGGCGCTTTAGAGTTTACAACAAACGTGTTTGTGAGGAAAGAGCCTTAAGAAGATCAATGGCAACCCAACTAAATCCACCACTTGGAGGGGTTCAACAAGATCCTCCCCTTGGTGCTCAAGATCCACCACTCGGTGGACATCAACAAGATCCACCACTTGGTGGACAGGAAGGACAACAACTACCAGTAGGAGGAGGTAATGGGAAGAATAACGTTAATAATTAACAGAACCGAGTTGAACAAGACCTTCCTGGTCTTAATGTACCATTCCATGTTCAACCCATCGGTTACCGCCCTCCTGAGATTCCGAATATCAAATTCAGACCCGATCCGGGTATGCTCAGTCAATTTCAAAGTTTCGGACTCTATACTGGTACAGCAATACAAGATCCGGTAAAAGCGATTCAGAAGTTCATGCAGATTTGTGATGCCTACATTACTCCTGGCATTACACCCGAGCAACCGAATTGTCATATGTTTTCGTTTTTCTTGACCGGAAGAGCTAGCGATTGGCTAGAAAGACAACCACATGGAACTATTCATTCTTGGAGAGAACTTCAAGCCGCGTTCTTTAACCGATTTTATCCGAAAAGCATGAGACTTAATGATCAGACCGAGCTTGCAAGATTTTGCCAAGAAGATGGAGAAACAGTGGGAGAAGCATGGACAAGGTTTCAACAAAAATTAACTAGATGTCCGCTCCATGGTTATACACCTGCTCTACAACTTGCTATGTTCTATGAAGGTCTTAATGATAAAGGAAGAGAGAAGGTGGATAACATTGGAAAGGGTAATTTTGTGTCCATGAATCACAATGAAGCTTCCGAGGTGTTAGAAAATATTATGGAACAAGAAAGAAGTTGGCCTTCAACGCGAGCTTCTGTAGCAAAAACCAGAGGAACGCTTCGTTTAGACGCAGAAACTGCAAACTCAGCTCAAATATCCGCTTTAAAAAATCAAATCAAGGAGCTGGAAATAGCAATGGAAAAGAATTTAGCTGCTACAAAAGTACTACACGAAGCACAAGGTTGTCAACAATGTGGAGTTAACGATCATACATGGGAAGAGTGCGAATAAAATCCGCAATCTGTTTACTTTATATCCAACCGATGGGGTAACCGAAACCATCCGGGTATGCAGTATTCAAATCCACGAAGGGCCGCCAATCCTGGTCATTATCAACCGCGCCCCCAGAACAACTCTTTCCAACAGAGAGGTCAGTACCAAAATCAATATCAGAATAGACCTGCTCCCCCACAACAACCTGCTCAAGATGCCTATACCGATTCATTAGATCAGAAAGCTTTACCTCAGTATCCGCAAGAAGGGTCTATGGACAATCAACAGATGGCACAAGCTCTAGACCGTTTGACCACGACTATAAACACTCAGGATGAAAAGGTCTGAGAACACGATGCCGTACTTCAAATGTTAAGTACTCAAGTAAAACAATTAAATGAAGTTCTAACAAATTTGGTAGAACAAAAGGAAGTAAAGGCAATCGAAGGAGGTGAAAACAATGTTGGGTTCGAAGCTTGCAAGGCTATATGCCTTGAAATTGAAGAAAAAGAAATACCACATGCTGCCATTAGTGCCATGGAAGTTCCGAGTACTGAAGAAGAACCAACCAAGTCTAGCCCCGTGGAATCTGACTGTTCTGAAGTTTATGTGGAGGACGATCAAGAGAAAGCCGAATTTATACAACTACTGAGGAAGATGCAAGAGGAGATTCGATCGGTTGTGGATTATGCAGCTGAGCTGGCTAAAGAGAAAGAGGAAGAAGCCTCAAGGGAGGAATCAGAAGATGAAGTTGCACCTGCTGTGCATGAAGAGAAAGAAGAAGAGAGGGTGGAATCACCACCTATTGTTCAACCAGTGTCATCAACTATTCCTGATACAAATCCTAAGGATGACACTGTACTCAAGACATTTGTAGAGGCGTACCAACCTGAAAATATCAACGCCCAAATGCTTGAGATTGCGAAGAGACTTACACCGCAACAAGTTTATACGCAAGTTATTCCTGAGAAGGAGGCGAGTGTAGAGATCCCAAGAGAGAACCTGAGGGTTTCGAGAAGAAGTGAGAGAGAGCTACCAACAAAGCTTAAAGATCCGGGAAGTTTCAACCTTCCTATCCAATTGCATGGTATGCTCAAGGTGAAAGTGATGTACGATGTGGGTTCTGGTGTGAATCTTATGCCTAAGTCCGTGTTCGAGAGACTTGGACTTCAGAAATCAGAGAAAACTCCAGTGAAGTTGCAGTTTGCTGACAACTCAGTGAAGAGGACATGGGGAACAGTGGAGGACGTCTTAGTCCGAGCAGGTAATATAGCCATCCCTACTGACTTTGTTATTCTTGAGTTTGATGCAAATAAGTAGGTTCCGATCATACTTGGACGGCCCTTCATGGCCACAAGTCAAAGCGTGATCAACTTCCAAGAAGGGACCATCACCCTTCATGCAAAGAATGTATCCGAGACCTTCTATGTCTTGGGTAAGAAACCGAGGAAGTTAGATGCCACCGTTCCTGTCATCCACAGCCTTTCACATCACAAAGTCCCTCCTGAGGAGATCCACTTAAAGCCTGTGGATACTGAGCCAGACATTGAGTTTGGGGTTGGCCATGAAGTTCTATGGAAAGCTCACAAACGCGAGAATAGGCCACGAAGTTTCAAAGACTCGTGGATGGGACCATTCATTATCACTAAGGTTGTTTCAGCCAAGGTGATAGAAATTCGCCCCAAAACTGGGGTCAAGCGCAGATTAGTTGACGTTCATAGCCTTACTCGTTGTTGGGGAGGCTATATTCGCAAATCTTGACAGAGGTAACACGTCTAACTTTGAAAGATGTATAACAAAAGTGCTGTACGGGAGACAACCCATAGTTTTTTTAGTTTTCATGTCTTTTATGTTTTTAGTTTAAGTTTATGTTAGTTGTTTTTAGTTGATAATGCATATTTGAGAAAGGTATTAGTGTTTTGGTGTGTAGGAATTGGAGAAATTGAGTTAGGGTACGCGAGGAAAATTTTCGGAGCAAAGTTTTGCCCTGCGCTGACTACCCCCGCGGACTACCCCCTGGTCCGCAGGTATGTACCGCAGGGTCAAAACCCATACCACGGGTGGAGCCATGGGTCGTTTCCAGAAAACGAGAAAAATTGCCCCGCGGACTACCCCATGCACCGTGCCCTGGTCCGCAGGTCAACACGTGCCACGGGGTAGGTCCACGGGTATTTTGACGTAGAAGCCACGGACTACCCCCGCGGTACACCGCGCCATGGTCCGCAGCTCAGAAAAACGTGCCACAGGGTCCTACCACGGGTATCATCCAGTGGGTAAAAATTTTCGATCATCAGAAGCTACGGTGTACCCCGCGGTACACCCCATGGTCCGCACACGAGCCGCCATAGAGAGAAAAGAAAGGGTTTCAAGTTATAAAAGAGGTATTAAGCTTATTATTCCGAATTTACTAAACCTTAAGCCTCTTTCTCTTCCCCAAAACTCTCCTAACTCCATTGAAGCTCATCAAAACCTTCACCAATCACCAAAACACTACCCAATCATCAAGAAAAACACATCAAACCTTCTCTCCACATCATTACAAGAGAGAATCAAACACCCAATCTTCACCAAATCCATTCAAATTGAAGAATCTAATAGCCAAATTTTCAACAATTCATCCTACAATTTCTTAAATCCAAGCCAACCCAGTACAAATCCACCTTACCGACATAGAGATTCATTATCAACTCACCTATCCTAGGCCAAATCAAGCTTGTTCAACCATTAATTCACAAGTTCAAATTTCAAGGGTTGCTAAAGCTTTGAGTTGGGGGTTAATTAAAGATGACTAATAGAACAACAATCTTAGCTAACAAGAGGGAGGCGAAGAGCAACAAGGGATTGGATTTAAATAAGAAGAAATCAATTGACAAAGGTGCTAGTTCTAAATCAAAGGGTAAAGATAAAGTTGAGAAGAGTGGGATACCGTTGTTTGATCGTAATGGTAAAAAGCTTTACTTTTATGCAAAGGAGAAAACACAACCTCAACAAGATCCTGCACCCAAAGAGAAAGAGGATACTTCAAGGGCCCTGAAGACTTCTGCAGAGAAACAGTTGAAAGAACTACCTTTTGCTTATGAGAAAGTATTCAAAGAAGAAGTTGGTACAGGAGAATATGTAAGATTCTTAGAGCTTGGTGAGAAATTGGGTTGGTCTACGTTCATGGTAAGACGTTCTGAATTATGTCATGAGTTAGTTTTGGAATTCTATTTAGGCATCTTTAGCCGAGATAGTAATTGTGTTCCGATTAGAGGAAAGCTAGTTCCTTTCATAGTTGAGGAGATTAGAAACCACTTCAAGTTTAAGAAACTGAAAGGTTATTGCAAATTTGAAGAAGCGGTTGCTAAGCGAAAAGTCTTTGATGAGGAATTACTTTTTGAGCATCTATTAGACAAAGAGAAAGTGCAATCACATAAGGGAGAATTGAAGGCACCTTGGCCTTACAAATATCTTCAACCGGATGCGCGAATTTGTCACAATTTCCTTGTCCCTAATATCTTTGGGAACACACGAACTTTGGATGTGACTATGAAGTACGCTTTACTTTTAGACTGTATTTTGAGAGGAGAAGAGGTTGATGTGGCACAGTTCATCTATGAGGAGGTGATACGATTTCCGGTCTCTCCTAAATCAGTTTATAATGTTAAATTTCCTACTATGATCACGTGTCTTGTGCGAAAAGCGAATGTTACATTGGGTGAAGAAGAGAAACTCGAGTTTAAGACGAGTTATATTGATAATGCTTGGATCAAGGATATCTTTCGAAGAGCGAGTTCTACGCAAGTCTCGAAAGAAGAAAAGGAGCAAAGTTGGCAAGAGAAGATGGAGGAGCGTTTAACGAAATTCGAAGCGACTCAAACTTCCTTAGTCAATGATGTGGCACAAATCAACGCTAATCAAGTGCACATCATGAAACTCCTCGAGCAATTAACGAAAGGTCCAGCAAATCCTACCTTGGATATCAATGATGCGAGGCAATAGCCTCGAGAGTATGTTCTCTTTCTTCCTTACCATTTCTGTAAATATGTCTATCTGCTAATTTTAATTTCTGTTTTTCGAGTCGTGGGGACACAGCTCATTTTTGAGTTGGGGGTGTGGGGATTCATTGTCTCTCATCTCTATTTTTCTGTTTTTAGGGTGAAATTAAAATTTTTGATACATGGGAATTAGATGTAGAGTGTGTTTAATAGCTTGAAAGCATAAGCTCAGTAGATTGATGATAGTAAGCAATATGTTTATGAGCTATGTATTTGGATGCTTTGAGTATTTGCAGGAAAACACACGTTGATAGTAAAGAAAAGATTAGTGAGCAATGCGATAGAAAGTATGTTCGATCTCAGGAAACCTTGAGAAGTGTGTAGGCCGTGAGATCCAAGCTAGTTGAAAAACCATTTGATGAAAGTGCTAAAGGTAAGAAAATAACGAAATTACATAGTGTAGAAAGTGATTAAGGCGGTTCTTTCATATTTGAAGCCTTTGAAGCCTTTTTATACCTTCTCACCTTGTGATTTTTGATTTTATATTCTATATCCTTCTCAGCCCCTTCTAGCCTTTCTAAAGCCTTTTATTGAAACACGTTATAAGCCATATCCCTTTAGAATTTAGGACTATTCTATATCACCCGCACTCGAATCGCGATGCATAGACAGTTGTTTTAGAGCTTGAGTTTGGGGTGGTGGGTCCACCATTATGGGAAATGTTATTGGGTTGGGATTTTTGAGCTTATTAATTGTGCTTTGTGCTTTATATTGATGATGATTCACAGATTTTAATTGTAACCCTTTGCCGGGGTAATAGTGAATGAAAAAGAAGTTACGAGCTAAATTTGCCAACAAGGGCATTAAAAGAAAATATATATATATATATATATATATGAAAAATTAGCGTGATATCTCAACATTAAAAGAGAGTCATAGCTAGAGAAATTGATTTGAAAAGAAAAGAAAATATATATATTCGGACCGGCAAAGTGGATTTTTATGTGAACATCTTAAGCTTTAAATTGGGTTATTGGGGATGCTAAATTATGCATCAAGGAATTCATTGGGTTGAGTGAGAAACGTTTTATGAGAGTAACTCAAACTCTAGGGCGATACGTTGATGGCTAGTGAGGAGAGAGCCAAAAGCTCACTCTAAATTATCCAAATATACTATCATACCCGTCCCTAAGCCTACATTACAACCTTAATGACCTTTTGATTCTTTGCTATGTAATTGAGAAGTGATTGAGCCATTAGAGAGTAGTTAAGTGGAGCTTTGAATACTAGTTTGAATCGATGAACAATCTATAGCTCTCTTGGGGAACTGAGTAAAGTCCCAATCCTTCTTACATTGCGAAACTAATCTGATCTTGAATTCAAGCCGTGTTGACTGTGGATATGAGAAATGTACAGGTATGTAGTTTATGAATATTATTGCATGAAATTTTCTGAGTTATGTGCTTTAGGTTTATTCTATATATTCTGGTATGCTTTTTCCATTGTGTTGAGAATTTCATAAGTGTGTATTTATAGACTTCCATTTGTTTTTATCTTTATTGTATCAAGACGATACAACTTTGAGTTGGGGGTCTTGATGTCTCCTCATTTGTGATAGATTAATGTTAGGATGAGACATCATTTTTAGTGATTTAGAAGTCATTAATGTCGATTTTCTTGAGTTTTAGTGCACTTTCCTATTTTGAGTCTTGATTTGTAGAATTATTATATCTAGAGCATATTGGGTTTAATTGTTTATTTAGTGTGTAGCTTTAAAGATAATTATGGAGATTAATTAGAGTCCAAGTCAAAGATTACAACTTATGGAAAGAGATTTGCATGGTAATTGGAGATAAGGAAACAAAAGCTAAAAAGATGGAAAAGGAAAAGCTGCCTAAATCAGGGATTCTGCATACACGTCTAAAGATGTGCGTTTTTACCCAAGAAATAGGCCGATTTTGGTAATTTCCTTCTCAAAGGGAAAAGATAATTCTGTTGCGATTCTTTTGGTATCTTATCGAGCTCAAACCGACCAATAACGAAGAAGATATGCTCAAAACGGTCCAGCAGTATTTATCTTTATTTCCATACGAATTTGAGTTGGGCTAGAAGTCCAATACCTTACCTCTTCCTCAAGAAAATGAATTAGGCCTTCTAAACACCTATAAATACACCCTTATATCACTTGTAAATCATCCTTGCCTCATAGTAATTAGTTCTTAAGGTTTTATTCTTCCAGTTTATTGTAGAGAGTAAGATGATGTCTTTTGTAATTTCTTTTAGTTTATTTCCTTCAGGTATGAACTAAACTCCCCATAGCTTGGGTTTTGCATAATTTATAATCTATGAATTCTGATTCTTCTATCTAAGTTTCTTTGGGAATTATATGTTTTAATCTGATATTAGCTTCTTACTTATTATTTGTTTATGTGTTTCGATTTAATGTCTTTCCTAATACTGATCACTTTAGGATTGTTTTAATAGTAGTTAGATGGTCTCCTTGACAGGGTGTTTAACTATTGAACCACCACATAATGTATAGTGTCGATATTAGTTCTGACAAAACATGATTCTAACTAGATACTCACTAGGGTTTGTTTTAACCACCATATCACCAGGATTGCAGTATTTGCTTAGGGCCTTAGTGGCGTTTGATAACCCTAGGATAAAACACTTCTTGGTTGTGCCGTAGCCCCCTTAGTCGCTCTCAAGGTCTAAGGTATGGGAATTTAGAATCCTGACTAAGTATACCAAGAGCTAATATTCTCCCTTATTAACTAAATTTATAGATAGAATTAGAAGGATTAGTGCATACTAGCAAAACCTAAGCTATACTTCTCATCTCATATTTCTTATCTTTTACTTTATTGTCTTTTATTTTCTTAGTTTTAATTCTTGATTTCGAAATCTGTCCCCTTTAATTTACTGTCTTCTAATTATTTACTTCTACTCGTTATTCCTACTCACGCGTATAACACACTTAAGTCCCTGAGAACGAACTTAACTTACTAACTAAAACTTGCATACGTCCTGTAATACTTGCAGTACTGTGCCTGTCTAGGGTGAGAGTGAGTAGTTTCTTGGCTTATTTTAATCTTATTTTTATCACACCCTAGGGACCACCAATATTAGATCCCAATATGATGCAATTAAGTCTAAAATTGAAGCAGGAGTTCCAATCAAGTCACCAAACAAGCCAATAAATTCATTTAATACTCAAAAGGAATGGTCAACACAATGTTTCTGTTGACTTGTAAAAATCATAACAAAGAGGGGTAGTGAAATAGATGATGAAATTCGCAAACAAGCTATCTCTTGAAGTTTAATAGACGTTCTAAAAACGGAATTCGGTTTTGAGTTGTGACGTGGAAGTTAAGCCAATTTTTCAGAATAGATCCAAGGTTGTCCAGATTAAGAAGAGTCTGTTGGGCCTCCGAGTTGTAATGTGAAAGTTATGCCAATTTTAATGTAATTTTGTGATAATGTTCAAGACTCGGATGAGCTAACCTAACTAGATAATTATATAGGGGTAGAACTTTTAAGCGTCTATATAACATGTTTGTTGGGGTGGATTATGGGAGTTTTGATACATGTTTTGAAAGGCCATTTATTTCTTACAGAATTACTATAAATGGAGATATATATGTGACATTGTTTCCACTGAGGATTGGGGGAATCTCAGATAAATTACGTATCTAATTATGTTACATTAATTTTGGGGTTTTTTATAATTGGTTCAGATTTTTAGTTTAACCATAATAGAGAATATATATTTTGGTGAGTGTAAATGGGAAAAATCATAAACCATTTAACTAAAGCAGACCTACTCTTATCATATAACCTTAATTTTCTCTACATGAATTTGAAAGGATTCTTGACTATTATTAGGAGGGAGTACACATAGGCACTTTATGTCTCCATATCTGTGATAAAATAATCTGTTCTAGAAACATCATTTTAGGTGTATTATGTTCTTGCCTGAGGAGTTTTTCTCTATTTATTATTAGTTTCTCAATTCTTGCATTGTTTTGGAGGTTTTAACTTTTAGATATTTTTTGTGTAATTTGTGTGTTAAATGTGAAGTTATTAGATACAATGATGATAAATAATGTGAAGGAGTTGAGAAAAGAATATCCAAGATGATATCAAGAGTTAAAATCCTAAAGAACCTGTATTTGAAAGTGCTAAAGCTGTCAAAAGCTGACAACCCAATTTAGAATGTGTAGTATTTTCAATAGTGCATAACAACTAATAAGAATTTAGAGGAGCCTATTTTATTCAGAAAAGTCTTTAAATTGAGATTGTGTGACCACTAATTTCCATTTATTTGGAGCTTTAACAAATGAGTTGGGAATTTTACAAGCTTTATATGCCAACTAAACCACTTATTAAAGAAAACGGGTTTAAATTAGTTTAGGACTCTAAAACCTAGCCCATGACCTAAATTTTATCCCTACACCTATATATATTGGTATCCTGACATTAGAAACATGTACTTTATTGTATTTGCATCCATATCCTCCATATTATTCAATAAATTCATCAGGGAGAGGCTAGTTGACTTGTAGAGGAAGAAAAGAAGCTGGAGAGTTACAAACTCCTCTTCTCTATCCTTCCACTCTACCATTAGGGTTATATATCTTATATTCTTGGCTTAAAAACGATTCTAAGGTATTTATTATTTATTTTTAATTCATTTATTATGATCTAATTTTCTCATAGCTTGGGTTTGCAATATGTATAATCCTTGAATTTTGTTTTCCTATTATATGTTATTTGGGATCGAGTTTAACTGATTTGAGCTTTTACTTTATAATCATATTTTTTGTTTGGATTTATTCCAGCCTTAGCCTTGATCACATTAGGATTGTCGTTAGTAGTTTGATTGTCACCATGGCGGGGGATTCAATTATAGAAAACAACACATGATCGTCTAGTGTGCGGTAGTGTCCTAACAGGCTTGTCTATCTAGATAGTCAACAGGGTTTTGATCTCACCTCCAATCTCTGCACAAGATCCCCTAACCCAAGTCCCTTGGTAGTTTTGATGTTGCCTTCTAAGCTACCTTGACGGAGTTAGAGGGATATAGAATCTCGGGTACTTATATATGCTCAATTCACCCTTATAATTAGAATAGATATTTAGGAAGATAGGTGCATACTAGCAGACCTAAGCTATATTTTTGTCGCCATTATCTTTAGTTATTTACTATTATTAGTTTAATTATTTTTGTTTATATTTTTGTTACGCGTTCCAGATGTTATATATCTAATATGATGGATTGGTACCAAAGGAACTAGGACTCCCCGTAATCGTATGGGTTGTCGCCAAGTAAAAATATGATAAGCCTAAGGGATATTGATCCACAAGGTCTATTAACGTCGTAAATAATGTGATTTGAATATAATAAAATGTAGAGTTGCAATTGAAATAATAATAGTAAAAGAGATTTTGTATTGAGTTTTTTATAGTTAAAAGGACTAACTTGATCCTTGCGAGTAATCTACCTAATTGACGATTATCTTGTTTATTGTATAAGGGTGAACTGAATATGGCTCACATTATTCGGGATGCAATAAAAACTAAATATCTTCACGGGCAACGTAGCTCTATACCTTACTCGTCTCTTGGCTTTCGGGTAGTCTTAAGCACAAAGCCCTTTTGACTGCCTAGCGTGCTAATATAGTTCGATAAAAGGCACTAGGCGCTTATATATTATGTCCAAAATCCAACCCTCCACATGGGTGTTATTCGAACAGACTCAAACTACGTACACTTGATCAAGGTATAAATAGGAAACAAGCAGAAATATAATCAATGGAAAATACAGGATCAATTCATTTCAATACCTAAAAACAATCTCAAATCACCAAAACATAGCTAAATATCATTTAGGGTTCATACCCTTGCAAGTCTCAAACATAAATTAACTTTGCTCATACTAAATAAATGAAAATACAATAGAATTAATACTAGCATCATGTTTAAAAGACAAAATAGAATCAAGTTAACCTGAAATACTTAAAGGATATGTTGTGGAATAGTGGAGAATGATAAAATGTGGGTCTAAAACCCTTCTTCCCTCTTCTCCAGGTGCTTGAGCTCTTCCACATGAAATTATTTGATAAAAAATGAAGTGTACCAAAAAGACGAGCTCAAAAAAGCTTATATATTAAGTCCAAAAATGTTTTAAACCTAATGGGCTCAGATAAGTAATTTAAAATTGCCCCAACCCGTTTTTTACTATGATGTTTAGTTTAGCCACGTTGGTAAATGCCATAACTTTCTCATGTCAACTTCGAATTAACTTCCGACATCTCTCACGCGATCCTGACTCCAAGATCTTGCCATATACGTAGGAATTAGGTCTATATCTATTACTAATTAATTATGGTGATAGAAACAATATGATGATGCACTTTCCCAATAAATGACCTTTAGCTCTCATTACGCCTTGGATTGGGTTTGGACTTAAATTCTTGACTTTTACTCATCCTCTTGGACCCTTGTGTTAACTACGTGATGTCTCCCTAAATTTTCTAATTTTATGCCCTTGGGAGACATCATTTTTTGTGTTTATTTGACTATTTAGATAGACTATTGGTATTAAAATGCAATAAATCGATCTTCCTCTTTTAATTCTAGTATTTTTCATTTATTAAACTTTTGCGCTTAAAATTGTTTGTTTTGAGTGAAAAGTTGTAGGTTTTGAATACTATCTAGGAGAGGAACTAAAGAATAAAGTCAAAGATCATGTAATGAAGTCAAAGCAAGAAGAAATATCTTGGAAGAATTGATTATTTGAAGCTACAAATCTGGAAAGTTGTCAAAGATTGCTAATTTTGAGCCATCTAAGAGTGGGTTTAGCCTCTGACTTGTGACGAGAAATTGTTGCCCATTGAGTTACGGAAATTTAGCATCTGGAATGAGGTCAATCCAAGTTGAAACGAGCCGGTTAGAGCTGTTTTAGTGGAGGTGGTGCAGTTACGGAATTTGGGCTTAATTAGTGGACTTGGGCTTTTCTAATATTCACTTAATCCTTATTAGAAGCTCTAATCCGATTTTCAGAATATGAAAGGGCTTTTGACTTCTATTTTCACACACCTTTTTCATAGTTTAACATACGCTTAAGAGTCAGACACCAGGGAAGAAGCTAGAGGCAGGAAGAGAAGAAGCAAGAGCTGGAGACTGTCTATATCTCCAATTCTCAGCCAATTCAATTCTGTAATTAGGTTCTTCTATTTTATTCTGTAAAACATTATGAACCCAATTATTTCTTTTGTTTTTGTCTTTTAATTAATTATGAGCTAAACTTAATTAGTGCTTGAGAACGCATAATGGGTTAATCCCAATTTGATTTTATTTCATGTGTTTGGATTTGGGATTTTAATAATTGTAATCAAATTGGGTAAATTGTATTTTTCATTAAATTGCTTTTATTTACTGTAATTGGAGTCATGAACCAATCATAGGACTTAGTATCTAGGCTATTCCAATTAGTGGCGATTGGATCACCTTGACGGGGGGTCTGGGTACAGAACTAGTTAATGAATGTGGGTTTGAAATTAGAGACTCTGACGAGCTTAATTAAACCTATGGCCTATTGGGTAAACTAGACTTAATCACTTGAGAGTGGACTATAATCACCCTGACGGGGTTTGTAGCACTTGAAAGTTGCTCCTTAGTCCACCCTGACGGGGGTAAGGAGAATTCTGAATCCCGACCAATGCATATTTACCGATTTGTCCCTTAAACAATACATGAAATGAATGATAATTAGGTGAAACCCTTGCGTCTCTCATGTACTGCTTTCCCTCTTTGCGTAAACACTTTATTTTCTTGCGTCTAGTCTATTATTTGCATTACTTTAGTCTTTTAATTAATTTTCTTAGTTATTAGAAAAACAAACAATCAATCTTAAAATCATTTCTTGCTTTACGTGCAATTAACCACTATTTGATAAGCATTAGAGTCAACTAGTTAATGAATGTAGGTTAGAAATTAGAGACTCTGACGAGCTTAATTAAACATATGGCCTATTCGGTAAACTAGGCTTAATCACTTGAGAGTGGTTGCTGTGATACAATATACTGAAATTCGTAACGGCTTGCTGTTGGAGTCCAAGAGGTATCTCCTGGACTACATATACTTAAGTTTTCATTATCACACCATAAAACAATGACTATAAAGTTTAGTGTTGAGTTCAGATTTGTTGATACAACAAACTTTTAATGGAACACTTCGCGTTGTTTAGTTTTACTGGTTTGAAACTTTTTCATGTATAACTAACAAATCTTTGAATGATAAACACATCTTATTCTTAATTTCGTTCAAAAAAATCTTGCAAGGTTTACCTGAATCGACATTGAAATATTGGCACCTACCTATTTTTGATCTTTTTTTATGATGCATGAGCCACGGGTCTTGAAAAGGTAATTGCTTGCGATATTGCTTGTCTAATTGTTGTAATTATATATATCAATTGTATGTCTGATTGTTGTAATTACAGATAATTCTTATACGGAGCGTCGAAACATATTGTATATTTCAAAAACTTTAAGCTCGGTTTCTTCAAATTTAGAATATAATATTTCAATTTGTCTTTAAGTCCTTATTGAATTATTTAAGTAGAGATGGATAAAATTGCACAAAATATTAATATACTATAAAATGTTAAGATCTAGGTTCATAAATCCCTTTACTATTTGTGAACACTATATAATTGGACATTACTTCTTCGATTGCAAATTGATTTGTTAAAAATACATAACTTACTTGAATAAAAAGGAATATTGGTTCCATTTTTGTGATAGCCAGAAAAAGTGTTAGTGTACTTAAATCAATAGGAATGTTATATCTTATATCAGTTTAGGTAGTGAAATTTTATATATGGAGAACCTTTTTCGAAAAGTAATAAGAACATTGTCACTTGAGTTCAGAGTTCTATAATATTTGACGTTTTCATTAAATAACTAGTTTATTACATATTATAAAAGTAATATAAGATTTAAAAAAACATAAACATTGACAACAAACCTTATATGTCCACAAATTTTAAAAACTAATGGGAAAAAACAATTTCTAAGTTATAAACTCAATCCTCATTCGCATTTAATGTCTGTTTTAGTTTTCTTTCATCACCAGGCTCTCCTATGTTTGTTTCACGCCTAGTTTGAATGCGATAATGTGCCTTTGATTTAAATCCAAGTTTCCGAACCTGAAAAGTAAAGAGCATCAATATAGTATATCCTTAAGAAAGAGGCATGAAATTAAAATGTACCTTTATGTAAATTGCACCAGTTGAATATTCTTCAACAAAGAAGGCACATACAATAAAGATTCTCATTTAACTTCTACACCAGAAGTCAAAAATGATTTTTTCAAAAATAAACTCAAATCAATAAGGAAATTATCAAAGACGGTAAAATGCCAACAATACTCCTTATGGTATGACAAAAGGTCTAAAAGGGTTAGATACCCTTGTAATTTTTTCTACTCGTGACATGCTTCTAATATATATTCGAAGCTATATATTTTTTTTAAAACAATATGTTATTTTTTTACTTTTTGTCAATTTAAAGGGAGATATTTGGTCTTTTACCAAAATTAGAAAGCACAAAATATCAAGAAGTATAGAGATGTATGAAGAAGTTATATAAATATTTATATAAAACTTTTCCATATAATTTATGAACTGTAGGCCATTTATTTCTTAATGTGAAATGCAATTATATATTCATATTTATCTAATACAAAAACAATTTAAGAAATTCTAATCTTAATTTTTTAAGAAGAAATTCTACCAGATGAGAACCAGATTTTAATTTTTGACTGAACTGGCATGATCAATCTTTTATCTTTTCTTTTATCCGTTGGTGGTTTTATTTGTGGCATGACACTAAATTATAATTAGTATTGATGAACCTGTATGTAAAATATAAAAAAATGAATGTTAATTTTTTCTTTTAAATATGTAATTAATCCCAAGTAAATAATCATTAAGTGATTAACTCTATTATGTTATATTTCTTTTTAATTGTAAATGTGAAATTAATACAAAGTAATTAGTTTTAATCTATTAACTACATTCAAATAAATATTTATGTTTTTCTTTTAATACATATTAATTTTCTGAAAATATAATTTAAAATATCCTACATCTATAATGTATTAGAGAATTTTATAAAATTAAACATAAAAAAAATCAACTACAAAAATTAATAATTTGGAGAAGAATTGATGATATATATAAACATATACTCAAAATAATACAAGTTAACTAATCAAATTATTGTTTTCCATTTACATTAATATTATTAACTAAAACTCTAAACCAATAATTAATCAAAGGGGTTTTGTGTGTGTACAATAAGAAAAAATGGTGAGAATGAACAAATACATTGTATATGGCTGGCGATGGAGGTGGTTTTGGAGGAAGGCGACTCCCTGAAGTTGACGGGCGAATAGTTTTAGGATTTAGAGTTCAGGGTTTTGAACAAGATTCAACAATTCTCGTTTAAAAAATGATATAAATTATATGTTACATGTTTGTTGCGTAAGAGTAGCTCTTACTATATTCTTTTCAAAGATATTATTTCCATCTCTTTTTGTCTGTAAACATATATGCTATTAGGTTTACAGTTATTAGAAACTCAGCACTCAACTAAAAACGAAGAACTACAACCTAAAAATAGAGCTTAATTTTCCAAATTAAACTATAACTTAATGAGTTCCCACTTTTCATGTCCAAGCACTGAAAACCGAGTCCACAAGTTTTGCCATGTTTCCCTGAAAATATCGACGAACAATAAGAATTTTCTTCAAAAATTAAACCATCTATGGTTCGTATTTGATACTTGGATGTAGTGTGAGATTGCAAATATGCATTAGTCAAGTTGGTTTTGGTCCATGAAGATCATATGTTACAAGGACTCCCCATCATCCAATACATCTGACCATGCATATAACTTCTAATTGTGATACAATATACCTGAATTCGTAACATCTTGCTATTGGAGTCCATGAGGTATCTCCTGGAATACAGATACTTATGTTTTCATTATCACACTATAAAAAAATATGTTATTTTTTGACTTTTTGTCAATTTAAGGGGAGATATTTTGGCCTTTTATCAAAATTAGCAAGAACAAAATATCAAGAAGTATAGAGAAGTGTCAAGAAGTTAAATAAATATTTGTATAAAACTTTTTCATATAATTTATGAACTATATGCCATTTATTTCTTAATGTGAAATGCAATTAGATATTCATATTCATCTAATACAAAAACAATTTAAACAATACATGAAATGAATGATAATTAGGTGAAACCCTTGCGTCTCTCAAGTACTGCTTTCCCTCTTTGCGTAAACACTTTATTTTCTTGCGTCTAGTCTTTTATTTGCATTACTTTAGTCTTTTAATTAATTGTCTTAGTTATTAGAAATACACACAATCAATCTTAAAATCATTTACTTACTTTACGTGCAATTAACCACTATTTGATAAGCATTAGAGTCAACCATTTCGTCCCTGAGAACGAATCTGTTTTATCACTTATATTACTTGGGACAACCGTACACTTGCGGTTGTGGTTCTCTTTTCCTTATTGCATTATTTTAGAACACACAAAGGACCACCATGTTTTTGGCGCCGCTGCCGGGGACGGTAGCATGTGACCCCGGTGTTTATCCTTTAGTGTTAGTTGCATTTTTATTATTCAGTTTTACACTTTGTTTGTTCATCTTTTTCAGGTTTTTAGGTTTGGTGTATGCGAAGGAGACTCTTTAAGGATATTGAGACATTACCTCCGATCCTTGATAATCCTGAATCATTAGTCAGACTTGCTAACAAGAGAAGGAAAGAACAAGAAGTAGAAGAAGTAGAAAGACTAGCTAACGAAATGGACAATCTTAATCTTCACAATCAAAATGAATCAGTAGTTCAGCTAGACGCTAATGGTCAGCCAATAGCGCCACCAGTCATTCCTAATCCCCCAGTACCACCAGTTGTTCCTAATCCTCCGGTTCAAATCCAAGTAGCCGAACCATGGTTCCTTACCGGTCCAGCACAAGAACCATTCCTTGCTCCTCCTCTTGGGATTGGCTCAGCTAATATCAATGTTCCGAGATTTCGTCCAGATTCGGGTATGTTAGCTCAGTTTCAGAATTTCGGAAATTTTCGTGGCAAGCCCGGAGAAGATCCAATTCGCGCAGTACAAAAGTTTATGCAAATCTGCGATTCGTACATCACTCAAGGAGTAACAAAAGAGAAAATGTATTTTGCTACATTCAGATTTTTCTTGATAGATAGAGCGAGTGATTGGCATGATTCACAAGAGCCGGGAAAGATTACTGATTGGGAACAGTTACAGGCTACGTTTTTTGATAGGTATTATCCGTCCAACATGGGGTTAGATGCTCAGCTCGCTTTAACACATTTCCGACAAGAATATCATGAAGCGTTGGGTAGAAGTTGGTCGAGATTTCAAAATTGCTTACGAAGATTCCCCAATCATGGCCTTTCAGATCAACAGCAATTGGAAATTTTCTATAATGGTCTTGATGGTGGATCGCGAAAAGATTTGGATTTATTATGTGGTAGTGCGTTTTTACGGGTTCAACCCGTTCACGCAAGAATTATTTTGGAGAGAACGGTCGACAATGAAGTGGGTTGGAATACTTTGAGGACACTAGTTAAAGGAGGAGTTAATAACGTAAACATTGAAGAAAAGTTCACTTCTTTAGAGAACAAACTAAAAACCACTCTGGAACAACAATTGAAGCAACTCACCTTAGCCGTGAAAGAAGGTTTTTCGAGTAGAAGGGTTGAAGTAAATGTCGCACAAGATGTTAATGGATGTTCGTATTGTGGTGTGAATGATCATGAATGGGAGAATTGTCAGAATAATCAAGAGTCCGTGATGTTTGTTTCCAACCGAGGGAATTTCAATTCGAATGGTCGAGGATATCAACCTAACGGAAACCATCCTAGGTTTCAGTGTTCAAATCCTAATGGGGCAGCAAATCCGACACACGCATATCAGCCGCGTCCCTAAGGTAACAACTATAATCCAAGACTGCAAAATAATTATCAAGGGGGACAGAATCAAGGAAATTATACTCAGAGACAACCTCCTCAAGAAAATTATGATGACACCATGAACCAGAAAGCCTTACATGCTCAACCACAAGAAGGTACAAATAACCTTCAAAAAACAGTAGAACAATTGATTGCCCTCCATGCACAGTCAGCCCAAAGGCTACAAGCTTCTGAAGCACACATTCAGATGTTAGAAAATCAAATTTCGCAAATGTCAAAACAACTGAACCAGCGTCCACAAGGGAAAGTTTCTAGTGATACTGAAAATCCAATCTAAATCGAAGATTGCAAAATCATCTCTCTAAGAAGTGGTAAGAAGCTTCCCCCACCTCCTTTTTCTGTTATGAAAGAGAAGGAAGTTGTTAGAAAAGAAAAAGATGTGGTGGATAAGGATAAAAAAGTTGAAGTAGAAGAAGTGGAGAGACCTATTGAAGTTTCGAAAAAGAAAGATGATATTATAATAAACCGTCCTCCTCCACCATTTCCATCGAGAGTTCAAAAGAAGGGTGATATGGCTGATTATCAAAAAAAAATTAACAAGGTAAGAGGTCTTAGCATAAATATTCCGTTGTTAGAAGCTATTAGAGATGTACCCAAGTATTCTAAGTTTCTGAAAAGAGCCCTCACCAACAAACGGCCATATTGCGATAATGAGATGATTGGGTTACCTAAAGAATGTAGTGCAATATGTCAGAATAAGTTACCTCTGAAACTACTTGATCCTGGGAGCTTTACAATTCCGATATCTATTGGTAATGAGTGGAAAGGAAAAGCGCTATGCGATTTGGGTGCAAGTATTAATCTTATGCCCAAATCAATCTTTGAGAAGTTGAAAATAGGAAATGAGAAACCAACATCTATGGTCATACAGATGGCTGACAGATCCCTCGTACATCCAGAGGGACGAATAGAAGATGTCCTCGTCAAGGCAGGTACGTTAATTTTTCCCGTTGATTTTGTTATACTTTATTACGACGCGGATAGGAATGTTCCCATTATCTTGGGAAGACCATTCCTAGCCACGGGTCGTACTTTAATTGATGTAGAAAATGGAGAAATGATTATGAGAATCCAAGACAAAGAGGTGAAGTTCAACGTGTTCAAAACCATGAAATTTCCAGATTCCAAGGAGGATTTCTTTCGTGTAGATGTAGTTGAACATGTACCAAAAGAGCCAACTAAGGTTGTAGAAACCTTAGGAGTGGAGGAAAAAGAGCTAAGAAAAAAACCACCAATTAAAATTCCTCCAAATCCTAAAGGAAGTCCACACCTATACCATGCAAAGAAGAAAGCTCAAGAACCTAAGAAGGAAGAAATAAAAAGGAGTTCAAAGTGGGTGAAGAAGTTTCTATGAAAAATCCTAAACCTCCTCTAAAGACACGTGAATCGAAGAACTCTTGGCTAGGACCATTCATGGTTGCAAAGGTTATCTCGGACAAACTAATTGGAATAAATGCCAAGGGATGCAAATTTCGAGTAGCAAATATTGACAACCTCACTCACTGCTGGGGGGGTTATGTTAAAGAATAAAACACGAGGTAACCCGTCGAGCTTAACGACGTTAAACAAAAGCAAATTCATTGTATATTAGTTTAAGTCTTTCAATTTTAGTATTGTATATTAGATAAAAGTCGGTAATTTAGTGTTTATTATTAAGAAATGAGGAAGGGTAGTTGTTTTTGATGATTTCAAGGGTAAAAATGTCATGAGTTTGGTGTCGAAACGATGAGAAAACAAAAAAATTGGAGTACACAGCAGGCCGGACCGGCATGCCGGTCAGATGACCGGCTAGCCGGCCAAACGAGCTGAAGTCCCCCAACTCTCTAACCACTGCGTCAGCTTTGACGCAGCACACTGCGTCTGACGATGCGCTAGCGACACGCGATCGACATGCCGGTCAACGACGATTGACTCTCTGATTACTGCGTCAGTATTGACGCAAGGAGGCTTGAGTCAGAGGTAAAAAAAAGGAAAATTTCCATTTTCGTAATTTATTTTTCGCCGACACAGCGACCGGCATGCCGGTCAGCTGCTGTGATAGGCGATTTTAAGGGTCAAAACCCTATATTTTTAGCTTATTCCTCCAGTTAGCCTCTATTGACGAATCCTAGCCTCCATCTACTTCGAAAATCATCATCAAAACACCAAAATACCATCAATCCTTCTCTCTAAACATCATCCAAACACACAATTATACCATAAACCTCCCAAAATACCAAAGATTTACACTTTAATCCAAATTTTCCTTTCACCAAAGCTTAAATTTTATCCATTAAACATTTCCCAAACCTTGATATATCTATGGCCCAGCTCTAAACAATCCATAATTCATATCCAGACCTCCAAGAACACCAATATCACTGTTTTATCCAAAACATTTGAGAGTCTTGAAGCTTTGAGTTTGGGGTCATCAGAGATGACCATGAAGATTGGGAAAGGTACGAAGAACGTGATAAAGAAAGAGAATTGGGTATTAAGGGAAGACTTTCGAAGAGGAGATGCTGATTAGAGAGCGAGTAATAAATGAAAACATGGGAAATTTGACAAAAAGTTCGAGGTGATGAAGAACACTTTACACGCAAACATTGCTGAAGAAGAATTCAAAAGCTCAACCTGGACGCAACACCGATGACCAGGCACGCGCTGGTTAAGATACGTTTTCTATCCCTTCCGCGTTTAGTGTAGATTAGTTTAATTGCTTTGCTTCTTTTCGAGTCGTGGGGACACGACTTATTTTTGAGTTTGGGGTGGGGTTCGTTGCCTCATCCTAGTTTTTATGTGTTATTTGTTTTTAATTGCTTTCAATAAAATATTAGGAGTTGCGTTTGCTTGTAGAAGATTTTTAAATGTCCCTTTTAAGCATACTTTGATGAATCAATGATTGTAAATAGTGGACTTTAGGAGCTAATATAAAACGCGCTTTAATTGCATGCAAACATAGATAATTGATAGGAAAAATTAATAAACAATGCAAAAGAAGTAAGCTTGTACTTAAGGAAAATGTTTGGTTTGGAGAACGTGAGATCTAAATTAGTAGATAACCCACTTAGATATGAACTAGAGACGAACCATGTAACTAGGAAAATCATAGGGGCAGTTCTTTGTTAGCTATTTGAAGCCTTTTAGCTTGCTATCCCTTATATTAATTTTATCTGTCTTAGCCCAATTTTGAGCCTTAAGCTTTTTCTTTTGTAGCTACGATATAAGCCCATTATCCCTTAGATTATTAGGCATGACCAAATGACCCGCACTTGAATCACAATCCTGAGACCTGTCTCGAGCTTGAGTTTGGGGTGGAGGGTCCACATTTAGGAAATTTCATTGGGTGGGAAATGATGTGCTTGTATTAAGACACAAAAATAAAATATGATATTATTATTTGTAACCCTTTGCCGGGATTTGGAAAAAAAAAAGAGAAAAGAAAAAAAATTATAAGAGACATGACCTTTCACATCAAAATAAGGGTCATGGGTATCTTGTACAAAAATGAAGAAAAAGAAAATAAAAAGAAAGAAAGAATAAAATAACCGGCAAAGTGGAATATTTTGAAAAAATCATCTTAGATTAATTGGGTTGACATGGTGACGCAACATTAGTGTGTCAAATGGGATGAGTGAGAACATTATATGAGTGTAAACTCAAGCTCGTGGACAATTGTTGATGGTAAGTGAGGAGAGAGCCAAAAGCTCACTTCAAATTTACCAAATATACATACCACACCGTCCTTAAGCCTACGCTTAAACCTTAAGTCCTCGTGATTCCTAGGTTCATTGTAAGTTAATAGGTTGTATACTAAGTGGAGCGTTCAAAGCGAATAAGGATCGATGAACAAACTATAGCCATCATACTGAGATTAGTACAAGTGTAACCTTCTAGAATTGCAAAGTTAATTTTATAATTGAAGTTATTTGTGTTTGATGTTGCATGATTAGTGTATGTGTATGTTAGATCTTAATGTTTGCTATATGAGATTTATTTTAAGAACTGCTTTAGGGTATATTTGCTAGCTCTATTTTCTCTTGCATCTACTTCATTCCCCTTGTTTTTAGTTTTGCTTTGTCGGGACGACAAAGGTTTGAGTTGGGGGTCTTGATGTCTCCCTAAATTTTCTAATTTTATGCCCTTGGGAAACATCATTTTTTGTGTTTATTTGACTATTTAGATAGACTTTTGGTATTAAAATGCAATAAATTGATCTTCCTCTTTTAATTCTAGTATTTTTCATTTATTAAACTTTTGCGCATAATATGGTTTGTTTTGAGTGAAAAGTTGTAATTTTTGAATACTATCTAGGAGAGGAACTAAAGAATAAAGTCAAAGATCGTGTAATGAAGTCAAAGCAAGAAGAAATATCCCAGAAGAATTGATTATTTGAAACTACAAATCTGGAAAGTTGTCAAATATTGCTGATTTCGAGCCATATAAGAGTGGATTTAGCTTCTGACTTGTGAAGAGAAATTGTTGCCCATTGAGTTACAAAAATTTAGCATCTGGAATGAGGTCAAGCCAAGTTGGAACAAGCCGGTTAGAGATGTTTTAGTGGAGGTGGTGCAGCTATTACGGGATTTGGGCTTAATTAGTGGACTTGGGCTTTTCTAATATTCACTAAATCCTTATTAGAAGCCCTAATCCGATTTTCAGCATATAAAAGGGCTTTTGACTTCTATTTTCACACACATTTTTCATAATTTATCATACGCTTAAGAGTCAGACACCAGGGAAGAAGCTAGAGGCACGAAGAGAAGAAGCAAGAGCTGGAGACTGTCTATATCTCCAATTCTCAGCCAATTCAATTCCATAATTAGGGTCTTCTATTCTATTATGTAAAACATTATTAACCCAATTATTTCTTTAGTTTTTGTCTTTTCATTAATTATAAGCTAAACTTAATTCGTGCTTGAGAACGCATAATGGGTTAATTCCAATTTGATTTTATTTCATGTGTTTGGATTTGGGATTTTAATAATTGAAATCAAATTGGGTAAATTGTCTTTTTCATTAATTTGCTTTTTTTACTGTAATTGGAGTCATGAACCAATCATAGGACTTAGTATCTAGGCTATTCCAATTAGTGGCGATTGGATCACCTTGACGGGGGGTCTGGGTACATAACTAGTTGATGAATGTAGGTTAGAAATTAGAGACTCTGACGAGCTTAATTAAACCTATGGCCTAAAGGGTAAACTAGACTTAATCACTTAAGAGTGGACTATAATCACCCTGACGGGGTTTGTAGCACTTGAAAGTTGCTCCTTAGTCCACCCTGACGGGGGTAAGGAGAATTCCGAATCCCGACCAATGCATATTTACCGATTTGTCCCTTAAACAATACATGAAATGAATGATAATTAGGTGAAACCCTTGCGTCTCTCAAGTACTGCTTTCCCTCTTTGCGTAAACACTTTAATTTCTTGCGTCTAGTCTATTATTTGCATTAATTTAGTCTTTTAATTAATTTTCTTAGTTATTAGAAAAACAAACAATCATTTCTTGCTTTACGTGCAATTAACCACTATTTGATAAGCATTAGAGTCAACTATTCCGTCCCTGAGAACGAATATGTTTTATCACTTATATTACTTGGGACAACCGTACACTTGCGATTGTTGTTCTCTTTGCCTTATTGCATTTATTTTAGAACACACAAAGGACCACCACTACGTACCTAAAAGTTACATACTTAACACACAACTATGGAACAAAGACACTATAAATGAGATATTTATCCAAGAGAATGTAGAGAACTGCAATATGGCAAACATTAGGGAAAAATCCCTCACTTAGGTCCCATAAATACACAAAAAGATGTCTAATGAGTAGATTAATCTATCACAAAAGAGGAGACATTAATTTCCTATTTGAAAACCAATAAATATTATCTCTTATTTTTATTTTAGTTTAAACAAGTGATTTCTTCTACGCTTCTTATCTAAACACAAGTTTGAGCTAACAGGCTAAATTCTTGCGAACGAACTTTATATATCAATTATAACTTGTAAACAGTCTGTGAACTTGCAGTGAGTTTCTCGTAGTGGTATTCGATGTGTGTGTGTGCTTTCTTATCCTTTATTATCAAACATTTGCCACCATCAAGATTTTAGCATCGCTGTCATGGATTTTTCTAGTTAGTTATTGTGAAGTAGGTTTTTATTTGTTTCAGTTTTATGCTTGTTTTTGTTTCTGTCTCTTTCTAGTATGATTTCGGATCCCGAGAAGTTATTCTGAGCTCAGAAGTAGCGACAAAGGGAGGAAAGGCAGAACAAAGCAGTGGGTGAAATAGTATATCCATTAATAGAAAGCAATAAATGTACCACTTGGTAGAACAATCATCAAATTACAGTCTCCCATGTAGTACCATGGTGGGGCCTAGGGTGTGATAAAATAAGATGTAATTAACGTGCAAATAACACCCTAAACGACACGGTTCTGCAAGTATACAGATCGTATGCAAGTTTTAGATAAAGATTCGTTCCGCAGAGACTACAGAGGTTAGGAGAATCTTATGCAAATAGCAAGTGCAAATAAATAAAGATAGAACAACTAAACGCAAATAAAAGTAAAGACAAATAGATTTTTGTTGATTTTCTAATAAACTAAATTAAACTAAGGAATTAAAAGACAGAAAAATAAATATGAAAGAGAAGCGATATGAGAATATATCTTAAGTTATTAGCATGTAATCCCCACTAGTTTTGCCGTTCTAAACATGTAAGGGTGAATCACGTAGTATTTCCCTAATCGGTCCCAATATGCTATCGGTAGTTTAAAATAGGATTTACCTGTGTCAATAAGGCTTCCTAAGCAAACTTTTCCTGTAATTGGTAAAGAGTCACAAGACTCAACCATAGTGATTATCTAGCTAGGTTGGGTTGTCAGATCAAACCTAAAACTAAACGTTATGTGCTAAACATGTAATTAAACACCGTTGTCAATGGTATCCTAATTACTAGATGGTAATTCTAATGGCGGCCGTCCACAAGAACAAAGAATATAAATTCAAACACATAAACAGAGAATAAAAACTATAATTCTATTTAAAACATTAAATTCCCAAATTAGATCAATGTCAATCAAAACTAGGGTTCATACATATATGCTAAAACTTAAGCTAAAGAAATTTAGTTCATGAAAGTAAAGAAAGAAATTACAAATCTAAAGGTAGAAGAAGACATTGTCGATGACAGCTCCTTCCAGACTTCTCTCTTGTGTTGTAAGCTTCCTCTTGGTTTAAGGTTTCACCAAGGATGATTTAAGAGTGTTAAGAGGCTTATTTATAGTGTATAGGTTGACCTAATTCGTTTCTTGGAGATAAACTTAAGTAATGGACTCCTGGCCCAACTCAAATTCGTAACGAAAACACTGCTGCGTTGTTTTGAGTGTATCTTCTTCGTTATTGGTCGGATTTTGCTCCACAAGATACCAAAAGAATCGCAACAGAATTATCTAGGCCTTTTAGAAGTAAATTACCAAATTCGGCCTATTTCTTAGGTAAAAACACCAATCTTTGGACGTGTACTGCAGAATCCCAGATTTAGGCAGCTTTTCCTTTTCCTATTTGAACTCAGTTTCCTTCTATCTCCAATTTCCATGCAAATCTCTTTCCATAAGTTGTTGTCTTTGACTTGGACTCTAATTAATCTCCATATTTATCTTTAAAGCTTCACACTAAATAAACAATTAAACCCAATATGCTCTAAAAATAATAATTCTACAAATCAAGACCCAAAATAGGAAAGTGCACTAAATTAAGCTAAAATCAACCTATAAACTAATAAATAAGCCTAAAATGATGTCTCAAGAGTGTATTTTACTATCACAAATGAGGAGACATCAAGACCCCCAACTCAAAGTTGTATCGTCCCGATACAATAAAAGTAAAGAACAGTAGGGTAGTCATATAAACAAGAAGAAGTCGGAGGAGAACAAGAACAAAATATAATGAATGATCCTAGAGCATAAATTCCAAAAAATCTCATGTAGTAATGCTCAAGAAATAATGCACAAATATGCCTAACATACATGTAATCAACATTCCATAAATTCAAGTTAAGATTAATTTCGCAATGCCAGAAGGAGAGGATGATAACTTAGTTCAGGTTAATGGCTATAGGTTGTTCATAGGTCCCAAATACAGCATCCAATGGTCCACTTACCTATTACCTAATAGCTCAATTGTTTCTCCATCTAGTAGTCAGAAATCCTAAGGTCTTGGTTATAACTTGGCTTAAGGACGGGTGTGGTATATTTGGATAATGAAAAGTGAGCTTTTGGCTCTCTCCTCACTAGCCATCAACGAATCGCCCTAGAGCTTGAGTTTTCACTCGAAGATGTCCTCACTCAACCCAATTTATTGATGCTTTAATGTGCATCCCCAATAATCCCAATTAAAACCTTTGATGATATAAAATCCACTTTGCCGGTCCGAATATATATTCTTTTCATATCAATTTTTTTTCTTTTTGTATAGCTATGATTCTCTTTTTGATTTCGAGATATCACGCTATTTTTCATATATATATTCTTTCTTTTTATGCCCTTGTTGGCAAATTTAGCTCGTAGCTTCTTTTCCATTCACTATTACCCCGGCAAAGGGTTACAATAATAACAATTCATCATCAATAAAATCACAAAGATAATTCCCTAATTCCCAAAGTTCCCTAATGATGAAACCCACCACCCCAAACTCAAGCTCTAAAACGAGTGTCTCAGGTTTTGCGATTCGAGTGCGGGTCATATAGATAAGTCCTAAAACTAGGGTATGGATTATAATGTGGTTCAATAAAAAGGCTTTAGAAAGGCTCAGAGGGGCTAAGACGGATAAATAATAACAATATCAAACAAAAGGGTGAGAAAGTCTAAAGGCTTCAAGTGTTTTGTCATGAAGAACTGCCTTAGTCATTTTTCTAACTACCGGATTTCGTTACTTTTTCACTAATAGTTCATAGACAAGTGGGTTTTCAACTAATTTTAAACCTCACGTTCTACACACCAACTAACTATTCCTAAGTTTCAACGTGTTTTCTTAGCATTGCTCATTAACTTTTCTATCCTTTATTTCCTGTTTTCATGCATGCATCTAAACAATTTTGTTGCATCTTTCAAAAGCATACTACTTACTATCATTGACCTAATAAAATCATGCTCAAATAGGTACATTCAAGATATTCTGTGCCTTAATTCAACCTAAAAATTTTAAATTTTATGTAAAAACGAAAAGAAGATGAGGACAACGAATCCCCATCCCCAACTCAAAAGTGAGCCGTGTCCCCACGACTCGAAAAAGACTCAAGAATGGAATAAAATTTAAAATAAAACTAACTAAACTACCTAATGCATCCAAGCTATTGAGAAAAATTAGAATGACTTACCTGGCTGGCCATAGAGATCCATCATATCATCCTCATCTTCTGAAGCTGAGGGATCGGTGTAATCATCTATATCCTTGTACAAGGTCGAATTATCTACCCTTGTTTCCAATTGCATAATTTCTACCCAAAGGTCTTTGTTATCTTCACGTAATCTTTCAACTTCGTTCTGTAACTGAATAGCCCAAGGAGGAAGATCATAAGCAATTTTGGAAGAAGAGGTAGAAGAACCTTGGTCTTGGATTTTTATCTTGTCTAAAGGCCTCCTTGATGGTATGGACATTCTAGCAGTTAATATTTTCTTTGGTAGTGGTTGTTCAGGTGCCTGTTCTTTTGATTCTTCAGAAACCTCATCAAGATTGATGGGTTTTTCAATGGTAGCTCCAGGCAATTTCTTATTCTTCCCAAGGATTGAACACTTTCTCTTGTATTCCATAGCTTTAGATCTATTAGTCATACTTGATTCACCCACAACTCAAGTTATACCAAGGATGGATTAAAAGTTTAAGGAAAATTGGTGTAGCTTGATGTTGTTGCTTGGAATTGGTTAAAGAGAAAGGTTATTGGATTGATCTTGGAAGAATTCTTTAAAGCTTGTTGAATCTGATGGTGTTTTGATGGTGTAGTGTGATGAATTTGATGAAGGATTGTGTTTATGGAAGATGATGGAGAGGATTTGATGAGTTGTTGTGTTAATTGTGAAGGTTTGCACAAGCTTTAAGATGTTTATATAGGGTTTGGGTCTGAAAAATTCGTGTATGGAAGGCTAGGGTTAATCTCATAAGGTAAGAGTTTGATTAGGAAAAGAATTCCTTCTTGAACCGCCTCTTGCGGTACACCGGACATATCCCGCGGTGTACCGCAGCTTCTGTTGCTCCAAAATTTTTACCTACTGGATAATACCCGAGCTAGCACCCCGTGGTACGGGTTTTTGGGTCGCGGACCAGGGGTGCGGTGCAGGGGGTAGTCCGCAGCATGTCCGTCAAAAAACCCGCGGTGCCCAACCCGTGGTACGGGTTTTGACCGTGCGGACTAGGGTCCGGTGTACCGCGCCATGCCCCGCGATTTTTTTTCGACCTTCTGGATAAAACCCGAGCTAGCCAACCCGTGGTACGGGTTTTTGGGGCGCGGTGCATCCCTGCGGACCATGGGGTAGTCCGCGGGGTAGTCCGCGCCAGACTTGAAGTTCCTCCAGATTTTTCCTTTTGACCCCAAACTCGTTTCCTGCACAATAACACACTACCTTTCTCTCCCATTAGCTTGAAAACACAATTAAAAATATACACTAACTTAAAATTAAACACTACAAAGCAAAAACAACTAATCTAAAAAGCAATTAAAACAAGGGGTGTCTCCCAAGAGCACTTTTGTTTAACGCATTCGACAAGGTAGATTTTCTCTCCTTGCTCAAAGTCCTCACTGTCATAGTATCTCTTCAAACGCTGGCCATTCACCATGAATGTCCGTTGCTCGGCTGGATTTTCAATCTCAATCGCTCCATGCGGTGTGACTTTGGTAACAATGTAAGGTCCTTCCCAACGGGATTTAAGCTTTCCTGGGTAGTTTGAAAATCGAGAGTTGTATAATAAAACCTTCTGTCCAATCTCGAGATTCTTTGGACGGAGCCGTTTATCATGCCATCGCTTTGTTTTCTCCTTATAGAGACGTGAATTTTCATAGGCATGATAACGAAGCTCCTCCAATTCGTTCAATTGCATCATCCTTTGTTTCCCGGCCAAATCTGGGTCTAGATTCAGAGTTTTAATAGCCCAGTAGGCTCGAGCTTCTAGTTCAATCGGTAGATGACACGCTTTGCCGTAGACCATGCGATATGGAGATGCCCCAACTGGTGTTTTAAATGCTGTTCTGTATGCCCAGAGAGCATCATCTAGCTTTAAAGACCAGTCTTTTCTTGATTTGTTCACGGTCTTCTCCAGAATAGATTTAATTTCCCGATTAGAAACTTCAGCTTGACCGTTAGTTTGTGGGTGATAACCGGTTGAAGTACGGTGTTTCACTCCAAACTTTTTAAGAAAATGTCTCACGGGAGCATTAAGAAAATGGGTACCTTTATCACTGATGAGAACACGTGGCGTACCATGTCTTGAAAAGATGTTTGATTTTAAGAATTTAATCACTGTTTGAGCATCGTTCTTTGGTGTTGCCACTGCTTCTACCCATTTCGATACATAGTCTACTGCAAGCAAAATATAAAGATTTCCATAGGACGTGATGAAAGGTCCCATGAAATCTATTCCCCATACATCAAAGATCTCAACTCCAAGAATGTTATTAAGCGGCATCGCGTCTCTTTTTGATATATTACCAGTTTTTTGGCATCTGTGGCATGACTGGACGAAACTGTCATAATCTTTGTGTATGGTTGGCCAATAGAACCCGGATTGAAGAATTTTAGCTGCGGTTCTATCGCCCTTAAAGTGACCTCCATAAGGTGAACTATGACAACTTTCTATAATTTTCTCCATCTCACCTTCATGTACACATCTTCTAACCACTTGGTCATTACATATCTTCCAGAGGTACGGTTCATCCCAATAATACTGTTTGGCCTGGTGGTTCAATCTTTGTCTTTGTTGTGGGTGGAAATCTTTGGGAAAGACACCACTCACAATGAGGTTGACTAGATCTGCATACCATGGCACAAAAGCACGTTTAATAGCAAAAAGTTGTTCATCAGGGAATACCTCTTTAACCAACAATGGTTCCTTGTTCGCATTAGATCCTTCGAGCCTTGATAAGTGATCAGCAACTTGATTGTCGCATCCTTTTCGGTCTCGAATATCTATGTCAAATTCTTGAAGCAATAGTACCCATCTAATGAGACGCGGCTTAGCGTCCTTTTTCTCCATGAGGTACCTAATAGCTGAATGGTCCGTGTATACAATAGTTTTCTTCCCAACCAGATAGGGACGAAATTTATCGAAAGCATAAACCACGGCCAACATCTCTTTCTCCGTTACTGTATAATTCATCTGGGCAGCGTTGAAAGTCTTACTTGCATAATAAATCGTGTGGAAAATCTTGTCTTTCCTCTGTCCCAACACAACACCCATAGCGTGATCACTAGCATCGCACATAAGTTCAAACGGAGCGTTCCAATCAGGAGGTATAACAACAGGTGTAGAGATCAGTTTTTCCTTAATCGTCAAAAACGCTTGAAGACATTCTTCAGTAAAATTAAAAGGAGTATCCTTTTCAAGTAAAGAGCATAGTGGTTTGGCGATCTTGGAGAAATCTTTAATAAATCGTCGATAAAATCCTGCGTGACCCAAGAAACTTCTCACTCCTTTAACAGAAACCGGAGGTGGTAGTGTTTTGATAACTTCAATTTTAGCACGATCAACCTCCATCCCTGCCTTCGAAACTTTGTGTCCCAACACAATTCCCTCTTGAACCATGAAGTGGCATTTTTCCCAATTAAGCACGAGATCTTTTTCTCTACATCTCACAAGGACTTTCTCTAGATTACTCAAACAATCATCAAAACTGTCTCCAAACACTGAAAAATCATCCATAAAAACCTCCAAATATTTATCAATCATGTCCCAAAATATAGCCATCATGCACCTCTGGAACGTGGTAGGTGCATTGCATAAACCAAACGGCATTCTTCTGTAAGCAAAAGTACCAAACGGACATGTAAAAGTTGTTTTGTGTTGATCGAGGGGATCCACACAAATCTGATTATAACCCGAATATCCGTCTAGGAAACAATAATATTCTCTCCCTGCAAGCTTGTCTAGCATCTGATCAATGAAAGGTAACGGGAAGTGATCTTTCTTCGTTGCTTTGTTCAGTCTTCGGTAATCCATGCACACGCGCCACCCTACAACTGGTCTTGATGGTATGGATTCGCCTTGCTCATTAAGGATGGTAGTGAAACCTCCTTTTTTAGGAACACACTGTACTGGACTAACCCAATCACTGCTAGCAATCGGATAAATAATTCCTGCGTCTAACAACTTGATAACTTCCTTCCTTACTACTTCTTTCATAGCTGGCATGAGTCTTCTCTGTCCTTCTATAGATCGCCCACCTTCGTTCTCAAGAATGATTTTGTGTTTGCAAACGGACGGACTAATTCCCTTGATGTCAGCAATAGTCCATCCAATTGCTTCTTTGTTTGCGCGAAGTACTTGAAGTAGCTTTTCCTCTTGAGGACCTGAAAGGTTAGCAGAAATAATAACAGGCAAAGTTTTGTTCGTACCTAGATATGCATAGCGTAGGTGATCTGGAAGTGGTTTTTCTTCGAGAACAGGTGGACATATTATAGATGGTTGTTTCATTGGTTCAATGTCACCTGGCTCTCGAAGTAGTTCTCGTACGTTTAATCCTAATGCAGCAACATCTTCAGGGGGAATCTCGAGTTTTGGTGTTTCAGGTGCTAAGGCTTTGTCAAGTTCATCATTTAAGCTCTCTTCATTGAAGACTTCTTGCGTAATCTTTTCGATGACATCTACCTTAAAGCACTCGTCTTTCGCTTTAGGATATTTCATAGCCTGAAACACATTGAATCGTATCTGTTTGCCTTGTACTCTCATGATCAACTCACCATTCTCAACATCAATTAGTGTACGCCCCGTGGCTAAGAATGGTCTACCCAAAATGATGGGGACATTCTTATCCGCGTCGTAGTCAAGGATAATAAAATCACAAGGAAAAATAAAAGAGCCCGCGTTAACTAAAGCATCTTCAATTTTACCTATTGGTCGTGAGAGGGAGCGATCCGCCATTTGTAGTACCACAGATGTAGGTACTACTTCTCCGATATTAAGCTTCTCGAACAGGGATTTAGGCATGAGATTGATGCTTGCACCTAAATCACATAATGCTTTCCCGGTCCAATTTTCTCCAATGCCGATGGGAATTGTAAAACTTCCGGGATCTTCTAGTTTTGGTGGCAACTCATTTTGACATATAGCACTGCACTCCCTAGGTAATCCAATTGGTTCCCCAGTCTCTATACTTCGCTTGTTGGAGAGAATGTCTTTCATAAATTTCATGTAGCTTGGCATTCTCTTGAGAGCTTCAACAAGGGGTATATTGATTTCTAATTTCTTCAACATGTCAATGAACTTCTTGAATTCCAGGTCATTGTCCTTCTTCCTGACACGTGAAGGGTATGGTGGTGGAGGACGTGTACTGAGTTCCACTGGTTGTCTTGTCTTATCAGGTGTCTCGGCTTGGACACTTTTTGGTTGAACTACCTCCTTGACTGTATCTTTGATTATTTCTTCCCCCCTTTGTTCTGGAATAGGGATAGGCTCTGGTTCTGGTCTTGGTGGAGGCAGTTGCTTCCCACTTCGCAATTCAACTGCATGGCAAGAATCGTCTCTAGGAGCAATAGTATCACTTGGGAGTTGCCCTTTCGGCCTAGTTTGTAATGTACTCGCCATCTGTGATATAGTATGCTCTAGTTGCTTTATAACCTTCTCCTGAGTTCGAACTCTCTGTTGGCTATAATTTATTTTCTTCTCAACGTTTTGCATTAATTTAGTCATACTTGAAGTCAAACTCTGGAGTTGTTCTTGTTTTGCCAATTGCATTGATTGTTTAGGTGGATCTTTCTTCGGTTCTTGACAAGTTTTCTTAACAATGGGTGCCTTTTTCTGAATAGGTTGTGGAGGATTATAAGATTGAAGTTGGGGTTGCTGACTAGTTTCTTGTTTTCTGTCCCAACTCTTTTGTTGTGGAGGTTGTTGATAATTAGTGTAGCTTTCTTGATTGTAACTATTCGAGTAATAGTTATCTTGAGGATATTGAACGGAAGCTACTGCTGGATTATTCATACATCCTGCCCACACATGATTTCTTGATCCACAACCAAGACACGAAGGAATTGTGCGTACCATATTTACCTGAGCAATTGTTCGGGCTTGTTCTGTCAGCTCTTCGAGTTGTTTAGCCAATTCCTTAAGCTTTAGAGATTCTGAATTGTTCTCCTTTACTGAATTCCTTGGCCAACTTCTCTCGTTCTCAAGAATTCTTTCCATCCCCAACTCAGCTTCTACAGGATCTAGCAACACAAAACCTGCGTTTCCTACCGAATCTGCTTTCTCTCTTGATTTGTCATTAAGGCCTCCATAAAACAAGGTTAAATAATATTCTGGCGAGGATCTATGATATGGACACCTCGCTTTCTTCTCTGTAAATCGTAACCATGCTTCACCCAAACTCTCTTCCTCTTCTTGTATAAATTGTTCAAGCTCCAACATGTCTTTTAAACGTCTACTAACCGGATAAAAACGGTCTAGGAATCTTGTTTGAAGCTTGTCCCAATCTGGAATAATATGAGGGTATTGGGCATCATACCAATCGCTTGCACATCCGGTCAAGAAGAACTGGAACATCAAGTAATATACTTGCTCCCTAGTAACTCCTCTTACGATATAGGCATCACAGATCTGCATGAATTTCTGAGTATATCGGATCGGATCTTGATGTGCATCTCCGCTGAATAATCCATGAGACGCAAACTGAGTTAACATCCCAGGATCAGGTTTAAATTTAGCGGCTTGGATTTCTGGAGCGCGAATTCCTCGTGGCTCCACTCTAAATTCGATGGGTAGCTCAAGTCTCCTTGGGTTCTCCATCTGTAACTAAATCTGAAAAACAAAAACTAAAAACAAAAAGCGTAAAATAGAACTAACTAAAAAATAAAAACACAAGATATATGCACAAGGACTAACGATGTAGTCCCCGGCAGCGGCGCCAAAAACTTGGTGGGGCCTAGGGTGTGATAAAATAAGATGTAATTAACGTGCAAATAACACCCTAAACGACACGGTTCTGCAAGTATACAGATCGTATGCAAGTTTTAGATAAAGATTCGTTCCGCAGAGACTACAGAGGTTAGGAGAATCTTATGCAAATAGCAAGTGCAAATAAATAAAGATAGAACAACTAAACGCAAATAAAAGTAAAGACAAATAGATTTTTGTTGATTTTCTAATAAACTAAATTAAACTAAGGAATTAAAAGACAGAAAAATAAATATGAAAGAGAAGCGATATGAGAATATAGCTTAAGTTATTAGCATGTAATCCCCACTAGTTTTGCCGTTCTAAACATGTAAGGGTGAATCACGTAGTATTTCCCTAATCGGTCCCAATATGCTATCGGTAGTTTAAAATAGGATTTACCTGTGTCAATAAGGCTTCCTAAGCAAACTTTTCCTGTAATTGGTAAAGAGTCACAAGACTCAACCATAGTGATTATCTAGCTAGGTTGGGTTGTCAGATCAAACCTAAAACTAAACGTTATGTGCTAAACATGTAATTAAACACCGTTGTCAATGGTATCCTAATTACTAGATGGTAATTCTAATGGCGGCCGTCCACAAGAACAAAGAATATAAATTCAAACACATAAACAGAGAATAAAAACTATAATTCTATTTAAAACATTAAATTCCCAAATTAGATAGATGTCAATCAAAACTAGGGTTCATACATATATGCTAAAACTTAAGCTAAAGAAATTTAGTTCATGAAAGTAAAGAAAGAAATTACAAATCTAAAGGTAGAAGAAGACATTGTCGATGACAGCTCCTTCCAGACTTCTCTCTTGTGTTGTAAGCTTCCTCTTGGTTTAAGGTTTCACCAAGGATGATTTAAGAGTGTTAAGAGGCTTATTTATAGTGTATAGGTTGACCTAATTCGTTTCTTGGAGATAAACTTAAGTAATGGACTCCTGGCCCAACTCAAATTCGTAAGGAAAACACTGCTGCGTTGTTTTGAGTGTATCTTCTTCGTTATTGGTCGGATTTTGCTCCACAAGATACCAAAAGAATCGCAACAGAATTATCTAGGCCCTTTAGAAGTAAATTACCAAATTCGGCCTATTTCTTAGGTAAAAACACCAATCTTTGGACGTGTACTGCAGAATCCCAGATTTAGGCAGCTTTTCCTTTTCCTATTTGAACTCAGTTTCCTTCTATCTCCAATTTCCATGCAAATCTCTTTCCATAAGTTGTTGTCTTTGACTTGGACTCTAATTAATCTCCATATTTATCTTTAAAGCTTCACACTAAATAAACAATTAAACCCAATATGCTCTAAAAATAATAATTCTACAAATCAAGACCCAAAATAGGAAAGTGCACTAAATTAAGCTAAAATCAACCTATAAACTAATAAATAAGCCTAAAATGATGTCTCAAGAGTGTATTTTACTATCACAAATGAGGAGACATCATACCACCACAAGGAGTACCAAAAGAAGGACGCACACTTGGTATTCAACGACATGAAAAAGGTCTTCTGGGTCAAGGGGCATCTTTTTGAGTACAACCATCAGGGATTTTCCCTCCGATGATCCAAGCTACGAGATTCAAGTCTAATCTGGGCAAGATTAGCTAGTTTATCAGCTTTGGACACTACAGTGGTGCATCAGAACAAGATCCTGTGCGGTTGACTCAGAAGTTTATGCAGATTTGTAATGTCTACATTAGTCAAGGCATTAGCAGCTGTATTACTTTATCTTTCCGTTTTTCTTGACCGGAAGTTCTAGTGAATGGTTGGATAGTCAACCATTAAATTTGATTATATCATGGGACGAGTTACACATAAAGTTCTTTGATCGCTAGTGTAATATCCCGTATAAAATTGATTTAGCATTATATACTTTTAATTAATAAAAGAGTAAATACATCCAATACCGCCTATACTATGGGTCGTTGAAAAACTCACCCCCACTATTCAAAATGGTACTGGTTACTTCAAGTATTAGTTTTCGTGACTC
This sequence comes from Nemophila menziesii, assembly GCA_029959085.1. NCBI lineage: Eukaryota > Viridiplantae > Streptophyta > Magnoliopsida > Boraginales > Hydrophyllaceae > Nemophila > Nemophila menziesii. The sequence goes on from JARWIR010000044.1 coordinate 2,225,706, forward strand.
GTTATCCATATTAACAGAAACCGTAAAAAATCGTCATTAGTTAGTCAGGTGTTGGTCATGTGCGCGAATTATTATTTTTTATCAAAAAATCGATTTTCAAATTTAATAAACATTACCAATCAATTAATAAGGATATATTTGGTTATTAGGAATCACCTAAACTACTCTCGTCCAAAAAAAAACATCTTTCATCTCCAATGAAGAAGACTTCCACCCCTCTCGATTAATTTCGTTCGAATCAGGCACACCTTCACTCGAATTCGGCTCACCTTCACTCCGAGCGACCATTTCGTTCGAGTCTGGCACACCATTAACGCCACCCACTCAAACACAACTTCAACCAAACGATCTACATCCACATTTTTTTGCTCCTCTACGAACTCCGACCAACGATCTCTGTCAACGCAACCAGGGGCGGAGCCAGGAATTTTCGTAAAGGGGGGCCAAGGGAGTTCGAGGGCAACGGCCCCGAAATTTTTTTTTCCGCCAATATTTGCATTATAAGTCTAAATATCATACAAAAAACGTAAAATAGGTCCCTATATTAGGAGAAATTGCTCTAAAGGTCCCTATATTGTATAAATATTACAATATAAGTCTTGATATTGATTTCTCTAATTAATTTTGTTATAAATTTCTTTTTTTAATATAAAATAACATATATTTTGTTATAAAAAATAAAAAAGTCTTATAAATAAAATAATTTAAAACTTAATAAAATAAATTTTTAAAAGTTAGGGGGGCTAAATGAAGAATTCTTAATAATTTGGGGTTATTTACTTATAAATTTTTTTTTTATATAGTTATAATTTTTTTTTTTTTCAAAAAATCAGAGGGGGCCATGGACCCCCCTTAAGATACACATGGCTCCGCCCCGCAATATGATTCCGACCAACTCTCCAATATCAATACCACCCAACTCCGATACAACTTCCGTACACCAACATCAAATGTTCAACCCACAACCATCATCACATACCTAAAATCAGGCCTAATTCGAAACTCCATCTCCGTCATCATCGAAAACAATTAGAACACCAGCAAAAATTGTGCCGCCGATGATTTACAGCAAGTGGGGTACTTTATTAGAATATCCAGATGGTGGTGATGTGATTTACGATGATGATCTGAGAGATATCCTCGGTGGTACTTATTCAGTAATTCATAAGAAATTGATTTCATAACAGCAAGGGATGCAATGGCCTTCTTGATTAATTTCAGAACAACAAGTTTTCATGTGATTGATTTCAATTTAAAGCAAAGGATGCAATGGCCTACTTTGATGCACACTATGCCTTTTTCACAAGTATCTTATTATGATTGTGGATAGCCGAGAGTTTTTATTCAACATTCTGATTCAAAAATGCTAGAAGAAGTGGAAGATAATTACTTGGAAGATCTGATTAGATGAAGCCTAATTACTGTTGCTCGAGAAAAACCAAAGGGTAGGGTGAAATCTTGTCGTGTTCATGATTTCCTTTGTGAATTCGCCTTGACCAAATAAATGGAATAAAACTTTCTGCACCAAATAAAAAGGTATGATGAACAATTGAATTCCTGGTCAAGAATAATAATATTTAATATACAATGCCTTTGCATCAGTTCCAAGAGCAATCATTTCTTCAACTTGCGAGTTGGGTCTCGTGGTTCATATGTTGGTTCACTGCTCTTTTTTGGAGCTAGTGTTATGTCTCCAAGTTATTCCTACGATATCTCCTTCATTTTTCGCAACTTCAAGCTTCTCCGAATATTAAAATTTGAAGATATCAACACAGGAAACTCTTTCGAAGGGATTAATGTGTTTCTTCACTTAAGATACTTAGCAGTTTAAAGTAAAATGGTCGTTGTTCCGTCCTTGAAACTTTTTGTTTCAAATCATTAGAAGATAAAGTTGTGGAGGGTTCTGGAACATGTAATTGTAGAAGCAATACACCACTACACCACTAACCTATATGTAATTTCAGAATCCACAATTTCTTAAATTAACGGTTCTTTAGATTTTTCCCATCAGTTTAGATTAATTTTGTGTATATATAGGTTAGGTAATTATGAAATACCAATTTTACCCTTGTCAATTATTGAGGTTTGTTAATTAAATTAGAAAATTTATTTTTTTAATTAAAAAAATTGCACACATGACCAACTAACGATAATTTTCTACGGTTTTTAACGAATCACGAAAACTGATAATGGGCAGTGGAGGGTAAGTTGTCAAACAGGGGTATCAGATGCATTTACTCTTAGTAAAAATATTTAATTTTACACCAAATAATAATTACTCATTAATTTATTTTAGAAAAGTATCAAAAACAAATATTTTCATATTCTATTTTAAACCAGTTATTACTCCTTATTTAATGTGTATTTAATATCCAATATTAATTTTTCTTAATCAACATCTTGAATTGAATAAATAGTAAACTTTTCTTTTATTTGTTTCTAACAATTTCTTCTTGTCAATTATAGGGGTTTGTTAATTAAATCAGAAAATTGATTTTTTAATTAAAAAAAAGTTGCGCAATGGCCAGCACATGACCAACTAACGACAATTTTTTACGGTTTCTGTTAATAGGGGTAACGAGTCACGAAAACTAATAATGGGCAGTGGAGGGTAAGTTGTCAAACCAGGGGGTATCAGATCTATTTGCTCTTAATAAAAATATTTAGTCTTACACCAAATAATAATTACTCATTAATTTATTTTACAAAAGTATTAAAAAATTCATATTCTATTTTAAACCAATTATTACTCCTTATATAATGTGTATTTAATATTCAATATTAATTTTTCTTAATCAACATCTAGAATTGACTACATATTAAGGAATTGAATAAATAGTCAACTTTTCTTTTATTTGTTCCTAACAATTTCCTCATCAAGGTTAATTGTCATTCCATTTTCCTAATCCAAAGTGGCTCTCTCATGTATTCAAAAAAATTGTCATTCCATTATAATCCTTCACCATCATTTTTAATCATCATAAAAGAAATAAGATAAATATAAGGTAATGAACATATCTTATGACCCTATACTAATTTTTAAGATAAACAAACAAGAAGCCACGTTTTCAATATAAAGGTGACCAAAGATAGCTAAAGAAATGATGAATCACACCTATGCCATTTTGTTTGTGCTATATATAACATAAAGCTTAAAAAAATTACGACAACAAATAAGAAACAAAAAATAAAATAGTTAGAAATTACAAAGAGGAAATAGTATATTATATAATAAGTTAATGGGGTTCATATGGAGATGGGAGACTATGTCAATTTTGGGTAGGAGCAAGGCCACCTGATAATTTAGTAGACTCTTTTGATAATTTAGCAGACTCTTTTTCAGGTGAGGGTTTAAATCTTTTTAATATGTTTATCTTTAAACCTATTTTAAATTATTCAATTTTGTATTTAATTCGATAATTTTGAACTCTATGTGTTATTATTTATTTGACCTATATTGTCTCGTTATTATTGGATTAATTGTATTATTTCATTATCATAAGAAAAATTATATATTTGGGATATCACGACATACTTCGTCTTCTATCCATTAATTTGTTAATTGTTATCTTTGTTGAATCGACCTACTTAGTCGTTTCATATTTGATATTTGATTTATCTATCAATCGATCGTTCGACATGATACAATCATGTTACACTGGGCGGCGGAAGGCTTGCCATTATTAACACGACTATCATGATCTATTCCTAACTGGCGCATGTGATCGAGAGTTGCTTGATGAGTGAGTCGTACGTTCGGTTTAACCGACGTATTACCACTGGGAGTGATAAAGGTCGAGAGTTGCGGCAGATTCATAAGGGCAAGACAACAATATCTCTGGAAATGTGATTATTACTTTCTAGTGTATATAGCTTGGGTAGTATGGGCTACCTAATTGGATAGATACACTTATCTAATTTATTTATTTATCGCTTTATGAATGTTTAATATTTATCTCAGACCTATATTAGTTCAATAACAACATCTTAAATATGATTGCTGTCCTAGGTTAAAGTTTTCATATGGTCATTATTTATTTTCTCACTAAGTCAGTGGTAGGTCACCCCCTTATTCCACACCCTTTCATGTAGAAGAAATCATAAGTATTCGGGTAGTGATCAGTAGCACAAGAGAAGATTGTAGAGGAAGAATAGATTTTTGTATTGATTAGTTGTATTTATTTCATTTAATTAGTGTAATATAATAAATAAATAATTATTTTAATAAAATGTATATTTTTCTATTTTAAATTATATAGAATAGTCTCATTTTTTTAGAGTATGATAAGTTGTTATTAGATCTTAGATTAGTTTCTAAGCTTTAGCGAAGATATGATTCTCAAACTGTATGAAATGGGTAGAGGAATTAAAATAAAGCTGATAAATATAGGAATTAATCTGTGGTTGTCATTGAAACAACCCCAAGATAATTATTGAGGTTGTTCGCTTGTCTAGTACTAAACATGATGCTCTTTTCTTGAGTCTGACCAGTTCGAAAGAATATCATTGTTTTGATTCTTATGTTGGCTTATATTTGGACATTTTGGGTTTTAATAGAAATTTAACTAGAAAATAATTATTTGATTCTAGTTGTGTGTTTAAATTTTTTTATACCAGTACTCAATAACTTGTGACATATTAATAGGATTTATATTTGTTACCTTGTCATTTGTTAAAATTGAAGTTGTTTAAAAAAATAATTAGAATTGGAACAAAATTTAATAGTGAGATGAATTTCGTGGGCGAAATTATTTTAAAGGGGAACGAGTGTAATATCCCGTATAAAATTTATTTAACATTATATACTGTTAATCAATAAAAATATTTAATTTATTAAAAAATAAAATATTATGCCAAATAATAATTACTCATTAATTTATTTTATAAAAGTATTAAATAAAATATTGTCACATTTTAATTGGAAATAATTATTACTCCTTATTAATAGGTATTTTATATCCAATATTAATTTTTCTTTATCAACATCTTGAATTGAAAACATGTTAAGGAATTGAATAAATAATCATTTTTTCTTTTATTTGTTTAGTAGAATTTCCGTTTCAAGTTTAATTTTCATTCCATTTAATTCCTCCACCATCATTTTTAATCATAATAATACAAATAAGTGTTGTAAAACAAGAAACAAATGTATAAAGATAATGGAGGAGTTTTATTTATCTTATACAACCAAAAGTATAGAAAGAACAATGATTAACCAGCCTTTATATAGATAATTATATACCCTTGGACTAACCTACTAACTACAACACTATATAGGGTTAAATATGTGAGTTACAAAGAATACATGAGAGAAGTTACAAAATCTCTCCATTACTCTAAAATAATACCCAGTAATTATAATATTTCATAACACTTCCCTTGGGTAATAATTCAAATACAGCATATGATGTTGTCTTGTTAAAAACCTCAATAGTAAAACCCAATGGAAAAAAAACTAGTCAAGGAAAAAAGAGTGCAACGCGTATGCATATGTTGGACAATTGGGATTCTACCCAAGTGTTGACCATGTGTACAATGATAGTCGGTGACTCAGTTTAAAGAAATTATTAGGATATTGATACGTTTTTTCGTTGTTCGAACCTGGACCACCAGACCTATTGGGCTTTAGGCTCATACCATCTGAACCAGCTCAATCTTTAGTTTGTCTTTAGTAAACGTTGTATCTTATACTAAAACAACGTGTCTTCAAGCTAAACATCACAACTCTTTGCCAAGCCACCTTTTCATAAAAATAGTTGACCAACTCAAACATTTTTTTCATTAAGAGAGAAATAGAAAGAAGCAGCTTTATGAAGTTCGTTGAAATTCTTAAGAATTCGTGTGTTAGTTTCTTTTGAATAGTTTTGTCGATGTATCCTTGAGGTTGAATCCAACAAATGTAAGACACGTACGTGGCTTAAATACCTTAAAGACATTGGATCCAATCCGATCCTCGACAAGTAAAGGTTTTAATTTATATATTCTTATTTTATTTTAGCATTAGTTTTTATATTTTTTTACTGGTTTATACAAATAAAACACAATAATTTAAGGTATTCATGATTCACTTTGTATAAACCAGAAAACATCTTATCTTCATTTATAAACTTTAATTTTGCAAAATTTCTGGGTCAGTGTATACTAAATAGGAATATTACATTCTATTTCTTTTCTATTATTTTAATTTCTAGGCTTGTGTTTACATACTAAAAAGTTATTCGCTTACGAAGGTTAGATTTCTTCTTAATATGGAATATGGAGAAAAATACTGAACAAAGTGAAAAGAAACGTGAGACACATGCCCACTCTAAGTAAGTAAACGTCGGGTTATTACCTAATGTGAACTTCAATTTTCAAAAGAAATGTGAAGTATGTGTTGAGTCAAAATTAACCAAAAACCTCGTTTAATCCATAGAATGGGCTTTGGTATCTTTAGAGTAAATTCACATTGACATTTGTGACTTAAAATTTGTGTAAACAAGAAGTGGGAAAAGTATGTTATAAATTTCATTGTCGATTGCACAAGGTATTGTCAAATATACTTGCTTTAAAGTAAGGGTAAGGCCTTACAAGTATTTAAGCAATACAAAACTGAAGTTGAGAATCAACTAAATAAAGAGCTTAAGAATCTTAGAACAGATAGGGGAGGATAATATGTGTCTCCTTTTGAGTAGTTTTGCGCTGAACATGAAAATCATCCATCAAACCACGACCCCCTATTCGCATCAACAAAATGGGATTGTTGAACACAAGAACCGAACGTTGAAGGAAATGACAAATGCCTTGCTGATTAACTCAGGGTTACCACAAAACTTGTGGGGAGAGGTTTTGATCACCGCAAAACACATCCTTTACAAGGTCCCACACAAGAAGGTAGATAAAAATCCTTGCAAATTATGGAAAGGAAAACCACATTTCCTCAAATACTTAAAAGTGTGGGGATTCTTATAAAAGGTAGCAATCCCTACTCAAAATGGTCAAAATAGGATCAAAGACAATTGATTACATCTTTATTGGAAATGCTCACAACAGTGTTGCATATAGAATCCTGGTACACAAATCTTGTCATGTTGACATTCACGTCAATACTGTGATTGGATCAAGAAATGCACAATTGAAACCACTTTTCCGTACAAGATCGCACCAGAATCTGGTTTCTTAAAAAAGAACACACGACGCAATTCAAGAAGAGCAAAATCAAGAATCATTTCCAACCAAAGAAATGGCAGGACAATTTGAAAGATTCACGATCTCGAATGGTTTCAAGATGAATGAATATGACAAATGTGTTTATGTAAAACGAAATGAGACAGGATATGTTATTATTTGTTTATATAATCATAAGTAATATCATATTCTACTTATTAAAATATAAAACAAATAAATGGCAGATTACATGACGGTATATAAGACAATCAAAGATTGTTAAGTCAACAAAATCTATACAAATACCAATCCAATATATCCCGGGATTTATGTATAATCGTTTTTTATCTTCTAAAGACTTTCATGTGATTTTTTGTATAACACGATACATATTGGTAAATTTATTTTACCATAAGACGCACATGACGTACTATATAAAACTTCCAGGCAAGTATTTTCCACAAAAAAATATACTTCATATATATTTACATAGACTATATGAGTATGATTATGTCTTATTGCGTTTTTCAATATTTTACCAATTAATTTTTCTAGTCGACATTATAGAATGGACTTCGATTCAAGATCCTTGTTTTTATTTAGTAACTTTTACATGATCACTTGCACATTTGTTTTTCGATTCCATATATTTTATAGTTTTATAATTGAATGAGATTCTTTTATCTCAATTTCTCAATAATTATAAAATATTCATGTACTTGTTCTTTAATCATATTATCTACATTATTTCATTATAATCTGAGAAGTGCCAACTTGCTCATTCTGGTCAATTTTATGTTATTTTGGAACCGATAAGTCAACCATGCTTTACGCGTTGCAATATATTTTCTTTCAAACGAAATTAACTTGAGTAGGATATTTTCAAGCTGAATACGTGACTTGGTATTTTATGAATGCGTCTTATATTTACACTGAGATCACATTGAGCTTATTATTTGATTTACGAGTATGAGGATGCAGTTTATAAAATATTTTTCATCTCTCCCACTTATCATGAGAATCTTGTTTTATGTATAGTATTTCAGTATACATATGTTTCATGTGCCAAACCCAAGATACATATCATCATTCTAGATTGAAAATAAATTCTCATATTTGTTCATGATCTCATATTTTTGTATAATGGTGAAACATTTATAATTTGATGTATTCTTTTAGTCTTTGAACAATGAGGGTATACATGATTTTTAGTTTGAATTTTTTCAATATTACTGTATATATGTAGGAAATTGAATGTCGATAAGTCATATTAGACATATTTATAACCAATTGTCTAGCGATTTTCTATTGTAAAAAAATGTATATTCTGTTAGATCATATATTTCTCCCCCCTGAATATGACTATTGACTTCGAATAGTGCAAACAGAAAAGAGATAGTCTAGCTATATTTATTTTAGGAATTAGACAATATTGATTTAATATTAAATTTGTCCAAATGGCATTCATCATAAAATCATTGTGTCAAATAAATTTGTCGAGTCATATTTCTCACTTCTGACATTTGATTATCTTGAAAGTAAAAGATGTAAATTTTAACATTCAATATTTCATTAAAATGATAATAGAATGATCTTGTTTTCCATATCATCAAGATTTATTTAAAAATTTAAGATAATTCAACTCAATATTGACTTACATGATTCAGTAATTCATTTTTTCATAAAATATAAAGATTCTATGTCTATAATGAACGAGATAATGATAAATGAATTTCAAAATCTTTCATAGATTTTCTTACACATTCAATCCATAGTGGTGTATTTCGATTATACGTCCAATTATATTTATATAAGCCTTATTTTCTTAGTTGATTCCAAAATCAAGATATATGGCAATAATATTGCTCAATATATGAACAAATTTTTATTTCGTTACTTATTTTTATGAATCATACTTTTGTAACATTTAAGCTTGAATAATTTCACCCATGAATTATTATCAAGTTGGACATTTGTAATGATTCAATAGTCAATTTTGTTTCTTGTTAAGTTCATCCTGTTTTTTTTTTTAAACAACTAGAAATTTTTTATGTTTTTCATAAACAAGACGGGTTTTATATTGCTTTTAAGAAATCATAATTTATAAACTGAAGCTAACATTCTGTAGCTTATTTTCGTCATTTTTTAAAATGATTGCAATTGTTTTTCTTGAAGCAAACTTGTACAATTTCAAGTTGAATCTTCTCTTTCAAAAATATATATTTGAAGAAGTATAGGAATTTTTATGGATCTTCACGTTTTAGGAATATATTTTTAAATAGAGATGAAGTAATCAATTATATTATGATATATATGATAAACAAAAAAATAGATTTTATCCCAAGAATTAATTAACTCTATATAACAATAAGATAAAAATTACAAAAAGTCTCAAATCACATAAGTTTGGTTGGTAAAGTCGTGTTGATAACGTGTTGTAAAACAAGAAGCAAAAATATTAAGATAATGGAGAAGTTTTGTTCATCTTATGCAACCAAAAAGTGTAGAAGGAACAATAATCAACTAGCCTTATATATAAAATTATATACCCTTGGACTAGTCCACTAACTACATCATTATATAGGATTAAATATGTAACTTACAAAGAATACAGGTGAGAAGTTACAAAACCTCTCCCTTGCTCTAGAATAATACCCATTAGTTATAATATTTCATAACAATAAGATAAATATAAGGTAATGAATATATCTTGTGACCCTATAAAATTTTTTAAGGAAGACAACCAAGAAGACACGTTATCAGTATACATGTACCAAACCGTAGCTAAAGAGATGAGGAATCACACCTATGTCATTTCGGTTGTACAATCTATAGCATCAAGGTTAAAATTTTTATGATAAAAAATAACAAACAAAAAACTAGTTAAGAATTACAAAGAGTAAATAGTAGGTTATATAATAAGTTAATGGGATTAATATGGAGATAGGAGACTATGTCAATTTTTGGTAGGAGGACGACCATTTGATAATCAAATAGACTAATTTTTAGGTGAGGGTTTAAATTATGGTTAATATGTTTATCTTTGAAACTATTTTAAATTATTCAGTAATATAATTAATTCGATAATTTGAACTCTATGTATTATTATTTATCTGAATTATATTGTCTCGTTATTATTAGACTAGTTGTATTATTTCGTTATCATAGTATTAATTGCATATTTGGGATATCACGACCTACTTCATTGTTTATCCATTAATTTGTTTATTGCTATCTTGTTAAATCGACCTACTTAGTCGTTTCATATTTGATATTTGATATATCTATCAATTAATTATTAGACATTATACAATCGTGTTACACTAGGCGGCGGCGGGCTTGCCAGGGTAAACACATCTCTCATGATCTATTCCCACCTGGCGCATGTGGCGGAGAGTTATTTGGCCAGTGAGTCGTAGGTTCGGTTTGCCCAAGGTATTACCAATTGTATTGATAAGTGATCGAGAGTTGCGGCGGGAGTCATAAGAGCAAGAAAATAGTATCCTTTGTAACGTGATTATTACATGCTAGCGTATATAGCTTGCTGGGTAGTATGCGCTGCCTAGTTGGATACATACACTTATCTAATTTATTTATTTATCGTTATATGAATGTTTAATATTCATTTCAAACCTATATTAGTTCAATGACAAGGTCTTAAATATAATTACCGTCTAGGTTAAAGTCTTTATATGACCATTATTTATTTTTAAACTGAGCCAGTGGTAGCTCACCCCTTTTCTCCCCACCCTTCGTAGGAGATAACTTAAGTATTTGGGTAGTGGTCAGTAGCACAAGAGCAGATTGCAGAGGAAAAACAGTTTTTTGTATTCATTAGTTGTATATATTTCATTTAATTAGTGTAATATAATAAATAGTTAATTATTTTAATAAAATGTATATTTTTTTTATTTTAAATTAGATAGAATAGTCGCGTTTATTTGGGGTGTGACACTTATTAACCACAAAGCATGAGAATGAAGGATCAAATGGCACTTGCAAGTTTTCGCCAAGAGAATAAGGAAAGTGTAGTAGAGGCATGGATACGATTTCAACATAAATTACCCATATGGTCGACTCCACGATTATACCCCATCATTCAATTAGCGATGTTCTATCAAGGCATTAGTGTCGAGGCAAGATTAGGGGTAGATAATCTTGGAGGGGGTTTCGTGTCTATGGATCCTACAAAAGTTTCAGTTTTTGTGAAAAAGATAGTTAAATATGAGAATAGTTGGCCACCGTTGTGAGCTCCTATTACAAATATCAAATGCTAAGTTCTTCGCGATGGAGAACTTAATGATGTAGTTGGCGCTTACGACTGAAAAAGGTTTCCCAGGGAAACAAGTTGAGATGAAAGTAGTGCAAGAAGCACAAGGATGAATGAGTGTGAGGATAATCCGGAATCAGCATGTTTTATATCAAGTCGATGGAATTTCTAATCTGGTAATCAAAATGATACGGGTCTTCAATGGTCTAATAAAAATGGGGTCCTGAATCAAGGTAGTTTTTACCAATGAAGACTTCAAAACAACAATTTCCAATAGATATATCAAGGTCTTTATTAATGGGCAAATGTTATAACAAGCAATTACCACCACCGCAACCACCTTATGATGCTTATGACAATAGTTTAGCACATAAAGCATTGACGCAACATCCGCAATAAGGATCCGAATTTGAGATCCAAAAAAAATGCAATCTTTCTGGACTATGACATAAGACAACACGAGGATAATTAATGAGAGATATATTGGGCACACAAGTCACCCAAGTAACAAGTGTGTCTGATAAGTTTCAACAAGATATTCCACTAATGATTTAGAGTATAAATAGTGATGGAAGTTCTTGGTTCAAATCATGTAAGGCTATTCGCCTTCAAGCCAAAGAAAGTTTGGAATCACCACCTACTGTAGAAAATGTCGTGGAGATTCCAGAAATCATTTAAGAACCAACAAAGCCAAGCTTGGAAGAGACGAATGTTGAAATTTTTGCTCAATAAGATTTAGAAAAGATCAAGGAAGTCCCTGAGATAGAGGCCAAAAAGGTTAAGAAAGAGTAGGAGTTACGGCTGAGAATAAGTAATAAATAGTTGCACATGAGGTGCAAAAAGAAGAAGAGAAAAGGTGGATTCTTTCCCAATTGTTTCATTGATGTCACCACCCACTCCTATAAATATGACACATTAAAAGGGTGACATAAAGCTCAAGGCATATGTAGAGACGTATAGCAAAGAGAAAATAAACGCCCAAGTACTTGAGATTGCTGAGAAACTGCTTAGACCGTAACAAGTTTTCACACAAGCTATTCCTAAAACGGTAAGAGCGCAACTGTAGAAGCCAAGTCGAGATTGTGGCACATACTAAGAGAGTTTAAAAAAAAGTTGAAAAGGAGCTACCACCTAAGCTTCAAGATCCTAGAGGTTTTAACCTTCCAATCCAAATTCGTGGTAATCTTGATGTCAAAGCTATGTGTGACTTGGGGTCAAGTATGAATTTTACGCCCAAGTCAGTGTTCCAGAATCTAGGATCAAGAAGGCGAAGAAGACATCCGTAAATATACAGTTTGCGGATAGCTTGATAACAAAGACATGGGGAATCATAGAGCACATTGTTGTCCAAGCTACTAAGTTGGCTATCTCTACTTACTTTGTTATTCGTGAACATGATGCAGATAAGAAAGTTTCTGTCATACTCAGAAGACCATTCTTGACCACGAGTCGAAGCATCATAGACGTTCATGAAGGAAAAGTTATCCTCCATACAATCAAAGCTTCTAAGACATTATCTGTCTTGCACAAGAAGTTAAAGAAGGTGTCACTAGAAGTCCAGTCATTCATATTGTGACAAAAGAGGTTAAAGAGAAGGTCCACATAAACCCCTGGAGAATAGAGATCAAGGTGAGTTTGGGGTTCGCAATGAAGTTGCATGGAAAGACCTCAAACAAGAGAATAGGCCACGGGGGTTCATTAATGCGTGAATAGGGCCGTTTGACATTACTCACATAGTTTAAAAAAAAGTGATAGAAATACGACCCAAGTGAGGTCGTAAACTTTAAAAGGTTGATGTTCATAGCATTACTCACAACTGGGGAGGCTACATACTCAAAATTCAGAGGAGGTAACACATCGAATTTTAAATGATGTTAAACAAAAGTGCATTCTGGGAGACAACTAATGTCTCCCTAAATGTTCTAATTTTACGCCCTTGGGAGACACCATTTTTTGTGTTTATTTGACTATTTAGATAGACTTTTGGTGTTAATATGCAATAAATCTTATTTTTAGTAAAAAGTTTGTAGGTTTTGAATACTAGCTAGGAGAGGAATCCAAAAATAAAGTCAAAGATCGTGTAATGAAGTCAAAGCAAGAAGAAATATGCCGAAAGAATTGACAATTTCAAGCGGCAAATCTAAAAAGTTGATAATGATTACTGATTTAGAGCCATCTAAGAGTGGATTTAGCCTCTGACTTGTGAAGATAATTTACTCCCCATTGAGTTACGGAAATTTAAAAACTAGAATGGGGTTAATCCGAGTTGAAACGAGCCGGTTAGAGCTGATTTAGTAAAGGTGGTGTAGAAGTTACCAGATTTGGACTTAATTAATGGATTTGGGTTTTTCTAATTTTCATTTAATTCTTAAGAAAAGCCCTAGTATGAATTTTAGCTTATAAAAGGGCTTTTAGACTTCTATTTTCACACACAATTCATATACGATTTATACGCTTAGAAGTCAGAACAAGAGAGAAGAAGCTAGAGCAAGGAAGAGAAGAAGCCAAGAGCTGGAGATTATCAACATCTCTAATTCTCAGCCAATTCAACTCCATAATTAGGTTCTTCTACTTTATTCTATAAAACAATTATGAATTTATTTTATTTTAATTTCATAGTTTTTCGTATTAGTATGAGCTAAACTTATAAAGTGCTTGACAACGCATAATGGGTTAATCCCAATTCTATTTCATTTCATGATTTTGAAGTTGGGATTATAATAATTGAAATCAAATTGGGTAATTAGTATTTTTTCTTAATGTGTATTTATTTACTATTATTGAACTCGTGACTCAACAATAGGAATTAAGACTTAGGCTATTCCATTTAGTGGCGAATGGATCACCTTGACGGGGGGTCTAGGTATGGAACCAATTTATGAATGTAGGATAAAAATTAATTACTTTGATGAACTTAATTAATCATATGTCCTATTGGGTAATAAGAACTTAATCATTCGAAGGTGGACCATAATCACCCTGACGGGGTTTGTAGCACCTAAGAATAGCTCCTTAGTCCACCCTGACTGCGGTAAGAAGAATTCCGAATCCCGACCATTACTATTTTACCGGTTTGTCCCTCAAACAACACATGGAATGAATAGAGTTAGGTGAAATCCTTGCGTCTCTCAACTACTGTCATTCATACCTTGCGTAAACTACTTTATTTTCTTGCGTCTAGTTTTATATTTGCATTAATTTAGTCTTTTAATTTATTGTCTTAGTTATAGAAAACCACAACAACCATTCTCAAAATCATTTACTTGCTTTTACGTGCAATTAATCACTATTCGATAAGCATTAGATTCAACCAATCCGTCCCTGAGAACGAATCTGTATTCTCACATATATTACTTGGGACAACTATACACTTGCAGTTGTTGTGCACTTTTCCTTATTGCATTTATTTTAGAACACACAAAGGACTACCAAGTTTTTGGTGCCGCTTCCAGAGACGGTAGCGTGTGACCCCGAAGTTTATCCTTTAGTGTTAGTTGCATTTTTATTTTTCAGTTTTACGCTTTGTTTCTTCATCTTTTTCAGGTTTTTAGGTTTGGTGTATGCGAAGGAAGCTTTTAAGGATCTTGAGACATTACCTCTGATCCTTAATAATCCCGAATCATTAGTCAGACTTGCTAACAAGAAAAAAAAAGAAAAAAGCGCAATAGAAGAGAGATTAGCTAGAGAAATGGCCGACCCTCCGATTGATAACAACGGCCAGAATGGACTAATCCCACCTCCTAATCCTCCATATCAAGCCTAAGTAGCTGATCTATGGTTCATTAATGATCCAGCACAAGAACCGTTCCTTGCTCCTCCACTTGGGATTGGCCCAGCCGATATTGATGTCCCGAGATTCCGTCCTGATTCGGGTATGTTAGCTCAATTTCAGAATTTCAGAAATTTTCGTGGCAGGCCTGGAGAAGATCCTATTCGCGCAGTACAAAAGTTTATGAAAATCTACGATTCGTACATCACTCAAGGAGATACAAAAGAGAAAATGTATTTTGCTACATTCAGATTTTTCATGATAGAGGGAGCAAGTGATTGGCATGATTCACAAGAGCCTGGAAAGATTACGAATTGGGAACAATTACAGACTGCGTATTTCGACAGATACTATCCATCCAACATGGGATTAGATCCTCAACTTGAATTGACACATTTCCGACAAGAATATGATGAAGGGTTGGGTAGAAGTTGGTCGAGACTCCAGCAGTGTTTGCTAAGAGTCCCTGATCACGGGCTTTCAGAACAACAACAAATGAAAATCTTTTACAAAGGCCTTGATGGAAATCAAGAAAGGATTTAGATTTATTATGTGGTGGTAGATTTTTGCAGGTTCTACCCGTTCACGCGAAGATTATTTTGAATAGAACAGTAACTAATGAAGTGGATTGAAATACTGTGAGAACACCTGTTAAAGGGAGAGTTAATAACGTAAATATCGAAAAAAAGTTCACCTCCTTAGAGAACAAAATACAAACCACATTGGAGCAACAATTGTAACAACTCACGTTAGCCGTAAAAGAAGGTTTTTCGAGTAAAAGGGTTGAAGTGAATGCTACGCAAGAAGTTTATGGATGTTTGTATTGTGGTGTGAATGATAATGAATGGGAGAATTGTCAGAATAATCAAGAGTCCATGATGTTTGTTTCCAACAGAGGGAATTACAATTCGAATGGTCAAGGATATCAACCAAACAGAAACCATCCTGGGTTTCAGTATTGAAATCCTAATGGGGCCGCTAATCCTACTCACACATATCAGCTGCGTCCCCAAGGTAATAACTATAATCCAAGACCGCAAAATAACTATGAAGGTGGACAAAGAAATTGTATTCAGAGACAACCTCCTCAAGACAATTATAATGACACCATGAATCAGAATATTTTACCTGCGCAACCACAATAAGGTACAAATAACCTTTAGAAAACCGTAGAAGATTTAATCGCCCTTCATGCACAGTCAATCCAAAGGCAACAAACTTCTGAAGCACACATTAAGATGTTAGAGAATCAAGTTGCGCAATTGTCAAAACAATTGAATCAGCGTCCATAAGGGCAACTCCCTAGTGACACTGAAAATCCAATTCAAATCGAAGATTGTAAAATCATCTCTCTCAGAAGTGGTAAGAACCTTCCTCCACCTCCTTTTCCTATTATGAAAGAGAAGGAAGTTAGTGAAAAAAGGATGTGGTGGATAAAAATAAAGATGTTGAAGTAGAGGAAGTGGAGAGGCCTAATGAAGTTCCAAAAAAGAAAGATGATATTATAATAAACCGTCCTCCTCCACCATTTCCATATAGAGTTCAAAAGAAGGGTGATATGGCTGATTATCAAAAATTCTTTAACAAGGTGAGAGGTCTTAGCATTAATATTCCGTTGTTAGAAGCTATTAGAGATGTACCCAAGCATGCGAAGTTTCTTAAAAGAGTCCTCACCAACAAAAGGCCGTACTGTGATAATGAGATGATCGATTTACCTGAAGAATGTAGTGCTATTTGTAAAAGTAAGCTACCTCCTAAGTTACTTGATCCTGGGAGTTTCACGATTCCTATATCAATTGGAGAAGATTGGAAAGGAAAAGCGCTATGCGATTTGGGTGCAAGTATTAATCTTATGCCCAAATTAATCTTTGAGAAGTTGAAGATAGGATATGCGAAACCAACATCTATGGTCTTACAGATGGCTGACGGATCCCTCGTACATCCAGAGGGACGAATAGAAGATGTCCTCGTCAAAGCAGGTACGTTAATTTTTCCCGTTGATTTTGTTATACTGGATTATGACGCTGATAGGAATGTCCCCATTATCTTGGGAATACCATTCCTAGCCACGAGGCATACTTTAATTGATGTAGAAAACGGAGAAATAATTATGAGAATCCAAGACGAAGAGGTGAAGTTCAACGTTTTCAGACCAATGAAATTTCCAGATACCAAGGAGGATTGGTTTCATTTAGATGTAGTTGAACAGGTACCAAAAGAGCCAACTAACATTAAGGAGACCTTAGAAGTGGAGGAAAGAAAGCTAAGGAAGAAACCACCAATTAAAGCTCCTACATATCCTAAAGGAAGGCCACAATTAGATCATGCAAAGTAGAAAGCTAAATCACGTATCACGAAGGATCTAAAGGAACCTAAGAAAGAAAGAAAGAAAAAGGGGTTCAAAATGGGCGAAGAAGTCTCTATGAAAAAGCCTAACCATCCTCCAGAGACACGTGAATCAAAGAACTCTTGGCTATGACCATTCATGGTCGCAAAGGTTATCTCGGATAAATTAGTGTAAATAAAAGCCAAGGGATGCAAATTTCGAGTAGCAAATGTTGACAACCTCACTCACTTCTGGGGAGGTTATGTTAAAGAATGATGCACGAGGTAACCTTTCGAACTTAACAATGTTAAACAAAAGCCAATTCAGTGTATATTAGTTTAAGTCTTTAATTTTCGTAGTGTAGATTAGATAAATCGTTTAAATTAGTGTTTATTATTAAGAAATGAGGAAAGGTAGTTGTTTTTTATGATTTCAGTGGTAAAAAGGTCATGAGTTTAGGGTCGAAAAGATAAAAAATGAAGAAAATTGGGTTGGAAGACAGGAGCCCACCGGGAACCAGGTGGCTGACCGGGTACCCGGTCACTGCGTTGAAGATCCCCAAACTTTCTGGTTAGTGCGTCCAGTTTGACGCATGACGCTGCGTCCACGTTTGCGCCAGCGAGATCCCACCGGGTACCCGTTCGATGACCGGTAACCCGGTCAGCGAAGGTGGAATTTTCTAGTTAGTGCGTCAAGTATGACGCAAGGTGCTGCGTCTGAGGTTGCGCCAGCGATGCTCACCGGGTACCCGGTGGCTGACCGGGTAGCCGGTCAACGAAGATGGGATTTTCTGGTTAGTGCGTCAAGTATGACGCAAGGAGGCTTGCGTCAGAGGTAAAAAAATTCAATTTGATAATTATTTTTCGCCGAGACAGCGACCGGTAACCCGTTCAGCTGCTGTGAAAGGCGGTTTTAAGGGTTAAAACCCTATATATTTAGCTTCTTTCCCAAGCCAACCTCTTATTCTGAATCCTAGCCTCCACCTACTCCGAAAATCATAATCAAAACACTATATAATCATCAAATCAAGCCCTATTTCCTCACAAAAACACACAATCAACTCAGCTCCTCTCCAAAACACAATAAATTTCACACTTTTCTCCAAGAATTTTCTTATTCCTAGCCTCAAATTAAATCCAATTCCTTCATAATTCTCATCAATTAGCCTTTACCCATCTCATATCTCACCATATTATTCAAGTTTTAAGCCTCAAAACATCAAAGTTCTAAGCGTTTCTCTATCTTTTGATTATTTGAAGTTTTGAGTTTGGGGTGAAAAGAGATGACTAACAGAACAAATTCCATGTGTACTTATCGAAGGAACTTTCTGAGAAACAAAAACACTGTTGGTACTGTCCAGAACAAGCAATTGAGATTCCATATTCGCGTTCCAAACGCAAGACTGAAGAAATCCCAACTGCTCTGAAAAGGAAAGAGAATCTGATTAAGGCTAATCCTATGAAGAGAAGATTAATTGATGAACCAGAAAGTGAGGAAGAGTCTGAAGAAGAAACTCCGCAAGCACCCGTTCAATAAAAAAGGTCCACATGAAGAAAGATGTTTGCTCAAAAACCGAAGAGAGTTGCTATGACTTGAAATGATCAGGTTCGTGACAGAATTAGTTACTTGAAATTTGGTGTTGAGAAGGGTCTTCCAAAGGGTATTTCGAGTAGTGCTTTTAAGGATTATGATACTACTTATGACAAGTTTGGGTGGAAAGAGTTGAGAGCAATAAAACTTGAATATATTCCTACCTTGGTGCGTGATTTTTACGAGGGACTAGCTTTCTCAAAAGAAGCAATTATTGTACGCAAAAAGGTAATACCTCTCTCTGGTGAGCTTATTGTAAAATCATTGAAATTTCCCTACTTCACTGGCCCATGTTCTTTCCAAGAAACCCTCACCGATCCTTCATTCACCCCGAATCTCTTTGGGGAAACGTTCTTATTCATGGGGCCCGCCCAATTCAGCAGGAGAACGTTATCATGGACAGATTTATAACATTAATTTGTTTCCTTGTGATAAGGTTTGGTCCTGTTTCATAATCCCTACCTTCTTTGGTATAATACACTTCGGAATTGAAAAAGGAGCACATTATATTCATCAAGTGTATTATTGAGAACAAACATATGGATGTGGCTCGTGTGATTTATGACAATATTATGGAATTCCAGAAGGCCCCTACTACACAACATGAATCTTAAATTTCCTTGTACTATCACCACCTTGTGTCTAGACGCTAAAATTCCGCGTAGGCGTGAAGAAGCTGAACCTTCTGTAGTTGGGGAACATATATCTTTAGTCTCGATTCAGAATTCCCACGATGAAGCCACACAAGCCGTAAGGACTCCTAGAGCTCCTCCTCCAAAGAAGAAGGTACAATCCGATAAAGAGTTGGAATAAAAAATCAAGGTGTTGGAAGAGAATTAAGATAAGATGATTGCTAGTTTAGGGAACGTTACAAAAGAGCTGGACCTTATCCGAAATATGCTACTTGGGGTGAGCACCATTCAGCACGACACCTATGGATTACTTACGAAGGATAAAGTCCATGGACGCAACACCGATGACCAGCCACGCGCTGGTTAAGATACGTTTTCTATCCCTTGCGCGTTTAGTGTAAATTAGTTTAATTGCTTTGCTTCTTTTCGAGTCGTGGGGACACGACTCATTTTTGAGTTTGGGGTGGGGTTTGTTGTCTCATCCTAGTTTTTATGTGTTATTTGTTTTTAATTGCTTTCAATAAAATAATTAGGAGTTGCGTTTGACTGTAGAAGATTTTTAAATGTCTCTTTTAAGCATACTTTGATGAATCAATGATAGTAAATAGTGGACTTTAGGAGCTAATATAAAACGCGCTTTAATTGCATGCAAACATAGATAATTGATAGGAAAAATTAATAAACAATGCAAAAGAAGTAAGCTTGTTCTTAAGGAAAATGTTTGGTTTGGAGAACGTGAGATCTAGATTAGTAGATAACCCACTTAGATATGAACTAGAGACGGACCATGTAACTAGGAAAATGATAGGGCCAGTTCTTTGTTAGCCATTTGAAGCCTTTTTAGCCTTCTATCCCTTATATTAATATTATCCGTCTTAGCCCAATTTTGAGCCTTAAACCTTTTCTTTTGTAGCCACGATATAAGCCCATTATCCCTTAGATTGTTAGGCATGACTAAATGACCCGCACTTGAATCACGATCCTGAGACTTGTCTCGAGTTTGAGTTTGGGGTGGAGGGTCCACATTTGGGAAATTTCATTGGGTGGGAACTTATGTGTTTGTATTCTCTTTTGCCTCAGGTCGAATGAATATGAAAGGGAGATCTATAAATTTTGAGGCACAAACATTCAGATGATATTATTATTTGTAACCCTTTGCTGGGATTGAAATGAAAAAAAAAATGAAAAAAAAGAAAGAAAGAAAGAATAAAATAATCGGCAAAGTAGAATATTTTGAAAGATCGTCTTATTATGTATTGGGTTGACATGGGACGCTACATTAGCACGTCAAAAGGGTTAAGTGAGAACATTATATGATTGTAAACTCAAGCTCGTGGACAGTTGTTGATGGTAAGTGAGGAGAGAGCCAAAAGCTCACTTTAAATTTACCAAATATACATACCACACAGTCCCTAAGCCTACGCTAAAACCGTAAAGTCCTCGTGATTACTAGGTGCATGGTAAGTTAATAGGGAGTATACTAAGTGGAGTGTTCAAAGAGATCAAGGATCGATGAACAACCTATAGCCATCATATTGAGATAAGTACAAGTGTAATCTTCTAGCATTGCGAAGTCAATTTTATTATTGAAGTTATTTGTGTTTGATGTTGCATGATTAGTGTATGTGTATGTTAGTTCTTAATGTTTGCTATATGAGAATTATTTTAAGAATTATTTTGGGTGTATTTACTAGCTTCTACTTTCTCTTGCATCTACTTCATTCCCCTTGTTTTTAGTTTTGCTTTGTCGTGACGACAAAGGTTTGAGTTGGGGGTCTTGATGTCTCCCTAAATGTTCTAATTTTATGCCCTTGGGAGACATCATTTTGGTGTTTATTCGAATATTTAGATAGATTTTTTGTGTTAATATGCAATAAATCAATTTTCCTCTTTTAATTCTGGTATTTTTCATTTATTAAAATCTTGCGCGTAATATTGTTCTTTTTAGTAAAACGTTTGTATGTTTTGAATACTAGCTAGAAGAGAAATCCATGAATAAAGTTAAAGATCATGTAATGAAGTCAAAGCAAGAAGAAATATCCCGAAAGAATTGATAATTTCAAGCTGCAAATCTGGAAAGTGGATAATGACTTCTGATTTCGAGCCATCTAAGAGTGGATTTAGCCTCTGACTTGTGAAGATAATTTGTTCCCCATTGAGTTACGGAAATTTAGAAACTGGAATGGGGTCATTCCGAGTTGAAACGAGCCGAGTAGAGGTGATTTAGTGAAGGTGGTGCAGTAGTTACGGGATTTGTGCTTAATTAATGGACTTGGGCTTTTTTAATTTTCATTTAATCCTTAAGAAAATCCCTAGTCCAAATTTTAGCTTATAAAATGGCTTTTAGACTTCTATTTTCACACACAATTCATGTACAATTCATACGCTTAGAAGTCTGAACACTAGAGAAGAAGCTAGAACAAGGAAGAGAAGAAGCCAAGAGCTGGAGATTATCAACATCTCTAATTCTCAGCCAATTCAACTCAGTGATTAGGTTCTTCTATTTTATTCTGTAAAAAAATTATGAATTTCTTTTATTTTAATTTCTTAGTTTTTCGTATTAGTATGAGCTAAACTTATAAAGTGCTTGACAACGCATAATGGGTTAATCCCAATTCTATTTCATTTCATGTTTTTGAATTTGGGATTATAATAATTGAAATCAAATTGGGTAATTAGTATTTTTCCTTAATTTGCATTTATTTACTATTATTGAACTCGTGACTCAACAATAGGAATTAAGACTTAGGCTATTCCATTTAGTGGCGAATGGATCACCTTGACGGGGGGTCTAGGTATGGAACCAATTAATGAATGAAGGATAAAAATTAATGAATTTGACGAGCTTAATTAATCTTATGGCCTATTGGGTAATAAGAACTTAATCATTCGAAGGTGGACTATAATCACCCTGACGACGTTTGTAGCACCTAAGAATAGCTCCTTAGTCCACCCTGACGGGGGTAAGAAGAATTCTGAATCCCGACCATTACTATTTTACGGTTTGTCACTTAAACAACACATGGAATGAATAGAGTTAGGTGAAATCCTTGCGTCTCTCAAGTACTGCCTTTCACACCTTGCGTAAACTACTTTATTTTCTTGCGTCTAGTTTAATATTTGCATTAATTTAGTCTTTTAATTTATTGTATTAATTATAGAAAACCAAAACAACCATTCACAAAATCATTTACTTTCTTTTACGTGCAATTAATCACTATTCGATAAGCATTAGAGTCAACCAATACATCCCTGAGAATGAATCTGTATTATCACATATATTACTTGGGAAAACTGTACACTTGCCGTTGTGGTTCTCTTTTGCTTATTGTATTTATTTTGGAACACACAAAGGACCACAAAGAACCCGCAATTTTTCAAGTTTTTATGTTTTAGTTTTAGTTTTAGTTTAGATTAGTTTCTTTTAACAAAAATTGCAGTAATGTGGAAGGTAGAAATTGTTTTTGATTTGAAGGGTGCGTAGAGATGAGTTTGGGGTGGAAATACTAAAGAAATTCGTCCTCACAAATAGTCAAGGAACATACCGGCCACATCGAGCAACATACCGAGCATGCATGAAAGGGTCATGACGGCCTACACCATGGTCAAAGACAAAGAGTTACATATTTTTGATCGGTTTTTCGGCCTTCTAAGCAGTATTCCAGTCCAAACTGTGTCAACAAATCACGATTGGAGCATGACGGTAGCAAGTCAGAAGGTAAAAAATTGTCGATCGGTATTCCTCCCTCTAGGCGGTGTGCCAGACCGCTAGAAGGGTCATGCCGGTAGTCACCCCAGTTAAGGTTAGAAACTTGAAAACTTTGACCGGTATACCGGCCCCATCAGGTGGCATTGTTGGTCCACCATCCATGTCGACAAATACGATGACCGTGTCACAGTCAATGAATAACATATGGAGCAAAATACTGGCCCATAGGCGGCATACCAGTGTAGGATGCGATAAACTGAAGTAGAAGAGGTTAGAACAAATACAACTCATAAACCTAAAGCCTTCTTCTTCTCCGAGCACCCAAAACTCCAATAAAGCTTCACCAAAACTTCACACACACAAACACAACACCTAATCACCATAATTTCATAAACCAATATCATCCAAACAATATTCCATCATACCCACAAAAAGAATTATCATCCTTGCACCTTTTTTAACCTAAATAACATCTTATTCACCCAAAATCAAGGGGTAAATTTGTAAAGAGTGGTACAACATTGAGTAGGAGGTCAAAAGAGATGACGAAAAGAATATAGACATTATCTAGTCTTAGGGAGATGACAACACTCAAAGCAAGCACTTTAATCAAAACATGAGGAAATCAAGTAAGTATCGTGTAAGTTCGGCAATGAAGAAAATGTGTAATTTGAGTCAAACGATTAGAGAGGAACCAGTTATGGTGAATTCAAGTGCTCAAAAACAAGCATTTGCGATTATCAAAGAGAAGACACCACAACATTTCCAAGTCAAGATTCCTCCACCCGAGATGAACAAAGCTTTTAAGGCCTTATTAGCTATCATCAAATAAAATATGCTCGGCTTTACACTTGATCATGAGAGAAAATTCAAGAAGAAAGTAGGATAAGGAGAATACAAGATTGGGATGGACCACGTTAATGATGAGGCATTAAATTATATGCATTGAGTTAGTTTGCAAGTTCTATCTAGGCCTCTTTAGCTGTGATAGTGAAGGTCGAGTTCCAGTTTGAGGAAAATTAATTCCTTTCACAGTTGAAGAGACTCGGAACCACTTCGAGTTCAAAAAATTGGTTGGACCGTGCAAATACCAGGAAGTAGTAAAGAATATGAACAATTTTGATTGGGTATGTTGGCACAACTTCCTCTTACCAAATGTTTGGGGGAACACTCGCACCTCGAAAGTAAGTGAGAAATTTGCCCTCTTTTTGAATTGTGTTTTACGAGAGGAGAAAGTAGGTGTAACGCAAGTAATATTTGATGAGTCTATGCGATTAATGATCAAACCAAAAAGGGAGTTTAACCTGAATTACCCATCAATGATTACAAGCCTACTAAGGAAAGGGAAGGTGGAACTTGGCGAGAAGGAGAAATATGTGTACAATATAGGTAGTACCAATATTGATAGTGGATGGATCAAGACAATTTTGAGAGGAGTAGTTGCAAAGATTCCTCCAAGTGTAGATACTCATCCTGATCGAGAGTTAAGTTCAAGAGAATAGGATCTTTCGTGGCGAGAAGGTTAAAGTGAGCGATTTGATCAAGTAGAAGCAGCTCAAACTTTATTAGCCAATAATTTGGTAGAAATCAAAGAAAATCTTGTACATATTATGTCACTCATGAAGCAAATTAGACGTGATATCACAAAGGATCCACTCCATCCTATCTTGGGTATCGATCATGCGAGGAAATACCCTCGAGAGTATGTTTCCTTTTTTTTCTTACCATTTCTTTACTTGTAATATATGTGTTAATTTTAACTTTTCATTGAGTCTGTTTTGAGTCGACGGGATATGTCTCATTTTTTAGTTGCGGTGTGAGGATTTGTTGTCCCTAATCTCCCTTTTTGTGATTTATTGCTTTTTAGGTAGAAATAAATAATAATTGATAGATGGAATTTTATGTAGATTGTGTTTAATAGCCTAGAAGGATAAATTTAGTGAGTTGATGATAGTATGTAATTTGTTTATGAACTAGTTATTTTGTATGCTTAAAGTTCAACCAATTAACTATCACTTTCCCAAATTGCATAGAATATATAATATAATTCAAGGATTATACATAGTGCAAACCCAAGATATGGGAGAATCAGTTCATAACTAAAAAAATAAAAATAAAGAATAAAGAGATTAGAAATATAGTTAAGCTATATATCTTATATAGACTACCCTAAAAGTAGAGTTGAAGGATGGATAAGAGGAGTTTGTGACTCTTTATCTTCTTGTATTTTGGTGGGTCCTGGGGTGTGATAAAATTAAGAAATAATATAAAGGATCCACAGACCGCAAGTGTACGGGTCGTCCAAGTAATAATCTAAAAATCAGGTTTCGTTCTCAGGGACGGATAGTTATAACTCTGATATTAATCAACTAAGTAGATTAATTGCTAAAATAGAAAAATAAAACGTAAGGATATTTGTTTGGTTTTGAATTATAACTAAAGATGCAGTAAAATAAAGCACTGAAATGATTAACTAAAAAGAAATACTCAAAGTAAATAATTGTGGACGCAAATATGAGATAGATGTACTTGAGTCTCGCAAGGGATTCACCTAAATCTATATAATCAATGCTTCAGATTAAGGGCTAAACGGGTATTTATGTACTAGTCGGGACTCCAATATCTCCTAAACCCCATCAGGGTGGACTTAGGAGTTGTCCTACGGTATTATAAACCCCATCAGGGCGACAATACCAACTTTCAAAAGTTGAAGGCTTTCACCCAATTGGCTGCGTGGTTAGTTAATCCCATCAGGATAATTGACGAACACCACGCATCTATTACCTAGGTCCGTAATTAAACCCCCCGTCAAGGTGATTACTTCGCCACTAAAGTGAATAAACTAATTACCATAAACTACCCTTGAATCATGACGTCAAAAATAGTAAATAATTTCACAATAATAGTCAATACAAAATACCCAGCTTAAATTAAATCATAAAAATCCAAAATTAAGAAACCATTAATTAAATAGATCAGAGCTTAACTCATAAAATGCGATTCTCAAGTACTTATGAAATTAGCTCTTGTTCAAACTAAAAACTAAAAATAAATTAAAATAAGTCATTATTCTCAATTACGAAAATAAAATAAAGAACCTAATTGAGGCATTGGATTGAGCTGTCGTTGGAGGAATGAGAACTCTCCAGCTCTAGATTTCTCTTCTGCCTTTTTGCTATGACTTTGAATTTGAATATAATGAAGCGTGTGTAAAAAGGATGTCTAAAAGCCTATTTATAATGCTCTAATTCGGATTAGGCTTTTATTTTATAAATATTAGTCATATGATAAAAAGCCCAAGTCCAAATTAGAGAATCCCGTAATTGATGTACACCCTTCAGTAAAACAGCTGTAACTTTTGCGTCTCACATCCAAATCACCTGATTCCAGTCCTCAAATCTTTCTAACTCAAAGGCACAACTTTCTCTTTCATATTTCCAGGCCTAAATTTGTTGTGGATCAAAATTAGCAATTAGTAACAGCTATGCCGATTTCTATCTCTTTTAATCAACTCTTTGGGTAATTCTTGCTTGCTTTTGACTCTCCGCTTGATCTAAGACTTTAATCTTCACTTCTCCTCCTTATCTTGGTGATACCTAGAATCCATGTACCTAACACCTGAGAAATTTATACTAAAATAAAAAAAATTAACGTACAAAAGCTCTAAAAATGAAATATCGTAATTCCAAGAGGAGAAAGGGAAATATACTCAAATAAGTATAAAAGTTTATCAAATAAGTCTAATATTCACCTAAATTGATGTCTCCTAAGGGAATATATTTATAAATGAATGGGAGACATCATCTTCCTCTGCAGGTCAACTTGCTTCTCTAGATGATCTCTAAGGGTAATGTTGATTAATATTTAAGAAAAGACATTTTTACAAAGGTAGGTAGTCATATATATATATATTTATATATGTGTGTGTTAGGTCAAAATATTGGTCATGGGCCAAGTCTTGGAGTCCTAATCCAACTCAAACTCGTTTTCCTTAGTAATAGGATTGGTTGACCTTTGGAGTTTGTAAAAATCATAACTTCTTCATTACAACCCCAAATCCAATGATCTTTATATCAAAACTACCTAAATTCAACTTTCTTTCCAAATGTAAAAGTTGTACTTCAAATTCCTTGTTGATTTTGCACAACATCAAGAATACTACACGGCTTTACAGTTGGACAACAACTCTTGACTTTCCTAATCCCAAATTCTTTCTTTTCAACTATTCATCTTTCCTTGGATCTCATTTCCTTAACTCCTTAACATTGATTCGGAATCTAATATCATTATTATACTGAAGAGTTTCACATTTAACACACAAATTACTCTAAAACGCTCTAAAAGTAATAATCCTCCAAATCAAGGCAAGGATTAAGAAATGAACGATAATTAAGTAAAAATGCCTCAACAAAGAACATAACACACCTAAAATTATGTCTCTAAACTAGATTAATTCATCACAAATATGGAGACATCAAGACCCCCAACTCAAATTTGAATTGTCTTGATACAATAAAAGATAAGAATATAGGTAGTCTCTAAATATATGACTATGTCTATTAAGCATAAAGGCAAGAAAGATAGAAGAATGTGACTAATAATACCAAAGAAACTTCTTAGCAAGTTTCAAGTAATAATATTTACAAACTAAATCCTTCATATAAACTTATCATAAAAATAATCAACATGGTTTAAAATCCAGATTAGGTTAGCTTGGCAATGCACGAAAGATAGGTTTTTTTCTTAGTTTGGTATTGAGGCTACAGATTGTTCATCGATCTCGAATAGTATCTAATGACCCATCCACTACTCTCTGTTGGTTCAGTTTCTCCTAGATCACGTAGAAAGAATTACAAGGCCTTTAAGGTTGTAATGTTAGGCTTAGGGATGGTATTATCGTATATTTGAAAAATGTAGAGTGAGCTTTTGCTCTCTCCTCACTGGCCATCAACAAATCTCCCTAGAGTTTTAGTTACTCTCATAAATGTTCTCACTCAATTCAAGATTTGATGCACTAATTAGAATCCCCAATAACCCAATACCAAATATCATGATGATCACGTAAGAAATTCTACTTTACCAGTCCAAGTCATATAATCTTTTCATATCAATTTTCTCTTTTGTAATTTTTATGGGATATATCATGTTATTTATTTCTCAACATACTTCTTTTTTCAATATTTTTTCTTTTTCTTTTACCCCAGCGAAGAGTTACAATAATAAAAAAGTGAATCATCATCAAAAGGACAGTACATAAGCTCCAAAAAACACCCATCTTAATGAAGATTCCCATATTCAAACCAACCAACCTAAACTCAAACTCTAAAATGATTGTCTAAGCATTGCAATTTTAGTGTGGGTCATATGGAAAGTCCTATAATCTAAAGGGTATGACTTATAATGTGGCTCATAAAAGTCCGTTAGAAAGGGTAGAAGTGCTGAGAAGGATAATAATATATTAAATTTGAACAACAAGCTAAAAGGAAAAACGGGCTTATAAAAGAACCACCTTAATCACTTTCTAACTATGCTACTTTGTTACTTTCTCACCTCTAGCACATTCGTTAAATTGGGTTATCAACTAGCTCGATTATCACGGCCTACACACCCCTAAAGGTGCGCTAACATCAAGCTTACTTCTACCGCATTGCTTACTAATCCTTTCTTTACTATTAATATGTGTTTTCAAGTTCATACTCAAAGCATACAGAATAACGAGTTTATAAACAAATTACCTATTGTAATTAATTCACTAAATTTATGCATTTAAGCCATTAACCATAGTCTACATCAAATTCTATCTACCAAAACTTTTTATTTCTACCCTAAAAAGCAATAAATCACAGAAAATGGAGATGAGGGACAACCAATCCCCACACCCCCAACTCAAAAATGAGTCGTGTCCCCAAGACCTGAAACAAACTCGATAAAAATTAAAAACTAACACAGATATTACGAATAAATAAATGGTATGGGAGAAAGAAAACAGACTCTCGAGGCTATTGCCTCTATTATCAACATCAAATTATGATGTCCCTATATTAAGCAAAAACAATATCAGGTCACTATATTATGTAAAAATTGAATGATACATATCTCCCTATATTATATAAAAATTGTACCATGCCCCTATACATGTATATAACACAATGAAAAATATTCAATTCAATTTGGTATAAATATCCCAAAATACAATTAATGTCATAATTTGAAAGTTAGGGTTCATACATTGAACATTTCTCAAGCTAATTGAAGTGTAGTTCATAATTAAGAACTGAAATAAGATTAATAAAAGTGTAACAATCATATTTAAAATAAAAAATAAAAAATATTACTCTAATACTTGTCGAATGGAATAAAGTGGAATTAGGTGGAATGGTGAAAACCCTTGATGTACTTCTGTTCCTTGAGCTCCACGCATGTAAAAGGTTTTTTTTTCAATAGTGTCACTCCTTTTTTGATCCCAAATTTTGATATAATTAATTTTTAAAACTTTTTTGGAGGTTCGGGGTCCATTCAATTGGCCTTAATCAACCCAAAAAAATTTCGAGGGAATTTGGATTTTTTCGAACAATTTGTGGAAGCATCATCAATAAAATTGTCCTCTTGAATCTGAATTGTGAATTGTTACCTCCCACTCCTGAATTCAAGTACTAACATGAATCCAAATGGATTGCTCCCAATCCTAGACGATTGCGCCTAGTGACTATATTATGGTCCTTTCTCACTGTGACTTGAGATTTTACATGACCTTAAAACTTCTTCTCGTCA
The DNA here is from genome assembly GCA_029959085.1 of Nemophila menziesii. NCBI lineage: Eukaryota > Viridiplantae > Streptophyta > Magnoliopsida > Boraginales > Hydrophyllaceae > Nemophila > Nemophila menziesii. The sequence continues at coordinate 2,255,919 of JARWIR010000044.1, forward strand.
TCTCGGGGTCTCTTAGCACTTGCATACCTAATTTATGAACACTTAACACACATTTAACACACAAACACTCTAAAGTAACAAAATTGCTGAAACTAGACAAGAAATCGTAAAAGTTAAATCATAGGGAATAATCCTCATACAAGTCCTAAATATCCCTAGAATAATGTCTCGTGATGCGATTACTTTTATCAAAAAAGATGAGACATCAAAATGGTATGTTATAAAATAGATGGGCATGGTAAAGGACAGAAAATATTTAGATCTGAAAAAGAGAATTCACAAATAAAAAGATAAAGATGGTTGTTTTAAGGGGAGTAACAGCATGGAGAATGAATATTATCAAGAGAATTTAAACGACGGGTAGACACAAATGACACACATTTGTGTGTAATCCATATGTATATTTGGAGGAGATGTTTAGGGTTTGATAGCAAAATAAAGGATGATGTGATTTTGGCAAATTTTAAATAAAACGATACCTTTTGTTTATTTGAAATGAATATTTTTTATATTAGATATTTTAATGAAGAAAAGAGTAAATTGTTACTATATTTAATTTGAGTGGAATATAAATTTTATTCACTAAATTGGCTATTTTATTCCATAAATTTGGATTTTTTCAACAAGAAAGAACGAATATTAGATTAAAAAAAATTCTCATTGAGTCGAAGATCAAAAAGAATATTGCAAACGCATGTCAAAGTCGAAATATGTGAGGGATAATTTAATAGATTCTCTTCAACTTCGCATATGATTTAGAAGTTTTTATTATTTGAATAATTTTTTTTATAATTCTCAATAACAAGCGTAATTTCTGGCTAGCCAAAAAAAGTATTGAGCTCTCCATTCTTCTTTCATGTTGGACATAGGTTACACCATTGATATCACCAAGTTTATCAGGAGATATATTCATTTGGACAACCATCACCAGAAGTTTAGAAGTTCCACTATCCATGTGTTTGTATTGGTTAGTCATTTCATGCTCTATCAGTTGGCCCCATCTGTATGAACGAAACTTCCAAAAAACATTTAGATACCACTAGAAAAATAACCCGATAAAGGAGATATTGAAGAATGATTATGAATTTATAACCTACCAAAAAACGAGAAAACATATCTCTTGGTCTATGCCAAAGAAGATTTTAAGTAAAACAGTCATGAAATTCTCACCAAATTTAAGAGTCGCATCCTTTCCGAGAAAGTTGAAGCATCTCATCCCAGACTCGATCCATAGAGTCGACAATTCCTGAAACAGACATGTTAAAAATATGTCCATATGCTAGATCTCATAATCTAAGATGCTCAGGAAATAATAACCAAATAAGGCTGGTGGGGTACGATTGAACCGACAATTGAAGAAGCTCAATACCCCAAATTACATGGCTCGAGGATTATGAGTATCAAAGAAATTAATCTATATAATAAAGGCATGATACGTAGTGATGGAAAGAATGTGTTGACAGACTCCATAGAATAAAGTCCTCTCACTTGGAGGATACTCGATGAAGTTATACAATAATGGCGCCACCAAGTATCACTCTCTTTGACGATTAATCAAACATTGATGTACACTTACATAACTTCAAAAATATGTGGAATTCATTCAGAATCTGAAGCAACTTTTTGCCAAGTCATTCCATCTGTTATGGTGTTCCCAACCTAAGTCGTGCTCTATCATAAATTTCTCACAAGTTGCAAATTAATTACTAACACAATTTCCAAACAAGAGAGCCGAACCAACAAATTACTCCCTCTTTAAAATTTGAAAAGAATAACGAGACAATTTTCAACCCTACTTACGTCATTTTTCTGTAGTATCTTGTAATATACATAAGTTTGTCCGATATATAGTTTATCATGCTTCCACCGAAAGCCTGACCAACTAGGAGATTCAAGTTCATTTATAATATCGTCCATACTACATGCTCCCAAACAACATTACTGATACCCTAATACTAATTAAAGAGGAAGAATACAAGAAGCACTACTCTGCGTAAGGCCTCTAGCGACTACACGAGTAGTCGCTGATGATAAGAAAAGTAGTCGCGAGAAATAGATTCAAGGATCTAACGACTACTTGTAGTCGTTAAAAATTAGTCGCGAGAAACTAGTCGTTAGAAGCTAACCCTTACGACTACACGTAAAGAAGTAGTCGTTAGAGACTGTCGCATTACTAACGACTACGTTGTAGTCGTTAGATAGCGCTTCTTCTAGCGACTACTAAGTAGTCGCTTTATAGTAATTATCAGCGTCTACATTGTAGTCGAGAAAAGAAAGAATTATTAACAACTACTCTGTAGTCGTTATTATTCTAATAGATAGCGACTACTTCATGTAGTCAATAACGACTACTTGTAGTCGCTATTAATAATTTGTTTTTTTTTTAAATAAAAAATACAATTTTCGAATTATTTTTAATTACAGTATTGTAATTAAAAATAATTCGAAAATCATATTTTTTTATTTTTTTTAAAAATAAAATTAATAAATAAAAATACAATTAATAATTCATAATAATTAATTAAAATATATAATTAAATCAAATCCAACCATATTCAATACCAATTCAAAGTCAAAGTCTAACCAAACCAAATAAAAATAAATTAAAAGTCTGAATACAAAACCGATAAATAGATAATAAGATAAACACAAACACCAACAGTCACGATTAGAATCCAAGCCGGGTATAAACATCTTCTTCATTCTCGGGCTCATCATCATCTTAACCATCATCACTACTACTATCATCATCATCATCTTCATCTTCATCACCGCTCGGAGGAGTGGGGTCCGCATGCATAGGCTGGAGGGGGGTCTCGCCTTTCTCTGCCCTCAACTGGTTAACATACGCGATGACATCACTCACAACAACCATCGAATAAACTAGAGGCTCGTTGCTAGTAGAGCAACGTTCAGGGCGGGGGAAAGGTGGAAAACCGCTGGATAATCGGAGCTCGTTAATCGCCCCCATTATCTCCTCGTGCTGCTCGTTTTGGGAAGGAGTAGTCTTAGATTTCTTCTTCGATTTTCTCGGACGACCAATGCCCGGTATAAAGCTCCTCTTCGGTGACCCAGTTGCCTTCGCGGTGTTCCTCACGTAATCGTATTGCTCCTTTTGACTCAATCATTGACCATCGGTTGACTCAGATTGACTCTAAGTCACCTTTTCCTTCATCGTGTCCTTGAGCAATTTCTGTTACATAATAAAAAAAAAAATTAAATTTGACTTAAGATGAGAAAAATAATTAATAATTAACTCATAAAAAAACTTACATCGGCTTTTTCGTAGCCCTCCGACCTCCACTGTTTCGTCTTCTTGCTTTTACCCACCACCTCGTAAAAACCACCCACACGCAGAATTGGGATGTCTTGTTGGGTAGCCTCATCCCTGATCACCAGATTCCCTCCCGAGATTAATTCTTCACCCTGTTTCATAAAAATAAAAAATATTCAAAATAAATAATAAATTAATAATTAAAGAATTTACTTAAATAAAAAACCACCTCGTATAGCATATCCCGAGTTCGGGAATACCTCCTCGACCCCGCTCCACTCTTATTTTTTTGCTTTTCTCTATTCTTTTTATTCTCACTTGCTTGATGCTGAAAAAATTTAAAATTCAATTACTAATAAAAATTATTAAAATTTAAAATATATACTTAAATTAAAAAAAAATGTTCACCTTTGCTTTTCTCGTGCCCCAATACTCACAACACTTAGCCCAAACCTCATCGGATAACCAATCCGGCTTCAAACCTTTTCTCCAAAACTTCTTCTTCACGTTATGTTTGTAGTCCTTAAATCTAATCCTCATCGTATCGTCTAAGTTTCCGTAAATCGAATTCCAGTCTTTCCTCTTTCTCCAAGCCTTTATGTCAAAATAAGTCTACAAAAAAATATTATTTAAATTTAAATTAGAATAATTAATTAAATTTTAAAAATATTAACAATTTAATATTTACCGATAATTGCTTAATGACGGCGTGTTTGTCTGCGTCCGGTACTTTATCCCAAGTCGGGTAATAGGGTGTAATCCTCTCTCAAACTGTAATCCCGATAACTTGCGAAACGTGGTGCCCGTACTTGCCTGATGGACTCCACGTGTCGTCTAGTATACAGAAATCTACCAGCAAAGGCCACCCCTACAGCTTTAAGTGCCCTCATCGCAGTTTTAAGGGCCGCGCTACCCCTTTTTTTTCCGTCTAACGGGTTCTGTTTTAACATTGAATTAATTAGTGTTGACTTTATTTTTCAAGCAATTATTGATTTAAATTTGTTTATTTACAGGTCTGGTTTGCACAGTCGGCTAGATTTCTGTTTGGATTCTGATTTGGTTCTCTACCCCTACCGTCCCCTCCGTGCTGTCTAGTCATCACATCGGCCATCTAGCATTTTATAGTGTAATTAAAATATAAAATTAAAAATAACATAAAAAACACTAAATTATTACATCACCAAAAATAAAAACATGAAAATAAAATTAAATAAATTATTACAATCATAAATTAAATAAATCAAATATATTAAAAAACATACATAAAACATCGGGAATCTTTAACATCCAATATATAGCACACGTACAATCTGTATTATACAAAAATAATTATATTAGTCATATAATAAAATAATTTATAATTTTTTTTAATTTTTAAAAATCTATTATTATATAGTAAAATAAATATATTTTTCGTAAATTGCATAAACGTCCCTATATATTTTGTTAAATTGCATAAAAATCCCTAATTTTTTTTTAAAATTGCATGAAAGGACATATAATTTATTTTTCTTAAATTACATAAAAGTCCCTATATTTTTTTTAAAATTGCATAAAGGTCCCTATACTTTTTTTAAGTTGCATGAAAGGACATATATTTTATTTTTCTTAAATTGCATAAAAGTCCCTATATATTTTTTTAATTGCATAAAGGTCCCTATTTATTTTTATAAAATTTCATTAAAGTCCCTTTCTATTTTTTATAAAATTGCATAAAAGTTCCTATATATTTTTTTAAATTGCATAAAGGTTCCTATATTTTTTTTAATCTAAAATTTCCTAAAAATCATAACAAAAATCACAAAAAATCATCCAAATTAATTTTCAAAAAAACCATGAATTACATGTTTAAATTAAAAAAAAATAAACCCTAATAACACTACTTAAATTCGGATTTAAGAATCAAGCACAAAAAAAGGAAGAAAATTTAATTAGATTTCACAAATTAGATTTTTCATCCATTTAACATCAATTTTTGGTTTAAAAAAATTCATACAACACTCTAATTACACCCCTAATACTCTCGGAATTAAAAATAACATGTCATCATCAAAGAAAAAAATACGAAAAAAGGACATGAAAATTAAAAGACAAAAATTGGTTGGAATACTTACCTTATATGATGAAATTGGAGTTGATTTGGTGTTGAATCCATGCCATATTGATTCGGATTATAACACAAACAAAAAAAATTGATTAGAAATATAAAAATGGAGAAAAAAAACTTAAGAAATAATAGAAAATGGAATGGAATGAGATTGTTTGGGTTGGATTTCATTACCTTTGTTGAAGATTTGATGTTGCTTTGATGCTTGAATCGCCCCTTGGAGTGGCTGAAAGAAGAGCTCTCGTTTTTTTGATTTTTTGTATAAGGAATGAATGTGAATAGTGAGCTCTCGGTGTAGATATAGGGCTTTTTTTCTAGCGACTACTTCGTGTAGTCGCTAGAGACAAGGAAAGTAGTCACCAGAGAGTCGATTACTTACACGTGTCTGTATTTTGACCACGTCAATTGGTCTTTGGCGACTACAATGTAGTCGCTAGACCTCAGACTAAAACGCGTGTCCTTTCGTGGGCGGGAAAATGGACCGCCATCGAGTAATGGAAAATTAATTCGATATTTCGCGACTACTAAGTAGTCGCTAGTGGCATAGAGTCACTAGCGACTAGTTCGTGAATATGAACTAGTCGCTAGAGCTAATAAGTAGTTGCTAGAATGTTTTTTTTAATTTAAAAAATAAACTTAAATCCATTTGCAATAATCCAATATTTCAATTCACTTCCAAATAATCATTTAAATTATATTCAATTCCAAACTATCTATAAATTATATTTAGCTTCAAGCAATCAATCGTTTGGGGTATCTAGTCAGCATTTATAGTCAAACTTGGGTCAAATCAACCATTTGGAGTATCTACTCAACTATTTGGGTCAAACTTGAGTGTTTAGGGTATCTAGTCAACTATTTGGGTCAAAGTTGAGTGTTTGGGGTATTCAGTCAACAGTTAGGGTCAAAGTTGAGTGTTTGGGTTATTCAGTCAACATTTAGGGTCAAAGTTGAGTGTTTGGGGTATCAAGTCAACAGTTAGGGTCAAACATGAGTGTTTGGGGTATTCAGTCAACTATTAAAGTCAAAGTTGAGTATTTGGGGTATTCAGTCAACTATTAAAGTCAAAGTTGAGTGTTTGGGGTATCTAGTCAGCAGTTATGGTCAAACATGGGTCAAATCAATCATTTGGAGTATCTAGTCAACTATTAGGGTCAAACTTGAGTGTTTGGAGTATCTAGTCAACAATTAGAGTCAAACTTGAGTGTTTGGGGTATCTAGTCAACATTTAGAGTCAAACTTGACTGTATGGGGTATTCAGTCAACAGTTAGAGTCAAAGATGAGTGTTTGGGGTATTCAGTCAACAGTTAGGGTCAAACTTGAGTGTTTGGGATATTCAGTCAACTATTAAAGTCAAAGTTGAGTTTTTGGAATATTCAGTCAACTATTAAAGTCAAAGTTGAGTGTTTGTGGTATCTAGTCAGCAGTTATGGTCAAACTTGGGTCAAATCAATCATTTGGAGTATCTGGTCAACTATTAGGGTCAAACTTGAGTGTTTGGAGTATCTAGTCAACATTTAGAGTCAAACTTGAGTGTTTGGGGTATCTAGTCAACATTTAGAGTCAAACTTGAGTGTTTGGAGTATCTAGTCAACATTTAGAGTCAAACTTGAGTGTTTGGAGTATCTAGTCAACAGTTAGGGTCAAACTTGAGTGTTTGGGGTATTCAGTCAACTATTAAAGTCAAAGTTGAGTGTTTGGGGTATTCAGTCAAGTATTAAAGTCAAAGTTGAGTGTTTGGGGTAACTAGTCAGCAGTTATGGTCAAACTTGGGTCAAATCAATCATTTGTAGTATCTAGTCAACTATTAGGGTCAAACTTGAGTGTTTGGAGTATCTAGTCAACAATTAGAGTCAAACTTGAGTGTTTGGGGTATCTAGTCAACATTTAGAGTCAAACTTGAGTGTTTGAAGTATCCAGTCAACAGTTAGAGTCAAAGATGAGTGTTTGGGGTATTCAGTCAACAGTTAGGGTCAAACTTGAGTGTTTGGGATATTCAGTCAACTATTAAAGTCAAAGTTGAGTTTTTGGAATATTCAGTCAACTATTAAAGTCAAAGTTGAGTGTTTGTGGTATCTAGTCAGCAGTTATGGTCAAACTTGGGTCAAATCAATCATTTGGAGTATCTGGTCAACTATTAGGGTCAAACTTGAGTGTTTGGAATATCTAGTCAACATTTAGAGTCAAACTTGAGTGTTTGGGTTATCTAGTCAACATTTAGAGTCAAACTTGAGTGTTTGGAGTATCTAGTCAACATTTAGAGTCAAACTTGAGTGTTTGGAGTATCTAGTCAACAGTTAGGGTCAAACTTGAGTGTTTGGGGTATTCAGTCAACTATTAAAGTCAAAGTTGAGTGTTTGGGGTATTCAGTCAAGTATTAAAGTCAAAGTTGAGTGTTTGGGGTATCTAGTCAGCAGTTATGGTCAAACTTGGGTCAAATCAATCATTTGGAGTATCTAGTCAACTATTAGGGTCAAACTTGAGTGTTTGGAGTATCTAGTCAACATTTAGATTCAAACTTGAGTGTTTGAAGTATCTAGTCAACATTTAGAGTCAAACCTTAGTGTTTGGGGTATCTAGTCAACATTTAGAGTCAAACTTGAGTGTTTGGAGTATCTAGTCAACATTTAGAGTCAAACATGAGCGTTTGGAGTATCTAGTCAACATTTAGAGTCAAACTTGAGTGTTTGGAGTATATAGTCAACATTTAGAGTCAAACTTGAGTGTTTGGAGTATCTAGTCAACATTTAGAGTCAAACTTGAGTGTTTGGGGTATCTAGTCAACTATTAGGGTCAAACTTGAGTGTTTGGAGTATCTAGTCAACATTTAGAGTCAAACTTGAGTGTTTGGAGTATCTAGTCAATATTTAGAGCCAAACTTGAGTGTTTGGAGTATCTAGTCAACATTTAGAGTCAAACTTGAGTGTTTGGAGTATCTAGTCAACATTTAGAGTCAAACTTGAGTGTTTGGGGTATCTAGTCAACTATTAGGGTCAAACTTGAATGTTTGGAGTATCTAGTCAACATTTAGAGTCAAACTTGAGTGTTTGGAGTATCCAGTCAACATTTAGAGTCAAAGTTTAAGCGTATCAAATATAAATACAAATTCACCTCAAATATAAAAAGTTTAAGCCAATAAAATGTTTTAATACAAATAAACCCAAAAAAAATAATCTCCTAATCAGTATCATATCCACTAACAACTATAGGTTCATCATCGCTATCAACCTCAATAGGTTCTTCCTCATCACCGTATTCATCCAAGGTGTCATCATCAATTTCCTCGTTTTCATCAATAAATGTATCAAAAGCCAATTCAACAAAAAAATGAGCAGGGTCAATCTCGATCTCCTCGGTGGATGCCAAGTTCACCGGATCGGAAATCGTCTCGGTGTTCACTAAAGGGATAGTGACACTCGAGTCTCCAGTAGGCATTGATTCTGCACCCCATAACTCGGGACTCCATCCATGTCTATCGTCGAGTTCCCATACTACTTTCCATCTTTTTTGTGATTTCCTTGGGTTAATCTCATTAATGTAAAATACTTTTTTTGCTTGAGTAGCTAAGATGTACGGGTCTGTTTCCCAAAAAAATTTAGACGTGTTAATAAGAGTTACCCCATTCTCTTCCCTCGGTTTACTCGTGTTATACCAATTACACTCGAATAGCACAACAGAACAGTCATCGTCAAATGTGACCTCTACAATCTTGACTAATTCACCGTAATAAGGTTTTCCTTCATAGATGGTGCATACCCCGTAATCTTGTGTCACCCTTGTTTCACTCTTTTCATGAGTGACCCATTTAACACCATTCACAACACATGAATCGTACTTACAAACTGCACCATGAGACTTACTAGCCAATGAAATCATCTCACTTGTAGCGAATGCATCACCTTCTTTTTCCGTTTCATAAACCTACAAGCATAAACAATTATAACAATGTTGTCTAAAATGGAATATTAATTTTGTAATTGAACGGATCTATACCTTATGCAGAAACTAGTCTCGGAAATTTTGCCGGTGTTTCCTATCTTTATCGGCTACAGTACCCGATAGCGTGGCTTTGTGTTCTCTGCACATTTGACGATCAAACTGAATACATTTTTCATAATGAATAAACATTTAATAAATAAATTGAAAACTTAAGTCATCAAATGTTGGATTTCATCGCAATTAAGTAGGATACACCAGTCGATTTGCTCCTTCTCGTTGTATTGCAAATTACCATACTCTTTTTTACCTAAAGGAATACATTGGCTCTTAAATACGGACAAATCATTAGGTTGAGCTTCGATATCGGTATATCTACCCGGATCATTAAACTTTGTTTTTTCTTCTTTAAGGTAACGCGATATGAATGTCAAAGTCTCCTCTACAACGTATCCCTCGGCGATTGAATCCTCCGGCCTAGCCGGGGTTCGTATGTACTCCTTTAATTTCTTTAGATACCGCTCAAACGGGTACATCCAACGCATCTGAACCAGTCCCCCTAACAAAGCTTCGTCGTATAAATTTATGACCAGGTGGATCATTATATCGAAAAACGCGGGAGGTAAAATCATCTCCAATCTACACATAACTTCAACAACATTCACCTTCCCCTTTTCTAACTCTTTCCTACTCAGATTTTTATTACACACAACTCTAAACACGTTGGCTAGCCCGATAATCGCGTCACTAATCGCTTTGTCTTCGAAAAGCCCTGGGATACTAACCACAAATAGGTACTGCATCATCACGTGACAGTCGTTAGATTTCATTCCTATAATCTTGCCCAAGTCACTTTGAACGTTATTTCTCAAACTCGATGCGAATCCATCGGGAAACTTCTGTGCCTTCAGCCAGTCAAGAAATACTTTCCGTTTTTCCGTTGATATCGTATAATTAGCTTGAGGCATTACATTCTTACCATTTCTCTCTTGCAACCACAAATCTGGCCTGATATTCATTTCCTTGAGATCAATTCTCGCTTTCACGTTGTCTTTGTTAAGTTTTCCATCAAGACCTATTACTGTGCCAAGAAGAGCATCACACACGTTTTTCTCGCAATGCATAACATCAATGTTATGTTTCAACAGGTTTTCGGACCAATAAGGTAAACGATAGAAAATACTCTTTTTCTTCCAATTGAATCGCCGATTAACATCTGGCTTCACGATCTTTCCCCCAAAATCCTTGTGTTTCCTGGGAAGCACAATGGGAATGCCATCTAACTGTGTCTGAATATCGGCAGGTTTATATTTCTTCGGTGGGCGCCTATCAGTGGATTCCTTGTACAAAACATTTTCGTCTCTAAAACGATGTTTGATAGGTAACCAACGTCTATGGTCGAAGTAAGCAACCCCTTTCTTCACGCTCAATGACGGAGTAGAATCCATGCATTCTGGACAAGCTTTGTAACCTTGACCCGACCATCCCGAGGTGTATGTCCTAGCGGGAAAATCGTTAGTCGTAGACAACAAACAAACCTTCATAGTAAACTCTTCCTTCTTGTGGGCATCATAAGGCATAATCCCCTTACCCCATAACTCGTCCAACTCATCTATAACAGGACGAAGAAAGACGTCCATGTCCTTGCCGGGTGAACGGGGTCCCGGAATCAATAAACAAAGCTGGAATGTCGTCTCCTTCATACACTCCCACGGTGGTAAGTTGTAGACGGTCAATATAACCGGCCACATAATGTACGAGTTGTTTTGCATAGAGAATGGGCAAAAGCCATCGATACCCAAACCCAAGAAGACGTTGCGAGGTTCACTAGCAAACTCGGGATGTAACTGAACAAATCTCTTCCAACTATCTCCGTCAACCGGATGACGCAACAAATCTGGATCTGTATTCTTCCCTGTTTGGTGCCAGATCTTATTTTCGGCAGTGTGCCTCGAAGCATAAAGTCGCTGCAACCTAGAGGCAATCGGGAAATATCTGAGTTTCTTATGCGCTACTTTCAGACCCTTCTTCGGGTCCCATCTGGATTCATTACATACTGGACACTTTTCAAGGGAGGCATTCTCCTTGTAAAACAAAGCACAATCGTTCACGCAAACATCGATGGTATCGTAACCCATACCTAAATTTTTTAACTTTTTGTTGCACGCCTCGTACGAATCGGGCAACGTATGAGGTTTGGGCAACACACGGCACAAAAGCTCAAGCAACTCGGTGAAAGACGTGTTAGACCACTTGTTCCTCACCTTCACGTGCATTAGCTTCGCAATGAAATTTAATGAACTCATGACATCACAACCAGGGTATAACTCGGTCTCTAAATCGGAAAACATCGTTTCGAATTTGTCACGAGCTGTACTGTTCGACTCTGTCATCTCGGTGTCACCAGAATGACCACCAACCTCGTAATTAGGTCTCAAATTATCGTATACATCCAACATTTCATTTTCTTCATATCGAATCTCTGGAATATCCTCGGGCTCACCATGCTTTGTCCAAATATCATACGTCTCCAAAAACCCATGCAGTAACATATGTGACCTAACTTTGCCCATCGTATACCGACGATAATTCGAACACTGATTACACGGACAAAAAATTGTTTCTTCACCAGGAGGTTTATTTTTTTCAGCAAAAGCAAGGAATGGTTCTATCCCCTTAATGAATTCACGCAAAACTTTATGAGCGGTACCAATCCAACTCTTATCAATACCCGAAGCCATAGTCAACTATTACAATATGAAAGAAACACTAAACTTTGACCACAAACACTTAACTTTGACTCTAAACACTCAACTTTGACTCTAAACACTCAACTTTGACTCTAAACACTCAACTTTGACTCTAAACACTCAACTTTGACCACAAACACTTAACTTTGACTCTAAACACTAAACTTTGACCACAAACACTTAACTTTGACTCTAAACACTCAACTTTGACCACAAACACTCAACTTTGACCACAAAAACTTAACTTTGACCACAAACACTTAACTTTGATGCTAAACACTTAACTTAAATATTGAATTTAATTTAAATAATTATTTGGTATTGAATTAAAATATTGGATAATTGTATAGTGTTTAGTGTTTTTTTTGTGAAAAAAAAAAAAAAATTTCTAGCGACTACATTTGACTTATAGCGACTAGTTCATGTACATGAACTAGTCGCTAATGAGTCTAGAGCACTAACGACTACTTTGTAGTCGCTAAACATCGAAATAAATTCCCCAAAACCGATGGCGGTCCATTTTCCCGCCCACGATAGGACACGCGTTTCACTCAGCTGTCTAGCGACTACAATGTAGTCGCGAAATACCAGTTGACTTGGTCAAACATCAATCTAGCGACTACTTTTGTTGGTTCTAGCGACTACACGATGTAGTAGTTAGAAAAAAAGCCCTATATCTAACCGAGAGCTCACACTTCTCTTTCATTTCTTATACACTAAACACCAAAAAACGAGAGCTAAATTTGCAGCCATCCAAGCTTCGATTCAAGCAACAAATCTTCGTCAAAGGTAATCAAACCCAACCCCTAATCTTATTCCATTCCATTTTATATCTTTTATAAAGCTTTTTTTAATCAATTTTTATTTTTTCTAATAAATTTTTTCTTTGTTTGTGTTTCAATATGAATCAATATGGCATGGATTCTTCCCCAAATCAGCTCCAATCTCTTCCAATAAGGTAAGTATTCCAACCCATTTTTCTCTTTTAATTTTTATGCATTTTTTTAATTTTTTTTATTTGATGATTTCATGGTTTTTTTTAATTCCGAGAATTGTATGTGTTGTTAGTGTGTTGTATGCATCATTTTAAACCAAACATTGATGTTAAATGCCCTAAAAAATATTTTTTTGGAAATCTAATTAGTTTTTTTCCATTTTTTTTGTGTTTGATTCTTAAATCCGAATATAGTAGGTGTTCTTAGTGATTCATTTTTGTTATTTTAAGCATGTAATTCATGGTGTATGATTAAAAATTAATTATGATGATTTTTTGGGATTTTTGTTCATTTTTGACATGATTCTTAGACAATTTTAGATTATAAAAGTGCAAAAATTGTGTTAAAAATGTGTTAGAATGGAATTGTGTTAAAAAATGTGTTAAAAATAACTTAGGGACCTTTATGCAATTTTTAAAGTATTATGTTAGGGACTTCTATGCAATTTAAAACTACATAGGGACTTTTATGCAATTTAAAAAAATATTTACGAATTTTTATGCTATTTTAGAAAAATTAAATATGGACTTTTATTCAATTTAAAAAAATATTTAGGAAATTTTATGCTATTTTAGAAAAATTAAATATGGACTTTTATGTAATTTAAAATAAAATATAGGAATATTTATGCAATTTTAGCAAAATTAAATATGGACTTTTATGCAATTTTAAAAAATATAGGGAATTTTATGCTATTTTAGAAAAATTAAATATGGACTTTTATGTAATTTTTTAAAAAAAAATATAGGGAATTTTATGCTATTTTAGAAAAATTAAATATGGACTTTTATGTAATTTTAAAAAAAATATAGGAATATTTATGCAATTTTAGCAAAATTAAATATGGACTTTTATGCAATTTTAAAAAATATAGGGACTTTTATGTAATTTAAAAAAATATAGGGAATTTAGTTTACTATATAAAAATAGAATTTTAAATATCAAAAAAAATATAAATTAATTTATTATATGACTAATATAATTATTTTTTGTATAATACAGATTGTACGTGTGCTATATATATTGGATGCTTAAGGATGATTTATTTACGTTTTTAATTTATTTGAATTATTTTATTTTTGATTGTAATAATTTATTTAATTTTATTTTCATGTTTTTATTTTTGGTGATGTAATAATTTAGTTTTTTTTATGTTATTTTTTATTCTGTATTTTAATTTACCTTTAAAATGCTAGATGGCCGATGTCATGTCTCGACAGCACGGAGGGGACGGTGGGGGTAGGGACCCAAACCAAAATCCGAACCGAAACTTAGCCGACTGTGCAAACCAACCTGGTAAATAATTAAATTCAACTCAATAATTGCTTAAAAAATAAAGTCACTACTAATTAATTTAATTTTAAAACAGATCCCCCTAGACGGAAAACAAGGGGTGGAGGTGCCCTAAAAACTGCGATGAAGGCACTAAAAGCAATTGGGTGGCCTTTGCTAGTCAACTTTTGTGTGTTAGACGACACGTGGAGTCCAACAGGCAAGTACGGACACCACGTTGCGCAAGTGATTGGGATTGCCGTTCGAGAGAGGATTCCGCTCTATCACCCGAGATGGAAAAAAGTGCCGGACGCGGACAAAAACGCCGTGATTAAGAGATTAGCGGTATAAATTTAATTTTTAATATTTTTTTAACTTAATTTATTATTCTAATTTAAATTTAAATAATGTATTTTTTTTCCAGAAATATTTTGACATAAAGACTTGGAGAAAGAGGAAAGACTGGAATGAGATTTACGGAAACTTGGACGATACAATGAGGATGAGGTTTAAGGATTACAAATATTACATGAAGAAGCATTATTGGAGAAAGGGTTTGAAGCCGGATTGGATGTCGGATGAGGTGTGGGCTAAGTGCTGTGAGTATTGGGGCTCAAGAAAAGCTAAGGTGAAATCTTGATGATTTTTAATTTTAGTATATATTTAAAATTATAATTTTTTTAATTAATAATTGAATTTTATATTTTTTCAGAATCAAGCGAAAGAAAATCAAAAGAATCGAGAAAAGCAGAAAAACAAGAGTGGAGCGGGGTCGAGGAGGTATTCCCGAACTCGGGATATGCTATACGAGGTGGTTTTTTATTTAAGTAACTTTTTTAACTATTATTTTGAAATTTATTTTGAATATTTTTAATTTTTCCGAAACAGGGTGAAGAATTAATCCCGGGAGAGAATCTGGTGATAAGGGACGAGGCTACCCAACAAGACATCCCTATTCCGCGTATGGGTGGTTTTTACGAGGTTGTGGGGAAAACCAAGAAGACCAGAGAGTGGAGGTCGGTGGGCTACGAAAAAGCCGATGTGAGTTTTTTTTATAACTTTATTATTAATTATTTTTTTCATCTAAAGTCAAATTTAATTGATATATTGTTTATTATGTAACAGAAATTGCTTAAGGACGCGATGAAGGAAAAGGTGACTCAAAGTCAATCTGAGTCAACCGATTGGGCAGGAATGAGTCAAAAGGAGCAATACGATTACGTTAAGAGCACCGCGAAGGAGGTTGGGTCACCGAAGAGGAGCTTTATTCCGCGCATTGGCCGTCCGAGAAAATCGAAGAAGAAGGCTAATACTACTCCAGCCCGGAACGAGCAGCACGAGGAGAAGATGGCGGCGATTAACGAGCTCCGAGTGTCCAGTGGTCTTCCCCCATTCCCCCGCCCTGAAGGATCTACTAGCACCGCGCCTCCACCTTTTTCGATGGCTGTTGTGAATGATGCCATCGCGTACGTTAATCAGTTGAGGGCAGATAAAGGCGAGACCCCCTTCCAGCCTATGAATGCGGGCCCCAATCCTCCTAGCGATGATGAAGATGAAGAAGATGATGATAGTAGTAGTAGTAGTGGTGAAGATGTTGAAATGGATGTTGATATGGATGAAGATGATGTCGAGCTCGGGAATGATGAAGACATTTATAGACGGCAAGGATTTTAGTTATTGTGGATGTTTGGTATTTATCATATTTTAAGACTTTTGGTTTAATTTTGTTTGGTTTGTATTAAGACTTTTATTTTATTTTGGTGTATGACTTAACTTTGACCTGGTTTGACCGGGTTTGACTTTGGTTTATTTACATATTTTAATTAATTATTTTGAATTGTTAATTTTATTTTTATTTATTAATTTTTTAATTTAAAAAAAATAAAAAAAATATGATTTTCGAATTATTTTTAATTACAGAATTGGAATTAAAAATAATTCGAAAATTATGTTTTTTTATTTTTTTTTAAAAATAAAAAATTACTAGTAGCGACTACATAGTAGTCAACATTGACTACTATGTGTAGTCGCTATACCTTGTAGCATTAACGACTACAAAGTAGTTGTTATTAAGCTTAACATTTCTCGACTACAAAGTAGTCGATGATATGTTAGCTTTTCTCTACTACAAAATAGTCGCTAGAAGAAGCGATATCTAGCGACTACTTTGTAGTCGTTAATAATAGCACGGTCTATAACGACTATTTATACTCGCGTAGTCGTAAGGATTACATTCTAACGACAACTTTTTCGCGACTAATTTCTAACGACTACTTGTAGTCGTTAAATCCTTCATCTGACTTCTAGCGACTATTTTATTCATTTTTAGCGACTACTCATGTAGTCGCGAGACCCTTGACGCGGTGTATACTGAAATGATAGGTTGTGGAATGATGAAATGTGGGTCTACAACCCTTTTTCCCTCTTCTCCAGGCGCTTGTGCTCTTCCAGATGAAATTATTTGAAAAAAAATAAAGTTTACCGAAAAGAGGAGCTCAAATAAGATTATATATTAAGCCCAAAAACATTTTAGACCTAATGGGCTCACGTAAGTGACTTAAAATGGGTCCAACCCATTTTTTTACTATGTTGTTCTGTTTCGAGTCACATTGGTAAAACTGTCAAAACTTTCTCATCTCAGCTCCGAACTAATTTCTGCCACCTCTCACGTGATCCTGACTTCAAGATATTTCCATATAAGTATGAATTAGGTCCATAGATATTACCAATTAATTATGTTGACAGAAAGAATATGATGATGCACTTTCCCGATAAACGCTCTGGCTTTCCAAAAGTGACCTTTAGCTCTCTTTACGCCTTGGATTGGGTTTGGACTTACATTCTTGAATTTTCCTCATACTCTTGGACACTTGAGTTAACTATGTACCTAAAAGCTACATACTTAACACACAATTATGGCACAAAAACACTACAAATGAAATATTTATCCAAAAGAATGTAGAGAAGTGCAATATGGCAAACATTAGGGAATAATCCCTCACTAGGTCCCACAAACACACAAAAAGATGTCTCATGAGTAGAGTAATCTATCACAAAAGAGGATACATCAATTTTCTATTTGAAAACCCAATAAATATTATCTCTTATTTTTATTTTAGTTTGAACAAGTAATTTCTTCTACCCTTCTTATCTAAACACGAGTTTAAGCTTACAGATTAAATCCCTGCGAGCAAACTTTATATAACAACTATAACTTGTAAACAATCTGTGGACTTGCAATGAGTTTCTTGTAGTGGTATTCAGTGTGTGTAATTTTTTATCGTTTATTTGTCAAACATTTGCCACCATCAACTGTTTGGCATCACAGTCAGGGATTTTTCTAGTTAGTTATTGTGTTTAGTTTTAGTGTAGTAGTTTTTATTTTTTTCCAGTTTTATGCTTGATTTTGTTTGTCTCTTTCAGGTTCTTTGGTTATTGGTGTATGCTCACGGATCCCAAGAGGTTATTCTGAGCTCAGAAGATGCGACAAAGGGAGGAAAGGAAGAACAAAGCAACAGATGAAATAGTATATCCATTATTAGAAAGAAATAATCTACCACTTGGGGAGAACAATCAACAAATTACAATATCCCATGTAGTACCACCCAAAGGAGTACCCAAAGGAGGACCCCCATCTGGTATTCAACGTCATGAAAAAGGTCTTCGTGGCCAAGAAGCATCTTTTTTAGTACAACCATTAGGGACTTACCCTTCAATGATCCAAGGTGCGATATTTAAGCCTAATTAGGGTAAGATTAGTCAGTTTATGAGCTTTGGACACTAAAGTGGTGCATCAGAACAAGATCTGGTGAAGTCGATTAAGAAGTTTATGCAGATTTGTAATGTCTACACTAGTCAAGGCAGTACACGCGAGCAGCTATAGTACTTCATGTTTCCATTTTTCTTGACCGGAAATTCTAGTGAATGGTTTGATAGCCAACCATTAAATTTTATTATATCATGGGATGAGTTACATGTGAAGTTCTTTGATCGCTAGTGTAATATCCCGTATAAAATTGATTTAGCATTATATACTTCTAATTAATAAAAGAGTAAATACATCCAGTATCCTCTGTAAAGAGTAAATATATCTAATACCCTCTGTACTATGGGCTGCTTGACAACTTACCACTACTGTTCAGAATGGTATTGGTTACCCAGTATTAGTTTTCGTGACTCATTGCCCCTATTAAAGGAAACCGTAAAAAATCGTCGATAGTTGGTCATGTGCGCGAATTATTATTTATAATAAAAAAATCGATTTTTAGATTTAATAAGAATTACCCATTAATTAATAATGGTATATTTGGTATTAGGAATCAACTAAACTACTCTCGTCCAAAAAAAACAACGTTCATCTCCAACGAAAAAGACCGCCTGATGTCTCCCTAATTGTTCTTATTTTCGACCCTTAGGAGACATCATTTTTGGTGTTTATTTAATTAATTTGATAGACTTTTGGACTAAATTTGCAATAATCCGGAATTACCTTTTTATTTCTAGCATTTTCATTTTATAAAACTTTTGCGCGTAATATTGGTATTTTTAGTGTAAAGTTTACAGGTTTTAGATGTTAGCTAGGAGAGGAATCCGAGGAGAAAGTCAAAGATCGTGAATTAGAGTCAAGACTTGAAGATAAATCCCGAAGATAATATCTTTAGAGCTGAAAATCCATTTTCCAGGCCATAGATTGCTGATTTCGAGGTGCTTAAGCGATGATTTAGCCGTTGACCTTTGAAGAGCAAACATTCCTTATCGAGTTACGGAACTTTAGCAACTAGAATGAGGTCAATCGGAGTCATAACGCATCGGGAAAAGCCGTTTTAGTGAAGGTGTATCAGCAGTTACGGGATTTTGGGCTTAGAAAGTGGGCTTGGACATTTAATTAATATTCTATTTTCTGGTCCAAGCCCTAGAACGAATTTATGCTTATAAAAGGAGGTCTGGACTTCTATTTTTCACACAATTCACATTCCACAAGATTAAAACACCAGAGAGAAGCAACAGAAGGAAGAAAGAAGAAGCTACAAGAGCTGGAGTGGGTCTATAGCTCCGTTCGTAGTCATTCCAATTCTGGAAATTAGGTTTTTTTTATATTTTAATTTTGTAAACAATATGAATTCCCTTTCTATTAATTTAGTTTTTAATTTTAATATGAGCTAAGCTTTTAATAGTGCTTGAGAACAAACAATGGGTGAATCTTAATTTTATGAAATAACGAATGTTGAATTTGGGTTTATGCTAAATTAAATTAGATTGGGTTTATTACTATTTTCGATAATTTGTGATTATTTACTGATTTTAGAGTCGCGAACTAAGATTAGGTATTAGTATCTACGCTATTCCACATAAGTGGCGTGTGGATCATCCTGACGGAGGGTTTAGGTATAGAATTAATTATTCAATCTAGGATAAAAGCTATTGATTCTGACGAACTTAGTTAATTCTAGGGCCAATGAGGTAAACCACTTAATCATCCAACGGTGGATCATATTTACCCTGACGGGACTAGTGACACTTTAGGATCGCCTTATAGTCCACCCTGACGGGGGTATAAGGAATTTAGAATCCTGACCATTGTAATTGACCAATTTAGCCCTTAAACAACATAAGTTAGGAAGTAAGATTAGGAGGATCCTTGCGTTCTCAAGTACTACATCTCATATTGCGTTTTCACTTATTTTACTTGCGTCTTAGCTTTACTTGCATTTAATTATTTGTCTTGTATTCATTAGCTTTAATCAACAAAACCAAACAAACATTTTATTATCTCTTACTTTCATAAGTGCATCAATCACTACTTGCTAAACATTGTGATCAACCATCCGTCCTTGGAACGAATCTGTATTATCATACATACTACTTGGGACAACCGTAGACTTGCGGTTGTGGTTCGATTAGCATTTGCATTTATTTTTAGAACACACAAAGAGCCACCAAGTTTTTGGCGCCGCTGCCGGGGACGGTAGCGTGTGACCACGGTGTTTATCCTATAGTGATAAGTGCATTTATTTTATTTTATCAGTTTTACGCTTTCTGTTTGTTAGCTTTTTCAGGTTTTTAGGTTTGGTGTATGCGAAGAAGGCTATTCAAGGATCTAGAGCCAGCACCTCCGATCCTTAGTAATCCAGAATCGTTGATCAGACTTGCGAACAGAAGAAGAAGAGAACGAGAAGCTTTAGAAGTAGAAGAATTAAGTAACAGAATGGAGAATATCACTCTTCAAGGTCAACAGAATGGACAAGGCCAGTTAGATGCAAATGGCCAACCTTTAGCTCCAGGCGTTATTCCTCAAGTTCAACCACTAAATCCTAATCCTCAAGTCCAGATAGTGATGAATCAAGATCCGTGGTTTACTAATGGTCCTCCAGAAGTTCCATTCCGCGCTCCAGCTATAGGAGTAGGTGCTCCAGATATTAATGTTCCGAGATTCCGTCCAGATTCGGGTATGCTAGCTCAGTTCCAAAACTTTGGAAATTTTCGCGGAAGACCATCGGAAGATCCTCTTAGAGCGGTACAGAAATTCAAACAGATATGTGATTCTTATATCACACAAGGGGTTTCAAGAGAACAGATGTATTTTGCTGCTTTTAAATTCTTTGTCATTGATGGAGCAAGTGAATGGCACGATACGCAAGATCCTACGAAGATTACTAATTGGGACCAATTAGAGATTGCGTTCTTTGACAGGTACTACCCAAGTAACATGAGGTTAGATGCTGAATTAGAATTGATGCATTTCCGTCAAGAGTATGAGGAAACTGTGGGTAGGAGTTGGACAAGATTTCAGATGTGTTTGCGTAAAGTTCCAAATCATGGTTTTTCAGAACAACAACAGTTAAAGATCTTTTATAGAGGCCTTGATGGAACTTCGAGAGAAAAATTGGATACGCTATGTGGTGCAGGTTTTCTTCAAGTTCAACCCGCTCATGCCAAGATCATTTTAGAGAGAACAGTCAAGAATGAAGTTGGGTGGAGCTCAGTAAGAACACCAGTTAAGGGAGTAAATAATGTTGACATGGAAGAGAAATTTGCTACGTTTGAGAATAAGATCCAGAATACCATAGAGCAACAATTGAAGCAGCTTACTTTAGCTGTAAAAGAAGGTTTTTTGAGTAAGAAGGTAGCTGTGCATGCTGCACAAGAGGTTTATATGTGTTCAATTTGTAAGGTAGATGATCATGATGAGGAAAGTTGTCCGAATAACCAAGAATCAGTGAATTTTATGTCCAATAGAGGTAATTTCAATTCAAGTGGTAATGGATATCAGCCTAACAGAAACCATCCTGGGTTTCAATACTCAAATCCCAATGGGGCAGCCAATCCTACTTACGCGTATCAGCCGCGTCCTCAAGGCAACAACTATAATCCAAGACCACACAACAATCATCAAGGAGGACAGAATCAAAACAACTATGTACAAAGACAAGCTCCTCAGAATACCTACAATGAGAATTTAAACCAGAAAGCTTTACCTGCCCATCCACAAGAAGGAGTAGTTACCCTTCAGAAAACCATTGAAAATTTGATTGCTCTTCAAACACAAGCTTTGGAACGTCAGAACGCAGCTGAAGCGAATATGAAGATTTTCCAGAATCAGCTAAGTCAAATTAATAAAAGCTGAATCAGCGTCCACAAGGGCAACTTCCTAGCGATACGGAAAATCCAACACAACGTGAAGATTGCAAGGCTGTTACATTAAGAAGTGGTAAGAACCTCCCTCCACCTCCTTTTCCCGTTATGAAAGAGAAAGAAGTCCCAAGAAAAGAAAAGGAAGTGGGTGAGAAAGAGAAAGAGAATGAGAAAGATAGTGAGGTGGAAGAAATAGAAAGACCAAGAGAAATTCCAAAAAAGAGAGATGAAATTGTAAGCAATCGCCCTTCACCACCGTTTCCATCGCGAGTTCAGAAAAAGGGTGATATGGCTGATTTTCAGAAGTTCTTTAATAGAGTGAAGGGTTTGAGTATTAATATTCCGTTACTTGAGGCAATTCGAGATATTCCTAAGTATACGAAGTTTTTGAAGAGGGCCCTCACTAATAAAAGGCCCTACTGTGATAATGAGATGATTGGCCTTCCTGAAGAGTGTAGTGCGATTTGCCCGAGTAAATTACCTCCGAAGTTAGTTGATCCGGGGAGTTTCACGATTCCCATATCGATTGGAGAAGAATGGAAAGGAAAGGCGTTATATGATTTGGGGGCGAGCATCAACTTGATGCCCAAGTCAGTCTTTGATAAGCTTAAAATTGGAAACGCAAGACCTACCTCTATGGTCTTGCAAATGGCGGACAGGTCTCTTGCTCATCCTGAAGGCCGCATTGAGGATGTTCTTGTTAAGGCAGGTACACTTATATTTCCTGTTGATTTCGTAATACTTGAATACAATGCAGATAGAAATGTCCCCATTATTTTGGGTAGACCGTTCCTAGCTACAGGGAGAACATTGATCGATGTAGAAAATGGCGAATTGACAATGAGGATACAAGATGAGGAAGTGAAATTCAATGTATTTCGAGCTATGAAATTCCCAGATTCTCAGGAAGATTGCTTCAGAATGGATGTAGTAGAGCAAGCATCGCAAGAGGTATTTAATTGCTTAAATTTTGATGATATCTTGCAGGCTGCTTTGACATTAGATTCACCTGAGATGATGGAGGAGCTTACCGAAACAGTAGCAGCTCTCAATTCTGAAAATCCGAAATATAGGCGTCTTGCCTATGAACCTGTGAGAGGACCGGGGGAGATTATTCCTAAAAAGAAGCCTTCAATTGAATCTCCTCCGGAGTTGGAAGAAAAACCATTGCCAGCACACTTGAGGTATGCTTATTTGGGTACTAATGAAACTCTACCTGTTATTGTTTCAGCTAATTTAACAGGTCCTCAAAAAGATAAACTGTTGCGTGTGTTAAGAGCCAACAAAGAAGCAATAGGTTGGACAATTGCTGACATCAAAGGCATTAGTCCATCCTATTGTCAACACAAAATCATACTTGAAGATGTTAACACACGCTCAGTTGAAGGCCAAAGGAGATTGATGCCCGTGATGAAAGATGTGGTAAAGAAAGAGGTGATCAAGCTTTTAGATGCGGGGATTATTTATCCCATTTCGAGTAGTGAATGGATGAGTCCGGTTCAGTGTGTACCGAAGAAGGGAGGAATAACAACAATTCTTAACGATAAAAATGAGGCAATTCCTTCAAGAACGGTAGTAGGTTGGAGAGTTTGCATGGATTACAGAAAGCTGAACAAGGCCACCAGAAAAGATCACTTCCCTTTACCCTTCATTGATCAGATGTTAGACAAATTAGCCGGAAGGGAATATTACTGTTTCTTGGATGGCTACTCCGGGTACAATCAGATTTACGTGGCTCCAGAGGATCAACATAAGACTACTTTTACATGCCCTTTTGGTACTTTTGCATATCGCAGAATGCCATTTGGGTTGTGTAACGCTCCTGCTACTTTTCAGAGATGCATGATGGCCATCTTCTGGGATATGACTGATAATTTCCTGGAAGTGTTTATGGACGATTTCTCCGTGTTTGGTGATGACTTTGATAAGTGTTTGGATAACTTGGAGAAAGTATTGGTTAGATGCAAGGAATCAGACTTGGTGTTAAACTGGGAGAAGTGTCATTTCATGGTTCGTGAAGGTATTGTTCTGGGTCACAAAGTTTCGAGTGCTGGATTGGAGGTTGATAGAGCAAAGATAGAGGTAATTAAAACTCTTCCCCCTCCTGTTTCTGTTAAAGGGGTAAGGAGTTTTCTTGGCCATGCTGGCTTTTATAGGCGTTTTATTAAGGATTTTTCTAAGATTGCTAAACCGTTATGCAACTTACTCGAAAAGGATTGCAAATTCCTTTTTGATGAAGCTTGCTTAGCGGCCTTCAAAGCAATCAAAGAAAAGCTTATTTCTGCTCCTATAGTGTTACCTCCAGATTGGAATTTACCGTTTGAGGTTATGTGTGATGCGAGTGATTTGTGTATGGGAGCTGTATTAGGACAGAGGAAAGAGAAAGTTTTTCATTCTATTTACTATGCTGGTAAAACTTTTAGTGGTGCTCAGATTAATTGCACAGTTACAGAAAAAGAGTTACTAGCAGTTGTATATTCGTTTGATAAATTTCGCTCTTATCTTCTTGGAGCGAAAGTTATTGTTTATACCGATCATTCCGCGATCAGATTTCTTATGGAGAAGAAAGATGTGAAACCAAGGTTAATCAGATGGGTGTTATTGCTACAAGAGTTTGATTTAAAGATCAAAGATAGAAAGGGTTGTGAGAATCAGGTTGCAGATCATCTATCGCGTTTAGAGGGTTCAGAGATGAATAGTGGTACTGAAGCAGTTAGAGAAGAGTTTCCTGATGAGAGTTTATTCGTTGTTCGAGATTATGAAGCCCCGTGGTATGCAGATATTGCGAATTTAGTGGTGAGTGGTGTCTTTCCTGAAGGTTCTACTTATCAAGAAAGAAAGAGGTTAGCTCATCGTGCTAGACAGTTCTTTTGGGAGGATCCGTTCCTCTATAAAGTTTGCGCTGACCAAATGATACGAAGATGTGTAGCAAGGGAAGAGACTCAAGCCATTATAGCTGGATGCCATGATTCGTTATATGGCGGACATTTTAAGGGAGATAGAACTGCTGCGAAGGTATTTCAATCAGGTTTTTACTGGCCTTCTCTTATTAAAGATTGTCATGAATATGTTAAGAAGTGTACGAGATGCCAGTTTACCGGAAACATATCTAAGAGGGATGAGATGCCGCGTAATAATGTGTTAGAGGTTGAGATATTCGATGTTTGGGGCATAGACTTTATGGGTCCCTTCGTTCCTTCAAATGGTAACCTCTATATCTTATTAGCCGTTGATTATGTGTCTAAGTGGGTAGAAGCGGTGGCTTTACCTACTAATGATTCACGAGTGGTGATCAAGTTCTTGAAATCACATATTTTTACTAGACATGGCACACCTAGAGTAATTATTAGCGATGGGGGATCTCATTTCGTTAATAAATATCTGAAGACTGTTCTAGAGAAATATGGAGTTAGACACCGTGTATCTACTGCATATCATCCACAATCCAATGGCCAAGCTGAAGTATCGAACCGCGAAGTCAAGTCAATCCTAGAGAAAACCGTTGGTCCTACAAGAAAAGATTGGTCAATGAAGTTAGATGATGCGTTGTGGGCCTATCGTACTGCGTTTAAGACTCCAGTTGGAGCATCTCCCTATCGTATGGTGTATGGTAAGGCTTGTCACTTACCTTTAGAGCTTGAAATGGGTGCCTATTGGGCAATTGCGCAGTTGAACTTAGATCCTATCTTAGCCGGAAAGAATCGTATGATGAAGCTTAATGAACTTGACGAATTCCGTTTGCATGCTTATGAAAATGCCAAACTTTATAAAGAAAACACAAAGAAATGGCATGACAATCGAATTCGTACAAAGAACTTTGAAGTGTGGCAAAGTGTATTGAAATATAACTCAAAGTTCAGCAATTATCCGGGTAAGTTAAGATCTAAGTGGTCAGGCCCATACATTGTGACCAAAGTTACACCTCATGGGGCGATAGAAATAGAACATCCGCTAGAGAACCGTACCTTTATGGTTAACGGTCACAGATTGAAGATATACCATGGAGGTGAAGATACCAATCGCTCGGAAGATCCACATCCCGGGGAGGTCATGTATCTCCTCGAGACTCCTTAGAAGCGTGAGGTACCCCGTCGAGCTTAACGACGTTAAACAAAAGCCAATTACTTGTATATTAGCTGAGTTTTTACATTTTTGCAATTTAGATTAGTTTGATTTTCGTTATTTTATTGTTTTTATTAAGAAATGAGGAAGGGTAGTTGTTTTTAATGATTTCAGGGGTAAAAAGGACTTGAGTTTGGGGTCGATTTGGCGAAAACAGAAGAAAAAGAGGTTGGATGTCCAGGAGAAACCGGGGACCCGGTTTCGCAAAAACCGGGAACCCGGTTTTGGAGCTGGTACCAACCATTTTAACGCAACACTTGGCGTTTTGGGGTAATGTCACAGCGTCGGAACCGGGAACCCGCATTGGCGAAACCGGGTACCCGGTTTTGGTGCTGTGATTTCTGAAAAACTCTGACCCAGCGTTTTGGTGGCTTGCGTTTTGCTGCGTTTTGGTTCGCGCCATCGACACAAAACCGGGAACCCGCATTCCACAGAACCGGGTACCCGGTTTCAGAGTTGCTGATGGTGAAATTCTCTGGTCCAGCGTTTTGGGGTGCTGCGTTTTGGCGCGTTTTCATTCGCGCCATCGAGAAAATCCGGGAACCCGCATTCCACAGAACAGGGTACCCGGTTTCGGCAAGTAAAATCCCTGACCCCGCGTCTTGGGGTCCAGCGTTTTGGTGCGTTTTGAAAAAAAAAAAAAAAAAAAAAAAGTCCACAATTGATTTTCCGCGCCGTCACAGCGACGCGGAACCGGGAACCCGGTTTGCCAAAACCGGGAACCCGGTTTGCCAAAACCGGGAACCCGGTTTGAAAGCTGTGAGAGGCGGTTTTGGATGTTTTAACCTAGTTTTTTTAGCCTCTTCTGCAAGTTTTTACCTAAAACGCACCAATAGCCTCCCCACCTCCGAAATTCATCTACCAAAACACTATATATCATCAAATCCTACCCTCTTTCACCACAAAAACATAAGATCAACTCACCTCCTCTCCAAAATAACATCAAATCCTTAGTTTTTCCCAAGATTCTTCTTCAACCAATTCCTTAAATTAAACCCAATTCTTTCTTCTCCCATACAGATTAACCAAGACCCATCTCATATTTCACCTAGTTCTTAAATTCTTAAACCTCAAAACATCAAAATTCTAAACTTTTCCCTAAGTTTTTCATTGTTTGAAGTTTTGAGTTTTGGGTGAAAAGAGATGACTAACAGAACCGGTGATTTCCAAAGAACTGCTCCTAGAAGAAAGACCACCATTGGTGGTTCTCAAGAACAAGCTATTGAGATTCCTGATTCGCGTCCTAAACGAAAAATTGACGAAGTTAAGCTTGATTCTAACAGAAAAGAAGTCACGGGTCAAAAGAGAAGATTGATTGATGAGATTGAAAGTGAGAAGGAACCAGAAGAGGAAATTACGAAGAACATTGAGAAGGAAACTGAACAAGAGATTCCGGAAGCACCCGTTCAAAAACCTCCGCGTATGAAGATGTGGGCCCACAAGCCTAAGAGGGTTTACACTTGTTGGAATACTCAGGTTCGTGAAAGAATTGAATTTTTGAAATTTGGTGAGGAGACGAATTTTCCTAAGGGTATTATGAGTAGTGATTACAAGGAATATGCTGTGACATGTGCTAAGTTTGGTTGGAAAGAGTTACAAGAAAGGAAGCTTGAGTTTATTCCTACTTTTGTGCGAGAATTTTACGAAGGTTTAGCTACCTCCCATGATGCCATTGATATCCGCAAAAAGGTAGTTCCTTTCTCTATTGAACGAATTCGGAAATCATTGAAACTACCCAACTTTTCTGGAACATGCCCCTTCCAAGAAATTCTTAATGACCCTTCTTTTGATTTTGAATCCCTTTGGGGGACCGTGCTTTTTAATGGGACTAGCCCAATTCCTGAAGGTGAAAGGTATCCTGGACAGTTTTACAGCAGTAGTTTGACACCTCGTGCTAAGGTTTGGTCTCGTTTCATAATACCCACTTTCTTTGGTATTAAACACACTTCCGAGTTGAAGAAAGAGCACATATTTGTTATTAAGTGTATTTTGGAGGAGAAACCAATTGATGTTGCTAAGATCATTTATGATACAATCATGGAGTTCGCGAAATCACCAATGAAACAACAAAATCTGAAGTTTCCTTGTACTATTACTCAGTTGTGTCTAGACGCAAAGATTCCGTGTAAGGACGCAGATATTGATACTATTTCAGTTGGTGTGAGTATAGCTTTGAGCACAATCAAGAACATCCATGAAGAAGCAACGCGAACTACAAGAAGTCCAAGAACTCCTCAATCAAAGAAAGCGAAAACTGTTCCTGAGTTGGAGTCCAAGATTCAGATGTTGGAAGAGAATCAGGAGAAAATGATTGCTACCTTGGGAAACGTTACAAAAGAATTGGACCTGCTTCGAAATTTAATCCTCGGCGTAAATACACTTCAAAACGCGATTTATGATGCTGTTACGCGAGATAAAGGTCCAGAACGCAACACCGATAACCAGCCTCGCGCTGGTTAAGATACGTTTTCTAAACGTTCCTCTTAGTGTAGATTAGTTTAAATGCTTTATTGAGTCTTTTCGAGTCGTGGGGACACGACTCATTTTTGAGTTTGGGGTGGGGTTCGTTGCCTCATCCCAATTTTTATGTGTTATTTGCTTTATTTGCTTTCAATAAAAGAATTTTTGGAGTTGCGTTTGACTGTAGAAATTTCTAAATATCCCTTTAAGCATACTCTTGATAAATCTATGATAGTAAATAGTGGACTTTAGGGATTGATATAAAACGCACTTACAATTGCATGCGAACATAGGTAATTGATAAGAAAAATTAATGAACAATGCAAATGAAGTAAGCTTGTACTAAAGGAATATGTTTGGTGTGTAGAACGTGAAATCTTAATTAGTAGAGAACCCACCTAGATATGAACTAAATACAAGCTATGTACTTAGGAAAATGATAGGGGCAGTTCTTTGTTAGCCATTTGTGCCTTTTTAGCCTTCTATCCCTTTGTTAATTATTATCCGTCTTAGCCCACTTTGAGCCTTTAGCCTTTTCTTTGTAGCCACGATATAAGCCATTATCCCTTAGATTATTAGGCATGACCATATGACCCGCACTTGAATCACAATCCTGAGACATGTCTCGAGCTTGAGTTTGGGGTGGTGGGACCACATATGGGGAATTTAATGGGTTGGGATCGATGTGCTTTCTATTGTAGCACAATTGCAGATGATATATACTTGTAACCCTTTGCCGGGAATGAGAAAAAGTGAAAAAGAAAGAAAAAAAATGAAAAAAATGAAAAAAACCATACAGTAGGAACCGGGAACCCGGATTCATCAAAACCGGGAACCCGGTTTGCTTCTGTAAAAAAAAGAGAAAAAGAGAAAAGAAAAGAAAAAGAAAAATACATATGAATAAAACATCCGGCAAAGTGGAATTTTTTCTGAAAATCATCTTGTTTATAGTGGGTAGACATGGGACGCTAAATTGTTGCGTATATGGGTGAGTGAGAACATCTTTTAAGCGTTAACTCAAGCTCGAGGACATTGTTGATGGTAAGTGAGGAGAGAGCCAAAAGCTCACTTCAAATTTACCAAATATACATCCACACCCGTCCTTAAGCCAATATTATAACCGTAAAGACCTCGTGATTCCTAAGTGCATAGTGAATTTATAATTCTGTTGATAGGGAATACACTAGGTGGAGCGTTCAAAGCGAGTTAGGATTAATGACCACCCTATAGCCATCATACAGAGATGAGTACAAGTGTAACCTTCAAGCATTGCGACTTTAATTTTATGATTGAGATTATTTATGTTTGATGTTGCATGATTAGTGTATGTGTATATTAGTTTCTAGAGTTTGCTATATGAGATTTATTTTGAGAATTGCTTTAGGGTTTATTTGCTAGCTTCTACTTGTTTATACGTTTACTTCTACCCCTTTGTTTTGTTTTACTTTGTCGGGACGACAAAGGTTTGAGTTGGGGGTCTTGATGTCTCCCTAATTGTTCTTATTTTCGACCCTTAGGAGACATCATTTTTGGTGTTTATTTAATTAATTTGATAGACTTTTGGACTAAATTTGCAATAATCCGGAATTACCTTTTTATTTCTAGCATTTTCAATTTATAAAACTTTTGCGCGTAATATTGGTATTTTTAGTGTAAAGTTTACAGGTTTTAGATGTTAGCTAGGAGAGGAATCCGAGGAGAAAGTCAAAGATCGTGAATTAGAGTCAAGACTTGAAGATAAATCCCGAAGATAATATCTTTAGAGCTGAAAATCCATTTTCCAGGCCATAGATTGCTGATTTCGAGGTGCTTAAGCGATGATTTAGCCGCTGACCTTTGAAGAGAAAACATTCCTTATCGAGTTACGGAACTTTAGCAACTGGAATGAGGTCAATCGGAGTCATAACGCATCGGGAAAAGCCGTTTTAGTGAAAGTGTATCAGCAGTTACGGGATTTTGGGGTTAGAAAGTGGGCTTAGACATTTAATTAATATTCTATTTTCTGGTCCAAGCCCTAGAACGAATTTATGCTTATAAAAGGAGGTCTGGACTTCTATTTTTCACACAATTCACATTCCACAAGATTAAAACACCAGAGAGAAGCAACAAAAGGAAGAAAGAAGAAGCTACAAGAGCTGGAGTGGGTCTATAGCTCCGTTCGTAGTCATTCCAATTCCGGAAATTAGGTTCTTTTTATATTTTAATTTTGTAAACAATATGAATTCCCTTTATTTTAATTTAGTTTTTAATTTTAATATGAGCTAAGCTTTTAATAGTGCTTGAGAACAAACAATGGGTGAATCTTAATTTTATGAAATAACGAATGTTGAATTTGGGTTTATGCTAAATTAAATTAGATTGGGTTTATTACTATTTTCGATAATTTGTGATTATTTACTGATTTTAGAGTCGCGAACTAAGATTAGGTATTAGTATCTAAGCTATTCCACATAAGTGGCGCGTGGATCATCCTGACGGAGGGTTTAGGTATAAAATTAATTATTCAATCTAGGATAAAAGCTATTGATTCTGACGAACTTAGTTAATTCTAGGGCCAATGAGGTAAAACACTTAATCATCCAACGGTGGATCATATTTACCCTGACGGGACTAGTGACACTTTAGGATCGCCTTATAGTCCACCCTGACAGGGGTATAAGGAATTTAGAATCCTGACCATTGTAATTGACCAATTTAGCCCTTAAACAACATAAGTTAGGAAGTAAGACTAGGAGGATCCTTGCGTTCTCAAGTACTACATCTCATATTGCGTTTTCACTTATTTTACTTGCGTCTTAGCTTTACTTGCATTTAATTATTTGTCTTTTATTCATTAGCTTTAATCAACAAAACCAAACAAACATTTTATTATCTCTTACTTTCATAAGTGCATCAATCACTACTTGCTAAACATTGTGGTCAACCATCCGTCCTTGGAACGAATCTGTATTATCATACATACTACTTGGGACAACCGTACACTTGCGGTTGTGGTTCGATTAGCATTTGCATTTATTTTTAGAACACACAAAGGACCACCATCGCCGCCCTTGGATCCATTTCGTTCGAATCCGGCCCACCATCACTCCGAGCGACCATTTTGTTCTAATCTGGCACATCATTAAAGTCGCCGAACTCCGTCGTGACTCAAACTCAGGCCCACTCAAACACGACATCAACCCGACGATCTACATCAACATTTCGCTCCTCTCTAAATTCCAACCAACTATCTCCGTCAGTGATACCCCTCTGTGATTCCGACAAACTCGCCATTATCAACACCACCCAACTCCGATGATGCAACTTCCGGACACCAGCATCAAACTTAAGCCCACAACCATCATCACATGCCCAAAACCAGGCCCAATTCGAAACTCCATCTCCGCCATCATCGACAACATTCAAAACATCGGCAAAAATTATGTCGCTGATGATTTACAGCTAGTGGGGTACTTCATCAGAATATCCAGATGGTAGTGATGTGATTTATGATGATGATATAAGAGCTATCCCTGGCGGTGATGTATTGAGTAATTCATCAAAAACTAATTTCAAAACAACAAGGGATGTAATGGCTTGCTTGATTGATTTCAGAATAGCACAAGTGTTCAAGTGATTGATTTTAGTCTAAATCAAGAGATGCAATGGCCGGTAATGGCCGGGGGTGTTGTTAAACATTCTGATTATCTCTAAATATTACTCACGTTGTGTCGTAGTAAATTTCTCTCTACTCCCTCTCCTCACCAAAAAACACAAATCCTAAAACACAAATCTTTAACGCTTCCTAATCAATTTATCACTCAAAATCTCTAAATTTTGGGTGAATCCTCAGTTGATCTAGTGTTTTTCCTACTAAAATCATCATAAACATTACATCAAAAACCTTCCCTTCTTCTTTTTCTCCTTATAGCTGCGCTTTTCCCGTCCATCTGCATCTTCTTTCTATGGATTTCTACGCACCTTCTCATCCTTTAGCTAACAATGAAGCATTGATTATTACAACTAATAACCACTCAATGTACAAACAAATCAAGGAATTTAAACTTGTGGTCAAACTCTTATCAACATACAAGGTTAACCACATATTTATCAAAAATCACATCAACAAGTACTGGTCACTCACGGAGCAAGTTGAAGCTCATAGATGTGCATTTAACACGTTCATCATCAAGTTCAAAAATGAGGAAGACATAAAAAATGTATGGACTCAAAGACCCCGGACCATACAAGGCCAACATCTAGCAATGAATGAATATAATAGCTCTGATGATAACAAAGTAACTCAGACTACAGTCTGGATACAATTAATGGGAATCCCAACAAAACTACTTACGAAATACTGCATAGAAAAATTGATGAGCTATTTTGGAAAAGTTCATTCAATCACATTACCAGAGGAGCTCAATATTGACGTAAAATATATTACCAAAGTCCAAATTGATTGGAACCTAGCAAACCCACTCTATCCAGGTATCAATTACTGCGAAACAGAAACCAAGTCCTCATGGATTAAATTCACATATGAAAACATTGGGCAAGTTTGATATGGCTGTGGCTTTTTTTGCCATGAGGAGAATAACAAGAACTACAGATGTCAAAACCCTAAGGTCATGCCTAAATTAGGGGCATGGATTAAAACATCAGCAAGGGGTCCAACATCAATCAACACACAAGCTATGAAGAACAATAAAAGGAAAATTACTAATTTCAAGGTTTCAACAAGAAATTTACCAACCATGGAACTAACTCGGAGTAACTCGGAAACTCAAGAAAATCACAAACTTAGCAAGGAACTCAGAGACGTGTCCAGTAACGCTAACGGTAACAGAGAGGCTAGTACTGGTAATAATTTCAAATTTGGTACGAATTTGATACAAGACAAAGGGAAAGGACAAGTAGTGGAAGAAAGAATTGAAGTGAGAGAGAACGGTAATGGAGAGGGTTCCATTTTGTCTGATACAATTATGAAAGAGAAGAAGACAGGCTCTAAAATTTATATAGAAAAAGAAAAGAGTTTTGACACGCTAGCAGACTGTTTCGTCAAAAAATTCAATACTCCCTCAGCCCAAGTAAATGACATTGTGTTTGGCTCTTATGTCAGCCCAACACGTTTTATTAAAAGCCCAAATGTTATTCCTCCTAACTCACCAAAACCCAACCCAATTTCATCTCTTATCCCGTCATCTAACTCTAACCTCAACAACCCAACTCTTTACCCATCAGAAATCAATAACCCTAAATCCCCATACTCGATCGTATCTCCTGAACCTACCACTCATACCTCATCCACCGTCATTAATGCACCACCACACCATACCTCCCCAACTTCAAATGGCTTCACCATTCCCAAACCGTCTTTACCTGTTAATTTCCCTATTTCTTTCTCAACAACAACCTTATTCAGGGACAGTGTGAACAATGAGGGCTCTCACATATATAATTTGAAGAAAAAATTCTTTGGAGATTCTAACATTATAACCTCAATCAACTTGGGTTGCTCTATTACCAGTTATAGGATCTTACCATTTCGCCCAAGTACTTATTCTAAATAATAATCATATTAAGAAAGATAGGCGCTTCTATTTTGAAAATAGGTTGTTGGAAGAAGCTGAATGTCTGGCTATTATTAAAAGGGTTTGGGAACTTAAAAAAAATCCCCAATGTTTTATTTAGAAATGCTTTATCTTATAAACTAGAAAAGTGTAAAACCCTTTTAACTAAATGGAGTTAGACTAAATTCAACAATAACAAAAAAATGATCAGTAAATACATTAAAAAATTAGAAACTATTTATAATGATCCCCTTACAAAGATTGGAATGAATATAATAACATTATTAAACAAGTTGAAGAAATATGGAAAAAAGAGGAAGATTTTTGGGCCTCTAGATCTAGAAACCTTTGGTTAAATATAGG
Organism: Nemophila menziesii; assembly: GCA_029959085.1. NCBI lineage: Eukaryota > Viridiplantae > Streptophyta > Magnoliopsida > Boraginales > Hydrophyllaceae > Nemophila > Nemophila menziesii. The sequence continues at coordinate 2,290,383 of JARWIR010000044.1, forward strand.
GGATAGAAATACATCCTTTTTCCATGCCTCAACTAAAGAAAGAAGGAAAATAAATACTATAACTAGACTTTTCACTGACAATGAAACTTGGGTGGAAAAATTTACTGATATTAATACGGAAATTAAGAACTATTTTAATAATATCTTCAAAACAGTTGGTAAGAGAAACTATGAACCTATTTTGGCTAATATACACCCTATTGTCTCTGATCATATGAATGATAAACTTAATAAGAAGCTTGAAATTGAGGAAATTGAAAATGCCATTAAAAAATTAGGGTCTAACAAAGCCCATGGCCCTGACGGTTATTATCCTGGCATTTTTTACAAGAAAATTTGGATAATTATTAAACTAGATGTTATTAAAATTATCAATAACTTTTGGTACAATGAAGGTTTGATTGATGATAACAATAAAACTTTTATCTCCCTTATCCCTAAAATTGCGAAGTCCATTAATATTAAACACTTTCGCCCATCAGTTGTTCAAATTTTATATATAAAATTGTAGCAAAAATCCTGGTGAATAGATTGCAACCGGTTTTAAATGTCTTGATTGATGAAAATTAATCAGCGTTTATACATGGACGACATATCCAGGAAAACACAATGGTGGCGCATGAAGTTATTAACTTCATAAAAAACAAAAGAGACACTAAGAAATACTATATGACTATTAAGACGGATATCCAAAAGCGTATGAAAATGTTGAATGGGATTGCCTCCGAGATATTATGCTTAAAATGGGTTTTAATACTAATTGGGTTAGCAAAATCATGAGATGTGTTAATTCAGTTTCATATTCTATCCTTATTAATGGTTCTCCTGTTGAAATTGATAAACCTCAAAGGGGTTTACGCCAAGGGGACCCACTCTCGCAATTACTCTTTTGTATTACAACTCAACTCCTTTATACTCTTATAACAGATAAAAAGGATAAAAACATTATGAAGGGGATTAAAATTGCTAAAACAACCCCCACTATTATGCATTTACTTTTCGCTGATGATAGTATATTCTTTATGAATGCTACTAACTCAGAAATTGAAGGGTTTAAGGATGTGATTAACAAATATAGCTATGCTACGGGTATGAAGCTTAACTTAAATAAGTGTGGTATTAAATTTATCCCTAATACACCTGATATTTTACAAAATATCTTTTCTACAAGACTTAATATGCATATTACCAATAACCATGGTAATTACTTAGGCTTACCTACTGAATGGAGTCGTACCAAAGTCAAGGATCTAAATTCTCTAGTTGAAAAAACTTTACAAAGGACAGAGAATTGGAAAAATCTTTTTCTCTCCTCGGCAGGTAAAGAAATACTTATCAAATATGTTTTACAAAGTTTACCAAATTACTACATGTCATCTTATCTTATTCTCCAAAAAATTTGTGATCTTATTACCTCACAAATCTCAAATTTCTGGTCGGGCAGTAATGGTAAGAAAAGAGTACATTGTGATAAATGGGATAACTTAACAAAGAGTAAACACTCAGGGAGGCTAGGATTCAGGGATTTACACCTCATTAATTTGGATCTATTGGGTAAACAAGCTTGGAATATCCTTAACAAACAAGATTATCTATTATTCAAGGTACTAAAAGGTAAATATTTTCCCACTGTCTCCTTTCTTGAAGCTCAATTAGGATACTCACCCTCTTCAGGTTGGAGAAGTCTATTGAGTGGAAGAGACACTATAAAAGAAAACATAAGGTGGAAAATAGGAGACGGTAATAATATTAATATCCATAAAGACATATGGATATACAATACGAATGAAATTATTAAACCCAAAAAGGGAGTTGCTATAAAGGTAAAAGATCTTATGAAAAACAATGATAGAAAATGGGATGAAAAAATTATTAATGATGAATATAATTCTGATATAGCTACGAGAATATTAAATACTTTTATCCCATATTCTGGAGGGAATGATACACCCTGTTGGATTAAGGATCAGGATGGAATATATACTGTTAAAAAGAACTACCAAACTCTTAAAGAAGCGCAAGATATAATAGTCAATATTAAAAATGCGAGAAAACCCTCCTCATCTCATCACATATCTTCAGATATATGGAATATGATGTGGAATTTAAAAATAGCCCCAAAAATTAAGAATTTTATGTGGAGGGCCCTCAAAAACCTATTACCCACAAATGAGAATTTTCACAATAAAAAGGCCATAAGATCTCCTTTATGTGATATTTGTAATAATGGACATTTATATTAAATTGTGAATGGACGAGGGTCATTTGACTTGCTTCTGATTTAATATCCAAACTTGCAACCAGAATTCATCTAGAATGGATTCTTGGATGGCAAGTATATATGAAGGTATGGAAAATCAAAAGGCAGGTAATAATTATACTATGGAAACAATTTGTGTATTACTGTGACAAATTTAGAAAGCCAGAAATGATTATAAGTATAAATATATCCAACTGGACCTATTAACTATTATAAGAAAAGCTAATATTGAGTGGGATGAGTACAAAATTATCAACCTTCCTAATGATGTTAATAATATACTAAAGAATAAAAAGAATAATCTACCCATTTTCCATGAAACTGGGAATGAGATTAATAATATCAGTACTTTGATTTGCGATAAGAATTGGATCCCTCCACCAATTTTTTTTATAAAACTCAAATGTGATGCAGCTTTTATTAATAATAAAGTTGTAATTTCGTATATTAGCAGGGACTATCTTGGCAATGTGCTGGAAGGCAAAGCTTGGGATATATGCCCTGACGCTCCGATTGAAGCTGAAGCGCTTGGTATACTTAAAGCTTGTGTAATTGCTCGTGATTTGAAAGATTCAAGGACAATTATAAAAAGCGACTGCCAAAAAGTTATGATTCCTTTAGAGATGAACAATTTTATTCATATTCTTAAGATTTGTAATATTATTAAAAGTATTTACTTTGTTTCTGAAATTTGTAAGCCTATCTTTAAGTGTATTAGTAGAGATAGGAATGTTTTATCCGATAGGGTAGCGAAAAGTAAGCTTCTTAGCAACACTCTTTGCTAACAATTGTGTGTTAACCCAAGTAGGCTAGGTTTGATAACAAGAACTAATGCCTATCTCTCCAGGATAGGTTGATTTGTAACTGTTTTTTATTAATATATTATGTTTGGAACAAAAAAAAAACATTCTGATTCAAAAATGTTAGAAGAAGGGGCGGATGATTACTTGGAAGATCGGATTGGACGAAGCCTATTTACTGTTGCTCGAGAAAAATCAAACGGTAGGGGTGAAGTCTTGTCGTGTTCATGATCTGCTTCGTTAATTCGCCTTGACCAAATCAAGGGAACTAAAATTTATGCACCAAATAAAAAGGTATGATGAGCAATTGGATTCCTGGTCAAGAACTTAAAGATTTAATATAAATCGCCTTTGCATCTATTCCAAGATCCATCATTTCTTCAACTTGCTAGTTGCGCCTCGTGGTCCATATGTTCGTTCACTGCTCTTTTTTGGTGCTAGTGTTATGTCTCCAAGTTATTTTTATGATATCTCCTTCATTTTTCTCAACTTCAAGCTTTTCCGAATATTAAAATTTAAATATATCAACATAGGCAATTCTTTTGAAGGGATTGATCTGATTCTTCATTTAAGATACTTAGCAGTTCAAGGCACAATGGTCTCTATTTCGTCATGGATAGACAATCTTTCCAACCTCGAAACTTTTTGTTTCAAATCATTAGAAGATAAAGTTGTGGGGGCTTTTGGAACAAGTAATTGCAGAAGCACTACACAACTACACCACTAATCTATATGTAATTTCAGAACCCACAGTTTCTGAAATTAGGGTTCTTCATGTTTCTCCAATTTGTTGGAATGATTTTATGGATGATGTTAAGTTTAATTTTGTTTTAACTTTGTGTATATATAGGTTAGTTTATTATGAAATACCAATTTTACCATTTTCAATTATTGGATTTTGTTAATTAAATCAAGAAAATCAAATTTTTTAATTATAAAAATTGTGCACATGAACAACACCATGACAAACTAACGCGGATTTTTGACGGTTCCGTTAACAGTGTAACGAGTCACGAAAACTAATAATGGACAGTGGGGGGTAAGTTGTCAAAGAGGGGGTATTGGATGCATTTACTCTTAGTAAAAATATTTAATTTTACACCAAATAATAATTACTCATTAATTTAATTTACGGAAGTATTAAAAAATTATTGTTACATTCTATTTTAAACCAATTATTACTCCTTATTTAATGTGTATTTAATATTCAATATTAATTTTTCTTAATTAACATCTTGAATTGAATACATGTTAAGGAATTTAACAAATAGGCAACTTTTCTTTTATTTGTTTCGTACAATTTCATTTTCAAATTTAATCATCATTCCCTTATAATCCTCTACCATCATTTTTAATCATAATAAAAGAAATAAGATAAATATAAGGTAATGAATAAATCTTGTGACCCTATACTAATTTTTAAGATAAACAACCAGGAAGACATGTTTTTTAGTATAAAGGTGACTAACCATAGCTAAAGAAATGATGAATCACACCTATGCCATTTCAGTTGTACTATATAAAACATGAAGGTTAAGATTTACCATAACAAATAACAAACAAAAAATAAAATTGTTAGAAATTACAAAGAGGAAATAGTAGATTATATAATAAGTTAACGGGGTTCATATGGAGATGGGAGACTAACAATTTTTGGTAGGAGGACGACCACCTAATAATAAAAAAGACTCCTTTTCAGGCGAGAGTTTAAATCGTGTTTAATATATTTATCTTTAAACATATTTTAAATTATTTGATAATATATTTAATTCGATAATTTTGAACTTTATGTGTTATTTTTTATCTGAACTATATTGTCTCGCAATTATTGGATTAATTGTATTATTTCGTTATCATTGGATTAATTGTATATTTGCGTTATCACGACCTACTTCGTCATCTATCCATAAATTTGTTAATTGTTATCTTTTTTGAATCGGGCTACGTAGTCGTTTCATATTTGATATTTGATATATCTATCGATTGATCGTTCGACATGATATAATCGTGTTACACTGGACGGTGGCAGGTTTGCTAGGGTTAACACTACTATCATGATCTTTTCCCAATGTGTATGTGACAGAGAGTTCCTTGGCTAGTGATTCGTAGGTTCGGTTTACCCGAGGTATTACCAGTGGGAGTGATAAGGGATCGAGAGTTATGACAGGAGTCATATAGGCAAGACAACAGTATCCTTTGCAATGTGATTATTACTTGCTAGTGTATATAGCTTGCTCTGGGTAGGATGGGCTACCTAATGGGATACATAAACTTATCTAATTTATTTATTTATCGCTTTATAAATGTTTAATATTTATTTCAGACATATATTATTCAATGAAAACATCTTAAATATAATTACTGCCCTAGGTTAAACTTTTCATATGGCCATTATTTATTTTTTCACTGAGCCAGTGGTAGCTCACCCCCTTTTTCCCGCCCTTTCATGTAGGAGATTACTTATGTATTTGGGTAGTGGTTAGTAGCACAATAGTTGATTGTAGAGAAGGAATAGATTTGTGTATTCATTAGTTGTATTTATTTCATTTAATTGTGTAATATAATAAATAGTTAATTATTTTAAAATAATTTATATTTTTCTACTTAATAGACATGTTTTTTGGGACATTGATAAGTTGGTATCAAAGCTTAGATTAGTCTCTAAGTGTTAGTGAAGATAGGATTCTCAGACTGTGGGAAATGGGTAGAGGAATTAAAATAAAGCCGATAAATATTAGGAATTAATCCGGTTAGTGGTTGTCACTTAACCAACCCCAAGATAACTCGTGAGGTTGATCTCTTGTCTATTACTAAATATGATGGTCTTTTCTTGAGTCTGGTCAGTTTGAAATTTGTCATTGTTTTGGTTCTTAGATTGGCCTATATTTGGACATTTATGGTTTTAATAGAAATTTAACCAGAAAATAATTATTTGATTCTAGTTGTGTGTTTAAATTTTTTGTGTACCCGTACTCGATAGTTTGGGGCATATTAATAGGATTTATATTTGTTACCTTGTTAGTTGTTAAAACTGAAGTTAGTTATAAAAAAATTAATTAGAATTGAAACAAAAATTTAACAGTGAGTTGAATTTCGTGGGAGAAATTCTTTTAAGGGGGAGCGAGTGTAATATCCTGTATAAAATTTATTTAGCATTATATAATTCTAATTAAAAAATTAATTTAAAAAAATGAAAAAGTATAACAAATAATAATTACTCATTAATTTATTTTACAAAAGTATAAAATAAAATACTGTCACATTCTATTTTAAACTAATTATTACTCCTTATTTAATGTGTATTTAATATCCAATATTAATTTTTTTAATTATCATCTTGAATTGAAAACATGTTATAGGAATCTCGTAAAAAAACATATTAAAGGAAAATAGTCAACTTTTCTTTTATTTGTTTTGTACAATTTCCTTTTCAAGTTTAATTGTCATTCCATTTTAATTCTCCACCATCATTTTTAATCATAATAAATGAAATAAGTGTTGTAAAACAAGAAACAAAAGTATAAGATAATGGAGATGTTTTATTTATCTTATACAACCAAAAAGTATAGAAAGAGCAAGATCAACTAGCCTTCATATAGAGAATTATAAAACCCTTGGACTAGCCTACTAATTATACCATTATATAGGGTTAAATATGTGAGTTACAAAGAATACATGGGAAAAGTAACAAAACCTCTCAATTACTCTAGAATAATACCCATTAATTATAATATTTTAGAAAACTTCCCCTAGGGTAATATTTCAAATACACCATTTGATGTTGCCTCGTTAAAAATCTCGCTAGTAAAACCCAATGGGAAAAAACTAGTCAAGGAAAAAAGAGTGCAACGCGTATGCATCTATTGGATAATGAGATTCCAAAAATGTAGCAACAGTGTTGCATCTATTAGGGATGGAAAAGGTAGCAATCCCTATTCCAAAAATGGTCAAAATAGGATCAAAGACCATTAATTGCATATTTATTGGATATGCTTACAACAGTGTTGCATATATATTCCTGGTACACAAATCTTGTCATGTTGACATTCACGTCAATACGATAATTGAATCAAGAAATGCACATTTCTTTGGAAGCAACTTTTCCGTACAAGATCGCACTAGAATCTGCTTTCTTACAAAAGAATGCACGATGCAATTCAAGAAGAGCAAGATCAAGAATCATTGTCACCCAAAGCAATGGCATAATAAATTTGGTAGATTCATGATCTCGAATAATTTCAAGATCAATGAATATGACAAATGTGTTTATGTACAACAAAATGAGACAGGATATGTTATTGCTTGTTTATATGTGGATGATATGTTAATCATTGGAAGTAACAATGATGTAATTACATTCTCCAAAAGAATGCTTTCAAGTCAGTTTAGAATGAAAGATTTAGGCCTTATGGATGTTATTTTGCGTATTTATATTCTTTGAACATCTGAAGGTATTGTATAATCTCAGTCACACTATGTTGAGAAATTATTAAACCAATTTATTAATGGTGACACAAATATCGCCAACACACTTGTTGATGTACATTTAAATTTTGCTAAGAACACTAGTAATAAGATCAACCAGTTGGAGTACTCTCGGATTATTGGGAGTCTCATGTACCTACCAAACTACACTAGGCCAGATATAGAACATGCAATAAGCAATCTAAGTAGGTTTACACATAATCCGGGGAAGAACCACTTGATTACAATTGTAAGAGTTCTAAGGTATCTCAGATACACTATGAACAAAAGTTTGTTGTACACAGGATATCCAGTTGTACTATAAGGATACAATGATGCAAACGTGACATCAGACTCCACCAACTCAAAATCCACAAGTGGATTTGTCTACATTTTAGTTTGAGCAGTCGTGTCTTGGAAATCCACTAAGAGAATGTGCATAGCCAGATCCACTATGGAATCTGAGTTTGTAGTTTTAGACAAAGCTGCTGATGAAGCCGAGTGGCTTTGGAATTTTTTACAGGATATTCCTAATTGACCGAAACCTGTGTCAGCTATCTGCATACATTGCAATAGTCAGTGCCATTGGTAGGTCACTAAACGAGATGTATAACAGTTAGTCTAGACATATACTTCGTAGACACAATATTGTTAGACAACTGCTCTCAAACGGAGTTATCACAGTTTATTACGTTCAATCAAAGGATAACATAGCGGATCCACTGAACAAAGGTCTACAAAGAGAGCAAGTGTGGGTGTTGTCAATGGGAATGGGTCTTAAGCCAACGAAAGTTGAGTTACCATGATGGGAACCCTACCTAGCATAGTGGAGATCCCACAATCTAGTTTCAAAGGGAAATATGAATCATGAAACTGTAACTTGGTGCGATGCACTGTGGGAAGACCTTCCCAAACCATTCCTAGGACAAAATTAAACTGTGCTTCCTGTAAAAGTGAAGGATAAGATAAACTTTTAATGGTTCTTGTATATTCTGTAACATAAGACGAGTAATGCAGAATACTCTCGACAAGAGACCACATATATGAATAACATGGGTAGGGGCCTCCCAACGAGAATTTTAAAGGCGAAATTCCCTGAGGGTTACTCATGAAATACCTGGAGTTGTCCAAGACCGTAAATGGACACAACTATGAGAACTAAATAATATTTAAAAGTACACTATGTAATCTCGTTAAAAAAACAATTTGTGTAAGGAATAAAAAAAATTAAGACCATATATATGTGCTCTTCGTATTTTAGGCTATATATAGAAGCACAAATCTCTAAGAGAAGAGGTTGAAGTTAGTTGGGAGTAGTTTGTCAACATTGAAACTGTATGAGTAGGTGTGACCAAATTGAGTTGGGGTAGGAACATGCTATGCATTTGAGTTGGTAGATAAAAGTCATTTGTTGAGCTCTTAGGTCAAACTTCCTGAGTCATCGCATTTTTTTAGAAATATCCTTTTTAGAAAAGAATTACAAAATCCTCGTTAAGTTCTTCAAATTCATAAGTATAGTGAACAAGTTCCCCTTCACAATTGTTTTAGTTTTGCTCAAACTATTTTTTTATGGTATATATCATTATTTTCTTTGGATAGGTCATAGAATAAAATGATGATATTACCCTTATGATGAGACATAAACTATCTTTCTATTTAATTATTACATATTTCTTTCAATGTATTCTATTTAAAATTTAATTATTATAATTTATATAATTTAACTATATTAAATCTATAAATCAATTGCCACATCTTAAATAATAGGTTGATGGTAGGGGCAGAGCTGTGTGTTGAGGAGGGGGGGCCATGGCCCCCCTGAAATTAAAAAAAATAATAATTACAACTATCCAAGAATTAAAAAAAATTAAATACATAATTAACCTTTAAGTTTTTATAAAAAATTCATTTGGCCTCCCCTAACTTTTAAAATTTATTATATTAGACTTTAAATTATTTTATTTATAAGATTTTTTATTTTTTATATAAAAAAATATATGTTATTGTTGTATATAAAAAAATTATAGGATATATAAGACAATCAAAGATTGTTTAGAAGAACAAAAGGTATACAAATACCATTCTAATATATCTCAAGATTTATGTATACGCGTTTTTTGTCTTCTAAAGACTTTCATGTGATTTTTCTTATCGCACGATACATATTAATAAATTTACTTTACCAAAAGACACACATGAAGTACTATATAAAACTTTCAGGCAAATATTTTCCACCAAAAAATGTACTTCATATTCACATAGACTGTGTAAGTATGATTATGCCTGACTACGTTTTTTAATATTTGACTAATTAATTTTTCTAGCCGACATTATAGAATGGATTTTGGTTCAACATCCTCGTTTTTATTTAGTAACTTATACATGATCACTTGCACATATATATTTCTATAGTAATATAATTGAATGAGAATTTTTTATCTCAATTTCTCAATAATGAGAAAATATTCATATACCTGTTCTTTAATATATTATCTACATTATTTCATTATAATTTGAGAAATGTCAACTTGCTTATTATGCTCAATTTTATGTTATTTTAGAACCGGTAGGTCGACCACGTTTTACGCGTTGCAATGTATATTCTTTCAAATGAAATTAACTTGAGCAGAATCTTTTCAAGCTGAATACGTGACTTAGTTTTTATGAATGCATCTTATTTGTACATTGAGCTCACATTGAGCTCTTTATTTATTTATGAGGATGAGGATACAGTTTTTAAAATATTATACAGCTCTCCCTCTTATCATGAGAATCTTGTTTTATGCATCGTATTTCAGTATACATATTTTTCATGTGGCAAGCCCAAGATACATATCAATCATTGTAGATTTAAAATAAATTCTCATATTTGTTGATGATCTCATATTTTTGTATAATGGTGGAACATTTATAATTTATGTTTCACAAGTAACAAAAGATAGATGTATGCTTTTAGTCTTTGACCAATAAGGGTATTCATGATTTGTAGTTTGAATTTTTCAATATTACCGTATATATGTAAATAATTTTATGTCGATAAGTTATATTAGGAGAATTCATAACCAATTGTCTAGCGATTTTCTATTGTAAGAAAATATATATTCTGATAGATCATATATTTCTCTCCCTGAATTTGACTATTGATTTTAAATAGTACAAACAAAAAAGATATAGCCTAATAATATTTATTTTAGTAATTAAAAAATATTTATTTCATATTGAATATATCCAAATGACATTCATCATAAAATTATTGTGTCAGATAATTTTGTCGAGTCATATTTTTCAATTATTACACGATGATCGACTAGTCTAAAACAACATATTCAAGTAGCCTTATCGCAAGAGGGTGAGAGGTCAAATCTCACTTATAACATTTGATTATCTTGTTAGTCATATTTTAATATTAAATACTTCATAGAAATGATAATAGAATGTTCTTGTTTTCCATGCCATCAAGATTTATTTAAAAATTTAAGAGAATTTCATCTCAATATTTATTTACATGATTTAGTGATTCATTTTTTTATAAAATATTAAGATTCTAAATCTATAATTTCATAATCTTGTATAGATTTTTTAGTAATTTCAATCCACAAATTTTTTTATTGTGGTGTATTTCGATTACATGTCAAATTTATTTATATAAGCCTTATTTTTTTACTTCATTCAAAATTCAAGATATTATGGCAACAATATTGCTCAATATATGAACGAAATTTTATTGCGTTAGATTTGTTTTTATGAATAACACTTTTGTAACAAGTAGGCTTGAATAATTTCACCCATGAATTAATATCAAGTTGGACATTTTTGATGATTTCATCAATTTTTTCTCAATAGCTATGCTGTAGATCTCGATTTGGGCGCTAGGCGGTCGACCAGGGCCTAGCGCATAGGCGGGATTACACGGGGCGTAGGCCGAATTATACGGTTTAATCCCGACGTGTAATTTTGTATATTTAGTAATATATATGTAGTAATTATAGCAATTTTAACTATTTAAGTCATAAAACCATCTAACAACACTATATTAAATATAAAAATACTAAAAAATTGAGTTATAATATCAACTAAATAATTCTCGAGAATAATAAAAAAACAAAAAGGTCTATGCTGGCATGTTTTCCATTAATCGGCGCCTAGGCGGCCATTTTTTGCCATTAATCGGTGCCTAGACAGGTTAGGTGCCTATTCCACGGCGGCTAAGGCGCTAGGCAAAAAACGCCTAGAATTTTAACTAAGCGTAAGCGGCTTAGGGGGGAGTTGACGCCTAGGCGGGGAGATCTACAACATAGCTCAATAGTCAATTTTTTTATTGATAAGTTCATCCAATTTTTTTATTATAAACAACTCGAAAGTTCTTATTTTTTTCATTACAAGACGAGTTTCATATTGTTTTTAAGCAACCATAATTTATATATTAATCTTACTTTTTTATGGATCTTTACTTTTTTGGAATATATTTTCAAATAGAGATGAGGTAATCAATTATATTATAATATACATAATAAACAAAAAATAGATCTTATCCCAAGAATTACTTACCTCTATCTATATTACATAATAGGACTTACCTAATTTTTCCTATTTTTCCATTTCCCCAATTAGCTCATAATTACCCCGCTTAGATCCTTATAACTCTCAAAAACTCATTTTTACTATTTATTAATTTAAAACTCACTCTTCACACTCGCATTTGAAAAACATACAATAATAAATCTCTTCGCTCACTTTTCCACCTACTCTTCTGAACAAGAAAATAGTCGCTACTCGAAGACCTCTCAACCATCATCAACCCGTCTTGGTGAAGAACCCATTAAGGTAAAAAATTATTTTTTACCAACTATGCTCTAAATCTCTGCACACTCGCATTTATTGGAATAAAAAGCAGAAAGGAATCTATTCACACACCTTCCCAGCAAGGCGCTCTCCTATACAAGAAAACTGCCGCCACTCTAAGACCATTCTTCACCATCGTCAACCTAGCTTGTTGAAGAATCCAAATTAAGGTAAAAAATTAATTTTTACCATTGAAACTCTAAATAATTAATTTAATTTTAACCTAATCTCATCACTTTTACAATTTTATTTATAAGTATATGATATAAGTATATTATTTATTATAAACTCATCTTTACACACTCATCAAAACAAAAAAACAAAAAAGAAATCTCTTCACCTCACCTTCCTACCAACCCGCTCTTCTTCTAATCAGAAGAAAACGATGTCATAGTGATTTTTTTGTCATTACAATACAATTAAGCTAGTTAGAATTACACATTAAATTAAGAAAACTAATCGCTCCAAAAAGAGAGCAATCCTTCCATTGAGACAGATTAACGTCTCGTCTTTTAACTTAGCCAGTGCATATGTCACTGTGTTATAACAGCGCTTGATATGAAAGACCTCCCATTCGGGAAAAACGGTCAAGCAGTTCTTCATTTCGGCAATGATTGGAGAAATCTGCCATCGAAGACCTGAATCATTATAAATACCTTGAACCAATTCAAGGTATCGGATTGCAGCCGGAGTCATGAAGCTCGCCGGAGTCACGAAGCTCGCCGGAGTCACGAAGCTCGCCGGAGTCACGAAGCTCGCCGGTTCGGGTTGTTGGTTGTGTTCGAGTTGCTGGTTCGCCTCGCACCACCACCACCTAGGTTTCCAGCTTGCACTGTTCGAGAACTAAAGCTCGCACCACCACCACAGCGAATCACATCGCTGGTTTCCAGCGAAGCACAGCAAATCTTCGGCGTGAAGCTCTCCTCAAGCAGGCAGCAGATCTGGTTCGAGCTTCTCCAGCAGGCAGAAGAATGGATTTCAATGCCATTTCATCAGCTTTGAATTTTTTTTTTTTTTTTTAAGAAACAGATGAACGGGAAGAAGAAGAACGGGGAAGAAGAGGAATGGGGAAGAGAGAGGGGGGTAGGGGGTGCGGTGGGGTGGGGGTGGGGGTGGGGTGGGGGTGTTATTTTATTAATTATATTTAATATTATAAAACCTATTAATGAAATTACATTTTTGTCCTTGGTTTAAATTAATTAAATAATTAATTGACATCTGGATTAAAAAAAAAAAAAAATTGTGACATGGAAATGCCACGTCACTTTTAACGGGAAGAATGGACGGAACACGTAGTAGGGGGTAACGGGTCACAAAACTAAATCTTAGGGGGCATCGAGGCGCATTTTAAGAGTTAGGGGGCAACCTGTCAATCGCGTATAAACCCAGGGGGCAAAAGTGTCATTTACTCTTTATACTTTATCCTTTTGATATTAAATAATTATATATTTCAGGAAGTTGGGTATAATGGTATGAAAACAAACAAGGTTTTACCTTTGCTTCATCCCTAGGTTAGAATATAGGGACCTGTAGTACAATTCTTGCATAATATAGGGATCTATATATATCTACTTTCTTTCTAGTTCTCAACATCCAGAAAAGTTCATCAGCGGCGGTCGGGTCACGTGCTCTCTATCAAGCCGCTCAAAAATAGCAAGGACATAAGGTAATATGAAATAGTATCTCAATTTTATGATTCGCTGTGTTCCTCTCCCTTGATTGAGCTTTGAATAATATTCAAACTCCATTTAATACAAGGTAAAATATTTTTTAATGAATTGTATTTAATCATTAGAAAATTAGCTTAATTAGTATTTTATTCTTTTCTTTATTGATTTTTGTAGATGAAAATTTAAAATCGAAGCAAAGTGAAGCTGGGCTTCTGTCTATGGTGAATAGTGGTCCAAATACTCACGGGTCTCAATTCTTTGCAATTATTAAAAGTACACCATCTTGATATATATATATATATATATATATATATATATATATATATATATATATATATATATATATATATATTCTTGAATAAATGATATAGTGAGGGACTATGTTGGGTAAATAAATGATATATCTGTTGGGCAGGAAACATGTTGTTTTTGGTAAGGTTGTGAAAGGATTGGATATAGTCTACAAAACAGAACAAGTAAGGACAGTTGATTGGGAAACCGAGTAGCTTGGTTAATATTATTGATTTTGGTGAGATTTCCAAGACTAAACTTGAGGATTAACTAGGACAACCAATGGTAATAAATAATACTCACATCTCATCCGTTTATCAAACATATTTACGATTAATGACATATATATATATATATATATATATATATATATATATATATTTATATCTCATTCAGGAAAAAAGAAGCACCTATTCGCCTGTGAAACAATGGGCTATGCAACTACCATTTGCAGTGATAAGACCAGAACCTTAACGTTAAAACAGGTACAAAATAGTTTGAGTTCTTTCTCCATTTCCCTTATTTTTCCTATTTTGTCAATATTTTGCAGGATTGCTAAATTTTCTTTTGTACTTCTGTAAAAGATGACTTTTGTGAAAGTATATGTTTATGGACAGAAAATGAGTAAACATGATAACAAGCCATCAGTGTATAGAACCTCTCCCTGAGTTGTCGGCTGTTAAGATTGATGATTTACTCCAAGGTCATCATGAGTATAATTCTACTATGCATTTGATTTAGGAGAAGGTAAATTTTGAATTACTTTAATTTCTATTTCAAGGTGGAGACAAGTGTGGGAATTATGGGGTTTGGGACATTGACACACAGGAGGAGGATAAAAAATGGAATCCATCCGTAGTGATAGTCATTCATCCCTTTTCAATCTCAAAGGTGCAAAATTTATCATTTCTTGAATAACTCTGTTCTTAAAATTTTATTCATATATCTAAGTTGAGATATATTTGTGCATATGTGTACATCCTACTTTAACAGGATGATTAGGAATTGACAAGGAAATATTTTAATTTTTTGTGCTCGGGAGATTATGAAATATATTCAATAGCTGGACAGGAGCATGACTCAAACTCGGATGCTTATAAAGAATAAATGAGAGTATTTCTTGGTGATTCAAATCAAAAACCAAAGCTAAAGGTTAAACATATTATAATATAATGCCAAATTTGAAAAAGTTTCAATCTTTGTAGTAGTAGTAATGGTTTTTTGATTTGTTTCGCAGATTTCATTTGTTACTTG
The DNA here is from genome assembly GCA_029959085.1 of Nemophila menziesii. Classification (NCBI taxonomy): domain Eukaryota; kingdom Viridiplantae; phylum Streptophyta; class Magnoliopsida; order Boraginales; family Hydrophyllaceae; genus Nemophila; species Nemophila menziesii. The sequence continues at coordinate 2,305,964 of JARWIR010000044.1, forward strand.
GACTGAGTATCTGCACTTGATCTGTTTTTTTATTGAGAAGCTGGTTGATTATGCTTCTTTGTTCTTATTGATGTGAATGGAATCAAAAACAGACTCATGAATTGGAATTTTGCATAGATTTTTAAAGGTATTGAGGATGTTAAGGTCAAACCCTTTCTTGATTATGAGGATGTCAAGGTCAAACCCTTACTCGATTATGAGGATGACCTTAAAATTTCCTGTTATTACTGGCGGTAAAACAAAGCCATATTAATGTAGTCTGATATTTTTTCGTAATTTAGTGTTCAAGACTCAGAGCTTTGACTTGCATCTGCTCAGTCTTGATACTCGGAATATTCAGTGTCGTGACTCTATGATGGCACAGACCACAAGTGACCCCAACCCATTCACAAATAGTGGTTGAGGTAATATATGGTTTGGGTCAAAAGTTATGCTGGATTTTATGTCTAAAAGAGAACTTGATCAGTTGTGATGTTTCTCACAAATGTCACAATTGAGAAATTGGATATTATGAATAAAAATAGAAGAGAAAGTAAGTAGAAATATGTTGGTTCCATTGTTTAATATTTGTTGCATGTTCATTGCGTTTAAGGGTATAAATAGCTCTCCTGAATTGTTGCAATAAGATTTATGAGTTTATTATATCTTCATATTGTTATTGACTTTATAGAAATAATCAAAAGAATAAAAAAGTACATTTTTTCTTGTATAACTTATAAGGTTTCCCATCATCCATTATGGAATATTTAGAACCTTTATATTCATTAAAAGTTGGTAAATATGGATGATCAGTTCTTAAAATCTTATGGAAACAAATTAGGTTTGTTCATTAGCCAAGTTTTTTGAACCTTATATTTGGTTTGTATAGATAACCAAACAAGTTCAATATACTGATATATTGCTATATAGTATATAGAGTTGTTCATAAACCTTTTAGATGTAAATATATTTAACAAAAATATATTTACCCCTCAAATATATCTACAAAAATCTACTTACTACTTAAAACTAACAGAAAATATTGTATGGTACCGAATGAGGTTGGACACTGATTTTCATATACATAATTTTAAAAAAAAATTAAGTGTCTTTAGACACGGGTTTTACCTATTATAACAATAAGATAAAAATTACAAAAGAGTCTCAAATCACATTACTTCGGTTGGTAAAGTCATGCTGGTAACATGTTGTAAAACAAAAAGCTAAAGTATAAAGATACTGGAGGAGTTTTATTCATCTTATGCAACCCAAAAGTGTAGAAGGAACATTGATCAACTATACTTTATATAGAAAATTATAAAGCCTTGGACTAGCCAACTAACTGCATCATTATATAGGATTAAATATGTGAGTTACAAAGAATACATGAGAGAAGTTACAAAACCTTTCCATTACTCTTTAATAACCCATTAAATATAATATTTCATAACAATAAGAGAAATATAAGGTAATGAATATATCTTGTGATCTAATACAAATTTTTAAGGAAAACAACCAAGAAGACACGTTATCAGTATAAAGGTGACTAGTCGTAGCCAAATAAATGATGAATCACACCTATGCCTTTTCTTTTTTATAGTCGAAAATAAAACTTCATTCATCACATAATATTACACATTAGCCAATTCTTGTTAGTTCAAAGTCATCGTCTAGTAATTTAAATAATTGGGAAGGAGGGAAGTCACTCTAAAGGCCAAACAAACCTCCTTAGAGTTTTTGTTTTTCCACCCAATCGGCTACCATGTTGTTAGATCTCTTAACAAACGAGATCTTAAGCCTAAACTTTTCTTTATAAAAGATGATATTTTTAACCAAAACTTTAGTGATACTAGCTATCTTACACTTAGAATTAAATGGTTAACAATACATAAATTATCACTCTCAATAGAAACCCTTTCAGTTGGATACTTTGAAGCCATCTTACAAGCAGCTAAAATACCCCTCCCTTCTGCGTCTTCAATTGATGTCGAGTTAATTTCCTTAGCAAAACTTTCAACAATTTGTCCTGTATAATTCCTTAAAGCACAAGCAAAGGCATCTTTTTAGTAGCTCTACTAATATCAAAATCACAATAATAAGTTAAAGTATCAACTGCAGGAGATAGGTTGATATTATCTCTGCTCAAAATATTAACTCTGTTGAAGTTAGAGCTATTATTTTTTTCCATATTAGCCTCAGTATTATATGCGTTGGCTTTAGAATATTCATCATAGGCTATAAGAGTTTTTTTTCAATGTATTAAGAGGGTACAATTCCTTTAAATAAGAATTCATTTATTCCCTTCCAAATAAACAAAACTAAAAAGAATGAGATTTCTCTCAAATCTGGGATAATGTCTGCTCTATCAATAAAGCATAATCTCACAAAGGATATCCATTTCTGAAAAATAAAGGTTGGTTCCACAAATGAATTGAAACTTAATGTGTTAGCCAACCAAATTGCTCTAGCACAGGACACCAAATTCCTCTTCAATGAAGCTTGCATGGCGGCCTTCAAAGCAATCAAGGAAAAACTCATTACCGCTACTATTGTATTACCACCTGATTGGAATATGCCATTCGAAGTTATGTTTGATGCTAGTGATTTAGCTATGGGAGTTGTTTTAGGCCAAAGAAAAGATAAGATATTTCACTAGATCTATTATGCAAGCTAGACTTTCAATGGTGCTCAAATTAATTATACTGTTACAGAGAAAGAATTGTTAGATGTTGTTTATTCATTTGATAAGTTTCGTTCCTATCTCCTTGGAGCGAAAGTTGTTGTTTATACAGATCATTTTGCTATTAGATTATCTTATGAAGAATAAAGATACTAAACCACGGTTAATAAGATGGGTGTTACTGCTACAAGATTTTGATTTTGAGATTAAGGATCGAAACGGTTGTGAAAATCAAGTTGCAGATCATCTATCTCGTCGTGAAGGGTCAGAATCAAATGGTGGACCTAAAATAGTTAGAGAATAATTTCCTGATGAGAGCTTATTCGCGGTTCACCTAGAAAATACTCCTTGGTATGCTGATATTGCAAATTTAATTGTAAGTGGTTCATTTCCCGAAGGTTCTACTTATCAAGAGAGGAAAAGATTAGCTCACCGTGCAAGACAATTCTTTTGGGAGTATCCTTTCCTCTATAAAGTTTGTGATGATCAAATGGTGAGAAGATGTGTACCAAAGGAAGAAACTGAAGCGATTATAGCTGGTTGTCATGATTCAATGTATGGAGGACATTTCAAAGGAGATCGAATTGCTGCTAAGGTATTACAATTAGGTTTTTACTGGCCTTCAATAATGAAAGATTGTCATGAATATGTTAAGAAATGTGAAAGATGTCAATTTACGGGAAATATATCCAAGAGGGATGAGATGCCACGTAATAATGTTCTTGAAGTAGAGATATTCGATGTATGGGGTATAGATTTTATGGGTCCGTTTGTGCATTCTAATGGTAACCTTTACATCTTATTAGCTGTTGATTACGTGTCTAAGTGGGTAGAGGCCATAGCTCTACCAACTAATGATTCGCGAGTAGTGATTAAGTTTCTGAAATCACACATCTTCACTAGACATGGTACACCGAGAGTAATTATTAGCAATGGAGGTTCTCATTTCGTGAATAAATACTTGAAGACAGTTTAGAGAAGTATGGAGTGAGGCATCGTGTATCTACCGCTTATCATCCACAAGCCAATGGTCAAGCTGGAGTCTCAAATCGTGAGGTAAAATCTATTTTAGAGAAGACTGTTGGTCGTACAAAAAAAGATTGGTCAATGAAGTTAGACGATGCATTATGGGATTATCGTATTGCGTTCAAAACTCTAGTTGGTGCATCCCCGTATCGAATGGTTTATGGTAAGGCTTGTCACTTACCTCTTGAGCTTGAAATGGGTGCATATTGGGCTATTGTGCAATCAAACTTAGATCCTACTTTAGCCGGTCAGAATCGAATGATGAAACTTAATGAACTTGATGAATTCCGATTACATGCTTATGAAAATGCTAAACTTTACAAAGTAAACACTAAGAGGTGGCATGATAATCGTATTCGTGAAAAGAACTTTGTAGTGGGACAAAAGGTATTGAAGTATAACTCAAAGTTCAGCAATTATCCGTGTAAATTAAGATCGAAGTGGTCGGGTCCTTATGTTGTGACCAAAGTTATACCTCATGGGGCGATAGAAATTGAACATCCACTCGAGAACCGTACTTTCATGGTGAACGGACATCGATTAAATATATACCATTGAGGTGAAGACACCAATCGCTCGGAAGATCCACATCCCGGAGAGATCATGTATCTCCTCGAAGCTCCGTAGAAGCGTTAGGTAACCCGTCGAGCTTAACGACGTTAAACAAAATCCAATTCATTGTATATTAGTTTAAGTCTTTTAATTTCGTAGTGTATAGTAGATAAATTTCGTTAATTTAGTGTTTATTATTAAGAAATGAGGAAGGGTAGTTGTTTTTGATGATTTCAGGGGTAAAAAGGTCATGAGTTTGGGGTCAAAACGATGAAAAAAACAAAAAAAAATTGGAGTCAAACACTATGCTCGCCGGCATGCCGGTTATTTGACCGCCTAGCCGGTCAAACACGCTGAAGAACCCCCAAACTCTGACTAGTGCGTCCACTTTGACACACGACGTAGCGTCCACGTTTCCGCCAGCAAGACACCACCGGCATGCCGGTGGCTGACCGGCTTGCCGGCTAGCAAAGAAGAAAAGTTCTGATTAGTGCATCGAGTTTGACGCAACGTGTTGCGTCTGAGGTTGCGCCAGCGAGACGCGACCGGTATGCCAGCCATCTCACCGGCTTGCCGGCCCGCGATGATGGATTCTCTGGTTAGTGCGTCAGGTATGACGCAAGAAGGCTTGTGGCAGAGTGGTGGTCCTTTGTGTGTTCTAAAATAATAACAAAAGCAAATAAGGACAAGAGAACCACAACTGCAAGTGTACAGTTGTCCCAAGTAATATATGTGATAAACAGATTCGTTCGCAGGGACGGAATGGTTGACTCTAATGCTTATCAATTAATGAATGATTGCATTTTGAATGTAAATAAAAGATTTGTTAATGTTTGTTTGGTTTTCTAATTCCTAAGATAATTAAAGACTAAGTAAAAATGCAAGTAATGGAACTAGACGCAAATATGAGCAGACAGTACTTGAGAGAGGCAAGGATTTTTCCTAACTCTATTTCATTCCATATGTTGTTTAAGGGACAAATCGGTCAAATTAACATAGGTCAGGATTCGGGAATCTTCGTACCCCCGTCAGGGTGGACTACGAAGCTATTCTAGGGTGTCACAAACCCCGTCAGGGTGATTATGATCCACCTTCGAATGATTAAGCTAAAAATACCCAATAGGCCATAAGATTAATTACGCTCGTCAGAGTCAAATAATTTCTATCCTATATTCTGTAATTAATTCTGTATCTAAACCCCCCGTCAAGATGATCCACACGCCACTATGTGGAATAGCTTAGATACTAATACCTGAAATTAGCTACTTTAAGAATAGTAAATAAATACAAATTACAGAAACATGTAAAAGACCCAATTTGAATTAAATTACTGAAATCCCAAATCCAATCATATGAAATTAAACAAAGTAGGGATTAACCCATTATGCGTTCCCAAGTATTAAATGGATTTAGCTCACAATTAACGGAATGACAAAAACTAAAGACATAATTGGGTTCATAATGTTTTACAGAATAAAATAGAAGAACCTAATTACGGAGTTGATTCGGCTGCGAAGTGGAGATATAGACAGTCTCCAGCTCTGGGCTTCTTTTTTTCCTTGCTTCTGCTTCTTCTCTGGACACTCTCTTCTAAGGATGATTTGAATTGAAGAATAAAAATGAGAGGTCATTGACTCTCTCTCTCTAAGGATTTGTAAATTGAAGAAAATATGAGAGGTGTGTAATAATGAGGTCAAAAGCTCCTTTTATAAGCTCAAATTCGGAATGGGCTTTTAATTAGGGATTAAGTGAATAATAAAAAGTCCAAGTCCACTAATCAAGCTCAAATCCCGTAACTGCTGCACCACCTCCACTAAAACAGCTCTAGCCGATTCGTTATAACTCCGATTGACCTGAAATCACTGGCTAAATTTCCGTAACTCGATAAGGAACATAATCTCTTCAAAGGTCAACGGCTAAATCAACTCGTAAGGGCCTCGAAATCAGCAATATTTGTCCTGTTTTCCAGATTTGCAGCTTCAAATATAATTTCTTTCGGGATTTGTCTTCAAGCTTTGACTCCATATCACGATCTTTGACTTTCTTCTCGGATTCCCCTCCTAGCTAATATTCAAAACCTACAAACTTTCCACTAAAATACACAAGATTACGCGCAAAAGTTTAATAAATCAAAAATACTAGAAAATAAAGAGGAAATTCGGATTATTGCATATTTAGCCTAAAATTCTATCAAATTAATCAAATAAACACCGAAAATGATGTCTCATAAGGGCATAAAATTAGAATATTTAGGGACACATCAAGACCCCCAACTCAAACCTTTGTTGTCCCGACAAAGCAAAACTAAAAACAAGGGGAATGAAGTAGATGCCAGAGAAAATAGAAGCTAGCAAATAGACCCAAAAGCAATTCTAAAGATAAATCTCATATAGCAAACATTAAGAACTAACATACAAATACACTAATCATGCAACATCAAACACAAATAACTTCAATCATAAAATTAACTTTGCAATGCTAGAAGGTTACACTTGTACTTATCTCATTATGATGGCTATAGTTTGTTCCTCGATCCTTACTCGCTTTGAACGCTCCACTTAGTATACAACCTATTAACTTACCATGCATCTAGGAATCACGAGGAATTTATGGTTTTAGCGTAGGGTTAGGGACGGTGTGGTATGTATATTTGGTAAATTTGAAGTGAGCTCTTGGCTCTCTCCTCACTTACCATCAACAACTGTCCACGAGCTTGAGTTTACACTCATATAATGTTCTCATTCAACCCATTTGACGCGCTAATGTTGTGTCCCCATGTCAACCCAATCTATACTAAGATGATTTCAGAAATTTCCACTTTGCCGGTTTATTTTATTCTTTCTTTCTTTTTTTTTCTTTTTCATTTTTTTTTGTACAAGATACCCATGACCATCATTTTGATGTGAAAGGTCATGTCTCTTATAATTTTTTTCTTTTCTTTTTCTTTTTCAAATCCCGGCAAAGGGTTACAAATAATAATATCATCTTTATTTTGTGCCTCAATACAAACACATCATTTCTCACCCAATGAAATTTCCAAAATGTGGACCCTCCACACCAAACTCAAGCTCGAGACAGGTCTCAGGAATATGATTCAAGTGCGGGTCATTTGGTCATGCCTAATAATCTAAGGGATAATGGGCTTATATCGTGGCTACAAAAGAAAGGCTTAAGGCTCAAAATTGGGCTAAGACGGATAAAATTAATATAAGGGATAGCAAGCTAAAAGGCTTCAAATGGCTAACAAAGAACTGCCTCTATCATTTTCCTAACTAAATGGTTCGTCTCTAGTTCATATCTAAGTGGGTTCTCTACTAATTTAGATCTCACGTTCTACAAACCAAACATTTTCCTTAAGTACAAGCTTACTTCTTTTGCATTGTTCATTAATTTTTCCTATTCATTATCTATGTTTGCATGCAATTAAAGCGCGTTTTATGTTATTCCCTAAAGTCCACTATCTACTATCATAAATTCATCAAAAGTATGCTTAAAAAGGGACATTTAAAATCTTCTACAGTCAAACGCAACTCCTAATTAATTTATTGAAAGAAATGAAAACAAATAAAACATAAAAAATGGGATGAGGCAATGAACCCCACCCCAAACTCAAAAATGAGTCGCGTCCCCACGACTCGAAAAGACTCAAAGCAAATAAAATAATCTACACTAAATGAGAAAGGAAAGAAAACATATCTTAACCAGCGCGAGGCTGGTTGTCAGTGTTGTGTCCAGGTTGAGGTTTTGAATTCTTCTTCATCAATGGTTGCGTTTAAAGTGTTCTTCATTACCTCGAACATTTCGTCAAATTTCCCACGTTTTCATCAATTCCTTGCTCTCTAAGCATCATCTCCTCTATTAAAATCTTCCCTCAATACCCAATTCTCTTTCTTCATCATGTTTTTCGTACCTTTACCAACCTTCAGGGTCATCTCTGATGACCCCAAACTCAATGCTTCAAGAACTCTCAAAAGTTTTGGATAAAATTGTGATGTTGGTGTTCTTGAAGGTTTGGATATGAATTATGGATTGTTTAGAGCTGGGTCATAGGTATTTCAAGGTTTGGGAAAGGTTTAATGGATAAACTTTAAGCTTCGGTGAAAGAAAATTTTGGATTGAAGTGTAAATATTTGGTATTTTGGGAGATTTATGGTATGATTGTGTGTATGGATGATGGTTAGAGAGAAGGATTGATGGTCTTTTGGTGTTTTGATGATGATTTTCGAAGTGGGTGGAGGCTAGGATTCGTAGGTGGAGGTTCAATGGAGGAAGAAGCTAAAAATATAGGGTTTTAACCCTTAAAACCGCCTATCACAGCAGCTGACCGGCATGCCGGTCGCTGTGTCGGCGAAAATAAATTTCGAAATTTGTTTTTTTTTTTTTTACCTCTGACGCAGACTCCTTGCGTCATTGCTGACGCAGTGATCAGAAACTTCTCCTTCGCTGGCCGGCTAGCCGGTCATCTGACCGGCATGCCGGCGAACTCTAGCTGGCGCATTCCGAGACGCAATTGTGCTGTGTCACGCAGTGGTCAGAAACTTTTAGCTACTTATCTGAACTTTTTGACTTCACCATTGGATAGAGCTCGAAAAGTTATGCGGTTTAGGCTCAAAGATCACCTGATTCGGACATCCGAACGCAAAGATATCGCTTGCCGAACTTTTCTCTGATCGTGTTCAGTTTTTTTTTTTCACCTAAACGCAACACTTTTGCGTCATTGCTGACGCAGCGGTCAGAGAGTTGGGAAATGGTCGCTGATTTGCCAACCTCGCTGGACGCAAAGAGTTGCGTATTCGCAGAAAATTTCCATCTTATTTTTTTGATTTCTCCTTGCTTACACCTCGGATTTTTACGAACCTTATACTCATTTTTATTGGAAATTGCGCTCCCGATCCATTAGACTACTCAGATTTTCCATTGGAGTTACCATTTTCCCCAAAAATTGATTTTCTTCATTTTCGCACCATGAATTGCGTCTCTTTACGCACAGGTAAGAAATTTTGGGCTATGTATCAGAACTTTTGGACTCCACCATTAGATAAATCTTGATAAAACAAGTGGTTTAGGCTCAAGTAAAAGTTAATTCCGACCTCCGAGCGTCACGTTATGATTTTCCGAAGTTGCTTCATTCTTTTTCGTTCTAACTACCCCAAACTCATGATCTTCACTCCTGTAATCATAAAAAAAAACTACCCTTCCTCATTTCTTAAAAATAAACAATAAATCAATAACCATTACTCTAATTTACACTAAGAATTTAAAAGACATGAAAGCAATTTAAAACATGGGTTGTCTCCCAAGAAGCACTTTTATTTAAAGTCATTTAAAGTTTGACGGGTTACCTCAATTATCCCCTGAGTATGTAGCCTCCCCAGCAGTGGGTGAGGTTATATATGTCTACAATTCGCCGCCTTTGACCTCTCAAAGGTTGTATCTCTATTAAATTTGCTGTCACCAAATGAGTAACAACAAATGGTCTCATCCACGCATTTTTGAAACCTCGTGGCCTATTCTTTTGTTCAGAAGCCTTCCAACCAACCTTGGTTCCAACCCCAAACTCATCTTTAGCTCTCTTTTTCATGGGTTCATGGTGGTGGTTCTTCTCTTTAACCTCTTTAGGTACTTCTAGAACAATGGGTAACTCAAGTTGCACCTCCTCTAGCTTTTGTCCAAAACAATGGATGTTTCAGAACTTTCTTTTGTTATGAGGGCCACGTCTTCAATCTCAATCTCTACACTCGCATTCTCATTTAATTCTGAAATAGCTTCTGTGAATATTTGTTGCGGTGTGAGTTCTTTTGTATCACTTTCAAGCATTTGGGTGTTGGTTTTGTCTTTTTTGCACGCCTCTACAAATGCTTTATCTATGTCACCATTTGAATGATTCGTCTTTATTGGAATTGTTGGTGACATCAATGGAGTACTAGGTGACTAACCCATCCTAGTATCTTCTTCTATCTCTTTTCTAACCAAGATCTCAATGTTTGATTCCTCTAAACGCGGCTTAGCTGGGTTTTCCAAGGATGTCATCTTCCCTTTACAAAATTTATTTTCAACTTCGACTCGATTCTCAATAATTGACTCATCTATGCTTAGCGTGGTTGATTCTTCTATTGTTGGAATCTCTAATTCACTAGGTGTAACTTGGGATGATTCCACTTCCTTCTCTTCTTGAAGGCTAAACTCTGTAGCTACATCGAACCAAACAACGCTATCAATTTGAATGGCCTCATCATCAAAATTTGTACCTTGGCCAGTTTGCATAGATGGTACTTGTTGTAATTGCTCAATTGTTTCCGTGAGTTGCATCAATCGTTGCTCCATTAATTGATGGCTTTGTTGCATGACTTGCACTAATGATATGATATCATCAATTTTCGCATTACTCTTTATTATATTATCCGTTGTGGCCTTCATGAACAATTGAGGGAGTCCTCCAACTTCCTGAGCATATTATAATGATCTGCCAAGCTCTTGCATGTTAAGTCCATGAATTTGTGTACTGGCATATAACAAGTCTGTTTTGGATTTGGCTCTTGATAGAGGGAAATCTCCATACCTAAAGAAAAACCTGAAAAGAGACTAAAACAAAACAACGTAAAACTGAAAATAAAAATGCAATTAAACACTAAAGGATAAACACCGGGGTCACACGCTACCGTCCCCGGCAGCGGTGCCAAAAACTTGGTGGTCCTTTGTGTGTTCTAAAATAATACAAAAGCAAATAAGGACAAGAGAACCACAACTGCAAGTGTACAGTTGTCCCAAGTAATATATGTGATAAACAAATTCGTTCGCAGGGACGGAATGGTTGACTCTAATGCTTATCAATTAATGAATAATTGCACTTTGAATGTAAATAAAAGATTTGATAATGTTTGTTTGGTTTTCTAATTCCTAAGATAATTAAAGACTAAGTAAAAATACAAGTAATGGAACTAGACGCAAATATGAGCAGACAGTACTTGAGAGACGCAAGGATTTCTCCTAACTCTATTTCATTCCATATGTTGTTTAAGGGACAAATCGGTCAAATTAACATAGGTCGGGATTCGGGAATCTTCGTACCTCCGTCAGGGTGGACTACGAAGCTATTCTAGGGTGTCACAAACCCCGTCAGGGTGATTATGATCCACCTTCGAATGATTAAGCTAAAAATACCCAATAGGCCATAAGATTAATTACGCTCATCAGAGTCAAATAATTTATATCCTATATTCTGTAATTACTTCTGTATCTAAACCCCCGTCAAGATGATCCACACGCCACTATGTGGAATAGCTTAGATACTAATACCTGTTATTAACTACTTTAAGAACAGTAAATAAATACAAATTACGGAAACATGTAGAAGACCCAATTTGAATTAAATTACTGAAATCCCAAATCCAATCTTATGAAATTAAACAAAGTAGGGATTAATCCATTATGCGTTCCCAAGTATTAAATGGATTTAGCTCACAATTAACGGAAAGACAAAAACTAAAGACATAATTGGGTTCATAATGTTTTACAGAATAAAATAGAAGAACCTAATTACGGAGTTGATTCGGCTGCGAAGTGGAGATATAGACGGTCTCCAGCTCTGGGCTTCTTCTTTTCCTTGCTTCTGCTTCTTCTCCGGACACTCTCTTCTAAGGATGATTTGAATTGAAGAATAAAAATGAGAGGTCTTTGACTCTCTCTCTCTCTAAGGATTTGTAAATTGAAGAAAATATGAGAGGTGTGTAATAATGAGGTCAAAAGCTCCTTTTATAAGCTCAAATTCGGAATGGGCTTTTAATTAGGGATTAAGTGAATAATAAAAAGTCCAAGTCCACTAATCAAGCCCAAATCCCGTAACTGCTGCACCACCTCCACTAAAACAGCTCTAGACGATTCGTTATAACCCTGATTGACCTGAAATCACTTGCTAAATTTCCATAACTCGATAAGGAACATAATCTCTTTAAAGGTCAGCGGCTAAATCAACTCGTAAGTGCCTCGAAATCAGCAATATTTGGCCTGTTTCCCAGATTTGCATCTCCAAATATAATTTCTTTCGGGATTTATCTTCAAGCTTTGACTCCATATCACGATCTTTGGCTTTCTTCTCGGATTCCCTTCCTAGCTAATATTCAAAACCTACAAACTTTCCACTAAAATACACAAGATTACGCGCAAAAGTTTAATAAATCAAAAATACTAGAGAATAAAGAGGAAATTCGGATTATTGCATATTTAGCCCAAAAGTCTATCAAATTAATCAAATAAACACCAAAAATGATGTCTCTCAAGGGCATAAAATTAGAAGATTTAGGGAGACATCACAGAGGTAAAAAAATCAATTTTGGAAATTAATTTTGCGCCGACACAGCGACCGGCATGCCGGTCAACCACTGGCTAGCTGGTCTGCTGTTGTGAGAGGCGGTTTTTGGGCTTTTAACCTAGATTTTTTTCCTTCTTTCCCAAGCCAACCTCTTATTCCGAATCCTAGCCTCCACCTACTTCTAAAATCATGATCAAAACACTATAAAATCATCCAAACAAGCCTTCTTTCATCACAAAAACATACAATCAACTCATATCCTCTCCAAAACACAATCAAATTCCCACTTTTCTCCAAGAATTTTCTTCTTCCTAATAACAAATTAAACCCAATTCCTCCCTAACTCTTATCAATCAGCCTTTATCCATCTCATATTCCAACATTATCTTTATGTTTTAAACCTCAAAACATCAAACTTCTAAGCTTTCCTTTAGCTTTTCCCTATTTGAAGTTTTGAGTTTGGGGTAAAAAGAGATGACTAACAGAATCGATTCCATGTGTACTTATCGAAGGAACTTTCTCAGAAACAGAAACACTGTTGGTGCTAGTCCAGAACAAGCAATTGAGATTCCGGATTCGCGTTCCAAACGCAAGACTGGAGAAATCCCAGCTGCTCCGAAGAGGAAAGAGAATCCGATTAAGGCTAATCCTAATAAGAGTAGACTAATTGATGAACCAGAAAGTGAGGAAGAATCTGAAGAAGAAACTCCGCAAGCACCCATTCAAGAACAAAGATCCACAAGAAGAAAGATGTTTGCTCAGAAACCAAAGATATTTGCTATGACTTGGAATGATCAGGTTCGTGACAGAATTAATTACATAAAATTTGGTGTCGAGAAGGTTCTTCCAAAGGGTATTTTGAATAGTGCTTTTAAATATTATTCTACTACTTGTGACAAGTTTGGGTGGAAAGAGTTGAGAGAAAGAAAACTTGAATATATTCCTACCTTGGTGCGTGATTTTACGAGGGACTAGCTTTTTCAAAAGAAGCCATTATTGTACGCAAAAAGGTAATACCTCTCTCTAATGAGCTTATTCGACAATCATTGAAAATGCCCAACTTCACCGGCCCTTGTCCTTTCCAAGAAACCCTTACCGATCCCTCATTCGATTTCGAATCTCTTTGGGGAAAGGTACTTATTCCTGGGAGTCGCCCAATTCCAACAGGAGAGCGTTATCATGGACAGATTTATATCAGCAATTTATTGTCTTGTGCTAAGGTTTGGTCCCGTTTCATAATGCCTACCTTCTTTGGAACAACACACACTTCAGAATTGAAAAAGGAACATATTATCTTCATCAAGTGTATTATTGAGGACAAACATATGGATGTGGCTCGTGTGCTTTATGACAATATTAGTGAATTCGAGAAAGCTCCTACTACTCAACAGATTCTTAAATTTCCTTGTACCATCACTACCTTGTGTCTAGACACTAAAATTCCGCATAGGTGTGAAGAAGTTGAACCTTCGTAGTTGGGGAACATATATCTTTAATCTCGATTCAGAATGCCCATGACGAAGCCACACAAGCTGTAAGGACTCATAGAGATCCTCCTCCAAAGAAGAAGATACATACCGATAACGAGTTGGAATCGAAAATTAAAGTGTTGGAAGAGAATCAAGTGAAGATGATTGCTACTTTAGTGAACGTTAGAAGAGCTGGACCTTATCCGAAACATGCTACTTGGGGTGAGCACCATTCAACACGCCACCTATGGTCTACTTACGAAGGATAGAGACCATGTACGCAACACCGATGACCAGCCACGCGCTCGTTAAGCTACGTTTTCTATCCCTTTCGCGTTTTAGTGTAGATTAGTTTAATTGCTTCGCGTCTTTTCGAGTCGTGTGGAACGACTCATTTTTGAGTTTGGGGTGGGGTTCGTTGCCTCATCCCAGTTTTTATGTGTTATTTGTTTTTAATTGCTTTCAATAAAATAATTAGGAGTTGCGTTTGACTATAGAAGTTTTTAAATGTCCCTTTTAAGCATACTTTTGATGAATCTATGATAGCAAATAGTTGACTTTAGGGAATAACATAAAACGCGCTTTAATTGCATGCAAACATATATAATGAATAGGAAAAATTAATAAACAATGCAAAAGAAGTAAGCTTGTACTTAATGAAAATGTTTGATTTGTAGAACGTGAGATCTAAATTAGTAAAGAACCCACTTATATATGAACTAGAGACGAACCATGTAACTAGGAAAATGATAGGGGCAGTTCTTGTTAGCCATTTGAAGCCTTTTAGCCTACTATCCCTTATATTAATATTATCCGTCTTAGCCCAAGTTTGATCCTTAAGCCTTTTCTTTTGTAGCCACGATATAAGCCCATTATCCCTTAGATTATTAGGCATGACCAAATGACCCGCACTTGAATCACGATACTGAGACCTGTCTTGAGCTTGAGGTTGGGGTGGAGGGTCCACATTTGAGAAATTTCATTGGGTGGGAAATGATGTGTTTGTATTGAGGCACAAAAAGTTAGATGATATTATTATTTGTAACCCTTTGCCGGGATTTAAAAAAAAGAAATGGAAAAGAAAATAAAAAGAAAGAAAGAATAAAATAACTGGCAAAGTGGAATACTTTGAAAAAATCATCTTAGATTAATTGGGTTAATATTGGGAACGCAACATTCGCGCGTCAAATGGGTTGAGTGAGAACATTATATGAGTGTAAACTCAAGCTCGTGGACAGTTGTTGATGGTAAGTGAGGAGAAAGCCAAAAGCTCACTTCAAATTTACCAAATATACATATCATACCGTCCGTAAGCCTACGCTAAAACCATAAAGTCCTCGTGATTCCTAGGTGCATGGTAAGTTAATAGGGAGTATACTAAGTGGAGCGTTCAAAGCGAGTCAGGATCGAGGAACAAACTATAGCCATCATATTGAGATAAGTACAAGTGTAACCTTCTAGAATTGCAAAGTTAATTTTACGATTAAAGTTATTTGTGTTTGATGTTGCAAGATTAGTGTATGTGTATGTTAGTTCTTAATGTTTGCTAAATGAGATTTATCTTTAGCATTGCTTTAGGGTGTATTTAATAACTTCTACTTTCTCTTGCATATACTTCATTCTCCTTGTTTTTAGTATTGCTTTGTCGGGACGACAAAGGTTTGAGTTGGGGGTCTTGATGTCTCCCTAAATGTTCGAATTTTATGCCCTTGGGAGACATCATTTTTTGTGTTTATTCGACTATTTAGATAGACTTTTAGTGTTAATATGCAATAAATCAATTTTCCTCTTTTAATTCTAGTATTTTCCATTTATTAAACTTTTGCGTGTAATATGGTTTGTTTTGAGTGAAAAGTTGTAGGTTTTGAATACTAGCTAGGAGAGGAATCCAAGAATAAAGTCAAAGATCGTGTATTGAAGTCAAAGCAAGAAGAAATATCTCGAAAGAATTGATAATTTGAAGCTGCAAATCTGGAAAGTTGATAAAGATTGATGATTACGAGCCATCTAAGAGTGGATTTAGCCTCTGACTTGTGAAGAGAAATTGTTTCCCATTGAGTTACGGAAATTTAGCAACTAGAATGAGGTCAATCCGAGTTGAAACGAGCCGGTTAGATCTGATTTAGTGAAGGTGGTGCAGCAGTTACGGGATTTGGACTTAATTATGAATTTGGGCATTTCTTATTTTCACTTAATATTTAAAGAAAAGACCGATTTTAACAGTATAAATAGGCTTTGGACTCTTATTTTTACACACCAATTCATACGCTTAAGAAAAGAAAAGAGTTAGAACACCAGAGAGGAAGCTAGAGCAAGGAAGAGAAGAAGCAAGAGGTGGAGACTATCTATATCTCCAATTCTCAGCCAATTCAACTCCGTAATTAGGTTTTTCGATTTTATTCGTAAAATATGATGAACTTATTTATTTCTTTAGTTTTTTTTACGTATTAGTATGAGCTAAATTTAATAGGTGCTTGAGAATTCATAATGGGTTAATCCCAATTTAATAATGTTTCATGTGTTTGGATTTGGGATTTTAATAATTGAAATCAAATTGGGTAATTGTATTTTTCATTAACTTGCTTTTATTTACTATGAATGACGTAATTAACCAATCATAGGAACTAGTATCTAGGCTATTTCATAAAGTGACATATGAATCACCTTGACGGGGGGTTTAGGTACATAACCAATTAATGAATGTAAGATAGAAATTATAGACTCCGACGAGCTTAATTAATCCTACGGCCAATTGGGTAGAAATAGACTTAACCACTTGAAGGTGGACTATAATCACCTTGACAGGGTTTGTAGCACCTAAGAGTAGCTCCTTAGTCCACCCTGACGGGGGTAAGGAGAATTCCGAATTCCAACCATTACATATTTACCAATTTGACCCTTAAACATGACATGAAATGAATGATAATTATGTGAAATCTTTGCATCTCTCAAAGTGCTGCCTTTCATACCTTGCGTAAACTACTTTATTTTCTTGCGTCTAGTTTAACCTTTGCATTAATTTAGTGTTTTAATTATTTGTCTTAGTTATAGAAAACCAAAACAAACATTCTCAAAATCATTCACTCGTTTTTACGTGCAATTAATCACTATCTGATAAGCATTAAAGTCAACCAATCCGTCCCTGAGAACAAATCTGTTATATCACATATATTACTTGGGAAAACTGTACACTTCCAGTTGTGGTTCTCTTTTCCTTATTGCATTTATTTTAGAACACACAAAGGACCCCCACTTCTTCACACGGATACGGTTATCATGCCATCTCTTAGTATTCTCCTTATAAAGTTTAGCGTTTTCATAGGCATGTAACCGAAACTCATCAAGTTCATTCAACTTCATCATACGATTCTCACTGGCCAAAGTAGGATCTAATTTCAACTGCGCTATCGCCCAATATGCACCCAATTCAATTTCAAGAGGTAAGTGACAAGCCTTACCATAAACCATACGATACGGAGATGCACCGATAGGAGTTTTGTACGCAGTACGATAAGCCCATAAAGCATCATCTAACTTCATTGACCAATCTTTTCTTGTAGGACCAACAGTCTTCTCTAAGATAGATTTTACCTCTCGGTTTGAAACCTCAGCTTGACCATTGGCTTGTGGATGATACGCGGTAGATACACGATGTCGTATCCCATTCTTCTCTAGCACTGTCTTCAGATATTTGTTCACAAAGTGTGAACCTCCATCACTGATAATAACTCTGGGTGTTCCATGTCTAGTGAAAATATGAGACTTCAAGAATTTAATCACTACTCGTGAATCATTGGTTGGTAGAGCTACAGCCTCTACCCATTTAGACATGTAATCAACAGCTAATAGGATGTATTGATTCCCATTGGATGGTACAAAAGGAACCACGAAATCAATACCCCAAACATCAAATATTTCAACTTCAAGAATGTTGTTACGTGGCATCTCATCCCTCTTGGATATATTACCAGTAAACTGGCATCTATGACACTTCTTGACATACTCATGACAATCCTTATGCAATGTAGGCTAATAAAAACCGAATTGTAGCACCTTAGCAGTTGTGTGGTCGCCCTTGAAGTGTCCTCCATAAGGTGAATCATGACAACCCGCAACCACTGATAAAACGTCTTTCTCAGGTATACATCTTCTCACCATCTGATCACCGCATACTTTGTAGAGGAAGGGATCCTCCCAAAAGAACTGTTTAGCATGGCTCATCAATCTTTTCTTAACCTATGAAGTGGCTCATTCGTGAAAGTTACCACTTACAATAAGATTTGCAATGTCTGCGTACCACAGAGTGGTATCATAAATTGAAAATAGACCTTCATTTGGGAATGTTTCATTAACTAGCTCAGGACTGCTATTCGACTCTGAACCTTCAAGACGTTACAAATGATCTGCAACTTGATTCTCACACCCCTTTCTATCTCGAATCTCTAAATCAAACTCTTGTAGCAATAAGACCCATCTGATCAAACGTGGCTTGGCATCTTTCTTCTCCATAAGGTACTTAATAGCGAAATGATCGGTAAATACAACAATTTTTGCCCCAAGGAGATAGGAACGAAATTTGTCAAAAGCATAAACAACCGCTAAAAGTTCCTTCTCAGTTACCGTATAATTAATCTGAGAACTGGTGAAGGTCTTTCTTGCGTAGTAGATAGAATGAAACACCTTATCTTTTTTTTGACCCAACACCGCACCCATAGCAGAATCACTAGCATCACACATAACTTCAAAGGGAATCTTCCAATCAGGTGGTAACACAATCGGTGCAGTAATAAGTTTCTCTTTAAGCTCTTGAAATGCCTTCATGCAAGCTTCATCGAAAAGGAATTTGGTGTCCTTCTCGAGTAAGTTACACAAAGGTTGATCTTGGAGAAATCTTTGATAAAACGGCGATAAAACCCAGCATGGCCTAGAAAACTCCTTACCCCTTTTACAGAAACAGGAGGGGGAAGAGTTTTTATAACTTCAATCTTTGCACGATCAACTTCTAAACCGGCACTTGACACCTTGTGTCGCAACACTATACCTTCGCGAACCATAAAGTGACACTTTTCCCAGTTCAAGACCAAATCGGTTTCTTTGCATCTAATTAATACTTTTTCTAGATTCTGCAAACAATCATCGAAGTTATCTCCAAAAACAGAAAAATCATCCATGAATACCTCAAGAAATCGATCAATCATATCTCCAAAGATTGCCATCATGCAACGTTGGAAAGTAGCAGGTGCATTACATAATCCAAAAGGCATCCTTTGTTATGCGAAAGTACCAAAAATACATGTGAATGTGGCTTTATGTTGGTCATCGGGATCTACGCAAATCTGATTGTAACCGGAATACCCATCTAACAAACAATAATACTCTCTACCGACTAACTTGTCCAACATATGATCAATAAATGGAAGTGTAAAGTGGTCTTTTCTATTCGCCTTGTTCAACTTACGATAGTCCATACACACTCTCCAACCAACTACGGTTCTTGAGGGTATAGCTTCATTCTTGTCATTCATGATGGTGGTGATACCACCCTTCTTTGGTACGCATTGAACTGGGCTCACCTAATCACTACTAGCTATGGGGTAGATGATCCGTGCATCTAGTAGCTTGATATCTTCTTTCTTCACCACTACCTTCATCGCATGCATCAACCTTCTCTGTCCTTCAACCGAATGTGTACTATCATCTTCTAGAATGATCTTGTGTTGGCAATAGGAGGGACTAATACCTTTGATATCGCCTCTTTATTGGCTCTTAGTATACGCAACAGTTTGTCTTCTTAAGGACCTGTTAAAGTAGCTGAAACAATAACAGGTAGAGTATTATTAGCATCTAAATATGCATACCTCAAGTGTGACAGAAGTGGTTTCTCTTCTAGCTTTAGGGGAGTGGTGTCCCCTAGGGTGTGATAAAAATAAAGTCTAGAAAACTACGCACTCTCACCCTAGACAGACACAGTATTGCAAGTATTACAGGACGTATGCAAGTTTTAGTTGATAAGTTGAGTTCGTTCTCAGGGACTTAAGTGTGTTAATCACATGGGTAGGAATAACGAGTAAGAAGTAAATAATTAAAGACAGAAAATAAAAGCAATAGAATTTCGAAATTAAGAATTAAACTAAGAAAATAAAAAGGCAATAAAGTAAATACGAAGAATATGAGATGAGAAGTATAGCTTAGGTTTTGCTAGTATGCACTAATCCTTCTAATTCTTTCTATTAGATCTAGTTTACAAGGGAGAATATTAGCTCTTGTATACTTAGTTAGGATTCTAAATTCCCATTCCTTAGACCTTGAGAGCGACTAAGGGGGCTACGGCACAACCACGGGGCTATTTCAAATAGGGTTATCAAACGCTACTAAGGCCCTAAGCAAACAATTCCTTCAATTGGTGATATGGTGATTAAATTATACCCTAGTGACTATCCAGCTAGAATCAGTTTTGTCAGGACTAATATCGACACTAGACGTTATGTGGTGTTTCAATAATTAGACACCCATCTAAGGTGACCATCTAACTACTATTAAGACAATCCTAAAGTGATCAGTTCTAGGACAGGCAATAAATCAAAACACATAAACAAATATAAAGGTAAGAAGCTAATATCAGATTAAAACATGTAATTCCCAAAGAAACTTAGATAGAAGAATTAGAATTCATAGTTTATACATGATGCAAAACCCAAGCTATGAGGAGTTTAGTTCATACCTGATGTAAATAAACTAAAATAAATTACAAAAGACATAATCTTGCTCTCTACAATAAGCTGGAAGAATAAAACCTTAAGAACTAATTACTATGAGGCAAGGATGATTTACAAGTGATATAAGGGTGTATTTATAGGTATTTAGAAGACCTAATTCGTTTTCTTGAGGGGGAGAGGTAAAGTAATGGACTCCAAGCCCAACTCAAATTCATATGGAAATAAAGATAAATTCTGCTGACTTGTCTTGAGCATATCTTCTTCATTATTGGTCGGTTTTTGCTCCACAATATACCAAAAGAATCCTCATAGAATTATCTACGTCCGCATGAAAGGAATCTTCCAAAATCGGCTTGGTTTTGGAGTTATCACCACTTCTTTAGGCGTAGCTGCAGAAATTCAGATTTAGGTAACTTTTCCTTTTCCATAATTTTAGCTTTTATTTCCTTATCTCCAATTACCATGCTAATCTCTTTCCATATCTTGTAGTCTTTGACTTGGACTCTAATTAATCTCCATAACTATCTTTAAAGCTTCACACTAAATAAACAATTAAACCCAATATGCTCTAAAAATATTATTTTACTAATTCAAGACTCAAAATAGGAAAGTGCACTATTTCTCAAGAAAATTGACTATTATGACTTCTAAATCACTAAAAATGATGTCTCATCTTAACATAAATCTATCACAAATGAGGAGACATCAAGACCCCCAACTCAAAGTTGTATCGTCCCGATACAATAAAAATAAAAACAAAGGGAAGTCTATAAATACACACTTATAAAATTCTCAACACAATGGGAAGAACATAGCTGAATATATAGAATAATCCTAAAGCAACAACTCAGAAAATTTCATGCAATAATATTCATAAACTACATACATGTACACTTCTCATATCCACAGTCTACACGGCTTGAATTTAAGATCATATTAGTTTCGCAATGTCAGAAGGATTGGGACTTTATTCAGTTCCCCAAGAAAGCTATAGATTGTTCCTCGAACTTCACTAGTATTCAAAGGTCCACTTAACTATTCTCTAATGGATCAATCACTTCTCAATTACATAGCAAAGAATCAAAAGGTCTTTAAGGTTGTAATTTAGGCTTAGGGACGGTATGATAGTATATTTGGATAATTTAGAGTGAGCTTTTGGCTCTCTCCTCACTAGCCATCAACGAATCACCCTAGAGCTTGAGTTACTCTCATAAAACGTTTCTCACTCAACCCAATGAATTATTTGATGCACAATTTAGCATCCCCAATAACCTAATTAAAGCATAAGATGTTCACATAAAAATTTCACTTTGCCGGTCCGAATATATATATTTTCTTTTCTTTTCAAATCAATTTCTCAAGCTATGACTCTCTTTTATTGTTGAGATATCACACTAATTTTCTCATATATATATTTTTCTTTTAATGCCCTTGTTGGCAAATTTAGCTCGTAGCTTCTTTTTCATTCACTATTACCCCGACAAAGGGTTACAAAAAATCTGTGAATCGTCATCAATATAAAGCACAAAGCACAATTAATAAGCTCCAAAAAATCCCATCCCAATAACAATTCCCATAATGGTGGACCCACCACCCCAAACTCAAGCTCTAAAACAACTGTCTATGCATCGTGATTCGAGTGCGGGTCATATGGAAAAGTCCTATAATCTAAAGGGATATGGCTTATAATGTGTTTCAATAAAAAGCTTTAGAAAGGCTAGAAAGGGCTGAGAAGGATAAATAAAATCAAAATCACAAGGTGAGAAGGTATAAAAAGGCTTCAAAGGCTTCAAATATGAAAGAACCGCCTTAATCACTTTCTACACTATGTAATTTCGTTATTTTCTTACCTTTAGCACTTTCATCAAATGGGTTTGTCAACTAGCTTGGATCTCACGGCCTACACACTTCTCAAGGTTCCCTGAGATCGAACATACTTTCTATCGCATTACTCACTAATCTTTTCTTTACTATCAACGTGTATTTTCCTGCAAATACTCAAAGCATACAAATAAAATAGCTAATAAACATAATACTTACTATCATCAATTCACTGAGCTTATGCTTTCAAGCTATTAAACACACTCTACATCTAATTCCCATGTATCAAAAATTTTAATTTCTACCTAAAAACAGAAAAATAGAGATGAGAGACAACGAATCCCCACACCCCAACTCAAAAATGATCCGTGTCCCCACGACTCGAAAAAGACTCGAAACAAAAATTAAAATTAGCAGATAAAAGCATTTACAGAAATGGTAAGGAAGAAAGAGAACATACTCTCGAGGCTTATTGCCTCGTATCATTGACATCCAAGGTAGGATTTGCTTGATCTTTCGTTAATTGCTCAAGGAGTTTCATGATGTGCACTTGATTAGCGTTGATTTGTGCCACATCATTGACTAAAGAAGTTTGAGCTTCTTCGAATTTTGTTAAACGCTCCTCCATCTTCTCTTTCCAACTTTGCTCCTTTTCTTCTTTCGAGACTTGCGTAGAACCCGCTCTTCGAAAGATATCCTTGATCCAAGCATTATCAATATAACTCGTCTTAAACTCGAATTTTCTCTTCTTCACCCAATGTAACATTCGCTATTCGCACAAGACACGTGATCATAGTAGGAAATTTAACATTATAAACTGATTTAGGAGAGACCGAAAATCGCATCACCTCCTCATAGATCAACTGTGCCACATCTATTTCTTCTCCTCTCAAAACACAATCCAAAAGTAGAGCGTTCTTCATAGTCACATCCAAAGTTCGTGTGTTTCCAAAGACATTAGGAATAAGGAAATTGTGCCAAATTCTCGCATCCTATTGAAGATATTTGTAAGGCCAAGGTGCCTTTAATTCTCCCTTATGTGATTGCCCTTTCTCCTTGTCTAAAAAAGTCTCAAAAAGTAGTTCCTCATCAAAGATTTTTCGTTTAGCAACCGCTTCATCAAACTTGCAATAACTTTTCAACTTCTTAAACTTGAAGTGGTTTCTAATCTCCTCAACTGTGAAAAGAACTAGCTTTCCTATAATCGGAACACAACCTTTACTATCTCGGCTAAAGAGGCCTAAATAGAATTCCAAAACTAACTCATGACATAATTCAGAACGTCTTACCATGAACGTAGACCAATCCAATTTCGCACCAAGCTCTAAGAATCGCTTGTACTCTCCTGTACCAACTTCTTACTTGAATACTTTCTCATAAGCAAAAGGTAGTTCTTTTAATTGTTTCTCTGCATAAGCTTTCAGGGCCCTTGAAGCTTCCTCTTTCTCCTTGGGTGTAGGACCTTGTGGAAGTTGTGTTTTCTCCTTTGCATAAAAGTATAGCTTTTTACCATTACGATTAAACAAAGGTATCGTACCTTCATCTTCAACATCGTCTTTACCCTTTGATTTAGAGCTAGAACCTGATGTCTCCTTAATTGCTCGTATTTTCGACCCTTAGGAGACATCATTTTTGGTGTTTATTTACTTAAATTGATAGACTTTTGGACTTAATATGCAATAATCCGGAATTACCTTTTTATTTCTAGCATTTTTAATTTATTAAACTTTTGCGCGTAATATTGGTATTTTTAGTGTAAAGTTTACAGGTTTTAGATGTTAGCTAGGAGAGGAATCCGAGGAGAAAGTCAAAGATCGTGAATTAAGAGTCAAGACTTGAAGATAAATCCCGAAAATATTATTTTTAGAGCTGAAAATCCATTTTCCAGGCCATAGATTGCTGATTTCGAGGTGCTTAAGCGATGATTTAGCTGTTGACCTTTGAAGAGAAATCATTCCTTATCGAGTTACGGAACTTTAGCAACTGGAATGAGGTCAATCGGAGTTGTAACGCATCGGGAAAAGCCGTTTTAGTGAAGGTGTATCAGCAGTTACGGGATTTTGGGCTTGGAAATTGGGCTTGGACATTTAATTAGGCTTTTATTTTCTGGTCCAAGCCCTAGTCCGAATTTGCACTTATAAAAGGAGGTCTGGACTTCTATTTTTCACACAATTCACATTCTACAAGACTAAACACCAGAGAGAAGTCAACGGAAGGAAGAAGAAGAAGCTACAAGAGCTGGAGAGGGTCTATATCTCCGTTCGTAGTCATTCCTATTCCGGAAATTAGGTTTTTCTTATCTTTAATTTTGTAATCAAATATGAATTCCTTTATTTTTAATTTAGTTTTTAATTTTAATATGAGCTAAGCTTTTCATAGTGCTTGAGAACAAACAATGGGTGAATCCCAATCTTATTAATTAACGAATGTTGAATTTGGGTTTTTATTGAATTAAACTAAATTAGGGCTTTTACTCTTTTCAATAAATTGAGATTATTTTACTGTTTTTAGAGTAGCTAACTAAGAACAGGTGTTAGTATCTAGGCTATTCCAATTAGTGGCGATTGGATCATCCTGACGGAGGGTTTAGGTACGGAAATATTTATTTAATCTAAAATAGAAGCTATTGATTCTGACGAACTTAGCTAATTTTAGGGCCAATGAGGTAATAAAACTTAATCATCCAACGGTGGATCATATTTACCCTGACGGGACTAGTGACACTCTAGGATCGCCTTATAGTCCACCCTGACGGGGGTATAAGGAATTTAGAATCCCGACCATTGTAATTGACCAATTTAGCCCTTAAACAACATAAGTTAGGAAGTAAGATTAGGAGGATCCTTGCGTTCTCAAGTACTACATCTCATATTGCGTTTTCATTTATTTTACTTGCGTCTTAGCTTTTACTTGCATTTATAATTTGTCTTTCATTCATTAGTTTTAATAAACAAAACCAAACAAACATATTATTGTCTTTTATTTTCATAAGTGCATCAATCACTATTTGTTAGACATTGTGATCAACCATTCCGTCCTTGGAACGAATCTGTATTATCCTTATTACTACTTGGGACAACCGTACACTTGCGGTTGTGGTTCGGTTATCATTTGCATTACTTTTTAGAACACACAAAGGACCACCAAGTTTTTGGCGCCGCTGCCGGGGACGGTAGCGTGTGACCACGGTGTTTATCCTTTAGTGATAGTGCATTTATTTTTATTTTTGTTTTTATCAGTTTTACGCTTTTTGCTTGTTTAGTTTTCTCAGGTTTTTAGGTTTGGTGTATGCGAAGGAGACTCTTTAAGGATCTAGAGCCAACACCTCCGATCCTTAATAATCCAGAATCATTAATCAGACTTGCTAACAAGAGAAGGAAAGAACAAGAATCCTTAGAAGTAGAAGAATTAATTCACCAAATGGAGAACGTTAATATTCAGAACAATAACGGACAAGCTCAAATCGTGATGAATCAAGATCCTTGGTTTACTAATGGCCCACCAGAAGTTCCATTCCGTGCTCCTGCTATAGGAGTAGGTGCTCCAGATATAAATGTTCCGAAGTTTCGTCCAGATCCGGGTATGATAGCTCAATTCCAAAACTTTGGAAATTTTCGTGGTAGAGTTGGAGAAGATCCTCTTAGAGCGATACAGAAATTCAAACAGATATGTGATTCTTACATCACACAAGGAGTTTCAAAAGAACAGATGTACTACGCTGTGTTTAAATTTTTTGTTATTGATGGAGCAAGTGAATGGCACGATACGCAAGATCCGACGAAGATTACTAATTGGGACCAATTAGAGATTGCTTTCTTTGACAGGTATTACCCAAGTAACATGAGGTTAGATGCTGAATTAGAGTTGACGCATTTCCGTCAAGAATATGATGAAACTTTGGGTAGGAGTTGGACAAGATTTCAGATGTGCTTACGTAGAGTCCCCAATCATGGCTTTTCAGAACAACAACAATTAAAAATATTTTATAGAGGCCTTGATGGGACTTCAAGAGAGAAATTGGATATGCTATGTGGTGCAGGTTTTCTTCAAGTTCAACCCGCTCATGCAAAGATCATCTTAGAGAGAACAGTCAAGAATGAAGTTGGGTGGAGTTCAGTAAGAACACCAGTTAAAAGAGTGAATAATGTTGATATGGAAGAAAAGTTTGCTACGCTAGAGACAAAGCTTCAGACCACACTAGAGCAACAATTGAGACAACTTACTCTAGCCGTGAAAGAAGGTTTCTCGAATAAAAGAGGTGAGGTAAAGGTTGCACAAGAGGTATATGGATGTGAGTATTGCGATGTCAATGATCATAGTTGGGAAAATTGTCAAAATAATCAAGAATCCGTGATGTTTGTGTCCAATAGAGGTAACTTTAATTCAAGTGGTAATGGATATCAGCCTAACAGAAACCATCCGGGGTTTCAATACTCAAATCCTGATGGGGCAGCAAATCCTACTTATGCGTATCAGCCGCGTCCCCAAGGTAACAACTACAATCCAAGACCACACAACAATTACCAAGGAGGACAGAATCAAAATTATGTTCAGAGACAAGCTCCTCAAGACAATTATGATGACACAATGAATCAGAAAGCCTTACCTGCCCATCCAGAAGAAGGAGCAGTGACCCTTCAGAAAACAGTTGAGAGTTTAATTGCTCTTCAAACACAAGCTATGGAACGTCAAAACGCAGTTGAAGCAAGTATGAAGTTGTTCCAGAATCAGCTAAGTCAAATTAACAAACAACTGAATCAACGTCCACAAGGGCAACTCCCTAGCGATACTGAGAATCCAATCCAAATCGAAGACTGTAAAGCTATTACTCTCAGAAGTGGTAAGAACCTTCCTCCACCTCCTTTTCCCGTTATGAAAGAGAAAGAAGTCCCAAGAAAAGAAAAGGAAGTGGGTGAAAAAGAGAAAGAGAAAGAGAATGAGAAAAATGGTGAGGTTGAAGAAATAGTGAGGCCAAGTGAGATTCTAAAGAAGAAAGATGATACTATGATTAATCGTCCTCCTCCACCATTTCCATCGAGAGTTCAAAAGAAGGGCGATATGGCTGATTATCAAAAATTCTTTAATAAGGTACGAGGTCTTAGCATAAATATTCCGCTACTAGAAGCTATTAGAGATGTACCCAAGTATGCTAAGTTTCTGAAAAGAGCCCTCACTAACAAAAGGCCGTATTGTGATAATGAGATGATTGGTCTCCCTGAGGAATGTAGTGCTATTTGTCAAGGCAAATTACCTCCAAAGTTAGTTGATCCTGGGAGCTTTACAATTCCGATATCTATTGGTAATGAGTGGAAAGGAAAAGCGCTATGCGATTTGGGTGCAAGCATAAATCTTATGCCCAAATCAATCTTTGACAAGCTTAATATTGAAGCAAGACCCACTTCTATGGTCTTGCAAATGGCGGATCGATCTCTTGCACATCCGGAAGGCCGAATTGAAGATGTCCTCGTTAAGGTAGGTATGTTAATTTTTCCCGCTGATTTCGTTATACTTGATTACGACGCGGATAGGAATGTCCCCATCATTTTGGGAAGACCATTCCTAGCCACGGGGCGTACTTTGATTGATGTAGAAAATGGCGAAATGATTATGAGAATCCAAGACGAGGAGATGAAGTTTAATGTGTTTAGACCTATGAAGTTTCCGGATTCCAAGGAAGAATGTTTTCGTGTAGATGTAATGGAACCGGTAAGAAAAGAGCCAATCAATGTTGTGGACACTTTAGGGGTGGAGGAGAAAGAGCTACGAAAGAAACCACCAATTAAAACTCCTCCATACCCTAAAAATCCACAACTCAATCATGCAAAGAAGAAAGAGAAAGCACGTGCCACGAAGGTTCCGAAAGAACCTAAGAAAGAAAGAAAGAAAAAGGGGTTCAAGGTAGGTGAAGAAGTAGCTATGAAGAAACCAAACCCTCATCCAAAGGTACGTGAATCAAAAAGTTCTTGGCTAGGACCATTCATGGTCGCGAAGGTTATCTCAGATAAACTAGTGGGAATAAAAGCTAAGGGATGCAAATTTCGAGTTGCAAATATTGACAACCTCACTCACTGCTGGGGAGGTTATGTCAATGACTAATGAATGAGGTAACCCGTCGAGCTTAACGACGTTAAACAAAAGCCAATTTCTTGTATATTAGTTGAGTTTTTTTTATTTTTTTGCAATTTAGATTAGTTTGATTTTCGTAATTTTAGTGTTTATTATTAAGAAATGAGGAAGGGTAGTTGTTTTTGATGATTTCAGGGATAAAAAGGTCATGAGTTTGGGGTCGAAAGGGCGAAAATAAGAGAAAATTTGTGGTGTTCCAGGGGCAAAACCGGGTCCCCGCATTTGCAAATGCGGGTACCCGGTTTCGAAAGCTAAAAATTCTACATTCTGACCCTGCGTCTTGGGTCCCGCGTTTTCCCGCGTTTTGCTGCGTTCTGGATTCGCGCCATCGACGCAAACTGGGGCCCCGCATTTGCAAATGCGGGTACCCGGTTTCGGAGCTGTAACTTTCCAATTTCTCTGACCCCGCGTTTTGGGAGGTCGCGTTTTGGTGCGTCTTGGCTCGCGCCATCGACGAGAATGCGGGTACCCGCATTTGCAAATGCGGGCACCCGGTTTCGAAGGGCAAATTCTCTGACCCCGCGTTTTGGGTCCCGCGTTTTGGCTGCATTTTGAGGTAAAAAAAAAAAAAAAAAAAAAAAAAAAAAAATCGCGTCGACACAGCGACGCGAAACTGGGGCCCCGCATTTTCAAATGCGGGTACCCGGTTTCATCTGTGACAGGGCCGTTTGAAGCTTTTTAGCCCTAGATTTTTACCTCTTTCTTCAACCCAGCCACCAAAAACACTCCCAAAACCCAGAATGTCCCGAACATCATCATCAACAACCACACAATCCTCAAATCCTACCCTCTTCCACCACAATATCATACAATCAATTCATCTCCTCTCCAAATCACCATGAAATTCCCACTTTTCTCCACTTGTTCTTCATCCAAGCTTCAAATAAAATCCAATTCCCTCTTCCCACACATCAATTAGCCTTTACCCATCTCATATTCCACCATAATCTTCAAGTCTTAAGCCTCAAAACATCAAAGTTCTAAGCCTTAGCTTCTCACTATTTGAAGTTTTGAGTTTGGGGTGGAAAGAGATGCCTATCAACACCGTCTTCATGTGTGCTTATCAAAGGAATTCTCCAAGAAACATAAACACTTTTGGTGTTATTCAAATAAGCTATTGAGATTCCTAATTCGCGTTGCAAACACAAGGCTGAAGAGGTTAAAAAGTAAAGCTAATCCTAAGAAGAGAGAAGTGATTGAGGAACCTGAAAGTGAGGAGGCAAATGATCCGATGATGAGTTGGAATCGAAAATCAAGGTGTTGGAAGAAAATTCAGGATACGAGGTGCGCTATTTTGGGAAACGTTACAATCAAGTTGAACTTTATTTGTTCAACGCAAAATTTACGATGTCTAGACGCGAGATAAAGTTCAGGGACGCAACACCGACAACCAGCCTCGCGCTGGTTAAGATACGTTTTCTAATCCTTCTCATTTAGTGTATATTATTTTATTGCTTTGAGTCTTTTCGAGTCGTGGGGACACGACTCATTTTTGAGTTTGGGGTGGGGTTCGTTGCCTCATCCCAGTTTTTATGTGTTATTTGTTTTATTTGCTTTCAATAAAATAATTTTCGGAGTTGCGTTTGACTGTAGAAATTTTTAAATATCCCTTTAAGCATACTTTTGATGAATCTATGATAGTAAATAGTGGACTTTAGGGATTGATATAAAACGCACTTACAATTGCATGCGAACATAGGTAATTGATAGGAAAAATTAATGAACAATGCAAATGAAGTAAGCTTGTACTCAAGGAATATGTTTTGGTGTGTAGAACGTGAAATCCTAATTAGTAGAGAACCCACCTAGATATGAACTAAAGACAAGCTATGTACTTAGGAAAATGATAGGGGCAGTTCTTTGTTAGCCATTTGTGCCTTTTTAGCCTTCTATCCCTTGTATTAATTATTATCCGTCTTAGCCCACTTTGAGCCTTTAGACTTTTCTTTGTAGCCACGATATAAGCCATTATCCCTTAGATTATTAGGCATGACCATATGACCCGCACTTGAATCACAGTCCTGAGACATGTCTCGAGCTTGAGTTTGGGGTGGTGGGACCACATATGGGGAATTTAATGGGTTGGGATTGATGTGCTTTGTATTGTAGCACAATTGCAGATGATATATACTTGTAACCCTTTGCCGGGAATGAAGGAAAATGAAAAAAAAAAAAAAAAAAAAGAGAAAAGAAAATAAAAAGAAAAATATGAATGAATAAAACATCCGGCAAAGTGGAATTTTTCTGAAAATCATCTTGTTTATAGTGGGTAGACATGGGACGCTACATTGTTGCGTATATGGGTGAGTGAGAACATCTTTTGAGCGTTAACTCAAGCTCGAGGACACTGTTGATGGTAAGTGAGGAGAGAGCCAAAAGCTCACTTCAAATTTACCAAATATACATCCACACCCGTCCTTAAGCCAATATTATAACCGTAAAGACCTCGTGATTCCTAAGTGCATAGTGAATTTATAATTCTGTTGATAGGGAATACACTAAGTGGAGCGTTCAAAGCAAGGTAGGATTAATGACCACCCTATAGCCATCATACAGATATGAGTACAAGTGTAACCTTCAAGCATTGCGACTTTAATTTTATGATTGAGATTACTTATGTTTGATGTTGCATGATTAGTGTATGTATATGTTAGTTCTTAAAGTTTTGCTATATGAGATTTATTTTAAGAATTGCTTTAGGTTTATTTGCTAGCTTCTATTTGTTCTTGCGTTTACTTCTACCCCTTGTTTTGTTTTGTTTTGCTTTGTCGGGACGACAAAGGTTTGAGTTGGGGGTCTTGATGTCTCCTTAATTGTTCGTATTTTCGACCCTTAGGAGACATCATTTTTGGTGTTTATTTACTTAAATTGATAGACTTTTGGACTTAATATGCAATAATCCGGAATTACCTTTTTATTTCTAGCATTTTTAATTTATTAAACTTTTGCGCGTAATATTGGTATTTTTAGTGTAAAGTTTACAGGTTTTAGATGTTAGCTAGGAGAGGAATCCGAGGAGAAAGTCAAAGATCGTGAATTAAGAGTCAAGACTTGAAGATAAATCCCGAAGATATTATTTTTAGAGCTGAAAATCCATTTTCCAGGCCATAGATTGCTGATTTCGAGGTGCTTAAGCGATGATTTAGCTGTTGACCTTTGAAGAGAAATCATTCCTTATCGAGTTAC
Organism: Nemophila menziesii; assembly: GCA_029959085.1. Taxonomy (NCBI): domain Eukaryota; kingdom Viridiplantae; phylum Streptophyta; class Magnoliopsida; order Boraginales; family Hydrophyllaceae; genus Nemophila; species Nemophila menziesii. Next base: position 2,337,827 of record JARWIR010000044.1, read on the forward strand.
GGAACTTTAGCAACTGGAATGAGGTCAATCGGAGTTGTAACGCATCGGGAAAAGCCGTTTTAGTGAAGGTGTATCAGCAGTTACGGGATTTTGGGCTTGGAAATTGGGCTTGGACATTTAATTAGGCTTTTATTTTCTGGTCCAAGCCCTAGTCCGAATTTGCACTTATAAAAGGAGGTCTGGACTTCTATTTTTCACACAATTCACATTCTACAAGACTAAACACCAGAGAGAAGTCAACGGAAGGAAGAAGAAGAAGCTACAAGAGCTGGAGAGGGTCTATATCTCCGTTCGTAGTCATTCCTATTCCGGAAATTAGGTTTTTCTTATCTTTAATTTTGTAATCAAATATGAATTCCTTTATTTTTAATTTAGTTTTTAATTTTAATATGAGCTAAGCTTTTCATAGTGCTTGAGAACAAACAATGGGTGAATCCCAATCTTATTAATTAACGAATGTTGAATTTGGGTTTTTATTGAATTAAACTAAATTAGGGCTTTTACTCTTTTCAATAAATTGAGATTATTTTACTGTTTTTAGAGTAGCTAACTAAGAACAGGTGTTAGTATCTAGGCTATTCCAATTAGTGGCGATTGGATCATCCTGACGGAGGGTTTAGGTACGGAAATATTTATTTAATCTAAAATAGAAGCTATTGATTCTGACGAACTTAGCTAATTTTAGGGCCAATGAGGTAATAAAACTTAATCATCCAACGGTGGATCATATTTACCCTGACGGGACTAGTGACACTCTAGGATCGTCTTATAGTCCACCCTGACGGGGGTATAAGGAATTTAGAATCCCGACCATTGTAATTGACCAATTTAGCCCTTAAACAACATAAGTTAGGAAGTAAGATTAGGAGGATCCTTGCGTTCTCAAGTACTACATCTCATATTGCGTTTTCATTTATTTTACTTGCGTCTTAGCTTTTACTTGCATTTATAATTTGTCTTTCATTCATTAGTTTTAATAAACAAAACCAAACAAACATATTATTGTCTTTTATTTTCATAAGTGCATCAATCACTATTTGTTAGACATTGTGATCAACCATTCCGTCCTTGGAACGAATCTGTATTATCCTTATTACTACTTGGGACAACCGTACACTTGCGGTTGTGGTTCGGTTATCATTTGCATTACTTTTTAGAACACACAAAGGACCACCAGAACCCTTGTTATTTGATTTCTTCTTGATCGGTTCCAATACCTTGCTTTTCTTCACCTCCCTCTTGTTAGCTAATATTGTTGTTCTATTAGTCATCCTCAATTAACCCCCAACTCAAAGCTTTTAACAACTCTTGAAATTTGAACTTGTGCATTTTTGGTTGAACAAGCTTGATTTGGCTTAGGATAGATGAATTGATGATGAATCTCTATGTGGGTGAGGTGGATTCTTGATGGATTGGCTTGGATTTAAGAAATTGTAGGATGAATTTTGAAAATTTGAGCTCTTGATTCTTCAATTGGATGTGTTTGGTGAGGATTGGGTGCTTGAATCTCCTTTGTAATGAGGAGGGGAGAAGATTTGATGTGTTTTTCTTGATGATTGGGTAGTGTTTTGATGATTAGTGAAGGTTTTTATGAGCTTCAATGGAGTTGGGAGAGTTTTGGAGAAGAAATAGAGGCTTGAGGTTTTGTAAATTCGGAATAATGAGCATTAACCCTCTTTATAAGCTTGAAACCCGTTTTTCTCTCTCCAGGCGGCGACCTGCGGTGCACCGCGCATATGGTGCGGTATACCGCAGCTTTTGTTGCTCCAAAAATTTTTGTCTCGTCAAAATACCCACGGTACATACCCGTGGCACGGGTTTTGGACCTGCGGTATAGGGTCCGGTATACCGCAGCATCTAATGTGATTTTTTCTCGTCTCGGTATAAAACCCGTGGTATCTACCCGTGGTATGGGTTATCTTCCCCTGCGGTACACCACGGCCGAGGTCCGGTTTACCGCAGCGCTGCTTCAGCTTTTCCGAAAAATTTTGTTCTCCTTCCCTGACTCGATTTCTCCAATACCTAATCATCAAAAATACTAATACCTTTCTCAAATATGCAATATCAACTAAAAACAACTAAACTAAACTTAAACTAAAAACGTAAAAGACATAAAAAAACTTAAAAAAATTGCGGGTTGTCTCCCGTACAGCACTTTTGTTTAACGTCTTTCAAAGTTAGATGTGTTACCTCTATCAAGATTTGCGAATATAGCCTCCCCAACAACGAGTTAGGCTATGAACGTCAACTAATCTGCGCTTGATCCCCTTCTTGGGTCGGATTTCTATCACCTTGGCTGAAACAACCTTAGTGACAATGAATGGTCCCATCCACGAGTCTTTGAAACTACGTGGCCTATTCTCGCATTTGTGAGCTTTCCATAGAACTTCATGGCCAACCCCAAACTCAATGTTTGGCTCAGTATCCACATGTTTCAAGTGGATCTTCTCAGGAGGAATCGCGGGCATGCCACGAAAATTTCCAAAATTTTGAAACTGAGCTAACATACCCGAGTCTGGACGGAATCGCGGAACATTGATATTAGCTAAGCCAATCCCAGGAGGAGGAGCAAGGAATGGTTCTTGTGCTGGACCGGTAAGGAACCATGGTTCGGCTACTTGGATTTGAACCGGAGGATTAGGGACAACTGGTGGCTCTATTGGCTGACCATTCGCGTCTAGCTGAACTCCTTGACCATTATTGTTATGGAGGTTGAGATAATCCATTTCGTTAGCTAGTCTTTCTACTTCTTGTGCTTCTTGTTCTTTCCTTCTCCTTGTCTGACTTTGTGAATAAATGCAATAAGAAAACTTGGTGGTCCTTAGTGTGTTCTAAAATAAATGCAATAAGAAAAGAGAACCACAACCGCAAGTGTACGGTTGTCCCAAGTAATAATAGTGATAAACAGATTCGTTCAAGGACGGATTGGTTGACTCTGATCCTTATCAGATAGTGATTAATTGCACGTAAAGCAAGTAAATGATTTTAAGATTTGTTGTTTGTTTTTCTAAAGACTAAGAAAAATAATGAAAAGACTAAATTAATGCAAATGTAAAGCTAGACGCAAGTAAAAATAGTTGGACGCAAGATATGAGAGGTAGTACTCGAGTAACGCTAGGGTTTCACCTAAATCTAATCATTCCATGCATTGTTTAAGGGACGAATTCGGTAAATAATATTGCTCGGGATTCAATTATGTCCTTATCCCCATCAGGGTGGACTAAGGAGCTCTTCTCAGGTGCTACAAACCCCGCAGGGTGAATATAGTCCACCTTCGAATGATTAAAGTCTAACTACCCAATTGGATGTAGGATTAATTAAGTCTGTCAAGGTCATATAATTTCTATCCTACATTCGTTAATTAGTTCCGTACCTAGACCCCCCGTCAAGGTGATCCAATCGCCACTAATTGGAATAGCCTAAATACTAATTCCTAAAATTGATTCATGACTTAATAATAGTCAATAGGTGTAAATTAAAGAAAAATATTAAATACCCAATTCGATTTCAATTAAAATAATCCAAAATTCAAAGACATAGAATGGAAAAGATTGGGGTTCAACCTGTTACGCGTTCTCAAGTACCAGATGAAATTAGCTCTTAATCGTAAAAAACTAAGCAAATAAATTGAAAGGAATTCATAATTGTTTTACAGAAATATAAATAAGAAACCTAATTAGGAAGTTGATTCGGATGCAAAGTGGAGATATAGACAGTCTCCAGCTCCAAGCTTCTTCTTTTCCTTGCTTCTGCTTCTTTTCTCCTTGTCTGACTTTGTGAATAATGAATTGTGTGATAAATAGAAGTCAAAACCCATATTTATACTTAAAAATTCGGACTTGGACCTTAGGCTAAATATTAAATGAAATAATAAAGGCCCAAGTCCATTATCTTAGCCCAAAATCCCGTAACTGCTGCACCACCTCCACTAAAACGGCTCTAACCGACTCGTTTCAACTCGGATTGACCTCATTCCAGTTGCTAAAGTTCCGTAACTCAATGGGGCACGTTTTCTCTTCACAAGTCAACGGCTAAATATACTCTTAGGTGGCTCGAAATCAGCAATCGTTGGCAACTTTCCAGATTTGCAGCTCTAAAATCTCAATTCTTTCAGGATTTGTCTTCATGCTTTGACTCCATATCACGATCTTTGACTTTATTCTCGAACTCCTCTCCTGGCTAGTATTCAAAACCTACAAACTTTTCACTAAAATACACAATATTACGCGCAAAAGTTTAATAAATTAAAATTACTAGAAATTAAAGAGGAAAATCGGATTATTGCATATTTAGTCCAAAAGTCTATCAAAATAGTCAGATAATCGCATAATTTGATGTCTCTTAAGCATATAAATATATAACAAAAGAGGAGACATCAATGATATGACAAAACAAACAAATTACTTTTTTCTTGATCTTTTAAACAATCAAATTATACTACTAAATCTGGATATCGGACTATCACCAATTTGGTAAAACAACGGGAAGAGCAGACATCAACCCAAGCGCAGCTTAAGGACATTACACTCTGGAATAAGATTTTGAAGTCCAATTTTTCGAATAAAGTCAATACGTTCACTTGGAAGGCATGCACTAATATCCTCCCAACTATGAAGAATATACATTTACGAAATTCTAGCTCCGATAAATGGTGATATTGGTGTGAAGGAAAAACTGAAACAATCAAACACCTTCTATTATCTTGCTCTTTCTGTAAACAGGTTTGGGATGACTCGGCATTACAAATATGAATCCCAGAAACAAAACCTGACACACTAGGGGATTGGTTTACAAAATTATATGAAGGGGCGGACCAGACGCAATGAGACACGAAAAAGGTGGTGGCATATGTCATGTTAACTTTTTGGAATATTTGAAAACATAAAATGAAAGCTATCCATTAAAATGCAAAAATGGAGACGCAAAGTGTTATTTTGGGGGTCCAAGCAGGCATGATTGATCTGTTTCGGAACGAGTGGGACGGGCTTCCTCCTCAACCGCAAGAGCAACAACAAGGTATCACTATTACCCTGTGGTCACCAAATGAACTGTTTGGGAAACAAACTATTCCTATTTGTGACGCATATTTTAAATCTAAAACGGAACAAAGCGGTATCGAAATCCTTAAAGAGACGCACAAACAGAACACATAACAATTTTCTCGAAAATGATCTAGACGGACTCAGCAGCGGAAATAGAAGCAATTGCATTATTTGAAACTGCTAAAATGGGGTTACACGAGACAGGGAAGAAAACGATCATATGCTCTATTTTGGTTTCGGCATTTGCTCATATAATCTCACTAAAGAGGGGCCATTTTCATTGTTACTGATCCAGCTGTACTTTTTTTGATGCAACTGTTCCACCTATTAAAATAAGATCTGCTTGTCTATGACTTGATCTTGGCACTAGTCCATAACGATCAAAGTCAAACCAAGAACCTATTAGTGAAGCAAAAATAATGAAGCAACAACTGGTATCGTAAAGGGGCGGCCATAAACTAGAGAGTCTTGACCAGTTTGAGAGATCATAATATCAAAATTTGGGGTTGTTCGATCAAGTAAAAGAAATTCAATGGTGTTTATAACTGTCTCAATCTTTCTTTTTTCCTTTTTTCTTTTAATTGTCTGAACATTCAGTTCTAACACTATTCCATGCCTTCTTTCGCTATGCATAAACTAAACCAACAATTAAGATAAGTATGAAAATTAAAACTTCTATAAATACAGATAGACCCAATATGTCGGATAACTTTGATCTGATTCATGGTATCATGTCGCTGTCAACTATGTAGTGGAAAGTCAAGTCGTATGTCAAGCGGATCGACCAATGCACGATGCACGAGGGAACATACGTTGTTCAAGTATTTGCCGAGAAAACTTAACGGAATGACAGACCTTACCGCAAAAAAAAAACAATTAAACATAAATGAGTTTAATAACTTGCGGATTTAATTGATTAATTTACTTAGACTCAAATTCATTTTCGCGTAAGAGATAAATCTCCTCCTTAGATTGTTTACACATCGTTTAAGAGCAAAGAAGCAGAATCAAATAGAGAACAAAATAACTAAAGAATATGAAGAAACGGAAGCACTTATTCGATCAAACAAAATGATGATTTTTCCGAACCTTCTGCTACCCGAATGATTAAGTATTTACTAGGCAGGACGGAGCACAGCGATGATGAAAGGAATTATAATTAGACTGCCCAAGAGCCCTGGAACCGACCGAAATTTTGCTGGAAGAATTGAACCAACAAAACCATTAAAAGTCCATAAAATTATAATAATTCCAATCTGTTTTACAGCATTTGCAGTAAGGGGAAACTTCTCCAATAACAACGTCCCTATGATGTTAGCGGTGCACCCAATTGAAAGTGCACAAACGGTTAACCTCACAATTACTGGAGGAGATTTTTGGTTTAAATAATATATTATTATTCCTGAAGTGGCTGTCGCAGCACCATTAAATATTGTCTTACCTAGTTCTTGCTTCATCAAATTCTCTGAAATTGATTGTAAAGGTGTTGTTCTCCCCTGATCGTTTGAGTGATTGGTAGATAATTCGGTACTGGCCATATTAAGATATAGACGCACTTGTTCTGCACGTAATGGTGATGATCTGGATACAGAAGATGATTCCTGATCATCTGCCTCCACTGGCTCGGTGTTGGATTCTGGACACAGGCTTTGTGGGCCTGGAGGTAGGGCTTCTTTGGTAGCCAAAAAATGCAGAATGTTGGAAATTTTTTCAAAAAACACAAAAATAGATCTTGGGTAGCCTATAGTGGGGATATCCATGAACTTTTGTGTATTCAAAAGTGATTGAAATGAAATCAGAAACGTTAAAATGCTTTCATATATATTTTAATTTGAAGAGGGTTGAATTAGTGAAATTAAGTAGTGTTGTTCCACGTATACCTTATTAATTCACACTTGACATTGTTTTGCTGCTTTAAATATACAAGTAGACATCAACCACAAAAGGAATCTTGAAAAGTCTAAGTTTTTTTTTTGTCTTTTTTCTTTGAGTATTGATATTTGTCATCCTTTTTATATCACTTTTTTATCACCTCCTACATATATACCTACATGTACCAATGAATTGATTTCTCTATCCTATTTAATTTTTCTCTATCTTCTATTTAAAGAAATCAGAACATATATATAGAAGGGTGATAAAAGGGTGACATGAAAAGAGGTGACATATATCGTTACTCTTTTTTTTTTGTCAACTAAAATAGAATTAATTACGAACGTTTATACAAAGATTAAGAAAAACATAAAAATCATTTAACGATCCATTCTTCCACTTAGACGTATCGATGTTGTGTCTAGCACATTTAGCTGTGAGATCCGTGACATTATTAAATCTCCTGTTAACGAAGTTAACCTTCCAATTAGGGAACTTTGTGAGCCAGGTCTTCATTTCAGCAATGAAGGGAAAAATTTGTCATCGAAGACCTGTGCAGTTTGCTATACCTTGGACGAGTTCAAGGTTATCGGAGTAGAAGGATACACTCCGAAGATTACAAAAAGCATCCCTTCTCATCGCAAGAAGGACTGCCCAACATTCACCTTCCATGGGGCTACGTCTGGATGCAATCTTGTGCGCTATTTTTCCCTCTTTATCAATAGCAATTGCCTCTATACCAGTCAGTTCATATTCTTTTTTAAACTAAGCATCACTCATGAATATGTATTCTGATTCGTCCATAAGTATAGGATTATTTTCAACAATGTCTTCATTATTGCCTTCATTAATAATTTCCTATTCTTCTCCTTCTCTTTTCCTTTAGTAGACTTGCTTTTAAATAAATCATACATATCCGAGTTAGTCTTAAACAAGACCTCCTTGATTGTCCATGGAGTTCTATTGTGAAAACTTCTCATCTTCACCTTCCATATGTTCCATATCGTGAGGAGAAAATAGGCAGTGAATTCAATTTGGTCCCATCCATTCTTTGTATATTTTTTCCTCATTTCAATTAACCACTCTCCCATTTTATAACTTCTTTCTTTCTCAATAAGCACATGTAACCTTGAATTAGCCCACACTGCCATACTAAGCGGGCATTTAGTAAATAAATGCTCTATGTCTTCCTTATCTAATTCACACCATTCACACGTATCATCTTTTACCACCTTCCTGATTTTAAGGTTTCGTTTAGTGGGTATGGCTCCATTACAAATTTTCCATCCAAATGATCTGACTTTATTCATAACATTTGATTTCCAAATAATATTCCAGAGGCTACTATTATCTTGTTTACCTTGAGAAGATGATTGAGCATCATTTTGCACTTCCACTTCTACCAATTTATGATAACCAAATTTGGTACTATAGACACCATCTTTTGATAAAGGCCAGATTAATTTATCTTCCTCCTTGTTAATTATCATAGGTATTTTGCATATGTCACTGACTATATTTGGTGAGAAAAGTTGTCTGAGTAACTCCATATTCCAATTAGACATGTCTTCATTAAAGAGTTGTGCTACAAGCTCAACTTTGTAGTCAACAGGCTTCTCCAGAGATATATCATTGTTGATCCATTTTTGCTTCCATATGTTAATATTTACGCCATTTCCAATTCTCCAAACTGAATGTTGCTTGATAAATTGAATACCTTTGTAAGTACTAGCCCAGCTCCACGATCTTTTATTAGAGAGTTTAACATTAAGTATATTATCAAAGGGAGAATATATACCTTTTAAAACCCTGGCTACTAAAGAATTAGGATTATTTATAATTCTCCACGCTTGTTTAGCTAATAAAGCTAGATTCATTTTTTGGAAATCCCTAAAACCAATACCTCCAATGGTTTTTGATCTTGCATTTTTTTTCCATTTAATCCAATGAATCCTTTTTTTGTGCTCGAGTCCCACCAGAAGTTAACCACAATTCCATATAATTTCTTACAAAGTGCTTTTGGAAATTCGAAAATGGACATTGCGTAATTAGGTATTGCTTGAAGCACTGCCTTTATAAGTACTTATTTACCTCCATCAGAGAGTAAGTTAGCAAAGTAGCTTGAAGATTTATTTAAAATCCTGTCTTTGATGTAATTTAAATTCTCTGATTTCGCTCTTTTTAAAGATAAAGGGATCCCCAAGTATTTACCAAATGATGAAGTTCTCGTAACATTAAATTTTCTAACCACCTCATCACAAATATTTTCTGAAGTTCCTTTGCTGAATAGTATGGAAGATTTCTGAAAGTTAATACGTTGACCCGAGGCTTTGCAAAAGAGGGATATAGTATCCTTAAAAGTGTCAATTTCTTCATCATCAATTTCTTCCTTAAAAGTGTTAGGGAACCCTAGGTCGAATTTACTTGGATTGGAAGACAAGTTAAGAACTCTCAAATTCGTAGCCCTAAATTCTAGGAAAGGTAAGATTCTTCTGCTGATTTGATTTGGTCATATCTTTTTCAATACTTATCCGTTTGAGAAGTTCCAATATATGAAACTGCTTGTCTTGGAAAGATATTTCTATTGGTGCAGACCACTCGTCCAGATTCCTAGCCAATCGTAAGTTATGGATTAATCTTTAAAACGTGGCTAGAATTTCAGATTCATAAGACAGCTTTATCTTTTCCTTTTTTGCATATATCTTTCCTAAATCTTCTTATTTCCATGTAAATCTTATTTCCCTTACTTCTTTATCTTGACTTGATCTCTAATTAATTACCATTTATGTTTTAAAACTTCACATTAAATAAATAATCAAACTGCATATGCTTAAAAAGAATAAATCAATAAATCAAGAAATAAAAATAGGAAAGTACACTTTAAAAATAGAAACTCGAGTAAAAACATTTCCTAACACTCTAAAATACACTAAGACTTCATTCTCACTTCTTCTCCTTGGATTGGTCTTTCATGAATTTCAAGAACCAATTAACTTTGCATTTAAAAACAATCAAATTTACGCACAAAAGCTCAGATTCTGCAAATAGTTAATTTCCAAGGGGAGGAAGTGCAATATGATCAAATAAGCCTAAATGTCTATCATATAAGTCATTTATTCACCTAAAAGGATGTCTCCAAGGGGCTGATAATTAGAACAAATAGAGAGACATCAAGACCCCAAACTCAAACCTTTGTCGTCCCGACAAAGTAAAATAAAAACAAAGGATCTTTTAGGTGAACGCAGAAGGTAGAATCTAGAAAATAATCCCAAAGCACAACTTAAAACAAATTTCATATAGTCTGATCTAGGAATTAATATACACCTACACTTATCATGCAAAATCAAATACAAAACAGTATCAATCCAAAATTATTTTCACAATGCTAGAAGGTTACACTTATTACTTATCTCAAGATGGTGGCTATAGGGCGTTCATTGATCTTTACTTGCTTTGAACGCTCCACTTAGCATATTCCCTATTAACTTACTGTGCATCTAGGAATCACGAGGACTTTACGGTTTTAGCGTAGGCTGAAGGACGGTATGGTATGTATATTTGGTAAATTTGAAGTGAGCTTTTGGCTCTCTCCTCACTTACCATCAACAAACTGTCCAACAGCTTGAGTTTACACTCGAATAATGTTCTCACTCAACCAAATTGGCGCGCTTAATTAGCGTCCCCAAATTAACCCAATGAGCACTGAGGATGATTCACATAAAAATTTCCACTTTGCCGGTCCGAATATATTTTCTTTTCAAATTATTCATTTTTTTTCTTTTGTATAGCTATGACTCTCGTTTTTAATGTTTGAGATATCATGCTATTTTTCATAGTTATGCCTATTCATAACTTGAGTTCGTAGCTTCTTTTCCATTCACTATTACCCCGACAAAGGGTTACAATATAATAAACCTGTGAATCATCATTATGTATAGCACAAAGCACAATTGATAAGCTCAAAAAAAATCCCAACCCAATGTAATTTCCCATATAGTGGACCCACCACCCCAAACTCAAGCTCAAGACAGGAAGTCTCAGGATCGTGATTCAAGTGCGGGTCATATGGTCATGCCTAACAATCTAAAGGGATATTGGCTTATAGTGTGGCGACAAAAGAAAGGCTTAAAGGCTAAAAATTTGTCTAAGAAGGATAAAATTAATTCAGGGATAGATGGCCAAAAAGGATTCAAAGGGCTAACAAAGAAATGCCTCTATCATCTTCCTATTTACACAGCTTGCCTCTAGTTCATACCTAAGTGGGTTTTCTACTCATTTAGATCTCACGTTCTACAAACCACCCATTATACTTAAGCACAAGTTTACTTAATTTGCATTGTTCATTAATTCTTCCTATCAATTATTTCATATTTGCATGCAATTAAAGTACAGTTTTACACTAACTCCTAAAGTCAACTATTTTCTATCATAAATTCATGAAAAGCATGCTTGATGGGGTCTTTAAAATTCTCTACAGTCAACGCAACCCTAAGATTAATTTTATTGAAAGCATGTAAATCACAAAAAATTGGGATGAGGCAACGAACCCCACCCCAAACTCAAAAGTGAGTCGTGTCCCCACGGCTCGAAAAAGACTCAATAAAGCAATAAAAGTAAACTAACTACCTAACTAGTGCCTACCATCAATTAAGAAGAAGAATTAGAATGGGGTACCTGGCCATAAAGATCCATCATATCCTCCTCCTCCGAAGAAGAATTTTTATCAATATCCATGTTCAAAGTTACCTTATCCCTTGTTGAATTCATCTTGGCAATTTCCTCCCAAAGTGCTATGTTTTGTTTTCTTAGATGATCGATTTGTTGTTGAAATTTGATAGCCCATGGGGGTGTGTAAGAATTATTCTGAGAAGAGGAATAAGAACCTTGATCTTGGATTGGTGTCTTTTCTTTATGCTTTGATTGTACCTTCATCCTAGCTGTGAATTTCTTGTGTAGTGGTGGTGCAGGTGCCTTTTCTTCTTGTTTTTCTTCACTAGGCTCATCAAGATTGATGGCCTTTTCAATTGTAGAACCAGGCAAATTATTGTTCTTCCCTAGGATACAACACTTCCTCCTATAATCCATAGCATCTGTTTTGTTTGTCATGGTTGATTTGACCCCAAACTCAAGTTATACCAAGGATAGATTAAAGTTAAGAAAACTTGGTGTAGTTTGAGTTTCTTGCTTTGATTAGATGAAGGAAGGTGTTTTCTTGATGAATCTTGGAAGAATTCTTGAAAGCTTGATGATCTTGATGGTGTTTAATGGTGTTTTGTGATGTATTTGATGAAGAGGATGTGTTAATGGAGGATGGAGGAGAGAATTATTGATGTTATTGTGTTTGTTGTGGAGGTTTAATCAAGCTTCAAGGTGTTTTTATAAGGTTGGGAGCTGGAAAATTCGAATGGAAAGGCTAGGGTTTGCTTGTGAGAAGGTAAGAGTTGTATTAGGTAACAGTCTCTTCAAAACCGACATAGCTGCGGTATACCGGAGGTATGGCCCGGTATACCGGACCGCGCATCGACAAATTTTTTTTCTCTCGGCAATAAACCCGAGCTTCATACCCGTGTCACGGGTTTTTCCACCTGCGGTATACCAGACCGCGCATCGACAAATTTTTCTCCTCTTGACAATAAACCCGAGCTTAATAACCCGTGGCACGGGTTTTCTTCCTGCGGTATACCGGGGGTCTGGCGCGGTATACCGGACCTGCGCCAAATTTTTCCCATGTGTTCCTTTTTTCTGTTTCCTAGCACCCCAAACTCAATTCCTGCACCATTAACACACTACCTTTCTCATTTCTTTTAAAAGTAGACACTAAAACTCGATACTAACTTAGAATTATACACTAGGAATTGAAAAACTTACAGGCAATAAACTAATATACAATTAAATGGCTTTTGTTTAACGTCGTTAAGCTCGACGGGTTACCTCTCGAATCATTTTTTTACATAACCTCCCCAGCAGTGAGTGAGGTTATCAACGTTTTCCACACGGAATTTGCATCCCTTTGCTTTTATGACCACTAGTTGATTCGAAATAACCTTTGTGACCATGAACGGTCCTTGCCAGGAACTCTTGGCTTTGCGCGTCTTCGGAGGAGGATCAAGCTTCTTCATTGCAACCTCTTCGCCTACTCTGAACCCCCTTTTCTTTCTTCTTTCTTAGGTTCTTTAGGATCCTTCATAGCTCGCCCCTTCTCTTTTATCTTCGCACCGTCAAGGAACCACATATTTGGTGGATTTTCCTCAGGATCTAAATGGAGAAACCACGGATTTGGTGGTTTATTTTTTAGCTCTTCTTCCTCCATTCCTAAGGTTTCCACTACTTTAGTTTGTTCCTTGTCAGTTTGTTCAATCACATCAATCCGGAAGCAATCCTCCTTGGGATCCGGAAACTTCATTGGCTTAAACACGTTAAATTTTTCCTCCTCGTCTTGAATACGCATAATCAATTCACCGTTTTCTACATCAATCAAAGTACGCCCCGTGGCTAGGAATGGTCTTCCCAAAATAATGGGGACATTCCTATCTGCTTCGTAATCAAGTACAACAAAATCAACAGGAAAGATTAACGTACCAGCCTTGACGAGGACAGATCCTAGTCTTCCCTCTGGATGTACGAGGGATCTGTCAGCCATTTGCAAAACCATAGAAGTGGGTTTTGCGTTTCCTATCTTCAACTATTCAAACACGGATTTGGGCATGAGATTAATACTTGCTCCCAAATCACACAAAGCTTTCCCTTGCCACTTAGAACCAATGGAAATCAGGATAGTAAAACTTCCAGGATCAAGTAATTTGGGTGGCAACTTACTTTGTCATATAGCACTACACTCTTATGGCAAACCTACCATTTCATTCTCAAGATACTGACGCTTGCTGGTGATAGCTCTTTTTAAGAATTTCATGTATTTTGGTACACCTTTGATAGCCTCTAAGAAAGGTATATTAATGTTAAGTTTACTCACCATGGCCATGAATCTCTGATATTCCGCAATATCTCCTTTCTTCTGAATTCTTGAGGGGAATGGTGGAGGAGTACGGGTTTCGATAACATCCTTGGATTTTGGCTTTTCAAGAATATTCTCCACTTCAATTATTTCAGGTTCATCTTCTTTCTCTTCCACATCTTTTACCGGTTTCTCTTTCACAGTAGTTTCTTTTTCTTTCATAACGGGAAAAGGTGGGGGTGGAAGATTCTTACCACTTCTAAGAGAAATCGCGTTACATTCTTCATATGGTTTAGGTTCTTCAGTATCACTTGGTAATTGTCCCTGTGGGCACTGATTTAATTGCATTGCCATCTGAGCTATTGGTGGTACTTTGTGTGTTCTAAAAATAAATGCAAAAGATAATCGAACCACAACCGCAAGTGTACGGTTGTCCCAAGTAGTAATAACTGATAAATCAGATTCGTTCCAAGGACGGAATGGTTGATCACAATGTCTAGCAAATAGTGATTGATGCACTTATGAAAATAAAAGATAATAAAATGTTTGTTTGGTTTTTGTATTAAGACTAAATAAATAAAAGACAAATATTAAAATGCAAGTAAAGCTAAGACGCAAGTAAAATGAGTGAAAACGCAATATGAGATGTAGTACTTGAGAACGCAAGGATCCTCCTAATCTTATTTCCTAACTTATGTTGTTTAAGGGCTAAATTGGTCAATTACAATGGTCGGGATTCTAAATTTCTTATACCCCCGTCAGGGTGGACTATAAGGCAATCCTAAAGTGTCACTAGTCCCGTCAGGGTAAATATGATCCACCGTTGGATGTTTAAGTGTTTTACCTCATTGGCCCTAGAATTAGCTAAGTTCGTCAGAATCAATAGCTTCTATCCTAGATTGAATAAATGGTTCCGTATCTAAACCCTCCGTCAGGATGATCCAATTGCCACTAATTGGAATAGCCTAAATACTAACACCTGTTCCTAGTTCATGACGCTAAAAACAGTAAAATAATCTCAATTTATTGAAAAGAGTAAAAGCCCTAATTTAGTTTAATTCAATAAAAACCCAAATTCAACATTCGTTATTTAATGAAATTGGGATTCACCCATTGTTTGTTCTCAAGCACTATGAAAAGCTTAGCTCATATTAAAAAGAAAAACTAAATTAAAAATAAAGGAATTCATATTGTTTACAGAATTAAAAAGATAAAAGAACCTAATTTCCGGAATCGGAATGACTACGAACGGAGATATAGACCCTCTCCAGCTCTTGTAGCTTCTTCTCCTTCCTTCAGTTGCTTCTCTCTGGTGTTTTTAATCTTGCAGAATGTGAATTGTGTTGACACTCTCTTCTAAGGATGAGTTGATTTGAAGAACAAATTGAGAGGTAAGAAATAATGAGGTCAAAATCTCCTTTTATAAGCTAAAAAACGGATTAGGGCTTGGACCTAATAATAAAACACTAATTAAATGTCCAAGCCCAAATTCTAAGCCCAAAATCCCGTAACTGCTGATACACCTTCACTAAAACGGCTTTTCCCGATGCGTTATAACTCCGATTGACCTCATTCCAGTTTCTAAAGTTCCGTAACTCGATAAGGAATGATTTCTCTTCAAAGGTCAGCGGCTAAATCATCGCTTAAGGACCTCGAAATCAGCAATATATGGCCTGGAAAAAATGGATTTTCAGCTTTAAAAATAATATCTTCAGGATTTGTCTTCAAATCTTGACTCTAATTCACGATCTTTGACTTTCTCCCGGATTCCTCTCCTAGCTAACATCTAAAACCTGTAAACTTTCCACTAAAAATACCAATATTACGCGCAAAAGTTTAATAAATTAAAAATGCTAGAAGTAAAAAGGAAATTCCGGAATATTGCATATTTAGTCCAAAAGTCTATCAAATTAATTAAATAAACACCAAAAATGATGTCTCCCAATGGTCGAAAATAAGAACAATTAGGGAGACATCAAGACCCCCAACTCAAACCTTTGTCGTCCCGACAAAGTAAAACAAAACAAAGGGGTAAAAGTAAGCGTATAAACAAGTAGAAGCTAGCAAATAAACCCTAAAGCAATTCTAAAGATAAATCTCATATAGCAAACATTAAGAACTAACATATACATACACTAATCATGCAACATCAAACATAAATAATCTCAATCATAAAATTAAAGTCGCAATGCTTGAAGGTTACACTTGTACTCATCTCTGTATGATGGCTATAGGGTGGTCATTAATCCTAACTCGCTTTGAACGCTCCACCTAGCGTATTCCCTATCAACAGAATCATAAATTCACTATGCACTTAGGAATCACGAGGTCTTTAAGGTTTTAATAATGGCTTAAGGACGGTGTCGATGTATATTTGGTAAATTTGAAGTGAGCTTTTGGCTCTCTCCTCACTTACCATCAACAATGTCCTCGAGCTTGAGTTTACGCTCAAAAATGTTCTCACTCACCCATTTGACGCGCTAATGTTGCGTCCCCAATGTCAACCCAAATGAGACTAAGATGAATTCCAAAAATATTCCACTTTGCCGGTTTATTTTATTCTTTCTTTCTTTTTATTTTCTTTTTCATTTCTTCTCTTTTTTTTGTACAAGATACCCATGACCATCATTTTGATGTGAAAAGTCATGTCTCTTATAATTTTTTTTTTTTTTTAATTCAAATCCCGGCAAAGGGTTACAAATAATAATATCATCTACCTTTTTGTGCCTCAATACAAACACATATAATCCCTTCCCAATGTAATTTCCCAAATGTGGACCCTCCACCCCAAACTCAAGCTCGAGACAAGTCTCAGGGTTGTGATTCAAGTACGGGTCATTTGGTCATGCTTAATAATCTAAGAGATAATGGGCTTATATCGTGGCTACAAAAGAAAAGGCTTAAGGCTCAAAATTGGGCTAAGACGGATGAAATTATAATAAGGGATAGCAAGCTTAAAGGCTTCAAATGGCTAACAAAGAACTGCCCCTATCATTTTCCTAAGTACATAGCTTGTCTTTAGTTCATATCTAGGTGGGTTCTCTACTAATTAGGATTTCACGTTCTACACACCAAACATATTCCTTAAGTACAAGCTTACTTCATTTGCATTGTTCATTAATTTTTCCTATCAATTACCTATGTTAGCATGCAATTGTAAGTGCGTTTTATGTTATTCCCTAAAGTCCACTGTCTACTATCATAGATTCATCAAAAGTATGCTTAAAAGGGACATTTAAAATCTTCTACAGTCAAACGCAACTCCTAATTATTTTATTGAAAGCAATTAAAACAAATAAACACATAAAAACTGGGATGAGGCAACGAACCCCACCCCAAACTCAAAAATGAGTCGTGTCCCCACGACTCGAAAAGACTCAATAAAGCAATTAAACTAATATACACTAAATGAGAAAGGATAGGAAAACATATCTGTATCGGCACTAGGCCAATTACGTGTAGTCTCATGTTGAAGTTTTGAATACTTCGAACTCTCATGTCATATTTTCCAAGTCTTCATCTTTTCCTAACCCTCTAAATCATCATCTCTTCTACGAAAATCTTTCCTCAACATCCAACTTTTTATCTTCATCATGTTCTTCGTACCTTTTCCAACCTTCATGGTCATCTTTGATGACCCCAAACTCAATTTTTCACCTTGCACTTGCAATCTCCAACCTTCAAATTACCAAAGCTTTTGATGAAATTTGTGTCTCTTGATATTGTTGAAAGTGGCACAGTAGTGGAATTTGTGATTTAGTTGAGATGGGTATTTAATATCTATGGTGTTGGAAAGGTTTAAAGGATATAATTTAAGCTTTGGTGAAGAAATTTTTGGGTTAAAACTTGAATTTCTTGGTGTTTTTGGAAAGATTTGTGATTGATTATGTGTTGGGATGATGTTTAGAGGTAAGGATTGGTGATATATTGGTGTTTTGATGATGGAATTTAAGTGTTTTTGGAGCTTTAGTTCGTCATCAATGGTGCTAAGTGGAGACGCAACCACGAGACGCAACTAATGTCGGGCCTCAAAACGCTGGGTCAGAAACTTTTAGCTGTTCATACGAAATTTTCGACTTCACCATTGGATAGAGCTCGAAAAGTTATGCGGTTTAGGCTCAAGAAAAAGTTAATTCCGACCTCCGAGCGTCAAGTTATGATCTTCCGAAGTTTTGATACCTGGGGTACAGCACCGAAAACGGGTACCCGCATTCTACAAACCGGGTACCCGGTTTCTACTGTATTGGAACCCAAAATTTTCATTCTTTTTCGTTCTAGGTATCCCAAACTCGTGACCTTTACTCCTGTAATCATCAAAAACACCAACCTTTCTCATTTCATAAAAATAAACACTAAATAAATAACCATTACTCTAATTCACACTAAGAATTTAAAAGACATGAAAGCAATTTAAAACATGGGTTGTCTCCCAAGAAGCACTTTTGTTTATTACGTCTTTAAGTTCGACGCGTTACCTTCCATGAAGATGGTATTGAGGCCCTTGCGGTTCTCCTCCGCTTGAATTCGCCTCGTCCTTGGCATGTATGCTTTGAAACCTTCCTCCTTAAAATTTTATTCAATCGATCTCTGAAAGGGGGAGGGTAGTATCTCCGTTTCGCCTTCTTGCTTTCATGGCGAAACTCGTTCTTCACCACACGATAGTAGATAACCGTTCTCGACGGTATAAGCTCATTTGTATTTTCTTTAATCTCGCGTTCCTCTTTAAAGTGTGGTGGGTAGGTGCTTCTCCTTGCCGCTTTACTCTCGCGGTGTAGCACCTTTCTTGCGTAGAACCTATTGATCATTTTTAATAATAGAGGTGATTCCGATATTTTATCTCTAATGATGACTAGTGGTGGAGATAGGGATTGGTGAACTTTTTGTGGTGGGAATTCGATTTCTCTTTTATTATGAAGCTTTAACTCTTCAATTGATTTCTCAACCACTTCACATTCGTCTTCGCTTTCAATCCAATCTTCCACTATTACTTCATCATATTCTCGATGTGGAATCTGAATCTCGATCACCTCTTCTTCTTGTTTGCGTTCAGTATCTGGATCATGTGCACGCACCATAGGAATAGCAATCTCAGCTTCAATTTCTAGGATTTTTGTTGCTACTCCTTCTTCCACCATGCTAATAGGATTGTTAACCACATGGTGGTCTTCATTTATAACCGACATGATGGTCATATTACTATCAATAGTATCTTCCTTCAACACCTCCTCCTCAACTACTTCTTCTAGTTGATCTCTTCTATCCCTCGGGGGAGTGGAATCTTCATAAGACATACTACCAGTTTCAACTAAGTTAGGAGGGTTGTTTCGGGCAGCCATTTCATCTAGGCTCTGTTGTATGAGTGCATGGGTGGCTTTGAATTCCTCATCTCTTGCCTTACGCTCTGGTTCTCCTGCTTGAAATTCCTCGCGTAGGCGATTAACTCTCTCTAGTAGTGTCTCTTGCTGATAGTGCTGAGGTGAGGGTTGTTGAATGTTTTCAACCCACTGGTTGTTCCATTCTTGCTCGTGTTGATAGTGATATGGTGTTTGTTGTTGAGTACTTCCGATCCATTGATTGTTCCATCCTTGCTCTTGCGGGTATTGATAAGGTTGTTGGTAGAAGTTACTACCCCATTGTTGTTGTCCCGAAGAGTCTTCCCAATAGTCATATGGATCGGGATCTGGGTAATGTCCTCTATACATCGTTAATTAAATTTCTTGATCATTACCTGAATAAAGTACCTGTAAAAAAAAACAAAACAAGCAAACACAAGCGTAAAACTGAAAAATAAAAATAAAAATAAATGCAACTATCACTAAAGGATAAACACCGTGGTCACACGCTACCGTCCCCGGCAGCGGCGCCAAAAACTTGGTGGTCCTTTGTGTGTTCTAAAAATAAATGCAAAAGATAATCGAACCACAACCGCAAGTGTACGGTTGTCCCAAGTAGTAATAACTGATAAATCAGATTCGTTCCAAGGACGGAATGGTTGATCACAATGTCTAGCAAATAGTGATTGATGCACTTATGAAAATAAAAGATAATAAAATGTTTGTTTGGTTTTTGTATTAAGACTAAATAAATAAAAGACAAATATTAAAATGCAAGTAAAGCTAAGACGCAAGTAAAATGAGTGAAAACGCAATATGAGATGTAGTACTTGAGAACGCAAGGATCCTCCTAATCTTATTTCCTAACCTATGTTGTTTAAGGGCTAAATTGGTCAATTACAATGGTCAGGATTCTAAATTCCTTATACCCCCGTCAGGGTGGACTATAAGGCAATCCTAAAGTGTCACTAGTCCCGTCAGGGTAAATATGATCCACCGTTGGATGTTTAAGTGTTTTACCTCATTGGCCCTAGAATTAGCTAAGTTCGTCAGAATCAATAGCTTCTATCCTAGATTGAATAAATGGTTCCGTATCTAAAACCCTCCGTCAGGATGATCCAATTGCCACTAATTGGAATAGCCTAAATACTAACACCTGTTCCTAGTTCATGACGCTAAAAACAGTAAAATAATCTCAATTTATTGAAAAGAGTAAAAGCCCTAATTTAGTTTAATTCAATAAAAACCCAAATTCAACATTCGTTATTTAATAAAATTGGGATCCACCCATTGTTTGTTCTCAAGCACTATGAAAAGCTTAGCTCATATTAAAAAGAAAAACTAAATTAAAAATAAAGGAATTCATATTGTTTACAGAATTAAAAAGATAAAAGAACCTAATTTCCGGAATCAGAATGACTACGAACGGAGATATAGACCCTCTCCAGCTCTTGTAGCTTCTTCTCCTTCCTTCAGTTGCTTCTCTCTGGTGTTTTTAATCTTGCAGAATGTGAATTGTGTTGACACTCTCTTCTAAGGATGAGTTGATTTGAAGAACAAATTGAGAGGTAAGAAATAATGAGGTCAAAATCTCCTTTTATAAGCTCAAAAACGGATTAGGGCTTGGACCTAATAATAAAACACTAATTAAATGTCCAAGCCCAAATTCTAAGCCCAAAATCCCGTAACTGCTGATACACCTTCACTAAAACGGCTTTTCCCGATGCGTTATAACTCCGATTGACCTCATTCCAGTTGCTAAAGTTCCGTAACTCGATAAGGAATGATTTCTCTTCAAAGGTCAGCGGCTAAATCATCGCTTAAGCACCTTGAAATCAGCAATCTATGGCCTGGAAAATGGATTTTCAGCTCTAAAAATAATATCTTCAGGATTTGTCTTCAAATCTTGACTCTAATTCACGATCTTTGACTTTCTCCTCGGATTCCTCTCCTAGCTAACATCTAAAACCTGTAAACTTTCCACTAAAAATACCAATATTATGCGCAAAAGTTTAATAAATTAAAAATGCTAGAAGTAAAAAGGAAATTCCGGAATATTGCATATTTAGTCCAAAAGTCTATCAAATTAATTAAATAAACACCAAAAATGATGTCTCCCAATGGTCGAAAATAAGAACAATTAGGGAGACATCAGCTATCTGAGTTTCCGTCAATTTAAGTGCTGCAGATGTAGATTGTTGAATGTTGATTAGTGTTGTCAAGGTTTGCTGAACATCTAATGCGCCTTCTTGAGGTTGAGCAGGTAGAGCTTTCTGATTCATGTTGTCGGCATAAGCATCTTGAGGAGGTTGTCTTTGAGCTTGATTTCCGTAAGCTTGTCCACCTTGGTAGTTGTTCTAAGGTCTTGGTTGAAAATTATTGCCTTGGGGGCGTGGTTGATATGCATGTTGCGGATTAGCGGCCCCATTTGGATTCGAATATTGGAAACCCGGATGGTTTCTGTTTTGGTTGATAACCTTGACCACTTGAGTTATAATTTCCTTGGTTGGAAACGAACATTATGGATTCTGTATTGTGTTGACATTGCTCCCATTCATGATCTTGTGTACCACAATTAGAACACCCATAAACTTCTTGTGTAACATTAACTTCTGCTCTTTTACCTGCAACACTCTTTGTAACAGCGAGAGTAAGCTGTTTTAATTGTTGCTCAAGTTTATTTTCCATGGCGGTGAATTTTTCTTCAATTAACGCACTATTTCCACCTCGAATAGGTGTTCTTACAGTATTCCGACCTAGTTCATTCGTAACTGTTTTGTTTAAAATAATTTTAGCATGGACTGGTTGTACCTGTAGAAATGCACCACCACAAAGCAAATCTAGATCCTTTCTTGAAGAGCCATCAAGTCCTCGGTAAAATATCTTCATCTGTTGAACTTCTGTGAGGCCATGATCAGGGACTCTTCTTAAGAAAATCTGAAATATCTTCCAACTTCTACCCAAAGTCTCGTCTTGATCTTGTTTGAATGAAGTTATCTCAACTTGCGCATCTAATCTCATATTCGTTGGGTAGTATCTATCGTAGAACGCGGTTTGTAATGCGTCCCATGTTGTAATTGTTCCGAGTTCTTGAGAATCATGCCACTCACTTGCTCCATCAATAACGAACTATCTAAAATTAGCAAAATACATTTGCTCTTTAGTTACTCCTTGCGTAATATAAGAATCACAAATTTTCATGAACTTCTGTACAACACGGATTGGATCTTCGCTAGGTGCTCCTCGGAAATTGCCATAACTTTGAAACTGAGATAACATACCAGGATCGGGTTTGAATCTCTCGACATTAATATTTGTTGGGCCAATTCCGAGGGCAGGATCTCTAAAGGGAGCTTCTTCAGGGCCATTGATGAACCACGGATCATTGTTTTGAGCTTGGGGAATAGCAGGAACAAGAGGAGGGTTGATTTGATCTTCAACCATCGTTTCTCTTGCTAATTGCTCCTCTAACTCTTTTGCTTTAGCTTCTCTCTTTCTTTTATTTGCTTCTCGAACTAGGTTTTCGGGATTCGCAAGAATCACGATATCTTCACGCATAAACCAAAACCAGTAAACCTGAGAAAGAAAGACAACCCAAAGCGTAAAACTGAAAAATAAAACTAAAACTAAACTAACAATTAAACTACTAAAAGATTAACACCGGGGTCACACGCTACCGTCCCCGGCAGCGGCGCCAAAAACTTGGTGGGTCCTGGTGTGTTTATAAATTAAATGCGAAAGTAAAGGAACCACAATCACCGCAAGTGTACGGTTGTCCAAGTAATATTCGATAAATCGAGTTCGTTCGCAGGGACGGATTAGGTACAACTCAGGTATTAATCAAAAAGTAAGAATAATTGCTTAACAGGAAAATAAAGTAAAGATTTTTGTTTGGTTTTATAAATTAAAAGATGCAAGAAAATAAATTACGAAATTAAAAGAAAGCAAATAAATGAGAATTAAACTTCAGATGAGAAAGATTACTTGATCCTCGCAAGGGTTTCACTTAACCTATCTAATTCATGCTTCTGTTTAAGGGCTAAACTGGTATTATTGTGCTAGTCGGGACTCTAATATCTCCTAGCCCCCGTCAGGGTGGACCTAAGAGCTATCCTACGGTATTACAAACCCCGTCAGTGTGAATATAAGCTACTTTCAGATGAATAATAATTTACCTTATTGGCTGCATGGTTAGTTAAGCCTGTCAAGGTCAATAACGGATACTATGCGTCTATTATCTAGGTCTGTAATTAAACCCCCCGTCAAAGTGATCCATACGCCACTATATGGAATAGCCTAATTACTATGATATAAGTTTGATTCATGACTTCAAAATTAGTAATTAAAACAAAATAATAGTCAACACAAAATACCTAGTCTAATTTAAACCATTAAATCCCAAATTCAGAAAACATAAATTAAACAGAATTAAGTTCAACCCATATAGCGATTCTCAAATACTAAATAAATTAGTTCATAACAGAATGGAAAACTAAAATTAAAATAAAGGAATTCATAGTTTTGAATTACAGAAAGAAAATAAAGAACCTAAAGGGTAAGATGACTCATGATGGAAGAACGGGACTCCTCCAGCACTAGCTTCTCCTTGCCTTCTTGCTCTGACTTGAAACCTTAAACCTCTTGTGTAATTCTCTGAAGTGTGTGAAAAAGGAGGTTAATTGGTGTATTTATAGGTGTTAGGGAACCCTAGGTCGAATTTACTTGGAGTGGAAGACAAGTTAAGAACTCTCAAATTCGTAGCCCTAAATTCTAGGA
Source organism: Nemophila menziesii (assembly GCA_029959085.1). Lineage (NCBI taxonomy): Eukaryota > Viridiplantae > Streptophyta > Magnoliopsida > Boraginales > Hydrophyllaceae > Nemophila > Nemophila menziesii. The sequence goes on from JARWIR010000044.1 coordinate 2,361,802, forward strand.
AAGGTAAGATTATTCTGCTGATTTTGGTCATATCCTTTTCAATACTTATCCGTTGGAGAAGTTCCAATATATGAAACTGCTTGTCTTGGAAAGAGCTTTCTATTGGTGCAGACCATTCGTCCAGATTCCTAGCCAATCGTAAGTTATGGATTAATCTTTAAAACGTGGCTGGAATTTCATATTCATAAGGCAGCTTTATCTTTTCCTTCTTTGCATATATCTTTCCTAAATCTTCTTATTTCCATGTAAATCATCTTTCCTTTACTTCTTTATCTTGACTTGGTCTCTAAGTAATTACCATTTATCTTTTAAAGCTTCACATTAAATAAATAATTAAACTGCATATGCTTAAAAAGAATAAATCAATAAATCAAGAAATAAAAATAGGAAAGTACACTCTAAAAATAGAAACTCGAGTGAAAACATTTCCTAACACTCTAAAATACACTAAGACTTCATTCTCGCTTCTTCTCCTTGGATTGGTCTTTCATAAATTTCAAGAACCAATTAACTTTGCATTTAAAAACAATCAAATTTATGCACAAAAGCTCAGATTCTGCAAATAGTTAATTTCCAAGGGGAGGAAGTGCAATATGATCAAATAAGCCTAAAAGTCTATCAAATAAGTCATTTATTCACCTAAAAGGATGTCTCCAAGGGGCTAATAATTAGAACAAATAGGGAGACATCAAGGTGGTACTTGAATTGACGCATTAGGAAATTCTTCACACCATGACATAGATGCAAGACCCCGATCAAGTCTTTCTTTAACATTTTCTTCACCTTTTCTCTTGTTAGTCCAAGTATAAAAGCAACCTTTACTTGGTAAATCAATTAGGCCATTTTGATTAATGAATTTATTAAACCTTATAATCCTATCAAAATTAGTACCTCTTTTGCCAATCTTTTCCGATGTTCTTGAGATATCGTTAAAATCCCCAATGAATAAAGTAGGAATATCCACTTTTGAGAAACAATTAGTGAGAGACTTCCAAAGATTATTTATATCATTTTCACAAGTAGGAGCATACACACACACACCAAATACCAAATTTCTTTATTAGATTCCGCTATTTCCGCAATTACAAAAGATGGGCCCGAGCTAATAATCCTAAGATTCACGGAATCTTTCCACAACAATAGTTTCCCCCCAGACATAAACGATCTTCCCCTGGGTTCGACTATGTGTGAATTTTCAAAACACTTAAAATGATTACATGACACAAGCTTACTAGACCTTAACTTAGCTTCTAAGAGACAAGCAATAGAGAAATGGTACTTCGAAACAAAGTACTTAAACATACTCTTCGTCGAGGGTGCCCTCGCTCCTCGACAATTCCAAACAAGTAAACTATCCATTGAACTCGGCCCTATTAAGGGATAGGCCGCAATCCACTTGAGTAATATGAGGCCGGTTTTCCATCATGGGAGGACCCCGTGTACTTGACACCTCTTCAGAGTTAGATTCTCCATCTGAATCATCACCAAAATGACCTTCACACCCATCTCCTTTGCAATAATACAACTTATCATTATTAATTTTCGTATCCATCTCTTTAGCTTCATATTGGTTTGAATTCATAATTTGATCTTTAACCTCATTGAAACTCATATATAATTCATCCACAAACACTTTCATATCACAAATTCTCCTCTCCATTAGATTAAATCTCCTTCATTGAACTTTTAAGCCTTATTATTAAGGCCCAATTGAATTGGGATTGGAGCTTCTTTTCTCTTTAAAAAATTGGGCCAAGTGAATTTCTTCTTTGGACTAAAAATGCGGCATCTTGGCTTCGAGAACCAACTCTTTGGACTCGCTTCTTATTCTCTTGGGAATTGACTGATATGGACAGATTGAGAGTTGTAAGACTCCTCATCATGTTCGAAAGACTCTGGTGGTCCTTTGTGTGTTCTAAAAATAAATGCAAATGCTAATCGAACCACAACCGCAAGTGTACGGTTGTCCCAAGTAGTATGTATGATAATACAGATTCGTTCCAAGGACGGATGGTTGATCACAATGTTTAGAAAGTAGTGATTGATGCACTTATGAAAATAAAAGATAATAAAATGTTTGTTTGGTTTTGTTTATTAAAGCTAATGAATGAAAGACAAATATTAAAATGCAAGTAGAAGCTAAGACGCAAGTAAAATGATGTAAAACGCAATATGAGATGTAGCACTTGAGAACGCAAGGATCCTCCCTATCCTATTTCTTAACTTATGTTGTTTAAGGGCTAAATTGGTCAATTACAATGGTCGGGATTCTAAATTCCTTATACCCCCGTCAGGGTGGACTATAAGGCAATCCTAGGGTGTCACTAGTCCCGTCAGGGTAAATATGATCCACCTTTAGATGTTTAAGTTTTATTACCTCATTGGCCCTAGAATTAGCTAAGTTCGTCAGAATCAATAGCTTCTATCCTAGATTCGAATAAATGGTTCTGTATTTAAACCCTCCGTCAGGATGATCCAATTGCCACTAATTGGAATAGCCTAAATACTAACACCTGTTCTTAGTTAGCTACTCTAAAAACAGTAAAATAATCTCAATTTATTGAAAAGAGTAAAAGCCCTAATTTAGTTTAATTCAATAAAAACCCAAATTCAACATTCGTTAATTAATAAGATTGGGATTCACCCATTGTTTGTTCTCAAGCACTATGAAAAGCTTAGCTCATATTAAAATTAAAAACTAATTTAAAATAAATGGAATTCATATTTGATTACAAATAAAAGATAAAAGAAACCTAATTTCCGGAATTGGAATGACTGAGAACGGAGCTATAGACCCACTCCAGCTCTAGCAGCTTCTTCTTCCTTCCTTCTGTTGCTTCTCTCTGATGTTTTTAATTGTAACGAATGAATTGTATTGACACTCTCTTCTAAGGATGAGTTGATTTGAAGAACAAATTGAGAGGTACTGAATAATGAGGTCTAAGGGGTGTATTTATAGGTGTTGGAAGACCCTAGGTCAAAATTGCTTGGAGTGGAAGACAAGGCAAAGACTCTTAAATTCGTAGCTCTAAAAGATAAGATTCTGCTGATTTGATTTGGTCATATCTTTTTGAATACTTATCCGTTTGAGAAGTTCCAATATATGAAACTGCTTGTCTTGGAAAGCTCTTTCTATTGGTGCAGACCATTCGTCCAGAATCCTAGCCAATCTTTTATTGTGATTTAATTCCTAAAACGTGGCTGGATTTCAGATTTCGAAAGGCAGCTTTATCTTTTCCTTCTTTGAATAAATCTTTACGAAATCTTCTTATTTCCATGTAAATCTTCTTTCCTTTCATATTTATCTTGACTTGGCCTCTAAGTAATTACCATTTATCTCTTTAAAGCTTCACATTAAATAAATAATTAAACCGCATATGCTTTAAAAAGAATAAATCAATAAATCAAGAAAACGAAATAGGAAAGTGTACTCTAAAAATAGAAACTCGACTAGAAATCATTTCCTAACACTCTAAAATACACTAATACTTTATTCTCACTTCTTCTTCTTGGATTGGTCTTTCATGAATTTCAAGAACCAATTAACTTTGCATTAAAAATAGTCAAATTTACGCACAAAAGCTCAGATTCTGCAAATAGTTAATTTCCAAGGGGAGAAAGTGAAATATGATCAAATAAGCCTAAAATTCTATCAAATAACTCATTTATTCACCTAAAAGGATGTCTCCAATGGGCTAAGAATCAGAACAAATAGGGAGACATCAGACTCTCCTTCAAAATCATCATAGACTAACACTTTTTCCCTTTATCTAGATCTCTTTCTCCTTGCTTTATATCACCATGATTCGTAACCGTGTTAATGACCTCCTGGAGTGCACCATCAGCGTTGGTAACATGAAGAAAACCACCAGAATTAGAGTTCATCAGATTATTACTTGGGTTATCAGAAGAAGAGATGAAAATGGGATTAGATTGATCCCTACTTTCTTTCTTCAAAGCTTCATCCTAAGTGAACTTTCGATACATATCATCTATATCGATTTCTATAGCATTCAGCACCTCATTGATAGCCTGGTTACTGACAATAATACTCATCCCCACATCCCCTAACTCTTCCTTTAAAATCTTAAAAATGGAGGGGTAGTTTTTCTCAGAGAGTTCAACAGGGCCATCAAGTGATGAGACCTTGTTGTAAATTTCTTCAAGGAGTTCCGAGTTCTCTCTTTTCCTCTTGGAGGAATCATTCTCGCTCTTTTTATTGTCGTTGTTATCTTCTTGAATAGGAGGTTGATTAGGTATGTTAATGCTTCCAAATTGAAGATTCCTTGATAGCGCATTGTTGCCATTGTTAAAACCACCATCGTCATCTTCGTCATCACCATCTTGGCGCCTGAAGGGGTAAAATCTGATAATGTCATCGAAATTTCCCCATTGATCTCTTATTCTAATAACATGAAACATGGTATCTTAATTTCTCATAACCATATCCTTTGACCAATTGAAAGACCTCGATGAATCATTGTTCCAACGTGGCCTTACTATAGCAGTTGAGAAGTTCATCCTATTATGGCCCAATCTACCGCAGTTGAAATAAAAGATCCCAATGCTCTCATAAATGAAACCCACCCAAGCTAAACCATCCAACTGGTTGAGATAAACACCAGTTTTGATAGTTTCATTTACATCAAAATCGGTGCGAAAACGAATAAATTTGAGGTCATCAGAATCAGCAATGGGGTAATCTACTTCAACTACATCACCAATATAACTACCAAAGGCTTCAATAGCATTCAGATTGTTTTGAATACCTGCTAACCCGTAGATGCGAACCCATACAGAAGAGATGTCAAGACCAGCTTCGCTTAGTTTAGTGTTGGTGTCCACCTTAGTAAAGAGAACATGCATTCCATGAACGAGACCTGGCCTATTGAAGAAAAGACGTCAAGCCTCATCTTCTTTATCCAGTGTAATTTTGAAAACATTAGTTTGAAGTTCTTCGAATAAAATTCTGCATTTGATTCTCCAAGAATCCAAGACAACTTTACGAAATGTTGTAAATCCAATTGCTCTGTCTGAGATTACTGATGTCTCCTTAAATGTTCTTATTTTCGACCCTTAGGAGACATCATTTTTGGTGTTTATTTAATCAATTCGATAGACTTTTGGACTAAATATGCAATAATATGTTTTTCCTCTTTTAATTCTAGCATTTTTGATTTATTAAGCTTTTGCGCGTAATATTGGTATTTTTAGTGAGTATTTTACAGGTTTTAGATGTTAGCTAAAAGAGGAATCCGAGGATAAAGTCAAAGATCAAAAGATAGAGTCAAGACTTGAAAAGAAATCCCGAAGATATTATTTTTGGAGCTGAAAATCCATTTTCCAGGCCATAGATTGCTGATTTCGAGGTGCTTAAGCGATGATCTAGCTGTTGACCTTTGAAGAGAAATCATTCCTTATCGAATTACGGAACTTTAGCAACTGGAATGAGGTCAATCGGAGTTGTAACGCATCGGGAAAAGCTGTTTTAGTGAAGGTATATCAGCAGTTACGGGATTTTGGGCTAAGTTAGTGGACTTGGGCCTTTTATATTTCATTTAATTAAAAGCCTAGGTCCAAGTCCGAATTTCTACCTATAAAATCAGCCCTTGACTTCTATTTTACACACAATTCACATTCTGCAAGATTAAAAACACCAGAGAGAAGCAACTGAAGGAAGGAGAAGAAGCTACAAGAGATGGAGAGGGTCTATATCTCCGTTCGTAGTCATTCCGATTCCGGAAATTAGGTTCTTTTATCTTTTTAACTCTGTAAACAATATGAATTCCTTTAATTTTAATTTCGTATTTCATTTTAATATGAGCTAAGTTTTATTTAGTGCTTGAGAACAAACAATGGGTGAATCCCAATTCCTATTAATTAACGAATGTTGAATTTGGGTTTTTATTGAATTAAACTAAATTAGGGCTTTTACTCTTTTCGATAAATTATGAATATTTACTGTTTTTAGCGTCATGAACTAGGAACAGGTAATAGTATTTAGGCTATTCCAATTAGTGGCAATTGGATCATCCTGACGGAGGGTTTAAATGCGGAACCATTTATTCAATCTAGGATAGAAGTTAATGATTCTGACGAGCTTAGCTAATCCTAGGGCCAATGAGGTAATAACACTTAATCATCCAACGGTGGATCATATTTACCCTGACGGGACTAGTGACACTTTAGGATCGCCTTATAGTCCACCCTGACGGGGGTATAAGGATATTAGAATCCCGACCATTGTAATTGACTAATTTAGCCCTTAAACAACATAAGTTAAGAAATAGGATAGGGAGGATCCTTGCGTTCTCAAGTGCTACTTCTCATATTGCGTTTTACATCATTTTACTTGCGTCTTAGCTTTTACTTGCAATTTAATATTTGTCTTTCATTCATTAGTCTTATAACAAAAACCAAACAAATATATTATTGTCTTTTATTTTCGTAAGTGCATCAATCACTACTTGCTAAACATTGTGATCAACCATTCCGTCCTTGGAACGAATCTGATTTATCAGAAATACTACTTGGGACAACCGTACACTTGCGGTTGTGGTTCGATTAGCATTTGCATTTATTTTTAGAACACACAAAGGACCACCAAGTTTTTGGCGCCGCTGCCGGGGACGGTAGCGTGTGACCACGGTGTTTATCCTTTAGTGATAAGTGCATTTTATTTTATTTTATCAGTTTTACGCTTTTTGTTTAGTTTCTTTTCAGGTTTTTAGGTTTGGTGTATGCGAAGAAGGCTATTCAAGGATCTAGAGCCAACACCTCCGATCCTTAGTAATCCAGAATCGTTGATCAGACTTGCGAACAAGAGAAGAAGAGAACGAGAAGCCTTAGAGGTAGAAGAGTTAAGTAACAGAATGGCAGACATCAATCTTCAAAATAATCAACAGAATAATGGACAAGGCCAGTTAGATGCAAATGGCCAACCTTTAGCTCCAGGCGTTATTCCTCAAGTTCAACAACTAAATCCCAATCCTCCAGTCCAGATAGTGATGAATCATGATCCGTGGTTTACTAATGGTCCTCCAGAAGTTCCATTCCGTGCTCCAGCTATAGGAGTAGGTGCTCCAGATATTAATGTTCCACGTTTTCGTCCAGATTCGGGTATGTTAGCTCAGTTCCAGAATTTTGGTAATTTTCGTGGTAGACCAGCAGAAGATCCTCTCAGGGCAGTACAGAAATTCAAACAGATATGTGATTCTTATATCACACAAGGGGTCTCGAGAGAACAGATGTATTTTGCTGCTTTTAAGTTCTTTGTTACTGAGGGAGCAAGTGAATGGCACGATACGCAAGATCCTACGAAGATCACCAATTGGGACCAATTAGAGATTGCGTTCTTTGACAGGTATTATCCAAATAACATGAGGTTAGATGCTGAATTAGAATTGACGCATTTCCGTCAAGAATATGAGGAAACTGTGGGTAGGAGTTGGACAAGATTTCAGATGTGTTGGCATAAAGTTCCCAATCATGGGTATTCAGAACAACAACAGCTTAAGATATTTTATAGAGGCCTTGATGGGAAGTCAAGAGAGAAGTTGGATACGCTATGTGGTGCAGGTTTTCTTCAAGTTCAACCCGCTCATGCCAAAATCATTTTAGAGAGAACAGTCAAGAATGAAGTTGGGTGGAATTCAGTAAGAGCACCGGTTAAGGGAGTGAATAATGTTGATATGGAGGAGAAATTTGCTACGTTTGAAAACAAGATTCAGAGTACTATTGAGCAACAATTAAAACAGCTTACTTTAGCTGTGAAAGAAGGATTTTCGGGTAAGAAGGTAGCTGTGCATGCTGCACAAGAGGTTTATATGTGTTCGATTTGTCAGGTAGATGATCATGATGAGGAAAGTTGTCCAAATAACCAAGAATCCGTGATGTTCATGTCCAACAGGGGTAACTTCAATTCAAGTGGTAATGGATATCAGCCTAACAGAAACCATCCTGGGTTTCAATATTCAAATCCTAATGGGGCAGCCAATCCTACCTACGCGTATCAGCCGCGTCCCCAAGGTAATAACTATAATCCAAGACCACACAACAATTATCAAGGAGGACAGAATCAGGGAAATTATGTACAAAGGCAAGCTCCTCAGAATACTCCTCAGAATACATACGATGAAACTTTAAACCAAAAAGCCTTACCTGCCCATCCACAAGAAGGAGTAGTTACCCTTCAGAAAACCGTTGAAAATTTAATTGCTCTTCAAACACAAGCCTTAGAACGTCAGAATGCAGCTGAAGCGAATATGAAGATTTTCCAGAATCAGCTAAGCCAAATTAATAAACAGCTGAATCAGCGCCCACAAGGGCAACTTCCTAGCGATACTGAGAATCCGAAGCAACGCGAAGATTGTAATGCTGTTACATTGAGAAGTGGTAAGAATATTCCTCCCCCTCCTTTTCCCATTATGAAAGAGAAAGAAGTACCAAGAAAAGAAAAGGAAGTGGTGGAGAAAGAGAAAGAAATTGACAAAGATAGTGAGGTTGAAGAAATAGTGAGACCAAGAGAAGTTCCGAAAAAGAATGACGATATGGTGATTAATCGCCCTCCACCACCGTTTCCATCACGAGTTCAGAAAAAGGGTGATTTGGGTGATTTTCAGAAATTCTTTAATAGAGTGAAGGGTTTAAGTATTAATATTCCGTTACTTGAGGCAATTCGAGATATTCCGAAGTATACGAAGTTTTTGAAGAGGGCCCTCACTAACAAAAGGCCCTATTGTGATAACGAGATGATTGGTCTTCCAGAAGAGTGTAGCGCGATTTGTCAAAGTAAATTACCTCCGAAGTTAGTAGATCCAGGGAGTTTCACGATTCCTATATCAATTGGAGAGGAATGGAAAGGAAAGGCGCTATGTGACTTGGGAGCTAGCATCAATTTGATGCCCAATTCGATCTTTGACAAGCTAAAAATTGGAAACGCAAGACCCACTTCTATGGTCTTGCAAATGGCGGACAGATCTCTTGCTCATCCTGAAGGCCGCATTGAGGATGTCCTTGTTAAGGCAGGTACACTTATATTTCCTGTTGATTTCGTAATCCTTGAATACAATGCAGATAGAAATGTCCCCATTATTTTGGGTAGACCATTCCTAGCTACAGGGAGAACATTGATCGATGTAGAGAATGGCGAATTAACAATGAGGATACAAGATGAGGAAGTGAAATTCAATGTATTTCGAGCTATGAAATTTCCAGATTCTCAGGAAGATTGCTTCAGAATGGATGTAGTAGAGCAAGCATCGCAAGAGGTATTTAATTGTTTAAATTTTGATGATATCTTGCAGGCTGCTTTAACATTAGATTCACCTGAGATGTTGGAAGAGCTTACTGAAACAATAGCAGCTCTAAATTCTGAAAATCCGAAGTATAGGCGTCCTGCCTATGAACCTGTGAGAGAACCGGGGGAGATTGTTCCTAAAAAGAAGCCTTCAATTGAATCTCCTCCGGAATTGGAATAAAAACCATTGCCAGCACACTTGAGGTATGCGTATTTAGGTACTAATGAAACTCTACCTGTTATTGTTTCAGCTAATTTAACAGGTCCTCAAGAAGATAAACTGTTGCGTGTGTTAAGAGCAAACAAAGAAGCAATAGGTTGGACAATTGCTGACATCAAAGGCATTAGTCCATCCTATTGTCAACACAAAATCATACTTGAAGATGCTAACGCACGCTCAGTTGAAGGTCAAAGAAGATTAATGCCCGCTATGAAGGATGTGGTAAAGAAAGAGGTGATCAAGCTTTTAGATGCGGGGATTATTTATCCCATTTCGAGTAGTGAATGGGTGAGTCCGGTTCAGTGTGTACCGAAGAAGGGAGGAATGACAACAGTTCTTAATGATAAAAATGAAGCGATTCCTTCAAGAACGGTAGTTGGATGGAGAGTTTGCATGGATTATAGAAAGCTGAACAAGGCCGCCAGAAAAGATCATTTCCCTTTGCCCTTCATAGATCAGATGTTAGACAAATTAGCCGGAAGAGAGTACTATTGCTTCTTGGATGGTTATTCTGGGTATAATCAAATTTACGTGGCTCCAGAAGATCAACATAAAACAACATTTACATGCCCCTTTGGTACTTTTGCATATTGTAGAATGCCATTTGGGTTGTGTAATGCTCCTGCTACCTTTCAAAGATGCATGATGGCCATCTTCTGGGATATGATCGATAACTTTCTTGAAGTGTTTATGGATGATTTCTCTGTATTTGGTGATGATTTTGATAAATGTTTAGACAATTTAGAGAAAGTGTTAATCAGATGCAAAGAAACAGATTTGGTGTTAAACTGGGAGAAATGTCATTTCATGGTTCGCGAAGGTATTGTTCTGGGTCACAAAGTTTCAAGTGTGGGATTGGAAGTCGATAGAGCGAAGATTGAGGTAATTAAAACTCTTCCCCCTCCTGTTTCTGTTAAAGGGGTAAGAAGTTTTCTAGGCCATGCTGGCTTTTATAGGCGATTTATCAAAGATTTTTCTAAGATTGCGAAACCGTTATGCAACTTACTTGAAAAGGATTCCAAATTCCTTTTTGATGAAGCTTGTTTAGCGGCTTTCAAAGCTATCAAAGAAAAACTTATTTCTGCTCCTATAGTAGTGCCTCCAGATTGGAATTTACCGTTTGAGGTTATGTGTGATGCGAGTGATTTATGTATGGGAGCTGTATTAGGACAAAGAAAAGAGAAAGTTTTTCATTCGATTTATTATGCTAGTAAAACTTTTAATGGTGCTCAGATCAATTATACAGTTACAGAAAAGGAGTTGCTAGCGGTTGTGTATTCAGTCGATAAATTTCGCTCTTATCTTCTTGGAGCGAAAGTTATTGTCTATACAGATCATTCAGCGATTCGATATCTTATGGAGAAGAAGGATGCTAAACCAAGGTTAATCAGATGGGTTTTATTGCTTCAAGAGTTTGATTTAGAGATCAAGGATAGAAAAGGGTGCGAGAATCAGGTTGCAGATCATCTATCGAGGTTAGAAGGTTCAGAGTTGAATAATGGTACTGAAGCAGTTAGAGAAGATTTTCCGGATGAGAATTTATTCGTTGTCCGTGATTATGAAGCTCCTTGGTATGCGGATATTGCAAATTTAGTTGTGAGTGGTTCCTTTCCCGAAGGTTCAACTTATCAAGAGCGAAAAAGATTAGCTCACCGTGCAAGACAGTTCTTTTGGGAGGATCCTTTCCTCTACAAAGTGTGTGCTGATCAGATGGTAAGAAGATGTGTAGCCAGGGAAGAAACTGAGGCGATTATAGCTGGGTGTCATGATTCACCTTACGGTGGACATTTCAAGGGAGATCGAACTGCTGCTAAGGTATTACAATCTGGTTTCTATTGGCCTTCTATTATAAAAGACTGTCATGAATATACTAAAAGATGTAATAGATGCCAATTTACCGGAAACATATCCAAGAGGGATGAGATGCCACGTAATAATGTATTAGAAGTTGAAATATTTGATGTTTGGGGTATAGATTTTATGGGTCCGTTCGTTCCTTCAAATGGTAACCTCTACATCTTATTAGCTGTTGATTACGTGTCTAAGTGGGTAGAAGCAGTGGCTTTACCTACCAATGATTCTAGAGTGGTGATTAAGTTCTTAAAATCACATATTTTCACTAGACATGGAACTCCAAGGGTGATTATTAGCGATGGAGGTACTCATTTCGTTAATAAGTATTTGAAGACTGTTCTAGAGAAATATGGAGTCAGACATCGTGTGTCTACCGCCTATCATCCACAAGCCAATGGTCAAGCCGAAGTATCAAATCGTGAGGTAAAATCTATTTTAGAGAAAACCGTTGGTCCTACAAGAAAAGATTGGTCTATGAAATTAGATGATGCACTTTGGGCATATCGAACTGCTTTCAAAACCCCAGTAGGTGCTTCCCCGTATCGAATGGTTTATGGTAAGGCTTGTCACTTACCTCTTGAACTTGAAATGGGTGCCTATTGGGCTATTGCAAAGTTAAATTTAGATCCTACGCTAGCGGGTGAGAATCGAATGATGAAACTTAATGAGCTTGATGAATTTAGATTACATGCGTATGAGAATGCTAAGCTTTATAAAGAAAATACTAAAAGATGGCATGATAATCGAATTTGAGAGAAGAACTTTGTAGTGGGACAAAGAGTGTTGAAATATAATTCGAAGTTTAGTAATTATCCGGGGAAATTAAGATCGAAGTGGTCGGGTCCTTACATTGTAACCAAGGTTACACCTCATGGAGCTATAGAGATAGAACATCCACTTGAGAACCGTACATTCATGGTGAACGGTCATCGTTTAAAAATTTATCATGGAGGTGAAGACACCGATCGTGCAAACGACCCACATCCCGGAGAGGTCATGTACCTCCTCGAAGCTCCTTAGAAGCACGAGGTAACCCGTCGAGCTTAACGACGTTAAACAAAAGCCAATTCCTTGTATATTAGTTTAAGTATTTCAATTTCCGTAGTGTAAATTAGTTAAAGTTTTCGTTGATTTTAGTTTTATTTTTAAGAAATGAGGAAGGGTGTTTGTTTTTGATGATTTCAGGGGTATAATGGTCATGAGTTTGGGGTCAAACGATGGGAAAAACGGAGAAAAATTGAAGTCCACAGCAGGTTTGACCGGCTAGCCGGCGAGCTGGCCGGCATACCGGCCAAACGAGCAGATAGACCCCAACTCCCTGACCACTGCGTCAGCGACAACGCAGCAATGCTGCGTCTTCATTCGCGCCAGCGAGAAAGCGCCGGCATGCCGGTCAACTGACCGGCTAGCCGGCCAACGAGGACGAATGTTCTGATCCTTGCGTCAGCGACGACGCAAGGTTGCTGCGTCATCAAATGCGCCATCGAGATTTCACAGGCATACCGGCGAATCCGCCGGCTAGCCGGTCAAGGATTTCGAATTCCCTGATCATTGCGTCAGCGACGACGCAATATACTTGCGTTTTGAGGTAAAAAAAAAATAAAAAAAATAAAATAAAAAAAGTCAAATTTAGTAATTTTTTTTCCGCCGCCCTCTCGCCCGGCATGCCGGCGAATCCGCCGGCTAGCCGGCCAGCTGTTGCGAGAGGCGGTTTTGACTTCATTAAACCTAGTTTTTTGCCTCTTTTCCAAGCCAAACCTTATAATCCGAATTCTTGCCTCCACCTACTCCGAAAATCATCAACAAACAGCTATAAAATCATCAAATCAAGCCTTCTATCATCACAAAAACACAAAATCAACTCATAGCTTCTCCAAAACATCATCAAATTTCACCTTTTCTCCAAGAATTTCCTCTTCACAACCTTGAAATTAAACCCAATTCTTTCCAAATCTCTCTCTAATAACCTTAACCCATCTCATATTCCACCTAATCCTTCAAGTTTTAAACCTCAAAACATCAAATTTCAAAGCTTTTCTCTAGCTTTTTCTCTATTTGAAGTTTTGAGTTTGGGGTGAAAAGAGATGACTAACAGAACCGATTCCATGTGTAACTATCGAAGAAACATACCAAGAAACAGGAACACTGTTGGAGCTAGCCCAGACCAAGCAATTGAGATTCCGGATTAACGATCCAAAAAGACTGTCCAAAACCCAATTGCTCCGAAACGAAAAGAAAATCCAAGTAAGGCTAATCCGAAAAAGAGCAGGTTAATTGATGAGAGTGATGAAGAAAGTGAGGAAGAAGTTGAAGAAGAGGTTAAAGAAACTGAACTAGTAATTCCCGAAGAACCAGTGCAACAACCGAAAGCTCCGCGTAGGAAAGCTTGGGCTCACAAGCCTAAGAGAGTCTTCGTTCCTTGGGAAACTCAAGTTCGTGATCGAATTGAATTTTTGAAGTTTGGTGAGGAGATGAATCTTCCTAAAGGTATTATGACTGGTGCTTATAAAGATTATGGTGTTACTTGTGATAAATTGGGTTGGAAAGAATTGAGAGAAAGGAAGCTTGAGTATATTCCTACCTTGGTGCGAGATTTTTATGAAGGAATCGCCTTCTCAAACGAAGCTGTTATTATTCGCAAAAAGGTAGTTCCTTTCTCCGTTGAGCTTATTCGTAAATCATTGAAATTACCCGAGTTTTCCGGAATATGTCTGTTTCAAGAATCTCTTAAAGAACCTTCGTTTGATTATGAATCCCTTTGGGGAAAAGTGATTGTTGATGGGGCCCGTCCAATTCCCGAAGGAGAGAGATATCCTGGACAGATGTATAGTAGTAACTTGCTACCATGTGCTAAGATTTGGTCACGTTTCATAATACCTACCTTCTTCGGAGTTAAACACATATCGGAAGTGAAGAAGGAGCATCTTTTGTTCATTAAATGTATTATTGAGGAGAAACCCATGGATGTTGCTCGTGTGATATATGATACCATCATGGAATTTGCTAGAATTCCTACTTCACAACAAAATCTCAAATTTCCTTGTACCGTCACTACTTTGTGTTTAGACGCAAAGGTTCCGCGTAAAGACGCGAAGATTGATCGTGTTGTAGTGTGTGAGAGCATGGGTTTAACTTTGATCAAGAACATTCATGATGAAGTGGTAAAAGCAACAAGGAATCCTAGAGCTCCTCCAAAGAAGAAGATGCATACAACTGATAAGTTGGAAGCTAAAGTGAAGGTGTTAGAAGAGAACCAAGTGAAGATGATTGCGTCTTTAGGAAACGTTACAAAAGAGTTAGAACTTCTCCTAAACATGTTATTGGGGGTGAGCACAATTCAACATGCCACCTATGGTATTCTTACGCAGGAGAAAGTTCATGGACGCAACACCAATAACCAGCCTCGTGCTGGTTAAGATACGTTTTCTATCCCTTTCGCGTTTTAGTTAGTTTAGTTTATTTTTATTACGTTGAGTCTTTTCGAGTCGTGGGGACACGACTCATTTTTGAGTTTGGGGTGGGGTTCGTTGCCTCATCCCAATTTTTATGTGTTATATGTTTTATTTGCTTTCAATAAAAATAATTTTCGGAGTTGCGTTTGACTATAGAAGATTTTAAATGTCCCTTTAAGCATACTTTTGATGAATCTATGATAGTAAATAGTGGACTTTAGGGATTGATATAGAACGCACTTACAATTGCATGCGAACATAGGTAATTGATAGGAAAAATTAATGAACAATGCAAATGAAGTAAGCTTGTACTTAAGGAATATGTTTGGTGTGTAGAACGTGAAATCTTAATTAGTAGAGAACCCACCTAGATATGAACTAAAGACAAGCTATGTACTTAGGAAAATGATAGGGGCAGTTCTTTGTTAACCATTTGAAACCTTTAGCTTGCTATCCCTAATATTATAATTTTATCCGTCTTAGCCCAATTTTGAGCCTTAAGCCTTTTCTTTTGTAGCCACGATATAAGCCCATTATCCTTTAGATTATTAGGCATGACCAAATGACCCGCACTTGAATCACAACCCTGAGACTTGTCTCGAGCTTGAGTTTGGGGTGGTGGGACCACATTTGGGAAGATAAATTGGGAAGGGATTATATGTGTTTGTATTGAGGCACAAAAATGTAGATGATATTATTGTTTGTAACTCTTTGCCGAGATTTGAAAAAGAAAAAAGAAAAAAGAAAAGAAAAGAAAAATAATTATAAGAGACATGACCTTTCACATCAAAATGATGGTCATGGGTATCTTGTACAAAAAAAAAGAGAGAAAAGAAATGAAAAAGAAAATAAAAAGAAAGAAAGAATAAATAAATCGGCAAAGTGGAATATTTTTGGAAATCATCTTAGTTGTATTTGGGTTGACATTGGGGACGCAACATTAGCGCGTCAAATGGGTGAGTGAGAACATTTTTGAGCGTAAACTCAAGCTCGAGGACATTGTTGATGGTAAGTGAGGAGAGAGCCAAAAGCTCACTTCAAATTTACCAAATATACATCCATACCGTCCTTAAGCCAATATTAAAACCGTAAAGACCTCTTGATTCTTAAGTACATAGTGAATTTATAATTCTGTTGATAGGGAATATTTAGGTGGAACATTCAAAGCGATTTATGATTAATGACCACCCTATAGCCATCATACAGATATGAGTACAAGTGTAACCTTCAAGCATTGCAACTTTAATTTTATGATTGAGATTATTTATGTATGATGTTGCATGATTAGTGTATGTATATGTTAGTTTTTAAAGTTTTGCTATATGAGATTTATCTTAAGAATTGCTTTAGGTTTATTTGCTAAGCTTCTATTTGTTCTTGCGTTTACTTCCACCCCTTGTTTTGTTTTGTTTTGCTTTGTCGGGACGACAAAGGTTTGAGTTGGGGGTCTTGATGTCTCCTTAAATGTTCTTATTTTCGACCCTTAGGAGACATCATTTTTGGTGTTTATTTAATCAATTCGATAGACTTTTGGACTAAATATGCAATAATATGTTTTTCCTCTTTTAATTCTAGCATTTTTGATTTATTAAGCTTTTGCGCGTAATATTGGTATTTTTAGTGAGTATTTTACAGGTTTTAGATGTTAGCTAAAAGAGGAATCCGAGGAGAAAGTCAAAGATCAAAAGATAGAGTCAAGACTTGAAAAGAAATCCCGAAGATATTATTTTTGGAGCTGAAAATCCATTTTCCAGGCCATAGATTGCTGATTTCGAGGTGCTTAAGCGATGATCTAGCTGTTGACCTTTGAAGAGAAATCATTCCTTATCTAATTACGGAACTTTAGCAACTGGAATGAGGTCAATCGGAGTTGTAACGCATAGGGAAAAGCTGTTTTAGTGAAGGTATATCAGCAGTTACGGGATTTTGGGCTAAGTTAGTGGACTTGGGCCTTTTATATTTCATTTAATTAAAAGCCTAGGTCCAAGTCCGAATTTCTACCTATAAAATCAGCCCTTGACTTCTATTTTACACACAATTCACATTCTGCAAGATTAAAAACACCAGAGAGAAGCAACTGAAGGAAGGAGAAGAAGCTACAAGAGCTGGAGAGGGTCTATATCTCCGTTCGTAGTCATTCCGATTCCGGAAATTAGGTTCTTTTATCTTTTTAATTCTGTAAACAATATGAATTCCTTTAATTTTAATTTCGTATTTCATTTTAATATGAGCTAAGTTTTATTTAGTGCTTGAGAACAAACAATGGGTGAATCCCAATTCCTATTAATTAACGAATGTTGAATTTGGGTTTTTATTGAATTAAACTAAATTAGGGCTTTTACTCTTTTCGATAAATTATGAATATTTACTGTTTTTAGCGTCATGAACTAGGAACAGGTAATAGTATTTAGGCTATTCCAATTAGTGGCAATTGGATCATCCTGACGGAGGGTTTAAATACGGAACCATTTATTCAATCTAGGATAGAAGTTAATGATTCTGACGAGCTTAGCTAATCCTAGGGCCAATGAGGTAATAACACTTAATCATCCAACGGTGGATCATATTTACCCTGACGGGACTAGTGACACTTTAGGATCGCCTTATAGTCCACCCTGACGGGGGTATAAGGATATTAGAATCCCGACCATTGTAATTGACTAATTTAGCCCTTAAACAACATAAGTTAAGAAATAGGATAGGGAGGATCCTTGCGTTCTCAAGTGCTACTTCTCATATTGCGTTTTACATCATTTTACTTGCGTCTTAGCTTTTACTTGCAATTTAATATTTGTCTTTCATTCATTAGTCTTATAACAAAAACCAAACAAATATATTATTGTCTTTTATTTTCGTAAGTGCATCAATCACTACTTGCTAAACATTGTGATCAACCATTCCGTCCTTGGAACGAATCTGATTTATCAGAAATACTACTTGGGACAACCGTACACTTGCGGTTGTGGTTCGATTAGCATTTGCATTTATTTTTAGAACACACAAAGGACCACCAATTACCCTTGTGAAGAAGTTGAACTCTGAGTTGTTAGGTTTGGATGATGCATTCTTAGTAGCCAGAGAAAGTGATTCGAGTTTTAGGAGGTTTTCGTTTTTGGTTCTAGCAAGAGGGAGGAAATGATTTGATTTTGAAGGCATGGCTAAGTTGAAAAAGTTTGTAATATGCAGTTGTGTAATATTAGAGAGGTTGTATAGCTTAGCACATGAAACTTCTTTACTCTTATATAGAATTAGGATGATCAAAAAAACTTTCGTAAGATTGCAGTTCTTCACCGCCTTAATCAATGAGTCTTCTAATGCCAAGTGTCTCACGCGTGCATAAGGGATGCAGCTGAAGAGACTAGCAGAATAGCTGGTATATTCCATATATAAAAGATAAAAGGCGTGATACGGGAAGAAATCCCATAACTTAGGTAGTTCATTAACCAATGCAGCTAAAAGCCAAGGGAAGACAATATAAAAATACCATAAACTGTTGCAGATTCCAATTGTCCAATGATATATAAGCCAAAGAAAATTAAAATAATTGGAAAGCACCTCCGCCGTAATATTGAGAAGATCAAACCAAAAGTGAAAATTGGTTTGTATACGCAAATAGAATCTTGTTGCAGGGATCTTGGACTTAGATATAGTTAATAGGTGGCTAATATGAAAGTTCTCACGCCTCAAAAACCCATTGGCGAATAAAATAAAACAAATTAAACTAATGTAGCTGAAGATATAGTTGCCTAGATACTTTCTTATCAGATTATATACCGTGTAGTATATCAAGAAGAGATTTTTTATATTAAATCTTTCCCTTCTGTAGAAAATCTGATCTAGACAATATAATTGAATAAAATAGATAAAACGGAAAGGAAACGTACTTGTAATTCTGATTTGTAAGATCAGAGAAGAGATTTTCGAGTCCATATAATCAAGGTTTCTTCCATTGAAAATATAAAATACAGAGTACTTTAAGTTATGTAAGAAAACTTCCTTGTATAAGACATGCATTGCGAATAGAGTATAATCCAGAAGATTAATTCCAAATTGGAGGTTAAAGTTGAGTATAGCAGTAGAGATCTTCAGCCAATAGATTCTATATAGGTATAGCTTAGCATAAAACCCACTCCTGAAATTAGAACTGTAATGAACTTCATCTAGTCTTTGCATGTGGATAACAGTCCATTGATACTTCATTTTGAAGTTGAAATTAAAGTAAAGTGCTCTGTAATTGATATAATTGCAGTAAGAAATCATTTGCATGTGGTAATTTACCTTCGAATCTTGGTAAATGATCAAAGGACTATTAAAATCAGTCACCACTTCCTTGAATAGACTTTGTATTGAGTTAATTAGGTACCTCCTCTTCCGGGAGTATAAGAGATTACGAGCATCCAATATAATGTAGATGTTAATTAAATAGATACATCTTCTAAGATGAGATAAGATGAATAAACCATAGTTGCCTTCCATGATATTGGTACTCATAACATGATTTTTCCAGTCTTGCATGTGATCGGAAATGAAACGAAAGTCAGAAGTTTTTCCATAGAAGGTGATCATAATCAAAAGGCTAGCCAACACATTCAAAAACAAGAGCTGCATGTATAAGGGAGTCAGATGGCCGAACCAGCTCGTCAACTATACCAAAGTACCACCGAACAATGGTGGCCTGATGTCTCCCCATTTGTAATGAATTAATCTTAGTGAGATACATCATTTTTAGTGTTTTAGGAAGTCTAGTAGTCGATTTTATCATCTATTATTGCACTTTCCTATTTTTTGTCTTGATTTAATAATTTATTATTTTTAGAGTATATTGGGTTTAATTGGTTGATAATTGTGAAGTTTTAAAGATATATATGGTGATTAATTAGATGTCAAATTAATAAGAAGAGATACAAAATTAAGATATGCATTAAATTGGAGATAAGGAAAAGCAAAGATAGATATGGAAAGATAAAGTTGCCAAGTAAATCTTAATTTCACCAGCCACATTCATAAAAGTGATCATAACTCAAGGTTGGCTAGGAATTTGGAGGAATGGTCTGAAGAAAAGTGATAGAGTTTTCCGAGACGATCAGTTTCGACATAAAAAACGCGTCATTTGGATAAGTATTGAAGGAGTTACGGCCAGAACAAATCAGCAACAAAATCTTACCTTTTCTATATTTTAGGGTTACTAATTTGAGTTGGACTAGTAGTCCAATACTTATCTTCTACTCCAAGAAAACTAATTAGGTCTTCCTAAACACTTATAAAAAAACCCTTAAGACATTGTAAACATGTCCTTGCTTAGTGCCAAGTATAGGCTTAGTCCTTACTTGTATTTTCTCAGTTTTAAATAGTAGTTTAGTCCTTTAATTTAATATTCAACCATAGTTTTAAATAGTAGTTTAGTCCTTTAATTTAATATTCTACATCTCTCCTTCTCTATATTTAGGGTAATTAGCTATAGATTTGTGGTTTCGCCATATTTCTAAGCTTTTATTCTGTAAGTTTTCCTTTTAATTGTTGAGTTATTATTTTGTATTAAATTTCATAATACTATTTGTCATTTTAATTTATTTGAGCTTGGCGTATATTGTTATAGTGTGCTTTGACTTATTCTTTCCAACCCTATAGTTTGTCAATCTTAGGACTATCCTTAGTAATTGAGGTAACACCTGGAAGGGGGATTCAATTATTGACAACACCACATAATCGTCTAGTAGTGATCCTAACAGGTTTGCCTAACTAGATAGCCATAAAGGTTTGATTTAACCACCGATCATTACTTAGAATTCCTTGGTAGTGGAGAGGTTGCTCCTAAGTCCACCCTGACAGGGGTTAGGTAGAATTTAGAATCCCAGCTAATGTATAAGGCTCAATTCACTCTTAAGGTTGTAATAACAACTTAGTAAGATAGAATCATACTAGTAACCCTAATTTATCTGCATTCTTATTTATTTGTTCATATCAGTCTCAACATCTAAATTCATCTATGCTTGTTAAATATAAATATATCTAACAGATTAAATCCCTACGAACGAACATTTCTTATAAATTAAACTTGCAAACGATCTGTAATACTTTCAGTGAGTTTCTCGTGGAAGTCAAGGGTGTTTCCTTTATTATTATCTTATTTATCTGTTTATTTATCACACCTTTTCCCCCACCAAGTTTTTGGCGCCGCTTCCGGGGATTTATCTTTAAGTTAGTCTATTGTGTTTATTTAGTGTAGAAGTTTTTATTTGTTTTCAGTTTTACACGTTTTTTTGTCTATTTCAGGTTTTAGATGGCTAATCAAGGGTTAGAGATAGATTTTCCTGGTCAATTCCGAGTGCAACCCATTGGGATTCGCATCCCAACTTTTCAAGACGTTCGATTCAAGCCTGATCCTGACATGATTAATCAATTCGCGAGCTACGGAAAATACAGTGGTGGTACACATCAAGATCCGGTCCGATCTGTTAAGAAATTCATGCGATTCTGTGATGCCTACATTACTGAAGGTGTTATGCAAGAACAAATGTATTATTTAGTGTTTCAATTTTTCTTGACCGGGAAAGCAAGCGATTGGTTAGATGATCAACCTCCCGAGCTAATAACAAATTGGGACAAGCTTCAAGCAAGATTTCTTGATCAATTTTATCCTACAAGTATGCGAGTAAAGGAACAATTAAAGCTTATGGGTTTCTTACAATAACTCGGAGAGAGTGTTGGCGAAGCATGGACTAAATTTCATAGAAAGTTGGCAAGATGTTCATTACACGAATACACGCCAGAATTACAATTATCCATGTTCTTTAATGGACTCAATAAAGAGTCAAGGCTGAGAGTAGATGATATGGGTCGTGGTAGTTTTGTCTCTATGGATCCGAAAGAAGCAAAAAGTGGTATGAAAATAATTATCGAGACCGATATAAGTTGGCCACAATCACAAGCTCCTACCACTAATATTGATACAGAGGTGAGGTTTTCAAGCTTGCAAGAACAAATACAACAACTCACTATAACAGTTGAGAAAAGCATCCAAGTGCCACCTCAACAGTTATACCTACAAGAACAAGCCCATGAAAATCAAGCTAAACATCCACCAGGCTACAAGAAGTCAAGCTCCATCACATCCTCAAGAAGATATCATTGAGTTAAAAGAGACTATTAGTCAATTCATCAACTTCTCGAAGGACAATATGAGCAGACTTGAGTAAAAAATCGATGCATCAGTAGTGCAAAGCCCGTAACAACAGAATCAAGATCTGAAACAATATAATCAACTTCTAGAGAAAAATGTGATGCGACTCACTACAGTCATAGAACAAATGCAAAGTCAACTCCTACAATTGACCCAAAATACAAATTCTAACATGAAGAAGATCCAGTACATTGACGACAGGGTTAAGACTATTAGTCTTCAAGCTGAAAAGATGAAAGAAGCACTACCATCTCCATCAAGAGGGGATGTTCTACCAACCAAGTCAAACGTAAATCATATGAATTTAGATGAGATAATTGTTGAAAATTGGGTTGAAGAGGTTGAACACGATGAAAGTAAGAATCCAAGATTGGTTGACGAACCAAGAATTGAATAGAAAAGTAGAGTAAGACGACCACCCCTACATTGTTATTATCCCGTAGAACCCGCTTTTCTGAAGGAGCAACAAGAGAAGTGTATGGAGACGTTAAAACAAGTGAAAATTAACGTCCCTTTACTCGAAGCTATGAAAGAAAGGTGAGACTATGATCGATTCTTTATGGAGGCACTCTCCAATAAGGAAAGTTCAAAAGATCCAAGTCTGTGACACTCACTGAAGGTATATCAACACAAGTTCAGCGAAGATTACCACCAAAGCTTAAAGATCCTGGAGATTTTAACCTCCCAATCAAAATAGGTGGTATATTTTATGGAAAATCAATGTGTGATTTAGGGGAAAGTGTGAATATCATGCCCAAAAGTATATTCAAGAAGATTGGTATGAGCGATGCAAAACCGACATCCGTAATCTTACAACTTGCGAATCAATCAACAACAAATCCGTGAGGAGTAATCGAGGACGTTCTCTTCCAAGTAGGTAACCTTGTTATTCCCAAATATTTTATTATTCTTGACTATAAAGCAGATAAGAACGTCCCATTCATTCTTGGGCATTGGTGGGTCCTAGGGTGTTAGAAAATAAAGCGATAAATAAAGAAGAACCACAAACTGCAAGTGTACAGTTGTCCCAAGTAATATATGATAATCAAGTTCATTCTCAGGGACAGATTAGGTTCAACCCAAATATTAATCAAGTAGTGAGAATAATTGCTAAACAGAAAATAAAAGATAAGAATTTTTATTTGGTTTTTGTAAATTAAAAGTGCAACTAAAATAAAGACTAAAACAGAAAAAGAAATAAAAAAAATAAAAGTGACTAACTTCAGATAAGAGAGATACTAGAGTCTCGCAATGAATCCACTTAATCAATATAATCTATGCTATGTTTAAGGGTAGAATGGGAATTATAATATTAGTCGGGACTCTAATATCTCCTAGCCCCCTGTCGGGTGGACCTAGGGGCTATCCTAAAGTACTATAAACACCTGTATGGTCGAATATGCTTCTTCGGATGATATGATTTTACCTCTTTGGCTATGCAACTAGTTAAGCCTGTCGGTCAATAACGGACATTACACGGGTATTACCTAGATCTGTATTCAAACCCCCCTGTCAGATGATCACTTCACCACTAAAGTGAATAGCCCAAATACTAAAAGCTATTTCTAGTTGTTCCTAAAGAAATAGTAATGAAAACAAAGTAATATCCCATATATAAAACTCAATCCAATTTAAATTTAAACAATCCCAAATTCAAAACATAGATTCATTAATTAAGGTTCATCCCTTTAATGCGATTCTCAAGTATAAAGAAATTTAGTTCATAATAAAATTAAAGAATAAAATTAAATAAAAGGAGATCATGTTAAAATACAAAAGATAAATTAATAACCTAAAGGGTAGGATGACTGTTGATGGAAGAACAGGATTCCTCTAGCACTAGCTTCTCCTTGCCTTCTTGCTCTGACTTGAAAACATTAAGCCTCTTGTGTAATTCTCTGAAGTGTGTGAAAAGAGGAGGCTAAGGGGTGTATTTATAGGTGTTAAGGAACCCTAGGTCTAATTTACTTGGAATGGAAGACAAGTTAAGAACTCTCAAATTCATAGCCCTAAAATCTAGGAAAGGGAATATTCTGCTGCTGATTTGTTTTGGCCATATCTCATTCAATACTTATCCGTTTGAGGAGTTCCAATATATGAAACCGCTTGTCTCGGAAAGGGCTTTCCATTGGTGTAGACCACTCGCCCAGATTCCTAGCCAATCTTAAGTTATGGATTCGTCTTTAAAACGTGGCTGGAATTTCAGATTCATAAGACAGCTTTATCTTTTCCTTCTTTGCATATATCCTTCCTAACTCTTATTATTTCCATGTAATCTTCTTTCCTTTACTTTTTTATCTCGACTTGGTCTCTATGTAATTACCATATATCTTTTAAAGCTTCACAATAAATAAATAATTAAACCGCATATACTTAAAAAGAATAAATCAATAATTCAAGAAATAGAAATGGGAAAACACACTCTAAAAATAGAAACTCGAGTACAAATTCTTCCTAACACACTCAAATACCCTAAGACTTTAATTCTAACTTCTCCTCCTTGGATTGGTCTTTCATGAAATTCAAGAACCTATTAACTTTGCACTAAAAATAGTCAAATTAACGCACAAAAGCTCATAAAACGCAAATAGTCAACTTCCAAGGGGAGAAAGTGCAATATGATCAAATACGCATAAAAGTCTATCAAATAAGTCATTTATTCACCTAAAAGGATGTATCCAAAGGGCTAATAATTAGAACAAATAGGGAGACATCAAGACCCCAAACTCAAACCTTTGTCGTCCCGACAAAGTAAAACTAAAAACAAGGATCTTTTAGGTGAACGCAGAAGGTAGAATCTAGTAAATAATCCCAAAGCACAATTTAAAACAAATCTCATATAGTCTAATCTAGGAATTAATATACACCTACACTTATCATGCAAAATCAAATACAAAATAATATCAATCCAAAATTAATTTCACAATGCTAGAAGGTTACGCTTATTACTTATCTCAAGATGGTGGCTATAGGGTGTTCCTCGATCTTTACTTGCTTTGAACGCTCCACTTAGCATATTCCCTATTAACTCACCGTGCATCTAGGAATCACGAGGTCTTTAGGGTTTTAGCATAGGCTGAAGGACGGTATGGTACGTATATTTGGTAAATTTGAAGTGAGCTTTTGGCTCTCTCCTCACTTACCATTAACAAACTGTCCAAGAGCTTGAGTTTACACTCGGATAACGTTCTCACTCAACCCATTTGACGCGCTAATATAGCGTCCCCAAATTAAACCAATAAGCACTAAGGATGATTCACATAAAAATTTCCACTTTGCCGGTCCGAATATATATTCTTTTCAAATCATTCATTTTTTATATTTCTTTTGTATAGCTATGACTCTCTTTTTAATGTTGAGATATCATGCTATTATTTCATATTTATGCCTTTTCATAACTTTAGCCCGTAGCTTCTTTTCCATTCACTATTACCCCGACAAAGGGTTACAATATACTAAACCTATGAATCATCATCATGATATAGCACAAAGCACAATTGATAAGCTCAAAAATCCCAACCCAATATAAATTCCCATATAGTGGACCCACCACCCCAAACTCAAGCTCAAGACAGGAAGTCTCAGGATCATGATTCAAGTGCGGGTCATATGGTCATGCCTAACAATCTAAAGAGATATTGGCTTATAATGTGGCGACAAAAGAAAGGAATATAAACTTGCGACAACCTGTTCGTCGCTAATATGTTGAACTTAGCAACGAGAAAACATCGTCGCGAATAAGGAATATAAAGACGACACGTATCGTCCCTATTTTGTCGTCGTTAATTGTCCAAAATATTAGCGACGAAATCGTTTTTGATTAGCGATGACGTATTCGTCGCTAACATGTTTTTTTTAATTTCGAATTCTAAATTAAAATTTTGATTTTTTAATAATTTTTATTCATATTTTTAATTTTAATAATTTTTTTTGATTTTTTTGATTTTTAAATTTTTAAATTTTATTTATAAATTTCTTTTTATTTGAATATTTAAACAAATATATATAATAAATAATTAAAAATCACAAATATTAACCAAAAGCAAAACTTAATTCATATTAATTCCAAGAACCGTAAATAAAGTCAAATAAAGTCAACAAAAGCCAAAAAAAGTCAAACAAACATATAAAGTAGTCAGAATACACCAAAATATAATATAATTAAAAAAGCATATAAATCTACACCCTCGTCATCATCATCACCATCATAATCATCATCATCATCATCATCTCCATCTCCTCTCGGGGGATAGGTCCAAGTCCTTGAGCGACCCTCAAATCATTCAACGCCGCCCTAGCTGTGTCAAGCATGCTCATCAAATAGCGACCACCAGTCGAAGAAGTAGCTTAGGAAGGAGTCGCTAAAGGGGTAGGCTCGATAGGAGGGAGACATTGAAGCGCGCGGAGCTCGTTCATTGCCGTCATCATCGCGTCTAGCCTCTCCGAATTTTGCCTAACTTCTGGATCCGGCTGAGATACATGAGCCTTCTTATGGACCTGTCCGAATCCGGTCACCCAAGCCGTCTTCAGAGGGCCCATGACTTGTTCAACGGCTTCTCTCATGGTGTCTATTTGATCCTTAAGCGGCACGTCAGGGGCGGTCCCACCAGATGACCCTGCCCCTTTCTCGCAAACAATCTCCTTGAGCTTCTCCCTATACACATCCTGTTACAAGTCATGAAAAGTGAATTAATAGGTAATTAAAAAAGACAAAGTAAAATTTTAAATAAGGAAAGTTACTATTTTGGGAAACTTTCTAAATACGGAAACTTTCCATTTTTGGGAAAGTTTCCCGAAATAGAAAATTTCCTTATTTAGAAAGTTTCCATTTCGGGAAACTTTCCAAAAATAGAAAGTTTCCCGAAATGTAAACTTTCCTTATTTAGAAAGTTTCCTAAAATAGTAAGATTTAAGTAATAGTTTAATGAATTTAATAATAAAAGAAAATAAAACTCACATTACACTCCTTATAGTCCGGGTTTCTCCACTCGTGTCCGAGTCGTAATTCATATACTCGAAAAATCCCCCAAGATTAGGGAGTTCTCTCTCCTGCTGGGTAGACTCGTCAAAATAGGTTAACGGCTCCTTAGTCTTCTTCTTCAGCTTCCCCTGTGCATTAATATATTAATAATTAATTAAAATAAGTAATTTAATTTTTTAAAATCTAAAAATATACCATATGAATCACCTCTCGGGTCTGCGAATAGATTCTCGAACCAGCCTTGCCTGATTTTTTCTGTTTCTGCCTATTCTCCTTGTTAGTCTTTGCCTGGTTCTGTTTCAATATGTTTCAAAAAGGTTAAATAATTGTTTATTTTTTAAATAATAAAAATTTCTACCTGAGCGTATTTGTGGTCCCACATCGTACAACTCCTCCAAATATCTGGATTAACATCAGGTGGTGTTTTCTTCTTATAATAGTACTTCTTCAAGTCCCCCTTCCACGCCCTATACCTAGTCGACTGGGTCTTGTTCAAGTGCTTTTGGATTTCGGGCCAGTCAGACCTGGTACGCCATTGATCGAGGTCAAAAAATTGCTTAAGTCTGTCCATAATAGTAGCTTTCATCCCGCCAGGCACCTCCTTCCAAGTCCTGTAGCAAGGCGGGACATTCTCTCGGATAGTCGCCCCTATAACTTGTGAGACATGGTGACCATATTCTCCAATTTGGTTCCAAGTCTCATCAAGCATGCAAAATTCGACAACCAAGGGGTAACCGTGTTTCTCTAGGGCTGTCTTTAGGGCATTTGTTCCACGCGATTTTCTTTACGTGATCCAAGGGTTTAAAATAAGTTGAGTTAATTTTAAATTGATAAATTGATAAAGTTTTATATTTTAAATATATTAATTACCAGAAGAGCCGGCACAGGTGGATAAAGTGTGGTCCTGATTCCTATTCGGATCCAGACCGTTTCCATCACCGTCATGTCCTCTTCCCATCATTACATCAGCCATCTAAAAATTACAAACTAATATAATAAATAAAATAAATTATTACAAACCAATCGAATAAATTAAATTAATTATTACAAACCAATCGAATAAATTAAATAACTTATTACAAATAATACATATAAAATAAAGTAAAATAAAAATAATATTAATCCAATCCGGAGGGAATCTGTATACAAAACAACAAGTTAGTTCACAAAATAGTAAAGTTTCTATTTTTAGAAACTTTACTTTTTAAACAAGTTTCCTAAAAAGGAAACTTGTCTAAAGATTAAAGTTTCTAAAAATAGAAACTTTCATAAAATGGAAAGTATCCTAAATAAGGAAACTTTACTATTTTAGGAAACTATATTTTTTTAGAAAAGTTTCCTTTTTAGGAAACTAGTCTAAAAATTAAATTTTCCTAAAATGGAAACTTTCCTTATTTAGGATACTAAATAATTTTTTTTTAACAAATAATTCTAAAAACACTAAAAATAATTTATTTTACAATTTTTTCCTAAATTGTTTTCTATTTTTAAAAATATCATATCATAATTATTATATTTTTATTTTAATATCAAAAAATATATAACAAAAATTCGGATTAATTAAAAAACATATTTAAAATCATTTTTTTGCATAAAAAAATGTTTAAAAAATATTTAAAATCATTTTTCCCATCAAAAAATGTTAAAAAATCACAAAAATATTTTTAGAAAAGCTAAATATACAAAATAAATAACAAAAAATCCAGAAAAACAAACATATAATTTGGAATTCATAAAAGACAATATTTAATCACAATTTTTTCAATCAAAAAATAGAAAAAAATTAATTTCTTCAACTAAAAATTCTTAAATATCTTATTTAATATGTTAAACACACAATAAACCTACCAAATCATCCAGAAAATAACATAAACATTTCGGAATTGCTCAAAATTAACATATAATCACAATTTTTTCAATCAAAAATAGAAAACACATTAATTTCTATATCTAAAACCCTAAAAATTACTTATTAATCATGTTATATACACAATAAAAGTACCACATAGTCCAGAAAAGTCCATAAACATCTCGGAATTCATAAAAAACTAATTACAAACACTTAAATTTTCAATCAAAAATGAAAAAAAAATTAATTGCATAAACTAAATGAAAATATATGAAAATTGCACCTTTTTACGTTGGAAGTGATCATCAATCGTTGATGAAGCCATGCCAATCCATTATTGTCAAAAACAACAAAGAAAATAGAAGATTAGAATTTATAAAGTAATGAAAAATTGGAAAAAAAGGATTTGGAGTATGATTTTACCTTGTTATTGTTGGATTGAGCTTCGAAAATCCTTGGATTAAACTCGGAAATGGAGGGGCGAGTTGGGGCGGATTTGATTTTTAGTGGAGAAGAAAGAATGGAGTGAAATAAGGGTCGTGTAGGGTTTTATAAAAAAATGTAGTTAGCGACGAGGTTGGTCGTCGCTAAGTATTTAGTAGTCGTTGCTAATTAGGACACGTGTCACGTAAAGTACGCACGACCCTTGCGTGTCTGTACTTATTGACGACGTGTGTCGTCGCTAACTTTACGTGTCGTCGCGGATTCGAATGGGCGGGAATACTGACCGCCCAAATTGACCAATCGAAAATTTGGGAGATATTAGCGACGAGGCACCTCGTCGCTAAGTACGTTAAATGTCTTGGCTAAGAAATTAGCGATGAGTTTGTAGTAAGAACTCGTGGCCAACACTTAGCGGTGAGTTCTTCATTTAAATGTCGTCTCTAAGTGTTAGAACTCGTCGCTATTTTTTTTCTTTTCTTTTCTTTTGTTTTGGTTGATTTAAATTATACTAATTATGAGATGTTAAATTTAAAACAACAAAATTACACACAATCATAAATCGATACGTAACATTTGAACAACCATAAAGTTAAAATCAAATTCATACTACGAAAATTTAAAACTAATACAAAAAATGCTTAAAAATAAAATATCTAATCATTTTCGTATCCGCTAGTGTCTACATGCTCCTCATCACTATCAACCGTAATAGGTTCCTCATCTCCGTATTCCTCCCACATGTCATCTAACATCTCCTCGTTTTCAAAAACTAAGTCAACATGCAAATCACTGATGAGTGTCTACGTGTCAAACACGATCTCTTCGGTAGTTGCCAAGTGCTCCAATTATGAGTAATCAGTTTGCGTGTTAACCAAAGGAATCGTGATACGCGTGTTATCATTAGACACTGACTCTGCACCCCATAACTCGGGGCTCCACCCGTGACGATCGTTGATTTCCCAAACGGCTTTCCACCCTTTCATTGTTTTCTTTGTGTTTATCTCGTCAATGTAAAACACCTTTTTGGCTTGAGTTGCTAAGATGCATGGTTCTGTCTCCCACCAAAAAGTAGACGCGTTGATGAAGGTTACACCGTGATCTTTCCTTACCTTCGATGTATTATACCACTTACAAGTGAATAACACAACAGAACAACCATCATTGAACATAACCTCTATAATTTTCACTAATTCACCGTAAAAAGGGGTATCATTATACATCGCAGATACTCCGTAATCTTGAGTCACTATTTTTTCTCCTTTTGCCCTCGTAACCCATTTAACACCATTCACGATACATGAATCGTATATATGTATCGTACCATAAGACATGCTGGCCAAGGACACTAACTCAGGTGTAGCTATTAGATCACCAGCAACGCGCATGGCATGAATCTAGCAAACATAAAAAGGGTTGGTTAGTAGTCGAATGAAGAAAGTTTCCAAATTTGGAAAGGTTCCAAATATGGAAAGTTTCCAAAAAGGGAAAGTTTCTAAATAAGGCAGCTCTACAAATAAGATAAGTTTCTAAATAAAGAAAGTTTCCAAATAAGGCAAGTCTACAAATAAGTTAAGTTTCTAACTAAATAATGTTTCCAAATTTGGAAAGTTTCCAAAAAGGGAAAGTTTCTAAATAAGGCAACTCTACAAATAATATAAGTTTCTAAATAAAGAAAGTTTCCAAATAAGGCAAGTTTCTAAATAAGGTTACGTACCTTTTCCAAAAACTACCCCTTAATTGTTTGTCGGTGCATCTCCTCCACTGCTTTAGCCGTCCCTGATAGCGTGGATTTGTGTTCTCTAAATTGTAAGAAAATAATAAAAATTAATGAGAAAATAATAAAAATTAATGAGTAAATAATAAATTACGTCTACTTACGTCAAATATGGTTCGATCTCGTCACAATTGTTCAGAATGTACCAGTTGATTTGATCCTTCATTTTACGTGGTAAATGACCAAACTCTTTTTTACCAACGGGAGTACTGATGTTTCCTCATTTGTGATAGATTTATTTTAGGATGAGACATCATTTTTAGTGATTTAAAAGTCATAATAGTCGTTTTTCTTGAGAAATAGTGCACTTTCCTATTTTGAGTCTTGATTTAGTAAAATAATATTTTTAGAGCATTTGGGTTTAATTATTTATTTAGTGTGAAGCTTTAAAGATAATTATGGAGATTAATTAGAGTCCAAGTCAAAGACTACAAGATATGGAAAGAGATAAGCATGGAAATTGGAGATAAAGGAAACAAAAGCTAAAAACATGGAAAAGGAAAACCTGCCTTAATCATGAATTTTGCACCTACGACCACAAATCAGCTTATATCTCAAAAACGGTGTGGAATTTTGAGAAACGGTCAAGAGCAAAGTTGAAGATCTTTCCGAGACAATGAATTTGGTATACTCATACGAGTCAAAAGGATGAAAATTGACGCTACTAGAACCAAAAGAAAATCGGGCATGATTTCATGTTTTTAGGGTTACGAATTTGAGTTGGGCTTGGAGTCCATTACTTAACCTCTCCTTCAAGAAAACGAATTAGGTCTTTTAAACACCTATAAATACACCCTTATATCACTTGTAAATCATCCTTGCCTCATAGTAATTAGTTCATAAGGTTTTATTCTTCAAGTTAATTGTAGAGAGCAAGATGATGTCTTTAGTTATTTCTTTTAGTTTATTTCCTTCAGGTATGAACTAAACCACCCATAGCTTGGGTTTTGCGTCATGTATAATTTATGAATTCTAATTTCTTTCTATCTAAGTTTCTTTGGGAATTACATGTTTTAATCTGATATTAGCTACTTATCTTTATATTTGTTTATGTGTTTTGATTTAATGACTGTTTTCCTTGCTAGTGCACGAGTATAGGATTACCTTAATAGTAGTTAGATGATCACCTTAGATGGGTGTCTAATTATTGAAACACCACATAACGTCTAGTGTCGATATTAGTCCTGACAACACTGATTCTAACTACATAGTCATTAGGGTATAATTTAATCACTATCACCATGTATGGAAATTGATTGCTTAGAGCCTTGGTTGCGCTTGATAACCCTATTTGAACCAGCCTCGTGGTGTGTCCGTAGCCCCCTTAGTCGCTCTCAAGGTCTAAGGTATGGGAATTTAGAATCCTGACTAAATATACAAGAGCTAATTATCTCTCTTATTAACTAGGTTTAATAGAAAGAATTAGAAGGATTAGTGCATACTAGCAAAATCTGAGCTATACTTCTCATCTCATATTCTTCGTATTTATTTTATTGTCTTTTATTTTCTTAGTTTATTTAATTTCGAATTTAATCTCTCTTTAATTTTCTATCTATTAATTAATTATTGCTTACTCGTTCTTGCTACCCATTCGACTAGCACACTAAGTCCTTGAGAACGAACTCAACTTATCAACTAAAACTTGCATACGTCCTGTAATACTTGCAGTACTGTGCCTGTCTAGGGTGAGAGTGCATATTTTTCTAGACTTATATTTATCTTATTTTTATCACACCCTAGGCAACACTAAGTACACTGACTCTTAAAATTGGATAGCTCTTTTGGTTTGGGAAGTGGGTCGTTGTATCTACCCGGATCATTGAACTTTGTCTTTTCTTCTCGAAGATACCGTGATATGAAAGTCAACGTCTCTTCAACAATATAACCCTCTGCGATTGAACCCTCTGGCCTAGCAGGGTTCCGAGTATACTCTTTTAACTTTTTCAAATACCTTTCAAATAGGTACATCCAACGCATTTGAACGGAACCCCCTAATAATTCTTCGTCGTATAAGTGTATCACCAAGTGGATCATTATATCAAAAAATGCAGGAGGTAAAATTAACTCTAGTTTGCACATCACTTCGACCACTCCCGCCTTACCGGTTTTCAACTCTTTCCTACTCAAATTATTGTTACACACGACTCTAAACACGTTTGATAACCCAATAATCGCATCGCTAATTGTTTTATCCTCTATAAGTCCAGGTAAACTAGCCACAAAAAGATACTGCATCATTATGTGACAGTCATGGGATTTTATTCCAATAATCTTACCCGTGTTGCTTTGTACATTATTCCCCAAACTAGACGCGAAACCATCGGGAAAATTTTTTGTCTTCAACCAGTCAAGAAATAATTTCCGCTTATCAGTAGACAACGTATACTTTCCTCGCTTGAGCACCGATTTACCTCCTCTTGTTATCAACCACAAGTCTTTTCTGATGTTCATATCCTTAAGATTCATTCTCGCCTTCACGTTATCTTTTTTGGGTTTCCCATCAAGTCCTACAACTGTACCGAGCAAGCTATCGCAAACATTCTTCTCGCAATGCATAACATCGATGTTATGTTTTAACAGATTTTCCGACCAAAAAGGTAAGCGATAAAAGATACTCTTCTTCTTCCAGTTAAACAAGTGAGGACTCGTTTTTTGTCACTTTGCCCCCAAAATCCTTTTGTTTACCAGGAAACACAATGGGCAACCCATCTAGCTATGTTTTAATATCAGCTGGACTATATTTCCCCGCGGGGGGCCCTCGTTTCTTAACCGGGATAAAAAGTGTTGTCTCTTCGGAGCCGGTGTCTCGTAGATAACCACCGTCTATGATCAAAATATGCTACACCTTTGTTCACCCTCAACGACGGAGTAGAATCCATGCATTCTGGGCAAGCCATGTAACCTTGACCCGACCATCTGGAAGTGTATGACCGAGCGGGGTAATCATTAGTCGTGGACAACAAACAAACTTTCATCGTAAACTCTTGCTTCATAGGGGAATCATACGTACGAATTCCTTTATCCCACAACTCATCCAACTCATCTATCATAGGACGGATGTATACATCCATGTCCTTACCGGGTGATCGAGGACCTGGAATCAACAAACAAAGCTGAAACGTGGTTCCCTTCATGCATACCCACGGTGGCAAGTTGTATATAGTCAATATAACTGGCCACATGCTATCCGAGTTGCATAGAGAAAGGACAAAAACCATCGATACCGAGACCCAAATATACATTACGAAAGATTCATTCTCCTTGTAAAAAATGGCACAATCATTCAAGCAAACATCAATAGTAGTGTAACCCATACCCATACTTTTCAACTTCTTGTTGCATTCCTCGTAAGACCCAGGCAAATTGTGAGGTTTGGGCAAAACACGCCCAACCAGTTCCAATAACTCGGTGAAAGATGTGTTAGACCACTTGTTTTTTACCTTTATGTGCATAAGCTTTGCAATGAAATTCAAGGAACTCATCACTGTAGATCTAGGATATAATTCGGTCTCCATTTCCTCGAACATAGTGTCAAAAATGACACGACTTGGTTGATTTGCTTCTGTCATCACGGTATCACCCGAATATCCACCAACATCGTAACTGTTTCTCAAATCTTCATATGCATTTAACATTTCATTTTCTTGATTTGGCACGGTTTCTTCGGGAATGTCTAGTGTTTCACCGTGTTTTATCCAAACCTCATACGTGGACATAACCCCTCTAGTTAAAAGGTGATACTAAACATTTTCTTATGGATAGCGACGATTATTCGAAAAACGAGTACATGGGCAAAAAATGTAGTCATTATATCTATCTTGTTTGGCGGCAAACTCGATAAAATCTGTTACACCATAAATATATTCTTTTGACAGAAGATCGGTGGCTTTGATCCAACTCTTAAAAAGACTCGAAGTCATCTGTTAATAAGAATATGATATAGCTAAGCAACTACATGCATATGAAAATAAAATAATTAATACAACCCAAATGATTAATAAATTACAAATTACAACCCAAATGAATAAAATAAATTACAAATTACAACCCAAATTAATAAAATAAATTACAAATTACAACACATTGAATGAATTAAAATTACAAACTATTAAATAGAAAAAACAATTTCATATATAACTAAATAAACAACAAATAGATATATAGGAAAATAATACACAATTGCATGAAATACAAAATATCAATCAAAAATAAAATAATGAAACAGGTAGTTATTAACCTAATCACATTTTATTCAATGTGATAACCTAATTATGATCAGTTATAATCAAAACAATCAAATTATAAAAAAATATGAATTTTATTGAAAATACCTTGAATTGAATAGGAAGATTGAAGATTGAGCATACCCCACCTTGAATGTGGACCCGTTAATGGTGTAACAATTATTTATTAACCTAATCAAACATCAAATCATGCAATTAACAATCAAATTCAACAAAAAAAAGTGGTATTTTATGAAAAATACCTTGGATTGGGATGAAGAATATATGGATTAACCTTTCAAAAACTTGAATATGAAGCTAAGAATGGTGTTAGATGATTTAGAGAATCAAGTAGTAAAGATTTGAGAAAATAAGTGTTAGGTTTTTGAGAGAAAGTGGGAGAAAAAATTAATAATGGGGTATTTCTTGTGTTGACAAAACTGTTCACGGTTTATTTTAAGTTTTAAATTTGCGGCGACTCGCGTTTTCGTCGCTAATATTTTAAATTTTCATCGCTAACTTTGAAACTTAGCGATGAGGTACGTTGTCGCTAATAACCAAAGAAAATTAGCGACAACGTTTTGATTAAAAAATTAATCAAAAAAAATAATAATATTAGCGGCGATTTTTTAATTATCTTGCGACGAAAAACGTGTCGTCGCTAATAAGAAAATATGTTAGCGACGAATTTTTAATTTTTTAGCGACGAACGCGGGCGTCGTCGCTAAACAAAGAACAACAGTGACGAAAGCGTGTCGTCGCTAAGTTTGTCGCCCCTAAAAACCCGAACTGTAGTAGTGTTTGTTCTTATCTTTATTGTATCGAGACAACTTTGAGTTTGGGGTCTTGATGTCTCCCCATTTGTGATGAATTAATCTTAGTTGGAGACATCATTTTTAGTGTTTCACGAAGTTTAGTAGTCGATTTTATCATGTATTATTGCACATTCCTATTTCTTGTCTTGATTTAATGATTTATTATTTTTAGAGCATGTTGAGTTTAATTGTTTGATAATTGTGAAGCTTTAAAGATATATATGGTGATTAATTAGATGCCAAATTAATAATAAGAGATAAAGGAAAGAATATATGCATAGGAATAGGAGATAAGGGAAAGAATAGATAGATGTGGAAAAATAAAGTTGCCAAGTAAATCTGAATTTCACCAGCCACGTTCATAAAAGTGATCATAACTCAATATTGGCTAGGAATTTGGAGGAATGGACTGAAGAAAATTGATAGAGCTTTCCGAGACGATCAATTTCGACACAAAGAACGCATCATTTGGATAAGTATTGAAGGAGTTACGGCCAAAACAAATCAGCAACAGAATCTTACCTTTTCTATATTTTAGGGTTACAAGTTTGAGTTGGGCTAGGAGTCCAATACTTATCTTCTACTCCAAGAAAACGAATTAGGTCTTCCTAAGCACCTATAAATACATCCTTAAACCATTGTAAACATGTCCTTGCTCAGTTCCAAGTATAGACTTAACCCTTGCTTGTATTTTCTCAATTTTAAATAGTAGCTTAGTCCTTCAATTTAATATTCAACCTTAGTATCAAGCTATTCATCCAAGAAGCAAGCTAACCCGTAGAGGAAGACAAGAAGCACGAAGTTGGAAAGTGACAAACTCCTCTTCTACATCTCTCCTTCTCTATATTTAGGGTAATTGGCTATAGATTTGTGGCTTCATCATATTTCTAAGCTTTTATTATGTAAGTTTTACTTTTAATTGTTGGGTTATTATTTTGTCTTAAATTTCATAATACTATTTGTTAGTTTAATTGATTTGATCTTGACGTATATTGTTATTGTGTGCTTTGACTTATTGTTTCCAGCCCTAGATTTGGCGAATCTTAGGACTATCCATAGTAATTGAGTTAACACCTGGAAAGGGGGTTCAATTATTGACAACACCACATAATCGTCTAGTAGTGATCCTAACGAGTTTGCCTAACTAGATAGCCATAAAGGTTTGATTAACCACCGATCATTACTCAGGGTTCCCTGGTAGTGGAGAGGTTGCTCCTAAGTCCACCGTGACAGGGGTTAGGTAGAATTTAGAATCCCGGGTAATGCTAAATTCACTCTTAAGGTTAGAATAATAACTTAGTAAGATAGACTCATACTTGTGACCCTAAATTATTTGACTTACATTCATATTTATTTATTTGCACTCTTATTTATTTATTCATATCAGTCTCAACATCTAAATTCATCTACACTTGTTAAATATAAATAGATCTAACAGATTAAATCCCTGCAAACGAACTTTTCTTATCAACTAAACTTGCAAACGATCTGTACTACATGCAGTGGGTTTTTCTTGGTAGTAAAGGGTGTGTTCTTTCTTATTATCTTATTTATCTGTTTATTTATTACACCTTTACCCCCACCATGGCCTCACGCCTCTGATAGTCTAGGAGCTATACCTAACTCTGACAATGGGTAGTCTCATGCAACCAAATGAATCGGAGGAGGGGAGGTTTGGTAGGTCATCGTTGGCGAGCTTTGGATTGGAAGATAACATATTTGAACAAAAAAAATATTGGAAGATAACATGTTAGTTAGGAAGGTGATAGCTAGGTGCGCGTGGCGACCAACAATTTAGCGTCGATCTAGCGGGTACCGTTCGTATGAAGAGGTATTCTTCCGGTGGATTAACTAAGCTACCGAAAATGGCAGCAGGGGCTTAGTAGTGATATTCCTAAATTGAGTTGTAAGGTTAGGGTACGACAAAGATTACTCGATGTAAAGACGTATGCCGATTTGTCGAGCTTTGAGCTCTAATGGGAATGAAATCAGTGCAATTGAAAATGGAAAGATAACTACACACAAGGTGCTTGTGGGAAGTCCAAACTAGAAATCTAGATGCACCTAAGGTGCTTGTTTGATTATCTAAGCCACACACTAGTAGTCCTATTGATAATATAAATGTTGAAACTTGCAATAAGTTGAAGAATATGACTAGATTGGGGTGTGAGATGAGTATTCTAGGGCCCATGAAAAAGATTGGTGACTCAATCACAAACTTAGAAAACATAGGTATATTCTAAAAGGTTGGAAATGGCTAAAAAATGAAGGATTCTAAGAGTGGATGGTATTCTTAGGTATGCAACTAGAGTATGTTTGAAACTTAAGTAGGGGAAATTATGCAATTGATTCCTAGTGATGTCATGACGGTAGAGGAAGCTTTTGGCATCTCACTTATGAAGTATATAGCAAGAAAATTCCCATATGAGAGATATAATCTAATTGAGAAAGGGTAGGGGTGTTTAATGTTAATTGAGAAGGCACCCTATTAGATGGTTAATTTTCAAGTTTATAGGTCATGGGATCTAAAGCTTGTATTGTCTAATATGCCTTACTACTCGCTCGGAAGGCCTCTACATCTTGCCGAGATCCCACATTTATTTGATTTTGGGAGCTATGAAACCACCAAGGTTCCTACTTGTCTCATTATTAGGAACATCCCGCAACAAGCTCGAACTGGATAAGGTATTGTGAGGATTACATATCTTGTATGTAGGCCACTCAATACCGACGCGGTAACAAATTTGAATAAATATATCACATTTGCATGGGTTCTTGTGGATATTGATATTACAAGGAAAGAAAGCATAAGGTGGTTTCAAAATTGTAGTGTGGGAGGTTGTTTACACTCAATATCGAGTTTGAAAAACTTCTCTTCTTTTGTGAAAAGTGTAACGCGACATGGAACTTGGCAGAGAGATGTAAAATGTATTTGGTAATATTAGATGAAATTGAAAGGGACTTACGAGAATTCAAGATATGAATTACATTAAATTGGGAACGAGAAGGTTTGGTAATGGAAATGGACTCAAAGGTGTTTCCTTTGTTGTATTTAAGAGCTCGTTTATGCGTAATGAATGAGGTAAAGGAAGGGTGGTGGCAAATTTGTGTTAAAATAACAAATAAATAAAGATAATAATAAAGGAGACATACCTAGTACTACCAAGAGAAACTCATTGCTAGTTCACAGATCGTTTGCAAGTTATAGTTGATAAATAACGTTTGTTCGCAGGGATTTAGTTTGTAAGATCTACTTGTGTTAGAAGAGAAAGCATAGAAGAGATTACTTGTTAAACTAAAAGACAATAAATAAAAGATAAATATTATATTTGGTTTTCTGAAATATGAATTAAAGAAAATAACGATTAAACTAATAATGCAAATAATTAAAACTAAAATAATAGAGATGAGAAACATAGCTTAGGTCTGCTAGTGTGCACATATCTTCCTAAATGATTGTTGTACTTATAAGGGTGAATTAAACATATATATATATATATATATATAGCTGGGATTCTATAATCTCTCTAACTCTCGCTTGGGTAGCTTAGAAAGTAACAACAGCACTACCGAGGGACTTGGGTAAGGGGACCTCTCGTAGAGATCAGTGGTGTAAAATAAACCCTATTGACTATCTAGTTAGGCAAGCCCGTCTGGATCAATACCGCACACTACACGATTATGTGGTGTGTCTATGATTGAATCCTCCGCCATGGTGACAACCGGACTACTAAGAACAATCATTATGTAATAAAAATTAGGGCTTCAATTAAGTCAAAGCACATAATAAAAATATATAATTAAAAGCTCATTCAATTAATTGTCACTTTCCCTAATAATAGAAGAATAGAAAATAAGAATCAAGGAATATACATAGTGCAAACCCAAGCTGTGAAAAAATTAGTTCATAGCTAAAGAAATAATACTAAGGAATAAAAAGATAAGAAACATAGTTAAGTTATTAGATCTAATACAAATTACCCTGATTGAAACTGTCAACTTGCTTCTCTGGATGAGTTCTCAGTGTAATATTGATTAATGGCTGAGAAAGGACGTGTTTGCAAAGGTAAGTAGACATATATATATATATATATATATATATATATATATATATATATATATATATAGGTGCTAGATCGAAATCTAGAGTGTTTTCCAAGTTATTAGAGTCCAAATCCAACTCTAGTTTGTTTTTTCCTTAATTGTAGGACATGATTTCCTTTGGAGATTGAAATAATCATAACTCCTTCGTGACAACTCGGAATCCAGTGGTCTTTATATCAAAACGACCGAAATTCAAAGACCTTTTTGAATATCAAAGTTCTCTTTCAAATTCCAAACTTATTTTTTGCAGCATTCAAAACACTGGACGTTTTTAAAGTTGGATAACAACTTTGGCAGTTTTTCCACTTTCTTATATTAGTTTTCTTTCCTTTTAACTCTTTATTTCGCCTTGAATCTTTTTTCCTCAACTCCTTAAAATTAATTTGGCATCTAATATAATAATTATACCAGAAGTGCTCTGAAAATAATAACTCTCCAAATCAAGGTAAGATTGAGAAACTGACAATTTATAGGGAAAAACCCTTACCAAATACTATAATACATCTAAAATGATGTCTCGTGAATAGATTAATTCATCAAAAATATGGATACATCAAGACCCTCAACTCAAAGTTGTATCATCCCAATACAATAAGAAATAAGAACTTTGGGAAGTGTCTAAAATATATGACTAGCTCAATTAAGCACAATGGAAGAAGATAGAAGAATATGAGTAATAATCCCGAAGAAACTACTTAGAAAGTTTCATGTAGCAATATTTAAAAACTAAATCATCTATATACAATTATCATACAAACCATCAACACGGTTTAGTTTCAAGATTATATTAGCTTTGTAATGTAAGAAGGAGAGGTATTTCACTTACTTCGCTGTGGAGGTTGTAGCTTGTTCATTGATCTTAAAAAAGTCCCCAATGATCCATCTAACTACTCTAAATTATTTCAATTGCTCCAAGATCACATTATAGAGAATCATAAGGTCTTTAATCTTGTAATGTCAGGCTTAGGGACAGTATGATCTTATATTTGGATAATGTAGAGTGAGCTTTTGGCTCTCTCCTCACTAGCCATCAACGAATTGCCCTAGAGCTTGAGTTGCTTTCATAAATGATCTCACTCAACCCAGTATTTGATGCACCAAATTAGAATCCCCAATAATCCAATATAAAGCATCAAGATGATTAAATAAAAATTCCACTTTGCCGGTCCAAATCATACAATCTTTTTCGTATCAATTTTTTTTGTAAGTTAGCTATGATTCTCTTTTTGATGTGAGATGTCATGCTATTTCTTTTCAATATATATTTTTTATTTTACCCTAGTAAAGGGTTACAATATAGAACAAGTGAATTTTCGTCAAGATCACAATTACATAAGATCGAAAAAATACCTCCCCACCACCCCAAACTCAAGCTATAAAATAATTTTTTAAGCATCTTGATTTGAGTGCGGATTATATGGAAAAGTCTTATAATCCAAAGGTTATGGCTTGTAATGTGGCTAATAAAAAGACTTTAGAAAGGCTAGAAAGGGCTGAGAATGATATATAAAGGATAAATATGGACAACAAGCTAAAAGGCAACAAAGGTTTATCAAAGGACTGACTTAATGGTGGGTCCTAGGGTGTTATAAAAATATGCAATAAAAGTAGAGGATCCACAGACCACAAGTATACGTTTTTCCAAGTAATGCTCCGATAATCAGGTTTCGTTCTCATCGATAGCTTGTTATAACACTGGTATTAATCATGATAGTAGAAATGATTTCTAAAACAAAAAAGTAAAATATATTTATTTGGTTTTTGATATTAATATTAAAAATTCAAGAAAGTAAATTACTGAATAAAATGCTTAACTGAAATAAAATAGTGGAAGTAATGAGATGTGGACGCAAGGTGAGAGATGTACTTGAGTCTCGCAAGGGAATCCACGTAAGTTAATATATAATGTTTCGTTTATGGGTAGAGTTGGTATTGAAATATTAGTAGGAGCTATCCTATGGTAAGAAAAGTCCCTCCAAGGTAGAAACTTTACTTATGGATGTGAAGTTCCTTAACTCTTTTGCTATGTGATTAGTCAAGCCTGTCGGTCAATAACGAACATCACACGGATATTACCTATTTCTGTAATCAAACCAACCTGTCGGATGATCACTTCGCCACTAAAGTGAATAGCCCAATTGCCAAAACCTATTTCTATTTGTTCCTAAAATAAATAGTAAATAAGCATGAAATAATACCCAGTATAAAATACACAACTCATATAGAAATTGTAAAATCCCAAATTCATAAGCTAAAATTAATTAACTAGGCTTTATCCTATTTATTGCGATTCTCAAGTATTAGGAAATTTAGCTCATGTTCGAATTAAAAACTGAAATTAAATTAATAGAAGTCATTGTTTTCAATTACATAAAAGAAATTAGATAACCTAAAGGTTGGGTTGGCTGTTGTTGGAAGAATGGAAGTCCTCCAGCTCTACCTTTTCCTCTACCTTTTTGCTCTAACTTGAAAATAATGAGGCGTATAATGTACTTCTTTGAAGAGTGTGTAAAAAGGAGGTCTAAAGGTCTATTTATAATAGAACATTTGGATTGGGCTTTTTACTTAAAAATAATAAGTTAAATGATAAAAAGCCCAAGTCAATCTTCAAAATCTTGTAATTGTTGTACAACTGTTGGTAAAACGGCCGTACCTTTTCTGTCTCATATCCAAATCAGTTGATTAAAGTACTAAACTATTCCTAACTCAAAGGCGTAACTTTCTCTTTCAGATTTTCAGGCCTAAACCAGTTCCGAAGTGGCTCGAAACATCAATTAGTGACAGTTTTCTAGATTTTCTCTCTATTAGTCAACTTTTCGGATAATCCTTTCTTGCTTTTGACCTCTCCGCTTGATCTAAGGCTTTAATGCTCACTTCTTCTCCTTATTTTGGTTCTCCATAGCATCCGTGGACCTAATAAATTTGCACTAAAAACAAACAAACTGACGCACAAAAGCTCTAAAACTGCAAATAACATAATCTCAAGGGAAGAAAGTGTACTATATCGAAATAAGCATAAAAGTCTATCAAATAAGTCTAATATTCACCTAAAATGATGTCTCATAAGGGCTATCATTTAGAAAAAAATGGGAGACATCAAGACCCCAAACTCAAACCTTTGTCGTCCCGACAAAGTAAAATGAAAACAAAGGCCTTAAGTGAATGTAAAAATGCAGAGTCTACTGAATAACACCCAAAGCACAGCTTAAAATAAATCTCATATAGTATGACCTAGGAATTAATATACACATACACATTTCATGCAAAACTCAAACACACATGATATCAATCCAAAATTAATTTCACATTGATAGAAGTTTACACTTACTACTTATCTCAAGATGGTGGCTATAGGGTGTTCATCGA
Organism: Nemophila menziesii; assembly: GCA_029959085.1. NCBI lineage: Eukaryota > Viridiplantae > Streptophyta > Magnoliopsida > Boraginales > Hydrophyllaceae > Nemophila > Nemophila menziesii. Next base: position 2,405,362 of record JARWIR010000044.1, read on the forward strand.
TCCTTACTCGCTTTGAACGCTCCACTTAACTTACTCCCAATTAGTTGGATTATAAACTCATTCCTAAATTATTGGGGAACAACAATATCACAAAACTATCTCTGGCCCATTTCCCAAGATGACTGTCTTCACCTAACCCGACCGATCGTCCATCACCAATAAACCCTTCCACCACCTCTAAAAAATCCTCCTTTTCCCTCTGGTGTCACCTAAGGTGTGATAAAATAATGATATAAATAAGTGCACATAAACACCCTAAGCTAAGAACGGTTCTGCAAGTATACAAGACGTATGCAAGATTTAATGAATAAGTAGAATTCGTTCCTCAGAGACTACGAAGGTTAGGTAGAACTTATGCAATTAATCTAGTGCAGATATGAGAGCTAGAACTAATAATACGCAAGAATAAAGAAAAGAAAGATAGATTTTTATTCGGTTTTTAAATAAGAAAATTAAACTAATAAATTGAAGACAGAAAATTGAATAAGCAAAGAACAGATAGTATGATAGTTTAGCTTGAGTACTTAGCAAGTAATCCCCACTAGTTTTGCCGTTCTAAACATGTAAGGGTGAATCATGTAGTATTCCAATAATCGGTTTCAATTGTGCTAGGTAGTTTAAAATAGGGTTTACCTGTGTAAATAAGAACCTAAGCAAACTTTTCCTACAATTGATTAATGGCAATACACCAAACCTTAACGATTATCTAGTTAGGTTGATTTGCCAGGTCTAAACCTTACACTAGACACTATGTGTTGTTTCCAATAGTTAAATATGCCTTAGCTATTGACTATCTAACTATTATTAGAATAATCCTATACAGTTGCAATCCACAAAGAAAACAGATTATAAATTGATGTCTCCTCATTTGTGATAGATTTATAGTAGGATGAGACATCATTTTTAGTGATTTAGAAGTCATAATAGTCGATTTTCTTGAGAAATAGTGCACTTTCCTATTTTGAGTCTTGATTTAGTAAAATAATAATTTTAGAGCATATTGGGTTTAATTATTTATTTAGTGTGAAGCTTTAAAGATAATTATGGAGATTAATTAGAATCCAAGTCAAAGACTACAAGATATGGAAAGAGATAAGCATGGTAATTGGAGATAAAGGAAACAAAAGCTAAAATCATGGAAAAAGAAAAGATGCCTTAAATCTAAATTTCTGCAGCTACGCCTAAAGAAGTGGTGATAACTCCAAAACCGAGCCGATTTTGGAAGATTCATTTCATAAGGACGTAGATAATTCTGTGAGGATTCTTTTGGTATCTTGTGGGCTAAAAACCGACCAATAACGAAGAAGATATGATTAAAACAAGTCAGCAGTAATTATCTTTATATCCATACGAATTTGAGTTGGGCTTGGAGTCCATTACTTAACCTCTCCTTCAAGAAAACGAATTAGGTCTTCTAAACACCTATAAATACACCCTTATATCACTTGTAAATCATCCTTGCCTCATAGTAATTAGTTCTTAAGGTTTTATTCTTCCAGTTTATTATAGAGAGCAAGATGATGTCTTTTGTAATTTCTTTTAGTTTATTTCCATCAGGTATGAACTAAACTACCCATAGCTTGGGTTTTGCATCATGTATAATCTATGAATTCTAATTCTTCTATCTAAGTTTCTTTGGGAATTACATGTTTTAATTTGATATTAGCTACTTACCTTTATATTTGTTTATGTGTTTTGATTTATTGCCTGTCCTAAACCTGATCACTTTAGGATTTCTTAATAGTAATTAGATGGTCACCTTAACTGGGTGTCTAATTATTGAAACACCACATAACGTCTAGTGTCGATACTAGTCCTGACAAAACTGATTCTAACTAGATAGTCATTAGGGTATGAATTAATCACTATCACCATGTATGGAATTTGATTGCTTCAGGCCCTAGTGGCGTAGGATAACCCTATTTGAACCAGCCTCGTGGTGTGTCCGTATCCCCCTTAGTCGCTCTCAAGGTCTAAGGAATGAGAATTTAGAATCCTGACTAAGTATACAAGAGCTAATATTCTCCCTTATTAACTAGATTTAATAGAAAGAATTAGAAGGATTAGTGCATACTAGCAAAACCTAAGCTATATCTCTCATCTCATATTCTTCGTATTTTACTTTATTGTCTTTATTTTCCTAGTTTAATTCTTAAATTCAAAATTCTATTTCTTTTATTTCCTGTCGTTTAATTAATTATTGCTTACTCGTTATTTTTACATATTCATATAACACACTTAAGTCCCTGAGAACGAATTCAACTTACTAACTAAAACTTGCATACGTCCTGTAATACTTGCAGTACTGTGCCTGTCTAGGGTGAGAGTGCGTAGTTTTCTAGACTTTATTTTATCTTATTTTTATCACACCCTAGGCGACACCATAAATCAAACACATAGACAGAGAAATAAAACATGAATTCAATTTAAAATATATAATTCCCAAACTAGATAGATGTCAACCAAAACTAGGATTCATACATATATTCTAAAACTTAAGCTAAATTTATGTTATTCATACTAAATAAAGAAAAGAAAATAATTACAAAATTGAAGGTTGAAGAAGACATAATTGATGCACAGCTCCTTCCAGACTTCTCTTCTTGTGTTGTAGCTTCTTCCTGGCCTAAGGAATGGCCATGGATGATTTTATTATGATAAGAGGGTGTATTTATAGGGTATAGGAAACCCTAAAACGTTTCTTGGAGTATAAGATAGGTATTGGACTCCAAGCCCAACTCAAATTCGTAACCCTAGAATCTAGAAAAGGTAAGATTTTGATGCTGTTTTGTTTTTGTTGTAACTGATTCAATACTTATCCGTTTGACGCGTTTGAGTAGTCGAAATTCATCGACTCGGAAAGATATTTAACTTTGATGTAGATCATTATTCTAAATTCCTAGCTAATCTTGAGATATAATCCATTTTGTGGTCGTAACTGCTGGAATTCAGATTTATTTGGCAACTTCATCTCTTCCTTTTTCACAATTCTTGTCTTTATCTCCAATTTCCATGTTTATCTTCTTTCCTTTATCTCTTAGAATTAAATTGGCCTCTAATTAATTACCATATATCTTTAAATATTCACACTAAATAAATAATTGAACCCAATATGCTCTAAAAATAATAAATAATTATTTCAAGACAAAAAATAGGAAAGTGTACTAAATCATGAGAAAATCGACCTATACTCTAATAGAAACACCTAAAATGATGTCTCCAACTAGTATTAATTCATGACAAATGGGAGACATCAAGACCCCCAACTCAAAGTTGTATCGTCCCGATACAATAAAAATAAAGAATAGTAGGGAAGTCAAGAAGAAGAAGTAGGAGGAGAATAAGAATAGATGACAATGAATGATCCTAGTGCATAGTATCTAAAAAGTCTCATGTGGTAATGCTCAAGAAATAATGCACACATATTTGCTAGCTTCTACTTTTTCTTACGTTTACTTCTACCCCTTTGTTTTGTTTTACTTTGTCAGGACGACAAAGGCTTGAGTTGGGGGTCTTGATGTCTCCCTAATTGTTCTTATTTTCGATCCTTGGGAGACATCATTTTTGATGTTTAATTGAATATTTTGATAGACTTTTGAGTTAAAAATGCAATAATCCGGAATTCCTATTTTATTTCTAGTATTTTAGATTTATTAAACTGTTGCGCGTAATCTTGTGTATTTTAGTGAAAAGTTTGTAGGTTTTGAATATTAGCTAGGAAAGGAATCCGAGAAGAGAGTCAAATATCGTGATATGGAGTCAAGACTTGAAGATAAATCCCGAAAGAATTTGATTTTAGAGCTGCAAATCTGGAAAACAGGCCAAAGATTGCTGATTTCGAGGGACTTAAGAGATGATTTATCCGCTGACCTTTGAAGAGAATATATTCCTCATCGAGTTACTGAAATTTAGCAAGTGATTTCAGGTCAATCGGAGTTATAACGAAGCGGCTAGAGTCGTTTTAGTGAAGGTGGTGCAGCAGTTACGGGATTTTGGGCTTAGAAAATTGGGCTTGGACATTTAATTAGTGTTTTATTCTTAGGTCCAAGGCCTAATTCGAATTTCACCTTATAAAAGGAGCTCTTGACTTCTATTTTTCACACAATTCACTTTTTACAAAATAAAACATCAGAGAGAAGAAGCAGAAGGAAGAAAGAAGAAGCTGTAGAGGTGGAGAGAGTCTATATCTTCATTCTCAGCCAAATCCAACTCCGGAAATTAGGTCTTTCTTATTTTTAATTTTGTAAGACATTATGAATTCCATTTCTTTTTAATTAGTATGAGCTAATTCCTTTTTTAGTACTTGAGAATGCTTTATGGGTGAATCCCGATTCTATTGAATTTCTATGTTGAATTTGGGTTTCTGCTAAATTAAATTAAATTGGGTCTTTTACTCTTTTCGATAAATTGAGATTATTTACTGTTTTTGGAGTCATGAACTAAGAACAGGTATTAGTATCTAGGCTATTCCACATATGTGGTGTGTGGATCATCCTGACGGAGGGTTTAGGTACAGACTTATTTATTCAATCTAAAATAGAAGCTATTGATTCTGACGAACTTAGCTAATTTTAGGGCCAATGTGGTAAATTACTTAATCATCTAAAAGTGGATCATATTTACCCTGACGGGACTAGTGACACTCTAGGATAGCCTTATAGTCCACCCTGACGGGGGTATAAGGAATTTAGAATCCCGACCATTGTAATTGACCGATTTAACACTTAAACAACATATGTCATGAAATAGGATTAGGAGGATCCCTTGCGTTCTCAAGTGTTACCTTCTCATATTTGCGTTTCACATTTATTTACTTGCGTCTTAGTATTTAATTGCATTTTCCATTTAGTCTTTCATTACTTAGAAATAATAAAAACAAACAATCAATTATTATATCTTTATTTGCTTTCTTAAGTGCAACCATTCATTATTCGATAAGCATTGTAGTTAACCAAACCGTCCCTGCGAACGATCCTAGAATCACTTATTACTACTTGGGACAACCGTACACTTGCGGTTGTGGTTTGATTACTTTTGCATTTATTTTAAAACACACAAGGGACCACCAAGTTTTTGGCGCCGCTGCCAGGGACGGTAGCGTGTGACCACGGTGTTTATCCTTTAGTGATAGTTACATTTATTTTTATTTCAGTTTTACGCTTTTTGTTTGTTCATCTTTTCCAGGTTTTTAGGTTTGGTGTATGCGAAGGAGACTCTTTAAGGATCTAGAGCCATCACCTCCGATCCTTAATAATCCAGAATCATTAATCAGACTTGCTAACAAGAGAAGGAAAGAACAAGAAGCTAGAGAGGTAGAAGAATTAATTAACAGAATGGAGAACGTTAATCTTCAGAATCAACAAAACAATAACGGACAAGTTCAGCTAGACGCGAATGGCCAGCCTATAGTGCCGCAAGTTATTAATCCTCTGGTTCCGCCTGGCATTCCTAATCCAGTCCAAATTCAAATGGCAGTTAACCAAGATCCATGGTTTGTTAATGGACCAGAAGAAGTTCCGTTCCGTGCTCCTGCTCTAGGGGTAGGTGCTCCAAACATAAATGTTCCGAGGTTTCTTCCATATTCGGGTATGTTAGCTCAATTCCAAAATTTTGGAAATTTTCGTGGTAAAGCTGGAGAAGATCCCCTTCGAGCAGTACAGAAATTCAAGCAGATATGTGATTCTTACATCACACAAGGAGTTTCCAAAGAACAAATGTATTTTGCTGTGTTTTGATTTTTCGTTATTGATGGAGCGAGTGAATGGCACGATACACAAGATCCTACGAAGATAACAAATTGGGAACAGTTAGAAACTGCGTTTTTCAACAGATATTATCCGTCCAACATGAGGTTAGATGCTGAACTAGAGTTAACACATTTCAAGCAAGAGTATGATGAAGCGTTGGGTAAAGGTTGGTCGAGATTTCAGAAATGTTTACGAAGAGTCCCGAATCATGACCTTACTGAACAACAACAGATGAAGATTTTTTATAATGGTCTTGAAGGTGGCTCTAGGAAAGATCTAGATTTGTTGTGTGGTGGTGCGTTTTTACGAGTTCAACCTGCGTATGCAAGAATTATTTTGGATAGAACAGTTGATAATGAAGTTGGATGGAATACCGTAAGAACACCAGTTAGAGGAGGAGTTAATAATGTCAATATTGAAGAAAAGTTCAACTCCTTAGAGACCAAGATTCAAACCACACTAGAACAACAATTGAGACAACTCACTTTAGCCGTGAAAGAAGTTTTTTCGAATAAAAGAGGTGAGGTAAAGGTTGCACAAGAAGTGTATAGATGTGAGTATTGTGGTGTGAATGATCATAGTTGGGAGGATTGTCAGAATAATCAAGATTCCGTGATGTTTGTCTCCAATAGAGATAACTTTAATTCAAGTGGTAATGGATATCAGCCTAACAGAAACCATCATGGGTTTCAATACGCAAATCCTAATGGGGCAGCCAATCCTACATATGCGTATCAGCCGCGTTCCAAGGTAACAACTTCAATCCAAGACCACACAATAATTATCAAGGAGGACAGAATCAAGGGAATTATGTTCAGAGACAAGCTCTTCAAGACAGTTATAACGAAACCATGAACCAAAAAGCCTTACCTGCCCATCCACAAGAAGGTGTTGCTACCCTTCAGAAAACCGTTGAGAGCATGATTGCCTTCCAGACGCAAGCTATTCAGAATCAACAAGTAGATGACGCAAGTATCAAGCTATTACAGAACCAGATGGAATAAATCACAAAACAGCTTCATCAACGTCCACAAGGGCAACTCCCTGGTGACACAGAAAATCCGAGACAACATGAAGATTGCAAGGCTGTTACTCTTAGAAGTGGTAAAAACCTCCCTCCACCTCCTTTTCCCGTTATGAAAGAGAAAGAAGTTCCAAGAAAAGAAAAGGATGTGAATGAGAAAGAGAAATATGTTGAGGTTGAAGAAATAGAGAGGCCGATTGAGATTCCAAAGAAGAAAGATGATGTTATTAGTAATCGCCCTCCTCCACCGTTTCCGTCTCGAGTTCAGAAAAAGGGTGATTTGGCCGAGTTTCAGAAGTTCTTTAATCGAGTGAGAGGCCTTAGTATTAATATTCCGTTGTTAGAGGCTATTCGAGATATTCCTAAGTATACGAAGTTTTTTAAGAGAGCCCTCACTAACAAAAGACCATATTGTGATAATGAGATGATTGGTCTTCCTGAAGAATGTAGTGCTATTTGTCAAAGTAAATTGCCTCCAAAGTTAGTTGATTCGGGGAGTTTCACAATTCCGATATCGATTGGAGAAGAATGGAATGGTAAAGCACTATGCGATTTGGGTGCGAGCATCAACCTAATGCCCAAATCGATCTTTGATAAGCTAAAAATTGGAGAAGCAAGACCTACTTCTATGGTCTTGCAAATGGCAGACAGATTTCTTGCACATCTAGAAGGCCGAATAGAAGATGTCCTCGTTAAGGCAGGTACGTTTATATTTCCCGTTGATTTTGTTATACTTGAATACGACGCGGATAGGAATGTCCCAATTATTTTGGGAATACCATTCCTAGCCACGGGGCGTACATTGATTGATGTAGAAAATGGCGAATTAACGATGAGGATCCAAGACGAGGAGGTCAAATTCAATGTGTTCCGAGCTATGAAATTTCCAGATTCTCAAGAAGATTGCTTCTGAATGGATGTAGTTGAGCAGGCATCGCAAGAGGTATTTGATTGTTTTAATTATGATGATATTTTGCAGGCCGCTTTAACATTAGACTTACCTGAGATGATGGAAGAGCTTGCCGAAACAGGGGCAGCTCTCAATTATGAAAATCCAAAGTATAGGCGTCTTGCCTATGAACCTGTGAGAGAACCGGGGGAGGTTATTCCTAAAATGGAAGCCTTCAATTGAATCTCCTCCGGAATTGGAAGAAAAGCCATTACCAGCACACTTGAGGTATGCGTATTTAGGTACTAATGAAACTCTACCTGTTATTGTTTCAGCTAATTTAACAGGTCCTCAAGAAGATAAACTGTTGTGTGTGTTAAGAGCCAACAAAGAGGCGATAGGTTGGACAATTGCTGACATCAAAGGCATTAGTGCCTCCTATTGTCAAAACAAAATCATACTTGAAGATGATAACGCACGTTCAGTTGAAGGCCAAATGAGATTAATGCCCGTTTGAAGGATGTAGTGAAGAAGGAAGTTATCAAGATTTTAGATGCGGGGATTATCTATCCCATCTCAAGTAGTGAATGGGTGAGCCCAGTTCAGTGTGTATAGAAGAAAGGAGGAATGACAACAGTTCTTAATGATAAAAATGAAGTGATTCCTTCAAGAACGGTAGTTGGTTGGAGAGTTTGCATGGATTACAGAAAGCTGAACAAAGCCACCAGAAAAGATCACTTCCCTCTGCCCTTCATTGATCAAATGTTAGATAAATTAGCCGGAAGAGAATACTACTGTTTCTTAGATGGTTACTCTGCGTATAATCAGATTTACGTGGCTCCAGAAGATCAACATAAGACTACATTTACATGCCCTTTTGGTACTTTTGCATATCGCAGAATGCCATTTGGGTTGTGTAATGCACCCGCAACCTTTCAAAGATGTATGATGGCCATCTTCTGGGATATGATTGATAATTTTCTTGAAGTTTTTATGGACGATTTCTCCGTGTTTGGTGATGATTTCGATAGATGTTTAGATAACTTGGAGAAAGTGTTGATCAGATGCAAGGAAACAGATTTGGTTTTAAACTGGGAGAAGTGTCATTTCATGGTTCTCGAAGGTATTGTTCTGGGTCACAAAGTTTCGAGTGCTGGATTAGAGGTCGATAGAGCGAAGATAGAGGTAATTAAAACTCTTCCCCCTCCTGTTTATGTTAAAGGGGTAAGAAGTTTTCTGGGCCATGCTGGCTTTTATAGGGGTTTTATTAAAGACTTTTCTAAGATTGCTAAACCGTTATGCAACTTGCTCGAAAAGGATTCCAAAATCCTTTTTGATGAAGCTTGTTTAGCGGCCTTCCAAGCAATCAAAGAAAAGCTTATTTATGCTCCTATAGTATTACCTCCAGATTGGAATTTACCGTTTGAGGTTATGTGTGATGCGAGTGAATTGTGTATGGGAGATGTATTGGGACAAAGAAAAGAGAAAGTTTTTCATTCGATTTACTATGCTAGTAAAACTTTTAATGGTGCTCAAGTTAATTACACAGTTACAGAAAAAGAGTTGCTAGCAGTTGTGTATTCATTTGATAAATTTCGCTCTTATCTTCTTGGAGCAAAAGTTATTGTTTATACAGATCATTTAGCGATTAGATATCTTATGGAAAAGAAGGATTCTAAACCGAGGTTAATCAGATGGGTTTTACTGCTTCAAGAGTTCGATTTAGAGATCAAAGATAGAAAGGGTTGTGAGAATCATGTTGCAGATCATCTATCGCGTCTTGAAGGTTCAGAGATGAATGGTGGTACTGAAGCAGTTAAAGAAGAATTTCCTGATGAGAGTTTATTTGTTGTTCGTTATTATGAAGCTCCTTGGTATGCAGATATTGCGAATTAAGTGGTGAGTGGTTCCTATCCTGAAGGATCTACTTATCAAGAAAGAAAGAGGTTAGCTCATCGTGCTAGACAGTTCTTTCGGGAGGATCCTTTCCTCTACAAAGTATGTGCTGACCAAATGATACGAAGATGTGTAGCCAAGGATGAAACAGAAGCTATTATAGCTGGATGCCATGATTCACTCTATGGAGGACATGTCAAGGGAGATAGAACTGCTGCTAAGGTATTCCAATCAGGTTTTTACTGGCCTACTCTTGTTAAAGATTGTCATGAATATGTTAAGAGATGTAAGAGATGCCAGTTTACCGGAAACATATCCAAGAGGGATGAGATGCCACGTAATAATGTGTTAGAAGTTGAAATATTCGATGTTTGGGGTATAGACTTTATGGGTCCTTTCGTTCCTTCAAATGGTAACCTCTATATCTTATTAGCTGTTGATTACGTGTCTAAGTGGGTAGAAGCTGTGGCTTTACCTACCAATGATTCACGAGTGGTGATTAAGTTCTTGAAATCACATACTTTCACTAGACATGGTACACCTAGAGTGATTATTAGCGATGGAGGATCTCATTTCGTTAATAAGTATTTGAAGACAGTTCTAGAGAAGTATGGAGTTAGACACCGTGTATCTACTGCATATCATCCACAAGTCAATGGTCAAGCTGAAGTATAGAATCGTGAAGTGAAATCAATCCTAGAGAAAACCGTTGGTCCCACAAGAAAAGATTGGTCAATGAAGTTAGATGATGCGTTATGGGCCTATCGTACTGCGTTTAAGACTCCTGTTGGTGCATCTCCCTATCGTATGGTGTATGGTAAGGCTTGTCACTTACCTCTTGAGCTTGAAATGGGTGTCTATTGGGCGATTGCGCAGTTGAACTTAGATCCTACCTTAGCCGGAAAGAATCGTATGATGAAGCTTAACGAACTTGACGAGTTCCGATTTAATGCCTATGAAAATGCTAATGGTGGTGCCTAGGGTGTGATAAAAATATGATAAAATTAGGTCAAAAAACTACGCACTCTCACCCTGGACAGGCACAGTATTGCAAGTATTACAGGACGTATGTAAGTTTTAATGATAAGTAGAGTTCGTTCTCAGGGACTTAAGTGTGTTATACGAATGGGTAGCAATAACGAGTAAGAAGTAAATAATTAAAGACAGAAACTAAAGAGATATGAATTTCGAATTTAACTAATTAAAACTAAGAAAATAAGGACAATAAAATAAATAACTAAGAATATGAGATGAGAAGTATAGCTCAGGTTTTGCTAGTATGCACTAATCCTTCTAATTCTATCTATTAATCTAGTTAATAAGGGAGAATATTAGCTCTTGGTATACTTAGTCAGGATTCTAAATTCCCATACCTTAGACCTTGAGAGCGACTAAGGGGGCTACGACACAACCAAGAAGGGATTTCAAATAGGGTTATCCAATGCTACTAAGGCCCTAAGCAAATACTGCAATCATTGGTGATATGGTGATTAAAACAAACCCTAATGACTATCTAGTTAGAATCATGTTTTGTCAGAACTAATATCGACACTAGACATTATGTGGTGGTTCAATAGTTAAACACCTTGTCAAGGAGACCATCTAACTACTATTAAAACAATCCTAAAGTAATCAGTTCTAGGAAAGACATTAAATCAAAACACATAAACAAATATTAAGTAAGAAGCTAATATCAGATTAAAACATATAATTCCCAAAGAAACTTAGATTGAAGAATTAGAATTCATAGTTTATACATATGCAAAACCCAAGCTATGGGGAGTTTAGTTCATACCTGAAGGAAATAAACTAAAAGAAATTACAAAAGATATCATCTTGCTCTCTACAATAAACTGGAAGAATAAAACCTTAAGAACTAATTACTATAAGGCAAGGATTAATAGGGTAGAATTACAAGTGATATAAGAGTGTATTTATAGGTGTCTAGAAGACCTAATTCGTTTTCTTGAGGAAGAGGTAAGGTATTGGATTTCTAGCCCAACTCAAATTCGTATGGAAATAAAGATAAACACTGCTGGACCGTTTTGAGCATATCTTCTTCGTTATTGGTCGGTTTGAGCTCCATAAGATACCAAAAGAATCGCAACAGAATTATCTCTGTCCCTCTAAAAGGAAATTACCAAAATCGGCCTATTTCTTGGGTAAAATCGCTCATCTTTAGGCGTGCACTGCAGAATCCTAGATTAGGTAGCTTTTCATTTTCCATCTTTTTAGCTTTTGTTTCCTTATCTCTAATTACCATGCAAATATCTTTCCATAAGTTGTCATCTTTGACTTGGACTCTAATTAAGCTCCATAATTATCTTTAAAGCTACACACTAAATAAACAATTAAACCCACTATGCTCTAAAAATATTATTTTACTAAATCAAGACTCAAAATAGGAAAGTGCACTATTTCTCAAGAAAATCGACATTTATGACTTCTAAAACACTAAAAATGATGTCTCATCCTAACATCAATCTATCACAAATGAGGAGACATCAAGACCCCCAACTCAAAGTTGTATCGTCCCGATACAATAAAGATAAAAACAAAGGGAAGTCTGTAAATACACACTTATAAAATTCTCAACATAAGGGGAAAAAAACATAGCAGAATATATAGAATAAACCTAAAGCACACAACTCAGAAAATTTCATGCAATAATATTTATAAACTACATACTTGTACACTTCTCATATCTACAGTCAACACAGCTTGAATTCAAGATCAGTTTAGTTTCGCAATGAAAGAAGGATTGGGACTTTACTCAGTTCCCCAAGAGAGCTATAAATTGTTCATCGAACTTCACTAGTATTCAAAGATCCACTCAACTAATCTCTAATGGCTCAATCACTTCTCAATTACATAGAAAATAATCAGAAGGTCTTTAAGGTTGTAATGTAGGCTTAGGGATAGTATGATAGTATATTTGGATAATTTGGAGTGAGCATTTGGCTCTCTCCTCACTAGCCATCAACGAATTGCCCTAGAGCTTGAGTTACTCTCATAAAATGTTTCTCACTCAACCCAATGAATTCCTTGATGCACAATTTAGTATCCCCAATAACCCAATTAAAGCTTAAGATGTTCACATAAAAATTCCACTTTGCCGGTGCGAATATATATATTTTCTTTTCTTTTAAAATCAATTTCTTTGTAGCTATGACTCTCTTTTAATGATGAGATATCACGCTAATTTTCTCATATATATATTTTTTTCTTTTTTTAATGTCCTTGTTGGCAATTTTAGCTCGTAGCTTCTTTTTCATTCACTATTACCCCGGCAAAGGGTTACAATAAAAATCTGTGAATCATCATCAATATAAAGCACAAAGCACAATTTATAAGCTCAAAAATCCCAACCCAATAACAATTCCCATAATGGTGGACCCACCATCCCAAACTCAAGATCTAAAACAACTGTCTATGCATCGCGATTCGAGTGCGGGTCATATGGAAAAGTCCTATAATCTAAAGGGATATAGCTTATAACGTGTTTCAATAAAAAGCTTTAGAAAGGCTAGAAGGGGCTGAGAAGGATATAACATATAAAATAAAAAATAACAAGGTGAGAAGGTATAAAAAGGCTTCAAGGGCTTCAAATATGAAAGAACCGCCTTAATCACTTTATACACTATGTAATTTCGTTATTTTCTTACCTTTAGCACTTTCATCAAATGGTTTTTCAACTAGCTTGGATCTCACGGCCTACACACTTTCAAGGTTCCCTGAGATCGAACATACTTTCTATCGCATTGCTCACTAATCTTTTCTTTACTATCAACGTGTGTTTCCTGCAAATACTCAAAGCATATGCATACATAGCTCATAAACATATTACTTACTATCATCAATTCACTGAGCTTATGCTTTCAAGCTATTAAACACACTCTACATCTAATTCCCATGTATCAAAAATTTTAATTTCTACCAAAAAACAGAAAAATGGAGATGAGCAGAAAAATGGAGATGAGAGACAACGAATCCCCACACCCCCAACTCAAAAATGAGCCGTGTCCCCACGACTCGAAAAAGACTCGAAAAACAGAAATTAAAATTAGCAGATAAACATATTTACAGAAATGGTAAGGAAGAAAGAGAACATACTCTCGAGGCTATTGCCTCGCATCATTGATATCCAAGGTAGGAATTGCTGGAACTTTCGTTAATTGCTCGAGGAGTTTCATGATGTGCACTTGATTAGCGTTGATTTGTGCCACATCCTTGACTAAAGAAGTTTGAGCTGCTTCAAATTTCGTTAAACGCTCCTCCATTTTCTCTTGCCAATTTTGCTCCTTTTCTTCTTTCGACACTTGCGTAGAACCTGCTCTTCGAAAGATATCCTTGATCCAAGCATTATCAATATAACTCGCTTTAAACTCGAGTTTCTCTTCTTCACCCAATATAACATTCGCTTCTCACACAAGACACGTGATCATAGTAGAAAATTTAACATTATAAACCGATTTAGGAGAGACCAAAAATCGCATCACCTCCTCATAGATCAACTGTGCCACATCAACTTCTTCTCCTCTCAAAATACAGTCCAACAGTAGAGCATACTTCATAGTCACATCCAAAGTTCGTGTGTTTCCAAAGATATTAGGAACAAGGAAATTGTGCCAAATTCTTTCATCTGCTTGAAGATATTTGTAAGGCCAAGGTGCCTTCAATTCTCCCTTATGTGATTGCACTTTCTCTTTGTCTAATACACGTTCAAAAAGTAATTCCTCATCAAAGATTTTTCGTTTAGCAACCGCTTCTTCAAATTTGCAATAATCTTTCAATTTCTTAAACTTGAAGTGGTTTCTAATCTCCTCAACTGTGAAAGGAACTAGCTTTCCTCTAATCGGAACACAATCACTATCTCGGCTAAAGAGGCCTAAATAGAATTCCAAAACTAACTCATGACATAATTCCAACGTCTTACCATGAACGTAGACCAACCCAATTTCTCACCAAGCTCTAAGAATCTTGCATATTCTCCTGTACCAACTTCTTCGTTGAATACTTTCTCATAAGCAAAAGGTAGTTCTTTCAATTGTTTCTCTGCAGAAGTCTTCAGGGCCCTTGAAGTATCCTATTTCTCTTTGGGTGCAAGACCTTGTGGAGGTTGTGTTTTCTCCTTTGCATAAAAGTAAAGCTTTTTACCATTACGATCAAACAAAGGTATCACACTCTTCTCAACTTTATCTTTACCCCTTGATTTAGAACTAGCACCTTTGTCAATTGATTTCTTCTTGTTTAAATCCAATCCCTTGTTACTCTTCACCTCCCTCTTGTTAGCTAAAATTGTTGTTCTATTAGTCATCTTCAATTAACCCCCAACTCAAAGCTTTAGCAATCCTTGAAATTTGAACTTGTGAATTAATGGTTGAACAAGCTTGATTTGGCTTAGGATAGGTGAATTGATGATGAATCTCTATGTGGGTAAGGTGGATTTGTAATGGGTTGGCTTGGATTTAAGAAATTGTAGGATGAATTTTGAAAATTTGGCTCTTTGATTCTTCAATTTGAATGGATTTGGTGAAGATTGGGTGTTTGATTCTCTCTTGTAATGTTGTGGAGAGAAGGTTTGATGTGTTTTTCTTGATGATTGGGTAGTGTTTTGGTGATTGGTGAATGTTTTGATGAGCTTCAATGGAGTTAGGAGAGTTTTGGTGAAGATAAAGAGGCTTTAGGTTTAATAAATTCGGAATAATGGGCATTATATCTTCTTATAACCTTGAAGCCCTTTCTTTTCTCTCTCTGGCGGATCATGCGGACCATGGGGTACACCGCGAAATCTGATGGTCGAAATTTTTTACCCACTGGATAATACCCGTGGTACAACCCCGTGGCACGTGTTTTTGCTCTGCGGACCATGGCGCGGTACATCGCAGGGTACCCCGCGCCTTCTGATGTGTTCTTCGTCAAAATACCCGTGGACCTACCCCGTGGCACGTGTTTGTGACCTGCGGATCATGGTGCGTTGCAGGGGGGTAGTCCGCGGGTCATTTTTTTCTCGGTTCTGGACAAGACCCGTGGTGCAACCCGTGGTACGGGTTTTGACCTTGCGGTGCACCGCGGCTGAGGTGCGGTATACCGCACTGATGGTGCATCCTTTCCGACGAATTTTGTTTCTTCCTTAACTCAATTTCTCCAATTCCTACACACCAAAAACACTAATACCTTTCTCAAACATGCATTATCAACTAAAAACAACTAAATTAAACATAAATTAAAAACGTAAAAGACATGAAAACTAAAAAAAACTACGGGTTGTCTCCCGTACAGCACTTTTGTTTAATGTCTTTCAAAGTTAGACGTGTTACCTATGTCAAGATTTGCGAATATAGCCTCCCCAACAACGAGTAAGGCTATGAACGTCCACTAATCTGCGCTTGACCCCAGTTTTGGGGAGAATTTCTATCACCTTGGCTGAAACAATCTTAGTGACAACGAATGGTCCCATCCACGAGTCTTTGAAACTGCGTGGCCTATTATCGCGTTTGTGAGCTTTCCATAGAACTTCATGGCCAACCCCAAACTCAATGTTTGGCTTAGTATCCACAGGCTTTAAGTGGATTTCCTCAGGAGGGACTTTGTGATGTGAAAGGCTGTGGATGACAGGAACGGTGGGATCTAACTTCCTTGGTTTCTTACCCAAGATATAGAAGGTCTCGGATACATTCTTTGCATGAAGGGTGATGGTCCCTTCTTGGAAGTTGATCACACTTTGACTTGTGGCCATGAAAGGCCGTCCAAGTATGATTGGAACCTGCTTATTTGCATCAAACTCAAGAATAACAAAGTCAGTAGGGATGGCGATATTACCTGCACGGACTAAGACGTCCTCCACTGTTCCCCATGTCCTTTTAACTGAGTTGTCAGCAAACTGCAACTTCACTGGAGTTTTCTCTGATTTTTGAAGTCCAAGTCTTTCGAACACGGACTTAGGCATAAGATTCACACCAGAACCCACATCGTACCTAGCTTTCACCTTGAGCATACCATGTAATTGAATAGGAAGGTTGAAACTTCCAGGATCTTTAAGCTTTGGTGGTAGCTCTCTTTCACTTCTTATCAAAACCCTCAGGTTCTCTATCGGGATCTCTACACTCGCCTCCTTCTCAGGAATAACTTGCGTAAACACTTGTTGCGGTGTAAGTCCTCTCTTCGCAATCTCAAGCATTTGGGTGTTGATATTTTCAGGTTGATACGCCTCTACAAATGTCTTGAGTACAGTGTCATCCTTAGGATTTGTATCAGGAATAGTTGATGACACTGGTTGAACAATAGGTGGCGATTCCACCTTCTCTTCTTCTTTTTCTTCTTGCACAGCAGGTGTAACTTCATCTTCTGATTTCTCTTTTGAGGCTTCTTCCTCTTTCTCTTTAGCCAGCTCAGCTGCATAATCGACTACCGATCGAATTTCCTCTTGCATCTTCCTCAGTAGTTGTATAAATTCGTCTTTGTCTTGATCGTCCTCCACATAAACTTCAGAACAGTCAGATTCCACGGGGCTAGACTTGGTTGGTTCTTCTTCGGTACTCGGAACTTCCACGGCACTAACGGCAGCATGCGGTACTTCCTCTTTTGCTTCTTCAATTTCAAGGCAAATTGCCTTGCAAGCTTCGAACCCAACATTGTTTTCACCTTCTTCGATTGCCTTTACTTCCTTTTGTTCTACCAAATTTGTTAAAACTTCGTTTAATTGTTTTACTTGAGTACCTAACATCTGAAGTATGGCATCGTGTCCTCTGACCTTCTCGTCCTGAGCGTTCATAGTCGTGGTCAAATGGTCTAGAGCTTGTGCTATTTGTTGATTATCCATAGATACTTCTTGAGGATACTGAGGTAAAGCTTTCTGATCTAACGAATCGGTATATGCATCTTGAGCAGGTTGTTGTGGGGAAGCAGGTCTATTTTGATTTTGATACTGACCTCTCTGTTGGAAAGAATTGTTCTGGGGACGTGGTTGATAATGACCAGGATTAGCGGCCCCTTGTGGATTTGAATACTGCATACCCGGATGGTTTCGGTGACCCCATTGATAAACTCCGCGGTTGGATATAAAGTAAACAGATTGCGGATTTGATTCGCACTCTTCCCATGTATGATTGTTAACCCCACATTGTTGACAACCTTGTGCTTCTTGTACTACGTTTGCAGCGGCTAAATTCTTTTCCATCTATATTTTCAGCTCCTTGATTTGATTTTCTAACGCGGATATCTGAGCTGAGTTCGCAGTTTCTGCGTCTAAACGAAGCGTCCCTCGGGTCTTTGATACAGAAGCTCGCGTTGAGGGCCAACTTCTCTCTTGTTCCATAATATTTTCTAACACCTCGGAAGCTTCATTGTGATTCATGGACACGAAATTACCCTTTCCAATATTATCCACCTTCTCTCTACCTTTATCATTAAGACCTTCATAGAACATAGCAAGTTGTAGAGCAGGTGTATAACCATGGAGCGAACATCTAGCTAATTTTTGTTGAAATCTTGTCCATGCTTCTCCCACAGTTTCTCCATCTTCTTGGCAAAATCTTGCAAGCTCGGTTTGATCTTTGAGTCTCATGCTCTTCGGATAAAATCGGTTAAAGAACGCGGCTTGAAGTTCTCTCCAAGAATGAATAGTTCCATGTGGTTGTCTCTCTAGCCAATCGCTAGCTCTTCCGGTCAAGAAGAACGAAAACATATGACAATACAGTTGCTCGCGTGTAATGCCAGGAGTAATGTAGGCATCACAAATCTGCATGAACTTCTGAATCGATCTTACTGGATCTTGAATTGCTGTACCAGTATAGAATCCAAAACATTGAAATTGACTGAGCATACCCGGATCAGGTCTAAATTTGATATTTGGAATCTCTGGAGGGCGGTAACCCATTGGTTGAACATGAAACGGCACATGAAGACCAGGGAGATCTTGCTGTGCTTGATTCTGTTGATTATTAACGTTATTCTTCCCATTACCTCCTCCTACTGGTAGTTGTTGTCCTTCTTGTCCACCAAGTGGTGGATCTTGTTGTTGTCCACCGAGTGGTGGATCTTGTTGAATCCCTCCAAGTGGTGGATTTAGTTGGGCTGCCATTGATCTTCTTAAGGATCTTTCCTCACGAACACGTTTGTTGTAAACTCTAAAGCGCCTCTCAGGCTCCGGTAACGGAGGCCAAGAATTAAACACTGTGAATCCTGAAAAAGACTAAAGAAAACCATAAGCGTAAATCTGGAAAAATAAAACTAAAAACTGAAAAATAAAACTAATTAAAAACTACTACTCGAAATAGATAACGCACACGCTAACGAGACACAAGTCCCCGACAGCGGCGCCAAAAACTTGGTGGTGCCTAGGGTGTGATAAAAATATGATAAAATTAGGTCAAGAAACTACGCTCTCTCACCCTGGACAGGCACAGTACTGCAAGTATTACAGGACGTATGCAAGTTTTAATGATAAGTAGAGTTCGTTCTCAGGGACTTAAGTGTGTTATACGAATGGGTAGCAATAACGAGTAAGAAGTAAATAATTAAAGACAGAAACTAAAGAGATATGAATTTCGAATTTAACTAATTAAAACTAAGAAAATAAAGACAATAAAATAAATAACTAAGAATATGAGATGAGAAGTATAGCTCAAGTTTTGCTAGTATGCACTAATCCTTCTAATTCTATCTATTAATCTAGTTAATAAGGGAGAATATTAGCTCTTGGTATACTTAGTCAGGATTCTAAATTCCCATACCTTAGACCTTGAGAGCGACTAAGGGGGCTACGGCACAACCAAGAAGTGATTTCAAATAGGGTTATCAAATGCTACTAAGGCCCTAAGCAAATACTGCAATCATTGGTGATATGGTGATTAAAACAAACCCTAATGACTATCTAGTTAGAATCATGTTTTGTCAGAACTAATATCGACACTAGACATTATGTGGTGGTTCAATAGTTAAACACCCTGTCAAGGAGACCATATAACTACTATTAAAACAATCCTAAAGTGATCAGTTCTAGGAAAGACATTAAATCAAAACACATAAATAAATATTAAGTAATAAGCTAATATCAGATTAAAACATATAATTCCCAAGAATTATAATTCATAGTTTATACATATGCAAAACCCAAGCTATGGGGAGTTTAGTTTATACCTGAAGGAAATAAACTAAAAGAAATTACAAAAGACATCATCTTGCTCTCTACAATAAACTGGAAGAATAAAACCTTAAGAACTAATTACTATGAGGCAAGGATTAATAGGGTAGAATTACAAGTAATATAAGGGTGTATTTATAGGTGTCTAGAAGACCTAATTCGTTTTCTTGAGGAAGAGGTAAGGTATTGGACTTCTAGCCCAACTCAAATTCGTATGGAAATAAAGATAAACACTGCTGGACCGTTTTGAGTATATCTTCTTCGTTATTGGTCGTTTTGAGCTCCATAAGATACCAAAAGAATCGCAACAGAATTACTCTGTCCCTATGAAAGGAAATTACCAAAATCGGCCTATTTCTTGGGTAAAATCTCTCATCTTTAGGCGTGCACTGCAGAATCCTAGATTAGGCAGCTTTTCCTTTTCCATCTTTTTAGCTTTTGTTTCCTTATCTCTAATTACCATGCAAATCTCTTTCCATAAGTTGTCATCTTTGACTTGGACTCTAATTAAGCTCCATAATTATCTTTAAAGCTACACACTAAATAAACAATTAAACCCAATATGCTCTACAAATATTATTTTACTAAATCAAGACTCAAAATAGGAAAGTGCACTATATCTCAAGAAAATCGACATTTATGACTTCTAAAACACTAAAAATGATGTCTCATCCTAACATTAATCTATCACAAATGAGGAGACATCAGCTAAACTTTATAAAGAAAACACGAAAAAATGGCATGACAATCGGATTCGTACAAAGAACTTTGAAGTGGGATAAAGAGTATTGAAGTATAATTCAAAGTTCAGCAATTATCCGGGTAAGTTAAGGTCTAAATGGTCAGGTCCATACATTGTGACCAAAGTTACACCTCATGGGGCGATAGAAATAGAACATCCGCTAGAGAACCGTACCTTCATGGTGAACGGTCATAGATTAAAGATATACCATGGAAGTGAAGATACCAACCGCTTGGAAGATCCACATCCCGGGGAGGTCATGTATCTCCTTGAGACTCCTTAGAAGCGTGAGGTAACCCGTCGAGCTTAACGACGTTAAACAAAAGCCAATTCTTTGTATATTAGTTTGAGTTTTTAATTTTCGTAATGTAAAATAGTTTGATTTTCATAATTTTAGTGTTTATTATTAAGAAATGAGGAGGGGTAGTTGTTTTTAATGATTTCAGGGCTAAAAAGGTCAAGAGTTTGGGGTCGAAAGGGCGAAAATAGAAGAAAAAGAGGTTGGTTGTCCAGTAGAAACCGGGTACCCGGTTTCGCAAAAACCGGGAACCCGGTTTTGGAACTGGTATCAACCTCCCACACGCAACACTTGGCGTATTAGTTCATGATACAGCGTCGCGAACCGGGTACCCGGATTTCACAGAACCGGGAACCCGGTTTGAGAGCTGTAACTTTCGAGACTTCTGACCCAACGTCTTGGAAGGCAGCGTTTCGTTGCGTGTTCATTCGCGATATCGACGGAAACCGGGTACCCGGATTTCACAAAACAGGGAACCTGGTTTTGGTGCTGAGAATTTCGAGACTTCTGACCCAGCGTCTTGAGTCCCTCCGCTTGCTGTGTCACCACCTGCGTGTCACCTTGCATCAGCGTCATGAACCGGGTACCCGCATTCGTCAAAACCGGGAACCCGGTTTCGAAGGGTAGAGTTCTGACCCAGCGTCTTGGGGTCCAGCCTTTGGTTGCATTTAAGAAAAAAAAATTAATTAAGTAATTTTCCGCGCCGACACAGCGACGCGGAACCGGGTACCCGGATTTCAAAAACCGGGAACCCGGTTTTGAAGCTGTGATGGCGGTTTTGAGATTTTTAACCTAGTTTTCTTAGCCTCTTCTGCAAGTTTTTACCTAAAACGAACCAATAGCCTCCCCACCTCCGAAAATCATCATTAAAACCTATAAATACCATCTTTTTCTACCCTCTTTCATCACAAAAACACAAGATCAATTCACCTCCTCTCCAAAATAACATCAAAATCCTTAGTTTTTCCCAAAGATTTTTCTTCACCCAATCCTTAAATTAAACCCAATTCTTTCTTCTCTCATTCAAATTGGACAATACCCATCTCATATTCCACCTTGTTCTTAAATTCCTAAGCCTCAAAACATCAAATTTCTAAACTTTTCTCTAGTTTCTCACTATTTGAAGTTTTGAGTTTGGGATGGAATGAGATGACTAATAGAACCGCTGATTTCCGAAGAACTGCTCCTAGAAAGAAAACCACCATTAGTGGTTCTCAAGAACAAGCTATTGAGATTCCTGATTCGCGTCCTAAACGAACAATTGATGAAGTTAAGCTTGCTCCCAAGAGAAAAGAAATCACAGGTCAAAAGAGAAGATTAATTGATGAGCCAGAAAGTGAGGAAGAACATGAAGATGAGATTGCAAAGAAAATTGAGGATAAAACAGAACAAGAAGTTCCGGAGGTACCAGTTCAACAGAAACCCCCGCGTATGAAGATGTGGGCCCACAAGCCTAAGAGGGTTTATACTTCTTGGAATGATCAGGTTCGTGAAAGAATTGAATTTTTAAAGTTTGGTGAGGAGACGAATTTTCCGAAGGGTATTATGAGTAGTGCTCACAAGGAATATGCTGTGGCTTGTGACAAGTTTGGTTGGAAAGAATTAAGAGAAAGGAAGCTTGAGTTTATTCCTACTTTTGTGCGAGAATTTTATGAAGGGTTAGCTATTTCCCGTGAGGCAATTGAAATTCGCAAAAAGATAGTTCCTTTCTCTATTGGACTTATTCGGAAATCTTTGAAATTACCCAACTTTTCTGGATTATGTCCATTCCAAGAATCCCTTAATGATCCTTCCTTTGATTATGAATCCCTTTGGGGTACCGTGCTTGTTAATGGGGCTAGCCCAATTCCTGAAGGAGAAATGTATCCTGGGAAGTTTTACAGCAGTAATTTGACACCTCATGCGAAGGTTTGGTCTCCTTTCATAATCCCTACTTTCTTTGGAATTAAACACACATCCGAGTTGAAGAAGGAGCATATAATTTTCATCAAGTGTGTTTTAGAGGAGAAACCAGTAGACTTTGCTAAAATTATTTATGACACAATCATGGAATTCGCGAAATCTCCAATGAAACAACAAAATCTCACGTTCCCTTGTACTATCACTACTTTGTGCTTAGACGCAAAGATTCCGCGTAGGAACGCAGATATTGACGGTGTTTCAGTTGGTGTGAGTATGGCATTGACTACGATTCAGAATATCCATGATGAAGCAACACGAGCTACGAAGACTCCTAGAGCTCCTCCATCAAAGAAAGCGAAGACTGTTCCTGAGTTGGAATCGAAGATAAAAGTGTTGGAAGAGAATCAAGAGAAGATGATTGCTACCTTGGGAAACATTACAAGTGAATTGGACCTTCTTCGAACTTTGATCTTAGGCGTAAACACACTTCAAAACGCAATTTATGATGCTGTTACGCGAGATAAAGGTCCAGAACGCAACACCGATAACCAGCCACGCGCTGGTTAAGATACGTTTTCTAATCCTTCCTTTTAGTGTAGATTAGTTTAAATGATTTATTGAGTCTTTTTGAGTCGTGGGGACACGGCTCATTTTTGGGTTTGGGGTGGGGTTCGTTGCCTCATCCCAGTTTTTATGTGTTATGTGTTTTATTTGCTTTCAATAAAAGAATTTTCGGAGTTGCGTTTGACTGTAGAAATTTTTTAAATATCCCTTTAAGCATACTTTTAATGAATCGATGATAGTAAATAGTGGACTTTAGGGATTGATATAAAACACATTTAGAATTGCATGCAAACATAGGTAATTAATAAGAAAAATTAATGAACAATGCAAATGAAGTAAGCTTGTACTTAAGGAATATGTTTGGTGTGTAGAACGTGAAATCCTAATTAGTAGAGAACCCACCTAGATATGAACTAAAGACAAGCTATGTACTTAGGAAAATGATAGGGGCAGTTCTTTGTTAGCCATTTGTAACATTTTAGCCTTCTATCCCTTGTATTAATTATTATCCGTCTTAGCCCACTTTGAGCCTTTAGCCTTTTCTTTGTAGCCATGATATAAGCCATTATCCCTTAGATTATTAGGCATGACCATATGACCCGCACTTGAATCACAATCCTGAGACATGTCTTGAGCTTGAGTTTGGGGTGGTGGGTCCATTTATGGGGAATTTAATGGGTTGGGATTGATTTGCTTTGTATTGTAGCACAATTGCAGATGATTTATACTTGTAACCCTTTGCCGGGAATGAGAAAAAATGAAAAAGAAAGAAAAAATGAAAAATTTCGAAAATTCATACAGTAGAAACCGGGAACCCGGTTTGCATCTGTACAAAAAAAAAGAGAAAAGAAAAGAAAAAGAAAAATATGAAAGAATAAAACATCCGGCAAAGTGGAATTTTTCTGAAAATCATCTTATTTATAGTGGGTATACATGGGACGCTAAATTGTTGCGTAAATGGGTGAGTGAGAACATATTTTGAGCGTAAACTCAAGCTCGAGGAAATTTGTTGATGGTAAGTGAGGAGAGAGCCAAAAGCTCATTTCAAATTTACCAAATATACATCCACACCGTCCTTAAGCCATAAAGACCTCGTGATTCCTAAGTATATAGTGAATTTATGATTCTATTGATAGGGAATATACTAGGTGGAGCGTTCAAAGCGATTTAGGATTAATGACCACCCTATAGCCATCATACAGAGATGAGTACAAGTGTAATCTTCAAGCATTGCGACTTTAATTTTATGATTGAGATTATTTGTGTTTGATTTTGCATTATAGATATATGTGTATATTAGTTTCTAGAGTTTGCTATATGAGATTTATCTTAAGACTTGCTTTAGGTGTATTTTCTAGCTTCTACTTGTTCTTACGTTTACTTCTACCCCTTTGTTTTGTTTTACTTTGTCGGGACGACAAAGGCTTGAGTTGGGGGTCTTGATGTCTCCCTAATTGTTCTTATTTTCGACCCTTGGGAGACATCATTTTTTATGTTTAATTGAATAATTTGATAGACTTTTGAGTTAAAAATTCAATAATCCGGAATTCCTATTTTATTTCTAGTATTTTTGATTTATTAAACTGTTGCGCGTAATCTTGTGTATTTTTGTGAAAAGTTTGTAGTTTTTGAATATTAGCTAGGAAAGAAATCCGAGAAGAGTGTCAAAGATCGTGATATGGAGTCAAGACTTGAAGATAAATCCCGAAAGAATTTGATTTTAGAGTTGCAAATCTGGAAAATAGGCCAAAGATTGCTGATTTCGAGGCACTTAAGAGATGATTTAGCCGCTTACAATTGAAGAAAATATATTCCTCATCGAGTTACGGAAATTTAGGAAGTGATTTCAGGTCAATCGGAGTTATAACGAAGCGGATAGAGTCGTTTTAGTGAAGGTGGTGTAGCAGTTACGGGATTTTGGGCTTAGAAATTGGGCTTGGACATTTAATTAGTGTTTTATTCTTAGGTCCAAGGCCTAATCCGAATTTCACCTTATAAAAGGAGCTCTTGACTTCTATTTTACACACAATTCACTTTTTACAAAATAAAACATCAGAGAGAAGAAGCAGAAGGAAGAAAGAAGAAGCTGTAGAGCTGGAGAGAGTCTATATCTCCATTCTCAGCCAAATCCAATTCCGGAAATTAGGTCTTTCTTATTTTTAATTTTGTAAGACATTATGAATTCCATTTCTTTTAATTTAGTTTTCTTTTTAACTAGTATGAGCTAATTCCTTTTTTAGTACTTGAGAATGCTTTATGGGTGAATCCCGATTCTATTGAATTTCTATGTTGAATTTGGGTTTCTGCTAAATTAAATTAAATTGGGTCTTTTACTCTTTTCGATAAATTGAGATTATTTACTGTTTTTGGAGTCATGAACTAAGAACAGGTATTGGTATCTAAGCTATTCCACCTATGTGGCGTGTGGATCATCCTGACGGAGGGTTTAGGTATAGACTTATTTATTCAATCTAAAATAGAAGCTATTGAATCTGACGAACTTAGCTAATTTTAGGGCCAATGTGGTAAATTACTTAATCATCTAAAAGTGGATCATATTTACCCTGACGGGACTAGTGACACTCTAGGATAGCCTTATAGTCCACCCTGACGGGGGTATAAGGAATTTAGAATCCGGACCATTGTAATTGACCGATTTAACCCTTAAACATCATAGGTCATGAAATAGGATTAGGAGGATCCCTTGCGTTCTCAAGTGCTACCTTCTCATATTTGCGTTTCACATTTATTTACTTGCGTCTTAGTATTTAATTGCATTTTCCATTTAGTCTTTCATTACTTAGAAATGATAAAAACAAACAATCAACCATTATATCTTTATTTGCTTTCTTAAGTGCAACCATTCATTATTCGATAAGCATTGTAGTTAACCAAACCGACACTGCGAACGATCCTAGAATCACTTATTACTACTTGGGACAACCGTACACTTGCGGTTGTGGTTCGATTACTTTTGCATTTATTTTAGAACACACAAAGGACCACCAACAACCCGCAATTTTTTTAAGTTTTTATGTTTTTTACGTTTTAGTTTACGTTTAGTTTAGTTTTTTAGTTGATATTGCATATTTGAGAAAGGTATTAGTGTTTTTGATGCTTCGGTATTTGAGAAATCGAGTTCGGGAGGAGAAAACAAATTTTTCGGAAAAATCTGACCAGCGGGCCAGTATACCGGACCTCATCACCGGTATACCGCAGAGAGGAAAAACCCGTGCCACGGGTAGGTAACTGGGGTTTTATACCAAGAAGAAAAAAAATTAAATCGATGGGTCCGGTATACCAGACGATATCCCCGGTATACCGCTGGATCAAAAACCCGTGCCACGGGTAGGTGCCGCGTGTTTATTGACGAGACGAAAATTTTTGGAGCATCAGATGTTCCGGTATACCGGAGGATATGCCCGGTATACCGCGCCGCGCCGATAGAGGAAGAAAGATGCGGATTGGAGCTTATAAAAGAGGTATAGAGCTTATAATTCCGAATTTCATAAACCTCAAGCCTCTCTTTCTTCTCCAAAACTCTCCCAACTTCATTGAAGCTCATAAAAACCTTCACCAATCATCAAAACCCTACCCAATCATCAAGAAAAACACATCAAATCTTCTCTCCACCTCATCTCAAAAGAGATTCAAGCACCCAATTCTCACCAAACACATTAAGTTGAAGAATCAAGAGCTCAAATTTTCAAAATTCATCCTACGAATTCTTAAATCCAAGCCAATCCATCAAGAATCCACCTTACCCACATAGAGATTCATCATCAATTCATCTTTCCTAAACCAAATCAAGCTTGTTCAACCAAAAATTCACAAGTTCAAATTTCAAGAGTTGTTAAAGCTTTGAGTAGGGGGTTAATTGAGGATGACTAATAGAGCAACAATATTAGCTAACAAGAGGGAGGTGAAGAAAAGCAAGGTTTTGGATTCAATTAAGAAGAAATCAAATAACAAAGGTTCTAGTTCTAAATCAAAGGGTAAAAACGATGTTGAAGATGGAGGTACGATGGCTTTGTTTAATCGTAATGGTAAAAGGCACTACTTTTATGCAAAGGAGAAAACACAACTTCCACCCTTCAAAGGTCCTACACCCAAGAAAAAAGAGGAAGCTTTAAAGGCCTTAAAAGCTTCTGCAGAGAAACAATTAAAAGAACTACCTTTTGCTTATGAGAAAGTATTCAAGGAAGAAGTTGGTACATGAGAATACAAGAGATTCTTAGAGATTGGTGCAAAATTGGGTTGGTCTATGTTCATGGTAAGACGTTATGAATTATGTCATGAGTTAGTTTGGAATTCTATTTAGGCCTCTTAAGCCGAGATAGTAAAGGCTGTGTTCCGATTAGAGGAAAGTTAGTTCCTTTCACAGTTAATGAGATTAGAAACCACTTCGAGTTTAAGAAATTGAAAGTTTATTGCAAGTATGATGAAGCGGTTGCTAAACGAAAAATCTTTGATGAAGAATTACTTTTTGAGCATGTTTTAGACAAGGAGAAAGTGCAATCACATAAGGGAGAATTGAAGGCACCTTGGCCTTACAAATATCTTCAACCGGATGCGAGAATTTGGCACAATTTCCTTATTCCTAATGTCTTCGGAAACACACGAACTTTGGATGTGACTATGAAGAACGCTCTACTGTTGGACTATATTTTAAGAGGAGAAGAAGTAGATGTGGCACAGTTGATCTATGAGGAGGTGATGCGATTTTCGGTCTCTCCTAAATCAGTTTATAATGTTAAATTTCCTACTATGATCACGTGTCTTGTGCGAAAAGCGAATGTTACATTGGGTGAAGAAGAGAAACTCGAGTTTAAGACGAATTATATTGATAATGCTTGGATCAAAGATGTCTTTCGAAGAGCGGGTTCTACGCAATTCTCGAAAGAATAAAAGGAGCAAAGTTGGCATGAGAAGATGGAGGAGCGTTTAACCAAATTCGAAGCAGCTCAAACTTCCTTAGTCAATGATGTGGCACAAATCAACGCTAATCAAGTGCACATCATGAAACTCCTTGAGAAATTAATGAAAGATCGAGAAAATCCGACCTTGGATATCAATGATGCGAGGCAATAAGCCTCGAGAGTATGTTCTCTTTCTTCCTTACCATTTCTGTAAATGCTTTTATCTGCTAATTTTAATTTCTGTTTCGAGTCTTTTTCGAGTCGTGGGGACACGACTCATTTTTGAGTTGGGGGTGTGGGGATTCGTTGTCTCTCATCTCTATTTTTCTGTTTTTAGGTAGAAATTAAAATTTTTGATACATGGGAATTAGATGTAGAGTGTGTTTAATAGCTTGAAAGCTTAAGGTCAGTGAATTGATGAGAGTAAGTAGTATGTTTATGAGCTATGTTATTTGTATGCTTTGAGTATTTGCAGGAAAACACACGTTGATAGTAAAGAAAAGATTAGTGAGCAATGCGATAGAAAGTATATTCGATCTCAGGGAACCTTGAGAAGTATGTAGGCCGTGAGATCCAAGCTAGTTGACAAACCCATTTGATGAAAGTGCTAAAGGTAAGAAAATAACGAAATTACATAGTGTAGAAAGTGATTAAGGCGGTTCTTTCATATTTGAAGCCTTTGAAGCCTTTTTATACCTTCTCACCTTGTGATTTTGATTTTATATATCCTTCTCATCCCTTTCTATGCTTTCTAAAGCTTTTTATTGAAACACATTATAAGCCATATCCCTTTAGATTATAGGAGTTTTCCGTATGACCCGCACTCGAATCGCGATGCATAGACAGTTGTTTTAGAGCTTGAGTTTGGGGTGGTGGGTTCACCATTATGGGAATTGTTATTGGGATGGGATTTTTGAGCTTATTAATTGTGCTTTGTGCTTTATATTGATGATGATTCACAGGATTATATTGTAACCCTTTGCCGGGGTAATAGTGAATGAAAAAGAAGCTACGAGCTAAAGTTGCCAACAAGGGCATTAAATAAAAATAAAGATATATATATATGAAAAAATTAGCGTGATATCTCAACATTAAAAGAGAGTCATAGCTATAGAAAAAAATTTGATTTGAAAAGACAAGAAAATATATATATTCGGACCGGCAAAGTGGATTTTTATGTGTACATCTTATGCTTTAATTGGGTTATTGGGGATACTAAATTATGCATCAAGGAATTCATTGGGTTAAGTGAGAAATGTTTTATGAGAGTAACTCAAGCTCTAGGGCGATTCGTTGATGGCTAGTGAGGAGAGAGCCAAAAGCTCACTCCAAATTATCCAAATATACTATCATACCATCCCTAAGCCTAAATTACAACCTTAAAGACCTTTTGATTCTTTGCTATGTAATTGAGAAGTGATCGAGCCATTAGAGAGTAGTCAAGTGGACCTTTAGATACTAGTGAAGTTCGATGAACAATCTATAGCTTTCTTGGAGAACTGAGTAAAGTCCCATCCTTCTTACATTGCGAAACTAATCTGATCTTGAATTCAAGCCGTGTTGACTATGGATATGAGAAGTGTACAGGTATGTAGTTTATAAATATTATTGCATGAAATTTTCTGAGTAGTTGCTTTAGGTTTATTCTATATATTCTGCTATGTTTTTCCCATTGTATTGAAAATTTCATAAGTGTGTATTTATAGACTTCCCTTTGTTTTTATCTTTATTGTATCGGGACGATACAACTTTGAGTTGGGGTCTTGATGTTTCCTCATTTGTGATAGATTTATAGTAGGATGAGACATCATTTTTAGTGATTTAGAAGTCATAATATTCGATTTTCTTGAAAAATAGTGCACTTTCCTATTTTGAGTCTTGATTTAGTAAAATAATATTTTTAGAGCATATTGGGTTTAATTATTTATTTAGTGTGAAGCTTTAAAGATAATTATGGAGATTAATTAGAATCCAAGTCAAAGACTACAAGATATGGAAAGAGATAAGCATGGTAATTGGAGATAAAGGAAACAAAAGCTAAAATCATGGATAAGGAAAAGCTGCCTTAAATCTAAATTTCTGCAGCTACGCCTAAATAAGTGGTGATAAGTCCAAAACCGAGCCGATTTTGGAAGATTCCTTTCCTAGGGACGTAGATAATTCTGTGAGGATTCTTTTGGTATCTTGTGGGCTAAAAACCGACCAATAACGAAGAAGATATGATTAAAACAAGTCAGCAGTAATTATCTTTATTTCCATACGAATTTGAGTTGGGATTGGAGTCCATTACTTAACCTCTCCTTCAAGAAAACGAATTAGGTCTTCTAAACACCTATAAATACACCCTTATATCACTTGTAAATCATCCTTGTCTCATAGTAATTAGTTCTTAAGGTTTTATTCTTCCAGTTTATTATAGAGAGCAAGATGATGTCTTTTGTAATTTCTTTTAGTTTATTTCCATCAGGTATGAACTAAACTACCCATAGCTTGGGTTTTGCATCATGTATAATCTATGAATTCTAATTCTTCTATCTAAGTTTCTTTGGGAATTACATGTTTTAATTTGATATTAGCTACTTACCTTTATATTTGTTTATGTGTTTTGATTTATTACATGTCCTAAACCTGATCACTTTAGGATTTTCTTAATAGTAATTAGATGGTCACCTTAACTGGGTGTCTAATTATTGAAACACCACATAACGTCTAGTGTCGATATTAGTCCTGACAAAACTGATTCTAACTAGATAGTCATTAGGGAATGAATTAATCACTATCACCATGTATGGAAATTGATTGCTTAGGGCCCTAGTGGCGTAGGATAACCCTATTTGAACGAACCTCGTGGTGTGTCCGTAGCCCCCTTAGTCGCTCTCAAGGTCTAAGGAATGGGAATTTAGAATCCTGACTAAGTATACAAGAGCTAATATTCTCCCTTATTAACTAGATCTAATAGAAAAAATTAGAAGGATTAGTGCATACTGGTGGGTCCTGGGGTGTTATAAAATTAAGTGCAAAATAGAGGAACCACTTAACCGCAAGTGTACGGTTGTCCCAAGTAATATATGATAAACAAGTTCGTTCTCAGGGACGGATTAGGTTCAACCCAAATATTAATCAAGTAGTAGAGATAATTGCTAAACAGAAAATAAAAGATAATAATTTTTGTTTGGTTTTTTTGGAAATTAAAAGATGCAAATAAAATAAAGACTAAAGCTTAAATTAACAGAAAATAAAGCAAATAACGACTAACTTCAGATAAGAGAGATATACTTGATCCTCGCAAAGGAATCCACTTAATCAATGTAATCTATGCTATGTTTAAGGGTAGATTTGGAATTAGAATATTAGTCGGGACTCTAATATCTCCTAGCCCCCTGTCGGGTGGACCTAGAAGCTATCCTAAAGTATCATAAACACCTGCATGGTCGAATATGGCTTTTCGGATGATATGATTTTACCTCTTTGGCTATGTAACTAGTTAAGCCTGTCGGTCAATAACGGACATTACACGGGTATTACCTAGATCTGTATTCAAACCCCCCTGTCGGATGATCACTTCGCCACTAAAGTGAATAACCCAAATACTAACAGCTAATTCTAGTTGTTCCTAAAAGAATTAGTAATGAAAACAAAGTAATATCCAATACCTAAAACTCAATTCAATTTAAATCTAACAATCCCAAATTCAAAACATAGAAAACATTAATTAAGGTTCATCCCTTTTATGCGATTCTCAAGTATAAAGAAATTTAGCTCATGATGAAATTAAAAACTAACATTAAATAAAAGGAATTCATGTTCAAATACAAAAGATAAATGAAAAACCTAAAGGGTAGAATGACTATGGATGGAAGAACAGGATTCCTCCAGCTTCTAGCTTCTTCTCTCCTTCGTGCTCTGACTTGAAAACCTTAAGCCTCTTGTTTAATTCTCTGAAGTGTGTGAAAGTAGGAGTTTAAGGGGTGTATTTATAGGTGTTGGAGGAGTCTAAGTCGAATTTTGCTTGGAGTGGAAGACAAGTCAAAGACTCTCATATTCGTAGCTCTTTAGAAGGTAAGATTCTGCTGATTTGATTTGATCATATCTTTTTCAATACTTATCCGTTTGAGAAGTTCCAATATATGAAACTGCTTGTCTTGGAAAGCTCTTTCTATTGGTGCAGACCATTCGTCCAGAATCCATGCCAATCTTTTATTATGATTTAATTCCTAAAACGTGGCTGGATTTCAGATTTCAAAAGGCATCTTTATCTTTTCCTCCTTTAAATAAATATTTACCAAATCTTCTTATTTCCATGTAAATCTTCTTTCCTTTCATCTTTATCTTGACTTGGCCTCTAAGTAATTACCATTTATCTCTTTAAAGCTTCACATTAAATAAATAATTAAACCGCATATGCTTAAAAAGAATAAATCAATAAATCAAGAAATCAAAATAGGAAAGTGTACTCTAAAAATAGAAACTCGACTAGAAATCATTTCCTAACACTCTAAAATACACGAAGACTTTATTCTCACTTTTTCTCCTTGGATTGGTCTTTCAAGAACCTATTAACTTTGCATTAAAAACAGTCAAATTTATGCACAAAAGCTCAGATTCTGCAAATAGTTAATTTCCAAGGGGAGAAAGTGCAATATGATCAAATAGGCCTAAAAGTCTAACAAACAAGTCATTTATTCACATAAAAGGATGTCTCCAAAGGGCTAATAATTAGAACAAATCGGGAGACATCAAGACCCCAAACTCAAACCTTTGTCGTCCCGACAAAGCAAAATAAAAATAAAACAAAGGATCTTTTAGGTGAATGCAGAAGGTAGAATCTAGAAAATAATCCCAAAGCAAAGCTTAAAACAAATTTCATATAGTCTAACTTAAGAATTAATATACACCTACACTTATCATGCAAAATCAAATACAAAACAATATCAATTCAAAATTAATTTCACAATGCTAGAAGGTTACGCTTATTACTTATCTCAAGATGGTGGCTATAGGGTGTTCCTTGATCCTTACTTGTGTTGAATGTTCCACTTAGAATAATCCTTATTTAACTCACTGTGCATCTAGGAATCACGAGGTCTTTATGGTTTTAGCATAGGCTGAAGGAAGGTAAGGTATGTATATTTGGTAAATTTGAAGTGAGCTTTTGGCTCTCTCCTCACTTACCATCAACAACTGTCCAAGAGCTTGAGTTTACACTCGAATAACGTTCTCACTCAACCCAATTGACGCGATTAATTAGCGTCCCCAAATTAACCCAATAAGCACTAAGGATGACTCACATAAAAATTTCCACTTTGCCGGTCCGAATATATAATCTTTTCAAATCATTCGTTTTTTCTTTTCTTATAGCTATGACTCTCTTTATGATGTTGAGATATCATGCTATTTTTCATAGTTATGCCTATTCATAACTTGAGCTCGAAGCTTCTTTTCCATTCACTATTACCCCGGCAAAGGGTTACAATACAATAAACCTGTGAATCATCATCATGTAAAGCACAGAGCATCATTGATAAGCTCAAAAAATCCCAACCCAATGTAAATTACCATATGGTGGACCCACCACCCCAAACTCAAGCTCAAGACAGGAAGTCTCAGGATCGTGATTCAAGTGCGGGTCATATGGTCATGCCTAATAATCTAAAGGGAAATTGGCTTATAATGTGGCGACAAAAGAAAGGCTTAAAGGCTAAAAATTTGTCTAAGAAGGATAAAATTAATTCAGGGATAGACGGCCAAAAAGGATTCAAAGGGCCAACAAAGAACTGCCTCTATCATCTTCCTATTTAAACAACTTGTCTCTAGTTCATACCTAAGTGGGTTCTCTACTCATTTAGATCTCACGTTCTACAAACCACCTATTTTCCTTAAGCACAAGTTTACTTCTTTTGCATTGTTCATTAATTCTTCCTATCAATTACCTCAGATTTGCATGCAATTAAAGTTCAGCTCATACTAACTCCTAAAGTCAACTATTTTCTATCATTAATTCATAAAAAGCATGCTTGATGGGGGCATTTAAAATTCTCTACAGTCATGCAACCCTATGGTTAATTTTATTGAAAGCATGTAAATCACAAAAAATTGGGATGAGGCAACGAACCCCACCCCAAGCTCAAAAGTGAGTCGTGTCCCCACGACTCGAAAAAAGACTCAATAAAGCAATAAAATTAAACTAAACTACCTAACTAGTGTCTACCATCAATTAAGAAGAAGAAGAATTAGAACGGGGTACCTGGCCATGAAGATCCATAGTGTCCTCCTCCAAAGGGGGAGTATAATTATCAATATCCATGAATAAAGTTACCTCTTCCAATGTTGACTTAATCTGTGTAATTTCCTTCCAAAGTGCTCCGATGTCTAATCGTAAAAGTTCGAACTCTTGTTGCAAATTGTGAGCCCATGGAGGAATTCCAGAATCAGTTTGAGAAGAAAAAGAACCTTGAACTTGAAATTGTAGCTTGTCTTCAGGCTTTGATGATACCCTCATCCTTGCTGTTAATTTCCCGTGTTGTGGTGGTGCAGGTGCCTTCTCTTGTGTTTCTTCAGTAGGCTCATCAAGAGTGATGGCCTTTTCAATTGTGGAACCAGGCAAACTCTTGTTCTTCCCTTGTATACAACACCTCCTCTTATAATCCAAAGCATCTGTGTTGTTTGTCATGGTTGAATTGACCCCAAACTCAAGTTTATACCAAGGATAGAATAAAGTTAAGAAAACTTGGTATAGCTTGAGTTTCTTGCTTGGATTAGATGAAGGAAGTTGTTTTCTTGATGAATCTTGGAAGAACTCTTGAAAGCTTGATGATCTCGATTGTGTTTAATGGTGTTTTGTGATGAATTTGATGAAGAGGTTATGTTTATGGAGGATGGAGGAGAGATTTGATGATGTTAATGTGTTTGTTGTGGAGGTTTAATCAAGCTTCAAGGTGTTTTTATAGGGTTGGGAGCTGGAAAATTCGTGTGGAAGAGGCTAGGGTTTATCTCCTTAAGGTTAGAAGTTGACTGGGCTTCGAATTCTTCACAAACCGCCAGTCCGCGGTGCATCCCTGCGGTGCAGGGGGTAGTCCGCGCGCAACAGCTATTGATTTTTTTTCGCTTCTGTCTTGACCCCGTGCTAGCACCCCGTGGTACGGGTTTTTGACCTGCGGTATATGGGTGCGGTGCATGGGGTAGTCCGCACCATCTCCGTCAAAAAACCCGCGGTACACAACCCGTGGTACGGGTTTTTGAGGTGCGGTATAGGGCTCGGTGCACCGCGGCTATCAGCTTCATTTTTTTCTTGCTTCTGGATAAAACCCGTGGTGCGCAACCCGTGGTACGGGTTTTTAGGGC
Source organism: Nemophila menziesii (assembly GCA_029959085.1). Lineage (NCBI taxonomy): Eukaryota > Viridiplantae > Streptophyta > Magnoliopsida > Boraginales > Hydrophyllaceae > Nemophila > Nemophila menziesii. Next base: position 2,440,828 of record JARWIR010000044.1, read on the forward strand.
GCGGTACATCCCTGTGGTATAGGGGGTACACCGCGGGGGTAGTCCGCGCCAGCCTTGAATTCTTCACAAAATTTTTCCTAGCTTCCCAAACTCGATTCCTGCACCATTAACACAATACCCTTCTCATTTCTTTAAAAGTAGACACTAAAACTTGACACTAACTTAGAATTATACACTAGGAATTGAAAAACTGAAAGCAATAAACTAATATACAATGAAATGGCTTTTGTTTAACGTCGTTAAGCTCGACGGGTTACCTCTCGCATCTATTCAGCTTCAAGGAGGTACATGACCTCCCCCGGATGTGGATCAATTCTGCGATTGGTATCCTCGCCTACATGGTACAGTTTTAGACGATGCCCATTCACCATGAAGGTGCGTTGCTCGTCCGGATTATCTATCTCTATCGCTCCATGAGGCGTAACTTTGGTCACCACGAACGGACCAGACCACTTTGATCTCAACTTGCCCGGATAGTTGCTGAACTTGGAGTTATATTTGAGGACCATCTGTCCCACTTTGAATTTCTTCTCACGAATCCGATTGTCATGCCATCTCTTCGTTTTTTCTTTGTAAAGCTTGGCATTCTCATAGGCATGAAATCGAAACTCGTCAAGTTCATTCAACTTCATCATACGATTCTCAGCAGCTAAGGTTGGATCCATGTTCATCTCCGCAATTGCCCAATAGGCACCCATTTCAAGCTCAAGAGGTAAGTGACAAGCCTTACCATACACAATACGATACGGAGATGCACCCACAGGCGTCTTGAACGCAGTACGATATGCCCATAACGCATCATTTAATTTCATTGACCAATCCTTGCGTGTGGAACCAACTGTCTTCTCAAGAATGGATTTGATCTCTCGATTAGAGACCTCAGCTTGACCATTGGCTTGTGGATGATACGCGGTAGATACACGATGTCTCACACCATACTTCTCTAGAACTTTCTTCAGATATTTGTTCACAAAGTGTGAACCTCCATCACTGATAATAACTCGAGGTGTACCATGTCTAGTGAAGATGTGTGATTTCAAGAATTTAATCACTACTCGCGAATCGTTAGTTGGTAGAGCTACAGCCTCTACCCATTTAGACACGTAATCAACAGCTAGTAGGATGTACAGGTTTCCGTTAGAAGGTACAAAAGGACCCATGAAATCAATACCCCATACATCGAATATCTCAACTTCCAAAACATTATTACGTGGCATCTCATCTCTCTTAGATATATTACCAGTAAACTGGCATCTGTGACATTTCTTGACATACTCATGACAATCCTTATGTAAAGTGGGCCAATAAAAACCGGATTGTAGTACCTTTGCAGCTGTACGGTCTCCTTTGAAGTGCCCTCCGTATGGTGAATCATGACAACCCATAATAGTGGATAGAATATCTTTATCTGGGATGCATCTCCTCACCATCTGGTCACTGCATACTTTGTAGAGGAAAGAATCCTCCCAAAAGAATTGTTTAGCACGGTGGGCTAGTCTCTTTTTCTCTTGTGAAGTAGCTCCTTGAGGAAAAGAACCACTCACAATAAGATTTGCAATATCCGCATACCAAGGAGTCTCTAATGAATAAACTGAAAACAAACTCTCGTCCGGAAACTCTTCTCTAACCAACTCAGGCCCTCCATTAGATTCAGAACCTTCAAGACGTGACAAATGATCAGCAACCTGATTATCACAAGCCTTTCGATCCCGAATCTCTAAATCAAACTCTTGCAACAGTAAAACCCATCTAATCAACCTCGGATTCGCATCTTTCTTCTCCATAAGGTATTTAATCGCAGAATGGTCAGTAAAAACAACAACTTTCGCTCCAAGAAGATAGGAGCGAAACTTGTCGAATGCATAGACAACAGCTAGTAACTCCTTCTCAGTTACGGTATAATTCACTTGAGCACTTGTAAAGACTTTACTAGCGTAGTAGATGGAATGAAATACCTTATCTTTTCGTTGACCCAGAACAGCACCCATCGCAAGATCACTAGCATCACACATAACTTCAAACGGAATCTTCCAATCAGGCGGTAATACAATAGGTGCAGCAATAAGCTTTTCCTTAATCTCGTTGAATGCCTTTATGCAAGCTTCATCAAAAAGGAATTTGGTGTCCTTTTCGAGTAAGTTGCACAACGGCTTAGAGATTTTGGAAAAGTCCTTGATAAAACGTCGGTAGAAACCAGCATGACCTAAAAAGCTTCTTACCCCTTTTACAGAAATAGGAGGGGGAAGAGTCTTGATTACCTCAATTTTTGCACGATCAACTTCCAAACCAGCACTTGAAACCTTGTGACCCAACACTATACCCTCTCGAACCATAAAGTGACATTTCTCCCAGTTCAAAACCAAGTCAGTATCCTTGCATCTAATCAATACCTTCTCCAAGTTCCGTAAACACTCCTCAAAGTTATCACCGAACACAGAAAAGTCATCCATAAATACCTCAAGGAAGTCATCAATCATGTCCCAGAAAATTGCCATCATACATCTTTGAAAAGTAGCGGGTGCATTACATAATCCAAATGGCATCCTTCGGAAGGCAAAGGTACCAAAAGGACATGTAAAGGTTGTCTTGTGTTGGTCTTTTGGATCTACATAAATCTGATTGTATCCTGAATATCCATCCAAAAAGCAATAATATTCTCTACCAGCTAGCTTGTCTAACATCTGATCAATAAACGGAAGAGGGAAGTGATCTTTTCTGGTGGCCTTGTTCAACTTTCGATAATCCATACACACTCTCCAACCAACGACGGTCCTTGAGGGAATGGCTTCATTCTGCTCGTTCAAGATGGTAGTAATACCACCCTTCTTTGGTACACATTGAACTGGACTCACCCATTCGCTGCTAGCTATGGGATAGATGATTCCCGCATCTAGCAACTTGATAACCTCTTTCTTCACTACTTCCTTCATAGCTGGCATCAATCTTCTTTGTCCTTCATCTGAGCGCGCGTTTTCATCGTCTAGAATGATTTTGTGTTGGCAATAGGAAGGACTAATACCTTTGATGTCAGCAATAGTCCAACCAATTGCCTCTTTGTTAGCTCTCAGTATGCGCAACAGTTTATCTTCTTGAGAACCTGTTAAAGTAGCTGAAACAATAACAGGTAGAGTGTTGTTAGTACCTAAATACGCATACCTCAGGTGTGATGGAAGCGGCTTTTCTTCTAGTTGTGGGGGAGACTCGATAGATGGTTTCTTTTTAGATACTATCTCCCCAGGTTATCGGAATGGCTCGTAGGCGAGATGCCTATGTTTCATAGTTCCGGAATTTAAAGCAGCTACGGTGTCGGTTAGTTCTTCCATCAATTCCGGTAAGTCAAGTGTTAGGGCTGCTCGCAAGATATCATTAAAATTCATACAGTCGAACGTTTCTTGCGTAGCTAAATCGAGTATATCCATGCGGAAACACTCTTCAGGAATATCTGGAAACTTCATGGCCCTAAACACGTTGAATTTTACCGTCTCGTCTTGGATTCGCATAGTTAATTCGTCGTTTTCTACATTAATAACAGTATGCCCCGTGGCTAGGAATGGTCGACCCAAGATGATGGGGACATTCCTATCCGCGTCGTATTCAAGAATAACGAAATCAACTGGAAAGATTAACGTACCTGCCTTGACGAGGACATCTTCAATTCGTCCCTCTGGATGAGCGAGGGATCTATCAGCCATCTGTAGGATCATGGAAGTTGGTCTAGCGTTTCCTATCTTCAATTTTTCGAAAATTGACTTGGGCATCAAATTGATACTTGCGCCCAAATCACACAAAGCTTTTCCTTGCCACTCATTACCAATAGAAATAGGAATCGTGAAACTCCCAGGATCAAGTAGTTTAGGTGGCAACTTACTTTGGCATATAGCGCTGCATTCTTCTGGCAATCCTATCATCTCATTCTCACGGTATGGTCTCTTGTTGGTAATGGCTCTTTTCAGGAATTTAACGTATTTCGGAACATCGCGTATAGCATCTAAGAACGGAACGTTAATATTGAGACCACGTACCATATTCAAGAACTTCTGATATTCGGCCATGTCTCCTTTCTTCTGAACTCTTGAGGGAAAAGGTGGAGGAGGACGGGTTTCTGTAACATCTTTGGATTTTGGCTTCTCCGGAATCTTCTCCACTTCCACTATTTCGGGTTCATCTTCTTTTTCTTCCACCTCTTTTGCCGGTTTCTCCTTCACAGTTGTTTCTTTTTCTTTCATAACGGGAAAAGGAGGTGGAGCGAGCTTCTTACCACTTCGAGGTGTTACTGCATTACATTCTTCTCTCTGCTTAGGTTCTTCAGTATCACTCGGTAGTTGTCCTTGCTGAAGTTGATTTAATTGCTTGTTTATCTGAGCCATTTGTGTTTCCATCATCTTAAGTGTTGCCGTGGTAGACTGTTGAATGCTAATTAGTGTTGTCAAGGTTTGTTGAACATCTAGAGCACCTTCTTGAGGTTGAGCAGGTAAAGCTTTTTGGTTCATGGTTTCAGTATAAGCATCTTGAGGCGGTTATCTCTGAGCTTGATATCCGTATGTTTGTCCACCTTGATAGTTGTTCTGAGGTCTTGGTTGAAAGTTGTTTCCTTGGGGGCGTGGTTGATATGCATAGGTCGGATTAGCAGCCCCATTTGGATTTGAATACTGGAAACCAGGATGGTTTCTATTCGGTTGATAACCTCGACCACTTGAATTGTAATTTCCTCGGTTGGATACAAACATTACGGATTCTGGATTGTTTTGACAGGTCTCCCAATCATGATCTTGTGTACCGCAGTTAGAACATCCATAAACTTCTTGTGTAACATTAACATCTGCTCTTCTACCAATAGCACCTTTTGTAACAGCTAGAGTAAGCTGTTTCAGTTGTTGTTCGAGTTTGTTTTCCATGGCGGTGAATTTTTCTTCAATTGACGCAGTATTTCCACCTCGAACAGGTGTTCTTACAGTGTTCCAACCAAGTTCATTTGTTACAGTTCTATTCAAAATAATCTTCGCATGAACTGGTTGTACCTGTAGGAATCCACCACCACAAAGCAAGTCTAGATCCTTTCTTGAAGAGCCATCAAGTCCTCGGTAAAATATCTTCATCTGTTGAACTTCTGTGAGGCCATGATCAGGGACTCTTCGTAGGCAAATCTGAAATCTCTTCCAACTTCTACCCAAAGTCTCGTCTTCCTCTTGCTTGAATGAGGTTAGTTCAACTTGCGCGTCTAATCTCATATTCGTTGGGTAGTATCTATCGAAGAACGCGGTTTGTAATGCGTCCCATGTTGTAATTGTTCCGGGTTCTTGCGAATCATGCCACTCACTTGCTCCATCAATAACGAAGAATCTAAAATTAGCAAAATACATTTGCTCCTTAGTTACTCCTTGCGTAATATAAGAATCGCAAATTTGCATGAACTTCTGTACAGCACGGATCGAATCTTCACTGGGTGTACCTCGGTAATTGCCATAACTTTGAAACTAAGATAGCATACCAGGATCGGGTCTGAATCTCTCGACATTAATATTTGCAGGGCCAATTCCGAGGGGAGGAGCTCGAAACGGAGCTTCTGCAGGGCCATTGGCGAACCATGGATCATTGTTTCGAGGAGCAGCTGGGTTGAGTTGACCAGCCATTGTTTCTCTTGCTAATTGCTCCTCTAACTCTTTTGCTTTAGCGTCTCTCTTTCTTTTGTTTGCTTCACGAACTAGGTTTTCGGGATTTGCAAGAATCACGATATCTTCACGCATAAACCAAAACCTGTAAACTTGAGAAAGAAAAACAACCCAAAGCGTAAAACTGAAAAATAAAAGTAAAACTAAATTAACAATTAAACTACTAAATATTAACACCGGGGTCACACGCTACCGTCCCCGGCAGCGGCGCCAAAAACTTGGTGGGTCTTGGGGTGTTATAAAATTAAGTGCAAAATAGAGGAACCACTTAACCACAAGTGTACGGTTGTCCCAAGTAATATATGATAAACAAATTCGTTCTCAGGGACGGATTAGGTTCAACCCAAATATTAATCAAGTAGTAGAGATAATTGCTAAACAGAAAATAAAAGATAATAATTTTTGTTTGGTTTTTTTGGAAATTAAAAGATGCAAATAAAATAAAGACTAAAGCTTAAATTAACAGAAAATAAAGCAAATAACGACTAACTTCCGATAAGTGAGATATACTTGATCCTCGCAAAGGAATCCACTTAATCAATGTAATCTATGCTATGTTTAAGGGTAGATTTGGAATTAGAATATTAGTCGGGACTCTAATATCTCCTAGCCCCCTGTCGGGTGGACCTAGAAGCTATCCTAAAGTATCATAAACACCTGCATGGTCGAATATGGCTTTTCGGATGATATGATTTTACCTCTTTGGCTATGTAACTAGTTAAGCCTGTCGGTCAATAACGGACATTACACGGGTATTACCTAGATCTGTATTCAAACCCCCCTGTCGGATGATCACTTCGCCACTAAAGTGAATAGCCCAAATACTAACAACTAATTCTAGTTGTTCCTAAAAGAATTAGTAATGAAAACAAAGTAATATCCAATACCTAAAACTCAATTCAATTTAAATCTAACAATCCCAAATTCAAAACATAGAAAACATTAATTAAGGTTCATCCCTTTTATGCGATTCTCAAGTATAAAGAAATTTAGCTCATGATGAAATTAAAAACTAACATTAAATAAAAGGAATTCATGTTCAAATACAAAAGATAAATGAAAAACCTAAAGGGTAGAATGACTATGGATGGAAGAACAGGATTCTCCCAGCTTCTAGCTTCTTCTCTCCTTCGTGCTCTGACTTGAAAACCTTAAGCCTCTTGTTTAATTCTCTGAAGTGTGTGAAAGTAGGAGTTTAAGGGGTGTATTTATAGGTGTTGGAGGAGTCTAGGTCGAATTTTGCTTGGAGTGGAAGACAAGTCAAAGACTCTCAGATTCGTAGCTCTTTAGAAGGTAAGATTCTGCTGATTTGATTTGATCATATCTTTTTCAATACTTATCCGTTTGAAAAGTTCCAATATATGAAACTGCTTGTCTTGGAAAGCTCTTTCTATTGGTGCAGACCATTCGTCCAGAATCCATGCCAATCTTTTATTATGATTTAATTCCTAAAACGTGGCTGGATTTCAGATTTCAAAAGGCAGCTTTATCTTTTCCTCCTTTAAATAAATCTTTACCAAATCTTCTTATTTCCATGTAAATCTTCTTTCCTTTCATCTTTATCTTGACTTGGCCTCTAAGTAATTACCATTTATCTCTTTAAAGCTTCACATTAAATAAATAATTAAACCGCATATGCTTAAAAAGAATAAATCAATAAATCAAGAAATCAAAATAGGAAAGTGTACTCTAAAAATAGAAACTCGACTAGAAATCATTTCCTAACACTCTAAAATACACTAAGACTTTATTCTCACTTTTTCTCCTTGGATTGGTCTTTCAAGAACCTATTAACTTTGCATTAAAAACAGTCAAATTTATGCACAAAAGCTCAGATTCTGCAAATAGTTAATTTCCAAGGGGAGAAAGTGCAATATGATCAAATAGGCCTAAAAGTCTAACAAACAAGTCATTTATTCACCTAAAAGGATGTCTTCAAAGGGCTAATAATTAGAACAAATCGGGAGACATCACATACTAGCAAAACCTAAGCTATATCTCTCATCTCATATTCTTCGTATTTTACTTTATTGTCTTTATTTTCCTAGTTTAATTATTAAATTCGAAATTCTATTTCTTTTATTTTATGTCTTTTAATTAATTATTGCTTACTCGTTATTGTTACCTATTCGTATAACACACTTAAGTCCCTGAGAACGGACTCAACTTACTAACTAAAACTTGCATACGTCATGTAATACTTGCAGTACTGTGCCTGTCTAGGGTGAGAGTGCGTAGTTTTCTAGACTTTATTTTATCTTATTTTTATCACACCCTAGGCAACACCATAAATCAAACACATAGACAGAGATATAAAATATGCATTCAATTTAAAACATATTATTCCAAAATTAGATAAATGTCAACCAAAACTAGGATTCATACATATATTCTAAAACTTAAGCTAAATTTATTTAATTCATACTAAAGGAAGAAAAGAAAATAATTACAAAATTGAAGGTTGAAGAAGACATAATTGATGCACAGCTCCTTCCAGACTTCTCTTCTTGTATTGTAGCTTCATCCTGGCCTAAGGAATGGCCAAGGATGATTTTCTTATGATAAGAGGGTGTATTTATAGGGTATAGGAAACCCTAAAACGTTTCTTGGAGTATAAGATAGGTATTGGACTCCAAGCCCAACTGAAATTCGTAACCGTAGAATCTAGAAAAGGTAAGATTTTGATGCTGTATTGTTTTGTCCGTAACTGATTCAATTCTTATCCGTTTGACGCGTTTGAGTAGTCTAAATTCATCGACTCGGAAAGCTCTTTAACTTTTATGTAGATAATTCTTCCAAATTCCTAGCTAATCTTGAGATATAATCCATTTTGTGGTCGTAGCTGCTGGAATTCAGATTTATTTGTCAACTTTATCTTTTCCTTTTTCACAATTCTTGTCTTTATCTCCAATTTCCATGTTTATCTTCTTTCCTTTATCTCTTAGAATTAACTTGGCCTCGAATTAATTACCATATATCTTTAAAGATTCACACTAAATAAATAATTGAACCCAATATGCTCTAAAAATAATGAATATTTATTTCAAGAAAAAAATAGGAAAGTATACTAAATCATGAGAAAATCGACCTATACTCTAATAGAAACACCTAAAATGATGTCTCCAACTAGTATTAATTCATGACAAATGGGAGACATCAAGACCTCCAACTCAAAGTTGTATCGTCCCAATACAATAAAAATAAAGAATAGTAGGGAAGTCAAGAAGAAGAAGTAGACGGAGAATAAGAACAGATGACAATGAATGATCCTAGTGCATAGTATCTAAAAAGTCTCATGTAGTAATGCTCAAGAATTAATGCACACGTATGCTTAATATACACATACTCAACAATCCATAAATTCAAGTCAAGATTAATTTCGCAATGCCAGAAGAAGAGGTCTCAACTCAGTTCGTGCTAATGGCTATAGGTTTTTCATAGGTCCTAATGTAGCATCCAATGGTCCACCCACCTATTACCTAATAGCTCAACTGTTTCTCCACCAAGCAGTTAGAAATCCTAAGGTCTTTGGTTATAACGTGGCTTAGGGACGGTGTGATATATTTGGATAATGAAAAGTGAGCTTTTGGCTCTCTCCTCACATTCCATCAACAAATCGCCCTAGAGCTTGAGTTTTCAATCGAAGATGTTCTCACTCAACCAAATTTTTGATTCTTTTGATGTGTATCCCGAATAATCCCGAATAAAACCTTTTATGATGATATACAAATTCCACTTTTCCGGTCCAAATATATATTCTTTTCATATCAATTTTTTCTTTTGTATAGCTATGACTCTCTTTTTAATGTTCGAGATATCACGCTATTTTCTTCATATACTTTTTTCTTTTTAATTCATGCTTTTCAGCTTTTTTCATTCACTATTACCCCGACAAAGGGTTATAATAATAACTTTTTCATTATCAATAAAATCACAATTACAATTTCCAAAACCCAATATTCTTTAATGATGAACCCACCACCCCAAACTTAATCTCTAAAAACGACTTGTCTCAGGTTTTGCGATTCGAGTGCGGGTCATATTGATAAGTCCTACAAACTAAGGGTATAAATTATAATATGGTTAAATAAAAGTCTTTAGAAAGGCTCAGAGGGGCTAAGACGGATAAATAATAACAATAATCAAATAAAAAGGGTGAGAAGGTATAAAAAGGCTTCAAGTGGCTTCAATATGAAAGAACCGCCTTATTTATTTTTCTAATTACCGGATTTTGTTACTTTTTTACTACTAGTTCATAGATAAGCGTGTTTTCAACTAATTTCAAATCTCATGTTCTACACACCAAATAACTCTCCCTAAGTTTCAACATGACTTCATAGCATTGCTCATTAACTTTTCTATCTTTTATTCCCTGTTTTCATACATGCATGCTAAACATAGTTGTGACATCTTTCAAAAACATTCTACTTACTATCATTGACCTAATTACATCATGCTCAAATAGGTGCATTTAACATATACTATGCCTATTTCACCCTAAAATTTTTAAATTTTATACAAAAAAACAAAAAGGGAAGAAGAGGACAACGAATCCCCGCCCCCAACTCAAAGGTGAGCCGTGTCCCCACGACTCGAAAAAGACTCATGAAAGAAATAAAATTTAAAATTAGTACACATATTGCACATAGAGAAATGGTAGGGAAGAAATAAAACATACTCTTTGAAGCTATTTCATCTTAAACTCAAGTGTTTCTCCTTCACCCAACTTCTTATTCGCTTTCCGATAAAGACACGTGATCATAGTAGGATATTGCATATTAAATAACAACAAAGGAGAGCCGAAAATCGCATCACCTCCTCATAGATTAACTGTGCCACATCCTCTTCTTCTCCTCAAAATACAATTCACAAAGATAGCATTTTTAGCATGCCTTACCATGAACGTAAACCAACCCAATCTTCACCCAGAATATTCTTGTATTCTCCTTTACCAATTTCTTCATCAAATACTCTCTCATAAGCAAAAGGTAGTTCCTTTAATTGTTTCTCTGCAGAAGCTATCATGGCATTTGAAGCTTTCTCTTTGTCTTTGGGTGTAGGACCTTTTAGAGGTTGTGTTGTTTCACTAAGCCCATTGAATCAAACACAACTAGCTGACCTCTCTTCTCTTGACCTGTTTTACCCTTTGTTTTGGAACTAGAACTTTTCTCACTTGATTTCTTCTCAATAGAATCAAATACCTTGCTTTTATTCATCTTCCTTACAGTAGATATTGTTTATGTTCTATTAATCATCTCAATTAACCCCCAACTCAAAGCTTTAACCACTCTTGAAATTTGAAACTCTTGATTATTGGTTGTACAAGCTTTATTTGGGTTAGGAAAGGTGTTTTGATGATGATTATCTATATGGGTAAGATGAATTCTTGATGGATTGGTATGAATCTAAGAAATTGTAGGATGAATTTCTGAAATTTAAGCTTTTGATTTTTGGATTCAATGTGTTTTGGTAAGATTTGGGTGGTTGAATCTTCCTTGTAATGATGTGGAGAGAGGATTGGATGTCTTTTTCTGGTGATTGGGTAGTGTTTTGATGTTTAGGGAAGGTTTGATGAAGCTTCAATGGAGTTGGGAGAGGTTTGGAGAAGAAAGAGAGGCTTAAGGATTGTAAAATTCGTGATAGACCAACCTCTTCTTCCTTATAACCTGAAAAACGTAATTTTTTCTCTCTCCAACGGCGCTGGGCGGTATTACCGGCGGTAGGGCCTGGTATACCGGAGCTGCTGTTCCTTGATATTCATGCTTTGACAAAAAACACGAATTGCGAACACGTGGGCTCGGGTTTTGGTCTGTCCGGTATACCAGAGGAATGGCCCGGTATACCAGTGCGGTCAGTTTTCGAAAGTCACCCCTCGGCATAGAACACGAGACACGCACACGAGGGCTCGTGTTTCTGACTCGCGGTATACCGGAGGCAGGTCAGAACACTCCCAAAAAATCAGTTTTTCGTCCAAAACTCGCTTTCTTTAATACCTATATCAAAAACACTAATACCTTTCTCAAATATGCAATATCAACTAAAAATAACTAAACTAAACATGAATTAAAAACGTAAAAACGTAAAAATTGCGGGTTGTCTCCTTTATTTAACGTCTTTTAAAGTTAGACGTGTTACCTCGGTCATGGTTGAACATCACCTCCACAACAACAAGCAAGTTTATTAATATTTGGCATACGAAACTTGAATCCCTTGCCTTTCACTCCCACGAACTTTTCAGATCTATTCTTTATAGCCATGGATGGTTTCATCCAAAATTTATGGGGTGTATGCGGGTCTTGTGGTAACTTTAGTTCATTTGTAGAATTACACTCCTCTGGCAATCCATTCATCTCTTCGGTTTCTAAACTTCGTTTATTAGAAAGAATGTTCTTCATGAATGTACGATATTTTGGCATTCTTGTGAGAGCTTCTACAAACAGTATGTTGATATTTAACTCGTTCACCATGTCAAGGAACTTCTTGAATTATTTTTCATTGTTCTGCTTTTTGACACGTGACGGGAGTGGTGGAGGAGGACGTTTGTTGTTTACCACTGGGCTCTCTTTCTTTTCCGGTGTCTTCTCTAGGTCACTCTTCTGTTCAATTACCTCTTCCACCTTTTCTTTAATTGTTTCTTCAACCACTTTTTCAGAAATAGGGGTTGGTTCTTGTTCTACTCTAAGCGGAGGTAATTGTTTTCCACTTCTTAATTCAACTGCATGACATGCATAATCTTCTGGAGCAATAGTATCACTTGGGAGTTGCCCTATTGGCCTGTTTTGAAGTGTACTCGCCATGTGTGACAGTGTATGCTCGAGATTCTTGATTACCTTGGATTGGGTTTGGATTCTTTGTTGGATGATCTTCATATTTTCTTTAACTACTTTCATCATTGCAGCCATACTTGAATCCAAACTCGAAGGTTGCTTTTGTGTAGCTTGTTGCATTGAATATTGAGGTGGTTCTTGATAAGATTCGGTGTAAATTGGCGCTTCTTGGTAGATTTCTTTATAGATCGGCGCTTCTTGATAGATAGGTTGTGGTGGATAATAAGATTGAGGTCGAGGTTGATAATGAGTTTCTTGATTTCCGACCCAATTTTGATTTTGTGGGGACTGATAATTAGCGTAACTTCCTTGAGGATGATAATTACCATTAGAATAATGGTTTCTTTGATGAGATTCGAAGGAAATCGAAGCTAGATTATTCATGCAATTCTCCCACGAATGGTTTCTTGCTCCACAACCTACCTTGACGAGGACATCTTCTATTCTTCCCTCCGGATGCACGAGGGATCTGTCAGCCATTTGCAAGACCATAGAGGTTGGTCTTGCGTTTCCTATCTTCAAATTTTCAAAAATTGATCTAGGCATAAGATTGATACTCGCTCCCAAATCGCATAAAGCTTTCGCTTGCCACTCATTACCAATGGAGATGGGAATAGTAAAACTCCCAGGATCAAGTAACTTCGGTGGTAACTTACTCTGGCATATCGCACTGCATTCTTCTGGCAAGCCTACCATTTCATTCTCAACACGAATGGTTTCTTGCTCCACAACCTACCTTGACGAGGACATCTTCTATTCTTCCCTCCGGATGCACGAGGGATCTGTCAGCCATTTGCAAGACCATAGAGGTTGGTCTTGCGTTTCCTATCTTCAAATTTTCAAAAATTGATCTAGGCATAAAATTGATACTCGCTCCCAAATCGCATAAAGCTTTCGCTTGCCACTCATTACCAATGGAGATGGGAATAGTAAAACTCCCAGGATCAAGTAACTTCGGTGGTAACTTACTCTGGCATATCGCACTGCATTCTTCTGGCAAGCCTACCATTTCATTCTCAAGATAACGGCGTTTGTTTGTGAGAGCTCTTTTCAGGAATTTCAAGTATTTTGGTACCCCCTTGATAGCCTCTAAGAAAGGTATATTAATATTGAGCTTACTCACCATATTCATGAATCTTTCATATTCAGCCGTATCTCCTTTCTTCTGAACTCTGGAAGGGAATGGTAGAGGAGGCCGGGTTTCTACAATATCTTTCTTTTTCGGCTTTTCCGGAGTCTTATCCACTTCTACCACTCCAGGTTCTTCATCCTTCTCTTCCACCTCCTCTAACGGTTTTTCTTTTCTAATTACTTATTTTTCTTTCATAACCAGGAAAGGTGGTGGTTGCAATTGCTTACCACTTCTGAGTGACATAGCGTTACAAGCTTCGTATTGTTTCGGTTCCTCCGTGTTACTTGGGGGTTGTCCTTGGGGACGCTGATTTATTTGTTTTTCCAACTGAGACACTTGTTTTTGAAGAATTTGAAACGCAGCTTCTTGTTCATTTACCTTTATATTGGTCTCTTGTAGCGCTTGGTTACTAATATTTGTTACGTTTACTATTGCGTGCAAATGTTCTTCTAGGTGTATTGCCTTTTGATCAGACTTCCGCATGAATTGGTTCAGTTGTTCCTCTATCCTAGATGATTGTTCTGCTATCCTAGACGACAGTTGGTTCATTTGGAGAGCTAATTCATTTCCAGCAACTGCACCTTCTTGAGGATGAGCAAGGAGTGCTTTCTGAACGAGAGTCTTTGTATAAGCATCATGTTGAACTTGACCTCGCTAATATTGATTCTTATAATAGTTTCCTTGGGGCCTCGATAGATAAGTTCCTGGATTATTCTTGTACTGATTACCATATCCTTGACCAGTTGAATAATTGTTACCTCGATTATTGATGAAGCATACCAATCTTGGATTATGAGGACAATCTTCCCACGTATGATCAACTGCGTTACACTTAGGACATAATTCAGGTTCTTGTACCACTTGAATATTAGCTCTTGTTTCAGAAACAGATAGTTGTTTAATCTTGTTCTCTAGAGTGGCAATTTTCGCATTCAACGTGATTTCTGTGTCTACACTCAAAGTACCTCATTCTGAAACTCGAACTGGTGATCTTGATGGTTTCCAACTCATCTCGTTCTTCACAATTCTATCCATGATAACCAGAGCTTGATCAGTTGTGACAATCATGAGACCACCTTGGCACATAGCATCTATTTTGTCTTTCGCAGCTTCACCTAAACTTCGATAAAATATCCCAAGCTGTAATTCAAGAGAGTACCCATGTAATGGGCACTTGCATAATAAGGATTGAAAACGAGTCCATGCAACACCTACAGTTTCTCCTGGCTCTTGGCGAAAATTAACAATATCTAATTTCCCACTAAGTCGAACACTTTGAGGATAGTACCTGTCGAAAAAGGCTGTCTGAAGTTGATCCCAAGTCACAATCGCGTTGTGTGGTTGTTGATCATACCACTCACTCGCTCCTCCGGTGAGGAAGAATGGAAACATATGAAAGTACATTTGTTCTTGGATTACTCCAGGAGTGACATATGCATCACAGATTTTCATAAACTTGTACATAGCACGAATAGGATCTTCACGAGCTGCACCACTATAATGTCCAACGGTTGTAAACTGATTAATCATCCCTGTGTCTGGTCTGAATCGGATTCCTTGAATCGCGGGAGGACGGAGTTCTAGTGGTGGTATACGAAAAGGTCCATGGTTGTGAGGTTGGAAGATCTGTGGTCCCTGATCTTGAAGTACTCCACCATTATTGTTGACCTGATGTTGATTTCCATGAGGAACTGATAATTGGACTCCTACCGGTGGAATTGGTAATACTGGTAGAGCTATTGGAAGACCGTTTTCATTCAACTGAATCACGGGATCTTGAGCATTAAATTCTGCCATTGCTTCTTCACTTTCCTTTGCTTGAGCTTCTCTCCTTCTTTTGTTTGCTTCTCGTACTAGACCTTCGGGATTGTCAAGGATGATGATACTCCAAACATATACCAAAAACCTGTAAATCTGAAAAAGAAAGAACAACCCAAAGCGTAAAACTGAAAAATAAAAATGAAAACTAAACTAAAAACTAGCAACTAAAACACTTACGGCTAACACCGTGGTCACACGCTACCGTCCCCGGCAGCGACACCAAAAACTTGGTGTCTCCTAGTGTGTTCTAAATAAACAAACCTAAAAAGGCAAGACACGTACCGCAAGTGTACGGGTCGTCCAAGTAATATCCGGTAAATGTGATTTCGATCTCAGGGACGGATTAGGTATGATTTAAAGTGTTATGCAATAAATGGAAATAGTTGCTTGAATGAAAATTGAAAATAAAAGAAATAGATTTTTATTTTGTTTTTGTTTAAAGGAGTAAAGTGCAATTAAATTAAATATTAAACTAAATTAAGACTAATGCAAGAAAGTAAATATGAAGAGACTAAAAGATGAGAGAAACATAATGTCTAGTATTAGGTCTGATCTGACAACCCAACCTAGCTAGATAATCACTATGGTTTAGTTCTGGTGAATATTTACCAATGACAGGAAAAGTTTGCTTAGGAAGCCTTATTGACACAGGTAAATCCTATTTGAAACTACCGATAGCGAATTGGGACCGATTAGGGAAATACTACATAATTCACCCTTACATGTTTAGAACGGCAAAACTAGTGGGGATTACATGCTAATAACTCGAGCTATATTCTCATATCACTTCTCTTTCATATTTATTTTCTTTCTTTTAATACTTAGTTTTAAATTAGTTAATCAAACAAACACCTATTTGTCTTTACTTTTATTTGCGTTTCGTTGTCCTCGCTTTAATTATTTACACTTCGTATTTGCATAAGATTCTCCTAACCTTCGTAGTCTCTGCGGAACGAATCTTAATCTTTTAACTAAAACTTGCATACAATCTGTATACTTGCAGAACCGTGTAGCTTTAGGGTGTTATTTGCAGGTTATTTATATCTTATTTTATCACACCCTAGGCCCCACCAAGTTTTTGGCGCCGCTGCCGGGGACTACATCGTTAATCCTTGAAGCTATGGAATACAAGAGAAAGTGCTCAATCCTTGGGAAGAATAAGAAATTGCCTGGAGCCACCATTGAAAAACCCATCAATCTTGATGAGGTTACTGAAGAATCAAAAGAAAAGGCACCAACACAACCACTACTGAAGAAGTTAACTGCTAGAATGTCCATACCATCGAGGAGGCCTTTGAAAAAGATAAAAATCCAAGACCAAGGTTCTTCTACCTCTTCCTCTGAAATTGTTTATGATCTTCCTCCTTGGGCTCTCAAGTTACAGAACGAAATAGAAAGATTACGAGAAGATAACAGAGAACTTTGGATAGAAGTCATACAGATGGAATCACAGATAGAAGATTTGACCTTGACAAGGGATATTGATAGTTATACCGATCCTTCAGCTTCGGATGAGGAGGATGATATGATGGATCTCTATGGCCAGCCAGGTAGGTCATTCTAATTTTTCTTAATAGCTTGTATGCATTAGGTAGTTTAGTTAGTTTTATTTTAAATTTTACTTTTCTTGAGTCTTTTTCGAGTCGTGGGGACACGGCTCACTTTTGAGTTGGGGGTGGGGATTCGTTGTCCTCATCTTGTTTTCGTTTTTGCATAAAATTTAAAAATTTTAGGTTGAATTAAGGCATAGAATATCTTGAATGTACCTATTTCAGCATGATTTTATTAGGTCAATGATAGTAAGTCATATGTTTTAGAAAGATGCAACAAATTTGTTTACATGCATGTATGAAAACAGGAAATAAAGGATAGAAAAGTTAATAAGCAATGCTAAGAATTCACGTTGAAACTTAGGAATAGTTATTTGGTGTGTAGAACGTGAGGTTTAAAATTAGTTGAAAACCCACTTGTCTATGAACTAATAATGAAAACGTAACGAAATCCGGTAGTTAGAAAAATGACTAAGGCAGTTCTTTCATGATAAAACACTTGAAGCCTTTAGACGTTCTCACCCTTTTTGTTTGATATTATTGTTATTTATCCGTCTTAGCCCCTCTGAGCCTTTCTAAAGCCTTTATTGAAACACATTATAATCCATACCCTAGTTGTAGGACTTATCTATATGACCCGCACTCGAATCGCAAAACCTGAGACAAACTCGTTTTAGAGCTTGATTTTGGGGTGGTGGGATTCATAATTAGGGAACATTGGGTTTTGGGAATTATCTTTGTGATTTTATTGATGATGAAATTGTTATTATTGTAACCCTTTGCCGGGGTAATAGTGAATGGAAAAGAAGCTACAAGCTAATTTTGACAATAAGGGCATAAAAAGAATATATATATGAAAAAAATAGTATGATATCTCAACATCGAAAAGAGAATCATAACTATACAAAAGAAAAAAGTGATGTGAAAAGAAAATATATATTCGGACCGGCAAAGTGAATTTTATATCATCAAAGGTTTTAAATGGGATTATTGGGGATGCACGGTAAAATGCATCAATAAATTGGGTTGAGTGAGAACATCTTCGAGTGAAAACTCAAGCTCTAGGGCGATTCGTTGATGGCTAGTGAGGAGAGAGCCAAAAACTCACTTTTCATTATCCAAATATACCACACCCGTCCTTAAGCCAAGTTATAACCAAGACCTTAGGATTTCTAACTACTAGATGGAGAAACAATTGAGCTATTAGGTAGTAGGTAAGTGGACAATTGGATGCTGTATTTGGGACCTATGAACAACCTATAGCCATTAACCTGAACTATGTTATCATCCTCTCCTTCTAGCATTGCGAAATTAATCTTAACTTGAATTTATGGATTGTTGATTACATGTATATTAAGCATCTTTGTGCATTATTTCTTAAGCATTACTACATGAGACTTTTTTAGATATTTTTCTTTAGGATCATTCATTATGTTCTGTTCTTATTCTCCTCCGACTTCTTCTTGTTTATTTTGACTACCCTACTGTTCTTTACTTCTATTATATCGGGACGATACAACTTTGAGTTGGGGGTCTTGTTTTCTCCTCATTTGTGATAATAAAATATACTTATGAGACATCATTTTAGGCTTATTTATTAGTTTATAGGTCGATTTTAGCTTAGTTTAGTGCACTTTCCTATTTTGGGTCTTGATTTAGTAACATAATATTTTTAGAGCATATTGGGTTTAATTGTTTATTTAGTGTGAAGCTTTAAAGATAATTATGGAGATTAATTAGAGTCCAAGTCAAAGACAACAACTTATGGAAAGAGATTTACATGGAAATTGGAGATAAAGGTAACAAAGGCTAAAAACATGGAAAAGGAAAAGCTGCCTAATCTAATTTCTGCAGCACACGCCTAAAGAAGTGGTAATTACTCCTACAAGGAAGCCTATTTTGGAAGATTCCTTTCATCGGGACAAAGATAGTTATGTTACGATTCTTTTCGTATCTTATGGAACTCAAACCGACCAATAACGAAGAAGATATGCCCAAAACGGTCCAGCAGTGTTTATCTTTATTTCCTTACGAATTTGAGTTGGGCTTGGAGTCTATTACTTGGCCTTATCTCCAAGAAACGAATTAGGTCAACCTATACACCATAAATACAGCCTCTTAACACTCTTAAATCATCCTTGGTGAAACCTTAAACCAAGAGGAAGCTTACAACACAAGAGAGAAGCCTGGAAGTAGTTGTTCATCATTATGTCTTCTTCTACCTTTAAATTTGTAATTTCTTTCTTTTCTTTCATGAACTAAATTTCTTTAGCTTGAGTTTTAGCAATAATGTATGAACCCTAGTTTTGAGTTGACATCTATCTAATTTGGGAATTTAATGTTTTAAATAGAATTATAGTTTTTATTCTCTGTTTATGTGTTTGGAATTATATTCTATGTTCTTGTGGACTGCAGCCATTAGAATTACCATCTAGTAATTAGGTCACCATTGACAACGGTGTTTAATTGCATGTTTAGCACATAACGTCTAGTATTAGGTCTGATCTGACAACCCAACCTAGCTAGATAATCACTATGGTTTAGTTCTTGTGACTTTTTACCAATTACAGGAAAAGTTTGCCTAGGAAGCCTTATTGACACAGGTAAATCCTATTTGAAACTACCGATAGCGAATTAGGACCGATTAGGGAAATACTACATAATTCACCCTTACATGTTTAGAACGGCAAAACTAGTGGGGATTACATCCTAATAACTCGAGCTATATTCTCATATCACTTTTCTTTCATATTTATTTTCTGTCTTTTAATTCTTAGTTTTAAATTAGTTAATCAAACAAACATCTATTTGTCTTTACTTTTATTTGCGTTTAGTTGTCCTCGCTTTAATTATTTACACTTGGTATTTGCATAAGATTCTCCTAACCTTTGTAGTCTCTGCGGAACGAATCTTAATCTTTTAACTAAAACTTGTATACGATCTGTATACTTGCAGAACCGTGTAGCTTTAGGGTGTTATTTGCACGTTATTTATATCTTATTTTATCACACCCTAGACCCCACCAAGGGGCATCAAACGAAGGTTAGTAGACTTTCATAGCCTTACTCGTTGTTGGGGAGGCTATATTCGCAAATCTTGATAGAGGTAACGCGTCTAACTTTGAAAGACGTTAAATAAAAGTGATCTACAGGAGATAACCCGCAAATTTTTTTATGTTTTATGTTTTTAATTAATGTTTAGTTTAGTTTTTTTAGTTGATATTTAATTCTTGAGAAAGGTATTAGTGTTTTTGATTATCAGGTACCAAGAAAAATCGAGATTGGAAGGAAAAGAAAATTTTGGAGCATATTTTGACCTAGCCACCGGCTAGTGATGACTCCTTATTTGTTATAATTATTAGCCCATTGGAGACATCCTTTTAGGTGAATATTTGACTTATTTGATAGACTTTTATGCTTATTTCGTCATATTACACTTTCTCCCCTTGGAATTAGACTATTTGCATTTTTAGAGTTTTTGTGCGTTAATTTAATTATTTTTATTGCAAAGTTAGTAGGTTCTTGAATTTCATGAAAAACCACTAAAAGGAGGAGAAGTGAGAATTAAAGTCTTAGATTAATTTTTTAGTGTGTTAGGAAGTATTTTATTCGAGATTCTAATTTTAGAGTGCACTTTCTTATTTCTAGTCTTGAATTATTGATTTATTAATTTTTAAAGCATATGCGGTTTAATTATTTATTTATTGTGAAGCTTTAAAGATATATGGTAATTAATTAGAGGCCAAGTCAATTCTAAGAAAATAAGGAAATAAGATCTTGAAGGAATCTGGAGATAGAAGGAAATAGAGTTCTATTAAGAAAATGAAAAGCTGTCAAATGAATCTGAATTTCTGCAGCTACGTCTAAATTAGTGATGATAACTCAAAATCCGAGACGATTCTGGAATATCCCTTTCATGGGTAGATAGATAATTCCGTGAGGATTCTTTTGATATCTTACGGGCCAAAAACAGTCCCGTAACGAAGAAGATATGATCAAAACAAGTCAGCAGTAATTATCTTTGTCTACTTACGAATTTGAGTTGGGTTTGGACTCTTTTACTTGTCTTCCACTCCAAGTAAAACGAACTAGGTCTTCCTAGAACCTATAAATACACACCTTAGACCTCATTATTCAGCACCTCTCATATTTTATTCAATTCATAACATCCTTAGAGAGAGAGTCAAACACTTCATAGAATTACACAAAAGGCTTAAGGTTTTCAAGTCAGAGCAAGAAGGCAAGGAGAAGCTAGTGCTGGGGGAATTCTATTATTCCACAACAGCCAACCAAACATTTTGGTTATCAATTTCTTTTTAGTAATTGAATATGATGTCTTTCTATTTAATTTCAGTATCTAATTTTGCTATGAGCTAAACTTTTATATACTTGAGAATCGCAATAAAGGGATGAACCCTAATTAATTAATCTATGTTTTGAATTTGGGATTTTCATGATTTAAATTGAATTGAGACTTATATATTGGATATTACTTTGTTCTTAATCGCTATTTCTTTTCGGTACAACTAGAAATAGCTTTTAGTATTTGTGCTATTCACTTTAGTGGCGAAGTGATCATCCGACAGGGGGGTTTGAATACAGACTTAGGTATTACCCGTGTAATGTCTGTTATTGACCGACAAGCTTAACTGATTACATAGCCAAAGAGGTAAATTCTTATCATCCTAAGAGGCATATTCACCCATATAGGGGTTTATAGTACTTTAGGATAGCTCCTAGGTCCACCCGACAGGGGGCTAGGAGACATTAGAGTCCCGACTAATATTATAATACCAATTCTACCCTTAAACAAGCATAGGTTACGATAATTAGGAGGATTCTTTGCGAGACTCAAATATCTCTCATCTCTGAAATTAGTCAATTTTATTTGAATTATTGTTCTAGTTAATTTACTTTTAGTCTTTATTTTATTTGCATCTTTTAATTTAGAAAACCAAACAAAAATCTTATATTATTTTTCTGTTGAGCAATTATTCTTACTACTTGATTAATATTTGGGTTGAACCTAATTCGTCCTGAGAACGAACTTGATTATCATATATTACTTGGGACAACTGTACACTTGCAGTTAGTGGTTCCTTTTATTTATTGCATTATTTTCTAACACACCAGGACCCACCAAGTTTTTGGCGCCGCTGCCGAGGACGGTAGCGTGTGACCCCGGTGTTAATCCTTTAGTAGTTTTAATTGTTTATTTATTTTTTCATTTTTACGCTTGTTTTTTGTTTTTGTTTTCTTTTACATGACTTTATATTCAGGTAATGATCAAGAGATTTTATTGAAGATGTATAGAGGATATTACCCAGATCCCGATCCATTCGACTTTGGGGAAGACTCTTCGGGACAACAACAATGGGGTAGTAACTTCTACCAACAACCTTATCAATACCCGCAAGATCAAGAATGGAACAATCAATGGATCGGGAATAATCAACAACAACCAGCATATCACTATCAACAAGAGCATGAATGGAATAACGAGTGGGTTGAAAACGTTCAACATCCTCCACCTTCACCACTAAGTGCTGAAATAGATAGATCACTTAAACAACTCATGCGCCTATATGAAAAAATACCTGGGGCAGTGGAGAAAAAGGATTCAGAGCAAGTATGGAACAACCAATGGGTTGAAAACATTCAACACTATCCGAAAGAGACACTTCAAGAGACATTTTCTAGAGTTCAGCGCCTAGAAGGGGAAACTAAGGCAGAAGAGGAAGAAAGAAGAGCCATCCGGGCATCCACACAACAGATTCTAGACTAAATGGAGTTTAGATATAATTCTCATGACTTTGCTAATAGTAACATGACTTATGAAGATTCCACTCCCCTGAGGGATGGAAGAGATCAACCTGAAGAAGTAGTTGAGGAGGAGGTGTTGAAGGAAGATATTAGTGATAGTGATATGACCACCTTGCCGGTTACAAATGAAGATCACCATGTGGTTGAAAATTTTCTTAGCATGGTGGAAGAAGGAGTAGCAACGAAAATCCCAGAAATTTAACTGAGATTTCTATTCCTATGGTGTGTGCACATGATCAAGATATAGAACGTACAACGGAAGAAACGGTGATCGAGATTAGAAATATTCCACAACAAAAACATGATGAGGTAATAGTGGAAGATTGGGTTGAAGCCGAAGACGAATGTGAAGTGGTATCAATTGAAGAGATAAAGGTTCACAATAAAATAGAAATTGGATCTCTGCCACAAAAAGTTCACCAATCACCATCTCCACCACAAATCATCATTAGAGATGAAAAATCGGAATCACCTCTATTACTAAAAATGATCAATAGGTGCTACGCAAGAAAGGTGCTACACCGCGAGAGTAAAGCGGCAAGGAGGAGCACCTACCCACCAATTTTTTAAGAGGAACGCGAGAATGAAAAGAATTAAAATGAGCTTATACCACGGAGGATGGTCATATATTATCAAGTGGTGGAAAACGAGTTTCGCCATGAGAGCAAGGAGGCGAAACGAAGATACTACCCTCTCCCTTTCAGAGATCGATTGAACAAAATTCTAAGGGGGAAGGTTCTAAAGCTTACATGCCAAGGACGAGCCAAATTTAAGCGGAGGAGAACCGCAAAGGCCTCAATACCATCTTCATGGAAGGTAACGCGCCAAACTTAAAGACGTTATAAACAAAAGTGCTTCTTGGGAGACAACCCATGTTTAATTTGCTTTCTGTTTTTCAATTCCTATTGTATAATTATAAGTAATCATCGAGTCTTGATGTCTACTTTTAAAAGAAATGAGAAAGGTAGTGTGTTAATGGTGCATGAATTGAGTTTGGGGTGCTAAGGAACGAAACAGAATAAACTCTGTAGCACTGGCCGGTATACCGCCGAAATCCCCGGTATACCGGCAGAGGATAACACAATCCCTTGGGTATTTGACTCGGGTTTATTGCCGAGACGAGAAAAAAATAAAAGCTCCGGACCGGTATACCGGCTAGGAGGAAAACACGAGCCCTCGGGTTTTTTGACGAAGGTACTATTACGGGACCGGCTAGCCGGTCATCTGACCGGTATGCCGGCCCGCTGTTTCGAGAAAAAAAAAAGAGAGAGAGAAGAAAAAATCTGGACAGAATCAGAGAAAAGTTCAAGTTCCAACATAAAGAGTAAAACAGGTCAAAAGAAGAGAGGACATCTAGCTGTGGTAAATTCAATGGGTAAAATGGTTCCAGCTTTTGTAAAGAAGATACCACAACCTCTACAGATTGAGAGTCCTACATTCGAAGAAAAAGAAGAAGCTTCAAAAGCCTTTTTAGCTTCTGCGAAGAAAGACTTACAAGAACTTTCTTTTGCTTATGAGAGAGTATTTAAAGAAGATGTTGGTAAATGTGAATACCAGAGAATCTTGGAGATAGGTAAAAGATTGTGTTGGTCTACATTCATGGTAAGACGTTCAAATTTATGTGTTGTAGTGTCTGAATTCTATTTAGGCCTCTTTAGCCAAGATAGTAAAGGTTGTGTTTCAGTTAGAGGCAAGTTAGTTCCTTTTACAATTGAAGAGATTCGAAACCACTTCCAGTTCAAGAAATTAGTTGGACCATGTAAGTATAGAGAAGCGGTGGAAAATATCAAGACTTTCGATTAGAAACTACTTTTTGAGCATGTCTTAGATAAAGAGAAAGTGCAAACACATAAGGCAGAATTTAAAGAACCTTGTCCATACAAATATCTCCAACCTAATACAAGATTTTGGCACAATTTCCTTACAACTAATGCCTTTGGAAACACGAGAAATTCAGATGTACCTAAGAAGAACGTAGTCTTTCTAAATTATATTTTAAGGGGAGAAGAAGTGGATGTGTCACAGTTGATCTTTGAGGAGGTGATGCGATTTTTGGTCTCTCCTACTTTGTTATTTAATGTGAAATACCCTTCTATGATCACGTGCCTTGTTCGGAAAGTGAATGTGATTCCGGGTGAAGAAGAGAAATTAGAGAATAAGATGAGTAATAATATTGACAATGCTTGAATCAAGACAATTTTGAGAGGAGCGGGAATAACGCAAGTTTCAAAAGAATAAATGGATCGTATTTGGCCAGAAAAGATGGAGGAGCGACTGAATAAAGTCGAAGAAACTCAAACTTTATTGGCCAATGATGTGGCACAAATCAAAGCTAACCAAGTGCACATCATGACACTCCTTGAGCAATTAAAGAAAGATCCAATAAATCCTATCTTGGATGTCGATAATGTGAGTCAGTAACCTCGAGAGTATGTTCTCTTTCTTCCTTACCATTTATGTATATGCTTTATCTGCTTGTTTTAATTTCTTTTTAGAGTCTTTTTCGAGCCGTGGGGACGTGCCTCATTTTTGAGTTGGGGGTGTGAGGATTCGCTGTCTCTCATCTCCCATTTTATGTGATTTTTTGTTCTAGGTAGAAATTAAAATATTTGATACATGGGAATAAGATGTAGAGTGTGTTTAATAATATAAAGTAGTATGTTTATGAGCTAATTTATTTTGTATGCTTTGAGTATTTGCAGGAATACACACATTAATAGTAAAGAATAGATTAGTGAGAAATGCGATAGAAAGTATGTTCGATCTCAAGGAGCCATGAGTAGTGTGTAGGCCGTGAGATACAAGCTAGTTGATAAACCCATTTGATGAATGTGATAAAGATAAGAGAATGAAGAAATTGCATAGTTTAGAAAGTGATTAAGGCGGTTCTTTCATAAGCCCCTTGTTACCTTTTTAACTTGTTGTCCATTTAGTATATTATATATCC
This sequence comes from Nemophila menziesii, assembly GCA_029959085.1. NCBI lineage: Eukaryota > Viridiplantae > Streptophyta > Magnoliopsida > Boraginales > Hydrophyllaceae > Nemophila > Nemophila menziesii. Next base: position 2,466,596 of record JARWIR010000044.1, read on the forward strand.
TTCTCAACCCCTTCTAGCCTTTCTAAAGCCTTTTTATTAGCCACATTATAAGACATATCCCTTTAGATTATAGGAATTTTCCATATGACCCGCAGTCGAATCGCGATGCATAGACAATTGTATTAGAGCTTGAGTTTGGGGTTGTGGGTCCACCCTTATTGGAATTATTATTGGGTTGGGATTTTTGAGCTTATTAATTGTGCTATGTTTGTATTTTTATGATGATTTACCATTATTATTTTGTAACCCTTTGTCGGGGTAAGAGTAAATGAAAAAAAAGCTATGAAAGCATGAAAAGAAAAAGAAAAAAATTATATGAGAAAAAATAGCATGATATCTCAACATAAAAAAGATAGTCATAGCTATACAAAAGGAAAAATTGATATGAAAAGAATTTATATCTTTTGACAGCCAAAGTTGAATTTTTATGTGAACATCTTTATTCTTTAATTCGGTTATTGGGGATACTACTTTCTGTATCAAGGAAACCATTAGGTTGAGTGAGAACATTTTACGAGAGTAACTCAAGCTCTAGGGTTATTCGAAGATGCCTAGTGAGGAGAGAGACAAAATCTCTGGTGGGGCCTAGGGTGTGATAAAATAAGATATAAATAACGTGCAAATAACACCCTAAAGCTACACGGTTCTGCAAGTATACAGATCGTATGCAAGTTTTAGTTAAATAATTAAGATTCGTTCCGCAGAGACTACGAAGGTTAGAGGAATCTTATGCAATAATCAAGTGCAATAAATTAAAGCTAGAACAACTAAACGCAGATAAAAGTAAAGACAAATAGATGTTTGTTTGATTTTCTAATTAACTAGATTAAACTAAGAATTAAAAGACAGAAAATAAATATGAAAGAGAAGTAATATGAGAATATAGCTTGATTTATTAGCATGTAATCCCCACTAGTTTTGCCTTCTAAACATGTAAGAGTGAATTATGTAGTATTTCAATAATCGGTTCCAATTCTCTATGGGTAGTTTAAAATAGGATTTACCTGTGTCAATAAGGCTTCCTAAGCAAACTTTTCCTGTAATTGGTAAATAGTCACAAGAACTAAACCATAGTATTTATCTAGCTAGGTTGGGTTGTCAGATCAGACCTTGTACTAGACGTTATGTGCTAAACATGTAATTAAACACCGTTGTCAATGGTGACCTAACTACTAGATGGTAATTCTATATGGTCGCGATCCACAAGAACACAGAATATAAATCCAAACACATAAACAATGAATAAAAGCTATAATTCGATTTAAAACATTAAATTCCCAAATTAGACTGATGTCAATCAAAACTAGGGTTCATACATATATGCTAAAACTCAAGCTAAAGAAATTTAGTTCATGAAAGAAAAGAAAGAAATTACAAATTTAAAGGTAGAAGAAGACATTGTTGATGACAGCTCCTTCCAGACTTCTCTCTTGTGTTGTAAGCTTCCTCTTGGCTTAAGGTTTCACCAAGGATGATTTAAGAGTGTTAAGAGGCTGTATTTATAGTGTATAGGTTGACCTAATTCGTTTCTTAGAGATAACTCTAAGTAATGGACTCCTAGCCCAACTCAAATTCGTAAGGAAATAAAGATAAACACTGCTGGACCGTTTTGAGTATATCTTTTTCGTTATTACTCGGTTTTTGCTCCATAATATACCAAAAGAATCGTCACAGAATTATCTATGTCCCCATGAAAGGAATCTTCCAAATTCGGCTTCCTTGTAGGAGTAATCATCACTTCTTTAGGCGTGTGCTGCAGAATCTCAAATTTAGGCAGCTTTTCCTTTTCCATATTTTTAGCCTTTGTTTCCTTATCTCCACTTTCCATGCAAATATCTTTCCATATGTTGTAGTCTTTGATTTGGAATCTAATTAATCGCCATAATTATCTTTAAAGCTTCACACTAAATAAACAATTAAACCAAATATACTCTAAAAATATTATGTAACTAAATCAAGACATAATATTATCTTTAAAGCTAGCTTATTTGGCCATGGCTCTGTCTCTTAAGTAAGAGGTACAGTGTTCGAACCCCGCAGGCGGCAGAAAGTTATTAGAGTTTTGAAAGTTCTCTCAAGTGAGAGGTACATGGTTCGAATCCCGCAGGCGGCAGAAAGTTATTAAATTTTGGAAAAGTTCTCTCAAGTGTGAGAGGTACATGGTTCGAATCCCGCAGGCGGCAGAAAGTTATCGAATCTCGCAAGCGGAAGAAAAAGTTATTAAAAAAAAAATTTGGAAAGTTTCCTCCCCAGAACATGGGAAACCTAGTTCTGAATTGCCTGGAGGTATGGTTGGGGAGGCAGTCATATCTTCCGGGGGACTAGTCGGGTGTAAGCCCGAGAACCCTCGTCATAAAAAAAAATAATACTCAAAATAGGAAAGTGCACTAAACTAAGATAAAATCAACCTATAAACTAATAAATAAGCCTAAAATGATGTCTCGGAAGTATATTTTATTATCACAAATGAAGAGACATAAAGACCCCCAACTAAAAGTTGTATCGTCCTGATACAATAAAAGTAAGAACAGTAGGGTAGTCAAAATAACAAGAAGAAGTCAGAGGAGAATGGTGGTCCTTTGTGTGTTCTAAAATAAAAGCAAATAATAATCGAACCACAACCGCAAGTGTACGGTTGTCCCAAGTAGTATAACTGATAATACAGATTCGTTCCAAGGACGGGATGGTTGATCACAATGTCTAACAAATAGTGATTGATGCACTTATGAAAATAAAAGATAATAATATGTTTGTTTGGTTTTTGTGATTAAAGCTAATGAATGAAAGACAAATAATTAAATGCAAATAAAACTAAGACGCAAGTAAAATGATGTAAAACGCAATATGAGAAGGTAGCACTTGAGAACGCAAGGAACCTCCCAATCTTATTTCCTAACTTATGTTGTTTAAGGGCTAAATTGGTCAATTACAATGGTCGGGATTCTAAATTCCTTATACCCCCGTCAGGGTGGACTATAAGGCGATCCTAAAGTGTCACTAGTCCCGTCAGGGTAAATATGATCCACCGTTGGATGTTTAAGTTTTATTACCTCATTGGCCCTAGAATTAGCTAAGTTCGTCAGAATCAATAGCTTCTATCCTAGATTGAATAAATGGTTCTGTATTTAAACCCTCCGTCAGGATGATCCAATTGCCACTAATTGGAATAGCCTAAATACTAACACCTGTTCCTAGTTCATGACGCTAAAAACAGTAAAATAATCTCAATTTATTGAAAAGAGTAAAAGACCCAATCTAATTTAATTTAACATAAACCCAAATTCAACATTCGTTATTTCATAAAATTAGGATTCACCCATTGTTTGTTCTCAAGCACTATGAAAAGCTTAGCTCATATTAAAAAGAAAAACTAAATTAAAAGAAATAGAATTCATATTTGATTACAAAATTAAAGATAAAAAGAACCTAATTTCCGGAATTGGAATGACTACGAACGGAGATATAGACCCTCTCCAGCTCTTGTAGCTTCTTCTTTCTTCCTTCTGTTGCTTCTCTCTGGTGTTTAATCTTGTGGAATGTGAATTGTCTGAAAAATAGAAGTCCAGACCTCCTTTTATAAGCATAAATTCGTACTAGGGCTTGGACCAGAAAAGAAAACACTAATTAAATGTCCAAGCCCACTTTCTAAGCCCAAAATCCCGTAACTGTTGATACACCTTCACTAAAACGGCTTTTCCCGATGCGTTATGACTCCGATTGACCTCATTCCAGTTGCTAAAGTTCCGTAACTTGATAAGGAATGTTTTCTCTTCAAAGGTCAGCGGCTAAATCATCGCTTAAGAACCTCGAAATCAGCACTCTATGGCCTGGAAAATGGATTTTCAGTTCTAAAAATAATATCTTCGGGATTTATCTTCAAGTCTTGACTCTAATTCACGATCTTTGACTTTCTCCTCGGAATCCTCTCCTAGCTAACATCTAAAACCTGTAAACTTTACACTAAAAATACCAATTTTACGCGCAAAAGTTTAATAAATAAAAAATGCTAGAAATAAAAAGGGAATTCCGGATTATTGCATGTTTAGTCCAAAAGTCTATCAAATTAATTAAATAGACACCAAAAATGATGTCTCCCAAGGGTCGAAAATAAGAACAATTAGGGAGACATCAAGACCCCCAACTCAAACCTTTGTCGTCCCGACAAAGTAAAACAAAACAAAGGGGTAGAAGTAAGCGTATAAACAAATAGAAGCTAGCAAATAAACCCTAAAGCAATTCTCAAAATAAATCTCATATATCAAACTCTAGAAACTAATATACACATACACTAATCATGCAACATCAAACATAAATAATCTCAATCATAAAATTAAATTTGCAATGCTTTGAAGGTTACACTTGTACTCATCTCTGTATGATGGCTATAGGGTGGTCATCAATCCTAAATCGCTTTGAACGCTCCACCTAGTGTATTCCCTATCAACAGAATAATAAATTCACTATGCACTTAGGAATCACGAGGTCTTTACGGTTATAATATTGGCTTAAGGACGGGTGTGGATGTATATTTGGTAAATTTGAAGTGAGCTTTTGGCTCTCTCCTCACTTACCATCAACAGTGTCCTCGAGCTTGAGTTAACGCTAAAAAATGTTCTCACTCACCCATATACGCAACAATTTAGCGTCCCATGTCTACCCACTATTAACAAGATGATTTTCAGAAAAATTCCACTTTGCCGGGTCCTCGAGCCTTCTTTTTCTTTTCTTTTTCTCTTTTTTTTTTGTGTACAGAAGCAAACCGGGTTCCCGGTTTTGACGAATCCCGGTTCCCGGTTCCTACTGTATGAATTTTCAACTTTTTTCATTTTTTCTTTCTTTTTCATTTTTCTTCATTCCCGGCAAAGGGTTACAAGTATATATCATCTGCAATTGTGCTACAATACAAAGCACATCGATCCCAACCCATTAAATTCCCCATAAGTGGTCCCACCACCCCAAACTCAAGCTCGAGACATGTCTCAGGATTGTGATTCAAGTGCGGGTCATATGGTCATGCCTAATAATCTAAGGGATAATGGCTTATATCGTGGCTACAAAGAAAAGGTTAAAGGCTCAAAGTGGGCTAAGACGGATAATCATTAATACAAGGGATAGAAGGCTAAAAAGGCACAAATGGCTAACAAAGAACTGCCCCTATCATTTTCCTAAGTACATAGCTTGTCTTTAGTTCATATCTAGGTGGGTTCTCTACTAATTAGGATTTCACGTTCTACACACCAAACATATTCCTTGAGTACAAGCTTACTTCATTTGCATTGTTCATTAATTTTTCCTATCAATTACCTATGTTCGCATGCAATTGTAAGTGCGTTTTATATCAATCCCTAAAGTCCACTATTTACTATCATAGATTTATCAAGAGTATGCTTAAAGGGATATTTAAAAATTTCTACAGTCAAACGCAACTCCGAAAATTCTTTTATTGAAAGCAAATAAAACAAATAACACATAAAAACTGGGATGAGGCAACGAACCCCACCCCAAACTCAAAAATGAGTCGTGTCCCCACGACTCGAAAAGACTCAAAGCAATAAAATAATATACACTAAATGAGAAGGGATAGAAAACGTATCTTAACCAGCGCGAGGCTGGTTGTCGGTGTTGCGTCCCTGAACTTTATCTCGCGTCTAGACATCGTAAATTTTGCTTTGAACAAATAAAGTTCAACTTGTTTGTAACGTTTCCCAATATAGCGCGCCTCGTATCCCGATTCTCTTCCAACACCCTGATTTTCGATTCCAACTCATCATCGAATCATTTTCTTCCTCACTTTCAGGTTCCTCAATCACTTTCCTCTTCTTCGGATTAGCCTTAATTTGAACCTCTTCAGTCTTGTGTTTGAAACGTGAAATAGGAATCTCTATAGCTTGTTCTTGAATAGCACCAAAGGCGTTTCTGTTTCTTGGAGAATTCCTTCGATAAGCACACATGAAGACGGTTTTTATAGGCATCTCTTTCCACCCCAAACTCAAAACTTCAAATAGTGAGAAGCTAAGGCTTAGAACTTTGATGTTTTGAGGCTTAAGACTTGAAGATTATGGTGGAATATGAGATGGGTAAAGGCTAATTGATGCGGGGGAAGAGGGAATTGGATTTAAGTTGAAGATTGGATGAAGAACAATCGGAGGAAAGTGGGAATTTTATCGTATTTTGGATGGGAGATGAGTTGCTTGCATGTTTTTGTGGTGAAAGAGAGTAAGATTTGAGGATTGTGTAGTTGTAGATGATGATGTTCAGGAAATTCTGGGTTTTGGGAGTGTTAATGGAGGTTGGGTTGAAGAGAGAGGTAAAAATATAGGGCTAAAAAGCTGAAACGGCCCTGTCACAGATGCAAACCGGGTTCCGGTTTCGAAAATCCGGGTTCCCGGTTCCGCGACGCTGTGACGGCGCGGAAAAAATAAAAATACTCTTTTTTTTTCTTTTTTTTTTTACCTCGAGACGCACCAAAACGCTGGACCCAAGACGCGGGGTCAGAACTTTTGCTCGCAAAAACCGGGTTCCCGGTTCTGAAGAATGCGGGTACCCGGATTTTCTCGATGGCGCGAGTCAAAACGCGCCAAAACGCAGCATCCCAAAACGCTGGACCAGAGAATTTCACCACTTACAGCTCCGAAACCGGGTACCCGGTTTTGCCAAATGCGGGTACCCGGATTTGTGTCGATGGCGCGAGTTCAAACGCAGCAAAACGCAATCACCAAGACGCTGGGTCAGAAATTTCCAGAAGTTACAGCACCAAAACCGGGTTCCCGATTTCGAAAAACCGGGTACCCGGTTCCGACGGTGTGTCGTGATCCAAGACGCCAAGTGTTGCGTTGAAAAGGTTGGTACCAGCTCCAAAACCGGGTTCCCGGTTTCTCCTGGACATCCAACCTATTTTTCTCCTAATTTCGCTTCATCGACCCCAAACTCATGACCTTTTTACCCCTGAAATCATCAAAAACAACTACCCTTCCTCATTTCTTAATAATAAACACTAAAAGTACGAAAATCAAACTAATCTAAATTGCAAAAATTTAAAAACTCAGCTAATATACAAAGAATTGGCTTTTGTTTAACGTCGTTAAGCTCGACGGGATACCTCATTCATTAGTCATTGACATAACCTCCCCAGCAGTGAGTGAGGTTGTCGATATTCGCAACTCGAAATTTGCATCCCTTAGCTTTTATTCCCACTAGTTTATCTGAGATAACTTTCGCGACCATGAATGGTCCTAGCCAAGAACTTTTGGGTTCACGTACCTTTGGATGGGGGTTTGGTTTCTTCATAACTACTTCTTCACCTATTTTGAACCCCTTTTTCTTTCTTTCTTTCTTAGGTTCCTTCGGAACCTTTGTGGCACGTGCTTTCTCTTTCTTCTTTGCATGATTGAGTTGTGGATTTTTAGGGTATGGAGGAGCTTTAATTGGTGGTTTCTTTCGTAGCTCTTTCTCCTCTACCCCTAAAGTGTCCACAACACTAATTGGCTCTGTTCTTACCGGTTCCATTACATCAACACGAAAACATTCTTCCTTGGAATCCGGAAACTTCATAGGTCTAAACACATTAAACTTCATCTCCTCGTCTTGGATTCTCATAATCATTTCTCCGTTCTCTACATCAATCAAGGTATGCCCCGTGGCTAGGAATGGTCTTCCCAAAATAATGGGGACATTCCTATCCGCGTCGTAATCAAGTATAATGAAATCAGCGGGAAAAATTAACGTACCTGCCTTAACGAGGACATCTTCGATTCGGCCTTCTGGATGTGCAAGAGATCGATCCGCCATTTGCAAGACCATAGAAGTAGGTCTTGCTTCGATATTAAGCTTGTCAAAGATTGATTTGGGCGTAAGATTTATGCTTGCACCCAAGTCACATAGTGCTTTTCCTTTCCACTCATTACCAATAGATATCGGAATTGTAAAGCTCCCAGTATCAACTAACTTTGGAGGTAATTTACCTTGACAAATAGCACTACATTCCTCAGGGAGACCAATCATCTCATTATCACAATACGACCGTTTGTTGGTGAGGGCTCTTTTCAGAAACTTAGCATACTTGGGTACATCTCTAATAGCTTCTAATAACGGAATATTTATGCTAAGACCTCTTACCTTGTTAAAGAATTTTTGATAATCAGCCATATCACCCTTCTTTTGAACTCGCGATGGAAATGGTGGAGGCGGACGATGGATTATAGTCTCATCTTTCTTTTTCGGAACTTCATTAGACCTCTCCACTTCTTCTACTTCAACTTCTTTATCTTTATTCACCACCTCTTTTTCTTTTCTAACTTCTTTTTCTTTCATAACCGGAAAAGGAGGTGGAGGAAGGTTCTTACCACTTCTGAGAGTAATAGCTTTACAATCTTCGATTTGGATTGAATTCTCAGTATCGCTAGGGAGTTGCCCTTGTGGACGTTGATTCAGTTGTTTATTTATTTGACTTAGCTGATTCTGTAACAACTTCATATTTGCTTCGGCTGCATTTTGACGTTCCATAGCTTGTGTCTGAAGAGCAATCAAACTTTCAACGGTTTTCTGAAGGGTAAATACTCCTTCTTGTGGATGGGCAGGTAAGGCTTTCTGGTTCATTGTGTCATCATAATTGTCTTGAGGAGCTTGTCTCTGAACATAATTTCCCTGATTCTGTCCTCCTTGATAATTATTTTGTGGTCTTGGATTGTAGTTGTTACCTTGAGGACGCGGCTGATACGCGTAAGTAGGATTGGCTGCCCCATTGGGATTTGAGTATTGAAACCCAGGATGGTTTCTGTTAGGCTGATATCCATTACCACTTGAATTGAAATTACCTCTATTGGATATAAAATTCACTGATTAACCAGGTGAGCTAGCTCATCTGGCCAGGGCTCTGTCTCTCAAGTGAGAGGTACAGGGTTCGAATCCCGCAGGCGGCAGAAAAAAAAATTCACTGATTCTTGGTTATTCGGACAACTTTCCTCATCATGATCATCTACCTTACAAATTGAACACATATGAACCTCTTAGCTACCTTCTTACTCGAAAAACCTTCTTTTACAGCTGAAATAAGCTGCTTCAATTGTTGCTCTATAGTATTCTGAATCTTAATCTCAAGCGTAGCAAATTTCTCTTCCATGTCAACATTATTCACTCCCTTAACTGGTGTTCTCACTGAATTCCACCCAACTTCATTCTTGACTATTCTTTCTAAAATGATCTTTGCATGAGCGGGTTGAATTTGAAGAAAACCTGCTCCACATAACGTATCCAATTTCTCTCTTGAAGTTCCATCAAGGCCTCTATAAAAGATCTTTAACTGTTGTTGTTCTGAAAAGCCATGATTGGGAACTTTACGCAAACACATCTGAAATCTTGTCCAACTCCTACCCACAGTTTCCTCATATTCTTGACGGAAATGCGTCAATTCTAATTCAGCATCTAATCTCATGTTACTTGGGTAGTACCTGTCAAAGAAAGCAATCTCTAATTGGTCCCAGTTGGTTATCTTCGTAGGATCTTGCATATCGTGCCATTCACTCGCTCCATCAATCACAAAGAATTTAAACGCAGCAAAATACATTTGTTCTCTTGAAACTCCTTGTGTGATATAAGAATCACATATCTGTTTAAACTTCTGTACTGCTCTAAGAGGATCTTCTGATGGTCTTCCACGAAAATTCCCAAAATTTTGGAATTGAGCTAACATACCCGAATCTGGACGGAATCGCGGAACATCTATATCTGGAGCACCTACTCCTATAGCAGGAGCGCGGAATGGAACTTCTGGAGGACCATTAGTAAACCACGGATCTTGATTCATCACTATCTGAACTTGAGGATTAGGAATCACTGGTGGAACTGGAGGAATAACGCCTGGAGCTAAAGGTTGGCCATTTGCATCTAGTTGGCCTTGTCCATTATTCTGTTGACCTTGAAGAGTGATATTCTCTATTCTGTTACTTAATTCTTCTACTTCTAAAGCTTCTCGTTCTCTTCTTCTTCTGTTCGCAAGTCTGATCAACGATTCTGGATTACTAAGGATCTGAGGTGTTGGCTCTAGATCCTTGAATAGCCTTCTTCGCATACACCAAACCTAAAAACCTGAAAAAGCTAACAAACAAAAAGCGTAAAACTGATAAAATAAAATAAATGCACTATCACTAAAGGATAAACACCGTGGTCACACGCTACCGTCCCCGGCAGCGGCGCCAAAAACTTGGTGGTCCTTTGTGTGTTCTAAAATAAAAGCAAATAATAATCGAACCGCAACCGCAAGTGTACGGTTGTCCCAAGTAGTATAACTGATAATACAGATTCGTTCCAAGGACGGGATGGTTGATCACAATGTCTAACAAATAGTGACTGATGCACTTATGAAAATAAAAGATAATAATATGTTTGTTTGGTTTTTGTGATTAAAGCTAATGAATGAAAGACAAATAATTAAATGCAAATAAAACTAAGATGCAAGTAAAATGATGTAAAACACAATATGAGAAGGTAGCACTTGAGAACGCAAGGATCCTCCCAATCTTATTTCCTAACTTATGTTGTTTAAGGGCTAAATTGGTCAATTACAATGGTCGAGATTCTAAATTCCTTATACCCCCGTCAGGGTGGACTATAAGGCGATCCTAAAGTGTCACTAGTCCCGTCAGGGTAAATATGATCCACCGTTGGATGCTTAAGTTTTATTACCTCATTGGCCCTAGAATTAGCTAAGTTCGTCAGAATCAATAGCTTCTATCCTAGATTGAATAAATGGTTCTGTATTTAAACCCTCCGTCAGGATGATCCAATTGCCACTAATTGGAATAGCCTAAATACAAACACCTGTTCCTAGTTCATGACGCTAAAAACAGTAAAATAATCTCAATTTATTGAAAAGAGTAAAAGACCCAATCTAATTTAATTTAACATAAACCCAAATTCAACATTCGTTATTTCATAAAATTAGGATTCACCCATTGTTTGTTCTCAAGCACTATGAAAAGCTTAGCTCATATTAAAAAGAAAAACTAAATTAAAAGAAATAGAAATCATATTTGATTACAAAATTAAAGATAAAAAGAACCTAATTTCCGGAATTGGAATGACTACGAACGGAGATATAGACCCTCTCCAACTCTTGTACCTTCTTCTTTCTTCCTTCTGTTGCTTCTCTCTGGTGTTTAATCTTGTGGAATGTGAATTGTCTGAAAAATAGAAGTCCAGACCTCCTTTTATAAGCATAAATTCGTACTAGGGCTTGGACCAGATAATAAAACACTAATTAAATGTCCAAGCCCACTTTCTAAGCCCAAAATCCCGTAACTGCTGATACACCTTCACTAAAACGGCTTTTCCCGATGCGTTATGACTCCGATTGACCTCATTCCAGTTGCTAAAGTTCCGTAACTTGATAAGGAATGTTTTCTCTTCAAAGGTCAGTGGCTAAATCATCGCTTAAGCACCTCGAAATCAGCACTCTATGGTCTGGAAAATGGATTTTCAGCTCTAAAAATAATATCTTCGGGATTTATCTTCAAGTCTTGACTCTAATTCACGATCTTTGACTTTCTCCTCGGATTCCTCTCCTAGCTAACATCTAAAACCTGTAAACTTTACACTAAAAATACCAATATTACGCGCAAAAGTTTAATAAATAAAAAATGCTAGAAATAAAAAGGGAATTCCGGATTATTGCATGTTTAGTCCAAAAGTCTATCAAATTAATTAAATAAACACCAAAAATGATGTCTCCCAAGGGTCGAAAATAAGAACAATTAGGGAGACATCAGAGAACAAGAACAAAATATAATGAATGATCCTAGAGCATAAATATCTAAAAAGTCTCATGTAGTAATGCCTAAGAAATAATGTACAAGTATACATGCAATCAACAATCCATAAATTCAACTGGCCAGAGCCTTGCTATTGTCATAATAACAAGAAGAAGTCGGAGGAGAACAAGAACAAAATATAATGAATGATCCTAGAGCATAAATATCTAAAAAGTCTCATGTAGTAATGCCTAAGAAATAATGTACAAGTATACATGCAATCAACAATCCATGAATTCAACTGGCCAGAGCCTTGCTATTTCTTCAGCACTTAAAGGGGAGGTTCATAGTTCGAATCCCCTCCCTAACAGGTGTAAAGTGAGAGGTACAAGGCTCGAACCCCTCCCTGAACATGGGTAACCTAGGTCTGATTTACCATGAGAATATATCTCCGTGGGATTAGTCGGGTGCGCGCAAGCTAGCCCGGAACCCATGTAACAAAAAAAAAACAATCCATAAATTCAAGTTAAGATTAATTTCGCAATGCCAGAAGGAGAGGATGATAACTTAGTTCAGGTTAATGGCTATAGGTTGTTCATAGGTCCCAAATACAGTATCCAATGGTCCACTTACCTACTACCTAATAGCTCAATTGTTTCTCCATCTAGTAGTTAGAAATCCTAAGGACTTGGTTATAACTTGGCTTAAGGACGGGTGTGGTATATTTGGATAATGAAAAGTGAGCTTTTGGCTCTCTCCTCACTAGCCATCAACGAATCGCCCTAGAGCTTGAGTTTTCACTCGAAGATGTTCTCACTCACCCCAATTTATTGATGCTCTTGATTTGCATCCCCAATAAATCCCAATAAAAACCTTCGATGATATAAAATCCACTTTGCCGGTCCGAATATATATTTTCTTTTCAAATCAATTTTTTTTCTTTTGTATAGCTATGATTCTCTTTTTGATGTTGAGATATCATACTATTTTTTCATATATATATTCTTTCTTTTTATGCCCTTTTTGACAAATTTAGCTCGTAGCTTCTTTTTCATTCACTATTACCCCGACAAAGGGTTACAATAATTACTTTTTCATCATCAATAAAATCACAAATATAATTCCCAAAACCCAATGTTCCCTAATGATGAAATCCCACCACCCCAAACTCAAGCTCTAAAACGACTTGCTTCAGGTTTTGCGATTCGAGTGCGGGTCATATAGATAAGTCCTACAACTAAGGGTGTGGATTATAATGTGTTTCAATAAAAGGCTTTAGAAAGGCTCAGAGGGGCTAAGACGGATAAATAATAACAATATCAAACAAAAGGGTGAGAAAGTATAAAGGCTTCAAGTGTTTTATCATGAAAGAACTGCCTTAATCATTTTTCTAACTACCAGATTTCGTTACGTTTTCATTATTAGTTCATAGACAAGTGGGTTTTCAACTAATTTTAAACCTCACATTCTACACACCAAATAACTATTCCTAAGTTTCAACGTGAATTCTTAGCATTGCTCATTAACTTTTCTATCCTTTATTTCCTGTTTTCATACATGCATCTAAACAAATTTGTTGCATCTTTCAAAAACATACTACTTACTATCATTGACCTAATAAAATCATGCTCAAATAGGTACATTCAAAATATTCTATGCCTTAATTCAACCTAAAAATTTTAAATTTTATGCAAAACGAAAAGAAGATGAGGAAAACGAATCCCCACCCCCAACTCAAAAGTGAGCCGTGTCCCCACGACTCGAAAAAGACTCAAGAATGGAATAAAATTTAAAATAAAACTAACTAAACTACCTAATGCATACAAGCTATTAAGAAAAATTAGAATGACCTACCTGGCTGGCCATAGAGATCCATTATATCTTCATCCTCTTCCGAAGCAGAGGGATCTGTATAACTATCAATATCCCTTTCCAAGGTCAAATCTTCTATCTGTGATTCCATCTATATGACTTCTGTCCAAAGTTCTCTGTTATCTTCTCGTAATCTTTCTATTTTGTTCTGTAACTTGAGAGCCCAAGGAGGAAGATCATAAAAAATTTCAGAGGAAGAGGTGGAAGAACCTTGGTCTTGAATTTTTATCTTCTTCAAACGCCTTCTTGACGGTATGGACATTCTAGCAGTTAACTTCTTTGGTCGTGGTTGTGCTGGTGCCTTTTCTTTTGATTCTTCAGTAACCTCATCAAGATTGATGGGCTTTTCAATGGCGGCTCCAGGCAATTTCTTATTCTTCCCAAGGATAGAGCACTTTCTCTTGTATTCCATAGCTTCAGATCTGTTAGTCATGCTTGATTTACCCACAACTCAAGTTATACCAAATATGGATTAAATGTTTAAGGAAACATTGGTTTAGCTTGATGTTGTTGCTTGGAATTGGTGAAGAGAAAGGTTTCTTGATGGATCTTGGAAGAAATCTTTAAATCTTGATGAATTTGATGGTGTTTAATGGTGTAGTGTGATGAATTTGATGAAGAGATTGTGTTTATGGAAGATGGAGGAGAGGATTTGAGGAGTTGTTGTGTTAATTGTGAAGGTTTGCACAAGCTTTAAGGTGTATATATATTGTTTGGGTCTGAAAAATTCGTATGGGAGAGGCTAGGGTTAATCTTGGTAAGGTGAGAATTTATTTAGGCAAGAAATTCTTCACAAACCGCCACTGAGCGGTATACCGGGCATTACCTCCGGTATACCGGAGGTATCATCTCTTCAATTTTTCGTCTCGGCAAAGACCCCGTGGTACATAACCCGTGGCACGGGTTTTTGCCACTGTTCAATATATCGTCTCAGTAAAAAAACCTGCGGTATCTAACCCGTGGTACGGGTTTTTGCTTCCTGCGGTATACCGGGCATAACCTCCGGTATACCGGACCCATCATGCCTCAAATTTTTTGTCTCGGTATAAAACCCGTGGTGGCCAACCCGTGACACGTGATTTTCCAGGCGCGGTATACCGGACCTGCCTACGAATTTTTCCAACTTTTTCCTTTTGACCCCAAACTCATTTCCTGCACAATAACGCACTACCTTTCTCTCCTATTAGCTTGTAAACACAATTAAAAATATACACTAACTTACTATTATACACTACAAAGCAATAAAACTAATCTAAAAATCAATTAAAACAAGGGGTGTCTCCCAAGAGCACTTTTGTTTAACGTCTTTGAGTTAGACGTGTACCTCAGGCTAAGCGCATTCAACGAGATGGATTGTCTCCTCTCGCCCAAAGTCCTCACTGTCATGGTATCTTTTCAAACACTGTCCATTCACCATGAATGTCTGTTGCTCGGTTGGATTTTCAATTTCAATCGCTCTATGACGTGTGACTTTAGTAACAATGTAGGATCCTCCCCAACGGGATTTAAGCTTTCCTGGGTAGTTCGAAAATCGAGAGTTGTATAATAAAACTTTTTGTCCTCTCTCGAAATGCTTTGAACGGAGCCGTTTATCATGCCATCGCTTTGTTTTCTCCTTGTAGAGGCGTGAATTTTCATAGGCAAGTTAACGAAACTCCTCCAACTCGTTCAGCTACATCATCCTTTGTTTCCCGGCCAATTCTGGGTCTAGATTCAGAGTTTTAATAGCCCAGTAGGCTCAAGCTTCAAGTTCAATCGGTAGATGACACGCCTTTGCCGTAGACCATGCGATATGGAGATGCCCCAACTGGTGTTTTAAATGCCGTTCCTCGATTTGTTCACGTTCTTCTCAAGAATAGATTTGATTTCCCGGTTGGAAACTTCAGCTTGACCGTTAGTTTGTGGGTGATAACCGGTTGAAGTACGGTGTCTCACTCCAAACTTACGAAGATAGTTCCTCAGAGGAGCATTAAGAAAATGGGTATCTTTATCACTGATGAGAACACGTGGCGTACCATGTCTTGAAAAGATGTTTGATTTTAAGAACTTAATCACAGTTTGAGCATCGTTCTTTGGTGTTGCCACTGCCTCTACCCATTTTGATACATAATCTACCGCAAGCAAAATATAAAGATTTCCATGGGAAGTGATGAAAGGTCCCATGAAATCTATTCCCCATACATCAAAGATTTCAACTTCTAGGATATTATTAAGCGGCATCGCGTCTCTTTTTGATATATTACCAGTGAACTGGCATCTTTGACATGACTGGACAAAACGATGACAATCTTTGTGTATGGTAGGCCAATAGAACCCGGATTGAAGAATTTTAGCTGCGGTTCTATCACCTTTAAAGTGACCTCCATAAGGTGAACTATGACAACCTTCAATGATTTTCTCCATTTAACCTTCATGCACACATCTTCTAACCACTTGGTCACTACAAATCTTCTAGAGGTACGGTTCATCCCAATAATACTCCTTGGCCTGGTAAGTTAATCTTTGTCTTTGTTGTGGGTGGATATCTTTGGGAAAGACACCACTCACAATGAGGTTGACTAGATCTGCATACCATGGCACAAACACATGTTTAATAGCAAAAAGTTGTATATCAGGGAATACCTCTTTAACCAACAACGGTTCTTTGTTCGCATCAGATCCTTCGAGCCTTGATAGATGATCAGCAACTTGGTTTTCGCACCCCTTTCGGTCTCGAATATCTATGTCGAATTCTTGAAGTAATAGTACCCATCTAATAAGACGCGGCTTAGCGTCCTTTTTCTCCATAAGGTACCTAATAGCTGAATGGTCCGTGTATACAACAGTTTTCTTTCCAATCAGATAGGAACGAAATTTATCAAAAGCATATACCACGGCCAACATCTCTTTCTCTGTCACTGTATAATTCATCTGGGCAGCGTTGAAAGTCTTACTTGCATAATAAATCGTGTGGAAAATCTTGTCTTTCCTCTGTCCCAACACAACACCCATAGCGTGATCACTGGCATCGCACATAAGTTCAAACGGAGCTTTCCAATCAGGAGGTATAACAATAGGTGTAGAGATCAGTTTCTCTTTAATCGTCAAGAACGTTTAAAGACACTCTTCAGTAAAATTAAAAGGAGTATCCTTTTCAAGTAAAGAGCAAAGCGGTTTGGCGATCTTGGAGAAATCTTTAATAAATCTTCGATAAAATCCTGCGTGACCCAAGAAACTTCTCACTCCTTTAACAGAAACTGGAGGTGGCAATGTTTTGATAACTTCAATTTTAGCACGATCAACCTCCATCCCTGCCTTCGAAACTTTATGTCCCAACACAATTCCCTCTTGAACCATGAAGTGGCATTTTTCCCAATTAAGCACAAGATCTTTTTCTCTACATCTCACAAGTACTTTCTCAAGATTATTCAAACAATCATCAAAACTATCTCCAAACACCGAAAAATCATCCGTAAAAACCTCCAAATATTTTTCAATCATGTTCCAAAATATCACCATCATGCACCTCTGGAACATGGCAGGTGCATTGCATAAACCAAACGGCATTCTTCTATAAGCAAAAGTACCAAACGGACATGTAAAAGTTGTTTTGTGTTGATCGAGGGGATCCACACAAATCTGATTATAACCCGAATATCCGTCAAGGAAACAATAATATTCTCTCCCTGCAAGTTTGTCTAGCATCTGATCGATGAATGGTAGCGGGAAGTGATCTTTCTTTGTTGCTTTGTTCAGTCTTCGGTAATCCATCCACACTCGCCACCCCACAACTGGTCTTGATGGTATGGCTTCGCCTTGATCATTAAGTATGGTAGTGATACCTCCTTTCTTCGGAACACATTGCACTGGACTAACCCAATCACTGCTAGCAATCGGATAGATAATTCCTGCGTCTAACAACTTGATAACTTCCTTCCTCACTACTTCTTTCATTGCTGGCATGAGTCTTCTCTGTCCCTCTATAGATCGCCCACTTTCGTTCTCAAGAATGATTTTGTGTTTGCACACGGAAGGACTTCTTATCCTTGATGTCGGCAATAGTCCACCCGATTGCTTCTTTGTTTGCGCGTAGTACTTGAAGTAGCTTCTCCTCTTGAGGACCTGAAAGGTTAGCAGAAATAATAACAGTAAAAGTTTTATTCGTACCTAGATATGCATAGCGTAGGTGATCTGGAAGTGGTTTTTCTTCGAGTACAGGTGGAAATATTATAGATGGTTGTTTCATTGGTTCAATGTCACCTGATTCTCGAAGTAGGTCTCGCACATTTGATCCTAATGCAGCAACATCTTTAGGGGGAATTTCGAGTTCCTTTTGTGATTCAAGTGCTAAGGTTTCGTCAAGATCATCATCTAAGCTTGCTTCATTGAAGACTTCTTGTGCAATTTTTCCGATGACATCTATTTTGAAACATTCATCTTTGACATTGGTAATTTCATAGCCTGAAACACATTGAATCGTATCTGTTCGCCTTGTATTCTCATGATCAACTCACCATTCTCAACATCAATTAGTGTACGCCCCGTGGCTAAGAATGGTCTACCCAAAATGATGGGGACATTCTTATCCGCGTCGTAGTCAAGGATAATAAAATCACAAGGAAAAATAAAAGAGCCAGCTTTAACTAAAACATCTTCAATTTTAGCTATTGGTCGTGAAAGGGAGCGATCCGCCATTTGTAATACCACAGATGTGGGTACTACTTCTCCAATATTAAGCTTCTCGAACAGAGATCTAGGCATGATATTGATGCTTGCGCCTAGATCACATAATGCTTTCCCGGTCCAACTATCTCCAATGCCGATAGGAATTGTAAAACTTCCGGGATCTTCTAATTTTGGTGGCAACTTACTTTGACATATAGCACTGCACTCCCTAGGTAATCCAATTGTTTCCCCGGTTTCTATACTTCGCTTGTTGGAGAGAATGTCTTTCATGAATTTAAGATAGGTTGGCATTCTCTTGAGAGCTTCAACAAGAGGTATATTAACTTCCAATTTCTTCAACATGTCAATGAACTTCTTGAATTCCAGGTCATTGTCCTTCTTTCTGACACGTGAAGGGTATGGTGGTGGAGGGCGTGTATTAAGTTCTACTGGTTTTCTTGTCTGGTCAGGTGTCTCGGCTTGAACACTCTTTGGTTTAACTACATCCTCAACTGTATCTTTGATTGTTTCTTCCCCCTTTGTTCTGGAATAGGGATTGGTTATGGTTCTGGTCTTGGTGGAGGTAGTTGTTTTCCACTTCGCAATTCAACTGCATGGCAAGAATCATATCTAGGAGCAATAGTGTCACTTGGGAGTTGCCCTTTTGACCGATTTTGTAATGTACTCGCCATATGTGATATAGTATGCTCTAGTTGCTTGATAATCTTCTGCTGGCTCGAACTTTCTGTTGGCTATGACTCATTTTCTCAGCTGCTTGCATTAATTTAGCCATACTCGAATTCAAGCTTGGGATTAGTTCCTTCTTTGGCAGTTGTGTTGATTGTTTAGGTGGATCTTTCTTTGGTTCTTGACAAGCTTTTTCAACAATGGGTGCCTTATTCTGAATAGGTTGTGGTGGATTATAAGATTGAGGTTGGGGTTTATGATAAGTCTCTTGCTTTCTGACCCAACTCTTTTGCTGTGGAGGTTGTTGATAATTAGTGTAGCTTTCTTGAGGATTAGTATAACCATTAGAGTAATAGTTATCTTGAGGATATGTAACGGAAGCTACTGCTGGATTATTCATACACCCTTCCCACACATGATTTCTTGACCCACAACCAGGACACGAAGGAATTGCACGTACTACATTCACCTGAGCAATTGTCCGGGCTTGTTCTTGTAGTTCTTCGAGTTGTTTGGCCAATTCTTTAAGCTTCAGAGATTCTGAAATGTTTTCTTTTTCTGATCTCTTTGGCCAACTTCTCTCGTTCTCAAGAATTCTTTCCATCCGCAACTCAGCCTCTTCAGGGTCTAGTAACACAAAACCTGCGTTTCCTAACGAATCTGCTTTCTCTCTTGATTTATCATTAAGGCCTCCATAAAACAAGGTTAAATAATATTCCGGCAAGGATCTATGATATGGACATCTCGCCTTCTTTTCTGTAAATCGTAACCATGCTTCACCCAAACTCTCTCCGTCTTTCTGTATAAATTGCTCAAGCTCCAACATATCTTTTAAACGTCTACTAATTGGATAGAAACGGTATAGGAATCTTGTTTGAAGCTTGTCCCAATCTGGAATAACATGAGGGTATTGGGTATCATACCAATCGCTTGCACATCCGGTCAAGAAGAACTGGAACATCAGGTAATACACTTGTTCCCTAGTAACTCCTCTTACGATATAAGCATCACAGATCTGCATGAATTTCTGAGTATATCAGATCGGATCTTGATGTGCAGCTCCGCTGAATAATCCATGAGATGCAAACTGAGTTAGCATCCCTGGATCAGGATTAAATTTTGCGGCTTGGATTTCTGGAGCGCGAATTCCTCGTGGCTCCACTCTGAACTCGATGGGTAGCTCAAGTCTCCTTGGGTTCTCCATCTGTAACTAAATCTGAAAAACAAAAACTAAAGACAAAAGCGTAAAATACAACTAACTAAAAAT
The DNA here is from genome assembly GCA_029959085.1 of Nemophila menziesii. Lineage (NCBI taxonomy): Eukaryota > Viridiplantae > Streptophyta > Magnoliopsida > Boraginales > Hydrophyllaceae > Nemophila > Nemophila menziesii. Next base: position 2,486,810 of record JARWIR010000044.1, read on the forward strand.
AAAAGCACAAGATATATGCACAAGGACTAACGATGTAGTCCCCGACAACAGCGCCAAAAACTTGGTGGGGCCTAGGGTGTGATAAAATAAGATATAAATAACGTGCAAATTACACCCTAAAGCTACACGGTTCTGCAAGTATACAGATCGTATGCAAGTTTTAGTTAAATAATTAAGATTCGTTCCGCAGAGACTACGACGGTTAGAGGAATCTTATTTAATAATCAAGTGCAATAAATTAAAGCTAGAACAACTAAACGCAGATAAAAGTAAAGACAAATAGATGTTTGTTTGATTTTCTAATTAACTAAGTTAAACTAAGAATTAAAAGACAGAAATTAAATATGAAAGAGAAGTAATATGAGAATATAGCTTGAGTTATTAGCATGTAATCCCCACTAGTTTTGCCGTTCTAAACATGTAAGGGTGAATTATGTAGTATTTCAATAATCGGTTCCAATTCGCAATCGGTAGTTTAAAATAGGATTTACCTGTGTCAATAAGGCTTCCTAAGCAAACTTTTCCTGTAATTGGTAAATAGTCACAAGAACTAAACCATAGTGATTATCTAGCTAGGTTGGGTTGCCAGATCAGACCTTGTACTAGACGTTATGTGCTAAACATGTAATTAAACACCGTTGTCAATGGTGACCTAACTACTAGATGGTAATTCTATATGGTCGCGATCCACAAGAACACATAATATAAATCCAAACACATAAACAATGAATAAAAACTATAATTTGATTTAAAACATTAAATTCATAAATTAGATAGATGTCAATCAAAACTAGGGTTCATACATATATGCTAAAACTCAAGCTAAATAAATTTAGTTCATGAAAGAAAAGTAAGAAATTACAAATTTAAAGGTAGAAGAAGACATTGTTGATGACAGCTCCTTCCAGACTTCTCTCTTGTGTTGTAAGCTTCCTCTTGGCTTAAGGTTTCACCAAGGATGATTTAAGAGTGTTAAGAGACTGTATTTATAGTGTATAGGTTGACCTAATTCGTTTCTTAGAGATAACTCTAAGTAATGGACTCCTAGCCCAACTCAAATTTGCAATGAAATAAAGATAAACACTGCTGGACCGTTTTGAGTATATCTTCTTCGTTATTGGTCAGTTTTTGCTCCATAATATACCAAAAGAATTGTCACAGAATTATCTATGTCCCTATGAAAGGAATCTTCCAAATTCGGCTTTCTTGTAGGAGTAATCATCACTTCTTTAGGCGTGTGCTGCAGAATCTCAGATTTAGGCAGATTTTCCTTTTCCATATTTTTAGCCTTTGTTTCCTTATCTCCACTTTCCATGCAAAGCTTTACACTAAATAAACAATTAAACCCAATATGCTCTAAAAATATTATGTAACTAAATCAAGACTCAAAATAGGAAAGTGCACTAAACTAAGATAAAATCAACCTATAAACTAATAATAAGCCTAAAATGATGTCTCGGAAGTATATTTTATTATCACAAATGAGGAGACATCAATCTCACTCTAAATTATCCAAATATATTATCATACCGTCCCTAAGGCAACATTACAACCTTAAAGACCTTATGATTCGTTGTTGTGTGATTTAGAAGTAATTGAGCCAATATAGATTAGTTAAGTGGATCTTGGGATACTAGTGAAGTTCGATGAACAATCTATAGCCTCCTTGGTAAACTGAGTAAATAACCTCTCCTTCTTACATTGCGAATCTAATCTAATCTTGAATTCAAGTCGTGTTGATTGTAGATATGACAAGTATGCAGGTATGTAGTTTGTAAATATTATTACATGAAATTTTCTGAGTAGTTTCTTTGAGTCTATTCTATATATTCTGCTATCTTCTTTCATTTGTGCTTAATTGACCTAGGTTTGTATTTAGTGACTTCCCTTTGTATTTATCTTTATTGTATCGGGACGATACAACTTTGAGTTGGGGGTCTTGATGTCTCCCTATTTGTGATAATTTAATCTAGGTTGGAGACATCATTTTAGGAATATTTAGGAAGTAATTAATCGATTTTATTAATATTTTAGTATTTTCTTGTCTTTTCTTGATTTGAGGATTTATTATTTTTAGAGCATATTTGGTTTAATTGTTTGTTAATTGTGAAGCTTTAAAGATATATTGTAATTAATTAGATGCCAAATTAATTACATGAGATAAAGCTATGAAGATACTGATGGAAATTGGAGATAAAGAAAGTAAAAGATAAAATAGGGAAAGATAAAGTTGTCAAGTAAATCTGAATTTCAGCAGCTACATCCACTAAAGTGATCATAAATTAAAATTGGCCATTTCAATATAAAGTAGGCAAAAATCAGAGCAATATTGAAGAAGTCACAACCAAGACAAGACAACAACAGTTTCTTACCTTCTCTATATTTTAATCTACGAATTTGATTTGAAAAAGAAGTCCAATTGCTTGCCTTCTACTCCAAGAAATCTAAAGTGGGGCTTTCTAGACTCTTGTAAATACACCCTTCAATTATTGTAAACATGTACTTGCCCGTCCTTGCTCAGTTCTAAACATTATCTTATTCCTTACACATCAAGCTTATCATCCAAGAAAACAGTTGACCTATAGAGTAAGACAAGAAGCAAGAAGTTGGAGAGTCACAAACTCTTCTTCTACATCTTTCCTTCTTTATATTTAGGGTAATTAGCTATAGATTTGTGGCTTCACCATATTTCTAACCTTTTATTTTGTAAGTTTTACTCTTAATTACTTAGGTTATTATTTTGTCTTAGATTCATAATATTATTGATATTGTGTGCTTTGACTATTTGTCCCATCCCGAGATTTGGCCAATATTAGGAATATCCTTAGTAATTGAGTTAACACCCGAAAGGGGGTATTAATTATTGAAAACACCACATAATCGTCTAGTGTGCGGCAGTGATCCTGAGGGGTTGCCTAACTAGATAGTCATAAAGGTTTGATTTAACCATCAATTATTACTCAGGGTCCATTTACCCAAGTCCCCTGGTAGTGGAGAGGTTGCTCTTAAGTCCACCCTGATGGGGGGTAGGTAGAATTTAGAATCCTGGTTAATATATCATGCTCAATTCACCCTTAAGTTAGAATAACAACTTAGTAAGATAAACTCATATTAGCAACCCTAATTTATCTGACTTGCATTCATATTAATTTATTCACGTTATATAATTTTTTATCTTATCCTATTTTTATATAAACATCTAAATTCGTTTACGCTTATTTAATACAAGTAGATTTAACGGATTAAATCCCTGCAAATGAAGTTTTCTTATCAACTAAACTTGCAAAACATCTGTAATACTTGCAGTGAGTTTCTCGTTGTAGTCGAGGGTGTGTCCTTTATTATTATATTTATCTGTTTAATTATCACACCTTTGCCCCCACCAACCACATACTGCAAAAGTTGTCGTGGAAGTTCCAAAAATTGAGTAAGAATCAACCAAGTCTTCTCAAGGACATGCAAGAATATATTAGATCGTTTATTGAACTACAATCTAGTAGAGTTGAGAAGAAAGAGGAAGAAGCCTCAAAAGAGAAAAAAATAAGAAGTTTCACCTGCTATGTAAGAAGAGAAAGAAGAAGAGAAGGTGGGCTCGCCACCAATTGTTCCATTAATGTCACCGTGCATTCCTAAAAAAAATCCGAGGTTGACATTGAACTCAAGACATTTGTAGAGGCGTATAGTCCAGAAAAAATAAATGCCCAGATGCTTGAGATTGCAAAGAAAGGGCTTACACCACAACAGGTATTCACGCAAATTATTTTAGAGAAAGAAGCGAGTGTAGAAGCCAGTAAATAAACTGTGGCTCATACTGAGAGAGTCGCGATAAAATTTGAAAAGAAGTTACCACTCAAGCTCAAAGATCCAGGAATATTTAATCTTCATATTCAAATCAGTGGTACGCTCAAAGTGAAGTCCTTGTGTGATGTGGGTTCGAGTGCGAATGTTATGCCCAAGTCCGTGTTCGATAGGCTTAGCATGAAGAAGGTGGAAAAATCTCCCGTGAACTTACAATATGCGGATAGCTCAGTGACAAAGACATGGGAAACAATGGAGGACGTTCATGTTCAAACATGTAATATCACCATCCCTATTGTGCTATTCTTGATTTTGATGCAGATAAGCAGGTTACATTCATACTTGGAAGGCCGTTCTTGGCTACAAGTCAAAGAATCATCAACTTCCAAGAGGGAACAGTTACCCTTCGCGATAAAAACGTATCTGTGACATTCTATGTTTGAGGTAAGAAACCAAGGAAGTTAGAGTCCCAGAAGAAATACACGCAAATGATGTGAATACTGGACCAATGAATGAGTTTTAGGTTGGCCATGAAGTTGTATGGAAAGCCCGCAAACCAGAGAATAGGCCACGAAGTCAAAAATATTCGTGGATGGGACCATTTATCATCTAGGAAGTTGCTTCAGAAAAAGTGATAGATATAAGACCCAAGAGGGGTATCAAACGAAGATTAGTAGACATTCATAGCCTTGCTCGTTGGTGGGGAGGCTATATACGAAAATCCTGATAGAGGTAATATGTCTAACTTTAAAAGACGTTAAAAGAATGTTGTATGGGTGACAACCCGCAATTTTCTTATTTTTTATGTCTTTAGTTTATGTTTAGATTGGTTGTTTTTGGTAGATATTGCAGTATTGAGAAAGGTATTAGTGTTATTAATGTGAAGGTACTTAAGAAATCAAGTTAAGGAGAACAAACACGAAAAATTGGCGAAAAACAGATTTACCATGTGGTGCACCACACCTCAAAAAGCGTCACGACGGTAGGAGAATTCTGGTACAATGCCGAAACAAAGGTGTCATCCAGAGATTTCGTGCGATATACCGCACGGATGCTATGGTTGGTGGGGGCAATGGTGTTATAAAATAAAGATAATAATAAAGGACACGCCCTTGACTACCACGAGAAACTCACTGAAAGTATTACAGATCGTTTGCAAGTTTAGTTGATAAGAAAAGTTCATTTGCAGGAATTTAATCTGTTAGACCTACTTATATTCAATAAGGGTAGACGAATTTAGATGTTTAGTAAAAATAGGATAAGATAAATAATTATCTTATGTGAAATAATAAATAATAAATAATAAATAAGAATGCAGATAAATAAATACGAATGTAAGTGATGTCTCCCTATTTGTTCTAATTCTTAGCCCATTGGAGACATCCTTTTAGGTGAATAAATGACTTATTTGATAGACTTTTAGGCTTAATTGATCATATTGCACTTTCCCCCCTTGGAAATTAACTATTTGCAGAATCTGAGCTTTTGTGCGTAAATTTGACTATTTTTAAGGCAAAGTTAATTGGTTCTTGAATCTCATGAAAGACCAATCCAAGGAGAAGAAGTGAGAATAAAGTCTTAGTGTATTTTAGAGTGTTAGGAAATGATTTCTAGTCGAGTTTCTATTTTTAGAGTACACTTTCCTATTTTGATTTCTTGATTTATGGATTTATTCTTTTTAAGCATATGCGGTTTAATTATTTATTTAATGTGAAGCTTTAAAGAGATAAATGGTAATTACTTAGAGACCAAGTCAAGATAAAGATGAAAGGAAAGAAGATTTACATGGAAATAAGAAGATTTGGTAAAGATTTATTCAAAGGAGGAAAAGATAAAGCTGCCTTTTGAAATCTGAAATTCAGCCACGTTTTAGAGATTAAATCATAATAAAAGATTGGCATGGATTCTGGACTAATGGTCTGCACCAATAGAAAGAGCTTTCCAAGACAAGCAGTTTCATATATTGGAACTTCTCAAACGGATAAATATTCAAAAAGATATGACCAAATCAAATCAGCAGAATCTTATCTTTTAGAGCTACGAATTTAAGAGTCTTTGCCTTGTCTTCCACTCCAAGTAATTCGACCTAGGGCTTGCTAACACCTATAAATACACCCCTTAGACCTCATAATTCAGTACCTCTCACAATTTATTCAATATCCTTAGAGAGAGAGTCAAAGACCTCTCATAATTCATTCAATATATACATCCTTAGAGAGAGCGTCAAGAGGCGGAAGCAAGAGCAGAAGCTGGAGACTGTCTATGTCTCCAACAACAGTTCGAGCCAATTCCTCTATCTAGGTTCTTATTTTATTATTAGGAACATGTATATTATTAATTTCCTTATTGTTTTTACTTTCAATATGAGCTAAACCTTAATTACTTGAGAATCGCAATAAAGGGATGAACCCTAATTAATTTAATTTATGTTTTGAATTTGGGATTGTTATGATTTAAATTGAATTAGGTTTTAGGTATTGGATATTACTTTGTTTTAATCACTAATTCTTTTCCGCGCAACTAGAATTAGCTTTTAGTATTTGGGCTATTCACTTTAGTGGCGAAGTGATCATCCGACAGGGGGGTTTGAATACAGATCTAGGTAATACCCGTGTAATGTCCGTTATTGACCGACAGGCTTAACTAGTTACATAGCCAAAGAGGTAAAATCTTATCATCCGAAAAGCCATATTCGACCATGCAGGTGTTTATGATACTTTAGGATAGTTTCTAGGTCCACCCGACAGGGGGCTAGGAGATATTAGAGTTCCGACTAATATTATAATTCCAATTCTACCCTTAAACATAACATAGATTATATTGATTAAGTGGATTCCTTGCGAGACTCAAGTATAGCTCATATCTGCATCTTAGTCCTTTAGTATTTATTTTCAGTTATTTATTTTCTTGCAGTCTTAGGATTAATATAAAAACCAAATAAATATCTTTTCTCTTTTATTTTCTGTATTTGCAATTATTACTACTTATCTGTTGAACACTTGGGTTATACCAGGCCAATCCCTGAGAACGAATCCGACTTATCGGAGTATTACTTGGACAACCGTACACTTGCAGTATTGTGGTTCCTTTTATTTATCGCATTAATTTTATAACACCCCAGGACCCACTAGTAAGTTAGATAAATTAGGGTCACTAATTTTAGTCTATCTTACTAAGTTGTTATTTTAACCTTAAGGTGAATTGAGCATTATATATTAACTGGGATTCTAAATTCTACCTGACCCCCGTCAGGGTGGACTTAGAAGCAACCTCTCCACTACCAGAGAACCCTGAGTAATAATTGGTGATTAAATTAAACATTTATGGCTATCTAGTTAGGCAAACTCGTTAGGATCACTACTAGACGATTATGTGGTGTTGTCAATAAATGAGTCCCCCTTCCGGGTGTTAACTCAATTACTAAGCATAGTCCTAAGATTTTCCAAATCTAGGGATGAAAACAATAAGTCAAAGCACACAATAACAATATACGCCAAGCTCAAATCAATTAAAATAACAATAGTATTATGAAATTTAAGACAAAATAATAACCCAAAAATTAAAAGTAAAACTTACAAAATAAAAGGTTAGACATATGGTGAAGCTACAAATCTATAAATAATTACCCTAAATATAGAGGAGATATGTAGAGAAGGAGTTTGTCACTCTCCAACTTCTTGCTTCTTGTCTTACTCTACAGGTCAGCTTGCTTTTTGGATGAATAGCTTGATACTAAGGATGAATATCAAATTAAGGACTAAACTACTATTTAAAACTAAGAAAATACAATCAAGGACTAAGCCTATACTTGGCACTGAGCAAGGACATGTTTACAATGGTTAAAGGGTGTATTTAGAGGAGTCTACAAGTAATTGGACTTCTAACCCAACTCTAATTCGTAACCCTAAAATATAGAAAAGGTAATAAACGGTTGTTGTTTTGTTTTGGCCATAACGTCTTCGTTTCAACTCCGTTTGATGCGTACTTTATATCGAAACTTATCGACTTGAAAATCTCTATAACTTTGCTTCAGACCATTATTCAAAATTCCTAGTCAATCTTGAGTTATGATCACTTTTGTGGACGTGACTGGTGAAATTCAGATTTATCTGGCAACTTTATCTTTCCATATCTATCTTTTCTTTCCTTTATCTCCAATTTTGATCATTATCTTCTTTCATTTATCTCTTGGAATTGATTTGGCATCTAATTAATTACCATATATCTTTAAAGCTTCACATTTAACAAACAATTAAACCAAATATGCTCTAAAAATAATAATCATCAAATCAAAACAAGAAATAAGAAAATACAATAAGTCAAGTAAAAATCAAGTAATTGACTTCCAAATAATCCTAAAATGATGTCTCAACAAAGATTAAATCATCACAAATGGGGAGACATCACTGGTGCACCACACACAAAAAACCATCACCACTGTTCAACAATCACAGTCCAACATTGAGGCTCACGAACCAGACCGTGTTGTCACTCTCGCTAGACCGTGACACGTTCCATAACAGAGCATTCATGCCCCACGATCCTCGTGGTGCACCGCACCAACCTAAAACCAAGACAACGATATATGAAATCAGGGTCCTTGCCGAGACCTCATAGCCTAAACCGTATCGTCAAGGCCATGGAACAGGGGTGAACAGAAGATACCTAGTGTACACGCACTTCACCCGCGGTACACCGCACTTCACCCGTGGTGCACCGCCCGCTGTCGCTAGAAGAAGTAATAAAAGGGATAAAGGAGAAGGTTAGTTCATATCTACGAAAATCAAAACCTTAATCCTCTATTCCCAAAGCTTTCAAACTCCATTAAAGCTTCTACAAACCTTCACTATACATCAAAACACTCTACGATCACCATAAATTCACATCAAATTCCTTCCCTACATCATTATAAAGAAGATTTAACCACCCAAATCAAATCAAAACACCTAGAGTCCAGGAATCAAAAGCCAAAAGTTCCAAATCTTATCCAACAAATTATTAAACTCATACTAATTAAGCAAGAGTTCATCCTACCCACATAGAGAAACATAATCCTTACACCTTCCCTAACCCAAACAACACTTGTTCAAGAGTGTCGAAAGCTTTGACATCAATTGAGATGACAAAAAGAACAGAAACAATATCTACTGTTAGGGAGATGAAGAAGAATCAAAATAAGGTGCTGGGTAATATTGAGAAGAAAAAGATTGAGAAAAGTTCAAGTTCTAGTACAAATAAAAGGGTAAAACAAGTCAAGAAAGTAGAGTAAATCCAGACGTGGTCAATTCAAAGATATAAAAGATTACAACTTTCAAGGAAAACAGACAACAACCTCTACAAATTGAGTTTCCTATACCCTAGATGAATGAAGCTTCAAAGGCCTTGTTAGCTTCTGCAAAAACACATCTGTCAGACTTGCCTTTTTCTCATGAGATGATATTTAAAAAAGATGTTGGATAAGATGGAAACAAGAGATTTCTAGATATGGGAGAGATATTGGGTTGGACTACATTCATGATGAGGCGTTCAATTTTATGTATGGAGTTAGTTTTTGAGTTCTATTTAGGCCTCTTTAGCCGAGATAGTGAAGGTCGTGTTCTAGTTAGAGAAAAATTATTTCCTTTTACAATTGAAGAGATAAGAAATCACTTCCATCTCAAGAAAGTGGTTGGACCATGTAAGTTTAGAGAAGAGGTGGAAAATATCAAGACTTTTGATTGGAATCAACTTTTTGAGCATGTATTAGAAGAAGAAAAACTACAATCACACAAGGGAGAATTGAAGGCACCTTGGCCTTGCGAATATATCCAACCCGATAAGAGAATTTGGCACAATTTCCTCACACCAAACACCTTTGGAAACATTATAACTTCGGATGTAACTAAGATAAACGCCATCTTTTGAATTGTATTTAAAGAGGGGAAGAAGTAGATGTGGCACATTTGATCTTTGAGGAGGTGATGCGATTTTAGATCTCTCCATTTTCGTTAGTCAATGTGAAATATCCTACTACGATCACGTGCCTAATACGAAAAGCAAATGTTATTTGCGGTGAACAAGAGAAATTAATGTATAAAGTTAGCAACAATATCAACAATACTTGGATCAAGACAATTTTAAGAGGAGCAGGAATTAAGAAACCTCCACAAGAATAATCAAAAGAAGAGGATCTTATTAGCCAAGAAAGGATGGAGGAGCGATTGAATAAATTTGAAGCAGCTCAAACCTTCTTGGCCGAAAATGTGGCACAAATTAAAGCAAATCAAGTGCACATTATGACACTCCTTGAGCAATTAGAGCGGGAATTCGTGAAAGATCCACCAATTCCTATCTTGGATGTTGATAAAGCGAGGCAATAGCCTCGAGAGTATATTCTCTTTCTTCATTACAATTTCTGTATATACAATATTGCTTGTTATTAATTTATTTATTGAGTCTTTTTCAAGTCGTGGGGACACACCTCATTTTTTAGTTGGGGTGTGGGGATTCGCTGTCTCTCATCTCCATTTTTATGTGATTTTACTGTTTTTAGGAATAAATTAAAATTTTTGATACATTGGATTAAATGTAGAATGTGTTTAATAGCTTGAAAGCATAAGCTTAGTAAGTTAATGATAGAAAGTAATATGTTTATGAGCTGATTATTTTGTATGCTTTGAGTATGAACAGGAAACACACATTGACAGTAAAGAAAAGATTAGTGAGCAATGCGGTAGAAATATGTTCTGTCATAGAGTGCCTTGAGTGGTGTGTGAGATCTGAGCTAGTTGATAAATCCATCTAATGAACGTGCTAAAGGTAAGAGAATGATGAAATTGCATAGTTTAGAAAGTGATTGAGGCGGTTATCTAATAAGCCTTTGTTGCCTTGAAGCTTGTTGTCCATTTATTATATTTATATCCTTCTCTGCCCCTTCTAGCCTTTCTGAAGCCTGTTTATATTTAGCCATATTATAAGCCACATCCCTTTAGATTTTAGGACTTTTTCATATGATCCACCCTCAAATCGCAATGCATAAACAATCGTTTTAGAGCTAGAGTTTGGGGTGGTGGGTTCACCATGATGGGATTACTATTGAGATGGGAATTTTGATCTTATGTAATTATACTCTATATTTTGATGATGATTCACTGTTTATTATTTTGTAACCCTTTGCCAGGGTAAAAGTAAAGGAAAATTTATGAAAAGAATTATGTTGAAAAATAACGTGACATCTCACATCAAAAAGAGAGTCATAGCTATATTACAAAAGGAAAGAAAACTTGATATGAAAAGATTGAATAGGGACAAATATGGACATTCACCATATTCTATGCCAATTATTTAACCTAATTTTTAAAGATTTTATGCGAAAAACACAAAAATGAAGATGAGGATAACGAATCCCCACCCCAACTCAAAACTGAGTCGTGTCCCCATGACTCGGAAAAAACTCAATAAAGCAAATAAAAAGTAAACTAAATTGAACTACACTAAACTAACACATAAGCAATTAAGGAGAGGGATTAGGATATTTTACTTGGCCAAAGACCATGTTTTACCATATATAACCAAAAGGAGAATTGTCTTGTATTTCCAACATAGCCATGATCCTATCGATATTTTTGTTTTCCTTCACTTGTTGCATAATGCAGTAGTGGTTTCTTTTTTCCCAATTTGATATTATTTTCATCAACATCACTTCCCATTCTGAAAATTTAGATACAACCTCATTTGATTTCACTTGAATATTTGAAGATGAAACTTGGACCCTGACTATTGGTTCCTTCTCTTTTCGTTTGGCTGGAACTCTCTTTCTCATGTTATATATATATATATATATTTATATGTGTGTGTGTGTGTGTGTATGTGTGTGTAGTGGTTCTTGTGTATTTACCTCGACCTTTGGCTTATTTGCAATTGGCTCATCAATAAGGATGGCTTTCTCATTTGTAGCTCCATGAAAATTCTTTTCTTCCCTATGATGTAAATGTTCCTCTTGTAATCCATAGCATCCATTCTTATTGTCATCTCTATGAACCCACAACTCAAGATGCACCAAGTATGAATTTAAGATTTGAATGATTGGTGTGGCTTAAGGCTGTTGTTTGGATGGTGAATTATGGAGAATAGAGGAAGGAATAAGTTTCTTGTGGTTGAAGAAATCTTGAAAACTTGATAATCTTTGGTGTTTTATGGTGTTATGTAATGGATCTTATGAAGTTAATATGTTTATGGAGGATGTAGGAAAAATTTGATGATGTTTTTGTGTGTTGTTTGAAGATTTGGTCAAGTTTCAAGGTATTTTATAAGGTTTGGAACTGATATTTTTGTATTTGTGAAGTTGAAGGTGGCTAGGATTAGATTTACCAAAGTTAGAGACCCTAAGGACTCTTAAATAAGCCTCAAACCGCCACACACTGGTATGCTGGTCAGATCGCTAGTATGTGGGTCCGTTCCTCAATGGTCTCAGACCGTGACACGAATAGTCGCAATTGATGACATGGTGTCGGGCCGACTAGCTGCTCATAACACCGACATGCCGATCCAATTCTTCAATATTTTTGACCTACACCGTGGCAATGAAACGTCACGGCCCTTGTCTCACACCGGTTTACCGTTTATATGGCTGGCATGTGGTCCCGTGCTTCAAAAACCTACTAACCCTGGACCGTTGCAACCCTTAGAGCGTATGACGATACGGTTTCTCACCGGCTAGCCGCTCAAATTGACTCTACGCCAATGGAGTTGACTGATTTTGACCATATCGCTAACCTTCGCGACACTCTATAGGACACCAGTATGTCAGTTGAAAGCCTTTGGTTGACTTTCTTCGACCGTAACATGGACTGTCTGGTGGGGGAAAAGGTGTGATAAATAAACAGATAAATAAAGATAATAATAAATGACACACCCTTGACTTCCACAAGAAACTCATTGCAAGTATTACAGATCGTTTGCAAGTTTAGTTAGTAAGTAAACTTCGTTTGCAGGGATTTGATATGTTAGATCTACTTATGTATATGAAGAAGTGTAGGAGAAATTACTTGTTTGATAAAAAGACAATAAAATAAATAATATTTATTTCTTTGTTGATAGAAAATATAATAATGCAAATAAATAATATAACAAAGAATGTAGATGAGAAATATAGCTTAGGATGGCTAGTATGCCCTTATCCTTCTAATTCAATATTCTACATATAAGGGTGGTTAAATCTCTTAGATAAATAGTTAGAATTCTATATTCCTCCTAACCACCTTCCGAGTGGACTTAAGAGACGACCTAACAATTATCAGGGAACTTGGGTAAGGGTACCCTGAGCAATGATCAATGGTTAAATCTCAAAACCTAATGATTATCTAGTTAGGCAAGCCCTTCCGGATCACTACCGCACACTAGACGCTTATGTGATGTTTTAATAATTAGACACCCATATGGGTGACCATCTAACTACTATTAACGGTGTAGTCTACGCTCGTGCATTAGCAAGAACTACGGTCAATAAATCAAAGAACATAAAACAGATATATGGTTAAGAAGGTAGAATCAGTTTAAGAAGGTTTTCCCAAATAACGAAAAAGACAAATAAGAATTAGAAATCAAATATTATACATATGAATATCCAAGTTATGGAAAAATTAGTTCATATCTAAAGACATAGAAATAAACTATAGATAAAAGTAATTAGAAACAATGATAAGCTATCTAATACAAATTACCCTAATGATAGAGGGAGATGATGGAGAATAGGAGTTAGATATTTTCCAACTTCTTGTTTTCCTCTCTACAGGTCTTGTTGGTTCTCTTGAATGACTAAGGATTGAGCTAAGGTTTAGAACTGAGAAAGGACATGATTACAATAATTAAAAGATGTATTTATAGGTTTTAAGAGGCTTCTAGATAGGATTATTGGTGTAGAAGGCAAGAATTAGGCTTCTTTTCCAAATTAAATTTGTTTTCTAAAATATAGGAGATAAAATAAAGACTGATGTCTTGTTTTGGTCGTATCTCATTTGTTAATGCTTCGATTTTCGCCTACTTTATATCGAAACGAGCGCGTCGAACAAATCTACACTTGTCCTTTAGATTGCTACTCCAAATTCCTGTTCAATTTTATGTTATCTTCACTTTAGTGTACGTGGCTGCAAAATTTCAGATTTACTTGGCAACTTTTCCTTTCCTATTTCATCTCTACTTACTCCTATATCCAATTTCATCCATATCTTCTTTCCTTTTCTCTTTAGAATTGATTTGACATCTAATTAAGTACCATATATCTTTAAAACTTCATATTAACGCACAAACTAACCCAAATGTGCTCTAAAATAATAATTCATCAAATCAAGACAAGAAATAGGAAAATATAAGAATAAGAAATAAAAATTTAATATTAATTGACCAAATACACCTAAAATGATGTCTCCAACCTAGATCAATTTATCACAAATAGGGAGACATCAAGACCCCTAACTCAAAGTTGTATCGTCCCGATACAATAAAGATAAAAACAAAAGGGAAGTCTCTAAATACACACCTAAGTCAGTTAAGCACAGTGAACAGTTTATAGCAGGATATATAAAACAAAATCAAATCAAATACTTAGAAAATTCATGTAATAATATTTAAAAATTAAATTACATGTACACTTCTCATACTCACAATCAACACGGCTCAAATTCAAGATCAGATTTGCTTCGCAATCCAAGAAGGAGAGGATATTTACTCAGATTACCAAGGAGGATATAGATTGTTCATCTAGCTTCACTAGTATCCAAAGATCCTCTTAACTACTCTCTAATGGCTCAACCACTTCTAGATTACAAAGAAAAGAATCAATAGGTTTCTAGGGTTGTAATGTTGGATTAGGGATGGTATGATAGTATATTTGGATAATTTAGAATGAGATTTTGGCTCTCTCCTCACTAGCCATCGACAAATCGCCCTAGAGCTTGAGTTACTCTCATAAAACGTTTTTACTCAACCAAATGATTTGATGCACTAATTAGCATCCCAAATAACCCAATACTAAAGCATAAAGATGATCACATAAAATTCCACTTTGCCGATCCAAATCTATATATTCTTTTCATATCAATTTTTTTCTTTTGTAATGTAGCTATGACACTCTTTTTGATGTGAGATCTCATGCAAATTCTTTTTCTCATATTTATTTCTTTTCACAACTTTCTTCATTTACTTTTACACCAACAAAGGGTTACAATATAATAAACAGTGAATCATAATCAAAATATAGCTAGAGCACAATTAATAAGCTCAGAATTCCCAACCCAATAATACTTCCCATAATGGTGGACCGACCAACCCAAACTCAAGCTCTAAAATAATTGTATATGCATCGCGATTCGAGTGCGGGTCATATGGAAAAGTTATATAGTCTAAAGGGATATGGCTTATAATGTAGATAATAAAAAGGCTTTAGAAATGCTAGAAGGGGCTGAGAATGATATAAATATAATAAATGGATAACAAGCTAAAAAGGCAACAAGGGGCTTATCAAAGAACCACCTTAATCACTTTCTAAACTATGTAATTTTTTCATTCTTTTACCTTTAGTACATTCATCAAATGGGTTTATCAACTAGCTTGGATCTTACGGCCTACACACCACTCAAGGCGCCCTACGATCAAAATACTTCTACCGCATTGCTTACTAATCTTTTCTTTTCTATCAATGTGTGTTTCTTGCAAATATTCAAAGCATACAAACGAAAGCAACTCATAAACATACTACTTCTAATCATCACCTTACTAAGCTTATGCTTTTAAGCTATTAAACACACTCTTACATCTAATCTTTCTCTCAAAAAATTTAATTTTTCCTAAAAAAATAATAAAACACAAAAATACGGAGATGAGGGACAACGAATCCCCACACCCCCAACTCAAAAATGAGGCGTGTCCCCACCACTCAAAAGGACTCTATAAAATTAAAATTTAACAAATATTGCAAGTACGGAAAGATTGTAGGAAGAAAGAAAACATACTCTTCGAGGCTATTTACCTCGCTGATTAATACCCGGAAAAGGGTGCAGTGCTTTCCTTGTATGTAAACTTCTATTATCACCAATTTCTCTTTCCCTGACATCCTCTTATGCTCCATCCCAGTCAATCACATTCTAGAAATCGCTTGTTTTTCATCTTCTCCATCTTATTTTTCTTGAATACTCTCTTATGTGAAGGTGTTTGTCTAGAAATCATTGTTTTGGCACTAGCCTCCCAGAAGCTTTGCTCATCTCTGATATAGGAATATTTAATTAGAAGAGGTATTGGTATCTTCTACTCCCTAATCACAATTGCTTGCTTTTTAGAATTTGAATCCACCAAAAACCGGTTCCTCTCTAATTGCTTGACTCGAATTATCCTTCTTGTTTGTTCCCGCACTAGTACGAATCTCACTTGATTTCTTCTAGATATTACCCAATACCTTGCTTTAATACTTCATCTCCCTTAACACTTAGATAAAATCTCTATTCTTTTCATCATCTCTTTTGACCCCCAACTCAAAGGTTTAAACAGTATAGAAATTTTTACCACTTGAATTTGGGTAAAAAATGTTATTTGGGTTAGGAAAGGTGTAAATTTAATGAATCTCTATGTGGGTAAGATGGAATCAAGTTTTGATGATGTGGGTTTAAGGAAAATTGAAAGAAGATTTAGCAAAATTTTGGTTTTGATTCTTAGACTCTAAATGTTTTGGAATGATTTGGGATCTTGATTCATGTTTATAGGAAGGTAAGGAAAGTTTTGGATATGAATTTATGGTTATTTGGTGATGTTTTTATGTGAGTTAGATGTTTGATGAAGCATTCATGGTGTTTTAATGGAGTTTGGGACTGAAATTTTCGTTTTTGTGAAGTTAGAGGAGACTAGGTTTAGGTTTGGCACCTTTATAGACCCTTAAATCTAAAAATCAAGCTTTTTATCTGCCTCCGGGCTGGTATACCGCTCATATGGCCGGTATGCCAGTCAACTCTCGGCTCCGGTATACCGCTCATATGTCCGGTATATCAGTAGTAATTCTATTTATACCATTGGATAGATCTCGGAAAAATATGCGGTTTAGGATCAAGAAAAAGTGAATTTCGAATTCCGAGAGCAAAGTTATGGTCTTCTGAAGTTTTCTGGTGTTTCGTGCAGTGTACCGCATGGTACATCTGAATTTCGCCAAATTTTATCATTTTTTTCTCCCGAACTCAATTTTCTAAAGTAACTGCACATCAAGAACACTTCTACCTTCCTCATTACTGCAATATCAACTAAAACAACTAATCTAAACTTAAATTTAAAGGCATAAAAACATTAAAAAAATTGCGGGATCTCTCCCGTACAACACTTTTGTTTAACGTCTTTCAAAGTTAGCCGCGTTAACTCGATTATTTCTTGATTATATAGACTCCCCAACAGCAGGTTAGGCTATGCACATCTACTATCCGAAGTTTGTGACCCTTCTTAGCTTGTATTTCAATCCGTTTTGCCGAAACCACTCTTGTAATTACAAACGGACCCATCCACGAATTCTTGAATCCCTGTGGTCTATTCTCTCGCTTGGGGCTTTCCAAGTAACCTCATAACCAACCCCAAACTCACTTCTAATTCTCTTCTTCACGGGTTTATTGTGGACTTTCTTTTTAGCTTTATGATTCTCTTCTTCACGGGTTTATTGTGGACTTTCTTTTTAGCTTCCTTTGTCACAACTCGGAATGTTAGAACTTCACGTGATTCCCCATGCTTTTAATCCACAAAGTGGAATATTTTAGGTTCTTCTTCAAATCGGAGAATGACGGTTCCCTTATATATATCAATTATGTTGTGACTTGTCACTAAGAATGGGTGTCCAAGTATCAATGGAACGTGTTGACCCTGCAATGCTATTAAGGATAACGAAATTTGTAGGTATAGCTAAAGTACCTACTTGGACAAGCACGTCTTCAATGCATCCCAGTGGCTTTATCGTGGAGTTATCTAGGAGCAGCAAATTGACATCTTTTCTTTTGGCATGTCCCATGCTGATGTCTTCTCATTTGTGATAGATTTATATTAGGATGAGACATCATTTTTAGTGATTTAGAAGTCATTATAGTCGATTTTCTTGAGAAATGCTACACTTTCCTATTTTGAGTCTTGATTTAGTAATATAATATTTTTAGAGCATATTGAGTTTAATTATTTATTTAGTGTGAAGCTTTAAAGATAATTATGGAGCTTAATTAGAGTCCAAGTCAAAGACAACAACTTAAGGAAAGAGATTAGCATGGTAATTGGAGATAAGAAAATAAAAGCTAAAAAGATGGAAAAGGAAAAGCTGCCTAATCTAGGATTCTGCAGTACACGCCTAAAGAAGTGCTATTCTACCCAAGAAATAAGCTGATTTTGGTAATTTACTTCTTCAGGGGCAAGAGAATTCTGTTGCGATTCTTTTGGTATCTTATGGAGCTCAAACCGACCAATAACGAAGAAGATATGCTCAAAACGGTCCAGCAGTGTTTATCTTTATTTCCATACGAATTAGAGTTGGGCTTGGATTCCACCACTTACTTCTCCTTCGAGAAAACGAATTAGGTCTTCCTAAACACCTATAAATACACCCTTAAACCATTGTAAACATGTCCTTGCTCAGTTTCAAGCTTAGGCTTAGTCCTTACTTGTATTTTCTCACTTTTAAATAATAGCTTAGTCTTTATAATTAATTATTCATCCTTAGTATCAAGCTATTCATCCAAGAAGCAAGCTGACCTATAGAGGAAGACAAGAAGAAGAAGTTGGAGAGTGACAAACTCCTCTTCTACATCTCACCTTCTCTATATTTAGGGTAATTAACTATAGATTTATGCTCAACCATATTTCTAAGCTTTTATTCTGTAAGTTTTACTCTTAATTGTTGGATTATTATTTTGTCTTTAAATACTATTTGTTATTTTAATTGATTGAGCTTGGCGTATATTGTTATTATGTGTTTTGACTTATTTCCCTAGATCTGATCAATCTTAGGATTAATCTTAGTTATTGACAACACCACATAATCGTCTAGTTTTGATTCTTTGCCTAACTAGATAGCCATTAAGGTTTGATTTAATCACCAATCATTACTTAGGAATCCCTAGTAGTGGAGAGGTTGCTCCTAAGCCTAGAAAAGGCTAGGTAGAATTTAGAATCCTGGTTAATATATAATGCTTAATGTGACAGGTTAGAATGACAATTTCGTAATAGACTTGGTAATCCTAATTTATTTGACTTACTTCCATATTTATTTATTTGTTTTATTTATTTGCTTTCATTATTTATTTAATTGCATTAGATAGTTATTCATCTTTTATATTTTTATTTAAAACATCTAAATTCATCTACGCTTGTTAAATATAAGTAGATCTAACGGATACAATCCCTGCGAACGAACTTGACTTATCATTAAAACTTGCATACGATCTGTGATACTTGCAGTGAGTTCCGTGGTTCTCAAGGGTGTGTGACTCTTTATTATTATCTTTATTTATCTATTATTTATCACACCTTTGCCCCCACCAAGTTTTTGGCGTCGCTGCCGGGGATTTATCTTTAAGTTAAATCTATTTTGTGTTTATTTAGTGTAGAAGTTTTTATTTGTTTTCAGTTTTACGCGTTTTCTTTTTAGTCTCTTCTCAGGTTTATTAGGTATGGAGAATTATTACGCACAAAATATGCATAGGGCCCGAAGTCAAAATTTTTATCAAGAAGGTTCGAGCTATCAATTTCAAGCTCCACCACAACCCATGCATAATCCACAAAATGAAGCTATAAAAGGAATGATGGATAAATTATTGATTCTGGTTCAAAATTGTATGCAGCTCAACAATGAAACATCCATGGAGCAAGCTGCATAAGTGGAAGCCTTGGAGACACAAGTCACTCAAGTGACCAATTCTTCTCTAAAATTCCAACAAGAGCTTCCACCGTTAATCTGAAGTGTAATAGAAGAACAGGTTCAACAAGCACTTCAGTCTGACCCTTTTGAAAGTATAAATTATTTGGAAAACATGGTAGATCAAAATGCGGCAAATATAGATGCTAATACAACCTTAATACGTTCTATGCACCAAAAATATCAAGCAATGGAGCAAAGATTAACGGACCTCACTACGATCAATCAACAGTTACAACAAGAATTACATAAGAAACTGGGTGATAGCAATGTTGGGTTCGAAATTTCAACCGTAGAAGAACTAACCAAGCTTAGCTTAGAAGAAGTAATTGTTAAAGATCAAATTGCGAAGGAGGTTGATCCAGAATTCAAGTATGTGGAAGAAGAAAAAGAAACTGATAAAGAAGAGACAACCGCACAAAAGGTGCAAAAAGAAGAAAACAAGGCGGAGACACCGCCTACACATCCGTTACTATCACCACCTCATCTACAAAGAATTACATATTCTAGTGGTGATACTAAATCTGAAACGTCAAGCTCAAAAAAAATCATTTTTCCTATACTTGAAGTCCCATACATGCAAACTGGCCTAGATGAGGCCATTGAAATTGATAGCGATGTTTGGTTCGATGTTGTTGAAGAGTTCAGCCTTCAAGAAGAGGAGGAAGTGGAATCACCACAAGTTTCACTTAATGAACTAGATATTCCGAAAAGGGAAGAACAAAGCACGCTATGCATAGAGGACGTAATCGCATATGAAGAGCCTACATCACCGATAGTCTGCAAGGATCTCTATCCAAGAAGAGTGAAAGTGTAGAATTTGAGATCGAGAATAGGGACTGTACTAACGAAAGCTTGACAACCATTCCAAAGAAGCTACCACCAAAGATGCAAGAATTTGAAGCTTTATATCTCCAAATTAATATAGGTAGTAATTTCAAAGCTAAAGCGATGCGTGACTTGGGTTCAGGAAGGAATATCATGCCCAAGAGTCTGTTCGAGAAATTAGGCATGGGAGATGCCAAAAGAAAAGATATTGAGTTGCTGCTCCTAGATAAGTCAACGATAAAACCATGGGGAGTCATTGAAGACGTGCTTGTCCAAGTAGGTACTTTAACTATACCTACAGATTTTGTTATCCTTGATAGCATTGCAGGTCAACATGTTCCATTGATACTTGGACGCCCATTCTTGGAGACAAGTCACAGCATAATTGATAGTCATAGGGGAACCGTGACTTTCCAAATGGGAAAAGAATCTAAAACATTCCACTTTGTGGATGAAAAGCATGAGGAATCGCGTATAGAAAAAGCCCCGACACTCCGAGTTGTGACAAAAGAAATTAAAAAGAAAGTCCACAATAAACCCGTGAAGAAGAGAATCAGAAGCGAGTTTGGGGTTGGTGACATGGTTGCATGGAAAGCCCCCAAACAAGAGAATAGACCACGGGGATTCAAGGATTCGTGGATGGGTCCGTTTGTAGTTACAAGAGTTATTTCGTCAAAACGGATTGAAATACAAGCTAAGAAGGGTCACAAACTTCGGATAGTAGATGAGCATAACCTAACCCGTTGTTGGGGAGGTTATGTACGCAAGCCTTGATCAAAGTAACACGTCTAACTTTGAAAGACGTTAAACAAAAGTGCTGTACAGGAGACAACCCGTAAATTTTTAATTTTCATGTCTTTTACGTTTTTAATTTATGTTTAATTTAGTTGTTTTTAGTTGATAATGCATATTTGAGAAAGGTATTAGTGTTTTTGGAGTGTAGGAGTTGGAGAAATCGAGTTAGGGACGCGAGGAAAAAATTTCGGAGCGAAGGAATGACCCCCGCGGACTACCCCCGCGGACTACCCCTAGTCCGCAGGTATGCACCGCAGGGTCAAAACCCGTACCACGGGTGGAGCCACGGGTAGAGCCACGGGTCGTGTCCAGAACCGAGAAAAAATTGACCCGCGGACTACCCCCTATACCGTGCCATGGTCCGCGAGGTCAAAACACGTGCCACGGGGTAGGTCTACGGGTATTTTGACGTGGAAAGTTACAGAAGGCACGGGGTACCCTCCGGTGTACCGCGCCATGGTCCGCAAGGTCAAAAACGCGTGTCACGGGTATTATCCAGTGGGTAAAAAATTTTCGAGCAACAGAAGCTGCGGTGTACCCCGCGGTACACCCATGGTCCGCAGGGATGGTCCGCACGAGCCGCCAGAGAGAGAAAAGAAAGGGTTCCAAGGTTATAAGAAGATGTAATGCTCATAATTCCGAATTTCATAAACCTTAAGCCTCTTTCTCTTCTCCAAAACTCTCCTAACTCCATTGAAGCTCATAAAAACCTTCACCTAACATCAAAACACTACCAAATCACCATGAATTCTCATCCAAATCCTTCTCTACATCATTACAAAGAAGATTCAAGTACCCAAATCATATCAAAACACCTAGAATCCAAGAATCAAAACCATGAATTTCAAAATATTTTCCCAAAATTCATTAAACCCATATCATCAAAGCTTGATTCAATCATACCCACATGGAGAATTTTCATCCTAACACCTTCCCTAACCAAAATAAAGCTTGTTCCACCTATGATCATGTTACAAATTTCAAGAGTGTTTAAAGCTTTGAGTTGGGGGTCAAAAGAGATGATGAAGAGAATTGAGAAATTATCAAGTGTTATGGGATATGAAGAATCAAAGCAAGGTATTGGGTAAGTTTTAGATGAAATCAATTGAGATGGGTAATAGTTTGGGAATATATTACAAGATAATTGGAGTCAAGCAATTAGAGAGGAACCGGTTTTTGGTGGATTCAAATCCTAAAAAGCAAGCAACTGTAATTAGGGAGCAGAAGATGCCAATACCTCTTCTAATCAAAGATTCCTATATCAGAGATGAATAAAAGCTTCTGGAACGCTAGTAGCTGTGTTCAAAACATATTCCTGGATGAACAACTGTCACATGAGAGATTATTCAAAGAGCAAAGTTGGAAGAAGATAAACAAGAGAATTCTAAAGTGTGATTGATTGGGATGGAGCATACGAAGATGTAAGGGAAAGCAAAATTGGTGATACATGAAATTTGCATACATGAAAGCACTGCACCCTATTCCGGGTATTGATCAGGCGAGGTAATAGCCTCGAAGAGTATGTTTTCTTTCTTCCTTACCTTTTCTTTATGTGCAATATCTGTAAAATTTTAATTTTCTTTTATTTTTTAGTCTTTTCGAGTCGTGGGGACACGGTTCATTTTTGAGTTGGGGGTGTGGGGATTCGCTGTCTCTCATCTCCATTTTTCTGTTTTTAGGTAAAATTAAAATTTTTATGAGAAGGTTTAGATGTATGTAGAGTGTGTTTAATAGCTTAAAAGCATAAGCTCAGTTGATTAATGATAGAAAGTAATATGTTTATGAGCTATGTTATTTGTATGCTTTGAGTTTTTACAGGAAAACACACGTTGATAGTAAAGAAAAGATTAGTAAGCAATGCGATAGAAAGTATGTTCGATCTCAGGGAACCTTGAGAAGTGTGTAGGCCGTGAGATCCAAGCTATTTGATAAACCCATTTGATGAAGGTGCTAAAGGTAAGAAAATAACGAAATTACATGGTGTAGAAAGTGATTAAGGTGGTTCTTCATATTGAAGCCCTTGAAGACTTTTTATACCTTCTCACCTTGATATTTGATTTAATATGCTATATCCTTCTCAGCCCCTTCTGGCCTTTCTAAAGCTTTTATTGAAACACGTTATAAGCCAAATCCTGTTAGATTATAGGATTTTTCCATATGACCCGCACTCGAATCGCGATGCATAATAGTTGTTTTAGAGCTTGAGTTTGGGGTGGTGGGTCCACCATTATGGGAATTGTTATTGGGATGAGATTTTTGAGCTTATTTATTGTATTGATGATGATTCACAAGATTATATTGTAACCCTTTGCCGGGGTAATAGTGAATGAAAAAGAAGCTACGAGCTAAATTTGCCAACAAGGGCATTAAAAGAAAAATATATATATATGAAAAAAATAGCGTGATATCTTAACATTAAAAGAGAGTCATGGCTATACAAAAGAAAATATATATATTCGGACTGGCAAAGTGGAATTTTTATGTGAACATCTTATTCTTTAATTGGGTTATTGGGGATGCTAAATTGTGCATCAAATTCATTGGGGTGAGTGAGAAACGTTTTATGAGAGTAACTCAAGCTCTAGGGCGATTTGTTGATGGCTAGTGAGGAGAGAGCCAAAAGCTCACTCTAAATTATCCAAATATACTTATCATACCGTCCCTAAGCCTACATTACAACCTTAAGACCTTTTTATTCTTTGCTATGTAATTGAGAAGTGATTGAGCCAATAGAGAGTAGTTAAATGGATCTTTAGACACTAGTGAAGTTCGATGAACAATCTATATCTTCCTTGGGGAACTGAGTAAAGTTCCTCTCCTTCTTACATTGCGAAGCTAATCTAATCTTGAATTCAAACCGTGTTGACTATGAATATGAGAAGTGTACAGGTATGTAGTTTTTAAATATTATTACATGAAATTTTCTGAGTAGTTGCTTCGAGTCTATTCTCCATATTCTTCTATCTTCTTCCCTCTGTGTTTAATGGACCTAGGTGTGTATTTAGAGACTTCCCTTTGTTTTTGTCTTTATTGTATCAGGACGATACAACTTTGAGTTGGGGGTCTTGATGTCTCCTCATTTGTGATAGATTTATATTAGGATGAGACATCATTTTTAGTGATTTAGAAGTCATTATAGTCGATTTTCTTGAGAAATGCTACACTTTCCTATTTTGAGTCTTGATTGAGTAAAATAATATTTTTAGAGCATATTGGGTTTAATTATTTATTTAGTGTGAAGCTTTAAAGATAATTATGGAGCTTAATTAGAGTCCAAGTCAAAGACAACAACTTATGGAAAGAGATTAGCATGGTAATTGGAGATAAGGAAATAAAAGCTAAAAAGATGGAAAAGGAAAAGCTGTCTAATCTAGGATTCTGCAGTACACGCCTAAAGAAGTGCTATTCTACCCAAGAAATAAGCCGATTTTGGTAATTTACTTCTTAAGGGGCAAGATAATTCTGTTGCGATTCTTTTGGTATCTTATGGAGCTCAAACCGACCAATAACGAAGAAGATATGCTCAAAACGGTCCAGCAGTGTTTATCTTTATTTCCATACGAATTAGAGTTGGGCTTTGAGTCCACCACTTACTTCTCCTTCAAGAAAACGAATTAGGTCTTCCTAAACACCTATAAATACACCCTTAAACCATTGTAAACATGTCCTTGCTCAGTTTCAAGCTTAGGCTTAGTCCTTACTTGTATTTTCTCACTTTTAAATAATAGCTTAGTCTTTATAATTAATTATTCATCCTTAGTATCAAGCTATTCATCCAAGAAGCAAGCTGACCTATAAAGGAAGACAAGAAGAAGAAGTTGGAGAGTGACAGGATGGAGACTGAGGTTTTTATTGATAAAAGTGGTGTTGATGTATGTGTTGATCCTATTATTAACATGGAACGAAGAATGGAGACTGAGGTTTTTATTGATAAAAGTGGTGTTGATGCATGTGTTGATCCTATTATTAACATGGAACGAATAATGGAGACTGAGGTTTTTATTGATAAAAGTGGTATACAAGGATATGGTGTTGATGGTTTTGGTCTTAAGAAATTTAGTAAATATGGGTTGGGAGGTCCTAACTTTAGTGGGATACTCGACATGCAAGAGTTTACGAAAGAAGACTTTACTAATAGAGAGAAAAGGATTCTTGGTATGCAAGGTTTCATTGACGAATTATGCGATAGCTTCTATGAGGTCAAGAATAAGATGGTGGACGAAAAACGTGTGTGTAATGGGGAGAATTTGGTGTTGATGGAAGAGTTTGATGATAAACAAAAATTATACTTCTGTGGTGGCGATGACTGTGATGGTCATTTAGAAGATGGTTCGTCGGATTCTAGCAGCTCGGATGAGGGGAGGAGTTCTCAGGGGTATCCCGTTAAGGAAAACCCTCCTCATGTGTTGATTGCGGACGTCAGCCGGTCCTTCAAAGCGGCTGGGCGTGATGGATAGTTTTATGGTGTGGAACTGTCAGGGAGTTAGGGCCCCCTTGACGAGAAGCTCGTTTAAGTCCTTGATTAGAAAAAATAATGTTTCCTTAGCTTGTTTACTTGAAAGTCGCTTGAGGAAGAAAGATTTCAAATCTTGTTCTCATCTCAAATCTTTTGATAATAATCTTGTGATCAACCCTGGAGGAAGAGCCTATAGGTCCGGGGGGATTGTAGTGGTTTGGAAGGAGTCTATCTCTATTTCTGTTTTGTTTAAGTCATCTAATATTGTAATTTTGGAAGTTAATGAATCGAATGAAGTTTCTTGGGTTTTGTGTTGTGTTTATGCGCCTAGTAAGGAGGAAGAGAAAGCTAAATTTTGGCAATCTCTCAATAAGAAGGTTAAATCTATGGATAAGCCCTATATTATTATTGGAGACTTTAATGACATAGCTAACTTCGATGAAAAAAAAGGTAAGAAAGCACCGAATCTCGAACGAGTTCTTAAATTTAATGAGTTTATCTACCATAATCATCTCGTGGATATTCCGAGTAAAGGTTGTTATTTTACTTGGGATAATCATAGGAAAGATCAAGAGAATATTAAAGAAAGAATCGATCGTTCTCTTGCAAGTATGGATTGGTGTGAGACATTTCCAGATGCTTCTATTATTGTCCCTCCGCCTATTGGGTCGGATCACTCGCCGCTTATTCTTAAACGATTTAAAAAGTGCGATAAATACGGAAAATATTTTACTTTTGAGTCAAGATGGATCGAACACTCTCAATGTAAAGATATCATCAAAGATAATTGGAAATCTAATACCAAATCCAATAGTATTATGGACTTTTGTAATATGCGTGATGCTACTTGCCTTGCTTTACAAGGATGGAGTAAAAGAACATTCTATAACAATAGAAGAAGGATTGAGCTACTACAAAAAGAGCTAATCGAACTTAATAAGTGTCAATTTCATGAAGAATTGGTTGATAAAGAACATATGATAAGGAAAGAAATCGAAGAATTGTGGAGAATTGAAGAAATGTTTTGGGAAGATAGAGCGAGAGATTTACACATTAAAAAAGGTGACAAAAATACTAGATATTTTTTTGCTAAAACAATGAGTAGAAGGAAGATTAATAGAATTGATATGATTAAAAAGAGTGATGGGGAATGGACGGAGAAACCGAAAGAGATTAAAAGTACTATCAATTCTTACTACCAAAATCTATTTAAAGAAAACCCGACGGAGGATAATGCAAATATTACACAATATATTCCTTCGAAAGTTACTTATGCAATGAATGAAGAACTTACGAGATTACCATTAATGGAGGAAGTCACAAAGGCAGCTTTTAATATGTCGGGGTCAAAAGCTCCTGGGCCAGACGGTTTACCGGGTAAATTTTATCATGAATTCTGGGAAACTATTAAACATGATATTTTTAATCTGGTCAAGGATTTCTTTGAGTCTAATTTGGATCTAAAAAAAAATTAATGACTCGGTTATTACTCTCATCCCGAAAGGATCTTCTAAGGAAAATGTGAAAGATTATAGACCAATCGCTTGTGCCAATTTTTGTTACAAAATCATAGCTAAAATTTTGGCTTCAAGATTACAAGGGTATATGGATGAGTTGGTGCCGCCTACACAAACAACCTTTATTAAAGGAAGATGTATACAGGATAATATTCTTATTGCTCAAGAGATTACTTTCTTTCAGAATAATAAAAGGTCAACAAAAAAATATTATGCGGCGATCAAATTGGATATGGAAAAAGCCTACGATCAAGTGAATTGGAATTTTCTTGCCAAAACTCTTTTAGCTCTGGGCTTTTAGGAGAAATGGGTTGGATGGATTATGAATTGCGTTACCTCGGTGTCTTTTCAAGTCAAAGTCAACGGACAAAGGTTAAAGAAATTCTATCCTTCTCAAGGTCTGAGGCAAGGTGATCCTTTATCTCCACTTCTTTTCTCTCCTCTTACGGAAAGTCTTATTAGTCTTATCAACTTTCATTGCCGAGAAGGAGATATCAATGGTATTAATATTACTAGACAGTGCCCGACTATTACACATTTATTATTTGCGGATGATGCGCTTTTCTTTATTAATGTCAACCAAAAGGAAATTGAGTCATTTCAAGAGGTCATGAAGAAATATTGTATGGCATCGGGACAACGTATCAACCTTCATAAATCATCAGTTTTCTTTAGCAAAAATACTCCTAATGAAGTTCGAAATAACGTTTCTAATTTACTTAATATCGAGAATACGAATGATTTAGGTAAGTACTTGGGGATTCCACTGTCTATTAAAAGGGCGAAAAGTCAAAACTTAAATTATATTAAAGATCGTCTTCTTAACAAATCTCGAAGCTGGATGGCGAATCTTCTTTCTGATGAGGGTAAAGACGTTCTTATCAAATCTGTATTACAAGATATTCCTAATTATGCTATGTCGATATTTGAATTTCCGAAAACACTATGCAAGAAAATGTCAAGTATTGTAGCTAATTTCTGGTGGGACACGTCATATAAGAAAAGAATTCACTGGGTTGCATGGAATAGAATTGCGAGATCAAAGAAAATTGGTGGCCTTGGATTTAGGGACTTTCATAAAATGAATGTTGCAATGTTGGCCGCACAAGCCTGGAGAATATTACATAAGCCGGAGTCATTCGTTTCAAGAGTTTTAAAAGCTATTTATTTTCCTGACCGCGAGATGTGGGATGCTAAACTTTATAAGAAAAGATCGTGGAGTTGGTATAGCTTATTTAAGGGGATTCAATTCTTAAAAAAACATTGTATCTGGCAAGTAGGGAATGGGACACAAATTAATATATGGAAACACTGTTGGATAAAAGAAGGATTTTATGTACCAAAACCGGATAATTGTCCAGTCGAAAAGGTTAGTGAATTATTTAACTATTATGGGTATAAATGGGACCTCGACAAACTCAGATCCTTATTCTCAAATGAGGTTGTTTCATATATTCAAGAAATTCCAATTTTCAAAGATAATAAGGTTTATAAAATCATTTGGCCTTTTTCAAAGAATGGTGAATACTGTACTAAATCCGGATATCATGCTATTATTAATGAAGAGATTGTTAATGAGGCTCAAACATCTAGGAATGGCGAGATTTTAAAAAGTGAACTGTGGAATAGCATATGGGGAGCAAATGTGCAATCAAAAGTTAAAAATTTTAGATGGAAAATTTGCAATAATGAAATCCCAACGAAAAACAATTTGGTGAGAAGAAGATGTTTAAAAGAAGATGTTTGCGAGTGGTGCGAGATGGAAGGGGAAAATATGACTCATCTCATTTTAAGATGCCCTTTTAGTAGAGAGGTGTGGGCTAAGTCACCATTGCAAATTAGAACTGACGTATCTTGTCAAGAAAACATAGCAGAATGGCTACTTAAAACAATTCAAAGCTTTTCGAGTAACGGGTGAGACAAAAAAGTGGTTACGGCATATATCTTATCCATTATGTGGAATATTTGGAAGGAAAGAATGAGATGTTTTCATGAGGGGAAAATGTGGTCAACTGAAGATATATTTTATAGGGTTAAAGACTCGATGCGGAGGTTATTTGGTGAAAAAATTAATACTTGGCACAACAATTCGGATGAAAGAATTGAGAAAATTATGAGTATGGATAATCCAACGATTGATGATATGGCCGATATGATTTGGATGTGTGACACCTATTTTATAAATAGGAATAGTCATTCAGGTATCGCGGGCATTGGAATAAATACATGTGGGCGTATTGAGCGGAAGATAAGTCTGAGATGCAAAATCAAAAAAGTCATTGAAGGAGAAGCTTGGGCAGTACTGTTAGCCATGAGATCGTCTTGTGATCTCAATAGTCAGAGAGTTTCATTCTACTCTGACAACCTTGAACTGATTCAAGGAATTAAAAAGAAGACCGGGCTTCACTGGAGCCTTAAACCCATTCTTTCGGAAATCGAAAGTTGGATTGGTCGGTACCCAGGATGGGAGGTGAAGCATATTAATAGATGCTACGACACGACAGCGGACGCACTAGCTAAGTGTATAAGAAGAAATATCGTTATTCCTAGCTGGATGAACTGCTCCTTAGTGGATTTCGATAGAACTCTGAATAATCTTTGTAAAATTTAGTCGGTATTTTCGGTTGTAATTGAAAAAAAAAATCTCTAAAAATTATAATTCATCAAATCAAGACAACAAATAGGAAAGTATAAAAATACGAATATAATTATAATATTAATTGACCAAATACACCTAAAATGATGTCTCCAACCTAGATTAATTTATCACAAATAGGGAGACATCACCGTCCTGGCCCTTGGAGGGCACCAGTATGTCAGTCGTGTAAGCAGTGTGCCAGTGGGAGCTGTTGAACATGTGAAAATCTCCTCTTCTTCACCTTAAACTTATAATTTTGCATAAATACACAATAAAACACTACTATTTCTCTCCTATTAGCTCTAATACACATTAACTTAATAATATTGATTTCTCAATATTTGTGATGTATTAATATAGTTTAGAGACATCATTTTAGGTGAATTATATTAATTGTTAAGGGATTTTTCCCTATTAATTGTTAATTTCTCAATTCATGTCTTGGTTTGGAGATTTATTACTTTTAGAGCATTTTTAGTATATTTTGTGTGTTAATTGTGAAGCTTTTAGGTAAACTAATTACTATTAGATACCAAATCAATATTGAAGAGTTAATTAAAGAAGATCCAAGTTGAAATTAATAGTTAAAAGGAAATAAACTAAGAGTATGAAACTAAAAAAGCTGCCAAATTTATTTTTGAGCTAAAAAACTGATGTCTCCTTAATGTTCTAATTTTATGACCTTTGGAGACATCATTTTTAGTGTTTATTTGACTATTTAGATAGTCTTTTGGTGTTAAGATGCAATAAATCGATTTTCCTCTTTTAATTCTAGTATTTTTCATTTATTAAACTTTTGTGCGTAATATTGTTCTTTTTAGTGAGAAGTTTGTAGGTTTTGAATACTAGCTAGGAGAGGAATCCAAGGATAAAGTCAAAGATCGTGTAATGAAGTCAAAGCAAGAAGAAATATCCCGAAAGAATTGATAATTTCAAGTTGCAAATCTGGAAAGTTGATAAAGATTGCTGATTTCGAGCCATCTAAGAGTGGACTTAGTCTCTGACTTGTGAAGAGAATTTGTTCCCCATTGAGATACGGAAATTTAGCAACTGGAATGGGGTCAATCCGAGTTGAAACGAACCGGTTAGAGCTGATTTAGTGAAGAAGGTGCAGCAGTTAAAATCAAACGGATGAGTATTGAAGCTGATAGGACCAAAAGAAAAACGGGCCTGATTGCATGTTTTTAGGGTTACGAATTTGAGTTGGGCTTGGAGTCCACTACTTACTTCTCCTTCAAGAAAACGAATTAGGTCTTCCTAAACACCTATAAATACACCCTTAAACCATTGTAAACATGTCCTTGCTCAGTTTCAAGCTTAGGCTTAGTCCTTACTTGTATTTTCTCACTTTTAAATAATAGCTTAGTTCTTTAATTAAATATTCATCCTTAGTATCAAGCTATTCATCCAAGAAGCAAGCTGACCTATAGAGGAAGACAAGAAGACGAAGTTGGAGAGTGACAAACTCCTCTTCTACATCTCACCTTCTCTATATTTTGGGTAATTAGCTATAGATTCATGCTCAACCATATTTCTAAGCTATTATTCTGTAAGTTTTACTTTTAATTGTTGGGTTATTATTTTGTCTTAAATTCATAATACTATTTGTTAGTTTAACTGATTGAGCTTGGCGTATATTGTTATTATGTGTTTTGACTTATTGTTAAAACCCTAGATTTGGCAAATCTTAGGATTATTCTTAGTTATTGACAACACCACATAATTGTCTAGTTTTGATCTTTTGCCTAACTAGATAGCCATAAGGGTTTGATTTAATCACCAATCATTACTTAAAAATCCCTAGTAGTGGAGAGGTTGCTCCTAAGCCTAGAAAAGGCTAGGTAGAATTTAGAATCCTGGTTAATATATAATGCTTAATCTGTGACAAGTTAGAATAACAATTTAGTAAAATAGACTCATATTAGTGACCCTGATCTATTAGACTTACATTCATATTTATTTATTTGCATTATTTATTTATTCGCGTTAGATATTATTTTATCTTATTATATTTTTATCTAAACATCTAAATTCATCTACGCTTGTTAAATATAAGTAGATCTAACGGATTAAATCCCTGCGAACGAACTTAACTTATCATTAAAACTTGCAAACGATCTGTGATACTTGCAGTGAGTTCCGTGGTTCTCAAGGGTGTGTAGCCTTTATTATTATCTTTATTTATCTATTATTATATCATACCTTTGCCCCCACCAGATTTATTATGTGGTGGTGGATTTTTGCAGGTTCTACCCGTTCATGCGAAGATTATTTTGGATAGAACGGTAACTAATGAAGTGGGTTCGAATACTGTGAGAACACATGTTAAAGGGGGAGTTAATAACGTCAATATCGAAGAAAAGTTCACCTCCTTAGAGAACAAAATCCAAACCACCTTGGAACAACAATTGAAACAACTCACGTTAGCCGTGAAAGAAGGTTTTTCGAGTAAAATGGTTGAAGTGAATGCTACGCAAGAAGTTTATGGATGTTCGTATTGTGGTTTGAATGATCATGAATTGGAGAATTGTCAGAATAATCAAGAGTCCGTGATGTTTGTTTCCAACAGAGGAAATTACAATTCGAATGGTCAAGGATATCAACCTAACAGAAACCATCTAGGGTTTTAGTACACAAATCCTAATGGGGCAGCAAATCCTACTCACGCATATCAGCCGCGTCCCCAAGGTAATAACTATAATCCAAGACCTTAGAATAATTATCAAGGGGGGCAACACCATGGAAATTACATTCAGAGACAACCTCCACAAGACAACTATACTAACACCATGAACCAAAAAGCCTTACCTGCTCAACCACAAGAAGGTACAAATAACCTTCAGAAAACCGTAGAAGATTCAATTGCTCTCCATGCACAGTCAATCCAAAGGCAACAAGCTTTTGAAGAACACATTAAGATGTTGGAAAATCAAGTTGCGAAAATGTCAAAACAATTGAATCAGCGTCCACAAGGGCAACTCCCTAGTGATACTGAAAATCCAATCCAAAACGAAGATTGCAAAATCATCTCTCTCGGAAGTGGTAAGAACCTTCCTCCACCTCCTTTTCCTGTTATAAAAGGGAAGTAAGTTAGTAAAGAAAAGGATGTGGTGGATAAAAATAAAGATATTGAAGTAGAGGAAGTGGAGAGGCCTATTGAAGTTCCGAAAAAGAAAGATGATATTATAATAAACCGTCCTCGTCCACCATTTCCGTCTAGAGTTCAAAAGAAGGGTGATATGGCTGATTATCAAAAATTCTTTAACAAGGTGAGAGGTCTTAGAATTAATATTCCGTTGTTAGAAGCTATTAGAGATGTACCCAAATATGCGAAGTTTCTGAAAAGAGTCCTCACCAACAAAAGGCCGTATTGCGATAATGAGATGATTGGTTTACATGAAGAATGTAGTGTTATTTGTCAAAATAAGCTACCTCCTAAGTTACTTGATCCTGGGAGTTTCACAATTCCTATATCGATTGCAGAAGAATGGAAAGGAACAGCGCTATGCGATTTGGGTGCAAGTATTAATCTTATGCCCAAATCAATCTTCTAGAAGTTGAAGATAGGATATGCAAAACCAACATCTATGGTCTTACAGATGGCTGACTGATCCCTCGTACATCCAGAGGGACGAATAGAATATGTCCTCGTCAAGGCAGGTACGTTAATTTTTCCCGTTTATTTTGTTATACTTGATTACGACGCAGATAGGAATGTCCCCATTATCTTGGGAAGACCATTCCTAGCCGCGGGGCGTACTTTAATTGATGTAGAAAACGGAGAAATAATTCTGAGAATCCAAGACGAGGAAGTAAAGTTCAACGTATTTAGACCAATGAAGTTTTCGGATTCCAAAGAGGATTTTTTTCGTTTAGATGTAGTTAAACAGGTACCAAAAGAGCCAAATAACGTTGAGGAGACCTTAGGAGTGGAGGAAAGAGAGTTAAGAAAGAAACCACCAATTAAAGTTCCTCCAAATCCTAAGGGAAGGCCACGAATTGATCATGCAAAGAAGAAAGCTAAATCACGTGTCACGAAGGTTCCAAAGGAACCTAAGAAAGAAAGAAAAAGGGGCTCAAAGCTGGTGAATAAGTCGCTATGAAAAAGCCTGACCCTCCTCCACAGACACGTGAATCAAAGAACTCTTGGCTAGGACCATTCATGGTTGCAAAGGTTATCTCAGATAAATTAGTTGGAATAAAAGCCAAGGGATGCAAATTTCGAGTAGCAAATGTTAACAACCTCACTCACTGCTGGGGAGGTTATGTTAAATAATGATGCACGAGGTAACCCGTCGAGCTTAACAACGTTAAACAAAAGCCAATTCATTGTATATTAGTTTAAGTCTTTCAATTCTCGTAGTGTATATTAAATTTCGCTAATTTAGTGTTTATTATTAAGAAATGAGGAAGGGTAGTTATTTTTGATGATTTCAGGGGTAAAAAGGCCATGAGTTTGGGGTCGAAAAGATAAAAAACGAAGAAAATTAGCTTGGAAAACAGAAGCCCACCGGGAACCCGGTGGCTAACCGGGTACCCGGTCACTGCGCTGAAGACCCCCAAACTTTCTGGTTAGTGCGTCCAGTTTGACGCAAGTTGCTGCGTCCACATTTGCGTCAGCGAGAGCCCACTGGGTACCTGGTGGCTGACCGGGTAGCCGGTCCGCGAAGGTGGAAGTTTCTGGTTAATGCGTCAAGTATGACGCAAGGTGATGCGTCTGAGGTTGCGCCAGCAATGCTCACCGGGTACCCGGTGGCTGACCGTGTAGCCGGTCAACAAGGATGGATGTTCTGACTAGTGCGACACGTATGACGCAAGGAGGCTTGCGTTTGAGGTAAAAAAGTTATCTTATTCGTAATTATTTTTCACGAAGACAGCGACCGGTAACCCGGTCAGCCACCGGGTACCCGGTCAGCTGTTGCGATAGGCGGTTTTAAGGGTTAAACCCTATATTTTTAGCTTCTTTCCCAAGCCAGCCTCTTATTCCGAATCCTAGCCTCCACCTACTCCTACAATCATCATCAAAACACTTTATAATCATCAAATCAAGCTCTTTTTCCTCACAAAAACACACAATCAACTCGTATCCTCTCCAAAACACCATAAAATCCCACTTTTCTCCAAGAGTTTTCTTCTTCCTAGCTTCAAATTGAACCAAATTTTTTCCTAATTCTAATCAATTAGCCTTTACCCATCTAATATCTCATCATTTTCTTCAAGTTTTAAGCCTCAAAACATCAAAGTTCTAAGCTTTTCTCTAGTTTTTCACTATATGAAGTTTTGAGTTTGGGGTAAAAAGAGATGACTAACAGAACCGATTCCATGTGTACTTATCGAAGGAACTTTCCAAGAAACAGAAACACTGTTGGTGCTAGTCCAGAGAAATCAATTGAGATTCCTGATTCGCGTTCCAAACGCAGGACTAAAGAAATCCTAGCTGCTCCAAAAAGGAAAGAGAATCCGATTAAGGCTAATCCTACGAAAATTAGATTAATTGATGAAGTTGAAAGTGAAGAAGAGTCTGAAGAAGATATTCCACAAGTACCCGTTCAAGAACGGAGGTCAACACGAAGAAAGATGTTTGCTCAAAAACCGAAGAGAGTTGCTAAGACTTGGAATGATCAGGTTTGTGACATAATTAATTACTTGAAATTTGGTGTTGAGAAGGGTCTTCCAAAGGGTATTTTGAATAGTGCTTTTAAGGATTATGCTACTACTTGTGACAAGTTTGGGTGGGAAGAGTTGAGAGAAAGAAAACTTGAATATATTCCTACCTTGGTGCGTGATTTTTACAAGAGACTAGCTTTTTCAAAAGAAGCAATTATTGTACGCAAAAAGGTAATACCTCTCTTTGCTGAGCTTATTCGGAAATCATTGAAATTTCCCGACTTCACTGGTCCTTTCCCTTTCCAAGAAACCCTCATCGATCCCTCATTCAATTTCGAATCTCTTTGGGGAAGAGTTCTTATTCCTGGGACTCGCCCAATTCCAGCAGGAGAGCGTTATCATGGACAAATTTATATCAGCAATTTGTTGCCTTGTGCTAAGGTTTAGTCCCGTTTCATAATCTCTACCTTCTTTGGTATAACACACACTTCAGAACTGAAAAAGGAGCATATTATCTTCATCAAGTGAATTATTGAGAACAAACATATGGATGTGGCTCGTGTGCTTTATGACAATATTATGGAGTTTGAGAAATCCCCTACTACTCAGCAGAATCTTAAATTTCCTTGTACCATCACTACCTTGTGTCTAGACGCTAAAATCCAGCGTAGGTGTGAAGAAGATGAACCTTCCGTAGTTGGGGAACAGATATCTTCAGTCTCGATTCAGAATGCCCATGACGAAACCACACAAGCTGTAAGGAATCCTAGAGCTCCTCCTCCAAAGAAGAAGTTACAATCCGATAATGAGTTGGAATTGAAAATCAAAGTGTTGGAAGAGAATAAAGTGAAGATGATTGCTACTTTAGGAAACATTACAAAAGAGCTGGACCTTATCCGAAACATGCTACTTGGGGTGAGAACCATTCAACACGCCACCTATGGTTTACTTACGAAGGATAAAGTCTATGGACGTAACACCGATGACCAGCCACGCGCTGGTTAAGATACGTTTTCTATCCCTTTCGCGTTTAGTGTAGATTAGTTTAATTGCTTTACGTCTTTTCGAGTCGTGGGGACACGACTCATTTTTGAGTTTGGGGTGGGGTTCGTTGCCTCATCCCAGTTTTTATGTGTTATTTGTTTTTATGTCAATAAAATAATTAGGAGATGTGTTTGACTGTAGAAGTTTTTAAATGTCCCTTTTAAGCATACTTTTGATGAATCTATGATAGTAAATAGTGGACTTCAGGGAATAACATAAAACGCGCTTTAATTGCATGCAAACATAGAGAATGAATAGGAAAATTAATGAACAATGCAAACGAAGTAAGCTTGTACTTAAGGAAAATGTTTGGTTTGTAGAACGTGAGATCTAAATTAGTAGAGAACCCACTTAGATATGAACTAGAGATGAACCATGTAACTAGGAAAATGATAGGGGCAGTTCTTTGTTAGCCATTTGAAGCCTTTTTAGCCTTCTATCCCTTATATTAATTTTATCCATCTTAGCCCAATTTTGAGCCTTAAGCCTTTTCTTTTGTAGCCACGATATAAGCCCATTATCCCTTAGATTATTAGGCACGACCAAATGACCCGCACTTGAATCACGATCATGAGACCTGTCTCGAGCTTGAGTTTGGGGTTGAGGGTCCACATTTTGGAAATTACATTGGGAGGGGATTTTATGTGTTTTTATTGAGGAACAAAAAGTAATGATATTATTATTTGCAACCCTTTGCTGGGATTAAAAAAAAGAGAGAAAAGAGAAAAAGAAAAGAAATATTAAAAGAAAGAAAGCATAAAATAACCGGCAAAGTGGAATATTTTTGAAAATCATCTTAGATTAATTGGGTTAACTTGGGGATACAACATTAGCGCGTCAAATGGGTTGAGTGACAACATTATATGAGTGTAAACTCAAGCTCGTGGACAGTTGTTGAAGGTAAGTGACGAGAGAGCTAAAAGCTCACTTCAAATTTACTAAATATACACAGCACACCGTCCCTAAGCCTACGCTAAAACCGTAAAGTCCTCGTGATTCCTAGGTACATGGTAACTTAATAGGGAGTATACTAAGTGCAGCGTTCAAAGCGAGTAAGGATCGAGGAACAACCTATAGCCATCATATTGAGATAAGTACAAATGTAACCTTCTAGCATTGCAAAGTTAATTTTATGATTGAAGTTATTTGTGTTTGATGTTGCATGATTACTGTATGTGTATGTTAGTTCTTAAGGTTTGCTATATGAGGTTTATTTTAAGAATTGCTTTAGGGTGTATTTACTAGATTCTATTTTCTCTTGCATCTACTTCATTCCCCTTGTTTTTAGTTTTGCTTTGTTGGGACGACAAAGGTTTGAGTTGGGGGTCTTGATGTCTCCCTAAATGTTCTAATTTTATGCCCTTGTGAGACATCATTTTTGTGTTTATTCGACTATTTAGATAGAATTTTGGTGTTAAGATGCAATAAATCGAATTTCCACTTTTAATTCTAGTATTTTTCATTTATTAAACTTTTGCGCATAATATTGTTCTTTTTAGTGAAAAGTTTGTAGGTTTTGAATACTAGCTAGGAGAGGAATCCAAGGATAAAGTTAAAGATCGTGTAATGAAGTCAAAGCAAGAAGAAATATCCCGAAAGAATTGATAATTTCAAACTGCAAATCTGGAAAGTTGATAAAGATTGCTGATTTCGAGCCATCTAAGAGTGGATTTAGCCTCTGTCTTTTTTTTTCGATGTATGGGTGTCCGGGCCAGCTTACGCGCACCACGACTAATCCCATAGGAAATATACACGCCTCCTCATGCATACTCCCACTTAATCAGAACTAGGTTACCCATGTTCAGGGAGGGGACTCGAACCTTGCACCCCTTGCTTACCCCCTTTAAGGGCTCAAGAAATAACAAGGCTGAGGGAATTCGAACCCTGTACCTCCTAGTTGAGAGACAGGGTCCTGACCATTGAGCTAGTCCCAATGGTTACGGAAATTTAGCAACTGGAATGGGGTCAATCCGAGTTGAAACGAACCGGTAAGAGCTGATTTAGTGAAGGTGGTGCAGCAGTCACGGGATTTGGGCTTAATTAATGGAGTTGGGCTTTTCTAATTTTCATTTAATCTTTAAGAAAAGCCCCAGTCCAAATTTTACATCATAAATAGGCTTTAGACTCTTATTTTTACACACAATTCACATACAATTCATACGCTTAAGAGTCAGAACACCAGAGGAGAAGCTAGAGCAAGGAAGAGAATAAGCCAAGAGCTGGAGACTGTCTATATCTCCAATTCTCAGCCAATTCAACTCCGTAATTAGGTTCTTCTATTTTATTATGTAAAAAAATTAAGAATTCCTTTTATTTTAATTTCTTAGTTTTGGTATTTTTAATTAGTATGAGCTAAATTTAATAAGTGCTTGAGAACGCATAATGGGTTAATCCCAATTTGATTTCGTTTTCATATGTTTGGATTTAGGATTATTATAATTGAAACCAAATTGGGTAAATTGTATTTTTCGTTAATTTGCTTTAATTTGCTATTATTGACGTAATTAACCAATGATAGGACTTAGTATCTAGGCTATTCCATATAGTGGCGTATGGATCACCTAGACGGGGGGTCTAGGTACAGAACCAATTAATGAATGTAGGATAGAAATTATATAATTTGACAAGCTTAATTAATCCTATTGTAAATTGGGTATAAATAGACTTAATCACTTGAAGGTGGACTATAATCACCCTGACGGTGTTTGTAGCACCTAAGAGTAGCTTCTTAGTCCACCCTGACGGGGGTAAGGAGAATTCTGAATCCCGACCATTACATATTTACCGATTTCTCCCTTAAACATTACATGAAATGAATGATAATTAGGTGAAATCCTTGCATCTCTCAAGTACTGCCTTTCATACCTTGCGTAAACAACTTATTTTCTCGCGTCTAGTTTAATATTTGAATTAATTTAGTATTTTAATTTATTGTCTTAGTTATAGAAAACCAAAACAAACATTCTCAAAATCATCTACTTGATCACGTGCAATTAGTCACAATCTGATAAGCACTAGAGTCAACCAATCCGTCGCTGAGAACGAATCTGTATTATCACATATATTACTTGGGACAATTGTACGCTTGCAGTTGTGGTTCTCTTATCCTTATTTGCATTTTACTTTAGAACACACAAAGGACCACCAAAAATATTCAGTAATTTGGATGCTGTAGAAGGCTACGAATTTAAAGGAACCCTTTGATATTCAGATATATCTTTGAATTGCGGTTGTTTTCATGTAAAGTTGCCAAAAACCCGATTAGTAACGAAGGAGATATGACCAAATCAATTTCTAGTGTTTATTACGTCTCATATTTTAGGAAACAAATTTGAATTAGATTTGGACTCCTCTTTACTTTGCCCTAACGCCAAGATTTTTTCCTGGGGCTCTCAAGCACCTATAAATATACCTATATACCATTTTAAACATGTATTTGCTCAGTTATTAAGTCTTTCTTGAATATTAATTTTTAGTATCAAGTTTATTATCCAGAAAAGCAAGCTGACTTTTAGAGGAAAACAAGAAGCAAGGAGCTGGGGAGTAATGAACTCCTTTTCTACATCTCTTTTTCTCTATATCTAGGGTAATTAGCTATAGAATTGTTGATTAACTATATCTTGAAACTTTTATTCTGTAATTTTTATGTATTAATTGCTAGGTTATTATTTTGTCTAAATCCTAAGAATGCTATTTGTTATTTTAACTGATTTGAGCTTGGCGTATATTTGTATTTTGTGCTTTGACTTATTTCAAGCCCTAGATATTATTATGATATATGTATAGATGATTTAGTTTGTAAATATTATTACATATTATGACATGAAACTTGATAAGTAGTTTCTTTGGTATTATTATTCATATTCTTTTATCTTCTTCCCATTGTACTTAATTGACTTAGTTATATTTATTAGAAACTTCCCTATTGTTTTATTCTTTATTGTATCTGAACGATAAAACATTGAGTTCGAGGTTTTAATGTATTCATATTTTTAAGATATTAAACTAGTTTAGAGACATCATTTTAGGTGCATTATATTAATTGTTAAGGGATTTTCCCTATTAATTGTTAGTTTCTTAATTCATGCTATGATTTGGAGTTTAATTTCTTTTAAAGCATTTTTTATATAAATGTGTGTTAATTATGAAGTTTTTAGGTAAGTAGAATTTAATTAGATTCAAAATCAATATTGAGGATTTAATAAAAGAAGATACAAGTTGATATCAAGAGTTAAAAGGAAATAAAGTCAAATTAGGTAATTGGAAAAGCTGCTAAATCTATTCTTAAACTAGAAAATCGTTCAGTTTTTTTTGATGTTGCGGAAAGTCGGCTACGAATTTGAAGGATCCCCTTGATGTCTTGTATCGATCTTTGAATAACGGTCGTTTCCATATAAAGTGCGAAAAAATTGGATAAGTAATGAAGGAGATATAACAAAATAAATTTGTTGTGTTTATGAAACGAACTTGAATTGGATTTGGACTCCTTTACTTGGCCCTTGCTCCAAGATTTCGAACTAGGGTTCTCAAACTCTTTTAAATATACCTAGTTATCATTGTAAAAAATTTATTTCTCAATTATTAAACAATATTACGATTAGAAGTCATCATGAGAAGCATGTTAACCGTATGTATTTTATTCTTAGTTTTATTTCTATATCTTTAGTTATGAACTAATTTTCCCATAACCTGGGTTTACATAATATATAATCTTTGACTTCTATTATTTTATTTTATATTATTTTATTTTGGAAAGTGACAGTTAATTGATTGATTTTATTTATTTATTCAATTATATATATATATATATATGTGTGTGTGTGTGTGTGTGTGTGTGTGTTTGTTATGTGCTTAGATTTAATGTTTGTAGTTCTTGTGGTGTGCAACATATAGGATTACCCCATTAGTAGTTGGATGGTCACCCATAAGGGGTGATTAATTACTGAAACACCACATAACCATCTAGTGTGTGGTAGTGATCCGGAAGGATTGACTAACTAGACAGCCGCTAAGGTTTGAATTCACCACCGATCATTGCTCAAGGCCCCTTACCCAGGTCCCATGGTAAATGTGAGGATGCCACTGCAATCCACCCGGAAAGAGGTTAGGAGGAATATAGAATCCTGACTATTTATACTTTCATACAGCTCAAATCACCCTTATAACTAGAATATTGATTAGAAGGATAAGTGCATACTAGCAACCCTAAACTATTTTTCATATCAATTTTTATCAGTTTATCTTATTTGCATTAGTTTAATTATTATTTGTCTTTTATATTCTCTATTTGAAAACAAAACAAATATTCATCTTTTATTTATTGTCTTTATTTAAAAAGTAATTTCTTCTACGTTTATTTTTCTTACACAATTAACCCTGATAGAACTAGTCCATGTGAATGAATCTTACTTATTTCTCTATAACTTGCAAACGATCTGTGCACTTGCAGTGAATTTCTCGTGGTAGTATAGGGTGTGTGTGCCTTTATTATTATCTTATTTATCTATTATTTTATTACACCTATTCCCCCACCAGAAAGGATGATTTCTTAAGGTAAAAATTGATTTATACAGGATCTAGGTCGAAATATGGAGTGTGGGCCAAGTTATAGAGTCCAAATCTTACTAAAATTCGTTTTCTTAAATTGTAGGACATGATAATATTTGGAGTTTAAAATAATCATAACACCTTCGTTACATATCGGAATTCAGTTATCTTTATATCTAAACAACCGCAATTCAAAGACCTTTCTGAATATGAAAGGGCTTCTTCTAATTCCTAGATGATGTTCTACATTATTAAAATTACTAGACGTTGTTCTAATTGGACAGTTCACTTTGACTTTCCAAATCTATCCACAATATCCTTCTTCATCATGACTAAGGGGTTTTGTTGCTTTCATCACTTTTTATCATTATACAAAGGTACAATAGCTTCTAAATACCCATGTGCTACAAATATAACACTCAAATTACGTGCAAAAGCTCTAAAAATAACAAAATACGTAAAATTAGACAAAAACTGTAACTCATGAAAATGGGTAAAAATCTCAAAACTAAACAATAAATACCCCTAAAATGGTTTATCGTGACTAGATTATTCTATCACATAAATGAAAACATTTAATATATATCCACACACAATATGCTTGATGATCCATATACAAAGACTATTCCAAGGGATGTGTTCATATATCATTTTAAATCTATAAGATTAAGAAGATATAACAAATAAATATTGCAAGTTTATGTATATATTTACATTAGTAGGTCTTTTTAGTTATTTGGTTTAATAATATCATGTTTGATATATATTATAATGTGTCTGATCTGAAGTATGTATGTCAGATAGACTGAGATTGGTCTTATCTGACGGGGAATCTCCTTTGACACAATAAGTGCGAAAAGACGAGACTAACTCATTGTAGAGAAGAACCTTAAAATAACTCGAGTTAACATACTCTCCTTAACTAAGTGTTAAGAGGAGATCATAAAAATAGATGATACATGTTGAGTTTGTATTATGATCGAAGTAGAATCCCATTGTCTACTTAGTCTATAGTAGTTGGATATGAGTTACCAGATTGATTTCATAGAAATGAAAATCGACTGAAGAACTTATCTTAGACAACGATACTTGTTTAATTATATATCTGTATTCTATATATAAAATCATGACATACGACGCGAACTATGTGAATAATACCATAACACGTTTGTCATACCTTATTTACTTTTGACCAAAAAGAAGTGAAGAATTGATCCCTGTTTCTTGTAAGTCAATACGGACTATAACATGATAGTGTGTTCTTGCTAGTTAACCGATCATGTAATATGGACTATATTATGATAGTGAGACACATAATTTTATGTCAGTGAACTCTTATGATCAAATAGATGATGTGATACTAATCTAAAGGGGTCAGAATTACCGTAATATGATATAACATAATCTTATTCTGGTGGTACTACAAGCTACGTAAGGAACGAGATATTGTTTGAGAAACTATGTATCCTTACATATTAATATAATGTATGCCCGTGTGCTTGTTGATCACACGACCTATTGTCAAGCATGTTGAATTATTGTAGAAGTGTGTATATGAAGAGAATTGAAATTTTTTGATGTATGATACATTGTAACGCATGTACCTAGGGTATTGATCGCTCCTATAGTGTGATATAAATTAACACTAAATAGGAGGAGCAACTGACCGCAAGTGTACGAGTCGTTTCAAGTGATAGATAAGATAATACGGGATTTCTGTAAAACTGATTGGAAACGCAAAAAAAAGATAAAAGATATTTATTTGGTTTTAAATTAATAAACTACTAAACGAAATGAAATAAATTAACTATAGTAAAGACTAAAATATTAGACGCAGATATAATCGAGTCTCGCTAGGGAATCACCTAAGTTAGCAATCTAATACATTTGTTTTAAGGGATAAAGCGGGTAATTAATATTAGTCGGGACTCTACAATCACCTATATCACATTAGGGTAGACTTAGGAGCCATCCTACAGTATTACAAACCCCTTCAGGGCGATTATAAGCTACGCTTAAATGATTAAGTAAATTACCCAATTGGCTACGCGGTTAGTCAAGCCCGTCAAAATCATTGACGAACACCACGTGTTTCTATCCTAGTACCGTAATTAAACCCCTCGTCAAGTTGATCACCCCCACTAGTGAATAGCCTAATTACTACTACCTACCCTTGATTCGCGACAACAATGATAGTGAAGAAATATAAAGAAAGAATCAATATGTAATTATGCGGCTTAATTAAAATTAAACATAATCCTAAATTAGAAATACATTAAATAAGAAATTAGGGTTCATCCCCAAAATACGAGTCTAAAGTAATTAAAGTTTAGCTCATAATTAAATACAGGAAGGAAAATAAATTAGAAGTATACATTTTCCTAAAAATACAGAAATACAACCTAGATAGAGGAATTGATTTGAGTTGTTGTTGAAGAAAGGTGT
This sequence comes from Nemophila menziesii, assembly GCA_029959085.1. Classification (NCBI taxonomy): domain Eukaryota; kingdom Viridiplantae; phylum Streptophyta; class Magnoliopsida; order Boraginales; family Hydrophyllaceae; genus Nemophila; species Nemophila menziesii. Next base: position 2,531,383 of record JARWIR010000044.1, read on the forward strand.
TCTTCAGCTTCTGCCTTCTCTCTAAAGATGATATAAAATTGAAGTGTATATGAAAGGTACTGATTAATGAGGTTTAAAGGGCATTCTATAAGGCTTAAAAAAGGATTAGGTCTAACTTGGGCCTAATTAAGTGATTAGCGTCCAAGTCTAATTAGTATTTCCTGTAACTGTTGTACACACTCCGGTAAAGTAGGCGTAATGTTTGAGTCTTAAATCCAAATCACCTGGTTTTACTCCTCAATTCGATATTACTCAAAGGTGAACCTTTTTCATTTGAACCACCAAGCCTGGATCAGGACCATTTGGGCTAGAAATCAGCTGGAAGTGACAACTTTCAAATTCTTATGCTCTTCTTAATCTCTTTGAGTGGCACCTTTTTGCAATTTTGACTCCTGCTTTTGATCTAAGACTTTAAACTCCATTTCTATTCCTCATCTTGATGTTTCATAGCATCCATGTTCCTAGAGCTTAATACTAAAACACACGAATAACACACAAAATCTATGAAAATGCAAATATCATAATTCTGATGGAAGAAAGTGCAATATGACAAATTAAGCTCAACATTGCAACCAATAAGTCTAATTTATACCAAAAATGATGTTTACCAATGGTCTTTATATCACATAAAAAGGGAGACATCAAGACCCCAAACTCAAACCTTTGTCGTCCCAACAAAGTTAATTAGAATAGAGGTCCCAGGTAAGAAGCAAAATGCAGAATCTAAAGAATAAAACCGAAGCAAAACTCAAAATAAATTTCATATATTACAACCTAGGAATAATTCACACATACACCTAACATACAAAATCAAACACATAAATAATGGCAATCCTAAATTAATTTCATAATTCTAAAAGGTTACCCTTGATACTTAGCTCGAATTGGTGGCTATAGGGTGTTCATCAATCTTCACTTGTTTTGAAAGCTCCACTTAACTTACTCCCTATAAGAAAAAAATTCATTCCACTATGTATTGAGGAATCACGAGGTCTTTATGGTTTTAATGTAGACTTAGGGACTGTATGGTACATTTGGATAATGAAAAGTGAGCTTTTGGCTCTCTCCTCACTAGCCTTCAACAAACTGTCGTGAGCTTGAGCTTACACTCACATTTGATCTCACTCACTTGACGCACAAATTTAGCGTCCCCATATAATCCCAAACCTATCAATATGATTATAATACAAATATTCCTTTTGTAATATCTTTTTAATTTTTCATTTATTCAATCTCTTTTTGTAGGTTAAACATGATATTCTTCATAATGTTAATTCTCATGCCAACTTATTTTCTCTTTTTTTCACTTTTATTTTTAGAAACCGGCAAAGGAATTTACAATAAAGTGTATAATCATTAAAGTAAATCACATATATACCCAACAAAAGTAGTAAAAAATTCACTCACCCCAAACTTAAGCTCAACGACAACTAGTCTTAAGCAATCGTGATTCAAGTGCGGGTTATATGGTATAGTCCTAACATCTAAAGGATAAGCTTATGATGTGGCTTCAAAATAAAGGTTTAAAGGATATAACATTAATCATGGGTTAGAAAGCTAAAAAGGTCTCAAGTGGCTATCAAAGAACTGCCTTTATCATTTTCCTAGTTACATAGTTTAACTCCATTTTCACCTCTAGTTTATAATTAATTGGGTTCTCTACTCATTTAGATCTAACGTTCTACACACCACTCATTCTCAGTAAATACAAGCTTACTTCTTTTGAATTGTTCATTAATCTTTCATATCTATCATCCAATGTTTGCATGCATTCAAAGTGCGTTTTACATTAATTCTAAGGTCTACTATTTTATATCATTAATTTACAAATAGCATGCTTTATGGGGACATTCAACAAAATCTACAGTCAAATCATTCCTTAAACTACTTTTTATTTGTTTATTTTGAAAAAAAGCAGAAGGATGAGGACAACGATACCCCACCCCAAAATAAAAAATAAGTCGTGTCCCCACGAATCGAAAAGACTCTATAAATAAAATAAAACTAATATAACTACTAAATGAGAAAAGGGTGGAGGAAACCTATCTTAATTGACACGAGGCCAATTTCATGTAGTACGCATCGATTTTGTGAAGTATTATTGGTAACGATATATAGATCATACACCATTGAATTCATCTTCTTTTCACGTATACTTCATTAACTCGAACTCATTTTTCCCTTAGCTTTAATCATTTTCTCATGTCATCATCCTCGAAAATCTTTCTTTAGCACCCAACTCTCTTTCCTCTTCATGTTCTTCATAACTTCTCAAACCTCAAAGCTTCAAGAATTCCCAAAAGTTTTGGATGAAATTTGTAACTTTTGGTATTCTTAAAGGTTTATGGATATGGATTATAGTGTGTCGTGAGTTGGTTAATTAATATCTAAAGTATTGGAGAAGTTTTAATGGCTAAACTTTAAGGTTTGGTGAAGAAAACATTGCGGATTTCTTGGTGTTTTTGGACAGATTTGTGATCAATTATGTGCTAGGATTGGTTTAGATTGAAGATTTGATGATTAATTTGGTGTTTTGATGGTGGGTTGTAGATATTTTGAAGGCTTGGGTTAGTACTTCATGGTGGTTCTGGTGTGAAAGGCTAATGAACAAAATGTTGCGTCTAAAAGATTAATTTTCAGGAATTGCCGAGAGTCGACGAGCTAGACTGTCACGAATTTTGATATCCGCAATAGCGAGATCCCGAAAAAATACGCGGTTTAGGCTTAAGAAACACCTAATTTCGACCTCCAAGCGCAAAAATATGGTTTACCGAAGTTTGCTCTGATTCTGACTTTTCAGAATGGTGGACCGGTATGCCGGTAATCTGATCGGCTTGCCGGGTGCGAATGACTTTTTTCGCTGACACACATTCTTGTTGCGTCTAAGGGTTCCAATTCAAGGGACTTTGACTGGCAATGCCGGCGGTAGGGTCGGCTAGCCGGACCATGTTGTTACCAAGACCACTTAAAGGTACTCTTTCTCCGTCTCAAACATGTTAACCCCCAAACTCATAGGTTTTAACACATGCAAATCATCAAAAACCCTACACGCTCCTCATTTCTTAAAAATTTACTCTAATAAACATCAATTTACTATTTTATACACTACGAAATAAAAATATCAATTTACTATTTTAAACATCAATTCACATACTTACGCGATTCTGAGATGGCTTTTATATATACTTGTTGCGGTGTGAGTCTATTTTCAAATATCTCAAGAATTTGAGGTTGATTCTAGTTTCGTTGAACGCCTCTACAAATGTTTCATATACTGTATCACCCTCTAACATGTTTTTCATTATCGGATTTGGAGGTGATAACAATGGAGTATTAGGTGGAGAGTTCATCCTAATCTCTCCTTTTTCTTCTGTCTCCTTTTCAAAAAAAGACTCAATATTTGATTACTCTAAACGCTACTCCGTAGGTTTTTCCATGGCTGAAAAATCATTTATACAAGGTTCGAACTCATCATCAACTTGCTTATCAACAGTTACCTCATCTATGCTTAGCGTGGTTAGTTTATCTCTTATTGGAATATCTAGTTCACTAATAGAAACTTGTGAAGATTCCACTTCCTTCTCTCCTTGAAGGCTTAACTCTTCAACTACATCGAACCAAACATCACTATCAATATGAATGGCCTCATCATCAAAATTTGTACCTTGTCCAGTTTGCATAGATGGTACTTGTTGTAGCCTCTTAATTGTTTCCGTGAGTTGCATCAATATTTGCTCCATAATTTGATGTTGTTGCATGTTTTGCACTAATGATGTGGTAGCATTGATTTTTGCCTCATTACTTCTCATATTGACCATTGAAGTTTTGATAAATCAATTGACTGAGCCTTGCAACATCCTGAGTATTTCCTCATGATCTCTAAAGCTCCATCATGTCAAATTCTCGAAAGTATAAATTTTATCAAAGAAGACTTGTAGTTGATCCAAGCAGAATTGTGGTAGAGTTTGAACTTGATAAAGAGAATTATCCATACTTAAAGAAAAAACTGAAAAAAAGACTAAAACAAAACAAGCATAAAATAGAAGTAAAAGTTAACTCTACTAAAAGGATTAAACACAAAGGTCACACGCTGCAATCCCTGGCAGCCGCGCCAAAAAATTGATTGCTCCTAGAGTGTGATATAAATCAACACTATATAGTAGAAACAAATAACCTCAATTGTACGGGGCATTCCAAGTAATAGATAAGATAATAAGGAATTTTGTGTCCACAGGGACAGCAAGGTATGACAATAGTGTTAAAAAGATAAGTAGAACTAGTTGAAAACACGGAAATAAAAGATAAAAGATATTTGTTTGGTATTCAATTAATAAACTACTAAACGCAATGAAATAATTTAAGTGAAGTAAAGACTAAAAGATTAGACACAGATAAGAGATATACTTAAGTCTCACTAAGGAATTACCTAAGTCAACAAACTAATGCATTCGTTTTAAGGGTAAAGTGGGTAATTTATATTAGTTAGGACTCTACAATTTCCTAACTTCCGTCGGAGTAGACTGAGGAGCTATCCTACAGTATTACAAACCACTTCAGGGCGATTATAAGCTATAATCAGATGCTTAAGCAAATTACTCAATTGGCTACGCGGTTAGTCAAGCCAGTTAGGATCATTGACGAACACCACGTGTTTCTATCCTACTTTTGTAATTGAAATCCGCGTTAAGGTGATCACATCCACTAGTTAATAGCCTAATTACTACTACCTACCCTTGATTCGCAACGTCAATGATAGTGAATATATATAAAGAGAGAATCAATATGTAATTACACGACTTAATTTAAATTAAACACAATCCCAAATTAGAAAGACATTAAATTAGAAATTAGGTTTCATCCCTAAAATACGAGACTCAAGTAATTAAAATTTAGCTCATAATTAAATACAGAAAGGAAAATAAATTAGAAATATACATTTTCCTAAAAAAACAGAAATAAAACCTAGATAGAGGATTTGATTTGAGTTGTTGTTGGAGAAAGGTGTTCTCCAGCTTCTGCTATTGTCTCTGCCTCTTGCTCTTTCTTTAAAGATGATATAAAATTGAAGCGTATGTCACTACAAGAAATAGTAGCATTAGCGGGGAAGCTATTGCGGCAACAACTAAAATGGCCTCTAATAGTAGCATTAGCGGGGAAGCTATTGCGGCAACAACTAAAATGGCCTCTAATGATATTTGTAAAAATCAAAATGGCCGCTAATTATATTTTTAGCGGCAATGTTTGCCGCTAAAGATAAAGTTAATAGCGGCAAAAACAAATAATTTGCTACTAAAGGTATCTTTAGCGAGAAACTTATAGAGGCGACAAATAACGACTATTAGCGGCAAAATTAAGATTTTTAGTTTTAAATTTTTTGCCGCTAAAGATACTATTTCTTGTAGTGTGTGAAAGGTGTTGATTAATGAGGTCTAAAGGGCCTTTTATAAAGCTTAAAAAACGGATTAGGTCTAACTTGGGCATAATAAAGTGATTAGGGCCCAAGTCCAATTATTAATTCCCATTAATGTTGTACACACTCCGGTAAAACAGACGTGACTTTTGCGTCTTAAGTCCAAATCAGCTGATTCTAGTCCTCAATTCGAGCTAACTGAAAGGCGCACCATTTTCATTCGAACCACCAGGCCTTGATCAGAACCATTTGGGCTAAAAATCAGCTGGAAGTGACAACTTTCTAGATTTTTATGCTCCTCTTAATCTCTTTGAGTGGAACCTTTTTGCTATTTTGACTCCTCCTTTTCATCTAAGGCTTTAAACTCCATTTCTATTCCTCATTTTGGTGCTTCATAGAATCCATGTAACTATAACTTTATACTAAAACACACGAATTAACACACAAAAGCTCTAAAATTTCAAATATCATAATTCTGATGGAAGAAAGTGCAAAATAACAAATTAAGCTCAAAATTCTAACCAATAACTCCAATTTGTACCTAAATGATATCTCACAAAGGTATTTATATCTCACAAAAAGGGTAGAGATTAAGACCCTAAACTCAAACATGTGTCGTCCCGACAAAGTAAAACAAAATAGAGGTCTCAGGTAAGAATCAAAATGCAGAATCTAAAGAATAAACCCGAAGCAAAAATCAAAATAAATTTCATATGGTACAATCTAAGAATTAATGCATACATACACCTGGCATACAAAATCAAACACATAAATAATGTAAAACCAAAATTAATTCCATAATTCTAGAAGGTTACACTTGATACTTACCTCGAGATGGTACCTATAAGGTGTTCATCAATCTTCACTTATTTAGAAAGTCTCACTTAACTTAAACTATATTAGAAAAAATGTCAATCCACTATGTACCTAGGAATCACGAGGTCTTTACGGTATTAATGTAGGCTTAGGGACGGTATGGTACATTTGGATAATGAAAAGTGAGCTTTTGGCTCTCTCCTCACTAGTCTTTAACAAATTGTATTAAGTTTGAGTTTACACTCACATATGATCTCACTCACTTGACGCAAAAATTTAGTGTCCCCATATAAAACCAAACCTATCAATATGATTGTGATACAAATATTCCTGTTGTCGTTTGTTTTTAATTTTTCATTTATTCAATCTCTTTTCGTAGTTTAAACATGACATTCTTTTTATTGTGAATTGTCATGCTAACTCTTTTTTTTCTCTTTCCTTTTTAGAAACCGGCAAAGTAATTTACAATAAAGAACATAATCATTAAAGGACATAATAAATCTACCCAATAGATATAATAACAAAATCACTCACCCCAAACTCAAGCTCAAGGACAACTAGTCTTAAGCAATCGTGATTTAGGTGCGGATCATATGGAATAGTGGTCTCCCTATTTATGATAATTTAATCTAGGTTGGAGACATTATTTAAGGTGTATTTGGTTATTTAATTTTAGATTTTTATATGTATTTTGATATTTTCCTATTTCTTGTCTTAATTTGATGATTTATTATTTTTAGAACAAAACATGGTTTAATTTGTGTGTTAATGTGAAGCTTTAAAGATATATGGAAATTAATTAGATTCCAAATCAATTCTAAAGAGATAAGGAAAGAAGATAAGGATCAAAATTGGAGATCAAATGAAGTAGAGATAAAATAGGAAAGTAAAAGTTGTCAAGTAAATCTGAAATTCTACAGCCACGTACACTAAAGTGAAGATAACTCAAAATAGGCTGGGAATTTGGAGATCTTTTTTTTTTTTTTGAAATCATAATATATAGATAGATAAAAAACGGACGATTACAGACTAGCGTACACCAACAGGCTCTTTATCAATACGAAGGATAAAGGACAACTGGGGAGGGATTATAGAATCCCAATTACCAAACAAAGTGCTCAAAAGCTCTTGTTTGGCAACCCAGTCGGCTGCAAGATTTCTACTCCTAGGTACAAGAGTAAAACTAGGGTTACATCGTTCCGCAAAATAGTAAATATTACAACTTAAGTTACGAATAGAATGACAAGAAATAGTTTGTCTAGAAGAAAGGGCTTTCATGATCGTTTCATTGTCATTCTCGATAATAGTGCTGCCAAAAGGATACTTCGATGCCAACTCGGGTGCTTTCAAAACTCCCGTAGCCTCTGCCTCTATCACCGACTCCGCTTCTATTTTCCAACTTTGTCCTGTTATGAAATCACCATTAGTATTTCTTACAATACAAGCAACTGCTGCTCCTTTATCAGAAAAATAAGCATCACAGTTTATTTTTATTTTATTAGGGGGTGGTTTTTTCCATTTGTCCTTAAATTTTATTCTATTGTTGTTATTATTACTAATTTTATTTTTATTATTCTTTATTTTATTGTTATATGTATTATTATTATTATTATTATTATTATTATCACTAATTTCCTTCTTTTCCTCAAAGATGTTAAGGTCATTAGGGTTTGAGATTTTATAGTATTCTTTCCAATTTTGTGTGACTTTATTACAAGTTATCAAAGGATCTAGCTTTTTATTATTATAGATAAAACTATTTCTATCTTTCCAAATTTGCCAGCAAATTGTGCATATAAGTTCAAGTATCCTATCTTTTTTTTAATTTTTTTTATGATTTCATGGATATGGTCAAGTATCCAAAGGTCAATCCTTGAAGTAGTATTATTATCCGTTTTAATATTTAAAGGGCTAGTAAACCATACACTTTTTGTCCAAGGGCATCTGAAAAGCATGTGTTCTACTATTTCTGTATTGTTATCACATATTTTACTAGGAGTGTGCGCGGGTCGGTTTTGAATGAAAAATGCTCAACCCACAAACCGCCCGTTCTTATGCGGGTTTTGAAAAATGAAACCCGCACCCGCCCAATCTATTATATAAACCATTGAGTTTCGGTTTGAGCGGGTTGCGGGTGCGTTGCGGGTGATTTAGTTTAATAAATGAGCCAAATTTATATCCATAATCATTCGGTGGGTCAATTTTATATTATAAATGAATTTTGCAACAAAAAATATAGTTTAGTATACTCATATACACTTAAAATCATCTCTGATTTTTAAATATATAAAATGATATGTTAGCCTCACCTTGTTTTATTCCCGTTTTAATATTCGACAAATCATCTTTTAAACTAAAATTCATTTTTGGTATCTCTTTAAATGTTTTCCAAAACCCCTCATTAGATTAGTTGTGTTTTTATCCTTGAACTTTAGCTTATATTCAAATGAACAGCTCCGCGGTACACCGGACCAATCTTGCGGTACACCGCAGAGTCACGGACCAGAGGAGCGGTGCACAGGATCGCCCGTCAGTAAGCTAGTAAAATTGCACGGTACACCGGATCAAAGGAGCGGTACACCGGACCGATGCACGGACCAGGGGCGCGGTACATCGAGTAGTCCGTCAGTAAGCTTGAAATCTGGACGAATGTTTTCGCGGTGCACCGGACCATATCCGCGGTACACCGCACAAGAGGGTTTTCTGCACTATTACAAGAGGACAAAGCTTATATCCGTTGGAGATAAAATAGATCCGTTAGAGAGGTGCCTTATGACCGTTGGACCATATTTTCAGCTATAAAATGGTGTTCATTCAAGACACAACTCAAGCCTTCCATCTACCAATCTTAAGAGCAATTAATATTATCATTCAAGGAGGTTTCAAAGGAACATTCAAGTCATATTCATTGTGAAGCTACTTAGTTCATATCCACTCATTTAGGAGTTTAGTTACAAAGCTTTTATAAGCACCCCTAAACACTTTTCCCTTTCCTCTTAGTTCTTGTAATAGATTAAGAGAGTAGTGTGAGCATAGGTTTTATGCTCGGTTCCTTGTGTTGGTGATAACACAAGTGTATTTTCCTTCAAAGGTTTTTGAAGTGGTTGTAAGGGTTTGTAATCTCACCCGGTTAAGAGTTACGAAGATTAGTGGAGAATCTTGCAAATCCTAAGGAGGCTTCCTTAGGTAGTGGATGTAGGGAAACCGAACCACTATACATCGTTGTGTATCGTATTCTATCTCTACACTCTTTACATTTCCGCACTCTATATGCTTGATAAAATGCCTACATGATAGTTTGATAATATTGTCTTTTTGGATTATCTAGTTCATTACTATTTAGTTTGCTAAAACAATAGGATTCAAATTAGCTTTTAATTTTATTTACTTGAAATAAAATTAGCCGTTTAATTTCTATTGTCCTATTCAACCCCCCTTCTAGGACGCATATAGACTATCATGATATTTTAGGAAAATAAATTTATGAATTAAACAAAAAATAGAGATAATATCATAATTTAAATGAAAACATATTCATTAGATAAAATATTTTTGAAATACTAAGAGATTTTTTAAAAAAAAAATTAAGGGAAAGGAATAAAAAAAATTGAGAATCATATGACTATACTATTTTATTTGAATAAAATGAGCAATACAAATTTTTCTAATAATTTATACTACGTGATAATCGGGTATATGCGGGTTTGCGGGTTTCAAGTTTAAAATCCACAACCCACAAACAGTGTCTATTTTTTCTAAAATGTAAACCGCAACCCACCCAATAAAAAACTAACCCGCATTATTTCGGGTTAGTGTAATCGGGTTGGTCGGGTTATGCGGGTTATCTAACCCGATGCACACCCCTATATTTTACATATATTATTCTTGCTACATTTCCTCTTTACAAGATTGTCTTCTGTTGGTAGCAAATTTTTAATAGCTCTCCACATGAAGTTCCTAATTTTTTGTGGAGTTTCCATATTCCAAATTAATTTCCAAAACTCACTATTTCTATTATTTGAGATAGTAGGTATACTTTGTTCTTTTAATTTTTGTAAATTAAGTTGTTCCATTTTTAATTTTTGATATGTTTCGTTTACAGTATAGTTACCGTTTTTGCAATAATCAATACATATTTGATCTTCACACAAAAATTGTGGTATTATCATATTTTTTATTTTATTTGTAATATTGGGGGGATACAGATTATTTAAAATCTCAATATTCCAAGTCCCATCTTCCTTAATTAACTCATTAACCAACATAATATTAGAATTATTTTGTTATTATTATATATCCATTTATGTTTATGTATGTTGATATTTTTACCATTTCCTATTTTCCATGTTATATTTTTTCGGAAGGTTTTCCTTCCAATTAATATACTTTTCCATCCCCATGAAGGTGAGCTTCCAATTTTAGCATCTAAGAAAGTGCTATTACGGAAGTGTTTCCCTTTGAGAAGTCTATAAAGAAGAGATTTTTTTATTTAATATATTCCATGCTTGTTTTCCTAGTAGAGCTAAGTTCATGAGATGAAGATCTCTAAACCCAAGTCCTCCTTCAAATTTAGAAGTAGTAAGAATATCCCAACTTGCCCAATGGATTCTTTTTTTTCCTTTGTCACCCCACCAAAAGTGGTCTATAATAGAGTGGATTTTTTGTATTATATTTTTTGGTAGTATAAAGTTACTCATAAGGTAATTAGGTAAACTTTGGAGTATTGCTTTAATTAGGATTTCTTTACCTCCTTCTGATAAGAATAGGGTTTTCCAATTCTCTATCTTTTGTAATATTTTATCAATCAAAAATTGTAGATCTTTTGATTTTGCTCTGCCCCATTCAGTTGGTAATCCTAAATAGTTACCTAAGTTTTTTGTTTTTTTCATATTAATTCTTTTTGCCATTATATTTTGTATTAATGAAGGTGTGTTAGGGCTAAAAATAGCTCCACATTTATTAAGATTCAGGCATAAACCTGTACTATTTTTATATTTATGCATAATATCATTGAAAGATTGAATTTCAATATTGTCTGCATTTAGGAAAAATAAGCTATCATCCGCAAACAATAAGTGGGAGATTTCAGGACAATGATTTCCTATTTTTATACCTTGTAATAGGTTTTTTTCTTTTTTATCTCTAATTAAATCATTAAGAGTTTGAGATATTAGGCAAAAAATGAGTGGAGATAAGGGATCTCCTTGTCTTATTCCCCTTGTAGGATCTTTGATTTGGTGGGTTTCTCAATTTATTAGGACAGAATAGGTAACAGAAGTGATACAAATCATAAGTTTCCTAATCCAGTCTTTGTTGAAACCCATTTTGGTCAGGATATCTTGTAAAAAATCTCATTCTATATATTCATAAGCTTTCAAGATGTCAGCTTTTATTGCTACCATATATTTTTTTGGTTTTTTTCTTCTTTTAATATGGGTAATCAATTCATGTGCTATCATAGTATTTTCCTGAATGAGTCTATTAGGTATGAAGGCACTTTGGTTTTCTCCTACAAGAGAATTCATATACGGTTGGAGTCTATTGACCAGAATCCTTGCTAAAATTTTATAAATGAAATTTGAGCAACTAATAGGTCTATATTTCTTTATATTTAATGGTTTATTGATTTTGGGTATGAGAGTGATAAGAGTTTGGTTAATATCCCTCAAATCACCTTTATTATTCCAAAAGTTATTAATAACTCTCATAATATCAAGTTTAATTATATCCCAATATGTTCTAAAGAAATTACCGTTATACCCATTAGGTCCTGGGGCCTTATTGGGTCCTAACTCCCATGTAGCTTTTTTAACTTCTTCTTCATTGATAGGTTTATTAAGGTTGTCAGCTGATTTTTTATCAATTTTACTAGAAATGAGGTCTAGGGTATTAGTGTACTCCCTTTTACCTATTGTAGTGAATATATTGTTGAAATAATTAATAATTTCAGAATCAATATCTTGTTTATTTTCAAGCCAGATTCCATAATCATTGGTAATTCTAGTTATTTTATTTCTACTTCTCCTTTCTTTAGTACAAGCGTGATAATATTTGGTATTTTTATCACCCTTGTTTAACCATAGATTTCTAGATCTAGCTTTCCAGAAGCTTTCTTCTCTTTTCCATGTTTCTTCAATTTCTTTTGTAATTAGGTTATAATAATCCCAATTGTAATTTGGGTCATTACTATTTGATATAATTTCAAGTTCTTTTATTAACTTTTCAATATGGATTTTATTATTACCAAATAATTTTATATTCCATTCTCTTATGGCAAAACTACATTTCCTAAGTTTATAGTTGATAACTTTATTGGGGTTACCCCTAAAAGTTTTATAGTCATTCCAAACTTTTTTAATAATATTTAGGCAATTAGTTTCAGTAGTCCAGAAGTTTTCAAAATAAAAATATTCTTTTTTTATTATTATCCACTTTATCATGATGAAGAATAAGAGGGCAATGATCAGATCCAATTACTGGGACAACAGTTGTCCACGCATTAGGAAAAAGATTATCCCAAAGAGGATCATGAAGTGTTCTATCCAAGATAGCTTTAATAAGTTTATTTCCTGCCCTTTTATTGGTCCAGGTAAATTTACAACCATAAGAAGTTGTTTCTTTGAGATTATGAATATTTATGAATTTATTAAAAAAAATTATTGATTTTTTTTGGAAAATGATACCACCTAACTTTTCTTTAAGGAATCTTATACAATTAAAATCCCCTATTATAGACCAAGGATAATTTTGGGGCTTAAGTGTATATAAACAAGATAGATAAAGTTCATTATTAATTTCATAGGAACTTAAATACACAAAGGTATAAAATATCTTTTTATTATTATCATCATTAATCACGGTATGAATATAAAACTCATTACTACTTATCACTTTTATATTAAAATTCTTTTTGGTCAAAAGGGCTAAACCTCCTTTGGCTTTAACGGGTTCGACAGTATGAACAACCTCCATATCCACTAAATTAGCAAGTTCAACAATTTTATTGAAAGAATTCTTAGTTTCTGATAGAAAACATACCTCTGGCCGGTGTTTATGGCAGAGATCTTAGGTGGCCTGGACTGTTGATGTCTCCCTATTTGTTCTAATTCTTAGCCCTTTGGAGACATCATTTTAGGTGAATTATTGAATTATTAGCTAGACTTTTATGCATAATTTGTCATATTACACTTTTCCCCCTTGGAATTTAACTATTTGCATTTTCTGAGATTTTGTGCGTAAATTTGACTATTTTTGATGCAAAGTTAAATAGGTTCTTGAATTTCATGAAAGACCAATCCAAGGTGGAGAAGTAAGAATAAAGTCTTAGTGTATTTTAGAGTGTTAGGAATGATTTTTACTCGAGTTTCTATTTTTAGAGTGCACTTTCCTATTTCAATTTCTTGAATTATTGATTTATTCTTTTTAAGCATATGCGGTTTAATTATTTATTTAATGTGAAGCTTTAAAATATAAATGGTAATTAATTAGAGACCAAGTCAAGATAAAGATTAAAGGAAAGAAGATTTACATGGAAATAAGAAGCTTTAGGAAAGATTTACTCAAAGAAGGAAAAGATAAAGCTGCCTTGTGAATTTGAAATTCCAGCCACGTTTTAGAGATTAATTCATAATTAAAGATTGGCAAGGATTCTGGACGAATGGTCTGCACCAATAGAAAGAGCTTTCCAAGTCAAGTGGTTTCATATATTGGAACTTCTCAAACGGATAAGTATTGAAAAAGATATGACCAAATCAAATCAGCAGCAAAATCTTACCTTTCCTGGAATTTAGGGCTACGAATTTAAGAGTCCTTGACTTGTCTTCCACTCCAAGTAAATTCGACCTAGAGGCTCCTAACACCTATAAATACACCCCTTAGCCTCCTCTTTTACACACACTTCATATAATTATCAAAGAGGCTTAAGGATTCAAGTCAGAGCAAGCAGGAAGGAAGAAAGCTAGAGCTGGAGACTGTCTATATCTCCAATTCAAGCCAAACCCAACCTCTTCATTAGGTTTTATTTATTTCTTTCTGTAAAACATTATGTCTTTTAATTTATTTGTTTTAGTTTTATTTTCCGTTATGAGCTAAACTTCTTAAGTGCTTGAGAATCGCTATAAGGGTTGAACCTTAATTTATTTAATCAATGCTTTCTGATTTGGGATTATTATAATTTAATTCAAATTGAGTAATTTAGTATTGTTTATTATCGTAAGTTAATTTCACTATATTTAATCTGATCAATTAGACATAGGTTTGAGTAATTAGGCTATTCACTTCGGTGGGGAAGTGATCATCTTGACGGGGGGTTTAATTACTGACATAGGTAATGAACGTAAGATAGAAATTATTGATCCTGGCGGACTTAGTTAATCTTATAGCCAATTGGGTAGAGAACCTGACATTCGAAGGTGGATTATGATCGCCCTGACGGGGTTTGTAACACCTGATAATAGCTCTTAAGTCCGCCCTGACGGGGGTTAGGAGAATCTAGAATCCTGACTATTACTAGTTACTAGTTTGTCCCTTAGAAGAAGCATTGATTAAGATTATTTTGGTGAAACCTAGCGTGACTCAAGTACTATTCTCTCACCTTTTAGTCTCTTCATATTTATTTTCTTGCATTAGTTTCAATTTAGTTTAGAATTTACTATATTTTCACTTTAGTCCTTTAATCAAAAATCAAATAAAAACCTATTTTCTTTACTTTTAATTTTCATTCAAGCAACTAGTTCCATTTATTGCATAACACTTTGAATCATACCTAATCCGTCCCTGAGATCGAAATCCCGTTTACCGGATATTACTTGGACGACCCGTACACTTGCGGTACGTGTCTTGCCTTTTTAGGTGTGTTTATTTAGAACACACTAGGAGACACCAAGTTTTTGGCGCCGCTGCCGGGGACGGTAGCGTGTGACCACGGTGTTAGCCGTAAGTGTTTTAGTTGCTAGTTTTTAGTTTAGTTTTAATTTTCATTTTTCAGTTTTACGCTTTGGGTTGTTCTTGCTTTCTCAGATTTACAGGTTTTGGTATATGCTTGGAGATATCGTGATCCTTGATAATCCCGAACGCCTAGTACGAGAGAGAAACAAAAGAGTTAAAGAAGCAAGAGAACAAGCAAGGTTAGAAAAAGAAATGGCAGAAGATAATGCTCAAGATCCCGTCCTTCAAGATCCCGTGATTCAGTTGGATGTAATCGGTCTCCCAATAGCTCCACCGGTAGGAGTTCAATTACCAATTCCACCGGTAGGAGTCCAATTACCAGCTCCTCCCGGAAATCAACAGCAAGTCAATAATAATGGTGGAGTACTTCACGATCATGGACCGCAGATCTTCCAACCGAACAACCATGGACCTTTTGGAATACCACCACTAGGACTCCGTCCTCCCGCAATTCAAGGAATTTGATTCGGACCAGACGCAGGGATGATTAATCAGTTTACAACCGTGGGACAGTATAGTGGTGCAACTCGTGAAGATCCTATTCGTGCTATGTACAAGTTTATGCAAATCTGTGATGCATATGTCACCCCTGGAGTAACCCAAGAACAAATGTACTTTCATATGTTTCCATTCTTCCTCACCGGAGGAGCAAGTGAGTGGTATGATCAACAGCCACACAACGTGATTGTGACTTGGGATCAACTTCAGACAGCCTTTTTCGACAGGTACTATCCTCAAAGTGTTAGACTTAGCGGGCAATTAGATATTGTTTATTTTCGCCAAGAGCCAGGAGAAACTGTAGGTGCTGCATGGACTCGTTTTCAAACATTATTACGCAAGTGCCCATTACATGGGTACTCTCTTGAATTACAGCTTGGGATATTTTATCGAAGTTTAGGTGAAGCTGCGAAAGACAAAATAGACACTATGTGCCAAGGTGGTCTCATGATGGTCACAACTGATCAAGCTCTGGTTATCATGGATAGAATCATGAAGAACGAGATGAGTTGGAAACCATCAAGATCACCAGTTCGAGTTTCCGAAAGAGGTACTTTGAGTGTAGACACAGAAACCGCGTTGAATGCGAAAATTGCCGCTCTAGAGAACAAGATTAAGCAACTATTGGTTTCTGAAACGAGATCTAACATTCAAGTGGCACAAGAACCAGAATTATGTCCTAAGTGTGACGCAATTGATCATACGTGGGAAGATTGTCCTCATAATCCAAGATCGGTATTCTTCATCAATAATCGAGGTAACAATTATTCAAATGGTCAAGGATATGGTAATCCGTACAAGAATAATCCAGGAACTTATCAATCGAGGCCCCAAGGAAACTATTATCAGAATCAATATCAGGGAGGTCAAGTTCAACATGATGCTTATACAGAGACTCTCGCTCAAAAATCACTCCCTGCTCATCCTCAAGAAGGTGCAGTTGCTGGAAATGAATTAGCTCTCCAAATGAACCATCTGTCATCTAGGATAGCAGAACAATCATCTAGGTTAGAGGAACAACTGAACCAATTCATGCGGAAGTCTGATCAAAAGGCAATACACCTAGAAGAACATTTGCACGCAATAGTAAACATAACAAAGATTAGTAACCAAGCGCTACAAGAGACCAATATAAAGGTAGATGAACAGGCAGCTGCGTTTCAAATTCTTCAAAAACAAGTGTCTCAATTGGTAAAACAAATAAATCAGCATCCCCGAGATCAACTTCCAAGTAACACTGAAGAACCAAAACAATACGAAGCTTGTAACGCTATCTCACGCAGAAGTGGTAAGCAATTGCAACCACCACCTTTCCCAGTTATGAAAGAAAAAGAAGTAATTAGAAAAGAAAAACCGTTAGAGGAGGTGGAAGAGAAGGACGAAGAACCTGAAGTGGTAGAAGTGGAGAAGACTCCGGAAAAGACAAAGAAGAAAGTTGTTGTAGAAACCCGTCCTCCTCCACCGTTCCCCTCCAGAGTTCAAAAGAAAGGAGATACGGCTGAGTATGAAAGATTCATGAACATGGTGAGTAAGCTACATATTAATATACCTTTCTTAGAGGCTATCAAGGGGGTACCAAAATATTTGAAATTCTTGAAAAGAGCTCTCACAAACAAACGCCGGTATCTTGAGAATGAAATGGTAGGCTTGCCAGAAGAATGTAGTGCGATATGCCAGAGTAAGTTACCACCGAAGTTACTTGATCCTGGGAGTTTTACTATTCCCATCTCTATTGGTAATGAGTGGCAAGCAAAAGCTTTATGCGATTTGGGAGCGAGTATTAATCTTATGCCCAAGTCAATTTTTGAAAAATTGAAGATAGGAGACGCAAGACCAACCTCGATGGTCTTGCAAATGGCTGACAGATCCCTCGTGCATCCAAAGGGAAGAGTAGAAAATGTCCTTGTCAAGGCAGGTACGTTAATTTTTCCAATTGATTTTGTTATACTTGACTACGACGCGGATAGGAATGTCCCCATTATTTTGAGAAGACCATTCCTAGCCACGGGGCGTACTTTAATTGATGTAAAGAATGGAGAATTGACGTTGCGAATCCAAGACGAGGAAGTGAAGTTTAACGTGTTCAGACCAATGAAGTTTCCGGAATCCAAGGAGGAGTGCTTCCGAATAGATGTGATTGAACAATATCCAACTAAGGTGGTGGGAACCTTAGGGATGGAGGAAAGAGAGCTCAGAAAGAAACCACCTAACAAAATTCCTCCATATCCTAAGAAAAATCCACACCTTGACCATGCTAAAAAGAAAGAAACGGTGCGAGCTATGAAGGTTCCAAAAGAACCTAAGAAAGAAAGAAAGAAGAGGGCATTCAGTGTAGGCGAAGAGGTCGCAATGAAGAAGCCTGATCCCCCTCCGAAAGCGCGCAAATCCAAGGGTTCTTGGCAAGAACCATTCATGGTCACAAGGGTTATCTCTGATCAATTGGTGGTAATAAAAGCTAAGGGATGCAAGTTCTGTGTAGCAAACATTGATGACCTCACTCACTTCTGGGGAGGTTATGTGAAAAAGTGACGCGAGAGGTAACCTGTCGAGCTTAACGACGTTAAACAAAAGCCAATTCATTGCATATTAGTTTATTGCTTTAAGTGTTTTTTTCCTAGTGTATAAGTCTAAGTTAGTGTCGAGTTTTAGTGTCTACTTTTAAAAGAAATGAGAAGGGTAGTGTGTTAAATGGTGCAGGAATCGAGTTTGGGGTGCTAGGAAACGAAAGAAGAAATTCAAGGGAAAAATTCGGCGCCAGGTCCGGTATACCGCCCCAGAACCCCGGTATACCGCAGGAAGAAAACCCGTGTCACGTGTTACTAACGCGGGTTTTATACTGAAAAGAAAAAAATTGTCGATGCGCGGTCCGGTATACCGCGTGATATGTCTGGTATACCGCAGGAGGAAAAACCCGTACCACGGGTTAGGTACCGCGGGTTTTTGGACGGAGAAGAGATATTGAACAGTAGCAAAATCCCGTGCCACGGGTTATATATCACGGGGTCTTGGCAGAGACGGAAAAAATGAAGAACTGTTGGGTCCGGTATACCGGAGGTCATGCCCGGTATACCGCGGTATGTCGGTTTTGAAGAGGTTGTTACCTAATACAACTCTTACCCTATCACAAGCAAACCCTAGGCTCTTCCAAACGAATTTTCCAGCTCCCAACCCTATAAAAATACCTTGAAGCTTGATTAAACCTCCACAACAAACACATTAACATCATTAAATCTCTCCTCCATCCTCCATAAACATAACCTCTTCATCAAATTCATCACAAAACACCATTAAACACAATCATGATCATCAAGCTTCCAAGAATTCTTCCAAGATTCATCAAGAACCACCTTCCTTCATCTAATCCAAGCAAGAAACTCAAGCTAAACCAAGTTTTCTTAAAAATTTATTCTATCCTTGGTATAACTTGAGTTTGGGGTCAATTCAACCATGACAAACAGAACAGACGCTATGGATTACAAGAAGAGGTGTTGTATCCTAGGGAAGAACAAGAATTTGCCTGGTTCTACAATTGAAAAGGCCATCAATCTTGATGAGCCTATTGAAGAAACACAAGAAGAAAAGGCACCTGCACCACCACAACACGGGAAATTAACAGCAAGGATGAGGGTATCATCAAAGCCTAAAGACAAGATACAAATTCAAGTTCAAGGTTCTTCTTCTTCTCAAACTAATTCTGGTATTCCTCCATGGGCTCACAATTTGCAACAAGAATTCGAACTTTTACGACTAGACATCGGAGCACTTTGGAAGGAAATTACACAGATTAAGTCAACATTGGAAGGGGTAACTTTGTTCATGGATATTGATAATTATTCTTCCCCTTCGGAGGAGGACACGATGGATCTTCATGGCCAGGTAACCCGTTCTAATTCTTCTTCTTAATTGATGGTAGGCACTAGGTAGTTTAGTTTTTATTGCTTTATTGAGTCCTTTTTCGAGTCGTGGGGACACGACTCACTTTTGAGTTTGGGGTGGGGTTCGTTGCCTCATCCCAATTTTTTTTGTGTTTTACATGCTTTTTCAGAAATAAATTTTTTTAGGGTTGCGTTTGACTGTAGAATGTTTTAAATGCCCCCATCAAGCATGCTTTTTATGAATTTATGATAGAAAATAGCTGACTTTAGGAGTTAGTATAAAACACACTTTGATTACATGCAAACATGAGATAATTGATAGGAAGAATTAATGAACAATGCAAAAGAAGTAAACTTGTGCTTAAGGATAATAAGTGGTTTGTAGAACGTGAGATCTAAATGAGTAGAGAACCCACTTAGGTATGAACTAGAAGAAAGCTGTGTAGATAGGAAAATGATAGAGGCAGTTCTTTGTTAGCCCTGTGAATCCCTTTTGGCCTTCTATCCCTGAATTAATTGTATCCCTCGTAGCCAAATTTTTAGCCTTTAAGCCTTTCTTTTGTCACCACATTATAAGCCAATATCCCTTTAGATTGTTAGGCATGACCATATGACCCGCACTTGAATCACGATCCTAAGACTTCCTGTCTTGAGCTTGAGTTTGGCGTGGAGGGTCCACCATATGGGAATTTATTGTGTTGGGATTTTTGAGCTTATCAATTGTGCTCGGTTATATATTTTAATGATTCACAGGTTTATGATATTGTAACCCTTTGCCGGGGTAATAGTGAATGGAAAAGAAGCTTCGAGCTCAAGTTATGAATAGGCATAACTATGAAAAATAGCATGATATCTCAACATCAAAGGGAGTCATGGCTATACAAAAGGAAAATAATTGAATAAATGATTTGAAAAGAATATATTCAGACCGGCAAAGTGGAAATTTTTAAGTGAATCATCCTTAGTGCTTATTGGGTTAATTTGGGGACGCTAATTAAGCGCGTCAAATGGGTTGAGTGAGAACGTTATTCGAGTGTAAACTCAAGTTCTTGGACAGTTTGTTGATGGTAAGTGAGGAGAGAGCCAAAAGCTCACTTCAAATTTACCAAATATACATACCATACCGTCCTTCAGCCTATGCTAAAACCGTAAAGACCTCGTGATTCCTAGATGCACAGTGAGTTAATAGGGAGTATGTTAAGTGGAGCGTTCAAAGCAAGTAAAGATCGAGGAACACCCTATAGCCACCATCTTGAGATAAGTATTAAGCGTAACCTTCTAGCATTGTGAAATTAATTCTGGATTGATATTGTTTTGTATTTGATTTTGCATAATAAGTGTAGATGTATATTAATTACTAGATTAGAATATATGAGAATTGTTTTAAGTTGTGCTTTGGGAATATTATCTAGATTCTACCTTCTGCATTCACCTAAAAGGGGCCTTGTTTTAATTTTACTTTGTCGGGACGACAAAGGTTTGAGTTGGGGGTCTTGATGTCTCCCTATTTGTTCTAATTATTAGCCCTCTGGAGACATCATTTTAGGTGAATTATTGACTTATTTGCTAGACTTTTATGCATAATTTGTCATATTACACTTTTCCCCCTTGGAATTTAACTATTTGCATTTTCTGAGCTTTTGTGCATAAATTTGACTATTTTTGATGCAAAGTTAAATAGGTTCTTGAATTTCATGAAAGACCAATCCAAGGTGGAGAAGTAAGAATAAAGTCTTAGTGTATTTTAGAGTGTTAGGAATTATTTTTACTCGAGTTTCTATTTTTAGAGTGCACTTTCCTATTTCTATTTCTTGAATTATTGATTTATTCTTTTTAAGCATATGCGGTTTAATTATTTATTTAATGTGAAGCTTTAAAAGATAAATGTTAATTAATTAGAGACCAAGTCAAGATAAAGATTAAAGGAAATAAGATTTACATGGAAATAAGAAGATTTAGGAAAGATTTATTCAAAGAAGGGAAGGATAAAGCTGCCTTGTGAATCGGAAATTCCAACCACGTTTTAGAGATTAATTCATAATTAAAGATTGGTAAGGATTCTGGACGAATGGTCTGCACCAATAGAAAGAGATTTCCAAGTCAAGTGGTTTCATATATTGGAACTTCTCAAACGGATAAGTATTGAAAAAGATATGACCAAATCAAATCAGCAGCAAAATCTTACCTTTCCTGGAATTTAGGGCTACGAATTTAAGAGTCCTTGACTTGTCTTCCACTCCAAGTAAATTCAACCTAAAGGCTCCTAACACCTATAAATACACCCCTTAGTCTCCTCTTTTACACACACTTCATATAATTATCAAAGAGGCTTAAGGATTCAAGTCAGAGCAAGCAGGAAGGAAGAAAGCTAGAGCCGGAGACTGTCTATATCTCCAATTCAAGCCAAACCCAACCTCTTCATTAGGTTTTATTTATTTCTTTCTGTAAAACATTATGTATTTTAATTTATTTGTTTTAGTTTTATTTTCCGTTATGAGCTAAACTTCTTAAGTGCTTGAGTATCGCTATATGGGTTGAACCTTAATTTATTTAATTAATGCTTTCTGATTTGGAATTTTTATAATTTAATTCAAATTGAGTAATTTAGTATTGTTTATTATCGTAAGTTAATTTCACTATATTTAATCTGATCAATTAGACATAGGTTTGAGTAATTAGGCTATTCACTTTGGTGGGGAAGTGATCATCTTGACAAGGGTTTAATTACTGACATAGGTAATGAACGTAAGATAGAAATTATTGATCATGACGGACTTAGTTAATCTTATAGCCAATTGGGTAGAGAACTTGACATTCGAAGGTGGATTATGATCGCCCTGACGGGGTTTGTAACACCTGAGAATAGCTCCTAAGTCCACCCTGATGGGGGTTAGGAGAATCTAGAATCCCGACTATTACTAGTTACTAGATTGTCCCTTAGAAGAAGCATTGATTAAGTTTATTTTGGTGAAACCTAGCGTGACTCAAGTACTATTCTCTCACCTTTTAGTCTCTTCATATTTATTTTCTTGCATTAGTTTCAATTTAGTTTAGAATTTACTTTATTTGCACTTTAGTCCTTTAATCAAAAATCAAATAAAAATCTATTTTCTTTACTTTTAATTTTAATTCAAGCAACTAGTTCCATTTATTGCATAACACTTTGAATCATACCTAATCCGTCCCTGAGATCGAAATCCCGTTTACCGGATATTACTTGGACGACCCGTACACTTGCGGTACGTGTCTTTCCTTTTTAGGTGTGTTTATTTAGATCACACTAGGAGACATCAACTGTCAGGGGGTTTCCAATTCCCTGACAGTTTCAGGCGATGTGAATCATCGATTAGGATGGAATTGATCAAGCTCAACTCCAGAAAGCTCTTCATTGGTGCCATCCTCAATTGGGTATGTACGTTCTTCTTCCATCGACGCACGAGTATCGGCCTTCGACCCAATCTCCATCATTACTTCTATTTGTAAATTATCACCGCCCACACAAGATTTCGGTACACAATGATTATCGACTTGGTATTGTTCGAACAATTTTTTACCGGAGTTGGTAATCTCATCAATCCGTTTTTTCTCTTTTTTATTTAACTTTTTTCTTCTGATTTCTTTTGTTTTCGTTTTGAATTTATTCTCTTTTCCCATATTGCTTTGTATCTCATTTTATCAGACAAGCAAATTTGATCTTCAAACCTTAAAGCTCGGTTGATGGAGTTTTGAAAAACCCAACCAGTTTGATTGCCTTTCAATCTCAGTCCCATAGGGTTTTGAAATGTTGTATCTTTAGAAACAGATAATCTTGATTCACTTGTGAATTGAAAATTTTGATTGTATTCTATTGCCCCATTCACTTGAATTGGGTGTTTTGTAATCTCTACAGGCATACTTGAATTATGGTTTTGGTTGTTGTGTTGCAGGTTTGTGTATAAAAGTGGAGAAGGGTGAGACAAGTTTGGTAGTGAGTTAGCAATGATTTGGTTGTTTGAAGAGATAGGTGAGGTTAACGAGGGTAAGAGATTTTATTTAGTTGGTGTTGGAGTGAAGGGTGATGATGGACAGTTTGTGTAAGATTTAATACCTGTTGTATTTTGAGGGTTGGGATTCGGGATAGATGATAAATCTGTAGGCTTAGTTACAACAGGTGTAGATATTTTTGACGCGTTCGTTTCGATATAAAGTAGGCAAAAATCAGAGCAATAATGAAGAAGTTAAGACCGAAACAAGACAGCAGTGTCTATCATATCTCCTATATTTTAGGAAACGAATTTGATTTGGAAAAGGAGTCCAATTGCAGTCCTTCTACTCCAACAAATCCCAACTAGGGCTTCCAAAACACCTATAAATACACCCTTTAACTATTTTAAACATGTACTTGCCTCCCACAATTAGTACTTATGTTTTAGTCATCATATAAGTCATTCAAGAGAGTAAGTTGACCGAATGTATCTTTAATTTAGTTATATTCTTTCTAGCATGAACTAATTTTCCCATATCTTGGGTTTTGCATATGTATAATCTTTTGAATTATATTTTCTTCTATCTAAGTTTGTTTGGAGAAAGTATTTTAAATTGATTATAGCTTCTTAACATATAGTTGTTTTATGTGCTTTGATTAATTTTCTGTCTTAATCCTGATCAAATTAGGGTTGTGCTAATATTCATTAGATGGTCACTCGAAAGGGGTGTCTAATTATTGAAACATCACATAAGCGTCTAGTGAGCAGTAGTGATCTGGAAGGCCTTGCATAACTAGATTGTCATTAGGGTTTGAGATTTAATCCCTGGTCATTATTTGCAGGGTCCCCTTACCCAAGTCCCCTGGTAATTGTTAGGTGGTGGTCCTTTGTGTGTTCTAAAAATAAATGCAAATGCTAATCGAACCACAACCGCAAGTGTACGGTTGTCCCAAGTAGTATGTATGATAATACAGATTTGTTCCAAGGACGGATGGTTGATCACAATGTTTAGCAAGTAGTGATTAATGCACTTATGAAAAATAAAAGATAATAAAATATTTGTTTGGTTTTGTTTATTAAAGCTAATGAATAAAAGACAAATAATTAAATGCAAGTAGAATCTAAGACGCAAGTAAAATGAGTGAAAACGCAATATGAGATGTAGTACTTGAGAACGCAAGGATCCTCCTAATTTTACTTTCTAACTTATGTTGTTTAAGGGTTAAATCAGTCAATTACAATGGTCGGGATTCTAATATCCTTATACCCCCGTCAGGGTGGACTATAAGGCGATCCTAAAGTGTCACTAGTCCCGTCAGGGTAAATATGATCCACCGTTGGATGATTAAGATTTATTACCACATTGGCCCTAGGATTAACTAAGTTCGTCAGAATCAATAGTTTCTATCCTAGATTGAACAATTATTTCTGTACCTAAACCCCCCGTCAGGATGATATACACGCCACATATGTGGAATAGCTTAGATACTAATACCTAATTTTAGTTCGCGACTCTAAAATCAGTAAATACTCACAAATTATCGAAAAGAGTAAAAGACCTGATTTAATTTAATTTAACAGAAACCCAAATTCAACATTCGTTATAAAATAAAACTAGGATTCACCCATAGTTGTTCTCAAGCACTAATGAAAGCTTAGCTCATATTAAAATTAAAAACTAAATAAAAAGAATTGGAATTCATATTGTTTACAAAATTAAAATAAGAAAAGAACCTAATTTCCGGAATTGGAATGACTACGAACGGAGCTATAGACCCACTCCAGCTCTTGTAGCTTCTTCTTTCTTCCTTCTGTTGCTTCTCTCTGGTGTTTAATATTGTGGAATGTGAATTGTGTGAAAAATAGAAGTCCAGACCTCCTTTTATAAGTAAAAATTCGGATTAGGGCTTGGACCAGAAAATAAAAGTCTAATTAAATGTCCAAGCCCACTTTCTAAACCCAAAATCCCGTAACTGATGATAGGCCTTCACTAAAACAGCTTTTCCCGATGCGTTACAACTCCGATTGACCTCATTCCAGTTGCTAAAGTTCCGTAACTCGATAAGGAATGATTTCTCTTCAAAGGTCAGCGGCTAGATCATCGCTTAAGTACCTCGAAATCAGCAATCTATGGCCTGGAAAGTGGATTTTCAGCTCTAAAAATAATATCTTCGGGATTTGTCTTCAAGTCTTGACTCTAATTCACGATCTTTGACTTTCTCCTCGGATTCCTCTCCTAGCTAACATCTAAAACCTGTAAACTTTTCACTAAAAATACCAATATTACGCGCAAAAGTTTAATAAATTAAAAATGCTAGAAATAAAAAGGTAATTCCGGATTATTGCAAATTTAGTCCAAAAGTCTATCATATAAATCAAATAAACACAAAAAATGATGTCTCCCAAGGGTCGAAAATAAGAACAATTAGGGAGACATCAAGACCCCCAACTCAAACCTTTGTCGTCCCGACAAAGTAAAACAAAACAAAGGGGTAGAAGTAAACGTATAAACACATAGAAGCTAGCAAATAAACCCTAAAGCAATTCTCAAAATAAATCTCATATAGCAAACTCTAGAAACTAATATACACATACACTAATCATGCAACATCAAACATAAATAATCTCAATCATAAAATTAAAGTCGCAATGCTTGAAGGTTACACTTGTACTCATCTCTGTATGATGGCTATAGGGTGGTCATTAATCCTAACTCGCTTTGAATGCTCCACTTAGTGTATTCCCTATCCACTGAATTATAAATTCACTATGCACTTAGGAATCACGAGGTCTTTACGGTTATAATAATGGCTTAAGGACGGTATGGATGTATATTTGGTAAATTTGAAGTGAGCTTTTGGCTCTCTCCTCACTTACCATCAACAATGTCCTCGAGCTTGAGTTAACGCTCAAAAAGATGTTCTCACTCACCCATATACGCATTAATTTAGCGTCCCATGTCTACCCACTATAAATAAGATGATTTTCAGAAAATTCCACTTTGCCGGATGTTTTATTCATTCATATTTTTCTTTTCTTTTCTCTTTTTTTTTTGTGTACAGGAGCAAACCGGGTTCCCGGTTTTGAAGAATCCGGGTTCCCGGTTCCTACTGTATGATTTTTCAAAATTTTTCATTTTTTTTTTTTTTTTTTTTTTTTTTTCTTCATTCCCGGCAAAGGGTTACAAGTATATATCATCTGCAATTGTGCTACAATACAAAGCACATCGATCCCTACCCATTTAATTCCCCATATGTGGTCCCACCACCCCAAACTCAAGCTCGAGACATGTCTCAGGATTGTGATTCAAGTGCGGGTCATATGGTCATGCCTAATAATCTAAGGGATAATGGCTTATATCGTGGCTACAAAGAAAAGGCTAAAGGCTCAAAGTGGGTTAAGACGGATAATAATTAATACAAGGGATAGAAGGCTAAAAAGGCACAAATGGCTAACAAAGAACTGCCCCTATCATTTTCCTAAGTACATAGCTTGTCTTTAGTTCATATCTAGGTGGGTTCTCTACTAATTAGGATTTCACGTTCTACACACCAAATATATTCCTTGAGTACAAGCTTACTTCATTTGCATTGTTAATTAATTTTTCCTATCAATTACCTATGTTCGCATGCAATTGTAAGTGCGTTTTATATCAATCCCTAAAGTCCACTATTTACTATCATAGATTTATCAAAAGTATGCTTAAAGGGATATTTAAAAATTTCTACAGTCAAACGCAACTCCGAAAATTCTTTTATTGAAAGCAAATAAAGCAAATAACACATAAAAATTGGGATGAGGCAACGAACCCCACCCCAAACTCAAAAATGAGTCGTGTCCCCACGACTCGAAAAGACTCAATAAAGCATTTAAACTAATATACACTAAGAGGAAAGTTTAGAAAACGTATCTTAACCAGCGCGAGGCTGGTTATCGGTGTTGCGTTCTGGACCTTTATCTCGCGTAACAGCATCATAAATCGCGTTTTGAAGTGTATTTACGCATAGTATTAAATTTCGAAGCAGGTCCAATTCTTTTGTAACGTTTCCCAAGGTAGCAATCATCCTCTCCTGATTCTCTTCCAACACCTGAATCTTCGCTTCCAACTCAGGTACAGTTTTCGCTTTCTTTGATTGAGGAGTTCTTGGACTTCTTGTAGCTCGTGTTGCTTCTTCATGGATGTTCTTGATTGTGCTCAAAGCTATACTCACACCAACTGAAACAGTATCAATATATGCGTCCTTACGCGGAATCTTTGCGTCTAAACACAACTGAGTAATAGTACAAGGAAACTTCAGATTTTGTTGTTTCATTGGTGATTTCGCGAACTCCATGATTGTATCATAAATGATCTTGGCAACATTAAATGGTTTCTCCTCCAAAATACACTTAATAACAAATATGTGCTCTTTCTTCAACTCAGAAGTGTGTTTAATACCAAAGAAAGTGGGTATTATGAAACGAGACCAAACCTTAGCACGAGGTGTCAAACTACTGCTGTAAAACTGTCCAGGATATCTTTCACCTTCAGGAATTGGGCTAGTCCCATTAACAAGCACGGTCCCCCAAAGGGATTCAAAATCAAAAGAAGGGTCATTAAGAGTTTCTTGGAAGGGGCATGTTCCAGAAAAGTTGGGTAGTTTCAATGATTTCCGAAGACGTTCAATAGAGAAAGGAGCTACCTTTTTGCGGATATCAATGGCATCATGGGAGGTAGCTAAACCTTCGTAAAATTCTCGCACAAAAGTAGGAATAAACTCAAGCTTCCTTTCTTGTAACGCCTTCCAACCAAACTTAGCACATGTCACAGCATATTCCTTGTAATCGCTACTCATAATACCCTTAGGAAAATTTGTCTCCTCACCAAATTTCAAAAATTCAATTCTTTCACGAACCTGACTATTCCAACAAGTGTAAACCCTCTTAGGCTTGTGGGCCCACATCTTCATACGCGGAGGTTTCGTAACGGGTGCTTCCGGAGTCTCTTGTTCAGTTTCTTCCTCAATGTTCTTCGCAATTTCCTCTTCTGGTTCCTTCTCACTTTCAATCTCATCAATCAATCTTCTCTTTAGACCTGTGATTTCTTTTCTGTTAGAACCAAGCTTAACTTCGTCAATTTTTCGTTTAGGACGCGAATCAGGAATCTCAATAGCTTGTTCTTGAGAACCACCAATGGTGGTCTTTCTTCTAGGAGCAGTTCTTCGGAAATCACCGGTTCTGTTAGTCATCTCTTTTCACCCCAAACTCAAAACTTCAAATAAAAACTTAGGGAAAAGTTTAGAATTTTGATGTTTTGAGGTTTAAGAATTTAGGAACTAGGTGAAATATGAGATGGGTCTTGGTTAATTTGTATGGGAGGAGAAGGAATTGGGTTGAATTTAAGGAATTGGGTGAAGAAGAATCTTAGGAAAAACTAAGGATTTGATGTTATATTGGAGAGGAGGTGAGTTGATCTTATGTTTTTGTGGTGAAAGAGGGTAGGATTTGATGATATATAGTGTTTTGGTAGATGAATTTCGGAGGTGGGGAGGCTATTGGTGCGTTTTAGGTAAATACTTGCAAAGGAGGCCAAGAAAACTAGGTTAAACCCCTCAAAACCGACATCACAGCTTCGAAAACCGGGTTCCCGGTTTTGGCAAACCGGGTTCCCGGTTCCGCGTCGCTGTGACGGCGCGGAAAAAATACTTAAAATTTTTTTTTTTTTTTCTTTTTTTTCTTTTCCTTTTTTTTTTTTTTTTTTTTTTTTTCAAAACGCACCAAAACGCTGGACCCCAAGACGCGGGGTCAGGGAATTTCTTCGCCGAAACCGGGTACCCGGTTCTGTGGAATGCGAGTTCCCGGATTTTCTCGCTGGCGCGAATCAAAACGCGCCAAAACGCCACTTCTCAAAACGCTGGGACAGAACTTTTGGGTTTCATCAGCTCCGAAACCGGGTACCCGGTTCTGCCAAATGCGGGTACCCGGATTTGTGTCGATGGCGCGAACTAAAACGCACGAAAACGCAAGCCACCAAAACGCTGGGTCAGGGATTCTCAGAAATCACAGCACCAAAACCGGGTACCCGGTTCTGTGGAATGCGGGTTCCCGGTTCCGACGCTGTGATATTACCCAAAAACGCCAAGTGTTGCGTTAAAATGGTTGGTACCAGCTCCAAAACCGGGTTCCCGGTTTTGCGAAACCGGGTTCCCGGTTTCTCCTGGACATCCAACCACTTTTTCTTCTGTTTTCGCCAAATCGACCCCAAACTCAAGTCCTTTTTACCCCTGAAATCATCAAAAACAACTACCCTTCCTCATTTCTTAATAAAAACAATAAAATTACGAAAATCAAACTAATCTAAATTGCAAAAATGTAAAAACTCAGTTAATATACAAGTAATTGGCTTTTGTTTAACGTCGTTAAGCTCGACGGGTTACCTTACGCTTCTAAGGATTCTCGAGGAGATACATGACCTCCCCGGGATGTGGATCTTCCGATCGATTGGTATTTTCACCTCCATGGTATATCTTTAGTCTGTGACCGTTAACCATAAAGGTACGGTTCTCTAGCGGGTGTTCTATTTCTATTGCCCCATGAGGTGTAACTTTGGTCACTATGTATGGACCTGACCACTTAGATCTTAACTTACCCGGGAAATTGCTGAACTTTGAATTATACTTTAATACTTTTTGCCCCACTTCAAAGTTCTTTGTACGCATCCGATTGTCATGCCATTTCTTTGTGTTTTCTTTGTAAAGTTTGGCATTTTCATAAGCATGCAACCGGAATTCGTCAAGTTCATTAAGCTTCATCATACGATTCTTTCCGGCTAAGATAGGATCTAAGTTCAACTGCGCAATCGCCCAATAGGCACCCATTTCAAGCTCTAAAGGTAAGTGACAAGCCTTACCATACACCATACGATAGGGAGATGCACCAACTGGAGTCTTAAACGCAGTACGATAGGCCCACAACGCATCGTCTAGTTTCATTGACCAATCTTTTCTTGTAGGACCAACGGTTTTCTCTAGGATTGATTTAACTTCACGATTCGAAACTTCAGCTTGACCATTGGATTGTGGATGATATGCAGTAGATACACGGTGTCTAACTCCATATTTCTCTAGAATAGTCTTCAGATATTTATTAACGAAGTGAGATCCTCCATCGCTAATAATCACTCTAGGTGTGCCATGTCTAGTGAAAATATGTGACTTCAAGAATTTAATCACCACTCGTGAATCATTAGTAGGTAAAGCCACCGCTTCTACCCACTTAGACACATAGTCAACGGCTAATAAGATATAGAGGTTACCATTTGAAGGAACGAAAGGACCCATAAAGTCTATGCCCCACACATCGAATATCTCAACCTCTAACACATTATTACGCGGCATCTCATCCCTCTTAGATATGTTTCCGGTAAACTGGCATCTCGTACATTTCTTAACATATTCATGACAATCTTTTATAAGAGAAGGCCAGTAAAAACCTGATTGAAATACCTTTGCAGCAGTTCTGTCTCCTTTGAAATGTCCTCCATATAATGAATCATGGCATCCAGCTATAATGGCTTGAGTCTCTTCCCTTGCTACACATCTTCGTATCATTTGGTCAGCACAAACTTTATAGAGGAACGGATCCTCCCAAAAGAACTGTCTAGCACGATGAGCTAACCTCTTTCTTTCTTGATAAGTAGAACCTTCAGGAAAAACACCACTCACCCCTAAATTCTGCATACCACGGAGCCTCATAATCTCGAACAACGAATAAACTCTCATCAGGAAACTCTTCTCTAATTGCTTCAGTACCACTATTCATCTCTGAACCCTCTAAACGCGATAGATGATCTGCAACCTGATTTTCACAACCCTTTCTATCTTTGATCTCTAAATCGAACTCTTGAAGCAATAACACCCATCTGATTAACCTTGGTTTCGCATCTTTCTTCTCCATAAGAAATCTGATCGCGGAATGATCTGTATAAACAATAACTTTCGCTCCAAGAAGATAAGAGCGAAATTTATCAAACGAATAGACAACTGCTAGCAACTCTTTTTCTGTAACTGTGTAATTAATCTGAGCACCACTAAAAGTTTTACTAGCATAGTAAATAGAATGAAAGACTTTCTCTTTCCTCTGTCCTAATACAGCTCCCATACACAAATCACTCGCATCACACATAACCTCAAACGGTAAATTCCAATCTGGAGGTAACACTATAGGAGCAGAAATAAGCTTTTCTTTGATTGCTTTGAAGGCCGTTAAACAAGCTTCATGAAAAAGGAATTTGCAATCCTTTTCGAGTAAGTTGCATAACGGTTTAGCAATCTTAGAAAAATCTTTAATAAAACGCCTATAAAAGCCAGCATGGCCAAGAAAACTCCTTACCCCTTTAACAGAAACAGGAGGGGGAAGAGTTTTAATTACCTCTATCTTTGCTCTATCAACTTCTAAACCAACACTCGAAACTTTGTGACCCAGAACAATACCTTCGCGAACCATGAAGTGACACTTCTCCCAGTTGAGCACCAAATCTGTTTCCTTGCATCTCACTAACACTTTTTCCAAGTTATCCAAACATATATCAAAATCATCACCAAACACGGAGAAATCATCCATGAACACTTCAAGGAAATTATCTATCATGTCCCAGAAGATGGCCATCATACACCTTTGAAAAGTGGCGGGAGCGTTACACAATCCAAATGGCATTCTGCGATATGCAAAAGTACCAAATGGGCATGTAAAGGTAGTCTTATGTTGATCTTCTGGAGCCACGTAAATCTGATTGTACCCGGAGTAACCATCCAAGAAACAATAATATTCTCTTCCGGCTAATTTGTCTAACATCTGATCAATGAAGGGCAAAGGGAAATGATCTTTTCTGGTGGCCTTGTTCAGCTTTCTGTAATCCATGCAAACTCTCCAACCTACTACCGTTCTTGAAGGAATCGCCTCATTTTTATCATTAAGAACTGTTGTAATTCCTCCTTTCTTCGGTACACACTGAACTGGACTCACCCATTCACTACTCGAAATGGGATAAATAATCCCCGCATCTAAAAGCTTAATCACCTCCTTCTTCACCACATCCTTCATGGCTGGCATTAATCTTCTCTGACCTTCAACTGAGCGTGCATTAACATCTTCTAGTATGATTTTGTGTTGACAATAGGATGGACTAATGCCTTTGATATCAGCAATTGTCCAACCTATTGCTTCTTTGTTGGCTCTTAACACACGCAACAGTTTATCTTCTTGAGGACCTGTTAAATTAGCTGAAACAATAACAGGTAGAGTTTCATTAGTACCCAAATAAGCATACCTCAAGTGTGCTGGCAATGGTTTTTCTTCCAACTCCGGAGGAGATTCAATTGAAGGCTTCTTTTTAGGAATAATCTCCCCCGGTTCTCTCACAGGTTCATAGGCAAGACGCCTATATTTCGGATTTTCAGAATTGAGAGCTGCCACTGTTTCTGTAAGCTCCTCCATCATCTCAGGTGAATCTAATGTCAAAGCAGCCTGCAAGATATCATCAAAATTTAAACAATTAAATACCTCTTGCGATGCTTGCTCTACTACATCCATTCTGAAGCAATCTTCCTGAGAATCTGGGAATTTCATAGCTCGAAACACATTGAATTTCACTTCCTCATCTTGTATCCTCATTGTCAATTCGCCATTCTCTACATCGATCAATGTCCTACCTGTAGCTAGGAAGGGTCTACCCAAAATAATGGGGACATTTCTATCTGCATTGTATTCAAGAATTACGAAATCAACAGGAAATATAAGTGTACCTGCCTTAACAAGGACATCCTCAATACGGCCTTCAGGATGAGCAAGAGACCTGTCCGCCATTTGCAAGACCATAGAGGTAGGTCTTGCGTTTCCAATTTTAAGCTTATCAAAGACTGACTTGGGCATCAAGTTGATGCTTGCCCCCAAATCGCATAGTGCCTTTCCCTTCCATTCTTCTCCAATCGATATGGGAATCGTGAAACTCCCCGGATCAACTAACTTCGGAGGTAATTTGCTCTGGCAAATCGCACTGCACTCTTCAGGAAGGCCAATCATCTCATTATCACAGTAGGGCCTTTTATTAGTGAGGGCCCTCTTCAAAAACTTCGTATACTTAGGAATATCTCGAATTGCCTCAAGTAACGGAATATTAATACTCAAACCCCTCACTCTATTGAAGAATTTCTGAAAATCACCCATATCACCCTTTTTCTGAACTCGCGATGGAAACGGTGGTGGGGGGCGATTGCTTACAATTTCATCTCTCTTTTTCGGAATTTCTCTTGGTCTTACTATCTCTTCAACCTCACTATCTTTCTCATTCTCTTTCTCTTTCTCACCCACTTCCTTTTCTTTTCTTGGGACTTCTTTCTCTTTCATAACGGGAAAAGGAGGTGGAGGGAGGTTCTTACCACTTCTTAATGTAACAGCCTTGCAATCTTCATGTTGTGTTGGATTTTCCGTATCGCTAGGAAGTTGCCCTTGTGGACGCTGATTCAACTGTTTATTAATTTGACTTAGCTGATTCTGGAAAATCTTCATATTTGCTTCAGCTGCATTTTGACGTTCCAAAGCTTGTGTTTGAAGAGCAATCAAATTTTCAACGGTTTTCTGAAGGGTAATTACTCCTTCTTGTGGATGGGCAGGTAGAGCTTTCTGGTTTAAATTCTCATCGTAGGTATTCTGAGGAGCTTGTCTTTGCACATAATTGTTTTGATTCTGTCCTCCTTGATGATTGTTATGTGGTCTTGGATTATAGTTGTTGCCTTGAGGACGCGGCTGATACGCGTAAGTAGGATTGGCTGCCCCATTAGGATTTGAATATTGAAACCCAGGATGGTTTCTGTTAGGCTGATATCCATTACCACTTGAATTGAAATTACCTCTATTGGACATAAAATTCACTGATTCTTGATTATTCGGACAACTTTCCTCATCATGATCATCTACCTTACAAATTGAACACATATAAACCTCTTGTGCAGCATGTACAGCTACCTTCTTACCCGAAAATCCTTCTTTCACAGCTAGAGTAAGCTGCTTCAATTGTTGCTCTATGGTATTCTGGATCTTATTCTCAAACGTAGCAAATTTCTCTTCTATGTCAACATTATTTACTCCCTTGACTGGTGTTCTTACTGAGCTCCACCCAACTTCATTCTTGACTGTTCTCTCTAAAATAATTTTGGCATGAGCGGGTTGAACTTGAAGAAAACCTGCTCCACATAGCGTATCCAACTTCTCTCTCGAAATTCCATCAAGGCCTCTATAAAAGATCTTTAACTGTTGTTGTTCTGAAAAGCCATGATTAGGAACTTTACGCAAACACATCTGAAATCTTGTCCAACTCCTACCCACAGTTTCCTCATACTCTTGACGGAATTGGGTCAATTCTAGTTCAGCATCTAACCTCATGTTACTTGGGTAATACCTGTCAAAGAAAGCGATTTCTAATTGGTCCCAATTAGTAATCCTCGTAGGATCTTGTGTATCGTGCCATTCACTTGCTCCATCAATGACAAAGAATTTGAAAGCAGCAAAATACATCTGTTCTCTTGAAACCCCTTGTGTGATATAAGAATCACATATCTGCTTAAATTTTTGTACCGCTCTAAGAGGATCTTCCGATGGTCTTCCGCGAAAATTTCCAAAGTTTTGGAACTGAGCTAGCATACCCGAATCTGGACGGAATCTCGGAACATTAATATCTGGAGCACCTACTCCTATAGCTGGAGCGCGGAATGGAACTTCTGGAGGGCCATTAGTGAACCACGGATCATGATTCATCACTATCTGGACTGGAGGGTTAGGATTTAGTGGTTGAACTTGAGGAATAACGCCTGGAGCTAAAGGTTGGCCATTTGCATCTAACTGGCCTTGTCCATTCTGTTGACCTTGAATAATGATATTCTCCATTCTGTTACTTAATTCTTCTACTTCTAAAGCTTCTCGTTCTCTTCTTCTTCTGTTCGCAAGTCTGATCAACGATTCAGGATTACTAAGGATCGGAGGTGTTGGCTCTAGATCCTTGAATAGCCTTCTTCGCATACACCAAACCTAAAAACCTGAAAAAGCTAACAAACAAAAAGCGTAAAACTGATAAAATAACATAAATGCACTTATCACTAAAGGATAAACACCGTGGTCACACGCTACCGTCCCCGGCAGCGGCGCCAAAAACTTGGTGGTCCTTTGTGTGTTCTAAAAATAAATGCAAATGCTAATCGAACCACAACCGCAAGTGTACGGTTGTCCCAAGTAGTATGTATGATAATACAGATTCGTTCCAAGGACGGATGGTTGATCACAATGTTTAGCAAGTAGTGATTAATGCACTTATGAAAAATAAAAGATAATAAAATATTTGTTTGGTTTTGTTTATTAAAGCTAATGAATAAAAGACAAATAATTAAATGCAAGTAGAAGCTAAGACGCAAGTAAAATGAGTGAAAACGCAATATGAGATGTAGTACTTGAGAACGCAAGGATCCTCCTAATTTTACTTTCTAACTTATGTTGTTTAAGGGTTAAATCAGTCAATTACAATGGTCGGGATTCTAATATCCTTATACCCCCGTCAGGGTGGACTATAAGGCGATCCTAAAGTGTCACTAGTCCCGTCAGGGTAAATATGATCCACCGTTGGATGATTAAGATTTATTACCACATTGGCCCTAGGATTAACTAAGTTCGTCAGAATCAATAGTTTCTATCCTAGATTGAACAATTATTTCTGTACCTAAACCCCCCGTCAGGATGATCCACACGCCACATATGTGGAATAGCTTAGATACTAATACCTAATTTTAGTTCGCGACTCTAAAATCAGTAAATACTCACAAATTATCGAAAAGAGTAAAAGACCTGATTTAATTTAATTTAACAGAAACCCAAATTCAACATTCGTTATAAAATAAAACTAGGATTCACCCATAGTTGTTCTCAAGCACTAATGAAAGCTTAGCTCATATTAAAATTAAAAACTAAATAAAAAGAATTGGAATTCATATTGTTTACAAAATTAAAATAAGAAAAGAACCTAATTTCCGGAATTGGAATGACTACGAACGGAGCTATAGACCCACTCCAGCTCTTGTAGCTTCTTCTTTCTTCCTTCTGTTGCTTCTCTCTGGTGTTTAATCTTGTGGAATGTGAATTGTGTGAAAAATAGAAGTCCAGACGTCCTTTTATAAGTAAAAATTCGGATTAGGGCTTGGACCAGAAAATAAAAGCCTAATTAAATGTCCAAGCCCACTTTCTAAGCCCAAAATCCCGTAACTGATGATAGGCCTTCACTAAAACAGCTTTTCCCGATGCGTTACAACTCCGATTGACCTCATTCCAGTTGCTAAAGTTCCGTAACTCGATAAGGAATGATTTCTCTTCAAAGGTCAGCGGCTAGATCATCGCTTAAGTACCTCGAAATCAGCAATCTATGGCCTGGAAAGTGGATTTTCAGCTCTAAAAATAATATCTTCGGGATTTGTCTTCAAGTCTTGACTCTAATTCACGATCTTTGACTTTCTCCTTGGATTCCTCTCCTAGCTAACATCTAAAACCTGTAAACTTTTCACTAAAAATACCAATATTACGCGCAAAAGTTTAATAAATTAAAAATGCTAGAAATAAAAAGGTAATTCCGGATTATTGCAAATTTAGTCCAAAAGTCTATCATATAAATCAAATAAACACCAAAAATGATGTCTCCCAAGGGTCGAAAATAAGAACAATTAGGGAGACATCATTAGGTCGCCTCTTAAGTCCACCTGGAATGGGTTTAGGAGGAATATAGAATCTTAGAAATTTATCTAAGAGCTTTAATCACCCTTATTAATTTGTAGAAGAAATCGAAGAATTAGTGCATACTAGCAAAACCCGAGCTATACTTTTTTATCTTATTCTCTCATATTTTATTTTATTGTATTTAGTTTAATCATTTTAATCTTATCTCCTCATTAATCATTATTGTTTACATTTCTTTTCTTCAACTATTTAATGTTATGCTATTCTATTAAATCCATTCGTATAATCCAGTAAGTCCCTGAGAGCGAATCTTTATTTATCATTAAAACTTGCATACGACATGTGATACTTGCAGTGAGTAACGTGTTTAGTCTAGGGTGCTAGTGAATCGTTTATCAATCTTTTATTATCTTATTTTTATCACGCCCTTAGGCGACACCAAGTTTTTGGACTTTTTTCTTTGGTTCTTGTTAGTTTGGTGCAGGAGCAGTCTTGCGCTTTAGATTCATGGGCCATGTGAATTTTTCCTTTGGGATGAAAACTCGCATTCTAGGTTTGGTGCGCTAGGTAACTTCTTTTTAATTCTCGCTTCTAGGGAAATTACTGAAATGAACAGATTGAGAGTTTGGTGTATCCTCTTGAGGTTTGAAACTATATACTTTTTCTGAATATTCACTAAAATAGCCCTGACTTTGTAATCTTCTTGGTAGTTTATAGTAGGATCATTAATGTTGATATTAGCAGATTCAATGTCTTTAAATTGATCAAAATCAGTAGCTCTATTAACGCCATATATATCTTGATTGATACTTAGTACATCAGTATCACTTAAAAGGTTTCGAGCTGGTGCACCAGATTCATTTTCATAAGTAGTATCTTGAGTAAACTTCTTATACATTCAATCAATATCCACTTCATGAGCGTTGAGCACTTCTTTGATGGCTTGATATAAACAATAGCCCTCTCTAATTCTTGAAAGGATAAATGTCATTTGTCTAACGCATGAATGCCTGTAGCAAAAAGTATCTGAAAGAACCTCTTCAAATCTTGTAGCTAAGGAAAAGATTTCCTTAGAGATGAAAGAAAACCAGAGAGTTAAACCAATTCTTGAATCTTGAGAAAAATATAGCTGTCGAAATAAAGCACCTCTATAGGCTCCATGCGTGAAAAATAAGCAACAGAATAATAGAAGATAAAAGGGAATTTTCCATTCAAACTCCCAATCTGATGAAAGAAATTTTTCCACCTGTACCATGTATGACTGACATAGAATATAAGGCTAGGGTATTCTCTATAAAATATCTCGGGAGACCCAAATTAAAATGG
Organism: Nemophila menziesii; assembly: GCA_029959085.1. Taxonomy (NCBI): domain Eukaryota; kingdom Viridiplantae; phylum Streptophyta; class Magnoliopsida; order Boraginales; family Hydrophyllaceae; genus Nemophila; species Nemophila menziesii. Next base: position 2,569,965 of record JARWIR010000044.1, read on the forward strand.
TGTGAAAAGTATACCAACTAATAGAGTAAGACATTACAAATGTCCATATAAAGTCTGTAATTAGCTGCTCAAGAAAAAATTGTTGTACCCAGATAATAAAAATACAATAGGAAATTAGATAGTTGTATTAAGAATCCCAAAAACCACATTTAGCTGACAAAAAGGGCCAATAAAAACCAGCGTACATATAAAATAATAAGACACCTCTTTGTTGTAATAAAAAATAGGAATTAGGTATAAAACAGCTTATCTGATATATAAAAGATTATTACTCAGCAGCTAAAAGTAAATCAGAAAACAACTTCATGGCCATGCTCTTAGGAGAATAAATCTTTCTAGTAAAACCATTATAAATATAAAGTGCAGTGGAAAACAGCTACATAATCGAGATATGAGTATAGAAATGACAGTAAAGCTGTAAATTAGCATACACTTAAAACGATCTCTTGATAAATAACGTGAAAAGAGAATCTTGTAACTGATCATATAAGAAGTTAAAAGGAAGCTATTAGCCGCTTGGTTAATCAAATAAATTGGTATTCTAATACTCCAAGCAATCTCAATTAGCTGATTTGACCAAATCTTGTGGGAAAAGAAACAATAGTCCCAATCACAATAGAGATAAGAGAAATAACAGGGGAATCCTCCAAAATTATTTACATGCATAGGATTTAGCTTGGTGATACTGACCCAAATGTAGAAAATAAACGGTAGAAGGAGGATGACTCTATAGGATACAAAATAGAGGTTGTTGAATAAGATAAAGCGTCCAATGGAGAAAGTTATAAAGTCAAACAAACTCAAATAGATGATACAAATCCATTTAGTCTTCTGCATGTGAGCAAGAGGAACAAATTTAGTAGAATTAAAGACATTAGAGTATTCTTTCACATGTGAATAAAGAGAAGAGCAACCAAACCATCCTTTCATGTGTTGATAAACCCATCGCTCCCAAAGACCAACTAAAATATAAAAAACGAAGAAGAAGAAAAGATAGAATGGACCTGGATTATGTACAAAAGAAGGGAAATAAGTGTAGATCATGTTTTTAGAAACGAGATATAGAAAAGGGATTAGTACTAAGAGGTGATGGTGATCATTGGTAAAAGATCATGGAGAAGGAGGTAGAAATTTTTCAAAGAAAATTTTCTAGAGAGAGAAAAAACACCTCCAGTAAATGTTTTTTTAAAGTTTCAATTGTTACTGCACACTATCGCTCGAGTAAGCGAAGCTAAAGAAAGGGTGCATGCGTAAAAAAATTCCAACTTGGTCAACCCGCTTTATAAAAAGAGATAGGGTAGAGTAAAACCCGGGTTAACCCATGTTAAGGTTATTTTCAACCTAGGTAATACATGAACAGGGTTTATTATTAAAAATTCTAACCTTGTTTTATTTGTTTACCCAACCGGGTTGACAAAATACGGATTAAAATCGGATTTATCCCGGGTTAAAAAAATATTAACTCAAAACTTCAACCTATATAAAAGGTAAAAAATGCATAAAAACTAAACTCGAGGTCTTTACTAATTATCAACCCTCATAAATTAACTATATCAACCCAAACTTTTATAAGTGGTATAAAGGAGGAAAAGGTGGCGAAGCACGAAATTGGAATAGAGGAAAGCTTTGTATTTATAGGAAAATCTTTCAAAAAGCTTTGCAAACTTCCGATGTAGGATAAAAAAGTGAGTCTTGCGTGTTGTGCGACGAAATGGGGCAAGATACGTGTGTTGTGCGAGAAATTTAGGCAAGCCATGTGTGTTGTGTGAGAAATGTGGGCATTGTTACTGATTTGTGCGAAAACTTGGGCAAATAGCTAATTTGTCCCACATCGAATATGAAGACAAATTTTATCAAGTATCTCCTTATAAATTGGACCGGGTTGTACAGGTTATAATAAAAAGTTTGGCCTATTATTCCAATCCGGCCCATTCTCGTACGGTTTGGGTTTCTCCTAATTTGGACCGATCCAATATTAAGTTATATTTAAAATATGTTTTCTCGGGTTGGTTTTTACCGAGTTAAGATTCAAATTCGGATTGATTTTATTTTTGCTCAGCCCTAAAAAGAGATAAATTGAAGGACATTATACATATTAAACCACAAGGAAGGAAAAACCATATCATCTCCTTTCAAAGCTAGGGCTAGAAAGATCTTAAATACCATAAAAATAGCATCGTAGGTAATATATTGATGATTAAAACCTTAGATCTTCATAATTGTCCATTTGGTTAAAAGAGGGATAGATTGGAAATATATAAGCTCGTTGAGATAGCCATATGAATTATTAACAAGGGTAGTACAATCGTCTATCGGTAATTTTTCCATGTTAATATTACAAAAGTTTAAGTCCCCTCATAATATTACCACAGTAGAAATCTATAATATAAGTACCAGAACATAAAATCTCAATCCAAGGAGCAAAGTCGTTAAAAATTATACCGCAGTAGAGAAAGTTGAGTAGGATTTGGCTAAAATCATCTTAATTTTTTTAATATTGGAGTAGTTATCATCATAGTAATGATATATACCACCTAAATTCATACCACCCATGACGTAGCATAAGGGAAAGTAAATGATTGATATAATTATTTTCTCGATTTGATTAATGACTTACTTCCAATCAAATCACGTCACATCATAGGTGATATATTGGCTGGTATATATCATTAATCCATCATTATATAGGGTAACCAAAACTTCCGGGTAAATCATTCTCCAATACAAACTCATGCACATAATGACAACAGTAGGAAAGTTAATAAAGTACCCTATTTTTATCAACTCATCGGTATAAAGGAAAATTATATAGTCGGTCTCTTGCATGTGATCATAGAAACCGACAAAGACAAGGGGGGGGGGGGTTTAGAAGGTCTTTTAACCCTAATCAAGAGAAAATTGAGCAACAAAACCCTTTGCATGTGATCTTCATACGATAGAATCAAAGCAAAATAACAGAAGACGCCTTTGAGGCGAGTAAATGTATATCCGTGAAAGGTCCTGAGTCAATACCATGCATGAAAAAAAGGATGAATGGATACATTTACTGATCAATCACTACTACATTTGCGCCTGATAGTGACGACCCGCGTCGTAGCTAGATATGGGTGTTTTCGTCACTCAAGGTCCTTAGCGACGACTTTTCGTCGCTAAACAGTCATCGCTAGAAATTCGTAACTAAGTATATTTTTTGCGACGAAACTCAGTGATTTTGCCGTAAATGGCTGAGTGTGATTGGAGACACAATATTTCGTCGTGAAGGTCACTTTCCTCAGCGACAAAAAATATCGTCGCAAGTTGACTAATTTAGCTACGACATTGTTTCGTAGCTATGACGTTGTTCGTGGCAAAAAGTGTATTTCGTCGTTAATGGATAACATCACTAGCGACGAAATTGTATAATTGTTTGCGACGACGAAGTCGTCGCTTTCCTTTTTTTCCCGAATTTCTAATTTTCAATTTCTATTAAATTTGTATTTCTATTTTTTTTATTTATAATTTCACTTTTAATTTTAATTTTAATTTTAATTTTAATTTTAATTTTAATTTCAATTTTAATTTCAATTTTAATTTATAATTCTATTTCTTTTTTTAATTGAACATTTATATAAATATATTAAAGAAATAATTAAAACATCAAATATTAATAAAAACAATATTTAATTGAAAAATAAATATTTAATTAAAATATATTTCAAGAATATGTGTAATAATAAAGTCAAACCCGGCAAATATAGTTAAAAAAGGTCAAAGTAACCAAAATTACATCAAAATAAACACAAATCAAACTAGGGATCATCCAACCGAGAAGAATCCTCACTTCTATCCTCTTCATCTTCTCTCAATTCTTGTCTCGCTCTTGTGGGGGACCGGGGGGTGATCATGTCAAGTCCTTGTTGGGACCTTATGCCATTCAACGCTTCCCTAGTTGTGTCTAGAATGTTCATCTGGTAATGACCCCAAGTAGGGATAGATGTGGAGGCAGACGATGAAGGAGTAGGATCCATAGGAGGGAGACCTTGAGCTGCGCGAAGCTCGTTCATAGTTGTCATCAGAATATTAAGTCTCTCCTCGTTCTGCCTAGCCAAAGGATCCGCTAGTAAGTATGGGCTTTCTTGTGGACCATTCCAACACCAGATACCCAATCGGTCTTCGATGGGCCCATCCCTTCCTCAACTGCTTCTTTGAAGGCGTCCATTTGTTCTTCGAAGGAGGGAACGTCTGTAGAGGGGGTCTCGGATACCTCATCTTTAGCTTTTCCCAATAAATCTTATGTTAGATGACAATAAAAAGTGATTATTAATTAATTAATCTAAAAGACATCCAAAAAAGAAAAGTTTCCAAAAAAGGAAACTTCCTTTTTAGAAACTTTGCAAAAATGGAAACTTTCTAAAAAATGAAAGTTTCCTTCTTTTGGGAACTTACTGAAAAAGAAAAGTTTCCTTTTTAGTAAGTTTACAAATAAGGAAACTTTCCTTTTTTTAGTAAATTTCCAAAAAAAGAAATAATAAATTAATATAAATGGTTCAAGTTTAAAATAAAATAGTTACATCGCACTTTTGGTATTTTGGGTTCCTCCGCTCATCTTTATCTGAGTCGTAGCCCATGTAACAATTCCCCCAAATATGGAATCTCCCTCTCCTCTTGTGTAGTCGTCTTCTTTTTCATCTTCCACTATTCAATAACAAATTTTAAACCAATTATATCAATAATAAAGTAACGTGATTAATATTATTTTTAAAAATAAATATTGTACCATATAAATGACCTCCTGAGTCCGGGAGAAACTTCTGGAACCAGCCTTGCCTGGTTTTTTTTTTTTGCTTTTTTTGATTTTCCTTGTTAGTCTTTGCTTGGTTCCTTTTCAATAAAATTTCAAAAATTAAATATGAATATATTATAATAGTTGTAATAAAATTTAAATTTTATACGTGGGAGTCCACGTCATCCCACATTTCTTGGCATTTCCTCCAAATTTCCAGGATAACATTAGGGGGTGTTTTATTCGTATTATAATACTGCTTCTTGAAATCCCCCTTCCAAGCCCTATACCTAGTAGATTGGCTTTTCCTCAGGTTTTTTCCGATTTCGGGCCAATCTTTTCTCTTCTACCACCTCTAGATATCAAAAAACTCCTGTAACCGAGCACAAATAGCCTCTTTCATCCCCTCGGGCACATCTTTCTAGCTTTTGTAACAGGGGAAGGCCATTTTTTCGAATGGTCGCCCCAATCACTTGTGACACGTGGAGCCCGTACTCCCCAGTCGGGTTCCACATGTCATCTAATGTGCAAAAGTCTACGGGTAAAGGGTGCCCTAGTTTGTCTAAGGCATCTATGGCGGTCTTAAGGGAAGTTGGTCCTCGGGGTTTTCTTTTATGCTTTTTTGTTTAAAAAAATATGACTTAATATTAAATTGTTAAAATTATATAAACACAAGTTTGCAATTACCGCTTTGTTGAACGCAAGTCGATAATGTGCATGCGATTGGGATTCCAGGATGGATCCCGACTGTCACTGTCTCCATCGTGACCACGTGCCATTACATATTTCTTAACGGACGTAAATAAAAGTAATATATTACAATTCTTACGAATAAATATATTATTACAATCCGAAACGAATAAATAAATTTATACAAACAATACATATATAAGAAATTAAAATAAATAAATTATTACAAAGAATACATATATAATAAATTAAAATAAATATATTTAATCTAATCTGGATGAAATCTGTAACATAAAATAATCAGTTAGTCCAAAAAATAATTTTTTATTCTAAAACAGAAAGGTTCCTTTTTTGCATGGAAACTTTCCTTTTTAGCAACTTTATTATTGTGGAAAGATTCTAAAATATGAAAGTTTCCCAAAAAAGATAATAGCCAAAAAAGGAAAGTTTCCTAAAATGGAAACTTCCTAAAAAGGAAAGTTTCAAAATAAGAAAAGTTTCCTAAAAATGAAAATTTCCACAAATGGAGACTTTTCTAAAATGGAAATTTTCCTTTTTTGGAAAGTTTACCAAAAAGGAAATTTTTCCAAAAAAATGGAACATTCCAAAATAGGAAAGTCTCCAAAAAGGAAACTATATAGTTTTAAATGTGGTTTTTTTTTTAGAAAAAAAAACTTTTAAGTGTTAAATTTTTTTATAGAAATTTTTTTAAAACATTTTTAAGTCTTTTTTCCCAATTAATTATATTTTACTTTATTTTCATTCTTTTTTATTCTTAAAAGAAATTAGCCTAAAAAAATGTTTATTTATTTCTTAACACACTAAAAATTGTAAAACAAATGCTAAAATTCCTTAATCATATTCCCAAATCATATAAACCCTTATTAAACCTCTAATCATATAAATAATTAATTATTATTACCTAATTTTAACAAAATATTAAACCCTAATTTAAAACGAAAAAATTCATAAATCACATATACATGCTTTATTAAAACTAATTCAAGTATTAAACATCTTATAATACCCCTATGTAATTCAAAAGTCATCAAACATCTCATAACGTCAATAAGTTTTGGAATCAAAAAATTAAAAAAAAAGTAAAAGTAGCTCGAAATTGGTACCTTTTACATGGAGAATTTGGTGTTGATAGTGTTAAATCCATGCCAAAGAATCAGATTAAAAAACAAGAAATAAAAAAAAAATTGTTAGAAAATAATATAAAAGTTAAAAATGGAATTAAATTGTGTAAATGGATAGAAATTATTACCTTGGTGTGTTAGTATGTTAATTTTTGCTTGATTGTGGTTCGGAAATGGAGTAGAACTTCTTTTCTCTCGTTTTGGAAAATTTGTGGTGTGCTGTTTGTAATGAAATGAGCTCCCGTAGGATTATATAGAATTTTCTTATTAGTGACGACTTTTTTCGTCAAAGTTGTAAAATTTCGTCGCTAGAAGGGAGTACGTGTAACAATTCGTATGCATGACCTTTACCTGTCCCTTGTTAGCGACAACACGTACCGTAACTAACTTTTTGTTTCGTCTCTAAATTCAACGGACGGGAAATTAGACCCCGCAAATTGACCTATCGAATTTTTGGGCAGTCTTAGCGACGAAACACTTCGTGCGAAGTCTTAAATGTCGTCGCTAAGTTCTAGCGGCGAGTTCTTGTGCTTGAAGATCGTCGCTATGTTAAAGCGACGAGTATTTGCGCAAGAACTCGTCGCTAATTTGTTTTTCCCTATTTTTTCTTTATTCTTTATTATTTTTTTTTATTTCTTACAGCTTAACATTAAAAACAAAACATTTAAACATCAAAATAAATAAATAACATTTTAACAACCTTAAAATTCAAATCAAATACACTTTAATATCTAAAAAAACATAAAACGAAAAATAAATCAAATAACTAATCAATTTCGTATCCGCTAGTGTCGATAGGTTCCTCATTACTATCGACCTCAATAGGTTCCTCGTCTCCATACTCGTCCCATGTGTCATAAAAAATCTCATCGTCTTCGTAAAAAACTAGTTCAACCCGCAAATGATATGGGTCAAAGTCGATCCCTTCATTGGTTGCCAAGTCCAGGCGCGAGTAATTCGTCTGCATGCTCACCAAAGGAAAGGTGATGCGCTTGTTGTCGGTAGATACTGAATCCGCACCTAATAATTCGGGACTCCATCTGTGAAGATCGTTGATTTCCCAAACGGTTTTCCATCCTTTTTATTGTTTTCTTTGTATTGATCTCGTTAATGTAAAAAAAACTTCTTTGGCTTGGGTTGCTAAAATTTATGGTTCATCCACCCACCAAAAAGAAGATATGTTGATGAAGGTTACACCATGTTTTTTCTTCACATTCGTCGTGTTATACCACCTACAAACAAATAACACAACTGAACAACCACCATTGAATGTGATCTCTATGATTTTCACTAATTCACCGTAAAAAGGTGTCCATGTACATGGCAGACACACCGTAATCTTGAATCACTCTTTCTTCTCCTTTTTCTCTAGTAACACATTTCACACTATTCAAAACACATGAATCGTATGTATGAACCAGTCCATGAGACATGCTCGCCAAGTATATCATCTCGGGGGTAGCTAATGCACAACCAGCCTTGTGCATTGCATAAATGCATAAAAAAGAATAAGAATTATAACTTTGAAAATAACTGTGTATCTTTCCAAATAAGGAAGGTTTCCAAATAAATAAAGTTTTCAAATACGGAAGGTTTTCAAATAAGGAAATTTTCCTAATTAGGAAACTTTCCAAACAAGGAAGGTTTTAGTGAAGGTTTCCAAATAAGGAATCTTTATAAATAAGGAAGGTTTTCTAATAAAGAAAGTTTCCAAAAAAGGAAACTTACTAAAAAGGAAAGTTTCTAAGGAGTGTACATGTTACATGCCTTTTCCGAAAACCATCCCTTAAACGTTTGTCTGTGCGTCTTCTCTATAGCTTTAGTCGTTCCCGATAGCGTGAAGTTGTGTTCACTACATATTAAGAAAAGAATAAAACACAATGTACAAATAAATTAATTAAAGAAAATCACTTTTACTTAAGTCATGTATGGTTTGATCTCGCAATTATGCTGAATATACCAGTTGATTTGTTCCTTCCCATTACGTGGTAAATGATCAAACTTTTTCTTACCAACTGGAGTACACTGACTATTAAAAACGGATAGATCTTTTGGTTTAGGCAGTACATCGTTCTATCTATGCGGATCATTGAACTTTGTTTTTTCTTCTCGAAGATATCGTGATATGAATTTCAACATCTCTTCACCACATAACCCTCTGCGATTTAACCCTCTGGCCTAGCCGGGTATTGAATATACTCTTTGAACTTTTTCAAATACCTTTCAAATGGATACATCTACCGCATTTGAACCGGCCTCCCTAATAATGCTTCATTCATATAGGTGTATCACCAGGTGGATCATTATATCAAAAAAGTAGGAGGTAAAATCATTTATGGTTTGCACATCACTTCAACCACTCGCGCCTTACCGGTTTCCAACTCTCTCCCACGTAGGTTCTTGTTACAAACGACTCTAAACACGTTAGCTAACACAATAATCGCATCGCTAATCGATTTATCATCTATAAGCCCGAGGATACCAGCCACGAAAAGATACTGCATCATTACATGATTGTCGTGTGATTTCATTCCAATAACCTTTCCCGTATCACTTTGAAAATTGTTCCTCAAACTTGAGGCAAAACCATAGGGAAACTTATATGCCTTCTACCAATCAAAAAATTCTTTCCTCTTATCCGTTGACAAATTATACTTCCTTGCTTGAGTATCGCTTTACCTCCTCTTGATGTCAACCACAACTCTTGCCTGATTTTCATATCTTGAAGATCTATTCTCGCATTCGCGTTACCTTTGTTTATATTCCCATCAAGTCCTACAACTGTACCGAGCAAACTATCGCACACATTCTTCTCGCAATGCATAACATCGATGTTATGTTTTTATAAATTTTCTGACCAATAGGGTAAGCGATAAAAAATACTCTTTTTCTTCCAATTGGACTCGCGAGGACCTATTTTCTTCGTCGCCTTACCCCCAAAATCTTTATATTTACCGGAAAACACAATAGGAAACCCATTTAAATGTGTTTGAATATCTGCCAGACTATGTTTCCTCGGTGGGGACCTATAATCGGTACTCGGGTACAAAACTTTGTCTTTTCTAAATCTATGTTTGGGAGGTAACCAATGTCTATGATCAAAATAAACCACCCCTTTCCTCACCTTTAATGACAGAGTAGAATCCATTCATTATGGGCAAACCAAGTAACCTTGACCCTGCCACCACGAAGTGTATGACTAAGCGGGGTGATCATTGGTCGTGGACAAAAACAAACCTTTATCGTAAACTCTTGCTTCGTATGAGCATCATACATAAGGATCCTAGTTTCCCAAAACATGTCCAACTCATCTACGACAGGGCGGAGATAGACATCCATGTTCTTATCGAAAGAACGATGACCCAAAATCAACAAACAGAGCTGAAATGTGGTCTCCTTCATGCATACCCACAGTGGAGAGTTGTAGACGGCCAATGAATTGGCCACATACTATATGAGTTGTTCTGCATAGAAAACAGACAAAAAACATCAATACCCAGACCCAAAAATACATTCTGAGGTTCACTAGTAAACTCAGGATGTAAATCAATTAATCTTTTCTAGTTATCACCATCAACAGGATGGCGTAACACATCTGGATCAGTACTCTTTCCGGTATGTTATTAGATCATGTTTTCGGCGGTGTGCTTCGAAGCATATAGTCATTGCAACCTCGGGGCAATCGGAAAATAACGAAACTTTTTATGGGGTACTTTCTTACCCTTCTTCGGATCCCATCTAGACTCACTGCATACTGGACACTTGTCGAGAAATTCATTATCCTTGTAAAAAATGGCACAACCATTCAAGCAAACATCAATAGTAGTGTATACCATACCCATACTTTTTAACTTCTTGTTGCATTCCTCGTAAGCCTAGAACATCTGTGAGGTTTGGGCAAAACACGGCCAACCAATTCCAAGAGCTTGGTGAAAGATGTGTTAGTCCACTTGGTCTTTAACTTTATGTGCATAAGCTTGGAAATGAAGTTCAAGGAACTCATCAATGTAGATCCAATATATAATTCAGCCTCTAATTCCTCGAATAAAGCTTAGGAACTGCCATGGCTTATTTGATGTGCGTCTCTCATCTCGGTATCACCCGAATGACCACCAACATCTTAACTGGGTCTCAAATCGTCATACACATTAAACATTTCATTTTCTAAATTTGGCACGGGTTTTTAGGGAATCACTAATTTATCACCGTGTTTTGTCCAAATCTCATAAGTGGACAAAATCTCGTTATGTAGAAGGTGACCCTTAACCATTTGGGTATGACATCGAGGATTAATCAAATATTTAGTACACGAGCAAAACATCCATCCATTAAAACCATCTTGATTTTCAACAAAAGTAATAAAATCTATTATACCAAAAATATATTCTTTCGTAACACGAGCGGTTGTTTTGATCCAAATCTTATCAAGACTCGAAGTCATCTTTTAATAACAATTTAATATAAATAAGCAACTACGTAAATATGAAAATGAAATAAATAATTATTACAACCCAATTAATAAGTAAATTAAAAATTACAACTCAAATGCATAAAAGAATTAAAATTACAAACTATTGAATGAATTAAAATTACAAACAATTAAATAAAAAACATTTTCATATAACTAATTAAACAAATACAAATATATAAGAAAAATAAAAAAAAAAATAAACAAATGCATGATTTACAACATACTAATCAAAAAGAAAATCACAAAAAAAGTTTTTATTAACCTAATCAAATATTATAGAATGTAATCACAAATTTATTAACAATTATAATAAAAAAAATTTAAAATATTTGAATTTTATTAAAAATACAATTAATTGGATGGGAAGATTGAAGATTGACTATACTCTACCTTAAATATGGCCCCAGTAATGGTGTTACAATTATTTATTAGCCTAATCAATCATTAAATTATGCAAATCCCCATTATATTTAACAAAAATAACATTTAAAAAGTTTGTATTTATAAGAAAATACCTTAAATTGATTGGAGAAAATGAAGATTGACCTTGAATATGGACCCAGGAATCATGTTAGATGGTTTGGGGAAACAAGTGTTAAAATTTTTTTTTTTTTTTTTTTTTTGTCATTTCATAAAATTAGAAGTTGTTACAGCAGTGTGGTAATTGTTTTAAAAAACCTTTAATATCAAAATTACAATCTAATTTAAGATTTTCTAAATTCCCTTTTTTCCTAACCCATTTGGCTGCTTTGTCCGCTATCATATTTAGCTCTCTTTTTATGTAAACCACTTTCCATCCTGGATGTTTTTTGATCCATGTTCCTATTAGTTCTATTATCGGTTGAGTTCTCCAGTCGCTTCTTTTATATCCATAAATGGCTTCCACCGCGTTCAAGTTATCTGTGTAGAAATTCATTCTGTTGATTTTTAAGCTGTTTGAGTTATTCATTGCCTGAAGTAATGCCCACGTTTCACCTTCCAAAGCTGACTTTATAAATTTCCTTCTATACTTTTTTTCGCAAATTTCCCCTTTCTTGTTAATTCCAATTGATACTATTCCTGCCGGTTCCGTTGTGTTATTAAAAGATGTGTCATTAAACCAATTAAAATCCGGTGTGTCCATTTTATTGATTTGATTTTCTCTTTCAATTTTTTTAATGTGACTTTTGTTATTGATATTCTTATTTTCCTTGCTAGTTGTTTTTTCTTTGTATAACTTCTCTATACTTTTTTTAGCATTATATATTATGTCTTTAACGTTCCATTTTTTGTGTTCATGAAAAGTCTTCATTCTTGCTTTCCATATGCTCCATAAAATTGATATAATTATGCTAATTAGTTTTTTACTTTCCCATCCCTTTTTACTATATTCTTCGATTGTGTTAGTAAACCATTCCTTGAATGATAAATGATCATCCCTTTCGATTTTTAATTGTAAAGGTGACTCAGCCCAAACAGCTATACTACAGGGGCATTTAATAAAAAGGTGTTCAATTGTCTCATTGTCACTCTCGCACCATTCACATATAGTGTCTATAGTTATCTTCTTCTTCTTTAGGTTCCTTTTGGTTGGTAGAGCAATCCTGATTATTTTCCAAACAAAATTTCTCATGCGCGTTGGGACATTAGAATTCCACACTATGTTCCATAACTTTGATTTTCCTTCTTCTGCTATTCTATTCGACGAACTTTCCTCATTATTTACTTCTTCATTAACTAGTAAATGGTATCCGGATTTTGTGGTATATTCTCCATTTTTCGTATATGGCCAAATAATTTTATCTTCTTTTTCGATATTTATAATTTGTGAATTGTTGATTTCACTTACTTCTCTTTCGTTGCAAATTAATCTGAGTAGATTATTATTCCAACCCGTGCAACCATTGTTAAAAATTTGGGCAAATAGGAATTATGGTTTTGAAAGAAAGTGTGACAAAAAAATATTATTGTGGTATTTTTTCGTTTAAAAAACCCAGTGTCTTTTTATTTTACGTGTCTTTTAGTAACGAAAAATTCATCGCCAGTTAATTAAAATTTCGTCTCGAGAAACGAGTACTACCGACGACATTCTCCGTCGCTAGTACTAAACTCCTTTAGTGACGAATTTTTTGCATAAAAAAATTAAAAAAATGCTATATTTGCGACGAAACGTGAAATAATGTTCGTCGCTGACAATGAAGATTACTACCGACGAATTTTTATTTCTCGACCGACGAACGCGTACTGTCGCTAACAAGAAATATTATTTTCAACGACTTTATTCACCGTTAATTATTTGTCGTCGTTAATAGTGTTATTTAGGGACAAAACAAGGGTCTTTGCTAAAAATTCATCCCTAAAGAATCAAATGGGAATCACATGAAGAAACAGAGAACAAAAATGGATAAAAAACTGATGGCTAGAAAGGAGAACATTGAAAAAACAAAAACCAGGAAAAGCTATTTAATTTGAACACTGTTTGTTTATTTAAAGAGCATTCTATTTGAGAGAGAGAGCGGAAGAGGTAGTTAAGAAAGTAAAATGATCACTTATATTGACGTGTTTACATGGTATTTGATATATTTCTTTTCGGCTATTATATTTTACATTCTATCTCTTAATCTTATATGTAGTCTTGACTTATTTAAAAGACTCGGAACATTTTGTTTTTTGATCAATAAGAGAGACCTGTAACATATTTTCGATACTTTAACGTCGAAGTGTTCTAAGAAGATTCTTTCCCCATAGTTCTCATGAGCGGCTACTTATGTAGATCATATTGATGATGACAAAAGTGCAAATTTTGATAAAGAAAGGTTTAATACGAATAAGGTTGACTAAATCCACAAAATACCTCATAAAGCTCACAAGAGCTTGAAAAAGCCCTTGAGACATCTTTCACAATGGACTGTTCATGAGTTAGTGGGTGGAGGATATTTTGTATTCTATCAACTAGCTAGGTAAGTAGATTAATTCTTCACTAATGTGTGAATTATGTTCATTGAATACTCATTATAAAAAAAAAGATTAATATATAGCAAGCAACAATTAATAAACTTAGTTCAAATATACACATAAATGGAGGAATAGGCCAACAATGAATTAGCACACTTGAACCATTAATAGACTTCGTCTCCTGTAATATCTACTTAATGGCTACACGTCCATAATCATTTGAACGCGATATACAAACGACTACGATCTGGCTGATACGGCAATCGCTTTAATCATTTGCATTCGTCATTATGGCTCCCTTGAACGTCCAATCAGGTTGGTTCTTCATCTAAATCATTCTTGTAAAATAAATTATTAAATATGTTTATGGCTCTCCTGTTCCATTCATAATATTTAAGAGCTAGCAATAATTGTTATATAAATTTCTTTTGTTTGATTTTCTGTATGTCTCCGGTGCCCTGATTTACCAAATATATATACTTAACAATACAAAAATATTAGCAGCAGTTTTGTATTTCTAAAATCCTTATGAGGCTTATTAATAAACACTTAACCGTGTACCTATGATCCCAGATTAGGGTTTAGGAGAGACGAAGACCACCAATTTTGTACCATGTTACTGTCAAGTATTTGAGTGGTAGAATTAACTCTATGTCGTGTAGTGAACCCTAATACGTCTGGGCTGTCCACCCTTTCAAATCCCCTCTTCTATATATTAAATCAAGACTTCAAGTTGAAAAAGGTACCACTAATAAACATTGTCCGTATCCTTTCATGCAATGACATTAATACAGTTTTACAATGATCTGGTGTAATTAAGAAGATTGGATACAGATGATATATTTTGATCACGGGTTGTGGTTGAAATAAGAACTCTAGTCAGCGCAGAATTACATTATATATGTGTAATTGTTTTTTTTTCTTTCAAAATGGACTAATAAATTACTTGTGAAACTAATCATGGTTGTTGTCATAATTTTTATATTTTGTTAAAAAATTTATTGGTAAAATGATTGAATAAGCAATTATGAATTTCTAAACAAAATAGAGTAAAATTCTCACTACTACAATAGTATGATGTTTTGCAGCGATACGTATCGTCGCTAATGATAGGAGATTTCGTCGCTAAAGATAAGGACCTATCACTAGAGACAACTTGTCGTCGTTGAAAATCTGTCGCTAGTATATTATCGTTACAGAATATTAGCGACGAGAAAAGAAATTTCGCCGAAATTGTAAAACTTATCTATAGTGACGACATAACTTCATTAGCGACGAAAATATTTTTCACTAATGAGTTCAAAATTAACGACAATTTTTTATCGCTAATGAAGAGCTCGTCGCTAATTTGGTCAACGTTAACACATAAATTTTCGTCGTTAATGTAGACCTAATGAACACCAACCTATTTGGCGTTAGTGAGGTCCTCATTAGAGGCAAAAAATTATGTCGATATACTTTTGACCTCATTAGAAACGAGTTCAACTTTTTCTGTAGTAAACATAGTAATACATTACCCTAATAAAACTACTTGACAGTAAAAAACCTTCTAAGAATTGGGTGGGTTCAGGGAAATTTTTAGTCGGTCTTGGCACCTTTTTGGTGCAAACACAGCACGGTTGGTGATAGAGCATGAAATATATGGCTGATGCAAACATACGAATGTTGGAATTCTGATACTTCTCTCGATGGTTGCCCGAGTTAGATTTACCTTATGCCAAACTTTCTGACCTGAAATTAGATAAAGATCAGCACCATCGGGAGGCGTGCTTCTCGATGGCACTCCGGTGATCAAGTGAATATTAGGGTTGAAGGCCAAAGAAAGTATGTATAGACTAGGTACGACTGTAAAGGAACAATGTAATAGAATGAGTGATACATCATTGAGCTAATTTCACCAATATTTATACATAAGAGAAGTCCAGTAAACTTGGTTGAGCTTTTGTTGTATTCCCTTAAGGGGGTACTCGGGAGTCTAGGTCTCTAAGCGTATAACAAAGTCATATATATCTCATTAAGAAAAAATCTCTAATATTATTAGGCTCGACTCTTATAGGAGGCAGACCCTTGGAATATCCTCGAAGATGGGTCATAACAATTGTGCTCGCAGAGCACAAAGGAGTCTGGATGAGTATTTTAATACCTCCTTGTACAATCTAGGGTAATGGCTACTAATAGGTTGTTAGCCTTTGTTAGACACGTGTCAACATTCTATATGTGAAGGGTTCGTGATTCCTATGGTTTTTTGATGAGCCACGTACGTCATCAAAGGGAATTATAGGATTCAATACATTATTGCCTCGGGAAGTTGAACCACCACTCTTTTGTCTATATAATATTCTCGATTATTTTTCACATATATTTCTATCAGTTTTCTTCATAGTGTCTTGTCATTCTCTTCATACACCCTGTTATTTATTTATTCAAGAAAAATGAAAAAGTCTATGGGCGTTAAGTGTCATCTAGACGTGCATTCCATCGAGATTATTAAAGTTAATACTCTTCATCATCATCCAAATTGACGGCTAGTTCGACCTCCTAATCCTCAATTAGTATCCCTTAGAGACTTATCTATTGAGAGCCAAGGTGCTAAAATACCCACTGTTTCCCAGGTTGAAAGGTAGAATTTCTCTCAAGATTCACCCTCTAGTTCAGGTATCTCAACTCTCCTCAAGGATCCCTCAACCCCAATCAGAAATAGTTATTTGTTTGCTGCTCAAGCATGTAGAACTCTTACTATTGGCGGGTATCCTGTTGTTGAGACTGGTGTAATGCAACTGCTAAACCTAAAGATGGTATGTACCTTGTCGAGATACATCGTCAATGTTATAATCTTTTCTAGGTAGTTATTCTTTTCACTTTGTCTTCTCTTTTTTCCTATATTTTTTGTGTTATTATAATCATTACGCATCTAGAGCTATATCATTATCCTGAACGCAAATTGAATGCCTATCCCACCAAGATTAGTCCCCTTCACGAGGAGAGGTATGAGACTCGCGAGAATGCTAACAATTTGAGAATGAAAGTTCAGAATTTGAGTAATGCGTGAACTACTTCTCCTTCCTTTGTAGGTTGTAGGCGAACACCGTCACGAGGCCAGGAAGATTGTAGTTGTGAATTGAGTTTGCTGATGAGGCTCGGGCGCAGCTGGCTCGGTTCATGAAAAAGTCTCTCGAATGTCTAGCAATGATAAAGAACCGAGCTTAGAAGAAAAATCAACCAGAGCTTTTTCTAGCAAGGAGAGTAATGCTCGGGTGGTGGAAATCTACAAGTCTTTGGATAAGTATGATGAGGAATGTGACATGCATTTCATTTCGATGTATAGTGGAGATTTATTGGACATTTATATGTATTGTAATATAAATGTTGTGTCCCGCCATCCTGACTTGGCTTTGAGGGTCGACGGAGAGGCATTATCCGTACCCGAGTCACCAACATCTAATGTAGGCTCAGATGAGCATCATTCTCTCATGTCGTCCTCTTATCTATTTTTCCTTGACCCCATTAACATCCACAATCTTATATTAAGACTCCCTCTACTGTTTAACCACGCCCTCGAACGCTGCTCAACCACATCCCAGTCCATAGCTTTAATCGTGATCTCGTTTACATCTTGATCGTGACTAGTCGATTTTATTTTATAAATGTTTTTAATATGATCTTATAGTTTTTATTTTCTAGATGTTATGAATCTTGTAACTTCTTTCTGAAAAAAATTAGTTTATTTTCTTCAAATTTGTCTTTTTATCTTTCCATTGTTCTTCATCTTTCCAGAGTTAAAAGTATTTATTCTTTCCTCTTGTTACCTTTTACTTCGACAAGTTGAGCAATAATGACTGACATATTTTGAAGATGGTGAATATTTCTCTTGCTCTGCAAAACTTGGTGATTGACTGGAGTATTTGACCGCCCCCTAGCGATGCTCTCAGGTCGGCGTAATTAGTTGGCACCCTAGTAGATGATCATAGGATTTTAGAAGAAAATATTGTTGCAACTTTTGCAAGTCAAAAAATTGCCTGACCCCTAGCATTGACCTTTATGGTCCGGGAAGAAGTTATTTTCACAAATTTCCCAGGTCAACGTGATTGGTCGATCCCATATTAGATAAATTTAATTTTTTAAATTAGGTTATTATCCTGACTTTCTCAGGTCTGAATGATTAGGTGACCCCTAACATCAACTCTTAAGGGTCCAAGGAGATGTTATTGTCACGCATATCTTAGTTTGAAGTCATTGGCCTACCCCTTAGTAGATGAGGATGAAGTTATTGTCATGAATTTATAAGGTATGATTGATTGTGTGACCACCTAGAATCGACTCTTAAGTTTCTGGAGAGAAGTTATTGTCACGACTTCCCCAATTTAGCATAATTTGAATACCCCCTAGTGGATGACCAAAAATTATTGACCTTAGGTGTCTGGGGAGAATATGGTGTTGCAAGAATACCAACCCAATTCGCCTCAATCTTAGTGTTCAGAGGAAAATTTGTTGCGAGAATAATTGACTGACCCCCTAGACTCGATCTTAGGGGTACGGAAAATTTACCATCAAGAGAATAACTGATCGACCCTTAGGCTCCATCTTAGGGGTCCGGGAAATATCATGATACACGACGTGCATAAGTCAATGATGTATTTGGCCGATCTCATATCCTTCAATCATAAGTGATTAGAGGCAATTTTGATAAAACATTCATGAAAATATATATAGAAAACCCATGTTACCGTTCGTTGATATATTGTCTCGACATTCTTTAAACTGTACTACATAACTTTGTAGAAATATAGGCATTGTTTAGTTATTATGGAGTTCTTCTCCTTGTCCTCCTCGACTATTAGTATTTGGTTGTAGACTTTGAATTCCTTCATGAAAGATAGGAAAGTAAGCATG
This sequence comes from Nemophila menziesii, assembly GCA_029959085.1. NCBI lineage: Eukaryota > Viridiplantae > Streptophyta > Magnoliopsida > Boraginales > Hydrophyllaceae > Nemophila > Nemophila menziesii. The sequence continues at coordinate 2,588,854 of JARWIR010000044.1, forward strand.
CCATTGAATGTACGAGCTTATCTAACTTTGGAATTGGAAATTTATCCATCTATAAAGCTTAATGAAGACCTGTATAGTCTACACATATCCTCCATGAATCATTGGGTTTACAGACAAGCACAGGGTTGGCAATCCATCTCGAGCAGTGAGCTTCATGAATGTAGTAGGATTTTTGCAGTTGATTGACTTCTTCACAAATAACAATATCCTTTTTTTTGAAAATATTTTCTTCTTTTTCACAATTGGCTGGGTATCCAAATCAATATTTAGATTGTGATCGACTACGTTGCGACTGATTCCAACCATATCTTCGGTTTCCAAAGAAAAAAGTTCTTGATGTTCTTCTAGTATATCTTAAAGTTATCCCCTTTGATCTCCTTCTAGTTTCTCGCTTATCTTAACCTTTTGGTAAATGGTGGAGATGGGTACCTATATTAACTTCTTGGTTTGGATAGGATTGGCTATCGACTCTCCTTTGGGTAAATCAATCATGAAGGTGTTGGGCCCTTTCAATGAGTTGAGGTAGCATTCTCAGGTGTGTACTTGACTACCTCGTACAACTACAATTCCTCTACCCATTGGGATCTTCATGGTAAGATGATAGGTAGAAACTATTGCTAGGAGCTTGATGAAATTTGTTTGGCCGAGAATAGTGTTATATTCATAATCACAATGCGGTACAACTTCGTACACAAATATTTTTTGATTGCTGTCCCATTCCTATAGTAAGAAGTAGTTCGATGCATCAGAAGGTTGAAAGAGTTTGCAAAGAGCCCCTTGATCGGATCAAGATAAGGTTTTTTGGTAGCATGGCCAATCTATAGTTCTTTGAACGTGCTCATATACATTAGATCTACTGAACATCCAATATCTATTAATACTCATCGTATCAAGCCATTACTTATGACAACCAATATAATAAGTGGGTTGTCATGGGGAAAATACAATATACTAGTGTCTTGGTCAGTGAAATAAATGTAACCTCTATTTATGGGACACCTGTTCAGGGATTGAATATGAACTTGCCGAGTCAGCATGATCTTCTACCTCTGGACTTTGGGTCCTCCAACTATTGTGCTTACTTTAAACTCGTGTCACTGAGCTAGTTGCTTAGGATCTTAATATTTTAATTCAGTGTGCCTTCAGTTGGCTCCTCTAAGTGATACACTTCACTCAAAAGATTGGTATCAGCGTTTTTCGAATATGTGATTTCCTTGGGCTAGGTTACCCAATCTATCATTATTTGGGTGCTGACATGTTTCTTAGGTGACTACCTTTAGTAATGATTATCTTCAGTTTACATATTGGCATAGGGGGATCTTCGCTTCCATTTCGGATGAATTGGTTCCAATTATCCTTTTCCTTCTAATTTTATCTTCTCTAGAGCAAATAACTGACCCCGTGATCAATATTCTCTTTCGTGTTTCATTTAGATCTCGTTCCCCAGTTTTATCTTTTGTTATCTTGATTTTGTTCAATTTCTTTGTGGAAAGTTTTGTCGGCCTTCACTTAGATCCTCGAGTAATGAATTATGTCGGACATACTATGTTGGGGTCGGGAAGCTAAGTATATCTAAAACTCGTAGTTGTCCAACCCTCTTAAATTCATGGAAATCAATGCACCAATCTACCTCCCCTATGTAATATTTATCCATGAAATGTTGATGGTTTCTCTCTTTCCTTGTAATAAATCGAGTAAGGTAAAATTCGTCTTTCTAGTTTTCCTATTCTAAAATTGACCCCTCAACTTGTTTTCAAGCTAGAAGAAAGTCTTTACACAGTGTGTCTCTAACTTGGAGTACCATATTTAGATGTTACTAGATAAAGTCAAAGGGAAAGCTCAACAATAAGAACCTCCGACACTGTGATTGACTCCATGTACCTTCAAAATATGTTGATGTAGGTGTCTAGATTTGTCGAGTCATCGGAGGTAGAGATAGTCGGCAGTTTAAGATTGTGTGGCATAGGGGAATCGATTATCACCCAATGTAAAGGATTTGTCTTGTTTATAATAGACACCCAATCGACTTGTAATATGTCAAAGTGCACACACAAAATCCGTTTACATCGATGATATCCTTATCACACATATCCTTCACTTTATTGGATTTGACATGTGTAACTGTTGTCATCTCGAGATACTCGGGCGTAAGCACTTTTGGTTTGTTAGGAAATGTCATTATAGACGTTAATAATAATGGAATCCTAAGCGGGATGTACTTGCTATTTTCATAGTTTCTCTATAGATTGTCTTTTTGACCTCTCAATTTGTTAGATGATTTTTTTACATGTTGCATTTTCTTCAGCTACAAAAACTATCAGATGACATGTAGGTGCACCCCTTGGTTACACTCTGACGATCAAGTTTGTATTGGGGCCGAAGATCAAGGATAACATTTGTATACTAGGTCTGATTGTAATATGAACATTGTAATATTATAATTGATACATAATTGAGCTAATGACATGTGTATTTCAGATAAGAAACACCATGTTTACGTGGTTTGTCTTTTCTCGTGTTCCCCATGGGGTACTCGAGAGTCTAGGTCTCTAAATGTTATTAGCAAAGACATATATAGACTCATAGGGGTGGAATATCCGATATTATCAGGCTCGTATCTTATATCTTAAGGGAGGCAGGCCCTTGAGGATATCTTGAAAGTAGTTCATAACTATCACGCTCAAAGGAGCAAGACGGCTCCCGCACGAGCCTGTGAGATAGGTATCACCAAAACGCACATCACCCAAACGTCACTTATGATGTAAATTTAAATGTTACAATTATTTAACAAATAAAAAAATTAATAAATTTGAGAAAAATGATATGATTGGCCCATTAAGAATCCACGTTATACGTAATTTTTAGGTGATGTATTCAGGTGATACCCAACAATACTCGTAAACATAATATATCGAGGTAGTAATTTTGTTGTAATAGCTTTCTTTCTCCACTGTAAATTACATTTCCGTTTACCCTTTTATTCTTATTTATTAAACTCTTTTGATTTATCTATTTCTCTCTCCCTTAATACTATTTCCTCCACCATTTTTTTTATTTCCAGCAGATACTAGTCCTCTCTAGTAAGAATCCTTCATCATTTTTCTTTCACTATTTACAGTTTTTTGAGAAAGTCATGACAAAAAAATCCAAGTCTTAATATTTTAAAGCTATTTAAAGTGTCATAAAATGTAAAGGGTGTGTTAAGAAGACTCCTTCTTAGAGTTCGATTGATGGTTTGTTTGTAACATATGTAATTTTACTTTATCTTTTACTACATCCATTCTATAATAATATACTCTTTCGCAAAAGAAAGTTATTTCACAATATATGTCACATTTAGAGTTCCAATACAAAATAAGTAATTTCTTTTACCTATTCTATCATTTTTCTAAAATCTTTCGATAGATAATCATATATTTTTCATCTCACTTATAATTAGCGATATACTGGTCATTTTTAACTAATCTTTTTCTAGTTTTTAGGTTTCTTAATATGTGTGAAAAACTGTAAAAAGTCAATTATTATGAAATGAAGGTAGTATATTCTAAAGAGTCTTAATTTATAATATACATCACACGTACGATTAAACACTTTAATGAATATATAAAATATCCTTAACAATGAATTAAAAACCTAGTTCATGCTTTATGTTATAAATAGTAAATCTATTACTTTGGATTACGATTACTAATTATAAATCTACAATATTATAATTTTATTGTCGAGACTATAATTTTATTTCATTGCTCATCTACTAAGTTATTTTTATGAACAATAATATCCACCAATATTTTATATGATGTGGTAAAACATCATCTCTAGCGAGAGCAGTTGGGGGCGGATTAATGGTGATGAGGAAGAGAGTCATTTAGGTATTCAAGGTATCTGGTAAAAAATATTTTGTTTACTCTTTGAAATAAGTGTTAGTAGAATATTCAATCAAAATAACTTGAGAGACCATGAAAATCCATTAATTGAGTTAGATATATGAGTTAGAATATGTATCAAATGGTTAATTCTTAACCTACCTAGACCAACAATCCAATTTATAGTCAACTTAACATATAAGATAATAGTTTTTCTCTTTAAAAAATAAAATAAACATATAAGATAATATCAATAATTTATCCATACAATTTAGGAGTTACTTAGATTTAAATAATTATGAAAACTATCATAAATCATTTATTTGAATTGGGATAAAACTAGGAATCCTAATGTAGATGTATATCCAATAATAGAATAAGGATAAAATAGGAAATACGTAGTGATGTTACTAATGGTAGACCCTGGAGAGTAATATAAATTAAATATAAGAGAGGTTAGTATCTGCAAGTGTACGTGTCTCCAAAGAATAAAATGATTAGTAAATGTTCGTCTCCACAAGGATTGATAAATTAAATAAGTAACACATCAACACTTCAAGAGATTACTCCTCGCAAATATACTAGTCGTTTTCAAGTAATATACTAAGTAATAGTATCGTTCTCCACAGGGACTAAAGTCGTTAATATTACGCTTGTGTTCTTAAAGAGTGTACATATTTTAGTTGTTATTACTAAATGACATGAATAATAATATAATAATTTGTTTCCTTTTCTTGTAAGCTAATATACATGAATTAAAACTAATTAATCAACTAATAAAGAAAGTAAATAAATTGTGAATAGTAGAGCTGATAGTTTAGCTCAATTTTGAGTATTCCCATATCCTACTAAATAGTTGATTCTACTTATAAGGGGTGAACTGGATCGTTATACTAATCACGGTTCGAATTTACTAACTCCCTTCAGGTAGCTTAGAAGACAACCTAACTTTTACTAGAGTCCTCGGGTGAGATTATTCTTTTCAAAACCTCGACGCTACAAATTCCTTAACCTTTGTGATTATCCGCCTAGGCAAACCCATCAGGATCACTAGCGCATACCGGACGTATATGAACTATATATGTCCCTAAAACCTCCGTCAGGGTGACATTTTAAGATACTAGGGTCAATCTATATTTGATCCGGATATAGCATGTATAAATTCATATAATTCATAAAAAACTATAAACAAATTATCAATTCAATTAAATTCAATGGCCTCGAATAACATAAAAGCATCAAGAAAGTATTAAACGTTTATACATAATTTCAAAGTTAAGCTTATGGAATTCAGTTCATAATTAAATATTTTAAACTAACTAATAAAAATATTAGAATCATGTTTACAATAAGAAACTAATAGTAGTTAATTAGGGCTCCAACTTCTATTTCTTCTCCTTTAGGCGATTTGCTCTCTGTCCAACTAATAATTCTGAATAATAATGGTCAAAGACCCTTTTCTAATAGTAAGAACTGATATATATATATATATATATATATATATATATATATATATATATATATATATATATATATATATATATATAGATATAGAGAGAGAGAGAGAGTCTAAAACGTTTTATGGGTTGTGGACCCTTTTAAGTGACCTAATATAACCAAAAAATATTTTCAAATAAGAGTAGATTGGTTCGAGCCACGACAGCTAGAACTTTAATAGCCTTTTCATATCAACTCCAAATCACGGACCGTTAGTTCCTACGCGCTACTAACTTCTATCTAGAAACCAACGGTCTCCTCCTGAATTTTCATCAATTATACGTGGTGAAACCAACAAGTCGATTTTTAAATCTGGCCGGAAACTGCTCTCGCTTTCCAAAAGTAGCTTCTTGGTTCTTTAATACCTTGACATGAGTTTGAACTTCTTTTCTCAAATTTTTATCTTTGTCTTGGGATCTAATAGCATCCAAGTACCTAATAAATGCACACTTAATACACAAATATCTCTAGAGGTAACAATTTTTCCAAAACTAGACAAGAAACAAGAAACTATCAAAATGTAGGGAATAATCCCTCAAATAAGTATAATATAAATCTAAAAAGATGTCTCATGACTAGATTAATATATCACTATTCAACGAATAAATAAAATAATAGATGAAATAGGGTAAGAAAAGGTAGCCCCGAGAATCTTTTGAATCAACGAGGATCCATAAAAGTGAACTTGAGTTGATTAAGGGGAATCTCTAACTAGTTATATTAACTAGGACTCGAACATCCAACTAGCCCCTTGGTGGGCCCATGGGTGTGATAAAATAATTAAGGAAAAAGCACACATACCTCGAGAACCACAAGTACCTCTCCGCAAGTGTACGAATCGTCACAAGTAATAATTGAGTAAAATAAGTTTGTTCCTCAAGGATTTAGGTAGTTAGTTCAATTTGTGTTCAATAATAGAGTAGATAGTTTTACATGTTTTGATTACAATTTACAAATAGAAAATGTGTTTTCTATCTATTATTTAATTAAAATGCAAATAAGAGGGTTGCAAGTATGCAACTATCCTATTAACTTAATGGTTCTAGGAATAAGGGCGAAGTGGTGATTTCATATCAGTCAGAATTCTAATATCTTCCCAATCCCTCCCAGGTAAATAAGAATCTACTTTAGATGTTATTGGTTCAAACTCTAACGACTACTTGGCTAGTCAAGACCTCCTGGCACACAAACGCACAACATGCATTTATATAAATTATATAATAAAAAGATTATAAATATGGTTATGCAAAAAATATAAAGCTAATTACCCTAATGATAGAGACATAGAGATGCAAAATTGATGTTGGGATATTCAAACTCTATTGCTTCCTCTCAAGGCCGACTTGCTATCTAATTTTTCTAAAGGCTGCTCAATGGAATGGCAAGGACATATTTGTAAAGTTAAATACTAATATATATATATATATATATAGGTTCATGGACGTTTTATGGATCATGGGCTAGTTTTCAGTGACCTAATCCAACCCAAACATATTTTCCTTAAAAAGTGTATTAATTTGACCCATAACTGCTATAACATTAATAACTTCTTCGCTACATCTCCGAATCACAAACCGTTAGTGGAAACGTTCTCCTAACTCAAAATACTAGTTGGATATAAAAGGGTTCCTCCTGATTATTTTTCAATCTCACGTGGAGCCTCAAAAATTCACTTTCTAAATATGCCCGACAATCTTTGAAATTTCTAAATAAAAGACATCTTTTGTCCTTTAACTCTTACTTGTGTATTTTATCTCCTTTCCTCGACTTCTTATCCATGATTTGGCATCTATATCATCCTTTTACCTAAGAGATTTACACTTAATAGCGAAATTTCACCTAAAATCCTCTAAAAGTAACAAATCTATAAAACAAGAAAATACTACGGAAAAATCCCTTAGGTAAGCACATAATGGACATAAAATGATATCTCGTAACTAGATTATTATATAAAAAATATGGAGACATTAAGACCCCCAACTCGAAACTTTGTCATCATGACAAATAAGAAATAAGAACCATAGGGAAACCTATATATATCAACTAACTCAAGTAAGCATAAGAAGAGAAGAAAGAATGTAAGCAATATTCCTAAAGCAACAACCTAGCATCATGTAATACTATTTACAAACTAAATCATATATATATATATATATATATATATATATATATATATATATATATATATATATATATATATATATATATATATATACGCTTATCGTACAAAAATCAACATGGTTTAAGTTCAAGATTATATTAGATTAGTAATGCACGAAGGATAGGGTTTTCTCGTAGTTATATATGGTGGCTATAGGGTGTTTGTCGATCCTAACATAACCTCTAATGGTCCATCTGACTACACTGTATTGTTTCAATCACTTCTAGATCACATAGCTAAGAATCATAAGGTCTTTAAGTTTGTAATGTTATTCTTAGAAACGTATATTTGGATAATATAGAGTGAGCTTTTGACTCTGTCCTCACTAGCCATCTACGAATCGCCCTATAACTTGATTTACTCTCAAATATGTTCTCACTCAACCCAACTTTGATGCACTTATTTCGTATCGCCAATAATCAATACACAAACCAAGATGATTATAGTAAAAATTCCACTTTTCTTGTCTTTTTTCTTTCATTTTTTCATATTCTTTGTTTTGAAAGTTATCAATGTCTCTCTTTTTTATTTGAGATGTCATGCTACTTCTTTTTCATATATTACTTTTTTTCAACTTTTTTCTTTTTATTTTATCCTGGCAAAGGGTTAAAATATACACAAGGTGTATCATCATCAAAACATATATGCATAAGCTCAAAAATACCCACCCAATGATGTTTCTCATAATCGTTCCCACCACCCCAAACTCAAGCTCTAAAGACGAGTGTCTTAACATTGATATTCGAATACTGGTCATACGGAAAAGTCCTATAATTTAGGGATATGGCTTATAACGTGGCTAAAAAAAGATTTAGAAAGGCTATAAGGGGTTGTGATGGATAATAATCAATTCATTTTCTATGGAAGCTAAAAGGCAACAAGGACTTACCAAATAACCGCCTTAATAATTTTCCTAGCAATGCAATTTCATTACTTTCTCACATGTAGCACGTTCATTAAATGGGTTTATAACATAGCTCGGATCTCATGTTCTACACAGGACTCGAGGATCCTGAAGATTAAACTTACTTTTACAACATAGCTTACTAATTATTTATTTACTATTCAGGCGTGTTCTCATGTTCATACTTAACACATACAATACAACTAGTTCATAAACATATCGCTTAACTATCATTAACTCACAAAAGCTCATGCTTTTAGGATATTAAATATATTCTACATCTAATTTCATCTCTATTTTTTTTTTTACCCAAAAAAATTGTAAATCACACAAAATGGAGATGATTGACAACGAATCCCTACACTCCAAACTCAATAATGAGTCGTGCCCCCCACGACTCGAAAGCAACTCGGTAAAAGAATAAAAAATAATAATATTTTCACATATATTACAAGTAATGGAAAAGTATTTACCTTTGCCAGAATTTCTCAATCCCTCAAGTTAGGGGTTGACGTTCTTGATCCACGATGATGTGCTTAATTAGTCCTTGTCCTCATTGTAGGGTGATTCCAGCTTCATTCGTCCATTATTAGGGAAAATGTATCGACTAAAGGCTGTATACATTCTCCTAAGATTTCTATGGCATCCTGATTTGTTGAACTCCAATCTAGTATGCGAAAGTTATGGTCTCTCGAAGACAGCTCCCTGAAAACCAAATCTTGTATGCGTTTTTTTGGGTGTCTATTTCGTGTCATACAGTATACCGTAGGTCAGGGCCGGTGTACCGTTGGGTACTTTAGCCATGTACCGTGTCATGGTAGTCACTTCATGTCGATATGATTAAGTAGTTATATACCACCTATTGGGCACGGTAAACTGCTCGAAGCACATGGGCTCACTAACTTGATCCTGATTTTATACTGTCGTGATGCTTTTGGAGGTGTGGTATTCCATTGTTTGGGAGCTGTATAACACACGCAGGCACTTTTCTCACCAACTGGCTACCATCATGACTTTCGCACACCTCGATACAGTTTCAGGATGGTATACCACCTGTAGGGTATGGTATACCATTCGAAGGCCTTTTTCTCCCTGACTTGTGCCATATTGTACACCGTGGTGACGACGTGGGCTGCTAGTATACCACACGATGTGAACAGTATACTATTTCAACATGTTGTGAGCATGATTTCTCCAACATTTTCACCCCAAACTCACTTTCTACATAACCTACAAATCAAAATCAACTAGACTTCTCATTACTGCAATATACAATCAAAACACATAAACTAACTACTCATAAACTAACACAAAAAGCAAAAGGCATAAAAATTGTGGGTCATCATCCGTTAGCACTTTCTTGAATATCGTTCAATATTTGATGTGTTATATCTATCATCTTTTGATTATATAGTCTCATCAGCAGCGGGTGAGGCTATACACATCTAATATTTGAAGCTTTCGACCTCTCTTGGATCGGATTTCAATCAATTTTTACGAAACAACTCTTGTAACAAAAAATGGACCCATCCATGAGTTATTGAACCTCTGTGGCCTATTCTCTTTAATTGGGGACTTCCAAGAGACCTTTTCGCCGACCCCAAACTCATATTTGGCTCTCTCTTCCATGGAATCTCGGTGGGCCTCAACTTAAACCTCCTTGGTACTACATGAATGATGGGAACCTCAAGTGACACCTTCTTAAGCTTCTTGTCCAAAACATGGAATGTTGCGGCTTGTCACCAAGAGTGGACATCCAAGTATAAATGGGACGTCTTGATTTGCAACATACTAAAGACCGACAAAATCAGTAGGGATAGCTAATGTACCTACATGGACAAGCACCTCCTTGTGTATTTGCCATGGCTTTGTCAAAGAGTAATCCGTGAATGGTAAGATGATGGTTGTCTTCTTGTAATATCCAGTTCCCAAACTCTCAAACATATACTTGGGCATGAGATTGATGCTCGAAATCAATTCAAGCATTGATTTTGTTTCGAAGGTACCACATATATTTATTTGGAGTTCGAAACCTCCAAGATCTTGAAGCTTGGATGGTAGTTTCTCTTCAACTTCCGCCAAAACCCTCTTAGTAAGATCCACATTCTCGACTTCGACCTCTACACTCCCACTCTTCCCGGAGGGAATCTACTCAAAGTCTTGTGCTGGTGTAGGCTCTTTCTAAACTATCTCGAGTACAAGGACGTTTATTCTTGTTTTGCTCAATATCTCTACGAATTTCTTATACTTAATATCACCCTTTGGAACGTCTATTATCATCGGTCGCAGACTCCAGCCTAATTTCTTCTTGCACATTCGGTGCAACGCCTCTTTTACTTGGGCATTAAGTCTTGCTTCACTCAACGCTTCTATGAACATCTTGTACTTGTGATAGTCCACCTTCCTCGAAAGTGGTGGTAATAATGGACATGTAGTCGGCAACTCTGCCTTACTCTCTTCTTCTTGCACCTTCGGTTGAACTATCTCTTCTTTCTATATCTCTTTTTCAAGCTCTTTCTCAAGATCTCTATCAAGCTCTTTCTATCCCTCATATTTTAACTTTATTCTCAACAATCACCTCATCTAAGTGAAGCTTGATTGGTTCTTCAATTATTGGAACCTTGAACCCAACATTGATGTCACTGTTTTGAATGGCCTCATCATTAGTATACGTACCTTGGCCAATTTGCATAGATGGGCCTTGTTGTAATTACTCAATTGTTTTAACGAGTTACGTCATCGTTGTACCATATATTTATTTTATTCGTGCATGCTTTGCACCACTGATGTAGTGGTATCGATTTTGGCCTCACTCCTAATCATATTGCCTGTTGAAATTATCATGAAACGATTGAGAACTCTTCCAACTTGCTTACACCTTTTTGTGGATGGCTGGAAGTTCTTTTTGAGCTCGATCCTCCTCATGATGATTTTGAATAAGGTTGGAAATCTAGGATATTTTCATGGTAATCAAGGAGACTTTATTCCCCAACATTTTCAACACAACAAATTACTCGTTGAACCTCTCGTTGTTAGTTCTCTAGATATCTTTTGTTAGTGTGTCGAAATCTTTCATATTTCTTGTGCCCTTGCCATGAATGCTTTCATCATTTGTTGCAACTCGTTAGCTGAGCCTTCTTGTGGATATGTTGGCAATCCTAGCAATGGTATAAGAGCTGGAAATGTTTTATGAGAAATATTATTGGTATAAGTGGCATAACGAGGTTAAAGTCACGGGGTTTATTTTGATATGTAAGATTCCCAAACAGATTTGATCATGGGAACGAGCACTTTTCAAAATGGTTCCCTAGAAACCCAAACTTTGAACACTGATCCTCAACGCTTATACTCATTGATGCAAGACAATTCGCCATCCCAAAAGAACCTAAAAATAGTCTAAACAAAACACACGTAAAACTGAAAACAAATAAAAACTTCTACCCTAACCTAAACATAATAACTAATTATAAAATCTCTGACAGCAACAACAAAAACTTTGTGGGCCCATCTGTGATAAATAAATGATAATTAAAGCACACATAGCTCAAGAACCACGAGAAACTCTTCATAAGTGCACGGATAGTTCGTAGGTAATAGTAAGTAAAGTAAAAGTTCGCTCTCTGGGATTTAAGTAGTTAGCTTCAAGCTTGTGTTTAATAGAAAAATAGATGGTTTTAGATGTTTTTATTTCAGATAAATAGAATGAATGTTGTTTTGTTTTCGAATAAGTAATTTATAATTCAAATAAGATAATAACTTAGGGTTGCAAGTACTCACCTATCTTACTGAATCGATATTCTTGTTATAAGGGTGAATTGAGCTAATATAAGTAGTCGAGATTCTGTAATCCTTCTAACTTCATCATGGTAGCTTAGAAGGCAACCTCAACACTACTAGGAGAATTGGGTAAGGGGTCCCTACACAGTTATCAGTAAATAATTCTAACCCTAATGACTATCTAGTTAAGCATATGCCCATCAGGATCACTACTGCACACTACATGATTATGTATTGGTTTAAGCAATCAAATCCCCCGTCAGGGTGAGAGTCCTAATTACTAAGGTAAGTCATATACTTGGCCAGAGTTAGGGCTGGAATTAATAGAAAATACACAATACAGTTACAAAATAAATTTCTCAACTCAATTAAATCAATCCCAAATAACAAAGAATATCCAAATCATAATTACGGCTTTTACATAGTGCAATCCCAAGTTATGGGAAATTTTGTGCATAGTAAAATTTAAGAATAAAAAGCTTAGAAATATGTTTATGCCAAATTTCTAAAACTAATTACCCTAATGATAAAGACATATAGATGCATAATTGATGTTGTGATGCTCCAACTCTGGTTCTTCCGCTCTATGTCGACTTGCTCTCTAATTATTCTAAAAGATGCTCAATGGAATAGAAATAAACTGTTTCTAAAGTAAAATACTAATATATATATATATGTTCGTGGATGTTTTGTGGGTTATGGGTCAGGTTTAAGAACCCTAATCCAACCCAAACACGTTTTCCTTAAAAATTGGTTTGGTTTGACCCAAAACAACTATAAAATTAATAACTTATTCGTTAAAAATCCAAATCACGAACCGGTAGTGGCCACGCGTTCCTAACTCAAAATACTAGCTGGACATAAAATGACTCCTTCTTTGGAAATGTCACGTGGATCCTAGAACTATTTATTTTCTAAATCTAGGTGACAAGTCTTGCACTTTCTAAAAACAACATCTTTTGTCCTTTAAATTAAGCTTTTGTATTTGATCTCGTTTCCCCAACGTATAATATATGATTTGGCGTCTAATATAATCTTTGTACCTAATATTTTTACACTTAACACCCAAATTACACCTAAAATGCTCGAAAAGTAAGAAATCTCCAAAACAATGTAAGAAACGAGAATATATCAAATAATACGAAAGAAATCGCTCAGATGAGCACATATCTGAAATGATTTCTCGTGACTATATTATTGTATCACGAATATGGAGAGATCACAACATCATGCCAATTCCCTTTTACAATGTACTCCGTACCCATTGCGGACCAATTCACCGATGACATAATATACTCGATACCGATAGTGGACTGATCCACTTATGGTATACTATCCTCTGTATGTATAGTGGACCGATCCACTTATGACACATCTCAACAATCTTACACTTCAGATATGTGTCACAACTCCAAGGATATTAATAAATGATATAGACATGACATGCACATCTATATACATTTCAAATAAATTATACATCACAATATCTCTTATATCTCTCTAGTACCGTAATATCTCGTATAAAAAAGATTAATTATGTATATCCCAATATAATATCAATTGTGACAAAAAAAATATAATATCAATTGCTACATTACCATAACTATTACAAGGATGTGAGTGCGACTTACCTTAATTTTCACTTTTACTAATCTAGTCATTTCCTTAAAAATAATAATTTTTGGGTTAATGCCATACAATTAGAAGACCTTAAATAAAATCATTAATTAATATTACAACTTTTCACATTTAAATGATTTAATACATATATTAAAAATTTAAAACACCACAAGTACATAATTTATTATTTCTATCCTATTTCACATTATTATTTTTTGTTCTTTTATCACGTTTTTAGCTCCTTTCCTTCATGAGTTTTTTTATTATTAACCTTTTTTTTGAAATAATTTTAAAGAAAACGCTTAAGGAAATATAATTTCAAAAGAAACGCATATGTGCTCCTCTAATAAGTGCATATGAATTAATTAATTTAATCTATAATTAGAAAGACAAACCTCCAAGAGAGTGCTTTCCTTAGAAAAAAATTGCAGGTTGAATGGCGCTCCTCTAGAAGCACTTCCGTTTTAGCTCTTAGAAAAAAAATCCATGTTGAATGGAGCTCCTTCTATTGACAAAAAAAAAAATAATGGAGCTCCTTCAGGATCACTTCCGTTTTATATATATATGAAGTGCCTAATTAAAGAACCCTAATACTCCCTATACACATTTTCATCCCTTTTTTTGAAAAAATCCTAAAAATCTACATAAAAAATCTTCCAATCACAACCTATTCACCTTATTCCTCTTAATAGGTAATAAATCAAATAATTCATTGTATTTGATTCAAAAATAGTACGATCGAAACATAGAATTCATTCTCAAAACAACAAAATCATTTAAGTTCAATAGCTAGTACAGTTCATAAAAATATCTCTTTTGTAATTTTTGCTTAGGTGTCGACTTGATGATTCAGGCGGGGCTTCATCTTTCAGCGGACTACACCCTTCCAACATTTATTTATTAAAACATGTATTCTTAGAACTCTCGCACAATTGAATTTGACCGCTATGACTCATCATTTTCTCCATATAATCTCTCCAACCTTCAGTTGACGCCAATTTACTGTACGCAGACTCAGATCTACTAATGGTACCATCAATATATGAATATAAATTCAATGAGAATTAGTAATAATATATATAATAAAGCTATCATAATTTTATTGATAAAGCCATCATATTACCATTTTTTGAAGTTGGGTACCCCAACGATTATATTTTTGTTCGACCACGGTAGACTCAGTTTTCGGTTTCGGGTGACCAATTAACTTCCAAGTAATACCATTGTACAATTCATAGTAATCCGGGTTAGTAGTGCATTGTCAAAATTCAAGAGCGTTTACGTTCAAAGTGGACTCAAGACGATTACTCTACAAATCAATACACTGTGTTTGACGAATTGACCAACCCTCATTTGTCGCTCCTCTCGTACTTATTGAGTCATGGTTAGCGTCATCGTTAAGGTCAAATATTTGAGGTATATTTTGAACAATGTAAAATTGTTTCAAAACCCTATTCGGGCGGTATCACTCGGTTTTAGCAAAAATTAAGGTACAAGACTCAAGTAGATTTCCACGCCTTCCATACAAATTTGCGCCGTAATAGCTTGTCGATCATCATCGTATCATGTCCAGTTGACCTACCATAAGAATACTACGTTAAAATATAATACTAATTTTTTGAAAGTGAATATGTAGTCTATGTTTCCTTATTCTGTTCTAATTGATCTAACTCGTCCCGATAGAATGAAAGACAATTTACTAATATATTTTTACATGACTTAGGCCCCTTCCAACTACACACTAAATCAATCATTAGTATTAATAACACAAGAATAGTATACTAGATATAATATTATTCTTGTACTTACTAATCAGACAATGGATCATTCATAATGATTTGAAGTTGACTTTCAATTGTGGCGCAAATCTGAATTCTCCCAACACCAAATATGTATTAAAATAATTATAATTATTTCCAAAAGTCTAAAAGGTAGTTCCCAAGGTTTTAAAAGTAGATAATAATTAGTCAAATTGTAATACATGTAGGAGTGAAACACATCCTGAAAATTAAGTAGCGGACAAGGCTTCACACAATGACGCAAGCCATTATACAAGTGCGCCCAAACTGACAAACCCCAACTATAAGTACGGGTCACGACACGATCTTCCATAAAATTAAGATATAATGCAGGTATCCAAAACCGGCCTCTTCAACAAATGGTAAGATGCGCAAATCGACTACCCAAAGTATGGAGTGTATAGGCATAATTTCATAATTGTTCTATTCACAAACAAATATTGGTTTAATAATAAAATTCACCAAATAAAACATGAAAAAATTATAAGAAATATATCCTTTCCATATTATATGACTCCGATGAAATATTTGAGGATTACAGAAGACATAAATTCACGGTCGTAGTCTATTTTGCTTATTCAGACCATTGTACCGTCCTATAAATGAAATAATCTGTAACAAAATTAGAGGGGTTAATAGTGCAATAAAAAAGTTTAAGAGACCAATAATGTAATATGGTTCAATTATGTTTCACATTTAATATTGCACATTTAAGGGACATAAAGTGCAATAACATAAATTTAAGGTAACATTAGTGCAATAATGAAAAATTTAAAGGGACCAATAGTATGAATTCATCAATTTAGGGGACCAAAAATGCAACTTTATCTAACAAACTTCCTCAATTTGAAAATAATCATTTGAGGACCAATAACGCAAAAACACATATTTAAGGGACCAATAGTTCAAAATAACACAACAATTATACTAAATCCTAACACAAAATCATCATTTCCTAGTTAAAATTCATCACCAATAGTACAAATCCAAAAATATAACTAACAGTAACAGACAAAAGATAACATTTATATATAAGGCTAGACCAAAGATAAAAGTTACCTAAGGCAGGATATTTCTTTTTGGGTCTTTCCTATCATCGTGTTTTCACAAAAATATATCGTGTTATATAATTTTGAAGTTTATAATCAAAGAGTTCATAATATTCAAAGTATATTAAACCCCTCTTCAACATAAGAAACCTAATTATGATTTACTTTGGGATAATGTATGAAAAAGCATGTATATTTTATGTAAGACTAGTCGAGGTACGTGAAAATTGACCTGGACCATCCACATTATAAAAAAAGTTTACATGACTTTTAATTTTATTTTGATATAACAAATATATAAAATTATAGAAATAAGAATAAAAGAATGATTACTATATTATCGTGGGATGTAGTATGTAGATTAATGCATTTTTTAGAGTGTCTAGTTATATTATACTTTTTATATAAAATAATTGTTATTTATTGAAGTTTAAATGATACGTAGATAAATGTTTTTTTGAAAATAAATTATAATAATTTGTTTATACAAAAAAATTGTTATTTATTGAAGTTCAAATGATAAATAGATAAAAAAAATTAAAAAACTTTTAAAAAATTATTAATTTATAATTTTCAAATTAATATTATAAATAAATTAAGAAAGAATTCATGTAAAAAATGAGTAAGATTTTTTATATACAGATGAAAATTAAATGATAAATAGATACAAAAATTATTAATTTAAAATTTTCAAATTAATGTTATAAATAGATTTAGAAAGAATTTCATGTAAAAAATGAGTACAAGTTTTATATAAAAAGTAATGTCATGCTTGCAAGGTTCGTACAACAGACCTTATGCAACAATATTGATTTTCACACCACCGAACCAACAACTATAATAATATGCAAGTATTCAATTACTCCACAGAAACCAAGAGTTCCTAGGATCGAATCTCATTGGAGTCACTTACTCCGAGTCCAAAGTGGCTCTCTCATGTGTTAAAAAAAATTAAAAAATACATAAAACTACCTTTATAAAAATTATTTGGGACCGTCACCGATTTGGGGCTCAAAGCAACCGTCGTGGCTGCTTTAGACCTGAGCAAGGCCTGGTACATGTATAAGCATATATAATCATAATAGATGAAAATGGTAGAAGAATATACCTAGATTAAATGACCAAGAAGATGATTAGATTGGTGGTGGTGGAGGACAGAGTGGTGGGTGCGATGCAGTTCATGGAAGAGAGATTTTATGCTTTATTCTTCAGTTAGGGTGAATAGTAAATAGAAGATGTGCTGGTGTTTTAATGTACGAAAGGCGCTTCTCCGATGAGCGCCTTCAAATCTGATTCGTTTTATAAAGAAGATGCTCTTACTTAATTAACGCTAATGAATAGTAAATAAGACTTGAATACTCTATTCATCATTTCCATGGAATTTGATGGGGCATTTGTTAAGCCGAATGATATCACCAAAAATCCATATTGACTATATTTAGTTTGAAATCCTATTTTTGGAATGTATTCATCCCAAACACTCAAGTGATGGTAGTCTTATCTTAAGTCGATCTTTGAAAATACTTGTGCACCATAGCGCTAATTAACCAAATTTTCAATCTGAGGTAGGAAATACGTGTTCATGATTGTAACTCGATCCAACTCCAGCTCGCGATAATTAGTTCACAATATCAAGCTCATATCCTTCTTCATTACCTCATGGAGACACGATGTGGGGTGTATATGATCCTCATCAAGTAAATCATATAACTGAATTTTGACTTCCTTGAGTTTTATTTGATCCATTCTATATGGAATCTTGAAACAAGTTGAGTAGCAAGTAGGATTTCAATTTTGAAGTCAACTTCACGCTCTTTCAGTAAACATAGCACGTCATCTAGAAATAAACCTGAAACTCATTAACCACGTGGATATCCTCTAATTTTCTCACTTCATGTTCAGTATTGACCAAAGGAGCTAAGTATTGATTCATCCCTTTTCTTAGTATTTTTTTTGTCATCAGTTTTGATATGATATGAGGTGCACTATCTCTCCCATGGAACTCCTACTCGGGCTCAAGAGGAATGCAAAATATATTTTTCTTAACAATTCGTCAGTACAATAGTTATATGAAGACAACCAATCCATCCCCAAAATTATATCAAAATATTATCTAAGTGAATTTAATCAAGTAGTAATTTTCTATTCGCCACATGTACTACTCAACTTTTGCACACATAAACATTTAAATTACGGATGTTCGATTAAGTTTTTAACGTTCAATGATAGTCCCACTAAAATGTATCTACATTAAATTGTATAATACATAATACAATTCAACCAATTACCACATAAAATATGTATGTATATGCATTTACAAAATTTGAATATAGATGTCATCACGGTGCCAGATGCATGAGTGCTTCTATATTCCAAATACTGTTAAAAAACAACAAAAATCCCATAAATTTATTACTCAAAACTCATAATCTAATAACATGCATCTAAAGTCACCCCACTAAAGTTTGGAAAGTTCTCTCAAGTGAGAGTTACATGGTTCGAATCCCGCAGGCGGCAGAAAGTTATTAAAGTTTGGAAAGTTCTCTCAAGTGAGAGGTACATGGTTCGAATCTCGCAGGTGGAAGAAAGTTATTATGTTTGGAAAGTTTCCAAGGTCCGAAACCCTCCCCAGAACATGGGCAACCTAGTTCTGATTGCCTGGAGGTATGGTTGGGGAGGCAGTCATATCTCCCGGGGGACTAGTCGGGTGTAAGCCCGGGAACCCTCGTCATCAAAAAAAAAAAAAAAATCACCCACTAACTCTAGCTACCCATAACCTTGGTATCACTTCTCATCAACCAATTTCTCTAATACCAACCTGTCACATTTCGAATTTACCCCAGTAGAGTCAAGAAGTGACATGCCGCGTACCCAAGTCAAACAAACTAAGTATGCAAGGTGACCTAACAAGATCCAAATTACATAAAGGCGTGTCCACCAATTTACCTAACAAAATGTAAAAACTGTCAAGGACAATTTTCCACTTTAGTATTGTTCGTATATTTTACAATCTTGAAAAATTATTTTAAAAAAAATATCACGACTTGCATGTGCAATTTGCTCAGCACATAAACTGATAATTATAACAATGGCTTATGCATGATCGATCCTGGTAATTTTCTAGCCCACTCCCGCCTATACACATAATTATAAGAATGAGAAATGAATGCTGAGTAAGTTGAAACGTTTCCTAAGATAGGGAATCTACACAAAAAGGATATGGACGATATGACCGATATGGTCTAGTTCAGTGATGCATCGTTTACAAACGAATGGGAACCAACAACTATTTCGGCCATTGGAGTCAATCCTTAAGGTATTATTTGTCATAGAAAAGCTATTCGTTCCAGAATTAAAAATATCATTGAAGGAGAAGCTTGGGACCTTCTTTTGGCTCTAAGATCAGCTGGATCAAAGAGCGTACATAGTAGTTCTTTCTACTCTGATAACCTTGATTTTGTTCAAGGTATTCACAAGCTGGTAAGACTCAATTGGAGTCTTAATCCAATCATTGAGGAAAGGATGATTTATCTTTTCCCTCTTTGAAAAATTTCATATATCAGTAGAGAGCATAATATAATTGCAGATGTTGTTGCTAAATGCACAAGAAGAAGTTTAGATTTATCTTGATGGAAATATTTCTCAGTTATTAGCTCGTTTAATTTTCTTTTGAATATTTTTAATTCTAAATCGATGTAATTTTCTTCTTCTTTGACCAAAAAAATACAAAAAGGATAAACAAAGTCATATTAATAATATAAAAGTGAATTCAACATGAACCATCACACCAGTCCCCTATCCGCTAATTCATGTCTCAATACAATATCATGTTCACACATTACTTAGAGCTACATTCAATACTATACTAAATTCATTTTAGTGGACTGACCCACCTACATAAAACATATACTAAATACATATTATGGACCGATCCACCTTTGGGCTATTTTTGTAACAACAGATCCATCTAAATCAGAAAGGATCAAAATCATATCTAAACATGTGTAAAAAACAACTAAAAAATAGTAAGTTTAATTATAACGGGTTGAAAGTATAAAAAATAGTAGGTAGTCTGAACAAAAATAATTAGTTAACAGATTTTTGGATGGGTTCTAAGTGTAATAACACTAGACTGTTTATATATCATTTGCGGGTTGTTCCCAAAAGTTTACACACAAACATACTTAATAATGGGTTGATAACGTAACTTTGGTTGAGTGATAGCATAATATCTATTGATGTTTATAGTAGTATTGTTGGGTTGTTAATTAACCAGTGTAATTACAACGTATATCCAACACAAATTTAAATTCAACACAATTCATAATTCAAAAATAACTACTAAAACAAACTTAAAGATACTAGAAAAAAATCACATCAATAATAACAAATCTTATGGATTTGTCTACTAAAAACAATGATACCAATCACCTAAATACTCAAAACACTTTCATACGATGCATATAGAAGGATAATAATGAGAAGAGAATAATGATCATGTAAAATTAAACACAAAAATATGATAAATGAAATCACGAAACCTATATTCATATATAAAATTTTGATTTAATAATAATACTTTTGATATAAAAAATGTTATGTGTTGATCGACAAAAGAGAGAGAAGTCTTATGAAATCACACCAAAATTATGAGTTTGAATTTCCATTTTAAACACAAAATTATAAAATTTATTTTTGAAAAATATGCATAATATTTTGATCGTTCAAAAAGTAAAAAGACGTATACTTGTTGAAGATGTGAAACCATATAAAATAATTTTTTTAACAGTTAATTTTATTTTAGTGTCTTTCAAA
The DNA here is from genome assembly GCA_029959085.1 of Nemophila menziesii. Classification (NCBI taxonomy): domain Eukaryota; kingdom Viridiplantae; phylum Streptophyta; class Magnoliopsida; order Boraginales; family Hydrophyllaceae; genus Nemophila; species Nemophila menziesii. The sequence goes on from JARWIR010000044.1 coordinate 2,610,342, forward strand.
TATATCAAGGGCTCTATGTTAAATATATTATTACCATAAATTATTGTTATAATTAATTTAATTTTTTTATTCATCAAATAGCTAGACCTATGTATATATATACTTCCTACAATATTTCTGGTTCTTTGGTCTTTTATGTCTTTACTATTATTAATAATATTATTTTCAATATGTGAGAAGGTCCCTTAGAATTTTTTATCTCTGTATTTTAATCTGCCGACTAGAAACGATATATCAACTTGGAAAACAGATACGGAGGAATGGAATATTTATAGGAACACTGGATAACGTATTTCCGCAACCCCTAATACTAGAAATTACAAAGATCTGATTGTTAAATACGAACCAAGACGATAAATACATTTGGCCATACTCGAAAAACGTACAATACTCGACGAAAACGGGAGATCACGTACTCACTGAAGAGGAAGTAATTAATGAGGCACAACCAGCATCAGCGACAACAAATTTTAAATCCACTCTCTGGAACACCGTATAGAAAGCGAATGTTCCGAAAAAGATACGAATCTTTATATGGAAATCATGCAACAATGCAATCCTTACATCAGACAATCTTACAAAATGACACTGCGCAGATTCACCAAACTGCACGTGGTGTCAACATGAGAAGGATACGGTGGAACACTTATTACTACAATGCAAGGCGGCAACAACAGCATGGGTAGCATCAATGCTACAGATACGAATACATCAACATGACACTAGAGACATTTTTATAGTATAATGACAAAATCGATCAATGCTACAGATACGAATACAACAACATGACACTAGAGACATTTTTTATAGTATAATGACAAAATCGAGTACATTTTTTATAGTATAATGACAAATTAAACCTTTACCTATATATTTCGGAATTGATGTTTCAAACACTGAGCGAGTCTTATTTTTTGTTGGAAATGCAGATACTATCCCCGATGAAAGAAGTCAAACACCAACCACTGGTAAGATGCACGGTTTTAAGATATTCCTTCTACAAATCTATAAATCCGTCATTGTGCTAAGCCGCCGACTTGCACCACATGCCACTGCTGACAACGTGCCTCCTACCGACACTCCTACGCAAGTTCAACCCAGTAATGTCCCATCAAATCTTATTTTATTAACTTCAAACATAAAAACTCAAGAACTAGGTAAAGCAGTATTCAGTTCTGCTTTCACAGTCACGGCAGGAATGCTGCTTTACCTTTATAACAAAGAAAATCCACCAGTAATTGTAAAAATCCTTACCGTTGTACTCTCGACGGGATGCACTTCAATCTGGATTGGACTCTCGATGCGAGAAATGTATCCTTCTTTTGCAAACTTAGCAGAACTGATGGGGATTGCAATAGTTATACTCGATTATAATATGTTGGTTGGCTCATTTCTTCCGCTACATCTATTATGGATTCCATGTTTGTTTGGGACTATAAGCCTGACTCCTTTTGTCCTTGCAGCTGTTGTACAGAACCCAGTATAATTATCTTTTGTGAAAAAGTGGTTTGCTAAATGTTTAAGTCATCCCTTCTAAAAACGTGCATTTTACTTTATAATTTTCGATATGATACTCTTGAATTCTATCATATAAAAAATAATCCATTTTAAAATTGAAACTATATATAAAACCTGAGGGAGAAAATGCATGTTTTTGAAATAGGCGATTACATTCACATATAACAAACTCTAAACTTCTTTTAATTATTGCAGTTTGTTATGTGTAATATGGTACTTTCTTATATATTTTACGCTACAGTGTGTCAGTATTTCAGATTTTTCATTGACAGAAGTACTTTAAAACTGATTTGATGCACTAAAAGGTATCATTATGACGTGTAAAGGTTGTCTTATGCTGGTCTTTGAATATTATTGCAAGCTTGTTTACTACGTTTAATTTGGCCAATTAGTATTAGGTATAATTAGGTTATTCACTAAGTGACAAGTGATCGCCTTGACTGAAGTTTTAATTACGGACCTAAATAATAAACGCGTGGTATTCGTCAATGATCCTAACGGACTTGACTAAACACACAGCCAATTAGGTAAAACACTTCAACATCAGAAAGTAGCTACAATCTCCTTGACAGTGTTTGTAATACAGTAAGATAGCTCCTAAGTCTACCTTGACAGGAGTTAGGAGAATTTAGAGTCCGACTAATACACAAATACCGACTTTACCGTTAAGCGGAAACATTAATTGTATGAATTTAGGTGGATCCCTTGCGAGACTCAAGTACACCTCTCATCCTTGCGTCCACATCTCTTTAGTTGTCAATTCGGTTACTTTCAGTAATCTTAGTTATTTGCGGCTAATAGTTTAATCTTTGAAAACCAAAAAAATATCTTTTATCTTTTATTTTCCGTACTTGCAATTACAATTATTTATCTATTGAACACTGTGGTTATACCAGTTCAATCCCTGAGAACAAAATCCCTTATATATATATATATATATATATATAACTTGGAACGACCCGTACACTTGCGGTTAGTAGGTCCTCCTATTTAGTGTTGATTTTTATCACACCCCAGGACCCAACAAGTTTTTGGCACCGCTGCCGGGGATTGCAGAATGTGACCCTGTGCTTAATCCTTATGTAGTTTTAATTGTTATTTTCTGTTTTACGCATTTCTTTTGTTTTGTCTTTCTCAGATCTTACATGTTTGGTGCATGCTCTCAAATCTTGAGAAATTAATCTAAGCTAAAAAATCGAAGAGAAAAGGAATAAAAGAAAGTAAGAGAAGAAATGGAAGCACTAAACAACAACATTTCAAGTAGAATTAGATGAAGATGGCAACCCAAGTGTGCCACGAATTGTAGTTGACCCACTAGGAGATAACCATAACAATTGAATTCCAATCCCTCTTGGAGGTCAACCACCAGTTAACAACAATAATGGTGCTAGAGTTCAACCTGAAGACGCACCTTGTCTATTCAAGCCTAAAGAATATAGACCGTTATGTTTACCACCGTTGGGACTTCGCACCCGCGATTCAAGGAGTTAGATTCAAACCAGATACGGGTATGATCAATCAATTCTCACTCAACCCAATTGACGTGCTTAATTAGCGTCCCCAAATTAACCCAATAAGCACTAAGGATGATTCACTTAAAAATTTCCGCTTTGCCGGTCCGAATATATTTTCTTTTCAATTTTTTTTTTCTTTTTCTTTTCTTTTGTATAGCTATGACTCTCTTTTTAATGTTGAGATATCATGCTATTTTTCATAGTTATGCGTATTCATAACTTGAGCTCGTAGCTTCTTTTCCATTCACTATTACCCCGACAAAGGGTTACAATATGATAAACCTATGAATCATCATCATGTATAGCACAAAGCATCATTTATAAGCTCAAAAAAATCCCAACCCAATGTAAATTCCCATATAGTGGGCCCACCACCCCAAACTCAAGCTCAAGACAGGAAGTCTCAGGATCGTGATTCAAGTGCGGGTCATATGGTCATGCCTAACAATCTAAAGGGATATTGGCTTATAATATGGCGACAAAAGAAAGGCTGAAAGGCTGAAAATTTGTCTAAGAAGGATAAAATTAATTCAGGGATAGACGGCCAAAAAGGATTCAAAGAGCTTAACAAAGAACTGCCTCTATCATCTTCCTATTTACACAACTTGCATCTAGTTCATACCTAAGTGGGTTCTCTACTCATTTAGATCTCACATTCTACAAACCACCCATTTTTCTTAAGTACAAGTTTACTTATTTTGCATTGTTCATTAATTTTTCCTATCAATTATCTCATATTTTCATGCAATCAAATTACAGTTTCATACTAACTCCTATAGTCAACTATTTTCTATCATAAATTCATGAAAAGAATGCTTGATGGGGCATTTAAAATACTCTACAGTCAACGCAACCCTAAGATTAATTTTATTGGAAGCATGTAAAACACAAAAAATTGGGATGAGGCAACGAACCCCGCCCCAAACTCAAAAGTGAGTCGTGTCCTCACGACTCGAAAAAGACTCAATAAAGCAATAAAATTAAACTAAACTACCTAACTAGTTGGTGGGTCCTGGGGTGTTATAAAATTAAGTGCAAAAATAAAGGAACCACTTAACCGCAAGTGTACGGTTGTCCCAAGTAATATATGATAATCAAGTTCGTTCTCAAGGACGGATTAGGTTCAACCCAAATATTAATCAAGTAGTAAGAATAATTGCTAAACAGAAAATAAAAGATAAGAATTTTTGTTTGGTTTTTATAAATTAAAAGATGCAAATAAATTAAAGACTAAAATTAAATTAACAGAAAGGAAATAAAGCAACTAAACGACTAACTTCAGATAAGAGAGATGCTTGAGTCTCGCAAAGGAATCCACTTAATCAATATAATCTATGCTATGTTTAAGGCCAGAATTGGAATTATAATATTAGTCGGGACTCTAATATCTCCTAGCCCCCTGTCGGGTGAACCTAGAAGCTATCCTAAAGTATTATAAACACCTGTATGGTCGAATATATCTCTTCGGATGATATGATTTTACCTCTTTGGCTATGTAACTAGTTAAGCCTTTCGGTCAATAACGGACATTACACGGGTATTACCTAGATCTGTATTCAAACCCCCCTGTCGGATGATCACTTCGCCACTAAAATGAATAGCCCAAATACTAAAAGATAATTCTAGTTGTTCCTAAAAGAATTAGTAATGAAAACAAAGTAATATCCAATACCTAAACTCAATTCAGTTTAAATCTAAACAATCCCAAATTCAAAACATAGAAAACAATTAATTAAGGTTCATCCCTTTAATGCGATTCTCAAGTATAAAGAAATTTAGCTCATAATGAAATTAAAGACTAACATAAAAGAAAAGGAATTCATGTTTCAATTACAAAAGATAGATAAAAACCTAAAGGGTTGAATGACTATCGTTGGAAGAACAAGATTCCTCCAGCTTCTAGCTTCTTCTCTCCTTCGTGCTCTGACTTGAAAACCTTAAGCCTCTTGTTTAATTCTCTGAAGTGTGTGAAAGTAGGAGGTTAAGGGGTGTATTTATAGGTGTTGGAGGACCCTAGGTCGGATTTACTTGGAGTGGAAGACAAGTTAAAGACTCTTAAATTCGTAGCTCTAAATTCTAGGAAAGGTAAGATTTTGCTGCTGATTTGATTTGGTCATATCTTTTTCAATACTTATCCGTTTGAGAAGTTCCAATATATGAAACCACTTGTTTTGGAAAGAACTTTATATTGGTGCAGACCACTCGTACATAATCCATGCCAATCTTTAATTATGAATTAATCTTTAAAACGTAGCTGGAATTTCAGATTCACAAGGCAGCTTTATCTTTTCCTTCTTTGAATAAATCTTTCCTAAATCTTCTTATTTCCATGTAAATATTCTTTCCTTTCATCTTTATCTTGACTTGATCTCTAAGTAATTACCATTTATCTTTTAAAGCTTCACATTAAATAAATAATTAAACCGCATATGCTTAAAAAGAATAAATCAATAAATCAAGAAATCGAAATAGGAAAGTGTACTCTAAAAATAGAAACTCGACTAAAAATCATTTCCTAACACTCTAAAATACACTAAGACTTTATTTTCACTTTTTCTCCTTGGATTGGTCTTTCATGAGATTCAAGAACCGATTAACTTTGTATTGAAAATAGTCAAATTTAGGCACAAAAGCTCAGATTTTGCAAATAGTTAATTTCCAAGGGGAGAAAGTGTAATATGATCAATTAAGCCTAAAATTCTATCAAATAAGTCATTTATTCACCTAAAAGGATGTCTCCAAGGGGCTAATAATTAGAATAAATCGGGAGACATCACTAGTGCCTACCATCAATTAAGAAGAAGAATTAGAACGAGGTACCTGGCATAAAGATCCATCATATCCTCCTCCTCCGAAGAAGAATTATTATCAATATCCATGTTCAAAGTTACCTTATCCCTTGTTGAATTCATCTTGGCAATTTCCTCCCAAAGTGCTATGTTTTGTTTTCTTAGATGATCGAGTTGTTGTTGAAATTTGATAGCCCATGGGGGTGTGTAAGAATCATTCTGAGAGGAGTAAGAAGAACCTTGATCTTGGATTGGTGTCTTTTCTTTAGGCTTTGATTGTACCTTCATCCTAGCTTTGAATTTTTTGTGTAGTGGTGGTGCAGGTGTCTTTTCTTCTTGTTTTTCTTCAGTAGGCTCATCAAGATTGATGGCCTTTTCAATTGTAGAACCAGGCAAATTCTTATTCTTCCCTAGGATACAACACTTCCTCCTATAATCCACAGCATCTGTTATGTTTGTCATGGTTGATTTGACCCCAAACTCAATTTACACCAAGGATAGAATAAAGTTAAGAAAACTTGGTGTAGCTTGAGTTTCTTGCTTGGATTAGATGAAGGAAGGTGTTTTCTTGACAAATCTTGGAAGAACTCTTGAAAGCTTGATGATCTTGAGGATGTTTAATGGTGTTTTGTGATGATTTTGATGAAGAAGATATGTTTATGGAGGATGGAGGATGGAGGATGGAGGATGGAGGATGGAGGATGGAGGAGAGAATTATCGATGTTAATGTGTTTGTTGTGGAGGTTTAATCAAGCTTCAAGGTGTTTTTATAAGGTTGGGAGCTGAAAAATTCGTATGGGAAAGGCTAGGGTTTGCTTGTGTTAAGGTTAGAGTTGTATTAGGTAACAATCTCTTCAAAACCGACATTGCTGCGGTATCCCGGAGGTATGGCCCGGTATACCGGACCGCGCATCGACAAATTTTTCTCCTCTCGGCAATAAACCCGAGCTTCATACCCGTGTCACGGGTTTTTCCACCTGCGGTATACCGGAGGTATGGCCCGGTATACCAGACCGCGCATCGACAAATTTTTCTCCTCTCGGCAATAAACCCGAGCTTAATAACCCGTGGCACGGGTTTTCTTCCTGCGGTATACCGGGGGTCTTGCGCTGTATACCAGACCTCGCACCGATTTTTCCCATGTGTTCCTTTTTTTCGTTTCCTAGCACCCCAAACTCAATTACTGCACCATTAACACACTACCTTTCTCATTTCTTTTAAAAGTAGACAATAAAACTCGACACTAACTTAGAATTATACATTAGGAATTGAAAAACTTAAAGCAATAAACTAATATACAATGAAATGGCTTTTGTTTAACGTCGTTAAGCTCGACGGGTTACCTCATGGATCATTTTTTCACATAACCTCCCCAGCAGTGAGTAAGGTTATCAATGTTTGCTACACGAAATTTGCATCCCTTCGCCTTTATGACCACCAGTTGATTCAAAATAACCTTTGTGACCATGAACGATCCTTTCCAAGAACTCTTGGCTTCGCGCGTTTTTGGAGGAGGATCAGGCTTCTTCAATGCAACCTCTTCTCCTACTCTGAACCCCCTTTTCTTTCTCTCTTTCTTATGTTCTTTTGGAACCTTCACGTTACGCCCTTATTCTTTCTTTTTCGCATGGTCAAGGTGTGGATTTTCCTTAGGATATGGGGGATTTTTATTAGGTGGTTTCTTTCTGAGCTCTCTTTCCTCCATTCCTAAGGTTTCCACAAACTTAGTTGGCTCCTGTTCAATCACATCAATCCGGAAGCAATCCTCCTTGGGATCCGGAAACTTCATTGGCTTAAACACGTTAAATTTTTCCTCCTCGTCTTGAATACGCATAATCAATTCACCGTTTTCTACATCAATCAAAGTACGCCCCGTGGCTAGAAATGGTCTTCCCAAAATAATGGGGACATTCCTATCCGCATCGTAATCAAGTATAACAAAATCAACAGGAAAGATTAACGTACCAGCCTTGAAGAGGACATCTTCTAGACTTCCCTCTGGATGTACGAGGGATCTATCAGCCATTTGCAAAACCATAGAAGTGGGTTTTGGGTTTTCTATCTTCAACTTTTTAAACACGGACTTGGGCATGAGATTAATACTTGCTCCCAAGTCACACAAAGCTTTCCCTTGCCACTTAGCACCAATGGAAATCGGGATCGTAAAACTTCCAGGGTCAAGTAATTTGGGTGGCAACTTACTTTGGCAGATGGCACTACACTCCTCTAGTAAACCCACCATTTCATTCTCAAGATACTGACGCTTGCTGGTGATAGCTCGTTTCAAGAATTTCATGTATTTCGGTACACCTTTGATAGCTTCTAAGAAAGGTATATTAATGTTAAGCTTACTCACCATGGTCATGAATCTCTGATATTCCGCAGTATTGGCGGTCCTTTGTGTGTTCTAAAAATAAATGCAAATGCTAATCGAACCACAACCGCAAGTGTACGGTTGTCCCAAGTAGTATAACTGATAAATCAGATTCGTTCCAAGGACGGGATGGTTGATCACAATGTCTAGCAAATAGTGATTGATGCACTTATGAAAATAAAAGATTATAAAATGTTTGTTTGGTTTTCGTATTAAGACTAAATAAATGAAAGACAAATATTAAAATGCAAGTAGAAGCTAAGACGCAAGTAAAATGAGTGAAAACGCAATATGAGATGTAGTACTTGAGAACGCAAGGATCGTCCTAATCTTATTTCCTAACTTATGCTGTTTAAGGGCTAAATTGGTCAATTACAATGGTCGGGATTCTAAATTCCTTATACCCCTGTCAGGGTGGACTATAAGGCGATCCTAAAGTGTCACTAGTCCCGTCAGGGTAAATATGATCCACCGTTGGATGATTAAGTGTTTTACCTCATTGGCCCTAGAATTAGCTAAGTTCGTCAGAATCAATAGCTTTTATCCTAGATTGAATAATTAATTCTATACCTAAACCCTCAGTCAGGATGATCCACACGCCACATATGTGAAATAGCTTAGATACTAATGCCTAATCTTAGTTCCCGACTCTAAAATCAGTAAATAATCACAAATTATCGAAAAGAGTAATGAACCCAATCTAATTTAATTTAATATAAACCCAAATTCAACATTCGTTATTTCATAAAATTAAGATTCACCCATTGTTTGTTCTCAATCACTATGAAAAGCTTAGCTCATATTAAAATTAAAAACTAAATTAAAAGAAATGGAATTCATATTGTTTACAGAATTAAAATATAAAAAGAACCTAATTTCCGGAATTGGAATGACTACGAACGGAGCTATAGACCCACTCCAACTCTTGTAGCTTCTTCTTTCTTCCTTCTGTTGCTTCTCTCTGGTGTTTAATCTTGTGGAATGTGAATTGTGTGAAAAATAGAAGTCCATACCTCCTTTTATAAGCATAAAAACGGATTAGGGCTTGGACCAGAAAATAAAACACTAATTAAATGTCCAAGCCCAATTTCTAAGCCCAAAATCCCGTAACTGCTGATACACCTTCACTAAAACGGCTTTTCCCGATGCGTTATGACTCCGATTGACCTCATTCCAGTTGCTAAAGTTTCGTAACTCGATAAGGAATGTTTTCTCTTCAAAGGTCAGCGGCTAAATCATCGCTTAATCACCTCGAAATCAGAAATCTATGGCCTGGAAAATGGATTTTCAGCTCTAAAAATAATATCTTCGGGATTTATCTTCAAGTCTTGACTCTAATTCACGATCTTTGACTTTCTCCTCGGATTCCTCTCCTAGCTAACATCTAAAACCTGTAAACTTTACACTAAAAATACCAATATTACGCGCAAAAGTTTAATAAATAAAAAATGCTAGAAATAAAAAGGGAATTCCGGATTATTGCATATTTAGTCCAAAAGTCTATCAAATTAATTAAATAAACACCCAAAATGATGTCTCCCAAGGGTCGAAAATAAGAACAATTAGGAAGACATCAAGACCCCCAACTCAAACCTTTGTCGTCCCGACAAAGTAAAACAAAACAAAGGGGTAGAAGTAAGCGTATAAACAAATAGAAGCTAGCAAATAAACCCTAAAGCACTTCTCAAAATAAATCTCATATAGCAAACTCTAGAAACTAATATACACATACACTAATCATGCAACATCAAACATAAATAATCTCAATCATAAAATTAAAGTTGCAATGCTTGAAGGTTACACTTGTACTCATTTCTGTATGATGGCTATAGGGTGGTCATTAATCCTAACTCGCTTTGAACGCTCCACCTAGTGTATTTCCTATCAACAGAATAATAAATTCACTATGCACTTAGGAATCATGAGGTCTTTACGGTTATAATATTGGCTTAAGGACGGTGTGGATGTATATTTGGTAAATTTGAAGTGAGCTTTTGGCTCTCTCCTCACTTACCATCAACAGTGTCCTCGAGTTTGAGTTAACGCTCAAAAAGATGTTCTCACTCACCCATATACGCAACAATTTAGCGTCCCATGTCTACCCACTATAAACAAGATGATTTTCAGAAAAATTCCACTTTGCCGGATGTTTTATTCATTCATATATTTCTTTTTCTTTTCTTTTCTCTTTTTTTTTTCTTTTTTTTGTACAGAAGCAAACCGGGTTCCCGGTTCCTACTATATGAATTTTCAACTTTTTTCTATTTTTTCTTTCTTTTTCATTTTTCTTCATTCCCGGCAAAGGGTTACAAGAATATATCATATGCAATTGTGCCACAATAAAAAAAACATCGATTCCAACCCATTAAATTCCCCATATGTGGTCCCACCACCCCAAACTCAAGCTCGAGACATGTCTCAGGATTGTGATTCAAGTGCGGGTCATATGGTCATGCCTAATAATCTAAGGGATAATGGCTTATATCGTGGCTACAAAGAAAAGGCTAAAGGCTCGAAGTGGGCTAAGACGGATAATAATTAATACAAGGGATAGAAGGCTAAAAAGGCATAAATGGCTAACAAAGAACTGCCCCTATCATTTTCCTAAGTACATAGCTTGTCTTTAGTTCATATCTAGGTGGGTTCTCTACTAATTAGGATTTCACGTTTTACACACCAAACATATTCCTTGAGTACAAGCTTACTTCATTTGCATTATTCATTAATTTTTCCTATCAATTACCTATGTTCGCATGCAATTGTAAGTGCGTTTTATATCAATCCCTAAAGTCCACTATGTACTATCATAGATTTATCAAGAGTATGCTTAAAGAGATATTTAAAAATTTCTACAGTCAAACGCAACTCCGATAATTCTTTTATTGAAAGCAAATAAAGCAAATAACACATAAAAAACTGGGATGAGGCAACGAACCTCACCCCAAACTCAAAAATGAGTCGTGTCCCCACGACTCGAAAAGACTCAATAAAGCATTTAAAATAATCGACACTAAGAGGAAAGTTTAGAAAACGTATCTTAACCAGCGCGAGGCTGGTTATCGGTGTTGCGTTCTGGACCTTTATCTCGTGTAACAGCATCATAAATCGCGTTTTGAAGTGTATTTACGCCTAGGATTAAATTTCGCAATAGGTCCAATTCTTTTGTAACGTTTCCCAAGGTAGCAATCATCTTCTCCTGATTCTCTTCCAACACCTGAATCTTTGCTTCCAACTCAGGTACAATTTTCACTCTCTTTGATTGAGGAGTTCTCGGACTCCTTGTAGCTCGTGTTGCTTCTTCATGGATGTTCTTGATTGTGCTCAAAGCTATACTCACAACAACTGAAACAATGTCAATATCTGCGTCCTTACGCGGAATCTTTGCGTCTAGACACAACTGAGTAATAGTACAAGGAAACTTCAGATTTTGTTGTTTCATTGGTGATTTCGCGAACTCCATGATTGTATCATAAATGATCTTAGCAACATCAAATGGTTTCTCCTCCAAAATACACTTAATAACAAATATGTGCTCTTTCTTCAACTCGGAAGTGTGTTTAATACCAAAGAAAGTGGGTATTACGAAACGAGACCAAACCTTAGCACGAGGTGTCAAACTACTGCTGTAAAACTGTCCAGGATATCTTTCACCTTCAGGAATTGGGCTAGTCCCATTAACAAGCACGGTCCCCCAAAGGGATTCAAAATCAAAAGAAGGGTCATTAAGAGTTTCTTGGAATGGGCATGTTCCAGAAAAGTTGGGTAGTTTCAATGATTTCTGAATACGTTCAATAGAGAAAGGAACTACCTTTTTGCGGACATCAATGGCATCACGGGAGGTAGCTAAACCTTCGTAAAATTCTCGCACAAAAGTAGGAATAAAGTCAAGCTTCCTTTCTTGTAACTATTTCCAACCAAACTTAGCACATGTCACAGCATATTCCTTGTAATCACTACTCATAATACCCTTAGGAAAATTTGTATCCTCACCAAATTTCAAAAATTCAATTCTTTCACGAACCTGAGTATTCCAACAAGTGTAAACCCTCTTAGGCTTGTGGGCCCACATCTTCATACGCGGAGGTTTTTGAACGGGTGCTTCCGGAATCTCTTGTTCAGTTTCCTTCTCAATGTTCTTCGCAATTTCCTCTTCTAGTTCCTTCTCACTTTCAATCTCATCAAGCAATCTTCTCTTTTGACCCGCGATTTCTTTTCTGTTAGAAACAAGCTTAACTTCGTCAATTTTTCGTTTAGGACGCGAATCAGGAATATCAATAGCTTGATCTTGTGAACCACCAATGGTGGTCTTTCTTCTAGGAGCAGTTCTTCGAAAATCACCGGTTCTGTTAGTCATCTCTTGTCACCCCAAACTCAAAACTTCAAATAATGAAAAACTTAGAGAAAAAGTTTAGAATTTTGATGTTTTGAGGCTTAGGAATTGAAGAACTAGGGTGAATATGAGATGGGTCTTGTTTAATTTGGATGGGAGAAGAAAGAATTGGGTTTAATTTAAGGGTTGGGTGAAGAAGAATCTTGGGAAAAAACTAAGGATTTGATGTTATTTTGGAGAGGAGGTGAGTTGATTTTGTGTTTTTGTGGTGAAAAAGGGTAGGAATTGATGATATATAGTGTTTTGGATGATGAATTTCGGAGGTGGGGAGGCTATTGGTGCGTTTTAGGTAAAGACTTGCAAAAGAGGCTAAGAAAACTAGGTTAAGGCCTCAAAAACCGACATCACAGCTTCAAAACCGGGTTCCCGGTTTTGACAAACCGGGTTCCCGGTTCCACGTCGCTGTGACGGCGCGGAAAATTAACTTAAAGATTTTTTTTTTTTTTCAAAACGCTGGACCCCAAGACGCTGGGTCAGAGATTTTACTCGCCGAAACCGGGTACCCGGTTTTGTGGAATGCGGGTTCCCGGTTTTGTGTCGATGGCGCGAGTCAAAACGCGCCAAAACGCAGGACTCCAAGACGCCAGGTCAGAACTTTGGAATTTTTACAGCTCCGAAACCGGGTACCCGGTTCTGTGGAATGCGGGTTCCCGGTTTTGTGTCGATGGCGCGAATCAAAACGCACGAAAACGCAGGCCACCAAAACGCTGGGTCAGAGTTTTTCAGAAATCACAGCACCAAAACCGGGTCCCCGGTTTCGAAAATCCGGGTACCCGGTTCCGACGCTGTGTCGTGAAACAAGACGCCAAGTGTTGCGTTGAAGAGGGTGGTACCAGCTCCAAAACCGGGTTCCCGGTTTTTGCGAAACTGGGTTCCCGGTTTCTCCTGGACATCCATCCTCTTTTTCTCCTGTTTTCGCCAAATCGACCCCAAACTCATGACCTTTTTACCCCTGAAATCATCAAAAACAACTACCCTTCCTCATTTCTTAATAATAAACACTAAAATTACGAAAATCAAACTAATCTAAAATGCAAAAATTGAAAACTCAGCTAATATACAATGAATTGGCTTTTGTTTAACGTCGTTAAGCTCGACGGGTTACCTCACGCTTCTAAGGAGTCTCGAGGAGATACATGACCTCCCCGGGATGTGGATCTTCCGAGCGATTGGTATCTTCACCTCCATGGTATATCTTTAGTCTGTGACCGTTAACCATAAAGGTACGGTTCTCTAGCGGATGTTCGATTTCTATCGCCCCATGAGGTGTAACTTTGGTCACAATATATGGACCTGACCACTTAGATCTTAACTTACCCGGATAATTGCTGAACTTTGAGTTATACTTCAACACTCTTTGCCCCACTTCAAAGTTCTTTGTACGAATCCGATTGTCATGCCATTTCTTTTTGTTTTCTTTGTAAAGTTTGGCATTTTCATAAGCATGCAACCGGAATTCGTCAAGTTCATTAAGCTTCATCATACGATTCTTTCCGGCTAAGATAGGATCTAAGTTCAACTGCGCAATTGCCCAATAGGCACCCATTTCAAGCTCTAAAGGTAAGTGACAAGCCTTACCATACACCATACGATAGGGAGATGCACCTACGGGAGTCTTAAACGCAGTACGATAGGCCCACAACGCATCATCTAACTTCATTGACCAATCTTTTCTTGTAGGACCAACGGTTTTCTCTAGGATTGACTTGACTTCACGGTTCGATACTTCAGCTTGACCATTGGATTGTGGATGATACGCAGTAGATACACGGTGTCTAACTCCATATTTCTCTAGAACAGTCTTCAGATATTTATTAACGAAATGAGATCCTCCATCGCTAATAATCACTCTAGTTGTGCCATGTCTAGTGAAAATATGTGATTTCAAGAACTTGATCACCACTCGTGAATCATTAGTAGCTAAAGCCACTGCTTCTACCCACTTAGACACATAATCAACAGCTAATAATATGTAGAGGTTACCATTTGAAGGAACGAAAGGACCCATAAAATCAATGCCCCACACATCGAATATCTCAACCTCTAACACATTATTACGCGGCATCTCATCCCTCTTGGATATGTTTCCGGTAAACTGGCATCTCGTACATTTCTTAACATATTCATGACAATCTTTTATAAGAGAAGGCCAGTAAAAACCTGATTGTAATACCTTCGCAGCAGTTCTGTCTCCTTAAAAATGTCCTCCATATAGTGAATCATGGCATCCAGCTATAATGGCTTGAGTCTCTTCCCTTGCTACACATCTTCGTATCATTTGGTCAGCACAAACTTTATAGAGGAAAGGATCCTCCCAAAAGAACTGTCTAGCACGATGATCTAACCTCTTTCTTTCTTGATAAGTAGAACCTTCAGGAAATACACCACTCACCACCAAATTTGCAATATCTGCATACCACGGAGCTTCATAATCTCGAACAGCGAATAAACTGGAGTGGGTCTATAGCTCCGTCTGGACTTCTATTTTTCACACAATTCACATTCCACAAGATTAAACACCAGAGAGAAGCAACAGAAGGAAGAAAGAAGAAGCTACAAGAGCTGGAGTGGGTCTATAGCTCCGTTCGTAGTCATTCCAATTCCGGAAATTAGGTTCTTTTTATATTTTAATTCTGTAAACAATATGACCTCCATTTCTTTTAATTTAGTTTTAAATTTTAATATGAGCTAAGCTTTTCATAGTGCTTGAGAACAAACAATGGGTGAATCTTAATTTTATGAAATAACGAATGTTGAATTTGGGTTTATATTAAATTAAATTAGATTGGGTTCATTACTCTTTTCGATAATTTGTGATTATTTACTGATTTTAGAGTCGCGAACTAAGATTAGGCATTAGTATCTAAGCTATTTCACATATGTGGCGTGTGGATCATCCTGACGGAGGGTTTAGGTATAGAATTAATTATTCAATCTAGGATAAAAGCTATTGATTCTGACACAAAGCTATAGACCCACTCCAGTTTATTCGTTGTTCGAGATTATGAGGCTCCGTGGTATGCATATATTGCGAATTTAGTGGTGAGTGGTGTTTTTCCTGAAGGTTCTACTTATCAAGAAAGAAAGAGGTTAGCTCATCGTGCTAGACAGTTCTTTTGGGAGGATCCGTTCCTCTATAAAGTTTGTGCTGACCAAATGATACGAAGATGTGTAGCAAGGGAAGAGACTCAAGCCATTATAGCTGGATGCCATGATTCACTATATGGAGGACATTTCAAAGGAGACAGAACTGCTATGAAGGTATTTCAATCAGGTTTTTACTGGCCTTCTCTTATAAAAGATTGTCATGAATATGTTAAGAAATGTACGAGATGCCAGTTTACCGGAAACATATCCAAGAGAGATGAGATGCCGCGTAATAATGTGTTAGAGTTTGAGATATTCGATGTGTGGGGCATAGACTTTATGGGTCCTTTCGTTCCTTCAAATGGTAACCTCTATATCTTATTAGCCGTTGATTATGTGTCTAAGTGGGTAGAAGCGGTGGCTTTACCTACTAATGATTCACGAGTGGTGATCAAGTTCTTGAAATCACATATTTTTACTAGACATGGCACACCTAGAGTAATTATTAGCGATGGGGGATCTCATTTCGTTAATAAATATCTGAAGACTGTTCTAGAGAAATATGGAGTTAGACACCGTGTATCTACTGCATATCATCCACAATCCAATGGCCAAGCTGAAGTATCGAACCGCGAAGTCAAGTCAATCCTAGAGAAAACCGTTGGTCCTACAAGAAAAGATTGGTCAATGAAGTTAGATGATGCGTTGTAGGCCTATCGTACTGCGTTTAAGACTCCAGTTGGTGCATCTCCCTATCGTATGGTGTATGGTAAGGCTTGTCACTTACCTTTAGAGCTTGAAATGGGTGCCTATTGGGCAATTGCGCAGTTGAACTTAGATCCTATCTTAGCCGGAAAGAATCGTATGATGAAGCTTAATGAACTTGACGAATTCCGGTTGCATGCTTATGAAAATGCCAAACTTTACAAAGAAAACACAAAGAAATGGCATGACAATCGGATTCGTACAAAGAACTTTGAAGTGGGGCAAAGAGTGTTGAAGTATAACTCAAAGTTCAGCAATTATCCGGGTAAGTTAAGATCTAAGTGGTCTGGTCCATACATAGTGACCAAAGTTACACCTCATGGGGCGATAGAAATAGAACATCCGCTAGAGAACCGTACCTTTATGGTTAACGGTCACAGACTAAAGATATACCATGGAGGTGAAGATACCAATCGCTCGGAAGATCCACATCCCGGGGAGGTCATGTATCTCCTCGAAACTCCTTAGAAGCATGAGGTAACCCGTCGAGCTTAACGACGTTAAACAAAAGCCAATTCATTGTATATTAGCTGAGTTTTAAATTTTTGCATTTTAGATTAGTTTGATTTTCGTAATTTTAGTGTTTATTATTAAGAAATGAGGAAGGGTAGTTGTTTTTGATGATTTCAGGGGTAAAAAGGTCAAGAGTTTGTGGTCGATGAGGTGAAATTAGGAGAAAAATATGTTGGATGTCCAGGAGAAACCGGGAACCCGGTTTCACAAAACCGGGAGCCCGGTTTTGGAGCTGGTACCAACACTATATACGCAGCACCTTGCGTTTTGGGTTCATGACACAGCATCGGAACCGGGAACCCGCATTTGGGGAAACCGGGTACCCGGTTTTGGTGCTGTGATTTCTGAAAAGTTCTGACCCAGCGTCTTGGTGGCTTGCGTTTTGCTGCGTTTTGGTTCGCGCCATCGACACAAAACCGGGAACCTGCATTCCACAGAACCAGGTACCCGGTTTCGGAGCTGCTGATGGTGAAATTCTCTGGTCCAGCGTTTTGGGGTGCTGCGTTTTGGCGCGTTTTCATTCGCGCCATCGAGAAAATCTGGGAACCCGCATTCCACAGAACCGGGTACCCGGTTTCGGCGAGTAAAATCTCTGACCCCGCGTCTTGAGGTCTAGCGTGTTGGTGCGTTTTGAAAAAAAAAAAAAAGTCCATAATTGTTTTTCCGCGCCGTCACAGCGACGCGGAACCGGGAACCCGGTTCGCCAAAACCGGGAACCCGGTTTGAAAGCTGTGAGAGGCGGTTTTGGGTGTTTTAACCTAGTTTTCTTAGCCTCTTCTGCAATTTTTTTATCTAAAACGCACCAATAGCCTCCCCACCTCCGAAATTCATCTACCAAAACACTATATATCATCAAATCCTACCCTCTTTCACCACAAAAACATAAGATCAACTCACCTCCTCTCCAAAATAACATCAAATCCTTAGTTTTTCCCAAGATTCTTCTTCACCCAATTCCTTAAATTAAACTCAATTCTTTCTTCTCCCATACAAATTAACCAAGACCCATCTCATATTTCACCTAGTTCTTAAATTCTTAAACCTCAAAACATCAAAATTCTAAACTTTTCCCTAAGTTTTTCATTATTTGAAGTTTTGAGTTTGGGGTGAAAAGAGATGACTAACAGAACCGGCGATTTTCGAAGAACTGCTCCTAGAAGAAAGACCACCATTGGTGGTTCACAAGATCAAGCTATTGAGATTCCTGATTCGCGTCCTAAACAAAAAATTGACGAAGTTAAGCTTGATTCTAACAGAAAAGAAATCACAGGTCAAAAGAGAAGATTAATTGATGAGATTGAAAGTGAGAAGGAACCAGAAGAGGAAATTACGAAGAACATTGAGAAGGAAACTGAACAAGAGATTCCGGAAGCACCCGTTCAAAAACCTCCGCGTATGAAGATGTGGGCCCACAAGCCTAAGAGGGTTTACACTTGTTGGAATACTCAGGTTCGTGAAAGAATTGAATTTTTGAAATTTGGTGAGGAGACGAATTTTGCTAAGGGTATTATGAGTAGTGATTACAAGGAATATGCTGTGACATGTGCTAAGTTTGGTTGGAAAGAGTTACAAGAAAGGACGCTTGAGTTTATTCCTACTTTTGTGCGAGAATTTTACGAAGGTTTAGCTACCTCCCGTGATGCCATTGATGTCCGCAAAAAAGGTAGTTCCTTTCTCTATTGAACGTATTCGGAAATCGTTGAAACTACCCAACTTCTCTGGAACATGCCCCTTCCAAGAAACTCTTAATGACCCTTCTTTTGATTTTGAATCCCTTTGGGGGACCGTGCTTGTTAATGGGACTAGCCCAATTCCTGAAGGTGAAAGGTATCCTGGACAGTTTTACAGCAGTAGTTTGACACCTCGTGCTAAGGTTTGGTCTCGTTTAATAATACCCACTTTCTTTGGTATTAAACACACTTCCGAGTTGAAGAAAGAGCACATATTTGTTATTAAGTGTATTTTGGAGGAGAAACCATTTGATGTTGCTAAGATCATTTATGATACAATCATGGAGTTCGCGAAATCACCAATGAAACAACAAAATCTGAAGTTTCCTTGTACTATTACTCAGTTGTGTCTAGACGCAAAGATTCCGCGTAAGGACGCAGATATTGACATTGTTTCAGTTGGTGTGAGTATAGCTTTGAGCACAATCAAGAATATCCATGAAGAAGCAACGCGAACTACAAGAAGTCCGAGAACTCCTCAATCAAAGAAAGTGAAAACTGTACCTGAGTTGGAAGCGAAGATTCATGTGTTGGAAGAGAATCATGAGAAGATGATTGCTACTTTGGGAAACGTTACAAAAGAATTGGACCTGCTTCGAAATTTAATCTTAGGCGTAAATACACTTCAAAACGCGATTTATGATGCTGTTACGCGAGATAAAGGTCCAGAACGCAACACCGATAACCAGCCTCGCGCTGGTTAAGATACGTTTTCTAAACTTTCCTCTTAGTGTAGATTAGTTTAAATGCTTTATTGAGTCTTTTCGAGTCGTGGGGACACGACTCATTTTTGAGTTTGGGGTGGGGTTCGTTGCCTCATCCCAATTTTTATGTGTTATTTGCTTTATTTGCTTTCAATAAAAGAATTTTCGGAGTTGCGTTTGACTGTAGAAATTTTTAAATATCCCTTTAAGCATACTTCTGATAAATCTATGATTGTAAATAGTGGACTTTAGGGATTGATATAAAACGCACTTACAATTGCATGCGAACATATGTAATTGATAGGAAAAATTAATGAACAATGCAAATGAAGTAAGCTTGTACTCAAGGAATATGTTTGGTGTGTAGAACGTGAAATCCTAATTAGTAGAGAACCCACCTAGATATGAACTAAAGACAAGCTATGTACTTAGGAAAATGATAGGGGCAGTTCTTTGTTAGCCATTTGTGCCTTTTTATCCTTCTATCCCTTGTATTAATTATTATCCGTCCTAGCCCACTTTGAGCCTTTAGCCTTTTCTTTGTAGCCACGATATAAGCCATTATCCCTTAGATTATTAGGCATGACCATATGACCCGCACTTGAATCACAATCCTGAGACATGTCTCGAGCTTGAGTTTGGGGTGGTGGGACCACATATGGGGAATTTAATGGGTTGGGATCGATGTGCTTTGTATTGTAGCACAATTGCAGATGATGTATACTTGTAACCCTTTGCCGGGAATGAGAAAAAGTTAACAAGAAAGAAAAAAATGAAAAAAATGAAAAATCCATACAGTAGGAACCGAGAACCCGGATTCATCAAAACCGGGAACCCGGTTTGCTTCTGTACAAAAAAAAAGAGAGAAAAGAAAAAGAAAAATACATATGAATAAAACATCCGGCAAAGTGGAATTTTTCTGAAAATCATCTTGTTAGTAGTGGGTAGACATGGGACGCTAAATTGTTGCGTATATGGGTGAGTGAGAACATCTTCTTAAGCGTTAACTCAAGCTCGAGGACACTGTTGATGGTAAGTGAGGAGAGAGCCAAAAGCTCACTTTAAATTTACCAAATGTACATCCACACCCGTCCTTAAGCCAATATTATAACCGTAAAGACCTCGTGATTCCTAAGTGCATAGTGAATTTATGATTCTGTTAATAGGGAAAACACTAGGTGGAGCGTTCAAAGCGATTTAGGATAAATGACCACCCTATAGCAATCATACAGAGATGAGTACAAGTGTAACCTTCAAGCATTGCGACTTTAATTTTATGATTGAGATTATTTATGTTTGATGTTGCATGATTAGTGTATGGTATATTAGTTTCTAGAGTTTGCTATATGAGATTTATTTTGAGAATTGCTTTAGGGTTTATTTGCTAGTTTCTACTTATTTATACGCTTACTTCTACCCCTTTGTTTTGTTTTACTTTGTCGGGACGACAAAGGTTTGAGTTGGGGGTCTTGATGTCTCCCTAATTGTTCTTATTTTCGACCCTTGGGAGACATCATTTTTTGTGTTTATTTAATTAATTAGATAGACTTTTGGACTAAATATGCAATAATCCGGAATTCCCTTTTTATTTCTAGCATTTTTAATTTATTAAACTTTTGCGTGTAATCTTGGTATTTTTAGTGTAAAGTTTACAGGTTTTAGATGTTAGCTAGAAGAGGAATCCGAGGAGAAAGTCAAAGATCGTGAATTAGAGTCAAGACTTGAAGATAAATCCCGAAGATATTATTTTTAGTGCTGAAAATCCATTTTCCAGGCCATAGAGTGCTGATTTCGAGGTGCTTAAGCGATGATTTAGCCGCTGACCTTTGAAGAGAAAACATTCCTTATCGAGTTACTGAACTTTAGCAACTGGAATGAGGTCAATCGGAGTCATAACGCATCGGGAAAAGCCGTTTTAGTGAAGGTGTATCAGCAGTTACGGGATTTTGAGCTTAGAAAGTGGGCTTGGACATTTAATTAATATTCTATTTTCTGGTCCAAGCCCTAGAACGAATTTATGCTTATAAAAGGAGGTCTGGACTTCTATTTTTCACACAATTCACATTCCACAAGATTAAAACACCAGAGAGAAGCAACAGAAGGAAGAAGAAGAAGCTACGAGAGCTGGAGTGGGTCTATAGCTCCGTTCGTAGTCATTCCAATTCCGGAAATTAGGTTCTTTTTATATTTTAATTCTGTAAACAATATGAATTCCATTTCTTTCAATTTAGTTTTTAATTTTAATATGAGCTAAGCTTTTAATAGTGCTTGAGAACAAACAATGGGTGAATCTTAATTTTATTAAATAACGAATGTTGAATTTGGGTTTATGCTAAATTAAATTAGATTGGGTTTATTACTCTTTTCGATAATTTGTGATTATTTACTGATTTTAGAGTCGCGAACTAAGATTAGGTATTAGTATCTAAGCTATTCCACATAAGTGGCGTGTGGATCATCCTGACGGAGGGTTTAGGTATAGAATTAATTATTCAATCTAGGATAAAAGCTATTGATTCTGACGAACTTAGCTAATTCTAGGGCCAATGAGGTAAAACACTTAATCATCCAACGGTGGATCATATTTACCCTGACGGGACTAGTGACACTTTAGGATTGCCTTATAGTCCACCCTGACGGGGGTATAAGGATTTTAGAATCCCGACCATTGTAATTGACCAATTTAGCCCTTAAACAACATAAGTTAGGAAGTAAGGTTAGGAGGATCCTTGCGTTCTCAAGTACTACATCTCATATTGCGTTTTCATCCATTTTACTTGCGTCTTAGCCTTTACTTGCATTTTAATATTTGTCTTTCATTCATTAGTATTAATAACAACAAAACCAAACAAACATTTTATTATCTTTTACTTTCATAAGTGCATCAATCACTAATTGCTAAACATTGTGATCAACCATCCGTTCTTGGAACGAATCTGTATTATCATACATACTACTTGGGACAACCGTACACTTGCGGTTGTGGTTCGATTAGCATTTGCATTTATTTTTAGAACACACAAAGGACCACCAACTAGGTAGTTTAGTTAGTTTTATTTTAAATTTTATTCCATGCTTGAGTCTTTTTCGAGTCGTGGGGACACGGCTCACTTTTGAGTTGGGGGTGGGGATTCGTTGTCCTCATCTTCTTTTCATTTTTGCATAAATTTTAAAATTTTTAGGTTGAATTAAGGCATAGAATATCTTGAATATACCTATTTGAGCATTATTTTATTAGGTCAATGATAGTAAGTAGTATGTCTTTGAAAGATGCAAACAAATTTGTTTAGATGCATGTATGAAAACAGGAAATAAAGGATAGGAAAGTTAATGAGCAATGCTAAGAAGTATGTTGGAACTTAGGAATAGTTATTTGGTGTGTAGAACGTGAGGTTTAAAATTAGTTGAAAACCCACTTGTCTATGAACTAATAATGAAAACGTAACGAAATCCGGTAGTTAGAAAAATGAATAAGGCAGTTCTTTCATGATAAAACACTTGAAGCCTTTAGACTTTCTCACTCTTTTGTTTGATATTATTGTTATTTATCCGTCTTAGCCCCTCTGAGCCTTTCTAAAGTCTTTATTTGAAACACATTATAATCCATACCTTAGTTTGTAGGACTTATCTATATGACCCGCAATCGAATTGCAAAACCTGAGACACTCGTTTTAGAGCTTGAGTTTGGGGTGGTGGGTTTCATCATTAGGGAACTTTGGAATTGGGAATTATCTTTGTGATTTTATTGATGATGAAATTGTTATTATTGTAACCCTTTGCCGGGGTAATAGTGAATGAAAAAGAAGCTACAAGCTAATTTTGCCAACAAGGGCATAAAAAGAATATATATATGAAAAAAATAGTGTGATATCTCAACATCAAAGAGAATCATAACTATACAAAAGAAAAATTGATGTGAAAAGAAAATATATTCGGACCGGCAAAGTGGATTTTAAATCATCAAAGGTCTTAATTGGGATTAATTGGGGATGCAAATCAAAAGCATCAATAAATTGGGTTGAGTGAGAACATCTTCGAGTGAAAACTCAAGCTCTAAGGCGATTCGTTGATGGCTAGTGAGGAGAGAGCCAAAAGCTCACTTTTCATTATCCAAATATACCACACCCGTCCTTAAGCCAAGTTATAACCAAGACCTTAGGATTTCTAACTACTAGATGGAGAAACAATTGAGATATTAGGTAGTAGGTAAGTGGACCATTGGATGCTGTATTTGGGACCTATGAACAACCTATAGCTATTAACCTGAACTAAGTTATCATCCTCTCCTTCTGGCATTGCGAAATTAATCTTAACTTGAATTTATGGATTGTTGATTACATGTATAGTAGACATATTTGTGCATTATTTCTTGAGCATTACTACATGAGATTTTTTGGATTTTATGCTCTAGGAGCATTCATTATATTCTGTTCTTGTTCTCCTCCGACTTCTTCTTGTTTATTTTGACTACCCTACTGTTCTTTACTTTTATTGTATCGGGACGATACAACTTTGAGCTGCGGGTCTTGATGTCTCCTCATTTGTGATAGTAAAATATACTCATGAGACATCATTTTAGGCTTATTTATTGGTTTATAGGATGATTTTAGCTTAATTCAGTGCACTTTCCTATTTTAGGTCTTGATTTGTAGAATTATTATTTTTAGAGCATATTGGGTTTAATTGTTTATTTAGTGTGAAGCTTTAAAGATAATTATGGAGATTAATTAGAGTCCAAGTCAAAGACAACAACTTATGGAAAGAGATTTGCATGGAAATTGGAGATAAGGAAACAAAGGCTAAAACGATGGAAAGGGAAAAGCTGCCTAAATCTGGGATTCTGCACACACTTCCAAAGATTTGCGTTTTTATCTAAGAAATAGGCCGAATCTGGTGATTTCCTTCTAAAGGGTCAAGATAATTCTGTTGCGATTCATTTGGTATCTTATGGAGCTCAATCCGACCAATAACGAAGAAGATATGCTCAAAATGGTCCAGCAGTGTTTATCTTACGAATTTGAGTTGGGCTAGGAGTCCATTACTTAGAGTTATCTCCAAGAAACGAATTAGGTCAACCTATACACTATAAATACAGCCTCTTAACACTCTTAAATCATCCTTGGTGAAACCTTAAACCAAGGGGAAGCTTACAACACAAGAGAGAAGTCTGGAATGAGCTGTTCATCATAATGTCTTCTTCTACCTTTAAATTTGTAATTTCTTTCTTTTCTTTCATGAACTAATTTTCTTTAGCTTAAGTTTTAGCATATATGTATGAACCCTAGTTTTGATTGACATCTATCTAATTTGGGAATTTAATGTTTTAAATAGAATTATAGTTTTTATTCTCTGTTTATGTGTTTGGATTTATATTTTGTGTTCTTGTGGACGGCCGCCATTAGAATTACCATCTAGTAATTAGGATACCATTGACAACGGTGTTTAATTGCATGTTTAGCACATAACGTCTAGTATTAGGTATGATCTGACAACCCAACCTAGCTAGATAATCACTATGGTTTAGTTCTTGTGACTATTTACCAATTACAGGAAAAGTTTGCTTAGGAAGCCTTATTGACACAGGTAAATCCTATTTTAAACTACCGATAGCGAATTGGGACCGATTAGGGAAATACTACATAATTCACCCTTACATGTTTAGAACGGCAAAACTAGTGGGGATTACATGCTAATAACTTAAGCTATATTCTCATATCACTTCTCTTTCGTATTTATTTTCTGTCTTTTAATTTTTAGTTTAATTTAGTTAATTATTTTCTCAAATCCATCTCTATTTGTCTTTACTTTTATTTGCGTTTAGTGTTCTAACTTTAATCTATTTGCAC
Source organism: Nemophila menziesii (assembly GCA_029959085.1). NCBI lineage: Eukaryota > Viridiplantae > Streptophyta > Magnoliopsida > Boraginales > Hydrophyllaceae > Nemophila > Nemophila menziesii. Next base: position 2,635,572 of record JARWIR010000044.1, read on the forward strand.
TTGGTATTTGCATAAGATTCTTCTAACCTCTGTAGTCTCTGCGGAACGAATCTAAATCTAAAACTTGCATACGATCTGTATACTTGCAGAACCGTGTAGTTCTAGGGTGTTTTTGCACTTTATTCTATCTTATTTTATCACACCCTAGGCCCCACCACGGGGGTTAGAAGAGTATTGTATCCCGACTATTGTTAATTACCAATTTGACCCTTAAACGAAACACTAGTTAAATAGATATAGGTGAAACCCTTGTGTGAGTCAAGTACTACCTCTCATATTTGCGTACAATCTTTCTTTACTTATTTGCATTTTAATTCTTTAGTTAATTTAGTATTTTAATTTAATTGCGTCTTATTTCTTAATCCAAAAACCAAAACAAATATTTATAGCATTCATTTATTTTTCGCATTACATAACAATTAGCTACACTTACATAACAATTAGCTACACTTATATCATAACATCATAAGTCATACCTAATCCGTCCCTGAGATTGAAATCCCGTTTACCTGATATTACTTGGACGACCCGTACACTTGCGGTACGTGCCTTGCCTTTTTAGGTGTGTTTATTTAGAACACACAAGGAGACACCAAGTCATGGCTATATAAAAGAAAAAAATTGATATGAAAATAATATATATTCGGACCGGCAAAGTGGAATTTGTATATCATCATAAAAGGTTTTATTTGGGATAATTGGGTATGCACATCAAAAGCATCAAAAATTGGGTTGAGTGAGAACAGTGAAAAACTTAAGTTATGGGGCGATTCGTTGATAGAATGTGAGGAGAGAGCCAAAATCTCACTTTTCATTTATCCAAATATACCACACCGTCCCTAAGCCACGTTATAACCAAAGACCTTAGGATTTCTAACTGCTTGATGGAGAAACAATTGAGCTATTAGGTAGTACGTAAGTGGACCATTGGATGCTATATTAGGACATATGAACAACCTATAGCCATTAGCACGAACTAAGTAAAGACCTCTCCTTCTGTCATTGCGAAATTAATCTTGACTTGAATTTATAAATTGTTGATTATGTGTATAGTAAGCATAAGTGTGCATTATTACTTGAGCATTACTACATGAGACTTTTTAGATATTATGCTTTAGGATCATTCATTATGTTCTATTCTTATTCTCCTCCTACTTCTTCTTCTTGACTTCCCTACTATTCTTTATTTTTATTGTATCGGGACGATACAACTTTGAGTTGGGGGTCTTGATGTCTCCCCATTTGTGATGATTTAATATTAGTTGGAGACATCATTTTAGTGTTTTAGGAAGTCTTTGAGTCGATTTTCCCATTAAATATTGCACTTTCCTATTTTGTGTCTTGAATTAATTATTTATTATTTTTAGAGCATATTGGGTTTAATTATTTATTTAGTGTGAATATTTAAAGATACATGGTAATTAATTAGAGTCCAAGTCAATTCTAAGAGCTAAAGGAAAGAAGATAAACATGGAAATTGAAGATAAGGAAACAAAAGCTAAAATATGGAAAAGGAAAAGATGCCATAAATCTGAATTTCACCACGCACGATGACAAATCAGCTTGTATCTCAAAATTGCTGAGGATCTTGGAAGAACGGTCAAGTTTAAAGTTAATGATCTTTCCGAGACGATGAATTTTGACTACTCATACGCGTAAAACGGATAAGTATTGAAACTGTTAGGACCAAAACAAAAACGGGGCTGATTCTATATTTTAGGATTACGAATTTGAATTGGGCTAGGAGTACATTACTTACCTTCTCCTTCAAGAAAACGAATTAGGTCTTCCTATACACTATAAATACAACCTCTTATCATAAGAAAATCATCCTTGGCTAAACCTTAAGCCAGGAAGAAGCTTGCAACACAAGAATAGAAGTCTGGAAGGAGCTGTGCATCAATCATGTCTTCCTCAACCTTCAATTCTATAATTCTTTTCTTTTCTTTTCTTAGTATGAATTAAATAAATTTAGCTTGAGTTTTAGCATATATGTATGAACCCTAGTCTTTGTTGACATCTATCTAATTTGGGAATTATATGTTTTATATTGAATTCATGTTTTATTTCTTTGTCTATGTGTTTGATTTATAATCTGTTTTCTTCGCGGACGGCACCCGTAAAGGATTACCTTCATAGTAGTTAGATAAGTCATTAGCTAAGGCATATTCAACTGTTGGAACAACATATAGCGTCTAGAACAAGGTTTAGACCTTACAAATCAACCTAACTAGATTTTCACTATGATTTAGTGTATTGCTATTTAATCAATTCCAGGAAAAGTTTGTTTAGGTTCTTATTGACACAGGTAAACCCTATTTAAAAATACCTAGCGCAATTGAAACAGAACATTGAAATACTACATGATTCACCCTTACATGTTTAGAACGACAAAACTAGTGGGGATTACTTGCTAATTACTCAGGCTAAACTATCATACTATCTTCTTTTCTTTTATTTAATTTTCTGTCTTTTAATTTATTAGTTTAATTCTCTTATTTAAAAACCAATAAAAATCTTTCTATCTTTCTTTACTCTCGCGTTTTATTATTCTAGCTCTCATACCTGCACTTGATAATTTGCATAAGTTCTTCCTAACTTTCGTAGTCTCTGAGGAACGAATATTCTTATCATTAAAACTTGCATACGTCCTGTAATACTTGCAGAACCGTGCTAAGCCTAGGGTGTTTATTTTCATTTATTTATCTATTATTTTATCACACCTTAGGCGATACCACATGTCATGCAAAAATCAAACACAAATAATATCAATCCAAAATTAATTTCACAATGCTATAAGGTTACGCTTATACTTATCTCAAGATGGTGTCTATAGGGCGTTCATCGCACCCTACTCGCTTTGAACGCTCCACTTAGCTTACTAACTATAAGCTGAATTATAAATCTGCTATGTATCTAGGAATCACGAGGACTTTACGGTTTTAGCGTAGGCTTAGGGACGGTATGGTATGTACTTTTGATAAATTTGAAGTGAGATTTCGGCTCTCTCCTCACTTACCATCAAGAAACTGTCCAAGAGCTTGATTTTACACTCAAATATTGTTCTCACTCAACCCATTTGATGAACTAATTTAGCGTCCCCAGATGAACCCAATAAGCACTAAATGATTTCTAAAAATCCACTTTGCCAGTTACTTTATTTTTCATATATATTTTTGTTTTTCTTTCTTTTTCTCTATTTTTTGTATAAGATATCCCTGACCATAATTTTGATGTGAATGACCATGTTTCTTACACTTTTCTTTCAAGACCCCGGCAAAGGGTTACAAATTAATATATCATTAACAATTGTGCCTAAATACAGACGCATAAAAATCCCTCCCAATGTGATTTCCAAATAGTGAAACCCACCACCCCAAACTCAAGCTCAAGACAGAAAGTCTCAGGATCGTGATTCAAGTGCGGGTCATATGGAAATGCCTAATAAATTAAGGGGATATGGGCTTATATCGTGGCGACAAAAGAAAAGCTTAAAGGCGCAAACTGAGGCTAAGAAGGATAATATTAAATTAAAGGATAGAAAGCTAAAAAGTCTCAAATGGCTAACAAAGAACTGCCTCTATCATTTTCCTAGTTACATAGCTTGCCTCTAGTTCATACCTAAGTGGGTTCTCTACTAATTTAGATTTCACGTTCTACAAAACACTCATTTTCTTTAAGTACAAGTTTACTTCTTTTGAATTGTTCTTAATTATTACTATCAATTACAAACCGTTTGTATGCAATCAAGGTGCGTTTTATACTAACTCCTAAGGTCTACTATTTTCTATCAAAAATTCATGAAAAGTATGCTTAATGGGGACATTTAAAATACTCTACAGTCAAACGCAACCCTTAAATTAATTTTATTGAAAGCATGTAAAACAAATAACACATAAAATTAGGATGAGCCACGAAAAAATGAGTCGTGTCCCACGATTCAAAAAGACTCGATAAAGCAAATCAACTAATGTACACTACTAAATGAGAAAAGGATAGTAAAACGTATCTTAACCAACACTAGGTTGGTTTCCATTGTTGCGTCCAGGTTGGGTTACTTTCTTAGGCATAGTGTAGGTGACATGTTGCGAATCGCTCACCCGATCAAGTATATTCTTCATAAACACCGACTCTCTTGAAAATTTTCCTAATGCTTTTAACACCTCTTCATGCTTCTCCTCTAATGCTTTTATTTCTTCCACTTACTTCATGATCTTTGGCAACTCTAGTCTTGTGTTGAGGAGGTCTAGATTTTATTTCTTCTCCAAATGGCTTGTCTAACTCAATCCCATTTTTCTTGGCCTCATTGTGAATATTCGCAATTGAAATTAATTTGATACTTTTACCTTTCTCTATCGGTTCATCCTCAATGTTCCTAAGCAGCACATTTGCGTTCATACAAATATTTGTCATAGTGCATGGGAACTTGAGTTTGCGTGCAGCAATGGGATATTTGCGTAAATCATGATGGAGTCATAAATGACGCGAGCTACATCGATCTCCTTCTTCTCAATAATACATTTAATAAAGATGAGTTTCTCCCGTGTTACCTCAGATATGTGATTCTTACCAAAGAAGGTAGGAATAATGAAACATGACCATGCTTTAGCACGTGACAATAACTAACTTCTAAATGCCTGACCTTCATATCTTGCACGCTTGGGAATGGGCTGTATACCATGAATCATAATATTTTTATAGAACAAATCCCATTCGAATGCGGGATTATTGAGCTCTTCCAGGTTTTGGCATGGACCTTTCAAGTTAGGTAATTTAAATACTTCACGAATTTTCTCAATTGAGAAAGGGACAATCTTCCACGAAGTTCAATAGCATTACCTTCCGCAAAGACCAGTTCCTCATGAAATTTTCGAATCAAGGCCAGAATATAACTCAAATCTCTTTCTCTCAACTCTATCCATCCAAACTCATCACATGTAATTGCGTAATTTTTGAATTCATCGACCATTATATTCATTAACTAATTAGTAGAAGTAATTGTAAAACAGGAAAGGTAAATTGATAAGATTTTTGGTTTGTTTTGACTAAAGCAAATTATGCAAATAAGTAAAATGCTAAATATAATTAACTGAAATAAATTAATGCAAATAAATAGATGTAGACGCAAAAATGAGAAATGTACTTGAGTCTCGCAAGGGATCCACCTAATTTAACATAACTAATGTTTCCGTTTAAGGGTTAAGCCGGTAATTTTATACTAATCGGGACTCTAATATCTCCTAGCCCCCTGTCAGGTGGAGCTTGGAGCTATCTTACGGTATGCCAAGTTCCTCTAAGGTAGCAAGTTTACTTACAGATGTGAAGTACTTTACCTATGTAATTAGTCAAGTATGTCGGTCACTATGGACATTACACGAATATTACCTAAATCTATAATCAAACCCCCTATCAAATGATCACTTCGCCACTAAAGTGAATAGCTCAATTACTAAAACCTATTTCTAGTTGCGCGTAAAAGAAATAGAAAATAAGCATAAAATAATATCCAGTAAAAATTACCCAACTTAAATTAAATCATAAATCCCAAATTAGGAAAAACATAAATTACATAAACTAGGGATTCAACCCAATAGTGCGATTCTCAAGTACTAATTAATTTAGCTTATAATGAAATTAAAAATAACTGAAATAAAATAATAAGCATTCATTGTCAATTACAGAAAATAAATAAAGACCTAATCAAAGGATTGGAATTGGTTGTTGATGGAAGAAAAGACGTTCTCCAGCTCTAGCTTTCTTCTCCTTCTCTTTGCTCTGACTCTTTTTTAAAAAATAATGAAGCTCGTCCAAAAAGTGAAGTCTAAAGGCTTATTTATAGTGGACGATAAGGATTTGGATTTTTTACTTATGAATATAATTTAATAATAAAAAACCCAAGTCCATCTTCGAAATTCTGTTACTGATGTAGAGTTGTTAGTAAAACGGCCGTAACTTTTGCGTCTCAACTCTAAATTACCTGATTCCAGTCCCTAAATCTTCCTAACTCAAAAATGAAACTTACCTAAGGAGACTCCAAGGCCAAATCAGTGCCGATGTGGGTAAAAAACAACAATTAGTAACAGCTTTCAAGATTTCACTCTCCTTTAGTCAATTCTTCGAATAATCTTTTTCCACCTTTGACTTCTCCGCTCGATCGAAGACTTTAATTCTCGACTCTCCTCTTTGTCTTGGTGCTCCCTAGAATCCATGGACATAAGAAGTTTGCACTAAAAATAAACAAATTAACGCACAAAAGCTCTAAAAATGAAATATCATAATTCCAAGGAGATAAAATGCAATATAACGAAATAAGCAAAAATGTCTTTCAAATAAGTCAATCAATCACCTAAAATGATGTCTCCAAAAGGTTTATATTTAGAACAAAGCAGTTTACATCACTACCACCATGGTCTTGCAAATGGTTGATGGATTCCTCGCAAATCTAAAGGGAAGGGTGGAAGATTTCCTCGTCAAGGCAGGTAGTTTAATTTTCCCTTGTGGTTTTATTATACTTGACTACGAGGCAAATAGGAATGCACCCATTATTTTGGGAAGACCATTCCTAGCCACGGGGCATATTCTTATTGATGTAGAAAATGGAGAATTCATAATGCATGTTTAAGACAAAAGGTTAATTTCAACGTGTTTAGGGTAATAAAGTTTGCGGATTCCAAGGGTGAATGTTTTCGGGTGGATGCCATTAATCATGCTATGAAAGAGGTATTTAAAGATATGAATTTTGATGAAATCTTGCAGGCTACACTAACACTTGATTTACCGAAGATGATGGAAGAGCTTGCTGAAACAGTGGCAACTCTAAATTCTAAAAATACAAAACTTATGTGTCTTGCCTATGAACCAGTGAGAGAATCGGAGGAGATTGAACCTAAGAAAAAACCATCTATTGAGTATCCTCTACAATTAGAGGAGAAACCGCTTTCGTCACACTTGAGGTACGCTTATTTAGGTACTAACAATACTTTACCTGTTAGTGTTGCAGCTGCTTTAACAGGTTCTCAAGAAGACAAATTGTTGTGTGTACTACGAGCCAATAAAAAGGCAATTGGATGGACTATTTCTGATATTAAAGTTATTAGTCCTATAATTTGCCAACACAAAATTATTCTGGAAGATAACAGTACACGTTCGGTTGAAGGTCAAATAAGGTTGATGCAGTAATGAAGGTGGTGGTCAGAAAAGAAGTAATCAAGTTACTAGATGCGGATATCATCTTTCCTATATCTAGGAGTGAGTGGGTGAGTCTGGTGCAATGCGTGCCAATGAAGGGTGGTATCTCAAGAACTGTTGTTGGTTGGAGAGTGTGTATGGATTATTGTAAGTTGAACAAGGCCACCAGAAAAGATCATTTTTCTCTTCCGTTCATAGATTAGATGTTGGATAAGATAGACAGAAGAGAGTATTATTTTTTTCTTGATGGGTACTCAGGTTATAATCAGATATACGTAGATCAGAAAGACCAACACAAAACTACTTCACTTGTCCTTTTCGTACCTTTTCCTATCGAAGGATGCCATTCGGAATGTGTATCACACTTGCTACTTTTCAAAGGTGTATGATGGAAATATTGGGAGACATGATTGATTGATTCCTCGAGGTAATTATGTATGACTTTTTCAGTTTTTGGTGATAACTTTGATGATTGTTTGCAGAACCTAGAAATGTGTTAATTCGATGCTAGGAAACTGATTTAGTTTTGAATTGGGAGAAATGTCATTTCATGGTTCGTGAGGGAATAGTGTTGGGGAATAAGGTTTCAAGTGCTTGGAGTTTGATCGTGCATATATTGAGGTGATCAAGACTCTTCCACCTCATGTTTTTGTTAAAGGGGTGAGAAGCTTTTTGGGTCATGTTGGGTCAAACCGTCGTTTTATCAAGGATTTCTCTAAGATTGCCAAGCCGTTATGTAACTTACTTTAGAAGGACACCAAATATTTTTTTGATGAAGCATGCATGGCGGCATTCTTGGAAATCAAGGAGAAACTCATATCCACTCCGATTTTACTTCCTCCCGAGTGGAACATTTCGTTTGAAGTTATGTGTGATGCTAGCGATCTTGCGATGGGTGTTGTGTTGGGTCGGAGAAAGGATAAGGTATTTTATTCCATATATTATGCTAGTAAGACCTTCACTACCATGACTGAGAAGGAACAATAAGTTGTTGTATACGCTTTTCACAAATTTTATTCCTATCTTCTTGGGGCAAAAATTGTTGTATACACTGATCATTTAATGATATACCTTATGGAGAAGAAAGATACGAAGTCGTGTTTGATTAGGTGGGTATTGTTGTGGCAAGAGTTTAACTTAGAGATTCGATATTGAAAGGGAAGTGAGAATCAAGTAGCAGACCATTTGTCGCGTCTTGAAGGTTCTAAAGTTAATAGTGGACCAGAGTTGGTCAAAGAAGAGTTTCCTGATGAGAGTTTATTTGTGATACACGCATCTGGTACTCCCTGGTATGCAGATATAGCAAATCTCATTGTGAGTGGATCCTTTCCTGAAGGGGCTAACTCACAAGAGATGAAGAGATAAGTTCACCGTGCTAACAAGTTCTTTAGGGAGGCTCCTTTCCTCTATAAAACATGTAGTGATCAGATAGTGAGAAAATGCATACTTGAAGGTGAAGTCTGTGCGGTAGTTGCAAGTTGTCATGATTCACCTACGAAGGAAATTTCAAAGGTGTTCTTACAACTGAAAAAGTACTTCGATCCGGTTTTTATTGGCCTACTTTACATAAAGATATCATGCATATGCCAAAGAATGCCACAAATGCCAATATACTTGTAATATATCGAAGAGAGATAAGATGCCAAATAATGTTATTGAAGTTGAGATATTTGATGTATGGGGTATTGATTTCCTGACTCCTTTTGTATCACTAATAGAAATAAACACATCTTACTAGATGTTGATTACGTTTCAAAATGGGTAGAGGTTGTAGCTCTACCTACGAATGATTCGCGAGTGGTGATAAAGTTCTTGAAATTACACCTCTTCACAAGAAATGGTACTCCTAGATTTATTATCAGTGATGGATGGAGGTACACACTTTGTGAACAAATACTTGAAGTCGGTATTAGAGAAGTATGGGGTGAAACATCGTGTATCTATTGCTTATCATCCACAAGCAAACGGTCAAGCTGAGGTCTCCAATCGAGAGATTAAATCCGTTCTAGAGAAGACTGTTGGACCAATGCGTAAGGATTGGTCAATGAAGTTAGATGCCACATTGTGGGCATATCGTACTGCGTTGAAGACTCCCGTTGGTGCATCTCCGTATCACATAGTTTATGGTAAGGCCTGTCACTTACCTCTTGAGCTTGAATTAAGTGCCTATTGGGCGATAGCGTATAAAATATAGTCCAAAACTATAAGTAAAGTGCAATATAGAAGATAATAGGGAAAAATCTCTCACTTAGGCCCAATAAACTCCAAAAATAATGTCTCTCGTCTGGATCTATTCATCACAAAAAGAGAGACATCAAAACCCCCAACTCAAAGTTTTGTCGTCCCAACAAATTTGAAAAGAAAAGAAAAGGAGTTTGGAAGGGTCTAAGTCAAATAAGCCAAAGAAAAGAGAATGAATAGAAATACATAATGAATGACACTAAAGCTAAAATCTTAACAATTTTCATATAGTATAATTTACAAACTAAATAAAGTACATACCGCAATCCATGGACTTTTAGTCCTAATTTTCTCAATATAGGGACCTAAGGTGTTATTCTGGCTAGGGTCTATATCTATCTTTTCATAAATCAGGGACCTATATACCCATTTTTACATAATACATGGACTTATAGTCCTTTTTAGCATAATAAGGGACCTATGGTGTGATGTTTTCAAAATTTAAGGACATGCGAGCAATTTTTCATAATATAAGGAATTATGGTGCTATTTTGGCATAATCCCTAGACTTCAAGTCCTATTTTTTGCACAATATAGGGACCTATAGTGCTATTTTTGCATCATATAGGAACTTAAGGTGCAATGTTTGCATAATATAGGGACCTACGAGTAGTTTTTCATAATATAAGGACCCATGGTGCTATTTTTGCATAATATAGGGACCTATAGGCAAATTTTCATAATATAGCGACATGTAGACCTATTTTTACATAATCTACATAGTCTTATTTTGGCATAATGTATGGACTTGCAAAAATATTTTTTTTCATAATATAGGGACCTACGAGCTATATTTTATTATATAAGGAACTATAATGTTATTTTTGCATAATATAGAGACAATAGTGAAACTCCACACGATACAAGGATATATAATTAGTTTTTTTGCATGATCTAGGGACTTATAGAGTTATTTTTGCATAATATTGGGACCCATGGTGCTATTTTCCAAAAATGAAAAAGTGCACTCTAAGTCCCTATAAAATAAGCAATTTTCAATATTAGTCCCTTTATAATAAAAAATTGCATTGTAACCCCTATAATAATAGATATATATATTAATAATAGTCTATTTTTTACAAAATAATAATTATACTCCCTAAAAGGGGGCGAATTTCCCTATAAGTCCTTGTAAAATGCAAAAAATGCACTATAACTCACTAAAAATATGAAAATTACACTATATTTAAACAAAAATTACCCTAATCTATAAAAAAGGAGCCAAGTTGCACTATAAGTCCTTAAAAATGAAAAATAAATACACTATATTTAATTAATACTGCACTTTAACCCCATATAATCGACATAAAATATTGTATAAACCTTTTTTCAAGCAAACCTAAACTTTAAGTTCCTAATTTAAGCGAATATTACACATCAATATAATGCAAAAACTTAACATTTAATCCATGTATCATATGGAAATTTCCTTATTACTATTTTAATATGAAAAGAAAAACTATGACTCCCTATATTAAGCTCTTATTACTATGAAATTCTACTTAACTAACCCAAATTAACAATAATTTTTCTATATTACAAACTTAAACAAAAAAGGGTTAGCTAGCCCTATTGAGGGTGGAGTAGGCAGAGAAGGGGATGCCTTATACATACACACACTAACATATACACACACAAACACATACACACATGTGTGTGTATATATATTATATAAAATTGTAAAGCTTACATAAAAATAGATAGGAAGGGAATAAGGTCGAGGATGCGAAATCAGAAATGGACGTCGTTAGTTGAACCGAGGGGGAGGTGATGTTCGGAGGGAGAAGGGGTTTAAGGAATCGGCTATTAGAAGACTGAAACTTGGGTATGGTTTTTATGCAGTTTGAGAACTCTAACGACCACCTAGTGGGCGTGCAAAATTTGACCAAAAATATTTTGGACAATAACTACCGACCACGTACGTGGTTAGTAAAGGTATTTGATTCGTTTTAAATTGAAACCTTTGACGAGCACTGGCGGGGTCGGTAAAGATGAAAATTGTTTTCCTTGTTTTAAATGCTTCAGTGATCGTTAAAAATTTATTTTTGGTCAGATAATATATTACCCACACCTGGTGGTCTATGTAGTGAATGTCTAGCGACTATGAGTTACTGGTGTCGCCTAAGGTGTGATAAAATAATGATATAAATAAGTGCAAATAAACACCATAAGCTGAGCACGATTCTGCAAGTATACAGATCGTATGCAAGTTTTAATGAATAAGTAGAATTCGTTCCTCAGGGACTACGAAGGTTAAGAAGAACTTATGAAAATATTCAAGTGCAGATATAAAAGATAGAACAGATAATACGCAAGGGTAAATAAGAGAAAGATAGATTTTTATTTGATTTTTAAATATAAAAACTAAACTACTAAATTAAAAGACAGAAAATAAATAAAAGAGAAGAAAAGATAGTATGATAGTTTAGCTTTAGTAAATAGCATGTAATCCCCATTAGTTTTGCCGTTCTAAACATGTAATGTATGAATCATGTAGTATTTCAATAGTTTGGTTTCAATTGCGCTAGGTAGTTTCAAATAGGGTTTACCTGTGTCAATAAGAACCTAAGCAAACTGTTTCTGCAATTGATTAAATAGCAATACATGATGTCTCCCGATTTGTTCTAATTATTAGCCCCTTGGAGACATCCTTTTAGGTGAATAAATGACTTGTTTGATAGACTTTTAAGCTTATTTGATCATATTGCACTTTCTCCCCTTGGAAATTAACTATTTGCAGAATCTGAGCTTTTGTGCGTAAATTTGACTATTTTTAATGCAAAGTTAATAGGTTCTTGAAAGACCAATGCAAGGAGAAAAAGTGAGAATAAAGTCTTAGTTTATTTTAGAGTGTTAGGAAATGATTTCTAGTCGACTTTCTATTTTTAGAGTACACTTTCCTATTTCGATTTCTTGATTTATTGATTTATTCTTTTTAAGCATATGCGGTTTAATTATTTATTTAATGTGAAGCTTTAAAGAGATAAATGGTAATTACTTAGAGGCCAAGTCAAGATAAAGATGAAAGGAAAGAAGATTTACATGGAAATAAGAAGATTTAGGAAAGATTTATTCAAAGGAGGAAAAGATAAAGATGCCTTTTGAAATCTGAAATCCAGCCACGTTTTAGGAATTAAATCATAATAAAAGATTGGCTTGGAATCTGGACGAGTGGTCTGCATCAATAGAAAGATCTTTCCAAGACAAGCAGTTTCATATATTGGAACTTCTCAAACGGATAAGTATTGAAAAAGAGATGACCAAATCAAATCAGCTGAATCTTATCTTTTAAGAGCTACGAATTTGAGAGTCTTTGACTTGTCTTCCACTCCAAGCAAAATTCGACCTAGACTCCTCCAACACCTATAAATACACCCCTTAACCTCCTACTTTCACACACTTGAGAGAATTACACAAGAGGCTTAAGGTTTTCAAGTCAGAGCAAGAAGGCAAGGAGAAGCTAGTGCTGGAGGAGTCCTGTTCTTCCATCATCAGTCATCTTAACCTTTAGGTTCTTTATTTTCTTTCTGTAATTCGACATTATGAGTTCATTTAATTTAATTTTAGTTTTCCATTCCGTTATGAACTAATTTCTTTAGTACTTGAGAATCGCTATATGAGTTGAACTTAATTCTGTTTAATTTATGTTTTCTGAATTTGGGATTTAATAGTTTAAATTAGACTAGGTATTTTGTGTTGACTATTATTTTGTCTGAATTACTAATTTTGAAGTCATGAATCAAACTTAGCTCATAGTAATTAGGCTATTGCATATAGTGGCGTATGGATCACCTTGACGGGGGGTTTAATTACAGAATTAGATAATAGACGCATAGTATCCGTTATTGACCTTGACAGGCTTAACTAACCATGCAGCCAATGAGGTAAATTATTATTCATCTGAAGGTAGCTTATATTCACCCTGACGGGGTTTGTAATACCGTAGGATAGCTCTTAGGTCCACCCTGACGGGGGCTAGGAGATATTAGAGTCCCGACTAGCATAATAATACCAGTTTAGCCCTTAAACAGAAACATGAATTAGATAGATTAGGTGAAACCCTTGCGAGGATCAAGTACTCTCTCTCATCTGAAGTTTCAAATCTCTTTTATTTGCTTTCTTTTAATTTAGTAATTTATTTTCTTGCATCTTTTAATTTATAAAACCAAACAAAAATCTTTACTTTATTTTTCTGTTAAGCAATTATTCTTACTTTTCGATTAATACCTGAGTTGTGCCTAATCCGTCCTTGCGAACGAACTCGATTTATCGAATATTACTTGGACAACCGTACACTTGCGGTGATTGTGGTTCCTTTACTTTCGCATTAATTTAATAACACACCAGGACCCACCAAGTTTTTGGCGCCGCTGCCGGGGACGGTAGCGTGTGACCCCGGTGTTAATCTTTTAGTAGTTTAATTGTTAGTTTTAGTTTTATTTTTCAGTTTTACGCTTTGGGTTGTTTTTCTTTCTCAGGTTTACAGGTTTTGGTTTATGCGTGAGGATATCGTGATTCTTGCAAATCCCGAAAACCTAGTTCGTGAAGCAAACAAAAGAAAGTGAGACGCTAAAGCAAAAGAGTTAGAGGAGCAATTAGCAAGAGAAGCAATGGATGGTCAACTCAACCCAGCTGCTCCGCGAAACAATGATCCGTGGTTCGTCAATGGCCCTGTAGAAGCTCCGTTTCGTGTTCCTGCCCTCGGAATTGGCCCTGCAAATATTAATGTCGAGAGATTCAGACCCGATCATGGTATGTTATCTCAGTTTCAGAGTTATGGCAATTTCCGAGGAGCACCTACCGAAGATCCAATCCGTGCTGTACAGAAGTTCATGCAAATTTGCGATTCATATATTACGCAAGGAGTAACTAAAGAGCAAATGTATTTTGCTCATTTTAGATACTTTGTTATTGATGGAGCAAGTGAGTGGCATGATTCTCAAGAACCCGGAACAATTACAACATGGGACGCATTACAAACCGCGTTCTTCGATCGATACTACCCAACGAATATGAGATTAGATGCGCAAGTTGAATTAACATCATTCAAGCAAGAGGAAGACGAGAATTTGGGTAGAAGTTGGAAGAGATTTCAGATTTGCTTACGAAGAGTCCCTGATCATGGCCTCACAGAAGTTCAACAAATGAAGATATTTTACCGAGGACTTGATGGCTCTTCAAGAAAGGATCTAGACTTGCTTTGTGGTGGTGGATTTCTACAGGTACAACCAGTTCATGCGAAGATTATTTTGAATAGAACTGTAACAAATGAACTTGGTTGGAACACTGTAAGAACACCTGTTCGAGGTGGAAATACTGCGTCAATTGAAGAAAAATTCACCGCCATGGAAAACAAACTCGAACAACAACTGAAACAGCTTACCCTAGCTGTTACAAAAGGTGCTACTGGTAAAAGAGCAGATGTTAATGTTACACAAGAAGTTTATGGATGTTCTAACTGCGGTACACAAGATCATGATTGGGAGACCTGTCAAAACAATCCAGAATCCGTAATGTTCGTATCCAACCGAGGAAATTACAATTCAAGTGGTCAAGGCTATCAACCGAATAGAAACCATCCGGGTTTCCAATATTCAAATCCAAATGGGGCTGCTAATCCAACTTATGCATATCAACCACGCCCCCAAGGAAACAACTTTCAACCAAGACCTCAGAACAACTACCAAGGTGGACAAGCATACGGAAATCAAGTGCAGAGACAACCTCCTCAAGATGCTTATACCGAAACAATGAACCAGAAAGCTTTACCTGCTCAACCTCAAGAAGGTGCTCTAGATGTTCAACAAACCTTGACAACACTAATCAACATTCAACAATCTACAGCCGCAACACTTAAATTGATAGAAACTCAGATGGCACAGATAAATAAGCAATTAAGTCAACGTCAGCAAGGACAATTACCAAGTGACACTGAAGAACCCAAGAAAATAGAAGATTGTAATGCAGTGACACTTAGAAGTGGTAAGAATCTCCCACCACCTCCTTTTCCCGTAATGAAAGAAAAAGAAACAACTGTGAAGGAGAAACCGGTAAAAGATGTGGGGGAGAAAGAAGATGAACCTGAAGTAATAGAAGTGGAGAAGATTCCGGAAAAGCCAAAGAAGCCAGATACTACAGTAACCCGTCCTCCTCCACCTTTTCCCTCGAGAGTTCAGAAGAAAGGCGATATGGCTGACTATCAGAAATTCCTGAATGTGGTACGTGGTCTTAATATTAACATTCCATTCTTAGATGCCATTAGAGACGTGTCGAAATATGTCAAATTCCTGAAGAGAGCCATCGCCAACAAAAGACCACACCTTGAGAATGAGATGATAGGTTTACCTGAAGAATGTAGTGCCATATGCCAAAGCAAATTGCCACCAAAACTACTTGATCCTGGGAGTTTTACAATTCCTATTTCCATTGGCAATGAGTGGCAAGGTAAAGCTTTGTGTGATTTGGGAGCGAGCATCAATCTCATGCCCAAATCAATTTTCGAGATGTTGAAGATAGGAGAAGCAAGGCCGACATCCATGGTCCTACAAATGGCTGACAGATCCCTCGTACATCCAGAGGGACGCATAGAAGATGTCCTCGTCAAGGCAGGTACTTTAATTTTTCATGTCGATTTCGTTATTCTTGAATATGACGCAGATAGGAATGTCCCCATCATTTTGGGACGACCATTCCTAGCCACGGGGCGTACTGTTATTAATGTAGAAAACGGAGAATTGACAATGCGAATCCAAGACGAGGAGGTAAAGTTCAACGTGTTTAGGGCAATGAAGTTTCCAGATTTGCAAGAAGACTGTTTCCAATTGGACATGATTGACTTAGCCACACGAGAAGTATGGGAATACATGAACTTCGGTGATATCTTGCAAGCTGCCCTAACACTTGACTTACCAAAACCAATCGAAGAGTTAGCCGAAACAGTGGCAGCTCTTAACTCTGGATCTCCGAAGCAGAAGCGTCTCACTTATGAACCTGTCAGAGAACCGGGGGAGATAGTTCTTAAAAATAAACCATCTATCGAAGCTCCCCCGAAATTAGAAGAAAAGCCGCTTCCGACACACCTGAGGTATGCGTATTTGGGTACTAACAAAACTCTGCCTGTTATTGTTTCAGCTACTTTAACAGGTCTTCAAGAAGAAAAATTGTTGCGCATCCTACGAGCTAACAAAGAGGCGATTGGTTGGACTATTGCTAACATCAAAGGCATTAGTCCTTCCTATTGCCAACACAAGATCATTCTGGATGATGAAAATGCGCGCTCAATCGAAGGACAAAGAAGATTGATGCCAGCTATGAAGGAAGTAGTGAAGAAAGAGGTTATCAAGTTGCTAGATGCGGGAATTATCTATCCCATAGCTAGCAGCGAATGGGTGAGTCCGGTTCAATGCGTACCAAAGAAGGGTGGTATTACTAACATCTTGAATGAACAGAATGAAGCCATACCCTCGAGGACCGTTGTTGGTTGGAGAGTGTGTATGGACTATCGTAAGTTGAACAAGGCCACCAGAAAAGATCACTTCCCTCTTCCGTTTATTGATCAGATGTTAGACAAGCTAGCTGGTAGAGAATATTATTGCTTTTTGGATGTATATTCAGGATACAATCAGATTTATGTGGATCCAAAAGACCAACACAAGACAACCTTTACATGTCCTTTTGGTACCTTTGCCTTCCGAAGGATGCCATTTGGATTATGTAATGCACCTGCTACTTTTAAAAGATGTATGATGGCGATTTTTTGGGACATGATCGATGATTTCCTTGAGGTATTTATGGACGACTTCTCTGTATTTGGTGATAACTTTGAGGAGTGCTTGCGGAATTTGGAGAAGGTGTTAGTTAGATGCAAGGAAACTGATTTGGTTTTGAACTGGGAAAAATGTCACTTTATGGTTCGTGAAGGTATAGTGTTGGGACACAAGGTTTCGAGTTCAGGTTTGGAAGTTGATCGCGCAAAGATTGAGGTAATTAAAACTCTTCCCCCTCCAATTTCTGTTAAAGGGGTAAGAAGTTTCTTAGGTCATGCTGGTTTTTACCGACGTTTCATCAAGGATTTCTCCAAGATCTCTAAACCATTATGTAACTTACTTGAAAAGGACGCCAAATTACTTTTTGATGAAGCTTGCATAATGGCCTTTCATTAGATTAAGGAGAAGCTTATCTCTGCACCTATTGTATTACCTCCTGATTGGAAGATTCCGTTTGAAGTTATGTGTGATGCTAGTGATCTTGCTATGGGTGCTGTTCTGGGACAACGAAAATATAAGGTATTTCACTCCATCTACTACGCTAGTAAGGTCTTTACAAGTGCTCAAGTGAATTATACCGTAACTGAGAAAGAGTTACTAGCTGTAGTATATGCATTCGACAAATTTCGTTCCTATCTTTTTGGGGCGAAAGTTGTTGTTTTTACTGATCATTCTGCAATTAGATACCTTATGGAAAAGAAAGATGCTAAGCCGCGTTTAATCAGATGGGTGTTATTATTGCAAGAGTTTGACTTAGAAATTCGAGATAGAAAGGGGTGTGAAAATCAGGTTGCAGATCATCTGTCACGTCTTGAAGGTTCAGAGCTTAATAATGATCCTGAGTTGGTTCGAGAAGAGTTTCCTGATGAGATTTTATTTGCTATACATGATGGTACTCCTTGGTATGCTGACATTGTGAATCTTATTGTGAGTGGTAACTTTCCTCAAGGAGCCACATCACAAGACAAGAAAAGATTGATCCATCGTGCTAAACAGTTCTTTTGGGAGGATCCCTTCCTCTACAAAATGTGTAGTGATCAAATGGTGAGGAGATGGATACCTGAGAAAGAAGCTTGGGCAGTGGTTGCGGGTTGTCATGATTCGCCATATGGAGGACACTTCAAAGGAGACCGCACAGCTGTTAAGGTACTACAATCCGGTTTTTATTGGCCTACTTTACATAAGGATTGTCATGAGTATGTTCAGAAGTGTCATAGATGCCAGTTTACTGGTAATATATCCAAGAGGGATGAGATGCCGCGTAATAATGTGCTTGAAGTTGAGATATTTGATGTATGGGGTATTGATTTCATGGGTCCTTTTGTACCATCTAACGGAAATCTTTACATCCTACTAGTTGTTGATTACGTGTCTAAATGGGTAGAGGCTGTAGCTCTACCAACTAACGATTCACGAGTAGTGATTAAATTCTTAAAATCACACATCTTCACTAGACATGGGACACCTCGAGTTATTATCAGTGATGGAGGTTCACACTTTGTGAACAAATATCTAAAGACAGTTCTAGAGAAGTATGGTGTGAGACATCGTGTATCTACCGCGTATCATCCACAAGCCAATGGTCAAGCTGAGGTTTCTAATCGAGAGGTAAAATCTATTCTGGAAAAGACTGTTGGCCCCACAAGGAAGGATTGGTCTATGAAGCTAGATGATCCGTTGAGGCTTATCGTACTGCGTTTAAAACTCCAGTTGGTGCATCTCCGTATCGTATGGTTTTTGGTAAGGCTTGTCACTTGCCTCTTGAACTTGAATTAGGTGCATGCTGGGCGATAGCGCAGTTGAATTTAGATCCTACTTTGGCCGGTGAGAATCGTTTGATGAAGCTGAATGAACTTGATGAGTTTAGATTACATGCCTATGAAAACGCGAAGCTTTACAAAGAAAACACGAAGAGGTGGCATGATAATCGTATCCGTGCAAAGACATTCGAAGTGGGACAGAGGGTCCTAAAATACAACTCCAAGTTCAGTAATTATCCGGGAAAGTTGAGATCAAAGTGGTCTGGTCCCTACATTGTGACCAAAGTTACGCCTCATGGAGCTATCGAGATTGAGCATCCAACTGAACACCGCACCTTTATGGTGAACGGTCATCATTTGAAAATCTATCATGGAGGCGAGGATACTAATCGCATGGTGGATCCACATCCGGGAGAGGTCATGTACCTCCTCGAAGCTGAATAGATGCGAGAGGTAACCCGTCGAGCTTAACGACGTTAAACAAAAGCCATTTCATTGTATACTAGTTTAACGCTTTCAGTTTTTCAATTCCTAGTGTATAATTCTAAGTTAGAGTCAAGTTTTAGTGTCTACTTTTAAAGAAATGAGAAGGGTATTGTGTTAATAGTGCAGGAATCGAGTTGGGATGCTAGGAAAAATTCTTGGAGAGATTCAAAGTCTGGCGCGGACTACCCCGCGGTGTACCCCCTATACCGCAGGGATGTACCGCGCCCCAAAAACCCGTACCACGGGTTGCGCACCACGGGTTTTATCCAGAAGCAAGAAAAAAATGAAGCTGATAGCCGCGGTGCACCGCGTCCTATACCGCGCCCCAAAAACCCGTACCACGGGGTGTGTACCGCGGGTTTTTTGACGGAGTATGTGCGGACTACCCCATGCACCGCACCCCTGCACCGCAGGGCAAAAACCCGTACCACGGGGTGCTAGCACGGGGTCAAGACAGAAGCGAGAAAAATCAAACCAACAGCGCTGCGGTATACCCCGCGGACTACCCATGCACCGCAGGGATGCACCGCGCCAGGCGGTTTGTGAAGAGTTCGAAGCCCAGTCAACTTCTAACCTCGAGGAGATAAACCCTAGCCTCTTCTAAACGAAATTTCCAGCTCCCAACCCTATAAAAACACCTTGAAGCTTGATCAAACCTCCACAACAAACACGTTAACATCATCAAATCTCTCCTCCATCCTCCATAAACATAACTTCTACATCAAATTCATCACAAAACACCATTAAACACAATCAAGATCATCAAGCTTTCAAGAGTTCTTCCAAGATTCATCAGGAAAACAACCTCCTTCATCTAATCCAAGCAAGAAACTCAAGCTATACCAAGTTTTCTTAACTTTATTCAATCCTTGGTATAACTTGAGTTTGGGGTCAATTCAACCATGACAAACAGAACAGACGCTATGGATTATAAGAGGAAGTGTTACACCTTAGGGAAGAACAAGAATTTGCCTGGTTCTACAATTGAAAAGGCCATCAATCTTGATGAGCCTACTGAGAAACAACAAGAAGAGGCACCTGCACCACCACAACACAAGAAATTCACAGCAAGGATGAGGGTATCATTAAAGCCTGAAGAACAGACACCAATCCAAGATCAAGATTCTTCTTCTTCTCCGAATGATTCTTACACACCTCCATGGGCTATCAAACATCAACAACAGATTGATCATCTAAGAAAACAAGTCTTAGCACTTTGGGAGGAAATTGCCAAGATGAATTCAACAAGGAGTAAGGTAACTTTGAACATGGATATTGATAATAATTCTTCTTCGGAGGAGGAGGACATGATGAATCTTTATGGCCAGGTACTCCGTTCTAATTCTTCTTCTTAATTGATGGTAGACACTAGTTAGGTAGTTTTAGTTTAATTTTATTGCTTTATTGAGTCTTTTTCGAGTCGTGGGGACACGACTCACTTTTGAGTTTGGGGTGGGGTTCGTTGCCTCATCCCAAATTTTTGTGTTTTACATGCTAAACTTAGGGTTGCGATGACTGTAGAGAATTTTAAATGCCCCCATCAAGCATGCTTTCTGTGAATTAATGATAGAAAATAGTTGACTTTAGGTGTTAGTATAAGCTGAACTTTGACTGCATGCAAGTATGAGATAATTGATAGGAAGAATTAATGAACAATGCAAAAGAAGTAAACTTGTGCTTAAGGATAATGAGTGGTTTGTAGAACGTGAGATCTAAATGAGTAGAGAACCCACTTAGGTATGAACTAGAGACAAGTTGTGTAAATAGGAAGATGATAGAGGCAGTTCTTTGTTAGCCCTTTGAATCCTTTTTGGCTGTCTATCCCTGAATTATTTTATCCTTCTTAGACAAATTTTTAGCCTTTAATCCTTTCTTTTGTCGCCACATTATAAGCCATTTTCCCTTTAGATTATTAGGCATGACCATATGACCCGCACTTGAATCACGATCCTGAGACTTCCTGTCTTGAGCTTGAGTTTGGGGTGGTGGGTCCACCATATGGGAATTTACATTGGGTTGGGAGTTTTTGAGCTTATCAATGATGCTTTGTACTATACATGATGATGATTCACAGGTTTATGATATTGTAACCCTTTGCCGGGGTAATAATGAATGGAAAAGAAGCTTCGAGCTCAAGTTATGAATAGGCATAACTATGAAAAATAGCATGATATCTCAACATCATAAAGAGAATCATAGCTATAAGAAAAACGAATGATTTGAAAAGAATATACATATTCGGACCGGCAAAGTGGAAATTTTTAGGTGAATCATCCTTAGTGCTTATTGGGTTAATTTGGGGACGCTAATTAAGCGCGTCAATTGGGTTGAGTGAGAACGTAATTCGAGTGTAAACTCAAGCTCTTGGACAGTTTTGTTGATGGTAAGTGAGGAGAGAGCCAAAAGCTCACTTCAAATTTACCAAATATACATACCATACCGTCCTTAAGCCTACGCTAAAACCGTAAAGACCTTGTGATTCCTAGATGCACAGTGAGTTAATAGGGATTATTCTAAGTGGAACATTCAACACAAGTAAAGATCGAGGAACACCCTATAGCCACCATCTTGAGATAAGTAATAAGCGTAACCTTCTCGCATTGTGAAATTAATTTTGGGATTGATATTGTTTTGTATCTGATTTTGCATGATAAGTATATGTGTATATTAATTCCTAGGATAGACTATATGAAATTTGTTTTAAGTTTTGCTTTGGGATTATTTTCTAGTTTCTACCTTCTGCGTTCACCTAAAAGATCCTTTGTTTTTATTTTACTTTGTCGGGACGACAAAGGTTTGAGTTTGGGGTCTTGATGTCTCCCGATTTGTTCTAATTATTAGCCCCTTGGAGACATCCTTTTAGGTGAATAAATGACTTGTTTGATAGACTTTTAAGCTTATTTGATCATATTGCACTTTCTCCCCTTGGAAATTAACTATTTGCAGAATCTGAGCTTTTGTGCGTAAATTTGACTATTTTTAATGCAAAGTTAATAGGTTCTTGAAAGACCAATGCAAGGAGAAAAAGTGAGAATAAAGTCTTAGTGTATTTTAGAGTGTTAGGAAATGATTTCTAGTCGAGTTTCTATTTTTAGAGTACACTTTCCTATTTCGATTTCTTGATTTATTGATTTATTCTTTTTAAGCATATGCGGTTTAATTATTTATTTAATGTGAAGCTTTAAAGAGATAAATGGTAATTACTTAGAGGCCAAGTCAAGATAAAGATGAAAGGAAAGAAGATTTACATGGAAATAAGAAGATTTAGGAAAGATTTATTCAAAGGAGGAAAAGATAAAGATGCCTTTTGAAATCTGAAATCCAGCCACGTTTTAGGAATTAAATCATAATAAAAGATTGGCTTAGATTCTGGACGAGTGGTCTGCACCAATAGAAAGAGCTTTCCAAGACAAGCAGTTTCATATATTGGAACTTCTCAAACGGATAAGTATTGAAAAAGATATGACCAAATCAAATCAGCAGAATCTTATCTTTTAAGAGCTACGAATTTGAGAGTCTTTGACTTGTCTTCCACTCCAAGCAAAATTCGACCTAGACTCCTCCTAAATACACCCCTTAACCTCCTACTTTCATACACTTAAGAGAATTACACACTAGGCTTAAGGTTTTCAAGTCAGAGCAAGAAGGCAAGGAGAAGCTAGTGCTGGAGGAGTCCTGTTCTTCCATCATCAGTCATCTTAACCTTTAGGTTCTTTATTTTCTTTCTGTAATTCGACATTATGAGTTCATTTAATTTAATTTTAGTTTTCCATTCCGTTATGAACTAATTTCTTTAGTACTTGAGAATCGCTATATGGGTTGAACTTAATTCTGTTTAATTTATGTTTTCTGAATTTGGGATTTAATAGTTTAAATTAGACTAGGTATTTTGTGTTGACTATTATTTTGTCTGAATTACTAATTTTGAAGTCATGAATCAAACTTAGCTCATAGTAATTAGGCTATTCCATATAGTGGCGTATGGATCACCTTGACGGGGGGTTTAATTACAGACTTAGATAATAGACGCATAGTATCCGTTATTGACCTTGACAGGCTTAACTAACCATGCAGCTGGTGGTCCTTTGTGTGTTCTAAAAATAAATGCAAATGCTAATCGAACCACAACCGCAAGTGTACGGTTGTCCCAAGTAGTATGTATGATAATACAGATTCGTTCCAAGGACGGATGGTTGATCACAATGTTTAGCAAATAGTGATTGATGCACTTATGAAAGTAAAAGATAATAAAATGTTTGTTTGGTTTTGTTTATTAATTCTAAATAAATGAAAGACAAATATTAAATGTAAATGAAAGCTAAGACGCAAGTAAAATAAGTGAAAACGCAATATGAGATGTAGTACTTGAGAACGCAAGGATCCTCCTAATCTTACTTCCTAACTTATGTTGTTTAAGGGCTAAATTGGTCAATTACAATGGTCGGGATTCTAAATTCCTTATACCCCCGTCAGGGTGGACTATAAGGCGATCCTAAAGTGTCACTAGTCCCGTCAGGGTAAATATGATCCACCGTTGGATGATTAAGTGTTTTACCTCATTGGCCCTAGAATTAACTAAGTTCGTCAGAATCAATAGCTTTTATCCTAGATTGAATAATTAATTCTATACCTAAACCCTCCGTCAGGATGATCCACACGCCACATATGTGGAATAGCTTAGATACTAATACCTAATTTTAGTTCGCGACTCTAAAATCAGTAAATAATCACAAATTATCGAAAAGAGTAATGAACCCAATCTAATTTAATTTAATATAAACCCAAATTCAACATTCGTTATTTCATAAAATTAAGATTCACCCATTGTTTGTTCTCAAGCACTATTGAAAGCTTAGCTCATATTAAAATTAAAAACTAAATTAAAAGAAAGGGAATTCATATTGTTTACAAAATTAAAATATAAAAAGAACCTAATTTCCGGAATTGGAATGACTACGAACGGAGCTATAGACCCACTCCAACTCTTGTAGCTTCTTCTTTCTTCATCCTGTTGCTTCTCTCTGGTGTTTAATCTTGTGGAATGTGAATTGTGTGGAAAATAGAAGTCCAGACCTCCTTTTATAAGCATAAATTCGTTCTAGGGCTTGGACCAGAAAATAGAATATTAATTAAATGTCCAAGCACACTTTCTAAGCCCAAAATCCCGTAACTGCTGATACACCTTCACTAAAACGGCTTTTCCCGATGCGTTATGACTCCGATTGACCTCATTCCAGTTGCTAAAGTTCCGTAACTCGATAAGGAATGTTTTCTCTTCAAAGGTCAGCGGCTAAATCATCGCTTAAGCACCTCGAAATCAGCACTCTATGGCCTGGAAAATGGATTTTCAGCTCTAAAAATAATATCTTCGGGATTTATCTTCAAGTCTTGGCTCTAATTCACGATCTTTGACTTTCTCCTTGGATTCCTCTCCTAGCTAACATCTAAAACCTGTAAACTTTACACTAAAAATACCAATATTACGCGCAAAAGTTTAATAAATTAAAAATGCTAGAAATAAAAAGGGAATTCCGAATTATTGCAATTTAAGTCCAAAAGTCTATCAATTAATTAAATAAACACCAAAAATGATGTCTCCTAAGGGTCTAAAATAAGAACAATTAGGGAGACATCAAGACCCCCAACTCAAACCTTTGTCGTCCCGACAAAGTAAAACAAAACAAAGGGGTAGAAGTACGCGTATAATCAAATAGAAGCTAGCAAATAAACCCTAAAGCAATTCTCAGAATAAACCTCATATAGATAACTCTAGAAACTAATATACACATACACTAATCATGCAACATCAAACCTAAATAATCTCAATCATAAAATTAAAGTCGCAATGCTTGAAGGTTACACTTGTACTCATCTCTGTATGATGGCTATAGGGTGGTCATTAATCCTAAATCGCTTTGAACGCTCCACCTAGTGTATTCCCTATCAACAGAATAATAAATTCACTATGCACTTAGGAATCACGAGGTCTTTACGGTTATAATATTGGCTTAAGGACGGGTGTGGATGTATATTTGGTAAATTTGAAGTGAGCTTTTGGCTCTCTCCTCACTTACCATCAACAATGTCCTCGAGCTTGAGTTAACGCTCAAAAAGATGTTCTCACTCACCCATATACGCACTAATTTAGCGTCCCATGTCTACCCACTATAAATAAGATGATTTTCAGAAAATTCCACTTTGCCGGATGTTTTATTCATTCAATTTTTCTTTTTCTTCTTTTTTGTACAGGAGCAAACCGGGTTCCCGGTTTTGACGAATCCGGGTTCCCGGTTCCTACTGTATGGATTTTTAACTTTTTTTTTTCTTTTTCTCATCCCCGGCAAAGGGGTATAAGTATATATCATCTGTAATTGTGCTACAATACAAAGCACATCGATCCCAACCCATTAAATTCCCCATATGTTGTCCCACCACCCCAAACTCAAGCTCGAGACATGTCTCAGGATTGTGATTCAAGTGCGGGTCATATGGTCATGCCTAATAATCTAAGGGGTAATGGCTTATATCGTGGCTACAAAGAAAAGGCTAAAGGCTCAAAGTGGGCTAAGACGGATAATAATTAATACAAGGGATAGAAGGCTAAAAAGGCACAAATGGCTAACAAAGAACTGCCCCTATCATTTTCCTAAGTACATAGCTTGTCTTTAGTTCATATCTAGGTGGGTTCTCTACTAATTAGGATTTCACGTTCTACACACCAAACATATTCCTTGAGTACAAGCTTACTTCATTTGCATTGTTCATTAATTTTTCCTATCAATTACCTATGTTCGCATGCAATTGTAAGTGCGTTTTATATCAATCCCTAAAGTCCACTATTTACTATCATAGACTTATCAAGAGTATGCTTAAAGGGATATTTAAAAATTTCTACAGTCAAACGCAACTCCGAAAATTCTTTTATTGAAAGCAAATAAAGCAAATAACACATAAAAATTGGGATGAGGCAACGAACCCCACCCCAAACTCAAAAATGAGTCGTGTCCCCACGACTCGAAAAGACTCAATAAAGCATTTAAACTAATCTACACTAAGAGGAAAGTTTAGAAAACGTATCTTAACCAGCGCGAGGCTGGTTATCGGTGTTGCGTTCTGGACCTTTATCTCGCGTAACAGCATCATAAATCGCGTTTTGAAGTGTATTTACACCTAGGATCAAATTTCGAAGCAGGTCCAATTCTTTTGTAACGTTTCCCAAGGTAGCAATCATCTTCTCCTGATTCTCTTCCAACACCTGAATCTTCGCTTCCAACTCAAGTACAGTTTTCACTTTCTTTGATTGAGGAGTTCTCGGACTTCTTGTAGTTCGTGTTGCTTCTTCATGGATGTTTTTGATTGTGCTCAAAGCTATACTCACACCAACTGAAACAGTATCAATGTCTGCGTCCTTACGCGGAATCTTTGCGTCTAGACACAACTGAGTAATAGTACAAGGAAACTTCAGATTTTGTTGTTTCATTGGTGATTTCGCGAACTCCATGATCGTATCATAAATGATCTTAGCAACATCAAATGGTTTCTCCTCCAAAATACACTTAATAACAAATATGTGCTCTTTCTTCAACTCGGAAGTGTGTTTAATACCAAAGAAAGTGGGTATTATGAAACGAGACCAAACCTTAGCACGAGGTGTCAAACTACTGCTGTAAAACTGTCCAGGATACCTTTCACCTTCAGGAATTGGGCTAGTCCCATTAACAAGCACGGTCCCCCAAAGGGATTCAAAATCAAAAGAAGGATCATTAAGAATTTCTTGGAAGGGGCATGTTCCAGAAAAGTTGGGTAGTTTCAATGATTTCCGAATACGTTCAATAGAGAAAGGAACTACCTTTTTGCGGATATCAATGGCATCATGGGAGGTAGCTAAACCTTCGTAAAATTCTCGCACAAAAGTAGGAATAAACTCAAGTTTCCTTTCTTGTAACTCTTTCCAACCAAACTTAGCACATGTCACAGCATATTCCTTGTAATCACTACTCATAATACCCTTAGGAAAATTTGTCTCCTCACCAAATTTCAAAAATTCAATTCTTTCACGAACCTGAGTATTCCAACAAGTGTAAACCCTCTTAGGCTTGTGGGCCCACATCTTCATACGCGGAGGTTTTTGAACGGGTGCTTCCGGAATCTCTTGTTCAGTTTCCTTCTCAATGTTCTTCGTAATTTCCTCTTCTGGTTCCTTTTCACTTTCAATCTCATCAATTAATCTTCTCTTTTGACCTGTGATTTCTTTTCTGTTAGAATCAAGCTTAACTTCGTCAATTTTTCGTTTAGGACGCGAATCAGGAATCTCAATAGCTTGATCTTGTGAACCACCAATGGTGGTCTTTCTTCTAGGAGCAGTTCTTCGGAAATCACCGGTTCTGTTAGTCATCTCTTTTCACCCCAAACTCAAAACTTCAAATAATGAAAAACTTAGGGAAAAGTTTAGAATTTTGATGTTTTGAGGTTTAAGAATTTAAGAACTAGGTGAAATATGAGATGGGTCTTGGTTAATTTGTATGGGAGAAGAAAGAATTGAGTTTAATTTAAGGAATTGGGTGAAGAAGAATCTTGGGAAAAACTAAGGATTTGATGTTATTTTGGAGAGGAGGTGAGTTGATCTTATGTTTTTGTGGTGAAAGAGGGTAGGATTTGATGATATATAGTGTTTTGGTAGATGAATTTCGGAGGTGGGGAGGCTATTGGTGCGTTTTAGGTAAATACTTGCAAAAGAGGCTAAGAAAACTAGGTTAAAATACCCAAAACCGCCTCTCACAGCTTTCAAACCGGGTTCCCGGTTCCGCGTCGCTGTGACGGTTTTTTTTTTTTTTTTTCCAAAACGCACCAAAACGCTGGACCCCAAGACGTGGGGTCAGGGATTTTACTCGCCGAAACCGGGTACCCGGTTCTGTGGAATGCGGGTTCCCGGATTTTCTCGATGGCGCGAGTCAAAACGCGCCAAAACGCAGCACCTCAAAACGCTAGACCAGAGAAATTTGAAGACAACAGCTCCGAAACCGGGTACCCGGTTCTGCCAAATGCGGGTTCCCGGTTCCGACGCTGTGACATTACCCCAAAACGCCAAGTGTTGCGTTAATAGTGTTGGTACCAGCTCCAAAACCAGGTTCCCGGTTTTGTGAAACCGGGTTCCCGGTTTCTCCTGGACATCCAACCTCTTTTTCTTCTGTTTTCGCCAAATCGACCCCAAACTCAAGTCCTTTTTACCCCTGAAATCATCAAAAACAACTACCCTTCCTCATTTCTTAATACAAACAATAAAATTATGAAAATCAAACTAATCTAAATTGCAAAAATTGAAAATTCAGCTAATATACAATGAATTGGCTTTTGTTTAACGTCGTTAAGCTCGACGGGTTACCTCACGCTTCTAAGGAGTCTCGAGGAGATACATGACCTCCCCGGGATGTGGATCTTCCGAGCGATTGGTATCTTCACCTCCATGGTATATCTTTAATCTGTGACCGTTAACCATATAGGTACGGTTCTCTAGCGGGTGTTCTATTTCTATCGCCCCATGAGGTGTAACTTTGGTCACTATGTATGGACCTGACCACTTAGATCTTAACTTACCCGGATAATTGCTGAACTTTGAGTTATACTTCAACACTCTTTGCCCCACTTCAAAGTTCTTTGTACGAATCCGATTGTCATGCCATTTCTTTGTGTTTTCTTTGTAAAGTTTGGCATTTTCATAAGCATGCAACCGGAATTCGTCAAGTTCATTAAGCTTCATCATACGATTCTTCCCGGCTAAGATAGGATCTAAATTCAACTGCGCAATTGCCCAATAGGCACCCATTTCAAGCTCTAAAGGTAAGTGACAAGCCTTACCATACACCATAAGATAGGGAGATGCACCAACTGGAGTCTTAAACGCAGTACGATAGGCCCACAACGCATCATCTAACTTCATTGACCAATCTTTTCTTGTAGGACCAACGGTTTTCTCTAGGATTGACTTGACTTCGCGGTTCGATACTTCAGCTTGACCATTGGATTGTGGATGATATGCAGTAGATACAAGGTGTCTAACTCCATATTTCTCTAGAACAGTCTTCAGATATTTATTAACGAAATGAGATCCCCCATCGCTAATAATCACTCTAGGTGTGCCATGTCTAGTGTAAATATGTGACTTCAAGAACTTAATCACCACTCGTGAATCATTAGTAGGTAAAGCCACCGCTTCTACCCACTTAGACACATAATCAACGGCTAACAAGATGTAGAGGTTACCATTTGAAGGAACGAAAGGACCCATATAGTCTATGCCCCACACATCGAATATCTCAACCTCTAACACATTATTACGCGGCATCTCATCCCTCTTAGATATGTTTCCGGTAAACTGGCATCTCGTACATTTCTTAACATATTCATGACAATCTTTTATAAGAGAAGGCCAGTAAAAACCTGATTGAAATACCTTTGCAGCAGTTCTGTCTCCTTTGAAATGTCCTCCATATAATGAATCATGGCATCCAGCTATAATGGCTTGAGTCTCTTCCCTTGCTACACATCTTCGTATCATTTGGTCAGCACAAACTTTATAGAGGAACGGATCCTCCCAAAAGAACTGTCTAGCACGATGAGCTAACCTCTTTCTTTCTTGATAAGTAGAACCTTCCGGAAAAACACCACTCACCACTAGATTCGCAATATCCGCATACCACGGAGCCTCATAATCTCGAACAGTGAATAAACTCTCATCAGGAAACTCTTCTCCAACTGCTTCAGTACCACTATTCATCTCTGAACCCTCTAAGCGCGATAGATGATCTGCAACCTGATTCTCACAACCCTTTCTATCTTTGATTTCTAAATCGAACTCTTGAAGCAATAACACCCATCTGATTAACCTTGGTTTCGCATCTTTCTTCTCCATAAGAAATCTGATCACGGAATGATCTGTATAAACAATAACTTTCGCTCCAAGAAGATAAGAGCGAAATTTATCAAACGTGTATACAACTGCTAGCAACTCTTTTTCTGTAACTGTGTAATTAATCTGCGCACCACTAAAAGTTTTACTAGCATAGTAAATCGAATGAAACACCTTCTCTTTCCTCTGTCCCAATACAGCTCCCATACATAAATCACTCGCATCACACATAACCTCAAACGGTAAATTCCAATCCGGAGGTAACACTATAGGAGCAGAAATAAGCTTTTCTTTGATTGCTTTGAAGGCCGCTAAGCAAGCTTCATCAAAAAGGAATTTGCAATCCTTTTCGAGTAAGTTGCATAACGGTTTAGCAATCTTAGAAAAATCCTTAATAAAACGCCTATAAAAGCCAGCATGGCCAAGAAAACTCCTTACCCCTTTAACAGAAACGGGAGGGGGAAGAGTTTTAATTACCTCTATCTTTGCTCTATCAACCTCTAATCCAACACTCGAAACTTTGTGACCCAGAACAATACCTTCACGAACCATGAAATGACATTTCTCCCAGTTGAGCACCAAATCTGTTTCCTTGCATCTCACTAACACTTTCTCCAAGTTATCTAAACATATATCAAAATCATCACCAAACACGGAGAAATCATCCATAAACACTTCAAGGAAATTATCTATCATATCCCAGAAGATGGCCATCATGCATCTTTGAAAAGTAGCGGGAGCATTACACAACCCAAATGGCATTCTGCGATATGCAAAAGTACCAAATGGGCATGTAAAAGTAGTCTTATGTTGATCTTCTGGAGTCACGTAAATCTGATTGTACCCGGAGTAACCGTCCAAGAAACAATAGTCCTCTCTTCCGGCTAATTTATCTAACATCTGATCAATAAAGGGTAAAGGGAAGTGATCTTTTCTGGTGGCCTTGTTCAGCTTTCTGTAATCCATGCAAACTCTCCAACCTACTACCGTTCTTGAAGGAATCGCCTCATTTTTATCGTTAAGAATTGTTGTCATTCCTCCTTTCTTCGGCACACACTGAACTGGGCTCACCCATTCACTACTCGAAATGGGATAGATAATCCCCGCATCTAAAAGCTTGATCACCTCTTTCTTTACCACATCCTTCATCACGGGCATCAATCTCCTTTGACCTTCAACTGAGCGTGCGTTAACATCTTCAAGTATGATTTTGTGTTGACAATAGGATGGACTAATGCCTTTGATGTCAGCAATTGTCCAACCTATTGCTTCTTTGTTGGCTCTTAACACACGCAACAGTTTATCTTCTTGAGGACCTGTTAAATTAACTGAAACAATAACAGGTAGAGTTTCATTAGTACCCGAATAAGCATACCTCAAGTGTGCTGGCAATGGTTTTTCTTCCAACTCCGGAGGAGATTAAATTGAAGGTTTCTTTTTAGGAATAATCTCCCCCGGTTCTCTCACAGGTTCATAGGCAAGACGCCTATATTTCGGATTTTCAGAATTGAGAGCTGCCACTGTTTCTGTAAGCTCCTCCATCATCTCAGGCGAATCTAATGTCAAAGCAGCCTGCAAGATATCATCAAAATTTAGACAATTAAATACCTCTTGCGATGCTTGCTCTACTACATCCATTCTGAAGCAATCTTCCTGAGAATCTGGGAATTTCATGGCTCGAAATACATTGAATTTCACTTCCTCATCTTGTATCCTCATTGTCAATTCTCCAGTTTCTACATCGATCAATGTTCTCCCTGTAGCTAGGAACGGTCTACCCAAAATAATGGGGACATTTCTATCTGCATTGTATTCAAGAATTACGAAATCAACAGGAAATATAAGTGTACCTGCCTTAACAAGAACATCCTCAATGCGGCCTTCAGGATGAGCAAGAGACCTATCCGCCATTTGCAAGACCATAGAGGTAGGTCTTGCGTTCCCAATTTTAAGCTTATCAAAGACTGACTTGGGCATCAAGTTGATGCTTGCCCCCAAATCGCATAGCGCCTTTCCCTTCCATTCTTCTCCAATCGATATGGGAATCGTGAAACTCCCCGGATCAACTAACTTTGGAGGTAATTTACTCTGGCAAATCGCACTACACTCTTCCGGAAGGCCAATCATCTCATTATCACAATAAGGCCTTTTGTTAGTGAGGGCCCTCTTCAAAAACTTCGTATACTTAGGAATATCTCGAATAGCCTCAAGTAACGGAATATTAATACTCAGACCCTTCACTCTATTAAAGAACTTCTGAAAATCAACCATATCACCCTTTTTCTGAACTCGCGATGGAAACGGTGGTGGAGGGCGATTGCTTACAATTTCATCTTTCTTTTTCAGAACTTCTCTTGGTCTTTCGATTTCTTCAACCTCACTATCTTTCTCATTCCCTTTCTCTTTCTCACCCACTTCCTTTTATTTTCTTGGAACTTCTTTCTCTTTCATAACGGGAAAAGGAGGTGGAGGAAGGTTCTTACCACTTCTTAATGTAACAGCCTTGCAATCTTCACGTTGTGTTGGATTTTCCGTATCGCTAGGAAGTTGCCCTTGTGGACGCTGATTCAGCTGTTTATTAATTTGACTTAGCTGATTCTGGAAAATCTTCATATTTGCTTCAGCTGCGTTTTGACGTTCCAAAGCTTGTGTTTGAAGAGCAATCAAATTTTCAACGGTTTTCTGAAGGGTAACTACTCCTTCTTGTGGATGGGTAGGTAGAGCTTTCTGGGT
This sequence comes from Nemophila menziesii, assembly GCA_029959085.1. NCBI lineage: Eukaryota > Viridiplantae > Streptophyta > Magnoliopsida > Boraginales > Hydrophyllaceae > Nemophila > Nemophila menziesii. Next base: position 2,668,652 of record JARWIR010000044.1, read on the forward strand.
TAAATTCTCATCGTAGGTATTCTGAGGAGATTGTCTTTGTACATAATTTTTTTGATTATGTCCTCCTTGATGATTGTTGTGTGGTCTTGGATTATAGTTGTTGCCTTGAGGACGCGGCTGATACGCGTAAGTAGGATTGGCTGCCCCATTGGGATTTGAGTATTGAAACCCAGGATGGTTTCTGTTAGGCTGATATCCATTACCACTTGAATTGAAATTACCTCTATTGGACATAAAATTCACTGATTCTTGGTTATTCGGACAACTTTCCTCATCATGATCATCTACCTTACAAATCGAACACATATACACCTCTTGTGCAGCATGCACAGCTACCTTCTTACCCGAAAATCCTTCTTTCACAGCTAGAGTAAGCTGCTTCAATTGTTGCTCTATGGTATTCTGGATCTTATTTTCAAACGTAGCAAATTTCTCTTCCATGTCAACATTATTTACTCCCTTAACTGGTGTTCTTACTGAGCTCCACCCAACTTCATTCTTGACTGTTCTCTCTAAAATGATCTTGGCATGAGCGGGTTGAACTTGAAGAAAACCTGCACCACATAGCGTATCCAACTTCTCTCTCGAAGTTCCATCAAGGCCTCTATAAAAGATCTTTAACTGTTGTTGTTCTGAAAAGCCATGATTGGGAACTTTACGCAAACACATCTGAAATCTTGTCCAACTTCTACCCACAGTTTCCTCATGCTCTTGACGGAAATGCGTCAATTCTAATTCAGCATCTAACCTCATGTTACTTGGATAATACCTGTCAAAGAAAGCAATTTCTAATTGGTCCCAATTAGTAATCTTCGTAGGATCTTGCGTATCGTGCCATTCACTTGCTCCATCAATGACAAAGAATTTAAAAGCAGCAAAGTACATCTGTTCTCTTGAAACCCCTTGTGTGATATAAGAATCACATATCTGTTTGAATTTCTGTACCGCTCTAAGAGGATCTTCCGATGGTCTTCCGCGAAAATTTCCAAAGTTTTGGAACTGAGCTAGCATACCCGAATCTGGACGGAATCTCGGAACATCAATATCTGGAGCACCTACTCCTATAGCTGGAGCGCGGAATGGAACTTCTGGAGGACCATTAGTAAACCATGGATCTTGATTCATCACGATTTGAACTTGAGGATTAGGATTTAGTGGTTGAACTTGAGGAATAACGCCTGGAGCTAAAGGTTGGTCATTTGCATCTAACTGGCCTTGTCCATTCTGTTGACCTTGAAAATTGATATTCTCCATTCTGTTACTTAATTCTTCTACTTCTAAAGCTTCTCGTTCTCTTCTTCTTCTGTTCGCAAGTCTGATCAACGATTCTGGATTACTAAGGATCGGAGGTGTTGGCTCTAGATCCTTGAATAGCCTTCTTCGCATACACCAAACCTAAAAACCTGAAAAAGCTAACAAACAAAAAGCGTAAAACTGATAAAATAAAATAAATGCACTTATCACTAAAGGATAAACACCGTGGTCACACGCTACCGTCCCCGGCAGCGGCGCCAAAAACTTGGTGGTCCTTTGTGTGTTCTAAAAATAAATGCAAATGCTAATCGAACCACAACCGCAAGTGTACGGTTGTCCCAAGTAGTATGTATGATAATACAGATTCGTTCCAAGGACGGATGGTTGATCACAATGTTTAGCAAATAGTGATTGATGCACTTATGAAAGTAAAAGATAATAAAATGTTTGTTTGGTTTTGTTTATTAATTCTAAATAAATGAAAGACAAATATTAAATGTAAATGAAAGCTAAGACGCAAGTAAAATAAGTGAAAACGCAATATGAGATGTAGTACTTGAGAACGCAAGGATCCTCCTAATCTTACTTCCTAACTTATGTTGTTTAAGGGCTAAATTGGTCAATTACAATGGTCGGGATTCTAAATTCCTTATACCCCCGTCAGGGTGGACTATAAGGCGATCCTAAAGTGTCACTAGTCCCGTCAGGGTAAATATGATCCACCGTTGGATGATTAAGTGTTTTACCTCATTGGCCCTAGAATTAACTAAGTTCTTCAGAATCAATAGCTTTTATCCTAGATTGAATAATTAATTCTATACCTAAACCCTCCGTCAGGATGATCCACACGCCACATATGTGGAATAGCTTAGATACTAATACCTAATTTTAGTTCGCGACTCTAAAATCAGTAAATAATCACAAATTATCGAAAAGAGTAATGAACCCAATCTAATTTAATTTAATATAAACCCAAATTCAACATTCGTTATTTCATAAAATTAAGATTCACCCATTGTTTGTTCTCAAGCACTATTGAAAGCTTAGCTCATATTAAAATTAAAAACTAAACTAAAAGAAAGGAAATTCATATTGTTTACAAAATTAAAATATAAAAAGAACCTAATTTCCGGAATTGGAATGACTACGAACGGAGCTATAGACCCACTCCAGCTCTTGTAGCTTCTTCTTTCTTCCTTTTGTTGCTTCTCTCTGGTGTTTAATCTTGTGGAATGTGAATTGTGTGGAAAATAGAAGTCCAGACCTCCTTTTATAAGCATAAATTCGTTCTAGGGCTTGGACCAGAAAATAGAATATTAATTAAATGTCCAAGCCCACTTTCTAAGCCCAAAATCCCGTAACTGCTGATACACCTTCACTAAAACGGCTTTTCCCGATGCGTTATGACTCCGATTGACCTCATTCCAGTTGCTAAAGTTCCGTAACTCGATAAGGAATGTTTTCTCTTCAAAGGTCAGCGGCTAAATCATCGCTTAAGCACCTCGAAATCAGCACTGTATGGCCTGGAAAATGGATTTTCAGCTCTAAAAATAATATCTTCGGGATTTATCTTCAAGTCTTGGCTCTAATTCACGATCTTTGACTTTCTCCTCGGATTTCTCTCCTAGCTAACATCTAAAACCTGTAAAATTTACACTAAAAATACCAATATTACGCGCAAAAGTTTAATAAATTAAAAATGCTAGAAATAAAAAGGGAATTCCGAATTATTGCAATTTAAGTCCAAAAGTCTATCAAATTAATTAAATAAACAGAAAAATGATGTCTCCTAAGGGTCTAAAATAAGAACAATTAGGGAGACATCAGCAGCCAATGAGGTAAATTATTATTCATCTGAAGGTAGCTTATATTCACCCTGACGGGGTTTGTAATACCGTAGGATAGCTCTTAGGTCCACCCTGACGGGGGCTAGGAGATATTAGAGTCCCGACTAGCATAATAATACCAGTTTAGCCCTTAAACAGAAACATGAATTAGATAGATTAGGTGAAACCCTTGCGAGGATCAAGTACTCTCTCTCATCTGAAGTTTCAAATCTCTTTTATTTGCTTTCTCTTTTATTTGCTTTCTTTTTAATTTAGTAATTTATTTTCTTGCATCTTTTAATTTATAAAACAAAACAAAAATCTTTACTTTATTTTTCTGTTAAGCAATTATTCTTACTTTTCGATTAATACCTGAGTTGTGCCTAATCCGTCCCTGCGAACGAACTCGATTTATCGAATATTACTTGGACAACCGTACACTTGCGGTGATTGTGGTTCCTTTACTTTCGCATTAATTTAATAACACACCAGGACCCACCAATACACTAAACCATTGACTATCTAGTTAGGCTGGGTTGTCAGATCAAACCTTATTCTAGACGTTATGTGCTAATTCTATAGTTAAATATACCGGTTATCGAACTACTATGATGGTAATCCTATACGTTGTACACCGTAAAGAACACATAATATAAATCCAACACATAAACAGAGAAATCAAAACATAAATTCAATCAAATTACATAGATGTCAATCAAAGCTAGGGTTCATACATATATGCTAAAACTCAAGCTAAATAGAATCTAGTTCATAGTAAGAAAAGAAAAGAAAAGAATTACAAAATTAAAGGTTGAAGGAGACATAACTGATGCACAACTCCTTCCAGACTTCTCTTCTTGTGTTGTAGCTTCTTCCCGACCTTAAGGTTTGGTCAAGGATGATTTTCTAATGTTAAGAGGCTGTATTTATAGTGTATAGGAAGACCTAATTCGTTTTCTTGAAAGAGAAGGTAAGTATTGGACTCCTAGCCCAACTCAAATTTGTAGCCCAAAAATATGGAATCAGCCCCGTTTTTGTTTTGGTCCTAGCAGCTTCAATAATCATCCGTTTGACGCGTATGATTAGTCGAAATTCATCGTCACGGAAAGATCTCCAACCTTTCTCTTGACTGTTGCTCCAGATTCCACACCGATTTTGAGATATAAGCTGATTTGTGGTCGTATGTGCTGAAATTCAGATTTAAGGCAGCTTTTCCTTTTCCATAATTTTAGCTTTTACTTCCTTATCTTCAATTTCCATGTTTATCTCTTTCCTTTAGCTCTTCGACTTTGACTTGGAGTCTAATTAATTACCATATATCTCTAAAGCTTCACACTAAATAAATAATTAAACCCAATATGCTCTAAAAATAATAAATAATTAATTCAAGACACAAAATAGGAAAGTGTACTAAATCATGAGAAAATCGACCTATAAACTTATAAATACACCTAAAATGATGTCTCAGAAATAAATTAAATCATCACAAATGAGGAGACATCAGTTACGGTGGCTAGAATTTTGGTCGTTAAATATGCAAAGTATAGTCGTGATTCTAGTATATTTTTCACTATTGTCGGTTAATATGTCTATTAGTTAGTTAATATTTTATTATATAATTTTCTTTGTACTACATTTATATTTCAACTATGTATTATTTTACAATAAAATATTAATAAAAATAGACCTTTCTCGAACAAAATGAATAAATAGGATGCGTCGATTAAGTTTTTTTAGTTTGAAAAAATGAATAATAGGACTTGTCAATAAAACAATAATTTTAACCACTAATAGTTAACTAGTTATAGTCCGTGTCCAAAGGCACTGCATAACTTTTCCCATTTTATGCATATATTAAAATGGATGATGCATTTTTAAAGTTTGATATACGATTCATGGCTCATATTTGAAAGTTGTCATAGTTCAAGGTTAAGCAATTCATATATTAAGGTTCAGGGTTCAAGGTTCATGGTAAAGGTTTAAGGTTCATGGTGCATGATTTTCTGGTTCAAGGTTAAAATTTTAAAGTTTGGGGTCCAAGGTTTGTGGTTCAAAGTTTAAAGTTCATGGTTCATGTTTCAAGGTTCACAATTCACAGTTTAGAGATTAAATTTCAAGGTTAATGGTTCATGTTTCAAGGTTCAAATTTCATAGTCATCATCATGATTTATGGTTCAAGATTCAAATTTTAAGTTTCATGGTTCATCATTCATGATTCAAGGTTCATAATTCAAGATTTAAGGTTCAAGATTCAAGGTTAAAGGTTTATGGTTCAAGATTCAAGTTTATAGTTCAAACTATATCATTCATGATTTACTGTTCAAGTATCAAGATTCACGATTCATGGTTAATATAAAATAAATACTTTTCAATATTTCTTAGGTGAATGACTTATAGGGTCTTAGAAACTATCTTTGTTGCTAACAGAGAATGTGTGGACATATTTTTTTAAAGAGTCTTTTAAACCATATAGGTCAAAAATACACTCAGGGTATATATAAGCAAAAAATCCAAAAAATATCATTCATTATGTTTACATACCTTTTCTCTCCTACCTTTTCTCTGGAAAAACAAAACAACTTTCTCAAATTTTATCTCTAGCAAAACAAAATGAAACTCAAGGACATGTTTTGAAATCTACTCTCTCTTCTCTAACCTCTCTTTATCCAGTGGAATCCTGGTCCGTTTCTCAGGATGCTTGATGGGTATATTCATTGAGTTACTCGAGGAATTTTTTCCAAGCGTTGACTATCCATCCCAATGCCTTGCATATTTCATGGTCCTAGTCATGTCTATGTACCTGGGTAGGAGTTAACGATTCAAATCCTGGGATCCAATCCTTTCACGTGGGCCCTGGATTGTCATGTGCCCCCTCTATGACTTTCTTTATCTAATCTTGTTGTGTCAACAAAACGGTCATTGTGGTATAAGACGATGTCGCATTTTTCTCAGTCTCTTCAGGCCGCCTCAAACTTTCCCTCAGATAAATGTTACGTAAATTGGATATAAATTCAAGTCGAAAAAAGATTTATTAAACTTACATCTCACTCAAGTAAGCGATTATCGCTCCAATCCCTCGACTTGATCGAAAAACCAAATTTGTTATGATATCATACTATTTTGTGTGTATTTTTCTTCATCAAGGGTTTAGGTGTAACAGCAACGTCATATGACAATGTCACAGGGACAAAAGCAGTTAGATCCTCCACGACATCCTGTAAAACAAAAAATAAGATATATATTTAGAAATACTTGTTTTTAATTCAACCAATGAAAAATAAAAGAATCATTACCTTCGCCATCCCGTAATAGGTATGCAATAGAGTAATCAAGCCATTCCAATCCCCAGTGCATGTTTCTCCTTATTTTTCTTCACTATAGTCGATCGTTTATAATTAGCATAAATTTATTAATGTCTACATACATTATCAATAACTTATTGAAGTCAATATTTACCTGAAATCTCTTGCTATCCCACATATCCAACATATTGGACCATTCTTCCAGTCTAATACCCTAAGGAATTTGACAGAATTTAAACCAAAGTTATATATCGTCTCTTTGTGATCCATGTACCAAGTTAGGAATTTTTTGTGTATGTTCTTATTAGTCCAAACTGGACGGGTTTTCTATTCCTTGACCAAAAATAATGATTGCTATTGTTTAGTTTATTGTTTTATATAGTTATTTTTCATATTTTATGGTTAAAGGTTTAAGATTAAAAGTTTACACGTCAAATTTTCACTATTCATATACACGAATCAAGGTTCAAGGTTTATAGAAAATCTAAAAATATTTGTTCCATTAATAAGAATTGAAGCAAGGTCTTCGAAGTAAACGTCAAATATCTTTCGGTAACAACAAATTGGAGAAATATAGTCAATATGGATAAAAATGAAACTTTCACATGTGTAGTACAATAATTTACGAGTATTGGAGATTATCTAACGGGTTGTCAAAAAATGTATGCTTTATAATATAGATAGGTTTATTTAGTTAGATAATATTTTATTACTTATTATATGTATAAATAATATTTTTGGTATCATACTTATAATTCAACTTGTCGTCAAAATTTTTATAATTCAACTATGTATTATTTCTCAATAATATATTGACAAGTCAAGGAATGAAATATAGAACGCGTCGTTGAAGTAATAGGGATGGTTTTTTGAAATCATGAATAATACCAACTACTAATGTCATAGGATAGTTGACTTAGTCACTGTAATACTTTATATATTGTTTAATAAAGAAACTAAGTAACAAAGAATATAATATTAAGTAGGCAGGTAAACAACCGAGTCAAGCCGAATATTAGATGTACAGACTTGTTTGATAAGATTTACAAGTCGAGTAATGCCCCCGGACCTAGATGCTCTTCCGCCGGGGTTCACTACGAATTTATTAGGAAAAGAATTTAAAAAGCTACAATACCTAAGAGCATTACTCTTGATTTTTTATTCCAAAAGACAAAGAAAAGATAACTTGAATTTCGAATGGAGGGACTTGAACATTTTCCGCATTAAGGGTGCCTTCTTCCCTTGACAATTCCAGACCATAAAATTATCCATTGAAATCGTCCACTTCATAAATGGGTTGGACGCTACCCTCATCAAGGTTAACGTCGATGTTTTCCTTCACGTGAAAAGCCCAGGTACTCGCATCATTCTCCGTATCACTATCAAAATAATCATTACCCTGTAAATTGTTAGAAAATTAACTATCACTGGTTTTAAAAATAAAGAAATGGAATTCCAAAAAATAATAAACGCAATAATTCTCAATTAAAGTAATACTACACTATTACAATGAATTGGAAATAATGAAACTTACAAGAAAATTAAAGAAAAGAACTACTACATACTATACAAAATTGCGTTAAAAAGATATTCCGGTCGTACCAGTATCTCTAACAATAATTCTACTTTTAATCTAGAAATATTAGAATATAGAAAAAGAAAAGATTAGAGGCTAGTTTGTTCTGAATTAAGTTTCTTCTTTATTCCCTCTAGAATAATTTTTTCCATTCTCTCTAGAATATTCTTTTTATCCTCTCCAGAAATGTTTTTTTCCTATTCTCTTTAGAATATTTTTGCTATTCTCTCAAGAATAGTTTTGTTTTTATTCTCTAGAAGTGTTTTTTTTTCTTCTATTCTCTCTAGAATATTTTTTCCATTCTCTCAAGAATGTTTTTTTTCCTCTTCTCTTGAAATGAAAGTGACAAAGTCACTCTTTATTAAAGAAAAGGCAAGTCAAGAAAACCGTCACATTAATGTTTGTCAATGCTCATTAAAGTCGTCCGTTTTTTTCTTTATCAAGCTTTTGTAACTCCCATAACAACTAATATATAAAGAACCATTAATCATTCATGAAGAGTCAGGAATTATTTGAAATTAAAGAATTCCAATGGTTTTTTCCCCAAATAATAAAGTGGGACTATTATACACAAATGGTTTTTTCCACTTCTTTCAAAAATATGAAATAATTAATAAAATAAATTGTCTTTATTTAAAAAATTGCAACATAAATGTCCCTTCCACTCGGGACCGCTACAATAATAATACTTCCCATGCTCCATTTCACTGTCCACCACCTCGTTAGGCCCACAAACTTTCCATCCATCGCTCTCTACGAATTGATTTTTAATTTCACAAAACTTCGTAAAAAGATCATCCATGAAGCTCTTCATTTCGTGGATTCTCCTCCCCATGTCATTCATATTTTCCAATCACACCTTATTCAGTTTTGAGGGACCTTCTCCCCACGTCGGCGCCACCTTCCTCTTAAGGTTGGATGGCCATAAAAATTTATGCATTTTTCCAAACACACACATCCTTGGTGTTTTAAATGCCCTTTTATGACGACTAATATGACTTGATAAGGAGTTGGACGAATCTTCCTCAGGTTCAAAGTCATCGAAAGCTTCAAACCAGCACCCATCACGTTCTTACCTTTACTATTGATAGCCTCATTGAGTAGTGCTCTGAAGATCGTGATTTTGAATATAATTGATATCATTGATAGTTGTCTCATTACACCAACCATGATCACAAATGATCACCCCTTTCATTGCACCCTTGTTGTACCATGAGTCACATATCTGAGAGATGAAGATGTTTTGTTGTTCGATATTCCCGTCAGTAATGAAATTCTTGTACATAGTGTCAATGTCTATTTCCCTCGCATTCAGAATTTCTGAAATCGTTTGATTATTAATGATGATATTGTCACCAAAACCACCCATTTCTTCTTGTAATATCTTGTGTAATCCTGGAAATTTGGATTTAGTGATCTCAGTGGCTTCATAAGATTTGTTACTCACCCTTAGGAATTCTCCCATATCCATAGCATATTCTCTTTTCATTTTCACCGATTCACTACCGTCTTTGATGTTATTTTCACCGCCCCCAGTTTTCCCTTGATTTGGAATAGTTACATGTATCATACCCACATTAAAACACGTGCTCTTGTTTCCCATTCCACCATTAAATGAGTTGTTTTCCGCGTAATCATCGTGATAAGTGTTTCTTCTAAAAGGAAAGAATCTGATGATTTCATTAAAAACTTCCCAACAATTTCTTCTGCGTATGTTGTGGGAAGCTTTATCATCCCTGCGAACTATCGTGTCCCTATACCAATTGAAAAAACTTGGTAATTCATCACTTTATTTGGGCCTTACTATGCCCACCGTACAAATTCCTTTGTTGTGACCCAAAATAACCACAACTATAACAAAAGAGGCCCAAAATTTTGTATTTAAAGGCAACCCAAGAAGCGCCCTCTTGTTGCTCCACAAAAACCCCAGTTTTAATCGAATTGCGTGTGTCATCCGTTACCTCAACATCGTTCAAAGGATGTTCAATCTCCTCCAAATCTCTGATTCAATTGCCCAGAGTTTCCATCGTTTCAATAGTCTTCTGAGAACTAGCAAGATGGTAAATCCTAGTCCATGCGTATGAGTTAACTCGATCAAGCTCATCGTAAGTCATATGAGTATCCCATTTGCACAGAAGTACGTGCATTGATTGCACCAGTCATGTGAGAAGGATCCAGATACGCTCTGTTTCCTCAGCCTCTTCGATAGTAAGTTTGAATGTGTTACTAGACAGCTCTTCAAAAAGGACCCTACAATTAATACCCCAATAGTCTATAACTACTTTGCGAAAAACTCCTAGGGGGAAAATACGAGTAGAAATCATGTTGGCTACAAAAACAGAATCGGTGTTCCTTGTCCTAACGACTGTTGTTTTAGTAGCAAGATATAAAATCACAAACTTCTTCAGAGTGTCATTATTAGTCTTAGCAAGGGGAAGTTTGTGATTGTTGATGTTAGACATGTTATAAAAGATAAGTGAACTGGTGATGAGATAGTACTAAAAAAGATGTTGAAGTGAAGGTGAGAATAACCTTCTTCGCAACTATTTTATATATATATATGCCAGATAATGTAGATGTAGTATATTGGTGTTGCCTAGGGTGTGATAAAAATAAGATTAAAATAAGCCAAGAAACTACGCACTCTCACCTTAGACAGGCACAGTACTGCAAGTATTACAGGACGTATGCAAGTTTTAGATAGTAAGTTGAGTTCGTTCTCAGGGACCTAAGTGTGTTATACGCGTGAGTAGGAATAACGAGTAAAAGTAAATAATTAGAAGACAGTAAATTAAAGGGAACAGATTTCGAAAATAGCAAATTAAACTAATAAAATAAAGATAATAAAATAAAAGATAAGAAATATGAGATGAGAAGTATAGCTCAGGTTTTGCTAGTATGCACTAATCCTTCTAATTCTATCTATAAATCTAGTTAATAAGGGAGAATATTAGCTCTTGGTATACTTAGTCAGGATTCTAAATTCCCATACCTTAGACCTAGAGAGCGACTAAGGGGGCTACGACACAACCAAGAAGTGATTTCAAATAGGGTTATCAAACGCTACTAAGGCCCTAAGTAAATACTCCAATCATTGGTGATATGGTGATTGAAACAAACCCTAATGACTATCTAGTTAGAATCATGTTTGTCAGAACTAATATCGACACTAGACATTATGTGGTGGTTCAATAGTTAAACACCCTGTCAAGGAGACCATCTAAATACTATTAAAACAATCCTAAAGTGATCAGTTCTATGAAAGACATTAAATCAAAACACATAAACAAATATTAAGTAAGAAGCTAATATCATATTAAAACATATAATTCCCAAAGAAACTTAGATAGAAGAATTAGAATTCATAGATTATACATATGCAAAACCCAAGCTATGGGGAGTTTAGTTCATACCTGAAGGAAATAAACTAAAAGAAATTACAAAAGACATCATCTTGCTCTCTAAAATAAATTGGAAGAATAAAACCTTAAGAACTAATTACTATGAGGCAAGGGTGATTTACAAGTGATATAAGGGTGTATTTATAGGTGTTTAGAAGACCTAATTCGTTTTCTTGAGGAAGAGGTAAGGTATTGGACTTCTAGCCCAACTCAAATTCGTATGGAAATAAAGATAAACACTGATGGACCGTTTTGAGCATATCTTCTTCGTTATTGGTCGGTTTGAACTCCATAAGATACCAAAAGAATCGAAACAGAATTATCTCTGTCCCTATGAAAGGAAATTACCAAAATCGGCCTATTTCTTAGGTAAAATCGCACATCTTTAGGCGTGTACTGCAGAATCCTAGATTAGGCAGCTTTTCCTTCTCCATCTTTTTAGCTTTTGTTTCCTTATCTCCAATTACCATGCAAATCTCTTTCCATAAGTTGTAGCCTTTGACTTGGACTCTAATTAAGCTCCATAATTATCTTTAAAGCTACACACTAAATAAAACAATTAAACCCAATATGCTCTAAAAATATTATTTTACTAAATCAAGACTCAAAATAGGAAAGTGCACTATTTCTCAAGAAAATCGACATTTATGACTTCTAAATCACTAAAAATGATGTCTCATCCTAACATTAATCTATCACAAATTAGGAGACATCATATATGTTTTTTTCTTGCGCGTGAATTAGTATATTTACAGAAAAAGATGACAAGTGGCATAACAAGTGTATCACCGTTAGAAGTAAAGCATAGAGAATGTAATTTTTCATGTAAATACTTACACGCCAAGTGCAACTTGAAATATAAAGTGTATACCAAGAGAAGCTAGATCGACTAACCTTGAGAATTGGATAAAATATTCAAGTAGAGGGGACATACATGCTAAAAGATGCATGATTCTGATACTATATATTCTCCTTATGATTCCCAATGTATCAGAATTGAAATTCAGAAAATATAATAACATTTCTAATATCCTTGATAAAGATATCCATGCAAACCCTCCCCTTATTATAATGTTTCAACTTCCACGGGAGAAATAAATTGCCTACACAAATGGAATATTCCAAATAAAATGAGCCTTGACATTCATGTGAAGAAGAGTGTATATACTTCAAAAATATATAAGTGTGAAACAAAATAAGATCTGATAGAAAATGGAGAATCTTTAGATATCTGACAATACAACAAGAAAAGTCATCCCTTTCTTTAGAGAAAAGACATACCAGTCTTGTATTATCGAAGAGGAGAAAAATAATCTGCTTCCGATATAAGAATTGCAGATAAAGAATGTTGGAACACTTGAAAGTCAAAGATGGAAGTTTGGTTCTTTTCCTTTCCCACATCGGTGGTGTAAAGTGATTTTTACCTACTTTTATACTTAGTGATTTCAACTTAGTCCAAAGATCCACTACACATGCACATGGCAAGGCAATGATCCAAGCCACACGCGCGCACCACCACCCACCCGCCCGGCCCGGCGTGGGTCGTGGGTCGTGGGGAGTTTGGGGAGTCAAAAAATGAAAAATGAAATGGATTTTGTACCAGCTCTTATAGTAGTGGTTGTCTACTCCACTTAAAACGTAGAGACAAACCTCCACCAATCTCGCACGCGTCAAAGTTTGTCAAATAAAAACGTGGGAATATCAAAGGAGTCAAATCGGTGCATTAAACTCCAGCAGCTGTTACATCACGTGGGAAATGAAAATTGGATAGTCAAAACAAATCAGTTACAAGGATGTGGGGGTTACAAGGCAATCAAAAACGTCAACCAATTAAGTCAATTCCGGGAGGGAATCGTGGGACTTAATGGGGACGTTTCTGAAGGCTTGGGTATTCCACTTCTCACCCCTATATAAAGAGCTCTCCTTCCCCTCTCCACAGCTACGAAATACACTTAAGGAAAAACACTCTGCCTCACCACCTCTCTCTATATTTTTCCTACCTGCGTAGTAGTTCTGTTAGAGATACCGGTCACGCCGGAATATCTTTTTAACAACGGTGACGATTGTTTGTTTTCCTTTTCCGTGTAAGTGTATCATCGTTTCTTATTTCCGTGTAATGTTTTAATTCGATTTTTGTAATCGTTATTTCCGTGTAATTGTTATTCGATTGTTGTAATCGCATTTCGATTTTTGTAATAGTTAGTTTCTTTCAAAAACATTTTTCTTTTCATTTGTTTTTCGGAAACCATTTTCTCTTGTAAAACTGGTGGTTATTTAATATAACAATTTAAAAAGATATTCATTTTCTTTTCCACCGGTTATTTTTGAAAATGGCTCTTCCTATTTCGGCTGTTGGTTCTTCTTTGAACACTAAGCCTCTTCTCGACGCAAACAAGTTGGAACCCCTTAATGGTTCTAACTATAAGCGTTGGGCGCAAAAAATAATGATATGCCTTGAATAGTATGAACTCGACTTTTCTATAGTCGAGGCTCCTCCACTTTTGGAAATTGGAGCCCATACTGAACAAGAGCTAGCTAGGCATGCTGCCCTCGAATCTAGGTTCAAAAGAGCTAACACCATGGCTCGGGGCTGGATGCTGAACAACGTTACTAATCCCATCTTTGAACTCCTTGCCAAAGAAAATTCGGCAAAGGTCATATGGGAAACTCTCGAGAAGAAATATGGGGCTGATGATTCGGGTAAGAAAAAGTACGTGACTGGGAATTGGTATAACTTTAGACTTACGGATCAGAAACCCATGACTGAACAACTCCATGTGTACGAGAACCTATGCGCGGAGGTTATCGCCGAAGGCATGAAGATGTGTGAAATTCTTCAAGCCAACATTTTGCTTGAGAAATTTCCCCCATCTTGGAGTGAATACCGCAACCACCTCAAGCACAAAAAGAAAGAAATGACCCTCCAAGAGCTCATCAGCCACATCCAAGTCGAAGAAGCGAATCGACTAAAGGATAAGTCAATCTCTTTCCCTTCTCATTCCTCCAAAGCTAATCTAGTCGAAGGTTCTGGACAAGGTAACAAAGACAGGTTCAAAGGGAAGGGAAAGCAACAAGGGTCCAACAAATCTAAGTCTGGGGGAAACAAGAATCGCGGCAACTCCAACAAACAAGGTGGAGGATTCAAGATCTCTGGTAAGATTCAAAAACCTAAAGGGGCCTGTTACTGTTGTGGCAAAGAAGGCAGAAAGCTTTTGAATGTCCCCAGAGAGCTGGCCAGGGTCCCAAAGCTGGCGCGAATCTGACTGAGACCGAAGAAATCATCGCTGCGGTAATGGTTGAGGTAAACTTGGTAGAGAATAAGAGCGAGTGGATCCTTGACACTGGAGCTTCTCGCCATTTCTGCGCAAACAAAGCCTTGTTCAAGAAATTCGAAAAAGCAACTGATGGTGAGTGTGTGTACTTGGGTGACTCTTCCACCGCTACTGTTCTTGGGAAAGGTCAAGTTCCCCTCAAACTCACCTCTGGTAAGACTCTTGAACTTAATGATGTTCTCTTCGTCCCCTCTCTCCGTAGGAACTTAGTTTCCGGGGCTCTCCTTAATAAAGTTAGTCTCAAACTTGTCTTCGAGGGGGGTAAAGTCATTATCACCAAAAATGACGAATTCGTGGGGAAAGGGTACCTTAATAATGGCTTGTTTGTTTTAAACACTGTAACCCTTAATGAGAATGCATCTAATTCCGCTTATATTGTTGAGTCCGTTCAAACGTGGCACGGTAGACTAGGCCATTTAAATGTTGCGTCTATTAAAAGGCTTAAAAATCTTGGACTAATACCCGTTAACAACGTGGATGACTTTGAAAAATGTCAAATATGTGTAGAGTCCAAACTTGCGAAAAAAACCTTTTAAATCCGTTACCACGAGACAAACCAAATTACTTGAATTAGTTCATTCGGACTTAGCTGATTTTAAAAACTCCGCTAGTAGAGGAGGAAAACTTTACTACATAACCTTCGTAGATGACTACTCTAGGTTTACTAAAGTGTATCTTCTTAAAACTAAAGATTAGGCGGAAAATGCGTTTTTAAAATATAAAGCCGAAGTTGAAAACCAACTAGACTGTAAAATCAAACGACTTAGGTCCGATAGAGGAGGCGAGTACAGTTCTAATTCCCTTAAAGAGTTTTGTGAAACAAACGGAATTATCCACGAACTAAGTGCCCCTTATACACCCCAACAAAACGGCATAGCAGAAAGAAAGAATAGGTCCCTTGAGACTATGAATGCCATGTTAATAAGTTCGGGTTTACCAAACAACATGTGGGGGGAAGCTGTCTTGTCAGCCTGTTATGTACTTAATAGGGTACCACATAAATCCCTAGAAAAGACCCCGTATGAAATGTGGAAGGGTTTTCCACCAAACCTGAAAATTTTAAAAGTGTGGGGGTGCCTAGCCAAAGTCAAACTACCTGATTTTAAAACTGTCACCGTTGGTTCCAAAACCGTTGACTCAATTTTCATAGGGTACACTCAGAATAGTGCGGCTTACAGATTCTTGTCATTAGAAGACAACTCTATTTATGAATCTAGAGACGCTGAGTTCTTTGAACATGTTTTCCTTTTGAAAGATTTAAATACTGTCAATACTTCTTTACCTGTTGATAATTTATCTACTAATGATGTGGTACCTCTTTGTGATGTTTTTCCTAACCCCTCCACTTCCATGGAGCCTAGTAGTATTCCCGAGGAAGAACCTAGGAGAAGTAAGAGGCGCAGGATCGAGTCTAGCTTCGGCCCTGACTTTATAACAGCCTTTATAACAGAAGGTTCTCACATTGATCTATTAGACGAACAGGTAGTCAATTGCTTCCTCATGGAGGATGACCCAAAAACTTATGATGATGCTTTAAAATCTATAGATGCTAGTTTTTGGAAAGAGGCTATTAATAGTGAACTTGAGTCAATTAAAAGTAACCATACATGGGAATTAACCGACCTACCTAGGGGTAGCAAAGCGATTAGTAGCAAATGGATTTTTAAGAAAAAATTGAGACCCGATGGCTCAATAGAAAAATTCAAAGCCAGACTTGTTATTAAGGGCTTCACCCAAAAGAAAGGTCAAGATTACTTTGACACCTATTCCCCAGTGACCAAAATTGCCACGATAAGAACCCTTATTGCTTTAGCCGTTATTCACGAACTTGTAATACATCAAATGGATGTCAAAACCGCGTTCTTGAACGGATATCTAGATGAAGAGATCTACATGGCTCAACCTGAAGGGTGTGTGGTCCCTGGTCAAGGGGACAAAGTGTGTAAGTTGAAAAAATCCTTGTATGGTTTGAAACAGGCACCGAAAAAATGGTATGAAAAACTAGATAGTACTCTCATTTCATATGGGTTTATAGCTAACACTTCTGATTCATGTGTTTACTCCAAGGTAACAAATTCAGAGTGTGTTATCATCTGCCTTTATGTAGATGACATGCTCATTTTTGGTACTACTATTCATATTATAAATGAGACTAAACGCTTCTTGTCTTCCAGATTCGACATGAAAGATATGGGAGAAGCTGACGTAATACTTGGGGTAAAGATCATTAGAAGCAGTAATGGTATTACCCTGAATCAGTCTCATTACGTAGAAAGGATGCTGAAGAAGTTCAATTCCTTTGAAGTAACGCCTGTAAATACTCCTTATGATTCTAGCATTAACTTATCCAAACATGTTAGGGATGCTGTATCCCAAAATGAATATGCTAAAATCATAGGAAGTGTAATGTTCTTAATGAACTATACTCGACCCGATATTGCCTATGCCGTGAGCAGACTTAGTCGCTATACTCATAACCCAAGTAGTGACCACTGGGTTGCACTTCGCCGTCTATTGAAATACTTGAGGGGTACCATCGATCTAGGCTTGCACTATAACAAATTCCCTGCAGTCCTTGAGGGTTTTTGTGATGCAAACTGGATCTCTGACAATGACGAAGTAAACTCCACCAGTGGTTATGTGTTCTCCTTAGGGGGAGGTGCTGTATCGTGGAAGTCTTCCAAACAGACTTGTATAGCACGCTCCACCATGGAGTCTGAGTTCATAGCACTAGAGTTAGCTGGGCAAGAAGCTGAGTGGTTGAGAAGTCTCTTATCGGATGTGCCACTTTGGGAAGGAAGTGCCACACCTGTATGTATCCACTGTGATTCACAAGCAGCCATTGGAGTCGCTCATAATAGCGCCTATAATGGGAAAAAGAGACATATTCGCATCAGACATGGATCAGTAAGACAATTACTGAAGAATGGTGTGATAGCCTTGGAATTTGTACGATCAGAGGAGAATCTAGCTGATCCGTTCACCAAAGGCTTGACCAGGAGACTAGTCCTGGAGACGTCGAGGGGGATGGGTCTAAAACCCATTTAAAGGGAACATGTGACTAATGAGTCAATGTGATTTCCCCATCCCTAAGGCTCAAACCCAAATCGTCTTGTTCATAGCCACTTGTGGTGGTCCTTTTGAGAAGGACTTGATGAAAAAGGCGTACCGAGTGTTGAAACTCACATCTGGATTCATAGCCTTTATGGTGGTCCTTTTGAGAAGGACTTGATTAATTCAAGGGTAACTTTGAAACCCAAATATTCATGGTAGAGTGTTGAGGAGACGTCCTAACACCACTCTCAAATGAATAAATCTACCATGTTCATAGCCCTTAAAGGGTGGTCCTTAGAGAAGGACTTGATGAACCAAAAGGTAATGTTAGAGGGAACCATAACCTTGAATCGGGTAGAGTATGTGCTGTGAGGGTCTCGATCGATAACCGTTAAAGTTCAAGAGTAAGTTCACTTAAACGGAATTCGGTGGTTGCCTCACTTCACTACGTGTCAATTCAAATCGCAAGATATTGACACTTAAGTACAATTCACCCATTCTTCTTTTTGGAACCTTCTCTCCAAACCTTTTGTTGACATTTCAAATGTGTGGGGGATTGTTGGAACACTTGAAAGTCAAAGATGGAAGTTTGGTTCTTTTCCTTTCCCACATCGGTGGTGTAAAGTGATTTTTACCTACTTTTATACTTAGTGATTTCAACTTAGTCCAAAGATCCACTACACATGCACATGGCAAGGCAATGATCCAAGCCACACGCGCGCACCACCACCACCACCACCCACCCGCCCGGCCCGGCCCGGCACCGGAACCGGCGACGGCGACGGCGTGGGGCGTGGGGCGTGGGTCGTGGGTCGTGGGGAGTTTGGGGAGTCAAAAAATGAAAAATGAAATGGATTTTGTACCAGCTCTTATAGTAGTGGTTGTCTACTCCACTTAAAACGTAGAGACAAACCTCCACCAATCTCGCACGCGTCAAAGTTTGTCAAATAAAAACGTGGGAATATCAAAGGAGTCAAATCGGTGCATTAAACTCCAGCAGCTGTTACATCACGTGGGAAATGAAAATTGGAAAGTCAAAACAAATCAGTTACAAGGATGTGGGGGTTACAAGGCAACAAAAAACGTCAACCAATTAAGTCAATTCCGGGAGGGAATCGTGGGACTTAATGGGGACGTTTCTGAAGGCTTGGGTATTCCACTTCTCACCCCTATATAAAGAGCTCTCCTTCCCCTCTCCACAGCTACGAAATACTCTAAAGGAAAAACACTCTGCCTCACCACCTCTCTCTATATTTTTCCTACCTGCGTAGTAGTTCTGTTAGAGATACCGGTCACGCCGGAATATCTTTTTAACAACGGTGACGATTGTTTGTTTTCCTTTTCCGTGTAAGTGTATCATCGTTTCTTATTTCCGTGTAATGTTTTAATTCGATTTTTGTAATCGTTATTTCCGTGTAATTGTTATTCGATTGTTGTAATCGCATTTCGATTTTTGTAATAGTTAGTTTCTTTCAAAAACATTTTTCTTTTCATTTGTTTTTCGGAAACCATTTTCTCTTGTAAAACTGGTGGTTATTTAATATAACAAAGAATGCCACTTGTAAGAAAGTTCTTGATTCTTCTTAAAAAAGAATTACTAGCATAGGATTTGATCAGATATTCGTGACATCTATAGCTACAACTTGAAAAAATGGAAAATATAGAATTGTGAAAGTAATATTCTTGCATACGTTGAAAAAGAGGAATACTAGCAAATATATTGATAAGATGCTCCTTAGAGTAGGTTGTAGATACAATAAAACAAGCTAAGATAAGCTGCATGTGGGTATCGAGCCAAAATTGTATACCAAAGCACAAAAAAATGCCAGCACATGAGTATGTAAGAGAAACAATTTGTAATAAACCATCCCGAAAAGCCCAAGTAAATAAGATCAAATAGGATTAATTAAAACCTGGTATTGACTAAGGTTTGATAAAATAATAGATAAATAAGATGCAAATAAACACCCTAGCCTAAAATCATTACTCACTGCAAGTATCACGGGTCGTATGCAAGTTTTAATGATAAATAAGATTCGTTCCTTAGAGATTACGAAAGTTAGGAACAACTTATGCAATATAAAGTGCAGATAAGAAGGCTAGAAGAATAATACACTGTAAATAAAAGACTAATGAAATATCTGTTTGATTTTTGAGAATCTAAACAATTAACTAAATACAAAGACATAAATAAATAAAGAGAAACAGATAGTATGAGAGTTTAGCTTGAGATCTAGCAAGTAATCCCAACTAGCCTATTGTTTATTATATCATGTAAGGGAGAATTGTGTGATATGCAATAGTCAGGATTCTAAATTCCTCCTAACCCCCTTCTGGGTGGACTTAGGTGGCGACCTAAATTTTACCAGGGGACTTATCTAAGGTGGTCTTACGCCACTAGGTTCTTAGATGAGACGGTCATGCGCAATGATCGGTGATTAAATAAGAAACCCTACTAACTATCTAGTTAGGCAAGCCTTCCGGATCACTACCGCACACTAGACGTTTATGTGGTGTTTCAATAATTAGACACCCCTTCCTAGTGACCCTCTAACTACTATTAAGGTAATCCTATACGTTTGCAACGGCAAGAACTACAGACAATAAATCAAAGCACATAAAACAGAGAATAAAACACTAATATCAATTTAAATGCGAACATCCCAAATTAAAATAGATGTAGAAAAAGTCTAGGGTTCATAGCCATATGCTAAATCTCAAGATATGATAGAATTAGTTCATAGTAGAGAAAGAAAATAAAACAATTACAAATTTGAAGGATTGTGAAGACACGATTTGTTGTCCAACTCCTTTTGATCTTCTCTTCTCCTGTTGTAAGCTTCCTCTTGGCCTAAAGGCTGGACAATGATGATTTCTAATGATAAGAGGGTGTATTTATAGGGTTTTAGTAACCCTAGCTCGAAATCTTGGAGTAGAGTGCAAGTAATAGGACTCTTTTCCAAATCAAATTCGTTTCCTAAAATATAGGAGAAGGGAAAAATTGATACTGACTTGTTTTGGTCGTAACGTCTTCATTTTTACTCCAATTTTTTCCCACTTTATATCGAAACGACCACGTCAAAAAGATTTACAATTTTTCTGTAGACCAGTCCTCCAAATTACCAACTGATGTTGAGTTATCTTCCTTTTAATGGACATGGCTGCTGAAATTCAGATTTACTTGACAACTTTTCTTTTCTTATTTTATCTTTACTTCCCTTTATCTTCAATTTCCATCTTTATCTTCTTTCCTTTATCTATTGGAAGTGATTTGACATCTAATTAATTTCCATATATATTTAAAGCTTCACATTAACACACAATTGAAACAAAAAACGTTCTAAAAATAATAAATTATCAATTCAAGACAAGAAATAAGAATTTATTAAAATATAAATAAAAATCTAATATTAAATAACTAAATACACCTAAATGATATCTCCAACCTAGATTAATTCATCACAAATATGGAGACATCAAGACCCCTAACTCAAAGTTGAATCATCCTGATACAATAAAGATAAGAACAGTAGGGTAGTCAAATAATAAACATAGAAGAAGAAAAAGAAGAATATAAAACAATGAATGATCCTAGAGCGAAATACCTAAAAAGTATCATGTAGTAATTCTAAAGAAATAATGCAAACGTACGCTTAATATACACATAATCAACAATCCATAATTTCAAGTTCCGATTAACTTCGCAATGCCAAAAGGAGATGTCTTCAACTCAGTTCCTGTTAATGGCTATAGGGTGATCATAGGTCCTAATATAGTATCTAATGGTCCACGCACATACACCTAATAGCTCCATTGTTCCTCTGCCAAGTAGTTATAAATCCTAAGGTCTTTATGGTTATAACGTGGCTTAGGGACGGTATGGTATATTTGGATAATAAAAGTGAGCTTTTGGCTCTCTCCTCACATTCCATCAACGAATCGACATAGAGCTTGAGTTTCACTCGAAGATGTTCTCACTCAACCCAATTTTTGATGCTTTGATTTGCATCCCCAAATAACCCAAGTAAAACATTTTCATGATGATATAATAAATTCCACTTTGCCGGTCTAAATATTTTTAATCTTTTTCATATATCACTTTTTCTTTTTGATATCTAGTTATAACTCTTTTTAATGTGAGATATCTTGCTACTTTTTCTCACATATATATTTTTATATTCATAACTTTTACTTCATTCAATTTTACCCTGGCAAAGGGTTACAATAATAAACTCATCATTATCAATAATGTCACAATTACAATTTCACAATCTCAATGTTTCCCAATGATGAAACCCATCACCCTAAACACAAGCTCTAAAACAACATGTCTCAGGTTTTGCGATTCGAGTGCGGGTCATATGGATAAGTCCTATAAACTAAGGGGTATGGCTTAAAATTTTGTTAAATAAAAGGCTTTAGAAAGGCTCATAGGGGCTAAGATGGGCTAATAATAATAATCAAATAAAAGAGTGAGAAAGCTAAAAAGACTTCAAGTGGCTTCAATATGAAAGAATTTCTATATTCACTTTTCTAACTACCAGATTTCGTTACTTTTTCACTTTTAGTTCATAGACAAATGGGTTTTCAACTACTTTCACACCGCACATTCTACACACCAATTAACTCTCCCTAAGTTCCAACTTGACACTTCTTATGCATTGCTCATTCATCTTCCCTATCTTTTACTTCCTGTTTGCATACATGCATACTAAACATATTTGTGACACCTTTCAAAAACATACTACTTACTATCATTCACTTAATTAAAGCATGCTCAATAGGTACATTCACTATATTCTATGCCTATTCAACCCTAAAAAATTTAAATTTTATGCAAAAACAGATAAGGAAAATGAGGACAATGAATCCCCACCCCAACTTAAAAGTGAGTCGTGTCCCCACGACTCGAAAAAGATTCAATAAAGCAATAAAATTTAAACTAACAAAAATATTGCACATAAAGAAATGGTATGGAAGAAAGAAAACATACTCTTGAGGCTATTGCCTCGTATGATCAGTATCCAAGATAGGATGTAGTGATTTCCTTGTATATAAACTTCTAGTATCACCAATTTCGCATTTCCTTACCTCCTCTTGTGATTTATCCTAATCATACAACCCTAGAAACCTCTTACTCATCTTCTCCAATTTTGTTCTCGAATATTTTTTCATGTGAAGGTGTTTGTCAAGGAATCTTTGCTTTATTGATAACTAATAGCGTCCTATAAGCTTCACTTCATCTTGGGTATAGGGATCATCATATGAAGAGGTTATGGTGTTTCCTCCTTGAAAGTGTAACTACTTTTCTCTTTGGTTTCACCATTGCATGCTCCTTTTTAATTACTTGACCTGTTTTACCTTTTAGCTGTTCCCAAACTAGTACCAATGTCATTTGAACTCTTTTTGATCTTACCCAATACCTTGCTTTGATTCTTCGTCTCCTTTATTAATATCTTCATTTTTTTCGTCATCACTTTTGACCCCCAACTCAAAGGTTTAAACACTCTTGAACTACCTTTCGATTATAGGTAATTAAGGTGTTATTTGGGTTAGGAAAGGTGTAAGGATGATGATTCTCTATGTGGGTGTGATGAACTCTTACCTGGATGATATGGGTTTCATGAATTTCGGAAGAAGATTTGCAATTTTTTGTTTTGTTTCTTGGATTCTAGGTGTTTTGGATTGAATTGGGTATTTGATTCTTGTTTATAGGAAGGTAGGGAATTTTTTTTAATATGAATCTATGGTTATTTGGTGATGTTTTGATGTGAGGTAGAGGTTTGATGAAGCTTTCATTTTAATGGAGTTTGGGTCTAAAAGTTTCATGTTTGGAAGGTTGGAAGAGGCTAGGGTTAGCTTTTATAAGGTAAAATATCAATTAGAGCTTAACTTCTTCTCTTCAAACTGATAGGCGCAGTGCACAAGGGATGAGGTGCGGTGTACCGGACTCAAGTGTTGAACAAAACCGTGGGCGCAAATTTTTGACACGGTTTTCTTAGGGGGCTCTCGGCAATATACCTGATTTTCAAACCGTTGTCACAGTTTTGACCTGGCGCGGTGCACCGGACCATCTAAGTGCTGCACCGCATGGAAGTTCTAGATAACACTGAAAAAATACGTTATTTATTTTACCTCTAAATCAGGTTTTCTACACTTCATTGGATAGATCTCGAAAAAGTACAGGATTTAGACTTGAGAAAAAGTGAATTCCGATACCCGAGTGCGAAGTTATGCTAATTCGAAATTTTTGTAAAAAATTTCACGCTGATAGGTGTGGTGTACCGTGAGTACTTGCGGTGTACCGCGAAATACTTCTGTCTAGCCCTTTTTAACTCCGAAAATTTTCCATATTTTCACCCCAAACTCGAACCCTTGCATACTTACACACCAAAAACACTTATAGCTTCCTTATTATTGTAATATGCTCTCAAAAACAAATAAACTAACTAAAAAGAAAAAAAGCATAAATACGTAATAACATGAAAGAATGTGGGATGTCTCCCAAGAACACTTTTGTTTAACGTTGTTTCGACGTGTTACCTCGGTGATTATGTCTTAACATCATCACCCCTGCAATGAATGAGCTTACCAATATCCACTCCGCGAAATTTGAATCCCCTACCTTTCACTCCCACAAACTTATCATATCTATTCTTTGTAACCATGAATGTCCCATCCAAGAATTCTTGGGTGTACGTGTTGATTTTCTTTGACTTATAGCATTACACTCCTCAAATAAACAAATCAATTCCTCAGTTTCTAAACTTAGTTTGTTAGAAAGAATGTCCTTCATAAATTTAAGATATTTTGGCATTCTCTTGAGAGCTTCTACAAACGGGATGGTAATATCTAACTTGCTCACCATGTCAATGAACTTCTTGAATTCTTTTTCATTGTTCTTGTTTTTGACACGTGATGGGAATGGTGGAGGAGGATGTGTATTGTTTACCACTAAACTCTTCTTCTTTTCTTATGTGTTCTCTTGGACACTCTTTGGTTCAATTACATCTTCGATTTTTTCTTCAATTGTTCCTTCAACCTCCTTAGGAGTATGGGTTGGTTCTTTTGGTTGTTCTGTTTCTTCCACTCTAGGCGGAGTTAATGTTTTCCACTTCTTAATTCAACTGCATGACAATCATCATCTTTAGGAGTAATAGTATCACCTTGGTAGTTTCCCTTTTGGACTTTTTTGGAATGCACTCTCCATTTATGAAAGAGTATTCTCGAGATTTTTAATGACCTTTGCTTGTGTTTGAAATCTTTGCTGACTTATCTTCATGTTCTCTTCAAACATTCCCATAAGTTCTACTATACTTGGATGCAAACTCGAAGGTTGTTCTTGTGTAGATTGTTGAGTTGAATAAGAATGTGGTTCTTGATAATAATTTTCATATTTTGGCGTTTGTTGATAGATTGGTTATGGTTGATAATAATGTTGAGGTTGAGTTTGATAATAGTTACCTTGATTTCAAACCCAATTCTGATTTTGTGGGGAATTATAATTAGTGTGACTTCCTTGAGGATGATAATAACCATTCAAGTAATGGTTTCCTTGATGAGACACGAAGGAAATCGAAGTTGGATTATCAATACAATTCTCCCATGAATGATTTCTTGCTCCACCACCAAGACATGAATGTAAAGTGCATACTAGATTTACTTGAGCAAATGAATTTCTCTCAAACAGTGCTTGCTCTTGTAATTCCTTAAGTTGTTGGGTTAATTCTTCGATCCTTAGAACTTCTAAGACATCTTCTTCTTTTTCTGATTTTATCGGCCAACTTCTTTCGGTATCAAGAACTCTTTCCATAATAGTAGGAGTTTCTTCAGGATCTAATAACACAAAACTTACATATCCTAATATATCTGCTCTTTCCTTGAACTCACTGTTGAGTCCTCGAAATAACATGGTTAGTTGATATTCGGGCGAGAAGACGTGGAATGGACACCTCACTTTCTTCTCATTAAAACGTAATCATGCTTCACCAACACGTCACCTTCTTCTTGCATAAGTTGTTCAAACCTTATCATATCTTTTAAGCGTCTTTAAATCGGATACAATCGATCTAGGAATTTGGTTCAACAGGAATTTGAATTTTAGGCTTTGGATTCAAAGTGTTTTGGTATGATATGGGTGGTTGAATCTTCTCTATAATGATGTGGAGAAAGGATTGGATGTGTTTTTATGGTGATTGGGTAGTGTTTTGATGTTTGGTGAACGTTTGATGAAGCTTTAATGGAGTTAGGGAAGGCTTGGGGAAGAAAGAGAGGCTTAAGGATTGAAATTTTCATGTAGAAACTAACCTCTTCTTTTAATTCCCGTAATATAACCTTTCTTTTTGGATCTGTCGGCGTCGTGCGGTGCACTAGAGGTGGGCTTCGGTGCCACATCCTTTCACATCACAAAGTCCCTAAAGAGAATATCCACGAAAAACCTGTGGATACTGAGCCAAACATTGAGTTTGGGGTCGGCCATGAAGTTTTATGGAAAGCTCACAAACCAGAGAATAGGCCACGAGGTTACCAAGACTCGTGGATGGGACAATTCATAGTCACTAAGGTTGTTTCAGCTAAGGTGATAGAGAGTAGGCCTAAGAAGGGCATTAAGCTGAGATTAACTGAGTTGTCAGCAAACTGCAACTTCACTAGAGCTTTGTCTGTTTTCTGAAGTCCAAGTCTATTGAACACGGACTTTGGCATAAGATTCACACCTGAACCCACATCACACATAGCTTTCACCTTGAGTGTACTATTTATTTTAATAGGAAGATTAAAGCTTCCTGGATCTTTGAGCTTCAATGGTAACGCTATCTCTACTTTTCTTGAGACTCTCATAGTCTCTTTCCTGGCTTCTACACTAGCTTCTTTCTCAGGAATAACTTGTGTGAATACTTTTTGCGGTGTAATCCCTTTCTTTGCAATCTCAAGCATCTGGGAGTTGATATTTCAGGAGTGTACGCCTCTACAAATGTCTTGAGTTCAATGTCAACCTTTGGATTTATATCAGGAATAGTTGGTGACACTGTTTGAAAAATGGGTGGCGATTCCACCTTTTCTTCTTCTTTCTTGTGCAAATTCTACTTTCAAGGCTTCTTCCTCTTTCTCTTTAGCTCTAGTAGCTTGTAACTCCATAACCCATATAATCTCTTCTTGCATATCTCTCATAAGCTGTATAAATTAATATTTTTCAGAAACATCACTCTCATTTTCAGAACAGTCAGAGTGCACGGGGCTAGACTTGGTTGGTTCTTCATCGGTTTTAGGAACTTCCACGACACTTTCTGCAGCATGTGGTACTTCCTTATTCGTTTCAATCTCAAGGAAAATAGCCTTACAAGGTTCGAACCCAACATTGGCATCACCTTCTTCGATAGCCTTCAATTCCTTCGCTTCCATAATATTAGTAAGAACTTTATTCATTTGTTCTACTTGTGTACCTAAAATCTGAATTGAAGCTTCTTGTTCTCTTCATTTTTCGTTTTGTGAATGCATATTAGTGGTCATAAGATCCATAAAAAAAATTCAATTGTTGATCACCCACAGCTCCTTCTTGAGGATATTGTGGTAAAGCCTTCTGAGCTAAAGCATCAGAATATGCATCATTAACGGGTTGTTATGGAAAAGCAAGTCAATTATAATTATGATTCTCATGATATGGAGCTTGACCTCTTGGTTTGAAAGAGTTATTCTGAGGACAAGCTTGATAATGATCTGGATTAGCGGCCCCTTTTGGATTTGAATACAACATACCTGGATGATTCCTGTTACCAAATTGATAATTTCCTCGGTTGGATATGAAATAGACAAATGCTGGATTTCCTTCGCACTATTCCCATGTATGATTTGTGACCCCACACTGTTGACAAACTTGTGTTTCTTGCACTACATTTGCTAAGGCTAAATTCTTCTACATCTCAAGCTTAATTTCTTTTATTTGATTCTCTAATGCAGCTAACTGAGCTGAGTTTGCAGTTTATGCATCCAATCGAAGCGTACCTATGGTGTTTCTAATAGGAGCTCGCGACAGTGGCCAAATCCTTTGTGTTTCTATTATGTTTTCCAAACCTTCGACAGCTTCTGTAGGATCCATGGACATAAAATTTCCCTTTCCAAGATTATCTACCCTCAGTCTACTTTCGGCATTGGTACCTTGATAAAAAATAGCTAATTGTAAAGACGGGGTGTAACCATGGAGTGGACATCTAGCTAACTTCTGTTGAAACCAAACCTATGCATCTCCTACTTCTTCTCCATTCTCTTGACAAAACTTAGCAAGCTCGCTCTGATCTTTGAGTCTCATACTCTTCGGATAAAAATGGTTAAAGAATGCGGCTTGAAGTTCTGCCCAAGTAGTAATTGTACCAGGTGGTTGTCTATCTAGCCAATCACCAGCTTTGCCGGTCAAAAAGAACAAAAACATGTGACAATACATTTGCTCGCATGTAATGCCTGGAGTAACATAGGCATCACAAATCTGCATAAACTTTTGAATCGCTCTTACCAGATCTTGAACTGCTGCACCACTATAGACTCTGAAATTCTGAAATTGGCTGAGCATGCCCGGATCGGGCCTGAACTTGATATTCCGGATCTCTGGAGGACGATAACCTAATGGTTGAACTTGAAAAGGTTCTCCCAAGCCAGGAAGATCTTGTTCAATTCTACTATTGTTTCTGTTATCTCCTAGTGGTGGTGGTTGTACATGGCCTAATAGACCAAGTGGTGGATCCATTAGTGGTGGATCTACTCCGTGTTGTTGTCCTTCTACCATCGCTCTTCGTAGCTCTTTCTCTTCTCTTAAGAGTCTGTTATAAGCCGTGAAACACCTTCCGGGTTCCGCAAGCATGCACTGTGAACCTGAAAGAGACTAAAGCAAACCGAAAGCGTAAATCTGGAAAAAATAAAAATAAAACTGAATATAAAAATTAACTATAAACTACTACAAGAAATAAATAACCCACCTGCTAACGAGACACATGTCCCCGACAGCGGCGCCAAAAACCTTGTGTCGCCTAGGGTGTGATAAAACTATGATAAATAAATACGAGAAACAATGCACTAATCACCCTAGACTAGCACAGTACTGCAAGTATTACAGGATGTATGCAAGTTTTAATGATAAGAAGATTCGTTCCCCAAGGACTTAAATGTGTTTAGACGAATTGGTAAATAAACCAGAGTAATTAATAATTAAAAGACAGAAAATAAATACAATTGATTGAGAGATTAATGATTAAACTAATTAAACGAAAAGATAATAAAATAAATATGAGATAAATAAGATGAGAGAGTATAACTTAGAGTTTGCTAGTATACACTAATCCTTCTAATTCTTTCTATCAATTTCAGTTTATAAGGGAGACAATAGCTCTTAGATATGTAGTCAGGATTCTAAATTCCCCCTATCCCCGCAGAGCGAACTAGGGTGGTAACCTCACAATCCCGAGGAGACTCAAAAAGGGTTATCTTGCGCCACCAGGGTCCTAGGTGCAGTCTTACCTACTAATGATGTTTGGTGATGAAAATAAACCTTAATGACTATCTAGTTAGGCTGGTGTTATCAGGACCAATTCCATGTACTAAACGTTTATGTGGTGTTTTTAATAATTAGACACCACTTCTGGGCGACCATCTAACTACTATTAGCAAAGCCCTAAATTGATCAGGTTTAAGGCAGACAATAAATCAAAGCACATAAATAAAATATATGGTTAAACAGCTAGAATCAATTTAAAACATATAATTCCCAAAGAAACTTAGATAGAAAGAAAATAGAATTCATAAATTATACATAATGCAAAATCCAAGCTATGGGAAAATTAGTTCATACCTGAAGGAAATAAACTAAAAGAATGATACATATATTTCATCTTGCTCTCTTCAATAACTCTAATGATGTATAAAACTAAGGACTAACTTATGGGAGGTAAGGATGAATTTACAAAGGTTTAAGGGTGTATTTATAGGTGTTTAGAAGACCTAATTCGTTTTATTGGAGTGGAAGACAAGTAACTTGGACTCCTAGCCCAAATCAAATTTGTAACCCTAAAATATAGAAAAGGTAATAATCTACCGCTGTTTTGTTTTGGCCGTAACTTCTTCGTTTCAGCTCCGATTGACGCATTCTTTATATCGAAACTAATCGTCACAGAATGCTCTATAACTTTGCTTTAGACTATTCGTCCAAATTTGATGTCTTACTATTTTTTCTAAATATTAGCCCTTAGGAGACATCACTTTAGGTGAATATTTGACTGATTTGATAGACTTTTATGCTTATTTCGTCATATTGCACTTTCTCCCCTTAGAATTAGACTATTTGCATTTTTAGAGCTTTTGTGCGTTAATTTGTTTGTTTTAGTGCAAAGTTAGTAGGTTTATGAATTCATGAAGAACCACTTCAAGGAGGAGAAGTGAGAATTAAAGTCTTAGATCGAGTGGAGGAGCTAAAGGAAAGAAAATAATTTCCAAGAACTTAATTAAAGAAGTTGCAGATCTGAAAGGCTGTTAAAGATCGCTGTTTTTGGGCTACTTAGAAGCAGATTTAGCCTTGGGTCGTGAAACATGGTTTGATAGCCTATTGAGTTAGGAAGTTTCTCCAAGTTGAATCAGCCCATTTGGATTTAAAGCCAATTTACTAAAGGCTGCACACCAGTTAGGGGAATTAAAAGAAGGAGATGGGCTTGAGCTTTTTATAATTTGACCTAATCCTCTTAACCTAAGCCCTAATCCGTTTTTATCACTATATAAGCTTATTTAGACCTCATTATTCAGCACCTCTCATTAAACCTTCATATTAAATCATCCTTAGAGAGAGCGTCAAGAGGAGGAAGCAAGAGCAGAAGTTGGAGAATATTTTTCCTCCAACAGCTTAAGTCAATTCCTCTATCTAGGTTCTTATTTTATTTCTGTTATTAGGAACATGTATACTATTGATTTCTTTATTGTTTTTATTTCAATTATGAGCTAAACCTTAATTACTTGAGAATCGCGTAATGAAACACTAGTTTATTTCATTAGTGTATTTCAATTTGGGATTTGTTTCTAGTTTGATTTAAATTGGGTATTTCATATTGCTTATTATTTTATATTAATTTCACTGTCAATTAATTAGCTAATCGGAGATAGGTCATAGTAATTAGGCTATTCACTAGTGGCGGTGATCATCTTGACAGGGGGTTTAATTACTGAACTAGATAATAAACGCATGGTGTTCGTCAATGATCCTGACGGGCTTGACTAACCGCGTAGCCAATGTGGTAAGAGACTAAAACCACCTGAACGTAGCTTATAATTGCCCTGACGGGGTTTGTAATACTGTAGGATAGTTCCTAAGTCTACCCTGACAGGAGTTAGGAAATAGTAGAGTCCCGACTAATCTAGAAATATCATTTCTGCCCTTAACGAAAACATTAATTACTTAAGGTTAGGTGATTCCCTAGTGAGACTCAAGTATAGCTCATATATGCGTCTTAGTCCTTTAGTATTTATTTTCAGTAATTTGTTTATTTGCTTCTAGTAGTTTAATAACTCAAAACCAAACAAATATATATATTTTTTTTTTAGTATTTCAATTACTACTACTTATTTATTGAACACTTGAGTTATACCAGTCCAATCTCTAAGAACGAAACCCGATTTATCGGAGTATTACTTGGACAACCGTACACTTACTGTATTGTGGTTCCTTTTATTTAAGTACTTAATTTTATAACACCCCAGGACCCACCATGTTTTTGGCGCCGCTGCTGGGGATTTATTGCGGTTATTTTATTTTGTGTTTAAGTTAGGTTGGTAGTTTTAGTTTTTTTTTCAGTTTTACGTTTGTTTTGTTGTAGTCTCTTTTCAGGTTTCTCTTTAGGTATGGAGAATTTCCCCTATCAAGAGCGAAATCCAACACAGAACTGGTGTATTCAACTGCAAAACATTATTGATAGAACAAACATCTTCATGGATTTGACACGAGGAAGCTTTAGAGATCATGAAGAGAGAGTCGGGAAGTTGGAGGACTCCCTCAATCGTTTCGTTAAGGTTACAATGGATAATGTAGTAAAGAGTGAGGCGAAAAGCGATGCCTCCATATCATAAGTGCAAAATATGCAACAACAACATCAATTGATGGAGCAACGATTGACGCAACTCACAGAAACAATTGAGAGGCTACAACAAGTACCATATATCCAAACTGGCCAAGGTACAAATATTAATCATAAGGCCAGTCAAGATAGAGATGTTCAGTTCGAAGTAGTTGAAGAAGAATCAACCAAGCTAAGCATAGATGAGACAGTTGTTGAGAATCGAGTTGAAGTTGAAAATAAATCTTGTGAAGGGAAGATGACATCCATGGAAAACCCAGCCAAGCCGCATTGAGAGGAATCAAAAATTGAAATCTTGGTTAGAAAAGAGATAGAAGAAGAAGATACTAGGATGGATTAGCCACCTAGTACTCCATTTATGTCACCACCCAATCCAAAACACAAATCATTCAAATGGTGAAATCGATAAAGCATTTGTAGAGGTGTGCAAGTAAGACAAAATCTACACCCAAGTGCTTGAAAGTGATACAATATAACTCAAACCGCAACAAGTATTCACAGAAGCTATTCCGGAAACAAATGAGAATGCGAGTGTAGAGATCGAGGTTGAAGACGTGGCCCTCATAACAAAAGAAAAGTCTGAAACCTCCCTTGCTTTGGACAAAACTCTAGAGGAGGTGCCACTTAAGTTCCCCATTGTTCCAGAAGTATGTAAAGAGGTTAAAGAGAAGGACCACCACCAACCCGTGAGGAAGAAAGCTAAAAATGAGTTTGGGGTCGGAACCACAGTTGCTTGGAAAGCCGCCAAACAAGAGAATAGGCCACGAGGTTTCAAAAAGGCGTGTATGGGACCATTTGTTGTTACCAGAGTGGTGACATCAAAATTAATAGAGATACGACCTTCGAAAGGTCAACAGCGGCAAATTGTAGACATACATAACCTCACCCACTGTTGGGGAGGCTACATACTCAAGGGATAATGGAGGTAACCCGTCAAACTTTAAATGACGTTAAATAAAAGTGCTCTTGGGAGACACCCTAATTTTTAATTGCTTTATTAGTTTATTTTTTAGTGTGTATTAGTTAGTTTACGTATTTTCTTAGTTGATATTGCATTATTGAGGAAGGTATTAGTGTTTTTGATGTTCATGTATTAAAGAAATCGAGTTAGGGAAGAAAAAAGAAATTTTTGGGTATACGCTGACCTGCTCGCCGGTATACCGCCCATACCGTCGGTAAGCTGGTGAGCCAAAATCCAGTGTCCAAGTGTTCACGCGTCGGGTTCTTTGCCGAGAGATGGATTTTCGAAAATTGCCGCACCGGTATGCCGGTAAGCCAAAAAGGAGTGCCCACGGGTTCACGAATCAGGTTTATTAACGAATCGAGTTTTTTCGAAGAGCAGCACCGGTATGCCGGCCATATCGGCGGTATGCCGGTCCGAGCCGCTAGAGAATTCTTTTTTAGGTTATAAAGAAGAGGAGGTGAGCTCTAGTCCGAATTTTCCAATCCTTAAGCCTCTCTTTCTTCTCCAAACCTCTCCCAACTCCATTAAAGCTTCAATAAACCTTCACCAAACATCAAAACACTACCAAATCACCATGATTTCATATCAAAATCCTTCCCTACATCGTTACAAAGAAGATTCAACCATCCAAATCTTGTCAAAACACCTAGAATCCAAGAATCAATAGCCTAAATTTTCAAAATTCATTCAACAATTTCTTAGACCCATACCAAGAAAGGATGAATACATCTTACCCACATAGAGAATTATCATCCTAACAGCTTTCCTAACCCAAACAAAGCTTGTTCCACCTATGATCAAAAGTTACAAATTTCAAGAGTGTTCAAAGCTTTGAGTTGGGGGTCAAAAGAGATGATGAAAAGAATAGAGATTTTATCAAGTGTTAAGGGGGATGAAGTATCAAAGCAAGGTATTGTGTAAGACCAAGAATAAATCAATTGAGATGGTACTAGTTTGGGAATAAACTACAAGGTAAATCAGATCAAGAGAATAGAAGAAAGCTAGCTATGGTAAATTCAAAGAGCAAAAAGGTTTCAAATTTCATAAGGAAGACACCACAACCTCTACAAATCGAGCATTCTTTGACCAAAGATGAGCAAAGCTTCTGGGACGCTAGTAGTTGTTGCCACAACAAAATATTCCTGGATGAACACCTTCACATGAGAGAGTATTCAAGAACAAAGTTGGAGAAGATGAGAAACAAGAGATCTCTAGAGTGTGATTGATTGGGATGGACCACAAGAGGATGTAAGGGAAAGTGAAATTGGTGATACATGAAGGTTGCATACAAGAAAATCACTGCACCCTATCTTGGGTATTAATCAAGCGAGGCAATAGCCTCGAAGAGTATGTTTTCTTTCTTCCTTACCATTTGTCTATATGCAATATTTGTTGTTTTACTTTATTGATTCTTTTCGAGTCGTGGGGACACGACTCATTTTTGTGTTGGGGTGTGGGGATTCGTTGTCCCTTATCTCCATTTTATGTGATTTACTTTAGAGAAATTTGAAATTTTGAAATTTTGAAGAGATGGATTAGATGTAGAATGTGTTTAATAGCTTGAAAGCATAAGCTTAGTAAGTTAATGATAGAAAGTAGTATGTTTATGAGCTGCTTTATTTTGTATGCTTTGAGTATTTGCAGGAAAACATACATTGATAGTAAAGAAAAGATTAGTTAGCAATGCGATAGAAAGTATGTTCAATCTCAGGGAGCCATGAGTGGTGTGTAGGTTAGGAGATCCAAGCTAGTTGATAAAACCATTAAATGAATGTGCTAAAGGTAAGAGAATGACGAAATTGCATAGTTAAGAAAGTGATTAAGGCGGTTCTTTCATAATCTCCTTGTTCCCTTTTAGCTTGTTTTCCATTTATTATATTATATATCCTTCTCAGCCCCTTCTAGCCTTTCTACATCCTTTTTATTAGCCACATTATAAGTCATGTCCCTTTAGATTTTAGGACTTTTCCATATGACCCGCACTCAAATTGCGATGCATAGACAATTGTTTTAGAGCTTGAGTTTGGGGTGGTGGGTCCACCATTATAGGAAATATTACTGGGTTGGGATTTTTGAGCTTCTTGAGTGTGCTCTATTCTATATTTTGATGAAGATTCACA
This sequence comes from Nemophila menziesii, assembly GCA_029959085.1. NCBI lineage: Eukaryota > Viridiplantae > Streptophyta > Magnoliopsida > Boraginales > Hydrophyllaceae > Nemophila > Nemophila menziesii. The sequence continues at coordinate 2,703,580 of JARWIR010000044.1, forward strand.
GGTTTATTATATTGTAACCCTTTGACAGGATAAGATTAAATGAAAAAAAGCTGAAAAGCATGAAAAGAAAAGAAAAAATATATTAGAAAATAAAAAACATGATATCTCAACATCAAAAAGAGAGTCATAGCTATACAAAAGAAAAAAATTGATATGAAAAGAATATATATTTGGACCGGCAAAGAGGAATTTTCATGTGAACATCTCTATGCTTTAATTGGGTTATTAGGATGCTAATTTGTGCATCAACAAATTCATTGGGTTGAGTGAGAACGTTTTATGAGAGTAACTCAAGCTCTAGGGCGATTCGTTGATGGCTAGTGAGTAGAGAGCCAAAATCTCACTCTAAATTATCCAAATATACTTATCATGCCGTCCCTAATCCAACATTACAACCTTAAAGACCTTATGATTCTTTGCTATGGAATCTAGAAGTGATTGAGCCATAGAGAGTAGTTAAGTGGATCTTTGGATACTAGTGAAGTTCGATGAACAATCTATAGCCTCCTTGGTGAACTGGGTAAAGATCCTCTCCTTCTTACATTGCGAAGCTAATCTAATCTTGAATTCAAGTTGTGTTGATTGTAGATATGACAAGTTTGCAGGTATGTAGTTTGTAAATATTATTAAATGAAATTTTCTGAGTAGTTGCTTTGAGTTTATTTTATATATTCAGCTATCTTCTTCTCACATGTGCTTAATTGACATAGCTGATATTTTAGAGACTTCCCTATGTTCTTATTTCTTATTGTATTGGGACGATACAACTTTGAGTTGGGGGTCTTGATGTCTCCCTAATTGTTCTAAATATAAGCTCTTAGGAGACATCATTTTGGGTAAAAAAATGGTCTTTTTATATAGTCTTTTGTGAATCGTAATATTCCTATTTCTTGACTTGATTTGATGAATTATTATTTTTAGAGCATATTTTGTTTAATTTGTGTGTTAATGTGAAGATTTAAAGATAATTTGGAAATAAATTAGATGCCAAATCAATTCTGGGGAGATAAGGAAATAAGATCTTGAAGAAATCGGGAGATAGAAGGAAACAGAGTTCAATTAGGAAAAGAAAAGCTGCCAAATAAATCTGAATTTCTGCAGCTACGTCTAACGCAGTGAAGATAACTCCAAATCCGAGACGATTCTGGAAGATCCCTTTTATATCTTTCTATGAGGATTCTTTTGATATTTTACGGGCCAAAAACGACCCAGTTTCGAAGCAGATATGGTCAAAACAAGTCAGTAGTAATTATCCTTATCTACTTAAGAATTTGAGTTGGGCTTGGACTCTATTACTTGGTCCCTACTTCAAGATTTCAACCTAACACCTATCTATATCAGTTCTAAACCTTATAAAATCATCCCTTGGTTGCATAAGCTTAATATACATACATAAATCATCATAGAAGCAATCAGGAGGATCTAGAGGAGGAAGAAGGAAGAGTTAGAGCTTAATTACATCAATTCAAAACTTCTCCATCTCTATTCTTTGGGTAAATTAGTATTAGATCTATTTTGTCTATGAGGTATTTCTAAACTATTTATTCAAGAGTTTTATTATGCATAATTTCTCTTTAGGATTGTAATATATGAACCGTTGATTATTGTTTTTCTGTTTTAATTTGAATCTGGGATTTTATTATTTAATTGAATATGTTCTTAATTTTCATTGACTATATTCTTGTGCTTGTTTACTATCATTGACGTCGCGAATCAGGGGTAGGTTTTAGTAATTACGCTATTCACTAGTGGCGGTGATCATCCGGAAGGGGGGGGGGTTTATTACAGAACTAGAATATAGACGCGTGGTATTCGTTATTGACCCTGACGGGCTTGACTAACCACGTAGCCAATTGGGTATAGATATTAATCATCTGAACATAGCTTATAATCGCCCTATCGGGGTTTGTAATACCGTAGGATAACTCCTAAGTCCACCCTGACGGGGGTTAGGAGATTATAGAGTTCTGACTATTGTAAAAATTCCCATTCACCCTTATTCTTAGGAATCATAGATTCAATAGGATAGATTCATACTTGCATCTCCTCATCTTATTTGCATAATTATTTATTACTTCCTTTATTAGTTAGTCATTTAGAAAACAAACTCCTTTGTTGCTTATCTTTTTAATTAAAACTATTTATTCTAATATTGAACACGAAGTTAGAATAACTACTTAAATGCCTGTGGAGACGATAATCCCGTATTTACTTATTTATTACTTGGAACGACCCGTACACTTGCGGTCTGTGGATCCTTTATTTCAGTACTTTTATTGCATTATTTTATAACACACCAGGAACCACCAAGTTTTTGGCGCCATTGCCGGGGATTTATTGCTAACCAATCTTGAGTTATGATCACTTCTATGGTCATGGGTGCTGGAATTTAGATTTATTTGGCAACTTTATCTTTCCATATCTTATCTTTTCTTTCCTTTATCTCCAGTTTCCATGCATATCTTCTTTCCTTTATCTCTTAGAATTGATTTGACATCTAATTAATCTGTATATATCTTTAAAGCTTTACACTAAATAAATAAATTAAACCAAATATGCTCTAAAAATAATAAATCATTAATTAAAGACAAGAAATAGGAAAGTGTAATAAATCATGGGAAAATTGACTACTAGACTTCCTAATACACTAAAAATGATGTCTCCAACTAAGATTAAATCATCACAAATGAGGATACATAATAATGATGTAAGGAAAGGATTCAATGTAAATTTATGGTGATTCGGTAGTGTGTTTGATGTTTGGTGAAGGTTTGTTGAAGCTTTAATGGATTTTGGAGAGGTTTGGAGAAGAAATAGGTGCTTCAGGATTGAAAATTTGTTGCTTTATACTAACTCTTTCTTCAAACCCTAATTTTTGTCTCTTTCCATTGGTGTTGACCGGTATACCGGTCATATAACCGGCTAGTTGGTCCCAGACCGTGTCGAATTTTGCGCGCACGGTTTTGTCCAGTGGTATGTCGGTACTGTACCTAATTCGCATACCGTGGTAACGGTTTTTGTCGCACTGGCATACCCTTCATCTCACCGGCTAGCTGGCCGATTTTTTTTTTCTCCTTCTTGAAAACTGACCTGATTTAGGATAGCGGTTTGGACCCCACCGGCATATACCGGTTATCTCACCGGCTAGCCAGCGGGAGGGTCAGATTTCTTTGTCAAATTTTTTTCTTTTTCTCTTGAACTCGATTTTCTTAATACCTGAACATCAAAAACACTAATACCTTCCTCAATAATGCAATATCAACTAAAAACAAATAATTTAAACATAAATTAAAGACATGAAAACATAAAAAATACGGGTTGTCTCCCATACAACACTTTTATTTAACGTCTTTCAAAGTTAGACGTGTTACCTCTATCAAGATTTGCGCATATAGCCTCCCAGCAACGGTCAAGTCTATGAGCGTCTACTAACCTATGTTTAATGCCCCTCTTGGGCCTGATTTCTATCACTTTAACTGAAACAACTTCAGTGACAATGAATGGTCCCATCCACGAGTCTTTGTGACTTCGCGGCCTATTCTCGGGTTTGTAGTCTTTCCATACAATTTCATGTCCGACCCCAAACTCACTCATTGGTCTAGTATCCACAGGGATTTCATGGATTTCTTCAGGGATTCGATAATGTGAAAAGCTGTGGGTGATATGAGCTGTGGGATCTAACTTCCTTGGTTTCTTACCGAAGACAAAGACTGTCTCAGACACGTTTTTAGCATGGAGGGTAACTGTTCCCTCCTGGAAGTTGATGATGCTTTGACTTGTGGCCAAGAACGTCCTTCCAAGTATAATTGGAACATGCTTATCTGCATCATAATCAAGAATAAAAAAGTCAGTTTGGATGGTGATATTGCCTGTTTGGACATGAATGTCTTCTACTGTTTCCCATGTCTTTGGAATTGAGCTATCCGCAAATTGTAACTTCACGGGAGATTTTTCTGTCTTCTCTAGTCCAAGCCTATCGAACACGGACTTTGGCATAATAAGCACACTCGGACCCACATCACACATAGCTTTCATCTTGAGAATACCAATGGTTTGAATAGGAAGATTAAAGCTTCCTAGATCTTTGAGCTTTAATGTTAACTCTTATTCAAATCTTCTCGAGACTCTCTCAGTATGAGGCACAGTCTCTTTTCTGGCTTCTACATTCTCTTCTTTCTCTGGAATAACTTGCGTAGAAACTTGTTGCAGTGTAAGCCTTTTCTTTGCAATATCAAGCATTTGGGCTTTGATAATTCTGGACTAGATGCATCTGCAAATGTCTCGAGTTCAATGTCAACCTTCAGAGTTTTGTTAGGAATAGATACTTACATTGGTTGAACAACTGATGGCGAGCCCACCTTCTCTTCTCGCACAGCAGGTGCAACTTCATCTTTCAGTTCTTTTGAGGATTCTTCCTCTTACTCTTTAGCTTTGGTAGCTTGAAGTTCTATAACTGATATAATCACTTCTTGCATATCTCTCATAAGGTCGATAAACTCGGATCTTTCAGATGAGTCTAAATCTTCAAAAAAGTCAGAGTCTTCGGGGCTAGAGTTGGTTGGTTCTTCTTCAATTTTTGGAACTTCCACGACAATTTCTGCAGCATGTTGTGCTTCCTTTTTCTCTTCTATTTCAAGGAAAATTTCTTTTCAAGCTTCTAACCCAACATTTGCATCACCTCCTTCAATGTCTTTCAATTCTCTTGCTTCCATAATATTTGTTAGAACTTTATTCATTTGTTCTACTTGTGTATCCAAGATTTGAATTGAAGCTTCTTGTTCTCTCAACTACTCCCTCTTGAGGATGTTGTGGTAAATCCTTAGGAGCTAAAGTATCGATATAAGAGTCATTGGTTGGTTGATGTGGAGGAGCAGGTCTATTATAATTCTGATTTCCTTAATACGGACCTTTACCTCTCGGTTGGTAAGAGTTATTATGAAGATAAAGTTGATAAGTACCTTGATTTGCGGCCCCTTGTGGATTTGAATACTGCATTCCGGATGATTTCTATTACCAAATTGGTAATATCGTCAGTTGGATATGAAATAAGTAGATGCTGGATTTCCTTCACACTCTTCCCATGTATGATTTTATAACTCACACTTTGGACAGCCTTGTGCTTCTTGCACTATATTTTTTTGATGCTAAATTTTGACGTATTTGTTGCATCTCAAGCTTTATCTCTTTGATTTGATTTTCTAATGATGTTAATTGAGCTTAATTATCAGTTTCTATATCTAAACAAAGTGTACCTTTGGTATTTGTAACAGGAACTCGCGAAAGTGGCCAACTCCTTTTAGTTTCTATAATATGTTCCATACCTTCGGCGGCTTCTGTAGGACCCATGGACACAAATCCTCCTCTTCCAAGATTATCTACCCTCAGTCTACTCTATGCATTGATACCTTGATAAAACATCGTTGACTTTAAAGATGGGGTATAACCATGAAGTGGACAAATAGCTAAGTTTTGTTGAAATCTCGTCCATGCGTCTCCTAATTCTTCTTCATTCTCTTGGCAAAACGTAGCAAGCTCCATCTGATCTTTGAATCTCATACTCTTCGGGTAAAAACGGTTAAATAATGTGGCTTGAAGTTCTGCCCAAGTATTAAGTGTACCTGGTGGTTGTCTATCTCGCTAATCCCCAGCTTTTCCAGTCAAAAAGAACAAAAACATGTGATAATATAGTTGCTTGCACGTAATGCTAGGAGTAATGTAGGCATCACAAATCTGCATGAACTTCTAAAAGCTCTTAACAAATCTTGAATTTCTGCACCACTATAGAGTCCAAAGCTTTTAAATTTACTAAACATACCCGGATCGGGCCTGAATTTGATGTTTTGGATCTCTAAAGGACGATAACCTAAAGGTAGAACTCGAAAAGGATCTCCCAAGCCTGGGAGATCTTATTCTTGTCTGATATTGTTCTTGTTATCTCCTACTAGTGGTACTCGAGGAATAGGCAACACCGTGGGGTTAGGATTAAGATTGATATTATCCCTTAGTGTTGGAATCAAATCCTCTTGTTCTGGCATTACTTTTCTTTGTTCTCGTTCTTCTCTCAAGCGTTTGTTGTAGGGATTGAAAACACTCTCGGGGTTCTCAAGCATACAGTAAAAGACCTGAACGAGACAAAAACAACCAAAAGCATAAATATGAAAAATAACTCAAAACTACTACACTAAAAATAAAAAACCCACACGCCAACGAGACACAAGTCCCCGGCAGCGGCGCCAAAAACTTGGTGTCGGCTAAGGTGTTATGAAAATAAGATAAATAAAGATGCAAATAAACACCCAAACCGAGCATGATATTCACTGGAAGTATCACAGGTGGTACGCAAGTCTTACTGATAAGTACGAATTCGTCTCAGGGACTTAGTGTGTTATACGAATGGATTTAGCAAGAAAGCGTAGTAATAAATAGTTAATGAATTTTAAGACAAGAAAAGTAAATATGAATGACTGTTAAGGAGATAATGATTAAACTAATTAAACTAAGACGATAAAATAAAATGTGCAAGAATGAGATGAGTGGGTATAGCTCAGGTTTTGCTAGTATGCACTAATCTTTCTGTTTTTTCTGTTAGTTAATAAGGGTGATGCTCTTATATAAGTAGCCATGATTCCATATTCCTCCTAAGCCCCTTCTGGGTGGACTTACGTGGCGACCTAACAATTACCAGGGGACCTAGGTAAGGTACCCTGCGGTGATTAAATATAAACCCTAATGACTATCTAGTTAGGCAAGCCCTTCTGGATCACTACCGCACACTAGACAATTATGTGATGTTTCAATAATTAGACACCCCTTCTAGGTGACCATCGAAATACTATTAGCACAACCCTAATTTGATCAAGATTAAGACAAAAGAACATAAAACACATACATGGTTAAGAAGCTATAATCAATTTAAAAGGTTTTTCCAAAGAAACTTAGATAGATGAAAATAGAGTTCAAAGATTATACATATTCAAAAGCCAACCTATGGGAAAATTAGCTCATACAAGAAAGAATAAAACTAAAATAAAGATACATATTGTCAACTTGCTTCTCTTGAATGACTTCTACGAAACTTAAGGTTTAGGACTGAGAAAGGATATGTTTACAATGTTAAGAGGGTGTATCTATATGTGTTAAAAGGCCTCTAGTTCGAAATCTTGGAGTAGAAGACAGGTAATTGACTCCTTTTCCAAATCAAATTTGTTTCCTAAAATGTAGGAGATAGGATAAATATTCATGTCTTGTTTCGGTCGAATCTCATTTGTTATTGATCTAATTCTCGCCTAATTTATATCGAAATGGCCGCGTTAAAAAGATATGCACTTTAATTAAATTTCTCCTCCAAAAGACTAGCTAATTTTAAGTTATTTTCACTTTAGTGGACGTAGCTGCTGCTTTTATCCATTTTCCATCCATATCTTCTTTCCTTATCTCTTTAGAATTGATTTAGAATCTAGTTAATTTCCATATTATTCTAAAGCTTCACATTAAGACGCAAATTAAACCAAATATGCTCTAAAATAATAATTCATCAAATCAAGAAAAAAATAGGAAAATATCAAAATATAAATAAAAAACTAATATTAATTACTCAAATAAACCTAAAATGATGTCTCCAACCTAGATTAATTCATCAAAAATAGGGAGAAATCAGCTTGAGATTAGCATAAGGGTATGCACCCTAGACGTTTTTTGTATCTATTTTAGTTTGGGATGTCCTTATACATTTAATTTAGTAGTTCTATCTCTGTTTTTATGTGCTTTGATATATTGTATGTAGTTCTTGCGGTTGCAAACGTATAGAATTACCATAGTAGTTGGATGGTCACCCGGAAGGGGTGTCTAATTATTGAAACACCACATAAACGTCTAGTGTGCGGTATTGATCTGGACGGGCTTTCCTAACTACATAGTCACTAGGGTTTGAGATTAACCACTGATCGTTGTGCATGGTCCCCTTACCCAAGTCCCCTGATAATTGTTAGGTCGCCGCCTAAGTCCACCCGGAAGAGGTTAGGAGGAATATAGAAACTTGGATATTGCATATCACACAATTCTCCCTTAGATGAATAATCCTAAAACAAGGCTGATGAGGATTACTTGCTATATCTCGAGCTAAACTCTCATACTACTTCTTTCTCTCTATTTATTTTCATGTATTTATTTTAGTAGTTAATTGTAAGAGTCTTAAAAACCAAATAAATATTTTAGAGTCTTTCTGCGTATTATTCTATCAACTTCTTTTATTGCACTTTATAAATTCATTATTTACATCAAACTTTTGTAATCCCTGCAAACGAATTCTACTTATCAACTAAACTTGCTTACGATCTGTGATACTTTTAGTGAGTAACATAGTGGGCTAGGGTGGTTAGTTCTTATAATATTTATATTGCTATTTTATCACACCCTAACCAAAACCAAGTTTTTGGCGCCTCTGCCGGGGACTACATTGTTAGTCCTAGTGTTTTTATTTTAATTAATTCTATTTTACGCTTTTTGTTTTTAGTTTTGTTTATTTTAGGTTATTCTGATGGAAAGTCCGAGAAGTCTAGAGCTTCCCATCTCATTCAGTGTGCAACCTAGAGTCATCCACACTCCAGAAATCCAAGCTACTAAATTCAGCCCCGATCCAGGCATGATAGAAAAAATTTCGAGCTATGGTCGATTTAGTGGTGCTGCACAACATGATATGTTTCGTTGTCTTCATAAATTCATGCATATTTATGACGCATATATAATCAAATATGTCACAAAGGAACAAATGTACTACGTTATGTTCCAATTCTTTTTGACTGGAAGTGCAAGGGATTGGTATGACTAAAAAAACCCCGATTCAATCCTAGATTAGGATACACTCCAAGAAAATTTTCCAGATCAATTTTATCTGATAAGTAGGCGCTTGAAAGACATGTTGGAGTTCAAGCAATTCGTAAAGGATAAGGGGGAATGTCTTGGTGAAACATTATTACATTTTAATGAAAATAAAACGAGGTGTCCATTCCACGTCTCCTCGCCCGAATATCAATTGGCAATGTCCTATGGAGGGCTCAAAACGAGTCCAAAGCAATGGTAGATAACTTAGGAGATTGAAGTTTTGTGTTATTAAATCCATAAGCTGCTCGTATCACCATGGAAATAGTTATTGAAACAGATTGGCGTTGGCTATTAGAGAATGAGGAAGAAAATTCTTTAAGAGCAACAATGGTCAAGCAACGCAGCTAACAACTCAAAGAATTACAATCACGTTTAGAGAACAGTTTCATAGTCTAGGTGAGCCAGATAGACACAATACATGCATGTCCTGGTTGTGGACAGAGTACTCATCTGTGTGAGAATTGCGTTAACAATCTAGCCTTGATTTCCTTTGTATTTCATCAAATTATACCAAAAATGCTCTAAAAGTAATAAATCTCCAAATCAAGTCTATAATTGAGAAATTAACAATTTATAGGCAAAAAAATCCCTCAACAAATAATATAATGCACATAAAATGATGTCTCATAAATAGATTAATATATCAAAAATATGAAGACGTCATGACCCCCAACTCAAAGTTTTATCGTCCCAATACAATAAGAAATAGGACCAATAGGGAAGTCTCTAATGTGTGTGTGTGTATATATATATATATATATATATATATATATATATATAAGCCAATTAAACACCATGGAAGAAGATAGAAGAATATGACTAATAATAATAAAGCAACTACTTAGCAAGTTTCATGTAATATATTTTACAAACTAAATCATCTATATATACTTTTCATACAAACGATCAACATGGTAAAAGTTCAATACTGGATTAGCTTTCCAATGTAAGAAGGAGAGGTCTTTCACTTAGTTCATCTATGGAGGCTATAGATTGTTTATCTATGGAGGCTATAGATTGTCCATCGATCCTAACAAAATCTCTAATGATCCATCAAACTACTCTCTATTAATTTTCTCCTAGAGCACATAGTTAAGAATCATAAGGTCTTTAGCATTGTAATTTTAGGCTTAGGGACGGTAGGATTGTATATTTGGATAATGTAGAGTGAGCTTTTGGCTCTCTCCTCACTAACCATCAACAAATCTCCATAGAGATTGAGTTACTCTCATAAGATGGTCTCACTCAATCCAAGATTTGATGCACTAATTACCATCCTTAAAAACCCAATACAATATCTAGATAATCACATAAATAATTCTATTTGCCGGTCCAAATAATATAATCTTTTTTATGTCAATTTATTTTCTTTTCTTTTGTAAGTTAGCTATGAATCTCTTTTTTCTATGAGAAATCATGCTGGTGGGTCTTGGGGTATTATAAAATAATGCAATAAAAGTAAAGGATCCATAGACCGCAAGTGCACGGTTGTCCAAGTAATACTCCGATAAATCGGGTTTCGTTCGCAGGGACAAATAGTTATAATACTGGTATTAATCAATTAGTAGAAGTAATTATAAAACATAAAAGTAAAATTATAAGATTTTTGTTTGGTTTTGGTTAAGAACTAATGATGCAATAAAATAAAGTGTTAAAAAGATTAACTCAAATACAATAATGAAAGTAAATGAATTAGACGCAAGATGAGAAGGGTATTTGAGTCTCGCAAGGGTTTCACCTAAATCTCTATGATTAATGCTTCTATTTAAGGGTTAAACTGGTATTATTGTGTTAGTTGGGACTCTAATATCTTCTAACCCCCATCGGGTGAACTTAGGAGTTATCCTACGGTACTATAAAACCCGTCAGGGCGATTATATCTACTTTCAAATGGTTCAGTCTTTTACCGCATTGGCTGTTTGGTTAGTCAAGCCCGTCAGGGTCATTAACGAGTATTACGCGTCTATTACCTAGGTATGTAATTAAACCCCGGTCAAGGTGATCACTTCGCCACTAAAGTGAATAGCCTAATTACTCTAACCTATGTTTGATTCATGACTTCAAAAATAGTAAACAAAATTAAGATAATAGCCAACACAAAATACCGAATTTAAATTAAATAATTAAATCCCAAATTCAGAAAACACTAATTAAATAGATTAGGTCTTAACCCATAATGCAATTTTCAAGTACTTAATGGTTTAGCTCATGTTGAAACTAAAATCTGAAAAGAAAATAAAATAAGACATTGATGTCTCCTCATTTGTCATGAATTAATTCTAGTTGGAGACATCATTTTAGGTGTATATATTAGAGTACAGGTCGATTTTCTCATGATTTAGTACACTTTCCTATTTCGTGTCTTGAATTAATTATTTATTATTTTTAGAGAATATTGGGTTTAATTTTTTATTTAGTGTGTAGTTTTAAAGATATATGGTAATTAATTAGAGGCCAAGTTAATTCTAAGAGATAAAGGAAAGAGGATAAACATGGAAATTGGAGATAAAGACAAGAATTATGAAAAAGGAAAAGGAAATGATAAAGTTGCCAAAAAATCTGAAATCCAGCAGCTACGACCACAAAAAGGCTTATATCTCACGATTAGATGGGAATTTTGAAGAATGGTCTACATAAAAGTTAAATATATTTCCGAGAAAATCATTTTCGACTATTGGAACGCGTTAAACGGATACGTATTGAATTGGTTACGGCCAAAACAAAACAACATCAAAATCTTACCTTTTATAGATTCTAGGGTTATGAATTTGAGTTGGGCTTGGAGTCCAAAACCTACCTTATACTCCAAGAAACGAATTAGGTCTTCATATACCCTATAAATAAACCCTCTTATAATTAGAAAAGCATCCTTGGCAACCCTTAAGCCAAGAGGAAGCGTACAACACAAGAGAAGAAGTCTGGAAGGAGCTGAACACCATATCATATTTTCTTCAACCTTTAAATTTGCAATTTCTTTCCTTTCTTACATTAGTATTAACTAAATAATTTTATCTTGAGATTTAGCATATATGTATGAACCCTAGTTTTTCTATCTGATTTGGGATACATCGTATTTAATTTGAATTCATGTTTTATTCTCTGTTTATGTGTTTTGATTTAATGTCTGTTTTCCTTGCGGTGCGCAACGTATAGGATTACCTTAATAGTAGTTAGATGGTCACCCGGAAGGGGTGTCTAATTATTGAAACACCACATAATATCTAGAACAAGGCTTAGACCTGACAAATCAGTCTAACTAGATAATCTATAGGGTATGTTTTCACCACTATCATCATGCATGGAATTGAATTGCTTAGGGCCTTGGTGCGCTTGATAACCCTAAGTTTAGGTTGCCTCATGGTTGTGCCGTATCCCCCTTAGTCTCTCTCAAGGTCTAAGGTATGGGAATTTAGAATCCTGATTATTGCATATTACATGATTCACCCTTACACGATAGAATTAACAAAACTAGCGGGGATTAGTTGCTAATATCTCGAGCTAAACTATCATACTATCTGTTCTTCTCGTTTATTTAATTTTATGTCTTTTAATTTATTAGTAATTTTCTTATTTAAAATCAACAAAAATCTCTTCTCTTTTATTTCTCTGCGTATTATTTGTTCTAGCTTTTAATATCTGCACTTGATTGCGTAAGTTCTTCCTAACCTTCGTAGTCTCTGAGGAACAAATCTTACTTATCATTTAAAACTTGCATACGCCCTGTATACTTGCGAAACTGTGCTATCTAGGGTGAATTGTGCATCGTTTTCCTATCATTAATTATATTATTTTATCACACCCTAGGCAACACCAAGTTTTTGGTGTCGCTGTCGGGGACTAAATCGTTAGTCATTGTGTATATATCTAGTGCTTTTATTTCAGTTAGTTCTATTTTACGCTTTTGTCTTTTAGTTTTGTTCTACAGATTTTCACAGATAGAGAACCCAAGGAGACTTGAATTACCCATCTCATTCAGAGTGCAACCACGCGGAATCCGCACTCCAGAAATCTAAGCCGCTAAATTTGACCAGATCCAGGGAGGATAGCGCAGCTTGCAAAACATGGACAATTTAGCGGTGCTGCACAACAAGATCCGGTCCGATATATTCAGAAATTCATGCAGATCAGTGACGCTTATATCATAAAAGGCGTTACAAAGGAGCAGGTGTATTACGTTATGTTCCAGTTATTCTTGACCGAAGGTGCAAGCGATTGGTACGATACCCAACACCCTCACGTTATTCCAGATCGGGACAAGCTTCAGTCTAAATTCCTAGACCGATTCTATCCGGTTAGTAGAAGATTAAAAGATATGTTGGAGCTCGAACAGTTTATGCAGGAAGACAGCAAGAGTTTGGGTGAAGCATGGTTATGATTTAATGAGAAAAAGGCGAGATGTCCATTCCATATATCATCGCCAGAATATTCTTTAACCATGTTTTATGGAGGACTTAATGACGAGTCCAAGGCAAGAGCAAATTTGTTAGGTAACAACGGTTTCGTATTATTAGATCCTGTAGAAGATGAAAGTATTATGGAAAAAGTTCTTGAGACCGAGAGAAGTTGGCCAAGTGAATCAGAAGAACAAGAAGAGACCTCAATATCTTTGAAGATAAGAGAATTGAACCAACAACTTAAGGAACTACAAGAACAAGCTCGAACAATAGCTCAGGTAAATCTAGTACATACTATACCTTCGTGTCCTGGTTGTGGATCAAGAAATCATGTGTGGGAAAAGTGTATGAATAATCCAACTGCAACTCCTTTTACATCTCATCATAGAAACCATGCTTCTAATGGTGATTATCATCCTCAGTGGAGTTACGCTAGATATCAGCCTCCACAAAAGCGAAGTTGGATCAGAAATCAAGAGACTTATCATCAAACCCAACCTCAATCCTATTATCAACCACAACCTATACATCAAAAAGCTCCAATTTACGAGAAATATTATCAAAAACCACCAATACATTCAATGCAACAAGCAAAGCAAGAACAACCTTTGAGTTTGGACTCAAGTATGGCTAAGATGATGAAATTAGTTGAAGAAAATATGAAGATGAGCCAGAGAAGACTTCAAACCCAGCAAAAGGTAGTTAAAAATCTCGAGCATACTCTATCAAAAATGGAGAGTACATTGCAAAATAGGCCAAAATGACAACTCCCAAGTGATACTATTGCTCCTCAAGATGATGCTTATCATGCAGTTGAATTGAGAAGTGGAAAACAATTACCTCCACCTAGAAGAGACCCAAGACCAACCCCTATTCCTGAGAAAGTGGTTGAAGAAACGGTAAAAGATACGATAGAAGAGGTAGTTGAACCAAAGAGTGTCCAAGAAAAGATACCAGAAAAGATGAAAAGCTCAGTGGCTCCCAATACACGCCCTCCACCACCATACCCATCACGTGTCTAGAAAAAGGACAATGAAAAAGAATTCAAGAAGTTCCTTGACATGGTGAGCAAGTTAGATATTAATATTCCATTTGTAGAAGCTCTCAAAAGAATGCCAAAATATCTAAAATTCATGAAGGATATCATTTCTAACAAAGGAAGCGTAGAAACTGGGGAAACAATTGGATTGCCTGTGGAGTATAGTGATATTTGTCAAAACAAGTTACCACCGAAGCTACAAGATCCCGGAAGTTTTACGATTCCCATTGGTATTAGAGACAGTTGGACCGGGAAAGCATTATGTGATTTAGGCGCAAGTATCAATCTCATGCCGAAGTACCTGTTCAATAAGCATAATATAGGAGAGGTAGTACCCACTTCTGTGGTATTACAAATGGCGGATCGCTCCCTCTCCCAACCAGTAGGTTATATTGAAGATGTTTTAGTTAAAGATGGTACTTTTATATTTCCTTGTGATTTTATTATTCTTGACTACGACGCGAATAAGAATGTCCCCATCATCTTGGATAGACCATTCTTAGCCACGGGGCGTACACTAATAGATGTTGAGAATGGTGAATTGATCATGAAAGTCCAAGACGAATAGGTACGATTCAACGTGTTTAAGGCTATGAAATTACCAGATTCGAAAGATGAATGTTTGAAAATAGATGTCATCGGAAAAATTACACAAGAAGTCTTCAATGAAGCAAGCTTAGATGATGATCTTGACATAGCCTTAGCACTTGAATCACAAAAGAAAGACGATAATACCACTGACGAAGTTGCTACATTAGGATCGAAAATTCGAGAACAACTTCGAGAATCAGGTGACATTGAACCAATAAAGAAACCATCTATAATATGTCCACCTGTTCTCGAAGAAAAACCACTTCCAGACCATCTACGCTATGCATATTTAGGTATGAACAAAAATTTACATGTTATTATTTCTTCTAACCTTTCATGTCTTCAAGAAGATAAGCTACTTCGTGTGCTTCGCGCTAACAAAGAAGCAATTGGATGGACTATTTCCGACATCAGGGGAATTAGTCCTTCCGTTTTCAAACATAAAACTATTCTTGAGAACGAAGGAGGGCGATCTATAGAGGGACAAAGAAGAATCATGCTAGCTATGAAAGAAGTGGTAAGGAAGGAGGTAATCAAGTTGTTAGATGGGGGAATTATCTATCTGATTGCAAGCAGTGATTGGGTTAGTCTAGTGCAATGTGTTAGAAGGAAAAGAGGTATTACTACTGTCCTTAGTGATCAAGGTGAAGCCATACCATCAAGAACAGTTGTGGGGTGGCGAGTATGCATGGATTACCGAAGGCTCAACAAGGCTACAAAGAAAGATCACTTCCCTTTATCGTTCATTGATCAGATGCTAGACAAAATCACAGGGAGCGAGTATTATTGTTTTCTTGACGGATATTCAGGTTATAATCAGATTTGTGTGGACCCCCTCGATCAGCACAAAACAACTTTTACTTGTCTGTTTGACACCTTTGCTTATAGAAGGATGCCATTTGGTTTATGCAATGCACCTGCCACGTTCCAGAGGTGCATGATGGCTTTATTTTGGGACATGATTGATAAATATTTAGAGGTTTTTATGGATGATTTTTTGGTGTTTGGAGATAGTATTGATGATTGCTTAAATAATCTTGATAAAGTCCTTGTAAGATGTAGAGAAAAAGATCTTGTGCTTAATTGGGAAAAATGCCACTTCCTGTTCAAGAGGGAATTTTGTTGGGACATAAAGTTTCGAAAGCAGGGATGGAGGTTGATCGTGCTAAAATTGAAGTTATCAAAATATTACCACCTCCAGTTTCCGTAAAATGAGTGAGAAGTTTCTTGGGTCACGCAGGATTTTACAAAATATTTATTAAAGATTTCTCCAAGATCTCCAAACTGCTTTGTTCTTTACCTGAAAAGGATACTCCTTTTAATTTTAATGACGAATGTATCCATGCGTTTTTTACGATTAAAGAGAAGCTAGTCTCCACACCTATTGTTATACCTCCAGATTGGAAAGCTCCGTTTGAACTTATGTGCGATGCAAGTGATCACGCAATTGGTGTTGTGTTGGGACAGAGGAAAGACAAGATCTTCCATACGATTTATTATGAAATTAAGAACTTTAACACTGCCCAAATGAATTATACAGTAACGGAGAAAGAAATGTTTGCCGTAGTATATGCTTTCGACAAATTTCGTTCCTCCTTCATTGGGAAGAAAACTATTGTATACACGGACCATTCAGCTATCAGATACCTTATGGAGAAAAAGGATGCTAAGCCGCGTCTTATAAGATGGGTACTGTTTCTACAAGAATTTGACATAGACATTCGAGACTGAAAAGGATGCGAAAATCAAGTTGCTGATCATTTATCTAGGCTCGAAGAATCTGATGCCAACAAGGAACCATTATTGGTCAAAGAGGTATTCCTTGATGAACAACTTTTTATTATTAAAGATGCGTTTGTGCCTTGGTATGCAGATATAGTCAACCTAATAGTGAGTGGTGTACTCCCTACGAATTTCAATTCACAAGAGGTTAATTCACAAGGCCAAACAACTCTTTTTGGATGAACCATACCTCTGCAAAATTTGCATTGACCAAGTAGTTAGAAGATGTGTCCATGAGGGCAAAGTTGATAAGATCATAGCAAGCTGTCATGGCTCATCATATAGTGGTCACTTTAAAGGCGATAGAACTGCAGCTAAAATTCTTCAATCTGGTTTCTATTGGCCTACCCTACACAAAGATTGTCATTGTTTCGTCCAGTCATGTCAAAGATGCCAGTTCACTCGTAATATATCAAAAAGGGATGAGATGCCGCTCAACAATATTTTAGAAGACGAAATATTTGATGTATGGGGAATAGATTTCATGGGACCTTTCATCACTTCCCATGGTAATCTTTATATCTTGCTAGCTATAGACTATGTGTCAGAATGGTAAAAGCAGTGGCAACACCAAAGAACGATGCTCAAACAGTGAATAAATTCCTAAAAACAAATATATTTACAAGACATGGTACGCCACGTGTTCTAATTAGTGACAAAGGTACCTGTTTCATCAATTCACAGTTGAGAGCCATCCTTCGTAAGTTTGGGGCCACAAACTAACGGTCAAGCCGAGGTTTCTAACCGAGAAATTAAATCTATTCTTGAGAATACCGTGAATAAAACAAGGAAGGACTGGTCATTAAAGCTAGATGATGCTCTCTGGGCTTAAAGAGCAGCATTTAAAACACCAGTTGGGGCATCTCCATATCGCATGGTATACGACAAAGCATATCATCTACCTATTAAGATTGAAGCTCGAGCCTTCTGGGCTATGAAAACTCGGAATCTAAACCCAGAATTGGCCGGGAAACAAAGGTTGATGCAATTGAATGAATTGGAGGAGTTTCGCTACCATGCCTATGAAAATTCGCGTCTCTACAAGGACAAAACAAAGAGATGGCATGATAAACGAATCCGTCCAAAGAACTTCAAGAGGGGACAAAAGGTACTATTAAACAATTCTTGATTCTCGACCTACCCAGGCAAGCTTAAATCTCGTTGGGGAGGACTTTACATTGTTACGAAAGTCACACCTCATGGAGCGATTGAAATTGAACATCCAACCGAGCAAAGGACATTCATGGTGAATGACCAGCGTTTGAAATTATACCATGACCGTGGAGACTTTGGTCGAGAGGAGACAATCCATCTCGAAGAACACGCTTAGCCCGAGGTACACGTCTAACTCAAAGACGTTAAACAAAAGTGCTCTTGGGAGACACCCCTTGTTTTAATTGCTTTTTAGATTAGTTTTATGTTTTGTAGTGTATATTTCTAAGTTAGTGTATATTTTTAATTTTTTTTACAAGCTAATAGGAGAGAAAGGTAGTGTGTTATTGTGCAGGAAATGAGTTTGGGGTCAAAAGGAAAAAACTTGGGAAAAATCCGTTTTTCTGACCGGTAGGCCGGTAAAACCACCGGTATGCTGGTGGGGAGACAAGAGCTCTCGGGTTGGTGGATTCGGGTACTTTGCCGAGAGCGTGTCCAAGAAAAGCCAGGCACACCGGCATGCCGCCCATGGCACCGGTATGCCAGCCAGAGGAGAAACACGAGCCCTCGGGTTGGTGGACTCGGGTATTTTGACGAAGCCAGGTTCTGGGGAAAATGGCGTACCGGTATGCCGGCGCCAAAAAACACGAGGCCACCGTATTGGTTCAGCTTCTTTGCCGAGAGATTCAAGAATAAATCATCTCCAGCAACGATATGCCGTCGATTTTACCGGTATGCCGGTCCGAGGTTGGTTGTGAAGAATTTGTTTCCTAATCCACTTCTTACCTTATCAAGAGTTAACCCTAGCCTATTCAACACAAATTTTATAGACCTAAACCTTATAAATAGACCTTGAAGGTTGTGTAAACCTCCAAAATAAACACAACAACATCAATAATCCTCTCCTCTTTCCTCTATAAACACAAATTCTTCATCAAATTCATCACACTACACCATAAAACACCAACAAGATCATCAAGCTATCAAGAACTCTTCCAAGAATCATCAAGCAACCTTCTTCTATCATCAAATCCAAGCAAGAAACTCAAGCCACATCAATATTTCTTAACTTTATCTATCCTTGGTGTAACTTGAGTTGTGGGTCAATTAAACATGACAAACAGAATAGATTCTATGGATTATAAGAAAAAGTGTTCCATCCTAGGGAAGAACAAAGATTTGCCTGGAGCCACAATTGAAAGGACTATCAATCTTGATGAGCCTACTGAAATGAAACAAAAGATAGAGGCACCAGCACAACCACTACCCAAGAGATTAACAGCTAGGATGACTGTACCATCAAGGCCTAAAGAAAAGACACAAATTCAAGATCAAGGTTCTTCTTCTTCCTCTTCATATCAGAATAATTCTTACATACCCCCATGGGCAATCAAGTTAAAACATGAATTCAATCATCTAAGAAAAAAAAACAAAGTACTATGGGAGGAAATTGTACAGATTAATTCACAATTGGGTGAAGTAACTGAGACCTTGGATATTGATAATTATTCTTCTTCGGAGGAGGAGGACATGATGGATCTTTATGGCTAGGTACCCCGTTCTAATTCTTCTTCTTAATTGCTTGTATGCATTAGGTAGTTTAGTTTAATTTTAAATTTTATTTCGTTATTGAGTCTTTTTCGAGTTGTGGGGACACGGCTCACTTTTGAGTTGGGGGTGGGGATTCGTTGTCCTCATCTTCCTTTTTGTTTTTGCATAAAATATAAAAAAATTTGGGTTGAAATAGGCATAGAATTTTTTGAATGTACCTATTTGAGCATGATTTTATTAGGTCAATGATAGTAGGTAGTATGTTTTTGAAAGATGTCACAAATATGTTTAGCATGGATGTATGAAAACAAGAAAGAAAAGATAGAAAAGTTAATGAGCAATGCTAAGAAGTTAGGTTGAAACTTAAGGAGAGTTATTTGGTGTGTAGAATGTGAGGTTTGAAATTAGTTAAAAACCCGCTTATCTGTGGACTAGTAGTGAAAAAGTAACAAAATCCGGTAGTTAGAAAAATGAATAAGCCAGTTCTTTCATATTGAATCCACTTGAAGCCTTTCATACCTTCTCACCCTTTTTATTTGATTATTATTATTATTTATCCGTCTTAGCCCCTCTGAGCCTTCCTAAAGCCTTTTATTTAACCACATTCTAATTCATACCCTTAGTTTGTATGACTTATCTATATGACCCTCACTCGTATCGCAAAACCTGAGACAATTCGTTTTTAGAGCTTGAGTTTGCGGTGGTGGGTTTCATCATTAGGAAACATTAGGTTTGGGAAATTGTAATTGTGATTTTATTGATGATAAAAAAGTTATTATTTTAATCCTTTGCCGGGGTAATAGTGAATGAAAAAAAGCTGAAAAACATGAATTGAAAAGAAAAAAATATATATGGAAAAAAATTGCGTGATATCTCAACAAAAATAATATATTCGGACCGGCAAAGTGGGATTTGTATATCATCATAAAAGGTTTTATTTGGGATTATTAGGGATGCACATCAAAAGCATCAAAAATTGGGTTGAGTGAGAATATCTTCGAGTGAAAACTCAAGCTCTAGGGCGATTCGTTGATGGAATGTGAGGAGAGAGCCAAAAGCTTACTTTTAATTATCCAAATATACCACACCGTCCCTAAGCCCGGTTAAAACCGTAAAGACCTTAGGATTCCTAACTGCTTGGTGGAGAAACAATTGAGCTATTAGGTTGTAGGTAAGTGGACCATTGGATGCTATATTAGGACCTATGAACAACCTATAGCCATTAGCACAAACTAAGTTGAGACCTCTCCTTCTAGCATTGCGAAATCAATCTTGACTTGAATTCATGGATTGTTGATTATGTGTATATTAAGCACACGTGTGCATTATTTCTTGAGCATTACTACATGAGATTTTTTAGATATTATTCTCTAGGATCATTCATTGTGTTCTGTTCTTATTCTCCTCCTACTTCTTCTTCTTGTTTATTTGACTACCCTACCGTTCTTTATTTTTATTGTATCGGGAGGATACAACTTTGAGTTGGGGGTCTTGATGTCTCCTCATTTGTCATGAATTAATCATAGTTGGAGATATCATTTTAGGTGTATTTATTAGAGTATAGGTCGATTTTCTCATGATTTAGTACACTTTACTATTTCGTGTCTTGAATTAATTATTTATTATTTTTAGAGCATATTGGGTTTAATTGTTTATTTAGTGTGTAGCTTTAAAGATATATCGTAATTAATTAGAGGCCAAGTTAATTCTAAGAGATAACGGAAAGCGGATAAACATGGAAATTGGAGATTAAAACAAGAAATATGAGAAAGGAAAAGATAAAGTTGTCAAATAAACCTGAATTCCAGCAGATACGACCACAAAAGAGCTTATATCTCAAGATTGGATAGGAATTTGGAAGAATGGTCTACATCAAAGTTAAAGAGTTTTTCGAGCCTATTGGAAAACTATTGAACGCGACAAACGGATAAGTATTGAATCATATATGGTAAAACAAAACAACATCAAAATCTTACATTTTTAGATTCTATGGTTACGAATTTGAGTTGGGCTTGGAGTCCAAAACCTACCTTATACTCCAAGAAGCTAATTAGGTCTTCCTATATCCTATAAATACACCCTCTTATCATTAGAAAATAATCCTTGTCAACCCTTAAGCCAAGAGGAAGCGTACAACACAAGAGAAGAAGTCTGGAAGGAGCTGGATACCGTATGATGTTTTCTTCAACCTTTAAATTTGTAATTTCTTTCTTTTCTTCCATTAGTATGAACTAAATAATTTTAGCTTGAGATTTAGCATATACGTATGAGCCATAGTTTTTCTATCTGAAATGGGATACATCGTATTTAATTTGAATCCATGTTTTATTCTCTGTTCATGTGTTTTGATTTAATGTCTGTTTTCCTTGCGGTGCGCAACGTATAAGATTACCTTAATAGTAGTTAGATGGTCACCCGGAAGGGGTGTCTAATTATTGAAACACCACATAACGTCTAGAACAAGGCTTAGACTTGACAAATCAGTCTAACTAGATGGTGGGGGCAAAGGTGTGATAAATAAATAGATAAATAAGAATAATAATAAAGATCACACACCCTTGAGAACCACGGAACTCACTGCAAGTATCACAGATCGTTTGCAAGTCTTAATGATAAGTTAAGTTCGTTCGCAGGGATTTAATCTGTTAGATCTACTTATATTTAACAAGCGTAGAGGAATTTAGATGTTTATATAAAAATATAATAAGATAAATAATAATCTAACGCAAATAAATAAATAATGAAAGCAAATAAATAAGATGAATGTAAGTCATATAAATTTTGATTAATATTATGAGTCTATTTTACTATGTTGTTATTATAACTTGTCACAGATTAAGCATTATATATTAACCAAGATTCTAAATTCTACCTAACCTTTTCTAGGCTTAGGAGCAACCTCTCCACTATCAAGGTCTTGGGTAATGATTGGTGATTAAATCAAACCTTTATGGCTATCTAGTTAGGCAAATGATCAAAACTAGACGATTATGTGGTGTTGTCAATAACTAAGAACAATCCTAAGATTGACCAAATCTAAGGATGTAACAATAAGTCAAAATACATAATAACAATATACGCAAAGCTCAATCAATTAGAATAAACAAATAGTATTTATGAATTTAAGACAAAATAATAACCCAACAATTAAAAGTAAAACTTACAAAATAAAAGCTTAGAAAGATGGTTGAACATAAATCTATAGCTAAATACCCTAAATATAGAGAAGGTGAGATGTAGAAGAGGAGTTTATCACTCTCCAACTTCTTTTTCTTGTCTTCCTCTATAGGTCAGCTTGCTTCTTGAATGAATAGCTTGATACTAAGGATGAATATTAATTTAAAGGACTAAGCTATTATTTAAAAGTGAGAAAATACAAGTAAGGACTAAGCCTAAGCTTGAAATTGAGCAAGGACATGTTTACAATGGTTTAAGGGTGTATTTATAGGTGTTTAGGAAGACCTAATTCGTTTTCTTGAAGGAGAAGTAAGTAGTGGACTCCAAGCCCAACTCAAATTCGTAACCCTAAAAACATGAAATCAGGTCCGATCTTCTTTTGGCTCTAACAGCTTCAATATTCATCAGTTTGACGCGTATGAATATACCAAATTGATCGTCTCGGAAAGATCTTCAACTTTGCTCTTGACCGTTTCTCCAAATTACACACCGTTTTTGAGATATAAGCTGATTTGTGGTCGTAGGTGCAGAAATTCAGGATTAAGGCAGCTTTTTCTTTTCCATATTTTTAGCTTTTGTTTCCTTATCTCCAATTACCATGCTTATCTCTTTCCATATCTTGTAGTCTTTGACTTGGACTCTAATTAATCTCCATAATTATCTTTAAAGCTTCACACTAAATAAATAATTAAACCCAATATGCTCTAAAAATATTATTTTACTAAATCAAGACTCAAAATAGGAAAGTGCACTATTTCTCAAGAAAATCGACTATTATGACTTCTAAATCACTAAAAATTATGTCTCATCCTAACATAAATCTATCAGAAATGAGGAGACATCAAGACCCCCAACTCAAAGTTGTAACGTCCCGATACAATAAAGATAAAAACAAAGGGAAGTCTCTAAATACACACCTAGGTCAATTAAGCACCGAGGGAAGAAGATAGCAAAATATGGATAATAAACTCAAAGCAACTACTCAGAAAATTTCATGTAATAATATTTAAAAACTTCATACCTGTACACTTCTCATATCTACCATCAACACGGCTTGAATTCAAGATTAGATTAGCTTCGCAATGTAAGAAGGAGAGGAACTTTACTCAGTTCACCAAGGAAGCTATAGATTGTTCATCGAACCTTACTAGTATCCAACGATCCACTTAACTACTCTCTATTGGTTCAATCACTTCTCGATCACATAGCAAAGAATTAAAAAGGTCTTTAAGGTTGTAATTTAGGCTTAGGGACGGTATGATAGTATATTTGGATAATTTAGAGTGAGCTTTTGGCTCTCTCCTCACTAGCCATCAACGAATTGCCCTAGAGCTTGAGTTACTCTCATGAAACGTTCTCACTCAACCCAATGATTTTTTTGATGCACAATTTAGCATCCCCAATAACCCAATTAAAGCTTAGGATGTTCACATAAAAAAATTCCACTTTACCGGTCCGAATATATATATATTTTCTTTTCTTTTCAAATCAATTTCTTAAGCTATGACTCTCTTTTTAATGTTGAGATATCACGCTAATTTCTCATATATATATTTTTCCTTTTAATGCCCTTGTTGGCAAATTAGCTCGTAGCTTCTTTTTCATTCACTATTACCCCGGCAAAAGGTTACAATAAAAATCTGTGAGTCATCATCAATATAAAGCACAAAGCACAATTAATAAGTTCAAAAATCCCATCCCAATAATAATTCCAATAATGGTGGACCCACCACCCCAAACTCAAGCTCTAAAACAACTGTCTATGCATCGCGATTCTAGTGCGGGTCATATGGAAAAGTCCTATAATCTAAAGGGATATGGCTTATAACGTGGTTAAATAAAAAGTCTTTAGAAAGGCTAGATGGGGCGGAGAAGGATCTAAAATATTAAATCAAATAACAAGGTGAGAAGGTATAAAAAGGCTTCAAGGGCTTCAAATATGAAAGAACCGCCTTAATCACTTTCTACACTATGTAATTTCGTTATTTTCTTACCTTTAGCACTTTCATCAACTGGGTTTTCAACTAGCTTGGATCTCACGGCCTACACACTTCTCAAGGTTTCCTGAGATCGAACATACTTTCTATCGCATTGCTCACTAATCTTTTCTTTACTATCAACGTGTGTTTTCCTACAAATACTCAAAGCATACAAATAAAATAGCTCATAAACATATTACTTACTATCATCAATTCACTGCGCTTATGCTTTTAAGCTATTAAACACACTCTACATACATCTAAACCTTCTCATAAAAATTTTAATTTTGCCTAAAAACAGGAAAATGGAGATGAGAGACAACGAATCCCCACACCCCCAACTCAAAAATGAGTCGTGTCCCCACGACTCGAAAAGACTCAAAAATAAAATAAAAGAAAATTAAAATTTTACATATTGCACACATAGAAGAGGTAAGGAAGAAAGAAAACATACTCTTCGAGGCTATTTACCTCGCCTTATCAATACCCGGAATAGGGTGCAGTGCTTTCGCTTTCCCTTACATCTTCTTATGCTCCATCCCAATCAATCACACTCTAGAAATCTCTTGTTTATCTTCTTCCAACTTTTCTCTTTGAATAATCTCTCATGAGACAGTTGTTCATCCAGGAATATGTTTTGAACACAGCTACTAGCGTCCCAGAAGCTTTTGTTCATCTTGGGTAGATGGATCTTGATAGGAAGAGGTTATGGTGTCTTCTCTATGAAAGTTGAAACCTTTTTGCTCTTTGAATTCACTACTGCATGCTTTCCTCTACTCTCTTGATCCGATTTACCTTGTAATTTATTCCCGAACTAATACCCATCTCAATTGATTTATTCTTGATCTTACCTAACACCTTGCTTTGATTTTTCATATCCCATAACACTTGATAATATCTCTATTCTCTTCATCATCTCTTTTGACCCCCAACTCAAAGCTTTGAACACTCTTGAAATTTGAAACTCTTAATTATAGGTTGAACAAGCTTGATTTGGTTTAGAAAAGGTGAATTGATGATAAATCTCTATGTGGGTATGATGGAATCAAGCTTTAATGATGTGGGTTTAAGGAATTTGAGAAGAAGATTTTGAAATTCATGGTTTTGATTCTTGGTTTCTAGGTGTTTTGATATGAATTGGGTGCTTGAATTTTCTTTGTAATGATGTAGGGAATGATTTGGATGAGAATTCATGGTGATTTGGTGGTGTTTTGATGTTGGTTGAAGGTTTGTTGAAGCTTTAATGGAGTTGGGAGAGGTTTGGGGAAGAAGGAGAAGCTTAAGGATTAAAAAATTCGTAATAGAGCAACCTCCTCACTCTTATAACCTAAAAAACGCAATTTTTCTCTCTCTCCAGCGGCGTCGGGCGGTATACCGGCCATGGGGCCCGGTATACCAGACCTAAGGGTCTGATTTTTTTTCTTCTCTGCATAAAACCCGTGACGTGAACCCGTGGCACGTGTTTTTTTTCGTAGCCGCGCCGGTATACCAGTGAGAGGGTCAGATTTTCTCCGATTTTTTTTCTTTTTCTCCCTAGCTCGATTTTCTTAGTACCTCGGTTATTTCTTTTTATAGCCTCCCCAACAGTGAGTGAAATGATTAACACTTACCAACTCGAGCTTGCAACCTTCGATAGCCTTTATTTCGACCACTCCTTCTGAGATGATTTGCGTGATAACATAGGGCCCCTTCCAAGAATTGTTATGTTTGGGATTGGGATGTTTCCATGCCACCTCGTCTCCTACCCCAAACTCAATCTTTTTCTCCATGGTTTCTTGGGGGCTTACAGGTTCCAGCTTCTTGGTTACAACACTGATTGGGTATAGTTCTTTCGACTCATTTTTCTTTTTCTTCTTCCCCGAAACATAGAACGTTTCAGAGTTATTTTCAATACGGAGAATCACGGTTCCTTCATTCACGTTCACTATAGTATCGCTGGTGGCTAGGAATGGACGCCCAAGAATGAATGGGACGTTCTTATCTGCTTTATAGTCAAGAATAATAAAGTCCGTCGGAATAACAAGGTTACCTACTTGAACGAGTACATCCTCAATTACTCCCCACGGTTTTGCTGTTGATTGATCCGCAAGTTGTAAGGTTACGGATGTCGGTTTCGCATCACTAATACCAATCTTCTTGAATATACTTTTGGGCATGATATTCACACTTGCCCCTAAATCACACATGGCTTTTCCATGAAATATACCACCTATTTTGATTGGGAGGTTGAAACTTCCAGGATCTTTAAGCTTTGATGGTAATCTTTGCTGAACTTGTGCTGATATCCCTTCATTAAGTGTCACAGATTTGGATCTTGTGAACCTTTCTTTATTGGAGAGTGCCTCCATAAATAATTGATCATAGTTTCGCCTTCCTTCCATAGCTTTGAGTAAAGGGACGTTAATATTAACTTGTGTTAACGCCTCTACACACTTCTGTTGTTGCTCCTTTGGATAAGCGGGATAGTGGCAATGTATGGGTGGCTGTCTTGCTCTACTTCTCTCTTCAATTCTTGGTTACTCAACCACTCTAGGCTTCTTAATATTATTATGTTCAACTTCTTCAACCCAATCTTCAACAATTATCTCATCTAAGTTCATCTGTTTTACGTTTGACTTGTTTGGTAGAACATCTCCTTTTAAGGGAGATGGTAGCGCTTCGGTGATTATCTCACCGTGTTCTTTTATCTTTTGAGCTTGAGGACTAATAGTCTTAACCTTATCGTCTACGTATTGGATCTTCCACATGTTAGATGTTGTATCTTGGGTCAATTGTAGGAGTTGACTTTGTATTTGTTCTATGATTGTAATGAGCCGCATCACATTCTTCTCTAAAAGTTGATTATGTTTTTTAAGATCTTGATTCTGTTGTTGCAGGCTTTGCACTACTGATGCATCGATCTTTGATTCAAGTCTACTCATATTATCCTTCGTGAAGTTGATGAATTGACTAATAGTCTCTTTTAACTCAGTGATTTCTTCTTGAGGACGTGATTGAGCTTGACTAACATTATGCACATGGAAGCTCGGTGGTTGATTAGCTTGATTTTCATAGGCTTGTTCTTGTAGGTATAACTGTTGAGGTGGCTTTGGGATGCTTTCCTTAACGGTTATAGCGAGTTGTTGTATTTGATCTTGCAAGCTTCAAATCCTTGCTTCTTCTTCTTCGTTGGTGGTAGAAGTTTGTTCTTGTGGCCAACTCATGTTGTTCTCAATGATTGTTTCTATACCACTTTTCGCTTCTTTTGGATCCATAGAGACAAAATTACCACGACCCATATTATCTGCTCTCAGCCTTGACTCTCTATCGAGTCCATTATAGAACATGGATAATTGTAATTGTGGCGTGTATCCATGTAGTGGACATCTTGCCAACATCTTTTGAAATCTTGTCCATGCTTCGCCAACACTCTCTCCGGCTTCTTGTAAGAAATTCATAGGCTCCAATAGTTCCTTCACTCGCATACTTGTAGGATAAAATTTATCAAGGAAACTTTCTTGAAGCTTGTCCCAATCGGTTATTAGCTCGGGAGGTTGATCATCGAACCAATCGCTTGCTTTCACGGTCAAGAAAAATTGAAACATTAAATAATACATCTGTTCTTGTGTAACACCTTCATTAATGTAGGCATCACAGAATTGCATGAATTTTTGAACAGATCTGACCGGATCTTGATTTGTATCACCATTAAATTTCCCATAGCTCGCGAATTGATTAATTAAATCAGGATCAGGCTTGAATACAACGGCTTGGATAGTTGGGACACGAATCCCAATCCGTCGAACTCGAAATTTACTAGGTAAACCCAGATCTAACCGTTGATTATCCATCTAAAATCCTGAGAAAGACTAAAACAAAAAGAAAGCGTAAAACTGAAAACAAATAAAAACTTCTACACTAAATAAACACAAAATAGATTTAACTTAAAGATAAATCCCCGGTAGCGGCGCCAAAAACTTGGTGGGGGCAAAGGTGTGATAAATAAATAGATAAATAAGAATAATAATAAATAGAACACACCCTTGAGAACCACGGAACTCACTGCAAGTATCACAGATCGTTTGCAAGTCTTGATGATAAGTTAAGTTCGTTCGCAGGGATTTAATCCGTTAGATCTACTTATATTTAACAAGCGTAGATGAATTTAGATGTTTATATAAAAATATAATAAGATAAATAATAATCTAACGCAAATAAATAAATAATGAAAATAAATAAATAAGATGAATGTAAGTCAGATAAATTAGGATTAATATTATGAGTCTATTTTACTAAGTTGTTATTATAACTTATCACAGATTAAGCATTATATATTAACCAGGATTCTAAATTCTACCAAGCCTTTTCAAGGCTTAGGAGCAACCTCTCCACTACCAAGGTCTTGGGTAATGATTGGTGATTAAATCAAACCTTCATGGCTATCTAGTTAGGCAAAGGAACAAAACTAGACGATTATGTGGTGTTGTCAATAACTAAGAACAATCCTAAGATTGACCAAATCTAAGGATGTAACAATAAGTCAAAACACATAATAACAATATACGCCAAGCTCAATCAATTAGAATAAACAAATATTATTTATGAATTTAAGACAAAATAATAACCCAACAATTAAAAGTAAAACTTATAGAATAAAAGCTTAGAAAGATGGTTGAACATAAATTTATAGCTAAATACCCTAAATATAGAGAAGGTGAGATGTAGAAGATGAGTTTGTCACTCTCCAACTTCTTCTTCTTGTCTTCCTCTATAGGTCAGCTTGCTTCTTGGATGAATAGCTTGATACTAAGGATGAATAATAATTTAAAGGACTAAGCTATTATTTAAAAGTGAGAAAATACAAGTAAGGACTAAGCCTAAGCTTGAAACTGAGCAAGGACATGTTTACAATGGTTTAAGGGTGTATTTATAGGTGTTTAGGAAGACCTAATTCGTTTTCTTGAAGGAGAAATAAGTAGTGGACTCCAAGCCCAACTCAAATTTGTAACCCTAAAAACATGAAATCAGATCCGATCTTCTTTTGGCTCTAACAGCTTCAATATTCATCAGTT
This sequence comes from Nemophila menziesii, assembly GCA_029959085.1. NCBI lineage: Eukaryota > Viridiplantae > Streptophyta > Magnoliopsida > Boraginales > Hydrophyllaceae > Nemophila > Nemophila menziesii. The sequence continues at coordinate 2,733,176 of JARWIR010000044.1, forward strand.
TGACGCGTATGAATATACCAAATTGATCGTCTCTGAAAGCTCTTCAACTTTTCTCTTGACCATTTCTCCAAATTCCACACAGTTTTTGAGATATAAGCTGATTTGTGGTCGTAGGTGCAGAAATTCAGGATTAAGGCAGCTTTTCCTTTTCCATATTTTTAGCTTTTGTTTCTTTATCTCCAATTACCATGCATATCTCTTTCCATATATTGTAGTCTTTGACTTGGACTCTAATTAATCTTCATAATTATCTTTAAAGCTTCACACTAAATAAATAATTAAACCCAATATGCGTTAAAAATATTATTTTACTAAATCAAGACTCAAAATAGGAAAGTGCACTATTTCTCAAGAAAATCGACTATTATGACTTCTAAATCACTAAAAATGATGTCTCATCCTAACATAAATCTATCACAAATGAGGAGACATCACTAGATAATTATTAGGGTATGTTTTCACCACTATCACCATGCATGGAATTGAATTGCTTAGGGCCTTGGTGGCGCTTGATAACCCTAAGTTTAGGCTGCCTCGTGGTTGTGTCGTAGCCCCCTTAGTCGCTCTCAATGTCTAAGGTATGGGAATTTAGAATCCTGATTATTGCATATTACATGATTCACCCTTACACGATAGAATTAACAAAACTAGTGGGGATTACTTGCTAATATCTCGAGCTAAACTATCATACTATCTGTTCTTCTCTTTTGTTTAATTTTCAGTCTTTTAATTTATTAGTAATTTTCTTATTTAAAAATCAACAGAAGTCTCTTCTCTTTTATTTCTCTGCGTATTATTTGTTCTAGCTTTTAATATCTGCACTTGATAAATTGCATAAGTTCTTCCTAACCTTCGTATTCTCTGAAGAAGGAATCTTACTTATCATTTAAAACTGGCATACGTCCTGTATACTTACAGAACCGTGCTATCTAGGGTGAACTGTGCATCGTTTTCCTATCATTTATTATATTATTTTATCACACCCTAGGAAACACCAGACATTATCCTAAATTACAAAAATAAAATATGAAACTTAATTGAGGTGTTTGATTTGGATGTTGATGGAAGAATAAGAATTCTCCAGCTCTAGCTTCCTCTTTTGCCTTCTGCTTTTACTTGTAATTTAGCGTGGAGTGTGATTCTCTGAAGTGTAATGAATTCTCTATAAAAAGGAGGTCTAAAGGTGTATTTATAAAAGAGAATTAGGAATAGTATTTTTTACTTAAAAATAATAATTTAAATAATAAAAAACCCAAGTCCATCTTCAAAATCCCGTAACTGATATACAGTAGTTGGTAAAACGGCTGTAACTTTTGCGTCTCAACTCCAAATAACCTGATTCCAGCCCCTAAATCTTCCTAACTCAAAGGCGCAACTTTCTTATTTCAGCGTTCCAATGCTAAATCAGTGGTTAAGTGGCTCTAAATTAACAATTAGTAACATCTTTACAAATTCTCGCCTATTTTAGTCAACTCTTCCGGACATCTTTTCTTGCTTTAGACTTCTCCGCTCGATCTAAGACTTTAATTCTAACTTCTCCTCCTTGTCTTGGTGCTCCATAGCATCCATGGACCTAATAAATTTGCACTAAAAACATACAAATTAAAGCATAAAAGCTCTAAAAATGAAATATCATAATTCCAAGGGGAGAAAATGCAATGTAACGAAATAAGCATAAAAGTCTATCAAAAAAGTCTAATATTCACCTAAAATGATATCTCCTAAGGGATTTATTTAGAAAAAAATTGGAGACATCAAGACCCCAAACTCAAACCTTTGTCGTCCCGACAAAGTAGAATAAAAACAAGGGCCTTAGGTTAAGGCAAAAATGCAGAGTCTAGTGAATAATACCCAAAGCACAACTTAAAACAAATATCATATAGTATGACCTAGGAATTAATATACACATACAAATGTCATGCGAAAATTCAAACATAAATAATATCAATCCAAAATTAATTTTACAATGCTAGAAGATTACGCTTATACTTATCTCAAAAAGGTGGCTATAGGGTGTTCATCGATCCTCACTTGCTTTGAAAGCTCCACTTATCTTACTCCCTATAACCTAAATCATAAATCCACTATGTATCTAGGAATCATGAGGACTTTATTGTTTTAGAGTATGCTTAAGTACGGTATGGTATGTGTATTTGGTAAATTTGAAGTGAGCTTGTGTCTCTCTCTCACTTACCATCAACAACTGTCCAAGAGCTTGAGTTTACACTCGAATATTGTTGTCACTAAACTCATTTGACGCACTAATTTAGCATCCCTAGATTTACCCAATAAGCATTAAAGATGATTTCTAAACTTCCACTTTGCCGGTCACTTTATTGTTTTCATATATATATATATATATTTATTTTTTGGCTTTTTCTTCGTTTATCTCTTTTTTTTCAAAGACCCCGGCAAAGGGTTAAAAATAATACATCATCAACAATTGCGCATAAACACAAACCATAAAAAATCCCTCCCAATGTAATTTCCAAATATTGAAACCCAACACCCCAAACTCAAGCTCAAGACAAGAAGTCTCAGGATCGTGATTCAAATGCTGCTCATATGGAAATGCCTAATAGACTACAGGGATATGGGCTTAAATCGTGGCGACAAAAGAAATTCCTAAAGGCTAAACATGGGATTAAGACGGATATAATTAAATCATGGGATGGAAAGCTAAAAAGTCTCAAATGGCTAACAATGAACTTCCTATATCATTTTCCTAGTTACATAGCTTGCCTCTAGTTCATACCTAAGTGGTTATCTACTCATTCAAATCTCACATTCTACAAATCACTCATTTTCCTTAAGTACAAGTTTACTTCTTTTGCACTGTTTGTTAATTTTTCCTATCAATTACCTAATGTTTGCATGCAATCAAAGTGCGCTTTACACTAACTTCTAAGGTCTACTATTCTCTATCATAATTTTATAAAAAGTATGCTTAATGGGGAAATTTAAAATACTCTATAGTCAAATGCAACCCTCAATTAATTTTATTGACAACATTAAAACAAATAACACATAAAATTGGGATGATGCAACGAACCCCACTCTAAACTCAAAAATGAGTCATGGCCCTATAGTTAAAAAAGACTCAATAAAACGAATAAACTAATGTACACTAATCACGAGAAAAGGGAGCAGGAAGCGTATCTTAACCAGAACTAGGTTGGTTTCCATTGACGCGTGCAGGTTGGACTTTAGTCTGTGAATTGCTCAACCTTTCTAGCATAGTATTCATGAGTACCAACTCTTTTGTTACCTTCCCCACAGCTGCTATCATCACATCTTGTTTCTCCTTTAAAGTCCTAATTAGTTCTTCCAACTCTATTCCGTTCGCCGTCTTCTTCTTACGTGTAGGAAGTCTAGTATCTCTCTCTTCCCCATGGGGCTTGTTCGCTCCCTCATGGACATTTTTGATTGATCGTTCTTTTATTTGTTCCCCCTTTTTTATAGGTTCAACCTCTTCATTCTTGCATGGTATCTTTGCTGCTAAACAAATTGTGGTTATGGTACACGGGAATTTGAGGCTTCTTTGACAAATAGGGGATTTTTCGAATTCCATGTTGAGTTTATAGATGACACGGGCAACATCGATTTATTTCTTCTCAAGAATATACTATATAAGAATAAGATGCTCCTTTGTTAACTCTGAAATATGATTGTTGCCGAAGAAGGTAGGAATTATAAAACGGGACCATACTTTAGCGCTTGGTAGTAAATCACTGCTAAATACCTAGCCTGCATATCTTTCTCCTACTGGGATAGGAAGTCACCCACGAATCAGGACTTAATCATAAAAAGGTTCCCACTTGAAGGCTTTATCCTTCATTGCTTCGGTATGGGCATGGGCCAGTCAAGTTTGGTAGTTTCAGTGTCTTACGAATAAACTCTATTGAGAAAGGTAGTATCGTCTTGCGTAGGATAATTGTCTATCCACTTTCAAAAGCTAGTTCTTCATAAAACTCACAAACCAAATCAAGGATAAAGGTGAGGTCTCTCTTTCTCAATTATTTCCAACCAAACTTGTCGCGGGTAATAGCATAATCTTTAAATACACCGTTCATAATACTTGAAGGAAATCCTTTGTCAACACCAAACTTTAAAGTAGCCACTCGCTCGCGAACTTTCTCAGTCCAACTAACAAAGACTCTCTTTGGCTTAGTGTCCATCATCTTTCTCTGTGTAGATCTTTATTCCGGCATGGGTTTGCTAGCAACCTGTTCTTCAACCTCCATCTCTTCCAAGTTAGGATTTTGAAGATTTGCTATACTTGGGTTCTCTTTCCTCTTCATAGCAGTCTTGACTTCTCCAACCTTAGGTCTAGAACTTGAATTCGGAATCTCAATAGCTTTGTCTAGCGTGGCTCCAGAAGTGTTTCTAGTTTTGGGATTGATTCTTGTCATACGATTATAGCACAAGGAATCGGTTATGGTTGTCATCTCAACGCACCCCAAACTCGAAACTTCAAATATTCAAAAACTAGAGAAATTTTTTGAACTTTGATGTTTCGAGAATTAATAAAGGAAGATTAAGGTGAGATACAAGATGGATAACGTTTATTTTGGGTGTTTGGAGAGGTTTAAGGACTCAAAATTATGGTTTAGATGGAGGAAATTTTTTGGGTAAAAGTTGAGATTTAATTGTTCTCTGGAAGGATTATGAGTTGATTGTGTCTTTGTGTGGTATTTGGGGAGAAGATTTAATGATGTTGTGGTGTTGTGGTGATGATTTTCTAGTATATATGGAGTTTGGGGACGGAATAATGGTGTTTCTTGTGAGAAAAGGAAAAGATGGAGGTAAAACCCTTAAGGTTTCACAAAACCGACCACACTGACACCAAATCGGGTACACGGTTGAAGATGAACGGGCGCCCGGTTGGTGTCACTTATTCACAAATTTTTTTCCGTTCGCAACCAAATTTTTATCACACCCTAGGCCACACCAGGTATGTATTTTCTAACCATTTGATCAGCACATGTTTTATAGAGGAAAGGATCCTCCTAAAAGAACTGTCTTGCTTGGTGAATTAATCTCTTCCTCTCTTGTAAGGTAGCTCCTCTAGGGAATGAACCAAGATTTGCTATGTCTGCGTACCAAGGAGTACCAGTTGCGTATATAGAAATTAGACTCTCATTGGGAAACTCTTCCTTGACCAACTCAGGTCCACTATTAAACTCAGAACCTTCAAGACACGACAAATGATCTACAGCCTGATTATCACATCCCTTTTGATGTCGCATCTCCAAGTCAAACTCTTTTACCAACAACCCATCTAACTAAACGCGGCTTTGCATCTTTCTTCTCCATAAGGTATTTAATCGCGGAATGATCGGTATATACAACAACTTTTGCCCCAGGAAGGTAGGAACGAAATTCGTCAAATGCATATACAACTGCTAGTAGTTCCTTCTCCATCATGATATAATTAATTTGAGCACTCGTGATGGTCTTACTAGCATAGTAAATAGAATGAAATATCTTATTTTTTCTCTGAAGCAATACAACATCCATAGAAAGAACACTAGCATCACACATAACTTCAAACAGAATCTTCCAATCAGGAGGTAATACAATGGGTGGAGATATGAGTTTCTCCTTAATCTCTTTGAATGCCACCATCCAAGCTTCATCAAAAATTAATTTGGCGTCCTTCTCGAGTAAGTTACACAATGGCTTATCGATCTTAGAGAAATGTTTAATGAAACGGCGATAAAACCAAGCATGACCCAAAAAACTTCTCACACCTTTAACAAAAATAGGAGGGGGAAGAGTTTTTATTGCCTCAATCTTTGCACAATCAACCTCTAAACCTGAACTCGAAACCTTGTGTCCCGGCACTATACCCTCACGAACCATGAAATGACATTTCTCTCAGTTCAAAACCAAATCAATTTCCTTGCATCTAATTAACACCTTCTCCAGATTTTGTAAACACTCATCAAAGTTATCACCAAACACAGAAAAGTCATCCATAAATACCTAAAGGATGTGATTGATCATGTCCCAAAATATTGCCATAGTGCATCTTTCGAAAGTAGCAGGTGTGTTACATAATCCAAATGACATCCTTTGGAAAGAAAATGTACCAAAAGGACATGTAAAGGTTATCTTATGTTGGTCTTTCGGATCTACATATATCTGCTTATAGCCTAAATACCCATCCAAAAAAAACATTCTCTCCCAGCTAACTTATCTAACATCTGATCTATGAACAAAAGAGGAAAATGATCTTTTCTAGTAGCCTTGTTCAACGTATGATAATCCATACACACTCTTCAACCAACAACGGTTCTCAAGGGAATGGCTTCATTCAGGATGGTAGTGATACCACCCTTCTTGGTACGCATTGAACCATACTCACCCATTCACTACTAGCTATTGGGAAGATGATCCCTGGATCTAGCAATTTGATAACCTCTTTCTTCACCACTTCCTTCATAGCTGGTATCAATCTTCTTTGCCCTTCAACTGAGCGTATACTTGTATCCTCCAAAATAATTTTGTGTTGGCAAACGTTAGGACTAATACCTTCGATGTTAGCAATAGTCCATCCAATTGCCTCCTTCTTCGTTCTAAGTACACGCAACAGTTTGTCTTCTTGAGGATATGTTAAAGTGGCTAAAATAATAAAAGGTAAAGTGTTGTTAGTTCCAAAATAAGCATATCTCAAGTGTGACAGGAGCGGCTTCTCTTCTAATTGTAGGGGAGCTTCAATTGATGGTTTATTTTTAGGTATAATCTCCCCTGGTTCTCTCACAGATTCATAGGCTAGCTAGACGCCTATACTTTGGATTCTATGAATTTAGAGTTGCCACTATTTCGACAAGCTCTTCCATCATCTCAGGTAGTTCAAGTGTTAGGGAAGCCTGCAAGATATCATCAAATACCTCTTGCGTGGCATGCTCAATTGCATCTACTCACAATCAATCCCTATTAGGAATCTGGAAACTTCATTGCCCTAAACACGTTGAACTCAACCTCCTCGTCTTGAATTTGCATAATTAATTCTCCATTGGCTACATCAATAAGAGTACGCCCCGTGGCTAGTAATGGTCTTCCCAAAATAAAGGGGATATTCCTCTTCGCGTCATATTCAAGTATAACAAAATCAAGGGGAAAAATTAGTACCTTCCTTGACTAAGACATCTTCTATTTGTCCCTATGGATGTGTGAGGGATTTGTCATCCATTTGCAAGACCATAGAGGTCGGTCTTGCGTTTCATATCTTCAACGTTTTTCAAAAATCGATTTGGGCTTGAGATTGATACTCGCACCCAAATCACACAAAGCTTTCCCTTGCCACTCATTACCAATAGAAATAGGAATTGTGAAACTCCCAGGATCAAGTAGTTTAGGTGGAAACTTACTCTCGCATATGGCACCACACTCTTCTGGAAAACCTATCATTTCATTCTCAAGATATGGCCTTTTGTTGGTGATGGCTCTCTTCAAGAATTTCACGTGTTTCAGTATATCTCTTATAATATCTAAGAATGGTACATTAATATTAAGCTTTCTCACCACATTCATGAATCTCTGATAATCAACCATATCTCCCTTCTTATGAACTCTTGAGGGGAAATGTGGAGGAGGACGATTCTCTACAATATATTTCTTCTTTGAATTTCACAAAACTTTCTCCACTTCCACCTCTTCTATTTCTGTACCGTTTTCTCTTTCACAGTTGTTTCTTTTTCTTTCATAACGGGAAAAGAAGAAGGTGGTAACTTCTTACCACTTCTAAGCTCTATAGCATTACAATCTTCTCTCTCTTTTGGATATTCAGTGTCACTTGGGAGTTGCCCTTGTGGACGCTGATTTAACTATTTTGCCATCTAAGCAATTTGATTTTCTAATATTTTGAATGCTGCAATAAATGCTTGTTGATCTTGTTGCGTTTTTGCTTGCATAGTAATTAGTGCCTGTAAAGTTTGTTGAACATCTAATGCACCTTCTTGAGGTTGAGCAGGTAGAGCTTTTTGATTCATAGTATCGATATAGGTGTCTTGAGGAGGTTGTATCAGAGCTTGATTATCGTAATTATGTCCCCCTTGGTATATATTATGTGGTCTTGGTTGATAGTTATTACCTTGGGGACGCGGTTGATATGCGTATGTCAAATTCGCGGCCCACTTGGATACTAATATTGGAAACCCGGATGGTTTCCATTTGGTTGATAAACTTGACCACATGAATTATAGTTCCCTGAGTTGGAAAAAAACATCACGGATTCAGGATTGCTTTGACAATGCTCCCAATCATGATCTTGTACACCACAGTTAGAACACCCATATATTTCTTGTGTAACATTAACATCAGCTCTCCTAACAGCTAAAGTGAAATGTTATAATTGTTGCTCCAAGGTTTTCTTCAATTTATTCTCTAATGAAGAGAATTTCTCATCAATTCCAGCACTACTCGCTTTATAACTTGTACCTTGGATAGGTGCTCTCATAGTATTCCACCCCAACTAGTAGAAGTAATTGTAAAACGGAAAAGTAAAATGATAAGATTTTTGTTTTGCTTTGATTAAGAACTAATGATGCAATATAATAAAGTGTTAAAATGATAAACTGAAATACAATTATGCAAGTAAATAAGTTGGACGCACGATGAGAAGGGTACTTGAGCCTCGCAAGGGTATCACCTAAATCTCTATGATTAATGCTTATGTTTAAGGGTCAAACTAGTATTATTGTGCTACTCGGGACTCTACTATCTCTTAACCCTCGTCAGGGTCGACTTAGAAGATATCATACAGTACTATAAATCCCATCAGGGTGATTATATCTACTTTTGAATGGTCAAGTCTTTTACCTCATTGGCTTTATGTTTAGTCAAGCCCATCAGGGTCGTTGATGAATACTATGCGTCTATTACCTAGGTTTGTAATTAAACCCCGCCGTCAAGGTGGTCACTTCGCCACTAAAGTGAATAGCCTAATTACTATTAACTATGTTTGATTTATGACTTAAAAAATAGTAAATAAAATTACAATAATAGCCAACACAAAATACAGAATTTATATTATATAATTAAATTCTAAATTCTGAAAACACTAATTAAATAGATTAGGGCTTAACCCATAATGCGACTCTCAAGTACTTAAAGATTTAGCTCATGTTCAAACTAAAAATGAAAAGAAAATAAAATAATACATTGCCTTAATTATAAAAATAAAATATGAAACCTAATTGAGGTGTTGGATTTGGCTGTTGATGGAAGAATAAGAACTCTCCAGCTCTAGCTTTCTCTTCTGTCTTCTGCTCTAACTTGTAATTTAGCGTGGAGTTTGATTCTATAAAGTGTAATGAGTTCTCTGTCAAAAGGAGGTCTAAAGGTCTATTTATAATAGATCATTAGGAATGAGATTTTTTTACTTAAGAATAATAATTTAAATAATAAAAAACCCAAGTCCATCTTGAAAATCCCGTAACTGTTGTACAATTGTTGGTAAAATGACCGTTACTTTTGCGTTTCAAGTCTAAATCACCTGGTTCTAGTCCCCAAATCTTGCTAACTCAAGGCGCACCTTTCTTATTTCAGGGTTCCAAGGCTGAATCAGTGGTTAAGTGGCTCCAAATCAGTAGCAGCTTTCCAGATTCTCAGCTCTTTTAGTCAACTTTTCGGGAAATCTTTTCTTGCTTTTGACTCGTCTGCTCGATCTAAGACTTTAATTCTCACTTCTCCTCCTTGTCTTGGTGCTCCACAGCATACATGGACCTAAGAACTTTGCACTAAAAACAAACCAATTGACGTATAAAATCTCTAAAAATGAAATATCATAATTCCAATAGGAGAAAATGCAATATAACAAAATAAGCATATAAGTCTATCAAATACGTCTAATATTCACATAAAATGATGTCTCCTAAGGGCATTAATTTATAACAAAATGGGAGACATCACATGCCAATTCTTTTCTCAACATGTTTCTTTTCTTTTCAATACTACTTTTCTTTTACCCCGGCAAAGGGTTACAATATAATAAAAAGTGAATCATCATCAAGAGCACAATTACATAAGCTCTAAAATGCCCGACTCAATAATATTACCCATAAGGTGAACCCACCACCCCAAACTCGAGCTCTAAAACGATTTTATGCATCACGATTCGAGTGCGGGTCATATGGAAAAGTACTATAATCTGAAGGGTATGGCTTCCAATGTGATTAATTAAAAGGCTTTAGAAAGGCTAGAAGGGTGTTAGGAATGATATAAATAAATAATAACTTGGATAGAAAACGAAAAGTCAACAAAGGCTTATTAAAGAATTACCTTAATAACTTTCTAAACTATACAATTTTGTTACTTTCTCACCTCTAGCACGTTCATTAAACGAGGTTATCAACTAGCTCAAATCACACTGCCTACACACCCCTCGAGACTCTCTAAGATCAAACTTACTTCTATTTCATTGCTTACTAATCCTTTCTTTAGCATTAAGATATGTTTTGAAGTACATACTTTAAGCATACAAAACAACTAGTTCATAAATATATTAATTACTATCATTAACTCACTAAAGTTTATGCTTTTGGGTCGTCAAACATAATCTACAACAAATTTCATCTACCAAAACTTTTAAGTTTACCTTAAAAATAAACAAATACACAATAAATGGAGATGAGAGACAACGAATCCCCACCACCAACTCAAAAATGAGTCGTGTCCCCACGACTCGAAACAGATTCCGTAAAAAATAAAAAGTAACACAACTATTGCACATATAGAAATGGTAAGAATGAATGAAAACATACTCTCGAGGCTTATTCCCTCGCATGATCGATACCCAAAATCAGTTGCAGAGCTTATCCTCTATGTAAACTTCTTGTATCACCGTATTAGCATTCCGTTTCCTCCTAATGTACTCCATTCGAATTAATTAGCAACTCTAGTAATCTCTTGTTCTTATCTTCTCCAATTTCTTTCTCAAATACTCTCTCATGTGAAGATATGAATCCAGGAGCTCTTTGTTTTACGATAGGTAATAACGTCCTAGAAGCTTTGCTTACCTTTGGTATAGGAATCTCAATTTGGAGAGGTGTCGTGTCTATTATATAAAAAAATATTGCCTGAAGCTTTGAGTTTACCATTGCCTACTTCTCTCTAATTGCTCGACTCAAATTACCCTTTTCGGTATGCCCGAACTTGTACAGTTCTCACTTGTTTTCTCACCTAATACCTTTCTTTGATTCTTCTTCGTCTCCCTAACACTAGATAGTGTCTCTATTCTTTTTGCCATCTCTTTTCACCTCCAACTCAAAGGTTTAAACACTCTTCAAATTTTTACCCCTTGATCTTGAGTAGATAATGTGTCATTTGGGTTAGGAAAGGTGTAAGGATGATGATTCTTGATGTGGGTATGTTGAAATCAGTCTTGGATGATATGGGTTTAATGTATTTCAGAAAAAGATTTGAGAAATTTTTAATTTTGATTCTTGGATTCTAGGTTTAGTGGAAATTTGGGTGGTTAAATATTGCTTATAGGAATGTAAGAAAGGATTTTAATATGAATTTATAGTGATGTGGAGGTGTTTTGATGTGAGGTGAAGGTTTTGTAAAGTTTCAATGGTGTTTTATGGAGTTCGGGTGTCTTAGGGAAGAAGGAGGCTCTTTGACTGGCATACTCGTGTACTGGTCTTGCTTCGTAAAAAATCATTGACCTCGAACCGTCACGATGCTCTATCACGATTGACGACACGATTGATGACCGGTAGGCCGGTCGTGAGACCCGTATGCCAGTCCTGGCTCTCGAAAAACATGTTACGAACCATATCCAAACCGAAGCGACCCTTTTTTCTCAACCATTATGCCGATTAAAAATTTCAAATTTCTTTCCCTCGAACCATGGCGCGTACCTTCACGAATTGCTGAATTTTCTAGTTTTTTTTTCTTGACATGCGTTTGTTCTACGCTAATATCAGCTTTACTCGTACGTTATTAGGAAAAGCATCCTGAATGAAAGTTATATAATTTTGCTAATCTTTTTGTGTCCTCCTGTCACTGAATTTTGAGTTCGTATACAAAAGTTATGGCCATTTTAAAACAGTTATTACGATGTTCGCGAATTGCTGGTGTTGTTGCGCACCGGCATGCTGCCCATGTGAGTGGCTAGCCGCTACGGTCTCGGCAAAAACCACATTTATTCATATATTCATGACGTTTTTGAGACGGTACACTACCCATAGGTCTGGTATACTATTGGGAACAGCTAGGGGCACGAAATTCTTTATAAAACTTACCCCAAACTCATCTTGTGCATTACCTACACATGAATAACAATTTCTACCTTACTCGTTACTGCAATATTTATTAAAAGAAACTAAAATAAACAATAAAACATAAAAAAAAATTGTGGTTTGTCTTCCGAAAAGAACATTTGTTTAACGTCATTTAAAGTTTGACGTGATACTTCGATTATCTCTTGATATATAGCCTCCCCAGCAGTGGGTAAGGCTATACACATCTACTATCCAAAACTTGTGACCCTATTTCACTTGAATTTTAATCAGTTTTGTCAAAACAACTCTTGTCACGAAAAATAGACCCATCCACAAAATCTTGAATCCTCTCGTGGCCTATATCTTGTTGGGGACTTTCTAAGCATCACCAACCCCAAACTCATTTTCTACTATTTTCTTCACGAGTTTGTGGTGGACTTTATTTTTAACCTCTTTGGTCACAACTCGGAGTGTTGGGACCTCACGTGACTCCTCATTCTTATCATCCACAAAGTGGAATGTTTTGGACTATTCTTAAGTTTGAAGGGTCATGGTTCCCTCATGAACATTAATTATGCTACGACTTGTCACCAAGAATAGGCGTCCAAGCATCAATGGAACATGTTGGCCCGCAATATTATCAAGAATAAAAAAAATTGTAGGTATAGCTGAAGTACCTACATGGACAAGCACGTCCTCAATGACTCCCCATGGCTTTATCGTGGAGTTATCTAGGAGCAATAAATTGATGTCATTTCTTTTGGCATCTCGCCTAACTTCTAAAACATATCTTTGGGCATGATATTTCTACCTGAGCCAAAGTCACACATCGCTTTAATTTCGAATTTGCCACCTATATTGATTTAGAGGTATAAAGCTCTCGGATATTGCATCTTTGGCGGTAGCTTCTTTGGACTTTTTGTCAAGCTTTCTTCTTGGTTTGACCTCTCTGTTACTGTTTTGGACTCTTTATCACCACTAGGATATGTAATTTTTAGTAGATATGGTGGTTATAAAAGCAAATGTGGAGGCGGCACCTCTGCCTTATTTTTCTCTTGCACCCGTGGTACGTTAAGTAACTCTTTTACAACATTTTGAATCCCATCTTTGATTTTCATATTGTCTAAGTTAAGCTTCCTGGGTTCTTCAACTATTGGAATCTCTACTTTACTCATTACAGCTCATCTGCAACCTCATTATCATCAATCCAATTTTCGATTGTTACCTAGATTAAGTCAAATACGATTGGTGATGATAGATGTGTAGGTGGTTGTTCCACCTTACATTTTTCTTCTTGCACCTTTGGTGCACTTGTCTCTTCTTCCTCAATCTATATTTTCAAGCTCTTTTTCTACCTTTCTAACATAAGGCTCAACCTCTTTAACGACCTATTTCTCATCTTGACTCTCAACAAGTACCTTATCTAAGCTAAGCTTGGTCGGTTCTTGTATGGTTGGAACCTCGAATCCAATATTGCTATTGCTGGTTAGAATAGCCTCATCATTAGGTTCTGTAGCTTGGCCCAATTTCATAGATGAATCTTGATGTAATTGTTGAATGATTGCCGTAATTTACGTTAATGTTTGCTCCATAGCTTGATGTTGTTGGTGCATGAGTTGCACTAGTAATAGAGTAGCACCGATCTTCGCTTAACTTTTGTTCATATTATCAGTTGAAATCTTGAAAAATTTCTCAAGCGTATCATTCAAATTTTTTACTACTTCATTTGGATGAGATGGAAGTGACTTTGTAGCATGACCTTTCATTGTACCTCAGATCAATTTTGGTAAATCTTGTTGAAACATCACCAAGGTGCTAGTAACTTGGGAGACATGCGTCCCCAATGTATGCAATTCCGTGGTTTGCTTCTTGTATCTTTCATTATTGATATGCATTTCGTTTTGAGTCAATACCACTAGTGATTGCATCGTTTGTTGGAAACCGGTTATGGATCCTTCTTGCGGATTATACATGAGTTGTGGTTGCGAGGGGAAAGTTTGATACGGGAAGTTCCCATATGGATTTGATTGTGGAAAACTACACGTCTCCTGATTGTCCCATAGAAATAGTCACTTTAAGCATCGATCTGTAACACCTCTTTTCATGGATGTATGGAAATTAGCCATACTTAAGAAACCTAAAACGAGACTACAAAAGAAAACGCGTAAAATTGAAAACAAATAAAACTTATACAATAAATAAACACAATAACTAACTATAAAATCCTTAGCAGAGGTGCCAAAAACTTGGTGGGGCCAAAGGCGTGATAAATAAACAAATAATAAATGATGATAAAATAACACACACATATGGAGATCCACGAGAAACCCTCTGCAAGTGCACATATCGTTTACAAGTAATAGTTAAATAAGTAAAAATTTGTTCTCAGGGATTTAGGTAGTTAGCTCAAGCTTGTGTTTAGCAGAAGTGTAGATGAATTTAGATTTTTTAATTAAAAGACAAAATAAGATAAATCTATGTCTAGCACAAATAATTAAATATATATGTAAACAAGATAAATAAGGGTCACTAGTATAAGCCTATCTTACTAAGTTGTTATTCTAACCTTAAGGGTGAATTGAGCATTATATAAGTAGTTATGATTCTATATTCCTCATAACTCCTGCCAGGGTAGCTTAGGGGGCAACCTCACAATTACCAGGGTATTTGGGTAAGGGGACCCTACGCAATGATCGGTGGTGAAATCAAACACTAATGACTATCTTGTTAGGCAAGTCCATTAGGATCAGTACCACACACTAGACGATTATGTGGTGTTTCAATAATTGAATCCCCCGTCAGGGCAACAATCTAACTGCTAAGAACAGTCCTAATATTGGCCAAATCTAGGGCTAGAAAATAAGTCAAAGCACAAAATACAAATATACGCCAAGCTCAAATTAGTTAAAATAATGAAATAGTATTCTATAATTTAGACAAAATAGCAACACAATTTAATTAATAAATAAAACTAAAGAATAAAAGTTTAGAGATATGGTTAAGCCACAAATGTATAGCTAATTATAGAAGGATAGAATGGAGAAGAGGGTTGTCACTCCCCGACTTCTTGTCTTGATCTACAAGTTAACTTGCTTCTCTGAATGATCTCTAAGAGTAATATTGAAAAATAACAGAGCAAGTACATGTTTACAATAGTCTCTAGGCATGTTTATAGGTGTTAGGTCAAAATCTTGGAGTATGGGCCAAGTAAAGGAGTCCAAATCCTATTTAATTTTTTTTCATAAATTATAGGACGATATAACTGATTTGGTCATATCTCTTTCGTTACTTATCGTAATTCAGTGTATTTTATATGAAAACGGCCGATCTATCTGCTCCTAAATGAGCTTCTTCAAATTTATAGCCGATTTTTTGCAGCATCCAAAACACTGAATGTCTTCCTACCTTGATAATAGATTTGGCAGTTTTTCTAATTTTCTACTTTGACTTTATTTTCTTTTAACTCTTGATTTCAACTTGTATCTTCTTTCCTTAACTCCTCAATATTGATTTGGTATCTAATATTAATTAATTTACCTAAGAGTTTCAGAATTAGCACACAAATTATACAAAAAATGCTCTAAAAGTAATAAATCTCCATATCAAGTGAATAATTGAGAAATTAACAATTAACTGGGAAACATGTCTCAACAAATAATATAATTCACTTAAAATGATGTCTCATAAATAGATTAATATATCAAAAATATGGAGACATCAGACGCGGTGATGGCGTCCATCAACGAGTATCTTGTCTCGGTGGGCAAGGAGTCATTCCCTTCACAGAAAGACGCCTCTCGATCCTCTACCTCCACAGCCTGCAACCGACCCATGAGCTAGATACTCGATGCAAGGATGAGTGGGGCGCTCGAGTACCTAAATAGGTGCAAGTAAATATAGGGGCTCTCCATTCACGTGCCTCCTTCCACTACGTAGGCCACTGATCCTTCTCGATCTACTCTTCCTGCTTCTACTGCTCCTTCTACCAGCCGGCCAGCCCAACGATTAATGCTTTCAGACGAGAAATTTTTTTATGATGAAAATGAAAACGAAACTAGACTTTGACTTTCTATATTCGACTTTTATGTAATATTATCGAATCTTTAGCTTGACTTTATATTATCTTTGATTTTGTTTGACTTATCTTTGACTTTTGTCAGCTTTTCAATTGTCGGGTTTGGTTTTATTTAATCGGGTTTATTTTATGAATTGAAAATGTATAAATAATTCATTAGAATAATATATATTAATATTTAATTATTACAAAATATAAAATTAAACCAAAAATAAAAATTTAAAAAATAAAAATAACATTACAAATATTAAATTATAAAAAAAACCTTTCCCTAGGACACATTTCTCGCGGTACAAAAACAAACCGTCCTCACGACAAGTAACTCATCACGAGAACATTTTTTCCCACGTTAGATCAAGTCATCACTCACGACAATTTTCTCGCTGAAGGCAACATCTTTTGCAAGGCAATTGTCCTCACAAGATATAGGCTGACTTCTGTAATGACGTTCGTAAGTCCTCGTCTTTTTTTTTGGACATTAGGAGGTGCCTTGGCACCGAATCATAAACTAAGACTATCAACCTATTCCTAATTTGCCAAACCTAGAGGACAAGTCGAAAAAACTAAGTGAATTTCGACAAAAAAATGTTGCCCCGTGTCTAGCTTCCTTTGCAAGCTTGTCCGCCTTGCTGTTGAGCTTCCTATTGATGTGGTGGAACGTGATCTGCCCGAGCTCCTCAGCATTGTGGATAATCTTACGCAGGATGGGTTGGATATTCCAACGTGCTGCTGACACCTGCTTCGTACCTTGAATAACCTCAAGGTTATCTGAGTAGATTACGATTTTTTTCCTTGGAAAATTTGCGCCTAATTGCGTAGCTTTAAGAACCGCGTTTGCTTCACCTTCCAAGGCAGAATTACAATCAAGGTTGTAGCTGTGTTCAAAAGATGTATTACTATTGTTGTTCACTCCTATTATTGCTACCCCCGTAGGTTCCCATTTGTTGTTAAACGACGCATCACAAAAGAACGACAAATCTTGGTTTTGCTCATCCCTGTTCGTGTCTGCGTTCTCTTCCCCTGTTTTCTTGAAACCTTTGTAATTTTTTGTTGTCCAGTTAATTCCGTGAATTTCTTGCATTAATCTTTTTGATGCAATATTGATTCCTGTGCCACATACTGTTACCCCCTCGTGTATAGCTTTCATTTTTGCTTTCCAAATGTTCCACAGGTTAATCATAATAAAGTCTCGTACTACATTTTCTTCCCATCCTCCCTTCGAAAAACTTTGAATGATCTTCAGGAAACAATTCTCTATATTTCCCTCCCAAGTGTCTTGGATTTTTATTTGAAGGATTGATCCAGCCCAGATGTCTTTACACATGTTGCAGTGGAGGAGTAGATGCTCTACATCTTCAGTACTATGGTTACACCATAAACAGTTTGAAGCATCCGCACATTTCCTTTTATATAAATTGTCTCTAGTCGGTATTGCATTGTTTACTAATCTCCACATAAATAACTTGATTTTTTTTGGGATGTTGGAGCTCCATATCACTTTCCAGATTGGTGAGTCTTGCATTGCCTTAGTTCCCATTGTTGTTGCCTTGTTCATAATTTGCTCTTCTGTTATAACCTTATATCCCGTCTTTGTATTGAAATTTCCGTCTTTTGAGAATGGCCAGATTAGCCTATCTTTAGTATCTATTTCTTTAATCTTTGTTTTCTTTATAAGATGTATGATAGGTTCAGGAAAAATGTCATCCAATTTCTCAAAGTCCCATTCATCCTTGTTGTCCTTCATTAGTTCGTTGACCTTTGTGATAGTAGTTCCCTCTGGTTTTTCTAGTTTCCATTCGGTATCTATCCATTTTTCATCCCATATATTCGTATCTTTGCCATCTCCTATCATTTTTATTCCATATTTCTTGATAAAGTCTCTACCCTCTATAATACTTGCCCAGCTCCATGTCCTACTTTGTCTGAGTTTACAATTCATTAAGTTAGATTTATTAAAATAAATACCTTTGAGCAATCTCGTTGCTAAGTTATTAGGGCTATTCATTAATCTCCAAGCTTGAGCTGCTAGTAGAACAGTGTTCATTTTTTTGAAGTCTTTGAATCCCAATCCACCTATTAATTTGCTTACTGCGATCTTTTCCCAAGCGACCCAATGTATCCTGTTTCTTTCACCTGAACTCCACCAAAAATTAGAAATGGCCGAGACAAGTTTATTACAAAAACTAATTGGAAAAGAGAAAATAGACATGGAGTAATTCGGTATGGCTTGAAGAATAGCTTTAATAAGTACTTCTTTGCCGCCTTCTGAAAGTAATTTCGCCTTCCACCCTTCCGTGTTTTTGAATACCTTTTTTGCTATCCAATCCAGGGATTCTACCTTTGATCTTTTGTGGCATAGTGGAATCCCTAGATAGTATCCTAGATCCTCTGTTTCTGTGATATCCATTTTTGTAGTTATCTCATTCTTTATATCCTCCGGTGTTTCTTTGCTGAAAAGAACTGCTGATTTATGCAAATTGATTTGCTGTCCTGACCCCATACAATAGATATCCAAGCATTCCTTAAAATGTTCAATATTCATGTCATCCAATTCTAGAAAAAAAAGAGAATCGTCTGCAAATAGAAGGTGAGAAATCTTCGGGCAGTTTCTATTGATTTTTATACCTTTGATCAAATTATTATC
This sequence comes from Nemophila menziesii, assembly GCA_029959085.1. Classification (NCBI taxonomy): domain Eukaryota; kingdom Viridiplantae; phylum Streptophyta; class Magnoliopsida; order Boraginales; family Hydrophyllaceae; genus Nemophila; species Nemophila menziesii. The sequence continues at coordinate 2,752,128 of JARWIR010000044.1, forward strand.
TATATAGTGGTCGATAATGCTAATAAGGGATTCCGTCATTATAGAAAAAAGAAAAGGTGAGAGGGGGTCACCTTGTCTGAGACCCCTACCTGGTTTAAAGTTTTCGAGTCTTTCTCCATTCAAATTTATATTAAACGAAACGGATGTGATACAATTTCTTATCCAGTTAATCCAAGTTTCACAAAAGCCCAGTTTATCCAGAACTTTAAAAAGGAAATTCCATCTTACCTGATCGTACGCCTTTGCCATATCAATTTTTATTGCTGCCATATGTTTTTTGTTCTTCCGTTTCCTGCTCATAAAAAATGATATCTCCTGCGCTATGATAATATTATCTTGAATAGCCCTACCTTTGATGAAAGCCGATTGCGTAGGTGAAATTATATTATTCATAATTTCCCTTAAACGGTTAGAGAGAATTTTAGTAATAATTTTATAAATGAAATTGACACAAGATATCGGTCTAAAGTCTCCTAGATTCTCTTGTGTAGTTCCTTTCGGGATTAAAGTGATAAGTGTGTCATTAATCGTTTCCATAGAACAATTATTATCAAAAAAATCTTCTATAATTTTTAAAACATCCATCTTAATGATATCCCAGAACTCTTTATAAAACTTACCGTTAAGTCCATCGGGTCCCGGTGCTTTTGAGGCTGATAATTCTGTTACAGCTCTTTCTATTTCTTCCATGGTAGGCTTCTTTGTCAGTTCTTCGTTCATATTGTCGGTTACTCGTGGTTTAATATATTCTATCGCTTTCTGCATATTTTCATCTGTGCCACTGTTTTCTTTAAAAAGGTTTTTATAGAAATTTTGAAAACAACTTTTAATATTTTCAGAATCATCAGTCCATTCACCATCCTTATTCTTAATCCTTGTGATTCGATTCTGTTTTCTACGCTTAATAGTTGCTAAGTGAAAAAATTTCGTATTTTTATCTCCATAGACTAACCAATTCTGCCTAGCTCTATCACACCAATATTTTTCTTCTTTGTCATATTCTATTTTTATTTGCTCTTTAATATCATTCTCTTCTTTAGTGGTATCTCTATCATTATTAGCGCTATTTATTTTAATAAGTCTATTTTGTAGGTTTTTAATAGCTTTTTCATGATTTCTAAAGTTTTTCGAACTCCACTTAGTAAGTTCTCTTTTAGTATATTCCCTTTTCTTAATAAAGTTTGGTACGGGGATTAGGTCATGGGGAATTTTCCAACTATTATCGATGACTTCTCTACAGTTGTTATTATCTAACCACCTAGTCTCGAATTTAAAGTGTTTTATCCCTATTCTCATGTTCAAATCAAAATGGAGTATAAGGGGGGAGTGATCCGACCCTATAGCAGGAGGAATGAAGATATGAGATCTCGGGAACTTTTCCATCCATTCGTACGTTGCCATTCCTCGATCAATTCTTGTTTTGACATTCTTCTCACCTTCTACCCTGTTAGTCCAAGTAAAGAAACATCCGTTAGAATTTATTTCTGCTAAGGAGTTAGTATGTGTAAATTCTAAAAAAGCATTAATGTGGTTGATATTAGCTTGATTCTTGCTCTGTTTTTCGTTGATGTTCAATATCTCGTTAAAGTCTCCTAAAATCATCCATGGTTCGTTAATTCCTTCACTCCATCTTGTTATATCTTTCCAAATTTCTATTCTTTGATTAAAATCATTAGGGGCATGTACGAAAACCATATAATACGAAAATGACAGTTCATTAATTAAAGCAACTACAAAGAAATTACAACTAAAAACGATACTAAGTTGCACATTAGAGTGCCACAGAACCAAGAACCCCCCAGAGTGGAAAGAAACTCCAGAGGGTTCGACAAAAAAGGATTTGTTGTAACCAAAACGAGCCACCACCTCACGAGAGTCCACCTCTCGCAGCATAGTTTCACAAAACGCGACCACACTAGGACGAAATTGAGCTATCATCGAGCTAATTCTTGATAATGTTAAGGGCGCTCGAATTCCCTGAACATTCCAAAATAATGTCGTCATTTGAACTTCACGGCTTTTTTGGAGTTGCCGCCTCCATTATTTTCTTCGAAGTGTTCTTCTTTTCCTTCCTCCGTGTCTGCATATTGAAAGTTCATATCGTGATCCTCCCCACCACCTTCATAATCTTTTTCAAAATAGTTCTCACTGTTTTCGAAACTTCTTTTTCTTCTTCTGGTTTAAGCTGTGGGTCATAATCATCAATCATTTTTGATACATTGTCTAGGTCCTTCTTCCCTTCTTTTACAAACATGACACTGTCCTCTCCCTCTCTCTTATTTGCTGGGATGCTAAATTTATTTTTGTTCCTCTTTGCCATGTTAGATCTTTCCCTGTACTCACAATAAAACACTAATGCTCTGTTAGTTGTTATATAGGGGAAAAAAAACCTGATGGATTGCATTGGATTGATTTCTAAACTTGGTAGTCTGTTTATTTCTTTTGATTTCTCTTTTGTATAGCTGGAATGAGTCCCTTCTTGCTTTTTTCCAAAATTTGGTCTGATAAATTCAATGATTGCAAAAGACATCTTAGGCGAAATTGCCTTGCAGTGCCATGTTTCTTTCTTCTCTGTCCTAATAGTGATTTTTATTTCTGTAGTTTTCCTGCATTTCACATTCGATAACAATAAAGAAAAAATATTAGGGATAAATTTGTATACCTGGATCTTTGGAATTCTTATGTTCGATGGCCTTTGAAACCCTAGATGATTCTTTTTGGAGAAATAGAAAGGCCCAATAATCCTCGTCTAAATGGTCTATTTTGATGACTTTTTTGCGAGATATCTTTTACGAGAACATGATTTTTTGAGTCTTTCGCAAGAACTTTTCACCATTTATTTGTTGTCGCGAATCTTGGATTACTTAGCAGTGAAAGGGAATGTTATATGTTTTATTAGATGTAGACCATTTGTATAGTTATTCGTGTGATAAATAGTGTCATATATAGTAGAACTGGTGCCTTAAAAAAAATGAAGTGAGGTACCAAATTTAGATAGTCAATCTGCATAAGAGTTCAAGTTCGCTCTTTGGTACATATCCACCATCTCGAAATATTGTTGAATTGTATAAAACTATATTTCTAGTAATGTAAAAGTTGAGGTCACGCACTATCGTATATATGGTGTCTTAATCTATAATGTACATCAAGTTGGAATTACTTAAAACAAAACAACGCTTGCTGATATAGCTCTCTCTGAGTTTTCTAATCGGAATTATTCCATTATACAGTTGAAAAAATTGTAGGGACCTAGCCCATAGTATCTCTTCATTGTCATCATCATGATACCAAGTCAAAATATATCTTGTTGGTATAGTTCTTCTTAGCAAAATCTAATAGTATATTTAATGTAGATTTAAGGATGTCAGTTGTACCCAAGAATCTCTTCTCATCTACATTCATTGACATGGATTTGAAAAGCTTACACCAAGATAAAAATGTCACTGTACATTCTCCTCCATTAAAAACTTCAACATATCTAGCTTATGTTGATAAACTTATACTTCAACTTCTAATTGTTACGGGATTTGCACTTTTGCAACTTCCATACAAAATAACTGATGGAACTCGTGTTCCAGTACTGTTTCTTAAGGGCAAGCCTTTCTTGTTTCTGGTGTTCCTTTTGAATCTAAGTTTTACTTTCTTTGCGGCTGTGATGACAATATCTTTACGCGATCTATACCCACGGATCACGAGATATTGTCGATGGGTATCTGTTTTTGGTGTAGCCCTAGCTGCAGTAATTTTGTTATGGTTAGTTTTACCCTCAAGTTTATGGTTGGTGGCATCAAATCAATGCAATCTACCAGACTTTAATATGGGCTTCCCTCTCAGATCATCTTTGACGTGTTCTTCCTTGGACAGAGAATAGTGGTCATGGAAGACCAATGTATGATATTGCAATCATATATTGTTGGTATTATGTAGACTGTAGAGTAAACTATTGGTGCTTAAACTTTTTATCAGATGTAAAAAAAAAAAGAATTAGTTCTCGGTAAGTTTACAAACTCTGCAGCAAATATGAAAATTGCTAGGAAGAGTTGTAATGACGTGGGAAGTGTTGATCATGTTTGTTTTGTGTTTCCGTAAGTTTTTTCCTTACTGAATAATTAACGTTCCATATATTAAAGGGTCAATGACCCAAAAAATTAAAATAATATTATACTTGCCCCAAAGAATCATCCATTAACTTACTATTATAAGATTACATGTTTACCCGTCAAGGACGATTCCCGTCAAGGACGATTCCCATCAAGGACGATTCCCGTCAAGGACGATTCCCATCAAGGACGATTCCCGTCAAGGACGATTCCCGTCAAGGACGATTCCCATCAAGGACAAAATTTAGTTAATGATGTTATTGGGAAGAAATTTTGGCATTGATGTTATTGGGCTGAAAATAATATTATTTTGATTTTTTAGGTCATTTTCCCTATATTTATTAAAATGAATAAATGGTTTCTTTTTTACAAGAAAAAAAGAATAACAGGTTTCTTAACTACCGAAAAGATAAATCAGATAATAATATATTTAACAAAATAATATAAAAAAAAAAAATTAAATTATCATGAAACACATCTCGTTTTACAACTTAATCAGTTTAATCCACCAAATATAAATATGAGAGTGATCAGTAGTTATACACGTATTTTTCAAAATTGTCAAAGTTCTCCCGTCAACTGTCGTGTTGGGTGACGAGTCAACTCGCATCACAACAAAAACGTTAAGTAGACTACCTCTTAAACAAAGCTACACTCATGATATCAAGACACTTGCCTGAAATCACTTAACACCAGGAAAAAGGGCATATATACTCGTAGACTGTAATCACATAATGTTTCCTCCCAATAAAACCTATTACTACTTCATGAGAGGTTACGGTTGCATCCACTTTTATTTTTATAGTAACCTGCAAAGCAGGAAACAAAATAACGATTCATCGATATTAGTAGATAAATTTTCACGAGACTGCCTAATATGCAGGTCTTGAGGCCCACACATATTATGCTAGAAAATATCAACTAGCATGCAAATTAATGAGTGATTGACATTGCTGACGACTAAAGGAGTCTTTTCCATAATGCACCTAGTCCTTGTATTCCATATAGCATAGCAAAAAATAGGCCAATATTTGGATTATCTTGTTTTTAAGTTATCTTGCATTCGCGTATACAATATTGTGGGATACAAACGGAATTCCTCTTGAAAAGGTGTTCTTGCCGGGAAGGGCGAGAAAAACCGAAAACCTTGTGTCTAATGGCAGTATAAGGACATGCTCTACCATTTCAGTCAACCACTTACCTATGCTGCAAGTTGGCTTTGGAGGCACACTTCCTATGATATCGTAGTGCATTTGTCGCTACCTTCAGAAGAAAGTATTAAGTTTTAGCGGGAAAAACCCTTGTTCCATACACCCTTATCTAAGGAGGAACTTGGCGTATAGGTAACTAATGATTGTTTATTAGCATATTTTAAGATTTGAATATTACCTGATTTTTTATTATTCATGAATGCTTGGTTTTGGAGTGTTGTTTTTCATAGTCGATAAGTTTTTCTCTATCTACTTTAGGTTTTTTTGCGTTTTACCCCCCGGTTGTTAAGAACTCACTAAACCTCCGGGGTAGAATGCAAATTTTGTATACTTAATGGTCAAAAATGCAAAAAAAGTCACTTTTTTTTGCATTTATACTAATAGTAAAAAATTACAGAGATATTGATATAATAGAGGCTTTAGATTACTCGTCAACTATAGAATTAATTGGATATTTTCTACTTTTATCGATTTTAAGAAGTTTAAAAGTAAGAGATGAAGCAGCTAGGACTATGGTAGCTGCACCACTTGTTGCATTCATGGAATACTCATTCATCTTCTTATTATTTAGCTTTCATGATTCTTGATTTGACTTTAAGTTTTCTAGCGTCATCATCATCAATAACTTGTTACCTATGAAGAGGGAACCTTTTTAACTGTTGTTGGAATCTTGTGCTCCTAGATCTTCGCCATATTTTAGTTTGAAATTAGCAAGCTCCACTTGATCTTTCATCATCATGCTTTGAGGATAGTAACGGTCTACGCATCGTACTTGAAGAGCGCCCCAATCAGGGATTGCTTCGGGTGGTTGACAGTCTAGCCACTCACTTTCACCCTCGGTCATAAAGTAGTACATTTGTTCCCTTGTAACGTCTTGAGTAATGTAGGCGTAACAAATTTGAATAAGCTTATGAACGGCTTAGACCATGTCTTGGTGTACGGCTTTACTATAATTTCCATAACTAACAAATTGGCTAAGCATGCCCAGATCTGGGCTAAATCTCGTGGCTTGAATGATTGGAGGGAGAATACTTAATAGTTAAACACGAAAGGTATTCCCGGCTCAGGAATACCTTGAACTTAATTAATAGGTGGGTTCGCTTCATTCACATTAATGCCTCTATCTCTCTCTTTTGGTTGTTTAGGATTAACTTGTTAATTCTGCAGAGGAAAAAAAAATACCACGTAAAACAGAAAAAACAACTAAACACCATAAACTAACAAAAAGAAAAAAATTACACCGATATAATCCGCGACAGAGGCGCCAAGAAACTTTTTCGCTCCCAAGGTGTGATAAGTAATAAACACCTAAAGGAGAGGTAACTTCTTGCAAACATATGGGTCATTGACAAGTAATAATTTGATAAGTGTGGGGTTATTGTCTCCACAAGGACTATCAGGGTTGAGATAGTTGTGTTTTGAGAGTAATATAATGTAGAGTTGCAAGATAAATAACAATAATATAAATAGTATTTGTTGGGTTTTTGATTTAAGGACAAGAATAAAGATAAGAAAATTGATTAACTTAAATACAATTAATTAAAAATGCTAAAAAGATGAGAAAGGGTGAGAAAGTATTGCTTGATTCTTGCGGGTAATATTCCTAATCAACTATTAACATGTTATCTTATATAAATCCGAATTAGGTAATTCTCGTTACCCGGGATTCAGCAATCCTTTTAACTCCGGATGGTAGCTTATTAGGCAACCTTCCCCCATCAAAGACCTCTCTTAGGTGACTCTTGAAATGGTTTCCGATGAATTAAGTTCTAACCCTATTGACTACCTAGTTAGGCACGACTTCCCAGTTCACTACCGCAGACTAGGCGCTTATATACTATGTTTGAAATCTGACCCCCCCTCCCGGGGGTTAACCAAAAGTCTCAAACTACTCAATACTTGATCAGGGTATGAATAAAAAACAAGCATAAATATATAAGTCAATGGAATAAAAAACCTCAATTTATTTCAATAATATGATATCTCAAACACAAAGAACAATGAAAATAATTAATTAGGGTTCAATACCCATTGCAAGCCTCAAGAAAAAGAGGTTTTATTCATACTAAACGAATGGAAATAAATTAAAACTAATACATAAATCATATTCGAAATACAAAACAGATTGAAATGAACCGAAAATACGGAATAGACTAATAGTGGAATGGTGGAGAATGATGAACTTGGGTGAAAAGCCATCCTTCCCTTCTCCAGGCGGGTTTCTCTCTAGCTAAAAAAATTGATAAAAAGTTGAAGTCTACATATACTGTAGCTCCTAATATGCGTATATATTTGGCCAAAAATGTTTGGGTCCTTATGGGCTTATTTATGTAGGTTAAATATATCCCAACAAGTTTTTGGTCAATGTTGTCTAGGTTCAAGTTACGATGGCGCAAATGACATCTCAACTCTGAATTGACTTTCGTCACCAAACATGTGACACTAACATCAAGTTCCATCTTAATCAAAAATAATTTCTACAAAATATATGACCAATTTGTCGTGGTGACTCAATAAATGTGACGTCAAGACTTCAATTATTGACTTCTCCTCATCTACTTGGACTCTAGTGTCAACCGTGTACCTAAAAGATACATACTTAACACACAATTAAAGCACAAAAACTCTATAAATAGCATAATGTCTAAAAGAAAGTAGAAAAGTAAGATATGGAAAAATATTAAGGAAAACTCCCTCACTGAGGTCCTATAAACCCTTAAAAAGATATCTTGTGAGTAGATTAATCTATCAAAAAAGAGGAGACATCATAGTCATTAGCTAACTTGCAAAAGAAAAAATGATGTTAAAAAGATTGAATATGAATTGGTGGTGGGTCCTTGTGTGTTATAATATAATGCGATAAAGTTGAGGACTCACTAACTGCAAGTGTACGGTTGTCCAATTAATAAACCGATAAATCGAGATTCGTTCGTAGGGATGGAATAGGTACAACTCAGATGTGAATCAAATAGTGAATTAATTGCAAGTGCTGAAAAATAAATGATATAAAGTTTGTTTGGGTTTTTGTTTTAAGAACTAAGATGCAACTCAGGATCACTATTAGATTCAGAACCTTCAAGGCGAGACAAATGATCTGCAACTTTATTATCACAACCCTTTCGATCTCGAAATTCTAAGTCAGACTCTTGCAATAATAAAACCCATCTGATTAAGCGTGGCATAGCATCTTTCTTCTCCATAAGATACTTAATCACAGAATAATTGGTAAACACAACAATTTTCGCCCCAAGGAGATAGGAACGAAATTTATCAAATGCATACACCACAGCTAAAAGTTCCTTCTCAGTCATAGTATAATTAACTTGAGCACTAGTGAAAGTCTTACTCGCATAGTAGATAGAATGGAATACCTTATCTTTTCTCTGACCAATCACAGCACCCATAACTAAATCAACAGCATCACACATTACTTCAAACAGAATCTTCCAATCAGGAGGTAGTACAATAGGCGCAGTAATAGGTTTCTCCTTAATCTCTTGAAATGCCATCATGCACGCTTCATCAAAAAGGAATTTGGAGTCCTTCTCGAGTAAGTTACACAATGGCTTAGAGATCTTAGATAAATCCTTAATGAAGCGACGTAAAACCCAGCATGGCCTAGAAAGCTTCTTACCCCTTTAACAGTAATCGGAGGGGGAAGAGTCTTTATTACCTCAATCTTAGCACGATCAACTTTGAGACCCAAACTTGAAACCTTGTGACCCAACACTATACCTTCAGGAACCATAAAATGACTTTTTTCCCAGTTCAAAACCAAATCAGTCTCCTTGCATCTAATCAACACCTTCTCCAAGTTCTGTAAATACTCATCAAAGTTATCACCAAACAAAGAAAAGTCATCCATAAATACCTCAAGGAAATTATCGATCATGTCCCAGAAAATTGCCATCATACATCTCTAAAAAGTAGCAGGTGCATTGCATAATCCAAATGACATCCTTTGAAAGGAAAAGGTACCAAAAGGGCATGTAAAGGTGGTCTTGTGTTGGCCTTTCAAATCTACAAAAATCTGATTATATCCAGAATACCCATCCAAAAGGCAATAATACTCCCTACCAGCCAATTTATCTAACATCTGATCTATGAAAGGCAAAGGAAAGTGATATTTTCTAGTAGCCTTATTCAACTTACGATAATCCATACACACTCTCCAACCAACAACGGTTCTCGAGGTAATGGCTTCATTTTGAGCATTTAGGGCGGTAGTGATACCACCCTTCTTTGGTATGCATTTAACCAGACTCACTCACTACTAGATATGGGATAGATGATTCCCGTATCAGGTAGGTTAATAACTTCTTTCTTCACCACTTATTTCATAGCTTGCATTAATCTCCTTTGGCCTTCGACTGAGCGTGCACTTTCATCATCCAGAATAATATTGTGTTGGAAATAGGAGGGACTAATACCTTTGATGTCAGCAATAGTTCAACCAATCGCCTCTTTATTGGCTCTTAGCACACGCAACAGTTTATCTTCTTGAGGACCTGTTAAATTAGCTGAAACAATAACATGTAGAGTGTCATTAGTACCTAAATATGCATACCTCAAGTGTGTTGGTAGTGGCTTTTCTTCCAACTGCGGAGGAGATTCAATTGATGGTTTCTTTTTAGTTACTATTTCACCCGGTTCTCTCATAGGTTCATAGGCAAGACGCCTATACTTCAGATTTTCAGAATTAAGAGCTGCCACTGTTTCGGCAAGCTCTTCCATCATCTCCGGTACGTCAAGTCTTAAGGCAGCCTGCAAGATATCATCATAATTAAAACAATCAAATACCTCTAGCGTGTCGTGTTCTGCTACATCCATTCGAAAACAATCTCCCCGGGATCTGGAAACTTCATAGCCTTAAACATGTTGAACTTTACCTCCTCGTCTTGGATTCGCATTGTTAATTATCCGTTCTCTACATCAATTAAAGTATGCCCCATGGCTAGGAATGGTCGTCCCAAAATGATGGGGACATTCCTTTCCGTGTCGTATTCAAGAATAATAAAATCAACGCGAAAAATTAAAGTATCTGCATTGACGAGGACATCTTCTATTCATCCCACAGGATGTTCGAGGGATCTGTCAGCCATTTGCAAGACCATGCATTTCCAATATTCAACTTTCAAAAATCGATTTGGGCATAAGATTAATACTTGCACCCAAATCACATAAACCTTTTCCTTGCCACTCATTACCAATCAAAATCGGAATCGTAAAGCTCCCAGGATTAAGTAACTTAGGTGGAAACTTACTCTGACAGATTACATTACACTCTTCTGGCAATCCTATCATCTCATTATCACAATATGGCCTTTTGTTGGCGATGGCCCTCTTCAAGAACTTCACATACTTTGGTACATCTTTAATAGCATCTAAAAACGGTACGTTAATATTCAGACCCTTCCCACATTTAAGAATCTTTGATAATCAGCCATATCTCCCTTTTTCTGAACTCTCGGGGGAAAAGGTTGAAGAGGGTGGTTTACTTCCACCATAAAATCTTTCTTCTTTGGCTTTTCCAGAATTTTCTCAACTTCCACCTCTTCTGCTTCTGGTTCACCTTCTTTCTCCACCACATCCTCTACCATTTTTGTTTTTACAGTTGTTTCTTTTTCATTCATAACGGGAAAAGATGGTGGTTGGAGCTTCTTACCACTTCTGAGCAAGATAGCATTACAGTTTTCATATTGGATAGTGGCCTTTGTATCACTAGGTAGTTGTCCTTGTGGACACTGATGTAACTATTTTCCCATCTGATCCATTTGGTTTTCTAACATCTTAATTGCTACAGCATAAGATTGTTGGTCTTGGTATGCTTTGGTTTGAAGGGCGATTAATTTTTCTAAAGTTTGATGAATATCTACTTCACCTTCTTGAGGTTGAGAAGGTAGAGCTTTCTGATTCATGGCTTCATTATAAGTATCTCGAGGAGGTTGTCTCTGAACTTAATTTCCGTAACCTAGTCCCCCTTGGTAGTAAATCTGTGGTCTTGGATGATAGTTATTACCTTGGGGACGTGGCTGATAAGTATGAGTAAGATTAGCGGCCCTATTTGGATTCGAATATTAGAAACCCCGATGGTTTCTGTTTGGTTGATAACCTTGACCACCTGAATCATAGTTCCCTTGGTTGGAAACAAACATTACGGATTCTTGATTGTTTTGAAAGTTCTCCCATTCATGATCATGACACCACAATAAGAACATCCATATATTTCCTGTGTAACATTAACATCTGCTCTTCTACCTGAAAAACCATCTTTAACAACTAAAGTAAGTTGTTTCAATTGCGGCTCTAGTGTATTTTTCAATTTATTCTCCAACAAATAGAAATTTTCATCGATTCCAGCACTACTCCCTCTATAAAATCCACCTTGGGCAGGTGTTCTCACTGTGTTTCAACCCATCTCATTATTTACTTTTTGTTCAAAATCACCTTAGCGTGAACTGGTTGTACCTGTAAAATTCCACCACCACAAAGTAGGTCTAAGTCTTTTCTTGATTGCCCATCAAGGCCCTTATAGAATATTTTCATTTGTTGTGGTTCTGTAAGGCCATGATCGGGAACTCTTCTTAAACATATTTGGAATCTTGACCAACTTCTACCCAAAGTCTCATCTTTTTCTTGCTCAAAGGAAGTTAGAGCAATCTGTGCATTCAATATCATGTTTGTTGGGTAGTATATATCGAAAAACACAGTTTGCAACTCGTACCAAGTATTAATCAATCAAGGTTCTTGCAAACCATGCCACTCACTAGTTGCATCGATCACAAAGTATCTGAAATTTGCAAAGTAGATTTGATCTCTAGTCACTCCTTGTGTTATATAGGAGTCGCAAATCTGCATGAATTTCTGTACTGCACGAATTGGATCTTCTCCAGGTGCTCCTCGGAAATTTCCATAATTCTGAAATTGCGATAACATACCAGGATCGGGTCTGTATCAAGCGACATTAATATTTGTTGGACCGATCCCAAGAGTAGGAGCGCGATATGGAGCTTGTTCTAGGCCATTCATAAACCAAGGATCATTTTTAAGGGGAGGTTGAGATTGTTGTCCAGGTGGAGGAGGATCTTCCCCCACTCTAGGATCATGATTATTTTCAAGAGCCATTTCTGCCTCTCTAGCTAATCTCTCTTCTAACTCTCTCGCTTCCTTGTCTTCCTTTTGTTCCTATTTGCAGTTCTAAAAACTATCTCGGGGTTATCGAGCATAGAGCAAACCTGCAAACCTGAAAAGGACGAACAAACAAAGTGTAAAACTGAAAATAAAAATGCAATTAAACACTAAAGGATAAACACCGGGGTCACACGCTACCGTCCCTGGCAGCGGCGCCAAAAAGTTGGTGGATCCTTGTGTGTTATAAAATAATGCGATAAAGTTGAGGACTCACAAACCGCAAGTGTACGGTTGTCTAAGTAATAAACCGATAAATTGAGATTCGTTCGCAGGGACGGAATAGATACAACTCAGATGTGAATCAAATAGTGAATTAATTGCAAGTGCTGAAAAATAAATGATATAAAGTTTGTTTGGGTTTTTGTTTTAAGAACTAAAATGCAAAAGTAAATTAAAGAATAAATTAATTAAACTGAAATGGAAATAATGTAAATCAGTAAGCTAGACACAAAAGAAGAAGTAGTACTTATCTCACGCAAGGGTTTCACCTAAACCTTCTTAATTAATGTTTTCTGTCAAGGGATGAATTGCTATAATTGTGCTAGTCGGGATTCTAAAGTCTCCTAACCCCGTCAGGGTTGACTTAGGAGCTCTCCTACGGTATTATAAACTCTGTCAGGATGATTACTAACTACTTTCAAATGGTTCAAGTTCTTTACCTCATTGGCTATTGGTTAGTCAAGTCTGTCAAGGTCATTAGCGAATACCAACGGCAATTACCTAGGTCTGTATCTAAACCCCCCCATCAAGGTGATCACTACGCCACTATAGTTAATAGCCTAGATACTAAAAATTACCCTTAGTTCATGACTCAAAGATAATAATTCAAGAATGAAATAAAAGACAACACAAAATAACAAATTCAATTTAAATGCTTAAATCGCAAATCGGAAAAACATAAATTAATCTTGTTTGGGTTCAACCCAATACGCGATTGTCAAGTACAAAGGGAAATTATATCATAACGGATAGAAAAATTAAAGAAATAAAATTAAATACACTCATGTTTGATTACAGAAATAAAAGATAAAACCTAATTAATGATTGAGTTTGGCTGTGATTTGGAGAAGATGACTTTCTCCAACTCTTAGCTTATTTCCTTTTCCTTGCCTCTGACTTGCTCTCTGGTGTTTCTGACTTGTGTAAATTATGTTGTGTGTAAAATAGAAGTCAAAAGGTCTATTTATAAGCTATATATAGGACTTGGGCTTGACTTATGTAAATTAGTGAAATATTAAATAGCCCATGTTCAATCTTCTAATTAAAATCTCGTAATTGGTGTATAGCCCTTGGTAAAATGACTGTAACTTTCTCAAATCAAATTTAAATTGACCCGTTCAAGTTTCTAAATCTTCAAAACTCAATAAGGAATAAATCCTCTTCATGGCTCAAAGCCTGAATCCACGTCTGAGTAGCTCAAAATTAGAAATTAACATCATCTTTGCAGATTTGCAGATTTCCTAGTCAACTCTTCGGAATATCATTTCTCGCCTTTGACTTCTCCACTCGATCTAAGACTTTATTCTTGATTCCGCTCCTTATATTGGTGCTCCCTAGCATCCATGGAACTACAAACTTTGCACTAAAAACAACCCACTTAACGTGCAAAAGCTTTGAAAATGAAAAATAATAAATTCCAAGGAGATAAAATGAAATATAACTAAATAACACTAAAAGTCTATCATATTAGTCACTTATTCACCTAAAAATATGTATCCTAAGGGAATAAAATTAGAACAAAAAGGGAGACATCAATTGGACCGGTGTCGCGTTCTAGAAATTGATGAAATACACCAACACCCTAGAAGCCACTTCCAGCAAGTGTACGGGTCGTTCATAAGTAATAAAAGTCAGTATAAGGGATTATCGTCTCCACAAGGACTATCAAATTTGAGATAAGCAAAATAGTGTAGAGTTTCTTAATAAACGACAATAATATAAATGTAATATATTTTTGGTTTTTTTAATAATTAACTACTAATGCAATTTAACGAAATAAGATTAAGAAATAAAATAAAATTAACCAAGTAATTAACAGACGAAAGAAAGGAATGAGAGAGTTGATTGAGTCTTTCTAGTATCATATGCGGCAATTTAATATTTTTATGAATAAGGGTGAGTGGTCAATTCACATTAGTCGGGATTTAAAAGTCCATCTAACTCTTGTCGGTAGCTTAGAAGGCAACCTTAATATTAATAGGACACTTGGGTAAGAATATCATAGGCAATATCTTAGTGTAATAATTCCAACCCTATTGATTATCTAGATAGTTTTATTATAATCATATATTCAATGGAATATAATTATATAAAAATATCAATCTCATTTAAACTCTTGACCCAAAATCAATAAAACATTAAAAAGCTAACAAAACGTTCTTAAATAAGAAACCCTCAAGAAATGAGGGTTTAGTTCATTATAATAAACTGTAAATTACTGAAAATTAATTCTAAAATCATGTTTAAAAGATAAAACAAACTAAAAATCACCTAAAGAATGAAGGGAATCAAATATGGGATGGTGGAGAAATGGTGGAATTGGGTGGAAACCCTCCTCCTCTTCTTCTCTCCTTTTCCATAACGTTTTTGCTCCTCCCTCTTTTGAAACATTCGATGTCTAATGATGGATAATGGTTTAGGAGGATTATATAATGGCTTAAATATGTTTTGGGTTCGAATGGGCTCACTTAAATGAGTTACTAATGGCTCAACCCGCTTTTAGGTAGTGTTGTCCAGGTTCGAGTCACGGTGGCGCAAATAGCATAACTTTCTTTTCTCAACTCCGAATTGATTTCCGTCACCTCTCACGTGACGCTGACTTCAATCTCCTTACAAATAAATAGGGTTCATGTCCAAATATCTGACCAATTAATCGTGGTAACTAAAACAATATGACGTTAAGATTTCTATAATTAACACTCTAACTTGTCCAAAGTGACTTTAAACTCCTTTCACGCCTTAGCTTGGGTGTTATCTTGAAATTTTCACTTCCCCTCTTAATATTGGCATCTTGGATTGACCATGTACCTTAAAGATACACACTTAACACATAATTAAGACACAACAGCTTTATAAATAGTAAATGTCTAAAAATAATAGAAAAGTACAATATGTCAAATACTAGGGAAAAATCCCTCACTTAGGCCCAATAAACTCCCTAAATAATGTTTCATGCATAGATTAATCTATCACAAAAAGAGAGACATCAAGATTCCCAACACAAAGTTTTGTCGTCCTGGCAAAATAAAAAGAAAAATAGAGTCTAGAAGGGTCGAAATCCAATACATCAAAGAAGTGAGAAGATAAAGAATGATCCCAAAGATATAATTAAACAAGTCTCATGAGAAAAGTGTACTTATCATACAAATAATCAACATAATAAATATATTAAGAATAAAATTAGTCTCGCAATGCAAGGAGAAATCGGTTTTCACTTAGTTCGAACCGGTGGCTATAGGTTTTTCCTTGATCCTCCCATGTTGTCTAATTGTCCTTTCAACTACTCCTTTTCAATTTAATTGTTACTTAACCAATCAACTAGAGATCGTGAGGTCTTAGGGTGTAGCGTAGGCTTAAGCTGGGGTGTGATAAACATTTAGAATAATTTAGAGTGGGCTTTTGGCCCTCTCTTCACTATCCATCAACTAATCTCCCTAGAGCTTGAGTTTCCGCTCATAATCGTGCTCACTCAACCTATTTAATGTTATAAAGTTGCAGCCCAAAGTGCAAACACATATCAAAAGATGTCATACACCGAATATTCCTTTATTCTTTTCTTATATTTTTTTTCTTTTTTTTCTTTTTCTCTTTTTTCCTTTTTCATATTTATGGTAAGTCAAACACACGACCATTTTTTGGTGAGTTCTTGTCTTGCTTATTTTCTTTCTTTATCTCAAATTGTTCATTTCTTTTCTCAAATCCGGCATGGATTAAAAATAAGAGTACAATGAATAAACCTTAAATAAAACATCTACTTACCCAATGTATCCCCTGATCACGTACACCCACCACCCAAAACTCAAGCTCCAAGACAACTAGTCCTAGGCATGTGATTCGAGAGTGGGTCATATCGTCAAGTCCTAAAACTAAAGGGTTTGGGCTATGAAGTGGTTATCAAAGAAATGGCTACAAAGGCTAGAACTGGGTTAAGAAGGATATTTCAATACAAACTTGGTAATCAAGCTAAAGGAAACAAAGGGCTAACAAAGAACCACCTCGATCATCTTCCTAGTTAAATGGTCTCGACACTTTCTTATTTCTAGTTCATATATTAAGTGGTTTTTAGACTAGGTTTGACTTCACGTTCTACACACCATTCGTTATCACCTCGTTCAAACTTATCTTATTTTGCATTACTTGCTAACTAGTTTTATCCATAATTACATGTTTTCATTCAACCACTTTAAGCACACTATAAACAATTTAATAGACACACTTCTAATCTATCATCAACTCGTCTAATTTAAGTTTAATAGGTGCATTCTCTAAATTCTAAAACAATTCCCTATAGGCAGTATAGACTAAAAACAATAAAAAACACATTAAATGGGGATGGGGACAACGAATCCCCACCCTCAACTCAAAGGTGAGCCGTGACTCCACGACTCGAGACAGACTCAATAAAAATTAAAACAAATAAATAATATACAATTGTAGAAGTGGTAGAGGAGGTAGAAAACATACTCTCGATGCTATTACCTCGCGTGCTCGATACCCAAGATAGGGTGTGGTGGATCATTCGTATGTAAGCTTCTCGTATCTCCATGGTTTGCCCTTTCTATTTGGTAGCGGAAAAGGTTTGATAAAGTAACATACAAATAAAAGGTCAAACACCTTATACCACTACGAGAAACTCACTGCAAGTGCACAAATAGTTTGCAAGTTACAGTTAATAAGTAAAGTTCGTTCGCAGGAATTTACTCTGTTGGATTTAATTGTGTTCATAATAGAAGCGTAGAAGAGATTAATTGCTTAAACGAAAAGATAGTAAATAAAAGATAAATATTTATTTGGTTTTCAAAAATAAGAATCAAATTAAAATACAAAATAATTAAACTAAAAATGAAAATAAATAAACAAAGAGAATGGAGATGAGAAATATAGCTTAGGTATGCTAGTATGCACCTATCTTCCTACATCACTATTCTAAATATAATGGTGAATAGAGTATATATATGTAGCCGGGATTCCATAATATTTCTAAATCCCGACAGGGTAGCTTAGAAAGCAACCTCAACACTACCAACGGACTTGGGGTAAGGGGAACTTGAGCAGCGATCAGCGATGGAAATCTAACCCTGTTGACTATCGAGTTAAGCAAGATTGTCAGGTTCACTACCGCACACTAGTCGATTATGTGTTGTTTTCTATAATTGAATCCACCGCCAGGGTAACAATCTAGCTATTAATGACAGTTCTATGAGTGGCCAGATCCAGGGATGGAATAAGTCAAACACAATATACAAATATATAATTAAAAGCTCAAACCAATTAACTGTCACTTTCCCAAAAAACATAGAATACAAAATAAGAACCAAGGATTATACTAGTGCAAACCCAAAGTATGGGAAAATTAGTTCATAAGAACAAAAATAAAACTAAGTAATAAAAATGTTAGAAACATAGATAAGTTATAGATTTAACTCAAATTACCCTAATGGTATAACAGAAGCATGGAGAAGAGGAGTCTGTGACTCTCCAGCTTCTTGTCTTCCTCTACAAGTCAACTTGTTTCTCTCGATGATCACTAAGTGTAATATTGATTAATAATTAAGAAATGACTTATTTATAAATGTAAGTAGTCATATATATAGGTGCTAGGTCAAAATTTATAGTGTGGGACAAGTTTTAGAGTTCAAATCCAACTCTCTTTCCCTTTGGATCTTATATAAACATAACTCTTTAGTTACAACTCAGAATTTAGTGATCAAGACGTTTCTGAATATAAAAGGGATCCTTCAAATTCCTTTTTTAGTTTCTGCAATATTACAAACACTACACATCTTCACAACTGGGCAACAACTTTTTTGGCAGCTTTTCCGCTTCCCTAAATCAGCTTTCCTTCCTTATAGCTCTTTATTTGGACTTGGATATTCTTTCCTCAATTCCTTAAATTTGATTTAGAATCGAATATAATCATTGTACCTTAGAGTTTCACAGTTAACACACAAATTATACTAAAAATGCCCTAAAAGTAATAATCCTCCAAAAACAAGTCAAGAAATGAGAAACTAACAATAAATAAGGAAATACACCTAAAATTATGTCTCATGAACAAAGTTGTATCATTCAACACAATAGGATATAAACACAAAGGCAGGTCTATAATATAAATAACTAAGTCATGTAAGCACAAGGGAAGAATATAGAAAAATATGAGTAATCCCAAAGCAACTACTTAGAAAGTTTCATGTAATAATATTTACAAACTAAATTATCTATATACACTTATCATAAAAACAATCAACACAGTTTAAATTCAAAATTAGATTAGCTTTGCAATGCACGAAGGATAGGTCTTTCACTTAGTTTGATATGGAGGCTATAGAGTTCATCGATCCTAACAAAGTCTCCAATGATCCATATAACTACTCTCTATTGGTTAAATTGTTTTGTATCACATAGTTAAGAATCATACGCTCTTTAAGATTGTAACTTTAAGCTTAGGGACGGTATGATCATATATTTCGATAACATAGAGTGAGATTTTGGCTCTCCCCTCACTAGCCATTAGCGAATCCCTCTAGAGCTTGAGTTTCTCTCGTAATATGCTCTCACTCAACCCAGGATTTGATGCATTTATGTATAATCCCCAATAACTCAATACAATATCAAGATGACCACATAAAAATTCCACTCTCCGGTCCAATTCATATAATCTCTTTCATATTAATTTATTTTGTAGGATAGTTATGACCTTCTTTTTGATATGAGATATCATGCTACTTCTTTTCGTATTTCTTTTATTTTCAATATCTTTTTTAACCCCGGCAAAGGTTCACTATATAATAACAAGTGAATCATCATCAAGAGCACAATAGATAAGATCGAAAATACCTAAGCCAATAATGTTTTCCATAATTTTGAATCCACCACCCCAATCTCAAGCTCTAAAACAAATGTCTAAGTATCGCGATTTAGGTCATATGAAAAGTCCTAAAATCTAAAGGGTATGCTTGTAATGTGGCTAATAAAAAGTCTTTAGAATGGGTAGAAGGTTCTGAGAAGGATAATAATATACTAATATGGACAACAAGCTAAAAGGCAACAAAGGCTTATCAAAGAATTGCCTTGATAACTTTCTAAATTATGCAATTTTGTTACTTCCTCACCTCTAGCATGTTCATTAAATGGGTTTATCTACTAGCTCGGATCTCACATCCTACACACCCATCAAAGTTCCTAAGATCAGACTTACTTCTACTTCATTGCTTACTAATGTTTTCTTTACTACTGGAAATGTGTTTCATGTCGATACTCAAAGCACACAAAACAACTAATTCATAAGAAATTTACTTACTATCATTAACTCACTAAAGTATATGTTTTTAGTCCATTAAACAAAATCTACACCAATTTCCATCAACCAAAGTTTTTAATTCTATGCTAGAAGAAATAAATCACAAAGAATGGAGATGAGGGACGACGAATCCACACCCCCAACTCAAAAATGAGTCGTTGATGTCTCCCTAATTGTTCTTATTTTCGACCCTTGGGAGACATCATTTTTGGTGTTTATTTAATTAATTTGATAGACTTTTGGACTTAAATTGCAATAATCCGGAATTCCCTTTTTATTTCTAGCATTTTTAATTTATTAAACTTTTGCGCGTAATATTGGTATTTTTAGTGTAAAGTTTACAGGTTTTAGATGTTAGCTAGGAGAGGAATCCGAGGAGAAAGTCAAAGATCGTGAATTAGAGTCAAGACTTGAAAATAAATCCCGAAGATATTATTTTTAGAGCTGAAAATCCATTTTCCAGGCCATAGAGTGCTGATTTCGAGGTGCTTAAACGATGATTTAGCCGCTGACCTTTGAAGAGAAAACATTCCTTATCGAGTTACGGAACTTTAGCAACTGGAATGAGGTCAATCGGAGTCATAACGCATCGGGAAAAACCGTTTTAGTGAAGGTGTATCAGCCGTTACGGGATTTTGGGCTTAGAAAGTGGGCTTGGACATTTAATTAATATTCTATTTTCTGGTCCAAGCCCTAGAACGAATTTATGCTTATAAAAGGAGGTCTGGACTTCTATTTTTCACAGAATTCACATTCCACAAAATTAAAACACCAGAGAGAAGCAACAGAAGGAAGAAGAAGAAGCTACAAGAGCTGGAGTGGGTCTATAGCTCTGTTCGTAGTCATTCCAATTCCGGAAATTAGGTTCTTTTTATATTTTAATTCTGTAAACAATATGAATTCCCTTTCTTTTAATTTAGTTTTTAATTTTGATATGAGCTAAGCTTTTAAAAGTGCTTGAGAACAAACAATGGGTGAATCTTAATTTTATGAAATAACGAATGTTGAATTTGGGTTTATGCTAAATTAAATTAGATTGGGTTTATTACTCTTTTCGATAATTTGTGATTATTTACTGATTTTAGAGTCGCGAACTAAGATTAGGTATTAGTATCTAAGCTATTACATATATGTGGCGTATGGATCATCCTGACGGGGGGTTTAGGTATAGAATTAATTATTCAATCTAGGATAAAATCAATTGATTCTGACGAACTTAGCTAATTCTAGGGCCAATGAGGTAAAACACTTAATCATCCAACGGTGGATCATATTTACCCTGACGGGACTAGTGACACTTTAGGATTGCCTTATAGTCCACCCTGACGGGGGTATAAGGAATTTAGAATCTCGACCATTGTAATTGACCGATTTAGCCCTTAAACAACATAAGTTAGGAAGTAAGATTGGGAGGATCCTTGCGTTCTCAAGTACTACATCTCATATTGCGTTTTCACTTATTTTACTTGCGTCTTAGCTTCTACATGCATTTAATTATTTGTCTTTTATTCATTAGCTTTAATCAACAAAACCAAACAAACATTTTATTATTTTTTACTTTCATAAGTGCATCAATCACTACTTGCTAAACATTGTGATCAACCATCCGTTCTTGGAACGAATCTGTATTATCATACATACTACTTGGGACAGCCGTACACTTGCGGTTGTGGTTCGATTAGAATTTGCATTTATTTTTAGAACACACAAAGGACCACCAAGTTTTTGGCGCCGCTGCCGAGGACGGTAGCGTGTGACCACGGTGTTTATCCTTTAGTGATAAGTGCATTTATTTTATTTTATCAGTTTTACGCTTTTTGTTTGTTAGCTTTTTCAGGTTTTAAGGTTTGGTGTATGCGAAGAAGGCTATTCAAGGATCTAGAGCCAGCACCTCCGATCCTTAGTAATCCAGAATCGTTGATCAGACTTGCGAACAGAAGAAGAAGAGAACAAGAAGCTTTAGAAGTTGAAGAATTAAGTAACAGAATGGAGAATATCACTATTCAAGGTCAACAGAATGGACAAGGCCAGTTAGATGCAAATGGCCAACCTTTAGCTCCAGGCGTTATTCCTCAAGTTCAACCACTAAATCCTAATCCTCAAGTTCAGATCGTGATGAATCAAGATCCATGGTTTACTAATGGTCCTCCAGAAGTTCCATTCCGCGCTCCAGCTATAGGAGTAGGTGCTCCAGATATTAATGTTCCGAGATTCCGTCCAGATTCGGGTATGCTAGCTTAGTTCCAAAACTTTGGAAATTTTCGCGGAAGACCATCGGAAGATCCTCTTAGAGCGGTACAGAAATTCAAACAGATATGTGATTCTTATATCACACAAGGGGTTTCAAGAGAACAGATGTATTTTGCTGCTTTTAAATTCTTTGTCATTGATGGAGCAAGTGAATGGCACGATACGCAAGATCCTACGAAGATTACTAATTGGGACCAATTAGAGATTGCGTTCTTTGACAGGTATTACCCAAGTAACATGAGGTTAGATGCTGAATTAGAATTAACACATTTCCGTCAAGAGTATGAGGAAACTGTGGGTAGGAGTTGGACAAGATTTTAGATGTGTTTGCGTAAAGTTCCCAATCATGGCTTTTCAGAACAACAACAATTAAAGATCTTTTATAGAGGCCTTGATGGAACTTCGAGAGAGAAATTGGATACGCTATGTGGTGCAGGTTTTCTTCAAGTTCAACCTGCTCATGCCAAAATCATTTTAGAGAGAACAGTCAAGAATGAAGTTGGGTGGAGCTCAATAAGAACACCAGTTAAGGGAGTAAATAATGTTGACATGGAAGAGAAATTTGCTACGCTTGAGAATAAGATTCAGAATACTATAGAGCAACAGTTGAAGCAGCTTACTTTAGCTGTAAAAGAAGGTTTTTCGAGTAAGAAGGTAGCTGTGCATGCTGCACAAGAGGTTTATATGTGTTCAATTTGTAAGGTAGATGATCATGATGAGGAAAGTTGTCCGAATAACCAAGAATCAGTGAATTTTATGTCTAATAGAGGTAATTTCAATTCAAGTGGTCATGGATATCAGCCTAACAGAAACCATCCTGGGTTTCAATACTCAAATCCCAATGGGGCAGCCAATCCTACTTACGCGTATCAGCCGCGTCCTCAAGGCAACAACTATAATCCAATACCACACAACAATCATCAAGGAGGACAGAATCAAAACAATTATGTACAAAGACAAGCTCCTCAGAATACCTACGATGAGAATTTAAACCAGAAAGCTTTACCTTCCCATCCACAAGAAGGAGTAGTTACCCTTCAGAAAACCGTTGAAAATTTGATTGCTCTTCAAACACAAGCTTTGGAACGTCAGAACGCAGCTGAAGCGAATATGAAGATTTTCCAGAATCAGCTAAGTCAAATTGATAAACAGCTGAATCAGCGTCCACAAGGTCAACTTCCTAGCGATACGGAAAATCCAACACAACGTGAAGATTGCAAGGCTGTTACATTAAGAAGTGGTAAGAACCTCCCTCCACCTCCTTTTCCCGCTATGAAAGAGAAAGAAGTTCCAAGGAAAGAAAAGGAAGTGGGTGAGAAAGAGAAAGAGAATGAGAAAGATAGTGAGGTTGAAGAAATAGAAAGACCAAGAGAAATTCCGAAAAAGAGAGATGAAATTGTAAGCAATCGCCCTCCACCACCGTTTCCATCGCGAGTTCAGAAAAAGGGTGATATGGCTGATTTTCAGAAGTTCTTTAATAGAGTGAAGGGTTTGAGTATTAATATTCCGTTACTTGAGGAAATTCGAGATATTCCTAAGTATACGAAGTTTTTGAAGAGGGCCCTCACTAATAAAAGGCCCTACTGTGATAATGAGATGATTGGCCTTCCTGAAGAGTGTAGTGCGATTTGCCAGAGTAAATTACCTCCGAAGTTAGTTGATCCGGGGAGTTTCACGATTCCCATATCAATTGGAGAAGAATGGAAGGGAAAGGCGCTATGCGATTTGGGGGCAAGCATCAACTTGATGCCCAAGTCAGTTTTTGATAAGCTTAAAATTGGAAACGCAAGACCTACCTCTATGGTCTTGCAAATGGCGGACAGGTCTCTTGCTCATCCTGAAGGCCGCATTGAGGATGTTCTTGTTAAGCCAGGTACACTTATATTTCCTGTTGATTTCGTAATTCTTGAATACAATGCAGATAGAAATGTCCCCATTATTTTGGGTAGACCGTTCCTAGCTACAGGGAGAACATTGATCGATGTAGAAAATGGCGAATTGACAATGAGGATACAAGATGAGGAAGTGAAATTCAATGTATTTCGAGCTATGAAATTCCCAGATTCTCAGGAAGATTGCTTCAGAATGGATGTGGTAGAGCAAGCATCGCAAGAGGTATTTAATTGCTTAAATTTTGATGATATCTTGCAGGCTGCTTTGACATTAGATTCACCTGAGATGATGGAGGAGCTTACCGAAACAGTAGCAGCTCTCAATTCTGAAAATCCGAAATATAGGCGTCTTGCCTATGAACCTGTGAGAGGACCGGGGGAGATTATTCCTAAAAAGAAGCCTTCAATTGAATCTCCTCCGGAGTTGGAAGAAAAACCATTGCCAGCACACTTGAGGTATGCTTATTTGGGTACTAATGAAACTCTACCTGTTATTGTTTCAGATAATTTAACAGGTCCTCAAGAAGATAAACTGTTGCGTGTGTTAAGAGCCAACAAAGAAGCAATAGGTTGGACAATTGCTGACATCAAAGGCATTAGTCCATCCTATTGTCAACACAAAATCATACTTGAAGATGTTAACGCACGCTCAGTTGAAGGCCAAAGGAGATTGATGCCCGTGATGAAAGATGTGGTAAAGAAAGAGGTGATCAAGCTTTTAGATGCGGGTATTATTTATCCCATTTCGAGTAGTGAATGGGTGAGTCCGGTTCAGTGTGTACCAAAGAAAGGAGGAATGACAACAATTCTTAACGATAAAAATGAGGCGATTCCTTCAAGAACGGTAGTAGGTTGGAGAGTTTGCATGGATTACAGAAAGCTGAACAAGGCCACTAGAAAAGATCATTTCCCTTTGCCCTTCATTGATCAGATGTTAGACAAATTAGCCGGAAGGGAATATTACTGTTTCTTGGATGGTTACTCCGGGTACAATCAGATTTACGTGGCTCCAGAAGATCAACATAAGACTACTTTTACATGCCCTTTTGGTACGTTTGCATATCGCAGAATGCGATTTGGGTTGTGTAATGCTCCCGCTACTTTTCAGAGATGCATGATGGCCATCTTCTGGGATATGATTGATAATTTCCTGGAAGTGTTTATGGACGATTTCTCCGTGTTTGGTGATGATTTTGATAAGTGTTTGGATAACTTGGAGAAAGTGTTGGTTAGATGCAAGGAATCAGACTTGGTGTTAAACTGGGAGAAGTGTCATTTCATGGTTCGTGAAGGCATTGTTCTGGGTCACAAAGTTTCGAGTGCTGGATTAGAGGTTGATAGAGCAAAGATAGAGGTAATTAAAACTCTTCCCCCTCCTGTTTCTGTTAAAGGGGTAAGGAGTTTTCTTGGCCATGCTGGCTTTTATAGGCGTTTTATTAAAGATTTTTCTAAGATTGCTAAACCGTTATGCAACTTACTCGAAAAGGATTGCAAACTCCTTTTTGATGAAGCTTGTTTAGCGGCCTTCAAAGCAATCAAAGAAAATCTTATTTCTGCTCCTATAGTGTTACCTCCAGATTGGAATTTACCGTTTGAAGTTATGTGTGATGCTAGTGATTTGTGTATGGGAGATGTATTAGGACAGAGGAAAGAGAGGGTTTTTCATTCGATTTACTATGCTAGTAAAACTTTTAGTGGTGCTCAGATTAATTACACAGTTACAGAAAAAGAGTTGCTAGCAGTTGTATATTCGTTTGATAAATTTCGCTCTTATCTTCTTGGAGCGAAAGTTATTGTTTATACAGATCATTCCGCGATCAGATTTCTTATGGAGAAGAAAGATGCGAAACCAAGGTTAATCAGATGGGTGTTATTGCTACAAGAGTTCGATTTAGAGATCAAAGATAGAAAGGGTTGTGAGAATCAGGTTGCAGATCATCTATCGCGTTTAGAGGGTTCAGAGATGAATAGTGGTACTGAAGCAGTTAGAGAAGAGTTTCCTGATGAGAGTTTATTCGTTGTTCGAGATTATGAGGCTCCGTGGTATGCAGATATTGCGAATTTAGTGGTGAGTGGTGTTTTTCCTGAAGGTTCTACTTATCAAGAAAGAAAGAGGTTAGCTCATCGTGCTAGACAGTTCTTTTGGGAGGATCCGTTCCTCTATAAAGTTTGTGCTGACCAAATGATACGAAGATGTGTAGCAAGGGAAGAGACTCAAGCCATTATAGCTGGATGCCATGATTCATTATATGGAGGACATTTCAAAGGAGACAGAACTGCTGCGAAGGTATTTCAATCAGGTTTTTACTGGCCTTCTCTTATAAAAGATTGTCATGAATATGTTAAGAAATGTACGAGATGCCAGTTTACCGGAAACATATCCAAGAGGGATGAGATGCCGCGTAATAATGTGTTAGAGGTCGAGATATTCGATGTGTGGGGCATAGACTTTATGGGTCCTTTCGTTCCTTCAAATGGTGACCTCTATATCTTATTGGCTGTTGATTATGTGTCTAAGTGGGTAGAAGCGGTAGCTTTACCTACTAATGATTCACGAGTGGTGATCAAGTTCTTGAAATCACATATTTTCACTAGACATGGCACACCTAGAGTGATTATTAGCGATGGAGGATCTCATTTCGTTAATAAATATCTGAAGACTGTTCTAGAGAAATATGGAGTTAGACACCGTGTATCTACTGCATACCATCCACAATCCAATGGTCAAGCTGAAGTTTCGAACCGTGAAGTCAATTCAATCCTAGAGAAAACCGTTGGTCCTACAAGAAAAGATTGGTCAATGAAGTTAGATGATACGTTGTGGGCCTATCGTACTGCGTTTAAAACTCCAGTTGGTGCATCTCCATATCGTATGATGTATGGTAAGGCTTGTCACTTACCTTTAGAGCTTGAAATGGGTGCCTATTGGGCGATTGCGCAGTTGAACTTAGATCCGATCTTAGCCGGAAAGAATCGTATGATGAAGCTTAATGAACTTGACGAATTCCGATTGCATGCTTATGAAAATGCCAAACTTTACAAAGAAAACACAAAGAAATGGCATGCCAATCGGATTCGTACAAAGAACTTTGAAGTGGGGCAAAGAGTGTTGAAGTATAACTCAAAGTTCAGCAATTATCCGGGTAAGTTAAGATCTAAGTGGTCTGGTCCATACATAGTGACCAAAGTTACACCTCATGGGGCGATAGAAATAGAACATCTGCTAGAGAACCGTACCTTTATGGTTAACGGTCACAGACTAAAGATATACCATGGAGGTGAAGATACCAATCGCTCGGAAGATCCACATCCCAGGCAGGTCATGTATCTCCTCGATACTCCTTAGAAGCGTGAGGTAACCCGTCGAGCTTAACGACGTTAAACTAAAGCCAATTACTTGTATATTAGCTGATTTTTTACATTTTTGCAATTTAGATTAGTTTGATTTTCGTAATTTTATTGTTTTTATTAAGAAATGAGGAAGGGTAGTTGTTTTTAATGATTTCAGGGGTGAAAAGGACTTGAGTTTGGGGTCGATTTGGCGAAAACAGAAGAAAAAGAGGTTGGATGTCCAGGAGAAACCGGGAACCCGGTTTCGCAAAAACCGGGAACCCGGTTTTGGAGCTGGTACCAACCATTTTAACGCAACACTTGGCGTTTTGGGGTAATGTCACAGCGTCGGAACCGGGAACCCGCATTGGCAAAACCGGGTACCCGGTTTTGGTGCTGTGATTTCTGAAAAACTCTGACCCAGCGTTTTGGTGGCTTGCGTTTTCGTGCGTTTTGATTCGCGCCATCGACACAAAACCGGGAACCCGCATTCCACAGAACCGGGTACCCGGTTTCGGAGCTGCTGATGGTGAAATTCTCTGGTCCAGCGTCTTGGGGTGCTGCGTTTTGGCGCGTTTTCATTCGCGCCATCGAGAAAATCCGGGAACCCGCATTCCACAGAACCGGGTACCCGGTTTCGGCGAGTAAAATCTCTGACCCCGCGTCTTGGGGTCCAGCGTTTTGGTGCGTTTTGAAAAAAAAAAAAGTCCATAATTGTTTTTCCGCGCCGTCACAGCGACGCGGAACCGGGAACCCGGTTTGCCAAAACCGGGAACCCGGTTTGAAAGCTGTGAGAGGCGGTTTTGGGTGTTTAAACCTAGTTTTCTTAGCCTCTTTTGCAAGTATTTACCTAAAACGCACCAATAGCCTCCCCACCTCCGAAATTCATCATCCAAAACACTATATATCATCAAATCCTACCCTCTTTCACCACAAAAACATAAGATCAACTCACCTCCTCTCCAAAATAACACAAATCCTTAGTTTTTCCCAAGATTCTTCTTCACCCAATTCCTTAAATTAAACCCAATTCTTTCTTCTCCCATACAAATTAACCAAGACTCATCTCATATTTCACCTAGTTCTTCAATTCCAAAGCCTCAAAACATCAAAATTCTAAACTTTTCCCTAAGTTTTTCATTATTTGAAGTTTTGAGTTTGGGGTGAAAAGAGATGACTAACAGAACCGGTGATTTTCGAAGAACGGCTCCTAGAAGAAAGACCACCATTGGTGGTTCACAAGATCAAGCTATTGAGATTCCTGATTCGCGTCCTAAACGAAAAATTGACGAAGTTAAGCTTGATTCTAACAGAAAAGAAATCACAGGTCAAAAGAGAAGATTAATTGATGAGATTGAAAGTGAGAAGGAACCAGAAGAGGAAATTACGAAGAACATTGAGAAGGTAACTGAACAAGAGATTCCGGAAGCACCCGTTCAAAAACCTCTGCGTATGAAGATGTGGGCCCACAAGCCTAAGAGGGTTTACACTTGTTGGAATACTCAGGTTCGTGAAAGAATTGAATTTTTGAAATTTGGTGAGGAGACGAATTTTCCTAAGGGTATTATGAGTAGTGATTACAAGGAATATGATGTGACATGTGCTAAGTTTGGTTGGAAAGAGTTACAAGAAAGGAAGCTTGAGTTTATTCCTACTTTTGTGCGAGAATTTTACGAAGGTTTAGCTACCTCCCATGATGCCATTGATATCCGCAAAAAGGTAGTTCCTTTCTCTATTGAACATATTCGGAAATCATTGAAACTACCCAACTTTTCTGGAACATGCCCCTTCCAAGAAACTCTTAATGACCCTTCTTTTGATTTTGAATCCCTTTGGGGGACCGTGCTTGTTAATGGGACTAGCCCTATTCCTGAAGGTAAAAGGTATCCTGGACAGTTTTACAGCAGTAATTTGACACCTCGTGCTAAGGTTTGGTCTCGTTTCGTAATACCCACTTTCTTTGGTATTAAACACACTTCCGAGTTGAAGAAAGAGCACATATTTGTTATTAAGTGTATTTTGGAGGAGAAACCATTTGATGTTGCTAAGATCATTTATGATACAATCATGGAGTTCGCGAAATCACCAATGAAACAACAAAATCTGAAGTTTCCTTGTACTATTACTCAGTTGTGTCTAGACGCAAAGATTCCGCGTAAGGACGCAGATATTGACATTATTTCAGTTGGTGTGAGTATAGCTTTGAGCACAATCAAGAACATCCATGAAGAAGCAACGCGAACTACAAGAAGTCCGAGAACTCCTCAATCAAAGAAAGTGAAAACTGTACCTGAGTTGGAAGCGAAGATTCAGGTGTTGGAAGAGAATCAGGAGAAGATGATTGCTACTTTGGGAAACGTTACAAAAGAATTGGACCTGCTTCGTAATTTGATCCTAGGCGTAAATACACTTCAAAACGCGATTTATGATGCTGTTACGCGAGATAAAGGTCCAGAACGCCACACCGATAACCAGCCTCCCGCTGGTTAAGATACGTTTTCTAAACTTTCCTCTTAGTGTAGATTAGTTTAAATGCTTTATTGAGTCTTTTCGAGTCGTGGGGACACGACTCATTTTTGAGTTTGGGGTGGGGTTCGTTGCCTCATCCGAGTTTTTATGTGTTATTTGCTTTATTTGCTTTCAATAAAAGAATTTTCGGAGTTGCGTTTGACTGTAGAAGATTTTAAATGTCCCTTTAAGCATACTTTTGATGAATCTATGATAGTAAATAGTGGACTTTAGGGATTGATATAAAACGCACTTACAATTGCATGCAAACATAGGTAATTAATAGGAAAAATTAATGAACAATGCAAATGAAGTAAGCTTGTACTCAAGGAATATGTTTGGTGTGTAGAACGTGAAATCCTAATTAGTAGAGAACCCACCTAGATATGAACTAAAGACAAGCTATGTACTTAGGAAAATGATAGGGGCAGTTCTTTGTTAGCCATTTGTGCCATTTTAGCCTTCTATCCCTTGTATTAATTATTATCCGTCTTAGCCCACTTTGAGCCTTTAGACTTTTCGTTGTAGCCACGATATAAGCCATTATCCCTTAGATTATTAGGCATGACCATATGACCCGCACTTGAATCACAATCCTGAGACATGTCTCGAGCTTGAGTTTGGGGTGGTGGGACCACATATGGGAATTTGATGGGTTGGGATCGATGTGCTTTGTATTGTAGCACAATTGCAGATAATATATACTTGTAACCCTTTGCCGGGAATGAGAAAAAGTGAAAAAGAAAGAAAAAAAAAATGAAAAAAAAGTTAAAAAATCCATACAGTAGGAACCGGGAACCCGGTTTGCTTCTGTACAAAAAAAAAGAAAAGAAAAAGAAAAATATGAATGAATAAAACATCCGGCAAAGTGGAATTTTCTGAAAATCATCTTGTTAATAGTGGGTAGACATGGGACGCTAAATTGTTGCGTATATGGGTGAGTGAGAACATCTTTTTGAGCGTTAACTCAAGCTCGAGGACACTATTGATGGTAAGTGAGGAGAGAGCCAAAAGCTCACTTCAAATTTACCAAATATACATCCACACCCGTCCTTAAGCCAATATTATAACCGTAAAGACCTCGTGATTCCTAAGTGCATAGTGAATTTATTATTCTGTTGATAGGGAATACACTAGGTGGAGCGTTCAAAGCGAGTTAGGATTAATGACCACCCTATAGCCATCATACAGAGATGAGTACAAGTGTAACCTTCAAGCATTGCGACTTTAATTTTATGATTGAGATTATTTATGTTTGATGTTGCATGATTAGTGTATGTGTATATTAGTTTCTAGAGTTTGCTATATGAGATTTATTTTGAGAATTGCTTTAGGGTTTATTTGCTAGCTTCTACTTGTTTATACGCTTACTTCTACCCCTTTGTTTTGTTTTACTTTGTCGGGACGACAAAGGTTTGAGTTGGGGGCCTTGATGTCTCCCTAATTGTTCTTATTTTCGACCCTTGGGAGACATCATTTTTTGTGTTTATTTAATTAATTTGATAGACTTTTGGACTTAAATTGCAATAATCCGGAATTCCCTTTTTATTTCTAGCATTTTTAATTTATTAAACTTTTGCGCGTAATATTGGTATTTTTACTGTAAAGTTTACAGGTTTTAGATGTTAGCTAGGAGAGGAATCCGAGGAGAAAGTCAAAGATCGTGAATTAGAGTCAAGACTTGAAGATATTATTTTTAGAGCTGAAAATCCATTTTCCAGGCCATAGAGTGCTGATTTCGAGGTGCTTAAGCGATGATTTAGCCGCTGACCTTTGAAGAGAAAACATTCCTTATCGAGTTACGGAACTTTAGCAACTGGAATGAGGTCAATCGGAGTCATAACGCATCGGGAAAAGCCGTTTTAGTGAAGGTGTATCAGCCGTTACGGGATTTTGGGCTTAGAAAGTGGGCTTGGACATTTAATTAATATTCTATTTTCTGGTCCAAGCCCTAGAACGAATTTATGCTTATAAAAGGAGGTCTGGACTTCTATTTTTCACATAATTCACATTCCACAAAATTAAAACACCAGAGAGAAGCAACAGAAGGAAGAAGAAGAAGCTACAAGAGCTGGAGTGGGTCTATAGCTCCGTTCGTAGTCATTCCAATTCCGGAAATTAGGTTCTTTTTATATTTTAATTCTGTAAACAATATGAATACCCTTTCTTTTAATTTAGTTTTTAATTTTAATATGAGCTAAGCTTTTAAAAGTTCTTGAGAACAAACAATGGGTGAATCTTAATTTTATGAAATAACGAATGTTGAATTTGGGTTTATGCTAAATTAAATTAGATTGGGTTTATTACTCTTTTCGATAATTTGTGATTATTTACTGATTTTAGAGTCGCGAACTAAGATTAGGTATTAGTATCTAAGCTATTCCATATATGTGGCGTATGGATCATCCTGACGGGGGGTTTAGGTATAGAATTAATTATTCAATCTAGGATAAAAGCTATTGATTCTGACGAACTTAGCTAATTCTAGGGCCAATGAGGTAAAACACTTAATCATCCAACGGTGGATCATATTTACCCTGACGGGACTAGTGACACTTTAGGATTTCCTTATAGTCCACCCTGACGGGGGTATAAGGAATTTAGAATCCCGACCATTGTAATTGACCGATTTAGCCCTTAAACAACATAAGTTAGGAAGTAAGATTGGGAGGATCCTTGTGTTCTCAAGTACTACATCTCATATTGCGTTTTCACTTATTTTACTTGCGTCTTAGCTTCTACTTGCATTTAATTATTTGTCTTTTATTCATTAGCTTTAATCAACAAAACCAAACAAACATTTTATTATCTTTTACTTTCATAAGTGCATCAATCACTACTTGCTAAACATTGTGATCAACCATCCGTCCTTGGAATGAATCTGTATTATCATACATACTACTTGGGACAACCGTACACTTGCGGTTGTGGTTCGATTAGCATTTGCATTTATTTTTAGAACACACAAAGGACCACCAGTCGTGTCCCACGACTCATAACGAACTCGATAAAAATAAAAAAACTAACAAAAATATTGCAATTACAAATATGGTAAAGAAGAAAGAAGACATACTCTCGGGGATATTGCCTTGCATAATCAATAATCAAAATAGAATGTGGTGGATCTCTCGCTATACCGCGTCTCATTTGTTCCAAGAGTGACATGATGTGCACTTGATTTGATTTTATTTGTGCCACATCATCGACCAAGAAAGTTTGAGCTGTTTCTATTTTATTTAATCGCTCATCTACCCTTTATCTTCATGCAAAATCCTCTTTTTTTATTCTCTCTCATGGGAGCTGTCTTCCTTTGGAGGATTATTTACACCTGCTCCTCTCAGAATTGTCTGTATCCATAGATTGTTGATATTGTTGCTCACTTGTAAATCAATTTCTCATTTTCACCACAGTTCACATTCTCTTTCCTCAATAAGCAAGTGATCATTTTTGGGTATTTCACATTGAACAACGATTGTGGAGAGGTTGCAAATCGCATCACTTCATCAAAGATCATTTGTGCCACATTTACTTCTTCCCCTCTTAAAACACAATTAAAAATGATGGAAACTTTTGTACTTATATCCGATGTTCGCGTGTTCCTAAAGGCGTTTGTGTGAGAAAGTTGGCCATACAAGTACCTTCAACTTTCCTTTGTGTCCTTGCACTAGAATTTCACTCAAAACATGCTCATAATGTTGGTTTCAATAACAAGCCTTGATATTCTCCACCACTTCTCGATACTTGAATGGTCCAACAAATTTCTTGAACTCAAAGTGCTTTTGAATCTCTTCAACTGTGAAAGGGACTAAATTTCCATTAACTGGAACTCGACCTTCACTATCTCGACTAAAGATACCTAGATAGAACTCGGAAAACTACATGAATACATAAAACAGAGCGCCTCATCATGATTGGTTACATGCAAATTTCTCTTACATCTCTAGAAATCTCTTGTAATCTCCTTCTCCAACTTATTTTTCAAATATTTACGCGTAAGAGGGTGCTAATCCAAGTAAGTTTGCTACGGCGGTAGCTAATAAGGCCTTAGAAGCGTCGCTCATCTCAAATATAGGAATCTCGGCTTGGAGAGGTTGTGGTGTCTTCTCCTTGAAATTGTATTTGCTTTGCTCTTTGGTTTCGCCACTCCTGATTTCTCTCTAATTGCTTGACCCATTTTACCCTTTCTCTTTATTCCCAAACTTGAACACTTATCACTTGTTTTCTTCTTGATCTCACCCACTACCATGCTTTGATTCTTCTTCATCTCCATAACACTAGATAGTGTTTCCGTTCTTTTCGTCTTCTCAATTTACCTCCTACTCAAAGGTTTAAACACTCTTGAAAATTTTAGCCCTTGATTTTGGGTGCATAAGGTGTTATTTGGGTTAGGAAAGGTATAAGGATGACTGTTCTTTATGGGATTATGATATAATCTTGCTTGGATGATATGTGTTTGAGAAATTTTAGAAAAAGATTTTGGAAATTTTGGTTTTGATTCTTGGATTCTTATGTTTTGGAATGATTTGGGTTGTTGAATATTGTTTGTAAGAATGTGGGGAATGATTTGGATATGAATTTATGGTTGGTGGGGGAAAATGTGTGACAAATTAATAGATATAAATAAGATAATAATAAAGGAAACACACCCTTGACTACCACGAGAAACTCACTGCAAGTATTACAAGTTTATAAGTAAAGTTCGTTCACCTGGATTTAATCCATTAGATCTACTTGTACTCAATAAGCGTAGATGAATTTAGATGTTTAGATTAAAATATAATAAGATAAATAATTATTAGATGTGAATAAACAAATAAGAATGCAAATAAATAAATATGAATGTAAGTTTGATAGATTATGGTTACTAATATGAGCCTATCTTACTAAGTTGTTATTCTAACCTTAAAGGTGAATTGAGCATTATATATTAACTGGGATTCTAAATTCTTCCTAACCCCCATCAGGGTGGACTTAGGAGAAACCTCTCCATTACCAGGGGACTTGGGTAAGGCGACCCTGCGTAATGATCAGTGGTTAAATAAAACCTTTATGGCTATCTAGCTAGGCGAGCCCGTCAGGATCACTGCCGCACACTAGAAGATTATGTGGTGTTGTCAATAATTGAATCCCTCTTCCGGGTATTAACTCAATTACTATGTATAGTCCTAAGATTGGCCAAATATAGGGCTGGAATAATAAGTTAAAGCACACAATACAGATATACGCCAAGCTCAAATCAATTAAAATAACAAATAGTATTATTGAAAGTAAGACAAAATAATAACCCGAACAATTAATAATAAAAATTACAGAATAAAAGTTTCGAAATATGTGAAACCACAAACTATAGCTAATTACCCTAAATATAGAGAAGGATAGATGTAGAAGAGGAGTTTGTCACTCTCCAACTTCTTGCTTCTTGTCTTCCTCTATATGTCATCTTGCTTGTTGGATGATAAACTTGATATTAAGGATTAATATTCCAGAAAAGACTAATATATGGCTTAGAACTGAGCAAGGACATTTTTACAATGATAATAGGGTGTACTTATAGGTGTTAAGAAGACCTAGATCGAAATCTTAGATTTGATGGCAAGTAATTTGACTCCTTTTCTAATTCAATTTGTTTGCTAAAATATATGAGAGAGGATAAACATTGTTGTCTTGTTCTGTTCGTATCTCCGTCGTTATTGGTCAAATTATCTTCTACCTTATATGAAAATGACCGCAGAGAAAAGATATACACTTTTTATGTTGATTGCTTATCAAAATTCCCCATCTATTTTAAGTTATCTTCACTTTAGTGGACTGATGTCTCCCTAATTGTTCTTATTTTCGACCCTTGGGAGACATCATTTTTGGTGTTTATTTACTTAAATTGATAGACTTTTGGACTTAATATGCAATAATCCGGAATTACCTTTTTATTTCTAGCATTTTTAATTTATTAAACTTTTGCGCGTAATATTGGTATTTTTAGTGTAAAGTTTACAGGTTTTAGATGGTAGCGAGGAGAGGAATCCGAGGGGAAAGTCAAAGATCGTGAATTAAGAGTCAAGACTTGAAGATAAATCCCGAAGATATTATTTTTAGAGCTGAAAATCCATTTTCCAGGCCATAGATTGCTGATTTCGAGGTGTTTAAGCGATGATTTAGCTGTTGACCTTTGAAGAGAAATCATTCCTTATCGAGTTACGGAACTTTAGCAACTGGAATGAGGTCAATCGGAGTTGTAAAGCATCGGGAAAAGCCGTTTTAGTGAAGGTGTATCAGCAGTTACGGGATTTTGGGCTTGGAAATTGGGCTTGGACATTTAATTAGTCTTTTATTTTCTGGTCCAAGCCCTAGTCCGAATTTATGCTTATAAAAGGAGGTCTGGACTTCTATTTTTCACACAATTCACATTCTACAAGATTAAACACCAGAGAGAAGTCAACGGAAGGAAGAAGAAGAAGCTACAAGAGCTGGAGAGGGTCTATATCTCCGTTCGTAGTCATTCCTATTCCGGAAATTAGGTTTTTCTTATCTTTAATTTTGTAATCAAATATGAATTCCTTTATTTTTAATTTAGTTTTTAAATTTAATATGAGCTAAGCTTTTCATAGTGCTTGAGAACAAACAATGGGTGAATCCCAATCTTATTAATTAACGAATGTTGAATTTGGGTTTTTATTGAATTAAACTAAATTAGGGCTTTTACTCTTTTCAATAAATTGAGATTATTTTACTGTTTTTAGAGTAGCTAACTAAGAACAGGTGTTAGTATCTAGGCTATTCCAATTAGTGGTGATTGGATCATCCTGGCGGAGGGTTTAGGTACGGAAATATTTATTTAATCTAAAATAGAAGCTATTGATTCTGACGAACTTAGCTAATTTTAGGGCCAATGAGGTAATAAAACTTAAACATCTAAAGGTGGATCATATTTACCCTGACGGGACTAGTGACACCCTAGGATCGCCTTATAGTCCACCCTGACGGGGGTATAAGGAATTTAGAATCCCGACCATTGTAATTGACCAATTTAGCCCTTAAACAACATAAGTTAGGAAGTAAGATTAGGAGGATCCTTGCGTTCTCAGGTGCTACATCTCATATTGCGTTTTACATCATTTTCCTTGCGTCTTAGTTTTTACTTGCATTTTAATATTTGTCTTTCATTTACTTAGTCTTATAACAAAAACCAAACAAACAATTTATTGTCTTTTATTTTCATAAGTGCATAAATCACTACTTGCTAAACATTGTGATCAACCATCCGTCCTTGGAACGAATCTGTATTATCATACATACTACTTGGGACAACCGTACACTTGCGGTTGTGGTTCGATTAGCATTTGCATTTATTTTTAGAACACACAAAGGACCACCAAGTTTTTGGCGCCGCTGCCGGGGACGGTAGCGTGTGACCACGGTGTTTATCCTTTAGTGATAGTTGCATTTATTTTTATTTTTGTTTTTATCAGTTTTACGCTTTTTGCTTGTTTAGTTTTCTCAGGTTTTTAGGTTTGGTGTATGCGAAGGAGACTCTTTAAGGATCTAGAGCCAACACCTCCGATCCTTAATAATCCAGAATCATTAATCAGACTTGCTAACAAGAGAAGGAAAGAACAAGAATCCTTAGAAGTAGAAGAATTAATTCACCAAATGGAAAACGTTAATATTCAGAACAATAACGGACAAGCTCAAATCGTGATGAATCAAGATCCTTGGTTTACTAATGGCCCACCAGAAGTCCCATTCCGTGCCCCTGCTATAGGAGTAGGTGCTCCAGATATAAATGTTCCGAAGTTTCGTCCAGATCCGGGTATGATAGCTCAATTCCAAAACTTTGGAAATTTTCGTGGTAGAGTTGGAGAAGATCCTCTTAGAGCGATACAGAAATTCAAACAGATATGTGATTCTTACATCACACAAGGAGTTTCAAAAGAACAGATGTACTACGCTGTGTTTAAATTTTTTGTTATTGATGGAGCAAGTGAATGGCACGATATGCAAGATCCGACGAAAATTACTAATTGGGATCAATTAGAGATTGCTTTCTTTGACAGGTATTACCCAAGTAACATGAGGTTAGATGCTGAATTAGATTTGACGCAGTTCCGTCAAGAATATGATGAAACTTTGGGTAGGAGTTGGACAAGATTTCAGATGTGCTTACGTAGAGTCCCCAATCATGGCTTTTCAGAACAACAACAATTAAAAATATTTTATAGAGGCCTTGATGGGACTTCAAGAGAGAAATTGGATATGCTATGTGGTGCAGGTTTTCTTCAAGTTCAACCCGCTCATGCAAAGATCATCTTAGAGAGAACAGTCAAGAATGAAGTTGGGTGGAGTTCAGTAAGAACACCAGCTAAACGAGTGAATAATGTTGATATGGAAGAAAAGTTTGCTACGCTAGAGACAAGGCTTCAGACCACACTAGAACAACAATTGAGACAACTTACTCTAGCCGTGAAAGAAGGTTTCTCGAATAAAAGAGGTGAGGTAAAGGTTGCACAAGAGGTATATGGATGTGAGTATTGCGGTGTCAATGATCATAGTTGGGAAAATTGTCAAAATAATCAAGAATCCGTGATGTTTGTGTCCAATAGAGGTAACTTTAATTCAAGTGGTAATGGATATCAGCCTAACAGAAACCATCCGGGGTTTCAATACTCAAATCCTGATGGGGCAGCAAATCCTACTTATGCGTATCAGCCGCGTCCCCAAGGTAACAACTACAATCCAAGACCACACAACAATTACCAAGGAGGACAGAATCAAAATTATGTTCAGAGACAAGCTCCTCAAGACAATTATGATGACACAATGAATCAGAAGGCCTTACCTGCCCATCCGCAAGAAGGAGTTACTCTTCAGAAAACAGTTGAAAGTTTAATCGCTCTTCAGACACAAGCTATGGAACGTCAAAACGCAGTTGAAGCAAGTATGAAGTTGTTCCAGAATCAGCTAAGTCAAATTAACAAACAACTGAATCAACGTCCACAAGGGCAACTCCCTAGTGATACCAAGAATCCAATCCAAATCGAAGACTGTAAAGCTATTACTCTCAGAAGTGGTAAGAACCTTCCTCCACCTCCTTTTCCCGTTATGAAAGAGAAAGAAGTCCCAAGAAAAGAAAAGGAAGTGGGTGAAAAAGAGAAAGAGAAAGAGAAAGAGAATAAGAAAGATAGTGAGGTTGAAGAAATAGTGAGGCCAAGTGAGATTCTAAAGAAGAAAGATGATACTATGATTAATCGTCCTCCTCCACCATTTCCATCGAGAATCCAAAAGAAGGGTGACATGGCTGATTATCAAAAATTCTTTAACAAGGTAAGAGGACATAGCATAAATATTCCGTTGTTAGAAGCTATTCGAGATGTGCCCAAGTATGCTAAGTTTCTGAAAAGAGCCCTCACCAACAAACGGCCATATTTTGATAATGAGATGATTGGTCTTCCTGAAGAATGTAGTGCTATTTGTCAAGGTAAATTACCTCCAAAGTTAGTTGATCCTGGGAGTTTCACAA
Organism: Nemophila menziesii; assembly: GCA_029959085.1. NCBI lineage: Eukaryota > Viridiplantae > Streptophyta > Magnoliopsida > Boraginales > Hydrophyllaceae > Nemophila > Nemophila menziesii. The sequence goes on from JARWIR010000044.1 coordinate 2,791,643, forward strand.
TTCCGATATCTATTGGTAATGAGTGGAGAGGAAAAGCACTATGTGACTTGGGTGCAAGCATAAATCTTATGCCCAAATCAATCTTTGACAAGCTTAATATTGAAGCAAGACCCACTTCTATGGTCTTGCAAATGGCGGATCGATCTCTTGCACATCCAGAAGGCCGAATCGAAGATGTCCTCGTTAAGGCAGGTACGTTAATTTTTCCCGCTGATTTCATTATACTTGATTACGACGCGGATAGGAATGTCCCCATTATTTTGGGAAGACCATTCCTAGCCACGGGGCGTACCTTGATTGATGTAGAAAACGGCGAAATGATTATGAGAATCCAAGACGAGGAGATGAAGTTTAATGTGTTTAGACCTATGAATTTTCCGGATTCCAAGGAAGAATGTTTTCGTGTAGATGTAATGGAGCCGGTAAGAACAGAGCCAATTAGTGTTGTGGAAACCTTAGGGGTGGAGGAAAAAGAACTAAGAAAGAAACCACCGATCAAAGTTCCTCCAAATCCTAAGAGAAATCCACCACTCAATCATGCGAAGAAGAAAGAGAAAACACGTGTCACGAAGGTTCCAAAGGAACCTAAGAAGGAAAGAAAGAAAAAGGAGTTCAAAGTAGGCGAAGAAGTTGCTATGAAAAAGCCTAAACCTCCTCCAAAGACATGTGAATCAAAGAACTCTTGGCTAGGACCATTCGTGGTTGCTAAGGTAATCTCAGATAAGTTAGTTGGAATAAAAGCTAAGGGTTGTAAATTCCGAGTTGCAAATATTGATAACCTCACTCACTGCTGGGGAGGTTATGTGAATGACTGATAAATGAGGTAACCCGTCGAGCTTAACGACGTTAAACAAAAGCCATTTCTTGTATATTAGTTTAAATTTTTATTTTTCGTAGTTTAAATTCGTTTGATTTTCGTTAATTTAGTGTTTATTAGTAAGAAATGAGGAAGGGTAGTTGTTTTTGATGATTTCAGGGATAAAAAGGTCATGAGTTTGGGGTCGAAAGGGCGAAAATAAGAGAAAATTTGTGGTGTTCCAGGGGCCAAACCGGGTCCCCGCATTTGCAAATGCGGGTACCCGGTTTCGAAAGCTAAAAATTCTACATTCTGACCCTGCGTCTTGGGTCCCGCGTTTTCCCGCGTTTTGCTGCGTTTTGGATTCGCGCCATCGACGCAAACCGGGGCCCCGCATTTGCAAATGCGGGTACCCGGTTTCGGAGCTGTAACTTTCCAATTTCTCTGACCCCGCGTTTTGGGAGGTCGCGTTTTGGTGCGTCTTGGCTCGCGCCATCGACGAGAATGCGGGTACCCGCATTTGCAAATGCGGGCACCCGGTTTCGAAGGGCAATTCTCTGACCCCGCGTTTTGGGTCCCGCGTTTTGGCTGCGTTTTGAGGTAAAAAAAAAAAAAAAAAAAAAAAAAAACTTTTTCGCGTCGACACAGCGACGCGAAACTGGGGCCCCGCATTTGCAAATGCGGGTACCCGGTTTCATCTGTGACAGGGCCGTTTTGAAGCTTTTTAGCCCTAAAAGTTTACCTCTTTCTTCACCCAAGCTTCCAAAAACACTCCCAAAACCCAAAATTTCCTGAACATTATCATCTACAACCGCATAATCATCAAATCCTACCCTCTTCCACCACAATATCATACACTCAATTCATCTCCTATCCAAAGCACCATGGAATTCCCACTTTTGTTCAATTGTTCTTCATCCAAGCTTCAAATTAAAACCAATACCCTCTTCCCCCACATCAATTAGCCTTTACCCATCTCATATTCCACCATAATCTACAAATCTTAAGCCTCAAAACATCAAAGTTCTAAGCCTTAGCTTCTCACTATTTGAAGTTTTGAGTTTGGGGTGGAAAGAGATGCCTATCAAAACCGTTTTCATATGTGCTTATCAAAGGAATCCTCCAAGAAACAGGAACGCTTTTGGTGCTATTCAAGAACAAGCTATTGAGATTCCTATTTCAAGTTTCAAACAAGACTGAAGCGGTTCAAATTAAGGCTAATCCGAAGAAGAGGGAAGTGATTGAAGAACCTGAAAGTGAGGAAGAAAATGATCCGATGATGAGTTGGAATCGAGAATCAAGGTGTTGGAAGAGAATCAGGATACGAGGTGCGCTATTTTGGGAAACGTTACAAACAAATTGAACTTTACTTGTTCAAAGCACAACTTACGATGTCTAGACGCAAGATAAAGTTCATGGACGCAACACCGACAACCAGCCTCGCGCTGGTTCAGATACGTTTTCTATCCCTTCTCATTTAGTGTATATTATTTTATTGCTTTGAGTCTTTTCGAGTCGTGGGGACACGACTCATTTTTGAGTTTGGGGTGGGGTTCGTTGCCTCATCCCAGTTTTTTTTGTGTTATTTGTTTTATTTGCTTTCAATAAAATAATTTCCGGAGTTGCGTTTGACTGTAGAAGATTTTAAATGTCCCTTTAAGCATACTTTTGATGAATCTATGATAGTAAATAGTGGACTTTAGGGACTGATATAAAACGCACTTACAATTGCATGCGAACATAGATAATTGATAGGAAAAATTAATGAACACTGCAAATGAAGTAAGCTTGTACTCAAGGAATATGTTTGGTGTGTAGAACGTGAAATCCTAATTAGTAGAGAACCAACCTAGATATGAACTAAAGACAAGCTATGTACTTAGGAAAATGATAGGGGCAGTTCTTTGTTAGCCATTTGTGCCTTTTTAGCCTTCTATCCCTTGTATTAATTATTATCCGTCTTAGCCCACTTTGAGCCTTTAGCCTTTTCTTTGTAGCCACGATATAAGCCATTATCCCTTACATTATTAGGCATGACCATATGACCCGCACTTGAATCACAATCCTGAGACATGTCTCGAGCTTGAGTTTGGGGTGGTGGGACCACTTATGGGGAATTTAATGGGTTGGGATTGATGTGCTTTGTATTGTAGCACAATTGCAGATGATATATACTTGTAACCCTTTGCCGGGAATGAGAAAAAGTGAAAAAGAAAGAAAAAAAAAGAAAGAAAACAAAAAAAAATGAAAAATCCATACAGTAGGAACCGGGAACCCGGATTCGTCAAAACCGGGAACCCGGTTTGCTTCTGTACAAAAAAAAAGAAAAGAAAAAGAAAAAGAAAAATATGAATAAATAAAACATCCGGCAAAGTGGAAATTTCTGAAAATCATCTTGTTTATAGTGGGTAGACATGGGACGCTAAATTGTTGCGTATATGGGTGAGTGAGAACATCTTTTTGAGCGTTAACTCAAGCTCGAGGACACTGTTGATGGTAAGTGAGGAGAGAGCCAAAAGCTCACTTCAAATTTACCAAATATACATCCATACCGTCCTTAAGCCATTATTATAACGTAAAGACCTCGTGATTCCTAAGTGCATAGTGAATTTATAATTCTGTTGATAGGGAATACACTAAGTGGAGCGTTCAAAGCGAGTTAGGATTAATGACCACCCTATAGCCATCATACAGAGATGAGTACAAGTGTAACCTTCAAGAATTGCGACTTTAATTTTATGATTGAGATTATTTATGTTTGATGTTGCATGATTAGTGTATGTGTATATTAGTTTCTAGAGTTTGCTATATGAGATTTATTTTGAGAATTGCTTTAGGGTTTATTTGCTAGCTTCTACTTGTTTATACGCTTACTTCTACCCCTTTGTTTTGTTTTACTTTGTCGGGACGACAAAGGTTTGAGTTGGGGGTCTTGATGTCTCCCTAATTCTTCTTATTTTCGACCCTTGGGAGACATCATTTTTGGTGTTTATTTACTTAAATTGATAGACTTTTGGACTTAATATGCAATAATCCGGAATTACCTTTTTATTTCTAGCATTTTTAATTTATTAAACTTTTGCGCGTAATATTGGTATTTTTAGTGTAAAGTTTACAGGTTTTAGATGGTAGCGAGGAGAGGAATCCGAGGGGAAAGTCAAAGATCGTGAATTAAGAGTCAAGACTTGAAGATAAATCCCGAAGATATTATTTTTAGAGCTGAAAATCCATTTTCCAGGCCATAGATTGCTGATTTTGAGGTGTTTAAGCGATGATTTAGCTGTTGACCTTTGAAGAGAAATCATTCCTTATCGAGTTACGGAACTTTAGCAACTGGAATGAGGTCAATCGGAGTTGTAACGCATCGGGAAAAGCCGTTTTAGTGAAGGTGTATCAGCAGTTACGGGATTTTTTGCTTGGAAATTGGGCTTGGACATTTAATTAGTCTTTTATTTTCTGGTCCAAGCCCTAGTCCGAATTTATGCTTATAAAAGGAGGTCTGGACTTCTATTTTTCACACAATTCACATTCTGCAAGATTAAACACCAGAGAGAAGTCAACGGAAGGAAGAAGAAGAAGCTACAAGAGCTGGAGAGGGTCTATATCTCCGTTCGTAGTCATTCCCATTCCGGAAATTAGGTTTTTCTTATCTTTAATTTTGTAATCAAATATGAATTCCTTTATTTTTAATTTAGTTTTTAAATTTAATATGAGCTAAGCTTTTCATAGTGCTTGAGAACAAACAATGGGTGAATCCCAATCTTATTAATTAACGAATGTTGAATTTGGGTTTTTATTGAATTAAACTAAATTAGGGCTTTTACTCTTTTCAATAAATTGAGATTATTTTACTGTTTTTAGAGTAGCTAACTAAGAACAGGTGTTAGTATCTAGGCTATTCCAATTAGTGGCGATTGGATCATCCTGACGGAGGGTTTAGGTACGGAAATATTTATTTAATCTAAAATAGAAGCTATTGATTCTGACGAACTTAGCTAATTTTAGGGCCAATGAGGTAATAAAACTTAAACATCTAAAGGTGGATCATATTTACCCTGACGGGACTAGTGACACCCTAGGATCGCCTTATAGTCCACCCTGACGGGGGTATAAGGAATTTAGAATCCCGACCATTGTAATTGACCAATTTAGCCCTTAAACAACATAAGTTAGGAAGTAAGATTAGGAGGATCCTTGCGTTCTCAGGTGCTACATCTCATATTGTGTTTTACATCATTTTCCTTGCGTCTTAGTTTTTACTTGCATTTTAATATTTGTCTTTCATTTACTTAGTCTTATAACAAAAACCAAACAAACAATTTATTGTCTTTTATTTTCATAAGTGCATAAATCACTACTTGCTAAACATTGTGATCAACCATCCGTCCTTGGAACGAATCTGTATTATCATACATACTACTTGGGACAACCGTACACTTGCGGTTGTGGTTCGATTAGCATTTGCATTTATTTTTAGAACACACAAAGGACCACCATGGACGTAGCTGTAGAATTTCAGATTTACTTGACAGCTTTTCCTTCCCTATTTTATCTCTACTTCATTTTATCTTTCAATTACTTCCATATCTTCTTTCCTTATCTTCTTAGAATTGATTTGGAATATAATTATATTTCATATATCCTTAAAGCTTCTGATGTCTCCCTATTTGTGATGATTTAATCTTAGTTGGAGACATCATTTTAGGTGTCTTTATTAGGATTTAGGTCGATTTTCTCATGATTTACTACACTTTCCTATTTCTTGTCTTGATTTAATTATCTATTATTTTTAGAGCATATTGGGTTTAATTGTTTGTTAATTGTGAAGCTTTAAAGATATATAGTAATTAGTTAGATGCCAAGTCAATTCTAAGAGATAAGGGAAAAAAGATAAACATGGAAATTTGAGATAAAGGAAATAAATATGAAAAAGGAAAAGATAAAGTTGCCAAATAAATCTGAATTCCAGCAGCTACGAACATAAATGTGATTGTAACTCAAGATTGGCTAAGAATTTGGAAGAATAATCTGAATTAAAGTTACAGAGCTTTCCGAGACGATTAGTTTCGACATATGGAACGCATCAAACGGAGTTGAAACAAAGATGTTACGGCCAAAACAAACCAACATCAGAATCTTACCTTTTCTATATTTTAGGGTTACGAATTTGAGTTGGGCTAGAAGTCTAATTACTTGTCTTCCACTCCAAGAAAACGTTTTAGGGTTTCCTCAACCCTATAAATACACCCTTTAATTAGAAGAAACACATCCTTGGCAAACCTTAAGTCAAGAGAAAGCTTAAAACAAGAGAAGAGAAGTCTGGACGGAGCTGAACACCATATCATGTCTTCACAAGCCTTCGAATTCGTAATTGTTTTCTTTTCTTTCTCTAGTATGAACTAAATTATTTTTAACTTGAGATTTAGCATATATTTATGAACCCTAGACTTGTTTAAACGTATATCTAATTTGGGATGCCATTGTATTTAAATTGAATTCAAGTTTTATTTTCTGTTTTATGTGCTTTAATTTATTGTTTATTTTCCTTGCGCTGCGCAAGGTATAGGATTACCTTAATAGTATTTAGATGGTCACCTAGAAGGGGTGTTTAAATATTGAAACACCACATAAACTTTTAGTATAGGGAATTGGTTCTAACAATACCAACCTAACTAGATAATCACTAAGGTTTAATTTAATTACCAATCATCATTAGTAGGTAATACTGCACTTAGGACCCTGGTGGCGCTAGATAATCCTATTTCGAGTCTTCTCGTGATTGTGAGGTTGCCGCCCTAGTTCGCTCTCTGGGGATAGGGAGGAATTTAGAATCCTGATTATTGCAATTCTACATAATTCACCCATACATATTTAGAATAAACAAGGCTAGTGGGGATTACTTGCTAGTTTCTCGAGCTAAACTCTCATACTATCTTTTCTTCGTATTTAATATTCTGTCTTTAATTTATTAGTTTAATTTCTATTTACAAAAACCCAACAAAAATCTCTTTAGTCTTTTATTTCTTGCATATTATTATTTCTAAGTTTTATATTTGCACTTGATAATTTGCATAAGTTCTTCCTAACTTTCGTAGTCTCTGAGGAACGAATCTTATTTATCATTAAAACGAGCATATGTCCTGTATAATTGTGGAACCGTGCTAGGCTAGGGTGTTTATTTTCACTTATTTTATCTATTATTTTATCACGCCCTAGGGGATACCAGTTTCACATTAACACACAAATTAAACCAAATATGCTATAAAAATAATAAATCATCAAATCAAGACAAGAAATAAGAAACTATTAAATAATGAATAAAAATCTATGACTAATTAATCAAATACACCTAAAATGATATCTCCAACATAGATTATTTTATCACAAATACGGAGACATCAAGACCGCCAACTCAAAGTTGTATCATCCGGATACAATAAAGATTAAAACAAAGGGAAGTCTCTAAATACAAACCTAAGTTGATTAAGCCCAGTGGACATAAGATAGCAGAATATATAAAATAAACTCAAAGCAACTACTTAGAAAATTTCATGTAATGATATTGATAAACGAGATTACCTGTAAACTTGTCATATTCATGATCAACACGACTCAAATTCAAGATCAGATTACCTTTGCAATGCACGAAGGATAGGTTCTTCACTTAGCTTATCAAGGAGGCTTTAGATTGTTCATCGAACTTTATTAGTATCAAAAGATCCACCTAACTACTCTCTAACGACTCAGTTACTTCTATATTACATAGAAAAGAATCAAAAGGTATTTAGAGTTGTAATGTTGGTTTAGGGACGGTATGATAGAATATTTGGATAATTTAGAGTGAGATTTTGGCTCTCTCCTCACTAGCCATTACCGAATCGCCCTAGATCTTAAGTTACTCTCATAAAATGTTCTCACTCAACCCATGAATTGATGCACTAATTAGCATCCCCAAGAACCCAATACTAAAGCATTAAGATGATCACATAAAATTCCACTTTGCTGGTCCGAATATATTCAATCTTTTCATATCAATTTTTTTCTTTTATAATTTATTTATGACTCTCTTTTTGATGTGAGATCTCACGCTATTATTTTTCTCATATATTTTTTTTCATTTACTTTTACCCCAGCTAAGGGATACAATATAATAAATATTGAATCTTCATAGAGCACAATTAATAAGCTAAAGAATTCACAACCCAAAAATATTCCCATAATGGTGGACCCACCACCACAAACTCAAGCTCTAAAACAATTATCTATGCATCACGATCCGAGTGCGGGTCATATGGAAAAGTCCTAAAAATCTAAAGGGACATGGCTTATAATATGGTTTAATAAAAAGGCTTTAGAAAGGCTAGAAGGGGCTGAAAAGGATATAAATATAATAAATGGACAACAAGCTAAAAGTAACCAATGGGCTTATCAAAGAACTGCCTTAATCACTTTCTAAACTATGCAATTTTGTTATTCTCTAACCTTTAGCATGTTCATCAATAGGTTTATCAACTAGCTTGGATATCATGGCCTACACACACTCATGGCGCCCCAAGATCAAACATACTTCTACCGCATTAATCACTAATATTTTCTTTACTATCGATGTGTGTTTCTGTTCATACGAAAAGCATACAAAATAAAACAACTCATAAACATATTACTTTCTATCATTAACTCACAAAGCTTATGATTTTAAGATATTAAACACAATCTACATCTAATCCTTCTCTCAAAATTTTCAATTTTTCCTAAAAAACAATAAAGACACATAAAAACGGAGATGAGGGACAACGAATCCCCACACCCGCAACAAAAAAATGAGGCGTGTCCCCACGACTCGAAAAGAGTCTATAAAAATTAAAATTTAACAAATATTGCCAGTACAGAAAGATGGTAAGGAAGAAAGAAAACATACTCTTCGAGGCTATTGCCTTGCATTATCAATACCCAGAATAGGGTGTAGTGCTTTTCTTGTATGTTACCTTCTAGTATCACCAATTTTTGCATTTCCTTACATTCTATTGTAATTAATACCAATCAATCATACAACTCTAGAAATCTCTTTTTTCACTTTCTCCAATTTACTTCTTGCTTTCACCAAATAGCTTACGTTGATTCTTCATCTCCCTTATCACTAGATAGTATCTATGTTCTTTTCATCATCTCTTTTAGCCTCTAGCTCAAAGATTTGAACACTCTTGAAATTTGTGTCCCTTGAATTTGGGTTGAAAAGGTGTTATTTGGGTCAGAAAAGGTGTAAGGATGATGTTTCTATATATGGGTAGGATGAAATCTTGCTTGGATTATATGGTTTAAGGAATTTTGGAAAAGATTTTGAAATTCATGGTTTTGATTAATGGATTCTAGGTGTTTTGGATTTAATTGCGTACTTGATTCTTGTTTATAGGTAGGTAAAAAGGATTTGGATATGAAGCTATGGTTATTTTGTGATTTTTTATGTGAGTTAGAGGTTTTGTGAAGCTTTAATGAATTTTTGATGGAGTTTGGGGTTGAAATATTCGTTTTGGTGAAGTTGGAGAAGGATGGGATTAGGTTTGGCACCTTTAGAGACCCTAAAATCACTAAAATAATATTTTTAGCCGCCTCCGGGCCAGTATACCGCTCATATGGCCGGTATACCGGTCTACTCTCGGCTCTGGACCTGATTTTACATACCGTCGTGACAGTTTTGAGCGAACGATGACATGGTTACAGGACGGCTATCCGGTCAGAAGTCCGTTATGCCAGTCGTAATTATATTTACATCATTGGATAGATATCGAAAAATACGCCGTTTAGGCTCAATAAAAAATGAATTCCGACTTCCGAGCGCAAAGTTATGGTCTTTTGAAGTTTTCTGGTGGTTCATGCGGTGTACCACATGTTACATCTGAATTTCTCCAATTTTTATCGTTTTTCCTCCCGAAATCGATTTTCACAAGTACATGCACATCAAAAACACTTATACCTTCCTCATTACAGCAACATTTATTAAAACTAACTAAACTGAACATAATTAAAACACAACAACGTAAAATACTGTGAGATGTCTCCTAGAAGACACTTTTGTTTAACGTCTTTCAATGTTAGACGTATTACCTCACTTATTTCTTTTTATAGCCTCCTCAGCAGTGAATGAGGTGATTAAAACTTACCAACCTGAGCTTGCAACCCTCTATAGCTTTCTTTGACCACTCCTGCTGAAATAATTCGAGCGATGAAGTATGGCCCTATCCAAGAACTTTTATGTTTGGGGTTCAGAGATTTCCGTGCTACCTAGTCCCCCACCCCAAACTCAGTTTACTTTTCCATGGTGTCTTGGGGGCTTACAGGTTCTGGCTTCTTGGTCACAACTTTGGTTACTGATAGTTCTCGTGACTTCTTTTTCTTATTCTAACCTGAAACATAGAATGTTTCAGAATCATCTTCAATACGAAGAGTCACGGTCCCCTTATTCACATTGACTATGGTATCACTAGTGAATAGGAATGGATGCCCAAGTATGAATCAGACGTTCTTATTAGCTTTATAGTCTAGAATAATAAAATATGTGGAAATAACAAGGTTACCTACTTGGATGAGGACGTCCTCGATTACACCCCATGGCTTTGTTGTTGACTGATCCACAAGTTATAAGATTACGGATGTCGGTTTTGCATCACTAATACAAATCTTCATGAATATACGTTTGGGCATGATATTCACACACTCCTCTAAATCAAATGTTTCCCTTCCATGGAATATACCACCTATTTTAATTGAGAGGTTGAAACCTCGGGGATCTTTAAGCTTTGGTGGTAAATTTTGCTGAACTTGTGTTGATATCCCCTCATTGAATGCCAAAGTCTTGGATCTTGTGAACTTATATATATTGGAGAGTGCTTCCATAGATAATCGTATTTTCGCTTTCCTTCCATAGCTTCAAGTAGAGGGACGTTGATTTTCACTTGTTTTAACATCTCCATACACCTATCTTGTTCCTCCTTTTGGATAAGCGGTTTTTAAGGGATAAATGTAGGGGTGGTGGTCTAACTATGCTTTTCTCTTCAATTCTTGGTGCATCAACCACCCTAAAAATCATAGCCGGCGACATGAATAGGTAAAATGGGAAAATACACCCATGGTTACCCATCGTTTCAAGAGGTTTTATTTTTATGAATCCGTTAGTATCCACCGTCAGTTTCTCCATTAAGTGTCACGTGGAGCTTGCGTGGCGCGCGTGTGGCATACTTTCCAATTGCCATGTAGGCACCACGTGGCACTTAACTGAGAAACTGGTGAAGGGTACTAATGGAGTCACAAATGAAATCTTGGGAACTGATTTGTCACTTTTAAAACCTTGGACACCCAAAAATAAAAAATGCGATCTTCATATTTGAGTTTTAGAGATTGAGAATTAATTTCAGTTTCTCTTGAAATGAATCCTACATTCTCGTCGCTTTCGGATTTTTGAACACTTCCAAAATCATTGACCCGTGAAACATAAATTGTTAAGGTTAATTAAATGGAAATGCTTCATATAATACGTGGATAATGCATGCACTAAAACTAATATGGTCTTTAGAGAGGACCGTCTCCCTCGCTAAAGATAGGAAAAGTCCTCGCTAAAGACCTTTTTTTGTTTTTTGAGCCGACTGGTCCTCGCTAAAGGTTTCTCTCTAAAGCGTAATCACGAGAGTCCCTCACATGCGATGACTTTTCGTGTCGTCGCGAGGCACCTATCTTTTGCGACGACACCAAGTCGTTGCTAATGATAAGGTCTTTTGCGACGACCTTGTTGTCGCAAAAGACCTGATCAATTGCGACGACTAAGTCGTCACCTTTATTGGTCAACTCTTTAGCGAGGACTTTGAATTTATTTCTTGCGAAGACATTTTCCTCTCTAAAGATATCTATCTCTTGTCCAGTACCCAATTCAATCATGGGGTATTCCGAATCCAAAGTTGAATCAGCCAATGGAATGTCGATCAGATCTGTACCAGTGAAAATCAATTATGCACCAAATCGCTCGAGACTCCATCTGTGACGGTCATTCACTTCCCAAACTACTTTCCAACCCTTTTCTGCCTTCCTTGCGTTAATTTGATCAACTGAAAAGACCTTTTTTGCATGAGTAGCTAAGATGTAGAGTTATCCAGTCCACCAAAAAGTACTTGTGTTGATAATTGTTGCTCCGTGTTCTGTCTTCCGCAGTTTCTTTTTTTCTCATCTGTTTTATACCACTTACATTTAAACAACACAACTGAACAACCACCAGTGAATTCAACCTCAACGATGTTGACTAACTCACCATAAAAAGGATCTTAACCTATGAAATCACAAAATAAATATTTTATATACAAACACCCAACTAAAAAAAGAAAATAAAAAAAAACTAACCTGTGATTGTACAAACTTCGTAGTCTTGAGTAACTCTCTTTTCACGCGTTATCCATTTGTACCTGTTCACAACGCAAAAATCATATTTATATACGACGCTATTCGACATTCGGGACAATGAAAGCAGTTCTTTTGTAGCAAGTGGATTACCTTCTTGTTCTATTTTGAACACCTGCACACGTGGCCAGTTATTAGTTAAAATAAATTCAACTTAGTTTGTTGAATTTAATACCTTTTTCTTGAACCATCGACTAAAATGATCTCGGTGTTTTGCCTCTCTATCACGGACAAGAAGTGAGGACTTGTGTTCCCCAATATCGAAACATAGTGTTAATAATCGAAAATACAATATTTAAATAAACGGTAAATAAGATTTTAATCAAAATACTTACATCATATAGTGCTGGATCTCGTCACATTTGTGAAGGATGTACCAATCGATGTTGTCCTTCTCTGCGATGGGTAAATATCCATACTTTTTCTTACCATTCGGCTTGCACTAGCTATTAAACACTGATATTTCCTTTCTTTGAGTACTCGTCTCACCGTATCTCCCCGGGTCGTTTGACTTCGTACTTTACTCTCAAAGGTATCGGGATATAAAAGTCAAAGATTCCTCTACAGCGTACCCCTCGGCGATTGAACCCTCTGGCCTGGCCGGATTCCAAATATATTCTTTTAGTTTCTTCAAGTATCTCTCAAACAGTTACATCCAATGCATCTGAATCGGGCATCCTAATTGAGTTTCCTCATACAAGCGCAAAACAAGGTGGATAAGCTCGACCACATTAGGCTTTCCGGACTCCAATTCATTTTTACTCGGGTTCTTCTTAAAATCATTTCTGAACACGTTTCACAACCCAATAATCGGATCGCTAATGGATCTGTTGTCCATTAACCCTGGAATACTAGCCACGAATAGAAACTGCATCAGAATATGACAGTCATGGGATTTCATACCGATAATCTTCACCGTGTCACTCTGAATGTTGTTCCGCAAGATAGAAGCGAAACCATCTAAAAACTTTTGAACCTTCAACCACTCTAGAAACTCTCGTCGCTTATCGGTTGTCATCGCATACTTTGCACGTGGTAGAATGGTCTTACCACGTGAATCGATAAATAACCGCAAATTTGACCTGATGTTCATGGCTTGCCGATCTTTCCTCGACTTCACGTTATCTTTGTTAATGTTCCCGTCTAAACCAACAATTGTGCCTAGAAGAGCATCACAAACATTCTTCTCACAATGCATCATATCGATGTTATGTTTCAACAAGTTTTCTAACCAATATGGTAAACGATATAATATACTCTTTTTCTTTCAGTTCGACTCGAGAGTCCCAGTTCTCTTTAACACCTTGCTACCAAATTCCTTGTGTTTTCCATAAAACACAATCGACAACCCATCTAACTGCGTCTGAATATCTGCGGGAATACGTTTCCGGGAGGGGGGGGGGGTTATTATCAACTTTAACGTACGAAGTATCATCTTTCAAAAAATGATGGTTCAGAGGCAACCATTGTATGTGATCAAAATAAACAACTTCTTTATTAACCCGCACGGAAGGAGTATATTCAATGCAGTAGGGACAAGCTAAGTATCATTGACCTGACCATCCTGAAGTGTACAATCTAGCCTGATAATCATTCGTCGTGAACAACAAACCAACCTTCATCACAAATTCCTCCTTCGTATGTGCATCCATGTAACTATCCACATACCCCACAACGTTTCCAACGCATCTATAGCTGCATGGAGAAATACATCCATACCTTTACCAGGTGAACGAGGACTTGGAATCAAGAGTGTAAGCATAAACATGGATTCTTTCATTCATAACCAAAGCAGCAAGTTGTATATCATCAACATAACCGGCCACAAGCTGTACGAGTTGTTTTGCATGGAGAAAGGACAAACTCCATCGATACCCAAACCAAGGCGTACGTTACGTGGTTCACTAGCAAACTCAGGATTCCTCTCGTCAAATGTTTTCCAACTATGTCCATCAACGGGATGACGAAACACGTTTTTTTTGGTACTCTTCCGGTATGGTGCCAAATCATATGTTTCGCGATGTGCCTCGAAGCATGCATTCTCTTTAACCTAGGCGCAGTTGGAAAATAACGCAGCTTCTTATGCGACACTTTCTTCCCCTTCTCCGGCTCCCACCTTGATTCTCCATAATCTAGACATTCATTCTCTTTGTAAAACATTGCATAATCATTCAAAAACACATCGACCGTGCTTTATCCCATGCCCAAACTTTTCAACTTTCTGTTACAATCCGCATAAGAATCTCATAAGTTATGAGGTTTAGGAAAAACATGACCCAACAACTGAAGAAGTTCGGTAAACGAGGTGTTTGTCCACTTATTCTTCACTTTCACATGCATTAGCTTTGCTATGAAATCCAAAGAACTCATCTTAGTACAACCGGGGTACAAATTTGTCTCCATTTCCTTGAACAATGCGTTGAAAGACCCACGACCACTTCCATTGACATTCTCGTCACGTATCACGGTGTCACCGAAATTTCCACTAGTTTCAAACATGTGTCCCAGATCATGAATTACATTACCCATTACATTATCTTCGTTTGGTTGATCCACGGGAATTACTACTTCCCCGTGTTTCGTCCAAACCTTATAGTCTGACCAAATACCCCACTTAAATAGATGTGCTTGAACATCGGCTACTGTAAACTTTCGATTATTATAACAATGACTACACTGACAAAATATTTTACCAGCGTGATCCAAATTATTTGACACAAACTCAATAAACTGTATTATACCCTTTATATATTCCCTCTTAACCTTATTCTTTGATTTATTCCATCTCTTGTCTATTCTTTAAAGTAAATTAAAACACTAATTATTATTTCAAACTGTTTAATTTAAATAATACTTAAATCATACGATTATAAAGATTTACATCAATCCCAATATTTTATGAAAAAGTAACTAAGGCCCCTAAAATTTATAAAATTGTCAATTATACCCCTAAAGTTCTTTAAATGTCACTAAGGCACCTAAAGTTTAATAAATATCACTAAGACACCTAAATTTTAATAAATTTCACTAAGACACCTAAAGTTCAATAAAAATCAAATTTCACCACTAAAATTTATTAAATTTTAATAAGGAACCTAAAGTTTAATAAAATTATATTTTTACCACTAAAGTTAATCAAAATTCACTAAGGCACCTAAGATTCAATAAAGTTCCTATTTTACCACTAAAGTTTATTAAATTTCTATAAGGCACCTAAAGTTTGATAAAATTACAATTTTACCACTAATGTTAATCCAAAATTCACTAAGCCCCTAAGGTTCAATAAAAACCCAACTTTACCACTAAATTTTATTAAATTTCAATAAGACACCTAAAGTTCAATAATATTACACTTTAACCTCTATATTATATAACAATCCTTACAAGGCCTCTAAAGTTTTGAACATTACTCTAAAACACCTAAAGATTATTCAAATATCGCTTTTACCCCTAAAATTTAATTAGTACAATAAGGCACCTAAAGTTTATTATTATTACACTTTAACCCCTATATTTAATGAAAAATAAACTAATGCACCTAAATTTTAATAAAATTACAATTTTATACCTATTGTTTTTATAAATTTAGTTTATTAAATTGTCATTAAATTACCAACAATCATAAACAATTATAAAGATATCCCTGAAAAATTTAAGTAGTTCACAAACATCCTTACAGTAATTTTCCATTAATAAAACATCACCCAAAATTATTATAAATCAATAACCAAATTAAAATTGAAACACAAAATTATAAAATTATTATTATATTAACAAAGATGAATAATATGTCTCATATAAAACAATAAACACTGCTACTTGCACTTATATAATACAATATATAACAATAATTATACAATATAAACAAATAAAAGAAAAAATATTAGAAAATACCTTTTTTTTTGAGAAATTGATGAAAACAAATTGCTTGAAAATGGGACAAAAAATAGTTAGATAAATCGGAGAAGTTTCGTTATTCGTTCATCTGGAAATTTTTTGAGGATTAGTGAAAAAACTGGAATAATTTTGGGTTTTTTTTTTTTGTTTTTTTGAGCTTTTGTTCCCAATTAATGGCCAACTGCCGAGTGACTGTATTTAATACGACAAACTCTTTAGTGAGGACACGTAATCCTCGTAAAAGACCCAAAAAGTCATCGCTAAAGACTCCCTTTAGCGATGACCAACCCGTCGTCGCAAAAGAGGGTACCTTTTAGCGAGGACTTGTAACAGCTACTTTCTTTTTTTATTAATTTTAATCGCGTAAATTTTCATCCACTTATACGAGACGACTTAGTCGTCTCAAAAGACCGTCGTCGCTAAATGAGAGGCCTTTAACGAGAACTTACAGATACTCGCTAAATAGTTTCTCGCTAAAGTCACCACGTGTAGTATTGGTGTTTGGGGTCCTTGAAATTTACTATATTTTCCCTAATACGAATTTAAATGATAAAAGTTGCATTTTTGATAGTTTTTCTCAATTGCGTTATTTGGAGTTTGGTTTATTCAAAATGTATACAAGTAATGTGTGGATGTAATGTTTATTTTAATTTTGGTTATAAATGCCCTTGTATATTTTCGAAATGTGCTCAATGGATTTAGCTGTTGTACGAGTTATAAAAAAGTGATGGACTTACTAGGAACTGTGGATAAGTACTACTACCACCTACGAATTCGAATGATGAGCGATTTAAATTTAAATTAGTTTATTATTAATTGTAATAATTTAATTAATTTATTAGTAGTTGTAATAATTTATATAGTTTTTTAATAATTGTAATAGTTAGGTTAGTTTTAGTTTGTTACTTTATTTAAACTTGTATCTTTAGTTTGATTTGGTTTGAGTTCGAAACAAAACCCACGAAACCCAAACAAAATGTGCTTTGAAAATCACAAACACCCTATAAAAATGCCACCTATTTCTTAAAAAAATTAAACAAGGACAAAACCGGTTTTTATCTGTTAAACTGGTTAATTTGAACCGGTTCGGTTTTAATTAAGTCTACTGCTCAAACTGCCAACTGAACTGCACCGCCATCACCTAAAACCTCCTAAAGCCGGCTAAATGAAATTGCACTTTTCAATTGGTTACTATAAAATGATTGATATTTAATTATATAAAACAATAAAATATTCCATAAGAAATAAAGAAATTGAAGATCTAGAAGACAAGTTCAAAAGTTATGAAAGTTGTAATGAAGATTTTGAAAAGCTGGAAGCGTAAGTTAATTTTTATTTTTTATTCATAAAAGAATAAACAACTTTTTTATAGAAAAGTCATGAAGATTGAATCCTGCATAGTGATGAAATGTATTCTTTGCTTTTTCTTATTTGGGTTAGAAAGAAGTGTGGTTCACATCATACACAATTTGTAGACTAAGTCCCTAGTTGATAATTCAACAAACAAAAATACATGTATACATTCACATTCTTCAAGCATACATCATCCATTCTTACGCTCTAATGTAAAGAATATATTTAAAGTTCACTTGATACAATTTTATTCTCTAGTGCTAAGAATATATTGAAAGTTCACCACAAATATTTTATCATCTTCATGGAATTGAAAAGCTTTCAACAAGGTCAATGCATCGTTCCTATTCATGGTGTTTCACAGAAGAATAAAAATGCAAAAAATTTACCCAGCACATATCAGGCCTCTGTGGATGAACTTATGGTTTTACTTCCATTTGTTACGGGTTTTGCACTTTTGCAACTTCAATATGATAATATTGATGGAACTTATGTTCCAGTAATGTTATTTAAAGGCATGCCTTTCTTGTTTTATCTATTCCTTTTGGCTTTATGTTTTTCTTTCTCGGCGGCTGTGATGACAATATCTCTACGTGAGTTATGCCCAAGGATCACGAGATATTGTCGATGGGTATCTGTTTTTGGCGTAGTCCTAGCTGCAGTAATTTTGTTATCCTCAGTTTTACCATCAAGTTTCTGGTTGGTGGCATCAAATATATGGAATCTACTTGGACACTAATATTTATTCGATTCTCTCTCAGATCATCCTAATGTGGTCTTCCATGGACTGAGAATGGAAGGCCAGGGAGAACAATATATGATATTGCTATTAATATATACGTTGGTATTATGTACAGTTAACTATTAGTGTTAACTACTGGTGTGGTTACAATCGTTTGGAACAAAACAAAAAAATCTATTGGTGTTGAAATTTTGTATTGGCTGTTGTCAAATTAAAAATTGCAGGTTTAGGTTAGTTTAACAAATCTGCAGCAAATATGAAAATTGCGTGAAAGTGGATGATTGAGTTATAATGGTGTGGAGAGTGTTGATATGTGCTTTCTTCAGTTTTAAATAGGAGAAAAATTTGTAGTGGATAATGTAAATTTGTCATTTTACTGTAATTATATAATTAAGCTTTGATTGTAGTAATTAAATTCTATATTTCAAGATTCTCCTTGTTTACTTGAGAAAAGAAAAAGTTAAACAAACTTCCAACTTTTCTAATAAAATTATCACAATGGGTTGGATAGATGGACGCCACCAATAATGTTTAATTTTTTTTTGTAATTTTACCTTGGAATATAACTAATGGTTTTTTATTTATTTTTTATATATAGGTGTCTAGGCCAGTTTTCATGCACCACGATTATCTTTATAAAAAATATATACTTCTCCTCATGCATATTTTCACTTAATCAGATTTAGGTTACCTATGTTTAGGGAGAGGATTCGAACCCCATACCTTTTACTTTATCCTCTTAAGGGATGAAAAAATATCAAGACTCTGCGTAGTTGAGATACCTCAACTAATTATATAACTAATAGTTTTGCATATACATGTTGTGTTGTTAAAAATAAAGAAAGAAAAGTAGTTGATGGTAGGGTTTGGAGGTTTAACAAGTAGTCATCACATGTAATAACACTTAGCACTTGAATATGAACCATTGTGGACTCAAGCTTTAAATGCAATATAAAGTCATGTAATAGTCTATTAGAAATTATGTAATGTAAAAAGTTGTGTAATATTTATTTTGTTTTTGTTCGGAGAAAGAAAAACATAGTAGTTAATAGAGTGGTAAAATAAAAGGTATACGATTTTTGTTTAACCATTAGTGATTTATCCTCCGACCTAATTAGCTAAAATCTTATTTTGTGAAGTCAACCTGATAGGAATTGGCTAGTCTTGTATGTTTTTTTTTCCAGACTACGGGTGTTTAATTTAATACATTTTTTTATTAAAAAAATAAATTAACCAATTTAGAAATATTGCACAACCTTTTTTTTTTATGAAATATAATTCATATATATTATGTTAAAAGATAAAGCTATATTATAATTTACTTTCTTATTTTTATTTCCAAACTATCTATTATTTTTAGCTTGTTCATAATGAAAGTAATTATTAGATTTAAAAGTAACATTTCAATCTTTAATAATTTGTATCTTTTCTTTTATTCCTACAAAAATTATTAATAAATTTATAAATATATAAAATTAAAAGGTAATAATGATAATATCAACTTTAGAAATATAGATATATAAAGTGAAGATAATAAGGAAATAATAGAACTCTAAAAAATTATTGTTAATTCTTAATATGGGAAAGAAGAAAAATTAAGCAGAGGTGATCATGTACAGATTTATCCTGATTTTTTTATTTTTAAAAAACCCGTCGACTCCAAAAGTTCAAAGCTCAAACCTAGGGTAATGGTGAAAAACTTACCCTCAACTTAATCCTTATAAAAAACATCTGCAAAAGATTTTAAAAGCACAATTTTTATCTGTGAAGTTAACGATTAATACATAACCTAATTGCTATTACAGTATAAGCAAACATCAAACTAACAATCAGATTAACAATCACAAAAGAATTTTTTACAGAGTATTGGTCATATCATTGAACGACTTCGGCCAGGTAAATTTTTAATTTGTACAAAACAAAACACAAATTAGTTATTGAAATTTAGTGTTCAACTTGCTCAATATGTAAAAAGTCTAAAGTATATTCAAATGTCAAATTCCAATTAGCTTACATTCCATTAACAAGTTTTATTCAACTGTCAAAATTAAAACTCTTAGTTTCTATTGTAGGATAAATGTCACATTCCCATTGAACTTCTATTCCATTGCCATGTTTATGTCGAAATTTAAAAAGATTATTTTTTAATCTATTCGATCGGCCTTCTATGTCACTGACAAGTATTTAAAAGCTCATATGTTTCCCAAACCTTTGATATATCACACATCGGCCAAACCTTTGACATATTGCGCAAGGGACAAGCTTATATGTGAGAAATTATAGGACTTCATAACTATTCTCTTAACACTTAGAGACTCATCAATTCACTTACCAGGAGTGCTCTCGTATTTTCTTGAAGTAATCCATGTGTTTCGATTGACCACATGACAAAACTGAAACACCATTTCTAAACTTTGACGGAAACATATTCTTTATTTAATTAAATCTGCTCATTTAGTTATGATGTATATAGCAAAATAAAGAGAAATTAATGGCGTAGTCAATAAATACCTCAAAGCATACATGACAGTCATAATGTAATGCTCTTTTAACACGTGGATTTCATAACCATGTAAGAGATCCTTTCTAAGGTACCAAGAAGGGAGTTAGAAGAAAGTTGGACTCATGATTAGCACAACTTTTCAATTCACCCTTATAACTAAAATCACCGACTTATTATGATAGTGGATTACTAGTGAAATTGAGTTATACTTCTCGTTCTCATATATTCTTTAATTTAATTTATATTCTCTATTTGATTACAAGTTAGATAAATTGATTGTATTTAGTATTTTAATTGAAAAAAACAAACAAATATATTATAATTTACTTTCTATCCTTTAGTAACCACAACTAAATCCATCTACAATTCAAAAGAACACGATAGTGGTTAAGCTCATAGTACCTATGGAAAATGATATTTTATACTTACTTATTACTTGTGAATAGGGATGTCAATAGTTATGGTTAAAACCGAAACTGATGATAATAAAACCGATTAAAAACCAAATTATATAACTGTGGTTAAAACCATTAGGGTATGGTATGAATAGTGTAACTGGCGGTTCAAACCATTACGTTATGGGTTTAGATACCGAATAACCGAATAGCCGAATATCGTTTTTGTTTTTAAATTCTTTTTGAAAAACCATAAAATAAAAAAATAAAAAATTAGAATAAGGAATAGGTGTAGAATGTAGTGAATGTGCTTTTTAAACATAGTTTTAACAAGTTAATGATATAAAATAGTGTGTTTTTGAAAGATATTACAAATTGCATAGTTTATTTGCATGAAAAAATTTAATAAAGGATAAAAGGATTAATAAGCAATGCATAGAAGCCAAGTTTGAACTTAGGAAGCCTTCATCGATGTGTAGTCCATGAGGTTTAAACTAGTGAATAACACGCTTAACTTATGAACTAAAAGTGAGAAAATAGAAAACCCTAGTAGTTAGGAATATTATTAAGGCATTTATTTGTTAGCCCTTTGTTGAATTTATCTTGCTTACTAGATATGTATTGCACTATCCTTCTTAGCCCCATTCTAGCCTTTCTAGCATTTCTTTGATAAATCATGTTATAAGCCTATACCATTTAGTTTTAGGACTTGATATTGATTAAGATTTGGGGATACAATGTTATTACATTAAACGGGTTGCATGAGCAGTATTATGAGCGGAAAATAAAGCTCTAGAGAGATTAGTTGATGGATAATGAATTATCATAAATATTTACCACACACTACCTTAAGTATACGCTACACTTTAAGACCAGATTCCTAGCTATTTGGGTATGTAATGATTGAACAACGGGAATAACTAAGTGGACCATTAGACACTAGGGAGAACCTATGAACACCTTATACCCATCATCTCAACGTAAGTGAGAACCACTCCTTCTTGTATTGCAAAATTAATCCACTTTTGAATTTGTTATTTGTTGATTGTTTGTATATCACGCGTATTTGTATATTTTGTCTTGAAAACCACTATACGAGACTTGTTAGGATAGTTTCATTAAGATTATTCATTATCTTCCTGTTTCCTATTTCCTCCTTTCATCTTTGTTTTTTTGGACTTAGGCCTCCTTGAGTTTTCTTTTATTTTATTTTATTGGTACGACAAAACTTTAAGTTGAGAGTCTTGATGTATCTTATTTTGTGAAGGTTAATCTACTCACAAGACATATATTTGAGGGTTAGTGGAACCTAAGTGAGGGATTTTTCCATAATATTTGCCATATCTTAATTTTCTACATTCTTTCGGACATTCCGTTATTTATAGAGTTTTTGTGCTTTAAATGTCTGTTAAATGTGTAGATTTTAGGTAATTGGTTGACACTAGAGGCCAAGGATACGAGTAGAAGTCAAGAATTGAAGTCCAAAACGAAGCCAAGGCGTAAAGATACGTTAGAGTCACATTAGAAAGTTAGAGCGTTTAACCGAAAAAGTCTTGAGGTCATATTGTTTCAGTCACGACAACAAATTGGTCAGATATTTTGAAGTAATTATTGTTGATTAACATGGATTTGAAGTTAGTGTCACGTGAGAAACGTTAGAAATCAATTCGGAGTTGAGAAGAAAGTTATGTTTGGTTTGCCAACGTGACTCAAACCTGGACATCATTGGTCAAAAACAGGTTGAGCCGTCTTTGAGCCACTTAAGTGAGCCCATTAGGTCCAAAAGTGTATAAGAATATTAGAGCTCCTATTTTCATTATCCATTAGTTCACATAATTAGACATCATTTTTATTTCAGAAGAGGAGATCTTACATGCTTGGAGAAGAAGGAACCGAAGTTTCCACCCAAACTTTATCATTCTCCACCATTCCAACACCAAATCCTGCGGTATCTTAGGTTAATTCGAGTCCATTTTATCTTCCAAATATGATTTTATCATTAGTTTTACTGTATTTTCATTTATTTAACATGTGCTAAACTTATTTTACTTGAAACTTGCAATGTGTATGAACCCGAATTGCTAATTATGTTTGTTTTAGATATTTTAGATATTATTTTGAGTGAATGCACCGAATACCCCTTGTACTATGGGAGGATTGAAAACTTACCTCCCCACAATATTTTTTGATACTGATTACCCCCCAATTTTTGTTTTCGTGATTTCTTACCCCTTTTTAACGAAAACCATTTTTTTTGGACAAGGTACTATCGGTGAGGATCCCTCTACTATCCAATGCCAAGCCGACTGAATTTCCCAATAACATCAGCTATTTCGTCGCCCTTGCCTTTGGCCATGTGCCTAACGATTTTTGCAATCCGGTTTGCCTGACTATTCATCCTTCGCGGTATGTTCCGAAAGGATATCGGTCATGCTTCTTCCGTTCTCTACCTAATGAGGCGGATAATCGGTTGAATGGTCCATCTTGCCGTTGACACTTGCCTAATACCTTGTATTACTTCAAGGTTATCCGAGAGTGTTGCCTTTGTTATGTATTTCTTATTTATGCTCGTCTGAACTGCTTCTAGCACCGCTAATGCTTCTCCTTCCAATATAATGTTACATCTCCCGGTGTTGTATTTTTCTATAGTCTCTCCCGATCGTTGGTCTTTAATTGCTATTCCAATACCTGGTTGTTCATATTTAGTGGTAAAAGAGGCGTCACAATTATATAAAATGTCTTCGGTGTCTTGGGGCTATGGTACTTGTATCGGGTTAATAGGTATACTATTACCCGTTTGTTGATTTTGTTTAATCCAGTCGTTTCCATGTAATTCGGTCATAAGTTTCTAGGTGGCATGAATAATATGATCAATATAAATGCTAGTATTTTCATGTAACGCTTTCATCTTAGCTTTCCATATAATACAAACAATGATAGGTATATAATTTACCACTATTTTCTTCTCCCAACCCCCTGAGCTATAGACTTCTATCACATGCAAAAGCCAGTCCCCGAAATTCTGAATGTTATCTTGTTGGATACATATCTGAAATGTAGAACCCGTCCAAATTGTTTTGTTGATATTACATTGAAGTAACAAACTGCAGAATCTGTACAGTTTCGTTTTAACAAATTTTCTGCTGAAGGTTTCGCATTGTTGCGCGCTTTCCAATTGAAAAGACGGATCTTTTTTGGGACGTTAGCATACCAGATGGTTTTCCAAAGTTTAGGTCTAGTGTGATCCAAAGTTGTCGTTGTTTGGGGTTGTTGAAATGTTGCTATCTCTGTAAGTATTTTATATCCCGTTTTTGTTGAGTAAGTACCATCCTTCGAGTGTGGCCATATAAAACGATCTTCATGTTCTTTTTCAAAAATCCGTATCTTAGTAATTTCTGGTATTATAGATTGCGGAAAAAATCTCGTATAGAATCTAGGTATTCCATTCTTTTGAATCTTGTTTCCATAATTCATTAACCTTTTGGAGTGAACATAATTCCGGTTTAATAAGTTTCCACGAAGTTTCTATCCATTTGTCATTCCAGATATTAATATGCTGTCCATTTCCGATTTGAAAAAACCCCTGTTGTTTAATGAAGTCTCTACCTTCCATGATACTAGCCCAGCTCCATGTTCTACTCTGTCTTAATTTAGCATTGATAAAATCAGTTTTTGGATAGTAGATACCTTTTAACGTTTCCGGATTTTGAAAAATTCTCCAAGCTTGAGCTCCAAGCAGTGCCAGGTTCATTCTTTTGAGGTCCTTAAAGCCAATTCCTCCAAGAAGTTTACCAATCGTAAGTTTCTCCCAAGCCATCCAGTGAATGCGATTCCTTTCCCTTGAGCTCCACCAGAAGTTGGCGATCGCAGATATAAGTTTCTTGCAAAACGCCACCGGGTAGGAGAAGATTGACATGGTATATACAGGAATTGCTTGCAGGACTGATTTTATAAGTACTTCCTTCCCTCCTTCTAACAGTACTTTGGCCTTACATCCTTCAGTTTTTGCAAAACGTTTCTTTGCTATCCATTCAAGAGCTTCAACTTTTGATCTTTTGTGGCATAACGGTATACCTAAGTACTTCCCTAGGTCCTCAGTTTCTACCATATGTATTTCTAGTGTCACTTGTTCCCATATATCTTGAGAGGTATCTTTGCTGAAAAAATACCTGATTTTTTATAGTTTATTTGTTGACCCGAACCTTCGCAGTAAGTAGCCAGACAATCGTTAAAAGCATTTATATTAGTATTATCAATAGTAATGAAAATCAGAGAGTCATTTGCAAACAAGAGGTGAGGTATTTCAGGACAATTCCTTGTAACCTGTATTCCTTGAATCTGTCCTTTGTCACAAGCATTTTCAATAGAACTAATAAACGATTTCGTCATAAGAGAGAAAAGAAAAGGTGAGAGTGGATCTCCCTGTCTCAAACCTCGTCCTGATTTGAAATGCGGAAGTCTTTGTCCGTTGAAATTGATTTGAAACGAAATGTCAGTAATGCAAGTCTTTATCCATTGTATCCATTTTCCATGAAAGCCCAACCGTGTAAGTTGGTTGAGGATGAAATCCCATCTGACTTGGTCGTATGCTTTGGCCATATCAATTTTTATACTTGCCGTAGGTTTTGGATTCTTCCTCTTTCTCTGCATGTAAAAAGAAAGTTCCTGCGCTGTTAATATATTATCTTGTATTGCTCTACCTTTAATGAAAGCCGCTTGAGTGCGTGATACTATCTCATTCATGAATTGTTGTAATCGATTAGAAAGAATTTTAGCTATTAATTTCTATCCGAAGTTTATACAAGAAATAGGCCTGTAATCGCCTAACAATTCTTGGATATCCCCCTTCGGTATAAGAGTAATTAAAGTATCGTTCATATCTTTTAGCGGGATGTTGTTATTGAAAAAAATCTTCCACCACTTGAAACAAATCATCCTTAATAATATCCCAAAACTCATTATAAAATTTTCCGTTAAGGCCGTCAGGGCCCGGAGCCTTTGTGGGTGATAGGTTTTTTAGTGCCTTTTCCAGCTCTTCCATTGTTGGCTTTACTATCAAGATCTGATTCATATCTTCAATCACCTGGGGTTGTACAAATCGTAGTGCAAGGACTATATTCTATGTAGTAGTTTGTTTTTCTGCAAAAAGATTATTATAATATAGTTGAAAGTTTGATTTAAGCTCTGTTATGTCTTCCATCCATTTCCCTTCTCCGTTTTTTATTCTAGTTATTTTGTTATGTGATCTTCTTTGCACTGTTGCCATGTGAAAGAATTTTGTATTTTTGTCTCCACACGTAACCCATTGTTGTCTAGCTGAATCTGCCTAGTATTTTTCTTCGCAAGAGAATTCAAAAGTGAGTTGTGTTCTCAGGTTTTCTTCTTCTCGTTGAAGTCTTATATTTTTTGGTTGATTTGTGATTTCTATCAATCGTTCATGTATTTGTTTGATTTGTTTTTGATGGTTTTTGAAAGTAATTTTACTCCATTTATCAAGTGGGTGAATAGTATTTTGTTTCTTTTTGAGAAAGTTGAGTAAGGGTTGTTGATTACTTATGCCTTCCCATCTTTGTTGAATGACTTCCCTACATTCATTATTATCCAACCAATGGGATTCAAATTTAAAGGAGTAATTACCGATTGGTGATTTCGATTCTAGTTGTAAGATAAGGGGCGAATGATCTGACCCGATAGCTAGAGGGATATGGACATTCGCTTGAGGGAATCTCCTTATCCATTCATATGATCCCATGACTCTATCAATTTTGCTACGCACTAATTTGTTTCCTACTTGTCTGTTTGTCCATGTATTGTTGCATCCATTGGAGTTGATTTCGGCTAAACCATTGTTATTAATGAAATTCTTGAAGTCTATTACGTGTTGTGTATTGGGCGGAGTAAGACCATATTTGTCCTCCATGTTGAGGATGTTGTTGAAATCTCCCATGATTAGCCAGGGTTTGTTGTTTGTGTCACTCCAATTAGTAATTTGAGTCCAAGTTTGCTTTCTATCATCATAGTTATTAAGTGCATGAATACAAATAAATAATAAGAAAAGATAGGATCATTAGTATATATAATAGCGTAGTACCTATTACAAAAAACTATATCTACGTTCATGCATTTATTCCACAAAAACAAAAAAACCCCTGAGTGCTAAGAACTCCCAAGGGGGTAAAAATGAAAGGAGTTTTTATAACCAACCTTGTGAAGGGTCTCCTTCGCATCCACCTGCCTTAAAAACGTTTCACAGAAACATATAAAGTCGGGCTTAAACTTAAACAAAAGAGGATTAACTAAAGTTTCCGTCAAGGGTGCCCTGATCCCTTGCCAATTCCAAAACATAATATTCATTTTCCACTGGCGGCATTAGGTGTGCCGTGTTCCTATTGGATAATTAAGGGGTTGTTACGATTCTTTTGGAATTTGCGCGTGCTTTGAACTTCTCCTGCACTCTCGACATCATCTCTTATACCAACTCTTTCCTTCCACACTTCACTTAAATCTTCCTCATCCTCCTCCTCTAGTTCGTACTGGGAGTCGTCCTCATTAAGGTTTTGATTTCTTATAACACCTGTAGTCTCTGAATCTGATATAGTCACAACACCCCTGTTTGTGGGTGTCTCTTCTTGGCTATCATATTTACTAGTTAAAACCAAATGAGTACTATTTCCTTCTGTATAAATGCGCATCCTGTTAGATTACGCTCTACATTTTTCGTACCGCTGCAAGTTCTCCCCGCTATTCCTTCTTTAGTCTTTTGCACTACATCATCTATCTCACTTGTCATCTTACCATAGAATTCATGCCGACGTTTCTTAACAAAGTTTTTTTGTTCTTTTCTTAGAAAACTTGTCGTTATCATTTGTTTTATTGTTGTTATTCTTGGTCCTCAGTTTGTACCCTCTGTTGTCTTCACTACTGATCATGGGTTCCTTCCTCTTTCTACAATTCTTCCTGCTTGACCCCTCCCTTGGGTTTGAGATTTCATTCCTACCAGTTTCTTGTTGTGTAATATTGAGATCCAAATCCTCCGTATCATGTCGCAAACCTTGTCTTTGAGCCCCAAAATTACCTCGTAAAACTTCTTGCACCACCTCATTCAACAATCATGTTCCCCTAAACTCACTATGTTGTCTTGTCTGTTGTTCATTTTCAAACCTTTGGTCTCTACTCTCATTTTGTCTCCTAGTGCGAGCATCTCTTCCCATATCAGCTTCTTGGTTGTGAGGTTGGGAAGGTCCTCCTCTTTCCCTACCTTGAGTATCTCTAGACTTGTCGTTACCATCTCTATCCCAGTTGAATTGACGAACAGCTTTCTCGAATTTGTTACCCACCTTCTTTTGAATACCATAGATAGGTTGGGTAGGTGGATACCTCGCTATGTTAGCTACAGACCATGTAGCTTTCCTTCTTTCGTCAGGATCTTCAATCTCCTAAATTATAACAACATTGCAATTGCCACGTCGATGTCCAATGCACCCACAACAAAAAAAAACTTGGTGGGGGCAAAGGTGTGATAAATAAATAGATAATTAAAGATAATAATAAAGAGCACACACCCTTGAGAACCACGGAACTCACTGCAAGTATCACAGATCGTTTGCAAGTTTTAATGATAAGTTAAGTTCGTTCGCAGGGATTTAATCCGTTAGATCTATTTATATTTAACAAGCGTAGATGAATTTAGATGTTTTAAATAAAAATATAAAAAGATGAATAAATATCTGATATGAAATAAACAAATATGAATGCAGATAAATAAATATGAATGTAAGTTAAATAAATTAGGATTAATATTATGAGTCTATTTTACTAAGTTGTTATTCTACTTGTCACAGATTAAGCATTATATATTAACCAGGATTCTAAATTCTACCTAGCCTTTTCTAGGCTTAGGAGCAACCTCTCCACTACCAAGGTCTTGGGTAATGATTGGTGATTAAATCAAACCTTTATGGCTATCTAGTTAGGCAAAGGATCAAAACTAGACGATTATGTGGTGTTGTCAATAACTAAGAATAATCCTAAGATTGACCAAATCCAAGGATGTAACAATAAGTCAAACACATAATAACAATATACGCCAAGCTCAATCAATTAGAATAAACAAATAGTATTATTGAATTTAAGACAAAATAATAACCCAACAATTATATGTAAAACTTACAGAATAAAAGTTTAGAAATATGGTTGAGCATAGATCTATAGCTAATTACACTAAATATAGAGAAGGTGAGATGTAGAAGAGGAGTTTGTCACTCTCCAACTTCTTCTTCTTGTCTTCCTCTATAGGTCAGCTTGCTTCTTGGATGAATAGCTTGATACTAAGGATGGATATTAAATTAAAGGACTAAGCTATTATTTAAAAGTGAGAAAATACAAGTAAGGACTAAGCCTAAGCTTGAAACTGAGCAAGGACATGTTTACAATGGTATAAGGGTGTATTTGTAGGTGTTTTGGAAGACCTAATTCGTTTTCTTGAAGGAGAAGTAAGTAGTGGACTCCAAGCCCAACTCAAATTCGTAATCCTAAAAACATGCAATCAGGCCCGTTTTTCTTTTTGTCCTAGCAGTTTCGATTTTCATCCGTTTGATGCGTATGAATATACCAAATTCATCGTCTCGAAAAGATCTTCAACTTTCCTCTTCACCGTTTCTCCAAATTCCACACCTTTTTTGAGATATAAGCTGATTTGTGGTCGTAGGTGCAGAAATTTAGGATTAAGGCAGCTTTTCCTTTTCCATGTTTTTAGCTTTTATTTCCTTATCTCCAATTACCATGCTTATCTCTTTCCATATCTTGTAGTATTTGACTTGGACTCTAATTAATCTCCATAATTATCTTTAAAGTTTCACACTAAATAAATAATTAAACCCAATATGCTATAAAAATATTATTTTACTAAATCAAGACTCAAAATAGGAAAGTGCACTATTTCTCAAGAAAATCGACTATAATGACTTCTAAATTACTAAAAATGATGTCTCATCCTAATATAAATCTATCACAAATGAGGAGACATCAAGACCCCCAACTCAAAGTTGTATCGTCCCGATACAATAAATATAAAAACAAAGGGAAGTCTCTAAATACACACCTAGGTCAATTAAGCACAAAGGGAAGAAGATAGCAGAATATGGAGAATAGATTCAAAGCAACTACTCAGAAATTTTCATGTAATAATATTCAAAAACTACATACCTATACACTTCTCATATACACAATCAACACGGCTTGAATTCAAGATTAGATTAGCTTCGCAATGTAAGAAGGAGAGGAACTTTACTCAGTTTACCAAGGAAGCTATAGATTGTTCATTGAACTTCACTAGTATCCAAAGATCCATTTAACTACTCTCTATTGGCTCAATCACTTCTCGATTACATAGCAAAGAATCAAAAGGTCTTTAAGGTTGTAATGTAGGCTTAGGGACGGTATGATAAGTATATTTGGATAAAGTAGAGTGAGCTTTTGGCTCTCTCCTCACTAGCCATCAACGAATCGCCCTAGAGTTTGAGTTACTCTCATAAAATGTTTCTCACTCAACCCAATGATTTCTTTGATGCACAATATAGCATCCCTAATAACCCAATTAAAGCATAAGATGTTCACATAAAAATTCCACTTTGTCGGTCCGAATATATATATTTTCTTTTCAAATTAATTTCTTTTCAAACGCTATGACTCTCTTTTTAATGATGAGATATCACGCTATTTTCTCATATATATATTTTTATGCCCTTATTGACAAAATTAGCTCGTAGCTTCTTTTTCATTCACTATTACCCCGGCAAAGGGTTACAATAAAAATATGTGAATCATCATCAATCTTAAGAACAGAGCACAATTAATAAGCTCAAAAATCCCATCCCAATAATATTTCCCATAATGGTGGACCCACCACCCCAAACTCAAGCTCTAAAACAATTGTCTATGCATCGCGATTCGAGTGCGGGTCATATGGAAAAGTCTTATAATCTAAAGGGATATGGCTTATAATGTGTTTAATAAAAAGGCTTTAGAAAGGCTAGAAGGCGCTGAGAAGGGTATAAAATATTAAATCAAATAACAAGGTGAGAAGGTATAAAAAGGCTTCAAAGGCTTCAAATATGAAAGAACCGCCTTAATCACTTTCTACACTATGTAATTTCGTTATTTTCTTATCTTTAGCACTTTCATCAAATGGTTTATCAACTAGCTTGGATCTCACGGCCTACACACTTCTCAAGGTTCCCTGAGATCGAACATACTTTCTATCGCATTGCTCACTAATCTTTTCTTTACTATCAACGTGTGTTTTCCTGCAAATACTCAAAGCATACAAATTAAAATAGCTCTTAAACACACTACTTACTATCATTAATTCACTGAGCTTATGCTTTCAAGCTATTAAACACACTCTACATACATCTAAACCTTCAAAAAATTTAATTTTACCTAAAAACAGAAAAATGGAGATGAGAGACAACGAATCCCCACACCCCCAACTCAAAAATGAGCCGTGTCCCCACGACTCGAAAAGACTCAAAAATAAAATAAAAGAAAATTAAAATTCTACAGATATTGCACATAAATAAAAGGTAAGGAAGAAAGAAAACATACTCTCCGAGGCTATTTACCTCGCCTGATCAATACCCGGAATAGGGTGCAGTGCTTTCATGTATGTAAATTTCTATTATCACCAATTTCGCTTTCCCTTACATCTTCTTATGCTCCATCCCAATCCATCACACTCTAGAAATCTCTTGTTTATCTTCTTCCAACTTTGCTCTTGAATAATCTCTCATGTGACAGTGCTTATCCAGGAATATGTTTTGAACACAGCTACTAGCGTCCCAGAAGCTTTTATTCATCTCTGATATAGGAATCTTGATAGGAAGAGGTTATGGTGTCTTCTCTATGAAATTTGAAACCTTTTTTCTCTTTGAATTCACCACTGCATGCTTTCCTCTACTTACTTGACCCGATTTACCTTGTAATTTATTCCCGAACTAGTACCCATCTCAATTAATTTATTCTTGATCTTACCCAACACCTTGCTTTGATTCTTCATATCCCTTAATAATATTTTCGTTCTTTTCATCATCTCTTTTGGCCCCCAACTCAAAGCTTTGAACACTCTTGGATTTTGTAACTCTTGATCATAGGTGGAACAAGCTTTAATTGGGTTAGGAAAGGTGTTAGGATGATAATTCTCCATGTGGGTATGATTGAATCAAGCTTAATGATATGGGTTTAAGGAATTCGAGAAGAAGATTTTGACATTCATGGTTTTGATTCTTGGTTTCTAGGTGTTTTGATATGATTTGGGTGGTTGAATCTTCTTTGTAATGATGTATGGAAGGATTTGGATGTTAATTCATGGTGATTTGGTAGTGTTTTGATGTTGGGTGAAGGTTTGTTGAAGTTCTAATGGAGTTAGGGAAGAATTGGGAAGAAAGAGAGGCTTAAGGTGTTGAATTAAAAGGTGATATATCAGCTTACCTCTTCTTCTTCTTTGATGGTGACTCGTGTGGTTACCGCATGACACTGCTGGATTTTGATTTTTAATTTTATCTCAAAACCAGTTTTTCTCTACTCCATTGGATAGATCTCGAAAAAATATGCGATTTAGACTCAAGAAAAAGTGAATTCCGATAGCTATGTCAGTTCGAAGTTTTTGTAAATTTATCACGCTGTTACGTGCGGTGCACCGCGTGTGCTTGCGGTGTACCGCAAAAAGCTTCTGTCCGGCCCTTTTTAACTTCGAAAATTTTCTATTTTTTCACCCTAAACTCGAACCCTTGCATACCTACCCATCAAAAACACTCATACCTTCCTTATTATTGCAATATGGACTTAAAAACACATAAACTCACTAATCTAAACAAAAAACAAAAACATAAAAACATAAAATACTGTGAGATGTCTCCCATAAAGCACTTTTCTTTAACGTCTTTTAAAGTTCGACGTGTTACCTCAATTATCTCATGAAATTTACCAGGTTTTGTGAGACCTTATTGATGGAGACTTCTTGCGGATTATGCATGGGCTGTGGTGGAGCTCGAACTTGATAACTCGAATCTTCTTGATAGAAATTTTGACTTCGGGCCCATGAAATTTGTATTGCTTGTTACGTAATAGTTCTCCATACCTAGGAAACCTGAAAAGAGGCTAACAGGGAAAGCGCGTAAAACTGAAAACATATTAAAAATTCTACACTAAATAAATACAAATAGATTTAACTTAAAGATAAATCCCCGGCAGCGACGCCAAAAACTTGGTGGGGGCAAAGGTGTGATAAATAAATAGATAATTAAAGATAATAATAAAGAGCACACACCCTTGAGAACCACGGAACTCACTGCAAGTATCACAGATCGTTTGCAAGTTTTAATGATAAGTTAAGTTCGTTCGCAGGGATTTAATCCGTTAGATCTATTTATATTTAACAAGCGTAGATGAATTTAGATGTTTTAAATAAAAATATAAAAAGATGAATAAATATCTGATATGAAATAAACAAATATGAATGCAGATAAATAAATATGAATGTAAGTTAAATAAATTAGGATTAATATTATGAGTCTATTTTACTAAGTTGTTATTCTAACTTGTCACAGATTAAGCATTATATATTAACCAGGATTCTAAATTCTACCTAGCCTTTTCTAGGCTTAGGAGCAACCTCTCCACTACCAAGGTCTTGGGTAATGATTGGTGATAAATCAAACCTTTATGGCTATCTAGTTAGGCAAAGGATCAAAACTAGACGATTATGTGGTGTTGTCAATAATTAAGAATAATCCTAAGATTGACCAAATCCAAGGATGTAACAATAAGTCAAACACATAATAACAATATACGCCAAGCTCAATCAATTAGAATAAACAAATAGTATTATTGAATTTAAGACAAAATAATAACCCAAAAATTATAAGTAAAACTTACAGAATAAAAGCTTAGAAATATGGTTGAGCATAGATCTATAGCTAATTACCCTAAATATAGAGAAGGTGAGATGTAGAAGAGGAGTTTGTCACTCTCCAACTTCTTCTTCTTGTCTTCCTCTATAGGTCAGCTTGCTTCTTGGATGAATAGCTTGATACTAAGGATGGATATTAAATTAAAGGACTAAGCTATTATTTAAAAGTGAGAAAATACAAGTAAGGACTAAGCCTAAGCTTGAAACTAAGCAAGGACATGTTTACAATGGTATAAGGGTGTATTTGTAGGTGTTTTGGAAGACCTAATTCGTTTTCTTGAAGGAGAAGTAAGTAGTGGACTCCAAGCCCAACTCAAATTCGTAATCCTAAAAACATGCAATCAGGCCCGTTTTTCTTTTTGTCCTAGCAGTTTCGATTTTCATCCGTTTGATGCGTATGAATATACCAAATTCATCGTCTCGAAAAGATCTTCAACTTTTCTCTTCATCGTTTCTCCAAATTCCACACCTTTTTTGAGATATAAGCTGATTTGCGGTCGTAGGTGCAGAAATTCAGGATTAAGGCAGCTTTTCCTTTTCCATGTTTTTAGCTTTTATTTCCTTATCTCCAATTACCATGCTTATCTCTTTCCATATCTTGTAGTCTTTGACTTGGCCTCTAATTAATCTCCATAATTATCTTTAAAGCTTCACACTAAATAAATAATTAAACCCAATATGCTCTAAAAATATTATTTTACTAAATCAAGAATCAAAATAGGAAAGTGCACTATTTCTCAAGAAAATCGACTATAATGACTTCTAAATCACTAAAAATGATGTCTCATCCTAATATAAATCTATCACAAATGAGGAGATATCAAAAGTGCTCCTACATTTTCATACTGGAAAGTGATCCAACCCGCCCCTTCCTCTTGGGTTAAATACTACCCCGGAGGTAGAAATTGTTCAATATTAAAGCGAATTTGAAACCTCAAAATCTTAACATCTATGGTCACAACATCTGGAAAATCTATATCTTCTATTTCTAAGAGACACGTCAAAATAGCGAGAAAAGTATCTTCTGTATTTTGAATAAATGCTAACCCACTTGCTTCAACCCATATGGATGAGTAATCTCTATTGACTAATAAAGGATCAATATTATGTTGACAAGGGGAAAATGCGAAATGCATACCTATGAAGAAGCCGGGTGAAGATTCCAGAGTCTCTCAAATTCTCCTTCTTGGAACATTTTAAGTTTAAAGACATTTTCTTCTACCTCTAATAAGCGAAAGTCTCCTTTTAATCCCCATTTGTCGCGAATATGATTCCTAAAACATTGAAGAAATACAGTTGTACCTCCCACCGCCGATATTAGAAGGTAGGGTTCCTCTTTAACAGGTTCCATTCTTATAACTTTTAATCCAAGCTTTATAAAACCAAGAGATTTGCTATTGATATCATTAAGAGGTATTATCGGCAGTGCATGTCTATCCCTCGTGGCCATTTTTATATAGATGATATGTAACATAGAAAAGGTAAAAAGTGTTCGGAAGATAAGAGAAAGATTAAGAAGATTGGAGAAGAAATGAAGAGACAGAGTGGATTGAGAATCTAACACATAGAAAAAAGGGGTAAAAGATAAAGAGAAAGGCTTACATCGATAAAATGAAGCGTCTCGTGTATTATATATGGCTTGGGAAGTATCTTGAGAATCCAACTTTTGCTGCGCAATGATTAAAAGTCCCACTAGCATCTTCACCTCTTCGAAAGTGTGAGAAATAAAAGTAGTCTTCGTGTGTTGTTGTCTAATGTGTCTTACTTAGTAGTCATCAACTCAGCCGTCGAACCTTTACTTCCCTACGAAGCTTATTTATACCTATACCTTGTAAGCCAAGTTACGCTCTTTAGTTCACCCCGGTTCCTTCTATTTAGATTCTTTATTCAAAGGGAAGGCAGACTGGACAGGAAGTCGAGCTAGCTAACCGGAAGGAAATACCTACACCTAAGGACTTGCTTTTCGGAAGTAATCCAACAGCTGTTATTTTTTTACACTAAGGCGACCGGCAGGGAGGATCGACCGGGTTTGAAGAACAAGGTGTGAAAGGTATATAGAATAGAGCTTCAAGTATGGATGTAATTTTATCTTTTTTATTTTTGCATGCCACCCATGTGTCATTATGACAAACGAAAGTGATGTAATTTCTGTTTAGCTTCATTAAAAACCCACTAACAAGCGTCAAAGAGCCTTCCTTATGTCTAATATTATCTTCCCACCGCCTTAATACCTTATAACCAAGAAAAGTTCTAAGCAAAATATTAATATCAAAAAAGAACCACATTTTCTTCCTAAAAAAGATACTATAGGAATTCTTAGAAAAACAAAGATTAGAAAACAGACTACTACTCAAAATGATAGAGAAAAAAAAATTATAGCAATGTTTGAGTAGCCTATCCTTCTGAAACATCAACGGATTATTTTTCGTAAATGAAATTGGTTTCTGTAAATTAGGATGTTGGAAACATTCTTCTGTAATTTGTTTGAGATAATAGGGTTTACAAAACATGAGAAATTTTTAAAAGAAAGATAATTTTTTATTTTTAGAAGAATAGATTTGAGTTTCTAAACAAGATTTTTGAGAATTATTATCGGTATCTTTGTATAAGTAGTAGTTTCTAAAGGTTTTAAAATAATTAAATTTACCGTCCCAAAAGGTATTCCAACTCAAAAAATGGAAATTAATATTAATATCAATTTGAGATTGTAAATTGAATTTTGTAATAGCCAAGTAATCTGGTGATTTGAAACATCTAAAATTAGAATTAGGATGATGAAATTGCTTCTTTTGATTGATTGATTCCATATACTTTTTCTGTGCGAACTGAAAATAAGACTTCGTGTATTTTTTGATTTTTGATAGAATTAGATCAGATCTTTGAGTATTGAGTTCAATTTGCCTGTTGTTGTTAATAGTAAATCTCTTGAAGTTCTGAAACTTGTCGCCGAAAGGTAATACCCAAACTTCCTTTGTTTCATGATATTGTAATAAATATCATCTCCGTTCTTCATAAAAACGAAATTGAAATCGTAGTATCGTAGTTGCTTATATGCTGATAGTGAAAATAGTTGTATAATTTCATATCAGATTGATTGATGTCGTTGACCGAATTAAAAGAAAGGTTTTCGCCGTCGGAGGAAGGTTTTATAGTATCAAACCCTAGGATATGAAAATAGAAATTAATTTGGGACAAGAACCTGATTAAATGGCCCTAAGGACTCACACGCCGTGTTTTTTTTAAAAATTTAAAAATTGATTTTCTGTTTTAATAAACAAAACCCAATAATTAATAAGGTAAAAAGTGGTACATCAAAATCCCCTAACATAAAATCCACTAACATATATACACCAAATTAGAACAAAAATAATCTAAAATTTAAACAAAATTAAAACAAAAACAAAAGGGGCTTCTTCTTCATATATCCCTACTTATATCTTCAAAACCTCAACAGAGATACACAATAGATCTTCAAACCTTCTTCATATATACACAAAATTAATCCAAAAATAAGAAAAAATTAAACAAAATAAAAAAAGGCTTTTTCTTCATATATCTCTGCTTGAATTTTCAAAGTTTCAACAATTACAGAAGAACATAATATATCGTCAAAGTTTCTTCATATATACACAAAATTAAAATAAAATTAATTAACAAAAAAAAATTTAAACAATATCGAAACAAAAGGAACATTGATATTTTAGCAGCTCAATATTCACTCTCCGACAGTCAGATCCAACGCCAAAGAAATAGTTGTAAAGCACTTCAACCTAATGCAAAAATTTGTCCAGAATTGTGTTTATGCTAATTTGTGGCCGTTTCTGGAAGATCTGAACCGGATTTATGAGACAAAATTCTCAATTACTCATTACATTTCTCGGAATATCTGGAAGTTTCATATCAAGCTACAACTTATTTTTGGAAGGGAAAAAGTCTAACAACTTTAGTGTCCTATCACAATGGATTGTGCTGATCAATCTGCATAATTCATAACTGAATTTACAAGAAAGATGACTAAGTTTTCTTAGAATACTCACATTTTGGTGCGTAGTACACATGCTTGACTTACGATACATATAGTGGAAAATGCATTATCATTAGGAGTGCACATGGGTCAGGTAACCGACCCATTGACGCCTAGGCAGGAACCAACCACTATTTGCGGGTTTATGGTTTATCAAAACAAAAACTAACCCATTGACGCCTAGGCAGGAACCAACCACTATTTGCGGGTTTATGGTTTGTCAAAACGAAAACTAATCCACTGTTATGAAACGGATATGCGTTGGTTTTTATCGGTCCAGTAATGCATTTAGTTTTGGTTTTTACAGGTTAGGATCGGTTTTGGTTTGGTTTCGGATTCAATATATTTATTTCTCATTTGGTCCTTCAAGTAACATATATTTCCGAAACCATAAATCAAACTACAAGAGTACAAGTTTTACATATTACATAGCCAAACGACCAAAAACAAACTGAATTAAATATTATATAATACATAGCCAAAAGACCAAAACCAAACTGAATAACAAATTACAATACATATTTGTAAATCCAAAACCAAACTGAATTTAAAACATTTTCAAAAACAAACTACAACTAATCCTTGATTATTTTCTTTAATTTCAAGAGTTGAGTTTGAAAATACAAACATTTAATTCCTTTACACTCCTTATTCCTCTCCGATTTTCCATCCCTGTTTGGTAAAAGTTGTACATAATTATGTCTTTTTTGTTTAGTACCAAGTAAGTATGAACTTATAAATTGCAGAAATGAAGAAATCATAGCCTCGTATTGTTAAGTACTTGAAATTAATTTTAAATTTTTTCAATATATCATCATATCTATGAGCTAGTGCCTCAAATTAGCAATATAAACATCACTGCCACTTTACCTATGGGGACAAGGGACATGGCCAGTTTTCTTAAACAACCTACAATTTTTAGATACACAATGCTTAAACAAAGGATGCCATCTCAAACGAGTTATACGTCCTCAGCTGAATTGTATAATAAAATGCACTTGTACAAATTACAAAAACCTTAAATGGCATCATAGGAAGGAAGTCCATGTGTTGCATTCTTTACTCTATATGCATAGGTAAAGTGAAATGCAAGTCATTTAAGTATAAAACTAAATTATAACTTAATAAGGTTATTGGCTAATTGATTGAATATATTAGAGTGGATTAGGGAGTCTCATTCTCACTTAACTCATCCAAGCCATAATAACCTAAATAAGAAATTAGAAAAAACTCCAAGTTAGATAGTATTTAATATTTGTCAATATATACTCGCAAATTGCAATAAAAAATCAGCTAAGTACTAAAAAGTTACCTAATTTAGCTTCCAAGTCTTCCACTAGTTGTTTTTATGTACTTAGATTGATTGGAAGAGACGATCTGAGCCAATTTTGAGTACAAATTAAATCTTCAACAGTTTTGGGGGCCAAAGAACTTCTAAATTGATCAAGAACTCTCGCACTAGTGCTAAAGGCTGATTCAGATGCCCCTGTTGAAACTTGAACAACCAACACATGTTTGGCAAGTTGGGACAAGATTTTAAACCTCATACAATTACTTTTCCATCAATTTAAAATGTCAAAACAAGAAGTCATCTCCTCTATATCTTCTTTTAGATATATTTCTAGTTTTGATCCTTTAGAATGATGTTTCTCAACCATAAAAGACTGAAATCTACCACCAAGAACACAAGAAGATTCAACTAAGCTTGTAGTAGAGCTTCCCACTTCACCACTAGTTGAACTAGTAGGAGCAATAGCTTTTTCATATGCTTTGAACATCCTTGTTAAAACATCTTTAACATTAGAAATCAATTGTTCACATTTAGTTGGTGTATACATAAAACTTAAGTAGCATTGAATATATTGCATTTTTTTTCCTAGGATCTAAAGCCGCTGCCATATAGAGTATGATGTTTATGACACCCCAATAACTATTGTTTTTTTTTATCTCAAAAACCATTTTATTAAGCACTGGATTCTCACTAGCACAATTCCAAATTTTTTTCCCAAATTCTAACTATCTCATCAAAGAAGAGATTTTTGTAACAAATAAAGTACCACTAAACTTCTTTGTGGAGTTGTAAAACAACCTCAAAAAATCAACATAACATCTCGTATTTTTTCAATCAACTATGTTTGGAGGATTTCTTGATGCATCTTTAAAATAAGTAGTATATGAAGTATCATCCAATTTTATTCTCGCAAATACAGTTTCAATTTTTTTTGCACATTCAAGCATCTTATATGTAGAATTACATCTTGTTGCAACATCAAGGCACAAGTTTGATTTACATTCAAACCGACACAAAGTCACAAGATCTTATAAGATCTGAATCTAGAAGGAGAGGATCTCACATATTTTACTGACTCCCTGATGTCTCCCGTTTTGTTCTAATTATTAGCCCCTTGGAGACAGCCTTTTAGGTGAATAAATGACTTGTTTGATAGACTTTTAAGCTTATTTGAGAATATTGCACTTCCTCCCCTTGGAAATTAACTATTTGCAGAATCTGAGCTTTTGTGCGTAAATTTGACTATTTTTAATGCAAAGTTAATTGGTCCTTGAATTTCATGAAAGACCAATCCAAGGAGAAGAAGTGAGAATAAAGTCTTAGTGTATTTTAGACTGTTAGTAAATGATTTTTAGTCGAGTTTCTATTTTGAGAGTACACTTTCCTATTTTGATTTCTTGATTTATTGATTTATTCTTTTTAAGCATATGCGGTTTAATTATTTATTTAATATGAAGCTTTAAAGAGATAAATGGTAATTACTTAGAGGCCAAGTCAAGATAAAGATGAAAGGAAAGAAGATTTACATGGAAATAAGAAGATTTGGTAAAGATTTATTCAAGGGAGGAAAAGATAAAGCTGCCTTTTGAAATCTGAAATCTAGCCACGTTTTGGGAATTAAATCATAATAAAAGATTGGCTAGGATTCTGGACGAGTGGTCTGCACCAATAGAAAGAGCTTTCCAAGACAAGTGGTTTCATATATTGGAACTTCTCAAACGGATAAGTATTGAAAAAGATATGACCAAATCAAATCAGCAAAATCTTACCTTCTAAGAGCTACGAATTTGAGAGTCTTTGACTTGTCTTCCACTCCAAGCAAAATTCGACCTAGGGTCTTCCAACACCTATAAATACACCCCTTAACCTCCTATTTTCACAGACTTCAGAGAATTAAACAAGAGGCTTAAGGTTTTCAAGTCAGAGCACGAAGGAGAGAAAAAGCTAGAAGCTGGAGGAATCCTGTTCTTCCATCCATAGTCATTCTACCCTTTAGGTTTTTCATTTATCTTTTGTATTTGAACATGAATTTCTTTTATTTAATGTTAGTTTTTAATTCCATCATGAGCTAAATTTCTTTATACTTGAGAATCGCATAAAAGGGATGAACCTTAATTATGTTTTCTATGTTTTGAATTTGGGATTGTTAGATTTAAATTGAATTGAGTTTTAGGTATTGGTTATTACTTTGTTTCATTACTAATTCTTTTAGGAACAACTAGAATTAGCTGTTAGTATTTGGGCTATTCACTTTAGTGGCGAAGTGATCATCCGACAGGGGGGTTTGAATACAGATCTAGGTAATACCCGTGTAATGTCCGTTATTGACCGACAGGCTTAACTAGTTACATAGCCAAAGAGGTAAAATCATATCATCCGAAGAGCCATATTCGACCATACAGGTGTTTATGATACTTTAGGATAGCTTCTAGGTCCACCCGACAGGGGGCTAGGAGATATTAGAGTCCCGACTAATATTATAATTCCAATTCTACCCTTAAACATAGCATAGATTACATTGATTAGGTGGATTCCCTTGCGAGGATCAAGTATCTCTCTTATCTGAAGTTAGTCTTTTATTTGCTTTATTTCTTTTCTGTTTAGTTAATTTAGTCTTTACTTTATTTACATCTTTTATTTTACAAAAACCAAACAAAAATATATTTCTTTTAATTTCTGTTTAGCAATTATCTCTACTATCTGGTTAATATTTGGGTTGAACCTAATCCGTCCCTGAGAACGAACTTGATTATCATATATTACTTGAGACAACCGTACACTTGCGGTTAAGTGGTTCCTTTATTTTTGCACTTAATTTTATAACACCCCAGGACCCACCAAGTTTTTGGCGCCGCTGCCGGGGACGGTAGCGTGTGACCCCGGTGTTAATCTTTAGTAGTTTAATTGTTAGTTTAGTTTTAATTTTTATTTTTCAGTTTTACGCTTTGGGTTGTTCTTGTTTTCTCAGATTTACAGGTTTTGGTATATGCTTGGAGACATCGTGATCCTTGATAATCCCGAACGCCTATTACGAGAGAAAAACAAAAGAGATAAAGAAGCAAGAGAACAAGCAAAGTTAGAAAAAGCAATGGCAGAAGATAATGCTCAAGATCATGTGATTCAAGATCCCGTGATTCAGTTGGATGACAACGGTCTTCCAATAGCTCCACCGGCTGGAGTTCAATTACCAATTCCACCGGTAGGAGTCCAATTACCAGCTCCTCCCGGAAATCAACAACAAGTCAATAATAATGGTGGAGTGCTTCACGATCATGGACCACAGATCTTCCAACCGAACAACCATGGACCTTTCCTTCTACAACCACTAGGACTCCGGCCTCCTGCAATTCAAGGAGTTCGATTCAGACCAGACGCAGGGATGATCAACCAGTTTACAACCGTGGGACAGTATAGTGGTACAGCTCGTGAAGATCCTATTCGTGCTATGTACAAGTTTATGCAAATCTGTGATGCATATGTTACCCCTGGAGTAACCCAAGAACAAATGTACTTTCATATGTTTCCATTCTTCCTCACCGGAGGAGCAAGTGAGTGGTATGATCAACAGCCACACACTGCGATATTGACTTGGGATCAACTCCAGACAGCCTTTTTCGATAGGTACTATCCTCAAAGTGTTCGACTCAGTGGGCAACTAGATATTGTTTATTTTCGCCAAGAGCCAGGAGAAACTGTAGGTGCTGCATGGACTCGTTTTCAAACATTATTACGCAAGTGCCCATTACATGGGTACTCTCTTGAATTATAACTTGTAATATTTTATCGAAGTTTAGTTGATGTTGCAAAAGATAAGATCGATACTATGTGCCAAGGAGGTCTCATGATGGTTACAACTGATCAAGCTCTGATTATCATGGACCGAATTGTGAAGAATGAAATGAGTTGGAAATCCTCGAAATCATCGTTTAGAACTCCTGAAAGAGGTACTTTGAATTTAGATACAGAAACTGCTTTGGAAGCTAAAATTGCTGCACTTGAAAACAAGCTGAAACAATTGTCTATGTCGAATAAAGCTGTGGTACCAGAATTATGTTCTAGTTGTGGAGGAAATGATCATGGATGGGAAGAATGTGCCAACAACCCAGAATCCGTATACTTCGTTAATCAGCGAGGTAACTACTATTCGGGTGGTCAAGGGTATGGAAATCAAAACAGAAATCACCCAGGCTTTTAGTATTCAAATCCACAAGGGGCAGCCAATCCTGGAACTTATCAACAAAGGCCTCAAGGGAACAACTATCAGTTTCGAACACAAAACCAATACCAAGGAAATCAACCTAGAACCGATCAAGACGCGTATGCCGACACATTAGCTCAAAAAGCG
Source organism: Nemophila menziesii (assembly GCA_029959085.1). NCBI lineage: Eukaryota > Viridiplantae > Streptophyta > Magnoliopsida > Boraginales > Hydrophyllaceae > Nemophila > Nemophila menziesii. Next base: position 2,835,395 of record JARWIR010000044.1, read on the forward strand.
CTTCCCTCTCGACCTCAAGAAGGTGCAATTACCGCAAGTGAGTTAGCACTTACTGTAACAAAATACATGTCAGACGCAGAAAAGAGGTCAGAGAAACTCGAAAACCAGTTATCTCGATTCATGGACGATACCCACACAAGGGAGAACAAGATAAATGAAACATTGAACTCACATTCCGCCTCGCTAAAAGTCTTGGAGAGTCAAATATCAAAGATCTCCAACAGTTTGAATGTTCGAAGTCAAGGCCAACTCCCGAGTGACACAGAAATTCCTAAACAAAGGGAGGATTGTAACGCGATCACTACCAGAAGTGGTAAGACTGTGCAACCACCACCCTTCCCGGTTATGAAAGAAAAAGAAGTTACTAGAAAAGAAAAATCGTTAGAAGAGGTGGAAGAGAAAGATGAAGAACCTGAAGTGACAGAAGTGGAGAAGATTCCGGAAGCTCCGAAAAAGAAAGATGTTGCAGAAACCCGTCCTCCTCCACCTTTCCCTTCAAGAGTTCAGAAGAAAGGAGATATGGCCGAATATCAAAGATTCTTGAATAAAGTGAGAGGTCTCAATATTAATATTCCGTTGTTAGAAGCCATCAAAGACATACCAAAATACGTGAAGTTTTTAAAGAGAGCCCTCACCAACAAAAGACCATACTGCGATAGCGAAATGGTAGGATTACCTGAAGAGTGTAGTGCAATCTGTCAAAGCAAACTACCACCGAAGCTACTTGATCCAGGAAGTTTTACGCTTCCAATCTCGATTGGTAGTGAGTGGAAAGGGAAAGCTTTATGCGATTTAGGCGCGAGTATTAATCTCATGCCCAAGTCAATTTTTGATATGCTGAAGATTGGAGATATGCGACCTACCTCTATGGTCCTACAAATGGCAGACAGATCCCTAGTGCATCCTGAGGGACGAATTGAAGATGTCCTCGTCAAGGCAGGAACTCTAGTTTTTCCCGTAGATTTTGTTATTCTTGAATACGACGCGGATAGGAATGTCCCCATCATCTTGGGACGACCATTCCTAGCCACGGGGCGTACCTTGATTGATGTAGAAAACGGCGAATTAACCATGAGAATCCAAGACGAGGAAGTCAAATTCAATGTATTTCGAGCCATGAAATTCCCAGATGTTCCCGGAGATTGTTTCCGAATGGATATAGCAGAACACGCCGCACAAGAGGTATTTGATTGTTTTAATTATGATGACATCTTGCAGGCTGCGTTAACATTAGATATACCGGAGATGATGGAAGAGCTAGCCGACACAGTGGCAGCTCTTAACTCTGAGAATACAAAATATAGGCGTCTAGCCTACGAACCATTGCGCGATGCAGAGGAGATTGAGCCTCCAAAGAAACCATCCATTGAGTCTCCCCCGAAGCTAGAAGAGAAACCGCTCCCGTCCCACTTGAGGTATGCATATTTAGGTACTAACAACACGCTACCTGTCATTGTTTCAGCTACTTTAACAGGTCCTCAAGAAGACAAACTATTGCGTGTACTAAGGGCGAATAAAGAGGCGATAGGTTGGACTATTGCTGATATTAAAGGCATTAGCCCTTCCTATTGCCAACACAAGATCATTCTGGAGGACCACAGTACACGTTCAGTTGAAGGACAGAGAAGATTGATGCCTGCGATGAAGAAAGTGGTAAAGAAAGAAGTGATCAAGCTACTAGATGCGGGGATTATCTACCCCATAGCTAGTAGCGATTGGGTGAGTCCAGTTCAATGCGTACCAAAGAAAGGTGGTATCACTACCATCCTGAATGACAAGAATGAAGCCATACCCTCGAGGACCGTTGTTGGTTGGAGAGTTTGTATGGATTACTGAAAGTTGAACAAGGCTACTAAAAAAGACCATTTTCCACTCCCGTTCATTGACCAGATGTTGGACAAGCTAGCCGGTAGAGAGTACTATTGTTTCTTAGATGGGTATTCCGGTTACAATCAAATTTGCATAGATCCTGATGACCAACACAAGACCACGTTCACATGTCCTTTTGGTACTTTCGCATACCGAAGGATGCCTTTTGGACTATGTAATGCACCTGCTACTTTCCAACGTTGCATGATGGCAATCTTTGGATATATGATTGATCGATTTCTTGAGGTATTCATGGATGACTTTTCTGTTTTTGGAGATAACTTTGATGCTTGTTTGCAGAATCTAGAAAAAGTATTGATTAGATGTAAGGAAACCGATTTGGTCTTGAATTGGGAGAAGTGTCACTTTATGGTTCGTGAAGGAATAGTATTGGGACACAAAGTGTCAAGCGCTGGGTTAGAGGTTGATCGTGCGAAGATTGAAGTTATCAAAACTCTTCCTCCTCCTGTTTCTGTAAAAGGGGTAAGGAGTTTTCTAGGCCATGCTGGATTTTATCGCCGTTTTATCAAGGACTTTTCGAAGATTTCAAAACCTTTGTGCAACTTACTCGAGAAGGACACCAAATTCCTTTTTGATGAAGCTTGCTTGAAGGCATTCCAAGAGCTGAAAGAGAAACTAATTACTGCGCCGATTGTGCTACCACCTGATTGGAAACTTCCCTTTGAAATTATGTGTGATGCTAGTAATTCTGCTATGGGTGCGGTGTTGGGTCAAAGGAAAGATAAAGTGTTTCATTCGATTTATTATGCAAGCAAGACCTTCACCAGTGCTCAGATTAATTACACGGTAACTGAGAAGGAGCTTTTAGCGGTTGTTTATGCCTTTGACAAATTTCGTTTCTATCTCTTTGGGGCGAAAATTGTTGTATTCACTGACCATTCCGCTATTAAGTACTTGATGGAGAAGAAAGATGCGAAGACGAGATTGATCAGATGGGTTTTATTGCTACAAGAGTTTGATTTGGAGATTCGAGATAGGAAGGGTTGTGATAATCAGGTTGCTGATCATTTGTCACGTCTTGAAGGTTCTGAGTCTAATGGAGGACCTGAGTTGGTTAGAGAAGAATTTCCGGACGAGAGTTTATTTGCAGTTTATTCATTAGAGACCCCTTGGTATGCGGATATTGCAAATCTTATTGTAAGTGGTTCTTTTCCTCAAGGAGCTACATCACAAGAAAAAAAGAGACTAGCCCACCGAGCAAAACAATTCTTTTGGGAGGATCCTTTCCTCTACAAAACATGCAGTGATCAGATGGTGAGGAGATGCATACCAGATAAAGATATTCTATCCATTGTTATGGGTTGTCATGATTCACCAAACGGAGGACACTTTAAAGGAGATCGTACAGCTGCAAAGGTATTACAATCCGGTTTCTATTGGCCCACTTTACATAAGGATTGTCATGAGTATGTCAAGAAGTGTCACAGATGCCAGTTTACTGGTAATATATCTAAGAGAGATGAGATGCCGCGTAATAATGTTCTGGAAGTTGAGATATTCGATGTATGGGGCATTGATTTTATGGGTCCTTTTGTACGTTCTAACGAAAACCTATACATCCTACTAGCTGTTGATTACGTGTCTAAATGGGTAGAGGCTGTAGCTCTACAAAATAACGACTCGCGAGTAGTGATTAAATTCTTGAAATCACACATCTTCACTAGACATGGAACACCTCGAGTTATTATCAGTGATGGAGGTTCACACTTTGTGAACAAATATCTGAAGAAAGTTCTAGAGAAGTATGGTGTGAGACACCGTGTATCTACCGCGTATCATCCACAAGCCAATGGTCAAGCTGAGGTCTCTAATCGAGAGATCAAATCCATTCTTGAGAAGACAGTTGGTTCCACACGCAAGGATTGGTCAATGAAATTAGATGATGCGTTGTGGGCATATCGTACTGCGTTCAAGACGCCTGTGGGTGCATCTCCGTCTCGAATAGTATATGGTAAGGCTTGTCACTTACCTCTTGAGCTTGAAATGGGTGCCTATTGGGCAATTGCGGAGATGAATATGGATCCAACCTTAGCTGCGGAGAATCGTATGATGAAGTTAAAAGAACTTGACGAGTTTCGATTTCATGCCTATGAGAATGCCAAACTTTACAAAGAAAAAACGAAGAGATGGCATGACAATCGCATTCGTGAGAAGAAATTCAAAGTTGGACAGATGGTCCTCAAGTATAATTCCAAGTTCAGCAACTATCCGGGCAAGTTGAGATCAAAGTGGTCTGGTCCGTTCGTGGTGACCAAAGTTACGCCTCATGGAGCGATAGAGATCGAGAATCCAGTAGAGCAGCGCACCTTCATGGTGAATGGGCATCGTCTAAAACTGTACCATGTAGGCGAGGATACCAATTGCAGAATTGATCCACATCCGGGGGAGGTCATGTACCTCCTTGAAGCTGAATAGATGCGAGAGGTAACCCGTCGATGCTTAACGACGTTAAACAAAAGCCATTTCAATGTATATTAGTTTATTGCTTTCAGTTTTTCAATTCCTAGTGTATAATTCTAAGTTAGTGTCGAATTTTAGTGTCTACTTTTAAAGAAATGAGAAGGGTATTGTGTTAATGGTGCAGGAATCGAGTTTGGGGTGCTAGGAGAAATTTTTTGGAGAATTCAATGCTGGCGCGGACTACCCCGCGGTGTACCCCCTATACCGCAGGGATGTACCGCGCCCCAAAAACCCGTACCACGGGTTGCGCACCACGGGTTTTATCCAGAAGCAAGAAAAAAAATGAAGCTGATAGTCGCGGTGCACCGCGCCCTATACCGCGTGCGCAAAACCCGTACCACGGGGTGTGTACCGCGGGTTCTTTGACGGAGTTGGTGCGGACTAGCCCATGCACCGCACCCCTGCACCGCAGGGCAAAAACCCGTACTACGGGGTGCTAGCACGGGGTCAAGACAGAAGCGAAAAAAATCAATAGCTGTTGCGCGCGGACTACCCCGCGGACTACCCCGCGGACTACCCCATGCACCGCAGGGATGCACCGCGCCAGGCGGTTTGTGAAGAGTTCAAAGCCCAGTCAACTTCTAACCTTAAGGAGATAAACCCTAGCCTCTTCCAAACGAATTTTCCAGCTCCCAAACCTATAAAAACACCTTGAAGCTTGATCAAACCTCCACAACAAACACATTAACATCATCAAATCTCTCCTCCATCCTCCATAAACATAACCTCTTCATCAAATTCATCACAAAACACCATTAAACACAATCAAGATCATCAAGCTTTCAAGAGTTCTTCCAAGATTCATCAAGAAAACAACTTCCTTCATCTAATCCAAGCAAGAAACTCAAGCTATACCAAGTTTTCTTAACTTTATTCTATCCTTGGTATAAACTTGAGTTTGGGGTCAATTCAACCATGACACACAGAACAGATGCTTTGGATTACAAGAGGAGGTGTTGTATCCTAGGGTAGAATAAGAATTTGCCTGGTTCTACACTTGAAAAGGCCATCAATATTGATGAGCCTACTGAAGAAACACAAGAAGAAAAGGCACCTGTACCACAACAACACGGGAAATTAACAGCAAGGATGAGGGTATCATCAAAGCCTACAGACAAGCTACAATTTCAAGTTCAAGGTTCTTCTTCTTCTCAAACTGATTCTGGAATTCCACCATGGGCTCACAATTTGCAACAAGAGTTCGAACTTTTACGATTAGACATCGGAGCACTTTGGAAGGAAATTACACAGATTAAGTCAATATTGGAAGAGGTAACTTTGTTCATAGATATTGATAATTATACTCCCCCTTTGGAGGAGGACACTATGGATCTTCATGGCCAGGTACCCCGTTCTAATTCTTCTTCTTCTTAATTGATGGTAGACACTAGTTAGGTAGTTTAGTTTAATTTTATTGCTTTATTGAGTCTTTTTTCGAGTCGTGGGGACACGACTCACTTTTGAGTTTGGGGTGGGGTTCGTTGCCTCATCCCAATTTTTTGGGGTTAGGCATGCTTTCAATAAAATTAATCTTAGGGTTGCGTGACTGTAGAGAATTTTAAATGCCCCCATCAAGCATGCTTTTCATGAATTAATGATAGAAAATAGTGACTTTAGGAGTTAGTATAAACTGAACTTTGATTGCATGCAAATATGAAGTAATTGATAGGAAAAATTAATGAACAATGCAAAAGAAGTAAACTTGTGCTTAAGGATAATAGGTGGTTTGTAGAACGTGAGATCTAAATGAGTAGAGAACCCACTTAGGTATGAACTAGAGACAAGTTGTGTAAATAGGAAGAGGCAGTTCTTTGTTAGCCCTTTGAATCCTTTTTGGCTGTCTATCCCTGAATTAATTTTATCCTTCTTAGATAAATTTTTAGCCTTTAAGCCTTTCTTTTGTCGCCACATTATAAGCCAATTTCCCTTTAGATTGTTAGGCATAACCATATGACCCGCACTTGAATCACGATCCTGAGACTTCCTGTCTTGAGCTTGAGTTTGGGGTGGTGGGTCCACTATATGGGAATTTACATTGGGTTGGGATTTTTGAGCTTATCAATGATGCTTTGTGCTATATTTTGATGATGATTCACAAGTTATTTGTATTGTAACCCTTTGCCGGGGTAATAGTGAATGGAAAAGAAGCTTCGAGCTCAAGTTATGAATAGGCATAACTGTGAAAAATAGCATGATATCTCAACATCATAAAGAGAGTCATAGCTATAAGAAAAAACGAATGATTTGAAAAGAATATACATATTCGGACCGGCAAAGTGAAAAATTTTAGGTGAATCATCCTTAGTGCTTATTGGGTTAATTTGGGGACGCTAATTAAGCGCGTCAATTGGGTTGATTGAGAACGTAATTCGAGTGTAAACTCAAGCTCTTGGACAATTTTGTTGATGGTAAGTGAGGAGAGAGCCAAAAGCTCACTTCAAATTTACCAAATATACATACCATACCGTCCTTCAGCCTATGCTAAAACCGTAAAGACCTCGTGAGTCCTAGATGCACAGTGAGTTAATAGGGATTATTCTAAGTGGAACATTTAACACAAGTAAGGATCAAGGAACACCTATAGCCACCATCTTGAGATAAGTATAAAGCGTAACCTTCTAGCATTGGGAAATAAATTTTGAATTGATATTGTTTTGTATTTGATTTTGCATGATAAGTGTAGGTGTATATTAATTCCTAAGTTCGACTATATGAAATTTGTTTTAAGCTTTGCTTTGGGATTATTTTCTAGATTCTACCTTCTGCATTCACCTAAAAGAACCTTTGTTTTAATTTTACTTTGTCGGGACGACAAAGGTTTGAGTTTGGGGTCTTGATGTCTCCTGTTTTGTTCTAATTATTAGCCCCTTGGAGATAGCCTTTTAGGTATTTAAATGACTTGTTTGATAGACTTTTAAGCTTATTTGATCATATTGCACTTCCTCCCCTTGGAAATTAACTATTTGCAGAATCTGAGCTTTTGTGCGTAAATTTGACTATTTTTAATGCAAAGTTAATTGGTCCTTGAATTTCATGAAAGACCAATCCAAGGAGAAGAAGTGATAATAAAGTCTTAGTGTATTTTAGAGTGTTAGGAAGTGATTTTTAGTCGAGTTTCTATTTTGAGAGTACACTTTCCTATTTTGATTTCTTGATTTGTTGATTTATTCTTTTTAAGCATATGCGGTTTAATTATTTATTTAATATGAAGCTTTAAAGAGATAAATGGTAATTACTTAGAGGCCAAGTCAAGATAAAGATGAAAGGAAAGAAGATTTACATGGAAATAAGAAGATTTGGTAAAGATTTATTCAAGGGAGGAAAAGATAAAGCTGCCTTTTGAAATCTGAAATCTAGCCACGTTTTGGGAATTAAATCATAATAAAAGATTGGCTAGGATTCTGGACGAGTGGTCTGCACCAATAGAAAGAGCTTTCCAAGACAAGTGGTTTCATATATTGGAACTTCTCAAACGGATAAGTATTGAAAAAGATATGACCAAATCAAATCAGCAAAATCTTACCTTCTAAGAGCTACGAATTTGAGAGTCTTTGACTTGTCTTCCACTCCAAGCAAAATTCGACCTAGGGTCTTCCAACACCTATAAATACACCCCTTAACCTCCTATTTTCACAGACTTCAGAGAATTAAACAAGAGGCTTAAGGTTTTCAAGTCAGAGCACGAAGGAGAGAAGAAGCTAGAAGCTGGAGGAATCCTGTTCTTCCATCCATAGTCATTCTACCCTTTAGGTTTTTCATTTATCTTTTGTATTTGAACATGAATTTCTTTTATTTAATGTTAGTTTTTAATTCCATCATGAGCTAAATTTCTTTATACTTGAGAATCGCATAAAAGGGATGAACCTTAATTATGTTTTCTATGTTTTGAATTTGGGATTGTTAGATTTAAATTGAATTGAGTTTTAGGTATTGGTTATTACTTTGTTTCATTACTAATTCTTTTAGGAACAACTAGAATTAGCTGTTAGTATTTGGGCTATTCACTTTAGTGGCGAAGTGATCATCCGACAGGGGGGTTTGAATACAGATCTAGGTAATACCCGTGTAATGTCCGTTATTGACCGACAGGCTTAACTAGTTACATAGCCAAAGAGGTAAAATCATATCATCCGAAGAGCCATATTCGACCATACAGGTGTTTATGATACTTTAGGATAGCTTCTAGGTCCACCCGACAGGGGGCTAGGAGATATTAGAGTCCCGACTAATATTATAATTCCAATTCTACCCTTAAACATAGCATAGATTACATTGATTAGGTGGATTCCCTTGCGAGGATCAAGTATCTCTCTTATCTGAAGTTAGTCTTTTATTTGCTTTATTTCTTTTCTGTTTAGTTAATTTAGTCTTTACTTTATTTGCATCTTTTATTTTACAAAAACCAAACAAAAATCTATTTCTTTTAATTTCTGTTTAGCAATTATCTCTACTATCTGGTTAATATTTGGGTTGAACCTAATCCGTCCCTGAGAACGAACTTGATTATCATATATTACTTGAGACAACCGTACACTTGCGGTTAAGTGGTTCCTTTATTTTTGCACTTAATTTTATAACACCCCAGGACCCACCACTCCCTTATATTCTTGATTCAAGATTCTAACTTAGCCATACCATCTTTTATAATAAGGTTTAAAATATGAGCACAACACCTTACATGAAGAAATTCATGCTTTAGAAAAAGCATTATGATCTGTCAAAGTAAGATATGAATTGATATTCCATTCCATAAGAATTTATTCCACTTTTCTACCTATTGTTTTACCTTTATGATCCTCAACTTTACAAAACTCTATAATTATTTTATTTAATTTCCACTCAGAATCCACATAATGGGTAGTCAAACACATATAATTCAAATTCTGATTAGAGGTCCATGTATCAGTGGTCATACTAATGGTCAGATTATTCAATTCTTGTTTCAACTTAAGTTTTTCTTCTTCATAAATAGACATACACTTTCTCAAAATAGTCATTCTAGATGAGATAGTTTTAAATTTGGGTTGCATTATATTACAATTTTTTTAAAACCAATGCCTTCCACAAATCTAAAATTTAACTCATTTATAATGACCATTTCAGCTTGGGCCTTAGTACAAGCTTCAATAGAAAATACATATGTTCCAACTACATTCTTTTCCTCATTAAATTTCTTAAAATTTAAAAGAGTAAGGCCATCTTTTGTTGGAGGATAAAACGGATACTTAGGGAATATCCTATACTTAATGTGATTATTCATATTAGTTGTACCATGCTTCCTAGAATTAGATGCATATGAATTTTCACAATAGTTATCTAGGTTGCAATTTATTATCACCCATGGAACACAAACATATATCCCTTCTTGGACATGGGGAGTTCGATGATTAACGTTAATGAAGGTTCCGTTACCTTGAGCATCGAAAACGAATACCAGACATTCTATGTCTCGATAAATGAAAAGAAAAGAAAGGTACGCATTTTGTCAATGATCAGAAGTATAGTCACGTGCTCAACTGGGAAGATCAAAAGAAAATCAAAGTGGTAGAGTGGAAGATATAAGTTTGGGGTAGGTGATGAAGTGGAACTGAAATATTTGGAGCCCCCAAACATATCGCGCAAATATAAAAATCTTATGGAGGATCGTTTATTGTCACCAAAGTAGTTTCACCCAAGGTGATTGAGGTGCTAAGTGAAGGTGGCAAAGGTGTGATAAATAAATGATATAAAATAACACACACCTAATACCCTATGATATTATACTTCAAGTGCACATATCGTTTGCAAGTTATAGTTGATAAATAAGTTTTGTTCTTAGGAATTTATCGGTTAGCTCAAACTCGTTTTTAGATAAGAAAGTGTAGAAGAGATTAATTTTAAAAAGAAAAAGATAAATTAAAAGAAATAATATTTGGGTGTTTTCTAAGATACGAATTAAAAGAAATTAATTAAACTGATACAAATAAATAAACTAAAAATTAGAGTATTCGCGACAATTTTTTGGGTCAAAGATGGGAGTCTATAAATGACGTGTATTGATAGGCGGCAGTTACCTTATTGCCGCGAAGAGTATTATCTATAAAGGTGACTCCTATGCAAAGATGGCACAAAGAATGATGCCTATTCAACATCGCATTGACGCCAATTGTCTCAAAACTACCGCCTATGTATAATTGTATTTGACACCAATTATAAACTGTTGTGTATAAAAGAACTTATATTTCAATATATTTTATATATATATATATATTATTAATTATATATAATATTTAATATCTTTAGATTTAAAAAAAATACTTATGTAAACAAGAAGTTAAATAAATTAAAAATGTAATTTATTCATCAAAAAAGTACAAAGATCCTAATACTTCTTACATTTATCCAAACTAAAACTTTAAAAAATGAAAGGTACAAAAATCCTAATACTTCTTGATACTTGCATAAAAAATAATTAAACAACTAGAAGTCAGAGATGTCCAAACAAAATCTTCAAAACTTCTGTATTACTTCAACAATCTTCCATAGCCCCATTGCAAACAAAAACTTTAAAATTTATTTCGTACTTACTACTTCTAGGTTCATCCATATCACATATACCATAACTTCTACATTTTCGGATTCAAACTAAAAGATTAATCAAAATTATAGAGTAAATGCATAATTTGATGGAAGTGAGGATATGATTGTCCATAACCACTTTGAACTTTTCATTGCATTACTCACAGGTGTAGCTGCTACTACTAGACTTGTAACTGTCTTTATTGGAGATACTATACATTAAAATTTCCTTTACACAAAACACAAAAAATTCAATATACAATTTCTAATGCACACATTTTAGGAAGCTTGTACCCTGTCCCTGTTAATACTCACTACACGACCAAGTAGGTTATCCCTTTCTCCCTCCTTTTATTTGCATTGCATCATCATAATCCTTTTCCAGTATTCTTAAACTAGAATATAAGTAAGGTGCTTCCATTAAACCTTTAAAATATACTATACCATATGTACAGACACAACATGAGAGAGTTAACTTATTAACAAAAGACGCTACATTGAAAAGTTGTTGAGAATTGATATTGACGTAGGTCAAAGTTGTCCATATTTTCAGCACTAGATTCTGAAGCTAAAACAAGGACTCCCTTTAGGTAAATATCTAATAAATTATTTGTTTTCTCCAGTGTTTCTCTCAAGTCATCTTCAGACGTAAATACTATAAAGTGATGTAATTAGGTCAATTGTTCCCTTTCTTGACTGCACAACAAAAGAGTAAATAAGACCGAGTTGATTTATAATAGTAATATAAGAATGGCGGTGAGATAATTAATTACCAAAACATTTTGAGTCATTATTGTCGAAAACTCAATAGGAATATGAATAATCAAAGTCTCATGTATTAGTCACTAAACATAATTTACTCACATATATTCTCTCTTCATATTCATTTTTTTATATACAAATGGAGAAGAGTAACTGAGCAAGATTGAAACCAACCCATTTGTGCAACTCACTACATCTTTAAATCTCAACACATGGAACCGAAAAAAGAGACATGAATAAGAGCCATCCAAAACAATGGTACTCTAACTTCTCGTCTAGACTAGCGTCGAAAAACTCCCGATAAGCACCTTTGTAGTATCTTATAATACAAAAGAAAAACTAATAGTTATCAAGTTCTTTGGAGTTGAGATGAGTCCAACGGTTGTTTAAAAGACACTCACTTCCTGAGATTGCTCAAATTCACAATGTTGGATTGTAATTCCTTTTCCTGAAAGCACAAATAAATATCTCTCAAAATGTCAGATTTGTACTCATGCAACAACATACTACATACCTCGAATCGCTTCTCCTAATCCTCACCGTATATGTTACTTAAAGTTGGTCCAACTTTAACAAAAAATTGTGGGAGTTCTTTGAAAAAGTCAACAACACTACAATTTACAAAAAAATATATAATTAAAATGTTTAGGAATATATATGCTAAAAGAAGATATCAGGAATATGAAATTATACTTGAGTTTTGCAACTCTCAGTATCTAGCATAAGGAAAATCCATTCATTGTATTTCCTGTACCATCCTCAACTTCGTCTAGACTTTTTCGTTGGGACCAAAATTAGCTGGCTTTATTTCACGGGTCAGGGAAAAGCCTTTCCCTGTGGAGTACCTAGAATCGGAAACCAGTAGGATAAGAATATAAAATAAATAGATGATTGATGCAAATTTTGCATTAAATAGGGACCTTTGATGCAAATTTGAGAATATAAAACAATGAAAAGATTTATTCATTACCTAATTGGTGTCTCCTAGTGTGTTCTAAATAAGCACACCTAAAAAGGCAAAACAGGTACCGCAAGTGTACGGGTCGTCTAAGTAATATCCGGTAAACAAGATTTTGATCTCAGGGACGGATTAGGTAAGACTAAGGTGTTATGCAATAAATGGAAATAGTTGCTTGAATAAAAATTAAAAATAAAAGAGATAAACTTTTGTTTGGTTTTGTTTAAGAACTAAAGTGCAAATAAAGTAAAATATGAAACTTAATTAATACTAATGCAAGAAAATAAAATATGAAGAGACACAAGGATGAGAGAATAGTACTTGAGTCACGCTTAGGTTTCACCAAAATAAACTTAATCAATGCTTCTTCTAAGGGACAAATTAGTAAATAGTAATAGTCGGGATTCTAGATTCTCCTAACCCCCTTCAGGGTGGACTTAGGAGCTACTCTCAGATGTTACGAACCCCGGCAGGGCGTTCATAATCCACCTTCGAATGTCAGGTTCCCTACCCAATTGGCTATAAGATTAACTAAGTCCGTCAGGATCAATAATTTCTATCTTACGTTTATTACATGTGTTCGTAAATAAACCACCCGTCAAGATGATCACTTCCCCACCAAAGCGAATAGCTGATGTCTCCCTAATTGTTCTTATTTTCGACCCTTGGCAGACATCATTTTTTGATATTTATTTGAATATTTTTATAGACTTTTGAGTTAAAAATGCAATAATCCGGAATTCCTATTTTATTTCTAGTATTTTTGATTTATTAAACTTTTTCGCGTAATCTTGTGTATTTTAGTGAAAAGTTTGTAGGCTTTGAATATTAGCTAGGAAAGGAATCCGAGAAGAGAGTTAAAGATCGTGATATGGAGTCAAGACTTGAAGATAAATCCCGAAAGAATTTCATTTTAGAGCTGCAAATCTGGAAAACAGGTCAAAGATTGCTGATTTCGAGGCACTTAAGAGATGATTTAGCCACTGGCCTTTGGAGAGAAAACGTTCCTTATCGAGTTACGGAAATTTAGCAAGTGATTTCAGGTCAATCGGAGTTATAACGAATCGGCTAGAGCCGTTTTAGTGGAGGTGGTGCAGCAGTTACGGGGCTTAGAAAATGGACTTGGGTTTTTAATTAGTGATTTAATTTTAAGCCCAAGGCCTAATCCTAATTTTAGCTTATAAAATGAGCTCTTGACTTCTATTTTTCACACAATTCACTTTTTACAATTAAAAACATCAAGAGAGAAGAAGCAGAAGGAAGAAAGAAGAAGCTGTAGAGTTGGAGAGAGTCTATATCTCCATTCTCAGCCAAATCCAATTCCGGAAATTAGGACTTTCTTATTTTTAATTCTGTAAAACAATATGAATTCCATTTCTTTTAATTTAATTTTCTTTTTAATTAGTATGAGCTAATTGCATCATAGTACTTGAGAATGCTTTATGGGTGAATCCAATTCTATTGAATTTCTATGTCTGATTTTGGGTTTCTGTTAAATTAAATTAAATTGGGTCTTTTACTCTTTTCGATAATTTGAGATTATTTACTGTTTTTGGAGTCATGAACTAAGAAAAGGTATTAGTATTTAGGCTATTCCACATATTTGGCGTGTGGATCATCCTGACGGAGGGTTTAGGTACGGACTCAATTATTCAATCTAAAATAGAAGTTATTGATTCCGACGAACTTAGCTAATTTTAGGGCCAATGTGGTAAAATTTCTTAAACATCTAAAAGTGGATCGTATTTACCCTGACGGGACTAGTGACACTCTAGGAATGCCTTATAGTCCACCCTGACGGGGTATAAGGAATTTAGAATCCCGACCATTGTAATTGACCAATTTAACCCTTAAACAGCAAGGTTGTAAAATAGAATTAGGAGGATCCCTTGCGTTCTCAAGTGCTACCTTCTCATATTTGCGTTTCACATTTATTTACTCGCTTCTTAGTATTTAATTGGACTTTCCATTTAGTCTTTCATTACTTAGAATTAATAAAAACAAACAATCAATCATTATATCTTTATTCGCTTTCATAAGTGCAACCATTCATTATTCGATAAGCATTGTAGTTAACCAAACCGTCCCTGCGAACGATCCTAGAATCATTATTACTACTTGGGACAACCGTACACTTGTGGTTGTCGTTCAATTACTTTTGCATTTATTTTAGAACACACAAAGGACCACCAAGTTTTTGGCGCCGCTGCCGGGGACGGTAGCGTGTGACCACGGTGTTTATCCTTTAGTGATAGTTGCATTTATTTTTATCAGTTTTACGCTTTTTGTTTGTTCATCTTTTTCAGGTTTTTAGGTTTGGTGTATGCGAAGGAGACTCTTTAAGGGTCTAGAGCCATCACCTCCGATCCTTAATAATCCAGAATCATTAATCAGACTTGCTAACAAGAGAAGGAAAGAACAAGAAGCTAGAGAGGTAGAAGAGTTAATTAACATAATGGAGAACATTATTCTTCAGAATCAACAAAACGGACAAGTTTAGATGGATGCGAATGGCCAACTAATAGCTCCACAAGGTGTTAATCCTCGTGTTCCGCCAGTCAATCCTAATCCTCCAGCTCAATTCCAAATAGATCCATGGTTTGTTAATGGACCAGAAGAGGTTCCGTTCCGTGCTCCTGCTCTAGGAGTAGGTGCTCCAAATATAGATGTTCCGAGGTTTCGTCCAGATTCGGGTATGTTAGCTCAATTCCAAAATTTTGGAAATTTTCTTGGTAAAGCTGGAGAAGATCCCATCCGAGCAGTACATAAATTCAAGCAGATATGTGATTATTATATCACACAAGGAGTTTCGAAAGAACAAATGCATTTTGCTGCGTTTCGATTTTTCGTTATTGATGGAGCAAGTGAATGGCACGATACGCAAGAACCTACGAAGATAACAAACTGGGAACAATTAGAAATTGCTTTCTTTGACAAGTATTACCCAAGTCACATGAGGTTAGATGATCAACTTGAATTAACGCATTTCCGTCAAGAATATGATGAAACTTTGGGTAAAAGCTGGACAAGATTTCAGATGTGTTTACGTAGATTTCCCGATCATGGCTTTTCAGAACAACAACAGCTACAAATCATTTACAAAGGCCTTGATGGGACTTCAAGAGAAAAATTAGATTTGCTATGTGGTGCGGGATTTCTTCAAGTTCAAACCGTTCATGCAAAAATCATCTTGGAAAGAACAGTGAAGAATGAATTTGGTTGGACTTCGGTAAGAACCCCGGTTAGAGGAGTGAATCAGGTTAATATCGAAGATAAGTTCCCTACGCTTGAGAACAATATTCAAACCACCATAGAAAAACAATTGAAACAGCTCCTTTAGCTGTGAAAGAAGGATTTTCGGGTAAGAAGGCAGCTGTGCAAGCTGCACAAGAAGTTTATATATGTTCGATTTGTGGGGTAGATGATCATGATGAGGGAAATTGTCCGAATAATCAAGAGCCTGTGATGTTTGTCTCCAACAGAGGTAACTTTAATTCAAGTGGTAATGGATATCAGCCTAACAGAAACCATCCTGGGTTTCAATATTCAAATCCTAATGGGGCAGCCAATCCTACATATATGTATCAGCCGCGTCCCAAAGGTAACAACTACAATCCTAGACCACACAATAATTATCAAGGAGGACAGAATCAGGGAAATTATGTGCAAAGACAATCTCCTCAAGACACTTACAATGAAACCATGAACCAAAAAGCCTTACATGCCCATCCACAAGAAGGTGTAGTTACCCTTCAGAAAACCGTTGAAAGCCTAATTGCTCTCCAGACGCAAGCCATGCAAAATCAACAAGCGTCTGACACAAATATCAAACTACTTCAGACCCAAATGGAACAATTCACGAAACAACTCAATCAACGTCCACAAGGGCAACTCCCTTGTGACACAGAAAATCCGAGACAACATGAAGATTGCAAGGCTGTTACGTTGAGAAGTGGTAAGAATCTCCCTCCACCTCCTTTTCCGGTTATGAAAGAGAAAGAGGTTCCGAGAAAAGAAAAGGATGTGGGTGAGAAAGTTAAAGATATTGAGGTTGAAGAAATAGAGAGACCAAGCGAGATTCCGAAGAAAAGAGATGAAGTTATGAGTAATCGCCCTCCTCCACCGTTTCCATCTCGAGTTCAGAAAAAGGGTGACTTGGCCGATTTTCAGAAGTTCTTTAATAGAGTGAACAGCCTTAGTATTAACATTCCATTGTTGGAAGCTATTCGAGATATTTCTAAGTATACGAAGTTTTTGAAGAGAGCCCTCACTAATAAAAGGCCATACTGTGATAATCAGATGATTGGTCTTCCTGAAGAATGTAGTGCTATTTGTCAAAGCAAATTACCTCCAAAGTTAGTTGATCTTGGGAGTTTCACAATTCTGATATTGATTGGAGAAGAGTGGAAAGGTAAAGCTCTATGCGATTTGGGTGCAAGTATCAATCTTATGCCCAAATCGATCTTTGATAAGCTAAAATTTGGAGAAGCAAGACCTACTTCTATGTTCTTGCAAATGGTGGACAGATCTCTTGCACATCCAGAAGGCCGAATTGAAGATGTCCTTGTTAAGGCAGGTACGTTAATATTTCCCGTTGATTTTGTTATACTTGAATATGACGCGGATAGGAATGTCCCCATTATTTTGGGAAGACCATTCCTAGCCACGGGGCGTACTTTGATTGATGTAGAAAACGGTGAATTAACGATGAGGATCCAAGACGAGGAGGTCAAATTTAATGTGTTCCGAGCCATGAAGTTTCCAGATTCTCAGGAAGATTGCTTCAGAATGGATGTAGTTGAGGAGGCATCGCAAGAGGTATTTGATTGTTTTAATTATGATGATATCTTGCAGGCCGCTTTGACATTAGACTTACCTGAGATGATGGAAGAGCTTGCGGAAACAGTGGCAGCTCTAAATTCTGAGAATCCAAAGTATAGGCGTCTTGCCTAGGAACCCGTGAGAGAACCGGGGGAGATCATTCCTAAAAAGAAGCCTTCAATTGAATCTCCTCCAGAATTGGAAGAAAATCCATTACCAGCACACTTAAGGTATGCGTATTTGGGTACTAATGAAACTCTACCTGTTATTGTTTCAGCAAATTTAACAGGTCCTCAAGAAGATAAACTGTTGCGTGTGTTAAGAGCCAATAAAGAGGCGATAGGATGGCCAATTGCTGACATCAAAGGCATTAGTCCCTCCTATTGTCAACACAAAATCACACTTGAAGATGATAACGCACGCTCAGTTGAAGGTCAAAGAAGGTTAATGTCCGTGATGAAGGATGTAGTGAAGAAAGAGATGATCAAGCTTTTAGACGTGGGGATTATTTATCCCATCTCGAGTAGTGAATGGGTGAGTCCGGCTTAGTGTGTACCGAAGAAAGGAGGGATGACAAAAATTCTTAATGATAAAAATGAAGCGATTCCTTCAAGAATGGTAGTTGGTTGGAGAGTTTGTATGGATTACAAAAAATTGAACAAGGCCACCAGAAAAGATCACTTCCCTCTTCCCTTCATTGATCAAATGTTAGATAAATTAGCTGGAAGAGAATATTACTGTTTCTTAGATGGTTACTCCGGGTATAATCAGATTTACGTGGCTCCAGAAGATCAACATAAGACAACATTTACATGCCCCTTTGGTACTTTTGCATATCGCAGAATGCCATTTGGGTTGTGTAATGCACCTGCTACCTTTTAAAGATGTATGATGGTCATCTTCTGGGATATGATCGATAATTTTCTTGAAGTTTTTATGGACAATTTCTCTGTGTTTGGTGATGATTATGATAAATGTTTAGATAACTTGGAGAAAGTGTTAATCAGATGCAAGGAAACAGATTTGGTCTTAAACTGGGAGAAGTGTCGTTTCATGGTTCGAGAAGGTATAGTTCTGGGTCACAAGATTTCGAGTGCTGGAGTAGAGGTTGATAGAGCAAAGATAGAGGTAATAAAAACTCTTCCCCCTCCTGTTTCTGTTAAAGGGGTAAGGAGTTTTCTGGGCCATGCTGGCTTTTATAGGCGTTTCATTAAAGACTTTTCTAAGATTGCTAAACCGTTATGCAACTTACTCGAAAAGGATTCCAAATTCCTTTTTGATGAAGCTTGTTTAGCGGCCTTTCAAGCAATCAAAGAAAAACTTATTTCTGCTCCTATAGTATTACCTTTAGATTGGAGTTTACCGTTTGAGGTTATGTGTGATGCGAGTGATTTGTGTATGGGAGTTGTATTGGGACAGAGAAAAGATAAGATATTTCATTCAATTTATTATGCTAGTAAAACTTTTAATGGTGCTCAAGTTAATTATACAGTTACAGAAAAAGAGTTGCTAGCAGTTGTGTATTCATTCGATAAGTTTCGCTCTTATCTTCTTGGAGCGAAAGTTATTGTTTATACAAATCATTCAGCGATTAGATATCTTATGGAAAAGAAGGATGCTAAACCGAGATTAATCAGATGGGTTTTATTGCTTCAAGAGTTCGATTTAGAGATTAAGGATCGAAAGGGTTGTGAGAATCAGGTTGCAGATCATCTATCGCGTTTGGAAGGTTCAGAGATGAATAGTGGTACTGAAAGAGTTAGAGAAGAGTTTCCTGATGAGAATTTGTTTGTGGTTCGTGATTATGAAGCTCCTTGGTATGCAGATATTGCGAATTTAGTGGTGAGTGGTTCTTTTCCCGAAGGATCCACTTATCAAGAAAGAAAAAGGTTAGCTCATCGTGCTAGACAATTCTTTTGGGAGGATACTTTCCTCTACAAAGTTTGTGCTGACCAAATGGTAAGAAGATGTGTAGCAAGGGAGGAAACTGAAGCCATTATAGCTGGGTGCCACGATTCTCTCTACGGAGGACATTTAAAGGGAGATAGAACTGCTGCTAAGGTATTCCAATCAGGATTTTACTGGCCTACTCTTGTTAAAGATTGTCATGAATATGTTAAGAAATGTACAAGATGCCAGTTTACCGGAAACATATCCAAGAGGGATGAGATGCCACGTAATAATGTGTTAGAAGTTGAAATATTCGATGTTTGGGGTATAGACTTTATGGGTCCTTTCGTTCCTTCAAATGGTAACCTCTACATCTTATTAGCTGTTGATTACGTGTCTAATGGGTAGAAGCTGTGGCTTTACCTACCAATGATTCACGAGTGGTGATTAAGTTCTTGAAGTCACATATTTTCAGTAGACATGGTACACCTAGAGTGATTATCAGCGATGGAGGATCTCATTTCGTTAATAAGTATTTGAAGACTGTCCTAGAGAAGTATGGAGTAAGACACTGTGTATCTACTGCATATCATCCACAATCCAATGGTCAAGCTGAATTTTCGAATCGTGAAGTTAAGTCAATCCTAGAGAAAACCGTTGGTCCTACAAGAAAAGATTGGTCAATGAAGTTAGATGATGCGTTGTGGGCCTATCGTACTGCATTTAAGACTCTAGTTGGTGCATCTCCGTATCGAATGGTGTATGGTAAGGCTTGTCACTTACCTCTTGAGTTAGAAATGGGTGCCTATTGGGCGATTGCGCAGTTCAACTTAGATCCTACCTTGGCCGGAGAGAATCGTATGATGAAGCTTAACGAACTTGACGAATTCCGATTGAATGCCTACGAAAATGCTAAACTTTACAAAGAAAGCACGAAGAAATGGCATGACAATCGGATTTGTACAAAGAACTTAGAAGTGGGACAAAGAGTATTGAAGTATAACTCAAAGTTCAGCAATTATCCGGGTAGTAAAGGTCTAAGTGGTCGGATCCATACATTGTGACCAAAGTTACACCTCATGGGGCGATAGAAATAGACATCCGCTAGAGAACCGTACCTTTATGGTGAACGGTCATCGTTTAAAGATATACCATGGAGGTGAAGATACCAACTGCTCGGAAGATCCACATCCCAGGGAGGTCATGTACCTCCCCGAGACTCCTTATAAGCGTGAGGTAACCCGTCGAGCTTAACGACGTTAAACAAAAGCCAATTCTTTGTATATTAGTTTAAGATTTAATTTTCGCAATGTAAAATAGTTTGATTTTCATAATTTTGGTGTTTATTATTAAGAAATGAGGAAGGGTAGTTGTTTTTGATGATTTCAGGGGTAAAAAGGTCAGGAGTTTGGGTTCGAAAAGGAGAAAATAGAGGAAAAATAGGCTGGTTGTCCAGGAGAAACCGGGTACCCGGTTTCGCGAAAACCGGGAACCCGGTTTCGCGAAAACCGGGAACCCGGTTTTGGAGCTGGTACCAACCTCAAAACGCGACACTTGGCGTCTTGGTTCGCGACACAGCGTCACGAACCGGGTACCCGGATATTTCAAAACCGGGAACCCGGTTTCGTGAGCTGTGATTTTTTGGAGTTCTGACCCAGCGTCTTGGAGGCTTGCCATTTGTCGCGTTTTCATTCACGATCTCGACGGAAACCGGGTACCCGGATTTCTCAAACCGGGAACCCGGTTTTGGTGCTGTACAATTTGACTTTTGTGACCCAGCGTCCTGGGTCCCGCCGTTAGCTGCGTCACCATCTGCGTGTCAACCCACATCAGCGTGGCAAACCGGGTACCCGGATTCGCCAAAACCGGGAACCCGGTTTCAAAGGGTAGAAGTTCTGACCCAGCGTCTTCGGGTCTAGCTGTTGGTTGCGTTTTGAGGTAAAAAACAATAAAAAATTCATTAAGTATTGTTTTCGCGCCGACACAGCGACGAGAAACCGGGAACCCGGTTTTGGTATTGTGATAGGCGGTTTTGCCTTTTTAACCTAGTTTTCTTAGCTTCTTCTGCAAGTTTTTACCTAAAACGCACCAATAGCCTCCCCACCTCCGAAAATCATCATTGAAAGCTATAAATACCATCTTATTCTACCCTCTTTCATCACAAAAACACATAATCAACTCACCTCTTCTCCAAAATATCATCAAATCCTTAGTTTTTCCCAAAGATTTTGCTTCACTCAATCCTTAAATTAAACCCAATTCTTTCTTTCCTACACAAATTGAACAATACCCATATCATATTCCAACTTAATCTTAAATTCCTAAGCCTCAAAACATCAAAGTTCTAAACTTTTCTCTAGTTTCTCACTATTTGAAGTTTTGAGTTTGGGGTGGAAAGAGATGACTAACAGAACCGGCGATTTCCAAAGAACTGCTCCTAGAAAGAAAACCACCATTGGTGGTACTCAAGAACAAGCTATTGAGATTCCTGATTCCCGTCCTAAACGAAAAATTGATGAAGTTAAGCTTGCTCCCAAGAGAAAAGAAATCACAGGTCAAAAGAGAAGATTAATTGATGAACCAGAAAGTGAAGAAGAACGTGAAGATGAGATTGAGAAGGAAATTGAGGATAAAACAGAACAAGAAGTTCCGGAAGTACCAGCTCAACAGAAACCCCCGAGAACGAAGATGTGGGCCCATAAGCCTAAGAGGGTTTATACTTCTTGGAATGACCAGGTTCGTGAGAGAATTGAATTTTTAAAGTTTGGTGAAGAGACGGATTTTCCTAAGGGTATTATGAGTAGTGCTCACAAAGAATATGCTATGGCTTGTGACAAGTTCGGTTGGAAAGAATTGAGAGAAAGGAAGCTTGAGTTTATTCCTACTTTTGTGCGAGAATTTTATGAAGGATTAGCTATTTCCCGTGAGGCAATTGAAATTCGCAAAAAGGTAGTTCCTTTCTCTATTGAACTTATTCAGAAATCTTTGAAATTACCCAACTTTACTGGTTCATGCCCGTTCCAAGACACCCTTAATGACCCTTCTTTCAATTATGAATCCCTTTTGGGTACTGTGCTTGTTAATGGGGCTAGCCCAATTCCTGAAGGAGAAAGGTATCCTGGACAGTTTTACAACTGTAGTTTGACACCTCGTGCGAAGGTTTGGTCTTGTTTCATAATCCCTACTTTCTTTGGAATTAAACACAAATCCGAATTGAAGAAGGAACATATAATTTTCATCAAGTGTGTTTTGGAGGAGAAACCAATGAACGTTTCCAAAATTATTTATGACACAATCATGGAATTCGCGAGAGCTCCAATGAAACAACAAAATCTCAAGTTTCCTTGTACTATCACTACTTTGTGCCTAGACGCAAAAATTCCGCGTACGAACGCAGATATTGACGGTGTTTCAGTTGGAGTGAGCATGGCCTTGACTATAATTCAGAATATCCATGATGAAGCAACACGAGCTGGAATCGAAAATAAAGGTGTTGGAAGAGAATCAAGAGAAGATGATTGCTACCTTGGGAAACGTTACAAGAGAATTGGACCTGCTTCGAACTTTGATCTTAGGCGTAAACACACTTCAAAACGCGATTTATGATGCTGTTACGCGAGATAAAGGTCCAGAACGCAACACCGGTAACCAACCACGCGCTGGTTAAGATACGTTTTCTAATCCTTCCTTTTCGTGTAGATTAGTTTAACCAGACACTGCTCATTTTTGAGTTTGGGGTGGGGTTCGTTGCCTCATCCCAGATTTTTGTGTGCTATTTGTTTTAATTGCTTTCAATAAAAGAATTTTCGGAGTTGCGTTTGACTGTAGAAAATTTTAAATATCCCTTTAAGCATACTTTTGATGAATCTATGATAGTAAATAGTGGAGGGATTAATATAAAACGCATTTAGAATTGCATGCAAACATAAGTAATTGATAGGAAAAATTAATGAACAATGCAAATGAAGTAAGCTTGTACTTAAAGAATATGTTTGTTGTGTAGAACGTGAAATCCTAATTAGTAGATAACCCACCTAGACATGAACTAAACACGAGCTATGTACTTAGGAAAATGATAGGGGCAATTCTTTGTTAGCCATTACAGCCTTTTAGCCTTCTATCCCTTATATTAATTATTATCCGTCTTAGCCCACTTTGAGCCTTTAGCCTTTTCTTTGTAGCCACGATATAATCCATTATCCCTTAGATTATTAGGCATGACCATATGACCCGCATTTGAATCACAATCCTGAGACATGTCTCGAGCTTGAGTTTGGGGTGGTGGGTCCACTTGTGGGGAACTTATTGGGTTGGGATTGATGTGCTTTGTATTGTAGCACAATTGCAGATGATATATACTTGTAACCCTTTGCCGGGAATGAGAAAAAAATGAAAAAGAAAGAAAAAATGAAAAAGTTTGAAAAATCATAGAGTAGAAACCGGGTACCCGGATTTCACAAAACCGGGAACCCGGTTTGCGTCTGTACAAAAAAAAAGGGAGAAAAAGAGAAAAGAAAAGAAAAAGAAAAATATGAATGAATAAAACATCCGGCAAAGTGGAATTTTTCCGAAAAATCATCTTGCTTATAGTGGGTAGACATGGGACGCTAAATTGTTGCGTAAATGGGTGAGTGAGAACATTTTTTGAGCGTTAACTCAAGCTCGAGGACATTGTTGATGGTAAGTGAGGAGAGAGCCAAAAGCTCACTTCAAATTTACCAAATATAAATCCACACCGTCCTTAAGCCATTATTAAAACCATAAAGACCTCGTGATTCTTAAGTACATAGTGAATTTATGATTCTGTTGATAGGGATTACACTAAGTGGAGCGTTCAAAGAGAGTTAGGATTGATGACCACCCTATAGCCATCATACAGAGATGAGTACAAGTGTAGCCTTCAAGCATTGCGACTTTAATTTTATGATTGAGATTATTTATGTTTGATTTTGCATTTAAGATGTATGTGTATATTAGTTTCTAAAGTTTGTTATATGAGATTTATCTTATGACTTGCTTTAGGTGTATTTGCTAGCTTCTACTTGTTCTTACGTTTACTTCTACCCTTTTGTTTTGTTTTACTTTGTCAGGACGACAAAGGTTTGAGTTAGGGGTCTTGATGTCTCCCTAATTGTTCTTATTTTCGACCCTTGGGAGACATATTTTTTGATGTTTATTTGAATATTTTTATAGACTTTTGAGTTAAAAATGCAATAATCCGGAATTCCTATTTTATTTCTAGTATTTTTGATTTATTAAACTTTTGCACGTAATCTTGTGTATTTTAGTGAAAAGTTTGTAGGTTTTGAATATTAGCTAGGAAAGGAATCCGAGAAGAGAGTCAAAGATCGTGATATGGAGTCAAGACTTGAAGATAAATCCCAAAAGAATTTAATTTTAGAGTTGCAAATCTGGAATACAGGCCAAATTTTCTGATTTCGAGGCACTTAAGAGATGATTTAGCCGCTGACCTTTGAAGAGAAAACGTTCCTTATCGAGTTACGGAAATTTAGCAAGTGATTTCAGGTCAATCGGAGTTAAAACGAATCAGCTAGAGCCATTTTAGTGGAGGTGGTGCAGAAGTTACGGGATTTTGGGCTTAGAAAATGGACTTGGGCTTTTAATTAGTGATTTAATTTTAAGCCCAAGGTCTAATCCGAATTTTAGCTTATAAAAGGAGCTCTTGACTTCTATTTTTCACACAATTCATTTTTTACAATTAAAAACATCAAGAGAGAAGAAGCAGAAGGAAGAAAGAAGAAGCTGTAGAGCTGGAGAGAGTCTATATATCCATTCTCAGCCAAATCCAATTCCGGAAATTAGGTATTTCTTATTTTTAATTCTGTAAAACAATATGAATTCCATTTCTTTTAATTTAGTTTTCTTTTTAATTAGTATGAGATAATTGTATCATAGTACTTGAAAATGCTTTATGGGTTAATCCCAATTCTATTGAATTTCTATGTCTGATTTTTGGTTTTTGTTAAATTATATTAAATTGGGTCTTTTACACTTTTCGATAATTTGAGATTATTTACTGTTTTTGGAGTCATGAACTAAGAACAGGTATTAGTATCTAGGCTATTCCACATATGTGGCGTGTGGATCATCATGACGGAGGGTTTAGGTACAGACTTAATTATTCAATCTAAAATAGAAGCTATTGATTCTGACGAACTTAGCTAATTTTAGGGCCAATGTGGTAAAATTGCTTAAACATCTAAAAGTGGATCATATTTACCCCGACGGGACTAGTGACACTCTAGGATTGCCTTATAGTCCACCCTGACGGGGGTATAAGGAATTTAGAATCCCGACCATTGTAATTGACCAATTTAACCCTTAAACAACATAGGTTATAAAATAGAATTAGGAGGATCCATTGCGTTCTCAAGTGCTACCTTCTCATATTTGCGTTTCACATTTATTTACTCGCGTCTTAGTATTTAATTGCATTTTCCATTTAGTCTTTCATTACTTAGAATTAATAAAAACAAACAATCAATCACTATATCTTTATTCGCTTTCATAAGTGCAACCATTCATTATTCGATAAGCATTGTAGTTAACCAAACCGTCCCTGCGAACGATCCTAGAATCATTATTACTACTTGGGACAACCGTACACTTGCGGTTGTGGGTCAATTACTTTTGCATTTATTTTAGAACACACAAAGGACCACCAATAGCCTAATTACTCAAACCTATCTCCGATTAGCTAATTCATTGATAGTGAAATTAAATTACGATAATAAACAGTACTAAACTACTCAATTCGAATTAAATTACAAAAATATCAGATTAGAAAACATCAATTAAATAAATCAAGGTTCAACCCATATAGAGATTCTCAAGCACTTAAGAAGTTTAGCTCATAATGGAAAATAAAACTAAGGAAATGAAATTAAAAGACAAAATTTTTAACAGAAAGAAAATAAATAAAACCTAATTAAGAGTTTGGCTTCGAATTGGAGAAGATGATTCTTCCAGCTCTCAGCTTTCTTCCTTCCTGCTTGCTCTAACTTGAATCCTTAAGCCTCTTTGATAATTATATGAAGTGTGTGTAAAAGAGGAGGCTAAGGGGTGTATTTACAGGTGTTATAAAGCCCTAGGTCGAATTTACTTGGAGTGGAAGACAAGTCAAGAACTCTTTAATTTGTAACCCTAAAATCTAGGAAAGGTAAGATTTTGTTGCTGATTTGTTTTGGTCATATCTCTCTCAATACTTATCCGTTTGACACGTTCCAATAGTCAAAACCGTTTGTCTCGGATAGCTATTTCCATTGGTGCAGACCATTCTCCCAAATTCCTAGCCAATATTAAGTTATAGACTCGTCTTTGAAACGTGGCTGGAATTTCAGTTTTATTTGACAACTTTATCTCTTCCTTCTTTGCATATATCCTTCTTTAATCTTCTTATTTCCATGTAAATCTCTTTCCTTTATTTCTTTGACTTGACTTGGTCTTTAATTAATTACCATATATCTTTTAAAGCTTCACATTAAATAAATAATTAAACTGCATATGCTTTAAAAATAATAAATCAATAATCAAGACTAGAAATTGGAAAGTGCACTCTAAAATTAGAAACTCGAATAAAAATACTTCATAACACACTAAAAATAACCTAAAAATATAGTTCTCACTCCTCCTCCTTGTATTAAAATTTAGGAACATACTAACTTTGCAGTAAAATAATCAAATTAACGCACAAAAGCTCAAAAGATGCAAATAGTCTAATTCCAAGGGGAGAAAGTGCAATATGACGAAATATGCATAAAAGTCTATCTAATAAGTCAATAATTCACCTAAAATGATGTCTCCAGAGGGCTAATATTTAGAACAAATAAGGAGACATCAAGACCCCCAACTCAAAGAGCTTTTGGCTCTCTCCTCACTTACCATCAACCAACTGTCCAAGAGCTTGAGTTTACACTCGAATACATTCTCACTCAACCCATTTGATGCAATAATGTAGCATCCCAAATTAACCCAATAAGCACTTAATATGATTCACTTAAAAATTCCTCTTTGCCGGTCCGAATATATATATTCTATTCAAATCATTTTTTTCTTTCTTTTGTGTAGCTATGACTTTCTTTTTGATGTTCGAGATATCACGCTATTTTTTTCATATATATATATATATATATTTTCTATTCTAGCTCGTGGCTTCTTTTTCATTCACTATTACCCCGGCAAAGGGTTACAATATTATAAACCTGTGAATCATCATCAAAATACATAACCGAGCACAATTTATGAGCTCAAAATATCCAACCCAATGATAAATTCCCATAATTGTGGACCCACCCCCCCAAACTGATCGTTATTCAAGTGTGGGTCATATGGTCATGCCTAACAATCTAAAGGGATATTGGCTTTAATGTGGCGACAAAAGAAAGGTTTAAAGACTAAAAATTTGGCTAAGAAGGATATAATTAATTCAGGGATAGAAGGCCAAAAAGGATTCAAAGGGCTAACAAAGAACCGCCTCTATCATTTTCATATCTACACAACTTGCCTCTACTTTATACCTAAGTGGGTTCTCTACTCATTCAGATCTCACGTTCTACAAACCACTCATTATCCTTAAGCACAAGTTTACTTCTTTTGCATTTTTCATTAATTCTTCCTATCAATTATCTCATGTTTGCATGCAATCTAAGTGCGTTTTACACTAACTCCTAAAGTCAACTATTTTCTATCATAAATTCATGAAAATCATGCTTGATGGGGGTCTTAAAAATACTCTACAATCAAACGCAACCCTAAATTCTTTTTCTTTGTGAAAAGCATGTAAAACACAAAAACCTAGGATGAGGCAACAAACCCCACCCAAACTCAAAAGTGAGTCGTGTCCCCACGACTCGAAAAAGACTCAATAAAACAATAAAAAAAACTAAACTACCTAGTGCCTACCATCAGTTAAGAAGGAGAATTATAACGGGGTTACCTGGCCATAAAGATCCATCATGTCCTCCTCCTCCGAAGAAGAATAATTATCAATACCCATGATCGTAGTTACCTCTTCCAATTATGAATTAATCTGTGTAATTTCCACCCAAAGTGCTTTCTTTTCTTCTCTTAAAAGATTGACTTCATGTTGCAATTTGATAGCCCATGGGGGTGTACAAGAATTATTCTGAGAGGAGGAAGAAGAACCTTGATCTTGAATTGGTGTCTTTTCTTTAGGCTTTGATGGTACCTTCATCCTAGCTGTGAATTTCTTGTGTAGTGGTTGTGCAGGTGCCTCTTCATGTTGTTTCTTTTAAATAGGATCATCAAGATCGATGGCCGTTTCAATTGTGGATCCAGGAAAATTTTTGTTTTTACCTAGGACGTAATACTTCCTCTTATAATCCATAGCATCTGTTATGTTTGTCATGTTTGATTTGACCCCAAACTCAAGTTACACCAAGGATGGAATAAAGTTAAGAAAGATTGGTGTAGCTTGAGTTTCTTGCTTGGATTTGATGAAGAAAGAAGGTTTCTTGATTATTCTTGGAAGAATTCTTGATAATTCTTGGAAGAATTCTTGATAACTTGATGATCTTGACGGTGATTTATGGTGTGGTGGGATGAATTTGATGAGGAAATTGTGTTTATGGAAGATGGAGGAGAGAATTATTGATGTTATTGTGTTTGTTGTAGAGGTTTAATCAAGCTTCAAGGTCTATTTATAAGGTTGGGAGCTGGAAAATTCGTATGGAAAAGGCTAGGGTTTGCACTTGATAAGGAAGAAGTGTATAAGGCAACAAACTCTTCCAAACCGACATACTGGCCGACATACCGGAGATCTAGCCGGCATACCGGTGCTGGACGGGTTTCTATTTGTAACTTTCTGCCTTGAACCCGAGTCGCTACCCGAGGCCACGTGTTTTCTGGGCACCGGCATGTCGGTGAGCTATTCTTCGCAATTTCGCGCTCCGTCAAAATACCCGTGTCGAGCAACCCGTGGGCACGTGTTTTCCTTTTGGCCAGTATACCGGTTCCACTATTCAATTTTTCCTACCTCTCGGCAAACAACCCGAGCCATGGACCCGTGGGCACGTGTTTCTACTCCACCGGCATGCCGGTAATTTGGCCGGCTAGCCGGTAGTGCAGCAGATTTTTCCCTCTTTCGTGCCTCAGCACCCCAAACTCAATTTCCTGCACAATGAACACACTACCTTTCTCATTTCTTTTAAAAGTAGACACTATCAATCGACATTAACTTAGAATTATATACTAGGAATTGAAAAACATAAAACAATAAACTAATATACAAGTAAATTGGCTTTTGTTTAACGTCGTTAAGCTCGACAGGTTACCTCTCGCATCTATTCAGCTTCTAGGAGGTACATGACCTCCCCAGGATGTGGATCCACCATGTGATTAGTATCCTCGCCTCTATGATAAATTTTTAATCGATGGCCATTCACCATAAAGGTGCGGTTCTCGATTGGGTGTTCAATCTTTATCGCTCCATGAGGCGTAACTTTGGTCACAACGTAAGGACCAGACCACTTCGATCTCAACTTCCCCGGATAATAACTGAACTTGGAGTTGTATTTCAGGACCTTCTGTCCAACTTCAAATTTCTTCACACGGATACGGTTATCATGCCATCTCTTAGTATTCTCCTTATAGAGTTTAGCGTTTTCGTAGGCTTGTAACCAAAACTCATCAAGTTCATTCAACTTCATCATGCGATTCTCACCGGCCAAAGTAGGATCTTAATTCAACTGCGATATTGCCCAATATGCACCCAATTCAAGTTCAAGAGGTAAGTGACAAGCTTTACCATAAACCATACGATACAGAGATGCACCAACAGGATTTTTGTACGCAGTACGATAAGCCCATAAAGCATCATCTAACTTTATTGACCAATATTTTCTTGTAGGACCAACAGTCTTCTCTAGGATAGATTTTACCTCTCGATTTGAAACCTCAGCTTGACAATTGGCTTGTGGATGATACGCGGTAGAAACACGATGTCTTATCCCATTCTTCTCTAGCAATGTCTTAAAATATTTGTTCACGAAGTGTGAACCTCCATCACTGATAATAACTCTGGATGTACCATGTCTAGTGAAAATATGAGACTTCAAGAATTTAATCACTACTCGCGAATCATTGGTTGGTAGAGCTATAGCCTCTACCCATTTAGACACGTAATCAACAACTAATAGGATGTATTGATTCCCATTGGATGGTACAAAAGGACCCATGAAATCAATACCCCAAACATCAAATATTTCAACTTCGAGAACGTTGTTACGCGGAATCTCACCCATCTTGGATATATTACCAGTAAACTGGAATCTATGACACTTCTTAACATACTCATGTCAATCCTTATGTAATGTAGGCCAATAAAAACCGGATTGTAATACCTTAGCAGCTGTGCGGTCGCCTTTGAAGTGTCCTCCAAAAGGTAAATCATGACAACCCGCAACTACTGATAAGACGTCTTTCTTAGGTATACATCTTCTCACCATTTGATCACCACATACTTTGTAGAGGAAGGGACCCTCCCAAAAGAACTGTTTAGCACGGCTCATCAATCTCTTCTTATCTTGTGAAGTGGCTCATCGGGAAAGTTAACACTTACAATAAGATTTGCAATGTCTGCGTACCATGGAGTAACATCATGTATTGCAAATAGACTTTCATCTGAGAATGTTTCATTAACTAGCTCAGGACTTCTATTCGACTCTGAACCTTCAAGACGAGACAGATGATCCGCCACTTGATTTTCACACCCCTTTCTATCTCGAATCTCTAAATCAAACTATTGTAGCAATAATACCCATCTGATCAACCGTGGCTTCGCGTCATTATTTTCCATGAGATACTTAATAGCGGAATGATCGGTAAATACAACAATTTTTGCCCCAAGGAGATAGGAACAAAATTTGTCAAAGGCATAAACAACCGCTAAAAGTTTCTTCTCAGTTACCGTATAATTCATCAGAGCATTGGTGAAGGTCTTGCTTGCATAGTAAATCGAGTGGAACACTTTATATTTTCTTTGACCCAACACCGCACCATAGCAGAATCACTCGCATCACACATAACTTCAAAGGGAATCTTCCAATCAGGTGGTAACACAATCGACGCAGCGATAAGTTTTTCTTTAATCTCTTGAAACGCCTTCATGCAAGCTTCATCAAAAACGAACTTGGTGTCCTTCTCGAGTAAGTTACACAAAGGTTTTGAAATCTTGGAAAAATCTTTGATAAAACGGAGATAAAACCCAGCATGGCCTAGAATGCTCCTTACCCCTTTAACAGAAACTGGAGGGGGAGAGTTTTGATAACTTCAATCTTCGCACTATCAACTTCTAAACCAGCACTTGATACCTTGTGTCCCAACATTATACCTTCACGAACCATAAAGTGACATTTCTCCCAGTTCAAGACCAAATCGGTTTCCTTACATCTAATCAATACTTTCTCTAGATTCTACAAAACATCATCAAAATTATCTCCAAAAACAAAAAATTCATCCATGAATACCTCAAGAAATCGATCAATCATGTCTCCAAAGATTGCCATCATGCAACGTAGGAAAGTAGCAGGTGCATTACATAATCCAAAAGGTATCCTTTGGTATGCGAAAGTACAAAAAGGACATGTGAATGTGGCTTTATTTTGGTCATTTGGATATACGCACATCTGATTGTAACCGGAATACCCATCTAAGAAACAATAATGCTCTTTACCGGCTAACTTGTCCAAAATCTGATCAATGAAAGGGAGTGGAAAATGGTCTATCCTTGTTGCCTTGTTCAACTTACGATAGTCCATACATACTCTCCAACCAACAATGGTCCTTGAGGGTATGGCTTCATACTTGTCATTTATGATGGTAGTGATACCACCCTTCTTTGGTATGCATTGAACTGGACTCACCCAATCACTACTAGCTATGGGGTAGATGATCCCCGCATCTAGTAGCTTGATCACTTCTTTCTTCACCACTTCCTTCATTGCAGGCATCAATCTCCTCTGTCCTTCAACTGAACGTCTACTATTGTCTTCTAGAATGATCTTGTGTTGGCAATAGGAAGGGCTAATACTTTTGATGTTAGCAATAGTCCAAGCTATCGCCTCTTTATTGGCTCTTAGTACACGCAACAGTTTGTCTTCTTGAGGACCTGTTAAAGTAGCTGAAACAATAACATGTAGAGTATTATTAGCACCTAAATATGCATACCTAAAGTGTGATGGAAGTGGTTTCTCTTCTAGCTTCAGGGGAGATTCAATAGATGGATTCTTTGGAGGTTTAATCTCCCCTGCATCACGTAACGGTTCGTAGGCTAGACGCCTATATTTTGGATTCTCAGAATTAAGAGCTGCCACTGTTTCGGCAAGCTCTTCCATCATCCCTGGTAGATCTAGTGTTAACGCAGCCTATAGGATGTCATCATAATTAAAACAATCAAATACCTCTTGCGTGGCGTGTTATGCTATATCCATTCAGAAGCAATATCCGGGAACATCGGGGAATTTCATGGCTCGAAATACATTGAATTTGACCTCCTCGTCTTGGATTCTCATGGTTAATTTACCGTTTTCTACATCAATTAAAGTATGCCCCGTGGCTAGGTATGGTCGTCCCAAGATGATGGGGACATTCCTATCCGCGTCGTATTCAAGAATAACAAAATCAACGGGAAAAAATAAAGTACCTGCCTTGACGAGGACATCTTCGATTCGTCCCTCAGGATGCACGAGGGATCTATCCGCCATTTGTAGGACCATAGAGGTAGGTCTCATATCACCAATCTTCAATATATCAAAAATTTATTTAGGCATGAGATAAATACTCGCGCCTAAACCGCATAAAGCTTTTCCTTTCAGTCACTCCCAATCGATATCGGAAGCGTAAAACTCCCAGGATCAAGTAGCTTATGTGGCAACTTATTTTGACAGATGGTACTACACTCTTCAGGTAATCCTACACAGTATGGACTCTTGTTGATGAGGGCTCTCTTAAAAAACGTCACATACTTTGGTATGTCTTTGATGGCTTCTAACAACAGAATGTTAATATTGAGACCTCTCACCCTATTTAGAAATCTTTAATATTCAACCATATCTCCTTTCTTTTGAACTCTGGAGGGAAAAGGTGGAGGAGGACGGGTTTTGCAACATCTTTCTTTTTCGGATTCTCCGGAATGTTCTCCACTTCTACCACTCCAGGTTCTTCATCTTTCTCTTCCACCTCTTCTAACGGTTTTTCCTTTCTAGTAACTTATTTTTCTTTCATAACCAGGAAAGGTGGTGGTTTCAATGTCTTACCGCTTCTAGTAGTGATCGCGTTACAATCCTCCCTATGTTTAGGGAATTTCCGTGTCACTCAGGAGTTGGTATTGGCCTTGAACATTTAAGCTGTTTGCGATCTTTGATATTTGACTCTTTAAATTTTTTAATGAAGCGGTATGTGAGTTTAATTTTTATTCCATCTTGTTTTCTCTTATGTGGGTGTCCTCCATTAATCGAGATAGTTGGTTTTTTGTTTTTTTCAGACCTCTTCTCCACATCAGACATGTATTTCGTTACCGTAAGTGCTAACTCACTTGCGGTAATTGTGCCTTCTTGAGGTCGAGAAGGAAGCGCCTTTTGAGCTAACGTGTCGGAATAGGCAACATGATCGGCTCTAGGTTGATTCCCTTGTTATTGGTTTTGCGATCGAAACTAGTAATTGTTCCCCTGATTCATTTGTTGATAGGTTCCAGGATTTGCTGCTCCATGTGGATTCAAATACTGAAATCCTGGATGATTTCTGTTCTGATTTCCATACCCTTGACCCCTGAATAATTACCTCGCTGATTAACGAAATAAATGGATTTTGGGTTGTTGGCACATTCTTCCCAGCTATGATCATCTCCTCCACAACTATAACATAAGTCTGGTTTATTAACAACGTTTACCGCAGCTTTATTCGACATAGATAATTGTTTCATCTTGTTCGCAAGTGCGGCAATCTTAGCGTTCAATGCAGTTTTTGTGTCCAGATTCAAAGTTCCTCTTTCAGAAGCTCTAACCTATGGTTTTGAAGCTTGCCAACTCATTTCATTCTTCAAAATTCTGTCCATGATAGCCAGAGCTTGATTAGTTGTGACAATCATGAGACCACCTTGACACATAGTATCGATCTTGTCTTTCGTGGCTTCACCTAAACTTCGATAAAATATCCCAAGCTATAATTCGAGAGAGTACACATGTAATGGGCACTTGCGTAACAAAGATTTAAAACGAGTCTATGCAACACCTATAATTTCTCTAGGCTCTTGGAGAAAACTAACAATATCTAATTGCCCACTAATTCGAACACTTTGATGGTTGCACTAATTCGTGTGGTTGTTGGTCATACCACTCACTAGCTCCTCCGGTTAGGAAGAATAGAAACATATGAAAGTACCTTTGCTCTTGGGTTACTCCAGGGATGACATATGCATCATAGATTTGCATTAACTTGTACATAGCGTGAATAGGGTCTTCAAAAGCTGCACCACTATACTGTCCAACAGTTGTAAACTGATTAATCATACCCGCGTTTGGTCTGAATCGAATTCCTTGAATTGCGGGAGGACGGAATCCTAGTGGTGGTATACGAAAAGGTCTATAGTTATTCGGTTGGAAGATTTGTGGCCCATAGTCTTGAGGTAATCCACCATTATTATTGATTTGTTGTTGACCTTCGGTAGGAATCGGTAATTGAATTCCTATCGGTGGAATTGGTAATATTTGTGGAATTATTGGAAGACCGTTTTCATCCAACTGAATCGCGGGATCTTGAGTGTTTAATTCTGCCATTGCTTCTTCCCTTTCCTTTCCTTTGCTTGAGCTTCTCTCTTTCTTTTGTTTTCTTCTCGAACTAGGCTTTCGGGATTATCAAGGATTATGAGATCTCCAAGCATATTCCAAAACCTGTAAATCTGAGAAAAAAAGAACAACCCAAAGCGTAAAAATGAAAAATAAAAATAAAACTACACTAAAAACTAGCAACTAAAACACTTACGGATAACACCGTGGTCACACGCTACCATCCCCGGTAGCGGCGCCAAAAACTTGGTGTCTCCTAGTGTGTTCTAAATAAACACACATACAAAGGCAATACACGTACCGCAACTGTACGGGTCATCCAAGTAATATCCGGTAAACGGGATTTCGCTCTCAGGGACGGATTACGTAAGACTAAGGTCTTATGCAATAAATGGAAATAGTTGCTTGAATGAAAATTAAAAAAAGAGATAAATTTTTGTCTGGTTTTTGTTTAAGAACTAAAGTGCAAATAAAGTAAAATATGAAACTAAATTAATACTAATGCAAGAAAATAAAATATGAAGAGACGCAAGGATGAGAGAATAGTACTTGAGTCACGCTAAGGTTTCACAAAAATAAACTTAATCAATGCTTCTTCTAAGGGATAAATTAGTAAATAGTAATAGTCGGGATTCTAGATTCTCCTAACCCCCGTCAGGGTGGACTTAGGAGTTACTCTCAGATGCTACGAACCCCACCAAGGCGATCATAATCCACCTTCGAATGTCAAGTTCTCTACCCATTAGGCTATAAGATTAACTAAGTCCGTCAGGATTAATAATTTCTATCTTACGTTTATTACCTATGTCCGTAATTAAACCCCCCGTCAGGAGTATCACTTCCCCACCAAAGTGAATAGCCTAACTACTCAAACCTATCTCCGATTAGCTAATTCATTGATAGTGAAATTAACTTACGATAATAAACAATACTAAATTACTCAATTCGAATTAAATTACAAAAATTCCAAATCAGGATACACCAATTAAATAAATTAAGGTTCAACCCATATAGCGATTCTCAAACAATTAAGAAGTTTAGATCATAATGGAAAATAAAACTAAAGCAATGAAATTAAAAGACATAATGTTTAACAGAAAGAAAATAAATAAAACCTAATTAAGAGGTTGGGTTTGGCTTCGAATTGGAGAAGATGACTCTTCCAGCTCTCAGCTTTCTTCCTTCCTGCTTGCTCTGACTTGAATCCTTAAGCCTCTTTGATACTTATATGAAGTGTGTCTAAAAGAGGAGGCTAAGGGGTGTATTTATAGGTGTTAGAAAGCCCTAGGTCGAATTTACATGGAGTGGAAGACAAGTCAAAAACTCTTTAATTCGTAACCCAAAAATTTAGGAAAGGTAAGATTCTGCTGCTGATTTGTTTTGGTCATATCTCTCTCAATACCTATATGTTTGACACATTCCAATAGTCGAAACCGCTTGTCTCGGAAGGCTCTTTCCTTTGGTGCAGACCATTATCCCAAATACCTAGCCAATCTTACGTTATGGACTCGTCTTTGAAACGTGGCTGAAATTTCAGATTTATTTGGCAGCTTTATCTTTTCCTTTTTTTGCATATATCCTTCCTTAATCTTCTTATTTACATGTAAATCTATTTCCTTACTTCTTTGACTTTACTTGGTCTTTATTTAATTACCATATATTTTTCAAAGCTTCACATTAAATAAATAATTAAACCACATATGCTTTAAAAATAATAAATCAATAATTCAAGACTAGAAAAAGGAAAGTGCACTCTAAAATTAGAAACTCGAATAAAAATACTTCCTTACACACTAAAAATAACCTAAAAATGTAGTTATCACTTCTCCTCCTTGTATTAAAATTTATTACCATACTAACTTTGCACTAAAATAATCAAATTAACGCACAAAAACTCAAAAAATGCAAATAGTCTAATTCCAAGGGGAGAAAGTGCAATATGACGAAATATGCATAAAAGTCTATCTAATAAGTCAATAATTCACCTAAAATGATGTCTTCAGAGTGCTAATATTTAGAACAAATAAGGAGACATCACTAATACCACTTTGATATTAAGTATCAAGTCTTAATTCTTGTGCCGTTTCGACACAATTTGCCCACATTTCTTAGCTTCTGCACACACATTAGACGCACAAGGATTCTTTCTTATCTGCTTCATATGCATTTTTGACACAATCTGCCCACACGATTCTTCTTTTTTAGTGGTTTTAGGGTATGAATATTAACTCATGTTCAAATGATTTAAAACAATTTAATTACAAAAGGTTTCATCTATTTGACATATGACCAAGAAATTAGCAGAAAACATTACTCATAATGGAATAAAGATCTATGGTGTATGAAGACAATGGTAAGCTAGAGATGTTACCGTGTCTAGCCTTTGGCCATAGAATCACATACTTAAAGCTATCTAAATCCATGAGAAGTCATTTTATTTTTTTAATAGGTATAAATACAAACACTTTAATTACCCTATACAAATTTTTATATATCACAAATAAAGTAGATGTGTACTATCAATTTTATGATTGAGTGTTCAAAATATTCTATATTCACCAATTTAATCAACAACAACAAACAAAATCCAAAAATCAATGATTCTGGGATTTGTATACAAATATAATAAACATCACTTATTATACTTTGGTAAGATATTTTTGAAAAATTGTAAAAATGATTAGATTAGGTAAAATTAAAATCATAGAGTTTCAATAGTAAAAATTAACTTTTTACCTTAACTTGGGTTCTTTAATTTTTGATGGTGGAAAATGGTTACTAGTGGCTACGGTTTTCTTTTGCGGGAGCGGCTTGGTGGGAAGGTTAGTGTGGAAATGAAGATATTCTTTTTATGTTTTTTTTCTTAATAAATACTGAGGGGGAAGAGATGAGTTTTATGTCCACGTGTAAATAAAAAATAGGAAGAATATGAGAGAAATTGAGGATTTTGAGTTTTAAAAAAGGTATATTGTTCTATTCTATTTTTTATATTGAACTATTTATGGAGATTTAAAATTTGAAGAAATAAAAAAATAGTAAAAATGAGATTTTTTAGCGAAAATAGGGTAAAAAATATAAGGAAGGTAGATAACTGATTAATATAGATGGTATGTTTAAAATTTTTATAAAAATAAATATTATTGATTAATTAAACTCTTAATGATTGTGGGGTCAGAAACCAATTATTTTAAAATTTTAAACCGTAGATTAAAATTCTGTTTTATAATATATACTAAATATAACCCGTGTCCGAGGGCACTACGAAAAATTATATATGTGCCCAGTGTTTGGCATTTAGGAATTTAATCTATAATATTGCCCAAATAATAAGATAAACTAATCTACATAACAAAAAGAATAATAATAAAGGTAAATAACATTGTATTTTACAACATGTCAAAATGCAACTTAAACTTTTATTTAAACAGATTAAATGAAAAATTCAACAATATATAACTTATAGATCCTATTATAGTAACAAACTTATCTCCAATCTATTTTATGCCCATATCTTTATTGTTGTCGAATATCACTCATGAAAAGAATATGATTTGTATGATTGAGGTGTTTCATTATTACAACCTACTCCAAAAATTATATGGTAAACAACAATAAAGGATTACTTATATTAGCATACCAATATTATATTCATGTTTCAAGTAAAATATAAATATCAAAGAAACATTGCCGCCATTAAGAAGTCTTTGAATCTTACGGCATGCAAGCTTTTTCTATGGGTATCTTCAAAATAAAATCATAAAGAAAAATGTTGTTAGCAATTAAGGATAAATAATGCCACAATAATTTAATTTCACAATCCGCATAGTCTTTTCAAGTAATAAAGATTAAGGCAAAATCCGGTTATAATCAAGATATTATTAAAATATTAGTAAACGTAGGTAAACTTCCACATTTATTCAATCTTTAGCTTTTTATCAACATGGAATTAAAAAAAATCAACAAATCAAAAAATAGAAAAGTTATAACTTATAAGCATCCTATTATTTTACATCATATGTAAGAAAAATGTTAAATTTCATCTATGAAATGACATGCAATTAAATATTAGATAAATTATAATCTTACATAAAAACAGATAACATCTAATTTATGAGCAATAAATAAGAGCTAATATTTAGGAATTGTGTATATTATATACACAATGAATTGAATGTGTATTTTGATATGTAGATCTCACATATGACAACTCAAGATCAAATGGTTTACCAAGTAAAATTTGTTTGTATTAACCTGGAGAAATACCGACCAAAAAAACCTGTAAAAATAAAAACAATTTATCAAAAACATGTTAATATTATATTGTGTATGTTGTATAGAAGCTCTCATATTAACTGAAAAAGTAACATGTGGGTGAATCAGAGTGGCGAAAATAGGGACAAACCAAGCAATTAACTCCAAAATCAATCAAAAATAAAAGGTGTTGTTCATTTGCTAATTAAATAGACATGTGAATATATTTTGGACACTAACTAATCAACTTAAACATAATCTCAACATTGTATAGTTTTAACCCGCGTCATAATCAATAGACCCACAAGTCCTAAAATTCTTTAACCAAGTCATTAATATACTGAGTCATAATCAAATAGATCTAAGAGTACACAAAATGTTTCAACCGATTCTTTAATATCGTATCCCTTTCATTTTTTTTTCAAAATACATGGATAAAAGTGAAATCATGCAAAAGAGAGAACCATTATAATATATGAACATCATTCAAATTACTAACTTTTTTAGTAACCTAGATATCAACTACATATTGTTCATTATTAAGAAAAAATTGGCTCAAGTTAGTCACGACCCAAAAATATAAGGAGTAGAAAATATTTAATATTTAAATAGTTAAAAGATGATAAGCTAATCGATTGAATTCAGAGAACAAAACTAAAAGGAGACGAACAGATTCCAGATGATTATCAGATCCTTACATCCTTGTTCATCAAGAACCACAAAATGACCAATAATCATCGTTAGAATCCATATTAGGTGACTTTTAACATTTAGAAAGAAATATATTTAATTCTATACACGTATCAAAAAATCATTATTTCTATGAAATAGACAACTTATAATAAAAGGGCATCTTTGTTAATTTTGTAAAAAAGTGGTTCATTTTTTACTTGGAAAACCCCAATAAATTTAGATATTTTATAGAACACATGGAACAACAATTTTTATAAGCGGCTTATATATTCAAACAATAAGAGTTACCAAATTCTTGAGCAAGTTCTTATATTGTTTGTAAGGGCATATAACACATTCACTTTTAAGTCTAGGATATATCATTATAATTCTTTGCGATAAGTGATAGGAAAATTTGGAAGTAATTTCACTGTTTGAAATTCTAGTAAAACCTAAAAACACAAAAAATTCAGAAAAATTAAGAAAAAATGATTCACATTTCACCTACCTAACCAGTACAAAAGTCTCATATATCAATGAATCCAAAGTAACCATAAATATAAATCCTATTGTTAGTGTAATATGAGAAAACAAAAGATGCAAATCTAAAAAATTGAGAAACAACACAATTAAAGTATTAAAACAACCTTACTTTTACAATGGCTCATGTATTAAACAAATGAAAGAAAGTAATTGGAATAAATTTAAGAAACGATGTATTAAACAAACTATAGGAAATATAAATAAGATTTGTATACCATTTTAATTTTTTCATAATTAAAACACCTTTTTTCATAATTAAAAAAACCCCATCTATTTAAATACACAAAAAATCATAAGTTTGTAATTAAAAGATTATCTTACCCTGTAATGGAGCAATTAATAAATTGACAAATCAATTTTTTGGATTTTAGAGTTGCATTATAGATGATCTACCAGTGCAATTAAACTTAAACAATATGATATAAATCAATGAACAACACTGACATTTTATATATGCTTCAAGTGACATGAGCGAGTGGGTTAAGAAACTAAAAAAAATATATGAGTGGGTGAGTAAGAACGTGGAATCGTGGGTAGAGAGTATGTTTACCTTTTTTCCTTATATATTAATACACACCTGGAAATATTTTAACTTTTAGAGGATCATATATATCTGTTCTTGAAAAATACTGACCACTCTTTTGACTAACGAGTTGTTCCATATAATATATACATATATACATATTTATAAAGTGAGGCAGCGCTCTAAAGTATACACCTTAGCCAACTCTCAAAGGAAAGGGATCATCCTTAATTATAGAGGCTAGTCGATCTAGGATATCATGAAGAATACATGAGCCAAGCATATTGCGAAGTAGTTTATACTTAGCTACCCAGTCAACCACCATATTTCTATCTCTACTAATATATGTAAAACCAGGTAAACATTGTTTAACTACAAAATAAATACTCTTAAAAATATTACAAATTGTGGGAAAGGAAATATGCGTTTCTTTTCTAATGGGCGCATTATCTATTGGTAGTCACTCTCTATGATAACTTTCAATTGCAAGTACGGAAAATAAAGAATTGTAAGTCTAGAAACTTCTCTCTAAAAAATTTCTCTAACTTCTCTCTCTTTTCTTTTAACATTTTATTTTCTTCCCAATTATCTAATCTTTGATTTCTCAATTATCCTTCACTACATGTTTAATTGAGTGTTTCTTTTTGACCCCATGTTCATTGTATTCACGGTTACAGCTTTGGGAACTAAGTATTTGTTTTGATTTCTATTTTTTATCTATAATTTCGACCCCGGACCATGGATTAACTGTTCTATGGAGTTTAATTCTTCTACTGGCAGCCAAAAGAAGTACTTGGAAGATTGGAATATCATGCAGACCTTGATTGTCTGGATGATGACTGTTAAATCTTTTCTTTTATCTGATATTTTATACTTGGATGGCTTATCTTATTCGACAATTATGTGGTATATTATACTGCATAAGGATGAGACGATATGTTGGTTTCGTGTTAACTCTGTTCGAAGTTGGATTCTATGGCGGGAGATCTTGGCGTTCATGGCCATGCATTGGTCAATTGGTTATAAAATATGGTTTATTACATCTCCAAGAAACAGCGTCTGCAACACATCTACCATGCGTGTTAAGAAGTCACTTTTTAAAAGTTGTTTTGTTGGGAATTGTGTTGGAAGTTGGAAGAACGGATGCTTTAAACCGGATCAAATTTGGTCTGTTCGAACATACTCTAAGGAATTAGCTAGATATTTGTCTATCATAGCTATTAAATATGGAACTAATGTTGATGTTCATTTAATATGGAAGAAAATATGTCGATTATTTATGTTTGTGGATAATATCATGATGATTTCCTATACCGTTAATCAGGAAGATGGAGATATTTATTGCAAAAGTTATCATTATATAATTATAATCTGGGGTTTATTTATTATGTTCCTAAAGTATGGGGTCTCAAAGGAATATATTTGTATTGATTGCTGTGTTTGGCGTGTGGGAATATATATAATCTTTTTTCAAATTGGGGAAGCTATACATGCATTGGCTATGAAGAATCCTGAGATTATTTTCCTCATTCCCAGTGATTTCATAATCAATTTGTTACTCAAGCGTGAACATGTGGCAGGCATGCATGCTTATATCTTTAGTTTCTCTCTTGGCGTTTTCATATCCAATGATAAGATGGTTCTTCTCTATAAATACTGTGATCTGAATAAGCGAATACACACAAACAAAACAAGCTTTTCAATTATTTCCTCACAAAAAACAATCATGTCTGAAAAAAACACCCACATCTTACCTCTTGCTAAAGTCAAATCTGAAAATGTACTGAAACTTGAAACACTATCACTGTCCCATAAAGTTCCATCTGCTAAACCTGTGGTACCCGAATTTATATCCATTGCTAAGGTTGTGTCTGATCGTGTCATTCTCTTTGGTGCATTTAGAAAGGTAGTGCTCGAAACTTGGGGTATTGCTGGTAGAATCACTTTCGAATAACTTGCAGACAATATATTCAAAATCTGCTTGTTTGATCAAGAAGAGGCCGAGAGGCTTCATTTTATTCGTCCTCTTCTTTGTCAAACAATGCATGTGATCATTGTTAAATGGGAAGATTCGAAGGCTTTCAAGGATCTTGACCTTATTTCATCTGAAGTGTGGGTCAGAATCTATGGACTAGCGGGGACTCAAACCAATATAGAAGCTATTCAACTATTTGGTGATTCATTGGTGTTACAACAGAAATCGATTATCCTGTTATTGATAATGATGAGCTTAAATTTATTCGATTTCGGGTTAAATTCAACACCTCTGAGCCTCTTAAAACTGGCGTCTTTCTTCAACAATTAGATGGTAAAGCTTGGGTTTCATTCGTTTATGAAAGTATTGGCTTGTTCTGCTTCAACTGCGGGAAACTTGGTCATAACAAAAACTCATGTAATCTGGCGATGGTGAGACCAAGATGGACTGATGATGCTGCCCGTTACTGCAACTCGAGCAAAGAGTTGGTTATGAAAAGTGAAGATAAAGTTTTTTATGTGATTCGAAAAAAAGATCGATGGGGTCACTTTGACGAGATCATTCGTTTCTTTCCGTTTAGAAGGTTTGACAACGACGATGAAGACGATGATGATTTTTATGGTCAAGGTGGTGGCGGAAATGGTGTTAATAATTCAATCGTGGATCCTGGTACTTTCAAGAACGTGGGTGCAGAAAGCAACAAAGGTAAAGATGGTGAAAGCAAAGCTTCTGGAAGGAAGGAGGTTACAAGGGTTCATGGATGAATTAGTCTCTCCTACACAAGCTGCCTTTATTAAAGGAAGGAGCATACAAGACAACATTTTGATTGCACAAGACATTGCTTTCTTTCTTAATAATAAAAGGACTACAAAAAAGTACTACGTGACGATTAAACTGGATATGGAAAAAGCGTACGATCAAGTTAATTGGAAGTTTCTTGAAAAAACCCTTTTAGCCCTGGGATTCTGTGAAAATGGGTTAATTGGATTATGAATTGTGTTACCTCGGTGTCCTTTCAAGTTAAAGTTAATGGGCAAAGATTAAAGATATTTTATCCTACTCAAGGGCTGAGACAAGGAGACCCACTTTCTCCTCTCCTTTTTTCCCTTCTTACGGAAAGCTTGATTAGCCTTATTAATTTTCATTGCCGGGAAGGAAATATTAAAGGTATCAATATTACCAAACATTGCCCGACTATTACACATTTACTCTTTGCTGATGATGCATTGTTTTTCATCAATGTTAACCCATTGGAAATCGAGACATTTAAAGAGGTCATGAAGAAATATTGTATGGCTTCCGGGCAACGCATTAACTTCCACAAGTCATCAGTTTTCTTCAGTAAAAATACGCCTAATGAAGTCTGGAATAATTGTTCTAGTTTACTGAACATTGATAATACTAATGACTTGGGTAAATATTTGGGAATTCCACTTTCGATTAAAAGAGCGAAAACCAGAATCTAAACTACATCAAAGATCGACTTCTTAATAAATCTCGAAGCTGGATGGCAAATCTTCTGTCAGATGGGGGAAAAGAGGTTCTAATTAAAGCTGTCTTACAAGCTATCCCCAATTATGCAATGTCAATTTTTGAATTCCCCAAAACACTTTGTAACAAAATGAGTATGGTAGCCAATTTCTGGTGGGATAACTCAAATAAGAGAAGAATTCACTGGGTTGCATGGAATAAAATTGCGAGATCAAAGAAAATTGGAGGCCTTAGTTTTAGAGATTTTCATAAAATGATTATAGCAATGTTAGCTGCGCAAGCTTGGAGGATTTTACATAAACCGGAATCCTTTGTTGCAAGATTTCTC
This sequence comes from Nemophila menziesii, assembly GCA_029959085.1. Taxonomy (NCBI): domain Eukaryota; kingdom Viridiplantae; phylum Streptophyta; class Magnoliopsida; order Boraginales; family Hydrophyllaceae; genus Nemophila; species Nemophila menziesii. The sequence continues at coordinate 2,880,338 of JARWIR010000044.1, forward strand.
AAAGCTATCTATTTTCCGGATTGTGAAATGTGGGACGCAAAGTTATACAAAAAAAGATCATGGAGTTGGTATAGTCTTTTCAAAGGCCTACAATTTTTACAAAAAACACTGTATTTGGCAAGTTGGGAATGGAACACAAATTAATATCTGGACACACTGCTGGATAAAGGAAGGTTTTTTTGCACCAAAACTTGATAATTGTTCGGTTGAAAAGGTTAGTGAATTATTTAATCATCATGGATACGATTGGGACATGGATAAACTTAATGAGCTTTTCACCAATGAGGTGGTTTCGTATATACAAGATATCCCAATTTTCAAAGAAAATAAGGTTGATAAAATTATCTGGCCTTTCTCTAAAAGTGGCGAATATTGCACTAAATCAGGATAGCATGCGATTATTAACGAAGAAATTTCTAATGAAGCACAAACATCGAGAAATGGCGACGTGTGCAAAAGCGAATTGTGGAATACGATTTGGGGTGCTAATGTACAATCGAAAGTTAAAAACTTTGGATGGAAAATTTGCAATAATGCGATACCAACAAAAAATAATCTGGTTAGAAGGAAATGTTTAAAAGAAGACATGTGTGAATAGTGTGAGATGGAAGGTGAAAATGTGATGCACTTAATTCTAAGATGTCCCTTTAGTCAAGAAGTATGGGCCAAATCTCCATTGCAGATTAGAATTGAGGTTTCAAATCAAGATAATATAGCAGAATGGCTTCTCAAAACTATTAATAGCTTCACAAAGAATGGGTGGGATAAAAAAGTGATAACTGCATACATTCTCCTTATTATGTGGAATATTTGGAAGGAAAGAATGAAATGTTTTCATGAACGGAAGAAATGGTCAATTGAAGACATCTTTTTTAGGGTCAAAGACTCGATGCGAAGAATTTTTGGTGACAATTTCAATGTAACGCATAATAAATACGAAGAAAGATATGGAGAATATACAGTTACAAATAACCCAATGAATTAGGATACATCTGATATGATATGGATGTGCGATGCATCATTTGTTAACAGGAATAGTCCGGCGGGTATAGCAGGAGTTGGAATTAATTCGAATAGACAAGTTAAAAGGAAAATTAATGCGAGATGTAAAGTAAAAGAAGTCATTGAAGGAGAAGCGTGGGCGGTTTTGCTGGCCATGAGATCTTCCCATGATCTCAGCAGTCAGAGAGTTTCCTTCTACTCTGACAACCTTGAGTTAATTCAAGGAATCAAAAAGAAGACCCGGCTTCACTGGAGTCTAAAACCCATTCTTTCACAAATTGAAAGTTGGGTTGGTCAATACCCAAGATGGGAGTTTAATCATATCAATAGATGCTACAACACAACAGCTGATGCACTGGCCAAGTGTACAAGAAGAAACATCAATATTCCGTGTTGGATGGACTGTTCTCTGGTTGAGTCAGATAGGTTGTTAAATAATCTCTGTAAAATCTAGCCTATGTTTATTTTATTTTCTACTGACAAAAAAAAAATCTATGATAACTTTCTGAATTGGATATCTTCTAGCATATAGACATGATTTAAGAACACAAAGAGTTTCTGCTTCCACCGGAGATTCAGCTACTATGTCCAACGCATTGCATGAGATAATATTTACTAAGTGATCCCTAGTAATACAAGAAATAGAGACCTTATTATTAGCAAAAGATGCATCACAATTTATCTTAACCATTTGAGATGGTGGAGGTTTCCATTTTTCCTTATTAATTTTAGTATTAAAAACACCTACTAACTGTTCTTGTATTGGTACTGTAATAGAAGATTTTCTTCTTCAGATTATTAATATCATCATTAGGGTAGTTTATTTTTTTGTATTCATTCCACTCTTTCATAGCTCTTTGCATAGTATTCATTAGATCACTCTTAGTGTTCCTGAATTTATTAGCATTTCTATATTTCCATATATACCAAGCTAGTGTACATACTTTCTCCATAATAAAGCTATATTTATTACCATCTTGTATGCTTTTCTCAAGTATTATTGTCAACCAAGTATCCATTTTCATGGTATACTGGTTGCAAGTAAATACATTTAAAGGTGATGCATACCAAACTGCTCTAACCCACTTGCATTCCAGTAATAAATATTCAGTGCTTTCGCAAACCTCATTACATATGTTTACACAAGTTGCATATAGGGGATTTGATAACCTTCCTTTTGTATAAGTTTTCATTTCTACGAAGTAAATTTTTAATAACTCCCCACATGAATTTTTTGATTTTAGGGGCCACTTTGATATTCACAATCAATTTCCAAATCTTAAGTTCAATATTATACGAGGATTTTGCCTTAATGTTGGCTTTTTCCGAATCCTCTTAATCTATTTCCTCTTTCAGGATTTGATAAGATTTTTTAACATAGTAGATACCATATTTACTATTATTCTAAACTATTATCTTCCACTTAAAAGGGGAATAAATGTATTTAAAATAATTCTGTCATTTTCAGGGCTGTAGTTTTCATAGATGAGCTGAGCATTCCATTTAAACATTTATAACCATCAAATTTCACTTTTTTTGATCCTAATTTTTTTGGTTTAATAACATCTATATTAGGCAACCATTTATCATAATTTAAGTTTATTTTATAACCATTTCCTATTTTCTATCTAATATCATTAGATAGGATATCTCTTCCAGTTGTCAAGCACTTCCATCCCAAGATGGTGAAGAGCCAATTTTAGCTTCAGAAAAAGAGCACAAAGGGAAATACTTTCCTTTAAGAAGTTTATAAATAAGAGATTTAATATTATTATAAATATTCCAGGCTTGCTTACCAAGGAGGGCTAAATTCATAAGGTGTAAATTGCTAAAGCCCATACTGCACGAGAGTTTAATTTTAGATAACATATTCCAATTACCCCAATGTATCTTCTTATTCCCCTTACTACCCCACTAGAAATTAGAAATTCGAGAAGAGATAAAATCACAAGTTTTCTTGGAGATGAAGTAAGAGGTCATGAAGTAGTTGGGGAGGCTTAGTAAAGCTGCTTTTACTAAATTTTCCTTACCAGCTTCAGAAAGAAATAGAGTTTTTCCAGTTTTCCATTCTTAACAAAGTTTTTTCAACTAACAAATTTAGATCTTTTACCTTGGATATTCCCCATTCAGTGGGGATTCCTAGGTAGATTCCTAAATTGTTAGTGACTTGCATCTTAAGTCTTTTAGCAGTGGTGTTTTGGATGTATGTAGGGGTATTAGGACTAAATTTGATACCACGTTTATTAAGATTGAGTTTCATACCGGTTGTATAACCATATTTGTTAATGACATCCTTCAAACTTTCAATTTCATAATTATTAACTTTCACAAAGAAAATGCTAGCATCTTCAAAGAGTAGATGAGTAACACTGGGGTAGTTTAGCTATTTTAATCCCCTCAATCTAACCATTTTCATTTTTTTCTTTTATTAAGACACTAAGCATTTGTGTAATAATACTGAAGGGGATCTCCTTGTCTTAACCCCCGTTGGGGTTTTTCTAATTAGTGGGGCTTCCCATTAATAAGAACTGAGTATGAGACTGGGTTAACACACCTCATGATTTTATCAACCCATTTGTAATCATAAACCATATTTAGCATAATTTTTTCTAGGCAAATTCATTCAACATTTTATAGGCTTTTTGTATATCTTCCTTAATATCCATGTAGTGTGTCTTTGTGTATTTTTGGTTCTTTATGTAATTAATAATCTCATGAGCCACCATAGTGTTGTCTTTTATGTGCCTTCCTGGGATGAAAGCTGGTTTATTTTCATCAATCAAGGTTTCCATACCGGTTGCATCCTACTAGTACATACTCTAGCAAAAATTTTATAAATAAAGTTAGAACAACTAATTGGTCTAAATATTTGATGTTAATAGGTTTATTAATTTTTGGTATTAGGGTAATATAAGTATGGTTAATATTTCCAAGGACCCCCTATTGTACCAATAATGATTAATAAGTCTAATAAAATCAAGTTTAATAATGGTCCAATACTTTTTAAAAAATATTCCTCAGTAATCATCCGATCCTAATGACTTATTCGCCCCTAAATCATTCATGGATTTTTCAATTTCTTCCATACTAAGTGGGTTGTTACGTAATTTATTCATACTATCATTTACAGTTTTGGGGATAAGGTTAATGGTTCTATAAATATCTATATTTCCCACACTTTTGAGAATATTATTAAAATAGTTTTTAATATCATCAGTAATTTCTTCATCTTTTTAAGCCATACCTCATTATCATTACTTATGTGTGTTATTTTATTATACTTTCTTCTTTCTTTAGTACTTGCATGAAAGAAAGAAGAGTTTTTATCACCTCTTCTAAGCCATTTCACCCTAGATCTAGAGGTCCAACAATCTTCCTCAATTTTCCAAATAATTTCAATTTGTTTAATAATAGCATTGTATTTAGACCAATCTTTAGTAATATTATTATAAATATACTACATATAACCCGTGCCCAAGGGCACTACGAAAAATTATTTATTTGTCTAATGTTTGGCATTTAGGCATTTAATCTATAATATTGCCCAAATAATGAGATATATTAAACTACATAACAAAAAAATAATAATAAAGCTAAATAACATTGTATTTTACAACATCTCAAAATGCAACCCAAACTTTTATTTGAACGGATTAAATGCAAAATCCAACAATATATAACTTATAGATCCTATTATAGTACCAAACTTATCTCCAATCCATTTTATGCCCCATATCTTGATTGTTGTCTGATATCACTCATGAAAAGAATAATATTTGGATGATGGATGTGTTTCATTATTACAAGCTACTCCAAAAATTATATGGCAAACAACAATCAAGGATTACTTATATTAACATACCAATATTATATTTATTATTCAAGTAAAATATGAAAATGAAAGAAACATTGCCACAAAAAAGAAGTCGTTGAATCTTACGACATGCAAGCTTTTTCTATGGGTATCTTCAAAATAACATCATAAAGAAAAATGTTGCTAGCAATTAAGGATAAATAATGCCACAATAATTAAAATTTCACAATCCACATAGTCTTTTTCAAGTAATAAAGATTGAGGCCAAATCAGGTTGTAATCAAGACTTATTAAAATATTGGTAAATGTAGGTAAACTTCCACATTTATTCAATCTTTAGCTTTTTATCAACATGGGATTAAAAAAAAATTAACAAATGAAAAAATAGAAAAGTTATAACTTATAAGCATCCTATTATTTTACATCATATATAAGAAAAATGTTAAATTTCATCTATAAAATGACATGCAGTTAATATTAGATAAATTATAATCTTACGTAAAAACAGATAAAATCTAATTTATGAGTAATAGATAAGAGATAATATTTACGAATTGTGTATTTTACATACGCATTGAATTGAATGTGTATTTTGATTTGTAGATCTCACATATGACAACTCAAGATCAAATATTTCACCAAGTAAAATTGGTGTGTATTAACCTGGAGAAATACCGACAAAAAAAACCCTGTAGAAATAAAAAGTATTTATCAGAAACATGTTAATATAATATTGTGTATGTTGTATAGAAGCTCTCATATTAACTGAAAAATCAACGTGTGGGTGAATAATAGTGGCAAAAGTACGGACAAACCAAGCAATTAACTCCAAAATCAATAAAAAAAAAGGTGTTGTTCATTTGCTAATTAAATAGTCATGTTAATATATATTGGACACTAGCTATCAACTTACACATAATATCAACATCGTATAGTTTTGATCCGAGTCATAATCAAATAAACCTAAGAGTCCACAAAATGTTTAAACCAATCCTTTAATATCGTATACTTTGTTAATTTTTTGCAAAATACAGGGATGAAAGTGCAATCTTTCAAACGAGAGAACCATTTTAATATATGAACATCATTCAAATTACTAACTTTTTTTAAGAACCTGGATATTAACTACATATTATTCATTACAAAATTAAGGAAAAATTGGCTCAAGTAAGTCACGACGCAAAAATCTAAGGAATAAAAGATATTTAATATTAAAATAGTTAAAAGATCAACTAATCCATTGGGTTCAGAGAACAAAACTAAAAGGAAATAAACCGAATCACGATGATTATCAGATCCTTATATCCTTGTTCATCAAGAACCACAAAATGACCAATTATCATCGTTAGAATCCATAATAGGTGACTTTTAAAATTTAGAAAGACATATATTTATTTCTATACACGTATCTAAAAATATTTATCTCTATCAAATAGAAAACTTATAATAAAAGGGCATCTTTGTTAATTTTAAAAAAAAGTTGTGTATTTGCTACTTGGAAAACAACAATAAATTTAGATATTTTATAGAACACATGGTACGAAAATTCTTATAAGCCGCTTATATCTTCAAAAAATAAGAGTTACAAAATGTTTGAACAAGTATTTGCTATGTTATATGGTGTGTAAAGGAATATAACACATTCAACTTTTAAGTCTGGGATATATCATAATCATTCTTTGTAATAAGTTATAGGAAAATTTTGGAGTAATTTCATTGTTTGAAATACCAATGAAACCTTAAATTTTGGAGTAAGTCTGGGATTTTTTTTTACAAAAACCAGAAGAGTTTAGATGTACACCTCACACATACCGCAGTGCACCAAACCACTGAAAAACATCGCCCAAGTGTACAAAATCAGGTCCACGTGCAATAGAAAGCCAAAAAACCGTTGCCACTATATGAAAAATCATGTTCATATGCGCAAGTAAGGAGAAGGTTGCGGTATAACACACTATACATGCGGTGTACCGCACACGAAACCGTATCGTTTTCTCGCGAGAAACCGTGACACAGTCCTCGACAGGAAGTTACTGCGGTATACCACACCGCCACCTGCGGTACACCGCATGAGCCGCCAAAGTGGAGAAATAAATAGGTCAGTTTATGCTATAATTCCAAAACCTTGAGCCTTCTTCTTCCCCAAGGCTCTCAAACTCTATTGAAACTTTACCAAACTTTCACCTCACATCAAAACCCTGCCATTTTACCATAAATTCATATATAAATCCATCTTTACACTCTTATAAACAATAATTACCCACCTAAATTATTCCAAAAATTAAGAACCGAAAACTAGTATTTAAAAAAAAATCCCTTTTCCTAAATTTCTTAAATCCTTCTAATCCAAGCAAGAAAAATCAAAGAAAGAAATTGTGTGAGAACAAGAGGAAAATAAGTTAAGCTTCCAAGGTCCCTAGTAGCTATCATAACACGAATTCGAGATAGAAGTGAGAAAAAGGTAAAGACATAAGTTTCTATAGTTGACTGAATGATTGGGATGGAGCAAACTAGGAGGTAAGTGAATATGAATATGGTGACACAAGGTTTACATACGAGATAAGCACTACACCCTATCTTCAGTATTGATCATGCGAGGCAATAGCCTCGAAGAGTACGTTTTCTCTATTCCTTACCATTTCTCTATTTGAAATATATGTGTTAGTTTTGAATTGTATCGAGTTTGTTCAAGTCGTGGGGACACGACTCATTTTTTAGTTGGGGGTGTTGGGATTCGTTGTTCCTCATCTTCATTTTATGTGGTTTACTATTTATTTATTTATTTATTTTTAGGAGAAATTTAGTTTTTTTAAGAGATGAAATAAGATGTCGAATGTGGTTAATGGCCTAAAAGCATAATGTTTAGTGAGTTAATGATATAGAAGTAATTTTTTTATGAGCTAGTTGTATTGTATGCTTTGAAGTATGAACATGAAAACACACATTAATAGTAAAGAAATGATAAGTAAGCAATGCGGTAGAAGTATGTCTGATCTTAGGGCGCCTTGAGTGGTGTGTAGGATGTGAAATCTGAGCTAGTTGATAAACGCATTTAATGAACGTGGTAAAGGGAAGAAAGTATCAAACTTACATAGTTAGGAAAGTAATTAAGGCGGTTCTTTAATAAGCCATTGTACCTTTTAGCTTGTTGTCCAATTTGAACTAATTATTATCCGTCTCAGCCCCTTCTAGCCTTTCTAAATCTTTTTTATTATCCATATTACCAGCCATACCCTTAGATTTTAGGACTTTTCTATATGACCAACACTCGAATCACGATGCATAGACAGTCGTTTTAGAGCTTGACTTTGGGGTGGTGGGATTACATTATGGGAAACATCATTGGGTTGGGTATTTTAGAGCTATGTAATTGTGCTCTAGAAAATGATTCACTTGTTTATATTGTAACACTTTATCGGGGTAAAATAAAACAATTATTGAAAATAAAAGAAATATGTTGAAAAGAACTAGCATGACACCTCACATAAAAAAGAGAGTCATAGATAACTTTTAAAAGAAAAAATGAATTGAAAAATATTATATGAATTTGACCGGCAAAGTGGAATTTTATGTGATCATCATGATGCTTTATATTGGGTTATTGGGGATGCGAATTAAGGCATCAAATATTGGTTTGAGTTAAGAACATTTGGTGTCGACTAGGGTGTGATAAAAATAGAATATAAATAAGTGAAATTAATCACCCGAATCTAGCACGGTTCTGCAAGTATACAGATCGTATGCAAGTTTTAATAAATAAGTAAGATTCGTTCCGCAGAGACGACGAAGGTAAGGGGAATCTTATGCAAAAATCAAGCGCATGTATTAAAAGTTAGAACAAATAAAACGCAGAAAAAGTAAAGACAAATAGATTTTTATTTAGTTTTCAATTAACTAAATTAAACTAATAAAGTAAAGACAAAAATTTAAATGCAAGAGAAGAAGTTAGTATGAGAGTTTAGCTCGAGTAAATAACATGTAATCCCCACTAGTTTTGCCGTTCTAAACATGTAAGGGTGAATTATGTAGTATTTGAATAATCGGTTCCAATTACGCTAGGTAGTTTTAAATAGGGTTTAACTGTGTCAATAAGGAGTTCTAAGCAAACTGTTCCTACAATTGGTAAAATAGCAATACACTAAACCATGGAGATTATCTAGTTAGGTTGATTTGTCAGATCTAAACCGTACACTACACGTTATGTGCTAAACATGTAATTAAACACCGTTGTCAATGGTGACCTAACTACTAGATGGTAATTCTATATGGTCGCATTCCACAAGAACACATAATATAAATCCAAACACATAAATAGAGAATGAAAACAATAATTCGATTTGAAACATATAATTCCCAAATTAGATAGATGTCAACCAAAACTAGGGTTCATACATAAATGCTAAAAACTCAAGCTAATGGAAGTTTAGTTCATACTAATGGAAGAAAAAAAAGAAATTAAAAATTCAGAGGATGAAGAAGACATTATTGATGAACAGCTCCTTCCAGACTTCTTTTCTTGTGTTGTAAGCTTCCTATTAGCTTAAGGTTTCACCAAGGATGGTTTTCTAGTGTTAAGAGGCTGTATTTATAGTGTATAGGTTGACCTAATCATTTTCTTGAAGGAAAAGGTAAATATTGGGCTCCTAGCCCAACTCAAATTCGTAGCCCTAAAACATGGAATTACTCCAGTTTTTATTTTGGTCATATCAGCTTCAATACTCATCCGATTGATGCGTATGAGTAGTCGAAATTCATCGTCTCGGAAAGATCTCCAACGTTTCTCTTGGCCATTTCTCCAGATTCCACACCGATTTTAAAATATAAGCTGATTTGCGGTCGTAGGTGCAGGAATTCAGATTTAAGGCAGTTTTTCCATTTCCATATTTTTAGCTTTTACTTCCTTATCTTCAATTCCCATGTTTATCTTCTTTCATTTAGCTCTTGGAATCAACTTGGACTCTAATTAATTACCATATATCTCTAAAGCTTCACACTAAATAAATAATTAAACACAGTATGCTCTAAAAATAATAAATATTCAATTCAAGATCCAAAATAGGAAAGTGTACTAAATCATGTGAAAATCAACCTATAAACTAATAAATACGCCTAAAATGATGTCTTGGAAATAGATTTTATTATCACAAATGAGGAGACATCAAGACCCCCAACTCAAAATTGTATCGTCTCAATACACTAAAAGTAAAGAATAGTAGGGTAGTCAAATAAACAAGAAGAATAAGTCGGAGGAGAATAAGAACAAAACATAATGAATGATCCTAGAGCATAAAAATCTCATGTAGTAATGTTTAAGAAATAATGCACAAATATGCTTAATATACACATAATCAACAATCCATGAATTCAAGTCAAGATTAATTTCGCAATGCCGGAAGGAGAGGTTGATAACTTAGTTCGTGCTAATGGCTATAGGTTGCTCATAGGTCCTAATATAGCATCCAATGTCCCACTTACCTACTACCTAATAGCTCAATTGTTTCTCCACCAAGCAGTTAGAAATCCTAAGGTCTCTGGTTATAACGTGGCTTAGGGACGATATGGTATATTTGGATAAATAAAAGTGAGCTTTTGGCTCTCTCCTCACATTCCATCAACGAATCGCCCTAGAGCTTGAGTTTCCACTCGAAAATGTTCTCACTCAACCCAATTTTTTTGATGCTTTTGATGTGCATCCCCAATAATCCCAAATAAAACCTTTTATGATGATATATTAATTCCACTTTGCCGGTCCGAATATATATTCTTTTCCTATCGATTTTTTTTGTATAGCTATGACTCTCTTTGTAATGTTGAGATATCACACAATTTTTTCATATATATATATATATATTTTCTTTTTATTCCCTTGTTGGCAATTTTAGCTCGTAGCTTCTTTTCCATTCACTATTACCCCGGCAAAGGGTTACAATAATAACTTTTTCATCATCAATAAAATCACAATTATAATTCCCAAATCCCAATGTTCCCTAATGATGAAAAGCACCACCCCAAACTCAAGCTCTAAAAATAACTTGTTTCAGGTTTTGCGATTCGAGTGTGGGTCATATAGATAACTCCTACAAACTACGAGTATGGATTATAATGTGTTTAAATAAAAGGCTTTAGAAAAGCTCATAGGGGCTAAGACGGATAAATAATAACAATAATCAAAATAAAAATGGTGAGAAGGTATAAAAAGGCTTCAATATGAAAGAACTGCCTTATTCATTATTCTAACTACCAGATTTTGTTACTTTTTTACTAATATTTCATAGATAAACGGGTTTTCAACTAATTTCAAACCTCACGTTCTACACACAAAATAACTTTCCCTAAGTTTCAACATAACTTATTAGCATTTCTCATTAACTTTTCTATCTTTTATTTCTTGTTTTCATACATGCATACTACACATATTGGTAATATCTTTCAAAAACATACTACTTACTATCATTGACCTAATTAAAATCATGCTCAAATAGGTACATTCACATATTCTATGCTTATTTCAACCCAAATTTTTTTAATTTTATGCAAAAACAAAAACAAAAGGAAGATAAGGACAACGAATCCCCACCCGCCGTGTCCCCACGACTCGAAAAAGACTCAAGAAAGAAATAAAATTTAAAATAACTAAACTACCTAATGCATACAAGCTATCAAGAAAGAGAATTAGAATGGCGTACCCGACTGGCCATAGAGATCCATTATGTCCTCCTCTAAAGAAGATGGAAAAAAATAATTGTCAATATCCCGGTTCATTATTACATCTTCCAACTGTGAATTAATCTGTGTAATTTCAATCCAAAGTTCTCTGCTTTCTTCTTGTAAACGTTCAACTTCATGTTGTAATTTAAGAGCCCATGGGGGAATACAAGAATCATCTTTAGAGGAAGAAGTAGAAGAACCTTGATCATGAATCTTTGTCTTTTTCATAGGCCTTGCTGGTACAGACATTCTAGCAGTTAATCTCTTTGGTAGTGGTTGTGCTGGTGCCTTTTCCTTTGATTCTTTAGTAGCCTCATCAAGGTTGATAGGCTTTTCAATGGTGGCTCCAGGCAATTTTTTGTTCTTCCCTAGGATGGTTCACTTCCTCTTGTATTCGATAACATCAGATCTATTTGTCATGTTTGATTTTCCCACAACTCAAGTTATACCAAGGATGAATTAAAAGTTTAAGAGAAATTGGTGTAGCTTGAGGTTGTTGCTTGGAATTAATGAAAAGAGGGAGGTTTCTTGATAAATATTTGAAGAAATCTTGAATGCTTGATGTTCTTGATGGTGTTTAATGGTGTAGTGTGATGAATTTGATGAAGAAATTGTGTTTTTGGAGGATGGAGGAGAGAATTATTGATGTTGTTGTCTTAATTGTGGAGGTTTGTACAAGCTTCAAGGTCTATATATAGTGTTTGGGTCTAAAAATTTCGTGTAGAGGAGGCTAGGGTAAAGCTTGATAAGGTAAGAAGTAAAGTAGGATTTAATCTCTTCAAAACCGACCTAGCGTCGGTATACCGGTCAGATCACCGGCATACCGGTGATGGACGTATTTTCTTCTGGGCCTCTCGGCAATGAACCCGAAACTATACCCGAGGCCACGTGTTTTTCCTTCGCCGGCATACCGGCCCTAACCACCGGCATACCGGTGCTGTTTTTCGTCCAGGAGCAACTCTGGCAAAAACACGTGCCCACGGGTTCCAAGGCACAGGTTTTTTGGCGGAGTTTCTCCTGGACGAAAAACAGCATAGGTATGCCGGTGGTTAGGGCCGGTATGCCGGCGAAGGAAAAACACGTGGCCTCGGGTATAGTCTCAGGTTCATTGCCGAGAGGTCCAAGAAGAAAATATGTCCATCACCGGTATACCAGTGATATGACTGGTATACCGGCGCTAGGTCGGTTTTGAAGATATGAAATCCTACTTTCTTCTTACCTTATCAAACTTTACCCTAGCCTCCTCTACCCGAAATTTTTAGACCCAAACACTATATATAGACCTTGAAGCTTGTACAAACCTCAACAATTAACACAACAACATCAATAATTCTCTCCTCCATCCTCCATTAACACAATTTCTTCATCAAATTCATCACACTACACCATTAAACACCATCAAGAACATCAAGATTTCAAGATTTCTTCCAAGATTCATCAAGAAACCTCCCTCTTTTCATTAATTCCAAGCAACAACCTCAAGCTACACAAATTTCTCTTAAACTTTTAATTCATCCTTGGTATAACTTGAGTTGTGGGTAAATTAAACATGACAAATAGATCTGATTCTATGGAATACAAGAGGAAGTGTACTATCCTAGGGAAGAACGAAAAATTGCCTGGAGCCACCATTATAAGCCTATCAATCTTGATGAGGCTGCTGAAGAATCAAAAGAAAAGGCACCAGCACAACCACTACCAAAGAGATTAACTGCTAGAATGCATGTACCAGCAAGGCCTATGAAAAAGACAAAGATTCATGATCAAGGTTCTTCTACTTCTTCCTCTAAAGATGATTCTTGTATTCCCCCATGGGCTCTTAAATTACAGCATGAAGTTGAACGTTTACAAAAAGAAAACAGAGAACTTTGGATGGAAATTACATAGATTAATTCACATTTGGAAGATGTAACAATGAACCGGGATATTGACAATTATTTTTCTCCATCTTCTTCAGAGGAGGAGGACATAATGGATCTCTATGGCCAGCCGGGTACGCCACTCTAATTCTCTTTCTTAATAGCTTGTATTCATTAGGTAGTTTAGTTAGTTTAAATTTTATTTCTTTCTTGAGTCTTTTTCGGGTCGTGAGGACACGACTCACTTTTGAGTTGGGTGGGATTCGTTGTCCTCATCTTCCTTTTTTTTCTGGTTCCCTTGACTAACTTCTCTCGTTCTCGAGAATTCTCTCCCTACAAAGTTCAGCTTCTTCAGGATCTAGCAACACAAAACCTTTGTTTCCTAACGAATATGCTCTTGCCCTTGACTTGTCATTGAGTCCTCCGTAGTATTTGGTTAAAGAGTATTCTGGCAGATGATTTATGGTATGGACATCTCGCCTTCTTTTCATTAAATCGTAACCATGCTTCTCCCAAACTTTCTCCGTCTTCCTGTATAATCTGTTCAAGCTCCAACATATCTTTTAATCGTTTACTAACCGGATAGAATCGGTCTATGAATCTTGCTTGAAGCTTGTCTCAATCTGGAAAGACATGAGGATATTGGGTATCGTACCAATTGCTTGCACCTACGGTCAAGAAGAACTGGAACATAACGTAGTACATCTGCTCCTTAGTAACTCCTCTTACGATATAAGCATCACAAATCTGCATGAATTTCTGGATATATCAGATCGGATCTTGTTGTGTAGCACCGCTAAATAGTCCATGATTTGCAAACTGCACTAACATCCCTAGATCTGGCCTAAATTTAGCGGCTTGGATTTCTGGAGTGCGAATTCCGCGTGGTTGCACTCTAAACGTGATGGATAACTCAAGTCTCCTTTGATTCTCCATCTGTAACTATCTATAAAACAAAAACTAAAAAGACAAAAGCGTAAAACAGAACTAAAGGAAATAAAAGCACAAGATATATGCACAAGGACTGACGATGTAGTCCCCGGCAGCGGTGCCAAAAACTTGGTATCGACTAGGGTGTGATAAAAATAGAATATAAATAAGAGCAATTAATCACCTTAATCTAGCACGGTTCTGCAAGTATACATATCGTATGCAAGTTTTAATAAATAAGTAAGATTCGTTCCGCAGAAACTACAAAGGTTAGGGGAATCTTATGCAAAAATCAAGTGCAAGTATTAAAAGATAGAACAAATAAAATGCAGAAAAAGTCAAGACAAATAGATTTTTATTTGGTTTTCAATTAACTAAATTAAACTAATAAAGTAAAGACAAAAATTTAAATGCAAGAGAAGAAGTTAGTATGAGAGTTTAGCTTGAGTAAATAGCATGTAATCCCCACTAGTTTTACCGTTCTAAACATGTAAGGGTGAATTATGTAGTATTTCAATAATCGGTTCCAATTGCGCTAGGTAGTTTTAAATAGGGTTTACCTATGTCAATAAGGAGTCCTACGCAAACTGTTCCTGCAATTGGTAAAATAGCAATACACTAAATCATGGTGATTATCTAGTTAGGTTGATTTGTCAGATCTAAACCGTACACTAGACGTTATGTTCTAAACATGTAATTAAACACCGTTGTCAATGGTGACCTAACTACTAGATGGTAATTCTATATGGTCGCGATCCACAATAACACAGTATATAAATCCAAACACATAAACTGAGAATGAAAACAATAATTCGATTTAAAACATATACTTTTCAAATTAGATAGATGTCAACCAAAACTAGTATTCATACATATATGCTAAAAACTGAAGCTAATGGAAATTTTGTTCATACTAATGGAAGAAATGAAAGAAATTACAAATTCAGAGGTTGAAGAAGACATTATTGATGAACAGCTCCTTCCAGACTTCTTTTCTTGTGTTGTAAGCTTCCTCTTGGCTTAAGGTTTCACCAAGGATGATTTTCTAGTGTTAAGAGGCTGTAATTATAGTGTATAGGTTGACCTAATCATTTTCTTGAAGGAAAAGGTAAATATTGGGCTCCTAGCCCAACTCAAATTCGTAGCCCAAAAATATGGAATCAGCCCCGTTTTTGTTTTGGTCCTATGAGGTTCAATACTCATCCGATTGACGCATATGAGTAGTTGAAATTTATTGAATCGGAAAGATATCCAGCTTTTCTTTTGAGCGTTTCTCCATATTCCTCACCGATTTGAAGATATAAGCTGATTTGTGGTCGTAGGTGCAGGAATTCCGATTTAAGACAGCTTTTCCTTTTCCATATTTTTAGCTTTTACTTCCTTATCTTCAATTCCCATGTTTATCTTCTTTCCTTTAGCTCTTGGAATCAACTTGGACTCTAATTAATTACCATATATCTCTGAAGTTTCACACTAAATAAACAATTAAACTCATTATGCTCTAAAAATAATAAATAATTAATTCAAGATCCAAATTAGGAAAGTGTATTAAATCATGTGAAAATCGACCTATAAACTGATAAATACGCCTAAAATAATGTCACAGAAATAGATTTTATTATCTCAAATAAGGAGACATCAACATTTATGAGAGTAACTCAAGCTCTAGGCTATTTGTTGATGGCTAGCAAGGAGAGAGCAAAAAGATCACTATATATTACAACCTTAAATACCTTATGATTACAACCTTAAATACCGTCCATAAGCCTTTATTACAACCTTAAATACCTTATGATTCTTAACTATGTGATCTAGAAGCGGTTGAACTAATAGAGAGTAGTTAGATGGGCCATTAAAGACTATGTTAGTGTTGATGAACTCTCTATAGCCTCCATGTCAAACTAAGAAAAAGAACTTCTCCTTCGTGCATTGCAAAACTAATTTTATTTTGGAATTAAACCGTTTTGATTGTTTATATGATAAGTATACTATTACTAATTAGTTTGTAAATATTAATACCTGAAACCTGCTAAGTAGTTTCTTTAGAATTATTCTGTACATTCACCTTCTTTTGTGCTTAATTGACTTAGCTGATATTTTAGGGACTTCCATATGTTCTTATTTCTTATTGTATAGGAATATTACAACTTTGAGTTGGGCGTCTTGATGTCTCCTTATTTGTGATGTATTATTCTATATGTGAGACATCATTTTAGGTGTATTATGTGCTTTATTTAGGAATTATTCCTTATTACTTGATATATTCCTGTTTCTTACCTTATTTTGGAGAATTATTACTTTTAGAGCATTTTTAGTGTAATTTGTGTGGTAATGTGAAACTCTTAAATAAATTTATTTAATTAAATGCCAAATAAATGTCAAGGAGTTAAGAAAAGAAGATCCAAGGTGAAATAAAGAACTAAAAGGAAACAAAGTTGAACTAGGAAAGGTTAAGTTTCCAAATAAATCGGTCATGTTGTAAAGTCGTCCATTGTTTTGAAGACTACAAAAAATATAGTACGTATATGAAGGAGATATGACTAAAACAGTGAACAATGTTTATCTTGTCCTATATTATAGGAAACGAAATTGAAATGGATTTGAACTCCTGTACTTGGTCTCTACTCCAAGATTTCGACCTAACACCTATATATAGCAGCTCATAACCTTAGAAAATCATCCATTGGCTGCCTAAACTTTATATACATACATAAATGATCATAGAGTCAATTTATTTAAGAGTTGTATTATGCATAATTTATCTTTTTGGATTGTAATCTGAATCTGGGAGATTAGTATATAATTAATTTGGTTCTTAATTTCCATTGACTATATTCTTGTGCTTGTTTACTATATTTGGCATCCCGAATCAAGGGTAGGTTTTAGTAATTAGGCTATTCACTATTGGCGGTGATCACCCAGAAGGGGTGTTTAAATACAGAATTAGAATATAGACGTGTGGTATTCGTTATTGATCTCGATGGGCTTGACTAACCGCGTAGCTAATTGGGTAATTTCTTAATCATCGGAAGGTAGCTTATAATCACCCTGACGGAGTTTGTAATAATTTAGGATAGCTCCAAAGTATACTCTGACGGGAGTTAGGATATAACAGAGACCCGACTATTATTAAATTTCTTATGCACCCTTATTCTCAGTAATCATAAATTTAATAGGATAAGGTCATACTTGTATCTCGTTATCAAGTTTGCATAATTGTTTATTTTTATTTTATTATTATTTGATTAGAAAATGGAATACCTCACTTGTCTTTATAATCACAACATTTAAAACTATCTATTCTAATATTGAACACGAAGTTGAAATAACTCCTGAAATCCCTGTGGACACGCATTTCCGAATTTACTTATCTTTTACTTGGAACGACCCGTACATCTGCGGTTAATTTCTCCTCTCTTTTAGTATTGATTTTTATAACACTCTAGGAGCGACCACCTTATTATTAACTCCTTCACAAAAATTAACTTTAATTTCCCTCCTCCTATTTATTTTCTTTCGCTTATCCGATATACCTTAACATCGAGAGTATATCTCATCCTCCTGAATTATCAAACCTTTGCCATGGTGATCGCGTTTCTCTCAAATATTCCTATCTCCTGTGAAATTATTAGTCCTACTATTGTTGCTCCCTTTATTAGCTTCTTGTTCTGTGATAGTTTTAAACACATTGAGTCTGCATGCACGTTGCGTATGTCTCTCCTTAATTCATTTGCATTAATACTCCAATTGAATAGATTATGGTGATCCTATGCACTGTCAAAACTATGGTCTCTATTCTCCATCATGTGTCGAGTTCCAAGATTTTTTGTGTAACCATATCCTCCAAGGTCAACATCTTGGTTATACCTTATGACAATTCCTCCGCTATTTATATTACTCACTTCTTTCTGGATATTAGCGCTCCTATCGCATTTGTCACTAGAAGCTTAAAACAAGAATTTACCATCAACAATAAAGCTGTAAACCATAGATAGGATTAAAGGGTATGAATTTCGAAATATTGTTAATACTTTACGTAAATTTCCTTCTTTCATCAATATTCTCAATGTTTTTATCACTTATAACCTTGCACTCAATGTATTAATGTCCAATGCGTCCACACCTGAAGGACATAGAGCATGTGTTTTTGTACTAAAACATAACCCAACCAGCTTCCTCTTCTTGAAGAAGATATATACCTGGTGGGAGTGGATGATTGACGTTGATTTAACACAGCACCTTAAAACATGTATATCAACAATAGGAACATCTAGAAATTCTATCGCCTCAATTTTTTTTAAAAAAACCTTTATTGTTCAGATGGTGTTGGGGTTGTTAAGTATTAATGCTAATCCCTTGATTTGAACCCAAATGGAATAGTATTAAATGGGTATATCCTGAGATTTCATTATTTGTGGCCAAAGCGTCATACTTAAATGCAATGTGAGGAAGATACATGGTCTCATTTCCTATATTCGCTTGCACTCTGTTTTGTCGAAAATGTCTAGTTTAAACGTATTTTTGTTATCTTTTTATGACAACTCAATTTTAACTCCCCCACTAAACTTTGGTTTCTCCAATCACATTTTGAATAATAATAGTTTCCTCCCTTAAAGTGTCTATCAAACGAGTTTTAATGCCTACGTTGATGACATCAAGTTTCTACACGTTGTGTTCGTTCAACAGAATTATGGGGAGCATGTGCCAATGTTATTTTCCATGAAAGGAAAACGATTCAAAAGAACTGACTCAAAAAAAATAAAAATATATTAAGGTCGAAAAGATACGAGTAATGATGAGATTTAGTGTAACAGCTCAGTCTAGAGAATTTTTGGGTATAGAAAGGTAAGGAAATGAAGTACCGGTGGAGGGATTTAAGAGGGACACGTTGCCTGCATAGTGGAGTAACTAAGACATATAAAAATGATATATATCATACAACGAGGTGAAACCTAAAAAATGTTGATGTGCTTGAGTCTCTTCGCCTTCCAAGGGTGATTATCAGAAAATTCATAACTCCTATTATATATCTGAAGAAAAAAAATAAGTTCTTAGTCATAGGGCAACGAAACGGAAAATCCTAGCATAACAAAAACCATACAAATCCATATATATTTCAGACACCATAAGGAAATATATTAGAAAAATTTCCACAAACCAATGTTTGTCATCATTCCCCAAAGCTGTATAGCTATATTTGTAAACAACGTTCTAATTAAAAGCGAAAACATCTTCTTAGGAAAAATATAAATAACACTCTTCATTATTACTCTAAACTCTTCCATACAAGGATATAAAGGTAAAATATATAGCATACAAAGAAAATAACATCAATAACTTCACACAATATTCAGAAAGTGCTTCGATAATAAAATAATTCCTATTCCCATCACATGCAATGATCATAGAAAAGATCATCTAGAAATAAAAGACCAATAAGCAAGTATTAACTCATCAAAATATGCCTTAATAGTTCCATATGATGAGGATCTCATCTCACTATTTGTTGGGTAAATCAGAGGAGAAAACTTCGCTGGAAAGTTTTCTAAAAACGGGGAAGAAAAGTCAATGTTTGAAACTGTGGGAAGACATGACCACTCACACCATATAATTTTCTCAAACTTTGAAAAAAAATGAGATATAAAAATTCAAATTTATTTCTTCACACTCAACCACTATACTACAGTTTTTTGATTTTTTTATTTTGCAACAAATATCCATTTGCCACAACTCCTAGAGATGGAATTATAAGCTGTAACATACAAGGTCAAACTCATCTCTTCACACAAAACCTCTATGTCATGCGTAGTGCTAACTAGTGAATTATTACATATTAAAACTAACAAGCGTTAACAAAATTAAATTACAGAAAAAACAAGCTAATTAGCCTGGTAAATCCCTATATTAAACAACTTGGAGTTACAACATTCAACGATCTACTTACTAGAGGAAGACTAAACATATTTAGATAATTACTAAATGACCATTGTAATTGACACAATTCATATCACACATATCCAGATTCATATCACTTGCCCATGATAAAGAGTGTAGGAGAATTCTACTTGATTCTTTTAGTAAAATAGCACAAACATAAAAAATTTGCACAACAATAAGCTGCAATATTTTTAAGAACAATTTAATTCAAAATTATGGAAATTACCCCCATTGTTTTGAAAACCATCAGTGACATATAGTAAAAAAAATTCATTACAATAAGGGATTATAACACAAAAATTATACTTTATATGCAATTAGAAAATAATATTACACATATAAAGAGTTACATATAAACTCATACATTACCTCTGCATCAAACTGAAGGGCCTTTACATATTTCATATCTATTTTGCAGATTAGAAGCTTATCACAATCAACATCTATTATGAAAATCAAGGACAGAATGAATTTCAATAAATTTGTTGACTTTTATAAAAATCATACCTTTAGTTGAAAAAATCAAGCTCTGCAACACAATCGCGGTTTTATGGATAGAGTACTTTTCAAGTAGAATTTCAAAAATAACTGATAGAATGCAGTCAACTATATAATCTTAAATTCTATTTGTATTCCCTCTTTTATTGAACTCTAAGTGAAAGTACAAGGGGAAAGGTAATCCCTAAAAGAAATACATAGGTAAATCTGGAAAATTGCACACTATTGTGCTTATGCTTCAAAGGCTCAAAGGCTATAAGGGATCACAAGTATCGAAGGATCTTGTTTTGTCATATGTCTAATTGAGAGAACTGAATTTTGTTTTCGATCTTGTGGCGATAACAGCAATGATGGCGAGCCAAACTTAAACTTGTATAAATCTGACTCATTAAGCTGGTGAACTATCTAGTAAGAGTTATTTTTAGAGTTCGTTAACAAGTTTGATAGATATATTCAATTGAAATTATCAATATATATACAAAAAGTCAAAACTACGTAAAAGTTTTGTATATTTAATTAATCATAACTAAAATATTCTATATCTAATATGTATTTTGTTCCTTCACCTCAATGAATTAATGTGTTGCATATTAGTTTTACTTATCTTGATTTTAAATCACCAAAAATTCTCAAATTAAAATGAAATATATATCACAGAAAAATAAATGAGTCTTAAAGGAGTCTTAAATGAACAATAGCGAACGGAGCTCAAACTTGGAAAAAATATTAACGAACCAAGACCAAGCTTGAATATTGAGACTCGTTTCAACCAAGATCAATATCACAAAAATATTACTAAATCGACTTCAAGATATCTAAAGTCTGGCTTGTCTTGGTTCGTTTGTAACCCTACGCATGATAGTCATATTCATGGGAAGCCGCGTAAATTATCAAGGTAAGAATTATCAAGTAAACTTTTATTAACCTCGTCCTCCATAAACAAAGTATCAGCATAATCCACCAAATCAGTACTCGAGTGGACCCGTCTTTGGGAACCAAGCTCTTCAACAAATGCCTATTATCCATACAAAGATATAGCTCAGAGACGCTTCCAACCCATTCAAAAGAAAGTGTAAGTGAGTTGACAAAGACCCTTAGGGAGTTTATCTAAGGTTCAATGGATAGAATGATACAAAGTGAAGCAAAGTCGAATCTATCGGTAAAAAAATTTCAACAACAAAATTAAGTCATCCAACAAACACTAACACATATCAATGAGACTCTTCAAAAACTTAAACAATGTCAACTCATGCAACAAACACAAGATATTAATGTTGAGGTCAAGTTACTTCAGAATGGGGATGAAAATGCAAATTGGAACAATAAAAATATAAGTCCATTGGTCTTAGAAGTGGAATGATTGTAGCATCACCTAAGATTGTGCCTAATGAAGACACAGTAAAAGTACAAATGAGACCGAGCGTAGATCCTCCACCCCTATAAATTCATACACCAACACCTTTTCCATCTAAGGCCACCGAGATTAATGATACTCTGATGACAAGAAATTCAACGAGATGTTGAGTCAACTCAAGATCAAATTTTCCTTACTCGAAGACATCAGGAAATATCCTACATGGAGACACTCTCCAATAAGAAAGAATTGCAATGTTTTAGACCGCGGTGCAACCTAAAGAGATATCCGCAAAGGTACAAAGGAAGTTGCCACATGAATTCAAAGATCTAGAAGGTTTCAACCTTCCAATCAATATTGGTGGTGTTTTAAACGGTAACGAGTTATGTGACATGGAAGCGAGTGTGAAATTTATAGCCATGAGTGTGTTTGATGGGCTGGGAATTGGAGAAGCAAAGTCAACCTACGTAACATTGAAATTGTTAGATTATACATAAACGTACCATTGGAGAGTGATCAAGTAATTATTGGTGCAAATAGGTTCTTACATTATACTTACTGTCATCATTATACTCGATTACGATGTAGGCAAGAACACTCGGTGTCCATTTTGGACATTGGGCACAAATTTATTAGAGTGTACTATGGTTCAGTTACATTGAGTATCAAGGACCAATCCCAAACGCTTTAAAGTTTGGGAAAGTTAAATTAAGAGAAAGGCAAAGAAAGTATCAGTGGTCCAGACGGTGATAAAAAAACATCAACCGCGAAGACCCAAGTGAAACCGTGTGGGATAAGAAAGAAGACGAGTTTGGGTTGGGAGATGAAGTGGCTCTTACAATCTTTCGTCCTCGGAAAGAGACCACGAAAATACAAAACTACTTGGACTGGGCAATTCAAAATCACAAGAATCTTTCTCAGACACTATGATCGAGGTACGAGAAAATAAGAGTTTCAAGTTCCACGAGTAGTCGTGTACGATATTTATGAGACTACATCAAGAAGTGTACCTAAGCTAACCATGTCAAACTTTGAACGACATTAAACAAAAGTGAATGTGGGAGACAACCCATATTTTATGTGTTTTATTATATTTCATAACTTAATATGCTTTAGTTTTGATAGTTATTTTTATCTAATTAGTGCATATTACGCATAATGAGAAGGATAGGATTTTTTGGTTAATGACCAAGTAATTATAGTAGATGTTTGAGATAAAAAATAGAGGGGCTCTGGAAAAATTGGATCCTCTATTTGAAAATCCGAGTGTTTTGGAGGGTCATGAGCAATTATTTCGATAAAAATGAAAAATAATTAAGATGTTCCTATTTTTTGTTGAAAATTTAGGGGAAAAAAAGAAAAAATAGATATATGCATGATCTGCACAGACCGGACAGACAGAAGTGCGCATAGAGCACCAGATATATTTATCTTTTTTCTGCCAAGAGGTAGTAAAGGAATCTGGGTGGACCGCTTTTTTTATCCGACACAACTGGATTTTTTATTCGGCCAAACTGGATCCAATGCTTTTCTGTTTCGAAAAAAAAAGTTGAAATATTTCAAAAGGGCATAAATTTGTTCTTGAGTATTAAAACTTACTTTTTCTCCAGCTTAAATCGCATATTTTTTCGAGATCTATCCAGTAACACAAATTAAACATCTATAGGAACTATCAGAAAAGTTATGGCCAATTCATTGAGATTCTGTATGTTGCATCAACTTCAGAATTAAATTGATAATGATTAGTTAAGATTTTTATGGAGATATTAGTATCGATAGATATCTAGATAAGTCTAGTTTCTAATGACACAAACCACACCTAATTAGGATATCAAATGTAAATGCTATGATTATTACAATGAAGTACAATGCTAAAAATAAAGGGTTTCCTCAAATTTGCATGTTCCTTTAGATCTAAATTAACCCACAAGGCCGAGGAACTCCACAAGAGCGTATCATGGATCGAGAATATCAAACCCTAACTTGGGCATTGAACGATTCTCGTGAAGGTAAATACTCTTTACTCTCTCGTTAGTATTTTTTATATTATATGTTGATGTGTATATTCTTAAGTATTTACCTCTCTTTGAATCTTTTCCAAATCTTGGGGACATAAATCATCGTTGAGTTGGGGGTGTGGTGGTACTAGTTGCCCTCGTCACCTTTTTATGTAATTACGTTTTTTAAGAAAAAACAAAAAAACTTTTTTATTAGAAATGAAATAAAAAAAATATGAAAATGAATTAGATTATGAAAATAAATGTTGAACTAATAATGTCCAATTATAAAGAATTTATATAGAAGTTAATAATTGATAAAAGGTACTTGTTTTTTTAAATTTTCTATTTTTGTTCTCGAACACTCGTATGTAAACACGATATGGTAGAAAAATTGATTAGTGATAAATGCATATAACAGTGCACATAATGACCTAGAAACTAAGTAAAAACTGTGTAGGTGTGTGGAACATGAGATCAAACCTAATAGAAAACCTTCTTCCTTTGAAACTTTGATGTGAATATATAATTAGATCACATAGTTAGGGAAATAATTAGGGAAGTTCTTTGTTAGCCACTTGTTCCCTCTAGGTGTATGACCAAATGAAACTGCATTATTTGTTTTAGCCCCTCCGAGACTAAGCCTAATATTCGTTTGCCCTTATTATAAGCCAATTACCCTGAGTGTATATCACTTTACCATATGACCATCACTCGAGTAACACTTCAATCAACTTTTAAAATTTATGATAAATAATTGGTGAGAATTATAATCATGAATATTATGCTCAAGATATTCTTTCGAGTGTACACCACGTGAGAAAAAACAAGTCTCAGATTGGAGTTGTATTGAAGTAATTATGGAATTTTTACTAACGAGCCCAAAAACTGTCCAAATGTGGAAGAAAACAGTGGGTCACTCTTGACTCACCTAAATTGTCTATATTGAGTTAAAACGTGGTTGGGGACTATATATAGGGTGATTGACCTATGCGATCTTAGAGTTAGAGGTTATTCCATATAAGTAACATGAAACTAGATTCTTCTTTAGATAGACCATTACTCAATCTTATGAATGACAAAATACTAAAATAACCTCATATGAAACAAAAATCATATAAAGACAAAAAACAAGTGACTCTGGCCACCACTCACCAACCACCGTTAGTGCCACCACTAGTGATACTTATAGAAAAAACAATGAGTATAAAAAAACAACATTGAGTATCAGAAAAAAGAATGAGTATTGGAGAAATTTCAATGGGTATCGTAAAGAAAGACGGGGTATCAGGGGGAATTCTCTGAATATCGTAATATTTACAACAAAAAGAAACACTACCTATGGCCATAAAATCATTAAAGGCCATAAAAATCCATAAATTAACAAGTTGGGTTAGCTCAACTGTCCAGAACCTTGCTATTTCTTCAGCGCTAAAGGGAAGGTCCATAGTTTGACTCACCTCCCTAACGGGTGTAAAGTGAGAGGTACAAAGCTCGAACCCCTCCCTGATCATGGGTTACCTAGTTCTGATTTACAATGTAAATATACATTGGAGACATGTATATCTCCTTTAGCTTAGTCGGGTGCGCGCAAGTTAGACCGGATCACCCATGTAACCAAAAAAAATCCATAAATTATATTTTATTATATTTTACAACAATAAATCACTACTATTCGAATAAGGAAAAGAAAAACAATATACACTAAAAGCTAATGAATACTACACACTAATAAGGCAAAAAATGTAATTAACTTTTGAAAAGAAAAAATGAAAAAATAAAACACAAGTTATGTTTCATGGTTAAAAAAAATTAAAATTCAAAATCATTTCTTTAAATAGCCCGTGAATTGACGCCTAAACAAAAAAATGCTCAAACTTTCTCTTTGAATCTTCATGGATTTACGGCTAAAAAAGGTTAAAACTCATCCCCTCTTATCACCA
This sequence comes from Nemophila menziesii, assembly GCA_029959085.1. Classification (NCBI taxonomy): domain Eukaryota; kingdom Viridiplantae; phylum Streptophyta; class Magnoliopsida; order Boraginales; family Hydrophyllaceae; genus Nemophila; species Nemophila menziesii. The sequence goes on from JARWIR010000044.1 coordinate 2,906,380, forward strand.
TGATTTACAAATAAATAAAAATGAAAAGGTTAAACTCATTTATTTTAATCATCATTGCCAAATAAAAAGGGATTAAAACTTTTGATCTTGTAATGGATTTTATTTATGTGTGTCTTAATTTATCCAATTATTTTTGTCTTTTGTAATCCATAAGAGTAATTCTATTACATCCCTTTTTGATTCGCCCCTCTATCACCCTCTATGTCATTTTGAAACAAAATGATTAGTATTTAAAACCTTCACAAGATGATATAAGAGTGAAGTAATATGGGATGATTTTTAATCAGACATGAATTAGAGAATTTGATATCACTCATCTAAGCCCCTTTCCTGAATTGGATAATATAATATGTGTATTATATGAGTAATACACTCAACTGGATTGTTTTTTATACATCAGAAATCAATTACCAGGCTGTTACTCTTAAATAACCCCAAGAGAGTAATATTATGGATGAAGAGAATAATGTTTTATTTTACTTGTTTTAGTAGTTAAAATGGTTAATATTATGTAAGAAAAGAAGTTGAAATAATAAAAAAGTGTATCAATAATAAAGAGTCACGTGTAATTAAATCTTAATTAAAAATGGATATAATGGAAGTTTTACCAATGCATAACAAGGTTTACAGGATATTAGCATATTTTTTGGGTTCAAGGGAGGATTAAACAAAATTTAATAAGTACGAAAGATGTATCATGTATTCACAAATGTTTTAATTTGTTATATTGTGGAGCATAACATCAAGATTCATTTATAAAATCCAATAAAATTGATGAACAAAAATGAAAATGATTAACTCTAAATAATGTTAAGGATATAGTTTCCAAAAAAAGAGAAAATGAATAATGATCAAATTTATTTTTTAAGTACTTAAATGATAATTAATATTTACCTTTTTAGTACGAATACAAGTTATTGTTTATCTCAAAAGTAACATAAACATACTCATTAGATACTAGATAGAAGAATTATTAATTGTGTGACCCTTGTGTAAAAAAAGTATACACTCTCCTTTACTTTTTTAACCCACTACTTCCACTACTTTTTTTTGATAAAAAATCTCCCATACTTCTCTTAACCATTGTTTTTATATAACCCATCTCTACCTATCACAGATTACATTCAAGACCAACAAATAATACATTTGAGAAATTAATTTGTTTTATCATGAGTAAAGATAATGAGTTTATTTTCATGACAATACGGTGATATTCAACTCAATATTAGTGTCATTTGGTAGCTTTATTGTAAACTTGGGTAATTTATTTGTTGTTATTTTGATTATTTTGTTTAATTTATTGTATCACAATCAATGTATTTTGTAAATACGTGGTTTATTTGTTTCTTTTAATTCTCAAATCTATTGCACTGTTGATCTTTGTACTTATTTTTGATGACTTATTAAGTTGTGATCTTTTTAATGTAGGGTTAATTAAATCTTTGGATGAAATTATATCGGATCCTTGAAATGGAAGATAACTTTTAATATCTGCTGAATCCAACCTTAAATATTTTATGTTCCAACAATAATGAGAATTATTTGAGTTCAAGTATCCAGCCATGTGACTAATTGGATGTTCGGTATGGAGAGTTTGAAGAAAAAGCATTCACATGTTGAATTGTATAAAGTAAGTATAAAGGTTCATTAACAACCAATTAATGATTGTTATTACGTAGATGATCTCAATGCAAAGAAGCAGATACGTTTATATGTATACATCACTAACAATGTTGTATGGATTATCACCTACAACTAAAATTGACATTATTTGTTTTAAATGTTTTTTGGGAAATAATGTATAGTAAAGGTTCCAAAGAAAACAACCAAACGATCTCTTTAATTACTTTATGATTGAAATTGATCAAATAGAAAACATGTTTTTTATCTATTGAGACTGGTGGTATTGGTAATAAATTTTATGTGGTTTCACTTCAATGGAGTTTTAGGTTGTTGATTGATGTACAAAGTAGAGAGAAAATTACCTAAAGGTGAAAAAAGTACATAGGTGTTGTCTGCATTTAGAAGTTGTCTAGAGTGTAAAAATACAAGAGAATGCAATGATTTTACTTATATTATAGTTCTGGTGTTGCAATTTATACTTTTAATTAGACTTATAATTTGAGACCTATCAGTAGCTCTCTTCTAAAATTTATTTTCGTATGGCATGTAGGGTGATTCGTAAAATTTCCTATCATTGTCACAACACCATAAAAGATATTATATTTGGTCAATCTACACTCCACGTATATGATCTTCATTTGTTTCACTTTTTCACAACTTGAGATCTACCCAATGGGTAAAATAAAAACTACTATAGTTTCTCACATATTAAGAGCCAACTTAGCAAATCATTGGTTAGCATAATATGCGTGATCATGAAATTAAGAGTAAGATAAGCATATTAAGGGGATGTAAAATGATGGACATTGAGGATCAAACATTGTAATCATGAGCCAATATATAAGGAATATCCAAAATCTGCATCTTATACAATGATATGTGTCTTCATATGGAGTAGTGAAATACAACAAAGAAAATAAGTTAAATATTAAGATATTTTCATCAACATAAATATAAGATCATCTTATTCCTCATATTGGAAAGATAGACTTCTTAGAAATATACGAGAAAAGATTAACTAATTTTTTTCAGTCATCCCTCCAGACTTTGTCCATCACGTTTGTTCTTATAATAAAGTATTATGGTTTTTATATTATGACTCATGTGGGCGTAAACATGGAACATATGATATTGCGATTACAAAATCATTATTTATTGTTACTATGATCGAAAGGTTCTTAAGAAAATAAAGTAAGGATTACAACTATAAAACTACTATAGAAATTAATATGTTCACACCGGTCTTGTGAAACCATATTTTTTCAAGCTTGCCAACTATTCCAAAAATTGTATGGTATTTCATAAGTTTCCTGGAAAAATTAACAAATTGGATGAATTTAAGTTTTTTAGACAAATTGGAGTAATTTTATATAATACCTCTATGGGTGCTAGGGATTGCAGTGGTTACGATTTTAATCCGAAACCGACGGATTACCGAAAAGAATAAAAACCGATTATGTAACCGTGGTTAAATCAGTTAGGGTTTGGTTTTAAAAAGTGAAACCGATGGTTAAAACCGTTAGATTGTGGTTTTAGATTAAAAAAAACCCGAAAACCCGAAAATCCGTTTTATGTATATATATATATGTATAGATATGGTTTTATTTTACCTACTAAAGGATAAAATCCATGTATTGATATATTTGAAGTCCATATTTATTATATTTTTTTAATTTGTAATTACCAAAATGTCAAAAGTCTCAACCCAAATATAGATAAGGATGGAAATGGTTATGGTTTAAAATCAAAATCGATGAAAATTTGAACCGATTAAAAATCAATTATGCAACCATGGATAAAATCGTTAGGTTATGGTTCTGAAAAATGTAACCGATAGTTAAATCCTTTAGGTTAAAATTTTAGATAAAGATAAAACTGAATAACCAAAAACCCATTTATTGTCATCTATTTTTGTATATATTATAGTAATATAGATAAAAAAAGTATTTTCATATCTCAAAACTAAAATCTAAATATTAGAATTAACAAAAACAAGTAACAAAAACGTTAGTTAATTAAAGATCAGCATAATATTTTATATATTCGAGATTTTTCATGTATTTGTGATCTTGTTTCAATATTTTCAATATATTTAGAGAGTTATAGTTTGGCATGTCACAAGAGTGAGGCGAGGTTAGGAATCCTACTGCGAGAGGGAAGCCTCGCGAGCCGGGTTATGGTTAAAATCCGAAAAACCGTTTAAAAAACCGAATCCAAATTATTAGGATATGGTTTCGAAAAGTAAGTCCGATGGTTAAATCCGTTAGGGTTTGGTTATTGATAAAATAAATGGATATGCACATGGTTTTGGATTTTTTTGCAATATTGCCATCCCTAATGGGTTCTAACTAGAACAATTGTTTCACGCGAGTCAGGAATCCGAATATACCATTTAATATCAACATTTCCAAGTTCCTCGCAGTCCACAAAAGAAGCCAAACGGAGGGTCCTCCTAATGATCTAATGTATGAGGAGGAGAACGTTTAGAATTTATTTAGCTTACTTTATTTTGTACCCCTTGAAGGCCTTCCATGTGTATGATTCCTATCGTTTTTGATATCCTTAGCGTTGTAATTACCTTCCATGAATATTATGAATTTAACTATCTTATCATATTTCTCAAGGTTTTGTCATTATTTTATTTTTCTGAAATTTAGCTTATGTGTTTCACTCATTATTAAAACTAATGTTACCCTTCCATTGAGATCAAATGACTTGTCATTTTTCCTCCTCGGATACAAACATGAAATGTTTATACATTTTAACTTTTCTTTTTTAATCTTTTGTAAAATATCAATTAGTTGGATTTGATGGATCTTAATTAACCATTTATGACCCCCTCTGTTTGCATGTCTAAGTGGGGCTATGTTGTCCAACTGAGTTGTAATTATAATTTTTTGATCAAGGACACAAATTATGTATTCCTCTTTTTTAATACAAATATGTCTGTTTTGATCTTTATAGACATCATTTATTTTAATTTTAACAAATTTATCCATGCATTACATATGATCGAATACCAGTTATACTGGTTCATACTAATATTTAGAATTTTAAATAAGACTAGTTTTATAAGAGATTGATGGTTGTCAATTTCATATTTTTTTTCTTTTATTGTTTCTTGAAGTGTTTCTTTTTTACTTTTTTTTGTTCTAAAATACTTTCAATTTATTTTTCACTAAAATAATCAATTAATTGTAAGATTATTCCTAAATAATTTTTGTCCATTTTACAAGATGTTAAATTATCTGATAATCTTATTATTATGTGTTGCTAATAAGAGATAGTTGTATTGATATTATAATTGAAGCTCGAGTTTCCCTAGTGAAAGATTTGAAAATATAATAGTATATTTTTCTCATATTTTTTTTAAAAAATAGAAAAAATTTCATTGCAAGAGTCGAGCTTTGATAATTCTGATATTTCGCATCTATACTTAATTTATGTTTATATTACATAAAAAATAGTGCCTTCAAGATCTGTCAAGTATATATATACATGAATCTGATATAATAAAATTTTAATGAACCATATATCAAAATTAAAATCTATTTGTCTTTGGAGACTCATTATACTCAATATACTTACAGTTATCCGACATTTATTGTACAATTCGAAAGTCAATATACTTATAACCTCATGCTAAAACAGTTATCCGACATTTCCTTGCCATACTTACAGTTTTTCCATCAAAATTAAATATCATTTGATGATTTTCCAGAACAAATAATAATAACATAGTAAAAAAAATGTAATCATATGGAGTAGTGGAATACAACGAAGAAATGAAGTTAAATATCAAGATATTATCATCAACATAAATCTACGACCATCTTATTCCTCTAATTGGCATGATAGACTTCTTGAAAAACATACATGCAAGATATTATGGTTTTTATATTACTCACGTGGCCTTAAACATGGAACGCATGAAATTATAGTTACAAAATCATTATTTATTGTTACTATGAGTTAAATATTGTTAGCAAAATAATGTAACGATTACTATTATAAACTACAGTAGAAATTAATATGTTCAAACCCGTCTTGTGAAGCCATATATTCTTCAAGCTAGTAGCCAACGATTTCCTAAATATGTATGGTACTTCACACGTTTCCTGGAAAAATTAACAAATTAGATGAATTAATTTTTTTAGACAAATTGGAGTAATTTAATATAATAGCTCTTTAGGTGATAACTGGAATTACTGTTTCACTCAAGTCACGAATCGGATATACCATTTAACATTAAAATTTTCTAAGTTCCTCACAAATCCACGAATAAAGCCAAATAGAGGGTCCTCCTGAGTAGGGATGGCAACGGTTAGGTTTGTTACAAAAATATATAAAAGCATAACCTTAAATTTTTTTAATAAAAATTATAACCTAATGGTTTTAAGTTAAACTTTATAAAATTATTTTTCGGTTTCTTTTTTTTAAACGGTCTTACGGTTTTCAACCATTACCGAATAGTAATTTAATAAAAGCTTATGGGTTTTACTCGTTGGTAAAACCCATGTTACCTTTCCATCAAATTCGATGACTTGTCATCTTTCCTCCTCGAACACAAACATGGTATGTTTATACATTTTAACTTTTCTTTTATGATATTTTTTAATATATCAATTTATTTGTATTTGATTGATCTTGATTAACATTTTGGACCCCTCTTCCATCACTCTTGTTTGCATGTCTTAGTGGGGCTCTTTTCTTTAGTAAAGGGGTTAACCTTATTGCTCATGCTGGTTTTTGCAACAACTTGTCCTTTGAACCTTAATTTTTTTATGTTGAGTTATAGAAGAGGAAATAATATCTTCCTTAACCAAATGTATACAACACTTCATGTGGTCTATCAACAAGAAGGTTTTTGGTCTCTTTGATTAGGCAACCCAGTTTCCCCTTGATTTGGGGAGCTCAACGACTCGTAAAGTTTTATCCTTAATTTTTACGAAAGTTACGAACAATGAAGCGGTCCAAAGATGCATTGTTTTTCCCCATTTATAATTATAGGCCATATCAGTAGGGCACCTTAATGGGAAACCTGATCTTGTTTTCTTAGACGTAACAAGAGGGCTCCTTACTATAAATCTTTATAATGCTTCAATCTGAAGTATTATATCTTTATTTTTCCATGATGATTACTAAAATGCCTAATAAAATATTTTCGGAGGTGACCGTTAATATTTAATTCAAAAATACTCGATGACCCCTTCTAAGTGTTGAATCAAGATCCTCACGAGTAAGCATACGTTTTTTATCGTTATTTGCTCGATGATCCTTTCTAAGATTTTATCGAGGTACTCCTAGGTGATCGTTAAGATCTAATAATTTACTTTCTCGATGATCTCGTCTAAGGTTTGACACGATGTAAATATTGGTGATCATGAATATATATCATTATTTGCTCGATAATCTCAGATAAGTGTTAAATCAAGGTTCTCATAGGTGATTGCAGATATCTATCCATAGTTTACTCTATAATCCTAGTTACGGGTTGAGTCGAGGCATTCATAGGTGACCTCAAGGTCTGTCTTTCATGATGTAGTAAGGCGTTTAGTGTGTGAGTCATGGTTTTATTAGGGTGACCTTTATTCATATCCTCTAGATTTTATAGCGCGTCTAAAAGAATCAACATACATTTTACTAGGTGACCCCTCAGGCCTATCTTATAGACTCGATACCCATCTAAGAGGTTTAATTTAGACTTACGAGGATGAAATATATGCCTATCCGCTGGACCCAATAACATATTTGAGATGTTGTATTGAGGTTTATGAGGGTGACACATTAGCACTATCTGCGAGACCTGATACGTATTTGAAGGATTTAAACGAGTATTAACTAGGGTGACCCTTTAGGCCTATCATATGGACTTGGTAACTCGAATGAAGGATTTAATTGATGTTTTACGAGGGTTTCACCTTAGGCCTACCCGATTGATATCTAATCAATTTTATCTTTGTTTGATATTTGGATTTAGATTTTTCAATTGATAGGGATTCTAAGAATTTGATAATTACTTATTGTTTTATTTTGGGTAAGAGTTGTATATCCTAGAAATCTATATTCCAGCCTATTGTTTACAACAAAATCTGAAAATGTCATTATAATTGAATCTATATAGGATATTTTGTTAAAACATTTCATAATAAAGAAAATATAATAAAAGGTAAGGCAATTGTTTTTTCGAATAATAAAATTCAATTCATTTACAAATATTCATTATATCATAAAAGTAACAATCCCTTTTTCAAATTTTATTTTTATCATATGTGTTATGGAGAATGATAAATTTAAATACGTGTAAGAATAATCATGTTGATATGGGTACAAAATTAGTTACTGACATCAAGTTTGAGCATTGCATACATTTGTTGTTTATTCGTTGATTATTTTATTAGTGATACAGGGTCGCTGAAAATAATGTGTCATAGTAGAAAAAGCAACATAGACGCTAAAAGACAAAGTTTAGTTGTCGACGAAGATAAAGGATCCCCTGAAAATAATGTGTTGTAGTATAAAAACTCTAGGATGCTAAAAAGGATGTGGTGTTGTAAAAATAAATATAGCAACAAGAAAAAAAAGTGTTATGATAAACAAGTAATAAGGATGCCTAGAAATATAGCATTACGATAAATGAGTAATATTTATGCTTAGAAAAAATTATGTCACCAAATATTGGTTATCTAGTGACGTTTAAAATATTGGCGTCATCTTATATATATAATTACGCTTATATATTGGGTGACTCAAATGATAAATTCGTATAACTATATGGTGACACATATATGAGACGCTAATGGAAAATCGTAGCAATTAATGAACTTAACTGAGGGAACATTATCTCGTGTTATAAATGTAAATATGATATTTAGAATTGATATGAAAATACTAACCTTTAATATGCTGGATAACATCATATTTTTAGTCAACTAAACATAATAAAATATATATCAAATTTTTCTAAATTATTTGGAATTATTTATCTTTTAATAGATAAGGTCTCATTATTATACAATATATATCCAAGACATGATAAACAATATATAACCCATAATGAATTCATATTTATAAATAAAACAAAGCACAAATAGTAAATAACTAGTCATTAGCCTAATACTTTGGGTTGATAAATAAATGGAGGAAAATAAAAAAGAAAGTTGATTGAACATACATTAGATGAGGTTTATAATGATTAATTTCTTTCAAATTATACTTATCTTAAATAATTTTAGTTTTTTGTAACCATTATCATTTAAATATTTTCAACATTTAAGTGAGATATTGATGTTTAGAATATGAATATATCGTGTAGAACTATAAATAAATTGGAACAAAAAACTATTCACAAGTTTAAGTAATGGGTCAAATTCATTGTATATGAATTTATAATATGAGGTCACAACTCTCCTCTTTAAAATGCATCTTGTGATATCATTAAAAGTTAGGGTAAGTGATGAGTGATCATTGGGTTCGTCTAACAAATAACTTGTTATGAATTATAAGCTCTTAACCATCTCAACAACATAATGTAAGCTTGGTAGCCAATATCTTTATGCAGGTGCTTATAAAAACTTTATTCTAGCTTGACTTAGTAATATAGTGTTATCCAAGATAATTTTTATTTTCATATTTCTAATTCTCATTACTTTGACAATTTATATATTAACAAGAAAAATAGTTGATGTCCTTACCATTTAGTATATACTCACATAAATTGGACATTATACTATGTGTATCATATAATCTTATATCTAATATAAAATAAATATATTATTTAATGTAAAACCCTTACACCTTAACACATTATTACGTATGAAATATCTCAGTTATAAAAGTAGGGGTGCTATTTTTAAAAAGCATAAAATAAAGACCTAATTGAGTAATTAGGTTTACGCTATAAAATATAGCTCTATCTTGCAAAATACCTAGCCGCCGCTCTATTCTCACTTCTTTTATTCTACACAAATCCTAAATAGTTTATCTCATATGAATTTACATACTTCATAGAAAACCCATTCAATATATATTTAATATCTCATTTGTACTGATAATTGTAACTACACTGTTATAAGTTTTTTTATAATATCTGATGGAACATATAGAGTTTTCATTACAAAACTAGAAGATAAATTACAAATTTTGAAAAAAATACTTATATTACAAATTAGAGTGTTTAGTTTGAATATACTTTCGGTTTGCTATGTTATTTCAATCAATCCTTCTTTAATTAACCTTCATACATCTTCTTAATTGTTGTCCACTATGGATTTGATATTTGTTTCTCTTTTTTTATATGTTTTATATTTTTATTAAAGTATTATTTTTTGGAAAATAATTAAACATTATTTATATTGTAATATATAATTTATTATATGTTTTTAGGTACAACTATGTAATAATGTTGGAAACTGTAAATTGTAATTAAAATTTAGTGAAGAATGATAATAAGTGGAATGAAAAAGGTAAGACAAATTATATTTTGTGATTTATGCATATATGTGGTTCAACCACTTATTAATTTATATATTATGAATTTTATGAGTTTTATAATTAATTTTACTTGATGAGAACAATGAACAAAAACCATGCTGTTAAATTGTCCCTCTTGTCTCACATTAATACATTATTGGTTAGAAGTTATCTAATAAATATAATGTAAACTATGTTAAATATTTATTTTGCATAAGATAAAAAATTTAATCTATAAAAATATTGTTGTATAATTTAAAGTGGGAATTTATGACATAATTTACGATACATTACAGTTGTGTTGTGTTGTGTTGTGTATTGTCTATAAGTATTATAAATATAATGTTTTACCTTGATATAAAAAAATTATAATGTGTAGATCATGTAAATACTTTTTATTTAAATTCATTATAATATTTTTTATGGATGTATTTATATTAGAAGAATTTCAGTTTTGAGGGTAAACATGTATTATAGATTTGCACCCCATTAATATTATATATATATATATATAATTATACAAATATAGAATACAATATATTTTGTGTTCAATAATAAGTGGATTTTAACAAAATACTTTGTATGTTTTGAGATAATTTATTAAATTAATAAAATAATTAACATATTATTTTAAATATATTCATGTTCATTTATTTTAAATTAATATGGTATTGAAAAAACACAACGATAGTTGATGTATTTTTCTTATCTTTTCTTTCTTCTAGCTTACATACTTAGCAGTTATACTACAAGGTTGATATAATCTTTAACTTTTATCATTAATAAATTTTACTTTTTAATCATATCAATACGATTTTAAATTATAATCATTATATTTATTAATTATATCTTTTTATAGTTAACAAGAATTTTTTTTACAAAGTTCTTTTCTAAATTAATTTTTCTTTCCCGGTATAATTTTTTGATATGTTTATTTTTTCAAGTATCTTCATATACAACATATTGTAGTATATATATATATATAACTATGTATATATACAATATATAACTATGCATGTTTTTTATTGTATAATTTTATTATGTTATTTTCAGAGTTGTAGTGCACTATTGCAAAAAATGGACATAGAGAATTCGTAGATGTTTATGAAAAATAGTTAAACAATGAAGGAGACTGAGAGGCTTTGGAGGAAAATTGAAATGCTTAAGAGAAACAATAAGCATAAATTATGTTCGAAGAAAAAAATTGTTAGACAATACTATAGTTGTTGGACAAAACCCAAGATCATCAACTAATCAAGGTCAAGCTTCTACCTCTAAACCCGATGCAAATTCAAACATATGCTAAGGTTTTGGATGATGTGGAACTTTAGTTTGAGAAAAACATAAAGAACGAAGAATGATATATTTGGGATTGGAGTTATAAAGACTGGTTGGAAGGGGTTACGAGTTATTTAGCATTAATATATATTTATTTAAATCAATATATTTATTTTCCTTTGATGTAAGGTTTTCAATATATTTAAATATTTATGTGATATATGTATGAACATACTCCTTGAGGTCATTGCATAGATATATAAAATGCAAATTGAATCCTATTGAACATTAACTAGTCCTTCAATAATTACTTCAAATATATTGTGAATTTCCTTTTTTGTTTTATTATTAACTTAAAATTATTTATATTAAATGTAATTTATTTCGTATTATTCATAAAAAGTAAAATATTATGAGAACTACAAACTTATATCATGAACATGTACAGGATTCAGATTCATCTCCATGTTAAAAGTGGTATACTTGTAGAATCAACTAAGATTGTTCCTAATGAAGACATAGTCAAATAAAAAGAGTATCGCAATATATTAGAAGATCCAAAAGTACAAAAGAGATCGAGCGTAGATATTCCACCCCTAAAAAGTCATACACCACCGCCTTTTCCACCTAGGATCGCCAAGAATAATGATGACTCTGATGACAAGAATATTAACGAGATGTTGAGTCAACTCAAGATCAAAATATCCTTATTCAAAGACATCAAGAAATTTACCAAAATATCTAATATCCTTCAAGGAGAAACTATCTAATAAGAAAGAAATTTGAAAAGTTTGAGACCGCAGGGCTAACTAAAGAGATATCGGCAAAGGTACAAAGGAAGTTGCCACATAAGTTCAAAGATCTAGAAGATTTCAACCTTCCGATCAATATTGATGGTGCTTTAAACAGTAAAAGTTATGTGGCATGGAAGCGAGCGTGAAATTTATGCCCATGAGTGTGTTTGATGGGCTGGGATTGGAGATGCAAAGTCAACCTACGTGACATTACAATTGTCAGATTGTACGGAGACATACTAGTGGAGAGTGATCAAGTATTTTTTGGTGCAAATAGGTAATCTCGTTATACTTACTGTCATCATTATACTCGATTACGATGAAGGCAAGAACACCCAGTGTCCTTTCCTGGACATTGGGCACACAGTTATTAAAGTGCACTGTGGTTCAGTCACATTGAGTATCAAGGATCAATTCCAAACGCTTTAAATTATGGGAAATGTAAATTAAGAGAAATATAAAGAAAGTATCAGTGTTCTAGAGGGTGATTAAAAAGCTCAACCACGTAGACCTAAGTGAAAGCGTGCGGAATAAGCAAGAAGACGAGTTTGGGTTGGGAGATGAAATGGCTCTTAAGCTTCTATCCTCGAAAAGAGACCATGAAAATACAAAACTACTTAGGCTAGGCAATTGACGATCACAAGAATCTTCTCAGTCACGATGGTCGAGGTACAAGAAAAGAAGAGTCTCAAGTTCCATTTGATTGATATGTGTAGTCATGTACGCTATTTAGGAGACTACATCAAGAAGTGAACCTAAGCTAAACACGTCAAACTTTGAGTGACATTAAACAAAAGTGAATGTAGGAGACAACCCATATTTTATAAGTTTTCTTATATTTTGTAGCTTATTATGCATTAGTTTTGACAGTTATTTTTTATCTAATTAGTGCATATTCCACATATGAGAAGGATAGGATTTTTCAATTAATGCCCAAGTAATTATATTAGATGTTCAAGATCGAAAACAGAGGGGTTCTGGAAAAACTGGATCCTCCATTTGAAAATATGAGCGTTTTTGGGGGGGCCAGGAGTAATTATTTCGATAAAAACTAAAAAAAGTAAGACCTTCCGACTTTTTCTTGAAAATTTTGGGAAAAAGGAAGAAAAATAGATATATGCATGATCTGCCCGGACCGGACAAATGGAAGTGAGCAAGGCTATGACTTCGGTTGGACTGGATAAAGAAACCCGGAACACTGGATATATTTATCTTTTTTCCGCCGAGAGGTATTAAGAGAATCTGGGTGGACCGCTTTTCTTATCCGACCCAACTGGAATATTTATCCGGCCAAACCGGATCCAATTCCGCTCTGTTTCTGGAAAAAGTTGAAATATTTCAAAAGGGCATAACTTTGTGCTTGAGTATTAGAATTTACTTTTTCTCCAAGTTAAATCACATATTTTTTTGAGAGTTACGGATAATTCATTGAGAATCTATATATTGCATCAACTTCAGAATTAATTTGATAATGATTAGTTATTATTTTTTGGAGATATTAGTATCGATAGATATCTAGATAAGTGTAGTTTCTAATGACGTAAACCACACCTCATTAGGATATAATATGGAAATGTTATGATTACGACAGTGAAGTAAGATGCTAAAAATGAACTTGTTTCCTCAAATTTGCATGTTCCTTTGGCTCTGAATCAACCGACAGGGATGAGGAACTCCACAAGAGCGCTCATGTATCGAGAATATCAAACACTAACTTGGGTATTGGACGATTCTCGTCAAAGTAAATACTCTTTACTCTCTCGTTAATCTTTTTTATATTATATGTTTATGTGTATATTATTAAGTATTTACCACTCTTTAAATCTTTTTCAAATCACGGGAACATGATTCATCTTTGAGTTTGGGGTGCGGTAGTACTACTTGCCCTCGTCCCCTTTTTATGTGATTATATTTTCTTAAAAAAAACAAAATTTTTTTTTATTAGAAATAGAATAAAAAATATGAAAAAGAATTATATTAGGAAATTATATGTTGAACTAATAATGTCCAATTATAAAGAATGTATATACCAGTTAATGACAAATAAAAGATACTTGTTTTTTTGAAATTTTATATAATTGTTCTTGAACACTCGTATGTAAACACGATAGTGTGAAAAGATTAATTAGTGAAAAATGCATATAATGGCCTAGAAACTAAGTGAAAACTGAGTAGCTGTGTGGAATATGAGATCAAACCTAGTGTAAAACCTTCTTCCTTTGAAACTTTGATGTGAATATGTAATGAGATCACATAGTTTGGGAAATAATTAGGGAATTTCTTTGTTAGCCACTTGTCCCCTCTAGGTTTATGACCAAATGAAATTGAATTATTTGTCTTAGCCCCTCCGAGACGAAAGCCTAATATTCATTTTCCCTTGTTATAAGCCAATTCTCCTAAATGTATAGCACTTTACCATATGACCTACACTCGAGTAACACTTCCATCAACTTTTAATTTTACGATAAATAAATGGTGATAATTATGTTCATGGATATTATGATCAAGTTATTTCTTCGAGTGTAGACCGCGTGAGAAAAAATAAGTCTCAAATTGGAGATGTATTGAATTAATTATGGAATGTTTACTAACAAGACCCAAAATTGTCCAGATTCGGAAGAATCCAGTGGGTAACTTTTGACTCACTTAAGTTGTCTATATTGAATTAAAATGTGGTTAGGGACTATATATAGGGTGATTGACCTATGCGATATTAGAGTGAGAGATTATTCCATATAAGAAACATGATACTAGATTCTTCTTTAGAAAGTCTACTACTTAATCTTATGAATGAAAGAATACTAAAGTACCCTCATATTAAACAAAAATTATATAGAGACAAAAAGAAGTGATTCTAGCCACCACCCACCGACCACCTCAAGTGCCTCCATCAATGGTACTTATAGAAAAAAACAATGAGTATTGAAAAAATATTAAGTATCAAAAAAAATACTGAGTATTGAAGAAATTTCACTGGGTTATCATAAAAAAAATACAACGTATCGGGAAGATTTCTTTGAATATCGGAAAATTATCATAGTACATAAAAGAAACACTACCTATGGCCATAAAAATAATTAAAGGCATTAAAAAACCATAAATTATATTTTATTATATTTTACAACAATAGATCAGTACTATTCAAATAAAAAAAGATAAACAATATACACTAAAAGCTAATGAGTACTAGAAACTAATAAGGTAAAAAGAGTGTAATTACATTTAAACAAAAAAAAGAAAAAATAAAACATAAGTTAGTTTCATTTTAAAAAAATTCATAATTCAAAATCATTTCTTCAAATCGCCACCTAAACAAAAAAATGCTCAAACTTTTCGTTTTAATCTCCATGGATTTATGGCTAAAAAAAGTTTCAACTCATCCCTTCAAATCACCATGATTTATGGATACAGAAAAATTAAAAGGTCAAACTCATCTATTCACATCACCATTTACAAATTAAAAAAAATAATTAAAACTTCTGGCCTTGTAATGGATTATTTATGTGAGTCTTATTTTATCCAAATATTTTAGTCTTATGTAATCCAGAAAGAGTAATGCTATTACCATCCGTTTTAATCTTCCCTTCTATCACTATCTATGTCATCTTGAAACAAATGGATTGGTGTTCAAAACTTTCACAAGGTGATATAAGAGTGAAGTAAAAAAGAATGATTTTTACTCATCTATGAATTGGAGAATTTAATATCAGTCCTCCAAGCCTCTTTCCTGAATTGGATGATATAATATGTTTATTATATGAGTAATACATTCAATTGTATTTTTTTTATTCCTCTGAAATCAATTACCAGGCTGTTACTCTTAAATATCCCCAAGAGAGTAATATTATGGACAAGAGAGTAATTTTTTATTTTACTTGTTTTAATAGTTATAATGGTTAATTTTATGTAATAAAAGAAGTTGAAAAAATTAAAAAAACGTATCCGTAAAAAAAAGAGTCATGATGTAATTAAAAATTGATTAAAAATGGATATAATGGAAGTTTCACCAAGTCATAGCATTACTTACATGGTATTTGCATATTTTTTTGTTAGTATTCAACAAAATTTAATAAGTAAGAAAGATGTTTCATGTATTCACGTATGTTTGAATTTGTTATATTTTAGAGCATAACTTCAAGATTTATTTATAAAATCCAATAAAATTGATGAACAAAAATTAAAATGATTAGCTTTAAATAGTGTTAAGGATATAGTTTTTGAAAATGAGAAAATGAATTATGATTAAATTTATTTTTTGAGTACTTAAATGATAATTAATATAATACCTTTGTATTATGAATAAATGTTGCTATTTAGCTCAACGGTAACATAAAACTACTCATTAAATACTGGATAAGAAAATTATTAAATGTCTGACCCTTGTGTCAAAAAAACATACACTTTCCTTACTTTTTTAACCCACAACTTCCACTAATTTTCTTTGATCGAAAACCTCCCCTACTTATCTTAAAAATTGTTTTTCTATAATCAATCTCTATCTCACACGCATACATTCAAAACAGACAAAGAATACATATGAGGAATTAATTTATTTTATTGTGAGCAAAGATTATGGGTTTGTTTTTGTGACAATACGATGATATTCAACTCAATTGGTAGCTTTATTGTGAACTTGGCTAATTTATTTGGTGTTATCTTGATTTTTTAAATTATTGTATTACAATCAATGTGTTTGTTATAGAATGAGAATGAATTATGGGTTTGTTATAGAGAATACATTCAAGATAAGCAAATTCTCTTGGATATGTTATCAAACTGAGTAGTAATTTTTCTAATTTATGTTATAAAGGTAAGAAATTATGTATTCCTGTTTTTTTGATATAAATATAGTTGTATTGATCATTATAACAATTACTTCTTTTATTTTAAAAACATTTACCTATGCATTACATATTAAAGAAAAACAATTCATGTTCCATACTAAAATTTAGTATATTTTAAAAACTACTTTTATAACAGATTGATGGGTGTCAATTATATATTTTTTTCTTATCTAATTTCTTTAAGTGTTTCTTTTTAACTTTTTTTTCTAATATACTTTTAATTTATTTTTTACCTCAACAACTAATTAATTGTAAGATTATTCATAAGTAATTATTGTCCATTATACAAGATAAAAAATTATGTGATAATCTTATTATTATTTGTAGCTAATAAGAGATAGTTGTGTTGAAATTATAAATGAAGCTCGACTTTTCCAGTGAAAGATTTGAAAATATACTAATATATATTTTCTTATATTAAATTAGACAAATTTTAATTGCATTACACGATACTAAAAGTCGAGCCATGATAATTCGATATTTGCATCTAGTCTTATATTTCATAAAAAAATTGCAGTGCCTTCAGACATTTTTCATACCTTACATTTTTTTTGTCGACCATACCTTACATATATATATATATATGAACTATGTTTTAAAATTAATATTTACTTGTCTCTTGAGATTCATTACACTTGATATAATTAGTTGTCAAAATACTTCTAACATCACCTCTAAACCAACTATCCAACTTTTCATTGCCATACTTAAAGTTTTTCTATCAAAAATTAAAATTATTTGAAGATTCCCTAGAACAAATATTAATAATAGAGTAAAAAATATAATAATATAGAGTAGTGGAATACAACAAAGAAAAGAAGTTAAATATTAAGATATTTTCATCAAAATAAATATAAGATCATCTTATTCCTCATATTGGCAAGATAGACTTCTTAGAAACATACTAGAAAATATCAACTAATTTTTTTCAGTCATCCCTCCAAACATTGTCCATCACGTATATGCTTATAATAAAATATTATGCTTTTTATATTACGGCGCCGCGTCAACGCTCTAGCGACTACACGAGTAGTCGCTAAAAAGACTAGAAGTAGTCGCCATAAATCGGATCTAGGTTCTAACGACTACATGTAGTCGTTAAAAATTAGTCGTGAATAACTAGTCGTTAGAAGGTAAACCTTACAATTACTCGCGAAGTAGTAGTCGTTAGAGACAGTGGCATTAATAACGACTACTTTGTAGTCGTTAGATAACGCTTCTTCTAGCGGCTACTAAGTAGTCGTTAATACAGAAGTTATCAACGACTACAAAGTAGTCGAGAAAAGGTAGCGTTATTAACGACTACTTTGTAGTCGTTATTATTAAAATGTATACCGACTACTTAATGTAGTCAATAACGACTACTATGTAGTCGCTATTATTAATTTGTTTTTTTAAAAATAAAAAAACACAATTTTCGAATTATTTTTAATTACAATTCTGTAATTAAAAATAATTCGAAAATCATATTTTTTTATTTTTTTAAAATACAATTAATAAATAAAAATACAATTAACAATTCAAAATAATTAATTAAAAAATATAATTAAACCAAAGTCAAACCCGGTCAAACCAGGTCAAAGTCAAAGTCATACCAAACTACACCAAAATAAAATAAAAAGTCTTAATACAAACCAAATAAAATTAAATAAAAAGTCTTAAAATATAATAAAATAAACACCAAACAACCACTTCAACATCTAAAATCCGAGCTTTGTATAAACGTTTTCATCATTCCCGGACTCGTAATCATCTTCATCAATTTCAACATCTTCAACATCTTCACCATCATCACTACTACTACTATCATCATCTTCATCATCTTCATCATCGCTAGGAGGAGTGGGCCCGCATTCATAGGCTGGAAGGGGGTCTAGCCTTTATCTGCCCTCAACTGATTAACGTACGCGATGGCATCATTCACAACAGCCATCGAAAAAGGTGGAGGCGCGGTGCTAGTAGATCCTTCAGGGCGGGGGAATGGGGGAAGACCGCTGGACACTCGGAGGTCGTTAATCGCCGCCATCATCTCCTCGTGCTGCTCGTTCCGGGCTGGAGTGGTATTAGCCTTGTTCTTTGATTTTCTCGGACGGCCAATGCCCGGAATAAAGCTCCTCTTCGGTGACCCGACCGCCTTCGCGGTGCTCCTCACGTAATCGTATTGCTCCTTTTCACTCATTCCTTCCCAATCGGTTGACTCAGATTGACTTTGAGTCACCTTTTCCTTCATCGCGTCCTTGAGCAATTTCTGTTACATAATAAACAAAATATTAATTAAATTTGACTTTAGATGAGAAAAATAATTAATAATTAACTTATTAAAAAAATTTACATCGGCTTTTTCGTAGACCACCGACCTCCACTCTTTGGTCTTCTTGGTTTTCCCCACCACCTAGTAAAAACCACCCATACGCGGAATTGGGATGTCTTGTTGGGTAGCCTCGTCCCTTATCACCAGATTCCCTCCCGGGATTAATTCTTCACCTTGTTTCAGAAAAATAAAAAATATTCAAAATAAATAATAAATTAATAATTAAAAAATTTACTTAAATAAAAAACCACCTCGTATAGCATATCCCGAGTTCGGGAATACCTCCTCGACCCCGCTCCACTCTTGTTTTTCTTCTTTTCTCGATTCTTTTTATTTTCATCTGCTTGATGCTGAAAAAATTTAAAATTCAATTATTAATAAAAACAATTATAATTTTAAATATATACTAAAATTAAAAATAATCAAAATTTCACCTTAGCTTTTCTCGAGCCCCGATACTCACAACACTTAGCCCACACCTCATCCGATATCCAATCCGGCTTCAAACCCTTTCTCCAATAATGCTTCTTCACGTAATGTTTGTAATCCTTAAATATCATCCTCATCGTATCGTCCAAGTTTCCGTGAATCGAATTCCAGTCTTTCCTCTTTCTCCAAGTCTTTATGTCAAAATATTTCTGTAAAAAAATATATTATTTAAATTTAAATTAGAATAATAAATTAAGCTTTCAAAATATTAAAAATTAAATTTATACCGATAATCTCTTAATCACGGCGTGTTTGTCCGCGTCCGGCACTTTTTTCCAAGTCGGGTGATAGAGCGGAATCCTCTCTCGAACGGCAATCCCAATCACTTGCGCAGCGTGGTGCCCGTACTTGCCTGATGGACTCCACGTGTCGTCTAATATACAAAAATTGACCGGCAAAGGCCACACAACAGCTTTTAGTGCCCTCATCGCAGTTTTTAGACAGCTCCACCCCTTGTTTTCCGTCCAGGGGGATCTGTTTTAACATTAAATTAATTAGTAGTGACTTTATTTTTTAAGCAAGTATTGAGTTGAATTTGTTTATTTACCGGGCTGGTTTGCACAGTCGGCTAGGTTTCGGTTCGGATTCTCGTTTGGGTCCCTCCCCCACCAGCCCCTCCGTGTTGTCGAGACATGACATCGGTCATCTAGCATTTTATAGGTAAATTAAAATACAGAATAATAAATAACATAAAAAATACTAAATTATTACATCACCAAAAATAAAAACATGAAAATAAAATTAAATAAATTATTACAATTATAAATAAAATAAATCAAATAAATTAATAACGTAAATAAATCATTCTTTAGCATCCAATATATATAGCACACGTACAATCTGTATTATACAAAAAATAATTATATTAGTCATATAATAAATTAATTTATATTTTTTTTGATATTTAAAATTCTATTATTATATAGTAAACTAAACATATTTTTCTTAAATTGAATAAAAGTACCTAAATATTATTTTAAATTGCATAAAATTCCCTATATTTTTTTAAATTGCATAAAAGGACTTATATTTAATTTTTCTAAAATTGCATAAAAATTCCTATATATTTTTAAAAATTGCATAAAAGTCCATATATTTTTATAAAATTTCATGAAAGTCCATATTTAGTTTTAAATTGCATAAAACTCCCTAAAGTAATTTTTAAAAAATTGCATAAAGGTCTCTATGTTATTTTTAACACAATTTTTGCCTAAATAACAATTTCATTCTATGTATAACAATCTTTGCACTTTTATAATCTAAAATTTACTAAAAAATCATAAGAAAAATTAACAAAATTCCCAAAAAATCAACCTAATTAATTTTCAATCAAAAACCATGAATTACATGTTTAAATTAACAAAAATTAATCCCTAAGAACACATACTATTTTCAGAAGTAAGAATCAAACACCAAAAAAGGGAAAAAAACTAATTGGATTTCACAAAATATATTTTAAAGCCATTTAACATCAATTTTTTGTTTAAAATGATGCATACAACAGAACAGAACAGCACAACAGAATAGTCATCGTCATATGTGACCTCTACAACCTTGACTAATTCACCGTAAAACGGTTTTCCATCGTAGATGGAGGATACCCCATAATCTTGTGTCACCCTTGTTTCACCCTTTCCTTTAGTGACCCATTTAACACCATTCACAACACATGAATCGTACTTATAAACTACACCATGAGACTTACTAGCCAATGCAATCATCTCACTTGTAGCGAATGCATCACCTTCTTTTTCCATTTCATAAACCTACAAGCATAAACAATTATAACAATGTTTCCTAAAATTAAATATTATTTTTGTATTTGAATGGATCTATACCTTATGCAGAAACCAGTCTCGGAAATTTTGCCGGTGTTTCCTATCTCTGTCGGCTGTGATACCCAATAGCGTGGCTTTGTGTTCTCTGCACATTTGACGATCAAACTGAATACATTTTTCCATAATGAATAAACATTTAATAAATAAATTGAAAACTTACGTCATCAAATGTTGGATTTCATCACTATTAAGTAGGATATACCAGTCGATTTGCTCCTTGTCGTTGTATTGCAAATTACCATACTCTTTTTTACCTATAGGAATACATTGGCTCTTAAATACGGACAAATCTTTAGGTTGAGCTTCGATATCGGTATATCTACCTGGATCATTAAACTTTGTTTTTTCTTCTTTAAGGTAACGCGATATGAATGTCAAAGTCTCCTCTACAACGTATCCCTCGGCGATTGAACTCTCCGGCCTAGCCGGGTTTCGTATGTACTCCTTTAATTTCTTTAGATACCGCTCAAACGGGTACATCCAACGTATCTGAACCGGTCCCCCTAACAAAGCCTCGTCGTATAAATGAATGACCAAGTGGATCATTATATCGAAAAACGCGGGAGGTAAAATCATCTCCAATCTACACATAACTTCAACCACTTTCTTCTTCCCCTTTTCTAACTCTTTCCTACTCAGATATTTATTACACACAACTCTAAATACGTTGGCTAGCCCGATAATCGCGTCACTAATCGCTTTGTCTTCGAAAAGCCCTGGGAGACTAGCCACAAATAGGTGCTGCATCATCACGTGACAGTCGTGAGATTTCATTCCTATAATCTTCCCCAAGTCACTTTGAACGTTATTTCTCAAACTCGATGCGAATCCATCGGGAAACTTCTGTTCCTTCAGCCAGTCAAGAAATACTTTCCTTTTTTCCGTGGATAACGCATAATTATCTCGAGGCATTACTTTTTTACCATTTCTCTCTTTCAACCACAAATCTGGCCTGATATTCATTTCCTTGAGATCAATTCTCGCTTTCACGTTGTCTTTGTTAAGTTTCCCATTAAGACCTATTACTGTGCCAAGAAGAGCATCACACACGTTTTTCTCGCAATGCATGACATCAATGTTATGTTTCAACAAGTTTTCGGCCCAATAAGGTAAACGATAAAAGATACTCTTTTTCTTCCAATTGAATACACAAGGACCAGTCTGTCTCACAATCTTTCCCCCAAAATCCTTGTGTTTCCCGGGAAGCACAATGGGAAGGCCATCTAACTGTGTCTGAATATCGGCAGGTTTATATTTCTTCGGTGGGCGCCTTTCATCGGATTCCTTGTACAAAACATTTTCGTTTCTAAAACGATGGTTGATAGGTAACCAACGTCTATGGTCAAAGTAAGCAACCCATTTCTTCACGCTCAATGACGGAGTAGAATCCATGCATTCTGGACAAGCTTTGTAAACTTGACCCGACCATCCCGAGGTGTATGACCTAGCGGGAAAATCGTTAGTCGTAGACAACAAACAAACCTTCATAGTAAACTCTTCCTTCTTGTGGGCATCATAAGTAAGAATCCCCTTACCCCACAACTCGTCCAACTCATCTATAACAGGACGAAGAAAGACGTCCATGTCCTTGCCCGGTGAACGGGGTCCCGGAACCAACAAACAAAGTTGGAATGTCGTCTCCTTCATACACTTCCACGGTGGTAAGTTGTAGACGGTCAATATAACCGGCCACATGCTGTACGAGTTGTTCTCAATAGAGAAAGGGCAAAAGCCATCGATACCCAAACCCAGGAAGACGTTCCGAGGTTCACTAGCAAACTCGGGATGTAACTGAACAAATCTCTTCCAACTATCTCCGTCAACCGGATGACGCAACAAATCTGGATCTATATTCTTCCCTGTTTGGTGCCAGATCATATTTTTGGCAGTGTGTCTCGAAGCATAAAGTCGCTGCAGCCTAGGGGCAATCGGGAAATATCTGAGTTTCTTATGCGCTACTTTCTGACCCTTCTTCGGGTCCCATCTGGATTCACTACATACTGGACACTTTTCGAGGGAGGCATTCTCCTTGTAAAACAAAGCACAATCGTTCATGCAAACATCGATGGTATCGTAACCCATACCTAAATTTTTTAACTTTTTGTTGCATGCCTCGTACGAATCGGGCAAGGTATGAGGTTTGGGCAATACACGGCACAAAAGATCAAGCAACTCGGTGAAAGACGTGTTAGTCCACTTGTTCCTCACCTTCACGTGCATTAACTTCGCAATGAAATTTAACGAACTCATGACATCACAACCAGGGTATAACTCGGTCTCTAAATCGGAAAACATCGTATCGAATTTGCCACGAGTTGTACTGTTCGAGTCTGTCATCTCGGTGTCACCGGAATGACCACCAATATCGTAATTAGGTCTCAAATCATCGTATACATCCAACATTTCATGTTCTTCATATCGAGTCTCGGGAATATCCTCGGTCTCACCATGCTTTGTCCAAATATCATATGTCTCCATAAACCCAGACACTAAAAGATGTGATCTAACTTTGACCACCGTATACCGACGATAATTCGAACACTCTTTACATGGACAAAAAATTGTTTCTTCACTAGGAGGTTTATTCTTTTGAGCAAAAGCGAGGAATGCTTCTATCCCCTTAATAAATTCACGCGAAACTTTATGAGCGGTACCAATTCAACTCTTATCAATACCCGAAGCCATAGTCAACTATTACAATATGAAAGAATACAACATAAATAAAATGGAAAAAAAAAATATTACATCACCAAATAAATACCTAAAAATAAAACGAAAAAAATTATTACATCACCGATTACATAAATGAATAAAAAAATAAAAAAAATTATTACATCACCAATTAAATAAATAAATATAAAATGATAAAAATTATTACATCACCGATCAAATAAATAAATATAAAATTAAAAGCACACAAAATATTACATCACCAAATAAATGCATAAATATAAAATTAAAAGCATACAAAATATAACATCACAAAATAAATACCTAAATAAAAAATTAAAAGCATACAAAATATAACATCACTAAATAAAAATATATCCTATTTATACTTTTATGCATCATACAATAATATATCATACAAATACAAATATATATATATATATATATATATATATATATATATATATATATATATATATATATATATATATATATATATATATATATATATATATACATATATAATTATACTTCACATTAAATTATTAAATGATTAGAGATATATACATAGTGATATTATATATTTAGCATTAAATATACAATTTTAATCAAATAAGGTAAAGATGAAAAAGACACATACTTTTGGGCAAATTTGGAAGGAAAAATTGATAATTGAGGCAGTCCCACGTTTATGTTTGACCCGGGAAAGCTTGTCCACGTGTTGAAATACCTAATAAGTGATACTATTTACCATTTACTACACAATTGAATGAAAGTAAAAGAAATTTGAAAGAGTTTTATGGAACAAAAAATACCTACTTTGGGGCAAATTTGGAAGGAAAAATTGATAATTGAGGCGGTCCCACGTGATGATTGACCCGGGCAAGCTTTTCCAAGTGTTGAAATAATTTTTGATGATGAATTGTGGAAAAAAATTGGGAGAGTTTTGAGAGAAAGAAAGAGAAATTATATAATAATGGTGTATTGAGTAAAGCAATTCGCAAGTTACTGCTGGAAAACACGCTACCACTATTCGCGACTACACGAGTAGTTGCTAAAGACTAAAACGTAGTCGTAAGAAAGAACTTCTAACGACTACACAAAGTAGTCGTTAAATACTCTAACATCTAGCGACTAGTTAATGGCGGTGGGAAATTAATTAAAAATTACAAAAATTACTCGCGACTAATTCTTATCCATAACGACTACTTAAAGTAGTCGTTAATAACAAAATTAACTAACGACTACTTTGTAGTCGAGAAATGTACCACGTAGTCGTTAAAGAAAAGTAGTCGCTAGTGATGCTTATCTTTAGCGACTACGTCGTGTAGTCGCGAAAAATTTAGTCGCGAGAAGCTCGCGCTGTAGTAGTGTCATGCGGGCGTAAACATGAAACATATGATATTGCAATTACAAAATCATTATTTATTTTTACTATGATCGAAAGGTTCTTAAGGAAATAAAGTAAGGATTACAACTATAAAACTACAGTAAAAATTAATATGTTCACGTCCGTCTTGTGAAACCATATTTTTTTCAAGCTTGCCAACTATTCCAAATATTGTATGGTACTCCATAAGTTTCCTAGAAAAAGTAACAAATTAGATGAATTTAAGTTTCTTAGACAAATTGGAGTAATTTAATATAATACCTCTATGGGTGCTAATTAGAACAATTGTTTCACGCGAGTCACGAATCCAAATACCATTTACTTCAACACTTTCCATGTTCCTCGCAAGTCGAAAAAAGAAGCCAAAACGGAGAGTCCTCCTAATGGTCTAATACATGAGGTGGAGAACGTTTAGAATTTATTTAGCTTACTTCATTTTATACCCCTTGAAGGCCTTCCATGTGTATGATTCCTATCATTTTTGCTGTCCTTAGCCTCGTAATTACCTTCCATGAATATTTTGAATTTAACTATCTTATAATATTTCTCAAGGTTTTGTCATTATTTTATTTTTCAGAAACTTAGCTTATGTGTTCTACTCATTGTTAAAACCAATGATACCCTTCCACCAGGATCAAATGACTTGTCATTTTTCCTCCTCGGATACAAACATGGAATGTTTATACATTTTAACTTTTCTTTTGTGCTCTATTTTAAAATTTCAATTAGTTGGATTTGACAGATCTTAATTAACCATTTATGACCCCCTTTATTTTGCATGTCTAAGTGGGGCTAGGTTGTCCAACTGAGTTGTAATTATATTTTTTTGATATCAAGGACACAAATTACGTATTCCTATTTTTTAATACAAATATCTCTATTTTGATCTTTATAAACATCAATTTTTTTTGAACATATTTATCCATGCATTACATATGATAGAATATCAATTATACTGGTTCATATTAATATTTAGCATTTTAAATAAGACTACTTTTATAAGAGATTAAAGGCAGTCAATTTCATTATTTTTTCTTTGCTTGTTTCTTGAAGTGTTGCTTTTTTACTTTTTTGGGTCTAAAATACTTTCAATTTATTTTTCACTTAAATAATCAATTAATTGTAAGATTATTCCTGAATAATTTTTGTCCATTTTACAAGATGTTAAATTATCTGATAATCTTGTTATTATGTGTTGCTAATAAGAGATAAGAAAATTTTCATTGCATTACACGACACTGGGAGTCGAGATTTGATATTTCTTATATATTGCATCTATACTTAATATATTTTTAAATTACATAAAATATTTACAGTACCTTAGGATCAGTCAAGTATATATATATTGAGGAATCTGATTAATGAGAGTAATTATAAAATTTTAATGAACCATATATCAAAATTAAAATCTATTTGTCTTTGGAGATTCATTATAGTCTATACAATTCGAAGTCAAGATACTTATAACCTCACTGCTAATACCGTTATCCGACATTTATTTGCCATACTTACCATTTTTCCATCAAAATTAAATATCATTTGATGATTTTCTAGAACAAATAGTAATAACATAGTAAAAAAATATAATCATATGGAGTAGTGGAATACAATAAAATCATGGAGTTAAATATCAAGATATTATCATCAACATAAATCTACGACCATCTTATTCCTCTAATTGGCATGATAGACTTCTTGAGAAATATACGAGGCAAGATCAACTAATTCTTGTTCAGTCATCTCTCCTTATTTTGTCCATCACGTTTGTGCTTCCAATAAAATATTATGGTTTTTATATTATGGATCACGTGGCCTTAAACATGGAACGCATGAAATTACAATTAAAAATCGTAATGTATTGTTAGTATGAGTTAAAGGTTCTTAGGAAAATAAAGTAACGATTACTACTATAAAACTACAGTAGAAATTAATATGTTCAAATCCGTCTTGTGAAGCCATATATTATTCAAGCTTGTAGCCAACGATTTTCTAAAGTTTTATGGTATTTCACACGTTTCTTGGAAAAACTAACAAATTAGATGAATTAATTTTTTAGACAAATTGGAGTAATTGAATATAATACCTCTTTGGGTGATATCTGGCATTACTGTTTCACTCAAGTCATGAATCATCGGATATACCATTTAACATCAAAACTTTCTAAGTTCCTCACAAGTCCACGAAGGAAGCCAAAATAGAGGGTCCTCCTCAGTAGGGATGGCGAACGGTTAGGATTTTTACAAAAATATCAAAAAGTATAACCATAAATATTTTTTAATAAAAAACATAACCTAACGGATTTAACCATGAGTTACACTTTATAAAACCATAACTGTATTTTTCGGTTTCGATTTTTTAAACGGTCTTGCGGTTTTCAACCATAACCGAATAGTAATTTAATAAATATATTAATTTTCATAAAACAAAACCACACATATAAGAAAAATTTACAAGGAAAATATAATATTTTGTTTATCTTTGATAATATTATATATTTATTATTTAGTTGGTTAATTATAGTATTTATATTTTGGTTCAATATATTTACTTTAACCAAGATTATTATAGAATTCAAAATTTATTTCATAAAAACGATTTTCGGTTATTCCGTTTTATTTTTATGTAAAATCATAACCTAAAGGTTTTAACCATCGGTAACACTTTTCAAAATCATAAAATAATGGTTTTAACTATGGTTATATAATTCGGTTTTTAATCAGTCGGTTATCACCTGTTTTAGTTTTTAACCGTAACCTTTGATATCCCTACTCCTGAGTGTCTAATGGATAAGGAGGGGGACGTTTAGAATTTATTTAGCTTACTTTATTTTTTACCCTTTGAAGGCCTTCCATGTGTACATTTCTATTCGTTTTTCGTTTTCTTAGCGTTGTAATTACCTTCCATTAATATTATGAATTCAATTTTCTTATAATATTACTCAAGGTTTTGTCGTTAATTTATTTCCTAAAATTTAGCTTATGGGTTTTACTCGTTGGTAAAACCCATGTTACACTTCCATCGAATTTGATGACTTGTCAACTTTCCTCCTCGGACACAAACATGGTATGTTTATACAGTTTAACTTTGCTTTTATGATATTTTTTAATATATAAATTTATTAGTATTTGATTGATCTTTATTAATATTTTGGACCCCTCTTTCATCACTTTTGTTTGCATGTATTAGAGGGGCTCTTTTCTTTAGTGAAGGGGTTGAACCTTAATATTTGTATGTTAAGTGATAAAAGAGAAAATAATATCTTCATTAACCCAATGTATACAACACTTCATGTGGTTTATCAACAAGAAGGTTTTTGGCCTCTTTGATTAGGCAACCCAGTTTCCCCTTGATTTGGGGAGCTCAACGACTCGAAAAATTTATCCTTAATATTTAGGAGAGTAACAAACAATGCAGCGGTTCGAAGATGCATTGTTTTCCCCCATTTAAAATTATAGGCCATCTGAGTAGGGAACCTTATTGGGCAACCTGGTCTTATTTTCATTGACCTAACAAGAGGGCTCCTTACTATAAATCTTTATAATGCTTCAATCTAAATATTATTTCTTTACTTTTCCATGATGATTACTAAAAGTCCTAATAAAATCTTTTTGGAGGTGACCGTTAATATTTAATTCTAAAAAACTCGATGACCCGTTCTAAGTGTTGAATCAAGATCCTCATGAGTAAGCATCGGTTTTTTATAGTTATTTGCTCGATGATCCTTTCGAAGATTTTAATCGAGGTACTCCTACGTGATCACTAAGATCTAATCAATTATTTTCTCGATGATCCCGTCTAAGGTTTGACATGATGTAAATATTTTTGATCACGAATATATATCATTATTTGCTTAATAATCTCAGATAAGTGTTAAATTGACGTTCTCATGGGTGATTGCAGATATCTATCCTTAGTTTACTCTATAATCCTAGTTATCGGTTGAGTTGAGGCATTCATAGGTGATCTCAAGGTTCTGTCTTTCAAGATGTAGTAAGGTGTTTAGTGTGTGAGTCATGGTTTGATTAGGGTGACCTTTTTTCATATCCTCTAGATTCTATAGCATGTCTAAAAGAATCAACAAACATTTTACTAGGTGACCCTCATGCCTATCCTATAGACTCAATACCCATTTAAGAGGTTGAATTCAGACTTACAAGGATGACGTATTTGCCTATCCTCTGGACCCAATAACTTATTTGAGATGTTGAATTGAGGTTTATCAGGGTGACACATTAGCACTATCTGCTAGACCCGATACGTATTTGAAGGATTTAAACGAGTTTTAACTAGGGTGACCATTTAGTCCTATCATGTGGACTTGATAAGTTGTATGAAGGGTTTAGTTGATGTTTTACGAGGTTTCACCTTAGGACTACCCGATTGATATCTAATCAATTTTATCTTTGTTTGATATTTGGATTCAGATTTTCAATTGGTAGGGATTCTAAGAATTTGATAACTACTTATTGTTTTACTTTAGGTAGGAGTAGTATATCCTAGAAATCTATACTCCAGACTATTGTCTACAACAAAATCTGAAAATGTCATTATAATTGAATCTATAGAGGATATTTGGTTAAAACATTTCTTAATAAAGAAAATATAATAAAAGGTAAGGCAATTTTATTTTCTGATAATAAAATTCAATTCATTTAAAAAATCCATTAATTCATGAAAAGAACAATCCCTTTTTTAAATTTTATGTTTATCATATGTGTTATGGAGGATGATAAATTTATATACCTGTAAAAAAAATCATGCTGATATGGGTACAAAATTAGTTTCTGACATCAAGTTTGAGCATTGCATAGATTTGTTGTTTATTCATTGATTATTTTATTAGAGATACAAGGTAGCTAAAAATAATGTGTCATAGTAGAAAAAGCAACATAGACGCTAAAAGACAAAGTTTAGTTGTCGGCGAAGATAAAGCATCCCCTTAACATAATGTGTTGTAGTATAAAAACTATGGGATGCTAAAAAGGATGTGGTGTTGTACAAATAAATATAGTGACACGAAAAAACAAAGTGTTATGATAAACAAGCAATAAGGATGCCTAGAAATCTAGCAATGTGATAAACGAGTAATACTTACGCTTAGAAAAAATTATTTCACCAAATATTGGTTATCTAGGGACATTTGAAATATTGGCATTGTCTTATATATATAATTACATTTATATATTGGGTGACTCAAATGATAAATTCCTATAACTATATGGTGACACATATATGAGGCGCTAATGAGAAATCGTAGCAATTAATGAACTACACTGAGTGACCACTATCTCGTGTTATAAATGTAAATATGAGATTTAGAATTGCTATGAAAATACTAACCTTTAATATACTGGATAACTTCATGTTTTTAGTCAACTAAACATAATAAAATATATATCAAATTTGTCTAACTTATTTGGAACTTTTATGTTTTAAAAGATAAGGTCTCATTATTATGCAATATATATCCAAGACATGATAAACAATATATAACCCATAATGAATTCATTTGTATAAATTAAATAAAGCAGAAATAATAAATAACTAGTCATTAGCATAATAATATGAATTGATAAATACATGGTGGAAAATAAAAAAGAAAGTTGATTGAACATACATTATATGAGTTTTATAATGATTAATTTCTTTCATATTATACTTATCTTAAATAATTTTAGTTTCTTGTAGCCATTATAATTTCAATATTTTCAACTTTTTAGTGAGATATTGATGGTTAGAATATGAATATATTGTGTAGAATTTTAAATAAATTGGAACAAAAAACTATTCACAAGGTAAAGTAATGTGTCAACATATTGATGGTTACATATCAACATATACTAAAATTTCAAAATTATTGTTGAATATTTGGTTTTATTATCAGGAGGATAGATTTTTTGAACCAAGCTTTCTCTGATGCATTAGCGAAAGAGAGTGCACAATTTTGTCGCACACCTATACACTAACGCATATATTGTGTCCTTTATATACATTAGGTTAAGTGTTTGGATGTGATTTCTTAATATGTAGGATGATACTTTAAGTTAAATACAAAAGTTTGATGATAAATTGTGTCGCGCATCCGGTTTCCATCTTTTTAGCTCACGCTTCAACATGTTTAGGCATTCCACCTAGTTTTGTCTTCAGAGGTCTAGACTATACCTCTTCACAGCTTCAATCTCCAATGGGTTTAGTCATTCTGCCTGGTCTGTTATCGGAGGTCTGGTCTTCAAATATTTACAAAGTGAGAGGTGTATAGTTCTGGCTAAAGAAAAAGGGAAAGAACCAATTACAAATGATCACGGTTCTTCGTAAACTCCACGAAGAGGTATGTATAGCTTTTAAACCGGTTCCCATCGTGTCACTGATGAATACAATTGCAAGAGTAGAAAAGTTGCAACACAACAATATCATGAACCAGTTGAACCTAATGCGAGATATTGAGCGCATCATGGTGAAAATCGGGGAGGAAATTACTGAGACCTATTTTGACGCGTTTTTGAGGAGATGTGATACGGCCGCGTAATGTCTCCTAA
This sequence comes from Nemophila menziesii, assembly GCA_029959085.1. NCBI lineage: Eukaryota > Viridiplantae > Streptophyta > Magnoliopsida > Boraginales > Hydrophyllaceae > Nemophila > Nemophila menziesii. Next base: position 2,938,625 of record JARWIR010000044.1, read on the forward strand.
AACCTTTCCCTAAACTCTTTTATTTGTTTAGTGTATATTGGTAATTTTATTTATTTATTGAGTCTTTTTCGAGTTTTACGGACACTACTCAATTGTGTGTTGGGATGGGGTATTCATTTTCCTCATTTACCGTTTTGTTATTAATTTCATAAAAAATCCATAAATTTTTTAAAAGAGTTGGTATAACGAATAGATGTAGAATGTAGTGAATGTTACTTTTTTTTAGCTTGGATTTAGCAAGTTAATGATAGGGAATTGTGTGTTTTGAAATATTTCGCAAAATGTGTAACGTATATACATGAAGAAATTTAATAACATATAAACAGGATTAATCAACAATGCGTAGAAGTTAAGTTCAAATATAGGAAACCGTGAGCGAGTATAACTTGCATAGCTTACGAAGTAAAACTGAGAAAATAACAACCTCTAGTAGTTAAGAAAATGATTAAGGCATTTATTTGATGAGTTACTTGAATCTTTAAGTTTGCTCGCCCATGTTTATTAAATTATCATCAACCTTAGGCCCTTTTTATCTTTTAGCCTACTTTTTTGACACATTATAAGCTATACTCCTAAGATTATAGGACTTTCCCATATGACAACCCTATAATAGTACTAGTAGAGCTTGAGTTTGGGATGGTGGGACCATATTATGGGAACATTGGGTGGGGATTTTATGAGCGTTTAGTTGTGATCTATTGCTGAAATATTTTTATTGTAATCCTTTGTGGGGTCTTGAAAAAGAAAGAGGAAAAAATTAAGTGGTATGACATCTCACCTCAAAAAGAGTTTCATTACCATCTTAATATATGTATATACATATATAAAGAAAAGTAAATGAAAAGAACCGACAATGTGGAAATTTTTGTAAATCATCAAGTAGTGCTACTAGGTATTTGGGGATGCTATGATTATAGTAACGACATTGGGTTAAGTTAGGTAATTCTCAAGAGTAACTCAAACTCTATGGAGATTCGTTGATGGTTAGTGAGTAGAGATTCAAAAGATCACTTTACATAATACACATATATGTATCATAACATTCCTAAGCCTAGATAGTCATTAAGGTTAAAATTATTACGCCAAGCCATTGTCTAGGGTGTTTCTTTCTCAAATTCCCTAGTTGTGTTGTAGTTGTCTTCTAAGCTACCGACCGGAGTTAGAAGGACTTTTGAATTCTGACGAATGCTAAAACCTAATTAGCCCTTATATCAAATTATGATTAAATAGTTGATTAGAAGGATTACCCAAAAGAATGAAACATATTTCTCATCTTTTCTCATCTTTTAAGCATTCCTATTATATCTTTTTTTGTTAATAATTTATAATATTTTCAATTTTTGTATTTTCTTAGATACAAAAAAATATATTCACATTTAAATTATTGTCATTTATTTTGAAACTCTGCATTATCTTACTTTTATAGTCCATGTGGAGATGATAACCCTATACTTGTCAAATTACTACTTGTCAATGATCCGTTCTCTTGCGGGGAGTCACTTATCCCTTACGTCGCTTATATATCAACCTTTGGGAGCGAAAAACAATGTTTGTTGATTGCTAAAGAAGGAAAATAGTCAACATCGAAACAATTAACGTTGCTTTATCAAATAATGAAATGGCCGTTAAAGGGTGTATACGCAGTAGTGAAATTAAACTATCAAATATCCAAATCAATATCTTAGGCCCTTCCTCTTATATTACAAGTTATCAACTAATGGCTAAGGTATGTCACAAAGTGGCCACGTAGTCTCCTTCTGATGTCTCCCTAATTGTTCTTATTTTCGACCCTTGGGAGACATCATTTTTTGTGTTTATTTGATTAATATGATAGACTTTTGGACTAAATTTGCAATAATTCGGAATTACCTTTTTATTTCTAGCATTTTTTATTTATTAAACTTTTGCGCGTAATATTGGTATTTTTAGTGTAAAGTTTACAGGATTTAGATGTTAGCTAGGAGAGGAATCCGAGGAGAAAGTCAAAGATCGTGAATTAGAGTCAAGACTTGAAGATAAATCCCGAAGATATTATTTTTAGAGCTGAAAATCCATTTTCCAGGCCATAGAGTGCTGATTTAGAGGTGCTTAAGCGATGATTTAGCCGCTGACCTTTGAAGAGAAAACATTCCTTATCGAGTTACGGAACTTTAGCAACTGGAATGAGGTCAATCGGAGTCATAACGCATCGGAAAAAGCCGTTTTAGTGAAGGTGTATCAGCAGTTACGTGATTTTGGGCTTAGAAAGTGGGCTTGGACATTTAATTAATATTCTATTTTCTGGTCCAAGCCCTAGAACGAATTTATGCTTATAAAAGGAGGTCTGGACTTCTATTTTTCACACAATTCACATTCCACAAGATTAAAACACCAGAGAGAAGCAACAGAAGGAAGAAGAAGAAGCTACAAGAGCTGGAGTGGGTCTATAGCTCCGTTCGTAGTCATTCCAATTCCGGAAATTAGGTTCTTTTTATATTTTAATTCTGTAAACAATATGAATTCCATTTCTTTCAATTTAGTTTTTAATTTTAATATGAGCTAAGCTTTTCATAGTGCTTGAGAACAAACAATGGGTGAATCTTCATTTTATGAAATAACGAATGTTGAATTTGGGTTTATGCTAAATTAAATTAGATTGGGTTTATTACTCTTTTCGATAATTTGTGATTATTTACTGATTTTAGAGTCGCGAACTAAAATTAGGTATTAGTATCTAGGCTATTCCACATATGTGGCGTGTGGATCATCCTGACGGAGGGTTTAGGTATAGAACTAATTATTCAATCTAGGATAAAAGCTATTGATTCCGACGAACTTAGCTAATTCTAGGGCCAATGAGGTAAAACACTTGTACATCCAACGGTGGATCATATTTACCCTGGCGGGACTAGTGACACTTTAGGATCGCCTTATAGTCCACCCTGACGGGGGTATAAGGAATTTAGAATCCCGACCATTGTAATTGACCGATTTAGCCCTTAAACAACATAAGTTAGGAAGTAAGATTATGAGGATCCTTGCGTTCTCAAGTACTACATCTCATATTGCGTTTTCACTTATTTTACTTGCGTCTTAGCTTTACTTGCATTTAATTATTTGTCTTTTATTCATTAGCTTTAATCAACAAAACCAAACAAACATTTTATTATCTTTTACTTTCATAAGTGCATCAATCACTACTTGCTAAACATTGTGATCAACCATCCGTCCTTGGAACGAATCTGTATTATCATACATACTACTTAGGACAACCGTACACTTGCGGTTGTGGTTCGATTAGCATTTGCATTTATTTTTAGAACACACAAAGGACCACCAAGTTTTTGGCGCCGCTGCCGGGGACGGTAGCGTGTGACCACGGTGTTTATTCTTTAGTGATAAGTGCATTTATTTTATTTTATCAGTTTTACGCTTTTTGTTTGTTAGCTTTTTCAGGTTTTTAGGTTTGGTGTATGCGAAGAAGGCTATTCAAGAATCTAGAGCCAGCACCTCCGATCCTTAGTAATCCAGAATCGTTGATCAGACTTGCGAACAGAAGAAGAAGAGAACGAGAAGCTCTAGAAGTAGAAGAATTAAGTAACAGAATGGAGAATATCACTCTTCAAGGTCAACAGAATGGACAAGGCCAGTTAGATGCAAATGGCCAACCTTTAGCTCCAAGCGTTATTCCTCAAGTTCAACCACTAAATCCTAATCCTCAAGTCCAGATAGTGATGAATCAAGATCCGTGGTTTACTAATGGTCCTCCAGAAGTTCCATTTCGTGCTCCAGCTATAGGAGTAGGTGCTCCAGATATTAATGTTCCGAGATTCCGTCCAGATTCGGGTATGCTAGCTCAGTTCCAAAACTTTGGAAATTTTCGCGGAAGACCATCGGAAGATCCTCTTAGAGCGGTACAGAAATTTAAGCAGATATGTGATTCTTATATCACACAAGGGGTTTCAAGAGAACAGATGTATTTTGCTGCTTTTAAATTCTTTGTCATTGATGGAGCAAGTGAATGGCACGATACGCAAGATCCTACGAAGATTACTAATTGGGACCAATTAGAAATTGCTTTCTTTGACAGGTATTACCCAAGTAACATGAGGTTAGATGCTGAACTAGAATTGACAGATTTCCGTCAAGAGTATGAGGAAACTGTGGGTAAGAGTTGGACAAGATTTCAGATGTGTTTGCGTAAAGTTCCCAATCATGGATTTTCAGAACAACAACAGTTAAAGATCTTTTATAGAGGCCTTGATGGAATTTCAAGAGAGAAATTGGATACGCTATGTGGAGCAGGTTTTCTTCAAGTTCAACCCGCTCATGCCAAGATCATTTTAGAGAGAACAGTCAAGAATGAAGTTCGGTGGAGCTCAGTAAGAACACCAGTTAAGGGAGTAAATAATGTTGACATGGAAGAGAAATTTGCTACGTTTGAGAATAAGATCCAGAATACCATAGAGCAACAATTGAAGCAGCTTACTCTAGCTGTGAAAGAAGGATTTTCGGGTAAGAAGGTAGCTGTGCATGCTGCACAAGAGGTGTATATGTGTTCGATTTGGAAGGTAGATGATCATGATGAGGAAAGTTGTCCGAATAACCAAGAATCAGTGAATTTTATGTCCAATAGAGGTAATTTCAATTCAAGTGGTAATGGATATCAGCCTAACAGAAACCATCCTGGGTTTCAATACTCAAATCCTAATGGGGCAGCCAATCCTACTTACGCGTATCAGCCGCGTCCTCAAGGCAACAACTATAATCCAAGACCACACAACAATCATCAAGGAGGACAGAATCAAAACAATTATGTGCAAAGACAAGCTCCTCAGAATACCTACGATGAGAATTTAAACCAGAAAGCTCTACCTGCCCATCCACAAGAAGGAGTAGTTACCCTTCAGAAAACCGTTGAAAATTTGATTGCTCTTCAAACACAAGCTCTGGAACGTCAAAACGCAGCTGAAGCAAATATGAAGATTTTCCAAAATCAGCTAAGTCAAATTAATAAACAGCTGAATCAGCGTCCACAAGGGCAACTGCCTAGCGATACAGAAAATCCAACACAACGTGAAGATTGCAAGGCCGTTACATTAAGAAGTGGTAAGAACCTCCCTCCACCTCCTTTTCCCGTTATGAAAGAGAAAGAAGTCCCAAGAAAAGAAAAGGAAGTGGGTGAGAAAGAGAAAGAGAATGAGAAAGATAGTGAGGTGGAAGAAATAGAAAGACCAAGAGAAATTCCGAAAAAGAGAGATGAAATTGTAAGCAATCGCCCTCCACCACCGTTTCCATCGCGAGTTCAGAAAAAGGGTGATATGGCGGATTTTCAGAAGTTCTTTAATAGAGTGAAGGGTCTAAGTATTAATATTCCGTTACTTGAGGTGATTCGAGATATTCCTAAGTATACGAAGTTTTTGAAGAGGGCCCTCACTAATAAAAGGCCCCACTGTGATAATGAGATGATTGGCCTTCCTAAAGAGTGTAGTGCGATTTGCCAGAGTAAATTACCTCCGAAGTTAGTTGATCCGGGGAGTTTCACGATTCCCATATCGATTGGAGAAGAATGGAAGGGAAAGGCGCTATGCGATTTGGGGGCAAGCATCAACTTGATGCCCAAGTCAGTCTTTGATAAGCTTAAAATTGGAAACGCAAGACCTACCTCTATGGTCTTGCAAATGGCGGACAGGTCTCTTGCTCATCCTGAAGGCCGCATTGAGGATGTTCTTGTTAAGGCAGGTACACTTATATTTCCTGTTGATTTCGTAATTCTTGAATACAATGCAGATAGAAATGTCCCCATTATTTTGGGTAGACCGTTCCTAGCTACAGGGAGAACATTGATCGATGTAGAAAATGGCGAATTGACAATGAGGATACAAGATGAGGAAGTGAAATTCAATGTATTTCGAGCTATGAAATTCCCAGATTCTCAGGAAGATTGCTTCAGAATGGATGTAGTAGAGCAAGCATCGCAAGAGGTATTTAATTGCTTAAATTTTGATGATATCTTGCAGGCTGCTTTGACATTAGATTCACCTGAGATGATGGAAGAGCTTACCGAAACAGTAGCAGCTCTAAATTCTGAAAATCCGAAATATAGGCGTCTTGCCTATGAACCTGTGAGAGAACCGGGGGAGATTATTCTTAAAAAGAAGCCTTCGATTGAATCCCCTCCGGAGTTGGAAGAAAAACCATTGCCAGCACACTTGAGGTATGCTTATTTGGGTACTAATTAAACTCTACCTGTTATTGTTTCAGCTAATTTAACAGGTCCTCAAGAAGATAAACTGTTGCGTATGTTAAGAGCCAACAAAGAAGCAATAGGTTGGACAATTGCTGACATCAAAGGCATTAGTCCATCCTATTGTCAGCACAAAATCATACTTGAAGATGTTAACGCACGCTCAGTTGAAGGCCAAAGGAGATTGATGCCCGTGATGAAAGATGTGGTAAAGAAAGAAGTGATCAAGCTGTTAGATGCGGGGATTATTTATCCCATTTCGAGTAGTGAATGGGTGAGTCCGGTTCAGTGTGTACCAAAGAAAGGAGGAATGACAACAATTCTTAACTATAAAAATGAGGCGATTCCTTCAAGAACGGTAGTAGGTTGGAGAGTTTGCATGGATTACAGAAAGCTGAACAAGGCCACCAGAAAAGATCACTTCCCTTTACCCTTCATTGATCAGATGTTAGACAAATTAGCCGGAAGAGAGTACTATTGCTTCTTGGATGGTTACTCCGGGTACAATCAGATTTACGTGGCTCCGGAAGATCAAAATAAGACTACTTTTACATGCCCTTTTGGTACTTTTGCATATCGCAGAATGCCATTTGGGTTGTGTAACGCTCCCGCTACTTTTCAGAGATGCATGATGGCCATCTTCTGGGATATGATTGATAATTTCCTGGAAGTGTTTATGGACGATTTCTCCGTGTTTGGTGATGATTTTGATAAGTGTTTGGATAACTTGGAGAAAGTGTTGGTTAGATGCAAGGAATCAGACTTGGTGTTAAACTGGGAGAAGTGTCATTTCATGGTTCGTGAAGGTATTGTTCTGGGTCATAAAGTTTCGAGTGCTGGATTAGAAGTTGATAGAGCAAAGATAGAGGTAATTAAAACTCTTCCCCCACCTGTTTCTGTTAAAGGGGTAAGGAGTTTTCTTGGCCATGCTGGCTTTTATAGGCGTTTTATTAAGGATTTTTCTAAGATTGCTAAACCGTTATGTAACTTACTCGAAAAGGATTGCAAATTCCTTTTTGATGAAGCTTGCTTAGCGACCTTCAAAGCAATCAAAGAAAAGCTTATTTCTGCTCCTATAGTGTTACCTCCAGATTGGAATTTACCGTTTGAAGTTATGTGTGATGCGAGTGATTTGTGTATGGGAGCTGTATTAGGACAGAGGAAAGAGAAGGTTTTTCATTCGATTTACTATGCTAGTAAAACTTTTAGTGGTGCTCAGATTAATTACACAGTTACAGAAAAAGAGTTGCTAGCAGTTGTATATTCGCTTGATAAATTTCGCTCTTATCTTCTTGGAGCAAAAGTTATTGTTTATACAGATCATTCCGCGATCAGATTTCTTATGGAGAAGAAAGATGCGAAACCAAGGTTAATCAGATGGGTGTTATTGCTTCAAGAGTTCGATTTAGAGATCAAAGATAGAAAGGGTTGTGAGAATCAGGTTGCAGATCATCTATCGCGTTTAGAGGGTTCAGAGATGAATAGTGGTACTGAAGCAGTTAGAGAAGAGTTTCCTGATGAGAGTTTATTCGTTGTTCGAGATTATGAGGCTCTGTGGTATGCAGATATTGCGAATTTAGTGGTGAGTGGTGTTTTTCCTGAAGGTTCTACTTATCAAGAAAGAAAGAGGTTAGTTCACCGTGCTAGACAGTTCTTTTGGGAGGATCCGTTCCTCTATAAAGTTTGTGCTGACCAAATGATACGAAGATGTGTAGCAAGGGAAGAGACTCAAGCCATTATAGCTGGATGCCATGATTCATTATATGGAGGACATTTCAAAGGAGACAGAACTGCTGCAAAGGTATTTCAATCAGGTTTTTACTGGCCTTCTCTTATAAAAGATTGTCATGAATATGTTAAGAAATGTACGAGATGCCAGTTTACCGGAAACATATCCAAGAGGGATGAGATGCCGCGTAATAATGTGTTAGAGGTTGAGATATTCGATGTGTGGGGCATAGACTTTATGGGTCCTTTCGTTCCTTCAAATTGTAACCTCTATATCTTATTAGCTGTTGATTATGTGTCTAAGTGGGTAGAAGCGGTGGCTTTACCTACTAATGATTCACGAGTGGTGATCAAGTTCTTGAAATCACATATTTTCACTAGACATGGCACACCTAGAGCGATTATTAGCGATGGTGGATCTCATTTCGTTAATAAATATCTGAAGACTGTTCTAGAGAAATATGGAGTTAGACACCGTGTATCTACTGCATACCATCCACAATCCAATGGTCAAGCTGAAGTTTCGAACCGTGAAGTCAAGTCAATCCTAGAGAAAACCGTTGGTCCTACAAGAAAAGATTGGTCAATGAAGTTAGATGATGCGCTGTGGGCCTATCGTACTGCGTTTAAGACTCCAGTTGGTGCATCTCCCTATCGTATGGTGTATGGTAAGGCTTGTCACTTACCTTTAGAGCTTGAAATGGGTGCCTATTGGGCCATTGCGCAGTTGAACTTAGATCCTATCTTAGCCGGAAAGAATCGTATGATGAAGCTTAATGAACTCGATGATTTCCGTTTGCATGCTTATGAAAATGCCAAACTTTACAAAGAAAACACAAAGAAATGGCATGACAATCGGATTCATCCAAAGAATTTTGAAGTGGGGCAAAGAGTATTAAAGTATAACTCAGAGTTCAGCAATTATCCGGGTAAGTTAAGATCTAAGTGGTCAGGTCCATACATTGTGACCAAAGTTACACCTCATGGGGCAATAGAAATAGAACATCCGCTAGAGAACCGTACCTTTATGGTTAACGGTCACAGATTAAAGATATACCATGGAGGTGAAGATACCAATCGCTCGGAAGATCCACATCCCGGGGAGGTCATGTATCTCCTCGAGACTCCTTAGAAGCGTGAGGTAACCCGTCGAGCTTAACGACGTTAAACAAAAGCCAAATACTTGTATATTAGCTGAGTTTTTACATTTTTGCAATTTAGATTAGTTTGATTTTCGTAATTTTATTGTTTTTATTAAGAAATGAGGAAGGGTAGTTGTTTTTAATGATTTCAGGGGTAAAAAGGACTTGAGTTTGGGGTCGATTTGGTGAAAACAGAAGAACAAGAGGTTGGATGTCCAGGAGAAACCGGGAACCCGGTTTCGCAAAAACCGGGAACCCGGTTTTGGAGCTGGTACCAACACTATATACGCAGCACCTTGCGTTTTGGGTTCATGACACAGCGTCGGAACCGGGAACCCGCATTTGGCGAAACCGGGTACCCGGTTTCGGTGCTGTAACTTTTGAAAAGTTCTGACCCAGCGTCTTGGTGGCTTGCGTTTTGCTGCGTTTTGGTTCGCGCCATCGACACAAAACCGGGAACCCGCATTCCACAGAACCGGGTACCCGGTTTCGGAGCTACTGATGGTGAAATTCTCTGGTCCAGCGTTTTGGGGTGCTGCGTTTTGGCGCGTTTTCATTCGTGCCATCGAGAAAATCCTGGAACCCGCATTCCACAGAACCGGGTTCCCGGTTTCAGCGAGTAAAATCTCTGACCCCGCGTCTTGAGGTCCAGCGTTTTGGTGCGTTTTGAAAAAAAAAAAAAAAAAAAAAAAAAGTCCACATTGTTTTTCCGCGCCGTCACAGCGACGCGGAACCGGGAACCCGGTTTGCCAAAACCGGGAACCCGGTTTGAAAGCTGTGATGTCGGTTTTGAGGTGTTTTAACCTAGTTTCTTAGCCTCTTTTCCAAGTCTTTACCTAAAACGCACCAATAGCCTCCCCACCTCCAAAATTCATCTACCAAAACACTATATATCATTAAATCCTACCCTCTTTCACCACAAAAACATAAGATCAACTCACCTCCTCTCCAAAATAACATCAAATCCTTAGTTTTTCCCAAGATTCTTCTTCACCCAATTCCTTAAATTAAACCCAATTCTTTCTTCTCCCATACAAATTAACCTAGACCCATCTCATATTTCACCTAGTTCTTAAATTCTTAAACCTCAAAACATCAAAATTCTAAACTTTTCCCTAAGTTTTTCATTATTTGAAGTTTTGAGTTTGGGGTGAAAAGAGATGACTAACAGAACCGGCGATTTTCGAAGAACTGCTCCTAGAAGAAAGACCACCATTGGTGGTTCACAAGATCAAGCTATTGAAATTCCTGATTCGCGTCCTAAACGAAAAATTGACGAAGTTAAGCTTGATTCTAACAGAAAAGAAATCACAGGTCAAAAGAGAAGATTAATTGATGAGATTGAAAGTGAGAAGGAACCAGAAGAGGAAATTACGAAGAACATTGAGAAGGAAACTGAACAAGAGATTCCGGAAGCACCCGTTCAAAAACCTCCGCGTATGAAGATGTGGGCCCACAAGCCTAAGAGGGTTTACACTTGTTGGAATACTCAGGTTCGTGAAAGAATTGAATTTTTGAAATTTGGTGAGGAGACGAATTTTCCTAAGGGTATTATGAGTAGTGATTACAAGGAATATGCTGTGACATGTGCTAAGTTTGGTTGGAAAGAGTTACAAGAAAGGAAGCTTGAGTTTATTCCTACTTTTGTCCGAGAATTTTACGAAGGTTTAGCTACCTCCCATGATGCCATTGATATCCGCAAAAAGGTAGTTCCTTTCTCTATTGAACGTATTCGGAAATCATTGAAACTACCCAACTTTTCTGGAACATGCCCCTTCCAAGAAATTCTTAATGACCCTTCTTTTGATTTTGAATCCCTTTGGGGAACCGTGCTTGTTAATGGGAAAGCCCAATTCCTGAAGGTGAAAGATATCCTGGACAGTTATACAGCAGTAGTTTGACACCTCGTGCTAAGGTTTGGTCTCGTTTCGTAATACCCACTTTCTTTGGTATTAAACACACTTCCGAGTTGAAGAAAGAGCACATATTTGTTATTAAGTGTATTTTGGAGGAGAAACCATTTGATGTTGCTAAGATCATTTATGATACAATCATGGAGTTCGCAAAATCACCTATGAAACAACAAAATCTGAAGTTTCCTTGTACTATTACTCAGTTGTGTCTAGACGCAAAGATTCCGCGTAAGGACGCAGATATTGATACTGTTTCAGTTGGTGTGAGTATAGCTTTGAGCACAATCAAGAACATCCATGAAGAAGCAACGCGAACTACAAGAAGTCCGAGAACTCCTCAATCAAAGAAAGTGAAAACTGTACCTGAGTTGGAGGCGAAGATTCAGGTGTTGGAAGAGAATCAGGAGAGGATGATTGCTACCTTGGGAAACGTTACAAAAGAATTGGACCTGCTTCGAAATTTAATCCTAGGCGTAAATACACTTCAAAACGCGATTTATGACGCTGTTACGCGAGATAAAGGTCCAGAACGCAACACCGATAACCAGCCTCGCGCTGGTTAAGATATGTTTTCTAAACTTTCCTCTTAGTGTAGATTAGTTTACTTGCTTTATTGGGTCTTTTCGAGTCGTGGGGACACAACTCATTTTTGAGTTTGGGGTGGGGTTCGTTGCCTCATCCCAATTTTTATGTGTTATTTGCTTTATTTGCTTTCAATAAAAGAATTTTCGGAGTTGCGTTTGACTGTAGAAATTTTTAAATATCCCTTTAAGCATACTTTTGATAAATCTATGATAGTAAATAGTGGACTTTAGGGATTGATATAAAACGCACTTACAATTGCATGCGAACATAGGTAATTGATAGGAAAAATTAATGAATAATGCAAATGAAGTAAGCTTGTACTCAAGGAATATGTTTGGTGTGTAGAACGTGAAATCTTAATTAGTAGAGAACCCACCTAGATATGAACTAAAGACAAGCTATGTACTTAGGAAAATGATAGGGGCAGTTCTTTGTTAGCCATTTGTGCCTTTTTAGCTTTCTATCCCTTGTATTAATTATTATCCGTCTTAGCCCACTTTGAGCCTTTAGCCTTTTCTTTGTAGCCACGATATAAGCCATTATCCCTTAGATTATTAGGCATGACCATATGACCCGCACTTGAATCACAATCCTGAGACATGTCTCGAGCTTGAGTTTGGGGTGGTGGGACCACATATGGGGAATTTAATGGGTTGGGATCGATGTGCTTTGTATTGTAGCACAATTGCAGATGATATATACTTGTAACCCTTTGCCGGGAATGAGAAAAAGTGAAAAAGAAAAAAAAAATGAAAAAATGAAAAATCCATACAGTAGGAACCGGGAACCCGGATTCATCAAAACCGGGAACCCGGTTTGCTTCTGTACAAAAAAAAAGAAAAAAAAAGAAAAAAAAAGAAAAAGAAAAATACATATGAATAAAACATCCGGCAAAGTGGAATTTTTCTGAAAATCATCTTGTTAATAGTGGGTAGACATGGGACGCTAAATTGTTGCGTATATGGGTGAGTGAGAACATCTTTTGAGCGTTAACTCAAGCTCGAGGACACTGTTGATGGTAAGTGAGGAGAGAGCCAAAAGCTCACTTCAAAATTTACCAAATATATATCCACACCCGTCCTTAAGTCAAGATTATAACCGTAAAGTCCTCGTGATTCCTAAGTGCATAGTGAATTTATTATTCTGTTGATAGGGAATACACTAGGTGGAGCGTTCAAAGCGAGGTAGGATTAATGACCACCCTATAGCCATCATACAGAGATGAGTACAAGTGTACCCTTCAAGCATTGCGACTTTAATTTTATGATTGAGATTATTTATTTTTGATGTTGCATGATTAGTGTATGTGTATATTAGTTTCTAGAGTTTGCTATATGAGATTTATTTTGAGATTTGCTTTAGGGTTTATTTGCTAGCTTCTACTTGTTTATACGCTTACTTCTACCCCTTTGTTTTGTTTTACTTTGTCGGGACGACAAAGGTTTGAGTTGGGGGTCTTGATGTCTCCCTAATTGTTCTTATTTTCGACCCTTGGGAGACATCATTTTTGGTGTTTATTTGATTAATATGATAGACTTTTGGACTAAATTTGCAATAATCCGGAATTACCTTTTTATTTCTAGCATTTTTTATTTATTAAACTTTTGCGCGTAATATTGGTATTTTTAGTGTAAAGTTTACAGGATTTAGATGTTAGCTAGGAGAGGAATCCGAGGAGAAAGTCAAAGATCGTGAATTAGAGTCAAGACTTGAAGATAAATCCCGAAGATATTATTTTTAGAGCTGAAAATCCATTTTCCAGGCCATAGAGTGCTGATTTAGAGGTGCTTAAGCGATGATTTAGCCGCTGACCTTTGAAGAGAAAACATTCCTTATCGAGTTACGGAACTTTAGCAACTGGAATGAGGTCAATCGGAGTCATAACGCATCGGGAAAAGCCGTTTTAGTGAAGGTGTATCAGCAGTTACGTGATTTTGGGCTTAGAAAGTGGGCTTGGACATTTAATTAATATTCTATTTTCTGGTCCAAGCCCTAGAACGAATTTATGCTTATAAAAGGAGGTCTGGACTTCTATTTTTCACACAATTCACATTCCACAAGATTAAAACACCAGAGAGAAAGGAAGAAGAAGAAGCTACAAGAGCTGGAGTGGGTCTATAGCTCCGTTCGTAGTCATTCCAATTCCGGAAATTAGGTTCTTTTTATATTTTAATTTTGTAAACAATATGAATTCCATTTCTTTCAATTTAGTTTTTAATTTTAATATGAGCTAAGCTTTTCATAGTGCTTGAGAACAAACAATGGGTGAATCTTAATTTTATGAAATAACGAATGTTGAATTTGGGTTTATGCTAAATTAAATTAGATTGGGTTTATTACTCTTTTCGATAATTTGTGATTATTTACTGATTTTAGAGTCGCGAACTAAAATTAGGTATTAGTATCTAAGCTATTCCACATATGTGGCGTGTGGATCATCCTGACGGAGGGTTTAGGTATAGAACTAATTATTCAATCTAGGATAAAAGCTATTGATTCTGACGAACTTAGCTAATTCTAGAGCCAATGAGGTAAAACACTTAAACATCCAACGGTGGATCATATTTACCCTGACAGGACTAGTGACACTTTAGGATCGCCTTATAGTCCACCTTGACGGGGGTATAAGGAATTTAGAATCCCGACCATTGTAATTGACCGATTTAGCCCTTAAACAACATAAGTTAGGAAGTAAGATTAGGAGGATCCTTGCGTTCTCAAGTACTACATCTCATATTGCGTTTTCACTTATTTTACTTGCGTCTTAGCTTTACTTGCATTTAATTATTTGTCTTTTATTCATTAGCTTTAATCAACAAAACCAAACAAACATTTTATTATCTTTTACTTTCATAAGTGCATCAATCACTACTTGCTAAACATTGTGATCAACCATCCGTCCTTGGAACGAATCTGTATTATCATACATACTACTTAGGACAACCGTACACTTGCGGTTGTGGTTCGATTAGCATTTGCATTTATTTTTAGAACACACAAAGGACCACCACCTTCTCTTTATTCTTACTTAGAGTTTCCACATGCGTTCTCTCCCATATATTTGACCGAAACATACCAACTACTATTGTAGAACGTGGAGATTAAGACAAAAATAGAGAGAATAAATACTGATAATAAAAAAGACAAAGCCATGGACGAGCCTCAGACCACCAAAATTTTAGATGATGAACATTGCCTTAGCGAAAAACAAAGAGCTGGTTGTAGAAGAGTTTTAGAAGCTGGAAGGTATTACAGGATGTTGTCCAATTAGGGATATAACTTTAGGTATAAGAAATTTATTTTAAGTAATCAGTTAAAATACTTAGAATATACCGAAATGGGTAACGAAGCTCTTTATGTTCCATATGCTTCATAAACGACAATAATGATATAAATGAGGAGAACATACACGTATATATTCCTAGAGACGACTTGATAAATTATCTTTTCATGTTTATGGTTCCTTAGCAATGACTTGATACTTATTTGTTTTTTATTCTTTGCAAGATATTTTATTGTTACACAACAAGTTGGCCATTGGCCATCTTAGTTTTTATTTTTATGAAAATAATTATATAATTAATTTGCGGCTTTTTCTAAAATTATATATATGTTTAAGTTGTTTTTTTTTTATATTTATAAATCATCATTTTATCTTTTGATTTATCTAAATTCCAATAGTAAAATGTATGTCATTGTTCATAATATTGGAAATTATAGTGTGATTAACTCAAATAATTAACATAAAAATTTATATGAATTTTTTTGGTACTCTAGGTACCTTTAGTAAAATTAACTCATACAAAAAAATTTGGGGGTCGTTATATCGAACTCTTTTAATCGTCTCAATATATAGATAGGTTTTACCTCACAATATTTGAATTGTAAATCAAAGTTGAAAAAATTAATACTCATGTAATCCTTTTGTGAATCTTAGACCATATTTTGGTGAGAAATTAAACAAAGTTATTGTCTTTTACATTAAAACCAACCATTTATAAATTTGCATTATATTAATGGAATAAATGGTTTAAACTAGAAACCTCCCACCCATTCATGTAACTTATACACTGCACATTACATATCACAGTGTGCTAATTGTATATAGTGGTGAATTCAAATTTAAAATTAAGATACTTATTTCTACAAGGTTTTGTAAGCTACTAAACTCGAATAGGGTTTATGAATAGAAGAGATAAATATTTTGAGCTATCATATGATATTCATTAATGAAAAAGGAAAAAATGGAAATTGATAATTAAATGTAAAGATCCATTAATGAAATGTGTCTGATAAAGAAAAAAAGGGAATACATAATTAATCATTTTTTGGTTTTTAAAATCATTGAAATAGATAATTAATATTGTAGGTTCATTATGAAAGGTGTATTAGATAAAAAAAATCCATAAGAAATTAATACTTTCTAGGTGATACAATTAATAAAATAGTTGACAAACGATAAACTTTATAGAATGTACTAGACCTTTTTTTTATATTCTATCACCACACTTTCTAAAATTCCAATATATATAAGTTGTATCTGTTACGGATACCTCCACACTAAAAATATACACACATCATTTTGTTTTTAATTATGTAGAGTTAGGACTAGTGAAGCTGCTAAACTATCGGCTCAAGAAGATGATTACGGGAATTTAACATTGAATGAATATAGATTGCATCTCAAGAAGAATCATACACGTTCTCCAATGTCTTAGTACGAAGTGGGTGAACTACTCTAAAAATCTGATGAGATCCATGCCTAAGTAGGGAGGCTAAAGGATGCTTTAGCAAAGTAGAAGAAGGATATATTGGTGGAAAAAACAAGCCAACTCCAAGACTATCATGGATTATAAGGGATCTATAGTGTTTGAGAGGTTATTGAGAAATATTAGAAAGGAATTTTTTAATAAGGGCTATCAAATAGGGTATAAAAACAGGATAGGAAATGTTCAGAAATAATACTCAGTCCAATTCAAGATGGTCAACGATATATTCCTTAACAATGACGACACTGAGAGCGAAGATGAGTAGAGAAACAAGATGTTTTTTTATGTTTATGACTTAAGCCAATACTTTGAATTATCTCATGGATATATTTTTGCTTTTTTGATGATTTGTATAAAACCTCAAAATTATAGTTGATTGGGTTATAAAAATTGGTCTTTTAAATATTTTTTTTACTTAAAAAAATGAAATATAATATTTTTCTGGTACACTACCATTCAAATCATAAACTATGTCTCTTTTAGTATAATTTTTTTGTCACAGTGAATATTTATTTATCGTTACAAAAATGAAAAAATTTAAGCATGCATTATCTTCTGAAATTTTACTGAAACGTTTTTTTAGGAAACAAAAAACTCATGTACATGACCCATTCCATTGTTATTTTACGTTAAGAAATATGGATTATTGAGACGACTGTTAATGTTTAAAGGATGGATCTTCTTTTTTGAAAAACAACATATCCTAGAAGGCCAGCTTATCATAATAGTTTTAGAAAGAAAATAAAAAACATCAAATCTATAAAAACTTATTTATATAACAATTTAGACTATATGAATTAGACAACCAAACCAGGGACTTGGGGCATGGAAAAAATGGTACCTGGGGTGTTGGAGGGGTTGTCATAGAGTCTCTGTGAAAGATTTCAGACTTAAAAGGAACTTTATGAAGAAATATTGGGTGATAAACTACTTTTAAAAATAAAGAATATAAATGAAAACTTATGTCAAATTTTATCAACCCATAAGTATTATTATTTTGTGTTAGCAATCAACATGAGTGGATCGTTTCCTATCGAAAACACACTGCTCGAGAAGAAGATATTGTTTCACTGCACGAATAAATTATTTTGGGAAGATCTGTTCACGTTTAAAGTATGTATTGATCAGATAATTCAAAAGTGCATGCCAAAGGATAAAATTTATGATGTTGTACTGAGTTGTCACGATTCGTCATATGAAGGATATTTTAATGGTGATTGCAAAACTGCTAAGGTACTTCAATAAATTTTTTATTTGCATACTAATCACATGGACTGTCATATATATGTCAAGCAATGTAAAATATGCCAACTCACTTGAAATATTTCGAGGTTTCGCGAGACGCCACTCAACTTTGATTTGGAGGTGGGATTTTGTTTATGTTTGTCGAATTGATTTCATGGGACCGTTCGTATTCATCCCATGGAAATAAATACATATTTTTAGTTGTTTACTACTTGTTGAAATGGGTTGAAGTTGTGGCTTTACCCGTAAACGATGGAAGAGTGGTGATTAAATATGCTAGTCACATATTTTCACCAGACATGGGACGCCAAGAGACATTATTAGTGATGGAGGTACGTATTTCTTGAATAAATACTTAAAGACAGTAATTGTGAAATATGGAGACATGGAGTGTCTACCGTTTATCACCCCAAAACACGTGGTCAAGACGAAATCACTAATCGCGAGATAAAATATATTCTTGACGTGATCATTTGACCAACAAGAAATAAAGGATTGGTCAATGAAGTTAGATGATTAAGTATGGTCTTATAGAACAGCTTTCAAGACCCCTAGGTACTTCACTGTATTAAATGGTGTATGTTAAGGCTTGTAACTTACCTCTTGAGATTGAATCAAGAGCTTATTGGGGGATAAAAGAGAAAAGAACGAAGTTGCATGATAAACGGATTCGAAAGATGAATTTGAAGTAGGACAAAGGGCCCTCATGTACAACTCCAAGTTCAGCAATTATCCGAGTAAGTTGATATCAAGGTGGTCGTGTCCATTCATTGTTACTACGGTAACACGTCAATGAACTATATAGCTTGAACATCCAACCAATAAACGTAAATTCATGGGTAATGGTTATCTATTTAGTATACATTATGGAGGTTAGGATACCATTGGTGAAGAAGATCCAAATCGTGGAAAGGTCATGTACCTCCTCAAAACCGCGGAGTGCACGAGGTAACCCGTCGAGCTTAACGACGTTAAACAAAAGCCAAATAAGGGTGAAACCTATTTGTAGATAATTTTATTACTTTTTAGTGTGTATTAAATTTTTTTTATATTTATATGTCTTTTTTTATCAACAAACCATTTTATATCCACAAAATGATTGGTACAAATCAAACCATCACTTGTTTTTGACTAAAAGATAAGCATGGCTAGGAAAAAAACCCTATACAACCATAGCTAAGGAAAGCAAACAAACCTACCAACTAGTCAAGCAAACAACCTATACAATCATTGCTAGGAAAAGTAACCTATACAAAAATTGCTAATACAAGACACAAAGACTCCTAATCAAGGCATCTAGTGAACATAGGAAACTTTCCCTAAGAGGAAACCTTCCGAGTAAGGCAATTTTCCAATGAGGGAAATATTCCTACATAGCAAATCCATTGAAAGTTCAGGCTCCTCTCGATCTCCATCCTTAAATATGCTAGTCACATATTTTCACAAGACATGGGACACCAAGAGCTATTATTAGTGATGGAGGTACGTATTTCTTGAATAAATACTTAAAGACAGCAATTGTGAGATATGGAGACATGGAGTGTCTACTGCTTATCAACCTAAAACAAGTGGTCAAGCCGAAATCACTAATTGCGAGATAAAATATATTCTTGAAATGATAATTTGACCAACAAGAAATAAAGGATTGGTCAATGAAGTCAGATGATTAAGTATGGTCTTATAGACAGCTTTCAAGACCCCCTAGGTACTTCACCGTATTGAATGGTGTATTTTAAGGCTTGTAACTTACCTCTTGAGTATGAATCAAGAGCTTATTGGGGGATAAAAGAGAAAAGCAAGAAGTTGCATGATAAGAGGATTCGAAATAAGAATTTGAAGCATGACAAGGGGACGTCATGTACAACTCCAAGTTCAGCAATTATCCGAGTAAGTTGATATCAAGGTGGTCGTGTCCATTCATTGTTACTATGGTAACACGTCAATGAACTATATAGCTTGGGTAATGGTTATCTATTGGGTATACATTATGGAGGTTAGGATACCATTGGTGAAGAAGATCCAAATCGTGGGAAGGTCATGTACCTCCTAAAAACCGCGTAGTGCGCGAGGTAACCCGTCGAGCTTAACGACGTTAAACAAAAGTCAAATAAGGGTGAAAACCTATTTGTAGATAATTTTATTACTTTTTAGTGTGTATTAATTTTTTTTATATTTATATGTATTTTTTTATCAACAAACCATTTTATATCCACAAAATGTTTGTTACAAATCAAACCATTACTTGTTTTTTGACTAAAAGATAAGCATGGCTAGGAAAAAAACCCTATACAACCATAGTTAAAGAAAGCAAACAAACGTACCCACTAGTCAAGCAAACAACCTATACAATCATTTCTAGGAAAAGTAACCTATACAAAAATTGCTAATACAAGACACAAAGACTCCTAATCAAGGCATATAGCGAAAATAGGAAACTTTCCCTAAGAGGAAACCTTCCCAATAAGGCAATTTTCCGAAGAGGGAAATATTCCTACATAGCAAATCCCTTGAAAGGAGAACTCTACACCTAGTTCCAAGCTCCAAGCTAGCCTTCATGCTCCTCTTGATCTCCATTCTTAAATATGCTAGTCACATATTTTCACCAGACATGGGACGCCAAGAGCCATTATTAGTGATGGAGGTACGTATTTCTTGAATAAATACTTAAAGACAGTAATTGTGAAATATGTAGACATGGAGTGTCTACCGTTTATCACCCCAAAACACGTGGTCAAGATGAAATCACTAATCGCGAGATAAAATATATTCTTGACGTGATCATTTGACCAACAAGAAATAAAGGATTGGTCAATGAAGTTAGATGATTAAGTATGGTCTTATAGAACAGCTTTCAAGACCCCTAGGTACTTCACCGTATTGAATGGTGTATGTTAAGGCTTGTTACTTACCTCTTGAGATTGAATCAAGAGCTTATTGGGGGATAAAAGAGAAAAGAAAGAAGTTAAATGATTAGCGGATTCGAAAGATGAATTTGAAGCAGGACAAAGGGACCTCATGTACAACTCCAAGTTCAGCAATTATCCGAGTAAGTTGATATCAAGGTGGTCGTGTCCATTCATTGTTACTACGATAACACGTCAATGAACTATATAGCTTGAACATCCAACCAATAAACGTAAATTCATGGGTAATGGTTATCTATTGAGTATACATTATGGAGGTTAGGATACCATTGGTGAAGATCCAAATCGTGGGAAGGTCATGTACCTCCTCAAAACCGCATAGTGCGCGAGGTAACCCGTCGAGCTTAACGACGTTAAACAAAAGCCAAATAAGGGTAAAAACCTATTTGTAGATAATTTTATTACTTTTCAGTGTGTATTAAATTATTTTATATTTATGTGTCTTTTTTTATCAACAAACCATTTTATATCCACAAAATGATTGGTACAAATCAAACCATTACTTGTTTTTTGACTAAAAGATAAGCATGGCTAGGAAAAAACCCCTATACAACCATAGCTAAGGAAAGCAAACAAACCTACCAACTAGTCAAGCAAACAACCTATACAATCATTGCTAGGAAAAGTAACCTATACAAAAATTGCTAATACAAGACACAAAGACTCCTAATCAAGGTATCTAGCGAAAATAGGAAACTTTCCCTAAGAGGAAACCTTCCCAATAAGGCAATTTTCCAATGAGGGAAATATTCCTACATAGCAAATCCCTTGAAAGGAGAACTCTACACCTAGGTCCAAGCTCCAAGCTAGCCTTCATACTCCTCTTGATCTCCATTCTTAAATATGCTAGTCACATATTTTCACAAGACATGGGACGCCAAGAGCCATTATTAGTGATGGAGGTACGTATTTCTTGAATAAATACTTAAAGATAGTAATTGTGAAATATGGAGACATGGAGTGTCTACCGTTTATCACCCCAAAACACGTGGTCAAGACGAAATCACTAATCGCGAGATAAAATATATTCTTGACGTGATCATTTGACCAACAAGAAATAAAGGATTGGTCAATGAAGTTAGATGATTAAGTATGGTCTTATAGAACAGCTTTCAAGACCCCTAGGTACTTTACCGTATTGAATGGTGTATGTTAAGGCTTGTTACTTACCTCTTGAGATTGAATCAAGAGCTTATTGGGGGATAAAAGAGAAAAGAAAAATTTTGCATGATAAGCGGATTCGGAAGATGAATTTGAAGCAGGACAAAGGGACCTCATGTACAACTCCAAGTTCAGCAATTATCCGAGTAAGTTGATATCAAGGTGGTCGTGTCCATTCATTGTTACTACGGTAACACGTCAATGAACTATATAGCTTGAACATCCAACCAATAAACGTAAATTCATGGGTAATGGTTATCTATTTAGTATACATTATGGAGGTTAGGATACCATTGGTGAAGAAGATCCAAATCGTGGGAAGGTCATGTACCTCCTCAAAACCGCATAGTGCGCGAGGTAACCCGTCGAGCTTAACGACGTTAAACAAAAGCCAAATAAGGGTAAAAACCTATTTGTAGATAATTTTATTACTTTTCAGTGTGTATTAAATTTATTTTATATTTATATGTCTTTTTTATCAACAAACCATTTTATATCCACAAAATGATTGGTACAAATCAAACCATTACTTGTTTTTTGACTAAAAGATAAGCATGGGTAGGAAAAAACCCCTATACAACCATAGCTAAGGAAAGCAAACAAACCTACCAACTAGTCAAGCAAACAACCTATAGAATCATTGCTAGGAAAAGTAACCTACACAAAAATTGCTAATACAAGACACAAAGACTCCTAATCAAGGCATCTAGCGAAAATAGGAAACTTTCCCTAAGAGGAAACCTTCCCAATAAGGCAATTTTCCAATGAGAAAATATTCCTACATAGCAAATCCCTTGAAAGGAGAACTCTACACCTAGGTCCAAGCTCCAAGCTAGCCTTCATGCTCCTCTTGATCTCCATTCTTAAATATGCTAGTCACATATTTTCACAAGACATGGGACGCCAAGAGCCATTATTAGTGATGGAGGTACGTATTTCTTGAATAAATACTTAAAGACAGTAATTGTGAAATATGGAGACATGGAGTGTCTACCGTTTATCACCCCAAAACACGTGGTCAAGACGAAATCACTAATCGCGAGATAAAATATATTCTTGACGTGATCATTTGACCAACAAGAAATAAAGGATTGGTCAATGAAGTTAGATGATTAAGTATGGTCTTATAGAACAGCTTTCAAGACCCCTAGGTACTTCACCGTATTGAATGGTGTATGTTAAGGCTTGTTACTTACCTCTTGAGATTGAATCAAGAGCTTATTGGGGGATAAAAGAGAAAAGAAAGAAGTTGCATGATAAGCGGATTCGGAAGATGAATTTGAAGCAGGACAAAGGGACCTCATGTACAACTCCAAGTTCAGCAATTATCCGAGTAAGTTGATATCAAGGTGGCCGTGTCCATTCATTGTTACTACGGTAACACGTCAATGAACTATATAGCTTGGGTAATGGTTATCTATTGGGTATACATTATGGAGGTTAGGATACCATTGGTGAAGAAGATCCAAATCGTGGGAAGGTCATGTACCTCCTCAAAACCGCGTAGTGCGCGAGGTAACCCGTCGAGCTTAACGACGTTAAACAAAAGCCAAATAAGGGTGAAAACCTATTTGTAGATAATTTTATTACTTTTTAGTGTGTATTAATTTTTTTTATATTTATATGTATTTTTTTATCAACAAACCATTTTATATCCACAAAATGATTGTTACAAATCAAACCATTACTTGTTTTTTGACTAAAAGATAAGCATGGCTAGGAAAAAAACCCTATACAACCATAGCTAAGGAAAGCAAACAAACCTACCAACTAGTCAAGCAAACAACCTATAGAATCATTGCTAGGAAAAGTAACCTATACAAAAATTGCTAATACAAGACACAAAGACTCCTAATCAAGGCATCTAGCGAAAATAGGAAACTATCCCTAAGAGGAAACCTTCCCAATAAGGCAATTTTCCAATGAGAAAATATTCCTACATAGCAAATCCCTTGAAAGGAGAACTCTACACCTAGGTCCAAGCTCCAAGCTAGCCTTCATGCTCCTCTTGATCTCCATTCTTAAATATGCTAGTCACATATTTTCACAAGACATGGGACGCCAAGAGCCATTATTAGTGATGGAGGTACGTATTTCTTGAATAAATACTTAAAGACAGTAATTGTGAAATATGGAGACATGGAGTGTCTACCGTTTATCACCCCAAAACACGTGGTCAAGACGAAATCACTAATCGCGAGATAAAATATATTCTTGACGTGATCATTTGACCAACAAGAAATAAAGGATTGGTCAATGAAGTTAGATGATTAAGTATGGTCTTATAGAACAGCTTTCAAGACCCCTAGGTACTTCACCGTATTGAATGGTGTATGTTAAGGCTTGTTACTTACCTCTTGAGATTGAATCAAGAGCTTATTGGGGATAAAAGAGAAAAGAAAGAAGTTGCATGATAAGCGGATTCGGAAGATGAATTTGAAGCAGGACAAAGGGACCTCATGTACAACTCCAAGTTCAGCAATTATCCGAGTAAGTTGATATCAAGGTGGCCGTGTCCATTCATTGTTACTACGGTAACACGTCAATGAACTATATAGCTTGGGTAATGGTTATCTATTGGGTATACATTATGGAGGTTAGGATACCATTGGTGAAGAAGATCCAAATCGTGGGAAGGTCATGTACCTCCTCAAAACCGCGTAGTGCGCGAGGTAACCCGTCGAGCTTAACGACGTTAAACAAAAGCCAAATAAGGGTGAAAACCTATTTGTAGATAATTTTATTACTTTTTAGTGTGTATTAATTTTTATTATATTTATATGTATTTTTTTATCAACAAACCATTTTATATCCACAAAATGATTGTTACAAATCAAACCATTACTTGTTTTTTGACTAAAAGATAAGCATGGCTAGGAAAAAAACCCTATACAACCATAGCTAAAGAAAGCAAACAAACGTACCAACTAGTCAAGCAAACAACCTATATAATCATTTCTAGGAAAAGTAACCTATACAAAAATTGCTAATACAAGACACAAAGACTCCTAATCAAGGCATCTAGCGAAAATAGAAAACTTTCCCTAAGAGGAAACCTTCCCAATAAGGCAATTTTCCAATGAGGGAAATATTCCTACATAGCAAATCCCTTGAAAGGAGAACTATACACCTAGGTCCAAGCTCCAAGCTAGCCTTCATGCTCCTCTTGATCTCCATCCTTAAATATGCTGGTCACATATTTTCACAAGACATGGGACGCCAAGAGCCATTATTAGTGATTGAGGTGCGTATTTCTTGAATAAATACTTAAAGACAGCAATTGTGAGATATGGAGACATGGAGTGTCTACCGCTTATCACCCCAAAACAAGTGGTCAAGCTGAAATCACTAATCGCGAGATAAAATATATTCTTGACATGATCATTTGACCAACAAGAAATAAGGGATTGGTCAATGAAGTCAGATGATTAAGTATGGTCGTATAGATCATCTTTCAAGACCCCTTAGGTACTTCATCGTATTGAATGGTGTATTTTAAGGCTTGTTACTTACCTCTTGAGTTTGAATCAAGTGCTTATTGGGGGATAAAAGAGAAAAGCAAGAAGTTGCATGATAAGCGGATTCGAAAGAAGAATTTTTAGCAGGAGAAAGGGACCTCATGTACAGCTCCAAGTTCAGCAATTATCCGAGTAATTTGATATCAAGGTGGTCGTGTCCATTGATTGTTACTACGGTAACACGTCAATGAACTATATAGCTTGAACATCCGACCAATAAACGTAAATTCATGGGTAATGGTTATCTATTGAGTATACATTATGGAGGTTGGGATACCATTGGTGAAGAAGATCCAAATCGTTGGAAGGTCATGTACCTCCTCAAAACCGCATAGTGCGCGAGGTAACCCGTCGAGCTTAACGACGTTAAACAATAGCCAAATAAGGGTGAAAACCTATTTGTAGATAATTTTATTACTTTTCAGTGTGTATTAAATTTATTTTAAATTTATGTGTATTTTTTTATCAACAAACCATTTTATATCCACAAAATGATTGGTACAAATCAAACCATTACTTGTTTTTTGACTAAAAGATAAGCATGGCTAGGAAAAAACCCCCATACAACCATGGCTAAGGAAAGCAAACAAACCTACCAACTAGTCAAGCAAACAACCTATACAATCATTGCTAGGAAAAGTAACCTATACAAAAATTGCTAATACAAGACACAAAGACTCCTAATCAAGGCATCTAGCGAAAATAGGAAACTTTCCCTAAGAGGAAACCTTCCCAATAAGGCAATTTTCCAATGAGGGAAATATTCCTACATAGCAAATCCCTTGAAAGGAGAACTCTACACCTAGGTCCAAGCTCCAAGCTAGCCTTCATGCTCCTCTTGATCTCCATCCTTAAATATGCTAGTCACATATTTTCACAAGACATGGGACGCCAAGAGCCATTATTAGTGATGGAGGTACGTATTTCTTGAATAAATACTTAAAGACAGCAATTGTGAGATATGGAGACATGGAGTGTCTACCGCTTATCACCCCAAAACAAGTGGTCAAGCCGAAATCACTAATTGCGAGATAAAATATATTCTTGACATGATCATTTGACCAACAAGAAATAAGGGATTGGTCAATGAAGTCAGATGATTAAGTATGGTCGTATAGATCATCTTTCAAGACCCCCTAGGTACTTCACCGTATTGAATGGTGTATTTTAAGGCTTGTATCTTACCTCTTGAGTTTGAATCAAGTGTTTATTGGGGGATAAAAGAGAAAAGCAAGAAGTTGCATGATAAGCGGATTTGAAAGAAGAATTTTTAGCAGGAGAAAGGGACCTCATGTACAACTCCAAGTTCAGCAATTATCCGAGTAAGTTGATATCAAGGTGGTCGTGTCCATTGATTGTTACTACGGTAACACGTCAATGAACTATATAGCTTGAACATCCAACCAATAAGCGTAAATTCATGGGTAATGGTTATCTATTGAGTATACATTATGGAGGTTGGGATACCATTGGTGAAGAAGATCCAAATCGTGGGAAGGTCATGTACCTCCTCAAAACCGCATAGTGCGCGAGGTAACCCGTCGAGCTTAACGACGTTAAACAATAGCCAAATAAGGGTGAAAACCTATTTGTAGATAATTTTATTACTTTTCAGTGTGTATTAAATTTATTTTATATTTATGTGTATTTTTTTATCAACAAACCATTTTATATCCACAAAATGATTGGTACAAATCAAACCATTACTTGTTTTTTGACTAAAAGATAAGCATGGCTAGGAAAAAACCCCCATACAACCATGGCTAAGGAAAGCAAACAAACCTACCAACTAGTCAAGCAAACAACCTATACAATCATTGCTAGGAAAAGTAACCTATACAAAAATTGCTAATACAAGACACAAAGACTCCTAATCAAGGCATCTAGCGAAAATAGGAAACTTTCCCTAAGAGGAAACCTTCCCAATAAGGCAATTTTCCAATGAAGGAAATATTCCTACATAGCAAATCCCTTGAAAGGAGAACTCTACACCTAGGTCCAAGCTCCAATCTAGCCTTCATGCTCCTCTTGATCTCCATTCTTAAATATGCTAGTCATATATTTTCACAAGACATGGGACGCCAAGAGCCATTATTAGTGATGGAGGTACGTATTTCTTGAATAAATACTTAAAGACAGCAATTGTGAGATATGGAGACATGGAGCGTCTACCGCTTATCACCCCAAAACAAGTGGTCAAGCCGAAATCACTAATCGCGAGATAAAATATATTCTTGACATGATCATTTGACCAACAAGAAATAAGGGATTGGTCAATGAAGTCAGATGATTAAGTATGGTCGTATAGATCATCTTTCAAGACCCCCTAGGTACTTCACCGTATTGAATGGTGTATTTTAAGGCTTGTATCTTACCACTTGAGTTTGAATCAAGAGCTTATTGGGGGATAAAAGAGAAAAGCAAGAAGTTGCATGATAAGCGGATTCGAAAGAAGAATTTGAAGCAGGACAAAGGGACCTCATGTACAACTCCAAGTTCAGCAATTATCCGAGTAAGTTGATATCAAGGTGGTCGTGTCAATTGATTGTTACTACGGTAACACGTCAATGAACTATATAGCTTTAACATCCAACCAATAAACGTAAATTCATGGGTAATGGTTATCTATTGAGTATACATTATGGAGGTTAGGATACCATTGGTGAAGAAGATCCAAATCGTGGGAAGGTCATGTACCTCCTCAAAACCGCATAGTGTGCGAGGTAACCCGTCGAGCTTAACGACGTTAAACAAAAGCCAAATAAGGGTGAAAACCTATTTGTAGATAATTTTATTTCTTTTCAGTGTGTATTAAATTTATTTAATATTTATGTGTATTTTTTATCAACAAACCATTTTATATCCACAAAATGATTGGTACAAATCAAACCATTACTTGTTTTTTGATTAAAAGATAAGCATGGCTAGGAAAAAACCCCTATACAACCATAGCTAAGGGAAGCAAACAAACCTACCAACTAGTCAAGCAAACAACCTATACAATCATTGCTAGGAAAAGTAACATATACAAAAATTGCTAATACAAGACACAAAGACTCCTAATCAAGGCATCTAGCGAAAATAGGAAACTTTCCCTAAGAGGAAACCTTCCCAATAACGCAATTTTCCAATGAGGGAAATATTCCTACATCGCAAATCCCTTGAAAGGAGAACTCTACACCTAGGTCCAAGCTCCAAGCTAGCCTTCATGCTCCTCTTGATCTCCATTCTTAAATATGCTAGTCACATATTTTCACAAGACATGGGACGCCAAGAGCCATTATTAGTGATGGAGGTACGTATTTCTTGAATAAATACTAAAAGACAGCAATTGTGAGATATGGAGACATGGAGTGTCTACCGCTTATCACCCCAAAACAAGTGGTCAAGCCGAAATCACTAATCGCGAGATAAAATATATTCTTGACATGATCATTTGACCAACAAGAAATAAGGGATTGGTCAATGAAGTCAGATGATTAAGTATGGTCGTATAGATCATCTTTCAAGACCCCCTTAGGTACTTCACCGTATTGAATGGTGTATTTTAAGGCTTGTATCTTACCTCTTGAGTTTGAATCAAGAGCTTATTGGGGGATAAAAGAGAAAAGCAAGAAGTTGCATGATAAGCGGATTCGAAAGAAGAATTTGAAGCAGGACAAAGGGACCTCATGTACAACTCCAAGTTCAGCAATTATCCGAGTAAGTTGATATCAAGGTGGTCGTGTCCATTGATTGTTACTACGGTAACACGTCAATGAACTATATAGCTTTAACATCCAACCAATAAACGTAAATTCATGGGTAATGGTTATCTATTGAGTATACATTATGGAGGTTAGGATACCATTGGTGAAGAAGATCCAAATCGTGGGAAGGTCATGTACCTCCTCAAAACCGCATAGTGCGCGAGGTAACCCGTCGAGCTTAACGACGTTAAACAAAAGCCAAATAAGGGTGAAAACCTATTTGTAGATAATTTTATTTCTTTTCAGTGTGTATTAAATTTATTTAATATTTATGTGTATTTTTTATCAACAAACCATTTTATATCCACAAAATGATTGGTACAAATCAAACCATTACTTGTTTTTTGATTAAAAGATAAGCATGGCTAGGAAAAAACCCCTATACAACCATAGCTAAGGAAAGCAAACAAACCTACCAACTAGTCAATCAAACAACCTATACAATCATTGCTAGGAAAAGTAACATATACAAAAATTGCTAATACAAGACACAAAGACTCCTAATCAAGGCATCTAGCGAAAATAGGAAACTTTCCCTAAGAGGAAACCTTCCCAATAAGGCAATTTTCCAATGAGGGAAATATTCCTACATCGCAAATCCCTTGAAAGGAGAACTCTACACCTAGGTCCAAGCTCCAAGCTAGCCTTCATGCTCCTCTTGATCTCCATTCTTAAATATGCTAGTCACATATTTTCACAAGACATGGGACGCCAAGAGCCATTATTAGTGATGGAGGTACGTATTTCTTGAATAAATACTAAAAGACAGCAATTGTGAGATATGGAGACATGGAGTGTCTACCGCTTATCACCCCAAAACAAGTGGTCAAGCCGAAATCACTAATCGCGAGATAAAATATATTCTTGACATGATCATTTGACCAACAAGAAATAAGGGATTGGTCAATGAAGTCAGATGATTAAGTATGGTCGTATAGATCATCTTTCAAGACCCCCTAGGTACTTCACCGTATTGAATGGTGTATTTTAAGGCTTGTATCTTACCTCTTGAGTTTGAATCAAGAGCTTATTGGGGGATAAAAGAGAAAATCAAGAAGTTGCATGATAAGCGGATTCGAAAGAAGAATTTGAAGCAGGACAAAGGGACCTCATGTACAACTCCAAGTTCAGCAATTATCCGAGTAAGTTGATATCAAGGTGGTCGTGTCCATTGATTGTTACTACGGTAACACGTCAATGAACTATATAGCTTTAACATCCAACCAATAAACGTAAATTCATGGGTAATGGTTATCTATTGAGTATACATTATGGAGGTTAGGATACCAATTGTGAAGAAGATCCAAATCGTGGGAAGGTCATGTACCTCCTCAAAACCGCATACTGCGCGAGGTAACCCGTCGAGCTTAACGACGTTAAACAAAAGCCAAATAAGGGTGAAAACCTATTTGTAGATAATTTTATTACTTTTCAGTGTGTATTAAATTTATTTATTATTTATGTGTATTTTTTTATCAACAAACCATTTTATATCCACAAAATGATTGTTACAAATCAAACCATTACTTGTTTTTTGACTAAAAGATAAGCATGGCTAGGAAAAAACCCCTATACAACCATAGCTAAGGAAAGCAAACAAACCTACCAACTAGTCAAGCAAACAACCTATACAATCATTGCTAGGAAAAGTAACCTATACAAAAATTGCTAATACAAGACACAAAGACTCCTAATCAAGGCATCTAGCGAAAATAGAAAACTTTCCCTAAGAGGAAACCTTCCCAATAAGGCAATTTTCCAATGAGGGAAATATTCCTACAACGCAAATCCCTTGAAAGGAGAACTCTACAGCTAGGTCCAAGCTCCAAGCTAGCCTTCATGCTCCTCTTGATCTCCATTCTTAAATATGCTAGTCACATATTTTCACAAGACATGGGACGCCAAGAGCCATTATTCGTGATGGAGGTACGTATTTTTTGAATAAATACTTAAAGACAGCAATTGTGAGATATGGAGACATGGAGTGTCTACCGCTTACACCCCAAAACAAGTGGTCAAGCCGATATCACTAATCGCGAGATAAAATATATTCTTGACATGATCATTTGACCAATAAGAAATAAAGGATTGGTCAATGAAGTCAGATGATTAAGTATTGTCTAATAGAACTGCTTTCAAGACCCCCTAGGTACTTCATCGTATTGAATGGTGTATTTTAAGGCTTGTAACTTACCTCTTGAGTTTGAATCAAGAGCTTATTGGGGGATAAAAGAGAAAAGCAAGAAGTTGCATGATAAGCAGATTCGAAAGAAGAATTTGAAGCAGGACAAAGGGACCTCATGTACAACTCCAAGTTCAGCAATTATCCGAGTAAGTTGATATCAAGGTGGTCGTGTCCATTCATTGTTACTACGGTAACACGTCCATGAACTATATAGCTTGAACATCCAACCAATAAACGTAAATTCATGGGTAATGGTTATCTATTGAGTATATATTATGGAGGTTAGGATACCATTGGTGAAGAAGATCCAAATCGTGGGAAGGTCATGTACCTCCTCAAAACCGCGTAGTGCGCGAGGTAACCCGTCGAGCTTAACGACGTTAAACAAAAGCCAAATAAGGTTGAAAACCTATTCGTAGATAATTTTATTACTTTTTAGTGTGTATTAAATTTTTTTTATATTTATATGTATTTTTTTATTAACAAACCATTTTATATCCACAAAATGATTGTTACAAATCAAACCATTACTTGTTTTTGACTAAAAGATAAGCATGGCTAGAAAAAAAAACCCTATACAACCATAGCTAAGGAAAGCAAACAAACCTACCAACTAGTCAATCAAACAACCTATATAATCATTGCTAGGAAAAGTAACATATACAAAAATTGCTAATACAAGACACAAAGACTCCTAAACAAGTCATCTAGCGAAAATAGGAAACTTTCCCTAAGAGGAAACCTTCCCAATAAGGCCATTTTCCAATGAGGGAAATATTCCTACATAGCAAATCCCTTGAAAGGAGAACTCTACACCTAGGTCCAAGCTCCAAGCTAGCCTTCATGCTCCTCTTGATCTCCATCCTTAAATATGCTAGTCATATATTTTCACAAGAAATGGGACGCCAAGAGCCATTATTAGTGATGGAGGTGCGTATTTCTTGAATAAATACTTAAAGACAGCAATTGTGAGATATGGAGACATGGAGTGTCTACCGCTTATCACCCCAAAACAAGTGGTCAAGCCGAAATCACTAATCGCGTAATAAAATATATTCTTGACATGATCATTTGACCAATAAGAAATAAAGGATTGGTCAATGAAGTCAGATGATTAAGTATGGTCTAATAGAACTGCTTTCAAGACCCCCTAGGTACTTCATCGTATTGAATGGTGTATTTTAAGGCTTGTAACTTACCTCTTGAGTTTGAATCAAGAGCTTATTGGGGGATAAAAGAGAAAAGCAAGAAGTTGCATGATAAGCGGATTCGAAAGAAGAATTTGAAGCAGGACAAAGGGACCTCATGTACAACTCCAAGTTCAGCAATTATCCGAGTAAGTTGATATCAAGGTGGTCGTGTCCATTCATTGTTACTATGGTAACACGTCCATGAACTATATAGCTTGAACATCCAACCAATAAACATAAATTCATGGGTAATGGTTATCTATTGAGTATATATTATGGAGGTTAGGATACCATTGGTGAAGAAGATCCAAATCGTGGGAAGGTCATGTACCTCCTCAAAACCGCGTAGTGCGCGAGGTAACCCGTCGAGCTTAACGACGTTAAACAAAAGCGAAATAAGGTTGAAAACCTATTCGTAGATAATTTTATTACTTTTTAGTGTGTATTAAATTTTTTTTATATTTATATGTATTTTTTTATTAACAAACCATTTTATATCCACAAAATGATTGTTACAAATCAAACCATTACTTGTTTTTGACTAAAAGATAAGCATGGCTAGAAAAAAAAACCCTATACAACCATAGCTAAGGAAAGCAAACAAACCTACCAACTAGTCAATCAAACAACCTATACAATCATTGCTAGGAAAAGTAACATATACAAAAATTGCTAATACAAGACACAAAGACTCCTAATCAAGTCATCTAGCGAAAATAGGAAACTTTCCCTAAGAGGAAACCTTCCCAATAAGGCAATTTTCCAATGAGGGAAATATTCCTACATAGCAAATCCCTTGAAAGGAGAACTCTACACCTAGGTCCAAGCTCCAAGCTAGCCTTCATGCTCCTCTTGATCTCCATCCTTAAATATGCTAGTCATATATTTTCACAAGAAATGGGACGCCAAGAGCCATTATTAGTGATGGAGGTGCGTATTTCTTGAATAAATACTAAAAGACAGCAATTGTGAGATATGGAGACATGGAGTGTCTACCGCTTATCACCCCAAAACAAGTGGTCAAGACGAAATCACTAATCGCGTAATAAAATATATTCTTGACATGATCATTTGACCAACAAGAAATAAAGGATTGGTCAATGAAGTCAGATGATTAAGTATGGTCTTATAGAACCGCTTTCAAGACCCCCTAGGTACTTCACCGTACTGAATGGTGTATTTTAAGGCTTGTAACTTACCTCTTGAGTTTGAATCAAGAGCTTATTGGGGGATAAAAGAGAAAAGCAAGAAGTTGCATGATAAGCGGAATCGAAAGAAGAATTTGAAGCAGGACAAAGGGACCTCATGCACAACTCCAAGTTCAGTAATTATCCGAGTAAGTTGATATCAAGGTGGTCGTGTCCATTCATTGTTACTACGGTAACACGTCAATGAACTATATATCTTGAACATCCAACCAATAAGCGTACATTCATGGGTAATAGTTATCTATTGAGTATACATTATGGAGGTAAGGATACCATTGGTGAAGAAGATCCAAATCGTGGGAAGGTCATGTACCTCCTCAAAACCGCGTAGTGCGCGAGGTAACCCGTCGAGCTTAACGACGTTAAACAAAAGCCAAATAAGGGTGAAAACCTATTTGTCGATAATTTTATTACTTTTTAGTGAGTATTAAATTTATTTTATATTTATGTGTATTTTTTTATCAACAAACCATTTTATATCCATAAAATGATTGGTACAAATCAAACCATTACTTGTTTTTGACTAAAAGATAAGCATGGCTAGAAAAAAAAACCCTATACAACCATAGCTAAGGAAAGCAAACAAACCTACCAACTAGTCAATCAAACAACCTATACAATCATTGCTAGGAAAAGTAACATATACAAAAATTGCTAATACAAGACACAAAGACTCCTAAACAAGTCATCTAGCGAAAATAGAAAACTTTCCCTAAGAGGAAACCTTCCCAATAAGGCAATTTTCCAATGAGGGAAATATTCCTACATAGCAAATCCCTTGAAAGGAGAACTCTACACCTAGGTCCAAGCTCCAAGCTAGCCTTCATGCTCCTCTTGATCTCCATCCTTAAATATGCTAGTCATATATTTTCACAAGAAATGGGACGCCAAGAGCCATTATTAGTGATGGAGGTGCGTATTTCTTGAATAAATACTTAAAGACAGCAATTGTAAGATATGGAGACATGGAGTGTCTACCGCTTATCACCCCAAAACAAGTGGTCAAGCCGAAATCACTAATCGCGTAATAAAATATATTCTTGACATGATCATTTGACCAATAAGAAATAAAGGATTGGTCAATGAAGTCAGATGATTAAGTATGGTCTAATAGAACTGCTTTCAAGACCGCCTAGGTACTTCATCGTATTGAATGGTGTATTTTAAGGCTTGTAACTTACCTCTTGAGTTTGAATCAAGAGCTTATTGGGGGATAAAAGAGAAAAGCAAGAAGTTGCATGATAAGCGGATTCGAAAGAAGAATTTGAAGCAGGACAAAGGGACCTCATGTACAACTCCAAGTTCAGCAATTATCCGAGTAAGTTGATATCAAGGTGATCGTGTCCATTCATTGTTACTACGGTAACACGTCCATGAACTATATAGCTTGAACATCCAACCAATAAACGTAAATTCATGGGTAATGGTTATCTATTGAGTATATATTATGGAGGTTAGGATACCATTGGTGAAGAAGATCCAAATCGTGGGAAGGTCATGTACCTCCTCAAAACCGCGTAGTGCGCGAGGTAACACGTCGAGCTTAACGACGTTAAACAAAATCAAAATAAGGTTGAAAACCTATTCGTAGATAATTTTATTACTTTTTAGTGTGTATTAAATTTTTTTTATATTTATATGTATTTTTTTATTAACAAACCATTTTATATCCACAAAATGATTGGTACAAATCAAACCATTACTTGTTTTTGACTAAAAGATAAGCATGGCTAGAAAAAAAAAACCCTATACAACCATAGCTAAGGAAAGCAAACAAACCTACCAACTAGTCAATCAAACAACCTATACAATCATTGCTAGGAAAAGTAACATATACAAAAATTGCTAATACAAGACACAAAGACTCCTAATCAATTCATCTAGCGAAAATAGGAAACTTTCCCTAAGAGGAAACCTTCTCAATAAGGCAATTTTCCAATGAGGGAAATATTCCTACATAGCAAATCCCTTGAAAGGAGAACTCTACACCTAGGTCCAAGCTCCAAGCTAGCCTTCATGCTCCTCTTGATCTCCATCCTTAAATATGCTAGTCATATATTTTCACAAGAAATGGGACGCCAAGAGCCATTATTAGTGATGGAGGTGCGTATTTCTTGAATAAATACTTAAAGACAGCAATTGTGAGATATGGAGACATGGAGTGTCTACCGCTTATCACCCCAATTCAAGTGGTCAAGCCAAAATCACTAATCGCGTAATAAAATATATTCTTGACATGATCATTTGACCAACAAGAAATAAAGGATTGGTCAATGAAGTCAGATGATTAAGTATGGTCTTATAGAACCGCTTTCAAGACCCCCTAGATACTTCACCGTACTGAATGGTGTATTTTAAGGCTTGTAACTTACCTCTTGAGATTGAATCAAGAGCTTATTGGGGGATAAAAGAGAAAAGCAAGAAGTTGCATGATAAGAGGAATCGAAAGAAGAATTTGAAGCAGGACAAAGGGACCTCATGTACAACTCCAAGTTCAGTAATTATCCGAGTAAGTTGATATCAAGGTGGTCGTGTCCATTCATTGTTACTACGGTAACACGTCAATGAACTATATAGCTTGAACATCCAACCAATAAGCGTACATTCATGGGTAATGGTTATCTATTGAGTATACATTATGGAGGTTAGGATACCATTGGTGAAGAAGATCCAAATCGTGGGAAGGTCATGTACCTCCTCAAAACCGCGTAGTGCGCGAGGTAACCCGTCGAGCTTAACGACGTTAAACAAAAGCCAAATAAAGGTGAAAACCTATTTGTCGATAATTTTATTACTTTTTAGTGTGTATTAAATTTATTTTATATTTATGTGTATTTTTTTATCAACAAACCATTTTATATCCATAAAATGATTGGTACAAATCAAACCATTACTTGTTTTTGACTAAAAGATAAGCATGGCTAGAAAAAAAACCCTATACAACCATAGCTAAGGAAAGCAAACAAACCTACCAATTAGTTAAGCAAACAACCTATACAATCATTGCTAGGAAAAGTAACATATACAAAAATTGCTAATACAAAACACAAAGACTCCTAATCAAGGCATCTAGCGAAAATAGGAAACTTTTCCTAAGAGGAAACCTTCCCAATAAGGCACTTTTCCAATGAGGGAAATATTCTTACATAGCAAATCCCTTGACAGGAGAACTCTACACCTAGGTCCAAGCTCCAACCTAGACTTCATGCTCCTCTTGATCTCCAGTCTTAAATATGCTAGTCACATATTTTCACAAGACATGGGATTCCAAGAGCCATTATTCGTGATGGAGGTGCGTATTTCTTGAATAAATACTTAAAGACATCAATTGTGATACATGGAGACATGGAGTGTCTATCGCTTATCACCCAAAAACAAGTGGTCAAGCCGAAATCACTAATCGCGAGATAAAATATATTCTTGACATGATCATTTGACCAACAAGAATTAAAGGATTGGTCAATGAAGTCAGATGTTTAAGTATGGTCTTATAGAACAACTTTCAAGACCCCCTAGGTACTTCACCGTATTGAATGGTGTATTTTAAGGCTTATAACTTACCTCTTGAGTTTGAATCAAGAGCTTATTGGGGTATAAAAGAGAAAAGCAAGAAGTTGCATGATAAGCGGATTCGAAAGAAGAATTTGAAGCAGGACAAAGGGACCTTATGTAAAACTCCAAGTTAAACAATTATCCGAGTAAGTTGATATCAAGGTGGTCGTGTCCATTCATTGTTACTACGGTAACACGTCCATGAACTATATAGCTTGAACATCCAACCAATAAACGTATATTCATGGGTAATGGTTATCTATTGAGTATACATTATGGAGGTTAGGATACCATTGGTGAAGAAGATCCAAATCGTGGGAAGGTCATGTACCTCCTCAAAACCGCGTAGTGCGCGAGGTAACCCGTCGAGCTTAACGACGTTAAACAAAAGCCAAATAAGGGTGAAAACCTATTTGTAGATAATTTTATTACTTTTTAGTGTGTATTAAATTTTTTTTATATTTATATGTATTTTTTTACCAACAAACCATTTTATATCCACAAAATGAATGGTACAAATCAAACCATTACTTGTTTTTGACTAAAAGATAAGCATGGCTAGAAAAAAAACCCTATACAACCATAGCTAAGGAAAGCAAACAAACTTACCAACTAGTCAAGCAAACAACCTATACAATGATTGCTAGGAAAAGTAACATAATACAAATATTGCTAATACAAGACACAAAGACTCCTAATCAAGGCATCTAGCGAAAATAATAAACTTTCCCTAAGAGGAAACCTTCCCAGTAAGGCAATTTTCCAATGAGGGAAATATTCCTACATAGCAAATCCCTTGAAAGGAGAACTCTACACCTAGGTCCAAGCTCCAAGCTAGCTTTCAAGCTCCTCTTGATCTCCATCCTTAAATATGCTAGTCACATATTTTCACAAGACATGGGACGCCAAGAGCCATTATTAGTGATGGAGGTACGTATTTCTTGAAAAAATACTTAAAGACAGCAATTGTGAAATATGGAGACATGGAGTGTCTACCGCTTATCAACCCAAAACAAGTGGTCAAGCCGAAATCACTAATCGCGAGATAAAATATATTCTTGACATGATCATTTGACAAACAAGAAATAAAGTATTGGTCAATGAAGTCAGATGTTAAGTATGGTCTTATAGAACAGCTTTCAAGACCCCCTAGGTACTTCACCGTATTGAATGGTGTATTTTAAGGCTTGTAAGTTACCTCTTGAGTTTGAATCAAGAGCTTATTGGGGGATAAAAGAGAAAAGCAAGAAGTTGCATGATAAGCGGATTCGAAAGAAGAATTTGAAGCAGGACAAAGGGACCTCATGTACAACTCCAAGTTCAGCAATTATCCGAGTAAGTTGATATCAAGGTGGTCGTGTCCATTCATTGTTACTACGGTAACACGTCAATGAGCTATATAGCTTGAACATCCAACCAATAAACGTGAATTCATGGGTAATGGTTATCTATTTAGTATACATTATGGAGGTTAGGATACCATTGGTGAAGAAGATCCAAATCGTGGGAAGGTCATGTACCTCCTCAAAACCGCGTAGTGCGCGAGGTAACCCGTCGAGCTTAAGTTACGTTAAACAAAAGCAAAATAAGGGTGAAAACCTATTTGTAGATAATTTTAGTACTTTTTAGTGTTTATTAATTTTTTTTATATTTATATGTATTTTTTTTATCAAAAAACCATTTTATATCCACAAAATGATTGGTACAAATCAAACCATTACTTGTTTTTGACTAAAAGATAAGCATGTGTAGGAAAAAAACCCTATACAACCATAGCTAAGGAAAGCAAACAAACCTACCAACTCGTCAAGCAAACAACCTATACAATCATTGCTAGGAAAAGTAACCTATACAAAAATTGCTAATACAAGACACAAAGACTCCTAATCAAGGCATCTAGCGAAAATAGGAAACTTTCCCTAAGAGGAAACCTTCCCAGTAAGGCAATTTTCCAATGAGGGAAATATTCCTACATAGCAAATCCCTTGAAAGGAGAACTCTACACCTAGGTCAAAGCTCCAAGCAAGCTTTCATGCTCCTCTAGATCTCCATCCTTAATAATGCTAGTCACATATTTTCACAAGACATGGGACACCAAGAGCCATTATTAGTGATGGAGGTACGTATTTCTTCAATAAATAATTAAAAACAGCAATTGTGAGATAAGGAGACATGGAGTGTCTACCGCTTATCACCCCAAAACAAGTGGTCAAGCCGAAATCACTAATCGCGAGATAAAATATATTCTTGACATGATCATTTGACCAACAAGAAATAAAGGATTGGTCAATGAAGTCAGATGATTAAGTATGGTCTTATGGAACAGCTTTCAAGACCCCCTTCGGTACTTCACCGTATTGAATGGTGTATTTTAAGGCTTGTAAATTATCTCTTGAGTTTGAATCAAGAGCTTATTGGGGGATAAAAGAGTAAAGAAAG
This sequence comes from Nemophila menziesii, assembly GCA_029959085.1. NCBI lineage: Eukaryota > Viridiplantae > Streptophyta > Magnoliopsida > Boraginales > Hydrophyllaceae > Nemophila > Nemophila menziesii. The sequence goes on from JARWIR010000044.1 coordinate 2,978,159, forward strand.
AAGTTGCATGATAAGCGGATTCGAAAGAAGAATTTGAAGCAGGACAAAGGGACTTCATGTACAACTCCAAGTTCAGCAATTATCCGAGTAAGTTGATATCAAGGTGGTCGTGTCCATTCATTGTTACTACGGTAACACGTCAATGAACTATATAGCTTGAACATCCAACCAATAAACGTAAATTCATGGGTAATGGTTATCTATTTAGTATACATTATGGAGGTTAGGATACCATTGGTGAAGAAGATCCAAATCGTGGGAAGTTCATGTACCTCCTCAAAACCGCGTAGTGCGCGAGGTAACCCGTCGAGCTTAACGACGTTAAACAAAAGCTAAATAAGGGTGAAAACCTATTTGTAGATAATTTTATTACTTTTTAGTGTGTATTAAATTTATTTTATATTTATGTGTATTTTTTTTACCAACAAACCATTTTATATCCACTAAATGATTGGTACAAGTCAAACCATTACTAGTTTTTGACTAAAAGATAAGCATGGCTAGGAAAAAACCCTATACAACCATAGCTAAGGAACGCAAACAAACCTACCAACTAGTAAAGCAAACAACCTATACAATCATTGCTAGGAAAAGTAACCTATACAAAAATTGCTAATACAAGACACAAAGAATCCTAATCAAGGCATCTAGCGAAAATAGGAAACTTTTCCTAAGAGGAAACCTTCCTAGTAAGGCAATTTTCCAATGAGGGAAATATTCCTACATAGCAAATCCCTTGAAAGGAGGACTCTACACCTAGGTCCAAGCTCCAAGCTAGCTTTCATGCTCCTCTTGATCTCCATCCTTAAATATGCTAGTCACATATTTTCACAAGACATGTGACATCAAGAGCCATTATTAGTGATGGAGGTACGTATTTCTTCAATAAATAATTAAAAACAGCAATTGTGAGATAAGGAGACATGGAGTGTCTACCGCTTATCACCCCAAAACAAGTGGTCAAGCCGAAATCACTAATCGCGAGATAAAATATATTCTTGACATGATCATTTGACCAACAAGAAATAAAGGATTGGTCAATGAAGTCAGATGATTAAGTATGGTCTTATAGAACAGCTTTCAAGACCCCCTTCGGTACTTCACCGTATTGAATGGTGTATTTTAAGGCTTGTAAATTATCTCTTGAGTTTGAATCAAGAGCTTATTGGGGGATAAAAGAGTAAAGAAAGAAGTTGCATGATAAGCGGATTCGAAAGAAGAATTTGAAGCAGGACAAAGGGACTTCATGTACAACTCCAAGTTCAGCAATTATCCGAGTAAGTTGATATCAAGGTGGTCGTGTCCATTCATTGTTACTACGGTAACACGTCAATGAACTATATAGCTTGAACATCCAACCAATAAACGTAAATTCATGGGTAATGGTTATCTATTTAGTATACATTATGGAGGTTAGGATACCATTGGTGAAGAAGATCCAAATCGTGGGAAGTTCATGTACCTCCTCAAAACCGCGTAGTGCGCGAGGTAACCCGTCGAGCTTAACGACGTTAAACAAAAGCTAAATAAGGGTGAAAACCTATTTGTAGATAATTTTATTACTTTTTAGTGTGTATTAAATTTATTTTATATTTATGTGTATTTTTTTTACCAACAAACCATTTTATATCCACTAAATGATTGGTACAAGTCAAACCATTACTAGTTTTTTGACTAAAAGATAAGCATGGCTAGGAAAAAACCCTATACAACCATAGCTAAGGAAAGCAAACAAACCTACCAACTAGTAAAGAAAACAACCTATACAATCATTGCTAGGAAAAGTAACCTATACAAAAATTGCTAATACAAGACACAAAGAATCCTAATCAAGGCATCTAGCGAAAATAGGAAACTTTTCCTAAGAGGAAACCTTCCCAGTAAGGCAATTTTCCAATGAGGGAAATATTCTTACATAGCAAATCCCTTGAAAGGAGGACTCTACACCTAGGTCCAAGCTCCAAGCTAGCTTTCATGCTCCTCTTGATCTCCATCCTTAAATATGCTAGTCACATATTTTCACAAGACATGTGACACCAAGAGCCATTATTAGTGATGGAGGTACGTATTTCTTGAATAAATACTTAAAGACTGTAATTGTGAAATATGGAGACATGGAGTGTCTACCGCTTATCACCCCAAAACAAGTGGTCAAGCCGAAATCACTAATCGCGAGATAAAATATATTCTTGACATGATCATTTTACCAACAAGAAATAAAGGATTGGTCAATGAAGTCAGATGATTAAGTATGGTCTTATAGAACAGCTTTCAAGTCCCCCTAGGTATTTCACCGTATTGAATGGTGTATGTTAAGGCTTGTAACTTACCTCTTGAGTTTGAATCAAGAGCTTATTGGGGGATAAAAGAGAAAAGCAAGAAGTTGCATGATAAGCGGATTTGAAAGAAGAATTTGAAGCAGGACAAAGGGACCTCATGTACAACTCCAAGTTCAGCAATTATCCGAGTAAGTTGAAATCAAGGTGGTCGTGTCCATTAATTGTTACTACGGTAACACACACGTCAATGAACTATATAGCTTGAACATCCAACCAATAAACTTAAATTCATGGGTAACGGTTATCTATTGAGTATACATTATGGAGGTTAGGATACCATTGGTGAAGAAGATCCAAATCGTGGGAAGGTCATGTACCTCCTCAAAACCGCGTAGTGCGCGAGGTACCCCGTCGAGCTTAACGACGTTAGAAAAAAGCCAAATAAGGGTGAAAACCTATTTGTAGATAATTTTATTACTTTTTATTAATTGCCACGAAAATTTACGAAATTCTGAATTTGTGCTAACGTACCCTAACCTGAACGAAATCTCGGAAGATCTATATCGGATGGGCCAATCCCAAGAGGAGGAGCACGGAACGGTTGTTGTGCTGGACTATTAATGAACCATGGATCAACTACTTCCGCTTGAAATGGAGGATTAGGATGTGGGACTTGGCCATGGTTTTGACCGTTATTAATCGGAAGGTCGGCCATTTTGTCTAACTAATCTCTCCTCTAACTCTTTCGCTTCTTGTTCTTCTCTCTTTTTCTTGTTAGCAAGTCTGACTAATGATTCAGGATTTTCAAGGATCGGAGGTAGTGTCTCAAGATCCCTAAATAACTTCCTTCGCATACACCAAACCTAAAAACCTGAAAAAGATGAACAAACAAAGCGTAAAACTAAAAAATAAAAATGCAACTAACACTAAAGGATAAACACCGGGGTCACACGCTACCGTCCCCGGCAGCGGCGCCAAAAATTGATGGTCCTTTGTGTGTTCTAAAAATAATGCAAATAAGGAAAAGAGAACCACAACTGTAAGTGTACAGTTGTCCCAAGTAATAAATGTGATAAAACAAATTCGTTCTCAGACACGGATTGGTTGAATCTAATGCTTATCGAATAGTGATTAATTGCACGGGAAAGAAAGTAAATGATTTTAAGATTGTTTGTTTTGGTTTTTTATAACTAAGACAATAATTTAAAAGACTAAATTAATGCAAATATTAAGCCAGATACAAGGAATAAAATAGCTAAACGTAAGGTATGAAAGGTAGTACTTGAGAGACGCAAGGATTTTATTTAACGCTATTCATTCCATGTTTTGTTTAAGGGACAAATTGGTAAATAGTAATGGTCGGGATTCGGGATTCTCCTTACCCCCGTCAGGGTGGACTAAGGAGCTATTCTTAGGTGCTACAAACTCTGTCAGGGTGATTATAGTCCACCTTCGAATGATTAAATTTTTATTACCCAATATGCCATAGAATTAATTAAGCTCGTCAAAGTCATTAATTCCTATTCTACATTCATTAATTGGTTCCATACCTAGACCCCCCCCCTCCCCCCCCCCCCCCGCGTAAAGGTGATCCATTCGCCACTAAATGGAATAGCCTAAGTTTTAAGGACTTCGCTAATAGTCAATAAATGCAAATTAAGGAAAAATACTAATTACCCAATTTGATTTCAATTATTATAATCCCAAATTCAAACACATGAAATGAAATAGAATTGGGATTAACCCATTATGTGTTCTCAAGCACTTTATAAGTTTAGCTCATACTAATACGAAAAACTAAGAAATTAAAAGTAAAAGAATTTATAATTGTTTTACATAAATAAATAGAAGAACCTAATTACGGAGTTGAATTGGCTGAGAATTGGAAATGTTAGAATTCTCCAGCTCTTGGCTTATTTTCTTCCTTGCTCTAGCTTCTTCTCTGGTGTACTGACTTCTCTCTTTTCTTAAGCGTATGAATGGTGTATGAAAATATAAGTCTAAAAGCCCTTTCATAATATAAAATTCGGACTAGGGCTTTTCTAAATGATTAAATGAAAATTAGAAAGCCCAAGTCTAATACTTAAGCCCAAATCTCTACTAAATCAGTTGTAACTTTCTCGTTTTAATTCGGAATGACTCCATTCTAGATGCTAAATCTTCGTAACTCGATAAGAAATAAATCTTCTTCACAAGTCCGAGGCTAAATCCATTCTTAACTAACTCGAAATCAATGATAATCATCAGCCTTCCGGATTTGCAACTTGAATTTTGTCAACTCTTCAGGATTTTTCTTCTTGCTTTGACTTCATTACACGGTCTTTGACTTTAATATTCTATTCCTCTCCTAGCTAGTATTCAAAAGCTACAAACTTTTCACTCAAAACAAACCATATTACGCGCAAAAGTTTAATAAATGAAAAATAGTAGAATTTAAAGAGGAAAATTGAATTATTGCGTATTAACGCCAAAAGTCTATCTAAATAGTCAAATAAACACAAAAAATGATGTCTTCCAAGGGTATAAAATTATAACATTTAGGTAGACATCAAACTCCCATATCAGTGCACATCAACTTTTTATCAATTCTTTCAACAGAGAAGGGAGCAAAAAACATGGAGAGAAGAGATGGAAGGTTTTCACCCAAGTACATCATTCTCCACCATTCCACAACTATTTCATTTTGTATTTTAGGTTAATTTTTTTTTTTAATTTAATAAACATGATTTTGGTATTAGTTTGCATATATTTTAGTATGAAATAAACTTTTTGTGCGCGAGGCTTGCAATGGGTATGAACCGTAACTAATTATTTTCTATATTATTTGGATTCGTGGTATCTTATTATTGAAATGAATTGAGGTTTACTTATTTAAATAATCATATATTTATGCTCATTTCCTATTCATTTCTTGATCATGTATTTGATATTATGAGACTTTTGACTAACACCTAGGATAGGGGGTTGGATTTTGGACATATAATATAATCGTCCAGTGCGCGATAATGAACATGGAGGTCTTTCCTATCTAGATAGTCATTAAGGTTAAAATTATTACGCCAAGCCATTGTCTAGGTGTTGCTTTCTAAATTCCTTAGTTGTGTTGTAGTTGTCTTCTAAGCTACTGACCGGAGTTAGAAGGACATTTGAATTCCGACTTATGTGAAATACTAATTAGCCCTTATGTCAAATTACGATTAAATAGTTGATTTTAAGGATTACCCAATAGAATCAAACATATTTCTCATCCTTTCTCATCTTTTTAGCATTTCTATTATACCTCTTTTAGTTAATAATTTACAATATTTTCAATTTTTGTATTTACTCAAAAACAAAATAAATATTACATCTACATTATTTTCATTTATTTTAAAACACTGCATTATCTTACTTTTATAGTCCATGTAGAGACAATAACCCCACACTTGTCAAATTATTACTTGTCAATGACCCATTCACTTGCGGGGAGTCACTCATCCCTTACGTCGGTTATATATCAACCTTTGGGAGTGAAAAACAATGTTGATTTCTAAATAAGGAAAACAGTCAATATTGAAACAATTAACGTTCCTTTATCAACTAATGAAATGACCGTTAAAGGGTGTATACGCAGTAGTGATTTTTTTTATCAAATATCCAAATCAATAGCTTAGGCCCTTCCTCTTATATCACCAGGTGATCAATTGATGGACAAAGTATGTCACAAAGTCGCCACGTAGTCTCCTTCTCTTTATTCTTACTTTGAGTTCCCACATGCGTTCTCTCCCATATATTTGACCGAAACATACCAATTACTATTGTAGAACGTGGAGATTAAGAGAAAAATTGAGAGAATTACTGATAATAAAAAAGACAAAGCCATGGACGAGCCTCAGACCACCAAAAATTAGATGATGAAGATTGCCTTAGCAAAAAAGAAAGAGCTAGTTGTAGAAGAGTTTTGGAAGCTGGTAAAGTATTATAGGATTTTGTCCAATAAGGGATATAACTTTAGGTATAATAAACTTATTTTAATTAATCGGTTAAAATACCTAGAATATACCGAAATCGGTAACGAAGCTCTTTATGTTCCATATGCTTCATAGACGACAATAATGATATAAATGAGGAAAACATACAGGTACATATCTCTAGAGAGATGACTTGATAAATTTTCTTTTCATGTTTATTGTTCCTTAGCAATAACTTGATACTTGTTTTCTTTGTTTCTTAGTAAGATATTTTATTGTTACACAACGAGTTGGCCATGGGACATCTTAGTTTTTATTTTTATGAAAATAATTATCTAATTAATTAATTATATAATATTTATAAATCATCGTTTTATCCATTGATTTATCTAAATTTCTATAATAAATTGTTTGTCATTGTTAATAATATTGGAAATTATAGTGTGATTAACTCAAATCATTAACATAAAAATTTATATGAAATTTTTTGGTAGTCTACGGACCTTTAGTAAAATTAACTCATACAAAAATATTCTGGGTCGTTATACCAAACTCTTTTTATCGTCTCAATATATAGATATGTTTTACCAATCACAATATTAGAATTGTAAATCATAGTTGAAAAAAAGAATACTCATGTAATCCTTTGTGAATCTTGGACCATATTTTGGTGAGAAATTAAACAAAAATACCGTCTTTTACATTAAAACCAACATTTTATAAATTCACATTATATTAATGGAATAAATGGTTTAAACTAGAATCTCCCATCCATTCATGTAACTTATACGCTGCACATTACATATCATGTTGTCCTAATTGAATATAGTGGTGAATTCACATTTAAAATTAAGATACTTATATCTTCAAGGTTTTGTAAGCTACTAAACTCGAATAGGGTTTATAAATAGAAGAGATAAATATTTTGAGCTTTCATATGATATTCATTAATGATAAAGGAAAGAAATGGAAATTGATCATTAAATATAAAGATCCATTAATGAAATGTGAATGATAAAGAAAAAAAAGGAATAAAAAATTAATCGTTTTTTGGTGATTAAATTTTTTGGAAATAGATAATTAATATTGTAGGTTCATTATAAAAGGTGTATTAAAGAAAAAAACCCATACAAAATTAATACTTTTTAGGTGATACAATTAATAAAATAGTTGACAAACAATAAACATAATAGAATGTACTAGACTTTTTTTATATACTATCAACACACTTTCTATAATTCCAATATATATAAGTTTTATTAGTTACGGATACCTCCACGCTCAAAATATACACACATAATTTTGTTTTTACTTTTGTAGAGTTATGACTAGTGAAGCTGATAAACTATCGGCTCAGGAAGATGATTATTGGAATTTAACATTGAATAAATATAAATTGCATCTCAAGAAGAATCGTACACAATCTTCCATGTCTTAGGACGAAGTGGATGAACTACTTCAAAAATCTGACGAGATCCATGCCAAAGTAAGGAGGCTTAAGGATTCCTTAGCAAAGTTGAAGAAGTATATATTGGTGGAAAAAGAACACGCCAACTCCAAGAATATCATGGATTATAAGGAATCCAAAGAGTTTGAGAGATTATTGAGAAATATTGGCGAGGAATTCTTTAATAAGGGCTATCAAATAGGGTATAAATACAGTATAACAAATGTTCAGAAACAATACACACACCAATTAAAGATGGTCAACGATAAATTCCTTAACGATGACGAGATGAGTAGAGAAATAAGATTTTTTATGTTTATGACTTAAGCCAATACTTTGAATTATCTCGTGGATATTTTTTTGCTTTTTTGTTGATTCGTACAAAACCTAAAATTGTAGTTGATTGGGTTATAATAATTGGTTTTTTATATCTTTTTTATTAGAAAAATGAAACATAATATTTTTCTGGTACACTACCATTCAAATCATAAACTATGTCTCTTTAATTATAAATTTTTTGTCATAGTGTATATTTATTTATTGTTACAAAAATGAAAAAAAGTTAAGCATGAATTATTGTTCTGAAATTTTACAGAAACTTTGTTTTTAGGAAACAAAAAGCTTATGTACATGTTCATTCCATTGTTATTTTACTTTAAGAATTATGGATTATTGAGACGACTGATTAATGTTTAAAGGATGGATCTTGTTTTCTAAAAAACAACATTTCCTAGAAGGACAACTTATCATAATAGTTTTAGAAAGAAAATAAAAAACAACAAATCTATAAAAACTTAATTATAAAACAATTTAGATGATATGAATTAGAAAACCAAACCAGGGACTTGGGGCATGGAAATAATGCTACCTGGGGTGTAGGAGGGGTTGTCATAGGGGCCCTTTGAAAGATTTCAGACTTAAAAGGACTTTATGAAGAAATATTGGGTGATAAACTACTTTAAAAAACAAAGAATACTAATAAAAACTTATGTCAAATTTTATCTGCCATAAGTATTATTTATTTGTGTTAGCAATCAACATGAGTTTATCGTTTCCTATTGGAAGCACACTGCTCGAGAAGAAGATATTGTTTCACCGCACGAATGAATTATTTTAGGAACATCTGTTCACGTTTAAAGTATGTATTGATCAAATTATTCGAAAGTGTATGCCAGAGCATTAAATTCATGATGTTGTAGCTAGGTGTCACGACTCGTCATATGAAGGATATTTCAATGGTGATCGCACAACTGCTAAGGTACTTCAATAAAGTTTTTATTGGCCTACTATTCACATGGACTGTCATATATATGTCAAGCAATGTAAAAGATGCCAATTCACTTGAAATATTTCGAGGTTTGGCGAGACGCCACTCAACTTTGTTTTGGAGGTGGAGATTGTTTATGTTTGGGGAATTGATTTAATGGGACTGTTCGTATTCATCCCATGGAAATAAATACATATTTTTTTGATTTTTGCTAATTATTGAAATGGGTTGAAGTAGAGGCTTTACTCGTAAATTATGGAAGAGTGGTGATTAAATACGCTAGTCACATATTTTCACAAGACATAGGACGCCAAGATTCATTATTAGTGATGGAGGTACGTATTTTGTGAAAAGTCTTCTCACAATATGCTCCATTTAGGGTTAATCATCGTAAATTCCTTTTTGTGTCACATATTCCATATGCAATATAGAAAGCTAATAAAAGTAATATTTGAGATAGTGTCTTTCAAAGAGTTACCTACAAACTTAGCCATGAAGTCAAGTCTATCCTCTCAATTATTCCCTGTATTATGCCAACTATGTAAAGCACAAGTATCATCCCAAGCCGAGGTTGTGAATTTGCAAGTAACAAAAAGATGATCTCTAGATTCAAGCTCTTAATGACAAAGAGAGCAAAGCTAATCAACTTCCATACCCCATTTACTAAGCCTATCTTTTATACTCAATCTATTTTTCACAAATCTACCAAGCACAAAATTTGTGTTTAGGAATGCTCCACTTATGCCACACAACACAAACCCATTTAATTTTCAAATTAGGACTACTAAAGTTATTCATAATTTCAGAGATCTTAAAACCTTTCTCACCACATTTTATGATATCCTCCTTATCATTAAGCACCATGCCTTTCACCTCTTCAAGAATATTATTAAGATTGTGAGAGAACCTCCATCTGTTATTAGTATAATACTCAGCCACCTTCCTAATAATGTTGTAGTTACCTAATGAAATAGCATCATCTTGATTACAATTATCTTTCACACTCTATCCTTTAATCCACTTATCAGTAAGCATAAAGGTCTTCTTCCCATTACCCACAATATGTTTAGTATAATTAAAAGCAGTGTACCTCACATTAAGCATTGCTCTCCATGTCCAAGGCATTTCGTTATCATAAGCTATGCTCCAAATACTTTTTTTCATAAGCCAATTAGAGTAGACCCACTCAGACCATATATTGTCCTTATTACGATATACTCTCCAAAATGCCTTAAGAATGGCATCTTGATTGATATGTAGGAGGTTAGGAATACCAAGACCTCCATTCTCCTTGGCACCATGACAATCATTTGTGTTTCCTTTCAATAAAAACCTACTCAAAAGGGAATAAATCTTGTTAATAACACCCATAGGGAGAAATAGTACATTGCACCAATATCTAACCTTTCTTTAAAGAGCACTTTTTATGAGTTGGAGTCTTCTTGGAAAAGTAAGAAATCTATGCATCCAATTCTCAACACTACTCCCTATGTTATGAATAAGTGCATTCTGCATCAAACTATAGGTCCCTTAGTGGTTAATGGGGCACCAAGGTACCTGACAGGCAGTTTCCCTTCCTTTACATTGCGAATACAACTAAGATCTTTTTGAAGAAGCTTGTTACCTCCATCTATATAAAGTTAAATATTTTCTGGACTAATTTTAAGACCAGAAAGTCCGGATAATAAGTCAAGTCCCTTCTTTAGTCTAGTAGTAGAAAGCTTATCTCCATCGGAGAAGAGTAAGCAATCATCGGCAAAGATTAAATGACTTAAATTTATTCAAGAACAACTAGGATGAAAAGTGAAACTCTTGTGTTTAGTTATCTTATCAAGAAAAGTTGTGAAACCTTGCAAACATATGACAAATAGGTAAGGAGATAGGGTATCTCCTTGCCTCAAATCCCTCTCTCCTTTGAAAGAACCACTAACACCTCCATTAATACAAAGTGAGAACATTGGTTTAGAGATACACATGTTAATCCAAGTGATGAATCTTTCATAAAATCCCATTATATGAAGAAGATTGAGAAGATAGATCCAGTTTATAGTATCAAATGCTTTTTGTAGATCAAGGTTAAGTGTCATCTATCAGTCATATCTTTTATATCATAAATAACAACCACACTTTGAGCTACCAAGATATTATCTAATATACTTCTTTAACCAACAAAAGCAGCTTGGTTCTTTGAAATGAGACTCTCAAGACACTTCTTCATTCTATTGGCAATTAATTTCTATATAGCTTTGTAGAGAATGTTGCAACAAGCAATAGGTCTAAAGCTCTTAACTGATGTTGGATTCTTCACTTTACGTATAAGCAGAAGGTTTGTTACATTGATTTGTTTTAGGATCTGGCCATGTTTGAAGATTTCCTTGATAGCCTTGCATATACCATCTCCTATAATTCCCCAAGCACTTTTAAAGAAAGCACTAGTAAATCCATCAAGACTAGAAGATTTTGAGTTATTAATAGAGAAAATATCATCTTTGACCTCTTTATTTGTGAAATCACTTATCATGTCTTTAGAAACTTTGTGATCAATATACTTATCAATGAGTCTTCTTAAACAATTTGATGAAATACGTTCTTCTAGAGCATCTTTTGTACAATTAAGCTTTTGTAGTAGCTTATGAATTCCCCTTCAATAACATCCTCATCTACCACTATGCTCCCATTATCATTAACAATTGATTAAACTCGGTTGTGAGTGATCCTTTCTTTTATGCTTTTATGATAAAGTTCACTATTACAGTCACTCTTTTGTGTCCAGGTAACCTTTGATTGTTGTTTAATCACGTCTTCTTGAATAATAAGGAGATGAATAAGCTTATCTCTAAGTTCTCTTACAAGATAAAGCTTGGTTTTATCTCCATTCAAAATTTTGAGTTGGATTCTTTCAAGTTCATCTTTGAGCTTCACAATCTCCTATGTTGAATAATGAAAATACTTTATGTTGAAGGTTTTTAAAGCCTTCTTGACCTCCTTAAGTTTATTTACTACCTAAAATATAAGACTACCTTCAAATTTAGTATTCCAAGCCTTATCAATCACAGGAAGGAATTGATCATGTGTAGTCCAAATATTAAAGAACTTAAAAAACGATGGATTGTTTTTTGTGCTTCCCAAAATAGTGAGAATAAGATTTGAATGATTAGAAAAAATTCCAGGAGGCTCCACATATAAGTGAGAGTTATATATAGTGAACCAAGCATCATGAATAAAGATCTTATCAATTTTGCTTGATATAAACCCCTATGTTCTCCTATTAGTCCAAGTGTAAAAACACCACTGACTAGGATCTTTCACCATACTTAATACACTCCTCAAAATCTTCAGAGCTCTTGTGTAAACTGGTACAGCCCATTTTTTCCCCAACCTTAATGATTTCGTTAAAGTCACCACACCAAATACAAGGAGTGGCATCAATTGTAATTATCCAATCATTGAGAGTATTCCAAAGAGCAAGTATTTTGTCATTACCATTTTCTGCATAAATCATTATACAATTGAATAATATTTTATTATGTATATCATGTACCTCAAGGAGCATAAATTGGCTAGGAGAATCAAGGAAATTAACGTCAGTAGTGTTCTTATTCCAGTTGATACATATCCTGCCTCTTTCATCTTTGTCATGATTCGTAATAGAACCCCAATCGGTAAGGTAAGTAGTGCTGAATTTATTATAACTTTGGATAGTCATTTTCGTTTCCAATAAACCAACAAGATCAACTCTTTTATCTTGAATAACATGAACAACTTCTTTTTTTTGAGACTCATATTTAAGCCTCTAACATTCCAAGAGCTAACAATCATTAGGATCAAAAGGTTTACCTTCCCTATCGGTACGTCCCATAAACAAATTTAAAGCATCTTCAAGGGTTTTCATTATCCCTATTCAAAGCACCATATGCATTACTCAAGCTATCAACAAATAAATTGGAATATTGATTACTATTCTTTTGGGTTGCATGAGATTTTCCTCTATCCTTTGCACTAGTACTTGTCACACTTTTTGTTGGAGTTTTTGTTGTGTTATCAAGTCTAGGACTATGAACTTTATTGTATTTCTTTTTCTTCTACACAGATTTCCATTCTTCATTCTTCTCATGAGCTTTAGGTTGGGGTTGAATGTTAAGTTTATCTTTGATAATTTCCTTCCTAATTTTGTCACAGTTAGCCATATTATGCCAAAGAACCTTACAGTTTGAACATCTTGGAGAGAGCCACTCATAGTACACATCTACCTCATGCATTCCATCCTCCTGAAGATCAATTTTAACTTTCTTGACAAGCTCTTTAGTCATATCTAGATCAACAAAATCTCTAGCAAACCTCAGTCTGTTTCTTGATTTAGTTATAGGGTCAACTTGAATTGGTATTCCGAGAGCACTACATATGTTACTTAGGCCATCATTTGTCCACAATTGTAGAGGAACCCTCCTCCGTTTTGCCCAAACATGGACTTTAGACATGTTCAATTTTTCAAACTTCAAATTTGATTCCCACTTTCTTAATATCACGATTCTTCCACCAACATGCCACACTTGTTCGAGTATTTTGTTGCACTCTTGCTTATTCCGAAATTTGAAGAGATAAACATCCATGTCAGTAGATTTTATCTCAATAGGACCACTATTCTTCCATTGAGCATTAACCATACTATTGACCATGCGATAGGCAAGAGCTTCACCAAAAAATTGAGCAACTAAGAAATTTTTCCATACTTGCACTCATTCCTTGACAATATTTCTTGGAGGTTTCACTATGAGTTCTTCATCAACAAGTTCAAGAGGGAAAAATTACAGTTTAAGATCCTGATCAACATTCTTGTTAAACAATTCAGTCCACACACCTTTTGTTGCATTACTTTTTTCAGCTTCATTTTCCTTAATTTCCTTATTCAGAGCATTAGCCTCTCCCAAGAGAACACTTTTATTAGTTAGAGCAGTTGCTTATGTCCCATCAATGGAGTTACTCTCTTTGTGTCCTATATCAATACTTGATCTCTTGAGAACCCTCATAGACGCACCCTTAGATATTTATGCGTATTAGTATTTATTAAAGGTAATAGGAGAGGAAAGTTTAACATTTTGTTGTGTATGTAGGTACATCTATGAGTTTGGGTTGAAAGAGCATGGATAATTGTGCTTATATCACTTTGTGTGGTACATCACAAGTGAATCGCGTCACACCCTGCATCACCAGATTGTCACGATGATCACACGATGCTTTAGTTCGGAAAATAGTTCAAGGTTTGTACGGTGCACCTCACCAGAATCAAAGCATACCCTGCGCAATAAAGGATCGTGGGCACGATTTACGACACAGTATAATGACGGTAAGGTAATGCTAAAAAAGGTCATAAAGAATTTGAGCACTCGCGTGGTACGCCGTACAATATTGACATAGGAATTTGTGACTCAGCGTCACGACCATAGCTGTAGCATGAAAGAGGTGTGCTGAAACGCAAGAAGGCGATTCACACAAAGATAAAGGAAACCCTAAGGTTTCTTACAATCTAATCCCTCTTTTTTTGCCTCCTTTGTTACACTAGTACAAAATTCCTCCTCCAAACTATATTCAAACACCTTCGAACTTTGAGAAAATCTTTAAAAACGCACCAAAACACCACTAAAATTTTCACCCATCATCCATAAATACATCATCTTCACTCAATCCATTCCAGAATAACCGAATCACCATAGATGATCAAGTCTTAAAAATTTATTCTCTCTTCCTTAATATTACACCATCAAAGAAATATTTTATTCTTCCTTCATTATTAACAAAACTCCATCCAATCACCATTGCATATCCTCCTACAAATTACAACCAAAAGAACACCATTCATTCAAAGTTCAAGAGCTTAAACTCGTACTTGCTTTATCTCTGAGTTGTGTGTTAGCGAGATGATAAACTGAATCGATGCGATGGCTTACAAGAGTAAGGCACAAATCTTGTCAGAGAAGAGGAACAAGAAATCACTCGTGAAAATAAAAGAAACACCTGTTCTCATTCATGATTCACATGAGAAGAATCCAAAACCCGAGGTACTTACACAACAAACGGAGAGGTATAACTTGAGGTGTACAATTCGGCTGAAGTAAAAGAGAAAGAACCAATTACTAACGATCATTGTTCTTCCTCAACTCTGCAAAGAGTTATGTATAGCTTTGAACCCGATCGCCTAGCGTGGGTCGTGTCATTGATGAATAGAATTGAAAAAGTAGAAAAGTTACAACACAATAGTGTTATGAACCATCTGATCTTGATGAGAGATATCGAGAGTATCATGATGAAAATCAAGGAGGAAATTATTGAGACCTATTTTGACCGTGATTTTGAGATGTAATATGGCCGCGTAACGTCTCCTAAACCCCTTCCTTAAATGCATTTATTTTTTAGTGTATATTGGTAATTTTATTTGTTTTTTGGAGTCTTTTCTGAGTTTTTGGGACACGACTCAATTTTGCGTTCGGATGGGGTACTCGTTGTCCTCATTACCATTTTGTTTTTAATTTTTTAAAATAACCGTAAAATTAAAAAAAGTTAGTATAAGGAATAGATGTAGGATGTAGTAAATGTTCCTTTTTATCATAGTTTTAATAAGTTAATGATAGGGAATAGTATGTTTAATCAGCAATGTGTAGAAGTTATGTTCAAACATAGGAAACCTTGAGCGGTGTGTAGATCGTTAGGTCTGGACAAGTGTATAACCCGCTTAGCTTAAGAACTAAAAGTGTGAAAGTAACAAACCCTAGTAGTTAGGAAAATAATCAAGATATTTCTTTGATGAGTTACTTGAATCTTCTAGTTTGCTCGCCCATGTTTATTAAATTATAATCTACCTTAGCCCATTTTTATCCTTTAGCTAGCTTTTTCTGTCATGCTATAAGCCATACCCCGTAGATTATAGGACTTTCCCATATGACAACCCTAAGACAAGTCGTCTTTAGAGCTTGAGTTTTGGATGGTGGGACCATATTATGGGAACATTTGGTGGAGATTTTATGAGCTTTTATTTGTGACCTATTGATGAAATATTTGTATTGTAACGCTTTGCCGGGTCTTGAAAAAAAATGGTATGACATCTCACCTCTAAAAGAGTGTCATTACCAGCTTACAATATTGATTTATATAATATATATAAAAATAAATATCATATAAATAAAAATAAAATAAAAGAACCGTCAACGTGAAAAAATTGTTGTAAATCATCAAGGTGTGCTATTGGGTATTTGGGGATGCTAAGATTATAGTATGGACATTGGGTTAAGTTAAGTATTTCGCGAGAGTAACTCAAGCTCTATGGCGATTCGTTGATGGTTAGTGTGTCGAGAGTAAAAAGTTCACTTTACCAAATCCAAATATATGTATCACACCTTCCTTAAGCCTACTCTATAACCGGAAAGACCTTAGGATTTCTAGCTATTTGGATGAGTAACGATTGAACGATTAGGGAATAACTAAGTGGACCATTAGACACTAGGGATGAACTATGAATAACATATAGTCTCTATATCAACCAAATTGAGAACCGCTCCTTCTTGCATTGCCAAGTTAATCTGATTAGAATCTGTTACATGTTTATTTTTTGTGTATTACGTGTATTTGTGTATAATTTCTTGGACACCATTATATGAGAATTATTAAGATAGTTTCTTTTGGTCCATTCATTATCTTTCTATTTTCTGCCTCTTGTTTTTTTATATATTAATTTACTCACAAGGTATATTTTTTAGGGTTTACGGGACCTAAGTGAGTGATTTTTCCTTGATATATTCCATATCTTACTTTTTTACATTCTTTAGGACATTATGCTATTTATAAATATTTTGTTCATTAATTATGTGTTAAGTGTGTATACGTTAGGTACATTATTGAAACTAGAGTTCAAGGAGATGAATAGAAGTCAAGAATTGAATTTCAAACCAAAGCAAAGGCGTAAAGAGTGATAAGTTGTTTTGCATATCATCCATCAAACCATGCCCCTCTATTTGCCTCAATAAAATAGGATTGCTGAATGCAAGGATCGCAAATTGAAGGAAAATATGAATGCCTTTCTGATTAACTTAGGTTTACCACATAATTTGAGGGGAGAGGCTTTGCTCACCACAAACCACATACTCAAAAAGGTACCATAAAATAAGGTAGATAAAACTCCTTACGAATTTTGGAAAGAGAAACCACCTTCCTTCAAATACTTAAAAGTGTGGGGATTCTTGGAAAATCTAACAATCCTTGCTCCCAAAATGGTCACAATTGGACCAAAGACAATTGATTGCATCTTTATTGGATATGCTCACAACAATGTTGTATATAGATTCCTAGTACACAAATCTTGTCATGTAGAAATTCACGTAAATACAGTGATTATATCAAGAAATGTACATTTCTTTTAAACAACTTTTCATACAAGATCGAACCAGAATCTGGTTCCTTAAAAAGAATACACGATGAAATACAAGAAGAGCAAGATAATGAATCATTCCCAAATAAAGAAGAACCAATAAGTAGTACGCAGATGAGAACCTCTACTTCTTGTTACTGTGACTTTCTATTTTACATGCTATATGACGAACCTCGAACATTCAAGGAGACTATGTCGAACCCTGACGCTCCTTACTTAAAGAAGCGGTAAATAGTGAGATAGATTCCATTATGCAAAAGCATACATGGGAACTAGTGGATTTCCCACCTGATAATAAACCACTCAAATGAAAATACATATTCAATAAGAAACTAAGGACTGATGGGTCTATTGAAAAATACAAGGCTCGCCTTGTTGTAAAAGGTTATAGTAAAAAGGAAGGACTTGACAATTTTTATATCTATTCTTTAGTCACGAGAATAACATCTATCTGAATGTTAATTGCTCTTGCTTCAATATATAAGCTCGAAATTCATCAAATGGATGTAAAAGCAACTTTCCTAAATGGAGAACTGAATGAAGAGATATACATGGAACAACTTGAGGGTTAAGTAGTTCCAAGTAAGGAGAAGCAATTATGTAATATTATTATATCCTTATATCGTTTAAAGCAGGCACCAAAGCAATGTCATGACAAATTTGATAGATTCATGATCTCAAATGGTTTCAAGATCAACGAATATGACATATGTGTTTATGTAAAGACGAAATGACACACGATATGTCACTGTCTATTTATATGTGGATGATATGTTAATCATTGGAAGTAACAATGATGTCATTACATTCACCAAAAGGATGCTTTCAAGTAAGTTTGATAGGAAATATCTTGGCCTTGCGGATGTTATTTTGGGTATCATGATTCTCCGAACATCTGATGGTATTATACTATCTCAGTCACACTATATTGAGAAAGTATTAAACAAAGTTAGTAGTGGCAATAAAAATATCTCCAAGACACGTGGTGATGTAAATTTACATCTTGCTAAGAACACTAGTGATACGATCAACCATTTTGAGTACTCTCGGGTTATTGGGAGTCTCATTTGCCTAACAAACTACACTAGACCAGATATAACACATGCAGTAAGCAAGCTAAGTAGGTTTACACATAATCCAGGAAAAACCATTGGATTGCTATTCTGAGAGTTCTAAGGTATCTCAGATACACTATGAACAAAAGGTTGTTGTACATAGGTATCCAGATGTCCTAGACGGATACAGTGATGCAAACTTGATATTAGAGTCAAAACCCACTAGTTGATTTGTCTACATGTTAGGAGGAGAAGTCGTGTCTTGGAAATTCGCTAAGCCAATATACCTAGCTAGATCCACTATGGAATATGAGTTTATACCTTTATACAAAGTTGTTGAGAAAGCCGAGTGGCTTCAGAATTTCTTAGAGGATATTCCTAATTGGCCAAAGCCTGTGCCAGCTATCTCCATATATTGCGATAGTCTCCTTGGTAGGGCACTAAACAAGATGTATAACGGTAATTCTAGACACATACGTCGTAGACAGAATAATGCTCGACAACTGCTTTCAAACGGATTTAACACAATTGATTTTGTTATATCAAAGGATAATATAGCTGATCCACTGACCAAAGGTCTACAAAGAGAACAAGTATGAGTATTGTCAAGGGGAATGGGTCTTAAGCCTATTAAAGATGATTTTCCATGATGGGAACCTTACCTAGCAGAGTAGAGATCCCACAATCTAGGTTCAAATTGAAAACTTAATCATGAAACTGCAACTCGGTGCGACGCACTGTGGGGATGCCTCCCCAAACCATTCTTAGGACAAAATTAAATAGTTCTCTCTATAATAGTGAAGGAGAAGTTAACGATGTAATGGTTCTTGTACTTCAATAATATAAGATAGAGTAATGCAGAATACTCTCGCCAAGAGACCACCTATATGAAAAACATGGGACTAGATCTTTGAACACAAATTGAAACTTTACATGCTCAATATGTATAGCATGAGGCTTCAAATTTTCTAATTTACAATATTGTAAAAACTCTTATACCAGTTTGTTACAATAAGTCTTGGTCAGCAATCTTCAATGCTTGTGGTATAATTTCAACTTTTAATGGTTACTGTAGAAAGAATCAGAGATATACTCCTTCTGACAGTATTTTTCAGCTTTGTACAAAATACTAAGGAACCTAAATTTTTTTGTAAATGATCATTCATGTCCTTCCATGAAGATTAAGATTCAAGGTGGATGGCCTTTAATTTTTTTCGAAAACGATCAAGCACATATATCAATGTTTGATAACTTTTTAAGTAGCCACACTAGTTAGCATGCGATGTTTGATATATTTAGTTGTTTCAACTCTGGAAAAGATTCAAGCTTCTGCAATTTCTTGGAGAATTGTTCATGCTTCCCCTTTATACAAAATCATCGAGGTTGCATATCCTCGTAATCGTTTCATAGAGGCTCGTGTCATTACCATTAATTGTGCTTTTATAGTTTTTGATGTATTTGTAGTTCAATATTTATGAAGCAATACGTCTGTGATTATTATCTTAGAATGTAAGGCTTAACTCTTTTTTCTCCCTTTGTTTTATGTTGGATGTTTCCTCTTTCATTTTGTATAAGCTTGAGGCTTTAAATTCATACGTATGAAATATTTTTTCCTTTCATGTTTAATTTATTATCTTATTTCATGATTTCACAAGCGTTGTAGGCCTATTGTACTAACAAGTGTGAATTATTTTTGTCTTATTCAGTTCTCCTCAAACGACAATTCACAAATAAACTGAAGTAAATTATGTTTGTAGTTTGCATAATTGTGACAACTTGTGATTTGGTCATTAATAGACTTTTTTGTATTGTTACACCATTCTAATAACTTTACCCTCTTACCTTCATATATTTGGTTAGGTTGTCTTTATTTTGTATAAAACCATTAATAGGTTTCCACATTTTAATTTTGTGTGGCCTTTCACAAATTCTTTGACGAAGAAATCTATAACCGTCTCTTAGGCTTAATTAGATGTAGAGGAACTGTGAAAAATTAGCCATAATTTTATATTCGACTTTATAACTACGCTAGATTTTTAGTCTAGGTTGCCTTATGCCTTCTAAAATCTAATTATATGGTATGACTTGATGACCTTGGTGGAGGTTTAGTTGAGGATATTTGGTAACTTCGGGAGTCTAACCAAATTATATGTTTGATTTGATAAGACTATTGGAGGTCTGATTGAGGATGCTTGCTGACTTCGGAAGTCTAACCAATTTATATGTTTGATTCAATAACCTTAATGAAGGTTTAACCGAGGATGCCCAATGACTTTGAAAATCTAACCAATTTGTATTTTTTACTTAATAACTGGTGTCGCCTAGGGTGTGATAAAAATAAGATTAAAATAAGCCAAGAAACTACGCACTCTCACCCTAGACAGGCACAGTACTGCAAGTATTACAGGACGTATAAGTTTTAATGATAAATAGAGTTCGTTCTCAGGGACTTAAGTGTGTTAATCGCGTGAGTAGGAATAACGAGTAAAAGTAAATAATTGAAGACAGAAAATAAAGCAAATAGATTTCGAAATTCAAGAATTAAACTAAGAAAATAAAAGACAATAAAGTAAAAGATAAGAAATATGAGATGAGAAGTATAGCTCAGGTTTTGCTAGTATGCACTAATCCTTCTAATTCTATCTATAAATCTAGTTCATAAGGGAGAATATTAGCTCTTGGTATACTTAGTCAGGATTCTAAATTCCCATACTTTAGACCTTGAGAGCGACTAAGGGGGCTACGACACAACCAAGAAGTGTTTTATCTTAGGGTTATCAAACGCACTAAGGCCCTAAGAAAATACTGCAATCCTGGTGATATGGTGGTTAAAACAAACCCTAATGACTATCTAGTTAGAAGCATGTTTTGTCAGAACTACTATCGACACTAGACATTATGTGGTGCTTCAATAGTTAAACATCCTGTCAAGGAGACCATCTAACTACTCTTAAAACAATCCTAAAGTGATCAGTTCTAGGAAAGACATTAAATCAAAACACATAAGCAAATATTAAGTAAGAAGCTAACATCAAATTAAAACATATAATTCCCAAAGAAACTTAGATAGAAGAATTAGAATTCATAGATTATACATATGCAAAATCCAAGCTATGGGGAGTTTAGTTCATACCTGATGGAAATAAACTAAAAGAAATTACAAAAGACATCATCTTGCTCTCTACAATAAACTGGAAGAATAAAACCTTAAGAACTAATTACTATGAGGCAAGGATGATTTACAAGTGATACAAGGGTGTATTTATAGGTGTTTAGAAGACCTAATTCGTTTTCTTGAGGAAGAGTTAAGGTAATGGGCTTCTAGTCCAACTCAAATTCGTATGGAAATAAAGATAAACACAGTTGGACCGTTTTGAGCATATCTTCTTCGTTATTGGTCGGTTTGAGCTCCATAAGATACCAAAAGAATCGCAACAGAATTATCTTGACCCTAAAGAAGGAAATCACCAGTTTCGGCCTCTTTCTTAGGTAAAAACGCATATCTTTGGACGTGTATGCAGAATCCAAGATTTAGGCAGCTTTTCCTTTTCCATCTTTTTAGCTTTTGTTTCCTTATCTCCAATTACCATGCAAATCTCTTTCCATAAGTTGTTGTCTTTGACTTGGATTCTAATTAAGCTCCATAATTATCTTTAAAGCTACACACTAAATAAACAATTAAACCCAATATGCTCTAAAAATAATAATTCTACAAATCAAGACTCAAAATAGGAAAGTGCACTAAAACTCAAGAAAATTGACATTATTGACTTCTAAATTACTTAAAATGATGTCTCATCCTAACATTAATCTATCACAAATGAGGAGACATCATGACCCACAACTCAAAGTTGTATCGTCCCGATACAATAAAGATAAAAACAAAGGGAAGTCTAGAAATACACACTTATAAAATTTTCAATACAAGGGTAAAAGCATAGCAGAATATATAGAATAATCCTAAAGCACATAACTCAGAAAATTTCATGCAATAATATTTATAAACTACATACCTGTACACTTCTCATATCCACAGTCAACACGGCTTGAATTCAAGATCAGATTAGTTTCGCAATGTAAGAAGGATTGGGACTTTACTCAGTTCCCCAAGAGAGCTATAGATTGTTCATCGATTTTCACTAGTTTCAAAGGTCCACTCAACTAATCTCTAATGGCTCAATCACTTCTCAATTACATAGCAAAGAATCAAAAGGTCTTTAAGGTTGTAATGCAGGCTTAGGGACGGTATGATAGTATATTTGGATAATTTGGAGTGAGCTTTTGGCTCTCTCCTCACTAGCCATCAACGAATCGCCCTAGAGCTTGAGTTACTCTCATAAACGTTTCTCACTCAACCCAATGAATTCCTTGATGCACAATTTAGCATCCCTAATAACCCAATTAAAGTTTTAGATGTTCACATAAAAATCCACTTTGCCGGTCCGAATATATATATATTCTTTTCTTTTCAAATCAATTTTTTCTATAGCTATGAATCTCTTTTAATGTTGAGATATCACGCTATTTTCTCATATATATATATTTTTCTTTTAATGCCCTTGTTGGCAAAATTAGCTTGTAGCTTCTTTTTCATTCACTATTACCCCGGCAAAGGGTTACAATAAAAATCTTGAATCATCATCAATATAAAGCACAAAGCACAATTAATAAACTCAAAAATCCCAACCCAATAACAATTCCCATAATGGTGGACTCACCACCCCAAACTCAAGCTCTAAAACAACTGTCTATGCATCGCGATTCGAGTGCGGGTCATTTGGAAAAGTCCTATAATCTAAAGGATATGGCTTATAACGTGGTTCAATAAAAAGCTTTAGAAAGGCTAGAAGGGGCTGAGAAGGATATAGCATATAAAATCAAAAATCACAAGGTGAGAAGGTATAAAAAGGCTTCAAGGGCTTCAAATATGAAAGAACCGCCTTAATCACTTTCTACACTATGTAATTTTGTTATTTTCTTACCTTTAGCACTTTCATCAAATGGTTTTTTCAACTAGCTTGGATCTCACGGCCTACACACTTTCAAGGTTCCCTGAGATCGAACATACTTTCTATCGCATTGCTCACTAATCTTTTCTTTACAATCAACGTGTGTTTTCCTACAAATACTCAAAGCATACAAATAAAATAGCTCATAAACATACTACTTACTATCATCAATCTACTGAGCTTATGCTTTCAAGCTATTAAACACACTCTACATCTAATTCCCATGTATCAAAAATTTTAATTTCACCCAAAAAACAGAAAAATGGAGATGAGAGACAACGAATCCCCACACCCCCAACTCAAAAGTGAGCCGTGTCCGTACGACTCGAAAAAGACTCAAAAAACAGAAATTAAAATTAGCAGATAGACATATTTACAGAAATGGTAAGGAAGAAAGAGAACATACTCTCGAGGCTATTGCCTCGCATCATTGATATCCAAGGTTGGAATTGCTGGGCCTTTCGTTAATTGCTCAAGGAGTTTCATGATGTGCACTTGATTAGCGTTGATTTGTGCCACATCAATGACTAAGGAAGTTTGAGCTGCTTCGAATTTCGTTAAACGCTCCTCCATCTTCTCTTGCCAACTTTGCTCCTTTTCTTCTTTCGAGACTTGCGTAGAACCCGCTCTTCGAAAGATATCCTTGATCCAAGCATTATCAATATAACTCGTCTTAAACTCGAGTTTCTATTCTTCACCCAATGTTACATCCACTTTTCGCACAAGACACGTGATCATAGTTGGAAATTTAACATTATAAACCGATTTAGGAGAGACCGAAAATCGTATCACCTCCTCATAGATCAACTGTGTCACATCAACTTCTTCTCTCAAAATACAGTCCAAAAGTAGAGCATACTTCATAGTCACATCCAAAGTTCGTGTGTTTCCGAAGATATTAGGGACAAGGAAATTGTGCCAAATTCTAGCATCTGCTTGAAGATATTTGTTAGGCCAAGGTGCCTTCAATTCTCGCTTATGTGATTGCACTTTCTCTTTGTCTAATACATGCTCAAAAAGCAATTCCCCATCAAAGATTTTTCGTTTAGCAACTGCTTCTTCAAATTTGCAAAAACCATTCAATTTCTTAAACTTGAAGTGGTTCCTAATCTCCTCAACTGTGAAAGGAACTAGCTTTCCTCTAATCTGAACACCATTATTATCTCGGCTAAAGAGGCCTAAATAGAATTCCAAAACTAATTCATGACACAATTCAGAACGGCTTACCATGAACGTAGACCAACCCAATTTCTCACCAAGCTCTAAGAATCTCGCGTATTCTCTTGTACCAATTTCCTCCTTGAATAATTTCTCATAAGCAAAAGGTAGTTCTTTTAACTGTTTCTCTGCAGAAGTCTTCAGGGCCCTTGAAGTATCCACTTTCTCTTTGGGTGCAGGATCTTGTTGAGGTTGTATTTTCTCCTTTGCATAAAAGTAAAGCTTTTTACCATTACGATCAAACAAAGGTATCCCACTCTTTTCAGCTTTTTCTTTACCCTTTGATTTAGAACTAGCACCTTTGTCAACTGATTTCTTCTTTTTTAAATCCAATCCCCTGTTACTCTTCACCTCCCTCTTGTTAGCTAAAATTGTTGTTCTATTAGTCATTTTCAATTAACCCCCAACTCAAAGCTTTAGCAACCCTTGAAATTTGAACTTGTGAATTAATGGTTGAACAAGCTTGATTTAGCCTAGGATAGGTGAATTGATGATGAATCTCTATATGGGTGAGGTGGATTTGTAATGGGTTGGCTTGGATTTAAGAAATTGTAGGATGAATTTTGAAAATTTTGCTCTTTGATTCTTCAATTTGAATGGATTTGGTGAAGATTGGGTGTTTGATTCTCTCTTGTAATGATGTGGAGAGAAGGTTTGATGTGTTTTTCTTGATGATTGGGTAGTGTTTTGGTGATTGGTGAAGGTTTTGATGAGCTTCAATGGAGTTGGAGAGTTTTGGAGAAGAGAAAGAGGGTTTAGGTTTATAAAATTCGGAACTAAAAGCTTAATACCTCCTTTATACATTAATCCCGTAGGTTTTTCTCTCTCTGGCGGCGCTGCGGACTACCCCTGCGGACCATGGGGTGTACCGCAGGGTAGTCCGCGACATCTGATGCTCAAAAAAAATTTCCTCACTGGTTAACACCCGTGGGAGGACCCCATGGCACGTGTTTCTGAGCTGCGGACCAGGACGCGGTGTACCGCGAGGGTAGTCCGTGGCTTCTACGTCAAAATACACGTGGACCTACCCCGTGGCACGCGTTTTGGCTTGCGGACCATGGCACGGACCATGGGGTAGTCCGCGGTCCATTTTTTTCTCAGTTCTGGATCAAATCCGCGGTGCAACCCGTGGTACGGGTTTTGACCACGCGGACCAGGGCACGGACTAGGGGGTAGTCCCCGGGGGTCAATCTTTGCTCCAAAAAAATTTCCTCGCGTTCCCTAACTCGATTTCTCCAATTCCTACACACCAAAAACACTAATACCTTTCTCAAATATGCATTATCAACTAAAAACAACTAAAATAAACTTAAACTAAAAACGTAAAAGACATGAAAACATAAAAAAACTACGGGTTGTCTCCCGTACATCACTTTTGTTTTACGTCTTTCAAAGTTAGACGTGTTACCTCTGTCAAGATTTGCGAATATAGCCTCCCCAACAACGAGTGAGGTTATGAACGTCAACTAACCTACGCTTGACCCCAGTTTTGGGGCGAATTTCTATCACCTTGGCTGAAACAACCTTAGTGATTATGAATGGTCCCATCCACGAGTCTTTAAAACTTCGTGGCCTATTCTCGCGTTTGTGGGCTTTCCATAGAACTTCATGGCCAACCCCAAACTCAATGTTTGGCTCAGTATCCACAGGTTTTAAGTGGATCTCCTCAAGAGGGACTTTGTGATGTGAAAGGCTGTGGATGATAGGCACGGTGGGATCTAACTTCCTTGGTTTCTTACCCAAGACATAGAAGCTCTCAGATACATTTTTTGCATGAAGGGTGATGGTCCCTTCTTGGAAGTTGATCACACTTTGACTTGTGGCCATGAAAGGTCGTCCAAGTATGATTGGAACCTGCTTATCTGCATCAAACTCAAGAATAACAAAGTCAGTAGGGATGGCGATATTACCTGCACGGACTAAGACGTCCTCCACTGTTCCCCATGTCCTTTTAACTGAGTTGTCAGCAAACTGCAACTTCACTGGAGTTTTCTCTGATTTCTGAAGTCCAAGTCTTTCGAACACGGACTTAGGCATAAGATTCACACCAGAACCCACATCGAACATAGCTTTCACCTTGAGCATACTATGTAATTGAATAGGAAGGTTGAAACATCCCGGATCTTTAAGTTTTGTTGGTAGCTCTCTTTCACTTCTTCTTGAAACCCTCAGGTTCTCTCTCGGGATCTCTACACTCGCCTCTTTCTCAAGAATAACTTGCGTATAAACTTGTTGCGGTGTAAGTCCTCGTTTCGCAATCTCAAGCATTTGGGCGTTGATATTTTCAGGTTGGTACGCCTCTACAAATGCTTTGAGAACAGTGTCATCTTTAGGATTTGTATTAGGAATAGTTGATGACACTGGTTGAACAATAAGTGGCTGTTCCACCTTCTCTTCTTCTTTCTCTTCATGCACAGCAGGTGCAACTTCATCTTCGACTTTTGACTCCTTCTTTGAGTCCTCTTCCTCTTTCTCTTTAGCCAGCTCAGCTACATACTCCACAATCGATCGAATTTCCTCTTGCATCTTCCTCAGTAGCTCTATAAAGTTGGCTTTCTCTTGATCGTCCTCCACATAAACTTCAGTACAGTCAGATTCCACGGGGCTAGACTTGGTTGGTTCTTCTTCAGTACTCGGAACCTCCACGGCACTAACGGCAGCATGTGGTGCTTCCTCTTTTGCTTCTTCAATTTCAAGGCATATAGCCTTGCAAGCTTCGAACCCAACATTGTTTTCACCTGCTTCGATTGCCTTTACTTCCTGTTGTTCTACAAAACTTGTTAAAACTTTGTTCATCTGTTCTACTTGAGTCCTTATTATCTGAAGTACGGCATCGTGTCCTCTGATCTTCTCTTCCTGAGCGTTCATATTCGCGGTCAAACGGTCTAGAGCTTGTTGATCCAAAGATCCTTCTTGAGGGTACTGAGGTAAAGCTTTTTGATCTAATGAATCGGTATAGGCGTCTTGCGCAGGTTGTTGTGGGGGGGGCAGGTCTATTCTGATATTGATTTTGATACTGACCTCTCTGTTGGAAAGAGTTGTTCTGGGGGCGCTGTTGATAATGACTAGGATTAGCAGCCCCTTGCGGATTTGAATACTGCATACCCGGATGGTTTCAGTTACTCCATCGGTTGGATATAAAGTAAACAGATTGCGGATTTGATTCGCACTCTTCCCATGTATGATCGTTAACTCCACATTGTTGACAACCTTGTGCTTCTTGTACTACTTTCGTAGCGGCTAAATTCTTTTCCATCGCGATTCTCAGCTCCTTGATTTGATTTTTCTAACGAGGATATTTGAGCTGAGTTTGCAGTTTCTGCATCTAAACGAAGCGTTCCTCTGGTTTTTGCTATAGAAGCTCGCATTGAAGGACAACTTCTTTCTTGTTCCATAATATTTTCTAACACCTCGGAAGCTTCATTGTGATTCATGGACACAAAATTACCCTTTCCAATGTTATCCACCTTTTGTCTACCTTTATCATTAAGACCTTCATAGAACATAGCAAGTTGTAGAGCAGGTGTATAACCATGGAGCGGACATCTAGTTAATTTTTGTTGAAACCTTGTCCATGCTTCTCCCACTGTTTCTCCATCTTCTTGGCAAAATCTCGCAACCTCGGCTTGATCTTTAAGTCTCATGTTCTTCGGATAAAATCGGTTAAAGAATGCGGCTTGAATTTCTCTCCAAGAATGAATGGTTCCATGTGGTTGTCTTTCTAGCCAATCGCTAGCTCTTCCGGTCAAGAAAAACGAAAACGTATGACAATACAGTTGCTCGCGTGTAATGCCAGGAGAAATGTAGGCATCACAAATCTGCATAAACTTCTGAATCGCTTTTACCAGATCTTGTATTGTTGTACCAGTATAGAGTCCGAAACTTTGAAATTGACTGAGCATACACGGATCGGGTCTAAATTTGATATTCGGAATCTCAGGAGGGCGGTAACCGATTGGTTGAACATGGAATGGTACATTAAGGCCAGGAAGGTCTTGTTCAACTCGGTTCTATTGATTGTTCTGATTATTCTGCCCATTACCTCCTCCTGCTGGCAATTGTTGTCCTTCTTGTCCACCGAGTGGTGGATCTTGAACACCAAGGGGAGGAGCTTGTTGAACCCCTCCAAGTGGTGGATTTAATTGGGCTGCCATTGATCTTCTTAAGGCTCTTTCCTCACGAACTCGTTTGTTGTAAGGTCTGAAGCTCCTCTCAGGCTCCGATAAGGGAGGCCAAGAATTAAACACTGTGAAACCTGAAAAAGACTAAAACAAACCACAAGCGTAAATCTGGAAAAATAAAAACTAAACTAAATACTGAAAAGTAAAAACTAATTAAAAACTACTACTCGAAATAGATAACCCACACGCTAACGAGACACAAGTCCCCAGCAGCGGCGCCAAAAACTTGGTGTCGCCTAGGGTGTGATAAAAATAAGATTAAAATAAGCCAAAAAACTACGCACTCTCACCCTAGACAGGCACAGTACTGCAAGTATTATAGGACGTATGCAAGTTTTAATGATAAATAGAGTTCGTTCTCAGGGACTTAAGTGTGTTAATCGCGTCAGTAGGAATAACGAGTAAAAGTAAATAATTGACGACAGAAAATAAAGCAAATAGATTTCGAAATTCAAGAATTAAACTAAGAAAATAAAAGACAATAAAGTAAAAGATAAGAAATATGAGATGAGAAGTATAGCTCAGGTTTTGCTAGTATGCACTAATCCTTCTAAATTTATCTATAAATCTAGTTCATAAGGGAGAATATTAGCTCTTGGTATACTTAGTCAGGATTCTAAATTCCCATACCTTAGACCTTGAGAGCGACTAAGGGTGCTACGGCACAACCAAGAAGTGTTTTATCTTAGGGTTATCAAACGCCACTAAGGCCCTAAGCAAATACTGCAATCCTGGTGATATGGTGGTTAAAACAAACCCTAATGACTATCTAGTTAGAAGCATGTTTTGTAAGAACTACTATCGACAATAGACATTATGTGGTGGTTCAAAAGTTAAACACCCTGTAAAAGGAGACCATCTAACTACTCTTAAAACAATCCTAAAGTGATCAGTTCTAGGAAAGACATTAAATCAAAACAAATAAGCAAATATTAAGTAAGAAGCTAACATCAAATTAAAACATATAATTCCCAAAGAAACTTAGATAGAAGAATTAGAATTCATATATTATACATATGCAAAACCCAAGCTATGGGGAGTTTAGTTCATACCTGATGGAAATAAACTAAAAGAAATTACAAAAGACATCATCTTGCTCTCTACAATAAACTGGAAGAATAAAACCTTAAGAACTAATTACTATGAGGCAAGGATGATTTACAAGTGATACAAGTGTGTATTTATATGTGTTTAGAAGACCTAATTCGTTTTGTTGAGGAATAGTTAAGGTAATGGACTTCTAGCTCAACTCAAATTCGTATGGAAATAAAGATAAACACTGCTGGACCGTTTTGAGCATATCTTCTTCGTTATTGGTCGGGTTGAGCTCCATAAGATACCAAAAGAATCGCAACAGAATTATCTTCCCCCTAGAGAAGGAAATCACCAGATTCGGCCTCTTTCTTAGGTAAAAACGCATATCTTTGGACGTGTACGCAGAATCCCAGATTTAGGCAGCTTTTCCTTTTCCATTTTTTTAGCTTTTGTTTCCTTATCTCCAATTACCATGCAAATCTCTTTCCATAAGTTGTTGTCTTTGACTTGGACTCTAATTAAGCTCCATAATTATCTTTAAAGCTACACACTAAATAAACAATTAAACCCAATATGCTCTAAAAATAATAATTCTATAAATCAAGACTCAAAATAGGAAAGTGCACGAAAACTCAAGAAAATCGACATTATTGACTTCTAAATCACTTAAAATGATGTCTCATCCTAACATTAATCTATCACAAATGAGGAGACATCAATAACCTTGTTGGAGGTTTAAGTGAGGATGCCTCTAATTAATTCCTAATTAAATATTTATAGATAATTATTAGTTCAAAAAATTTCTACTAATCATTTTGTCAAACACCTAAAGTATCATGCAAAGGGGTGATTGTTATTGAATAAATAAGCTAATTTATTTATAAACTAACATGTAAAGACTAAAGGTTAAAGAGTACACAGCCTTTTTAGGGTGGTTCGCGCTCTCGAGTCCCTAGTCCACCAAATGTATAAACTGTTAGGATTTTAAGATCGCCCATTAAGCTTCTCATTCTCTTAAAGGTTAAAATGAAACCTTTAAAATGTGGTTTTTACTAGGCTTAATATTAGCTTTTAATCACACTCTTCTATAATAGATAGAAAGATAAAAACCTTAAGTGCTTGATTAGAATATTACAAAAAGAACAACCACTCCTTATTGAGAAAATGATACAATTATATTCTTTAACTCCTTGATGAGTAGATTTGAATTTGAAACCTGATTGACTCCTTGAGTTGATTTATACAATGAAATTGATAAATAAACTCCTTGATTAGTAGATGATACATTGATGATATTGATAAAAT
Source organism: Nemophila menziesii (assembly GCA_029959085.1). Taxonomy (NCBI): domain Eukaryota; kingdom Viridiplantae; phylum Streptophyta; class Magnoliopsida; order Boraginales; family Hydrophyllaceae; genus Nemophila; species Nemophila menziesii. Next base: position 3,009,321 of record JARWIR010000044.1, read on the forward strand.
CCTTATTGAGTTGATATAAAAGTGGTAAATTTGACCAAGCGTAGATAATGAATATTGACTTATTTTGGCTTTGTTAAATTGCTTGATTCATTCTCCAAAGATGTGTAAAGATAGTGGAGAAGAGGGTTTCAAGAGATGTTTTATAATATCCAATAGTGTATGTATGTACAGCCTTCAAAGGCTCCAACAGATCTTTTAAGAAATCTTTCCTAACTGATATCGGGTTTCTGGTTTCAATAAGAAAGGGTTACCAGTTTGACATCAGGTCCCCAGTTTCAACGTGAACAAGTTGTCGGTTTGGAAAATTCTACTTTCTTGTTGTTAACCTCTAACTTATTAATTTCAAAGGATACATTCCAAAAGAGTAGACCTAATTTTAGCTTCATTTTGGGTGTCAGGTTTAATACAAATTTCATTTTACTATGATAAAGGGATCCTGAAAACTCTCTGCCTTTGTGCCTAAAATTTGTTGTCGATTGTTTCCTGGTTTTTTAAATGGAAAACTTTAAAAACAATAAATGTTAGTTACAAAATTATAAGAATGGTTGTAGTTCAACACTATCATCAATACAAAACATAAAACAAGTTATGGCTCAAACATTAGAAACTATATGCTAGTGAGATAAACATGTTTTAGAATATGTAGAATTGCTCGTATGCTCTAGCCTATAACATAATATATGTTCTATAAATTTATCTCAACAATTTTGTATCTAAATACATTTCAAGTTTAGTGCATGTACAAATTTATTCTCTAGAAAGTGTTTACCCTATGTAAAATATCATGAAACATATAGAATGATGCTAATGATGATTGTGCTCTAATCATGTGATGTGTTTCTAAATATGTAATAATATATTGATATATATATATATATATATATATATATATATATATATATATTTAGGTTTTAAGTTTGTGATAAATAATATCAAGAGGTGCCCTGAACCTAAACAAGATCACATAGTTTAGTGTGCTAAATAGAAAATGGGAGCATATAGAATCGAAGTTTTTATGCTTGTGTTCCTAGAGCCTAGAATGGAACGTGTTATAAATATAAATCCACATAACTATGAAGTTCACAAAATTTTATACACAACACAAGTTGTTGCATAAGAATAGTTTTTGTATAATAAAGATGAATGAATGCACATTTTAGCAAGTAAGATATGTTTGGATGCTTTAACTCTTAAGATGTCAAATGGTCTAATGGAGCATACAAGAAAATTATTTCCTAGGGAACGATCAACTCATGTGAATACATATCTAACATATATTATTATGCTAAAGATAAGTAAACTAGTGACAAGATACATGTTGCATAAAGGGATAGGCATTCATGTATATAAGTTAAATTATCATGTTAGTCGATAAAGAATTTATCAAATAATAACAAAAACAAATAGGGAAATATGCCAAAACCTTATATGTTTGACTCTATAACTTTTCTGGAGGTTTAATAAAGGGTGCCTGGTGACTTTGGATATCTAACCAATGTGTATGTTAGACTCAATAGCCTAGTTGGAGGTGTAATCGAGGATGACTAGTTACTCCAAGAGTCTAACGATATTATATGTTTGACTAGATAGCCTTGCTGGAGGTTTAATCCATGAAGCTTAGTGACTTTGGAAGTCTAACCAAATTGTATGTTTGAAATTATAACCTTGTTAGTGGTTTAATAAAGGATGCTTGTTATCCCCAGTAGTCTAACCAGTTAGAATGTTCGACTCAGTAACCTTGATGGAGATGTATTCGAGGATGCTCTGTGACTTCCAAAGTCTAACCAGTATATATAATCAACTCGATCGTCTTACACAAGGTTCAATTGAGGATTCTTGGTGACTTTGGGAGTCTACCCCGTTTGTATTTTTAACTCGATAACCTTATTGAATATTTAATCGAGGATGTTATGATAACATAAGTATAATTAGGAATTTAAAGCATGAAATTTTTATTCGTGACTCAATTTCAGGGCAAGCGTAAGAATGAACAATCATATCTTAAAGTTCTTCATAACGAATGTTAAGTTTACTTGATAATGACAAAAATTCTTGAAGGAATATAATTAATGCCATTAAATTTCCTAATATCTCCTTAGATAACCCATTAGTGTAGGAAAATATAGTATTGAGAGTTATTTTAGTATTTTTGTTAGCAATATATTGTGATTTTATCATTTGAAAGAGTTGTTGGGTACCTTTGTTTATGCATCATGCATTATCGTCATCTAGACTTATTTGCTACTAAAAGTCGACTGAATAGTTTATGATAACATTGGATCAGCTTAAGGTTTTTTTTTCTGTCATTCAAAGTAGTTTATCTTTCTCTTGATATTTTGTATTGGGGGAACTTTAGTCTCCTTTATATATTAAAAATGCTTCATCTATTTTTGATGGGTACTTATGTCACCCATTTGTATCACAAATATTTTTATGTTTGGTACAATGGAAATAACATTTTACATCATCACCGGAAATGACACCAGTTGTGGCGTTCCTTCACCCATCTAGAGAGTCTATAAGCTAGAATTCAGCAAAAAAGGGAATATTATATTCCTTATTTTTTCTTTTTGTCATGTGCTTGATTTCTCTTGTTGATTTTTATAATGACCATACGACACCAATGTAGTCCCTTCCCATAAAGCAAGCTAATCTGGTCGAATAAATTCTACAATATAGAAAAAGAGTAGACAAAGCCGATTTAATTTTACAAAAAATAATTGTATTTGATAAAAGAGAGTGAAAAAGAATAAAATATCTTTATTGAAAAATTATTGGCTTAAAAACCTTATGATTACATTAGTTAGGATCTTTACCCTTTACATAATTACTTCTATTTAAAGATCTATTGGGTAGTTATCGCTAACTAGTATGAGTACATCTCATGTCTTGACAGTTTTAGCCATAGTAGTCTGAACAGAGTGACGAACCTGAGGTTACTGTTGATGATGCCACATGCTACAATAAATTGTTCTTTGGATAAGGTCTGAAATTTTTATGGTTGTCATCGTTCATTTGAGGTTGTTTTTGAGTAATATAGTTTGGTTCACTAATTAACTTATTTGAATTGGAGTGAACACGTGTTGTCTTGTGTTTTGTAATATAATTTAATACTTTCGAGATATCATTTTGGGTTGCTTTATAATTGAAAAGATGAGAGTTTCCGTTGAGTTAGCGTATATTGAATTCTTAGATATTATATGAGATACTTGGTGTTCTAGAGCAATTGGGAATTGTTTTGTGTTTTTAATCGTGTAGCTCTTAGGACATGGAGGATACACCGATTAAAATGGCAGAGTAAAGAATCTAAGTAAACTCACAGTATGACTGGAAACAAGATTGAGACATGTCAATGAGTCAAGCAGATCATTAGAAGTCAAAACACAAAATATTGAAAAAGAGATTCGTAAAATTGCAAAAATAACAAAAGATAAGTGGTAATCTTATCATTATATTAACGCAAGGTTTCCCTTGAATTCTAATACTTGTGAAAATAAATAGAGATCAATTCCGAGTTGAGACGAAAAATTATGGATATTTTGGCAAAGTGACTTGCACAATCCAAATTTAACAATGAAGTTCACGAGTCACTTTTGACCTATTTTCTTAGCCCATGACTTAAACCTATGAAATTTCTAGTATATATCATTATTTTTTCATCTTCATAGACCTTGACATATTTTATCATATCCTAAATTGTGGAGAAAGAGAGAGAAGTAAGGAGAGCAAGGGAAAATACATCTTTTATAATATTTTCTCTTCTGAACTCCATATTTTACTTTTATTCTATTTGTTTCCTATATCAAGCATGAACTAAACATATTTTACCTTGAATTTTAACATGTATGAGCTTGGTTACGATTGGAATTATTTTCTATAATACGTGGGATAACATGAAAATTTAAATTGATTGTGGATTGCTTGTTTATTATAATTCTTGTACTTAAAGTATTTTTGTATCTTGCTGATGTCTCGATATTTGTGATATATTAATCCACTCACGAGAAATCATTTTAGGTGCAATACATTAATTCTTACGGGATTTTCTCCATTATTTGATACTTTATTAATACATGCATTTATTTGGGATTTATTACTTTTAGAATATATTTGGTAGAATTTGTGTTGATGTGAAACTTGTAGGTAAAGAGAAATATAATTAGATGCCAAATAAATTCCAAGGAGTTAAGTAAAGAAGATCCAAGGTGAAATCTAGAGATAAAAGGAAACAAAGATGAAATACGAAAAGAAAAGTTGCCAAATAAATCCGTCAAAGCTGAAGTGACGTCCACTGTATTGGAAATTACAGAACATCAGTTGCGAATTTGAAAGAGAATTTATATGGTTGGATAAATCTTTGGATTTCGGTCATTTTTATAGGTAGTACACTAAATTTCGCCAAGTAATGAAGGAGATATGCTCAAATAATAAGCAAGGTTATCATGTCTTATATTTTAGGAAACAAATTTTATTGGAATTAGACTCCAATAACTTGTCTTGCACCCCAAAATTTCGAATGAGGGTTAGCTAGCACCTATATATACATGCTCTTATCATTGTAAATATGTCCTTTATTAATTACTATTCATTAATATCAAGTAGCAACACAAGGAGACGCAAGTTCCCAATATTTATCTATTTTTTTTTGTTTATTTCTTATTAGCATGAAATAAATTTCCCATAGATTGGATATTCTATTTTCCTCTAGCTAAGTTTTTTTTTATTGAAATACCTTTTTAAATCGATTGAGCTTCTTACCCTTATATATTTGGTTTATGTGCTTTGATGTATTGATTGTAGTTCTTGATAGTGCACGAGTATATGATTACCATAGCAGATGGTTGGTCACCTCGACAGGGTGTCCAATTGAAGAAACACCACATAAACGTCTAGTATGAGGTAGTGATCTTCACAGGCTTTCCTAACTAGATAGTCACTAGGGTTTGAGATTAACTACCGATCATTACATAGGATCCCCTTACCGAAGTCCCTGGTAATTGTTAGTTGCCACCTAAGTCCACCAGAAGGGGGTTAGAAGGAATATATAATTCTGACTACTTACTCTAGGAGCTTTAATCACCCTTATAACTAGAAAAAGAATTAGAAGGACAAGTGCATACTAGCAAACCTAAGTTATTTCTCTCATCTCCATTCTTTCATATCTACTTTATTAGCATTAGTTATTAGTTTAATTATTATCTCTCCAAATTACTCATATTTATTTATTGTCTTTTTACTCAAGCAAATCTCCACGACGTTTATATTCTAAACACGATGCTAAGCTAACATACTAAATCCCTTCAAACAAATCTTACTTACTATCTAAACTTGAAAATGATATGTGATACTTGTAGTGAGTTTACATAGTAGTAAGGGTGTGAATCTTTATCTTTATTATTGTTTTATCACACACTTTCCCCCACTACTTGCACAAATATTGAGTTGTGTTAGAGTTTAAACTACACCTGGAAGGGGGGTTTGATCTTCAAAAAATAGAACTATAATTGTTTAGTTGATTTTGAGAATCAGAAGATCTACACCAGCTAAATAATCACATGCGCAGAATTCATTCGAAAGAGCTTCCTAGGATTAGATAACAACTCACTACTTATCTAGAAGGAACATATTAAAATTTAAGAATCCCAATTAACAAGTGAAATCCTCGAGATACCCTCAATTCAAGAATACTCTTAAGTCATGCTAGTGGTGAGTACGCAATCTTACACTATAATTCTCCCTGTCGGATCTTTATATTTACTTTTTAGTCATATAATTTAGTCTTAGTTATCATTTGCTTTTAATTCTTAGTCTTAATAGTTCTCTTATTCAAAAACCAAATATATATTTCTTTTCTTTCACTTTTATTTTTTACGTGACCGAATGTCTAGATTAAAACTAAAATTCATTTTTAACTTCTAATTCTCTATGGAGATCGAACATTACTTAAACTTTTATTACTTCTGACGACTCGTACAATTGCGAGTTATCATGCTCCGAAATTTTATTTCATGTGATACATCGACAAGACAAATACACGTTATATTTTTCAATTAAACGAGTTTAAGGATATTTTTCCCTATCACCCACCAATCTCTGAATTCTACCAAACACCAACCTTTCCACTCTCCCTACTATCACACTTTCCAATTAATTCACCCCAACCTTCACAAACTTACTTATCCCCTTCCTCGTAATTTTTCTTTTCACTTTCAGCTAAAAAGTGTATGTTTTTAGAATTCATTTTTCCTTCTCAAACTTCTCTCTGTCTCAAAATTAGTGTCTATCTTTAAAAACCAAGGATAATTATAGGTCGGTGGCCACCTAAGTCGATCAAGTATAAAACCTATTGAAAACAAATGAATCTGGGGAGAGCAGTCGCCTAGTCCTATTTTGATTTTACAACTCTCCCACCCAAGTGTATCAACGAATCAACAAATACAAATCACCTACCAACACGGTGAAATAATTCTGAATATAGGAGTTGCCACAAGCAAACATGTAGCAAAGACGATAACAATGCAAAAATTAAAAAGTTAGCAAATAGGCTCCTCCAATAATAAAATCTTCAAAAAAAACCTCACAACTAAAATTCTAGACCACAATAAAACCAAATAAAGTCAAAATCAACTGATAGATTAAAACTACCAAAAATGTCATCCATAAAAAACAATTAATAAAAAGAAATCAGAATAACAACTCTAATTACTCCTATGATCAATACCCCTTAAAAGGGATGGGCATATCCTTTGAAAGCTAAAGTAACCGAAAATATTTGATTTAACCAAAAAAATTAACCTAATAACCATAATCAATTAGAAATACTATACATTAATTTGACCTTAAACTACCAAAACCCCCTGAATTAAGCAACTTTAAGCCACACAAAAACTTATTCTGATGGCATATCTGAACCTAATACTTAAAACACAAAACACTCAATAAAAGAAAATACCACTAGGTCATTATCAACTTTTGTCTTTTGATGAGAAGGCGCGGGTCTAGGTAAATTTAAGATTGGACGGGGCAGGTTGGTCGACAATTTAAACATGTCATCGCTTTATTTTTTTAGCCTCTTTATGGCAAGTATTAGATTTACAATAAATCATCTGATGGTCATAAAATATTTCATATGTAAATAGAATACCAAATACCGTCGAGGGAACACCAAAGAAATAAAATATAATTATGAAACACCTATATATTGAGGACTTTGTGTTCTATATATATTATATATATAAACCAATCTATATTAATTGAGATGCATTATTCACACCACTTCAAGTTTATTTATTGACTTTCACATAACTATCTAAATAAACATAAGAATTTGCATGATGTCTAATGATTAAAGGTGGACTGATTTTATGTAAATTTTTCAATAGAAGATTTTTTTGTCATTCAATAGAAGATAAATATGAATAATAAAGAATCAGTTTCAAGATACATATTTTACAATTAATACTTTATAACAAATAAAATTAATATTGGGATTTTTAACGGGTTATGGTATAGATGAGATGGGATGAGTTGAGATGCATGGCTCGTCTTGTTGGTCACAATTGACCAAAATAAGTATATATAAAGTAAAGTTTATGACAATTTGTTTTAACATAATTTTTTGCTTCTTAAAACACAACGAATGTATTACCCACATAGGGGTGTCACCCTCTTTCAGAAGCCACCTTTCATAAGGACAGCCATATAAAATAATTATTTATTGATCTTACCATTTTTTTTCTTTTTTTTACACACAAAACACACTATCTATACTATTAATTATACACATGTTAATAATTATATATATATGAATAGTATTACTTTAGTTTAATTATTAATTTCTTGTCTCTTGATAATTAATTTTATAAAAATAATATAGGAATTTATTTACATATAGGATCCAAAATATCACAATATATATATATATATATATATATATATATATATATATATATATATATATATATATATATATATATGTGTGTGTGTGAATGTAGAAGATAGATTCGAACTAATTATTCTGAATTTATTTCATATTTAGAGATAAAAAAAATTATTAACAACAGACAACTAATCACTTAAGACTTATTTAATTAGATGAATTACATCTTAAAGAAAAAAAAAAAGAAATGTTAATATTTATATTTTTATATTTTGCACACGGATCCAGTAACACAGATGTTTATTTTATCTTTTAACTCTTTAAAAAGGATAAAGATTGTGCCAATTTATTTAAATATCAACATCACATTCTTACTTGGTAAGAATTCCTTGTGAGTAATTAAAGATTCAAAATTCTGTAATTTTTTTATTTTTAAGATGAATATGAATTTATAATTGCATTTTATATTAAGAAATCAATGTCCTACAATTCATAGATTATATAGAGAATTTCTTTGTTTTGTTTTGTTTGATATAATATTTTTTTAATTCTCTTATATTGGGTACCTGCTTATTTTTATAAAATACCATATATCTCCCATGGTATGTAACTAAAGGTAAAAAAATTGCATATACTTTCAAAATGGGAAAAATATGGTCTTTTATATATAATCGAACAGGTGAATTTTATAGGGGTATTTCTCTCTTTTACACCATGTGTCATACTATAGGAGTATTTTAGGTATTTTACCCATTTATATTTGGAAAGTTCATTTTTCGTTGTCAATTTGAGTTTGCAACTAGTTAGTTTTTAAAACTTAATGTAGTTGTGGTATCCAAAGTGGACATTAAAAGCATTTGATATAGCAAATGGAGAAAGATATGTTTTGATAGGGTAGATTTTTTCCCTATATTATAGTGATTTTTGTTAATTGCACTAGACGATAATTTTGATTTAGATACGAATGCATTTTTTATATTCCTAGTTTTACATGATGATAATATTATGTTGTGAATTTTTAGAACAAGTGAATTGATGTATGTAAAATTCTTCCGAATTTTAACATATATTCTTGTATCCAAGGCAAATCTGGGGATTTTTGAGGTAGGTGTCTCCATTTATTTAATAAATTTCACCATAGGTCACTATATTATGTAAGATTTCATTATATTGGTCCCTAGATTATGCAAAAAAAATATGTAGGCAGGGGAAAATTTATTGTTGGGTTGGGGAAAGGGGTTTGGAGGAAAGGTATTCAAGTTTTGTTTTTAGTTCATTTCACCATAGGTCCCTACATTATGAAAAATTGCACTATAGGTCCCTATATTATGCAAAGATTGTATTATAGGCAGGGGTAGATCTAGGAGTCGGCAACACCGTGACTTTGCTCCTTTTTTCAGAGGGAAAAAATGGAGTGAACAAATTATTGTCCTCCCAGCCTAAAATATTTAAAATATACAATATCCTATTAGGGAACTATTTTTTGGGTAAATATAGAATATTTGTCCCTATATCATACTTTTTAGTAAATTGCACAATAAGTCCCTATATTTAATGGGTAAGCATAAATTTGTACTCTATAAAAAACATTAATCAGTTGAAGTTGAATTTCTGCTTCAGGTATTAATTCTAATAGGCAGAGATTGAGTAAATTATGCTGATCATAAATGTTAAATATTTGGTAGATGAATCTCAATTTTTCAACGCATTGATGAATAATTATGAAATCCTGAATTTAAATAATGTTTGATCAATATTCCCCTCACCTGTAAATTGTTGTATCAACAAGCGATCAAAGATCCAGAAGGATCTTCTTATTCATCTCTCAAATAGGCTGATGTTAAGTATCGCATATTGAAGTTGAAGATGAATTTGGATGAAGCGATGAAGGATATAGTGGACGATTTATCGCCATGATTTGAATAATTTGTATGGTATTAAGGGTTTCTTGTCAATGTTCATTTCCTTTAACTATATATTAGTTTTTTGATATAACCAACTAGTAATATAATGAAAGCTTCAACTATTTTAGAATTCTGAACTCAAGTAACTATCTTCTTATTAGTTTTTGAAAAGGTTCTTGATTTATAAAACTGCTCTATTTTAAGTGATAAAAGATATAAAATTCCTATTGTTTAAGTACACTAACACTTTTCCTTGAAAACCAATTAAATGGACTATTGTTCCTTTTTACGCAAGACAGATATGAATGATGCATAATCAATTTCTAAATACATTCTTTATGTTTGATACTTTATTATGAGAAAATATTAATATTTAAATTTTTATTTAGGGCAATACTTCTATTCAATATTGAATAATTCAATATATTTGTATATATATATTATACCCATTAATATTTTTTGGTACGTGGGTTGTCCACGCCAGCTTGCGCACACCACGACTAATTCCAGGGGAATATGCAAGCCTCCTCATGCATATTTCAATGTAAATCAGAAGTAGGTTACCCATGTTCAGGTAGGGGTTCGAATTCCGTACCTCTCATATAACACCCATTAGGTAGGGGATTCGAACAATGTACCTTCCCTTTTAAGTGCTGAAAAAATAGTAAGACACTAGCTAGTTGTGCTAACCCAACTGATTAACCATTAATTATTTAATTAGAAATGTGTCATTATATTAATTAGATAGTTTTTATGGCTAAATTTTATAGGTTTAAAACATAAAGTATGTTAGGGGTTATCAAATGGACCGCGCGGCCAGCTTGACCTGCTCGAAACCCACTTAGTCCAGACCCAACCCACTATATATGGCCCCTGCACTACGGGTATTTGCCTATATCAGATTTTCATTTTTGCAAACTTGCAGGTTTGGACCTAAAATCGAACTTGATGTTATCAAAACCCACTTAATCCAGACCCAACCCACTATATATATATATATATATATATATTTAAAACTATTCCTTATGTATAATGTCCACTTCTTTTTTTTGTTTGAAAGGAATGTCCACTTTGCTAATGTGTTGTCTATTAACTTCATGATATGGACGAGTTTGTTGCACTAAAGTATCACACACGTTGTGAACATTTCGAGTCACCCACTTAATCCAGACCCAACCCACTATATATATATATATTTAAAACTATTCCTTATGTATTAGGTCCACTTCTTTTTTTTGTTTGAAAGGAATGTCCACTATGCTAATGTGTTGTCTATTAACTTCATGATATGGACGAGCTTGTTGCACTAAAGTATCACACACGTCGTGAACATTTCGAGTCCTTGGTATATTCCTTAGCTGATTAATTTCGCTCTTGTGATCAAAACTCTTCCTTAGAGCATCTGTACCCCAAAATATTACATCTTCATGAATATTTTCCAACCATATTAATATGGATATATTAAATTAAATTAAATGGGCCCGGATCAAAGTTTTGTCATACTCCGACTTTGGTCTCTTGCACACAACTAAGGTATGTACTATGTTTTGGAACACAATTGACTAAATTGGATGAAAGAATTTCAGTTAATTTATTTTCTAACAATATAGAATTCTATTGTATAGCTCGGTCCACAATTTGAAAAATTCTAGTAAATCTTAGTTTAAATTTTGAGTAAAAAAAGGAAAGCTCTAGATCTCCTGTTGTTCATAATTGACATGGAAAAAAATATACAATATAATTTATAACATTTTTTAACAGAAAATTGTTGAATCTTGTTCAAAACCCTAAACTCTAAATCCTAAAACTATTCGCCTGTCAATTTTAGGGAGTCTGCCTTCCTTCAAAGTCACCTCCACCGTTATCGTCAGCCAACCATATACCAGGTATTTGTTCATCCTCACTATTTCTTCTTCTTGTGCACACACAAAACCCCCTTGCTTAATTATAGGTTTAGAGTTTTAATTAGTAAAATTAAAGTGAATAAAATAAAATAATTTGATTAGTTAACTAGTAATATTCTCCAAATTATTAATTTTTGTAGTTGATTTTTTTATGTTTAATTTTATAAAATTCCTTAATACACTATGAATGTATGATATTGTAAATTATTGTTTCTAGAAAATTAATATGTATTAAAACATAAATATATTTGAATGTAGTTGATAGATTCAAACTAATTATTTTGTATTAATTTCACATTTATTAAAAATAATATAATAGAATAGAATAGAGTTAATCACTTAATAATTATTTACTTGGGATTAATTACATGTTTAAAAGAAACCATTAACATTCATTTTTCTATATTTTGCATACTGGTTCATCAACACTAATTATGATTTAGTGTCATGTTAAAAGAAGAGATAAAAAATTTGTGATCATACAATTTCAGTCATAAATTAAAATCTCATTCTTAGAAAATTAAGATTAGAATTTCTTAAATTTTTTTGTATTAGATGAATATGAATATATAATTGCATTTCACATTAAGAAATAAATGGCCTAAAGTTCATAAATTATATGGAAATTTTTTATATAAATAGTTATTTAAATTCTTTATACTTCTCTATACTTCTTGATATTTTGTGATGGCTAATTTTGGTAAAATGCCAAATATCTCCCCTTAAATTGACAAAAGGTCAAAAAATAACATATTGTTTTAAAAAGAAAAAAATATAGCTTGTTATATATAAGAATCATGTCACGAGTTGAAAAATTACAATGGTATCTAACTCTTTTAGGCCTTTTGTAATACCATAAGGAGTATTTTTTGGTATTTTACCGATTTATCGTTGAAAAGTTTGCATTTCCTTATTGATTTGAGTTTATCTTTGAAAAACTCATTTTTGACTTCTGATGGTTCTTTCTTGAAGTTGTATCTGCCATGTTTGTTGAAGAATATTCAATTGGTGCAATCTACATAAAGGTATATTTTTCTTTCATGCCTCTTTCTTATGGATATGCTATATTGATGCTCTTTACTTCTCAGGTTCGAGACTTGGATTTAAACCAGTGGCACATTATCTCATTCAAACTAGATGTGAAACACAACATAGGAGAGCCTGATATTGAAAACAAAGTAAAATAGACATTAAATGTGAATGAGGATTGAATTCATAACTTAGAAATTGTTTTATCCCATTTTTTTTAAATTTGTGGGGGATATAATGTTTTGTTGTCAATGTTTGTGTTTTTTTTAATATTATATTAGTTTTCTAATTTGTAATAAACTATTTATATAATGAAAACTTCAAATATTATAGAACTCTGAACTCAAGTGACCATGTTCTTATGATTTTTTGAAAAAGGTTCTCCATTTATAAAATTTCTCTAACTAAAGTGATATAAGCTATAACATTCCTATTGATTTAAGTACACTAACACTTTTTCTTGTTGTCACAAAAATTGAACCAATATTCCTTTTTATTCTAGTAAGTTATGAATTATTAACAACCCAATTTGCAATCGAAGAAGTAATGTCCAATTATATAGTTGTTCAGAAATAGTAAAGGGATTTATGAACCTACATCTTCACATTTTATAGTATAATTATTCATATTTGGTGCAATTTTATCCATCTCTACAAACATAATTCAATAATGAGTTAAAGATAAATTTAAATATTAAAATATTATATTCTAAATATGGAGAAACCGGGCTTAAAGGTTTTTGAAATTTACAATATTTTACGACGCTCCGTATAAGAATTATCTGTAATTACAAGAATCAGACATACAGTTGATATATATATATATATCATTACAATAATCAGACAAGCAATATCGCAAGCAATTACCTTTTCAAGACTCTTGGCTCATGCCTCATAAAAAAAAGATCAAAAATAGGTAGGTGCGGATTTTTCAGTGTCGATTCAAGAAAATCTTGCAAGATTTTTTTTCCCGAAATTAAAAATAAGATGTGTTTATCATTCCAAGATTGGTTAGTTATACATGAAAAAGTTTCAAACCTGTAAAACTGAACAACGTGAAGTGTTCCGTTAAAAGTTTGTTGTATCAATAAATCTGAACTCAACTTTATAGTCATGGTTTTATGGTGTGATAATGAAAACTTCAGTATCTGTAGTCCAGGAGATACCTCATGGACTCCAATAGCAAGCCGTTACGAATTCCAGCATATTGTATCACAATTACAAGTTGTATGCATGCTCAGATGTCTTGGATTATGACCGAGTCCTTGTAACATATGATCTTCATGGACCAAAACCAACTTGACTAATGCATATCTGCAATCTCAAACTACATCTCAATATCAAATACAAAACATATTTTGTTTAATTTTTGAAGAATTTTTTTATTGTTCGTCGATATTTTCAGGGAAACATGGCAAAACTTGTGGACTCGGTTTTCAGTGCTTGGACATGAAGGGTGGGAACTCATTCAGTTATAGTGTAATTTGGAGAATAAAGCTCTATTCTTAGGTTATATTTTTTCGTTTTTAGTTGACTGCTAAGATTCAAATAACTGTAAGCCTAATTGCATATACGTTTACAGACAAAATAAGATGGAAATAATATCTTCTTTGAAAAGAATATAGTAAGAGCTACTCTTACGCAACACTCATGTAACCAATTATTTTTTATATGTATTTACATATTATTAAACTTAGTTATGGATTCTAATATCCTTTTCTCTTTATAAAATTTAATTTTGATGTTTGAAATTGTATGTAGCCTATTATTCGGACGTCAGTTAATATATGTTGCAATTGTATAGTTATGGTCAATGGTCAAAAATGTATTTTCTAGAGAATGAGTCCTTACTATACAGTGGTGGAGCCACATAACTAGGGAGTAACCTAGGATTTAACAAAAGTTTATAATAAATCCTTTATTTCTTCTAAATATTTAAAATATAATTTAGTGTTAATTTTAATTGATGATTGTATTTATTTGAGGGATTACCAATTGAATGATTACCACTAAGAAAAATATGTTCTATTGATTGTATTATATTTTTATTTATAAAAAAACCACTTTGACTTTTTTTTCTAACCTCTTTTGCTTCCTGAGATCTCTTGGCAAGTGCATAAAACTTTAATCATTAAAGAAATTATAAATCCTTGAAGTGTTTTATATAAGAAGTAACAAGACCCTATCCAGTTAAGTTAACTGATTAAAATGATTGATATTTGTTTTCACGTCTTTTGGTTCTTATCTGATCTGGGTTTATATATGATTTATGTTCTGATAATATTGTACTACTTTTATAGTTGATGCATTTGATTTTAATTTGATTTATATAAGTTGTCAGCGTTACTTCTTTTTCTGGTGATGATTTATAGTATATGGGATTATGGTAATTGTTTATTAACATGGTATTTCAAATTCGTTGACATCTACTTTTTGTCAAATTTATGTTATCTACTCTTATAATTTGATGCTTAGATCAAATGGAGTTTCTAATATGATATTTGCTTCCGATCTGATTTATGTAAATTTTTGAATATGAGGATTATTCTTTCCTAGTTGTTGATTAAAATAGTGTCATATATGATGATTACAAAACTTATGAAATGTATGGGAATGATTTTGGATTAAAATGATATTGATTTATTTTTTATACAATGTATGTGGGTTGTTTTGTAACTTTTATGATGAAGTTGATAAATTTATGAAAATGATTAAAATGTTTCGATTATGACTATAATAATACTAACTATACTTTATTATTAGTGGTTTTTGGACATTTTATAGTTTTGGAATCTACAAAATTGTATTTTGGAATCATAACCTATTTTTTATATTAAATTCAAAAAAACAGGTATATTATAGTATTAGTATTATTGGTCATATCATGAAATAAAAATATGATTTGAACACATAAGAATTACCTATTATCTAAAATCTAATTTAACCAAATAAGAATTACATGTTATCCAAGTGACTTGGACTTTAGACCATAGTAGAATTTCATGTTATATTCACCCATGTGTTTGGTGGTTCTTTCCTATGAAATCTGATATTACGATAAAATGTTTATTGGTCAAGGGGATTCTTATATATAAGCTATCGAACATAACAAGAATTCTTCCACACTGAACACTAGAAAAATACTAGTCAAGTTTTAAAAAAAAACTATTACATAGTGATAATTTACATAATAAAGATACACATTTAGCCTAAAACAAGTTTGTATACTCCTTAACTACTTTAGAATAGTTTGTGATAATAATTGTGAATGTACTATCCTTTTGCTAGCTAACTTCCATGCTTCAAAAATAGACTTCCACTATTAAATTACATCAAATTCTGTTAGCAATAATATATATACCATTATCTTCTTGTGAAAACAACTTGTTGTTATGTCGGTAGATTCATAATTTTGATGTATATTATGAATAGATGTAGAAATATATATCTTTACTCTCTAAGGTAACTTGGGTTGTCTAATGAGGTTCAAGATATTATGGTTATTTTGAGAGAGTTTGTTATAAAAAGGGTGATTCAATATTATAAGTATCCTTCTTAGAAAGGCCTTCCATTATAAGCTTTGGGGAAACCATTTGTAGGAAAGTTTGAATGTCAAATAAGGTTCCAAATAGCAGTGTTATTACTAACCTATTATTATTAGGATTGTTCTTTTTATTTCAAATCTTTATTCACAAACACTTGATACCCTGATTTTGTCAAGAATTTTCCAATATATCTAATTAGTGAAAAATCATTATTGCGAAAAAACAGTTGATCTTGAAGAAAAAGTTTGTTGTTCGCGATGGGAAGAGACTTTGAACCATATTCCCGTTCCAACTCAAGCTTTCATCAAAGAGTTGTGTGACCCATCTAACTCTTTAATTTTTATTCTTTTAAATTTCTATTTAACTAAATAAACTTATATTTTTCACATATCCCTTTGGATAAAAACCTATTTTATAACATCCTTACTTGGATCAAGCTTCTTAGGCCCGAAGATCTACTATTTTTCAATAAGGCAACAACTAAGAGTGAGAAATTTGAATTATATGTACCTCTTATAATTTTGCTAATGGATCTAGATTATTGATAGAATTTCACTCTTGACTGACAATATGGGAAAAGTTAAATTCTTTGAAATCTCTAATTCCAATTCTGCTAATACTTTTGGAGACATGTCTTTCCTAACCAATGAATCTGTCTATAATAGTTGGATTCCACCAATATTTAGCGAAATCGACTTTAGGAATAGTAAGATCGACATCACATAATTGGAATGCCTTGTAGAATTTTATTAAGTCTTTTTCGTTTTATTTCTTAACAATATAGAACTCTACTGTATAGCTCAATGGGCCGGAGACGACCCACAATTTGATAAATTCTAGTGAATCTTAGTTTAACTTTTGAGCATAGCGGTTAAGACGAGATGTCCCGGAAAACAAGAAAGGTCTTGGTCTAGATGAGCTGGCCCATCCCGTTGGTTTTAATTAGTAATATTAAAATGAAAGGAAAAACAATAATTTGATTAGTTAACTTGTAATATTTTGAGTATATGTTTATATATACGTTCAATTCTTATCCAAATTATTAATTTGTGTAGTTGATTTTTTTTATGTTTAATTTTATAAAATTCTCTAATACACTATGAATGTAGGATATTTTAACTTATTGTTTTCAGAAAATTAATATGTATTAAAAGAAAAACATAAATATATTTGAATATAGTTAATAGATTCAAACTAATTATTTTGTATTAATTTCACATTTACAATTAAAAAGAAATATAACATAATAGAGTTAATCACTTAATGATTATTTACTTGGGATTAATTACATGTTTAAAAGAAACCATTAACATTCATTTTTCTATATTTTGCATACAGGTTCATCAATACTAATTATAATTTAGTGTCATGCCACAAATAAAACCATCAACGGATAAAAGATAAAAGAAAAGATAAAAGATCGGTGATCATGGCATTTTAGTCCAAAATTAAAATATGGTTCTCATCTGGTAAAATTTCTTCTTAGAAAATTAAGATTAGATTTTCTTAAATTGTTTTTGTGTTAGACAAATATGAATATATAATTGCATTTCATATTAAGAAATAAATGACCTACAATTAATAAATTATATGGAAAAGTTTTATATAAATATTTATTTATCTTCTTAATACTTCTCTATACTTCTTGATATTTTTTCTCTTGCTAATTTTGGTAAAAGGCCAAATATCTCACCTTAAATTGACAAAAAGTCAAAAAATAACATATTGTTTAAAAAAATATATAGTCTCTAATATATATATTAGAAGCACATCAAGAGTAGAAAAATTACAAGGGTATCTAACCCTTTTAGACCTTTTGTCATACCATAAGGAGTATTGTTGGCATTTTACCGATTTATCGTTGAAAAGTTCGAATTTCCTTGTCGATTTGAGTTTATCTTCAAAAAACTCATTTTTGACTTCTGGTGGTTCTTTCTTGTAGTTGTTTCTTAGATATTTTATATTTGGTGCAATATGGAGAGAATCCAATAGAAGTTAAACGAGAATCTAGATTGTATCTGCCCCGTTTGTTGAAGAATATTCAACTTGTGCAATCTACATAAAGGTACATTTTACTTTCATGCCTATTTCTTAGGGATATGCTATATTGATGCTCTTTACTTTTCAGGTTCGGAAACTTGGATTTAAATCAGTGGCACATTATCTCATTTAAACTAGGCGTGAAACAAACATAGGAGAGTCTGGTGATGAAAGAAAACTAAAACAACATTAAATTCGAATGAGGATTGAGTTCATAACTTAGAAATTGTTTTTTCCCATTAGTTTATTAAAATTTGTGGGGATATAAGGTTTGTTGTCAATGGTTATGATTTTTTAATCTTATATTAGTTTTCTTATAAGTAATAAACTAGTTATTTAATGAAAACTTCAAATATTATAGAACTCTGAACTCAAGTGACCATGTTCTAATTGCTTTTCGAAAAAGGTTCTCCATTTATAAAATTTCTCTATCTAAAGTGATATAAGCTATAACATTCCTATTGATTTAAGTACACTAACTCTTTCTCTTGCTATCACAAAAATGGAACCCATATTCCTTTTTATTCAAGTAAGTTAGGTATTATTAACAAAACAATTTGCAATCAAAGAAGTAATGTCCAATTATATAGTTTTCACAAATAATAAAGGGATTTATGAACCTAGATCTTAACATTTTATAGTATAATTATTCATATTTGGTGCAATTTTATCCATCTCTACTTAAATAATTCAATAATGACTTAAAGACAAATTGAAATATTGAAATATTGAAATATTATATTCTAAATATGTAGAAACCGGGCTAAAAGTTTTTTGAAATTTACAATATGTTACGATCTCCGTATAAGAATTATCTGTAATTACAATGATCAGACATACATTTGATATATATAATTACAACAATCAGACAAGCAATATCGCAAGCAATTACCTTTTCAAGACGTGGCTCATGCATCATAAAAAAATATCAAAAATACGTAGGTGCGATTTTTTCAGTGTCAGGTAAACCTTGCAAAATATTTTTGCCCGAAATTAAGAATAAGATGTGTTTATCATTCAAAGATTGGTTAGTTATACATAAAAAAGATTCAAACATGTAAAACTGAACAACGTGAAGTGTTCCATTAAAAGTTTGTTGAATCAACAAATTTGAACTAAACACTGAACTTTATAGCCATGGTTTTATGGTGTGATAATGAAAACTTAAGTATCTGTAGTCCAAGAGATACCTCATGGACTCCAATAGCAAACCGTTACGAATTCCAGTATATTGTATCACAATTACAATTTGTATGCATGGTCAGAAGTCTTGGATGATGGCAGAGTCTATCTTGTAACATATGATCTTCAGGGACCAAGAACAACTTGGATAATTCATATCTGCAATCTCAAACTACATCTCAATACCAAATACGAAAATAGATGGTTGAATTTTTGAAAAAACAATCTTATTGTTTGTCGATATTTTCAGGGAAACATGGCAAAACTTGTGGACTCAGTTTTCAGTGCTTGGACATGGAGGGTGGGAACTCATTCAGTTATAGTTTGATTTAAAGGATAAAGCTCTATTCTTAGGTTGTAGTTCTTCGTTTTTAGTTGAGTGATGAGATTCTAATAACTGTAAGCCTAATTGCATTGACAAAAAAAGATGGAAATAATATCTTCTTTGAAAATAATATAGTAAGAGCTGCTCTTACGCAACACTCATGTAACCAATTATTTTTTATATGTATTTACACATTATTAAACTTAGTCGTGGATTCTTATATCTTTTTTTCTTCATAAATTTTAATTTTGATGTTCGAAATTGTATGTAGCCTATTATTCGAACGTCTGTTAATATTTGTTGCAATTGTATAGTTATGGTCAATGGTCAAAAATATATTTTCTCGAGAATGAGTTCTTATTATACAGTGATGGAGCCACATAACTAGGGAGTAACCTATGATTTAATAAAAGTTTATAGTAAATCCTTTATTTCTTCTAAATATTTAGAATATAATTTTGTATTAATTTTAATTGATGACTGTTTTTAGTTGAGGGATTACCAATTGAATGATTACCACTAAGAAAAAACCACTTTGACTCTTGTTTCTAAAATCTTTTGCTTCCCGAGATCTCTTGGTACGTGCATAACACTTTAATCATTAAAGAAATTATAAATCCTTTAAGTGTTTTACATAAGAAGTAACAAGACCCTGTTCAGTTGAGTTAAATGATTAAAATGTTTGATATATGTTTTCACAACTTTTTGTTCTTATCTGATCTGGGTTTATATATGATTTATGTTATGATAATATTGTATTACTTTTATAGTTGATGCATTTGATTTTGATTTTAATTTGATTTATATAAGTTGTCAGCGTTACTTCTTTTTCTGTTGATGATTTATAGTATATGGGATTACGGTAATTGTTTATTAACATGGTATTTCAAATTCGTTGACATCTACTTTTTGTCAAATTTATGTTATCCACTCTTATAACTTGTAGCTTAGATCAAATATTGTTTCTAATATGATATTTGTTTCTGATCTGATTTATGTAAATTTTTGAATATGAGGATTATGGTTTGTTAGTTGTTGATTAAAATAGTGTCATATATGATGATTACGAAACTTATGAAATGTATGGGGATGATTTTGGATTAAAATGATATTGATTTATATTTTTTACAATATATGTGGATTATTTTTGTAAATCTTATGGTGAAGTTGATAAATTTCTGAGAATGATTAAATTGTTTCGATTATGACTATAATAATACTAACTATACTTTTTATTTTAATTAGATGTTTTGATCGGTTATTCTTATCAGGGTTTTTGGAAATTTTATAGTTTTGGAATACACAAAATTGTATCTCGGAATTCATAATCCAAAAAACTTGTGTCATATATATTGGAATCATAACCTATTTTTTTATTTTAATTTCAAAAAAACAAGTATGTAATAGTATTAGTATTATTGGTCATATCATGAAAAAAATATGATTTGACCACATAAGAATTACCTATTATCTAAAATCTAATTTAACCAAATAAGAATTACATGTTATCCAAGTGACTTGGATTTTAAACCATTGTAGAATTTCATGTTATATTCACCCATGTGTTTGGTGGTTCTTACCTATGAAATCTGATATTAAGATAAGATGTTAAATTGTCAAGGGGATTATTATATATAAGCTATCGAACATAACAAGAATTCTTACACACCGAACACTAGAAAAATACTAGTGAAGTTTTAAAAAAACTATTACACAGTGTTAATTTTCATAATAAAGATACACATCTAGCCTCAAACAAGTTTGTATCCTCTTTAACTACTGTAGAGTAGTTTGTGATAATAATTGTGAATGTACTATCCTTTTTCTAGCTAACTTACATGCTTCAAAATTAGCCTTCCACTGTTAAATTACATCAAATTATGTTAGCAATACTATATATATGATTATCTTCTCGTGAAAACAACTTTTTGTTATGTCGGTAGATTCATAATTTTGAGGTTTATTATGAATAGATGTAGAAATATTTATCTTTACTATCTAAGGTAACTTGGGTTGTATAATGAGGGTCAATATTATATGGTTATTCTGAGAGAGTTTGTTATAAGGAGGGTGATTCAATATTATAAGTAACCTTCTTAGAAAGGCCTTCCATTATAAGCTTCGAGGAAAAAATTTGGTAATGTCAAATAAGGTTCCAAATAGCAGTGTTATTACGGGATTCTCGAGAATGTAAGGATTAGCTCATATTAAAAGTAAAAACAAAAAACTAAATAATAATATACATGTTCCTAATAACAGAAATAAAATAAATACATAGATAGAGGAATTAACTTGAGCTCTTGTTCCGCCTCTTGACGCTCTCTCTAAGGATGACTTAATTTGAAGGTTTTATGAGAGGTGTTGAATAATGAGGTCTATAGGAGCTCATATACTGCTCAAAATCAGATTAGAGCCTAGGTTAAGGGCATTTGGTCATATTAAAAAAAGCCCAAGCCCATGTTCTTATATAATTCATGTAATGGTCCGTAGTAAAACGGCTGTAATTTTTGCATATCAACTCCAAATGGACTCATTCCAGTTGCAAAATCTTCCTAACTCAATAAGGAATAAAACCAAATATACGGTCCAAAGGCTGAATTCGCTCCTAAGTAGCCAAAAAACATCATTCAGATCTGCAACTAATTTAGTCAATTCTTCGGGAATTCTTTTCTTGCCTTTAGCTCCTCTGCTTTATCTAAGACTTTACTTCTCACTTCTCCTCCTTGTATTGATTCTTCATATAATACATGAACCTAAGAACAATATAGTAAAAACAAACAAATTAACGCACAAAATCTCTAAAAATGCAAATAGTCGAATTCCAAGGGGAGAAAGTGTAATATGACGAAATAAGCATAAAAGTATATCAAATAAGTCAAATATTCACCTAAAATGATTTCTTCTAGGGGCTAATATTTAAAAAAAATAGGGACTCTGTTTGTTATCCTCCATTATTTCAAAAGAAATAAAAACAAATCGAAACCCTAGATTGAGTATTGAGTAACGTTTCATGTTTACTATTATGTATAAATAGTGAGAGACAGAGTGTGCGTATAAATCGATTGTTTGTGGACCGGGTAGGTGAATTGGCTGTTTATAGAATAGTTAAAGTGGGCTTGAGCCCATAGTGTTTTTTTTCAAAAACATTATTTCAAAAATAAGAATTTAAATATTTTTTAAGACACTTAGCTAAGAGGAATGTTGGATAATACCCAAAACTAAGACTGAAATGACCCATCAAAAATCAAACCTGGTATTGTCTAACCCTAAAAAATTTCAACCCACCTAGAATTTAATTAGTAATCCGGACTAAAATTCAAAAAAACTAACCCAAAGATTTGGCCTTCGGTAAAAAAGAATAAGTTAATTCTCAGGTTCAACCCGAGACCCTCTATAACTAAATATATATATATATATATATATATATAAAACTCTCCCCAAATCTATCGTTGAATATCTAATTACTCTTGTTCTTAATTTTATCCTCATTCCTCTCCCCTCTCTTATCTTAAAAGAAATATAACCTCTCCAATCTATTTATTTTATAAAGAATACAATATTTCTATTATGTCTTTTTTTTATGTTTGGGATTTCACTATTATGGAGATAACTAAGTTGTCCATCGGTGCATATAACCAACACAAGGTACTATTTGATTTCTCTATTTATACCTTAATATATTTAATAATTTATTATCTATTTTTTTATTTATCATAGAAAAATGATGAACATAAATGAAATCGTGAAAGCTTATTAGTTGCAGATTTACAGATTTATAAATTTGTAAGGAAATTTAATATATTGATTATTTTTTCTAACTTCGAGTTTTTGGAAAATTTAATGTTTTTTTGGATTATTTACAGATATTTAAGGTACCTACGAAGTTTTGATCACTCTATATCTCTTTATGCAGAATGTAGCTTAGTAAAATCAGGTAGTTTATGCTAATACAAGTTCAAGATTTAATTAGTTTAATATACTTAATTTTTTGATTGGTCCTTGTGTTAGGTAGCAAATTACTATGGCATTAGAGACTATGCTATTCAATCTTTAAAAATATACTCTGTGTTATATTGTTAGCTAACTAATCAGGTTTATGTGGTTTAATAATGAGAAATGCTATTAGTGTTATGTTGTTAAACTGATTGACTTATTCGAAAACCTTTGGAATTAAAGTGTATAAATGTGACTTGTACACTTTTCTCATATCATATTAGTCTAGGTAATGTTACTATTATAAAATCATGTTAATAATTTACATATCAACATATACTAAAATTCGAAAACTATTGTTGAATATTTGGTTTTTGTATCAGGAGGATAGTTTTTTTGAACCAAGCTTTCTCTGATGCATTAGCGGAAGAGAGTGCACTATTTTGTCGCACGCCTATACACTAACGCATATATTGTTGCCTTTTATATACATTAGGTCTAATTC
This sequence comes from Nemophila menziesii, assembly GCA_029959085.1. Taxonomy (NCBI): domain Eukaryota; kingdom Viridiplantae; phylum Streptophyta; class Magnoliopsida; order Boraginales; family Hydrophyllaceae; genus Nemophila; species Nemophila menziesii. The sequence goes on from JARWIR010000044.1 coordinate 3,033,566, forward strand.
TCTGGATGTCTTTCTTAATATGTTGGATGAAACTTTAAGTTAAATCCAAAAGTTAGATGATAAATTGTGTCGGGCATCCGGTTACCGTCTTTTTAGCTCACGCTTCAACATGTTTAGGCATTCCACCTAGTTTTGTCTTCAGAGGTCTAGACTATACCTCTTCACAACTTCAATCTCCAATGGGTTTAGTCATTCTGTAGTGTGTTATCGGAGGTCTTGTCTTCAAATATTAACAAAGTGAGAGGTGTATAGTTCTGGCTAAAGAAAAAGGGAAAGAACCAATTACAAATAATAACGGTTCTTCCTAAACTCCACGAAGAGGTATGTATAGCTTTGAAACCGGTTCCCTAGTGTGGGTCGTGTCACTAATGAATATTGCAAGAGTAGATTTACTAAACCCATTGGAGATTGAAGTTGTTAAGAAGTGTACTCTAGACATCCGAAGACAAAACTAGGTTGAATGCCTAAACATGGTATAGAGTGAGCTAAAAAGATGGAAACCAGATGTATGACACAATTTATCATCAAACTTTTGGATTAACTTAAAGTTTCATCCAACATATTAAGAACATGACATCCAACCTAATGTATATAATGGACACAATATATGTGTTAATGTATGGGTGTGCGATAAAACTATGCACTCTCTTCCGCTAATGCATCCGAGAAAGCTTGGTTCAAAAAACTATCCCTCTTAATACAAAATCCAAATATTCAACAATAATTTTGAAATTTTAGTATTTATTGATCTATAAATTATTACCATGATCTTATTATAATAAACCAGCTTTAATTGAGGTTAACATTACCTGACTAGTCGAGCAAGATATGAAAAAAATGTACATGTCACATCTATACACTTTAGTTCCAAAGGTTTTCGAATGAGTAATCAATCATATTGAACGACATAACGCTAATAACATTTCTCATTACTAAACCACGTAAATATGTATAGTTGACTAACACTATAACATAAAGTATATTTTTTTAAGATTGAATATCATAATCTATAATGCAATAGTAACTTGCTAAAATTTGAAACACTAATGTATATCCGGCTGACAACATAACGCAAGGACCAATCAAAAAACAACTATATTAAAATATGTAAATCTTGAACTTGTATAAGCATAAACTACCTGATTTGACTAAGCTACAACACAGAGAGATATAGAGTGATCAAAACTTCGTAGGTACCTTAAACATTTGCAACTATTTCAAAAAAAAACACATTAGATTTTCCAAAAACTCAAACATAGAAGCAATAATCAATATATTAAATTTCCTTACAAATCTGTAAATTTGCAATCGTACAATTACATTTGGGTTCATAATTTTTCTATGATGAATAAATAAATAAATAATAAATTATCAAACATATTAAGGTATAAAAAGAGAAATCAAATATTACCTTGTGTCGATTATATGTATCGATGGACAACTTAGTTATCTACATGATGGTAAAATCAATAACTTAATAAAATACCGAAAATAAATGTTGTATTCTTAAAAAAAAATTGGAGAGGCTAGATTTCTTTTGAGATGAGAGAGGGAGAGGAGTGAGGATAAAATTAAGAACGAGTAATAGATATTGGAGGATAGATTTCGAGAGAGTTATATATATATTTTTTGTTAAAGAACCGGGTCTTGGGGATGAACCCGGAAATTAACTTCTTCTATTTTACCCGAAGGCCAAATCTTTGATCTAGTTTTTTTAAATTTAATGCGGATTATTAATTAAATTCTAGGCAGGTTAAAAATATTTAGGGTTAAACAAGACCGGGTTTGATTTTTGAATGGTTTTTGCTCAGCCCTAGTTTTGGGTATTATCCAACATTACTCTTATCTAAGTGTGTTAAAAAAATATTAAAATCGTCGCCTAACTTCCTGCAATCAATTCATTATATGCACCATTTGTCTCTCACTATATACATACTAGTAAATATGAAACCTTACTCAATACTCAATTTAGAATTTAGATTTGTTTTCATTTCTTGCTTAAGGTTTTGAAAAGATGGAGGATAGTAGAAGAAAGAGAGACTGGGTTTGTCATTGGATTTGAAGATTGGAGAAGATTTCGTTTCATCAAGCCAAATAATAGTGGTGATGGCAGTTTGTTCACTTTTCTGATATCAGAACCTGTTCTGATATCAGAAAAGTGAACAACGAGGTCACCCCTATCGTCACCACTATTATTTGTCTTGATGAAACAAAATCTTCTCCAATCGTCAAATCCAATTACAAACCCACTCTCTCTTATGCTATCCTCCAGAGTTTCAAAACCTTAAGCAAGAAATGAAAACAAATCTAAATCCTAAATTGAGTATTGAGTAAGGTTTACTGTTACTATTATGTATATATAGTGAGAGACTGAGGATGCGTTAGGTGACAATTTTAATATTTTTTAACACACTTAGTTAAGAGTAATGTTGGATAATACCCAAAACTAGGCTAACGATTCAAAAATCCAACCCTCTTGTTTAACCTTAAATATTTTTTTTATAAAAACTGCTTTTTATTCAAATTTTAAACAAACCATATTGTAATTTCTATTTGCATTACTATTTGTAATGTAAACATTTTTTTTTCAAAAATTGTTACAAGCATATGTAATTTGTAAGATCTATATTGCAACTTGCATAATTTTGAAAAAGGCAACAAATCTATGACAACTTACAATTTAATGATTGTTTGCCACAAAAATATTTGTAACTTGAAAAAAAATTACTACAGACTACCGATACAGACTACCGACAAAAATAAATTTTCCACTATCTAATACAAAATTTATAATTATAATTTAAATTGTTAACAAATTATAAAATTAATATATTTATTATACTTAATTACATAAAATAAACTAAATTAAATATATTTTTTTTAAAATTGAAATTACCTGAACCTTGAAGATAAGATGAATCCTGTAATATTTAAATATACCATGTTGAAATATAGGTATACTATTTTTTTGTTTATAATGATAATGATGTTAGATCTAGTAAATTAACAGAAAACAAACAAATTATATTAAAAATTGAAAAAGATATTTTTTCACATTGAAAGGATCTTTTGAAGTCGCCCTTGTTGCACTTTGCCCAGAGGCTATCCTCTATTTATTATAAACCCTAAGTAAGAAATAAAAATAAATCGAAGTATTTGTAACTTGAAAAAAAAATTACTATAGACAACAAAAATAAATTTTCCACCATCTAATGCAAAAATTATAATTATAATTTAAATAGTTAATAAATTATAAAATTAATAAATTTATTATAATTAATCATATCATATAAACTAAATAAAATATAGTTTTTTAAAATTGAAATTACATGAACCTTGAAGATATGATGAATCGTGTAATATTTGAAATATACCATGTTGAAATATAGGTATACTATTTTTTGTTTATAATGATAATGATGATAGATCTTGTAAAATAAGAGAAAACGGACCTGGCGGCTCTATCCTCCATTCTTTCAAAACCCTAAGCAAGAAATAAAAACAAATCGAAACCCTAGATTGAATATTGAGTAACGTTTTATGTTTACTTTTAAGTATATATAGTGAGATGCAGTGCGTATAAAATCGATTGTTTGTGGACAGGGTAGGTGTATTGGCTGTTTAAAGAATAGTTAAAGTGGGCTTGAGCCCATAGTGTTTTTTTTTCAAAAACATTATTTCTAAAATAACAATTTAAATATTTTTTAAGACACTTAGCTAAGAGGAATGTTGGATAATACTCAAACCTGGTCTTGCCTAACCCTAAATATTTTCAACCCACCTAAAATTTAATTAATAATCCAGACTAAAATTCAAAAAAACTAGCCCAAAGATTTGGCCTTCGGGTAAAAAGAAGAAGTTAATTATCGGGTTCAACCCGAGACCCTCTATAACTAAATATATATATATATAAAACTCTCCCCAAATCTATCCTTGAATATCTAATTACTATTGTTCTTAATTTTATCCTCATTCCTCACCCCTCTCTCATCTCAAAAGAAATATAACCTCTCCAATCTATTTATTTTTTAAAGAATACAATAATTCTATTATGTCTTTTTTTTATTATTGGGACTTCACTATTATGGAGACAACTAAATTGTTCATCGGTGCATATAACCAACACAAGGTACTATTTGATTTCTCTATTTATACCTTAATATATTTGATAATTTATTATCTATTTTTTTATTCATCATAGAAAAATGATGAACACAAATGAAATCGTGAAAGCTTATTAGTTGCAGATTTACAGATTTGTAAGGAAATTTAATATATTGATTATTGTTTCTAACTTCGAGTTTTTGGAAAATTTAATGTTTTTTTTGGATTAATTGCAGATATTTAAGGTACCTATGAAGTTTTGATCACTCTATATCTCTTTATCCAGAATGTGGCTTAGTCAAATAAGGTAGTTTATGCTAATACAAGTTCAAGATTTAAATAGTTTAATATACTTAATTTTTTGATTGGTCCTTGTGTTATGTTGTTAGCCAGAAATACCTTAGTGTTTCAAATGGTAGCAAATTACTATGGCATTATAGACTATGATATTCAATCTTTAAAAATATAATATGTGTTATATTGTTCGCTAACTAAGCAGTTTTACGTGGTTTAATAATGAGAAATGCTATTAGTGTTATGTTGTTAAACTGATTGACTGCTTATTCGAAAACCTTTGGAATTAAAGTGTATAAATGTGACTTGTACACTTTAATCATATCATATTAGTCTAGGTAATGTTAACCTCAATTAAAGTTGGTTTACTATTATAAAATCATGTTAATAATTTACATATCAACATATACTAAAATTTCAAAATTATTGTTGAATATTTGGTTTTTGTATCAGGAGGATAGTTTTTTTAACAAAGCTTTTTCTGATGCATTAGCGGAAGAGAGTGCACAATTTTGTCGCACACCTATACACTAACGCATATATTGTGTCCATTATATACATTAGGTCTAAGTCTTTGGATGTCATTTTTTAATATGTTGGATGAATGTTTAAGTTAAATCCAAAAGTTTGATGATAAATTGTGTCGCGCATCTGGTTTCCATCTTTTTAGGTCACGCTTCAACATGTTTAGGCATTCCACCTAGTTTTGTCTTCAGAGATCTAGACTATGCCTCTTTACAGCTTCAATATCCAATGGGTTTAGTCATTCTGGCTAGTCTGTTATCGGAGGTCTGGTCTTCAAATATTTACAAAGTGAGAGGTGTATAATTCTGGCTAAAGAAAAAGGGAAAGAACCAATTACAAATGATCACGGTTCTTCCTAAACTCCACGAAGAGGTATGTATAGCTTTAAAACCGGTTCCCTAGTGTGGGTCGTGTCACTAATGAATATTGCAAGAGTAGATTGACTAAACCCATTGGAGATTGAAGTTGTTAAGAAGTGTACTCTAGACATCTGAAGACAAAACTAGTTGGAATGCCTAAAGATGTTATAAAGTGAGCTAAAAAGATGGAAACCAGATGTATGACACAATTTATCATCAAACTTTTGGATTTAACTTAAAGTTTCACCCAACATATTAAGAACATGACATCCAACCTAATGTATATAATGGACACAATATATGTGTTATTGTATAAGTGTGCGATAAAACTATGCACTCTCTTCCGCTAATGCATCCGAGAAAGCTTGGTTCAAAAAAACTATCCCTCTTAATAAAAAATCCAAATATTCAACAATAAATTTGAAATTTTAGTATTTATTGATCTATAAATTATTAACATGATCTTATTATAGTAAACCAGCTTTAATTGAGGTTAACATTACCTGACTAGTCGAGCAAGATATGAAAAAAATGTACATGTCACATCTATACACTTTAATTCCAAAGGTTTTCGAATGAGTAATCAATAATATTGAACGACATAACGCTAATAACATTTCTCATTACTAAACCACGTAAATATGTATAGTTGACTAACAATATAACATAAAGTATATTTTTTTAAGATTGAATATCATAATCTATAATGCAATAGTAACTTGCTAAAATTTGAAACACTAATGTATATCTGGCTGACAACACAACGCAAGGACCAATCAAAAAACAACTATATTAAAATATGTAAATCTTGAACTTGTGTAAGCATAAACTACCTGATTTGACTAAGCTACAACACAGAGAGATATAGAGTGATCAAAACTTCGTAGGTACCTTAAAGATTTGCAACTATTTCAAAAAAAAAAACATTAGATTTTTCAAAAACTCAAACATAGAAGCAATAATCAATATATTAAATTTCCTTAAAAATCTGTAAATCTGCAATCGTACGATTACATTTGGGTTCATAATTTTTCTATGATGAATAAATAAATAAATAAATAAATAATAAATTATCAAACATATTAAGGTATAAAAAGAGAAATCAAATATTACCTTGTGTTGATTATATGTATCGATGGACAACTTAGTTATCTACATGATGGTAAAATCAATAACATAGAAAAAAATCCCGAAAATGAATGTTGTATTCTTAAAAAAATAAATAAATTGGAGAGGCTAGATTTCTTTTGAGATGAGAGAGGGAGAGGAGTGAGGATAAAATTAAGAACGAGTAATAGATACTGGAGGATAGATTTCGAGAGAGTTATATATATATTTTTTGTTAAAGAACCCGGAAATTGACTTCTTCTATTTTACCTGAAGGCCAAATCTTTGATCTAGTTTTTTTAAATTTAATGCGGATTATTAATTAAATTCTAGGCAGGTTAAAAATATTTAGGGTTAAACAAGACCGGGTTTGATTTTTGAATGGTCTTTGCTCAGCCCTAGTTTTGGGTATTATCCAACATTACTCTTATCTAAGTGTGTTAAAAAAATATTAAAATGTCACCTAACTTCCTGCAAACAATTCATTATATGCACCATTTGTCTCTCACTATATACATACTAGTAAATATGAAACCTTACTCAATACTCAATTTAGGATTCAGATTTGTTTTCATTTCTTGCTTAAGGTTTTGAAAAGATGGAGGATAGTAGAAGAAAGAGAGAGTGGGTTTGTCATTGGATTTGAAGATTGGAGAAGATTTGGTTTCATTAAGCCAAATAATAGTGGTGATGGCAGCGGTAACGTCTTTGTTCACTTTTCTGATATCAGAACCTGCTTGTTCTGATATCAGAAAAGTGAACAACGAGGTCACCCCTGTCGTCACCACTATTATTTGTCTTGATGTTACAAAATCTTCTCCAATCGGAAAATCCAATTACAAACCCACTCTCTCTTATGCTATCCTCCAGAGTTTCAAAACCCTAAGCAAGAAATGAAAATAAATCTAAATCCTAAATTGAGTATTGAGTAAGGTTTCCTGTTACTATTATGTATATATAGTGAGACACTGAGGATGCGTTAGGTGACAATTTTAATATTTTTTAACACACTTAGTTAAGAGTAATGTTGGATAATACCCAAAACTAGGCTAACGTTTCAAAAATCCAACCCTCTTGTTTAACCTTAAATATTTTTTTTATAAAAACTGCTTTTTATTCAAATTTTAAACAAATCATATTGTAATTTCTATTTGCATGACTATTTGTAATGTAAACATTTTTTTCCAAAAATTGTTACAAGCATATCTAATTTGTAAGATCTATATTGCAATTTGCATAATTTTGAAAATGGCAAAAAAACTATGACAACTTACCATTTAATGATTGTCTGCCACAAAAATATTTGTAACTTGAAAAAAAATTGCTACAGACGACCACAAAAATAAATTTTCCACTATCTAATACAAAATTTATATTTATAATTTAAATTGTTAACAAATTATAAAATTAATATATTTATTATACTTATTATATAAAATAAACTAAATTAAATATATTTTTTTAAAATTGAAATTACTTGAACCTTGAAGATAAGATGAATCCTGTAATATTTGAAATATACCATGTTGAAATATAGGTATACTATTTTTTGTTTATAATGATAATGATGATAGATCTAGTAAATTAACAGAAAACAAACAAATTATATTAAAAATTGAAAATGATTTTTTTTCACATTGAAAGGATCTTGTGAAGTCCCCTTGTTGTACTTGCCCAGCAGCTATCCTCTATTTATTCTAAACCCTAAGTAAGAAATAAAAAGAAATCGAAGTATTTGTAACTTGAAAAAAAAATTACTATAGACAACAAAAATAAATTTTCCACCATCTAATGCAAAATTTATAATTATAATTTAAATAGTTAATAAATTCTAAAATTAATAAATTTATTACAATTAATCATATCATATAAACTAAATTAAATATAGTTTTTTAAAATTGAAATTACATGAACCTTGAAGATATGATGAATCGTGTAATATTTGAAATATACCATGTTGAAATATAGGTATACTAATTTTTGTTTATAATGATAATGATGATAGATCTAGTAAAATAAGAGAAAACGAACCTGGCGGCCTTGTCTACTATCCTCCATTCTTTCAAAAACCTAAGCAAGAAATAAAAACAAATCGAAACCCTAGATTGAGTATTGAGTAATGTTTCATGTTTACTTTTAAGTATATATAGTGAGATGCAGAGTGCGTATAAATCGATTGTTTGTGGACCGGGTAGGTGTATTGGCTGTTTAAAGAATAGTTAAAGTGAGCTTGAGTCCATAGTGTTTTTTTTTCAAAAACATTATTTCTAAAATAACAATTCCAATATTTTTTAAGACACTTAGCTAAGAGGAATGTTAGATAATACTCAAACCTGGTCTTGTCTAACCCTAAAAATTTTCAACCCACCTAGAATTTAATTAATAATCTGGACTAAAATTCAAAAAAACTAGCTCAAAGATTTGGCCTTCGGGTAAAAAAGAAGAAGTTAATTCTCGCCCGAGACCCTATAACTAAATATGTATATATATATATATATATATATATATATATATATATATATATATATAAAACTCTCCCCAAATCTATCCTTGAATATCTGATTACTCTTGTTCTTAATTTTATCCTCATTCCTCACCCCTCTCTCATCTCAAAAGAAATATAACCTCTCCAATCTATTTATTTTTTAAAGAATACAATATTTCTATTATGTCTTTTTTTTATGTTTGGGATTTCACTATTATGGAGACAACTAAGTTGTCCATCGGTGAATATAACAAACACAAGGTACTATTTGATTTCTCTATTTATACCTTAATATATTTGATAATTTATTATCTATTTTTTTATTCATCATAGAAAAATGATGAACACAAATGAAATCGTGAAAGCTTATTAGTTGCGGATTTACAGATTTGTAAGGAAATTTAATATATTGATTATTGTTTCTAACTTCGAGTTTTTGGAAAATTTAATGTTTTTTTTGGATTAATTGCAGATATTTAAGATACCTACAAAGTTTTGATCACTCTATATCTCTTTATGCAGAATGTGGCTTAGTCAAATAAGGTAGTTTATGCTAATACAAGTTCAAGATTTAAATAGTTTAATATACTTAATTTTTTGATTGGTCCTTGTGTTATGTTGTTAGCCAGAAATACCTTAGTTTTTCAAATGGTAGCAAATTACTATGGCATTATAGACTATGATATTCAATCTTTAAAAATATACTATGTGTTATATTGTTTGCTAACTAAGTAGTTTTACGTGGTTTAATAATGAGAAATGCTTTTAGTGTTATGTTGTTAAACTGATTGACTACTTATTCGAAAACCTTTGGAATTAAAGTGTATAAATGTGACTTGTACACTTTTATCATATCATATTAGTCTAGATAATGTTAACCTCAATTAAAGTTGGTTACTATTATAAAATCATGTTAATAATTTACATATCAACATATACTAAAATTTCAAAATTATTGTTGAATATTTTGTTTTTGTATCAGGAGGATAGTTTTTTTAACCAAGCTTTTTCTGATGCATTAGCGGAAGAGAGTGCACAATTTTGTCGCACACCTATACACTAACACTTATATTGTGTCCTTTATATACATTAGGTCTAAGTCTTTGGATGTCATTTCTTAATATGTTGGATGAATCTTTAAGTTAAATCCAAAAGTTTGATGATAAATTGTGTCGCGCATCTGGTTTCCATTTTTTTAGCTCACGATTCAACATGTTTAGGCATTCCACCTAGTTTTGTCTTCAGAGATCTAGACTATACCTCTTCACAGCTTCAATATCCAATGGGTTTAGTCATTCTGCCTAGTCTGTTATCGGAGGTCTGGTCTTCAAATATTTACAAAGTGAGAGGTGTATAATTCTGGCGAAAGAAAAAGGGAAAGAACCAATTACAAATGATCACGGTTCTTCATAAACTCCACGAAGAGGTATGTATAGCTTTAAAACCGGTTCCCTAGTGTGGGTCGTGTCACTAATGAATATTGCAAGAGTAGATTGACTAAACCCATTGGAGATTGAAGTTGTTAAGAAGTGTACTCTAGACATCCGAAGACAAAACTAGGTGGAATGCCTAAACATGTTATAAAGTGAGCTAAAAAGATGGAAACCAGATGTATGACACAATTTACCATCAAAATTTTGGATTTAACTTAAAGTTTCATCCAACATATTAAGAACATGACATCCAACCTAATGTATATAATGGACACAATATATGTGTTAGTGTATAGGTGTGCGATAAAACTATGCACTCTCTTCCGCTAATGCATCCGAGAAAGCTTGGTTCAAAAAAACTATCCCTCTTAATACAAAATCCAAATATTCAACAATAATTTTGAAATTTTAGTATTTATTGATCTATAAATTATTAACATGATCTTATTATAGTAAACCAGCTTTAATTGAGGTTAACATTACCTTGACTAGTCGAGCAAGATATGAAAAAAATGTACATGTCACATCTATACACTTTAGTTCCAAAGGTTTTCGAATGAGTAATCAATCATATTGAACGACATAACGCTAATAACATTTCTCATTATTAAACCACGTAAATCTGTATAGTTGACTAACAATATAACACAAAGTACATTTTTTTAAGATTGAATATCATAATCTATAATGCAATAGTAACTTGCTAAAATTTGAAACACTAATGTATATATGGCTGACAACATAACGCAAGGACCAATCAAAAAACAACTATATTAAAATATGTAAATCTTGAACTTGTATAAGCATAAACTACCTGATTTGACTAAGCTACAACACAGAGAGATATAGAGTGATCAAAACATCGTAGGTACCTTAAAGATTTGCAACTATTTCAAAAAAAAAACATTAGATTTTTCAAAAACTCAAACATAGAAGCAATAATCAATATATTAAATTTCCTTACAAATCTGTACGATTACATTTGGGTTCATAATTTTTCTATGATGAATAAATAAACAAATAATAAATTATCAAACATATTGAGGTATAAAAAGAGAAATCAAATATTACCTTGTGTTGATTATATGTACCGATGGACAACTTAGTTATCTACATGATGGTAAAATCAATAACATAAAAAAATACCGAAAATAAATGTTGTATTCTTTAAAGAATAAATAAATTGGAGAGGCTAGATTTCTTTTGAGATGAGAGAGGGAGAGGAGTGAGGATAAAATTAAGAACGAGTAATAGATATTGGAGGATAGATTTCAAGAGAGTTATATATATATTTTTTTGTTAAAGAACCGGGTCTTGGGGATGAACCCGGAAATTAACTTCTTCTATTTTACCCGAAGGCCAAATCTTTGATCTAGTTTTTTTAAATTTAATGCGGATTATTAATTAAATTCTAGGCCGGTTAAAAACATTTAGGGTTAAACAAGACCGGGTTTGATTTTTGAATGGTCTTTGCTCAGCCCTTGTTTTGGGTATTATCCAACATTACTCTTATCTAAGTGTGTTAAAAAAATATTAAAATCGTCACCTAACTTCCTGCAAACAATTCATTATATGCACCATTTGTCTCTCACTATATACATACTAGTAAATATGAAACCTTACTCAATACTCAATTTAGGATTTAGATTTGGCTTCATTTCTTGCTTAAGGTTTTGAAAAGATGGAGGATAGTAGAAGAAAGAGAGAGTGGGTTTGTCATTGGATTTGAAGATTGGAGAAGATTTGGTTTCATCAAGCTAAATAATAGTGGTGATGGCAGCCTTTGTTCACTTTTCTGATATCAGAACCTGATTGTTCTGATATCAGAAAAGTGAACAACGAGGCCACCCCTGTCGTCACCACTATTATTTGTCTTGATGAAACAAAATCTTCTCCAATCGTCAAATCCAATTACAAACCCACTCTTTCTTATGCTGTCCTCCAGAGTTTCAAAACCCTAAGCAAGAAATGAAAACAAATCTAAATCTTAAATTAAGTATTGAGTAAGGTTTCCTGTTACTATTATGTATATATAGTGAGAGACTGAGGATGCGTTAGGTGACAATTTTAATATTTTTTAACACACTTAGTTAAGAGTAATGTTGGATAATACCCAAAACTAGGCTAACGATTCAAAAATCCAACCCTCTTGTTTAACCTTAAATATTTTTTTTATAAAAACTGCTTTTTATTCAAATTTTAAACAAACCATATTGTAATTTCTATTTTCATGACTATTTGTAATGCAAACATTTTTTTTCCAAAAATTGTTACAAGCATATGTAATTTGTAAGATCTATATTGCAACTTGCATAATTTTGAAAAAGGCAAAAAAACTATGACAACTTACAATTTAATGATCGTCTGCCACAAAAATATTTGTAACTTGAAAAAAATTTACTACAGACGACGACAAAAATAAATTTTCCACTATCTAATACAAAATTTATATTTATAGTTTAAATTGTTAACAAATTATAAAATTAATATATTTATTATACTTAATTATATAAAATAAACTAAATTAAATATATTTTTTTAAAATTGAAATTACCTGAACCTTGAAGATAAGATGAATCCTGTAATATTTGAAATATACCATGTTGAAATATAGGTATACTATTTTTTGTTCATAATGATAATGATGATAGATCTAGTAAATTAACAGAAAACAAACAAATTATATTATAAATTGAAAAAGATTTTTTTTCACATTGAAAGGATCTTGTGAAGTCGCCCTTGTTGCACTTGCCCAGCGGCTATCCCTATTTATTCTAAACCCTAAGTAAGAAATAAAAAGTAATCGAAGTATTTGTAACTTGAAAAAAATTACTATAGACAACAAAAATAAATTTTCCACCATGTAATGCAAAAATTATAATTATAATTTAAATAGTTAATAAATTATAAAATTAATAAATTTATTATAATTAATCATATCATATAAACTTAATTAAATATAGTTTTTTTAAATTGAAATTACATGAACCTTGAAAATATGATGAATCGTGTAATATTTGAAATATACCATGTTGAAATATAGGTATACTATTTTTTGTTTATAATGATAATGATGATAGATCTAGTAAAATAAGAGAAAACGGACCTGGCGGCTCTGTCTGCTATCCTCCATTCTTTCAAAACCCTAAGCAAGAAATAAAAACAAATCGAAACCCTAGATTGAGTATTGAGTAACGTTTCATGTTTACTTTTAAGTATATATAGTGAGATGCAGAGTTGCGTATAAATCGATTGTTTGTGGACCGGGTAGGTGTATTGGCTGTTTAAAGAATAGTTAAAGTGGGCTTGAGCCCATAGTGTTTTTTTTCTTCAGAAACATTATTTCTAGGAATGTTGGATAATACTCAAACCTGGTCTTGTCTAACCCTAAAAATTTTCAACCCACCTAGAATTTAATTAATAATCCGAACTAAAATTCAAAAAAACTAGCCCAAAGATTTGGCCTTCGGGTAAAAAAGAAGAAGTTAATTCTCGGGTTCAACCCGAGACCCTCTATAACAATATATATATATATATATATATATATATATATAAAACTCTCCCCAAATCTATCCTTGAATATCTAATAACTCGTGTTCTTAATTTTATCCTCATTCCTCACCCCTCTCTCATCTCAAAAGAAATATAACCTCTCCAATATGTTTATTTTTAAAAAAATACAATATTTCTATTATGTCTTTTTTTTATGTTTGGGATTTCACTATTATGGAGACAACTAAGTTGTCCATCGGTGCATATAACCAACACAAGGTACTATTTGATTTCTCTATTTATACCTTAATATATTTGATAATTTATTATCTATTTTTTTATTCATCATAGAAAAATGATGAAAATCGTGAAAGCTTATTAGTTACAGATTTACAGATTTGTAAGGAAATTTAATATATTGATTATTGTTTCTAACTTCGAGTTTTTGGAAAATTTAATGTTTTTTTTGGATTAACTGCGGATATTTAAGATACCTACGAAGTTTTGATCACTCTATATCTCTTTATGCAGAATGTGGCTTAGTCAAATAAGGTAGTTTATGCTACTACAAGTTCAAGATTTAAATAGTTTAATATACTTAATTTTTTGATTGGTCCTTGTGTTATGTTGTTAGCCAGAAATACCTTAGTGTTTCAAATGGTAGCAAATTACTATGGCATTATAGACTATGATATTCAATCTTTAAAAACATACTATGTGTTATATTGTTCGCTAACTAAGCAGTTTTACGTGGTTTAATAATGAGAAATGCTATTAGTGTTATGTTGTTAAACTGATTGACTACTTATTCGAAAACCTTTGGAATTAAAGTGTATAAATGTGACTTGTACACTTTTATCATATCATATTAGTCTAGGTAATGTTAACCTCAATTAAAGTGGGTTTACTATTATAAAATCATGTTAATAATTTACATATCAACATATACTAAAATTTCAAAATTATTGTTGAATATTTGGTTTTTGTATCAGGAGGATAGTTCTCTTAACCAAGCTTTTTCTGATGCATTAGCGTAAGAGAGTGCACAATTTTGTCGCACACCTATACACTAACGCATATATTGTGTCCTTTATATACATTAGGTCTAAGTCTTTGGATGTCATTTCTTAATATGTTGTATGAATCTTTAAGTTAAATCCAAAAGTTTGATGATAAATTGTGTCGCGCATCTGGTTTCCATCTTTTTAGCTCACGCTTCAACATGTTTAGGCATTCCACCTAGTTTTGTCTTCAGAGATCTAGACTATACCTCTTCACAGCTTCAATATCCAATGGGTTTAGTCATTCTGCCTAGTCTGTTATCGGAGGTCTGGTCTTCAAATATTTACAAAGTGAGAGGTGTATAATTCTGGCTAAAGAAAAAGGGAAAGAACCAATTACAAATGATCACGATTCTTCCTAAACTCCATGAAGATGTATGTATAGCTTTAAAACCAGTTCCACTAATGAATATTGCAAGAGTAGATTGACTAAACCCATTGGAGATTGAAGTGTTAAGAAGTGTACTCTAGACATCCGAAGGCAAAACTAGGTGGAATGCCTAAAAAAGATGGAAACCAGATGTATGTCACAATTTATCATCAAACTTTTGGATTTGACTTAAAGTTTCATCCAACATATTAAGAACATGACATCCAACCTAATGTATATAATGGACACAATATATGTGTTAGTGTATAGGTGTGCGATAAAACAATGCACACTCTTCCGCTAATGCATCCGAGAAAGCTTGGTTCAAAAAAACTATCCCTCTTAATACAAAATCCAAATATTCAACAATAATTTTGAAATTTTAGTATTTATTGATCTATAAATTATTAACATGATCTTATTATCGTAAACCAGCTTTAATTAAGGTTAACATTACCTGACTAGTCGAGCATGATATGAAAAAAATGAACATGTCACATCTATACACTTTAGTTCCAAAGGTTTTCGAATGAGTAATCAATCATATTGAATGACATAACGCTAATAACATATTTCATTATTAAACTACGTAAATCTGTATAGTTGACTAACAATATAACACAAAGTACATTTTTTTAAGATTGAATATCATAATCTATAATGCAATAGTAACTTGCTAAAATTTGAAACACTAATGTATATCTGGCTGACAACATAATGGTGGTCCTTTGTGTGTTCTAAAAATAAATGCAAATGCTAATCGAACCACAACCGCAAGTGTATGGTTGTCCCAAGTAGTAATAACTGATAAATCAGAGTCGTTCCAAGGACGGAATGGTTGATCACAATGTCTAACAAATAGTGATTGATGCACTTATGAAAGTAAGAGATAATAAAATGTTTGTTTGGTTTTGTTGATTAAAGCTAATGAATAAAAGACAAATAATTAAATGCAAATAAAAACTAAGACGCAAGTAAATTGAGTGAAAACGCAGTATGAGAAGTAGTACCTGAGAACGCAAGGATCCTCCCAATCTTATTTCCTAACTTATGTTGTTTAAGGGCTAAATTGGTCAATTACAATGGTCGGGATTCTAAATTCCTTATACCCCCGTCAGGGTGGACTATAAGGCGATCCTAAAGTGTCACTAGTCTCGTCAGGGTAAATATGATCCACCGTTGGATGTTTAAGTTTTATTACCTCATTGGCCCTAGAATTAGCTAAGTTCGTCAGAATCAATAGCTTCTATCCTAAATTGAATAAATGGTTCTGTATCTAAACCCTCCGTCAGGATGATCCAATTGCCACTAATTGGAATAGCCTAAATACTAACACCTGTTCCTAGTTCATGACGCTAAAAACAGTAAAATAATCTCAATTTATTGAAAAGAGTAAAAGCCCTAATTTAGTTTAATTCAATAAAAACCCAAATTCAACATTCGTTATTTCATAAAATTGGGATTCACCCATTGTTTGTTCTCAAGCACTATGAATTGTTTAGCTCATATTAAAAAGAAATAATAAATTAAAATAGATGGAATTCATAATTGATTACAAATAAAAGATAAAAGAAACCTAATTTCCGGAATTGGAATGACTGAGAACGGAGCTATAGACCCACTCCAGCTGTAGCAGCTTCTTCTTCCTTCCTTCTGTTGCTCTCTCTGGTGTTTTTAATTGTAAAGAATGAATTGTATAAAAAATAGAAGTCCAGACCTCCTTTTATAAGTGTAAAAACGGATTAGGGCTTGGACCTAATAATAAAACACTAATTAAATGTCCAAGCCCAAATTCTAAGCCCAAAATCCCGTAACTGCTGATACACCTTCACTAAAACAGCTTTTCCCGATGCGTTATGACTCCGATTGACCTCATTCCAGTTGCTAAAGTTCCGTAACTCGATAAGGAATGTTTTCTCTTCAAAGTTCAGCGGCTAAATCATCGCTTAAGCACCTCGAAATCAGCAATCTATGGCCTGGAAAATGGATTTTCAGCTCTAAAAATAATATCTTCGTGATTTCTCTTCAAGTCTTGACTCTATCTTTTGATCTTTAACTTTCTCCTTGGACTCCTCTCCTAGCTAACATCTAAAACCTGTAAACTTTACACTAAAAATACCAATATTACGCGCAAAAGCTTAATAAACTAAAAATGCTTGAAATAAAAAGGGAATTCCGGATTATTGCATATTTAGTCCAAAAGTCTATCTAATTAATTAAATAAACACCAAAAATGATGTCTCCCAAGGGTTGAAATTAAGAACAATTAGGGAGACATCAAGACCCCCAACTCAAACCTTTGTCGTCCTGACAAACTAAAACAAAACAAAGGGGTAGAAATAAGCCTATAAACAAGTAGAAGCTAGCAAATAAACCCTAAAGCAATTCTCAAAATAAATCTCATATAGCAAACTCTAGAAACTAATATACACATACACTAATCATGCAACATCAAACATAAATAATCTCAATCATAAAATTAAAGTCGCAATGCTTGAAGGTTACACTTGTACTCATCTCTGTATGAAGGCTATATGGTGGTCATTAATCCTACCTCGCTTTGAACGTTCCACTTAATGTATTCCCTATCAACAGAATTATAAATTCACTATGCACTTAGGAATCACGAGGTCTTTACGGTTATAATATTGGCTTAAGGACGTTGTGGATGTATATTTGGTAAATTTGAAGTGAGCTTTTGGCTCTCTCCTCACTTACCATCAACAGTGCCCTCGAGCTTGAGTTAACGCTCAAAAAGATGTTCTCACTCACCCATAAACGCAACAATTTAGCGTCCCATGTCTACCCACTATTAACAAGATGATTTTCAGAAAATTCCACTTTGCCGGATGTTTTATTCATTCATATTTTTCTTTTTCTTTTCTTTTCTCTTTTTCTTCTCTTTTTTTTTTGTACAGAAGCAAACCGGGTTCCCGGTTTTGACGAATCCGGGTTCCCGGTTCCTACTGTATGGATTTTTTAATTTTTTTAATTTTTTCTTTCTTTTTCACTTTTTTCTCATTCCCGGCAAAGGGTTACAATTATAAATCATCTGCAATTGTGCTACAATACAAAGCACATCAATCCCAACCCATTAAATTCCCCATATGTGGTCCCACCACCCCAAACTCAAGCTCGAGACATGTCTCAGGATTGTGATTCAAGTGCGGGTCATATGGTCATGCATAATAATCTAAGGGATAATGGCTTATATCGTGGCTACAAAGAAAAGGTTAAGGCTCAAAGTGGGCTAAGACGGATAATAATTAATACAAGGGATAGAAGGCTAAAAAGGCACAAATGACTAACAAAGAACTGTCCCTATCATTTTCCTAAATACATAGCTTGTCTTTAGTTCATATCTAGGTGGGTTCTCTACGAATTAGGATTTCACGTTCTACACACCAAACATATTCCTTGAGTACAAGCTTACTTCATTTGCATTGTTCATTAATTTTTCCTATTAATTACCTATGTTCGCATGCAATTGTAAGTGTGTTATATATCAATCCCTAAAGTCCACTATTTACTATCATAGATTCATCAAAAGTATGCTTAAAGGGACATTTAAAATCTTCTACAGTCAAACGCAACTCCGAAAATTATTTTATTGAAAGCAAATAAAACATATAACACATAAAAACTGGGATGAGGCAACGAACCCCACCCCAAACTCAAAAATGAGTCGTGTCCCCACGACTCGAAAAGACTCAAAGCAATAAAATAATATACACTAAATGAGAAGGGATAGAAAACGTATCTGAACTCAGCGCGAGGCTGGTTGTCGGTGTTGCGTCCATGAACTTTATCTCGCGTCTAGACATCGAAAGTTGTGTATTGAACAAATAAAGTTCAGCTCGTTTGTAACATTTCCCAAAATATCAATCATCGCATCCCGATCTCTTCCAACACCTTGATTTTCGATTTCAATTCATCATCGGATCGTTTTCTTCCTCACTTTCAGGTTCCTCAATCACTTTCCTCTTCTTCGGATTAGCCTTAATTTGAACCTCTTCAGTCTTGTGTTTGAAACGTAAAATAGGAATCTCAATAGCTTGTTCTTGAACAGTACCAAAAGTGTTTCTGTTTCTTGGAGAATTCCTTCGATAAGTACACATGAAAACGGTTCTGATAAGCATCTCTTTCCACCCCAAACTCAAAACTTCAAATAGTGAGAAGCTAAGGCTTAGAACTTTGATGTTTTGAGGCTTAAGACTTGAAGATTATGGTGGAATATGAGATGGGTAAAGGCTAATTGATGTGGGGGAAGAGGTAATTGGATTTAAGTTGAAGATTGGATGAAGAACAGTCGGAGGAAAGTGGGAATTTTATCGTATTTTGGATGGGAGATGAGTTGATTTCATGTTTTTGTGGTGAAAGAGAGTAAGATTTGAGGATTGTGTGGTTATTGATGATGATGTTCAGGAAATTTTGGGTTCTTGGGAGTGTTTTGGAGGCTGGGTTGAAGAGAGAGGTAAAAATCTAGGGCTAAAAAGCTTCAAACGGTCCTGTCACAGATGAAACCGGGTACCCGCATTTGCAAATGCGGGGCCCCAGTTTCGCGTCGCTGTGTCGACGCGAATTTTTTTTTTTTTTTTTTGGCGTCTGACAATAAAGGACGCAATAAAAATTTTTTTATTTTTATTTTTTTTTAATTTTTTTACCTCAAAACGCAGCCAAAACGCGGGACCCAAAACGCGGGGTCAGAGAATTGCCCTTCGAAACCGGGTTCCCGCATTTTCAAATGCGGGTACCCGCATTCTCGTCGATGGCGCGAGGCAAGACGCACCAAAACGCAACCTCCGAATACGCCGGGTCAGAGAATTTGGAAAAGTACAGCTCCGAAACCGGGTACCCGCATTTGCAAATGCGGGGACCCGGTTTGTGTCGGTGGCGCGAATCCAAAACGCAGTGGTGACGCAGCAAAACGCGGGACCCAAGACGCTGGGTCAGAAAGTTAGAATTTTTAGTTTTCGAAACCGGGTACCCGCATTTGCAAATGCGGGGACCCGGTTTGGCCCCTGGAACACCACAAATTTTTCTCCTATTTCCGCCTTTTCGACCCAAACTCATGACCTTTTTATCCCTGAAATCATCAAAAACAACTACCCTTCCTCATTTCTTACTAATAAACACTAAAATTACGAAAATCAAACTAATCTAAATTGCAAAAATTTAAAAACTCAACTAATATACAAGAAATTGGCTTTTGTTTAACGTCGTTAAGCTCGACGGGTTACCTCATTCATTAGTCATTGACATAACCTCCCCAGCAGTGAGTGAGGTTGTCAATATTTGCAACTCAAAATTTGCATCCCTTAGCTTTTATTCCCACTAGTTTATCTGAGATAACCTTCGCGACCATGAATGGTCCTATCCAAGAACTTTTTGATTCACGTACCTTTGGAGGAGGTTTAGGATTTTTCATAGCTACCTCTTCACCTACTTTGAACCCCTTTTTCTTTCTTTCTTTCTTAGGTTCCTTCGGAACCTTCGTGGCACGTGCTTTCTCTTTCTTTTTCGCATGATTTAGTTGTGGATTTTTAGGGTATGGAGGAGCTTAATTCGGTGGTTTCTTTCGTAGTTCTTTCTCCTCCACTCCTAAAGTGTCCACAACATTAATTGGCTCTTTTCTTACCGGTTCCATTACATCTACACGAAAACATTCTTCCTTGGAATCCGGAAACTTCATAGGTCTAAATACATTAAACTTCATTTCCTCGTCTTGGATTCTCATAATCATTTCGCCGTTTTCTACATCAATCAAAGTACGCCCCGTGGCTAGGAATGGTCTTCCCAAAGTAATGGGGACATTCCTATCCGCGTCGTAATCAAGTATAATGAAATCAGCGGGAAAAATTAACGTACCTGCCTTAACGAGGACATCTTCGATTCGGCCTTCCGGATGTGCAAGAGATCGATCCGCCATTTGCAAGACCATAGAAGTGGGTCTTGCTTCAATTTTAAGCTTGTCAAAGATTGATTTGGGCATAAGATTTATGCTTGCACCCAAATCACATAGTGCTTTTCCTCTCCACTCATTACCAATAGATATCGGAATTGTAAAGCTCCCAGGATCAACTAACTTCGGAGGTAATTTACCTTGACAAATAGCACTACATTCTTCAGGAAGACCAATCATCTCATTATCACAATATGACCGTTTGTTGGTGAGGGCTCTTTTCAGAAACTTAGCATACTTGGGCACATCTCGAATAGCTTCTAGCAACGGAATATTTATGCTAAGACCTCTTACCTTGTTAAAGAATTTTTGTTACTCAGCCATATCACTCTTCTTTTGAACTCTCGATGGAAATGGTGGAGGAGGACGGTTTATTATAGTATCATCTTTCTTTTTCGGAACTTCAGTAGACCTCTCCACTTCTTCTACTTCAACTTCTTTATCTTTATTCACCACCTCTTTTTCTTTTCTAACTTCTTTTTCTTTCATAACCGGAAAAGGAGGTGGAGGAAGGTTCTTACCACTTCTGAGAGTAATAGCTTTACAATCTTCGATTTGGATTGGATTCTCAGTATCGCTAGGGAGTTGCCCTTGTGGACGTTGATTCAGTTGTTTGTTAATTTGACTTAGCTGATTCTGGAACAACTGCATATTTGCTTCAACTGCGTTTTGACGTTCCATAGCTTGTGTCTGAAGAGCAATCAAACTTTCAACGGTTTTCTGAAGGGTAAATACTCCTTCTTGTGGATGGGCAGGTAAGGCTTTCTGGTTTAGATTCTCATCGTAGGTATTCTGAGGCGCTTGTCTTTGTACATAATTGTTTTGATTATGTCCTCCTTGATGACTGTTGTGTGGTCTTGGATTATAGTTGTTGCCTTGAGGATGCGGCTGATACGCGTAAGTAGGATTGGCTGCCCCATTAGGATTTGAGTATTGAAACCCAGGATGGTTTCTGTTAGGCTGATATCCATTACCAATTGAATTGAAATTACCTCTGTTGGACATAAACATCACGGATTCTTGATTATTCGGACAACCTTCCTCATCATGATCATCTACCTTACAAATTGAACACATATAAACCTCTTGTGCAGCATGCACAACTACCTTCTTACCCGAAAATCCTTCTTTTACAGCTAGAGTAAGCTGCTTTTTATTGCTGCTCTATGGTATTTTGAATCTTATTCTCAAACGTAGCAAATTTCTCTTCCATATCAACATTATTCACTCCCTTCACTGGTGGTCTTACTGAATTCCACCCAACTTCATTCTTGACGGTTCTTTCTAAAATGATCTTAGCATGAGCGGGTTGAACTTGAAGAAAACCTGCACCACATAGCGTATCCAATTTCTCTCTCGAAGTTCCATCAAGGCCTCTATAAAAGAACTTTAACTGTTGTTGTTCTGAAAAGCCATGATTGGGAACTTTACGCAAACACATCTGAAATCTTGTCCAACTCTTACCCACAGTTTCATCATATTCTTGACGGAAATGCGTCAATTCTAATTCAGCATCTAATCTCATATTACTTGGGTAATACCTGTCAAAGAAAGCAATCTCTAATTGGTCCCAGTTGGTTATCTTCGTAGGATCTTGCGTATCGTGCCATTCACTCGCTTCATCAATCACAAAAAATTTAAACGCAGCAAAATACATATGTTCTCTTGAAACTCCTTGTGTGATGTAAGAATCACATATCTGCTTAAACTTCTGTACTGCTCTAAGAGGATCTTCTGATGGTCTACCACGAAAATTCCCAAAATTTTGGAATTGAGCTAACATACCCGAATCTGGACGGAATCGCGGAACATTAATATCTGGAGCACCTACTCCTATAGCAGGAGCGCGAAATGGAACTTCTGGAGGACCATTAGTAAACCATGGATCTTGAATATTCGCCATTTCTCTTTCCTCTTGTTCTCGTCTTTTCTTATTTGCAAGTCTGATTAACAAATCCGGATTATCAAGGATTTGAACTGGTGGTTCAAATCTGAGCCTTCTTCGCATACACCAAACCTAAAAACCTGAAAAGACTAAACAAGCAAAAAGCGTAAAACTGATAAAAACAAAAATAAAAATAAATGCAACTATCACTAATGGATAAACACCGTGGTCACACGCTACCGTCCCCGGCAGCGGCGCCAAAAACTTGGTGGTCCTTTGTGTGTTCTAAAAATAAATGCAAATGCTAATCGAACCACAACCGCAAGTGTACGGTTGTCCCAAGTAGTAATAACTGATAAATTAGATTCGTTCCAAGGACGGAATGGTTGATCACAATGTCTAGCAAATAGTGATTGATGCACTTATGAAAGTAAGAGATAATAAAATGTTTGTTTGGTTTTGTAGATTAAAGCTAATGAATAAAATACAAATAATTAAATGCAAATAAAAACTAAGACGCAAGTAAATTGAGTGAAAACGCAGTATGAGAAGTAGTACCTGAGAACGCAGGGATCCTCCCAATCTTATTTCCTAACTTATGTTGTTTAAGGGCTAAATTGGTCAATTACAATGGTCGGGATTCTAAATTCCTTATACCCCCGTCAGGGTGGACTATAAGGCGATCCTAAAGTGTCACTAGTCTCGTCAGGGTAAATATGATCCACCGTTGGATGTTTAAGTTTTATTACCTCATTGGCCCTAGAATTAGCTAAGTTCGTCAGAATCAATAGCTTCTATCCTAGATTGAATAAATGGTTCTGTATCTAAACCCTCCGTCAGGATGATCCAATTGCCACTAATTGGAATAGCCTAAACACTAACACCTGTTCCTAGTTCATGACGCTAAAAACAGTAAAATAATCTCAATTTATTGAAAAGAGTAAAAGCCCTAATTTAGTTTAATTCAATAAAAACCCAAATTCAACATTCGTTATTTCATAAAATTGGGATTCACCCATTGTTTGTTCTCAAACACTATGAATTGTTTAGCTCATATTAAAAAGAAATACTAAATTAAAATAAATGGAATTCATAATTGATTACAAATAAAAGATAAAAGAAACCTAATTTCCGGAATTGGAATGACTGAGAACGGAGCTATAGACCCACTCCAGCTCTAGCAGCTTCTTCTTCCTTCCTTCTGTTGCTTCTCTCTGGTGTTTTTAATTGTAAAGAATGAATTGTATAAAAAATAGAAGTCCAGACCTCCTTTTATAAGTGTAAAAACGGATTAGGGCTTGGACCTAATAATAAAACACTAATTAAATGTCCAAGCCCAAATTCTAAGCCCAAAATCCCGTAACTGCTGATACACCTTCACTAAAACGGCTTTTCCCGATGCGTTATGACTCCGATTGACCTCATTCCAGTTGCTAAAGTTCCGTAACTCGATAAGGAATGTTTTCTCTTCAAAGGTCAGCGGCTAAATCATCGCTTAAGCACCTCGAAATAAGCAATCTATGGCCTGGAAAATGGATTTTCAGCTCTAAAAATAATATCTTCGGGATTTCTCTTCAAGTCTTGACTCTATCTTTTGATATTTGACTTTCTCCTCGGATTCCTCTTCTAGCTAACATCTAAAACCTGTAAACTTTACACTAAAAATACCAATATTACGCGCAAAAGCTTAATAAACTAAAAATGCTAGAAATAAAAAGGGAATTCCGGATTATTGCATATTTAGTCCAAAAGTCTATCTAATTAATTAAATAAACACCAAAAATGATGTCTCCCAAGGGTTGAAATTAAAAACAATTAGGGAGACATCACATAACCCAAGGACCAATCGAAAAACAACTATATTAAAATATGTAAATCTTGAACTTGTATAAGCATAAATTACCTGATTTGACTAAGCTACAACACAGAGAGATATAGAGTGATCAAAACTTCGTAGGTACCTTAAAGATTTTCAACTATTTCAAAAAAAAAACATTAGATTTTCCAAAAACTGAAACATAGAAGCAATAATCAATATATGAATTTTCCTTACAAATATGTAACTTTGCAATCGTACGATTACATTTGGGTTCATAATTTTTCTATCATGAATAAATAAATAAATAATAAATTATCAAGCATATTAAGGTATAAAAAGAGAAATCAAATATTACCTTGTGTTGATTATATGTACCGATGGACAACTTAGTTATCTACATATGGTAAAATCTATAACATGAAAAAATACCGAAAATAAATGTTGTATTCTTAAAAAAAAAATTGGAGAGGTTAGATTTCTTTTGAGATGAGAGTGGGAGAGGAGTGAGGATAAAATTAAGAACGAGTAATAGATATTGGAGGATAGATTTCGAGAGAGTTATATAAATATTTTTTATTAAAGAACCGGGTATTGGGGATGAACCCGAAAATTGACTTCTTCTATTTTACCCGAAGGAAAAATCTTTGATCTAGTTTTTTTAAATTTAATGCGAATTATTAATTAAATTCTAGGCAGGTTAAAAATATTTAGGGTTAAACAAGACCGGGTTTGATTTTTGAATGATCTTTGCTCAACCCTTGTTTTGGGTATTATCCAACATTACTCTTATCTAAGTGTGTTAAAAAAATATTAAAATCGTCACCTAACTTCCTGCAAACAATTCATTATATGCACCATTTGTCTCTCACTATATACATACTAGTAAATATGAAACCTTACTCAATACTCAATTTAGGATTTATATTTGTTTTCATTTCTTGCTTAAGGTTTTGAAAAGATGGAGGATAGTAGAAGAAAGAGAGAGTGGGTTTGTCATTGGATTTGAAGATTGGAGAAGATTTGGTTTCATCATGCCAAATAATAGTGGTGATGGCAGCTGTAACGTCTTTGTTCACTTTTCTGATATATCAGAACCTGATTGTTCTGATATCAGAAAAGTGAACAACGAGGTCACCCCGGTCGTCACCACTATTATTTGTCTTGATGAAACAAAATCTTCTCCAATCGTCAAATCAAATTACAAACCCACTCTCTCTTATGCTGTCCTCCAGAGTTTCAAAACCCTAAGCAAGAAATGAAAACAAATCTAAATCTTAAATTAAGTATTGAGTAAGGTTTCCTGTTACTATTATGTATATATAGTGAGAGACTGAGGATGCTTTAGGTGACAATTTTAATATTTTTTAACACACTTAGTTAAGAGTAATGTTGGATAATACCCAAAACTAGGCTAACGATTCAAAAATCCAACCCTCTTGTTTAACCTTAAATATTTTTTTTATAAAAACTGCTTTTTATTCAAATTTTAAACAAACCATATTGTAATTTCTATTTTCATGACTATTTGTAATGCAAACATTTTTTTTCCAAAAATTGTTACAAGCATATGTAATTTGTAAGATCTATATTGCGACTTGCATAATTTTGAAAAAGGCAAAAAAACTATGACAACTTACAATTTAATGATCGTCTGCCACAAAAATATTTGTAACTTGAAAAAAATTTACTACAGACGACGACAAAAATAAATTTTTCACTATCTAATACAAAATTTATTTTTATAGTTTAAATTGTTAACAAATTATAAAATTAATATATTTATTATACTTAATTATATAAAATAAACTAAATTAAATATATTTTTTTAAAATTGAAATTACCTGAACCTTGAAGATAAGATGAATCCTGTAATATTTGAAATATACCATGTTGAAATATAGGTATACTATTTTTTGTTCATAATGATAATGATGATAGATCTAGTAAATTAACAGAAAACAAGCAAATTATATTATAAATTGAAAAAGATTTTTTTTCACATTGAAAGGATCTTGTGAAGTCGCCCTTGTTGCACTTGCCCAGCGGTTATCCTCTATTTATTCTAAACCCTAAGTAAGAAATAAAAAGCAATCGAAGTATTTGTAACTTGAAAAAAATTACTATAGACAACAAAAATAAATTTTCCACCATGTAATGCAAAAATTATAATTATAATTTAAATAGTTAATAAATTATAAAATTAATAAATTTATTATAATTAATCATATCATATAAACTAAATTAAATATAGTTTTTTTAAATTGAAATTACATGAACCTTGAAAATATGATGAATCGTGTAATATTTGAAATATACCATGTTGAAATATAGGTATACTATTTTTTGTTTATAATGATAATGATGATAGATCTAGTAAAATAAGAGAAAACGGACCTGGCGGCTCTGTCTGCTATCCTCCATTCTTTCAAAACCCTAAGCAAGAAATAAAAACAAATCGAAACCCTAGATTGAGTATTGAGTAACGTTTCATGTTTACTTTTAAGTATATATAGTGAGATGCAGAGTTGCGTATAAATCGATTGTTTGTGGACCGGGTAGGTGTATTGGCTATTTAAAGAATAGTTAAAGTGGGCTTGAGCCCATAGTGTATTTTTTTTCAGAAACATTATTTCTAAAATAACAATTTAAATATTTTTTAAGACACTTAGCTAAGAGGAATGTTGGATAATACTCAAACCTGGTCTTGTCTAACCCTAAAAATTTTCAACCCACCTAGAATTTAATTAATAATCCGAACTAAAATTCAAAAAAACTAGCCCAAAGATTTGGCCTTCGGGTAAAAAAGAAGAAGTTAATTCTCGAGTTCAACCTGAGACCCTCTATAACTATATATATAAAACTCTCCCCAAATCTATCCTTGAATATCTAATAACTCGTGTTCTTAATTTTATCCTCATCCCTCACCCCTCTCTCATCTCAAAAGAAATATAACCTCTCCAATATGTTTATTTTTTAAAGAATACAATATTTCTATTATGTCTTTTTTTTTATGTTTGGGATTTCACTATTATGGAGACAACTAAGTTGTCCATCGGTGCATATAACCAACACAAGGTACAATTTGATTTCTCTATTTATACCTTAATATATTTGATAATTTATTATCTATTTTTTATTCATCATAGAAAAATGATGAAAATCGTGAAAGCTTATTAGTTACAGATTTACAGATTTGTAAGGAAATTTAATATATTGATTATTGTTTCTAACTTCGAGTTTTTTGGAAAATTTAATGTTTTTTTTGGATTAACTGCGGATATTTAAGATACCTACGAAGTTTTGATCACTCTATATCTCTTTATGCAGAATGTGGCTTAGTCAAATAAGGTAGTTTATGCTAATACAAGTTCAAGATTTAAATAGTTTAATATACTTAATTTTTTGATTGGTCCTTGTGTTATGTTGTTAGCCAGAAATACCTTAGTGTTTCAAATGGTAGCAAATTACTATGGCATTATAGACTATGATATTCAATCTTTAAGAACATACTATGTGTTATATTGTTCGCTAACTAAGCAGTTTTACGTGGTTTAATAATGAGAAATGCTATTAGTGTTATGTTGTTAAACTGATTGACTACTTATTCGAAAACCTTTGGAATTAAAGTGTATAAATGTGACTTGTACACTTTTATCATATCATATTAGTCTAGGTAATGTTAACCTCAATTAAAGTGGGTTTACTATTATAAAATCATGTTAATAATTTACATATCAACATATACTAAAATTTCAAAATTATTGTTGAATATTTGGTTTTTGTATCAGGAGGATAGTTCTCTTAACCAAGCTTTTTCTGATGCATTAGCGGAAGAGAGTGCACAATTTTGTCACACACCTATACACTAACGCAATATATTGTGTCGTTTATATACATTAGGTCTAAGTCTTTGGATGTCATCTCTTAATATGTTGTATGAATCTTTAAGTTAAATCCAAAAGTTTGATGATAAATTATGTCGCGCATCTGGTTTCCATCTTTTTAGCTCACGCATCAACATGTTTAGGCATTCCACCTAGTTTTGTCTTCAGAGATCTAGACTATACCTCTTCACAGCTTCAATATCCAATGGGTTTAGTCATTCTGCCTAGTCTGTTATCGGAGGTCTGGTCTTAAAATATTTACAAAGTTAGAGGTGTATAATTCTGGCTAAAGAAAAAGGGAAAGAACCAATTACAAATGATCACGGTTCTTCCTAAACTCCATGAAGAGGTATGTATAGCTTTAAAACCAGTTCCACTAATGAATATTGCAAGAGTAGATTGACTAAACCCATTGGAGATTGAAGTGTTAAGAAGTGTACTCTAGACATCCGAAGGCAAAACTAGGTGGAATGCCTAAAAAAGATGGAAACCAGATGTATGTCACAATTTATCATCAATCTTTTGGATTTGACTTAAAGTTTCATCCAACATATTAAGAACATGACATCCAACCTAATGTATATAATGGACACAATATATGTGTTAGTGTATAGGTGTGCGATAAAACAGTGCACTCTCTTCCGCTAATGCATCCGAGAAAGCTTGGTTTAAAAAAACTATCCCTCTTAATACAAAATCCAAATATTCAACAATAATTTTGAAATTTTAGTATTTATTGATCTATAAATTATTAACATGATCTTATTATCGTAAACCAGCTTTATTTAAGGTTAACATTACCTGACTAGTCGAGCAAGATATGAAAAAAATGAACATGTCACATCTATACACTTTAGTTCCAAAGGTTTTCGAATGAGTAATCAATCATATTGAACGACATAACGCTAATAACATATTTCATTATTAAACTACGTAAATCTATATAGTTGACTAACAATATAACACAAAGTACATTTTTTTAAGATTGAATATCATAATCTATAATGCAATAGTAACTTGCTAAAATTTGAAACACTAATGTATATCTGGCTGACAACATAACCCAAGGACCAATCGAAAAACAACTATATTAAAATATGTAAATCTTGAACTTGTATAAGCATAAACTACCTGATTTGACTAAGCTACAACACAGAGAGATATAGAGTGATCAAAACTTCGTAGGTACCTTAAAGATTTTCAACTATTTCAAAAAAAAAAACATTAGATTTTCCAAAAACTGAAACATAGAAGCAATAATCAATATATGAATTTTCCTTACAAATATGTAACTTTGCAATCGTACGATTACATTTGGGTTCATAATTTTTCTATCATGAATAAATAAATAAATAATAAATTATCAAACATATTAAGGTATAAAAAGAGAAATCAAAAATTACCTTGTGTTGATTATATGTACCGATGGACAACTTAGTTATCTACATATGGTAAAATCAATAACATGAAAAAATACCGAAAATAAATGTTGTATTCTTAAAAAAAAAAAATTGGAGAGGTTAGATTTCTTTTGAGATGAGAGAGGGAGAGGAGTGAGGATAAAATTAAGAACGAGTAATAGATATTGGAGGATAGATTTCGAGAGAGTTATATAAATATTTTTTATTAAAGAACCGGGTATTGGGGATGAACCCGAAAATTGACTTCTTCTATTTTACCCGAAGGAAAAATCTTTGATCTAGTTTTTTTAAATTTAATGCGAATTATTAATTAAATTCTAGGCAGGTTAAAAATATTTAGGGTTAAACAAGACCGGGTTTGATTTTTGAATGATCTTTGCTCAACCCTTGTTTTGGGTATTATCCAATATTACTCTTATCTAAGTGTGTTAAAAAAATATTAAAATCGTCACCTAACTTCCTGCAAACAATTCATTATATGCACCATTTGTCTCTCACTATATACATACTAGTAAATATGAAACCTTACTCAATACTCAATTTAGGATTTATATTTGTTTTCATTTCTTGCTTAAGGTTTTGAAAAGATGGAGGATAGTAGAAGAAAGAGAGAGTGGGTTTGTCATTGGATTTGAAGATTGGAGAAGATTTGGTTTCATCATGCCAAATAATAGTGGTGATGGCAGCTGTAACGTCTTTGTTCACTTTTCTGATATATCAGAACCTGATTGTTCTGATATCAGAAAAGTGAACAACGAGGTCACCCCGGTCGTCACCACTATTATTTGTCTTGATGAAACAAAATCTTCTCCAATCGTCAAATCAAATTACAAACCCACTCTCTCTTATGCTGTCCTCCAGAGTTTCAAAACCCTAAGCAAGAAATGAAAACAAATCTAAATCTTAAATTAAGTATTGAGTAAGGTTTCCTGTTACTATTATGTATATATAGTGAGAGACTGAGGATGCTTTAGGTGACAATTTTAATATTTTTTAACACACTTAGTTAAGAGTAATGTTGGATAATACCCAAAACTAGGCTAACGATTCAAAAATCCAACCCTCTTGTTTAACCTTAAATATTTTTTTTATAAAAACTGCTTTTTATTCAAATTTTAAACAAACCATATTGTAATTTCTATTTTCATGACTATTTGTAATGCAAACATTTTTTTTCCAAAAATTGTTACAAGCATATGTAATTTGTAAGATCTATATTGCGACTTGCATAATTTTGAAAAAGGCAAAAAAACTATGACAACTTACAATTTAATGATAGTCTGCCACAAAAATATTTGTAACTTGAAAAAAATTTACTACAGACGACGACAAAAATAAATTTTTCACTATCTAATACAAAATTTATTTTTATAGTTTAAATTGTTAACAAATTATAAAATTAATATATTTATTATACTTAATTATATAAAATAAACTAAATTAAATATATTTTTTTAAAATTGAAATTACCTGAACCTTGAAGATAAGATGAATCCTGTAATATTTGAAATATACCATGTTGAAATATAGGTATACTATTTTTTGTTCATAATGATAATGATGATAGATCTAGTAAATTAACAGAAAACAAGCAAATTATATTATAAATTGAAAAAGATTTTTTTTCACATTGAAAGGATCTTGTGAAGTCGCCCTTGTTGCACTTGCCCAGCGGTTATCCTCTATTTATTCTAAACCCTAAGTAAGAAATAAAAAGCAATCGAAGTATTTGTAACTTGAAAAAAATTACTATAGACAACAAAAATAAATTTTCCACCATGTAATGCAAAAATTATAATTATAATTTAAATAGTTAATAAATTATAAAATTAATAAATTTATTATAATTAATCATATCATATAAACTAAATTAAATATAGTTTTTTTAAATTGAAATTACATGAACCTTGAAAATATGATGAATCGTGTAATATTTGAAATATACCATGTTGAAATATAGGTATACTATTTTTTGTTTATAATGATAATGATGATAGATCTAGTAAAATAAGAGAAAACGGACCTGGCGGCTCTGTCTGCTATCCTCCATTCTTTCAAAACCCTAAGCAAGAAATAAAAACAAATCGAAACCCTAGATTGAGTATTGAGTAACGTTTCATGTTTACTTTTAAGTATATATAGTGAGATGCAGAGTTGCGTATAAATCGATTGTTTGTGGACCGGGTAGGTGTATTGGCTATTTAAAGAATAGTTAAAGTGGGCTTGAGCCCATAGTGTATTTTTTTTCAGAAACATTATTTCTAAAATAACAATTTAAATATTTTTTAAGACACTTAGCTAAGAGGAATGTTGGATAATACTCAAACCTGGTCTTGTCTAACCCTAAAAATTTTCAACCCACCTAGAATTTAATTAATAATCCGAACTAAAATTCAAAAAAACTAGCCCAAAGATTTGGCCTTCGGGTAAAAAAGAAGAAGTTAATTCTCGGGTTCAACCTGAGACCCTCTATAACTATATATATAAAACTCTCCCCAAATCTATCCTTGAATATCTAATAACTCGTGTTCTTAATTTTATCCTCATCCCTCACCCCTCTCTCATCTCAAAAGAAATATAACCTCTCCAATATGTTTATTTTTTAAAGAATACAATATTTCTATTATGTCTTTTTTTTATGTTTGGGATTTCACTATTATGGAGACAACTAAGTTGTCCATCGGTGCATATAACCAACACAAGGTACAATTTGATTTCTCTATTTATACCTTAATATATTTGATAATTTATTATCTATTTTTTATTCATCATAGAAAAATGATGAAAATCGTGAAAGCTTATTAGTTACAGATTTACAGATTTGTAAGGAAATTTAATATATTGATTATTGTTTCTAACTTCGAGTTTTTGGAAAATTTAATGTTTTTTTTGGATTAACTGCGGATATTTAAGATACCTACGAAGTTTTGATCACTCTATATCTCTTTATGCAGAATGTGGCTTAGTCAAATAAGGTAGTTTATGCTAATACAAGTTCAAGATTTAAATAGTTTAATATACTTAATTTTTTGATTGGTCCTTGTGTTATGTTGTTAGCCAGAAATACCTTAGTGTTTCAAATGGTAGCAAATTACTATGGCATTATAGACTATGATATTCAATCTTTAAGAACATACTATGTGTTATATTGTTCGCTAACTAAGCAGTTTTACGTGGTTTAATAATGAGAAATGCTATTAGTGTTATGTTGTTAAACTGATTGACTACTTATTCGAAAACCTTTGGAATTAAAGTGTATAAATGTGACTTGTACACTTTTATCATATCATATTAGTCTAGGTAATGTTAACCTCAATTAAAGTGGGTTTACTATTATAAAATCATGTTAATAATTTACATATTAACATATACTAAAATTTCAAAATTATTGTTGAATATTTGGTTTTTGTATCAGGAGGATAGTTCTCTTAACCAAGCTTTTTCTGATGCATTAGCGGAAGAGAGTGCACAATTTTGTCACACACCTATACACTAACGCAATATATTGTGTCGTTTATATACATTAGGTCTAAGTCTTTGGATGTCATCTCTTAATATGTTGTATGAATCTTTAAGTTAAATCCAAAAGTTTGATGATAAATTATGTCGCGCATCTGGTTTCCATCTTTTTAGCTCACGCATCAACATGTTTAGGCATTCCACCTAGTTTTGTCTTCAGAGATCTAGACTATACCTCTTCACAGCTTCAATATCCAATGGGTTTAGTCATTCTGCCTAGTCTGTTATCGGAGGTCTGGTCTTCAAATATTTACAAAGTTAGAGGTGTATAATTCTGGCTAAAGAAAAAGGGAAAGAACCAATTACAAATGATCACGGTTCTTCCTAAACTCCATGAAGAGGTATGTATAGCTTTAAAACCAGTTCCACTAATGAATATTGCAAGAGTAGATTGACTAAACCCATTGGAGATTGAAGTGTTAAGAAGTGTACTCTAGACATCCGAAGGCAAAACTAGGTGGAATGCCTAAAAAAGATGGAAACCAGATGTATGTCACAATTTATCATCAATCTTTTGGATTTGACTTAAAGTTTCATCCAACATATTAAGAACATGACATCCAACCTAATGTATATAATGGACACAATATATGTGTTAGTGTATAGGTGTGCGATAAAACAATGCACTCTCTTCCGCTAATGCATCCGAGAAAGCTTGGTTTAAAAAAACTATCCCTCTTAATACAAAATCCAAATATTCAACAATAATTTTGAAATTTTAGTATTTATTGATCTATAAATTATTAACATGATCTTATTATCGTAAACCAGCTTTAATTAAGGTTAACATTACCTGACTAGTCGAGCAAGATATGAAAAAAATGAACATGTCACATCTATACACTTTAGTTCCAAAGGTTTTCGAATGAGTAATCAATCATATTGAACGACATAACGCTAATAACATATTTCATTATTAAACTACGTAAATCTATATAGTTGACTAACAATATAACACAAAGTACATTTTTTTAAGATTGAATATCATAATCTATAATGCAATAGTAACTTGCTAAAATTTGAAACACTAATGTATATCTGGCTGACAACATAACCCAAGGACCAATCGAAAAACAACTATATTAAAATATGTAAATCTTGAACTTGTATAAGCATAAACTACCTGATTTGACTAAGCTACAACACAGAGAGATATAGAGTGATCAAAACTTCGTAGGTACCTTAAAGATTTTCAACTATTTCAAAAAAAAAAAACATTAGATTTTCCAAAAACTCAAACATAGAAGCAATAATCAATATATTAATTTTCCTTACAAATCTGTAACTTTGCAATCGTACGATTACATTTGGGTTCATAATTTTTCTATCATGAATAAATAAATAAATAATAAATTATCAAACATATTAAGGTATAAAAAGAGAAATCAAATATTACCTTGTGTTGATTATATGTACCGATGGACAACTTAGTTATCTACATATGGTAAAATCAATAACATGAAAAAATACCGAAAATAAATGTTGTATTCTTAAAAAAAAAAATTGGAGAGGTTAGATTTCTTTTGAGATGAGAGAGGGAGAGGAGTGAGGATAAAATTAAGAACGAGTAATAGATATTGGAGGATAGATTTCGAGAGAGTTATATAAATATTTTTTATTAAAGAACCGGGTATTGGGGATGAAACCGGAAATTAACTTCTTCTATTTTACCCGAAGGAAAAATCTTTGATCTAGTTTTTTTAAATTTAATGCGAATTATTAATTAAATTCTAGGCAGGTTAAAAATATTTAGGGTTAAACAAGACCGGGTTTGATTTTTGAATGGTCTTTGCTCAACCCTTGTTTTGGGTATTATCCAACATTACTCTTATCTAAGTGTGTTAAAAAAATATTAAAATCGTCACCTAACTTCCTGCAAACAATTCATTATATGCACCATTTGTCTCTCACTATATACATACTAGTAAATATGAAACCTTACTCAATACTCAATTTAGGATTTATATTTGTTTTCATTTCTTGCTTAAGGTTTTGAAAAGATGAAGGATAGTAGAAGAAAGAGAGAGTGGGTTTGTCATTGGATTTGAAGATTGGAGAAGATTTGGTTTCATCAAGCCAAATAATAGTGGTGATGGCAGCTGTAACGTCTTTGTTCACTTTTCTGAGAAAAGTGAACAACGAGGTCACCCCTGTCGTCACCACTATTATTTGTCTTGATGAAACAAAATCTTCTCCAATCGTCAAATCCAATTACAAACCCACTCTCTCTTATGCTATCCTCCATAGTTTCAAAACCCTAAGCAAGAAATGAAAACAAATCTAAATCCTAAATTGAGTATTGAGTAAGGTTTCCTGTTACTATTATGTATATATAGTGAGAGACTGAGAAAGCCTTAGGTGACAATTTTAATAATTTTTAACACACTTAGTTAAGAGTAATGTTTGATAATACCCAAAACTAGGCTAAGGATTCAAAAATCCAACCCTCTTGTTTAACCTTAAATATTTTTTTTATAAAAACTGTTTTTTATTCAAATTTTAAACAAACCATATTGTAATTTCTATTTGCATGACTATTTGTAATGTAAACATTTTTTTTCCAAAAATTGTTACAAGCATATGTAATTTGTAAGATCTATATTGCAACTTGCATAATTTTGAAAAAGGCAAAAAAAAAACCATGACACTTACAATTTAATGATTGTCTGCCACAAAAATATTTGTAACTTGAAAAAAAATTACTACAAACGACGACAAAAATAAATTTTCCACTATCTAATACAAAATTTATAATTATAATTTAAATTGTTAACAAATTATTAAATTAATATATTTATTATACTTAATTATATAAAATAAACTAAATTAAATATATTTTTTTAAAATTAAAATTACCTGAACCTTGAAGATAAGATGAATCATGTAATATTTGAAATATACCATGTTGAAATATAGGTATACTATTTTTTGTTTATAATGATAATGATGATAGATCTAGTAAATTAACAGAAAACAAACAAATTATATTAAAAATTGAAAAAGATTTTTTTTCACATTGAAAGGATCTTGTGAAGTCGTCCTTGTTGCACTTGCCCAGCGGCTATCCTCTATTTATTCTAAACCCTAAGTAAGAAATAAAAAGAAATCGAAGTACTTGTAACTTGAAAAAAAATTACTATAGACAACAAAAATAAATTTTCCACCATATAATGCAAAATTTATAATTATAATTTAAATAGTTAATAAATTATAAAATTAATAAATTTATTATAATTAATCATATCATATAAACTAAATTAAATATAGTTTTTTAAAATTGAAATTACATGAACCTTGAAGATATGATGAATCGTGTAATATTTGAAATACACCATGTTGAAATATAGGTATACTATTTTTTGTTTATAATGATAATGATGACAGATCTAGAAAAATAAGAGAAAACGGACCTGGCGGCTCTGTCTGCTAGCCTCCATTCTTTCAAAACCCTAAGCAAGTAATAAAAACAAATGGAAACCCTAGATTGAGTATTGAGTAACATTTCATGTTTACTTTTAAGTATATATAGTGAGATGCAGAGTGCGTATAAATCCATTTTTGTGGACCGGGTAGGTGCATTGGCTGTTTAAAGAATAGTTAAAGTGGTCTTTAGCCCATAGTGTTTTTTTTTCAAAAACATTATTTCTAAAATAACAACTTAAATATTTTTAAGACACTTAGCTAAGAGGAATGTTGGATAATAATCAAACCTGGTCTTGTCTAACCCTAAAAATTTTTAACCCACCTAGAATTTAATTAATAATCCAGACTAAAATTCAAAAAAAACTAGCCCAAAGATTTGGCCTTCGGGTTAAAAAGAAGAAGTTAATTCTCGGGTTCAACCCGAGACCCTATAACTAAATATATATATATATATATATATATATATATATATATATATATATAACTCTCGCCAAAGCTATCCTTGAATATCTGATTACTCTTGTTCTTAATTTTATCATCATTCCTCACCCCTCTCTCATCTCAAAAGAAATATAACCTCTCCAATCTATTTATTTTTTAAAGAATAAAATATTTCTATTATGTTACAATATTTCTATTATGTCTTTTTTTTATGTTTGGGATTTCACTATTATGGAGACAACTAAGTTGTCCATCGGTGAATATAACCAACACAAGGTACTATTTGATTTCTCTATTTATACCTTAATATATTTGATAATTTATTATCTATTTTTTTATTCATCATAGAAAAATGATGAACACAAATGAAATCGTGAAAGCTTATTAGTTGCGGATTTACAGATTTGTAAGGAAATTTAATATATTGATTATTGTTTCTAACTTCGAGTTTTTGGAAAATTTAATGTTTTTTTTGGATTAATTGCAGATATTTAAGATACCTACGAAGTTTTGATCACTCTATATCTCTTTATGCAGAATGTGGCTTAGTCAAATAAGGTAGTTTATGCTAATACAAGTTCAAGATTTAAATAGTTTAATATACTTAATTTTTTGATTGTTCCTTGTGTTATGTTGTTAGCCGGAAATACCTTAGTGTTTAAAATGGTAGCAAATTACTATGGCATTATAGACTATAATATTCAATCTTTAAAAATATACTATGTGTTATATTGTTTGCTAACTAAGCAGTTTTACGTGGTTTAATAATGAGAAATGCTATTAGTGTTATGTTGTTAAACTGATTGACTACTTATTCGAAAAACTTTGGAATTAAAGTGTATAAATGTGACTTGTACACTTTTATCATATCATATTAGTCTAGGTAATGTTAACCTCAATTAAAGTTGGTTACTATTATAAAATCATGTTAATAATTTACATATCAACATATACTGAAATTTCAAAATTATTGTTGAATATTTGGTTTTTGTATCAGGAGGATAGTTTTTTTAACCAAGCTTTTTCTGATGCATTAGCGGAAGAGAGTGCACAATTTTGTCGCACACCTATACACTAACGCATATATTGTGTCCTTTATATACATTAGGTCTAAGTCTTTGGATGTCATTTCTTAATATGTTGGATGAATCTTTAAGTTAAATCCAAAAGTTTGATGATAAATTGTGTCGCGCATCTGGTTTCCATCTTTTTAGCTCACGCTTCAACATGTTTAGGCATTCCACCTAGTTTTGTCTTCAGAGATCTAGACTATACCTCTTCAGGTCTGGTTTTCAAATATTTACAAACTGAGAGGTGTATAATTCTGGCTAAAGAAAAAGGGAAAGAACCAATTACAAATGATCACGGTTCTTCCTAAACTCCACGAAGAGGTATGTATAGCTTTAAAACCGGTTCCCTAGTGTAGGTCGTGTCACTAATGAATATTGCAAGAGTAGATTGACTAAACCCATTGGAGATTGAAGTTGTTAAGAAGTGTACTCTAGACATCCGAAGACAAAACTAGGTGGAATGCCTAAACATGTTATAAAGTGAGCTAAAAAGATGGAAACCAGATGTATGACACAATTTATCATCAAACTTTTGGATTTAACTTAAAGTTTCATCCAACATATTAAGAACATGACATCCAACCTAATGTATATAATGGACACAATATATGTGTTAGTGTATAGGTGTGCAATAAAACTATGCACTCTTTTCCGCTAATGCATCCGAGAAAGCTTGGTTCAAAAAAACTATCCCTCTTAATACAAAATCCAAATATTCAACAATAATTTTGAAATTTTAGTATTTATTGATCTATAAATTATTAACATGATCTTATTATAGTAAACCAGCTTTAATTGAGGTTAACATTACCTGACTAGTCGAGCAAGATAAGAAAAAAATGTACATGTCACATCTATACACTTTAGTTCCAAAAGTTTTCGAATGAATAATCAATCATATTGAACGACATAAAGCTAATAACATTTTTCATTATTAAACCACGTAAATCTGTATAGTTGACTAACAATATAACACAAAGTATATTTTTTTTAAGATTGAATATCATAATCTATAATGCAATAGTAACTTGCTAAAATTTGAAACACTAATGTATATCTGGCTGACAACATAACGCAAGGACCAATCAAAAAACAACTATATTAAAATATGTAAATCTTGAACTTGTGTAAGCATAAACTACCTGATTTGACTAAGCTACAAGACAGAGAGATATAGAGTGATCAAAACATCGTAGGTACCTTAAAGATTTGCAACTATTTCAAAAAAAACATTAGATTTTCCAAAAACTCAAACATAGAAGCAATAATCAATATATTAAATTTCCTTACAAATCTGTAAATTTGCAATCGTACGATTACATTTGGGTTCATAATTTTTCTATGATGAATAAATAAATAAATAATAAATTATCAAACATATTAAGGTATAAAAAGAGAAATCAAATATTACCTTGTGTTGATTATATGTACCGATGGACAACTTAGTTATCTACATGATGGCAAAATCAATAACATAAAAAAAATACCGAAAATAAATGTTGTATTCTTAAAAAAATAAATAAATTGGAGAGGCTAGATTTCTTTTGAGATGAGAGAGGGAGAGGAGTGAGGATAAAATTAAGAACGAGTAATAGATACTGGAGGATAGATTTCGAGAGAGTTATATATATATTTTTTGTTAAAGAACCGGGTCTTCGGGATGAACCCGGAAATTGACTTCTTCTATTTTACCCGAAGGCCAAATCTTTGATCTAGTTTTTTTAAATTTAATACGGATTATTAATTAAACTCTAGGCAGGTTAAAAATATTTAGGGTTCGGGTTTGATTTTTGAATGGTCTTTGCTCAGCCCTAGTTTTGGGTATTATCCAACATTACTCTTATGTTTAAAAAATATTAAAATCGTCACCTAACTTCCTGCAAACAATTCATTATATGCACCATTTGTCTCTCACTATATACATACTAGTAAATATGAAACCTTACTCAATACTCAATTTAGGATTTAGATTTGTTTTCATTTCTTGCTTAAGGTTTTGAAAAGATGGAGGATAGTAGAAGAAAGAGAGAGTGGTTTGTCATTGGATTTGAAGATTGGAGAAGATTTGGTTTCATTAAGCCAAATAATAGTGGTGATGGCAGCGGTAACGTCTTTGTTCACTTTTCTGATATTAGAAAAGTGAACAACGAGGTCACCCCTGTTGTCACCACTATTATTTGTCTTGATGAAACAAAATCTTCTCCAATCGTCAAATCCAATTACAAACCCACTCTCTCTTATGCTATCCTCCAGAGTTTCAAAACCCTAAGCAAGAAATGAAAACAAATCTAAATCCTAAATTGAGTATTGAGTAAGGTTTCATGTTACTATTATGTATATATAGTGAGAGACTGAGGATGCGTTAGGTGACAATTTTAATATTTTTTAACACACTTAGTTAAGAGTAATGTTGGATAATACCCAAAACTAGGCTAACGATTCAAAAATCCAACCCTCTTGTTTAACCTTAAATATTTTTTTTTATAAAAACTGCTTTTTATTCAAATTTTAAACAAACCATATTGTAAATTCTATTTGCATGACTATTTGTAATGTAAACATTTTTTTTCCAAAAATTG
The DNA here is from genome assembly GCA_029959085.1 of Nemophila menziesii. NCBI lineage: Eukaryota > Viridiplantae > Streptophyta > Magnoliopsida > Boraginales > Hydrophyllaceae > Nemophila > Nemophila menziesii. Next base: position 3,074,799 of record JARWIR010000044.1, read on the forward strand.
TTACAAGCATATGTAATTTGTAATATCTATTTTCCAACTTGCATAATTTTGAAAAAGGCAAAAAAACTATGACAACTTACAATTTAATGATTGTCTGCAACAAAAATATTTGTAACTTGAAAAAAAATTACTACAGACGAAGACAAAAATAAATTTTCCACTATCTAATACAAAATTTATATTTATAATTTAAATTGTTAACAAATTATAAAATTAATATATTTATTATAATTAATTATATAAAATAAACTAAATTAAATATATTTTTTTAAAATTGAAATTACCTGAACCTTGAAGATAAAATGAATCCTGTAATATTTGAAATATATCATGTTGAAATATAGGTATACTATTTTTTGTTTATAATAATAATGATGATAGATCTAGTAAATTAACAGAAAACAAACAAGTTATATTAAAAATTGAAAAAGATTTTTTTTCACATTGAAAGGATCTTGTGAAGTCCCCTTGTTGTACTTGCCCAGCGGCTATCCTCTATTTGTTTTAAACCCTAAGTAAGAAATAAAAAGAAATCAAAGTATTTGTAACTTGAAAAAAAAATTACTATAGACAACAAAAATAAATTTTCCACCATCTAAAGCAAAATTTATAATTATAATTTAAATAGTTAATAAATTATAAAATTAATAATTATTACAATTAATCATATCATATAAACTAAATTAAATATAGTTTTTCAAAATTGAAATTACATGAACCTTGAAGATATGATGAATCGTGTAATATTTGAAATCTACCATGTTGAAATATAGGTATACTATTTTTTGTTTATAATGATAATGATGACAGATCTAATAAAATAAGAGAAAACGGACCTGGCGGCTCTGTCTGCTATCCTCCATTCTTTCAAAACCCTAAGCAAGAAATAAAAACAAATCAAAACCCAAGATTGAGTATTGAGTAACGTTTCATGTTTACTTTTAAGTATATATAGTGAGATGCAGAGTGCATATAAATCCATTGTTTGTGGACCGGGTAGGTGTATTGGTTGTTTAAAGAATAGTTAAAGTGGGCTTTAGCCCATAGTGTTTTTTTTTCCAAAAATATTATTTCTAAAATAACAATTTAAATATTTTTTAAGACACTTAGCTAAGAGGAATGTTGGATAATACTCAAACCTGGTCTTGTCTAACCCTAAAAATTTTCAACCCACCTTGAATTTAATTAATAATCCGCACTAAAATTCAAAAAAACTAGCCCAGAGATTTGGCCTTCGGGTTAAAAAGAAGAAGTTAATTCTCTGTTTCAACCCGAGACCCTATAACTAAATATATATATATATATATATATATATAAAACTCTCCCTAAATCTATCCTTGAATATCTGATTACTCTTGTTCTTAATTTTATCCTTGTTCCTCACACCTCTCTCATCTCAAAAGAAATATAACCTCTCCAATCTATTTATTTTTTAAAGAATACAATATTTCTATTATGTCTTTTTTTTATGTTTGGGATTTCACTATTATGGAGATAACTAAGTTGTCCATCGGTGAATATAACCAACACAAGGTACTATTTGATTTCTCTATTTATACCTTAATATATTTGATAATTTATTATCTATTTTTTTATTCATCATAGAAAAATGATGAACACAAATGAAATCGTGAAAGCTTATTAGTTGCAGATTTACACATTTGTAAGGAAAATTAATATATTGATTATTGTTTCTAACTTAGAGTTTTTGGAAAATTTAATGTTTTTTTGGATTAATTGCAGATATTTAAGATACCTACGAAGTTTTGATCACTCATCTCTTTATGCAGAATGTGGCTTAGTCAAATAAGGTAGTTTACGCTAATACAAGTTCAAGATTTAAATAGTTTAATACACTTAATTTTTTGATTGGTCCTTGTGTTATGTTGTTAGCCAGAAATACCTTAGTGTTTCAAATGGTAGCAAATTACTATGGCATTATAGACTATGATATTCAATCTTTAAAAATATACTATGTGTTATATTGTTCGCTAACTAAGCAGTTTTACGTGGTTTAATAATGAGAAATGCTATTAGTGTTATGTTGTTAAACTGATTGACTACTTATTCGAAAACCTTTGGAATTAAAGTGTATAAATGTGACTTGTACACTTTTATCATATCATATTAGTCTAGGTAATGTTAACCTCAATTAAAGTTGGTTACTATTATAAAATCACGTTAATAATTTACATATCAACATATACTAAAATTTCAAAATTATTGTTGAATATTTGGTTTTTGTATCAGGAGGATAGTTGTTTAACCAAGCTTTTTCTGATGCATTAGCGGAAGAGAGTGCACAATTTTGTCGCACACCTATACACTAACGCATATATTGTGTCCTTTATATACATTAGGTCTAAGTCTTTGGATGTCATTTCTTAATATGTTGGATGAATCTTTAAGTTAAATCCAAAAGTTTGATGATAAATTGTGTCGCGCATCTGGTTTCCATCTTTTTAGCTCATGCTTCAACATGTTTAGGCATTCCACCTAGTTTTGTCTTCAGAGATCTAGACTATACCTCTTCACAGCTTCAATATCCAATGGGTTTAGTCATTTTGCCTAGTCTGTTATCGGAGGTCTGGTCTTCAAATATTTACAAAGGGAGAGGTGTATAATTCTGGCTAAAGAAAAAGGGAAAGAACCAATTACAAATGATCACAGAAACTCCACGAAGAGGTATGTATAGCTTTAAAACTGGTTCCCTAGTGTGGGTCGTGTCACTAATGAATATTGCAAGAGTAGATTGACTAAACCCATTGGAGATTGAAGTTGTTAAGAAGTGTACTCTAGACATCCGAAGACAAAACTAGGTGGAATGCCTAAACATGTTATAAAGTGAGCTAAAAAGATGGAAACCAGATGTATGACACAATTTATCATCAAACTTTTGGATTTAACTTAAAGTTTCGTCCAACATATTAAGAACATGACATCCAACCTAATGTATATAATGGACACAATATATGTGTCAGTGTATAGGTGTGCGAGAAAACTATGCACTCTCTTCCGCTAATGCATCCGAGAAAGCTTGGTTCAAAAAAACTATCCCTCTTAATACAATATCCAAATATTCAACAATAATTTTGAAATTTTAGTATTTATTGATCTATAAATTATTAACATGATTTATTATAGTAAACCAGCTTTAATTGAGGTTAACATTACCTGACTAGTCGAGCAAGATAAGAAAAAAATGTACATGTCACATTTATACACTTTAGTTCCAAAGGTTTTCGAATGAGTAATCAATCATATTGAACGACATAAAGCTAATAACATTTCTCATTATTAAACCACGTAAATCTGTATAGTTGACTAACAATATAACACAAAGTACATTTTTTTAAGATTGAATATCATAATCTATAATGCAATAGTAACTTGCTAAAATTTGAAACGCTAATATATATCTGGCTGACAACATAACGCAAGGACCAATCAAAAAACAACTATATTAAAATATGTAAATCTTGAACTTGTATAAGCATAAACTACCTGATTTGACAAAGCTACAACACAGAGAGATATAGAGTGATCAAAATTTCGTAGGTACCTTAATGATTTGCAACTATTTCAAAAAAAAAACATTAGATTTTCCAAAAACTCAAACATAGAAGCAATAATCAATATATTAAATTTCCTTACAAATCTGTACGATTACATTTGAGTTCATAATTTTTCTATGATGAATAAATAAATAAATAATAAATTATCAAACTTATTAAGGTATAAATAAATAAATAAAATATTACCTTGTGTTGATTATATGTACCGATGGACAACTTAGTTATCTACATGATGGTAAAATCAATAACATAAAAAAATACTGAAAAAAATTTTGTATTCTTAAAAAAAAAAAAAAATTGGAGAGGCTAGATTTCTTTTGAGATGAGAGAGGGAGAGGAGTGAGGATAAAATTAAGAACGAGTAATAGATATTGGAGGATAGATTTCGAGAGAGTTATATATATATTTTTTGTTAAAGAACCGGGTCTTGGGGATGAACCCGGAAATTGACTTCTTCTATTTTATCCGAAGGCCAAATCTTGGATCTAGTTTTTTTAAATTTAATGCGGATTATTAATTAAATTCTAGGCAGGTTAAAAGTATTTAGGGTTAAACAAGACCGGGTTTGATTTTTGAATGGTCTTTGCCCAGCCCTTGTTTTGGGTATTATCCAACATTACTCTTATCTAAGTGTGTTAAAAAAATATTAAAATCGTCACCTAACTTCCTGCAAACAATTAATTATATGCACCATTTGTCTCTCACTATATACATACTAGTAAATATGAAACCTTACTCAATACTCAATTTAGGATTTAGATTTGTTTTCATTTCTTGCTTAAGGTTTTGAAAAGATGGAGGATAGTAGAAGAAAGAGAGAGTGGGTTTGTCATTGGATTTGAAGATTGGAGAAGATTTTGTTTCATCAAGCTAAATAATAGTGGTGATGGCAGCGGTAACGTCTTTGTTCACTTTTCTGATATAAGAACCTGATTGTTCGAGGTCACCCCTGTCGTCACCACTATTATTTGTCTTGATGAAACAAAATCTTCTCCAATCGTCAAATCCACTTACAAACCCACTCTCTCTTATGCTATCCTCCAGAGTTTCAAAACCCTAAGTAAGAAATGAAAACAAATCTAAATCATAAATTAAGTATTGAGTAAGGTTTCCTGTTACTATTATGTATATATAGTGAGAGACTGGGAATGCATTAGGTGACAATTTTAATATTTTTTAACACACTTAGTTAAGAGTAATGTTGGATAATACCCAAAACTAGGCTAACGATTCAAAAATCCAACCCTCTTGATTAACCTTAAATATTTTTTTTATAAAAACTGCTTTTTATTTAAATTTTGAACAAACCATATTGTAATTTCTAATTGCATGACTATTTGTAATGCAAACATTTTTTTTCCAAAAATTGTTACAAGCATATGTAATTTGTAAGATCTATATTGCAACTTGCATAATTTTGAAAAAGGCAAAAAAAACAATGACAACTTACAATTTAATGATTGTCTGCCACAAAAATATTTGTAACTTGAAAAAAAATTACTACAGACGACGACAAAAATAAATTTTCCACTATGTAATACAAAATTTATATTTATAATTTAAATGGTTAACAAATTATAAAATTAATATATTTATTATACTTAATTATATAAAATAAACTAAATTAAATATATTTTTTAAAAATTGAAATTACCTGAACCTTGAAGATAAGATGAATCCAGTAATATTTGAAATATACCATGTTGAAATATAGGTATACTATTTTTTGTTCATAATGATAATGATGATAGATCTAGTAAATTAACAGAAAACAAACAAATTATATTAAAAATTGAAAAAGATTTTTTTTTCACATTGAAAGAATCTTGTGAAGTCGCCCTTGTTGCACTTACGCGGCTATCCTCTATTTATTCTAAACCCTAAGTAAGAAATAAAAAGAAATCGAAGTATTTGTAACTTGAAAAAAAAATTACTATAGACAACATAAATAAATTTTCCACCATCTAATGCAAAATTTATAATTATAATTTAAATAATTAATAAATCATAAAATTAATAAATTTATTTTAATTAATCATATCATATAAACTAAATTAAATATAGTTTTTTAAAATTGAAATTACATGAACCTTGAAGATATGATGAATCATGTAATATTTGAAATATACCATGTTGAAATATAGGTATATTTTTTGTTTATAATGATAATGATGACAGATCTAGTAAAATAATAGAAAACGGACCTGGCGGCTCTGTCTGCTATCCTCCATTCTTTCAAAACCCTAAGCAAGAAATAAAAACAAATCGAAACCCTAGATTGAGTATTGAGTAACGTTTCATGTTTACTTTTAAGTATATATATAGTGAGATGCAGAGTGCGTATAAATCGATTGTTTGTGGACCGGGTAGGTGTATTGGCTGTTTAAAGAATAGTTAAAGTGGGGTTTAGCCCATAGTGTTTTTTTTTTCAAAAACATTATTTCTAAAATAACAATTTAAATATTTTTTAAGACACTTAGCTAAGAGTAATGTTGGATAATACTCAAACTTGGTCTTGTCTAACCCTAAAAAATTTCAACCCACCTAGAATTTAATTAATAATCCGGACTAAAATTCCAAAAAACTAGCCCAAAGATTTGGCCTTCGGGTAAAAAAGAAGAAGTTAATTCTCGGGTTCAACCCGAGGCCCTCTATAACTAAATATATATATATATATATATATATATATATATATATATATATATATAACTCCCCAAATCTATCCTTGAATATCTAATTACTCTTGTTCTTAATTTTATCCTCATTCCTCACCCCTCTCTCATCTCAAAAGAAATATAACCTCTCCAATCTTTTTATTTTTTAAAGAATACAATATTTCTATTATGTCTTTTTTTTATGTTTGGGATTTCACTATTATAGAGACAACTAAGTTGTTCATCGGTGCATACAACCAACACAAGGTACTATTTGATTTCTCTATTTATACCTTAATATATTTGATAATTTATTATCTATTTTTTTATTCATCATAGAAAAATGATGAACACAAATGAAATCGTGAAAGCTTATTAGCTGCAGATTTACAGATTTGTAAGGAAATTTTTATATATTGATTATTGTTTCTAACTTCGAGTTTTTGGAAAAGTTGATGTTTTTTTTGGATTAATTGTAGATATTTAAGGTACCGACGAAGTTTTGATCACTCTATATATCTTTATGCAGAATGTGGCTTAGTCAAATAAGTTAGTTTATGCTAATACAAGTTCAAGATTTAAATAGTTTAATATACTTAATTTTTTGATTGGTCCTTGTGTTATGTTGTTAGCCAGGAATACCTTAGTGTTTCAAATGGTAGCAAATTACTATGGCATTATAGACTATGATATTCAATATTTAAAATTATACTATGTGTTATATTGTTCGCTAAGTAAGCAGTTTTACGTGGTTTAATAATGGGAAATGCTATTAGTGTTATGTTGTTAAACTGATTGACTGCTTATTCAAAAACCTTTGGAATTAAAGTGTATAAATGTGACTTCTACACTTTTATCATATCATATTAGTCTAGGTAATGTTAACCTCAATTAAAGCTGGTTTACTATAATAAGATCATGTTAATAATTTATAGATCAATAAATACTAAAATTTCAAAATTATTGTTGAATATTTGGATTTTGTATTTAGAGGGATAGTTTTTTTGAACCAAGCTTTCTCGGATGCATTAACGGAAGAGAGTGCACAATTTTGTCGCACCCCTATACACTTACGCATATATTGTGTCCTTTATATACATTAGGTCTAAGTCTTTGGATGTCATTTCTTAATATGTTTGATGAATCTTTAAGTTAAATCCAAAAGTTTGATGATAAATTGTGTCGCGCATCTGGTTTCAATCTTTTTAGCTCACGCTTCAACATGTTTAGGCATTCCACCTAGTTTTGTCTTCAAAGATCTAGACTATACCTCTTCACAGCTTCAATATCCAATGGGTTTAGTCATTCTGCCTAGTCTGTTATCGGAGGTCTGGTCTTCAAATATTTACAAAGTGAGAGGTGTATAATTCTGGCTAAAGAAAAAGGGAAAGAACCAATTACAAATGATCACGGTTCTTCCTAAACTCCACGAAGAGGTATGTATAGCTTTAAAACCGGTTCCCTAGTGTGGGTCGTGTCACTAATGAATATTGCAAGAGTAGATTGACTAAACCCATTGGAGATTGAAGTTGTTAAGAAGTGTACTCTAGACATCCGAAGACAAAACTAGGTGGAATGCCTAAACATGTTATAAAGTGAGCTAAAAAGATGGAAACCAGATGTATGACGCAATTTATCATCAAACTTTTGGATTTAACTTAAAGTTTCATCCAACATATTAAGAACATGACATCCAACCCAATGTATATAATGGACAAAATATATGTGTTAGTGTATACGTGTGCGATAAAACTATGCACTCTCTTCCGCTAATGCATCCGAGAAAGCTTGGTTCAAAAAAACTATCCCTCTTAATACAAAATCCAAATATTCAACAATAATTTTGAAATTTTAGTATTTATTGATCTATAAATTATTAACATGATCTTATTATAGTAAACCAGCTTTAATTGAGGTTAACATTACCTGTCGAGCAAGATATAAAAAAAATGTACATGTCACATCTATACACTTTAGTTCCAAAGGTTTTCGAATGAGTAATCAATCATATTGAACGACATAACGCTAATAACATTTTTCATTATTGAACCACGTAAATCTGTATAATTGACTAACAATATAACACAAAGTACATTTTTTTAAGATTGAATATCATAATCTATAATGCAATGGTAACTTGCTAAAATTTGAACACTAATGTATATCTGGCTGACAACATAACGCAAGGACTAATCGAAAAACAACTATATTAAAATATGTAAATCTTGAACTTGTATAAGCATAAACTACCTGATTTGACTAAGCTACGACACAGAGAGATATAGAGTGATCAAAACTTCATAGGTACCTTAAAGATTTGCAACTATTTCAAAAAAAAAACATTAGATTTTCCAAAAATTCAAACATAGAAGCAATAATCAATATATTAAATTTCCTTACAAATCTGTAAATTTGCAATCGTACGATTACATTTGGGTTCATGATTTTTCTATGATGAATAAATAAATATATAATAAATTATCAAACATATTAAGGTATAAAAAGATAAATCAAATATTACCTTGTGTTGATTATATGTACCGATGGACAACTTAGTTATCTACATGATGGTAAAATCAATAACATAAAAAAATACCGAAAATAAATGTTGTATTCTTAAAAAAATAAATAAATTGGAGAGGCTAGATTTCTTTTGAGATGAGAGAGGGAGAGGAGTGAGGATAAAATTAAGAACGAGTAATAGATATTGGAGGATAGATTTCGAGAGAGTTATATATATATTTTTTGTTAAAGAACCGGGTCTTGGGGATGAACCCGGAAATTGACTTCTTCTATTTTACCCGAAGGCCAAATCTTTGATCTAGTTTTTTTAAATTTAATGCGGATTATTAATTAAATTCTAGGCAGGTTAAAAATATTTACGGCGGGTTTGATTTTTGAATGGTCTTTGCTCAGACCTTGTTTTGGGTATTATCCAACATTACTCTTATCTTATCTAAGTGTGTTAAAAAAATATTAAAATAGTCACCTAACTTCCTGCAGACAATTCATTATATGCACCATTTGTCTCTCACTATATACATACTAGTAAATATGAAACCTTACTCAATACTCAATTTAGGATTTAGATTTGTTTTCATTTCTTGCTTAAGGTTTTGAAAAGATGGAGGATAGTAGGAGAGAGAGAGAGTGGGTTTGTCATTGGATTTGAAGATTGGAGAAGATTTGGTTTCATCAAGCCAAATAATAGTGGTGATGGCAGCGGTAACGTCTTTGTTCACTTTTCTGATATCAGAACCTGATTGATTGTTCTGATATCAGAAAAGTGAACAACGAGGTCACCCCTGTCGTCACCACTATTATTTGTCTTGATGAAACAAAATCTTCTCCAATAGTCAAATCCAATTACAAACCCACTCTCTCTTATGCTATCCTCCAGAGTTTCAAAACCCTAAGCAAGAAATGAAAGCAAATCTAAATCCTAAATTGAGTATTGAGTAAGGTTTCCTGTCACTATTATTTATATATAGTGAGAGACTGAGGATGCCTTAGGTGACAATTTTAATATTTTTTAACACACTTAGTTAAGAGTAATGTTGGATAATACCCAAAACTAGGCTAACGGTTCAAAAATTCAACCCTCTTGTTTAACCTTAAATATTTTTTTTTATAAAAACTGCTTTTTATTCAAATTTTAAACAAACCATATTGTAATTTCTATTTGCATGACTATTTGTAATGTAAACATTTTTTTTCCAAAAATTGTTATAAGCATATGTAATTTGTAATATCTATTTTCCAACTTACATAATTTTGAAAAAGGCAAAAAAACTATGACAACTTACAATTTAATAATTGTCTGCCACAAAAATATTTGTAACTTGAAAAAAAATTACTACGGACGACGACAAAAATAAATTTTCCACTATCTAACACAAAATTTATATTTATAATTTAAATTGTTAACAAATTATAAAATTAATATATTTATTATACTTAATTATATAAAATAAACTAAATTAAATATATTTTTTTAAAATTGAAATTACCTGAACCTTGAAGATAAGATGAATTCTGTAATATTTGAAATATACCATGTTGAAATATAGGTATACTATTTTTTGTTCATAATGATAATGATGATAGATCTAGTAAATTAACAGAAAACAAACAAATTATATTAAAAATTGAAAAAGATTTTTTTTCACATTGAAAGGATCTTGTGCAGTCGCCCTTGTTGCACTTGCATAGCGGGTTATCCTCTATTTATTCTAAACCCTAAGTAAGAAATAAAAAGAAATCGAAGTATTTGTAACTTGAAAAATAAATTACTATAGACAACAAAAATAAATTTTCCACCATGTAATGCAAAAATTATAATTATAATTTAAATAGTTAATAAATTATAAAATTAATAAATTTATTATAATTAATCATATCATATAAACTAAATTAAATATATTTTTTTAAAATTGAAATTACATGAACCTTGAAAATATGATTAATCGTGTAATATTTGAAATATACCATGTTGAAATATAGGTATACTATTTTTTGTTTATAATGATAATGATGACAGATCTAGTAAAATAAGAGAAAACGGACCTGGCGGCTCTGTCAGCTATCCTCCATTCTTTCAAAACCCTAAGCAAGAAATAAAAACAAATCGAAACCCTAGATTTAGTATTGAGTAACGTTTCATGTTTACTTTTAAGTATATATAGTGAGATGCAGAGTTGCGTATAAATCGATTGTTTGTGGACCGGGTAGGTGTATTGGCTATTTAAAGAATAGTTAAAGTGGGCTTGAGCCCATAGTGTTTTTTTTTTCAGAAACATTATTTCTAAAATAACAATTTAAATATTTTTTAAGACACTTAGCTAAGAGGAATGTTGGATAATACTCAAACCTGGTCTTGTCTAACCCTAAAAATTTTCAACCCACCTAGAATTTAATTAATAATCTGAACTAAAATTCAAAAAAACTAGCCCAAAGATTTGGCCTTCGGGTAAAAAAGAAGAAGTTAATTCTCGGGTTCAACCTGAGACCCTCTATAACTATATATATAAAACTCTCCCCAAATCTATCCTTGAATATCTAATAACTCGTGTTCTTAATTTTATCCTCATCCCTCACCCCTCTCTCATCTCAAAAGAAATATAACCTCTCCAATATATTTATTTTTTAAAGAATACAATATTTCTATTATGTCTTTTTTTTATGTTTGGGATTTCACTATTATGGAGACAACTAAGTTGTCCATCGGTGCATATAACCAACACAAGGTACAATTTGATTTCTCTATTTATACCTTAATATATTTGATAATTTATTATCTATTTTTTTATTCATCATAGAAAAATGATGAAAATCGTGAAAGCTTATTAGTTACAGATTTACAGATTTGTAAGGAAATTTAATATATTGATTATTGTTTCTAACTTCGAGTTTTTGGAAACTTTAATGTTTTTTTTGGATTAACTGCGGATATTTAAGATACCTACGAAGTTTTGATCACTCTATATCTCTTTATGCAGAATGTGGCTTAGTCAAATAAGGTAGTTTATGCTAATACAAGTTCAAGATTTAAATAGTTTAATATACTTAATTTTTTGATTGGTCCTTGTGTTATGTTGTTAGCCAGAAATACCTTAGTGTTTCAAATGGTAGCAAATTACTATGGCAATATAGACTATGATATTCAATCTTTAAGAACATACTATGTGTTATATTGTTCGCTAACTAAGCAGTTTTACGTGGTTTAATAATGAGAAATGCTATTAGTGTTATGTTGTTAAACTGATTGACTACTTATTCGAAAACCTTTGGAATTAAAGTGTATAAATGTGACTTGTACACTTTTATCATATCATATTAGTCTAGGTAATGTTAACCTCAATTAAAGTGGGTTTACTATTATAAACTCATGTTAATAATTTACATATCAACATATACTAAAATTTCAAAATTATTGTTGAATATTTGGTTTTTGTATCAGGAGGAGAGTTCTCTTAGCCAAGCTTTTTCTGATGCATTAGCGGAAGAGAGTGCACAATTTTGTCACACACCTATACACTAACGCAATATATTGTGTCCTTTATATTCATTAGGTCTAAGTCTTTGGATGTCATTTCTTAATATGTTGTATGAATCTTTAAGTTAAATCCAAAAGTTTGATGATAAATTGTGTCGCGCATCTGGTTTCCATCTTTTTAGTTCACGCATCAACATGTTTAGGCATTCCAACTAGTTTTGTCTTCAGAGATCTAGACTATACCTCTTCACAGCTTCAATATCCAATGGGTTTAGTCATTCTGCCTAGTCTGTTATCGGAGGTCTGGTCTTCAAATATTTACAAAGTTAGAGGTGTATAATTCTGGCTAAAGAAAAAGGGAAAGAACCAATTACAAATGATCACGGTTCTTCCTAAACTCCATGAAGAGGTATGTATAGCTTTAAAACCAGTTCCACTAATGAATATTGCAAGAGTAGATTGACTAAACCCATTGGAGATTGAAGTGTTAAGAAGTGTACTCTAGACATCCGAAGGCAAAACTAGGTGGAATGCCTAAAAAAGATGGAAACCAGATGTATGTCACAATTTATCATCAAACTTTTGGATTTGACTTAAAGTTTCATCCAACATATTAAGAACATGACATCCAACCTAATGTATATAATGGACACAATATATGTGTTAGTGTATAGGTGTGCGATAAAACAATGCACTCTTTTCCGCTAATGCATCCGAGAAAGCTTGGTTTAAAAAAACTATCCCTCTTAATACAAAATCCAAATATTCAACAATAATTTTGAAATTTTAGTATTTATTGATCTATAAATTATTAACATGATCTTATTATCGTAAACCAGCTTTAATTAAGGTTAACATTACCTGACTAGTCGAGCAAGATATGAAAAAAATGAACATGTCACATCTATACACTTTAGTTCCAAAGGTTTTCGAATGAGTAATCAATCATATTGAACGACATAACGCTAACAACATATTTCATTATTAAACTACGTAAATCTATATAGTTGACTAACAATATAACACAAAGTACATTTTTTTAAGATTGAATATCATAATCTATAATGCAATAGTAACTTGCTAAAATTTGAAACACTAATGTATATCTGGCTGACAACATAACCCAAGGACCAATCGAAAAACAACTATATTAAAATATGTAAATCTTGAACTTGTATAAGCATAAACTACCTGATTTGACTAAGCAACAACACAGAGAGATATAGAGTGATCAAAACTTCGTAGGTACCTTAAAGATTTTCAACTATTTAAAAAAAAAAACATTAGATTTTTCAAAAACTCAAACATAGAAGCAATAATCAATATATTAAATTTCCTTACAAATCTGTAACTTTGCAATCGTACGATTACATTTGGGTTCATAATTTTTCTATCATGAATAAATAAATAAATAATAAATTATCAAGCATATTAAGGTATAAAAAGAGAAATCAAATATTACCTTGTGTTGATTATATGTACCGATGGACAACTTAGTTATCTACATATGGTAAAATCTATAACATGAAAAAATACCGAAAATAAATGTTGTATTCTTAAAAAAAAATTGGAGAGGTTAGATTTCTTTTGAGATGAGAGTGGGAGAGGAGTGAGGATAAAATTAAGAACGAGTAATAGATATTGGAGGATAGATTTCGAGAGAGTTATATAAATATTTTTTATTAAAGAACCGGGTATTGGGGATGAACCCGGAAATTAACTTCTTCTATTTTACCCGAAGGAAAAATCTTTGATCTATTTTTTTTAAATTTAATGCGAATTATTAATTAAATTCTAGGCAGGTTAAAAATATTTAGGGTTAAACAAGACCGGGTTTGATTTTTGAATGGTCTTTGCTCAACCCTTGTTTTGGGTATTATCCAACATTACTCTTATCTAAGTGTGTTAAAAAAATATTAAAATCGTCACCTAACTTCCTGCAAACAATTCATTATATGCACCATTTGTCTCTCACTATATACATACTAGTAAATATGAAACCTTACTCAATACTCAATTTAGGATTTATATTTGTTTTCATTTCTTGCTTAAGGTTTTGAAAAGATGAAGGATAGTAGAAGAAAGAGAGAGTGGGTTTGTCATTGGATTTGAAGATTGGAGAAGATTTGGTTTCATCAAGCCAAATAATAGTGGTGATGGCAGCTGTAACGTGTTTGTTCACTTTTCAGATATATCAGAAAAGTGAACAACGAGGTCACCCCTGTCGTCACCACTATTATTTGTCTTGATGAAACAAAATTTTCTCCAATCGTCAAATCCAATTACAAACCCACTCTCTCTTATGCTATCCTCCAGAGTTTCAAAACCCTAAGCAAGAAATGAAAACAAATCTAAATCCTAAATTGAGTATTGAGTAAGGTTTCCTGTTACTATTATGTATATATAGTTAGAGACTGAGGAAGCCTTAGGTGACAATTTTAATAATTTTTAACACACTTAGTTAAGAATAATGTTTGATAATACCCAAAACTAGGCTAAGGATTCAAAAATCCAACCCTCTTGTTTACCCTTAAATATTTTTTTTATAAAAACTGTTTTTTATTCAAGTTTTAAACAAACCATATTGTAATTTCTATTTGCATGACTATTTGTAATGTAAACATTTTTTTTCCAAAAATTGTTACAAGCATATGTAATTTGTAAGATCTATATTGCAACTTGCATAATTTTGAAAAAGGCAAAAAAAAACCATGACACTTACAATTTAATGATTGCTTGCCAGAAAAATATTTGTAACTTGAAAAAAAATTACTACAAACGACGACAAAAATAAATTTTCCACTATCTAATACAAAATTTATAATTATAATTTAAATTGTTAACAAATTATAAAATTAATATATTTATTATACTTAATTATATAAAATAAACTAAATTAAATATATTTTTTTAAAATTGAAATTACCTGAACCTTGAAGATAAGATGAATCATGTAATATTTGAAATATACCATGTTGAAATATAGGTATACTATTTTTTGTTTATAATGATAATGATGATAGATCTAGTAAATTAACAGAAAACAAACAAATTATATTAAAAATTGAAAAAGATTTTTTTTCACATTGAAATGATCTTGTGAAGTCGCCCTTGTTGCACTTGCCGAGCGGCTATCCTCTATTTATTCTAAACCCTAAGTAAGAAATAAAAAGAAATCGAAGTACTTGTAACTTGAAAAAAAAATTACTATAGACAACAAAAATAAATTTTCCACCATCTAATGCAAAATTTATAATTATAATTTAAATAGTTAATAAATTATAAAATTAATAAATTTATTATAATTAATCATATCATATAAACTAAATTAAATATAGTTTTTTAAAATTGAAATTACATGAACCTTGAAGATATGATGAATCGTGTAATATTTGAAATACACCATGTTGAAATATAGGTATACTATTTTTTGTTTATAATGATAATGATGACAGATCTAGAAAAATAAGAGAAAACGGACCTGGCGGCTCTGTCTGCTAGCCTTCATTCTTTCAAAACCCTAAGCAAGTAATAAAAACAAATGGAAACCCTAGATTGAGTATTGAGTAACATTTCATGTTTACTTTTAAGTATATATAGTGAGATGCAGAATGCGTATAAATCCATTTTTGTGGACCGGGTAGGTGTATTGGCTGTTTAAAGAATAGTTAAAGTGGGCTTTAGCCCATAGTGTTTTTATTTCAAAAACATTGTTTCTAAAATAACAATTTAAATATTTTTAAGACACTTAGCTAAGAGGAATGTTGGATAATAATCAAACCTGGTCTTGTCTAACCCTAAAAATTTTCAACCCACCTAGAATTTAATTAATAATCCAGACTAAAATTCAAAAAAAACTAGCCCAAAGATTTGGCCTTCGGGTTAAAAAGAAGAAGTTAATTCTCGGGTTCAACCCGAGACCCTATAACTAAATATATATATATATATATATATATATATATAAAACTCTCCCCAAAGCTATCCTTGAATATCTGATTACTCTTGTTCTTAATTTTATCATCATTCCTCACCCCTCTCTCATCTCAAAAGAAATATAACCTCTCCAATCTATTTATTTTTTAAAGAATAAAATATTTCTATTATGTCTTTTTTTTATGTTTGGGATTTCACTATTATGGAGACAACTAAGTTGTCCATCGGTGAATATAACCAACACAAGGTACTATTTGATTTCTCTATTTATACCTTAATATATTTGATAATTTATTATCTATTTTTTTATTCATCATAGAAAAATGATGAACACAAATTAAATCGTGAAAGCTTATTAGTTGCGGATTTACAGATTTGTAAGGAAATTTAATATATTGATTATTGTTTCTAACTTCGAGTTTTTAGAAAATTTAATGTTTTTTTTGGATTAATTGCAGATATTTAAGATACCTACGAAGTTTTGATCACTCTATATCTCTTTATGCAGAATGTGGCTTAGTCAAATAAGGTAGTTTATGCTAATACAAGTTCAAGATTTAAATAGTTTAATATACTTAATTTTTTGATTGTTCCTTGTGTTATGTTGTTAGCCAGAAATACCTTAGTGTTTCAAATGGTAGCAAATTACTATGGCATTATAGACTATAATATTCAATCTTTAAAAATATACTATGTGTTATATTGTTTGCTAACTAAGCAGTTTTACGTGGTTTAATAATGAGAAATGCTATTAGTGTTATGTTGTCAAACTGATTGACTACTTATTCGAAAAACTTTGGAATTAAAGTGTATAAATGTGACTTATACACTTTTATCATATCATATTAGTCTAGGTAATGTTAACCTCAATTAAAGTTGGTTACTATTATAAAATCATGTTAATAATTTACATATCAACATATAATGAAATTTCAAAATTATTGTTGAATATTTGGTTTTTGTATCAGGAGGATAGTTTTTTTAACCAAGCTTTTTCTGATGCATTAGCGGAAGAGAGTGCACAATTTTGTCGCACACCTATACACTAACGCATATATTGTTTCCTTTATATACATTAGTTCTAAGTCTTTGGATGTCATTTCTTAATATGTTGGATGAATCTTTAAGTTAAATCCAAAAGTTTGATGATAAATTGTGTCGCGCATCTGGTTTCCATCTTTTTAGCTCACGCTTCAACATGTTTAGGCATTCCACCTAGTTTTGTCTTCAGAGATCTAGACTATACCTCTTCAGGTCTGGTTTTCAAATATTTACAAACTGAGAGGTGTATAATTCTGGCTAAAGAAAAAGGGAAAGAACCGATTACAAATGATCACGGTTCTTCCTAAACTCCACGAAGAGGTATGTATAGCTTTAAAACCGGTTCCCTAGTGTAGGTCGTGTCACTAATAAATATTGCAAGAGTAGATTGACTAAACCCATTGGAGATTGAAGTTGTTAAGAAGTGTACTCTAGACATCCGAAGACAAAACTAGGTGGAATGCCTAAACATGTTATAAAGTGAGCTAAAAAGATGGAAACCAGATGTATGACACAATTTATCATCAAACTTTTGGATTTAACTTAAAGTTTCATCCAACATATTAAGAACATGACATCCAACCTAATGTATATAATGGACACAATATATGTGTTAGTGTATAGGTGTGCAATAAAACTATGCACTCTTTTCCGCTAATGCATCCGAGAAAGCTTGGTTCAAAAAAACTATCCCTCTTAATACAAAATCCAAATATTCAACAATAATTTTGAAATTTTAGTATTTATTGATCTATAAATTATTAACATGATCTTATTATAGTAAACCAGCTTTAATTGAGGTTAACATTACCTGACTAGTCGAGCAAGATAAGAAAAAAATGTACATGTCACATCTATACACTTTAGTTCCAAAAGTTTTCGAATGAATAATCAATCATATTGAACGACATAAAGCTAATAACATTTTTCATTATTAAACCACGTAAATCTGTATAGTTGACTAACAATATAACACAAAGTACATTTTTTTAAGATTGAATATCATAATCTATAATGCAATAGTAACTTGCGAAAATTTGAAACACTAATGTATATCTGGCTGACAACATAACGCAAGGACCAATCAAAAAACAACTATATTAAAATATGTAAATCTTGAACTTGTGTAAGCATAAACTACCTGATTTGACTAAGCTACAAGACAGAGAGATATAGAGTGATCAAAAAACTGTAGGTACCTTAAAGATTTGCAACTATTTCAAAAAAAAACATTAAATTTTCCAAAAACTCAAACATAGAAGCAATAATCAATATATTAAATTTCCTTACAAATCTGTAAATTTGCAATCGTACGATTACATTTGGGTTCATAATTTTTCTATGATGAATAAATAAATAAATAATAAATTATCAAACATATTAAGGTATAAAAAGAGAAATCAAATATTACCTTGTGTTGATTATATGTACCGATGGACAACTTAGTTATCTACATGATGGCAAAATCAATAACATAAAAAAATACCGAAAATAAATGTTGTATTCTTAAAAAAATAAATAAATTGGAGAGGCTAGATTTCTTTTGAGATGAGAGAGGGAGAGGAGTGAGGATAAAATTAAGAACGAGTAATAGATACTGGAGGATAGATTTCGAGAGAGTTATATATATATTTTTTGTTAAAGAACCGGGTCTTCGGGATGAACCCGGAAATTGACTTCTTCTATTTTACCCGAAGGCCAAATCTTTGATCTAGTTTTTTTAAATTTAATGCGGATTATTAATTAAACTCTAGGCAGGTTAAAAATATTTAGGGTTAAACAAGACCGGGTTTGATTTTTGAATGGTCTTTGCTCAGCCCTAGTTTTGGTTACTATCCAACATTACTCTTATGTTTAAAAAATATTAAAATCGTCACCTAACTTCCTGCAAACAATTCATTATATGCACCATTTGTCTCTCACTATATACATACTAGTAAATATGAAACCTTACTCAATACTCAATTTAGGATTTAGATTTGTTTTCATTTCTTGTTTAAGGTTTTGAAAAGATGGAGGATAGTAGAAGAAAGAGAGAGTGGTTTGTCATTGGATTTGAAGATTGGAGAAGATTTGGTTTCATTAAGCCAAATAATAGTGGTGATGGCAGCGGTAACGTCTTTGTTCACTTTTCTGATATTAGAAAAGTGAACAACGAGGTCACCCCTGTTGTCACCACTATTATTTGTCTTGATGAAAAATCTTCTCCAATCGTCAAATCCAATTACAAACCCACTCTCTCTTATGCTATCCTCCAGAGTTTCAAAACCCTAAGCAAGAAATGAAAACAAATCTAAATCCTAAATTGAGTATTGAGTAAGGTTTCATGTTACTATTATGTATATATAGTGAGAGACTGAGGATGCGTTAGGTGACAATTTTAATATTTATTAACACGCTTAGTTAAGAGTAATGTTGGATAATACCCAAAACTAGGCTAACGATTCAAAAATCCAACCCTCTTGTTTAACCTTAAATATTTTTTTTTATAAAAACTGCTTTTTATTCAAATTTTAAACAAACCATATTATAAATTCTATTTGCATGACTATTTGTAATGTAAACATTTTTTTCCAAAAATTGTTACAAGCATATGTAATTTGTAATATCTATTTTCCAACTTGCATAATTTTGAAAAAGGCAAAAAAACTATGACAACTTACAATTTAATGATTGTCTGCAACAAAAATAATTGTAACTTGAAAAAAAATTACTACAAACGAAGACAAAAATAAATTTTCCACTATCTAATACAAAATTTATATTTATAATTTAAATTGTTAACAAATTATAAAATTAATATATTTATTATAATTAATTATATAAAATAAACTAAATTAAATATATTTTTTTAAAATTGAAATTACTTGAACCTTGAAGATAAGATGAATCCTGTAATATTTGAAATATATCATTTTGAAATATAGGTATACTATTTTTTGTTTATAATAATAATGATGATAGATCTAGTAAATTAACAGAAAACAAACAAATTATATTAAAAATTGAAAAAGATTTTTTTTCACATTGAAAGGATCTTGTGAAGTCCCCTTGTTGTACTTGCCCAGCGGCTATCCTCTATTTGTTTTAAACCCTAAGTAAGAAATAAAAAGAAATCAAAGTATTTGTAACTTGAAAAAAAAATTACTATAGACAACAAAAATAAATTTTCCACCATCTAAAGCAAAATTTATAATTATAATTTAAATAGTTAATAAATTATAAAATTAATAATTATTACAATTAATCATATCATATAAACTAAATTAAATATAGTTTTTCAAAATTGAAATTACATGAGCCTTGAAGATATGATGAATCGTGTAATATTTGAAATCTACCATGTTGAAATATAGGTATACCATTTTTTGTTTATAATGATAATGATGACAGATCTAATAAAATAAGAGAAAACGGACCTGGTGGCTCTGTCTGCTATCCTCCATTCTTTCAAAACCCTAAGCAAGAAATAAAAACAAATCAAAACCCAAGATTGAGTATTGAGTAACGTTTCATGTTTACTTTTAAGTATATATAGTGAGATGCAGAGTGCGTATAAATCCATTGTTTGTGGACCGGGTAGGTGTATTGGCTGTTTAAAGAATAGTTAAAGTGGGCTTTAGCCCATAGTGTTTTTTTTTCCAAAAATATTATTTCTAAAATAACAATTTAAATATTTTTAAGACACTTAGCTAAGAGGAATGTTGGATAATACTCAAACCTGGTCTTGTCTAACCCTAAAAATTTTCAACCCACCTTGAATTTAATTAATAATCCGCACTAAAATTCAAAAAAACTAGCCCAGAGATTTGGCCTTCGGGTTAAAAAGAAGAAGTTAATTCTCTGTTTCAACCCGAGACCCTATAACTAAATATATATATACTAGGGATAACCCGTGCCCGAGGGCACTAAATTTTTTTTAACAATATGAAAGAGATAGGTAATCTATTCTTCTAAATAAGTTACATATTATTTGACGTTTATTATTCGAGAGTTCCTTTTAATTAATTCTAACTTAATTAAAATAGTTTTAGGTGGGTTGTTTTAGAAGCATAAAGTTGATTAGTAATGATAAAATAACCTATTTGAATCATTTATTCAAATTAAAGTTCCCAAGGAACCACACTCCATATTGGAGGAACTGCCGAGAATAATTGATGATAGAAAAATTTGAGTATAAAATTTTCCTATTTCATTTCTAGAAAAAAAAGTGTACATTTAACATTGAAAATAACATAATTAGGGCAATCTTTATTCTTAACTTATCAGTCAAACTATTTACTAAATTGCTAATTTATTTGTTAAGTGTTTAATTAAATTATATTAAAATGATACACACTACTATCTTTATCAGAGTATCTAGATAAATATGAGAAAATTATGCAAAATGTTGGTTTACTATTCTGCAAAAAGAGTTATAATTTTTCGTCTACTCCTTATTAGCCTTATTATGAAAATTGCCATGTCAATTGTATGTCGTATCTCTATAACCGTGTTGCTTATATGCACACACATCAAAGAAAAATGAACGATATTTTTTCTGGAATGGGATGTGTAGAGCTCTCAACTTAATCAAACATTACCAAAATAGTATGTCCTCTATTTTAGTAAAACATTTCACAATCTTCTAATACAGCTAGAAGTTCACCAAAACACTTACATGGATATAGGGATAAATTTAAGATGTTACTTAATAATTAAATTTTATAATGGTATACTCCGTTTTACTATTAAGCATTAGTTACAAAAATAACTTTTCAGACTTGGTTTATTACTCTGTGTTGTTTTATTTATTCTCAAATGGTCGCATAAACTTGTGAAAACACATACAAAGATTTCTAAATTAACCCAAGTAAACCTAATGATAAATTACTTGAAATCATAATTAAATTGCATAAACTGTTAATAATATAATTTAATCATAAAACAAAATAAATAGTAAGACAAAAATCCCAATTTTTTAAGTTTCAAAAGACAACTTAATAATACTCAGATGAGATCCTTATAAATAAACAAATCATCTCAATCAGCCGCTCCACCAGGGGTTGCAAATAGAACAACTTGAGATGTAGTCTTGAATCAACTTCCTAGGCATATTTTCAAATCAAAACTATGTCCAAAGCCTTCAATTGATGTCCAAATCTATGAGACTACTTGCAAATATAATGGTCTCTTTGTGTGTACTTCATTGACTTTATGTTGTAACTCTTGAATATTTTATTTATATCAAGAGTGAGCAACTGAAACAGTTAGGGTCTTAAAACTGAATGTCATGGATACGAAAGGGTATTATGCAAAAATAAAAATAGATCAACTATTTTAGAGTAATCATTAATAGAAGAACGCCAATTTATTTGCACAACCAACACATACAAAAAAGATTTGGTGAAATTTATAAAAAATATTAAGGATTTGCAATAACTAAAAAAATTAAAAAATAGATTAATGATTTTAGAGTAATCATTAATAAAAGAATACTAATTTACTACTTCAAACAAACACATACATAAAGTTTTAGTGAACGATTACATATAGATGAAAGATTTTTTCAAAAAATATTAAGGATTTGCAATAATTAAAAAAAATTAAAAAATAGATTAATAATTATATTAATAAAAGAAAACTAATTTATTTGCACAAACAACAAATAAATAAATATTTTAGTGAAGATTACATAAAATAGTACGGATTTTCAGTACCAAAAAAATAAATAGATGAATAATTTTAGAGTAATCACTAATAATAGAAAGCTAAATTAATACTTAAAACAAACAAATAAATTATGTTTTAGTGAAGATTACATACAAATGAATTATTTTTTCAAAAAATATTAAAGATTTGCAGTAAGTAAAAAAAATTAAAAATAGATCAATAATTTTAGAGTAATCATTAATTAAAGAAAGCTAATTTATTTGTACAACCAACACATACAAAAAAGTTTTAGTCAAGATTACATAACTAAAAAAAATTTTAAAAAAAATAATTATTATGTAATCAATAATAAATACTTCAAACAAACACATACATAAACTTTTAGTGAAGATTACATACAAATGAATGATTTTTCATAAAATATTAAGGATTTTCGATATCAACGATTTTAAAGTAATCATTAATAAAAGAAAACTAATTTATTTGCACATACAGAAAAGTTTTAGTGAAAATTTTTGTCAATCTTTAATAATGAGATATTTGGTAGTTAAGAAAGAAATATTTGAATAATGTGTTTCTTCCTAAATTATTCTTCATAATGTAACATAATTATTTTTAATGAGATATTTGCAAGTTAAGAAGAAAGTAGTTGTGATGGTAGTGGGGTGTATTATGGTTAGAATACATGTGGCAAGATCCAGATAATTTTAGATACCATATATTTTTGCTCTAGATAAATCATGGCCACTATTTGACTTTCGAGTTGTCCCATATAATATAGATATATATATATATATATATATATATAAAACTCTCCCTAAATCTATCCTTGAATATCTGATTACTCTTCTTAATTTTATCCTCGTTCCTCACACCTCTCTCATCTCAAAAGAAATATAACCTCTCCAATCTATTTATTTTTTAAAGAATACAATATTTCTATTATGTCTTTTTTTTATGTTTGGGATTTCACTATTATGGAGATAACTAAGTTGTCCATCGGTGAATATAACCAACACAAGGTACTATTTGATTTCTCTATTTATACCTTAATATATTTGATAATTTATTATCTATTTTTTTATTCATCATAGAAAAATGATGAACACAAATGAAATCGTGAAAGCTTATTAGTTGCAGATTTACACATTTGTAAGGAAATTTAATATATTGATTATTGTTTCTAACTTAGAGTTTTTGGAAAATTTAATATTTTTTTGGATTAATTGCAGATATTTAAGATACCTACGAAGTTTTGATCACTCATCTCTTTATGCAGAATGTGGCTTAGTCAAATAAGGTAGTTTATGCTAATACAAGTTCAAGATTTAAATAGTTTAATACACTTAATTTTTTGATTGGTCCTTGTGTTATGTTGTTAGCCAGAAATACCTTAGTGTTTCAAAAGGTAGAAAATTACTATGGCATTATAGACTATGATATTCAATCTTTAAAAATATACTATGTGTTATATTGTTCGCTAACTAAGCAGTTTTACGTGGTTTAATGATGAGAAATGCTATTAGTGTTATGTTGTTAAACTGATTGACTACTTATTCGAAAACCTTTGGAATTAAAGTGTATAAATGTGACTTGTACACTTTTATCATATCATATTAGTCTAGGTAATGTTAACCTCAATTAAAGTTGGTTACTATTATAAAATCACGTTAATAATTTACATATCAACATATACTAAAATTTCAAAATTATTGTTGAATATTTGGTTTTTGTATCAGGAGGATAGTTGTTTAACCAAGCTTTTTCTGATGCATTAGCGGAAGAGAGTGCACAATTTTGTCGCACACCTATACACTAACGCATATATTGTGTCCTTTATATACATTAGGTCTAAGTCTTTGGATGTCATTTCTTAATATGTTGGATGAATCTTTAAGTTAAATCCAAAAGTTTGATGATAAATTGTGTCTCGCATCTGGTTTCCATCTTTTTAGCTCATGCTTCAACATGTTTAGGCATTCCACCTAGTTTTGTCTTAAGAGATCTAGACTATACCTCTTCACAGCTTCAATATCCAATGGGTTTAGTCATTTTGCCTAGTCTGTTATCGGAGGTCTGGTCTTCAAATATTTACAAAGGGAGAGGTGTATAATTCTGGCTAAAGAAAAAGGGAAAGAACCAATTACAAATGATCACAGAAACTCCACGAAGAGGTATGTATAGCTTTAAAACCGGTTCCCTAGTGTGGGTCGTGTCACTAATGAATATTGCAAGAGTAGATTGACTAAACCCATTGGAGATTGAAGTTGTTAAGAAGTGTACTCTAGACATCCGAAGACAAAACTAGGTGGAATGCCTAAACATGTTATAAAGTGAGCTAAAAAGATGGAAACCAGATGTATGACACAATTTATCATCAAACTTTTGGATTTAACTTAAAGTTTCATCCAACATATTAAGAACATGACATCCAACCTAATGTATATAATGGACACAATATATGTGTCAGTGTATAGGTGTGCGAGAAAACTATGCACTCTCTTCCGCTAATGCATCCGAGAAAGCTTGGTTCAAAAAAACTATCCCTCTTAATACAATATCCAAATATTCAACAATAATTTTGAAATTTTAGTATTTATTGATCTATAAATTATTAACATGATTTATTATAGTAAACCAGCTTTAATTGAGGTTAACATTACCTGACTAGTCGAGCAAGATAAGAAAAAAATGTATATGTCACATTTATACACTTTAGTTCCAAAGGTTTTCGAATGAGTAATCAATCATATTGAACAACATAAAGCTAATAACATTTCTCATTATTAAACCACGTAAATCTGTATAGTTGACTAACAATATAACACAAAGTACATTTTTTTAAGATTGAATATCATAATCTATAATGCAATAGTAACTTGCTAAAATTTGAAACGCTAATATATATCTGGCTGACAACATAACGCAAGGACCAATCAAAAAACAACTATATTAAAATATGTAAATCTTGAACTTGTATAAGCATAAACTACCTGATTTGACAAAGCTACAACACAGAGAGATATAGAGTGATCAAAATTTCGTAGGTACCTTAATGATTTGCAACTATTTCAAAAAAAAAACATTAGATTTTCAAAAAACTCAAACATAGAAGCAATAATCAATATATTAAATTTCCTTACAAATCTGTACGATTAAATTTGAGTTCATAATTTTTCTATGATGAATAAATAAATAAATAATAAATTATCAAACTTATTAAGGTATAAATAAATAAATAAAATATTACCTTGTGTTGATTATATGTACCGATGGACAACTTAGTTATCTACATGATGGTAAAATCAATAACATAAAAAAATACTGAAAAAAATTTGTATTCTTAAAAAAATAAATAAATTGGAGAGGCTAGATTTCTTTTGAGATGAGAGAGGGAGAGGAGTGAGGATAAAATTAAGAACGAGTAATAGATATTGGATGATAGATTTCGAGAGAGTTATATATATATTTTTTGTTAAAGAACCGGGTCTTGGGGATGAACCCGGAAATTGACTTCTTCTATTTTATCCGAAGGCCAAATCTTGGATCTAGTTTTTTTAAATTTAATGCGGATTATTAATTAAATTCTAGGCAGGTTAAAAGTATTTAGGGTTAAACAAGACCGGGTTTGATTTTTGAATGGTCTTTGCCCAGCCCTTGTTTTGGGTATTATCCAACATTACTCTTATCTAAGTGTGTTAAAAAAATATTAAAATCGTCACCTAACTTCCTGCAAACAATTAATTATATGCACCATTTGTCTCTCACTATATACATACTAGTAAATATGAAACCTTACTCAATACTCAATTTAGGATTTAGATTTGTTTTCATTTCTTGCTTAAGGTTTTGAAAAGATGGAGGATAGTAGAAGAAAGAGAGAGTGGGTTTGTCATTGGATTTGAAGATTGGAGAAGATTTTGTTTCATCAAGCTAAATAATAGTGGTGATGGCAGCGGTAACGTCTTTGTTCACTTTTCTGATATAAGAACCTGATTGTTCGAGGTCACCCCTGTCGTCACCACTATTATTTGTCTTGATGAAACAAAATCTTCTCCAATCGTCAAATCCACTTACAAACCCACTCTCTCTTATGCTATCCTCCAGAGTTTCAAAACCCTAAGCAAGAAATGAAAACAAATCTAAATCATAAATTAAGTATTGAGTAAGGTTTCCTGTTACTATTATGTATATATAGTGAGAGACTGAGGATGCATTAGGTGACAATTTTAATATTTTTTAACACACTTAGTTAAGAGTAATGTTGGATAATACCCAAAACTAGGCTAACGATACAAAAATCCAACCCTCTTGATTAACCTTAAATATTTTTTTATAAAAACTGCTTTTTATTCAAATTTTAAACAAACCATATTGTAATTTCTAATTGCATGACTATTTGTAATGCAAACATTTTTTTTTCCAAAAATTGTTACAAGCATATGTAATTTGTAAGATCTATATTGCAACTTGCATAATTTTGAAAAAGGCAAAAAAAACTATGACAACTTACAATTTAATGATTGTCTGCCACAAAAATATTTGTAGCTTGAAAAAAAATTACTACAGACGACGACAAATATAAATTTTCCACTATGTAATACAAAATTTATATTTATAATTTAAATGGTTAACAAATTATAAAATTAATATATTTATTATACTTAATTATATAAAATAAACTAAATTAAATATATTTTTTAAAAATTGAAATTACCTGAACCTTGAAGATAAGATGAATCCAGTAATATTTGAAATATACCATGTTGAAATATAGGTATACTATTTTTTGTTCATAATGATAATGATGATAGATCTAGTAAATTAACAGAAAACAAACAAATTATATTAAAAATTGAAAAAGATTTTTTTTTTCACATTGAAAGAATCTTGTGAAGTCGCCCTTGTTGCACTTGCGCGGCTATCCTCTATTTATTCTAAACCCTAAGTAAGAAATAAAAAGAAATCGAAGTATTTGTAACTTGAAAAAAAAATTACTATAGACAACAAAAATAAATTTTCCACCATCTAATGATAAATTTATAATTATAATTTAAATAGTTAATAAATTTTAAAATTAATAAATTTATTTTAATTAATCATATCATATAAACTAAATTAAATATAGTTTTTTAAAATTGAAATTACATGAACCTTGAAGATATGATGAATCGTGTAATATTTGAAATATACCATGTTGAAATATAGGTATATTTTTTTTTTATAATGATAATGATGACAGATCTAGTAAAATAATAGAAAACGGACCTGGCGGCTCTGTCTGCTATCCTCCATTCTTTCAAAACCCTAAGCAAGAAATAAAAACAAATCGAAACCCTAGATTGAGTATTGAGTAATGTTTCATGTTTACTTTTAAGTATATATATAGTGAGATGCAGAGTGCGTATAAATCGATTGTTTGTGGACCGGGTAGGTGTATTGGCTGTTTAAAGAATAGTTAAAGTGGGGTTTAGCCCATAGTGTTTTTTTTTTCAAAAACATTATTTCTAAAATAACAATTTAAATATTTTTTAAGACACTTAGCTAAGAGTAATGTTGGATAATACTCAAACCTGGTCTTGTCTAACCCTAAAAAATTTCAACCCACCTAGAATTTAATTAATAATCCGGACTAAAATTCCAAAAAACTAGCCCAAAGATTTGGCCTTCGGGTAAAAAAGAAGAAGTTAATTCTCGGGTTCAACCCGAGGCCCTCTATAACTAAATATATATATATATATATATATAACTCCCCAAATCTATCCTTGAATATCTAATTACTCTTGTTCTTAATTTTATCGTCATTCCTCACCCCTCTCTCATCTCAAAAGAAATATAACCTCTCCAATCTTTTTATTTTTTAAAGAATACAATATTTCTATTATGTCTTTTTTTTATGTTTGGGATTTCACTATTATGGAGACAACTAAGTTGTCCATCGGTGAATATAACCAACACAAGGTACTATTTGATTTCTCTATTTATACCTTAATATATTTGATAATTTATTATCTATTTTTTTATTCATCATAGAAAAATGATGAACACAAATGAAATCGTGAAAGCTTATTAGTTGCAGATTTACACATTTGTAAGGAAATTTAATATATTGATTATTGTTTCTAACTTAGAGTTTTTGGAAAATTTAATATTTTTTTGGATTAATTGCAGATATTTAAGATACCTACGAAGTTTTGATCACTCTATATCTCTTTATGTAGAATGTGGCTTAGTCAAATAAGGTAGTTTATGCTAATACAAGTTCAAGATTTAAATAGTTTAATATACTTAATTTTTTGATTTGACCTTGTGTTATGTTGTTAGCCAGGAATACCTTAGTGTTTCAACTGGTAGCAAATTACTATGGCATTATAGACTATGATATTCAATATTTAAAATTATACTATGTGTTATATTGTTCGCTAAGTAAGCAGTTTTACGTGGTTTAATAATGGGAAATGCTATTAGTGTTATGTTGTTAAACTGATTGACTGCTTATTCAAAAACCTTTGGAATTAAAGTGTATAAATGTGACTTCTACACTTTTATCATATCATATTAGTCTAGGTAATGTTAACCTCAATTAAAGCTGGTTTACTATAATAAGATCATGTTAATAATTTATAGATCAATAAATACTAAAATTTCAAAATTATTGTTGAATATTTGGATTTTGTATTTAGAGGGATAGTTTTTTTGAACCAAGCTTTCTCGGATGCATTAACGGAAGAGAGTGCACAATTTTGTCGCACACCTATACACTTACGCATATATTGTGTCCTTGATATACATTAGGTCTAAGTCTTTGGATGCCATTTCTTAATATGTTGGATGAATCTTTAAGTTAAATCCAAAAGTTTGATGATAAATTGTGTCGCGCATCTGGTTTCAATCTTTTTAGCTCACGCTTCAACATGTTTAGGCATTCCACCTAGTTTTGTCTTCAAAGATCTAGACTATACCTCTTCACAGCTTCAATATCCAATGGGTTTAGTCATTCTGCCTAGTCTGTTATCGGAGGTCTGGTCTTCAAATATTTACAAAGTGAGAGGTGTATAATTCTGGCTAAAGAAAAAGGGAAAGAACCAGTTACAAATGATCACGATTCTTTGTAAACTCCACGAAGAGGTATGTATAGCTTTAAAACCGGTTCCCTAGTGTGGGTCGTGTCACTAATGAATATTGCAAGAGTAGATTGACTAAACCCATTGGAGATTGAAGTTGTTAAGAAGTGTACTCTAGACATCCGAAGACAAAACTAGGTGGAATGCCTAAACATGTTATAAAGTGAGCTAAAAAGATGGAAACCAGATGTATGACACAATTTATCATCAAACTTTTGGATTTAACTTAAAGTTTCATCCAACATATTAAGAACATGACATCCAACCTAATGTATATAATGGACACAATATATGTGTCAGTGTATAGGTGTGCGAGAAAACTATGCACTCTCTTCCGCTAATGCATCCGAGAAAGCTTGGTTCAAAAAAACTATCCCTCTTAATACAATATCCAAATATTCAACAATAATTTTGAAATTTTAGTATTTATTGATCTATAAATTATTAACATGATTTATTATAGTAAACCAGCTTTAATTGAGGTTAACATTACCTGTCGAGCAAGATATAAAAAAAATGTACATGTCACATCTATACACTTTAGTTCCAAAGGTTTTCGAATGAGTAATCAATCATATTGAACGACATAACGCTAATAACATTTTTCATTATTGAACCACGTAAATCTGTATAATTGACTAACAATATAACACAAAGTACATTTTTTTAAGATTGAATATCATAATCTATAATGCAATGGTAACTTGCTAAAATTTGAAACACTAATGTATATCTGGCTGACAACATAACGCAAGGACTAATCGAAAAACAACTATATTAAAATATGTTAATCTTGAACTTGTATAAGCATAAACTACCTGATTTGACTAAGCTACGACACAGAGAGATATAGAGTGATCAAAACTTCATAGGCACCTTAAAGATTTGCAACTATTTCAAAAAAAAACATTAGATTTTCCAAAAATTCAAACATAGAAGCAATAATCAATATAATAAATTTCCTTACAAATCTGTAAATTTGCAATCGTACGATTACATTTGGGTTCATGATTTTTCTATGATGAATAAATAAATAAATAATAAATTATCAAACATATTAAGGTATAAAAAGATAAATCAAATATTACCTTGTGTTGATTATATGTACCGATGGACAACTTAGTTATCTACATGATGGTAAAATCAATAACATAAAAAAATACCGAAAATAAATGTTGTATTCTTAAAAAAATAAATAAATTGGAGAGGCTAGATTTCTTTTGAGATGAGAGAGGGAGAGGAGTGAGGATAAAATTAAGAACGAGTAATAGATATTGGAGGATAGATTTCGAGAGAGTTATATATATATTTTTTGTTAAAGAACCGGGTCTTGGGGATGAACCCGGAAATTGACTTCTTCTATTTTACCCGAAGGCCAAATCTTTGATCTAGTTTTTTTAAATTTAATGCGGATTATTAATTAAATTCTAGGCAGGTTAAAAATATTTAGGGTTAAACAAGACCGGGTTTGATTTTTGAATGGTCTTTGCTCAGACCTTGTTTTGGGTATTATCCAACATTACTCTTATCTAAGTGTGTTAAAAAATATTAAAATCGTCACCTAACTTCCTGCAAACAATTCATTATATGCACCATTTGTCTCTCACTATATACATACTAGTAAATATGAAACCTTACTCAATACTCAATTTAGGATTTAGATTTGTTTTCATTTCTTGCTTAAGGTTTTGAAAAGATGGAGGATAGTAGAAGAAAGAGAGAGTGGGTTTGTCATTGGATTTGAAGATTGGAGAAGATTTGGTTTCATCAAGCCAAATAATAGTGGTGATGGCAGCGGTAACGTCTTTGTTCACTTTTCTGATATCAGAACCTGATTGATTGTTCTGATATCAGAAAAGTGAACAACGAGGTCACCCCTGTCGTCACCACTATTATTTGTCTTGATGAAACAAAATCTTCTCCAATAGTCAAATCCAATTACAAACCCACTCTCTCTTATGCTATCCTCCAGAGTTTCAAAACCCTAAGCGAGAAATGAAAGCAAATCTAAATCCTAAATTGAGTATTGAGTAAGGTTTCCTGTCACTATTATTTATATATAGTGAGAGACTGAGGATGCGTTAGGTGACAATTTTAATAATTTTTAACACACTTAGTTAAGAGTAATGTTGGATAATACCCAAAACTAGGCTAACGGTTCAAAAATCCAACCCTCTTGTTTAACCTTAAATATTTTTTTTTATAAAAACTGCTTTTTATTCAAATTTTAAACAAACCATATTGTAATTTCTATTTGCATGACTATTTGTAATGTAAACATTTTTTTTCCAAAAATTGTTACAAGCATATGTAATTTGTAATATCTATTTTCCAACTTGCATAATTTTGAAAAAGGCAAAAAAACTATGACAACTTACAATTTAATAATTGTCTGCCACAAAAATATTTGTAACTTGAAAGAAAATTACTACAGACGACGACAAAAATAAATTTTCCACTATCTAATACAAAATTTATATTTATAATTTAAATTGTTAACAAATTATAAAATTAATATATTTATTATACTTAATTATATAAAATAAACTAAATTAAATATATTTTTTTAAAATTGAAATTACCTGAACCTTGAAGATAAGATGAATCCTGTAATATTTGAAATATACCATGTTGAAATATAGGTATACTATTTTTTGTTCATAATGATAATGATGATAGATCTAGTAAATTAACAGAAAACAAACAAATTATATTAAATATTGAAAAAGATTTTTTTTCACATTGAAAGGATCTTGTGAAGTCGCCCTTGTTGCACTTGCACAGCGGGTTATCCTCTATTTATTCTAAACCCTAAGTAAGAAATAAAAAGAAATCGAAGTATTTGTAACTTGAAAAATAAATTACTATAGACAACAAAAATAAATTTTCCACCATGTAATGCAAAAATTATAATTATAATTTAAATAGTTAATAAATTATAAAATTAATAAATTTATTATAATTAATCATATCATATAAACTAAATTAAATATATTTTTTTAAAATTGAAATTACATGAACCTTGAAAATATGATTAATCGTGTAATATTTGAAATATACCATGTTGAAATATAGGTATACTATTTTTTTGTTTATAATGATAATGATGACAGATCTAGTAAAATAAGAGAAAACGGACCTGGCGGCTCTGTCAGCTATCCTCCATTCTTTCAAAACCCTAAGCAAGAAATAAAACCAAATCGAAACCCTAGATTGAGTATTGAGTAACGTTTCATGTTTACTTTTAAGTATATATAGTGAGATGCAGAGTTGCGTATAAATCGATTGTTTGTGGACCGGGTAGGTGTATTGGCTGTTTAAAGAATAGCTAAAGTGGGCTTGAGCCCATAGCGTTTTTTTTTCAAAAACACTATTTCTAAAATAACAATTTAAATATTTTTTAAGACACTTAGCTAAGAGGAATGTTGGATAATACTAAAACCTGGTCTTGTCTAACCCTAAAACATTTCAACCCACCTAGAATTTAATTATTAATCCGAACTAAAATTCAAAAAAACTAGCCCAAAGATTTGGCCTTCGGGTAAAAAAGAAGAAGTTAATTATCGGGTTCAACCCGAGACCCTCTATAACTAAATATATATATATATAAAACTCTCCCCAAATCTATCCTTGAATATCTAATTACTCTTGTTCTAAATTTTATCCTCATTCCTCACCCCTCTCTCATCTCAAAAGAAATATAACCTCTCCAATCTATTTATTTTTTAAAGAATACAATATTTCTATTATGTCTTTTTTTTATGTTTGGGATTTCACTATTATGGAGACAACTAAGTTGTCCATCGGTGAATATAACCAACACAAGGTACTATTTGATTTCTCTATTTATACCTTAATATATTTGATAATTTATTATCTATTTTTTTATTCATCATAGAAAAATGATGAACACAAATGAAATCGTGAAAGCTTATTAGTTGCGGATTTACAGATTTGTAAGGAAATTTAATATATTGATTATTGTTTCTAACTTCGAGTTTTTGGAAAATTTAATGTTTTTTTTGGATTAACTGCAGATATTTAAGATACCTACGAAGTTTTGATCACTCTATATCTCTTTATGTAGAATGTGGCTTAGTCAAATAAGGTAGTTTATGCTAATACAAGTTCAAGATTTAAATAGTTTAATATACTTTATTTTTTAATTGGTCCTTGTGTTATGTTGTTAGCCAGAAATACCTTAGTGTTTCAAATGGTAGCAAATTACTAAGGCATTATAGACTATGATATTCAATCTTTAAAAATATACTATGTGTTATATTGTTCGCTAACTAAGCAGTTTTACGTGGTTTAATAATAAGAAATGCTATTAGTGTTATGTTGTTAAACTGATTGACTGCTTATTCGAAAACCTTTGGAATTAAAGTTTATAAATGTGACTTGTACACTTTCATCATTTCATATTAGTCTAGGTAATGTTAACCTCAATTAAAGTGGGTTTACTATTATAAAATCATGTTAATAATTTACCTATCAACATATACTAAATTTCAAAATTATTGTTGAATATTTGGTTTTTGTATCAGGAGGATAGTTTTTTTAACCAAGCTTTTTCTGATGCATTAGCGGAAGAGAGTGCACAATTTTGTCGCACGCCTATACACTAACGCATATATTGTGTCCTTTATATACATTAGGTCTAAGTCTTTGGATGTCATTTCTTAATATGTTGGATGAATCTTTAAGTTAAATCCAAAAGTATGATGATAAATTGTGTCGCGCATCTGGTTTCCATCTTTTTAGCTCACGCTTCAACATGTTTAGGCATTCCACCTAGTTTTGTCTTCAGAGATCTAGACTATACCTCTTCACAGCTTCAATATCCAATGGGTTTAGTCATTCTGCCTAGTCTGTTATCGGAGGTCTGGTCTTCAAATATTTACAAAGTGAGAGGTGTATAATTCCGGCTAAATAAAAAGGGAAATAACCAATTACAAATGATCACGGTTCTTCCTAAACTCCACGAAGAGGTATGTATAGCTTTAAAACCAGTTCCCTAGTGTGGGTCGTGTCACTAATGAATATTTCAAGAGTAGATTGACTAAACCCATTGGAGATTGAAGTGTTAAGAAGTGTACTCTAGACATCTGAAGACAAATCTAGGTGGAATGCCTAAACATGTTATAAAGTGAGCTAAAAAGATGGAAACCAGATGTATGACACAATTTATCATCAAACTTTTGGATTTAACTTAAAGTTTCATCCAACATATTAAGAACATGACATGCAACCCAATGTATGTAATGGACAAAATATATGTGTTAGTGTATACGTGTGCGATAAAACTATGCACTCTCTTCCGCTAATGCATCCGAGAAAGCTTGGTTCAAAAAAACTATCCCTCTTAATACAAAATCCAAATATTCAACAATAATTTTGAAATTTTAGTATTTATTGATCTATAAATTATTAACATGATCTTATTATAGTAAACCAGCTTTAATTGAGGTTAACATTACCTGACTAGTCGAGCAAGATATGAAAAAAATGTACATGTCACATCTATACACTTTAGTTCCAAAGGTTTTCGAATGAGTAATCAATCATATTGAAAGACATAACGCTAATAACATTTCTCATTATTAAACCACGTAAATCTGTATAGTTGACTAACAATATAACACAAAGTACATTTTTTTAAGATTGAATATCATAATCTATAATGCAATAGTAACTTGCTAAAATTTGAAACACTAATGTATATCTGGCTGACAACATAACGCAAGGACCAATCAAAAAACAACTATATTAAAATATGTAAATCTTGAACATGTATAAGCATAAACTACCTGATTTGACTAAGCTACAACACAGAGAGATATAGAGTGATCAAAACTTCGTAGGTACCTTAAAGATTTGCAACTATTTCAAAAAAAAATATTATTAAATTTCCTTACAAATCTGTAAATTTGCAATCGTACGATTACATTTGGGTTCATAATTTTTCTATGATGAATAAATAAATAAATAATAAATTATCAAACATATTAAGGTATAATAAAAGAAATCAAATATTACCTTGTGTTGATTATATGTACCGATGGACAACTTAGTTATCTACATGATGGTAAAATCAATAACATAAAAAAATACCGAAAATAAATGTTGTATTCTTAAAAAAATGAATAAATTGGAGAGGCTAGATTTCTTTTGAGATGAGAGAGGGAGAGGAGTGAGGATAAAATTAAGAACGAGTAATAGATATTGGAGGATAGATTTCGAGAGAGTTATATATATATTTTTTGTTAAAGAACCGGGTCTTGGGGATGAACCCGGAAATTGACTTCTTCTATTTTACCCGAAGGCCAAATCTTTGATCTAGTTTTTTTAAATTTAATGCGGATTATTAATTAAATTCTAGGCATGTTAAAAATATTTAGGGTTAAAAAAGACCGGGTTTGATTTTTGAATGGTCTTTGCTCAGACCATGTTTTGGGTATTATCCAACATTACTCTTATCTAAGTGTGTTAAAAAAATATTAAAATCGTCACCTAACTTCCTGCAAACAATTCATTATATGCACCATTTGTCTCTCACTATATACATACTAGTAAATATGAAACCTTACTCAATACTCAATTTAGGATTTAGATTTGTTTTCATTTCTTGCTTAAGGTTTTGAAAAGATGGAGGATAGTAGAAGAAAGAGAGAGTGGGTTTGTCATTGGATTTGAAGATTGGAGAAGATTTGGTTTCATCAAGCCAAATAATAGTGGTGATGGCAGCGGTAACGTCTTTGTTCAACCTGATTGATTGTTCTGATATCAGAAAAGTGAACAACGAGGTCACCCCTGTCGTCACCACTATTATTTGTCTTGATGAAACAAAATCTTCTCCAATAGTCAAATCCAATTACAAACCCACTCTCTCTTATGCTATCCTCCAGAGTTTCAAAACCCTAAGCAAGAAATGAAAGCAAATCTAAATCCTAAATTGAGTATTGAGTAAGGTTTCCTGTCACTATTATTTATATATAGTGAGAGACTGAGGATGCGT
Organism: Nemophila menziesii; assembly: GCA_029959085.1. Classification (NCBI taxonomy): domain Eukaryota; kingdom Viridiplantae; phylum Streptophyta; class Magnoliopsida; order Boraginales; family Hydrophyllaceae; genus Nemophila; species Nemophila menziesii. Next base: position 3,111,791 of record JARWIR010000044.1, read on the forward strand.
TAGGTGACAATTTTAATATTTTTTAACACACTTAGTTAAGAGTAATGTTGGATAATACCCAAAACTAGGCTAACCGTTCAAAAATCCAACCCTCTTGTTTAACCTTAAATATTTTTTTTCATAAAAACTGCTTTTTATTCAAATTTTAAACAAACCATATTGTAATTTCTATTTGCATGACTATTTGTAATGTAAACATTTTTTTTCCAAAAATTGTTACAAGCATATGTAATTTGTAATATCTATTTTCCAACTTGCATAATTTTGAAAAAGGCAAAAAAACTATGACAACTCACAATTTAATAATTGTCTGCCACAAAAATATTTGTAACTTGAAAAAAAATTACTACAGACGACGACAAAAATAAATTTTCCACTATCTAATACAAAATTTATATTTATAATTTAAATTGTTAACAAATTATAAAATTAATATATTTATTATACTTAATTATATAAAATAAACTAAATTAAATATATTTTATTAAAATTGAAATTACCTGAACCTTGAAGATAAGATGAATCCTGTAATATTTGAAATATACCATGTTGAAATATAGGTATACTATTTTTTGTTCATAATGATAATGATGATAGATCTAGTAAATTAACAGAAAACAAACAAATTATATTAAAAATTGAAAAAGATTTTTTTTCACATTGAAAGGATCTTGTGAAGTCGCCCTTGTTGCACTTGCACAGCGGGTTATCCTCTATTTATTCTAAACCCTAAGTAAGAAATAAAAAGAAATCGAAGTATTTGTAACTTGAAAAATAAATTACTATAGACAACAAAAATAAATTTTCCACCATGTAATGCAAAAATTATAATTATAATTTAAATAGTTAATAAATTATAAAATTAATAAATTTATTATAATTAATCATATCATATAAACTAAATTAAATATATTTTTTTAAAATTGAAATTACATGAACCTTTAAAATATGATTAATCGTGTAATATTTGAAATATACCATGTTGAAATATAGGTATACTATTTTTTTGTTTATAATGATAATGATGACAGATCTAGTAAAATAAGAGAAAATGGCGGCTCTGTCAGCTATCCTCCATTCTTTCAAAACCCTAAGCAAGAAATAAAACCAAATCGAAACCCTAGATTGAGTATTGAGTAACGTTTCATGTTTACTTTTAAGTATATATAGTGAGATGCAGAGTTGCGTATAAATCGATTGTTTGTGGACCGGGTAGGTGTATTGGCTGTTTAAAGAATAGTTAAAGTGGGCTTGAGCCCATAGCGTTTTTTTTTCAAAAACATTATTTCTCAAATAACAATTTAAATATTTTTTAAGACACTTAGCTAAGAGGAATGTTGGATAATACTAAAACCTGGTCTTGTCTAACCCTAAAAAATTTCAACCCACCTAGAATTTAATTATTAATCCGAACTAAAATTCAAAAAAACTAGCCCAAAGATTTGGCCTTCGGGTAAAAAAGAAGAAGTTAATTATCGGGTTCAACCCGAGACCCTCTATAACTAAATGTATATATATATAAAACTCTACCCAAATCTATCCTTGAATATCTAATTACTCTTGTTCTAAATTTTATCCTCATTACTCACCCCTCTCTCATCTCAAAAGAAATATAACCTCTCCAATCTATTTATTTTTTAAAGAATACAATATTTCTATTATGTCTTTTTTTTATGTTTGGGATTTCACTATTATGGAGACAACTAAGTTGTCCATCGGTGAATATAACCAACACAAGGTACTATTTGATTTCTCTATTTATACCTTAATATATTTGATAATTTATTATCTATTTTTTTATTCATCATAGAAAAATGATGAACACAAATGAAATCGTGAAAGCTTATTAGTTGCGGATTTACAGATTTGTAAGGAAATTTAATATATTGATTATTGTTTCTAACTTCGAGTTTTTGGAAAATTTAATGTTTTTTTTGGATTAACTGCAGATATTTAAGATACCTACGAAGTTTTGATCACTCTATATCTCTTTATGTAGAATGTGGCTTAGTCAAATAAGGTAGTTTATGCTAATACAAGTTCAAGATTTAAATAGTTTAATATACTTTATTTTTTAATTGGTCCTTGTGTTATGTTGTTAGCCAGAAATACCTTAGTGTTTCAAATGGTAGCAAATTACTAAGGCATTATAGACTATGATATTCAATCTTTAAAAATATACTATGTGTTATATTGTTCGCTAACTAAGCAGTTTTACGTGGTTTAATAATAAGAAATGATATTAGTGTTATGTTGTTAAACTGATTGACTGCTTATTCGAAAACCTTTGGAATTAAAGTTTATAAATGTGACTTGTACACTTTCATCATTTCATATTAGTCTAGGTAATGTTAACCTCAATTAAAGTGGGTTTACTATTATAAAATCATGTTAATAATTTACCTATCAACATATACTAAATTTCAAAATTATTGTTGAATATTTGGTTTTTGTATCAGGAGGATAGTTTTTTTAACCAAGCTTTTTCTGATGCATTAGCGGAAGAGAGTGCACAATTTTGTCGCACACCTATACACTAACGCATATATTGTGTCCTTTATATACATTAGGTCTAAGTCTTTGGATGTCATTTCTTAATATGTTGGATGAATCTTTAAGTTAAATCCAAAAGTATGATGATAAATTGTGTCGCGCATCTGGTTTCCATCTTTTTAGCTCACGCTTCAACATGTTTAGGCATTCCACCTTGTTTTGTCTTCAGAGATCTAGACTATACCTCTTCACAGCTTCAATATCCAATGGGTTTAGTCATTCTGCCTAGTCTGTTATCGGAGGTCTGGTCTTCAAATATTTACAAAGTGAGAGGTGTATAATTCCGGCTAAATAAAAAGGGAAATAACCAATTACAAATGATCACGGTTCTTCCTAAACTCCACGAAGAGGTATGTATAGCTTTAAAACCAGTTCCCTAGTGTGGGTCGTGTCACTAATGAATATTTCAAGAGTAGATTGACTAAACCCATTGGAGATTGAAGTGTTAAGAAGTGTACTCTAGACATCTGAAGACAAATCTAGGTGGAATGCCTAAACATGTTATAAAGTGAGCTAAAAAGATGGAAACCAGATGTATGACACAATTTATCATCAAACTTTTGGATTTAACTTAAAGTTTCATCCAACATATTAAGAACATGACATCCAACCCAATGTATATAATGGACAAAATATATGTGTTAGTGTATACGTGTGCGATAAAACTATGCACTCTCTTCCACTAATGCATCCGAGAAAGCTTGGTTCAAAAAAACTATCCCTCTTAATACAAAATCCAAATATTCAAAAATAATTTTGAAATTTTAGTATTTATTGATCTATAAATTATTAACATGATCTTATTATAGTAAACCAGCTTTAATTGAGGTTAACATTACCTGACTAGTCGAGCAAGATATGAAAAAAATGTACATGTCACATCTATACACTTTAGTTCCAAAGGTTTTCGAATGAGTAATCAATCATATTGAAAGACATAACGCTAATAACATTTCTCATTATTAAACCACGTAAATCTGTATAGTTGACTAACAATATAACACAAAGTACATTTTTTTAAGATTGAATATCATAATCTATAATGCAATAGTAACTTGCTAAAATTTGAAACACTAATGTATATCTGGCTGACAACATAACGCAAGGACCAATCAAAAAACAACTATATTAAAATATGTAAATCTTGAACATGTATAAGCATAAACTACCTGATTTGACTAAGCTACAACACAGAGAGATATAGAGTGATCAAAACTTCGTAGGTACCTTAAAGATTTGCAACTATTTCAAAAAAAAAAATTATTAAATTTCCTTACAAATCTGTAAATTTGCAATCGTACGATTACATTTGGGTTCATAATTTTTCTATGATGAATAAATAAATAAATAATAAATTATCAAACATATTAAGGTATAATAAAAGAAATCAAATATTACCTTGTGTTGATTATATGTACCGATGGACAACTTAGTTATCTACATGATGGTAAAATCAATAACATAAAAAAATACCGAAAATAAATGTTGTATTCTTAAAAAAATGAATAAATTGGAGAGGCTAGATTTCTTTTGAGATGAGAGAGGGAGAGGAGTGAGGATAAAATTAAGAACGAGTAATAGATATTGGAGGATAGATTTCGAGAGAGTTATATATATATTTTTTGTTAAAGAACCGGGTCTTGGGGATGAACCCGGAAATTGACTTCTTCTATTTTACCCGAAGGCCAAATCTTTGATCTAGTTTTTTTAAATTTAATGCGGATTATTAATTAAATTCTAGGCATGTTAAAAATATTTAGGGTTAAAAAAGACCGGGTTTGATTTTTGAATGGTCTTTGCTCAGACCATGTTTTGGGTATTATCCAACATTACTCTTATCTAAGTGTGTTAAAAAAATATTAAAAACGTCACCTAACTTCCTGCAAACAATTCATTATATGCACCATTTGTCTCTCACTATATACATACTAGTAAATATGAAACCTTACTCAATACTCAATTTAGGATTTAGATTTGTTTTCATTTCTTGCTTAAGGTTTTGAAAAGATGGAGGATAGTAGAAGAAAGAGAGAGTAGGTTTGTCATTGGATTTGAAGATTGGAGAAGATTTGGTTTCATCAAGCCAAATAATAGTGGTGATGGCAGCGGTAACGTCTTTGTTCACTTTTCTGATATCAGAACCTGATTGATTGTTCTGATATCAGAAAAGTGAACAACGAGGTCACCCCTGTCGTCACCACTATTATTTGTCTTGATGAAACAAAATCTTCTCCAATAGTCAAATCCAATTACAAACCCACTCTCTCTTATGCTATCCTCCAGAGTTTCAAAACCCTAAGCAAGAAATGAAAGCAAATCTAAATCCTAAATTGAGTATTGAGTAAGGTTTCCTGTCACTATTATTTATATATAGTGAGAGACTGAGGATGCGTTAGGTGACAATTTTAATATTTTTTAACACACTTAGTTAAGAGTAATGTTGGATAATACCCAAAACTAGGCTAACCGTTCAAAAATCCAACCCTCTTGTTTAACCTTAAATATTTTTTTTCATAAAAACTGCTTTTTATTCAAATTTTAAACAAACCATATTGTAATTTCTATTTGCATGACTATTTGTAATGTAAACATTTTTTTTCCAAAAATTGTTACAAGCATATGTAATTTGTAATATCTATTTTCCAACTTGCATAATTTTGAAAAAGGCAAAAAAACTATGACAACTCACAATTTAATAATTGTCTGCCACAAAAATATTTGTAACTTGAAAAAAAATTACTACAGACGACGACAAAAATAATTTTTCCACTATCTAATACAAAATTTATATTTATAATTTAAATTGTTAACAAATTATAAAATTAATATATTTATTATACTTAATTATATAAAATAAACTAAATTAAATATATTTTATTAAAATTGAAATTACCTGAACCTTGAAGATAAGATGAATCCTGTAATATTTGAAATATACCATGTTGAAATATAGGTATACTATTTTTTGTTCATAATGATAATGATGATAGATCTAGTAAATTAACAGAAAACAAACAAATTATATTAAAAATTGAAAAAGATTTTTTTTCACATTGAAAGGATCTTGTGAAGTCGCCCTTGTTGCACTTGCACAGCGGGTTATCCTCTATTTATTCTAAACCCTAAGTAAGAAATAAAAAGAAATCGAAGTATTTGTAACTTGAAAAATAAATTACTATAGACAACAAAAATAAATTTTCCACCATGTAATGCAAAAATTATAATTATAATTTAAATAGTTAATAAATTATAAAATTAATAAATTTATTATAATTAATCATATCATATAAACTAAATTAAATATATTTTTTTAAAATTGAAATTACATGAACCTTTAAAATATGATTAATCGTGTAATATTTGAAATATACCATGTTGAAATATAGGTATACTATTTTTTTGTTTATAATGATAATGATGACAGATCTAGTAAAATAAGAGAAAATGGCGGCTCTGTCAGCTATCCTCCATTCTTTCAAAACCCTAAGCAAGAAATAAAACCAAATCGAAACCCTAGATTGAGTATTGAGTAACGTTTCATGTTTACTTTTAAGTATATATAGTGAGATGCAGAGTTGCGTATAAATCGATTGTTTGTGGACCGGGTAGGTGTATTGGCTGTTTAAAGAATAGTTAAAGTGGGCTTGAGCCCATAGCGTTTTTTTTTCAAAAACATTATTTCTAAAATAACAATTTAAATATTTTTTAAGACACTTAGCTAAGAGGAATGTTGGATAATACTAAAACCTGGTCTTGTCTAACCCTAAAAAATTTCAACCCACCTAGAATTTAATTATTAATCCGAACTAAAATTCAAAAAAACTAGCCCAAAGATTTGGCCTTCGGGTAAAAAAGAAGAAGTTAATTATCGGGTTCAACCCGAGACCCTCTATAACTAAATATATATATATATAAAACTCTCCCCAAATCTATCCTTGAATATCTAATTACTCTTATTCTAAATTTTATCCTCATTCCTCACTCCTCTCTCATCTCAAAAGAAATATAACCTCTCCAATCTATTTATTTTTTAAAGAATACAATATTTCTATTATGTCTTTTTTTTATGTTTGGGATTTCACTATTATGGAGACAACTAAGTTGTCCATCGGTGAATATAACCAACACAAGGTACTATTTGATTTCTCTATTTATACCTTAATATATTTGATAATTTATTATCTATTTTTTTATTCATCATAGAAAATGATGAACACAAATGAAATCGTGAAAGCTTATTAGTTGCGGATTTACAGATTTGTAAGGAAATTTAATATATTGATTATTGTTTCTAACTTCGAGTTTTTGGAAAATTTAATGTTTTTTTTGGATTAACTGCAGATATTTAAGATACCTACGAAGTTTTGATCACTCTATATCTCTTTATGTAGAATGTGGCTTAGTCAAATAAGGTAGTTTATGCTAATACAAGTTCAAGATTTAAATAGTTTAATATACTTTATTTTTTAATTGGTCCTTGTGTTATGTTGTTAGCCAGAAATACCTTAGTGTTTCAAATGGTAGCAAATTACTAAGGCATTATAGACTATGATATTCAATCTTTAAAAATATACTATGTGTTATATTGTTCGCTAACTAAGCAGTTTTACGTGGTTTAATAATAAGAAATGCTATTAGTGTTATGTTGTTAAACTGATTGACTGCTTATTCGAAAACCTTTGGAATTAAAGTTTATAAATGTGACTTGTACACTTTCATCATTTCATATTAGTCTAGGTAATGTTAACCTCAATTAAAGTGGGTTTACTATTATAAAATCATGTTAATAATTTACCTATCAACATATACTAAATTTCAAAATTATTGTTGAATATTTGGTTTTTGTATCAGGAGGATAGTTTTTTTAACCAAGCTTTTTCTGATGCATTAGCGGAAGAGAGTGCACAATTTTGTCGCACACCTATACACTAACGCATATATTGTGTCCTTTATATACATTAGGTCTAAGTCTTTGGATGTCATTTCTTAATATGTTGGATGAATCTTTAAGTTAAATCCAAAAGTATGATGATAAATTGTGTCGCGCATCTGGTTTCCATCTTTTTAGCTCACGCTTCAACATGTTTAGGCATTCCACCTTGTTTTGTCTTCAGAGATCTAGACTATACCTCTTCACAGCTTCAATATCCAATGGGTTTAGTCATTCTGCCTAGTCTGTTATCGGAGGTCTGGTCTTCAAATATTTACAAAGTGAGAGGTGTATAATTCCGGCTAAATAAAAAGGGAAATAACCAATTACAAATGATCACGGTTCTTCCTAAACTCCACGAAGAGGTATGTATAGCTTTAAAACCAGTTCCCTAGTGTGGGTCGTGTCACTAATGAATATTTCAAGAGTAGATTGACTAAACCCATTGGAGATTGAAGTGTTAAGAAGTGTACTCTAGACATCTGAAGACAAATCTAGGTGGAATGCCTAAACATGTTATAAAGTGAGCTAAAAAGATGGAAACCAGATGTATGACACAATTTATCATCAAACTTTTGGATTTAACTTAAAGTTTCATCCAACATATTAAGAACATGACATCCAACCCAATGTATATAATGGACAAAATATATGTGTTAGTGTATACGTGTGCGATAAAACTATGCACTCTCTTCCGCTAATGCATCCGAGAAAGCTTGGTTCAAAAAAACTATCCCTCTTAATACAAAATCCAAATATTCAACAATAATTTTGAAATTTTAGTATTTATTGATCTATAAATTATTAACATGATCTTATTATAGTAAACCAGCTTTAATTGAGGTTAACATTACCTGACTAGTCGAGCAAGATATGAAAAAAATGTACATGTCACATCTATACACTTTAGTTCCAAAGGTTTTCGAATGAGTAATCAATCATATTGAAAGACATAACGCTAATAACATTTCTCATTATTAAACCACGTAAATCTGTATAGTTGACTAACAATATAACACAAAGTACATTTTTTTAAGATTGAATATCATAATCTATAATGCAATAGTAACTTGCTAAAATTTGAAACACTAATGTATATCTGGCTGACAACATAACGCAAGGACCAATCAAAAAACAACTATATTAAAATATGTAAATCTTGAACATGTATAAGCATAAACTACCTGATTTGACTAAGCTACAACACAGAGAGATATAGAGTGATCAAAACTTCGTAGGTACCTTAAAGATTTGCAACTATTTCAAAAAAAAATATTATTAAATTTCCTTACAAATCTGTAAATTTGCAATCGTACGATTACATTTGGGTTCATAATTTTTCTATGATGAATAAATAAATAAATAATAAATTATCAAACATATTAAGGTATAATAAAAGAAATCAAATATTACCTTGTGTTGATTATATGTACCGATGGACAACTTAGTTATCTACATGATGGTAAAATCAATAACATAAAAAAATACCGAAAATAAATGTTGTATTCTTAAAAAAATGAATAAATTGGAGAGGCTAGATTTCTTTTGAGATGAGAGAGGGAGAGGAGTGAGGATAAAATTAAGAACGAGTAATAGATATTGGAGGATAGATTTCGAGAGAGTTATATATATATTTTTTGTTAAAGAACCGGGTCTTGGGGATGAACCCGGAAATTGACTTCTTCTATTTTACCCGAAGGCCAAATCTTTGATCTAGTTTTTTTAAATTTAATGCGGATTATTAATTAAATTCTAGGCATGTTAAAAATATTTAGGGTTAAACAAGACCGGGTTTGATTTTTGAATGGTCTTTGCTCAGACCTTGTTTTGGGTATTATCCAACATTACTCTTATCTAAGTGTGTTAAAAAAATATTAAAATCGTCACCTAACTTCCTGCAAACAATTCATTATATGCACCATTTGTCTCTCACTATATACATACTAGTAAATATGAAACCTTACTCAATACTCAATTTAGGATTTAGATTTGTTTTCATTTCTTGCTTAAGGTTTTGAAAAGATGGAGGATAGTAGAAGAAAGAGAGAGTGGGTTTGTCATTGAATTTGAAGATTGGAGAAGATTTGGTTTCATCAAGCCAAATAATAGTGGTGATGGCAGCGGTAACGTCTTTGTTCACTTTTCTGATATCAGAAAACTGAACAACGAGGTCACCTCTGTCGTCACCACAATTATTTGTCTTGATGAAACAAAATCTTCTCCAATCGTCAAATCCAATTACAAACCCACTCTCTCTTATGCTATCCTCCAGAGTTTCAAAACCCTAAGCAAGAAATGAAAACAAATCTAAATCCTAAATTGAGTATTGAGTAAGGTTTCCTGTTACTATTATGTATATATAGTGAGAGACTGAGGATGCATTAGGTGACAATTTTAATATTTTTTAACACACTTAGTTAAGAGTAATGTTGGATAATACCCAAAACTAGGCTAACGATTTAAAAATCCAACCCTCTTGTTTAACCTTAAATATTTTTTTATAAAAACTACTTTTTATTCAATTTTTAAACAAACCATATTGTAATTTCTATTTGCATGACTATTTGTAATGTAAACATTTTTTTTCCAAAAATTGTTACAAGCATATGTAATTTGTAAGATCTATATTGCAACTTGCATAATTTTGAAAAAGGCAAAAAAACTATGACAACTTACAATTTAATGATTGTCCGCCACAAAAATATTTGTAACTTGAAAAAAAATTACTACAGATGACAAAAATAAATTTTCCACTATCTAATACAAAATTTATATTTATAATTTAAATTGTTAACAAATTATAAAATTAATATATTTATTATACTTAATTATATAAAATAAACTAAATTAAATATATTTTTTTAAAATTGAAATTACCTGAACCTTGAAGATAAGATGAATCCTGTAATATTTGAAATATACCATGTTGAAATATAGGTATACTATTTTTTGTTCATAATGATAATGATGATAGATCTAGTAAATTAACAGAAAACAAACAAATTATATTAAAAATTGAAAAAGATTTTTTTTCACATTGAAAGGATCTTTTGAAGTGGCCCTTGTTGCACTTGCCCAGCGGCTATCCTCTATTTATTCTAAACCCTAAGTAAGAAATAAAAAGAAATCGAAGTATTTGTAACTTGAAAAAAAAATACTATAGACAATAAAAATAAATTTTCCACCATCTAATGCAAAATTTATAATTATAATTTAAATAGTTATTAAATTCTAAAATTAATAAATTTATTACAATTAATCATATCATATAAACTAGATTAAATATAGTTTTTTAAATTTGAAATTTCATGAACCTTGAAGATATGATGAATCGTGTAATATTTGAAATATACCATGTTGAAATATAGGATGATAGATCTAGTAAAATAAGAGAAAACGGACCTGGCGGCTCTGCTATCCTCCATTCTTTCAAAACCCTAAGCAAGAAATAAAAACAAATCGAAACCCTAGATTTAGTATTGAGTAACGTTTCATGTTTACTTTAAAGTATATATAGTGAGATGCAGAGTTGCGTATAATCGATTGTTTGTGGACCGGGTAGGTGTATTGCCTGTTTAAAGAATAGAATAGTTAAAGTGGGCTTGAGCCCATAGTGTATTTTTTTCAAAAACATTATTTCTAAAATAACAATTTAAATATTTTTTAAGACACTTAGCTAAGAGGAATGTTGGATAATACTCAAACCTGGTCTTGTCTAACCCTAAAAATTTTCAACCCACCTAGAATTTAATTAATAATCCGGACTAAAATTCAAAAAAACTAGCCCAAAGATTTGGCCTTCGGGTAAAAAAGAAGAAGTTAATTCTCGGGTTCAACCCGAGACCCTCTATAACTAAATATATATATATATATATATAACTCTCCCCAAATCTATCCTTGAATATCTAATTACTCTTGTTCTTAATTTTATCCTCATTCCTCACCCCTCTCTCATCTCAAAAGAAATATAACCTCTCCAATCTATTTATTTTTTAAAGAATACAATATTTCTATTATGTCTTTTTTTTATGTTTGGGATTTCACTATTATGGAGACAACTAAGTTGTCCATCGGTGCATACATCCAACACAAGGTGCTATTTGATTTCTCTATTTATACCTTAATATATTTGATAATTTATTATCTATTATTTTATTCATCATAGAAAAATGATGAACACAAATGAAATCGTGAAAGATTATTAGTTGCGGATTTACAGATTCGTAAGGAAATTTAATATATTGATTATTGTTTCTAACTTCGAGTTTTTGGAAAATTTAATGTTTTTTTGGATTAATTGCAGATATTTAAGGTACCTATGAAGTTTTGATCACTCTATATCTCTGTATGCAGAATGTGGCTTAGTCAAATAAGTTAGTTTATGCTAATACAAGTTCAAGATTTAAATAGTTTAATATACTTAATTTTTTGATTGGTCCTTGTGTTATGTTGTTAGCCAGAAATACCTTAGTGTTTCAAATGGTAGCAAATTACTATGGCATTATAGACCATGATATTCAATCTTTAAAAATATACTATGTGTTATATTGTTCGCTAATTAAGCGGTTTTACGTGGTTTAATAATTTGAAATGCTATTAGTGTTATGTTGTTAAACTGATTGACTGGTTATTCGAAAACCTTTGGAATTAAAGTGTATAAATGTGACTTGTACACTTTAATCATATCATATTAGTCTAGGTAATGTTAACCTCAATTAAAGTTGGTTTACTATTATAAAATCATGTTAATAATTTACATATCAACATACACTAAAATTTCAAAATTATTGTTGAATATTTGGTTTTTGTATCAGGAGTATAGTATTTTTAACCAAGCTTTTTCTGATGCATTAGCGGAAGAGAGTGCACAATTTTGTCGCACACCTATACACTAACGCATATATTGTGTCCTTTATATACATTAGGTCTAAGTCTTTGGATGTCATTTCTTAATATGTTGGATGAATGTTTAAGTTAAATCCAAAAGTTTGATGATAAATTGTGTCGCGCATCTGGTTTCCATCTTTTTAGCTCACGCTTCAACATGTTTAGGCATTCCACCTAGTTTTGTCTTCAGAGATCTAGACTATACCTCTTCACAGCTTCAATATCCAATGGGTTTAGTCATTCTGGCTAGTCTGTTATCGGAGGTCTGGTCTTCAAATATTTACAAAGTGAGAGGTGTATAATTCTAGCTAAAAAAAAGGGAAAGAACCAATTACAAATGATCACGGTTCTTCCTAAACTCCACGAAGAGGTATGTATAGCTTTAAAACCGGTTCCCTAGTGTGGGTCGTGTCACTAATGAATATTGCAAGAGTAGATTGACTAAACCCATTGGAGATTGAAGTTGTTAAGAAGTGTACTCTAGACATCCGAAGACAAAACTAGTTGGAATGCCTAAAGATGTTATAAAGTGAGCTAAAAAGATGGAAAAGCAGATGTATGACACAATTTATCATCAAACTTTTGGATTTAACTTAAAGTTTCATCCAACATATTAAGAACATGACATCCAACCTAATGTATATAATGGACACAATATATGTGTTAGTGTATAGGTGTGCGATAAAACTATGCACTCTCTTCCGCTAATGCATCCGAGAAAGCTTGGTTCAAAAAAACTATCCCTCTTAATACAAAATCCAAATATTCAACAATAATTTTGAAATTTTAGTATTTATTGATCTATAAATTATTAACATGATCTTATTATAGTAAACCAGCTTTAATTGAGGTTAACATTACCTGACTAGTCGAGCAAGATATGAAAAAAATGTACATGTCACATCTATACACTTTAATTCCAAAGGTTTTCGAATGAGTAATCAATAATATTGAACGACATAACGCTAATAACATTTCTCATTACTAAACCACGTAAATATGTATAGTTGACTAACAATATAACATAAAGTATATTTTTTTAAGATTGAATATCATAATCTATAATGCAATAGTAACTTGCTAAAATTTGAAACACTAATGTATATCTGGCTGACAACACAAACCAAGGACCAATCAAAAAACAACTATATTAAAATATGTAAATCTTGAACTTGTGTAAGCATAAACTACCTGATTTGACTAAGCTACAACACAGAGAGATATAGAGTGATCAAAACTTCGTAGGTACCTTAAAGATTTGCAACTATTTCAAAAAAAAAACATTAGATTTTTCAAAAACTCAAACAGAGAAGCAATAATCAATATATTAAATTTCCTTACAAATCTGTAAATTTGCAATTCGTACGATTACATTTGGGTTCATAATTTTTCTATGATGAATAAATAAATAAATAATAAATTATCAAACATATTAAGGTATAAAAAGAGAAATCAAATATTACCTTGTGTTGATTATATGTATCGATGGACAACTTAGTTATCTACATGATGGTAAAATCAATAACATAGAAAAAAATCCCGAAAATGAATGTTGTATTCTTAAAAAAATAAATAAATTGGAGAGGCTAGATTTCTTTTGAGATGAGAGAGGGAGAGGAGTGAGGATAAAATTAAGAACGAGTAATAGATACTGGAGGATAGATTTCGAGAGAGTTATATATATATATTTTTTGTTAAAGAACCGGGCCGGAAATTGACTTCTTCTATTTTACCCGAAGGCCAAATCTTTGATCTAGTTTTTTTAAATTTAATGCGGATTATTAATTAAATTCTAGGCAGGTTAAAAATATTTAGGGTTAAACAAGACCGGGTTTGATTTTTGAATGGTCTTTGCTCAGCCCTAGTTTTGGGTATTATCCAACATTACTCTTATCTAAGTGTGTTAAAAAAATATTAAAATGTCACCTAACTTCTTGCAAACAATTCATTATATGCACCATTTGTCTCTCACTATATAAATACTAGTAAATATGAAACCTTACTCAACACTCAATTTAGGATTCAGATTTGTTTTCATTTCTTGCTTAAGGTTTTGAAAAGATGGAGGATAGTAGAAGAAAGAGAGAGTGGGTTTGTCATTGGATTTGAAGATTGGAGAAGATTTGGTTTCATTAAGCCAAATAATAGTGGTGATGGCAGCGGTAACGTCTTTGTTCACTTTTCTGATATCAGAACCTGCTTGTTCTGATATCAGAAAAGTGAACAACGAGGTCACCCCTGTCGTCACCACTATTATTTGTCTTGATGAAACAAAATCTTCTCCAATCGGAAAATCCAATTACAAACCCACTCTCTCTTATGCTATCCTCCAGAGTTTCAAAACCCTAAGCAAGAAATGAAAATAAATCTAAATCCTAAATTGAGTATTGAGTAAGGTTTCCTGTTACTATTATGTATATATAGTGAGACACTGAGGATGCGTTAGGTGACAATTTTAATATTTTTTAACACACTTAGTTAAGAGTAATGTTGGATAATACCCAAAACTAGGCTAACCTTAAATATTTTTTTTATAAAAACTGCTTTTTATTCAAATTTTAAACAAATCATATTGTAATTTCTATTTGCATGACTATTTGTAATGAAAACATTTTTTTCCAAAACTTGTTACAAGCATATCTAATTTGTAAGATCTATATTGCAATTTGCATAATTTTGAAAATGGCAAAAAAACTATGACAACTTACCATTTAATGATTGTCTGCCACAAAAATATTTGTAACTTGAAAAAAAATTACTACAGACGACCACAAAAATAAATTTTCCACTATCTAATACAAAATTTATATTTATAATTTAAATTGTTAACAAATTATAAAATTAATATATTTATTATACTTATTATATAAAATAAACTAAATTAAATATATTTTTTTAAAATTGAAATTACTTGAACCTTGAAGATAAGATGAATCCTGTAATATTTGAAATATACCATGTTGACATATAGGTATACTATTTTTTGTTTATAATGATAATGATGATAGATCTAGTAAATTAACAGAAAACAAACAAATTATATTAAAAATTGAAAAAGATTTTTTTTCACATTGAAACGATCTTGTGAAGTCCCCTTGTTGTACTTGCCCAGCGGCTATCCTCTATTTATTCTAAACCCTAAGTAAGAAATAAAAAGAAATCGAAGTATTTGTAACTTGAAAAAAAAATTACTATAGACAACAAAAATAAATTTTCCACCATCTAATGCAAAATTTATAATTATAATTTAAATAGTTATTAAATTCTAAAATTAATAAATTTATTACAATTAATCATATCATATAAACTAAATTAAATATAGTTTTTTAAAATTGAAATTACATGAACCTTGAAGATATGATGAATCGTGTAATATTTGAAATATACCATGTTGAAATATAGGTATACTATTTTTTGTTTATAATGATAATGATGATAGATCTAGTAAAATAAGAGAAAACGAACCTGGCAGGCCTTGTCTGCTATCCTCCATTCTTTCAAAAACCTAAGCAAGAAATAAAAACAAATCGAAACCCTAGATTGAGTATTGAGTAATGTTTCATGTTTACTTTTAAGTATATATAGTGAGATGCAGAGTGCGTATAAATCGATTGTTTGTGGACCGGGTAGGTGTATTGGCTGTTTAAAGAATAGTTAAAGTGAGCTTGAGTCCATAGTGTTTTTTTTTCAAAAACATTATTTCTAAAATAACAATTCCAATATTTTTTAAGACACTTAGCTAAGAGGAATGTTGGATAATACTCAAACCTGGTCTTGTCTAACCCTAAAAATTTTCAACCCACCTAGAATTTAATTAATAATGTGGACTAAAATTCAAAAAAACTAGCCCAAAGATTTGGCCTTCGGGTAAAAAAAAAGAAGTTAATTCTCACCCGAGACCCTATAACTAAATATGTATATATATATATATAATATATATATATATATATATATATATATATATATATATATATATATATATATATATATATAAAACTCTCTCCAAATCTATCCTTGAATATCTGATTACTCTTGTTCTTAATTTTATCCTCATTCCTCACCCCTCTCTCATCTCAAAAGAAATATAACCTCTCCAATCTATTTATTTTTTAAAGAATACAATATTTCTATTATGTCTTTTTTTTATGTTTGGGATTTCACTATTATGGAGACAACTAAGTTGTCTATCGGTGAATATAACCAACACAAGGTACTATTTGATTTCTCTATTTATACCTTAATATATTTGATAATTTATTATCTATTTTTTTATTCATCATAGAAAAATGATGAACACAAATGAAATCGTGAAAGCTTATTAGTTGCGGATTTACAGATTTGTAAAGAAATTTAATATATTGATTATTGTTTCTAACTTTGAGTTTTTGGAAAATTTAATGTTTTTTTTGGATTAATTGCAGATATTTAAGATACCTACAAAGATTTGATCACTCTATATCTCTTTATGCAGAATGTGGCTTAGTCAAATAAGGTAGTTTATGCTAATACAAGTTCAAGATTTAAATAGTTTAATATACTTAATTTTTTGATTGGCCCTTGTGTTATGTTGTTAGCCAGAAATACCTTAGTGTTTCAAATGGTAGCAAATTACTATGGCATTATAGACTATGATATTCAATCTTTAAAAATATACTATGTGTTATATTGTTCGCTAACTAAGCAGTTTTACGTGGTTTAATAATGAGAAATGCTATTAGTGTTATGTTGTTAAACTGATTGACTACTTATTCGAAAACCTTTGGAATTAAAGTGTATAAATGTGACTTGTACACTTTTATCATATCATATTAGTCTAGGTAATGTTAACCTCAATTAAAGTTGGTTACTATTATAAAATCATGTTAATAATTTACATATCAACATATACTAAAATTTCAAAATTATTGTTGAATATTTGGTTTTTGTATCAGGAGGATAGTTTTTTTAACCAAGCTTTTTCTGATGCATTAGCGGAAGAGAGTGCACAATTTTGTCGCACACCTATACACTAACACTTATATTGTGTCCTTTATATACATTATGTCTAAGTCTTTGGATGTCATTTCTTAATATGTTGGATGTATCTTTAAGTTAAATCCAAAAGTTTGATGATAAATTGTGTCGCGCATCTGGTTTCCATTTTTTTAGCTCACGCTTCAACATGTTTAGGCATTCCACCTAGTTTTGTCTTCAGAGATCTAGACTATACCTCTTCACAACTTCAATATCCAATGGGTTTAGTCATTCTGCCTAGTCTGTTATCGGAGGTCTGGTCTTCAAATATTTACAAAGTGAGAGGTGTATAATTCTGGCGAAAGAAAAAGGGAAAGAACCAATTACAAATGATCACAGTTCTTCATAAACTCCACGAAGAGGTATGTATAGCTTTAAAGACGGTTCCCTAGTGTGGGTCGTGTCACTAATGAATATTGCAAGAGTAGATTGACTAAACCCATTGGAGATTGAAGTTGTTAAGAAGTGTACTCTAGACATCCGAAGACAAAACTAGGTGGAATGCCTAAACATGTTATAAAGTGAGCTAAAAAGATGGAAACCAGATGTATGACATAATTTATCATCAAAATTTTGGATTTAACTTAAAGTTTCATCCAACATATTAAGAACATGACATCCAACCTAATGTATATAATGGACACAATATATGTGTTAGTGTATAGGTGTGCGATAAAACTATGCACTCTCTTCCGCTAATGCATCCGAGAAAGCTTGGTTCAAAAAAACTATCCCTCTTAATACAAAATCCAAATATTCAACAATAATTTTGAAATTTTAGTATTTATTGATCTATAAATTATTAACATGATCTTATTATAGTAAACCAGCTTTAATTGAGGTTAACATTACCTGACTAGTCGAGCAAGATATGAAAAAAATGTACATATCACATCTATACACTTTAGTTCCAAAGGTTTTCGAATGAGTAATCAATCATATTGAACGACATAACGCTAATAACATTTCTCATTATTAAACCACGTAAATCTGTATAGTTGACTAACAATATAACACAAAGTACATTTTTTTAAGATTGAATATCATAATCTATAATGCAATAGTAACTTGCTAAAATTTGAAACACTAATGTATATCTGGCTGACAACATAACGCAAGGACCAATCAAAAAACAACTATATTAAAATATGTAAATCTTGAACTTGTATAAGCATAAACTACGTGATCTGACTAAGCTACAACACAGAGAGATATAGAGTGATCAAAACATCGTAGGTACCTTAAAGATTTGCAACTATTTCAAAAAAAAACATTAGATTTTTCAAAAACTCAAACATAGAAACAATAATCAATATATTAAATTTCCTTACAAATCTGTACGATTACATTTGGGTTCATAATTTTTCTATGATGAATAAATAAACAAATAATAAATTATCAAACATATTGAGGTATAAAAAGAGAAATCAAATATTACCTTGTGTCGATTATATGTACCGATGGACAACTTAGTTATCTACATGATGGTAAAATCAATAACATAAAAAAATACCGAAAATAAATGTTGTATTCTTTAAAAAATAAATAAATTGGAGAGGCTAGATTTCTTTTGAGATGAGAGAGGGAGAGGAGTGAGGATAAAATTAAGAACGAGTAATAGATATTGGAGGATAGATTTCAAGAGAGTTATATATATATTTTTTGTTAAAGAACCGGGTCTTGGGGATGAACCCGGAAATTAACTTCTTCTATTTTACCCGAAGGCCAAATCTTTGATCTTGTTTTTTTAAATTTAATGCGGATTATTAATTAAATTCTAGGCCGGTTAAAAACATTTAGGGTTAAACAAGACCGGGTTTGATTTTTGAATGGTCTTTGCTCAGACCTTGTTTTGGGTATTATCCAACATTACTCTTATCTAAGTGTGTTAAAAAAATATTAAAATCGTCACCTAACTTCCTGCAAACAATTCATTATATGCACCATTTGTCTCTCACTATATACATACTAGTAAATATGAAACCTTACTCAATACTCAATTTAGGATTTAGATTTGTTTTCATTTCTTGCTTAAGGTTTTGAAAAGATGGAGGATAGTAGATGAAAGAGAGAGTGGGTTTGTCATTGGATTTGAAGATTGGAGAAGATTTGGTTTCATCAAGCTAAATAATAGTGGTGATGGCAGCGGTAACGTCTTTGTTCACTTTTCTGTCAGAACCTGATTGTTCTGATATCAGAAAAGTGAACAACGAGGTCACCCCTGTCGTCACCACTATTATTTGTCTTGATGAAACAAAATCTTCTCCAATCGTCAAATCCAATTACAAACCCACTCTCTCTTATGCTGTCCTCCAGAGTTTCAAAACCCTAAGCAAGAAATGAAAACAAATCTAAATCTTAAATTAAGTATTGAGTAAGGTTTCCTGTTACTATTATGTATATATAGTGAGAGACCGAGGATGCGTTAGGTGACAATTTTAATATTTTTTAACACACTTAGTTAAGAGTAATGTTGGATAATACCCAAAACTAGGCTAACGATTCAAAAATCCAACCCTCTTGTTTAACCTTAAATATTTTGTTTATAAAAACTGCTTTTTATTCAAATTTTAAACAAACCATATTGTAATTTCTATTTTCATGACTATTTGTAATGCAAACATTTTTTTTCCAAAAATTGTTACAAGCATATGTAATTTGTAAGATCTATATTGCAACTTGCATAATTTTGAAAAAGGCAAAAAAACTATGACAACTTACAATTTAATGATCGTCTGCCACAAAAATATTTGTAACTTGAAAAAAATTTACTACAGACAACGACAAAAATAAATTTTCCACTATCTAATACAAAATTTATATTTATAGTTTAAATTGTTAACAAATTATAAAATTAATATATTTATTATACTTAATTATATAAAATAAACTAAATTAAATATATTTTTTTAAAATTGAAATTACCTGAACCTTGAAGATAAGATGAATCCTGTAATATTTGAAATATACCATGTTGAAATATAGGTATACTATTTTTTGTTCATAATGATAATGATGATAGATCTAGTAAATTAACAGAAAACAAACAAATTATATTATAAATTGAAAAAAGATTTTTTTTCACGTTGAAAGGATCTTGTGAAGTCGCCCTTGTTGCACTTGCCCAGCGGCTATCCTCTATTTATTCTAAACCCTAAGTAAGAAATAAAAAGCAATCGAAGTATTTGTAACTTGAAAAAAATTACTATAGACAACAAAAATAAATTTTCCACCATGTAATGCAAAAATTATAATTATAATTTAAATAGTTAATAAATTATAAAATTAATAAATTTATTATAATTAATCATATCATATAAACTAAATTAAATATAGTTTTTTTAAATTGAAATTACATGAACCTTGAAAATATGATGAATCGTGCAATATTTGAAATATACCATGTTGAAATATAGGTATACTATTTTTTGTTTATAATGATAATGATGATAGATCTAGTAAAATAAGAGAAAACGGACCTGGCGGCTCTGTCTGCTATCCTCCATTCTTTCAAAACCCTAAGCAAGAAATAAAAACAAATCGAAACCCTAGATTGAGTATTGAGTAACGTTTCATGTTTACTTTTAAGTATATATAGTGAGATGCAGAGTTGCGTATAAATCGATTGTTTGTGGACCCGGTAGGTGTATTGGCTGTTTAAAGAATAGTTAAAGTGGGCTTGAGCCCATAGTGTTTTTTTTTTCAGAAACATTATTTCTAAAATAACAATTTAAATATTTTTTAAGACACTTAGCTAAGAGGAATGTTGGATAATACTCAAACCTGGTCTTGTCTAACCCTAAAAATTTTCAACCCACCTAGAATTTAATTAATAATCCGAACTAAAATTCAAAAAAACTAGCCCAAAGATTTGGCCTTCGGGTAAAAAAGAAGAAGTTAATTCTCGGGTTCAACCCGAGACCCTCTATAACAATATATATATATATATATAAAACTCTCCCCAAATCTATCCTTGAATATCTAATAACTCGTGTTCCTAATTTTATCCTCATTCCTCACCCCTCTCTCATCTCAAAAGAAATATAACCTCTCCAATATATTTATTTTTTAAAGAATACAATATTTCTATTATGTCTTTTTTTTATGTTTGGGATTTCACTATTATGGAGACAACTAAGTTGTCCATCGGTGCATATAACCAACACAAGGTACTATTTGATTTCTCTATTTATACCTTAATATATTTGATAATTTATTATCTATTTTTTTATTCATCATAGAAAAATGATGAAAATCGTGAAAGCTTATTAGTTACAGATTTACAGATTTGTAAGGAAAATTAATATATTGATTATTGTTTCTAACTTCGAGTTTTTGGAAAATTTAATGTTTTTTTTGGATTAACTGCGGATATTTAAGATACCTACGAAGTTTTGATCACTCTATATCTCTTTATGCAGAATGTGGCTTAGTCAAATAAGGTAGTTTATGCTAATACAAGTTCAAGATTTAAATAGTTTAATATACTTAATTTTTTGATTGGTCCTTGTGTTATGTTGTTAGCCAGAAATACCTTAGTGTTTCAAATGGTAGCAAATTACTATGGCATTATAGACTATGATATTCAATCTTTAAAAACATACTATGTGTTATATTGTTCGCTAACTAAGCAGTTTTACGTGGTTTAATAATGAGAAATGCTATTAGTGTTATGTTGTTAAACTTATTGACTACTTATTCGAAAACCTTTGGAATTAAAGTGTATAAATGTGACTTGTACACTTTTATCATATCATATTAGTCTAGGTAATGTTAACCTCAATTAAAGTGGGTTTACTATTATAAAATCATGTTAATAATTTACATATCAACATATACTAAAATTTCAAAATTATTGTTGAATATTTGGTTTTTGTATCAGGAGGATAGTTCTCTTAACCAAGCTTTTTCTGATGCATTAGCGTAAGAGAGTGCACAATTTTGTCGCACACCTATACACTAACGCATATATTGTGTCCTTTATATACATTAGGTCTAAGTCTTTGGATGTCATTTCTTAATATGTTGTATGAATCTTTAAGTTAAATCCAAAAGTTTGATGATAAATTGTGTCGCGCATCTGGTTTCCATCTTTTTAGCTCACGCTTCAACATGCTTAGGCATTCTACCTAGTTTTGTCTTCAGAGATCTAGACTATACCGCTTCACAGCTTCAATATCCAATGGGTTTAGTCATTCTGCCTAGTCTGTTATCGGAGGTCTGGTCTTCAAATATTTACAAAGTGAGAGGTGTATAATTCTGGCTAAAGAAAAAGGGAAAGAACCAATTACAAATGATCACGGTTCTTCCTAAACTCCATGAAGAGGTATGTATAGCTTTAAAACCAGTTTCACTAATGAATATTGCAAGAGTAGATTGACTAAACCCATTGGAGATTGAAGTGTTAAGAAGTGTACCCTAGACATCCGAAGGCAAAACTAGTTGGAATGCCTAAAAAAGATGAAAACCAGATGTATGTCACAATTTATCATCAAACTTTTGGATTTGACTTAAAGTTTCATCCAACATATTAAGAACATGACATCCAACCTAATGTATATAATGGACACAATATATGTGTTAGTGTATAGGTGTGCGATAAAACAATGCACTCTCTTCCGCTAATGCATCTGAGAAAGCTTGGTTCAAAAA
Organism: Nemophila menziesii; assembly: GCA_029959085.1. Lineage (NCBI taxonomy): Eukaryota > Viridiplantae > Streptophyta > Magnoliopsida > Boraginales > Hydrophyllaceae > Nemophila > Nemophila menziesii. The sequence continues at coordinate 3,134,826 of JARWIR010000044.1, forward strand.
AACTATCCCTCTTAATACAAAATCCAAATATTCAACAATAATTTTGAAATTTTAGTATTTATTGATCTATAAATTATTAACATGATCTTATTATCGTAAACCAGCTTTAATTAAGGTTAACATTACCTGACTAGTCGAGCAAGATATGAAAAAAATGAACATGTCACATCTATACTCTTTAGTTCCAAAGGTTTTCGAATGAGTAATCAATCATATTGAACGACATAACGCTAATAACATATTTCATTATTAAACTACGTAAATCTGTATTGTTGACTAACAATATAACACAAAGTACATTTTTTTAAAGTACATTTTTTTAAGATTGAATATCATAATCTATAATGCAATAGTAACTTGCTAAAATTTGAAACACTAATGTATATCTGGCTGACAACATAATGGTGGTCCTTTGTGTGTTCTAAAAATAAATGCAAATGCTAATCGAACCACAACCGCAAGTGTACGGTTGTCCCAAGTAGTAATAACTGATAAATCAGATTCGTTCCAAGGACGGAATGGTTGATCACAATGTCTAGCAAATAGTGATTGATGCACTTATAAAAGTAAGAGATAATAAAATGTTTGTTTGGTTTTGTTGATTAAAGATAATGAATAAAAGACAAATAATTAAATGCAAATAAAAACTAAGACGCAAGTAAATTGAGTGAAAACGCAGTATGAGAAGTAGTACTTGAGAACGCAAGGATCCTCCCAATCTTATTTCCTAACTTATGTTGTTTAAGGGCTAAATTGGTCAATTACAATGGTCGGGATTCTAAATTCCTTATACCCCCGTCAGGGTGGACTATAAGGCGATCCTAAAGTGTCACTAGTCCCGTCAGGGTAAATATGATCCACCGTTGGATGTTTAAGTTTTATTACCTCATTGGCCCTAGAATTAGCTAAGTTCGTCAGAATCAATAGCTTCTATCCTAGATTGAATAAATGGTTCTGTATCTAAACCCTCCGTCAGGATGATCCAATTGCCACTAATTGGAATAGCCTAAATACTAACACCTGTTCCTAGTTCATGACGCTAAAAAAAGTAAAATAATCTCAATTTATTGAAAAGAGTAAAAGCCCTAATTTAGTTTAATTCAATAAAAACCCAAATTCAACATTCGTTATTTCATAAAATTGGGATTCACCCATTGTTTGTTCTCAAGCACTATGAATTGTTTAGCTCATATTAAAAAGAAATACTAAATTAAAATAAATGGAATTCATAATTGATTACAAATAAAAGATAAAAGAAACCTAATTTCCGGAATTGGAATGACTGAGAACGGAGCTATAGACCCACTCCAGCTCTAGCAGCTTCTTCTTCCTTCCTTCTGTTGCTTCTCTCTGGTGTTTTTAATTGTAAAGAATGAATTGTATAAAAAATAGAAGTCCAGACCTCCTTTTATAAGTGTAAAAACGGATTAGGGCTTGGACCTAATAATAAAACACTAATTAAATGTCCAAGCCCAAATTCTAAGCCCAAAATCACGTAACTGCTGATACACCTTCACTAAAACGGCTTTTCCCGATGCGTTATGACTCCGATTGACCTCATTCCAGTTGCTAAAGTTCCGTAACTCGATAAGGAATGTTTTCTCTTCAAAGGTCAGCGGCTAAATCATCGCTTAAGAACCTCGAAATCAGCAATCTATGGCCTGAAAAATGGATTTTCAGCTCTAAAAATAATATCTTCGGGATTTCTCTTCAAGTCTTGACTCTATCTTTTGATCTTTGACTTTCTCCTCGGATTCCTCTTCTAGCTAACATCTAAAACCTGTAAACTTTACACTAAAAATACCAATATTACGCGCAAAAGCTTAATAAACTAAAAATGCTAGAAATAAAAAGGGAATTCTGGATTATTGCATATTTAGTCCAAAAGTCTATCTAATTAATTAAATAAACACCAAAAATGATGTCTCCCAAGGGTTGAAATTAAGAACAATTAGGGAGTCATCAAGACCCCCAACTCAAACCTTTGTCGTCCCGACAAACTAAAACAAAACAAAGGGGTAGAAATAAGCGTATAAACAAGTAGAAGCTAGCAAATAAACCCTAAAGCAATTCTCAAAATAAATCTCATATATCAAACTCTAGAAACTAATATACACATACACTAATCATGCAACATCAAACATAAATAATCTCAATCATAAAATTAAAGTCGCAATGCTTGAAGGTTACACTTGTACTCATCTCTGTATGATGGCTATAGGGTGGTCATTAATCCTACCTCGCTTTGAACGCTCCACTTAATGTATTCCCTATCAACAGAATTATAAATTCACTATGCACTTAGGAATCACGAGGTCTTTACGGTTATAATATTGGCTTAAGGACGTTGTGGATGTATATTTGGTAAATTTGAAGTGAGATTTTGGCTCTCTCCTCACTTACCATCAACAGTGCCCTCGAGCTTGAGTTAACGCTCAAAAAGATGTTCTCACTCACCCATATACGCAACAATTTAGCGTCCCATGTCTACCCACTATTAACAAGATGATTTTCAGAAAATTCCACTTTGCCGGATGTTTTATTTATTCATATTTTTCTTTTTCTTTTCTTTTCTCTTTTTCTTCTCTTTTTTTTGTACAGAAGCAAACCGGGTTCCCGGTTTTGACGAATCCGGGTTCCCGGTTCCTACTGTATGGATTTTTTCATTTTTTTCATTTTTTCTTTCTTTTTCACTTTTTTCTCATTCCCGGCAAAGGGTTACAATTATAAATCATCTGCAATTGTGCTACAATACAAAGCACATCAATCCCAACCCATTAAATTCCCCATATGTGGTCCCACCACCCCAAACTCAAGCTCGAGACATGTCTCAGGATTGTGATTCAAGTGCGGGTCATATGGTCATGCCTAATAATCTAAGGGATAATGGCTTATATCGTGGCTACAAAGAAAAGGTTAAGGCTCAAAGTGGGCTAAGACGGATAATAATTAATACAAGGGATAGAAGGCTAAAAAGGCACAAATGACTAACAAAGAACTGCCCCTATCATTTTCCTAAATACATAGCTTGTCTTTAGTTCATATCTAGGTGGGTTCTCTACGAATTCGGATTTCACGTTCTATACACCAAACATATTCCTTGAGTACAAGCTTACTTCATTTGCATTGTTCATTAATTTTTCCTATTAATTACCTATGTTCGCATGCAATTGTATGTGCGTTATATATCAATCCCTAAAGTCCACTATTTACTATCATAGATTCATCAAAAGTATGCTTAAAGGGACATTTAAAATCTTCTACAGTCAAACGCAACTCCGAAAATTATTTTATTGAAAGCAAATAAAACATATAACACATAAAAACTGGGATGAGGCAACGAACCCCAACCCAAACTCAAAAATGAGTCGTGTCCCCACGACTCGAAAAGACTCAAAGCAATAAAATAATATACACTAAATGAGAAGGGATAGAAAACGTATCTGAACCAGCGCGAGGCTGGTTGTCGGTGTTGCGTCAATGAACTTTATCTCGCGTCTAGACATCGAAAGTTGTGCATTGAACAAATAAAGTTCAGCTCGTTTGTAACGTTTCCCAAAATATCAATCATCTTATCCCGATCTCTTCCAACACCTTGATTTTCGATTTCAATTCATCATCGGATCGTTTTCTTCCTCACTTTCAGGTTCCTCAATCACTTTCCTCTTCTTCGGATTAGCCTTAATTTGAACCTCTTCAGTCTTGTGTTTGAAACGTAAAATTGGAATCTCAATAGATTGTTCTTGAACAGTACCAAAAGTGTTTCTGTTTCTTGGAAAATTCCTTCGATAAGTACACATGAAAACAGTTCTGATAAGCATCTCTTTCCACCCCAAACTCAAAACTTCAAATAGTGAGAAGTTAAGGCTTAGAACTTTGATGTTTTGAGGCTTAAGACTTGAAGATTATGGTGGAATATGAGATGGGTAAAGGCTAATTGATGTGGGGGAAGAGGGAATTGGATTTAAGTTGAAGATTGGATGAAGAACAGTCGGAGGAAAGTGGGAATTTTATCGTATTTTGGATGGGAGATGAGTTGATTTCATGTTTTTGTGGTGAAAGAGAGTAAGATTTGAGGATTGTGTGGTTGTTGATGATGATGTTCAGGAAATTTTGGGTTCTTGGGAGTGTTTTTTGGAGGCTGGGTTGAAGAGAGAGGTAAAAATCTAGGGCTAAAAAGCTTCAAACGGTCCTGTCATAGATGAAACCGGGTACCCGCATTTGCAAATGCGGGCCCCAGTTTCGCGTCGCTGTGTCGACGCGAATTTTTTATTTTTATTTTTTTTGGCGTCTGACAATAAAGGACGCAATAAATTTTTTTTTTATTTTTTATTTTTTTTTTATTTTTTACCTCAAAACGCAGCCAAAACGCGGGACCCAAAACGCGGGGTCAGAGAATTGCCCTTCGAAACCGGGTTCCCGCATTTTCAAATGCGGGTACCCGCATTCTCGTCGATGGCGCGAGCCAAGACGCACCAAAACGCAACCTCCGAAGACGCCGGGTCAGAGAATTTGGAAAAGTACAGCTCCGAAACCGGGTACCCGCATTTGCAAATGCGGGGACCCGGTTTGTGTCGATGGCGCGAATCCAAAACGCAGTAAAACGTAGTGGTGACGCAGCAAAACGCGGGACCCAAGACGCTGGGTCAGAAAGTTAGAATTTTTAGTTTTCGAAACCGGGTACCCGCATTTGCAAATGCGGGGACCCGGTTTGGCCCCTGGAACACCACAAATTTTTCTCCTATTTTCGCCTTTTCGACCCCAAACTCATGACCTTTTTATCCCTGAAATCATCAAAAACAACTACCCTTCCTCATTTCTTACTAATAAACACTAAAATTACGAAAATCAAACTAATCTAAATTGCAAAAATTTAAAAACTCAACTAATATACAAGAAATTGGCTTTTGTTTAACGTCGTTAAGCTCGACGGGTTACCTCATTCATTAGTCATTGACATAACCTCCCCAGCAGTGAGTGAGGTTGTCAATATTTGCAACTCGAAATTTGCATCCCTTAGCTTTTATTCCCACTAGTTTATCTGAGATAAACTTCGCGACCATGAATGGTCCTATCCAAGAACTTTTTGATTCACGTACCTTTGGAGGAGGTTTAGGATTTTTCATAGCTACCTCTTCACCTACTTTGAACCCCTTTTTCTTTCTTTCTTTCTTAGGTTCCTTCGGAACCTTCGTGGCACGTGCTTTCTCTTTCTTCTTCGCATGATTTAGTTGTGGATTTTTAGGGTATGGAGGAGCTTTATTCGGTGGTTTCTTTCGTAGTTCTTTCTCCTCCACTCCTAAAGTGTCCACAACATTAATTGGCTCTTTTCTTACCGGTTCCATTACATCTACACGAAAACATTCTTCCTTGGAATCCGGAAACTTCATAGGTCTAAATACATTAAACTTCATTTCCTCGTCTTGGATTCTCATAATCATTTCGCCGTTTTCTACATCAATCAAAGTACGCCCCGTGGCTAGGAATGGTCTTCCCAAAATAATGGGGACATTCCTATCCGCGTCGTAATCAAGTATAATGAAATCAGCGGGAAAAATTAACCTACCTGCCTTAACGAGGACATCTTCGATTCGGCCTTCTGGATGTGCAAGAGATCGATCCGCCATTTGCAAGACCATAGAAGTGGGTCTTGCTTCAATTTTAAGCTTGTCAAAGATTGATTTGGGCATAAGATTTATGCTTGCACCCAAATCACATAGTGCTTTTCCTCTCCACTCATTAACAATAGATATCGGAATTGTAAAGCTCCCAGGATCAACTAACTTCGGAGGTAATTTACCTTGACAAATAGCACTACATTCTTCAGGAAGACCAATCATCTCATTATCACAATGTGGCCGTTTGTTGATGAGGGCTCTTTTCAGAAACTTAGCATACTTGGGCACATCTCGAATAGCTTCTAGCAACAGAATATTTATGCTAAGACCTCTTACCTTGTTAAAGAATTTTTGATACTCAGCCATATCACTCTTCTTTTGAACTCTCGATGGAAATGGTGGAGGAGGACGGTTTATTATAGTATCATCTTTCTTTTTCGGAACTTCACTAGACCTCTCCACTTCTTCTACTTCAACTTCTTTATCTTTATTCACCACCTCTTTTTCTTTTCTAACTTCTTTTTCTTTCATAACCGGAAAAGGAGGTGGAGGAAGGTTCTTAACACTTCTGAGAGTAATAGCTTTACAATCTTCGATTTGGATTGGATTCTCAGTATCGCTAGGGAGTTGCCCTTGTGGACGTTGATTCAGTTGTTTGTTAATTTGACTTAGCGGATTCTGGAACAACTGCATATTTGCTTCAACTGCGTTTTGACGTTCCATAGCTTGTGTCTGAAGAGCAATCAAACATTCAACGGTTTTCTGAAGGGTAAATACTCCTTCTTGTGGATGGGCAGGTAAGGCTAACTGGTTTAGATTCTCATCGTAGGTATTCTGAGGCGCTTGTCTTTGTACATAATTGTTTTGATTCTGTCCTCCTTGATGATTGTTGTGTGGTCTTGGATTATAGTTGTTGCCTTGAGGATGCGGCTGATACGCGTAAATAGGATTGGCTGCCCCATTAGGATTTGAGTATTGAAACCCAGGATGGTTTCTGTTAGGCTGATATCCATTACCACTTGAATTGAAATTACCTCTGTTGGACATAAACATCACGGATTCTTGATTATTCGGACAACCTTCCTCATCATGATCATCTACCTTACAAATTGAACACATATAAACCTCTTGTGCAGCATGCACATCTACCTTCTTACCCAAAAATCCTTCTTTTACAGCTAGAGTAAGCTGCTTCAATTGCTGCTCTATGGTATTTTGAATCTTATTCTCAAACGTAGCAAATTTCTCTTCCATATCAACATTATTCACTCCCTTCACTGGTGGTCTTACTGAATTCCACCCAACTTCATTCTTGACGGTTCTTTCTAAAATGATCTTAGCATGAGCGGGTTGAACTTGAAGAAAACCTGCACCACATAGCGTATCCAATTTCTCTCTCGAAGTTCCATCAAGGCCTCTATAAAAGATCTTTAACTGTTGTTGTTCTAAAAAGCCATGATTGGGAACTTTACGCAAACACATCTGAAATCTTGTCCAACTCTTACCCACAGTTTCATCATATTCTTGACGGAAATGCGTCAATTCTAATTCAGCATCTAATCTCATATTACTTGGGTAATACCTGTCAAAGAAAGCAATCTCTAATTGGTCCCAGTTGGTTATCTTCGTAGGATCTTGCGTATCGTGCCATTCACTCGCTCCATCAATCACAAAAAATTTAAACGCAGCAAAATACATCTGTTCTCTTGAAACTCCTTGTGTGATGTAAGAATCACATATCTGCTTAAACTTCTGTACTGCTCTAAGAGGATCTTCTGATGGTCTACCACGAAAATTCCCAAAATTTTGGAATTGAGCTAACATACCCGAATCTGGACGGAATCGCGGAACATTAATATCTGGAGCACCTACTCCTATAGCAGGAGCGCGAAATGGAACTTCTGGAGGACCATTAGTAAACCATGGATCTTGAATATTCGCCATTTCTCTTTCCTCTTGTTCTCGTCTTTTCTTATTTGCAAGTCTGATTAACAAATCCGGATTATCAAGGATTTGAACTGGTGGTTCAAATATGAGCCTTCTTCGCATATACCAAACCTAAAAACCTGAAAAGACTAAACAAGCAAAAAGCGTAAAACTGATAAAAACAAAACTAAAAATAAATGCAACTATCACTAATGGATAAACACCGTGGTCACACGCTACCGTCCCCGGCAGCGGCGCCAAAAACTTGGTGGTCCTTTGTGTGTTCTAAAAATAAATGCAAATGCTAATCGAACCACAACCGCAAGTGTACGGTTGTCCCAAGTAGTAATAACTGATAAATCAGATTCGTTCCAAGGACGGAATGGTTGATCACAATGTCTAGCAAATAGTGATTGATGCACTTATGAAAGTAAGAGATAATAAAATGTTTGTTTGGTTTTGTTGATTAAAGCTAATGAATAAAAGACAAATAATTAAATGCAAATAAAAACTAAGACGCAAGTAAATTGAGTGAAAACGCAGTATGAGAAGTAGTACCTGAGGAATGTTGGATAATACTCAAACCTGGTCTTGTCTAACCCTAAAAATTTTCAACCCACCTACAATTTAATTAATAATCCGGACTAAAATTCAAAAAAACTAGCCCAAAGATTTGGCCTTCGGGTAAAAAAGAAGAAGTTAATTCTCGGGTTCAACCCGAGACCCTCTATAACTAAATATATATATATATATATAACTCTCCCCAAATCTATCCTTGAATATCTAATTACTCTTGTTCATAATTTTATCCTCATTCCTCACCCCTCTCTCATCTCAAAAGAAATATAACCTCTCCAATCTATTTATTTTTTAAAGAATACAATATTTCTATTATGTCTTTTTTTTATGTTTGGGATTTCACTATTATGGAGACAACTAAGTTATCCATCGGTGCATACATCCAACACAAGGTACTATTTGATTTCTCTATTTATACCTTAATATATTTGATAATTTATTATCTATTATTTTATTCATCATAGAAAAATGATGAACACAAATGAAATCGTGAAAGCTTATTAGTTGCGGATTTACAGATTTGTAAGGAAATTTAATATATTGATTATTGTTTCTAACTTCGAGTTTTTGGAAAATTTAATGTTTTTTTTGGATTAATTGCAGATATTTAAGGTACCTATGAAGTTTTGATCACTCTATATCTCTGTATGCAGAATGTGGCTTAGTCAAATAAGTTAGTTTATGCTAATACAAGTTCAAGATTTAAATAGTTTAATATACTTAATTTTTTGATTGGTCCTTGTGTTATGTTGTTAGCCAGAAATACCTTAGTGTTTCAAATGGTAGCAAATTACTATGGCATTATAGACCATGATATTCAATCTTTAAAAATATACTATGTGTTATATTGTTCGCTAATTAAGCGGTTTTACGTGGTTTAATAATTTGAAATGCTATTAGTGTTATGTTGTTAAACTGATTGACTGGTTATTCGAAAACCTTTGGAATTAAAGTGTATAAATGTGACTTGTACACTTTAATCATATCATATTAGTCTAGGTAATGTTAACCTCAATTAAAGTTGGTTTACTATTATAAAATCATGTTAATAATTTACATATCAACATATACTAAAATTTCAAAATTATTGTTGAATATTTGGTTTTTGTATCAGGAGGATAGTTTTTTTAACCAAGCTTTTTCTGATGCATTAGCGGAAGAGAGTGCACAATTTTGTCGCACACCTATACACTAACGCATATATTGTGTCCTTTATATACATTAGGTCTAAGTCTTTGGATGTCATTTCTTAATATGTTGGATGAATGTTTAAGTTAAATCCAAAAGTTTGATGATAAATTGTGTCGCGCATCTGGTTTCCATCTTTTTAGCTCACGCTTCAACATGTTTAGGCATTCCACCTAGTTTTGTCTTCAGAGATCTAGACTATACCTCTTCACAGCTTCAATATCCAATGGGTTTAGTCATTCTGGCTAGTCTGTTATCGGAGGTCTGGTCTTCAAATATTTACAAAGTGAGAGGTGTATAATTCTGGCTAAAGAAAAAGGGAAAGAACCAATTACAAATGATCACGGTTCTTCCTAAACTCCACGAAGAGGTATGTATAGCTATAAAACCGGTTCCCTAGTGTGGGTCGTGTTACTAATGAATATTGCAAGAGTAGATTGACTAAACCCATTGGAGATTGAAGTTGTTAAGAAGTGTACTCTAGACATCCGAAGACAAAACTAGTTGGAATGCCTAAAGATGTTGATGTCTCCTTAAATGTTCTTATTTTCGACCCTTAGGAGACATCATTTTTGGTGTTTATTTAATCATTTCGATAGACTTTTGGACTAAATATGCAATAATATGATTTTCCTCTTTTAATTCTAGCATTTTTGATTTATTAAGCTTTTGCGCGTAATATTGGTATTTTTAGTGAGTATTTTACAGGTTTTAGATTTTAGCTAGAAGAGGAGTCTAAGGAGAAAGTCAAAGATCAAAAGATAGAGTCAAGACTTGAAAAGAAATCCCGAAGATATTATTTTTCGAGCTGAAAATCCATTTTCCAGGCCATAGATTGCTGATTTCGAGGTGCTTAAGCGATGATCTAGCTGTTGACCTTTGAAGAGAAATCATTCCTTATCGAATTACGGAACTTTAGCAACTGGAATGAGGTCAATCGGAGTTGTAACGCATCGGGAAAAGCTGTTTTAGTGAAGGTATATCAGCAGTTACGGGATTTTGGGCTAAGTTAGTGGACTTGGGCCTTTTATATTTCATTTAATTAAAAGCCTAGGTCCAAGTCCGAATTTCCACCTATAAAATCAGCCATTGACTTCTATTTTACACACAATTCACATTCTGCAAGATTAAAAACACCAGAGAGAAGCAACTGAAGGAAGGAGAAGAAGCTACAAGAGCTGGAGAGGGTCTATATCTCCGTTCGTAGTCATTCCGATTCCGGAAATTAGGTTCTTTTATCTTTTTAATTCTGTAAACAATATGAATTCCTTTAATTTTAATTTCGTATTTCATTTTAATATGAGCTAAGTTTTATTTAGTGCTTGAGAACAAACAATGGGTGAATCCCAATTCCTATTAATTAACGAATGTTGAATTTGGGTTTTTAATAAATTAAACTAAATTAGGGCTTTTACTCTTTTCGATAAATTATGAATGTTTACTGTTTTTAGCGTCATGAACTAGGAACAGGTAATAGTATTTAGGCTATTCCAATAAGTGGCAATTGGATCATCCTGACGGGGGTTTAAATACGGAACTATTTATTCAATCTAGGATAGAAGTTAATGATTCTGACGAGCTTAGCTAATCCTAGGGCCAATGAGGTAATAACACTTAATCATCCAACGGTGGATCATATTTACCCTGACGGGACTAGTGACACTTTAGGATCGCCTTATAGTCCACCCTGACGGGGGTATAAGGAATTTAGAATCCCGACCATTGTAATTGACTAATTTAGCCCTTAAACAACATAAGTTAAGAAATAGGATAGGGAGGATCCTTGCGTTCTCAAGTGCTACTTCTCATATTGCGTTTACATCAATTTACTTGCGTCTTAGCTTTTATTTGCATTTTGATATTTGTCTTTCATTCATTAGTCTTATAACAAAAACCAAACAAATATATTATTGTCTTTTATTTTCATAAGTGCATCAATCACTACTTGCTAAACATTGTGATCAACCATTCCGTCCTTGGAACGAATCTGATTTATCAGAATTACTACTTGGGACAACCGTACACTTGCGGTTGTGGTTCAATTATTTATTGCATTATTTTTAGAACACACAAAGGACCACCAAGTTTTTGGCGCCGCTGCCGGGGACGGTAGCGTGTGACCACGGTGTTTATCCTTTAGTGATAAGTGCATTTTATTTTATTTTATCAGTTTTACGCTTTTTGTTTAGTTTCTTTTTAGGTTTTTAGGTTTGGTGTATGCGAAGAAGGCTATTCAAGGATCTAGAGCCAACACCTCCGATCCTTAGTAATCCAGAATCGTTGATCAGACTTGCGAACAAGAGAAGAAGAGAACGAGAGGCCTTAGAGGTAGAAGAGTTAAGTAACAGAATGGCAGACATCAATCTTCAAAATAATCAACAGAATAATGGACAAGGCCAGCTAGATGCAAATGGCCAACCTTTAGCTCCGGGCGTTATCCCTCCAGTTCAACCACTAAATCCCAATGCTCCAGTCCAGATAGTGATGAATCATGATCCGTGGTTTACTAATGGTCCTCCAGAAGTTCCATTCCGTGCTCCAGCTATAGGAGTAGGTGCTCCAGATATTAATGTTCCACGTTTTCGTCCAGATTCGGGTATGTTAGCTCAGTTCCAGAATTTTGGTAATTTTCGTGGTAGACCAGCAGAAGATCCTCTCAGGGCAGTACAGAAATTCAAACAGATATGTGATTCTTATATCACACAAGGGGTCTCGAGAGAACAGATGTATTTTGCTGCTTTTAAGTTCTTTGTTACTGAGGGAGCAAGTGAATGGCACGATACGCAAGATCCTACGAAGATCACCAATTGGGACCAATTAGAAATTGCGTTCTTTGACAGGTATTACCCAAGTAACATGAGGTTAGATGCTGAAGTAGAATTGACGCATTTCCGTCAAGAATATGAAGAAACTTTGGGTAAGAGTTGGACAAGATTTCAGATGTGTTTACGAAAAGTTCCCAATCATGGGTATTCAGAACAACAACAGCTTAAGATCTTTTATAGAGGCCTTGATGGGAAGTCAAGAGAGAAGTTGGATACGCTATGTGGTGTAGGTTTTCTTCAAGTTCAACCCGCTCATGCTAAAATTATCTTAGAGAGAACAGTCAAGAATGAAGTTGGGTGGAATTCAGTAAGAACACCGGTTAAGGGAGTGAATAATGTTGATATGGAAGAGAAATTTGCTACGTTTGAGAACAAGATTCAGAGTACTATTGAGCAACAATTAAAACAGCTTACTTTAGCTGTGAAAGAAGGATTTTCGGGTAAGAAGGTAGCTGTGCATGCTGCACAAGAGGTTTATATGTGTTCGATTTGTCAGGTAGATGATCATGATGAGGAAAGTTGTCCAAATAACCAAGAATCCGTGATGTTCATGTCCAATAGAGGTAACTTCAATTCAAGTGGTAATGGATATCAGCCTAACAGAAACCATCCTGGGTTTCAATATTCAAATCCTAATGGGGCAGCCAATCCTACCTACGCATATCAGCCGCGTCCCGAAGGTAATAACTATAATCCAAGACCACACAACAATTATCAAGGAGGACAGAATCAGGGAAATTATGTACAAAGGCAAGCTCCTCAGAATAATTCTCAGAATACATACGATGAGACTTTAAACCAAAAAGCCCTACCTGCCCATCCACAAGAAGGAGTAGTTACCCTTCAGAAAACCGTTGAAAATTTGATTGCTCTTCAAACACAAGCCTTAGAACGTCAGAACGCAGCTGAAGCGAATATGAAGATTTTCCAGAATCAGCTAAGCCAAATTAATAAACAGCTGAATCAGCGCCCACAAGGGCAACTTCCTAGCGATACTGAGAATCCGAAGCAACGCGAAGATTGTAATGCTGTTACTTTGAGAAGTGGTAAGAACCTTCCTCCCCCTCCTTTTCCCATTATGAAAGAGAAAGAAGTACCAAGAAAAGAAAAGGAAGTGATGGAGAAAGAGAAAGAGAAAGAGAGTGAGGTTGAAGAAATAGTGAGACCAAGAGAAGTTCCGAAAAAGAAAGATGATATGGTGATTAATCGCCCTCCACCACCGTTTCCATCGCGAGTTCAGAAAAAGGGTGATTTGGGGGATTTTCAGAAGTTCTTTAACAGAGTGAAGGGTCTAAGTATTAATATCCCGTTACTTGAGGCGATTCGAGATATTCCAAAATACACTAAGTTTTTGAAGAGGGCCCTCACTAACAAAAGGCCCTATTGTGATAACGAGATGATTGGTCTCCCAGAAGAGTGTAGCGCGATTTGTCAAAATAAATTACCTCCGAAGTTGGTTGATCCGGGGAGTTTCACGATTCCCATATCAATTGGGGAAGAATGGAAAGGAAAGGCGCTATGTGACTTGGGAGCTAGCATCAATTTGATGCCCAAGTCGATATTTGATAAGCTAAAAATTGGAAACGCAAGACCCACTTCTATGGTCTTGCAAATGGCGGACAGGTCTCTTGCGCATCCTGAAGGCCGCATTGAGGATGTCCTTGTTAAGGCAGGTACACTTATATTTCCTGTTGATTTTGTAATCCTTGAATACAATGCAGATAGAAATGTCCCCATTATTTTGGGTAGACCATTCCTAGCTACAGGGAGAACATTGATCGATGTAGAGAATGGAGAATTAACAATGAGGATACAAGATGAAGAAGTGAAATTCAATGTATTTCGAGCTATGAAATTCCCAGATTCTCAGGAAGATTGCTTCAGAATGGATGTAGTAGAGCAAGCATCGCAAGAGGTATTTAATTGTTTAAATTTTGATGATATCTTGCAGGCTGCTTTAACATTAGATTCACCTGAGATGATGGAGGAGCTTACTGAAACAATAGCAGCTCTAAATTCTGAAAATCCGAGGTATAGGCGTCCTGCCTATGAACCTGTGAGAGAACCGGGGGAGATTGTTCCTAAAAAGAAGCCTTCAATTGAATCTCCTCCGGAATTGGAAGAAAAACCATTGCCAGCACACTTGAGGTACGCGTATTTAGGTACTAATGAAACTCTACCTGTTATTGTTTCAGCTAATTTAACAGGTCCTCAAGAAGATAAATTGTTGCGTGTGTTGAGAGCCAACAAAGAAGCAATAGGTTGGACAATTGCTGATATAAAAGGCATTAGTCCATCCTATTGTCAACATAAAATCATACTTGAAGATGTTAACGCACGCTCAGTTGAAGGTCAAAGAAGATTAATGCCCGCTATGAAGGATGTGGTGAAGAAAGAGGTGATTAAACTTTTAGATGCGGGGATTATTTATCCCATTTCAAGTAGCGAATGGGTGAGTCCGGTTCAGTGTGTACCGAAGAAGGGAGGGATGACAACAATTCTTAATGATAAAAATGAAGCGATTCCTTCAAGAACGGTAGTTGGATGGAGAGTTTGCATGGATTATAGAAAGCTGAACAAGGCCACCAGAAAAGATCATTTTCCTTTACCCTTCATAGATCAGATGTTAGAAAAATTAGCCGGAAGAGAGTATTATTGCTTCTTGGATGGTTATTCAGGGTATAATCAAATTTACGTGGCTCCAGAAGATCAACATAAAACAACATTTACATGCCCCTTTGGTACTTTTGCATATCGTAGAATGCCATTTGGGTTGTGTAATGCTCCTGCTACCTTTCAAAGATGCATGATGGCCATCTTCTGGGATATGATCGATAACTTTCTTGAAGTGTTTATGGATGATTTCTCTGTATTTGGTGATGATTTTGATAAGTGCTTAGACAATTTGGAGAAAGTGTTAATCAGATGCAAAGAAACAGATTTGGTCTTAAACTGGGAGAAATGTCATTTCATGGTTCGCGAAGGTATTGTTCTGGGTCACAAAATTTCGAGTGTTGGATTGGAAGTCGATAGAGCGAAGATTGAGGTAATTAAAACTCTTCCCCCTCCTGTTTCTGTTAAAGGGGTAAGAAGTTTTCTAGGCCATGCTGGCTTTTATAGGCGATTTATCAAAGATTTTTCTAAGATTGCGAAACCGTTATGCAACTTACTTGAAAAGGATTCCAAATTCCTTTTTGATGAAGCTTGTTTAGCGGCTTTCAAAGCAATTAAAGAAAAGCTTATTTCTGCTCCTATAGTAGTGCCTCCAGATTGGAATTTACCGTTTGAGGTTATGTGTGATGCGAGTGATTTATGTATGGGAGCTGTATTAGGACAAAGAAAAGAGAAAGTTTTTCATTCGATTTATTATGCTAGTAAAACTTTTAATGGTGCTCAGATGAATTATACAGTTACAGAAAAGGAGTTGCTAGCGGTTGTGTACTCATTCGATAAATTTCGCTCTTATCTTCTTGGAGCGAAGGTTATTGTCTATACAGATCATTCAGCGATTCGATACCTTATGGAGAAGAAGGATGCTAAACCAAGGTTAATCAGATGGGTTTTATTGCTTCAAGAGTTTGATTTAGAGATCAAGGATAGAAAAGGGTGCGAGAATCAGGTTGCAGATCATCTATCAAGATTAGAAGGTTCAGAGTTGAATAGTGGTATTGAAGCGGTTAGAGAAGAATTTCCTGATGAGAATTTATTCGAAGTTCGCGATTATGAAGCCCCTTGGTATGCGGATATTGCAAACTTAGTGGTAAGTGGTTCCTTTCCTGAAGGATCAACTTATCAAGAGAGAAAAAGATTAGCTCACCGTGCAAGACAGTTCTTTTGGGAGGATCCGTTCCTCTACAAAGTCTGTGCTGATCAGATGGTAAGAAGATGCGTAGCCAAGGAAGAAATTGAGGCGATTATAGCTGGGTGTCATGATTCACCTTACGGTGGGCATTTCAAAGGAGATCGAACTGCTGCTAAGGTATTACAATCTGGTTTCTATTGGCCTTCTATCATAAAAGATTGTCACGAATATACTAAAAGATGTAATAGATGCCAATTTACCGGTAACATATCCAAGAGGGATGAGATGCCACGTAATAATGTGTTAGAAGTTGAAATATTCGATGTTTGGGGTATAGATTTTATGGGTCCGTTCGTTCCGTCAAATGGTAACCTCTACATCTTATTAGCTGTTGATTACGTGTCTAAGTGGGTAGAAGCGGTGGCTCTACCAACCAATGATTCTAGAGTGGTGATTAAGTTCTTAAAATCACATATTTTCACCAGACATGGAACTCCAAGGGTGATTATTAGCGATGGAGGTACTCATTTCGTTAATAAGTATCTGAAGACTGTTCTAGAGAAATATGGAGTCAGACATCGCGTGTCTACCGCTTATCATCCACAAGCCAATGGTCAAGCCGAAGTATCAAATCGTGAGGTAAAATCTATTTTAGAGAAAACCGTTGGTCCTACAAGAAAAGATTGGTCTATGAAATTAGATGATGCACTTTGGGCATATCGAACTGCTTTCAAAACCCCAGTAGGTGCTTATCCATATCGGATGGTATATGGTAAGGCTTGTCACTTACCTCTTGAGTTAGAAATGGGTGCCTATTGGGCTATTGCTAAGTTAAATTTAGATCCTACACTAGCTGGTGAGAATCGAATGATGAAACTTAATGAGCTTGATGAATTTAGATTACATGCTTATGAAAATGCTAAACTTTACAAAGAAAATACTAAGAGATGGCATGATAATCGAATTCGAGAAAAGAACTTTGTAGTGGGGCAAAGAGTGTTGAAATATAATTCGAAGTTCAGTAATTATCCGGGGAAATTAAGATCGAAGTGGTCGGGTCCTTACATTGTAACCAAGGTTACACCTCATGGAGCTATAGAGATAGAACATCCACTTGAGAACCGTACATTCATGGTGAACGGTCATCGTTTAAAGATATATCATGGAGGTGAAGACACCGATCGTGCAAAAGACCCACATCCCGGAGAGGTCATGTACCTCCTCGAAGCTCCTTAGAAGCACGAGGTAACCCGTCGAGCTTAACGACGTTAAACAAAAGCCAATTCCTTGTATATTAGTTTAAGTATTTCAATTTCCGTAGTGTAAATTAGTTAAAGTTTTCGTTGATTTTAGTTTTATTTTTAAGAAATGAGGAAGGGTGTTTGTTTTTGATGATTTCAGGAGTATAATGGTCATGAGTTTGGGGTCAAACAATGGAAAAACGGAGAAAAATTGAAGTCCACAGCAGGTTTGACCGGCTAGCCGGCGAGCTAGCCGGCATACCGGCCAAACGAGCAGGTAGACCCCAACTCCCTGACCATTGCGTCAGCGACAACGCAGCAATGCTGCGTCTTCATTCGCGCCAGCGAGAAAGCACCGGCATGCCGGCGAATCCGCCGGCTAGCCGGCCAACGAGGAAGAATGTTCTGGTCCTTGCGTCAGCGACGACGCAAGGTTGCTGCGTCATCAAATGCGCCATCGAGATTTCACAGGCATACCGGCGAATCCGCCGGCTAGCCGGTCAAGGATTTCAAATTCCCTGACCATTGCGTCAGCGACGACGCAATGCACTTGCGTTTTGAGGTAAAAAAAAAAAAAAAAAAAAAAAAAAAAAAATTTCGCCGCCCTCTCGGCCGGCATACCGGCGGATCGGCCGGTATACCGGCGAATCCGAAGGCATACCGGCCAGCTGTTACGAGAGGCGGTTTTAACTTCATTAAACCTAGTTTTTTGCCTCTTTTCCAAGCCAAACCTTATAATCCGAATTCTTGCCTCCACCTACTCCGAAAATCATCAACAAACAGCTATAAAATCATCAAATCAAGCCTTCTATCATCACAAAAACACAAAATCAACTCATAGCTTCTACAAAACATCATCAAATTTCACCTTTTCTCCAAAAATTTCCTTTTCCTAACCTTGAAATTAAACCCAATTCTTTCTACATCTCTCTCTAATAACCTTAACCCATCTCATATAACACCTAGTTCTTCAAGTTTTAAGCCTCAAAACATCAAATTTCAAAGCTTTTCTCTAGCTTTTTCTCTATTTGAAGTTTTGAGTTTGGGGTGAAAAGAGATGACTAACAGAACCGATTCCATGTGTAACTATCGAAGAAACATACCAAGAAACAGGAACACTGTTGGAGCTAGCCCAGACCAAGCAATTGTAATTCCGGATTCAAGATCCAAAAAGACTGTCCAAAACCCAATTGCTCCGAAACGAAAAGAAAATCTGAGTAAGGTTAATCCGAAAAAGAGCAGGTTAATTGATGAGAGTGATGAAGAAAGTGAGGAAGAAGTTGAAGAAGAGGTTAAAGAAACTGAACTAGTAATTCCCGAAGAACCAGTGCAACAACCGAAAGCTCCGCGTAGGAAAGCTTGGGCTCACAAGCCTAAGAGAGTCTTCGTTCCTTGGGAAACTCAAGTTCGTGATCGCATTGAATTTTTGAAGTTCGGAGAGGAGATGAATCTTCCTAAAGGTATTATGACTAGTGCTTATAAAGATTATGGTGTTACTTGTGATAAATTGGGTTGGAAGGAATTGAGAGAAAGGAAGCTTGAGTATATTCCTACCTTGGTGCGAGATTTTTATGAAGGAATCGCCTTCTCAAAAGAAGCTGTTATTATTCGCAAAAAGGTAGTTCCTTTCTCCGTGGAGTTTATTCGTAAATCATTAAAACTACCCGAGTTTTCCGGAATATGTCCGTTTCAAGAATCTCTTAAAAAGCCTTCGTTTGACTATGAATCCCTTTGGGGGAAAGTGACTATTGATGGGGCCCGCCCAATTCCCGAAGGAGAGAGATATCCTGGACAGATGTATAGTAGTAACTTGCTACCATGTGCTAAGATTTGGTCACGTTTCATAATCCCTACCTTCTTCGGAGTTAAACACATATCGGAAGTGAAGAAGGAGCATCTTTTGTTCATTAAATGTATTATTGAGGAGAAACCCATGGATGTTGCTCGTGTGATATATGATACCATCATGGAATTTGCTAAAATTCCTACTTCACAACAAAATCTCAAATTTCCTTGTACCGTCACTACTTTGTGTTTAGACGCAAAGGTTCCGCGTAAAGACGCAGCGATTGATCGTGTTGTAGTGTGTGAGAGCATGGGTTTAACGTTGATCAAGAATATTCATGATGAGGTGGTTAAAGCAACAAGGAATCCTAGAGCTCCTCCAAAGAAGAAGATGCATACAACTGATGAGTTGGAAGCTAAAGTGAAGGTGTTAGAAGAGAACCAAGTGAAGATGATTGCATCTATAGGAAACGTTACAAAAGAGTTAGAACTTCTCCGAAACATGTTAACGGGGGTGAGCACAATTCAACATGCCACCTATGGTATTCTTATGCAGGAGAAAGTTCATGGACGCAACACCGATAACCAGCCTCGAGCTGGTTAAGATACGTTTTCTATCCCTTTCGCATTTTAGTTAGATTAGTTTATTTTTTATTGCGTTGAGTCTTTTCGAGTCGTGGGGACACGACTCATTTTTGAGTTTGGGGTGGGGTTCGTTGCCTCATCCCAATTTTTATGTGTTATATGTTTTATTTGCTTTCAATAAAAATAATTTTCGGAGTTGCGTTTGACTATAGAAGATTTTAAATGTCCCTTTAAGCATACTTTTGATGAATCTATGATAGTAAATAGTAAACTTTAGGGATTGATATAGAACGCACTTACAATTGCATGCGAACATAGGTAATTGATAGGAAAAATTAATGAACAATGCAAATGAAGTAAGCTTGTACTTAAGGAATATGTTTGGTGTGTAGAACGTGAAATCTTAATTAGTAGAGAACCCACCTAGATATGAACTAAAGACAAGCTATGTACTTAGGAAAATGATAGGGTCAGTTCTTTGTTAGCCATTTGAAGCCTTTTAGCTTGCTATCCCTTATTATAATTTTATCCGTCTTAGCCCAATTTTGAGCCTTAAGCCTTTTCTTTTGTAGCCACGATATAAGCCCATTATCCTTTAGATTATTAGGCATGACCAAATGACCCGCACTTGAATCACAACCCTGAGACTTGTCTCGAGCTTGAGTTTGGGGTGGTGGGACCACATTTGGGAATTTACATTGGGAAGGGATTATATGTGTTTGTATTGAGGCACAAAAATGTAGATGATATTTTTATTTGTAACCCTTTGCCGATATTTGAAAAAAAAAAAAAAAAAAAAAAGAGAAAAAAGAAAAAGAAAATTATAAGAAACATGACTTTTCACATCAAAATGATAGTCATGGGTATCTTGTACAAAAAAGAAATGAAAAAGAAAATAAAAAGAAAGAAAAAATTGAATAAATCGGCAAGGTGGAATATTTTTGGAAATCACTTTAGATTTATTTGGGTTGACATTGGGGACGCAACTTTAGCGCGTCAAATGGGTGAGTGAGAACATTTTTGAGCGTAACTCAAGCTCGAGGACATGTGGATGGTAAGTGAGGAGAGAGCCAAAAGCTCACTTCAAATTTACCAAATATATATCCATACCGTCCTTAAGCCAATATTAAAACCATAAAGACCTCTTGATTCTTAAATACATAGTGAATTTATACTTCTGTTGATAGGGAATATTTAGGTGGAACATTCAAAGCGATTTATGATTAATGACCATCCTATAGCCATCATACAGATATGAGTACAAGTGTAACCTTCAAGCATTGCAACTTTAATTTTATGATTGAGATTATTTATGTTTGATTTTGCATGATTAGTGTATGTATATGTTAGTTCTTAAAGTTTTGCTATATGAGATTTATCTTAAGAATTGCTTTAGGTTTATTTGCTAAGCTTCTATTTGTTCTTGCGTTTACTTCTACCCCTTGTTTTGTTTTGTTTTGCTTTGTCGGGACGACAAAGGTTTGAGTTGGGGGTCTTGATGTCTCCTTAAATGTTCTTATTTTCGACCCTTAGGAGACATCATTTTTGGTGTTTATTTAATCATTTCGATAGACTTTTGGACTAAATATGCAATAATATGATTTTCCTCTTTTAATTCTAGCATTTTTGATTTATTAAGCTTTTGCGCGTAATATTGGTATTTTTAGTGAGTATTTTACAGGTTTTAGATTTTAGCTAGAAGAGGAGTCTAAGGAGAAAGTCAAAGATCAAAAGATAGAGTCAAGACTTGAAAAGAAATCCCGAAGATATTATTTTTCGAGCTGAAAATCCATTTTCCAGGCCATAGATTGCTGATTTCGAGGTGCTTAAGCGATGATCTAGCTGTTGACCTTTGAAGAGAAATCATTCCTTATCGAATTACGGAACTTTAGCAACTGGAATGAGGTCAATCGGAGTTGTAACGCATCGGGAAAAGCTGTTTTAGTGAAGGTATATCAGCAGTTACGGGATTTTGGGCTAAGTTAGTGGACTTGGGCCTTTTATATTTCATTTAATTAAAAGCCTAGGTCCAAGTCCGAATTTCCACCTATAAAATCAGCCATTGACTTCTATTTTACACACAATTCACATTCTGCAAGATTAAAAACACCAGAGAGAAGCAACTGAAGGAAGGAGAAGAAGCTACAAGAGCTGGAGAGGGTCTATATCTCCGTTCGTAGTCATTCCGATTCCGGAAATTAGGTTCTTTTATCTTTTTAATTCTGTAAACAATATGAATTCCTTTAATTTTAATTTCGTATTTCATTTTAATATGAGCTAAGTTTTATTTAGTGCTTGAGAACAAACAATGGGTGAATCCCAATTCCTATTAATTAACGAATGTTGAATTTGGGTTTTTAATAAATTAAACTAAATTAGGGCTTTTACTCTTTTCGATAAATTATGAATGTTTACTGTTTTTAGCGTCATGAACTAGGAACAGGTAATAGTATTTAGGCTATTCCAATAAGTGGCAATTGGATCATCCTGACGGGGGGTTTAAATACGGAACTATTTATTCAATCTAGGATAGAAGTTAATGATTCTGACGAGCTTAGCTAATCCTAGGGCCAATGAGGTAATAACACTTAATCATCCAACGGTGGATCATATTTACCCTGACGGGACTAGTGACACTTTAGGATCGCCTTATAGTCCACCCTGACGGGGGTATAAGGAATTTAGAATCCCGACCATTGTAATTGACTAATTTAGCCCTTAAACAACATAAGTTAAGAAATAGGATAGGGAGGATCCTTGCGTTCTCAAGTGCTACTTCTCATATTGCGTTTACATCAATTTACTTGCGTCTTAGCTTTTATTTGCATTTTGATATTTGTCTTTCATTCATTAGTCTTATAACAAAAACCAAACAAATATATTATTGTCTTTTATTTTCATAAGTGCATCAATCACTACTTGCTAAACATTGTGATCAACCATTCCGTCCTTGGAACGAATCTGATTTATCAGAATTACTACTTGGGACAACCGTACACTTGCGGTTGTGGTTCAATTATTTATTGCATTATTTTTAGAACACACAAAGGACCACCAGATGTTATAAAGTGAGCTAAAAAGATGGAAACCAGATGTATGACACAATTTATCATCAAACCTTTGGATTTAACTTAAAGTTTCATCCAACATATTAAGAACATGACATCCAACCTAATGTATATAATGGACACAATATATGTGTTAGTGTATAGGTGTGCGATAAAACTATGCACTCTCTTCCGCTAATGCATCCGAGAAAGCTTGGTTCAAAAAAACTATCCCTCTTAATACAAAATCCAAATATTCAACAATAATTTTGAAATTTTAGTATTTATTGATCTATAAATTATTAACATGATCTTATTATAGTAAACCAGCTTTAATTTAGGTTAACATTACCTGACTAGTCGAGCAAGATATGAAAAAAATGTACATGTCACATCTATACACTTTAATTCCAAAGGTTTTCGAATGAGTAATCAATCATATTGAACGACATAACGCTAATAACATTTCTCATTATTAAACCACGTAAATCTGTATAGTTGACTAACAATATAACACAAAGTACATTTTTTTAAGATTGAATATCATAATCTATAATGCAATAGTAACTTGCTAAAATTTGAAACACTAATGTATATCTGGCTGACAACATAACGCAAGGACCAATCAAAAAACAACTATATTAAAATATGTAAATCTTGAACTTGTGTAAGCATAAACTACCTGATTTGCCTAAGCTACAACACAGAGAGATATAGAGTGATCAAAACTTCGTAGGTACCTTAAAGATTTGCAACTATTTCAAAAAAAAAAACATTAGATTTTTCAAAAACTCAAACATAGAAGCAATAATCAATATATTAAATTTCCTTACAAATCTGTACGATTACATTTGGGTTCATAATTTTTCTATGATGAATAAATAAACAAATAATAAATTATCAAACATATTGAGGTATAAAAAGAGAAATCAAATATTACCTTGTGTTCATTATATGTACCGATGGACAACTTAGTTATCTACATGATGGTAGAATCAATAACATAAAAAAATACCGAAAATAAATGTTGTATTCTTTAAAAAATAAATAAATTGGAGAGGCTAGATTTCTTTTGAGATGAGAGAGGGAGAGGAGTGAGGATAAAATTAAGAACGAGTAATAGATATTGGAGGATAGATTTCAAGAGAGTTATATATATATATATTTTGTTAAAGAACCGGGTCTTGGGGATGAACCCGGAAATTAACTTCTTCTATTTTACCCGAAGGCCAAATCTTTGATCTAGTTTTTTTAAATTTAATGCGGATTATTAATTAAATTCTAGGCTGGTTAAAAACATTTAGGGTTAAACAAGACCGAGTTTGATTTTTGAATGGTCTTTGCTCAGACCTTGTTTTGGGTATAATCCAACATTACTCTTATCTAAGTGTGTTAAAAAAATATTAAAATCGTCACCTAACTTCCTGCAAACAATTCATTATATGCACCATTTGTCTCTCACTATATACATACTAGTAAATATGAAACCTTACTCAATACTCAATTTAGGATTTAGATTTGTTTTCATTTCTTGCTTAAGGTTTTGAAAAGATGGAGGATAGTAGAAGAAAGAGAGAGTGGGTTTGTCATTGGATTTGAAGATTGGAAAAGATTTGGTTTCATCAAGCTAAATAATAGTGGTGATGGCAGCGGTAACGTCTTTGTTCACTTTTCTGTCAGAACCTGATTGTAGAAAAGTGAACAACGAGGTCACCCCTGTCGTCACCACTATTATTTGTCTTGATGAAACAAAATCTTCTCCAATCGTCAAATCCAATTACAAACCCACTCTCTCTTATGCTGTCCTCCAGAGTTTCAAAACCCTAAGCAAGAAATGAAAACAAATCTAAATCTTAAATTAAGTATTGAGTAAGGTTTCCTGTTACTATTATGTATATATAGTGAGAGACTGAGGATGCGTTAGGTGACAATTTTAATATTTTTTAACACACTTAGTTAAGAGTAATGTTGGATAATACCCAAAACTAGGCTAACGATTCAAAAATCCAACCCTCTTGTTTAACATTAAATATTTTTTTTATAAAAACTGCTTTTTATTCAAATTTTAAACAAACCATATTGTAATTTCTATTTTCATGACTATTTGTAATGCAAACATTTTTTTTCCAAAAATTGTTACAAGCATATGTAATTTGTAAGATCTATATTGCAACTTGCATAATTTTGAAAAAGGCAAAAAAACTATGACAACTTACAATTTAATGATCGTCTGCCACAAAAATATTTGTAACTTGAAAAAAATTTACTACAGACGACGACAAAAATAAATTTTCCACTATCTAATATAAAATTTATATTTATAGTTTAAATTGTTAACAAATTATAAAATTAATATATTTATTATACTTAATTATATAAAATAAACTAAATTAAATATATTTTTTTAAAATTGAAATTACCTGAACCTTGAAGATAAGATGAATCCTGTAATATTTGAAATATACCATGTTGAAATATAGGTATACTATTTTTTGTTCATAATGATAATGATGATAGATCTAGTAAATTAACAGAAAACAAACAAATTATATTATAAATTGAAAAAGATTTTTTTTCACATTGAAAGGATCTTGTGAAGTCGCCCTTGTTGCACTTGCCCAACGGCTATCCTCTATTTATTCTAAACCCTAAGTAAGAAATAAAAAGCAATCGAAAGTATTTGTAACTTGAAAAAAATTACTATAGACAACAAAATAAATTTTCCACCATGTAATGCAAAAATTATAATTATAATTTAAATAGTTAATAAATTATAAAATTAATAAATTTATTATAATTAATCATATCATATAAACTAAATTAAATATAGTTTTTTTAAATTGAAATTACATGAACCTTGAAAATATGATGAATCGTGTAATATTTGAAATATACCATGTTGAAATATAGGTATACTATTTTTTGTTTATAATGATAATGATGATAGATCTAGTAAAATAAGAGAAAACGGACCTGGCGGCTCTGTCTGCTATCCTCCATTCTTTCAAAACCCTAAGCAAGAAATAAAAACAAATCGAAACCCTAGATTGAGTATTGAGTAACGTTTCATGTTTACTTTTAAGTATATATAGTGAGATGCAGAGTTGCGTATAAATCGATTGTTTGTGGACCGGGTAGGTGTATTGGCTGTTTAAAGAATAGTTAAAGTGGGCTTGAGCCCATAGTGTTTTTTTTTTCAGAAACATTATTTCTAAAATAACAATTTAAATATTTTTTAAGACACTTAGCTAAGAGGAATGTTGGATAATACTCAAACCTGGTCTTGTCTAACCCTAAAAATTTTCAACCCACCTAAAATTTAATTAATAATCCGAACTAAAATTCAAAAAAACTAGCCCAAAGATTTGGCCTTCGGGTAAAAAAGAAGAAGTTAATTCTCGGGTTCAACCCATGACCCTCTATAACAATATATATATATATATATATATATATATATATATATATATATATATATATATATATATATATATATATAAAACTCTCCCCAAATCTATCCTTGAATATCTAATAACTCGTGTTCTTAATTTTATCCTCATTCCTCACCCCTCTCTCATCTCAAAAGAAATATAACCTCTCCAATATATTTATTCTTTAAAGAATACAATATTTCTATTATGTCTTTTTTTAATGTTTGGGATTTCACTATTATGGAGACAACTAAGTTGTCCATCGGTGCATATAACCAACACAAGGTACTATTTGATTTCTCTATTTATACCTTAATATATTTGATAATTTATTATCTATTTTTTTATTCATCATAGAAAAATGATGAAAATCGTGAAAGCTTATTAGTTACAGATATACAGATTTGTAAGGAAAATTAATATATTGATTATTGTTTCTAACTTCGAGTTTTTGGAAAATTTAATGTTTTTATTGGATCAACTGCGGATATTTAAGATACCTACGAAGTTTTGATCACTCTATATCTCTTTATGCAGAATGTGGCTTAGTCAAATAAGGTAGTTTATGCTAATACAAGTTCAAGATTTAAATAGTTTAATATACTTAATTTTTTGATTGGTCCTTGTGTTATGTTGTTAGCCAGAAATACCTTAGTGTTTCAAATGGTAGCAAATTACTATGGCATTATAGACTATGATATTCAATCTTTAAAAACATACTATGTGTTATATTGTTCGCTAACTAAGCAGTTTTACGTGGTTTAATAATGAGAAATGCTATTAGTGTTATGTTGTTAAACTGATTGACTACTTATTCGAAAACCTTTGGAATTAAAGTGTATAAATGTGACTTGTACACTTTTATCATATCATATTAGTCTAGGTAATGTTAACCTCAATTAAAGTGGGTTTACTATTATAAAATCATGTTAATAATTTACATATCAACATATACTAAAATTTCAAAATTATTTTTGAATATTTGGTTTTTGTATCAGGAGGATAGTTCTCTTAACCAAGCTTTTTCTGATGCATTAGCGTAAGAGAGTGCACAATTTTGTCGCACAACTATACACTAACGCATATATTGTGTCCTTTATATACATTAGGTCTAAGTCTTTGGATGTCATTTCTTAATATGTTGTATGAATCTTTAAGTTAAATCCAAAAGTTTGATGATAAATTGTGTCGCGCATCTGGTTTCCATCTTTTTAGCTCACGCTTCAACATGTTTAGGCATTCTACCTAGTTTTGTCTTCAGAGATCTAGACTATACCTCTTCACAGCTTCAATATCCAATGGGTTTAGTCATTCTGCCTAGTCTGTTATCGGAGGTCTGGTCTTCAAATATTTACAAAGTGAGAGGTGTATAATTCTGGCTAAAGAAAAAGGGAAAGAACCAATTACAAATGATCACGGTTCTTCCTAAACTCCATGAAGAGGTATGTATAGTTTTAAAACACGTTCCACTAATGAATATTGCAAGAGTAGATTGACTAAACCCATTGGAGATTGAAGTGTTAAGAAGTGTACTCTAGACATCTGAAAGCAAAACTAGGTGGAATGCCTAAAAAAGATGGAAACCAGATGTATGTCACAATTTATCATCAAACTTTTGGATTTGACTTAAAGTTTCATCCAACATATTAAGAACATGACATCCAACCTAATGTATATAATGGACACAATATATGTGTTAGTGTATAGGTGTGCGATAAAACAATGCACTCTCTTCCGCTAATGCATCCGAGAAAGCTTGGTTCAAAAAAACTATCCCTCTTAATACAAAATCCAAATATTCAACAATAATTTTGAAATTTTAGTATTTATTGATCTATAAATTATTAACATGATCTTATTATCGTAAACCAGCTTTAATTAAGGTTAACATTACCTGACTAGTCGAGCAAGATATGAAAAAAATGAACATGTCACATCTATACACTTTAGTTCCAAAGGTTTTCGAATGAGTAATCAATCATATTGAACGACATAACGCTAATAACATATTTCATTATTAAACTACGTAAATCTGTATTGTTGACTAACAATATAACACAAAGTACATTTTTTTAAGATTGAATATCATAATCTATAATGCAATAGTAACTTGCTAAAATTTGAAACACTAATGTATATCTGGCTGACAACATAATGGTGGTCCTTTGTGTGTTCTAAAAATAAATGCAAATGCTAATCGAACCACAACCGCAAGTGTACGGTTGTCCCAAGTAGTAATAACTGATAAATCAGATTCGTTCCAAGGACGGAATGGTTGATCACAATGTCTAGCAAATAGTGATTGATGCACTTATGAAAGTAAGAGATAATAAAATGTTTGTTTGGTTTTGTTGATTAAAGCTAATGAATAAAAGACAAATAATTAAATGCAAATAAAAACTAAGACGCAAGTAAATTGAGTGAAAACGCAGTATGAGAAGTAGTACCTGAGAACGCAAGGATCCTCCCAATCTTATTTCCTAACTTATGTTGTTTAAGGGCTAAATTGGTCAATTACAATGGTCGGGATTCTAAATTCCTTATACCCCCGTCAGGGTGGACTATAAGGCGATCCTAAAGTGTCACTAGTCCCGTCAGGGTAAATATGATCCACCGTTGGATGTTTAAGTTTTATTACCTCATTGGCCCTAGAATTAGCTATGTTCGTCAGAATCAATAGCTTCTATCCTAGATTGAATAAATGGTTCTGTATCTAAACCCTCCGTCAGGATGATCCAATTGCCACTAATTGGAATAGCCTAAATACTAACACCTGTTCCTAGTTCATGACGCTAAAAAAAGTAAAATAATCTCAATTTATTGAAAAGAGTAAAAGCCCTAATTTAGTTTAATTCAATAAAAACCCAAATTCAACATTCGTTATTTCATAAAATTGGGATTCACCCATTGTTTGTTCTCAAGCACTATGAATTGTTTAGCTCATATTAAAAAGAAATACTAAATTATAATAAATGGAATTCATAATTGATTACAAATAAAAGATAAAAGAAACCTAATTTCCGGAATTGGAATGACTGAGAACGGAGCTATAGACCCACTCCAGCTCTAGCAGCTTCTTCTTCCTTCCTTCTGTTGCTTCCCTCTG
The DNA here is from genome assembly GCA_029959085.1 of Nemophila menziesii. NCBI lineage: Eukaryota > Viridiplantae > Streptophyta > Magnoliopsida > Boraginales > Hydrophyllaceae > Nemophila > Nemophila menziesii. The sequence continues at coordinate 3,163,956 of JARWIR010000044.1, forward strand.
GTGTTTTTAATTGTAAAGAATGAATTGTATAAAAAATAGAAGTCCAGACCTCCTTTTATAAGTGTAAAAACGGATTAGGGCTTGGACCTAATAATAAAACACTAATTAAATATCCAAGCCCAAATTCTAAGCCCAAAATCACGTAACTGCTGATACACCTTCACTAAAACGGCTTTTCCCGATGCGTTATGACTCCGATTGACCTCATTCCAGTTGCTAAAGTTCCGTAACTCGATAAGGAATGTTTTCTCTTCAAAGGTCAGCGGCTAAATCATCGCTTAAGCACCTCGAAATCAGCAATCTATGGTCTGGAAAATGGATTTTCAGCTCTAAAAATAATATCTTCGGGATTTCTCTTCAAGTCTTGACTCTATCTTTTGATCTTTGACTTTCTCCTCGGATTCCTCTTCTAGCTAACATCTAAAACCTGTAAACTTTACACTAAAAATACCAATATTACGCGCAAAAGCTTAATAAACTAAAAATGCAAGAAATAAAAAGGGAATTCCGGATTATTGCATATTTAGTCCAAAAGTCTATCTAATTAATTAAATAAACACAAAAAATGATGTCTCCCAAGGGTTGAAATTAAGAACAATTAGGGAGTCATCAAGACCCCCAACTCAAACCTTTGTCGTCCCGACAAACTAAAACAAAACAAAGGGGTAGAAATAAGCGTATAAACAAGTAGAAGCTAGCAAATAAACCCTAAAGCAATTCTCAAAATAAATCTCATATAACAAACTCTAGAAACTAATATACACATACACTAATCATGCAACATCAAACATAAATAATCTCAATCATAAAATTAAAGTCGCAATGCTTGAAGGTTACACTTGTACTCATCTCTGTATGATGGCTATAGGGTGGTCATTAATCCTACCTCGCTTTGAACGCTCCACTTAATGTATTCTCTATCAACAGAATTATAAATTCACTATGCACTTAGGAATCACGAGGTCTTTACGGTTATAATATTGGCTTAAGGACGTTGTGGATGTATATTTGGTAAATTTGAAGTGAGCTTTTGGCTCTCTCCTCACTTACCATCAACAGTGCCCTCGAGCTTGAGTTAACGCTCAAAAAGATGTTCTCACTCACCCATATACGCAACAATTTAGCGTCCCATGTCTACCCACTATTAACAAGATGATTTTCAGAAAATTCCACTTTGCCGGATGTTTTATTCATTCATATTTTTCTTTTTCTTTTCTTTTCTCTTTTTCTTCTCTTTTTTTTGTACAGAAGCAAACCGGGTTCCCGGTTTTGACGAATCCGGGTTCCCGGTTCCTACTGTATGGATTTTTTTATTTTTTTCATTTTTGCTTTCTTTTTCACTTTTTTCTCATTCCCGGCAAAGGGTTACAATTATAAATCATCTGCAATTGTGCTACAATACAAAGCACATCAATCCCAACCCATTAAATTCCCCATATGTGGTCCCACCACCCCAAACTCAAGCTCGAGACATGTTTCAGGATTGTGATTCAAGTGCGGGTCATATGGTCATGCCTAATAATCTAAGGGATAATGGCTTATATCGTGGCTACAAAGAAAAGGTTAAGGCTCAAAGTGGGCTAAGACGGATAATAATTAATACAAGGGATAGAAGGCTAAAAAGGCACAAATGACTAACAAAGAACTGCCCCTATAATTTTCCTAAATACATAGCTTGTCTTTAGTTCATATCTAGGTGGGTTCTCTACGAATTCGGATTTCACTTTCTACACAACAAACATATTCCTTGAGTACAAGCTTACTTCATTTGCATTGTTCATTAATTTTTCCTATTAATTACCTATGTTCGCATGCAATTGTAAGTGCGTTATATATCAATCCCTAAAGTTCACTATTTACTATCATAGATTCATCAAAAGTATGCTTAAAGGGACATTTAAAATCTTCTACAGTCAAACGCAACTCCGAAAATTATTTTATTGAAAGCAAATAAAACATATAACACATAAAAACTGGGATGAGGCAACGAACCCCACCCCAAACTCAAAAATGAGTCGTGTCCCCACGACTCGAAAAGACTCAAAGCAATAAAATAATATACACTAAATGAGAAGGGATAGAAAACGTATCTGAACCAGCGCGAGGCTGGTTGTCGGTGTTGCGTCCATGAACTTTATCTCGCGTCTAGACATCGAAAGTTGTGCATTGAACAAATAAAGTTCAGCTCGTTTGTAACGTTTCCAAAAATATCAATCATCGCATCCCGATCTCTTCCAACACCTTGATTTTCGATTTCAATTCATCATCAGATCGTTTTCTTCCTCACTTTCAGGTTCCTCAATCACTTTCCTCTTCTTCGGATTAGCCTTAATTTGAACCTCTCCAGTCTTGTGTTTGAAACGTAAAATAGGAATCTCAATAGCTTGTTCTTGAACAGTACCAAAAGTGTTTCTGTTTCTTGGAGAATTCCTTCGATAAGTACACATGAAAACGGTTCTGATAAGCATCTCTTTCCACCCCAAACTCAAAACTTCAAATAGTGAGAAGCTAAGGCTTAGAACTTTGATGTTTTGAGGCTTAAGACTTGAAGATTATGGTGGAATATGAGATGGGTAAAGGCTAATTGATGTGGGGGAAGAGGGAATTGGATTTAAGTTGAAGATTGGATGAAGACAGTCGGAGGAAAGTGGGAATTTTATCGTATTTTGGATGGGAGATGAGTTGATTTCATGTTTTTGTGGTGAAAGAGAGTAAGATTTGAGGATTGTGTGGTTGTTGATGATGATGTTCAGGAAATTTTGGGTTCTTGGGAGTGTTTTGGAGGCTGGGTTGAAGTGAGAGGTAAAAATCTAGGGCTAAAAAGCTTCAAACGGTCCTGTCACAGATGAAACCGGGTACCCGCATTTGCAAATGCGGGCCCCAGTTTCGCGTCGCTGTGTCGACGCGAATTTTTTATTTTTATTTTTTTTGGCGTCTGACAATAAAGGACGCAATAAATTTTTTTATTTTTTTTTTATTTTTTATTTTTTACCTCATAACTCAGCCAAAACGCGGGACCCAAAACGCGGGACCCAAAACGCGGGGTCAGAGAATTGCCCTTCGAAACCGGGTTCCCGCATTTTCAAATGTGGGTACCCGCATTCTCGTCGATGGCGCGAGCCAAGACGCACCAAAACGCAACCTCCGAAGACGACGGGTCAGAGAATTTGGAAAAGTACAGCTCCGAAACCGGGTACCCGCATTTGCAAATGCGGGGACCCGGTTTGTGTCGATGGCGCGAATCCAAAACGCAGCAAAACGCAGTGGTGACGCAGCAAAACGCGGGACCCAAGACGCTGGGTCAGAAAGTTAGAATTTTTAGTTTTCGAAACCGGGTACCCGCATTTGCAAATGCGGGAACCCGGTTTGGCCCCTGGAACACCACAAATTTTTCTCCTATTTTCGCCTTTTAGACCCCAAACTCATGAACTTTTTATCCCTGAAACCATCAAAAACAACTACCCTTCCTCATTTCTTACTAATAAACACTAAAATTACGAAAATCAAACTAATCTAAATTGCAAAAATTTAAAAACTCAACTAATATACAAGAAATTGGCTTTTGTTTAACGTCGTTAAGCTCGACGGGTTACCTCATTCATTAGTCACTGACATAACCTCCCCAGCAGTGAGTGAGGTTGTCAATATTTGCAACTCGAAATTTGCATCCCTTAGCTTTTATTCCCACTAGTTTATCTGAGATAACCTTCGCGACCATGAATGGTCCTATCCAAGAACTTTTTGATTCACGTACCTTTGGAGGAGGTTTAGAATTTTTCATAGCTACCTCTTCACCTACTTTGAACCCCTTTTTCTTTCTTTCTTCTTCGCATGATTTAGTTGTGGATTTTTAGGGTATGGAGGAGCTTTATTCGGTGGTTTCTTTCGTAGTTCTTTCTCCTCCACTCCTAAAGTGTCCACAACATTAATTGGCTCTTTTTTTACCGGTTCCATTACATCTACACGAAAACATTCTTCCTTGGAATCCGGAAACTTCATAGGTCTAAATACATTAAACTTCATTTCCTCGTCTTGGATTCTCATAATCATTTCGCCGTTTTCTACATCAATCAAAGTACGCCCCGTGGCTAGGAATGGTCTTCCCAAAATAATGGGGACATTCCTATCCGCGTCGTAATCAAGTATAATGAAATCAGCGGGAAAAATTAACCTACCTGCCTTAACGAGGACATCTTCGATTCGGCCTTCTGGATGTGCAAGAGATCGATCCGCCATTTGCAAGACCATAGAAGTGGGTCTTGCTTCAATTTTAAGCTTGTCAAAGATTGATTTGGGTATAAGATTTATGCTTGCACCCAAATCACATAGTGCTTTTCCTCTCCACTCATTAACAATAGATATCGGAATTGTAAAGCTCCCAGGATCAACTAACTTCGGAGGTAATTTACCTTGACAAATAGCACTACATTCTTCAGGAAGACCAATCATCTCATTATCACAATATGGCCGTTTGTTGATGAGGGCTCTTTTCAGAAACTTAGCATACTTGGGCACATCTCGAATAGCTTCTAGCAACGGAATATTTATGCTAAGACCTCTTACCTTGTTAAAGAATTTTTGATACTCAGCCATATCACTCTTCTTTTGAACTCTCGATGGAAATGGTGGAGGAGGACGGTTTATTATAGTATCATCTTTCTTTTTCGGAACTTCACTAGACCTCTCCACTTCTTCTACTTCAACTTCTTTATCTTTATTCACCACCTCTTTTTCTTTTCTAACTTCTTTTTCTTTCATAACCGGAAAAGGAGGTGGAGGAAGGTTCTTACCACTTCTGAGAGTAATAGCTTTACAATCTTCGATTTGGATTGGATTCTCAGTATCGCTAGGGAGTTGCCCTTGTGGACGTTGATTCAGTTGTTTGTTAATTTGACTTAGCTGATTCTGGAACAACTGCATATTTGCTTCAACTGCGTTTTGACGTTCCATAGCTTGTGTCTGAAGAGCAATCAAACTTTCAACGGTTTTCTGAAGGGTAAATACTCCTTCTTGTGGATGGGCAGGTAAGGCTAACTGGTTTAGATTCTCATCGTAGGTATTCTGAGGCGCTTGTCTTTGTACATAATTGTTTTGATTTTGTCCTCCTTGATGATTGTTGTGTGGTCTTGGATTATAGTTGTTGCCTTGAGGATGCGGCTGATACGCGTAAATAGGATTGGCTGCCCCATTAGGATTTGAGTATTGAAACCCAGGATGGTTTCTGTTAGGCTGATATCCATTACCACTTGAATTGAAATTACCTCTATTGGACATAAACATCACGGATTCTTGATTATTCGGACAACCTTCCTCATCATGATCATCTACCTTACAAATTGAACACATATAAACCTCTTGTGCAGCATGCACAGCTACCTTCTTACCCGAAAATCCTTCTTTTACAGCTAGAGTAAGCTGCTTCAATTGCTGCTCTATGGTATTTTGAATCTTATTCTGAAACGTAGCAAATTTCTCTTCCATATCAACATTATTCACTCCCTTCACTGGTGGTCTTACTGAATTCCACCCAACTTCATTCTTGACGGTTCTTTCTAAAATGATCTTAGCATGAGCGGGTTGAACTTGAAGAAAACCTGCACCACATAGCGTATCCAATTTCTCTCTCGAAGTTCCATCAAGGCCTCTATAAAAGATCTTTAACTGTTGTTGTTCTGAAAAGCCATGATTGGGAACTTTACGCAAACACATCTGAAATCTTGTCCAACTCTTACCCACAGTTTCATCATATTCTTGACGGAAATGCGTCAATTCTAATTCAGCATCTAATCTCATATTACTTGGGTAATACCTGTCAAAGAAAGCAATCTCTAATTGGTCCCAGTTGGTTATCTTCGTAGGATCTTGCGTATCGTGCCATTCACTCGCTCCATCAATCACAAAAAATTTAAACGCAGCAAAATACATCTGTTCTCTTGAAACTCCTTGTGCGATGTAAGAATCACATATCTGCTTAAACTTCTGTACTGCTCTAAGAGGATCTTCTGATGGTCTACCACGAAAATTCCCAAATTTTGGAATTGAGCTAACATACCCGAATCTGGACGGAATCGCGGAACATTAATATCTGGAGCACCTACTCCTATAGCAGGAGCGCGAAATGGAACTTCTGGAGGACCATTAGTAAACCATGGATCTTGAATATTCGCCATTTCTCTTTCCTCTTGTTCTCGTCTTTTCTTATTTGCAAGTCTGATTAACAAATCCGGATTATCAAGGATTTGAACTGGTGGTTCAAATCTAAGCCTTCTTCGCATACACCAAACCTAAAAACCTGAAAAGACTAAACAAGCAAAAAGCGTAAAACAGATAAAAACAAAAATAAAAATAAATGCAACTATCACTAATGGATAAACACCGTGGTCACACGCTACCGTCCCCGGCAGCGGCGCCAAAAACTTGGTGGTCCTTTGTGTGTTCTAAAAATAAATGCAAATGCTAATCGAACCACAACCGCAAGTGTACGGTTGTCCCAAGTAGTAATAACTGATAAATCAGATTCGTTCCAAGGACGGAATGGTTGATCACAATGTCTAGCAAATAGTGATTGATGCACTTATGAAAGTAAGAGATAATAAAATGTTTGTTTGGTTTTGTTGATTAAAGCTAATGAATAAAAGACAAATAATTAAATGCAAATAAAAACTAAGACGCAAGTAAATTGAGTGAAAACGCAGTATGAGAAGTAGTACATGAGAACGCAGGGATCCTCCCAATCTTATTTCCTAACTTATGTTGTTTAAGGGCTAAATTGGTCAATTACAATGGTCGGGATTCTAAATTCCTTATACCCCCGTCAGGGTGGACTATAAGGCGATCCTAAAGTGTCACTAGTCCCGTCAGGGTAAATATGATCCACCGTTGGATGTTTAAGTTTTATTACCTCATTGACCCTAGAATTAGCTAAGTTCGTCAGAATCAATAGCTTCTATCCTAGATTGAATAAATGGTTCTGTATCTAAACCCTCCGTCAGGATGATCCAATTGCCACTAATTGGAATAGCCTAAATACTAACACCTGTTCCTAGTTCATGACGCTAAAAACAGTAAAATAATCTCAGTTTATTGAAAAGAGTAAAAGCCCTAATTTAGTTTAATTCAATAAAAACCCAAATTCAACATTCGTTATTTCATAAAATTGGGATTCACCCATTGTTTGTTCTCAAGCACTATGAATTGTTTAGCTCATATTAAAAAGAAATACTAAATTAAAATAAATGGAATTCATAATTGATTACAAATAAAAGATAAAAGAAACCTAATTTCCGGAATTGGAATGACTGAGAACGGAGCTATAGACCCACTCCAGCTCTAGCAGCTTCTTCTTCCTTCCTTCTGTTGCTTCTCTCTGGTGTTTTTAATTGTAAAGAATGAATTGTATAAAAAATAGAAGTCCAGACCTCCTTTTATAAGTGTAAAAACGGATTAGGGCTTGGACCTAATAATAAAACACTAATTAAATGTCCAAGCCCAAATTCTAAGCCCAAAATCCCGTAACTGCTGATACACCTTCACTAAAACGGCTTTTCCCGATGCGTTATGACTTCGATTGACCTCATTCCAGTTGCTAAACTTCCGTAACTCGATAAGGAATGTTTTCTCTTCAAAGGTCAGCAGCTAAATCATCGCTTAAGCACCTCGAAATCAGCAATCTATGGCCTGGAAAATGGATTTTCAGCTCTAAAAATAATATCTTCGGGATTTCTCTTCAAGTCTTGACTCTATCTTTTGATCTTTGACTTTCTCCTCGGATTCCTCTTCTTGCTAACATCTAAAACCTGTAAACTTTACACTAAAAATACCAATATTACGCGCAAAAGCTTAATAAACTAAAAATGCTAGAAATAAAAAGGGAATTCCGGATTATTGCATATTTCGTCCAAAAGTCTATCTAATTAATTAAATAAACACCAAAAATGATGTCTCCCAAGGGTTGAAATTAAGAACAATTAGGGAGACATCACACAACCCAAGGACCAATCGAAAAACAACTATATTAAAATATGTAAATCTTGAACTTGTATAAGCATAAACTACCTGATTTGACTAAGCTACAACACAGAGAGATATAGAGTGATCAAAACTTCGTAGGTACCTTAAAGATTTTCAACTATTTCAAAAAAAAAACATTAGATTTTCCAAAAACTCAAACATAGAAGCAATAATCAATATATTAAATTTCCTTACAAATCTGTAACTTTGCAATCGTACGATTACATTTGGGTTCATAATTTTTCTATCATGAATAAATAAATAAATAATAAATTATCAAACATATTAAGGTATAAAAAGAGAAATCAAATATTACCTTGTGTTGATTATATGTACCGATGGACAACTTAGTTATCTACATATGGTAAAATCAATAACATGAAAAAATACTGAAAATAAATTTTGTATTCTTAAAAAAAAAAATTGGAGAGGTTAGATTTCTTTTGAGATGAGATAGGGAGAGGAGTGAGGATAAAATTAAGAACGAGTAATAGATATTGGAGGATAGATTTCGAGAGAGTTATATAAATATTTTTTATTAAAGAACCGGGTATTGGGGATGAACCCGAAAATTGACTTCTTCTATTTTACCCGAAGGAAAAATCTTTGATCTAGTTTTTTTAAATTTAATGCGAATTATTAATTAAATTCTAGGCAGGTTAAAAATATTTAGGGTTAAATAAGACCGGGTTTGATTTTTGAATGGTCTTTGCTCAACCCTTGTTTTGGGTAATATCCAACATTACTCTTATCTAAGTGTGTTAAAAAAATATTAAAATCGTCACCTAACTTCCTGCAAACAATTCATTATATGCACCATTTGTCTCTCACTATATACATACTAGTAAATATGAAACCTTACTCAATACTCAATTTAGGATTTATATTTGTTTTCATTTCTTGCTTAAGGTTTTGAAAAGATGGAGGATAGTAGAAGAAAGAGAGAGTGGGTTTGTCATTGGATTTGAAGATTGGAGAAGATTTGGTTTCATCAAGCCAAATAATAGTGGTGATGGCAGCTGTAACGTCTTTGTTCACTTTTCTGATATATCAGAAAAGTGAACAACGAGGTCACCCCTGTCGTCACCACTATTATTTGTCTTGATGAAACAAAATCTTCTCCAATCGTCAAATCCAATTACAAACCCACTCTCTCTTATGCTATCCTCCAGAGTTTCAAAACCCTAAGCAAGAAATGAAAACAAATCTAAATCCTAAATTGAGTATTGAGTAAGGTTTCCTGTTACTATTATGTATATATAGTGAGAGACTGAGGAAGCGTTAGGTGACAATTTTAATAATTTTTAACACACTTAGTTAAGAGTAATGTTTGATAATACCCAAAACTAGGCTAACGATTCAAAAATCCAACCCTCTTGTTTAACCTTAAATATTTTTTTTATAAAAACTGTTTTTTATTCAAATTTTAAACAAACCATATTGTAATTTCTATTTGCATGACTATTTGTAATGTAAACATTTTTTTTCCAAAAATTGTTACAAGCATATGTAATTTGTAAGATCTATATTGCAACTTGCATAATTTTGAAAAAGGCAAAAAAAACCATGACAACTTACAATTTAATGATTGTCTGCCACAAAAATATTTGTAACTTGAAAAAAAATTACTACAGACGACGACAAAAATAAATTTTCCACTATCTAATACAAAATTTATAATTATAATTTAAATTGTTAACAAATTATAAAATTAATATATTTATTATACTTAATTATATAAAATAAACTAAATTAAATATATTTTTTTAAAATTGAAATTACCTGAACCTTGAAGATAAGATGAATCCTGTAATATTTGAAATATACCATGTTGAAATATAGGTATACTATTTTTTGTTTATAATGATAATGATGATAGATCTAGTAAATTAACAGAAAACAAACAAATTATATTAAAAATTGAAAAAGATTTTTTTTCACATTGAAAGGATCTTGTGAAGTCGCCCTTGTTGCACTTGCCCAGCGGCTATCCTCTATTTATTCTAAACCCTAAGTAAGAAATAAAAAGAAATCGAAGTACTTGTAACTTGAAAAAAATTACTATAGACAACAAAAATAAATTTTCCACCATCTAATGCAAAATTTATAATTATAATTTAAATAGTTAATAAATTCTAAAATTAATAAATTTATTACAATTAATCATATCATATAAACTAAATTAAATATAGTTTTTTAAAATTGAAATTACATGAACCTTGAAGATATGATGAATCGTGTAATATTTGAAATATACCATGTTGAAATATAGGTATACTATTTTTTATTTATAATGATAATGATGATAGATCTAGTAAAATAAGAGAAAACGAACCTGGCGGCCTTGTCTGCTATCCTCCATTCTTTCAAAAACAACAATTCCAATATTTTTTAAGACACTTAGCTAAGAGGAATGTTGGATAATACTCAAACCTGGTCTTGTCTAACCCTAAAAATTTTCAACCCACCTAGAATTTAATTAATAATCTGGACTAAAATTCAAAAAAACTAGCCCAAAGATTTGGCCTTCGCGTAAAAAAGAAGAAGTTAATTCTCGCCCGAGACCCTATAACTAAATATGTATATATATAAAACTCTCCCCAAATCTATCCTTGAATATCTGATTACTCTTGTTCTTAATTTTATCCTCATTCCTCACCCCTCTCTCATCTCAAAAGAAATATAACCTCTCCAATCTATTTATTTTTTAAAGAATACAATATTTCTATTATGTCTTTTTTTTATGTTTGGGATTTCACTATTATGGAGACAACTAAGTTGTCCATCGGTGAATATAACCAACACAAGGTACTATTTGATTTCTCTATTTATACCTTAATATATTAGATAATTTATTATCTATTTTTTTATTCATCATAGAAAAATGATGAACACAAATGAAATCGTGAAAGCTTATTAGTTGCGGATTTACAGATTTGTAAAGAAATTTAATATATTGATTATTGTTTCTAACTTCGAGTTTTTGGAAAATTTAATGTTTTTTTTGGATTAATTGCAGATATTTAAGATACCTACAAAGTTTTGATCACTCTATATCTCTTTATGCAGAATGTGGCTTAGTCAAATAAGGTAGTTTATGCTAATACAAGTTCAAGATTTAAATAGTTTAATATACTTAATTTTTTGATTGGTCCTTGTGTTATGTTGTTAGCCAGAAATACCTTAGTGTTTCAAATGGTAGCAAATTACTATGGCATTATAGACTATGATATTCAATCTTTAAAAATATACTATGTGTTATATTGTTCGCTAACTAAGCAGTTTTACGTGGTTTAATAATGAGAAATGCTATTAGTGTTATGTTGTTAAACTGATTGACTACTTATTCGAAAACCTTTGGAATTAAAGTGTATAAATGTGACTTGTACACTTTTATCATATCATATTAGTCTAGGTAATGTTAACCTCAATTAAAGTTGGTTACTATTATAAAATCATGTTAATAATTTACATATCAACATATACTAAAATTTCAAAATTATTGTTGAATATTTGGTTTTTGTATAGGAGGATAGTTTTTTTAACCAAGCTTTTTCTGATGCATTAGCGGAAGAGAGTGCACAATTTTGTCGCACACCTATACACTAACACTTATATTGTGTCCTTTATATACATTAGGTCTAAGTCTTTGGATGTCATTTCTTAGTATGTTGGATGAATCTTTAAGTTAAATCCAAAAGTTTGATGATAAATTGTGTCGCGCATCTGGTTTCCATTTTTTTAGCTCACGCTTCAACATGTTTAGGCATTCCACCTAGTTTTGTCTTCAGAGATCTAGACTATACCTCTTCACAGCTTCAATATCCAATGGGTTTAGTCATTCTGCCTAGTCTGTTATCGGAGGTCTGGTCTTCAAATATTTACAAAGTGAGAGGTGTATAATTCTGGCGAAAGAAAAAGGGAAAGAACCAATTACAAATGATCACGGTTCTTCATAAACTCCACGAAGACGTATGTATAGCTTTAAAACCGGTTCCCTAGTGTGGGTCTTGTCACTAATGAATATTGCAAGAGTAGATTGACTAAACCCATTGGAGATTGAAATTGTTAAGAAGTGTACTCTAGACATCCGAAGACAAAACTAGGTGGAATGCCTAAACATGTTATAAAGTGAGCTAAAAAGATGGAAACCAGATGTATGACACAATTTATCATCAAAATTTTGGATTTAACTTAAAGTTTCATCCAACATATTAAGAACATGACATCCAACCTAATGTATATAATGGACACAATATATGTGTTAGTGTATAGGTGTGCGATAAAACTATGCACTCTCTTCCGCTAATGCATCCGAGAAAGCTTGGTTCAAATAAACTATCCCTCTTAATACAAAATCCAAATATTCAACAATAATTTTGAAATTTTAGTATTTATTGATCTATAAATTATTAACATGATCTTATTATAGTAAACCAGCTTTAATTGAGGTTAACATTACCTGACTAGTCGAGCAAGATATGAAAAAAATGTACATGTCACATCTATACACTTTAGTTCCAAAGGTTTTCGAATGAGTAATCAATCATATTGAACGACATAACGCTAATAACATTTCTCATTATTAAACCACGTAAATCTGTATAGTTGACTAACAATATAACACAAAGTACATTTTTTTAAGATTGAATATCATAATCTATAATGCAATAGTAACTTGCTAAAATTTGAAACACTAATGTATATCTGGCTGACAACATAACCCAAGGACCAATAAAAAACAACTATATTAAAATATGTAAATCTTGAACTTGTATAAGCATAAACTACCTGATTTGACTAAGCTACAACAAAGAGAGATATAGAGTGATCAAAACATCGTAGGTACCTTAAAGATTTGCAACTATTTCAAAAAAAAAACATTAGATTTTTCAAAAACTCAAACATAGAAGCAATAATCAATATATTAAATTTCCTTACAAATCTGTACGATTACATTTGGGTTCATAATTTTTCTATGATGAATAAATAAACAAATAATAAATTATCAAACATATTGAGGTATAAAAAGAGAAATCAAATATTACCTTGTGTTGATTATATGTACCGATGGACAACTTAGTTATCTACATGATGGTAAAATCAATAACATAAAAAAATACCGAAAATAAATGTTGTATTCTTTAAAAAATAAATAAATTGGAGAGGCTAGATTTCTTTTGAGATGAGAGAAGGAGAGGAGTGAGGATAAAATTAAGAACGAGTAATAGATATTATAGATATTGGAGGATAGATTTCGAGAGAGTTATATATATATTTTTTGTTAAAGAACCGAGTCTTGGGGATGAACCCGGAAATTAACTTCTTCTATTTTACCCGAAGGCCAAATCTTTGATCTAGTTTTTTTAAATTTAATGCGGATTATTAATTAAATTCTAGGCCGGTTAAAAACATTTAGGGTTAGACAAGACCGGGTTTGATTTTTGAATGGTCTTTGTTCAGCCCTTGTTTTGGGTATTATCCAACATTACTCTTATCTAAGTGTGTTAAAAAAATATTAAAATCGTCACCTAACTTTCTGCAAACAATTCATTATATGCACCATTTGTCTGTCACTATATACATACTAGTAAATATGAAACCTTACTCAATACTCAATTTAGGATTTAGATTTGTTTTCATTTCTTGCTTAAGGTTTTGAAAAGATGGAGGATAGTAGAAGAAAGAGAGAGTGGGTTTGTCATTGGATTTGAAGATTGGAGAAGATTTGGTTTCATCAAGCTAAATAATAGTGGTGATGGCAGCGGTAACGTCTTTGTTCACTTTTCTGATATCAGAACCTGATTGTTCTGATATCAGAAAAGTGAACAACGAGGTCACCCCTGTCGTCACCACTATTATTTGTCTTGATGAAACAAAATCTTCTCCAATCGTCAAATCCAATTACAAACCCACTCTCTCTTATGCTGTCCTCCAGAGTTTCAAAACCCTAAGCAAGAAATGAAAACAAATCTAAATCTTAAATTAAGTATTGAGTAAGGTTTCCATATTTTTTAACACGCTTAGTTAAACGTAATGTTGGATAATACCCAAAACTAGGCTAACGATTCAAAAATCCAACCCTCTTTTTTAACCTTAAATATTTTTTTTATAAAAACTGCTTTTTATTCAAATTTTAAACAAACCATATTGTAATTTCTATTTTCATGACTATTTGTAATGCAAACATTTTTTTTCCAAAAATTGTTACAAGCATATGTAATTTGTAAGATCTATATTGCGACTTGCATAATTTTGAAAAAGGCAAAAAAAACTATGACAACTTACAATTTAATGATCGTCTGCCACAAAAATATTTGTAACTTGAAAAAAATTTACTACAGACGACGACAAAAATAAATTTTCCACTATCTAATACAAAATTTATATTTATAGTTTAAATTGTTAACAAATTATAAAATTAATATATTTATTATACTTAATTATATAAAATAAACTAAATTAAATATATTTTTTTAAAATTGAAATTACCTGAACCTTGAAGATAAGATGAATCCTGTAATATTTGAAATATACCATGTTGAAATATAGGTATACTATTTTTTGTTCATAATGATAATGATGATAGATCTAGTAAATTAACAGAAAACAAACAAATTATATTATAAATTGAAAAAGATTTTTTTTCACATTGAAAGGATCTTGTGAAGTCGCCCTTGTTGCACTTGCCCAGCGGCTATCCTCTATTTATTCTAAACCCTAAGTAAGAAATAAAAAGCAATCGAAGTATTTGTAACTTGAAAAAAATTACTATAGACGGCAAAAATAAATTTTCCACCATGTAATGCAAAAATTATAATTATAATTTAAATAGTTAATAAATTATAAAATTAATACATTTATTATAATTAATCATATCATATAAACTAAATTAAATATATATTTTTTAAATTGAAATTACATGAACCTTGAAAATATGATGAATCGTGTAATATTTGAAATATACCATGTTGAAATATAGGTATACTATTTTTTGTTTATAATGATAATGATGATAGATCTAGTAAAATAAGAGAAAACGGACCTGGCGGCTCTGTCTGCTATCCTCCATTCTTTCAAAACCCTAAGCAAGAAATAAAAACAAATCGAAACCCTAGATTGAGTATTGAGTAACGTTTCATGTTTACTTTTAAGTATATATAGTGAGATGCAGAGTTGCGTATAAATAGATTGTTTGTGGACCGGGTAGGTGTATTGGCTGTTTAAAGAATAGTTAAAGTGTGCTTGAGCCCATAGTGTTTTTTTTTCAGAAACATTATTTCTAAAATAACAATTTAAATATTTTTTAAGACACTTAGCTAAGAGGAATGTTGGATAATACTCAAACCTGGTCTTGTCTAACCCTAAAAATTTTCAACTCACCTAGAATTTAATTAATAATCGGAACTAAAATTCAAAAAAACTAGCCCAAAGATTTGGCCTTCGGGTAAAAAAGAAGAATTTAATTCTCGGGTTCAACCTGAGACCCTCTATAACTATATATATATATATATATATATATATATACATAAAACTCTCCCCAAATCTATCATTGAATATCTAATAACTCGTGTTCTTAATTTTATCCTCATCCCTCATCCCTCACCCCTCTCTCATCTCAAAAGAAATATAACCTCTCCAATATATTTATTTTTTAAAGAATACAATATTTCTATTATGTCTTTTTTTTATGTTTGGGATTTCACTATTATGGAGACAACTAAGTTGTCCATCGGTGCATATAACCAACACAAGGTACAATTTGATTTCTCTATTTATACCTTAATATATTTGATAATTTATTATCTATTTTTTTATTCATCATAGAAAAATGATGAAAATCGTGAAAGCTTATTAGTTACAGATTTACAGATTTGTAAGGAAATTTAATATATTGATTATTGTTTCTAACTTCGAGTTTTTGGAAAATTTAATGTTTTTTTTGGATTAACTGCGGATATTTAAGATACCTACGAAATTTTGATCACTCTATATCTCTTTATGCAGAATGTGGCTTAGTCAAATAAGGTAGTTTATGCTAATACAAGTTCAAGATTTAAATAGTTTAATATACTTAATTTTTTGATTGGTCCTTGTGTTATGTTGTTAGCCAGAAATACCTTAGTGTTTCAAATGGTAGCAAATTACTTTGGCATTATAGACTATGATATTCAATCTTGAAAAACATACTATGTGTTATATTGTTCGCTAACTAAGCAGTTTTACGTGGTTTAATAATGAGAAATGCTATTAGTGTTATGTTGTTAAACTGATTGACTACTTATTCGAAAACCTTTGGAATTAAAGTGTATAAATGTGACTTGTACACTTTTATCATATCATATTAGTCTAGGTAATGTTAACCTCAATTAAAGTGGGTTTACTATTATAAAATCATGTTAATAATTTACATATCAACATATACTAAAATTTCAAAATTATTGTTGAATATTTGGTTTTTGTATCAGGAGGATAGTTCTCTTAACTAAGCTTTTTCTGATGCATTTGCGGAAGAGAGTGCACAATTTTGTCGCACACCTATACACTAACGCAATATATTGTGTCCTTTATATACATTAGGTCTAAGTCTTTGGATGTCATTTCTTAATATGTTGTATGAATCTTTAAGTTAAATCCAAAAGTTTGATGATAAATTGTGTCGCGCATCTGGTTTCCATCTTTTTAGCTCACGCTTCAACATGTTTAGGCATTCCACCTAGTTTTGTCTTCAGAGATCTAGACTATACCTCTTCACAGCTTCAATATCCAATGTGTTTAGTCATTCTGCCTAGTCTGTTATCGGAGGTCTGGTCTTCAAATATTTACAAAGTGAGAGGTGTATAATTCTGGCTAAAGAAAAAGGGAAAGAACCAATTACAAATGATCACGGTTCTTCCTAAACTCCATGAAGAGGTATGTATAGCTTTAAAACCAGTTCCACTAATGAATATTGCAAGAGTAGATTGACTAAACCCATTGGAGATTGATGTGTTAAGAAGTGTACTCTAGACATCCGAAGGCAAAACTAGGTGGAATGCCTAAAAAAGATGGAAACCAGATGTATGTCACAATTTATCATCAAACTTTTGGATTTGACTTAAAGTTTCATCCAACATATTAAGAACATGACATCCAACCTAATGTATATAATGGACACAATATATGTGTTAGTGTATAGGTGTGCGATAAAACAATGCACTCTCTTCCGCTAATGCATCCGAGAAAGCTTGGTTTAAAAAAACTATCCCTCTTAATACAAAATCCAAATATTCAACAATAATTTTGAAATTTTAGTATTTATTGATCTATAAATTATTAACATGATCTTATTATCGTAAACCAGCTTTAATTAAGGTTAACATTACCTGACTAGTCGAGCAAGATATGAAAAAAATGAACATGTCACATCTATACACTTTAGTTCCAAAGGTTTTCGAATGAGTAATCAATCATATTGAACGACATAACGCTAATAACATATTTCATTATTAAACTACGTAAATCTGTATAGTTGACTAACAATATAACACAAAGTACATTTTTTTAAGATTGAATATCATAATCTATAATGCAATAGTAACTTGCTAAAATTTGAAACACTAATGTATATCTGGCTGACAACATAACCCAAGGACCAATCGAAAAACAACTATATTAAAATATGTAAATCTTGAACTTATATAAGCATAAACTACCTGATTTGACTAAGCTACAACACAGAGAGATATAGAGTGATCAAAACTTCGTAGGTACCTTAAAGATTTTCAACTATTTCAAAAAAAACATTAGATTTTCCAAAAACTCAAACATAGAAGCAATAATCAATATATTAAATTTCCTTACAAATCTGTAACTTTGCAATCGTACGATTACATTTGGGTTCATAATTTTTCTATCATGAATAAATAAATAAATAATAAATTATCAAACATATTAAGGTATAAAAAGAGAAATCAAATATTACCTTGTGTTGATTATATGTACCGATGGACAACTTAGTTATCTACATATGGTAAAATCAATAACATGAAAAAATACCGAAAATAAATGTTGTATTCTTAAAAAAAAAAAATTGGAGAGGTTAGATTTCTTTTGAGATGAGAGAGGGAGAGGAGTGAGGATAAAATTAAGAACGAGTAATAGATATTGGAGGATAGATTTCGAGAGAGTTATATAAATATTTTTTATTAAAGAACCGGGTATTGGGGATGAACCCGGAAATTGACTTCTTCTATTTTACCCGAAGGAAAAATCTTTGATCTAGTTTTTTTAAATTTAATGCGAATTATTAATTAAATTCTAAGCAGGTTAAAAATATTTAGGGTTAAACAAGACCGGGTTTGATTTTTGAATGGTCTTTGCTCAACCCTTGTTTTGGGTATTATCCAACATTACTCTTATCTAAGTGTGTTAAAAAAATATTAAAATCGTCACCTAACTTCCTGCAAACAATTCATTATATGCACCATTTGTCTCTCACTATATACATACTAGTAAATATGAAACCTTACTCAATACTCAATTTAGGATTTATATTTGTTTTTATTTCTTGCTTAAGGTTTTGAAAAGATGGAGGATAGTAGAAGAAAGAGAGAGTGGGTTTGTCATTGGATTTGAAGATTGGAGAAGATTTGGTTTCATCAAGCCAAATAATAGTGGTGATGGCAGCTGTAACGTCTTTGTTCACTTTTCTGATATTTCAGAAAAGTGAACAACGAGGTCACCCCTGTCGTCACCACTATTATTTGTGTTGATGAAACAAAATCTTCTCCAATCGTCAAATCCAATTACAAACCCACTCTCTCTTATGCTATCCTGCAGAGTTTCAAGCAAGAAATGAAAACAAATCTAAATCCTAAATTGAGTATTGAGTAAGGTTTCCTGTTACTATTATGTATATATAGTGAGAGACTGAGGAAGCTTTAGGTGACAATTTTAATAATTTTTAACACACTTAGTTAAGAGTAATGTTTGATAATACCCAAAACTAGGCTAACGATTCAAAAATCCAACCTCTTGTTTAACCTTAAATATTTTTTTTATAAAAATTGTTTTTTATTCAAATTTTAAACAAACCATATTTTAATTTCTATTTGCATGACTATTTGTAATGTAAACATTTTTTTTCCAAAAATTGTTACAAGCATATGTAATTTGTAAGATCTATATTGCAACTTGCATAATTTTGAAAAAGGCAAAAAAAAAACCATGACAACTTACAATTTAATGATTGTCTGTCACAAAAATATTTGTAACTTGAAAAAAAATTACTACAAACGACGACAAAAATAAATTTTCCACTATCTAATACAAAATTTATAATTATAATTTAAATTGTTAACAAATTATAAAATTAATATATTTATTATACTTAATTATATAAAATAAACTAAATTAAATATATTTTTTTAAAATTGAAATTACCTGAACCTTGAAGATAAAATGAATCATGTAATATTTGAAATATACCATGTTGAAATATAGGTATACTATTTTTTGTTTATAATGATAATGATGATAGATCTAGTAAATTAACAGAAAACAAACAAATTATATTAAAAATTGAAAAAGATTTATTTTCACATTGAAAGGATCTTGTGAAGTCGCCCTATCCTCTATTTATTCTAAACCCTAAGTAAGAAATAAAAAGAAATCGAAATACTTGTAACTTGAAAAAAAATTACTATAGACAACAAAAATAAATTTTCCACCATCTAATCCAAAATTTATAATTATAATTTAAATAGTTAATAAATTATAAAATTAATAAATTTATTATAATTAATCATATCATATAAACTAAATTAAATATAGTTTTTCAAAATTGAAATTACATGAACCTTGAAGATATGATGAATCGTGTAATATTTGAAATACACCATGTTGAAATATAGGTATACTATTTTTTGTTTATAATGATAATGATGACAGATCTAGAAAAATAAGAGAAAACGGACCTGGCGGCTCTGCTATCCTCCATTCTTTCAAAACCCTAAGCAAGTAATAAAAACAAATGGAAACCCTAGATTGAGTATTGAGTAACGTTTCATGTTTACTTTTAAGTATATATAGTGAGATGCAGAGTGCGTATAAATCCATTTTTTGTGGACCGGGTAGGTGTATTGGCTGTTTAAAGAATAGTTAAAGTGGGCTTTAGCCCATAGTGTTTTTTTTTTCAAAAACATTATTTCTAAAATAACAATTTAAATATTTTTAAGACACTTAGCTAAGAGGAATGTTGGCTAATAATCAAACCTGGTCTTATCTAACCCTAAAAATTTTCAACCCACCTAGAATTTAATTAATAATCCAGACTAAAATTCAAAAAAAACTAGCCCAAAGATTTGGCCTTCGGGTTAAAAAGAAGAAGTTAATTCTCGGGTTCAACCCGAGACCCTATAACTAAATATATATATATATATATATATATATATATATATATATATATATATAAAACTCTCCCCAAAGCTATCCTTGAATATCTGATTACTGTTGTTCTTAATTTTATCATCATTCCTCACCCCTCTCTCATCTCAAAAGAAATATAACCTCTCCAATCTATTTATTTTTTAAAGAATACAATATTTCTATTATGTTACAATATTTCTATTATGTCTTTTTTTTATGCTTGGGATTTCACTATTATGGAGACAACTAAGTTGTCCATCGGTGAATATAACCAACACAAGGTACTATTTGATTTCTCTATTTATACCTTAATATATTTGATAATTTATTATCTATTTTTTTATTCATCATAGAAAAATGATGAACACAAATGAAATCGTGAAAGCTTATTAGTTGCGGATTTACAGATTTGTAAGGAAATTTAATATATTGATTATTGTTTCTAACTTCGAGTTTTTGGAAAATTTAATGTTTTTTTTGGATTAATTGCAGATATTTAAGATACCTACGAAGTTTTGATCACTCTATATCTCTTTATGCAGAATGTGGCTTAGTCAAATAAGGTAGTTTATGCTAATACAAGTTCAAGATTTAAATAGTTTAATATACTTAATTTTTTGATTAGTCCTTGTGTTATGTTGTTAGCCTGAAATACCTTAGTGTTTCAAATCGTAGCAAATTACTATGGCATTATAGACTATAATATTCAATCTTTAAAAATATACTATGTGTTATATTGTTTGCTAACTAAGCAGTTTTACGTGGTTTAATAATGAGAAATGCTATTAGTGTTATGTTGTTAAACTGATTGACTACTTATTCGAAAAACTTTGGAATTAAAGTGTATAAATGTGACTTGTACACTTTTATCATATCATATTAGTCTAGGTAATGTTAACCTCAATTAAAGTTGGTTACTATTATAAAATCATGTTAATAATTTACATATCAACATATACTGAAATTTCAAAATTATTGTTGAATATTTGGTTTTTGTATCAGGAGGATAGTTTTTTTAACCAAGCTTTTTCTGATGCATTAGCGTAAGAGGGTGCACAATTTTGTCGCACACCTATACACTAACGCATATATTGTGTCCTTTATATACATTAGGTCTAAGTCTTTGGATGTCATTTCTTAATATGTTGGATGAATCTTTAAGTTAAATCCAAAAGTTTGATGATAAATTGTGTCGCGCATCTGGTTTCCATCATTTTAGCTCACGCTTCAACATGTTTAGGCATTCCACCTAGTTTTGTCTTCAGAGATCTAGACTATACCTCTTCAGGTCTGGTTTTCAAATATTTACAAACTGAGAGGTGTATAATTCTGGCTAAAGAAAAAGGGAAAGAACCAATTACAAATGATTACGGTTCTTCCTAAACTCCACGAAGAGGTACGTATAGCTTTAAAACCGGTTCCCTAGTGTAGGTCGTGTCACTAATGAATATTGCAAGAGTAGATTGACTAAACCCATTGGAGATTGAAGTTGTTAAGAAGTGTACTCTAGACATCCGAAGACAAAACTAGGTGGAATGCCTAAACATGTTATAAAGTGAGCTAAAAAGATGGAAACCAGATGTATGACACAATTTATCATCAAACTTTTGGATTTAACTTAAAGTTTCATCCAACATATTAAGAACATGACATCCAACCTAATGTATATAATGGACACAATATATGTGTTAGTGTATAGGTGTGCAATAAAACTATGCACTCTTTTCCGCTAATGCATCCGAGAAAGCTTGGTTCAAAAAAACTATCCCTCTTAATACAAAATCCAAATATTCAACAATAATTTTGAAATTTTAGTATTTATTGATCTATAAATTATTAACATGATCTTATTATAGTAAACCAGCTTTAATTGAGGTTAACATTACCTGACTAGTCGAGCAAGATAAGAAAAAAATGTACATGTCACATCTATACACTTTAGTTCCAAAAGTTTTCGAATGAATAATCAATCATATTGAACGACATAAAGCTAATAACATTTTTCATTATTAAACCACGTAAATCTGTATAGTTGACTAACAATATAACACAAAGTACATTTTTTTAAGATTGAATATCATAATCTATAATGCAATAGTAACTTGCTAAAATTTGAAACACTAATATATATCTGGCTGACAACATAACGCAAGGACCAATCAAAAAACAACTATATTAAAATATGTAAATCTTGAACTTGTATAAGCATAAACTACCTGATTTGACTAAGCTACAACACAGAGGGATATAGAGTGATCAAAATTTCGTAGGTACCTTAAAGATTTGCAACTATTTCAAAAAAAAAACATTAGATTTTCCAAAAACTCAAACATAGAAGCAATAATCAATATATTAAATTTCCTTATAAATCTGTACGATTACATTTGAGTTCATAATTTTTCTATGATGAATAAATAAATAAATAATAAATTATCAAACTTATTAAGGTATAAATAAAGAAATCAAATATTACCTTGTGTTGATTATATGTACCGATGGACAACTTAGTTATCTACATGACGGTAAAATCAATAACATAAAAAAATACCGAAAATTTTTTTGTATTCTTAAAAAAATAAATAAATTGGAGAGGCTAGATTTCTTTTGAGATGAGAGAGGGAGAGGAGTGAGGATAAAATTAAGAACGAGTAATAGATATTGGAGGATAGATTTCGAGAGAGTTATATATATATTTTTTGTTAAAGAACCGGGTCTTGGGGATGAACCCAAAAATTGACTTCTTCTATTTTATCCGAAGGCCAAATCTTGGATCTAGTTTTTTTAAATTTAATGCGGATTATTAATTAAATTCTAGGCAGGTTAAAAATATTTAGGGTTAAACAAGACCGGGTTTGATTTTTGAATGGTCTTTGCTCAGCCCTTGTTTTGGGTATTATCCAACATTACTCTTATCTAAGTGTGTTAAAAAATATTAAAATCGTCACCTAACTTCCTGCAAACAATTAATTATATGCACCATTTGTCTCTCACTATATACATACTAGTAAATATGAAACCTTACTCAATACTCAATTTAGGATTTAGATTTGTTTTCATTTCTTGCTTAAGGTTTTGAAAAGATGGAGGATAGTAGAAGAAAGAGAGAGTGGGTTTGTCATTGGATTTGAAGATTGGAGAAGATTTTATTTCATCAAGCTAAATAATAGTGGTGATGGCAGCGGTAACGTCTTTGTTCACTTTTCTGATATAAGAACCTGATTGTTCGAGGTCACCCCTTCGTCACCACTATTATTTGTCTTGATGAAACAAAATCTTCTCCAATCGTCAAATCCAATTACAAACCCACTCTCTCTTATGCTATCCTCCAGAGTTTCAAAACCCTAAGCAAGAAATGAAAACAAATCTAAATCATAAATTAAGTATTGAGTAAGGTTTCCTGTTACTATTATGTATATATAATGAGAGACTGAGGATGCATTAGGTGACAATTTTAATATTTTTTCGCACACTTAGTTAAGAGTAATGTTAGATAATACCCAAAACTAGGCTAACGATTCAAAAATCCAACACTCTTGATTAACCTTAAATTTTTTTTTTATAAAAACTGCTTTTTATTCAAATTTTAAACAAACCATATTGTAATTTCTAATTGCATGACTATTTGTAATGCAAACATTTTTTTTCCAAAAATTGTTACAAGCATATGTAATTTGTAAGATCTATATTGCAACTTGCATAATTTTGAAAAAGGCAAAAAAAACTATGACAACTTACAATTTAATGATTGTCTGCCACAAAAATATTTGTAACTTGAAAAAAAATTACTACAGACGACGACAAAAATAAATTTTCCACTATGTAATACAAAATTTATATTTATAATTTAAATGGTTAACAAATTATAAAATTAATATATTTATTATACTTAATTATATAAAATAAACTAAATTAAATATATTTTTTAAAAATTGAAATTACCTGAACCTTGAAGATAAGATGAATCCAGTAATATTTGAAATATACCATGTTGAAATATAGGTATACTATTTTTTGTTCATAATGATAATGATGATAGATCTAGTAAATTAACAGAAAACAAACAAATTATATTAAAAATTGAAAAAGATTTTTTTTTCACATTGAAAGAATCTTGTGAAGTCGTCCTTGTTGCACTTGCCCAGCGGCTATCCTCTATTTATTCTAAACCCTAAGTAAGAAATAAAAAGAAATCGAAGTATTTGTAACTTGAAAAAAAAATTACTATAGACAACAAAAATAAATTTTCCACCATCTAATGCAAAATTTATAATTATAATTTAAATAGTTAATAAATTATAAAATTAATAAATTTATTTTAATTAATCATATCATATAAACTAAATTAAATATAGTTTTTTAAAATTGAAATTACATGAACCTTGAAGATATGATGAATCGTGTAATATTTGAAATATACCATGTTGAAATATAGGTATACTATTTTTTGTTTATAATGATAATGATGACAGATCTAGTAAAATAATAGAAAACGGACCTGGCGGCTCTGTCTGATATCCTCCATTCTTTCAAAACCCTAAGCAAGAAATAAAAACAAATCGAAATCCTAGATTGAGTATTGAGCAACGTTTCATGTTTACTTTTAAGTATATATATAGTGAGATGCATAGTGCGTATAAATCGATTGTTTGTGGACCGGG
Organism: Nemophila menziesii; assembly: GCA_029959085.1. Lineage (NCBI taxonomy): Eukaryota > Viridiplantae > Streptophyta > Magnoliopsida > Boraginales > Hydrophyllaceae > Nemophila > Nemophila menziesii. The sequence continues at coordinate 3,189,032 of JARWIR010000044.1, forward strand.
TAGGTGTATTGGCTGTTTAAAGAATAGTTAAAGTGGGGTTTAGCCCATAATGTTTTTTTTTTTTCAAAAACATTATTTCTAAAATAACAATTTAAATATTTTTTAAGACACTTAGCTATGAGTAATGTTGGATAATACTCAAACCTTGTCTTGTCTAACCCTAAAAATTTTCAACCCACCTAGAATTTAATTAATAATCGGGACTAAAATTCCAAAAAACTAGCCCAAAGATTTGGCCTTGGGGTAAAAAAGAAGAAGTTAATTCTCGGGTTCAACCCGAGGCCCTCTATAACTAAATATATATATATATAAAACTCTCCCCAAATCTATCCTTGAATATCTAATTACTCTTGTTCTTAATTTTATCATCATTCCTCACCCCTCTCTCATCTCAAAAGAAATATAACCTCTCCAATCTTTTTATTTTTTAAAGAATACAATATTTCTATTATGTCTTTTTTTTATGTTTGGGATTTCACTATTATGGAGACAACTAAGTTGTTCATCGGTGCATACAACGAACACAAGGTACTATTTGATTTCTCTATTTATACCTTAATATATTTGATAATTTATTATCTATTTTTTTATTCATCATAGAAAAATGATGAACACAAATAAAATCGTGAAAGCTTAATAGTTGCAGATTTACAGATTTGTAAGGAAATTTAATATATTGATTATTGTTTCTAACTTCGAGTTTTTGGAAAAGTTAATGTTTTTTTTGGATTAATTGCAGATATTTAAGGTACCTACGAAGTTTTGATCACTCTATATATCTTTATGCAGAATGTGGCTTAGTCAAATAAGTTAGTTTATGCTAATACAAGTTCAAGATTTAAATAGTTTAATATACTTAATTTTTTGATTGGTCCTTGTGTTATGTTGTTAGCCAGGAATACCTTAGTGTTTCAAATGGTAGCAAATTACTATGGCATTATAGACTATGATATTCAATATTTAAAATTATACTATGTGTTATATTGTTCGCTAAGTAAGCAGTTTTACGTGGTTTAATAATGGGAAATGCTATTAGTGTTATGTTGTTAAACTGATTGACTGCTTATTCAAAAACCTTTGGAATTAAAGTGTATAAATGTGACTTCTACACTTTTATCATATCATATTAGTCTAGGTAATGTTAACCTCAATTAAAGCTGGTTTACTATAATAAGATCATGTTAATAATTTATAGATCAATAAATACTAAAATTTCAAAATTATTGTTGAATATTTGGATTTTGTATTAAGAGGGATAGTTTTTTTGAACCAAGCTTTCTCGGATGCATTAACGGAAGAGAGTGCACAATTTTGTCGCACACCTATACACTTACGCATATATTGTGTCCTTTATATACATTAGGTCTAAGTCTTTGGATGTCATTTCTTAATATGTTGGATGAATCTTTAAGTTAAATCCAAAAGTTTGATGATAAATTGTGTCGCGCATCTGGTTTCAATCTTTTTAGCTCACGCTTCAACATGTTTAGGCATTCCACCTAGTTTTGTCTTCAAAGATCTAGACTATACCTCTTCACAGCTTCAATATCCAATGGGTTTAGTCATTCTGCCTAGTCTGTTATCGGAGGTCTGGTCTTCAAATATTTACAAAGTGAGAGGTGTATAATTCTGGCTAAAGAAAAAGGGAAAGAACCAATTACAAATGATCACGGTTCTTCCTAAACTCCACGAAGAGGTATGTATAGCTTTAAAACCGGTTCCCTAGTGTGGGTCGTGTCACTAATGAATATTGCAAGAGTAGATTGACTAAACCCATTGGAGATTGAAGTTGTTAAGAAGTGTACTCTAGACATCTGAAGACAAATCTAGGTGGAATGCCTAAACATGTTATAAAGTGAGCTAAAAAGATGGGAAACCAGATGTATGACACAATTTATCATCAAACTTTTGGATTTAACTTAAAGTTTCATCCAACATATTAAGAACATGACATCCAACCCAATGTATATAATGGACAAAATATATGTGTTAGTGTATACGTGTGCGATAAAACTATGCACTCTCTTCCGCTAATGCATCCGAGAAAGCTTGGTTCAAAAAAACTATCCCTCTTAATACAAAATCCAAATATTCAACAATAATTTTGAAATTTTAGTATTTATTGATCTATAAATTATTAACATGATCTTATTATAGTAAACCAGCTTTAATTGAGGTTAACATTACCTGTCGAGCAAGATATAAAAAAAATGTACATGTCATATCTATACACTTTAGTTCCAAAGGTTTTCGAATGAGTAATCAATCATATTGAACGACATAACGCTAATAACATTTTTTATTATTGAACCACGTAAATCTGTATAATTGACTAACAATATAACACAAAGTACATTTTTTTAAGATTTAATATCATAATCTATAATGCAATGGTAACTTGCTAAAATTTGAAACACTAATGTATATCTGGCTGACAACATAATGCAAGGACTAATCGAAAAACAACTATATTAAAATATGTAAATCTTGAACTTGTATAAGCATAAACTAATTGATTTGACTAAGCTACGACACAGAGAGATATAGATTGATCAAAACTTCATAGGTACCTTAAAGATTTGCAACTATTTCAAAAAAAAACATTAGATTTTCCAAAAATTCAAACATAGAAGCAATAATCAATATATTAAATTTCCTTACAAATCTGTAAATTTGCAATCGTACGATTACCTTTGGGTTCATGATTTTTCTATGATGAATAAATAAATAAATAATAAATTATCAAACATATTAAGGTATAAAAAGATAAATCAAATATTACCTTGTGTTGATTATATGTAACGATGGACAACTTAGTTATCTACATGATGGTAAAATCAATAACATAAAAAAATACCGAAAATAAATGTTGTATTCTTAAAAAAATAAATAAATTGGAGAGGCTAGATTTCTTTTGAGATGAGAGAGGGAGAGGAGTGAGGATAAAATTAAGAACGAGTAATAGATATTGGAGGATAGATTTCGAGAGAGTTATATATATATTTTTTGTTAAAGAACCGGGTCTTGGTGATGAACCCGGAAATTGACTTCTTCTATTTTACCCGAAGGCCAAATCTTTGATCTAGTTTTTTTAAATTTAATGCGGATTATTAATTAAATTCTAGGCAGGTTAAAAATATTTAGGGTTAAACAAGACCGGGTTTGATTTTTGAATGGTCTTTGCTCAGACCTTGTTTTGGGTATTATCCAACATTACTCTTATCTAAGTGTGTTAAAAAATATTAAAATCGTCACCTAACTTCCTGCAAACAATTCATTATATGCACCATTTGTCTCTCACTATATACATACTAGTAAATATGAAACCTTACTCAATACTCAATTTAGGATTTAGATTTGTTTTCATTTCTTGCTTAAGGTTTTGAAAAGATTGAGGATAGTAGAAGAAAGAGAGAGTGGGTTTGTCATTGGATTTGAAGATTGGAGAAGATTTGGTTTCATCAAGCCAAATAATATTGGTGATGGCAGCGGTAACGTCTTTGTTCACTTTTCTGATATCAGAACCTGATTGTTCTGATATCAGAAAAGTGAACAACGAGGTCACCCCTGTCGTCACCACTATTATTTGTCTTGATGAAACAAAATCTTCTCCAATAGTCAAATCCAATTACAAACCCACTCTCTCTTATGCTATCCTCCAGAGTTTCAAAACCCTAAGCAAGAAATGAAAACAAATCTAAATCCTAAATTGAGTATTGAGTAAGTTTTCCTGTTACTATTATTTATATATAGTGAGAGACTGAGGATGCGTTTAGGTGACAATTTTAATATTTTTTAACACACTTAGTTAAGAGTAATGTTGGATAATACCCAAAACTAGGCTAACGGTTCAAAAATCCAACCCTCTTGTTTAACCTTAAATATTTTTTTTTATAAAAACTGCTTTTTATTCAAATTTTAAACAAACTATATTGTAATTTCTATTTGCATGACTATTTGTAATGTAAACATTTTTTTTCCAAAAATTGTTACAATCATATGTAATTTGTAAGATCTATATTGCAACTTGCATAATTTTGAAAAAGGCAAAAAAACTATGACAACTTACAATTTAATAATTGTCTGCCACAAATATATTTGTAACTTGAAAAAAAATTACTACAGACGACGACAAAAATAAATTTTCCACTATCTAATACAAAATTTATATTTATAATTTAAATTGTTAACAAATTATAAAATTAATATATTTATTATACTTAATTATATAAAATAAACTAAATTAAATATATTTTTTTAAAATTGAAATTACCTGAACCTTGAAGATAAGATGAATCCTGTAATATTTGAAATATACCATGTTGAAATATAGGTATACTATTTTTTGTTCATAATGATAATGATGATAGATCTAGTAAATTAACAGAAGACAAACAAATTATATTAAAAATTGAAAAAGTTTTTTTTTTCACATTGAAAGGATCTTGTGAAATCGCCCTTGTTGCACTTGCCCAGCGGGCTATCCTCTATTTATTCTAAACCCTAAGTAAGAAATAAAAAGAAATCGAAGTATTTGTAACTTGAAAAAAAATTACTTTAGACAACAAAAATAAATTTTCCACCATGTAATGCAAAAATTATAATTATAATTTAAATAGTTAATAAATTATAAAATTAATAAATTTATTATAATTAATCATATCATATAAACTAAATTAAATATATTTTTTTAAAATTGAAATTACATGAACCTTGAAAATATGATTAATCGTGTAATATTTGAAATATACCATGTTGAAATATAGGTATACTATTTTTTGTTTATAATGATAATGATGACAGATCTAGTAAAATAAGAGAAAACGGACCTGGCGGCTCTGTCTGCTATCCTCCATTCTTTCAAAACCCTAAGCAAGAAATAAAAACAAATCGAAACCCTAGATTGAGTATTGAGTAACGTTTCATGTTTACTTTTAAGTATATATAGTGAGATGCAGAGTTGCGTATAAATCGATTGTTTGTGGACCGGGTAGGTGTATTGGCTGTTTAAAGAATAGTTAAAGTGGGCTTGAGCCCATAGTGTTTTTTTTTCAAAAACATTATTTCTAAAATAACAATTTAAATATTTTTTAAGACACTTAGCTAAGAGGAATGTTGGATAATACTCAAACCTGGTCTTGTCTAATCCTAAAAAATTTCAACCCACCTAAAATTTAATTAGTAATCCGAACTAAAATTCAAAAAAACTATCCCAAAGATTTGGCCTTCGGGTAAAAAAGAAGAAATTAATTCTCGGGTTCAACCCGAGACCCTCTATAACTAAATATATATATATATATATATATATATATATATATATATATATATATATATATATATATATATATATATAAAACTCTCCCCAAATCTATCCTTGAATATCTAATTACTCTTGTTCTTAATTTTATCCTCATTCCTCACCCCTCTCTCATCTCAAAAGAAATATAACCTCTCCAATCTATTTATTTTTTAAAGAATACAATATTTCTATTATGTCTTTTTTTTTTATGTTTGGGATTTCACTATTATGGAGACAACTAAGTTGTCCATCGGTGCATATAACCAACACAAGGTACTATTTGATTTCTCTATTTATACCTTAATATATTTGATAATTTATTATCTATTTTTTTATTCATCATAGAAAAATGATGAACACAAATGAAATCGTGAAAACTTATTAGTTACAAATTTACAGATTTGTAAGGAAATTTAATATATTTATTATTGTTTCTAACTTCGAGTTTTTGGAAAATTTAATGTTTTTTTTGGATTAACAGCAGATATTTAAGATACCTACGAAGTTTTGATCACTCTATATCTCTTTATGTAGAATGTGGCTTAGTCAAATAACGTAGTTTATGCTAATACAAGTTCAAGATTTAAATAGTTTAATATACTTAATTTTTTAATTGGTCCTTGTGTTATGTTGTTAGCCAGAAATACCTTAGTGTTTCAAATGGTAGCCAATTACTAAGGCATTATAGACTATGATATTCAATCTTTAAAAATATACTATGTGTTATATTGTTCGCTAGTGTTATATTGTTCGCTAACTAAGCAGTTTTACGTGGTTTAATAATAAGAAATGCTATTAGTGTTATGTTGTTAAACTGATTGACTGCTTATTCGAAAACCTTTGGAATTAAAGTTTATAAATGTGACTTGTACACTTTTATCATATAATATTAGTCTAGGTAATGTTAACCTCAATTAAAGCTGGTTTACTATTATAAAATCATGTTAATAATTTACCTATCAACATATACTAAAATTTCAAAATTATTGTTGAATATTTGGTTTTTGTATCAGGAGGATAGTTTTTTTAACCAAGCTTTTTCTGATGCATTAGCGGAAGAGAGTGCACAATTTTGTCGAACACCTATACACTAACGCATATATTGTGTCCTTTATATACATTAGGTCTAAGTCTTTGGATGTCATTTCTTAATATTTTGGATGAATCTTTAAGTTAAATCCAAAAGTATGATGATAAATTGTGTCGCGCATCTGGTTTCCATCTTTTTAGCTCACGCTTCAACATGTTTAGGCATTCCACCTAGTTTTGTCTTCAGAGATCTAGACTATACCTCTTCACAGCTTCAATATCCAATGGGTTTAGTCATTCTGCCTAGTCTGTTATCGGAGGTCTGGTCTTCAAATATTTACAAAGTGAGAGGTGTATAATTCCGGCTAAAGAAAAAGGGAAAGAACCAATTACAAATGATCACGGTTCTTCCTAAACTCCACGAAGAGGTATGTATAGCTTTAAAACCAGTTCCCTGGTGTGGGTCGTGTCACTAATGAATATTTCAAGAGTAGATTGACTAAACCCATTGGAGATTGAAGTGTTAAGAAGTGTACTCTAGACATCTGAAGACAAATCTAGGTGGAATGCCTAAACATGTTATAAAGTGAGCTAAAAAGATGGAAACCAGATGTATGACACAATTTATCATCAAACTTTTGGATTTAACTTAAAGTTTCATCCAACATATTAAGAACATGACATCCAACCTAATGTATATAATGGACACAATATATGTGTTACTGTATAGGTGTGCGATAAAACTATGCACTCTCTTCCGCTAATGCATCCGAGAAAGCTTGGTTCAAAAAAACTATCCCTCTTAATACAAAATCCAAATATTCAACAATAATTTTGAAATTTTAGTATTTATTGATCTATAAATTATTAACATGATCTTATTATAGTAAACCAGCTTTAATCGAGGTTAACATTACCTGACTAGTCGAGCAAGATATGAAAAAAATGTACATGTCACATCTATACACTTTAGTTACAAAGGTTTTCGAATGAGTAATCAATCATATTGAACGACATAACGCTAATAACATTTCTCATTATTAAACCACGTAAATCTGTATAGTTGACTAACAATATAACACAAAGTACATTTTTTTAAGATTGAATATCATAATCTATAATGCAATAGTAACTTGCTAAAATTTGAAACACTAATGTATATCTGGCTGACAACATAACGCAAGGACCAATCAAAAAACAACTATATTAAAATATGTATATCTTGAACATGTATAAGCATAAACTACCTGATTTGACTAAGCTACAACACAGAGAGATATAGAGTGATCAAAACTTCGTAGGTACCTTAAAGATTTGCAACTATTTCAAAAAAAAATATTAGATTTTCCAAAACTCAAACATAGAAGCAATAATCAATATATTAAATTTCCTTACAAATCTGTAAATTTGCAATCGTACGATTACATTTGGGTTCATAATTTTTCTATGATGAATAAATAAATAAATAATAAATTATCAAACATATTAAGGTATAAAAAGAGAAATCAAATATTACCTTGTGTTGATTATATGTACCGATGGACAACTTAGTTATCTACATGATGGTAAAATCAATAACATAAAAAAATACCGAAAATAAATGTTGTATTCTTAAAAAAATAAATAAATTGGAGAGGCTAGATTTCTTTTGAGATGAGAGAGGGAGAGGAGTGAGGATAAAATTAAGAACGAGTAATAGATATTGGAGGATAGATTTCGAGAGAGTTATATATATTTTTTGTTAAAGAACCGGGTCTTGGGGATGAACCCGGAAATTGACTTCTTCTATTTTATCCGAAGGCCAGATCTTGGATCTAGTTTTTTTAAATTTAATGCGGATTATTAATTAAATTCTAGGCAGGTTAAAAATATTTAGAGTTAAACAAGACCGGGTTTGATTTTTGAATGGTCTTTGCTCAGCCCTTGTTTTGGGTATTATCCAACATTACTCTTATCTAAGTGTGTTAAAAAAATATTAAAATTGTCACCTAACTTCCTGCAAACAATTCATTATATGCACCATTTGTCTCTCACTATATACATACTAGTAAATATGAAACCTTACTCAATACTCAATTTAGGATTTAGATTTGTTTTCATTTCTTGCTTAAGGTTTTGAAAAGATGGAGGATAGTAGAAGAAAGAGAGAGTGGATTTGTCATTGGATTTGAAGATTGGAGAAGATTTGGTTTCATCAAGCCAAATAATAGTGGTGATGGCAGCGGTAACGTCTTTGTTCACTTTTCTGATATCAGAAAACTGAACAACGAGGTCACCTCTGTCGTCACCACAATTATTTGTCTTGATGAAACAAAATCTTCTCCAATCGTCAAATCCAATTACAAACCCACTCTCTCTTATGCTATCCTCCAGAGTTTCAAAACCCTAAGCAAGAAATGAAAACAAATCTAAATCCTAAATTGAGTATTGAGTAAGGTTTCCTGTTACTATTATTTATATATAGTGAGAGACTGAGGATGCGTTTAGGTGACAATTTTAATATTTTTTAACACACTTAGTTAAGAGTAATGTTGGATAATACCCAAAACTAGGCTAACGGTTCAAAAATCCAACCCTCTTGTTTAACCTTAAATATTTTTTTTTTATAAAAACTGCTTTTTATTCAAATTTTAAACAAACTATATTGTAATTTCTATTTGCATGACTATTTGTAATGTAAACATTTTTTTTCCAAAAATTGTTACAATCATATGTAATTTGTAAGATCTATATTGCAACTTGCATAATTTTGAAAAAGGCAAAAAACCTATGACAACTTACAATTTAATAATTGTCTGCCACAAATATATTTGTAACTTGAAAAAAAATTACTACAGACGACGACAAAAATAAATTTTCCACTATCTAATACAAAATTTATATTTATAATTTAAATTGTTAACAAATTATAAAATTAATATATTTATTATACTTAATTATATAAAATAAACTAAATTAAATATATTTTTTTAAAACTGAAATTACCTGAACCTTGAAGATAAGATGAATCCTGTAATATTTGAAATATACCATGTTGAAATATAGGTATACTATTTTTTGTTCATAATGATAATGATGATAGATCTAGTAAATTAACAGAAAACAAACAAATTATATTAAAAATTGAAAAAGATTTTTTTTCACATTGAAAGGATCTTGTGAAGTCGCCCTTGTTGCACTTGCCCAGCGGGCTATCCTCTATTTATTCTAAACCCTAAGTAAGAAATAAAAAGAAATCGAAGTATTTGTAACTTGAAAAAAAAATTACTATAGACAACAAAAATAAATTTTCCACCATGTAATGCAAAAATTATAATTATAATTTAAATAGTTAATAAATTATAAAATTAATAAATTTATTATAATTAATCATATCATATAAACTAAATTAAATATATTTTTTTAAAATTGAAATTACATGAACCTTGAAAATATGATTAATCGTGTAATATTTGTAATATACCATGTTGAAATATAGGTATACTATTTTTTGTTTATAATGATAATGATGACAGATCTAGTAAAATAAGAGAAAACGGACCTGGCGGCTCTGTCTGCTATCCTCCATTCTTTCAAAACCCTAAGCAAGAAATAAAACCAAATCGAAACCCTAGATTGAGTATTGAGTAACGTTTCATGTTTACTTTTAAGTATATATAGTGAGATGCAGAGTTGCGTATAAATCGATTGTTTGTGGACCGGGTAGGTGTATTGGCTGTTTAAAGAATAGTTAAAGTGGGCTTGAGCCCATAGTGTTTTTTTTTTTCAAAAACATTATTTCTAAAATAACAATTTAAATATTTTTTAAGACACTTAGCTAAGAGGAATGTTGGATAATACTCAAACCTGGTCTTGTCTAACCCTAAAAAATTTCAACCCACCTAAAATTTAATTAGTAATCCGAACTAAAATTCAAAAAAACTATCCCAAAGATTTGGCCTTCGGGTAAAAAAGAAGAAGTTAATTCTCGGGTTAAACCCGAGACCCTCTATAACTAAATATATATATATATATATATATATATATATATATAAAACTCTCCCCAAATCTATCCTTGAATATCTAATTACTCTTGTTCTTAATTTTATCCTCATTCCTCACCCCTCTCTCATCTCAAAAGAAATATAACCTCTCCAATCTATTTATTTTTTAAAGAATACAATATTTCTATTATGTCTTTTTTTTTTATGTTTGGGATTTCACTATTATGGAGACAACTAAGTTGTCCATCGGTGCATATAACCAACACAAGGTACTATTTGATTTCTCTATTTATACCTTAATATATTTGATAATTTATTATCTATTTTTTTATTCATCATAGAAAAATGATGAACACAAATGAAATCGTGAAAGCTTATTAGTTACAAATTTACAGATTTGTAAGGAAATTTAATATATTGATTATTGTTTCTAACTTCGAGTTTTTGGAAAATTTAATGTTTTTTTTGGATTAACTGCAGATATTTAAGATACCTACGAAGTTTTGATCACTCTATATCTCTTTATGTAGAATGTGGCTTAGTCAAATAAGGTACTTTATGCTAATACAAGTTCAAGATTTAAATAGTTTAATATACTTAATTTTTTAATTGGTCCTTGTGTTATGTTGTTAGCCAGAAATACCTTAGTGTTTCAAATGGTAGCCAATTACTAAGGCATTATAGACTATGATATTCAATCTTTAAAAATATACTATGTGTTATATTGTTCGCTAACTAAGCAGTTTTACGTGGTTTAAGAATAAGAAATGCTATTAGTGTTATGTTGTTAAACTGATTGACTGCTTATTCGAAAACCTTTGGAATTAAAGTTTATAAATGTGACTTGTACACTTTTATCATATAATATTAGTCTATGTAATGTTAACCTCAATTAAAGCTGGTTTACTATTATAAAATCATGTTAATAATTTACCTATCAACATATACTAAAATTTCAAAATTATTGTTGAATATTTGGTTTTTGTATCAGGAGGATAGTTTTTTTAACCAAGCTTTTTCTGATGCATTAGCGGAAGAGAGTGCACAATTTTGTCGAACACCTATACACTAACGCATATATTGTGTCCTTTATATACATTAGGTCTAAGTCTTTGGATGTCATTTCTTAATATTTTGGATGAATCTTTAAGATAAATCCAAAAGTATGATGATAAATTGTGTCGCGCATCTGGTTTCCATCTTTTTAGCTCACGCTTCAACATGTTTAGGCATTCCACCTAGTTTTGTCTTCAGAGATCTAGACTATACCTCTTCACAGCTTCAATATCCAATGGGTTTAGTCATTCTGCCTAGTCTGTTATCGGAGGTCTGGTCTTCAAATATTTACAAAGTGAGAGGTGTATAATTCCGGCTAAAGAAAAAGGGAAAGAACCAATTACAAATGATCACGGTTCTTCCTAAACTCCACGAAGAGGTATGTATAGCTTTAAAACTAGTTCCCTAGTGTGGGTCGTGTCACTAATGAATATTTCAAGAGTAGATTGACTAACCCCATTGGAGATTGAAGTGTTAAGAAGTGTACTCTAGACATCTGAAGACAAATCTAGGTGGAATGCCTAAACATGTTATAAAGTGAGCTAAAAAGATGGAAACCAGATGTATGACACAATTTATCATCAAACTTTTGGATTTAACTTAAAGTTTCATCCAACATATTAAGAACATGACATCCAACCTAATATATATAATGGACACTATATATGTGTTACTGTATAGGTGTGCGATAAAACTATGCACTCTCTTCCGCTAATGCATCCGAGAAAGCTTGGTTCAAAAAAACTATCCCTCTTAATACAAAATCCAAATATTCAACAATAATTTTGAAATTTTAGTATTTATTGATCTATAAATTATTAACATGATCTTATTATAGTAAACCAGCTTTAATTGAGGTTAACATTACCTGACTAGTCGAGCAAGATATGAAAAAAATGTACATGTCACATCTATACACTTTAGTTCCAAAGGTTTTCGAATGAGTAATCAATCATATTGAACGACATAACGCTAATAACATTTCTCATTATTAAACCACGTAAATCTGTATAGTTGACTAACAATATAACACAAAGTACATTCTTTTAAGATTGAATATCATAATCTATAATGCAATAGTAACTTGCTAAAATTTGAAACACTAATGTATATCTGGCTGACAACATAACGCAAGGACCAATCAAAAAACAACTATATTAAAATATGTAAATCTTGAACATGTATAAGCATAAACTACCTGATTTGACTAAGCTACAACACAGAGAGATATAGAGTGATCAAAACTTCGTAGGTACCTTAAAGATTTGCAACTATTTCAAAAAAAAATATTAGATTTTCCAAAACTCAAACATAGAAGCAATAATCAATATATTAAATTTCCTTACAAATCTGTAAATTTGCAATCGTACGATTACATTTGGGTTCATAATTTTTCTATGATGAATAAATAAATAAATAATAAATTATCAAACATATTAATGTATAAAAAGAGAAATCAAATATTACCTTGTGTTGATTATATGTACCGATGGACAACTTAGTTATCTACATGATGGTAAAATCAATAACATAAAAAAATACCGAAAATAAATGTTGTATTCTTAAAAAAATAAATAAATTGGAGAGGCTAGATTTCTTTTGAGATGAGAGAGGGATAGGAGTGAGGATAAAATTAAGAACGAGTAATAGATATTGGAGGATAGATTTCGAGAGAGTTATATATATATATTTTTTGTTAAAGAACCGGGTCTTGGGGATGAACCCGGAAATTGACTTCTTCTATTTTATCCGAAGGCCAAATCTTGGATCTAGTTTTTTTAAATTTAATGCGGATTATTAATTAAATTCTAGGCAGGTTAAAAATATTTAGAGTTAAACAAGACCGGGTTTGATTTTTGAATGGTCTTTGCTCAGCCCTTGTTTTGGGTATTATCCAACATTACTCTTATCTAAGTGTGTTAAAAAAATATTAAAATTGTCACCTAACTTCCTGCAAACAATTCATTATATGCACCATTTGTCTCTCACTATATACATACTAGTAAATATGAAACCTTACTCAATACTCAATTTAGGATTTAGATTTGTTTTCATTTCTTGCTTAAGGTTTTGAAAAGATAGAGGATAGTAGAAGAAAGAGAGAGTGGATTTGTCATTGGATTTGAATATTGGAGAAGATTTAGTTTCATCAAGCCAAATAATAGTGGTGATGGCAGCGGTAACGTCTTTGTTCACTTTTCTGATATCAGAAAACTGAACAACGAGGTCACCTCTGTAGTCACCACAATTATTTGTCTTGATGAAACAAAATCTTCTCCAATCGTCAAATCCAATTACAAACCCACTCTCTCTTATGCTATCCTCCAGAGTTTCAAAACCCTAAGCAAGAAATGAAAACAAATCTAAATCCTAAATTGAGTATTGAGTAAGGTTTCCTGTTACTATTATGTATATATAGTGAGAGACTGAGGATGCATTAGGTGACAATTTTAATATTTTTTAACACACTTAGTTAAGAGTAATGTTGGATAATACCCAAAACTAGGCTAACCATTCAAAAATCCAACCCTCTTGTTTAACCTTAAATATTTTTTTTATAAAAACTGCTTTTTATTCAAATTTTAAACAAACCATATTCTAATTTCTATTTGCATGACTATTTGTAATGTAAACATTTTTTTTCCAAAAATTGTTACAAGCATATGTAATTTGTAAGATCTATATTGCAACTTGCATAATTTTGAAAAAGGCAAAAAAACTATGACAACTTACAATTTAATGATTGTCTGCCACAAAAATATTTGTAACTTGAAAAAAAATTACTACAGATGACAAAAATAAATTTTCCACTATCTAATACAAAATTTTTATTTATAATTTAAATTGTTAACAAATTATAAAATTAATATATTTATTATACTTAATTATATAAAATAAACTAAATTAAATATATTTTTTTAAAATTGAAATTACCTGAACCTTGAAGATAAGATGAATCCTGTAATATTTGAAATATACCATGTTGAAATATAGGTATACTATTTTTTGTTCATAATGATAATGATGATAGATCTAGTAAATTAACAGAAAACAAACAAATTATATTAAAAATTGAAAAATATTTTTTTTCACATTGAAAGGATCTTTTGAAGTCGCCCTTGTTGCACTTGCCCAGCGGCTATCCTCTATTTATTCTAAACCCTAAGTAAGATATAAAAAGAAATAGAAGTATTTGTAACTTGAAAAAAAAAATACTATAGACAACAAAAATAAATTTTCCACCATGTAATGCAAAAATTATAATTATAATTTAAATAGTTAATAAATTATAAAATTAATAAATTTATTATAATTAATCATATCATATAAACTAGATTAAATATAGTTTTTAAAAATTGAAATTACATGAACCTTGAAAATATGATGAATCGTGTAATATTTGAAATATACCATGTTGAAATATAAGTATACTATTTTTTGTTTATAATGATAATGATGATAGATCTAGTAAAATAAGAGAAAACGGACATGGCGGCTCTGTCTGCTATCCTCCATTCTTTCAAAACCCTAAGCAAGAAATAAAAACAAATTGAAACCCTAGATTGAGTATGTTTACTTTTAAATATATATAGTGAGATGCAGAGTTGCGTATAAATAGATTGTTTGTGGACCGGGTAGGTGTATTGGCTGTTTAAAGAATAGTTAAAGTGGGCTTGATCCCATAGTGTTTTTTTTTTCAAAAACATTATTTCTAAAATAACAATTTAAATATTTTTTAAGACACTTAGCTAAGTGGAATGTTGGATAATACTCAAACCTGGTCTTATCTAACCCTAAAAATTTTCAACCCACCTAGAATTTAATTAATAATCCGAACTAAAATTCAAAAAAAACTAGCCCAAAGATTTGGCCTTCGGGTAAAAAAGAAGAAGTTAATTCTCGGGTTAAACCCGAGACCCTCTATAACTAAATATATATATATATATATAAAACTCTCCCCAAATCTATCCTTGAATATCTAATTACTCTTGTTCTTAATTTTATCCTCATTCCTCACCCCTCTCTCATCTCAAAAGAAATATAACCTCTCCAATCTATTTATTTTTTAAAGAATACAATATTTCTATTATGTCTTTTTTTTATGTTTGGGATTTCACTATTATGGAGACAACTAAGTTGTCCATCGGTGCATATAACCAACACAAGGTACTATTTGATTTCTCTATTTATACCTTAATATATTTGATAATTTATTATCTATTTTTTTATTCATCATAGAAAAATGATGAACACAAATGAAATCGTGAAAGCTTATTAGTTACAGATTTACAGATTTTTAAGGAAATTTAATATATTGATTATTGTTTCTAACTTCGAGTTTTTGGAAAATTTAATATTTTTTTTGGATTAACTGCAGATATTTAAGATACCTACGAAGTTTTGATCACTCTATATCTCTTTATGCAGAATGTGGCTTAGTCAAATCAGGTAGTTTATGCTAATACAAGTTCAAGATTTAAATAGTTTAATATACTTAATTTTTTGATTGGTCCTTATGTTATGTTGTTAGCCAGAAATACCTTAGTGTTTCAAATGGTAGCAAATTACTATGGCATTATAGACTATGATATTCAATCTTTAAAAATATACTATGTGTTATATTGTTCGCTAACTAAGCAGTTTTACGTGGTTTAATAATGAGAAATGCTATTAGTGTTATGTTGTTAAACTGATTGACTTCTTATTCGAAAACCTTTGGAATTAAAGTGTATAAATGTAACTTGTACACTTTTATCATATCATATTAGTCTAGGTAATGTTAACCTCAATTAAAGTGGGTTTACTATTATAAAATCATGTTAATAATTTACATATCAACATATACTAAAATTTCAAAATTATTGTTGAATATTTGGTTTTTGTATCAATATACTTAATTTTTTGATTGGTCCTTATGTTATGTTGTTAGCCAGAAATACCTTAGTGTTTCAAATGGTAGCAAATTACTATGGCATTATAGACTATGATATTCAATCTTTAAAAATATACTATGTGTTATATTGTTCGCTAACTAAGCAGTTTTACGTGGTTTAATAATGAGAAATGCTATTAGTGTTATGTTGTTAAACTGATTGACTTCTTATTCGAAAACCTTTGGAATTAAAGTGTATAAATGTAACTTGTACACTTTTATCATATCATATTAGTCTAGGTAATGTTAACCTCAATTAAAGTGGGTTTACTATTATAAAATCATGTTAATAATTTACATATCAACATATACTAAAATTTCAAAATTATTGTTGAATATTTGGTTTTTGTATCAGGAGGATAGTTTTTTTAACCAAGCTTTTTCTGATGCATTAGCGGAAGAGAGTGCACAATTTTATCGCACACCTATACACTAACGCATATATTGTGTCCTTTATATACATTAGGTCTAAGTCTTTGGATGTCATTTAATAATATGTTGGATGAATCTTTAAGTTAAATCCAAAAGTTTGATGATAAATTGTGTCGCGCATCTGGTTTCAGTCTTTTTAGCTAACGCTTCAACATGTTTAAGCATTCCACCTAGTTTTGTCTTCAGAGATCTAGACTATACCTCTTCACAGCTTCAATATCCAATGGGTTTAGTCATTCTGCCTAGTCTGTTATCGGAGGTCTGGTCTTCAAATATTTACAAAGTGAAAGGTGTATAATTCTGGCTAAAGAAAAAGGGAAAGAACCAATTACAAATGATCACGGTTCTTCCTAAACTCCACGAAGAGGTATGTATAGATTTAAAACCCGTCCCCTAGTGTGGGTCGTGTCACTAATGAATAGAATTGGAAGAGTAGAAAAGTTGCAACACAACAATATCATGAACCAGTTGAACCTAATGCGAGATATTGAGCGCATCATGGTGAAAATCGGGGAGGAAATTACCGAGACCTAATTTGACGCGTTTTCGAGGAGATGTGATACGGCCGCGTAATGTCTCCTAAACCCTTTCCTTAAACTCTTTTATTTGTTTAGTGTATATTGGTAATTTCATTTATTTTTTGAGTCTTTTTTGATTTTTACGAACACTACTCAGTTGTGTGTTGGGATGGGGTATTCATTTTCTTCATTTACCCTTTTGTTATTAATTTCTTAAAAAACCATAAATTTTTTAAAAGAGTTGGTATAACGAATAGATGTAGAATATAGTAAATGTTCCTTTTTCTAGCTTGGATTTAGCAAGTTAATGATAGAGAAATGTGTGTTTTGAAATATTTCGCAAAATGTGTAACGTATATACATGAAGAAATTTAATAACGGATAAATAGGATTAATCGACAATGCGTAGAAGTTAAGTTCAAATATAGGAAACCTTGAGCGAGTATAACTCGCTTAGCTTACGAACTAAAACTGAGAAAATAACAACCTCTAGTAGTTAAGAAAATGATTAAGGCATTTATTTGATGAGTTACTTGATTCTTTAAGTTTGCTCGCCCATGTTTATTAAATTATCATCCACCTTAGGCCCTTTTTATCTTTTAACCTACTTTTTTGACACATTATAAGTTATACGCCCAAGATTATATGACTTTCCCATATGACAACCCTATAATAGAACAAGTAGAGCTTAAGTTTGGGATGGTGGGACCATATTATGGGAACATTGGGTGGGAATTTTATGAGTGTTTAGTTGTGATCTATTGTTGAAATATTTGTATTGTAATTCTTTGTGGGGTCTTGAAAAAAAATAAGAGGAAAAAAATAAGTTGTATGAAATCTCACCTCAAAAAGAGTGTCATTACCATCTTAATATATGTATATATATATATAAATAAAAATAAATGAAAAGAACCGACAAAGTGGAAATTTTCGTAAATCATCAAGTAGTGCTATTGGGTATTTGGGGATGCTATGATTATTGTATCGACATTGGGTTAAGTTAGGTAATTCTCAAGAGTAACTCAGGATCTATGGAGATTCATTGATGGTTAGTGAGTAGAGATTCAAAAGATCACTTTATATAATACAAATATATGTATCATACCATTCCTAAGCCTACACTATAACTGAAAAGACCTTAGGATTTCTAGCTATTTGGATGAGTAACGATTGAACGATTAAGGAATAACTAAGTGTTCCAGTTGGTCTCTTCCATCCCTTGGGGGAGTTGAATCTTCATAAGACTTTATAATATGGGGAATATATTTGTCTAGCATCCGGTCTATTTTGACACCTCTTTCCTCGTTATTATAATGTATTTAGCAAGTGTTACATTCAAATCAGCAAGAGTTATTTGTGGAGGTTGTTGAATGTTCCATATTTGATTTTGTTGATATTGATACGATGGTTGTTGTTGATTATTCTCAACCCAACGGTAGTCCATGCTTATTTTTTATTGTTTCTGGTCCATTCGTTGTTCCATCCTTTCTCTTATGGGTGTTGATAAGGTGGTTGGTAGAAGTTACTACCCCATTGTTGTTGTCCCGAAGAGTCTTCCCAATAGTCGAATGAACCAGGATTTGGGAAATGTCCTCAATATATCTCTAATTGAATCTCTTGATCATTACCTGAATAAATAACCTGTAAAAATAAAACAAAAACAAACACAAACGTAAAGCTGAAAAATAAAATAAAATAACAATTAAAGTACTTAGGGATTGAACACCGGGGTCACACGCTACAATCTCTGACAGCGGCACCAAAACATTGTGGTTCCTGGGATGTTATAAAATAATGCGATAAATATATAAGAACCACAATACCGCAAGTGTACGGTTATCCAAGTAATACGCCGATACATTGGGTTTCGTTCTCAGGGATTGGACTGGTCTAACCCAAGTATTCAATAGATAAGTAGTAGTAATTCCAATTATGGAAAATAAAATATAAAATATATGTGTTTGGTTTCGAGTTATTAAACTACTAGACGCACAAAAAAAATTACGGAAAATAAATACTAAAGGATTAAGATGCAGATATAAGCTATATTTGACTCTTGCTAAGGAATCACCTAAACTTACGTAATTAATACTTTTGTTAAGGGCAAAACTGATATTTCTATATTAGCCGGGACACTAATATCTCCTAGCCCTCTGTCGGGTAAATGGTGAGAGTAAGATTTGAATGATCAGAAATTCCAGGAGGCTCCACATATAAGTGAGAGTTGTATATAGTGAACCAAGCATCATTAATAAAGATCTTATTGATTTTGCTTGATATAAACCCCTCTGTTCTCCTATTAGTCCAAGTGTAAAAATACCCCTGACTAGGATGTTCCACCATACCATTGTCTTTAATACACACCTCAAAATCTTCAGAGCTCTTGTGTAAACTGGTACAACCCATTCTTTCCTCAACCTTAATGATTTCATTAAAGTCACCACACCAAATACAAGGAGTGGCATCAATTGTAATTATCCAATCATTGAGAGTATTCCAAAGAGAATGTCTTTTGTCATTATCATTTTCTATATAAATCATTATACAATTGAATAATATTTTATTATGTATATCATGTACCTCAAGGAGCATAGCTTGGCTAGGAGAATCAAGGCAATTAACACCAGTAGTGTTCTTATTCTTTGTCATGATTGGTAATAGATCCCCAATTGGTAAGGTAAGTAGTGCTAAAAATTTTATAACTTTGGATAGTCATTTTAGTTTCCAAAAACCAACAACATCAACTCTTTTATCTTGAATAACATGAACAATTTATTTTTGTTTGAGACTCATATTTAAGCCTCTAACATTCCAAGAGCTAATAATCATTAGGATCAGGAGGTTTACCTTCCCTATGGGTACTTCCCATAAACAAATTTAAAGCATCTTTAAGGTTTTCATTATCCCTATTCAAAGCACCAAATGAATTACTCAAGCTACCAACAAATAGATTGGAATATTGATTACTATTCTTTTGGGTTGCAAGAGATTTTCCTCTATCCTTTGCACTAGTACTTGTCACACTTTTTGTTGGAGTTTTTGTTGTGTTATTAAGTCTAGGACTATGAACTTTATTGTAATTCTTTTTCTTCTACACAGATTTCCATTCTTCATTCTTCTCATGAGCTTTAGGTTGGGGCTGAATGTTAAGTTTATCTTTGATAATTTCCTTCCTAATTTTGTCACAGTTAGTCATATTATGCCAAAGAACCTTACAGTTTGAACATCTTGGAGAGAGCCACTCATAGTACACATCTACCTCATGCGTTCCATCCTCCTGAAGATCAATTTTCACTTTCTTGACAAGCTCTTTAGTCATATCTACATCAACAAAATCTCTAGCAAAACTCAGTATGTTTCTTGATTTTGTTATAGGGTCAACTTGAATTGGTATTCCGAGAGCACTACATATGTTACTTAGGCCATCATTTGTCCACAATTGTAGAGGAACCCTCCTTAGTTTTGCCCAAACATGGACTTTAGACATGTTCAATTTCTCAAACTTCGAATTTGATTCCCACGTTCTTAATATCACGATTCTTCCACCAACATGCGACACTTGTTCGAGTATTTTGTTGCACTCTTGCTTATTCCGAAATTTGAACAGATAAACATCCATGTCAGTAGATTTTATCTCAATAGGACCACTATTCTTCCATTGAGCATTAACCATACTATTGACCATGTGATAGGAAAGAGCTTCACCAAAAAATTGAGCAACTAAGAAATTGTTCCATACTTGCACTCATTCCTTGACAATATTTTTTGGAGGTTTCACTATGAATTCTTAATCAACAAGTCCAAGAGGGAAAAATTACAGTTTAAGATCCTGATCAACATTCTTGTTAAACAATTCAGTCCACACACCTTTTGTTGCATTACTTTTTTCAGCTTCATTTTCCTTAATTTCCTTATTCAAAGCATTAGCCTCTCCCAAATTAACACTTTTATTAGTTAGAGCAGTTTCTTCTGTCCCATCAATGGAGTTACTCTCTTTGTGTCCTATATTAATACTTGATCTCTTGAGAACCCTCATAGACTCACCCTCAGATATTTATGCGTATTAGTATTTATTAAAGGTAATAGGAGAGGAAAGTTTAACATTTTGTTGTGTAGGTAGGTACATCTCTGAGTTTGGGGTGAATGAGCATGGATAATTGTGCTTATATCGCTTTGTGTGGTACATCGCAAGTGAATCGCGTCGCACCCTGCATCACCAGACTGTCACGATGATCACACGATGCTTTAGTTCTGAAAATAGTTCAAGGTTTGTACGGTGCACCTCACCAGAATCAAAGTATACCGTGCGCAATAAAGGATCGTGGGCACGATTTACGACACAGTATAATGACGGTAAGGCCAAGCTAAAAAAAGTCATAAAGAATTTGAGCACTCGCGTGATACGCCGTACAATATTGACATAGGAATTCGTGACTCAGCGTCGCGACGATAGCTGTAGCATGAAAGAGGTGTGCTGAAACGCAAGAAGGCGATTCACACAAAGATAAAGGAAACCCTAAGGTTTCTTACAACCTAAACCCTCTTTTCTTGCCTCCTTTGTTACACTAGTACATAATTCCTCCTCCAAACTATATTGAAACACCTTCGAACTTTGAGAAAATCTTTCAAAACACACCAAAACACCACTAAAATTTTCACCCATCATCCATAAATACATCATCTTCACTCAATCCATTCCAGAACAACACGAATCACCACAGATGATCAAGTCTTAAGAATTTCTTCTCTGTTCCTTCATATTACACCATCAAAGAAATATTTTATTCTTCCTTCATTATTAACAAAACTCCATCCAATCACCATTACATATCCTCATACAAATTACAACTAAAAGAACACCATTCATTCAAAGTTCAAGAGCTTAAACTAGTACTTGGTTTATCTCTGAGTTGTGTGTTAGCGAGATGATAAACTGAATCGATGCGATGGCTTACAAGAGTAAGGCACAAAGCTTGTCAGAGAAGAGGAACAAGAAATCACTCGTGAAAAGAAAAGAAACAAATTTTCTCATTCATGATTCACCTGAGAAGAATCCAAAATCCGAGGTACTTACACAACAAAAGGAGAGGTATAACTTGAGGTGTACAGTTTGGCTGAAGAAAAAGAGAAAGAACCAATTACTAATGATCACTGTTCTTCCTCAACTCTGCAAAGAGTTATGTATAGCTTTGAACCCGATCGCCTAGCGTGGGTCGTGTCATTGATAAATAGAATTGAAAAAGTAGAAAAGTTACAACACAATAGTGTTATGAACCATCTAAGCTTTATGAGAGATATCGAGAGTATCATGATGAAAATCAAGGAGTAAATTATTGAGACCTATTTTGACTGTGATTTTGAGGAGATGTAATATGGACGCGTAACGTCTCCTAAACCCCTTCCTTAAATGCATTTATTTTTTAGTGTATATTGGTAATTTTATTTGTTTTTTGGATTTGTTTCTGAGTTTTTGGGACACGAATCAGTTTTGCGTTGGGATTGGGTACTCGTTGTCATCATTACCATTTTGTTTTTAATTTTTTAAATAAACCGTAAAATTAAAAAAAGTTAGTATAAGGAATAGATGTAGGATGTAGTAAATTTTCCTTTTTTATCATAGTTTTAATAAGTTAATGACAGGGAATAGTATGTTTAATCAGCAATGTGTAGAAGTTATGTTCAAACATAGGAAACCTTGAGCGGTGTGTAGATCGTTAGGTCTGAACAAGTGTATAACCCGCTTAGCTTAAGAACTAAAAGTGAGAAAGTAACAAACCCTAGTAGTTAGGAAAATGATTAAGATATTTCTTTGATGAGTCACTTGAATCTTCCAGTTTGCTCGCCTATGTTTATTAAATTATCATCTACCTTAGCCCATTTTTATCCTTTAGCTAGCTTTTTCTGTCATGCTATAAGCCGTACCTAGTAGATTATAAGACTTTCCCATATGACAACCCTAAGACAAGCCGTCTTTAGAGCTTGAGTTTTGGATGGTCGGACCATATTATGTGAACATTTGGTGGATATTTTATGAGCTTTTATTTGTGACCTATTGAGAAGTATTTGTATTGTAACGCTTTGCCGGGTCTTGAAAAAAAATGGTATGACATCTCACCTCTAAAAGAGTGTCATCACCAGCTTACAATATAGATTTATATGATTATATAAAAATAAATATCATATAAATTAAAATATAATAAAAGAACCTGCAACGTGAAAAAATTGTTGTAAATCATCAAGGTGTGCTATTGGGTATTTGGGGATGCTAAGATTATAGTATGGACATTGGGTTAAGTTAAGTATTTCTCGAGAGTAACTCAAGCTCTATGGAGATTCGTTGATGGTTAGTGAGTCGAGAGTAAAAAGTTCACTTTACCTAATCCAAATATATGTATCATACCTTCCTTAAGCCTATTATGTAACTGGAAAGACCTTAGGATTTCTAGCTATTTGGATGAGTAACGATTGAACGATTATGGAATAACTAAGTGGATCATTAGAACCTAGGGAGGACCTATGAATACATATAGTCTCTATATCAACAAAATTGAGAACCGCTCCTCCTTGCATTGCAAAGTTAATCTGATTAGAATCTGGTACATGTTTATTTTTTGTGTATTACGTGTATTTGTCTATTATTTCTTTGACACTATTATATGAGAATTATTAAGATAGTTTCTTTTGGTCCATTCATTATCTTTCTATTTTCTGCCTCTTGTTTTTTTATATATTAATTTACTCACAAGGTATATTTTTGAGGATTTACGGGACCTAAGTGAGTGATTTTTCCTTGATATATTCCATATCTTACTTTTTACATTCTTTAGGACATTATGATATTTATAAATATTTTGTGCATTAATTATGTGTTAAGTGTGTATACGTTAGGTACATTATTGACACTAGAGTTCAAGGAGATGAATAGAAGTCAAGAATTGAATTTCAAACCAAAGCAAATGCGTAAAGAGTGATAAGTTGTTTTGCATATCATCCATCAAACCATGCCCCTCTATTTGCCTCAATAAAATGGGACTGTTGAACGCAAGGACCGCAGATTGAAGGAAATTATGAATGCCTTTCTGATTAACTTAGGTTTACCACATAATTGGAGGGGAGAGGCTTTGCTCACCGCAAACCACATGCTCGAAAAAGTACCATAAAATAAGGTAGATAAAACTCCTTATGAATTTTGGAAAGAGAAACCACCTTCCTTCAAATACTTAAAAGTGTGGGGATGCTTGGAAAATTTAACAATCCTTGCTCCCAAAATGGTCACAATTGGACCAAAGACAATTGATTGCATCTTTATTGGATATGCTCACAACAATGTTGTATATAGATTCCTAGTACACAAATCTTGTCATGTTGAAATTCACGTAAATACAGTGATTATATCAAGAAATGTACACTTCTTTTAAATAACTTTTCATACCAGATCGAACCAGAATTTGGTTCCTTAAAAAGAATACACGATGAAATACAAGAAGAGCAAGATCAAGAATAATTCCCAAATAAAGAAGAACCAATAAGTAGTACGCAGATGAGAACCTCTACTTCTTGTTACTGTGACTTTCTATCTTACATGCTATATAATGAACCTCGAACATTCAAGGAGGCTATGTCAAACCCTGACGCTCCTTACTTAAAGAAGCGGTAAATAGAGAGATAGATTCCATTATGCAAAACCATACATGGGAACTAGTGGATTTCCCTCCTGATAATAAACCACTCAAATGAAAATACATATTCAATAAGAAACTAAGGACTGATGGGTCTATTGAAAAATAAAAGGCTCGCCTTGTTGTAAAAGGTTATAGTAAAAAGGAAGGAGTTGAATATATTTATATCTATTCTTCAGTCACGAGAATAACATCTATCTGAATGTTAATTGCTCTTGCTTCAATATACAATCTCGAAATTCATCAAATGGATGTAAAAGCAACTTTCCTAAATGGAGAACTGAATGAAGAGATATACATGGAACAACTTGAGGGTTAAGTAGTTCCAAGTAAGGAGATGCAATTATGTAAGATTGTTATATCCTTATATCGTTTAAAGCAGGCACCGAAGCAATGTCATGAAATTTTTTATAGATTCATGATCTCAAATGGTTTCAAGATCAACGAATGTGACATATGTGTTTATATAAAGATGAAATGACACATGATATGTCATTGTCTATTTATATGTGGATGATATGTGGATTACATTCACCAAAAGGATGCTTTCAAGTAAGTTTGATAGGAAATATCTAGGCCTTGTGGATGTTATTTTGGGTATCAAGATTCTCCTAACATTTGATGGTATTATACTATCTCAGTCACACTCTATTGAGAAAGTATTAAACAAAGTTAGTAGTGGCAATAAAAATATCTCCAAGACACGTGGTGATGTAAATTTACATTTTGCTAAGAACACTAGTGATACGATCAACCATTTTGAGTACTCTCGGGTTATTGGAAGTCTCATTTGCCTAACAAACTACACTAGACCAGATATAACACATGCAGTAAGCAAGCCAAGTAGGTTTACACATAATCTAGGGAAAAACCATTGAATTTCTATTCTGAGAGTTCTAAGGTATCTCAGATACACTATGAACAAAAGGTTGTTGTACATAGGTATCCAGATGTCCTTGACGGATAAAGTGATGCAAACTTGATATTAGACTCCACTAACTCAAAACCCACTAGTTGATTTGTCTACATGTTAGGAGGAGAAGTCGTGTCTTGGAAATTCTCTAAGCCAATATACCTAGCCAGATCCACTATGGAATATGAGTTTATACCTTTATACAAAGTTGTTGAGGAAGCCGAGTGGCTTCAGAATTTCTTAGAGGATATTCCTAATTGGCCAAAGCCTGTGCCAGCTATCTCCATATATTGCGATAGCCTCCTTGGTAGGGCACTAAACAAGATGTATAACGGTAATTCTAGACACATACGTCGTAAACAGAATAATGCTTGACAACTGCTTTCGAACAGATTTAACACAATTGATTATGTTATATTAAAGGATAATATAGCTGATCCATTGACCAAAGGTCTACAAAGAGAACAAGTATGAGTATTCTCAAGGGGAATGGGTCTTAAGCCTATTAAAGATGATTTTTCATGATGGGATCCGTACCTAGCAGAGTAGAGATCCCACAATCTAGGTTTAAATTGAAAACTTAATCATGAAACTGCAACTCGGTGCGATGCACTGTGGGGATACCTCCCCAAACCATTCTTAGGACAAAATTAAATAGTGCTCTCTATAAAAGTGAAGGATAAGTGAACGATTTAATGGTTCTTGTATCTTCTATAATATAAGATAGAGTAATGCAGAAGAGACCACCTATATGGAAAACATGGGTAGGGCCGCTTTTTCGGCGAAATTCATTGACAGTTATTCATGAACACTAGGAGTTGTCAATGTCCTAAAATGGACATAACCTTGAGAACCTAATAATGTTTGGAAGAATAATATGTACGTTCAGTTGACTTGGTTTATACAAAAGCTGAACTGTTCAAACATTACGTTCACATGTTAGCAAGTAAATTCGATAGCTCTTACTAGAGAAGGTTCATGGCGAAAAACTACCTTTCTCGATATAGTATTCTTCTACGCTTCTCTCTCACTCTCTCTCCTATTTAGTATTCTCTTGCATATATTTTTAGGGTGGTTAGTCAATTTCCATTCATGTGGGGACTGTTGGTCAAATGTGATTTTTCTCATGTGTTGACCGGATTGATGATGACTTGATTAATAAGTTTATCTAATTGTAAAGACTAACGTAATATATTCAATTAGTTAAATAATATTTAAAATTGAATGAGAAATCAATACATTGTATTTTGGAGGAAAAAATGAATAAACAAATCAACAGTTTTTATTTATTTATATGTTTATATATATAATAAAGGTGAAAGAAATTTTTTTTTTTTTACTGTTGGACCAAGCCAATAGTTTTTTTTTTCATATACAAGTCTTAGTATTAACACTTGGTCTGGTCCAACACTAATTTTATAATAAATACTTAGTATGCATACTATTGGGTCAAACCCCAATAGTTATGTCTTTTATTATCTATTGGATCTTTTATTTAAAAGACTCAAATCCAAATTTTAAAGTCACAACCCTGTATAATGGATGTCTAGTCACCTATCCATTTTTTATAAATAATTTACAAACTCAAACATTTTCTTCATTCAATTTTAAAATAATTCAACATAAAAAAGTCATAAGAGAGATAGAAAGAAACAACTAAGTTCGTTTTGAATAACAAATGTAAACGTAAGAAACTAGTACATGGCCTAAATACATTAAAGACATAAGATCCAATCTGAGTCTTGAAAAGTAAGTTATTTATAGATTTATATTTTATTTTATTTTTGAATTTTTTTTATTGTTTTACTGTATTATACAAATAAAACACAACAATAGGGACTTGTGTTGCAATGGACTTAAAAAAAAACTTGGGAACCTTGCCCACGAAGCACTCCACCCAATATATGGACATGAGGTGCAATTAAGAGATATATTATATAACATTTCAATTGATTTAAGTGCAATAACAATTTTCCCTGCAAACAAAATAAATAGCATCGTTGTCCCTTTTTAATCAATTATGGTATGCACTGGGTTAAAAAGAAATTTGCAACAAAGTAATTAATTTCCATTCAAGTATTTGTTCCGAAATATTTATGATTTTATCAACAAAGTAGCTATATAATCCCAACATTCTGTAGTAATTATTAATTTTTTTTTGCGCGATCTTTTCCATCTCTCTATGAATAATCCACTAATGTTGTAATGACAAATTGAAAAATACTATTCCATCACAAGTTTTTTACCAATTAATTCATACACTAACATAACAATTAGAAACATGGGACTAGATCTTTGAACACAAATTGAAACTTTACATGCTCAATATGTAGAGCATGAGGCTTCAAATTTTCTAATTTACAATGTTTTACAAACTCTTATACCAGTTTGTTACAATAAGTCTTGGTAAGCTATCTTCAATGCTTGTGGTATAATTTCAATTTTTAATGGTTACTGTAGAAAGAATCAGAGATATACTCCTTCTGTCAATATTTTTTTAGCTTTGTAAAAAATACTAAGGAACCTAATTTTTTTTGTAAATGATCATTCAAGTCCTTCCATGAAGATTAAGATTTAAGGTGGATGGCCTTTAATTTTTTCGAAAACGATCAAGCACATATATCAATGTTTGATAACTTTTTAAGTTGCCACACTAGTTAACATGCGATGTTTTATATATTTAGTTGTTTCGGCTCTGGAAAAGATTCAAGCTTCTGCAATTTCTTGGAGAATTGTTCAGGCTTCCCCTTTGTACAAAATCATCGAGGTTGCATATCCTCGTAATCGTTTCTTAGAGTCTCGTGTAATTACCACTAATTGTGCATTTATAGTTTTTGATGTATTTGTAGTTCAATATTTATGAAGCAATACGTCTGTGATTATTATCTTAGAATGTAAGGCTTAACTCTTTTTTATCCCTTTGTTTTATGTTAGATGTTTCCTCTTTCATTTTGTATAAGCTTGAGGCTTTATATTCATACGTATGAAATATATTTTCCTTTCATGTTTAATTTATTATCTTATTTCATGATTTCACAAGCGTTGTTGGCCTATTGTACTAACAAGTGTGAATTATTTTTGTCTTATTCAGTTCTCCTCAAACGACAATTCTCAAATAAACTGAAGTAAATTATGTTTGTAGTTTGCATAATTGTGACAACCTGTGATTTGGTCATTAATAGTCTTTTTTGTATTGTTACACCATTCTAATAACTTTACTCTCTTACCTTCATATATTTGGTAGGGTTGTCTTTATTTTGTATAAAACCATTAATAGGTTTCCACGTTTTAATTTTGTGTGGCCTTTCACAAATTCTTTGACGAAGAAGTCTATAACCGTCTCTTAGGCTTAATTAGATGTAGAGGAACTGTGAAAAATTAGCCATAATTTTATATTCGACCTTATAACTACGCTAGAATTTTAGTCTAGGTTGCCTTATGCCTTCTAAAATCTAACCATATGGTATGACTTGATGACCTTGGTGGAGGTTTAGTTGAGGATATATGGTAACTTCGGGAGTCTAACCAAATTATATGTTTGATTTGATAAGACTATTAAAGGTCTGATTGAGGATGCTTGGTGACTTCGGAAGTCTAACCAATTTATATTTTTGATTCAATAACCTTAAAGGTTTAACCGAGGATGCCCAATGACTTGTAAAATCTAACCAAATTGTATTTTTTACTTAATAACCTTGTTGGAGGTTTAAGTGAGGATGCCTCTAATTAATTCCTAATTAAATATTTATAGATAATTATTAGTTCAAAAAATTTCTACTAATCATTTTGTCAAACACCTAAAGTATCATTCAAAGGGGTGATTGTTATTGAATAAATAAGCTAATTTATTTATAAACTAACATGTAAAGACTAATGGTAAAAGAGTACACATCCTTTTTAGGGTGGTTCGCGCTCTCGAGTCCCTAGTCCACCAAAGGTAAAAACTGTTGGGTTTTTAAAATCGTACATTAAGCTTCTCATTCTCTTAAAGGTTAAAATGAAACCTTTACAATGTGGTTTTTACTAGGCTTAATATTAGCTTTTAATCACACTCTTCTATAATAGATAGAAAGATAAAAACCTTAAGTGCTTGATTAGAATATTACAAAAAGAACAACCACTTCTTATTGAGAAAATGATACAATTATATTCTTTAACTCCTTGATGAGTAGATTTGAATATGAAACCTGATTGACTCCTTGAGTTGATTTATACAATGAAATTGATAAATAAACTCCTTGATGAGTAGATGATACATTGATGATATTGATAAAATCCTTATTGAGTTGATATAAAAGTGGTGATTTTGACCCAGCGTAGATAATGAATATTGACTTATTTTGGCTTTGTTAAATGGCTTGATTCATTCTCCAAAGATGTGTAAACATAGTGGAGAAGAGGGTTTCAAGAGATGTGTTATAATATCCAATAGTGTATGTATGTACAGCCTTCAAAGGCTCCAACAGATCTTTTAAGAAATCTTTCCTAACTGATATCGGGTCTCTGGAATCAATAAGAACGGGTTACCAGTTTGACATCAGGTTTCAGTTTCAACATGAACAAGTTGTCGGTTTGGAAAATTCTACTTTCTTGTTGTTAACCCCTAACTTATTAATTTCAAAGGATGAATTCCAAAAGAGTGGACCTAATTTTAGCTTCATTTTGGGTATCTGGTTTAATACAAATTTCATTTTACTATGATAATGGGATCCTGAAAACTCTCTGCCTTAGTGCCTAAATTTTGTTGTCGATTGTTTCCTGGTTTTTTAAATGGAAAACTTTAAAAACAATAAATGTTAGTTACAAAATTATAAGAATGTTTGTAGTTCAACACTATCATCAATACAAAACATAAAACAAGTTATGGCTCAAACGTGAGAAACTATATGCTAGTGAGATAAACATGTTTTAGAATATGTAGAATTGCTCGTATGCTCTAGCATATAACATAATATAAGTTTTATAAATTTATCTCAACAATTTTGTATCTAAATACATTTAAATTTTAGTGCATGTACAAATTTATTCTCTAGAAAGTGTTTACCCTATGTAAAAGATCATGAAACATATAGAATGATGCTTATGATGATTGTGCTCTAATCATGTGATGTGTTTCTAAATATGTAATAATATATTAATATATATATATATATATATTTATTTAGGTTTTAACTGTGTGATAAATAATATCAAGAGGTGCCCTGAACCTAAACAAGATCACATAGTCATAGTAGTGTGCTAAATAGAAAATGGGTGCATATAGAATCGAAGTTTTCATGCTTGTGTTCCTAGAGCCTACAATGGAACGTGTTATAAATATAAATCCACATAACTATGAAGTTCACAAAATTTTATACACAACACAAGTTGTTGCATAAGAATAGTTTTTGTATAATAAAGATGAATGAATGCACATTTTAGCAAGTAAGATATGTTTGGATGCTTTAACTCTTAACATGTCAAATGGTCTAGTGGAGCATACAAGAAAATTATTTCTTAGGGAACGATCAACTCATGTGAATACATATCTAACAAGAATTATCATGCTAAAGATGAGTAAACTAGTGACAAGATACATGTTGCATAAAAGGATAGGCATTCATGTATATAAATTAAATTATCATCGTAGTCGATAAAGGATTTATCAAATAATAACAAAAACAAATAGGGAAATATGCCAAAACCTTATATATTTGACTCTATAACTTTTCTGGAGGTTTAATAAAGGGTGTCTGGTGACTTTGGATATCTAACCAATGTGTATGTTAGACTCAATAGCCTAGTTGGAGGTGTAATAGAGGATGTCTAGTTACTCCAAGAGTCTAATGATATTATATGTTTGACTAGATAGCCTTGCTGGAGGTTTAATCCATGAAGCTTAGTGACTTTGGAAGTCTAACCAAATTGTATGTTTGAAATTATAACCTTGTTGGTGGTTTAATAGAGGATGCTTGTTAACTTCAGGAGTCTAACCAGTTAGAATGTTCGACTCAGTAACCTTGATGGATATGTATTCGAGGAT
Source organism: Nemophila menziesii (assembly GCA_029959085.1). Taxonomy (NCBI): domain Eukaryota; kingdom Viridiplantae; phylum Streptophyta; class Magnoliopsida; order Boraginales; family Hydrophyllaceae; genus Nemophila; species Nemophila menziesii. Next base: position 3,220,896 of record JARWIR010000044.1, read on the forward strand.
GCTTTATGACTTCCAAAGTCTAACCAGTATATATGATCGACTCGATCGTCTTACACAAGGTTCAATCCAGGATTCTTGGTGACTTTGGGAGTCTACCCCGTTTGTATTTTTAACTCGATAACCTTGTTGAATATTTAATCGAGGATCTTATAATAACATAAGTATAATTAGGAATTTAAAGCATGAAATTTTTATTCGTGACTTAATTTCAGGGCAAGCGTAAGAATAAACAATCATATCTTAAAGTTCTTCATAACGAATGTTAAGTTTACTTGATAATGACAAAAATTCTTGAAGGAATATAATTAATGCCATTAAATTTCCTAATCTCTCCTTAGATAACCCGTTAGTGTAGGAAAAGATAGTACTGAGAGTTATTTTAGTATTTTTGTTAGCAATATATTGTGAATTTATCATTCGAAAGAGTTGTTGGGTACCTTTGTTTATGCATCATGCATTATGGCCATCTAGACTTTTGAGCTTTGTGTTATGAATTATTTGCTACTAAAAGTCGACTGAATAGTTTATGATAACATTGGATCATCTTAAGGTATTTCTGTCATTCAAAGTAGTTTATCTTTCTCTTGATATTTTGTATTGGGGGAACTTTAGTCTCCTTTATATATTAAAAATGCTTCATCTGTTTTAGATGGGTACTTATGTCACCCATTTGTATTACAAATATTTCCATGTTTGTTACTATGGAAATAACATTTTACATTATCCCCGGAAATGACACCAGTTGTGGCGTTCCTTCACCCATCCTGAGAGTCTATAAGCTAGAATTCAGCAAAAAAGGGAAGTTTATATTCCTTATTTTTTCGTTTTGTCATGTGCTTGATTTCTCTTGTTGATTTTTACAATGACCATACGACGCCAATGTAGTCCCTTCCCATAAAGTAAGCTAATCTGGTAGAATAAATTCTACAATATAGAAAAAGAGTAGACAAAGTCGATTTAATTTTACAAAAAATAATTGTATTTGATAAAATAGAGTGAAAAAGAATAAAATATATTTATTAAAAAATTATTGGCTTAAAAACCTTATGATTACATTAGTTAGGATCTTTACCCTTTACATAATTACTTCTATTTAATGATCTATTGGGTAGTTATCGCTAACTAGTCTGAGTACATCTCATGTCTTGACAGTTTTAGCCATAGTAGTCTGAACAGAGTGACGAACCTGAGGTTACTGTTGATGATGCCACATGCTACAATAATTTGTTCTTTGGATAAGGTCTGGTATATTTATGGTTGTCATCGTTCATTCGAGGTTGTTTTTGAGTAATATAGTTTGGTTCACTAATTAACTTATATGAATTGGAGTGAACACGTGTTGTCTTGTGTTTTGTAATATAATTTAATACTTTCGAGATATCATTTTGGGTTGCTTTATAATTGAAAAGATGAGAGTTTCCATTGAGTTAGCATATATTGAATTCTTAGATATTATATGAGATAATTGGTGTTCTAGAGCAATTTGGAATTGTTTTGTGTTTTAATCGTGTAGCTCTTAGGACATGGAGGATACAACGATTAAAATGGCAGAGTAAAGAATCTAAGTAAACTCCCAGTATGACTGGAAACAAGATTGAGACATGTCAATGAGTCAAGCAGATCATTAGAAGTCAAAACACAAAATATTGAAAAAGAGATTCGTAAAATTGCAAAAATCACAAAAGATAAGTGGTAATCTTATCATTATATTAACGCAAGTTTTCCCTTGGATTCTAATACTTGTGAAAATAAATATAGATCAATTCCGAGTTGAGACGAAAAGGTATGGATATTTTGGCAAAGTAACTTGCACAATCCAAATTTAACAATGAAGTTCACGAGTCACTTTTGACCTATTTTCTTAGCCCATAACTTAAACCTATGAAATTTCTAGTATATATCATTATTTTTTCATCTCCATAGACCTTGACATATTTTATCATATCCTAAATGTGGAGAAAGAGAGAGAAGTAAGGAGAGCAAGGGAAAATACATCTTTTATAATATTTTCTCTTCTAAACTCCATATTTTACTTTTATTCTATTTGTTTCCTATATCAAGCATGAACTAAACATATTTTACCTTGAATTTTAACATGTATGAGCCTGGTTACGATTGGAATTATTTTCTATAATACGTGGGATAACATGAAAATTTAAATTGATTGTGGATTGCTTGTTTATTATAATTCTTGTACATAAGGTATATTTGTATCTTGCTGATGTCTCGATATTTGTGATATATTAATCCACTCACGAGAAATCATTTTAGGTGCATTACATTAATTCTTACGAGATTTTCCCCATTATTTGATACTTTATTAATACATGCATTTATTTGGGATTTATTACTTTTAGAATAAATTTGGTAGAATTTGTGTTGATGTGAAACTTTTAGGTAAAACGAAATATAATTAGATGCCAAATCAATTCCAAGGAGTTAAGTAAAGAAGATCCAAGGTGAAATCTAGAGGTAAAAGGAAACAAAGATGAAATACGAAAGGAAAAGTCGCCAAATAAATCCGTCAAAGATGAAGTGACGTCCACTGTATTGAAAATTACAGAACATCAGTTCCGAATTTGAAGGAGACTTTATATGGTTGGATGCCTCTTTGGATTTCGGTCATTTTGATAGGTAGTACACTAAATTTTGCCAAGTAATGAAGGAGATATGCTCAAATCAATAAGCAGGGTTATCATGTCTTATATTTTAGGAAACAAATTTTATTGGAATTGGACTCCAATAACTTGTCTTGCACCCCAAAATTTCGAATGAGGGTTAGCTAGCACCTATATATACATGCTCTTATCATTGTAAAAATGTCCTTGCTTAATTACTAGTCATTAATATTAAGTAGCAACACAAGGAGACGCAAGTTCACAATATTTATCTATTTTTTTTGTTTATCTCTTATTAGCATGAAATAAATTTCCCATAGATTGGATATTCTATTTTCCTCTAGCTAAGTTTTTTTATGGAAATACCTTTTTAAATCTTTTTTTTGTTCCAATAATACCTTTTTAAATCGATTGAGCTTCATACCCTTATATATTTGTTTTATGTGCTTTGATGTATTGATTGTAGTTCTTGATAGTGCACGAGTATATGATTACCATAGCAGATGGTTGGTCACCTCGACAGGGTGTCCAATTGTAGAAACACCACATAAACGTCTAGTGTGAGGTAGTGATCCTCACGGGTTTTCCTAACTAGATAGTCACTAGGGTTTGAGATTAACTACCGATCATTACGTAGGATCCCCTTACCGAAGTCCCTGGTAATTGTTAGTTGCCACCTAAGTCCACCATAAGGGGGTTAGAAGGAATATATAATTCTGACTACTTACTCTAAGAGCTTTAATCACCCTTATAACTAGAAGAAGAATTAGAAGGATAAGTGCATACTAGCAAACCTAAGTTATTTCTCTCATCTCCATTCTTTCATATCTACTTTATTAGAATTAGTTATTAGTTTAATTATTATGTCTCCAAATTACTCATATTTATTTATTGTCTTTTTACTCAAGCAAATCTCCATGATGTTTATATTCTAAACACAATGCTAAGCTAACATACTAAATCCCTTTAAACAAATCTTACTTACTATCTAAACTTGAAAATGATATGTGATACTTGTAGTGAGTTTACATGGTAGTAAGGGTGTGAATTTTTATCTTTATTATTGTTTTATCACACACTTTCCCCCACTACTTGCACACATATTGAGTTGTGTTAGAGTTTAAACTACACCTGGAAGGGGGGTTTGATCTTCAAAAAATAGAACTATAATTGTTTAGTTGATTTTTAGAATCAGAAGATCTACACCAGCTAAATAATCACATTGGGTTTGAAATTAATACGTTTAGATAACATGCGTAGAATTCATTCGAAAGAGCTTCCTAGGATTAGATAACAAACCACTACTTATCTAGAAGGAACATATGAAAATTTAAGAATCCAAATTAGCAAGTGAAATCCTCGAGATACCCTCAATTCAAGAATACTCTTAAGTCATGCTAGTGGTGAGTACGCAATCTTACACTATAACTCTTCCTGTCGGATCTTCATATTTACTTTTTAGTCATATAATTTAGTCTTAGTTATCATTTGTTTTTTATTCTTAGTCTTAGTAGTTCGCTTATTCAAAAACCAAATATATATTTCTTTTCTTTCACTTTTATTTTTTATGTGAACGAATGTCTAGATTAAAACTAAAATTCATTTTTAACTTCTAATTCCCTATGGAGATCGAACATTACTTAAACTTTTATTACTTGTGACGACTCGTACAATTGCGAGTTATCGTACTCCGAAATTTTATTTCATGTGATACATCGACAAGACAAATACACGTTATATTTTTCAATTAAACGAGTTTAAGGATATTTTTCCCTATCACCCACCAATCTGTGAATTCTACCAAACACCAACCCTGCCACTCTCCCTACTATCACACTTTCCAATTAATTCACCCCAACCTTCACAAATTTACTTATCCCCTTCCTCGTAATTTTTCTTTTCACTTTTAGCTAAAAAGTGTATGTTTTTAGAATTCATTTTTCCTTCTCAAACTTCTCTCTGTCTCAAAATTAGTGTCTATATTAAAAAACTAAGGATAATTATAGGTCGGTGGCCACCTAAGTCGATCAAGTATAAAACTTATTGAAAACAAATGAAACCAGTCGCCTAGTCCTATTTTGATTTTACAACTCTCCCACCCAAGTGTATCAACAAATCAACAAATAAAAATCACCAACCTAACACGGTGAAATAATACTTAATATAGAAGTTGCCACAAGCAAATATGTAGCAAAGACGATAATAATGAAAAAATTAAAAAGTTAGCAAATAGGCTCCTCCAATAATAAAATCTTCAAAAAAAACCTCACAACTAAAATTCTAGACCACAATGAAACCAAATAAAGTCAAAATCAACTGATAGATTAAAACTACCAAAAATGTCATCCATAAAAAACAATTAATAAAAAGAAATCAGAATAACAACTCTAATTACTCCTAGGATCAATACCCCTTAAAAGGGATGGGCATATCCTTTTAAAGCAAAAATAACCGAAAATATTTGATTTAACCAAAAAATTAAACCTAATAACCATAATCAATTAGCAACACGATACATTAATTTGACCTTAAACTACCAAAACCCCCTGAATTAAGAAACTTTAAGCCACACAAAAACATAATCTGATGGAATATCTGAACCTAATACTAAAAACACAAAACATTCAATAAAAGAAAATACCACTGGGTCATTATCAACTTTTGTCTTTTGATGAGAAGGCGCGGGTCTAGGTAAATTTAATATTGGACGGGTCAGGATGGTCGACAATTTAAACATGTCATCGCTTTATTTTTTATCAGACTCTTTACTGCATGTATTAGATTTACAATAAATCATCTGATGGTCATAAAATATTTCATATGTAAATAGAATACCAAATACCGTTGAGGGAACACCAAAGATATAAAATATAATTATGAAACACCTATATATTGAGGACTTTGTGTTCTATATATTATATATGTATATAAACCAATCTATATTAATTGAGATGCATTATTCACACCACTTCAAGTTTATTTATTGACTTTCACATAACTATCTAAATAAACATAAGAATTTTCATGATGTCTAATGATTAAAGGTGGACTGATTTTATGTAAATTTTTCAATAGAAGATTTTTTCGTCATTCAATAGAAGATAAATATCTGAATAATAAAGAATCAGTTTCAAGATACATATTTTACAATTAATACTTTATAATAAATAAAGTTAATATTGGGATTTTTAACGGGTTATGGTATCGATGAGATGGGATGAGTTGAGATGGGATGAGTTGAGATGCATGGCTCGTCTTGTTGGTCACAATTGACCAAAATAAGTATATATAAAGTAAAATTTATGACAATTTGTTTTAACATAATTTTTTGCTTCTTAAAACACAACGAATGTATTACCCACATAGGGGTGTCACCCTCCTTCAAAAGCCACCTTTCATAAGGACAGCCATATAAAATAATTATTTATTGATCTTACCATATTTTTTCTTTTTGTACACACAAAACACACTATCTATACTATTAATTATACATATGTTAATAATTATATATATGAATAGTATTAATTTAGTTTAATTATTAATTTCTTGTCTATTGATAATTAATTTTATAAAAATAATTTAGGAATTTATTTAAATATAGGATCCAAAATATCACAATATATATATATATATATGTATGTGTGAATGTAGAAGATAGATTCGAACTAATTATTCTGAATTTATTTCATATTCAGAGATAAAAAAATTATTAACAACAGACAACTAATAAAGAAAAAAAAAAGAAACGTTAACATTTATATTTTTATATTTTGCACACGGATCCAGTAACAGTGATTAAAGTATTACCTCATCAAAGAGGATAAAGATGATGTTTATTTTATCTTTGAACTCTTTAAAAAGGATAAAGATTCGTTGTGTCATTTCATTTAAATATCAACATCACATTCTCACTTGGTAAGAATTCCTTGTGAGTAATTAAAGATTCAAATTTCTGTAATTTTTTATTTTTTAGATGAATATGAATTTATAATTGCATTTTATATTAAGAAATAAATGTCCTACAATTCATAGATTATATAGAGAATTTCTCTGTTTTGTTTTGTTTGATATAATGTTTTTTTAATTCTCTTATACTGGGTACACGCTTATTTTTATAAAATACCATATACCTCCCATGGTATGTAACTAATGGTCAAAAAAATGCATATACTTTCAAAATGGGAAAAATATGGTCTTTTATATATAATCAAACAAGTGAATTTAATAGGGGTATTTCTCTCTTTTACACTTTGTGTCATACTATAGGAGTATTTGAGATATTTTACCCATTTATCTTTGGAAAGTTTATTTTTCGTTGTCAATTTGAGTTTGCAACTAGTTAGTTTTTAAAACTTAATGTAGTTGTGTTATCCAAAGTGGACATTAAAAGCATTTGTTATAGCAAATGGAGAAAGATATGTTTTGATAGAGTAGATTTTTTTCCCTATATTATAGTGATTTTTGTTAATTGCACTAGACGATAATTTTGATTTAGATATGAATGTATTTTTTATATTCCTAGTTTTACATGATGATAATATTATGTTGTGATTTTCTAGAACAAGTGAATTGATGTATGTAAGATTCTTCTGAATTTTAACATATATTCTTGCATCTAAGGCAAATCTGGGGATTTTTAACGTAGGAATAAATTTCACCATAGGTCCGTATATTATGTAAAATTTCATTATATTGGTCCCTAGATTATGCAAAAAAAATATGTAGGCAAGGGGAAAATTTATTGTTGGGGTTGGGGAAAGGGGTTTGGAGGAAAGGTATTCAAGTTTTGTTTTTAGTTCATTTCACCATAGGTCCCTACATTATGAAAAGTTTCACTATAGGTCCCTATATTATGCAAAGATTGTATTATAGGTAGGGGTAGATCTAGGAGTCGGCAACACCGTGAATTTGCTCTTTTTTTCAGAGGGAAAAAATGGAGTGAACAAGTTATAGTCCTCCCAGCCTAAAAAATTTAAAATATACAATTTCCTATTAGGGAACTATTTTTTGGGTAAATATAGAATATTTGTCCCTATATTATACTTTTTAGTAAATTGCACAATAAGTCTCTATATTTAATGGGTAAGCATAATGGTGTACTCTATAAAAAACATTAATCAGTTGAAGTTGAATTTCTGCTTCAGGTATTAATTCTAATAGGCAGAGATTGAGTAAATTATGCTGATCATAAATGTTAAATATTTGGTAGATGAATCTCAATTTTTTAACGCATTGATGAATAATTATGAAATCCTGAATTTATATAATGTTTGATCAATATTCCCCTCACCTGTAAATTGTTGTATCAACAAGCGATCAAAGATCTAGAAGAATCTGCTTGTTCATCTCTCAAATAGGCTGATGTTAAGTATCGCATATTGAAGTTGAAGATGAATTTGGATGAAGCGATGAAGGATATAGTGGTCGATTTATCGCCATGATTTGAATAATTTGTATGGTATTAAGGGTTTGTTGTCAATGTTCATGTCCTTTAACTATATATTAGTTTTTTGATATAACCAACTAGTAATATAATGAAAGCTTCAACTATTTTAGAATTCTGAACTCAAGTAACCATCTTCTTATTATTTTTTTGAAAAGGTTCTTAATTTATAAAACCGCTCTATTTTAAGTGATAAAAGATATAAAATTCCTATTGTTTAAGTACACTAACACTTTTCCTTGAAAACCAATTAAATGGACTATTGTTCCTTTTTACGCAAGACAGATATGAATGATGCATAATCAATTTCTAAATACATTCATTATGTTTAATACTTTATTATGAGAAAATAATAATATTTAAATTTTTATTTAGGGTGATACTTATGTTCAATATTGAATAATTCAATATATTTGTATATATATTATACCCATTAATATTTTTTGGTATGTGGGTTGTCCACGCCAGCTTGCGCACATTCCATGGGAATGTGCAAGCCTCCTCATGCATATTTCAATGTAAATCAGAAGTGGGTTACCCATGTTAAGGTAGGGGTTCGAATTCTGTACCTCTCATATAACACCAATTAGGTAGGGGATTCGAACAATGTACCTTCCCTTTTAAGTGCTGAAAAAGTAGCAAGACACTGGCTAGTTGTGCTAACCCAACTGATTAACCATTAATTATTTAATTAGAAATGTGTCATTAGATTAATTAGATAGTTTTTATGGCTAAATTTTAAAGGTTTAAAGCATAAGGTATGTTACGGTTTAGCAAATGGACCGCGCGGCCAGCTTGACCTGCTCGATCTATGAAAACTTGCCTCATACGGCCATTGCCCTACGGGTATTTGCCTATATCGGATTTTAATTTTTGCAAACTTGCAGGTTTGGACCTAAAATGGAACTTAATGTTATCAAAACCCACTTAATCCAGACCTAACCCACTATATATATATATATATATATATATATATATATATATTTAAAACTATTCCCTATGTATGAAGTCCACTTCTTTTTTTTTGTTTGAAAGGAATGTCCACTTTGCTAATGTGTTGTCTATTAACTTCATGATATGGACGAGCTTGTTGCACTAAAGTATCACACACGTTGTGAACATTTCGAGTCCCTGGAATATTCCTTAGCTGATTAATTTCGCTCTTGTGATCAAAACTCTTCCTTAGAGCATCTGTACCCCAAAATATTACATCTTCATTAATATTTTCCAACCATATTAATATGGAATATTAAATTAAATTTAATGGGCTCGGATCAAAGTTTTGTCATACCCGGACTTTGGACTCTTGCACACAACTAAGGTATGTACTATGTTTTGGAACACAATTGACTAAATTGGATGAAAGAAGTTTCAGTGAATTTATTTTCTAACAATATAGAACTCCATTGTATAGCTCGGCCCACAATTTGAAATTTTTTAATAAATCTTAGTTTAAAGCTCTAGATCTCCTGTTGTTCATAATTGACATGGAAAAAATATAAAATATAATTTACAACATTTTTTAACAGAAAATTGTTGAATCTTGTTCAAAATCCTAAACTCTAAATCCTAAAATTATTCGCCTGTCAACTTCAGGGAGTCTGCCTTCCTTCAAAGTCACCTCCATCGTCATCGTCAGCCAACCATATACCAGGTATTTGTTCATCCTCACTATTTCTTCTTCTTGTGCACACACAAAACCCCCTTGCTTAATTATAGGTTTATAGTTTTAATTAGTAATATTAAAGTGAATAAAATAAAATAATTTGATTAGTTAACTAGTAATATTCTCCAAATTATTAATCTTTGTAGTTGATTTTTTTATGTTTAATTTTATAAAATTCCTTAATACACTATGAATGTAGGAAATTGTAAATTATTGTTTCTAGAAAATTAATATGTATTAAAACATAAATATATTTTAATGTAGTTGATAGATTCAAACTAATTATTTTGTATTAATTTCTCATTTATTAAAAAAAATATAACAGAATAGAATAGAGTTAATCACTTAATAATTATTTACTTGGGATTAATTACATGTTTGAAAGAAACCGTTAACATTCATTTTTCTATATTTTGCATACTGGTTCATCAAGACTAATTATGATTTAGTGTCATGTTAAATGAATTTGTGATCATACAATTTCAGTAATAAATTAAAATCTCATTCTTATCTGGTAAAATTTTCTTCTTAGAAAATTAAGATTAGAAATAAATTTGTATTAGATGAATATGAATATATAATTGGATTTCACATTAGGAAATAAATGGCCTACAATTCATAAATTATATGGAAAAGTTTTATTTAAATAGTTATTTAACTTCTTTATACTTCTTGATATTTTGTGATGGCTAATTTTGGTAAAATGCCAAATATCTCCCCTTAAATTGACAAAAGGTCAAAAAATAACATATTGTTTTAAAAAGAAAAAAATATAGGTTGTTATATATATTAGAATCATGTCACAAGTTGAAAAATTACAAGGGTATCTAACTCTTTTAGGCCTTTTGTAATACCATAAGGAGTATTTTTGGTATTTTACCGGATTTATCGTTGAAAAGTTTGCATTTCCTTATTGATTTGAGTTTATCTTTGAAAAACTCATTTTTGACTTCTGGTGGTTCATTCTTGAAGTTGTATTTGCCATGTTTGTTGAAGAATATTCAATTGGTTCAATCTACATAAAGTTATATTTTACTTTCATGCCTCTTTTCTATGGATATGCTATATTAATGCTCTTTACTTCCCAGGTTCAAGACTTGGATTTAAACCAGTGGCACATTATCTCATTCAAACTAGACGTGAAACACAACATAGGAGAGTCTGATGTTGAAAACAAACTAAAATAGACATTAATGCGAATGAGGATTGAGTTCATAAATTTGTGTGGATATAATGTTATGTTGTCAATGTTTGTGTTTTTTTAATATTATATTAGTTTGCTAATATGTAATAAACTATTTATATAATGAAAACTTTCAATATTATAGAACTCTGAACTTTCTTGACCATGTTCTTATGATTTTTTGAAAAAGGTTCTCCATTTATAAAATTTCTCTAACTAAAGTGATATAAGCTATAACATTCCTATTGATTTAAGTACACTAACACTTTTTTTTGCTATCACAAAAATTGAACCAATATTCCTTTTTCATCAAGTAAGTTATGAATTATTAACAAACCAATTTGCAATCGAAGAAGTAATGTCCAATTATATAGTTGTTCACAAATAGTAAAGGGATTTATGAACCCTGATCTTAACATTTTATAGTATAATTATTCATATTTGGTGCAATTTTATCCATCTCTACAAACATAATTCAATAATGACTTAAAGATAAATTGAAATATTAAAATATTATATTCTAAATATGGAGAAACCGAGCTTAAAGGTTTTTGAAATTTACAATATTTTACGATGCTCCGTATAAGAATTATCTGTAATTATAAGAATCAGACATACAGTTGATATATATATCATTACAACAACAGACAAGCAATATCGCAAGCAATTACCTTTTCAAAAATAGGTAGGTGCGGATTTTTCAGTGGTTGCAAAATATTTTTGCCCGAAATTAAGAATAAGATGTGTTTATCATTCCAAGATTGGTTAGTTATACATGAAAAAGATTCAAACCTGTAAAACTGAACAACATGAAATGTCCCGTTAAAAGTTTGTTGTATCAATAAATCTGAATTCAACTTTATAGTCATGGTTTTATGGTGTGATAATGAAGTTCATGGTTTTATGGTGTGATAATGAAAACTTCAGTATCTGTAGTGTAGGAGATACCTCATGGACTCCAATAGCAAGCCGTTACGAATTCCATCATATTGTATCACAATTACAAGTTGTATGAATGGTCAATTTCTTGGATTATGGCTGAGTCCTTGTAACATATGATCTTCATGGACCAAAACCAACTTGACTAATGCGTATCTGCAATATCAAACTACATCTCAATATAAAATACGAACCATATATTGTTTAATTTTTGAAGAAATTCTTATTGTTCGTCGATATCTTCAGGGAAACATGGCAAAACTTGTGGACTCGGTTTTCAGTGCTTGGACATGAAGGGTGGGAACTCATTCAGTTATAGTTTGATTTGGAGAATAAAGCTCTATTCTTAGGTTGTATTTTTTCGTTTTTAGTTGACTGCTAAGATTCTAATAACTGTAAGCCTAATTGCATATACGTTTACAAACAAAATAAGATGGAAATAATATCTTCTTTGTAAAGAATATAGTAAGAGCTACTCTTACGCAACACTCATGTAACCAATTATTTTTTATATGTATTTACACATTATTAAACTTAGTTATGGATTCTAATATCCTTTTCTCTTTATAAAATTTAATTTTGATGTTTGAAATTGTATGTAGCCTATTATTCGAACGTCAGTTAATATTTGTTGCAATTGTATAGTTATGATCAATGGTCATAAGTGTATTTTCTCGAGAATGAGTCCTTACTATACAGTGGTGGAGCCACATAACTAGGGAATAACCTAGGATTTAACAAAACTTTATAGTAAATCCTTTATTTCTTCTAAATATTTAAAATATAATTTTGTATTAATTTTAATTGATAATTGTATTTATTTGAGGGATTACCAATTGAATGATTACCACTAAGAAAAATATGTTCTATTGATTGAATTATATTTTTATTTAGAAAAAAACCCTTTGACTTTTTTTCTAAACTCTTTTGCTTCCTGAGATCTCTTGGCAAGTGCATAAAACTTTAATTATTAAAGAAATTATAAATCCTTTAAGTGTTTTATATAAGAATGAACAAGACCCTATCCAGTTGAGTTAACTGATTAAAATGATTGATATTTGTTTTCACGTCTTTTGGTTCTTATCTGATCTGGGTTTATATATGATTTATGTTCTGATAATATTGTACTACTTTTATAGTTGATTCATTTGATTTTAATTTGATTTATATAAGTTGTCAGCGTTACTTCTTTTTCTGGTGATGATTTATAGTATATGGGATTATGGTAATTGTTTATTAACATGGTATTTCAAATTCGTTGACATCTACTTTTTGTCAAATTTATGTTATCTACTCTTATAATTTGATGCTCAGATCAAATGGAGTTTCTAATATGATATTTGCTTCCGATCTGATTTATGTAAATTTTTGAATATGAGGATTATGGTTTGCTAGTTGTTGATTAAAATAGTGTCATATATGATGATTATAAAACTTATGAAATGTATGGGGATGATTTTGGATTAAAATGATATTGATTTATTTTTTATACAAACGTATGTGGGTTGTTTTGTAAACCTTATGATGAAGTTGATAAATTTCTGAAAATGATTAAAATGTTTCGATTATGACTATAATAATATTAACTATACTTTATTATCAGTGGTTTTAGGACATTTTATAGTTTTGGTATCTACAAAATTGTATTTTGGAATTCATAATCCAAAAAACTTGTATCATATATATTGGAATCATAACCTATTTTTTATTTTAAATTCAAAAAAACAGGTATATAATAGTATTAGTATTATTGGTCATATCATGAAATAAAAATATGATTTGAACACATATGAATTACCTATTATCTAACATCTAATTTAACCAAATAAGAATTACATGTTATCCAAGTGACTTGGACTTTAGACCATAGTAGAATTTCATGTTATATTCACCCATGTGTTTGGTGGTTCTTTCCTATGAAATCTGATATTACGATAAAATATTAATTGGTCAAGGGGATTCTTATATATAAGCTATCGAACATAACAATAATTCTTACACACTGGACACTAGAAAAATACTAGTCAAGTTTTAAAAAAAACTATTACATAGTGATAATTTACATAATAAAGATACACATCTAGTCTCAAACAAGTTTGTATACTCCTTAACTACTTTAGAATAGTTTGTGAGAATAATTGTGAATGTACTATCCTTTTGATAGCTAACTTACATGCTTCAAAAATAGACTTCCACTATTAAATTACATCAAATTCTGTTAGTAATACTATATATACCATTATCTTCTTGTGAAAACAACTTGTTGTTATGTCGGTAGATTCATAATTTTGATGTATATTATGAATAGATGTAGAAATATTTATCTTTACTCTCTAAGGTAACTTGGGTTGTCTAATGAGGTTCAACATATTATTGTTATTCTGAGAGATTTTGTTATAAAAAGTGTGATTCAATATTATAAGTATCCTTCTTAGAAAGGCCTTCCATTATAAGCTTTGGGGAAAAAATTTGTAGGGAAGTTTGAATGTCAAATAAGGTTCCAAATAGCAGTGTTATTACTAACCTAATATTATTAGGATTGTCCTTTTTATTTCAAATCTTTATTCACAAACACTTGATACCCTGATTTTGTCAAGAATTTTCCAATATCTGTAATTAGTGAAAAATCATTATTGCTAAAAAAAGTTGATCTTGAAGAAAAAGTTTGTTGTTCGCGATGGGAAGAGACTTTGAACCGTATTCTCGTTCCAACTCCAGCTTTCATCAAAGAGTTGTGTGACCCATCTAACTCTTTAATTTTTATTCTTTTAAATTTCTATTCAACTAAATAAACTTATATTTTTCACATATCCCTTTGGATAAAAACCTATTTTATAATATCCTTACTTGGATCAAGCTTCTTAGGCCCGACTATCTACAATTTTTCAATAAGGCAACAACTAAGAGTGAGAAATTTGAATTATATGTACCTCTTATAATTTTGCAAATGGATCTAGATTATTGATAGAATTTCACTCTTGACTGACAATCAAGGAAAAGTTAAATTCTTTGAAATCTATAATTCGAATTCTGCTAATACTTTTGGAGACCATGTCTTTCCTAACCAATGAATCTGTTGATAATAGTTGGATCCCACCAATATTTAGCGAAATCGACTTTAGGAATAGTAAGATCGACATCACATAATTGGAATGCCTTATAGAATTTTATTAAGTCTTTTTCGTTTTATTTTCTAACAATATAGAACTCTACTGTATAGCTCAATGGGTCAGAGACGACCCACAATTTGATAAGTTCTAGTGAATCTTAATTTAACTTTTGAGCATAGCGGTTAAGACGAGATGGCCCGGAAAACAAGGAAAGCTCTTGGTCTAGATGAGCTGGCCCATCCCGTTGGTTTTAATTAGTAATATTAAAATGAATGAAAAACAATAATTTGATTAGTTAACTTGTAATATTTTGAGTATATGTTTATATATACGTTCAATTCTTATCCAAATTATTAATTTTTGTAGTTAATTTTTTTTATGTTTAATTTTATAAAATTTTCTAATAAACTATGAATGTAGGATATTTTAAATTATTGTTTTTAGAAAATTAATATGTATTAAAAGAAAAACATAAATATATTTGAGTATAGTTATTAGATTCAAACTAATTATTTTGTATTAATTTCACATTTACAATTAAAAAGAAATATAACATAATAGAGTTAATTACTTAATGATTATTTACTTGGGATAATTACATGTTTAAAAGAAACCATTAACATTCATTTTTGATTAGTTAACTTGTAATATTTTGAGTATATGTTTATATATACGTTCAATTCTTATCCAAATTATTAATTTTTGTAGTTGATTTTTTTTATGTTTAATTTTATAAAATTCTCTAATAAACTATGAATGTAGGATATTTTAAATTATTGTTTTTAGAAAATTAATATGTATTAAAATAAAAACATAAATATATTTGAGTATAGTTATTAGATTCACACTAATTATTTTGTATTAATTTCACATTTACAATTAAAAAGAAATATAACATAATAGAGTTAATTACTTAATGATTATTTACTTGGGATAATTACATGTTTAAAAGAAACCATTGACATTCATTTTTCTATATTTTGCATACAGGTTCATCAATACTAATTATAATTTAATGTCATGCCACACATAAAACCATCAACGGATAAAAGATAAAAGAAAAGATAAAAGATCGGTGATCATGCCATTTCAATCAAAAATTAAAATATGGTTCTCACTTGGTAAAATTTCTTCTTAGAAAATTATGATTAGAATTTCTTAAATTGTTTTTGTATTAGATAAATACTAGGGATAACCAGTGCCCGAGGGCACTAATAAATTTTTTTACAATATGAAATAGAATGGAAAAGAATAGTTATAGGTAATGTATTCGTCTAAATAATTTACATATTATCTGACTTTTTTTATTCGGGATTATCTTTTAAATTATGTTGAATCGACTAAAATAACTTCAGGTGGGTCATTTCAGAAGCATAAAGTTAATTAGTAGTGATAAAATCATATATTTGAATCATTTATTTAGATTAAAGCTTCCAAAGAACCATAGTCGATATTGGAGGAATTGTCAAGAATAATTGATGATAGAAAAGATAGATTTTCAAAAACCAATGCTAAATTTTTTATGCAATATATATTAAGGTACAAAGGTCATGTATTAATATATTTTTTTTAAACTTATTAATTTTCTACTACTTCTCGTAGGAAACTATAACACCATATGTTTTAATAGCATATGATAGTAAAAATTATTCATTATGGAGGAACTCGAATAACTTGTTGCAACCAACATGATGCATGCAAGCAGTTGGTAATTCCGTCTAACAAACAAACCCTTATATTCCAGCTACATGACCCTAGTGCACCTGCTAACATATGCTACCTCAATTATCTTATTCAATTAAAGTTTCTACTACAATAAATGAACTTTCTATTTATTACAAATGAATTTAATTATCTAAATACAATGAATATTCGTTACGAAACTTAAAATTATCTCTTATTACATTTTATATATCTATAAAAGTATGATAAAACATAACTATAAAATTTAAAATTTATATTGATGATATTTAAGTTATCACTTCATGAAAGATAACACTTGTGTCCGAAAAAATAGCACATGTTTATGAATTAATATTTATTGTCATGGCACCTACATAGGATGGTCAAGTAATGGAATACATTCTATGGTATGTGATGGCCGTTACAAAAGTGAAAGCAAGACTCCACGTTTTTCCAGCTCTAAGTTTCTTCGGATTCTGAGAGCTCAAGATCTTCACTTTCTACATCTTTAAAAAGTATTAATCATGGTATTTGTCTTTGAACATTTTTTTAACAATATACAACTATTCGAAATGAATATTTAGAAAAATGTTTGGAAAAATTTAATTAAAAGAAAAGTGATTATAAATTCAATTTTTTTTATTTCTATATTTAATTTAAATTCAGATCTAAATTTTGTATATACAACTCAATTTTTCATAAAAAATCTAAGATCTAGTAATTTTGTTAATTTATCATAAGTATTAAATTACCTCTATTTTTATAGAATAAAACTATAAATATAACATTGAAAATATTATAATTATTGCAATCCTTTTTCTTAACTTATCAACTATAATAATTACTAAATTGCTAATTTATTTGGTAAGTATTTAATTAAAAAATTAACTCTATAGGATACACATTTGTATCTTTATCATAGTAGTGACGTGTATATTCAACAATCTTTTGGACTTCAATATAGAATTTTTAGTTGTAAAATTGAAACGATATTCAAAATAAATTTGAGAATAATTTGGACTACCTTCAATGGAATCAAATGATAAATATTCACTTTTAAATTCATTGTTAATTGATAATCTATATTTTTAAAAATCATTACTATTCGTAAACTGCTAATCTATCAAATCCATCAACATATATTTTTATTTATAAGGAATCAATATATGATTATATTCTAACTTCTTATAGAAAAAAATTATATTCCAATTCAAAACTTATATTATGAAACAAACTTCTTGTCAGTTTTTTTGAGTTAAATATAATCAGAGGTAAATCTATGTTTTTTTGTCAAAAAGTAAATCTATGTTCATGTAAACCAGAAAAAGCAATACCATGTATTATTAAAAAAATTCATACGTGCCTTAAATTAACCGTGTTCTTTTTTCATTTCAGAAAAAATAAACTCATATGTTTATGAAAAAATAAAACAGAGCCTTAGTATTTTTTTATTAAAATAATAGATTAATGCTAGTTTTAACAAAAAAAAATCTTATATCAACTATTTGTGTATCCAACAAAAAAATACATTTGTCAAGATAACAGATAAATCGAACCGTTATAACAGAGAAACTAAATAATAATTAGTCAATTAAACTGAATTTGAATTTGAGAAACATCATAAATAGAATAGAATAACTCATTAATCAAATATTTAATCTAGAATTACACATGAATAAATTTTTAAAATAAATCATTCTAAAATAGAGATAATCAAAAACCTATTTTTACACAAAAAAATTATATTGGCCGCCTACTATTGTATAAAACTACTATTGTTTTTTAGTCAATACATCAAAATAGTCCATAATCTCAACCCCATTCAAATTTCAAGGAATAATTTAACACCATATATATCTATTTGAGGCTCTCATAGAAAATATATATGGATGTTCTATAGAGTCTATAAGACAAAAAATAGCCATGATTAAAACTTTGAAGAAGAGTCACTAACTAACTTAATTATATCCATATTTCGAAAATAGAGAATTGGAAAATTATATCCATATTTCGAAAATAGAGAATTGGAAAATTATATCCATATTTCGATCCTCTTCAAGAGTTTCTGTAAAAAAATCAAAACTAAACGGTTAGTTACAAAACATAAAACATTTATGGACGTTCAAAATTATCAAGAAAAATTATATAATACAATATAGGGACCAAATAGGCAACATACCCTATAAATAAATTCTACAACATCCTTAACTTAATTTCTTTATTCTTCTTGTTTATCTACATATGCACATTCTTTTTAAAAATACATGGACTTTTCTTTATATTACTTATTAAATATTCAAAACACTATATGTATCTAATAGGTAATCCATTGGTCAACCATTAATAATCACTTAAATAAAATGCTAAACAAAAAATGTCTTCTTTGGTTAGAATTCCTTTGATCCTAATAAAATACAGAATATAGTAAATTTAATCTAAAATATTTGAAGTTTTCATAACTTATGTCAATGAAAGGAAGCTTAATCTTCACAATGTCTTCCTTTTTCGGAATCTCTTTGATCCGAATAAAATACATAATATAGTAAATTTAATAAAACTATCTTTATAATGTTGCAATCTTTAAAGGAAAGCCTAAAATAATTTTTCCATGGCTGATAAATGCAATTTTTTTATGAAACTTCATAAAAATATAATTCCTAACCTGGTGGTGCTGATGATAATAAAATAGAGCTTTAGTCTTGAGCACTCAAAATTTGATAAGTGGATGGTGAATAAGAAAACTCTGGTTGACTATAATTTGTGATGTGGTGATAATAAATTAACTAATATATGATAAATAACAAAACAAAATCTTACTAAATACGTTGAATCAAGTTATGACATCCCTCTGCTAATGTTTTTCTCCAAGATTATACTTTATTTACAATAGTGTAGAGTAATTTTATTTTATTTTTAACTTTCCAGTGATGTAGTTTAATTATTTTTGTATTAAGGTATTTGGTGGTTGCAGAGGAAGTAGTGGGTGATAGTAGTGGGGTGTGATTTATTATGGTTAGAATACATGTGGTAAGATCTAAATCGTTGGAGATGCCATATATTTTTGCTCTAGTTAAATCTAGACCGTTATTTGACTTTCGACTTGTCCCATATAATATAGATGAATATATAATTGCATTTCACATTAAGAAATAAATAGCCTAAAATTAATAAATTATATGGAAAAGTTTTATATAAATATTTATTTATCTTCGTGATACTTCTCTATACTTCTTGATATTTTTTGCTTGCTAATTTTGGTAAAAGGCCAAATATCTCCCCTTAAATTGACAAAAAGTCAAAAAATAACATATTGTTTAAATAAATATATATATATATTAGAAGCACATCAAGAGTAGAAAAATTACAAGGGTATCTAACCCTTTTAGACCTTTTGTCATACCATAATGAGTATTGTTGGTATTTTACCGATTTATCGTTGAAAAGTTCGAATTTCCTTATCATTTGAGTTTATCTTCAAAAAACTCATTTTTGACTTCTGGTGGTTCTTTCTTGTAGTTGTTTCTTAGTTATTTTATATTTGGTGCAGATATGGAGAGAATACAATAGAAGTTAAACAAGAATCTAGATTGTATCTACCCCGTTTGTTGAAGAATATTCAACTTGTGCAATCGACATAAAGGTACATTTTTGTTTCATGCCTATTTCTTAGGGATATGCTATATTGATGCTCTTTACATTTCAGGTTCAGAAACTTGGATTTAAATCAGTGGCACGTTATCTCATTTAAACTAGGCGTGAAACAAACATAGGAGAGTCTGGTGATGAAAGAAAACTTAAACAACATTAAATGCGAATGAGGATTGAGTTCATAACTTAGAAATTGTTTTTTCCCATTAGTTTTTAAAATTTGTAGAGATATAAGGTTTGTTGTCAATCGTTATGATTTTTTAAACTTATATTAGTTTTCTTATATGTAATAAACTAGTTATTTAATGAAAACTTCAAATATTATAGAACTCTGAACTCAAGTGACCATGTTCTAATTACTTTTCGAAAAAGGTTCTCCATTTATAAAATTTCTCTATCTAAAGTGATATAAGCTATAACATTCCTATTGATTTAAGTACATTAACACTTTTTCTTGCTATCACAAAAATGGAACCAATATTCCTTTTTATTCAAGTAAGTTAGGTATTATTAACAAACCAATTTGCAATCGAGGAAGTAATGTCCAATTATATAGTTTTCACAAATAATAAAGGGATTTATGAACCTAGATCTTAACATTTTATAGTATAATTATTCATATTTGGTGCAATTTTATCCATCTCTACTTAAATAATTCAATAATGACTTAAAGAAAAATTGAAATATTGAAATATTATATTCTAAATATTACCTTTTCAAGACGTGGCTCATGCATCATAAAAAAAGATCAAAAATAGGTAGGTGAGAATTTTTCAGTGTCATGTAAACCTTGCAAAAATTTTTTGCCCGAAATTAAGAATAAGATGTGTTTATCATTTAAAGATTGATTAGTTATACATGAAAAAGATTCAAACATGTAAAACTGAACAACGTGAAGTGTTCCATTAAAAGTTTGTTGTATCAACAAATCTGAACTCAACACTGAACTTTATAGTCATGGTTTTATGGTGTGATAATGAAAACTTAAGTATCTGTAGTCCAAGAGATACCTCATGGACTCCACTAGCAAACCATTACGAATTCCAATATATTGTATCACAATTACAAGTTGTATGCATGGTCAGAAATCTTGGATGATGGCCGAGTCTATCTTGTAACATATTATCTTCAGGGACCAAGACCAACTTGGCTAATTCATATCTGCAATCTCAAACTACATCTCAATATCAAATACGAACATAGATGGTTGAATTTTTGAAAAATAATTCTTATTGTTCGTTGATATTTTCAGGGAAACATGGCAAAACTTGTGGACTCGGTTTTCAGTGCTTGGACATGGAGGGTGGGAACTCATTCAATTATAGTTTGATTTGGAAAATAAATCTCTATTCTTAGGTTGTAGTTCTTTGTTTTTAGTTGAGTGCTGAGATTCTAATAACTGTAAGCCTAATTGCATTGACAAAAAAGATGGAAATAATATCTTCTTTGAAAATAATATAGTAAGAGCTTCTCTTACGCAACACTCATGTAATCGATTATTTTTTATATGTATTTACACATTATTAAACTTAGTCGTGGATTCTTATATCTTTTTCTCTTTATAAATTTTAATTTTAATGTTCGAAATTGTATGTAGCCTATTATTCGAACGTCAGTTAATATTTGTTGCAATTGTATAGTTATGGTCATTGGTCAAAAATATATTTTCTCGAGAATGAGTTCTTACTATACTGTGGTGGAGCCACATAACTAGGGAGTAATCTAGGATTTGATAAAAGTTTATAGTAAATCCTTTATTTCTTATAAATATTTAGAATATAATTTTGTATTAATTTTAATTGAGGATTGTTTTTAGTTGAGGGATTACCAATTGAATGATTACCACTAATAAAAATATGTTCTATTGATTGTATTATATATTTATTTAGAAAAAACCACTTTGACTCTTGTTTCTAAAATCTTATGCTTTCCGAGATCTCTTGGTACGTGCATAACACTTTAATCATTAAAGAAATTATAAATTCTTTATGTGTTTTATTAAGAAGTAACAAGACTCTATCCAGTTGAGTTAAATGATTAAAATGTTTGATATATGTTTTCACAATTTTTGTTCTTATCTGATCTGGGTTTATATATGATTTATGTTCTGATAATATTGTACTACTTTTATAGTTGATGCATTTGATTTTAATTTAATTTATATAAGTTGTCAGCGTTACTTCTTTTTCTGTTGATGATTTATAGTATATGGGATTACGGTAATTTTTTATTAACATGGTTTTTCAAATTCGTTGACATCTACTTTTTGTCAAATTTATGTTATCCACTCTTATAACTTGTAGCTTAGATCAAATACTGTTTCTAATATGATATTTGTTTCTGATCTGATTTATGTAAATTTTTGAATATGAGGATTATGGTTTGTTAGTTGTTGATTAAAATAGTGTCATATATGATGATTACGAAACTTATGAAATGTATGGGGATGATTTTGGATTAAAATGATATTGATTTTTTTTTTTTACAATATATGTGGATTGTTTTTGTAAATCTTATGGTGAAGTTGATAAATTTCTCAGAATGATTAAATTGTTTCGATTATGACTATAATAAACTTTTTATTTTCATTAGATGTTTTGATCGGTTATTCTTATCGGGGTTTTTGGAAATTTTATAGTTTTGGAATCCACAAAATTGTATCTCGGAATTCATAATCCAAAAAACTTGTGTCATATATATTGGAATCATAACCTATTTTTTTATTTTAAATTCAAAAAAACAGGTATGTAATAGTATTAGTATTATTGGTCATATCATGAAAAAAATATGATTTGACCATATAAGAATTACCTATTATCTAAAATCTAATTTAACCAAATAAGAATTACATGTTATCCAAGTGACTTGGATTTTAGACCATAGTAGAATTTCATGTTATATTCACCTATGTGTTTGGTGGTTCTTACCTATGAAATCTGATATTAAGATAAAATGTTAAATTGTCAAGGGAATTCTTATATATAAGCTATCGAACATAACAAGAATTCTTACACACTAAACACTAGAAAAATACTAGTGAAGTCTTAAAAAAACTATTACACAGTGTTAATTTACATAATAAAGATACACATCTAGCCTCAAACAAGTTTGTATACTCTTTAACTACTCTAGAGTAGTTTGTGATAATAATTGTGAATGTACTATCCTTTTTCTAGCTAACTTACATGCTTCAAGATTAGTCTTCCACTTTTAAATTACATCAAATTCAGTTAGCAATACTATATATACGATTATCTTCTTGTGAAAACAACTTTTTGTTATGTAGGTAGATTCATAATTTTGAGGTTTATTATGAATAGATGTAGAAATATTTATCTTTACTATCTAAGGTAACTTGGGTTGTATAATGAGGGTCAATATATTATGGTTATTCAGAGAGAGTTTGTTATAAGGAGGGTGATTCAATATTATAAGTAACCTTCTTAGAAAGGCCTACCATTATAAGCTTCGAGGAAAAATTTTGTTAATGTCAAATAAGGTTCCAAATAGCAGTGTTATTACGTGATTCTCGAGAATTTAAGGATTAGCTCATATTAAAAGTAAAAACAAAAAACTAATTAATAATATACATGTTCCTAATAACAGAAATAAAATAAATACATAGATAGAGGAATTAACTTGAGCTCTTGTTCCGCCTCTTGACGCTCTCTCTAAGGATGACTTAATTTGAAGGTTTTATGAGAGATATTGAATAATGAGGTCTAAAGGAGCTCATATACTTCTCAAGAGCTTAGGTTAAGAGCATTTGGTCAAATTAAAAAAAATCCCAAACCCATCTTCTTCTATAATTCATGTAACTGGTCCGTAGTAAAACGGCTGTAATTTTTGCATATCAACTCCAAATGGAGTCATTCCAGTTGCAAAATCTTCCTAACTCAATAAGGAATAAAACCTGTTTTACGGCCCAAAGGCTAAATTCGCTCCTAAGTAGCCCAAAAACAGCATTTAGATCTGCAACTCATTTAGTCAATTCTTAGGGAATTCTTTTCTTGCCTTTAGCTCCTCTGCTTGATCTAAGAATTTACTTCTCACTTCTCTTCCTTGTATTGATTTTCCATATAGTCCATGAACCTAAGAACTTTATACTAAAAAAAACAAATTAACGCACAAAAGCTCTAAAAAAGCAAATAGTCTAATTCAAAGGGGAGAAAGTGTAATATGACGAAATAAGCATAAAAATATATCAAATAAGTCAAATATTCACCTAAAATGATGTCTCCTAGGGGCTAATATTTAAAAAAAAAATAGGGACACATCAGACCCCAAATTCAAACCTTTGTCGTCCTGACAAAGTAAAATAAAAACAAAGGCCTTTAGGTGAACGCAGAAGACTGAATCTAGTAAATACACCCAAAACATTTCTTAAAATAAATCTCATATAGTATGATCTAGGAATTAATATACACATACACAATTCATGCAAAATCAAATACAAAGTAATATTAATCCAAAATTAATTTAATAGTGCTAGAAGGTTATGCTTATTACTTATCTCAAGATGGTGGCTATAGGGTGTTCATCGATCCCTACTTGCTTTGAACGCTCCACTTAGCATACTCCCTATTAGCTGAATCATAAACTCACTATATATCTAGGAATCATGAGGACTTTATGGTTTTAACATAGGTTTAGAGACGATATGGTATGTATATTTGGTAATTTTGAAGTGAGC
Source organism: Nemophila menziesii (assembly GCA_029959085.1). Classification (NCBI taxonomy): domain Eukaryota; kingdom Viridiplantae; phylum Streptophyta; class Magnoliopsida; order Boraginales; family Hydrophyllaceae; genus Nemophila; species Nemophila menziesii. The sequence goes on from JARWIR010000044.1 coordinate 3,245,879, forward strand.
TTTTTGCTCTTTCCTCACTTACCATCAATAAAATGTCCAAGAGCTTGACTTTACACTCGAATATGTTCTCACTCAACCAATTTGATACACTAATTTAGCGTCCCCAGATTAACTCAATATGCTCTAAAGATAATCACATAAAAATTTCCTCTTTGCCGGTCCAAATATATATTCTTTTCATATCAAATTTCTTTTGTATAGCTATGACTCTCTTTTTGATGTTGAGATATCATGCTATTTTTATTCATAATTTTATTTTTATTTTCATGCTTTTCATAGCTTTTTTAATTTACTCTTACCCCGACAAAGGGTTACAATATAATAACTGTAAATCATCTCCAATTTGAATCAAAGCACAATTGATAAGCTCCAAAAATACCAACCCAATGTAAATTCCCAATTATAGTGGACCCACCGCCCCAAACACAATCTCAAGACAGGAAGTCTCAGGATTGTGATTCATGTGCGGTTCATATGGAAATGCTAATAAACTAAGGGGATATGGGCTTATATCGTGGCGACAAAAGAAAGGCTTAAAGGCTAAAAATTTTGCTAAGACGGATAAATATTAAAATCATGGAGAGAAAGCTAAAAGGTAACAAAAGGTTAACAAAGAACTGTCTCTATCATTTCCTATTTACAAAACTTGCCTCTAGTTCATACCTAAGTGGGTTCTCTACTCATTCAGATCTCACGTTCTGCAAACAACTCATTTTCCTTAAGTATAAATTTACTTCTTTTGCATTGTTCATTAATTCTTCCTATCAATTATCAGTGTTTGCATGCAATCAAAATGCGTTTGATACTAATTCCTAAAGTCAACTATTTTTTATCATAAATTTGTAGAAGTATGCTTATGGGGACATTTCAAATACCCTACAGTCAAAAAATTCTGAAAGATAATTTTTGTTTGATATTTTAATTTTTTCAAAAAGCAGTAAAACACATAATATTGGGACAAGGCAGCAAACCCCACCCCAAACTCAAAAATTGAGTTGTGTCCCCACGACTCGATTGTGGTATTGCGTCGAGATTGTGAAATCTTCTAAGTCACGGTGTATAGATCATACACCATGGAATTCATCTTCTGTAAAGCGTGTTTCATCAACTCGAACTCATGTCTCCTTTCATAATAATCTCCTCCAATTCCTCTAATTCATCACCTAGTCTACGGAAATCTTCCCTCAACACCCAACCTTCTTTTATCTTCATGTTCTTCTTACATTTTCCAACCTTCAGAGTCATCTCCGATGACCCCTAACTCAAAGCTTCAAGAACTGCCAACAGTTTTGGATAAAATATTGCGACTTTTTGTATTCTTGAAGGTGTATGGATATGAATTATAGTGTTGTCTGAGCTGGGTCATGAATATCTTAAGATTTGGGAATGGTTTGATGAATAAAGTTAAAGTGTTGGTGAATAAAATATTTTGATTAAACTGTGAACTCTGTGGGGTTTTGGAAGGATTTATGGCATGATTGAATGTTTGGATGATGTTTGGAGGGAAGGCTTTATGATATTTCGATTTCTTGATGGTGGGCTACAGGTATTTTTCAAAGATTGGGTTCGTATTTCATGTTGTTTCTAGTGTGAGAGGCTAACGCGCAAAATACGGCGTCCTAGAATTAAATTTTAATTGTTTCTGCCGAGATCTGAGCGGCATGCTGGCCACTAGACCGGCTAGCCAGTCGTGAATGATGATCACCCTAACACCTAGATCTCAAAAAGTTATGCAGTTTAAACTCAGAGATCACTTGATTTCGACATTCGAGCGCAAAGATATGACTTGCCGAAGTTTGCTCTGATTTTGTCCATTTTTATTTTTTTTGAGTAGGCCGGTATATAGGTCAGATGACCGGTTAGCTAGTCCCAGACCGTGTCGAGGTTTGCGCCCACAGTTTATCCTAGGTGCTCTCGCATTTCACTTGATTTCCTGAACCCACCGGTATACCGACGATTTCGCCCTGTATGTCGGTCCCATTTGCATATTTTTTTCTTTTTGTTCCTTGTCACCGTTTAAGCACTCAGAAACTCCGTCTCACGCCAGTTTAACCCTAAAATCAAGGATTTTAGCACCTGCAAATCATAAAAAATACTACCACCTTTGTCATTTCTTTAAATTATACATTAATACTACGAAATTTAAAGACATAAAAGTGTATTAAAAATATAGGTTGTCTCCCAAGAATCACTTTTGTTTATTATGTCTTTAAGTTTGACGCGTTACCTTCCATGAAGATGGTATTGAGGCATTTGCGTTTCTCCTCAGCTTAAATTTGTCTCGTTTTTGACATGTAATATTTAGAACTTTCCCACCTAGAATTTGAATTAATCAATCTTTGAACGGGGGTGGGTAGCATCTCTGTTTCGCCTCCTTTCTCTCATGATGAAATTCATTTTCCACCTCATGATAGTAGATGATATTTCTCAACGATATAAGCTCATGTTTATTCTTTTCAATCTCGCGTTCCTCTTTAAAATGTGGTGGATAGGTGCACCTCCTTGCTGCTTTACTCTCGCGGTGTGGCACCTTGCCTGCATAGCACATGTTGATCATTTTTATTGGTGGAGGTGGTTCTGATTTTTTAGCTCTAAACTCATTCATGAATCTTGATGGGTTAGTGATGGGTGAACTTTTTGTGGTAGAGGTTCAGTTTCTATGTTATCATGAACCTTGAACTGTTCGATTCACCCCTCAACCACTTCAGATTCGTTTTCGTCTTCAACCCAATCTTCTACTACTACTGTATCATATTCTTGCCTTGGAATTTCTATAACCTCGATCACCACCTCTTATTGATTTCCTTCTACATCTTGATCATGCGCATATGCCATAGGAATAGCAATATCAGTTTCAATTTCTATGATTTTTGTTGCTACTCCTTCTTCCACAATGCTAACAAGATTCTCAAGCACATGGTGGTTTCCATTTATAATAGGAATGGTGGTCATATCACGATCACTAATATTTTCATTCAACCCTTCCTCCTCAACTACTTCTTCCATTTGTTCTCTTCCATCCCTTGGGGGAGTTGAATCTTCATAAGACTTTCTAATATGGAGAATATACTTTTCTAGCATATGGTCTATTTTGACACCTCTTTCCTCGTTATCACAATGTATTTAGCCAGTGTTACATTCAAATCAGCAAGAGTTATTTGTGGAGGTTGTTAAATGTTCCTTATTTGATTTTGTTGATAGTAATACGATGGTTGGTATTGATTATTCTCAACCCAATGGTAGTCCATGCTTGTTCTTGCTGATAGTGATAAGACGATTGTTGTTGATTGTTTCTGGTCCATTGGTTGTTCCATCCTTGCTCTTGTGGGTGTTGATAAGGTGGTTGGTACAAGTTACTACCCTATTGTTGTTGTCCCGAAGAATCTTCCCAATAGTCGAATGAACTAGGATTTGGGTAATGTCCTCCATATATCTCTAATTGAATCTCTTGATCATTACCTGAATAAATAACCTGTAAAAATAAAACAAAAACAAATACAAGCGTAAAACTGAAAAATAAAATAAAATAACAATTAAAGTAATTAGGGATTGAACACCGGGGTCACGTGCTGCAATCCCCGACAGCGGCGCCAAAAAACTTGGTGGTTCCTGGGGTGTTATAAAATAATGCGATAAATATATATGAACCACAATACCGCAAGTGTATGGTTATCTAAGTAATACGCCGATACATTGGGTTTCGTTCTCAGGGATTGGACTAGTCTAACCCAAGTGTTCAATAGATAAGTAGTAGTAATTCCAATTATGGAAAATAAAATATATAAGATATGTGTTTGGTTTCGAGTTATTAAACTACTAGACGCACAAAACAAATTACAGAAAATAAATACTAAATGATTAAGATGCAGATATAAGCTATACTTGACTCTCGCTAAGGAATCACGTAAACTTACGTAATTAATAGTTTTGTTAAGGACAGAACTGATATTTCTATATTAGATGGGACACTAAAATCTCCTAGCCCCCTGTCGGGTAAACGTATGAGCTATCCTAAAGTACAATAGACCCCTGTTCGGGCGAGTATGCCTCTTCGGATTTAAGTATTTACCTATGTCGGTCAATAACAGACATTACATGGATTTTACCTAAGTTTGTAATCAAACCCCCATGTCGGATGATCACTTGGCCACTAAAGTGAATAGACCAATTACTATAACTTATTTCTAATTAGCTAGGTCAGAAATAGTAAATAAGAAAAAATAATACCCAATATAAAATACACAATTAAAATTAAACTAGAAACTAATCCCAAATTTAAATACATTAATTAAATAAATTACTGTTTATCCCATTACTTGAATCTCAAGAATGTAAGAATTAGCTCATATTAAAAGTTAAAACATAAAGTAATTAATAATATATATGTTCCTAATAACAAAAATAAAATAATAACCTAGATAGAGGAATTGACTTGAGCTATTGTTGGAGAAAAAATATTTTTTACCTCCTGCTCTTGCTTCCGCCTCTTGACGCTCTCTTTAAGGATGATTTAATTTGAAGGTTTTATGAGAGGTGCTGAATAATGAGGTCTAAAGGAGCTTATATAGTGCTCAAAATCCGATTAGGCTTAGGTTAAGAGCATTATGTCGAATTATAAAAACACAACAAATCTATAAAAACTTATGTATAAAAATAATTTAAACAATATGAATTAGAAAACAAAACCAGGGACCTGGGGTAAGGAAAAAATGGTAGTTGGGTGTAAGAGTGGTTGTGATGGCGCTCTTTGAAAGATTTTGGACTTCAAAGGAGAATTTATGAAAAAGTGTTGGGTGATAAACTACTTTTAAGCCAAATAAATAAATAACACCTTATGTCAAATTTTATCATCCTATAACTATGATTAACTTGTGTTCGCAATCGACATGAGTGGATCATTTCCTATCGGAATCACACCGCACGAGAAGAAGATATTGATTCACCATGCCAAGAACTTATTTTGGGAAGATCTGTTCATGTTAAAAGTATGTATTGATCGGATGATTGGAAAGTGTGTGTCATAGCATTAAATTCGTGATGTTGTAGTGAGATGTCACGACTCACCATATGAAGGATATTTCAAGGGTGAACGCTCAACCACTAAGGTACTTCAATACAGTTTTTATTGGCCACAAGAAATGTAAATGATGCCAATTCACTTGAAATATGTCGAGGTTTGACGAGATGCTACTTTAACAATGTTTTGGAGGTGTAGATTTTTTATGTTTGAGGATTTCATGATATCGTTCGTATTCAACCAATGGAAATAAATACATATTGCTAGTTGTTCACTACTTATTGGTACCTGCAAATGATGGAAGACATGTGGTTAAATACTTTAAGTCAAATATTTTCAAAGACATGAGACACCAAGAGTCATTATTAGTGATGAGGTAAGTATTTTGTGAATAAATACTTAAAGGCGGTACTTGTGAAATATGGAATGAGACATCGAGTGTCTACCTAGATAAAATATATTCTCGAGAAGACCACTGGACCAACAAGAAATAAAGATCAGACGATTCATTATGGGCTTATAGAAACTTTCAAGACGCCCCTAGGTGCATCATTGTATTTAATGGTGTATTGTAAAACTTGTAACTTACCTCTTGAGTTTGAATTAAGAGCTTATTGGGAGATAAAGAGAAAACCAAGAAATTCCATGATTAGTCGATTCAAATGAAGAAGTTTGAAGTAGAAAAAGGAAATTCCATGTAAATCTTGAACTTGTATAAGCATAAACTACCTGATTTGACTAAGCTACAACACACAGAGATATAGAGTGATCAAAACTTCGTAGGTACCTTAAAGATTTGCAATTATTTATAAAAAAAACATTAAATTTTTCAAAAACTCCAACAAAGAATCAATAATCAATATATTAAATTTCCTTACAAATCTGTAAATTTGCAATCGTACAATTTCATTTGGGTTCATCATTTTTCTATGATGAATAAATAAATAAATAATAAATTTTCAAATATATTAAGGTATAAAAAGAGAAATCAAATATTACCTTGTGTTGATTATATGTACCGATGGACAACTTAGTTATCTCCATGATGGTAAAATCCGAAACATAAAAAAAAATACCGAATATAAATGTTGTATTCTTTAAAAAATAAATAGATTGGAGAGGCTAGATTTCTGTTGAGATGAGAGAGGGAGAGGAGTGAGGATAAAATTATGAACAAGAGTAATAGATATTCGAGGATAGATTTTGAGAGAGTTATATATATTGTTAAAGAACCGGGTTATGGGGATGAACCCCGGAATTAACTTCTTCTTTTTTACCCGAAGGCCAAATCTTTGATCTAGTTTTTTTAAATTTAATGCGGATTATTAATTAAATTCTAGGCCGGTTAAAAACATTTAGGGTTAAACAAGACCGGGTTGGATTTTTGAATGGTCTTTGCTCAGCCCTAGTTTTAGTTATTATCCAACATTACTCTTATCCTAGTGTGTTAAAAAAATATTAAAATTGTTACCTACCTTCCTGCAAACAATTCATTATACGCACCCATTGTCTCTCACTATATACATACTAGTAAATAGGAAACCTTACTCAATACTCAATTTAGGATTTAGATTTGTTTTCATTTCTTGCTTAAGGTTTTGAAAAGATGGAGGATAGCAGAAGAAGAGAGAGTGGGTTTGTCATTGGATTTAAAGATTGGAGAAGATTTGGTTTCATCAAGCCAAATAATAGTGGTGACGGCAGAGGTAACGTCTTTGTTCACTTTTCCGATATCAGAACCTGACTATTCTAATATCAGGAAAGTGAACAACGACGTCACCCCTCCTGTCGTGACCACTATTATTTGGTTTGATGAAAGAAAATCTTCTCCAATCGTCAAATCCAATTACAAACCCACTCTCTCTTATTCTATCCTCCATAGTTTCGAAACCCTAAGCAATTTTTATTTGCATGACTATGTGTAAATTGTAAACATTTTGTTTTCCAAGAATTGTTACAAGCATACATAATTTATAAGATCTATATTGCAACTTGCATAATTTCGAAAAAAGAAAAAAAAAATTACTACAACTTACAAATTAATTATTGTCTGCCACAAAAATATTTGTAACTTGAAAAAAAATATTACTACAGACAACAAAAATAAATTTTCCACTATCTAATGCAAAATTTATCATTATAATTTAAATTTTTAATAAATTCTAAAATTAATATATTTATTATACTTAATCATATAATATAAAATTAATTAAATATATTTTTTTAAAATTGAAATTACCTGAACCTTGAAGATAAGATGAATCCTATAATATTTGAAATATACCATGTTAAAATATAGGTATACTATTTTTTGTTTATAATGATAATGCTGATAGATCTAGTAAATTAAGAGAAATGTTTTTTTTTCACATTGAAAGGATCTTGTGCAGTCGCCCTTGTTGCACTTGCCCAGCGGCTATCATCTATTTATTCAAAACCCTAAGTTAGAAATAAAAAGAAATCGAAGTGTTTGTAACATGAAAAAAATTACTATAGACAACAAAAATAAATTTTCCACCATCTAATGAAAAATTTCTAATTATAATTTAAATAGTTAAAAAATTAAAAAATTAATATAAACTAAATTAAATATAGTCTTATAAAATTGAAATTACCTGAACCTTGAAAATATGATGAATCGTGTAATATTTGAAATATACCATGTTGAAATATCGGTATACTATTTTTTTATAATGATAATGATGATAGATCTAGTAAAATAAGAGAAAACGGACAATTTATATTAAGAATTCGAAAAGATTTTTTTTTACATTGAAAGGGTCCTGTGCAAACAGGCGGCTATCCTCCATTGTTTCAAAAGAAATAAAAACAAATCGAAACCATATATTGAGTATTGAGTAACTTTTCATATTTACTATTGTGTATATATAGTGAGAGACAGAATGTGCGTATAAATCGATTGTTTGTGGACCGGGTAGGTGAATTGGTTGTTTAAAGAATAGTTAAAGTGGGCTTGAGCCCACAGTGTTTTTTTTTTTAAAAACATTATTTCAAAAATAACAATTTAAATATTTTTTAAGACACTTAGCTAAGAGGGATGTTGGATAATACCCAAAACTAAGGCTGAGTAATGACCCATCAAAAATCAAACCTGGTCTTGTCTAACCCTAAAAATTTTCAACCCACCTAGAATTTAATTAGTAATCGGACTAAAATTCAAAAAAACTAGCCCAAAGATTTGGCCTTCGGGTAAAAAAAAAGAAGTTAATTCTCGGGTTCAACCCGAGACCCTCTATAACTAAATATATATATATATAACTCTCCCCAAATCTATCGTTGAATATCTAATTATTCTTGTTCTTAATTTTATCCTCATTCCTCTCCCCTATATTTTTTAAAGAATACAATATTTCTCTTATGTCTTTTTTTTATGTTTGGGATTTCACTATTATGGAGATAACTAAGTTGTCCATCGGTGCATATAACCGACACAAGGTACTATTTGATTTATCTATTTATACCTTAATATATTTGATAATTTATTATCTATTTTTTTATTTATCATAGAAAAATGATGAACACAAATGAAATCGTGAAAGCTTATTAGTTGCAGATTTACAGATTTATAAATTTGTAAGGAAATTTAATATATTGATTATTGTTTCTAACTTCGAGTTTTTGGAAAATTTAATGTTTTTTTGGATTATTTGCAGATATTTAAGGTACCTACGAAGTTTTGATCACTCTATATCTCTTTATGTAGAATTTAGCTTAGTCCAATCAGGTAGTTTATGCTAATACAAGTTCAAGATTTAAATAGTTTAATATACTTAAATTTTTGATTGGTCCTTGTGTTATGTTGTTAGCCAGATATACCTTAGTGTTTCAAATGGTAGCAAATTACTATGGCATTAGAGACTATGCTATTTAATCTTTAAAAATATACTATGTGTTATATTGTTAGCTAACTAAGCAGTTTTACGTGGTCTAATAATGAGAAATGCTATTAGTGTTATGTTGATAAACTAATTGACTTATTCGAAAACCTTTGGAATTAAAGTGTATAAATGTGACTTGTACACTTTTCTCATTATCATATTAGTCTAGGTAATGTTACTATTATAAAATCATGTTAATAATTTACATATCGACATATACTAAAATTTCAAAACTATTGTTGAATATTTGGTTTTTGTATCAGGAGGATAGTTTTTTTGAACCAAGCTTTCTGTGATGCATTAGCGGAAGAGAGTGCACAATTTTGTTGCACACCTATACACTATCGCATATATTGTGTCCTTTATATACATTAGGTCTAAGTCTTTGGATATCATTTCTTAATATGTTGGATGAAACTTTAAGTTAAATCCAAAAGTTAGATGATAAATTGTGTCGTGCATCCGGTTTCCATCTTTTTAACTCACGCTTCAACATGTTTAGGCATTCCACCTAGTCTTGTCTTCAGACGTCTAGACTATACCTCTTCACAACTTCACTCTCCAATGGGTTTAGTCATTCTGTCTAGTCTTCAAATATTAATAAAGTGAGAGGTGTATAGTTCTGGCTAAAGAAAAAGGGAAAGAACCAATTACAAATGATCACGGTACTTCCTAAACTCCACGAAGAGGTATGTATAGCTTTAAAACCGGTCCCCTAGTGTGGGTCGTGTCACTAATGAATATTGGAAGAGTAGATTGACTAAACCCATTGGAGATTGAAGTTGTTAAGAAGTGTACTCTAGACATGCGAAGACAGAACTAGGTGGAATGCCTAAACATGTTATAAAGTGAGCTAAAAAGATGGAAACCAGATGTGTGACACAATTTATCGTCAAACTTTTGGATTTAACTTAAAGTTTCATCCAACATATTAAGAACATGACATCCAACCTAATGTATATAATGGACACAATATATGCGTTAGTGTATAGGTGTGCGATAAAACTATGCACTCTCTTCCGCTAATGAATCAGAGAAAGCTTGGTTCAAAAAAACTATCCCTCTTAATACAAAATCCAAATATTCAACAATAATTTTGAAATTTTTGTATTTATTGATCTATAAATTATTAACATGATCTTATTATAGTAAACCAGCTTTAATTGAGGTTAACATTACCTGACTAGTCGAGCAAGATATGAAAAAAAATGTACATGTCACATCTATACACTTTAGTTCCAAAGGTTTTCGAATGAGTAATCAATCATATTGAACGATATAACGCTAATAGCATTTCTCATTATTAAACCACGTAAATATGTATGTTTGACTATCAATATAACACAAAGTACATTTTTTTAAGATTGAATATCATAATCTATAATGCAATAGTAACTTGCTAAAATTTGAAACACTAATGTATATCTGGCTGACAACATAACGCAAGGACCAATCAAAAAATAACTATATTAAAATACGTAAATCTTGAACTTGTATAAGCACAAACTACCTTATTTGACTAAGCTACAACACAGAGAGATATATAGTGATCAAAACTTTGTAGGTACCTTAAAGATTTGTAACTATTTCAAAAAAAAACATTAGATTTTCCAAAAACTAAAACATAGAAGCAATAATCAATATATTAAATTTCCTTACAAATCTGTAAATTTGCAATCGTACGATTTCATTTGGGTTCATAATTTTTCTATGATGAATAAATAAATAAATAATAAATTATCAAACATATTAAGGTATAAAATGAGAAATCAAATATTACCTTGTGTTGATTATATGTACCGATGGACAACTTAGTTATCTCCATGATGGTAAAATCCATAACATAAAAAAAATACCGAAAACAAATGTTGTATTCTTTAAAAAATAAATAGATTGGAGAGCCTAGATTTCTTTTGAGATGAGAGAATGAGAGGAGTAAGGATAAATTAAGAACGAGTAATAGATATTGGAGGATAGATTTCGAGAGAGTTATATGTATATTTTTTGTTAAAGAACCGGGTCTTGGGGATGAACCCGGGAATTAACTTCTTCTTTTTTACCCGAAGACTAAATCTTTGATCTAGCTTTTTTAAATTTAATGCGGATTATTAATTAAATTCTAGGCAGGTTAAAAATATTTAGGGTTGAACAAGACCGAGTTGGATTTTTGAATGGTCTTTGCTCAGCCCTAGTTTTGGGTATTATCCAACATTACTCTATTCTAAGTGTGTTAAAAAAATATTAAAATCGTTACCTACCTTCCTGCAAACAATTCATTATATGCACCATTTGTCTCTCACTATATACATACTAGTAAACATGAAACCTTACTCAATACTCAATTTAGGATTTAAATTTGTTTTCATTTCTTGCTTAAGGTTTTGAAAATATAGAGGATAGCTGAAGATAGAGAGAGTGGGTTTGTCATTGGATATGACCAGAAAAGTGAACAACGACGTCACCCCTGTCGTCACCACTATTATTTGGCTTGATGAAACAAAATCTTCTCTAATCGTCAAATCCAATTACAAACCCACTCTCTCTAATGCTATCCTCCAGAGTTTCAAAACCCTAAGCAAGAAATGAAAATAAATCTAAAACCTAAATTGAGTATTAAGTAAGGTTTCATGTTACTATTAGGTGACAATTTTAATATTTTTTAACACACTTAGTTAAGAGTAATGTTGGATATTACCCAAAACTAGGCTAACTATTCAAAAATCCAATCCAGTCTTGTTTAACCTTAAATAATTTTTTATAAAAACTGCTATTTTTTCAAATTTTAAACAAACCATATTATCCACTCTTATAACTTGTAGCTTAGATCAAATGCTGTTTCTAATATGATATTTGTTTCTGATCTGATTTATGTGAATTTTTGAATATGAGGATTATGGTTTGTTAGTTGTTGATTAAAATAGTGTCATATATGATGATTACGAAACTTATGAAATGTATGGGGATGATTTTGGATTAAAATGATATTGATTTATTTTTTTTACAATATATGTGGATTGTTTTTGTAAATCTTATGGTGAAGTTGATAAATTTCTCAGAATGATTAAATTGTTTCGATTATGACTATAATAATACTAACTATACTTTTTATTTTCATTAGATGTTTTGATCGGTTATTCTTATCGGGGTTTTTGGAAATCTTATAGTTTTGGAATCCATAAAATTGTATCTCGGAATTCATAATCCAAAAAACTTGTGTCATATATATTGGAATCATAACCTATTTTTTGATTTTAAATTCAAAAAAACAGGTATGTAATAGTATTAGTATTATTGGTCATATCATGAAAAAAATATGATTTGACCACATATGAATTACCTATTATCTAAAATCTAATTTAACCAAATAAGAATTACATGTTATCCAAGTGACTTGGATTTTAGACCATAGTAGAATTTCATGTTATATTCACCAATGTGTTTGGTGGTTCTTACCTATGAAATCTGATATTAAGATAAAATGTTAAATTGTCAAGGCGATTCTTATATATAAGCTATCGAACATAACAAGAATTCTTACACACTAAACACTAGAAAAATACTAGTGAAGTTTTAAAAAAACTATTACAAAGTGTTAATTTACATAATAAAGATACACATCTAGCCTCAAACAAGTTTGTATACTCTTTAACTACTCTAGAGTAGTTTGTGATAATAATTGTGAATGTACTATCCTTTTTCTAGCTAACTTACATGCTTCAAGATTAGCCTTCCACTATTAAATTACATCAAATTCTGTTAGCAATACTATATATACGATTATCTTCTTGTGAAAACAACTTTTTGTTATGTAGGTAGATTCATAATTTTGAGGTTTATTATGAATAGATGTAGAAATATTTATCTTTACTATCTAAGGTAACTTGGGTTGTCTAATGAGGGTCAATATATTATGGTTATTCAGAGAGAGTTTGTTATAAGGAGGGTGATTCAATATTATAAGTAACCTTCTTAGAAAGGCCTACCATTATAAGCTTCGAGGAAAATTTTTGTTAATGTCAAATAAGGTTCCAAATAGCAGTGTTATTACGTGATTCCCGAGAATTTAAGGATTAGCTCATATTAAAAGTAAAAACAAAAAACTAATTAATAATATACATGTTCCTAATAACATAAATAAAATAAATACATAGATAGAGGAATTAACTTGAGCTCTTGTTCCGCCTCTTGACGCTCTCTCTAAGGATGACTTAATTTGAAGGTTTTATGAGAGATATTGAATAATGAGGTCTAAAGGAGCTCATATACTTCTCAAGAGCTTAGGTTAAGAGCATTTGGTCAAATTAAAAAAAATCCCAAACCCATCTTCTTCTATAATTCATGTAACTGGTCCGTAGTAAAACGGCTTTAATTTTTGCATATCAACTCCAAATGGAGTCATTCCAGTTGCAAAATCTTCCTAACTCAATAAGGAATAAAACCTGTTTTACGGCCCAAAGGCTGAATTCGCTCCTAAGTAGCCCAAAAACAGCATTTAGATCTGCAACTCATTTAGTCAATTCTTAGGGAATTCTTTTCTTGCCTTTAGCTCCTGTGCTTGATCTAAGAATTTACTTCTCACTTCTCTTCCTTGTATTGATTTTCCATATAGTCCATGAACCTAAGAACTTTATACTAAAAAAACAAATTAACGCACAAAAGCTCTAAAAATGCAAATAGTCTAATTCCAAGGGGAGAAAGTGTAATATGACGAAATAAGCATAAAAGTATATCAAATAAGTCAAATATTCACCTAAAATGATGTCTCCTAGGGGCTAATATTTAAAAAAAAATAGGGACACATCAGACCCCAAACTCAAACCTTTGTCGTCCCGACAAAGTAAAATAAAAACAAAGGCCTTTAGGTGAACGCAGAAGACTGAATCTAGTAAATACACCCAAAACATTTCTTAAAACAAATCTCATATAGTATGATCTAGGAATTAATATACACATACACAATTCATGCAAAATCAAATACAAAGTAATATTAATCCAAAATTAATTTAACAGTGCTAGAAGGTTATGCTTATTACTTATCTCAATATGGTGGCTATAGGGTGTTCATCGATCCCTACTTGCTTTGAACGCTCCACTTAGCATACTCCCTATTAGCTGAATCATAAACTCACTATATATCTAGGAATCATGAGGACTTTATAGTTTTAACATAGGCTTAGAGACGATATGGTATGTATATTTGGTAATTTTGAAGTGAGCTTTTTGCTCTTTCCTCACTTACCATCAACAAAATGTCCAAGAGCTTGACTTTACACTCGAATATGTTCTCACTCAACCAATTTGATACACTAATTTAGCGTCCCCAGATTAACTCAATATGCTCTAAAGATAATCACATAAAAATTTCCTCTTTGCCGGTCCAAATATATATTCTTTTCATATCAAATTTCTTTTGTATAGCTATGACTCTCTTTTTGATGTTGAGATATCATGCTATTTTTATTCATAATTTTATTTTCATTTTCATGCTTTTCATAGCTTTTTTAATTTACTCTTACCCCGACAAAGGGTTACAATATAATAACTGTAAATCATCTCCAATATAAATCAAAGCACAATTGATAAGCTCCGAAAATCCCAACCCAATATAAATTCCCAATAATAGTGGACCCACCACCCCAAACACAATCTCAAGACAGGAAGTCTCAGGATTGTGATTCATGTGCGGTTCATATGGAAATGCTAATAAACTAAGGGGATATGGGTTTATATCGTGGCGACAAAAGAAAGGCTTAAAGGCTAAAAATTTTGCTAAGACGGATAAATATTAAAATCACGGAGAGAAAGCTTAAAGGTTACAAAAGGTTAACAAAGAACTGTCACTATTATTTTCCTATTTACAAAACTTGCCTTTAGTTCATACCTAAGTGGGTTCTCTACTCATTCAGATCTCACGTTCTGCAAACCACTCATTTTCCTTAAGTATAAATTTACTTCTTTTGCATTGTTCATTAATTCTTCCTATCAATTATCAGTGTTTGCATGCAATCAAAATGCGTTTGATACTAATTCCTAAAGTCAACTATTTTTTATCATAAATTTGTAGAAGTATGCTTATGGGGACATTTCAAATACCCTACAGTCAAAAAATTCCTAAAGATAATTTTTGTTTGATGTTTTAATTTTTTTAAAAAGCTGTAAAACACATAATATTGGGATAAGGCAGCGAACCCCACCCCAAACTCAAAAATTGAGTTGTGTCCCCACGACTCGAATGTGGTATTGCGTCGAGATTGTGAAATCTTCTAAGTGACAGTGTATAGATCATACACCATGGAATTCATCTTCTGTAAAGCGTGTTTCATCAACTCGAACTCATGTCTCCTTTCATAATAATCTCCTCCAATTCCTCTAATTCATCACCTAGTTTACGGAAATCTTCCCTCAACACCAAACCTTCTTTTATCGTCATGTCTTCTTACCTTTTCCAACCTTCAGAGTCATCTCCGATGACCCCTAACTCAAAGCTTCAAGAACTGCCAACAGTTTTGGATAAAATATTGCGACTTTTTGTATTCTTGAAGGTGTATGGATATGAATTATAGTGTTGTCTGAGCTGGGTCATGAATATCTTAAGATTTGGGAATGGTTTGATGAATAAAGTTAAAGTGTTGGTGAATAAAATATTTTGATTAAACTGTGAACTCTGTGGGGTTTTGGAAGGATTTATGGCATGATTGAATGTTTGGATGATGTTTGGAGGGAAGGCTTTATGATATTTCGATTTCTTGATGGTGGGCTACAGGTATTTTTCAAAGATTGGGTTCGTATTTCATGTTGTTTCTAGTGTGAGAGGCTAACGCGCAAAATACGGCGTCCTAGAATTAAATTTTAATTGTTTCTGCCGAGATCTGAGCGGCATGCTGGCCACTAGACCGGCTAGCCAGTCGTGAATGATGATCACCCTAACACCTAGATCTCAAAAAGTTATGCAGTTTAAACTCAGAGATCACTTGATTTCGACATTCGAGCGCAAAGATATGACTTGCCGAAGTTTGCTCTGATTTTGTCCATTTTTATTTTTTTTGAGTAGGCCGGTATATAGGTCAGATGACCGGTTAGCTAGTCCCAGACCGTGTCGAGGTTTGCGCCCACAGTTTATCCTAGGTGCTCTCGCATTTCACTTGATTTCCTGAACCCACCGGTATACCGACGATTTCGCCCTGTATGTCGGTCCCATTTGCATATTTTTTTCTTTTTGTTCCTTGTCACCGTTTAAGCACTCAGAAACTCCGTCTCACGCCAGTTTAACCCTAAAATCAAGGATTTTAGCACCTGCAAATCATAAAAAATACTACCACCTTTGTCATTTCTTTAAATTATACATTAATACTACGAAATTTAAAGACATAAAAGTGTATTAAAAACATAGGTTGTCTCCCAAGAATCACTTTTATTTATTATGTCTTTAAGTTTGATGCGTTACTTTCCATGAAGATGGTATTGAGGCCTTTGCGTTTCTCCTCAGCTTAAATTTGTCTCGTTTTTTACATGTAATCTTTAGAACTTTCCCACCTAGAATTTGAATTAATCGATCTTTGAACGGGGGTGGGTAGCATCTCTGTTTCGCCTCCTTTCTCTCATGATGAAATTCATTTTCCACCTCATGATAGTAGATGATATTTCTCAACGATATAAGCTCATGTTTATTCTTTTCAATCTCGCGTTCCTCTTTAAAATGTGGTGGATAGGTGCTCCTCCTTGCTGCTTTACTCTCGCGGTGTGGCACCTTGCCTGCATAGCACATGTTGATCATTTTTATTGGTGGAGGTGGTTCTGATTTTTTACCTCTAATCTCATTCATGAATCTTGATGGGGTTGGTGATGGGTGAACTTTTTGTGGTAGAGGTTCAGTTTCTATGTTATCATGAACCTTGAACTGTTCGATTCACCCCTCAACCACTTCAGATTCGTTTTCGTCTTCAACCCAATCTTCCACTACTACCGTATCATATTCTTGCCTTGGAATTTCTATAACCTCGATCACCACCTCTTATTGATTTCCTTCTACATCTTGATCATGCGCATATGCCATAGGAATAGCAATATCAGTTTCAATTTCTATGATTTTTGTTGCTACTCCTTCTTCCACAATGCTAACAAGATTCTCAAGCACATGGTGGTTTCCATTTATAATAGGAATGGTGGTCATATCACTATCACTAATATTTTCATTCAACCCTTCCTCCTCAACTACTTCTTCCATTTGTTCTCTTCCATCCCTTGCGGGAGTTGAATCTTCATAATACCTTCTAATATGGAGAATATACTTTTCTAGCATATGGTCTATTTTGACACCTCTTTCCTCATTATCACAATGTATTTAGCTAGTGTTACATTCAAATCAGCAAGAGTTATTTGTGGAGGTTGTTGAATGTTCCTTATTTGATTTTGTTGATAGTGATACGATGGTTGTTGTTGATTATTCTCAACCCAATGGTAGTCCATGCTTGTTCTTGCTGATAGTGATAAGACGATTGTTGTTGATTGTTTCTGGTCCATTGGTTGTTCCATCCTTGCTCTTGTGGGTGTTGATAAGGTGGTTGGTACAAGTTACTACCCCATTGTTGTTGTCCCGAAGAATCTTCCTAATAGTCGAATAAACTAGGATTTGGGTAATGTCCTCCATATATCTCTAATTGAATCTCTTGATCATTACCTGAATAAATAACCTGTAAAAATAAAACAAAAACAAATACAAGCGTAAAACTGAAAAATAAAATAAAATAACAATTAAAGTACTTAGGGATTGAACACCGGGGTCACGTGCTGCAATCCCCTACAGCGGCGCCAAAAAACTTGGTGGTTCCTGGGGTGTTATAAAATAATGCGATAAATAAGTATGAACCACAATACCGCAAGTGTACGGTTATCCAAGTAATACGCCGATACCATGGGTTTCGTTCTCAGGGATTGGACTAGTCTAACCCAAGTGTTCAATAGATAAGTAGTAGTAATTCCAATTATGGAAAATAAAATATATAAGATATGTGTTTGGTTTCGAGTTATTAAACTACTAGACGCACAAAACAAATTACAGAAAATAAATACTAAATGATTAAGATGCAGATATAAGCTATACTTGACTCTCGCTAAAGAATCACCTAAACTTACGTAATTAATACTTTTGTTAAGGACATAAATGATATTTATATATTAGACGGGACACTAAAATCTCCTAGCCCCCTGTCGGGTAAACGTAGGAGCTATCCTAAAGTACAGTAGACCCCTGTTCGGGCGAGTATGCCTCTTCGGATTTAAGTATTTACCTCTGTCGGTCAATAACAGACATTACATGGATATTACCTAAGTTTGTAATCAAACCACCCTGTCGGATGATCACTTGGCCACTAAAGTGAATAGACCAATTACTATAACCTATTTCTAATTAGCTAGGTCAGAAATAGTAAATAAGAAAAAATAATACCCAATATAAAATACACAATTAAACTTAAACTAGAAACTAATCCCAAATTTAAATACATTAATTAAATAAATTACTGTTTATCCCATTACTTGAATCTCAAGAATGTAAGAATTAGCTCATATTAAAAGTTAAAACATAAAGTAATTAATAATATATATGTTCCTAATAACAAAAATAAAATAATAACCTAGATAGAGAAAAAATATTTTTTACCTCCTGCTCTTGCTTCCGCCTCTTGACGCTCTCTTTAAGGATGATTTAATTTGAAGGTTTTATGAGAGGTGCTGAATAATGAGGTCTAAAGGAGCTTATATAGTGCTCAAAATCCGATTAGGCTTAGGTTAAGAGCATTATGTCGAATTATAAAAACACAACAAATCTATAAAAACTTATGTATAAAAATAATTTAAACAATATGAATTAGAAAACAAAACCAGGGACCTGGGGTAAGGAAAAAATGGTAGTTGGGTGTAAGAGTGGTTGTGATGGGGCTCTTTGAAAGATTTTGGACTTCAAAGGAGAATTTATGAAAAAGTGTTGGGTGATAAACTACTTTTAAGCCAAATAAATAAATAACACCTTATGTCAAATTTTATCATCCTATAACTATGATTAACTTGTGTTCGCAATCGACATGAGTGGATCATTTCCTATCGGAATCACACCGCACGAGAAGAAGATATTGATTCACCATGCCAAGAACTTATTTTGGGAAGATCTGTTCATGTTAAAAGTATGTATTGATCGGATGATTGGAAAGTGTGTGTCATAGCATTAAATTCGTGATGTTGTAGTGAGATGTCACGACTCACCATATGAAGGATATTTCAAGGGTGAACGCTCAACCACTAAGGTACTTCAATACAGTTTTTATTGGCCACAAGAAATGTAAAAGATGCCAATTCACTTGAAATATGTCGAGGTATGACGAGATGCTACTCTAACAATGTTTTGGAGGTGTAGATTTTTTATGTTTGAGGATTTCATGATATCGTTCGTATTCATCCAATGGAAATAAATACATATTGCTAGTTCTTCACTACTTATTGGTACCTGCAAATGATGGAAGAGAGGTGGTTAAATACTTTAAGTAAAATATTTTCAAAGACATGAGACACCAAGACTCATTATTAGTGATGAGGTAAGTATTTTGTGAATAAATACTTAAAGACGGTACTGTTGAAATATGGAATGAGACATCGAGTGTCTACCTAGATAAAATATATTCTCGAGAAGACCACTGGACCAACAAGAAATAAAGACCAGACGATTCATTATGGGCTTATAGAAACTTTCAAGACGCCCCTAGGTGCATCATTGTATTTAATGGTGTATTGTAAAACTTGTAACTTACCTCTTGAGTTTGAATTAAGAGCTTATTGGGAGATAAAGAGAAAACCAAGAAATTCCATGATAAGTCGATTCAAATGAAGAAGTTTGAAGTAGAAAAAGGAATTTCCATGTAAATCTTGAACTAGTATAAGCATAAACTACCTGATTTGACTAATCTACAACACACAGAGATATAGAGTGATCAAAACTTCGTAGGTACCTTAAAGATTTGCAATTATTTAAAAAAAACATTAAATTTTTCAAAAACTCCAACAAAGAATCAATAATCAATATATTAAATTTCCTTACAAATCTGTAAATTTGCAATCGTACAATTTCATTTGGGTTCATCATTTTTCTATGATGAATAAATAAATAAATAATAAATTATTAAATATATTAAGGTATAAAAAGAGAAATCAAATATTACCTTGTGTTGATTATATGTACCGATGGACAACTTAGTTATCTCCATGATGGTAAAATCCGAAACATAAAAAAAATACCGAATATAAATGTTGTATTCTTTAAAAAACAAATAGATTGGAGAGGCTAGATTTCTTTTGTGATGAGAGAGGGGGAGGAGTGAGGATAAAATTATGAACAAGAGTAATAGATATTCGAGGATAGATTTTGAGAGAGTTATATATATATTTTTTGTTAAAGAACCGGGTTATGGGGATGAACCCGGGAATTAACTTCTTCTTTTTTACCCGAAGGCCAAATCTTTGATCTAGTTTTTTTAAATTTAATGCGGATTATTAATTAAATTCTAGGCGGGTTAAAAATATTTAGGGTTAAACAAGACCGGGTTGGATTTTTGAATGGTCTTTGCTCAGCCCTAGTTTTGGGTATTATCCAACATTACTCTTATCCTAGTGTGTTAAAAAAATATTAAAATTGTTACCTACCTTCCTGCAAACAATTCATTATACTCACCCATTGTCTCTCACTCTATACATACTAGTAAATAGGAAACCTTACTCAATACTCAATTTAGGATTTAGATTTTTTTTCATTTCTTGCTTAAGGTTTTGAAAAGATGGAGGATAGCAGAAGAAGAGAGAGTGGGTTTGTCATTGGATTTGAAGATTGGAGAAGATTTGGTTTCATCAAGCCAAATAATAGTGGTGACGGCAGAGGTAACGTCTTTGTTCACTTTTCCGATATCAGAACCTGACTATTCTAATATCAGAAAAGTGAACAACGGTCACCCCTCCTGTCCTGATCACTATTATTTGGTTTGATGAAAGAAAATCTTCTCCAATCGTCAAATCCAATTACAAACCCACTCTCTTATTCTATCCTCCATAGTTTCGAAACCCTATGCAATTTCTATTTGCATGACTATGTGTAAATTGTAAACATTTTGTTTTCCAAGAATTGTTACAAGCATACATAATTTATAAGATCTATATTGCAACTTGCATAATTTCGAAAAAAGAAAAAAAAAATTACGACAACTTACAAATTAATTATTGTCTGCCACAAAAATATTTGTAACTTGAAAAAAAAAATTACTACAGACAACAAAAATAATTTTTCCACTATCTAATGCAAAATTTATCATTATAATTTAAATTTTTAATAAATTCTAAAATTAATATATTTATTATACTTAATCATATAATATAAAATTAATTAAATATATTTTTTTTAAATTGAAATTAAATGAACCTTAAAGATAAGATGAATCCTATAATATTTGAAATATATCATGTTGAAATATAGGTATACTATTTTTTGTTTATAATGATAATGCTGATAGATCTAGTAAATTAAGAGAAATGTTTTTTTTTCACATTGAAAGGATCTTGTGCAGTCTCCATTGTTGCACTTGCCCAGCGGCTATCATCTATTTATTCAAAACCCTAAGTTAGAAATAAAAAGAAATCGAAGTATTTGTAACATGAAAAAAATTACTATAGACAACAAAAATAAATTTTCCACCATCTAATGAAAAATTTCTAATTATAATTTAAATAGTTAATAAATTATAAAATTAATATAAACTAAATTAAATATAGTCTTTTAAAATTGAAATTACCTGAACCTTGAAGATATGATGAATCATGTAATATTTGAAATATACCATGTTGAAATATAGGTATACTATTTTTTTTATAATGTTAATGATGATAGATCTAGTAAAATAAGAGAAAACGGACAATTTATATTAAGAATTGGAAAAGATTTTTTTTTACATTGAAAGGGTCCTGTGCAAATAGGCGGCTCTGTCTGCTATCCTCCATTGTTTCAAAAGAAATAAAAACAAATCGAAACCCTAGTTTGAGTATTGAGTAACTTTTCATCTTTACTATTGTGTATATATAGTGAGAGACAGAGTGTGCGTATAAATCGATTGTTTGTGGACGGGTAGGTGAATTGGCTGTTTAAAGAATAGTTAAAGGGCTTGAGCCCACAGTGTTTTTTTTTTCAAAAACATTATTTCAAAAATAACAATTTAAATATTTTTTAAGACACTTAGCTAAGAGGAATGTTGGATAATACCCAAAACTAAGGCTTAGTAAATGACCCATCAAAAATCAAACCTGGTCTTGTCTAACCCTAAAAATTTTCAACCCACCTAGAATTTAATTAGTAATCCGGACTAAAATTCAAAAAAACTAGCCCAAATATTTGGCCTTCGGGTAAAAAAGAAGAAGTTAATTCTCGGGTTCAACTCGAGACCCTCTATAACTAAATATATATATATAAAACTCTCCCCAAATCTATCGTTGAATATCTAATTATTCTTGTTCTTAATTTTATCCTCATTCCTCACCCCTCTATTTATTAAAGAATACAATATTTCTATTATGTCTTTTTTTTTTATGTTTG
The DNA here is from genome assembly GCA_029959085.1 of Nemophila menziesii. Classification (NCBI taxonomy): domain Eukaryota; kingdom Viridiplantae; phylum Streptophyta; class Magnoliopsida; order Boraginales; family Hydrophyllaceae; genus Nemophila; species Nemophila menziesii. The sequence continues at coordinate 3,268,413 of JARWIR010000044.1, forward strand.
GGATTTCACTATTATGGAGATAACTAAGTTGTCCATCGGTGCATATAACCAACACACGGTACTATTTGATTTCTCTATTTATACCTTAATATATTTGATAATTTATTATCTATTTTTTTATTTATCATAGAAAAATGATGAACACAAATGAAATCGTGAAAGCTTATTAGTTGCAGATTTACAGATTTATAAATTTGTAAGGAAATTTAATATATTGATTATTGTTTCTAACTTCGAGTTTTTGGAAAATTTAATGTTTTTTTGGATTATTTGCAGATATTTAAGGTACCTACGAAGTTTTGATCACTCTATATCTCTTTATGTAGAATTTCGCTTAGTCCAATCAGGTAGTTTATGATAATACAAGTTCAAGATTTAAATAGTTTAATATACTCAATTTTTTGATTGGTCCTTGTGTTATGTTGTTAGCCAGATATACCTTAGTGTTTCAAATGGTAGCAAATTACTATGGCATTAGAGACTATGCTATTTAATCTTTAAAAATATACTATGTGTTATATTGTTAGCTAACTAAGCATTTTTACGTGGTTTAATAATGAGAAATGCTATTAGTGTTATGTTGTTAAACTAATTGACTTGTTCACCTTTGGAATTAAAGTGTATAAATGTGACTTGTACACTTTTCTCATATCATATTAGTCTAAGTAATGTTACTATTATAAAATCATGTTAATAATTTACATATCGACATATACTAAAATTTCAAAACTATTGTTGAATATTTGGTTTTTGTATCAGGAGGATAGTTTTTTTGAACCAAGCTTTCTCTGATGCATTAGCAGAAGAGAGTGCACAATTTTGTCGCACACCTATACACTATCACATATATTGTGTCCATTATATACATTAGGTCTAAGTCTTTGGATGTCATTTCTTAATATGTTGGATGAAACTTTAAGTTAAATCCAAAACTTAGATGATAAATTGTGTCGTGCATCCGGTTTCCATCTTTTTGACTCACGCTTCAACATGTTTAGGCATTCCACCTAGTCCTGTCTTCAGAGGTCTAGACTATACCTCTTCACAACTTTAATCTCCAATGGGTTTAGTCATTCTGTCTGGTCTTCAAATATTAACAAAGTGAGAGGTGTATAGTTCCGGCTAAAGAAAAAGGGTAAGAACCAATTACAAATGATCACGGTACTTCCTAAACTGTACGAAAAGGTATGTATAGCTTTAAAACCGGTCGTGTCACTAATGAATATTGGAAGAGTAGATTGACTAAACCCATTGTAGATTGAAGTTGTTAAGAAGTGTACTCTAAACATGCGAAGACAGAACTAGGTGGAATGCCTAAACATGTTATAAAGTGAGCTAAAAAGATGGAAACCAGATGTGCGACACAATTTATCATCAAACTTTTGGATTTAACTTAAAATTTCATCCAACATATTAAGAACATGACATCCAACCTAATGTATATAATGGACACAATATATGCTTTAGTGTATAGGTGTGCGATAAAACTATGCACTCTCTTCCGCTAATGTATCAGAGAAAGCTTGGTTCAAAAAAACTAACCCTCTTAATACAAAATCCAAATATTCAACAATAATTTTGAAATTTTTGTATTTATTGATCTATAAATTATTAACATGATCTTATTATAGTAAACCAGCTTTAATTGAGGTTAACATTAACTGACTAGTCGAGCAAGATATGAAAAAAATGTACATGTCACATCTATACACTTTAGTTCCAAAGGTTTTCGAATGAGTAATCAATCATATTGAACGATATAACGCTAATAGCATTTCTCATTATTAAACCACGTAAATCGATATGGTTGACTAACAATATAACACAAAGTACATTTTTTTAAGATTGAATATCATACTCTATAATGCAATAGTAACTTGCTAAAATTTGAAACACTAATGTATATCTGGCTGACAACATAACGCAAGGACCAATCAAAAAACAACTATATTAAAATACGTAAATCTTGAACTTGTATAAGCACAAACTACCTTAATTGACTAAGCTACAACACAGAGAGATATATAGTGATCAAAACTTTGTAGGTACCTTAAAGATTTGTAACTATTTAAAAAAAAAACATTAGATTTTCCAAAAACTCAAACATAGAAGCAATTATCAATATATTAAATTTCCTTACAAATCTGTAAATTTGCAATCGTACGGTTTCATTTGGGTTCATAATTTTTCTATGATGAATAAATAAATAAATAATAAATTATCAAACATATTAAGGAATAAAAAGAGAAATCAAATATTACCTTGTATTGATTATATGTACCGATGGACAACTTAGTTATCTCCATGATGGTAAAATCCATAACATAAAAAAAATACCGAAAGAAAATGTTGTATTCTTGAAAAAATAAATAGATTGGAGAGGCTAGATTTCTTTTGAGATGAAAGAGGGAGAGGAGTGAGGATAAAATTAAGAACGAGTAATAGATATTGGAGGATAGATTTCGAGAGAGTTATATATATATTTTTTGTTAAAGAACCGGGTCTTGGGGATGAACCCGGGAATTAACTTCTTCTTTTTTACCCGAAGACCAAATCTTTGATCTAGTTTTTTTAAATTTAATGTGGATTATTAATTAAATTCTAGGCAGGTTAAAAATATTTATGGTTAAACAAGACCGGGTTAAAAAAATATTAAAATCGTTACCTACCTTCCTGCAAACAAATCATTATATGCACCATTTGTCTCTCACTATATACATACTAGTAAACATGAAACCTTACTCAATACTCAAATTAGGATTTAGATTTGTTTTCATTTCTTGTTTAAGGTTTTGAAAATATAGAGGATAGCTGAAGATAGAGAGAGTGGGTTTTTCATTGGATTTGAAGATTGGAGAAGATTTGGTTTCTTCAAGCCAAATAATAGTGGTGACGGCAGCGGTAACGTCTTTGTTCACTTTTCTGATATCAGAACCTGACTGTTCTGATATCAGAAAAGTGAACAACGACGTCACCCCTGTCGTCACCACTATTATTTGGCTTGATGAAATAAAATCTTCTCTAATCGTCAAATCCAATTACAAACCCACTCTCTCTAATGCTATCCTCCAGAGTTTCAAAACCCTAAGCAAGAAATGAAAATAAATCTAAATCCTAAATTGAGTATTAAGTAAGGTTTCATGTTACTATTAGGTGACAATTTTAATATTTTTTAACACACTTAGTTAAGAGTAATGTTGGATATTACCCAAAACTAGGCTAACTATTCAAAAATCCAATCTGGTCTTGTTTAACCTTAAATATATTTTTATAAAAACTGCTATTTTTTTAAAATTTTAAACGAACCATATTGTAATTTCTATTTGCATGACGATTTGTAATGTAAACATTTTTTTTCCAAAAATTGTTACAAGCATATGTAATTTGTAAGATCTATATTGCAACTTGCATAATTTTCAAAAAGGAAAAAAAACTACGACAACTTACAATTTACTTACAATTTAATGATTGTCTGCTACAAAAATATTTGTAACTTGAAAAAAAAAAATTACTACAACAAAAATAAATTTTCCACTCTCTAATATAAAATATATAATTATAATTTAAATTTATAACAAATTATAAAATTTATATATTTATTATACTTAATTATATAATATAAACTAAATTAAATATATTTTTTTGAAAACTGAAATTACCTGAACCTTGAAGATAAGATGAATCCTGTAATATTTGAAATATACCATGTTGAAATATAGGTATACTATTTTTTGTTTATAATGATAATGATGATAGATCTAGAATTAACAGAAAACAAACAAATTATATTAAAAATTGAAAAAGATTTTTTTTCATATTGAAAGGATCTTGTGAAGTCGCCCTTGTTGCACTTGCCCAGCGGCTATCCTCTATTTATTCAAAACCCTAAGTAAGAAAAAAAAGAAATCGAAGTGTTTGTAACTTGAAAAAAAAAATTACTATAGACAACAAAAATAAATATTCCACCATCTAATGCAAAATTTATAATTATAATTTAAATAGTTAATAAATTTATTATAATTAATCATATCATATAAACTAAATTAATTATAGTTTTTTAAAATTGAAATTACCTGAACCTTGAAGATATGATGAATCGTGTAATATTTGAAATATACCACGTTAAAATATAGGTATACTATTTTTTGTTTATAATGATAATGATGATAGATCTAGTAAAATAAGAGAAAACGGACCCGGCGGCTCTGTCTGCTATCCTCCATTCTTTCAAAACCCTAAGGAAGAAATAAAAACAAATCGAAACACTAGATTGAGTATTGAGTAACGTTTCATGTTTACTATTATGTATATATAGTGAGATGCAGAGTGTGCGTATAAATCGATTGTTTGTGGACCGGGTAGGTGAATTGGCTGTTTAAAGAATAGTTAAAGTGGGCTTGAGCCCACAGTGTTTTTTTTTCAAAAACATTATTTCTAAAATAACAATTTAAATATTTTTTAAGACACTTAGCTAAGAGTAATGTTGGATAACACTCTAACCTGGTCTTGTCTAACCCTAAAATTTTCAACCCACCTAGAAATTAATTAATAATCCGGAATAAAATTCAAAAAAACTAGCCCAAAGATTTGGCCTTCGGGTAAAAAAGAAGAAGTTAATTCTCAGGTTCAACCAGAGACCCTCTATAACTAAATATATATATATAAAACTCTCCCCAAATCTATCGTTGAATATCTAATCACTCTTGTTCTTAATTTTATCCTCATTCCTCACCCCTCTCTAATCTCAAAAGAAATATAACCTCTCCAATCTATTTATTTTTTAAAGAGTACGATATTTCTATTATGTCTTTTTTTTTATGTTTGGGATTTCACTATTATGGAGACAACTAAGTTGTCCATCGGTGCATATAACCAACACAAGGTACTATTTAATTTCTCTATTTATACCTTAATATATTTGATAATTTATTATCTATTTTTTTATTCATCATAGAAAAATGATGAACGCAAATGAAATCGTGAAATCTTATTAGTTGCAGATTTACAGATTTGTAAGGAAATTTAATTTATTGATTATTGTTTCTAACTTCGAGTTTTTGTAAAATTAAATGTTTTTTTTTGGATTAATTGCAGATATTTAAGGTACCTACGAAGTTTTGATCACTCTATATCTCTTTATGCAGAATGTAGCTTAGTCAAATAAGTTAGTTTATGCTAATACAAGTTCAAGATTTAAATAGTTTAATATACTTAATTTTTTGATTGGTCCTTGTGTTATGTTGTTAGCCAGATATACCTTAGTGTTTCAAATCGTAGCAAGTTACTATGGCAATATAGACTATGCTATTCAATCTTTAAAAATATACTCTGTGTTATATTGTTCGCTAACTAAGCAGTTTTACGTGGTTTAATAATGAGAAATGTTATTAGTGTTATGTTGTTAAACTTATTGACTGCTTATTCGAAAACCTTTGGAATTGAAGTGTATAAATGTGACTTGTACACTTTTCGCATATCATATTAGTCTAGGTAATGTTAACCTCAATGAAAGTTGGTTTACTATTATAAAATCATGTTAATAATTTACATATCAACATATACTAAAATTTCAAAATTATTGTTGAATATTTGGTTTTTGTATCTGGAGGATAGTTTTTTTTAACCAAGCTTTCTCTGATGCATTAGCGGAAGAGAGTGCACAATTTTGTCGCACACCTATACACTAACGCATATATTGTGTCCTTTATATACATTAGGTCTAAGTCTTTGGATGTCATTTCTTAATATGTTGGATGAACCTTTAAGTTAAATCCAAAAGTTTGATGATAAATTGTGTCGCACATCTGGTTTCCATCTTTTAAGCTCACGCTTCAACATGTTTAGGCATTCCACCTAGTTCTGTCTTCAGAGGTCTAGACTATACCTCTTCACAGCTTCAATCTCCAATGGGTTTAGTCATTCTGCCTAGTCTATTATCGGAGGTCTGGTTTTCAAATATTTAGAAAGTGAGAGGTGTATAGTTCTGGCTAAAGAAAAAGGGAAAGAACCAATTACAAATGATCACGGTTCTTCCTAAACTCCACGAAGAGGTATGTATAGCGTTTGAACTGGTCCCCTAGTGTGGGTCGTGTCACTGATGAATAGAATTGCAAGAGTAGAAAAGTTGCAACACAACAATATCATGAACCAGTTGAACCTAATGTGAGATATTGAGCGCATCATGGTGAAAATCGGGGAGGAAATTACCGAGACCTATAGAGGGGAATTGAGGAGATGTGATACGGCCGCGTAATGTCTCCTAACCCTTTCCTTAGGGTTTGTTTGGATATAGAGGGGATTAATTATTAAAGGATAGGAAAGGATAGTATATTAAAAGAAAGGAGAGGAGCGTATTAATTTTGTTTGGATTGAGTAGAAAAAGAAAGGAAAATATTAGTAAAGGATTATTTGAATTTTGTGTTTAGATTGTATAAGTAAAGGAAATGAAAGGATTATTTTATAACTAAATTACTTTTATACCCCTAATAAAATATATTTTAAATAGAACACAAGGGTAATAAAGATATTTTACTATTAAAATTTATCCCTTCCTTCTAACGACTCCAAATTGGAAGGATAAGATATAAAGGAATAGAAGGTATAATTTTAATCCTTTAATAACTTATCCCTTCAAAAAATTATAACACAAACAAAGGAAGGATAACTACTATCATTTATAATCTCTTCCCTCCTCTTCTAATCCCTCAATCCAAACATACCCTTAAACTCTTTTACTTGTTTAGTGTATATCGGTAATTTTATTTATTTTTTGAGTCTTTTTCGAGTTTTACGAACACTACTCAGTTCTGTGTTGGGATGGGGTATTCATTTTCCTCATTTACCGTTTTGTTATTAATTTCTTAAAAAAACCATATATTTTTTAAAAGAGTTGGTATAACGAATAGATGTAGAATGTAGTGAATGTTCCTTTTTCTAGCTTGGATTTAGCAAGTTAATGATAGAGAAATGTGTGTTTTGAAAGATTTTGCAAAATGTGTAACGTATATACATGAAGAAATTTAATAATGGATAAATCGGATTAATCAACAATGCGTAGATGTTAAGTTCAAATATAGGAAACCTTGAGCGAGTATAACTCGCTTAGCTTACGAACTAAAACTGAGAAAATAACAACCTCTAGTAGTTAATAGATTAAGGCATTTATTTGATGAGTTACTTGAATCTTTAAGTTTTCTCGCCCATGTTTATTAAATTATCATCCACCTTAGGCCCTTTTTATCTTTTAGCCTTCTTTTTTGACACATTATAAGCTATACGCCTAAGATTATATGACTTTCCCACATGACAACCTATAATAGTACAAGTAGAGCTTGAGTTTGGGATGGTGGAACCATATTATGGGAATATTGGGTGGGGATTTTATGAGTGTTTAGTTGTGATCTATTGCTGAAATATTTGTATTGTAATGCTTTGTGGGGTCTTGAAAAAAAAAGAGGAAAAAAGTAAGTGGTATGACATATCACCTTAAAAAGAGTGTCATTACCATCTTAATATATGTATATATATGTATATAAAGAAAAATAAATGAAAAGAACCGACAATGTGGAAATTTTTGTAAATCATCAAGTAGTGCTACTGGGTATTTGGAGATGCTATGATTATAGTATCGACATTGGGTTAAGTTAGGTAATTCTCAAGAGTAACTCAAGATCTATGGAGATTCATTGATGGTTAGTGAGTAGAGATTCAAAAGATCACTTTATATAATACAAACATATGTATCATACCATTCCTAAGCCTACGCTATAACTGAAGAGACCTTAGGCTTTCTAGCTATTTGGATGAGTAACGATTGAACGATTAAGGAATAACTAAGTGTACCAGTTGGTCTCTTCCATCCCTTGGGGAGTTGAATCTTCATAACACTTTCTAATATGGGGAATATATTTGTCTAGCATCTGGTCTTTTGACACCTCTTTCCTCGTTATTACAATGTATTTAGCAAGTGTTACATTCACATCAGCAAGAGTTATTTGTGGAGGTTGTTGAATGTTCCATATTTGATTTTGTTGATAGTGATACGATGGTTGTTGTTGATTATTCTCAACCCAATGGTAGTCCATGCTTGTTCTTGTTGATAGTGATAAGACGATTGTTGTTGATTGTTTTTGGTCCATTGGTTGCTCCATCCTTGCTCTTGTGGGTGTTGATAAGGTGGTTGGTAGAAGTTACTACCCCATTGTTGTTGTCCCGAAGAGTCTTCCCAATAGTCGAATGAACCAGGATTTGGGTAATGTCCTCAATATATCTCTAATTGAATCTCTTGATCATTACCTGAATAAATAACCTGTAAAAATAAAAAAAAAAAAAAAAAAACACAAGCGTAAAACTAAAAAATAAAATAAAATAACAATTAAAGTACTTAGGGATTGAACACCGGGGTCACACGCTACAATCTCTGACAGCGGCGCCAAAAACATGGTGGTTCCTGGGGTGTTATAAAATAATGCGATAAATAAATAGGAACCATAATACCGCAAGTGTACGGTTATCCAAGTAATACACCGATACATTGGGTTTCGTTCTCAGGGATTGGACTGGTCTAAGCCAAGTGTTCAATAGATAAGTAGTAGTAATTGCAATTATGGAAAATAAAATATAAAAGATATGTGTTTGGTTTCGAGTTATTAAACTACTAGACGCACAAAACAAATTACGGAAAATAAATACTAAAGGATTAAGATGGAGATATAAGCTATATTTGAATCTCGCTAAGGAATCACCTAAACTTACGTAATTAATACTTTTGTTAAGGGCAAAACTGATATTTCTATATTAGTCGGGACACTAATATCTCCTAGCCCTCTGTCAGTTAATCGTAGGAGCTATCCTAAAGTACTATAGACCCCTGTTCGGGCGAGTATGCCTCTTCGGATTTAAGTATTTACCTCTTTGACTATGTAATTAGTTAAGCCTTTCGGTCAATAACGGACATTACACGGATATTACCTAAGTTTGTAATCAAATCCCCCCTGTCAGATGATCACTTCGCCACTAAAGTAAATAGACCAATTACTATTACCTATTTCTAATTAGCTAGGTCAGAAATAGTAAATAAGAAAAAATAATATCCAATATAAAATACACAATTAAAATTAAACTAGAAACTAATCCCAAATTTAAATGCATTAATTAAATAAATTACTGTTTATCCGCCTCTTGACGCTCTCTTTAAGGATGATTTAATTTGAAAGTTTTATGAGAGGTGCTGAATAATGAGGTCTAAAGGAGCTTATATAGTGCTCAAATCCGATTAGGCTTAGGTTTATGAGCATTATGTCAAATTATAAAAACACAAGAAATCTATAAAAACTTATGTATAAAAAAAATTTAAACAATATGAATTAGAAAACAAAACCAGGGACCTAGGGTAAGGAAAAAATGGTACATTAGTTGGGGTGTAGGAGGTGTTGTGATGGGGGGCTCTTTGAAAGATTTTGGACTTCAAAGGAGAATTTATGAAAAACGTGTTGGGTGATAAACTAATTTTAAACCAAATAAATAAATAACACCTTATGTCAAACTTTATCATCCTATAACTATAATTAACTTGTGTTAGCAATCGACATGAGTGGATCATTTCCTATCGGAATCACACCACACGAGAAGAAGATATTGATTCACTATGCCAAGAACTTATTTTGGGAAGATCTGTTCATGTTAAAAGTATGTATTGATCAGATGATTGGAAAGTGTGTGTCATAGCATGAAATTCGTGATGTTGTAGTGAGATGTCACGACTCACCATATGAAGGATATTTCAAGGGTGAACGCTCAACCACTAAGGTACTTCAATACAGTTTTTATTGGCCACAAGAAATGTAAAGGATGCCAATTCACTTGAAATATGTTGAGGTTTGACGAGATGCTACTCTAACAATGTTTCGGAGGTGTAGATTTTTTATGTTTGGGGAATTGATTTCATGATATCGTTCGTATTCATCCCATGGAAATAAATACATATTGCTAGTTGTTCACTACTTATTGGTACCTGCAAATGATGGAAGAGAGGTGGTGAAATACTTTAAGTCACATATTTTCAAAGACACGAGACACCAAGAGTATATGGAATGAGACATCGAGTGTCTACCTCTTACCACCCCAAAACAAATGGTCAATCCGAAATTTCTAATCGCAAGATAAAATATATTCTTCAGAAGACCACTGGACCAACAAGAAATAATAATCAGATGATTCACTATGGGCTTATAGAGCAACTTTCAAGACGCCCCTAGGTGCATCATTGTATTTAATGGTGTATTGTAAAACTTGTAACTTACCTCTTGAGTTTGAATTAAGAGCTTATTGGGAGATAAAGTGAAAACCAAGAAATTCCATGATAAGTGGATTCAAATGAAGAAGTTTGAAGTAGAAAAAAGGAACCTCAAGTACAACTCCAAGTTCAGCAATTATCGAGGAAACTTGAGATCTAAGTGGTTGGGTCCGTTCATTGTTAGTAACATGACGCCTCAAGGAACTATATAGCTTGGACATTCAACCAGAAAATATACATTCATGGGTTATGGTTATCAATTGAGTATACATCATAAAGGTGAGGATACCATTAGTGTGGAAGATCCAAATCGTGGGGAGGTCATGTACCTCATCATATCCGTGTAACGCGCGTGGTAACCCTTCGATTTTCATTACATTGAACAAAAGCCAAAGAAGGGTGAAAATTTGTAGACTAGTTTATTGCTTTTGTAGTGTGTATTATTAAATTTTGTTTTTATTATGTGTATTAAAGGTAATTGGAGAATTAATTTTATCATTTTTTTGTGTAGGTAGGTACATCATTGAGTTTGGAGGAAAGAGCTTGGATAATCGTGCTTACATCGCTTTGTGTGGTATATCGCATGAGAATCGCTGTGCACCACACATCACCAAAATGTCACGATGATCACACGAGTTTCAATTAACCAAATTGTTCAAGGCTCGTGCGGTGCACTGCACCCGAATCAAAGTACACCTTCCGTGAAAAAGGACCATGGGAACGATTTACGACACCTGTTAAGAAACAGAGATGTGATGTATCGATGCGGTATACCGTACATCAGATAGCGTCTCGACGGTAAGTCCAAGCTTTAAAAGGTCATAAAGAATTGGAGCATTCGCGTGGTACACCACGCATATGTGCGGTACACCTTAACATATTGGCATAGGAATTCGCAACACCAGCGTCGCGACGATAGTTGTAGCATGAACGAGGTGTGGTGAAACGCAAGGTGGCGGTTTAAACAAAGATAAAGGAAACCCTAAGGTTTCATACAACCTAAACCCTACTTTCATGCCTTCTTCTATTACAATAATACAAAATCCCACCTCCAAAATCCATTGAAGCACCTTTGAATATTGAGAAAACCTTTAAAAACACACCAAAACACCACCAGAATTTCCACCCATCTTCCATAAACACATAATATTCACTCAATCCATTCCATAACAACACAAATCACTACAGATTATTAAGTCTTCAAAATTTCTTTTTTCTTCCATCATATTACACCATCAAAGAAATCTTTTAATCTTCCTTCATTCCTCACAAAACTTAATCCAATCACCAGTACATATCCTCCTACCATTACAACCAAAAGAACACCATTCATTTAATGTTCAAGAGATTAACTCATACTTGGTTTATCAATGAGTTGTGTGTTAATGATATCATGTAATGAAAGGAATGAAAGGATGTGATGGCTTATAAGAGGATGGCACAAAGCTTGGCAAAGAAGAGGAACAAGAAATCACTAGTGGAAACAAAAGAAACATCTCTTCTCATTCATAATTCACCTGAGAAGAAGCTAAAACCTGAGGTAACTAAAAAAAATGGAGATGTAAATATTTGAAGATCAGACCTCCGATAACAAACTAGGTAGAATGACTAAACCCAAGATAACAGACTTGGTAGATTGACTAAACCCACTGGAGATTGAAGTTGTTAAGAAGTGTACTCTAGACATCCGATGACAAAATTAGGTGGAATGCCTAAACATGTTATAAAGTGAGCTAAAAAATATGGAAACCAGATGTGCAACACAATTTGTCAACAAACTTTTGGATTTAACTTAAGGTTTCATCCAACATATTAAGAACATGACATCCAACCTAATGTATATAATGGACACAATATATACGTTAGTGTATAGGTGTGCGATAAAATTCTGCACTCTCTTCCGCTAATGCATCAGAGAAAGCATGGTTCAAAGAACTATCCCTCATAATAAAAAATCCAAATATTCAACAATAATTTTGAAATTTTAGTATTTATTGATCTATAAATTATTAACATGATCCTATTATAGTAAACAAACTTTAATTGAGGTTAACATTACCGGACTAGTCGAGAAAGATATGAAAAAAATGTACATGTCACATCTATACACTTTAGTTCCAAAGCTTTTCGAATGAGTAATCAATCGTATTGAACGACATAACGCTAATAGCATTTCTCATTATAAAACCACGTAAATCTGTATAGTTGACTAACAATATAACACAAAGAACATTTTTTTAAGATTGAATATCATAATCTATAATGTAATAGTAACTTGCTAAAATTTGAAACACTAATGTATATCTGGCTAACAACATAACGCAAGGACTAATCGAAAAATAACTATATTAAACTATGTAAATCTTGAACTTGTATAAGCATAAACTACCTGTTTTGAATAAGCTACAACACAGAGAGATATAGAGTGATAAAACTTCGTAGGTACCTTAAAGATTTGCAATTATTTCAAAAAAAAAACATTAGATTTTCCAAAAAATCAAACATAGAAGAAATAATTAATATATTAAATTTACTTACAAATCTGTAAATTTGCAATCGTACGATTTCATTTGGGTTCATCATTTTTCTATGATGAATAAATAAATAAATAATAAATTATCAAATATATTAAGGTATAAAAAGAGAAATCAAATATTACCTTGTGTTGATTATATGTACCGATGGACAACTTAGTTATCTCAATGATGGTAAAATCCGAAACATAAAAAAAATACCGAATATAAATGTTGTATTCTTTAAAAAATAAATAGATTGGAGAGCCTAGATTTCTTTTAAGATGATAGAGGGAGGGGAGTGAGGATAAAATTAAGAACAAGAGTACTAGATATTGGCGGATAGATTTTGAGAGAGTTATATATATATTTTATGTTAAAGAACCGGGTCTTGGGGATGAACCCGGGAATTAACTTCTTATTTTTCACCCAAAGGCTAAATCTTTGATCTAGTTTTTTTAAATTTAATGCGGATTATTAATTAAATTCTAGGCGGGTTAAAAATATCTAGTTTTTGAATGGTCTTTGCTCAACCCTAGTTTTGGGTATTATCCAACATTACTCTTATCTAAGTGTGTTAAAAAAATATTAAAATTGTCACCTACCTTCCTGCAAACAATTCATTATACGCACCCTTTGTATCTCACTATATACATACTGGTAAACATGAAACCTTACTCAATATTCCATTATACTCAATTTAGGATTTAGATTTGTTTTCATTTCTTGCTTAAGGTTTTGAAAAGATGGAGGATAGCAGAAGAAGAGAGAGTGGGTTTGTTATTGGATTTGAAGATTGGAGAAGATTAGGTTTCATCAAGCCAAATAATAGTGGTGACGGCAGCGGTAACGTCTTTGTTCACTTTTCTGATATCAGAACCCATAAAAGTGAACAAAAAGTGAACTACGTCATCACCACTATTATTTGGCTTGATGAAACAAAATTTTCTCCAATCTTCAAATCCAATGACAAACCCACTCTCTCTTCTTCTGCTATCCTCCATCTTTTCAAAACCTTAAGCAAGAAATGAAAACAAATCTAAATCCTAAATTGAGTATTGAGTAAGGTTTCCTGTTGACAATTATGTATATATAGTGAGAGACAGATTGTTCATAATGAATTGTTTGCAGGCACGGTAGGTGACAATTTTAATATTTTTTAACACACTTAGTTAAGAGTAATGTTGTATAATACCCAAAACTAGGCTAACCATTCAAAAATCCAACCCGGTCTTGTTTAACCATAAATAATTTTTTATAAAAATGAAAAATTATAAAAACTACCTTTTTTTTTCAAATTTTAAACAAACCATATTGTAATTTCTATTTGCATGACTATTTGTAAATTGTAAACATTTTGTTTTCCGAAAATTGTTACACGCATATGTAATTTGTAAGATCTATATTGCAACTTGCATAATTTTAAAAAAAGAAAAAAAACTAATACAACTTACAATTTAATGATTGTCTGCCACAAAAATATTTGTGGCTTAAAAAAAATTACTACATACAACAAAAATAAATTTTCCACTATCTAATGCAAAATTTGAAATTATAATTTAAATCGTTAACAAATTATAAAATTTATATATTTATTATACTTAATCATATAATATAAACTCAATTAAATATTTTATTTTTAAAATTGAAATTACTTTAACCTTGAAGATAAGATGAATCCTGTAATATTTGAAATATACCATGTTAAAATATAGGTATACTATTTTTTGTTTATAATGATAATGATGATAGATCTTGTAAATTAACAAAAAACAAACAAATTATATTAAAAATTGTAAAAAGTTTTTTTTTCACATTGAAAGGTTCTTGTGCAGTCGCCCTTGTTGCACTTGACAGGGCTATCATCTATTTATTCAAAACCCTAAGTAAGAAGTAAAAAGAAATCAAGTATTTGTAACCTGAAAAAAAATTACTATAGACAACAAAAATAAATTTTCACCATCTAATGCAAAATTTATAATTATAATTTAAATAGTTAATAAATTATACAATTAATAAATTTATTATAATTAATCATATAATATAAACTAAATTAAATAGAGTTTTTTAAAATTGAAATTACCTGAACTTTGAAGATATGATGAATCGTGTAATATTTGAAATATAGGTATACTATTTTTTGTTTATAATGATAATGATGATAGATCTAGTAAAATAAGGAGAAAACGAACAATTTATATTAAGAATTGGAAAAGATTTTGTTTTACATTGAAATGGTCCTGTACAAACCGACGGCTATGTCTACTATCCTACATTGTTTCAAAAACCTAAGCAAGAAATAAAAACAAATCGAAACCCTAGATTGAGTATTGACTAACGTTTCATGTTTACTATTATGTATATATAGTGATAGACAGAGTGTGTATAAATAGATTGTTTGTGGACAGGGTAGGTGAATTGACTGTTTAAAGAATAGTTAAAGTGCCCTTGAGCCCACAGTGTTTTTTTTTCAAAAACATTATTTCTAAAATAAAAATTTAAATATTTTTTATGACACTTAGCTAAGAGGAATGTTGGATAATACCCAAAACTAAGGCCGAGTAATGACCCATCAAAAATCAAACCTGGTCTTGTCTAACCCTAAAAATTTTCAACCCACCTAGAATTTAATTAATAATCCGGACTAAAATTCAAAAAAACTAGCCCAAAGATTTGGCCTTCGGGTAAAAAAGAAGAAGTTAATTCTCGGGTTCTACCCGAGACCCTCTATAACTATATATATAAAAACTCTCCCAAAATCTATCGTTGAATAACTAATTACTCTTGTTCTTAATTTTATCCTCATTCCTCTCTCCTCTCTCATCTTAAAAGAAATATAACCTCTCCAATCTATTTATTTTTTAAAGAATACAATATTTCTATTATGTCTTTTTTTTTATGTTTGGGATTTCACTATTATGGAGATAACTAAGTTGTCCATCAGTGCATATAACCAACACAAGGTACTATTTGATTTCTCTATTTATACCTTACTATATTTGATAATTTATTATCTATTTTTTTATTCATTATAGTTAAGTGAAAGCTTATTAGTTGCAGATTTACAAATTTATAAATTTGTTAGGAAATTTATTATATTGATTATTGTTTCTAACTTCGAGTTTTTGGAAAATTTAATATTTTTTTGGATTAATTGCAGATATTTAAGGTACCTACGAAGGTTTGATCACTCTATATCTCTTTATGCAGAATGTAGCTTAGTCAAATCAGGTAGTTTATGCCAATACAAGTTCAAGATTTAAATAGTTTAATATACTTAATTTTTTTATTGGTCCTTGTGTTATATTGTTAGCTAGATATACCTTAGTGTTTCAAATGGTAGCAAATTACTATGGCATTATAGACTATGCTATTCAATCTTTAAAAATATACTCCGTGTTATATTGTTAGCTAACTAAGCAGTTTTACGTGGTTTAATAATGAGAAATGCTATTAGTGTTATGTTGTTAAACTGATTGACTGCTTATTCGAAAACCTTTGGAATTAAAGTGTATAAATGTGACTTGTACACTTTTCTCATATCATATTAGTCTAGGTAATGTTAACCTCAATTAAAGTTGGTTTACTATTATAAAATCATGTTAACAATTTACATATCAACATATACTAAAATTTCAAAACTATTGTTGAATATTTGGTTTTTGTATCAGGAGGATAGTTTTTTTGAACCAAGCTTTCTCTAATGCATTAGCGGAAGAGAGTGCACAATTTTGTCGCACACCTATACACTAACGCATATATTGTGTCCTTTATATACATTAGGTCTAAGTCTTTGGATGTCATTTCTTAGTATGTTGGATGAAACTTTAAGTTAAATCCAAAAGTTTGATGATAAATTGTGTCGCGCATCCGGTTTCCATCTTTTTAGCTCACGCTTCAACATGTTTAGGCATTCCACTTAGTTTTGTCTTCAGAGATCTAGACTATACCTCTTCACAACTTTAATCTCCAATGTGTTTAGTCATTCTGCCTAGTCTGTTATCGGAGGTCTGGTCTTCAAATATTTACAAAGTGAGAGGTGTATAGTTCTGGCTAAAGAAAAAGGGAAAGAACCAATTACAAATGATCACGGTTCTTCCTAAACTCCACGAAGAGGTATGTATTGGTTTTAAACCAGTCCCCTAGTGTGGGTCGTGCCACTGATGAATAGAATTACAAGAGTAGAAAAGTTGCAGCACAACAACATCATGAACCAGTTGAACCTAATGCGAGATTTTGAGCGCATCATTGTGAAAATCGGGGAGGAAATTACCGAGACCTATTTTGACGCATTTTTGAGGAAATGTGATATGGCTGCGTAATGTCTCCTAAACCCTTTCCTTAAAATCTTATATTTGTTTAGTGTATATTGGTAATTTTATTTATTTTTTGAGTCTTTTTCGAGTTTTACAGACACTACTCAGTTGTGTGTTGGGATGGGGTATTCACTTTTCCTCATTTACCGTTTTGTTATTAATTTCTTAAAAAAACCATAGATTTTTTAAAAGTGTTCGTATAACGAATAGATGTAGAATGTAGTGAATTTTCCTTTTTTTAGCTTGGATTTAGCAAGTTAATGATAGGGAATTGTGTGTTTTGAAAGATTTCGCAAAATGTGTAACGTATATACATGAATAAATTTAATAACGAATAAATAGGATTAATCAACAATTCGTAGAAGTTAACTTCAAATATAGGAAACCTTGAGCGAGTATAAGTCACTTAGCTTACGAACTAAAACTGAGAAAATAACAACCTCTAGTAGTTAAGAAAATGATTAAGGCATTTATTTGATGAGTTACTTGAATCTTTAAGTTTGCTCGCCCATGTTTATTAAATTATCATCCACCATAGGCCCTTTTTATCTTTTAGCCTACTTTTTTGACACATTATAAGCTATACGCCTAAGATTATAGGACTTTCCCATATGACAACCCTATAATAGTACTAGTAGAGCTTGAGTTTGGGATGGTGGGACCATATTATAGGAACATTGGGTGGCGATTTTATGAGCGTTTAGTTGTGTTCTATTGCTGAAATATTTTTATTGTAATGCTTTGTGGGGTCTTGAAAAAAAAGAGGAAAAAAATAAGTGGTATGACATCTCACCTCAGAAAGAGTTTCATTACCATCTTAATATATGTATATATATATATATATATAATGAAAAATAAATGAAAAGAACCGACAATGTGTAAATTTTTGTAAATCATCAAGTAGTGCTACTAGGTATTTGGGGATGCTATGATTACAGTATCGACATTGGGTTAAGTTAGGTAATTCTCAAGAGTAACTCAAGCTCTATGGAGATTCGCTGATGGTTAGTGAGTAGAGATTCAAAAGATTACTTTACATATTCCAAATATATGTATCATATCATTCCTAAGCCTACGCTATAACTAAAAAGGCCTTAGGATTTCTAGCTATTTGGATGAGTAACGATTGAACGATTAAGGAATAACTAAGCGTACCATTAGACATAAGGGAGGACCTATGAATTCCCTATACTCTCCATATAAACTTCCATACCCCATTTACTAAGCCTATCTTATGTACTCAATCTATTTTGAAAAATCTACGAAGCACAAAATTAGTGTTTAGGAATGCTCCACTTATGCCAAACAACACAAAACCCTTTAGTATTCAAATTAGGACCTCTAAACTTATTCATAATTTTAGAGGTCTTAAAACCTTTGTCACCCCATTTTATGATATCATCCTTATCATTAAGCACCATGTCTTTCACCTCTTCAAAAATATTCTTAAGATTGTGAGGGAACCTATATCTATTATTAGTATATTACTTAGCCACCTTCCTATTAATGTTGTAGTTACCCAATGAAATAGCATCATCTTGATTACAAATATCTTGTACACTCTATCCTTTAATCCACTTATTAGTAAGCATAAAGGTCTTCTTACCATTACCCACAATGTCTTCAATTTAATTAAAAGCAATGTACCTCACATTAAGAATTGATCTCCATGTCCAAGGCATTTTGCTATCATAAGATATGCTCCAAATACTTTTGTTCCTAAGCCAATTAGAGTAGACCCACTCAGACCATATATTGTCCTTATTACCATACACTCTCCAAAAAGCCTTGAGAATGGCATCTTGATTGATCAGTAGGAGGTTCGGAATACCAAGACATCCATTCTCCTTGCTTTGACAACGATCCTCCCATGAAACGTTGGCACCATGATAGTCATTTATGTTTCCTTTCAATAAAAACCTACTCAAAAGGGAATCAATCTTGTTAATAACACCCATAGGGAGAAATAGTACCTTACACCATTATCTAGCCTTGCTTTGAAGAACACTTTTTATAAGGAGGAGTTTTCTTGCAAAAGTAATAAATCTATGCATCCAACTCTCAACACTACTTACTATGTTATGTATAAGTGCATTCCATATCAAACTATTAGGTCCCTTAGTGGTTAAGGGGGCACCAAGGTACCTAACAGGCAGTTTCCCTTCCTTTACATTGAGAATACAACTAAGATCTTTATGAAGAAGCTTGTTACCTCCTCCCATATAAAGTTCACTCTTTTTTGGATTGATTTTAAGACCAGAAAGTCTTGAGAATAAGTCAAGTCCCTGCTTTAGTCTAGTAGTAGAAAGCTTATCGCCATTGAAGAAGATTAAGCAATCATCAACAAAGATTAAATGACTTAACTTCATTCTGGAACAGTTAGGATGAAAAGTGAAACTCTTGTGTTGAGTTACCTTATCAAGAAAATTTGTGAAAACTTGTATACATATGACAAATAGGTAAGGAGATAGGGGATCTCCTTGCCTCAAACTCCTCACTCCTTTGAAGAAACAACTAACACTTCCATTAATACAAAGTGAGAACATTGGTGTAGAGATACACATGTTAATCCAAGTGATGAATCTTTCATGAAATCCCATTATATGAAGCAGATTGAGAAGATAGTTCTTGTTTATAGTTTCAAATGCTTTTTTTAGATCAAGGCTAAGTGTCATCTATCAGTCATATCTTTTCTATCATAACCAGCTACCACACTTTGGGCTACCAAGATATTATCTGCTATACTTCTTTCACCAATAAAAGAAGATTGGTTCTTTGAAATGAGACTCGCAAGACACTTCTTCATTCTATGGGCAATGATTTTTGATATAGCTTTGTAGAGAATGTTGCAACAAGCAATAGGTCTAAAGCTCTTAACAGATGTTAGATTCTTCACTCACGTATAAGAACAAGGCTTGTTACATTGATTTGTTTTAGGATCTGGCCATGTTTGAAGATTTTCTTGATAGCCTTGCATATATCATCTCCCATAATTCCTCAAGCTCTTTTAAAGAAAGCACTAGTAAATCCATCAAGACCATAAGACTTTGAGTTATTAATAGAGAAAATAGCATCTTTGACTACCTTGTTTGTGACATCACTTATCATGTCTTTATCATCTTTGTGATCAATATACTTATCAATGATTCTTCTTAAACAATCTGATGAAATACCTTCTTCTTGTGCATCTTTTGTACCAATTAAGCTTTTGTAGTAGCTTATGAATTCCCCCTGAATAACATCATCATCTACCACTATGCTTCCATTATTATTAACAATTGATGAAACTCGGTTGTGAGTGATCCTTGCTTTTATCCTTGCACTATTACAGTCACTCTTATGTGTCTAGGTAAACATTGATTGTTGTTTAAGAATATATCTTTGAATGGTAAGGACATGAATGAGCTTATCTATGAGTTCTCTTTCAAGATCAAGCTCAGTTGTATCTCCATTCATAATTTTGAGTTTGATTCTTTCAAGTTCATCTTGGGCTTCACAATCTCCTCTATTGAATGATGAAAATACTTTATGTTGAAGGTTTTTAAAGCCTTCTTAATCTCATTAAGTTTATTTACTACCTAAAACATAAGACTACCTTCAAAATTAGTATTCCAAGCTTTATCAATCACAGGAAGGAATTGATCATGTGTAGTCCAGATTTTAAAGAATTTAAAAGACAATGGTTTATTTTTAGTACTTCCCTAAATAGTGAGAATAAGATTTGAATGATCAGAAATTCCGGAAGATCCACATATAAGTGAGAGTTGTATATAGTGAACCAAGCATCATTAATAAAGATCTTATTGATTTTGCTTGATATTAACCCCTCTGTTCTCCTATTAGTCCAAGTGTAAAAAGACCTCTGACTAGGATGTTCTACCATACCATTGTCTTTAATACACTCTTCAAAATCTTCAGAGCTCTTGTGTAAACTAGTACAACCCATTCTTTCCTCAACCTTAATGATTTCATTAAAGTCACCACACCAAATACAAGGAGTGGCATCAATTGTAATTATCCAATCAGTGAGAGTATTCCATAGATCAAGTCTTTTGTCATTATAATTTTCTACATAAATCATTATACAATTGAATAATATTTTATTATGTATATCATGTACCTCAAGGAGCATAGCCTGGCTAGGAGAATCAAGGCAATTAACACCAGTAGGGTTCTTATTCAAGTTAATACATATCCTGCCTCTTTCATCTTTGTCATGATTGGTAATAGATCCCCAATTAGTAAGGTAAGTAGTGCTAAATTTTTTATAATTTTTGATAGTCATTTTAGTTTTTAAAAACCAACAACATCAAATTTTTTATATTGAATAACATGAACAATTTATTTTTGTTTGAGACTCATATTTAAGCCTGTAACATTCCAAGAGCTAATAATCATTACTATCAGGATGTTTACCTTCCCTATGGGTACTTCACATAAAAAATTTAAAGCATCTTTAAGGTTTTTTTTCCAACCGAATTAACCAACAAGATTATTTTACATTATTACAAAGCTTACTAAGATATAAATCCGATGCAATAAGAGACCTATCCATCCAATCAGAAATATCAATATTTTTCCTTGTGCATTTAGCCAGCGCATCCACCGTGCTATTATATTTCCTCGGAACATGATAAATCTTCCACCGATACTCTTGACCTAACCATTTCCTAACTTCCGCCAGGATCGGTTTAAGACTCCAATGAAGTCCAGTCTTACTTAAAACTCCTTGAACTAAATCAATTTAAGGTTTTCATTATCAATATTTAAGGTTTTCATTACCCCTATTGAAAGCACCAAATGAATTACTCAAGCTACCAACAAATAGACTGGAATATTGATTACTATTCGTTTGGGTTGCATGAGATTTTCCTCTATCCTTTGAACTAGTACTTGCCACACATTTTGTTGGATTTTTTGTTGTGTTATTAGGTCTAGGACTATGAACTTTATTGTCTTTCTTTTTCTTCTACACAACTCTCCATTCTTCATTCTTCTCATGAGCTTTAGGTTGGGGCTGAATGTTATGTTTATCTTTGATAATTTCCTTCCTAATTTTGTCACATTTAGCCATATTATGCCAAAGAACCTTACAGTTTGAACATGTTGGAGAGAGCCACTCATAGTACACATCAACCTCATGCATTCCATCCTCATGAAGATCAATTTTAACTTTCTTGACAAGCTCTTTAGTCATATCTACATCAACAAAATCTCTAGCAAAACTCAGTCTGTTTCTTGATTTTGTTATAGGGTCAACTTGAATTGGTATTCTGAGAGCACTACATATTTTACTTAGGCCATCATTTGTCCACAATTGTAGAGGAACCCTCCTTAGTTTTGCCCAAACAGAGAATTTAGACATGTTCAATTTCTCAAACTTCAAATTTGATTCCCACTTTCTTAATATCACGATTCTTCCACCAACATGCCACACTTGTTCGAGTATTTTGTTGCACTCTTACTCATTCCGAAATTTGAAGAGATAAACATCCATGTCAGTAGATTTTATCTCAATAGGACCACTATTCTTTCATTGAGCATTAACCATACTACTGACCATGTGATAGGCAGGAGCTTCACCAAAAAATTGAGCAACTAAGAAATTGTTCCATACTTGCACTCATTCCTTGACAATATTTCTTGGAGGTTTCACTATGAATTCTTCATCAACAAGTCCAAAAGGGAAAAATTACAGTTAAAGATCCTGATCAACATTCTTGTTAAACAATTCAGTCCACACACCTTTTGTTGCATTACTTTTTTCAGCTTCATTTTCCTTAATTTTCTTATGTAGAGCATTAGCCTCTCCCAAGAGAACACTTTTATTAGTTAGAGCAGTTTCTTCTGTCCCATCAATGGAGTTACTCTCTTTGTGTCCTATATCAATACTTGATCTCTTGAGAACCCTCATAGACTCACCCTCAGATATTTATGTGTATTAGTATTTATTAAAGGTAGTAGGAGAGGAAAGTTTAACATTTTGTTGTGTAGGTAGGTACATCTATGAGGTTGGGGTGAAAGAGCATGGATAATTGTGCTTACATCGCTTTGTGTGGTACATCGCAAGTGAATCGCGTCGCACCCTGCATCACCAGGCCGTCACGATGATCACACGATGCTTTAGTTCGGCAAATAGTTCAAGGTTTGTACGGCGCACCTCACCATAATCAAGGCATACTGTGCACAAAAAAGGATTGTGGGGCACGATTTACGACACAATAAAAGACGGTAAGGCCAAGCTAAAAAAGGTCATACATAATTTAAGCACTCGCGTGATACGCCGTACAATATTGACATACGAATTCGTGACTCAGCGTCACGAAGATAGTTGTAGCATGAAAGAGTTGTGCTGAAGCGCAAGAAGGCGATTCACACAAAGATAAAGGAAACCCTATGGTTTCTTACAACCTAAACCCTCTTTTCTTGCCTCCTTTGTTACACTAGTACAAAATTCCTCCTCCAAACTATATTGAAACACCTTCAAACTTCGAGAAAATATTTAAAAACACACCAAAATACCACTAAAATTTTCACCCATCATCCATAAATACATCATCTTCACTCAATCCATTCTAGAACAACACGAATCACCACATATTATCAAGTCTTAAAAATTTCTTCTCTCTTCCTTCATATTACACCATCAAAGAAATCTTTTATTCTTCCTTCATTATTAAAATAAAGGAAGAATAAAAACCGTAAAATTAAAAAAAGTTAGTATAAGGAATAGATGTAGGATGTAGTAAATGTTCTTTTTTTATCATAGTGTTAATAAGTTAATGATAGGGAATAGTGTGTGTAATTAGCAATGTGTAGAAGTTATGTTCAAACATAGGAAACCTTGAGATGTGTGTAGATCGTTAGGTCTGAACAAGTATATAACCCGCTTAGCTTAAGAACTAAAAGTGAGAAAGTAACAAACCCTAGTAGTTAGGAAAATGATTAAGATATTTCTTTGATGAGTCACTTGAATCTTCCAATTTGCTCGCCCATGTTTATTAAATTATCATCTACCTTAGCCCATTTTTATCCTTTAGCTAGCTTTTTCTGTCATGCTATAAGCCATACCCCGTAGATTATAGGACTTTCTCATATGACAACCCTAAGACAAGCGGTCTTTAGAGCTTGACTTTTGGATGGTGGGACCATATTATGGGAACATTTGGTGGAGATTTTATGAGCTTTTATTAGTGACATATTAATGAAATATTTGTATTGTAACGCTTTGCCGGGTCTTGAAAAAAAATGGTATGACATCTCACCTCAAAAAGAGCATCATTACCAGCTTACAATATAGATTTATATAAAATATATAAAAATAAATATCATATAAATAAAAATAATATAAAAGAACCAGCAACGTGAAATTTTTTGTAAATCATCAAGGTGTGCTATTGGGTATTTGGGGATGCTAAGATTATAGTATGGACATTGGGTTATGTTAGGTATTTCTCGAGAGTAACTCAAGCTCTATAGTGAGTTGAGAGTAAAAAACTCACTTTACCTAATCCAAATATATGTATCACACCTTCCTTAAGCCTACTCTATAACCGGAAAGACCTTAGGATTTCTAGCTATTTGGATGAGTAACGATTGAACGATTAGGGAATAAATAAGTGGACCATTAGACACTAGGGAGGACCTATGAATAACATATAGTCTCTATATCAACCAAATTGAGAACCACTCCTTCTTACATTGCAAAGTTAATCTGATTAGAATCTGTTACATGTTTATTTTTTGTGTATTACGTGTATTTGTGTATTATTTCTTGGACACCATTATATGAGAATTATTATGATAGTTTCTTTTGGTCCATTCATTATCTTTCTATTTTCTGCCTCTTGTTTTTTTATATATTAATTTACTCACAAGGTATATTTTTTAGGGTTTACGGGACCTAAGTGAGTGATTTTTATATCTTACTTTTTTACAATCTTTAAGACATTATGCTATTTATAAATATTTTGTGCATTAATTATGTGTTAAGTGTGTATACGTTAGGTACATTATTGACACTAGAGTTCAAGGAGATGAATAGAAGTCAAGAATTGAATTTCGAACCAAAGCAAAGGCGTAAAGAGTGATAAGTTGTTTTGCATATCATCCATCAAACCATGCCCCTCTATTTTCCTAAATAAAATGGGATTGCTGAACGCAAGGACCGAAAATTGAAGGAAATGATGAATGCATTTCTGATTAACTTAGGTTTACCACATAATTTGAGGGGAGAGGCGTTGCTCACCGCAAACCACATACTCAAAAAGGTACCATAAAATAAGGTAGATAAAACTCCTTACGAATTTTGGAAAGAGAAACCACCTTCCTTCAAATACTTAAAAGTGTGGGGATGATTGGAAAATGTAACAATCCTTGCTCCCAAAATGGTCACTATTGGACCAAAGACAATTGATTGCATCTTTATTGGATATGCTCACAACAGTGTCGTATATAGATTCCTAGTACACAAATCTTGTCATGTTGAAATTCACGTAAATACAGTGATTATATCAAGAAATGTACATTTCTTTTAAACAACTTTGCATACAAGACCGAACCAGAACCTGTTCCTTAAAAAGAATACATGATGAAATACAAGAAGAGCAAGATCAAGAATCATTCCCAGATAAAGAAGAACCAATAAGTAGTACACAGATGAGAACCTCTACTTCTTGTTACTGTGACTTTCTATCTTACATGCTAAATGACGAACCTCGAACATTCAAGGAGGCTATGTCAAACCCTGACGCTCCTTACTTAAAGAAGCGGTAAATAGCGAGATAGATTCCATTATGCAAAATCATGCATGGGAACTAGTGGATTTCCCTCTTGATAATAAACCACTCCAATGAAAATCAATATTCAATAAGAAACTAAGGACTGATGGGTCTATTGAAAAATACAAGGCTCGCCTTGTTTTAAAAGGTTATAGTAAAAAGGAAGGACTTGACTATTTTGATATCTATTCTTCCGTCACGAGAATAACATCTATCTGAATGGTAATTGATCTTGCTTCAATATACAAGTTCGAAATTCATCAAATGGATGTAACAACAACTTTCCTAAATGGACAAAACTGAATGAAGAGATATACATGGAACATCTTGAGGGTTAAGTAGTTCCAAGTAAGGAGAAGCAATTATGTAAGCTTGTTATATCCTTATATCGTTTAAAGCAGGCACCGAAGCAATGGTATGACAAATTTGATAGATTCATGATCTCAAATGGTTTCAAGATCAACGAATGTGACATATGTGTTTATGTAAAAATGAAATGACACAGGATAAGTCACTGTCTATTTATATGTGTATGATATGTTAATCACTGGAAGTAACAATGATGTGATTACATTCACCAAAAGGATGCTTTCAAGTAAGTTTGATAGGAAATATCTAGGCCTTGCGGGTGTTATTTTGGGTATCAAGATTCTCCAAACATCTGATGGTATTATACTATCTCAGTCACACTATATTGAGAGAGTATTAAACAAAGTTAGTAGTGGCAACAAAAATATCTCCAAGACACGTGGTGATGTAAATTTACATCTTGCTAAGAACACTAGTGATACAATCAACCATTTTGAGTACTCTCGGGTTATTGGGAGTCTTATTTTCCTAACAAACTACACTAGACCAGATATAACACATGCAGTAAGCAAGTTAAGTAGGTTTACACATAATCTAGGGAAAAACCATTGGATTGCTATTCTGAGAGTTCTAAGGTATCTCAGATACACTATGAACAAAAGGTTGTTGTACATATGTATCCAGATGTCCTAGAAGGATACAGTGATGCAAACTGGATATTAGACTCCACTGACTCAAAATCCACTAGTTGATTCGTCTACATGTTAGGTGGAGAAGTCGTGTCTTGGAAATTCGCTAAGCCAATATACCTAGCCAGATCCACTATAGAATATGAGTTTATACCTTTATACAAGGTTGTTGAGGAAGCCGAGTGGCTTCAGCATTTCTTAGAGGATATTTCTAATTGGCCAAAGCCTGTGCCAGCTATCTCCATATATTGCGATAGTCAGAGTGTCATTGGTAGGGCACTAAACAAGATGTATAACGGTAAGTATAGACACATACGTCGTAGACAGAATAATGCTTGACAACTACTTTCGAATGGATTTAACATAATTGATTATGTTATATAAAAGGATAACATAGCAGATCCACTGACCGAAAGTCTACAAAGAGAATAAGTATGAGTATTGTCAAGGGGAATGGGTCTTAAGCCTATGAAAGATGATTTTGCATGATGGGAATCGTACCTAGCATATTATAGATCCCACAATCTAGGTTCAAATTGAAAACATAATCATAAAACTGCAACTCCGTGCGACACACTATGGGGATACCTCCCCAAACCATTCTTAGGACAAAATTGAATAGTGCACTCTATAAAAGTGAAGGAGAAGTTAATGATTTAATGGTTCTTGTATCTTCAATAATATAAGATAGAGTAATGCAGAATACTCTGTACAAGAGACCACCTATATGAAAAACATGGGTAGGGCCGCCTATGAGAATTTTTTTTAGGAAAAATTCTTCGACAGTTATTCATGAATACTAGGAGTTGTCTATGTCCTAAAATGGACATAACCTTGAGAACCTAATAATGTTTGGAAGGATAATATGTACGTTCAGTTGACTTGGTTTATACAAAAGCTGAACAGTTCAAACATTACGTTCACATATTAGCAAGTAAATTCGATAGCTCTTACTAGAGAAGGTTCAAGGCGAAAAATTACCTTTCTCGATATAGTATTCTTCCACGCTTCGCTCTCACTCTCTCTCCTATTTAGTATTCTCTTGCATATATTTTTAGGGTGGTCAGTCAATTTCCATTCATGTGGGGACTGTTGGTCAAATGTGATTTTTCTCATGTGTTGACTGGATTGATGATGACTTGATTAATAAGTTTATCTAATTGTAAAGACTAACGTAATATATTCAATTAGTTAAAAATTATTTAAAATTGAATGAGAAATCAAGTCATTGTATTTTGGAGGAAAAAATGAATAAACAAATCAACAATTTTTATTTATTTATATGTTTATATATAATAAAGGTGAAAGAAAAAAAATTAATTTTTTACTTTTCGGCCAAGCCAATAGTTTTTTTTTTCATATACAAGTCTTAGTATTAACATTTGGTCTGGTACAACACTAATTTTATAATAAATACTCAGTATGCATTACTATTGGGTCAAACCCAATAGTTATGTCTTTTATTATCTATTGGATATTTTATTTAAAAGACACAAATCCAAATTTAAAGTCACAACCCTGTATAATGAATGTCTAGTCACCTATCCAATTTTTATAAATAGTTTACAAACTCAAACATTTTCTTCATTCATTTTTAAAAGAATTTAGCATAAAAAAGTCATAAGAGAGTGATAGAAAGAAATAACTTTATTAAGTTCATTGAAATTCTAATGAATTCAAACGTAAGACACTAGTACACGTGGCCTAAATACCTTAAAGACATCATATCCAATTTGAGTTTCGAAAAGTAAGTCATTTATAGATTTACATTTTATTTTATTGTTTTACTGGTTTATACAAATAAAACACACCAATAGTGACTTGTGTTGCAATGGACTCAAAAAAAACTTGGGAACCTTGCCCACGAAGCACTCCACCCAATATATGGACACAAGGTGCAATTAAGAGATATATTACATAACATTTCAATTTATTTAAGTGCAATAAAACTTTTCCCTGCAAACAAAATAAATGGTATTGTTGTCCCTTTTTAATTAATTATGGTATGCACGGGGTTAAAAAGAAATTTGCAACGAAGTAATTAATTTCCATTTAAGTATTTGTTCCCAAATATTTATGATTTTATCAACAAAGTAGCTATATAATCCCAACATTTTGTAGTAATTATTAATTTTTTTTGCGCGATCTTTTCCATATCTCTAAGAATAATCCACTACTGTTGTAATGACAAATTGAAAAATACTATTCCATCACAAGTTTTTTACCAATTAATTCATACACTAACATAACAATTAGAAACATTGGACTAGATCTTTGAACATAAATTGAAACTTTACATGCTCAATATGTAGAGCATGAGGCTTCAAATTTTCTTATTAACAATATTTTACAAACTCTTATACCAGTTTATTACAATAAATCTTGGTCAGCTATCTTCAATGCTTGTGGCATAATTTCAACTTTTTATGGTTACTGTAGAAAGTGTAGAAAGAATCGGAGATATACTCCTTCTGTCAATATTTTTTTAGCTTTGTACAAAATACTAAGGAACCTAATTTTTTTTGTAAATGATCATTCAAGTCCTTCCATGAAGATTAAGATTCAAGGTGGATGGCCTTTAATTTTTTCGAAAACGATCAAGCACATATATCAATGTTTGATAACTTTTTAAGTAGCCACACTAGTGAACAAGCGATGTTTGATATATTTAGTTGATTCGTCTCTGGAAAAGATTCAAGCTTCTGCAATTTCTTGGAGAATTGTTCAGGCTTCCCCTTTGTACAAAATCATCGAGGTTGCATATCCTCGTAATCATTTCATAGAGGTTCATGTCATTACCACTAATTGTGCGTTTATAGTTTTTGATGTATTTGTAGTTCAATATTTATGAAGCAATACGTCTGTGATTATTATCTTAGAATTTAAGACTTAACTCTTTTTTCTCCCTTTGTTTTATGTTAGATGTTTCCTCTTTCATTTTGTATAAGCTTGAGGCTTTGAATTCATTCGTATGAAATATTTTTTTCTTTCATGTTTAATTTATTATCTTATTTCATGATTTCACAAGAGTTGTTGGCCTATTGTACTAACAAGAGTGAATTATTTTTGTCTTATTCAGTTCTCCTCAAACGACAATTCTCAAATAAACTGAAGTAAATTATGTTTGTAGTTTTCATAATTGTGACAACCTGTGATTTGGTAATTAATAGACTTTTTTATATTGTTACACCATTCTAATAAATTTACCCTCTTACCTTCATATATTTGGTAGGGTTGTCTTTATTTTGTATAAAACCATTAATAGGTTTCCACGTTTTAATTTTGTGTGGCCTTTCACAAATTCTTTGACGACGAAGTCTATAACCATCTCGTATGCTTAATTAGATGTAGAGGAACTGTGAAAAATTAGCCAAAATTTTATATTCGACTTTATAACTACGCTAGATTTTTAGTCTAGGTTGCCTTATGCCTTCTAAAATCTAACCATATGGTATGACTTGTTGTCTCATGTTGGTCATAATTGACATGGAAAAAATATAAAATATAATTTATAAAATTTTTTAACAGAGAATTGTTGAATCTTGTTCAAAACCCTAAACTCTAAATCCTAAAACTATTCGACTGTCAACTTTAGGGAGTCGCCTTCCTCCAAAGTCACCTCCATCGTCATCGTCAACCATATACCAGGTATTTGTTCATCCTCACTATTTCTTCTTCATGTGCACACACAAAACCCCCTTGCTTAATTATAGGTTTAGAGATTTAATTAGTAATATTAAAGTGAATAAAATAAAATAATTTGATTAGTTAACTTGTAATATTTTCCAAATTATTAATTTTTGTAGTTGATTTTTTTATGTTTAATTTTATAAAATTCCTTAATACACTATGAATGTAGTATATTGTAAATTATTGTTCCCAGAAAATTAATATGTATTAAAAGAAAAACATAAATATATTTGAATGTTGATGATAGATTCAAACTAATTATTTTGTATTAATTTCACATTTATTAAAAAGAAATATAACAGAATAGAGTTAATCAATTAATAATTATTTACTTGGGATTAATTACAAGTTTAAAAGAAACAGTTAACATTCATTTTTCTATATTTTTCATACTGGTTCATCAACACTAATTATGATTTAGTGTCTTGCTAAAAGAAGCTATAAAAAAATTTGTGATCATACAATTTCAGTCATAAATTAAAATCTCATTCTCATCTGTTAAAATTTTCTTCTTAGAAAATTAAGATTAGAATTTCTTAAATTTCTTTTATATTAGATGAATATGAATATATAATTGCATTTCACATTAAGAAATAAATGGCCTACCGTTCATAAATTATATGGAAAAGTTTTATATAAATAGTTTTTTAACTTCTTTATACTTCTCTATACTTCTTGATATTTTGTGATGGCTAATTTTGGTAAAATGCCAAATATCTCCCCTTAAATTGACAAAAGGTCAAAAAATAACATATTGTTTTAAAAAGAAAAAAATATAGCTTGTTATATATATTAGAATCATGTCACGAGAAGAAAAATTACAAGGGTATCTAACTCTTTTAGGCCTTTTGTAATACCATAAGGAGTATTTTTGGTATTTTACCGATTTATCGTTGAAAAATTTGCATTTCCTTATTGATTTGAGTTTATCTTCGAAAAACTCATTTTTGACTTCTGCTGGTTCTTTCTTGAAGTTTTATCTGCTGGTTCTTTCTTGAAGTTGTATCTGCCATGTTTGTTAAAGAATATTCAATTGGTGCTATCTACATAAAGGTATATTTTACTTTCATGCCTCTTTCTTATGGATATGCTATATTGATGCTCTTTGACTTGGATTTAAATCAGTGGCCCATTATCTCATTCAAACTAGACGTCAAAACACAACACAGGAGAGCCTGATGTTGAAAACAAACTAAAACAGACATTAAATGCGAATAAAGATTAAGTTCATAACTTAGAAATTGTTTTTTCCCATTTTTTTTTAAATTTGTGAGGATATAAGGTTTTGTTGTCAATGTTTGTGTTTTTTAATCTTACATTAGTTTTCTAATATGTAATAAACTATTTATATAATGAAAACTTTAAATATTATAGAACTCTGAACTCAAGTGACCATGTTCTTTTGATTTTTTGTAAAAGGTTCTCCATTTGTAAAATATCTCTAACTAAAGTGATATAAGCTATAACATTCCTATTGATTTAAGTAAACTAACACTTTTTCTTGCTATCACAAAAATTGAACCAATATTCCTTTTTATTCAAGTAAGTTATGAATTATTAACAAACTATGAACCTAGATCTTAAAATTTTATAGTATAATTATTCATATTTGGTGCAATTTTATCCATCTCTACAAACATAATTCAATAATGACTTAAAGACAAATTGAAATATTAAAATATTATATTCTAAATATGTAGAAACTGTGCTTAAAGTTTTTTGAAATTTACAATATGCTACGATGCTCCTTATAAGAATTATCTGTAATTTCAAAAATCACACATACAATTGATATATATATATATATATATATATATATATATATATATATATATATATATATATATATATATATATATATATATATATATATCATTACAACAATCAGACAACCAATATCGCAAGCAATTACCTTTTCAAGACCTTTGGCTCATGCATCATAAAAAAAGATCAAAAATAGGTAGGTGCGGATTTTTCAGTGTCGATTCAGGTAAACCTTGCAAGATTTTTTTTTCCGAAATTAAGAATAAGATGTGTTTATCATTCAAAGATTGGTTAGTTATACATGAAAAAGATTCAAACCTGTAAAACTGAACAACATGAAGTGTTCTGTTAAAAGTTTGTTGTATCAACAAATCTGAACTCAACACTGAACTTTATAGTCATGGTTTTATCGTGTGATAATGAAAACTTCAGTATATGAAGTCCAGGAGATACCTCATGGACTCCAATAGCAAGCCTTTACGAATTCCAACATATTGTATCACAATTACAAGTTGTATGCATGGTCAGACGTCTTGGATTATGGCCGAGTCCTTGTAACATATGATCTTCAAGGACCAAAACCAACTTAACTAATGCATATCTGCAATCTCAAACTACATCTCAATATGAAATACGAACCATAGATGGTTTAATTTTTGAAGAAAATTCTTATTGTTCGTCGATATTTTCAGGGAAACATGGCAATACTTGTGGACTGGGTTTTCAGTGCTTCGACATGAAGGGTGGGAACTCATTCACTTATAGTTTGATTTGGAGAATAAAGCTCTATTCTAAGATTCTAATAACTGTAAGCCTAATTGCATATACGTTTACATACAAAATAAGATGGAAATAATATCTTCTTTGAAAAGAATATAGTAAGAGCTACTCCTATGTAACACTCATCTAACCAATTATTTTTATATGTATTTACATATTATTAAACTTAGTCCTGGATTTTAATATCCTTTTCTCTTTATAAAATTTAATTTTGATGATCGAAATTGTATGTAGCCTATTATTCAAACGTCAGATAATATTTGTTGCAATTGTATAGTTATGGTCAATGGTAAAAAATGTACTTTCTCGAGAATGAGCCCTTACTATACAATGGTGGAGCCACATAACTAGGGAGTAACCTAGGATTTAACAAAAGTTTATAGTAAATCCTTTATTTCTTCTAAATATTTAAAATATAATTTCGTATTAATTTTAATTGATGATTGTATTTATTTGAGGGATTAACAATTGAATGATTACCACTAAGAAAAATATGTTCTATTGATTGTATTATATTTTTATTTAGAAAAAAACTACTTTGACTTTTGTTTCTAAACTCTTTTGCTTACTGAGATCTCTTGGCAAGTGCATAAAACTTTAATCATTAAAGAAATTATAAATCCTTTAAGTGTTTTATATAAGAAGTAACAAGACCCTATCCATATCCAGTTGAGTTAACTAGATTAAAATGATTGATATTTGTTTTCAAAACTATTGGTTCTTATCTGATCTGGGTTTATATATGATTTATATTCTCATAATATTGTACGACTTTTATAGTTGATGCATTTGAATTTAATTTGATTTATATAAGTTGTCAGCGTTACTTCTTTTTCAGTTGATGATTTATAGTATATGGGATTATGGTAATTGTTTATTAACATGGTATTTCAAATTCGTTGACATCTACTTTTTGTCAAATTTATGTTATCTACTCTTATAATTTAATGATTAGATCAAATGGAGTTTCTAATATGATATTAGCTTCGAATCTGATTTATGTAAATTTTTGAATCTGAGGATTATGGTGGGCTAGTTGTTGATTAAAATAGTGTCATATATGATGAGTACGAAACTTATAAAATGTATGGGGATGATTTTGGATTAAAATGATATTGATTTATTTTTTATACAATATATGTGGGTTGTTTTTTGTAAATCTTATGTTGAAGTTGATAAATTTATGAGAATGATTAAAATGTTTCGATTATGACTATAATAATACTAACTTTACTTTTTATTATCAGCGGTTTTGATCGGTTATTCTTACCGGGGTTTTTTGACATTTTATAGTTTTGGAATCTACAAAATTGTATTTTGGAATTCATAATCAAAAAACTTGTGTCATATATATTGAAATCATAACCTATTTTTTTATTTTAAATTAAAAAAAAAAGGTATATAATAGTATTAGTATTATTGGTCATATCATGAAATAAAAATATGATTTAAGCACATAAGAATTACCTATTATCTAAATCCTAATTTAACCAAATAAGAATTACATGTTATCCAAGTGACTTGTACTTTAGACCATAGTAGAATTTCATGTTATATTCACCCATGTGTTTGGTGGTTCTTTCCTATGAAATCTGATATTACGATAAAATGTTAATTGGTCAAGGGGGTTCTTATATATAAGCTATCGAACATAACAAGAATTCTTACACACAGAACACTAGAAAAATACTAGTCAAGTTTTAAAAATAAAACTATTACATAGTGATAATTTACATAATAAAGATACACATCTAGCCTCAAACAAGTTTTTATGCTCCTTAACTACTTTAGAATAGTTTGTGAGAATAATTGTGAATGTACTATCCTTTTGCTAGCTAACTTACATGCTTAAAAAAAGACTTCCACTATTAAATTACATCAAATTCTGTTAGCAATACTATATATACCATTATCATCTTGTGAAAACAACTTGTTGTTATGTCGGTAGATTCATAATTTTGAGGTATATTATGAATATATGTAGAAATATTTATCTTTACTTTCTAAGGTAACTTGGGTTGTCTAATGAGGGTCAAGATACTATGGTTATTCTGAGAGAGATTGTTATAAGTAGGGTGATTCAATATTATAAGTAACCTTCTTCGAAAGGTCTTCCATTATAAGCTTTGGGGAAAAAGTTTGTTGGGAAGTTTGAATGTTAAATAAGGTTCCAAATAGCAGTGTTCTTACTATCCTATTATTATTAGGATTGTGCTTTTTATTTCAAATATTTATTCACAAACACTTGATACCCTGATTTTGTCAAGAATTTTCCAATAGCTGTAATTAGTGAAACATCATTATGGCTAAAAAACAGTTGATCTTGAAGAAAAAGTTTCTTGTTCGCGATGGGAAGAGACTTTGAACCATATTCTCGTTCCAACTCAAAATTTCATCTAAGAGTTGCGTGACCCATCTAACTCTGTAAATTTTATTCTTTTAAATTTCTATTCAACTAAATAAACTTATATTTTTCACCTATCCCTTCGGATAAAAACCTATTTTATAACATCCTTACTTGGATCAAGCTTCTCAGGCCCGACGATCTACTGTTTTTCAATAAGGCAACAACTAAGAGTGAGAAATTTGTATTATATGTACCTCGTATAAGTTTGCTAATGGATCTAGATTATTGATATAATTTCACTCTTGACTGACAATCAAGGAAAAGTTCAATTTTTTGAAATCTCTAATTCGAATTCTGCTAATACATTTGGAGACCATGTCTTTCCTAACCAATGAATCTGTTTATAATAGTTGGATCCCACCAATTTTCTTTGAAATCGACTTTAGGAATAGTAAGATCGACATCACATACTTGGAATGCCTTGTAGAATTTTATTAAGTATTTTTTTTTCTAACAATATAGAACTCTACTGTATAGCTCAATTAGCTCAATGGGCCAGTGACACCCACAATTTTAAAAATTCTAGGGAATCTTAGTTTAACTTTTGAGCATAGCGGAAAACAAGGAAAGTGCTTGGCCTAGATGAGCTGGCCCATCCCATTGGTGATAATTGACAGGAAAAAAAATATAAAAAATAATTTATAATATTTTTAACCAGAGAATTGTTGAATCTTGTTCAAAACCTTAAACTCTAAATCCTAAAACTATTCGTAGTCAACTTCAGGGAGTCGCCGTCCTCCAAAGCCATCTCCATAGCCGGCTAGCCATACACAAGGTATTTGTTCATCCTCACCATTTTTTCTTCTTGTGTACACACAAAACCCCCTTGATTAATTATAAGTTTATAGTTTTAATTAGTAATATTAAAATGAATGAAAATCAATAATTTGATTAGTTAACTTGTAATATTTTGAGGATATTTTAAATTATTGTTTTCAGAAAATTAATATGCATTAAAAGAAAAACATAAATATATTTGAATATAGTTAATCGATTCAAACTAATTATTTTGTATTAATTTCACATTTACAATTAAAAAGACATATAACATAATAGAGTTAATCACTTAATGATTATTTACTTGGGATTAATTACATGTTTAAAAGAAACTATTAACATTCATTTTTCTATATTT
The DNA here is from genome assembly GCA_029959085.1 of Nemophila menziesii. NCBI lineage: Eukaryota > Viridiplantae > Streptophyta > Magnoliopsida > Boraginales > Hydrophyllaceae > Nemophila > Nemophila menziesii. Next base: position 3,305,090 of record JARWIR010000044.1, read on the forward strand.
TGCATACAGGTTCATCAATACAAATTATAATTTAGTGTCATGCCACAAGTAAAACCATCAACGGATAAAAGATAAAAGAAAAGATAAAAGATCTGTGATCATGCCATTTCAGTAAAAAATTAAAATATGCTTCTCATATGGTAAAATTTCTTCTTAGAAAATTAAGATTAGAATTTCTTCAATTTTTTTTTATTAGATAAATATGAATATATAATTCCATTTCACATTAAGAAATAAATGGCCTACAATTAATAAATTATATGGAAAAGTTTTATATAAATATTTATTTATCTTCTTTATACTTTTTGCTTGCTAATTTTTGTAAAAGGCCATATATCTCCCCTTAAATTGACAAAAAGTTAAAAAAAAAAATATAGTCTCTAATATATATTAGAAGCACGTCACGAGTATAAAAATTTCAAGGGTATCTAACCCTTTTAGACCTTTTGTCATACCATAAGGAGTATTGTTGGCATTTTACCGATTTATCGTTGGAAAGTTCGATTTTCCTTATCGATTTGAGTTTATCTTCAAAAAACTCATTTTTGACTTCTGGTGGTTCTTTCTTGTAGTTGTTTCTTAGATATTTTATATTTGGTGTGCAGATATAGAGAGAATCCAATAGAAGTTAAACGAGAATCTTGATTGTATCTGTCCTGTTTGTTGAAGAATATTCAACTTGTGCAATCTACATAAAGGTACATTTTACTTGCATGCCTATTTCTTAGGGTTATGCTATATTGATGCTCTTTACTTTTCAGGTTATGAAACTTGGATTTAAATCAGTGGCACATTATCTAATTTAAACTAGGCGTGAAACAAACATAGGAGAGTCTGGTGATGAAAGAAAACTAAAACAACATTAAATGCGAATTAGTTTTTAAAATTTGTAGGGATATAAGGTTTGTTGTCAATGTTTATGATTTTTTAATCTTATATTAGTTTTCTTATATGTAATAAACTAGTTATTTAATGAAAACTTCAAATATTATAGAACTCTGAATTCAAGTGACCATGTTCTAATTACTTTTCGAAAAAGGTTCTCCATTTATAATTTCTCTATCTAAAGTGATATAAGCTATAACATTCCTATTGATTTAAGTACAGTAACACGTTTTCTTGCTATCACAAAAATGGAACCAATATTAATTTTTATTCAAGTAAGTTAGGTATTATTAACAAACCAATTTGCAATCAAAGAAGTAATGTCCAATTATATAGTTGTTCACAAATAATAAATGGATTTATAACCTAGATCTTAACATTTTATAGTATAATTTTTCATATTTGGTGCAATGTTATCCATTTATACTTAAATAATTCAATAATGACTTAAAAACAAATTGAAATATTAAAATATTATATTCTAAATATGTAGAAACCGGGCTTAATGTTTTTTGAAATTTACAATATGTTACGATCTCCGTATAAGAATTATCTGTAACTACAATGATCAGACATACAATTGATATATATATAATTACAACAATCAGACAAGCAATATCACAAGCAATTACCTTTTCAAGACCCGTGGCTCATGCATCATAAAAAAATGATCAAAAATAGGTAGGTGTGAATTATTCAGTGTCAGGTAAACCTTGCAAGATATTTTTACCCGAAATTAAGAATAAGACTTGTTTATCATTCAAAGATTGGTTAGTTATACAAAAAAAGATTCAAACCCGTAAAACTGAACAAAGTGAAGTGTTCCATTAAAAGTTTGTTGTATCAACAAATCTGAACTCAACACTAAACTTTATAGTCATGGTTTTACATGCTCAATATGTAGAGCATGAGGCTTCAAATTTTCTAATTTACAATATTTTACAAACTCTTATACCAGTTTGTTACAATAAGTCTTGGTCAGCTACCTTCAATGCTTGTGTCATAGTTTCAACTTTTTATGGTTACTGTAGAAAGAATCGAAGATATACTCCTTCTGTCAATAATTTTTTAGCTTTGTACAAAATACCAAAGAACCTAAATTTTTTTGTAAATGATCGTTCAAGTCCTTCCATGAAGATTAAGATTCAAGGTGGATGGCCTTTAATTTTTTCGAAAACGATCAAGCACGTATATCAATGTTTCATAACTTTTTAAGTATCCACACTAGTTAATGCGATGTTTGATATATTTAGTTGTTTCGTCTCTGGAAAAGATTAAAGCATCTGCAATTTCTTGGAGAATTGTTCAGGCTTCCCCTTTCTACAAAATCATCAAGGTTGCATATCCTCGTAATCGTTTCTTAGAGGCTCGTGTCATTACCACTAATTGTGATTTTATAGTATTTTATGTATTTGTAGTTCAATATCTATGAAGCAATATGTTTGAGATTATTATCTTAGAATGTAAGGCTTAACTCTTTTTTTCTCCCTTTGTTTTATGTTAGATGTTTCCTCTTTCATTTTGTATAAGCTTGAGGCTTTAAATTCATTAGTATGAAATATTTTTTGCTTTCATGTTTAATATATTATCTTATTTCATGATTTCACAAGAGTTGTTGGCCTATTGTACTAACAAGTGTGAATTATCTTTGTCTTACTCAGTTCTCCTCAAACGACAATTCTCAAATAAACTGAAGTAAATTATGTTTGTAGTTTGCATAATTGTGACAACCTGTGATTCGGTCATTAATAGAATTTTTTATATGGTTACACCATTCTAATAACTTTACCATCTTAGCTTCATATATTTGGTAGGGTTGTCTTTATTTTGTATAAAACCATTAATAGGTTTCCACGTTTTAATTTTGTGTAGCCTTTCACAAACTCTATGACGACGAAGTCTATAACCGTCTCTTAGGCTTAATTAGATGTAGAGGAACTGTGAAAAATTAGCCATAATTTTATATTCGACTTTATAACTACGCTATATTTCTAGTCTAGGTTTCCTTATGCCTTCTAAAATCTAACCATATGGTATGACTTGATGACCTTGGTGGAGGTTTAGTTGAGGATATTTGGTAACTTCGGGAGTCTAACAAAATTATATGTTTGATTTGATAACACTATTGGATGTCTAATTGAGGATGCTTGGTGACTTCGGAAGTCAAACCAATTTATATGTTTGATTCAATAAACTTAATGAATGTTTAACCGAGGATGCCCAATGACTTTGAAATCTAACCAATTTGTAATTTTTACTTAATAACCTTGTTGGAGGTTTAAGTGAGGATTCCTCTAATTAACTCCTAATTAAATATTTCTAGATAATTATTAGTTCAAAAAATTTCTACTAATCATTTTGTCAAACACCTAAAGTATCATGTAAAGGGTGTGATTGTTATTGAATAAATAAGCTAATTTATTTATAAACTAACATGTAAAGACTAAAGGTTAAAGAGTACACAGCCTTTTTAGGGTGGTTCGCGCTCTCGAGTCCCTAGTCCACCAAAGGTATAAACTGTTAGGATTTTAAGATCGTCCATTAAGCTTCTCATTCTCTTAAAGGTTAAAATGAAACCTTTAAAATGTGGTCTTTACTAGGCTTAATATTAGCTTTTAATCAAACTCTTCTATAATAGATAGAAAGATAAAAACCTTAAGTGCTTGATTAAAATATTACAAAAAGATCAACCACTCCTTATTGAGAAAATGATACAATTATATTCTTTAACTCCTTGATGAGTAGATTTGAATATGAAACCTGATTAACTCTTTGAGTTGATTTATACAATGAAATTGATAAATAAACTCCTTGACGAGTAGATGATACATTGATGATATTGATAAAATCCTTATTGAGTTGATATAAAATTGGTGATTTTGACCCAGCGTAGATAATGAATATTGACTTATTTTGGCTTTGTTAAATGGCTTGATTCATTCTCCAAAGATGTGTAAAGATAATGGAGAAGAGGGTTTCAAGAGATGTGTTATAATATCCAATAGTGTATGTATGTACAACCTTCAAAGGCTCCAACAGATCTTTTAAGAAATCTTTCCTAACTGATATCGGATCTCTGGTTTCAATAAGAACGGGTTACTAGTTTGACATCAGGTCCCCAGTTTCAACATGAACGGGTTTTCGGTTTGGAAAATTCTACTTTCTTGTTGTTAACCTCTAACTTATTAATTTCAAAGGATACATTCCAAAAGAGTGGGCCTAATTTTAGCTTCATACGGGGTATCTGGTTTATTACAAATTTAATTTTACTATGATAAAGGGATCCTGAAAACTCTCTGCCTTAGCGCATAAATTTGATTGTCGATTGTTTCCTGGCTTATTAAATGGATAACTTTAAAAACAATAAATGTTAGTTACAAAATTATAAGAATGTTTGTAGTTCAACACTATCGTCAATACAAAACATAAAACAAGTTATGGCTCAAACGTGAGAAACTATATGCTAGTGAGATAAACATGTTTTAAAATATGTAGAACTGCTCGGATGCACTAGACTATAACATAATATATTTTCTATAGATTTATCTCAACAATTTTGTATTTAAATACATTTCAATTTTAGTGCATGTACAAATTTATTCTCTAGAAAGTGTTTACCCTATGTAAAAGAGCATGAAGCATATAGAATGATGCTTATGATGATTGTGCTCTAATCATGTGATGTGTTTCTAAACATGTAATAATATATATATATATATATATATATATATATATATATATATATATATATAGGTTTTAAGTGTGTGATAAATAATATCAAGGCGTGCCCTGAACCTAAACAAGATCACATAGTCATAGTAGTGTGCTAAATAGAAAATGGGTGCATATATGATCAAAGTTTTCATGCTTGTGTTCCTAGAGCCTAGAATGAAATGTGTTATAAACATAAATCCACATAACTATGAAGCTCACAAAATTTTATACACAACACAAGTTGTTGCATAAGAATAGTTTTTGTATAATAAAGATGAATGAATGCACATTTTAGCAAGTAAGATATGTTTGGATGCTTTAACTCTTAACATGTCAAATGGTCTAATGGAGCATACAATAAAATTATTTCCTAGGGAACGATCAACTCATGTGAATACATATCAAACAAGAATTATCATGCTAAAGACGAGTAAACTAGTGACAAGATACATGTTGCATAAAGGGATAGACATTCATATATATAAGTTAAATTATCATGTTAGTCGATAAAGGATTTATCACATAATAACAAAAAAAATAGGGAAATATGCCAAAACCTTATATGTTTGACTCTATAACTTTTCTGGAGGTTTAATAAATGGTGCCTGGTGACTTTGGATATCTAACCAATGTGTATGTTAGACTCAATATCCTAGTTGGAGGTGTAATCGAGGATGTCTAGTTACTCCAAGAGTTTAACGATATTGTATGTTTGACTAGATAGCCTTGCTAGAGGTTTAATCCATGAAGCCTAGTGACTTTGGAAGTAGTGACTCAATATCCTAGTTGGAGGTGTAATCGAGGATGTTATAATAACATAAGTATAATTAGGAATTTAAAGCATGAAATTTTTATTCGTGACTCAATTTCAGGACAAGCTTAAGAATAAACAATCATATCTTAAAGTTTTTCATTAAGAATGTTAAGTTTACTTGATAATGACAAAAATTCTTGAAGGAATATAATTAATGCAATTAAATTGCCTAATATATCCTTATATAACCCGTTAGTGTAGGAAAAGATAGTAGTGAGAGTTATTTTAGTACTTTTGTTAGCAATATATTGTGAATTTATCTTTCGAAAGAGTTGTTGGGTACCTTTGTTTATGCATCATGCATTATGGTCATCTAGACTTTTGAGCTTTGTGCTATGAATTATTTTCTACTAAAAGTTGACTGAATAGTTTATGATAACACTGGATCTTCTTAAGGATTTTAGTCTGTCATTCAAAGTAGTTTATCTATCTCTTGATATTTTGTATTGGGGGAACTTTTGTCTCCTTTATCTATTAAAAATGCTTCATCTGTTTTTGATGGGTACTTATGACACCCATTTGTATCACAAATATTTCCATGTTTGTTACTATGGAAATAACATTTTACATCATCACCGAAATTGAAAATAGTTGTGGCGTTCCTTCACCCATCTAGAGAGCCTATAAGCCAAAATTCAGCAAAAAAGGGAAGTTTATATTCCTTCTTTTCGCTTTTTGTCATGTGCTTGATTTCTCTTGTCGATTTTTACAATGACCATACAACGCCAATGTAGCCCCTTCCCATATAGTAATCTAATCTGGTAGAATAAATTCTACAATATAGAAAAAGAGTAGACAAAGTCGATTTAATTTTACAAAAAATAATTGTATTTGATAAAAGAGAGTGAAAAAGAATAAAATTATCTTTATTGAAAAATTATTGGCTTAAAAACCTTATAATTACATTAGTTAGGATCTTTACCTTTTACAAAATTACTTCTATTTAAAGATCTATTGGGTAGTTTTCGCTAACTAGTCTGAGTACATCTCATGTCTTGACAGTTTTAGCCATAGTAGTCTTAACAGAATGACGAACCTGAGGTTACTGTTGATGATGCCACATGCTACAATAAATTGTTCTTTGGATAAGGTCAGGTATTTTCATGGTTGTCATCGTTCATTCGAGGTTGTTTTTGAGTAATATACTTTGGTTCACTAATTAACTTATATGAATTGGAGTGAACATGTGTTGTCTTATGGTTTGTAATATAATTTAATACTTTCGATTTATCATTTTGGGTTGTTTTATAATTGAAAAGATGAGAGTTTCCATTGAGTTAGCATATATTGAATTCTTAGATATTATATGAGATAATTGGTGTTCTAGAGCAATTTGGGATTGTTTTGTGTTTTAATCGTGTTTCTCTTAGGACATGGAGGATACAACGATTAAAATGGCAGAGTAAAGAATCTAAGGAAACTCCCAGTATGACTTGAAACGAGATTGAGACATGTCAATGAGTCAAGCAGATCAGTAGAAGTCAAAACACAAAATATTGAAAAAGAGATTCGTTAAAATTGCAAATATCACAAAAAATAAGTGGTAATCTTATCATAATATCAACACAAGGTTTCCGTTGGATTCTAATACTTGTGAAAATAAATAGAGATCGATTCGAGTTGAGACGAAAAATTATGGATATTTTGGCAAAGTGACTTGCACAATCCAAATTTAACAAAGAAGTTCACGAGTCACTTTTGACCTATTTTCTTAGCCCATGACTTAAACTTATGAAATTTCTAGTATATATCATTATTTTTTTCATCTTCATAGACCTTCACATATTTTATCATATCCTAAATTATGGAGAAAGAGAGAGAAGTAAGGAGAGCAAGGGAAAATACATATTTTATAATATTTTCTCTTCTGAAATCCATATTTTACTTTTATTCTATTTGTTTCCTATATCAAGCATTAACTAAACATATTTTACCTTGAATTTTAAAATGTATGAGCCTAGTTACGATTGGAATTATTTTCTATAATACGTGGGATAACATGAAAATTTAAATTGATTGTGGATTGCTTGTTTATTATAATTCTTGTACTTAAAGTATTTTTGTATCTTGCTGATGTCTCGATATTTGTGATATATTCATCCACTCACGAGACATCATTTTAGGTGCATTACATTAATTTTTACGTGATTTTCCCCATTATTTGATACTTTATTAATACATGCATTTATTTGGAATTTATTACTTTTAGAATATATTTGGTAGAATTTGTGTTGATGTGAAACTTTTAGGTAAAACGAAATATAATTAGATGCCAAATCAATTCCAAGGAGTTAAGTAAAGAAGATCCAAGGTGAAATATAGAGTTAAAAGGAAACAAAGATGAAATACGAAAGGAAAAGTTGCGAAATAAATCTGTCAAAGCTGAAGTGACGTCCAATGTATTGAAAATTACAGAACATCAGTTGCGAATTTAAAGAAGACTTTATATGGTTGAATAAAACTTTGGATTTCGGTCATTATGATAGGTAGTACACTAAATTTCGCCAAGTAACGAAGGAGATATGCTCTAATCAATCAGCAGGGTTATCATGTCTTATATTTTAAGAAACAAATTTTAATTGGAATTGGACTCCAATAACTTGTCTTGCACCCTAAAATTTCGAACGAGGGTTAGCTAGCACCTATAAATACATGCTCTTATCATTGAAAATATGTACTTGCTTAATTATTAGACATTAATATCAAATAGCAACACAAGGAGACGCAAGTTCACACTATTTATCTATTTTTTTTTTGTTTATTTCTTATTAGCATGAAGTAAATTTCCCATAGATTGGATATTCTATTTTCCTCTAGCTAAGTTGTTTTTGGAAATACCTTTTTAAATCGATTGAGCTTCTTACCCTTATATATTTGTTTTATGTGCTTTGATGTATTGACTGTAGTTCTTGATAGTGCACGGGTATATGATTACCATAACGGATGGTTGGTCACCTCGACAGGGTGTCCAACTGTAGAAACACCACATAAACGTCTAGTCTGAGGTAGTGATCCTCACGGGCTTTCCTAACTAGATAGTCACTAGGGTTTGAGATTAACCACCGATCATTACGCGGGATCCCCTTACCAAAGTCCTTGGTAATTGTTAGTTGCCACCTAAGTCCACCAGAAGAGGGTTAGAAGGAATATATAATTCTGACTACTTACTCTAAGAGCTTTAATCACCCTTATAACTAGAAGAAGAATTAGAAGGATAAGTTCATATTAGCAAACCTAAGTTATTTCTCTCATCTCCATTCTTTCATATCTACTTTATTAGCATTAGTTATTAGTTTAATTATTATCTCTCCAAATTAGTCATATTTATTTATTGTCTTTTTATTCAAGCAAATCTCCACGACGTTTATATTCTAAACACAATGCTAAGCTAACATACTAAATCCCTTCAAACAAATCTTACTTACTATCTAAACTTGAAAATGATATGTGATACTTGTAGTGAGTTTACATGGTAGTAAGGGTGTGAATCCTTATCTTTATTATTGTTTTATCACACACTTTCCCCACCACTTGCACACATATTGAGTTGTGTTAGAGTTTAAACTACACCTGGAAGGGGGGGGTTTGATCTTCAAAAAGTAGAACTATAATTGTTAGTTTATTTTGAGAAACAGAAGATCTACACTAGCTAAATAATCACATTGGGTTTGAAATTAATACGTTTAGATAACATGCGTAGAATTCATTTAAAAGAGCTTCCTAGGATTAGATAACAACCCACTACTTATCTAGAAGGAACATATGAAAATTTAAGAATCCAAATTCGCAAGTGAAATCCTCGTGATACCCTCAATTTAAGAATACTCTTAAGTCATGCTAGTGGTGAGTACGCAATCTTACACTATAATTCTCCCTGTCGGATCTTTATATTTACTTTTTAGTCATATAATTTAGTCTTAGTTATCATTTGCTTTGATTCTTAGTCTTAGTAGTTCGCTTATTCAAAAACCAAACATATATTTCTTTTCTTTCAGTTTTAATTTTTAGGTTAATGAATGTCTAGATTAAAACTAAAATTCATTTTTAATTTCTAATTCCCTATGGAGATCGAACATTACTTAAACTTTTATTACTTGTAACGCCTCGTACAATTGCAAGTTATCATACTCCGAAATTTTATTTCATATGATACATCGGCAAGACAAATACACGTTGTACTTTTTAATTAAACGAGTTTAATGATATATTTCGCTATCACCCACCAATCTCTGAATTCTACCAAAAACCAACCTTTCCACTCCCCCTACTATCACACTTTCCAATTATCTCACCCCAACCTTCACAAATTTACTTATCCCCTTCCTCGTAATTTTTCTTTTCACTTTCAGCTAAAAAGTGTATGTTTTTAGAATTCATTTTTCTTATCAAACTTCTCTCTGTCTCAAAATTAGTGTCTATCTTAAAAAACTAAGGATAATTATAGGTCGGTGGTCACCTAAGTCGATCAAGTATAAAACTTATTGAAAACAAATGAATCAGGGGAGACCAGTAGCCTAGTCCTATTTTGATTTTACAACTCCCCACCCAAGTGGATCAACGAATCAACAAAGAAAAATCACCTACCAACAGGGTGAAATAATTCTGAATATAGGAGTTTCCACAAGCAAACATGTAGCAAAGATGATAGCAATGCAAAAATTAAAAAGTTAGCAAATAGGCCCCTCCAATAATAAAATCTTCAAAAAAAACCTCACAACTAAAATTCTAGACCATAATGAAACAAAATAAAGTCAAAATCAAATGATAGATTAAAACTACCAAAAATGTCATTCATAAAAAAACAATTATTAAAAACAAATCAGAATAACAACTCTAATTACTCCTAGGATCAATACCCCTTAAAAGGGATGTGCATATCCTTTGAAAGCTAAAATAACCGAAAATATTTGATTTAACCAAAAAATTGAACCTAATAACCATCATCAATTAGCAACATGATACATTAATTTGACCTTAAACTACCAAACCCCCCTGAATTAAATAACTTTAAGCCACACAAAAACTTAATCTGATGGCATATCTGAACCTAATACTAAAAACACAACACATTCAATAAAAGAAAATACCACTGGGCCATCATAAACTTTTGTCTTTTGATGAGAAGGCGCGGGTCTAGGTAAATTTAATATTGGACGGGTCAGGATGGTCGACAATTTAAACATGTCATCGCTTTATTTTTTATCAAACAGACTCTTTACTGCAAGTATTAGATTTACAATAAATCATCAGATGGTCATAAAATATATCATATGTAAATAAAATACCAAATACCGTCTAGGGAACACCAAAGAAATAAAATATAATTATGAAACACCTATATATTGAGGACTTTGTGTTCTATATATTATATATATATATATATATATATATATATATATATATATATATATATATATATATATATGTAAACCAATCTATATTAATTGAGATGCATTATTCACACCACTTCAAGTTTATTTATTGACTTTCACATAACTATCTAAATAAACATAAGAATTTGCATGATGTCTAATGATTATAGGTGGCCTGATTTTATGTATATTTTTCAATAGAAGATTTTTTTGTCATTCAATAGAAGATAATTATATGAATAATAATGAATCAGTTTCAAGATACATATTTGGTAATTAATACTTTATAACAAAAAAAATTAATATTTGGATTTTTAACGAGTTATGGTATAGATGAGATGGGATGAGTTGAGATGCATGACTTAGTCTTGTTGGTCACAATTGACCAAAATAAGTATATATAAAGTAAAATTTATGACAATTTGTTTTAACATAATTTTTTGCTTCTTAAAACACAACAATGTATTACCCGCATAGGGGTGTCACCCTCTTTCAAAAGCCACCTTTCATAAGGCCAACCATATAAAATAATTATTTATTGATCTTACCATTTCTTTTTTTCTGTACACACAAAACACACTATCTATACTATTAATTATACACCTGTTAATAATTATATATATGAATAGTATTACTATAGTTTAATTATTAATTTCTTGTCTCTTGATAATTAATTTTATAAAAATAATTTAGGAATTTATTTAATTATAGGATCCAAAATAACACGATATATATATATATATGTGTGTGTGTGTGTGTGAATGTAGAAGATAGATTCGGAGCTAATTATTCTGAATTTATTTCATTTTTAGAGATAAAAAGAATTATTAACAACAGACAACTAATCACTTAAGACTTATTTAATTAGATAAATTACATCTTAACGAAAAAAAGAAAAAAACGTTAATATTTATATTTTTATATTTTGCACACGGATCCAGTAACACTAATTAAAGAATTAACTCATCAAAGAGGATAAAGATCGATGGTTATTTTATATTTTAACTCTTTAAAAAGGATAAAGATCGTTGTGACATTTCATTTAAATATCAACATCACATTCTCACTTGGTAAGAATTCCTCGTGAGTAATTCAAGATTCAAATTTCTGTAATTTTTTTATTTTTAAGATGAATATGAATTTATAATTGCATTTTATATTAAGAAATAAATGTCCTACAATTCATAGATTATATAGAGAATTTTTCTGTTTTGTTTTGTTTGATATAATGGTTTTTTAATTCTCTTATATGGGTACCTGCTTATTTTATAAAATACCATGTACCTCCTATGGTATGTAACTAAAGATAAAAAAATTGCATATACTTTCGAAATGGGAAAAATATGGTCTTTTATATGTAATCGAACGGGTGAATTTTATAGGGGTATTTCTCTCTTTTAGACCTTGTGTCTTACTATAGGAGTATTTTAGGTATTTTACCCATTTATCATTAGAAAGTTCATTTTTCGTTGTCAATTTGAGTTTGCAACTAGTTAGTTTTTAAAACTTAATGTAGTTGTGTTATCCAACGTGGACATTAAAAGCATTTGTTATAGCAAATGGAGAAAGATATGTTTTGTTAGAGTAGATTTTTTCCCTATATTATAGTGATTTTTGTTAATTGCACTAGACGATAATTTTGATTTAGATGCGAATGTATTTTTTCTATTCCTAGTTTTACATGATGATAATATTATGTTGCGGATTTTTAGAACAAGTGAATTGATGTATGTAAGATTCTTCCGAATTTTAACATATATTCTTGCATCCAAGGCAAATCTGGGGATTTTTGAGGTAGGTGTCTCCGTTTTTTAATAAATTTCACCATAGGTCCCTATATTATGTAAAATTTCATTATATTGGTTCCTAGATTATGCAAAAAAAATATGTTGGCAGGGGAAAATTTATTGTTGGGGTTGGGGAAAGGGGTTTGGAGGAAAGGTATTCAAGTTTTGTTTTTAGTTCATTTCACCATAGGTCCCTACATTATGAAAAATTGCATTATAGGTCCCTATATCATGCAAAAATTGTATTATAGGCCGGGGTTGATCTAGAAATGGGCAACACCATGAATTTGCTCCTTTTTTTAGAGGGAAAAAATGGAGTGAAAGAATTATAGTCCTCCCAGCCTAAAAAATTTAAAATATACAATTTCCCATTAGGGAACTATTTTTGGGTAAATATAGATTATAGGTCCCTATATTATACTTTTTAGTTAATTGCACAATAAGTCCCTATATTTAATGTGTAAGCATAAGGTTGTACTCTATAAAAAACATTAATCAGTTGAAGTTGAATTTCTGCTTCAGGTATTAATTCTAATAGGCATAGATTAAGTAAATTATGCTGATCATAAATGTTAAATATTTGGTAGATGAATACTCTCAATTTTTCAACGCATTGATGAATAATTATGAAATCCTGAATTTATATAATGTTTGATCAATATTCCCTTCACAAAAAAAATTGTTGTATCAACAAGTGATCAAAGATCTAGAAGAAACTACTTGTTCATCTCTCAAATAGGCTGATGTTAAGTATCGAATATTGAAGTTGAAGATGAATTTGGATGAAGCGATGAAGGATATAGTGGACGATTTAACGCCATGATTTGATAATTTGTATGGTATTAAGGGTTTGTTGTCAATGTTCATTTCCTTTAACTATATATTAGTGTGTTGATATAATCAACTAGTAATATAATGAAAGCTTCAACTATATTAGAATTCTGAACTCAACTAACCATCTTCTTATTATTTTTTGAAAAGGTTCTTGATTTATAAAACCGCTCTATTTTAAGTGATAAAAGATATAACATTCCTATTGTTTAAGTACACTAAAACTTCTCCTTGAAAACCAATTAAATGGACTATTGTTCATTTTTACGCAAGACATGAATGAATCATGCATAATCAATTTCTTAATACATTCTTTATGTTTTATAATTTATTATGAGAAAATATTAATATTTAAATTTTTATTTAGGGTGATACTTCTGTTCAATATTGAATAATTCAGTATATTTGTATATATTATAACCATTAATATTTTTTGGTACGTGGGTTGTCCACGCCAGCTTGCGCACACCACGACTAATCCCATGGGAATATGCAAGCCTCCTCATGCATATTTCAATATAAATCAGAAGTAGGTTACCCATGTTCAGGTAGAGGTTCGAACCTTGTACCTCTCATATAACACCCATTAGGTAGGAGATTCGAACAATGTACCTTCCCTTTTAAGTGCTGAAAAAATAGCAAGACACTGGCTAGTTGTGCTAACCCAACTGTTAACCATTAATTATTTAATTAGAAACGTGTCATTAGATTAATTAGATAGTTTTTATGGCTAAACTATATAAGTTTAAAACATAAGGTATGTTAGGGGTTAGCAAATGGACCGCTCGGCCATCTTGACCTCCTCAATCTGTGAAAACTTGCCTCATACAGCCCCTGCCCTACAGGTATTTGCCTATATCAGATTTTAATTTTTGCAAAACTTGTAGGTTTGGACCTAAAATGGAACTTAATGTTATCAAAACCCGCTTAATCCAGACCCAACCCACTATATATATATATATATATATATATATATATATATATATATATATCTTTTTAAAACTATTCCTTATGTATAATGTCCGTTTTTTTTTGTTTGAAAGGACTGTCCAATTTGCTAATGTTTTGTCTATTAACTTCATGATATGGACAAGCTTGTTGCACTAAAGTATCACACACGTTGTGAACATTTCGAGTCCCTGTAATATTCCTTAACTGATTAATTTCGTTCTTGTGATCAAAAATCTTCCTTAGAGCATCTGTACCCCAAAATATTATATCTTCATTAATATTTTCCAACCATATTAATATGGATATATTAAATTAAATTAATATGAATTTTATGTTAATTTATTTTCTAACAATATAGAACTCTATTGTATAGTTCAATGGGAGAAAACAGCCCACAATTTGAAAAATTCTAGTAAATCTTAGTTTAAATTTCGAGTAAGGTGGTTAAGCCAAGATGGTCAAAAAAAAGGAAAGCTCTAGGTCTCATGTTGGTCATAATTGACATGGAAAAAATATAAAATATAATTTATAACATTTTTTAACAGAGCATTGTTGAATCTTGTTCAAAACCCTAAACTCTAAATCCTAAAACTATTCGCCTGTCAACTTTAGGGAGTCTCCTTCCTCCAAAGTCACCTCCATCGTCATCGTCAGCCAACCATATACCAGGTATTTGTTCATCCTCACCATTTCTTCTTCTTGTGCACACACAAAACCCCCTTGCTTAATTATAGGTTTAGAGATTTAATTAGTAACATTAAAGTGAATAAAATAAAATAATTTGATTAGTTAACTTGTAATATTCTCCAAATTATTAATTTTTGTAGATGATTTTTTTATGTTTAATTTTATAAAATTCTTAATACACTATGACTGTAGGATATTGTAAATTATTGTTTCCAGAAAATTAATATGTATTAAAATAAAAACATATATATATATATATATTTGAATGTAGTTGATAGGTTCAAACTAATTATTTTGTATTAATTTCACATTTATTAAAAACAAATATAACAGAATAGAGTAAATCACTTAATAATTATTTACTTGGGATTAATTACATGTTTAAAAGAAACCGTTAACATTCATTTTTCTATATTTTGCATACTGGTTCATCAACACTAATTATAATTTAGTGTCATGCTAAAAGAAGAGATAAAAAATTTGTGATCATACAATTTTCATAAATTTAAATCTCATTCTCATTTGGTAAAATTTTCTTCTCAGAAAATTAAGATGAGAATTTCTTAAATTTCTTTTATATTAGATGAATATGAATATATAATTGCATTTCACATTAAGAAATAAATGGCCTACAGTTCATAAATTATATGGAAAAGTTTTATATAAATAGTCATTTAACTTCTTTATACTTCTCTATACTTCTTATATTTTGTGATGACTAATTTTGGTAAAATGCCAATAATATATCCCCTTAAATTGACAAAAGGCCAAAAAATAACATATTATTTTAAAAAGAAAAATATAGCTTTTTATATATATTAGAATCATGAGACTAGTAGAAAAATTTCAAGGGTATCTAACTCTTTTAGGCCTTTTGTAATACCATAAGGAGTATTATTGGTATTTTACCGATTTATCGTTGAAAAGTTCGCATTTCCTTATTGATTTGAGTTTATCTTCGAAAAACTCATTTTTGACTTGTGGTTCTTTCTGGAAGTTGTATCTGCCATGTTTGTTGAAGAATATTCAATTGGTGTAATCTACATAAAGGTATATTTTACTTTCATGCCTCTTTCTTACGGATATTCTATATTGATGCTCTTTGACTTGGATTTAAACCAGTGGCACATTATCTCATTCGAACTAGACATGAAACACAACATAGGAGAGCCTGGTGTTGAAAACAAACTAAAACAGACATTAAATGCGAATGAGGATTGAGTTCATAACTTAGATATTGTTGTTTCCCATTTTTTTTTAAATTTGTGGGGATATAAGGTTTTGTTGTCAATGTTTGTGTTTTTTTAATCTTATATTAGTTTTCTAATATGTAATAAACTATTTTTATAATGAAAACTTCAAATATTATAGAACTCTGAACTCAAGTGACCATGTTCTTATGATTTTTTGAAAAAGGTTCTCCATTTATAAAATTTCTCTAACTAAATTGATATAAGCTATAACATTCCTATTGATTTAAGTACACTAACACTTTTTCTTGCTATCACAAAAATTGAACCAATATTCCTTTTTATTCAAGTAAGTTATGAATTATAAACAAACTATGAAACTAGATCTTAACATTTTATAGTATAATTATTCATATTTGGTGCAATTTTATCCATCTCTACAAACATAATTCAATAATAAATTAAAGACAAATTGAAATATTAAAATATTATATTCTAAATATGCAGAAACCGGGCTTAAATTTTTTTGAAATTTACAATATGCTACGACGCTCCGAATAAGAATTATCTGTAATTACAACAATCACACATACAATTGATATATATATATATATATATATATATATATATATATATATATATATATATATATATATATATCATTACAACAATAAGACAAGCAATATCTCAAGCAATTACCTTTTCACGACCTGTGGCTCATGCATCATAAAAAAAGATCAAAAATAGGTGGGTGCGTATTTTTTAGTGTCGATTCAGGTAAACCTTGCAAAAAACTTTTTGTCCGAAATTAAGAATAAGATGTGTTTATCATTCAAATATTGGTTAGTTATACATGAAAAAGATTCAAACCTGTAAAACTGAACAACATGAAGTGTTCCGTTAAAAGTTTGTTGTATCAACAAATCTGAACTCAACACTAAACTTTATATTCATGGTTTTATGGTGTGATAATGAAAACTTCAGTATATATAGTCCAGGAGGTTATCACAATTACAAGTTGTATGCATGGTCAGATGTCTTGGATTATGGCCGAGTCCTTGTAACATAAGATCTTCATGGACCAAAACCAACTTGACTGATGCATATCTGCAATCTCAAACTACATCTCAATATCAAATACGAACCATAGATGGTTTAATTTTTGAAGAAAATTCTTATTGTTTGTCGATATTTTCAGGGAAACATGGCAAAACTTCTGGACTCGATTTTCAGTACTTGGACATGAAGGGTGGGAACTCATTCAGTTATAGTTTGATTTGGAGAATAAGGCTCTATTCTTAGGTTGTAGCTCTATTCTAAGATTCTAATAACTGTAAGCCTAATTGCATAAATGTTTACAGAAAAAATAAGATGGAAATAATATCTTCTTTGAAAAGAATATAGTAAGAGTTACTCTTATGCAACACTCATGTAACCAATTATTTTTTATATTTATTTACACATTATTAAACTTAGTCCTGGATTCTAATATCCTTTTCTCTTTATAAAATTTAATTTTGATGTTTGAAATTGTATGTAGCCTATTATTCGAACGTCAGTAAATATTTGTTGCAATTGTATAGTTATGGTCAATAGTCAAAAATCTATTTTCTCGAGAATGAGTCCTTACTATACAGTGGTGGAGCCACATAACTAGGGAGTAACCTAGGATTTAACAAAAGTTTATAGTAAATCCTTTATTTCTTCTGAATATTTAAAATATAATTTCGTATTAATTTTAATTGATGATTGTATTTATTTGAGGGATTACCAATTGAATGATTACCACTAAGAAAAATATGTTCTATTGATTGTATTATATTTTTATTTAGAAAAAAAACCACTTTGACTTTTGTTTCCAAACTCTTTTGCTTCCTGATATCTCTTGGCAAGTCCATAAAACTTTAATTATTAAAGAAATTATAAATCCTTTAAGTGTTTTAAATAAGAAGTAACAAGACCCTATCCAGTTGAGTTAACTAGATTAAAATGATTGATATTTGTTTTCAAAACTTTTGGTTCTTATGTGATCTGGGTTTATATATGATTTCTGTTCTGATAATATTTTACTACTTTTATAGTTGATGCATTTGAATTTAATTTCATTTATATAAGTTGTCAGCGTTACTTCTTTTTCTGTTGATGATTTATAGTATATGGGATTATGGTAATTGTTTATTAACATGGTATTTTAAATTCGTTGACATCTACTCTTTGTCAAAATTATGTTATCTACTCTTATAATTTGATGCTTAGATCAAATGGAGTTTCTAATATGATATTTGCTTCAAATCTGATTTATGTAAATTTTTGAATCTGAGGATTATGGTTTGCTAGTTGTTTGATTAAAATAGTGTCATATATGATGAGTACGAAACTTGTGAAATGTATGAGGATGATTTTGGATTAAAATGATATTGATTTATTTTTTATACAATATATGTGGGTTGTTTTTGTAAATCTTATGATGAAATTGATATATTTCTGAGAATGATTAAAATGTTTCGATTATGACTATAATAATACTAAATTTACTTTTTATTATCATGGGTTTTGATCGGTTATTCTTACCGGGGTTTTTGGACATTTTATAGTTTTGGAATCTAAAAAATTGTATTTTGGAATTCATAATCCAAAAAACTCGTATCATATATTTGGAATCATAACCTATTGTTTTATTTTAAATTAAAAAAACAGGTTTATAATAGTATTAGTATTATTGGTCATATCATGAATTAAAAATATGATTTGAACACATAAGAATTACCTATTATCTAAAATCTAAATTAACCAAATAATATTTACCTGTTATCCAAGTGACTTGGACTTTAGACCATAGTAGAATTTCATGTTATATTAGCCCATGTGTTTGGTGGTTCTTTCCTATGAAATCTGATATTACGATAAAATGTTAATTGGTCAAGGGGATTCTTATATACAAGCTATCGAACATATCAAGAATTCTTACACGCTGAACACTAGAAAAATACTAATCAAGTTTAAAAAAAAACTATTACATAGTGATAATTTACATAATAAAGATACACATCTAGCCTCAAACAAGTTTATATACTCCTTAACTAATTTAGAATAGTTTGTGAGACTAATTGTGAATGTACTATCCTTTTTCTAGCTAACTTACATGCTTCAAAAATAGACTTCCACTATTAAATTACATCAAATTCTGTTAGCAATACTATATATACCATAATCTTCTTGTAAAAACAACTTGTTGTTATGTCGGTAGATTCATAATTTTGAGGTATATTATGAATAGATGTAGAAATATTTATCTATACTATCTAAGGTAACTTGGGTTGTCTAATGAGGGTCAAGATACTATGGTTATTCTGAAAGAGTTTGTTATAAGGAGGGTGATTCAGTATTATAAGTAACCTTCTTAGAAAGGCCTTCCATTATAAGCTTTGGGGAAAACATTTGTTGGGAAGTTTGAATGTTAAATAAGGTTCCAAATAGCAGTGTTCTTACTAACCTATTATTATTAGGATTGTGCTTTTTATTTCAAATCTTAATTCACAAACACTTGATACCCTGATTTTGTCAAGAATTTTCCAATAGCTGCAATTTGTGAAAAATCATTATCGCTTAAAAAACAGTTGATCTTGAAGAAAAAGTTTCTTGTTCGAGATGGGAAGAGACTTTGAACCATAATCTGGTTCCAACTCAAGCTTTCATAAAAGAGTCGTGTGACCCATCTAACTCTGTAATTTTTATTCTTTTAAATTTCTATTCAACTAAATAAACTTATATTTTTCACCTATCCCTTCGCATAAAAACCTATTTTATAACATCCTTACTTGGATCAAGCTTCTCAAGCCCGACGATCTACTATTCTTCAATAAGGCAACAACTAAGAGTGAGAAATTTGTATTATATGTACCTCTTATAATTTTGCTAATTGATCTACATTATTGATAGAATTTCACTCTTTTATACTTTTGGAGACCATGTCTTTCCTAACCAATGAATCTGTTTATAATAGTTAGATCCCACCAATTTTTATTGAAATCGACTTTAGGAATAGTAAGATCGACATCACATACTTGGAATGCCTTGTAGAATTTTATTAAGTCTTTTTTGTTTTATTTTCTAACAATATAGAACTCTACTGTATAGCTCAATGGTCCATAGACGACCAACAATTTGAAAAATTCTAGTGAATCTTAGTTTATCTTTTGAGCATAGCGGAAAACAAGGAATGTGCTTGGTCTAGATGAGCTGGCCCATCCCATTGGTGATAATTGACAGGAAAATAATATAAAATTTATATATAATATTTTTTAACCAGAGAATTGTTGAATCTTGTTCAAAACCCTAAACTCTAAATCCTAAAACTATTCGTCGTCAACTTCAGGGATTTCGCCTTCCTCCAAAGCCACATCCATAGCCAGCTAGCCATATACAAGGTATTTGTTCATCCTCACCATTTTTTCTTCTTGTGCACACACAAAACCCCCTTGATTAATTATAAGTTTATAGTTTTAATTAGTAATATTAAAGTGACTGAAAAACAATAATTTGATTAGTTAACTTGTATTATTTTGAGTATATGTTTATATATACGTTCAATTTTTCTCCAAATTATTAATTTTATAGTTGATTTTTTTATGTTTAATTTTATAAAAATCTCTAATACACTATGAATGTAGGATATTTTAAATTATTGTTTTCAGAAGATTAATATGGATTAAAAGAAAAAGATAAATATATTTGAATATAGTTTAGTTAATAGATTCAAACTAATTATTTTGTATTAGTTTCACATTTACAGTTAAAAAACATATAACATAATAGAGTTAATCACTTAATGATTATTTACTTGGGATTAATTACATGTTTAAAAGAAACTATTAACATTCATTTTTCTATATTTTGCATACATGTTCATCAATACTAATTATAGTTTAGTGTCATGCTACAAATAAAACCATCAACGGATAAAAGATAAAAGAAAAGATAAAAGATCTGTAATCATGCCATTTAAGTCCAAAATTAAAATATGGTTCTCTGGTAAAATTTCTTCTTAGAAAATTAAGATTATAATTTCTTAAATTGTTTTTGTATTAGATAAATATGAATATATAATTGCATTTCACATTAAGAAATAAAAGGCCTACAATTAATAAATTACATGGAAAAGTTTTATATAAATATTTATTTAACTTCTTGATACTTCTCTATACTTCTTGATATTTTTTGCTTGCTAATTTTTGTAAAAGGCCAAATATCCCCCCTTAAATTGACAAAAAGTCAAAAAATAACATATTGTTTAAAAAAAATATATAGCCTCTAATATATATTAGAAGCACATCACGAGTAGAAAAATTTCAAGGGTATCCAACCCTTTTAGACCTTTTATCATACCATAAGGAGTATTGTTGGCATTTTACCGATTTATCGTTGAAAAGTTCGAATTTCCTTATCGATTTGAGTTTATCTTCAAAAAACTCATTTTTTACTTCTGTTAGTTCTTTCTTGTAGTTGTTTCTTAGATATTTTATATTTGGTGTGCAGATACGGAGAGAATCCAATAGAAGTTAAACGAGAATCTGGATTGTATATGCCGCGTTTGTTGAAGAATATTCAACTTGTGCAATCTACATAAAGGTACATTTTACTTTCATGCCTATTTCTTAGGGATATGCTATATTGATGATCTTTACTTTTCGGGTTATGAAACTTGGATTTAAATCAGTGGCATATTATCTAATTTAAACTAGGCGTGAAACAAACATAGGAGAGTCTGGTGATGAAAGAAAACTAAAACAACATTAAATGCGAATGAGGATTGAGTTCATAACTTAGAACTTGTTTTTCCCATTAGTTTTTAAAATTTATGGGGATATAAGGTTTGTTGTCAATGTTTATGATTTTTTAATCTTATATTAGTTTTATTTTATGTAATAAACTAGTTATTTAATGAATACTTCAAATATTATCGAACTCTGAACTCAAGTGACCATGTTCTAATTACTTTTCGAAAAAGGTTCTCCATTTATAAAATTTCTCTATCTAAAGATATATAAGCTATAACATTCCTATTCATTTAAGTACACTAACACGTTTTCTTGCTATCACAAAAATGGAACCAATATTCCTTTTTATTAAAGTAAGTTAGGTATTATTAACAAACCAATTTGCAATCAAAGAAGTAATGTCCAATTATATAGTTGTTCACAAATAATAAATGGATTTATGAACCTAGATCTTAACATTTTATAGTATAATTATTCATATTTGGTGCAATTTTATCCATCTCTACTTAAATAATTTAATAATGACTTAAAGACAAATTGAAATATTAAAATATTATATTCTACATATGTAGAAACCGGGCTTAATGTTTTTTGAAATTTACAATATATTATGATCTCCGTATTAGAATTATCTGTAACTACAATGATTAGACATACAATTGATATATATAACTACAACAATCAGACAAGCAATATCGCAAGCAATTACCTTTTCAAGACCCGTGGCTCATGCATCATAAAAAAAAGATCAAAAAAGCAATTATTAGTTGAGGGATTACCAATTGAATGATTACTACTAAGAAGAATATGTTCTATTGATTGTATTATATTATTATTTAGAAAAAACCACTTTGACTCTTGTTTCTAAAATCTTTTGCTTCCCGAGATCTCTTGGCACGTGCATAACACTTTAATCCTTAAAGAAATTATAAATCCTTTAAGTGTTTTACATAAGAAGTAACAAGACCCTATCCAGTTTAGTTAAATGATTAAAATGTTTGATATATGTTTTCACAACTTTTGGTTCTTATCTGGGTTTATATATGATTTATGTTCTAATAATATTGTACTACTTTTATAGTTGATGCATTTGATTTTAATTTGATTTATATAAGTTGACAGCATTACTTCATTTTCTGTTGATGATTTATAGTATATGGGATTACGGTAATTGTTTATTAACATGGTATTTCAAATTCGTTGACATCTACTTTTTGTCAAATTTATGTTATCCACTCTTATAACTTGTAGCTTAGATCAAATGTTATTTCTAATATGATGTTTGTTTCTGATATGATTTATGTAAATTTTTTAATCTGAGGATTATGGTTTATTAATTGTTGATTAAAATAGTGTCATATAGGATGATTACGAAACTTATGAAATGTATGGGGATGATTTTGGATTAAAATGATATTAATTCATTTTTTGTACAATATATGTGGGTTGTTTTTGTAAATCTTATGATGAAGTTGATCAATTTTTGAGAATGATTAAATTGTTTCGATTATGACTATAATAATACTAACTATACTTTTTATTTTAATTAGATGTTTTGATCGGGTATTCTTATCAAGGTTTTTGGACATTTAATAGTTTTGGAATTTATAAAATTGTATCTCGGAATTCATAATCCAAAAAACTTGTGTCATATATATTGGAATCATAACCTATTTGTTCTTTAAATTCAAAAAAACAGGTATGTAGTAGTATTAGTATTATTGGTCATATCATGAAAAAAAATATGACGTGACCAAATAAGAATTACCTATTATCTAAAATCTAATTTAACCAAATAAGAATTACCTGTTATCCAAGTGACTTGGATTTTAGACCTTAGTAGAATTTCATGTTATATCCACCCATGTGTTTGGTGGTTCTTACCTATGAAATCTGATATTAAGATAAAATGTTAATTGTTCAAGGGGATTCTTATATATAAGCTATCGAACATAACAAGAATTCTTACACACTGAACACTAGAAAAATACTTGTGATGTTTTAAAAAAACTATTACAAAGTGATAATTTAAAGATACACATCTAGCCTCAAACAAGTTTGTATACTCCTTAACTACTTTAGAATAGTTTGTGAGAATAATTGTGAATGTACTATCCTTTTGCTACCTAAATTACATGCTTCAAAAATAGCCTTCCACTATTAAATTACATCAAATTCTGTTAGCAATACTATATATACCATTATCTTCTTATGAAAACAACTTGTTGTTATGTCGGTAGATTCATAATTTTGAGGTATATTATGCATAGATGTAGAAATATTTATCTTTACTCTCTAAGTAAATTGGGTTGTCTAATGAGGGTCAAGATATTATGGTTATTTTGATAATACCAATGTCTCCTAAAGATTTTCTTCATAAGAGAGTTTGTTATAAGGAGGGTGATTCAATATTATAAGTAATCTTCTTAGAAAGACCTTCAATTATAAGCTTCAAAGAAAAAATTTGTTGGGAAGTTTGAATGTCAAATAAGGTTCCAAATAGCAGTGTTATTACTAACCTATTATTATTACGATTGTGCTTTTTATTTAAAATCATTATTCACAAACACTTGATACCTTGATTTTGTCAAGAATTTTCCAATAGCTGTAGTTAGTGAATAATCATAATTGTTACAAAACCGTTAATCTTGAAGAAAAAGTTTTTTGTTCGCAATGGGAGGAGACTTTGAACCATATTCTCCTTCCAACTCAAGATTTCATCAAAGAGTTGTGTGACCCATCTAACTCTGTAATTTTTATTTTTTTAAATTTCTATTCAACTGAATAAACTTATGTTTTTCACCTATCCCTTCGCATAAAAACACACTATTTTATAACATCCTTACTTGGATCAAGCTTCTTAGGCCCGATCTACTGTTTTTCAATAAGGCAACAACTAAGAGTGAGAAATTTGAATTATATGTACCTCTTATGATTTTGCTAATGGATCCAGATTATTGATAGAATTTCACTCTTGACTGACAATCAAGTAAAAGTTAAAAATTTTGAAATCTCAAATTCGAATTCTGCTAATAATTTTGGATACCATGTCTTTCCTAACTAATGAATCTGTTTATAATAGTTCGGTCCCACCAATATTTAGCGAAACAGACTTTAGGAATAGTAAGATGGACATCACATAATTGGAATGCCTTGTAGAATTTTATTAAGACTTCTTAGTTTTATTTACTAACAATATAGAGCTATACTGTATATCTTAATGGGCCAAAGACACGGCCCACAATTTGAAAAATTCTAGTGAATCTTAGTTTATCTTTTGAGCATGGTGGTTAAGACGAGATGGCCCAGAAAACAAGGAAAGCTCTTGGTCTAGATGAGTTGGCCCATCCGGTTGGTGATAATTGACAGGAAAAATAATATCAAATATAATTTATAACATTTTTTAACCGAGAATTGTTGAATCTTGTTCAAAACACTAAACTCTAAATCCTAAAACTATTAGCAGTCAACTTTTCATGGAGTTGCCTTCCTCCAAAGCCACCTCCATCTCAGCCAGCCATATACAAGGTATTTGTTCATCCTCACTATTTTTTCTTCTTGTGCACACACAAAACCCCCCTTGATTAATTATAGTTTTATAGTTTTATTTTAATTAGTAATATTAAAATGAATGAAAAACAATAATTTGATTAGTTAACTTGTAATATTTTGAGTATATGTTTATATATACATTCAATTCTTCTCCAAATTATTAATTTTTGTAGTTGATTTTTTTGTTTAATTTTACAAAAATCTCTAATACACTATGAATGTAGGATATTTTAAATTATTATTTTCACAAAATTAATATGTATTAAAAGAAAAACATAAATATATTTGAATGTAGTTAATAGAGTCAAACTAATTATTTTGTATTAATTTCACATTTACAATTAAAAAGAAATATAACATAATAGAGTTAATCACTTAATAATTATTTACTTGGGATTAGTTACATGTTTAAAAGAAACCATTGACATTCATTTTTCTATATTTTGCATACATGTTCATCAATAATAATTATAATCTAGAGTCATGCCACAAATAAAACCATCAACTGATAAAAGAAAAGATAAAAGATCGGTGATCATGCCATTTCAGTCAAACATTAAAATCTGGTTCTCATCTGGTAAAATTTCTTTTTAGAAAATTAAGATTAGAATTTCTTAAATTGTTTTTGTATTAGACGAATATGAATATCTAATTGCATTTCACATTAAGAAATAAATGGCCTATAGTTCATAAATTATATGAAAAAGTTTAATATAAATATTTATTCAACTTCTTGACACTTCTCTATACTTCTTGATATTTTGTGCTTGCTAATTTTGATAAAAGACCAAAATATCTCCCCTTAAATTGACAAAAAGTCAAAAAATAACATATTGTTTTATAGTGTGATAATGAAAACATAAGTATCTATATTCCAGGAGATACCTCATGGACTCCAATAGCAAGTTGTTACGAATTCAAGTATATTGTATCACAATTACAAGTTATATGCATAGTCAGATGTCTTGGATGATGGGGAGTCCTTGTAACATATGATCTTCATGGACCAAAACCAACTTGACTAATGCATATCTGCAATCTAACACTACATCTAGTATCAAATACGAACCATAGATGGTTTAATTTTTGAAGAAAATTCTTATTGTTCATCGATATTTTCAGGGAAACATGGCAAAACTTGTGGACTCGGTTTTCAGTGCTTGGACATGAAAAGTGGGAACTCATTCAGTTATAGTTTATTTTGGAGAATTAAGCTCTATTTTTAGGTTGTAGTTCTTCGTTTTTAGTTGAGTGCTGAGTTTATAATAACTATAAATCTAATAGCATATATGTTTATAGACAAAAAGAGATGGAAATAATATCTTCTTTGAAAAGAATATAGTAAGAGCTACTCTTACGCAACCAACATGTAACATATAATTTATATCATTTTTTAAACGAGAATTGTTGAATCTTGTTCAAAACCCTGAACTCTAAATCCTAAAACTATTCGCCTGTCAACTTCAGGGAGTCGCCTTCCTCCAAAACCACTTCCATCGCCAGCCATATACAAGGTATTTGTTCATTCTCACCATTATTTCTTCTTGTGCACACACAAAACCCCTTTGATTAATTATTGGTTTAGAGTTTTAGTTAATAATATAAATGTAAATGGAAAACAATAATTTGATTAGTTAACTTGTATTATTTTGAGTATATGTTTATATATATCATCAATTCTTCTCCAAATTATTAATTTTTGTAGTTGAATTTTTTTTATGTTTAATTTTATAAAATTCTCTAATACATTATAAATGTAGGATATTTTAAATTATATTTTCACAAAATTAATATGTATTAAAAGAAAAACATAAATATTTATTTGAATGTAGTTAATAGATTCAAACTAATTACTTTGTATTAATTTCACATTTACAATTAAAAAGAAATATAACATAATAGAGTTAATCACTTAATGATTATTTACTTGGGATTAATTACATATTTAAAAGAAACCATTAACATTAATTTTTTTATATTTTACATACAGGTTCATCAATACTAATTATAATTTAGTGTCATGCCACAAATAAAACCATCAACGGATAAAAGAAAAGAAAAAAGATTGATCATGCCATTTCAGTCAAAAATTAAAATCTGGTTCTCATATGGTGGAATTCTTCTTAAAATATTAAGATTAGAATTTCTTAAATTGTTTTTGTATTAGATATATATGAATATATAATTGCATTTCACATTAAGAAATAAATGGCCTACAGTTCATAAATTATAGGGAAAAGTTTTATATAAATATTTATATAACTTCTTGATACATCTCTATACTTCTTGATATTTTGTGCTTGCTAATTTTGGTAAAAGACCAAATATCTCCCCTTAAATTGACAAAAAGTCAAAAAATAACATATTGTTTTAAAAAAAAATATATAGCTTCTAATATATATTAGAAGCATGTCACGAGTAGAAAAATTACAAGGGTATCTAACCTTTTAGACCTTTTGTCATACCATAAGGAGTATTGTTGGCATTTTACCGTCTTTGAAAAGATCAAATTTCCTTATTGATTTGAGTTTATCTTTGAAAAAATCATTTTTGACTTCTGGTGTAGAAGTTAAATGAGAATCTTTATTGTATGTGCCTTCTTTGTTGAAGAATATTCAACTAGTGCAATCTACATAAAGGTACATTTTAATTTCATGCCTCTTTCTTAGGGATATACTATATTGATGTTCTTTACTTTCCAGTTTTGGAAACTTGGATTTAAATCAAAGGCACATTATCTGATTCAAATTAGGCGTGAAACAAACATAGGAGAGCCTGGTGATGAAAGAAAACTAAAACAGACATTAAATGCGAATGAGGATTGAGTTCATAAGTTAGAAATTGTTTTTTCCCATTAGTTTTTAAAATTTGTTGGCATATAAGGTGTGTTGTCAATGTTTATGTTTTTTTAAATCTTATATTAGTTTTATAATATGTAATAAACTAGTTATTTAATGAATACGTCAAATATCATAGAACTCTGAACTCAAGTGACAATGTTCTTATTACTTTTCGAAAAAGGTTCTCCATATATAAAATTTCACTACCTAAACTAATATAAGATATAACATTCCTATTGATTTAAGTACACTAACACTTTTTCTTGCTATCACAAAAATGGAACCAATATTCCTTTTTATTCAAGTAAGTTATGTATTTTTAACAAATCAATTTGCAATCGAAGAAGTAATGTCCAATTATATAGTGTTCACAAATAGTAAAGGGATTTATGAACCTAGATCTTAACATTTTATAGTATATTAATATTTTGTGCAATTTTATCCATCTCTACTTAAATAATTCAATAAATTTGAAGAAACCGAGCTTAAAGTTTTTTGAAATATAAAATATGTTTCGACGCTCCGTATAAGAATTATCTGTAATTACAACAATCAGACATACAATTGATATATATATATATATATATATATATATAATTACAACAATTAGACAAGCAATATCGCAAGCAATTACCTTTTCAAGACCCGTGGCTCATGCATCATAAAAAGAGATCAAAAATAGGTAGGTGCCAATATTTCAATGTCGATTCAGGTAAACCTTGCAAGATTTTTCTGAACCAAATTAAAAATAAGATGTGTTTATCATTCAAAGATTTGCTAGTTATACATAAAAAAGTTTCAAACCAGTAAAACTAAACAACGTGAAGTGTTCCATTAAAAGTTTGTTGTATCAACAAATCTGAACTCAACACTAAACTTTATAGTCATTGTTTTATGGTGTGATAATGAAAATTTAAGTATCTGTAGTCCAGGAGATACCTCTTGGACTCCAACAGCAAGCCGTTACGAATTTCAATATATTGTATCACAATTTCAAGTATATGCATGCTCAGATGTCTTGGATGATGGCCGAGTCCTTGTAACATATGATCTTCATGGACCAAAACCATCTTGACTAATGCATATCTGCAATCTCAAAATACATCTCAATATCAAATACAAACCATATAAGGTTTAATTTTTGAAGAAAATTCTTATTGTTCGTCGATATTTTCAGGGAAACATGGGAAAACTTGTGGACTCGTTTTTCAATGCTTGGACATGAAGGGTGGGAACTCATTCGGTTATAGTTTGATTTGGAGAATAAAACTCTATTATTAGGTTGTAGTTCTTCGTTTTTACTTGAGTGCTGAGATTCTAGTAACTGTAAGCCTAATTGCATATACGTTTATAGACAAAAAAAAGATGGAAATATTATCCTCTTTGAAAAGAATATAGTAAGAGTTACACTTAAGCAACCAAAATGTAACAGATAATTATTTATATGTATTTATCCATTATTAAACTTAGTCCTGGATTCTAATATCCTTTTCTTTATATAAATTTTAATTTTGATGTTTGAAATTTTATGTAGCCTATTATTCGAACGTCACTTAATATTTGTTGCAATTGTATTGTTAGGGTCAATGGTCAAAAATGTATTTTCTTGAGAATGAGTCCTTACTATACAGTGGTGGAGCCACATAACTAGGGAGTTTCCTAGGATTTCACAAAAGTTTAGAGTAAATATATTATTTCTTCTAAGTATTTATAATATAATTTTGTATTAATTTAAATTGATGATTGTTTTTATTTGAGGGATTACCAATTGAATGTTTACCACTAAGAAAAATATATTCTATTGATTGTATTATATTTTTATTTGGAAAAAAATCACTTTGACTCATGTTTCTAAACTCTTTTGATTCCCGAGATCTCTTGGCAAGTGCATAACACTTTAATCATTAAAGAAATTATAGATCTGTTAAGTGTTTTATATAAGAAGTAACAAGACCCTATCCAGTTGAGTTAACTGATTAAAATGTTTGATATTTGTTTTCACAATTTTGGTTCTTATCTGATTTGGATTTATATATGATTTATGTTCTGATAATACTGTACTACTTTTATAGTTGATGCATTTGATATTAATTTGATTTATATAAGTTGTCAGCATTACTTCTTCTTATATTGATGATTTATAGTATATGGGATTATGGTAATTGTTTATTAACATGGTATTTCAAATTCTTTGACATCTACATCTGGTCAAATTTATGTTATCTACTCTTATAATTTGAATCTTAGATCAAATGGTGTTTCTAATATGATATTTGCTTCCGATCTGATTTATGTAAATTTTTGAATCCGAGGATTATTGTTTGCTAGTTGTGGATTAAATGAGTGTCATATATGATGATAACGAAACTTATGAAATGTATGGGGATTATTTTGGATTGAAATGATATTGATTTATTTTTTATACAATATATGTGGGTTGTTTTTGTAAATCCTGTGATGAAGTTGATAGATTTATGAGAAGGATTAAATTGTTTCCATTATGACTATAATAATATTAACTATACTTATTATTTTAATTAGATGTTTTGATCGGTTATTCTCATCGAGGTTTTTGTATATTTTATAGTTTTGGAATCCACAAAATTGTATTTTGGAATTCATAATCCAAAAAACTTGTATCATATATATTGCAATCATAACCTAATTTTTTATTTTAAAATTCAAAAAAGCAGGTATGTAATAGTATTAGTATTATTGGTCATTTCATGAAAAATAAAAAAAATTTGACCACATATGAAATTACCTATTAACTAAAATCTAGTTTAACCAAATAAGAATTACATGTTATCCAAGTGACTTGGATTTTAGACCATAGTAGAATTTCATGTTATATTCACCCATGTGTTTGGTGATTCTTACCTATGAAATCTGATATTAAGATAAAATGTTAATTTGTTAAGGGGATTCTTATATACACTACTACAGATCGGGGATTTACCCACGACAGCTTACCGACGACACGTACAGTCGTCGGTAAACTTTTGTTATTTACCGACGACGTGAACTTACCCACGAGAAAAAGTTCGCCGGTAATTTACCGACGACTGTTGTCGCGGGTAAACGACGAAACGCCGTCGTTATTAATTTTTTTTTTTTTTTTTTTGCTTGGGTTTGTCGTCGGTAAATTACCGACAGATTGCAAAGTCGTCGTTAAACTCTTGTTTTTAACGACGACACGTCTATTTTACCGACGACTTTACGTGTCGCCGGTAAATTTGACGTGCATATATGCGAACAGCCTGTATTTTTATCTCCATAAACCCCAAAAACCCCATTTTTTTCTCCCAATTTCTTCCAAAAACATCAACCAAACTCATTCAAATTTTTTGCAATACCTTCTCCAATTCATCTCTAAACATTTGCAAGCTTGTAATCAAGGTGGGGCATCATCAACACACAATTTCATCTACAAAGATTAGGTAAATTCTTGAATTTTTTTTTTTATGATCATATTTGGTGTAATTCTTGCAATATTATGGGTTTAGGCTTATTATTACATTATCAAGGTTAAGACTTCATAATCAATATCCAATTTCTTCCACCAATTCAAGGTATTTTCTTAAAATTTCAAACTTTTTAATTTTTTTTTTATGCATGAATTTTGAATTGTGTATTAGTTGATATATAAAGGTTATTATTTTGTATATTTTTTGATTGTCTTGTTATATATTGTGTATAAATCATGCATACATTCATTTATTTCATATATTTTTGTATTTGTGTGTTTATTTATGTGAAATTGTTTATATATTTATTGTGTTGTAATTTTATTTATATATTTATTGTGTTGTAATTTTATTTATTTATTTATTTATTTGTGATGTAATTTTATTTATTTATTTGTGATGTAATTTTATTTATTTATTGGTTTGTATTTATATTCAAGCCATTGGGTTGTAATTTGTGTTATTTATATTCATTGTGTTGTAATTTTTTTTTTCATTTTATCAATTGGGTTGTAATAATTATTTATTTTATTTTCATATGAATGTAGTTGTCTAGTTATC
Organism: Nemophila menziesii; assembly: GCA_029959085.1. NCBI lineage: Eukaryota > Viridiplantae > Streptophyta > Magnoliopsida > Boraginales > Hydrophyllaceae > Nemophila > Nemophila menziesii. The sequence goes on from JARWIR010000044.1 coordinate 3,337,518, forward strand.
TAAAATTGTTGTAAAGAGATGGCTTCGGATAAGAGTTGAATGGATGCTACGGATTTATTCGATCCAAACTATCTTGTTGGGGTTTTGGGTTTTATCGCATATGCAAAAGAACATTCGCAATATGGAGATCTTATTTATTGCCCGTGTAACTATTGTAAAAATAATCGTCGATTACCCTCTAATAAGGTTACGAACCACCTTTATAATCAAGGGATTATGAAGTCGTATCGGGTTTGGATAAAACACGGTGAGCAGCCGGTCATTCCCCAAGAAAACCCTATTCCGAATATAGTTAATGAAATTGCCGAGGTTTATGACGATGTGAGACACAGTTACGATATTGGCGGTCATCAGGGTGACACCGAGATGAGAGACGCAGAAATTCCAAGTAGTTTCGAAAAACTGTTTAAAAAATTGGAGACAGAATTATATCCGGGTTGTGATGCGATGAGTTCATTGAACTTCATTGCCAAGCTTCTTCACGTAAAAGTTAAGAACAAGTGGACTAACACGTCATTCACCGAGCTATTGGAGTTGATTGGTCGTATTTTGCCCAAACCTCACACTTTGCCCGATTCGTATGATTCATGCAACAAGAAGTTGAAAAGCTTGTGTATGGGGTATATTACCATCGATGTTTGTTTGAACGATTGTGCCATATTTTATAAAGAGTATAAAGACCTCGATAAGTGTCCAGTTTGTAGCGAGTCTAGATGGGACCCAAAGAAGGGTATCAAAGTACCACATAAGAAGCTCCGCTATTTTCCGATTGCTCCCAGGTTACAGCGACTATACGCTTCAAAGCACACCGCTGAAGACATGATTTGGCACCATACCGGTAAGAGTGCCGATCCGGATGTGTTGCGTCATCCTGTTGATGGTGATAGTTGGAAGAGATTTGCATCGCTACACCCTGAGTTTGCTAGCGAACCTCGTAATGTATTTTTGGGTCTCGGTATCGACGGGTTTTGTCCTTTCTCTATGCAAAACAACTCGTATAGCATGTGGCCTGTTATATTAACCGTCTATAACTTGCCACCGTGGGTATGCATGAAGGAAACCACTTTTCAGCTTTGTTTGTTGATTCCGGGTCCTCATTCGCCCGGTAAGGACATGGATGTTTACCTCCGCCCTATGATAGATGAGTTGGACGAGTTGTGGAGTAAAGGGATCCTTACGTATGATGCCCATACAAAACAAGAGTTTACTATGAAGGTTTGTCTGTTGTCCACCACCAATGATTTCCCTGCTCGGTCATACACTTCAGGATGGTCGGGTCAAGGTTACATGGCTTGCCAGGAATGCATGGATTCTACACCGTCATTGGGTGTGACAAAAGGTGTGGTTTACTTTGACCATAGACGTTGGTTACCCTTCGGACATCGGTTTAGATCAGATAATGTTTCGTACCCGAAAACCAATTTTACTAAGCGACCGAAGAAATATAGTCCAGCTAGTATTCAGACACAGTTAGATGGTCTTCCCATTGTGTTTCCCGGAAAACACAAGGATTTTGGAGGCAAGGTGACGAAGACTACAGGTCCTCGCCAGACGAATTGGAAGAAAAAGAGTATTTTCTATCGTTTACCTTATTGGTCCGCAAATATGTTGAAGCATAACATTGATGTCATGCACTGCGAGAAAAACGTGTGTGATGCTCTTCTCGGTACAGTTATAGCAGTCGATGGGAAACCAAACAAAGATAACGTTAAGGCGCGGGAGGATCTTAAGAAAATGAAATTCAGGAAAGAATTGTGGTTGGCAACAGTAGGAAATAAAACGATTCTACAACGTGGAAAGTATACGTTGTCAGCGGAGAAGAGGAAGTTGTTTCTTGAGTGGTTACAGGTACAGAGGTTTCCCGATGAATTCGCGTCTAGTATGAGGAATAACGTTCACGCCGATACGGGGAAGATCATTGGAATGAAATCTCATGATTGTCATGTTATGATGCAGTACCTCTTTATTTGTTGTCTCCCTGGGCTTCTAGATGATAAATCGATTAGCGACGCAATTATTGGGTTAGTTAACGTGTTTAGAGTCGTTTGTAACAAGAATTTGAGTAGGAAGAAGTTGGTGGAGGGCAAGGCGAAAGTGGTTGAAGTGATGTGCAAGTTAGAAATGATCTTACCTCCCGCGTATTTTGATATCATGATCCACTTAGTGATTCACTTATACGATGAAGCGTTGTTAGGGGGCCCGGTTCAAATGCGGTGGATGTACCCGTTTGAAAGGTATTTGAAGAAGTTGAAAGAGTATATTCGAAACCCGGCTAGGCCTGAGGGTTCCATAGCCGAGGGTTATGTGGCGGAAGAGACGTTGACTTTCATATCACGGTATCTTAGTGAAGAAAAAACAAAGTTCAACGATCCAGGTAGATACAACGAACAACTGCCAGAACCAAAAGAGCTATCTGTTTTCAATTCTCAGTGTACTCCGATTGGCAAGAAAGAGTCAGGTGCTTTACCAGCTCTTCAGAAGGAGCACGTTAGTTGGTATATTTTGAATAACTGCGACGAACTCGAACCATATAGGACGTAAGTAACGTTTACTTATATATTAATATATTTATATATATATTTATATACTTATATATATGTTTATATATTTATATACTTATATATTTATATATTTCTATATTTATATATTTATATATTTATATAATTATATATATATAATTATATATTTATATATTTATATATTTATATATATATAATTATATATTTATATATTTATATATTTATATATATATATAATTATATATTTATATATTTATTTATATAATTATATATATATTTATATATATATTTATATATTTATATATAATTATATATATATTTATATACTTATATATATATATTTATATATTTATATACTTATATATATATTTATATATTTATATATATATATATATATATATTTATATACTTATATATATATTTATATATTTATATACTTATATATATATTTATATATTTATATATATATTTATATATATATAAATATATATTTATATATACATTTATACATTTATATTAACTTATTTATATTCATTTGTGATTTTAGTGAACACAAGTCCACACTTACGGGAACGGATGATGAAATAGAGATTATGCACCGTCAAAGGTTTAATAGTTGGTTTTTGGATAAGGTATGTACTTTAGACGTTGGTTTAAACATACCATCGTCAAAGATCTTAATTTGTATTATTTATGTATGACAGGTTCACGGGATGAAAGAGGCAGGTAATGCATTAGCTACCACTGAGATGGTATCCTTGGCTAGCATGTATTTCGGTGCGGTGGATAGATATGATTCATGTGTCGTGAATGGTGTCAAGTGGGTAACTAAGGGTAAAGGAGAAAAAAGAGTGACGCAGGATTACAGAGTTTGTACCAGGTACGAAGATCGTCCATGTTATGGAGAATTAGTGAAAATATTGGAGGTTCATTACACTAAAGGGTGTTCAGTTGTCTTATTCGTTTGTAAGTGGTACAAAATGGCTGGATCGAGGACAGAACATGGCGTAACCTTTATTAACATGACAAACTTTGAGTGGGAAGACGAACCATACATTTTAGCATCGCAAGCCAAGAAAGTATTCTACATTGACGAGATTAGTGCGAAGAAATCAATGAAAGGTTGGAAAGCCGTTTGGGAAATAAATGATCGTCATGGATGGAATCTCGAGTTATGGGGTTCGGAATCACTACCTACTAACAACGAGAGCATTACTATTCCATTGGGTAACAGTGAGACGGTTTCCGAACCGGAGAACTTGGCAACTACTGAGGAGATCGAGATTGACCCAGCTCATTTTCGTATTGAGATGGCTTTTGAAATGGTTATTGATGAAAACCAGGAAATCGAAGATGACACGTGGGACGAATATGGTGATGAAGAACAACAAATAGAGGTTAATAGCGATGATGAACCTATAGATATTAGTGGATATGAAACAAATTAGGGTATTTTGTATTTATTTATTAGTCTTAGAATATTTTGATCATGAATGTTGACTAAACACCTCGAACACTCACATTTGACCATAACTGTTGACCAAACACCTCGAACACTAACATTTGACTCTAATAGTTGACTAAACACCTCGAACACTCACAGTTGACCATAACTGTTGACTAAACACCTCGAACACTAACATTTTACTCTAATAGTTGACTAAACACCTCGAACACTCACATTTGACTCTAATAGTTGACTAAACACCTCGAACACTAACATTTGACTCTAATAGTTGACTAAACACCTCGAACACTAACATTTGATTCTAATAGTTGACTAAACACCTCGAACACTAACATTTGACTCTAATAGTTGACTAAACACCTCGAACACTCACATTTGACCATAACTGTTGACTAAACACCTCGAACACTAACATTTGACTCTAATAGTTAACTAAACACCTCGAACACTAACATTTGACCATAACTGTTGACCAAACACCTCGAACACTAACATTTGACCATAACTGTTGACCAAACACCTCGAACACTAACATTTGACTTTAATAGTTGACTAAACACCTCGAACACTAACATTTGACTCTAATAGTTGACTAAACACCTCGAACACTAACATTTGTCCATAACTGTTGACCAAACACCTCGAACACTAACATTTGACCATAACTGTTGACCAAACACCTCGAACACTTACATTTGACTCTAATAGTTGACTAAACACCTCGAACACTAACATTTGACTCTAGTAGTTGACTAAACACCTCGAACACTCACATTTGACCATAATTGTTGACTAAACACCTCGAACACTAACATTTGACTCTAATAGTTGACTAAACACCTCGAACACTAACATTTGACCATAACTGTTGACCAAACACCTCGAACACTAACATTTGACCATAACTGTTGACCAAACACCTCGAACACTCACATTTGACTCTAATAGTTGACTAAACACCTCGAACACTAACATTTGACTCTAATAGTTGACTAAACACCTCGAACACTAACATTTGTCCATAACTGTTGACCAAACACCTCGAACACTAACATTTGACTCTAATAGTTGACTAAACACCTCGAACACTAACATTTGTCCATAACTGTTGACCAAACACCTCAAACATTAATTTGTGTGTGTATATCTTAATCCCAACAGAATAAAAAAAGAAAAGAAATCAGGAAAAAAAAAATACTAAACTAAAAAAAAAAAAAAAAAAAAAAATACCGACGACCTTAAAGATTTACCGACAACCTGCTTGACATGAACGTCGTCGGTAAAAGTTTACCGACGACATTCAATTCAAGCAGGTTGTCGGTAAAAGTTTACCGACAACATTTAATACACAAGTCGTCGGTAAACATCATTCTAAATTTAATTGGCCAAAAGTGGGCGGTTCTTTTTTCCCGCCCAATGGTTTACCGACGACTTGCGAAAAAGAAGTTGTCCGTAAACAGGACACGCAACAGTCGTGCGTACAACTGTTTGACGCGTGGCTTTTTTAACGACGAATATACCAGGTTTACCGACGACTTGCGTGTCGTCGGTAAACATCTGTTCTATTAAACCCTACCGAGCTCATTTCTGAAACACCAAAGCTTCAAAACACTCTCCAGAAATTCGATTCCGAGCAACAAGGAGCTATTCCGAGGCATCCCCACACGCAAACAACATCAAATATAAGTGATTCCATGCCTAATCTTAATCATTTCTTCAATTTTTTTTCTTTTTTCTAAATCAATCCTAACTTTTTTTTCGTTTTGTTTTTCCTCTACTCTTGCTTGGATATATTCAACAACATCTTCACGTAACAGGTACCACAAATCCGAAACAAATCCTATTTTTTTTTTTTTTTCGAATTGAATTTTTTTTTTTTGATATTGTATTGAATTTCTTGTTAATTCCGAGAATCCTAGATGTATTATAGATTCTGAATATGTATTTTGTTGTTAAATATACCATGTAACATGTTTTTTTTGTTAATTTTTAGAAAAATTAGGGTTTTGTTAATTTTTTGTTAATTTTGCTTGATATTTGTTACATTGTGTTAGTTAATTTGTTGATTTTGGATGTATTTAGTGTATGTTATGGAATTATGAAAACTATAGGGACTAAAATGCAATTTAGGGACTAAAATAACATTTAGGGACTAAAATGCAATTTTAAAAAATTTACATTTTTTAACAAATTAGGGTATTTTAGGCAAATATGAAAACTATAGGGACTAAAAATGCAATTTAGGGACTAAAATGACATTTAGGGACTAAAATGCAATTTAGGGAATAAAATGCTGGATATATTCAACAACATTTATGCAATTGAGTTAACTGATTAAAAATTTTGATATTTATTCAAAACTTTCGGTTCTTATCTAATTTGGGTTTACATATGATTTATGTTCTGATAATATCGTACTACTTTTACAGTTGATGCATTTTATTTTAATTTGATCTATATAAGTTGTCAGCGTTACTTCTTCTTCTGTTGATGATTTATAGTATATGGGATTGTGGTAATTGTTTATTAACATGGAATTTAAAATTCTTTGACATCTACATTTGTTCAAATTTATGTTATCTACTCTTATAATTTGAATCTTAGATCAAATGTTGTTTCTAATATGATATTGGCTTCCGATCTGATTTATGTAAATTTTTTAATCTGAGGGTTATGGTTTGCTAGTTGTTGATTAAAATAGTGTCATATATTATAATGAGTAATGATATTTATCACCCTTTTTGTATCACCCTTTTATCACCTCCTACGTGTATGTCTACATGGACCAATGAATTGATTTCTCTATCCTATTTAATTTTTAACTATCTTCTATTCAAGGAAATAATACATATATATAGAAGGGTGATAAAAGGGTGACACGAAAAGGGGTTACATATATCATTACTCTATTATGATAACGAAACTTATGAAATGTATGGGGATAATTTTGGATTAAAATTATATTGATTTATTTTTTATACAATATATGTGGGTTGTTTTTGTAAATCTTATGATGAAGTTGATAAATTTTTGAGAATGATTAAATTATTTCGATTATGACTATAATAATACTAAATATAATTTTTATTTTAATTAGATGTTTTGATCGGTTATTCTCAACGAGGGTTTGGACATTTTATAGTTTTGGAATCCACAAAATTGTATTTCGAAATTCATAATCCAAAAAACTTGTATCATATAAATTGGAATCATAACCTACTTTTTTATTTTAAAATTCATAAAACCAGGTATGTAATAGTATTAGTATTATTGGTCATATCATGAAAAAAAATATGATTTGACCACATAAGAATAACCTATTATCTAAAATCCAATTTAACGAAATAAGAATTGCATGTTACCAAGTGACTTGGATTTTAGACCATAGTAGAATTTCATGTTATATTCACTTATGTGTTTGGTGATTCTTACCTATGAAATCTGATATTAAGATAAAATGTTGATTGGTCAAAGGGATTTTTATATATAAGCTATCGAACATAACAAGAATTCTTACACACTGAACACTAGAAAAATACTAGTCATGTTTTAAAAAAACTATTACACAACTTGTTGTTATGTCGGTAGATTCATAATTTTGAGGTATATTATGTATAGATGTAGAAATATTTATCTTTACTCTCTAAGGTAACTTGGGTTGTCTAATGATGGTGAAGATATTATGGTTATTATGATAATACCAATGACTCCTAAAGATTTTCTTCATAAGAGAGTTTGTTATAAGGAGGGTGATTTAATATTATAAGTAATCTTCTTAGAAAGGCCTTCCATTATAAGTTTCGGGAAAAAAATTTATTGGGAAGTTTGAATGTCAAATAAGGTTCCGAATAGCAGTGTTATTACTAACCTACTAATACAAGGATTGTGCTTTTTATTTCAAATCTTTATTCACAAACACTTGATACACTGATTTTGTCAAGAATTTTCCAATATCTGTAATTAGTGAATAATCATTATTGCTACAGAAACTTTGATCTTGAAGAAAAAGTTTGTTGTTCGTGATGGGACGAGACTTTGAACCAGATTCTTTTGAACCAGATTCTCGTTCCAACTCAAGCATTCATCAAAGAGTTGTGTGATCCATCTAATTCTGTAATTTTTATTCTTTTAAATTTAAATTACACTGAATAAACTTATGTGTTTCACCTATCCCTTCGGATTAAAACACACTATTTTATAACATCCTTACTTGGATCAAGCTATTGAGGCCCGACAATCTATTGTTTTTCAATAAGTCAACACCTAAGAGTGAGAAATTTGAATTATATGTACCTCTTATGATTTTCCTAATGGATCTAGATTATTGATAGAATTTCACTCTTGACTGACAATCATGGAAAAGTTAAAATTTTTGAAATCTCTGATTCGAATTCTGCTAATACTTTTGGAGACCATGTCTTTCCTAACCAATGAATCTGTTTATAATAGTTGGATCCCACCAATATTTAGCGAAAATCAGACTTTAGGAATAGTAAGATCGACACCACATAATTGGAATGCCTTGTAGCATTTTATGAAGACTTTTTAGTTTTATTTTGTAACAATATAGAACTCTACTATATAGCTCAATAGGCCAAATACGGCCCACAATTTGAAAAATTCTAGTGAATCTGTAAAACTAACCAATGAATAAAACCATCCTAATTATAATTAGAAAATCTATAGGCCAAATACTAATTATAATTTAGTGTCATGCTATAAATAAAACCATCAACGGATAAAAGAAAAGATAAAAGATTGGTGATCATGCCATTTTAGTCAAAAATTAAAATCTGGTTCTCATCTGGTAAAATTTCTTCTTAGAAAATTAAGATTAGAATTTCTTAAATTGTTTTTCTATTAGATAAATATGAATATATAATTTCATTTCACATTAAGAAATAAATGGCCTATAGTTCTTGGTTTTTAGTTGAGTGCTGAGATCCTAATAACTATAAGCTAATTGCATATACGTTTATAGATAAAAAATATGGAAATAATATCTTATTTGAAAAGAATATAGTAAGAGCTACTCCTAGGCAACCAACATGTAACAGACAATTTTTTATATGTAATTATACATTATTAAACTTAGTCCTGGATTCTAATATTCTTTTCTCTTTATAATTAAGTTTGATATTTGAAATTGTATGTAGTCTATTATTGTTAATATTTGTTGCAATTGTATAGTTAGGGTAAATGGTCAAATATGTATTTTCTCGAGAATGAATCCTTACTATAAGGGTTTAGAGTTTTAATTAGTAATATTAAAGTGAATTAAAAACAATAATTTGATTAGTTAACTTGTAATATTTTGAGTATATGTTTATATATACATTAAATTCTTATCCAAAATATTAATTTTGTAATTGATTCTTTTTATGTTTAATTTTATAAAATTCTCTAATACACTATGAATGTAGGATATTTCAAATTATTGTTTTCAGAAAATTAATATGTATTAAACCAAAAACATAAATATTTACTTGAATGTACTTAATAGATTCAAACTAATTATTTTGTATTAATTTTGCATTTAAAATTAAAAAGAAATATGACATAATAGAGTTAATCACTTAATGAATATTTAATTAGGGATTTATTACATGTTTAAAAGAAACCATTAACATTCATTATTCTATATTTTGCAGACAGGTTCATCAATACTAATTATAATTTAGTGTCATGCCACAAATAAAACCATCAATGGATAAAAGAAAAGATAAAAGATAGGTGATCATGTCATTTCATTTAAAAATTAAAATCTGGTTCTCATCTGGTAAAATTTCTTCTTAGAAAGTTAAGATTAGACTTTCTTAAATTGTTTTTTGTATTAGATAAATATGAATATATAATTGCATTTCACATTATGAAATAAATGGCCTACTAATCATAAATTATATGGAAAAGTTTTATATAAATATTTATTTAACTTCTTGATATTTTGTGCTTGCTAATTTTGGTAAAAGGCCAAATATCTCCCCTGAAATTGACAAATAGTCAAAAAATAACATATTGTTTTAAAAAAAGTATACAACCTCTAATATGTATTAGAAGCATGTCACGAGTAGAAAAATTACAAGGGTATCTAACCCTTTTAGACCTTTTGTCATACCATAAGGAGTATTTTTGGAATTTTACAGATTTATCGTTGAAAAGTTCGAATTTCCTTTTGGATTTGGGTTTATCTTTGAAATCTCATTTTTAACTTCTGGTGGTTATTTCTTGTAGTTGTTTCTTAGATATTTTATATTTGGTGTAGATATGGAGAGAATCCAATAGATATTGAACGAGAATCTGGATTGTATCTGCCCTGTTTGTTGAAGAATATTCAACTGGCGCAATCTACATAAAGGTACATTTTACTTTCAAGCCTCTTTCTTAGAGATATATGCTATATTGATGCTCTTTACTTTTCAAGGTTCAGAAACTTGAATTTAAATCAGTGACAGATTATCTCATTCAAACTAGGCGTGAAACAAACATAGGAAAGCCTGGTGATGAAAGAAAACTAAAACAGACATTAAATGCGAATGAGGATTGAGTTCATAACTTGGAAATTTTTTTTCCCATTAGTTCTTAATATTTGTGGGGATATAAGGTTTGTTGTCAATGTTTATGTTTTTAATCTTATATTAGTTTTCTAATATGTAATAAACTAGTTATTTAATGAAAACTTCAAATATTATAGAACTCTGAACTCAAGTGACCATGTTCTTATTACTTTTCGAAAAAGGTTCTCCATTTATAAAATTTCTCTATCTAAAGTGATTAAGCTATAACATTCCTATTGATTTAAGTACACTAACACTTTTTCTTGATATCACAAAAATTGAACCAATAATCCTTTTTATTCAAGTAAGTTATGTATTATAAACAAACCAAGTTGCAATCCAAGAAGTAATGTCTAATTATATAGTTGTTCACAAATAGTAAATGGATTTATGAACCTAGATCTTAACAGTTTATAGTATAATTATTCATATTTGGTGCAATTTCATCCATCTTTACTTAGATAATTTAATAATGAGTTAAAGACAAATTGAAATATTGAAATATTATATTCTAAATATGTAGAAATCGGGCTTAAAGTTTTTTGAAATTTGCAATATGTTTCGACGCTCCGTATAAGAATTATCTGTAATTACAACAATCAGGCATACAATTGATATATATATATATATAATTTCAACAACCAGACAAGAAATATCGCAAGCAAATACGTTTTCAAGACCCGTGGCTCATGCATCATAAAAAAAAGATCAATAATAGGTAGGTGCGAATTTTTCAGTGTCGAATAAGGTAAACCTTCCAAGATTTTTTTGATCGAAATTAAAAATAAGATGTGTTTATCATTTAAAGATTTGTTAGTTATACATGAAGAAGATTCAAACCAGTAAAACTGAACAACGTGAAGTGTTCCATTAAAAGTTTGTTGCATCAACAAATCTGAACTCAACATTATACTTTATGGTCATGGTATTATGGTGTTATAATAAAAACATAAGTATATATCTCATGGATTCCAATTGCAAGCCGTTACGAATTCTAGTATATTGTATCACAATTACAAGTTGTATACGTCAGATATCTTCGATGATGGCCGAGTATATCTTGTAACATATGATCTTCATGGACCAAAACCAACTTGGCTAATGCATATCTGCAATATCAAACTACATCTCAATATCAAATACGAACCATAGATGGTTGAATTATTGAAGAAAATTCTTATTGTTCGTCGATATTTTCAGGGAAACATGGCAAAACTTGTGGACTCGGTTTTCAATGCTTGGACATGAACGGTGGAAACTCATTCAGTTATAGTTTGATTTGGAGAATAAAGCTCTATTTTTGGGTTGTAGTTCGTCGTATTTAGTCGAGTGCTGAGATTCTAATAACTGTAAGCCTAGTTGCATATACGTTTACCGACATAAAAAGATGGAAATAGTCTATACTTTGAAAAGAATGTAGTATGAGCTACTCTTACGCAACAAACATGTAACAGATAATTTTTTATATGTATTTATACATTATTAAATTAAGTCCTGGATTCTAATATCCTTTCTCTTTATAAATTTTAATTTTGATGTTTGAAATTGTATGTAGCCTATTATTCGAACGTCAGTTGATATTTGTTGCAATTGTATAGATAGGGTCAATGGTCAAAAATGTATTTTCTCAAGAATGCTATAAGGGGTGGAGCCACATAACTAGGAGTAACCTAAGATTTCACAAAAGTCTATTGTAAATCCTTTAAATCTTATAAATATTTAGACTATAATTTTGTATTAATTTAATAGATGATTGTTTTTATTTGAGGGATTACCAATTGAATGATTACCACTAAGAAAAATATGTTCTATTGATTGTATTATATTTTTATTTAGAAAAAAATCACTTTGACTCTTGTTTCTAAACTCTTTTGATTCCCTAGATCTCTTGGCAAGTGTATAACACTTTAATCATTAAAGAAATTATAAATCCATAAAGTGTTTTATATAAGAAGTAACAAGACCCTATCCAGGTGAGTTAACTAATTAAAATGTTTGATATTTGTTTTCACAACTTTTGGTTCTAGTCTGATTTGGGTTTATATACGATTTATGTTCTGCTAATATTGTACTACTTTTATAGTTGATGCATTTGATTTTAATTTGATTTATATAACTTGTCAGCGTTACTTCTTCTTCCGTTGATGATTTATAGTATATGAGATTATGGTAACGGTTGATTAACATGGTATTTCAAATTCTTTGACATTTACATTTGGTCAGATTTATCTTATCTACTCTTATAATTTGAATCTTAGATCAAATGGTGTTTCTAATATGATATTTGCTTCTGTCTGAGGATTATGGTTTGCTAGTTGTTGATTAAAATAGTGTCATATATGATGATAACGAAACTTATGAAATGTATGGGGATGATTTTGGATTAAAATTATATTGATTTATTTTTTATACAATATATGTGGATTGTTTTTGTAAATCTTATGATGAAGTTGAAAATTTTCTAAGAATGATTAAAATTGTTTCCATTAGGACTATAATAATACAAACTATAATTTTTATTTTAATTAGATGTTTTGATCGGTTATTCTAATCGAGGTTTTTGGATATTTTATAGTTTTAGAATCCAAAAAATTGTATTTTAGAATTCATAATACAAAAAACTTGTATCGTATATATTGGAATCATAACCTATTTTTTTATTTTAAAATTCAAAAAACCAGGTACGCAATAGTATTAGTAGTATCGGTCATATCATGAAAAAAAATGATTTGACCACATAACAATTACCTATTATGTCAACTTTAGGGAGTCGCCTTTCTCCAAAGCCACCTTCATAGCCGGCTAGCCATATACAAGGTATTTGTTCATCCTCACCATTTTTTCTTCTTGTGCACACACAAAACCCCCTTGATTAATTATAAGTTTATAGTTTTAATAAGTAATATTAAAATGAATGAAAATCAATAATTTGATTAGTTAACTTGTAATATTTTGAGTATATGTTTATATATACGTTCAATTCTTCTCCAAATTATTAATTTTGTAGTTTATTTTGTTTATAGTTTAATTTTATAAAATTCTCTAATACACTATGAATGTAGGATATTTTAAATTATTGTTTTCAGAAAATTAATATGTATTAAAAGAAATAGATAAATATATTTTAATATGGTTAATAGATTCAAACTAATTATTTTGTATTAATTTCACATTTACAATTAAAAAGACATATAACATAATAGAGTTAATCACTTAATGATTATTTACTTGGGATTAATTACATGTTTAAAAGAAACTATTAACATTCATTTTTCTATATTTTGCATACAGGTTCATCAATAAAAATTATAATTTAGTGTCATGCCACAAATAAAACCATCAACGGATAAAAGATAAAAGAAAAGATAAAAGATCAGTGATCATGCCATTTCAGTCAAAATTTAAAATATGCTTCTCATATGGTAAAATTTCTTCTTAGAAAATTATGATTAGAATTTCTTTAATTGTTTTTGTATTAGATAAATATGAATATATAATTGCATTTCACATTAAGAAATAAATGGCCTACAATTAATAAATTATATGGAAAAGTTTTATATAAATATTTATTTATCTTCTTGATACTTTTTGCTTGCTAATTTTTGTAAAAGGCCAAATATCTCCCCTTAAATTGACAAAAAGTTAAAAAATATATATAGCCTCTAATATATATTAGAAGCACGAGTAGAGAAATTTCAAGGGTATCTAACCCTTTTAGACCTTTTGTCATACCATAAGGAGTATTGTTGGCATTTTACCGATTTATCGTTGAAAAGTTCGATTTTCCTTATCGATTTGAGTTTATCTTCAAAAAACACATTTTTGACTTCTGGTGGTTCTTTCTTGTAGTTGTTTCTTAGATATTTTATATTTGGTGTGCAGATATGGAGAGAATCCAATAGAAGGTAAACGAGAATCTTGATTGTATCTGTCCTGTTTGTTGAAGAATATTCAACTTGTGCAATCTACATAAAGGTACATTTTACTTTCATGCCTATTTCTTAGAGATATGCTATATTGATGCTCTTTACTTTTCAGGTTATGAAACTTGGATTTAAATCAGTGGCACATTATCTAATTTAAACTAGGCGTCAAACAAACATAGGAGAGTCTGGTGATGAAAGAAAACTAAAACAACATTAAATGCGAATTAGTTTTTAAAATTTGTGGGGATATAAGGTTTGTTGTCAATGTTTATGATTTTTTAATCTTATATTAGTTTTCTTATATGTAATAAACTAGTTATTTAATGAGAACTTAAAATATTATAGAACTCTGAACTCAAGTGACCATGTTCTAATTACTTTTCCAAAAAGGTTCTCCATTTATAAAATTTCTCTATCTAAAGTGATATAAGCTATAACATTCCTATTGATTTAAGTACAGTGACACGTTTTCTTGCTATCACAAAAATGAAACCAATATTCCTTTTTATTCAAGTAAGTTAGGTATTATTAACAAACCAATTTGCAATCAAAGAAGTAATGTACAATTATATAGTTGTTCACAAATAATAAATGGATTTATGAACCTAGATCTTAATATTTTACAGTATAATTATTCATATTTGGTGCAATGTTATCCATCTATACTTAAATAATTCAATAATGACTTAAAAACAAATTGAAATATTAAAATATTATATTCTAAATATGTAGAAACCGGGCTTAATGTTTTTTAAAATTTACAATATGTTACGATCTCCGTATAAGAATTATCTGTAACTACAATGATCAGACATACAATTGATATATATAATTACAACAATCAGACAAGAAATATCACAAGCAATTACCTTTTCAAGACCCGTGGCTCATGCATCATAAAAAAATGATCAAAAATAGGTAGGTGCGAATTATTCAGTGTCAGGTAAACCTTGCAAGATTTTTTTACTCGAAATTAAGAATAAGATTTGTTTATCATTCAAAGATTGGTTAGTTATACAAAAAAAGATTCAAACCTGTAAAACTGAACAAAATGAAGTGTTCCATTAAAAGTTTGTTGTATCAACAAATCTGAACTCAGCACTGAACTTTATAGTCATGGTTGTACATGCTCAATATGTAGAGCACGAGGCTTCAAATTTTCTAATTTACAGTATTTTACAAACTCTTATACCAGTTTGTTACAATAAGTCTTGGTCAGCTATCTTCAATGCTTGTGTCATAGTTTCAACTTTTTATGGTTACTGTAGAAAGAATCGAAGATATACTCCTTCTGTCAATATTTTTTTAGCTTTGTACAAAATACCAAGGACCCTAAATTTTTTTGTAAATGATCGTTCAAGTCCTTCCATGAAGATTAAGATTCAAGGTGGATGGCCTTTAATTTTTTCGAAAACGATCAAGCACATATATCAATGTTTGATAACTTTTTATGTATCCACACTAGTTAATGCGATGTTAATATATTTAGTTGTTTCATCTCTGGAAAAGATTAAAGCTTCTGCAATTTCTTGGAGAATTGTTTAGGCTTCCCCTTTGTACAAAATCATCGAGGTTGCATATCCTCGTAATCGTTTCTTAGAGGCTCGTGTCATTACCACTAATTGTGCTTTTTATAGTTTTTGATGTATTTGTAGTTCAATATTTATGAAGCAATATGTTTGTGATTATTATCTTAGAATGTAAGGCTTAACTCTTTTTTCTCCCTTTGTTTTATGTTAGATGTTTTCTCTTTCATTTTGTATAAGCTTGAGGCTTTGAATTCATTAGTATGAAATATTTTTTGCTTTCATGTTTAATTTATTATCTTATTTCACGATTTCACAAGCGTTGTTGGCCTATTGTACTACCAAGTGTGAATTATTTTTGTCTTACTCAGTTCTTCTCAAACGACAATTCTCAAATAAACTGAAGTAAATTATGTTTGTAGTTTGCATAATTGTGACAACCTGTGATTTGGTCATTAATAGACTTTTTTATATTGTTACACCATTCTAATAACTTTACCCTCTTACCTTCATATATTTGGTAGGGTTGTCTTTATTTTGTATAAAACCATTAATAGGTTTCCACGTTTTAATTTTGTGTGGCCTTTCACAAATTCTATGACGACGAAGTCTATAACCGTCTCTTAGGCTTAATTAGATGTAGAGGAACTGTGAAAAATTAGCCATAATTTTATATTCGACTTTATAACTACGTTATATTTCTAGTCTAGGTTTCCTTATGCCTTCTAAAATCTAACCATATGGTATGACTTGATGACCTTGGTGGAGGTTTAGTTGAGGATATTTGGTAACTTCGGGAGTCTAACCAAATTATATGTTTGATTTGATAACACTATTGGAGGTCTAATTGAGGATGCTTGGTGACTTCGGAAGTCAAACCAATTTATATGTTTGATTCAATAACCTTAATGAAGGTTTAACCGAGGATGCCCAATGACTTTGAAATCTAACCAATTTGTAATTTTTACTTAATAACCTTGTTGGTGGTTTAAGTGAGGATGCCTCTAATTAATTCCTAATTAAATATTTATAGATAATTATTAGTTCAAAAAATTTCTACTAATCATTTTGTCAAACACCTAAAGTATCATGCAAAGGGTGTGATTGTTATTGAATAAATAAGCTAATTTATTATAAACTAACATGTAAAGACTAAAGGTTAAAGAGTACACAGCCTTTTTAGGGTGGTTCGCGATCTCGAGTCCCTAGTCCACCAAAGGTATAAACTGTTAGGATTTTAAGATCGTCCATTAAGCTTCTCATTCTCTTAAAGGTTAAAATGAAACCTTTAAAATATGGTCTTTACTAGGCTTAATATTAGCTTTTAATTACACTCTTCTATAATAGATAGAAAGATAAAAACCCTAAGTTCTTGATTAAAATATTACAAAAAGATCAACCACTCCTTATTGAGAAAATGATACAATTATATTCATTAACTCCTTGATAAGTAGATTTGAATATGAAACCTGATTGACTCCTTGAGTTGATTTATACAGTGAAATTGATAAATAAACTCCTTGACGAGTAGATGATACATTGATGATATTGATAAAATCCTTATTGAGTTGATATAAAATTGGTGATTTTGACCCAGCGTAGATAATGAATATTGACTTACTTTGGCTTTGTTAAATGGCTTCATTCATTCTCCAAAGATGGTGGAGAAGAGGGTTTCAAGAGATGTGTTATAATATGCAATAGTGTATGTATGTACAACCTTCAAAGGCTCCAACAGATCTTTTAAGAAATCTTTCCTAAGTGATATCGGATCTCTGGTTTCAATAAGAACGGGTTACCAGTTTGACATCAGGTCCCAGTTTCAACATGAACGGGTTGTCAGTTTAGAAAATTCTACTTTCTTGTTGTTAACCTCTAACTTATTAATTTCAAAGGATACATTCCAAAAGAGTGGACCTAATTTTAGCTTCATATTGGGTATCTGGTTTAATACAAATTTAATTTTACTATGATAAAGGGATCCTGAAAACTCCCTGCCGTAGTGCATAAATTTGATTGTCGATTGTTTCCTGGTTTTTTAAATGGAAAACTTTAAAAACAATAAATGTTAGTTACAAAATTATAATAATGTTTGTAGTTCAACACTATCGTCAATACAAAACATAAAACAAGTTATGGCTCAAACGTGAGAAACTATATGCTAGTGAGATAAACATGTTTTAGAATATGTAGAACTGCTCGGATGCTCTAGACTATAACATAATATATTTTCTATAAATTTATCTCAACAATTTTGTATTTAAATACATTTCAATTTTAGTGCATGTACAAATTTATTCTCTAGAAAGTGTTTACCCTATGTAAAAGATCATGAAACATATAGAATGATGCTTATGATGATTGTGCTCTAATCATGTGATGTGTTTCTAAATATGTAATAATATATTAATATATATATATATAGGTTTTAAGTGTATGATAAATAATATCAAGGCGTGCCCTGAACCTAAACAAGGTCACATAGTCATAGTAGTGTGCTAAATAGAAAATGGGTGCATATAGAATCAAAGTTTTCATGCTTGTGTTCCTAGAGCCTAGAATTAAATGTGTTATAAATATAAATCCACATAACTATGAAGCTCACAAAATTTTATACACAACACATGTTGTTGCATAAGAATAGTTTTTGTATAATAAAGATGAATGAATGCACATTTTAGCAAGTAAGATATGTTTGGATGCTTTAACTCTAAACATGTCAAATGGTCTAATGGAGCATACAAGAAAATTATTTCCTAGGGAACGATAAACTCATGTGAATACATATCTAACAAGAATTATCATGCTAAAGACGAGTAAACTAGTGACAAGATACATGTTGCATAAAGGGATAGACATTCATGTATATAAGTTAAATTATCATGTTAGTCGATAAATGATTTATCACATAATAACAAAAAAAATAGGGAAATATGCCAAAACCTTATATGTTTGACTTTATAACTTTTCTGGAGGTTTAATAAAGGGTGCCTGGTGACTTTGGATATCTAACCAATGTGTATGTTAGACTCAATATCCTAGTTGAAGGTGTAATCGAGGATGTCTAGTTACTCCAAGAGTCTAACGATATTATATGTTTGACTAGATAGCCTTGCTGGAGGTTTAATCCATGAATCCTAGAGACTTTGGAAGTAGTGACTTAATATCCTAGTTGGAGGTGTAATCGAGGATGTTATAATAACATAAGTATAATTAGGAATTTAAAGCATGAAATTTTTATTCGTGACTCAATTTCAGGGCAAGCGTAAGAATAAACAATCATATCTTAAAGTTTTTCATTAAGAATGTTAAGTTTACTTGATAATGACAAAAATTCTTGAAGGAATATAATTAATGCAATTAAATTGCCTAATATCTACTTAGATAACCCGTTAGTGTAGGAAAATATAGTAGTGACAGTTATTTTAGTATTTTTGTTAGCAATATATTGTGAATTTATCTTTCGAAAGAGTTGTTGGGTACCTTTGTTTATGCATCATGCATTATGGTCATCTAGACTTTTGAGCTTTGTGCTATGAATTATTTGCTACTAAAAGTTGACTGAATAGTTTATGATAACACTGGATCTTCTTAAGGATTTTTTTTCTGTCATTCAAAGTAGTTTATCTATCTCTTGATATTTTGTATTGGGGGAACTTTAGTCTCCTTTATCTATTAAAAATGCTTCATCTGTTTTTGATGGGTACTTATGTCACCCATTTGTATCACAAATATTTCCATCTTTGTTACTATGGAAATAACATTTTACATCATCACCGAAATTGAAAATAGTTGTGGCGTTCCTTCACCCATCTAGAGAGTCTATAATCCAAAATTCAGCAAAAAAGGGAAGTTTATATTCCTTCTTTTTGCTTTTTGTCATGTGCTTGATTTCTCTTGTTGATTTTTACAATGATCATACAACGCCAATGTAGCCCCTTCCCATATAGTAAGCTAATCTGGTAGAATAAATTCTACAATATAGAAAAAAAGTAGACAAAGTTGATTTAATTTTACAAAAAATAATTGTATTTGATAAAAGAGAGTGAAAAAGAATAAAATTATCTTTATTGAAAAATTATTGGCTTAAAAACCTTATGGTTACATTAGTTAGGATCTTTACCTTTTACAAAATTACTTCTATTTAAAGATCTATTGGGTAGTCATCGCTAACTAGTCTGAGTACATCTCATGTCTTGACAG
This sequence comes from Nemophila menziesii, assembly GCA_029959085.1. Classification (NCBI taxonomy): domain Eukaryota; kingdom Viridiplantae; phylum Streptophyta; class Magnoliopsida; order Boraginales; family Hydrophyllaceae; genus Nemophila; species Nemophila menziesii. The sequence continues at coordinate 3,357,714 of JARWIR010000044.1, forward strand.
TTTTAGCCATAGTAGTCTGAACAGAGTGACGAACCTGAGGTTACTGTTGATGATGCCACATGCTACAATAAATTGTTCTTTGGATAAGGTCTGGTATTTTCATGGTTGTCATCGTTCATTCGAGGTTGTTTTTGAGTAATATACTTTGGTTCACTAATTAACTTATATGAATTGGAGTGAACATGTGTTGTCTTATGTTTTGTAATATAATTTAATACTTTCGAGATATCATTTTGGGTTGTTTTATGATTGAAAAGATGAGAGTTTCCATTGAGTTAGCATATATTGAATTCTTAGATATTATATGAGATAATTGGTGTTCTAGAGCAATTTGGGATTTTTTTGTGTTTTAATCATGTTGCTCTTAGGACATGGAGGATACAACGATTAAAATGGCAGAGTAAAGAACCTAAGGAAACTCCCAGTATGACTGGAAACGAGATCGAGACATGTCAATGAGTCAAGCAAATCATTAGAAGTCAAAACACAAAATATTGAAAAAGAGATTCGTTAAAATTGCAAATATCACAAAAAATAAGTGGTAATCGTATCATAATATCAACGCAAGGTTTCCCTTGGATTGTAATACATGTGAAAATAAATAGAGATCGATTCGAGTTGAGATGAAAAATTATGGATATTTTTGGCAAAGTGACTTGCACAATCCAAAATTAACAAAGAAGTTCACGAGTCACTTTTGACCTATTTTCTTAGCCCATGACTTAAACCTATGAAATTTCTAGTATATATCATTATTTTTTTCATCTTCATAGACCTTGACATATTTTATCATATCCTAAATTGTGGAGAAAGAGAGAGAAGTAAGGAGAGCAAGGGAAAATACATCTTTTATAATATTTTCTCTTCTGAACTCCATATTTTACTTTTATTCTATTTGTTTCCTATATCAAGCATGAACTAAACATATTTTACCTTAAATTTTAAAATGTATGAGCCTAGTTACGATTGGAATTATTTTCTATAATACGTGGGATAACATGAAAATTTAAATTGATTGTGGATTGCTTGTTTATTATAATTCTTGTACTTAAAGTATTTTTGTATCTTGCTGATGTCTCGATATTTGTGATATATTAATCCACTCATGAGACATCATTTTAGGTGCATTACATTAATTTTTACGTGATTTTTCCCATTATTTGATACTTTATTAATACATGCATTAATTTGGAATTTATTACTTTTAGAATATATTTGGTAGAATTTGTGTTGATGTGAAACTTTTAGGTAAAACGAAATATAACTAGATGCCAAAATCAATTCCAAGGAGTTAAGTAAAGAAGATCCAAGGTGAAATCTAGAGTTAAAAGGAAACAAAGATGAAATACGAAAGGAAAAGTTGCGAAATAAATCTGTCAAATCTGAAGTGACGTCCACTGTATTGAAAATTACAGAACATTAGTTGCGAATTTAAAGAAGACTTTATATGGTTGGATAAATCTTTGGATTTCGGTCATTATGATAGGTAGTACACTAAATTTCGCCAAGTAACGAAGGAGATATGCTCTAATCAATCAGCAGGGTTATCATGTCTTATATTTTAAGAAATAAATTTTAATTGGAATTGGACTCCAATAACTTGTCTTGCACCCTAAAATTTCGAACGAGGGTTAGCTAACACCTATAAATACATGCTCTTATCATTGTAAATATGTCCTTGCTTAATTATTAGTCATTAATATCAAATAGCAACACAAGGAGACGCAAGTTCACACTATTTATCTATTTTTTTTTGTTTATTTCTTATTAGCATGAAGTAAATTTCCCATAGATTGGATATTCTATTTTCCTCTAGCTAAGTTTTTTTTGGAAATACCTTTTTAAATCGATTGAGCTTCTTACCCTTATATATATATTTTTTATGTGCTTTGATGTATTGACTGTAGTTCTTGATAGTGCACGGGTATATGATTCCCATAGCAGATGGTTGGTCACCTCGACAGGGTGTCCAATTGTAGAAACACCACATAAACGTCTAGTCTGAGGTAGTGATCCTCACGGGCTTTCCTAACTAAAGTCACTAAGGTTTGAGATTAACCACCGATTATTAAAGGTTTGAGATTAACCACCGATTATTACGCAGGATCCCCTTACCGAAGTCCCTGGTAATTGTTAGTTGCCACCTAAGTCCACCAAAAGGGGGTTAGAAGGAATATTTAATTCTGACTAGTTACTCTAAGAGCTTTAATCACCCTTATAACTAGAAGAAGAATTAGAAGGATAAGAGCATACTAGCAAACCTAAGTTATTTCTCTCATCTCCATTCTTTCATATCTACTTTATTAGCATTAGTTATTAGTTTAATTATTATCTCTCCAAATTACTCATATTTATTTATTGTCTTTTTATTCAAGCAAATCTCCACGACGTTTATATTCTAAACACAATGCTAAGCTAACATACTAAATCCCTTCAAACAAATCTTACTTACTATCTAAACGTGAAAATTATATGTGATACTTGTAGTGAGTTTACATGGTAGTAAGGGTGTGAATCCTTATCTTTATTATTGTTTTATCACACACTTTCCCCCACCACTTGCACACATATTGAGTTGTGTTAGAGTTTAAACTACACCTGGAAGGGGGGTTTGATCTTCAAAAAATAGAACTATAATTGTTAGTTGATTTTGAGAAACAGAAGATCTACACTAGCTAAATAATCACATTGGGTTTGAAATTAATACGTTTAGATAACATGCGTAGAATTCATTTAAAAGAGCTTCCTAGGATTAGATAACAACCCACTAATTATCTAGAAGGAACATATGAAAATTTAAGAATCCAAATTAGCAAGTGAAATCCTCGTGATACCCTCAATTTAAGAATACTCTTAAGTCATGCTAGTGGTGAGTACGCAATCTTACACTATAATTCTCCCTGTTGGATCTTTATATTTACTTTTTAGTCATATAATTTAGTCTTAGTTATCATTTGCTTTGATTCTTAGTCTTAGTAGTTCGCTTATTCAAAAACCAAATATATATTTCTTTTCTTTCACTTTTATTTTTTACGTCAACGAATGTCTAGATTAAAACTAAAATTCATTTTTAACTTCTAATTCCCTATGGAGATCGAACATTACTTAAACTTTTATTACTTGTGACAACTCGTACAATCGAAAGTTATCATACTCCGAAAGTTAATTTCATATGATACATCGGCAAGACAAATACACGTTGTATTTTTCAATTAAACGAGTTTAATGATATTTTTCCCTATCACCCACAAATCTCTGAATTCTACCAAACACCAACCTTTCCACTCTCCCTACTATCATACTTTCCAATTAATTTACCCCAACCTTCACAAATATTCTTATCCCCTTCCTCGTAATTTTTCTTTTCACTTTCAGCTAAAAAGTGTATGTTTTTAGAATTCATTTTTCTTATCAAACTTCTCTCTTTCTCAAAATTAGTGTCTATCTTAAAAAACTAAGGATAATTATAGGTCGGTGGTCACCTAAGTCGATCAAGTATTAAACTTATTGAAAACAAATGAATCAAGGGAGACCAGTCGCCTAGTCCTATTTTTATTTTACAACTCTCCCACCCAAGTGGATCAACGAATCAACAAAGAAAAATCACCTACCAACACGGTGAAATAATTCTGAATATAGGAGTTGCCACAAGAAAACATGTAGCAAAGATGATAGCAATGCAAAAATTTAAAAGTTAGCAAATAGGCTCCTCCAATAATAAAATCTTCAAAAAAAACCTCACAACTAAAATTCTAGACCACAATGAAACAAAATAAAGTCAAAATCAAATGATAGATTAAAACTACCAAAAATGTCATCCATAAAAAAACAATTAATAAAAAGAAATCAGAATAACAATTCTAATTACTCCTAGGATCAATACCCCTTATAAGGGATGGGCATATCCTTTGAAAGCTAAAATAACCGAAAATATTTGATTTAACCAAAAAATTGAACCTAATAACCATCATCAATTAGCAACACGATACATTAATTTGACCTTAAACTACCAAAACCCCATGAATTAAACAACTTTAAGCCACACAAAAACTTAATCTGATGGCATATCTGAACCCAATACTAAAAACACAACACATTCAATAAAAGAAAATACCACTGGGCCATCATAAACTTTTGTGTTTTGATGAGAAGGTGCGGGTCTAGGTAAATTTAATATTGGACAGGTCAGGATGGTCGACAATTTAAACATGTCATCGCTTTATTTTTTATCAAACAGACTCTTTACTGCAAGTATTAGATTTACAATAAATCATCAGATGGTCATAAAATATTTCATATGTATATAGAATACCAAATACCGTCTAGGGAACACCAAAGAAATAAAATATAATTATGAAACACCTATATATTGAGGACTTTGTGTTATATATATATATATATATATATATATATATATATATATATATATATATATATATATATATATATATATATAAACCAATCTATATTAATTGAGATGCATTATTCACACCACTTCAAGTTTATTTATTGACTTTCACATAACTATCTAAATAAACATAAGAATTTGCATGATGTCTAATGATTAAAGGTGGCCTGATTCTATGTAAATTTTTCAATAGAAGATTTTTTTGTCATTTAATAGAAGATAAATATATGAATAATAAAGAATCAGTTTCAAGATACATATTTTGTAATTAATACTTTATAACAAAAAAAATTAATATTTGGAGTTTTAACGAGTTATGGTATAGATGAGATGGGATGAGTTGAGATGCATGACTTAGTCTTGTTGGTCACAATTGACCAAAATAAGTATATATAAAGTAAAATTTATGACAATTTGTTTTAACATAATTTTTGCTTCTTAAAACACAACGAATGTATTACCCGCATAGGGGTGTCACCCTCTTTCAAAAGCCACCTTTCATAAAGCCAACCATATAAAATAATTATTTATTGATCTTACCATTTCTTTTTTTTCTGTACACACAAAGCACACTATCTATACTATTAATTATACACCTGTTAATAATTATATATATGAATAGTATTACTTTAGTTTAATTATTAATTTCTTGTCTCTTGATAATTAATTTTATTAAAATAATTTAGGAATTTATTTAATTATAGGATCCAAAATAACACAATATATATATATATATATATATATATATATATATATATATATATATATATATATATATATATATATGAATGTAGAAGATAGATTCGAGCTAATTATTCTGAATTTATTTCATATTTAGAGATAAAAAGAATTATTAACAACAGACAACTAATCACTTAAGACTTATTTAATTAGATAAATTACATCTTAAAGAAAAAAAGAAAGAAACATTAATATTTATATTTTTATATTTTGCACACGGATCCATAACACTAATTAAAGAGTTAACTCATCAAAGAGGATAAAGATCGATGGTTATTTTATATTTTAACTCTTTAAAAAGGATAAAGATCGTTGTGACATTTCATTTAAATATCAACATCACATTCTCACTTGGTAAGAATTCCTCGTGAGTAATTAAAGATTCAAATTTCTGTAATTTTTTTATTTTTAAGATGAATATGAATTTATAATTGCATTTTATATTAAGAAATAAATGTCCTACAATTCATAGATTATATAGAGAATTTTTCTGTTTTGTTTTGTTTGATATAATGTTTTTTTAATTATCTTATATGGGTACCTGCTTATTTTATAAAATACCATATACCTCCCATGGTATGTAACTAAAGATAAAAAAATTGCATATACTTTCAAAATGGGAAAAATATGGTCTTTTATATATAATCGAACAGGTGAATTTTATAGGGGTATTTCTCTCTTTTAGACCTTGTGTCATACTATAGGAGTATTTTAGGTATTTTACCCATTTATCTTTGGAAAGTTCGTTTTTCGTTGTCAATTTGAGTTTGCAACTAGTTAGTTTTTAAAACTTAATGTAGTTGTGTTATCCAAAGTGGATATTAAAAGCATTTGTTATAGCAAATGGAGAAAGATATGTTTTGTTAGAGTAGATTTTTTCCCTATATTATCGTGATTTTTGTTAATTGCACTAGATGATAATTTTGATTTAGATGCGAATGTATTTTTTCTATTCCTAGTTTTACATGATGATAATATTATGTTGTGAATTTTTAGAACAAATGAATTGATGTATGTAAGATTCTTCCGAATTTTAACATATATTCTTGCATCCAAGTCAAATCTGGGGATTTTTGAGGTAGGTGTCTCCGTTTTTTTAATAAATTTCACCATAGGTCCCTATATTATGCAAAAATAATATGTAGGCAGGGGAAAATTTATTGTTGGGGTTGGGGAAAGGGGTTTGGAGGAAAGGTATTCAAGATTTGTTTTTAGTTCATTTCACCATAGGTCCCTACATTATAAAAAAATTCATTATAGGTCCCTATATTATGCAAAAATTGTATTATAGGCCAGGGTTGATCTAGAAGTGGGAAACACCGTGAATTTGCTCCTTTTTTTAGAGGGAAAAAATGGAGTGAAAAAATTATAGTCCTCCCATCCTAAAAAATTTAAAATATACAATTTCCCATTAGGGAACTATTTTTGGGTAAATATAGATTATAGGTCCCTATATTATACTTTTTAGTTAATTGCACAATAAGTCCCTATATTTAATGTGTAAGCAAAAGGTTGTACTCTATAAACAACATTAATCAGTTGAAGTTGAATTTCTGCTTCAGGTATTAATTCTAACAGGCAGAGATTGAGTAAATTATGCTGATCATAAATGTTAAATATTTGGTAGATGAATACTCTCAATTTTTCAACGCATAGATGAATAATTATGAAATCCTGAATTTATATAATGTTTGATCAATATTCCCCTCACCTATAAATTGTTGTGTCAACAAGCGATCAAAGATCTAGAAGGAACTACTTGTTCATCTCTCAAATATGCTGATGTTAAGTATCGCATATTGAAGTAGAAGATGAATTTGGATTAAGTGATGAAGGATATAGTGGACGATTTAACGCCATGATTTGATAATTTGTATTGTATTAAGGGTTTGTTGTCAATGTTCATTTCCTTTAACTATATATTAGTGTGTTGATATAATCAACTAGTAATATAATGAAAGCTTCAACTATTTTAGAATTCTGAACTCAAGTAACCATCTTCTTATTATTTTTTGAAAGGTTCTTGATTTATAAAACCGCTCTATTTTAAGTGATAAAAGATATAACATTCCTATTGTTTAAGTACACTAACACTTTTCCTTGAAAACCAATTAAATGGACTATTATTCCTTTTTACGCAAGACAGATATGAATCATGCATAATAAATTTCTTAATACATTCTTTATGTTTGATAATTTATTATGAGAAAATATTAATATTTAAATTTTTATTTAGGGTGATACTTCTGTTCAATATTGAATAATTCAATATATTTGTATATATTATAACCATTAGTATTTTTTGGTACGTGGGTTGTCCACGCCAGCTTGCGCACACCACGACTAATCCCATGGGAATATGCAAGCCTCCTCATGCATATCTCAATATAAATCAGAAGTAGGTTACCCATGTTCAGGTAGGGGTTCGAACCTTGTACCTCTCATATAACACCCATTAGGTAGAGGATTCGAACAATGTACCTTCCCTTTTAAGTGTTGAAAAAATAGCAAGACACTGGCTAGTTGTGCTAACCCAACTGTTAACCATTAATTATTTAATTAGAAACGTGTCATTAGATTAATCCAGACCCAACCCACTATATATCTTTTTAAAACTATTCCTTATGTATAATGTCCACTTCTTTTTTTTTTGGTTTGAAAGGACTGTCTACTTTGCTAATGTTTTGTCTATTAACTTCATGATATGGACGAGCTTGTTGCACTAAAGTATCACACATCTTCCTTAGAGCATCTATACCCCAAAATATTATATCTTCATTAATATTTTCCAACCATATTAATATGGATATATTAAATTAAATTAAATGGGCCCGGATCAAAGTCTTGCCATATGGACTCTTACACACAACTAAGGTATGTACTATGTTTTGGAACACAATTGACTAAATTGGATGAAAGAAATTTCAGTTAATTTATTTTCTAACAATATAGAACTCTATTGTATAGCTCAATGGGCGGAAACAGCCCACAATTTGAAAAATTTTAGTAAATCTTAGTGTAAATTTCGAGTAAGGTGGTTAAGCCGAGATGGCCAAAAAAAAGGAAAGCTCTAGGTCTCATGTTGGTCATAATTGACATGGAAAAAATATAAAATATAATTTATAACATTTTTTAACAGAGCATTGTTGAATCTTGTTCAAAACCCTAACCTCTAAATCCTAAAACTATTCGCCTGTCAACTTTAAGGAGTCGCCTTCCTCCAAAGTCACCTCCATCGTCATAGTCAGCCAACTATATACTAGGTATTTGTTCATCCTCACCATTTCTTCTTCTTGTGCACACACAAAACCCCATTGCTTAATTATAGGTTTAGAGATTTAATTAGTAATATGAAAGTGAATAAAATAAAACAATTTGATTAGTTAACATGTAATATTCTCCAAATTATTAATTTTTGTAGTTGATTTTTTTATGTTTAATTTTATAAAATTCCTAATACACTATGACTGTAGGATATTGTAAATTATTGTTTCTAGAAAATTAATATGTATTAAAATAAAAACATATATATATATATATATATTTGAATGTAGTTGATAGATTCAAACTAATTATTTTGTATTAATTTCACATTTATTAAAAAGAAATGTAACAGAATAGAGTTAATCACTTAATAATTATTTACTTGGGATTAATTACATGTTTAAAAGAAACCGTTAACATTCATTTTTCTATATTTTGCATACTGGTTCATAAACACTAATTATAATTTAGTGTCATGTTAAAAGAAGAGATAAAAAAATTGTGATCATACAATTTCAGTCATAAATTAAATCTCATTCTCATTTGGTAAAATTTTCTTCTTAGAAAATTAAGATGAGAATTTATTAAATTTCTTTTATATTAGATGAATATGAATATATAATTGCATTTCACATTAAGAAATAAATGGCCTACAGTTCATAAATTATATGGAAAAGTTTTATATAAATAGTTATTTAACTTCTTTATACTTCTCTATACTTCTTATATTTTGTGATGACTAATTTTGGTAAAATGCCAATAATATCTCCCCTTAAATTGACAAAAGGTCAAAAAATAACATATTGTTTTAATAAGAAAAAAATATAGCTTGTTATATATATTAGAATCATGACACTAGTAGAAAAATTACAAGGGTATCTAACTCTTTTAGGCCTTTTGTAATACCATAAGGAGTATTATTGGTATTTCAAGCTTCTCAGGCCCGACGATCTACTGTTCTTCCATAAGGCAACAACTAAGAGTGAGAAATTTGTATTATATGTACCTCTTATAATTTTGCTAATGGATCTAGATTATTGATAGAATTTCACTCTTAACCTGACAATCAAGGAAAAGTAAAAAATTTTGAAATCTCTAATTCGAATTCTGCTTATACTTTTGGAGACCATGTCTTTCCTAACCAATGAATATGTTTTTAATAGTTGGATCCCACCAATTTTTATTGAAATCGACTTTAGGAATAGTAAGATCGACATCACATACTTGGAATGTCTTGTAGGATTTTATTAAGTCTTTTTTGTTTAATTTTCTAACAATATAGAACTCTACTGTATAGCTCAATGGTCCAGAGACGACCCACAATTTGAAAAATTCTAGTGAATCTTAGTTTAACTTTTGAGCATAGCGGAAAACAAGGAATGTGCTTGGTCTAGATGAGCTGGCCCATCCCATTGGTGATAATTGACAAGAAAAAAATATAAAATTAATTAATAATATTTTTTAACCAGAGAATTGTTGAATCTTGTTCAAAACCCTAAACTCTAAATCCTACAACTATTCGTCGTCAACTTCAGGGATTTCGCCTTCCTCCAAAGCCACAACCATAGCCAGCTAGCCATATACAAGGTATTTGTTCATCCTCACCATTTTTTCTTCTTGTGCACACACAAAACCCCCTTGATTAATTATAAGTTTATAGTTTTAATTAGTAATATTAAAGTGACTGAAAAACAATAATTTGATTAGTTAACTTGTATTATTTTGAGTATATGTTTATATATACGTTCAATTCTTCTCCAAATTATTAATTTTGTAGTTGATTTTTTTTATATTTAATTTTATAAAAATCTCTAATACACTATGAATGTAGGATATTTTAAATTATTGTTTTCAGAAAATTAATATGGATTAAAAGAAAAAGATAAATATATTTGAATATAGTTAATAGATTCAAACTAATTATTTTGTATTAATTTCACATTTACAGTTAAAAAGACATATAACATAATAGAGTTAATCACTTAATGCTTATTTACGTGGGATTAATTACTTGTTTAAATGAAACCATTAACATTCATTTTTCTATATTTTGCATACAGGTTCATCAATACTAATTATAATTTAGTGTCATGCCACAAATAAAACCATCAACAGATAAAAGATAAAAGAAAAGATAAAAGATCGGTAATCATGCCATTTAAGTCCAAAATTAAAATATGGTTCTCATCTGGTAAAATTTCTTCTTAGAAAATTAAGATTAGAATTTCTTAAATTGTTTTTGTATTAGATAAATATAAGTATATAATTGCATTTCACATTAAGAAATAAATGTCCTACAATTAATAAATTATATGGAAAAGTTTTATATAAATATTTATTTAACTTCTTGATACTTCTCTATAATTCTTGATATTTTCTGCTTGCTAATTTTTGTAAAAGGCCAAATATCTCCGCTTAAATTGACAAAAAGTCAAAAAATAACATATTGTTTAAAAAAATATATATCCTCTAATATATATTAGAAGCACGTCACGAGTAGAAAAATTACAAGGGTATCCAACCCTTTTAGACATTTTGTCATACCATAAGGAGTATTGTTGGCATTTTACCGATTTATCGTTGAAAAGTTCGAATTTCCTTATCGATTTGAGTTTATCTTCAAAAAACTCATTTTTTACTTCTGTTAGTTCTTTCTTGTAGTTGTTTCTTAGATATTTTATATTTGGTGTGCAGATATGGAGAGAATTCAATAGAAGTTAAACGAGAATTTGGATTGTATCTGCCCCGTTTGTTGAAGAATATTCAACTTGTGCAATCTACATAAAGGTACATTTTACTTTCATGCCTATTTCTTAGGGATATGCTATATTGATGCTCTTTACTTTTCAGGTTATGAAACTTGGATTTAAATCAGTGGCATATTATCTAATTTAAACTAGGCGTGAAACAAACATAGGAGAGTCTAGTGATGAAAGAAAACTAAACCAACATTAAATGCGAATGAGGATTGAGTTTGTAACTTAGAACTTGTTTTTTCCCATTAGTTTTTAAAATTTGTGGGGATATAAGGTTTGTTGTCAATGTTTATGATTTTTTAATCTTATATTAGTTTTCTTTTATGTAATAAACTAGTTATTTAATGAATACTTCAAATATTATAGAGCTCTGAACTCAAGTGACCATGTTCTAATTACTTTTCGAAAAAGGTTCTCCATTTATAAAATTTCTCTATCTAAAGATATATAAGCTATAACATTCCTATTCATTTAAGTACACTAACACGTGTTCTTGCTATCACAAAAATGGAACCAATTTTCCTTTTTATTCAAGTAAGTTAGGTATTATTAACAAACCAATTTGCAATCAAAGAAGTAATGTCCAATTATATAGTTGTTCACAAATAATAAATGGATTTATGAACCTAGATCTCAACATTTTATAGTATAATTATTCATATTTGGTGCAATTTTATCCATCTCTACTTAAATAATTCAATAATGACTTAAAGACAAATTGAAATATTAAAATATTACATTCTACATATGTAGAAACCGGCCTTAATGTTTTTTGAAATTTACAATATATTATGATCTCCGTATAAGAATTATCAAGTAACTACAATGATTAGACATACAATTGATATATATAATTACAACAATCAGACAAGCAATATCGCAAGCAATTACCTTTTCATGACCCGTGGCTCATGCATCATAAAAAAAGATCAAAAATAGGTAGGTGCTAATTATTCAGTGTCAGGTAAACCTTGCAAGATTTTTTTACCCGAAATTAAGAATAAGATGTGTTTATCATTCAAAGATCGGATAGTTATACATGAAAAAGATTCAAACCTGTAAAACTGAACAATGTGAAGTGTTCCATTAAAAGTTTGATGTATCAACAAATCTGAACTCAACACTGAACTTTATAGTCATGGTTTTATTGTGTGATAATGAAAACTTAAGTATCTGTAGTCCAACAGATACCTCATGGACTCCAATAGCAAACTGTTACGAATTCCAGTATATTGTATCACAATTACAAGTATGCATGGTCAGAAGTCTTGGATGATGGCCGAGTCTATCTTGTAACATATGATCTTCATGGACTAAGACCAACTTGGCTAATTCATATCTGCAATCTCAAATTACATCTCAATATCAAATACGAACATAGATGGTTGAATTTTTAAAAAAAATTCTTATTGTTCGTCGATATTTTCAGGGCAACGTGGCAAAACTTGTGGACTCGGTTTTCAGTGCTTGGACATGGAGGGTGGGAACTCATTCAGTTATAGTTTGATTTGGAGAAAAAAGCTCTATTCTTAGGTTGTAGTTCTTCGTTTTTAGTTGAGTGTTGAGATTCTAATAACTGTAAGCCTAATTGTATTGACAAAAAAGATAGAAATAATATCTTCTTTGAAAATAATATAGTAAGAGCTGCTCTTACGCAACACTCATGTAACCGATTATTTTTTATATGTATTTACACATTATTAAACTTAGTCCTGGATTATTATATCTTTTTCTCTTTTTAAATTTTAATTTTGATGTTTGAAATTGTATGTAGCCTATTATTCGAACGTCAGTTAATATTTGTTGCAACTGTATAGTTATGGTCAATGGTCAAAAATATATTTTCTCGAGAATGAGTTCTTACTATACAGTGGTGGAGCCACGTAACTAGGGAGTACCTAGTATTTAACAAAAGTTTATAGTAAATCCTTTAATTCTTCTAAATATTTAGAATATAATTTTCTATTAATTTTAATTGATGATTGTTTTTAGTTGAGGGATTACCAATTGAATGATTACTACTAAGAAAAATATGTTCTATTGATTGTATTATATTTTTATTTAGAAAAAACCACTTTGACTCTTGTTTCTAAAATCTTTTGCTTCCCGAGATCTCTTGGCACGTGCAAAACACTTTAATCCTTAAAGAAATTATAAATCCTTTAAGTGTTTTACATAAGAAGTAACAAGACCCTATCCAGTTTAGTTAAATGATTAAAATGTTTGATATATGTTTTCACAACTTTTGGTTCTTATCTGATCTGGGTTTATATATGATTTATGTTCTAATAATATTGTACTACTTTTATAGTTGATGCATTTGGATTTAATTTGATTTATATAAGTTGTCAGCGTTACTTCTTTTTCTGTTGATGATTTATAGTATATGGGATTACGGTAATTGTTTATTAACATGGTATTTCAAATTCGTTGACATCTACTTTTTGTCAAATTTATGTTATCCACTCTTATAACTTGTAGCTTAGATCAAATGTTATTTCTACTATGATGTTTGATTCTGATATGATTTATGTAAATTTTTGAATCTGAGGATTATGGTTTGTTAATTGTTGATTAAAATAGTGTCATATAGGATGATTACGAAACTTATGAAATGTATGGGGATGATTTTGGATTAAAATGATATTGATTCATTTTTTGTACAATATATGTGGGTTGTTTTTGTAAATCTTATGATGAAGTTGATCAATTTTTGAGAATGATTAAATTGTTTCGATTATGACTATAATAATACTAACTATACTTTTTATTTTAATTAGATGTTTTGATCGGTTATTCTTATCGGGGTTTTTGGACATTTTATAGTTTTGGAATTTATAAAATTGTATCTCGGAATTCATAATCCAAAAAACTTGTGTCATATATATTGGAATCATAACCTATTTTTTCTTTAAATTCAAAAAATAAGGTATGTAGTAGTATTAGTATTATTGGTCATATCATGAAAAAAAATATGACTTGACCACATAAGAATGACCTATTATCTAAAATCTAATTTAACAAAATAAAAATTACATGTTATCCAAGTGACTTGGATTTTAGACCTTAGTAGAATTTAATGTTATATTCACCCATGTATTTGGTGGTTCTTACCTATGAAATCTGATATTAAGATAAAATGTTAATTGTTCAAGGGATTCTTATATATAAGCTATCGAACATAACAAGAATTCTTACACACTGTACACTAGAAAAATACTTGTGAAGTTTTAAAAAAACTATTACAAAGTGATAATTTAAAGATACACATCTAGCCTCAAACAAGTTTGTATACTCCTTAACTACTTTAGAATAGTTTGTGAGAATAATTGTGAATGTACTATCCTTTTGCTACCTAACTTACATGCTTCAAAAATAGCCTTCCCCTATTAAATTACATCAAATTCTGTTAGCAATACTATATATACCATTATCTTCTTGTGAAAACAACTTGTTGTTATGTCGGTAGATTCATAATTTTGAGGTATATTATGCATAGATGTAGAAATATTTATCTTTACTCTCTAAGTAACTTGGGTTGTCTAATGAGGGTCAAGATATTATGGTTATTCTGATAATACCAATGTCTCCTAAAGATTTTCTTCATAAGAGAGTTTGTTATAAGGAGGGTGATTCAATATTATAAGTAATCTTCTTAGAAAGACCTTCTATTATAAGCTTCGGGGGAAAAAATTTGTTGGGAAGTTTAAATGTCAAATAAGGTTCCAAATAGCAGTGTTATTACTAACCTATTATTATTAGGATTTTGCTTTTTATTTAAAATCATTATTCACAAACACTTGATACCCTGATTTTGTCAAGAATTTTCCAATAGCTGTAGTTAATGAATAATCATGATTGTTACAAAACCGTTGATCTTGAAGAAAAAGTTTTTTGTTCGCAATGGGAGGAGACTTTGAACCATATTCTCCTTCCAACTCAAGATTTCATCAAAGAGTTGTGTGACCCATCTAACTCTGTAATTTTTATTCTTTTAAATTTCTATTCAACTGAATAAACTTATGTTTTTCACCTATCCCTTCGGATAAAAACACACTATTTTATAACATCCTTACTTGGATCAAGTTTCTCAGGCCCTACAATCTACTGTTTTTTAATAAGGCAACAACTAAGAGTGAAAAAATTTGAATTATATGTACCTCTTATGATTTTGCTAATGGATCTAGATTATTGATAGAATTTTACTCTTGACTGACGATCAAGGAAAAGTTAAAAAAATTTAAATCTGTAATTTGAATTCTGGTAATAATTTTGGAGACCATGTCTTTCCTAACTAATGAATCAGTTTATAATAGTTCGATCCCACCAATATTTAGCGAAATAGTCTTTAGGAATAGTAAGATCGACATCACATAATTGGAATGCCTTGTAGAATTTTATTAAGACTTCTTAGTTTTATTTTCTAACAATATAGAACTCTACTGTATATCTCAATGGGCCAGAGACACGGCCCACAATTTGAAAAATTCTAGTGAATCTTAGTTTATCTTTTGAGCATGGTGGTTAAGACGAGATGGCCTAGAAAACAAGGAAAGCGCTTGGTCTAGATGAGTTGGCCCATCCGGTTGGTGATAATTGACAGGAAAATAATATCAAATATAATTTATAACATTTTTTAACCGAGAATTGTTGAATCTTGTTCAAAACACTAAACTCTAAATCCTAAAACTATTAGCCGTCAACTTTTCAGGGAGTCGCCTTCCTCCAAAGCCACCTCCATCGCCAGCCATATACAAGGTATTTGTTCATCCTCACCATTTTTTCTTCTTGTGCACACGCAAAACCCCCTTGATTAATTATAGTTTTATAGTTTTAATTACTAATATTAAAATGAATGAAAAACAATAATTTGATTAGTTAACTTGTAATATTTTGAGTATATGTTTATATATACGTTCAATTCTTCTCCAAATTATTAATTTTTGTAGTTGATTTTTTTGTTTAATTTTATAAAATTCTCTAATACACTATGAATGTAGGATATTTTAAATTATTGTTTTCACAAAATTAATATGTATTAAAAGAAAAACATAAATATATTTGAATGTAGTTAATAGAGTCAAACTAATTATTTTGTATTAATTTCACATTTACAATTAAAAAGAAATATAACAGAATAGAGTTAATCACTTAATAATTATTTACTTGGGATTAGTTACATGTTTAAAAGAAACCATTGACATTCATTTTTCTATATTTTGCATACATGTTCATCAATACTAATTATAATCTAGTGTCATGCCACACATAAAACCATCAACTGATAAAAGAAAAGATAAAAGATCCGCGATCATGCCATTTTAGTCAAACATTAAAATCTAGTTCTCATCTGGTAAAATTTCTTCTTAAAGGATTAGAATTTCTTAAATTGTTTTTGTATTAGATGAATATGAATATATAATTGCATTTCACATTAAGAAATAAATGGCCTATACTTCATAAATTATATGAAAAAGTTTTATATAAATATTTATTTAACTTCTTGACACTTCTCTATAATTCTTGATATTTTGTGCTTGCTAATTTTGATAAAAGGCCAAAATATCTCCCCTTAAATTGACAAAAAGTCAAAAAATAACATATTGTTTTATAGTGTGATAATGAAAACATAAGTATCTGTATTCCAGGAGATACCTCATGGACTCCAATAGCAAGCTGTTACGAATTCAAGTATATTGTATCACAATTACAAGTTATATGCATGGTCAGATGTCTTGGATGATGGGGAGTCCTTGTAACATATGATCTTCATGGACCAAAACCAACTTGACTAATGCATATCTGCAATCTCACACTACATCTCAGTATCAAATACGAACCATAGATGGTTTAATTTTTGAAGAAAATTCTTATTGTTCGTCGATATTTTCAGGGAAACATGGCAAAACTTGTGGACTTGGTTTTCAGTGCTTGGACATGAAAAGTGGGAACTCATTCAGTTATAGTTTAATTTGGAGAATTAAGCTCTATTTTTAGGTTGTAGTTCTTCGTTTTTAGTTGAGTGCTGAGTTTCTTTGAAAAGAATATAGTAAGAGCTACTCTTACGCAACCAACATGTAACATATAATTTATATCATTTTTTAAACGAGAATTGTTGAATCTTGTTCAAAACCCTGAACTCTAAATCCTAAAACTATTCGCCCGTCAACTTCAGGGAGTCGCCTTCCTCCAAAACCACCTCCATCGCCAGCCATATACAAGGTATTTGTTCATCCTCACCATTTTTTCTTCTTGTACACACACAAAACCCCTTTGATTAATTATTGGTTTAGAGTTTTAGTTAATAATATTAATGTAAATGGAAAACAATAATTTGATTAGTTAACTTGTATTATTTTGAGTATATGTTTATATATATCATCAATTCTTATCCAAATTATTAATTTTTGTTGTTGATTTTTTTTATGTTTAATTTTATAAAATTCTCTAATACATTATAAATGTAGGATATTTTAAATTATATTTTCAGAAAATTAATATGTATTAAAAGAAAAACATAAATATTTATTTGAATATAGTTAATAGATTAAAACTAATTACTTTGTATTAATTTCACATTTACAATTAAAAAGAAATATAACATAATAGAGTTAATCACTTAATGATTATTTACTTGGGATTAATTACATATTTAAAAGAAACCATTAACATTCATTTTTTTATATTTTACATATAGGTTCATCAATACTAATTATAATGTAGTGTCATGCCACAAATAAAACCATCAACGGATAAAAGAAAAGATAAAAGATTAATCATGCCATTTCAGTCAAAAATTAAAATCTGGTTCTCATCTGGTAGAATTTCTTCTTAAAAAATTAAGATTAGAATTTCTTAAATTGTTTTTGTATTAGATAAATATGAATATATAATTGCATTTCACATTAAGAAATAAATGGCCTACAGTTCATAAATTATATGGAAAAGTTTTATATAAATATTTATATAACTTCTTGATACATCTCTATACTTCGTGATATTTTGTGCTTGCTAATTTTGGTAAAAGACCAAATATCTCCCCTTAAATTGACAAAAATTCAAAAAATAACATATTGTTTTAAAAAAAAATATATAGCTTCTAATATATATTAGAAGCATGTCACGAGTAGAAAAATTACAAGGGTATCTAACCCTTTTAGACCTTTTGTCATACCATAAGGAGTATTGTTGGCATTTTACCGTCTTTGAAAAGATCAAATTTCCTTATTGATTTGAGTTTATCTTTGAAAAAATCATTTTTGACTTCTGGTGTAGAAGTTAAATGAGAATCTTTATTGTATGTGCCTTCTTTGTTGAAGAACATTCAACTGGTGCAATCTACATAAAGGTACAATTTAATTTCATGCCTCTTTCTTAGGGATATACTATATTGATGCTCTTTACTTTTCAGGTTCGGAAATTTGGATTTAATCAGTGGCACATTATCTCATTCAAACTAGGCGTGAAACAAACATAGGAGAGCCTGGTGATGAAAGAAAACTAAAACAGACATTAAATGCAAATGAGGATTGAGTTCATAACTTAGAAAAAAAATTTCCCATTAGTTCTTAAAATTTGTGGGGATATAAGTTTTGTTGTCAATGTTTATGTTTTTTTTAATCTTATATTAGTTTTCTAATATGAAATAAACTAGTTATTTAATGAAAACTTCAAATATAAGAACTCTGAACTCAAGTGACCATGTTCTTATTACTTTTCGAAAAAGGTTCTCCATTTATAAAATTTCTCTATCTAAAGTGATTAAGCTATAACATTCCTATTGATTTAAGTACACTAACACTTTTTCTTGCTATCACAAAAATGGAACCAATATTCCTTTTTATTCAAGTAATATATGTATTATTAACAAACCAATTTGCAATCGAAGAAGTAATGTCCAATTATATAGTTGTTCACAAATAGTAAAGGGATTTATGAACCTAGATCTTAACATTTTATAGTATAATTATTAATATTTGGTGCAATTTTATCCATCTCTACTTAAATAATTCAATAATGTCTTAAAGACAAATTGAAATATTGAAATATTATATTCTATATATGTAGAAACCGGGCTTAAAGTTTTATGATATTTACAATATGTTACGATGCTCCGTATAAGAATTATCTGTAATTACAACAATCAGACATACAATTGATATATATAATTACAACAATTAGACAAGCAATATCGCAAGCAATTAACTTTTCAAGACCCGTGGCTCATGCATCATAAAAAAAAAAAGATAAAAAATAGGTAGGTGCGAATTTTTCAGTGTCGATTAAGGTAAACCTTGCAAGATTTTTTTGACGGAAATTAGGAATAAGATGTGTTTATCATTCAAATATTGGTTAGTTATACATGGAAAAAGATTTAAACCAGTAAAACTGAACAACGTGAAGTATTCCATTAAAAGTTTATTGTATCAACAAATCTGAACTCAACATTAAAATTTATTATCATGGTTTTATGGTGTGATAATAAAAATTTAAGTATATGTAGTCCATGAGATACCTCATGGACTCCAATAGCAAGCTGTTACGAATTCCAGTATATGGTATCACAATTACAAGTTGTATGCATGGTCAGATATCTTGGATGATGGCCGAGTCTATCTTGTAACATATGATCTTCATGGACCAAAACCAACTTGGTTAATGCATATCTGCAATCTCAAACTACATCTCAATAACAATACGAATCATAGATGGTTGATTTTTTGAAGAAAATTCTTATTGTTCGTCGATATTTTCATGGAAATATGGCAAAACTTGTGCACTCGGTTTTCAGTGATTGGACATGAAGGGTGGGAACTCATTCAGTTATAGTTTGATTTGGAGAATAAAGCTCTATTCTTAGGTTGTAGTTCTTCGTTTTTTGTTGAGTGCTGAGATTCTAATAACTGTAAGCTAATTGCATATATGTTTACAGATAAAAAAGATGGAAATAATATCCCTTATATTAAATATTTTTTGTTAAATATTAAGTAATTCTAATAACGAGCTATGTACTTAGGAAAATGATAGGGGCAGTTCTTTGTTAGCCATTTGTGACCTTTTTAGCCTTTTATCCCTTATATTAAATATTATCTGTCTTAGCCCATTTTGAGCCTTTAGCCTTTTCTTTGTAGCCACGATATAAGCCATTATCCCTTAGATTATTAGGCATGACCATATGACCCGCACTTGAATCACAATCCTGAGACATGTCTCGAGCTTGAGTTTGGGGTGGTGGGTCCACTTATGGGGAATTTATTGGGTAGGGATTGATGTGCTTTGTATTATGGCACAATTGCAGATGATATTTAATTGTAACCCTTTGCCGGGAATGAGAAAAAAAATGAAAAAGAAAAAAAATAACAATATTCAAAAATCCATACAGTAGGAACCGGGAACCCGGTTTCGTCAAAACCGGGAACCCGGTTTGCATTTGTACAAAAAAAAAAGAAAAAAAAAAGAGAAAAGAAAAGAAAAAGAAAAATATGAATGAATAAAATATCTGGCAAAGTGGAATTTTTCCAAAAAATCATCTTGCTTATAGTGGGTAGACATGGGACGCTAAATTGTTGCGTAAATGGGTGAGTAAGAACATTTTTTTGCGTAAACTCAAGCTCGAGGGCATTGTTGATGGTAAGCGAGGAGAGAGCCAAAAGCTCACTTCAAATTTACCAAATATACATCCACACCGTCCTTAAGCAAATATTAAAACCAAAAAGACCTCGTGATTCCTAAGTGCATAGTGAATTTATGATTCTGTTGATAGGAAATATACTAGGTGGAGTGTTCAAAGCGATTTAGGATTAATGACCACCCTATAGCCATCATACAGAGATGAGTACAAGTGTAATCTTCAAGCATTGCGACTTTAATTTTATGATTGAGATTATTTGTGTTTGATTTTGCATTTTAAATGTATGTGTATATTAGTTTCTAGAGTTTGCTATATGAGATTTATCTTGAGAATTGCTTTAGGTGTATTTGCTAGCTTCTACTTGTTCTTACGTTTACTTCTACCCCTTTGTTTTCTTTTGTTTTACTTTGTCAGGACGACAAAGGTTTGAGTTGGGGGTCTTGATGTCTCCCTAATTGTTCTTATTTTCGATACTTGGGAGACATCATTTTTTATGTTTAATTGAATATTTTGATAGACTTTTGAGTTAAAAATGCAATAATCCGGAATTCCTATTTTATTTCTAGTATTTTTTATTTATTAAACTTTTGCGCGTAATATCGTGTATTTTAGTGAAAAGTTTGTGGGTTTTGAATATTAGCTAGGAAAGGAATCTGAGAAGAGAGTCAAAGATCGTGATATGGAGTCAAAGCTTGAAGATAAATCCCGAAAAAAATTATATTTTGGAGCTGCAAATCTGGAAAACAGGCCAAAGATTGCTGATTTTGAGCCATTTACGAGTTGATTTAGCCGCTGACCTTTGAAGAGAATATGTTCCTTATCGAGTTATGGAAATTTAGAAAGTGATTTCAGGTCAATCGGAGTTATAACGAATCGGCTAGAGCTGTTTTAGTGGAGGTGGTGCAGCAGTTACGAGATTTTGGGCTTAGAAAATGGACTTGGGCTTTTAATTAGTGATTTAATTTTAGGTCCAAGGCCTAATCCGTTTTTCCTCTTATAAAAGGAGATTTTGACTTCTATTTTTCATACAACTCATTATTCATAAGCAGAAGTATCAGAGAGAAGTCAACGAAGGAAGAAGAAGGAGGCTGTAGAGCTGGAGAGAGTCTATATCTCCATTCTCAGCCAAATCCAATTCCGGAAATTAGGTTTTCTTTATTTTTAATTCCGTAAAACACTATGTGTTCTCTTTCTTTTAATTTAGTTTTATTTTTAATTAGTATGAGCTAATTTCTTCATAGTACTTGAGAATGCTTAATGGGTGAATCCCGATTCTGTTAAATTTCATATGTTTGAGTTTGGGTTTTTTAATAAATTAAATTAAATTGGGTCTTTTACTCTTTTCTGTAATTTGAGATTATTTACTGTTTTCGGAGTAATTAACCAAGAACAGGTGTTAGTATCTAGGCTATTCCACATATGTGGCGTGTGGATCATCCTAACGGAAGATTTAGGTATGTTATGAAATAGAATTAGGAGGATCCCTTGCGTTTCTCAAGTACTGCCTTCTCATACTTGCGTCTTACCTTTATTCATTTGCGTTTTACTATTTATTTGCATTTTACTTTAATCTTTCATTACTTAGAATTAATACAAACAACCAATCAATCATTATATCTTTTACTTGCTTTCATAAGTGCAACCAATCATTATCTGATAAGCATTGTAGTTAACCAAACCGTCCCTACGAACGATCCTAGAATCATTATTACTACTTGGGACAACCATACACTTGCGGTTGTGGTTCAATTACCTTTTGCATTTATTTTAGACACACAAAGGACCACCAATGTCAACAAGGTTTGCTGAACATCTAACGAATCTTCTTGAGGTTGAGCAGGTAAAGCTTTTTGATTCATGGTCTAGGTGTAAGTGTCTTGAGGAGGTTGTCTTTGAGCTTGATTTCCGTAACATTGTCCCCCTTGGTAGTTGTACTATGGTCTTGGTTGATAGTTATTACCTTGGGGACGCGGCTGATATACATTAGTCGGATTAGCGGCCCCATTTGGATTTGAATATTGGAAACCCGGATGGTTTCCATTCGGTTGATAACCTTGACCACCTAAATTATAGTTCCCTCGGTTGGAAACAAACATTACGGCTTCTGGATTGTTTTGACAATGCTCCCAATCATGATCTTGTACACCGCAGTTAGAATACACATAAACTTCTTGTGTAACATTAACCTCTGCTTTTCTACCTACCAAACTTTTTGTAACAGCTAAAGTAAGCTGTTTCAATTGTTGCTCAAGTTTATTCTCCATGGCAGTGAATTTTTCCTCAATTAAAGCACTATTCTCTCTTCCACCTCAGATAGGTGTTCTCATGGTATTCCAACCCATCTCATTCATCACTGTTCAATTCAAAATCATCTTAGCATGGACTAATTGTACCTGTAAAAATCCACCACCACAAAGCAGGTCTAAGTCATTTCTTGAAGGTCCATCAAGGCCTCTGAAAAATATCTTCATTTGTTGCATCTCTGTAAGGCCGTGATCAGGGACTCTTCTCAAACAAATCTGAAATCTCGTCCAACTTCTACCCAAAGTCTCGTCTTGGTCTTGTTTGAACGAGGTCAACTCAACTTGCGCGTCTAATCTCATATTTGTTGGGTAATATCTATTGAAGAACGTAATTTTTAATGCGTCCCATGTTGTGATTGATCCATGTTCTTGAGAATCATGCAATTCACTTGCTCCATCAATAACGAAATACCTAAAATTCGCAAAATAGATTTGATCTCTTGTCACTCTTTGCGTAATATAGGAACCGCAAATTTGCATGAACTTCTGTACATCAAGGATTGGATCTTTGCCAGGTGCTCCTCGGAAATTGTCATAACTCTGAAATTGAGATAACATACCAAGATCGAGTCTGAATCTCGCGACGTTAATATCTGCAGGTTCAATTCCGAGGGCAGGAGGTCGATATGGAGCTTGTTTAGGGCCATTAACGAACCACATATCATTGTTCTGAGGAGGTTGAACTTGTGGATGGTTTTGACCATTCTGTTGATTCAATTGTTGATTTTCGACTCCTTCCATCTCTGCTTCTCTAGCCAACCTTTCTTCTAACTCTTTTGCTTTAGCTTCTCTCTTTCTTTTGTTTTCTTCTCGAACTAGGTTTTCGGGATTCTCAAGGATCACGAGATCTTCAAGCATATACCAAAACATGTAAACCTGAGAAAGAAAGACAACCCAAAGTGTAAAACTAAAAAATAAAACTATAACTAAACTAAATATTAAACTATTAAAGATTAACACCGGGGTCACACGCTACCGTCCCCGGCATCGGCGCCAAAAACTTGGTGGGTCCTAGGGTGTTAGAAAATAATTCAATAAATAAGAGGAACCACAATACCGTAAGTGCATGGTTGTCCAAGTAATATCCGATAAATCAGGTTTTGTTCTCAGGGACGGATTAGGTTCAACCCAAATATTAATCAAGTAGTAAGAATAATTGCTTGACAGAAAAGTAAATAATATGATTTTTGATTGGTTTTCTTAAAACTAAAGATGAAAATAAAATAAAGACTAAAATTAAATTACTGAAAAGAAATAAAGCAAATAAATTGACTAACTTCAGATAACAGAGATACTTGTGTCTCGCAAGGAATCCACCTAATCAATATAATCTATGCTATGTTTAAGGGTAGAATTGGAATTACAATATTAGTCGGGACTCTATTGTCTCCTAGCCCCCTGACGGGTGGACCTAGAAGCTATCCTAAAGTACTATAAACCCCTGTATGGGCGAATATGCCTCTTCGGATGATATGAATTTACCTATTCGGTTATGTAATTAGTTAAGCCTGTCGGTCAATAGCGGACATTACACGGGTATTACCTAAGTCTATATTTAAACCCCTCATGTCGGATGATCACTTCGCCACTAAAGTGAATAGCCCAAATACTAAAAGATATTTCTAGTTGTTCCTAAAAGAAATAGTAATGAAAACAAAGTAATATCCAATATATAAAACTCAATTCAATTTAAATCATAACAATCCCGAATTCAAAACATAGATTAACTAATTAAGGTTCATCCCTCTAATGCGATTCTCAAGTATATATGGAAATTTAGCTCATGATAAAATTAAAGACTGGAAATAAATAAAAGGAAGTCATGTTCAAATACAAAATATAAATTGACAGCCTAAAGGCTAGGATGACTGTTGATGGAAGAACAGGATTCTCCCAGCTCTACTTTCTCCTTGCCTTCTTGCTCTGACTTGAAAAGCTTAAGCCTCGTGTAATTCTCTGAAGTGTGTGTAAAGAGGAGGCTAAGGGGTGTATTTATAGGTGTTAGAAAGCCCTAATTCGTTTTTACTTGGAGTGGAAGACAAGTCAAGAACTCTTTAATTCGTAGCCCTAAAATCTAGGAAAGGTAAGATTCTGCTGCTGATTTGTTTTGGTCATATCTCCTTCAATACTTATCTGTTTGACGCGTTAAAATAGTCGAAACCAATTGTCTCGGAAATCTCTATCAATTGGTCCAGACCATTCTCCCAAATTCCTATCCAATCTTAAGTTATAAGCTCGTCTTTGAACGTGGCTAGAATTTCATATTTATTTGGCAGCTTTATCTTTTCCTTCTTTGCATATATCTTTCCTTGTAAATCTATTTCCTTTACTTCTTAGACTTGACTTGGTCTCTAATTGATTACCATATATCTTTTAAAGTTTCACAATAAATAAATAATTAAACTGCATATGCTTTAAAAATTAATAAATCAATAATTCAAGACTAGAAATAAGAAAGTGCACTCTAAAATTAGAATCTCGAATAAAATAGTTCCTAGCACACTAAAAATACTCTAAGACTTTAATTCTCACTTCTCCTCCTTGTAGTGGTTCTTCATGAAATTCAAGAACCTACTAACTTTGCACTAAAAATATTCAAATTAACGCACAAAAGCCCTAAAAATGCAAATAGTTTAATTCCAAGGGGAGAAAGTGTAATATGATGAAATAAGCATAAAAGTCTATCAAATAAGTCGAATATTCACCTAAAAGGATGTCTCCAAAGGGCTAATAATTAGAACAAATAGGGAGACATCAATATCCCCTTAGTTTATTAGGCATTTCCATATGACCCGCACTTGAATCACAATCCTGAGACTTCCTGTATTAAGCTTGAGTTTGGGGTGGTAGGTTTCATTGTTGGGAAAGTACATTGGGAGGGATTTATATTCGTTTGTATTTTTGCACAATTGTGATGATATATTAATTGTAACCCATTGCCAAGGTCTTTGAAAAAAAGAGAAAAAGTGAAAGAAGTTGTCAAAGCAGAAGACAACCGGGAACCCGATCATCACTAACCGAAACCCGGTTATCAACTATACAAAAAAAATGAAAAATAGAAACAAAAAGAAATTAATAAATAAACTGGCAAAGTGGAAGTTTGAAACTCATCTTAGTGCTTATTGGGTTAGCTTGGGGACGCTAAAATAGTGCGTCAGATGGGTTGAGTGAGAACATATTTGAGTGTAAACTCAAGCTCTTGGAAAGTTGTTGATAGTAAGTGAGAAGAGAGCCAAAAGCTCACTTCAAATTTACCAAATATACATACCATATTGTCCCTAAGCCTATGCTAAATGCATAAAGTCCACTCGATTCCTAGACACATAGTGAATTTATAATTCAACTAATAGGGAGTAAGCTAGGTGGAGCGTTCAAAGCAAGTAAGGATCGAGGAACACCCTATACCCACCATATTGAGATAAGTATAAGTGTAATCTTCTAGCATTTTGAATTTTATTTTGGATTGATATTATTTGTGTTTGATGTTGCTTGATAGGTGTATGTGTATATTAATACCTAATTCATACTATATGATATCTTTTTTAAGTTGTGTTGTTGGTATAATTCACTAGACTTTGCATTTTTGGGTTCACCTAAGGCCTTTGTTTTTATTTTACTTTGTCGGGACAACAAATGTTTGAGTTGGGGTCTTGATGTCTCCCTTTTTTTTTCTAAATATCATCCCTTTGAAGACATCATTTTAGTTGAATATTAGACTTATTTGTTAGACTTTTATGCTTATTTCGTTATATTGCATTTTCTCCCCTTAGAATTATTATATTTCATTTTTAGAACTTTTGTACGATAATTTGTTTGTTTTTAGTGCAAAGTTCATAGATCCATGGATGCTATCGAACACCAAGACAATGAGTAGAAGTGAGAATTAAATTCTTAGATCAAGTGGAGAGGTCAAAAACAAGAAAAGAATATTCAAAGAGTTGACTAATAGAGAGGAAAATATGGAAAATTGTCACTAATTGTTATTTTTGAGACACTTAGGCACTGATTCATGCCTGAATATCTGTAAGAGAATTTTGCAACTATGAGTTAGGAAGCTTTGAGGATTAGAATTAGTTGATTTGGATATGAGATGCAAAAGTTACAATCGTTTTACCAACAGTTGTACAGCACTTACGGGATTTAGAAGATGGATTTGGGCTTTTTATTATTTAACTTATTATTCTTAATTAAAAAGTCCAATCCTAATTCTCTCATGTAAATAGACCTTTAGACCTCATATTTAAAGAATCAATTCTACACTTAATTTTAAAAGTCCATGTCAGGGCAGAAGAGGAAGCTAGAGCTGGAGAATTCTCATTCTTCCATCAGCAGCTCAATCCAACGCCTCAATTAGGATTCATATTTTATTTATGTAATCTAGGATAATGTTTTATTTCAAATTTATTTCAGTTTTTAATTCAACCATGAGCTTATGCTTAGTACTTTAGAATCGCAAATAACGGGTTGAAGCCCTAGTTAATTAATTTCTGTTTTTGAATTTGGGATTTTACGATTTAATCTGTGTTGTGTATTTTATATTGGGTATCATTTTGAGCTTGTTTATTATTTCTTTTTTGATCATTTAGAAATAAGTTTTATTAATTAGGCTATTCACTTTAGTGGCAAAGTGATCATTCGACAGGGGTGTTTGATTACAGACTTAGATAATATCTGTGTGATGTTTGTTATTGACCGACAGGCTTGACTAATCACATAGTCAAAGAAGTAAAGATCTTCACATCCTCAAGTAAAATTGCTACCTTAAAGGGGCTTGTCTTACCGTAGGATAACTTCTAGGTCCATCGGATAGGGGGCTAGGAGATGTTAGAGGCCCGACTAATATTTAAATGCCAACTTTACCCTTAAACGAAACAGTAATTATATTAATTTAGGTGGAAACCCTTGCGAGACTCAAGTACATCCTTGCGTCTAAATCTTTTTACTTTCAATATTTTATTTCAGTTAAGCATTTTAATATTTTATTTTTATTGCATCTTTAGTCCTTAGACAAAACAAAATCTTATCATTTTACTATCTGTTTTACAATTACTTCTACTGATTAATACCTGAGTTATAACTATCCGTCCTTGAGAATGAAATCCGACTATCGGAGTATTACGTGAACAGCCGTACACTTGCGGTTTGTGGTTCCTCTTCTTTTATTGCATATTTTTATAACACCCCAGGACCCACCAAGTTTTTGGCACCGCTGTCGGGGACGATAGCGTGTGACCTCGGTGTTAATACTTTAGTAGTTTAATTGTTGTTATATTTTTTTCAGTTTTACGCTTTTATTTGTTCTTCCTTTCTCAGGTTTACAGGTTTGGTGTATGCTCGATAACCCCGAGATATTAGTCAGACTTCAAAACAAAAGAAAGAAAGAAGAAAAAGAAGTAAGAAAAGAAGAAGAAAGATTAGCCAGAGAAGCAAGAATGGCTAATGTTGACAATCTTGATCCTCGTGTGGTAGTAGATGCAAATGGAAATCCCATAATCCGTAATCTGCAAGTTGTTAGCAATCAGAATCAACAAAATCCTCCTCCACCTGGAGGACAAGCTCAACCTCAAATGTTTTATGATCCATGGTTCGTACAAGGTCCTGAATAGATTCCATATCGCACTCATGCTCTTGGTATTGGTCCTCCAGATATTAATGTCGCAAGATACAGACCGGATCCTGGTACATTAGCTCGACTCAAAAACTTTGTAAATTTTCGTGGATTAGCTGCAGCAGATCTAATTTGTGCAGTACAAAAATTCATGCAAATATGTGATGTTTATATAACACAAGGCGTAACAAGAGTACATATTTATTATGAAAATTTCAAGTTTTTCGTGATAGATGCAACGAGTATCTGGCATGATTCACAAGAACCAGGATCAATCACTTGTTTGATGAGCTACAAACAGCGTTCTTGGATCGTTATTATCCGAGAATTGTGAGATTAAACGCACATATCGCATTGATATCATTCGAACAGGAACAAGATGAATCAGTGGGTAACTATTGGACAAGATACAACAATGTTTGAGAAGAGTTCCAGATCATGGTCTTTCAGAAAAACATTAACTGTCAATATTTTATAAAGGCCTTGAAGGAGGCTCAAGAAAAGATTTAGACTTACTCTGTGGTGGGGGATTCTTACAGGTAACACCAGCTAATGCCCTAATTGTTTTGAATAGAACAGTTAAGAATGAGTTGTGTAGGAATACCATGAGAGCACTGATGTCTCCCGTTTTGTTCTAAATATTATCCCTTAGGAGACATCATTTTAGGTGATTAATTGACAACACCAGCTAATGCCCTAATTGTTTTGAATAGAACAGTTAAGAATGAGTTGTGTAGGAATACCATGAGAGCACTGATGTCTCCCGTTTTGTTCTAAATATTATCCCTTAGGAGACATCATTTTAGGTGATTAATTGACTTATCTTCATTAAATGTATTATTGAGAATAAGGAGATTGATGTTACTCGCATTATATATAACTACATTATGGCTTATACAAAAAACTTTATTGATGCACGCAACCTCAAGTTCCCATGCACTATCACAAAAAATTGCATTTCCGCAAATATGCCACTTAGGAACAATGAGAATGAACCGGTCGAAAAAGGTACCAATCTCAAATTGATTTCAATTGCAAATATTTATAGTGAAGCGAAAAAGAATGGGATTTAGTTAGACAAGCCATTTGGACAAGAAAACAAAGCGAGACCTCTTAAACACAGAGTTAGAGTTGCCAAAGATCATAAGGTTATTGAAAGAATGAAATCTTTAGAGGAGAGATATGAAGAGGTATTGAAAGCGGTAGGAAGCGTCACACGAGAGTTGGTCTTTATGAAAAATAGATTGGATAGGTTGGGCGACTTACAACATGTCGTTTACACGATACTTAAGAAAATGACCCAACCTTGACGCAACAATGAAAACCAGCCTAATGCTAGTTAAGATACGTTTTCCTATCCTTTTATCATTTAGTAGTGTATATTAGTTTAATTTCTTTATCGAGTCTTTTCGAGTCGTGGGGACACGACTCATTTTTTAGTTTGGGGTGGGGTTTGTTGCCTCATCCCAATTTTTTTGTGTTATTTTTTTTATTTCCTTTCAATAAAATTAATTTTAGGGTCGCATTTGAATGTAGAACATTTTAAATGTCCCCATTAAGCATACTTTTTATGAATTTATGATAGAAAATAGTAGACCTTAGGAGTTAGTATAGAATGCACTTAGATTGCATGCAAACATAGGTAATTGATAGGAGAAATTAATGAACAAAGCAAAAGAAGTAAACTTGTACTTAAGGAAAATGTTTGCTTTGTAGAACGTGAGATCCAAATTAGTAGAGAACTCACTTAGGTATGAACTAGAGGCAAGCTATGTAACTAGGAAAATGATAGAGACATTTCTATGTTAGCCCTTTGAGACTTTTTAGCTTTCTATCCCTTAACTAATATTATCCATCTTAGCCCCATTTTAGCCTTTAAGCGTTTCTTTTGTCGCCATGATATAAACTTATATCCCCTTATATTATTAGGCATTTCCATATGACCCGCACTTGAATCACAATCCTGAGACTTCCTGTCTTGAGCTTGAGTTTAGGATTGTGGGTTTCATTATTGGGAGATTACATTGGGAGGGAATTTGTATGTGTTTGTATTTATGCACAATCGTTGATGATGTATTTATTTGTAACCTTTTTCCGGGGTCTTTGAAAAAAAAAAAGATAAAAAATAAAGAAAAAAAATATATAAGATACATGACTATTCATATCAAAATTCATGGGTATCTTATACAAAAAAAATGAAAAAGAGAAAATATACATATACATACATACATATATATATAAATACATAAAAAGGATAAAGGGACTGAAAAACTGGAATTTTCGGAAATCATCTTTGGTGCTTATTGGGTAATTTTGGGGACGCTACATTAGTGCGTCAAATGGGTTGAGTGAGAACAATATTCGAGTGCAAACTCAAGCTCTTATACAATTTGTTGTTGGTAAGTGAGGAGAGGGCCAAAAGCTCACTTCAAATTTACCAAATATACATTCCATACCGTCCCTAAGCCTATGCTATAACCTTAAAGTCCTCGTGTTCCTAGATATATAATGGATTTATAATTTAGTGGAGCGTTCAAAGCGGGTGAGGATTTATAATAAGGAGTATGCTAAGTGGAGCGTTCAAAGCGGGTGAGGATCGATGAACACCCTATAACCATCATCTTGAGATAAGTACAAGCATAACCTTCTAGCATTGTGAAGTTAATTTTTGATTAATTATTTATGTTTGATTTTTGCATGACATGTGTATGTGTATATTAATTCCTCGGTCATATTATATGATATTTTTTTAAGTTTTTTTGGGTGTTATTTGCTAGACTCTACATTTTTGCATTTCACCTAAGGCCCTTGTTATTATTTTACTTTGTCGGGACGACAAAGGTTTGAGTTAAGGGTCTTGATGTCTCCCGTTATTTTCTAAATAGTATCCCTTAGGAGATATCATTTTAGGTGATTAATTGACTTATTTGATAGACTTTTAATCTTACTTGATTATATTGCATTTTCTCTCCTTGGATTTGTATTATTTGCGTTTTAAAGCTTTAGTGCGTTAATTTGTTTGTTTTTAGTGTAAAGTTCTTAGGTCCATGAATTAGATGGAGCACCAAGATAAGGAGTAAAATCGGGAATTAAAATCATAGATAGAGTGTAGAAGACAAAGGCGAAAAAAGATGATCTGAAGAATTTATTAGAGGAAAATGAAATCTGGAAGGCTGTTACAAATCACTAATTTTGAGCCACTTAGCCACTGATCAGCCTTAGAGTTGTGAAATACAGAATTTTCAACTTTGAGTCTGGAAGATTTTGCAAGTTGAACGGAGTGATTTCGATTCCGGACGCAAAAGTTACAGCTATTTTAGTAACAGCTTCACGTCAGTTAAGAGATTTCATTTAAGGATTGAGCTTTTATTTCATTTAACCTATTTTCTTTTAAGAGAATAGCCCAATCCGATTTTCCCATGATATATAAGCCTTAGACTTCATTTTTTTACAAGACAACTCATATTACACAAGTCAGAAGCGCCAGAGAAGAAGTCAGAAGCAAAAGGAGAGAAGAAACTGAAGCTGGAGAATCCAATTCTTCCATCAACAGTCAAAATCAATCCTTTAATTAGGTTACGCATTTCATTTCTGTAATTGAACATGAGTGATTCATCTTTTATTTCAGTTTTTAATTCTATTATGAGCTAAATACATTAGTGTTTGAGAATCGCAATAAAAGGGATGAACCCTAATTAATTTCTTTATTGTTTCTGAATTTGGGATTTTATAATTTAAATTGAATTGGGTATTTTATATTGGTTATTACTTTTTTGTTATTTACTAATTCTATTCGGTACAACTAGAATTAGGTATTAATATTTGGGCTATTCACTTTAAGTGGAAAAGTGATCATGTGACGGGGGGTGGGGGTGGGGGGTTTGAATACGGAATTAGATAATCACTGTTTAATGTTCGTCATTTACCAACAGGCTTGAATAGTTACATAGCCAATGAGGTATGAACTTCATATCCGAAGAGGCATATGTTGGCCTAAAAGTCCTTTTAATCTTGTTTTAATATTTGCCAAATCTCGTTTTAATATCCCCGTAAAAGTGCATTACATGTTACATGGTTTATACATTCTCTAATTGATTTTATCTTAATATATAAACCACTTTTAAGCTTTATTCATAGAACCAGGCCGGCTTACCGGTGAAAGAGAGTCGTTTCCCAACGGTCAAATGCCACGTCGATCCAACCGTTGGACTAAGAGACAAACTGCACCAGTATACCGGTGAGATAACTGGCTGATGTCTCCCTTTTTGTTCTAATTATATTCTCTTAGAAGACATCAAATTAGGTGATTATTTGACTTATTTACTAGACTTTTAGGCTTATTTGGTCATATTACGATTTCTTCCCTTGGATTTGGATTATTTGTGTTCTAGAGCTCTTATGCGTTAATTCGTTTATTTTTAGTGTAAATTTCTTAGGTTTATGATTTAATGGAATATCAAGACAAGGAGAAGAAACGGGAATAAAAGTCTTGGATTAAGCGTTGAAGTCAAAGGCAAGAAAAATTGATTTGAAGAAGTAATTGGTGGAGAATGAAATCTGGAATGCTGTCAAAATTCACCATTTTTTGGCATCTTAGCCACTGATTCAGCCTTGGAACATGAAACGAGGTAGATATAGCTTGAAGTAAGGAAGATTTTCCAAGTTGAACGAAGTGATTCCGAGTCCGGACGCAAAAGTTACAACTGTTTTAGTAACAGCTAGTCACCAGTTACGGGATTTCATTAAATGGATTGGGCTTTTATTCTAATTAACATAATCCTTCTTTTTAAAAACCCAATCCGTTTTTGCCACTATAAAAGGTCCTTTAAGGCAACGCTTAGCAGAAGTCATAGAAGTAAAAAGAAAAGAGAAAGCTGAAGCTGGGGAATTCTTTCTTCCAACAACAACAATTATCAACCCTTTAATTAGGTTTTTCTTGATCCTGTAATTCATTATGAACATATTTTATTTTAATTTATTATTTTTTAACATTATGAGCTAAATTCCTTAAGTGCTTGAGTCGCATTAATGGGTTGAACCCAATTTTATTGAATTCATGTTTTTGGAATTGGGATTATTTTAATTTAAATTGAATTGGGTAATTTCTTATAGACTATTATTTCGCATTTAAATACTGTCTTTGAAGTCATGAATCAAATATAGGAATTAGTAATTAAGCTATTCACTTTGGTGAGGAAGTGATCGTCTTGACGGGGGTTTAATTACGACACCAAATAATAGACGTAAGGTAGAAATTATTGACCCTGGCGGGCTTAGTTAACCTTATAGCCAATTGGGTAGAATGACTGACCATTCGAAGGTGGATTATAATCGCCTTGACGGGGTTCGTAACACCTAAGAATAACTCCTAAGTCCACCCTGACGGGGGTTAGGAGACTAAAGAATCCCGACTAGTACTCAATTCTCGATTCATCCCTTAAACAGAAACATTGATTTAATAGATTTAGGTGAAACCCTTGCGAAACTCAAGTATTGCCTTTAAATCTTTGCGTCTACTCATATTTATTTACTTGCGTCTTATTTATTTGCAATAGTTAATTTAGTATTTTATTTTAATTGCATTCTAGTCCTTAATCAGAAAACCAAAACAAATCTTTATATCATTTATTTTCCGCATCATATAACAATTATCTACACTTATTACATAACATCTAAAGTCATACCTAATCCGTTCCTGAGATTGAAATCCCGTTTACCGGATATTACTTGGACGACCCGTACACTTGCGGTACGTGTCTTGACTTTTTAGGTGTGTTTATTTAGAACACACAAGGAGACACCACCGGCTAGACGGTCAAAGGCAGGATGTGCCTATAAAAGAGAGGTTTATCACTTGCAACAATTCACCTCTTACAAATTCAATTCTAATCATTCATATACATCCATTAGAGATCTCAAGCTATCAAAGTATCAATCAAAGCTTGATCAATCAACTTGTCTAATCTACTCAATTAAGGAGTTGATCCAAGAAGCTTAATTGTCCATCTACTCCAGAGAAGTTTCATGCTCAAAGTTCTATCTACTCATTAGGAGATTGTTAGCAAAGTTGTTTCGCCCTTTAAACACTTACATTTATCCTCTTAAGTCTAGTATTTGTAATAGATAGATTAAGAGAGAGTTTGAGTATAGGGAGTATACTCGGTGTCTTTGTGTTGCGATAACACAAGAGTTTTTCATTCGTGGTATCGAAGTGGTTGTAAGGGTTATTGTGTTCTCGACCCGGTTAAGAGAGACACGGGAGCTTAGTGAAAAGCTTGAAATCCTAAGGAGGCTTCCTTAGGTAACGATGTAGGGATAACCGAACCACTATACATCATTGTGTACTTTCTATCCCTTATCTCTTTACTTATCGTTTATTGATTGCTCGTATTTCTATTTATATCAAACCTAGTTACACTATTGCATGATATCTTAGTGTTTGATATATATTGACTTAGAAGTTATTCTTTAACTTATAATTGTCCAAAATATTTTTAACTGGGTATTAATCTTATTAGTAATCCTATTCACCCCCCCCCCTCTTGGACTTTCAATTGGTATCAGAGCCTAACTCTACGTGAATAGCTTAATCGTTAGTAGAGTAAACGACATGGAATTTAATCTTTTGGAAGAGTCGTCTTCTACACGACCTCCACTTTTTGTAGGCACTTACTATCTTGCTTGGAGAACAAAAATGGAGGAATTTATAAAAGCCAAAGATCCCGATCAATGGAGAATAGTTATGGAAGGTCCATTCGTTCCATACAAAGAGGAATTAAATGAAAACGGGAGTTCTTAAGTTAAATAAAAAAAAGACTAAGATGAACTCACCGATGATGATAAAGCTAAACTCATTCAAATGCAAAACTGATGTATACTATAATATTTGGAATATCCAAAGAGATTTTCTCAATGATGTTGGATTGCGAGTCGGCAAAGGAAATCTGGGATCGTTTGTAATTTCTATATGGGATTGTTGAGAATGACAAAAAAGAAAGCAAAATTCATGATGAAGCTCATGATAATCTAACATCAAACCATGAGGTAGCAATCTATCCTAAATCTTTGTCACCTCCATATGATTATGATGATATAAGGTATATTTCATCCCTTATAAATATTCTTGACTCTCAAATCCACTTGAATAACTTTTCTCTGAAAAAGGAAAAAATTGAGCAAAAGAATTGTTTTAATATTTGTCTCACTTTTGATGATATTTTGGGAAACAATAAAAACCCGTGTTTTGAAAATATTTTCTCTTCGAATAAATATCACCATATTATGAAGAAAAATATAAAGGTATTGAGAAAGTGGATTTAGCATGTTCTATTTTTTTTTTAAATC
This sequence comes from Nemophila menziesii, assembly GCA_029959085.1. Taxonomy (NCBI): domain Eukaryota; kingdom Viridiplantae; phylum Streptophyta; class Magnoliopsida; order Boraginales; family Hydrophyllaceae; genus Nemophila; species Nemophila menziesii. Next base: position 3,393,769 of record JARWIR010000044.1, read on the forward strand.
TTAAAAAAATCCTCCCTATTTAAATTTCACTCCCTTTAATGAAAATAAACTTTTTGAAGAGAAATTATTTTTGAGTGAAAATTTGGTTATACAAAAGAACGAGAAAAAATCATATTCAAAACCTTCTCGTAATATTTCTATTAGCAAAATAAATACTTGCAATTATTGTGGAAAACCTGGTCATCGTGTTTCTACGTGTCATTACCACAAACAACTTGAATACCGGTCTTTAATACCTCCGTGGGAAAAACCGACATGGATCGTGAAAGTACAAATCGTGTTCTCGGATCCACTCCACCTTGGATACCTTAGAAATATTTATTGTAGGTGTTGAGCGTCAAGGAAATGAAAGGATATGCAAAAGGACGCTCAAATCTCGTAAAAGGAAAATCCGGTGATTTCTATCTTTATCTCGTTTTTATTTGTGCTTTATTATGTGTGTATGTGTTTCTTTTAATGTGTGCTAATATCTTTTAGTTTTTAATTTTTTATCATGCTTGAAAATGCTTAGTTTTTTATTTTGGGTCTTTTTGTACTTGTAGAAAGTATTGGGATTCTTTTACAATTATCTGTTATTGTTGTTTTAATCCTTTTTATTTGTCAGTTTTTAAAAACAAAGATTGTTTTAGTAGTTTCAAAACTTTCTCTAACTATTGGGGAACTTTTGGGTCAGCTTCGAGCAATATTTTTAACGTAAAAAATTGAACATTTTGATTTTCTGCCGAGGGCATGACCGGCTATCCGTTCGCTGACCGGCTTACGGGTGAGAGACTGTTTCCTCACTGCTTCTTGACCGGCTTACCAATGGTTAGTTCTGAACGCGTTTTAAAACAGGTGTTTACTCTTTATCTTCTCACTTTAACCAAACCCTCCTTGTTTTTCTTCTGTCTTCTTCTTCAAAATCCGAAATATTAATTCCCTCCTTTCAAAAATCCTTCATAAACATTTCAATCTTACCATTATCCTCCATAAAATTAAAGGTTTCATATTCTCCATATCATAATACCTCACAAAACCCATCTCAATCCTTCTCTCTTGTTTTCAAAATGCCTCCAAGGAAAAAGTCTTCAAAATCAAAAGGAAACAAAAGAGCAAGTTCTTCAAGGGCTCAAGAGCAAAAACAACCAATCTTCTTCCATGGCACAAAACCATTCGATATCAAACCCGAGAGAAAAATTGATCAATCGGCCTTTACTCCTACTCCCAATTTATATGATCTCCTCACTACTCAAGATTTAATAGCTTTCCTTTCTAGTGTCGCCTAGGGTGTGATAAAAATAAGATAAATATAAGCCAGAAAACAATGCACTTTTACCCTAGACAAGCACAGTACTGCAAGTATTACAGGATGTATGCAAGTTTTAATAATAAGTTAGATTCATTCTCAAGGACATAGTGTGTTACACATTATGAGCAATAATAGAGAGTAGAGAGTAATTAATTAAAAGGCAGAAAATAAATAGGAACGTTTGAGAGAATACTAATTAGACTAATGAAAATTAAAGACAATAAATTAAAAGATAAGAAATATGAGATGACAAGTATAGCTTAGGTATTGCTAGTATGCACTAATCCTTCTAATTCTTTCTATCACTTCTAGTGAATAAGGGAGATAATTAGGTCTTAGATACTTAGTCAGGATTCTAAATTCCCATACCTTAGACCTGGAAAGAGACTAAGGGGGCTACGAACACACCACGAGGCTGGTTTAAATAGGGTTATCCTGCGCTACTGGGTTCCTAAGCAATCAATTCCAAACATGGTGATAGTGGTTAAAATATACCCTAATGACTATCTAGCTGGAATTAGTGTTGTCAAGACCAATATCGACACTAGACGTTATGTGGTGTTTCAATAATTAGACACCCAGCTAAGGTGATCATCTAACTACTCTTAAGGTAATCATATACTCGTGCACTAGCAAGGAAAACAGTCATTAATTCAAAACACATAAACAAATATATAGGTAAGAAGCTAATATCAGATTAAAACATATAATTCCCAAAGAAACTTAGATAGAAATAAAATAGATTTCATTGATTACACATGATGCAAAACCCAAGCTATGGGAAAGTTATTTCATACCTGAAGGCAATAAACCAAAAGAAATAATGAAAGACTTCATCTTGCTCTCTACAATAATTCTGATGATAATAAACCTAAGGACTAATTACTATGAGTCAAGAATGATTTACAAGTGATATAAGGGTGTATTTATAGGTGTAGAGAAGCCCTAATTCATTTTCTTGAAGGAGAAGGTAAGTAGTGGACTCCTAGCCCAACTCAAATTCGTAACCTAAAATATGAAATTAACCCCATTTTTATTTTGGTCCTAACAGCTTCAATTCTTATCCGTTTGACGCGTATGAGTAGTCTAAATTCAGCTTCTCGGAAAGATCTTTAAATTTTATCTTGACCGTTCTTCCAAATTCCTCACCTATGTTGAGATATAAGCTGATTTGTGGTCGTGGGTGGTGAAATTCAGATTTATTTGGCAGCTTTTTCTTTTCATACTTTAGCTTTTGTTTCCTTATCTCCAATTCCATGCTTATCTTCTTTACTTATTTCTTAGACTTTGACTTGGACTCTAATTGATCTCTATATTTATCTTTAAATCTTCACACTAAATAAATAATTAAACCCAATATGCTCTAAAAATAATAATTTATTAAATCAAGACTAGAAATAGGAAAGTGTAATAATTCACGAGAAAATCGAGTAGAAAGACTTCTAAAACACTAAAAATGATGTCTCATCTTAATATTAATTCATCACAAATGAGGAGACATCAAGACCCCCAACTCAAAGTTGTATCGTCCCGATACAATAAAGATAAAAACAAAGGGAAGTCTCTAAATACACACGTAGGTCATTTCAACACAATGGGAAAGGAGATAGCAGAATATATAGAATAGACATAAAGCAACTACTCAGAAAATTTCATGCAATAATATTTACAAACTTCATACATGTACACTTTTCATATCCATAGTTAACACGGCTTGAATTCAAGATTATATTAGCTTCGCAATGTAAAAAGGAGAGGAACTTTACTCAGTTCACCAAGGAAGCTATAGATTGTTCATCGAACTTCACTAGTATCCAAAGATCACTTAACTACTCTCTATTGGCTCAATCACTTCTCGATTACATAGTAAAGAATCAAAAGGTCTTTAAGGTTGTAATGTAGGTTTAGGGACGGTATGATAGTATATTTGGATAATTTAGAGTGAGCTTTTGGCTCTCTCCTCACTAGCCATCAACGAATCACCCTAGAGCTTGAGTTACTCTTATGAAACGTTTCTCACTCAACCCATTGAATTCCTCGATGCACAATTTAGTATCCCCAATAACCCAATTAAAGCATAAAGATGTTCACATAAAAATTCCACTTTGCTAGTCCGAATATATATTCTTTTCAAATCATTTTTTTTGTATAGCTATGACTCTATTTTTTATGTTCGAGATATCACACTATTTTTTCATATATATATATATATATATATATATATATATATATATATATATATATATATATATATATATATATATATATATATTTCTTTTCAATTCTAGCTCGTAGTTTCTTTCTCATTCACTATTACCCTGGCAAAGGGTTACAATATAAATATGTGAATCATCATCAATATAATAACATAGCACAATTAATAAGCTCAAAAGTCCCAACCCAATAATAATTCCCATAATGGTGGACCCACCACCCCAAACTCAAGCTCTAAAACAATTGTCTATGCATCGCGATTCGAGTGCGGGTCATATGGAAAAGTCATATAATCTAAAGGGATGTGGCTTATAATGTGGTTAATAAAAAGGATTTAGAAAGGCTAGAAGGGGCTTAGAAGGATATAAAATATTAAATCAAATAACAGGGTGAGAAGGTATAAAAAGGCTTCAAGTGGCTTCAATATGAAAGAACTTCCTTAATCATTTTCTGCACCATGCAATTTCGTTATTCTCTTACCTTTAGCACGTTCATCAAATGGGTTTGTCAACTAGCTTGGATCTCACGGCCTACAAACCACTCATAGCTCCCTGAGATCGAACATACTTTCTATCGCATTGCATACTAATCTTCTTTTTACTATCAATGTGTGTTTTCCTGCAAATACTCAAAGCATACAAAATAAAATAGCTCATAAACATACTACTTTCTATCATCAACTCACTGAGCTTGTGCTTTCAAGCTATTAAACACACTCTACATCTAATTCCCATGTATCAAAATTTTTAATTTCTACCTAAAAATAGAAAAATAAATGGAGATGAGAGACAACGAATCCCCACACCCCCAACTCAAAAATGAGTCATGTCCCCACGCCTCGAAAAAAACTAGAAAAAGAAATTAAAATTAGCAGATAAAGCATTTACTGAAATGGTAAGGAAGAAAGAGAACATACTCTCGAGGCTATTGCCTCACATTATCGACATCCAAGATAAGATTTGCTTGATCTTTCTTTAATTGTTCAAGGAGTGTCATGATGTGCACTTGATTGGCTTTGATTTGTGCCACATCTTCGGCTAAGGAAGTTTGAGCTTCTTCGAATTTATTTATACGCTCCTCCATCTTCTCTTGCCAAATTTGATCATTTTCTTCTTTCTAGACTTGCGTAATACTCGCTCCTCTCAAGACTTTCATGATCCAAGCATTATCAGTAGTACTCTTCTTAAATTAAAGTTTCTCTTCTTCACCCAAAATTACATTCGCTTTTTGCACAAGACACTAGATCATAGTAGGATATTTAACATTATAAACTGATTTAGGAGAGACCGGAAATGACATCACCTCCTCAAAGATCAGTTGTGCCACATCCACTTCTTCTCCTCTCAAAATAAAATCCAAAAGTAAAGAGTTCTTCTTAGTTACATCTAAAGTTCTTGTGTTTCCAAAGACGTTAGGGATAAGGAAATTGTGCCAAACTCTAGCATCCTGTTGAAGATATTTGTAAGGCCAAGGTGCCTTCAATTCTCCCTTATGTGATTCCACTTTATCCTTGTCTAAAGCATGCTCAAAAAGTAAATCCCAATCACAGATTCTTTGTTTAGCCACCGCTTCACTATACTTGCATGGTCCAACCAATTTCTTAAACTGGAAGTGCTTTCTAATCTCTTTAACTGTGAAAGGAACTAAATTTCCTCTAACTGGAACACAACCTTCACTATCTCAGCTAAAGAGGCCTAATTAGAAATCTAAAACTAACTCATGACATAAATCAGAATGTCTTACCATGAATTTATACCAACCCAATCTTTCACCAAGCTCCAAGAATCTCTTATACTCTCCTATACCAACTTCTTCATCGAATACTTTCTCATAAGAAAAAGGTAGTTCCTTTAATTGTTTCTCTGCAGGAGCTATCAAGGCCTTTGAAGCTTTCTCTTTATCTTCGGGGTGTAGGGCCTTTTAGTGGAAGAGGTTGTGTTTTCTTCTTGGTAAAAAGTGGAACCCTTTTTCCCATAGAATTAAACAAAGCTAGCTTACCTCTCTTTTCAATATCTATTTTACCCTTATGATTGGAACTAGAACTTTTCTCACTTGATTTCTTCTCAATTGGACCTAATACCTTTCTTTTCTTCATCTCCCTCTTGTTGGATAATGTTTCTGTTCTCTTAGTCATCTCAATTAACCTCCAACCCAAAGCTTTAACAACTCTTGAAAGTTGAAACTCTTGAAAGTTGAAACTCTTTATTTTTGGTTGAACAAGCTTTATTTGGGTTAGGAAAGGTGATTTGATGATGAATCTCTATGTGGGTATGATGAATTCTTGATGGATTGGTTTGGTATGGATCTAAGAAATTGTATGATGAATTTTGAAAATTTAAGCTTTCGATTCTTTAACTCAATGTGTTTTTGTGAGACTTGGGTGATTGAATCTTCTTTGTAATGATGTGGAGAGAAGATTTGATGTGTTTTTATGGTGATTGGGTAGTATTTTGATGTTTGCGGAAGGTTTGATAGCTTCAATGGAGTTGGGAGAGGTTTGGGGAAGAAAGAGAGTGTTAAGGATTGTAAAATTCAGAATATACCAACCTCTTTTCCTTTATAACCTAGGAAACGAAGCTTTTTTTTCTCTCTCCAGCGGCGCTGGGCGGCATACCGGCCGTAGGGCTTGGCATGCTGGTCCTGGAGCTCTTAAATTTCGAGATACGTCAAAATACCCGAGGCGAGAACACGTGAGCACGGGTTACTGGTCTGGCCGGCATGCCGGTGGTACTGTTGCTCGAAAAATTAAGTTTCTGTCTTGAACACATGACGATACCCGTGGGCACGGGTTTTTGACCTGGCCGGCATACCGGCGGAATAGCCCGGCATGCCGGTGCTGGCTTCCTTCAAACGCTGACTCTCTGCCTCGAACACGTGGTGATACCCGTGGCCTCGGGTTCTCTGACCGTCGGCTTACCGGCCGTAGGGGCCGGCATGCCGGTGGTCTGATCTGAATACTCCTAAAAATTTCGTTTTTCCTCCCAAACTCGATTTCTCTAACACCTGAATATCAAAAACACTAATACCTTTCTCAAATATGCAATATCAACTAAAAAAACTAAACTAAACACTAATGAAAAACATAAAAATATAAAAAATTGCGGGTTGTCTCCCGTACAACACTTTTATTTAACGTCTTTTAAAGTTAGATGTGTTACCTCTATCAAGATTTGTGAATATAGCCTCCCCAACAAAGATTAAGGCTATGAACGTCAACTAATCTGCGCTTGATCCCCTTTTTGGGTCTGATTTCTATCACCTTAGCTGAAACAACCTTAGTGACGATGAATGGTCCCATCCACGAGTCTTTGTAACTTCGTGGCCTATTTTCGCGTTTGAGAGATTTCCATAGAACTTCATGGCCAACCCCAAACTCAATGTTTGGCTCAGTATCCACATGCTTTGCATGGTTCTTCTCTTTAGGGAATTTGTGATGCGAAAAGCTATGGATGATAGGAATGGTGGGATCTAACTTCCTTGGTTTCTTACCCAAAACATAGAAGGTCTCGGATACGTTTTTAGCATGAAGGATAATGGTCCCTTCTTGGAAGTTGATTATTCTTTGACTTGTGGCCATGAAAGGCCTCCCAGGTATGATTGGAACCTACTTATCTGCATCGAAATCAAGTATAACAAAGTCGGTAGGGATGGCGATACTACCTGCTCGAACAAGAACGTCCCCCACTGTTCCCCATGTCTTAGGAACTGAGTTGTCAGCAAACTGCAACTTCACTGGAGCTTTCTCTGATTTCTGAAGTCCAAGTCTCTCGAACACGGACTTTGGCATAAGATTCACACCTGAACCCACATCATACATAGCTTTCACCTTGAGCATACCATTTATTTGAATAGGAAGATTAAAACTTCCCGGATCTTTGAGCTTTAATGGTAACTCTTTTTCATATTTTTCTTAAGACTCTCAAGTTCTCTCTCTTGGCTTCTACACTCGCTTCTTTCTCAGGAATAACTTGCGTAAAAACTTGTTCCGGTGTAAGCCCTTTCTTTGAAATTTGAAGCATTTGGGCGTTGATATTCTCAGGAGTGTTAGCCTCTACAAATATCTTGAGTTTAGTGTCACCTTTTGGATTTGTATAAGGAATGGTTTATGACACTGTTTGAATAACTGGTGGCGATTCCACCTTCTCTTTTTCTTTCTTTTCTTGCACAGTAGGTGCAACTTCAACTCTTGGTTCTTCTGAGGCTTCTTCCTCTTTCTCTTTAGCTAGCTCAGCTTGAAACTCCATAACTGATCTAATCTCTTCTTGCATATCCTTCAGAAGATGTATAAATTCGGATTTTTCTGAGTCTTCCTCCACCTCACTCTCAGAACAGTTAGAGTCCACGGGGCTAGACTTGGTTGGTTCTTCTTAGGTACTCGGAACTTCCACAACACTTTCGGCAGCATGTGGTACTTCCTTATTTTCTTCAATCTCAAGGCAAATTGCCTTACAAGCTTCGAACCCAACATTGGCATCACCTCCTTCGATAACCTTCAATTCTTTTTGTTCCATAATGCTTGTTAGAACTTTATTCATCTGTTCTACTTGAGTACCTAAAATCTGAATTGAAGCTTCTTGTTCTCGTAACTTCTCGCTCTTGGAATCCATATTAGTGGTCATAAGATCCATAAACTTCGTCAATTGTTGATTATCCATAGGTCCCTCTTGAGGATACTATGGTAAAGCTTTCTGAGCTAATGACTCGGTATAGGCATCTTGAACAGGTTATTGTGGAGGAGCAAGTCTATTCTGATATTGATTTTGATATTGATTTTGATACTGACTTCTTGATTGGAAAGAGTTATTCTGGGGACGAGGTTGATAATGACCAGGATTAGCGGCCCCCTATGGATTTGAGTACTGCATACCCGGATGGATTCTGTTACCAAATTGCTAACCTCCTCGGTTGGATATGAAATAAACAGATTGTGGATTTCCTTCGCACTCTTCCCATGTATGATTCATTACCCCACATTGCGGACAACCTTGTGCTTCTTGCACTACATTTTCTGCGGCTAAATTTCTCTGCATCTCAAGCTTAAGTTCTTTGATTTGATTTTCTAATGCGGATAATTGTGCTGAGTTTGCAGTTTCTGCGTCTAATCGAAGCGTACCTCGAGCTTTGGTGATAGGAGCTCGCGAAGATGGCCAACTCCTTTCTTGTTCTATAATATTTTCTAACCCTTCGGGGGCTTCAGCAGGATCCATGGACACGAAATTCCCCTTCCCAAGGTTATCTAACTTCAGTCTACTTTCTTTATGGATACCTTCATAGAATATTGCTAACTGTAGAGAGGGTGTGTACCCATGGAGCGGACATCTAGCTAATTTATGTTGAAACCTTGTCCATGCTTCTCCTACTTCTTCTCCATCCTCTTGACAAAACTTTGCAAGCTCGCTTTGGTCTTTGAGTCTCATACTCTTTGGATAAAAAAGGTTAAAGAATGCGGCTTGAAGTTATGTCCATGTGTTGATTGTACCTGGTGGTTTCCTATCTAGCCACTCACCAGCTCTACCGATCAGAAAGAACGAAAACATATGACAATACAGTTGCTCGCTTGTAATGCCTAAAGTAACATAAGCATCACAAATCTGCATAAACTTCTGAATCTCTCTTACCGGATCTTGAATTGTTGTACCACTGTAGAGTCCAACACTTTGAAATTGACTGAGCATGCCCGGATCGAGTCTAAATTTAATATTTTGGATCTCCGGAGGACGGGAACCTAATGGTTGAACATGAAACGGTACCCTCAAGCCTGGGAGGTCTTGCTCAACTCTGTTCTGATTATTGTTGTTGTTTTCGTTACCTCTTCCTTGTGGTGGTACTTGTTGTTGTCCTCCTAGGACAAGTGGTGGATCTACTGGATCTTGTATGTCTGCCATATAGCTCTTCTTAAGGCTCTTTCCTCTCGGATACGTCTGTTATAATGTCTAAAGCATCTCTCAGGCTCCGGTAACGGGGGCCAAGAATTAAACACGGTTGAAACCTGAAAAAGACTAAAGCAAACCACAAGCGTAAATCTGTAAAAATAAAACTTAATACTGAAAAATAAAATTTAACTAAAAACTACTACTCGAAATAGATAGCCAAAACACGCTAACGAGACACAAGTCCCCGGCAGCGGCGCCAAAAACTTTGTGTCGCCTAAGGTGTGATGAAACTAAGATAAATATAAGCCAGAAAACAATGCACTTTCACCCTAGACAAGCACAGTACTGCAAGTATTACAGGACGTATGCAAGTTTTAATGATAAGTTAGATTTGATCTCAGGGACTTAGTGTGTTACACGTTATGAGCAATAATAGCGAATAGAGAGTAATTCATTAAAAGGAGGAAAATAAATAGGAACGATTGAGAGAATACTAGTTAAACTAATGAAAATTAAAGACAATAAAATAAAAGATAAGAAATATGAGATGAGAAGTATAGCTTAGGTTTTGCTAGTATGCACTAATCCTTCTGATTCTTTCTATCTATTCTAGTTAATAAGGAAGATAATTAGCTCTTAGATACTTAGTCAAGATTCTAAAACCATACCTTAGACCTGGAGAGCGGCTAAGGGGGCTACGGGCACACCATGTGGCTGGTTTAAATAGGGTTATCCTGCGCTACTAGGTTCCTAAGCAATCAATTTCAAAAATGGTGATAGTGGTTAAAATATACCTTAATGACTATCTAGCTAGAATTAGTCTTGTCAAGACCAATATCGACACTAGACGTTATGTGGTGTTTCAATAATTAGACACCCAGCTAAGGTGATCATCTAACTAATCTTAAGGTAATCCTATACTCGTGCAATAGCAAGGAAAACAATCATTAAATCAAAACACATAAACAATTATATATGTAAAAAGCTAATATCAGATTAAAACATATAATTCCCAAAGAAACTTAGATAGAAAGAAAATAGAATTCATAGATTATACATGATGCAAAACCCAAGCTATGGGAAAGTTAGCCCATACCTGAAGGAAATAAACTAAAAGAAATAATGAAAGACTTCATCTTGCTCTCTACAATAATTCTGATGATAATAAACCTAAGGACTAGTTACTATGAGACAAGGATGATTTACAAGTGATATAAGGGTGTATTTATAGGTGTAGAGAAGCCCTAACTCGTTTTCTTGAAGGAGAAGGTAAGTAGTGGACTCCTAGCCCAACTCAAATTCGTAACCCTAAAATATGAAATCAGCCCCGTTTTTGTTTTGGTCCTAACAACTTCAATTCTTATCCGTTTGACGCGTATGAGTAGTCGAAATTCATCGTCTCGGAAAGATCTTTAACTTTGCTCTTGACCGTTATTCCAAATTCCTAACCGATTTTGAGATATAAGCTGATTTGTAGTCGTGTGTGGTGAAATTCAGATTTATTTGGCAGCTTTTCTTTTTCATACTTTAGCTTTTGTTTCCTTATCTCCAATTTCCATGCTTATATTCTTTCCTTATTTCTTAGACTTTGGCTTGGACTCTAATTAATCTCCATATTTATCTTTAAAGCTTCACACTAAATAAATATTTAAACCCAATATGCTCTAAAAATAATAATTTATTAAATCAAGACTAGAAATAGGAAAGTGTAATAATTCACGAGAAAATGGACAAGAAAGACTTCTAAAACACTAAAAAATGATGTCTCGTCTTAATATTAATTCATCACAAATGAGGAGACATCACTTTCAATCGAAATTTCTATTGCTATTAGCTATTGCATCGAATTATATATTAATATTGAGTATGATTATGATAATAATGTTATTACCTCAAAAGTTCTTGGAAAAACTTTCACTCTTAATCAAAATATCTTAGCCCGTTTTTTCGAACTTCGTAATTTCATTTTTGATTCCTTTTGGGGTGTTGGTTGGGGTCCTCTAGATGATGAAACAATTAATAGGGTTACATCCTTCATGGAATCCATATGATTCCTCCTATTTCTACCATTTGGAAAACAAATAAATTTACAATCGAATTTCAAGTTGCTTATAAACTAGTTTTACAAGGGCTTTTGTGTAAGTCAAAACATGATGCTATGATTTCCCTTTATGAAGCTCATCTCATGTATCTAATTTATAATTCCGCACAAATTAACTTTCCGGCAATAATGATCAAAATGATAAATCATGCCCGAAACAATACCATTAGTGTTCCTTTTGGTTTAGCCCTATCATCATTTTTTCAAAATCATCTCAATCTTGACCCAAAACTTTCTCAAACTAGAAATTTTAATCCAAAATTGGGTGTTTGAATATAAAGCTATACGTCAAATGAAGTTTGTAATTTATAACAATGAATGCATTCCGGATAAATATCTTGATAATGGGAGATAATGCACTCATTCTCTAGCATCAAATCTTCTTCCACACCTTCCATAGGCATACCTATTCCGTCCCCTCCTATTCGCAATGAGCCAATACAAAACCCTCCTACTAATGAGGAATCTCCTAATCTCTCTCGTATTGAAGCCACTTTAAACCGATTTATAAATTTTGTGGAAATAAAGTTTGAGGTTTTGGAAGGAAAATTGGAAAATCTTGCAAATGAGATGTCATGTATCAAAAGCGATGTATCGTGCATTAAAATGATGGGTCACATTACCGCCACCATTCAAGAAGCCGCTCCCCTCGGGAAAATCGTTGATTATATTGTTGGTGTTGATGCTTTTGTTGGTAGTTTGGGTATTGCTTTGATTTTTATGTTTTATCTAATTCTATATTGTTGGTGTTGATGCTATAATGTTGAACTATCTTTTGTTATCTTCTAGTTTCTTAATTGTTGGTTTTATAGGCTCATGGTTTATTCTGGTATTAGTGCAAACTAAGTTGATCTTGAGATGATTATTAGCTTTCAGATATTTATATGTGTCTATCTTGTGATGTGGTATTAAACTTTCATTTATTCCTGTGAGATATGTTAATTATTACTCGTCACTAATCTCGTTTCTTGATCTTATAGGTGAAATTGCACTTTAATCCTTCTTACTATTAATTTGCGTATTAATCCCTCATAGTTGGGAATTGCATTTTGGTCCCTCTTTAAATAGTTGCATTTTAAAATTCCATATATCTTGAAATTGCATACTATATTATTCAAAATTTTAAAATTATGCATTCTTTACAAAATTACATTTTCTTACTTTGAAACATTGCATTCTAGTCCCTATACTTGTGAAATTATATACTAGTCCCTAGAATTAGCAAAAATGCATTTCGGTCCCTCAAATTTATAGTTCTATCTCTTTCTTGAAAATATCTTTCAAATTTTTGTTTAAGAACCTCTATTGTTTAAATCCTTCAAATTTGAAAAATGGCACTTAAGTTTCTCAATATGTAAAAATTTACAACTTAGTCCCTCAAATTTAGTAAAATTACGTTTTTACCCCTAAAATTACGCTATTCTAAAATTTTCTATAATTCTTTTTGCTGTTGACAAAGGGGGAGAAAGATCAAAGATACTAAGATTTGATCAAATATACTAGGCTTACATATTTTACAAACCTTAAAGTATCTTTGAACACAAATTTGCTAGTGTTTCATGCTTTTAGAAAGGAGGAGAGTTTTTAAAATACATTCACTTATCATATTTACAAAAATATTTTAAAATTCCTTTAGTACTTCTAAAAAATTTTTATGCATAGTGTAAGAGGTGGTTACTCCACTTATCGTTCGTTAACTCGTTTGAAGGAAAACTTTGTTAAAACCTCTCTATCGGCAAATTTGTGTTTTCGATTTGTCAAACATCAAAAAGGGGGAGATTGTTGGCCTAAAAGTCCTTTTAATCTTGTTTTAATATTTTCCAAATCTCGTTTTAATATCCCCGTAAAAGTGCATTACATGTTACATGGTTTATACATTCTCTAATTGATTTTATCTTAATATATAAACCACTTTTAAGCTTTATTCATAGAACCGGACCGGCTTACCGGCCTCAGGACCGGTTTACCGGTGAAAGAGAGTCGTATCCTAATGGTCAAATGCCACGTCGATCCAACCGTTGGACTAAGAGACAAACCGCACCGGTATACCGGTGAGATCACCGGCTAGCCGGTCAGAAGGCAGAATGTTCCTATAAAAGAGAGCTTTATCACTTGCAACAATTCACCTCTTACCAATTCAATTCTAATCATTCATATACATCCATTAGAGGCTATCAAAGTATCAATCCAAGCTTGATCAATCAACTTGTCTAATCTACTCAATTAAGGAGTTAATCTAAGAAGCTTAATTGTGCATCTACTCAAGAGAAGTTTCATGCTTAAATTTCTATCTACTCATAAGAGATTGTTAGCAAAGTTGTTTCACCCTTTAAACACTTACATTTATCCTCTTAAGTCTAGTCTTTGTAATAGATAGATTAAGAGAGAGTTTGAGTATAGGGAGTATACTCGGTGTCCTTGTGTTGCGATAGCACAAGAGTTTTTCCTTCGTGGTATCGAAGTGGTTGTAAGGGTTATTGTGTTCTCAACCCGGTTAAGAGAGACACGGAAACGTAGTGAAAAGCTTGAAATCCTAAGGAGGCATCCTTAGGTAGTGGATGTAGGGATAACCGATCCACTATACGTCGTTGTGTACTTTCTATCCCTTATCTATTTACTTATCGTTTATTGATTGCTCGTATTTCTAATTATATCAAACCTAGTTACCCTATTGCATGATCACTTAGTGTTTGATGTATATTGACTTAGAAGCTATTCTTTAAACTTATAATTGTCCAAAAGATTTTTAATTAGGCATTAATCTTATTAGTAATCCTATTCACCCCCCCCCCCCCTAGGACTTTCAGCATATTCGGCCCATAGGAGTTTATAGAATTTTAGGATAGCTCCTAGGTCCACCCGACAGGGGGCTAGGAGATATTAGAATCCAAACTAGTAGTAAAATACCGATTCTACCCTTAAAGAGAAACGTTACTTAAATTGATTAGGCGGAACCCTTGCCAGACTCAACTACATCTTCTCACTCTTGCGTCTACTCATCTTTACTTTACTTACATTTATTTTACTTGCATCCATTTACTTGCGTCAATTTTATTACTTTAATTATTTGCGTCTTAGTCTTAAAATTAAACCCAGCAAATATTTTATCATTTACTTTCTTGTCATATAACAACTATCCTCACTTATTGCATAACATCATTAGTCATATCCATCCGTCCCTGAGATCAATTCCTGTTTACCAGATTATTACTTAGACGACCCGTACACTTGCGTTATGTTTCCATCCTTTTAGGGGTGTGATTTTATGAGGAGACACCAAGCACCTATCTGAGGTACAGGTTATAAAGAAAGAAGTGCTGGAATTGATGAGAAATTCTCTTTATTAGAGAATAAATTGAAGAATACACTTGACCAACAATTGAAACAGCTTACTTTAGCTGTAAAAGAAGGTTTTTCAGGTAGGAGAGCTGATGTTAATGTTACACAAGAAATATATTGGTGTTCTAACTGTGGTGTACAAGATCATGATTGGGAGAATTGTCAAAGTAATCCAGAATTCGTGATGTTTGTTTCCAATCGAGGGAATTTTAATTAAGGTGGTCAAGGTTACCAACCAAACAGAAACCATCCAGGTTTCCAATATTCGAATCCAAAATGGGGTCGTAAATCCGACTTATGCATATCAACCGCGTCCCCAAGGTAATAACGATCAACCAAGACCAAAGAAAAACTATCAAGGGGGACAGAATTACGGACATCAAGCTCAGCGACACTTGGCTCAACACACCTATATCGAGGACATGAATAAAAAATCTCTACCTGCTCAACCTCAAAAAGGTGTGTTAGATGTTCAACAAACCTTACAAACACTAATCAACCTTCAGTTGAAAATGCAACAAGAGCAACAATCTTCTGCTGCAGCGTTCAAAATGTTAGAAAATCAGATAGCTCAGATGACAAAACAGTTGAATAAGCATCCACAAGATCAACTCCCAGGTGACACTAGAATTCCGAAATAGAGAGAAGATTGTAATGCTATATCGCTCAAAAGTGGTAAGAAGCTACCACCACCTCATTTTCCTGTGATTAAAGAAAAAGAAACAACTGTGAAAGAGAAAACGGTAAAAGATGTGGTAGAGAAAGAAGGTGAACAAAAGTAGAAGAGGTGGAAGTGGAGAAAGTTCTGGAAAAACCAAATAAGAAAGATATTGTAGAGAATCGTCCTCCTCCAACTTTCCCCTCAAGAGTTCAGAATAAAGGAGATATGGCTGATAATCAGAGGTTCATGAATGTGGTGAGAAATCTTAACATTAATATACCATTCTTAGATGCCATAAAGGATGTACCGAAATATGTAAAATTCTTGAAGAGAGCTATCACCAACAAAAAACCATATCTCAAGAATGAAATGATAGGTTTGTCAGAAGAGTGTAGTGAAGTATGCCAAAGTTAGTTACCACCTGAACTACTTGATCATGGGAGTTTCACGATTCCTATTTCTACCGGTAATGAGTGGAAAGGGAAAGCTTTGTGTGATTTGGGTGCGAGTATTAATCTCATGCCCAAATCAATTTTGAGAAGTTAAATATAGGAAACGCAAGACCGACCTCTGTTGTCGTGCAAATGGCTGATAGATCCCTCGCACGTCCAAAGGGATGAGTAGAAGATGTCCTCGTCGAGGCAGGTATTTTAATTTTTCCCGTTGATTTTGTTATAATTGAATACGACGCAGATAGGAATGTCCCCATCATTTTGGGAAGACCGTTCCTAGCCACGTGGCGTACTTTTATTGATGTAGAAAATAGAGAATTGACCATGCGTATTCAAGACGAGGAGGTAAAGTTCAACGTGTTAGGAGCAATGAAGTTTCCGGATTCCCAGAAGGAATGTT
Organism: Nemophila menziesii; assembly: GCA_029959085.1. NCBI lineage: Eukaryota > Viridiplantae > Streptophyta > Magnoliopsida > Boraginales > Hydrophyllaceae > Nemophila > Nemophila menziesii. The sequence goes on from JARWIR010000044.1 coordinate 3,410,097, forward strand.
TCAAGGTGGATGCAATTGACCAAGCCACGCAAGAGGTATTTAATTATATTAATTTAGATGATGTCTTGAAGGCAGACCTAACACTTGACTTACCTGAGCTAATGGAAGAGCTTTCCGAAATAGTGGCAGCTCTGAATTCTGAAAACCCAAAGTATAGGCGTCTGGTGGTCCTTTGTGTGTTCTAAAATAAATGCAAAAGGTAATTGAACCACAACCGCAAGTGTACGGTTGTCCCAAGTAATAATAGTGATAAACAGGATCGGTCGCAGGGACGGTATGGTTAACTACAATGCTTATCAATTAATGAGTAATTGCACGTATGAAAGCAGATAAAAGATATAATGATTAATTGGTTGTTTGTATTAATTCTAAATAATGAAAGATTAAAGTAAAAATGCAAATAAATACTAAAACGCAAGTAAATGAAAGTAAGACGCAGATATGAGAAGGCTGTACTTGAGAAACGCAAGGGATCCTCCTAATTCTATTTCATAACATATATTGTTTAAGTGTTAAATTGGTCAATTAACATTGGTCGGGATTCTAAATTCCTCGTACCCCCGTCAGGGTGGACTACAAGGCTATTCTAGAGTGTCACTAGTCCCGTCAGGGTAAATATGATCCACTTTCGAATGATTAAGTAATTTTACCACATTGGCCCTAAAATTAACTAAGCTCGTCAAAGTCAAATCGTTTCGATTTCAGATTGAGTAATTAAATCCGTACCTAAACCCTCCGTCAGGATGATCCACATGCTACATATGTGGAATAGCCTAGATACTAACACCTGTTCTTAGTTGATCAATCCAAAAACAGTAAATAATCTCAAATTACAATATAATGAAAAAGACCCAATTTAATTTAATTTATAAAAAACCCAAATTCAGACATATGAAATTCAACAGAATAGGGATTCACCCATTATGCATTCTCAAGTACTATGAAGAAATTAGCTCATACTAATTAAAAATAAAACTAAATTAAAAGAAAGGGAACTCATAATGCTTTACAGAATTAAAAATAAGGAAAACCTAATTTCCGGAATTGGATTTGGCTGAGAATGGTGATATTGACACTCTCTAGCTCTACAGCTATCTTCTTCTTCCTTCGTTGACTTCTCTCTGATGCTTCTGCTTATGAATAATGAGTTGTATATAAAATAGAAGTCAAAAGCCCGATTTTATTAGCTCAAATTCGGATTAGGCTTTGGACCTAATAATAAAATCAGTAATTAAAAGCCCAAGTCCATTTTCTAAGCCCAAAATCCCGGAACTGCTGCACCACCTCCATTAAAACAGCTCTAGCCGATTCGTTATAACTCCGATTGACCTGAAATCTCTTGCTAAATTTCCGTAACTCGATAAGGAAACTTATTCTTCTCAAAGGTCAGCGGCTAAATCAACTCGTAAGTGCCTCGAAATCATCAATCTTTGGCCTGTTTTCCAGATTTGCAGCTACAAAATATAATTCTTTTGGGATTTATCTTCAAGCTTTGACTCCATATCACGATCTTTGACTTTCTTTTCGGATTCCTTTCCTAGCTAATATTCAAAACCTACAAACTTTTCACTAAAATACACAAGATTACGCGCAAAAGTTTAATAAATCAAAAATACTAGAAATAAAATAGGAATTCCGGATTATTGCATTTTTAACTCAAAAGTCTATCAAAATATTTAATTAAACATAAAAAATGATGTCTCCCAAGGGTCGAAAATAAGAACAATTAGGGAGATATCAAGACCCCCAACTCAAACCTTTGTCGTCCCGATAAAGTAAAACAAAACAAAACAAAGGGGTAGAAGTAAACGTAAGAACAAATAGAAGCTAGCAAATACACCTAAAGCAATTCTTAAGATAAATCTCATATAGCAAACTCTAGAAACTAATATACACATACATCTATAATGCAAAATCAAACATAAATAATCTCAATCATAAAATTAAAGTCGCAATGCTTGAAGATTACACTTGTACTCATCTCTGTATGATGGCTATAGGGTGTTCCTCAATCCTAAATCCCTTTGAACGCTCCACCTAGTATATTCCCTATCAACAGAATCATAAATTCACTATGTACTTAGGAATCACGAGGTCTTTATGGTTTTAATAATGGCTTAAGGACGGTGTGGATGTATATTTGGTAAATTTGAAGTGAGCTTTTGGCTCTCTCCTCACTTACCATCAACAAATGTCCTCGAGCTTGAGTTTACGCTCAAAAATGTTCTCACTCACCCATTTACGCAACAATTTAGCGTCCCATGTCAACCCACTACAAACAAGATGATTTTTCGGAAAAATTCCACTTTGCCGGATGTTTTATTCATTCATATTTTTCTTTTTCTTTTTTTTTCTTTTTTTTTATAGATGCAAACCGGGTTCCCGGTTTTGGCGAAACCGGGTTCCCGGTTTCTACTGTATAGATTTTCGATTTTTTTAATTTTTTCTTTCTTTTTCATTTTTTTCTCATTCCCGGCAAAGGGTTACAAGTATATATCATCTGCAATTGTGCCATAATACAAAGCACATCAATCCCTACCCAATAAATTCCCCATAAGTGGACCCACCACCCTAAACTCAAGCTCGAGACATGTTTCAGGATCGTGATTCAAGTGCGGGTCATATGGTCATGCCTAATAATCTAAGGGATAATGGCTTAAATCGTGGCTACAAAGAAAAGGCTAAAGGCTCAAAGTGGGCTAAGACGGATAATAATTAATACAAGGGATAGAAGGCTAAAAGGTCACAAATGGCTAACAAAGAACTGACCCTATCATTTTCCTAAGTACATAGCTCGTCTTTAGTTCATATCTAGGTGGGTTCTCTACTAATTAGGATTTCACGTTCTACACACCAAACATATTCCTTAAGTACAAGCTTACTTCATTTGCATTGCTCATTAATTTTTCCTATCAATTACCTATGTTTGCATGCAATTCTAAATGCGTTTTATATCAATCCCTAATGTCCACTATTTACTATCATAGATTCATAAAAAGTATGCTTAAAAGGACATTTAAATTCTTCTACAGTCAAACGCAACTCCGTTTATTGAAAGCAAATAAAACACATAACACATAAAAACTGGGATGAGGCAACGAACCCCACCCCAAACTCAAAAATGAGCCGTGTCCCCGGCAGCGGCGCCAAAAACTTGGTGGTCCTTTGTGTGTTCTAAAAATAATATAATAAGTAATAAGAACCACAACCGCAAGTGTACGGTTGTCTCAAGTAATAATAGTGATAAATAGGATCGGTCGCAGGGACGGTATGGTTAACTACAATGCTTATCAATTAATGAGTAATTGCACGTATGAAAGCAGATAAAAGATATAATGATTGATTGGTTGTTTGTATTAATTCTAAATAATGAAAGATTCAAGTAAAAATGCAAATAAATACTAAAACGCAACTAAATGAAAGTAAGACGCGGATATGAGAAGGTTGTACTTGAGAAACGCAAGGGATCCTCCTAATTCTATTTCATAACATATGTTGTTTAAGGGTTAAATTGGTCAATTAACATTGGTCGGGATTCTAAATTCCTCGTACCCCCGTCAGGTGGACTACAAGGTTATTCTAGAGTGTCACTAGTCCCGTCAGGGTAAATATGATCCACTTTCGAATTATTAAGTAATTTTACCACATTGGCCCTAAAATTAACTAAGCTCGTCAAAGTCAAATCGTTTCGATTTCAGATTGAGTAATTAAATCCGTACCTAAACCCTCCGTTAGGATGATCCACATGCCACATAAGTGGAATAGCCTAGATACTAACACCTGTTCTTAGTTGATCAATCCAAAAACATTAAATAATCTCAAATTACATAATAATGAAAAAGACCCAATTTAAATAGAGATTAACCCATTTTGCATTCTCAAGTATTATGAAGAAATTAGCTCATACTAATTAAAAATAAAACTAGATTAAAAGAAAGGTAACTCATAATGTTTTACAGAATTAAAAATAAAGAAAACCTAATTTCCGGAATTGGATTTGGCTGAGAATGGAGATATAGACACCCTCCAGCTCTACAGCTTTCTTCTTCTTCCTTCGTTGACTTCTCTCTGATGCTTCTGCTTATGAATAATGAGTTGTATATAAAATAGAAGTCAAAAGCCCCCTTTTATAAGCTCAAATTCGGATTAGGCCTTGGACCTAAAATTAAATCACTAATTAAAAGCCCAAGTCCATTTTCTAAGCCCAAAATCCCGTAAATGCTGCACCACCTGCACTAAAACAGCTCTAGCCGATTCGTTATAACTCCGATTGACCTGGAATCTCTTGCTAAAATCCCGTAACTCGATAAGGAACATATTCTCTTCAAAGGTCAGCGGCTAAATCAACTTATAAGTGCCTCGAAATCAGCATTCTTTGGCCTGTTTTCCAAATTTGCACCTCCAAAATATAATTCTTTCGGGATTTATCTTCAAGCTTTGACTCCATATCACGATATTTGACTTTCTTCTCGGATTCCTTTCCTAGCTAATATTCAAAACCTACAAACTTTTCACTAAAATACACAAGATTACGCGCAAAAGTTTAATAAATCAAAAATACTAGAAATAAAATAGGAATTCCGGATTATTGCATTTTTAACTCAAAAGTCTATCAAAATATTCAATTAAACGTAAAAAATGATGTCTCCCAAGGGTCGAAAATAAGAGCAATTAGGGAGACATCAAGTCCCCCAACTCAAACCTTTGTCGTCCCGACAAAGTAAAACAGAACAAAACAAAGGGGTAGAAGTAAACGTAAGAACAAAAAGAAGCTAGCAAATACACCCAAAGCAATTCTTAAGATAAATCTCATATAGCAAACTCTAGAAACTAATATACACATACATCTATAATGCGAAATCAAACATAAATAATCTCAACCATAAAATTAAAGTCGCAATGCTTGAAGATTACACTTGTACTCATCTCTGTATGATGGCTATAGGGTGTTCCTCAATCCTAAATCGCTTTGAATGCTCCACCTAGTATATTCCCTATCAACAGAATCATAAATTCACTATGTACTTAGGAATCACGAGGTCTTTATGGTTTTAATAATGGCTTAAGGACGGTGTGGATGTATATTTGGTAAATTTGAAGTGAGCTTTTGGCTCTCTCCTCACTTACCATCAACAAATGTCCTCGAGCTTGAGTTTACGCTAAAAAATGTTCTTACTCACCCATTTACGCAACAATTTAGCGTCCCATGTCAACCCACTACAAACAAGATGATTTTTCGGAAAAATTCCACTTTGCTGGATGTTTTATTCATTCATATTTTCCTTTTTCTTTTCTTTTCTCTTTTTTTTTCTTTTTTCTGTACAGATGCAAACAGGGTTCCCGATTTTGGCATAACCGGGTTCCCGGTTTCTACTGTATAGATTTTCGAATTTTTTCATTTTTTTTTCTTTCTTTTTCAATTTTTTCTCATTCCCGGCAAAGGGTTACAAGTATATATCATCTGCAATTGTGCCATAATACAAAGCACATCAATCCCTACCCAATAAATTCCCCATAAGTGGACCCACCACCCCAAACTCAAGCTCGAGACATGTCTCAAGATCGTGATTCAAGTGCGGGTCATATGGTCATGCCTAATAATCTAAGGGATAATGGCTTATATCGTGGCTACAAAGAAAAGGCTAAAGGCTCAAAGTGGGCTAAGACGGATAATAATTAATACAAGGGATAGAAGGCTAAAAGGTCACAAATGGCTAACAAAGAACTGCACCTATCATTTTCCTAAGTACATAGCTCGTCTTTAGTTCATATCTAGGTGGGTTCTCTACTAATTAGGATTTCACGTTCTACACACCAAATATATTCCTTAAGTACAAGATTACTTCATTTGCATTGTTCATTAATTTTTCCTATCAATTACCTATGTTTGCATGCAATTCTAAATGTGTTTTATATCAATCCCTAAAGTCCACTATTTACTATCATAGATTCATAAAAAGTATGCTTAAAGGGACATTTAAAATCTTCTACAGTCAAACGCAACTCCGAAAATTCTTTTATTGAAAGAAAATAAAACACATAACACATAAAAACTGGGATGAGGCAACGAACCCCACCCCAAACTCAAAAACAAGTCGTGTCCCCACGACTCGAAAAAGACTCAAAGCAATTAAACTAATCTACACTAAAAGAAAGGATTAGAAAACGTATCTTAACCAGCGCGTGGCTGGTTACCTGTGTTGCGTTCTGGACCTTTATCTCGCGTAAGAGCATCATAAATCGCGTTTTGAAGTGTATTTACGCCTAGGATCAAAGTTCGAATAAGGTCCAATTATCTTGTAACGTTTCCTAAGGTTGCAATCATCTTCTCTTGATTCTCTTCCAACACCCTAATTTTCGATTCCAACTCAGGAGCATTCTTCGCTTTCTTTTGTGGAGGAGCTCTAGGAGTCTTCGTAGCTCGTGTTGCTTCATCATGGATATTCTGAATCGTAGTCATTGCCATGCTCACTCCAACTGTCACACCGTCATCTTCTGCGTTCCTACGCGGAATCTTTGCGTCTAGGCATAACTTAGTAATAGTACAAGGAAACTTGAGATTCTGATGTTTCATCGGAGCTCTCGCGAATTCCATGATGGTGTCATAAATAATATTAGCAACATTCATCTGTTTCTCCTCAATAATACACTTGATAAAAAGTATATGCTCCTTCTTCAACTCGGATGTGTGTTTAATTCCAAAAAAAGTAGGTATTATGAAACGAGACCAAACCTTCGCACAAGGTGTCAAATTACTGCTGTAAAACTGTCCATGATATCTTTCTTCTTCCGGAATTGGGCTAGCCCCATTAATAAGCACAGTACCCCAAAGGGATTCATAATCGAAAGATGGGTCATGAAGAGTGTCTTGGAACGGACATGATCCAGTAAAGTTGGGTAATTTCAAAGATTTCCGAATAAGTTCAATAGAGAAAGGAACTACCTTTTTGCGGATTTCAATTGCCTCACGGGAAAGGGCTAAACCTTCATAAAATTCTCGCAGAAAAGTAGGAATAAACGCAAGCTTCCTTTCTCTTAATTCTCTCCAACCAAACTTGTCACAAACAACGGCATATTCTCTTTGAGCACTACTCATAATATTCTTAGGAAAGTCCATCTCTTCGCCAAACTTCAAAAATTCAATTCTTTCACGAACCTGTTCATTCCATGAAGTATAAACCCTCTTAGGATTTTGGGCCCACATCTTTCTTCGCGGAGGTTTCTGTTGAACTGTTACTTCTTGAACTTCTTGTTCAGTTTCATCCTCAATTTCTTTCTCAATCTCATCTTCATGTTCATCCTCAGTTTCTGGTTCATCAATTAATCTTCTCCTCTTACCTGTGATTTCTTTCTTCTTGGGAGCAAGCTTAACCTCATCAATATTTCGTTTAGAGCGTGAATCAGGAATCTCAGTAGCTTGTTCTTGAGTACCACCAATGGTGGTCTTCTTTCTAGGAGCAGTTCTTCGGAAATCACCGTTTCTGTTAGTCATCTCTTTCCACCCCAAACTCAAAACTTCAAATAGTGAGAAGCTAGAGAAAAGTTTAGAACTTTGATGTTTTGAGGCTTAGGAATCAAAGATTAAGGTGGAATATGAAGTGGGTAATGGTTAATTTGTGTGGGAGAAGGAAGAATTGGGTTTAATTAAAGGATTGGGTGAAGAACAATCTTGGTTTAAAAACTAAGGATTTGATGATATTTTGGAGAAGAGATGAGTTGATTTTGTGTTTCTGTGATAAAAGAGGGTAGGATTTGATGATATATATATATAGGTATTAATGATGATTTTTGGAGGTGGGAAGACTATGTGAGCGTTTTAAATAAAAACTTGCAGAAGAGGCTAAGAATATTAGGTTAAAAAGCTGAAAACCGCCACATCACAGTTGAAACCGGGTTCCCGGTTTCGAAAATCCGGGTACCCGGTTTCGCGTCGCTGTGTCGGCGCGAAAACGAATACTTAACGATTTTTTTTTCTTTTTTTTTTACCTCAACGCAAATAATGACTGGACCCCAAAACGCTGAGTCAGAGAGCTGCCCTTCGAAACCGGGTTCCCGGTTTGTGCGAAAACGGGTACCCGGTTTGCGTCGCTGACTAGATGGACACGCAAACTGGTGACGCAGCTTAAGGCGGGACCCATTACGCTGGGTCAGAAAGGTTGAACATTATAGCACCAAAACCGGGTTCCCGGTTTTTTGAAATCCGGGTACCCGGTTTCCGTCGAGGTCGCGAATGAAAACGCAGCGAATGGCTGACCTCCAAGACGCTGGGTCAGAAACTCCAAAAATCACAGCTCTCGAAACCGGGTTCCCAGTTTTTGCGAAACCGCGTACCCGGATTCTCCTAGACAGCCAACCTATTTTTCCTCTATTTTCTCCCTTCCGACCCCAAACTCATGACCTTTTTACCCCTTAAGTCATCAAAAACAACTACGCTTCCTCATTTCTTAATAATAAACACTAAAATTATGAAAATCAAACTAATTTACATTACGAAAATAAAAAACTCAACTAATATACAATGAATTGGATTTTGTTTAACGTCGTTAAGCTCGACGGGTTACCGCACGCTTCTAAGGAGTCTCGAGGAGATACATGACCTCCCCGGGATGTGGATCTTCCAAGCGGTTGGTATCCTCACCTCCATGGTATATCTTTAAACGATGACCGTTCACCATAAAGGTACGGTTCTCTAGTGGATGTTCTATTTCTATCGCCCCATGAGGTGTAACTTTGGTCACAATGTATGGACCCGACCACTTAGACCTTAACTTATCCGGATAATTGCTGAACTTTGAATTATACTTCAATACTTTTTGTCCCACTTCAAAGTTCTTAACACGAATCCGATTGTCATGCCATTTCTTCGTGTTTTCTTTGTAAAGTTTAGCATTTTCATAGGCATTCAATTGGAATTTGTCAAGTTCATTAAGCTTCATCATACGATTCTCTCCGGCTAAGGTAGGATCTAAGTTCAACTGCGCAATTGCCCAATAGGTACCCATTTCAAGCTCAAGAGGTAAGTGACAAGCCTTACCATACACCATACAATAAGGAGACGCACCAACTGGAGTCTTGAACGCAGTACGATAGGCCCACAACGCATCATCTAACTTCATTGTCCAATCTTTTCTTGTAGGACCAACAGTCTTCTCTAGGATTGATTTCACTTCACGATTCGAAACTTCAGCTTGACCATTGGATTGTGGGTGATATGCAGTAGATACATGGTGTCTTACTCCATAATTCTCTAGAACAGACTTCAAATACTTATTAACGAAATGAGATCCTCCATCGCTAATAATCATTCTAGGTGTACCATGTCTAGTGAAAATATGTGATTTCAAGAACTTAATCACCACTCGTGAATCATTGGTTGGTAAATCCACAGCTTCTACCCATTTAGACACGTAATCAACAGCTAATAAGATGTAGAGGTTACCATTTGAAGGAACGAAAGGACCCATAAAATCTATAACCCAAACATCGAATATTTTAACTTCTAACACATTATTACGTGGCATATCATCCCTCTTGGATATGTTTCCGGTAAACTGGCATCTTGCACATTTCTTAACATATTCATGACAATCTTTCACAAGAGTAGGCCAGTAAAAACCTGATTGGAATACCTTAGCAGCAGTTCTATCTCCCTTGAAGTGTCCTCCATAGAGTGAAACATGACATCCAGCTATAATGGCTTCTGTTTCCTCCTTGGCTACACATCTTCGTATCATTTGGTCAGCACACACCTTGTAGAGGAATGGATCCTCCCAAAAGAATTGTCTAGCACGATGAGCTAACCTCTTTCTCTCTTGATAAGTGGACCCTTCAGGAAAAGAACCACTTACAACTAAATTCGCAATATCTGCATACCAAGGAGCTTCATAATCACGAACAGCAAATAAACTCTCGTCAGGAAACTCTTCTCTAACTGCTTCAGTACCACCATTCATATCTGAACTTTCAAGACGCGATAGATGATCTGCAACCTGATTCTCACAACCCTTTCTATCTTTAATCTCTAAATCGAATTCTTGAAGTAATAAAACCCATCTGATTAACCTTGGTTTAGCATCCTTCTTTTCCATAAGATATCTAATCGCTGAGTGATCTGTATAAACAATAACTTTCGCTCCAAGAAGATAAGAACGAAACTTATCGCATGAATACACAACTGCTAGCAACTCTTTTTCTGTAACTGTATAATTAACTTGAGCACCATTAAAAGTTTTACTAGCATAATAGATTGAATGAAAAATCTTATCTTTTCTATGTCCCAATACAACTCCCATACATAAATCACTCGCATCACACATAACTTCAAAAGGTAAACTCCAATATGGAGGTAATATTATAGGAGCAGAAATAAGCTTTTCTTTGATTGCTTGAAAGGCCGTTAAACAAGCTTCATCAAAACGGAATTTGAAATCCTTTTCAAGTAAGTTGCATAATGGTTTAGCAATCTTAGAAAAGTCTTTAATAAAACGCCTATAAAAGCCAGCATGGCCCTGAAAACTTCTTACCCCTTTAACAGAAACAGGAGGGGGAAGAGTTTTAATTACCTCTATCTTCGCTCTATCAACCTCTAATCAGCACTCGAAACCTTGTGACCCAGAACTATACCTTCGCGAACCATGAAATGACACTTCTCCCAGTTTAAGACCAAATCTGTTTCCTTGCATCCGATCAACACTTTCTCCAAGTTATCTAAACATCTATCAAAATCATCACCAAACACGGAGAAGTCGTCCATAAAGACTTCAAGAAAATTATCGATCATATCCCAGAAGATGGCCATCATACATCTTTGAAAGGTAGCAGGTGCATTACACAACCCAAATGGAATTCTGCGATATGCAAAAGTACCAAAGGGACATGTAAATGTTGTTTTATGTTGATCTTCTGGAGCCACGTAAATCTGATTATACCCAGAATAACCATCTAAGAAACAGTAGTATTCTCTTCCAGCTAATTTATCTTACATTTGATCAATGAAGGGCAGAGGGAAGTGATCTTTTCTGGTGGCCTTGTTCAATTTTCGGTAATCCATACAAACTCTCCAACCAACTACCGTTCTTGAAGGAATCGCTTCATTTTTATCATTAAGAATTGTTGTAATTCCTCCTTTCTTTGGTACACACTGAACCGGGCTCACCCATTCACTACTCGAGATGGGATTAATAATCCCCGCGTCTAAAAGCTTGATAACTTCCTTCTTCACTACTTCCTTCATAGAGGGCATTAATCTCCTTTGACCTTCAACTGAGCGTGCGTTATCATCTTCAAGTATGATTTTGTGTTGACAATAGGAGGGACTAATGCCTTTGATGTCAGCAATTGTCCAACCTATTGCCTCTTTGTTGGCTCTTAACACACGCAACAGTTTATCTTCTTGAGACCCTGTTAAATTTGCTGAAACAATAACAGGTAGAGTTTCATTAGTACCTAAATACGCATACCTTAAGTGTCCTAGTAAAGGCTTTTCTTCCAATTCCGGAGGAGATTCAATTGAAGGCTTCTTTTTAGAAATAATCTCCCCCGGTTCTCTCACAGGTTCATAGGCAAGACGCCTATACTTCGGATTCTCAGAATTAAGAGCCGCCACTGTTTTTGCAAGCTCTTCCATCATCTCAGGTAAGTCTAATGTCAAAGAGGCCTGCAAGATATCATCATAATTAAAACAATCAAATACCTCTTGTGATGCCTGCTCAACTACATCCATTCGCAAGCAATCTTCTTGAGAATCTGGAAACTTCATAGCTCTAAACACATTAAATTTGACTTCCTCGTCTTGGATTCTCATCGTCAATTCGCCGTTTTCTACATCAATCAATGTACGCCCCGTGGCTAGGAATGGTCTTCCCAAAATAATGGGGACATTCCTATCCGCGTCGTATTCAAGTATAACGAAATCAACGGGAAATACTAACGTACCTGCCTTAACAAGGACATCTTCAATTCGGCCTTCTGGATGTGCAAGAGATCTGTCCTCCATTTGCAAAACCATAGAAGTAAGTCTTGCTTCTCCAATTTTTAGCTTATCAAAGATCGATTTGGGCATAATATTTATGCTGGCACCCAAATCGCATAGTGCTTTACCTTTCCATTCTTCTCCAATCGATATCGGAATTGTGAAACTCCCAGGATCAAGTAACTTTGGAGGCAATTTACTTTGACAAATAGCACTACATTCTTCAGGAAGACCAATCATCTCATTATCACAGTATGGCCTTTTGTTAGTGAGGGCTTTCTTGAAAAACTTCGTGTATTTGGGAATATCTCGGATAGCTTCCAACAACGGAATGTTAATACTAAGGCCTCTCACTCTATTAAAGAACTTCTGAAAATCGGCCAAATCACCCTTTTTCTGAACTCGAGATGGAAACGGTGGGGGAGGACAATTACTTATAACATCATCTTTCTTCTTTGGAATTTCACTCGGCCTCTCTATTTCTTCAACCTCAACATCTTTCTCTTTCTCACCCACATCCTTTTCTTTTCTTGGAACTTCTTTCTCTTTCATAACAGGAAAAGGAGGTGGAGGGAGGTTCTTACCACTTCTCAGTGTAACAGCTTTGCAATCTTCATGTTATCTCGGATTTTCCGTGTCACTAGGGAGTTTCCCTTGTGGACGCTGATTAAGCTGTTTTGCGAATTGATCCATTTGGTTCGGTAGTAGTTTGATACTTGCGTCAGACGCTTGTTGATTCTGCATAGCTTGCGTTTGGAGAGCAATTAGGCTTTCAACGGTTTTCTGAAGGGTAATCACACCTTCTTGTGGGTGGGCAGGTAAGGCTTTTTGGTTCATGGTTTCATTGTAAGTGTCTTAAGGAGCTTGTCTTTGCACATAATTTCCTTGATTCTGTCCTCCTTGATAATTATTATCTGGTCTTGGGTTGAAGTTGTTACCTTGGGGACGCGGCTGATACGCATATGTAGGATTGGCTGCCCCATTAGGATTTGAGTATTGAAACCCAGGATGGTTTCTAATAGGCTGATACCCATTACCACTCCCTCTGTATGAGACAAACATCACAGACTCTTGATTATTCGGACAACTCTCCTCATCATGATCATTTATACCGCAATACGAACACATATAAACTTCTTGTGCAGCTTGCACATCTACCTTTTTACCCGAAAATCCTTCTTTTACAACCAAAGTGAGCTGTTTTAATTGTTTCTCTATGGTGGTTTGAATCTTGTTCTCAAGGGTAGCGAATTTTTCTTTGATATTCACTTTATTCACTCCTCTAACTGGGGTTCTTACTGAACTCCATCCAACTTCATTCTTTACCGTTCTCTCTAAGATGAGTTTCGCATGAGCAGGTTGAACTTGTAAAAACCCAGCACCACATAGCAAATCTAAGTCTTTCCTTGAAGTCCCATCAAGACCTTTGTAGAAAATTTTTAGCTGTTGTTGTTTTGAAAGGTCATGATCGGGAACTCTACGTAAGCACATCTGAAATCTTGTCCAGCTTTTACCTAAAGTCTCATCATATTCTTGACGGAACTGAGTTAATTCAAGTTGATCATCTAACCGCATGTTACTTGGGTAATACCTGTCAAAGAAAGCAGTTTCTAGTTGATCCCAATTTGTTATCTTCGTAGGATCTTGTGTATCGTGCCATTCACTCGCTCCATCAATAACGAAAAATCGAAACGCAAAAAAATGCATCTGTTCCTTTGAAACTCCTTGTGTAATTTAAGAATCACATATCTGCTTGAATTTCTGTACTGCTCGTAGGGGATCTTCTCCAGCTTTACCACGAAAATTTCCAAAACTTTGGAATTGAGCTAACATACCCTAATCTGGACGAAACCTCGGAACATCTATATCTGGAGCACCTACCCCTAGAGCAAGAGCACGGAATGGAACTTCTTCTGGACCATTAACAAACCAGGGATCTTGAATATTCTCCATTTCTTTTTCCTCTTTCTCTTGTTCTCTTCTTTTCTTATTTGCAAGTCTGATTAACGAATCCAGATTATCAAGGATTTGAACTGGTGGTTCAAATCTGAGCTTTCTTCGCATACACCAAACCTAAAAAAAATCTGAAAGAGAAGAACAAATAAAAAGCGTAAAACTGATAAAAATAAAAATAAATGCAACTATCACTAAAGGATATACACCGTGGTCACACGTTACCGTCCCCGGCAGCGGCGCCAAAAACTTGGTGGTCCTTTGTGTGTTCTAAAAATAATATAATAAGTGATGAGAACCACAACCGCGAGTGTACGGTTGTCCCAAGTAATAATAGTGATAAACAGGATCGTTCGCGGGGACGGTATGGTTAACTACAATGCTTATCAATTAATGAGTAATTGCACGTATGAAAGCAGATAAAAGATATAATGATTGATTGGTTGTTTGTATTAATTCTAAATAATGAAAGATTAAAGTAAAAATGCAAATAAATACTAAAACGCAAGTAAATGAAAGTAAGACGCAGATATGAGAAGGCAGTACTTGAGAAACGCAAGGGATCCTCCTAATTCTATTTCATAACATATGTTGTTTTTGGGTTAAATTGGTCAATTAACATTGGTCGGGATTCTAAATTTCTCGTACCCCCGTCAGGGTGGACTACAAGGCTATTCTAGAGTGTCACTAGTCCTGTCAAGGTAAATATAATCCACTTTCGTATGATTAAGTAATTTTACCACATTGGCCCTAAAATTAACTAAGCTCGTCAGAGTCAAATAGTTTCGATTTTAGATTGAGTAATTAAATCCGTACCTAAACCCTCCGTCAGGATGATCCACATGCCACATATGTGGAATAGCCTAGATACTAACACCTGTTCTTAGTTGATCACTACAAAAACAGTAAATAATCTCAAATTACAGAATAATGAAAAAGACCCAATTTAATTTAATTTATAAAAAACCCAAATTCAGACATATGAAATTTCAACAGAATAGGGATTCACCAATTATGCATTCTCAAGTACTATGAAGAAATTAGCTCATACTAATTAAAAATAAAACTAAATTAAAAGAAAGGGAACTCATAATGTTTTACAGAATTAAAAATAAAGAAAACCTAATTTTCGGAATTGGATTTGGCTGAGAATGGAGATATAGACACTCTCTAGCTATACAGCTTTCTTCTTCTTCCTTCGTTGACTTCTCTCTGATGCTTCTGCTTATGAATAATGAGTTGTATATAAAATAGAAGTCAAAAGCCCCCTTTTATAAGCTCAAATTCGGATTAGGCCTTGGACCTAAAATTAAATCACTAATTAAAAGCCCAAGTCCATTTTCTAAGCTCAAAATCCCGTAACTGCTGCACCACCTCCACTAAAACAGCTCTAGCCGATTCGTTATAACTCCGATTGAGCGAAAATCACTTGCTCAATTTCCATAACTCGATAAGGAACATATTCTCTTCAAAGGTCAGCGGCTAAATCTGTTGGACAAATAACAATATCACTGGTTTTCAAATAGAGAAATAGAGTTCCAAAAGAAAAACAAAAGATAATTTTCAATTAAAGTAACATTACACTATTACAATAAATTGAAAATAACGAAAACTTACACGGAATAAAGAAAAGATTACACAGTATATAACTTGCGTTAAAAAGATATTCCGGTCATGCCGGTTATCTCTAACAAATTCTACTCTAAATCATATCAGAAATTTGAGAGAGAAGTAGAGTAGTCTTTTCTTGTTCTTAGTTTTCGTCTACATACTATTCTATATTCTATTCTCTATAGAATAGATTTTTCCTATTCTCTCTAGGATAATTTTTCCATTCTCTCTAGAATATTTTCTTTTCTCTTCTCTCTAGATTTTTCCATTCTCTCAAGAATAATCTTTTTTCTTCTCCTCTTGAAATGAAAGTGACAAAGTCACTATTTATAGAAGAAAAAGCAAGACAAGAAAACCGTCACATTAATGCTCATATTAAAGTCGTCCGTTTTTTCTTTATCAAGTTTTTGTAACTCCCATAACAACTAATACGTAAAGAACCATTAATCCATAATGAAGAATAAGGAATAATTCTAATGGTTTTTTTTCCCCAAATAATAAAGTGGGACTATTATACACAAATGGTATTTTCCACTTCTTCCAAAAACATGAAAGAATTAATAAAATAAATTGTCTTTATTTAAAAAATTCCAAAAATCCCCCACTCATGTTCTTTGGGAAAGAAGGTGAACAGGTTTCCATAAATATCAGCATTTGGGTGAATTGTACTTAAGTGTCAATATCTTTCGATTTGAATTGCCACGTAGTGAAGTGAGGCAACCACCAAAAACATATCAAGTGAACGTACTCTTGAACTTGATAGTTTTCGATCGAGACCCTCACAACACATACTCTACCCGACTGATAGTTACAGATTCCTCAAACATCACCCTTTCCATGCACATAGGTGATCTCCAAGAGCGTCTAGCCTTATTAGCCGACTTTCTCGGTTTTCGAGATCATTAAGAGCAATAAAGCTCAGCCTCATTATGTGTCTCGCTAATTCATCAAGTCCTTTCTCTTTAGGACCACCCTTACGGGCTATGAACTTGTGGTGATTCTAACAACTCATCCCTTGGGAACATCAAGGATGTCTCCTTGTAATCATATTATGAGCAATATACAACAACCTCAACGGTGAATTCATCAAATCCGTCTCAAAAGGACCGCCACACATGGCTATGAATTCATTAAGTATGATGAATATATAACAACCTAAACGGTGAATTCATCAAGTCCGTCTCAATAGGACCACCACACATGGCTATGAATTCATTAAGTTTTAATTTGCTCATGTATGCACAATTTACATTATATGGATGAGAAGTTAGTGAATCATATAGATCAATAGTACATCTCTCGTACTTTATTAAATAAATAAAAAAAATAACCCAATGGTCACCACTTGAATCTCTTTACAATATGGACAATACCAAGTTGGGTTTTATTTATTAAGAGCATCATAATCATTATAATTATTTTATATTCATTAAGGGGTACACACCCCCCACAATTCTCTTATTTATGAATACTAGTATTATAAAGATTTTTTTTCCTAGATATTATATCAATGGAGTCAAAACTTTCCAACAAAGTGAGACTAACTAAGGTAAATTCTATAATTGACTCTAACGAATTTTTCCCTTAGGCTCATCTTTTCCCACATCTTATTCACAAATAGAAGAATAAAAGAATTAAGTCCCATGAATGAAAGTACCAAAAGTGGATCATGTCATACACATATTGATAAAAGTGTAGCACAAACGGATCCATCTTTTATTAAGATACTATTTCATTAACATGGCGCCCGTTTAAAAAACACAAAATAATTTCCTTAGTTTTCATACTTTATCCCCTTAATCCAAAACCACCAACCCTTCATGTTGCACCATATAGATCTCTTCACATAGATCTTCATTCACACATATATTTAATATCCAATTGATATATATATTCATGTTTGCGAATGAAATTTAGGGCAACAAGATTTAAAAAGTGGTAATATAAGGGGCCAAAGTAATCCTTAAACTCATAAAAACGTGGAAACTTAAGGACTTATCCATGAGTCGATTCACTTTTCGACTTGTATGAGACTAATAGATCTTGTTGGCAATTCCCGGTGACGTACTTATTCTCATCAGAATCATCACCCTCATGCCTTTTCTGAACCGTTTCACAGATAGTCTTTATTGACTTCTCAACGGCACACATAAAAAAGGTGGGGTTCGTCACAATACCTAAGATCCATCCCCTAACCACTGAATTAGCTTTCTTGAACCCAACTTTTAGAGCCATAAACCTAGCATGGAGTTCTTTGGTATATTCCCCATTGGCCTCAATGGCAGGGAGTACCTCAAGAACAGCAAGGTCTAGTTCATGTTGTTCAAGGTATATCAGTGGCTTTTGTACCCAACGTTTGTAGTTGGAACCATTGAAAGGCTCCAACATAGTCACGTCGGGAAAAATCCTTTGCATTCAATTATGAAGCAACTGCCGAGAGAGAAAAACCATTTCTAAAAAAACAACCAGTGATATTACAAGAATATCTTTTTAAATTGTTGGACAAATAACAATATCACTGGTTTTCAAATAGAGAAATGGAGTTCCAAAAGAAAAACAAAAGATAATTTTCAATTAAAGTAACATTACACTATTACAATAAATTGAAAATAACGAAAACTTACATGGAATAAAGAAAAGATTACACAGTATATAACTTGCGTTAAAAAGATATTCCGGTCATGCCGGTTATCTCTAACAAATTCTACTCTAAATCATATCAGAAATTTGAGAGAGAAGTAGAGTAGTCTTTTCTTGTTCTTAGTTTTCGTCTACATACTATTCTATATTCTATTCTCTATAGAATAGCTTTTTCCTATTCTCTCTAGGATAATTTTTCCATTCTCTCTAGAATATTTTCTTTTCTCTTCTCTTCTCTCTAGATTTTTCCATTCTCTCAAGAATAATCTTTTTTCTTCTCCTCTTGAAATGAAAGTGACAAAGTCACTATTTATAGAAGAAAAAGCAAGACAAGAAAACCGTCACATTAATGCTCATATTAAAGTCGTCCGTTTTTTCTTTATCAAGTTTTTGTAACTCCCATAACAACTAATACGTAAAGAACCATTAATCCATAATGAAGAATAAGGAATAATTCTAATGGTTTTTTTTCCCCAAATAATAAAGTGGGACTATTATACACAAATGGTATTTTCCACTTCTTCCAAAAACATGAAAGAATTAATAAAATAAATTGTCTTTATTTAAAAAATTCCAACAAAATCAACTCGTAAGGGCCTCGAAACCAGCAATCTTTGGCCTGTTTTCCAGATTTGCAGCTCCAAAATATAATTCTTTCGGGATTTATCTCTAAGCTTTGACTCCATATCACGATCTTTGGCTTTCTTCTCGGATTCCTTTCCTAGCTAATATTTAAAACCTACAAACTTTTCACTAAAATACACAAGATTACGCGCAAAAGTTTAATAAATCAAAAATACTAGAAATAAAATAGAAATTCCGGATTATTGCATTTTTAAGTCAAAAGTCTATCCAAATATTCAATTAAACATCAAAAATGATGTCTCCCAAGGGTCGAAATTAAGAACAATTAGGGAGATATCAGCGTCTAGCCTATGAACCGGTGAGAGAACCAAGGGAGGTAGTTCCTAAAAAGAAACCATCCACTGAATCTCCCCCGCAACTAGAAGAGAAGCCGCTTCCGTTACACTTGAGGTATGCATATTTGGGTACTAACAACACTTTACCTTTTATTGTTAAAGCTAATTTAACAGGTCCTTAAGAAGACAAACTGTTGCGTGTACTACGAGCTAATAAAGAGGCAATTGGGTGGACTATTGCAGACATCAAAGGCATTAGTCCTTCCGTTTACCAACACAAAATTATCTTGGAGGATACTAGTGCACGCTCAGCTGAAGGGAAAAGGAGATTGATGCTAGCTATGAAGGATGTTGTGAAGAAAGAAGTAATTAAGCTACTAGATGAGGGAATCATCTATCCCATAGCTAGTAGTGAAGGGTGGGTTGCTCAATGCGTGCCAAAGAAGGGTGCTATCACTACTACTTTATCCGGTAAGAATCGTATCATGAAACTGAATGAACTTCATGAGTTTCGATTTCATGTCTATGAAAATGCTAAACTTTATAAAGAAAATACAAAGAGATGACATGATAATCGCATTCGTGAAAAGAAATTTAAAGTAGGATAGATGGTCCTCCTGTATAATTCTAAGTTCAGTAATTATCCGGGTCAGTTGAGATCGAAGTGGTATGGGCCTTATGTAGTAAATAAGGTCACGCATCATGGAGAAATAGAAATTGAAAACCCAACCGAGCAACACACCTTCATGGTGAACCGGCATCAGTTGAAAATTTATCATATAGGCGAGGATACTAATCGCATGGTGGACCCACATCCTGGGGAGGTGATGTATCTCCTTGAAGCTGAATAGATGCGAGAGGTAACCCGTTGAGCTTAACGGCGCTAGACAAAATCCATTTCAATTGTATATTAGCTTATTGCTTTCATGTCTTTTAAATTATTAGTGTGAATTAGTAGTGTTTAAATTTTAAGAAATGAGAAAGGATGGTGTTTTTTATGATTGCATGATCAAAGGTCTTGATTTTGGGGTAGGTAGTGCGAAAACGAAAGGAAAATTTGGTTTTCAATACAGGAGATAACCGGGAACCCGGTTAGAAATGACCGGGAACCCGGTCATCAACTGTTGACCTACATGATTACACGTAAGAAATGGCGTGTTTGGGTTTGCGCTCGTCGAAGATAACTGAGAACCAAGTTTTCGATGACTGGGAACCCAGTGGTTACGCTGTGACCTACCCAAGGTGGAGATGCAAGGAATTGGTGTGTGTTGGTTTGCGCTCGTCGATATTAACATGGGAACCCGATCGTTGTTGACTGGGAACCCAGTCAATGGAGATAATTCTAACCTCTGAGGTAGAGAACAACATTTTGTTGTGTGAAAAAAAAATATTTGCGTGACTCAGCGAAACCAACCGGGTGCCCGTTCGTCTTTAATCGGGCACCTGGTAGCGTTACAGTAGGTCAGTTTTTAAGAAACCTTAATGGGTTTAACCTCCTTCCTTTGTCTTCTCAGGCAAGAAACACCATTATCCCATCCCCAAACTCCATATATATACCAGAAACTTATCACCACAACACCATGGAATCTTCTCCTTAAACACCACATATATAAACAATCAACTCATAATCCTTCCAAAACACCATTGATATTTAACTTTTATCCAAGAATTTTTCTTCATCGAAACCATAAATTGAATCTTTAAACCTCTCCAAACACCCAAAATAATCATTACTAATCTCATATCTCATCTTAATCTCCCTCAAAACATCAAAGTTTAAAACTTTTCTCTAGTTTTTGGATTTTTTGAAGTTTTGAGTTTGGGGTGCGTTGAGATGACAAACATAACTGATTCCTTGTGCTATAATCCTAAGATAAGAAGTAAACCCAAAACTAGAAACACTCTAGGAGTGACTCTAGACAAAGATTTTGAGATTTTGGTTCGATTTTTATACCTAAGGTTGGAGAAGTCAAGACTACTATGAAGAGGAAAGAGAACCCAATTGTGGCTAATACTAAAAAGCCTAACTTGGAAGAAGAAGAAATAGAAGAAGTTGGAGAACAAGTTACTAGCGAACCCATTCCAGAACAAAGGTCTACGCGGAGAAAGATGACAACTACTAAACCAAAAAGAGTCTTTGTTAGTTAGACTAAGCAAGTTTGTGAGCGAGTGGCTACTTTGAATTTTGGTGTAGAAAAAGGATTTCCTTCAGGTATTATGAAAGGTTTATTTAAATATTATGCTAGAACATGTGACAAGTTTGATTGGAAAGAATATATCCCTGCTTTGGTTCGTGAGTTTTATGAAGAACTAGCTTTTGCGAATGGATAGTCAATTATATTACGCAAAAAGGTACTGCCTTTCTCAATAAAGCTTATTCAGAAAATATTGAAATTACTAAACTTGACTGGTCCATGCCCATACCAAGAAGCAATTAATGATCCATCCTTCCAATGGGAATCTTTTTACGATCAAGTCCTGATTTGTTGGAGACTTCCCATCCTAGTAGGAGAGAGATATGCAGGCCAGGTGTTGAGTAGCGATTTGCTATCACGTGCTAAAATATGGTCAAGTTTCATAATCCCTACCTTCTTTGGAAATAATCATATTTCAGAGTTAACAAAAAAACATCTTATTTTTATAAATTGTATTCTTGAGAAGGAAGAATTGATGTTGCCCGTGTTATTTATAACATCATCATGGAATTCAAAAAAATCCCCTATTCTCCTAAGAAACCTCAAATTCCCATGAACCATAACTGCGATTTTTGTTTAGTAGCAAAGATACCACGCAAGAATGGAGAGGATGAGCCTACAAAAAAAGGGGAAGAGATGACAGAATGATCAATAGAAAATGTCCATGAGGGAGCTGCGGAATTGGGTATAGACCTTGACAAGCCCTATGGGGAAGTGAAACGTGCTAGACCTCCAACAAGAAAGAAGAAGATAGTGAACGGAAATGGGTTGGAGGAACGAATGAGGACTTTAGAGGAGAAACAAGATGAGACGATAGCAGCTGTGGGAAAGGTAACACAAGAGTTGGTACTAATAAAGACTATTCTAGATAGGTTGGACACTGCACGCAACAATGGAAACCAGCCTAGTGCTAGTTAAAATATGTTTCCTTCTCCCTTTTCTCATTATTAGTGCACATTAATTTATTTGATTTATTGAGTCTTTTCGAGTCGTGGGGACACGACTCATTTTTGAGTTTGGGGTGGGGTTTGTTACCTCATCCCAATTTTATGTGTTATTTGTTTTACCGTTTTCAATAAATTTAATTGTGGTTTGCATTTGACTGCAGAGTATTTTAAATGTCCCCATTAAGCATACTTTTTATGAATTTATGATTGAAAATAGTAGACTTTAGGATTTAATGTAAAACGACTTTTAATTGCATTCAAAATTAGGTAATTGATTGGAAAAATTAATGAACAGTTCAAAAGAAGTAAACTTGTACTTAAGGAAATTGAGTGGTTTGTAGAACGTGAGATCTGAATGAGTAGAGAACCCACTTAGGTATGAAATAGAGGCGCGCAATGTTACTAGGAAAATGATATACGCAGTCCTTTGATAGCCATTTGAAACTTTTTAGCTTTCTATCACATGATTTAATTATATCCTTCTTAACCCCATTTTTAGACTTTAAGCCTTTATTTTGTTTCCATGATATAAGCCCATATCCCCTTAGTTTATTAGGCATTTCCATATGACCCGCACTTGAATCACGATCCTAAGACTTCTTGTCTTGAGCTTGAGTTTGGGGTGGTGGGATTCATTATTGGGAATATACATTGGAGGGATTTATATGTGTTTGTATTTATGTGCAATTGTGATTATATATTAATTATAAACCTTTGTCAGGGTCTTTGAAAAAAAAAAGAGAAAAAGTGAAAGAAGTTGTCAAATCAGAAGACAACCGGGAACCCGGTTATTGACTGTACCCAAAAAAATAATGAAAAATAAAACAAAAAAATAAAGTAATAAATAAAGTAACCGGTAAAGTGGAAGTTTTAGAAATCATCTTAGAGCTTATTGGGCTAACTTGGGGACGCAAAATTAGTGCGTCAAATGGGTTGAGTGACAACATATTCGAGTATAAACTCAAGCTCTTGGACAGTTGTTGATGGTTAGTGAGGAGAGAGCCAAAAACTCACTTCAAATTTACCAAATATACATACCATACCCTACCTAAGCCTACACTAAAGCCGTAAAGTCCTCGTGATTCCTAGATACATAGTTAATTTATAATTCAGCTAATAAGGAGTAAGCTAAGTGGACCGTTCAAAGCAAGTAAGGATCGAGGAACACCCTATAGCCACCATATTGAGATAAGTATAAGTGTAACCTTCTAGCAGTGTGAATTTAATTTTGGATTGATATTATTTGTGTTTGATTTTGCATGATAGGTGTATGTGTATATTAATTCCTAAGTCATACTATATGAGATTTATTTTAAGTTGTGCTTTGGGTATTATTAACTAGACTCTGCATTTTTGCGTTCACCTAAGGTCTTTGTTTTTATTTTACTTTGTCGGGACGACAAAGTTTTGAGTTTGGGGTCTTGATGTCTCCTATTTTGTTCTAGATATTATCCCTTGGGAGACATCATTTTAGGTGAATATTAGACTTATTTGATAGACTTTTACACTTATTTCATAATATTGCATTTTCTTGCCTTAAAATTATGATATTTCATTTTTAGAGCTTTTGTACGTTAAGTTGTTTGTTTTCAGTGCAAAGTTAATAGGTCCATTGATGCTATGAAGCATCAAGAGTAGGAGAAGAATGGTGGTCCTTTGTGTGTTCTAAGATAAATGTAATAAGGAAAAGAGAACCACAACCGCAAGTGTACGGTTGTCCCAAGTAATATAAGTGATAAAACAGATTCGTTCTCAGGGACGAAATGGTTGACTCTAATGCTTATCAAATAGTGGTTAATTGCACGTGAAAACAAGTAAATGATTTAAAGATTCGTTTGTTTGTTTTTCTAATGCTAAGACAATAAAGTAAAATACTAAATTATTGCTAGTAAATAACTAGACGCAAGGAAATAAAGTGTTTATGCAAGTTGATTCTTTGCTATGTAATTGAGAAGTGATTGAGCCATTAGAGAGTAGTTAAGTGGATATTTGAATACTAGTGAAGTTCAATGAACAATCTATAGCTTCCTTGTAGAACTGAGTAAAGTCCCAATCCTTCTTACATTGCGAAACTAATCTGATCTTGAAATCAAGCCGTGTTGACTATGGATATGAGAAGTGTACAAGTATGTAGTTTATGAATATTATTGCATGAAATTTTCTGAGTTGTTGCTTTAGGATTATTCTATATATTCTGCTATGTTCTTCCCATTGTGTTGAAAATTCCATAAGTGTGTATTTATAGACTCCACTTTGTTTTTATCTTTATTGTATCGGGACGATACAACTTTGAGTTGGGGGTCTTGATGACTCCTCATTTGTGATAGATTTATATTAGGATGAGACATAATTTTTAGTGATTTAGAAGTCATAATAGTCGATTTTCTTGAGAAATAGTGCACTTTCCTATTTGGAGTCTTTATTTAGTAAAATAATACTTTCAGAGCATATTGGGTTTAATTATTTATTTAGTGTGAAGCTTTAAAGATAATTATGGAGATTAATTAGAGTCCAAGTCAAAGACTACAAGATATGGAAAGAGATAAGTATGGAAATTGGAGATAAGGAAACAAAATCTAAAAACATGGAAAAGGAAAAGCTGCCTTAATCCTGAATTTCTGCACCTACGACCACAAGTCAGCTTATATCTCAAACACGGTGTGGAATTTGGAGAAACGGTCAAGAGAAAAGTTTAAGATATTTCCGAGACGATGAATTTGGTATATTGATACGCATCAAACGGATGAAAATTGAAGCTGCTAGGACCAAAAGAAAAACGGGTCTGATTGCATGTTTTTAGGGTTACGAATTTGAGTTGGGCTTGGAGTCCATTACTTAACCTCTCCTTCAAGAAAACGAATTAGGTCTTCTAAACACATATAAATACACCCTTATATCACTTGTAAATCATCCTTGCCTCATAGTAATTTGTTCTTAAGGTTTTATTCTTCCAAGTTATTGTAGAGAGCAAGATGATGCATTTTATTATTTCCTTTAGTTTATTTCCTTCAGGTATGAACTAAACTTCCCATAGCTTGGGTTTTGCATCATGTATAATCTATGAATTCTTATTTCTTTCTATCTAAGTTTCTTTGGGAATTACATGTTTTAATCTGATATTAGTTACTTACCTTTATATTTGTTTATGTGTTTTGATTTAATGATTGTCTTCCTTGCTAGTGCACGAGTATAGGATTATCTTAATAGTAGTTAGATGATCACCTTAGCTGGGTGTCTAATTATTGAAACACCACATAACGTCTAGTGTCGATATTAGTCCTGACAACACTGATTCTAACTATATAGTCATTAGGGTATGAATTAATCACTATCACCATGTATGGAAATTGATTGCTTAGGGCCTTGGTGGCGCTTGATAACCCTATTTAAACCAGCCTCGTGGTTTGTCCGTAGCCCCCTTAGTCGCTCTCAAGGTCTAAGGTATGGGAATTTAGAATCCTGACTAAGTATACAAGAGCTAATATTTTCCCTTATTAACTAGATCCAATAGACAGAATTAGAAGGATTAGTGCATACTAGCAAAACCTAAGCTATACATCTCATCTCATATCCTTCGTATTTATTTTATTGTCTTTTAAATTCTTATTTTAATTAATTAATTCGAAATTTATTCCTTTATTTTCTGTCTCTTTAATTATTTACTTCTTACTCGTTATTGCTACACATTCGACTAGCACAATAAGTCCCTGAGAACGAACTCAACTTATCAACTAAAACTTGCATACGTCCTGTAATACTTGCAGTACTGTGCCTATCTAAGGTGAGAGTGCGTAGTTTTCTTGACTTATATTTATCTTATTTTTATCACACCCTAGGCGACACCAAGTTTTTGGCGCCGCTGCCGGGGACTTGTGTCTCGTTAGCGTGTGGGTTATCTATTTCGAGTAGTAGTTTTTAATTAATTTTTATTTTTTAGTATTTAGTTTTTGTTTTTCCGGATTTACGCTTGTGGTTTGCTTTAGTCTTTTTCAGGTTTCACAGTGTTTAATTCTTGGCCTCCGCTACCGGAGCCTGAGAGGAGCTTCAGATCTTATAACAAACATGTTCGTGAGGAAAGAACCTTTAGAATAGCTATGGCACAAGAGCAGTTAGATCCTCTTGGAATCCCACCTGAGGGATTACAATACTATGCACCAGGATGACCACCACCATTCATTCCACATGGTGTAATACAACAAGGATGGGGTAATGGGCAGAATCGAGTAGAACAAGACCTCCCTGGTCTCTATGTGCCGTTCCATGTTCAACCAATAGGTTACCGTCCTCCAGAGATCTAGAATATTAAATGTCGACCCGATCTGGGTATGCTTAGTCAATTTCAAAGTTATGGACTCTACAGTGGTACAGCAATTCAAGATCCGGTAAGATCGATTCAGAAGTTCATGCAGATTTGTGATTCTTATGTTACTCTAGGCATTACACGCGAGCAACTGTATTGTCATATGTTTTCGTTCAACTTAACCGGTAGAGCTAGCGAATGGCTGGATAGACAACCACCTGGAACAATCAATTCATGGACAGAACTTCAAGCCGCTTTCTTTAACCGTTTTTATCCGAAAAGTATGAGACTCAAAGATCAAAGCGAGCTTGCAAGGTTTTGTCAAGAATATGGAGAAACAGTAGGAGAATCATGGACAAGGTTTCAACATAAATTAGCTAGATGTCCGCTCCATGGTTATACCCCCTCTTTACAACTTGCTATATTCTATGAAGGTCTTAATGATAAAGGTAGAGAGAAGGTGGATAAAATTGGAAAGGGAAATTTCGTGTCCATGAATCATAATGAAACTTCCGAGGTTTTGGAAAATATTATTGAACAAGAAAGGAGTTGGCCTTCCACGGGAGCTCCTGTAGTAAAGACCGGAGGAACGCTTCGATTAGATGCAGAAACTGCAAACTCAGCTCAAATATCTGCATTAGAAAAACAAATTAAAGAGCTTAAGTTAGAGATGCAGAAGAATTTAGTCGTAGCAAACGTAGTACAAGAAGCACAAGGTTGTCAATAATGTGGGGTTAATAATCATACATGGGAAGAGTGCGAAGGAAATCCACAATCTGTTTACTTCATATCCAACCAAGGAGGTTATCAATTTGGTAACCGAAACCATCCGGGTATGCAATATTCAAATCCACAGGGGGCTGCTAATCCTGGTAATTATCAACCGCGCTCCCAGAACAACTTTTTCCAACCAAGAGGTCAGTATCAAAATCAACATCAAAATAGACCTGCTCCCCCTCAACAACCTGTTCAAGATGCCTATACCGATGCGTTAGATCAGAAAGCTATACCACAGTATCCTCAAGAGGGATCTATGGATAATCAACAAGTAGTAAAAATCTTGGACCGTTTGACCACGAATATGAACGCTCAGGAAGAAAAGTTACGTGGACAAGATGCCGCAATTCAGATTTTAGGTACTCAAGTAGAACAATTAAACAAAGTTCTAACGAATTTAATGGAACAAAAAGAATTGAAGGCGATCGAAGGAGGTGATGCCAATGTTGGGTTCGAAGCTTGCAAGGCTATTTGCCTTGAAATTGAAGAAGAAAAGAAGAAAGTACCACATGCTTCCATTAGTGCCGTGGAAACTTCGAATACCAAAAAAGAACCAACCAAGTCCAGCCCCGTGGAATCTAACAGTTCTGAGGTTTATGTGGAGGACGATTCAGAAAAAGCCGAATTTATACAGCTACTGAAGGATATGCAAGAAGAAATTCGATCGGTTATGGATTATCAAGCTGAGCTGGCTAAAGAGAAAGAGAAAGAGAAAGAAGCCTCAAAGGAGGAATCAAAAGTTGAAGTTGAAGTTGCACCTGCTGTGCAAGAAGAGAAAGAAGAAGAGAAGGTGGAACCGCCACCTGTTGTTCAAACAGTGTCACATATTATTTCTGATACAAATCCAAAGGACGACAATGTACTCAAGACATTTGTATAGGCATATACACCTGAAAATATCGACGCCCAAATGCTTGAGATCGCGAAGAAAGGACTTACACCGCAACAAGTTTTTATGCAAGTTATACCCTAGAAGGAAGCGAGTGTAGAGATCCCAAGAGAGAACCTGAGAGTCTCAAGAAGAAGTGAAAGAGAGTTACCAACAAAGCTCAAAGATCCGGGAAGTTTTAACCTTCCAATTCAAATAAATGGTATGCTCAAGGTGAAAGCTATGTACGATGTGGGTTCTGGTGTGAATCTTATGCCTAAGGCCGTGTTCGAGAGACTTGGACTTCAGAAATCAGAGAAAACTCCAGTGAAGTTGCAGTTCGCTGAAATCTCAGTTACCAGGACATGGGGAACAGTGGAGGACGTCTTAGTCCGTGCAGGTAGTATCTCCATCCCTACTGACTTTGTTATACTTGAGTTTGATGCCGATAAGCAGGTTCCAATCATACTTGGACGGCCTTTCATGGCCACAAGTCAAAGTGTCATCAACTTCCGCGAAGGGACCATCACCCTTCATGCAAAGAATGTATCTGAGACCTTCTATGTCATGGGTAAGAAACCATGGAAGTTAGATCCCACCGTTCCTGTCATCCACAGCCTTTCACATCACAAAGTCCCTCCTGAGAAGATCCACTTAAAGCCTGTGGATACTGAGCCAAACATTGAGTTTGGGGTTGTCCATGAAGTACTATGGAAAGCTCACAAACGCGAGAATAGGCCACGTAGTTTCAAAGACTCGTGGATGGGACCATTCATCGTCACTAAGGTTGTTTCAGCCAAGGTGATAGAAATTCGACCCAAGAAGGGGATCAAGCGTAGATTAGTTGACGTTCATAGCCTATCTCGTTGTTGGGGAGGCTATATTCGTAAATCTTGATAGAGGTAACGCGTCTAACTTTGAAAGACGTTAAATAAAAGTGATGTACGGGATACAACCCGCAATTTTGTAAGTTTTTATGTCTTTTACGTTTTTAGTTTATGTTTAGTTTAGTTGTTTTTTAGTTGATATTGCATATTTGAGAAAGTTATTAGTGTTTTTGATGTTTAGGTGTTAGAAAAATCGAGTTCAGGAGGAACAACGCAAGTTTGGACATATTCTGACTACCTCACCGGCATGCCGGCGATTTTTCCGGTATACCGGCGGGCAGAAAACCCGAGCCCACGGGGTACGCCACGTGTTCCATCCAGAAAGGTCCAGTATCGAGAAAATTCACCACCGGTATGCCGGCGGATTTTCCCGGTATGCCGGCCAGAGAAAACCCGTGGCCACGAGGTCGACCATGTGTTCATTCCAGAAAGGTCCCAGTTCCAGCACCGGCATGCCAGTGGATTCTGCCGGTATGCCGGCCAGAAGAAACCCGTGCCCACGTGTCGAGACCTCGGGTATTTTGACAGAACTTGGGAATCAGCAGCTTCAGCACCGGTATGCCGCCCAGCGCCGCTAGAGAGAGAAAAAAGTGGCGTTTTTGCTTATAAGAAGAAAAAGGTGGGTTTTTATTCCGAATTCATTACTCCTTAAGCCTCTCTTTCTTCTCCAAACCTCTCCAAACTCCATTAAAGCTCATAAAAACCTTCCCCAAACATCAAAACACTACCCAATCATCAAGAAAAACACATCAAATCTTCTCTCCACCTCATTACAAAGGAGATTCAAATACCCAATTCTCACCAAACACATCAAATTGAAGGACTAAAGGCTCAAATTTTCAAAATTCATCCTATAATTTCTTAGATCCATACCAATCCATCAAGAATTAACCTTACCCACATAGAGATTCATCATCAATTAACCTTTCCTAAACCAAATCAAGCTTGTTCAACCAAAAATTCAAAAGTTCAAATTTCAAGAGTTGCTAAAGCTTTGAGTTGGTGGTCAATTGAGGATGACTAAAAGAACAGAAACATTGTCTAACAAAGGGGAGGTTAAGAAAAGCAAGGTATTGGGTTCAATTGAGAAGAAATCAAATAACAAAGGTTCTAGTTCAAATTCAAAGGGTAAAATCGATGTTGAGAAAGGAGGTAAGCCGGCTATGTTCGATTCAAAGGGTGAAAGAGTTGCTCTTTATTCCAAAAATAAAACACAACCTCTTCCTCTCAAAGGTCCTACACCCATAGATAAAGAGGAAGCTTCAAAGGCCTTGATAGATTCTGCAGAGAAACAATTAAAAGAACTACCTTTTGCTTATGAGAAAGTATTCAATGAAGAAATTGGGCAGGAGATTATAAGAGATTCTTAGAGCTTGGTGAACAATTGGGTTGGTCTACTTTCATGGTAAGACGTTATGAATTATGTCATGAGTTAGTTTTGGAATTCTATTTAGGCCTCTTTAGCCGAGATAGTAAAGGTTGTGTTCCGATTAGAGGAAAGTTAGTTCCTTTCACAGTTGAGGAGATTAGAAACCACTTCCAATTTAAGAAATTAATTGGACCTTGCAAGTTTAGAGAATCGGTTGCTAAACGACAAATCTTTGATGAGGAATTACTGTTTGAGAATATTTTAGACAAGGATAAAGTGCAATCATATAAGGGAGAATTGATGGCACCTTGGCCTTACAAATACCTTCAACCGGATGCAAGAGTTTGGCACAGTTTCCTTATTCCTAATGTCTTTGGAAACACACAAACTTTGGATGTGACTAAGAAGAACACTCTACTTTTGGATTGTGTTTTGAGAGGAGAAGAAGTAGATGTGGCACAGTTGATCTATGAGGAGGTGATGCGATTTTTGGTCTCTCCTGAATCGGTTTATAATGTTAAATTTCCTACTATGATCATGTGTCTTGTGCAAAAAGAGAATGTTACATTGGGTGAAGAAGAGAAACTCGAGTTTAAGACGAGTTATATTGATAATGATTGGATCATGAAAGTCTTGAGAGGAGCGATTTTTATGCAAATCTCGAAAGAAGAAAAGGAGCAAAGTTGGCAAGAGAAGATGGAGGAGCGTTTAAACAAATTCGAAGCAGCTCAAACTTCCTTAGCCAAAGATGTGGCACAAATCAACGCTAATCAAGTGCACATCATGAAACTCCTTGAGCAATTAACGAAAGATCAAGCAAATCCTACCTTGGATGTCAATAATGCGAGGCAATAAGCCTCGAGAGTATGATCTCTTTCTTCCTTACCATTTTTGTAAATGCTTTTATCTGCTAATTTTAATTTTTGTTTCGAGTCTTTTTCGAGTCGTGGGGACACGGCTCATTTTTGAGTTGGGGGTGTGGGGATTCGTTGTCTCTCATCTCCATTTTTCTGTTTTTAGGTAGAAATTAAAAATTTTGATACATGGGAATCAGATGTAGAGTGTGTTTAATAGCTTGAAAGCATAAGCTCAGTGAATTGATGATAGTAAGCAGTATGTTTATGAGCTATATTATTTGTATGCTTTGAGTATTTGCAGGAAAACACACGTTGATAGTAAAGAAAAGATTAGTGAGTGGTGGTCCTTTGTGTGTTCTAAAAATAATGCAATAAATAATCGAACCACAACCGCAAGTGTACGGTTGTCCCAAGTAATATAGTTGATAAAACAGATTCGTTACAAGGACGAAATGGTTTACTACAATGCTTATCCACTAATGAATGATTGCACTTATGAAAGCAAATAAAAATAATATGTTTTTTTTGTATTAATGCTAAGTGATAAAAGACTAAATGGAAAATGCAATTAAAAGCTAAGATGCAAGTAAAATGATGTAAAACGCAAGTATGAGAAGATAGCACTTGAGAACGCAAGGGGTCATCCTAATCCTATTTCATAACCTATGCTGTTTAAGGGTTAAATTGGTCAATTACAATGGTCGGGATTCTAAATTCCTTATACCCCCGTCAGGGTGGACTATAAGGCGATCCTAGAGTGTCACTAGTCCCGTCAAGGTAAATATGATCCACTTTTGGATGTTTAAGTTTTATTACCTCATTGGCCCTAGAATTAGCTAAGTTCGTTAGAATCAATAGCTTCTATCCTAGATTGAATAAATGGTTCTGTACCTAAACCCTCCGTCAGGATGATCCAATTGCCACTAATTGGAATAGTCTAGATACTAACACCTGTTCCTAGTTCATGACGTTAAAAACAGTAAATATTCTCAATTTATCGAAAAGGGTAAAAGACACAATCTAATTTAATTTAACAGACCAAATTCAACATATGAAATTCAATACGATTTGGGAATTACCCATATAGCATTCTCAAGCACTAAATGTGTTTAGCTCATATTAATTAAAAACAAAACTAAATTAAATAAAAGGGAATTCATATTGTTTTACAAAATTAAAGATAAAAGAACCTAATTTCCGGAATAGGAATGACTGAGAACGGAGATATAGACCCTCTCCATCTCTTGCAGCTTCTTCTTTTTTCCTTCTGTTGCTTCTCTCTGGTGTTTAATCTTGTAGAATGTCAATTGTTGTGAAAATAGAAGTCAAATGCTCATTTTTTAAGTGTAAAAACGGATTAGGGCTTGGACCTAAGAATAAAACACTAATTAAATGTCCAAGCCCAAATTCTAAGCCCAAAATCCCGTAACTGACGATACACCTTCACTAAAACGGCTTTTCCCGCTTCGTTATGACTCCGATTGACCTAATTCCAGTTGCTAAAGTTCCGTAACTCGATAAGGAATGTTTTCTCTTCAAAGGTCAGCGGCTAAATCATCTCTTAAGAACCTCGAAATCAGCAATCTATGGCCTGGAAAACAGATTTTCGGCTCTAAGAATAATATCTTCGGGGTTTATCTTCAAGTCTTGACTCCATATCATGATCTTTGACTTTCTCCTCGGATTCCTCTTCTAGCTAACATCTAAAACCTGTAAACTTTACACTAAAAATACCAATATTACGCGCAAAAGCTTAATAAATTAAAAATGCTAGAAATAAAAGAGGAAAATCATATTATTGCATATTTAGTCCAAAAGTATATCAAATTAATTAAATAAACACCAAAAATGATGTCTCCTAAGGGTCGAAAATAAGAACAATTAAGGAGACATCAAGACCCCCAACTCAAACCTTTGTCGTCCCGACAAAGCAAAACAAAACGAAACAAGGGGTAGAAGTAAACGCAAGAACAAATAGAAGCTAGCAAATACACCTAAAGCAATTCTTAAAATAAATCTCATATAGCAAAACTCTAGGAACTAATATACACATACAATTATCATGCAAAATCGAACATAAATAATGTCAATCATAAAATTAAAGTTGCAATGCTTGAAGGTTACACTTGTACTCATATCTGTATGATGGCTATAGGGTGGTCATCAATCCTACCTTGCTTTGAACGCTCCACCTAATATATTCCCTATTAACAGAATCATAAATTCACTATGCACTTAGGAATCACGAGGTCTTTATGGTTTTAATATTGGCTTAAGGACGGTATGGATATATATTTGGTAAATTTGAAGTGAGCTTTTGGCTCTCTCCTCACTTACCATCAACAATGTCCTCGAGCTTGAGTTTACGCTAAAAAATGTTCTCACTCACCCATTTGACGCATTAATGTTGCGTCCCCAATGTCAACCCAAATAAACTAAGATGATTTCCAAAAATATTCCACTTTGCCGATTTATTTTATTCTTTCTTCTTATTTTCTTTTTTTTCATTTCTTTTCTTCTTTTTTTGTACAAGATACCCATGACCAACATTTTGATGTGAAAGGTCATGTCTCTTATAATTTCTTTTATTTTCTCTCTTCTTTTTTTTCAACTTTCGGCAAAGGGTTACAAATAATAATATCATCTTTTATTTTTGTGCCTCAATACAAACACATATAATCCCTTCCCAATGTAATTTCCCAAATGTGGACCCTCCACCCCAAACTCAAGCTGGAGACAAGTCTCAGGGTTGTGATTCAAGTGCGGGTCATTTGGTCATGTCTAATAATCTAAAGGATAATGGGCTTATATCGTGGCTACAAAAGAAAAGGCTTAAGTCTCAAACTTGGGCTAAGACGGATAAAATTATAATAAGGGATAGCAAGCTAAAAGGCTACAAATGGCTTAACAAACAACTGCCCCTATCATTTTCCTAAGTACATAGCTTGTCTTTAGTTCATATCTAGGTGGGTTCTCTACTAATTAGGATTTCACGTTCTACACACCAAACATATTCCTTAAGTACAAGCTTACTTCATTTGCATTGTTCATTAATTTTTCCTATCAACTACCTATGTTCGCATGCAATTCTAAATGCGTTTTATATTATTCCCTAAAGTCCACTATTTACTATCATTGATTCATCAGAAGTATGCTTAAAGAGACATTTAAAATCTTCTATAGTCAAACGCAACTCCGAAAATTATTTTATTGAAAGCAAGTAAAACACATAACACATAAAAACTGGGATGAGGTAACGAACCCCACCCAAACTCAAAAATGAGTCGTGTCCCCACGACTCGAAAAGACTCAACGCAATAAAAATAAACGAAACTAACTAAAACGCGAAAGGGATAGAAAACGTATCTTAACCAGCGCGAGGCTGGTTATCGGTGTTGCGTCCTTGAACTTTCTCTTGCGTGAGTAAACCATAGGTGGCGTGTTGAATTGTGCTCACCCCCATTAACATGTTTCGGAGAAGTTCTAATTCTTTAGTAACGTTTCCCAAAGACGCAATCATCTTTACTTGATTCTCTTCTAACACCTTCACTTTCGCTTCCAACTCATTGATGGTATGCATCTTCTTCTTTGGAGGAGCTCTAGGAGTTCTCACTGCTCTTAACACTTCATCATGAATATTCTGAACCAAAGCTATACCCATGCTTTCACCAACTACAACATGATCAATCTCTGCGTCTTTACGCGGAACTTTTGCGTCTAAGCACAAAGTAGTGATGGTACAAGGAAATTTGAGATTTTGTTGTGAAGTAGGAATTCTAGCAAATTTCATGATGGTATCATAAATTACGCGAGCAACATCCATAGGTTTCTCCTCGACAATACACTTGATGAACAAAAGATGTTCCTTATTCACTTCCGATATATGTTTATTTCCGAAGAAGGTAGGGATTATGAAACGGGACCATACCTTAGCACATGGCAACAAGTTACTACTACACATCTGTCCAGGATATCTCTCTCCTTCGGGAATTGGGCGGGCCCCATCAACAAGTACTTTTCCCCAAAGGGACTCATAATCAAAAGAAGGTTCATTAAGAGATTCTTGGAAAGGACATATACCGGAAAATTCGGGTAATTTCAATGATTTACGAATAAGTTCAACGGAGAAAGGAACTACCTTTTTGCGAATAATAACTGCTTCTTTGGAGAAGGCGATTCCTTCATAAAAATCTCGCACTAAGGTAGGAATATACTCAAGCTTCCTTTCTCTCAATTCTTTCCAACCCAATTTGTCACAAGTAATACCATAATCTTTATAAGCACTAGTCATAATACCCTTAGGAAGATTCATCTCCTCACCAAACTTCAAAAATTGAATTCTATCACGAACCTGAGTATCCCATGGAATGAAGACTCTCTTAGGCTTTTGAGCCCATCCTTTCCTACGCGGAGGTTTCTGTTGTTGCACTGGTTCTTCGGGAACTTCTTGTTCTGTTTCTTCCTCAATCTCTTCTTCAACTTCTTCCTCACTTTCTTCATCACTTTCATCAATTAACCTACTCTTTTTCGGATTAGCCTTACTTGGATTTTCTTTTCTTTTCGGAGCAATTGGGATTTGTTCAGTCTTTTTGGATCGCGAATCCGGAATCTCAATTGCTTGGTCTGGGCTAGCTCCAACATTGTTCCTGTTTCTTGGTATGTTTCTATGATAGTTACACATGGAAGCAGTTCGGTTAGTCATCTCTTTTCACCCCAAACTCAAAACTTCAAATAGAGAAAAAGCTAGAGAAAAGCTTTGAAATTTGATGTTTTGAGGCTTAAAACTTGAAGAATTAGGTGGAATATGAGATGGGTTAAGGTTATTTGAGAGGAATTGTGAAAGAATTGGGTTTAATTTCAAGGTTAGGAAGAGGGAATTTATGAAGAAAAGATGAATTTTTTGTGATGTTTTGGAGAAGCTATGAGTTGATTGTGTGTTTTTGTGTTGAAGGAAGGCTTGATTTGATGATTTTATAGCTGTTTGTTGATGATTTTCAGAGTAGGTGGAGGCAAGGATTCGGAATATAAGGTTGGCTTGGAAAAGGAGGCAAAAAACTAGGTTTAATAAGCTCAAAACCGCCTCTCGCAACAGCTTACCGGCTAGCCGGCGGATTCGCCGGCATGCCGGTCACGAGGGCGGCGAAAAAAATTACTAAATTCGTTTTTTTTTACCTCAATACGCAAGCGTCTTGCGTCATTGCTGACGCAGTGATCAGAGACTTTGAATTTCTTGGCCGGCTAGCCGGCGGATTCGCCGGCATGCCGGCGGCATGTCGATGGCGCATTTCAAGACGCAGCGACCTTGCGTTGTTGCTGACGCAAGGACCAGAACCTTCACCTTCTTTGGCCGGCTAGCCGGTCAGTTGACCGGCATGCCGGCGGAATCTCGATGGCGCGAATCGTGACGCAGCAGTGCTGCGTCATTGCTGACGCAGTGGTCAGAGAGTTTGGGGTTCTTCAGCTCTTTTGGCCGGTATGCCGGCCAGCTTGCCGGCTAGCCGGTCAAACCTGCTGTGGACTCCAAATTTTTTCGTTTTCTTATCGTTTTGACCCCAAACTCATGACCATTATACCCCTGAAATCATCAAAAACAAACACCCTTCCTCATTTCTTAAAAATAAACACTAAATTCAACGAAAATAAAACTATTTTACACTACGAAAATTGAAACACTTAAACTAATATACAAGAAATTGGCTTTTGTTTAACGTCGTTAAGCTCGACGGGTTACCTCGTGCTTCTAAGGAGCTTCGAGGAGGTACATGACCTCTCCGGGATGTGGGTCTTTTGCACGATCGGTATCTTCACCTCCATGATATATCTTTAAGCGATAACCGTTCACCATGAATGTACGGTTCTCAAGCGGATGTTCTATTTTTATAGCTCCATGAGGTGTAACTTTGGTCACGATGTAAGGTCCTGACCACTTCGATCTTAATTTCCCCGGATAGTTACTGAACTTTGAACTATATTTTATCACTCTTTGTCCCACTACAAAGTTCTTCTCTCGAATCCGATTATCATGCCATCTCTTGGTATTTTCTTTGTAAAGTTTAGCATTTTCATAAGCATGTAATCGAAATTCGTCGAGCTCATTAAGTTTCATCATTCGGTTCTGACCAGCTAGAGTAGGATCTAAGTTTAACTTCGCAATAGCCCAATATGCACCCATTTCAAGCTCAAGAGGTAAGTGACAAGCCTTACCATATACCATTCGATACGGAGAAGCACCTACTGGAGTTTTGAAAGCAGTACGATAGGCACATAGTGCATAATCTAATTTCATTGACCAATCTTTTCTAGTAGGACCAACGGTTTTCTCTAAGATAGATTTTACCTCACGATTTGATACTTCGGCTTGACCATTGGCTTATGGATGATAAGCAGTAGATACACGATGTCTCACTCCATATTTCTCTAAGACTGTCTTCAAATACTTATTAACGAAATGAGTACCTCCATCGCTAATAATTACCCTCGGAGTGCCATGTCTAGTGAAAATATGTGATTTCAAGAACTTAATCACCACTCGTGAATCATTTGTTGGTAAAGCCACAGCTTCTACCCACTTAGACACGTAATCAACAGCTAATAAGATGTAGAGGTTACCATTTGAAGGAACGAAAGGACCCATGAAGTCTATACCCCAAACATCGAATATTTCAACTTCTAACACATTATTACGTGGCATCTCATCTCTCTTGGATATGTTTCCGGTGAATGGACATCTTTCACATCTTTTCGTATATTCATGACAATCTTTTATAATAGAAGGCCAATAGAAACCAGATTGTAATACCTTAGCAGCAGTTCGATCTCCTTTGAAATGTCCACCATAAGGTGAATCATGACATCCAGCTATAATCGCCTCAATTTCTTCCTTAGCTACACATCTTCTTACCATTTGATCAGCACACACTTTGTAGAGGAAATGATCCTCCCAAAAGAATTGTCTTGCACGGTGAGTTAATCTTTTTCTCTCTTGATAAGTTGAACCTTCAAGAAAAGAACCACTTACCACTAAATTCGCAATATCCGCATACCAAGGAGCTTCATAATCACGAATAACGAATAAACTCTCATCAGGAAATTCTTCTCTAACAGCTTCAGTACCACTATTCATCTCTGAACCTTCTAACCGCGATAGATGATTTGCAACCTGATTCTCACACCCTTTTCTATCCTTGATCTCTAAATCGAATTCTTGAAGCAATAAAACCCATCTGATTAACCTCGGTTTCGCATCCTTCTTCTCCATAAGATATCGAATCACTGAATGATCTGTATAAACAATAACTTTCGCTCCAAGAAGATAAGGATGAAATTTATCAAATGAATACACAACCGCTAGCAACTCCTTTTCTGTAACTGTATAATTAACTTGAGCACCATTAAAAGTTTTACTAGCATAATAAATCGAATGAAAAACTTTCTCTTTTCTTTGTCCTAATACAGCTCCCATACACAAATCACTCGCATCACACATAACCTCAAACGGTAAATTCCAATCTGGAGGTAATACTATAGGAGCTGAAATAAGCTTTTCTTTGATTGCTTTGAAGGCCGCTAAGCAAGCTTCATCAAAAAGGAATTTGGAATCCTTTTCGAGTAAGTTGCATAAAGTTTTGGCAATCTTAGAAAAGTCTTTGATAAATCGCCTATAAAAGCCAGCATGGCCAAGAAAACTTCTTACCCCTTTAACAGAAACAGGAGGGAGAAGAGTTTTAATTACCTCTATCTTCGCTCTATCAACCTCTAATCCAGCACTCGAAACTTTGTGACCCAGAACAATACCTTCTCGAACCATGAAATGACACTTCTCCCAGTTTAAAACCAAATCCGTTTCTTTGCATCTGATTAACACTTTTTCCAAATTATCTAAGCATCTATCAAAATCATCACCAAATACAGAGAAGTCATCCATAAACACTTCAAGAAAGTTATCGATCATATCCCAGAAGATGGCCATCTTACATCTTTGAAAGGTAGCAGGAGCGTTACACAACCCAAATGGTATTCTGCGATATGCAAAAGTACCAAAGGGGCATGTAAATGTTGTTTTATGTTGATCTTCCGGAGCCAAATAAATTTGATTATACCCAGAATAACAATCCAAGAAGCAATAGTACTCTCTTCCGGCTAATTTGTCTAACATTTGATCAATGAAGGGAAAAGGGAAGTGATCTTTTCTGGTGGCTTTGTTCAGCTTTCTGTAATCCATGCAAACTCTCCATCCAACTACCGTTCTTGAAGGAATCGCTTCATTTTTATCATTAAGAACTGTTGTTATTCCTCCTTTCTTCGGTACACACTGAACTGGACTCACCCATTCACTACTCGAGATGGGATGAATAATCCCCGCATCTAAAAGCGTGATCACCTCTTTCTTCACTACATCCTTCATAATGGGCATTAATCTTCTTTGACCTTCACCGGAGCGTGCGTTATCATCTTCAAGTATAATTTTGTGTTGACAATAGGATGGATTAATGCCTTTGATGTCAGCAATTGTCCAACCTATTGCTTCTTTGTTGGCTCTTAACACACGCAGCAGCTTATCTTCTTGAGGGCCTGTTAAATTAGCTGAAACAATAACAGGTAGAGTTTCATTAGTACCTAAATACGCATACCTCAAGTGTGTTGGTAACGGGTTTTCTTCCAATTCCGGAGGAGATTCAATTGAAGGCTTCTTTTTAGGAATAATCTCCCCCGGTTCTCTCACAGGTTCATAGTCAAGACGCCTATACTTTGGATTTTCAGAATTTAGAGCTGCCACTGTTTCAGCAAGCTCTTCCATCATCTCAGGTGAATCTAATGTCAAAGCGGCCTACAAAATATCATCAGAATTTAAGCAGTTAAATACCTCTTGCGATGCTTGCTCAACTACATCCATTCTGAAGCAATCTTCCTGAGAATCTGGGAATTTCATCGCTCAAAATACATTGAATTTGACTTCCTCGTCTTGTATCCTCATCGTTAATTCGCCATTCTCTACATCAATCAAAGTACGCCCCGTGGCTAGAAATGGTCTACCCAAAATGATGGGGACATTTCTATCCGCGTCGTATTCAAGTATTACGAAATCAACGGGAAATATAAGTGTACCTGCCTTAACGAGGACATCTTCAATTCGGCCTTCAGGATGTGCAAGAGACCTGTCCGCCATTTGCAAGACCATAGAGGTAGGTCTTGCTTCTCCAATTTTTAGCCTATCAAAGATTGATTTGGGCATCAAATTGATGCTTGCACCCAAATCGCATAGTGCTTTTCCTTTCCATTCTTCTCCGATCGATATCGGAATAGTGAAACTCCCCGGATCAACTAACTTTGGAGGTAATTTACTTTGACAAATCGCACTACACTCTTCAGGAAGACCAATCATCTCATTATCACAATAAGGTCTTTTATTATTGAGGGCCCTCTTCAAAAACTTCGTATACTTAGGAATATCTCGAATAGCCTCTAGTAACGGAATATTAATACTTAAACCCTTCACTCGATTAAAGAATTTTTGAAAGTCAGCCAAGTCACCGTTTTTCTGAACTCGCGATGGAAACGGTGGTGGAGGGCGATTACTAACAATATCATCTTTCTTCTTTGGAATCTCACTTGCCCTCACTATTTCTTCAACCTCACTATCTTTTTCTTTCTCTTTCTCACCCACTTCCTTTTCTTTTCTTGGAACTTCTTTCTCTTTCATAACAGGAAAAGGAGGTGGGGGAAGGTTCTTACCACTTCTTAATGTAACAGCTTTGCAATCTTCATGTTGTCTCGGATTTTCTGTGTCACTAGGGAGTTGCCCTTGTGGACGCTGATTAAGCTGTTTTGCAAATTGCTCCATTTGATTCTGTATTAATTTCATATTTGCTTCAGACGCTTGTTGACGTTCCATAGCTTGTGTTTGAAGAGCAATTAAACATTCACCAGTTTTCTGAAGTGTAACTACTCCTTCTTGTGGACGGGCAGGTAAGGCTTTTTGGTTCAATGTTTCATCGTAAGTATTCTGAGGAGCTTGTCTTTGTACATAATTACCCTGATTCTGTCCTCCTTGATAATTGTTGTGTGGTCTTGGATTGTACTTGTTACCTTGGGGACGCGGCTGATAAGCATATGTAGGATTGGCTGCCCCATTAGGATTTGAGTATTGAATCCCAGGATGGTTTCTGTTAGGCTGATATCCATTACCACTTGAATTAAAGTTACCTCTATTTGACACAAACATCACAGGATCTTGGTTATTCGAACAATTTTCCTCATCATGATCATCTACTCTGCAAATCGAACACATATAAACCTCTTGTGTAGCTTGCACAGCTACCTTCTTACCTGAAAATCCTTCTTTTACAGCTAAAGTAAGCTGTTTCAACTGTTGCTCTATAGTATTTTGAATCTTATTCTCAAGCGTAGCAAATTTTTCTTCGATATTAACATTATTCACTCCTTTAACCGGTGTTCTTTCTGAAGTCCACCCAACTTCATTCTTGACTGTTCTTTCCAAAATGACTTTAGCATGAACGGGTTGAACTTGAAGAAAACCTGCACCACATAACAAATCCAACTTCTCTCTCGAAGTTCCATCAAGGCCTTTGTAAAATATTTTCATTTGTTGCTGTTCTGTAAAGCCATGATCGGGAACCCTTCGTAAACAAATCTGAAATCTTGTTCAACTCTTACCCAAAGTTTCACCATACTCTTGACGGAAATGTGTTAACTCAAGTTGATCATCTAACCTCATGTTACTTGGGTAAAACCTGTCAAAAAAAGTAGTTTCTAATTGGTCCCAGTTTGTTATCTTTGTCGGATCTTGTGTATCGTGCCATTCACTTGCTTCATCAATGACGAAAAATCGAAACGCGACATAATACAATTGTTCTCTTGAAACTCCTTGTGTGATGTAAGAATCACATATCTTCTTAAACTTCTGTACAGCTCGGATAGGATCTTCTCCTGGTCTTCCACGAAAATTTCCAAAGTTTTGGAATTGAGCTAACATACCCGAATCTGGGCGGAATATTGGAACATTAATATATGGAGCACCTACTCCTAGAGCAGGAGCACGAAATGGAGCTTCTGGTGGACCATTAACAAACCATGGATCTTGATTCATCACTATCTGAACTTGAGGATTAGGATTCAGTGGTTGAACTTGAGGAATAATGCCTGGAGGCGCTAAGGGTTGGCCATTTGCGCCTAGCTGGCCTTGCCCATTATTTTGTTGATTCTGAAGATTTATCTCCTCCATTCTGTTAATTAATTCTTCTACCTCTAAAGCTTCTTGTTCTCTCCTTCTCTTGTCAGCAAGTCTGATTAACGATTCTGGATTACTAAGGATCGGAGGTGTTGGCTCTAGATCCTTAAATAGTCTTCTTCGCATATACCAAACCTAAGAACTTGAAAAGAAATGAACTAACAAAAAGCGTAAAACTGAAATAAAATTAAATGCAACTATCACTAAAGCAATAAACACCGTGGTCACACGCTACCCTCCCCGGCAGCGGCGCCAAAAACTTGGTGGTCCTTTGTGTGTTCTAAAAATAATTCAATAAATAATCGAACCACAACCGCAAGTGTACGGTTGTCCCAAGTAATATAGTTGATAAAACAGATTCATTCCAAGGACGGGATGGTTGACTACAATGCTTATCCACTAATGAATGATTGCACTTATGAAAGCAAATAAAAATAATATGTTTGTTTGTTTTTTTTTTTGTATTAATGCTAAGTGATAAAAGACTAAATGGAAAATGCAATTAAAAGCTAAGACGCAAGTAAAATGATGTAAAACGCAAGTATGAGAAGATAGCACTTGAGAACGCAAGGGGTCATCCTAATCCTATTTCATAACCTATGATGTTTAAGGGTTAAATTGGTCAATTACAATGGTCGGGATTCTAAATTCCTTATACCCCCGTCAGGGTGGACTATAAGGCGATCCTAGAGTGTCACTAGTCCCGTCAGGGTAAATATGATCCACTTTTGGATGCTTAAGTTTTATTACCTCATTGGCCCTAGAATTAGCTAAGTTTGTCAGAATCAATAGCTTCTATCCTAGATTGAATAAATGGTTCTGTACCTAAACCCTCCGTTAGGATGATCCAATTGCCACTAATTGGAATAGCCTAGATACTAACACTTGTTCCTAGTTCATGACGCTAAAAACAGTAAATATTCTCAATTTATCGAAAAGGGTAAAAGACACAATCTAATTTAATTTAACAGAAACCCAAATTCAACATATGAAATTCAATACGATTTGGGAATTACCCATATAGCATTCTCAAGCACTAAATGTGTTTAGCTCATATTAGTTAAAAACAAAACTAAATTAAATAAAAGGGAATTCATATTGTTTTACAAAATTAAAGATAAAAGAACCTAATCTCCGGAATAGGAATGACTGAGAACGGAGATTTAGACCCTCTCCAGCTCTTGCAGCTTCTTCTTTCTTCCTTCTGTTGCTTCTCTCCGGTGTTTAATCTTGTAGAATGTGAATTGTTGTGAAAATAGAAGTCAAAGACTTCTTTATAAGTGTAAAAACGGATTAGGGCTTGGACTTAAGAATAAAACACTAATTAAATGTCCAAACCCAAATTCTAAGCCCAAAATCCCGTAACTGCTGATACACCTTCACTAAAACGGCTTTTCCCGCTTCGTTATGACTCTGATTGACCTAATTCCAGTTGCTAAAGTTCCGTAACTCGATAAGGAATGTTTTCTCTTCAAAGGTCAGCGGCTAAATCATCTCTTAAGCACCTCGAAATCAGAAATCTATGGCCTGGAAAACAGATTTTCAGCTCTAAGAATAATATCTTCGCGATTTATCTTCAAGTCTTGACTCCATATCATGATCTTTGACTTTCTCCTCGGATTCCTCTTCTAGCTAACATCTAAAACCTGTAAACTTTACACTAAAAATACCAATATTACGCGCACAAGTTTAATAAATTAAAAATGCTAGAAATAAAAGAGGAAAATCATATTATTGCATATTTAGTCCAAAAGTCTATCAAATTAATTAAATAAACACCAAAAATGATGTCTCCTAAGGGTCGAAAATAAGAACAACTAAGGAGACATCAGTGAGCAATACGATAGAAAGTATGTTCGATCTCAGGGAACCTTGAGAAGTGTGTAGGCCGTGAGATCCAAGCTAGTTGACAAAACCATTTGATGAAAGTGCTAAAGGTAAGAAAATAACGAAATTGCATAGTGT
Organism: Nemophila menziesii; assembly: GCA_029959085.1. Classification (NCBI taxonomy): domain Eukaryota; kingdom Viridiplantae; phylum Streptophyta; class Magnoliopsida; order Boraginales; family Hydrophyllaceae; genus Nemophila; species Nemophila menziesii. The sequence continues at coordinate 3,454,605 of JARWIR010000044.1, forward strand.
AGAAAGTGATTAAGGCAGTTCTTTCATATTTAAAGCCCTTGAAGCCTTTTTATACCTTCTCACCTTGTATTTTTTATTTATATGCTATATCCTTCTAAGCCCCTTCTAGCCTTTCTAAAGTTTTTTATTGAAACACATTATAAGCCATATCCCTTTAGATTATAGGACTTTTCCATATGACCCGCACTCGAATCGCGATACATAGACAATTGTTTTGGAGCTTGAGTTTGGGGTGGTGGTTCCACCATTATGGGAATTGTTATTGGGATGGGATTTTTGAGCTTATTAATTATGCTATGTTCTTTATATTGATGATGATTCACAGATTTTTATTGTAACCCTTTGCGGGGGTAATAGTGAATGAAAAAGAAGCTATGAGCTAAATTTTCCAACAAGGGCATTAAAAGAAAAATATATTTATGAGATATTAGCGTGATATTTCAACATTAAAAAGAGATTCATGGCTATATAGAAAAGAAATTGATATGAAAAGAAAATATATATATTCGGACCGGGAAAGTGGAATTTTTATATGAACATCTTATGCTTTAATTGGGTTATTGGGGATGCTAAATTGTGCATCAAGGAATTCATTGGGTTGAGTGAGAAACGTTTTATGAGAATAACTCAAGTTCTAGGGCGATTCGTTGATGGCTAGTGAGGAGAGAGCCAAAAGCTCACTCTAAATTATCCAAATATACCATCATACCGTCCCTAAGCCTAAATTACAACCTTAAAGACCTTTTGATTCTTTGCTATGTAATTGAGAAGTGATTGAGCCATTAGAGAGTAGTTAAGTGGATCTTTGAATACTAGTGAAGTTCGATGAACAATCTATAGCTTCCTTGTAGAACTGAGTAAAGTCCCAATCCTTCTTACATTGCGAAACTAATCTGATCTTGAAATCAAGCTGTGTTGACTATGGATATGAGAAGTGTACAGGTATGTAGTTTATGAATGTTATTGCATGAAATTTTCTGAGTTGTTGCTTTAGGATTATTCTATATATTCTGCTATGTTCTTCCCATTGTGTTAAAAATTCCATAAGTGTGTATTTATAGACTCCCCTTTGTTTTTATCTTTATTGTATCGGGACGATACAACTTTGAGTTGGGGGTCTTGATGTCTCCTCATTTGTGATAGATTTATATTAGGATGAGACATCATTTTTAGTGATTTAGAAGTCATAATAGTCGATTTTCTTGAGAAATAGCGCACTTTCCTATTTTGAGTCTTGATTTAGTAAAATAATACTTTTAGAACATATTGGGTTTAATTATTTATTTAGTGTGAAGCTTTAAAGATAATTATGGAGATTAATTAGAGTCCAAGTAAAAGACCACAAGATATGGAAAGAGATAAGCATGGAAATTGGAGATAAGGAAACAAAAGCTAAAAACATGGAAAAGGAAAAACTGTCTTAATCCTGAATTTCTGCACCTACGACCACAAATCAGCTTATATCTCAAAACCGGTGTGGAATTTGGAGAAACGGTCAAGAGAAAAGTTTAATATCTTTCCGAGACGATGAATTTGGTATATTGATACGCATCAAACGGATGAAAATTGAAGCTGCTAGGACCAAAAGAAAAACGGGCCTGATTGCATGTTTTTAGGGTTACGAATTTGAGTTGGGCTTGGAGTCCATTACTTAACCTCTCCTTCAAGAAAACGAATTATGTCTTCTAAACACCTATAAATACACCCTTATATCACTTGTAAATCATCCTTGCCTCATAGTAATTAGTTCATAAGGTTTTATTCTTCCAAGTTATTGTAGAGAGCAAGATGATGCCTTTTATTATTTCCTTTAGTTTATTTCCTTCAGGTATGAAATAAACTTCCCATAGCTTGGGTTTTGCATCATGTATAATCTATGGATTCTTATTTCTTTTTATCTAAGTTTCTTTGGGAATTACATGTTTTAATCTGATATTAGCTACTTACCTTTATATTTGTTTATGTGTTTTGATTTAATGATTGTCTTCCTTGCTAGTGCACGAGTATAGGATTACCTTAATAGTAGTTAGATGATCACCTTAGCTGGGTGTCTAATTATTGAAACTCCACATAACGTGACGATATTAGTCCTGACAACACTGATTCTAACTAGATAGTCATTAGGGTATGAATTAATCACTATCACCATGTATGGAAATTGATTGCTTAGGGCCTTGGTGGCGCTTGATAACCCTATTTAAACCAGCCTCGTGGTGTGTCTGTAGCCCCCTTAGTCGCTCTCAAGGTCTAAGGTATGGGAATTTAGAATCCTGACTAAGTATACAAGAGTTAATATTCTCCCTTATTAACTAGATCCAATAGAAAGAATTAGAAGGATTAGTGCATACTAGCAAAACCTAAGCTATACTTCTCATCTCATATTCTTCGTATTTATTTTATTGTCTTTTAAATTCTTATTTTAATTAATTAATTCGAAATTTATTCCTTTATTTTTTGTCTCTTTAATTATTTACTTCTTACTCGTTATTGCTACCCATTCGATTAGCACACTAAGTCCCTGAGAACGAACTCAACTTATCAACTAAAACTTGCATACATCCTGTAATACTTGCAGTACTGTGCCTGTCTAGGGTGAGAGTGCGTAGTTTTCTTGACTTATATTTATCTTATTTTTATCACACCCTAGGCGACACCACTCTTCTTCACTTTTTTCCTCACTTTCATCAAATAATCTACTCTTTTTTCGGGTTATCGTTGATTGGATTTTCTTTCCTTTTCGGAGCAACTGGGATTTGTTCAGTCTTTTTGGAGCGCGAATCTGGAATCTCAATTGCTTGTTCTGGTTTAGCACCAACATTGTTCCTGTTTCTTGGTAAGTTTCTTCGATAGTTGCACATGGAATCGGTTCTGTTAGTCATCTCTTTTCACCCCAAACTCAAAACTTCAAATAGTGATAAAGCTAGAGAAAAGCTTAGAACTTTGATGTTTTGAGGCTTAAAACTTGAAGAATATGGTGGAATATGAGATGGGTAAAGGTTAATTGAGAAGGATTATGGAGAAATTGGGTTTAATTTGAAGGTTAGGAAGAAGATATTTTTGGAGAAAAGTGGGAATTTGATGATGTTTTGGAGAGGATATGAGTTGATTGTATGTTTTTGTGATGAAAAAGGGCTTGGTTTGATCATTTTATAACTGTTAAGTGATGATTTCCGGAGTAGGTGGAGGCTAGGATTCGGAAATAGAGGTTGGATTGGAAAAGAAGGTAAAAAATTAGGTTTAATAGGCTAAAAACCGCCTCTCGCAACAGCGCGCCGGCTAGCTGGCGGCTGGCCGGCAATGCCGGTCGCGATGGCGGCGAAAAATAAATTACTAAATGTGATTTGTTTTTTCTTTTTTTTTTTACCTCAGACGCAAGCCACCTTGCGTCAATGCTGACGCAGTGGTCAGAGAGTTCCTTCGTCGCTGGCCGGCTAGCCGGTCGTGTGTTGCCAATGCTTCGTCAGACGCAGCGTCATTGCGTCAAAGCTGGCGCAGTGGTCAGAAACTCTTCCCTCGCTGTCCGGCTAGCCGGTCATCTGACCGGCATGCCGGCGGATCCTCGCTGGCATATTCCGAGACGCAATCATCTTGCGTCAAAGCTGACGCAATGGTCAGAGAATTTGGGGGTCTACAGCTCGTTTGGCCGATATGCCAGTCAGCTCGCTGGCTAGCCGGTCAAACCTGCTGTGATTCCCAATTTTTTTTCATTTCTCGTCATTTCGACCCCAAACTCATGACCCTTTTACCCCTGAAATCATCAAAAACAATTACCCTTCCTCATTTCTTAATAATACACACTAAATCAACGAAATGTATCTATTATACACTACGAAAATCAAATACTTAAAGTAATATACAAGAAATTGGCTTTTGTTTAACGTCGTTAAGCTCGACGGGTTACCTCACGCTTCTAAGGAGCTTCGAGGAGATACATGATCTCTCCGGGATGTGGATCATCTGAGCGATTAATGTCTTCACCTCCATGGTATATCTTTAAACGATGACCGTTCACCATGAATGTACGGTTTTCGAGTGGATGTTCTATCTCTATCGCACCATGAGGTGTAACTTTGGTCACACCATACGGACCTGACCACTTCGATCTTAATTTACCCGGATAATTGCTGAACTTTGAGTTATACTTCAATACTTTTTGTCTCACCACAAAGTTCTTCTCACGAATCTGATTATCATGCCATATCTTAGTATTTTCTTTATAAAGCTTAGCGTTTTCATAAGCATGTAGTCGGAATTCATCAAGCTCATCAAGTTTCATCATACGATTCTTACCAGCTAAATTAGGATCTAAATTTAACTGCGCAATAGCCCAATATGCACCCATTTCAAGCTCAATAGGTAAGTGACAAGCCTTACCATAAACCATTCGATACGGGGATGCACCAACTGGAGTTTTGAACACAGTACGATAAGCCCATAATGCATCATCTAACTTCATTGACCAATCTTTTCTTGTAGGGCCAGCAGTCTTCTCTAAAATAGATTTTACCTCACGATTTGAGACTTCAGCTTGCCCATTGGCTTGTGGATGATAGGCAGTAGATACACGATGTCTCACCCCATACTTTTCTAGAACATTTTTCATGTACTTATTCACGAAATGAGAACCTCCATCGCTAATAATTACTCTCGGAGTACCATGTCTAGTAAAAATGTGTGATTTAAGAAACTTAATTACTACTCGTGAATCATTGGTTGGTAGAGCAACAACCTCTACCCACTTGGACACGTAATCAACAGCTAATAAGATGTAGAGGTTACCATTAGAAGGAACAAACGGACCCATAAAATCTATACACCATACATCAAATATTTCTACTTCAAGCACATTACTACGTGGCATCTCATCCCTCTTGGATATATTTCCAGTAAATTGACATCTTTCACATCTCTTAACATATTCATGACAATCTTTCATAATAGAACACCAATAAAAACCTGATTGTAGTACCTTAGCAGCAGTTCGATCTCCTTTAAAATGTCCACCATATGGTTAATCATGACACCCAGCTACAATTGCTTCAGTTTCTTCCTTTGGTATACATCTTCTCACTGTCTGATCAGCACATACTTTGTAGAGGAAAGGATCCTCCCAAAAGAATTGTCTAGCACGGTGAGCTAATCTTTTTCTTTCTTGATAAGTTGAACCTTCAGGAAAGGAACCACTTACAATTAAATTTGCAATATCGGCATACCAAGGAGTATTCTCTAGGTGAATCGTGAATAAACTCTCATCAGGAAATTATTCTCTAACTAATTCAGGTCCACCATTTGATTCTGATCCTTCAAGACGAGAGAGATGATCTGCAACCTTATTTTCACAACCCTTTCTATCTTTAATCTCTAAATCGAATTCTTGAAGCAATAAAACCCATCTTATCAACCGTGGCTTAGCATCTTTTTTTTCCATAAGATATCTAATAGTAGAATGGTCTGTATAAACAACAACTTTCGCTCCAAGAAGATAGGAACGAAACTTATCGAATGAATAAACAACAGCTAGCAATTCTTTCTCTGTAACAGTATAATTGATTTGAGCACCATTGAAAGTTTTGCTTGCATAGTATGTCTAATGAAATATATTATCTTTCCTTTGGCCTAAAACGACACCCATAGCTAAATCACTAGCATCACACATAATCTCAAACGGTATATTCCAATCCGGTGGTAAAACAATAGGAGCGGTAATGAATTTTTCCTTGATTTCTTTAAAGGACACCATGCAATCTTCATTGAAAAGGAATTTGGTGTCCTTCTCAAGTAAATTACACAGTGGTTTAGAAATCTTAGAAAAGTCTTTAATGAACCTACTGTAAAAGCCAGCATGGCCAAGAAAACTTCTCACCCCTTTAACAGAAATAGGAGGTGGAAGAGTTTTGATTACCTCTATCTTCGCGCGATCAACCTCTAAACCAACACTCGAAACCTTGTGACCCAGTACGATACCTTCTCGAACCATAAAATGACACTTCTACCAATTCAAAACCAAATCACTTTCCTTGCATCTAATCAACACTTTCTCCAAATTCTCTAAACATTTATCAAAGTCGTCACCAAATACAGAGAAGTCATCCATAAATACCTCAAGGAAGTTATCTATCATACCCTAGAAGATTGCCATCATACATCTTTGAAACGTAGTAGGTGCGTTACACAACCCAAATGGCATTTTGCGATATGCAAAAGTACCAAAGAGACATGTAAAGGTTGTCTTGTATTGATCTTCAGGTGCCACCTAAATTTGATTATTCCCGGAATATCCGTCTAAAAAACAGTAATACTCTCTACCAGCTAATTTGTTTAACATTTGATCAATGAAGGGAAGCGGAAAGTGATATTTTCTGGTGGCCTTGTTCAGTTTACAATAATCCATACAAACTCTCTAACCAAGAACCGTTCTTGAAGGAATAGCTTCATTTTGATCGTTAAGAATTGTTGTGATTCCTCCTTTCTTCGGTACACACTGAACTGGACTCACCCATTCACTACTCGAGATGGGATAGATAATCCCTGCGTCTAACAGCTTAATAACCTCTTTCTTTACAACTTCCTTCATGGCTGGTATTAATCTCCTTTGACCTTCAACTGAGCGTGCGTTGTCATCTTCAAGAATGATTTTGTGTTGACAATAGGAGGGGCTAATGCCTTTGATGTCGGCAATAGTCCATCCTATCGCCTCTTTGTTAGCTCTTAACACACGTAACAGTTTATCTTCTTGAGGACCTGTTAAATTTGCTGAAACAATAACAGGTAGAGTTTCATTAGTACCTAAATACGCATACCTCAAGTGTGATGGCAAAGGCTTTTCTTCCAATTGCAGAGGAGATTCAATTGAAGGTTTCTTTTTAGTTACAATCTCCCCCGGTTCTCTCACAGGTTCATAGGCTAGACGCCTATACTTTGGATTCTCAAAGTTAAGAGCTACCACTGTTTTGGCAAGCTCTTCCATCAATTCAGGTAGATCTAATGTAAAGGCTGCCTGCAAAACATCATCATAAGTAAATTCATTATATACCTCTTACGTGGCATGCTCAATTACATCCATTCGGAAACAATCCTCTTGAGAGTCTAGAAACTTCATAGAACGGAATACATTGAACTTCACTACCTCGTCTTGGATTCGCATTGTTAATTCACCGTTCTCTACATCAATCAAAGTACGCCCCATGGCTAGGAATGGTCTTCCCAAAAAAATGGGGACATTCATATCCGCGTCGTATTCAAGAATAACAAAATCAACGGGAAATACTAAAGTACTTGCCTTGACGAGGACATCTTCGTTTCAACCCTCAGGATGTGCAAGGGATCGATCCGCCATTTGCAAGACCATAGAGGTGGGTCTTGCTATTCCAAATTTTAATTTATCAAAGATTGACTTGGGCATAAGATTAATGCTTGCACCCAAATCACATAGTGATTTACCTTTCCATTCTTCTCCAATTGAAATAGGGATTGTGAAACTCCCAGGATCAAGTAACTTCGGAGGTAGCTTACTCTGACAAATAGCACTACATTCTTCTGGTAGACCAATCATCTCATTATCGCAATACGGCCTTTTATTCGTGAGAGCTCTTTTCAAAAACTTCGTATACTTAGGAATATCTCGTATAGCTTCTAATAACGGAATATTAATACTCAATCCTCTCACTCTAATAAAGAACTTCTGATACTCGGCTAAATCACCTTTCTTTTGAACTCTAGAAGGAAATGGCGGACGAGGACGACTTACAACATCATCTTTCTTTTTTGGAATTTCAACAGGCCTCTCCACTTCCTCAACTTCATCATCTCTACTCTTTTCCACCACATCCTTTTCTTTTCTAATAACTTCTTTCTCTTTCATAACAGGAAAAGGCGGTGGAGGAAGATTCTTACCACTTCTAAGAGTCACAACATTGCAATCTTCTTTCTGTATAGGATATTCTGTGTCACTAGGGAGTTGCCCTTGTGGACGCTGATTCAAGCGTTTTGTCATGTGTGCAATTTCATCCTCTAACATCTTGATATGTGCTTCAGAAGCATGTTGTCTTTGGGCTAATTGTGCGTGAAGTGCAATCAAACTTTCTACGGTTTTCTGAAGGTTATTCGCACCTTCTTGTGGTTGAGCAGGTAAGGCTTTTTGGTTCATGGTTTCGTTATAATTTTCTTGAGGAGGTTGTCTCTGGACATAGTTTCCTTGATTCTGTCCTCCTTGATCATTATTCTGAGGTCTTGGATTATAGTTATTACCTTGGGGACGCGGCTGATATGCGTATGTCGGATTAGCTGCCCCATTAGGATTTGAATATTGAAACCCAGGATGGTTTCTGTTAGGCTGATATCCATTACCATTCGAATTAAAATTTCCTCTATTGGACACAAACATCACGGACTCTTGACTATTCTGACAATTCTCCAATACGTGATCATTTACACCACAATACTCACATCCATACACCTCTTGTGCATCGTTCACTTCAACTCTTTTATTTGATAAACCTTCTTTCACGGCTAATGTAAGTTGCTTCAATTGTTGTTCTAACGTGGTTTGTATTTTGTTCTCTAAGGCAGTGAACTTTTCTTCAATGTTGACATTTTTAACTCCCCCTTTAACTGGTGCTCTCACAGTATTCCACCCAACTTCATTATCGACCGTCCTATCCAAAATAGTTCTTGCGTGAACGGGTTGTACTCGTAAAAACGCACCACCACATAATAAATCCAAACCTTTTTGCGATCCACCATCAAGACCATTATAGAAATTTTTTAATTGTTGTTGTTCTGAAAGGCCATGATTGGGGACTCTTCATAAGCAATTCTGAAATCTTGACCAACTTCCACCCAATGCTTCATCATGTTCTTGTCGGAAGTGTGTTAACTCGAGTTGAGCATCTAACCTCATATTGGACGGATAATAACTATCGAAAGCCTGTAACTGTTCCCAATTAGTAATCTTTCCCGGCTCTTGTGAATCGTTCCAATCACTCGCTCTATCTATCAAAAAAAATCTGAATGTAGCAAAATACATTTGCTCTTTTGTTACTACTTGAGTGATGTACAAATCGCAGATTTGCATAAATTTTTGTACTGCGCGAATTGGATCTTCTCTGGGCTTTCCATGAAAATTTCTGAAATTCTGAAACTGAGCTAACATACCCGAATCTGGACGGAATCTCGGAACATTGATATTAGCTGAACTAATCCCAAGAGGAGGAGTGAGGAATGGTTCTTGTGCTGGACTGGTAAGGAACCATGGTTCGGCTACTTGGATTTGAACCGGAGGATTAGGAACAACTGGAGGGTTAAGAATTGGCTGGCCATTTGCGTCTAGCTGAACTCCTTGTCCATTGTTGTTATGGATGTTAAGATTATCCATTTCGTTAGCTAGTCTTTCTACTTCTTGCGCTTCTTGTTCTTTCCTTCTCATGTTAGCAAGTCTGACTAATGATTCCGGATTATCAAGGATCGGAGGTAATGTCTCAAGATCCTTAATGAGTCTCCTTCGCATACACCAAACCTAAAAACCTGAAAAAGATGAACAAACAAAGCGTAAAACTGAAAACTAAAAATGCAACTAACACTAAAGGATAAACACCGGGGTCACACGCTACCGTCCCCGGCAGCTGCGCCAAAAACTTAGTGGTCCTTTGTGTGTTCTAAGATAAATGTAATAAGGAAAAGAGAACCACAACCGCAAGTGTACGGTTGTCCCAAGTAATATAAGTGATAAAATAGATTCGTTCTCAGGGACAGAATGGTTGACTCTAATGCTTATCAAATAGTGGTTAATTGCACGTGAAAACAAGTAAATGATTTTAAGATTTGTTTGTTTGGTTTTTTAATGCTAAGACAATAAAGTAAAATACTAAATTATTGCAAGTAAATAACTAGACGCAAGGAAATAAAGTGTGTACGCAAGTTGAGAAGGCAGTACTTGAGAGACGCAAGGATTTCACCTTATTATCATTCATTTCATACATTGTTTAAGGGACAAATTGGTAAATTTGTATTGGTCGGGATTCTATATTCTCCTTACCCCCGTCAGGGTGGACTAAGGAGCAACTTTCAAGTGCTACAAACCCCGTCAGGGTGATTATAGTCCACTCTTAAGTGATAAGTCTAAATTACCCAATAGGCCATAGGTTTAATTAAGCTCGTCAGAGTCAAATAATTTCTAACCTATATTCATCAACTAGTTCTGTACCCAGACCCCCCGTCAAGGTGATCCAATCGCCACTAATTGGAATTGCCTAGATACTAAGTCCTATTATCAATTGATCAGGTCAATAATAGTAAATAAACACAAATTAAAGAAAAATACGAATTACCCAATTTGATTTAAATAACAAATATCCCAAATTCAAACCTATAAAAACGAAATCAAATTGGGATTAACCCATTATGCGTTCTCAAGCTCTTAATTAAATGAGCTCATACTAATGCGGAAAACTAAATTAAAAGAAATAAAATTGTTCATATTGTTTTACAGAAAGAAATAAAAGAAAAATCTAATTGCGGAATTAAGTTAGCTGTGATTTGGAGATATAGACCGTCTCCAGCTCTCTAACTTTCCTGCTTCCTTGACTTCTCTCTGATGTTTTCTTTTGTAAAAAGTGAATTGTGTGTAAAATAGAAGTCAAAACCCTTATTTATACTTAGAAATTCGGACTTGGACCTTAGGTTAGAATTTAAATTAAATAATAGAGGCCCAAGTCCATTATCTTAGCCCAAAATCCCGTAATTGTTGCACCACCTCCACTAAAACAGCTCTAACCGACTCGTTTCAACTCGGATTGACCTCATTCCAGTTGCTAAAGTTCCGTAACTCAATGGGGCACGCTTTCTCTTTACAAGTCAGCGGTTAAATCTACTCTTAGGTGGCTCGAAATCAGAAATCTTTGGCAACTTTCCAGATTTGCAGCTCCAAAATATTAATTCTTTCGGGATTTGTCTTCATGCTTTGACTCGATATCACGATCTTTGACTTTATTCTCGGATTCCTCTTCTAGCTAATATTCAAAAACTACAAAATTTTCACTAAAATACCCAATATTACGCGCAAAAGTCTAATAAATTAAAATTGCTAGAAATAAAAGAGGAAATTCAGATTATTGCATATTTAGCCCAAAAGTCTATCAAAATAAACAAATAAACACAAAAATTGATGTCTCCCAAGGGCATAAAATTAGAACATTTAGGGAGACATCAGAGAAGTGGTAATTAAAGTCTTATATCAAGCGGAGAGGTCAAAAGCATGAAAAGAACATTCTAAGAGTTGACTAAAAGAGAGGAAAATCTGGAAAGCTATCACTAATTGCTGTTTTCGAGCCACTTCAGTACTGATTGAAGTCTTGAAATCTGAAATAGAAAGTTGCGCCTATGAGTTAGGAAGCTTTGAGGGCTGGAATCAGGTGATTTGGATATGAGACTCAAAGGTTACGACTGTTTTACTAACAGTTGTACATCAGTTACGGGAATTTGAAGATGGACTTGTGCTTTTTATTATTTAACTTGTTACTCTTAAGTAAAAAGCCCAATCCTAATTCTCTCTTATAGATAGACCTTTAGACCTCCTTTTTAAAGAGAATTCATTCTACACTTAATTTTAAAAAGTTGAAGTCGGAGCAGAAGAGGAAGCTAGAGCTTGAGAATTCTCATTCTTCCATCAACAGCTCAATCCAACGCCTCAATTAGGTTTCATATTTTATTTCTGTAATTTAGGATAATGTATTATTTCAATTCTATTTCAGTTTTTAATTCAAACATGAGCTAAATTCCTTAGTACTTGAGAATAACAATGAACGGGTTGAAACCCTAGTTAATTAATTTCTGTTTTTTAATTTGGGATTTTACGATTTAAATTGAGTTGAGTATTTTATGGGTATTATTTTATCCTTGTTTACTATTTTTATTCAGGCCAATTAGGAATAGGTTTTAGTAACTGGGCTATTCACTTTAGTGGTGAAGTGATCATCCGACGGGAGGGGGGTTCGATTACAGACATAGGTAATCCGTGTGATATCCGTTATTGACTGACAAGCTTAACTAATCACATAGCCAAAGAGGTAAAAAACTTCACATCCATAAGTAAACTTGCTTCCTTAGAGGGGCTTGTCTTACCGTAGGATAGCTCCTAGGTCCACCCGACAGGGGTCTAGAAGACACTAGAGTCCCGACTAATATTTAAATACCAACTCTATCCTTAAGTGAAACATTAATTATTTAACTTAGGTGGATTCCCTTGCGATACTCAAGTACATCTCCCTTTCTTGCGTCCAATCTTAACCTGCATTATTTCTTTTTAGTTAATCAATTTATCATTTTATTTTATTGCATCTTTAGTCCTTAGACAAACCAAACATATAAATTTTTCATTTACATTTCTGTTTTAAACAATTTATTCTACTATCCCAAATAATACTAATGTCATGACTAGCCGTCCCTGAGAATGAAATCCGTATTATTTACACATTACTTGGAACGATTCGTACACTTGCGGGTAATGTCACTCTCAAAAGGGGTGGTGATTTTATCACACACTAGGAGACACTAGATATATACCCACTAGGTCTATTTTAAACTACATTTTTCTGGGGGTGTGGTATATACCTATCAGAGTGTTATATACACATTAAACGTGTATGACTGTATGACTCGTCAAAAATAAAATTAGGGTATAATTAATTTGGATAAGGGTGTGGTATATGATGAAACATGGGTATGATATTATCATTCAAGTGAATGTGATGAAAGCAGGCAATGTGTACCATTCTTGCATGGGGGTGTGGTATGTACCCCTCAGATTGATAATACTATACAAATATGGGTGTGTGGTATATAACCATGTGGTGTATTTTAAACTACATATGGGGGTGTAGTATGTATGTTTCTGAGTGTTATATACACACTAAGCACGCATAAGTTGTCAAATATCAAAAAAGGTCATAATTAATTTGGGTAAAGGGTGTGGTATATGATGAAACATGGGTATGATCTTATCATGCAAATGAATATGATGATACCATACTTATCTATGGGTGTCGTATGTACCCATCAGTGTGTTCATATTATACTTACATGGGTGTGTGGTATCTACCCACTGAGGGCGTATGGGTATTCAAAAACCAATTGTGCTTATATAGTAATTTGGGTAAGGCTTCGGTATATACCACTCGTGGACCTGTTTTATATAAAAATTACTAGAATGTTTTTATGTGGTAGCACAATCAAATCCATAAGCTTTATTAACATCAAGAACTTGTTTATGGATTATATATCTTAACACTTGCTTACTACCAAACATGGAAGCAATTACCAAGGGTGTTCTTTTTTAATATCACATCTTTCGTGAACTGATTCTTTGACCATACCATATTCATTATTCATTAACATCGAAACATTCTTCTTTGACAGCAGTTTGAAATCTGGAAAGATCATCAAATGCAAAAAGGTCCAGAAAAAAAAACTATGAGGAGTACTCTTTGGCTTACGAAATTCTTCACCCTCCATCACGGTGCATATAATCAAATTAATTAATTGGAAAGCCTAATATCTACAACAAAAGAAATATAAAATGATATTAATAAAGTATACCAAACCTAATAATAAGACCAAATATCACATTTTATGAGAATATATGTTGTACAAAGGTAAACTGGATGTATTGGAGAATATCTTCTTCTTGTACATTATTGGAAAATAGTTTTCTAGTGGGTATGATACCCCTACCTATGATGGGTATAGACCTACCCATATCACATTAGCCACCTACCAAAGATCCTATGCATATTTAAACCCCTAACCAGTGGGCATGAACCCAAACCAAGCATACCTGGGTGGGTATATAAATTTTTCAGATGTTTTAAACGCAAACTAGGTTTCTCCCTATTCTTCACAATATCCAATTCACACCATTTGTATACAAAAGCGCCATAAATATATCCATGAAAATATAAGATAAATAACTTGCAACTTTCTGGAAGTGAACTAATTAAACATTCGTCTTTACGATGAAATTGTAAGACAATTCACTCTCGGTTGCTAGCTTTGCCGCCCAAACCAGAAGAACGCCAAAAACTCAGTTATAAAAGTTGAATTTATATAATAATTATATAAATAGATGTTGTTAGTACTCTGTTTTTGTTTTCTAGTACTGGGGTACATACCCACCAGAGTCAAACCAAGAGCAATTTTTATTAGTGAAATATTTATTTGTGAGGGTACAAACCTACTAGTTTCATTAAACCAACCCGTCCTTAGAAAAAATGAACTGTGTTATAAAAACTGACTTACAAAGTTCAAAATATCAACCCATATTCATACAATATACCCAACCTATACATATATCAAAAATCAATATTTTTCATGGGGATTTTAATATACCATAAAAACTCTAAAAAATCATAAAAGATGTTAAAGTAAATATACACACTCCAACATAAATGCTTAAGAATTGTTTTTTTAATTCCTTCTCTAGGTGAATAAGACGTTCATTTAGCCTTTAACTCAAATGATGGAGTAATGGATATTTTTTGAGAGCTTTTTCGTAAAAAAAAAATAGGTAATGGAATATTCACATCTTATACATAATAATATAGGTTGGAATTTCTACCCATGTCTATTTGTGTACAAATTAGAGATAGAGACTCATTATTATATGACGTGTAAAAAAATATTTGTAGGAGATGTGACATTAGTTTATCATAATAGGAAAGAAGGTACATAAAGCAAATGATTAATTATAAATTATAAATTAGGCCTTAGCATCATACACCTTCTATTTAAAAGAATTAATAACAAGTAGCTCATTAAATTCTAAACAAAAAAGCAAAAAATACCCAAACCCCCTCCCCTTTCCTTCTCAAAAGACTGAAATAACAAAAGCCAAATACTATTCCATATACGTTATGGAAAATCAAAACCTATTTCACTTCTCTATCGTCATTCTCTTTCTTCTCTTTCAATATTCTTTCTCTCTCTCTCTCTCTCTCTGTAAGAAAAATCGGCGCCTATTAGTAAAGAAAACCACCGCCACCCTGGACAATGATTCACCATCATCTGTTGCACAAGAAAATTGTCGTCGCGTTGGACCATTCTCCACCACTAACCACCGTTGTCTTGGACTATTTTTCGCCACTACCAGCTGTCGTCGTCTTGAACCATTTTTCACCACCAACCGCCGCTGTTTTTTACCATTCTTCACCACCAACCGCCGTCGGCACCGCCAACCAACCGCCGCCGTGTGAGCCTATTTCTCACCACCATCTCCTCTAGATCGGGTTTCTTTTTTTTTGTTCCTATTGAGTGTGAAAGAGTAGATTCATTTTGTTTTTCTATTTTTTATTGTTTTGCAGTGAACATCAGAGTGTGAAGAGATTTGTGTTAGTTTTTTGATCCATGTGAAGAGATTTTAATTTGTTTTTTTGCTTTGGTGTGAAAAGGGCTTTTTTTCTATTGCAAGTGTGAAGATATTTCACAGTGTTTTTTATTCCGACGAGGGTGAAGATTGTTCCGACAAGGGTGAAGAGATTTCACTTTGTTTTCTTTTATTTCTTACATTATTAGGATACTTATTTTATTTTATTGTTTTTTTTTTGTAGCTGCTAAAGATGGTCTGATTGCTAATTGATACAGAATAACGTGTTATACTCTTGCTCGTTGCATTGTTACGTACCAAGTGGATCTTATAACATGATGTAGTAGTTTTGAGATTGGTATGCACCAACATTTGTACGTACCAAAGAAGGATCTGGGTCCTAAAAAAATACTTTTAATAGCAAGGGTGAAAATGTAAGTTGACCAAATCAGATTGCCAACCAATATCTTTATTAGTATTGTTAAGAAATTGAGCCTTTAAAAATAATTTTTGATTTGATTAGGCTCACATTAGTATATTCCTCTTTTTTACATTGTTAACTTGAGTAATAACCATATCATTTATCTATAAGTCTTATAATAAAAAGGCAAAGATTGTTTTAAGTTATTTACCCTTTCTTTAATTTTTTATGTCAAAAAGAGGAACAAACCCCTACAAAGTACACTTATCCTACTCCTTTATTTCTACCTAACAATAGAATACTATTATAGAACTCGATAATAGAATTTCTTGGACACGTTGCGATTTCAATGTTGATACGAACGCATTTGGCCAATATATCTGCCACTCCATTAAAATCCCTTTTAATATGTGTGACTTTCCAATTAGGGAATCGGCGCATCCATTTCCAGACTTACTTAGTCATTGGTCGGATTATCCAATTGACTCCTTTGCTTTTATTAATACCTTGTATGATTTCAAGGTTATCAAAGTAAAAAGTACTATTCTGTAGATTGAGATCTGCTGCAGATCTCATGGCCAATAAGATACTAAACCTCCCCCTCCACCATATTTTTTCTCTCTCTTTAATTAACCATGTG
This sequence comes from Nemophila menziesii, assembly GCA_029959085.1. Taxonomy (NCBI): domain Eukaryota; kingdom Viridiplantae; phylum Streptophyta; class Magnoliopsida; order Boraginales; family Hydrophyllaceae; genus Nemophila; species Nemophila menziesii. The sequence goes on from JARWIR010000044.1 coordinate 3,471,018, forward strand.
TTTAACTTCTCTTATTTTATTGATCCCAACAGACACCATACTTGCTGGCTCCCAAGAATTGATAAATGACAAATCACTGAGCCACACAAACAGGGTCAGTCCTGGGCATAGGCCCAGGAAGCAACCGCCTCGGGCCCCCAAAAATTTGGTATGTTTAAGGCCCCTTCAGGAGAATTAAATATTTATATGTATATAATTTTATATTTGAAATCAATAAAACAACATGAACCATAAGTTAGCTCATTGGTATAATGATATATTTTCTTATGAGAGATTCAAGGTTTGAGTCTCATCCCAAAATTATTTTTGTATAAAACAGTTTCTTGATTTTTTTTTTATAATTATCTTTTATGTATATATATAGAGGCCCATATTACGACATTCTCTTTCGGCCCCAAATATGTCAGGACCGGCCCTACAGACAATATCAGCATCATCGTTTACGATATAGTTCTCAAATCCAGTCTCGCTTCGCCTTCCCTTATAACGATCAACGGTTAAACCTCTTTTATATTCTCCTCGCCGAATAACTCATTAATAATGGCTTTGGTTTTGATGTTGATTTCCTTAATATTCTAGTTTTTCTTCTCGGGAAAGCCACTCATTCTCGCTTCCCAAATGTTCCATAATGTGCACAAAATCATGGTTGTAACCTTTCTCTTATCCCACCCGTTTTTCGCGCAATCGTTACTAACTAGTTAAATCCACTCTCTTATCTTACCGTTAAAGTTACTATCAATCTTACCCTTCTTTAATATTATATAGAGAAAATTCCATTTGTAGGCCATTACCTATGGTCTAAAACTATTTTTAGGCCAAACGTTTCAAAAATCACATGTTAGACCATTTCACTAATTTCGTAAGATATTTCATAGATTTGAAAAATAATTTGGACATTTTATATAGAGTTTCTAAGTTGCGATGTAGCCAAATAAAACATATAGTTTATTTGAAATGCCTAAATTGTTCTTCGAATCAATGAAATATCTCACGAAATTAGAAAAATAGTTTAAAAATGAGCATTTTGTATACGTTTGGCTTAAATATGACTTAAAAAAATTAGGCCATATGTAATGGCTAAAAAATGAATTTTGCTATATTATATACTATATATATAATATATATATATATATATATATATATATATAGGGTGAATTATATATAGGGTCTTAGAAACACTATTTCTTCTCTATAGAGGAGTGTCTTGAAAGTTGTTATTCTTAGGGACCTCATTTTTACAATAGTCTTTCCTACCCTTACTATCACTAAAAGACAAAAAAGTGTGATGTCACTATTTCTCTCTCCTCTACCTACCACTACCCACCTACCTCCAACTTCCCACTACCTACCACCGACCTCCGACCACCGACCACCGACCTCCGACCACCGACCACCGACCACCGATCTCCGACCACGGACCTCAGGCCACCAGTCACCGGAAAAAACATTGAGTATCGGAAAAAACTGAGAGTACTCTCTAAATTTGCTGAGTACTCCGACAATTTGTTGAGTACTCCGAGAATTAAAAGAATACTCCAACAATTTAAACGAATACTATATAAAAAATAGTCGGAGTACTGTATGAAATAGAGAGAGTACTCTATAAAATATTAAGAGTACTCTTTGAAATTAAATAAATACTCTATAAAAATCATGTGTATCTAATTAATAACATTTCTATTCAAAATTTAAACCATTTACAATAGATAAATAAATAAAAAACCTAAACTAATTACAAGGTTGACCAGATCTGGTCAAACTAGATCTGAAAAAAGGAAAAAAAACTACACTAAAGCGTACACAGTACGCGAGTAAAAAAAAATGAAAAAGAGTGGAGTCCGCTGCTGCTGCTCCGGCGAAGATCTCGGCGGTGGAGTCTGATGGCCTTCAAGCTTCTCGCGCCTCCGTGTGTAACAGATCAGAGCAGCCATGGTCAATCTAATGGTGAAGCAACGAACCACTGCTTTTGGTCTCGCAGTGAGCAACCATGGCTTCGAACGGCTTCATTGCAAAAATCGGTGGTGAAGCTTGAACGGTGCTTGAAGCTTCGAACAGATCTCGCAGTGAGCAGCCATGGCTTCGAACGGCTTCGAACAGATCTCGCGCCGGAGTTGCAGTGACGCGAGGTGGTGGAGCTTTGGCGCCGGAGTTGCAGTGACGCGAGCTTGGCTGCGCGATGGTGGTCCAGATCGGTGGTGAAGCTCGTTCCATGGTGAAGATCTCGGAGTACTCCTTCAATGGATGTTGAACGGTGCTTGAAGCTTCTAACAGATCTCGCCAGCTAACTTCGATCTTCTGGGAGAATCTGCTGGCGGTGCTGCTGTTGGACCGGCGAGCTTCATCATCTCGTGCTGCTGGACTGGCGAAACCCTACGTGGCAGCTCCGGTGGTCACGAACATTCTCCAGCAACTCCCGCAGCAAAATAGGGAGAAGACGAAGCCTCTTCAATGGCTGCTTGATGGCCTCAGAAGAAAGAGCCATGGCTGCCTTTTCGGTGGTGTTATGGTGGTGGTTGTGTTATGGTGGTGGTGGTGGCGGTTTGGGAGCTGGGGAGGGGAGAGAGGTAGGGGAGGAGAGAGATGTGAGAGAAGAGAGAGAATAATAAGCTGTGAAATGAAATATTTAGTATATATAGGAAAAAAAACAAAAGAGGGGTAGTCTAGTAATAGGGGTTTTGGGCTTCATGTGTTAAAAAGTTGCTGAGGTCTTTAGTAAGAAGAGGCTCTAGGCCGGGTCGGGTGTGTTCAAGACCCTAGGTGTCATTTTCTCATATATATTTTTTTTTTGGACAGTCGTATACGTAGCACTTAACAACGACAGGTTATCCTATTCCGAGTCGCGAAAAAACCAACCCTAACTCCGTAGGGTCCAAGTGAGAAGGTGCCGATTGCCTAGCTCTACGCGCGGCACGGTCAGCCAGTCCATTCCGCCTACGCGGGAGATGTTTGAAGGACAACGAACCCTGTTCTTCAATCATCCGGTGAATACGCGTAATGAAAGGGCGGACTTTCCACCAAGCAGCTGGCAACGACTTCAGACCTTGAACAAGATCAAGGTTGTCTGAACAGATTACGGTTCTGGAACCGGGATGGCCTAAGCTAAGATGAGCCGCTTCCAGAACCGCCACAGCTTCCCCTTCGGCTGCTGAATCTGTCCAGATAGCTTTAGCAAAAGTACCACGTTGACCTGTTCGCGTATTCCTTTGCACAATCCCAATACCACTCGGGACATTCGCGGAAATAAAAGAAGCATCACAGGTGTACACGAAATCTGCTTCCTGAAGTTCCTGATCCTCCAAAGGGTTAATATCCGGTATCCTCGTTACGGCCGGAGCGGGGACCGGAGTGGACGCCCAACCAGGTCCAAAGAGCTCCCCCATTCCAGCATGGATTGAAAAAACAATCTGTTGCGGTTGTATCTGCAGCTGTTCATGAAGCATCTTCATTTTTTCCTTCCAGATGTTCCAGAGTGTCATTTGAAGAGCTGCAATAAGGATGTTTTCCTCCCAAATATTATTATCCATTGTATCACAAGTATTAGAGAACCAATCTCCAATAGAGATTGGGTCTTCCTCTGGAATTCTAACTTGAAGCGCAATCCCTGCCCAGACCTGTTTAGCAAAATTACAAGTTAGTAGCATGTGAACCACAGTGTCAGTCAGTCTATCACACCAAATACAGTATTTAGTATCACTGCAACGTCTGTTATACAAATTCTGTTTTGTTGGCAGTAAGTTCCTACAAGCTTTCCAGTTGAAAGATCGAACTTTATTGGGAACATTAGATTTCCAGACTCGGTTCCACAGTTTAGGGTTGTTCAACTCTGCTTGGTTTGAGGTTTGAGCGGCTCCCATCGTTGCCATTTGTGATAAAATCTTATATCCCGTCTTAGTGGTGTAAGTGCCAGTTTTAGTGAAAGGCCAGATAAAGATATCCTGACCCTCCGGCTCCAGGAGAGGAATCCGCGAGATCTCTCCATGGACAGGAAGGGGGATATTACTATCTATAATCGTCCAGTCCCACTTGTTCTTTTGGGTTGTCATCAATTGGTCAACAGTATCAATATTTGTATCAGCCGGTCTATCCTTAATAATACCTGATGGCAACCATTTGTGTTTCCAGATGTTGGTAGATTCTCCATTTCTTATCTGAATATGACCATGCTCAACTAGCAAGTCCCTACCTTCAATCAAGCTAGCCCAGGACCACGTTCGGTTTTGTCTTAGTTTAGTATCCAAGAAGGTGCTGTGAGGGAAGTATATGCCCTTCAAGACTCTGGAGACCAGCAGGTGTGGATTACTAAGGATCCTCCAGGCCTGAGCTCCGAGAAGAGCTCGATTTGCTCTTTTCAGATCTCGAAAGCCCATCCCTCCCACCACCTTAGCGGCAGTCATCTTCTCCCATTCGAGCCAATGTATCTTCCTTTTCTCCAAAGAGTTCCACCAGAATCGAGCAATAATAGAGGAAACTTTCCTGCAAAAGCCAATAGGAAAAGAAAAAATAGACATTGCGTAACAAGGAATAGCCTGTAAAACCGCTTTGATAAGTATTTCTTTGCCCCCTTCTAACAGGAGTTTCGCAATCCACCCTTGAGCTTTATTGAAGACGCGTTCCACTATCCAGTTCAATGTGTCCATGCGTGATCTCTTGTGGCATAGCGGTATACCTAGGTATTTCCCCAGGTCTCTAGTCTCATGTATTTGTAAAACTGCTGTTACCTGTTGCCTCAGAACCTCAGGTGTTTTGTTGCTGAAACAAACCGAAGATTTATGATAGTTAATTTTTTGTCCAGAGCATCGACAATAGGTCTCAATACATTCTTTAAATTCCTGAAGATCCTGGCCATCCAAGGAGATAAAAAATAATGAATCATCTGCAAAGAGCAGGTGAGATATAGTTGGGCAGTTACGCGTAATCTGAATACCAGTGATCAGTCCCTGTTCCACCTTAGTTTCAAGTAATGTGATAAGTGATTCAGTGAGTAAAGCGAATAAAAGAGGGGATAAGGGGTCCCCCTGCCGTATTCCTTGCCCGGGTTTAAAGGGTGGTTGTCGTTCCCCGTTTATATTGATCTGAAAAGTGACTGTGGATATACAATTCCATATCCACTGTACCCATTTTGTTGCAAAACCCAGCTTCTCCAGCAGTAGGCAGAGGAATTCCCACCTGACTTGATCATATGCTTTAGCCATATCAAGTTTAATTGCTGCAAAATTAGCCTTGTTTTTCAAATTACTTTTCATGAAGTAAGAAACTTCATGGGCAATCAGGATATTATCCTGAATTGCCCTCCCTTTGATAAATGCAGCCTGGGTGGGAGAAGTGATATCGTTGATAATCGTTTGAAGTCTGTTTGCCAAAATCCTAGCTATTATCTTATAAACGAAATTAACACAGGAGATAGGGCGGAAATCTCCCACCCCTATCTGGCAGTCCCCTTTAGGAATCAAAGTAATCAATGTTTCGTTTAGAAGTGTAAGAGGGGTATTGTTATTAAAGAAGTCCACCACCAGGTTAATCACATCATTACCAATAATGTCCCAGTATTCCTGAAAGAATTTACCATTTAGGCCATCGGGCCCTGGAGCTTTGTTGGGGTGCATTTCAAAAGCCGCTTGTTTAATTTTATTTCCATCAGGGGTTTTGGTAAGGAACTCATTCATGTCTTCCGTGACTTTGGGAATTATATCTCGAAGCGCTTCACACAGCTCTGTGGGTTCCTGTTCATGTAAAAGGTTAGCGTAGAAGGTATTAAATTGTTGTTTAATCTCCTTGTCCGTATGTATCCAATTCCCATACGAGTTTTGTATTCCTATTATTCTGTTGCAATTCCTTCTTTGTGAGGTGAGGGCAAAAAAATATTTGGTGTTTTTATCTCCAAATTTAATCCATTGGTCTCTCGCCCTATCAGCCCAGTAAATCTCCTCCCTTTTCCAATATTGTAAAAGTTGTTCTCGTATCGCAGTCTCCTCCCTTTGCTGATGAGGTGTAAAAGGGGCATTAGAAGTCTCTATAAGTTGGCGTTCCAATTGTTTAATCTTTGTTTTGTTATTAGGGAAGTTCTGTTTTCCCCAATTAGTTAAGGCGTTAGAGGTGATTTGTCTCTTTTGCAGTACAACTTGAAGAGCTGAGTCATCCACCGGGTTTGTCCACGCGTTATCCACAATCTATTTACACTGTGGGTGAAGATACCAATTTGTTTCAAAACGAAAGTATTTCATATTACGTTTCCCTTTACCATAAGGAAAGAGTACAAGAGGGGAGTGATCGGATCCCACCGCTGGTGGAATGAAAACAGTAGCGTTGGGATACTTGTCATTCCATTCCGTGGACGCAAAGACCTTATCGATTTTAGATTTGACCACGTTCAGCTCGTCTTGCCTATTAGTCCAAGTAAAAAAACTACCATAATTGTGAATTTCAGTGAGCATATTATTGGAAATAAAAAGATTAAAGTTAAGAATGTGCTGTTGGTTTGACGGGGTTGTGCTGAGTCGTTGGTTACTGTTGGAGATATCATTGAAGTCCCCCATTATGATAAGGTGCCCTGCGTGCCGTATTCTCCAATCTGTAATAGATTTATACAAAATTTGCCGTTCAAGGTAAGCATTAGGGGTATGAACAAACATATAATAGTACCAATCCAAACTATCATTAATTTTAACAGTAATATAATAAGGGCAAGAGTCCAAAATGCACATGGAGACCTTCGAGTCCCACATCAACAAAAAGCCCCCAGAGTGATTGAGACTGCCCTGGGGGTTCACCACAAAAAAGTTCTCAAAATTTAAGTTTCTAACAACAGTTTTAGCGTCATAATCCATCAACATGGTTTCACAAAAACAAGCCACGGCTGGTTTGTACTCCCCAACCATGTCCTTCAAAACCTGAACTGTCAAGGGTGCCCTTATGCCTTGACAGTTCCAGAATAACACGATCATTTCTGGTTCGCAGCCAACACCGGGTGGCTGCCTCCTCGTCTTCCCCTACCACCACGTCTAACCCTACCGCGAACTCTAGCTCCGCCCCTTCCACGAGCGTTCCTCTGTTCTTGTTCATTGGGCTGTTCCATTCCAAATTCTGCTTCCCCAAAAACCAAATCCTGCTGTTGTTCAGTAATCTGTTTTCCTTGTTCAGTATTCAGCACCACCAAATTAACCCCTGTACCATCTGTAATCCCCTCATTTGCTCTACCAACAGTACCAGTATCACCTACCTGAAGTTGTTCCTGTTTGTCCTTAGCAAGCGCATTTTCCAGTAGTTTCCCAAGATCTCCTTCCGTGTCCACATCTTGTAGCGCAATACGTTCCTCCAAGCTGAGTTTCCTAAGCTTGTTACCTTCGACACTATAAACGCTAGTCTGTGTTTTCTGCCTCTTATTAGCAACAGTGTGAAACCTCATATATTCATTCCTTCTTTTCTTCGCGTTAGCATTGGACACGCCTTTAAATCTAGCCGTACTTGTCTTATCGGAATCTGTAGACTCACTAGTGCTGTCAGAAATAGCTGTTCTTTCAGGAGTGTGTGAGACCTTATCCCTGCTAGCAGTGTCTTCAGTATTCTTTGATTTCTCATTCTCGTCGTCACTGATAAACACGGTTCTAACAGCCTGTTGAACAAAAGTTCCTTGTTTCTTAGCTTCCAAAATGACATCTTCCAGTCTCATCTGTTGTCTTCCGACTTGTTCACCCCCCATATCCATATCACCTCTAGTGTCAGAACTGTCTCCCATCCTGTCTTCCCTAGCTAGATACCTTCTGTCATTGCGACGTTTAGAGCGCACCTCCCTATCTTGTCCTTCCGATGGGTTAGGGTGTGAACCATCGTCGTCCCTGTCCCAATTAAAGTAGCTAGCATGTGATAAAAAAGACTCACCAACTCTTTTCCTTATCCCATATAAAGGGTTCTCGAGCGTGTCTTTGATGATATTTTCCGGGCTCCAGGTGACTAGTCGTAGTTTGGGCGCTGAGAGCCCTTCTTTATCCACTGGGTCATCGCAGTTCTCTCGCTTGTGACCCAGCTTGCCGCACGCAAAACAGAGTAAACCAATACTTTCATATTTAAAAGTAACCCAACCTACACCATCTTGCTGTCTCAAGAACTTACCCGGTGGAAGAGGGTCAATCACTCTGAAGCTAGCACGGAATCTGAGGATCGGCACCACCGCTGCATCGTCTTCAGGGAAGTCAATCTCCTCCAAGTCAGTAAATGAACGAGCGATATTTTTGATCGTTCCAATAGTATTCTGGATATGAGCTAAACCCCCGATTTGAATCCACGCTGAGGAGTAGTTGGAGGGTGTAAAAGTGCCGTTGAAACTGCCATCACCTTTCGTAAAACCCGCATGTTGCCCTATCATTATTCCAGGGCGAAGATTCCACAATCGATCTCTTTCCTTGGGGTTCTCGAACTCCAGTTTGAAGTAGTTTTGAGAAGTTTCAGAAACAGCAACGTTACCTCTAGCTTGCCATCGATCAAAGACCCATCGACGGAAACCAGCAAGATTAACCTTATCGTCTCCCATAACCCGAACCATCAATACTCTACCCCGGTCAAGTTTCTCCACACGACGCACCTTAATGTCAAGATCGATAACGCCAAGCTCATCCTCCTCTTCTGGTAGTAAAAACGTCACCGGCAAAGCATGTCGAGAGTAAGTCGCCATTGATTGGCAAAACCTGAAAAGAAAAGGAGTGTAGAAAGAGAAGATTTTGTGAGTAGTAGAGAATAAGCAAAAGGTAAAAATGAAACGTTTTCTGAATATAAAGATAGAATTTGGAGCGGTGCTCTTAACACATGGCTTCAGACAACCAAGAAAGTGGGCCAGGTGTTCAATTCCGGTTACTTTAAACTTTTTTCTTTTTTCGTTACTCGCCGCGTGTACTCCACTACGGAAGTTGGACCGTTTCAAGTGTCTAGGAACTCTCCATCCGATAAGCGTCGTTGGAGAGAACGAGGTGAAGATGTTGCATGCGTGCCAGCTTGACCTTAAGGTTTCATTACTAAAACCTTCCACCAAACCCACCCCAGTAACCATTCTCGACGCTTCTCCCATAGCAAACCAAAAATATTTTGTAAACCAAATACTATCCGCTACTCTGCCGTTCCTATTACTCCAAAAATGACCCGCAATAATCTCTCGTCTTCGTCCAATCGGTTGGTTCCCCTCAGCCACCGGATGAGAGCTGATGTCAAAACTCATCCATCTCTCCTCGCCTCTTGTCGAATCAACCAGTAACCCCAATACCGCTCTATCAGCGTATAAAGCTTTAACCATCGCGCTTCCAATACCACCGTAAAGGCTATAACCTCCACCGCTACGGATGACGGAGAGGAATCGATAGCCTGATGACCTTTCAAGAAAGTTTGTAACGAGGTTGCCGTATGTTCGCCGGAGGATGCGGAGTAGTTTTCCGTTCTCTTTTTCGCTTTTGTCGCCTCTATCACTTCCGACCGTTAAAACTATTATAAAACCTTTAATCCTACCACTATTCCGTCGTCTTTCGCCGTCCGATGTGAGCCCCATCTTTGTAGTTCGAATCCACAGATCGGCTACGATAGCCCTTTATCGATGCCGCTGTGAGAAGAGTATTCAAAAGCAGGTGGCCGATGATCTTTTCCGATGAAAATGAGAAACCCTAAGCTGACGTCACTACGAACCCTAATCGCCTATGTCGCCTCTTTCCCCTTTATTATATTTTCTCATATATATACTATCCTTTAAATTTAAAAAAAGAAAGAAAAAAAAACTTTTTTTTTTTTTCCATACATCAGAAGGCCTTAAAAGGCATAAAAAAAAAAAAAAAATAAAAAAAAAAAACTTATTTGCAATACGAGCTATTGCCCGATTTATCTTCTATATTAGTTTTCTTCCTCGTTTCTTTAATCTTAATTCTTTATCCCATCTTTTCTTATCTTCAACACTCGAACCATTGCTAAAAGACATCATTAGATTCTAAAATGGCGACAACCCTTTACACCTCTTTAGCTCAATCCTCTTTTTCCAGTTTTTCAATCTCCTCAAATTCAAAACTTCAATTTATTAAAACCCCATCTCATAGAACCAATGACCTCCTGAATTTTAATCCTTTAACACACCTCCCTAACAGTTTTGCAACTGTTATTACTAATAACCCACCGCTTAAGATTAGAGGCCTTTCTGCCATATGCTTCAGTAAAGCCCCTGAAAAATCAGATCAAAATGTAAGTTTTTTTTCTTTATTGATGACAAAAAATTTCATTTTTTTGAATCTTAGAGAGATAGAGTTTGAATTATTTAAAGTCTCTTTTTTTTTAAGCAGGTGCTTATTTTTTTCAGTTCTTCCCATTTATTTAAAATTTCTATCTGATAAACCTATAAAAGCTTAGCTTTATATCATTATATGTTTATTACATAATTATAATTATATATTTAGTCAACCAAAACAATCTTATTAGATTTATGCGATGAAGAAGTTTTTGATGAATTGTTTATGCAATGATGCCTCAGGAAATTTGGCCAATATTGAGACGATGGGACGTGCCATGGAATTGGCAAACGATTTCTCTTTCTTCACTAGCATGTGGATTTAGGTAATTCTTCGAAAATTATCTCATTTATGTTACTTTATCTATAAATTTTTTCGATTAGCCCAAATAGTCCCTGAATTATAAGCTAGTTAACTTTCAAATTTACCCAAATAATTCTCCAACTTTGTTATATCTGAGGAAAATCTAATTATTTCTCAGGCAGTTTCATTTTGACAGGACTTATTGAGACAGCAGCGATTCCATATTTTGGATTAAAAATTGAAGAATTAAGTTTGGATGAGAAAGCAGAAATATTATTCGCTGACCAAGCGTATGTATTTAACTTATAAATTAATAAGATTTAATGTATTAATCTTATTTTGTATTTTGTAGCATCGTTACAGTAGCTGTACTTGCAGTCCTTTACGGTCTCACAAAATCATTTGCTCTTCCAGATGACATTTATCGATACGGTAACAAAAATTCTTTGAGGATTATAATTTTATATTAAGTTATAAAAATGAATAATGTTAGATTGGAGGGAACCATTTAATCTTGAAAGAGGTTGGTTGTTATGGGCTGGAATTGGACTTATCGGGGCAATAATCGCTGTCTCAGCAACTGGAGCCGCTTTAACCTTTTTCAGTGGGGAGGCACCACAAAGAGATGTCAGTATATTGTTCTTTTTCCTTTACTTACTATCAGAATTAGTTGTATTACTAAAACTTAGTTATATGTTTTTATGTTTCATATGGTATAGACTGATGCATTGGTTCAGTTGCTTCCATTAATCGGATCTTCAAGTATCAGGTAAATTTAAGATTGGGATTGAGATGAAGGATTAGAGAATAAGTGACCGTTTGGCATTGTTTTTTAAAATAAATAATCACTTGAAGTGATTTTACATCCATAAAAGCACTTTAAACTGTTATAATCACTTTTTGGATAAGCACTAGATAAGTGATTATTAAATAATCACTTAAGAGGTCGATAGTTGGCCTAGTGGTTAGGTTACTCCGCAGAGACCAATAGGTCCTGGGATCGAATCTCATTGCAGTCAAAATGACTCCGAGTCTTAAGTGGCTCTCTCATATTAAAAAAAAAATAATCACTTAAAGTGATTCTACATGTCTAAATTTTTTTAATAATATTTTAAAATAAATTAATTTGAATCAAAAAGCACTCTTAACTCTAAAATAATCAAATCCCAAACGGGCTCTAAGTGTTTTTTTTCCAAACATAGCACGGCTTGTTTGGTTGGAATTGCGGGTATACTAGCTCCGGTTCTTGAAGAGAATGTGTTTAGAGGTTTCTTTATGGTGTCTTTAACTAAGTGGTATGTTATTTTTGTGTTTTTTTGATTTTTTGGTTTTACCATAATTTGTAGCGTCTAATATCTTTATGCCCACTTTCAAGGGTGCCAACGCCGGTAGCTATTGTGATTAGTGGTGGTGTATTTGCAATTGCGCATCTCACTCCTGGAGAGTTTCCTCAGCTTTTTATACTTGGTAAGGTTTATTATATTACACAAATTAGAGATTGTTTTCATTTTAATGATATATATTATCGAGTAAATTGTTACAGGTGTGGCGTTGGGACTTTCATATGCTCAAACACATAATCTTCTAACACCAATAACAATTCATGCTCTCTGGAACACAGGAGTTATCCTGCTTCTCACTTTTCTCCAGGTAAATTTACTTCATTTCACTTCCTTGCCTTTTGCTAATTGCTAATTGAAAGAATTTTGGATATTATTTTAGTTTCAAGGATATGATATCAGAGAACTAATTCAAGCATCTTCGTAGAGAATTTTGACATACATTAGAGATCTTCTTTATACCATTTGAGATGTGATTTGATGTGTTGCAAGCTTTGAATGTAAAATATAAGTAGCGTACATCATGAAATTATTTCCATAACATTTTTATCCAGTGTTGTACATTAAATAGCTTTTTCTGTAGCGTCTGGAACAACCAAACATTTACATACCATCAAGAAGGAAATAATTAGAGCAAATTCCATTTTTAAGCCATAATTTATGGCTTAAAAATATTTATAGGCCAAACATTTTAGACGTATAATTTTTAGGCCGAACGTATTCAAAAGTACCGCTTTTAGGTCATTTTATTAATTCCTTATTCCGTGAAATATTTCATAAATTTTAAGAGCAATTTGAACATTTTAAATAAACTATATCTTTGTTTGGGCGAATCACAAAGTAGAATCTTGAAGTGTCTAAATTATATTTAAAATTATGCAATATTTTACAAAATTAATGAAATAGTTTTAAAATGGTAATTTTGAATATATTTGACTTAAAAAGAATATTTTTGAAATTGTACGTCTAAAAATATTTTTTAATCAGAAATAATGACCTAAAAATGAAATTGCTCAAATAATTACTACCCACGTCATACCAAAAAAATTAAAGATTTTTCTCATGCAAGCAACTATTCACCAATATAAAAGATGTATGCTCGGCGTTCTCAAGTTTGTGATAATAAATTGATATAAAATGAGGGTGATTTTTGCAAGTATACGAGTTGTTGAGAAGTAATAAATTGATAAATATAACGGGTTATTGTCTCTATAAAGACTATCAATGTACCTAAGAGTATAGTTGCAACAGTTGTAAATAAATAACACAAAAAGTAGTAATATGTATGGGTTTTGATTATAAAGCTAACATGTATACGAATCTTATGACTAAATTGGACATATGAATTTAACTAATAAGAGAGTTTAAATGGATGAAAGAGATATTTGAGTCTTACTAGTAATTTCTAATGTGAATAATTTAATGTATCCATAAAATAAAGACAAAGTTGTCTTTTCACATTAGTTGGGACTCAATGGTTCTCCCAAATCCTTCCCGGATAGATAGGAAGCTATTCAAGGGCAGTAGACACCTTTCTGAGTGACCTCAGAAACATTCAGAACTAATGGTTTAAATACTATGCCTACTTGGTTAGTCAAAACCTCTCATTTCACTAACGCACACCAATTGTCTATATGCTATATCCTAATCCGACTCCTCTCTCGGGCAATAACCTAATTACTAACCCTACCGATATTTGGCTAGAATATGAATACATGATAATCATAATCATCAATGGAAATAAACACCCACTTCAACTAAATATAATCCCAAATTCAAGAAAGTATTAATTAACTAACAAAAGTTCATACATAAGCAATCATCAAACAATGATGGTTTAGTTCACAATATAAAAATGAAAAACAATAAACAATAATGCAAGAATCATGTTTAAAATACAAAACAAAATAAATTTACTCTAAAGATCGATGACAAACGGAGCTTAGATGATGAAGAATGATTGATTTTTACAGAAAACCCCTTCTCCTTCATCTACCTGCTCTCCAGACGTGTAAAATGATATATGATGAAAGCGTCTCGATTATGAGCTACTGAAATGATTATATACTAGGCTAAAAATACTTTGCGACCTAATGGGCTAACTTAGATGGGTTAAAATAGCTAACCTGTTTTTTGCTAGTGTTGGACAGGTTTGAGTCACTGTGGAAGCAAGTGACATAATTTTTTTATTTCAACTTTGAACTTAATTTCGTCACTTCTCACGCGTCACTAACTTCAAGCTCCATCCAAATAAAAAGGTAACTTGTCCAAAACTCTGACTAATAATTTTTGGTGACTGAATCAAGTGACGTCAATAATTTATCGTGACCACTCTAACTTCTCCAAAGTGACTTTTAACTTTTTCTATACCTTTTTTTGGGTTTGTACTTTACTTCTTGACTTCTACTCATCATATTGGCATCTTATGTTAACAGTGTACCAAAAACTACACACTTAACATACAATTAGGGCAAAAAATCTTTATAAATAATAAGATGTCCAAAATAAGATGTAAAGTAAGATATGTCGAATATTGAAGAATAATCCTTCACTTAGATCATATAATCACCCAAAAAAGATGTCTCGTGAATAGATTAATCTACAACAAAATAGGAGATATCAAGACACCCAACACAAAGATTTGTCGTCCCGACAAAGTAAAAGAATAAAAATCAATAAGGCCTAAGTCCATCTAATTAAATAAGATGGAGAAATAGAAAAATAATGAATGATACGAAGAACTTCCTAAAAAGTCTCATGTAGTAATATTTACAAACTAAATCATATAAACACTTATCATACAAACAATCAACACGGTTTAAGTTCAAGATTAGATTAGACTGCAATGCACGAAGGATAGATTTATCTTTTAGTTTGATATGGAGGCTATAAAGTGTTCGTCGATCCAAACATAGTCTCTGATGGTCCATCTAACTACTCTCTATTTGTTAAATCTCTTCTAGACCACATAGTCAAGAATTATAAGATCTTTGAGGTTATAATATCGGCTTAGGGATGGTATGATCGTATATTTGGATAATGTAGAGTGAGCTTTTGGCTCTCTCTTCACTAGCCATCAACGATTCACCCTAGAGTTTGAGTTACTCTCAAATATGTTCTCACTCAACAAAGAATTTTGATGCACTTACTTCGCACCCCCCAACTATAAATCATGATGATCACATAAGAATTTCTACTTTGCTGGTTTGTTTTCATTCACCTTTTTTTCTTCATCTTAACATATTTCTTTTCTTTTCAATATTGTTTTCTTTTTCTTTTACCACAACAAAGAGTTACAATAAGAACAATGGATCATCAACAAAAGCACATAATGATAAGCTCAAAAACCCAATCCCAAATGATGTTTCTTATAAATCGAACCCACCACCTGATGTCTCCCGATTTGTTCTAATTATTAGCCCCTTGGAGACATCCTTTTAGGTGAATAAATGACTTGTTTGATAGAATTTTAAGCTTAATTGATCATATTGCACTTCCTCCCCTTGGAAATTAACTATTTGCAGAATCTGAGCTTTTGTGCGTAAATTTGACTATTTTTAATGCAAAGTTAATTGGTTCTTGAATCTCATGAAAGAACAATCCAAGGAGAAGAAGTGAGAATAAAGTATTAGTGTATTTTAGAGTGTTAGGAAATGATTTTGAGTCGAGCTTCTATTTTTAGAGTACACTTTCCTATATCAATTTCTTGATTTCTTGATTTATTCTTTTTAAGCATATGCGGTTTAATTATTTATTTAATGTGAAGCTTTAAAAAGATAAATGGTAATTACTTAGAGACCAAGTCAAGATAAATATGAAAGGAAAGAAGATTTACATGGAAATTAGAAGATTTGGTAAAGATTTATTCAAAGGAGGAAAAGATAAAGCTGCCTTTTGAAATCTGAAAATCCAGCCACGTTTTAGAGATTAAATCATAATAAAAGATTGGCTAGGATTCTGGACGAGTGGTTTGCACCAATAGAAAGCTCTTTCCAAGACAAGCAGTTTCATATATTGGAACTTCTCAAACGGATAAGTATTGAAAAAGATATGACCAAATCAAATCAGCAGAATCTTATCTTTTAGAGCTACGAATTTGAGAGTCTTTGACTTGTCTTCCACTCCAAGCAAAATTCTACTAGGGTCTTCCAACACCTATAAATACACCCCTTAACCTCCTACTTTCACACACTTCAGAGAATTACACAAGAGGTTTAAGGTTTTCAAGTCAGAGCAAGGAGGCAAGGAGAAGCTAGTGCTGGAGGAGTCCTGTTCTTCCATCATCAGTCATCTTAACCTTTAGGTTCTTTATTTTCTTTCTGTAATTCGAAACTATGAGTTCATTTAATTTAATTTTAGTTTTCCATTCTGTTATGAACTAATTTCTTTAGTGCTTGAGAATCGCTATATGGGTTGAACTTAATTCTGTTTAATTTATGTTTTCTGAATTTGGGATTTAATAGTTTAAGTTAGACTAGGTATTTTGTGTTGACTATTATTTTGTTTTAATTACTAATTTTGAAGTCATGAATCAAACTTAGCTCATAGTAATTAGGCTATTCCATATAGTGGCGTATGGATCACCTTGACGGGGGGTTTAATTACAGACTTAGATAATAGACGCATAGTATCTGTTATTGACCTTGACAGGCTTAACTAACCATGCAGCCAATGAGGTAAATTATTATTCATCTGAAAGTAGCTTATATTCACCCTGACGGGGTTTGTAATACCGTAGGATAGCTCTTAGGTCCACCCTGACGGGGGCTAGGAGATATTAGAGTCCCGACTAGCATAATGATACCAGTTTAGCCCTTAAACAGAAGCATGAATTAGATAGATTAGGTGAAACCCTTGCGAGGATCAAGTACTCTTTCTCATCTGAAGTTTCAAATCTCTTTTATTTGTTTTCTTTTAAATTCCGTAATTTATTTTACTGCATCTTAATTTATAAAAACAAAACAAAAATCTTTATTTCATTTTTCTGTTAAGCAATTATTCTTACTTTTCGATTTATACCTGAGTTGTGCCTAATCCGTCCCTGCGAACGAACTCGATTTATCGAATATTACTTGGACAACCATACACTTGCGGTGATTGTGGTTCCTTTACTTTCGCATTAATTTAATAACACACCAGGACCCACCACCACCCCAACTCAAGCTCTATAGAAGAGTGTCTTAGCATCACGATTTGAGTGGGGTCATATGGAAAAGTCCTATAATATAAGGGCTATGGCATATACAGTGGCTAATGAAAGGCTTAAGAAAGGCTAGAAGGGGTTGAGACAGATAAAATATCATAGATTGTCAACAATCTAAAATGAAACAAAGGCTTTTCAAAGAACCGCCTTAATCACTTTCTAAATTATGACACCTCTAGCACATTCGTTAAATAGTTTATCAAGTAGCTTAGAACTCACATTCTACACACTACTCAAGGTGTTTTTCAATTTCATCTAATAAGCATACAATATCACTAGTTCATAAACACACTACTTACTATTATTGACTCGTTAAAATTATGCTTAATAGGTACATTCAATACATTCGACACCTATTCCTATACTAATTTTTTATTTTTTATAGAAATTAAACACATAAAATAGGAATGAGGACAACAACGAATCCTCACTCCTAACTCAAAACCAAGTCATTTCCCCACGACTCAAAACGGTATCGATAAAATTTAGAAACAAAAATAATTTACAAGTAGAGAAATGGTAGGTAAAAGAAAAAACATACTCTCGAGGCTATTTCCTCGCGTCATCAACACACAAGTTAGGGTTTGTATATCCTTTGCGGTATTACGCGTAATTTGCTCCAAAAGTGTCATGATGTGCACTTGATGTGTGCGCATCGCCGGCCAAGAAAGTTTGAGTTGCTCTACTCGACAAGTCACTCACTTACCCTTTATTGCCAATAAAGATCCTCTCCTCTCAATTTTGCTCCTCTCAGAATTGTCTTGATCCACACATTAATGATATTGGTACCCGGTTTAGACATAAATTTCTCCTTCTCATCTAGTTTCACATTTGCCTTCATCAATAGGCTTGTTGGTGTGGCCTAAGGTGTGATAAAAAGATGATATAATTTAGATGCAAATAAACACCCTAAACTAACACGGTACTGCAAGTATTACAGGACGTATGCAAGTTTTAATGATAAGAAGATTCGTTCCTCAGAGACAGACGAAAGTTAGAGAGAACTTATGCAAATTATCAAGTGCAAATATAAGGATAGAAAGATAATACGCAAGAGAAAGAAAGAAAAATAGATTTTTATTTTGTTTTTAAATAAATAAAACTAAACTAATAAATTAAAAGGCAGAAAATTAAATAACAGAAAAGAAAATAAGATAGTATGAACGTTTAGCTTGAGTAAATAGCATGTAATCCCCACTAGTTTTGCCGTTCTGAACATGTAAGGGTGAATTATGTAGTATTTCAATAATCGGTTCCAATTACGCTAGGTAGTTTTAAATAAGATTTACCTGTGTCAATAAGGCTTCCTAAGCAAACTGTTCCTGTAATTGTTAAATAGTCACATGTACTAAACCATGGTGATTATCTAGTTAGGTTGATTTGTCAGATCTAAACCGAATACTAGACGTTATGTGCTAAACATGTAATTAAACACCGTTGTCAATGGTGACCTAATTACTAGACGGTAATTCTATATGGCCTAGGTTCCACAAGAACACATAAACTAAATCCAAACACATAAACATAGAATAAAAACAATAATTCAATTTAAAACATAGAATTACCAAATTAGATAGATGTCAATCAAAACTAGGGTTCATACATATATGCTAAAACTCAAACTAATAAGAAGTAATTCATTCAAAGAAGAGAAGAGAAAAGAATTACAGAATAAGAGGTTGAAGGAGACATCTTTGATGCACAGCTCCTTCCAGACTTCTCCTCTTGTGTCGCAGCTTCCTATTGGCCTTAAGGTCTGGCCAAGGATGATTTAAGAGTGTTAAGAGGCTGTATTTATAGTGTATAGGTTGATCTAATTTGTTTCTTGAAGGAGAGGTTAAGTAATGGACTTCAAGCCCAACTCAAATTCGTATGGAAATAAAGATAATTAGTGCTGAACTGTTTTGAGCATATCTTCTTCGTTATTGGTCGGTTCTTGCTCCACAATATACCAAAAGAATCCTCACAGAATTATCTACGTCCCTATGAAAGGAATCTTCCAAAATCGGCTTGCTTTTGGAGTTATCACCACTTCTTTAGGCGTAGCTGCAGAAATTCAGATTTAAGGCAGCTTTTCCTTTTCCTAATTGAACTCTGTTTCCTTCTATCTCCAATTTCCATGTTTATATTCTTTCCTTTAGCTCTTTGGACCAACTTGGACTCTAATTAATTACCATATATCTCTAAAGCTTCACACTAAATAAATAATTAAACCCAATATGCTCTAAAAATAATAAATAATCAATTCAAGACCCAAAATAGGAAAGTGCCTTAAATTAAGCTCAAATCGACCTATAAACTAATAAATACGCCTAAAATGATGTCTCGAAAATAGATTTTATTATCACAAATGAGGAGACATCAAGACCCCCAACTCAAAGTTGTATCGTCCCGATACAATAAAAGTAAAGAACAGAAGGGTAGTCAAATAAACAAGAAGAAAAAGTCGGAGGAGAATAAGAACAGAACGTAATGAATGATCCTAGAGCATAGTATCTAAAAAGTCTCATGTAGTAATGTTCAAGAAATAATGCACAAATACGCTCAATATACATGTAATCAACAATCCATAAATTCAAATCCAGATTAAATTCGCAATGCCAGAAGGAGAGGATGATAACTTAGTTCAGGTTACTGGCTATAGGTTGTTCATAGGTCCTCATATAGAATCCAATGGTCCACTCCTATTACCTAATAGCTCAATTGTTTCTCCACCAAGTAGTTAGAAATCCTAAGGTCTTTGGCTATAACGTGGCTTAAGGACGGGTGTGGTATATTTGGATAATGAAAAGTGAGCTTTTGGCTCTCTCCTCACTAGCCATCAACGAATCGCCCTAGAGCTTGAGTTTCCACTCGAAGATGTTCTCACTCAACCCAATTTTTGATGCTTTTGATGTGCTTCCCCAATAATCCCATTTAAAACCTTTAGTGATGATTTACAAATTCCACATTGCCGGTCCGAATATATATTCTTTTCATATCAATTTTTTCTTTTGTATAGCTATGACTCTCTTTTTAATGTTGAGATATCACGCTCGTTTTCTCATATATATATATATATATATATATATATATATATATATATATATATATATATATATTCTTTTTATGCCCTTGTTGGCAATTTTAGCTCGTAGCTTCTTTTCCATTCACTATTGCCCCGACAAAGGGTTACAATAATAACAATTTCATCACAATATAACTTCCAAAATGATGAAATCCCACCACCCCAAACT
Source organism: Nemophila menziesii (assembly GCA_029959085.1). Taxonomy (NCBI): domain Eukaryota; kingdom Viridiplantae; phylum Streptophyta; class Magnoliopsida; order Boraginales; family Hydrophyllaceae; genus Nemophila; species Nemophila menziesii. The sequence goes on from JARWIR010000044.1 coordinate 3,491,347, forward strand.
CAAGCTCTAAAACGAGTTGTCTCAGGTTTTGCGATTCGAGTGCGGGTCATATAGATAAGTCCTACAAACTAAGGGTATGGATTATAATGTGGCTCAATAAAAAGGCTTTAGAAAGGTTCAGAGGGGCTAAGACGGATAAATAATAACAAATATCAAATAAAAGGGTGAGAAGGTATAAAAAGCTTCAAGTTGTTTTATCATGAAAGAACTGCCTTATTCATTTTTCTAACTACCGGATTTCGTTACGTTTTCATTATTAGTTCATAGATAAGCGGGTTTTCAACTAATTTCAAACCTCACGTTCTACACACCAAATAACTCTCCCTAAGTTTCAACATAACTTCATAGCATTACTCATTAACTTTCCTATCCTTTATTTCCTGTTTTCATACATGCATCCTAAACAATTTTGTTGCATCTTTCAAGAACATACTACTTACTATCATTGCCCTAATAAAATCATGCTCAAATAGGTACATTCAACATATTCTATGCCTAATTCAACCCAAAAAAATTTAAATTTTATGTAAAAACAACAAAGGAAGATGAGGACAACGAATCCCCACCCCCAACTCAAAAATGAGCCGTGTCCCCACGACTCGAAAAAGACTAAAGAAAAATAAAATTTAAAATTAACATATATATTGCACATAAAGAAATGGTAGGGAAGAAAGAAAACATACTCTTCAAGGCTATTACCTCGCCTGATCGACGTCCCAAGATAGGATTTTGCTGGATTTTTCTTTGATTGCTCACAGAGTGTTATGATGTACTCCTTTCTCCTTTTGAAAGTTGCGTAATTACTCTCAAAACTTTCATGATCCAAGCATTGTCAATATTGTTACTCATCTTAAACTCACGTGTTTCTTCTTCACCCAACTTCTTATTAACTTTCCGATCAAGACACATGATCATAATAGGATATTGCATAACGACATGGGAGAGACCGAAAATCGTATCACCTCCTCATAGATCAGTTGTGTCACATCCTCTTCTTCTCCTCACAAAATACAATTCAACAAAAAGAACGTTTTTTAGAACGTCTTACCATTAATGTAGACCAACCCAATTTTTCACCAATCTCCAAGAATCTCTTGTATTCTCCGTTATCCTCTTCTTCAAATACTTTCTCATAAGAAAAAGGTAGGTCCTTTAATTATTTCTTCGGAGAAGCTATCAGGGCCCTTGAAGCTTTCTCTTTTTCTTCGGGTGTAGGGGCTTCGCTCTGTAGAGGTTTTGTTGTTTTCTTAACTAAAGTTAGAACCTTTTTCGGCCCATTGAATCAACACATCATGCTAACCTCTCTTCTCTTGACTTGTTTTACCCTTTGAATTGGAACTTAGGACTTTTCTCACTTGATTTCTTCTCAATTAATCCAATACCTTGCTTTTCTTCATCTTCCTTACAGTAAATAATGTTCATGTTCTCTTAATCATCTCAATTGACCCCCAAGTCAAAGCTTTAACAACTCTTGAAATTTGAAACTCTTGGTTATTGGTTGTACAAGCTTAATTTGGGTTAGGAAAGGTGATTTGATGATGATTCTCTATGTGGGTAAGATGGATTCTTCATGGATTGGTATGGATTTAAGAAATTGTAGGATGCATTTTGAAATTTAAGCTTTTGATTCTTGGATTCAAGGTGTTTTGGTATAATTTGGGTGGTTGAATCTTCTTTGTAATGATGTGGAGAAAGGATTTGATGTGTTTTTATGGTGATTGGGTAGTGTTTTGATGATTGGGGAACGTTTGTATGAGCTTTAATGGAGTTGGGAGTGTTTTGGAGAAGAAAGAGAGGCTTGAGGTTTAGTAAATTCGGAATAATAAGCATTAACCCTCTTTTATAAGCTCCAATCCGCACTTTTTCTTCTCTCTAGTCAGCGCGCTGCGGTATACCGCGCATATGGTCCGGTATACCGCACCTATCAGCGTTCCAAAAATTTTCGCCTCGTAAAAAATCACGCGTTACCTACCCGTGGCATGGGTTTTTGTGCTCTGCGGTACACCGTGTAGGGGTCCGGTATATCGCATCCATCGCTATGGTTTTTTTCGCCTCGGTATAAAACCCGAGCTCCATACCCGTGGTACGGGGTTTTGTCCTCTGCGGTATACCGCACCTATGGTCAGAATTTTCCAAATTTTTTTGTTTCTCCTTCCCTAACTCGATTTCTCCAATTCCTAAGCATCAAAAAACACTAATACCTTTCTCAAATATGCAATATCAACTAAATTTAACTAAGCTAACCATAAATTAAAAACTAGAAACGTAAAAATATAAAAGAAATTACGGGTTGTCTCCCGTATAGCACTTTTGTTTAACGTCTTTTAAAGTTAGACGTTTTACCTCGATTAAGAATGACGAAATTTCCACCCTTTGCCTCTAATTCCCACGAACTTTTCAACTCGATTCTTCATAATCATGGATGGTGCCATCCAAGATTTCGTGGGAAGGGGTGTTTCTGGTGGTAATTCGATAGTATTACACTCCTCTGGTGATCCACTCATATCCTCAGTTTCGAATCTTCGTTTGTTAGAAAGAATGTCTTTCATGAATTTTAGATATTTCGGCATTCTCTTGAGAGCTTCTACAAACGGTATTTTAATCTCTAACTTGCTCACCATGTCAACGAACTTCTTGAATTCCAGGTCATTGTCCTTTTTTCTGACATGTGAAGGGTATGGTGGTGGAGGACATGTGTTGGTTACCACTGGGCTCTCTTTCTCTTCTGGTGTCTTCTCTGGGACACTTTTTGGTTCAACTACCTCTTCGACTGTATCTTCTGTTGTTTCTTCTCCCCCCTTTTCTGGAATAGGGACTGGTTCTGGTTCTGGTCTTGGTGGAGGTAGTTGTTTTCCACTTCTTAATTCAACTGCATGACAAACATTGTTTTCTGGAGCACTAGTATCACTTCGGAGTTGCCCTTTTGCAAAGATTTGAAGTTTATTCACCATTTGTGACACTGTATGCTCAATCTTCTTAAGTGCATTGGATGAGTTTTGGAATCTTTGCTGGCTAATCTCCATATCTTCAATTAGGTTCATTATCTTAGCCATGATTGAATTCAAACTCGAAGGTTATTCTTGTACGGTTTGCTGCATTGAATAAGAAAGTGGTTCTTGATAAGCTTCATTATAAATCGGTGCTTCTTGATAGATAGGTTGTGGGGGATAATAACATTGTGGTCGTGGTTGATAATAAGTCTGTTGATTTCCGACCCAATTGTAATTCTGTGGGGGCTGATAATCAGCGTAATTTCCTTGAGATTGATAATAACCATCATAATAATGGTTTCTTTGATAAGGTATGAAGGGAATTGAAGCTGGATTATTCATGCAATTCTCCCGCGAATGATTTCTTGCTCCACAACTAGGACATGAAGGTGTGGTATGTACTAGATTTCCCCGAGCTAATTGTTCGCGTACTTCAGCGTAAAGCTGGTTTATCTCATCCATTTTTGCAGGATCTAGTAATACGAAACTTCCTTCTCCTAATAAATCTGCTCTCGCCTAAAAAAATTCTGTAAAACAAAAACTAAGAAGAAAAGCGTAAAATAGAACTAACTAGAATATAAGCACAAGATAATTGCACAAGGACTAACGATGTAGTCCCCGGCAGCGGCGCCAAAAACTTGGTGTGGCCTAAGGTGTGATAAAAAGATGATATAATTTAGATGCAAATAAACACCCTAAGCTAACACGGTAGTGCAAGTATTACAGGACGTATGAAAGTTTTAATGATAAGAAGATTCGTTCCTCAAAGACTGACGAAAGTTAGAGAGAACTTATGCAAATTATCAAGTGCAAATATGAAAGATAGAAAGATAATACGCAAGAGAAAGAAAGAAAAATAGATTTTTATTTTGTTTTTATATAAAGAAAACTAAACTAATAAATGAAAAGACAGAAAATTAAATAACAGAAAAGAAAAGAAGATAGTATGAACGTTTAGCTTGAGTAAATAACATGTAATCCCCACTAGTTTTGTCGTTCTAAACATGTAAGAGTGAATTATCTAGTATTTCAATAATCGGTTCCAATTCCGCTAGGTAGTTTTAAATAAGATTTACCTGTGTCAATAAGGCTTCCATTGATTTTACTTGTTGTAATTCTCTTGCGGAAATTAACTCTAATGGGTGTTTTTTTACATGGTCTAACAGGATGGTAGGTGTAAAGAATGTCAAGACAAGAATCGATAGGGGTCTTGCTACTTACGAATGGATGGAACGCTTCCCAAGATCACTTATACACATACCACCAGCTATAGGGTCGGACCACTCTCCTTTAATCCTTTATTTCGATTTTAATCAAAAAATAAAGGAAAAACAATTTAAATTTGAAACTAGATGGCTAGACGATGAGAATTGCAAAAACATAATTGAAGAAAGTTGGCCTATCCCTAATTACAATAGCCCTATACCAAAATTCATTAAGAAAAGGGAATTCACAAAAAAAGAACTTAGTTCTTGGAGTAGGAAAAACTTTAAAAATCACGAAATTACCATTAAAAAACTTCAAGATAAGCTGATTAAGCTTAATAACATTATAGACAAAGATACTACTGACGAGGAAGTCACTATCAAAGAAAAAATAAAAAAAGAGTACGAGAGAGAAGAGAAATACTGGTGTGATAGAGCTAGACTTAATTGGCTCACTTACGGTGACAAGAATACAAAATACTTTCATTTAGCTACCATTAAAAGAAGGAAACTTAACAGAATAAATAGAATTAAAGACTTGGAAGGCAGTTGGACAGATGATCCTGAGAATATTAAAGAGAACTTCCAAGAATTTTATAAAAATCTCTTTGAAGAAAAAGTGTGTGAAGAAGAAGCAATGAATAAAGCAGTAGAATATATTTCACCACGTATCACGGAGGATATGAATAAAGAGTTAACAAAAAAACCAAATATTGAAGAAATAGAGAGAGCTGTTAAGGAATTGTCGGCAGCAAAAGCACCAGGACCGGATGGGTTAAATGGTAAGTTTTACAAAGAATTCTGGGAAATTATTAAAAACGATGTGACACAGGTTGTTATGGATTTTTTTGAAAACAATCGATCTGTGGAAACTATCAACGATACACTTATTACACTGATCCCAAAAGGGAATATACAAGAGAATCTAGGAGACTTTAGACCTATTTCTTGTGTCAACTTTATTTACAAAATCATTACAAAGATTCTCTCCAACCGACTAAGGGAAATCATGGACAAAATTATTTCACCCACGCAATCAGCTTTCATCAAAGGTAGGGCCATACAGGACAACATACTTATTGCCCAAGAAATCTCTTTTTTTATGAGCAGGAAGAGGAAAGACAAGAAAAATTTGGCAGCAATCAAAATAGATATGGCTAAAGCTTATGATCAGGTAAGATGGCTTTTCTTATTTAAAGTTTTGAGTAAATTAGGGTTTTGTAGCAGATGGATAGATTGGATAAAGAATTGCATTACTTCAGTGTCCTTCAATATCAACATCAATGGTGAAAGACTAGAAAATTTTAAACCAGGAAGAGGACTCAGGCAAGGGGATCCTCTTTCCCCTTTCCTTTTCTCTATTATGACTGAATCTCTAATTAGTATCGTGGATCATTTTGTCAACAATAAACTCTTTAATGGTATAAGAATTAATAGAAACTGCCCTATTATCTCTCATCTTTTATTTGCAGATGACTCCCTTTTCTTTTTAGACTTAGATAATTCTAATATTGATTCTTTTAAAGAATGTCTAGATATATACTGCGAAGGATCTGGACAGGCTATTAACTTTAATAAATCGGCAATCAATTTTAGTAAGGAATCAACAGAAGAGATCAAAAATTCGGTAACGGAAAAAATGGGCATTAAAGAAACGGGAGACTTGGGACATTATTTGGGTGTTCCATTATGTCATAAAAGATCAAAGGTAGATTATCTTGAGTGGATAGCAAATAAGGTGTTTAAAAATACAGAAGGTTGGAAGGCTAAACTCCTATCGGAAGGGGGTAAAGAAGTGCTCATCAAAGCAATCCTTCAAGCTATTCCGAATTACTATATGTCTATTTTTTCTTTTCCCACTAATTTTTGTAATAAACTTATCTCAGCTATCTCTAATTTCTGGTGGAATTCAGGCGAAAGGAACAAGATACATTGGGTGGCATGGGAAAAAATAACGGTGAATAAAATCATAGGGGGACTCGGCTTTAAAGATTTCAAAAAGATGAACACAGTTCTCCTAGCCGCCCAAGCTTGGAGAATTATGCATAGTCCAAACAACTTAGCAGCTAGACTCCTCAAAGGTATTTACTTTAATAAATCTAGTTTTTTATCGTGTAAAGTTAAACAGAGCAGAACTTGGAGTTGGGCGAGTTTAATGGAAGGTAGAGACTTTATTAAAAAATACGGTATCAAAAAAATAGGTAACGGGAAAGACACAGATATATGGAATGAAAAATGGTTAGATACAGAATGGAAATTAGAGAGACCAAAGGGATCGAACATCACAAAAGTTAATGAACTCATGAAGGAAGGAGAAGAGGAATGGAACCTCGAAATTTTAGATAACCTTTTCCACGAACCTATAATAAACTTGATAAAGAAAACAAAGATCAAAGAATTTGATACTAAAGATAGATTCATATGGCCTTATTCAAAAAATGGTAATTACGATACAAAATCAGGATATAAACTAATTATAGAGGAATACAACAAGAACAAGGCGACTACTACCAAAACAAGGGTTATGAGAGAAACAAAAATATGGAAAAAAATATGGAAATCAAATATCCCAAAAAAAATTAGATTATTTATGTGGAGAGTGGTTAATAATGCTTTACCTACTAGAGTTAATCTTTCCAAAAGGAAATGCGCAGATGGTAAAAACTGTCTATGGTGTAACCAAGATAAAGAAGACGTGGAACATCTACTCCTTCAGTGTAATATGTGCAAAGATATCTGGGCAGGATCGTTCTTACAAATCAAAATTCAAGATAAACTGGATGATAATATAGAAGACTGGTTTCTAAAAACGGTAAAATCTTTCAAAAAAGGAGGATGGGACGAGAAAGTGGTTCGGGACTTTATAATGATCAATCTGTGGAACATCTGGAAAGCAAAAATGAAAGGCCTTCACGAAGGAACTGCAGCGAATGGAACAGTAATAAACAAAACATCGACAAAACTCATGCAAGAAATTCACGGCATTAACTGGGTTAAAGATGGTTATAAGGGCTTCAATAACTCAATAGAACAAAATGAAACAAGAGACACGGATTACGAGGACGAAATCAACATATATTGCGACGCATCTTTTTCAAACAAGTGGGAACCAACAGGAATAGCAATAGTATGGGAACAAAGAGAGAACAACGAAAAATCAAAAATAAGTAAAACTATCGACTGCAACACAGTAGTAGAAGGAGAAGCAACAGCGGTTTTGGAAGCTACAAAAATAGCAAGAAGATATCACGAGAAAAAAGTCACCATCCACTCAGATAACCTTGAAGTGATTCAAGGTATAAAGCAGGTGTCAGCAGCACGTTGGAACATCCAACCCGTTCTTCGAAAAATTATTTGCACAACTGAGGAGCTCGGACAGATTACCTTCAAACACATCAACAGGAAGCTCAACAGGAATGCGGATAAATTAGCGAAGGAAGCTAGGCACGCAGCAACTTTTGTTAATCGGAATACGCTTAGTATCTCCGATCTCTCAGCGGCCTTTAGTAAATTAGGAATAGGGTAATTTCGTTGTTTTCTTTTTGGGGTGCCTTTGCACCCTCTCGATGTCCAAAAAAAATAAAAATAAAATAAGGCTTCCTAAGCAAACTGTTCCTGTAATTGGTAAATAGTCACATGTACTAAACCATGGTGATTATCTAGTTAGGTTGAATTGTCAGATCTAAACCGAATACTAGACGTTATGTGCTAAACATGTAATTAAACACCGTTGTCAATGGTGACCTAATTACTAGATGGTAATTCTATATGGCCTAGGTTCCACAAGAACACAGAATATAAATCCAAACACATAAACATAGAATAAAAACAATAATTCAATTTAAAACTGATGTCTCCTCATTTGTGATAGATTTATGTTAAGATGAGACATCATTTTTAGTGATTTAGAAGTCATAAATGTCGATTTTCTTGACAAATAGTGCACTTTCCTATTTTGAGTCTTGATTTAGTAAAATAATTTTGTTAGAGCATATTGGATTTAATTGTTTATTTAGTGTGTAGCTTTAAAGATAATTATGGAGATTAATTAGAGTCCAAGTCAAAGACTACAACATATGGAAAGAGATTAGCATGGTAATTGGAGATAAGGAAACAAAAGCTAAAAATATGGAAAAGGAAAAGCTGCCTAAATCTGAGATTATGCAGCACACGCCTAAAAAAGTGGTGATTACTCCTACGAGGAAGCCGATTTTGGTAATTTCCTTTCATAGGAACGTAGATAATTCTGTGAGGATTCTTTTGGTATATTATGGAGCAAAAACCGACCAATAACGAAGAAGATATGCTCAAAACGGTCCAGCAGTGTTTATCTTTATTTCCATACGAATTTGAGTTGGGCTAGGAGTCCAATACTTTATCTCTTCCTCAAGAAAACGAATTAGGTCTTCTAAAGACCTATAAATACACCGTTATATCACTTTTAAAAGTACCCTAGCAATCCTTGCCTCATAGTAATTAGTTCTTAAGGTTTTATTCTTCCAGTTTATTGTAGAGAGTAAGATGATGTCTTTTGTAATTTCTTTTAGTTTATTTCCATCAGGTATGAACTAAACTCCCCATAGCTTGGGTTTTGCATCATGTATAATCTATGAATTCTAATTCTTCTATCTAAGTTTCTTTGGGAATTACATGTTTAAATTGATATTAGCTGCTTACTCTTATATTTGTTTATGTGTTTTGATTTAATAACTGTTTTCCTTGCGGTGCGCAACGTTTAGGATTACCTTAATAGTAGTTAGATGATCGCCTTAGTTGGGTGTTTAACTATTGAACCACCACATAACGTCTAGTGTCGATATTATCTGACAAAACATGATTCTAACTAGATAGTCATTAGGGTTTGTTTTAACCACCATATCACCAATTGATTGAAGTGTTTGCTTAGGGCCTTGGTAGCGCTTGATAACCCTATTTGAAACCACGTCTTGGTTGTGCCGTAGCCCCCTTAGTTGCTCTCAAGGTCTAAAGTATGGGAATTTAGAATCCTGACTAAGTATACAAGAGCTAATATTCTCCCTTATAGACTAGATCTAATAGATAGAATTAGAAGCATTAGTGCATACTAGCAAAACCTAAGTTATATCTCTCATCTCATATTCTTAATATTTTATTTTACTGTCTTTATTTTCCTAGTTTTAATTAGTATTTTCGAATTCTTTTCCCTTTAATTTTCTGTCTTTTAATTATTTACTTTTACTCGTTATTGCTACCCATCCGTATAACACACTTAAGTCCCTGAGAACGAACTCAACTTATACACTAAAACTTGCATACGTTCTGTAATACTTGCAGTACTGTGCCTGTCTAGGGTGAGAGTGCGTAGTTTTCTAGACTTTATTTTATCATATTTTTATCATACCCTAGGCGACACCAAAAACATAGAATTCCCAAATTAGATAGATGTCAATCAAAACTAGGGTTCATACATATATGCTAAAACTCAAACTAATAAGAATTAATTCATACAAAGAAGAGAAGAGAAAAGAATTACAGAATAAGAGGTTGAAGGAGACATCTTTGATGCACAGCTCCTTCCAGACTTCTCCTCTTGTGTTGCAGCTTTCTCTTGGCCTTAAGGTCTGGCCAAGGATGATTTAAGAGTGTTAAGAGGCTGTATTTATAGTGTATAGGTTGACCTAATTCGTTTCTTGAAGGAGAGGTTAAGTAATGGACTCCAAGCCCAACTCAAATTCGTATGGAAATAAAGATAATTACTGCGGAACTGTTTTGAGCATATCTTCTTCGTTATTGGTCGGTTTTTGCTCCACAATATACCAAAAGAATCCTCACAGAATTATCTACGTCCCTATGAAAGGAATCTTCCAAAATCGGCTTGCTTTTGGAGTTATCACCACTTCTTTAGGCGTAGCTGCAGAAATTCAGATTTAAGGCAGCTTTTCCTTTTCCTAATTGAACTCTGTTTCCTTCTATCTCCAATTTCCATGTTTATCTTCTTTCCTTTAGCTCTTTGAACCAACTTGGACTCTAATTAATTACCATATATCTCTAAAGCTTCACACTAAATAAATAATTACACCCAATATGCTCTAAAAATAATAAATAATCAATTCAAGACCCAAAATAGGAAAGTGCACTAAATTAAGCTCAAATCGACCTATAAACTAATAAATACGCCTAAAATGATGTCTCGGAAATAGATTTTATTATCACAAATGAGGAGACATCACTTGTGATCGTTGAGGGGAATTACAAATTGAATATATTATGTGGCTCGGTTGTGAATCGCATTACCCTATCAAATATCAATTTCTCTACATCTACTTCCTTCTCTCTTAAAACATAATTTAAAAAGACGACATATTTCTTACTTACCACCGTGGTTTAAAAGTTCCCAAAAGATAATGATGTGAGGAAGTGGTGCCATACTCTCACATCGGGTTAAAGGTATTTGTAAGGACAAGATGTCGTCAACGCTCATTCATGTTCTAACACTAACTCCTTACTCAAGACATACTCATGTAGTTTCTCCCAATCTAAAGTCTCGATTTGCTCTACCGCTTCTTGATTTTTCATGGTCCCACCAATTTTTAAACTCAAAGTGGTTCTGAAACTCTTCAACCGTTAAGGGGACTAACTTGTCTCTAACGGGAACTCTACCTTCACCATCTCGGCTAAAGAGCCCAAGATAGAATTCATAAACTAGCTCAATACACAATCTTGAACGCTTCATCAAGAATGTGGTATGTCCTAATATCTCACTCTCTCGAGGAGTCTCTTGTATTCATCTTCTCCAAATCCTTCATGAATTTTCTCTTGTGTTAAAGTGCTAATCCGGACATGATTCATTTTGAGATAACTAATAGGGCCCTAGAAGCTTCTCCGCATATCTAAAGTATAGGAATTCCTACTTGGAGAGGATGTGGTGTCTTCTCTTTTGAAATCACAATCGTTTTATCTTGAGCACTTGAATCCACCACAATCGGTTTCTCTTTAATAGGTTATCTCGAATTAACCTTTCTATTCTTTGCCGAACTCACACAAATCTCACTTGATTTCCTCTTTCCTTCACCCAATTCTTTGTTTTGATTATCCTTCATCTCCCTTAAACTATTTAATGTCTATGTTCTCTTCGTCATCTCCTTTGACCTGCAACTCACAATTGCACCAATCTAGGAATTACCCCTTTATACAGGTGGATAAGGTTTATTTGGGTTGGGAAAGGTGTAAGGATGATGTTTCTCTGTGTGAGTCTGTGATGTATCATCTTTTGTGCTAGATTAATCTACTCACGAGACATCTTTTTAAGGGTTTTTGGGACCTAAGTGAGGGATTTTCCCCTAATATTTTCCATATTTCACTTTTCTACATTCTTTTGGATAATAATTCATTTATACTATTTTGTGCTTTAATTGTGTGTTAAATGTGTATATTTTAGTTACATGATTAACACAAGGGTCCAATAATATGAGAAAAAATTGATAATTAAAGTTCGAACCAAATCCAAGGTGCAAAAGAGAACTAGAAGTCACTTTTGGGAAGCTAGAGCATTCATTGGAAAAGTACACTGTCATGTTGTTTATGTCACCACAAAATATTGGTAATAGCTATGTGCCTAATTCTTTTTGCATTGGAAAGGTATTGAAGTCAGGGTCGCGTGAAAGGTGGCTGAAGAAAATTTAGAGTTTAGACGAGAAAGTTATGGAAGTTTTACCAACGTGACTCAAACTTGAAAATTCTAGTAAAAATAGGTTGGGCCAATTTTAATTTCATTTAGTTGGGCCCATTAGGTCTAATTCGTTTTTAGATTCACCATATAAGCTTATTTGAGCTCCATAAGCCAGGAACTTAACTTTTTATCAAGTATTTTTCATCTGGAGAGAGCTTAAGCGCCTGGAGAAGAGAGGAGAAGGGTTCTACACCCACATTTCATCATTCTTTGCAATTACACAACCCATTTATCCAGTATTTTAGATTAATTCTCTTTTATTTTGTCTTTTAAACATGATTTTAGTAGTATTTTCATTGTATTTCCATTTATCTAGTATGATCTAAGCTACGTTATGCTTGATAACATTAAATTGTGTTTTGGTTATTTGGGATACATTTTTATGTATTGAATTTATATTTTCCATTGTTGATGTATTTGTGCCTATTTCCTATTTGTACCCTGATCAAGTATAGGTAGAATGAATCTTTTTGACTAACACCCGGGCGGGGGGTCGGATTGTCAAACATAACAAATCCACGCTTAGTTACCTTTATCAGACGATATTGGCACGCTAGGTAATCATTTGGGCCATGTGTTTAACCTCCTGAAAGCCGTGAGACTACTCATAAGGGTAATTAGATAGTTTTGAATTCCGATTAATGTGAACCATATTTGTTTCGGTCTTATACCATACACAAGAATTTTTTTATTTAGGTGGATTACCTGCAATAATCAAGTATTATACTCTCATACTTGATAAACTCTTTTAGTTTTTGCGTATTTGTATTCTAGTTTACTACATAATTAATTGCAAATTAGTGTTTAATTCATAAAAACCAAAATAATTACTCTTATTTATTATTGTTTTCCTAAGCAACTTAACATTATATTACAATCAAAGTGCATTCTCTGCTTCATTAGTAGTTCATGTGGATCGATAACTCTTAGTCTTATCTTATTTTTGCTTGACGACAACACGTACACTTGCGGGAAGTCATTAGTTCTGGTGGGATCACTTCAATATATTTTTATAACACTCGGAACCGCAACAGTATGATGGAATTTTGTTTGGATGAGAAGGGTTTGGAGAAGGTTTTTAAATTCTTTTGGAACTAATCTTTATTTCTAGGAGTTTTGGAGTGATTTGGGTAGGTATGTACAGTTTGAAAGATTGTAGGGATTAATTTGGATATGAAATTTTGATGATTTGATGTTGTTTTGATGTGAGGTGAAAGTTTTGTGAAGCTTTAGTAGAGTTTTGCTGCTTGGATAAGAAGGAGCCTTAGGGTTTATGCCTTGGTTATGAACAAAGCATGTTCTTCTTAGTTGCTCGTGTCGCAGTATACCGCCCATAGGGCCCAATATTACCGCTCCAAAGGAACAAGCTTCTTACTTTTTGTACCGTCTCCATACTGTCATGACGACTTGGTTTGGGAAAGGTAATCCGCCCATTGTGCGGTATACCACTCGACTTCTGTGAGCATTCTGCCTTTTGGTACCATGTTCATATTTTCGCGACATTCCTTTTTGTGGAATGGTATACCACTCATAGGGCACGGTATACCGCTCGCGGGTTGAACTCTCTAACTTTTTTCACCATCCTGGTACGGTCATAACGACTTTGTGGAGCACTGTATACTACCGCTCGACCTGCTATGAGCACGATTTTTCCAATCTCTACACCTTTAATCTCATTCTTCTACATAGCATACACATCAAAAACAGCTTATACCCTTCTCATTAACTCTAGTGCAAAAATTAAACTAATAAAGTGATTAAAAAATGGGTTGTCTCTCAAAAGCACTTTTGTTTAATGTCGTTAAAGTTTGACGTGTAACTTTAGGATCATTAATTTTTTATATAGCCTCCCAGTAGCGGGTGAGGCTATTAACATCTACCAAGCGTAATTGAAAACTCTTCTTAGCTTTCACTTCGACCACCTTGTCTGAAACAAATATAGTGACCATGAAATGGTCACCATCCAAGAACTCGTGTACTTCGACCATCTTGTCAGCCTCACCATACACCAAACCAAGTCTACCTTTGTTTTTCATCTTTTTTCAGGCTGTCTAATCGGTCCATAACTAATTTGAAATTTTTGAATTCCCACTTTGAAAACGAAACCCCCTACACCTCCAGCATTGGTGGCCTGAGTTTCAGGAGCTTGAATCCAATTACCAAGCCTAACGATATAATACCACAATCATAGCAAAAATCAAATAGCCTTTCACACTTAAAATAAACCCAAATTAGTTGTCTATGTCTTTGAACAAATTGAAGTCCAAAAAAGAGTTGTTTGTTGATAGGCCAAAGCAACCGTACTCTTATTCTTTAAATTTCTCCGGTTCAAAAAGCTCAATGGCCTCAACTTCACCGAGCTTTGCTGCTATTTTCCTAACATTACTTTCTTTGAGGAACAAAGACGAAATTCCATCTATTTGAACCCAAAATGAAGTAAAATCAAGAATTTTAGGATTCTTAATTACCTCATCCCACTGATGAACAAGAAAATGAAACCCAAAGATATAATATGGGCGATTAGCCCAAACTATATCACGATCAACAGCCAAATGTTTGGTCCTTTCTTTTCAATAAAAACTTTTCCTTTCACACCACAATGCTTGATTGCAATAGTTCATAAATAAGTGGAATTGATGACCCCTGAAACTATCATTCAAACAAAGAGCTTAGCATCTATACGCCGAATACTTTCCACTCTCGTCAGGCGAGTGGGTGAAATTGTCATCCTTTGCATCAGTGGAGTCTTCATTTGCAAAAAATTTGAAACTAGATTCCGGTAACTTTGCAATTTCTCAGCAAATCAAGAAGAATCAGTGAGTTGGTGTGAGCGTTAGAGAAGGAAAGAGAGAAAATATAGAGAGGAATGGTTGGAAAAGAGAAAACAAAAAAGAAGAGGAAGGAGAGAGAGAGCGAGAGAAGGTAAAGAAGCTATAGTAATAGGGGTGGTGCGGTGTGGAAGCGATGGTGGAAGAACTTTCCGTGCACCTCGGGGAGTGTGCCTAGGAGAGTCATCAGACTTTAACAATATGAAATATTAGGGAGGAAAATATTGATTTGAATTTAATTGAATTATGTAATTTATTTATAGATGAATATGAATTGATTGAATTTAATCTTTCTATAACTTGATCACCTATATATCGACCTAAGTAACTAAACGGTCACCCTCGCGAAGGGTTTAGGAACAAATCTAGTTCATATACATTCAGTGGGCGATAGTGATTGTGCCAGGCTTGCCTAGCCGGATAATCATATAGGGTTAATGTGTATCACTAGCTTTTGTGTAGAATAATCATACCCAAGGACTCTATAGCTTTCTAACCACCATGGCGGGAGTTACAACAAAATTAAAATCTTAGCTGAGACTTAACTCCATGTGGAGACTTAACTCTTATACTTACTTTATTATTTGTCAATGATTCGTATATTTACGGCAAGTTAGCTCTTTCTAGGTGTATTTTTGTTACGTTATTTTATCAAATCTTGGGAGACAACACTTCACTCCATATTTTTGTTTAAAAAATAAGAAATTTATATAAGTATAAAAATAGTACACCAAGAAATTACTTAGCAACAGAAATACAAATATGAGACCTTCCTCAAACCTCCACTTTATCCATAAAAAGTAGAGAGTTTAGAACCTGAGAAATTAGAAACATGTATTTGACAAACCTCATCATATTTGGCCAAGCTAATTGATGTCTCCTCATTTGTGATAATAAAATCTATTTCCGAGACATCGTTTTAGGCGTATTTATTAGTTTATAGGTCGATTTTAGCTTAATTTAGTGCACTTTCCTATTTTGAGTCTTGATTTAGTAAAATAATATTTTTAGAGCATATTGGTTTTAATTATTTATTTAGTGTGAAGCTTTAAAGATAATTATGGAGATTAATTAGAGTCCAAGTCAAAGACTACAAGATATGGAAAGTGATAAGCATGGTAATTGGAGATAAAGGAAACAAAAGCTAAAATCATGGAAAAGGAAAAGCTGCGTTAAATATGAATTTCTGCAGCTACGCCTAAATAAGTGGTGATAACTACAAAACCAAGCCGATTTTGAAAGATTTCTTTCATAGGGACGTATATAATTCTATGAGGATTCTTTTGGTATCTTATGGGCTAAAAACCGACCAATAACGAAGAAGATATGATCAAAACAAGTCAGCAGTAATTATCTTTGTTTCCATACGAATTTGAGTTGGGCTTGGAGTCCATTACTTAACCTCTCCTTCAAGAAATGAATTAGGTCAACTATACACTATAAATACAGCCTCTTAACACTCTTAAATCATCCTTGGTGAAACATTAAACCAAGAAAAAAATTAATACAAAAACTCTCTCTCTCTCTAAAAAATACGCTCTCTCATCTCTCTACTCTTTTGGGTACGATTTCTCTTCCGAAGGTTTCAGATCCGCTCGTGATTTTCATCATCTCAGCGTGGTGATTTCGTGAGTGGTTTAGTGCATCTGTTTTACGGCTTCTCTGCCTTCATCTGGGAATGGGGGCTATGTCAGATGGGGAATTAGGGTTTCAAAAGGGTTTCACCTTTTCGGATTTGGGGAAGAACAAATCCTATATGGAGATTAGAAAAATTTTTAAAAAAATAATAAATCGATGCAGACAAAAAAGGGTTAGTGGAATTAATGATGAGGGAAGCCATGGAGGAGAGGAGGCGTCGATTGAGTGTTTCAAAGTCATGGGTGCTGCAGACCAAATCCTTCCTTTCATCGAGGTAATTAATTTTAATAATAGATGTTATGATTTCTATCCTCCTTTTATGCAGAAGCCAATAACGACAAAGGCTAAGTTTGCGTGGAGAAGTCGAAGGGACGAGCTCGGATGGGTCTCTCATGCACGCTGGGTTAGACCTATCAAAATAAACCTATATACCTCGATATCTACAAAGACATCTACAGGAATAGGTAACAATTATTACTCGTGCTCATTCAAGGAGTGTTGCAGAATAGAAATCTCCATTTACCGAAGTTTTGGGAAAGTTCAAAAAATTTGGCTAAGGACAATCAAAGCGTTACTTGGAAATGGTAAAGATTGGGACCTATATATTCTCAGTAATGGGAGAGGAGTTACTGCTTCATCACATCCTCAGCTTTGCTTTTACTCCCATATCCTTATTGATAATTCCCTCTCCTTTCTACCTTACTCCCTTTACTTTACTTACGTTTCGTTCTTTCTTAGTACTTTGCTTTGTAGTGTTTCTATCTGTACTGACATTACAGGTTTCAGAATGGCTTCAAGAGATCATCATGCTCTCCCTATAATACCTCTCAATGACCATAAAGCTCGTAAGTTAGGAGTCATCAACATAGGATCTAAGGCTAGACTTTCAGCGAGCATGAAAGAAGAAAAAGCAATTCTCATCCGAGCTATAGGAGATTCTGCCATCTATGCTGTACAACTCAGGAAGCTTATAGAAGACAGATGGGGAATACAGGGCCATTACAGATTATCAGATGTCAAAGATAACATGTTCAAATTGGAGATTTTCAACGAGAAAGAGTTCAAAAGAGTATGGGAAATGAGGCCAGGGCTATATCAAAAACTGCACTTGAGCATGACACTTTGGCCTCTTGTGGTGGATTTTAAGGACCTGGTAACTGACTACTCATCAATCTGGGTCCAAATCAGAGGTCTAGCTTTTAAGCAAAACAACCTTGACACAATTAAAGCTCTCGAGGTATGCTTTATCAGAATTGAAGCTGTCGATCTTCCCAACAATCAGAACCTTGATGTTAAGATCCTGAGATTTAGAGCAAGAATCAACACCAAATACCCCCTTCCCCCAGGAGCATATCTTTATCAGGAAGAGGGACCAGCTTGGGTAGTGTTTCAATATGAAAACACAGGTCTACTCTGTTTCAGGTGCGGGAGAATGGGTCATCAGTATGGGGATTGTCCTAATAAAAATATTAAGCAGGTAGAAGACATTGATGAACGTAGGAAAGTCTCTTGGAGCATTGATAATGTTGCAAAATTTCCCCCTTTCAACCCTATATATGGTCTTCATATAAAGAATAATGGAGAGTTTACTAACTATTTATATAATGATAAAGTTATTAGAGTTGCAGGTCCAAGTAATAGAGTGAATAATCAAAATTTGGGTATCCAAATTAGAGAAGATGAAGATGATGTTCTTAGCAAATTCAACTATACTAAGAAAGGTGGAGAAGGAAGAGCAAGTAAGATGATTGAAGAAGATGAAGATAAAGACACGGAAGAAAGAGAGTGGGAAAGCTGGAACAAGCAAATCCATGACTTCCGTAACGAGATACATGAATCTTCAAAAAAAATAGAAGCTTACAAGAAGGCTCATGGAATAAATAGCGAGAATGAAGAAGGAAATGAAGGAAGCATTAGAGCTGCGCTTATGGCATTTGAAGAACAAATGAAGAAGATCAAAGGGAAATACATTGCAAACTCAAACAATACCTCTAATCAATACATGGAGACTTCATCAAATTCCCAACTTACTATTAAAAGAAGAAGAGAAGGGAAAGGAATCCGAATTGAATCTGGAAGCGGTGAAGTAAGCTCAAAAATGGCTGGTAATTTTAAGAAGCTAAGGGTGGTGGATCCAATAGAAGATTTCGTCAATAAAAATCAATTCAGTATCCTAGATGAAGATACAGAAGAAGCAGAAAGGAACAATTCTTCAAAAAAGAAAGAGAAAGAAGTGAAGCAGGCCAGGAAGGAGGTGGAAGAAGACAACTCGCAATTCGAACCTGAAGAGGAGGATGAGGGGAACTTCGAAAGCAGTGAAAATTATTTCGAAAAAGACTATGAAGGTGGTGGTGAAGATCATGATATGAATTTTCAGTATGCTGATGCGTATGAAGAGGAAGAGGAGGTTTTTGAAGATGTTAATGGAGGCGGCAACTCCAAAAAAGCCGCGAAGATTAAGTGACGACTTTATTTTGGAATGTTCAGGGTCTACGAGCGCCCTTAACATTGACAAAAGCTAGCTCGTTGATGGCTCAATTTAAACCTGGGGTGGTGGTGTTTTGTGAAACAATGTTGAGAGAAGTGGACTCTCAAGATGTTTTGACTCGTTTTGGCTTTGATAACGCGTTTTTTGTGGAACCCACTGGAAAGGCATTTCATTCAGGAGGGTTCCTGGTTTTGTGGCAATCTTTTGTGCGGTTTAATATTGTCTTTAGTTGTAATTTCTTTATCATCGCTCGTATTAATGAACTTTCTTTTAGTTATTATGTTGTGTTTATTCATGCTCCCAATGACTTTAAACAAAGAATGGAAATTTGGAAAGAAATAACAAAGTGGGGTGAAAGTTTCACAGAACCATGGACAATAATTGGAGACTTTAACGAAATCCTAAACGTTACAGATAAAAAAAGTAAAAACAGGGCCAACATTGATCATATTAATGCTTTCCTCGATTTTACTTATTGTAACTCCCTAGCAGAAATTAATTCTAATGGGTGTTTTTTCACTTGGTCTAATAGGATGGCAGGAGAAAAGAATGTCAAGACAAGAATTGATAGAGGCTTTGCAACTTACGAATGGATGGAACGCTTCCCAAGATCACTAATACACATCCCACCAGCCATAGGGTCGGACCACTCTCCTCTTATACTTTATTATGATTTTAATTTTAAAGTAAAGGAAAGACAATTTAAATTCGAATCTAGATGGCTTGAGGATGAGAATTGCAAAAATATAGTTGATAAATGTTGGAATATCCCTAATAACAGCAGTCCTATACCAAAATTCATTAAGAAACGAGAGTACACAAAAAAAGAACTTAGTCGTTGGAGTAAAGAAACTTTTAAGAATCACGAAATTAACATTAAAAAGCTGCAAGATAAACTTATAAAACTCAATAAAATAATTGATATAGATACTACGAATGAAGAATTCATAATTAAGGATGAAATTAAGAAAGAATACGAGAGAGAGGAAAAGTACTGGTGTGATAGAGCCAGACTTAATTGGCTCACATATGGTGATAAGAATACAAAATATTTTCATCTAGCGACCATTAAGAGAAGAAAAATTAATAGAATTAATAGAATTAAAGATATGGATGACAAATGGACAGATGACACTGATAACATAAAAAGGAATTTTCAAGAATTTTACAAAAACCTGTTCAAAGAGAAAGGGGGAGAAGAAGAAGCAATTAATAAAGCAGTTGAATTTATTTCGCCAAAAGTCACGGATGAAATGAATGAAGAGCTGACAAAAAGACCAGACGTTGAAGAAATAGAAAGAGCAGTGAAAGACTTGTCAGCAGATAAGGCACCTGGACCAGACGGGTTAAATGGTAAGTTTTATAAAGAATTTTGGGAAATTATTAAAAATGATGTGATACAGGTTGTTATGGACTTCTTTGAGAATAACCGATCAATGGAAAATATCAATGATACACTTATTACACTAATTCCAAAAGGGGAGATACAAGAAAATCTAGGAGACTTCAGACCTATCTCATGTGTTAACTTCATTTACAAAATTATAACGAAGATCCTATCCAATAGATTAAGGGAAATCATGAATAAAATTATTTCACCTACACAATCAGCGTTCATAAAAGGTAGAGCTATACAGGACAATATTCTTATTGCCCAAGAAATTTCTTTTTTTATGAGCAGGAAGAGAAAGGACAAAAAAAATTTGGCGGCTATCAAAATCGATATGGCAAAAGCCTATGATCAAGTAAGATGGCATTTCTTATTTAAAGTTTTAAGCAAATTAGGTTTTTGTAACAGGTGGATAGATTGGATAAGGAACTGTATAACATCAGTTTCCTTTTACATCAACATTAACGGGGAGAGACTTGAAAACTTTAAACCTGGGAGGGGACTCAGGCAGGGAGATCCTCTATCCCCTTTTCTGTTTTCTATTATGACTGAATCTCTAATTAGCTTTGTGGATCATTTTGTTATTAATAAGTTATATAATGGTATTAAAATTAATAGGAATTGCCCTACTATTTCTCATCTTCTATTTGCAGATGACTCACTTTTCTTTTTAGACTTAGATAAATCAGATATTGATCTCTTTAGAGAAAGTCTGGACATATACTGTGAAGGGTCAGGACAGGCTATCAATCTAAATAAATCGGCAATTATCTTTAGTAAAGAAACAACAGAAGAGATAAAAAATAAGGTTACCGGAAAGATGGGCATTAAAGAAACCGAAGATTTAGGACATTATTTGGGAATTCCACTATGTCATAAAAGATCGAAGGTTGAATCGCTCGAATGGATAGCAAAAAAGGTTTTCAAAAATACTGAAGGATGGAAAGCTAAACTCCTATCGGAAGGAGGCAAAGAAGTGCTCATCAAAGCTATTCTTCAGGCTATCCCGAACTATTATATGTCCATTTTTTCTTTTCCTATTAGCTTCTGTAATAAACTAATATCGGCTATTTCTAATTTCTGGTGGAATTCAGGTGAAAGAAATAAGATCCATTGGGTGGCTTGGGAAAAAATAACGGTAAACAAAATGATAGGAGGACTCGGATTCAAAGATTTCAAAAAGATGAATACTGTTCTTCTAGCTGGCCAGGCTTGGAGAATAATGCAAAATCCAAACAACCTTGCAGCTAGGCTTCTTAAAGGTATTTATTTTAATAAATCTAGTTTTCTATGTTGTAAAGTTAAACAGAGTAGAACTTGGAGTTGGGCCAGTTTAATGGAAGGCAGGGATTTTTTAAATAAACATGGCATTAAAAAAATTGGGAATGGAAAAGACACAGATATATGGGAAGAAAAGTGGATAGATACAGAATGGAAGTTAGAAAAACCAAAAGGATCGAAATTTACAAAGGTGAATGAACTCATGAAAGAAGGAGAAGCGGAATGGAACTTAGAAACTCTAGATGACCTCTTTCATGAACCAATAATTGATATGATAAAGAAAATAAAAATTAAAGAATATGATACTAAAGATACTTTCATATGGCCGCACTCGAAAAATGGTAGCTACGACACAAAAACCGGATATAAAATAATCATAGAAGACTTTAACAAAAACAAGGCGACCACTACAAAAACAAACGTAAAGCATGAAACAAAAATTTGGAAAAAAATATGGAAGTCGAACATTCCAAAAAAGATACGACTGTTTATGTGGAGGGTGATCAATAACGCTTTACCCACTAGAGTAAATCTCTCCAAGAGGAAATGTGCAGATGATGGAAATTGTCTATGGTGCTACCAAAATAAGGAGGATATAAAACACCTTCTACTTCAATGTAATATGTGCAAAGACATATGGGCAGGATCGTTCTTACAAATCAAGATTCAAGATAATTTGGAAGACAATATTGAAGATTGGTTCTTAAAAACAGTAAAATCTTTCAAAAAAGGTGGATGGGACGGGAAAATGGTTCGAGACTTTATAATGATTAATCTATGGAATATCTGGAAAGCAAAAATGAAAAGCCTTCATGAAGGAATTGCAGCGAATGGAACAATTATAAATAAAACATCGGGAAAACTCATGCAAGATATCCACGGTATCAATTGGATCAAAGAAGGCTACAAGGGTTTTAATAACCATAATGAACAAACGGAAACAAGAAATACTGATCTGGAGAATGAAATCAACATATACTGCGATGCCTCTTTCTCAAATAAATGGGAACCAACAGGTATAGCAATAGTAGGGGACCAAAATGAGAGTAACGGGATGACAAGAATAAGCAAGACAGATGATTGCAGCACGATAATAGAAGGAGAAGCAATAGCGATGCTAGAAGCTACGAAAATAGCTAGAAGGTACAATAATAAAGTTACCATCCACTCAGATAACCTTGAAGTGATTCAAGGTCTAAAGCAGGTGTCAGCGGCGCGTTGGAACATCCAACCCATCCTTCGAGAGATTGTTCGCACGACTGGGGAGCTCGGACGAATTACGTTCAAACACATCAACAGGAAGCTCAACAGGAATGCTGATAAGTTAGCGAAGGAAGCTAGACACAAGGCAACTTTTGTTAAGCGGAATACTATTAGTATTTCCGATCTTATAGTAGCTTTTAGTAAATTAGGAATCGGATAAATGTAATTTTGTTTAGGGTGCCTAGCACCCCCCTACTGTCCAAAAAAAAAAAAGAAACATTAAACCAAGAGAAAGTTTACAACACAAGATAAGAAGTCTGGAAGGAGCTGTTCATCAAGATGTCTTCTTCTACCTTTGAATCTGTAATTCTTTTCTTTTCTCTTCTTAGTATGAACTAAATTTCTCTAGCTTGAGTTTTAGCATATATGTATGAACCCTAGTTTTGATTGACATCTATCTAATTTGGGAATTTAATGTTTTAAATTGATTTATTGTTTTTATTCTCTGTTTATGTGTTTGGATTTATATTCTGTGTTCTTGTGGAACCGCGGCCATATAGAATTACCATCTAGTAGTTAGGTCACCATTGACAACGGTGTTTATTACATGTTTAGCACATAACGTCTAGTATTCGGTTTAGATCGGACAAATCAACCTAACTAGATAATCACTATGGTTTAGTACATGTTACTATTTACCAATTACAGGAACAGTTTGCCTAGGAAGCCTTATTGACACAGGTAAATCCTATTTAAAACTACCTAGCGTAATTGGAACCGATTATTAAAGTACTACATAATTCACCCTTACATATTTAGAATGGCAAAACTAGTGGGGATTGCATGCTATTTACTCAAGCTAAACTTTCATACTATTTTCTTTTCTGTTCTTTTATTTATTTTCTGTCTTTTAATTTAGTAGTTTAGTTTTCTTATTTAAAAACCAAATAAATATTTATCTATCTCTTCTTTCTACTTGCGTATTATCTTTTCTATCTTTAATATCTGCACTTGAATAATTTGCATAAGTTCTTCTTAACCTTCGTAGTCCCTGAGGAACGAATCTTACTTATTCAATAAAACTTGCATACGATCTGTATACTTGCAGAACCGTGCTAGCTTTAGGGTGATTATTTGCATCTAATTTATATATCTTTTTATCACACCCTAGGCTGTACCAAGTTTTTGGCGCCGCTGCTGGGGACTACATCGTTAGTCCTTGTGCATATATCCTGTGCTATTATTTTAGTTAGTTCTATTTTACGCTTTTTGTCTTTTTAGTTTTTGTTTTATAGATAGTTAAAGATGGAGAACCTAAGAAGACTTGAGCTACCCATCAAGTTCAGAGTGCAACCAAGAGGAATTCGCGCTCCAGAAATCCAAGCCGCTAAATTTAAGCCTGATCCAGGGATGTTAACGCAGTTTGTAACTCATGGATTATTCAGCGGTGCTGCACATCAAGATCCGATATATTCAGAAAGTCCTGCAAATTAGTGATGCTTATATCGTAAGAGGAGTTACTAGGGAACAGGTGTATTACGTGATGTTCCAGTTCTTCTTGACCGGAGGTGCAAGCAATTGGTATAATACCCAATACTCTCATGTTATTCCAGATTGGGACAAGCTTCAAGCAAGATTCCTAGACCGCTTCTATCCGGTTAGTAGACGTTTAAAAGATATGTTGGAGCTTGAGCAATTTATACAGGAAGACGGAGAGAGTTTGGGTGAAGCATGGTTATGATTTACAGAAAAGAAGGCCAGATGTCCATACCATAAATCATCGCCAGAATATTATTTAACCTTGTCTTATGGAGGACTTGCTGACAAGTCAAGGGAAAAAGCAGATTCATTAGGAAACGCAGGTTTTGTGTTACTAGATCCTGAAGAAGCTGAGTTGGGGATGGAAAGAATTCTTGAGAACGAGAGAAGTTGGCCCAAGAAACCAGAAAAAGAAGACACTTCAGAATCTCTGAAGCTTAAAGAATTGGCCCAACAACTCGAAGAACTACAAGAACAAGTCCGAACAATTGCTCAGGTGAATGTAGTACGTGCAATACCTTCGTGTCCTGGTTGTGGATCAAGAAATCATGTGTGGGAAAGGTGTATGAATAATCCAGAATTAGCTTCCGTTACATATCCTCAAGATAACTATTATTCTAATTGTTATACTCATCCTCAAGAAAGCTACGCTAATTATCAACAACCTCCACAACAAAGAAGTTGGGTCAGAAATCAAGAGACTTATTATCCACCCCAACCTCAATCCTATAATCCACCACAACCTATTCAGCAAAAGATGCCCATTATTGAAAAAGCTTGTCAAGAAACGAAGAAAGAACCACCAAAACAATCAATGCAACTGGCAAGGAAAGAACAAATCCCAAGCTTGAATTCAAGTATGGCTAAATTGATGCAAGCAATTGAAAACAATATGAGTCGTAGCCAACAGAAGATTCAAGCCTAGCAGAAGGTAATCAAGAAACTAGAGCATACTTTATCACATATGGCAAGTACATTACAAAATCGGCCGAAAGGGCAACTTCCAAGTGATACTATTTCTCCTAGAGATGATTCTTGTCACGCAGTTCAATTGCGAAGTGGAAAAAACCTACCTCCACCAAGAAGAGAACCTGAACCAATCTCTATTCCAGAAAAGGGGGGAGAAGAAACAACCGAAGATACAATCGAAGAGGTAGTTGAACAAAAAAGTGTCCCAGAGAAGACACCAGAAAAGAAAGAGAGCCTAGTGGTAACCAACACATGTCCACCACCACCACCGTACCCTTCACGTGTCAGAAAAAGGACAATGACCTGGAATTCAAGAAGTTTTTCGACATGGTGAGCAAGTTAGAGATTAAAATACCGTTTGTAGAAGCTCTCAAGAGAATGCCGAAATATCTAACATTCATGAAAGACATGCTTTCTAACAAACGAAGATTCGAAACTGAGGATATGAGTGGATCACAAGAGGAGTGTAACACTATCGAGTTACCACCAGAAACACCCCTACCCTTCCCACGAAATCTTGGATGGCACCATCCATGATTATGAAAAATCGAGCTGAAAAGTTCGTGGGAATTAGAGGCAAAGGGTGGAAATTTTGTCATTCTTAATCGAGGTAACACGTCTAACTTTAAAAGACGTTAAACAAAAGCGCTATACGGGAGACAACCCGTAATTTATTTTATTTTTTTACGTTTCTAGTTTTAAATTTATGTTTAGCTTAGTAAATTTTAGTTGATATTGCATATTTGAGAAAGGTATTAGTGTTTTTGATACTTAGGTATTGGAGAAATCGAGTTCGGGAGGAGAAAACAAAAATTTTCGGAAAAGCTGAAGCATCGGTGTTGTATACCGGACCTCAGCCTCGGTGTACCGCAGAGGACAAAAACCCGTGACACGGGTATGGAGCTCGGGTTTTATACCGAGACGAAAAAAATCACAGCGATGGGTCCGGTATACCGGACCACATGCGCGGTATACCGCAGAGCACAAAAACCCGTCCCACGGGTATGAGGCGCGTGTATTTTGACGAGGCGAAAATTTTTGGAGCACTGATAGGTGCGGTATACCGGACCATATGAGCGGTATACCGCAGGTCAGCGCTGGAGAGAAAAAACTGCGGATTAAGGTTTATAAAAGAGGGTTGATGCTCATTATTCCGAATTTACAAAACCTCAAGCCTCTCTTTCGTCTCCAAAACTCTCCCAACTCCATTAAAGCTCATACAAACCTTCCCCAATCATCAAAACACTACCCAATGACCATGAAAACACATCCAATCCTTTCTCCACATCATTACAAAGAAGACTCAACCACCTATATCATACCAAAACACATTAAATCCAAGAATCAAAAGCTTAAATTTCAAAAATTCATCCTACAATTTCTTAAATCTATACCAATCCATGAAGAATCCATCTTACCCGCATAGAGAATCATCATCAAATCACCATTCCTAACCCAAATAAAGCTTGTACAACCAATAATTCAAAAGTTCAAATTTCAAGAGTGGTTAAAGCTTTGAGTTGGGGGTCAATTGAGATGATTAAGAGAACATAAACATTATTTACTGTAAGGGAGATGAAGAAAAACAAGGTATTGGATTTAATTGAGAAGAAATCAAGTGAGAAAAGTTCTAGTTCCAATTCAATGGGTTAAATAGGTCTCAAAAAGAGAGGTTAGCTAGCTGTGTTTGATTCAATGAGCAAAAAGATTCCAACTTTAGTGAAGAAGACAACACAACCTATACAAATCGAAGACCCTACACCCGAAGAAAAAGAGAAAGCTTCAAGGGCCCTGATAGCTTCTCCGAAAAACAATTAAAGGAACTACCTTTTGCTTATGAGAAAGTATTTGAAGAAGAAGTTGATAAGGAGAATACAAGAAGATTCGTGGAGATTTGGAAAGATTGGTTTGGTCTACGTTAATGGTAAGACGTTCTAAAAAACGTTCTTTTTGTTGAATTGTATTTTGTGAGAAGAAGAAGATGTGGCACAGTTGATCTATGAGGAGGTGATACGATTTCCGATCTCTCCCATGTCGTTCTTTAATGCAATATCCTACTATGATCACGTGTCTTGATCGGAAAGCGAATAACAAGTTGGGTGAAGAAGAGACACTTGAAACGTCGATAAGGCGAGGTAATGGCCTCGAAGAGTATGTTTTCTTTCTTCCCTACCATTTCTTTATGTGCAATATGTATGCTAATTTTAAAATTTATTTTTCTTGAGTCTTTTTCGAGTCGTGGGGACACGGCTCATTTTTGAGTTGGGGGTGGGGATTCGTTGTCCTCATCTTCTTTTCGTTTTTGCATAAAATTTAAAATTTTTAGGTTGAATTAAGGCATAGAATATTTTGAATGTACCTATTTGAGCATGATTTTATTAGGTCAATGATAGTAAGTAGTATGTTTTTGAAAGATGTTACAAATATGTTTAGTATGCGTGTATGAAAACAGGAAATAAAAGATAGAAAAGTTAATGAGCAATGTTAAGAAGTCACGTTGAAACTTAGGGAGAGTTATTTGGTGTGTAGAACGTGAGGTTTGAAATTAGTTGAAAACCCGCTTTTCTATGAACTAATAATGAAAAAGTAACGAAATCTGGTAGTTAGAAAAATGAATAAGGCAGTTCTTTCATGATTAAAACACTTGAAGCCTTTTATACCTTCTCACCCTTTTATTTGATTATTGTTATTATTTATCCGTCTTAGCCCCTCTGAGCCTTTCTAAAGCCTTTTTATTGAACCACATTATAATCCGTATCCTTAGTTTGTAGGACTTATCTATATGACCCGCACTCGAATCGCAAAACCTGAGACAACTCGTCTTAAAGCTTGAGTTTGGGGTGGTGGGTTTCATCATTAGGGGACATTGGGTTTTGGGAATTATATTTGTGATTTTATTGATGATGAAATTGTTATTATTGTAATTTGTAACCCTCTGCCGGGGTAATAGTGAATGGAAAAGAAGCTACGAGCTAAATTTGCCAACAAGGGCATAAAAAGAATATATATATGAAAAAATAATGTGATATCTCAGCATCAAAAAGAGAATCATAGCTATACAAAAGAAAAAATTGATTTGAAATGAAAATATATATTCGGACCGGCAAAGTGGATTTTGTATATCATCATAAAAGGTTTTATTTGGGATTTATTAGGGATGCACATCAAAAGCATCAATAAATTGGGTTGAGTGAGAACATCTTCGAGTGAAAACTCAACCTCTAGGGCGATTCGTTGATGGCTAGTGAGGAGAGAGACACAAGCTCACTTTTCATTATCCAAATATACCACACCGTCCCAAAGCCAAGTTATAACCAAAGACCTTAGGATTTCTAACTACTTGGAGGAGAAACAATTGAGCTATTAGGTAATAGGTGAGTGGACCATTGGATGCTATATTAGAACCTATGAACAACCTATAGCCATTAACCTGAACTAAGTTATCATCCTCTCCTTCTGGCATTGCGAAATTAATCTGAACTTGAATTTCTGGACTGTTGATTACATGTATATTGAGAATATTTGTACATTATTTCTTGAGCATTACTACATGAGACTTTTTAGATATTTTGCTCTAGGATCATTCATTATGTTATGTTCTTATTCGCCTCCGACTTCTTCTTCTTGTTATTTGACTACCCATCTGTTCTTTACTTTTATTGTATCGGGACGATACAACTTTGAGTTGGGGGTCTTGATGTCTCCTCATTTGTGATAATAAAATCTATTTCCGAGACATCGTTTTAGGCGTATTTATTAGTTTATAGGTCGATTTTAGCATAATTTAGTGCACTTTCCTATTTTGAGTCTTGATTTAGTAAAATAATATTTTTAGAGCATATTGGGTTTAATTATTTATTTAGTGTGAAGCTTTAAAGATAATTATGGAGATTAATTAGAGTCCAAGTCAAATACTACAAGATATGGAAAGTGATAAGCATGGTAATTGGAGATAAAGGAAACAAAAGCTAAAATCATGGAAAAGGAAAAGTTGCCTTAAATCTGAATTTCTGCAGCTACGCCTAAAGAAGTGGTGATAACTTCAAAACCAAGCCGATTTTGGAATATTCCTTTCATAGGGATGTATATAATTCTGTGATGATTCTTTTGGTATCTTGTGGGCTAAAAACCGACCAATAACGAAAAAGACATGATCAAAACAAGTCAGCAGTAATTATCTTTGTTTCCATACGAATTTGAGTTGGGCTTGGAGTCCATTACTTAACCTCTCCTTCAAGAAACGAATTAGGTCAACCTATACACTATAAATACAGCCTCTTAACACTCTTAAATCATCCTTGGTGAAACCTTAAACCAAGAGGAAGCTTACAACACAAGAAAAGAAGTCTGGAAGGAGTTGTTCATCAAGATGTCTTCTTCTACCTTTGAATCTATAATTCTTTTCTTTTCTCTTCTTAGTATGAACTAAATTTCTCTAGCTTGAGTTTTAGCATATATGTATGAACCCTAGTTTTGATGGACATCTATCTAATTTGGAAATTTAATGTTTTAAATTGAATTATTATTTTTATTCTCTGTTTATGTGTTTGGATTTATATTCTGTGTTCTTGTGGAACCGCGGCCATATAGAATTACCATCTAGTAGTTAGGTCACCATTGACAACGGTGTTTATTACATGTTTAGTACATAACGTCTAGTATTCGGTTTAGATCGGACAAATCAACCTAACTAGATAATCACTATGGTTTAGTACCTGTTACTATTTACCAATTACAGGAACAGTTTGCCTAGGAAGCCTTATTGACACAGGTAAATCCTATTTAAAACTACCTAGCGTAATTGGAACCGATTATTGAAGTACTACATAATTCACCCTTACATATTTAGAATGGCAAAACTAGTGGGGATTGCATGCTATTTACTCAAGCTAAACTTTCATACTATTTTCTTTTCTGTTTTTTTATTTCTTTTCTGTCTTTTAATTTAGTAGTTTAGTTTTCTTATTTAAAAACCAAATAAATATTTATCTATCTCTTCTTTCTACTTGCGTATTATCTTTTCTATCGTTAATATCTGCACTTGAATAATTTGCATAAGTTCTTCTTAACCTTCGTAGTCCCTGAGGAACGAATCTTACTTATTCATTGAAACTTGCATACGATCTGTATACTTGCAGAACCGTGCTAGCTTTAGGGTGATTATTTGCATCTAATTTATATATCTTTTTATCACACCCTAGGCCGTACCACTAATCTCAACACCATCTTAATCACATAACATAACATCTATATTCTTACGAAATAAACACAACTTGTCACAACAAAGTGACACATAACAACACATTAAACCATAAAATTACATTAAACTTAGACATACACATTCATACAAAATAAACATACAAAATAAACATACAATCAAACACAAAACCACCAAACTAAAACTTCTTACATTACAACAAAACAAGTCTAATATACACAACAAAATTCTTACATACTCCTTCCATTAGTCATTGGTTTAACAAAATAGTTCAATCTTAGTATGTTCCACACCTATGATGGCCCTGCATCATTAGATGCCCCAATTTTTGGTAAAACTAAATGTCTCGGTGTATTGAAAAAGCTAGGAGGGTGTCGAGAAGACAAAGAGTAGGATGCAAAGTTAGGTTTTAGTGGTTGGGATGGACTCGCACTTGACGCCTCAATCTCTCGTTCAGGTGGAGGGAAAAATCCAGGAGGGTACCTAGGATGCATAAAGGTCGGTGCATATTTAGCATGTGTTGCTTGGGATGGACTTGCACCTGATGTTTCAATTTTTGTTCTAAGTGCAGGGAAGAAACCATGAGGGTACCGAGGAGAGACAAATGTCAATGGAATTGTTTGTGCAGGAATATAGGTAAAATGTGCTACCTGGGAGGGACCAACAATATATGGGGAACTGATAGATTCAGGTGCTGGGAAGAATCCAAGTGAATATGAGTGTGGAGGATTTTGGTGATGAGGATGACCCAAAAAATCATGCATCATAGTAGTTGTTAAACCAAGCTTAACGCCTTTATGTTCCCTATAGCGTTGGAGATATTTTTGAAGGGCATGAACATAACAATCAAACCCAAGGGAATTCATAGCCTTGATCAAATCATCAGCAGTTAAATTCCTTCGTCGATCGTCTTTGCAAAGGTCAATAGCCTCTGAAGTGATAAATCTAATGAAATGAGTTACACATTCTTGCATTGCTTCCTTTGAATCTTCTGAGATTTTATCATTCCTAGGTAAGATTCTCTGCATAATTCTTGCCACATTAGATATAGGGATGATATTTTTTTGCTCTTGAGCAAAGCCTTCATTGTCATTGTTAGTTTGGTTCACCTGAATTAGAAGCCCTACATTCATATCTGGTTCTTGTGTCCCTGCGTATGGTATCATAACAATACTAGTTGGTGATTACATTGTGTAGGCTTCATATTGATCTAGTAATAATCTATGTTGTATAATGTGTTTTTGGAGCCTAGGCGGTAAACTAGGGCCTAGCGCCTAGCTATTTTGTACTCGGTTGTGGAGTCTAGACGGTCGACCGAGGCATATAGCCTATGCGGAATTACAATGGATCTAGGAGAGATTAGACGCTTTTGATTCCCATCATGTAATTCTATATATTTTCTAATATATGTGTAGTAATTATATTAATTTTAATTATTTAATCATAAAATTAACTAACAACAATATAGTAAATTTAAATAGTCCAGCATTCAAGTTATTATATCGATTCATAAATTACCGTAAAAACCAAAAAAAGAGGGCCTAAGAGGTCATATTAAGTCATTAATCGGCGCCTTGAAGGACTGGACACCTCTTCCACGCACCTAAGGCTTTAGAAAAAAATGTCCATCAGTTTTTTGATATAGGCGACTTAGGGGGAGAATTGTCGCTTATGTGGGAATTTCTACATCATAGGAACATAGGCACCTAGCGGGATTATAACGGGACTAAATGGGATTAAGCGCTTTGAATCCTAGTTTTTAATTCTATATACTAAGTAATATATATATATATTGATTATAATAATTTTTACTACTGAATGTTTTGAACAAAAAACCCTATTGAACTCATAAAATCCATCAAACAATACAATATATATTCAAGAATCTTTTAGAGTAAAAAATTGATGACAATATGAACATTGTTTTCATTAATTGGTGGGTTAGAAGCCTCTTTTATGATACCTAAGAGGAAAAAAATGCCCAACATTTTTACTAAGTAGAAGTGGTTGAGGGGGAGAGTTTCCGCCCAGACAGCACCTAAGTGGAAATTTCTATAGTATATGTTATATTAAACTTTTATATCGCCTAACCCTTTATTAGATCGTACAATTGACTATCATACTACTACAAATGTTTGTTGAAAAATTGCTAAGACTGGACGTGTCAAAGTCCTATTACTTGTAATAATCTTATTTTTTATAAATAAGGAAAAAATTATTAAGATTCACCAAACTAAAAGACCGAGGATGTAATAATGCATAAAAGATATAATATTGGATTTTACAAACCTAGAAAAGCATAATTATAAATATTCCACCAGGACCGCAAAGGGGTTTTAGGAGATGGGGGTGGTCAAACCACGAAGAGAATTTTTTTCTACATATGATGTAAATAAAACTAAATAGTAGTAAGAAAAAGTGATGGAAACAAAATCAATGAGGACATTTTGTATCCTTATCACCAAAGTCTGTCTTCTTCCTACCTATTTATCTTTTATGATAAGTACCAACTTATTTGTTTTTCATCTAAACCTCAAATTTATGTAAAATAACATATACCCCCTGTGGTTTATTTAAAGGATAAGAAACGCTATGGTTTTAAAAGGGAACAATTGATATCTACGGTTTTCTAACTCGTGATAACTCGTCATTATTTGTAACAACTTGTGACAAACTATGTCATGAGCCTTAGTAATATATGTAACATAAAGGGAAAGTTATCATGAGTTGGGAAACTTAGAGAGAGTGGAGTGTTTGTCTTTTTCAACATATAGGGTTTTATTTTGATATTTTAATACAAATGAGAGATATTTGGTATGTTACCTTAAAACTTCTATTATTGTGTTTGTGAGAAGATACATTTAAACACGGACATGGAGCTAAACTAAAAAGTAATATCTAAACTGATACTAACATATTAGGACAATAATAATAAACATATTAATTTAGGAGAAGAATATAGTTGAAAAAAATTAGAACAACCGAGATTCTACAAAATATATATTAATCTCTTCGTTTCAAAAATAATGTCCAGTTTATTAAATATGGTGTCTCGAATATATTGTTTACTTAAGATATCAAGACACTTTTTTTTTTTCAATTATTAATAAATTAAAATTTATGTTTTCAATATATATTTAAGATATCAAAATATTTTATAAAAGATAAATTTATAATAATGTATGTAATTATTAGATTTTTTAATATAAAAAATTAAGTAGATATTATTTTTGAAACAAAAAAACTACATAAATGAAGAATGATATGGAAAGAAGAGAGTTTTAATTATATCCTATCTTTTGAAAAAAAAAAGGAAAAATTATATTCTATCATACAAGAGGTGCTATGAGGATGATGGTATAAAAAAAATGGTATAAAAATTGGGTCCAAAAAATTCATAATAGGAGAGCTTCGAGAAAGACTAATATTAGTTTAGTTTAAGATTATGAAGCTAACAAATAAGTTACAGATTAAAATTTTGATAACGGGTTGTAATTTATTTTTATTAAGATTTTTACTCAATTTTTTTTTTTTCAAACTATACACTAAATTTGGGTAAGTTACAACCCACCCTTCCATCCATATGTATATAGCATTTACTCAAATTAAAATGCATCTCAAAATTGCTCTTTTCTGAGCAAAATCTTTAATTTTTTCTACTGTTATACAAACTTTAAGAAAAAATTAACAAACCCCCATAAATTTTATAATGCAAAAATATAGAATCACAAAGAAAAATCTAAAATTATAATTTAAAATTATATTTGCTTTACCAGTATATGGAAGCAGGATCTTACGGTGGCCTTCGGATCGTCTGTTTCCTCTAAACTCCATTACGTTTTCTATGTCTCTTTCTTAGATTTTTTTTATTTATGTTTTGCTCTTTGCCGTCTAACTTTTTTTTTTCTCCTTTTGCCGTGTAAATGTAAGCTAAGAACAATTGTTAAAATTTACAGCTAAAACTACTCCACGTGTGAAGGAAGAAATGTATTTGTTATAGTCAGTCACTTCACAGTTGGCCAACATGCAAGCAATGACATTGTAACATGTGTACACTAATATAGTTCTAACTCTAAAAATTAAAAATAATGCAATAGTTTTGAAACGAATTTAAACTTTAATGAAGAAAATAAGCTACTATCTTTTTTTTACTAAAAAAAAAGGTTTTCAAAGCATCAAACAAGAAAGATTACAAACTTAACTATTTGTGGATTTACAAAATTTGTTTGTCAGCTCAATGATACTATTGGTATTACCATTTTTACATTGGATTTTGGTTCTGTGTCTAACTTTTTTAACGAGTTTATCAATTAATTGTTGAATCTTCTATAAATAAATCTAAAGGATATAGGACCATATTAAGCGGTTTTCTGTAATATGTTGGACTTTCCAACTCGTAGCTGATACTTGTCTAATACCTTGGATAATACCAAGATTATCTGATAGGACGAGGTTATTTTCCTCTGAAAAGTCTTTGCATTGTTCAACAACTTTTAAAACTGCCAACGCTTCTCCTACATCTGCTGAATCAAAATTGATGGCAATTTTTAGGCCTCCATGCACCTACTTTCTTATGATTCTGCACTAGACCTATATATGTAGGTTCAAATTCATATTTAAATAAAGTATCACATGTAAACACAATGTCAGCCTCATAATTTTCTAGAGCTTCTTGTCCCTTCTCATTACTATGATATAAAATGCTTGAGAAACTATTAATTTTTTTTCAGTCTATACTATATAAATCTGACATGAGTTTATTTGTGGTTGATGTCTCCATATTTGTGATATATTAATGTATGTTGGAGACATCATTTTAGGTTTATTTGATTAATCGTTAAGGGACATTTTCCCATTATTAGATAATTTCTTAATTCATGTCTTGATTTGATGATTTATTACTTTTCGAGAATTTTTTGTTTAATTTGTGTGTTAATGTTGAACTCGTAAGATTTATGGAATATAATTAGATGGCAAATCAATTCTAAGGAGTTAAGGAAAGAAGATACAGGAGAAATCAGAAAATAAAAGGAAGCAAAATTGAATTAGGAAAGGAAAATTTGCCAAATAAATTTGCAATTCTGCAGCTACATCCACTACAGTGAAGATTACTCCAAATCGGCTGCGATTTTGGATGAGCCTTTATAGGGTTAGATAGATCTTTCTGTTAAGAATTTTGTATTGTATAATCATAGCATCTTCCAGCTCCTTGCTCAGTATTTTCTCTTCATTTATAGTACATGGGTCAATACTCCCATTCATGATTTTTATATGAACAATACTAAGCTGAGCTTTAATTGAATCAATAGCTGTTGAATTCCTTCTGAAGAATATGTTGTTGAATTTTTTCAGAGATGCTTCAGTGTTCTTCTGCTTCATACACAGTTTAAACATATAGTTACCCTCAATATCAATATCCCAGGCCTGTTTCACAGTGTCCACAATTTTTTCATGCCTTACCCAAGCATTAAAGAACTTGAACTGACTAGGAACTAAACATTTTTTACCCCCTAAACTCACCATAATTGCGCAATGATAAGATGTTGATGGTGGGTGAATCATAACAATAGAAACCATAGTATCTAGCTACTTAGTATTTATAAACACTATTTAATTATTTATTTAGTGTGAAGCTTTAGATATATATGGTAATTAATTAGGGTCCAAGTCAAAGTCTAAGAGCTAAAGGAAAGAGATAAACATGGAAATTGAAGATAAGGAAGTAAAAGCTAAAAATATGGAAAAGGAAAAGCTGCCTTAAATCTGAAATTCTGCACCTACGACCACAAATCAGCTTATATCTTAAAATCGGTGAGGAATTTGGAGAAACGGTCAGGAGCAAAGTTGAAGATCTTTCCGAAAAGGTGAGTTTCGACTACTCATATGTGTCAATCGGATGAGTATTGAAGCTGCTAGGACCAAAACAAAAACGGGGCTGATTCCATGTTTTTGAAATACAAATTTGAGTTGGGCTAGGAACCCAATATTTACCTTTTCCTTCAAGAAAACAATTAGGTCAACCTATACACTATAAATACAACCTCTTAACACTATAAAATCATCCTTGGTTAATCCTTAAGCCAAGAGGAAACTTACAACACAAGAAAATAAGTCTGGAATGAGCTGTTCATCAATATGTCTTCTTCAACCTTTGAATTTGTAATTTCTTTCTTTTCTTCCATTAGTATGAACTAAATTTCTATTAGCTTGAGTTTTAGCATATATGTATGAACCCTAGTTTTGTTTGACATCTATCTAATTTGGGAATTCTATATTTTAAATTGAATTATTGTTTTTATTCTTTGTTTATGTGTTTGGATTTATATTCTGTGTTCTAGTGGATCGCGACCATATAGAATTACCATCTAGTAGTTAGGTCACCATTGACAACGGTGTTTAATTACATGTTTAGCACATAACGTCTAGTGTACGGTTTAGATCTGACAAATCAACCTAACTAGATAATCACCATGGTTTAGTGTATTGCTATTTACTAATTGCAGGAACAGTTTGCTTAGGACTCCTTATTGACACAGGTAAACCCTATTTAAAACTACCTAGTGCAATTGGAACCGATTATTGAAATACTACATAATTCACCCTTACATGTTTAGAACGGCAAAACTAGTGGGGATTACATGCTATTTACTCAAGCTAAACTCTCATACTAACTTCTTCTCTTGCATTTAATTTTCTGTCTTTACTTTATTAGTTTAATTAGTTAATTGAAAACCAAATAAAAATCTATTTGTCTTTACTTTTCTGCGTTTTATTTGTTCTAACTTTTAATATTCGCACTTGATTATTGCATAAGATTCCCCTAACCTTCGTAGTCTCTGCGGAACGAATCTTAATTATTTATTAAAACTTGCATACGATCTGTATACTTGCAGAACCGTGCTCAGCTTAGGGTGTTTATTTGCATCTAATTTATATATCTTTTTATCACACCCTAGGCCACACCAGTTTATTTGATCGTTCCGATGTCTCCCTAAATGTTCTAATTTTATGCCCTTGGGAGACATCATTTTTGGTGCTTATTCGTTTATTTTGATAGACTTTTGGACTAAATATGCAATAATCCGAATTTCCTCTTTTATTTCTAGCATTTTTAATTTATTAAGCTTTTGCGAGTAATATTGAGTATTTTAGTGGAAAGTTTGTAGGTTTTGGATATTAGCTAGAAGAGGAATCCGAGAATAAAGTCAAAGATCGTGATATGGAGTCAAAGCATGAAAACAAATCCCGAAAGAATTGATATTTTGGAGCTGCAAATCTGGAAAGTTGCCAAAAATTGCTGATTTTGAGCCACCTAAGAGTAGATTTAGCCGCTGACTTGTGAAGAGAAAACGTGCACCATTTAGTTACGGAACTTTAGCAACTGGAATGAGGTCAATCTGAGTTGAAACGAGTCGGTTAGAGCTGTTTTAGTGGAGGTGGTGCAGCAATTACGGGATTTTGGGCTAAGATAATGGACTTGGGCTTTTATTATGTCATTTAACTTTAGCCTAAGGTCCAAGTCCGAATTTCTAAGTATAAATAAGGGTTTTGACTTCTATTTTATATACAATTCACTTTTTACAAAAGAAAGCATCAGAGAGAAGTCAAGGTAAGGAAGCAGGAAAGCTAGGGAGTTGGAGACGGTCTATATCTCCAAATCAAAGCTAATCTAATTCCGCAATTAGGTTTTTCTTTTATTTCTTTCTGTAAAACAATATGAACAATTTTATCTCTTTTAATTTAGTTTTCCGCATTAGTATGAGCTAATTTAATTAAGTGCTTGAGAACGCATAATGGGTTAATCCCAATTTGATTTCGTTTTATATATTTGAATTTGGTATAATTATTTTTTAAATCAAATTGGGTAATTTATATTTTTCTTTAATTTGTGTTTATTTACTATTATTGACCTGATCAATTGATAATAGGACTTAGTATCTAGGCTATTCCAATTAGTGGTGATTGGATCACCTTAACAAGGGTCTGGGTACAGAAATAGTTAATGAATGTAGGATAGAAGTTATTTGACTCTGACGAGCGTATTTAATCATATGGCCAATTGGGTAGAATAAACTTAATCGCTTGAGAGTGGACTATAATCACCCTGACGGGGTTTGTAGCACTTGAGAGTCGCTCCTTAGTCCACCCTGACGGGGGTAAGGAGAATTCCGAATCCTGACCAATATAAATTTACCAGTTTGTCCCTTAAACATTGTATGAAATGAATGATAATTAGGAGAAATCCTTGCGTCTCTCAAGTACTGCCTTCTCATCTTGCGTAAACACTTTACTTTCTTGCGTTTAGTTAATTACTTGCATTAATTTAGTATTTTACTTTATTGTCTTAGCATTTAGAAAACCAAACAAACAATCTTAAAATCATTTACTTGTTTTCACGTGCAATTAACCACTATTTGATAAGCATTAGAGTCAGTTATTTCGTCCCTGAGAACGAATCTGTTTTATCACTTATATTACTTGGGACAACCGTAGACTTGCGGTTGTGGTTCTCTTTTCCTTATTGCATTTATTTTAGAACACACAAAGGACCACCAAGTTTTTGACGCCGCTGCCGGGGACGGTAGCGTGTGACCCCGGTGTTTATCCTTTAGTGTTAGTTGCATTTTTATTTTCCAGTTTTACGCTTTGTTTGTTCATCTTTTTCAGGTTTTTAGGTTAGGTGTATGCGAAGGAGACTTTTTTAAGGATCTTGAGACATTACCTATGATCCTTGATAATCCGGAATCATTAGTCAATCTTGCTAACAGGAGAAGAAAAGAACAAGAAGCACAAGAAGTAGAAAAACTAGCTAAAGAAATGGATAATCTTAACATTCAAAACAACAATGGACAAGGAGTTCAGCTAGACGCGAACGGACAACCAATAACACCACAAGTTATTAACCCTCCAGCTCCACCAGTTGTCCCTAATCCTCCAGTTCAAATCCAAGTAGCCGAACCATGGTTCCTTACCGGTTCAGCACAAGAACCATTCCTTGCTCCTCCTCTTGGGATTGGCTCAGCTAATATCAATGTTCCGAGATTCCATCCAGATTCGGGTATTTTAGCTCAGTTTCAGAATTTCGGAAATTTTCGTGGCAAACCCGGAGAAGATCCGATTCGCGCAGTACAAAAATTTATGCAAATCTACGATTCATACATCACTCAAGGAGTAAAAAAAGAGAAAATGTATTTTGCTACATTCAGATTTTTCTTGATACATAGAGCGAGTGATTGGCACGATTCACAAGAGCCGGGAAAGATTACTAATTGGGAACAGTTACAGGCTGCGTTTTTCGATAGGTATTATCCGTCCAATATGAGGTTAGATGCTCAACTTGAGTTAACACATTTCCGGCAAGAATATGATGAAGAGTTGGGTGGAAGTTGGTCAAGATTTCAGAATTGCTTACGAAGAGTCCCCAATCATGGACTTTCAGATCAACAACAATTAAAAAATTTCTATAATGGTCTTGATGGGGTATCACGAAAAGATTTGGATTTATTATGTGGTGGTGCATTTTTACGAGTTCAACCTGTTCATGCACGAATTATTTTGGATAGGACGGTCGACAATGAAGTTGGGTGGAATACTGTGAGAACACCAGTTAAAGGTGGACTTAATAATGTCAACATTGAAGTGAAGTTTACCTCCTTAGAGAACAAAATACAAAACACCTTGGAGCAACAATTAAAGCAACTTACATTAGCCGTGAAAGAAGGTTTTTCGAATAAAAGGGTTGAAGTTAACATTGCACAAGAAGTGTATGGATGTGAGTATTGTGGTGTGAATGATCATTCATGGGAGAATTGTCAAAATAATCAAGAGTCCGTGATGTTTGTGTCCAACAGAGGAAATTTTAAATCGAATGGTAATGGATATCAGCCTAACAGAAACCATCCTGGGTTCCAGTATTCAAATCCTAATGGGGTAGCAAATCCGACATACGCATATCAGCCACGTCCCCAAGGTAACAACTTTAATCCAAGACCTCAGAATAATTATCAAGGACAACACCAAGGAAACTATGTTCAGAGACAACCTCCTCAAGAAAATTATAACGAAACCATGAACCAAAAAGCCTTACCTGCTCAACCACAAGAAGGTGCAAATAACCTTCAGAAAACCGTAGAAAGTTTGATTGCACTTCACGCACAATCAGCCCAAAGACAACAAGCCTCTGAAGCACACATCGAGATGTTAAAGGAGCAAATTGCACAAATGACAAAACGCTGGAATCAGCGTCCACAAGGGAAACTCCCTAGTGACACAGAAAATCCTATACAGAAAGAAGATTGCAATGCTGTGACTCTCAGAAGTGGTAAGAATCTTCCTCCACCGCCTTATCCTGTTATGAAAGGGAAAGAAGTTATCAGAAAAGAAAAGGATGTGGTGGAAAAGAATAATGATGATGAACTTGAGGAAGTGGAGAGGCCTGTTGAAATTCCGAGAAAGAAAGATGATGGTGTAAGTCGCCTCCTCCACCATTTCCCTCTAGAGTTCAAAAGAAAGGTGATTTGGCCGAGTATCAAAAGTTCGTTAATAGAGTGAGAGGCTTGAGTATTAATATTCCGTTATTAGAAGTTATCTGAGATATTCCTAAGTATAGGAAGTTTTTAAAAAGAGCTCTCACTAATAAAAGGCCGTATTGCGATAATGAGATGATTGGTTTACCAGAAGAATGTAGTGCTATTTGTCAGAGTAAGCTACCTCCGAAGTTACTTGATCCTGGGAGTTTCACAATTCCTATTTCAATTGGAGAAGAATGGAAAGGTAAAGAACTATGTGATTTGGGTGCAAGCATTAATCTTATGCCCAAATCAATCTTTGATAAATTAAAAATTGGAGTAGCAAGACCCACCTCTATGGTCTTGCAAATGGCAGATCGATCCCTTGCACATCCCGAAGGTCGAATCGAAGATGTCCTCGTCAAGGCAGGTATTTTAATATTTCCCGTTGATTTTGTTATTCAATACGACGCGGATAGGAATGTCCCCATTATTTTGGGAATACCATTCCTAGCCACGGGGCGTACCTTAATTGATGTAGAGAACAGTGAATTAACAATGCGAATCCAAGACGGGGTAGTGAAGTACAATGTATTCCGCGCTATGAAGTTTCCAGATTCTCAAGAGGACTGTTTCCGAATGGATGTAATTGAGCATGCCACGCAAGAGGTATATAATGAATTTACTTATGATGATGTTTTGTAGGCAGCCTTGACATTAGATCTACCCGAATTTATGGAAGAGCTTGCCGAAACAGTGGCAGCTCTTAACTCTGAGAATCCAAAGTATAGGCGTCAAGCCTATGA
This sequence comes from Nemophila menziesii, assembly GCA_029959085.1. NCBI lineage: Eukaryota > Viridiplantae > Streptophyta > Magnoliopsida > Boraginales > Hydrophyllaceae > Nemophila > Nemophila menziesii. The sequence continues at coordinate 3,533,118 of JARWIR010000044.1, forward strand.
ACCCGTGCAAGAACCGGGGGAGATGGTAACTAAAAAGAAACCTTCAATAGAATATCCTCCGCAACTTGAAGAAAAGCCTTTACCATCACACTTGAGGTATGCGTATTTAGGTACTAATGAAACTCTACCTGTTATTGTTTCAGCAAATTTAACAGGTCCTCAAGAAGATAAACTGTTGCATGTGTTAAGAGCTAACAAAGAGGCGATAGGATGGACTATTGCCGACATCAAAGGCATTATCCCCTCCTTTTGTCAACACAAAATCATTCTTGAAGATGATAATGCACGCTCAGTTGAAGGTCAAAGGAGATTAATGCCAGCCACGAAGGAAGTTGTAAAGAAAGAGGTGATTAAGCTGTTAGACGCAGGGATTATCTATCCCATTTCGAGTAGTGAATAGGTGAGTCCAGTTCAGTGTGTACCAAAGAAAGGAGGAATCACAACAGTTCTCAACGATCAAAATAAAGCTATTCCTTCAAGAACGGTAGTTGGTTGTAGAGTTTGTATGGATTATCGTAAACTGATCAAGGCCACCAGAAAAGATCATTTCCCTCTTCCCTTCATCGATCAAATGTTAGACAAATTAGCTGGCAGAGAGTATTACTTCTTTTTAGATGGATATTCCGGATATAATCAAATCTACGTGGCACCTGAAGATCAGCACAAGACAACCTTTACATGCCCCTTTGGTACTTTTGCATATCGCAGAATGCCACTTGGGTTATGTAACGCACCTGCTACGTTTCAAAGATGTATGATGGCAATCTTCTGGGATATGATCAATAACTTCCTTGAGGTATTTATGGACGATTTCTCTGTATTTGGTGATGATTTCGATAAGTGTTTAGAGAATTTGGAGAAAGTGTTGATTAGATGCAAGGAAAGTGATTTGGTTTTAAATTGGGAGAAGTGTCATTTTATGGTTCGATAAGGTATCATACTGGGTCACAAGGTTTCGAGTGTTGGTTTAGAGGTTGATCGCGCAAAGATAGAGGTAATTAAAACTCTTCCACCTCCTGTTTCTGTAAAAGGGGTGAGAAGTTTTCTTGGCCATGCTGGCTTTTATAGGAAGTTCATCAAAGACTTTTCTAAGATTGCTAAACCACTATGTAACTTACTTGAGAAGGACACCCGTCTCCCTAAATGTTCTAATTTTATGCCCTTGGGAGACATCATTTTTGGTGTTTATTCGTTTATTTTGATAGACTTTTGGACTAAATATGCAATAATCCGAATTTCCTCTTTTATTTCTAGCATTTTTAATTTATTAAGCTTTTGCGCGTAATATTGGGTATTTTAGTGGAAAGTTTGTAGGTTTTGGATATTAGCTGGAAGAGGAATCCGAGAATAAAGTCAAAGATCGTGATATGAAGTCAAAACATGAAGACAAATCCCGAAAGAATTGATATTTTGGAGCTGCAAATCTGGGAAGTTGCCAAAGATTGCTGATTTCGAGCCACCTAAGAGTAGATTTAGCCGCTGACTTCTGAAGAGAAACGTGTCCCATTGAGTTACGGAACTTTAGCAACTGGAATGAGGTCAATCCGAGTTGAAACGAGTCGGTTAGAGCTGTTTTAGTGGAGGTGGTGCAGCAGTTACGGGATTTTGGGCTAAGATAATGGATTTGGGCCTTTATTATGTCATTTAACTTTAGCCTAAGGTCCAAGTACGAATTTATAAGTATAAATAAGGGTTTTGACTTCTATTTTATATACAAGTCACTTTTTACAAAATAAAGCATCAGAGAGATGTCAAGGTAAGGAAGCAGGAAAGCTAGTGAGCTGGAGACGGTCTATATCTCCAAATCACAGCTAATCTAATTCCGCAATTAGGTTTTTTTTTATTTCTTTTTGTAAAACAATATGAAATTTTTTATTTATTTTAATTTATTTTTCCGCATTAGTATGAGCTAATTTGATTAAGTGCTTGAGAACGCATAATGGGTTAATCCCAATTTGATTTCGTTTTATACATTTGAATTTGGGAGAATTATTATTTAAATCAAATTGGGTAATTTAAATTTTTCTTTAATTTGTGTTTATTTACTATTATTGACCTGATCAATTGATAATGGGACTTAGTATGAAACCCACCACCCCAAACTCAAGCTCTAAAAACAATTTGTCTCGGATTTTGTGATTCAAGTGCAGGTCATATGGATAAGTCTTATAAACCAATGGGTATGGATTATAATGTGGTTAAATAAAAGGCTTGACAAAGGCTCATAGGGGCTAAGACAGATAATAACATTAATCAAATAAAAGGGTGAGAAAGCTAAAAAGGCTTCAAGTGGATTCAATATGTAAGATCTGCCTTATTCACATTTCTAACTACCGGATTTTGTTACTTTTTCACTACTATTTCATAGATAAGTGGGGTTTTCAACTAATTTCAAACCTCTAGTTCTACACACCAAATAACTCTCCCTAAGTTTCAACTTGACATATTACGCATTGCTCATTAATCTTCCCTATCTTTTATTTCCTGTTATTATACATGCATACTAAACATATTTGTAACACCGTAAAAAAACATACTACTTACTATCATTGACCTAATTAAATCATGTTCAATAGGTACATTCAATATATTATATGCCAATTCAAACCTAAAAAATTCAAATTTTAAGCAAAAACAAAAAGGAAGATAAGGACAACGAATCCCCACCTCCAACTAAAAGTGAGTCGTGTCCCCACGACTCGAAAAAAACTCAATAAAGCAATAAAATTTAAAACTAAACTAAACTAATGCATACAAGCAATTAAGAAAAGAATTAGAACGGGGAACTTGGCCATAAAGATCTAGCAGATCATCTTCCGAAGAAGAATAATTATCAATATCCAAGTCTTCTGTTACTACGTTTATTACCTGATTGATCCTTGAAATTTTATCCCAACAAGCGTTGAATTCTCTTTTTAGATTACCAATTTCTTCCATCAATTTAACTGCCCATGCTGGTGGTGTGGATATATTCTCTGAATTTTCATTATGATTTGAAGAAAAAATTTGATCTTGGATTGTTGTCTTTGCTTTATGCCTTGGTGGTACACTCATTCTAGCTGTTAATTTCCTTCGTAGTGGTTGTGCTGGTGACTCTATCTTTGGTTTCATTTCAATAAGCTCATCAAGATCAATGGCCTTTTCAATTGTGGCTCCAGGCAATTTCTTCTTCTTTCCTAAGGTTGAACACTTTCTCTTGTAATCCATAGCATCCGTTCTTTTCGTCATATTTGATCAACCCACAACACAAGTTACACCAAGGATAAAATAAAGTTATGAAGGATTGGTGTGGCTTGAGTTTTTTGCTTGGATGAATTATTATCAATGGTAGAAGAAGGTTTATTTGATTGTTCTTGAAAGAATTCTTGATAGCTTGATGATCTTTGGTGGTGTTTTATGGTGTAGTGTAATGGATTTAATGAAGAATATGTGTTTATGGAGGATGGAGGAAAGATTTGATGTTGTTGTCGTGTTTGTGTGAAGGTTTAATCAAGTTTCAAGGTGTTTGTATAAGGTTTGGGTCTTATAAATACGTGTTGTAGAGGTTCGAAGAGGCTAGGTTTAGCTTTGATAAGGTAAGAGTCCAATCAGAACTCTTTCTCTCTTCTTGAACCACCATGGTGCGGTGCACAGGACGTCTGAAGCGGTACACCGCATGTGTACTGGGAAAAACCGTAGACGCAAAATGTCGCTACGGTTTTTATAAGGACCCCTCAGCAATAAACCGTCGCCACGGGTTTCTTCCTTGCGGTGCACCGGACATACCTTCTTGTACACCCGACCCCCTTTTGGAAAAACCGTAGACGCGGTTTCTCGATACGGGATTCTTTCTTTTGTCTCGGCAATATACCATGGTGAAAAACCGCCTCCACAGTTTTGAACCTGCAGTGCATCACACCAAGTTGCTGGTTATCATAATTTTTCCTTCCTTTTGACCCCAAGCTCCTGCACATGTAACACACTACCTTTCTCTCCTATTATCTTGTAAACACATTAAAAATCTACACTAACTTAAGAATATACACTACAAAACATAAAGCTTACTAGAAAGAAAATAAAACAAGGGGTGTTTTCCAGGAGCACTTTTGTTTAACGTCTTTTAGTTAGACATGTACCTCAGGTTAAGCGTGTTCTTTGAGATGGATCGAACTCTCTTCCGAAGTCCTCACTATCATGGTGTATCTTCAGGCGCTGACCATTCACCATGAATGTCCTTTGCTCGGTTGAATGTTCATTTTTTTTTGCTCCATGAGGTGTAACTTTTGTAACAATGTAAGGTCTTCCCCAATGGGACTTAAGCTTACCCGGATAGTTCGAGAATCTAAAGTTGTATAATATTACCTTTTGTCCTCTCTCGAATCTCTTTGGACGAATCCTTTTATTATGCCATCTCTTTGTTTTCTCTTTGTGAAGAAGTGAATTATCATAGGCATGGAAACAAAACTCATCCAACCCATTCAATTGCATTATCCTTTGTTAACCGGCCAAGTCTGTGTTTAGAATCAGAGTTTTGATAGCCCAGAAGGCACGTGATTCAATCTCAATAGGAAAATGACATGCTTTGCAGTAGACCATGCAATAGGAAGATGCTCCTACTGAAGTTTTGAATGCTTTTCTGTAAGCCCAGAGAACATCATCTAATTTTAATGACCCGTCTTTCCTTGTTTTGTTCACAGTCTTCTCTAGAATAGACTTGATACCATGGTGAAAAACCGCCGCCACGGTTTTGAACCTGTAGTGTATCACACCAAGCTGCTGGTTATCATAATTTTTCCTTCCTTTTGACCCCAAGCTCCTGCACATGTAACACACAACCTTTCTCTCCTATTATCTTGTAAACACATAAAAAAATATACACTAACTTAAGAATATACACTACAAAACATAAAGCTTACTAGAAAGCAAATAAAACAAGGGGTGTTTCCCAAGAGCACTTTTGTTTAACGTCTTTTAGTTAGACGTGTACCTCAGGTTAAGCGTGTTCTTTGAGATGGATCGACCTCTCGTCCGAAGTCCTCACTATCATGGTATATCTTCAGGCGCTGACCATTCCCCATGAATGTCCTTTGCTCGGTTGAATGTTTAATTTTTTTTGCTCCATGAGGTGTGACTTTCGTAACAATGTAAGGTCCTCCCTAATGAGACTTAAGCTTACCCGGATAGTTCGAGAATCTAAAGTTGTATAATAGTACCTTTTGTCCTCTCTCGAATCTCTTTGGATGAATCCGTTCATTATGCCATCTTTTTGTTTTCTCCTTGTGAAGAAGTGAATTATCATAGGCATGGAAACAAAACTCATCCAACCCATTCAATTGCATTATCCTTTGTTAACCAGCCAAGTCTGTGTTTAGATTCAGAGTTTTAATAGCCCAGAAGGCACGTGATTCAATCTCAATAGGAAAATGACATGCTTTGCAGTAGACCATGCAATAGGGAGATGCTCATTGATGTTTTGAATGCTTTTCTGTAAGCCTAGAGATGATCATCTAATTTTAATGACCAGTCTTTCCTTGTTTTGTTCACGTTCTTCTCTAGAATAGACTTGATTTGTCGGTTAGAAACCTCAGCTTGACCGTTAGTTTGGGGATGATAGCCGGTTGAAGTGCGGTGTCTCACCCCCAACTTACGAAAGGCAGCTCTCAACTGAAAATTGATGAAGTGGGTCCCTTTATCACTGATAAGAACATGAGGCGTACAATGTCTTGAAAGGATATTTGATTTCAGGAATGAAATGACGGTTTAAGCATCGTTCTTCGGTGCCGCCACTGCTACCCACTTGGACACATAATCTACTGCTTCTCTCGGTATCCAGAATTCTTTCCATAATACTATTAGCTTCTCCAGGATTTAATGACACAAAATTTCCATCCCTAACAAATTTTCTTTTGCCTTGGACTCGTCATTTAGTCCTCCATAGAACATGGTTAAATGATATTCGGGCGAGGAGACATGGAATGGATACCTCGCTTTCTTCTCGTTAAAACGTAAACACGCTTACCCAATACTTTCCCCTTCTTCTTACATAAATTGTTCAAACTCTAACATATCTTTTAAATGTATACTCACCGGATAGAATCAGTCGAGGAATTTTGCTTGGAGTTTATCTCAATCTAGAATTAAATCAGGGAGTTGGGAATAGTACCAAACGCTTGCACTCCTGGTTAAAAATAATTGGAACATGACGTAGTACATTTGTTCCTGTGTAACGCCTTCGATGATATAAGCGTCGCAGATCTGCATAAATTTCTGGACATAACGAACAGATCTTGATGTGCAACACCGCTAACTCACCATGACTCGCAAATTGTGATAACATGCCTGGATCAGGTCGGAATTTAGAAGCTTGGATTTCTAGAGTACGGATTCCTCTAGGGTGCACTCTGAATAAGATGGGATGATCAACTTTCCCCGGACTTGCCATCTGTAAATCTGTAAAGACAAAACAAAAAAAAAGCGTAAAATAGAACTAAATGAAATAAAAGCACCAAATAAATGCACAAGGACTAAAAATGTAGTCCCCGGCAACGACGGCAAAAATTTGGTGTCGCCTAGGGAGTGATAAAATAATAGAATAAATAGATGCAAATAAACACCCTAGGCTACACACGTTACTCACTACAAGTATCCCATATCGTATGCAAGTTTTAATGATATATAAGATTTGTTCCTCAAAGACTACGAAAGTTAGAGATGCAAATATTAACTGCAAATAAGAAAGCTAGAATAATAATACACAAGAAATAAAAGACAATAATTTTTGTTTGGTTTTTTAAATATAAAATAACTACTAATTTAAAGACCGAAAATTAAATAAGAAAAGAAGATAGTATGAGAGTTTAGCTCAAAATATAGCAAGTAATCCCCACTAACCTTGTTTATTCTAATCATGTAAGGGAGAATTATGTAGAATTGCAATAACTAGGATTCTAAATTTCTCCTAACCCCCTTCCGGGTGGACTTAGGTGGCGACCACACAATCACGAGGGGACTTTACTAAGTTTTGTCTAAGCCACTAGGTTCTTAGATGAGACTAGCCTTCTAATGATGATCGGTGGTTAAATCACACTATAATAGTTATCTAGTTAGGCAAGCCCGTCAGGATCACTACCGCACACTAGATGTTTATGTGGTGTTTCAATAATTAGACACCCCTTCCGGGTGACCATCTAACTACTATTAAGGTAATCATATACGTTGTACACCGCAAGGAAAACAGACAATAATTCAAAGCACGTAGAACATAGAATAAAATAGTCATTCATTTAAATATTTATCATCCAAAATTAAAATAGATGTAAAGTAAGTTTAGGGTTCATACCCATATGCTAAATCTCAAGCTAAAATAAATTATTTCATACCAGAGAAAGAAAAGAAAACAATTACAAATTTGAAGGCTTGTGAAGACATAATTTGATGTTCAACTCTATCCAGACTTCTCTTCTCTTGTTGTAAGCTTCCTCTTGGCTTAAGGATTGGCCAAGGATGATTTTCTACTCAATAGAAGGTGTATTTATAGAGTATTCCAAACCCTAGATCGGATTCTTGGAGTAGAGGGCAAGTAATAGGACTCTTTTCCAAATCAAATTCGTAACCCTAAAATATAGAAATGGTAAGAAACTGTTGCTATTTTATTTTGGTCGTAACTCCTTCGTTTTCACTTTGATTATTGCGTTCTTTATATCGAAATTGACCGTCTCAGAAATCTCTACACTTTTGCTTCAAACCATTCATCCAAATTCCTATCCATTTTGAGTTATGATCAACTTTGTGGACGTAGCTGCTGAAATTCAGATTTACTTGCAACTTTATCTTAATCTATCTTTGACTTCATTTATCTATAATTTCCATCATCATCTTCTTTACCTTATCTCTTAGAATTGATTTGACATCTAATTAATTACCATATATCTTTAAAGCTTCACAATTAACAAACAATTAAACCTAATGCGCTCTAAAAATAATAAATCATCAATCAAGACAAGAAATAGGAAAATATAAAAATATGATTAAAAATCGACAATTAAGTTATTAAATACACCTAAAATGATGTCTCCAACCTATATTAATTCATCAAAAATAGGAAGACATCAATTACTATATGTGGATACACCACACTAAGAATTAGACCAAAAACTAAATCTTACTACCATTAAAGACCAAAAAAAACATACTTTATGTTTAATTATTTCTTTTACAATTAAGATAGTGCATTTATTATAGATTTGTTACATAATTATGAGAGTGTCTGCAAAACTTTTTTTCTTCTCTCCCTTTTCCTAAATCTTATACTCAACACCCTTGTTTCGCACAATATGACGGTTGAGGTTTATGCTTCCAATAAATCAAGGGCCATCCTGCAAATATATGAACATATGTTAGTATCCATTTTGGATGGCTAAGAACAAAATTTTACTTTAAATATTTTCAATTATTTTCAACTTCACACATTATATGACAAGTTGAGTTCATATTGAGTTGAATATGTGATGTTTTTCTAATGTTATTTTTAAATTTATTTCTTGTATATTTTATATTTCTTAGAGATTGTGTAGTAATAAACTACAATGTTGTACTTGTAGAATGACAACTTTGTAACAACTACAAAAAACCTTACCAAAATTGATCATGAGGTATGTCTTATTTGATTATTGAGATTGATTTTGTAAGTGAAAGAATGTGTTAAACATAATAGAATGGTAAATAGACACATGTTGTGTCTAGTTCACAAATACAAAAATGTCTTGATACGAAACATGAATTATGCATTGGGTTATTTAGACTAATACATATGAAGATTGAACTGTCATATATGGAGAAATTAGAGATGGCAATCCAGAGTATTCTATGAACTCTACCATATAATTATTGAGGTGGCTAAGGAGAAATTGGAATGATTAGACAACTCCTATGTTAATTTTGGGCTTCCAGTCCCTGGGAATTTGTAGGACTTCCTCAACAAAATAAAAAGGCAAAAAGGGCAATTATATATTAGAGCACCATTAATTGGAACTTTACAAACAAAAACCCAACACTAAACACTAGTTCTACCCTAACTAAAAGCTACTAAAAAGATCCCAAATCCCCTTCCTTCTCTCTTATACCATTACAACCCAACAAAAATCAAATACAAAATACCCATTAGGTATTTTTTTCTGAAAACCCATCCCTCTCTCTACCATCCCCTCTCTCTTTACCCTCTCTCTCTCCCACCTTCCCACCACTGCCGACACCACCATCGTGCCACCTTCCACCGAGCCACCACTGCTGCAGCGAACCATGCCACCACCACCACAAAGTTGCTGCTTCTGCACAAGATCCACACGAATCTGAGCCATCTTCACCACCACTCGATCTAACCTTCCCCGCCTTGCACCGTTCGTGGCCTACACAGCAAAACGCCGCCTTGATCTGCTGCAACACATACGGGGACCTCGCTGATGTCGCTGCTGCAACACCGTTCGTGGCTGTCGCTGCAGTCGTCTTCCATCATCGGCCAGAAAACGATGTTCAGATCTGCTCCTCGCCGCCGCAGCCCTGCAGCGCTCCTCGTCGCTGTCGTCTTCAGGTAAAACCAGATCTGCAAGAATTTAAACCAGATCTGCAAGCCACTCGCTCTAGATCAACGTTCCCTTCGACACCAAAACACCACCTCCGTCGCTCTCTATCAATCAACAACAACCAGATCTGCTGCAGCAGATCTCCGCCAGTCACGCCGCCAGATCTCCGTTGTCTAGCATCTCTTCTTCTTCTTCTTCTTCTTCTCCATTCCACGCTCACCACCATAAACTCGGCTCTGGTTTCGCCGCTAACACCGCCCCCTACCCACCTCTTCAATCCAGCACAGGACTGATTGGGCTTTGTGTTCGATTTGTTTTTTTTCTTCTTTTTCGTGTCTCCAGCCAGTTGGTCCAGCTTGATTGGGCTTTGTGTTCGATCTGTTCTTATGTGCTATGTCCAGACCCACTTGAAGTCCAGCCCTCTTGTGTCCAGCCCCTCTTTTTCAATTTTTTTTTTGTCAGTTTCAAGGTTTTTTTTTGTCGACTTAGTGTTCAGCTTTGTATGTGTCTTTGTCTAGGTCCATGAGAGTCTAGCCCGTTATTGTCTTTTTTTAGGTAGGTCCAGTTTTATTTTTTTGTTAGTTAAAGTCCATTATATTAGGGTCAGCCCTTTAGGTGTTAGACATTAGGGTCTAGACAGTATGGTCTATACATTATGGTCTGTACTGATATTGTTTGGTATTAACAGCTTGAGAAATTAAACAATGAAATTATTCAAAATCATGGATAAAAATGGCTTCGGTACAGAGCCGAACTTCATTGGAATTTATTGGATATGAACTTGGACAAAACCGAAACATTGGACATATATAAAAAAAGAATTGGACCAAAAACACCTTAAAAACGTTAAAAAACATATAGGTTTGTACCAATAAAAACATAGGTCTGTACCGAATAAAAAATGTAGGTACGTACCTTCGTGAACGTACCGAAAAAAACTATCTAGTAAGTTAAAGTAAAAAAACTCAGAAAAAAAATTAATAGAAAAAATAAGAAAAACGAATTTAAAAAAAAGGATAGAAGAGTAAAAAAAAACCCAGAAATATGACTTAGACTTTAAAAAGTAGTATTTTCTAGTTAGGTTTTAAAAACTCTCTTTTACTCTAATTGGGCTCTAATTAGTATTTTTCTCATGGCAAAAAAGATAACTACTATAAATCATTTTTCTGATCAATAGGGGGGGACCAAATTGTATCATTTTGTAAATAGTGGGCCGTAACAAGAACAACCCCTTCTTCTACAATTATTTGTGGGCTTTATAAACAAATAAAACCGAAGAAAGTTATAGACGAAAAGGAATTCTAATCGAAATGGCACTACCACTGTCGCCTCCATAGGTAAACCTTCCTCATGAAATCGCCACCATCATCCTAGGACAGTTGGTTGATTTTGAAGTAGCAGACGACGATGACCTGATCGATTATATTGCCGAAAGGTAACATTTACTGAAGAAATGATTAAGATTAACGATAATTATTAATTACTAGTTACTACATAGCCAAAAGATTTTCCTTTTATGATTAGATTTGTTACTTGTGCATTAATTTAGTTAATCCCCTAAGTGTTAATCTCGTATCTGGTTTAACAGATCAAGTAAGTTGAGACATCTTTGACTTTTTTCAATCTATGGCTACCAGAGCAGGCTCCTTGAGCTAGGCTGTAAGTGAAGCAGTGAAGAAATTTCCGCTCTTAGAAGAGATACACCTTATCTACGGCAAAGTCCAAACATTAAGAGATATTGCTAGTTGAAAGAAATAAAAATAAATATTTTTATCCCATGTCACCCATGATGGGAAAGACATGAGCGTAACCAGATGAGATTAGCTCACTGGCCAGGGCATTGGTCTACCAATCTAGTGGTGCAGGTTCGAACCGAGTCAATGACTCCGAGTCCAAAGTGGCTCTCCTATGTAACAAAAAAAAAGACATGAGCGTACAGGGAAGTTATCAAAGATAACTTCCCACTTAGATGGTGGAGGAGGTGGAGAAAGTGGGAGAGTGGTTTATTTACAGGCAATAAACCAACTCTCCAGCTCTATAAATTGAGCCTTCTCTTTCTCACAAAACAACAACACAGACAGTTCATAATCGTACAATATATTTCTCTCCAAATCAATAACACACCATAGATATTTCTGAGACATTTAGGTGGTGAAAACAAAAGGTTTAGTTCTAGTAATTAAACTTACAACCAGATAGCAGAAGCGATTCATTCCAATTCAATCAATTACAAGAAGGCTAAATTCAGGACTCTTCATTTCAATCCGCTGCGTATAAGGTTTGTCTGATAAACCTTCTTGTTTATATTCAAGTGTAACAATTGGTATCAGAGCATGTTACCCAATTAAATATATTGTAGAATTTTTTTTAGCATCTTTTTTGTATCGAACAGAAGAAAAAAAATTGAGATTTTTTTTTGGTTTCTGTCGAAAAAGAAAAGGAAAAGAAAGATAAGGGTTTAAGATATTTTTTTATGCGCTCTTCTTGTATCTGCTTATTTTTTTGTTATGGACTAATAAGATAGGCCAAATTAGATAGGTGGTTTGGACATAATTTTTTGTTTTGGGCTAACTTTACTAAATTAGTATTGAACCGTTTTTTAGATTTGGGCCGCCGAAATTGTTAAATATTTTTCGGACCAAATTTTATTTAAGAAAATCGAAATGCATGTGAGGAGATTCAAACCCAAACCACCTAGTTAAGTGACTAGTACCCTTACCAAATTTACTACCTTAAATTATTGTTATGAATAGAGTTTCTGGAAAGATACTATTATTATTTTTTCTTGTTTCCTAATCCACTTTGGTGTATTATTTTTTACCGTTCTTAATTTTTTCTATATGTAGAAAAATGGTGTTGACACGATCCAGGGGATCACGAGCAGCAAGGCTTGAGCGACTGACAGTGTACAGATGGCTCAATAGGAACGTTAGAAATCCTAATGGATCATCAGAGATCCATAGACCAAAAGTTGCAAGGACACCGAAAGAAAAACAGTCTTTGAGAAATAGTATCAATGCACTCCGTTATAAGAAGAAACCTCATCACACCCTAGTGCAACATGTGGCAATTGTCAATAGGTTGATTCAGGATGTCATAAATTGGGGTGATATCATATGTGAAGGACATAAGGTTGAAGTCCTTTACAAAACTCTACCAAGAGAGATGAAGAGGGATATCGAAATCTTATGGGAGTATGATTTTCCGGAGAACTATGTTCATGGGAGACAAGCTACATATGAGTGGCTAGTCTATGCTTTGACTGAATCTCACTTGTGGAGGCACTATAATAATTCCACTAGGTCGGATCAGTGCAACTGTGGAATGCATTATCGAACTACTAGTGTTGATAATTATTTTCCAATTAGACTCTATGAGGAAGTGAACTTTGAGCAGTCAATTCCTAAATTAAGGTTTTGGATATGAAAGGCGTATGCTAGTTAGGACTTGCAATAGGTAGTTTGCTTAGTGGTTTGTTTTTCCAAATTTTTTTAATCCCTGTTTGTTAGGAATTGCATTAGTTGTTTTAATTCAGTTATTTCTTTAATGAACATGTATTTCATTTATGTATGAATTCAACTAGTTTTTTTTTGTTATTAGTTGTTTATTTTCATACATTTTCGCTCTATTTATGTTAGAGTAAGTGGGAGTTCTTGGAGAACTTAATTTTTGCAGTTAATGAAATTGATTGAATCACTAAGACAAACAAATATGGTGGTTCATGATTGGGAACATAGTGAACTTTCTTTATCACTTATTTTGTTATCTTTCTTATTCATTCTATTTGCATTAATAGCATTGGGTAGTTAAATAATTGTATGTATACTAATGAAAAATCTCTTACTTTATAAGAAAATGACAACCGTCATTGATGATCTCAGTGGAGACATAATGAATGGTGAGAACTATACCCTGGTAAACTCAAAATACATTATGTTCTAGAGGAACAAGAATTCTTGAGGTTATTAACAATGTCATGGCTCAGCCTAAGGAAGGCATCTCAGCTCAAAACAAAAGGGACATGGAGGCTTATGAGAAGTGGAAAAGAGATATTTCACTGCAAGAGGCATCTTGATAAACTCCATGTATGACGATCTTGTTCATGAATGTCAATAATACCCCACTACTCACGAGATGTGGGACGCTCTTAATGAAAAGTACAAGGGTACAACTATGACTAAGTTGAGTCAATTGATCATTAAGTTTGACACTTACAAGAGGAAGCCTAATCAAACCAAGTATCTTTGTGAGATGTCTAATATGATTAGGGAACTTGGATTGCAGGTCATAACCTGGTTGATGAACATCAGGTTCAAGCTGTGATCCAATCTCTTTAAAATAAGTGGGAGCATTTGAAGATAAACTTGACTTAAAATGACCATATCATAACTTTTGATGATGTTTCTCATCATGTGAGGTTGGAAGATGAACGTCTTGATGCAGTTAAGTCTCAGGATCAGACTTATATATTGCTGAGTCAAGTTCCCACAAAGGTTCTGGCATTAAGTGCATGAACAATGTGAAGAGAAACAAAAATGAGCATGCTTCCAAGAAGAACAAGAATGGTGGTAACAATGTTTTTTTAAGAAAGACGAGAGTAAAGTAAAATGCTATAATTGTGACAAGATAGGTCACTTCGCTCGCGAGTGAGGATAAAGATAGCAATATCATTTACTTCATATAACTTTACATATGTTACCACTACTGTTTAATAGTTGATTCTAATCCTTTGTGGATTGTGGATTCAGAAGTGACAGACCATGTAGCCTAAGACCAAGAGGCATATATAGAGTACCATCTAATTCCAGAGGAAACGTGATGGATATGAGGTAGGAGACAACAACAAGGTTGAAGCCAACATATTTGACACTTGCAAGTTGAACTTGCAAGGTGGTAAAACCTTATAGCTGGATAATGCACTTTACGCACCTGAAATTCGAAGGAATTTGGTCTTGGTCACTGTTCTTCTAGGATTAGGTTTTAGTATGCATTTTCATAACAATCAAGTAGACATCTATTATGACGCTAAGTATTAAGTTTTTGGTTTTATTTCTCATGATTTAGTAGTACTAGATGATGATAACTCATTTAATAGTTATTATTTAAGTAGTTGCTTTTCTACTAATACTTCTTCTAGTAATTTTAACGTAGAAGAAAAGTATGGAATGCTAGACTAGTTCATATTGGACAAGACCGTATGAATTTATTGGCTAAGGCGAACTTTTTAGGTTCATTGACTAGAGTCAACTTGCCAACTTATGAAAATTGTCTAGCAGATAAAGCAAAGGGAAACCATTTTTGAAAAGGCTAAACGAGTCGAGTACCCATTGCAAGTAATTCATGTAGACATCTGTGACCCAATGAATGTTCAAAATATACAAGGGGGACTTTATCTTATCACTTTTATAGATAATTTCACGAGTTTTGGTTATGTTTACCTGATTTTTCATACATATGTAGCATTGAAATTTTCTTATGATATATTTCAATGAAGTAGAAAATCAGCTAGAGAGGAAAATAAAAACCTTAATCACGTGAATATCTATTGGATCAGTTGAAAGAACTGTGTGATGAAAAAGTGAGAACTCTCCTAGAAATGGTTAAGTCTATGATGGCACAAGCTAATCTGTGGAGATGCCTTGCCTACTGCTAGTTATATACTTAACCAAATACCCACAATGACTGTTCCATCAAACTCTTTATGAACAACTTGTGACCCTAGGGTCGTCAGACTATGTTCATGATCTATCTCATAAATATGGGAAGTTAGGTCCAAGAGGTAAGAAGTGTATCTTTATTAGATACCCAACTCACTCTAAAGGATATGTGTTTATTGGTGAACATAACGATGGGGGTCTTACTGAAATTGAGTCACGAGATGTTACATTCTTAGAGAATGATTTTCCCAACAGATGTGAATTTGACAGAATTTTCATTTAATGTGAATTAAATGAGATTCAGGAAGATGATATGCAAACAAATGTGACACCTGATGAGGTAACACATACTAAAGAAATAGAGAAGGATACTCCTCTAAATCTTGAGACGGAAGAAACCATTGCATCATCTAGTAATCCTATTTCTCAAGATTCTCAACTTAAGAGAAGTGCTAGAGTTTTAGTTCCTCGTCATCTATTTGAAATCGAAGGAGAAGTCTTTACGATAACTCCACAAGACGAAGATGAACCTCGATCAGTTAATGAAGCATTCACATGTCCTACTAAGAATGAATGGAAGAAAGCAATGGAAGAATAAATGGAGTCGATGAAGAAAAACCAGGTATGGGAACTGGTTAATCTCCCAAAAAGACGTAAGGCGATTGGGAATAAATGGGTTCTTAAAATAAAGAGGAAACCTGACAATTCCATTGACAAGTATAAAGCTCGCTTGGTAGCGAAAGGCTACACTCAACAGGAAGGAATAGATTTTGAGGAAATTTTTTCTCATGTTGTTAGATTTACCTAAATACGTCTTATTTTAGCTATTGTGGCTCATCTCGATCTGGAGTTGCACCAAAATGGATGTTAAAACTACATTTCTAAATGGAGATTTAGAAGAGCTTATTTTCATGGAACAACCTTCGGGTTTCGTTGCAAAAGATCAAGAGAATAAACTATGTAGATTTTTAAAATCAATATATGATCTTAAGCAAGCCTCGAGACAGTGGAATTTGAGATTTCATGAAGTCGTTTCATCAAATGGATTTGAGATGATAAGTGAAAATCACTGTGTTTATATTAAATGTTCCAAGAAATTTTGTGATCTTATCTCTATATGTATATGACATCCTATTAGCAGGGGATGATAAAGAGTTTATTCAAGCTAATAAGGAGTAGCTAGCTTCTCAATTTGATATGAAATATATGGGAGAAGCAAATTATATTCTTAGTGTTAAGATTAGTAGAGATAGGTCTAAAGGACTATTATCTTTGTCTCAAGCACCTTACATCATGAATATAATTGAGCGCTTTAGCATGACTAAGTGCAATACAATTGACACTCCTATAGAAAATGGAATAAACTTAACTCTCGACATGTGTCCTAGTACTCCAGAAGAGAAACAGAAAATGTATACAGTGTCATATTCTAGTTGCTTGGATAGTCTTATATATGTTATGATGTGAACTAGGCCAGGCATATGTTATGTGTTAAATTTAGTTATTCATTTTTAATTAAACCCAGGACAAGAAAATCCGAAAGTTGAGAAAAAGATATTGAGATATCTAAAAGGCACTATGGATTATGCCTTTTTCTTTCGAGGAAATAGATTACACCTAGAAGGATATATTACGCTATTTGGGATAGTGATATATATGGGGGTAAATCTACCTCAGGTGATGTATTCATGTTGAATAATTGCGCAATTTCTTGAAGTAGCAAGAAACAAATCTGTATAATTTTTGTCCACAATGGAAGCTGAGTTTGTAGCATGCTTAGCTGTGGTTCCAGAGGTTGTTTGGTTAAAAAGGTTATTATAACATTTAGGATTCTCAGGCGATAGTGGGAGTCCCGTTATTATACATTGTGATAGTCAAGCTGAAAAGGCTTGTGTGAAAGCTCCTAAGTATCACAGTATGACCAAACACATTGATATAAAGTATAACGTTGTTAGGGATATTATTGCACAAAAGGATGTTGATTTGCAATAGATACACACACGCAATATGCTTGTTGATCCATTCACAAAGGATATCCCGAGGGATATATTTATGGATATGTTAAATCTATATGATTAAGCAAGATATAATGTATGAATATTGCGAGTTTATGTGCATTCATGTATATATTTTCATTAGTATGTTTATTTAACTGTTTCTTTTAATAATATCATGTTTGATATATATTATAATGCGTGTATTTTTGAAGTATGTATGTCCTATAGACTGAGATTGGCCCTATCACATGGGCAATCGCCTTTGGCATAAGAAGTGCGCAAAGATGAGACTAACTCATAGTAGTGAAAAACCCTTAAGATAACTTGAGTTAAGATAGTCGCCTTAACTAAAGTGTTAAGATGATATCATAAACATGGATGAACCATGTTAAGCTTATATTATGATCGAAGTAGAATCCCACTATCTACTTAGTCTATAAGAGCCAGATATGAGTTGCTTGATTGATTTCATAGAAGGGTTGATTAATCGAAGAATTCATCTTAGGCAACGAGACTTGTCTAATTATATATCTGTATGGTATTCATAAAATTGTGACATACAATTGGAGCTATATGAATAATACCATAACACGTGTGTCATACCACGTGTGCTTTCGACCAGAAGGAAGTGAAGAGTCGATCCCTGTCTCGTCATTGTGTGATACCTTCAAAATTGTGCCCTTATTACTTTTGACTATGTCTTGATATTTTGATTAGGTGTATGCTACTTTGAACATACTACTAATGATCATGAATGATTCGGTCTAATGGGATATGTTTGGGAAATCAACCTAATCAACGTAAAAGGATATAAGTGTAAAGGGAAGACTAAAATTCTGTATCAAAGTGTGTGCTTGCAGGTACCGATCATGTAAGTCAATTTGGACCATAACATGATAGTGAGACACATGAAGTTATGTCAGTGAACTCTTTTGATCACATAAACGATGTGATATAAATTTAAAGGGGTCAGAGTTACTGAATATGATACAATAAATTATTAGTCTGGGGTACTACAAGATACATAAGGAATGAAGTTTCATTTGAGCAACTATGTACCCTAACAGGTTATTAGTAACGTATGCTCGTATGCTTGTCGGTCGCACGACCTATTTTGTCAAGTATGATGAATTATTCTAGAAATGTGTATATGAGAAGATTTGAGAAATATTGATGTATGGTGCATTGAAATGCATGTACCTAAAGGAAATGATTGTAACTCCATCATGTGCGAGTGGGAGAAGGAAAGAAATAAAAATAAATATTTTTATCCCATGTCACCCATGATGGGAAAGACATGAGCGTACAGGGAAGTTATCAAAGATAACTTCCCACTTAGATGGTGGAGGAGGTGGAGAATGTGGGAGAGTGGTTTATTTACAGGCAATAAACCAACTCTCCAGCTCTATAAATAGAGCCTTCTCTTTCTCACAAAACAACAACACAGACAGTTCATAATCGTACAATATTTCTCTCCAAATCATTAACACACCATAGATATTTCTGAGACATTTAGGTGGTGAAAACAAAAGGTTTAGTTCTAGTAATTAAACTTACAACCAGATAGCAGAATCGATTCATTCCAATTCAATCAATTACAAGAAGGCTAAATTCAGGACTCTTCATTTCAATCCGCTGCGTATAAGGTTTGTCTGATAAACCTTCTTGTTTATATTCAAGTGTAACAACTAGTTCATGCCATTTATTAACATCATTGGCACTCAATGCCCCTGATTGGAGTACCGTCTTGTTTCAGAGTTCAATAAGTTGGCATTTGTTGTTTTTTTTGGACAGAGAAAGGTGCCTAAGGCACCGAAAAAGAAAGAAAGGTGAATTAACCTATTCCTATTTTTTCTAGTCTAGCTGCCGCATCAAAAATACTAAACGTCGCTAGACGTCTAGAGATAGCCCTGTGCCTAGCTTCCTTTGCAAGCTTATCCGCCTTGCCGTTGAGCTTCCTACTAATGTGGTAAAAGGATACCTGCCCAATTTCCCCAGCTTTACGAACAATTTTGCGAAGAATAGGTTGGAGATTCCAACGAGCTGCTGACACTTGCTTAATACCTTGAATAACCTCAAGGTTGTCTGAAAGGATGATCTTGTTGTTTCTAACAAGGTCACCCCCAAATTCAGTGGCTTTTAGGACTGCATATGCTTCTGCTTCTTCTATCGTGTTGCATTCTAAGTCTTCGCTAAATTCAAAGTTCTCGTTTCCTTGTTTATCTAATCCCACTATTGCAATTCCTGTTGGTTCCCATTTATTGGAAAAGGAGGCATCGCAGTAAATTCTAATGTCCGCTTCTTGAAGATCTGGGATTAGAGTCTCTTCTTCGGTGTCTTTATTCGTCATCTTTTGATGGGTAGTCTTTTTCCAGTTAATTCCATGAAGGTCTTGCATAAGTTTTGCCGTTGCTATATTAATCCCTGTTCCATTTATTGCTGTTCCTTCGTGTATTGCTTTCATTTTCCCTTTCAAGATATTCCATAGAATGATCATAATGGTATCTTTGACTATATTTTCATCCCACCCTCCCTCGACGAAAGCCTTTATAATTTTTAAGAACCAATCTTCAAATTTGTGTTCTAAATTCTCTGGGATTCTTATTTGGAGAGGTGAACCCGCCCATATATCTTTACATAGGGTACAAGTAAGTAGAAGATGTTCAATATTCTCTTCTGGGTAATTACACCATAGACAATTTTTGGAATCTGCACATTTCCTCATATATAGATTTGTTCTAGTTGGTAAAGCATTGTTACATAAGCGCCAAATAAACATCTTGATTTTTTTTTGGTATGTTCGATTTCCAAATAGCCTTCCATATTGGTGAATCATATTTAGATTTTTGGTTTGCTGTTGTAGGTTTGTTAATGACTTTTTCGTAGGTAATAACTTTATATCCGGTTTTTGTATCATATGTACCATCTTTTGAGAAGGGCCATATAAATTTGTCTTTTGTTTCCATGTCTGTATCTTTTATCCTTCTGATTAGTGGGATCAAGGCTCTGGGAAGATATTGTTTAAGATATCAAGATCCCATTCCGTAGTTCCTGTTTTCATTAATTCATTTACTTTGGTGAGGTTAATGCCAGTTGGTTTGTTGATTTCCCATTCTGTATCTATCCATCTTTCGTTCCAGATGTTTGTATTTTCACCATTTCCAATCTTTTTTATTCCATATTTCTTCAGAAAGTCCCTCCTTTCCATTATACTTGCCCAGCTCCAAGTCCTGCTTTGTTTAATTTTACATGTCATGAAGTTAGTTTTATAAAAATAAATACCTTTAAGGAGTTTTGCCGCTAGGCTCTCGGTGCTATTCATTAATCTCCAAGCCTGCGCTGCCAAAAGGACCGTATTCATATTTTTGAAATCCTTGAAACCTAGGCCCCCAATCAGTTTACTTATTGTAACTTTTTCCCATGCAAGCCAATGGATTCTATTCTTTTCTCCGGAGTTCCACCAAAAATTAGAAATAGCAGATATTAATTTGTTACAAAAGGATATAGGAAAAGAAAAGATTGACATATAGTAATTAGGAATAGCCTGTAGTACGGCTTTAATTAGTACTTCTTTCCCCCCCTTCTGATAATAATTTAGCCTTCCATCCCTTTGTGTTCTTGAAAATTCTTTTTGCTATCCATTCTAGTGATTCAACTTTGGATCTTTTGTGACATAGTGGTATACCAAGGTAGAAACCAAGGTCATTTTTCTCTAGAAAATTTAGTTCCTTGCAAGTATTTATTTTAAAATCTTCTGGGGTATCTTTACTGAAAAGAATAGCTGATTTGTTGAAATTAATTTTTTGTCCAGACCCATAACAGTAAATGTCAAGGCATTCTTTAAATCTACTAATATCTGTAAGTTCCAGATCTAAGAAAAAGAGTGAATCGTCAGCGAAGAGTAGGTGAGAAATGCTAGGGCAATTCCTATTAATTTGAATCCCTTTAATCATGTCTTCATTAACAGCGTGATCAATGATACTAATTAGAGACTCTGTAAGAATAGAAAATGAAAAAGGGGACAATGGGTCCCCTTGTCTAAGGCCTCTTCCTGATTTAAAGTTATCCGATCTCTCACCATTTAGGTTTAAATTAAAAGAGGCCGAAGTCACGCAATTCTTAATCCAGTCAACCCATTTACTATTGAAACCCAGTTTGTCTAATACAAGAAATAGAAATTCCCATCTTACCTGATCATAAGCTTTTGCCATATCGATTTTTATGGCTGCTAAATGTTTTTTATTTTTCCTTTTTCCCCATAAAGAAAGAAAGTTCTTGAGCTATGATAATATTATCTTGGATAGCTCGTCCTTTAATAAAACCTGCCTGAGTCTGTGAAACAATAGAATTCATAATTTCTCTAAGTCTGTTAGATAATATTTTCGTAATGATTTTATATATGAAGTTAACACAAGATATGGGTCTAAAATCTCCCAAGTTTTCCTGTGTTTCCCCTTTTGGAATAAGGGTGATAAGGGTATCATTAATTTTTTCAAGAGAGCAATTATTGTTAAAAAAATCAGTAATCACAGTCATTACGTCATCTCTAATTATATCCCAAAATTTTTTATAAAATTTACCATTAAGGCCATCTGGGCCCGGTGCTTTGGAAGAGGAAAGTTCATTAATAGCTTTTTCAACTTCTTGTAAGTCTGGTATTTTTGTTAGATTCTCGTTCATTTGTTCTGTAACTTTTGGTTTTATATGTTCTATAGCCTTTTCCATATTCTCCGTAGTGCTAGCTTCTTCTTTAAAGAGATTTTTATAATAATCTTGGAAACTTTCTTTGATTTCATCCATATTTTCTTTCCATATTCCTTCCTTATTCTTAATTCTTGTTATTCTATTGAGTTTCCTTCTTTGTATAGTGGCTAAGTGAAATTTTTTTGTGTTTTTGTCACCGAAAGTTAGCCAATTTATCCTGGCTCTATCACTCCAATATTTTTCTTCTCTATTATATTCGATTTTTATTTGTTCTTTTATTCTATTTTCTTCCTCCGAACATTTAGCTATGTCTAATTTTGATCTATTGAGGCTAATTAGTTTGTCTTGTAATTTCTTAATAGTAATATCATGATTTTTAAAATCTTTATAGCTCCATTTCATAAGTTTCTTTTTTGTATGTTCTCTCTTCCTTAAGAATTTGTTAATTGGGGGATTAGTAGTTGAAATTTCCCAACTTTTTTCGACTATATCGCTACAACTATCATCTTCTAACCATCTAGTTTCAAATTTAAAGTATTTCTTTCCTATTCTCATATTAATATCATAATGAAGGACAAGAGGAGAGTGATCCGACCCTATAGCTGGTGGTACGAAGATTTCTGCGCGCGGGAATTTCCCCATCCATTCATAAGTAGCAAGCCCTCGATCAATTCTTGTTTTAACTAACTTTTCATATTCTAATCTGTTAGACCACGTAAAAAAGCATCAATTAGATTTTATTTCAATGAGGGAGTTTTGGTAAGTAAATTCTATAAAGTTATTAATATGGTCTAAATTGGGAGGGTTTTTGCTATATTTTCCGTCACATTAAGTATATCATTAAAATCCCCAATTATTGTCCATGGTTGTGTTATATCTTTGCTCCAATTTGATATTTCGTTCCATATTTGTGTTCTATGAGAGAAATTATTAGGTGCATGTAGAAATATCATATAATAGGAAAAACCAACTTCATTAATGCAAACGATAACATAAAAGGAACAACTAAACACTACATTAAGCCGAACAAAATCATGCCACAAAATAAGGAAACCCCCTAAATGAAAAGCTGATCCAGTGGGGTCCACACAAAACTTGTTACCAAAACCCAACTTTGAAACGATGTCTTGAGAGTCTATCTCTCGCAACATTGTTTCACAAAAAGCAACCAACCCCGGCCTTAACTGTTTCACCATCAAGCCAATCCTGGAAAATGTCAAGGGTGCTCGAATGCCCTGGACATTCCAAAAAATGGTCGTCATTTTGCTTTTGCGGCTTTTTAGGAGTAGCCGCCTCCAGCTTTCCCTTTGCTTGTCTCTTCCTCCTCTTCCACAGCATCAGCGTAGTTGAAATTCATGTCGTGATCTTCACCACCACCTTCATAATCTTTCTCAAAATAGTTTTCACTGTTTTCATAGCTGCCTTCTTTTTCTTCCTCAGGTTCAAATTGCGAGTCATAATCATCTAGCATTTTTGAAATATCACCGTCATTCTTTGAGCCTTCATGTGGTGAATCTTCTTCATTTTCTTTTTCTTTCACGTTTTCAAGGGCACTATATCTATTATTGTTAACAAAATTCTCAATAGCGTCCACAACCCTGAGTTTTTTGAAGTTACCAGCAATATTAGAACTAACACTTTTATTTCCCCATCTGATGGTCCTGGCTTGCCTTCTCTCCTTCTTTTAATTTTATGTTGAAAGTTAGAGGACATTCCAACATTAGATTCTGAATTCTCACTGGAGGTCACTGCATGCTTGCCTTTAATCTTCCTGACCTCTTCTTCGAAAGCTAACATAACGACCCTTATATCTCCTTCATTTCCATTTTCTCCCTCGTCATTTATTCCGTGTGTCTTTTTGAAAGCTTCGATCTTGAGGGTTGACTCATGAAGTTCATTGCGTAGATCATGCATTTGTCTGTTCCAAGCTTCCCATTCTCTATCCTCCTTTTGAGTTTCTTCTTCCATTTCTTTATTTGTAGTAGACTTGCTTGCTGCTCCTTTCCTCGTATAGTTGAATTTACTGAGACTGTTTCCACCTCCTTCATTGATGATTATGCCTCTAGCTGGATTAGGGTTCCTATAAAACTGTCCTGCATTTCTCACATTACTATCATTATACATGTAGTTTACAAATTCTCCATTAATATTTATATGAAAACCATATATAGGGTTAAAAGGGGGAAATTTCGCCACATTATCTATACTCCATGTCACTTTCCTTCTTTCATCAATATCTTCTTCTTGTTTGATGCCTTTGACTGGACAGTCTCCATACTGGTGGCCTATTCTTCCACACCTAAAACATAGAAGTCCTGTGTTTTCATATTGAAACACAACCCATGCCGCACCTTCTTCCTGATAAAGATATGTTCCTGGGGGAAGAGGAAATTTGGTGTTGAATCTGATTCTGAATCTCAGGATTTTGATGTCGATATTTGTAGCTGCTGGGAGGTCCACTGCTTCTACTTTGATGAAACACTTCTCTAGAGCTCTAACTGTTGTAAGGTTGTTTTGCTTGAATGCAAGACCTCTAATTTGGACCCAAATTGATGAGTAGTCAGTTGAGATTTCTTTAAACTCCATTTTTAAAGGCCAGATTGTCATGCTTATGTGCATTTTGGAGTAGATGCTAGGGCGCATCTCCCATACCCTATTGAATTCCCTCTCGTTAAACACTATAAGCTTGAAAACATTTTCTTTGATATCTGATAATCTGAAATGCCCCTGAATACCCCACTTGTCTTCAATAAATTTCCTGATTTGGACAGCATAGATAGTGGATTCTCCCACTATTTTTAGAATGATGGCCTTTTCTTATTTCATGCTTACCACTAGCCTAACCTTCATACCAATGTCGATGACACCTAATTTGCGCGCTTTATGGTCATTCGGCTGTATTATAGGGAGTGCGTGATTATCTCTTGTTGCCATGGATAAACAACAGAACAAGAAAGGGTTAATAGTGTTAGATAAAAATATATCAGATTTAGTGGGTGCAAAAGAAGAGATTATGCAGAGGATGCAAGAATAAGATTGAGATGGAGTACAGTAAGTAGAATGTATGTTGTGACTGAGTAAGATAGCTTTACCTTCTCCCTCGCTTAAATAGATGAACTGTACCTTATTCTTGAGAAAATGCTTCTGTAACACGCTAACCTTTGGTGTTCTTGAGGGTCTGGGGAAGTAAATCTTACCACGCGTCTTGATTACACCTATTACTACCCTATATCCGCCCTCATAAATGTCTATAATAATGATTAGTTTTGATAAGGATTTGTCATAAAATGCTATTCCTATTTTTGTTGTCTGAAATTGAAACTGTTCAAGCCTATAATTGTAGGTAATCAAATACCGACTCTTGATCTCCTCCTTAAAAAATATATATCCTCCTACTACACGCTTAATCCATCGGAACACTAAAAGATGGTTAAGAAAAGAAAATACCTTTTGCCAAGAGATGATTTGTACCGATGTGTAGGTTGTTCTTGGGGAACGAAAGATTTGTAAAGAAATAGTGTAATACCTTTCATCATTAGCCTTGATTGTAACGAGATCTTGTTTACTCCTCCTTCTTTGCCTAAGTCTTGAGAGTTCCGAAGCTGGATTGATTTTCCCGAAGCGCAGCTTTCTTTTCCTTTTTCCCCATTTTCCAATACCATCTGTTGATATCCCCATCTTCGCTCGTAAGGCTGGGTTAGGTTAAGGTTGGGTCTGTGGTGGTTCGATGGTGCAAATAAGCCACGATCCCCAAATCAAAATAAGGAAAGGAAGCGTGCATAACCCTAGTGAGAGAAAAGAGAGAGGCCTGAAACTAGAGAGAGAAGAGAGAGTCTTTTTGTATCTTTATATGAACTATTTGATTGATGTTAGTTGATTTGTTTGTTGTTTCTTCAAGCATGCCCAATTTACACAACTTTCAAATAAATGGATAGAATATTAATAGTAAAGGCTTTATAGCCATTCTTGATGGTTGTTCTCAGGTCGAGTCTCTTAGACCTGCACAAATGTTATTATTTAGTGTTTGATGATAAATTAGTTGAAAGATTTTGTCATCAAAAAAAATATCTCCGACTCCCTTGTGAATTCATGGAAGATTATGATGAATTGGATCAAATGACTGATGACTGCTTATGATAACTTGTCTGATTCTGATATGGTGAACATGTCTTTTGAGGAAAATTTGCCTTAGAATTTTTACAATGTTGATTTATAAGATATTTGATGGAAAGAATTGAGTAAGAGTGTAGGTTTTTTTTTTTCCATTGTATTATGAATTGGGCTACTTTTTAGTTTGACTGAAAAAAAAAAGATGGCTACTTTTTTTGCTTTAGTTTGATTTTCATAATAGTAGCACTTTCACTTTCTGAATATATTGCATGTGCGAAATAAAATATAATATATTATAGTCTGATTTTCTGAATCTTTTCTATTCTAGAGGGTGATGATTTGTAGTTTGTGATTCCGTTGTGGCATGTTATTAATTATTGGATAAGTAGTAACCAGGGATTGACCCATATCCCAAATTATTAAAAGAACAAATATAAATGATATTGTGACAAAAGATAAACTTATTTGGCCTTTTTCAAAAGATGGAGTATATAACACGAAGACAGGATATAAAGTAATTATAGATGAACAACTAAACAACAAAGCGTCAACCACTTATACAATAGAAACGAGGGAATCGGAAGTTTGGAAAATAGTATGGAAGTCAAATATACCAAGGAAGATTAAAATGTTTATGTGGCGAATTATAAATAATGCTATTCCTACAAAAGGAAATTTATATAAAAGAAAATGTGCAGATGCGCCTAATTGCTTATGGTGTAATTACGACAAAGAGGATACCGAGCATCTTCTTCTACACTGTAACATGTGCAAAGATATGTGGGCAGGATCAATACTCCAAATAAGAATAAGTGAGGATAATAAAGATACAATTGGTGAATGGTTCCTAAAAATTATCAAATCTTACAAAAAAGGAGGATGGGAGGAAAGTGTAGTACGTGACTTTCTGATGATTAACTTATGGAACATATGGAAAGCAAAGATGAAGGCTATACACGAAGGTACCACTATTGATGGCACAGGAATCAACATTGCCTCAAAAAAACTTATGAATGAAATACATGGGATTAACTGGACAAAAGATTGCTACAAAGACAATTCGAAGAAAATAGAGACAGAAGAGGATAAACAAGAAACTTCCCAACAATACGACATCACTTTACACTGTGATGCCTCCTTCTCCAACAAATTGGAACCCACAGGATTAGCGGTAATTGGTAAACAAGGAGAGACTAACGGGACGTTTTGCAAAGACTCGTATCTTTTTTGTAACTCAGCCCTTGAAGGGGAAGCGAAAGCAGTCCTAGAAGCAACACATATCGGAGCCCTTTTCCCTGGGAAAAGAGTTATCATCCACTCAGATAACCTTGAGATCATTCAAGGTATTAAGCAGGTGTCAGCAGCTCGGTGGAATATCCAACCCATTCTTCGACAAATTAACCAAAAAGCTGAAGAGCTCGGGCAAATCACGTTTAAACATGTGAATAGGAAGCTCAACAGCGAGGCGGATAAGTTGGCGAAGGAAGCTAGGCACGATGCAACCCTTATCCATCGGAATACTCCCAGTATTTTCGATATTTCTTGTCTTTTTAGTAAGTTAGGTATTGGATAAAGTTGTTTGTTTTTTTGGGGTGCTGTGCACCCCCTTAACCGTCCAAAAAAAAAAAGTAGTAACCAGGGATTGAATTATGGATTTTTAGCCAATATACGTGTGCTATTAGCATTGTTCTAAAACAAGGCCGCCTAGCCGACTAGGCGCTTCGACTAGGCGTTCTAAAATGAGTTCCGCCTAGAATTTCTCTCGAAGGTGGCTCGAAGGTTCGTCTACGAATAATATAATTAATAAACTACCCAATCGGATTAATGGATCCCCCAAACCAAATACTACCTAGCATGTTAGCCAATAAATAACTACTTAAATCTAATCCAACTCAACACATAAGCAAAAAATAAAGAAAAAACTACTTAATTTAGAGTTTGAACGTGCGAGAAAAAAAGAAGGTATGTTTTTTCAAATTTTCAAGTCTAATTTCTCGAATTGGTCATTTTTTAGGTTAAAAATAATAAACTATTATAATTATATAATTAAATATGTATTATTTATGTTAAATTGATCTACTTTAAGTATATTAGGATGTAAATAATAATCAATTCAATGTGTTAGTAATATATATTAAATGTAAAATAATATAAAAACCGTCTAGGCAGAAACCGCCTAAATTCCGATTAATAGGCCGCCTAGCCCTCTAGGCGCTCGAAGGTGGTCAACCGCCCTAGTAGCGCCTAGCGCCTTTTAGAACCATGGCTATTAGTCAATTAGTAAAATACTTTCTATATTTTGTAATAGTTTAGACACCATTGGTAAAAAAAAATGTTGATGATACAACCCCTATCTTTTTTTTTTTTTGGACGGTAGGGGGGGTGCCTAAGCACCCAATAAAACGCAAATCTGCTAACCAATCCCTAATTTACAAAAAAGAGAAGATAGATCGAAAATACTAGAAGTATTCCAAATGACAAGAGTTGCCTCGTGCCTAGCTTCCTTCGCCAATTTATCCGCTTCCCTGTTGAGCTTCCTGTTGACGTGTTTAAACGAAATTCGCCCAAGCTCTTCAACTTTGTGTATAATATTTTGAAGTATGGGTTGGATATTCCAACGCGATGCTGACACATGCTTTATACCTTGAATGATCTCAAGGTTATCCGAGTGGATTATAATATTTTTTCCCCGGAAAAAAGGCTCCAATTTTTGTTGCTTCGAGAACTGCTTTCGCTTCACCTTCCAGAGCTGAATGGCAATAAAAGTGGGAGCTTTTACTAATAGGTCTGCTTTGTCCCCTCTGTCTACCTACAACTGCTACTCCCGTAAGTTCTGTTTTATTTGAGAAAGATGCATCGCAGAATAAAGTAATATCGTGATCCTGATCGTCGTTGTGGGTGTCTTCGTTGACTTCCTCATTTTTATTTAGCCCCTTATAGCTTTCTTTGATCCAATTTATCCCATGTATTTCTTTCATCAATTTCTTCGATGCAAAATTAATCCCTGTTCCATCAGCAACAATGCCTTCGTGTGTAGCTTTCATTTTTTGCTTTCCAAATATTTCATAAATTTATCATCAAGAAATCTCGTACCACATTCTCATCCCATCCTCCTTCTTTGTACGCCCTAATGACTTTGAGATACCATTCTTCTATCTTATCCTTATTTTCTTCTTGTATTTTTATTTGTAGAAAGGATCCTGCCCAAATGTCTTTGCACATATTACAATGTAGAAGTAAGTGTTCGACATCTTCTTTTTCATGATTACACCATAAGCAATTTGTCGCATCCGCACATTTCCTATTATAGAGATTTTGTCTTGTTGGGATTGAGTTATTTACTATTCGCCACATGAACATCTTTATTTTCTTTGGCATGTTAGATTTCCATATTGTTTTCCATATTTCCGAATCTCATATCTTTAGTATCAGTTGTTGTGGCTTTATTATTTTGTTGTTCATCTATCATCACCTTGTATCCTGTTTTTGTATTATATTTCCCATCTTTAGAGAAAGTCCAAATGAACTTGTCCTTTGTAACGTGGTATTTAATTTTTATTCTTTTAATGAGTTGGGTTATAGGCTCCGGAAAAAGGTTACCAATCTTTTCCAGATCACATTCGTCTTTATCTTTCTTCATTAACTCACTTACCAAAGTAATTTTTGATCCTTTCAGTCTCTCTAATTCCCAGTTTGTATCTATCCATCTCTCGTTCCATATGTTCATTTCCTTACCATCCTCTATCATTTTTATTCCATGTTTTTTTATAAAGTCTCTACCTTCTATGATGCTTGCCCAGCTTCAAGTCCTGCTCTGTCTCAGTTTGCACGATAAAAAATTAGTTTTATTAAAAAGATACCTTTGAGTAGTTTTGTTGCTAAATTATCTGGGTTATGCATAAGCCTCCAAGCTTGAGCAGCAAGCAGGACAGTGTTCATTTTTTTGAAGTACTTGAATCCTAATCCTCCTATTAGTTTACTTACCGTGATTTTTTCCCACGCCACCCAGTGTATCCTGTTTCTCTCACCTGAGTTCCACCAAAAGTTAGAGATAGCAGATATGAGTTTATTACAAAATGTAGTCGGTAAAGATAAAAATAGACATATAATAGTTAGGAATGGCCTGAAGGATTGCTTTAATGAGTACTTCCTTGCCCCCCTCCGACAGAAGCTTTGATTTCCATCCTTCTGTATTCTTAAAAACTCTCTTCGCTATCCATTCAAGTGATTCCACCTTTGATCTTTTGTGGCACAAAGGAATTCCTAAGTAATAACCCAGATCCTCTGTTTCTTGGATGTCCATCTTCTTTGATATGTCATTTCTAACATCATTCGGGGTTTCTTTACTAAAGATGATAGCCGATTTATGGAAGTTTATTCTTTGTCCGGATCTGTTGCAGTAAATATCCAAACATTCTTTAAAATGATTTATGTCTGTCCCGTCTAAAACAATAAAGAAAAGAGAATCATATGCAAATAAAAGGTGAGATATCGTCGGACAGTTCCTATTAATCTTTATACCATTTATCAACTTATTTTCAACAAAATGATCGATCAAACAGATAAGGGATTCTGTCATAATAGAAAAAAGAAAGGGGGATAGCGGGTCCCCTTGTCTGAGCCCTCTACCTGGTTTAAAATTTTTTAGTCTTTCCCCATTGATGTTGATATAAAAGGAGGTTGAAGTAAAACAATTTGTCATCCAATTTATCCAAATATCACAAAAACCAAGTTTCTTCAAAACTTTAAGGATAAAATACCACCTTACCCGGTCATATGCTTTGGCCATATCGATTTTAATAGCTGCCAGATGTTTATCATTTTTCCGTTTTCTACTCACGAAGAAAGAGATTTCTTGTGCAATGATGATGTTATCCTGTATCGCTCGTCCCTTGATGAAAGCGGATTGCGTTGGAGAGATAATATGATTCATGATCTTTCTAAGTCGATTCGAGAGAATCTTAGTAATGATTTTGTATATGAAATTGACACAAGAGATTGGCCTAAAGTCTCCCAGATCTTCTTGAATCGTGCCTTTCGGGATAAGTGTTATTAGAGTATCGTTGATTGTTTCGACTGAACAATTTTTCTCAAAAAAATCCATAATAATGTATCACATCGTCTTTAATTATGTCCCAAAATTCTTTATAAAATTTACCATTTAATCCATCGGGTCCGGGGGCTTTTGAGGCTGATAATTCAGTGACTGCTTTTTCTATTTCCTCAATGCTAGGTTTTTTTAATTAGTTCTTCATTCATATTATTCGTAACTCGGGGTCTTATAAAGTCAATGGCCTTTTGTGTCATTTCTTCGTCACCTTCATTTTCTTTAAAGAGATTTTTATAATATTCTTGGAAGCATGTTTTGATCTTTTCTGAATCGTTCGTTCAAATTCCTTCTTTATTTTTCATTCTAGTTATTCTGTTTAATTTCCTTCTCCTTATAGTAGCTAAATGGAAGAATTTCGTATTTTTATCCCCATAAATGAGCCAATTTTGCCTAGCCTTATCGCTCCAATATTTTTCTTCTTTCTCATATTCTTTTTTTATCTTTTCTTTGATATCTTGTTCTTCAACGATAGTATCTTTATTATTGTTAATTTTGTTAAGTTCTATAAGTTTATCTTGTAATTTTTTATTGTTTTTTCGTGGTTCTTAAAATTTTCCGAACTCCACTTACTTAGTATTTTTTTGTGTACTCCCTTTTTTTTATATAATTAGGTATAGGAATCCTATCATGGGGAATTTTCAAATTATCTTCTATGACCTTCTAACAATTATCGTTATCTAGCCACCTAGTTTCAAATTTGAAATGTTTTTTTCCCAATTTTCATATTAATATCAAAGTGAAGAATTAAGGGTGAGTGATCCGACCCAATAGCCGGAGGAATATAGATTTGTGATCTTGGAAATCTTTCCATCCATCCGTAGGTTGCTAACCCCCGATCAATTCTTGTTTTAACATTCTTTTCACCTTCAATCCTGTTTGACCAAGTAAAAAAACATCCATTAGAATCAATTTCTGCTAAAGAGTTACAATTCGTAAAGTCAAAAAATGAATTAATGTGATCCATGTTTGCTTGATTCTTGTTTTGTTTCTCGGTGATATTTAGTATCTCATTGAAATCACCTATAATTATCCATGGTGTTTTGATTCCTTCATTCCATTTTGTAATCTCATTCCAAGTTTCAAGTCTTAGTTTAAAATCATTGGGGGCATGTATAAACACTATGTAGTACGCAAAAGAAAGTTCATTAATCAAAACGATAACAAAGGAACTACAACTAAACATAACTTGCAAATGCACATTCGAGTGCCACAAAATCAAGAACCCTCCAGAATGGAAAGCATTTCCAGAGGGTTCAACAAAAAAGGAGTTTTCAAAACCGAACCGCGCCAACACACCCTGAGAATCCACTTCTCTCAGCATCGTTTCACAAAAATCCACCACACCAGGTCGAAATTGAGCCACCATCGAGCAAGCTTTGGATAATGTTAAGGGCGCTCGAAGACCCTGAACATTCCAAAATAATGTCGTCACTTTGCTTTCGCGGCTTTTTTGGAGTTGCCGCCTCCATTTTTCTTCTCATAGACTTCTTCATCCTCCTCTAACGCGTCCTCATACTGGAAATTCATATCATGATCTTCACCTCCGCCTTCATAATCTTTTTCGAAAAAAATTTCACTGCTTTCGAAATTCCCCTCATCTTCTTCTTCTGGCTCAAACTGCGAATCATACTCATCTATAAGTTTTGATAGATTATCTAACTCTTTATCTTTACCCCTGGGCATAGTGCTTCCCTCCTCCCCTTCTTTATCATTCTCTAACAAGCTAAATTGGTTATTGTTTACAAAGTTCTCTATGGGGTCTACAACTCTAAGTTTCTTAAAATTTGCAGTTACTTTTGAATTGACCTCTCCACTACCAGTTTCTATACGTAGTCCCTTGCCATCTCTTCTTCTCTTGACATTCTGTCGAGTATTAGACGAGGTTTCCATGTTTTGATCTGAAGTGTTGCTATGGTTAGTCACATATTTTCCTTTGATCTTTCTCATCTCTTCCTCAAAGGCCATAAGTGCTGCACGAATGTCGCCTTCATTACCTTCCTCGCCCTCCTGTATGATTCCATGAGTTTTCTTGAAAGCCTCCATCTTTAGTGTTGACTCGTGTAGTTCATTACAAATGTCATGCATTTGTTTGTTCCAGTTCTCCCAGTCCTGGTTCTCTTTCTCTCTCTCCTCATCGTTCTGGATTTGAATGTTTGTTTTGCTTGTGTTCCCTCTTTTTGTATAGTTGAACTTGCTTAGAATGTTTCCATCTTCTTCACGAATTTGAATACCTCGAATAGGATTACTGTTCCTCACACTTGAACCTGCATTCTTAACAAATTTTTCACTATAAAGATAGTTAGTAAATTCACCATTTGTTTTTATATGTAACCCATAAATAGGATTAAAAGGTGGAAACTTCGCGACATTGTCAATGCTCCAAGACACCTTTCTACGTTCGTCAATGTCTTCAACCTGTTTGATAACCTTGACTGGACATTCACCATGTTGGTGACCGATTCTTCCACACGTAAAGCATAAAAGCCCCGTGTTCTCGTATTGGAATAGCACCCACGCCGCACCTTCTTCTTGATATAAGTATGCTCCAGGGGGTAGGGGTTGTTTAGTGTTGAATCTGGCTCGAAATCTCAGAACCTTCACATTGCAATTCTGTGTAGTAGGTAAGTCAACTGCTTCAATTCTGATGAAGCACACTTCGAGTGCTTTAACTGTATCGATATTGTTCTGTTTAAATGCCAGCCCTCTAACTTGAACCCATATTGAAGAGTAATCTGTGTTAAGATCATTAAAATCAACCACCAGTGGCCACATAGTCATGCTAAGATGAAGTTTTTGGTAAAGGCCAGGTCTCATCTCCCAAACTCTTTTAAACTCCTTCTCGTTAAAAATATCGAGCTTGAACATATTATTCTTCACATTAGTGAGTCTGTAGTGCCCTTGAATTCCCCATCTATCTTCAATATAATTCCTAAGCTGAACAGCATAAATAGGGGAAACTCCAATGGCTTTAATAAGGATGGCCTTCTCTTCCTTCATACTCTCTGATAATCTAGCCTTCGAGCCAATATTGATAACTCCCAGCTTACGAGCCTTGTGATCATTAAGGGGTATGATGGGTAAAGCGTGATGTTCTCTAGATGCCATAACGAAACCTGCACTCACAGAGCAAAAGACCACAGTACAAGCCATGAACGCAAAATAAAGGTAAAAGGAAGTTAGAAAGTGGGGAAAGTGTGTGAATTGAAAGAAGCAGTTGAAACAAAGCTGTGGAAGGGAAAGGAGACAGAGAGAGGAGTAAGTATTGAACCAATTCACTGAGAAGGGATTAAATAGGCCATGAAGCTTGGCTTCCTTGATAGCCTTCTTGGAACTGCTTATACAAGCGGAGAAAGTAATTGTGTTACCTCGATAAGTGGAAGGGGCAATGACGCTGCCTTCCTTCTTGATCTTACCAGCTTCATTATTACCTGTGGTAATAATTATCATTGGAACTCCCAAATAGCAGAGGCTGTGTTTGGTTGCTTCTCCATGGCGTGTTATACATATACCCTTAAAACCGTCTCTTCGAATCCTTAATAGGATTCCTCCATCTGTCGTTATTAACTCCTGCACGGAAAGAAAGCCATGATAAAAAGGGATTAGTTGGTATAAGCTTTACCTCGTAACACGCTAAGGCTTTGTCTGCATAGGGTTGAGCTTTGGAGATCTCAATCGACGGCTTCAGCTCTTTTTTAGAAGCCTCATCATTAGCATCGATCTCTTCAACACTCCATTTGATTTCATTTTGGCCAATAATCATCCCTTGCTTCCGATTCAAATCCCTTTTCCCCAAATAATTTTGATAGAACCCTAGTCCTAGCCAAAAAATCCCATCTGACGAAATCCACATTCCCAAATGATGAGAGAGAGCAGGCGTGTGTTATAGAAACGCACGCGAAAGAGAAGAGACCCCCGAATAGACGGTGGTGATAGAAATCAAAGAGTTTTTTCGGCGAGAAATCGTACGTGAGAGGAGAGAGAAGAGAGCTCGTGTTTTTAGAGAGAGAAAAAGATCCAACCCCTATCTACAATATTCTTTTAATGTCACTTGGCTAAAAGTGATTTATTTTTTAATTATTAATGAAAGAATAAAAAATACCTATAATACCCCAAAGGATGTATATATATCAATTTTCATTTCATTTTTTTTATTTTTTCATGTTACCTTTTTCACTAACATTCTCTAAATCCGTCGTCTCGGCATATTCGTATGCCCTATCTCTTCTATTTTCTTCTCCACCATCTGTGTCATTTTGTATGTCGTGTTTATCTTCTACCTTTATATATATACGACTAGAGAGATAATGTTGTGATTTTTGGTGATTTTACGGTGGTCGCGGTCACTGAGGTGTATTTATATACATAACATCATATAAGATTGTGAGCATCGTAGAGTTCGTTGGTGGTCGCAGTGGGGGAGAAGATGTCGTCGTTAAATTATGACTATGTTTTATATCTAATCTATTATATGTAAATCTATTCAAATTTGTTAATCCATTTAAACATGTTGATTTATTTATATTTGTTAATCTATTTAGATTCATTATTCCATTTAATTTGAAACTAAAGTTAGAGTTTAATCCGATTTAGGAATTTTCTAAGTTTGATAATTAGAGCCATTTTTCGATTTTGGGGATTTTATTAGCTCAATTTTATCAATTCCATTTTTAGGGGTTTTATTCGTAATTCAAAATATTATTATTTTCCTAATTATTTTAGACATGCTCGATATTGAATGATTGGACCCTGAAGTATTGGGTCATTTATGTTATTTATAGTATTAAACTATTTAACCCATGTGCACCATTTTGTTACTATTCTAGTTTAAAATTGAGCTCCCAAGAATTAAAATTCTTGTTTTCCGAATCAAAATCAGGTTGTTAAAAGATAAAGTGACCAATGTGAGCAGATGAGTGATAATATACATTGTTTGTTTTTTAATGGTAATGATGAAATTTATTTTTGGTTGAGTTGATAAGACAGAGCACACCTTTATTTACCATTTCTTTAAGATTAACTCATCAGGTTAGTAAGCTCGATCTACTTACTTCTTCTCTCAAGTTGGTTAAAGCCATTAGAGCTGTAAGAAATGGAAGAAAAGCCATCATATTAAAAGAATTTTTTTCATTTTTCTATATTTGTGATGTTGATGAAAACGAAAAGCATGTTAGGTTATTTCTTTGTGACGGAGGTGTTCAACAACTGGCATTTTTTACCGGGGATGTACTGATCAAAACCCCTTATCGGGGGTTTGGACAAATTCCGTAAGGGTCTGTTTGTATTTGGGAGGAAAAAAAGTAATAAAGGAAAAGAAAAGAAAAATTATAAAAGAAAAGAAAAGAAAGAAATTTTTTTGTTTGGATTAGAAATTTTTATAAAAGAAGATTTCGTAAATGATTTTGGATATTTATTGTTTGGATTGAAAAAAATACGAAAGGAAAGAAAATAAAAGATTAATTTTAGTCTCTAATCTTTAATAAAATTCCTTTCTCTTCATTTGACTCCAATTTAGAGTGATTATATATAAGGTTACCGGAGTGATTTTTGGAATGATTCCCTTTCTTTTCTTTTGTAAAAGTTTCTAATACAAACAACGTAAAAAATAAAAAATCATTTCTATTCTTTTCCTTTCTTTCCAGTTCTCTCAATCCAAACGGACCCTAAGGGGTAAAAGTGTGGTTATAAATTATAATGTTAAATTACCACACTTGCTTGTCAGGAAATGTCCCTTTAATAACCCGTGATAAAATGTGCTGCATTAAAAACTCAAATTATTAATCCTAGACAACTTTATGAGCTATATCTATCATTTACATCTTTGGGTATATGTGTTTTTAGTTAGTAAATATATGATTTTCATTGATATTCTTAATAAGATGGTGATAACTAGGTTTTGAGGTTTATAGTTGGAAAACTATTTTTTGAGGCTAAAGGGTAAATTAGAATTTAGTTCTTGTTTATTAATTGATGTAGAATAAAATTATTGAGTTTAGTTTCTTGGATTTTTTTATGATCATATATATGTGGTTATAGGGAAAATAAGAAGAAATCAATTCTTTTAATACGTTAATTGTTTTTTTGTATTAACATTAAGACAGGGGTAATATGGGTACTTAAAATCTTGTAAAAAAAATAAATGAATGAGTAATTATGTATAATTATTTCATTATTTATTTTAGTCCGCCATAAGTAAGTTACTTATATTAATTTTGAATTTTAAAATTAATAGTACCCATTATAAAAAAATAGAGTTTTATGAGAAATAAACTGATTTCATTTTTATACGAACGCCTCTTTTACATTTCTTCTTCTCTCGGCCATTCACAAAAATATGCATTGATCAAAATCACAAGGCTCTTAGGTTGTGGATATAGAGGTCTCTTTTCCAGTAAGAAGATCCACGACCGTAAGATAATCAGGTTTTCAATCGATTCAATTCCGCTGCTCTTCAAGAGGTATTTCTTTGTAAACCTCTTGTTCTTTAATTTATATCTAATTAAATATTACAATTGGTATCAGATCATGTGATATATTAATTAGATTTGATAATTTTGTGCATAATTTTTTGTTCGTAAAAGAATAAGGTTTTTTTTTAATTTTCTTTTCTGTCGAATAAAAAATGGAGACTCAAGTGTTTATTTGTTGGACTCTTTCCATTTTTACGTATGTTCTTGTGAATTATTGTGATGATGTGAGAAAGGAGGGCAAAGAATTGTTAATTGCATGGATTATCGTTAATTGCACCTTCTTTTTATTTCCATGTGGACTCTAATTAATTGGAAGGAAATATGTGATTTAAGGTTGATTTATTAGTGAACAAAAATATTTGAATTTTTGTTGTTAATTTTTTAACCTTGATTGCAATTACACGTGTCATGACAATAGTATATACATGTGAATATCATATTGCAATGACAGTGATCTGTTCTATTTTTGTTCCATTAATGTTTGGACAAATATCATATTGCGGTTTCTTTTTAGTACAGAATTTAATTTTGTTTTCTTCAAGAGACGTTAGTTGGATCTAATAGGTTAAATAAAGGCCTTAATTTATCACGACCTTAATAGTATTGTAGCCAGTTTTTCTAAATCGTGGGCTTGATCCAATTCTTTTTTAAATTTTTCTGTTAGCCCACACTTCTTTGGCTAGCAATTAATCTGAATAGTATATACATGGTTAAAATAATTGTTTTTTGGATTAATTTTTGGCCTAGGTATATTTTTTTTGAACAAATTATTGCATTAAAACCGAAATGTTTTTAGGGATTCAAAGCCATACTACCTATTTTAGTGACTAGTTGTCTAATCATTTGTGCCATCTGAATTTGTTGTTGATTAGTAGAGTGTCTGGAATTATATATTTTGTTGCGAAATATATTTTTGTAATCAATTTTGGTGTATTTTCTTTTGTTGTTCTTATTTTTCTAGAGAGAAAATTGTGTAGACACGATCCCGGGGATCACGAGTATAGGCTTGAACTACTAGCAAAGTATAGAGGGCTCCACAAGAAAGTAATAAATCTTAATGGACCATTAAGGGTTCATAGACCAAAAGTTGAAATGACACTGGAACAAAATCAAGCATTTGAGGACTGCCTCACACTCTCTGCTATAAGATGAGACCTAATCACACTTTAATACAACTTGTAGTAGTTGTGAATAAGATAATTCAAGATGTCATTAAATGGGGAGTTCTCATACATGAACATGAAAAGGTTTATATTCTATTCTAGACTTTTCCAAGACGTATGAGGAATCTAGATATCTTATGGGAAAGAAAGTTTCCTGCGGACCATGTTCATGGGAGAGAAGCAACATATGAGTGGCTAGTTTATGCTTTGATTGATTCCCATTTGTGGATGCATTATATTAACTCCATTAGGTCGGACCAGTGCATTTGAGGGATACATTCTCAAACTACTGATATGGATAAATTTAATCCAATTCATATCTATGAGGATGCGAACTTTAAAGGTCCATTCATAAGTTGATGTTTTGAAAGTTTGCTTAGTAGTTTGATTTGATTTTGTTTTCAATCATTATTCGTTAGGTATTGCATTAATTGTTTTTGCTTTAATTCAATTATTTGCTTATCGAACTTGTATTTTTGTTTTGTATGAATTTAACTTGTTACTTTGAATATATGTTTTAGTTGTTTTTTCATACTAATTTGCTCTATTCATGTTAGAGTAAGTGGGAGTTCTAGTGGAACTTATTTTGCAGTTAATGAAATTAAATGAATGGTTAAGACGAACAAAATATGGTGATTCATGATTGGGAACATAGTGAACTTTCTTTATCACTTATTTTGTTATCTTTTTTGTTCATTATATTTTCATTAATAGCATTGGGTAGTTAAATAATTGTATGTATGCTAATGGATATCTCTTACTTTATAAGAAAATGACATGGAAAAACCTCATTGATGATCTCAAAGGAGACAAAATAAATGGTTACAACTATACCTTTGGTAAACTCAAAATACATTATGTTTTAGAGGAACAAGATATTTTTGAGGTTATTAACAATGTCATGGCTCAGCCTGAGGAAGGCAACACAGCTCAAAACAAAAGGGACATAGAGGTTTATGAGAAGTGGAAAAAGAGAGATTCCACTGCAAGAGGCATCTTGGTAAGATCCATGGATGACGATCTTGTTTATGAGTGTCAATAATATCCACTTCTCACGAGATGTGAAAGCTCTTAATGAAAAGTACGAAGTGTACGACTATGACTAAATTGAGTCAATTGATCAATAAGTTTTTTTTGTTTGACACTTAAAAAAAGAAGCCTAATCAAACCATGCAACAACATCTCCAGGAGATGTCTAACATGATTAGGGAACTTAAGACTGTAGGTCATGAATTTACTGATGAACATTAGGTTCAAGCTGTGATCCGATCTCTTTCAAATAAGTGGGAACATATAAAGATAAACTTGAATCAAAATGACGACATCAAATTTTTTTGATGATGTTGCTCGTCATGTGACGTTGGAAGATGAACGTCTTGATGCAATTAAGCCTCAGGGTCAGACTTATATATTGTTGAGTCAAGTTCCCACAAAAGTTATGGCATTAAGTGCAAGAACAATGGGAAGAGAAATGAAATTGAGCATGCTTCCAAGAAGAACAAGAATGGTGGTAACGATAAAAGAGAACGATTTTGGTATAAGAAAAACGAGAGTAAAGTGAAATGCTATAGTTGTGACAAGATTGGTCACTTCGCTCGCAAGTGCGGAGAAAGATAGCAATGTCATTTACTTCTTGTAACTTTACTTATGTTACTAGTACTGTAATTCTAGCTGACTCCAATCCTTTGTGGACTGTGGATTCGGAAGCGATAGACAATATAGCTAAAGACCGAGAGGCATATGTAGAGTATCATCTAATTCTAGAGGGAACAAGATGAATTTATGTAGGAGACAACAACAAGGTTGTAGACAAAGGAGTTGACACTTACAAGTTGAACTTGCGAAGTGGACATACCTTGTACCTGCTTAATATGCTTTACACACCTGACATTCGACGTAACTTGGTCTCAGTCACTGTTCTTCTAGGATTACGTTTTAATATGCATTTTCGTAACATACAAATGGATATCTATTATAACGCTAAGTATTATGGTTCTGGTTTTATTTCTCATGGTTTAATTGTACTAGATGATGATTACTCGTTCAATAGTCATTATGTAAGTGGTTGTTTTTCTACTAATACTTCTTCTAGTAATTTTAACATAGAAGAAAGTATATGGCATGCTAGACTAGGTCATATTGGTCAAGACCGCATGAATTTGTTGGATAAGGCGAATCTGTTTGGGTTCATTGACTGAAGTCAAATTTCCAACTTATGAATATTGTCTAGCAGGTAAAGAAAAATGGAAACCATTTAGAAAGGCTAAACGAGTCGAGTACCCATTGAAAGTAATTCATTCAGACATCTGTGGCTCAATAAATGTTCAAAATAGATGTGGGGAACATTATTTCATCATTTTTATAGATGATATCACTAGGTTTGGTTATGTCTACCTGATTTTTCATAAATATGGAGCATTGAAATGTTATTATGATATATTTCAATGAAGTAGAAAATCAGTTAGAGAGGAAGGTGAAAAACCTTAAACCTTAATCGCGGACGTGAATATCTATTGAGACAGTTGAAAGAACTGTGTGATGAAAGAGGGAGAACTCTCCTAGAAACGGTTAAGTCTATGATGACACAAGCTAATCTTTCAATATCTTATTAGAGAGATGCCTTGCTTATCGTTAGTTATATACTTAAACGAGTACCCACAAAGACTGTTCCATCAACTCCTTCTGAATTACTTGCTATCCTGGGGGTCGACATGTTATGTTCATGGTCTATCTCATAAATATGGGAAAATTAGGTCCAAGAGGCACCCAGAGCACTCTAAAGGATATGTCTTTATTGGAGAACACAACGATGGAGGTCTTCCTGAAATTAAATCACGAGATGTTACATTCTTAAAGAATGATTTTCTTAATAGAGGTGAGGTTGATATAAATTCTATTCTATGTGAATATAAAGAGAATCGGATGGATGATATACAATAAAATGTGACACCTGATGAGGTAACACATACTCAAGAAGTATAGATCCTATATAACTTGAGACAGTTTAAACCATTGCATCATTTAATAATCCTATTTCTCAAGATTCTCATCCTAAGAGAAGTGCTAGAGGTATAGTTCGTCGTCATCGATTTGAAATCGAAGGAGAAGTCTTTATGATAACTCCACAAGACAAGGAAGAAACTTTAATAGAAAATGAAGCACTTTCATTCTTGCTAAGAATGAATGGAGAAAAGCAATGGAAGACCGAAATGGATGTCAAACTGCATTTCTAAATGAAGATTTAGACGAGGTTAATTTCAGGGAACAACCCTCGAGTTTTATTGCAAAAGATCAAGAGAATAAAGTATGTAGATTGTTAAAATCAATCTATGGTCTTAAACAAGACTCGAGAAAGTGAAATTTGAGATTTCATGAATTCATTTCATCAAACGGATATGGGATGATAAATGAAAAACACTGTGTTTATATTAAACGTTCCAAGAAAGATTTCGTAATTTTATCTGTACATGTGGATGACATCCTATTAGCTGGGAATGATAAAGAGTTTATTCAAGCTAATAAGGAATGGCTAGCTTCTCAATTTGATATGAAAGATATGGGAGAAGAATATTATATTCTTGGTGTTAAGATTTACAGAGATAGGTCTAGAAGACTATTATCTTTATCTCAAGAACCTTGCATCATGAAAATACTCGAATGCTTTAGTATGACTAAATGCATTGCAACTAACACTCCTGTAGCAAAGGGAATAAACTTAACTTTCGACATGTTTCTTAGTACTCCAGAAGAGAAACAGAACATGTATACAGTGTCATATTCTAGTGCCATAGATAGTCTTATATATGTTATGATATGAAATAGGCCAGACATATGTTATGTGGTAGGTTTAGTTAGTCATTTTCAATCGAACCCGGGACAAGAGAATTTGAAAGCTGTGAAAAGGATATTGAGATATCTAAAAGGCATTATGGATCATGCCTTATGCTTTTGAGGAAGTAGATTACACCTAGAAGGATATATTATGCCGTTTGGGCTAGTGACATATATATGTGTGCATATCTGCCTCAGGTCATGTATTCTTGTTAAATAATTGCGCAATTTCTTGAAGTAGCAAGAAACAAACCTATGTAATTTTGTCCACAATGGACTGAGTTTGTAGCATGCTCAGATGCGGTTCAAGAAGCTGTTTGGTTAAAAAGGTTCTTTGAACATTCAGGATTCTCAAGCGATAGTGGGAGTCCTGTTACTATACATTGTGATAGTCAAGGTGAAAAGACTTGTGTAAAAGCTCCTAAGTATCACAGTAAGACCAAACACATTGATATAAAGTATAACTTTGTTAGAGATATTATTGCACAAAAGGATGTTAGTTTGCAATACATACACACACAATATACTTGCTGATCAATTCACAAAGGATATACCAAGGGATATATTTATGGATATGTTGGATCTATATGCCTTAGCAAGATATAATGTATGAATATTGCAAGTTTATGTGCATTCATGTATAAATTTTCATTAGTATGT
Source organism: Nemophila menziesii (assembly GCA_029959085.1). NCBI lineage: Eukaryota > Viridiplantae > Streptophyta > Magnoliopsida > Boraginales > Hydrophyllaceae > Nemophila > Nemophila menziesii. The sequence continues at coordinate 3,576,374 of JARWIR010000044.1, forward strand.
TTATTTAACTGGTTTTTAATAATATCAAGTTTGATATATATTATAACGTGTGTGTGTTTTTGAAGTATGTATGTCCTATAGACCGAGATTGGCCCTGTCACACGGGCAATCGCGGCACAAGAAGTGCGCAAAGATGAGACTAACTCATAGTAGTGAAGAACCCTTGAGAGAACTTGAGTTAATATAGTCACCTTAACTAAGTGTTAAGATGAGATCATAAACATGGATGATACATGTAAAGCTTATATTATGATCGAAGTAGAATCCCACTGTCTACTTAGTCTATAATAGCCAGATATGAGTTGCTTGATTAATTTCATAGAAGGGTTGATCGATTGAATAACTCATCTTAGGCAACGAGGCTTGTCTAATTATATATCTGTATGGTATTTATAAAATTGTGACATACAATTGGAGCTATATGAATAATACCATCGTCATACCACGTGTGCTTTCGACCAGAAGGAAGTGAAGAGTCGATCTGATGTCTCCTCATTTGTGATAGATTAATGTTATGATGAGACATCATTTTTAGTGTTTTAGAAGTCATTAATGTGGATTTTCTTGAGAAATAGTGCACTTTCCTATTTTGAGTCTTGATTTAGTAAAATAATATTTTTAGAGCATATTGGGTTTAATTGTTTATTTAGTATGTAGCTTTAAAGATAATTATGGAGCTTAATTAGAGTCCAAGTCAAAGACTACAACTTATGGAAAGAGATTAGAATGGTAATTGGAGATAAGGAAACAAAAGCTAAAAAGATGGAAAAGGAAAAGCTGCCTAATCTAGGATTCTGCAGTACACGCCTAAAGAAGTGCTATTTTACCCAAGAAATAGGCCGATTTTGGTAATTTCCTTTCATAGGGACAAAGATAATTCTGTTACGATTCTTTTGGTATCTTATGGAGCTCAAACTGACCAATAACGAAGAAGATATGCTCAAAACGGTCCAGCAGTGTTTATCCTTATTTCCATACGAATTTGAGTTGGGCTAGAAGTCCAATACTTTATCTCTTCCTCAAGAAAACGAATTAGGTCTTCTAAACACATATAAATACACCCTTATATCACTTGTAAATCATCCTTGCCTCATAGTAATTAGTTATTAAGGTTTTATTATTCCAGTTTATTGTAGAGAGCAAGATGATGTCTTTTGTAATTTCTTTTAGTTTATTTCCTTCAGGTATGAACTAAACCTCCCATAGCTTGGGTTTTGCATAATGTATAATCTATGAATTCTAATTCTTCTATCTAAGTTTCTTTGGAAATTATATGTTTTAATCTGATATTAGCTACTTACTTTATATTTGCTTATGTGTTTTGATTTATTGTCTTTCCTAGAACTGATCACTTTAGGATTGTTTTAATAGTAGTTAGATGGTCTCCTTGACAGGGTGTTTAACTATTGAACCACCACATAATGTCTAGTGTCGATATTAGTTCTGACAAAACATGATTCTAACTAGATAGTCATTAGGGTTTGTTTTAACCACCATATCACCAATGATTGGAGTATTTGCTTAGGGCCTTAGTAGCGTTTGATAACCCTATTTGAAATCACTTGTTGGTTGTGCCGTAGCCCCCTTAGTCGCTCTCAAGGTCTAAGGTATGGGAATTTAGAATCCTGACTAAGTATACTAAGAGCTAATATTCTCCCTTATTAACTAGATTTATAGATAGAATTAGAAGGATCAGTGCATACTAGTAAAACCTAAGCTATACTAATCATCTCACATTCTTAATCTTTTACTTTATTGTCTTTATTTTCCTAGTTTAATTAGTTTTAATTCTCAATATCGAAATTCTATTTTCTGTCTTTAATTATTTACTTTTACTCGTTATTGTTTCCTACGCGTATAACACAGTTAAGTCCCTGAGAACGAACTCAACTTACTAACTAAAACTTGCATACGTCCTGTAATACTTGTAGTACTGTGCCTGTCTAGGGTGAGAGTGCGTAGTTTCTTGACTTAATTTTATCTTATTTTTATCACACCCTAGGCGACACCAAGTTTTTGGCGCCGCAGCCGGGGACTTGTGTTTCGTTAGCGTGTGGGTTATCTATTTCGAGTAGTAGTTTTTAATTAGTTTTTACTTTTCAGTTTTCATTTTTTATTTTTCCAGATTTACGCTTGTGGTTTGCTTTAGTCTTTTTCAGGTTTCACAGTGTTTAACTCTTGGCCTCCTTTATCGGAGCCTGAGAGGAGCTTCAGACCTTACAACAAACGAGTTCGTGAGGAAAGAGCCTTGAGAAGAGTAATGGCAGCCCAAGATCCACCACTTGGTGACCAACTTGGAGTAAATCCTAGAGGTCCACCACCACCTGGTGGACTACAGCAAAATCAACCAGGGATCCAACAACAAGATCCACCACCAAGTGTACAAATACCAGCAGGAGGAGGTAATGGACATAATAACGTTAATCAACAGAATCAAGCACAGCAAGATCTCCCTGGTCTTCATGTACCGTTTCATGTTCAACCAATCGGTTACCGCCCTCCAGAGATTCCGAATATTAAATTTAGACCCGATCCGGGTATGCTCAGTCAATTTCAAAGTTTCGGACTCTACATTGGTACATCAATTCAAGATCCGGTAAGATCGATTTTGAAGTTCATGCAGATTTGTGATGCCTACATTACTCCTGGCATTACACGCGAGCAACTGTATTGTCATATGTTTTCGTTTTTCTTGACCGGTAGAGCTAGCGATTGGCTAGAGAGACAACCACATGGAACCATTCATTCTTGGAGAGAACTTCAAGCCGCGTTCTTTAACCGTTTTTATCCGAAGAGTATGAGACTCAAAGATTAAACCGAGCTTGCAAGATTTTGTCAAGAAGATGGAGAAACAGTAGGAGAGTCATGGACAAGGTTTCAACAAAAATTAGCTAGATGTCCTCTCCATGGTTATACACCTGCTCTACAACTTGCTATATTTTACGAAGGTCTTAATGATAAAGGTAGAGAGAAGGTGGATAACGTTGGAAAGGGTAATTTTGTGTCCATGAACCATAATGAAGCTTCCGAGGTATTAGAGAATATTATGGAACAGGAAAGAAGTTGGCCTTCAACGCGAGCTTCAGTAGAAAAGACCCGAGGAACGCTTCGTTTAGATGCAGAAACCGCGAACTCAGCTCAAATATCCGCGTTAGAAAATCAAATCAAAGAGCTGAAGCTAGAGATCCAAAAGAATTTAGCCGCTGCAAATGTAGTACAAGAAGCACAAGGTTGTCAACAATGTGGGGTTAATGATCATACATGGGAAGAGTGCGAATCAAATCCACAATCTGTTTACTTTATATCCAATCGAGGGGGCTATCAATGGGGTAACCGGAACCATCCGGGTATGCAGTACTCAAATCCACAAGGGGCCGCTAATCCTGGTCATTATCAACCGCGCCCTTAGAACAACTCTTTCCAACAGAGAGGTCAGTACCAAAATCAATATCAGAATAGACCCGCCCCCTACAACAACCAGTTCAAGACGCCTATACCGATTCGTTAGATCAGAAAGCTTTACCTCAGTATCCTCAAGAAGGATCTATGGACAATCAACAGATAGCACAAGCTCTTGACCGTTTGACCACGACTATGAATGCTCAGGACGAGAAGGTCCGAGGACACGATGCCATACTTCAGATGTTAGGTACTCAAGTAGAACAATTAAACAAAGTTCTAACAAATTTAATAGAACAAAAGGAAGTAAAGGCAATCGAAGGAGGTGAAAATAATGTTGGGTTCGAAGCTTGCAAGGCTATTTGCCTTGAAATTGAAAAAGAAAAAGAGGAAGTACCACATGCTTCCGTTAGTGCTGTGGAAGTTCCGAGTACCGAAGAAGAACCAACCAAGTCTAGCCCCGTGGAATCTGACTGTTCTGAGGTTTATGTGGAGGATGATCAAGAGAAAGCCGAATTTATACAGCTACTGAGGAAGATGCAAGAGGAAATTCGATCGGTTATGAATTATGAAGAAGAGCTGGCTAAAGAGAAAGAAGAAGAATCCTCAAGGGAGGAATCAAAAGATGAAGTTGCACCTGCTGTGCATGAAGAGAAAGAAGAAGAGAAGGTGGAATCGCCACCTATTGTTCAACCAGTGTCATCAACTATTCCTGATACAAATCCTAAAGATGACACTGTACTCAAGACATTTGTAGAGGCGTATGGTGGGTCCTGGTGTGTTTATAAATTAATGCGAAAGTAAAGGAACCACAATCACCGCAAGTGTACGGTTGTCCCAAGTGTACGGTTGTCCCAAGTAATATTTGCAGGGCCAATTCCAAGGGCAGGAGCTCGAAACAGAGCTTCTTCAGGGCCATTGACGAACCATTGATCATTGTTCTGAGCAACAGGAGCAGCGGGAGGGTTGAGTTGTTGATTTCCAACTTGACGATTGTCAACTGGGTTTTCAGCCATCTATCTTTCTAATTGCTCTTCTAACTCTTGTACTGTAGCCTTTCTTTTTCTTTTGTTTGCTTCTCGAACTAGGTTTTCGGGATTTTCAAGAATCACGATATCTTCACGCATAAACCAAAACCTGTAAACCTGAGAAAGAAAGACAACCCAAAGCGTAAAACTGAAAAAATAAAACTAAAACTAAACTAACAATTAAACTACTAAAAGATTAACACCGGGGTCACACGCTACCGTCCCCGGCAGCGGCGCCAAAAACTTGGTGGGTCCTGGTGTGTTTATAAATTAATGCGAAAGTAAAGGAACCACAATCACCGCAAGTGTACGGTTTTCCCAAGTAATATATGATAAATCGAGTTCGTTCTCAGGGACGGATTAGGTTCAACCCAAATATCAATCAAGTAGTAGGAATAATTGCTAAACAGAAAATAAAAGATAATAATTTTTGTTTGGTTTTTGTGAATTAAAAGATGCAAATAAAATAAAGACTAAATTAACTAAACAGAAAGGAAATAAAGCAAATAAACGACTAACTTCAGATAGGAGAGATACTTGATCCTCGCAAAGGAATCCACATAATCAATATAATCTATGCTATGTTTAAGGGTAGAATTGGAATTAGTATATTAGTCGGGACTCTAATATCTCCTAGCCCCCTGTCGGGTGGACCTAGAAGCTATCCTAAAGTATCATAAACACCTGTATGGTCGAATATGGTTTTTCGGATGATAAGATTTTACCTCTTTGGCTATGTAACTAGTTAAGCCGGTCGGTCAATAACGGACATTACACGGGTATTACCTAGATCTGTATTCAAACCCCCCTGTCGGATGATCACTTCGCCACTAAAGTGAATAGCCCAAATACTAACAGCTAATTCTAGTTGTTCCTAAAAGAATTAGTAATGAAAACAAAGTAATCTCCAATACCCAAAACTCAATTCTATTTAAATCTAAACAATCCCAAATTCAAAACATAGATTAATTAATTAAGGTTCATCCCTTTTAATGCGATTCTCAAGTATAAAGAAATTTAGCTCATGATGAAATTAAAAACTAACATTAAATAAAAGGAATTCATGTTCAAATACAAAAGATAAATGAAAAACCTAAAGGGTAGAATGACTATGGATGGAAAAACAGGATTCCTCCAGCTTCTAGCTTCTTCTCTCCTTCGTGCTCTGACTTGAAAACCTTAAGCCTCTTGTTTAAATCTCTGAAGTGTGTGAAAGTAGGAGGTTAAGGGGTGTATTTATAGTTTTTGGAGGACCCTAGGTCGAATTTACTTGGAGTGGAAGACAAGTCAAGGACTCTCAAATTCGTAGCTCTAAAAGATAAAATTCTGCTGATTTGATTTGGTCATATCTTTTTCAATACTTATCCGTTTGAGAAGTTCCAATATATGAAACTACTTGTATTGGAAAGAGCTTTCTATTGGTGCAGACCACTCGTCCAGAATCCTAACCAATCTTTTATTATGATTTAATCTCTAAAACGTGGCTGGATTTTTAGATTTCAAAAGGCAGCTTTATCTTTTCCTTTTTTGAATAAATCTTTCCTAAATCTTCTTATTTCCATGTAAATATTCTTTCCTTTAATCTTTATCTTGACTTGGCCTCTAAGTAATTACCATTTATCTCTTAAAGTTTCACATTAAATAAATAATTAAACCGCATATGCTTAAAAAGACAAAATCAATAAATCAAGAAATCGAAATAGGAAAGTGTACTCTAAAAATAGAAACTCGACTCAAAATCATTTCCTAACACTCTAAAATACACTAAGACTTTATTCTCACTTTTTCTCCTTGGATTGGTCTTTCGTGAAATTCAAGAACCAATTAACTTTGCATTAAAAATAGTCAAATTTACGCACAAAAGCTCAGATTCTGCAAATAGTTAATTTCCAAGGGGAGAAAGTGCAATATGATCAAATAAGCCTAAAAGTCTATCAACTAAGTCATTTATTCACCTAAAAGGATGTCTCCAAGGGGCTAATAATTAGAACAAATCGGGAGACATCAAGACCCCAAACTCAAACCTTTGGCGTCCCGACAAAGTAAAATAAAAACAAAGGATCTTTTAGGTGAACGCAGAAGGTAGCATCTAGAAAATAATCCCAAAGCAAAGCATAAAACAAATTTCATATAGTCTAACCTAGGAATTAATATACACCTACACTTATCATGCAAAATCAAACAAAAATAATGTCAATCCAAAATTAAGTTCACAATGCTATAAGGTTACGCTTAATACTTATCTCAAGATGGTGGCTATAGGGTGTTCCTCGATCTTTACTTGTGTTGAATGTTCCACTTAGAATAATCCCTATTAACTCACTGTGCATCTAGGAATCACGAGGTCTTTACGGTTTTAGCATAGGCTGAAGGACGGTATGGTATGTATATTTGGTAAATTTGAAGTGAGCTTTTGGCTCTCTCCTCACTTACCATCAACAAACTGTCCAAGAGCTTGAGTTTACACTCGAATAACGTTCTCACTCAACCCAATTGATGCGCTTAATTAGCGTCCCCAAATTAACCCAATAAGCACTAAGGATGATTCACTTAAAAATTTCCACTTTGCCGGTCCGAATATGTATATTCTTTTCAAATCATTTGTTTTTTTTCTTATAGCTATGACTCTCTTTATGATGTTGAGATATCATGCTATTTTTCACAGTTATGCCTATTCATAACTTGAGCTCGAAGCTTCTTTTCCATTCACTATTACCCCGGCAAAGGTTTACAATATAATAAACCTGTGAATCATCATGTAAAGCACAAAGCATCATTGATAAGCTCAAAACTCCCAACCCAATGTAAATTCCCATATGGTGGACCCACCACCCCAAACTCAAGCTCAAGACAGGAAGTCTCAGGATCGTGATTCAAGTGCGGGTCATACGGTCATGCCTAATAATCTAAAGGGAAATTGGCTTATAATGTAGCGACAAAAGAAAGGCTTAAAGGCTAAAAATTTGTCTAAGAAGGATAAAATTAATTCAAGGATAGACAGCCAAAAAGGATTCAAAGGGCTAACAAAGAACTGCCTCTATCATCTTCCTATCTACACAACTTGTCTCTAGTTCATACCTAAGTGGGTTCTCTACTCATTTAGATCTCACGTTCTACAAACCACCTATTATCCTTAAGCACAAGTTTACTTCTTTTGCATTGTTCATTAATTTTTCCTATCAATTATCTCATATTTGCATGCAATTAAAGTTCAGCTTCATACTAACTCCTAAAGTCAACTATTTTCTATCATTAATTCATAAAAAGCATGCTTGACGGGGGCATTTAAAATTCTCTACAATCATCGCAACCCTAAGATTAATTTTATTTGAAAGCATGTAAAACACAAAAAAATTGGGATGAGGCAACGAACCCCACCCCAAACTTAAAAGTGAGTCGTGTCCCCACGACTCGAAAAAGACTCAATAAAGCAATAAAATTAAACTAAACTACCTAACTAGTGCCTACTATCAATTAAGAAGAAGAATTAGAACGGGGTACCTGGCCATGAAGATCCATCGTGTCCTCCTCCGAAGGGGGAGAATAATTATCAATATCCATGTACAAAGTTACCTCTTCCAATGTTGACTTAATCTGTGTAATTTCCTTCCAAAGTGCTCCGATGTCTAGTCGTAAAAGTTCGAATTCTTGTTGCAAATTGCGAGCCCATGGAGGAATACCAGAATTAGTTTGAGAAGAAGAAGAACCTTGATCTTGAATTTGTATCTTGTATCTAGGCTTTGATGATACCCTCATCCTTGCTGTTAATTTCCCGTGTTGTGGTGGTGCAGGTGCCTTTTCTTCTTGTGTTTCTTCAATAGGCTCATCAAGATTGATGGCCTTTTCAATTGTGGAACCAGGCAAATTCTTGTTCTTCCCTAGGATACAACACTTCCTCTTATAATCCAAAGCATCTGTTCTGTTTGTCATGGTTGAATTGACCCCAAACTCAAGTTTATACCAAGAATAGAATAAAGTTAAGAAAACTTGGTAGAACTTGAGTTTCTTTCTTGGATTAGATGAAGGTAGTTGTTTTCTTGATGAATCTTGGAAGAACTCTTGAAAGCTTGATGATCTTGATTTTGTTTAATGGTGTTTTGTGATGAATTTGATGGAGAGGTTATGTTTATGGAGGATGGAGGAGAGATTTAATGATGTTAATGTGTTTGTTGTGGAAGTTTAATCAAGCTTCAAGGTGTTTTTATAAGGTTGGGAGCTGGAAATTTCGTTTGGAAGAGGCTAGGGTTTATCTCTTTAAAGTTAGAAGTTGACTGGGCTTTGAACTCTTCACAAACCGCCAGGCGCGGTGCATCCCTGCGGTGCATGGGGTATACCGCAGCGCTGTGGTGTGTATTTTTTTCGCTTCTGCCTTGTACCCGTGCTAGCACCCCGTGGCACGCGTTTTTGCCGTGCGGTGCAGGGGTGCGGTGCATGGGGTAGTCCGCACGTGCTCCGTGAAGAAACCCGCGGTGCATACCCCGTGGTACGCGTTTTGGGCGTGCGGTGCAACGCGCCAATCAGCATCTCTTTTTCTCGCCTCTGGATATGACCCGTGGTGCGCGACCCGTGGTACGGGTTTTTGGGGCGCGGTACATCCCTGCGGTATAGGGGGTACACCGCGGGGGTAGTCCGCGCAAGCCTTCGAATTTTTCCAAAATTTTTTCCTAGCACCCCAAACTCGATTCCTGCACCATTAACACAATACCCTTCTCATTTCTTTTAAAAATAGACACTAAAACTTGACACTAACTTAGAATTATACACTAGGAATTGAAAAACTTAAAGCAATAAACTAATATACAATGAAATGGCTTTTGTTTAACGTCGTTAAGCTCGACGGGTTACCTCTCGCATCTATTCAGCTTCAAGGAGGTACATGACCTCCCCCGATGTGGATCAATTCTGCGATTGGTATCCTCGCCTACATGGTAAAGTTTTAGACGATGCCCATTCACCACGATGGTGCGTTTCTCGTCTGGATTCTCGATTTCTATAGCTCCATGAGGCGTAACTTTGGTCACCACGAACGGACCAGACCACTTTGATCTCAACTTGCTCGGATAGTTGCTGAACTTGGAGTTATACTTGAGGACCATCTGTCCAACTTTGAATTTCTTCTCACGAATGCGATTGTCATGCCATCTCTTCGTTTTTTCTTTGTAAAGTTTGGCATTCTCATAGGCATGAAACCGAAACTCGTCAAGTTCATTCAACTTCATCATACGATTCTCCGCAGCTAAGGTTGGATCCATATTCATCTCCGCAATTGCCCAATAGGCACCCATTTCAAGCTCAAGAGGTAAGTGACAGCCTTACCATACACAATACGATACGGAGATGCACCCACAGGCGTCTTGAACGCAGTACGATATGCCCACAATGCATCATCTAATTTCATTGACCAATCCTTGCGTGTGGAACCAACTGTCTTCTCAAGAATGGATTTGATCTCTCGATTAGAGACCTCAGCTTGACCATTGGCTTGTGGATGATACGCGGTAGATACATGATGTCTCACACCATACTTCTCTAGAACTTTCTTCAAATATTTGTTCACAAAGTGTGAACCTCCATCACTGATTATAACTCGAGGTGTACCATGTCTAGTGAAGATGTGTGACTTCAAGAATTTAATCACTACTCGCGAATCGTTAGTTGGTAGAGCTACAGCCTCTACCCATTTAGACACGTAATCAACAGCTAGTAGGATGTATAGATTTCCATTAGATGGTACAAAAGGACCCATGAAATCAATACCCCATACATCGAATATCTCAACTTCAAGAACATTATTACGCGGCATCTCATCTCTCTTAGATATATTACCAGTAAACTGGCATCTGTGACATTTCTTGACATACTCATGACAATCCTTATGTAAAGTGGGCCAATAAAAACCGGATTGTAGTACCTTTGCAGCTGTGCGGTCACCCTTGAAGTGTCCTCCGTACGGTGAATCATGACAACCCATAATAATGGATAAAATGTCTTTATCTGGTATGCATCTCCTCACCATCTGATCACTGCATACTTTGTAGAGGAAAGGATCCTCCCAAAAGAATTGTTTAGCACGGTGAGCTAGTCTCTTTTTCTCTTGTGAAGTAGCTCCTTGAGGAAAAGAACTACTCACAATAAGATTTGCAATATCCGCATACCAAGGAGTCTCTAATGAATAAACTGAAAACAAACTCTCATCAGGAAACTCTTCTCTAACCAACTCAGGCCCTCCATTAGATTCAGAACCTTCAAGACGTGACAAATGATCAGCAACCTGATTATCACAACCCTTTCGATCCCGAATCTCTAAATCAAACTCTTGAAACAGTAATACCCATCTAATCAACCTCGGCTTCGCATCTTTCTTCTCCATAAGGTATTTTATCGCCGAATGGTCAGTAAAGACAACAACTTTCGCCCCAAGGAGATAGGAACGAAATTTGTCGAATGCATATACTACTGCTAGTAACTCCTTCTCAGTTACGGTATAATTCACTTGAGCATTTGTAAAGACCTTACTAGCGTAGTAGATGGAATGAAATACCTTATCTTTTCGTTGACCCAGAACAGCACCCATAGTGAGATCACTAGCATCACACATAACTTCAAACGGAATCTTCCAATCAGGAGGTAATACAATAGGTGCAGAAATAAGCTTCTCTTTAATCTCGTTGAATGCCTTTATGCAAGCTTCATCAAAAAGGAATTTGGTGTCCTTCTCAAGTAAGTTGCACAACGGCTTAGAGATTTTGGAGAAGTCCTTGATAAAACGTCGGTAGAAACCAGCATGACCCAAGAAGCTTCTTACCCCTTTTACAGAAATAGGAGGGGGAAGAGTCTTGATTACCTCAATCTTCGCACGATCAACTTCCAGACCAGCACTTGAAACCTTGTGACCCAACACTATACCCTCTCGAACCATAAAGTGACATTTCTCCCAGTTCAAAACCAAGTCAGTCTCCTTGCATCTAATTAATACCTTCTCCAAGTTCCGTAAACACTCCTCAAAGTTATCACCAAACATAGAAAAGTCATCCATAAATACCTCAAGGAAGTCATCAATCATGTCCCAGAAAATTGCCATCATACATCTTTGAAAAGTAGCGGGTGCATTACATAATCCAAATGGCATCCTTCGGAAGGCAAAGGTACCAAAAGGACATGTAAAGGTTGTCTTGTGTTGGTCTTTTGGATCTACATAAATCTGATTGTATCCTGAATATCCATCCAAAAAGCAATAATATTCTCTACCAGCTAGCTTGTCTAACATCTGATCTATAAACGGAAGAGGGAAGTGATCTTTTCTGGTGGTCTTGTTCAACTTTCGATAATCCATACACACTCTCCAACCAACAACGGTCCTTGAGGGAATGGCTTCATTCTGCTCGTTCAAGATAGTAGTAATACCACCCTTCTTTGGTACGCATTGAACTGGACTCACCCATTCGCTGCTAGCTATGGGATAGATGATTCCCGCATCTAGCAACTTGATAACCTCTTTCTTCACTACTTCCTTCATAGCTGGCATCAATCTTCTTTGTCCTTCAACTGAGCGCGCGTTTTCATCGTCTAGAATGATTTTGTGTTGGAAATAGGAAGGACTAATACCTTTGATGTCAGCAATAGTCCAACCAATCACCTCTTTATTAGCTCTCAGTATGCGCAACAGTTTGTTTTCTTGAGGACCTGTTAAAGTAGCTGAAACAATAACAGGTAGAGTGTTGTTAGTACCTAAATACGCATACCTCAGGTGTGATGGAAGCGGCTTTTCTTCTAGTTGTGGGGGAGACTCGATGGATGGTTTCTTTTTAGATACTATCTCCCCAGGCTCTCGGAATGGCTCATAGGCTAGATGCCTATGTTTCATGTTTCCGGAATTCAAAGCAGCTACAGTCTCGGTCAGTTCTTCCATCAATTCCGGTAAGTCAAGTGTTAGGGCTGCTTGCAAGATGTCATTAAAGTTCATACAATCAAACGTTTCTTGCGTAGTTAAATCGAGTACATCCATTCGGAAGCATTCTTCAGGAATATCTAGAAACTTCATGGCCCTAAACACGTTGAACTTTACCATCTCGTCTTGGATTCGCATAGTTAATTCTCCGTTTTCTACATCAATAACAGTACGCCCCGTGGCTAGGAATGGTCGACCCAAGATGATGGGGACATTCCTATCCGCGTCGTATTCAAGAATAACGAAATCAACTGGAAAAATTAGCGTACCTGCCTTAACGAGGACATCTTCGATTCGTCCCTCTGGGTGAGCGAGGGATCTATCAGCCATTTGTAGGATCATGGAAGTTGGTCTAGCGTTTCCTATCTTCAATTTCTCGAAAATTGACTTGGGCATCAAATTGATACTCGCGCCCAAGTCACACAAAGCTTTTCCTTGCCACTCATTACCAATAGAAATAGGAATCGTGAAACTCCCAGGATCAAGTAGTTTAGGTGGCAACTTACTTTGGCATATAGCGCTGCATTCTTCTGGCAATCCTATCATCTCATTCTCACGGTATGGCCTCTTGTTGGTAATGGCACTTTTCAAAAATTTAACGTACTTCGGAACATCGCGTATAGCATCTAAGAACGGAACGTTAATATTGAGACCACGTACCGTATTCAAGAACTTCTGATATTCGGCCATGTCTCCTTTCTTCTGAACTCTTGAGGGAAAAGGTGGAGGAGGACGGGTTTCTGTAACATCTTTGGATTTTGGCTTCTGCGGAATCTTCTCCACTTCCACTATTTCGGGTTCATCTTCTTTTTCTTCCACCTCTTTTGCCGGTTTCTCTTTCACAGTTGTTTCTTTTTCTTTCATTACGGGAAAAGGAGGTGGAGCGAGCTTCTTACCATTCACAATCTTCTCTCTGCTTAGGTTCTTCAGTATCACTCGGTAATTGTCCTTGCTGACGTTGATTTAATTGCTTATTTATCTGAGCCATTTGAGTTTCCATCAACTTAAGTGCTGCGGCGGTAGACTGTTGAATGTTGATTAGTGTTGTCAAGGTTTGCTGAACATCTAATGCGCCTTCTTGAGTTTGAGCAGGTAAAGCGTTCTGGTTCATGGTTTCGGTATAAGCATCTTGAGGAGGTTGTCTCTGAGCTTGATTTCCGTATGCTTGTCCACCTTGAAAGTTGTTATGAGTTCTTGGTTGAAAGTTGTTTCCTTGGGGGCGTGGTTGATATGCATATGTTGGATTAGCAGCCCCATTTGGATTTGAATATTGGAAACTCGGATGGTTTCTATTCGGTTGATAGCCTTGACCACTTGGATTATAATTCCCTCGGTTGGATACGAACATTACGGATTCTGGATTGTTTTGACAAGTTTCCCAATCATGATCGTCTGTACCGCAATTAGAACATCCATAAACTTCTTGTGTAGCGTTAACATCTGCTCTTCTACCAGTAACACTTTTTGTAATAGCTAGAGTAAGCTGTTTCAGTTGTTGTTCGAGTTTGCTTTCCATGGCGGTGACTTTTTCTTCAATTGACGCAGTATTTCCACCTCGAACAGGTGTTCTTACAGTGTTCCAACCAAGTTCATTTGTTACAGTTCTATTCAAAATAATATTCGCATGAACTGGTTGTACCTGTAGGAATCCACCACCACAAAGCAAATCTAGATCCTTCCTTGAAGAGCCATCAAGTCCTCGGTAAAATATCTTCATTTGTTGAACTTCTGTGAGGCCATGATCAGGGACTCTTCGTAAGCAAATCTGAAATCTCTTCCAACTTCTACCCAAAGTCTCGTCTTGATCTTGTTTGAATGAGGTTAGTTCAACTTGCGCATCTAATCTCATATTCGTTGGGTAGTATCTATCGAAGAACGCGGTTTGTAATGCGTCCCATGTTGTAATTGTTCCGGGTTCTTGAGAATCATGCCACTCACTTGCTCCATCAATAACAAAGTATCTAAAATTAGCAAAATACATTTGCTCTTTAGTTACTCCTTGCGTAATATAAGAATCTCAAATTTGCATGAACTTCTGTACAGCACAGATCGGATCTTCGCTAGGTGCTCCTCGGAAATTGCCATAACTTTGAAACTGAGATAACATACCGGGATCGGGTCTGAATATCTCGACATTAATATTTGCAGGGCCAATTCCGAGGGCAGGATCTCGAAACGGAGCTTCTTCAGGGCCATTGACGAACCATGGATCATTGTTCTGAGCAACATGAGAACCGGGAGGGTTGAGTTGTTGATTTCCAACTTGACGATTGTCAACTGGGTTTTCAGCCATCTCTCTTGCTAATTGCTCTTCTAACTCTTGTGCTGTAGCGTTTCTTTTTCTTTTGTTTGCTTCTCGAACTAGGTTTTCGGGATTTTCAAGAATCACGATATCTTCACGCATAAACCAAAACCTGTAAACCTGAGAAAGAAAGACAACCCAAAGCGTAAAACTGGAAAAATAAAACTAAAACTAAACTAACAATTAAACTACTAAAATATTAACACCGGGGTCACACGCTACCGTCCCCGGCAGCGGCGCCAAAAACTTGGTGGGTCCTGGTGTGTTTATAAATTAATGCGAAAGTAAAGGAACCACAATCACCGCAAGTGTACGGTTGTCCCAAGTAATATATGATTAATCGAGTTCGTTCTCAGGGACGAATTAGGTTCAAGCCAAATATCAATCAAGTAGTAGGAATAATTGCTAAACAGAAAATAAAAGATAATAATTTTTGTTTGGTTTTCGTGAATTAAAAGATGCAAATAAAAGTAAAGACTAAAATTAAATTAACAGAAAGGAAATAAAGAAAATAACGACTAACTTCAGATAAGAGAGATACTTGAGTCTCACAAGGAATCCACTTAATCAATCTAGTCTATGCTATGTCTAAGGGAAAAATTGGAATTATAATATTAGTCGGGACTCTAATATCTCCTAGCCCCCTGTCGGGTGGACCTAGAAGCTATCCTAAAGTATCATAAACACCTGTATGGTCGAATATGCCTCTTCGGATGATATGATTTTACCTCTTTGGCTATGTAACTAGTTAAGCCTGTCGGTCAATAACAGACATCACACGGGTATTACCTAGATCAGTATTCAAACCCCCCTGTCGGATGATCACTTCGCCACTAAAGTGAATAGCCCAAATACTAAAAGTTAATTCTAGTTGTTCCTAAAAGAATTAGTAATGAAAACAAAGTAATATCCAATATATAAAACTCAATCCTATTTAAATCTAAACAATCCCAAATTCAAAACATAGATTCATTAATTAAGGTTCATCCCTTTTATGCGATTCTAAAGTATAAAGAAATTTAGCTCATGATGAAATTAAAAACTAACATAAAAGAAAAGGAATTCATGTTCAAATACAAAAGATAAATGAAAAACCTAAAGGGTAGAATGACTATGGTTGGAAGAACAGAATTCCTCCAGCTTCTAGCTTCTTCTCTCCTTCGTGCTCTGACTTGAAAACCTTAAGCCTCTTGTTTAAATCTCTGAAGTGTGTGAAAGTAGGAGGTTAAGGGGTGTATTTATAGATGTTGGAGGACCCTAGGTAGAATTTACTTGGAGTGGAAGACAAGTCAAGGACTCTCAAATTCGTAGCTTTAAAAGATAAAATTCTGCTGATTTGATTTGGTCATATCTTTTTCAATACTTATCCGTTTGAGAAGTTCCAATATATGAAACTGCTTGTCTTGGAAAGAGCTTTCTATTGGTGCAGACCACTCGTCCAGAATCCTAGCCAATCTTTTATTATGATTTAATCTCTATAACGTGGCTGGATTTTCAGATTTCAAAAGGCAGCTTTATCTTTTCCTCCTTTGAATAAATCTTTCCTAAATATTCTTATTTCCATGTAATCTTCTTTCCTTTCATCTTTATCTTGACTTGGACTCTAAGTAATTACCATTTATCTCTTAAAGCTTCACATTAAATAAATAATTAAACCGCATATGCTTAAAAAGACAAAATCAATAAATCAAGAAATTGAAATAGGAAAGTGTACTCTAAAAATAGAAATTCGACTCAAAATCATTTCCTAACACTCTAAAATACACTAAGACTTTATTCTCACTTTTTCTCCTTGGATTGGTCTTTCATGAAATTCAAGAACCAATTAACTTTGCATTAAAAATAGTCAAATTTACGCACAAAAGCTCAGATTCTGCAAATAGTTAATTTCCAAGGGGAGAAAGTGCAATATGATCAAATAAGCCTAAAAGTCTATCAACTAAATCATTTATTCACCTAAAAGGATGTATCCAAGGGGCTAATAATTAGAACAAATCGGGAGACATCAGCGTACCAACCTGAATATATCAACGCCCAGATGCTTGAGATTGCAAAAAGAGGGCTTACACCGCAACAAGTGTTTACGCAAGTTATTCCTGAGAAAGAAGCGAGTGTAGAGATCCCGAGAGAGAACCTAAGGGTTTCAAGAAGAAGTGAAAGAGAGCTACCAACAAAGCTTAAAAATCCGGGAATTTTCAACCTTCCTATTCAATTACATGGTATGCTCAAGGTGAAAGCTATGTACGATGTGGGTTCTGGTGTGAATCTTATGCCTAAGTCCGTGTTCAAGAGACTTGGACTTCAGAAATCAGAGAAAACTCCAGTGAAGTTGCAGTTTGCTGACAACTCAGTTAAAAGGACATGGGGAACAGTGGAGGACGTCTTAGTCCGTGCAGGTAATATCGCCATCCTTACTGACTTTGTTATTCTTGAGTTTGATGCAGATAAGCAGGTTCCAATCATACTTGGACGGCATTTCATGGCCACAAGTCAAAGTGTCATCAACTTCCAAGAAGGGACCATTACCCTTCATGCAAAGAACATATCTGAGACCTTCTATGTCTTGGGTAAGAAACAAAGGAAGTTAGATCCCACCGTTCCTGTCATCCACAGCCTTTCACATCACAAAGTCCCTCCTGAGAAGATCCACTTAAACCCTGTGGATACTGAGCCAAACATTGAGTTTGGAGTTGGCCATGAAGTTCTATGGAAAGCTCACAAATGCGAGAATAGGCCACGAAGTTTCAAAGATTCGTGGATGGGACCATTCATTGTCACTAACGTTGTTTCAGCCAAGGTGATAGAATTTCGCCCCAAAACTGGGGTCAAGCGCAGATTAGTTGACGTTCATAGCCTTACTCGTTGTTGGGGAGGCTATATTCGCAAATCTTGACAGAGGTAACACGTCTAATTTTGAAAGACGTTAAACAAAAGTGCTATATGGGAGACAACCCGTAGTTTTTTTAGTTTTCATGTCTTTTACGTTTTTAATTTATGTTTAGTTTAGTTGTTTTTAGTCGATAATGCATATTTGAGAAAGGTATTAGTGTTTTTGGTGTGTAGGAATTGGAGAAATCGAGTTAGGGACGCGAGGAAAAATTTTCGGAGCGAAGGAATGACCTGCGCGGACTACCCCCGCGGACTACCCCTAGTCCGCAGGTATGCACCGCAGGGTAAAAACCCGTGCCACGGGTGGAGCCACGGGTCTTATCCAGAACCGAGAAAAAAGAAGGCGCGGACTACCCCCCTGCACCGTGCCCTGGTCCGCAGGACAAAAACGCGTGCCACGAGGTAGGTCCACGTGTATTTTGAAGGAGAACACATCAGAAGGCGCGGGGTACCCTGCCGTGTACCGCACCATGGTCCGCAGAGCAAAAACATGTGCCACGGGGTTGTACCACGGGTGTTATCCTGTGGGCAAAAATTTTTGACCATCAGATGTCGCGGACTACCCCACGGTACACCCCATGGTCCGCAGGTATGGTCCGCACGAGCCGTCAGAGAGAGAAAATTTACGGGATTTGTGTATAAAGGAGGTATAATGCCCATTATTCCGAATTTTATAAACCTAAAGCCTCTTTCTCTTCTCCAAAACTCTCCCAACTCCATTAAAGCTCATCAAAACCTTCCCCAATCACCAAAACACTACCCAATCATCAAGAGAAACACATCAAACCTTCTCTCCATATCATTACAAGAGAGAATCAAACACCCAATCCTCACCAAATCCATTCAAATTGAAGAATCAAAGAGCCTAATTTTCAAAATTCATCCTACAATTTCTTAAATCCAAGCCAACCAATTACAAATCCACCTCACCCACATAGAGATTCATCATCAATTCACCTATCCTAGGCCAAATCAAGCTTGTTCAATCAAAAATTCACAAGTTCAAATTTCAAGGGTTGCTAAAGCTTTGAGTTGGGGGTTAATTGAAGATGACTAATAGAACAACAATTTTAGGTAACAATAGGGAGGTGAAGAGTAACAAGGGATTGGATTTAAATAAGAAGAAATCAATTGACAAAGGTTCTAGTTCTAAATCAAAGGGTAAAGATAAAGTAGAAAAGAGTGGAATTCCTTTGTTTGATTGTAATGGTAAAAAGCTTTTCTATTATGCAAAGGAGAAAACACAACCTTCACAAGGTCTTCCACCCAAAGAGAAAGAGGAAACTTCAAGGGCCCTGAAGATTTCTGCGGAGAAACAATTGAAAGAACTACCTTTTGCTTATGAGAAAGTATTCAAGGAAGAAGTTGGTACAGGAGAATACGCGAGATTCTTAGAGCTTGGTGAGAAACTGGGTTGGTCTACGTTCATGGTAAGACGTTCTGAATTATGTCATGAGTTAGTTTTGGAATTCTATTTAGCCTCTTTAGCCGAGATAGTAAAGGTTGTGTTCTGATCAGAGGAAAGCTAGTTCCTTTCACAGTTGAGGAGATTAGAAACCACTTCAAGTTTAAGAAATTGAAAGGTTATTGCAAATTTGAAGAAGCGGTTGCTAAATGAAAAATCTTTGATGAGGAATTACTTTTTGAGCATTTATTAGACAAGGAGAAAGTGCAATCACATAAGGGAGAATTGAAGGCACCTTGGCCTTAAAAATATCTTCAATCAGATGCGAGAATTTGGCACAATTTCCTTGTCCCTAATATTTTTGGAACACACGAACTCTGGATGTGACTATGAAGTATGCTCTACTTTTGGACTGTATTTTGAGAGGAGAAGAAGTTGATGTGGCACAGTTGATCTATGAGGAGGTGATACGATTTTCGGTCCCTCCTAAATCAGTTTATAACGTTAAATTTCCTTCTATGATCACGTGTCTTGTGCGAGAAGCGAATGTAGTATTGGGTGAAGAAGAGAAACTCGAGTTTAAGACGAGTTATATTGATAATTCTTGGATCAAGGATATCTTTCGAAGAGCGGGTTCTACACAAGTTTCGAAAGAAGAAAAGGAGCAAAATTGACAAGAGAAGATGGAGGAGCGTTTAACGAAATTCGAAGCAGCTCAAACTTCCTTAGCCAACAATGTGGCACAAATAAATGCTAATCAAGTGCACATCATGAAACTCCTCGAGCAATTAACTAATGGTCCAGCAAATCCAATCTTGGGTGTCATTGATGCGAGGCAATAGCCTCGAGAGTATGTCCTCTTTCTTCCTTACCATTTCTGTAAATATGTTTATCTACTAATTTTAATTTCTATTTTTCGAGTCGTGGGGACACTGCTCATTTTTGAGTTGGGGGTGTGGGGATTCGTTGTCTCTCATCTCCATTTTTCTGTTTTTAGGTAGAAATTAAAATTTTTGTTACATGGGAATTAGATGTAGAGTGTGTTTAATAGCTTGAAAGCATAAGCTTAGTGAATTAATGATAGTAAGTAATATGTTTATGAGCTATGTATTTGTATGCTTTGAGTATTTGCAGGAAAACACACGTTGATTGTAAAGAAAAGATTAGTGAGCAATGCGATAGAAAGTATGTTCGATCTCAGGGAACCTTGGAAGTGTGTAGGCCGTGAGATCCAAGCTAGTTGACAAACCATTTGATGAAAGTGCTAAAGGTAAGAAAATAACGAAATTACATAGTGTAGAAAGTGATTAAGGCGGTTCTTTCATATTTTGAAGCCTTTGAAGCCTTTTTATACCTTCTCGCCTTGTGATTTTTTATATTAAATGATATATCCTTCTCAGCCCTTTCTAGCCTTTCTAAAGCCTTTTATTGAAACACGTTATAAGCCATATCCTTTAGATTATAGGACTTTTCCATATGACCCGCACTCGAATCGCGATGCATAGACAGTTGTTTTAGAGCTTGAGTTTGGGGTGGTGGGTCCACCATTTTGGGAATTGTTATTGGGCTGGGATTTTGAGCTTATTAATTGTGCTTTGTGCTTTATATTGATGATGATTCACAGTTTTTATTGTAACCCTTTGCTGGGGTAATAGTGAATCATTAAAAGAAAAAGATATATATATGAGAAAATAGTGTGATATCTCAACATTGAACGAGAGTCATAGCTATAGAAAAAATTGATTTGAAAAGAAAAGAAAATATATATATTCGGACCGGAAAAGTGGAATTTTTATGTGAACATCTTAAGCTTTAATTGGGTTATTGGGGATGCTAAATTATGCATCAAGGAATTCATTGGGTTGAGTGAGAAACGTTTTATGAAAGTAACTCAAGCTCTAGGGCGATTCGTTGATGGCTAGTGAGGAGAGAGCCAAAAGCTCACTCCAAATTATCCAAATATACTATCATACCGTCCCTAAGCCTACATTACAACCTTAAAGACCTTTTGATTCTTTGCTATGTAATTGAGAAGTGATTGAGCCATTAGATATTAGTTGAGTGGATCTTTGAATACTAGTGAAAATCGATGAACAATCTATAGCTCTCTTGGGGAACTGAGTAAAGTCCCAATCCTTCTTACATTGCGAAACTAATCTGATCTTGAATTCAAGCCGTGTTGACTGTGGATATGAGAAGTGTACAGGTATGGAGTTTATGAACATTATTGCATGAAATTTTCTGAGTTATGTGCTTTAGGTTTATTCTATATATTCTTCTATGCTTTTTCCCATTGTATTGAAAATTTTGTAAGTGTGTATTTATAGACTTTCCTTTGTTTTTATCTTTATTGTATCGGGACGATACAACTTTGAGTTGGGGGTCTTGATGTCTCCTCATTTGTGATAGATTAATGTTAGGATGAGACATCAATTTTAGTGTTTTAGAAGTCATTAATGTCGATTTTCTTGAGAAATAGTGCACTTTCCTATTTTGAGTCTTGATTTAGTAAAATAATATTTTTAGAGCATATTGGGTTTAGTTGTTTATTTAGTGTGTAGCTTTAAAGATAATTATAGAGCTTTATTAGAGTCCAAGTCAAAGACTACAACTTCTGGAAAGAGATTAGCATGGTAATTGGAGATAAGGAAACAAAAGCTAAAAAGATGGAAAAGGAAAAGCTGTCTAATCTAGGATTCTGCAGTAAACGCTTAAAGAAGTGCTATTTTACCCAAGAAATATGATGATTTTGGTAATTTCCTTTCATAGGGACAAAGATAATTCTGTTACGATTCTTTTGGTATCTTATGGAGCTCAAACCGACCAATAACGAAGAAGATATGCTCAAAACGGTCTAGCAGTGTTTATCTTTATTTCCATACGAATTTGAGTTTGGCTAGAAGTCCAATACTTTATCTCTTCCTCAAGAAAACGAATTAGGTCTTCTAAACACATATAAATACACCCTTATATCACTTGTAAATCATCCTTGCCTCATAGTAATTAGTTATTAAGGTTTTATTCTTCCAGTTTATTGTAGAGAGCAAGATGATGTCTTTTGTAATTTCTTTTAGTTTATTTCCTTCAGGTATGAACTAAAGCTCCCATAGCTTGGGTTTTGCATAATGTATAATCTATGAATTCTAATTCTTCTATCTAAGTTTCTTTGAGAATCATATGTTTTAATCTGATATTAGCTACTTACTTTATATTTGCTTATGTGTTTTGATTTATTGTCTTTCCTAGAACTGATCACTTTAGGATTGTTTTAATAGTAGTTAGATGGTCTCCTTGACAGGGTGTTTAACTATTGAACCACCACATAATGTCTAGTGTCGATATTAGTTCTGATAAAACATGATTCTAACTAGATAGTCATTAGGGTTTGTTTTAACCACCATATCACCAATGATTGCAGTATTTGCTTAGGGCCTTAGTAGCGTTTGATAACCCTATTTGAAATCACTTCTTGGTTGTGCCGTAGCCCCCTTAGTCGCTCTCAAGGTCTAAGGTATGGTAATTTAGAATCCTGACTAAGTATACCAAGAGCTAATATTCTCATATTCTTAATCTTTTACTTTATTGTCTTTATTTTCCAAGTTTAATTAGTTTTAATTCTCAATATCGAAATTCTATTTTCTGTCTTTAATTATTTACTTTTACTCTTTATTGTTTCCAACGCGTATAACACACTTAAGTCCCTGAGAACGAACTCAACTTACTAACTAAAACTTGCATACGTCCTGTAATACTTGCAGTACTGTGCCTGTCTAGGGTGAGAGTGCGTAGTTTCTTGACTTAATTTTATCTTATTTTTATCACACCTAGGCGACACCACGATCCCTGTCTCTTCACTGTGTGATGCCTTTAATTGTGCCCTTATTACTTTTGACTATATCTTGATATTTTGATAGGTGTATGCTACTTTGAACATGTTACCAATGATCATGAATGATTCGGTCTAATGGGGTATGTTTGGGAAAGCAACCTAATCAACGTAAAAGGATCTAAGTGTAAAGGGAAGACTAAAATTGTGTATCGAAGTGTGTTCTTGCAGGTATACCGATCATGTAGGTCAATTTGGACTATGACATGATAGTGAGACACATGAAGTTATATCAGTGAACTCTTTTGATCATATAAACAATGTGATATAAATTTAAAGGGGTCAAAGTTACTGAAATATGATACAACAAATTATTAGTCTGGGGTATTGCAGGATACGGAACGAATGAGAATTATTTGAGCAACTATGTACCCTAACAGGTTATTAGTAAAGTATGCTCGTATGCTTGCCGGTCGCACGGCCTATTTGCCAAGTATGATGATATTTTGATGCAAGTGTGTATATGAGAAGATAGTGGGATGTTGGTACCATAATGTAACTCAACTATGGGCGAGTGGGAGAATGTAAGAAAAATAAATGAATGAGTAATTATGTATAATTATTTCATTATTTATTTTAGTTCGCCATAAGTAAGTTACTTATATTAATTTTGAATTTTAAAATTAATATTACCCATTATAAAAGAAATAGAGTTTTATCAGAAATAAACTGATTTCATTTTTATATGAACGCCTCATTTACATTTCTTCTTCTCTCTGTCATTCACAAAAATATGCATTGATCAAAATCACAAGGCTCTTAGGTTGTGGATATAGAGGTCTCTCTTCCAGTAAGAAGATCCACTGCCGCAAGATAATCAGGTTTTCAATCGATTCAATTCCGCTGCTTTTCAAGAGGTATTCCTTTGTAAACCTCTTGTTCTTTAATTTATATCTAATTAAATATTACAAAACTCGTTGTCACTTTTTGAATATGTATACTATGTCGGTAATAACTAATTATAATAAGGATATGATATCATCTTTATCTAAAGGTGGTATCACATAAAAATATTTAACAAGTGGAGTATACTCTAATATCTAAAATAAGGCCTTACGATATCTTTTGTCTCCGTATTTTTCCTAGGTCTTGAATATATGTAATTTGGAACCCATGTTTAGCCCCTAAACTTGTGGGTATTGCATGGATGATCCTACAATATAAGTTACAGATTAAGATCATATGGCGGACATGGCATTGATCTCACTTTGTGATATGTGTAGTGATGATTTTGAAACCAACACATATTTATTCTTTGAATGTGATGTTTCAAGTATGGTTTGAAAGGATATTTTTTGACATTGTTTGGAGGG
This sequence comes from Nemophila menziesii, assembly GCA_029959085.1. Classification (NCBI taxonomy): domain Eukaryota; kingdom Viridiplantae; phylum Streptophyta; class Magnoliopsida; order Boraginales; family Hydrophyllaceae; genus Nemophila; species Nemophila menziesii. Next base: position 3,600,544 of record JARWIR010000044.1, read on the forward strand.
ATATTAAAAAACGACTTGGTATCACTAGATATATGAATACCATTTTGAACTCTATTGAATGAATTCAGAAAATAAAAAACAAAAAAAAATTGAAAAAAATAAGCGAGACGAATCACTTTTGTGACAATAATGTATTTATTTAGAGAGAGAGAAATAGACTAGTTTAAAAAAAAAATCCACATCTTAGGAAGACATACTTATAAATCAATTTTCATTTTTATTTATTTTGTACTTTTATTATTTTTTTAGAGATTATATCGAATTTATTCAAATTTTACATTAAAATATCCTAAATGATATGATAAAAGATACTATTTTATATTTTTTGGCTTGAATCACAAAATTTAACTACCATTATTTAATTCATTGACACAATTGTTTACTTAAAATAATATCATTTATAAAAGGTAAGTATCTTGGTTAATCCAAAGTCAAAACATATCCTAAAATTTCTATAGCCGAAACACTTGACTACAGAAGCACCATCACGCTCTTAAAGACTACCTCTGCAATCTCTATCACTTGCTCTTCCTTAATCCACACTTAACCCATCCCTCCCATAAGCTACCATTTATTTTATTTCCCCTAATCCATTGAGAGATCCCATTTCCTTCTTCTTTTTCTACCAATGTTCAAAGGAAACACTTAACAAGAAAAGAATCCAAGAGCGAAGCTACAAAAATGAAAGATGCTCTAGTCACGGGAATAATTAAAGGCGAAAGTGGACGTCTCTTGCCCCTATTATATAAGGAATAGAAAAAGAAGAAATGAATAAGATACTTTAGCTAAATCACCTCTGAATATATATTGAGTTGATTAGGTATTGCAATTATCTTGTCTTGTGAATTAATAGTTAGCCATCCAACTGATTTTCCTAATATTTTGTCAAATTTTGATAACCCTAAGTTTGATATAGTTTAAATTACTAATGACATCACTGAATTTTTGTTTAGAAGCGCCACCACCGTGAATAAACCTTCCCCTGAAATCACCTCCACGATTCTTTAGAAACTTGGATCTATAGAAATACAATTTTCTACATGGAGAGTCTGTACAACCTGGAGAAATATATGCAAGGACCCTTCTGTGTGGCGCGTCATCAACACCGAGCGTCGTTTTGCACTAAATAGCAAACTAAGCAATCTATTCCATCACACAGTGTATCTCAGTTAAGGAGAATTGATTGATATTGAGGTTAATGGCGATTATGAGCTGCTCGATTGTATAGCCCAAGGGTAAAGTGTTATTTACCCATATTTATATTACTTTTTAATCTCGCATCTGGTTTGACAGATAATCTATGTCGAAATGCCTTCGACTTCGAGGTTGCTATGATGATAAGGAGAAGGCTATAAGTGAAGCATTGAAAAACTTTTCCCTATTAAAGGAGCTACACCTTCTCTACTACAACATCCTCGATCGTCTTGTAACAGAGTCTCTAACCAGTTGGCATTAGATGTTTCAAATTTTCCCAAATTACGAAACCTTGAACTTTTTGGAAGTGGTATGACTAATGACAACCTCACAACCATTTTTATTGGTTGTCCGCAACTCAATTCTTTTGACCTGCATAAATGTCGTAAATTAGACCTTGATGGTGAATTACGTGAACAATGTGGATGATTGACAAATTTGATTGGACAACGACGTTGGTAGTGATAATATAAATATGTAATATATATATTTTATAATAAAAATAAATAAAAAAGGTATTTAATATATTAAATAAAATAATTATCTATAATAGGAATAATAAATTTTATTTTGATCTTTTGTAAGATTTAAGTCCTTGCTTCCCCTTTAATACTATACAATACATATAAATGATGATATTTTTAGATGAAATGTGTAAACAACAGAGATATATAGAGATGTATGATATTGAGATGCATGATATTAATGAAATAGTTATATCTTTTGATAGAGTTATGTTCAATTGGTATTGATATATGTAATGTATTCACTAATAATGGTGCATCATTATCATGGCTATTGTCGGCTTTCTTACTTAATAATTCTTATGTCCAAAAATATTTGTCCACCTTATTTTTTAAAATAAATTAAAAAAATTATCATGTATTAACACTACCATTACCAAAATATCTATCATTAACTGTATTGTATTCTTAAATATTTATCAAAAATATTGATTTTAAAATTTTATTAGAGGTAAAATACATAAAAATTTTAAGAAATTGACTTGTTTTCCTATTTAGACATTCATTATGAGAATGTTTTTTAATAATATGAACATATATTATAACACTGATGAAGTACTATTTATTTTTATGGAGTACAACAAATGGCATTGGAACAGGACACACAACCCCTAGGAGATATTGATGTAGTCACTTTCTCTTGCGACGCATCGTTCAATACCAAATATGGAAGTGCATGTATTGGAATTATACAGAGAGATTAACGAACGGGAAGGACAAAAGTTAATCAAGAAGCAGTCCGGTGTGACTCAGTCTTAGAAGGCGAAGCATTGGCGGACTTGATAGCAACAGAGAAATGCGAGGATGTTCCGGAAATTTATAAGATCGTATACTTAGACAACCTTAAATTATACAAGGTATAAGGTAGGTGTAAGCAGTAAGATGGGTGATTCAACCGATCATCAGACGTATTCATCAGATGGCGGAAGAATTTGGCCCGATATCCCACCAGCATCCGCCACGTCGGATTAACGGCCAAGCCGACAATCTTGCGAAACATGCTAGACACGGAGGCAACAGATGTTCGAGCTCTCCGACCTCTATGTTGGAAGGATTCTCAAGGATAGGCGTTGGATGATTGGTCGAAAGTTTTTCGTAGGGATTGTAAACGAACCGAGTTGAGCCGAATACTAGATGTGCAAGCTTGTTTGATAATATTTACTAGTCGAGCCGAGTCGGGTTCAAATTTTAATGAGTCAAGTCGAGCTTAAATTTTCAAGCTTGTTAACATATTGAACGAGATTTTTTCGAGCCGATCTTGAGTTATTAATGAATAATTTGTTCTTTATAGGTTTAACAATATATTTATTGATAACTAAAACATTAGTTTACAGATTTTAAATTTTTAACGAGTTAACGAACGAGCTCGAACAAACACGTTTTTTAACGAACGAGTTCGAACGAACTTTTTTGTTCATTTATATAAACGAACGAGTTCGAACTAGCTTTTTCCCGGTTCGATCTCGAGCGGCTTGGTTCGTTTACCGTCCTAGTTTTTCGTAATTTTTCTATCCTTCCAAAAAAAACACGGATCTAAATGTAAGCAACTTGTAACAAATAATTCCTTAACATATGTCTAAAGAAAAAGTGTGTGTTTTGGTCATCCACATTTTTTTACCAATTCTTATTTTTTTTTAAAAAGATATAACTTTTGATGATAGGCATACAAATTTGGGCTACTCCAAAGAAAGTCAAAGCTAATAGAGTTATAAGGCCATTTAAACATGTACGAAACTCAATGTCTGATGATCATCCTATATTTGGAGGTATTAAGCAAAAGCTAATGGCAATAAAAGATTCTAGTTGACAAAAATGAACTTTTTTGAGCTCCCTTATTAAGAGGTAATTACTAAAACACATTTTATATGTGATGCTAACTGATCATTTATGTTTGTGAGGTTTACTTAGTACATTTATCGGTATTCACGCAAAATGAATTAATACTAATAACGCAAGACATGAACCAGGTGATCAAAAGAAAATTTGACCATCAATCTGATATGATAGAATTCATGAAAATAACAACATTATTCACCCTTTTACTAACATAAAGAACATTAAATTTCCATGTATGTCAAGGCTCATTGACTGCTCGATTGCCTTCAAATTTGGCTTTACATTTTTTCATTGAGGTTTAAGGGAGTCTGCTCTAGTTTTGAAAGTATACAACCTTATTGGTTTTCCCAAGCTCCAAGTACCCATTACCTTTAGTTAGGGGGTTATTCATCAAATGGAAAGGAACCTCCCCATAGCATTTGAATAGTTAAGTTAGTCAAAGGTTAACTAAAATCAAGTTAGATTACTTAAATGAATAGTTCATGTACATTACTCTTTGAAAAAAGGCGTATTTATAGAATCTATTTAAGGACCACATGAACTATTCATTTAAGGATGAACTTGTAGGATTGAGTTCAGAGGAGAATAAAGGTCGTCAGTTTGATGCCTCTATGTTTGTTTCTTAAGACATCGTAGACTACAACGAATCATAATATTATAATGATCATGTTTACTTCACTTCAAAAGGTGTGGAGGCCATGGTCTATTATGGGTCATATGTTGTCTATATCGGGGAAATAATGGATACAATTCTATAAAAGACTGCAAAGGTGAGTACATTAAAGTTACATCCAAAATCCCTTGTTAAGGTTTAAACTGGTATGACCGAGAAAGATTAGATGAATCAGTAAAGAAAGATAAGGAGTGGTGAAGTATATCCTTAAAGTCTAGATGACCAATGTTTACCTTTTTCTTTTATGTAGGCTCAAGCTAGGGCTATGATTATATACTTATTTATTCATTTCCAATTTATAATATTGGGCCTACGACCATATATATGGATATATATAGACTTTATGCCATCTTAACTATCCTTTTTCCCATCTGTCATTCACATTTACAACTATCGATATTGTCTGTTTTGTTGCTTTATTTTTTACTTGATGTATGTGGTCTTAAGAAATAACTAGGCTTAAGGCCTTAGGCTTGTAAGTTCTTTTATTTTATAATTGAATAAATGTGATATATTAGGAAAAATAATTATAGATCATACCCTTAGGTATGTTAAGCTTTTTGGTATTTGATCTTCGTCTATTTGAGGTCTTAGAAAAATAGTATGGCCTTTAAGAAACCTTTTTTTGGGTTTTATACTTTCCTAACCTATCTTACCCTTTTTCTCTTGAAGTTCGATAATCTATCAGTGTTGAAATTAGCAACTCGCTAAACTAATGGCCTCAATTTATTTGACCAACTTGCGGTTTTAGAGTGTGTTAGAGTATGGTTATTTCCACCAACCCTTACCAAAGTGTTTTGGATGGTCTTAATTTTTTCCTTCACCAAGACAATCATGAATCTGGGTATGATTTTTATATTCTCTTTGACATCATGCGCTCGAGGGTTAGTCCGACTCTCTTTTTGGCATTGACCCTCTTACACTCAAGTGTGGTCAGACCTGCTCTTTGGATCGACCTTAATGTCCTTAAGTGTGAGCCAGACCTTCTCCTTTGGTACCAACCCTTCGGTTCTCGAAGGTGATCCAAAATTTCTCTTTAGTAATGTGTGCTTGATGGGGATCCATACTTTTCTTTGGTGTCGACCCTCTTGAACTTGAGGGTGATTTAGACTTTATATTTTTTACCAAACCTCATGCACTTAAGGGTGACTCGGAATTTATATTTTGTATCTACTCCTAAGTGATCATGGGTGAGTTTGAATTTCCCTTTGGTGGGTCTTCTCTTACGCTCGACAGTGCTAGACAGACCCTCATGTACTTAAGGGGGGGGGGGGGGGGGGGGGTTAACTTCTTCTTCAGTGCTAACCATCATGTACTCAAGTTGAGTCATACTTTTATACCTCACAAGGTATAGTCTTAAAAGGATATGTTACAATCCTTAAACATACGTATTTTAAGGATGGGAAAGAAACATCTCTCTATCAGAGGTATGTTGAAACCTTAGTGCATATTATAATTTTATTTTTTTGACAAACCCTAAGTTCATAATAAAAGATAATTATATTTTGGAAACCATCCTGCTTTCCAAGGTAGGTTGACCCCCCTTTATAAATCTCAAGAGGATTTGTGTTTTAAACATCCCCAAGAGCATAGCCGTGGAACGTGGGATTTTAGCAACCATACCTTTTATAAAGGTAGGTTGAACTCTCAACATATATATTAGGAGTCCAACCCATACTACGTACATAGGGGATATTTTTATCCCTGTCCATCACATGCGCAAGGGTACGCTAGGTTTGACATGATTTTTCATCACACCTAGGTAAGGTGATTGGTTGCATGCCTTGAAGAATTCTGGAAAAACATTTATATGAATGGACATATTCATTATTTAATTTTCATTACTTAGATATATTATACCCAAACCACCTCCTTAAAACCTTATTTTATATTAGAAATATTAAAAAGTTTTTGGGGGGGTAGTTGTTGGTTTAATGTTTGATTTAAACTACAACTGTTCGGTCTTCTTCCTCTAGCTGGAAGGAATTGCCTTTGTTGGAGACATTCCCAATATTATTTGGGTACTTTTTGGCATGCCCATCGGGGCTCACCAACTTCATCTATATGTGATGATAAATAGACACAACCTTTTTTAAGTTGTCTAGAGTTGTCAAATCAATTATGGCATGATCAGGCAAATCGCCTTACAGAATAAAAAAAATATGGTAGATAAGATTCTGAATACAAACTTAAAAGCCATGTGTATCTCAAAGATACCAAGTAGGCAAAAAATCTGCCTATTGAACCCTCAAATTTTGTTGGAGTAAGTTTAATTTACTCTTTTCTCAAACTTTAGTTGATCAAAAAACTTTATATTAACCAAGTTTGCAGTGTCTATTAGTATTCGTCTAATTAGTCTACTGAAGATAGTAGCACATATGACCCAGTCATCTTTGTTTGTATAATATAGATCATCTCCATTTCAAGGATGACCGACTAGCATAAGCCCTCTACTTTTTCAAACTTTTTATTTTTATTTGCCTTTGTATTAAGAACAAGGTAAAATACATATTACATATGGTACTCTCTAATTCGTCATTACCTCTTTAGTTACTAAAATTCCCCTCATATGCCATGTGACCTAAGAATCAAAACTTGTTTTTTCTTACCACTTGCTTTAAATAGAGACAATGATATACACGCTTTAAGGTATCATATTACTAGTAATGAAATTTATGATCGAGTATATTTCATATGCATAATTTCATATTAATTACTACCACCAACTCTACCAATAATCATAATTCCTTAGTAAAGTTTTATGTGTCAGTTTTCTAATGGTTATTTTAATTCAAGAAAGCACAAATATGTAGGGATGAATAAAAAAAAGCTATGAATATATAAAGTAAATTAAGTCAATGATAATAAAGCTACTGTATTACGAGTTTAAATAATTATGATTAAATAGTAGTGTTACTTACTATGTTGATTGTGAAGCAGGACTTCCGATTGAAATATCATGATCGACGACCTTTTCCTTAACATGAGAATAGTATTTTATTAAATGTATGATATTTAAAGATAAAAAATTAGTTACTAGTTTTCCATTCAAGTGATCAACATGTATTATTTTTCATTCTTCTGTAACTATACAAATACAATAAATTGTTGATGTCGACATGATATTATAAATAAATTTAAGGGTGGTAAAAAACTGTAAAGTCAAATTATACTTTAAATTAGCTTAAATATATTTTCATGGGTATATATATATATATATAAGATTTTTTTGAAGGATAGACTCAAAATTTTCTCACACTAAACTATACACAAACATAAATAATCATATTCGTAATAACCTAAACATTTCTAATAACAAACATATGTGAACTACAGTGGGTGAATTTGATATTTGGTTAGACATTTACCTGCTACACATATTTTTTGTCAATTTATGTGTACTTTCTATAAAAAGTAAGGAAAAAGTAAATGGTACTATCTTGAAAAAAAAAATTAAAATTATCCCATGTTTAAATAAGTGATGAATTTGGCTCTATGTTTAACATAAATATTTTTATGATAGAAAAATTAAAATTTAATTATAGAAAGAGTACCTATAATAAAAAAAATTCAACGTGTTGTGTCTTCGAAGTTTATAACAAAAAATTCAAATTAATGAATATTAGAAAAAAAAATTCATGAATACCATACCTTTTTCCATTAAGTACCATTGAACCAACAAAGATCCGTAAATTTCTATTACCACCTTATGAGATCATACCATCAAGATCTATATTGGATATCCAGATCTGGCAAAATAAATGGATGAAACACGAAATATCGGTGTAATTTATAAAAATAAGGGAGAATGGTTAAAATATTAAGTAGTTGCAGATATCTTTGAGGAAAATGGTTAAAATATTAAGTAGTTGCGGATATCTTTGAGGTCAAAGCTAAGAAATTCCAAGATTATGAAACTAGAGATATATGAATGATAAAGAGTGAGTAGGTAGAAGAAGAAAAGAAAAATCACAGAAGAATAAGTAGCGAAAGCGGCATGGGCAAGGGTTTTTTTTATTTGGGGAAGAAAGAAAAATTTATATGCATTGTTGATAAAATTGATAAAAATAATAGTAATTCAATTAGAATAATCTCCTAAAAATTGTGACCTATTATTAAACTACATAAGTCTTTGGGCTTTTTATAAATAAAAGTGGGCCGAGTAAATTGTTGCTCGTTAAATCATAAGCATATCAATTTGTTGAATATCGCATTCTGTTATTGATGTCATACTTAATTGGATTGAGTAACACGTCATAATTATGCAAAAATGAAAATATTCTACAAAATATATATTGTATACATATAATTTTGTTTAGGTTAAATGAAATGACTTTTGGAGAGTAACATTCTTCCCTCCAATCAAGATCAATTTCCTTACCACGTGCTAAACTATTCACTTCAGTCAAATTGTTGAAGAATAACTAATTGTCTTTGGCATCATCCTTTCAAGGACAAGTCTTGCAATTGTCACAATCCATGAAGCTTAAAGTTAATACTCTATTGTTTGAGTGGTAACTCATTCAGAGACAAAGTAAGGGATGTTATAGAGGGTGGAAACGCCTTTTGTCATGAAATTATAGTAGTCGGAATAATGGATTTGAATCTTCAGAACCTTTTTTTAACAAGATCAGTAAGGTGAATTTAAAAGTTAATCAATTTAATATAATTATAAGGCCCCATATTATTGTGTCATAGAAATCCCACATTTAGAAGTTAGTTGCTTTAAACTGGATGGAAATATAATAGATGAAGAAACTTCCCTTTCTCCAACCTCTACAAATTCTAAAAACGATATTCTGAAAATATATAGAACATGACTCATTAGGATAAATATGAAAGTGATAACTCGCCTTTTATGAAAAATTGATATAGTCTTCAGACATAATTTGATAGGATTTTGTGCTTAATTTTGGGAGTTAACTCTTATATTTGATGTAAGTTGATTTAGGTAATTTTTGCATTAAGTATCAATAACCTAGGTATATGTATGATATTAGAACCCAATATGATGCAAAAAAGTCTAAAAGTGAAGAAAGAGTCTCGATCAAGACACAAAGTAGCCAAGATATTCATTGAATACTCAAATGGAATTGTCGACACAATGTTTCCGCTGACTTGTAAGAATCATAACAAATAGTTGTAGTTGATGTCTCCTCATTTGTGATAATAAAATATACTTCTGAGACATCATTTTAGGCTTATTTATTAGTTTATAGGTTGATTTTAGCTTAGTTTAGTGCACTTTCCTATTTTGGGTCTTGATTTAGTAGCATAATATTTTTAGAGCATATTGGGTTTAATTGTTTATTTAGTGTGAAGCTTTAAAGATAATTATGGAGAGTAATTAGAGTCCAAGTCAAAGACTACAACTTATGGAAAGAGATTTACATGGAAATTGGAGATAAGGAAACAAAAACTAAAAAGATGGGTAGGAAAAGCTGCCTAAATCTGAATTCTGCAGTACACGCCTAAAGAAGTGTTATTTACCTAAGAAATAGGCCGATTTTGGTAATTTCCTTTTATATGGACAAAGATAATTCTGTTACCATTCTTTTGGTATCTTATGGAGCTCAAACCGACCAATAACGAAGAAGATATGCTCAAAACGGTCCAGTAGTGTTTATCTTTATTTCCTTACGAATTTGAGTTGGGCTAGGAGTCCATTACTTAACTTATCTCTAAAGAAACGAATTAGGTCAACTTATATACTATAAATACAGCCTCTTAACACTCTTAAATCATCCTTGGTGAAACCTTAAACCAAGAGGAAGCATACAACACAAGAGAGATGTCTGGAAGGAGCTGTTCATCAACAATGTCTTCTTCTACTTTTAATTTTGTAATTTCTTTCTTTTCTTGCATGAACTAAATTCCTTTAGCTTGTGTTTTTAGCATATATGTATGAACCCTAGTTTTGATTGACATCTATCTAATTTGGGAACTTAATGTTTTAATTTGAATTATAGTTTTTATTCATTGTTTATGTGTTTGGATTTATATTCTGTGTTCTTGAAGATGCGCGCCCATATAGAATTACCATCTAGTAATTAGGTCAACATTGACAACGGTGTTTAATTGCATGTTTAGCACATAACGTCTAGTATTAGGTCTGATCTGACAACCCAACCGAGCTAGATAATCACTATGGTTTAGTTCTTGTGACTATTTACCAATTACAGGAAAAGTTTGCTTAGGAAGCCTTATTGACACAGGTAAATCCTATTTTAAACTACCGATAGCGAATTGGAACCGATTATTGAAATACTACATAATTCACCCTTACATGTTTAGAACGGCAAAACTAGTGGGGATTACATGCTAATAACTCGAGCTATATTCTCATATTCCTCTCTTTCATATTTAATTTCTGTCTTTAAATTCGTAGTTTAATTTAGTTTAATTAGAAAATAAAATAAACATCTATTTGTGTTTACTTTTATTTGCGTTTAGTTTATCTAGCTTTAATTATTACACTTGATATTTGCATAGGATTCCTCTAACCTTCGTAGTCTCTGCGGAACGAATCTTAATCTAAAACTTGCATACGATCTGTATACTTGCAGAACTGTGTAGCTTTAGGGTGTTATTTGCACGTTATTTATATCTTATTTTATCACACCCTAGGCCCCACCAAGTTTTTGGCGCCGCTGCCGGGGACTACATCGTTAGTCCTTGTGCATATATCTTGTGCTTTTATTTTTAGTTAGTTCTATTTAACGCTTTTTTCTTTTAGTTTTTGTTTTTCAGATTTAGTTACAGATGGAGAACCCAAGGAGACTTGAGCTACCCATCGAGTTTAGAGTGGAGCCACGAGGAATTCGCGCTCCAGAAATCCAAGCCGCTAAATTTGAACCTGATCCAGGGATGTTAACTCAGTTTGCAACTCATGGACTATTCAGCGGTGCTGCACATCAAGATCTGATCCGATATATTCAGAAATTCATGCAGATCTGTGATGCTTATATCTTAAGAGGAGTTACTAGGGAACAAGTATATTACCATATGTTCCAGTTCTTCTTGACCGGATGTGCAAGCGATTGGTATGATACCCAATACCCTCATATTATTCCAGATTGGGACAAGCTTCAAACAAGATTCCTAAACCGTTTCTATCCGGTTAGTAGACGTTTAAAAGATATGTTGGAGCTTGAACAATTTATACAAGAAAACGGAGAGAGTTTGGGTGAAGCATGGTTACGATTTACAGAAAAGAAGGCGAGATGTCCGTATCATCAATCCTCGCCGGAATATTATTTAACTTTGTTTTATGGAGGCCTTAATGACAAATCAAGAGAGAAAGCAGATTCGTTAGGAAACGCAGGTTTTGTGTTGATAGATCCTGAAGAAGCTGAGTTGGGGATGGAAAGAATTCTTGAGAACGAGAGAAGTTGGCCAAAGAGATCAGAAAAAGAAAACACTTCAGAATCTCTGAAGCTTAAAGAATTGGCTAAACAACTCGAAGAACTACAAGAACAAGCCCGAACATTTGCTCAGGTGAATACAGTACGCGCAGTTCCTTCGTGTCATGGTTGTGGATCAAGAAATCATGTGTGGGAAGGATGTATGAATAATCCAGCAGTAGCCTCCGTTACATGTCCTCATAATAACTATTACTCTGATAGTTATGTTTATCCTCAAGAAAGATACGGTAATTATCAACAACCTCCACAGCAAGAGAGTTGGGTCAGAAAGCAAGAAACTTATCATAAACCCCAACCTCAATCCTGTAATCCACCACAACCTATTCAGAAAAAGGCGCCCATTGTTAAGAAAGCTTGTCAAGAAGCAAAGAAAGATCCACCAAAACAATCAATGCAACTGGTAAAACAAGAACAAATTCAAAGCTTGAATTCGAGTATGGCTAAACTAATGCAAGCAGCTGAAAATATGACTCGTAGCCAACAGAAAATTCAAGCCCAACAAAAGTTAATCAAGAAACTAGAGCATACTTTATCACATATGGCGATGGCATTATAGAATCGGCCAAAAGGGCAACTTCGAAGTGATACTGTTGCTCCTAGAGATGATTCTTGCCATGCAGTTGAATTGCGAAGTGGAAAACAACTACCTCCACCCAGAAGAGAGCCTGAACCAGTCCCTATTCCTGAAACTAGGGGGGAAGAAACAACCAAAGATACAGTAGAGGAGGTAGTTAAAGAGAAGAGTGTCCAAACCGAGACACCTGAGAAGACAAAACAACCAGTGGAACTTAATACACGCCTTCCACCACCTTATCCTTCACGTGTCAGGAAGAAGAACAATGACCTGGAATTCAAGAAGTTCGTTGACATGTTGAAGAAGCTGGAAGTTAATATACCACTTGTTGAAGCTCTCAATAGAATGCCAACCTATCTTAAATTCATGAAAGACATTCTCTCCAACAAGCGAAGTATAGAAACTGGGGAAACAATCGGATTACCTATGGAGTGCAGTGCTATATGTCAAAGTAAGTTGCCACCAAAGCTAGAAGATCCCAGAAGTTTTACAATTCCCATCGCCATTGGAGATAGTTGGACCGGGAAAGCATTATGTGATCTAGGTGCAAGCATCAATCTCATGCCTAGATCCCTGTTCGAGAAGCTTAATATTGGAGAAGTAGTACCCACATCTGTGGTATTACAAATGGCGGATCGCTCCCTCTCACGACCAATAGGTAAAACTGAAGATGTTTTAGTTAAAGCTGGCTCTTTTATTTTTCCTTGTGATTTTATTAATCTTGACTAAGACGCGGATAAGAATGTCCCCATCATTTTGGGAAGACCATTCTTAGCCACGGGGCGTACACTAATTGATGTTGAGAATGGTGAGTTGATCATGAGAGTACAAGGCGAACATATACGATTCAATGTGTTTCAGGCTATGAAGTTACCAAACTCGAAAGATGAATGCTTCAAAATAGATGTCATCGGAAAAATTGCGCAAGAAGTCTTCAATGAAGCAAGCTTAGATGACGATCTTGACGAAGCCTTAGCACTTGAATCACCAGAATAACTCGAGATTCCCCTTGAAGATGTTGCTGCATTAGGATCAAATGTGCGAGAACTACTTCGAGAACCAGGTGATATTGAACCAATGAAACAACCATCTATAATATGCCAACCTGTTCTCGAAGAAAAACCACTTCCAGACCATCTACGCTATACATATATAGGTACGAATAAAACTTTGCCTGTTATTATTTCTGCTAACCTTTCAGGTTCTCAAGAGGAGAAGTTACTTCAAGTACTTCGCGCAAACAAGGAAGCAATCGGGTGGACTATTGCCGACATCAAGGGAATTAGTCTGTCCGTTTGCAAACACAAAATCATTCTTGAGAACGAAGGTGGGCGATCTATAGAAGGACAGAGAAGACTCATGCCAGTTATGAAAGAAGTAATGAGGAAGGAAGTTATCAAGTTGTTAGACGCAGGAATTATCTATCCAATTGCTAGCAGTGATTGGGTTAGTCCAGTACAATGTGTTCCGAAGAAAGGAGGTATAACAACCATCCTTAATGATCAAGGCGAAGCCATACCATCAAGACCAGTTGTAGGGTGGCGAGTGTGCATGGATTACCGAAGACTGAACAAAGCTACAAAGAAAGATCACTTCCCGCTACCATTCATTGATCAGATGCTAGATAAACTTGTAGGGAGAGAATACTATTGTTTCCTTGACGGATATTCGGGTTATAATCAGATGTGTGTAGATCCCCTTGATCAACACAAAACAACTTTCACTTGTCCGTTTGGTACTTTTGCGTATAGAAGAATGCCGTTTGGATTATGCAATGCACCTGCCACGTTCCAGAGGTGCATGATGGCGATATTTTGGGACATGATTGATAAATATTTGGAGGTTTTTATGGATGACTTTTCGGTGTTCGGAGATAGTTTTGATGATTGTTTGAATAATCTTGAGAAAGTCCTTGTGAGATGTAGAGAAAAAGATCTTGTGCTTAATTGGGAAAAGTGCCACTTCATGGTTCAAGAGGGAATTGTGCTGGGACATAAAGTTTCGAAGGCAGGGATGGAGGTTGATCGTGCTAAAATTGAAGTTATCAAAACACTACCACCTCCAGTTTCTGTTAAAGGAGTGAGAAGTTTCTTGGGTCACGCAGGATTTTATCGAAGGTTTATTAAAGATTTCTTTAAGATCGCCAAACCGCTTTGCTCTTTACTTGAAAAGGATACTCCTTTTAATTTCACTGAATAATGTCTTCAAGCGTTTTTGACGATTAAAGAGAAACTGATCTCTACACCTATTGTTATACCTCCTGATTAGAAAGCTCCGTTTGAACTTATGTGCGATGCTAGTGATCACGCTATGGGTGTTGTGTTGAGACAGAGGAAAGACAAGATTTTCCACACGATTTATTATGCAAGTAAGACTTTCAACGCTGCCCAGATGAATTATACAGTGACGGAGAAAGAGATGTTGGCCGTGGTGTATGCTTTTGATAAATTTCGTTCCTATCTGGTTGGGAAGAAAACTGTTGTATACACGGACCATTCAGCTATTCGGTACCTTATGGAGAAAAAGGACGCTAAGCCGCGTCTTATTAGATGGGTACCGTTGCTTCAAGAATTCGACATAGATATTCGAAACTGAAAGGGATGCGAGAATCAAGTTGCTGATCATTTATCAAGGCTCGAAGGATCTGATGCGAACAAAGAACCATTGTTGGTTAAAGAGGTATTCCCTGATGAACAACTTTTTGCTATTAACCGTGCTTTTGTGCCATGGTATGTAGATCTAGTCAACCTCATTATGAGTGGTGTCTTTCCCAAAGATTTCCACCCACAACAAAGACAACGATTATATCACCAGGCCAAACAGTATTATTGGGATGAACCGTACCTCTGGAAGATTTGTAGTGACCAAGTGGTTAGAAGATGTGTACATGAAGCTGAAATGGAGAAAATGATTGAAGGTTGTCATAGCTCACCTTATGGAGGTAACTTTAAAGGCGATATAGCCGCAGCTAAAATTCTTCAATCCGGATTCTATTGGCCTACCATACACAAAGATTGTCATCGTTTCGTCCAGTCATGTCCAAGATGCCAGTTCACTGGCAACATATCAAAAAGAGACGCGATGTCGCTTAATAATATCCTAGAAGTTGAAATCTTTGATGTATGGGGAATAGATTTCATGGGACCTTTCATCACTTCCCATGGAAATCTTTATATTTTGCTTGCGGTAGATTATCTATCAAAGTGGGTAGAAGCAGTGGCAACACCAAAGAACGATGCTCAAACAGTGATTAAATTCTTAAAAACAAACATCTTTTCAAGACATGGTACGCCACGAGTTCTCATTAGTGATAAAGGTACCCACTTTCTGAATGCTCCTCTGAGAAACTATCTTCATAAGTTTGGACTGAAACACCGCACTTCAACCGGTTATCACCCACAAACTAACGGTCAAGCTGAAGTTTCTGATGTCTCCCTTTTTGGTCTAAATATAAGCCCTTAGGAGACATCATTTTGGGTTGAAAATGGTCTTTTCATATAGACTTTAGTGCTTAAATTGCAATATTACACTTTCTCCCCTTGGAATTAGACTATTTGCATTTATAGAGCTTTTGTGCGTTAATTTACTTATTTTCAATGCAAAGTTAGTAGGTTTATGAATTTCATGAGAAACCAATCCAAGGAGGAGAAGTGAGAATTAAATTCTTAGAATATTTCTAGTGTGTTTAGTCGAGTTTCCTGAATTTAAATTGCACTTTCTTATTTCTAGTCTTGATTTAATGATTTATTATTTATAAAGCATAAGCGGTTTAATTATTTATTTCATGTGAAGCTTTAGAGATAATATGGAAATAAATTAGATGCTAAATCAATGCTAAGGAGATAAGGAAAGAAGATCTTGAAGAAATCTGGAGATAGAAGGAAGTAGAGTTCAATTAGGAAAAGATAAAGCTGCCTTGTGAATCTGAAATTCCAGCCACGTTTTAAAGATAATTCCATAACTAAATATTGGCATGGATTCTGGACGAATGGTCTGCACCAATGGAAAGCTCTTTCCGAGACAAGCAGATTTATATATTGGAACTCCTCAAACGGATAAGTATTGAAAAAGATATGACCAAATCAAATCAGCTTACCTTTCCTAGATTTTAGGGTTACGAATTAAAGAGTCCTTGACTTGTCTCCCACTCCAAGTAATTCGACCTAGCACCTATAAATACCAGCTCTAAACCTTAGAAAATCATCCCTTGGCTGCATAAGCTTAATATACATAAATAATTCCTCATAGAAGCAATCAAGAGGATCTAGAGGAGGAAGAAGCAAGAAGCTAGAGCTTAATTTCATCAATTCAACACTTCTCCATCTCTATTCTTTGGTAATTAGTATTAGATCTATTTTGTCTATGAGGTATTTCTAAGCTATTTATTCAAGAAGATTTATTATGCATAATTTCTCTTTAGGATTGTAATTATATGAACCTTTGATTATTGTTTTTCTGTTTTAATTTGAATCTGGGATTTTAGTATTTAATTGAATTGGTTCTTAATTTCCATTGACTATATTCTTGTGCTTGTTCACTATCATTGACGTCGCGAATCAAGGGTAGGTTTTAGTAATTAGGCTATTCCATATAGTGGCGTATGGATCACCTTGACGGGGGGTTTAATTTCAGAAATAGAATATAGACATGTGGTATCCGTTATTTGACCCTGGCGGGCTTGACTAACCACGTAGCCAAAGAGGTAAATTAGTATTCATCTGAAAGTAGATTATAATCGCCTTGACGGGGTTTGTAATACCGTAGGATAGCTCTTAGGTCCACCCTGACGGGGGCTAGGAGATAGTAGATTCCCGACTATTGTGAAATTTCCCATTCACCCTTATTCTTAGGAATCATAGATTCAATAGGATAGATTCATACTTGCATATCCTTATTTTTCTTGCATAATTATTAATTGTTTATTTTATTGTCTATTTTTATTATTTAGTTAATTAGCAAACAAACACCTTTATTATGTATCTTTTTATTTAAAGCAATTAAAACTATCTATTTTAATATTGAACACGAATTTAGAATAGCTTCTTAAATCCCTGTGGAGACGATAATCCCGATTTTACTTATCTATTACTTGGTACGACCCGTACACTTGCGGTCTGTGGATCCTTTATTCCTTTGCTTTTATTTCATTATTTTATAACACACAAGGACCCACCAGTTTCCAACCGGGAAATCAAACCTATCCTTCAGAAGACCGTGAACAAATCGAGAAAAAATTGGTCTTTAAAGCTAGATGATGCTCTGTGGGCCTACAGAACAGCATTTAAAACACCAGTTGGGGCATCTCCATATCGCATGGTCTACGGAAAAGCGTGTCATCTACCGATTGAACTTGAAGCTCGAGCCTACTGGGCAATTAAAACTATAAAACTATACCCAGATCTGGCCGGGAAGCAAAGGATGATGCAGTTGAACGGGTTGGAGGAGTTTCGTTATCTTGCCTATGAAAATTCACGTCTCTATAAGGAGAAAACAAAGCGATGGCATGATAAACGGCTCCGTCCAAAGCATTTAGAGATAGGACAAAAGGTTTTATTATACAACTCTCGATTTTCGAACTACCCAGGAAAGCTTAAATCCCGTTGGGGAGGACCTTACATTGTTACTAAAGTCACACCTCATGGAGCGATTGAAATTGAAAATCCAACCGAGCAACGGGCATTCATGGTGAATGGCCAGCATTTGAAGAGATACCATGACAGTGAGGACTTTGGGCGAGAGGAGACAATCCATCTCGTTGAATGCGCTTAGCCTGAGGTACACGTCTAACTCAAAGACGTTAAATAAAAGTGCTCTTGGGAGACACCCCTTGTTTTAATTGCTTTTTAGATTAGTTGTTTTTTGCTTTATAGTGTATAATATTAAGTTAGTGTAAATTTTTAATTGTGTTTACAAGCTAATAGGAGAGAAAGGTAGTGTGCTATTGTGCAGGAAACGAGTTTGGGGTCAAAAGGAAAAAGTTGGAAAAATTCTAGGCCTGGCGGACTACCCCCGAGGACTACCCATGTACCGCGGGGATGCCCCGTGCCCAGAAAACCCGTACTACGGGTCGGGTACAACATGTTTTATCCAGATGCGAGAAAAAGAAGACCTGATAGGCGCGGTGCATCGCACCCCTGGTCCGCACACACAAACACGTGCCACGGGGTGATGCACCACGGGTTTTTTGACGGAGCACCCGCGGACTACCCATGCACCGCACCCCTATACCGCAGGCACAAAAAGCGTGCCACGGGGTGCTAGCTCGGGTATAATCTAATGGACAAAAATTTGAAGAGCTGATGAGTCCGGTACACCGCGGATCTGGTCCGGTGTACCGCACAGAGGCGGTTTGTGAAGAATTTGTTTCCTAATCAACTTCTTACCTTAACAAGATAAACCCTAGCCTCTCCCATACAAATTTTTCAGACCCAAACCCTATATAAACACTTTAAAGCTTGTTCAAACCTCCACAATTAACACAACAACTCATCAAATCCTCTCCTCCATCTTCCATAAACACAATCTCTTCATCAAATTCATCACACTACACCATTAAACACCATCAAATTCATCAAGCTTTAAAGATTTCTTCCAAGAACCATCAAGAAAACTTTCTCCTTTATCAATTCCAAGCAACAACATCAAGCTAAACCAAATTTTCTTTAAACTTTTAATCCATCCTTGGTATAACTTGAGTTGTGGGTAAATCAAGCATGACTAACAAATCTGAAGCTATGGAATACAAGAGAAAGTGCTCTATCCTTGGGAAGAATAAGAAATTGCCTGGTGCCACCATTGAAAAACCCATCAATTTTGATGAGGTTACTGAAGATTCAAAAGAAAAGGCACCAGCACAACCACTACCAAAGAAGAGATTAACAGCTAGAATGTCCATACCATCAAGAAGGCCATTGAAAAAGATCAAAATTCAAGACCAAGGTTCTTCTACCTCTTCCTCTGAAATTGTTCATGATCTTCCTCCTTGGGCTCTCAAGTTACAGAACGATATCGAAAGATTACAAGAAGATAACAGAGAACTTTGGACAAAAGTCATACAGTTGGAATCACAGATAGAATATTTGACCTTGGAAAAGCATATTGATGATTATTTTGATCCTTCAGCTAGGATGAGGATATAATGGATCTCTATGGCCAGCCAGGTAGGTCATTCTAATTTTTCTTAATAGCTTGTATGCATTAGGTAGTTTAGTTAGTTTTAATTTTAAATTTTATTCCATTCCTGAGTGTTTTTCGAGTCGTGGGGACCCGGCTCACTTTTGAGTTGGGGGTGGGGATTCGTTGTCCTCATCTTTTTTTCGTTTTTTGCATAAAATTTAAATTTTTTAGGTTGAATTAAGGCATAGAATATTTTGAATGTACCTATTTGAGCATGATTTTATTAGGTCAATGATAGTAAGTAGTATGTTTTTGAAAGATGCAACAAAATTGTTTAGATGCATGCATGAAAACAGGAAATAAAGGATAGAAAAGTTAATGAGCAATTGGTGGTCCTTTGTGTGTTCTAAATAAATGCAAATAATAATCGAACCACAACCGCAAGTGTACGGTTGTCCCAAGTAGTATACCTGATAATACAGATTCGTTCCAAGGACGGGATGGTTGATCACAATGTCTAACAAATAGTTATTGATGCACTTATGAAAATAAAAGATAATAATATGTTTGTTTGGTTTTAGTTATTAAAGCTAATGAATGAAAGACAATTACTAAAATGTAAATAAATGCTAAGACGTAAGTAAAATGATGTAAAACGCAATATGAGATGTAGCACTTGAGAACACAAGGATCCTCCCTATCCTATTTCTTGACTTATGTTGTTTAAGGGCTAAATTAGTCAATTACAATGGTCGGGATTCTAAATTCCTTATACCCCCGTCAGGGTGGACTATAAGGCGATCCTAAAGTGTCACTAGTCCCGTCAGGGTAAATATGATCCACCGTTGGATGATTAAGTTTTATTACCTCATTGGCCCTAGGATTAGCTAAGTTCGTCAGAATCATTAACTTCTTTCCTAGATTGAATAAATGGTTCTGTACCTAAACCCTCCGTCAGGATGATCCAATCGCCACTAATTGGAATAGCCTAGATACTAACACCTGTTCCTAGTTCATGACGCTAAAAACAGTAAACATTCACAATTTATCGAAAAGAGTAAAAGCCCTAATTTAGTTTAATTCAATAAAAACCCAAATTCAACATTCGTTAATTAATAAGATTGGGATTCACCCATTATTTGTTCTCAAGCACTATGAAAAGCTTAGCTCATATTAAAATGAAATACGAAATTAAATGTAAAGGAATTCATATTGTTTACAGAATTAAAAAGATAAAAGAACCTAATTTCCGGAATCGGAATGACTACGAACGGAGATATAGACCCTCTCCAGCTCTTGTAGCTTCTTCTCCTTCCTTCAGTTGCTTCTCTCTGGTGTTTTTAATCTTGCAGAATGTGAATTGTATGTAAAATAGAAGTCAAGGGCTGGTTTTATAGGTAGAAATTCGGACTTGGCCCTAAACTTTTAATAAAATGAAATATAAAAGGCCCAAGTCCACTAACTTAGCCCAAAATCCCGTAACTGCTGATATGCCTTCACTAAAACGGTTTTTCCCGATTCATTATGACTCCGATTGACCTTATTCCAGTTGCTAAAGTTCCGTAACTCGATAAGGAGCGTTTTCTCTTCAAAGGTCAGCGGCTAAATCATCGCTTAAGCACCTCGAAATCAGCAATCTATGGCCTGAAAAATGGATTTTCAGCTCTAAAAATAATATCTTCGGGATTTCTTTTCAAGTCTTGACTCTATCTTTTGATCTTTGACTTTCTCCTCGGATTCCTCTTCTAGCTAACATTTAAAACCTGTAAACTTTACACTAAAAATACCAATATTACGCGCAAAAGCTTAATAAATAAAAAATGCTAGAAATAAAAGAGGAAAATCAGATTATTGCATATTTAGTCCAAAAGTCTATCGAATTGATTAAATAAACACCAAAAATGATGTCTCCTAAGGGTTGAAAATAAGAACAATTAAGGAGACATCAAGACCCCCAACTCAAACCTTTGTCGTCCCGACAAAGCAAAACAAAACAAAACAAAACAAGGGGTAGAAGTAAACGCAAGAACAAATAGAAGCTAGCAAATAAACCAAAAGCAATTCTTAAGATAAATCTCATATAGCAAAACTTTAAGAACTAATATATACATACACTAATCATGCAACATCAAACATAAATAATCTCAATCATAAAATTAAAGTCGCAATGCTTGAAGGTTACACTTGTACTCATATCTGTATGATGGCTATAGGGTGGTCATTAATCCTAACTCGCTTTGAACGCTCCACCTAGTGTATTCCCTATCAACTGAATTATAAATTCACTATGTACTTAAGAATCAAGAGGTCTTTACGGTTTTAATATTGGCTTAAGGACGGTATGGATGTATATTTGGTAAATTTGAAGTGAGCTTTTGGCTCTCTCCTCACTTACCATCAACATTCCTCGAGCTTGAGTTTACGCTAAAAAATGTTCTCACTCACCCATTTGACGCGCTAATGTTGCGTCCCCAATGTCAACCCAAATAAAACTAAGATGATTTCTAAAAATATTCCACTTTGCCGATTTATTTATTCTTTCTTTCTTTTTATTTTTTTTTCATTTCTTTTTTGTACAAGATACCCATGACCATCATTTTGATGTGAAAGTCATGTCTCTTATAATTTTCTTTTTCTTTATTCTATTTTTTTCTTTTTCAAATCTCGGCAAAGGGTTACAAATAATAATATCATCTTTCATTTTTGTGCCTCAATACAAACACATATAATCCCTTCCCAATGTACTTTCCCAAATGTGGTCCCACCACCCCAAACTCAAGCTCGAGACAAGTCTCAGGGTTGTGATTCAAGTGCGGGTCATTTGGTCATGCCTAATAATCTAAAGGATAATGGGCTTATATCGTGGTTACAAAAGAAAAGGCTTAAGGCTCAAACTTGGGCTAAGACGGATAAAATTATAATATAAGGGATAGCAAGCTAAAAGGTTTCAAATGGCTAACAAAGAACTGCCCCTATCATTTTCCTAAGTACATTGCTTGTCTTTAGTTCATATCTAGGTGGGTTCTCTACTAATTAAGATTTCACGTTCTACACACCAAACATATTCCTTAAGTACAAGCTTACTTCATTTGCATTGTTCATTAATATTTCCTATCAATTACCTATGTTCGCATGCAATTGAAAGTGCGTTTTATGTTATTCCTTAAAGTCCACTATTTACTATCATAGATTCATCAAAAGTATGCTTACAGGGACATTTAAAATCTTCTATAGTCAAACGCAACTCCGAAATTATTTTATTGAAAGCAATTAAAACACATAACACATAAAAACTGGGATGAGGCAACGAACCCCACCCCAAACTCAAAAATGAGTCGTGTCCCCACGAATCGAAAAGACTCAACGCAAATAAAAATAAACTAAACTAACTAAAACGTGAAAGGGATAGAAAACGTATCTCAACCAGCGCGAGACTGGTTATCGGTGTTGCGTCCATGAACTTTCTCTTGCGTAAGTATACCATAGGTGGCGTGTTGAATTGTGCTCACCCCCATTAACATGTTTCGGATAAGTTCTAACTCTTTTGTAACGTTTCCTAAAGACGCAATCATCTTCACTTGATTCTCTTTAACACCTTCACTTTCGCTTCCAACTCATCAGTTGTATGCATCTTCTTCTTTGGAGGGGCTCTAGGATTCCTTGTTGCTTTTACCACCTCATCATGAATATTCTTGATCAAAGTTAAACCCATACTCTCACACACTACAACACGATCAATCTCTGCGTCTTTACGCGGAACCTTTGCGTTGAAGCACAAAGTAGTGATGGTACAAGGAAATTTGAGATTTTGTTGTGAAGTAGGAATTCTAGCAAATTCCATGATGGTATCATAAATAACTCGAGCAACATCCATGGGTTTCTCCTCAATAATACACTTAATGAACAAAAGATGCTCCTTCTTCACTTCCGATATGTGTTTAACTCCGAAGAAGGTAGGGATTATGAAACGTGACCAAATCTTAGCACATGGTAGCAAATTACTACTATACATCTGTCCAGGATATCTCTCTCCTTCAGGAATTGGGCGAGCCCCATCAACAAGCACTTTCCTCCAAAGGGATTCATAATCAAATGAAGGCTCTTTTAGAGATTCTTGAAACGGACATATTCCGGAAAACTCGGGTAATTTCAATAATTTACGAATAAGCTCAACGGAGAAAGGAACTACCTTTTTGCGAATAATAACTGCTTCTTTCGAGAAGGCGATTCCTTCATAAAAATCTCGTACCAAGGTAGGAATATACTCAAGCTTCCTTTCTCTCAATTCCTTCCAACCCAATTTATCACAAGTAACACCATAATCTTTATAAGCACTAGTCATAATACCCTTAGGAAGATTCATCTCCTCACCAAACTTCAAAAATTCAATTCGATCACGAACCTGAGTATCCCATGGAACGAAGACTCTCTTAGGCTTCTGAGCCCAAGCTTTCCTACGCGGAGCTTTTGGTTGTTGCACTGGTTCCTCGGGAATTTCTTGTTCAGTTTCATCCTCAATATCTTCTTCAACTTCTTCCTCACTTTCTTCATCACTCTCATCAATTAACCTGCTCTTTTTCGGATTAGCCTTACTCGGATTTTCTTTTCTTTTCGGAGCAATTGGGTTTTGGACAGTCTTTTTGGATCGCGAATCCGGAATCTCAATTGCTTGGTCTGGGCTAGCTCCAACATTGTTCCTGTTTCTTGGTATGTTTCTTCGATAGTTACACATGGAATCGGTTCTGTTAGTCATCTCTTTGCACCCCAAACTCAAAACTTCAAATAGAGAAAAAGCTAGAGAAAAGCTTTGAAATTTGATGTTTTGAGGCTTAAAACTTGAAGGAATAGGTGGAATATGAGATGGGTTAAGGTTATTTGAGAGGGATTTTGAAAGAATTTGGTTTAATTTCAAGGTTAGGAAGAAGGAATTTTTGGAGAAAATATGAATTTTGGTGATGTTTTGGAGAAGCTATGAGTTGATTTTGTGTTTTTGTGATGATAGAAGGCTTGATTTGATGATTTTATAGCTGTTTGTTGATGATTTTCGGAGTAGGTGGAGGCAAGGATTCGGAATATAAGGTTTTGGCTTGGAAAAGAGGCAAAAACTAGGTTTAAGGAATTCAAAACCGCCTCTCTCAACAGCTGGCCGGCTAGCCGGCGGAATCGTCGGCATGCCGGTCGCGAGGTCGGCGAAAAATAATTACTAAATTCGATTTATTTTTTTTTACCTCAAAACGCAAGTATATTGCGTCGTCGCTGACGCAGTGATCAGAGAATTCGAAATCCTTGGCCGGCTAGCCGGCGGATTCGCCGGCATGCCGGTGAAATGTCGATGGCGCATTTGATGACGCAGTATCCTTGCGTCGTCGCTGACGCAAGGACCAGAAACTCCTTCCTCTTTGGCCGGCTAGCCGGTCAGTTGACCGGCATGCCGGCGGATTCTCGCTGGCGCGAATGGTGACGCATCAATGTTGCGTCATCGCTGACGCAGTGGTCAGAGAGTTGGGGTCCTTCAGCTCGTTTGGCCGGTATGCCGGCCAGCTCGCCGGCTAGCCGGTCAAACCTACTGTGGACTTCAAATTTTTTCGTTTTCTCCTCGTTTTGACCCCAAACTCATGACCATTATACCCCTGAAATCATCAAAAACAAACACCCTTCCTCATTTCTTAAAAATAAACACTAAATGCAACGAAAATTTATCTAATTTACACTACGGAAATTGAAATACTTAAACTAATATACAAGAAATTGGCTTTTGTTTAACGTCGTTAAGCTCGACGGGTTACCTCGTGCTTCTAAGGAGCTTCGAGGAGGTACATGACCTCTCCGGGATGTGGGTCTTTTGCACGATCGGTGTCTTCACCTCTATGATATATCTTTAAATGATGACCGTTAACCATGAATGTACGGTTTTCAAGTGGATGTTCTATCTCTATAGCTCCATGAGGTGTAACCTTGGTTACAATATAAGGACCCGACCACTTCGATCTTAATTTCCCCGGATAATTACTGAACTTTGAATTATATTTCAACACTCTTTGTCCCACTACAAAGTTCTTCTCTCGAATTCGATTATCATGCCATCTCTTAGTATTTTCTTTGTAAAGCTTAGCATTTTCATATGCATGTAATCGAAATTCATCAAGCTCATTAAGTTTCATCATTCGATTTTCACCAGCTAGCGTAAGATCTAAATTTAACTTTGCAATAGCCCAATAGGCACCCATTTCAAGTTCAAGAGGTAAGTGACAAGCCTTACCATAAACCATTCGATACGGAGAAGCACCTACTGGAGTTTTGAAAGCAGTTCGAAATGCCCAAAGTGCATCATCTAATTTCATAGACCAATCTTTTCTAGTAGGACCAACGGTTTTCTCTAAGATAGATTTTACCTCACGATTTGATACTTCGGCTTGACCATTGGCTTGTGGATGATAAGCAGTAGATACACGGTGTCTTACTCCATATTTCTCTAGAACAGTCTTTAAATACTTATTAACGAAATGAGTACCTCCATCGCTAATAATCACCCTTGGAGTTCCATTTCTAGTGAAAATATGTGACTTTAAGAACTTAATCACTACTCTTGAATCATTGGTTGGTAAGGCTACTGCTTCTACCCACTTAGACACGTAATCAACAGCTAATAAGATGTAGAGGTTACCATTTGAAGGAACGAAAGGACCCATAAAATCTATACCCCAAATATCGAATATTTCAACTTCTAACACATTGTTACGTGGCATCTCATCCCTCTTGGATATGTTTCCGGTAAATTGACATCTAGTACATCTTTTTGTATATTCATGACAATCTTTTATGATAGAAGGCAAATAGAAACCAGATTGTAATACCTTAGCAGCAGTTCGATCTCCTTTGAAATGTCCACCATAAGGTGAATCGTGACACCCGGCTATAATCGCTTCAATTTCTTCCTTGGCTACACATCTTCTTACCATCTGATCAGCACACACTTTGTAGAGGAAAGGATCCTCCCAAAAGAATTGTCTCGCACGGTGAGCTAATCTTTTTCTCTCTTGATAAGTTGAACCTTCAGGCAAGGAACCACTCACCACTAAGTTTGCAATATCCGCATACCAAGGAGCTTCATAATCACGAACAACGAATAAATTCTCATCAGGAAATTCTTCTCTAACTGCCTCCGCACCATTATTCAACTTTGAACCTTCTAACCTTGATAGATGATCTGCAACCTGATTCTCACACCCTTTTCTATCCTTGATCTCTAAATCGAACTCTTGAAGCAATAAAACCCATCTGATTAACCTCGGTTTAGCATCCTTCTTCTCCATAAGATATCGAATCGCTGAATGATCTGTATAAACAATAACTTTCGCTCCAAGAAGATAAGAGCGAAATTTATCGAATGAATACACAACCGCTAGCAACTCCTTTTCTGTAACTGTATAATTCACTTGAGCACCATTGAAAGAATTACTAGCATAATAAATCGAATGAAAAACTTTATCTTTTCTTTGTCCTAATACAGCTCCTATACATAAATCACTCGCATCACACATAACCTCAAACGGTAAATTCCAATCTGGAGGCACTACTATAGGAGCAGAAATAAGCTTTTCTTTGATTGCTTTGAAGGCTGCTAAGCAGGCTTCATCAAAAAGGAATTTGGAATCCTTTTCAAGTAAGTTGCATAACGGTTTGGCAATCTTAGAAAAGTCTCTTATAAATCGCCTATAAAACCAGCATGGCCAAGAAAACTTCTTACCCCTTTAACGGAAACAGGAGGGGGAAGAGTTTTGATTACCTCTATCTTCGCTCTATCGACTTCCAATCCAACACTCGAAACTTTGTGACCCAGAACAATACCTTCGCGAACCATGAAATGACACTTCTCCCAGTTTAAAACCAAATCTGTTTCTTTGCATCTGATTAACACTTTCTCTAAATTATCTAAACACTTATCAAAATCATCACCAAATACAGAGAAATCATCCATAAACACTTCTAAAAAGTTATCGATCATATCACAGAAGATGGCCATCATGCATCTTTGAAAGGTAGCAGGAGCATTGCACAACCCAAATGGCATTCTGCGATATGCAAAAGTACCAAAGGGGCATGTAAATGTTGTTTTATGTTGATCTTCCGGAGCCACGTAAATTTGATTATACCCAGAATAACCATCCAAGAAGCAATAGTACTCTCTTCCGGCTAATTTATCTAACATCTGATCTATGAAGGGCAAAGGGAAATGATCTTTTCTGGTGGCCTTGTTCAGCTTTCTGTAATCCATGCAAACTCTCCATCCAACTACCGTTCTTGAAGGAATCGCTTCATTTTTATCATTAAGAACTGTTGTCATTCCTCCTTTCTTCGGTACATACTGAACCGGACTCACCCATTCACTACTCGAAATGGGATAAATAATCCCCGCATCTAAAAGCTTGATCACCTCTTTCTTCACTACATCTTTCATAGCTGGCATTAATCTTCTTTGACCTTCAACTGAGCGTGCGTTAACATCTTCAAGTATGATTTTCTGTTGACAATAGGATGGGCTAATGCCTTTGATGTCAGCAATTGTCCAACCTATTGCTTCTTTGTTCGCCCTTAACACACGCAACAATTTATCTTCTTGAGGACCTGTTAAATTAGCTGAAACAATAACAGGTAGAGTTTCATTAGTACCTAAATACGCATACCTCAAGTGTGCTGGCAATGGTTTTTCTTCCAATTCCGGAGGAGATTCAATTGAAGGCTTCTTTTTAGGAATAATCTCCCCTGGTTCTCTCACAGGTTCATAGGCAGGACGCCTATACTTCGGATTTTCAGAATTGAGAGTTGCTATCGTTTCAGTAAGCTCTTCCATCATCTCAGGTGAATCTAATGTCAAAGCAGCCTGCAAGATATCGTCAAAATTTAAACAATTAAATACCTCTTGCGATGCTTGCTCTATTACATCCATTCTGAAGCAATCTTCCTGAGAATCTGGGAATTTCATAGCTCGAAATACATTGAATTTCACTTCTTCATCTTGTATCCTCATCGTTAACTCGCCGTTTTCTACATCGATCAATGTCCTCCCTGTGGCTAGGAACGGTCTACCCAAAATAATGGGGACAATCTGCATTGTATTCAAGTATTACGAAATCAACAGGAAATATAAGTGTACCTGCCTTAACAAGGACATCCTCAATGCGGCCTTCAGGATGAGCAAGAGACCTGTCCGCCATTTGCAAGACCATAGAGGTGGGTCTTGCGTTTCCAATTTTTAGCTTATCAAATATCGACTTGGCCATCAAATTGATGCTCGCCCCCAGGTCACATAGCGCTTTTCCCTTCCATTCTTCTCCAATCGATATGGGAATCGTGAAACTCCCCGGATCAACTAACTTTGGAGGTAATTTACTCTGACAAATCGCGCTACACTCTTCAGGAAGACCAATCATCTCATTATCACAATAAGGCCTTTTATTAGTGAGGGCCCTCTTCAAAAACTTCGTATACTTAGGAATATCTCGAATCGCCTCAAGTAACGAAATATTAATACTTAGACCCTTCACTCTATTAAAGAATTTCTGAAAATCAGCTAAATCACCCTTTTTCTGAACTCGCGATGGAAACGGTGGTGGAGGGCGATTACTAACGATATCATCTTTCTTTTTCGGAATTTCTCTTGGTCTCACTAGTTCTTCAACCTCACTATCTTTCTCATTCTCTTTCTCTTTCTCACCCACTTCCTTCTCTTTTCTTGGAACTTCTTTCTCTTTCATAACGGGAAAAGGAGGTGGAGAAAGATTCTTACCACTTCTCAATGTAACAGCATTGCAATCTTCGCGTTGTATTGGATTCTCAGTATCGCTTGAAAGTTGTCCTTGTGGACGTTGATTCAGTTGTTTATTGATTTGACTTAGCTGATTCTGGAACAACTTCATATTTGCTTCGACTGCATTTTGACGTTCCAATGCTTGTGTCTGAAGAGTAATTAAACTTTCAACCGTTTTCTGAAGAGTAACTACTCCTTCTTGTGGATGGGCAGGTAAGGCTTTTTGATTTAAAGTTTCATCGTAAGTATTCTGAGGAGTGTTCTGAGGAGCTTGCCTTTGTACATAATTACCCTGATTCTGTCCTCCTTGATAATTGTTGTGTGGTCTTGGATTATAGTTGTTACCTTGGGGACGCGGCTGATACGCATAGGTAGGATTGGCTGCCCCATTAGGATTTGAGTATTGAAACCCAGGATGGTTTCTGTTAGGCTGATATCCATTACCACTTGAATTGAAGTTACCTCTATTGGACATAAACATCACGTACTCTTGGTTATTCGGGCAACTTTCCTCATCATGATCATCTACTCTGCAAATCGAACACATATAAACCTCTTGTGCAGCATGCACAGCTACCTTCTTACCCGAAAATCCTTCTTTTACAGCTAACGTAAGCTGTTTCAACTGTTGCTCTATAGTACTCTGAATCTTATTCTCAAGCGTAGCAAATTTCTCTTCCATATCAACATTATTCACTCCCTTAACCGGTGTTCTTACTGAATTCCACCAACTTCATTCTTGACTGTTCTCTCTAAAATAATTTTAGCATGAGCGGGTTGAACTTGAAGAAAACCTGCACCACATAGCGTATCCAATTTCTCTCTCGAATTCCCATCAAGGCCTCTATAAAAGATTTTGAGCTGTTGTTGTTCTGAAAAGCCATGATTGGGGACTCTACGTAAACACATCTGAAATCTTGTCCAACTCTTACACAAAGTTTCATCATATTCTTGACGGAAATGTGTCAATTCTAATTCAACATCTAATCTCATCTTACTTGGGTAATACCTGTCAAAGAAAGCAATCTATAATTGGTCCCAGTTGGTTATCTTTGTAGGATCTTGCGTATCGTGCCATTCACTCGCTCCATCAATAACAAAGAATTTAAAGGCAGCAAAATACATCTGTTCTCTCGAAACCCCCTGTGTGATATAAGAATCACATATCTGTTTAAACTTCTGTACTGCTCTAAGCGGATCTTCTGATGGTCTACCACGAAAATTTCCAAAATTTTGGAATTGAGCTAACATACCCGAATCAGGACGGAATCTCGGAACATCTATATCTGGAGCACCTACTCCTATAGCAGGAGCACGGAATGGAACTTCTGGAGGACCATTAGTAAACCACGGATCTTGATTCATTACTATTTGGACTTGAGGATTAGGAATCACTGGTGGTATTGGAGGAATAGCGCCTGGAGCCAAAGGTTGGCCATTTGCGCCTAATTGACCTTGTTGATTCTGAAGATTGATATTTTCCATTCTGTTAACTAACTCTTCTACTTCTAAAGCTTCTCGTTCTCTTCTTCTCTTGTTAGCAAGTCTGATCAACGATTCTGGATTACTAAGGATCGGAGGTGTTGGCTCTAGATCCTTGAATAGCCTTCTTCGCATACACCAAACCTAAAAACCTGAAAAGAAACTAAACAAAAAGCGTAAAACTGATAAAATAAAATAAATGCACTATCACTAAAGGATAAACACCGTGGTCACACGCTACCGTACCCGGCAGCGGCGCCAAAAACTTGGTGAACCTTTGTGTGTTCTAAATAAATGCAAATAATAATCGAACCACAACCGCAAGTGTACGGTTGTCCCAAGTAGTATACCTGATAATACAAATTCGTTCCAAGGACAGGATGGTTGATCACAATGTCTAACAAATAGTGATTGATGCACTTATGAAAATAAAAGATAATAATATGTTTGTTTGGTTTTAGTTATTAAAGCTAATGAATGAAAGACAATTACTAAAATGTAAATAAATGCTAAGACGCAAGTAAAATGATGTAAAACGCAATATGAGATGTAGCACTTGAGAACGCAAGGATCCTCCCTATCCTATTTCTTAACTTATGTTGTTTAAGGGCTAAATTAGTCAATTACAATGGTCGGGATTCTAAATTCCTTATACCCCCGTCAGGGTGGACTATAAGGCGATCCTAAAGTGTCACTAGTCCCGTCAGGGTAAATATGATCCACCGTTGGATGATTAAGTTTTATTACCTAATTGGCCCTAGGATTAGCTAAGTTCGTCAGAATCATTAACTTCTATCCTAGATTGAATAAATGGTTCTGTACCTAAACCCTCCGTCAGGATGATCCAATCGCCACTAATTGGAATAGCCTAGATACTAACACCTGTTCCTAGTTCATGACGCTAAAAACAGTAAACATTCACAATTTATCGAAAAGAGTAAAAGCCCTAATTTAGTTTAATTCAATAAAAACCCAAATTCAACATTCGTTAATTAATAAGATTGGGATTCACCCATTGTTTGTTCTCAAGCACTATGAAAAGCTTAGCTCATATTAAAATGAAATACGAAATTAAATGTAAAGGAATTCATATTGTTTACAGAATTAAAAAGATAAAAGAACCTAATTTCCGGAATCGGAATGACTACGAACGGAGATATAGACCCTCTCCAGCTCTTGTAGCTTCTTCTCCTTCCTTCAGTTGCTTCTCTCTGGTGTTTTTAATCTTGCAGAATGTGAATTGTATGTAAAATAGAAGTCAAGGGCTGGTTTTATAGGTAGAAATTCGGACTTGGCCCTAATCTTTTAATTAAATGAAATATAAAAGGCCCAAGTCCACTAACTTAGCCCAAAATCCCGTAACTGCTGATATGCCTTCACTAAAACGGTTTTCCCGATTCGTTATGACTCTGATTGACCTCATTCCAGTTGCTAAAGTTCTGTAACTCGATAAGGAGCGTTTTCTCTTCAAAGGTCAGTGGCTAAATCATCGCTTAAGCACCTCGAAATCAGCAATCTATGGCTTGGAAAATGGACTTTCAGCTCTAAAAATAATATCTTCGGGATTTCTTTTCAAGTCTTGTCTCTATCTTTTGATCTTTGACTTTCTCCTCGGATTCCTCTTCTAGCTAACATCTAAAACCTGTAAACTTTACACTAAAAATACCAATATTACGCGCAAAAGCTTAATAAATCAAAAATTCTAGAAATAAAAGAGGAAAATCAGATTATTGCATATTTAGTCCAAAAGTCTATCGAATTGATTAAATAAACACCAAAAATGATGTCTCCTAAGGGTTGAAAATAAGAACAATTAAGGAGACATCAGCAATGCTAAGTAATCACGTTGAAACTTAGGGAGAGTTATTTGGTGTGTAGAACGTGAGGTTTGAAATTAGTTGAAAACCCACTTGTCTATGAACTAATAATGAAAAAGTAACAAAATCCGGTAGTTAGAAAAATGAATAAGGCAGTTCTTTCATGATTAAACACTTGAAGCCTTTAGACTTTCTCACCCTTTTGTTTGATATTGTTATTATTTATCCGTCTTAGCCCCTTCGAGCCTTTCTAAAGCCTTTTTATTTACCCACATTATAATCCATACCCTAGTTTGTAGGACTTATCTATATGACCCGCACTCGAATCGCAAAACCTGAGACAAACTCGTTTTAGAGCTTGAGTTTGGGGTGGTGGGTTTCATAATTAGGGAACTTTGGGAATTGTGAATTATCTTTGTGATTTTATTGATGATGAGTTATTATTATAGTAACCCTTTGTCGGGGTAATAGTGAATGAAAAAGAAGCTACGAGCTAAATTTGCCAACAAGGGCATAAAAAGAATATATATATATGACAAAAAAAATAGTGTGATATCTCAACATCAAAAAGAGAATCATAGCTATACAAAAGAAAAAGATTGATTTGAAATGAAAATATATATTCGGACCGGCAAAGTGGAATTTTTATATCATCAAAGGTTTTAATTGAGAATATTGGGGATGCACATCAAAGGCATCAATAAATTGGGTTGAGTGATAACATCTTCGAGTGAAAACTCAAGCTCTAGGGCGATTCGTTGATGGCTAGTGAGGAGAGAGCCAAAAGCTCACTTTTCATTATCTAAATATACCACACCCGTCCTTAATCCAAGTTATAACCAAGACCTTAGGATTTCTAACTACTAGATGGAGAAACAATTGAGCTATTAGGCAGTAGGTAAGTGGACCATTGGATGCTGTATTTGGGACCTATGAACAACCTATAGCCATTAACATGAACTAAGTTATCATCCTCTCCTTCTGGCATTGCAAAATTTATCTTAACTTGAATTTATGGATTGTTGATTACATGTGTATTAAGTATACTTGTGCATTATTTCTTGAACATTACTACATGAGAATTTTTAGATATTATGCTCTAGGATCATTCATTGTGTTCTGTTCTTATTCTCCTCTGACTTCTTCTTCTTGTTAATTTTGACTACCCCACTGTTCTTCACTTTTATTGTATCGGGACGATACAACTTTGAGTTGGGGGTCTTGATGTCTCCTCATTTGTGATAATAAAATATACTTATGAGACATCATTTTAGGCTTATTTATTAGTTTATTGGTTGATTTTAGCTTAATTTAGTGCACTTTCCTATTTCGGGTCTTGATTTAGTAGCATAATATTTTTAGAGCATATTGGGTTTAATTGTTTATTTAGTGTGAAGCTTTAAAGATAATTTATGGAGATTAATTAGAGTCCAAGTCAAAGACTACAACTTATGGAAAGAGATTTACATGGAAATTGGAGATAAGGAAACAAAAGCTAAAAAGATGGAAAAGGAAAAGCTGCCTAAATCTGAATTCTGCAGTACACGCCTAAATAAGTGGTTATTTACCTAAGAAATAGGCCGATTTTGGTAATTTCCTTTCATAGGGACAAAGATAATCCTGTTACCATTCTTTTGGTATCATATGGAGCTCAAACCGACCAATAACGAAGAAGATATGCTCAAAACGGTCCAGCAGTGTTTATCTTTATTTCCTTACGAATTTGAGTTGGGCTAGGAGTCCATTACTTAACTTATCTCTAAAGAAACGAATTAGGTCAACCTATATACTATAAATACAGCCTCTTAACACTCTTAAATCATCCTTGGTGAAACCTTAAACCAAGAGGAAGCATACAACACAAGAGAGAAGTCTGGAAGGAGCTGTTCATCAACAATGTCTTCTTCTACCTTTAATTTTGTAATTTCTTTCTTTTCTTGCATGAACTAAATTCCTTTAGCTTGATTTTTTAGCATATATGTATGAACCCTAGTTTTGATTGACATCTATCTAATTTGGGAACTTAATGTTTTAATTTGAATTATAGTTTTTATTCGTTGTTTATGTGTTTGGATTTATATTCTGTGTTCTTGTGGATGCGCGCCCAAATAGAATTACCATCTAGTAATCAGGTCACCATTGACAACGGTGTTTAATTGCATGTTTAGCACATAAAGTCTAGTATTAGGTCTGATCTGACAACCCAACCTATCTAGATAATCACTATGGTTTAGTTCTTGTGACTATTTACCAATTACAGGAAAAGTTTGCTTAGGAAGCCTTATTGACACAGGTAAATCCTATTTTAAACTAGCGATAGCGAATTGGAACCGATTATTGAAATACTACATAATTCACCCTTACATGTTTAGAACGGCAAAACTAGTGGGGATTACATGCTAATAACTCGAGCTATATTCTCATATTCCTCTCTTTCATATTTAATTTCTGTCTTTAAATTCGTAATTTAATTTAGTTTAATTAGAAAATCAAATAAACATCTATTTGTCTTTACTTTTATTTGCGTTTAGCTGTTCTAGCTTTAATTATTACACTTGATATTTTCATAAGATTCCTTTAACCTTCGTAGTCTCTGCGGAACGAATCTTAATCTAAAACTTGCATACGATCTGTATACTTGCAGAACTGTGTAGCTTTAGGGTGTTATTTGCACGTTATTTATATCTTATTTTATCACACCCTAGGCCCCACCAGTAGTGAAATAGATGATGAAATAGTGGTAGTGAAATAGATGATGAAAGTTGCAAACAAGCTATTTTTGAAGTCTAATACACATGGTGAAAAGGGCATCTAGTTCTAAGTTGTGACGTAAAAGGTAAGCCAATTTACTAAATAGATACAAAGTTTTCCAGATTAAGAAGAGTACATTGGTCCTCCAAAGTTATGATGTGAATTCTATGGAAATTTTACTAAATTGACCTAAGGATTTCCGAATTAAGAAGATTCTATTTGGGACACACGTTTTATGGGCTGTAAATACATGTTCTTAGTAGCTAAACCTACCACTTATCATATTAGATAGATAAATAAATCTTGGAGAAAGGGCAAGAGGCAAAGAGTTCAAGACCAACACTTATTTCATTTTATTAATGTAATTCTTCTTCTAATTATGTTTTTTTACTATTATTTTATTATGACCTAATTTAATTAGTAGTTTGAGATGCTCAATTTATATACCCTAGGTTATGATTTAGATTTATATTTTATAGATTTGGGATTTTATATTTAAATATAGTAAGGATTGTTATTTTTGTTGTATTTATCTTTGTACTTCATACTTAATTTTCATATTATACCCACATATTTTGGAATACTTAACAATTTGATTATGCCTGGAAGGTGGATTGGTAGTAGATATAGGATAAATACGTCTTTTGGAGTTCAAGACTCGGATGAGCTAACCTAACTAGAAAATCATATAGGGTTATAACTTCTTTAGGCGTCTAGAGAACATGTTTGTGGTAGCGGATAGCGGGAGTGCTGATACATGTTTTGAAAGGGAATTTATTTATTACAAAATCAGTATAAACAGAGATATATTATGTGACACTGTTTCCACTGAGGATTGGAGAAATCTCAGCTAATTACGTATTTACACAACAAGAAAATCATTTTTTGCCGACTTTGTTTTCACCTTTAGACGACCCTTTTAAAGCGTTGGCTTTTCTTTGCCTGCACTTTATCCAATAAAGGCCTATACACAGGTTGCCAATGCTAAGACTACACTTTGATAAGATAGTCGGCTATAGTGACCTCATTTCCTTCCAAAACAGTAGGCTATTGAGATACCCTTTCGCAGCTCCCTTTCAAAACAGTCGGCTATTGAGACCCCTTTCCCAACTCATTTCTAAAATAGATTCGGCTATTGCACTCCTATTTTCCAGCTCCCTTCTAAAAGGAGTCGCCTTCGACGTTTATAATTTTACGATTTGGGACAGGTCTATCAAACTCTACAAAACTGTCAAATTGAGCATAAGAAAGAAAATGACTTATCAAATTGAAAATTCAGGGACTACCATGCAATATCAGTTATAGAAGAATAATGACCTCCATATAAAATAGCTATAGGTTGTACACTCCCTGTATTTTAAATATTTATCGAGTTTAAAGTAGCCACTGCAAAGATAAAGCGATACGGAAGTTTGAACAATGACGCTGCACAAGACAACAAACTTTTTTAATTATAGGGACTAAACTGATATATATTATTAATAAAGGGGTGCAATTTGCAATATATATTACATAGGTTTGTTCCTCGCAAATTAAAAGTCAGTGGACAGAACCGTATTGCTACAACTTGTTTGCTTGCACCAGGTAGCATCAAAGCAGGCCTACAAAAGAATTAAGTAAACGAAAAAGTAAATATCCAGATATTTGCACTATAGGTCCCTGTGGGGAGCATAATGCAATGATATAAATGGCTTGCCTTGAGAAATTTTTACTAGAGAATACATAAGCATTGTTTGCTGGTATTGAAGTAGGGGTAAATTTGTAAGAACCTGAAAACAGAAGGGAAAGAATGCAATATATTAGTTAAATATAATTAGTGTAATGAGGACATATTGTTTTAATCTAGATAAGATGTTAAAACGTCATACTTGCAAGTACAAAAAAAATTCATCACCAATTTTATTACCCTTTCCTCTCTTCAATAAATTCACCCAGTTCTTGCTTTAGCTTTCCTTGCCCTATAACCAGATAAACCCTCTTTTGTCATTATTACCATATAAATTATAATATAATTACTATGATGTTTGTACCTTAAATTGACTATCAACTTTTTGAAGTTGGGCCTTATCTATCAGCAATTGAAATTCCTGATTATCCAGCTTAGTCTACAAATTAACAACCAGAAACCTAAATAAATAAATCATGCAAATGAAATTAAAACATTTCAAATGAAAAAGATTTACGCATAATATTTTATGTCACACTTTAATCCCAATAAGTCATGAATCACATCGTGTGTCATACTTTCTACTGTAGCTAATCTTGCATTAAGCATAAATATACATAACAGATCAAATATAATAATCAAAGAGAATGATATGTTTTTGCCTATGTTAAGCAAGGGAAAATTAAACTCAAAATTTCAAACAAATTGAATAAGGTAAGTGCAATAATAACATAACAGCTCATTGCTACAATTAATATATACCTTTTTTTAGATGAAACTATTAGTGATTATGGACAGTGGAGCCTTTCTTTACAATTGGGGGAGGATTTGACACGGTCGAGAACCACAAACTGCTGAGTCATAATCGAGTTAGAGCACAAGACACATTCAATTTTACTAAGTTGCTGCTTTTGAGCCTTGTTATCTAGTACACTCACGATGTACACCAAAATAGACTCTATACTAATCATTAATATATTTATCATTAGGGAATAACAGTATAAGATCACATGAAAAGAAGCACACGTACAGTTCCTTTAAGTATTTTAAGTACCCATTTGTTGAGCACCTTCTCCAGAAACATCTCTCCCAATATTCAATTTCTGTGTCTGCGAAAAATTCAATTTAAAGAAAATGTTATTCTATATAATTGAATTTCCCAAATTAATAATTAAAAACAGAAAAGTCAACTCGATGACCTTTTTTGTTATCTTATCAATTTCATCAATGTACACAATCCCTTGCTGAGCTGCTTCAACATTAAAAGCAGCAGCCTGAGAACAAGCACCAATAGTAATTTATTTTACCACATCAAGATCCTAAAATTTCAAAAAGTAGATATAAAATGTTCACATATGGATTAAGATATGTGTACATTGAACAAATCGAACAAAATAGACTCACACCTTCATCAACATAACCTGCCTGAAGTGCAAAAGAAAAAAAAAGTGACAAATTAGTGCAAGCAACTTAGAATCAAGCAAATAAAAGGTTAAAGAAGTTGACCAAAATCAGCAAGCCTGTCCGTTTGGGATTTGAAGCTAAAAACTCTTTTTGATTAAAATTAAAATATTTGTAAAAAATATTAAAAAATATTTTAACGTCTAAAATCACTTTTAAGTGATTATTTTAATAATCTCTAATCTAGTGCTTTTCCTAAAAGTGATTTTAAAAGTCTAAAATATTGCTATTAATCTAATTCACTTTAAGTGATTATTTTGAAAAGCAATCACAAAAACGTAATATATTAGTGATATATTTCCAGCCTGAAGTACAAAAATGTCAAAAAGACTAATCCAAAATTTACTGGAATCGCATACTAAGTATAGTAATGTTGAATTACCGTTATAGTAAGTTAGAAAGATACCAAGGAGTGCTTCTCTTTGGAGCTTCGAGAATCTATAAATATACAACCTTTTAGAAAAATAAAGCATATTTTCGGGAAAAAAGGTGTTATGTTAACTTGCTCCATATAGGAGAAGATTTAGCAGCCAGGCACTTGACTCCGAGGTTCACTTCTATTTTAGAGATATAATGAAAATTAGAAAGAATGAAAGCAAATGTTAAACATACTTGTAGAATCGTTTATGTTCTCTCTCCTGAATGCAAGGACCTTTAAGCTTTTCGTAGTAGTCACGCCAGTTTCCTCATTGATCTCCTCTTCATTGGTCTCGCTCCCTTCATCTATTTAACATTTCACAATATTAAATTTCTCAGACCAACAAATATAAAAAAAAACTTTATTTTCATACATACCAAGGAGTGCTTCTCTTTGGTATGTTGAGGCTCTGTTAGAATTGTAAACACACTGATAATGGTCTTTTCCAAAGCAAAGAAAAGATGAAGAACTGTAAACTCACTGAAAAGTCAAAGTCATCACCAATGCTGCTCATATCAGCTCCAACTAGAAGAATTTATAAACAATGTTAGTGTATAACAGACAAAAGAACATTTAAAATTTAAAGTGATTAAATTAAAACATACCAATCTGAAGAATATATATATATTAGGTGGATATATATTATGTGAAGTGTTATGTTTTGATTGGCTGGTTACTTATTGACGTGGCTTAATCTCGGGCGTTTGATCTATTAGCATCTAATGGCTCTCATTCACTCTTGGGTTTTGTCTCATATAAAAGGAAACACGGGTTGACCGAAGTCATAACCCGTACTCTCTCAACTTCCGCGTTCTCTCTCGCCTCTCTCATACACTAACCCTAGTTTGTAGAAGGTCAATCTCTAATTCTTCTTGTAATCGATTAGATAGCTTCTTGTTAGTAATATCTCGTGTAATTTGTGATAATCATCTTGATTAATCACTAGATAGCCTTATTCATTAGATTAGGGGTTCGAGAATTAGATTAGAAGTGGTATTTATTCGATTAATTGGTTTTGTATTGTAAGGTGGTTCTGAATATTGTATCTCTTGTGATTTCTAGTAACCGAGCACCTCTCATCGGAGCTCAACGTGGATGTAGGTCTGATTTGGACTGAACCACGATAAAATCCGTGTTCTTACTTTCTCGCTTTATGTCTTGTGTTTGTGGTTATTGAGTAGTGTGATTTGAGGTTTATATTGATAGAAAATTACAACAGTGGTATCAGAGCTCGATTATTAATCTTGGGCTATCAGATTAAGGTTTCAAATCGGTGTTCTTGGAAAATTAGGGTTTCGCCTAATTTCATTTGTGGGTTTTGATTCGGTTTTTTCTCCGTTCTTGTTTCAATCATACGATGACTACCTCTACACGAATCGATATGTCCGTGTTCGATGGTAAGATGGATTTCGGTGTTTGGCAGAAAAAGATGAGGGTTCTTCTATCTCATCACAAAGTGGGAAGTGCTCTTATTGTTGACATTAAAGAATGGCGTGAAGGAGAACTTGACAAAGAAGTACAAATCAAAGAAGAAGCATATAATATCCTCTTCTTGAATCTTTCTGACTCTGTCATTCGACAAGTTGATGGTGCTGATACAGCTCTTGAGCTGTGGGGTAAACTCGAAACTCTCTATGCCTCTAAATCTGTCCCTAATCTTGCTTTCTTGAAAGGTTCTTTGTTTAATTATAAGATGGATGTTTCTAAATCTATTGATGAGAATTTAGATGAATTTACTAAGATGTCCCTTGTTCTGAAAGGAACTACTATGGCCTTAGATGACACTAGTAAATGTATGATCCTTTTGAATGCTATACCTGAATCTTTTCAAGTTGTGAAAGATGTGTTTCAATATGCTAGTACTGTCCCTACTTATGATCAAGTTGTTACTGCACTTAAGACCCGAGAAAATGAATTAAAGTCCCTTAAAAGAACTGGAATTAACATGTATGTTAACCCTAGAACAGATACTACTCAATCACTTGACTTAGCTAAGAATAAGAAAGGGAAGAAAACCACTAGTTCTAAAAACAAAGAGACTAGGAAGTGTTTCACTGTGGGAAGGCTGGACACTTAAAGAAAAATTGCTATAAGTTGAAAAACAAGATGAATAATAATGAATCTAACATTGCTAGTATGCCTATGACTACTGATGATATGTTTGAAGTCTTGAATGTGAGTAATTTGTCTGAGCATGCTAGTTGGATTCTTGATTCTGGTTGTACCTTTCACATGTGCCCCATACTTGAACTATTTCATGACTTGTCTTATGTGAACAATGAAACTGTATATATGGGGAATAACAACACTTGTGAGGTTAAAGGTATTGGGAAGATTAAATTGAGAATGGGTTCAGGGAAATGTATTGAATTGACTAATGTTAGATATATTCCTGATTTGAAAAGAAATTTAATTTCTTTGGGTGCTTTAGATGACCTTGGTTGTGTTTCCAATGTTTCTAAAGGTGTTATTCATGTTTATAAGAATGGTAAATTGCTATTATCTGGTGTTAAACATGCTGGTCTATATGTCCTTGATGGTACTCATATAGTTGGTTCTGTGAATTTTGTTACTAATTCTTCATCTGAGGCAATCACTGAAAAGTGGCACTTAAGGCTAGGGCATATGAGTCAACAAGGACTCAGTGTCCTTAGCAAACAAGGTATGCTTGGAAAAGACACAGTTGGGGACCTTCCCTTCTGTGAGACTTGTGTGTTGGGTAAACAACATAGGGTAAGTTTCAAGCCTGGAACTCACAATTCCAAGGCTTGTCTTGAATATGTTCATGCAGACCTTTGGGGTCCTGAGAGTTATGATGCTCATGGTAATTTCAAATACTTCCTTTCTTTAGTTGATGACTTTAGTAGAAGGGTTTGGACCTTTTTACTTAAAACTAAAGATGAAACTTTTCAAAAAATCAAAGAATGGAAGTGTTTGGAAGAAAATCAAACTGGTTTAACTTTAAAGG
The DNA here is from genome assembly GCA_029959085.1 of Nemophila menziesii. Lineage (NCBI taxonomy): Eukaryota > Viridiplantae > Streptophyta > Magnoliopsida > Boraginales > Hydrophyllaceae > Nemophila > Nemophila menziesii. The sequence continues at coordinate 3,642,256 of JARWIR010000044.1, forward strand.
TTTTGAGAACTGATAATGGTCTTGAATTTTGTAACACTGAGTTTGATTTATATTGTAAGACTAATGGAATTTTGAGACACAGGACAGTTAGGCATACACCACAACAAAATGGTGTAGCTGAGAGGATGAACAGGACTCTTCTTGAGAAGGTCAGATGTATGCTTTTCACCTCAGGCTTACCCAAAGAATTTTGGGGAGAAGCTCTTTACACAGCCACATATCTGGTTAATAGGATTCCAAACAGATCAATAGGCCTTAAGACTCCTATGGAAATTTGGAAGGGGCAGAAACCAAACTTGTCTTTTCTTAAACCCTTTGGGTGTGCAGCTTATGCACACACAAAGGAGGGTAAGTTGGATCCTAGGTCTATCAAATGCATAATGTTGGGTTATCAAAACCAACATGGTGTAAAGGGTTATAGACTGTGGGAAAAAGATAGTAGGGGTTTCAAAGTTATTGTTAGTAGAGATGTGATCTTTGATGAACTAACATTTCCTTTCAAAAATGATACAGGAACAGGTGATGATGCTTTACCTGAACCTGCACAACCTCAACAAGTGGTGGGAATTGAGAAAGAGGTGGAGCCTGAGTCTTCCAGTCCAGTTGATAACCATGGGGATGATCTGAACCCTCCGTATGATGAAGCTGCAGCTACTGAGGACAATGAGGGTGAAGAACATCCTCCTGAGTCTTCAACAGGGCAACTTCAAAACTATCAACTCACTTGAGATAGGACCAGAAGGGAAACCAGAGCACCTTCAAGATATTCATATGCAGATCTTGTGTATACAGCCTTGAATGCTTCTATTGAAGTCACAAACTCTGAACCAACATCCTATATGGATGCTATGGAGGCAGAGGATAGCAAACAATGGGAAAAAACTATGAAGGAAGAGATTCAGTCCTTACATGAAAATAATACATGGATTCTTACTGAACTACCTCATAAACAGAAGGTGGTGGAGTGTAGGTGGTTGTTTAAGCTCAAAGAGGGAATATCTGAGAATGATCCTCCAAGGTACAAAGCTAGGTTGGTTGCAAAAGGCTATACTTAAAGGGAAGGTATTGATTTCAATGAAATTTTCTCTCCTGTGGTTAAATTTAAAACTATTAGGGCTATGTTAGCTTTTGCTGCTTGTTATAACCTTGAGATTGAGCAATTAGATGTTAAGACTGCTTTCTTGCATGGTGACCTTGAGGAAACTATTTTCATGAGACAACCTGAGGGTTTTATTGACCCTAAATTGCCTGACCATGTATGTTTACTGAAAAAATCCCTTTATGGTTTAAAACAGTCCCCTAGACAATGGTATAAGAAGTTTGACTCATTTATGCTGAAATGTGACTATGTGAGATCTGATTATGATGCTTGTTTGTATCTATCTGTCAAAACTGATCATCATGTGTATGTTTTACTGTATGTTGATGATATGCTCATTATTTCTAAGTCCCTTAAGTATATATCTGAGTTAAAGAGAAAACTCAGTAAGGAATTTGATATGAAAGACCTTGGAAATGCTAAGAAAATCTTAGGGATGATGATTGATAGAGATAGAGATAAATGCATGATTAAGCTTCACCAGGAACCTTATTTGAGAAAAGTAATTTCAAAATTTGGTAGCTTGAATTGCAAAACTGTTATGACTCCTTTGGCTGGTCATTTTGTTTTATCTAAACATTTGTGCCCCAAGTCTCAGTCTGATATTACTAAGATGGATACTGTCCCATATGCTAATGTTATAGGGTCCCTCATGTATGCTATGATTAGTACTAGACCAGATTTGTCCTTTGTTATATCTTTATTAAGTAGGTACATGTCAAATCCTGGTTGGGATCATTGGTGTGCTCTAAAACATGTTCTTGCATATGTTGGAAGTACTTTGGGTGTTGGACTGTGTTATGGAAATCATAATATACCTTTTGAGTTAGTTGGATATGTAGATTCAGATTTTGCTGGAGATAGAGACTCAAGAAAGTCTACTACCTCTTACTGCTTTACTCTTGGAGGAAATTGCATTTCTTGGAAGTCCCAACTTCAACCCTTAGTGGCTTTGTCCACTACTGAGGCTGAATATGTGGCTATAACTGATGCTTCTAAAGAAGCAATTTGGCTTCAAAATTTGCTATCTGAAGCTTGTATTGTGAAGGGTAAAGCTACTATATTCTCTGACAGTCAAAGTGCAATTCAACTGGGTAAAAACCCAGTATATCATGAAAGGATTAAACATATTGATGTTAAGTATCATTATATAAGAGATATATTGGCTAGTGGTGAAGTTAAGCTGTTAAAAGTTGCTACTGAGGATAATCCTGCTGATTTTGGTACAAAAATTGTTACTAATGTCAAATTCAAGCATTGCTTGGATTTGCTTTCCATTGGTTGATGTTTTGCAGGTGTTTGGGCTGAGATGGCTCAGGCTGGCTAGGAATCACATTTGGTGCAGATTCAGGTGGAGGTGAAGGTTTAACACTTCAAGGTGGAGATTGAAGAATATATATATATTAGGTGGATATATATTATGTGAAGTGTTATGTTTTGATTGGCTGGTTACTTATTGACGTGGCTTAATCTCGGGCGTTTGATCTATTAGCATCTAATGGCTCTCATTCACTCTTGGGTTTTGTCTCATATAAAAGGAAACACGGGTTGACCGAAGTCATAACCCGTACTCTCTCAACTTCCGCGTTCTCTCTCGCCTCTCTCATACACTAACCCTAGTTTGTAGAAGGTCAATCTCTGATTCTTCTTGTAATCGATTAGATAGCTTCTTGTTAGTAATATCTCGTGTAATTTGTGATAATCATCTTGATTAATCACTAGATAGCCTTATTCATTAGATTAGGGTTCGAGAATTAGATTAGAAGTGGTATTCATTCAATTAATTAGTTTTGTATTGTAAGGTGGTTCTGAATATTGTATCTCTTGTGATTTCTAGTAGCCGAGCACCTCTCATCGGAGCTCAACGTGGATGTAGGTCTGATTTGGACTGAACCACGATAAAATCCGTGTTCTTACTTTCTCGCTTTATGTCTTGTGTTTGTGGTTATTGAGTAGTGTGATTTGAGGTTTATATTGATAGAAAATTACAACACAATCATCTTTCAAGAACACAGGAGGCTTCCCCTCTTGCTTCACTAGTCTATTCCACCATTTACTTTCTGCCTTCTTTACAACATGACATATATCATAACTTAGCTTTAATTCAACAAATCTGGATTTAAACCACTAAATAGGAGATACTTCACATTCTTTGTATGGTAACTCAACAGTGATAAAACACCTCATCCGATCTCTGAGCCCACTTTACACTAACGTTACCTCTTAAGCAACAAGTTTCTCAACCACCTCTGGCTGCAAATTAAATGGAACATGACATATAGTAGCAAGTTTAAGAGGCAAGAAACAACACTTCTCACGAGATCTTTCTTCATTATACATTTTTCAACAAAACAATCTAATTAATAACTTTGAGTAGATCAAGTCACACAGACATAGAATGAATCAACTTACATTTTCACATCCTGAAAATAATCGTCAAATGTTTCTACTAGAAATTCTTCTGAGTTACACAACACAAGGACAAGTCAGATGCAAATAAAGTTCTGAAATATGGGGAAAATTTAACGGAGAATATTAATATATACCTTTTTGATACAATTGCACAAGTAAATCCTTTATCCCTGGATCTTGAAAGATAACACTCACAACTTTATGAATGGCTTCCTGGTTAAAAACAAAAATCACAATGTCAAAACAATTAAGTAAAATGAAAAACAAAACCAAATTGGACCTTTGTTACATCCAGAAATCTTTTACATGTATTATCAAAATTACCCTGAAAAATATCAGTAAGTAACACATGTAGAGTCAAATTGTTTGTGTAAGTAAACTCAAGGGGCAGAGCTAGGAAATTTTGTTAGGGGCCAAGGAGGTTCGGGGGCATCGGCCCCAAAAAAATTTTCTCACTGTATTTGCACGATATATCTATATATTATGTAAAAATTGCAAAATAGGTCCTTATATTATTCAAAATGCACTATATGTACCTATATTGTGTAAGGGTTGCAATATAAGTCCACATATTAATTTTTGTGATTAATAATCTGATAAATTTTTTTTTTTAAATAAAACATATTTTGTTGTAAAAAATAAAATACTTTATTAAATAAAATAATTTATTAAATAAAATAATTTAAAGTTTAATAAAATAAATCTTTAAAGTTAGGGGAAGCCAAATTTTTTTTTTAAAAAATATTATAGGTGTTATAAACCCATTTAGTGTATAGGGTTTTTGACTTGGAGAGTCCACACAATAGGGATGATTGCCCATCAGGTCCAACCCATCAAAATTGACAATATTACCCTTCCACCTAAATTAATTATTAAATAGTTACCATAACCAAAAATCCTGATTACATGCAATCGGCTAAAAATTAAAAATTGGAATTTGAAGCGCCAAAAATAAACTATACCTACAACCCATCATCTCTTTCATCCAAAACATCCAAACCAAACCCTACCTTCTGAACTCCTACGCACCGATCAAGGATTAATGGCGAAAACCAACACAACTACGAACACAAAATCATCAAAAAACGACAACCCAACAAATGCCACTAACGAAACAGCAAAGATGAGTGGTGTGAGTTCAAACAAAAAGAACCAAAAGGCGGGTTGTCGGGGTAAAACAACGGCACCTTCTCTGAGCGACGATGACTTTGTTGAGGTTGTGCCGACACTAGTAACGAGGAAGAAGAAAATAGTGAATGATGAACCTAGAAATCCAGATGGGAATGTGAAGGGTAAAGCAGTAGATGATGGTGGGCAGTCGAGGGTTTTAGCTAAGAAGAAGCAAGCGACCGGGAAGAGAGATGCAGAAAAAGATGGTGGACGGGTTGAATTAGGAGAAGAAGATGATAATGAAGACGCAGTTGAAGGTAACACATGTTTCATGTAAAATATCGATATTTTTTTTGGTTCTAAAATTAATGAATCATGTCACATAATCCAAGTACAATCGTGTTGTAAGCCTGATAGTATAAATCGGTGTGTTTCATGGTGAACTTGTTGGTGTGTTGATAAAGCTAGAAACACATTAATGGTTGATTACTTATGTGTTATTTTACTTTTCAGGTCGAAATTGTTTATGTTAATTTAGATATTGGGTGATCTAACTAAGATTTTGATTTTGTTTGTGTAGTTAAAGCAGGAGGGGGTAAGATACAGTATAGGTCCTCTCTTGAGTCAATGTATACTGTGTTGAAAAACAAAAGGGTGACTGATCGACATGTATAAGCGTGTCGCGTTCTGCCTTTTTATCTACTGATAAAGGGTATATACGATTCAAAGGGAAGTGTAGAATGTTTCAAGAAGGGTGTTAAGCAAATTCACGAGATCCTTCGATGTTTCGATGTGCATAAAGGAGGATTTGTGTTTGCGAAACGATTGCTCGACTTAACTCCAAATGATGTGCGTGTTATAATGGGGGTGGTTGGTGGTGAGAAACCAGTTCCAGAATTCAAAAGCGACGATTACCAGAATTCAGACTGGTTCGATAGGCATTTTCCAAATATGAGTGGGTAGCTGAAGGATCATGAGATAAAACAGAGAATTGTAGATGTGATTAACATAGAGCCCCAAACCGATGAGACAATACACGATTTCACAATTTTGATCGATGTGTTGGCAATGGCAACAGTGTTTTTTCTAACAGGGTCACGTACAGCTAAGTGGGTGGTTAGTGTGTGCGAAGATGTCGATAATATACTTGAATATGATTGGGCAACGCATATATCCGAATGTGTGATGAAGTCAATAAGAGAACAGGGAGCTACAAACCATATATCGGGTTGCGCTGTGATATTTGTGGTAAGCATTTAACAGATAATTACGTATGTTGTATGGATATATTAATTAAAAAATGTTCGAACGTTGTTTCTTGCAGCCATGGTTCTTAGAACATGTGAAACTGATGGAGCCAGAGCGTAAGGGTGTCTATCCAAGACTTCTGAAGTGGAATCTGAGGTTCAGGACCAAAAAACCACTTGAGGATGTAATAAGGAGGTTAAGGCTTGATCAGGTATGATGCGTAACATTAGTATAACATTTTTTGTTTGTGGATAATTGTATCTAAACTACACTGTTTTGTGTGAACTGTAAGGTAAACGATATGGAGTTGGGCCTGACACCTGAGGAGATCGAGCTAGAGAAAGTAGTTAGACGAATCGAAGAGCATGATGGCGAGACTGTGAGTAACGAAAGTGACGGTGAGGAGGGCGATGATACAATGGGTGATGAAGTACCAGCTGAAAAAAACACTAATGTGGAAGAAAGAAATGTTAGGGAGTCGGGTGTTATGGAGAATCTGGAAAGTGATATGGATACTGTAGGTGTTGAGGATGAGGTGTTGGGAAACATAGATGTTGACCTGATAATCAAGAACTTGAGTAATGTGGGAAGTATGCAGAATAATGAAATAGGTAGTGGAACTGAAAATGTGGATGGTACTGATAAAACAGACGCGGGTGAGATGCTATATGAAACGTTCGATAGTGGGAACGTTGATGAAAACACGGGTAACAATGAAGACTTGGATCGAACTCAGATGTCCCCAATGATAGATGGAAATGAAGATGATGTGGATGTAACACAAAATAACCACATTGAGGACGAATCAGTGACAGTTGATGGTTTACAAAAGAGGGTCGCAGAGGTTGAAGGTGTAAATCAGAAATTGAGGCAAGAGATTGAAGAACTCAGAGAGAATAGGGATGTTAAAGTTAAAGCGTTGGAAAGAGAGATGGATGAGTGGAAGAAAAAGTACTCGTTAACTGAAAGGGCTGCAGATCCAGCCGAGGTAATGATGTTGAAAAAAGAGCTCGGTTTATTAAGAGGTGAAATCGAGACCCTACGAAATTCTGCTGGTGCAACCCCAAAAACAGTAGCCGCTAAAGGAAAGACAATAACATACCTGAGGAATGCCTTATCAGAAGCAGAAAAGGAGCTGGTGGCAATTAAAGGTGCCTATTGCGCGGCTCAGGATGAGATAGTACGTATGAAAAGTGTTGGAGGGATTAACTATAGGGGGACGTGTTCAGAAAGTGGTTTAGTAGATGATGGGAAGGTGAAAGGAGTTGGTACTGATGGTGTATTAAGCGAAGATCTCGAGAAGGGAAATGGTGTTGAAAAGACATCGGATAAGTCAGATAAGGATGGTGTGGATAACAGTACGATGGATCAGGTTATGGCGAGTAGTCCGGAAATAAGCTACGACAGCATGTTCGAAGAAGAAACTGGAAATGGGAAAGACACGGATGGCGAGAAGGAAAAATCCATCGATCGTGCAGATGATATGGGAGATGGTTCAGGTTTTAGTGAGGATACAGATGGTGATGATGTAGAGCTGGTTGGTGAGAAGAAGGCCACAAACATATCAGATAGAGAAGTCCGGAGATGGAACCGAGGATCAGTTAGAGGGGCGGCCAACAGGAACATAACAATAGGATCGGTGGGGGGTAGCTTGGTAAAAAAGAGGAAAGCGCGTAAAGTTACGCCTAGTTCATTAAGCCGTAAAATTAAGGAAACCGATAGGAGCAACCGAACGATTGTTGAAATGAAAGATTATGTGATGCCGCCTCAGAAGAAATCGAGAGTTGTGGAGAAAACAAACAAAGTTGTAATAAAAGAGGTTGATGGTAAGCTTTTGGAAATACTTGCAGGTGATGAACCATATAATGTGGAGGTTTGGAAGTACATGGGTCATAAGGTGGTGGTGGAGGACTGTCTTGAAGTTGCAAGGGAAAGCCAGCTAAGCGCGAAGGTGAAATGTGAACAAATAATATATTTTTTGCTTAAGTTTATGATTATGCTGATATAAAACACTGAACTGTGTTGCAGATGCTGGAGGTCGGGTTGTGTATACTCGAGGAGCACCTGAGAAGTGAGCTTGTGAAGACGAAAAACCCCGAAATTACGTTGAAGTTCAGGGTGATGCCGTCTAGTGTATCGGTGAGTTGGTGTACTTAAGTTAACAATTAAAATGTTTAGATGACTGGTAAGATTACTTATATATTTTGGAAAATCAATGACAGGGTTACATGAGGAAAGGTCTGATGCCAGAAATAGAGAAGTATGTGCTTGGCTTTTTTCGGGATGGTGTACGAGACGTGAAGGACGTTATAATACCCCTTGAAACAAGAGACAATATGAAAGAGTCCACGCATTGGTCGATGCTGCTATGGAACAGTGAACAATCTCAGTTTTACCATTATAATGGACTTGGGTGCATTCACCGTTCATCGATGGGTGCAAGAGCTAACGCAAATGCAGATAGAATGTATGAATTTCTTCTAGAGAATGTTTTGAAGGAGTGGTGTGTGGAGGTAGGGAGGTCAACTCCTGATTTGCCAGGGATAGGTCACATCAGAGTTGATCACTCTAAAAGCCGGGTTGTGGATTCAGGAGTGTATACAATGATGTACGCATCAGGGATAATGCGAGGTGTGGGCGTGAAGAAGAAATATGAGCATAAGGAGGTTGTAGATCAGAGAATGAAGCTTATCTCGTGGATATTGGATGACAAGGAAACATATAAAGCTGTTTTCGAGACACGAAGGGCGATAGCAGATTTTTAATATTTTCAATACTTGTTTTAGTTTATCTTCTATTTGATTTAATGTGTTTTTTAAGTTGAAAACTATGAACAAGGATGTGTAATTTGGTAAACTGAACATGTTTTGTTATGCGATACATTGAGTGATGATCGTAAATTTAATTTTTCCGTTTAAGATGGATTACTGTATTTTTATATTGCTTTGTGATTCTTAAATTTCCAATCTATATATTACTGGTAGATGCACTATTATAGTCTATGTTTGCCTTGACATACATAGCCCGTGGATTTTGTAGCTGGATTGATGTAAACTGCAAAAACAAAAATCTGTAAAAAACGCAGTTTATTGCATCAAAGTCCCTGCAATTTTTTTAATTACTTATAAAGCTGATGGGTTTTGTTCACAAAAATGATGGTGTGAATGCATGAATTGTTGGTGTGTGTGTATATTCATTTCGTCGGGTTGTGGTTGTTAATTAGATGGGTTTTGTTTGCAAAAATGATGGTGTAAAAGCATGAATTGTTGGTGTGTGTTTATATTCATGCCGTCGGGTTGTGTTTGTTAATTTGATGGGTTTTGTTTGCAAAAATGATGGTGTAAAAGCATGAATTGTTGGTGTGTGTTTATATTCATGCCGTCGGGTTGTGTTTGTTATTTTGGTGGGTTTTATATTATAATTGATGGTGTATCTTGTTTGTTATAACTATGAACAAGGATAGCAGTACGTAGTCTTGACGATTGAATATAAAATCAAAAAAACTTCTGCAGATCATGAAAATCTGATGAGTATTGTACAAAATATGCAGGGAATATAACTTAAGCATGGAAATAAAAAATACCTTCAAAACAAACAGATAAAATCGAAGAAGAATGATTGTATCTGATAGAATAATGAAAAGCAACACTAATGAAAAATATTCAAAAAACACAGAATCAACTGTTTTGTGTATTAGCATACACTTATTTGCAGAAAAAAACTAAACATGAGAATAGAAGAAAGTAAAGATTAACGTGCTTTAGGGCAAGTCGCACGATTGTGGAATCCATAAGTGTGACAGTTGCTACACATACGCCCCTGAGATGAATCTGCGAGCTCTCCCTCTGATAAGAACCTCTTCTTCTTGGGCCTGCCAGGCTGAGGCTTATACATTGGTGGGTTAACAATCAAATCGCCTACAGCATTCGGTTGGTGTAAGAAAGTAGTTAGAGCGGGAATGTTCTTTGCGTATGTCGAACGGTAACTTGAAACGTGCCAATAATTCTCAATGAATGGGTAAGGAAGGCCAGGAGAGGCAATCTCAATAGCGGATACTGCGTGTACACATGGAAAGCCTTTTACCTGCCACTTATCACACGAGCAGGTTCGTTGGGTAATGTCAACAACCATATTCGGGTCAGACAGGACTTCAAATGATGATTCGCTCGAGCGCAACACAAACCAAGCCCGAGCATAATCGAATTTGATTTCGTATACTGCTGTTGCTTTTGGTGATAGGACAGTTGTCCATGAAGCGGCTTCAACAGACCTTTCATACATCTGCTGCATAAGTAGTACACGAATTGCGTCAATTAGCTCAGTAACGGGTAATTCCCTAGTGGCCTTGATTTGTTTGTTGAATGACTCAGCCGCGTTAGAAGTTGTCTCTCCGTATCGTTTCCCTTGAAAAAAGCGTTGGCAAATTTCTCTTTTGGAAGATTTTTCATAAAGTTAGTTGCTTTTTTACCACCTGTATCAAGAAATATTTGTAAGAAGCCATCGAATGAGTCTGTGGTCGCAGCGAAACACATTCGGTCTAGGAGGTATAACATTGTCTCTCTCTGTGACTTTGACCTCCTGAATTTGGTCTTGAGGTTTTCTTTGAGATGTCCCTGACAATATGCATGATGGGCCGTGGGGAAAACAGATTAGAGCGCATTGGCGATACCTCCGTGGCGATCGGAAACAAATGTCACATCCCTTGAACAAATGAGTGGTTGAATAAATTTAAGGAAATGTGTCCAGTTAACGGTGTCTTCGGACCTAACAATGGAAAATGCCACTGGGAATAAACCTGACAAATAAAAAAAAATTATATATATGTTTATCATTTACTATATAATGTAAAATAGAGCACTTCTAGTAATACGAGAGATTTGATACCTTGATTTGCGTCTTTTGAAGTAGCGACGAGGAGTTGGCCTTTATACTTGTTCTTAAGAAAAGTGGCGTCTAAAAACAACAAAGGGCGACAGTGGTTAAAGCCTTCAACACAAGCACCGAACGCAAAGTGACACCTCGTAAATGAGCGATTATCTGGATCACATTCAAGCGAAACAGCGCCTAGTGGGTCAACCTTAATGAGTTGATCGAAATACGCACGTATCCTATTATAAGAAAGGCCAGCATCGCCAAAAATTTCATCTCGAACCTTGTTCACAGCACCATAGGCAACCTTGTATGAAATATTATAACCATAGTCGTATTTAAGGTAGCTCATAACATGACCAGGTTTAGTGTCAGGTTTAGAACGAACCATGTCGACTATAATATCTTTAATTAAGTTGCCAGATAGACGAGGATTTGAGAATTTCTTCAAAGGAGGGCCGCACGTGTGAACTCGATTGAATGACCTAATGTATACTTTATGCTTATCGTTGTCTTTGGATGCGTATACATACCACTTACAACCTGAGAGACAAGCATAAAGTATAGGATGTATCAGTAAATAAAAATATGACAAAAGTGTTTATAAGCTGAGTGATGGTGTATGTGTATGATTGTAGTGGGTTGTGTGAGTAATTTAATGGTGTGTGTGTTAACACAATTAAAATAATTGTAAGTAACATTTATGATGGTATGCGTGGGTAAAAACAGTGGAGTTTGTTTGTAAAACGGTGGTGGATGGTATCAATCTGAGTTATACATACATAAACACGGTAAAAGATATAAAAACATGAATTCGAACCTGATGTTTTTGAGTCCGAGCAATACGCGCTTACACGGTTTGGACGATTGTGACCGAAATGGAACATGTAACCGGTTTCACAAGAATACTTTGCGAGCGCACAACGAAACTCTTTCATTCCGTTATGAAAACATTGACCGGGTTCTCTGATTGCATATTTCCACACCTTGCTCTTGAGGATCTTGACATTGTGATGGTAGTTATGCTCAGCAGCTTCATCTTCGTCGAAATTTGCTTCTATGTCAGTAGATTGGTGTGGTACTCGTAAATTTTCCAACAAAGCAGTGGCAACTGGTGATTTTTCAACAACCTCGAGGCTCTTATGAACAACTAAAACCTCGAATTCAGCTACAAGGTTATGTTCAAGTAACCAAACAATGGTGCCAAAGTCTCCTTCACCAACTAGTTTGCACTTCTGATGTTCAACAATCGAGTATACTAGGTCAAAATTGTTATCAGACAAAGTAGGCCATGTTTCATTGACATAGTTCTTGATGGATTCATAAGAGTCAAACATCCTGAATAACTTCAAAGCCTTTTCTCCATTGAACAAGAACACAACTAGCACGTTGGAAGCCATAGCTAATTCATACACAAAAAAATGGTGTCAAATGCAGCGAATATAAATGTGGTTTTACGTAAAATTTCTATCATATACTAAATCTACAAGACAGCACAAACAAACATTGATGTCTTACCGTAAAATCTTACCTAATGAATAATTATGAAAATATTATACTAAACTTCGTAGCTATAACATAATTATCAAATCAGAAAAAGCTTAAAAAACGGTATAAACACAAAAACAATGAAAAATTTGATATGATACATACCGTGATAAGCGATGCTGGTGAGTATTACAATACGAAAGAGATGCTGTGAAGAACTGTATGACTGCGGTGGAATTGAAATGTTTAATGGTGTAACAATCTTCCATAATTAACGCTATTAATCAGGGATTTATTTGATATGCTAAAAATTAGGGATTTGATACTAGGCGATAAATAAGGAACCGATATATCATAATTGATCCAGCGTAGGGGTATTAAGGGAAGACGGAATTTGGTGGTGGACCTTGACGGGGAGAATTCTAGTGCTGGACTCTAAGGGGGTGGGTAATTGTATTGTTGGACTTAATTAGCTAAAAACTCTTAGTGTATATTCATTCCAGCCCATGGGTTAGTAGTCAACCCATGGACACTAGGGTTTAGGGTCTCCTATCACCTATAAATAGGAGCTCCACTATGTAATCGATACACTCTCTCATAATAGATAGAACGCTTTTCTTTCTTTCTCTACCGTTCATAACACGTTATCAGCACAATCGTCTCTACCTTTTAAATAATAGGTATTTTTTTTGAACTTGCAATATTAATGTAACATTTTTTTTCCTTTCTCTGGTCAATGAAAAAAGAAAAGCAGCGGCCATATATATTGTCTAATATCTATCACTATTTTTTTTTTTTTTACATCGGAGATCCTCGGATCGTGATTATGAGAACAAGATTAAAAACTACTCTATTACATCATTAAGAAGTTCGGGATTATAGATTGCACGCGGCATCTTATAACCCATACGGTCCTTGGTAAGGAGACTCCAAATGCCATCCGGAGGGTCTCCCAAGAGCTCAAGGTCCTCTCTATTTTTCCAACTTGATTTCGCCAACCAATTCGCACAATTGTTAGATTCTCTATATATGCTCCTCATGTTAAAACTCTTGTTTCTATCTAGAATCAAACGGATTTGCCTAATCCACAATGCTCCCGGTCCTCGCCCATCTCTTGCTCTTCGAACTAAGTCAATTGCCTCTCGTGAGTCCGATTCAACAAACACCTCTTCGAAGCCCAAACGTTCTACCAATTTCAAGCCTTCACATAATGCTATTAGCTCCACAATGACTGGGGAGTAGTTATAAATCTTCATACTAAAACCGCTAATCCAATCGCCATTACAATCTCTAATAAGTCTGCCTTCTCCTCCTATCATTCTCCCGCTATTGTAGCTCCCGTCCGTGTTCAATTTGACCCCTCTAGTGGGTTTTGTCCACCCAACTAAGGAAATCATATTGCTCTTCGAAATTTTCATGCCAGGCATCCGTCCCCAAGCTCTAGTAGTCTTAACCGCTACCCACTTCGTTTTCCTTACTATTTCTTCTTCATTCGGGAAATCCATGCCTTCGAATACAACTTGGTTTCTTTGCTTCCAAATTATATCTAAAAGCGTTCCAAAAAATACGCTCCATTGTTCTCCGGCAAAAACCATGTTATTAGCAATGTTTCGTATCCACCATTCCCTATCCGTTGAAGCTAACAAACCACTGTCTTCCGCTGTGTCTAGATTCTGCCGCGCCCCTTCCTCCTGCTGTTGATGATGGATAAGTACTGCGTTATGAGCTACTGTCTCGCTAGGTAGCTGCTCCTTCCCCTCGGCCACTGATCTGGAATGGTTTTGAGCTGCTTCCCTGGTCACGGCAATATCCAGCCACTGATCAGATCTGCAGGTCTCCTTCTCAAGCTGCTGGCGCCCTTGGTCCATTCCTCTAACTTCATTTGAGGACCTGTTATGCAATAAATCAAAAGTAGTTAAATCTTCCAGCCCCCAGCCCCTGTATTTTATAAATATAAGTGATATGCGGCCATGTTTAATGAATAATTTCATTAATTTAAACGAGTTGCTGCTCAATTATGCCTTATTTCAATAAGGCTAAGTCCAATAGGACCCCAATTGTAGCAAAAAGCTACAATTGGGGGTTGAACAATGAAAAAACCAACTCCAACAGGTTCCCAATTCTGGCTAAAGCCAGAATAGGGATCCCTATTCTAAAAAAATGTTAGCCACATGTGGCTAACCCCAATTCAACTTTGCTACATTTTTTTATTTTTTCTTTTAATTTAAATATGTTTATTATATATATAATTAAGTTTTAAAAAATAAATTATTTAAATATCAATATTATGTATGTAAATATTTTTATTATAAGTTAAAAAAATTCAATAAAAAATTTATAATTATTAGAAAAATTATTAATTAAGATATTTTAAAGATTTTAATAATCAAATTAATTGAAAAAAATTATATCTTCATAATTAATTAAATAGTACTAATATATTTTAATCTTATTGGATGATGAAAAAAATTCGTTTCAATTGAAAAAGAAAAAATAAAAATAAAATTCGTTTAATTATTCTTTTAAGAATTATAATTTAAATATTAACATTATATTTTTTTGTTTCGAATATTTTTTACAAATATAAAAATAAAATAGTAAATAAATAATTGTATGAAAATTTTAAAAATTAATTAATTTATTTATTTAAGAATTTTTTAAATAAAATTAAAGTAGAGTTTTTTGAAATTGGGGGGTTAAAATTGGGAAGCTGTTGGAGTAGAGTTGTTTTATAAGGTTAATATGTGATAGGGAATATGTGTTTGACTCCCAATTCTGACAAAATTATTGGGTAGCTGTTGGACTTAGCTTAAGGTGCTGTTCAATTACAGCAATATAGATAAATGGCTAAAGGAGCTTCATATCGTCAGATTCTCTTCAAAGACAGAGACAAAAAAGAAAAGTTAGAAATGGGAGACATATCTCAATTACCTGATACTATCATATGTTGACACGGTTGGATTTCCTATGTTTTGTAAAACATGGTGGCATGGCTCACGTGCCCAACTATCAGATTCCGTACATATTTTAGTTCAATAAAAAAAAAAGATTTCGAAATTATTTTAAAAGTTTTTACGGAAATACCAAAAACAGAAGAAACCTATAGAGAAACCTATAGAGAAGTTGGTTCTTTCTCTTGGGACCAGGAGGGAAAATTTATTCATACAACATAAGTGTAATATTTATAGCAGTTACACATCATTGTGGACGAATTTATACTAATTGCAGCTCAAATTGGTGTCAAAAGGCTTGAACTCTATATTTCTTATGTTCCAAAAAGTCGATATACGGTTCCAAAAGGTGAATATACTCTGCCTAATACAATTTATGATGCCAAATCACTTAAATAATTGAGTTTACGTGGTGTAATCATACAAGAAGCAAATTGATGGCAAGGTATTAATCTTTAATCATCTTCATACATTTTATCTTACTGAATTATGTATAGATGATAAAATGGTTCAAGGTATAATCGAAAGTTGTCCCATGATTGAGAAGTTGTGCTTACAAAAAAAAATGTCATGGCTATTTGAAAACAATTAATGTCACTAAGCTTTATGATCTCAAGGAACTTACAGTGTTTTTTTTTCGATTCTATGAATATTGATAAGGATGTTGAAATTGAAGCACCTAATTTTCAATATTTACATTTCGATAATGCTGATGTATCATCATTTACAACCGAAAAGTTAAAATATTTAGCATTGCTTGGCTCAATTAATCTCCCATTAGTATTCGTAGACAACTGGGAACAAAAATTTCTGCATGTTGAGAATCTTGATTTATCTGCTTAAGATCACGAAAGGATCGATATATCAAGTCGATCACTTAAGCGTGTGGTTTTAAATTCTAGGGACTTGAGGAAAATAAACATTGATGCTCCACACTTGGTGTCTCTTGAAATTCATAATATTAAAATTTTCCCTATCTTTAACCGACACACAAAGCCAATTAGTCTTGAAAATATTCACATCTTGGTTGTGTGTAATTAACCTTAAACAGTTGTGCAAGCTAAAGCAACTTCTAGCAATTGGAAATATATCTAAAATCTCACTGAAATTGGGTCAAGAGTTGTTTCTTCTACTAGACGAATTTAAAGATGTAGGAAAACTTTCATTATATCCAATGGTGGAAATTGAAGATCTACAGTTTCCCGATATTCGTCAAAAAACATGTACGGATCCAAATTTAATCTAGGCTTTATTCATGACTTGTCATCTTAAGGCTATTATGTTCTACAATATTGAAGTTTTTCTAGTACACTTTTGGTTCAAAAATCTTATAAAAAGAAGAAATCAGTGTCAAGTGAAACTTGAAATCTATGATGAAACCAAACACGAGTGGAAGACAACTGAACAATTGAATTTGTCAATGGCAAATAAATGCTTGGCCAATTTTTTTTTTTTTTAGATTATTACCTAAAGGGTCTTGAAAATACCACCTCAAGACCCAACAACACCAGGTAAATTAGCTCTTCTTACTAAAGGCCATAAAAAAAATTAACACTATAAATCAAATCCTATTTACTATTTTACACTCTTTTTTTTTTCTCCACTATAAATACTATTTCTATTCAGAAATATTTTAAAGCCCTAATTATTGTCTTATCTCTCCTCTCTCCTTATTTTCTATTTACGCAGCTTTTCTTTTTCTCCAACCTTTTTATATTGAGCTCCGTTAGCATTCACGCAAGGGTTTGAGGTGGTGGTGCAAGGTGGTGGTTCGAGTTGGTGCAGCGGCGTTGCAGATCGGAGAAGATGATTGGTGTAGCGGAGTTGGTCCAGCGGCGTTGCAGATGGGAGAAGATGATTGGTGCAGCGGAGCTGGTGGTTTGCGTCAGATCGGAGATTCAGCAATCTGTTTCCGTCATGTGAGTTTAGATCGAAGATATGAGTTGTTTTTCTAATTCTCGGCCATTTTACTTGCTATGGGTTAAATTAGATTAATGAATTGTCGTTGTAATTGTACATGGAAATGTTGCTTCTGGGATGTGATTGCTCTTCAAATTTGGGGTATTCAGAAAGGTGGACCACTTATGCAATTATTGAGATTTTAGGGTAATTGTATTAAAAACCGGCGTTGACTTCCTGTGATGCTCAGTAAAAGACCAAGGCAGCTTCTTTTTTTCTTTATCTTTTGCTGAGTTCAATAATTGTATTTTTTCCCTTTTTCATTCAATTGTATTTTTTTTTAAATAATTTTTATTTTGCATTCAATGTAATTAGTTTTTCTTGTACTTAGCAAAACACTTTAATTTTACAATTTCTTAATTTGTAAATTAATTTCCTTATTTTCATGTAATAATTTCTAAGTGTATTTTTTAATCAAGAAAATTATTTAAACTCAATTTTTGTCTAAATGCTCAGCAGTTTACTGATTATACGAGAAATGCTCAGTAAATTTACTGATTATACGAGAAACACTCAGCAAGTTACTGAGCACGCTTAGAAAGTTACTGAGCAAACGAGCATGCTCAGTAAAGTCACTCAACAAAAAAATTCGAATACTCAACAACTTTTTTCGACACTCAGAACTTTTTTACGATACTCAACAACTTTTTTCATGCTCAGTAGCCCATGCTCAGTACTTTTTCCATGTCCAATACCCCATGCTCAGAACTATTTTTTCAGACTCAGAACTATTTTTTCAGACTCAAAACTTTTTTCCATGTTCAGAACTATTTTTTCAGACTCAGAACTTTTTTTCCAGACTCAGAACTTTAATCCATGCTCAGAACTTTTTCCGGCGGTGGCCAGCGGTGGTCGGCGGTGATCGGTGGTTGTGGTCGGAGCTGGAAATTATTTGACAATTAATGAAGAAGGAGAGAGAAAAATGATAAAGGAGGAGAGAGATTAATGGTAATGGAGGAGAGAGTGTAATGGTAGTGGAGGAGAGAGAAATCTATTTTTTTTTGTCTTATATACACTATAAGGGTAATTATGACATTGAACATCTTATTGGCCTCTAAGTAGGAGAGAAGAATCTCTTGGTTCTTATATGGCACATTGATTCTCCTCAAGTCTCTTTGGGTAATTGACCCATTAATTATTAGATGAATCTTTTCTCAACATATGTAAACTTTGTGCTATATTTGCAATATAATATCTATTTTGCAAAGATAGAGCTTAAAAGGTCTTGAGATCGAATATTATTGGAGTCAAAATAATTTCAAATCCAAAACGATTATCATATGTATTTAAAAAAGAAAATTCTTCCATCCAATATAGGATGATCCTATACCAATTATATTAATACAAATACCCATGTTTTAAACTTACAAAAGTAAGCAACTTGTTAATCTAATGACATGTGTTTTGTTACAATAATAATGACAATGATATAAATATTGGACCATCCAATATTGGATGGAAGTCTTACCTATTTAAAGAATATCCAATATTTTGTGGTAAATATATTTTTATATGTAAGAAAAGGAGACCAATGACAACAGGTCGGATATCGTTGAAAAATTGCATAACCACATCTACATCCATTAGGAAAAACGATAACCACTTTCGTATCCATTAACCATCGGATTTTAGAATTATTTATCAAATCCGCATCCGCGACGGATGCGGTTTATCCGCAATCGTTTAAAATAATTTAAATAAACTAGTTTATAAATACTTTTAAAATTCTAAAATTAAATATAAAATTATTGGAAAATCATAAAATGATATTAGGCAATTAAATAGATAATAATCAGTTAGATTTTATATATATATATATATATATATATATATATATATATATATATATATATATTATTTTTTTATATTTTCATTCAGATTTCGGATAATCCGTCGGATTATTGTAAAAGACCAAATCCTAACGGATAATACACAGGTTATTTTTGTAAGAAACAAACCCTTATGATATACCATCAATTCCATTAATGGATTTTTATTGGATCGGATAGCCGGTTAGTATTTAAACCATTGCCATTCAAAAAAGGAATCGAAGATGAAAAGGGGTATATTAAAGAAATAAGAAAACCAAAGAAGTTGGTAGAAAAAGACACTAACGGTTGAAGCGAACAGGTGAGATTTTTCCGATTTTAATTTTATTTTTCTGGGCACCAATTTTAATTATTCATATGAAAATGAATTAATCAAGGGTTACTAATTTACATCCTTTAATCTCTTTAGCTAATCATTCATATAGTTCAATGTTGTATATATCTTCTTCACTTCATTTGTTAAGAATATATGATAATGATTAGGAATGTTAAAGACTAATTGAACTGAAATATTTTCCCTTTCCAATCCAAAAATCTGATTTTGACAAATTACAAAGTATATGATGAATAGTGGCAACAAACAAAGTATCTAAAACGCATGAAAGCTGAAAATCCTTCTTTCTTCTATGCAATTTAAACCGAAAGTAAAAATGTGAATTACGTTTCAACCAATCAGATCCTTCCACGTTGACTTGGCTCCTCTACACATGGCTTCACGCTACCATTAACGACTTTCCCAATCCCCTTTGTTCAGCATTCTATATCTCAAATTCTCCTTGAAATAGGCCTTCGCTTCTGAAGAAACACCATTTTCACTCAAATTAAAGAGAAATTAACTCATGTTGTTATCTCCATGTCTGATAACTCGTTCTTTTATGAATTTGTTGATTAATCCATGTTTGATAACTCGCTAGTTCATGTTAAAGTCGAAAAAGCTATTACAAACTGGCAAGAAATAGAACAAAAAACGCAGATCTTTAAACTACAAATTCAGCTCTGCTTTCTCCTATGGAAAAACAAGCGGCTAATGTTTACACTAAGAGAATATTTACGAAAATTTCAAGAAGAACTTGTTGAAACACTTGCAAATTTAGCTACAAAAATCGATGAAACCGGAACAGTTGAAACATATCGTGTGGCTAAATTTGGGGAAGAACATAAAGCTCAGATTGTGAGATTTAATACGTTTGAGATGAAATCTAATTGCACGTGTCAAATGTTTGAATTTTCGGGTGTTAATTGTAAACATGTTGTGTCAGTTTTCAATATGTGTTGAAACGTTGGACCAGAAATGCTAAGAGTGGTGCTCATGAGTTCCTGCGAAATACCAAGTCTTTTAAGTGTTCGACAAAATGCTTTACAGAAAGAGACTATTAAGTGCCTCTTTAGATGGAAGTTTTGCTGTAAATCAAACGAGCAAACGGAGATGGAAGGATGTACGAGAGGGACAATTAATTATTATAAGAAGCCACAAAGGAAGTATTAAAAGGTTGTCTTATAAGCGTGGTAATTTTCAACAAAATAGTGCAAGTGATCAGGTATTATGATGTTTTTAATACTCTATGTCTCATATAAGAATGTTTTGTGTATTTTGAGTGATAATTAAAGGTCTAATAAGGACGTTATATGTATTGAATATGGTATGTTTCCGAATTATCACCAGTTTAGTGCTTACTCATATCCAAGTCTGGGATGAGGATGATTGCTGAGAAGTGTGAGAGTAAAGGCAAAGCTTATCGGAAATTACTAGTTTCGAAGGCCATCGATCTCGAATGGAGTCTTGCTGAAAAACTAAGCAACAAAGAAGATGAAGGTCAATTTCAACAAAGAAAACAAATTTTACGTACATGTTGCTATTTAATTGGTTCTGTTTCATATAACTTTTTACTCAATATCAGATACAGGAAACTGATTATTAATTTGACTCTTAAAAGTTTCAAGTGTTTCAATCTTCACGTTTGCAATTGGGATGGGACAGAAAATGGGCGGCGCTCGAATTTTACAAAATGGTATGGATCAATATCTGGAATATATGAGACTCACAAGACCAGTGTTTTAGGAAAGAAAAAGGAGGGGAGAGAAGATTGAGAGGGATGGTTGAACGGTTGAGATATTTGGATGAAATTCAGTGGGTAGAGGAAATAAGAATTAATTCAGCGAAGAAGAAGAAGAAGAGATGGGCGTGGACTTAGGCAGTGGAATTTTTTTACTTTTCATACAAGTGGAACAAGTGGATATGATTTGGCATAACGATACATCTTTCACCGCCAAGCATGAACCAGCTGGAATCGCTTCGATCGGAATCACTAAAGATAAAAAGATAATAAAAATAAAAGACAGAAGGGGCTTTTTCAGAAGTGCAAAGGAGGGCGAAACATAGGCTATTTTGCAAGCAATGAAGGGTTCTGAAGAGCTTGACTGTAGAAGAATCATCTTCTACACCGATAACCTTGAAATTGTTCAAGGTATTCATAGGAAAACAGGAATTGATTGGACGATTCGACCAATGATTGAGGTTATTTGGCAATGGATCGCAAAATTTCCTGAATGGAAAGTAAGGCACTTAAAAAGAGAACATAACACAATTGCGGATTTGGCGGCAAAATTAGTACGGAAATCTGGTAGTATAGAAAACTGGACGTGTACTAGCGTAGAGGATAGTATAGAGTTATTTAAACAATCACTAAATCATTGTAATAACTCATAACTCTTTTAACTTGACAAAAAAAAAAAAAAACATTCAACTCACAAAAGTTAATTTGGAAAAATTATGGGCTTGGTGTTGGACCAAATTGTTCAGCCGTGCTTGGGTCAATTGGGTAAGGAGAAAGGTGATATTACTACATGGGACTAATATTAAGAAGAGTTGCAATATGTGAACTTTAATTACAAAAAATAAAATAAGGATTGTTAAAAAATAGATTGTAGTGCCACTGTTTCAATAGTAAAAAAATGTTGCGTGATATTGAGAAATTCCCTACAAATCGAAGTAAATGTTATACCCAACCAGCGGAGTTTATTGATCCACCAAATTACCTTTGGAGCATTTTTACGAGGGACAGAAATGAGTGTGCAACTGCTAGAGTTGTACTAGATGTTTATCTTTAACTTATTTTTCTTAACGACTTTTTAAAGCCTCTCATGTATGAAAAAAAAAAAACAGATTGTAAAGAAATTTGATGAAGTAAAGATTAATGTTAAAAAGGATATCCGCACTGTCCCTAAAACGTCTAAGAATGTTCAATGAGTAAGCTGCGTCCTTGACAATTTCCAGTATCAAGTCCGTGATAGGAAGGTTTAAATCTATGTTATGTTCGAAAGATGCTAGTGAAGTTTTGGAAAACTTTAAATATGCCAATAGTTTTATTAGGGATCCCGTAGGTACTGCGTACCAATCTGGAGGAATTTTGGTTATTTGGCAAACATATATTAAATTAGAAGTAGTCATATCTAATCAATATTGTATAATCTTGTTTATTAATGATAAGTGGTATCCCTATTATACTGTTTGCATTCATGCTCCGAATAAATTTGAACTTTTGGCTTTATAGGAAAAAATAACATTTTGGAATAAAACATTGATAAACCATGGATCATAATAGGGGACTTTGATGATATATTAAATACTTGTGAAAAATATAGTAATACCCCTTCGAATAATCGATATATTCAGGAATTTACTTTGTCTATTGCAAATAACGGACTCATTGAATTTCATTCTCATAGTTGTTATTTTACATGGACTAACTGAAGAATTGATAAGCCCATCAAGGTTAAACTTGATGGGGGATTTGCTGTCAGTGATTGGTTGAACAGATTCTCGAATGTGGAAATTATTATTCCACCAGCCATTGGATTTGACCGAATGATCGATCAATGAACATAAGACAAAGATGGTTTAAATTTGAAACAATGTGGGTAGAACATGAACAATGCGAAAAAATAATTCAAACAACTTGGGAGGAGCCAGGAGTGGAGGAATCATTACTAAGGTTCATCGAAAAACGAGATAATACTATTATATCCCTAACAGGATGGAGTAAACGAACTTTTAAAAACAATGTGAATAAGATCGAATTGTCAACGAATAAACTAGTACAACTTGAAAATCGGGAGATTACGAAAGAAATATATGAAGAGCAGATCAAGATTAAAGATGAAATAAAGAAAACATACGAGGCAGAAGAGAAATATTGGTATGACTGGGCAAGATAGTGATGGATCAAATATGGAGACAAAAATATTAGGTTTTTATTTGTCCACTATTAGCAGAAGACATGTGAATAAAATATACCGATAAAAAATAATGGAGGAGAATGGATGGAGGAAAGCTCAGACGTAAGAAACAGTTTCAAACGTATTACTCTGACCTGTTTAAAGAATGAAATATGGAGAAAATGGAAGAAGCAGTTGAAGGTATACAAAGTAAGGTAACTAAGGTCATGAACGATAGGTTAACAAGGCAACCGACTTTATAGGAGGTGCGAAAGGTAGTTTTCGACATGTCACCAACCAAAGCACCAGGGCCGACGGCTTAAATGGCATATCAGGAATATTGGCATATAATTAATAATGATGTTTTGCTAATGGTGCAAGATTTTTTCAAACCGAAAGGAGATGCACATGAAACAATAGGTGATTCTCGACCAATATCATGTGTAAACTTTGGATATAAGATAATTGCGAACACGTTGCAAGAATATATATGAATGACATTGTGTCTCCGACACAGCCGGCATTCATCAAAGGAAGAGCGATACAAGATAATATATTAATCGCCCAAGAAATATCTTTTTAAATGAAAAGAAGAAGGAAAAACGCTAAACCAATGGCAACAATAAAACTTGACATGGCAAAGGCATATGACCAGGTACGTTGGGAGTTTATGTTATTAGTTTTACACAAATTAGGATTTCATGAGAAATGAATTACGTGGGTCTCGAACTATCTATCTTCTGTCACATTTCAACTGAACTTCAATGGGGATAGGCTAAGAAAATTTAAACCAGGACGGGGATTAAGACAAAGGGATCCTTAGTCGCCGTTTTTATTTTCCTTAATGACAGAATCACTTATTAGTTTGACTGATACACAGGTAGCAAAAAATACAATAAAGGGTATACATATAACAAGAAATTGCCCGATTATTACTCATCTTTTATTTGCAGATGACTTGCTTTTCTTTCTATCAATTGACGAAAATGAAGTCGAACAGTTTCGTGATTGTATTACTAAATACGGTGCAGGATCGGGATAGCAAATTAAGTTCAATAAAACATTGATTTGTTTTAGCAATGATACATCGGAAGAACACAGAAGACGTGTAACCAACGTGTTAGGTATACAAGCAAGGGATGATCTGGGAAAATATTTAGGGATTCTGTTATGTCATAAGTAATCCAAGATACAATCCTTACAATGGATCGCGGAAAATTATTTAAGAAAAGTGAAGGTTAGAAGGCACATTTGCTGTCGGATGGGGGCAAAGAAGTACTTATCAAAGCTGTTTTGCAAGCACTGTCGGCCTACTCGATGTCTATTTTTTCTTTTCCAGTTACGTTTTGTAACAACCTAATAATGACTATTTCAAACTTCTGTTGGAACTCAGGTGAAAAGACAAGAATACATTGGATGACATGGGAAAAACTGGCGATTAGCAAATTGATCGGAGGAATGGGGTTTAAGGATTTCAAACGGATGATTACAACACTATTATAAGCGCAGGCATGGCGAATATTACACAATCCTAACACGCTAGCATCTCGACTACTAAAAGGTATTTATTTTCCAAAAAATAACTTTCTCGATGTAAAACTGCGACAATCTCGAACATGGTCATGGGTTAGTCTATTAGAAGGACGAGATATGATAAAGAAACATGGTAGATATAAAATCAGAGATGGAGAATCTATAAATATTTTGACTGATAAATGGTTAGATACACAATGGACATTGGAAAAACCTCAAGGATGTAATATAAGGATTAGTGGGTCAATGGAATGTGATACAGAAATACTTGATGAAATCTTTCCAACACCAATCATACCGGTCATTTTGAGGGAAAGAGTTTTCTCGAAAGAGGAGCTAGATAATTTTATATGGCCTTATGATAATAACAGAGAATATGTTACAAAAACAGGGTACAAAGTGCTAGTATTTATACAAAAAATTTCAGATATGTTTGTATTTGATAACCTGGAAATTTTATTATATTTATGAACACTATTAAATTATTTGTGTTGCTTTCATATTCAATAGGTATCCTAACCTTAATTTTTGTTGATGTTCATGCTTCTACTAACGCGTTTATTTCAGAGTTTGGCTCAAATATAAGTTTCAGTGCATATTAAGCATGATTTATGAATAATTAGTAGAATTATTATATTTCGTAGTCTTCAGACACGCGGGCAATACCTAGTAAATTTTACATTGTCAAATGATATTTGGTTATACATATTAAAAGTATTTTTAAATATTACATGAAATGAGTCCGATTTTATTCATGTACATTACTTTATTTTTATCAATATATAATAATATTTTATGTAAATACACTTTACAATAAGTGAAGGTTAAAGTATACACTGATTTTTTAAATATATCGGTTTTCTAATCATGTAGGACAAAACCTTAATGCAGGAAAAAGAAGTACCAAAATGGATGGAAAGCTTCCTCCATAAGTGTTTCTTCGGCTTGTGTCATGTACACGAGCTTAAGGAAATATTGTATCGCCGAAAGATTACATATAAAACCACCATGTACTTAAGGTGTATAAACACGTCTATAGTCCAAACTTCTTAATGATATGGAAAATCACTTCGATTCTTCAAATAATCAGGTAAGTATTTTTATAATTTTCTTTCCTTAGTTTCCAAACTAAGTCATAACTTCTTAGTTAAAGTGAATACAAGTATTAACGAATATTTTGATAAAATGTTAATTACATAATGAATCAACCATAGTGCAAAATCTGAAATTTAGTTTTATTTTGCGAGTTTAGGGTACTAAATGTACAATTCGTAGAAATTAATCGTTCGTTGTTGTTTAATTTTAATTTTTTTGGGTTATTTTTGTAGTGTTATGTTATTAGTTATTTATTGCGCTACATTTATTTTTATAATTACATGTTTTATTGTAAAATGATTTTATTTTCTTATTAGTTTATGCCATGAATAAATTTTATCTTTTTACAAAGAAAAAGAAAAATATAATTCATTTCTACTTTCCATTGAAAGTGAGTAAGATAAAAATATACTTGTTAGTTTAACCTATATTAGTCCTTATAATTTCTAAAATTTATTGATCAATTAAAAACCTAAATATATTTATAAATTTAGAGTTATTATCTTTTTAATTATATATGTACATATGTACAAAGAAGGTGGTGATATCTCTAGATCCCCTACCGCATTGTGGTTCAAGGTTTCAACTGGACGAAAACTTATATTGTGGGACATGCCAGCGAAGGATATATAAGCCCTCTCAATTTCTCTTTTGTTGTATCAGTTGTAAGGTATGTAAATGATAATATGAAATCTATATAATAAAACATAACGATACACAAAAAACGGGCTGAGATTTATTTAAAGAAAAAATAATGAGTGGCATAGGTTTAGCCAAATGTTTTGGTTTATTTGAATTTGAACCTTTAAACTTCTTTATCCTTGATTTCTTTCCCATAACTTAAATATTGAATTTCACCTACTTACCCGAGTTTTTCATTTTTTATCTTTATACATTGTATCTATTTTTTCTCATTCACTCCCTTTGTAATTTATAAAAATTATAGTGGTTAATTGATCGATTTTATAATATTAAATTATTTTTTGCTCACTATATTAAATCAGTGTTTAGATATTTTTTCCAAAGTTGATTGGGTGTACTTTTTAAAAATTATAGTGGTTAACTGATCAATTTTTATAATATTAAACCAATGTTAGTTTAGTCTATTTGGAAAGTGCACAGATTATACCTAGTACCCTATAAAGTGTAATATCATTTTCCTCAATTTGTTGTTTAAGGTAAGAAAATTAATCTTTAATGATCTCATCACGATTAGATTTATTGTTGACAGAACAATATTCAAAAAAAGGTTATTGAAATACTATTCAATGATTTTGGATGACAAATTAATGGGATATATGAGTTTTAGTTGATTTTAATGACAGACTAACAATTATATTTTTTTACAATGTTATGTTACATTTATCAACCTGAATTATCTTTAGATCCTTTGACTTAATAAAAATTCATCAATAGTTTGTAAAGAAATTAATCTTCTGTCTTCTTTAACTCTGTGTATTACTTTTTTCAAAGTTATTAAAAAAAGTTAAAACTAAGCCTGATATAAATAAATATTTACTCTAAATTAGTCTTATAATCTAATATATCTGTATAGATAATGGATAATTTTAATGAGTCCGCAAGCACTTTTGAACCATATATCTAACCCTTTTTCTACTTCAAATGGTGTCCCAGACCAGTTTGTTAGGTCTTTGGTTAAATTTATTATGAAGTACAAATCAAATGATATACATTTCATAAAGAATTATATATGTTTTGAATAATTTTTCCTCTTCATATAGCTATTATAAAATTATCACCCATAACTAATAAAATACTTAGTATTTCTTGTTAGTATTATATGTACGAGATAGTATAGAAACATTGTTATTATTATTATTTTATTCCATTAATATAGTTTTGTGTTTTATATTAGCATAAAATAAAATATGACATAATCAAGTTCCACATATTTTTCAGCTTAAATTCATGATTATGCAAGTGTTTTTATCTTATGAATTTAAATAAAGTACAATAATAGAATGTTTTATGTAGAAATACATATTTCATTTTAATGTCTTACTCCCTTCGTCCCAAAAATAATGTTCACTTTCTTTTTCACACAAATTAAGAAATACAATTATTATCCTTCTCATTACTAAAATACCCCTTTAAAGTGTCTTGATATTTTAAATATTCATCGGAAATATAAATTTAAATATTTTAATAAGGGTAATAGTGGAAAAAGGTGAAATAAAATGTCTTAAAATTCTAAGTGGACATTTTTTTTGGGACACCATTTTTAGTAAGGTGAACATTATTTTTGGGACGGAGATAATACTATACAATTAACATTTGGATATATATTTTACCATACATACTATACAAATTGTTTGAGATACATCATTTTACAAAGTAGATATATTATTTATAATAAATTACCTATATAGTAAACAATTGTCAATCTACATCGCTAATTAAGTGAAATGTCATATAAGTTTGTAACAAATATATCTTAACCCAATTACTAAAATTGGAGAATCAATACTAAATTAAAATATAACTTGAAAATAATAGTAAACAAAGAAATGGTTTAATCTTTTTTATCAAAATATTAATTAGAATCAATAATAAAAAAAGTAAAAACCAAGAATTAAAAAATGATAGTGTCGATATTAAATAAACCATATAGAATGCAATGTTCAGATAACCCAAAATTAATATGATCTAGAATAATTAAGTATAATAAATACCACTTTTATGAAATATAGTAATGAAACACATCATAAGGCACACGTGAAGTAAACAAATAACAGAGGTTACTATACTAAATAATGGAACCAAAAGTTGTATCACAACACCTAATTACTTGGAGAAAAACTAAAAGATGAGAATAGTAATTAGTTCATCCACTACCGTTAGACCAACCTTATTTAGTTAGAACCAACCCTTGCCATTCTTCTTGAAAACACATGGCTGATTTGGGTTACACGTGCAATAACCTATAATCCTCTATCTCACCTTATTTTATAAGAAGGATAATCATATCTCTTTATCATAAATATCAACACTCATAGCCTTAGTTCTATCTTCTGCTATCTATTCATCCACTACTCATAATATATACACAATGTTTTGTATAAATAAAAATATACATCCCAATACATCGTTTTCTGGCTGAAACACTACAAATAATGGTTTTCTAGTTGAAACTCGGATACCACTATATTATCAATTTAAGAACCCTAGAAACAGAAACACACCCTTTTTACTCAAAATCAAAGTTGATATTTGATCGTATTTCTAGATCTAATAAACTAAAGATTATTATTATAGTAAATAATATAATATTGAATATGACATATATTTTACTATAGTTCTCCCCAAATATTGGTTTACAACAATGTTGTGCCCCAATGATAGATAGGGGTGGGTTACAAAATTCACGGGTGTTCAATCGTCGAAGTACAAAATCGTTGCCTTAAATAGACTCAAATACTATAAGATTCTACAGAAATATATCTAGAAAAATACACTCTATTACTAGTAAGTAGTCACGCATACATGCACAAACTATTTTAAATTATACACCTACATAGAATGAATTTTAAAAATAATGAAAATATAGAGAAACCCAAATAGGCTTGATAAAATTAGACCAAAGTAAATAAATAAGGATGAAGTCAACAACGAGAAACATGGAATTTTATATGGCACCATTGGGTGTTAAATTTGAATCGTATACGCATTCATAATATCAACCCAACCATGTAAAAAGAAAGTTCAGTAAAACGACATCATTTATATTAAGTAGGCAGTTGGTCCCTTGATGTCTCCATATTTGTGATGAAATAAGTTATTCATGAGACATCATTATAGGTGTTTTATGTGCTTAGTTGAAAGTTTTTTCCCTATTAATTGTTAGTTTCTCAATTCGTGCCTTGTTTTGGAGGTTTGTTACTTGTAGAGCATTTTTTGTATAATTTGTATGTTAAACGTGAAGATATTAGGTGCAATGATTAAATTAGATGCAAAATAAATGTTTAGGAGTTAAGTAAATAAGATCCAAGGCTAAATCAAGAGTTAAAAGGAAAAATAAACTGGTTTTAGGAAAGAGGAAAAGTTGTCAAAGGTTCATGTCCAGCTATAAAGCCGTATAGTATTTTCAATGTTGCATAGAATTGACAACGAATTTGAAGGATCCATTCTAAATTTAGAAAGTTTTTTGAATTGCAGTCGTTTTGATACCAAGATCACTAGATTTGGAGTTATAATGTAGGAGTTATGATTTTTATAAACTCCAAAGGTCAACTAGTCTTATTATTAAGGAAAACGATTTTGAGTTTAATTAGGACTATAAAGTTTGGCCTATGACTTAGATATATCGTCCAAAACCTATATAACATCAGTATGTGACCTTATAAACTTTTCCTTTCCTTCATAACCTTCATATTATTCATAAGATAGAAAGCAAGTCGACGTAGAGAAGAAACAACAAAGTCACAACACAAATTCTACATCTCTCCTTCTCTATCAATCGGTTAATTAGCTATAGATATATAGCTTAACCATGTTTCTAAGGTTTTATTCTTTAGTTTTTATTAATTAATTGATTGGGTTATTATTGTGCCTAAATCCTTGAACACTATTTTATTATTTTAACTGATTTGAGCTTGTCTTTATAATTGTTATATTAATGGTTTAATTAAACTTGCTAGAGCCTGTACACATCTAGTTTGACCTTAGTATCCTATATTGTCACCCTGGTGGGGGGTTTAGAAACGGAAACACATTATAATCGTCTAGTGTGCGGTATTGATCATGACGGGCTTTCCAAACTAGATAGTCAATAGGGTTAAATTTTCATCACCAATATTTGCGCAAGGTCCCCTTACCCAAGTCCCTTGGTAGTGTTAAGGTTTCCTTCTAAGCTACCCTGGAGGGAGTTAGAAGGATTATAGATCCCGACTACTTATATATTGCTCAATTCACCCTTATAATTAGAATATCTACTTAGTAAGATACACTCATATTAGAAACCCTTAATTATTATCTTATATGCATTCTTATTTAATTATTTGAGTTATACTAGTATTTATCTTATTTATGTCTTTAATCTAAACATATAAAATCATCTACACTATTATTATATACAAGCTTGAGCTAACTACCTAAATCCTTAAGAACGAACTTTTACTTACTTAACCATTTGGAGACGTTTATTTTTCCACAATCAACTCCGTTTTCAAACTTCATGTATTGAAATAAACCCTCACAACCACAACCAACTTACGCTACTTGGGCCAATAATATATCTCAGAAGGAGTTGCCATCATTACCAGCATATGCTCAAGAAGTCTAAATACATGATAAGATGGAAGATCTTGCCATATTTACACAAGAAAGAATAAAATACTATGACGATAAGCTCAACGAGAACTTTGATGTGTTGAAAATTTTAGGGATTAAAATCTCCCAAGTTGCCGAACAACTCGGCCAACTCCCCAACTTTATTCAAAAGTGTTATGAGGAGGATCAAGATCTGAAAGCACTGCCATCTCATCCACGAAGAGGTGTAAAT
Organism: Nemophila menziesii; assembly: GCA_029959085.1. NCBI lineage: Eukaryota > Viridiplantae > Streptophyta > Magnoliopsida > Boraginales > Hydrophyllaceae > Nemophila > Nemophila menziesii. The sequence continues at coordinate 3,673,585 of JARWIR010000044.1, forward strand.
AAATTAAAAGATACTCTTGAGCAATTCATAAAGATTTCAACCAATAATATGAGAAAAAGTGAGCAAATATTGAGGCCACTGCATCACTGGTGCAGAACATACAACAAACTAATGAGAAACGATTTACGCAGATTACTATAATCGTTCAGTAATTACAACAAGATTCGTCTATGAAGTTGGGCCAAGAAATAAATACTAATGAGAAAGCCCTTCAAAACAGCAATATCCATGTTGGGTTTGAATTTCCAACAATCTAAGAACCAACGAAGCTTAGTTTAAATGAGGAAATTGTTGAGAAGCGAGATGAGAAAAAGGTGGAGAATGGGGTTGAGAAAGGATTCGAGCCTTTGGATAGAGAATTTTAAAAATATACTGAGAAAGAAAAGACAGTTGCACCAAAAGTGCAAGAAGAAAAAGTAAGGTGGAGTCGCCACCAACACATCCATCATTATTACCACTTCAAATGAAAGCGGACTATCCCAAATACAAGAGGTTCATAGAGGAGTTATACGAAGAAAGGATCGACACTCAGGAAACTGAGATTCCAAAAGAGATAGAACCAATCAAGTTAAACATAATCGAAGTAAGTTTCAAATGATAAGTAGAATTCGTCCTCAAAGACTACGAAAGTTAGGAGAACTTATGCAAGCATAAAGTGCAAATAAAAGAAGTTAAAAAAAATAATACACTAAAAAGAAAAGACTCTAAAATATTTTTTGGGTTTTTAAGACTCTAACAATTAACTAAATAAAAACAGGAAAATAAATAAAGAGAAAAAAGTAGTATGAGAGTTTAGCTCGAGATCTAGAAATTAGTCCCCACTATCCTTGTGTTATAACCTTTTTATTTAAGGGAGAATTTTGTGATATGCAATAGCCAGGATACTATATTCCTCCTAACCCCCTTTCGGGGCGACCTAACAATTACCAGGGGACTTGGATAAGGGGACCGTGCGCAATGATCGGTGGTTAATCTAAAACCCTAATGACTATCTAGTTAGGCAAGCCCTTCCAGATCACTACCGCACACTAGAAGTTTATGTGGTGTTTCAATAATTAGACACCCCTTCCGACTGACCATCTAACTACTATGGTAATACTATACGTAGGACTCCGCAAGAACTACAGATAATATATCAAAGCACATAAAAACAGAGTAAGCAACACTAAATTCAATTATGTAAAAGACATTCGAAATTGAAATAGATATAAAACAATTCTAGGGTTCATACCCATATGCTAATGTCAAGCTAAATAGAATTAGTTCATACTAGAGAAAGAAAGAAAATAAATTACAAAGTTGAAGGATTGGAAAGGCATGAATGGTTGTCTAACTCCTTGTAGCCTTCTCTTCTCTTGTTGTAAGCTTCCTCATGGTATTTTGATGATTAGGGACTGTCCAAGGATGATTTTTCAAAGGTAGGAATGGATATATATAGCCCCTTGGTCAAGTTATTGAGTATTCTCCAAGTTAAGGAGTCCCGATTTTACCAAAATTTGTATTCCTAACTTGTAAGAGAGGATAAACCTTAGCAGATATTGATATGGTCATATCTCCTTCGTTACTTATCGGAATTTAATATTATTTATATGTAAACGACCGAGTTTGAAAGATATACCTTCTCATCTAAAAATCTCCTTCTAATTCCAGATCGAATTTCTACAGCATATTAATTAGTGGACGTATGTGCAGTTTTGACAACTTCTTTACTTTCCAAATATATCCAAACTTATCCTCTTTTACTTTGACTAATGGATTTCCTTTACTTTTCCACTTCAGATTAGTTTCCATAGGTATAATAGCTTCCATATACCTAAGTACTACACAAAAAATACATAAATTACGCGCAAAACCTCACAAAATAGCAAAACACTTGAAACTGGACAAGAAAGTGCAAAGTATGAATAAATGGGGAAAATCTCAAAATTAATTACTAAATACCCCTAAAATGATGTCTCAAGTATATATTAATATATCGCAAATAGAGAGACATCAAGACCCCCAACGCGAAGTTGTATCGTCCCGATACAATAAAGATAAGAATAGAAGGGTAGTCAAGAAGAAGAAGAAGAAGAAGAAGAAGAAGAAGAATAGAAAATAATAAATGATCCTATAGCAAAATATCTAAAAAGTATCGTGTAGTAATTCTAATGAAATAATGCACTCATATACTTAATATACACATAATAAAAAATTCATAAATTCAAGTCCAAATTCACTTCGCAGTGTCAGAAGGAAAGGTCTTCAACTCAGTTTGTATTAACGGTTATCGGGTGATGATAGGTCCTAATATAGTATCCAATAGTCCACTCATTTATGCCCTAATTGTTCAATTATTCCTCCACCAAGTAGTTAAAAATACTAAGGTTTTTACGGTTATAACGTGTCTTAGGTAGGGGTGAGCGCGGTTCGGTTCGGCTCGGTTTTTAGCTATAACCGAAACCGAAACCGAATGATTCGGTTTTTAAAGGTGCTGGTACCGAACTGAACGGTTTTTATCGGTTTTCGGTTTTCTATATGTTCGGTTCGTTTTTTTTTCGGTTTTAGTATGTGTTTAATTCGATAGTTGTATATATTTCAAGAGCATTTACATGAGACATTTTATTTTCTAACAAATCAATCTTTGAAGTGTTTGATTTTCATATTATTGACCCATGTACGAAATTGTATTTTTAGAACTCAAATATTATATATTAATCGTAAAAAAATAATTTCAAAGTAATATTTATATTAGTTGTAAACACATAATTTCGAAGCAATGTTCATGATCGTCAGAGAAAAAAAAAACAATGTTTATGTTTTGATTTGACCCATGTAGGAAATTGAATTTTTGAAACTCAAATATTATATATTAGTCATAAACAAATAATTTCAAAGAAATATTTATAAAATTTAATGTGTATGCTTTACTTTCAACAAATATTAATTAACGAAGGTTTTTTTAAAATATATAGACTTATAATTTATGTAAATATATGTTGCACATTATAACATTTTTAGGGATGGTGCATGTCATATATGGACATTTTTCTTTCCCAAAATTACTCATTTTTTTATCCCATTGTCATAATCTCTTCAAGAATATAAATTAAATTCAAGAATGTCTTAATTTTTGTATTTTTTCAGTTCGGTTTTTTCGGTTCGGTTTAGCATAGAAAAACCGTACCGAACCGAACTTTTTCGGTTTTTTAAAAAGCTTATACCGAACCGAATAGTTTTGTCGGTTTTCGGTTTTTTCGGTTCGGTTTTTTCGGTTTTTTGGATCGGTTCGGTTTAGCGGTTTAGTTTTGCTCACCCCTAGTCTTAGGGACGGTATGGTATATTTGGATAATGAAAAGTAAGTTTTTGTCTCTCACCTCACATTCCACCAACGCACCGCCTAGAGCATGAGTTTCACTCGAAGATGTTCTCACTAAACCCAATTTTCATGCTTTGATTTGCATCCCTAATAACTCGATAAAACCTTTATGATGATTACATAACAAATTCCACTTTTATGGTTCAAATCTTTTCAATCTTTTTTTCATATATCTCTTTTCTTTTGATAGCTAGCTATGACTTTCTTTTTAATGTGAGATATCGTACTTTTATATTATATATTTATTCAATACTCTTTTTTTTCATTTAATTTTACCCCTTCAAAGGGTTACAATAATAAACTCATCATCATCAATAATATCACAATTACAATCAAATATCCAATCTCAATGATGAAACCGAACACCCCAAACTCAAGCTCTAAAACAACTTGTCTCAGGTTTTAGGATTCGAGTGCGAGTAATATGGATAAGTCATATAAAATAAGGGGTATGGCTTGTAATGTGGTTAATAAAAGGCTTTAGAAAGGCTCAGAGGGGCTAAGACGGATAATAATAATAATCAAATAAAAGGGTGAGAAATCAAAAAGGCTTCAAGTGGCTTATGAAAGAACTGCCTTATTCATTTTTCTAACTACCAGATTTCGTAACTTTTTCACTATTAGTTCATAAATAAGCTTGTTTTCAACTAATTTCAAATCTCACATTCTACACACCGATTAACTCTCCCTAAGTTCGAACTTGACACATCACATGCATTGCTTATTAACCTTCCCTATCTTTTACTTCCTGTTTTCATGCATGCATACTAAACATATGTGTAACTGATGTCTCCCAATTTGTTCTAATTATTAGCTCTTTGGAGACATCCTTTTAGGTGAATAAATGACTTATCTGATAGACTTTTAGGCTTAATTGATCATATTACACTTTCTCCCCTTGGAAATTAACTATTTGCAGAATCTGAGCTTTTGTGCGTAAATTTGACTATTTTTAATGCAAAGTTAATTGGTTCTTGAAATTCATGAAAGACCAATCCAAGGAGAATAAGTGAGAATAAAGTCTTAGTGTATTTTAGAGTGTTAGGAAATAATTTTTACTCGAGTTTCTATTTTTAGAGTGCACTTTCCTATTTCATTTTCTTGATTTATTGACTTATTCTTTTTAAGCATATGCGGTTTAATTATTTATTTAATGTGAAACTTAAAAAGATATATGGTAATACTTAGAGACCAAGTCAAGATGAAGGATTAAATGAAAGAAGATTTACATGGAAATAAGAAGATTTAGGAAAGATATATTCAAAGAAGGAAAAGATAAAGCTGCCTTGTGAATATGAAATTCCAGCCACGTTTTAAAGATTAATTCATAATTACAGATTGGCTAGGATTCTGGACGAGTGGTCTGCACCAATAGAAAGCTCTTTCCAAGACAAGCAGTTTCATATATTGGAACTTCTCAAACGGATAAGTATTGAAAAAGATATGACCAAATCAAATCAGCAGCAAAATCTTACCTTTCTTAGAATTTAGAGCTACGAATTTAAGAGTCCTTGACTTGTCTTCCACTCAAAGAAATTCGACCTAGGGTCCTCCAACACCTATAAATACACCCCTTAACCTCCTACTTTCACACACTACAGAGAATTACACAAGAGGCTTAAGGTTTTCAAGTCAGAGCACGAAGGGGAGAAGAAGCTAGAAGCTGGAGGAATTCTGTTCTTCCAACAATAGTCATTCAACCAGTTAGGTTATTTATTTCTTTCTTGTAATTGAACATGGATTCCTTTTATTTTATGTTAGTCTTTAATTTCATTATGAGCTAAATTTCTTTATACTTGAGAATCGCATTAAAGGGATGAACCTTAATTAATGAATCTATGTTTTGAATTTCGGATTGTTTAGATTTAAATTGGATTGAGTTTTATATATTGGATATTACTTTGTTTTCATTACTAATTCTTTTGGGCGCAACTAGAATTAGCTGTTAGTATTTGGGCTATTCACTTTAGTGGCGAAGTGATCATCCAATAGGGGGGTTTGAATACAGATCTAGGTAATACCCGTGTAATGTCCGTTATTGACCGACAGGCTTAACTAGTTACATAGCCAAAGAGGTAAAATCATATCATCCGAAGAGACATATTCGACCATACAGGTGTTTATGATACTTTAGGATAGCTTCTAGGTCCACCCGACAGGGGGCTAGGAGATATTAGAGTCCCGACTAATATTATAATTCCAATTCTACCCTTAAACGTAGCATAGATTATATTGATTAAGTGGATTCCTTTGCGAGACTCAAGTATCTCTCTTATCTGAAGTTAGTCGTTTATTTTCTTTATTTCCTTTCTTTTAATTTAATTTTAGTCTTTACTTTATTTGCAATTTTAATTTACAAAAAACCAAACAAAAATTCTATCTTTTATTTTTCTGTTTAGCAATTATTCTTACTACTTGATTAATATTTGGGTTGAACCTAATCCGTCCCTGAGAACGAACTTGATTATCATATATTACTTGGGACAACCGTACACTTGCGGTTAAGTGGTTCCTTTATTTTGCACTTAATTTAGGACCCACCAGTAACACCGTTCAAAAACATACTACTTACTATCATTGACTTAATTAAAGCATGCTCAATAGGTACATTCATCATATTCTATGTTAATTCTAACCCTAAAAAATGTTGAATTTTATGCAAAAACAAAAAGGAATATGAGGACAACGAATCTCCACCCCCAACTCAAAAGTGAATCATGTCCCCACGACTCGAAAAAGACTCAATAAATCAATAAAATTTAAACTAAACTAAACTAATGCATATAAGCAATTAAGGATAAGGATTAGAAGGTGGTACCTTGCCATAAAGCATCTTTTGCCATTCCTCTTCTGAAGGAGAATCATTATCTATATCCACTTTTTCTGTAATCTTGTTCATCACGTAGTCTACCCTCAAATTTCCATCCAGCAGGAGTTATAATCGTACTTTAATCTATCGACTTTATCCATCAATGTTACTACCCATACTAGAGGTGTAAATATACCTTCTGATTTGTCGTTAATATTTTAAGATGAATAATGTCTTTGCTATAAGCTTGACTGGTACCCTCTTTATATTATTAGTTCTTCGTAGTGGTTATGATGTTACCTCGAGCTTTGGCTTCTTTGCAATTGGCTGATCATGATCAATGGGCTTCTCTTTTGTTGCTCCAGGTAAATTCCCTTTCTTCCCTAAGATGTAATACTTCTGTCATATTTTTTTAACCCACAACTCAAGATGAATCAAGTATGGAATAAAGTTCTGAAAGATTGGTATGGTTTGAGGTTGTTGCTTGGATGAAGGATTATCAATAGTCGAAGAAAGAATAATTGACTTGTGTTGGAAGAATTCTTGAAAACTTGATGATCTTTGGTGTTTTGTGGTGTTGTGTAATGGATTTGATGAAGAATATGTTTTTATGGAAGATGGAGGAAAGATTTGATGATGTTGTTGTGTTTGTTTGAAAGTTTTATCCAGCTTCAAGGTGTATTTATTGGGTTTGGGTCTGAAATTTTGTGTTGGAAAGGTTGGAAAAAGTTAGATTTAGAACTTGTAAGGTAAAAATCCTAAACGGGATCAAATTCTCTCTTCAAACCACCTCCCTACGGTGTACCGCGGATGTCCTGCGCTGTATCGCAGGTAACGCCATGCACCCGTGGCACGATTCTTCACAATTGACGAAACGGTAGTGCATATGTGTATCCTCGGCGTTGACCCTAATTTGTTGACCGTGGTAACAGTTTTCTTGCTAACGCGGTGTACCGCGGTCACTATGCGGTGTATCGCATGACTGCTCCCTTTTGAACCGTGTCACGGTCTGGCGCAAGTGACGAAACAGTTTTCTTTTATAACTCTTGTAATTGGACAACAATTCGTGAACCGTTGTGACGGTTTTTCCTCTTGTGGTGTACAGTGGTACCCATGCGGTGTTCCGCATTAACACTCTAGATGACACCGTGGCACGTGTGTGGACACGGTTTTTGCCCCATAGTCTCGCATGTGTACCTAAATTCACCTAACATTGTTACAGTTTCTTGGGGTACGGTGCACCACGGCTGGGGAAACTCATTTCCTACACACTAACACACTACCTTTCTCTCCTATTAGCTTGTAAACACAATAAAAATATATACTAACTTAATTATACACTACAAACCATAAAATTAACTAAAAACAATTTAAACAAGGGATGTCTCCCAAGAGCACTTTTATTTAACGTCTTTCTAAGTTAGACGTGTTGCCTCGGGTTAAGCGTGTTCTTGGAGATGTATCGTCTCCTCTCTTCCGAAGTCCTCATTATCATGGTATAATTTTAAGAGAAGACCATTCACCATGAAGGTCCTTCGCTCTGTTGGATGTTCAATTTCTATTGCACCATGAGGTGTGACTTTCGTAACAACGTATGGTCCTCCCCAACGGGATTTAAGCTTACCTGGGTAGCTCGAGAATCTTGAATTGTATAAGAGAAATTTATGTCCTCTCTCAAACCTCTTTGGATGAATCTTATTATCATGCCATATTTTTGTTTTATCCTTGTAGAGGCGTGAATTATCATAGGCATGAAAGCATAACTCATCTAACTCATTCAACTGCATCATCCTTCGCTTACACGCTAACTCTACGTTTAGATTTAGATCTTTAATAGCCCAAAAAGCACGTGATTAAATCTCAATACGAAGATGACAAGCTTTTCCGTAGAACATGCGATATAAAGATGCCCCAACTGGTGTCTTGAATGTTGTTCAGTAAGCCGGAGAGAATCATCTTGTTTTAATGACTAGTCCTTCCTCGTTTCGTTCATGGTCTTCTCTAGGATAGATTAATCTCTCAGTTAGAGACCTCGGCTTGACCGTTAGTTTAGGGATGATAACATGTTGAAGTGCGGTGTCTCACCCCCAACTTACAAAGGGCAGCTCTTAACTAAAAATTTATAAAATGGGTACCTCTATCGCTAATGAGAACACGTGGCATACCATGTCTTGAAAAGATATTTGATTTAAGGAACGAATTGGTTGTTTTGGCATCTTTCTTTGGTGTTGCCACTGCTTCTACCCACTTGATACATATTCTACTGCTATCGAAATATAAAGATTACCATGGGAAGAAGTGAAAGGTCCCATGAAATCTATATCTTATACATCAAAGATTTCTACTTCTAAAACATTGATGAGTGACATAACGTCTCTCTTCGATATGTTTCCAGTGAATTGGAATCTTTGACAAGTCTGGACGAATTGATGACAATCTTTGTGTAGGTTGGGCTAATAGAATCCTGATTGAAGAATTTTCGCTACGGTTATATCGCCCTTGAAGTGGCCACCATATGGTGAACCATGGTAGCTTCCAATGATTTTCCTTGTTTCGCCCTCAAGGACGCATCTTCTAATAACTTGGCCACTGCAAACTTTGAAGAGGTATGGCTCATCCCAAAAGAATTTTCATGATCTATGGCATAACCTCTTTTGCTGTTGTGGATTGAAGTTCGTAGGGAATACACCACTTACTATGAGGTTAACTATATCTGCATACCAAGGAACAACCCCTTTTAATAGTAAAAAGTTGTTCATTAGGAAAAACCTCTTTGACCAGTTCTGGTCCTGTGTTGACATCAGATCCTTCGCGCCTTGATAAATGATCAGCTATTTGGTTCTCGCATCCTTTTCGGTCTCGAATATCTATGTCAAATTCTTGTAGCAATAATACCCATCTAATAAGACGCAGCTTGGCGTCCTTTTTATACATAAGATACTTTATTGTTGAATGATCCGTGTATACGATAGTTTTCATCATAAACAAGTAGGAACGAAACTTATCAAAAGCATATGCTACAGCTAATAACTCTTTCTCTGTCACTGTATAGTTCAATTGGAAAGCTGTAAAGGTCTTACTTGCATAATAAAACGTGTGAAAGATCTTCTCTTTTCTTTTCCCTAACACAACACGCATGGCGTTATCACTTGTATCGCACCTAATTTCGAATGGAGCGTTCCAATCTGGAGGTATGATAATTGGTGTGGAGATGAGTTTCTCTTTAATCGTCAAGAATGCTTCGAGACATGTGTCATTAAAAATTTAAGGGAGTATCCTTCTCAAGTAAAGCACAATGGAGATTTTGGAAAAATCTATGATAAATCTTCTATAAAATCTTGCGTGACCCAAGAAGTTCTTACACCTTTAACATAAACAGGAGGTGGTAAGGTTTTTATAACTTCAATTTCAGCACGATCAACCTCCATTCATGCACTTGAAACTTTATGTCCCAACACAATTCCTATTCGAACCATGAAGTGGCATTTTTTCCAATTATGAACTAGACCTGTTTCTTTACATCGCAGAAGTACCTTTTAAAGATTATTGAGGCACTCATCAAGACTATCTTCAAATAACAAAAAAAATTCATAAAAACTTCTAAGAACTTATCAATCATGTCTTAAAATATAGCCAACATACACCTCTTGAATGTGGCAGGTGCATTGCATAACCCAAACGGCATCCTTCTAAAGCAAATGTTCCAAACAGACAAGTGAAAGTTGTTTTGTGTTGATCAGCAGGATTTACACAAATCTGATTATACCTGAATATCCGTCAAGGAACCAGTTTTACTCCCTCCCTGCAAGCTTGTCTAACATTTGATCAATGAACGGTAGGGTGAAGTGATCTTTCTGCGTGGCTTTGTTGAGCTTGTGGTAATCCATGCAGACTCTCCACCCACAACTGTTCTTGATGGAATGGCTTCGTTTTTGTCATTAAGTATGGGAGTGATACCTCCTTTCTTTGGAACACATTGCACTGGACTAACCCATTCACTACTTGAAATTAGGAAGATAATACCCGCATCTAATAACTTGATCACCTCTTTTCTTACCACTTCCTTCATTGCTGACATAAGTCTCCTCTGCTCCTTTATAGAACGCCCTCCTTCCTCTTCAAGAATAATTTTGTGTTGGAAAATGGTAGGACTAATCCCCTTTACTTCGTCTATAGTCCACCCAATTGCCTCTTTGTTGGCTCGAAGCACACGTAGTAACTTATCTTTTTGAGGACCTGAAAGGTTAGCAGAAGTAATAACAGACAAGGTGTTGTTAATACCTAAATACGTGTAACGCAAATGAGCAGGAAGCGGTTTTTCATAAAGAACAGGAGGGCATATTATAGATGGTTTATTTATTGGTTCAATATCTCCTGCCTCTCGGAGTTGTTCACAAATTCTTGCTTTTGGTCTATTGTCATCTGAATCAAGAGAAGCAACATCTTCGGCTAAATCGTCATATATATCTAGTGATTCAAGTGCTAAAGCTGCTGTTCAGGTGTCATCGAAGCTTGATTCAATGAAAACTTCTTGCGTAATTTTGCTCACGACATCTATTTTAAAGCATTTATATTTCGTATATGGATATTTCACAGACTTAAACACATTGAATCGTGCTTGTTCGTCTTGGACTCTCATGATCAATTCACCATTCTCAACATCTATTAGTGTACGCCCCTTGGCTAAGAATGGTCTACCCAAGATGATGGGGACATTCTTATCCATGTAGTACTCAAGAATAATAAAATCACAAGGAAATATAAAACTACCAGCTTTAACTAAAACATCTTCAGCTTGCCTACTGGTTGGGAGAGCGAGCGATATGCCATTTGTAATACCACCAAATTAGGTACCACCTCTCCTATGTTGAGCTTCTCAAATAGGGACTTTGGAATGGGATTGATACTAGCGCCTAAATCACATAAAGCTTTCCCGGTCCATCTTTCGCCAATAGCAATGAGGATTGTGAAACTTCTGGTATCTTGTAGCTTCAGTGCAAACTTGCTTTGACATATAGCACTACACTCCTCATGTAAACCTATCAATTCCCCAGATTCTAAGCTTCATTGTTTAGAAATAATGTCCTTCATCAATTTCAGATATTTTGGAATTCTCTTGAGAGCTTCTACAAACGGTGTGTTGATATTTAATTTTCTCACCATGTCAAGGTCCTTCTTGAATTCTTTTTCATTGTTCTTTTTTTGACACGTGATGGAAATGGTGGTGGAGGACGTGTGCTGTCTACCACTGAGATTTTCCTTTTTTCGTGTGTCTTCTTTATGGGGACACTCTTTGGTGCAATTACCTCTTTAATCTTATCTTCAACTATGTCTTCAACCACCTCTTAAGGAATAGGGTTTGGTTCTTCTAGTTGTTCTGTTCTTACACTCTAGGTGGAGGTGACTGCTTTCCACTTCTTAACTCAACTGCATGACAAGCATCATTTTAAGGGTTTATAGTATCGCTTGGAAGTTGCCTTTTTGGTCTGATTTGTATGGAACTAGCGATTTGTGATAATGTATTCTCGAGTTCTTTAATAACCCTCTCTTTTTCTTTAAATTTTTGTTAGTTTTTCTTCATGTTTTCCTTTAGAGTATCCATGAATTTTTCTAGACTTTGGTCCAAGCTGTTACCTGAAGGTTGCTATGAAGGTTGATCATATGTAGCTTGCTGCGCTGCATACGAATTATAATGTGGATCTTGATAATAATATTTATAAGTTAGCATTTGTTGATAGATTTGTTGTGGTTAAGCTTGATAATAACTTTGAGGTTGATTTGGATAATAGCTACCTTGATTTTCAACCCAAATCTGATTTTGTGGAGAATAATAATTGACGTGACTTCCTGACGGATGATAATTACCATTCGAAAAATGGACTTTTTGATGAGATACGAAGGAAAGCGAAGCTGGATTATTACTGCAATTCTCCGACAAATGATTTCTTTCTCCATAACCAGGACATGGAGGTATTGTGCGTATTTGATTTACCTGAGCTAAGAAACTACTCTCTAAACGTGATTGTTCTTGTAATTCTTTGAGCTTTTGGCTTAATTCTTCGATCCTTAGATACGAGCTTCTAAGTTATCTTCTTTTTCTGTTTCTGTTTCTAACAACCAACTTCTTTCAGTCTCAATAACTCTTTTCATTATGATACGAGCATTCTTTGGGTCTAATAACACAAAACTTTCATCTCTAAAATTATTTACATTTGCCTTGGAGAAGCTGTAGTCCTCCATAAAACATGATTAATTGATATTCGGGCGAGGAGACGTGGAATGGACACCTCGCTTTCTTTTCGTTAAAACGTAACCATGCTTCACCAAAACTTTCCTCTTCATCTTTCATAAATGTTTCTATCTTTAACACATATTTTAAGCGTCTACTAATCGAATATAATCGATTTAGGAATTTTGCTTGGAGTTTATCCCAATCTGGAATTGACTCAGGGTGTTCGTAGTCATAATAATCGCTTGCACTTCCGGTTAATTTTTTTTGGAACATAACGTAGTACATCTATTCCTATGTGACACCTTTAACGATGTAGGCATCACATATTTTCATGAATTTCTGAATATAATGAACAAGATCTTGATGTGCAGCACCACTAAATCGGCCATAACTTGAAAACTATTCAATCATGCCTGGGTCAGGCCTGAATTTAGCGGCTTGGATTTCTGGAGTCCGGTTTCTCTAGGTTTCACTCTGAATGAGATGGGAATATCTAGATTTCTCGGACTTGCCATATGAATAACCTGAAATAAACAAAACTAAAAACAAAAAGCGTAAAACAGAACTAACTAAACTAAAAGCACTAAATAAATGCACAAGGAATAATGTAGTCCCCAGCAGCGACACCAAACACTTGGTGGCAGTTTGGGTGTAATAAAATAATGATAAATAAAGATGAAACTATCACCCAAACCAGGCACATTGCTCACTGTAAGTATCACAGATCGTACGCAAAGTTTTAATGATAATTATAATTAGTCCTCAGAGACTACGAATGTTAGGAGAACTTATGCAAGTATAAATGGCAAATAAAAGAAGTTAGAAGAATAATATGAAGAGAAAAGACTCTGAAATATTTGTTGTGTTCTTAAGACTCTAACAATAAACTAAATAAAGTAAAAACATGAAAATAAATAAAGAGAAAGAAGTAGTAAGAGAGTTTAGCTTGAGACCTAGCAAATATTCCCCATTAGCCTTGTGTTATAACCTTTTTATGTAAGGGAGAATTGTGTGATATGCAATAGTTAGGATTCTATATTCCTCCTAACCCCCTTCCGATGGAATTAGGGGGCGAACCAACAATTACCAGGTGACTTGGGTAAGGGGACCTGCGCAATGATCGGTTGTAAATCTCAAACCCTAATGACTATCTAGTTAGGCAAGCCCTTCCGAATCACTACCGCACACTAGATTTTTATGTGGTGTTTCAATAATTAGACACCCCTTCCAAGTGACCATCTAACTACTATGGCAATCCTATACGTAGGCCTTCGCAAGAACTACAGACAATATATCAAAACACATAAAAATAGAGATAACAACACTAATTTCAGTTAAATGTAAAAGACATCCCAAATTAAGATAGATATAAAAAAGTATAGGTTTCATACCTATATTCTAATCTCAAGCTAAATATAATTAGTTCATACTAGAGATAGAAAGAAGATAAATTACAAAGTTGAAGGGTTGGCAAGGCATGATTGGTTGTCCAACTCCTTCTAGTCTTCTCTTCTCTTGATGTAAGCTTGCTCTTGGTCTTTTGATGATTAGGGACTGACCACGGATTATTTCTCTAAGATATATATAGGACCTTGGTCAAATTATTTAGTATTCCCCAAGTTAAGGAGTCTTGATCTTACCGAAATCCGAATTCCTAACTTGTAGAAGAAGATACCCTTAGCAGATATTGATTTGGTCATATCTCCTTTCTTACTTATCGGAATTTAATTTTCTTTATATGGAAACGAACGTGTTTGAAAGATCTGTCTACTCATATAAAAATCTCCTCCTAATTCCAAACCTAATTTCTATAGCAAATTAATTAGTGGACGTATTTGCAGTTTTGGCAGCTTCTTTACTTTCCAAATACATCCAACTTATCTTTTTTTACTTTGACTAAGGGATTTCATTTACTTTTCCACTTCAAATCAATTTCCATAGGTTTAATAGCTTCCATATACCTAAGTGCTACACAAACAACATACAAATTACGTGCCAAAGCTCACAAAATAGCAAAACACCTAAAACTGGACATGAAAGTGTAAAGTATGAATAAATGGAGAAAAAACACGAAATTAATTACCAAATACCCGTAAATGATGTCTCAAGTATATATTAATATATCACAAATATAGAGACATCATAAGTGTAAGTGATTGGTATGATGACTAACACCCGAAATCAATCCCAAGCTAGGATAAGCTCCAAGGAAAATTCCTAGATCGATTCTATTCGGTAAGTAGGTAATTAAAAGATATGTTGGAGATTTATAACTTCATGCAAGAAGAGTGAGAAAGTGTTGGTGTAGAATGGTTGAAGTTTAAGGAGAATAAAGCGAGGTGTCCCTTCCAGGTATCCTCTCTGGAATATTAATTAACCATGTTTTATAGGGGACTCAACATCGAGTATAAAGCAACAATAGATACATGGTGGTCCTTTGTGTCTTCTAAAATAAATGCAATAAGAAAAGAGAACCACAACCGCAAGTGTACAGTTGTCCCAAGTAATAAAAGTGATAAACAGATTCGTTCAGGGACGGATTGGTTGACTCTAATGCTTATCAGATAGTGATTAATTGCACGGAAAACAAGTAAATGATTTTAAGATTTGTTGTTTGTTTTCTAACAACTAAGATAAATAATGAAAAGACTAAATTAATGCAAATATAAAGCAAGACGCAAGTAAAAATAACTGGACGCAAGATATAAGAGGTAGTACTCGAGCAACGCTAGGGTTTCACCTAAATCTAATCATTCCATGTATTGTTTAAGGGACGAATTCGGTAATTAATATTGGTCGGGATTCAAGTATCTCCTTACCCCCGCCAGGGTGAACTAAGGAGCTCTTCTCAGGTGCTACAAACCCCGTCAAGGTGAATATAGTCCACCTTCGAATGATTAATGTCTATCTACCCAATTGGCCATAGGATTAATTAAGCCTGTCAAGGTCAATTAATTTCTATCCTACATTCATTAATTAGTTCTGTACCTAGACCCCGTCAAGGTGATCCAATTGCCACTAATTGGAATAGCCTAAGTACTAAGGCTTAACATTGATTCATGACTTCAATAATAGTCAATAGGTGTAAATTAAAGAAAAATATTAAATACCCAATTCGATTTCAATTAAAATAATCCCAAATTCAAAGACATAGAATTGAAAAGATTGAGGTTCAACCCATTACGCGTTCTCAAGTACCAAATGAAATTAACTCATAATCGTAAAACTAAGCAAATAAATTGAAAGAAATTCATAATTGTTTTACAGAAATAGAAATAAGAAACCTAATTAGGAAGTTGATTCGGCTGCGAAGTGGAGATATAGTCAGTCTCCAGCTCTTGGCTTCTTCTTTTCCTTGCTTCTGCTTCTTCTCCGGACACTCTCTTCTGAATTGAAGAATAAAATGAGAGGTGCTGAATAATGAGGTCTAAAGGCATATTTATAGTGCTATATTCGGATTAGGGCTTTTACTTAGGTATAAGTGAATATTAGAAAAGCCCAAATCCACTAATTAAGCCTAAATCCCGTAACTGCTACACCACCTCCACTAAAACAGCTCTAACCGGCTCGTTTCGACTCGGATTGACCTCATTCCAGTTGCTAAAGTTCCGTAACTCAATGGGGCACGTTTTATCTTCACAAGTCAGAGGCTAAATCTACTCTTAGATGGCTTGGAATCAGCAATCTTGGACAACTTTCCAGATTTGCAGCTTAAAATAATCAATTCTTTCGGGATATTTCTTCTTGCTTTGACTTCATTACACGATCTTTGACTTTATTCTTGGCTTCCTCTCGTAGCTAGTATTCAAAAACTACAACTTTTAACTCAAAACAAACCATATTACGCGCAAAAGTTTATTAAATAAAAAATACTAGAATTAAAAGAGGAAAATCGATTTATTGCATTTTAAGACCAAATGTCTATCTAAATAGTCAAATAAACACAAAAAATGATGTCTCCGAAGGGCATAAAATTAGAACTTTTAGGGAGACATCAAGACCCCCAACTCAAACCTTTGTCGTTCCGACAAAGCAAAACTAAAAACAAGGGGAATGAAGTAGATGCAAGAGAAAATAGAAGCTAGCAAATACACCCTAAAGCAATTCTTAAAATAAATCTCAAATAGAAAACATTAAGAACTAACATACACATACACTAATCATGCAACATCAAACACAAATAACTTCAATCATAAAATTAACTTTGCAATGCTAGAAGGTTACACTTGTACTTATCTCATTATGATGGCTATAGTTTGTTCCTCGATCCTTACTCGCTTTGAACGCTCCAATTAGTATACAACATATTAACTTACCATGCACCTAGGAATCACTAGGACTTTACGGTTTTAGGCTTAGGGACGGTAGGGTATGTATATTTGGTAAATTTGAAGTGAGCTTTTGGCTCTCTCCTCACTTACCATCAACAACTGTCCACGGTCTTGAGTTTACACTCATATAATGTTCTCACTCAACCCATTTGACGCGCTAATGTTGCGTCCCCATGTCAACCCAATTAATCTAAGATGATTTTTCAAAATATTTCACTTTGCCGGTTATTTTATTCCTTCTTTCTTTTTAATTTCTTTTTCATTTCTTTTCTCTTCCTTTTTGTAAAATATACCCATGACCCTCATTTTGATAAGAAGGGTCATGTCTCTTATAGTTTTCTTTTTCTTTTTCTTTTTCTCTCTTTTTTTATCAAATCCCAGCAAAGGGTTACAAAGAATAGTATCATCTACATTTTTGTGCCTCAATACAAACACATATAATCCCTTTCCAATGTAATCTCCCAAATATGGACCCTCCACCCAAAACTCAAGCTCGAGACAGGTCTCAGGATCGTGATTCAAGTGCGGGTCATTTGGTCATGTCTAATAATCTAAAGGATAATGGTCTTATATCGTGGCTACAAAAGAAAAGGGTTAAGGCTCAAAATTGGGCTAAGACGGATAAAATTATTATAAGGGATAGCAAGCTAAAAGGTTTCAAATGGCTAACAAAGAACTGCCCCTATCATTTTCCTAGTTGCATGGTTCGTCTCTAGTTCATATCTAAGTGGGTTCTCTACTAATTTAGATCTCACGTTCTACAAACCAAACATTTTCCTTCAGTACAAGCTTATTTCTTTTGCATTGTTCATTAATTTTTCCTATTCATTATCTATGTTTGCATGCAATTAAAGTGCGTTTTATGTTATTCCCTAAAGTCCAATATTTACTATCATAGATACATCAAAAGTATGCTTAAAAGGGACATTTAAAATCTTCTACAGTCAAACGCAACTCTTAATTAATTTATTGAAAGCAATTAAAAACAAATTAAACATAACAACTGGGATGAGGCAACGAACCCCACCCCAAACTCAAAAATGAGTCGCGTCCCCACGACTCGAAAAGACTCAACGCTATTAAACTAATTTACACTAAATGAGAAGGGATAGAAGACGTATCTTAACCAGCGCGAGGCTGGTTATCAGTGTTGCGTCCAGGTTGAGGTTTTGAATTCTTCTTCATCAATGGTTGTGTTTAAAGTATTCTTCATCACCTCGAACTTTTCGTCAAAATTTCCCACGTTTTCATCTATTCCTCGCTCTCTAAGAATCATATCTGATGTCTCCTCATTTTTTATAATAAAATATACTTCAGAGACATCATTTTAGGCTTATTTATTAGTTTATAGGTCGATCTTAGCTTAATTTAGTGCACTTTCCTATTTTGAGTCTTTATTTAGTGAATTATTATTTTTAGAGCATATTGGGTTTAATTGTTTATTTAGTGTGAAGCTTTAAAGATAATTATGAAGATTAATTAGAGTCCAAGTCAAAGACTACAAGATATGGAAAGAGATATGCATGGAAATTGGAGATAGAAGGAAACTGAGTTCAATTAGGAAAAGGAAAAGCTGCCTAAATCTGAATTCTGCAGTACACGCCTAAAGAAGTGGTTATTTACATAAGAAATAGGCCAATTTTGGTAATTTCCTTTCGTAGGGACAAAGATAATTCTGTTATGATTCTTTTGGTATATTATGGAGCTCAAACCGACCAATAACGAAGAAGATATGCTCAAAACTGTCCAGCAGTGTTTATCTTTATTTCCTTACGAATTTGAGTTGGGCTTGGAGATCATTACTTAGAGTTATCTCCAAGAAACGAATTAGGTCAACCTATACACTATAAATACAGCCTCTTAACACTCTAGAATCATCCTTGGCCAGACCTTAAGGCCAAGAGGAAGCTGCAACACAAGAGAAGAAGTCTGGAAGGAGCAGAACATCAATCATGTCTCCCTCAACCTCTTATTTTGTAATTCTTTTCTCTTCTTGTCTTAGTATGAATTAATTCTTTTTAGTTTGAGTTTTAGCATATATGTATGAACCCTAGTTTTGAGTTGACATCTATCTAATTTGGGAACTCAATGTTTTAAATTGAATTATAGTTTTTAGTCTCTGTTTATGTGTTTGGATTTATATTCTGTGTTCTTGTGGATGCGCGCCCATATAGAATTACCATCTAGTAATTAGGTCACCATTGACAACGGTTTTTAATTGCATGTTTAGCACATAACGTCTAGTATTAGGTCTGATCTGACAACCCAACCTAGCTAGATAATCATTATGGTTTAGTTCTTGTGACTATTTACCAATTACTGGAAAAGTTTGCTTAGGAAGCCTTATTGACACAGGTAAATCCTATTTGAAACTACCGATAGCGAATTGGGACCGATTAGGGAAATACTACATAATTCCCCCTTACATGTTTAGAACGGCAAAACTAGTGGGGATTGCATGCTAATTACTCAAGCTAAACTTTCATACTATCTTCTTTTCTTTTCTTTTATTTATTTTTTGTCTTTAGTTTATTAGTTTAGTTTTATTATTTAAAAAAACCAAATAAATATTTGTCTATCTCTTCTTCCTACAAACGTATTATCTTTTTTATCTGTAATATCTGCACTTGAATAATTTGCATAAGTCCTTCTTAACCTTCGTAGTCCCTGAGGAACGAATCTTACTTATTCATTAAAACTTGCATACGATCTGTATACTTGCAGAACCGTGTTAGCTTAGGGTTTTTATTTGCACTTATTTTATACATCTTTTTATCACACCTTAGGCCATACCAATATCCTCTATTAAAATCTTCCCTCAATACACAATTCTCTTTCTTCATCATGTTCTTCGTACCTATTCCAACCTTCATGGTCATCTATGATGACCCCAAACTCAATTTTTCACCTACTTAAAGATTACTTGCAAAATAGATAATAGTAACAGGCTCAAACAATTCACAATTCCTCCGATAAATAACTAAAACAAATCTTAATTCCCAACTGGTAATAGAAAGAAAAGAAGAATTCTAGCTATTTTACCGGATTGGCCATGGAATTTATGATGATTTGATACCTTGCACTTGCAATCTCCAACCTTCAAAGTACAAAAGTTATTGATGAAATTTGTGTCTCTTGATATTGTTGAAAGTGGCGCAGTAGTGGGATTGGTGATTTATATGAGATGGGTATTTAATATCTATGGTGTTGGAGAGGTTTAAAGGATATAATTTAAGCTTTGGTGAAGAAATTTTTGGGTTAAAACTTGAATTTCTTGGTGTTTTTGGAAAGATTTGTGATTGATTATGTGTTGGGATGATGTTTAGATATAAGGATTGGTGATATGTTGGTGTTTTGACGATGGAATTTGAGTGTTTTTGGAGCTTTGGTTCGTCATCAATGGTGTTTCATGTGTTGGAGGCCAAAGGCGAGGGAAAAATAGGGTTTTCTTAAGCTTTAGGTAAATTTTCGCCGACGAAAACCGGGTTCCCGCATTTTCTAAACCGGGTACCCGGTTTTTTTTTTTCCCGGACGAAATGACCTTTCTTCTATGGCTACGCAATGGTCAGAGAGTTGGCTTTTGAAACCGGGTTCCCGGTTTCTCCTGTATTGTAACCCAAATTTTTCATTCTTTTTAGTTCTAACTACCCAAAACTCATGACCTTCACTCCTGTAATCATCAAAAACACCAACCTTCCTCATTTCTTACAAATAAACACTAAATCAATAACCATTACTCTAATTTACACTAAGAATTTAAAAGACATGAAAGCAATTTAAAACATGGGTTGTCTCCCAAGAAGCAGTTTTGTTTATTACGTCTTTATGTTCGACGCGTTACCTTCCATGAAGATGGTATTGAGGCCCTTGCGGTGTTCCTCCGCTTAAACTCGCCTCTTCCTTGATGTAAAAGCTTAAGAACCTTCCTCCTTCGAATATTATTTAATCGATCTCTAAAAGGAGGTGGGTAAGTACTTCGTTTCGCCTTCTTACAATCACAACGAAACTCATTTTCCACCACATTAGAGTAGATAACCGTTCTCAACGGTATAAGCTTATTTTTATTCCTCGTTTCAATCTCGTATTCATCTTTAAAATGTGGTGGGTAGGTGCCCCTCCTTGCCGCTTTGCTCTCGCGGTGTAGCACCTTGCTTGTATAGCACATGTTGATCATTTGTGTTAGTGGAGGTGATTCTTTAGCTCTATTTTCATCCAAGATTCGTAATTGGTATGGGTGAACTTGTTGTGGAGGAGATTCAACTTCTATTTTATTGTGAACCTTTTTTTTCTTCAATTGACCCCTCAACCATTTCATATTCATCCTTGCTTTCAACCCAATCTTCCACTATTACCTCATAATATTCTTTCTTTGGATTTTCTATAACCTCGATCACCACCTCTTCTTGTTTGTGTTCTATATCTTTATCATGTGTATACACCTTAGGAATAGCAATCTTTGTGTCAATTTCTAGGATTTCCGTTGCTACTCCTTCTTCCACCATGCTAACACGGTCTTCAACCATATGGTGGTCTCTATTTATACTTAGCACGATAGTCTTATCACTATCAATAATATCTTCTTTCAACACCTCCTCCTCAACTACTTCTTCCTATTGATCTCTTCCATCCCTTGGGGCAGTTGAATCTTCATAAGACTTGCTACTATTGGAAAAATACTGAGAATTATATCTGGACTCCATTTCGTCTAGCCTCTTTTGTATGGATGAAAGGGTAGCTTTAAATTCCTCTTCTCTTGCCTTACGCTCTGGCTCTCTTGCCTTGACTTCCTCGCATAGGTGACTGAATCTCTCTAGTAGTGTCTCTTGCTGATAGTGTTGAGGTGAATAGTGTTGAATGTTTTCAATCCATTGATTGTTCCATTCATGCTCTTGTTGATAGTGATATGATGGTTGTTGTTGATTGTTCCCGATCCATCCTTGTTCTTGCGGGTATTGATAAGGTTTTTGGTAAGAATTAATACCCCATTGGTGTTGTCCCGAAGAGTCTTCCCAATAGTCAAATGGACCGGGATTTGGGTAATGTCCTCTATACATCTTTAAATAAATCTCTTGATCATTACCTGAATAAAGCACCTGTAAAAACAAAACAAACACAAGCGTAAAACTGAAAATAAAAATGCAATTAAACACTAAAGGATAAACACCGAGGTCACACGTTACCGTCCCCAGCAGCGGCGCCAAAAACTTGGTGGTCCTTTGTGTGTTCTAAAATAAACGCAATAAGAAAAGATAACCACAACTGCAAGTGTACGGTTGTCCCAAGTAATAATAGTGACAAACAGATTCGTTCAGGGACGGATTGGTTGACTCAAATGCTTATCAGATAGTGATTAATTGCACGGAAAGCAAGTAAATGATTTTAATATTTGTTGTTTGTTTTTCTAACAGCTAAGACAAATAATGAAAAGACTAAATTAATGCAAATATAAAGCAAGACACAAGTAAAAATAACTGGACGCAAGATATGAGAGGTAGTACTCGAGCAACGCTAGGGTTTCACCTAAATCTAATCATTCCATGTATTGTTTAAGGGACGAATTCGGTAATTAATATTGGTCGGGATTCAATTATCTCCTTACCCCCGTCAGGGTGGACTAAGGAGCTTTTCTCAGGTGCTACGAACCCCGTCAGGGTGAATATAGTCCACCTTCGAATGATTAAAGTCTATCTACCCAATTGGCCGTAGGATTAGTTAAGCCTGTCAAGGTCAATTAATTTCTATCCTACATTCATTAATTAGTTCTGTACCTAGACCCCCCGTCAAGGTGATCCATTTGCCACTAATTGGAATAGCCTAAGTAGTAAGGCCTAATATTGATTCATGACTTCAATAATAGTCAATATGTGTAAATTAAAGAAAAATAGTAAATGCCCAATTCGATGTCAATTAAAATAATCCCAAATTCAAAGACATAGAATGAAAAAGATTGGGGTTCAACCCATTGCGTGTTCTCAAGTACCAAATGAAATTAACTCATAATCGTAAAACTAAGCAAATAAATTGAAAGGAATTCATAATTGTTTTACAGAAATAGAAATAAGAAACCTATTAGGAAGTTGATTCGGCTGCGAAGTGGAGATATAGACAGTCTCCAACTCTTGGCTTCTTCTTTTACTTGCTTCTGCTTCTTCTCCGGACACTCTCTTCTAAGGATGATTTGAATTGAAGAATAAAATGAGAGGTGCTGAATAATGAGGTCTAAAGGCATATTTATAGTGCTATATTCGGATTAGGGCTTTTACTTAGGTTTAAGTGAATATTAGAAAAGCCCAAGTCCACTAATTAAGCCTAAATCCCGTAACTGCTACACCACCTCCACTAAAACAGCTCTAACCGGCTCGTTTCGACTCAGATTGACCTCATTCCAGTTGCTAAAGTTCCGTAACTCAATGGGGCACGTTTTCTCTTCACAAGTCAGAGGCTAAATCTACTCTTAGATGGCTTGGAATCAGCAATCTTGGACAACTTTCCAGATTTGCAGCTTAAAATAATCAATTCTTTCGGGATATTTCTTCTTGCTTTGACTTCATTATTCGATCTTTGACTTTATTCTTGGCTTCCTCTCCTAGCTAGTATTCAAAACCTACAACTTTTAACTCAAAACAAACCACATTACGCGCAAGTTTATTATATAAAAAATACTAGAATTAAAAGAGGAAATCGATTTATTGCATTTTAAGACCAAAAGTCTATCTAAATAGTCAAATAAACACCAAAAATGATGTCTCCCAAGGGCATAAAATTATAAAATTTTGGGAGACATCAATACCTCGGGAAGGGAAGCTTTGTATTAATGAAACCCGAGAAAGCAAAGATGACCATGGAGAAAGTTGTTGAAACTGAAAGAAGTTGGCCATCACCAGAAGACATAGTTCCAAAAGATACGTCGCAAGAGAAAGTGATCTCTGCATAGGAAGTAAGGATTGAAAACTGAAACCAATAGTTACAAAATATGGATGCACTCATAGAGAAGGGTTTCACAATTCAGGTAAATAACATAAACACGACGTATAGATGTCTTGGTTGTGGAAGGAGTGGCCATTTATGTGAGACTTGTGCTAATAATCCAGCTTCGATTTCATTTGTATCTCATCATGGGCCTTATCATTTGAATGGTCCCTATTATGCTCAAGACAATCAAGATAAATTCTATCTCCAACAAATGAATCAAAGAGGGGTCTCATATAAGGCAATTCATATCAGCCTCAACCTAAGGGAATATCTATCAATCTCAACCACAACTACTCTACCAACAGGAATTGAGTTATGGAGTTCAAACTCCATCACACGCTCCAAATGCCACACAACAAGTAAGCTCTACCCCTCCTGCACGACAAGTATTCTTTTAGGGAACTAGAATAGACAATGGAGGCATTAGTAAATTGAGGAAGACCATTCACGCAAAAACCTACGTAGATTTAAGGAACAAACTGATCTCCTGAAGCAATTGGAAAAAATCAAGTATCGTAGCTCACAAAAAACTTACCGTTATGGAAAAGAGGAATATGTTTGAATCGCATGTATCCATGCAGTTTAAAAATATCCACAATCTGCATTGCATACTGCCTGACACGCCACCACGCTGCTCACGACGACCTAATACCTTGAATGACATCAAGTTTATTCAAACAAATAATGGTTTTGTTTCTTGAATCAACTTCACACGTCCTTGCCGCTTCCAGTAATGCTCTTGCTTACCCTTCCACCGCCAAATCCACCAAGATTGTATTTAAAATAATGCATCATTGACCCGATCTGGTATCCAAGCGTACTATCCCGATTCCACAAAATTCACTGATGATAGTCTGCGTCCCTGCTTGTTCAAATTCTGCCTACACAGTGTCAACTTGTTGAGTCCGTTCCTAAGTGTTGTTTCTCAGTAGATCATCCCATTCGTTGCAAAACAGATCCTTCATCCCAGAATTTACTGCTCTAATGATGTTATCAGGGTCCAAATGTGTGTTTTCATGATATGCCTTCATTTTTTGTTTCCATATATTCCATAACATAATCAAGATATAAGCTGTCACAATCCTTTTGTCACATCTCAAAATCTCAGCCCCGGCATAAACTTTTCTAATCCATTCTCCTAAGTCACCATCAAGGTTTTCAGCAATCCTGATTTGGAGAGCAGAACCTGCCCAGGCCTTTCTAGAAAATGCATATGAGAGTAGTAAATGATTAATAGTTTCCAATTATCCATCACACCAGTAACACCAGTAACACCAGTGATTAGTAGCACAATGACTCATTTTAAGGTTCTTTCTAGTAGGTAAAATATTCTTGCAAGCTTTCCAAACAAAAATATAGACGTTATTATGTACGTTTTCTTTCCACGCCATATTCCAAACAGTGGGGTTATTCGGTTCACCTTGAGTTGAAGATTACGCAGACTCGTACACCGCTCTTAAAGTCAACGTATAATAACCTGATTTAGTTTTGTATTCTTCGGAGCGCGTATGAGACAAGTTTAACATATCATGATCCTACTGACGAAGGATTGCATTTTCTCAATTTCAATCTGAATCGGTTTCGGGAAGATCAAATCTAAATTTCGCAAGTTCCATTTGTTTTCTTCATCCTTCATGATTTGATCAACTATCTGAAAGCTGGTCACCGCTGGTTTGTCTAGAATACATTCCGACTTCAACCATTGATGTTTCTATATATTTGTACTCTCACCATTCCCAATCTGGATGATTCCCTTCAGGCCAAGCAAGTCCCTGCCTTCCATGATACTCGCCTAATCCAGGATCAGCTCTGTCTCAATTTCATATCCAGTAGGTCCTGTTTCGATGGTATATTCCTTTAAGTACTCTAGCCACCAAGGAATTTGGATTTTGTAAAAGTCTCCATGCCTGTGTTGCGAGCAAATCAGTGTTCATTATTTTCAAATCTCTAAAACCTATCCCTCCTATGACCTTCTCGTTTGTCATTTTTTCCCAAGCTAGCCAATGAATCCTACGCCTTTCAAGGTAATTCCACTAGAAGTTGACAATAATAGATGTCATACTCCTACAAAAAGTGTTCAGAAAAGAAAATATGGGCATTGCATAAGCCGGTATTACTTGTAGGACTATTTTAATCAGAACTTCCTTCACTCAGCCTGAACGGAGCTTGGTCATCCATCTATGTTCTTTGTATAAGACCACTCCGCTATCCATGTAAGTGCTTCAATCTTTGACTATTTGTGACAAAGTGGGATCCCTCTATATATCCCCAAATTGTTCGTTTCTCTGATCTGAAGACAATCCACGGTATCCTTTCTAATGTTATCTTGGGTACCTTTGCTAAAACACATCTATGACTTAGAAAAATTGACCTGCTGCCCTAAGCCAGAGTATATGTTTCAATACATTCCTGAAATTCAAACATCTCATGCCCTTCCAGTGTTAGAAAAAATAATGAGTCATCAACAAAAAGAAGGTGAGAGGTCGTCAAGCAGTTAGCGGTAATCTAAAACCCTTTGATAGATTTATGTGACACCTTATTTCTAAAAGACTGATGAGGGATTATGTAATAAGGGAAAAAACAAAGGAGACAAGGGAACCCCCTGTCTGATGCCTCTACCAGGTATGAATTTGAGCAGTCGTTCCCTATTCAGGTTAATTTGAAAAGAAACCGTCGAAAGACAATTTTTAATCCAACCGGTCCAAACCCGACTGAAACCAAGTTTTTCAAGCAAGAGTATAATAAAATCTCATCTAACCTAGTCATATTTTTCTCCATGACAAGTTTAACAATCGTCAAGTAATGTTAACGCTTATTTTTCCTTTTTATATAGAATGAGATTTCTTGTGCGATGATGATGTTGTCTTGGATCACCAGACCTTTAATAAATGCTGATTGAGGTGGAGTTTTAATACTGTCCATGAGTCCTTGTAGTTTGTTAGCTAAATTTTTTGAGATGATCTTATACCCAAATTTTACACAAGAAATAGGCATGTAATTCGCCACTTCTTCTTAGGTATCTTTTTTAGGTACCAATATTATCAAGGTTTCATTAAGGGATTCAGAGTGATATTATTATTAAAAAACTCTCTAACCATCAATAGAACGTCATCTTTTATTATGTCCCAATATTTCTAAAAAGAAAATCGTTTAGTCCATCCAGCCCTGGAGCTTTACCCGGTCCCATGTAAAAAACTGATTTCCTAACCTCCTCCATATATGAAATAATGCTGAGCATAATGTTCATGTCATCAGTCACTTTTGGAGTAATAAATTGGCTGCCTCCTGCATCTCAGATCCTCTTTTTTCTACAAGCAAATCCCTGGTAAAACGTACAAAGTTAGATTTAATAGTTTCTTCTGAATTCGTCTATTTCCTTTCAAGATCCTTAATACTCAGGATTCTGTTTCGATTTCTTCTTTACGCAGTAATCACGAAAAGATATATTGTATTTTTATCTCCAAAATCAATCCAGTGTTGTCTTGACCTATCGTCCCAATATTTCTCTTCTCTATACCACAATGTGTGCAGCTGTGCACGGATAAGGAGCTCCTCGTCCTAAGAAATCTGTGAATAGTAGGGGTGACCATGGTTCGGTTCGTCGCGGGTTTTAGCCAAAACAGGAACCAAACCGAATATTTTGATTTTTTATTATTTAATAACCAAACTGGTGGTTCGCATTTGGTTCCACAATCGGTTTTTGGTTTCGAATTGGTTCGTTTTTGTTTGGTTTTGGTTTGCTTCGAAATATGATGCTTGGTCAATAATATTTTCGCCTCATTTATTGAAATACATTGTCCAATAGAGACTAATATTCTAATACAATTATGCTGCTATTACTTGTCCATGTGGGCTATTAATATATCAATTAAATATAAACTTATAATTTAACAATAGTTATCTTAATTTAAAATACTACAACAAATTTAAATCTATTACTTTCTAATTCATACAATTATGATTTATAAAATCAATCAAGTAATGAATACTTATAATTTCAAGTGATATAAAAAAATTACTAATAGCACCATCAAATAGTATAACTAAAATTTCACGTAGATGATAAATTCTGAACAAAAGTTTCTCTCACATAATTCTTATAAAAAAAGTTCACCCATTCCCTATTCGTTAGTTTGGTTTTTGTTTGGTTTTTGCGTGGTAAACCGAACTGAACCAAAAAATTCGGTTTTTGGAAAATTAAAAACCGAACAATTTGGTTATTCAGTTTTTGGTTTTTTCGGTTCAGTTTTTTTTTTGGTTTTTTGGTTCGATTTAGTTTTCATATTCTCATTTGCTCACCCCTAGTGAATAGGAATTGTTAAGCCTAGTCAGATCATTCTTTAGTTCCTCGATATGCATTTTGTTATTTTGTAATGTGTGCTTACTACATACCTTTAGTGTCGTTGTACTGTCATTCCGTTTGTCTAAGAAACAAAGAAGAGACTCGACTTCTCCTAGAACACCCCAAGCCTCCTATATCATCGTCTTGAAATCTTGGTGATCAATCCAAAGCATTTCAAATTCAACAATCCTTTCAGATTTTATGAATAGTCCGTCAATGAAAAGTATCAACGGCAAGTGGTCGGATCCAACAGCTGGGGGTACAAAGAACACCGTTTTAGGAAACTTAGCACTCCAATCTGTAGTAGACAAAACTTGATCAATCCTTGTTTTACATAGTTCATTGTCCATACGTCGATTATACCAAGTGTAAAAGTTATCATAAGATTTCAATTCAAACATGGAGTTAGATGCAATTAAAGTATTAAAACTAAGGATGTTCAAGATTAGCATGGGTGTGACTATATATCTCCCCCAAGCTAAGGATATCTTTAGAGTCACCGATAATGTTCCCTGGTTCGTCGTGATTCTCTCTTCATTTAGTCAAAGTGTTTCATAACACAAGCCGGTCCTTATAGGCAAACAGGGCATGTACGCATATCATCTAATAAGGAAACTTATTATTATTTATGTGATAGATATCAAAATAATGATTTCTGTTGGCAATACTAATATTCAAGAAATTTTGTCAAAGTTCCAGACACCCTTTGACTGCAAAGTCGTTCTCGTCGGGTTGTGAACAAGATGATTATCATACTACAAGTGTTGCATCACTCTAGGCGCATCATTAGAGTTTAACATACTTTGAAATAAACATATAAAAGATGGATGATGTTTCGTAATTAACATATTAAATACATGTCTTGTTAGAGGTGTGCGCACACCTTGACAGTTCCAAACCATCAACTTCATCGATAGTCGTCGGATGTTTTAGGGACAATTCTAATATCCTTCATAACATGTGAAGACATTATCCCCGTTCGTTCACGTCGAAAGCCAAAACCACACTATTTTTTCTTGGAAAATTGACACGTAAGAATAGGCCAAATAACTCATGTTAATTTTTCCCTCACTATTTCAAAAATCTGCCGTTATCATCCCAAAAATTTGTTTTTAAATCGATTTTCCCATGTAAATTCGTCACATAAATGTAGACGAAAATGTCCATGATAAGATTTTCCTTCCACACGTTCAAAAATCTAGCATTAATATTTCCTAAATTTGTTATTATTTTTTCTTTGCATTTTGGGCCCTATTTTCCTTTCCACGTCCATAGTGATGTCTTAGGTACTTCAAAAGCCCAACTACAAACTTCTTGTCTCCAAACAACCCAAACAACAAATCTCATTTTTCACCAGACTAAACCGGTTCTCAACCATTCCAATTCCTTCTTGTATGAGGTATTCTATTAATAATCTCCTAGTTAAGAAAATTGGCTATAAAAAATTATATATTTATAAAAATGAAAGATTTTTTATTTATATCACCTTTATTTTTATTTAAATATTAAAATTTATATTTTTACATATATATTTAATATATTAAAATATTTTTTAAAATATATTTTAATAGTTAATAAATAATATATTTTAGTTTGTTTGTTTTTTGGTCAGATTAATAAAAAAGGAAAATACAAGACTATTCAAGACCGAGTTGCAAGGACATTTTGTGACGTCAATTCCAAGTCTAATGTATTTTGGCTCTCTTTTCACATGACAGACTTTTCAATTAGGGAATCGTTTCATCCATTTCTAGATAATAGTATGACTAACTGGAACATGGAGACCCTCAATAATCTATTCCATCCTAATGTTGTTGAAGAAATTACTAAGATTCCTATAATGCTCCTTCATGAAGATGATAAACTCATTTGGCCGGAAGCTAAAGATGGAGCTTATTCAACCAAGTTATGTTATCACAAACTGGTAAATATGGACATTGAAAAAGAAGGTCAATCCTCCAAACAAGGTGAAGCTAATAATAGCCCTATATGGAGCACTTTTGGAATTCTTGTGTTCCAACAAAAGTTCGGAACTTTGGATGGAAAATTTGTAACGGAGCCCTTCCAACTAGGAAAAACTTAAAATACAGAAAATGTGCTACAGATGGGACTCGTGAATGGTGTGAAGAAGGACCTGAAGACATGGAACACCTGTTTTTAAAATGTCCCTTTAGTATGGCTGTTTGGGAAAATTCCTCTATGCAAATTAAAATTGACTATAAGTAAGGTAACTTGGCTTCCTGGCTCCTTGATACTATTGAAGCCTATACTCTAAATGGTTGGAATAAATTAGGGTTTCTATACTTTTAACTTGTTGGTTTATTTGGAAAGCTAAAATGAGGGGTTTATTCGATAAGGTTGAATGGAATATTAAAGAAGTTAACTTTAAGGCTTTAAGTATG
Organism: Nemophila menziesii; assembly: GCA_029959085.1. Lineage (NCBI taxonomy): Eukaryota > Viridiplantae > Streptophyta > Magnoliopsida > Boraginales > Hydrophyllaceae > Nemophila > Nemophila menziesii. The sequence continues at coordinate 3,704,031 of JARWIR010000044.1, forward strand.
CTCAATGATTATTTCCAGCCTAAGATTAAGAAAGCTACTACTAGGAATATCGGTGAAATAAATCCTAGGCCCGGGAAAGAGCAATCTAACCCCCTTACCAGTATGACTCCGACCTTTTGTGGACTTGTGATGCTTCTTTTTCTAAAGAATGGGAGCCAGCTGGTATTGCAGCTATTGGCGTGAATAAGAATGACAATATTACTGAGAAAATAATCAAGAGGTGCCACATTGAAAGTCCGATTGTTGGTGAAACTTGGGCTCTTCTTCTTGCTATGAGGAAATCAGCTTTCCTCAATCATCGGAGTGTTTCCTTTTACTCCGACAATCTTGAACTAGTTCAAGGAATTAATCAAAATTTAGCTCTTTGATGGCAAATTTATCCTCTCATTACCGAAATGAAGAACTGGCTCTTCTTAAAGAGTGGAAGGTGTTTCATATCAGTAGGGAATTCAACGGAACAGCGAATGCACTTGCAAAATGCACAAGAAAAAAATATTAATCTTCATCAGTTGAAGGACGTTACTAAATTAGGCGATTTTAATTTTTTTAATCAAATGTGTAACTAGTGATGTTTTTTCTACAATGACAAAAAAAAGACTTTCTCAGTCATTGGTTGGATTTTCCAATTAAATCTGTTTTTGTAATTAATACCTTGAACTGTTTTAAGGTTTTCATAGTAGAATGAACAACTTTAAAGGTCGAAATCTGCTGCAGATCTCAATGCCAAGAGGATGACCCAAATTTCACCATCCTCTGCGCTATTTAGTTTTTCCCTTCTGGCGTTTCGGTGTTTAATTTCTCCTAGATTATTTATTGCCACTAATGCCATACTTGCGGGTTCCCAATTATTAGTATAATATGTGTCGTTGAGCCATACAATCTCTACATCATTATTTAATAAAATGTTATCATCTTCCGCCGCATGATTACTCCGACTTCCAAGATTGTTGGTAGCTCTATTCGCCAACTCCATGATCTTCTCTTTTCTAGTTCAACATCCCTTAAACTATTTATTGGAGAATAAATCGCTTTAAGAACCTTAGATGCAAGAGAGTCTTGAATATTTAAAATCCTCCAAGCTTTCTTAGCTAGCATAGCGAGATTCATTTTTTGAAACTCTCGAAGGCCGATACCCCCGGTTTTGTTTAATTTTGCTATTTTTCTATGCTAACCAGTGTATTTCACCCGAATCCCACCAGAAATTAGCAATTAAAATCGCTAATTTTTTACAAAGCTCTTTGGGAAACTCAAATATTGGCATTGCATAATTCGGTATAGCTTGAAGTATCGCTAAAATGAGAGTCTCCTTCCCACCTTCCGATAATAGAGATGATATCCAATTCGTCGATTTTGTGACTAGTCTGTCTTTGATATAATTGAGATTCTATGTTTTTGCTCTTTTGAGAGTTAGTAGAATGCCAAGATACTTCCCAAGATTATCTGTTCTACCTATGTTTAGGTCATTTGACACATAATACAATATTTCCTCTGGAGTGTTCTCTAAAAGCCTCAATCTCAAAATCTGATATTCTAATAAAGAACAGAGCATCATCCGCAAACAATAGATGTGTGAGTTTAGGGCATTGCCTTGTAAAAGACAGACCTTTAACTTTTAATTCTCGACATTGGTAATTAATTAAACCACTAATACTTTATGTGAGCAGGGAGAAAAGATGAGGCGATACGGATCAGCTTGCCTAAGACCTTGTTGTGAGTGGAATTTTGTAAGTCTCTGCCATTAACTTTAATTTGTATTAATACCGTTGGTGTCGCCTAGGATGTTAGAAAAATAAGATAAATATAAGCCAGAAAACAATGCACTTTCACCCTAGACAAGCATGGTACTACAAATTACAGGACGTATGCAAGTTTTAATGATAAGTTGAATTCGTTCTCATGGACTTAGTGTGTTATACGAATGAGCAGAATAACGAGTAAGAAGCAATTAATTAAAAGACAGGAAATAAAAAGTGAATAATTCAAAATTAATGATTAAACTAACGAAAATAAAGACAATAAATTAAATACGAAGAAATATGAGATGAGCAGTATAACTTAGGTTTTGCTAGTATGCACTAATCCTTCTAATTCTTTCTATCAAATTCTAGTTAATAAGGGAGATAATTAGCTCTTAGATACTTAGTCAGGATTCTAAATTCCCATACCTTAGACCTGGAGAGCGACTAAGAGGGCTACGGGCACATCATGAGGCAGCCTAAACCTAGGGTTATCAAGCGCTACCAAGGCCCTAAGCAATTCAATTCCAAACATGATGATAGTGATTAAATTATACCCTAATGACTATCTAACTAGAATTGGTGTTGTCAAGACCAATATCGACACTAGACGTTATGTGGTGTTTCAATAATTAGACACCCAGTTAAGGTGAACATCTAACTACTATTAAGAAAGCCTAAAGTGATCAGTTCTAGGACAGACAATAATTCAAAACACATAAACAATATATATATATATATATATATATATATATATATATATATATATATATATATATATATATATATATATATATATATATATAAGTAAGAAGCTAATATCAGATTAAAACATATAATTCCCAAAGAAACTTAGATAGAAAGAAAATAGATTTCATAGATTATACATGATGCAAAACCCAAGCTATGGGAAAATTAGTTCATACCTGAAAGAAATAAACTAAAAAAATAATAATAAAAGACTTCATCTTACTCTCTACAATAATTCTGATGATAATAAACCTAAGGACTAATTACTATGAGGCAAGGATGATTTACAAGTATATAAGGGTGTATTTATAGGTGTATAGAAGCCCTAATTCGTTTTCTTGAAGGAGAAGGTAAGTAGTGGACTCCAAGTCCAACTCAAATTCGTAACCCTAAAATATGAAATTAGACCCGTTTTTTTTGGTCATAACAGCTTCAATTTCTATCCGTTTGATGCATATGAGTAGTCAAAATTCATCGTATCGGAAAGATATTCAACTTTTATCTTGACCGTTTCTCCAAAATCTACACCGTTTTTGAGATATAAGTTGATTTGTGGTCGTGGGTGGTGAAATTCAGATTTAAGGCAGCTTTTCCTTTTCCATATTTTTAGCTTTTCTTTCCTTGTCTCCAATTACCATCCTTATCTCTTTCCATATCTCATAGTCTTTGACTTGGATTCCAATTAATCTCCATAATTATCTTTAAAGCTTCACACTAAATAAATAATTAAACCCAATATGCTCAAAAAACAATAATTTACTAAATCAAGACCAAAATAGGAAAGTGTAACATTTCTCAAGCAAATCGATTAGAAAGACTTCTAAATCACTAAAAATGATGTCTCCGACTACTATTAATTCATGACAAATGAGGAGACATCAAGACCCCCAACTCAAAGTTGTATCGTCCCGATACAATAAAGATAAAAACTAAGGGAAGTCTCTAAATACACACCTAGGTAATTTTAATACAATGGGAAGAACATAGCAGAATAGATAGAATAGAAATAATGCAACAACTCAGAAAATTTCATGCAATAATATTCACAAACTACATACCTGCACACTTCTCATATCCATAGTCAACACGGTTTGAATTCAAGATCAGATTAGTTTCGCAATGTAAGAAGGATTGGGACTTTACTCAGTTCACCAAGGAAGCTATATATTGTTCATCGAAGTTCACTAGTATCCAAAGATCCATTTAACTACTCTATATTGGCTCAATTACTTCTCAATTACATAGCAAAGAATCAAAAGGTCTTTACGGTTGTAATTTAGTCTTAGGAACGGTATGATAGTATATTTTGATAATTTAGAGTGAGTTGTTGGCTCTCTCCTCACTAGCCATCAACGAATCGCCCTAGAGCTTGAGTTACTCTCATAAAACGTTCTCACTCAACCCAATGATTTCTTTGATGCACAAAGTAGCATCCCCAAAAATCCAATTAAAGCATAAGATGTTCACTTAAAATTCCTCTTTGCCGGTCCGAATATATATATTCTTTTCAAATAATTTTTTATCTTTTGTATATCTATGACTCTCTTTTTAATGTTCGAGATATCACGCTATTTTTTTATAGATTATGCATTTTCATAATTTTAGCTCGTAGCTTCTTTTTCATTTACTATTACCCTGTCAAAGGGTTACAATATAAACATGTGAATCATCATCAATATAATAACATAGCACAATTAATAAGCTCAAAAATCCCAACCCAATAACAATTCCCATAATGGTGGACCTACCACCCCAAACTCAAGCTCTAAAACAATTGTCTATGCATCGCGATTCGAGTGCGGGTCATATTGAAAAGTTCTATAATCTAAAGGGATATGGATTATAATGTGGCTAAATAAAAAGCTTTAGAAAGGCTAGAAGGGGCTGAGAAGGATATAACATATTAAATCAAAGAACAAGGTGAGAAGGTATAAAAAGGCTTCAAGTGGCTTCAATATGAAAGAACTGCCTTAATCATTTTCTACACAGTGCAATTTCGTTATTCTCTTACCTTTAGCACTTTCATCAAATGGGTTTGGTAACTAGCTTGGATCTCACGGTCTACACACTACTCAAGGCTCCCTGAGATCGAACATACTTTCTATCGCATTGCTTACTAATCTTTTCTCTACTTTCAATGTGTGTTTTCCTGCAAATACTCAAAGCATAAAAATAAAATAGCTCATAAACATACTACTTACTATCATTAACTCACTGCTCTTATGCTTTCAAGCTATTAAAATTAGCAGATAAAGCATTTACAGAAATGGTAAGGAAGAAAGAGAACATACTCTCGAGGCTATTGCCTCGCATTATCGACATCCAAGATAGGATTTGCTTGATCTTTCATTAATTTCTCAAGGAGTGTCATGATGTGCACTTGATTGGCTTTGATTTGTGCCACATCATTGGCTAAGGAAGTTTGAGCTTCTTCGAAATTGTTTAAATGCTCCTCCATATTCTCTTGCCAACTTTGCTCCTTTTCTTCTTTTGAGACTTGCGTAGAACCCGCTCCTCTCAAGACTTTCATGATCCAAGTATTTTCAATATAACTCTTCTTAAATCTGAGTTTCTCTTCTTCACCCAATATAACATTCAATTTTTGCACAAGACACGTGATCATAGTAGGATATTTAACATTATAAACCGATTTAGGAGAGACCGAAAATCGCATCACCTCCTCAAAGATCAACTGTGCCACATCCACTTCTTCTCCTTTCAAAATACAATCTAAAAGTAGAGCGTTCTTCTTTGTCACATCCAAAGTTCTTGTGTTTCCGAAGACATTAGGAATAAGGAAATTGTGCCAAACTCTAGCATCCGGTTGAAGATATTTGTAAGGCCAAGGTGCCTTCAATTCTCCCTTATGTGATTGCACTTTCTCCTTGTCTAAAACATGCTCAAAAAGTAATTACTCATCAAATATTTTTCGTTTAGCCAGCGCTTCACTATACTTGCATGGTCCAATTAATTTCTTAAACTAGTAGTGGTTTCTAATCTCTTCAACTGTGAAAGGAACTAACTTTCCTCTAATCGGAACACAACCTTTACTATCTCGGCTAAAGAGTCTTAAATAGAAATCTAAAACTAACTCATGACATAAATCAGAACGTCTTACCGTGAATGTTGACCAACCCAATAGTTCACCAAGCTCCAAGAATCTCTTATACTCTCCTGTACTAACTTCTTCATCGAATACTTTCTCATAAGCAAAAGGTAGTTCCTTTAATTGTTTTTCTGCAGAAGCTATCAAGGCCTTTGAAGCTTCCTCTTTATCTACGGGTGTAGGACCTTTGAATAGAAGAGGTTGTGTTCTCTTCTTGGGAAAAAGTGAAACCCTTTTTCCCATTAAATTAAACATAGCTGGCTTACCTCCTTCTTCAACATCGATTTTACCCTTCGCGTTGGAACTAGAACCTTTGTTACTTGATCTCTTCTCAATTGGACCCAATACCTTGCTTTTCTTCACCTTCCTCTTGTTAGATAATGTTTCTGTTCTTTTAGTCATCTCAATTAACCCCCAACTAAAAGCTTTAGCAACTCTTGATATATGAACTCTTGATTATAGGTTGAACAAGATTGATTTGGTTTAGGAAAGGTGGATTGATGATGAATTTCTATGTGGGTAAGATGAATTCTTGATGAATTGGTATGGATCTAAGAAATTGTAGGATGAATTTTGAAAATTTAAGCTTTTGATTCTTCACTTCAATCTGTTTTGGTGAGAATTGGGTAATTGAATCTCTTTTGTAATGATGTGGAGAGAGGATTTGATGTGTTTCTATGATGATTGGGTAGTGTTTCGATGTTTGGGGAAGGTTTGAATGAGCTTCAATGGAGTTGGGAGAGGTTTGGAGAAGAAAGAGAGGCTTAAGGATTAAAATTCTGAATAATACCAACCTCTTTCTATTTTATAACCTAAAAACGAAGCTTTCTTCTCTCTCCAGCGGCGCTGACCGGCTTTTCGGCGCTAGGGCCCGGCATACTGGTGCTGGAGCTTCTCGAATCTGAGTTACGTCAAAATACCCGAGTCCTTGACACGTGGGCATGGGTTTTTCGTCTGACCGGCATACCAGAAAACCCGTCGGCATACAGGTGCTGATGATGCTCGATTTTCGACCTCTCGGCATTAAACGCCTGGCCTTACCCGTGGGCTCGGGTTTTGACCTGGCCGGCATACCGGGGTTTCTGACCGGCATGCCGGTGGTGAAATCTCTCGAAAACTGACCTCTCGGCAGTAAACGCGTGGCCTTACCCATGGGCTCGGGTTTTCTGCTCGCCGGCTTACCGGCCATGACGACCGGCATACCGGTGCTGGCATCTGAATATATCCAAAAAGTTCGTTTTTCCTCCCAAAACTTGATTTCTCTAACACCTAAACATCAAAAACACTAAAACCTTTCTCAAATATGCAATATCAACTAAAAACAACTAAACTAAACACAAACTAAAAAGCATAAAAAACATAAAAACATAAAAAATTGCGGGTTGTCTCCCGTACAACACTTTTATTTAACGTATTTTAAAGTTAGACGTGTTACCTCTATCAAGATTTGCGAATATAGCCTCCCAAACAACGAGTTAGGCTATGAACGTCAACTAATTTGCGCTTGATCCCCTTTTTGGGTCGGATTTCTATCACCTTGGCTGAAACAACCTTAGTGACAATGAATGGTCTCGTCCACGAGTCTTTGAAACTTCGTGGCCTATTTTCACGTTTGTGAACTTTCCATAGAACTTCATGGCCAACCCCAAACTCAATGTTTGGCTCAGTATCCACAGGTTTACATGGATCTTCTCTGTAGGGACTTTGTGATGTGAAAGGCTGTGGATGACAGGAACGGTGGGATCTAACTTCCTCGGTTTCTTACCCAAGACATAGAAGGTCTCGGATATGTTCTTAGAATGAAGGGTGATGGTCTATTCTTGGAAGTTGATGACACTTTGACTTGTGGCCATGAAAGGTCGTCCAAGTATGATTAGAACTTGCTTATCTGCATCAAAATCAAGTATAACAAAGTCAGTAGGGATGGTGATACTACCTGCTCGGACTAAGACGTCCTCCACTGTTCCACATGTCTTGGTAACTGAGTTGTCAGCAAACTGCAACTTCACTGGAGCTTTCTCTGATTTCTTAAGTCCAAGTTTCTCGAACACGGACTTAGGTATAAGATTCACACCCGAACCCACATCGTACATAGCTTTCACCTTGAGCATACCATTTATTTGAATAGGAAGGTTAAAACTTCCCGGATCTTTGAGCTTCAATGGTAAATCTCTTTCTCTTCTTCATGAGGCTCTCAAGTTTTCTCTCTTGGCTTCTACACTTGCTTCTTTCTCAGGAATAACTTGTGTAAAAACTTGTTGCGGTGTAAGCCCTTTCTTCGCAATCTCAAGCATTTGGGCGTTGATATTTTCAGGAGTCTACGCCTCTACAAATGTCTTGAGTTCAGTGTCATCCTTTGGATTTGTATCAGGAATAGTTGGTGACACTGTTTGAACAACTGATGGCGATTACACCTTCTCTTCTTCTTTCTCTTCTTGCACAGCAGGTGCAACTTCAACTTCAACTCTTAGTTCCTCCTTTGAGGCTTCTTCCTTTTTTTCTTTAGCCAGCTCAGCTTGGTATTCCATAACCAACCTAATCTCGTCTTGCATATCCTTCAGAAGCTTTACAAATTTGGATTTTTCTAAATCTTCCTCCACATCACTCTCAGAACAGTTAGAGTCCACGGGGCTAGACTTGGTTGGTTCTTCTTCGGTACTCGGAACCTCCACGGCACTAATGGAAGCATGTGGTACTTCCTTCTTTTCTTCAATATCAAGGCAAATAGCCTTGCAAGCTTCAAACCCAACATTGTCATCACCTCCTTCGATAGCCTTCAATTATTTTTGTTCCATAATGCTTGTCAGAACTTTGTTCATGTGTTCTACTTGAGTACCTAAAATCTGAACTGAAGCTTCTTGTTCTCTTAACTTCTCGCTCTTGGAATGCATATTAGTGGTCATAAGATCCATAAATTTCTTCGATTGTTGATTATCCTCAATTCCCTCTTGAGGATACTGTGGTAAAGCTTTCTGAGCTAACGAATTGGTATAGGCATCTTGAACAGGTTGTTGTGGGGAGTAGGTCTATTCTGATATTGATTTTGATACCGACCTCTTGGTTGGAATGCGTTATTCTGGGGACGTGGTTGATAACGACCAGGATCAGCGGCCCCATGTGGATTTGAATACTGCATACCCGGATGATTTTTATTACCAAATTGATAACCTCCTCGATTGGATATGAAATAAACAGATTGTGGATTTCCTTCGCACTCTTCCCATGTATGATTCATAGCTCTACAATATGAACAACCTTGTGCTTCTTGCACTACATTTGTTGCGGCTAAATTTTTCTGCATCTCAAGCTTAAGTTCTTTGATTTGATTCTCTAATGCTGAATGTTGAGCTACGTTTGCAGTTTCTGCGTCTAATCGAAGCGTACCTCGGATTTTTGTAACAGGAGCTCGCGAAGATGGCCAACTCCTTTCTTGTTCAATGCAATTTTCTAAAACCTCGGTAGCTTCAGCAGGGTCCATGGACACGAAATTTCCTTTCCCAAGGTTATCCACCTTCAATCTACTTTCTCTATTGATACCTTCATAAGATATAGCTAATTGTAGAGAGGGGGTATAACCATGGAGCGGAGATCTAGCTAACTTTTGTTGAAACCTTGTCCATGCTTCTCCTACTTCTTCTCCATCTTCTTAACAAAGCTTCGCAAGCCCGCTTTGGTCTTTGAGTCTCATGCTCTAGGGATAAAAACGGTTAAAGAAAACGGATTGAAGTTCAGTCCATGAATTAATTGTCCCTGGTGGTTGCCTATCTAGCCACTCACCAGCTCTACTGGTCAGAAAGAACGAAAACATATGACAATACAGTTGCTCGTGTGTAATGCCTGGAGTAAAATAAGCATCACAAATCTGCACAAACTTCTGAATTGCTCTTACCGGATCTTGTACTGATGTACCACTGTAGAGTCCAAAACTTTGAAACTGACTGAGCATACCCAGATCGGGTCTAAATTAGATATTTTGGATCTCCGGAGGACGGTAACCTATCAGTTGAACATGAAACGGCACTCTCAAGCGAGGAAGGTCTTGTTCAACTCGGTTCTGATTGACATTGTTGTTCCCATTACCTCTTTCTAGTGGTGGTTGTAATCCTTGTTGTCCTCCTGGTGGGACAAGTGGTTGTCCTCCAGGTGGGACAAGTGGTGGATCAAACTGATCTCGTACGTCTGTCATAGCTCTTCTTAAGGCACTTTCTTCTCGAACACGTTGCTATAAGATCTGAAGCTCCTCTCGGGCTCCGGTAAAGGAGGCAAAAGATTCACTTTTAAAACCTAAATAAGACTAAAGCAACAAACAAGCGTAAATCCAGAAAAATAAAAACTAAATACTGAAAAATAAAAATTAACTAATAACTACTACTCGAAATAGACAGCCCACACGCTAACGAGACACAAGTCTCCGGCAGCGGCGCCAAAAACTTGGTGTCGCCTAGGGTGTTAGAAAAATAAGATAAATATAAGCCAGAAAACAATGCACTTTCACCCTAGACAAGCACGATACTACAAGTATTACAGGACATATGCAAGTTTTAATGATAAGTTGAATTCGTTCTCAGGGACTTAGTGTGTTATATGAATGAGCAGAATAACGAGTAAGAAGAAATTAATTAAAGGACATGAAATAAAAAGTGAATAATTCAAAATTAATGATTAAACTAACGAAAATAAAGACAGTAAATTAAATACAAAGAAATATGAGATGAGCAGTATAGATTAGGTTTTGCTAGTATGCACTAATCCTTCTAATTATTTCTATCAAATTCTAGTTAATAAGGGAGATAATTAGCTCTTCGATACTTAGTCAGGATTCTAAATTCCCATACCTTAGACCTGGAGAGCGATTAAGGGGGCTACGTACACATCATGAGGCAGCCTAAACCTAGGGTTATCAAGCGTTACCAAGGCCCTAAGCAATTCAATTCCAAACATGATGATAGTGATTAAATTATACCCTAATGACTATCTAGCTAGAATTAGTGTTGTCAAGACCAATATCGACACTAGACGTTATGTGGTGTTTCCATTATTAGACACCCAGTTAAGGTGAACATCTAACTACTATTAAGAAAGCCTAAAGTGATCAGTTCTAGGACAGACAATAATTCAAAACACATAAACAAATATATAAGTAAGAAGCTAATATCATATTAAAACATATAATTCCCAAAGAAACTTAGATAGAAAGAAAATAGAATTCATAGATTATACATGATGCAAAACCCAAGTTATGGGAAAATGTGTTCATGCCTGAAGGAAATAAACTAAAAGAAATAATAAAAGACTTCATCTTGCTCTCTACAATAATTCTGATGATAATAAACCTAAGGACTAATTACTATGAGGCAAGGATGATTTACAAGTGATATAAGGGTGTATTTATAGGTGTATAGAAGCCCTAATTCGTTTTCTTGAAGGAGAAGGTAAGTAGTTGTTGGAACATTCAAAGTGTTCTTTGGCTTATTACTTTTCCCACATCGGTAGGGATAAAAGTATTAAGCCCCCTTTTAGCCATTGTGATGGCATTAACTTCCAAAGATCTTAACCCCATGCATATGAAAAGGTATTGGATAAACCCCACACGCGCGCACCACCACCACCACCCACCCGCCCGGCCTGGCCTGGCACCGGCACCGGCGGCGGCGGCGAGGGCGTGGGCGTGGGCGTGGTCGTGGTCGTGGTCGTGGCTCGTGGCTCGTGGCTCGTGAGCTCATGGGGGAGTTGGGGAGTTTGGGGAGTTTGGGGAGTCAAAAAATGAAAAATGAAATGAGTTTTCTTATTCCATCAACTGGTCAACTCGTCAAGTCAAGTTAACCAGTGGTTACACCAATAATCAAAACGTGTGGAATAAAGAGAATCAATCAGATCAAGTCAACCAACGGTTACACCAATGATCAAAACGTGTGGAATAAAGAGAATCAATCAGATAACAGTCAATCAATCCGTAGAGAGAATCAAGGAATTGATTGGCCCGTTACAAAGCAATTCTGATTTCAACTCCAACACTCCCCTATATAAAGGCCCCATTCTCCACCACTATTGAGTACGAATTTACAAAGCAAATAACAAAAGAACAAGCAAAAATTATCTCTCTATATTTTTCTTTCTGTTAAAGATACCGGTACTACACCGGAATATCTTTTTAACACCGGGATTATTTTCCCTTTTCCGTGTAAGCTGTGTTTTTATTTTTCCGTGTAACAGCTTTGTATTTTCGTTGTTATTTCAATTTCCGTGTAATAGTTAGTTTACTCGTTAATTGAACTTCCGATTTATTTCGTTGTGTTTTTCTCAAACCTTTTCTAAACGGTGATACTTTTTCGCAACAGTAGTGGACTCCAAGCCCAACTCAAATTCGTAACCCTAAAATATGAAATCAGACCCGTTTTTGTTTTGGTCCTAACAGCTTCAATTTTTATCCGTTTGATGCATATGAGTAGTCGAATTTCATCGTCTCAGAAAGATATTCAACTTTTCTCTTGCCATTTCTCCAAATTCCACACTGATTTTGAGATATAAGCTGATTTGTGGTCGTGGGTGGTGAAATTCAGATTTAAGGCAGCTTTTCCTTTTCCATATTTTTAACTTTTCTTTCATTGTCTCCAATTACCATGCTTATCTCTTTCCATATCTCATAGTCTTTGACTTGGATTCCAATTAATCTCCATAATTATCTTTAAAGCTTCACACCAAATAAATAATTAAACCCAATATGCTCTAAAAACAATAATTTACTAAATCAAGACTCAAAATAGGAAAGTGTAACATTTCTCAAGAAAATTGATTAGAAAGACTTCTAAATCACTAAAAATAATGTCTCCGACTACTATTAATTCATGACAAATGAGAAGACATCAACTGTAGTGATGCAGTTTCAATCCACCTGATCCATTTCTCGCAGAAACCCAGACTTTTTAAAGTTTTAAATAAAAAATCCCAGTTAACCTGATCTTACGCTTTTTCCATATCAAGTTTGACCGCCGAATATCTAATCTTTAGTATTGAGGGAATATGACACCTCTTGCACTATAAGAATATTATCTTGAATACTCCTTCCCTTTATAAATGCCGATTGTGTAGGCGAGATAAGGTCATCCATAAATGGACGCAATCTTGAAGCCAAAAAATTTGAGATTATTTTGTAACAAAAATTGACACAAGAAATTGGCCTGAAATCCTTGATTGTTTCTTGATTTTCACCCTTTGGAATTAAGGTAATTAAAGTATCATTTAAAAGGTTCAAAGGCGTGTTGTTCCTAAAGAAATTCATTACGATATTTTCCATGTCTCTGTTAACTATATCCCAGAATTGCTGATAAAATTTACCCGATAAGCCATCCGGACCTGGTGCTTTAGAGCCATCCATTTCAAACATAGTCTTTCTGATTTCCTCCGAATCAGGCATTTTGGTGAGGATATCATTCATCATCATCGTAACTTTGGATGGGATATATCGTATCACCTCATCCAAAATTTTTGTTTGATTTTCTTTAAATATATTTATATAGTAATTTTGAATGTTGTTCTAATTTTGTTCATATCATCAAACCATTCATCATCGTCACATTTGAGCACATTAATTCTATTAATATTTCTAGATGCATGGTCTTTGCGTAAAAATACTTAGTATTCTTATCACCTTTTTTACATATAAATCTCTCGCTCTATCTGCCCAAAAAGACTCTTCTTGGTCCCAACATTCTTCAATTTTCTTTTTAAATTTTTCTTTCTTCTTCAACATTTAATATTGAAGCATCGTTGTCTTTTAGGTACACCAACTTTTTGTGCAGAAAATAAATACGTTTTCTATTATTGTAAAAGGTATTTTTGCTCCATCCTTTAATGTGAGACAAGATGCGCCTTTTTTGTTACAGAAAACCTCAATATTTGAAGCAATATATTTTAAAATCCAATTATTTTCTACCACGTCTCTACATTTCAAATGATCCAACCATCTTGACTCAAAATTAAAGTACTCATTCTGATTATTTGTTCCTAAGTCTAACTGAAGAACAAGAGGGAATGATCCGATCCCACAGCCGGAGGTTCAATAATTTTTGCATTTGGGAACTGATTACTCCATTCCATATTTGGTAGAACTCTATCGAGTTTCTCTTTAACATTTTCACCATCCTTCCTTCGATTCGACCATGTATAGAAACACCCTTTACTCGGGTAATCTATAAGGTGATTGCGATTAATGAAATCGTTAAATTTCAAAATTCTAAAGTTTGGGGCTAATTTTCCTTTCTTCTCAGAATATTTTGTGATGTCATTAAAATCCTTTATAAGCATATACAGACCATTAAGTTTGTTAATCCACTTGGACAATAGATTCAACATTACTGATCTTATTTTATTATCAGTAGAAGCGTGAATACAAAACAAATACCACACTAAAACATTTTTTCATTAAAATATGAAATGATAAACTTCGAACAAGAAAGAACAATCTTAAGAGAGATAGACTCATTCCACAACATAAAATTCCCCCGGACATATACGATTCTCCTTCGGGATCAACTACGTGGGAATTATTAAAACTACTAAACGGAGAGCACGACTTAACATCCTTTCTCCTAAACTTAAACTTTAACAAGCACGCAAAAGAGACATTACACTTATCACAAAGGGACTTGAAAGACTTTCTTGTCAAGGGTGCCCTAACTCCTTGACAATTCCAAATAAGACAATTATCCATCATACCTGGCCTGGTTACGGGACCGGCCGCCATCCATTGGGTAGTTTTGAACTTCATTTGCATTCGCGGGGCCATCCCGGTTACAAATAAAGTCTATTGTGTCTTCTCTAGAGTTGGGTTCATATTCCAAATGACCATCACAGTCTGATTTCCTGCAGAAGTACAATTTCTCTCCATTTTCGAAATACCCTTCATCACCTTCCTTACCTCCTTCATCATCACGAACTCTTCCATCTTCTTTCATTTGACCCCTTACCTCATAAAATTTATCACTGATTTCACTAATAAAACCTTGAAGATCATTTATCCTTTTCTCCATTGCTGTAAAATCATCTTTGGTAAATTTTTGTACCTTAGCATTACGAGGACAACCGCTGGGAGCTGGCTTCCTCTTTAGAGTTTTAGGCCAAGTAAATTTGATTTGCGGAGTAAAAACTCCCCTTCTAGGAGTGGCCTCCCTCCTTCTTTGTTGATCCTTAGGCCTAAGGTGTTGACTGATATGCATGGATTGTGAGTTTGGATAAATCTCCTCAGGTTCAAACGAGTCTACTTCCTCCTCAATCTTTTTGAATTTTCCTTCATATGAGTTCACCTGACCCAGTCAAGACTATTTTGACGGACCACCCACTGCACTCACACGGTTCCAGAAATGATCTTTTGCCACCAAACCAGTGTTGTAATCAACATTAAGGTTCAAATCAGAGACAACATGCTCGTTCCTCGGATAATTATGAACCTCGCTACTTCCCTTCTTTTCAATCTCACCAGACTTGAATTTGTGGTACATTGCATCAATATCAATATTTTTTGCATTGGGAACATCTATAATTGACTCATTATTGACTATGATGCTCATTCCTATATCTCATATCTCTTTATGAAAAACCTTGTAAAGGCCTGGAAATTTTTTCTCTGAGATTTCTATTGGCCCTTTAGTGTTGTTTAAATTCTTAAACATGTCTTCTAGAAATTCTGAATTCTCCCTCTTTCTCTTGTTTCGATTCACTTCCGGAGTTCATACTTTCCTCTTTATCATTAACATTCTTAGTATCAGTTCCCTGTCTAACTTGACACAATCCTATCAGTGAATTTCCAACATTCTGCGCTAAGCCTCCTTGATGAATGACACCCAAGCCTTGCCATCCAATTGTTTAAGAAAAATACCAGTTTTAAGTGGTTCAGAGATGTCAATTTTAACTCTGGACCGGATAAAACTGAGATTATCAACATTCATCACCGGAAATTCGACTTCAATTACTTCTCTTATGAAATCACCAAATATTTGGATTGCTTTGAGAGTATTTTGATCCCAGCCAAACCATAAATGTCTAAATCCTTGAAAGCGCAGCCTCCTTCCCATTTAGTAATGCTAACATGTAATCCTTGAACTGTTAAAGGACGAATGAAGTATAATCTTTCAGCTTCCTCCATCTCAAAGAGGGTCAACTTTAAAACACAAAATCATTCGGGAAGATGAAAGTGCACTCTCAGTTGAAGGGCAAAGGAGATTGATGCTAGCTATGAAGGAGGTGGTGAAGAAAGAAGTTATTATATTACTAGACGCGGGAATCATTTATCCCATAACTAGTAGCGAATGGGTGAGTCCAGCTCAATGAGTACCGAAGAAGGGTGGTATCACTAACATCTTGAATGACCAAAATGAAGACATACGCTCAAGAACTGTTGTTGGTTGGAGAGTGTGTATGGATTATCGTAAGTTGAACAAGACCACCAGAAAAGATCACTTCCCTCTCCCGTGTATAGATCAGATGTTAGACAAGCTAGCTGGAAGAGAATATTATTGATTTTTAGATGGGTATTCAGTTTACAATCAGATATATGTAGATCCGAAAGACCAACACAAAACAACATTTACATGTTCTTTTGGTACCTTTGCCTTCCGTAGGATGCCATTCAGATTATGTAATGCACCTGCTACTTTCCAGAGATGTATGATGGGAATCTTCTGGGACATTGATGTCTCCCTAATTGTTCTTATTTTCTACCCATGTGAGACATCATTTTTTATGTTTAATTGAATATTTTGATAGACTTTTGAGTTAAAAATGCAATAATCCGGAATTTCTATTTTAGTATCTTTGATTTATTAAACTTTTGCGCGTAATCTTGTGTACTTTAGCGAAAAGTTTGTAGGTTTTGAATATTAGCTAGGAAAGGAATACGAGAAAAGAGTCAAAGATCGTGATATGGAGTCAAAACCTAAAGATAAATCCCGAAAGAATTATATTTTAGAGCTGCAAATCTGGAAAACAGGCCAAAGATTGCTGACTTCGAGGCACTTACGAGTTGATTTAGCCGCTAACCTTTGAAGAGAATATGTTCCTTATCGAGTTACGGAATTTTAGAAAGTGATTTCAGGTAAATCGGAGTTATAACGAATCGGCTAGAGCTGTTTTAGTGGAGGTGGTGCAGAAGTTACAGGATTTTGGGCTTAGAAAATGGACTTGGGCTTTTAATTAGTGATTTAACCTCAAGACCAAGGCCTAATCCGTTTTTCTCATTATAAAATGGGCTTTTGACTTCTATTTTTCATACAACTCATTATTCATAAGCAGAAGCATCAGAGAGAAGTCAACGAAGGAAGAAGAAGAAAGTTGTAGAGCTGGAGAGTGTCTATATCTCCATTCTCAGCCAAATCCAATTCCGGAAATTAGGTTTTCATTATTTTTAATTCTGTAAAACATTATGAGTTCCATTTCTTTTAATTTAGTTTTAATTTCTTTTATCATGAACTAATTTCTTCATAGTACTTGAGAATGCATAACGGGTGAATCCCTATTCTATTGAATTTCATATGTCTGAATTTGGGTTTTTAATAAATTAAATTAAATTGGGTCTTTTACATTTTTCTGTAATTTGAGATTATTTACTGTTTTCGGAGTAATTAACCAAGAACAGGTGTTAGTATCTAGGCTATTCCACATATATGGCGTGTGGATCATCCTGACAGAGGGTTTAGGTACGGACTTAATTACTCAAACTAAAATCAAAACTATTTGACTCTGACGAGCTTAGTTAATTTTAGGGCCAATGTGGTAAAATTACTTAATCATTCGAAAGTGGATCATATTTACCCTGACGGGACTAGTGACACTCTAGAATAGCCTTGTAGTCCACCCTGACGGGGGTATAAGGAATTTAGAATCCCGACCAATGTTAATTGACCAATTTAACCCTTAAACAACATATGTTATGAAATATAATTAGGAGGATCCCTCGCGTTTCTCAAGTACTGCCTTCTTTTATTTGCGTCTTACCTTCATTTACTTGCCTCTTAGTATTTATTTTCATTTTTACTTTAATCTTTCATTACTTAGAATTAATACAAACAGCCAACCAATCATTATATCTTTTATCTGCTTTCATAAGTGCAACCATTCATTATTTGATAAGCATTGTAGTTAACCAACCGTCCCTGAGAATGAATCTGTTATCACTATTATTACTCGGGACAACCGTACACTTGCAGTTGTGGTTCAATTACTTTTTGCATTTATTTTAGAACACACAAAGGACCACCAAGTTTTTGGCGCCGCTGCCGGGGACGGTAGCGTGTGACCACGGTGTTTATCTTTTAGTGATAGTTGCATTTATTTTTATTTTTATCAGTTTTATGCTTTTTGTTTGTTCTTCTCTTTCAGAAATTTTAGGTTTGGTGCATGCGAAGAAGGCTCAGATTTGAACCACCAGTTCAAATCCTTGATAATCCGGATTCGTTAATCAGACTTGCAAATAATAAAAGAAGAGAACAAGAAAAAGAGGAAAAAGAAATGGCAAATAACCAAGATCCCTGGTTTGTTAATGGTCCAGAAGAAGTTCCATTCCGTACTCCTGCTCTAGGGGTAGGTGCTCCAGATATAGATGTTCCGAGGTTTCGTCCAGATTCGGGTATGTTTGCTCAATTCCAAAGTTTTGGAAACTTTCGTGGTAAAGCTGGAGAAGATCCCATCCGAGCAGTACAGAAATTCAAGCAGATATGTAATTCTTATATCACACAAGGGGTTTCAAAGGAACAAATGTATTTTGCTGCGTTTCGAATTTTCGTTATTGATGGAGCAAGTGAATGGCACGATACACAAGAGCCTACTAAGATAACAAATTGGGATCAACTAGAATCTGCTTTCTTTGACAGGTATTACCCAAGTAACATGTGGTTATGATCAACTTGAATTAACTCATTTCCGTCAAGAATATGATGAAACTTTGGGTAAAAGCTGGACAAGATTTCCGATGTGCTTACGTAGAGTTCCCGATCATGACCTTTCAGAACAACAACAGCTAAAAATTTTCTACAAAGGTCTTGATGGGACTTCAAGAAAAGACTTAGATTTGCTATGTGATGCTGGGTTTTTACAAGTTCAACCGGCTCATGCGAAACTCATCCTAGAGAGAACGGTAAAAAATGAAGTTGGATGGAATTCAGTAAGAACCCCAGTTAAAGGAGTGAATAAAGTTAATATCGAAGAAAAGTTCGCTACCCTTGAGAACAAGATTCAAACCACCATAGAGCAACAATTAAAACAACTCACTTAAGCTGTAAAAGAAGGTTTTTCGAGTAAGAAAGTAGCCGTGCAAGCTGCACAAGAGGTTTATACGTGTTCATATTGTGGGGTAGATGATCATGATGAAGAGAATTGTCCGAATAATCAAGAGCCTGTGATGTTCGTCTCCAACAGAGGAAACTTTAATTCAAGTGGTAATGGATATCAACCTAACAGAAGCCATCCTGGGTTTCGATACTCAAATCCTAATGGGGCAGCCAATCCTACATATGCGTATCATCCGCGTACCCAAGGTAACAATTTCAACCCAAGACCACATAATAATTATCAAGGGGGACAGAATCAAGGAAACTATGTGCAAAGACAAGCTTCTCAAGACACTTACAATGAAACCATGAACCAAAAAGCCTTACCTGCCCATCCACAAGAAGGTGTGATTACCCTTCAGAAAACCGTTGAGAACCTAATTGCCCTCCAGACGCAAGCTATTCAGAATCAACAAGTGTCTGACGCAAGTATCAAACTATTACAGAACCAAATGGATCAAATCACAAACCAGCTTAATCAACGTCCACAAGGGCAACTCCCTAGTAACACAGAAAATCCGAGACAACATGAAGATTTCAAAGCTGTTACTCTCAGAAGTGGTAAGAACCTCCCTCCACCTCCTTTTCCTGTTATGAAAGAGAAAGAAGTTCCAAGAAAAGAAAAGGATGTGGGTGAGAAATAGAAAGATGTTGAGGTTGAAGAAATAGAGAGGCCGAGTGAGATTCCAAAGAATAAAGGTGATGTTTTAAGTAATCGCCCTCCCCCACCGTTTCCATCTCGAGTTCAGAAAAAGGGTGATTTGGGCGATTTTCAGAAGTTCTTTAATAGAGTGAGAGGCCTTAGTATTAACATTCCGTTGTTGGAAGTTATCCGAGATATTCCCAAGTACACGAAATTTTTGAAGAGAGCCCCCACTAACAAAAGGCCATACTGTGATAATGAGATGATTGGTCTTCCTAAAGAATGTAGTGCTATTTGTCAAAGTAAATTGCCTCCAAAGTTACTTGATCCTGGGAGTTTCAAAATTCCGATATCTATTGGAGAGGAATGGAAAGGTAAAGCACTATGCGATTTGGGTGCAAGCATAAATCTTATGCCTAAATCGTTCTTTGACAAGCTGAAAATTGGAGAAGCAAGACCTACTTCTATGGTTTTGCAAATGGCAGATCGATCTCTTGCACATCCAGAAGGCCGAATTGAAGATGTCCTTGTTAAGTCAGGTACGTTAATATTTCCCGTTGATTTCGTTATACTTGAATACGACGCGGATAGGAATGTCCCCATTATTTTGGGAAGACCATTCCTGGCCACGGGGCGTACATTGATTGATGTAGAAAACGGCGAATTGACGATGAGAATCCAAGACGAGGAAGTCAAATTTAATGTGTTCCGAGCTATGAAATTTCCAGATTCTCAAGAAGATTGCTTCCGAATGGATGTAGTTGAGAAGGCATCGCAAGAGGTATTTGATTGTTTTTATTATGATGATATCTTGCAGGCTGCTTTGACATTAGACTTACCTGAGATGATGGAAGAGCTTGTCGAAATAGTGGCAGCTCTTAATTCTGAGAATTCGATGTATAGGCGTCTTGCGTATGAACCTGTGAGAGAACCGGGAGAGATTATTCCTAAAAAGAAGCCTTCAATTGAATCTCCTCCGGAATCGGAAGAAAAACCATTACCAGCACACTTGAGGTATGCGTATTTAGGTATTAATGAAACTCTACTTGTTATTGTTTCAGCAAATTTAACAGGCCCTCAAGAAGATAAACTATTGCGTGTGTTAAGAGCCAACAAAGAGGCAATAGGTTGGACAATTGCTGACATCAAAGGCATTAGTCCCTCCTATTGTCAACATGAAGGAAGTAGTGAAGAAGGAAGTTATCAAGCTGTTAGACGCGGGGATTATTTATCCCATCTCGAGTAGTGAATGGGTGAGCCCGGTTCAGTATGTACCAAAGAAGGGAGGTACCACAACACTTCTTAATGATCAAAATGGAGCAATTCCTTCAAGAACGGTAGTTGGTTGGAGAGTTTGCATGGATTACAGAAAATTGAACAAGGCCACCAGAAAAGATCACTTCCCTCTGCCCTTCATTGATCAAATGTTAGATAAATTAGCTGGAAGAGAATACTACTGTTTCTAAGATGGTTATTCTGGGTATAATCAAATTTACGTGGCTCAAGAAGATCAACATAAAACAACATTTACATGTCCCTTTGGTACTTTTGCATATCACAGAATGCCATTTGGGTTGTGTAACGCACCTGCTACCTTTCAGAGATGTATGATGGCCATCTTTTGGGATATGATCGATAATTTTCTTGAATTTTTTATGGACGATTTCTCCGTGTTTGGTGATGATTTTGATAGATGTTTAGATAACTTGGAGAAAGTGTTAATCAGATGCAAGGAAACAGATTTGGTGTTAAACTGGGAGAAGTGTCATTCATAGTCCGCGAAGGTATAGTTTTGGGTCACAAAGTTTCAAGTGCTGGATTAGAAGTTGATAGAGCGAAGATAGAGGTAATTAAAACTCTTCCCCCTCCTGTTTCTGTTAAAGGGGTAAGAAGTTTTCTTGGTCATGCTGGCTTTTATAGGCGTTTTATTAAAGACTTTTCTAAAATTGCTAAACCGTTATGCAACTTACTTGAAAAGGATTCCGAATTCCTTTTTGTTGAGGCTTGTTTAGCGGCCTTTTAAGTAATCAAAGAAAAGCTTATTTCTGCTCCTATAGTATTACCTCCAGATTGGAGTTTACCGTTTGAAGTTATGTGTGATGCGAGTGATTTGTGTATGGGAGCTGTATTGGGACAGAGAAAAGAGAAGATTTTTCATTCGATTTACTATGCTAGTAAAACTTTCAATGGTGCTCAAGTAAATTATACAGTTACAGAAAAAGAGTTGCTAGCAGTTGTGTATTCATTCGATAAATTTCGCTCTTATCTTCTTGGAGCGAAAGTTATTGTTTATGCAGATCATTCAGCGATTAGATATCTTATGGAAAAGAAAGATGCTAAACCGAGGTTAATCAGATGGGTTTTATTGCTTCAAGAATTCGATTTAGAGATTAAAGATAGAAAGGGTTGTGAAAATCAGGTTGCAGATCATCTATCGCGTCTTGAAGATTCAGAAATAAATAGTAGTACTGAAGCAGTTAGAGAAGAGTTTCCTGACGAGAGTTTATTTGCTGTTCGTGATTATGAAGCTCCTTGGTATGCAGATATTGCGAATTTAGTTGTAAGTGGTCCTTTTCCTGAAGGGTCCACTTATCAAGAGAGAAAGAGGTTGGCTCATCGTGCTAGACAATTCTTTTGGGAGGATCCGTTCCTCTACAAAGTTTGTGCTGATCAAATGGTAAGAAGATGTGTAGCCAAGGAAGAAACGGAAGCAATTATAGCTGGATGTCATGATTCACTCTATGGAGGACACTTCAAGGGAGATAGAACTGCTGCTAAGGTATTCCAATCAGGTTTTTACTGGCCTACTCTTGTAAAATATTGTCATGAATATGTGAAGAAATGTGCAAGATGCCAGTTTACCGGAAACATATCCAAGAGGGATGAGATGCCACGTAATAATGTGTTAGAAGTTGAAATATTCGATGTTTGGGGTATAAATTTTATGGGTCCTTTCGTTCCTTCAAATCGTAACCTCTACATCTTATTAGTTGTTGATTACGTGTCCAAATGGGTAGAAGCTGTGGCTTTACCAACAAATGATTCACGAGTGGTGATTAAGTTCTTGAAATCACATATTTTCACTAGACATGGTACACCTAGAGTGATTATTAGCGATGGAGGATCTCATTTAGTTAATAAGTATTTGAAGGCTGTTCTAGAAAAGTATGGCGTAAGACACCGTGTATCTACTGCATATCATCCACAATCCAATGGTCAAGCTGAAGTATCGAATCGGGAAGTAAAATCAATCCTAGAGAAGACTGTTGGTCCTACAAGAAAAGATTGGTCAATGAAGTTAGATGATGCGTTGTGGGCCTATCGTACAACGTTTAAGACTCCAGTTGGTGCATCTCCATATCGGATGGTATATGGTAAGGCTTGTCACTTACCTCGTGAGCTTGAAATGGGTGCCTATTGGGCAATTGCGCAATTGAACTTAGGTCCTACCTTAGCCGGAAAAAATCGTATGATGAAGCTTAATGAACTTGATGAATTTCGATTGAATGCCTATGAAAATGCTAAACTCTACAAAGAAAACACGAAGAAATGGCATGACAATCGGATTCTTGTGAAGAACTTTGAAGTGGGACAAAAAGTATTGAAGTATAATTCAAAGTTCAGCAATTATCCGGGTAAGTTAAGGTCTAGGTGGTCGGGTCCATACATTGTGACCAAAGTTACACCTCATGGGGCGATAGAAATAGAACATCCGCTCGAGCACCGTACCTTCATGGTAAACGGTCATCGTCTAAAGATATACCATGGAGGTGAAGATACCAACCGCTTGGAAGATCCACATCCCGGGGAGGTCATGTATCTCCTCGAAACTCCTTAGAAGCGTGAGGTAACCCGTCGAGCTTAACGACGTTAAACAAAAGCCAATTCATATTTCTAGTGTTTATTAGTAAGAAATGAGGAAGGGTAGTTGTTTTTGATGATTTAAGGAGTAAAAAGGTCGTGAGTGTGGGGTCAAAAGGGCCGAAATAGAGGAAAAAGAGGTTGGTTGTCTAGGAGAAACCGGGAACCCGGTTCTGACGCTGTAACCAACCCCCAAACGCAAGGAGGTGCGTTGATTCGCGATGTCGACGAAAATCAGGGCCCCGGTTTCAAGAGCTGAATTTTTCAAACTTTCTGACCCGGCGTCTTGGAGGCTCGCCTTTTGCTGCGTGTCAACTCGCGCCATCGACGGAAACCGGGATCCCGGTTTCACACAAACCGGGTACCCGGTTTTGGAGCTGTGATTTTTGGACTTTTCTAACCCAGCGTTTTGGGGTCAGCCATCTACTGCGTCTCGAGCCGCGTTTTCACCCACACCGCCGAGCCAAACCGGGGCCCTGGTTTCATCAAAACCGGGTACCCAGTTTCGAAGGGTGACTTTCTGACCCAGCGTTTTGGGGTCCAGCCATTATTTGTGTTTTGAGGTAAAAAAATATAAAAAATAAAAAATAAAATTTAATTAAGTCTTGTTTTCGCGCCGACACAGCGACGCGAAACAGGGAACCCGGTTTTCACAAACCGGGAACCCGGTTTGCTTTGTGATGAGGCGGTTTTGGCCTCCTTGACCTAGTTTTCTTAGCCTCTTCTGCAAGTTTTTACCAAAAACGCTCCAACACACTTCCCACCTCCGAAAATCATCATCAAAACCTTTAAATATCATCCAATCCTACCCTCTTTCATCACAAAAACACAAAATCAACTCACCTCTTCTCCAAAATATCATCAAATCCTTAGTTTTTCACTAAGATTTTTCTTCACCCAATCCTTAAATTAAACCCAATTTTTTCTTCTCCCACTCAAATTAACCATTACCCACTTCATATTACACCTTAATCTTCAAATACTAAGCCTCAAAACATCAAAGTTCTAAGCTTTTCTCTAGCTTTTCACTATTTGAAGTTTTGAGTTTGGGGTGGAAAGAGATGACTAACAGAACAGGTGATTTCCGAAGAACTGCTCCTAGAAAGAAGACCACTATTGGTGGTACTCAAGAACAAGCTATTGAGATTCCTGATTCGCGTCCTAAACGAAATATTGATGAGGTTAAGCTTGCTCCCAAGAAGAAAGAAATCACGGGTAAGAGGAGAAGATTAATTGATGAACCAGAAAGTGAAGAAGAACATGAAGATGAGACTGAGAAAGAAATTGAGGATGAAACTGAACAAGAAGTTCCAGAAGTACCAGTTCAACAGAAACCCCCCGCGAAGAAAGATGTGGGACCATAAGCCAAAGAGGGTTTATACTTCTTGGAATGATCAGGTTCGTGAAAGAATTGAATTTTTGAAATTTGGTGAGGAGATGGATTTTCCTAAGGGTATTATGAGTAGTGCTTACAAAGAATATGTTGTGATTTGTGACAAGTTTGGTTGGAAAGAATTGCGAGAAAGGAAGCTTGAGTTTATTCCTACTTTTGTGCGAGAATTTTATGAAGGTTTAGCTATTTCCCGTAAGGCAATTGAAATTCGCAAAAAGGTAGTTCCTTTCTCTATTGAACTTATTCGGAAATCTTTGAAGTTACCCAACTTTACTGGGTTATGTCCGTTCCAAGAATCCCTTAATTACCATCCTTTGATTATGAATCCCTTTGGGGAACTGTGATTATTAATGGGGCTAGCCCAATTCCAGAAGGAGAAAGGTATCCTAGACAGTTTTATAGTAGTAATTTGACACCTTATGCGAAGGTTTGGTCCCGTTTCATAATCCCTACTTTCTTTAGAATTAAACACACATCCGAGTTGAAAAAGGAACATATAATTTTTATCAAGTGTGTTATGGAGGAGAAACCGATGAATGTTACTAAGATTATTTATGACACCATCATGGAATTCGTGAGAGCTCCGATGAAACAATAGAATCTCAAGTTTCCATGTACTATTACTAAGTTGTGCCTAGACGCAAAGATTCCGCGTAGGAACGCAGAAGATAACGGTGTGACAGTTGGAGTGAGCATGGCATTGAGTACGATTCAGAATATCCATGATGAAGCAACACGAGCTACAAAGACTCCTAGAGCTCCTCCACCAAAGAGAGCGAAGAATGCTCCTGAGTTGGAATAAAAAATTAGGGTGTTGGAAGAGAATCAAGAGAAGATGATTGCTACCTTGGGAAACGTTACAAGAGAATTGGACCTTATTCGAACTTTGATCCTAGGCGTAAACGCACTTCAAAACGCGATCTATGATGCTCTTACGCGAGATAAGGTTCAGAACGCAACATTGGTAACCAGCCACGCGCTGGTTAAGATACGTTTTCTGATACTTCTCATTTAGTGTAGATTATTTTATTGCTTTGAGTCATTTTCGAGTCGTGGGGACACGGCTCATTTTTTAGTTTGGGGTGGGGTTCGTTGCCTCATCCCAGTTTTTATGTGCTATTTGTTTTTAATTGCTTTCAATAAAAGAATTTTCGGAGTTGCGTTTGACTGTAGAAGATTTTAAATGTCCCTTTAAGCATACTTTTGATGAATCTATGATAGTAAATAGTGGACTTTAGGGATTAATATAAAATGCACTTAGAAGTGCATGGAAACATATGTAATTGATAGGAAAAATTAATGAACAATGCAAATGAAGTAAGCTTGTATTTAAGGAATATGTTTGGTGTGTAGAACGTGAAATCCTAATTAGTAGAGAACCCACCTAGATATGAACTAAAGACGAGCTATGTACTTAGGAAAATGATAGGGGCAGTTCTTTGTTAGCCATTTGTGACCTTTTTAGCCTTCTATATCCCTGATATTAATATTATCCGTCTTAGCCCACTTTGAGACTTTATCCTTTTCTTTGTAGCCACGATATAAGCCATTATCTCTTAGATTATTAGGCATGACCATATGACCCGCACTTGAATCACAATCCTGAGACATGTCTCGAGCTTGAGTTTGGGGTGGTGGGTCCACTTACGGGGAATTTATTGGGTAGGGATTGACGTGCATTTTATTGTGGCACAATTGCAGATGATATATACTTATAACCCTTTGCCGGGAATGAGAAAAAATGAAAAAGAAAGAAAAAATGAAAAAATAAAAAAATCCATACAGTAGAAACCGGGAACCCGGTTTCGCCAAAACTGGGAACCTGGTTCGCATCTGTACAAAAAAAAAGAGAAAAGAAAAGAAAAAGAAAAATTTGAATGAATAAAACATCCGGCAAAGTGGAATTTTTCTGAAAAATCATCTTATTTGTAATGGGTTGACATGGGACGCTAAATTGTTGCGTAAATGGGTGAGTGAGAACATTTTTTAGCGTAAACTCAAGCTCGAGGACATTTGTTGATGGTAAGTGAGGAGAGAGCCAAAAGCTCACTTCAAATTTACCAAATATACATTCACACCATCCTTAAGCCAATATTAAAACCATAAAGACCTCGTGATTCCTAAGTGCATAGTGAATTTATGATTCTGTTGATAGGGAATATACTAGGTGGAGCATTCAAAGCGAGTTAGGATTAATGACCACCCTATAGCCATCATACAGAGATGAGTACAAGTGTAACCTTCAAGCATTGCAACTTTAATTTTATGATTGAGATTACTTGTGTTTGATTTTGCATTATAGATGTATGTGTATATTAATTTCTAGAGTTTGCTATATGAGTTTTATCTTAAGAATTGCTTTAGGTGTATTTGCTAGCTTCTATTTGTTATTACGTTTACTTCTACCCCTTTGTTTTGTTTTGTTTTACTTTGTCGGGACGACAAAGGTTTGAGTTGGGGGTCTTGATGTCTCCCTAATTGTTCTTATTTTCGACCCTTGAAAGACATCATTTTTTATGTTTAATTGAATATTTTGATAGACTTTTGAGTTAAAAATGCAATAATCCGTAATTTCTATTTTATTTCTAGTATTTTTTATTTATTAAACTTTTACGCGTAATCTTGTGTATTTTAGTGAAAAGTTTGTAGGTTTTGAATATTAGCTCCGAGAAGAGAGTCAAAGATCGTGATATGGAGTCAAAGCCTGAAGATAAATCCCGAAAGAATTATATTTTGGAGCTGCAAATCTGGAAAACAGGCCAAAGATGCTGACTTCGAGGCACTTACGAGTTGATTTAGCCGCTGACTTTTGAAGATAATATGTTCTTTATCGAGTTACAGAAATTTAGCAAGTGATTTCAGGTCAATCGGAGTTATAACGAATCGGCTAGAGTTTTTGTAGTGGAGGTGGTGCAGCAGTTAGGGGATTTTGGGCTTAGAAAATGGACTTGGGCTTTTAATTAGTGATTTAACCTCAAGACCAAGGCCTAATCCGTTTTTCTCATTATAAAAGGGGCTTTTGACTTCTATTTTTCATACAACTCATTATTCATAAGCAGAAGCATCAGAGAGAAGTCAAAGAAGGAAGAAGAAAGCTGTAGAGCTGGAGAGCGTCTATATCTCCATTCTCAGCCAAATCCAATTCCGGAAATTAGGTTTTCTTTATTTTTAATTTTGTAAAACATTATGAGTTCCTTTCTTTTAATTCAGTTTTAATTTCTTTTATCATGAACTAATTTCTTCATAGTACTTGAGAATGCATAACGGGTGAATCCCTATTCTGTTGAATTTCATATGTCTGAATTTGGGTTTTTAATAAATTTAATTAAATTGGGTCTTTTACATTTTTCTGTAATTTGAGATTATTTACTGTTTTCAGAGTAATTAACCAAGAACAGGTGTTAGTATCTAGGCTATTCCACATATGTGGTGTGTGGATCATCCTGACAGAGGGTTTAGGTACGGACTTAATTACTCAAACTAAAATCAAAACTATTTGACTCTGACGAGCTTAGTTAATTTTAGGGCCAATGTGGTAAAATTACTTAATCATTCGAAAGTGGATCATATTTACCCTGACAGGACTAGTGACACTCTAGAATAGCCTTGTAGTCCACCCTGACGGGGGTATAAGGAATTTAGAATCCCGACCAATGTTAATTGACCAATTTAACCCTTAAACAACATATGTTATGAAATAGAATTAGGAGGATCCCTCGCGTTTCTCAAGTACTGCCTTCTCTTATTTGCGTCTTACATTCATTTACTTGCGTCTTAGTATTTATTTGCATTTTTACTTTAATATTTCATTACTTAGAATTAATACAAACAACCAACCAATCATTATATCTTTTATCTGCTTTCGTAAGTGTAACCATTCATTATTTGATAAGCATTGTAGTTAACCAACCGTCCCTGAGAACGAATCTGTTATCACTATTATTACTTGGGACAACCGTACACTTGCGGTTGTGGTTCAATTACTTTTTGCATTTATTGTAGAACACACAAAGGACCACCAAACATGATTGATGATTTCCTTGAGGTATTTATGGATGACTTTTCTGTGTTTGGTGATAACTTTGATGAGTGTTTACAGAACTTGGAGAAGGTATTAATTAGATGCAAGGAGACTGATTTGGTTTTGAACTGGGAAAGTGTCATTTTATGGTTCAAGAGGGTATAGTGTTGGGTCACAAGGTTTCAAGTACTAGTTTAGAAGTTGATCGTGCGAAGATTGAGGTAATCAAGACTCTTCCTCCTCCTATTTCTGTAAAAGGGGTAAGAAGCTTTTTGGGTCATGCTGGTTTTTACCGACGTTTCATCAAGGACTTCTCTAAGATCGCTACGCCATTGTGTAACTTACTAGAAAGGACGCCAGATTCCTTTTTGATGAAGCTTGCATGGTGGCATTTCAAGATATTAAGGAGAAGCTTATTTCTACACCTATTGTATTACCTCCTGATTGGAAGATTCCGTTTGAAATTATGTGTGATGCTAGTGATCTTGCTATGGCTGCAGTTTTGGGTCAGAGAAAAGAAAAGGTATTTTATTCTATCTACTATGTTAGTAAAACCTTCACAAGTGCTCAAATTAATTATAAGAAGGAATTACTAGTTGTTGTGTATGCATTTGACAAATTTCGTTCTTATCTTCTTGGGGAGAAAGTTGTTGTGTTTACTGACCATTCCGCGATTAAATACCTTATGGAAAAGAAATATGCAAAGTCGTGTTTGATCAGATAGGTACTGCTATTACAAGAGTTTGACTTAGAGATTCGTGATCGAAAGGGTTGTGATAATCAGGTTGCAGATCATTTGTCGCGTCTTGAAGGTTCTGAGTCTAATGGGGACCTGAGTTGGTAAGAGAAGAGTTTCCTGATGACAGTTTGTTTTCAGTTTATGCTATGAGAACTCCTTGGTACGTGGATATAGAAAATATTATTGTGGAGCTACCTCACAAGAGAAAAAAAAGATTAATCCATCGCGCAAATCAATTCTTTTGGGACGATCCTTCCCTCTACAAAACATGTAGTGATCAGATGGTGAGAAGATGCATACCAGATATGGATGTCTAGTCAGTGGTTGCAAGTAGTCATGATTCACCATACGGAGGACACTTCAAAGGTGATCTTACAACTGCAAAGGTACTACAATCCGATTTTTATTGGCCTACTTTACATAAGGATTGTCATGAATATGTCAAGAAATGTCATAGATGCCACTTTACTGGTAATATATTTAAGAGAGATGAGACGCCACGTAATAATGTTCTTGAAGTTGAGATATTCGATGTATGGGGTATTGATTTCATGGGTCCCTTTGTACCATCTAATAGAAATCTTTACATCTTGTTAGATGTTGATTACGTGTCGAAATGGGTAGTGGTTGTAGCTCTACCAACAAATGATTCGCGAGTGGTGAGAAAGTTCTTGAAGTCACATATCTTCACTAGACATGGTACGCCCATAGTTATTATTAGTGATGGAGGTTCACATGTCATTAACAAATACTTGAAGGTCGTGTTAGAAGTATAGGGTGAGACATCGTGTATCTACTGCTTATCATCTCCACAAGAAAATGGTCAAGCTGAGGTCTCTAATCGAGAGATCAAATCCATTCTATAGAAGATTGTTGGGTCCACACGCAAGGATTGGTGAATGAAATTAGATGATGCGTTATGGGCATATCGTACTGCATTCAAGACGCCTGTTGGTGCATCTCCGTATCGCATAGTTTATGGTAAGGCTTGTCACTTACCTCTTGAGCTTGAAATGGGTGCATATTGGGCGATAGTGGAGATGAATATGGATCCTACTTTAGTCGCGGAGAATCGTATGATGAAACTGACTGAACTGGATGAGTTTCGATTTCATGCCTATGAGAATGCTAAACTTTACAAAGAAAAGACAAAGAGATGGTATGATAATCGCATTTGTGAAAAGAAATTCAAAGTTGGACATATGGTTCTCAATTATAACTCCAAGTACAGCAATCATTCGGGTAAGTTGAGATCAAAGTGGTCTGGTCTGTTCGTGGTGACCAAAGTTACGCCTCATGGAGCTATAGAAATTGAAAACCCAACCGAGCAATGCACCTTCATTGTGAATGGACATCGGTTGAAACTTTATCATGTAGGCGAGGATACTAATCACATGGTAGATCCACATCCTGGGGAGGTCATGTACCTCCTTGAAGCCGAATAGATGCGAGAGGTAACCCGTCGAGTTTAACGACGTTTTCAATTGTATATTAGTTTATTGCTTTAACGTTTTTCAATTCCTAGTGTATAACTATAAGTAATTGTCGTGTCTTAGTGTCTATTTTTAAATAAATGAGAAAGGTAGTGTGTTAAATGGTGCAGGAATTGAGATTGGGGTGCTAAGGAACGAAAAGAAAAAAATTGCATAACTGACCGGTATACCGCCGAAATCCCCGGTATACCGGAGGGAGAAAACAGAGGCCACGGTTTTCAAGAACGGTTTATTGCCGAGACGAAAAGAAAAAATTAAAAAGTCTGACCGGTATAACGATCAAGGTAGCGGTAAGCCAGCGAAGAAAAACTATGACACGGCATTTGGAATCAGGTTTCATTACGAGAACAATTGGGAAAAACTGTGGGCGTGAATCTCGACACGGTTTTTGACCGGTATGCCGGTCCGCTGTGTCGAGAAAAAAAACAGTTCCACGGGTTTTGAAATAGGTTTATTGACGAGGGGAACTTTTCTGGGACCGGCTAGCCGGTCATCTGACCGGTATGCCGGCCCGACCAGCGGGAAAATTACCAAAACCTTATGAAACCGTAATTTTTTCCTCTTTTACCTAGCCTCTCATGCAAGATATCATTATAAACGACCCCTAACCTATTATATACCTGCACCACACCACTAAAACACCAAAGAACATTCAATCCTTCCTCCTATTCCATTCCAAACACACATCCAACATCACAATCCTTCAAGAACACACAGAAATCTTCTCCTTCAACCTTAAGCCTCTTCATCAAAACTTTACCCCTATTGATTAAACCTTCCCAAATCCACTACATAACCATTACCCATCTCAAATAATCCCATAATCCTTCATTACAAATCCTCAAAACATCAAAATTCAAAACTTTTCTTTAGTTTTTGAATATTTGAAGTTTTGAGTTTGGGGTTCATGTAGATGACGAAGATTGGGAAATCAAGAATACTATGAAGAGGAAAGAGAGAAGTAGTTGAAGAACCAGTTATTACTTTTGGTGTTGACAAAAATGTAGTTAAAAGAAGGAGTACTTTGGAGGACATACATGAAGAGGTGTTAACAATCGTAGGAAAAGTCACAAAAGCATTGGAGCTTATGCAAGACGTATCACGTGGAGTGAGCAATGTTTAACATGTCACCTACGCAACGAGAGGAGCCCAACCTGAACGCAACAATGAAAACCAGCCTTGTGCCGGTTTAGATACGTTTTTCTATCCTTTTCTCATTGTTTTTATTAGTTTATTTGCTTTGTTGAGTCTTTTCGAGTCGTGGGGACACGAGTCATTTTTGAGTTTGGGGGGTGGGGTTCGTTGCTTCATCCCAATTTTTATGTGTTATTTGTTTTACATGCTTTCGATAAAATTAATCTAAGGGTTGCGTTTGACTGTAGAGTATTTAAAATGTCCCCATCAAGCATTATTTTTATGAATTTATGATAGAAAATAGTTGACGTTAGGAGTTATAATATGTACTTAGATTGCATGCAAACACATGTAATTGATAGGAAGAATTAATGAACAACGCAAAAGAAGTAAACTTGTGCTTAAGGAAAAATAGTGGTTTGTAGAACGTGAGATTTGAATGGGTAGAGAACCCACTTAGGTATGAACTAGAGGCAAGCTGTGTAAATAGGAAAATGATAGAGGCAGTTATTTGTTAGCCCTTTGAAATCTTTTAGCTTTCTATCCTTGAGTTTAATATTATCCGTCTTAGCCAAATTTTTAGCCTTTAAGCCTTTCTTTTGTCGCCACATTATAAGCAAATATCCCATTAGTTTATTAGGCATTTCCATATGACCCGCACTTGAATCACGATCCTGAGACTTCCTGTCTTGAGCTTGAGTTTGGGGTGGTGGGTCCACCATTATGGGAATTTACATTGGGATGGGATTTTTGAGCTTATCAATTATGCTCTATTTTATATATTGGTGATGATTCACAGTTATTATATTGTAACCCTTTGCGGGGGTAAGAGTAAATGAAAAAAAGCTATAAAATCATGAAAAGAAAAAAAAATTATTAAAAAAAATAACATGATATCTCAACATCAAAAAGAGAGTCATAGCTATACAAAAGAAAAAAGAAATTTGATATGAAAAGAATATATATTGGGACCGGCAAAGAGGAAATTTTTATGTTAACATCATTAGTGATTATTGGGTTAATCAGGGGACGCTAAATTAGTACTTCAAATGGGTTGAGTGAGAACATATTCGAGTGTTAACTCAAACTCTTGGATAGTTTGTTGATGGTAAGTGAGGAGAGAGCCAAAAGCTCACTTCAAATTTACCAAATATACATACCATACCGTCCCTAAGCCTACGTGAAAACCGTAAAGACCTCGTGATTCCTAGATATATAGTGGATCTATAATTCAGCTAATAGGGAGTATGCTAAGTGGAGCGTTCAAAGCAAGTAAGGATCGAGGAACACCTTATTGCCACCATCTTGAGATAAGTAATAAGCGTAACCTCTGGCATTGTGAAATTAATTTTGGATTGATATTATTTTGTTTTTTATTTTGCATGACATGTGTATTTGTATACTAATTCCTAGATCATACTATGTGAGATTTGCTTTAAGTTGTGCTTTGGGTGTATTTACTAGATTCTGCCTTCTGCGTTCACCTAAAGACATTTGTTTTTATTTTACTTTGTCGAGACGACAAAGGTTTGAGTTTAGGGCCTTGATGTCTCCCTATTTGTTATAAATATTAGACCTTAGGATACATAATTTTAGGTGAATATTTGTCTTATTTGATAGACTTTTATTCTTATTTCGTCATACTGCACTTTCTCCCCTTGGAATTAGACTATTTGCTTTTTTAGAACTTTTGTGCGTTAATTTGTTTGTTTTTAGTGCAAAGTTAGTAGGTTCAAGATTCTATGGAGAACAAATACAAGGAGGTTAAGTGAGAATTAAAGTCTTAAATCGAGTGCAGAAGCTAAAGGTAAGAAAAGAATTTCCAAGAACTTAACTAAAGAAGTTGCAGATTTGAAAGACTGTTACTAATTGCTGTTTTTGGGCTAATTAGGAACGGATTCAGCCTTGGGCCGTGAAACATGGTCTGATACCTTATTGAGTTAGAAGATTCTCCAAGTTGAATCAGCCAATTTGGAGTTGTTATGCAAAAGTTACAGCCATTTTACTAAGGGTTGTACACTGGTTACGGGAATTAAAGAAGAAGATGGGCTTGGGTTTTTTATAATTTGACACAATCCTTTTAATCTAAGCCCTAATACATTTTTACTAGTATAAATATACCCTTTAGCCTCATTTTTACACACACTTCAGAGAATTACATCAGAGGTTTCATATTTTCAAGTCAGAGCAAGAAGGCAAATGCAAAGCTAGAGCTGGAGGAATTATGTTCTTCCAACAACAGCCAACCAAACCTTTAGGTTATATAATTCATCCCTGTAATTTAATATGATGTCTTTAATTTATTTAATTTCAGTCTTTAATTTGATTATAAGCTAAACTTTCATATACTTGATAATCGCAATAAAGGGATGAACCTTAATTAATTTATTCTATGTTTTGAATTTGGGATTGCTATGATTTAAATTGAATTGGGTGTTTTATATTGGTTCTTAATTTGTTCATATTTACAAAATCTTTTCCGCGCAACTAGAATTTGCTTTTAGTATTTGGGCTATTCGCTTTAGTGGCAAAAGTTATTATCCGACAGGGGGGTTTGAATACAGACTTAGGTACTACCCGTGTAATGTCCGTTATTGACCGACAGGCTTAACTAATTACACAGCCAAAGAGGTAAATACATATCATCCGAAGAGGCATATTCGCCCATATAGGGGTTTATAGTACTTTAGGATAGCTCCTAGGTCCACCCGACAGGGAGTTAGGAGACATTAGAGTCCCGAATAATATAATAATACCAATTCTACCCTTAAACATATCATATATTACATTAATTAGGTGGATTCCTTGCGAGTCTCAAGTATCTCTTATCTCTGAAGTTAGTCCTTTTACTTTATTATTTCTTTTCAGTTATTTATATATAGTCTTTATTTTATTGCATCTTTAGTCTTTAAAAAAACCAAACAAAAATCATATTATTTTACTTTTCTGTCAAACAATTATTTCTACTGTCTGATTAATACTAGAGTTGTACCTAAACCGTCCCTGAGAACGAAACCCGATTTATCGGAGTATTACTTGGACAACCGTGCACTTGCGGTATTGTGGTTCCTTTTATTTATCGCATTAATTTTATAACACCCCAGGACCCACCAGTAATTCTGTTAGAAAATATTCTAAGAGTCGTAGAAGCAAAGAAATATTTTGTATTTTTGTCACCCTTCTTAATCCATATGTCCCTAGCTCTGTCAGCCCAGGAAGCTTCTTCTTGCACACAAAGAGCTTCCATTTCCGATTTTATTTTGACTTCCGTTTCATAGCTTTTTTTTTTTAATTTAGTTCTCCATTTTGTAATTCTTCAAGAATACGTTGGTATTTATCGATAAGTTTCCTACTGTTACAAAACGTATCACGGATCCATCCCGTTAAGGCGAGACAAGTCACATCCTTTTAGTAATGAAATTCTAAATGCTATCAACATCTCTACTTTAAGTCCACGTGTTGTGAACAACATCTATACAATGAAGGTTATCAAGCCATCGTGATTCAAAATAAAGTATTTAGAATTTCTGTTAATGTTATTGGATCTTTGGAAAATAATAGGTGAATGGTCTGAGCCTATTGCGGGTGGTACCTTGATAATAGCTTCACGAAATAAATTATACCATGAGTCCGACGTGAGTCCTCTGTCAAGTCTCTCTTTACAATTTTCATCCCCTTTTCTTGTATTTGTCTACTTAAAAAGACCACCTCTACTAGGAATGTCAATAAAATTATTTGAGTTAATAAATTTGTTAAATCGTATCATTCTCGCGATATTTGGTGAGATTTTACCTTTTTCATCTGAAGATTTAGAAATTGCGTTGAAGTTCCGATAATGAAAATAGGATCAAATATATTATTTTTCCATTTAGTAATATCGTCAAAGACTTTATGTCTATCATTGGATTTAGTAGGCGCGTATAAGACAATAAGATACCAAGTAACTGATGTAGATTCTGATATATCGCAAATGACATAATGAGAGCACGACATAATAATATTAACTTTAAAATTATCCTTCCATGCTAACGTAATACCCCCAGACCTAAATGCTCTTCCTTCGGGATTAACTACGAATTTATTAGTGAAAGAATTAAGGAAACTACAAGATTTGAGATCACTATTCTTAAGTCTCGATTCCAAAAGACACAAAAAAGATAAACTAAACTTCACATGAAGGGACTTAATCATCTCTCTTGTCGGGGTTTCCCTCATTCCCTGACAATTCCAGACCATTATATTATCCATTGGAGTCGGACGCTTTATAACTGGGTTAGCCGTTGCCCTCAGCATGATTTAAGTTGATGCTTTCCTTCATGGGCTGGTCCCAGGTACACGCATCTTCCTCCATATCACTGTCTAAACTTTCAATTCCTCGTAGATGGCCCTCGCACTTGGGTCCACTGCAATAATAGCATCTCCTAATTCTATCTCATTGTCCACCACCTCATTGGGCCCGCATACTCTCATATCTTTACTCACGAAATGATTCTCAATCTCACATATTGAGTAAATATATAATACAAGATTTTGATATATCAAGCTTTGAAAGATAAATAAAATACTAATCACCCCATGCGAAGAATGGTTAAATGACATGTGTTTTGTGGGAATATACTTCCCAGAACAAAGCGTGAGAATATAAGATAATCTACCCATGTAGCCAATCAATAAGATGCAAACGAGGCTAGACTTCATAATATGTAATAAAATAATATAACAAAGCCAATCCACTGATATCCGTATACCCCGCACCATCAGACAAAGATCTTTATTCCAAATCAAGTATAGAAAGTAGATAGATTTGATATAGAACCCCAAGGTCGGGCTCTTAGGATAAAATACGCAAGGATTCCAGTAAAAAAAAGTATAATCCATAACACAACTTAATCATAACAGTCAAAGACAATAACCAAACAAAGTCTGCGTCAAAACTGAAAGAAGACATAACCGTATCCACGTACAAGTACATCTTTCCAATATCAAACTTAGAAACAAGAATTAACTACAAGATAAGTGCTTTTCCCTGATAAATATATTCACATATACTTTGCATGAATCTAAATTCGCATGAGAATCAATGCCAGCCAACAACATACATATGCAGATAAAAGGAAATATCAGGAAAAGAAATATCATAAACCCTGATCCAAGGAAAGGCTTAAATCAAATCAAACTTAAAATCGTTGTAGACCCCTAAAATCATAAGTGACTTAGATGTGTTGTAGTACACTTTATAAATACAAAACCAAACAAACATGTCCTTGATCAAGGTCAAATTATGAAACCATCGAGTAAAACGTGTTGCAAGCACCAGATCATCAGTATAAAGACAATAAATGTGCCCCAAAAACTCAAATCTTTTGCGTGCCCAAATAACTCGCCTTACTAGTTGAAGAAAGAGATAAAAAAATCCCAAAATAAAAAGTAAACATTGCATGTGTTTCCAACATTGAATATCATTAATATTCTTAACCATATGATTAGAAATCATCAACAAGGAATCCAGTTGGACGCCACAATGCTTCTTAAGCCACAAATATGACATACCCAGATAAAGAAACTTGATCACCTCTAAAAGTAAGAAATCTTATCTGAAAACCCATTGCATGTGTATTCTTAGATCATAAACTGAATAAGAAAGGGAATTAAAAGGTCCCTTCACCAAAAGCAACATCATTAGCACCCCAAGAACATTATGCATGTTCTTAAAAAGGTTGAAAGAGGTCAAATTAACAGCACCAGCAGCTCAGTTGTGTAGAAAGAAGATGATATAAGGTCTTGGATCGAAGCAGTTCTTTGAGAAGACCTTGTAACACATACTACTAATCTAAGGTTAATTGTGTAGGAGTACAATAGAATTTAACCTAATTAGTTTGATAAAACATGGTGAAAATAAAAAAGAGAGGATAAGTCACTATATTGTAGGAAGAAGAATAGCTTATTTACAGAGAATTTTTAAAAGGAGAAAAAGTATATTTTAGTTTGGATGTAAAGTAAATATTACAATTTCTTTTGATAAAATGTAATATTAATATTGGTGATATACTCATATAGTAAAGGATTAGAAAACAACACTATAAATAATAAAAAGAATAAAGATAATAATCAACTAAATGTAAGAATAATCAAGATTTAGAAGTTAAAATAACAAACCTAAAAAATAAAAGGAAATGGACCTTACCTCCTAAAATTATTATAAAATAAATACTGATGTAGGCTTTTTATAGCCTGCAATAGTTTGCGTAGTAAAAAATGACAAAGGTATTATGATTTCAGGTAATACTTGGCGGTTGAATGTAGAGACAACTTTTAAAACTGAAACTTTAAAGGTACTTAAGGCAGATGAGATATCAGGTTACTACATGGTGGAAAAAGTGATCATAGAGAATGGCGCTAGTTCTATTATACTTCCTTTTTCAACTTGTAGTCTTGTTAATTCTCTATTTATCTGTAATTTTATTAGTGACATTTATAGGATAGCTGAGATTTCTAAACCCACTTTTATATTTATTCTTAAAAATAAGAATATGATGGCTGACTAAATTGTTAAACAAGAAATTTAACATTTTATTTAGTAATTGAACTATTCATTGATGTTGTAATTGTTTTTTTTATCTATCTATATATTTACCCTTTTAAAAAGAAAAATATTAAAGTTACTGGCATAATGTCATTTATTATAACGATTAATAACATCACAACTAACAAGTTACCCACGTGTTTGAATTGGAATACAAATTTAATAAGGTGGTTATGAATAACATCGACCCTAGCTAATGCAGACATAACATAGGTGATCATTATGAATGGAGCGTGTCAGTTTAGCCGACTCTACTATAATAAATCATACATTTACGTACATACATATATTTCTTTGTTTTGGTAGTGCTTCATTATCAACACAACTTGTTTCAACAAATTAAATAAATAGATAAATAAAATTTTTATAAGAAAGCAAGCTGTGACTAGAAAGCTATATACCTTTGCCATCCATTTTAAGTACAACTTTCTGGCATGAAAGCATGTTTTCTGATGTCCCACGTTGGTGTCACTCATCACTATAGTATGTTAATTTTAAGAGTAATAATATGTATCAACAAAATATACCAAATGTACAATCAGCCATAACTAGTAGTATCTAATTGAATGTAAATTGAAATACAATCAATAAAATAATAAAATTAATAATCAATATCTAATCATATTATATTTAATAATTAATATATTGATGGTATAAATTTATTAGTATATATGATAGGATCACATCAGAAGAAAAAGTATTGTTTAGATTTTTTTTTAAATTTTATTTAAAAAGAAAAATGTTATCCAATTTAAATCCATAAAAAAACAAAATTTAACATTTAATTTTGATACCCTAAAATTAGTAGAGTTTGGGATTTTTTAAATTTCTCAATTTTTTATTTTTGAAATATTAATTTTGATAAATTTTGTAATATCATATTATTTTGTAAATCAAATATATAATTATAACTATATAACTACAAATAAAATAACAATATAAAAAAATATTACTAATTTTATCTTTCATCTACCAATTTTAGTATTTAATTAGTTTATGAAAATCAAATAAAAAATCAAATATAATTTTTTTAATATATCACGACCACGTACATCATCTCTTGCGATAACATTTGACATCCTTAATGGTAAAACTATTAGTTGTAAAAGATCATTTTGATCATTAACGACTACATGTCGTCACCACTATTTGGTCGCTCGAATTTCATCGTTAGAGATATCATTAGCGACGAAATTCGGGAAGTCTTAGAAAAAACGCAGCTGCTAATAACGACGACTATAGTCGTCGCAATTGTTAAATATCTAGCGACGACTTTGTGTAGTCGTGGATTACTATTAATAGCGACTACTATTATAGCCGACGTATTGTTGTTTTCTTCGACAACATATGTTTAGTCGCTAATGACAGATATCTTAGCGACTACCTTGATTCTATCTTTTGCAACAACTAAGTATCGCTAATGTCCTTTTTTTAGAAAGAAATTAATAAATTTTTTGGTTTTTGGTTTTTATATTTATAAATTTAATAACAATAATGAATAGATAAATAAAAATAACTAATATTAAAATAAAGTCAACATTATAATATAAAATAAAGTAAAAAATGGTAAATACTAAAGTTAACATGCGCACATATCGATCAAACAAATCAGAATACTAAGGATGAAATAAACGGTATTCTTCTTCTTCTTCTTTTTCGGTTTCATCCTCAACTCTTTCTCGGCTACTAGATCCACCACCTTGAGATGCACCAGTTGTTGATGGACCTATTGGAGGGTTCTGCTTGACTGGA
Source organism: Nemophila menziesii (assembly GCA_029959085.1). Lineage (NCBI taxonomy): Eukaryota > Viridiplantae > Streptophyta > Magnoliopsida > Boraginales > Hydrophyllaceae > Nemophila > Nemophila menziesii. The sequence goes on from JARWIR010000044.1 coordinate 3,744,561, forward strand.
GTGAATGGGGTTAGTCTCGCTTGTACCCTCATCTCGTTAACATACCCCATAGATGCGGTAATATCGGCCATCGTGAAAACAGAGGACTAGGTGCTGGCAGTAGAAGTCGTAGATCGATTAGCTGGAGGAAGGTATGGGGCGGCCTTGTGCAGCGCGAAACTCATTTAAGGATGACATCATATCGTTATGTTGGTGATCATGTTATCGTGTAGATGTAGAAACTTCATAAATGCGTGATTTCTTCAGAGGCGGTCCCACTCCGGGTGCCTAACTCCGTGTTAATGGTCCATCCCTACCTTTGTTGCTTCCTTTATAGGATCTATTTACTCCTCATGCGTCAATGAGGGAGTGGAGGTTGGAACTTCAGATGACCCATACTGGGTCTAGGTGACTTTCTTCTTCATATATTCTCGAAGAGCTGCTTGTTACATTAAATAAAAACATTTCAAATAATAATAAATTTTAAAATATTTATTAGTTAAAATATTAAGTTTTTATACAAAAATTCTCATATCAACGTGCTTGTACTTTAAGGTCTGTCACTGGTCTATCTTACCATCATATCCCATATGCTCGGAAAAGCTTTCCAGTGGTGGAATTGAGATTTGCTGCTGTATTTGCTCATATATGAACACCAACAGTTCCCCTAGGGGATTTCGTTAGCTTACTCTATTCAATTTTACAGTCATTATTCTACAGAATCGTAATACTTATGAATATATTTTATTAAAAAATTTAAACCTCATAAAATATATCCTGAGTTTCTGAATAATTTCTCGATCCGGCACCCATGGGACGCTTTTGCTTCTTGCGGTTATCCGCGTTCGCCTTGGCCTAATTCTGGATTAGTATAATTTAATAAAATAAATTACATATTGTTAATAACATGTATCATAAAGTAGAACTTTTATAACTTACTATCCTCATCATCCCAATTAAAGCAACTCTTTCTCTAGTTTTCATCGACAAATCATCTGGTTTCTTTCCCAACAAATAATAGTGCTGCTTAACATAGAGTTTGAAATACTTGTATCTCTTAGACACACTTCTCTTCAAGTTCTGGGCTATATTACCCTAGTGTTCCCTTTGCCTCCAACCATCTATATCAAAAAATTCCCGTATTCAACAAAAGAAAGTAAGCCATCATCTAAATTATACATAATTTAATGTAAAGAATAGTGTAAATATCTTTTGCATTAAAGATAAACAAATGTGAATATTCTTACTTACATCATGTACGCTGAATCACGTCGCAATTAATGAGTATATACTAGTTTATTTTCTCTTTCTCTTTATGTGGCAAAGCAAAAACCATTTTTACCCATTGGATGACACTGTCTCTTAAACACGGACAAATTTTTGGGTTCACATAACGTCTCATTGTATCTACCAGGATCGTTGAACTTCATTCTTTCTTCTTGAAGATAGCGTGATATTAAAGTCAATGTCTCATCGACGACGTACCTTTCAGTGATTTAACCCTTCGACCTAGTAGGGTTCCGAATATACTCTTTTAACTTCTTCAAGTACCTTTCAAATGTGTACATTTATCGCATTTGAACCAGACCACCTAACAATACTTCATTGTATAAGTGTATGAGTAGGTGGATCATTATGTCAAGGAAGGCGGGAGCTAAAATCATCTCTAGTTTGTACATAACTTCCACCACCTCGTTCTTAGCCCGATTCCAACTCCTTCCTACTTATATTATTTTTACAAATGAATCTGAACATGTTAGATAACACTATCATAGATTTTCTCACCTATTCATCGTCTATAAGTCAGGGGATACTAGCCACGAAAGAAATTACATCATTATGTGACAGTCATGTGATTTCATCCCGATGATCTTTCCCGTATCACTCTGAACGTCAGTCCTAAAACTAGACGCAAAACCATCAGGAAACTTTTGCGCCTTCAACCGATCCAGAAAGACACGTCCCTTATCCGGTGTCAATGAATACTTTGCGCGTAGTAACATCATTTTACCTCGTATCAGGAACAACCGCAACCCTATCCTGATGCCTATATCTTTCAAATCTATTCTCGCTTTTATGTTATCTTATTTAATTTTCCCATCGAGGCCCACAACTGTACCGAGCAAACTATCACAAATATTCTGCTCACAATTCATAGCCTCAATATAATGTTTCAACAAATTTTCTGACCAATAAAGTGAATGATAAAAAACTACTTTTTTTCCAATTAAACTCACGAGTTTTTTTTCGTCGCCTTGCTACCAAATCCCCGTGTTTACCAGGAAATACAATAGACAACCCATCTAAATGTGTCTGAATATCAGCAGAACTATTTTTCCTAGTGGGGGTCTCTGCTCAGTATTCACATAGGAAATTCCATCTTTTATAATCTGATGTTTCATAGGTAACCACTGTTTGTGATCAAAATAAACTATCCCTTTTTCAGCTTCTTCGATGGAGTAGAACCCATGCATTCTGGGCACGCTAAGTAACACTGACCTTACCAACCTAACGTGTATGATATAGTCAGGCAATCATTAGTCATGGACAACATACAAACCTTTATTGTAAGCTCTTTCTTCGTATGAGCATCATACGTAAGGATCCTTGTTTCCGGAAACATGTCCAACTCATCTATAACAGGACAGAGAAAGACATCCATATCCTTATCAGGAGATCGCAGACCCGAAATCAACAAACAATGTTTTGTGGTTCTTTCATGCATAACGAAGGTAGCAAGCTATAGAAGATCAATATAACTGGCCACATGTTATAGAAGTTGTTTTGTATAGAGAATGGACAAAAACCATCGATAAACAGGCCTAAGAATACATTCCGAGCTTCACTCGCAAACTCATGATGTATCTCTACAACTCTCTTCCAGCTATCACCACCAACACGATGGTGCAACACATCTGGATCGGTACTCTTTCTGGTATGATACCAAATAATGTCTTTGGCAATGTACCTCGAAGCGTACATCCGCTACAATCTAAAGGCAATTGAAAAATAATGAAATTTCTTATGCGGTACTTTCTTACCCTTCTTCGGACCCATCTAAATTCACCAAATACTAGACAATTCTTGAGGTATTCATTCTCCTTGTAATACAGAGCATAATCGTTCAAGAAAACATAGATCGTACTATATCACATACCTATACTTTTCAATTTTTTGTTGTACTCCTCGTAAGAAGCAGGCAACGTATGACCTTCGAGTAAAACACGACCCAAACCAAGAGCTTAGTGAATGATGTGTTAGTCCAATTGTTCTTCACCTTTACGTACATTAGTTTGGAAATTAAATTTAAATAACCCATTACTTTATAACAAGGTTATAACTCGATCTCAATTTCCTCGAACAAAGCTTCGAAACTCCCACATCTTGTATGATTCTCGTCTCTCATCTCGGTGTCAATCGAATGCCCCCCAACATCATAACTAGGTCTCAAATCGTCATACACATTCATCATTTCATCTTCTACAACCTGGATAAGAATTATCATGGAGGTTTCACCGTGCTTTGTCCAAACCTCATACGTGGACAAAAACCTATAATTTAGAACGCGTGCCCTAACCTCACTGATGCGGAATTTACTATTTTTCGGACAATTATTACACAGACAAACAAAACCATTAAAACCCTCTTGTTTTTCAACAAAATCAATAAATTCTTCCAAACCATTAATATATTCAAACATAACATAACAACTTGATTTAATCCAACTTTTATCGATACCTGCATTCATTGTTTATTAACGACTTGATATAAGTATACAACTACAAAAATATTAAAAATAAAAAATAAATATTCATACATATATTATATACAATCCAATTATATATTTTTAAAACAAGATTTAATAAAAATAATCATGTCATATCATATGTAGAACAAAATCATAATCAAATAAAACCAATTATAAAAAGTTTGAATTTTAAAAAAATACCTAATTTTAGATAATTAATGTGGAGAAATTGAAGTTAAGTAGGCCCCACAAATGAAAGATGGTCTAGGAAAAAACGTATGATGATCTGAAGAACTAATTGATGAAATAATAGGTCCAAAAGTTGTTAAGATTTTGGGAGAAAATGGAAGAATAATCTTTTGTATTTTTTTCGTTTTTAGAATTCTGCTCCAGTACTTATAAATACGTCGGTTTTATTAGCGACGACATCAAAGTCTTCGCAAATGATAGGAATGTCGTCGCTAGTAATAGTCAACCGCGACGGAAAACATTAGTCGCAAATAACTACGTTCTACATTTTACGGAAATAAAAAAATCATTTTAATTTAATCACTCTAGCGACGGATTGAATGTTATTTGCGACGACATCTTTTAGTAGCTAGTGACAAATGATGTAGGAGACTTAAGTCGTCGGCAATACCATTTCGTCTTAAAAAATATGTCTCTCGTGGCGAACGTTTAGTCGCGAATGATATCGTCGCTAGAGAAGTGCGCTATAGTAATGTATATAGAAAAATGCGATTATATATTATAATGATTGAATATATTAGATTCCTTTTCTACCACAAGAACAAGAATATATATATTGATCTTGAAAATATCGCGGAGGTGATTATTCGAAAAATCTCAAAATAATATTGGAAATAGATTTCGAATCGGAAGTCGAAAATTTCAAGTTAAATATATAATTCCAATTCTGTTCTATTAAATTTGGAATAGATCGGAATCGGAAACTCGAAAATCGAAAAGTAAAAAAAATGATATCAAATATGAATTTTCAAATCAAAATCGATAAAAAAATCTAATTTATGTTCCAATTCCACCTCTAATAATACATATATTACTTTTATTATAATTTGATATAATGACTTTCAAGACTTATTCTAAAACTTAAAAAACACTATTATTAAGATTGATAGTTGGTCTAATGGTTAGACTAATTCATATAAATCAATATGTCCTGTGATAGAATCTTATTAAAATTAAAATGATTTCAAATCCAAAATAGCTCTCATATATATTAAAAAAACGATTATTTAAACCGTAATGAATTTATATAATAGTTACATTAAATTACAAATTTGATAACCAAAACTAAGGAAGAAGAAGAATAGTATCTTACGGACCTAATTAAAATAGAACTTTGTCATATAAGTCGCAGATGTATTCATAAAAAAAAAAAGAATTTAGAAAAAAAAATTCTCTCATCCTTTTGATTTTTTCCTTTTTACTAAAAGAATACTCCACTGCATATTCCATTATCATTTTGATTTTTAAAAATCTTTGTTATCCTTTCAATTATTTATACAGATAACATTTTTATTATATTAAATTATAAAAAAAAAATCAAACTATGAAAACGAATTTATAGGTGAATCATGCTTCATTAATCATCATATGATTATTTTGATCGGAAATAAACCTTGTATTAAAATAGCCAAGAATACAAAACTCATCCAATTTCTTGAGAATCAAAGTCACCAAAGAGGAGGTTAACAAATTGGGAAAAGAGATTAAACATCTAAACACTAAACAATTTGTCTCTAAATATTTGTATGGCTACTTAATCAACTATTTAGTTTTTAGCTCTACTAACAAAAAGGAATTTGATATTTTGTTTAATTTTACGATACAAAATGAACTTAACCAAATTACAAGTACTACTAAATAGTCTAACAAGTCTTGAGTAGATTTGATTAATAATGGTGAGACAATCACTATCAACTTCTACAGAGCCATAAGGTAGCTTCAAAGCCATCTCGCATGCTAAAACCATCCTTCTAGCTTCTGCTGTAACTGCTGAATATGATTGAACCTACATTGCAAGACCATCAAGCATTGTACTTGTAGGATCCCTCACCACACAAGCAACAACATCTAAGTTAGTTGTAAGATAAATGATTGGTGTGCCATTACACGAGTATTACATATGTTTGTATTCAAACCCCCCTGTCGGATGATCATTTCGCCACTAAAGTGAATAGCCCAAATAATGAAACCTATTTCTAGTTGTTCCTAAAAGAAATAGTGATGAAGAACAAAGTAATATACAATATGAAATACCTAATTCAATTTAAATCTAAACAATCCCAAATTCAAAACACAGAAATAATTAATTAAAGTTCATCCTTTTATTGCGATTCTCAAGTATATAAAAATTTAGCTCATAGCAATATTAAAGACTGAAACTAAATAGAAAGATATCATATTTAATTACAAAAAAGAAATTGATAACCTAAGTTTTGGATGACTTTTTGTTAGAAGAATAGAATTCCTCCAGCTCTAACTTCTCTTTTGCCTTCTTGCTCTTGAAGTCTTTGACTCTCTCTCTAAGGATATTATAAATTGAAGAATAATTGAGAGGTGCTGAAAATGAGGTCTAAGGGGTGTATTTATAGGTGTTAGCAAGCTCTAATTCGAATTTACTTGGAGTGAAGACAAGGCAAGAACTCTTAAATTCGTCGCCCTAAAATCTAGGAAAGGTAAGATTCTGCTGCTGATTTGTTTTGGTAATATATCCTTCAATACTTATCCGTTTGACGCGTTCCAATAGTCGAAACCGCTTGTCTCGGAAAGCTCTTTCCATTGATACAGACCATTCTCCCAAATTCCTATCCAATCTTTAGTTATGAGCTCTTCTTTTAAACGTGGCTGGAATTTCAGATTTATTTGACAGCTTTATCTTTTCCTTCTTTGCATATATCCTTCCTTAATCTTCTTATTTCCATGTATATCTCTTTCCTTTACTTCTTAGTCTTGACTTGGTCTTTAATTAATTACCATATATCTTTAAAACCTTCACAATAAATAAATAATTAAACCGCATATGCTTTAAAAATCAATAAATCAATAATTCAAGAATAGAAATAGGAAAGTGCACTCTAAAATTAGAAACTCGAATAAAATACTTCCTAACACACTAAAAATACTCTAAGACTTTAATTCTCACTTCTCCTCCTTGTAGTGGTTTTTTCATGAAATTCAAGAACCTACTAACTTTGCACTAAAAATAATCAAATTAACGCACAAAAGCTCTGAAAATGCAAATAGTCTAATTCCAAGGGGAGAAAGTGTAATATGACGAATTAAGCATAAAAGTCTATCAAATAAGTCAAATTTTCACTGAAAAGGATGTCTCCAAAGGGCTAATAATTAGAACAAATAGGGAGACATCAAGACCTCAAACTCAAACCTTTGTCGTCCCGACAAAGTAAAATAAAAACAAAGGATCTTTTAGGTGAACGCAGAAGGTAGAATCTAGCAAATAGTCCCAAAGCACAACTTAAAACAAATCTCATGTAGTATAATCTAGGAATTAATATACACATACACATATCATGCAAAATCAAACACAAAATAATATCAATCCAAAATTAATTTCACAATGCTAGAAGGTTACGCTTATTACTTATCTCAAGATTGTGGCTATAGGGTGTTCCTCGATCTTTACTTGCTTTGAACGCTCCACTTAGAATACTCCCTATTAACTCACTGTGTATCTAGGAATCACGAGGTCTTTATCGTTTTAATATCGGCTTAGGGACGGTATGGTATGTATATTTGGTAAATTTGAAGTGAGCTTTTGGCTCTCTACTCACTTACCATCAACCACTGTTCAAGAGCTTGAGTTACACTCAAATACGTTCTCACTCAACCCATTTGACATGCTAATGTAGTGTCCCCAAATTAACACAATAAGAACTAAAGATGATTCACCAAAAAATTTCCTCTTTGCCGGTCCAAATATATATATTCTTTTCATATGAAATCTCTTTTCTTTATAGCTATGAATCTCTTTTTGATGTTGAGATTTCATGCTATATTCAAAAAAAATTCTTTTCATAACTTTTCATATTCTTTTCTCTATTTTTTTCATTTACTCTTACCCCGGCAAAGGGTTACAATATAATAAACCTGTGAATCATCATCAAAATATAACACAGAGCACAATTGATAAGCTCAAAAATCCCAACCCAATGTAAATTTCCATAATAGTGGACCCACCAACCCAAACTCAAGCTCAAGACAGGAAGTCTCAGGATCGTGATTCAAGTGCGGGTCATATGGTAATGCCTAACAAACTAAAGGGATATTGGCTTATAATGTGGCGACAAAAGAAAGTCTTAAAGGCTAAAAAGTTGGCTAAGAAAGATATAATTAATTCAGGGATAGAAGGCCAAAAAAGGATTCAAAGGGCTAACAAAGAACTGCCTCTATCATTTTCCTATCTACACAGCTTGCGTCTAGTTCATACCTAAGTGGGTTCTCTACTTATTCAAATCTCACGTTCTACAAACCACTCATTATCCTTAAGCACAACTTTACTTCTTTTTCATTGTTCATTAATTCTTCCTATCAATTACTTCATATTTGCATGCAATCTAAGTGCGTTTTACACGAACTCCTACAATCAACTATTTTCTATCATGAATTCATAAAAAGCATGCTTGATGGGGCATTTAAAATACTCTACAGTCAACGCAACCCTAAGATTAATTTATTGAGAGTATGTAAAACACAAAAAATTGGGATGAGGCAATGAACCCCACCCCAAACTCAAAAGTGAGTCGTGTCCACTACTCGAAAAAGACTCAACAAAGAAAATAAAAACTAATAAAACAAATGAGAAAAGGATAGAAAAACGTATCTGAACCAGCACGAAGCTGGTGTCCATGGTTGCGTTCAAGTTGAGCTCCTCTTGTTGCGTAGGTGGCATGTTGAACATTGCTCACTCCACGTCATATGTTTTGCATAAGCTCCAACTCTTTTGTGACTTTTCCTATGGTTGTCAACACCTCTTCATGATTATCCTCCAAAATTTACATTCTTTCAACTACATCATTCAACACCCAAAACTAATAAGAGGTTCTCCAACTTCTTCTTCATGGTATTCTTGACCTCCCAATCTTCGTCATCTCAATGAACCCCAAACTCAAAACTTCAAATAATCAAAAACTAGAGAAGAGTTTTGAAATTTGATGTTTTGAGGATTTAGAATGAAGGATTAAGGTGTTATATGAGATGGGTAATGATTATGTAGTGGATTGGGGAAGGTTTAATGGATAGGATTGAAGCTTTGATGAAGAGGTTTAAGGTTAAAGGAGAAGATTTCTTGATGTTCTTGAAGGATTGTGGTGTTGGATGTGTGTTTGGAATGCAATAAGAAGAAATATTGAATGTTCTTGGGAGTTGTAGTGGTGTGTTGCAGGTATTTTCAAAGCTTGGGTTCGTAGTTCATGTTGTTTCTGGCGTGAGAGGCTAACGCGCAAAATTCTGCATCCTAGAATTAATTTTTTAATGGTTTTCGTCGAGAGATGAGCGGCATGCCGGCCAGATAACCGGCTAGCCGGTCGCGAACGACGACCTCTCCAACAGCTAGATCTCAAAAAGTTATGCAGTTTAAGCTCAAAGATAACCTGATTTCGACATCCGAGCGCAAAGATATGACTTGCTGAAGTTTTCTCTGATTCAGTCCAGATTTTTTATTTCTCGACACAGCGGGCCGGCATACCGGTCAGATGACCGGCTAGCTGGTCCCGTAATAGTACCGTCGTCAAAAAACCCGAGTTGAGCACCCCGAGGGCACGTGTATTTCTTCTGGCAGGCATACCGGTGCGGTTCTTAAATCTTTTTCTCCCTCTCGGCACACAACCCGAGTCATGGACCCGAGGGCTCGTGTTTCTCCTCCACCGGCATGTCGGTGCTATGGCCGGCTAGCCGGCCAGTGCAGCAGATTTTCCCCTTTTTGTTCCTCAGCACCCGAAACTCAATTCCTGCACCATCAACACACTACCTTTCTCATTTATTTTAAAAATAGACACTAAGACTCGACAATTACTTAGAATTATACACTAGGAATTGAAAAACATAAAGCAAATTAAACATGGTTGTCTCCCAAGAAGCACTTTTGTTTATTATGTCTTTAAGTTCGACCGTTACCTTCCATGAAGACGGTATTGAGGCCTTTGCGGTTCTCCTCCGCTTAAACTCGCCTCGTCCTTGGCATGTAAGCTTTGGGACCTTCCCCCTTATAATTTTACTCAATCGATCTCTGAAAGAGGGAGGGTAGTATCTTCGTTTCGCCTTCTTACTTTCACGACGAAACTTATTTTTCATCACATGATAGTAGATAACCGTCCTCAATGGTATAAGCTCATTTGTATTCTCTTTAATATCGAGTTCCTCTTTAAAATGTGGTGGGTAGGTGCTCCTCCTTGCCGCTTGACTCTCGCGGTGTAGCACCTTTCTTGCGTAGCACTTATTGATCTTTTTTAGTAATAGAGGTGATTCCGATTTTTCAGCTCTAATGATGATGTGTGATGGAGATGGTGATTGGTGAACTTTTTGTGGCGGAGATTCGACTTTTCTTTTATTATGAAGCTTTAATTCTTCAATTGATTCCTCAACCACCTCACATTTGTCTTCACTTCCAACCCAATCTTCCACTATTACCTCATCATATTCTTGATGTGGAATCTCACTAATCTCGATCACCTCTTCTTCTTGTTTGCGTTTTGTATCTTGATCATGTGCATGCACCATCGGAATAGCAATCTCAGTCTCAATTTCTAGGATTTTCGTTGCTACTCCTTCTTCCACCATGCTAAGAAGATTATCAACCACATGACGATCTTCATTTATAACCGGCATGGTGGTCATATCACTATCACTAATATCTTCCTTCAACACCTCCTCCTCAACTACTTCTTCAAGTCTTTCATCCCTTGGGGGAGTTGACTCTACACGAAACTTGCTACAATTGGCAATATATTCGTCTATTACCTATTGTGTGGATGCACGCATGGTTCTTCTTTCTTCTTCTGCCTTAGTTTCCTCTTCTAGGCGCTGAACTCTAGCAAATGTCTCTTGTAGTTAGGGATGGCAACGGATCGGATTATTGCAAAAAAATCCAAAACCATGTCCATATCCATTTAATATATCAAAAACCAAACCTAACGGATTTAACCATCGGATTTATTTTTCAAAACCATATCTGAATAATTCGGATTCGGTTTTTTAAACGGTTTTTCAGATTTTAACCATAACCCGGCTCGCGAGGCGTCTCTCTCGCAGTAGGATTCCTAACCTCGCCTCGCTCTTGTGACATGCCAAACTATAACTCTCTGAAAATATTGAAAATATTGAAACAAGATCATAAATACATGACAAATATCCAATATATAAAATATTATGTTGATCTTTAATTAAATAACGTTTTTGTTACGTCTTTTGTTAATTATAATATTTAGATTTTAGTTTTGAGATATGAAAATATTTTTTATCTATAGTACTATAAAATATACAAAAATAGATGATAATAAACGGGATTTTGGTTATTCGGTTTTATTTTTATCTAAAATTTTAGACTAAAGGATATAACCATCGGTTGCATTTTTCAGAACCATAACCTAACTGTTTTATCCATGGTTGCATAATCCATTTTTAATCAGTTCAAATTTTCATCGATTTCGATTTAAAACCATAACCATTTCCATCCTATAGTTGGGTTGAGATTTTTGGCCTTTTGGTAATTAAAAATCAAAAAAATATAAAAAAGATGGACTTCAAAATATAAAAATACATGGATGTTAGCTTTAGTAGGTAAAATAAAATCATATATATATAAAACGGATTTTGGTTTTTCGGTTTTTTTTAATCTAAAACCATATCCTAACGGTTTTAACCATCGGTTTCACTTTTTAAAACCAAACCCTAACGGATTTAACCACGGTTGCATAATTAGTTTTTATTCGGTTCGGTAATCCGTCGGTTTTGGTTTAAAATCGTAACCACTGCCATCCCTACTTGTAGTGTCTCTTGCAGATAGTGATGAGGTGGATAGTGTTGAATGTTTTCAACCCATTGGTTGTTCCATACTTGCTCTGAATCCTTTTCCTCCACTGCCTCAGGTGTTTGTTCATATAGGTGCATGAGTTGTTTAAGTGATCTATCTATTTCAGCACTTAGTGGTGAGGGTGGAGGTTGTTGAACGTTTTCAACCCACTGGTTGTTCCATTCATTCTCTTGCTGATAGTGATATGCTGGTTGTTGTTGATTATTCCCGACCCATTGATTGTTCCATTCTTGCTCTTGCGGGTATTGATAAGGTTGTTGGTAGAAGTTACTACCCCATTGTTGTTGTCCCGAAGAGTCCTCCCAATAGTCGTATTGATCGGGATCCGGGTAATGTCCTCTATACATTTTCAATAAAACCTCTTGATCATTACCTGAATAAAAATCTGTACAACAAAAACAAAAACAAAAACAAAAAGCAAGCGTAAACTGAAAAAATAAATAAACAAAACTACTAAAGATTAATACCCGGGTCACACACTACCGTCCCCGGCAGCGGCGCCAAAAACTTGGTGGGTCCTAGGGTGTTAGAAAATAAAGTGATAAATAAGAGGAACCAGAATAACTGCAAGTGTACAGTTGTCCCAAGTAATATATGATAATCAAGTTCGTTCTCAGGGACGGATTAGTTTCAACCCAAATATTAATTAGATTGTAGAAATAAATGCTTAACAGAAAAATAAAAGATAACATTTTGTTTGGTTTTTCTAATAACTAAAAGATGCAAATAAATAACGACTGAATTAAATTAACTACATGAAATATATGCAAATAAAATACTAACTTCAGAGATGAGAGATACTTGAGTCTCGCAAGGAATCCACCTAACCAATACAATCTATGCTATGTTTAAGGGTAGAACTGGTATTAGTATATTAGCCGGGACTTTAATATCTCCTAGCCCCCGTCAGGGTGGACCTAGGAGCTCTCTTACGGTATTACAAACCCCGTCAGGGTGAGTATAAGCTACTTTCATATGATTAAATCTTTACCTCTTTGGCTATGTAATTAAATGCTTTTCAGCCATTACACGAGTATTACATATGTTTGTATTCAAACCCCCCTGTCGGATGATCACTTGGCCACTAAATTGAATAGCCCAAATACTGAAACCTATTTCTAGTTGTTCCTAAAAGAAATAGTGATGAAGAACAAATTAATATCCAATATCAAATACCTAATTCAATTTAAATCTAAACAATCCCAAATTCAAAACACAGAAATAATTAATTAAGGTTCATCCTTTTATTGCGATTCTCAAGTATATAAAAGCTTAGCTCATAGAAATATTAAAGACTGAAACTAAATAGAAAGACATCATATTTAATTATAGAAAAGAAAATGATAACCTAAGGTTTGGATGACTTTTTGTTGGAAGAATAGAATTCCTCCTGCTCTAACTTCTCCTCTGCCTTCTTGCTCTTGAAGTCTTTGACTCTCTCTCTCTAAGGATATTATAAATTGAAGAATAATTGAGAGGTGCTGAAAATGAGGTCTAAGGGGTGTATTTATAGGTTTTAGCAAGCCCTAATTTGAATTTACTTGGAGTGAAAGACAAGGCAATAACTCTTAAATTCGTAGTCCTAAAATCTAGGAAAGGTAAGATTTTGCTGCTGATTTGTTTTGGTAATATCTCCTTCAATACTTATCCATTTGACGCGTTCCAAAAGTCGAAACCGCTTGTTTCGGAAAGCCCTTTCCATTGATCCAGACCATTCTCCCAAATTCCTAGCCAATATTTAGTTATTAGCTTGTCTTTGAAACGTGGCTGAAATTTCAGATTTATTTGGCAGCTTTATCTTTTCCTTCTTTGCATATATCCTTCCTTAATCTTCTTATTTTCATGTATATCTCTTTCCTTTACTTCTTAGACTTGACTTGGTCTTTAATTAATTACCATATATCTTTTAAATCTTCACAATAAATAAATAATTAAACCGCAAATGCTTTATAAATCAATAAATCAATAATTCAAGAATAGAAATAGGAAAGTGCACTCTAAAATTAGAAACTCGAATAAAATACTTCCTAACACACTAAAAATACTCTAAGTATTTAATTCTCACTTCTCCTCCTTGTAGTGGTTTTCCATGAAATTCAAGAACCTACTAACTTTGCACTAAAAATAATCAAATTAACGCATAAAAGCTCTAAAAATGCAAATAGTCTAATTCCAAGGGGAGAAACTGTAATATGACGAATTAAGCATAAAAGTCTATCAAATAAGTCAAATATTCACCTAAAAGTATGTCTCCAAAGGGCTAATAATTAGAACAAATAGGGAGACATCAATGATGCATCACAATTTACTTTATATTTTCCTATAGTAGGGGGTATCCATTTTTTCTCTCCACCCCTAACTATAGTCTCATACTGATTGACAGAATTATTCAACTCAATTTAACAAGTATTTATTCTCTCATCTGAGTTTGTATTACTGTTCCACTCATAAAATAAGTTTAATTTCTTTGTAAGACCTCATTAGTATGCTTGTTAGCTTCACAATACTCATTATAGGTCGGTAATGATATTTGGACTGTATTCATTGGGTTAGTAGAAACTCCTCTAAAAATGAATCAATTTCTTTCTTTCCAAATGTGCCATGCAAAAAATAAAGCCTTTCACCCAAATTTGTTGTAATTTTATTACTCTCAAAGATGTAACTCCTAGTACATTTGATCCACTTTAAGATATTATTTAAAGGTTCAGATAATGAGTTATAATTCGATGGGCTAGCCATCCATACAATTCTGTCCCAGAAGCGATGGAAAAAGAGATGTTCAACATTTTCAACCATAACTCTATACAGTTGACATTCAGGTTGTTGGTCGTTCCTAGAGCGTGATGAAATTCAACACAAAAGAAGAGAAACAACTAACTGTAAGTGTACGGGTCGTTCCAAGTAATAGATAAGTAAAATACGGGAAATTCGTCTCCACAAGGGATTACTACGTTATGACTAAGTGTTTAATACGCAAAGTAGAACTAATTGCAATATAACAGAAATAAATATTTGTTTAGTTTTTTGTAAAATAAACTACTAATGCGGGAATGGAAATTAAACTAATGAATAAAACTAACTTAAACTATAAATTAACTAACGAAGATTACGCAAATGAGATATATACTTGAGTCTCACTAGGGACTCACCAAAGTTTATTAATTCACAGTATATTGCTTAAGGGTAAAATTGGTATTTTGCATTAGCCAGGATTCTATTGTCTTCCTCAATCTCGTCAGGCTAGAAATGCTAATATACGGTTCTAATGACCTCGTCAGAGTGATATTACAATACTTTCAACTAATTGCTAGCATAAACCCTAATGACTATGTGGTTAGTAAAGATCGCCAGGTTCAATAACGCCACAACGAATAGCCTAAATACTAAGTCATATATCTATTTGATCAGAGAAGACATAGTAATTAATGCAAGAACATAGTTAATGAAAAGTAGTATGAGTTAATTTAAATTAAAAAAATCCCAAATTAAACAAACTCTGAATTAAAAACTAAGGTTAATCTCTTAGTAGCGATTCTCAAGCTTAAAGTGTTTAGCTCATAATTAAAGGAATAAAACTAATACAATTAAATGGATGCATAATTCCTAAAACTGGAAATAAACTAAAATTACTGTAGAGGGTGAAATAATTTGAGCATTGGTTGAGAAAGAATGGTATTAGCCTTCTTCTCCAGCTTCCGCTCCTTGCTTCCAAGCATTGCAGCCTTTTCCCTCTCGTAAAAATATAATATATTATGAAATGTCTTGATTAATGAGGTGAACTAAGCCTTATATAGTGGTCTAAATTGGATTAGGCCCATATGGGCTTAATTAGGTGATTAAAAGGACGAAATACGTTTTAATTAATTCATAACTGGACTACATCACTTCAGTAAATAGGTCATAACTTTTTCGTCGTAAGTCAAAATCCACTGATCCCATTCTCAAACTTTGCTAACTTCAAGGCCCACACTTTTCATTTGAACCACCAAGTCTGAATTCTCATAGTTTAGCCTCGAAAATGGGAACAAGTGACAACTTAACGCTTTATAAAACTATCCGCCTTTACCAAAGTGATTTATATTGCTTTTTCAACGCTTCTTCTTGTTCTTGGACTTGAATCTTCACTTCTTATTTTCATCTTGGTGCCTCCTGGAATCCATATACCTAAGAGCTTCACACTGAACAAACAAATTAACGCACAAAAGCTCTCAAAGTAACAAATATTTTAAAATGAATGTAAAAAGTGCATTGTATCAAAATATGATGAATAATCTATTAACTAAGTCCAATTTGAACCTAAAATGATGTCTGACTAAGGTATTTTTCTATCAAAAAATGGGAGACATCATTTTCTCAATAGATTTTCTTTTCCATCTGATCTCATTAGTATCCAAGCCATCGTTACTACATTTCCAAATGAAACTTTTAACCTTAGGTTCCAATCTTTTGTTTCCAATTGACAAGAAGGAATACCAGTTTTTTTATTCTTAAGATTTTCTCCTCTCTACTGAGCCTTCCATAGCATATAATAGCAGTCCTTCACTGGGACATCTCCTGAAATGGATTTAGTCCAGAAATGAGAGTCATGACATTGATGCGTAGGAATGTACAACTAGCTGATGGTTGTTGCAACATTTGGAGGGAAAATATTTTAATAAGCTCCATATTTCACTAAGAATTAGAGTTGATAATCACATATACATTAGTGACTTCATATCCTTCAGGGTTTGAAAGATTGGCATCATTAGGAATCCATGAATCTTCCCAAACTTTCACTAATTTTCCATCTCCAATGGTCCATTTCACATCCTTGATAAAGCAATCTCTACCTGCCAATATACTTTTCCAACCCCATGAACAGTTGTTGCCCAATGTTGCATTCAATAAAGACTGATCTTTAAAGTATCTCCCTTTAATCAACTTAAACAACTGAATCCATCTTTGGGTGCAAAAAATAATCAACAAGGAATGAACGTGAATAGAGGAAAATCACAGGATGTAGTTAACGATCATGGTGCAGAAGTCCCACCTGGGGCCATGCCTTGGTGGTTGAACCCACAAGATCAACAACCATTTAGTTTACCACTATTTGGGATATGCCCACCCATTATTCATTTCGTGAGATTCAAGCCTGATGGGAGTATGGTCAACTAGTTCGCTAGTTATGACCATTATAGTGGGGCTGCTCGCAGAGACACCTTTAGAGCTATGCAAAAGTTTATGTAGATATGTGATGCATACATCACTCGGGGAGTTACTCAGGAAGAATTTCATCTTGTTATGTTCCCATTTTTCCTTACAAGAGGAGATATTGAGTTGTACGATCAACTGCTTAGTAAGTTAATCACTACATGGGAATAGTTGCAAACAACTTTCTTTAGTAGTTATTATCCACAAAGTGTGCGTTTGAGTGGTCAACTAGATTTGGTGGGAGTTGGGTACGGGTGGTGATAAAATAATAAATGTGAAAAGTAAACACACAGCTCGGAAACCAAGATTAACTCTTTGCAAGTGTACGGATCGTTACAAGTAATAAGTAAGTAATACATGTTCGTTCTCAAGGATTTAGGTAGTTACTCTAATTTGTGATCAATATTAGATTAGGTGGTTTAAGTGTTCAAATTAAGAGCAAGTAAATTAAATGTATGTTTTTTTATAAACTAATAAAACTAATTATGCACGAAAGATAACAGCTAAGGATGCGAGTAAGAATCTATTCTATGGAAATTCGTTTCTATGAAATAAGGGTGAACGGGTGATGGTCGGAATTCTAGTTCAATCTAAGTCCCCACAAGGTCGAACCTACCTCTCTACCTTATTTATCCACTCGACTTTCGGGTAGGCTTAAATCCCTATTACCCTATTGACTACCTAGCGTGCTAATATCGTCTGGTAAAAGGCACTAGGCGCCTGTATACTAGGATTGTATTCTTTCCCCCACCCGGGTGTTAGGCAAATTACCATGTCTCCTGCTACTTTGGCCAGAGAACATGAGTAATTAAAACGCGTATACAAACAACGGAAATATAATTTAAAGCCAAATTCAATACAATATCCCAAATGTAATTAACAACAAAACAATAATCAATCTTTCTTACAAGTATAATCCTAAGCAAAAGATAAACTAATAATGCATAATATAACCTTTGAATTAATAACTCAAAATTAATCTATAGACAAATTAAGACTAATACTAATTTACTACGTTTCTCCATCTCTAAACCTTTTACGTGTTGCGGTAAAGCTCCAACATTCTTCCCTCCTCCTCTGGATATTCATGCCTAATTCTGTGGTTGAATTTCTTCTTGGAAACTAAGCTCTACCGACAAAAAGATGAGATAATACTGATATAAGCTCATATTTATAATGTTTAAATCGTTTGGGTGGGCTTTGGAATCCTTAAAATGACCTAGCCCATCCCAAAAACGTTTTACTCCAAGAGGGGACAGGTTCGTGTCGCGCCAGTTTAAGAATGCGTAACTTCTTCGTTACACCTTCGAATTGCAAAATATCAAGTGCCAGGAGACCGTGATTAAGTTCCATATATAAATCTCAAAGGGCTCATCCACATTCTTCTTTAATCTTGCATGGCATAAAAAACAATCCACTTTCTAATTCTAGCTGGCAACTCTTTCACTTTTTAAAAACGGTTTCTTTGTCCTTTACTCTTGGGTTCCTTATTCAATCTTCTTTCCTCAAATTCTTATCCATGTTTTAGCATCTTATATTATCCATGTACCTAAAATCTTCACATTTAACACACAATTTACGTGCAAATAGCTTTGAAAGTGTCAACAACCCAAAATAAGGCAAGAAATGAGATTATATCAAATAATGGGGAAAATTCCCTCAACTGAGCACGAAAGAAATAGAAAAATATGTCTCACAATGGGATTTATTTGTCACATAAATGGAGACATAAGCGGGATTTCACTAAGAGCAAGGAGAGACATTGGTAGCAGCCTGGACTCGCTTCCAACCATGTTTGAAGAAATGTCCACTTCATGGGTACACAATAGAGTTGAAATTGGGTAAAATTTATAGAGTTTTGTATGCCACCTCCAAAGAAAAATCCGATACACTATGTGGAGGGGGTTTCACGATGGTAAGTGTGAATATCACGCTCTCTATACTGGATAGAATAGTGAAGAATGAGATGAGTTAGGAACCTTCAAGGGCGCCAGTTTTTGTTTCAGAAAGAGGTACATTAAATCTAGATATGAAAACCTCCTTGAATACCAAGATCTAAGATTTAGATAACAAGAACAAGCATTTATCTATTAATAGCAATCAGGTGAATGTAATGCAAGAAATTATATTTTCCCATGTTGTAGGGCAATTGATCATGTGTGGGAAGAGTTTCCCAACAATTTAGAATCCTTATTTTTCATATTTAATGGAGTAAAGCACCATTCGGGTGGTCAAGGCTATGTTCATCATAATAGAAATCATCTGAGACTGCAATGGTCTAATCCTCATGGGGCCGCTAATCAAGGCAACTATCAACCACGCCCCAAGGAAGCAATTATCAAGCTAGACCTTAAATTATTAATAAGGAGGTCTAGTACATGTAGTTCAATCTCCACAAACTCCCGTAGATGATACTAATGTCGATAACCTTGCTCAGAAGGAACTCCCTTCCAATCCACAAGAAGGTATGATCATCACAAATGATTTGGATATGACTTTGAATAGATTTATGATGACATTGATGTATCTCTTTTTATGATGGATTAACCCACTCATGAGACATTATTTTTGGAGTTTATTGGGCCTAAGTGTTGTATTTTTCCTATTATTTGTTATATTGCACTTTTACTTCTAGTTTTGGAATTATTACTATTTATAGATATTTTTTGCCTTAATTGTGTGTTAAGTGTGTAGCTTTTAGGTACATGATTGATAAAAGGGTCCAAGATGAGGAGAAGAAGTCAAGATAAACCCTAAGTCAATGCGGAAATTTAGCTTAGAGCCACTTTGGGAAGTTGGAGCGTTTACCGGAGAAATCTTTGCGGCTTAGTGTTTCAGTCACTACGACTTTTTTATGAGAGATTTGGACCTTGCCTTTTTATTAAGAAATATCTTGAAGTCAGGGTCGCGTGGAAAGTGACGAAAGTCAATTCGGAGCTAAGATGATGAAGTTATGTTATTTGCTTCCATCGTGGTTAGAACCAGAATTCTAGTTAGTAAAACAGGTTGGGTCCCTTTTAAACCTAATTAAGCAAGCATAAAAGGGGAACTAACATTTTTAGCTCATATATTTCTAGACCCCACTACATTATGCAGACGTATCCACCAGTTTAGAAAAGATGAAGAAGCACCAGAATAGAAGGTAGAGGAAGAACAAGGGTTAGTTTATGAACCCAGTCATTCTACCTCAACCATTCACCGAATCCCTTCGTCATCAACAGTAACATAGCTTTACTTTATCTTTTAAACATGAATATGTCTTTAGTTATAATTATTTTTCCTTTAATTATTTTATATTCAGTTATGAACTAAACCCTTATTGCTTAAGGATGCTATTGTAAGATTTGTGTTAGCTTTTTAATTGAGTTATTGTATTTGGGATATCTTGATGATATTTAATTGAGTTGGGTTTACCGTATTATTCAATTGTCTTATGTATTTATTATAAATACACATGTGCTCTGGCCAAGTAGCAGGTAGCTGTCGTAATTAGGCTAACACAAGGATGTGGGGTTTAATTATAGACCTAGTGCATAAGCGCCTAGTGTGATGCATTAACCTGGATGGGCGTGTCTGGTAGGAGGTCAATTAGGGTTGAGGTTATAATTCATCGAATAGCCGGCAGGTGTGTAAGGTTGAGCTCTAGTTTTACCCAGATAGTGAGTTAAAGCGCATTTGAATCCTGACTAATGTGTAGTACCACTTCACCCTTATCAATAACAAGATTAATTCTTTGCATAAACTATTACTAGCAATTCCTCAAGCAACCATCTCCCATTAGTTCATCTTCTATTTATTTAGTTGTTTATCTTTATTCTTATCATAATCTTTATTGAATTTATTTTCTTAGTTGTTAATTATTGAAAACCTAACAAACATATCTTATTTGAAATATTTAATATATTGTTATTTGTATTACAAGTTTCACGCATTTACAATAGATTAAACACTATTAATCGAAATTAATCCCTGAGGAAAAAGATATCCCTATTATTACTTTATTTTTATATCACACACTGGGGGACAATAGACATCTAGTGAAAATTCAACCAAGATAGATGAAACCTTGAATTCTCATTACGCTATGTTAAAAATCCTTGAGAATCAAGTCTCTCAAATTGCGAATGTTGTTCATGCGAGACCGCAAGGTCAACTTCCAAATAATACTGAGAATTCTCGTAACTATGAAGATTGCAAAGTAGTTGAACTAAGGATTAGGAAGCAACTACCCCCTCCCTTAGTATTTGAGAAAGAGAAAGAGGTTGAGAAAGAAGTAGAAGATGTAGTTGAAGTGTTAGTTGAGACAATAACCATTAATAAAGATTTTGAGAAGATTCACTCTTAAAAGAAAAAAGAGTTAGTAATGAAAGAAAATCGTCCTCCTCCACTATTTCTATCATGTGTCTGAAATAAGGACAATGAGAAGCAATATAAGAAGTTGATGGACGTGATAAGGAAATTACAAATTAACTTTCCCATTGTAAATGCCATCCAAAGCATGCCAAAGTATTTAAAATTTATGAAGGACGTGCTTTCCAACAAGCGCCAGTACTTGGAGGGAGAGATGATTGGTTTGCTGGAGGAGTGTAGTGTGATTTGTCAAGGCAAGTTTCCTCAGAAGTTGAAAGATCCTAGGACTTTTAACATTCCTATATTTATTGGTAAAGAGTTGACCGGGAGAGCTTTATGCGACTTAGGTAGGAGTATCAGTCTCAGGCCTAAGTTATTATTTGAGAAGTTGGGAATTTGAGATGTGAGGCCTACTACCACGGTCTTATAAATGGAGCTTATGATGCTCCCAACCCGAAGGAAAGATCAAGGACGTGTTCGTCAAGGCAGGTAATTTTATAATTCCTTGTGATTTCATTATTCTTTACTACAACGCGAATAAGAATGTCGAAATCATATTTGGGAGTCCATTCTTAGCCATGGAGCGTACTTTGATTGGTGTAGAGAATGGTGAATTGATCATGCGATTGAAAGACGAGGAGGAGAAATTCAATGTGTTTAAGGCTATACAATTTCATGATTCGACGGAAGATTATTTCCACCTGAACACTATTGACAAGGCAAATAAAAAGACAACTAAGGTTGTGGCAACCTTAAGCTTGGAGGAAAGAGAGATAAGAAGGCAATAACCCAACATAGCTCATCTGAATCGTAAGGGGAAGCCAACCTTAGCCTATTCGAAGAGGATACTGAAACAATTTGGTAAGGTTCCAAAATAACCCATAAGAAAAGGAGTTTGGGGTCGGAGAAGAGGTCACAATAAAGGCTCAAATTCTCCCAAAAAGATCCCGCAAGAAAAAGAGTTCTTGAAATGGACCATTCATAGTCCATTTAGTTATTTCTGAGAAGATGGTTACAGCGAAGTCCAAGGGATGCAAATTCCTCTTGGTAGATGTTGATAACCATACTCACTGCTGGGGAGGTTATGTGAGAAAGTGAGAAAGTGATAGTCTCAAGTAACACGTCAAACTTTAATGACGTTAAACAAAAGTGCTTCTTTGGAGACAACCCATGTTTTTAATGCTTTTAGTCCTTTAATTTTATGTCCTTAGTGTTTATTAGTAATTTTAATTCTTTTTTAGTGTATACTCTAAGAAATGAGAAAGGTATATAGTGTTTTAGATGTGTAGGTAAATCGAGAATTGAGTATGGGTTAAAGAAATGCGAAAAAACATGCTCACCAACCAGTCGAGCGGTATACTGCGCCCTGCGGGCAGTATATCACACCATTCACATTGTCACCACATGTACACCATGGGTCAAATGTCAAAAAAATTCAACACTCGCGCGGTATACCGCGCCATATCGGTGGCATACCACCGCACAAACTTGACCGTATTGAGAAAAGCGACATGGGGTACAAGATTAAAGTCACAAGAATGAGTAGTACAGTATATCAAGCCATACCAGCGGTATACCGCTGCGTGACATGGGGTCATGACGAGGTCGGCACGGTAAACATGTCTGAAAGTTCGAGGGTCGGAGCGGTATACCATGCCTTATTTGCGGTATTACCACCCTATAAGTCAAAGCGTCACCACGAGAGGTCAAAGATCCACAAGGCAGAGAGTTTAGGACCTGGGAGTGGTATACAGCTCCCTACGGGATGTATACCGCGACACGACACGAAATTCATTAAGAATAAGGTTATTTGTATACCACTTAACATCAAACCTAAACCCTAGCCTCCTTATTCTTCACCAAGTATCCAAACTCCATTGAAACTCAACCCAGACCTTCACCCACCATCAAAAAATACCTAAATACCCACAATTTCACATCCAAATTCATCCCTACATCATTCCTAACAACAATCAACCAACCAAATCGTTCCAAATTCATTAGAAAACAAGATTCATACCAATAACATTCAAAATCCTTTTTCATAATTTCTTTAAGTCATCCTCAACCCACCATAAATCCTTCATAACCGCATAGATAAATACCTTCCTTACACTTTCCCCCAAAAAAATTACACCTAGTCCACCCAGATCAAGGGGTAAAATTATAGTACTGAGATTTTGAGATGGGAGTCAAGGAAGATGACGCAAAGAATGGAGACACTGATGTCTCCCGTTTTGTTCTAAATATTAGCCCTTAGGAGACATCATTTTAGATGAATATTAGACTTATTTGATATACGTTTATGCTTATTTTGTTATATTGCATTTTCTCGCCTTAGAATTCTGATATTTCATTATTAGAGCTTTTGTACGGTAATTTGTTTGTTTTTAGTGCAAAGTTCTTAGTTCCATGGATGATATGGAGCACCAAGAAAAGGAGGAGAAGTGGGAGATAAAGTCTTAGATCAAGCCGAGGGGTCAAAAGCAAGAAAAGATTATTTGCAGAGTTGACTAATAGAGAGAAAAATATAGAAAGCTATCACTAATTGCTGTTGTAGAGCCACTTCGGCACTGTTTCAGGTCTAAAAATCTAGAAGAGAAAGTTGCGCCTCTGAGTTCGGAATATTTGAGGAATGGAATCAGGTGATTTGGATATGAGACGCAAAAGTTACGGCCGTTTACCAACAGCTGTACAACAGTTACAGGAATTAGAAGATGGATTTGGGCTTTTTGTTATTTGATTTATTTATTTTAAGTAAAAGGCCCAATCCTTATTCCTTATTATAAATAGACATTTAGACATCCTTTTTACACACATTTCAGAGAATTACATTCTATGCTTCATATTTTCAAGTCAGGGCAAGAAGGCAGAGGAAAAGCTAGAGCTGGGAGAATTCCTTTCTTCCAACAACAGTCAACCAACACCCCAATTAGGTTTCATATTTTATTTATGCAATTTAGAATAATGTATTTATTTTATTTTATTTCAGTTTTAATTCGAACATGAGCTAAATTATTAATTACTTGAGAATCGCATTATGGGTTAAGCCCTAATCTATTTAATTTATGTTTTCTGAATTTGGGATTCAATTATTTAATTTAAACTAGGTATTTTGTGTTGACTATTATCTTAAATTTTATTTACTATTTTTGAAGTCATGAATCAAGAATAGGTTACAGTAATTAGGCTATTCACTTTAGTGGCGAAGTGATCATCTTGATGGTGGAGGGGGGGTTTAATTACAGACCTAGGTAATAGACGCGTGGTGTTCGTCAATGATCCTGACTGGCTTGACTAACCACGCAACCAATGAGGTAAAAGACTTAACCATTCAAAAGTAGATATAATCGCCCTGACGGGGTTTATAGTACTGGAGAGCTCCCAAGTCCACCCTCACGGGGGTTAGGAGATATTAGGGTCCCGACTAACACAATAATACCAGTTTAATTATAGAGATTCAAGTGAAACCCTTGCGAGACTCAAGTACCTCTCTCATTCTTGCATCCAATCTTATTTACTTGCATTATTCTTTTCAGTTAATCATTTCAATACTTTATTTTACTGCATCATTAGTTCATAATCAAAACCAAACAAAAATCTTATCATTTTACTTTTCTGTTGAATAATTAATTCTACTGTCCCGATTAATACTAGTGTCATAACTAGCCGTCCTGAGAACGAAATCCGTATTGTTTACGCATTATTTGGAACGACCCGTGCACTTGCGGGTAGTGTCCCTCTCATTTAGTGTGGTGATTTTATCACACACAAGGAGACACCAAGTTTTTGGCGCCGCTGCCGGGGACGGTAGCGTGTGACCCCAGTGTTAATCCTTTAGTAGTTTGATTGTTATTTTATTTTTCAGTTTTACGCTTTTGTTTGTTCTTCCTTTCTCAGGTTTGCAGGTTTGGTGTATGCTCGATAACCCAGAGATATTAGTAAGACTTTAAAACAAAAGAAAGAAAGAGGATAACGAAGCATGAAAAGAAGAAGAAAGATTAGCCATAGAAGCAGAAATGGCTAATGTTGACAATCTCAATCCTCAGGTGGAAGTAGATGAAAACGGAAATCTGATAATCCGTATTTCGCAAATTATTTACAATCAGAATCAAAGAAATCCTCCTCCACCTGGAGGACAAGCTCAACCTCAAGTCTTTCATGATCCATGGTTTGTACAAAGTCCTGAACAAATTCCATATCGCGCTCCTGCTCTTGGTGTTGGTCCTCCAGATATTGATGTCGCTAGATATAGACCCGATCCTGGTATGTTAACTCAATTTTAAAACTTTGGAAATTTTTGTGGAGTAACTGGAGAAGACCCAATTCGTGTAGTACAGAAATTTATGCAAATATGTGATGCGTATATAACGCAAGGTGTAACAAGAGAACAAATGTACATTGCAAATTTTAGATTTTTCGTAATAGATGCAGCGAGTGTATGACATGATTCACAAGAACCAGGATTGATCACAACTTGGGATGAGCTACAAACTGTGTTCTATGATCGTTATTATCCGAGCAACATGAGATTGAACACACAAATTGAGTTGACATCATTTGAACAAGAACAAGATGATTCCATAGGTGCATGTTGGACAAGTTTCCAAATATGTTTGAGAAGAGTTCCTGATCATGGCCTGACAGAACCACAACAAATGTCAATATTTTATAAAGGCCTTGAAGGACGCTCGAAAAAATATTTAGACTTACTTTGTGGTGGGGGATTTTTACAGGTAACACCAGCTAATGGTAAGATTATTTTGAATAGAACAGTGAAGAATGAGTTGGGTTCATATACAGTTTTAACACCTATCTGAGGTACGTGTTATAAAAAGAGTAGTGTAGGAATTGATGAGGAATTCTCTTCATTGGAGAATATATTGAAGTACACACTTGAGAAATAGTTGAAACAACTTACTTTAGCTGTTAAAGAAGGTTTTTCGGGTAGGAGAGATAATGTTCATGTTACACAAGAAATATATGGGTGTTCTAACAGTGGTGTACAAGATCATGATTGGGAGCATTGTCAAAATAATCCAGAATCTGTGATATTAGTTTCCAACTGAGGGAACTATAATTCAGGTGGTCAATGTTATCAACCAAATAGAAACCATCCGGGTTTCCAATATTCGAATCCAAATAGGGCCGCAAATCCGACTCATGCTTATCAACCACGACCCTAAGGTAATCACTATCAACCAAGACCACTAACAACTACAAAGGGGGACAACATAAAGTAATCAAGCTCAGAGACAACCTCCTCAAGACACCTATACCATTGCAATAAATAAAAAAGCTCTACCTGCTCAACCCCAAGAAGGTGCGTTAGATGTTCAAAAAACTTTACAGTCACTAATCGCTCTTCAATTGAAAACGCAACAAGAGCAATAAGCTTCTTCCGTAGCGTTCAAAATGTTGGAGAATCAAATAGATCAAATGTAAAAACAGTTAAATTAGCATCCACAAGGGCAACTCCCAAGTGACACTAAAAATCTGACGCAGTATGAAGATTGTAACGCTATCTCGCTCAGAAGTGGTAAGAAGCTACCACCACCACCTTTTTCCGTTATGAAAGAAAAAGATACAACTGTAAAAGCAAGAACGGTAGAGGATGTGGTGGAGAAATAAGGTGAACCAGAGTGATGTCTCCCTATTTGTTCTAGTTATTAACCTTTTGGGGACATCCTTTTAGGTGAATATTTGACTATTTGTGGACTTTTATGCTTAATTTGTCATATTTAACTTTCTCCCCTTGGAATTAGACTATTTGCATTTTTAGAGCTTTTGTGCGGTAATTTGATTATTTTTAGTGCAAAGTTAGTAGGTTCTTGAATTTCATAAAAGACCAATCCAAGGAGGAGAAGTGAGAATTAAAGTCTTAGAGTATTTTAGTGTGTTAGGAAGTATTTAACTTGAGTTTCTATTTTTAGAGTGCACTTTCCTATTTCTATTTCTTGAATTATTGAATTTATTATTTTTAAAGCATATGTGGTTTAATTATTTATTTATTGTGATGCTTTAAAAGAAATATGGTAATTTACTAGAGACCAAGTCAAGTCAAATAAGTAAAGGAAAGAGATATACATGGAAATAAGAAGATTAAGGTTGGATATATGCAAAGAAGGAAAAGATAAAGCTGCCAAATAAATTTGAAATTCCAGTCACGTTTCAAAGACGAGTCCGTAACTTAAGATTAGCTAAAATTTTTGGAAAATGGTCTGCACCACCGGAAAGAGCTTTCCGAGACAAGCAGTTTCGAATATTGGAACGCGTCAAGCGGATAAGTATTGAAGGAGATATGACCAAAACAATTCAGCTGTAGAATCTTACATTTCCTAGATTTTAGGGGTACGAATTAAAAAGTTCTTGACTTGTCTTCCACTCCAAGTAAATTAGACCTAGGGATTTCTAACATCTATAAATAAACCCCTTAGCCTCCTCTTTTCACACACTTCAGATAATTACACAAGAGGCTTAAGGTTTTCAAGTCAGAGCAAGAAGGCAAGGAGAAGCTAGTGCTGGATGAGTCTTGTTCTTCCATCAACGGTCATCCTACCCTTTAGGTTATCAATTTATTTTTTGTATTTGAACATGAATTCCTTTTATTTAATTTAAGTTTTTAATTCCGTTATGAACTAATTTCTTTAGTACTTGAGAATCGCTATATGGGTTGAACTCAATTCTGTTTAATTTATGTTTTTCTGAATTTGGGATTTAATTGTTTAAATTAGACTAGGTATTTTGTGTTGACTATCATTTTGTTTTAATCACTAATTTTGAAGTAATGAATCAAACTTAGCTCATAGTAATTAGGCTATTCCATATAGTGGCGTATGGATCACCTTGACGGGGGGTTTAATTACAGATTTAGATAATAGACGCATAGTATCCGTTATTGACACTGGAGGGCTTAACTAACCATGCAGCCAATGAGGTAAATTATTATTCATCTGATAGTAGCTTATATTCACCCTGACGGGGTTTGTAATACCGTAGGATATATCCTAAGTCCAACCTGACGGGGGTTAGGAGATATTAGAGTCCCGACTAGCACAATAATACCAGTTTAGCCCTTAAACAGAAGCATAAATTAAATAGGTTAGGTGAAACCCTTGCGAGGATCAAGTACTCTTTCCCTTCTGAAGTTTCAATTCTCTTTTACTTGCTTTATTTTATTTTCGTAGTTTATTTTCTTGCGTCTTTTACTTTATAAAAACCAAACAAAAATCTAACTTTTATTTTTTCTGTTAAGCAATTATTACTATTATCTAATTAATACTAGATTTATACCTAATCCGTCCCTTAGAACGAACTTTATTATCATATATTACTTGGGACAACTATACACTTGCAGTTTGTGGTTCCTCTATTTTATCTTTATTATTTTCTAACACACCAAGACCCACCACAGAGGTAGAAGCGGTGGAAGTTGAGAGAATTATGGAGAAGCAAAATAAGAAAGATGATGTGGTGAAAGTGAACCGTTCTCCTCACCATTCCCCTCAATAGTTCGGAAGAAATAAGATATGGCTGAATATCAGAGATTCATGAATGTGGTGAGTAAGCTCAATATTAATATACCTTTCTTAGAAGCTATCAAAGGTGTCCAAAATATTTGAAATTCCTGAAAAAAGCTATCTGATGTCTCCCTAAATGTTCTAATTTTATGCCCTTGGGAGACATCATTTTTGGTATTTATTCGACTATTTAGATAAACTTTTGGTGTTAATATGCAATAAATCAATTTTCCTCTTTTAATTCCAGAATTTTTCATTTATTAAACTTTTGCGCGTAATATGGTTTGTTTTGAGTGAAAAGTTGTAGGTTTTGAATACTAGCTAGGAGAGGAATCCAAGAATAAAGTCAAAGATCGTGTAATGTAGTCAAAGCAAGAAGAAATATCCCGAAAGAATTGATAATTTCAAGCTGCAAATCTGGAAAAATGATAAAGATTTCTGATTTCGAGCCCTCTAAGTGTGGATTTAGCCTCTGACTTGTGAAAAAATTTATTCCCCATTGAGATACGGAAATTTAGCAACTGGATTGGGGTTAATCCGAGTTGAAACGAACCGGTTAGAGCTGATTTAGTGAAGGTGGTGCAGTTGTTACATGATTTAGGCTAAATTAATGGACTTGGGCTTTTCTGATTTTCATTTAATCCTTAAGAAAAGCCCTAATCCGAAGGGCTTTAGACTCCTATTTTTACATACGAATGAATATACAATTCATACGCTAAGAGTCAGAACATCAGAGAAGAAGCCAGAGCAAGGAAGAGAAGAAGCAAGAGCTGGAGACTGTCTATATCTCCAATTCCCAGCCAATTCAACTCCGTAATTAGGTTCTTTTATTTTATTCTGTAAAACACGATGAACTTATTTATTTCTTTATTTTTAGTTTTTCGTATTAGTATGAGCTAAATTTAATAAGTGCTTGAGAACGCATAATGGGTTAATCCCAATTTGATTTCATTTCATGTTTTTGAATTTGGGATTATTATAATTGAAATCAAATTAGGTAAATTGTATTTTTCATTAATTTGCTTTTATTTACTATTATTGACGTAATTAACCAATCATAGGACTTAGTATCTAGGCTATTTCATAAAGTGGCATATGAATCGCCTTGACGGGGGGTCTAGGTACATAACCAATTAATGAATGTAGGATAGAAATTATAGACTTTGACGAACTTAATTAATCCTATGGCCAATTGGGTATAAATAGACTTAATCACTTGAAGGTGGACTATAATCACCCTGATGGGGTTTGTAGCACCTAAGAGTAGCTCCTTAGTCCACCCTGACGGGGGTAAAGAGAATTCCGAATCCCGACCATTACATATTTACCGATTTTTCCCTTAAACATTACATGAAATGAATGATAATTAGGTGAAATCCTTGCGTCTCTCAAGTACTTCCTTTCATACCTTGCGTAAACTACTTTATTCTCGCGTCTAGTTTAATATTTGCATTAATTTAGTATTTTAATTTATTGACTTAGTTATAGAAAACCAAAACAAACATTCTAAAAATCATTTACTTGCTTTTACGTGCAATTAATCACTATTCGATAAGCATTAGATTCAACCAATCCGTCCCTGAGAACGAATTTGTTATCACATATATTACTTGGGACAACTGTACACTTGCAGTTGTGGTTCTCAAGCTGTGGCTTTGCCGACAAATGATTCACGAGTGGTGATTAAGTTCTTGAAATCACATATTTTCACTAGACATGGCACTCCAAGGGTAATTATTAGCGATGGAGGTACTCATTTCATTAATAAGTATTTGAAGACGGTTCTAGAGAAATATGGAGTGAGACATCGTGTATCTACTGCTTATCATCCACAAGCCAATGGCCAAGCCGAAGTATCAAATCGTGAGGTAAAATCTATCTTAGAGAAAACCGTTGGTCCTACTAGAAAAGATTGGTCTATGAAATTAGATGATTTGTTATGGGCCTATCGTACTGCTTTCAAAACTCCAGTAGGTGCTTCTCCGTATCGAATGGTATATTGTAAGGCTTGTCACTTACCTCTTGAACTTGAAATGGGTGCTTATTGGGCGATTGCGAAGTTAAATTTAGATCCTACGCTAGCTGGTCAGAATCGAATGATGAAACTTAATGAGCTTGATGAATTCAGATTACATGCTTATGAAAATTCTAAGCTTTATAAAGAAAATAATAAGAGATGGCATGATAATCGAATTCGAGAGAAGAACTTTGTAGTGGGACAAAGAGTGTTGAAATATAATTCGAAGTTCAGTAATTATCCGGGGAAATTAAGATCGAAGTGGTCGGGTCCTTACATTGTAACCAAGGTTACACCTCATGGTGCTATAGAGATCGAACATCCACTTGAAAACCGTACATTCATGGTGAACGGTCATCACTTAAAGATATATCATGGAGGTGAAGACACCGATCGTGCAAAAGACCCACATCCCGGAGAGGTCATGTACCTCCTCGAAGCTCCTTAGAAGCACGAGGTAATCCGTCGAGCTTAACGACGTTAAACAAAAGCCAATTTCTTGTATATTAGTTTGAGTATTTCAATTTCCGTAGTGTAAATTAGTTAAGTTTTCGTTGATTTTAGTTTTTATTTTTAAGAAATGAGAAAGGGTGTTTGTTTTTTATGATTTCAGGGGTATAATGGTCATGAGTTTGGGGTCAAAACGATGAGAAAACAAAAAAAATTGGAGTCCACAGCAGGTCTGACCGGCTAGCCGGCGAGCTGGCCGGCATCCCGGTCAAAAGAGCTGAAGGACCCCAACTCTCTGACCACTGCGTCAGCGATGACGCAGCGTTGCTGCGTCACCATTCGCTCCAGCGAGACATCCACCGGCATACTGGTCATTGACCGGCTAGCCGGTCAAAAAAGCTGAAGGTTCTGGTCCTTGCGTCAGCGACGACGCAAGGTTGCTGCTTCACCAATTGCGCCATCGACACACGACCGGCATACCGGTCAACGACCGGCTAGCCGGTGAAAGAGAATGAAGTCTCTAACCACTGCGTCAGCGACGACGCAATATACTTGCGTTTTGAGGTAAAAAAAAAATCGAATTTAGTAATTTTTTCGCCGCCCTCGCGACCGGCAAGCCGGTGAATCCGCCGGCTAGCCGGTGCGCTGTTGCGATAGGCGGTTTTGAGCTCCTTAAACCTAGTTTTTTGCCTCTTTTCCAAGCCTAACCTTCGATTCTGAATCCTTGCCTCCACCTACTCCGAAAATCATCAACAAACAGCTATAAAATCATCAAATCAAGCCTTCTTTCATCACAAAATCACAAAATCAACTCATAGCTTCTCCAAAACATCACCAAAATTCATATTTTCTTCATAAATTCCCTCTTCCCACCCTTGAAATTAAACCCAATTCTTCCACAATTCCTCTCCAATAACCTTAACCCATCTCATATTCCACCTAATCCTTCAAGTTTTAAGCCTCAAAACATCAAATTTCAAAGCTCTTCTCTAGCTTTTCTCTATTTGAAGTTTTGAGTTTGGGGTGAAAGGAGATGACTAACAGAACCGATTGCATGTGTAACTATCGAAGAAACATACCAAGAAACAGGAACAATGTTGGAACTAGCCTAGACCAAGCAATTGAGATTCCAGATTCGCGATCCAAAAAGACTGTCCAAAACCCAATTGCTCCGAAAAGAAAAGAAAATCCAAGTAAGGCTAATCCGAAAAAGAGTAGGTTAATTGATGAGAGTGATGAAGAAAGTGAGGAAGAAGTTGAAGAAGAGATTGAGGAAGAAACTGAACAAGAAGTTCCCGAATAACCAGTACAGAAACCTCCGCGTAGGAAAGCTTGGGCTCAAAAGCCTAAGAGAGTCTTCGTTCCATGGGATACTCAGGTTCGTGATCGAATTGAATTTTTGAAGTTTGGTGAGGAGATGAATCTTCCTAAGGGTATTATGACTAGTGCTTATAAAGATTATGGTATTATTTGTGATAAATTGGGTTGGAAAGAATTGCGTGAAAGGAAGCTTGAGTATATTCCTACCTTGGTGCGAGATTTTTATGAAGGAATCGCCTTCTCGAAAGAAGCAGTTATTATTCGCAAAAAGGTAGTTCCTTTCTCCGTTGAGCTCATTCATAAATCATTGAAATTACCCGAATTTTCCGGAATATGTCCGTTTCAAGAGTCTCTAAAAGAACCTTCGTTTGATTATGAGTCCCTTTGGGGAACAGTACTTGTTGATGGGGCCCGCCCAATTCCCGAAGGAGAGAGATATCCTGGACAGATGTATAGTAGTAATTTGCTACCATGTGCTAAGATTTGGTCACGTTTCATAATCCCTACCTTCTTCGGAGTTAAACACATATCGAAAGTGAAGAAGGAGCATCTTTTGTTCATTAAGTGTATTATCGAGGAGAAAACTATTGATATTGCTCGAGTTATTTATGATACCATCATGGAATTTGCTAGAATTCCTACTTCACAACAAAATCTCAAATTTCCTTGTACCATCACTACTTTGTGCTTAGACGCAAAGGTTCCGCGTAAAGACGCAGAGATTGATCGTGTTGTAGTGTGTGAGAGTATGGGCTTAGATTTGATCAAGAATATTCATGATGAGGTGTTAAAAGAAACAAGAAATTCCTAGAGTTCCTCCAAAGAAGAAAATGCATACCACCAATGAGTTGGAAGCGAAAGTGAAGGTGTTAGAAGAGAACCAAGTGAAGATGATTGCGTCTTTGGGAAACGTTACAAAAGAGTTAGAACTTCTCCGAAACATGTTAATGGGGGTGAGCACAATTCAACACGCCACCTATGGTCTTCTTACGAAGGAGAAAGTTCAATGACGCAACACCGATGACCAGCCTCGCGCTGGTTAAGATACGTTTTTTATCCCTTTCGCGTTTTAGTTAGTTTAGTTTATTTTTATTGCGTTGAGTCTTTTCGAGTCGTGGGGACACGACTCATTTTTGAGTTTGGGGTGGGGTTCGTTGCCTCATCCCAGTTGTTTTATTTGCTTTCAATAAAATAATTTTCGGAGTTGCATTTGACTATAGAAGATTTTAAATATTCCTTTAAGCATGCTTTTGATGAATCTATGATAGTAAATAGTGGACTTTAGGGAATAACATAAAACGCACTTACAACTGCATGCGAACATAGGTAATTGATAGGAAAAATTAATGAACAATGCAAATGAAGTAAGCTTGTACTTAAGGAATATGTTTGGTGTGTAGAACGTGAAATCCTAGTTAGTAGAGAACCCACCTAGATATGAACTAAAGACAAGCTATGTACTTAGGAAAATGATAGGGGCAGTTCTTTGTTAGCCATTTGAAGCCTTTTAGCTTGCTATCCCTTATATTATAATTTTATCCGTCTTAGCCCAAGTTTGAGCCTTAAGCCTTTTCTTTTGTAGCCACGATATAAGCCCATTATCCTTTAGATTATTAGGCATGACCAAATGACCCGCACTTGAATCACAACCCTGAGACTTGTCTCGAGCTTGAGTTTGGGGTGGAGGGTCCACATTTGGGAATTTACATTGGGAAGGGATCATATGTGTTTGTATTGAGAGCACAAAAATGTAGATGATATTATTATTTGTAACCCTTTGCCGAGATTTGAAAAAGAAAAAGAAAAGAAAGAAAAAAATATATATATAAGATACATGACTTTTCACATCAAAATGATGGTCATGGGTATCTTGTACAAAAAAAAAAAAGAAATGAAAAAGAAAATAAAAAGAAAGAAAGAATAAATAAATCGGCAAAGTGGAATATTTTTGGGAATTCATCTTAGAGTTATTTGGGTTGACATTGGGGACGCAACATTAGCGCGTCAAATGGGTGAGTGAGAACATTTTTTAGCGTAAACTCAAGCTCGAGGACATTGTTGATGTTAAGTGAGGAGAGAGCCAAAAGCTCACTTCAAATTTACCAAAAATATACATCCATACCGTCCTTAAGCCAATATTAAAACCGTAAAGACCTCGTGATTCCTAAGTGCATAGTGAATTTTATAATTTTGTTGATAGGGAATATATTAGGTGGAGCGTTCAAAGCGAGTTGGGATTAATGACCACCCTATAGCCATCATACAGAGATGAGTACAAGTGTAACCTTCAAGCATTGCAACTTTAATTTTATGATTGAGATTATTTATATTTGATGTTGCATGATTATAGAAAGTATGTTCGATCTCAGGGAACCTTGAGAAGTGTGTAGGCCGTGAGATCCGAGCTAGTTGAAAAACCATTTGATGAAAGTGCTAAAGGTAAGAAAATAATTAATTACATAGTGTAGAAAGTGATTAAGGCGGTTCTTTCATATTTGAAGCCTTTGAAGCCTTTTTATACCTTCTCACCTTGTAATTTTTTATTTTATATGCTATATCCTTCTCAGCC
This sequence comes from Nemophila menziesii, assembly GCA_029959085.1. Taxonomy (NCBI): domain Eukaryota; kingdom Viridiplantae; phylum Streptophyta; class Magnoliopsida; order Boraginales; family Hydrophyllaceae; genus Nemophila; species Nemophila menziesii. Next base: position 3,779,778 of record JARWIR010000044.1, read on the forward strand.
CCTTCTAGCCTTTCTAAAACTTTTTATTGAAACACATTATAAGCCATATCCTTTAGATTTTAGGACTTTTCCATATGACCGGCACTCGAATCGCGATGCATAGACAATTGTTTTAGAGCTTGAGTTTGGGGTGGTGGGTCCACCATTTTGGGAATTGTTATCGGGTTGGGATTTTTGAGCTTATAAATTTTGCTTTGTGCTTTATATTGATGATGATTCACAGATTTTTATTGTAACCCTTTGCCGGGGTAATAGTGAATGAAAAAGAAGCTTCGAGCTAAAATTGCCAACAAGGGCATTAAAAGAAAATATATATATATATATATATATATATATATATATATATATATATATATATATATATATATATATAAGAAAATAGCGTGATATCTCAACATTAAAAGAGAGTCATAGCTATAGAAAAAATTGATTTGAAAAGAAAAGAAAATATATATATTCGGACCGGCAAAGTGGAATTTTATGTGAACATCTTAAGCTTTAATTGGGTTATTGGGGATGCTAAATTAGGCATCAAGGAATTTATTGGGTTGAGTGAGAAACGTTTTATGAGAGTAACTCAAGCTCTAGGGCGATTCGTTGATGACTAGTGAGGAGAGCCAAAAGCTCACTCCAAATTATCCAAATATACTATCATACCGTCCCTAAGCCTAAATTACAACCTTAAAGACCTTTTGATTCTTTGCTGTGTAATTGAGAAGTGATTAAGCCATTAGAGAGTAGTTGAGTGGATCCTTGGATACTAGTGAGGTTTGATGAACAATCTATAGCTCTTGTATTGTTCAAATAAAAGAAGAGTATAATAAAGGTGACAAAACCAATCATATTTCACCAAAAAAATTTAACGCATGATCTTCTAAACAGAAGTGTGGTAGGCGTGTATAAAAATTGATAAAATTGAGAATCTTAAAGACCATTGCCACTTTCAAAGTGTGAAAGACTAATATACAATATTGGGATGTAAGGGGAGATAATACACGTTATAATCCTTTTCCAATAGCCAAGGTTTATCCTATTGGGTTTTACCCTCAAGTTTTTTCACGAGGCAACGTCAAATGCATATTTGAATTAATATCCAAAGAATGTGTAAATTTTATGATTAGTGTGTATAATTTTTAAATTTTGAAATTCATCCTACAATTTCTTAGATCCATACCAATACATCAAGAATCCATCTTACCCATATAGAGAATTATCATCAAAACACCTTTCCTAACCCAAATAAAGCTTGTTCAACCAATAATCAAGAGTTTCAATTTTCAAGAATGGTTAAAGCTTTGAGTTGGAGGTTAATTGATATGACAAAGAGAACAGACCATCACCCTTCATGCTAAGAATGTAACCGAGACCTTCTATGTCTTGGGTAAGAAACCAAGGAAGTTGGATCCCACCGTGCCTATCATCCGCAGCCTTTCACATCACAAAGTCCCTCATGAGGAAATCCACTTAAAGCCTTTGGATACTGAGCCAGACATTGAGTTTGGGGTTGGCCATGAAGTCTTATGGAAAGCTCACAAACGCGAGAATAGGCCACGAAGTTTCAAAGACTCGTGGATGGGACCATTCATTGTCACTAAGGTTGTTTCAGCCAAGGTGATAGAAATTCACCCCAAAACTGGGGTCAAGCGCAGATTAGTTGACGTTCATAGCCTTACTCGTTGTTGGGGAGGCTATATTCGCAAATCTTGACAGAGGTAACATGTCTAACTTTGAAAGACGTTAAACAAAAGTGCTGTTCGGGAGACAACCCGAAGTTTTTTTTTATGTTTTCATGTCTTTTGCATTAAAAGAAAAAATATATATATGAGAAAATAGAGTGATATCTCAACATTAAAAAGAGAGTCATGGCTATACAAAAGAAAAATTGATTTGAAAAGAAAATATATATTCGGACCGGCAAAGTGGATTTTTATGTAAACATCTTATGCTTTAATTGGGTTATTGGGGATGCTAAATTGTGCATCAAGGAATTCATTGGGTTAAGTGAGAAACGTTTTATGAGAGTAACTCAAGCTCTAGGGCGATTCGTTGATGGCTAGTGAGGAGAGAGCCAAAAGCTCACTCTAAATTATCCATATATACTACCATACCGTCCCTAAGCCTAAATTACAACCTTAAAGCACGTGCTCCATGAAAAAACCCGCGGTGCATACCCCGTGGCACGCGTTTTGGGCGTGCGGTATAGGGTGCGGTGCACCGCGCCAATCAGCATCTCTTTTTCTCGCCTCTGGATAAGACCCGTGGTGCGCGACCCATGGTACGGGTTTTTGGGGCGCGGTACATCCCTGCGGTATAGGGGGTACACCGTGGGGGTAGTCCGCGCCAGACTTAAATTTCTCCCAGAATTTTTCCTAGCACCCCAAACTCGATTCCTGCACCATTAACACTATACCCTTCTCATTTCTTTAAAAGTAGACACTAAAACTTGACACTAACTTAGAATTATACACTAGGAATTGAAAAACTTAAAGCAATAAACTAATATACAATGAAATGGCTTTTGTTTAACGTCGTTAAGCTCGACGGGTTACCTCTCGCATCTATTCAGCTTCAAGGAGGTACATGACCTCCCCCGGATGTGGATCAATTCTGTCATTGGTATCCTCGCCTACATGGTAAAGTTTTAGACGATGCCCATTCACCATGAAGGTGCGTTGCTCGTCTGGATTCTCGACTTCTATAGCTCCATGAGGCGTAACTTTGGTTACCACGAACGGACCAGACCACTTTGATCTCAACTTTCCCGGATAGTTGCTGAACTTAGAGTTGTACTTAAGGACCATCTGTCCAACTTTGAATTACTTCTCACGAATGCGATTGTCATGCCATCTCTTTGTTTTTTCTTTGTAAAGTTTGGCATTCTCATAGGCATGAAATCGAAACTCGTCAAGTTCATTCAACTTCATCATACGATTCTCCGCAGCTAAGGTTGGATCCATTTTCATCTCCGCAATTGCCCAATAGGCACCCATTTCAAGCTCAAGAGGTAAGTGACAAGCCTTACCATACACAATACGATACGGAGATGCACCCACAGGCGTCTTTAACGCAGTACGATATGCCCACAACGCATCATCTAATTTCATTGACCAATCCTTGCGTGTGGAACCAACTGTCTTCTCAAGAATGGATTTGATCTCTCGATTAGAGACCTCGGCTTGACCATTGGCTTGTGGATTATACGCGGTAGATACACGATGTCTCACACCATACTTCTCTAGAACTTTCTTCAGATATTTGTTCACAAAGTGTGAACCTCCATCACTGATTATAACTCGAGGTGTACCATGTCTAGTGAAGATGTGTGACTTCAAGAATTTAATCACTACTCGCGAATCGTTAGTTGGTAGAGCTACAGCCTCTACCCATTTAGACACGTAATCAACAGCTAGTAGGATGTACAGGTTTCCGTTAGAAGGTACAAAAGGACCCATGAAATCAATACCCCATACATCGAATATCTCAACTTCCAAAATATTATTACGCGGCATCTCATCTCTTTTAGATATATTACCAGTAAACTGGCATCTGTGACACTTCTTGACATACTCATGACAATCCTTATGTAAAGTGGGCCAATAAAAACCGGATTGTAGTACCTTTGCAGCTTTGCGGTCACCCTTGAAGTATCCTCCGTACGGTGAATCATGACAACCCATAATAATGGATAGAATGTCTTTATCTGGTATGCATCTCCTCACCATCTGATCACTGCATACTTTGTAGAGGAAAGGATCCTCCCAAAAGAATTGTTTAGCACGGTGGGCTAGTCTCTTTTTCTCTTGTGAGGTAGCTTCTTGAGGAAAAGAACCACTCACAATAAGATTTGCAATATCCGCATACCAAGGAGTCTCTAATGAATAAACTGAAAACAAACTCTCGTCAGGAAACTCTTCTCTAACCAACTCGGGCCCTCCAATAGATTCAGAACCTTCAAGACGTGACAAATGATCAGCAACCTGATTATCACAACCCTTTCGATCCTGAATCTCTAAATCAAACTCTTGCAATAGTAAAACCCATCTAATCAACCTCGGCTTCGCATATTTCTTCTCCATAAGGTATTTAATCGCAGAATGGTCAGTAAAGACAACAACTTTTGCCCTAAGAAGATAGGAACGAAATTTGTCAAATGCATATACTACTGCTAGTAACTCCTTCTCAGTTACGGTATAATTCACTTGAGCATTTGTAAAGACCTTACTAGCGTAGTAGATGGAATGAAATACCTTATCTTTTCGTTGACCCAGAACAACACCCATAGCGAGATCACTAGCATCACACATAACTTCAAATGGAATATTCCAATCAGGAGGTAATACAATAGGTGCAGAAATAAGCTTCTCTTTAATCTCGTTGAATGCCTTTATGCAAGCTTCATCAAAAAGGAATTTGGTGTCCTTCTCAAGTAAGTTGCACAATGGCTTAGAGATTTTGGAGAAGTCCTTGATAAAACGTCGGTAGAAACCAGCATGACCCAAGAAGCTTCTTACCCCTTTTACAGAAATAGGAGGGGGAAGAGTCTTGATTACCTCAATCTTCGCACGATCAACTTCCAAACCAGCACTTGAAACCTTGTGACCCAACACTATACCCTCTCGAACCATAAAGTGACATTTCTCCCAGTTCAAAACCAAGTCAGTCTCCTAGCATCTAATCAATACCTTCTCCAAGTTCCGTAAACACTCCTCAAAGTTATCACCAAACACAGAAAAGTCATCCATAAATACCTCAAGGAAGTCATCAATCATGTCCCAGAAAATTGCCATCATACATCTTTGAAAAGTAGCGGGTGCATTACATAATCCAAATGGCATCCTTCGGAAGGTAAAGGTACCAAAAGGACATTTAAAGGTTGTCTTGTGTTGGTCTTTTGGATCTACATAAATCTGATTGTATCCTGAATATCCATCCAAAAAGCAATAATATTCTCTACCAGCTAGCTTGTCTAACATCTGATCAATAAACGGAAGGGGGAAGTGATCTTTTTTGGTGGCCTTGTTCAACTTTCGATAATCTATACACACTTTCCAACCAACAACGGTCCTTGAGGGAATGGCTTCATTCTGCTCGTTCAAGATGGTAGTAATACCACCCTTCTTTGGTACGCATTGAACTGGACTCACCCATTCGCTGCTAGCAATAGGATAAATAATTCCTGCATCTAGCAACTTGATAACCTCTTTCTTCACTACTTCCTTCATAGCTGGCATCAATCTTCTTTGTCCTTCAACTGAGCGCGCGTTTTCATCGTCTAGAATGATTTTGTGTTGGCAATAGGAAGGACTAATACCTTTGATGTCAGCAATAGTCCAACCAATCGCCTCTTTATTAGCTCTCAGTATGCGCAACAGTTTGTCTTCTTGAGGACCTGTTAAAGTAGCTGAAACAATAACAGGTAGAGTGTTGTTAGTACCTAAATACGCATACCTCAGGTGTGATGGAAGCGGCTTTTCTTCTAGTTGTGGGGGAGACTCGATGGATGGTTTCTTTTTAGATACTATCTCCCCAGGCTCTCGGAATGGCTCATAGGCGAGATGCCTATGTTTTGTGTTTCCGGAATTCAAAGCAGCTACAGTCTCGGTCAGTTCTTCCATCAATTCCGGTAAGTCAAGTGTTAGGGCTGCTTGCAAGATATCATTGAAGTTCATACAATCAAACGTTTCTTGCGTAGTTAAATCGAGTATATCCATTCGGAAGCACTCTTCAGGAATATCTAGAAACTTCATGGCCCTAAACACGTTGAACTTTACCATCTCGTCTTGGATTCGCATAGTTAATTCGCTGTTTTCTACATCAATAACAGTACGCCCCGTGGCTAGGAATGGTCGACCCAAGATGATGGGGACATTCCTATCCGCGTCGTATTCAAGAATAACAAAATCAACTGGAAAAATTAACGTACCTGCCTTAACGAGGACATCTTCGATTCGTCCCTCTGGGTGAGCGAGGGATCTATCAGCCATTTGCAGGATCATGGAAGTTGGTCTAGCGTTTCCTATCTTCAATTTCTCGAAAATTGACTTGGGCATCAAATTGATACTCGCGCCAAAGTCACACAAAGCTTTTCCTTGCCACTCATTATCAATAGAAATAGGAATCGCGAAACTCCCAGGATCAAGTAGTTTAGGTGGCAACTTACTTTGGCATATAGCGCTGCATTCTTCTGGCAATCCTATCATCTCATTCTCACGGTACGGTCTCTTGTTGGTAATGGCTCTTTTCAGAAATTTAACGTACTTCGGAACATCGCGTATAGCATCTAAGAACGGAATGTTAATATTGAGACCACGTACCATATTCAAGAACTTCTTATATTCGTCCATGTCTCCTTTCTTTTGAACTCTTGAGGGAAAAGGTGGAGGAGGATGGGTTTCTGTAACATCTTTGGATTTTGGCTTCTCCGGAATCTTCTCCACTTCCACTATTTCGGGTTGATCTTCTTTTTCTTCCACCTCTTTTGCCGGTTTCTCTTTCACAGTTGTTTCTTTTTCTTTCATTACGGGAAAAGGAGGTGGAGTGAGCTTCTTACCACTTCGAAGTGTTACTGCATTACAATCTTCTCTCTGCTTAGGTTCTTCAGTATCACTCGGTAATTGTCCTTGCTGACGTTGATTTAATTGCTTATTTATCTGAGCCATTTGAGTTTCCATCAATTTAAGTGCTGCAGCAGTAGACTGTTGAATGTTGATTAGTGTTGTCAAGGTTTGCTGAACATCTAATGCGCCTTCTTGAGGTTGAGCAGGTAAAGCTTTCTGGTTCATAGTTTCGGTATAAGCATCTTGAGGAGGTTGTCTCTGAGCTTGATTTCTGTATGCTTGTCCACCTTGATAGTTGTTATGAGGTCTTGGTTGAAAGTTGTTTCCTTGGGGCGTGGTTGATATGCATATGTTGGATTAGCAACCCTATTTGGATTTGAATATTGAAAAACCAGATGGTTTCTATTCGGTTGATAGCCTTGACCACTTGAATTGTAATTCCCTCGGTTGGATACGAACATTACGGATTATGGATTGTTTTGACAAGTTTCCCAATCATGATCGTCTGTACCGCAATTAGAACATCCATAAACTTCTTGTGTAGCGTTAACATCTGCTCTTCTACCAGTATCACTTTTTGTAATAGCTAGAGAAAGCTGTTTCAGTTGTTGTTCGAGTTTGCTTTCCATGGCAGTGACTTTTTCTTCAATTGACGCAGTATTTCCACCTCGAACATGTGTTCTTACAGTGTTCCAACCAAGTTCATTTGTTACAGTTCTATTCAAAATAATCTTCGCATGAACTGGTTGTACCTGTAGGAATCCACCACCACAAAGCAAATCTAGATCCTTCCTTGAAGAGCCATTAAGTCCTCGGTAAAATATCTTCATTTGTTGAACTTCTGTGAGGCCATGATCAGGGACTCTTCGTAAGCAAATCTGAAATCTCTTCCAACTTCTACCCAAAGTTTCATCTCGATCTTGTTTGAATGAGGTTAGTTCAACTTGCGCGTCTAATCTCATATTCGTTGGGTAGTATCTATCGAAGAACGCGGTTTGTAATGCGTCCCATGTTGTTATTGTTCCGGGTTCTTGAGAATCATGCCACTCACTTGCTCCATCAATAACGAAGTATCTAAAATTGGCAAAATACATTTGCTCTTTAGTTACTCCTTGCGTAATATAAGAATCGCAAATTTGCATGAACTTTTGTACAGCACGGATCGGATCTTCGCTAGGTGCTCCTCGGAAATTGCCATAACTTTGAAACTGAGATAACATACCGGGATCGGGTCTGAATCTCTCGACATTAATATTTGCAGGGCCAATTCCGAGGGCAGGAGCTCGAAACGGAGCTTCTTCAGGGCCAATGATGAACCACGGATCATTGTTCTGAGCAACAGGAGCAGCTGGAGGGCCGCGTTGTCGATTGTCAACTGGGTCTTCAGCCATCTCTCTTGCTAATTACTCTTCTAACTCTTGTGCTTTAGCGTTTCTCTTTCTTTTGTTTGCTTCTCGAACTAGGTTTTCGGGATTTTCAAGAATCACGATATCTTCACGCATAAACCAAAACCTGTAAACCTGAGAAAGAAAGACAACCCAAAGCGTAAAACTGAAAAATAAAACTAAAACTAAACTAAAAATTAAACTACTAAAAGATTAACACCGGGGTCACACGCTACCGTCCCCGGCAGCGGCGCCAAAAACTTGGTGGGTCCTAGGGTGTTATAAAATAAAGTGCAAAAATAAAGGAACCATTTAACCGCAAGTGTACGGTTGTCCATAGTAATATATGATAAACAAGTTCGTTCTCAGGGACGGATTAGGTTCAACCCAACTATTAATCAGATAGTAGGAATAATTGCTAACAGAAAAATAAAAGATAGAATTTAGCTCACTTTCAGAACTTCGGAAATATTCGTGGCAACCCGGAGAAGATCCTATTCGCGCTGTACAAAAATGTATGCAAATCTTCGATTCGTACATCACTCAAGGAGTAACAAAAAAGCAAATGTATTTTGCTACATTCAGATTTTTCATGATAGATGGAGCGAGTGATTGGCATGATTCACAAGAGCCTAGAAAGATTACGAATTGGGAACAGTTACAGGCTGCGTTTTTCGACAGATACTATCCGTCCAACACGCGATTAGATGCTCAACTCGAATTAACACATTTCCGACAAGAATATGATGAAGCTTTGGGCAGAAGTTGGTCGAGATTTCAGAATTGTTTGCGAAGAGTCCCTGATCATGGTCTTTCAAAACAACAACAAATGAAGATTTTTTACAAAGGCCTTGAGGGAAAATCAACAAAGGATTTAGATTTATTATGTGGTGGTGGATTTTTGCAGGTTCTACCCGTTCACGCGAAGATTATTTTGGATAGAACGGTAACTAATGAAGTGGGGTGGAATACTGTGAGAACACCTGTTAAGAGGGGAGTTAATAACGTAAATATCGAAGAAAAGTTCACCTCCTTAGAGAACAAAATACAAACCACCTTGGAATAACAATTGAAACAGCTTACGTTAGCCGTGAAAGAAGGTTTTTTGAGTAAAAGGGTTGAGGTGAATGCTACGCAAGAAGTTTATGGATGTTTGTATTGTGGTATGAATGAGCATGAATGGGAGAATTGTCAGAATAATCAAGAGTCCGTGATGTTTGTTTCCAACAGAGGAAATTACAATTCGATTGGTCAAGGGTATCAACCTAACAGAAACCATCCTGGGTTTCAGTATTCAAATCCTAATGGGGCAGCAAATCCGACATACGCGTATCAGCCGCGTCCCCAAGGTAACAACTATAATCCAAGACCTCAGAATAATTATCAAGGGGAACAACACCAAGGAAATTATGTTCAGAGACAACCTCCTCAAGACAATTTTATAATGACACCATGAACCACAAAGCCTTACCTGCTCAACCACAAGAAGGTACAAATAACCTTTAGAAAACCGTAGAAGATTTAATCGCACTTCATGCACAGTCAGCCCAAAGGCAACAAGTTTCTGAAGCACACATTTTGATGTTAGAGAATCAACTTGCGCAAATGTCAAAACAGCTGAATCAGCGTCCACAAGGTCAACTCCCTAGTGACATAGAAAATCCAAAGCAGAAAGAAGATTGTAATGCGGTGACTCTCAGAAGTGGTAAGAACCTTCCTCCACCTCCTTTTCATGTTATGAAAGAGAAAGAAGTTACTAGAAAAGAAAAGGATGTGGTGGACAAAAATAAAGATGGGGAAGTGGAGAGGCCTATTGAAATTTCTTAAGAGAAAGATGAAGTTGTGGTAAATCGTCCTCCTCCACCATTTCCATATAGAGTTTAAAAGAAAGGTGATATGGCTGATTATCAAAAGTTCTTTGATAGAGTAAGAGGTCTTAGCATTAATATTCCATTGTTAGAAGCTATCAAAGATGTACCCAAGTATACGAAATTTTTGAAAAGAGCTCTCAACAACAAAAGGCCGTATTGCGATAATGAAATGATTGGTTTACCGGAAGAATGTAGTGCTATTTTCCAAATTAAGCTACTTCCGAAGTTACTTGATCCTGGGAGTTTCACAATTTCTAAACTACTTCTCCTTCAAAGGTCGAATTGAACCAGATTTGAATACCATCACAAAGTATATAGGTGTTTGTTTGATCCATGCCAACCACTACAATTCTAGCAGGAACAACCTAACCGGAGAAGTAGGCATCACAATACATGTTAAGGGCAGCAATATCCTTATGGAGTGGTTTAGCTCGAAGACATTAAGTACATCATGTGCTTGAGGTATTGTAATACTAGACGAGGTCACAAGGTCGGTTCTAAATATATATGCCATTAAACTATCAACAAGAAATTATATTGCTTTTAGGTTCCATTTTGTACATTCAAACAGGATTTTCATCTTTACAATCCAAATGTTCCATGTGGTAATAAAAATGTATGACATTGAAATTATATGATTCCATCCACCGTTAGAGAAGGACTTAATATTATCCTGAATCCAATCACTGAAATTGTTAATCTCGTGGGGGGTTCAAGAGGATTTTGGGTGTAATTTACGTCCATACTTCTTGGCTCCAGGGAAGAGAAGTAAGCCATGCTTAATTGACTTCTCAACATGGTTGAAATATGGGCATCTTTTGGATTGGAACATTTCCGCTTTAAAAGTGAGATACCATATAGAATATTACCATTACAACATATCCATAAGAAAACCCAGATTTTAAAAGATTCATGCCATATAATTTTCCGAAGAGAAAAATCTTTTGACGAGCCATATGCAGATGCCATAGGTGTTATTCTTTGCTTCATCGATATATTAACGTGAAATCTGAATTTCGTAGAGTACGTACCATTGGTGGTATGTGGCTAAATGATTTTGTCTTCCTCATCTGTGATACATAGTGGAATCACAAATGAGTTCAACAACATCTTGGTGAAAAAGGTTATATATGAGAGGGATATTCCATCATACAAATCCTAGAGGAGAAGTTGGTTGACAATAGAAATTGGGCACCTCCAATTCAAGAAATCGGGATGCGGGAAGGTAGCCATTTGTCGTTCCAAATGTTAATATTCGAGTTGTTGCCAATCTGGAACGTACAACCCCACTTGAGAACATTGCTGCCAATGGAAATGCTAGATCAGAATGACTGATTTGGAAATTAATTTCTTTCATGAATATTTCTATTAGAGAGTTAGTTGAGATCAAAAGGGGCGAAGTTGTGGAGTCAAGAAGAAGTTTCTTATTGTCAAATCTCGATAACCGAGTTCTCCATCGTCTTTAAATATATCAACTTTTTCCCAGACCTTCCTATGAATACGTTGTTTCTGGCCAAAACCTAACCAAATTTTTTCACCATGCATGATAGGTCTTTAGATAAAATTTTCAAGAGTTGGAGAAGGAACATTATATACTCAAGGAGAGTTTTGAGGATTATATTACTAAGAATCTCCTTCCTTACTTTCTTATAGAGTTATTTCTTTCTAATTGGGGCAAAAATTTATCCTTCAATCATGTATGAGTTTTATTTAATGTATTTTGACAAAGAAAGGTGAGGAATATAACAAAAAGTTAATGTTTGTGCAAATTGACTAGCGAAAATAGAAGTGTCTCAACAGACTATGAGTGGAGCTTTATGTGAGGCGCCAGACGAATTAAAGCAGCACTTGATTCGTGACAAAAACTGATAGGTGACCAATAATCATTGAGGAAGTAACTAGTAGGTCGAAAATTTGGTCTTAGAACCTCTCTTATATAGATAATAATTAAAAAATATGTAAGACTTCTATCCAATATTGGATGATACTATATTAACATTATAACCATTAATTATATTGATAAAACACATGTCATTAGATTAATTACGTAGTTATTATAATTAGTATTTGCATAACATAAACATAGGGTATGTGTTATGATACGATTGATATTGGACCATCCAATATTGAATAGAAATATTTTTCCTAAATAAATACAACTAATAATATTTTGTTTATCTAATACCATTATATTAAATAAAAAATCAACATTACGAGAAACTGAAATATTAGAAAATAAATAAGGTTTTTTTGTAGAGTAATGATATTTGTCATCCCTTTTTGGATCACCTTTATATCACCTCTTATGTGTTAATAAATAAAGGAGAGAGAAAAAAAGTAATTAGAATTGTTGTAGCATTTAATATAAGTAACATATTTTTTTAAAATATAAGCTATACTCATCGAATCGGCCCTCTGAACGTTACTTGCCGTAGCACTGAATAATACAAATATATAAGTTTATAACCAATTCAAATCGCTATTTTATCTAAATGAATCCAACATTTTGTTCAAATACTAAATTAAAAAGATACTATTGACCGTTCTGTGATGTTATAACCATGGGTAGAATTGTTGTTATTGACTTCAAAACTTACCTTAATATCCGAGACAAAAGTTCGAAACTTTGATATAATTTTCCTCACTTGAGCATATGATTTACAAAATTAGTAAAGCTCCTTTAAACTGAGAATCCGGTAGCAAGTCTAGCTTTAAACCTTCTCGCCTGTTCGATATGCTTCTTCTGGAATCTCTTTCCCATCTAGGCCATGATTTATATGAAGACTAGTTTTAGTAATAGTTGCCTTAATCTCTCTTCCATCAGGAATCGCTGAGAAATAAGCTGCATTAGCTATCCCAGATCTATATTCTATGCTTGTTTCACTTGGTGCATAACAAATTGTTAATAAGCTTTCAATCTCAAACAAATCCGAACTCGTATCACTGTCTGTGTCATTGCACTTCCCATGTAAATTTTCAAGAATTTCGTTGCCTAGGCTAGAGAACTTACCATGTTCTACTACTATAGGAGAACCAAAAACCTCAGATGACTTTCTTCTTTTATCTTCTTGTAAATTCAGTTTATTAGATTTGAAAATTGGAAAACTATTTCTATTTGCTGCTTGCTCAGATCTTTTATCAGTTTCAGGAGATTTTTTAGGTTTTCTTACACATGAGGTGTTATCCACGTTAACAGACTCTTTATCATTGCAAGAGCATTTTATACGAAGACGAGAAAAGAAGTTCTTGGTACGAGTAGCACTACTTACCTTCTTGAGATTTTGATTTCTTGGTTTCTTCAGTAATGAACTTTGACTATTCGAGCTCAGTTCAGAGCAAACACTTGGAGTTCTTGATGGTAATTCAAGTAATTCACCTTTTGCAGAAGATTTCCTTGCATCTACTTTCTCATTAAAGTATTTTTCAGCACCATAGACTCCAATTTCTCCATATTCAGTCTTCTTTTGTTCGGAGTCAATAGATTTAGTTGACTTTTCTATTTGGAGTACAAAGGTGTCCTCTTCAGCATCATTTGAGTAAGAGGAAAATGAGTCGTTACCTTTATCATACGACATGGTTTCTGAGGTGTTGGTGCTGGAATCTGCGGTGATCATAACCATTACCACACCAAATAGTGTATTATCGAAACAAATCAAGCTTTATTCTACTATGCCGGATCTTAAGAAATCAATGTAAGAAAATATAAAGTAATCTAAGATATTTGGCAGCTTGACGTAGAAGAATATATTTTATTTTGACTTTTTTTTATGAGAGACAAGATATATAGGAGTAAGATGGTGTGTATTGATCAGGATCAACTACTTGGGATAACAAGCATGAGTTCTTAAATAGTCTGAGAAGTGTACGGAACCGTTTGGATTAATTTTCCGTACCGTTTAAATTTATATTTTTTAAAAAAGTAATGAATTTTTTTTTCTTTAAATAATAATATATACCACCCAAATTCATATCATCTAATAATTTAATTAATTGTGATTCCTTGAACATGGATAGTTTTTTAATTTTTTAGTTTTGGAATTGTTTCAAAAGAAAAGAAATGATTATTTCTTAAAATATCTTAAATAACCTTATAAATCTTAATATATAATATTTTACATAATATTAAAATAGTATAAAATATTTTTTATGTAAAATTAATTTTTTTTTTTTTAATAATATGAATTCAAATAAGTGATTACATAATCAATAAAACAATTTCTTGTAATATTATAATTATAATCCAAACAAGATTATCACTTTCCTAATATGAGGCAATTTCAGCACATGTCAGGCGTAGACACATCATATAAGACTATATCCAGGTTGATTTCTATTAGAATTAAGAAGATTCTTCGGTCAATCATATCTAATAACCAAAATGCATTTGTAAGCAATAGATTTATTGGTGATAATGTTATAGTAGCAAAGGACATCCTTCATGGTTATGGTAAAGAGAATTTGTTTTCTATAGGTACTATCAATGTTGACCTTCAAAAGGTATATGATGTATAAACTAGGGTTTCTTATTCAATGTGTTAATGGCTCTCAAGTTCCCTAAGAAGATAATAACTGGATAAAATTATATGTCACCATCCCAACTTACTCTTTAGGGATTAATGGTGAACAGGTAGGATATTTTAAGGGTAAGAGGGGTCTCAGAAAAGGAGATCCCTCTCCCCATATCTTTTTGTTATATGTATGCAAGTATTTACATCCATGTTCAAGAAGCTTGGAAATAACTGTAACTTTTCATACCACCCTAAGTATGAAGAGATAAAGTTAAACCATATCATCTTTGTAGATGACCTGTTAATCTTTATGAAGGCCAATGTCAGCTCTGGAAAGATTATTAAGGAAAGGTTGAATGTGTTTGCTAGACTGTCAGGAATTAAACTAAATCATAGTAAGAGTGAGATTTATTTTGGCAATACAACCTCAAATGAAAGATAGTATAACTCATATACTTAATATCCAAGAGGGTTATCTTCCTTTTAGGTACCTTGGGGTTTCACTGAGCTCAAAGAAGATCAGTACTGAATATGTTAATAAGTTCATTGAGAGTATATATAGTTGTATTAACTAGTGGAGTAATAAGCTACTCACTTATGCTGGAAGGTTGGAATTAGTTAGGGTGGGTTTAGTTAGAAAAGTGTTGTATTGGAGTAGGGTGTTTATGTTACCTAAGCATGTGATTTATAAAATAAATTAAAGGATGTCTAGTCTTCTCTGGAAGGGCACTCTTGAAGGGGGTATATGAGCTAGAATAGCTTGGAGCAAAGTGTGCAAAAGCAAAGCTGTAAATGGGGTTAAATATTCCAAATTTGGAGAATCTCAACAAGGTTTCTTTACTTAGTATATTTTAGAGACTTTACTAAGTTAACTATAACTTGCTAAGTGTTTGGACTCATAAAACCATACTTAAAGGCGAATTGAAAGTCCTAGAGGGGGTGAATAGGATTACTATTAATTCCTAATTAAAAATCTTTTGGACAATTATAAGTTTTAGAGAGAAACTTCTAAGTCAACTAATATATCAAACTCTTACGGGATCATGAAATGAATAAGCTAGAGGTTAGATATATAAGTGATACAAGAAACTTATAAGTCAACTAATATATCAAACTCTTACGGGATCATGCAATGGATAAACTAGAGGTTCGATATATAAGTGATACAAGTAAATCGAATTTCTATTCTCTTACTACTCTAGATGATAATAGATTTGATTAACTAGATAACGATGACTATGATATTTATACTAGCAAACAATCAAACATATAAAGTGCAGAAAGTAAATAGAGTAGAGATAGAAAGTACACAACAATGTATAGTGGTTCGGTTATCCCTACATCCACTACCTAAGGAAGCCTCCTTGGGATTTCAAGCTTGTCACTAAGCTCCCGTGTCTCTCTTAACCGGGTCGAGAACACAATAACCCTTACAACCACTTCGATACCACGAAGCAAACTCTTGTGCTATCGCAACACAAGGAAACCGGGTATACTACCTATACTCACACTCTCTCTTAATCTATCTATTACAAGAACTAGATCTAAGAGGATAAAAACCAGTGTTTGGTTGGTTGTTATAATTTTCCTAAGAACTCCTGAAGAGAGGATATAACTCTAAGCTTAAAACTTCTCTTGAGTTGATTGGAACTTTGAAGCTTCTTTGATTAACTCCTTGATTGAGTAGATATTACAAGTTGATTGATCAAGCTTGGATTTGATAAATTTGATTAGCTTGAGACCTCTAATGAATGTATAAGATTGTATAAAAAGTGTTGGCAAGAGGTGGTTTGTTGCATAGCTCAAAATCCTTTTTTATAAGCAAATTTTCCGACCCTTGGGCGGTATGCCGGTGATCTGGGCGGTATACCAGCCCGGCTTGTCTTCTAATCAACGGGAAGCTCCAACGTGGCTTGTGACCGTTGGGCAACGGCTCCTTCCGCCGGTATGCCGGTCCTATGGGCGGTATGCCGGCCTGGCTACTAAATAACCTTTGAAAAATAATGTTAAAAGCGTGGAGAAATGTTATTTTGTTAGGACAAGTATAGCGCACTATTTCCGGGGTACTTAAAACACGATTCGGCAAATATTAAAACAAGATTAAAAGAACGTTAGACCAACAAGTGTATATGGGGATTGAATATTAAGAAGGATTGTACTTGGACTTGGAAAAAGATCCTCAAATTCAGGAGTTTAGCATACCAGTTTATCACACATGAAGTTAGAAGTGGTAATAATACTTATATGTTCTGGGATAACTAGATCAAAGGGGATAATGTAAGTGTGGTACTTAACATAGATATTTAGGAGAGGTCTCTATGGATGAATAATAAAGTTAATAAGTGTTTCACCAAAAGGAGATATGATTTACCACTTACACTCAGTGGTATTTTTAATTTTTTTTCCTCAGTTAAGCAATGTGAATGATAAAATACTATGGAGGGCTAGTATTAAAACTAATTTTTCTTTAAAAAAAAAATTATATGACATTACTGAGCATGACCCAATCCTTGAGTGGACTAGATAAGTGTGGTATACAATGAAGTTTTTTTAAAGAAAATTTATTTTTAATACTAGGCAAAGTTATATAGGCGATGAGGTAAGGCTTATGTTTAAAGGTGTATGGTTATATTCGCTAGTTTTTTTGTGTCAAATTACAGGAATACAACCCAGATAACTATCCTACACCTTTCTTTCTACATAGATTCAAAAGAAAAACAAAAGGGTCGAATAAAGAGTCATCAGCCTATTCGGAAAGGTCAATGTTTTGTCTAAAGCACTTAGCCAAAATGTCAACAACCCCGTTAAGTTCTCTTTTAACATCCAATACTTTCCAAGCAAAGAATTCATTTATCCATCTCCAGACATCAACGGTCATCGGTTGAACTCTCCAATCAGTTCCCTACTTTTTGTGAATGCCTTAGATAATTTTAAGGTTGTCGGAGTAGAACGAACAACTCCAAAGATTATGATCTACTACAGATCTCATGGCCAAAAAAATGGCCCAAATTTCACATTCCGCAACATAGTTAACTTTACATCTTTTCATAATTTTATGATTAAATTATCCATGTTTATTGATTGTGATAAAAATTATGCTTGCAGGATCCAAATTCATTGTGACCGATGCATCATAAAGCCAAATGGTCTCGGCATCGTCTTGAATAATTATGTTGCTATCATCAATCACATCACTTTCCAGATTACCATCATAAACCTCGATCTGATCCTCATCCAGATTATCACCAAGAAGATCTTCAATGAGAAATTTGGTTTTGTCGTTGATCTCCCAAATATTCCAATCTTTCTTTTCAAAAAGACCTGTCATTCTTGCTTTACATATGTTCCACAAGGTGCATAATATAATTTTTGTAACCAATATTTTGTACCAACCATTTTTTGTGTAACTTTCTATAGTTTCAGAGATCCATTCCCCAATTTTTCCATTAAAGTTACGATCAATTCTGCATTGAACTTGTGAATTAGACCAGACACTGATGTCTCGTCTTTTGTTATATAATAATCGTATCACAAGACATCTTTTTGGGGGATTAGTGGACCTAATAGAGGGATTATTCCCTAATATTTGACGTTTCTTACTTTCTTGTCTCATTTTGGGCTTTTTACTATTTGTATAGTATTTTGTGCTTTAATTTGTCTTAAGTGTGTAGCTTATTAGGTACATGGTTGAGATGGAATCCTAACATGATATGAAGAAGTCAAGGAGTCAAATCCCCACCTAAGTCATGGCGTAATTAGAGCAAAAAAGTCATTTTGGAAGTACTTAAGCATTTACCTGAATAGTTGATGTAAAATGTTTCAATAACCACGGGAAATTGGCAAGAGATTTTGACCTGATTCCTTTTGATTAGGGAAGAGAATGAAGTCAGTGTCGCGTAAGAGGAGACGGAAGTCGATTCAGAGTTGAGACAAAAACGATATGACAATTCTACCATAGTGACTCAAAGTTGTCCAGCATTAGTAAAAACAGATTGGGCCTTTTGGACCTTCCAAAAGGGCCCAAGTAACCTAAAAATGATAGGACCTCTATAAATACATTTTATTAACTTTGATTAGCGGGAAAACACACACAATTCATATCAGAGAGAAGTTAATCACGCCTGAAAGCTAAGTAAGAGAAGGAGGAAGGGCTTTCAACAACAATTCCACAATTCTTCATCATCCAAAGCTTGTTTCATCTCTTTATTTATAGTACTTTATTTCTGTTTTTTGTTTTAATTATGAATTCCTTAACTTTATTTCGTTCCTTACATTATTTTAATATGAGTTAAACCCTTATGTGCTTGAGATTCGCGTAGTGTATGAACTTTACTTAATTAATTGATGATTCCGAGATTTTTGGATATTTCCAGTATTTAATTAAATTGAATTAAATTCTTGTTGATTATATATTTTTCTTGAAGGTTGTTCTTACCCTTATCAAGTATAGGATATTAATAGTAGTTATATTGTCACCAGTAAGGGGGATTTGATTACAGACTTATGATATAAGCGCTTGGTATGTGTTATTGAGTCGAGAGACCTTAATTAACCAAGTATTCAATAGGGTATAAACTGATTCATCTAATATTATTGTAGTGTCACCCATTAGGGGTCATAAGTAGTGGAGAATAGCGTCTTATTTACCTGGGAGGGGTTAGTAAGATAATTGAATCCCGACTAACGTAGAATAACCAATTTTTCCTTTATGTCTAGAAATATGTAATTAAGAGAATTAGGGGATTACCAACAAGGATCAAGCATTGCTCTCTCATGTTACTCATTTTTTCTTAGTTAATGCATTAATTTCTAGTTAATTAGTCTGTCTTATATTAGTTAGTTAGATTAGTCTTTTCAATTACTGCAATTAGTTTAATCTTCAGAAAACCAACCAAACACTTATCTTTTATTTATCTATATTCGTCACTATATCTCTATTTACGTAAGCGTGACTACGTAACTTTGCTAATCCTTGAGAATAAAAAATCTTTTTCTTTCTATTTTATATTACTTTTCAACAAACCTCATACATTTGCGGGTGGTTAAAGTCTTATTATTTCTAGCATTTATTTATCACACTCACTAAACCGACAAGTTATTGTGCACCGCTGCTGGGGATTACGTAAGTTATATTTTTGTGTTTCAGTTATTTATCACACTCCTTTCCCGTCCACAAGAAGGCGTGATCACGGCGAATGATTTAGCTATTACTCTAAACCTATTTATGTCGGTATCAATAGAAAAGAAAACCATGATAGGGGAAACGTTGAACTCACATTCCACCTCATTGAAAATACCTAAGAGTAAAGTTTCTCAAATTGCTACTTCTTTTAACACTTGACTACAAGGTTAACTTCCTAGCAATACTGAGAATGCTCAAAATGTTGAAGATTGTAAGTCAATTGCACTAAGGAGTGGGAAACATCTATCCCTTCCCTTAGTGTTTGAGAAGAAAAAAGAGGATGAGACAAATAAAGAGCCGAAAAACCCAATTGTGGAAGACATCATTGTTGAAGATATAGTTGATGATGTGAGTAAATAAGTAGCTAAGGATCCTAACAAGGCTATGAAGGAGCAAACAAAGGAATATTTGTTCGTGAATGATAATCGCCTTCCTCCTTCCTTTTCCATCACGTGTGCAAAAGAAGAACAATGACAAAGAGTACAATAAGTTCATGGACATGGTGAGGAAACTACATATTAATATTTCATTCATGGAATGAATCCAAAATATGCTGAATTATCTAAAATTCATGAAGATGTGCTCTCCTACAAACAGAAATACTTTGAGGGAGAGATGGTTGGATTGCCGGAGGAGTCTCGTGCAATATTTCAAAGAAAGTCGCCTCCGAAGTTGAAAGATCCCAGAAGTTTCAATATTCCTATATCAATTGGTAAATAGTGGACTAGGAGACCTTTGTGTGACTTAGGTGCGCGTATCAATCTCATGCCTAGGTCAGTGTTCAAGAAGTTGAGGATTGGGGATGCAAAACCTACTACCATGGTCTTACAAATGGAGGATAGGTCTATTTCTCAACACGAAGGAAATATTGAAGATGTGCTCGTCAAAGTAGGTAAACTTATATTTCCATGTGATTTTATTATTCTTGAGTACGACACGAATAAGAATATGCCCATCATCTTCGGGTGGTCCAATCTTATACACAGGGTGTACTTTGATTGATGTAGAGAATGGTGAGGTAATCATGCTAGTGCAAGATGAGGAGGAAAAGTTTAGCGTGTTCAAGACAATGAAATTCCTCGATTATCTAGGTGAGTGTTTTCTCTTAAACACCATTGATCATGTAGAAAAAGAGCCAACCAAGTTTGTGACAACCTTAAATTTGGAGGAGATGGAGCTAATGAGAAACTACCTATCAAAGCTCCTATGAATCTTGAAGGGGACGCACACCTTGCCCACTCAAAGAAGACCAATAGATTTGCTAAGAAGGTTTTGAGAGAACTCACAAGAGAAAGAGAGAAGGAGGAGTTCAAGGTAGGAAAAAAGGTTGCATTGAAATTGACTGATCCTTCAAACAAGTCATGTAAGCACAAGAGCTCTTGGAGTAGACCATTCATGGTCACAGGTAGGGCTGTAAATGAACCAAGCCGCTCGCGAGCAGCTCGAGCTTGGCACGGAGAAAAGCTCGTTCTAGATCGGCTCGAATGTAAACAAGCTCAAGATCAAGCTCTATTTTAAGCTCGACACGTAAACGGGCCTGCTCGAGCTCAGCTCGTAAGCTCGTTTAAAATTATGAATTATAAATTAATATATTATCTACTTATAAATATATTATTTAACCTTCAATATCTAACTGGATATTTCTAATTTCTTTAGATTTTTTTTTTTATTAATGTTATGTTTCATATTTTCATACCACACACTCATGAAAGTCCCATTTCAACCATAAAAAACAAATTGTTCATGAGCAATCGTGCTCGACTCTAAAAGATTGTTCTTTAAGTTAAACAACAAATTCTAACATTTCTGATATGGACCACTGGTGGGTCCTGGGGTGTTATAAAATTAATGCGATAAATAAAAGGAACCACAATACCGCAAGTGTACGGTTGTCCAAGTAATACTCCGACAAGTCGGATTCGTTCTCAGGGATTGGACTGGTATAACCCAAGTGTTTAATAGACAAGTAGTAGTAATTGCAAATACAGAAAAAGATAAGAAATATTTATTTGGTTTTTATATTAATCCTAAGAATGCAAGAAAATAAACTATGGAAAATAAATACTAAAGGACTAAGATGCAGATATGAGCTATACTTGAGTCTCGCTAGGAATCCACTTAATCAATATAATCTATGCTATGTTTAAGGGTAGAATTGGAATTATAATATTAGTCGGGACTCTAATATCTCCTAGCCCCCTGTCGGGTGGACCTAGAAGCTATCCTAAAGTATCATAAACACCTGCATGGTTGAATATGGCTTTTCGGATGATAAGATTTTACCTCTTTGGCTATGTAACTAGTTAAGCCTGTCGGTCAATAACGGACATTACACGGGTATTACCTAGATCTGTATTCAAACCCCCCTATCGGATGATCACTTCGCCACTAAAGTGAATAGCCCAAATACTAACAGCTAATTCTAGTTGCGCGGAAAAGAATTAGTAATAAAAACAAAGTAATAACCAATATATAAAACTCAATCCTATTTAAATCATGCAATCCCAAATTCAAAACATAAATTAAATTAATTAGGGTTCATACCTTTATTGCGATTCTCAAGCAATTAAGGTTTAGCTCATATTGAAAGTAAAAACAGTAAAGAAACTAATACTATACATGTTCCTAATAACAGAAATAAAATAAGAACCTAGATAGAGGAATTGGCTTAAACTGTTGTTGGAGATATAGACAGTCTCCAGCTTCTGCTCTTGCTTCCGCCTCTTGACACTCTCTCTAAGGATGTATATATTGAATAAATTGTGAGAGGTCTTTGACTCTCTCTCTAAGGATATTGAATAAATTGTGAGAGGTACTGAATAATGAGGTCTAAGGGGTGTATTTATAGGTGTTGGAAGACCCTAGGTCGAATTTGCTTGGAGTGGAAGACAAGGCAAAGACTCTTAAATTCGTAGCTCTAAAAGATAAGATTCTGCTGATTTGATTTGGTCATATCTTTTTCAATACTTATCCGTTTGAGAAGTTCCAATATATGAAACCACTTGTCTTGGAAAGCTCTTTCTATTGGTGCAGACCACTGGTCCAGAATCCTAGCCAATCTTTTATTATGATTTAATTCCTAAAATGTGGCTGGATTTCAGATTTCAAAAGGCAGCTTTATCTTTTCCTCCTTTGAATAAATCTTTACCAAATCTTCTTATTTCCATATAAATCTTCTGTCCTTTCATCTTTATCTTGACTTGGTCTCTAAGTAATTACCATTTATCTTTTAAAGCTTCACATTAAATAAATAATTAAACCGCATATGCTTAAAAAGAATAAATCAATAAATCAAGAAACCGAAATAGGAAAGTGTACTCTAAAAATAGAAACTCGACTAGAAATCATTTCCTAACACTCTAAAATACACTAAGACTTTATTCTCACTTCTTCTCCTTGGATTGGTCTTTCATGAAATTCAAGAACCAATTAACTTTGCATTAAAAATAGTCAAATTTAGGCACAAAAGCTCAGATTCTGCAAATAGTTAATTTCCAAGGGGAGAAAGTGCAATATGATCAATTAAGCCTAAAAGTCTATTAAATAAGTCATTTATTCACCTAAAAGGATGTCTCCAATGGGCTAAGAATTAGAACAAATAGGGAGACATCAAGACCCCAAACTCAAACCTTTGTCGTCCCGACAAAGTAAAATAAAAACAAAGGCCTTTTAGGTGAATGCAGAAGGTAGAATCTAGTAAATATTCCCAAAGCAAAGCTTAAAACAAATTTCATATAGTCTAACCTAGGAATTAATATACACCTACACTTATCATGCAAAATCAAATACAAAACAATATTAATCCAAAATTAATTTCACAATGCTAGAAGGTTTCGCTTAATTACTTATCTCAAGATGGTGGCTATAGGGTGTTCCTCGATCTTTACTTGTGTTGAATGTTCCACTTAGAATAATCCCTATTAACTCACTGTGCATCTAGGAATCACGAGGTTTTTACGGTTTTAGCATAGGCTGAAGGACGGTATGGTATGTATATTTGGTAACTTTGAAGTGAGCTTTTGGCTCTCTCCTCACTTACCATCAACAAAACTGTCCAAGAGCTTGAGTTTACACTCGAATTACGTTCTCACTCAACCCAATTGACGTGCTTAATTAGCGTCCCCAAATTAACCCAATAAGCACTAAGGATGATTCACCTAAAAATTTCCACTTTGCCGGTCCGAATATATAATCTTTTCAAATCATTCGTTTTTTTCTTTTCTTTTCTTATAGCTATGACTCTCTTTATGATGTTTGAGATATCATGCTATTTTTCATAGTTATGCCTATTCATAACTGGAGCTCGAAGCTTCTTTTCCATTCATTATTACCCCGACAAAGGGTTACAATACAAATAACTTGTGAATCATCATCAAAATATAGCACAAAGCATCATTGATAAGCTCAAAAATCCCAACCCAATGTAAATTCCCATATAGTGGACCCACCACCCCAAACTCAAGCTCAAGACAGGAAGTCTCAGGATCGTGATTCAAGTTCGGGTCATATGGTCATGTCTAACAATCTAAAGGGATATTGGCTCATAATGTGGCAACAAAAGAAAGGCTTAAAGGCTAAAAATTTGTCTAAGAAGGATAAAATTAATTCAGGGATAGACAGCTAAAAAGGATTCAAAGGGCTAACAAAGAACTGCCTCTATCATCTTCCTATTTACACAACTTGTCTCTAGTTCATACCTAAGTGGGTTCTCTACTCATTTAGATCTCACGTTCTACAAACCACCCATTATCCTTAAGCACAAGTTTACTTCTTTTGCATTGTTCATTAATTCTTCCTATCAATTACTTCATATTTGCATGCAATTAAAGTACAGTTTCATACTAACTCCTAAAGTCAACTATTTTCTATCATTAATTCACAAAAAGCATGCTTGATGGGGGGATTTAAAACACTCTACATCTCTACAGTCAAAACATTCCTCAAACTAAAATTTAAAAAAACTGTAAAACACATAAAATTGGGATGAGGCAACGAACCCCACCCCAAACTCAAAAATGAGTCGTGTCCCCATGACTCGAAAAAGTCTCAAGAAAGCAATTAAACAATTAAAACAAATAAGAAAGGGATAGGAAAACATATCTGAACCAGCACGAAGCTGGTTTCCATTGTTGCGTGTAGGTTGATCTCCTTTTGTTGCGTAGGTGGCATGTTGAACATTGCTCACTCCACGTAATATGATTTGCAGAAGCTCCCACTCTTTTGTGATTTTCCTATTGGTTTCAATCACCTCTTCATGAATATCCTCCCAAAATTCTTTCAACTACATCTTTCAACATCCAAAAGTAATACAAGCTTCTCCCACTTCTTCTTCCTCTTCATGGTATTCTTGACCTCCCAATCTTTGACATCTCAATGGACCCCAAACTCAAAACTTCAAATAATCAAAAACTAGAGAGGAGTTTTGAAATTTGATGTTTTGAGGATTTGTAATGAAGTATTATGGAGTCATATGAGATGGGTAATCAATATGTAATGGCTTGGGGAAGGTTTAATGAATAGGATTGAAGCTTTGATGAAGAGACTTAAGCTTGAAGTAGAAGATTTCTTGATGTTCTTGAAGGATTGTGGTGTTAGATGTGTGTTTGGAATGGATTAGGAGGAAGGATTTAATGTTCTTGGGTGTTGTAGTGGTCTTTGTGCAGGTACATAAGGATTAGAATCTGGAAAATTCGTATGGAAGAGGCTAGGGTTTATCTTGTTAAGGTAAGAAGTTGACTGGGCTTTGAATTCTTCACAAACCGCCTGGCGCGGTGCATCCCTGCGGTGCATGGGGTATACCGCGGCGCTGTTGGTTTGATTTTTCTCGCTTCTGTTTTGACCCCGTGCTAGCACCCCGTGGCACGGGTTTTTGCCATGCGGTGCAGGGGTGCGGTGCATGGGGTAGTCCGCACGTGCTCCGTCAAAAAACCCGCGGTACACACCCCGTGGCACGCGTTTTGGCGTGCGGTATAGGGTGCGGTGCACCGCGGCTATCAGCTTCCGTTTTTTCTCACCTCTGGATAAGACCCGTGGTGTGGACCCGTGGTACGGGTTTTTTTGGGGGCGGTACATCCCTGCGGTATAAGGGGTACACCGCGGGGGTAGTCCGCGCCAGCCTTGAGTTTTCCAAAAAATCTTTTGCGTCGATTCCTGCACCAATAACGCACTACCTTTCTCTTTTCTTTTAAAAATAGACACTAAGACTCGATACTAACTAGGAAATAAATAAAAAAAATAAAGCAATTTAAACATGGGTTGTCTCCCAAGAAGCACTTTTGTTTATTACGTCTTTAAGTTCGACGCGTTACCTTCCTTGAAGATGGTATTGAGGCCCTTGTGGTTCTCCTCCGCTTGAATTCGCCTCGTCCTTGGCATGTAAGCTTCAGAACCTTCCCCCTTAAAATTTTATTTAATCGATCTCTGAAAGGGGGAGGGTAGTATCTCCGTTTCGCCTTCTTACTTTCATGGCGAAACTCGTTCTTCACCACACGATAGTAGATAACCGTCCTCAACGGTATAAGCTCACTTTCATTCTCTTTAATCTCGCGTTCCTCTTTAAAGTGTGGTGGGTAGGTGCTCCTTCTTGCCGCTTTACTCTCGCGGTGTAGCACCTTTCTTGCGTAACATCTATTGATCATTTGTAGTAATAGAGGTGATTCCAATATTTTATCTCTAATGATGATTTGTGGTGGAGATAGTGATTGGTGAACTTTTTGTGGCTGAGGTTCAACTTCTATTGTATTGTGAACTCTGAATTCTTCGGTGGATACCTCAACCACTTCACATTCGTCTTCGCTTTCAACCCAATCTTCCACTATTACTTCATCATATTCTTGATGTGGAATCTTACTAATCTCGATCACCTCTTCTTCTTGTTCGCGTTCAGTATATTGATCATGTGCACGCACCATAGGAATAGCGGTCTCGGCTTCAATTTCTATGATTTTCGTTGCCACTCCTTCTTCCACCATGCTAATAGAATTGTCAACCACATGGTGGTCTTCATTTATAACCGGCATGATGGTCATATCACTATCACTAATATCTTCCTTCAACACCTCCTCCTCAACTACTTCTTCCAGTTGATCTCTTCCATCCCTCGGGGGAGTGGAATCTTCATAAGACATACTTCCAGTTTCAACTAAGTTAGGAGGGTTGTTTCGGGCAGCCATTTCATCTAAGCTCTGTTGTATGAGTGCATGGGTGGCTTTGAATTCCTCTTCTCTTTTCTTACGTTCTGGCTCTCCCGCCTTGACTTCCTCAAGTAGGCGATTGACTTTCTCTAGTAGTGTATCTTGCTGATAATAGTGAGGTGGAGCCTGTTGAATATTTTCAACCCACTGGTTGTTCCATTCTTGCTCTTGTTGATAGTGATATGGTGTTTGTTGTTGATTATTCCCGATCCATTGATTGTTCCATCCTTGCTCTTGCGGGTATTGATAGGATTGTTGGTAGAAGTTACTACCCCATTGTTGTTGTCCCGAAGAGTCTTCCCAATAGTCATATGGATCGGGATCTGGGTAATGTCCTCTATACATCTTTCAATCAAATCTCTTGAACATTACCTAAATAAAGAACCAAAAAACAAAAACCAAGCGTAAAACTGAAAAATAAAAATAAATAAACAATTAAAACTACTTAAAGATTAAACACCGGGGTCACACGCTGCAATCCCCGGCAGCGGCCGCCAAAAACTTGGTGGGTCCTGGGGTGTTATAAAATTAATGCGATAAATAAAAGGAACCACAATACCGCAAGTGTACGGTTGTCCAAGTAATACTCCGACAAGTCGGATTCGTTCTCAGGGATTGGACTGGTATAACCCAAGTGTTTAATAGACAAGTAGTAGTAATTGCAAATACAGAAAAAGATAAGAAATATTTATTTGGTTTTTATATTAATCCTAAGAATGCAAGAAAATAAACTACGGAAAATAAATACTAAAGGACTAAGATGCAGATATGAGCTATACTTGAGTCTCGCTAGGAATCCACTTAATCAATATAATCTATGCTATGTTTAAGGGTAGAATTGGAATTATAATATTAGTCGGGACTCTAATATCTCCTAGCCCCCTGTCGGGTGGACCTAGAAGCTATCCTAAAGTATCATAAACACCTGCATGGTCGAATATGGCTTTTCGGATGATAAGATTTTACCTCTTTGGCTATGTAACTAGTTAAGCCTGTCGGTCAATAACGGACATTACACGGGTATTACCTAGATCTGTATTCAAACCCCCATGTCGGATGATCACTTCGCCACTAAAGTGAATAGCCCAAATACTAACAGCTAATTCTAGTTGCGCGGAAAAGAATTAGTAATAAAAACAAAGTAATAACCAATATATAAAACTCAATCCTATTTAAATCATGCAATCCCAAATTCAAAACATAAATTAAATTAATTAGGGTTCATCCCTTTATTGCGATTCTCAAGCAATTAAGGTTTAGCTCATATTGAAAGTAAAAACAGTAAAGAAATTAATACTATACATGTTCCTAATAACAGAAATAAAATAAGAACCTAGATAGAGGAATTGGCTTGAACTGTTGTTGGAGATATAGACAGTCTCCAGTTTCTGCTCTTGCTTCCGCCTCTTGACGCTCTCTCTAAGGATGTATGTATTGAATAAATTGTGAGAGGTCTTTGACTCTCTCTCTAAGGATATTGAATAAATTGTGAGAGGTACTGAATAATGAGGTCTAAGGGGTGTATTTATAGGTGTTGGAAGACCCTAGGTCGAATTTGCTTGGAGTGGAAGACAAGGCAAAGACTCTTAAATTCGTAACTCTAAAAGATAAGATTCTGCTGATTTGATTTGGTCATATCTTTTTCAATACTTATCCGTTTGAGAAGTTCCAATATATGAAACCACTTGTCTTGGAAAGCTCTTTCTATTGGTGCAGACCACTCGTCCAGAATCCTAGCCAATCTTTTATTATGATTTAATTCCTAAAACGTGGCTGGATTTCAGATTTCAAAAGGCAGTTTTATCTTTTCCTCCTTTGAATAAATTTTTACCAAATCTTCTTATTTCCATATAAATCTTCTTTCCTTTCATATTTATCTTGACTTGGTCTCTAAGTAATTACCATTTATCATTTAAAGGTTCACATTAAATAAATAATTAAACCGCATATGCTTAAAAAGAATAAATCAATAAATCAAGAAACCGAAATAGGAAAGTGTACTATAAAAATAGAAACTCGACTAGAAATCATTTCCTAACACTCTAAAATACACTAAGACTTTATTCTCACTTCTTCTCCTTGGATTGGTCTTTCATGAAATTCAAGAACCAATTAACGTTGCATTAAAAATAGTCAAATTTAGGCACAAAAGCTCAGATTCTGCAAATAGTTAATTTCCAAGGGGAGAAAGTGCAATATGATCAATTAAGCCTAAAAGTCTATTAAATAAGTCATTTATTCACCTAAAAGGATGTCTCCAATGGGCTAAGAATTAGAACAAATAGGGAGACATCAACCACTGAAAGCTCGGGCTCGGCTCATTTAAATTTGAGCTCGGCTCGGCCCGGCTCGTTTAAATTGAGCTCGGCTCGGCTCGAGAAATTAAACAAACAAACCTGTACATCTAGTATTCGGCTCGGCTCGGCTCATTTGCAGCCCTAGTCACATGGGTTATTTCTGAAAATTTGGTAGGAGTGAAAGCCATGGGATACAAATTCCACGAGGTAGATGTACAAAGTCTTACTCACTGTTTGGGAGGCTAGGTTAGAAAGTAATGATTCATGAGGTAGGCCTTTCGAGCTTAACGACGTAAAAAAAATCCAATTATGGGTGAAAACCCATTCGTAGAGTAGTTTATTGCTTTTTTAAAGTGTTTATTACTTCTAATAGGAGAGAGAAAGGTTTAGTGTTGTATTGTGTAGTAGTTCATCCATGAGTTTGGAGAAGAAATTCGTAACCGCAGCAGCTCAGGTAGCATAATAGTCCCACGACCGGCATACCGCCACCCTCCAAAGGGTCATAACAGTTACGTCACGGTTCAAGGTCAGTAGTTTCGCAAAGCATTGACAGGAAAGCCGGCCTTCAAGGCGGCATATGCCGGTCCCAAACCGTGGTGTCACTCGAGACAAAGGGTCGCGATGGTATCCAAGTGAGAAAGATACGAGCACAAGCCCTGTAAGACAGCCCTCAGGGCACAAATACTGGTGAAGGAGAAAGGGTTGCGATGGTATAGGTGACAGTATGAAGACCGAAACATGAGTTTATGTGACGGGAAACCCGGTCCTCTAGGCGGCATGCCGGTTCAAAAACTGTGTCGACACTCGCGACCAACCGTGTCATGATCTAGGAAACAAGCATCATGGGTCCGGCAAGCAGGTCGGAATCCTGACATAACGGTGCGATGGTGCCTCGAAAGTGAAAGTGAGTCCTTAGGGTCTCTAAACTCTTACCCTCCTTCAACTTCACGAAAAAGAATATATTAGTCCCAAACTCCAAAAACACCAAGAAAGCTTGATCTGACCTTCCACAACACATCAAAACACCATCAAATCTTCCATTCATCCATCATAAACACATTAACTTCATCAAATCCACTCCACAAAACCATAAAATACAAAGATCATCAAGTTTTAAATATTTCTTCCACCATAAGTAAGCTTAATTCCATCTCCTGTTCTTCATATACCACCATCCAAATTCAATAAAAAATGCCTGCGTAATACAACAACCTCAAGAAACACTAACCAATCATAAGTTTCAATTCATACTTGGTGCATCTTGAGTTTTGGGTTAGTGAAGATGACGAGAAGAAAAGATGCATTGGATTACAAGAGAAATAGACGAATCATGAGGAATAACAAGAATTAACATGGGGAAACTATAAATCAAGCAATCCTCATCGGTGAATTGATTGATGAAAACCAAAGCCCGGGGGTACTAACACAACAACACATGTATAACATGAGAAAGAATGTTTTGGCCAAAAAGAAAGAAGAAAAACCAATTGCTAAAGACCAGTGTTCCTCCTCAACACCACAAGAAAGGATGAATAGCCTTGAACTCGAGCTTCCAGCGTGGGTCGTGTAATGGAAAATATTAAAAAATACTAGAAGATAAGCATCACTACAATGTCGTGTACCAGCTGAGGCAAGTGCAAGAAATTGATGGAATCAAGGTGAAAATTGGGGAAGACCACGAGACCCCTTCAAATTGTGAGTTCGATGATATGTGTTATAGCCTCATAACATATTGTAAACCTTCTCCTTAATTTCTTATGAATTTTTAGTGTAGATTAGTAGATTTATTGCTTTTTGGAGTATTTTTCGAGTCGTACTCACACAACTTAATGTGGGGTTTGGGGTGGGGTACTCGTTGTCCTCATCCCCGTTTTAGTTCTTTTATTTTCTTTCTTAAAAACCATAAGAAAATATAAAGAATAGTGTAGGGATGATTAGGATGTTGTGGATGTATCTAATGAGCATAAATATTAGCAAGTTAATGATAGTACATATTGTGGACTTGAATGATATTACAATGCGTTTGTATAAATTACATTAAAACGTTGAGTAAAGGAAATAAAATATTTATGAGCAAGGCATAGAAGAAAATTTGAATCTTAGGGAGCCTTGAGTGGTGTGTAGAACGTGAGATCTGAACTAGTTGATAAACTACCTAGTCTAGGAACTAAAAGTGAAACAATAGCGAGGACTAGTAGTTAAGAAAATGAATAAAGCAGTTTTTTGATAGCCAGTTGAAACCTTTAGCTTTCTAACCCGATTATAATTGAGTTATTTATCCATCCTAGCCC
This sequence comes from Nemophila menziesii, assembly GCA_029959085.1. NCBI lineage: Eukaryota > Viridiplantae > Streptophyta > Magnoliopsida > Boraginales > Hydrophyllaceae > Nemophila > Nemophila menziesii. Next base: position 3,811,062 of record JARWIR010000044.1, read on the forward strand.
CCTTTCTAGCCTATAGCTTTCTTTTGTCGCCATATTATAAGTAATATCCCCTTAGTTTATAGAACTTTTGGTGTTTCCTAGGTTATGATAAAAAATATAATAAAAGATAGATAAACGATGCACAATTCACCCTAGACTAGCATGCACAGTACTGCAAGTATTACATGACGTATGCAAGTTTTAATGATAAGTTGAATTCGTTCTCAGGGACTTAGTGTTATACGAATGAGCAAATAGTTACGAGTAGAAGTAATTAATTACAAGACAGAAAGTAAATAAGATTGATTAAGAGATTGATAATTAAACTAAATAAAAGTAAAGACAATAAAATAAATATGAAGAAATATGAGATGAGAGATATAGCTTAGGTTTTGTGAGTATGCACTAATCCTTCTAATATTTTCTATCAAATTATAGTTAATAAGGGAGATAATAAAGTTTAAATACTTAGTCAGGATTCTAAATTCCCATACCTTAGACCTTGAGAGAGACTAAGAGGGATACGGCACAACCACGAGGTAGTCCAAACTCAGGGTTAATAAGCGCTACCAAGGCCCTAAGCAGTGCAATTCCTTCAATTGGTGATATGGTGAATAAAACATACCCTAATGACTATCTAGTTAGAATCGGTGTTGTTAGGACCAATATCAAACACTAGACGTTATGTGGTGTTTAAATAATTAGACACCCCTTCCGGACGACCATCTAACTACTATTAAGAAAGCCTAAAGTGATTAAGTTTAGGACATGCAATAATTCAAAACACATAAACAAATATATGGGTAAGCAGCTAATATCAGATTAAAACATGTAATTCCCAAAGAAACTTAGATAGAAAGAAAATAGAATTCATAGATTATACATAATACAAAACCCAAGCTATGCGGAAATTAGTTCATACCTGAAGTAAATAAACTAAAAGATTGAATAAAAGACTTCATCTTGCTCTCTACAATAACTCTAATGATATAAACCCTAAGGACTAATTTATGTGAGGCAAGGATTATTTACAAGTATTATAAGAGTGTATTTATAGGTGTTTAGAAGACCTGATTCGTTTCCTTTGAGTGGAAGACAAGTAATGGACTCCAAGCCCAACTCAAATTCGTAACCCTAAAATATAGAAAAGGTAATAATCATCCACTGTTTTGGTTTGGTCATAACGGCTTCAATACTTATCCGTTTGATGCGTTCCAATAGTCGAAACTGATCGTCTCGGAAAAGCTCTTTAACTTTGCTTCAGACCATTCTTCCAAATTCCTAACAAATCTTGAGATATAATCCCTTTTGTGGTCGTGGGTGCTGGAATTAATATTTATTTGGCAACCTTATCTTTCCATATCCTAGCTTTTCCTTTCTTTTTTTTCCAATTTCAGTGTATATCTTCTTTCCTTTATCTCTTAGAATTGACTTGGCATACAATTAATCTCCATATATATCTTTAAATCTTCACACTAAATAAATAATTAAACTCAATATGCTCTAAAAATAATAATTCATTAAATCAAGACTAGAAATAGGAAAGTGCACTATATCATGTGAAGAGCGAGTATTTAAACTTCTAAAACACTAAAAATGATGTCTCCATTTAATATTAAATCATCACAAATGGGGATACATCTAGACCCCTGACTCAAAATTGTATCATCCCGATACAATAAAGATAAAAACAAAGGGAAGTCTCTAAATACACACCTAGGTCAATTTAGTACAATGGGAAAGGAGATAGCAGAATATACAGAATAGACATTAAGCAACTACTCAGAAAATTTCACGTAATAATATTTACAAACTACATACCTGTACACTTCTCATATTCATAGTCAACACGGCTTCAACTCAAGATTAGATTAGCTTCGCAATGTAAGAAGGTTTGGAACTTTACTCAGTTCACCAAGGAGGCTATAGATTGTACATCAAACTTCACTAGTATCCAAAGATCCACTTAACTACTCTATATTGGCTTAATCACTTCTAGATTACATAACAAAGAATCAAAAGGTCTTTAAGGTTGTAATGTTGGCTACGGGACGGTATGATAAGTATATTTGGATAATTTAGAGTGAGCTTTTGGCTATCTCCTCACTAGCCATCGACGAATCGCCCTAGAGCTAGAGTTACTCTTAGAAAACGTTTCTCACTCAACCCATTGATTTTCTTGATGCACAAGGTAGCATCCCCAATACCCCAATTAAAGCATAAAGATGTTCACATAAAAATTCCTCTTTGCCGGTCCGAATATATATTCTTTTCAAATTAATTTTTTTTTCTTTTGTATAGCTATGACTCTCTTTTGGATTTTCGAGATATCACGCTATTTTTCTTATAGATTTTTTCTTATATTTTCATGCTTTTTAGCTTTTTTCATTCACTATTACCTCGGATTAGGGTTACAATATAAACCTATGAATCATCATCTAAATAATAACATAGCACAATTAATAAGCTCAAAAATCCCAACCCAATAACAATTCCCAGAATGGTGGACCCACCACCCCAAACTCAAGCCCTAAAACAACTGTCTATGCATCGCGATTTGAGTGCGGATCATATGGAAAAGTCTTATAATCTAAAGGGATATGGCTTATAATGTGGTTAAATAAAAAAGATTTAGAAAGGCTAGAAGGGGCTGAGAATGATATAAAATAATAAATGGGACATCAAGCTAAAAGGCAACAAGGGGCTTATGAAAGAACCGCCTTAATCACTTTCTAAACTATGCAATTTCGTCATTCTCTTACCTTTAGCACGTTCACCAAATGGGTTTGTCAACTAGCTTGGATCTCACGGCCTACACATCACTCATGGATCCCTGAGATCGAACATACTTTCTATCGCATTGCTAACTAATCTTTTCTTTACTATCAATGTGTGTTTTCCTGCAAATACTCAAAGCATACAAAATAAAACAGCTCATAAACATACTACTTACTATCATTAACTTACTGAGCTTATGCTTTCAAGCTATTAAAGCCAATCTACATCTAATTCCCATGTATCAAAAAAATTTAATTTCTACCTAAAAATAGAAAAATAGAGATGAGAGACAACGAATCCCCACACCCCCAACTCAAAAATGAGTCGTGTCCTCGCGACTCGAAAATAAAATTAAACTTAGCAGATAAATCATTTACAAAAATGGTAAGGAAGAAAGAGAACATACTCTCGAGGCTATTGCCTCGCATTATCCACATCCAAGATAGGATTTGCTGGATATTTCTTTAGTTGCTCAAGGAGTGTTATGATGTGCACATGATTGGCTTTGATTTGTGCCACATCTTCGGCTAAGGAAGTTTGGACTGCTTCAACTTTATTTAAACGATCATTCATCTTCTCTTGCCAACTTTGCTCCTTTTCTTCTTTTGAGACTTGCGTAAAACCCGCTCCTCTCAAGACTTTCATGATCCAAGCATCGTCAATATTGTTGCTCGTTTTAAACTCCAGTTTCTCTTCTTCACCCAAAATTACATTCGCTTTTCGCACAAGACACGTGATCATAGTAGGATATTTCACATTAAAAACTGAGGTAGGAGAGACCGAAAATTGCATAACCTCCTCAAATATCTACTGTGCCACATCCACTTCTTCTCCTCTCAAAATACAATTTAAAAATAGAGCATTCTTTTTACTTATGTCCCAAATTCTTGTGTTTCCAAATACGATAGGAAAAAGGAAATTATGCCAAACTCTAGCATCCGGTTGAAGATATTTGTAAGGCCAAGGTGCCTTCAATTCTCCCTTATGTGATTGCACTTTCTCCTTGTCTAAAACAAGCTCAAAAAGTAATTTCCAATCGAAGATTCTTTGTCTATCCACCGTTTCTCTATACTTGCATGGTCCAACCATTTTCTTAAACTGAAAGTGGTTTCTAATCTCTTCGACTTTGAAAGGAACTAACTTTCCTCTAACTAGAACACAAACTTCACTATCTCGGCTAAAGAGGCCTAAATAGAAATCTGAAACTAACTCATGACATAATTCAGAACGTCTTACCATGAACGTAGACCAACCCAATTTTTCAGCAAGCTCCAAGAATCTCTTGTACTCTCCTTTACCGATTTCTTCATCAAATACTCTCTCATACGCAAAAGGTAGTTATTTTTATTGTTTCTCTGTAGAAGTTATCGTGGCCTTTGAAGCTTTCCCTTTTTCTTCAGGTGTAGGACCTTTGAATTGGAGGGGATGTGTTGTCTTCTTCACAAAAAGTTTAACCTTTTTACCCTTTGAATCAAATGCAGCTAGCTCACCTATCTTTACAATATCTCTTTTATCCTTTGTGTTGGAACTAGAACTTTTCTCACTTAATTTCTTCTCAATAGAACCCAATACCTTGATTTTCTTCATCTCCCTCTTAATAGCTAATGTTTCTTTTTCTTAGTCATCTCAATTAACCTCCAACTCAAAGCTTTATCCACTCTTGAAATTTGAAACTCTTGATTATTGGTTGTATTAGGGTTAGGAAATGTGTTTTGATGATGAATCTCTATGTGGGTAAGATGGATTATTGATGGATTCGTATAGATCTAAGAAATTGTAGGATGAATTTTGAAATTTAGGGTTTTGATTCTTGGATTAAAAACACTAATACCTTTCTCAAATATGCAATATCAACTAAAAACAACTAAACTAAACATGAATTAAAAACATAAAAACATATAAAACTGCGGGTTGTCTCCCGTACAACTCTTTTATTTAACGTCTTTTAAAGTTAGACGCGTTACCTCTATCAAGATTTGCGAATATAGCCTCCCAACAACGAGCAAGGCTATGAACGTCAACTAAACTCCACTTAATTCCCTTCTTGTGCGTGATCTCTATCACCTTAGCTGAAACAACTTTAGTGACTATAAATGGTCCCATCCACGAGTCTTGATAACCTCGTGGCCTATTCTCTGGCTTGTGGGCTTTCCATAGAACTTCATGTCCGACCCCAAACTCAATCTTTGGATCAGTATCCACTGGCTTTTCATGGATCTTCTCTTTAGGTAATTTGTGATGTGAAAGGTTGTGGATGATAGGAACGGTGGGATCTGACTTCCTTGGTTTCTTACCCCAGACATAGAATGTCTCGGATACATTTTTAGCATGAAGGGTAATGGTCCCTTCTTGGAAGTTGATTATGCTCTGACTTGTGGCCATGAAAGGCCTTCCAAGTATGATTGGAAACTGCTCCTCTGCATCAAAATCAAGTATAACAAAGTCAGTAGGGATGGTGATATTACTGGATAGGACATGAACGTCCTCCACTGTTCCCCATGTCTTGGTAACTGAGTTGTTAACAAACTGCAACTTCACTGGAGCTATCTCTGATTTCTGAAGTCCAAGTCTATCGAACACGGACTTTGGCATAAGATTCACACCTGAACCCACATCACACATAGCTTTCACCTTGAGCACACCATTTATTTGTATAGGAAGATTAAAGCTTCCAGGATCTTTGAGCTTTAATGGTAACTCTTTTTCAATTCTTCTTGAGACTCACATAGTCTCTCTCTTGGCTTCTACACTCACTTCTTTCTCAGGAATAACTTGCGTAAAAACTTGTTGTGGTGTAAGCCCTTTCTTTGCAATCTCAAGCATTTGGGCGTTATTCTCAGGAGTGTACGCCTCTACAAATGTCTTGAGTTCAATGTCACCCTTCGGATTTGTATTAGGAATGGTTTGTCACATTGTTTGAACAACTGGTGGTGATTCCACCTTCTCTTCTTCTTTATTTTCTTGAACACCAGGTGCAACTTCTACGTTCTCTTCTGAGGCTTCTTCCTCTTTCTCTTTAGCTCTCTCAGCTTGTAACTCCATAACCGATCTAATCTCGTCTTGCATATCTCTCAGAAGCTGTATAAATTAAGATTTTTTGAATCTTTATCCTCATCATCTTCAGAACAGTTAGTGTCCACGGAGCTAGACTTGGTTGGTTCTTCTTCGGTACTAGGAACTTCCATGGCAATTTCTGCAGCGTGCGGTACTTCCTTATTTTCTTCAATCTCAAGGCAAATGGCCTTGCAAGCTTCGAACCCAACATTGGCATCACCTCCATCGATAGCCTTCAATTCTTTTGCTTTCATAATATTAGTAAGAACTTTATTCAGTTGTTCTACTTGCGTACCTAAAATTTGAATTGAAGCTTCTTGTTCACTTAACTTCTCGTTCTGTGAATGCATATTAGTGGTCATAATATCCTTAAAATTCTTCAATTGTTGATCACCCACAGCTCCTTCTTGAGGATACTGTGGTAAAGCCTTCTGAGCTTAAGTATCGGTATATGCATCATTAATAGGTTGTTGTGGAGGAGCAGGTCAATTATAATTCTGGTTTCCTTGATATGGAACTTGACCTCTTGGTTGGAAAGAGTTATTCTTGGGGCGAGGTTAATAATGACCAGGATTAGCGGCCCCTGTGGATTTGAATATTGCATACCCGGATGATTCATGTTACCAAATTGATAATTTCCTTGGTTGGATATGAAATGAACAGATGCTGGATTTCGTTCGCACTCTTCCCATGTATGATTTGTAACCCCATACTGTTGGAAACCTTGTGCTTCTTGCACTACATTTGCTGCGGCTAAATTTCTCTGCATCTCAAGCTTAAGCTCTTTGATTTGATTCCCTAATGTGGACAATTGAGCTGAGTTTGCAGTTTCTGCATCTAATCAAAGCGTACCTTTGACATTTGTAATAGGAGCTCGCGAAAGTGTCCAACTCCTTTATGTTTCAATAATATTCTCTAAACCTTCGGCGGCTTCTTTAGGATCCATGGACACGAAATTTCCTTTTCCAAGATTATCTACCCTCAATCTACTTTCTCTATTGATACCCTGATAAAATATAGCTAACTGTAAAGATGGGGTGTAACCATGGAGTGGACATCTAGCTAACTTCTATTGGAACCTTGTCCATGCATCTCATACTTCTTCTCCATTCTCTTGACAAAACTTTGCAAGCTCGCTTTGGTATTTGAGTCTCATACTCTTCGGATAAAAACGGTTGAAGAATGCGGCTTGAAGTTCTGCCCATGTATTAATTGTACCTGGTGGTTGCCTATCTAGCCACTCACCGGCTTTACCGGTCAGGAAGAACGAAAACATGAGACAATAAAGTTACTCGCGTGTAATGCCTGGAGTAACATAGCCATCACAAATCTGCATGAATTTCTGAATCGCTCTTACCGGATCTTGAATTGCTGCACCACTATAGAGTCCAAAACTCTAAAATTGACAGAGCATGCCCGGATCGGGCCTAAATTTGATATTAAGGATCTCTTAAGGACGACAACCTAATTGTTGAACATGAAACGGTGCTCCCAAGCCTGAGAGGTCTTGCTCTATTCTATTCTGATTATTATTTTTATTTCTGTTATCTCCTACTGGTGGTGGTATATGTCCCAACGAACCAAGTACTCTTGGATCTATTGGATCTTGTTGTTCTGCCATATCTCTTCTCAAGGCTCTTTCTTCTCTAATACGTCTGTTATAAGCTGTGAAGCTCCTTTCGGGCTCCGATAGAGGAGGCCAAAGATGAAACACTGTTGAAACCTGAAAAAGACTAAAGCAAACCACAAGCATAAATCTGAAAAAATAAAACAAAAACTAAAAAATAAAAATTTAACTAAATACTACTACTCGAAATAGATAACCTACTGATGTCTCCCTATTTGTTCTAATTATTATCCCTTTGGAGACATCCTTTTAGGTGAATAAATGACTTATTTGATAGACTTTTAGGCTTAATTGATCATATTGCACTTCCTCCCCTTGGAAATTAACTATTTGCGTTTTATGAGCTTTTTTTGCGTAAATTTGATTGTTTTTAATGAAAATTTAATAGGTGCTTGAATTTCATGAAAGACCAATCCAAGGAGGAGAAGTGAGAATTAAAGTCTTAGTGTATTTTAGTGTGTTAGGAAATGTTTTTACTTGAGTTTCTATTTTTAGAGTGTACTTTCCTATTTCTTTTTCTTGATTGATTGATTTAATCTTTTTAAAGCATATGCGGTTTAGTGGAGAAGATTCCGGAAAAGCCAAAATCCAAAGATGTTACAGAAACCCATCCTCCTCCACCTTTTCGCTCCAGAGTTCAGAAGAAAGGAGACATGGCTGACTATTAGAAGTTCTTGAATATGGTACGTGGTCTCAATATTAATGGTCGTTCTTAGATTCTATACGCGATGTTCCAAAGTACGTTAAATTTATGAAAAGATCCATTACCAACTAGAGACCATACAGTGAGAATGAGATGATAAGATTTCCAGAAGAGTGCAACTCTATATGCCAAAGTAAGTTGCCACCTAAACTACTTGATACTGGGAGTTTTACAATTCCTATTTCGATTAGTAATGAGTGACAAGGGAAAGCTTTGTGTGACTTGGGTGCGAGTATCAATTTGATGCCCAAGTCAATTTTCGAAAAACTAAAGATAGGAACCGCAAGACCTACTTCCATGATCCTGGAAATGGCCGATAGATCCCTCGCACATCCTGAGGGACGAATCGAAGATGTTCTCGTCAAGGCAGGTACTTTAATATTTCTTGTTGATTTTGTTATTCTTGAATACGACACGGATAGGAATATCCCCATCATCTTGGGTCGACCATTCCTCGCCACGGGGTGTACTGTTATTGATGTAGAAAATTGACCATGCGAATCCAAGACGAGAAGGTAAAGTTCAATGTGTTTAGGGCCATGAAGTTTCCAGATCTTCCTGAAGAGTGTTTCCGAATGGATGTCCTTGATTTGACTACGCAACAAGCATTTGATTGTATGAATTTTAACAATATCTTGCAAGCGGCCCTAACACTTGACCTACCGGAATTGATGGAAGAACTAACCGAAACTGTAGCTGCTTTGAATTCCGGAAACATGAAACATAGGCATCTCGCCTATGAGCCATTCCGAGAGCCTAGGGAGATAGTATCAAATGAAACCATCTATCGAGTCTCCCCCACAAATAGAAGAAAATCCGCTTTCGTCACACTTGAGGTATGCTTATTTAGGTACTAACAACACTCTACCTGTTATTGTTTCAGCTACTTTAACAGGTCCTCAAGAAGACAAACTGTTGCGCATATTGAGAGCTAATAAAGAGGTGATTGGTTGGACTATTGCTGACATCAAAGGTATTAGTCCTTCCTATTGCCAACACAAAATCATTCTAGACGATGAAAAAGCGCGCTCAGTTGAAGGACAAAGAAGATTGATGCAAGCTATGAAGGAAGTGGTGAAAAAAGAGGTTATCAAGTTGCTAGACGCGGGAATCATCTATCCCAATGCTAGTAGTGAATGGGTGAGTCCAATTCAATTCGTACCAAAGAAGCGTGGTATCACTACCATCTTGAACGAGCAGAATGAAGCCGTTCCCTCAAGGACCGTTGTTGGTTGGAGAGTGTGTATGTACTATCGACGGTTGAACAGGGCCGCCAGAAAAGATCACTTCTCCCTTCCGTTTATTGATCAGATGTTAGACAAGCTAGATGGGAGAGAATATTATTTCTTTTTGGATGGATATTCAGGATACAATCAGATTTATGTAGATCCAAAAGACCAACACAAGGAAACATTTACATGTCATTTTGGTACCTTTGCCTTCTGAAGGATGCCATTTGGATTATGTAATGCACCTGCTACTTTTCAAAGATGTATGATGGCAATCTTCTGGGACATGATTGATGATTTCCTTGAGGTATTTATGGATGACTTTTCTGTGTTTGGTGATAACTTTGAGGAGTGTTTACGGAACTTGGAGAAGGTACTGATTAGATGCAAGGAGACTGATTTGGTTTTGAACTGGGAGAAATGTCACTTTATGGTTTGAGAGGGAATAGTGTTGGGTCACAAGGTTTCAAGTGCTAGTTTGGAAGTTGATCGTGCGAAGATTGAGGTAATCAAGACTCTTTCCCCTCCTATTTCTGTAAAAGGGGGTAAGAAGCTTTTTGGGTCATGCTGGTTTTTACCAACGTTTTATCAAGGACTTCTCCAAAATATCTAAGCCGTTGTGCAACTTACTTGAGAAGGACACCAAATTCCTTTTTGATGAAGCTTGCATAAAGGCATTCAACGAGATCAAAGAGAAGCTTATTTCTGCACCTATTGTATTACCTCCAGATTGGAAGATTTCTTTTGAGATTATGTGTGATGCTAGTGATCTTGCGATGGGTGTTGTTCCGGGTCAAAGAAAAGAAAAGGTATTTCACTCCATCTACTATGCTAGTAAAACCTTCACAAGTGCTTAAATTAACTATACCGTAACTGAGAAGGAATTACTAGCTATTGTGTATGCATTCGACAAATTTTGTTCTTACCTTCTTGGGGTGAAAGTTGTTGTGTTTGCCGACCATTCTGCGATTAAATACCTTATGGAGAAGAAAGATGCGAAGCCGCATTTGATTAGATGGGTACTACTATTACAAGAGTTTGATTTAGATATTCGGGATCGAAAGGGTTGTGATAATCAAGTTGCGGATCATTTGTCGCGTCTTGAAGGTTCTGAGTCTAATGGAGAATCTGAGTTGGTAAGAGAGGAGTTTCCTGATGAGAGTTTGTTTTCAGTTTATTCATTTGAAACTCCTTGGTATGCGGATATAGCAAATCTTATTGTGAGTGGTTATTTTCCTCAAGGAGCTACCTCACAAGAAAAAAAGAGACTTGTCCATCGAGCTAAACAATTAGTTTGGGAGGATCCTTTCCTCTTCAAAACATGCAGTGATCAGATGGTAAAAAAATGCATACTAGATAAGGATATTTTGTCCATTGTTGCAGGTTGTCATGATTCACCATACGTAGGACACTTCAAAGGTGATCGTACAGCTGCAAAGGTACTACAGTCCGGTTTTTATAGGCCTACTTTACATAAGGATTGTCATGAGTACGTTCAGAAATGTCATAGATGCCAGTTGGTTCCACACGCAAGAATTGGTCAATGAAATTAGATGATGCGTTTTGGGCATATCATAATGCGTTCAAGACTCCTGTGGGTGCATCTCCGTATCGCATTGTTTATGGTAAGGCTTGTCACTTACCTCTTGAACTTGAAATGGGTGCCTATTGGGCGATAGCGGAGATGGATATGGATCCAACCTTAGTTGCGGAGAATCGTATGATGAAGCTGAATGAACTTGATGAGTTTTGATTTCATGCCTACGAAAATGCTAAACTTTACAAAGAAATAACAAAAATATGGCATGACAATCGCATTCGTGAAAACAAATTCAAAGTTGGACAAATAGTCCTCAAATATAACTCCAAGTTCAGCAACTATCCAGGCAAGTTGAGATCAAAGTGGTCTGGTCCGTTCGTGGTGACCAAAGTTACGCCGCATGAAGCTATAGAGATCTAGAATCCAGATGGTGTCGCCTAGGGTGTGATAAAAATAAGATAAAATTGAGTCAAGAAACTACACACTCTCATCCTAGACAGGCACAGTACTGCAAGTATTACAGGACGTATGCAAGTTTTAGTTAGTAAGTTGAGTTCGTTCTCAGGGACTTAAGTGTGTTAATCGCGTGAGTAGAAATAACGAGTAGAAGTAAATAATTAAAAGACAGAAAATAAAAGATTTGGATTTTCGAAAATAAGAATTAAAACTAGGAAAATAAAGACAATAAAGTAAAAGATTAAGAATATGAGATGAGAAGTATAGCTTAGGTTTTGCTAGTATGCACTAATCCTTTTAATTCTATCTATAAAACTAGTTAATAAGGGAGAATTTTAGCTCTTGGTATACTTAGTCAGGAATCTAAATTCCTATACCTTAGACCTTGAGAGCGACTAAGGGGGCTACGCCACAACCAAGACGAGGTCTCAAATAGGGTTATCAAACGCCACTAAGGCCCTAAACAGAACACTACAATCATTGGTGATATGGTGATTAAAATAAACCCTAATGACTATCTAGTTAGAATCATGTTTTGTCAGAACTAATATCGACACTGGACATTATGTGGTGGTTCAATAGTTAAACACCCTGTCAAGGAGACCATCTAACTACTATTAAAACAATCCTAAAGTGATCAATTCTAGGAAAGACAATAAATCAAAACAGATAAACAAATATAAAGTAAGTAGCTAATATCAGATTAAAACATATAATTCCCAAAGAAACTTAGATAGAAGAATTAGAATTCATAGGTTACACATTATGGAAAACCCAAGCTATGGGGAGTTTAGTTCATACCTGAAGGAAATAAACTAAAAGAAATTACAAAAGACATCATCTTGCTCTCTACAGTAAACTGGAAGAATAAAACCTTAAGAACTAATTACTATGAGGCAAGGATTTCTAGAGTGATTTTACAAGTGATATAAGGGTGTATTTATAGGTGTTTAGAAGACCTAATTCGTTTTCTTGAGGAAGAGATAAAGTATTGGACTTCTAGCCCAACTCAAATTCGTATGGAAATAAAGATAAACACTGCTGGACCGTTCTGAGCATATCTTCTTTGTTATTGGTCGGTTTGAGCTCCATAAGATACCAAAAGAATCGTAACAGAATTATCTTTGTCCCTATGAAAGGAAATTACCAAAATCGGCCTATTTCTTAGGTAAATCGCCACTTCTTTAGGCGTGTGCTGCAGAGTCCTAGATTAGGCAGCTTTTCCTTTTCCATCTTTTTAGCTTTTGTTTCCTTATCTCCAATTACCATGCAAATCTCTTTCCATAAGTTGTAGTCTTTGACTTGGACTCTAATTAAGCTCCATAATTAACTTTAAAGCTACACACTAAATAAACAATTAAACCCAATATGCTCTAAAAATAATAATTAAACAAATCAAGACTCAAAATAGGGAAGTGCACTAAAACTCAAGAAAATCGACATTAATGACTTCTAAAACACTAAAAATGATGTCTCGTCCTAACATAAATCTATGACAAATGAGGAGACATCAAGACCCCCAACTCAAAGTTGTATCGTCCCGATACAATAAAGATAAAAAACAAAGGGAAGTCTATAAATACACACTTATAAATTTCTCAACACAATGGGAAAAAGCATAGCAGAATATATAGAATAAACCTAAAGCACATAACTCAGAAAATTTCATGCAATAATGTTCATAAACTACATACCTGTACACTTCTCATATCTACAGTCAACACGGCTTGAATTCAAGATCAGATTAGTTTCGCAATGTAAGAAGGATTGGGACTTTACTCAGTTCCCCCAAGAGAGCTATAGATTGTTCATCAAACCTCACTAGTATTAAAAGATCCACGCAACTAATCTCTAATGGCTCAATCACTTCTCAATTACATAGCAAAGAATCACAAGGTCTTTAAGGTTGTAATGTAGGCTTAGGGACGGTATGATAGTATATTTGGATAATTTGGAGTGAGCTTTTGGCTCTCTCCTCACTAGCCATCAACGAATCTCCCTAAAGCTTGAGTTACTCTCATAAAACGTTTCTCACTCAACCCAATGACTTCTTTGATGCACAATTTAACATCCCCAATAACCCAATTAAAGCTTAAGATGTTCACATAAAAATTCCACTTTGCCGGTCCGAATATATATATATTTTCTTTTCTTTTCAAATCAAATTTTTTTTTATAGCTATGACTCTCTTTTAATGTTGAGATATCATGCTATTTTCTTATATATATATATATTTTTTCTTTTAATGCCCTTGTTGGCAAAATTAGCTCGAAGCTTCTTTTTCATTCACTATTACCCCGGCAAAGGGTTACAATACAAATCTGTGAATCATCATCACTATAAAGCACAAAGCACAATTAATAAGCTCAAAAATCCCATTCCAATAACAATTCCTATAGTGGTGGACCCACCACCCCAAACTCAAGCTCTAAAACAACTGTCTATGCATCGCGATTCGAGTGCGGGTCATATGGAAAAGTCCTAAAATCTAAAGGGATATGGCTTATAACGTGTTTCAATAAAAAGCTTTAGAAAGGCTAGAAGGGGCTGAGAGGGATATAGCATATAAAATCAAAATTAACAAGGTGAGAAGGTATAAAAAGGCTTCAAGGGCTTCAAAATATGAAAGAACCGCCTTGATCACTTTCTACACTATGTAATTTCGTTATTTTCTTACCTTTAGCACTTTCATCAAATGGTTTTGCAACTAGCTTGGATCTCACGGCCTACACACTTCTCAAGGTTCCCTGAGATCGAACATACTTTCTATCGCATTGCTTACTAATCTTTTCTTTACTATCAACGTGTGTTTTCCTGCAAATACTCAAAGCATACAAATATATAGCTCATAAACATATTACTTACTATCATCAGTCTACTGAGCTTATGCTTTCAAGCTATTAAACACACTCTACATCTAATTCCCATGTATCAAAAAAATTTAATTTCTACCTAAAAACAGAAAAATGGAGATGAGAGACAACGAATCCCCACACCCCCAACTCAAAAATGAGCCGTGTCCCCATGACTCGAAAAAGACTCGAAAAACAGAAATTAAAATTAGCAGATAAACATATTTACAGAAATGGTAAGGAAGAATGAGAACATACTCTCGAGGCTATTGCCTCGCATCATTGATATCCAAGGTAGGAATTGCTGGACCTTTCGTTAATTGCTCAAGGAGTTTCATGATGTGCACTTGATTAGCGTTGATTTGGGCCACATCATTGACTAAGGAAGTTTGAGCTGCTTCGAATTTTGTTAAACGCTCTTCCATCTTCTCTTGCCAAGTTTGCTCCTTTTCTTCTTTCGAGACTTGCGTAGAACCCGCTCTTCGAAAGATATCCTTGATCCAAGCATTATCAATATAACTCCCTTTAAATTCGAGTTTCTCTTCTTCACCCAATGTAACATTCGCTTTTCGTACAAGACACGTGATCATAGTAGGAAATTTAACATTATAGACTGATTTAGGACAGACCGAAAATCGTATCTCCTCCTGATAGATCAACTGTGCCACATCAACTTCTTCCTTGAATACTTTCTCATAAGCAAAAGGTAGTTCTTTCAATTGTTTCTCTGCGGAAGTCTTCAGGGCCCTTGAAGTATCCTCTTTCTCTATGGGTCTAAGACCTTGTGGAGGTTGTGTTGTCTCCTTTGCATAATAGTAAAGATTTTTACCATTACGATCAAACAAAGGTATTCCAATCTTCTCAACTTTATCTTTACCCTTTGATTTAGAACTAGAACCTTTGCCAATTGATTTCTTCTTGATTAAATCCAATCCCTTGTTACTCTTCACCTCCCTATTGTTAGCTAAGATTGTTGTTCTATTAGTCATCTTCAATTAACCCCCAACTCAAAGCTTTAGCAACCCTTGAAATTTGAACTTGTGAAATAATAATTGGACAAGCTTGATTTGGCCTAGGATAGGTGAATTGGTGATGAATCTTTATGTGGGTGAGGTGGATTTGTAATGGGTTGGCTTGGATTTAAGAAATTGTAGGATGAATTGTGAAAATTTGGCTCTTTGATTCTTCAATTTGAATGGATTTGGTGATGATTGGGTGTTTGATTCTCTCTTGTAATGATGTGGAGAGAAGATTTGATGTGTTTTCCTTGATGATTGGGTAGTGTTTTGGTGATTGGTGAAGGTTTTGATGAGCTTCAATGGAGTTAGGAGAGTTTTGGAGAAGAGAAATAGGCTTTAGGTTTATAAAATTCGGAATAATGGCTTAATACCTCCTTTATACACTCAAATCCCGTTCTTTTCTCTCTCTGGCAGCGCGTGCGGACCATGCCTACGGACCATGGGTGTACCGCGGGGTACGCAGCAGCATCTGATGCTTGAAAATTTTTACCCACTGGATAATACCCGTGGTACAACCCGTGGCACGCGTTTTTGCTCTGCGGACCATGGCGCGGTGTACCGCGGCTTCTACGTCAAAATACCAGTGGATCTACCCCGTGGCACGCGTTTTTAACCTGCAGACCAAGGCACGGTGCATAGGGTAGTCCGCGGGTCAATTTTTTCTCGGTTACGGACAAGACCCGTGGCTCCACCCGTGGTACGGGTTTGTACCCAGCGGACCATGGCTGCGGACTAGGGGTAGTCCGCGGGGGTAGTCCCCGCAGGTCATTCCTTCGCTCCGAAAAATTTTCCTCGCGTCCCTAACTCGATTTCTCCAATTCCTACACACCAACAACACTAATACCTTTCTCAAATATGCATTATCGACTAAAAACAACTAAACTCAACATAAATTAAAGACATAAAAAGCTAAAAAAACTACAGGTTGTCTCCCGTACAGCACTTTTGTTTAACGTCTTTCAAAGTTAGACGTGTTACCTCTGTCAAGATTTGCGAATATAGCCTCCCCAACAACGAGTAAGGCTATGAACGTCAACTAATCTGCGCTTGACCCCAGTTTTGGGGTGAATTTCTATCACCTTGGCTGAAACAACCTTAGTGACAATGAATGGTCCCATCCACGAATCTTTGAAACTTCGTGGCCTATTCTCGCGTTTGTGAGCTTTCCATAGAACTTCATGGCCAACCCCAAACTCAATGTTTGGCTCAGTATCCACAGGTTTTAAGTGGATCTTCTTAGGAGGGACTTTGTGGTGTGAAAGGCTGTGGATGACAGGAACGGTGGGATCTAACTTCCTTGGTTTCTTACCTAAGACATAGAAGGTCTCGGATACGTTCTTTGCATGAAGGGTGATGGTTCCTTCTTGGAAGTTGATGACACTTTGACTTGTGTCCATGAAGGGCCGTCCAAGTATGATTGGAACCTGCTTATCTGCATCAAACTCAAGAATAACAAAGTCAGTAGGGATGGCGATATTACCTGCTCGGACTAAGACGTCCTCCACTGTTCCCCATGTCCTTTTAACTGAGTTGTCGGCGAACTGCAACTTCATTCTATCTGATTTCTGAAGTCCAAATCTCTCGATCACGGACTTAGGCATAAGATTCACACTAGAACCCACATCATACATCGCTTTCACCTTGAGCATACCATGTAGTTGAATAGGAAAATTGAAACTTCCCGGATCTTTAAGCTTTGTTGGTAGCTCTCTTTCACTTCTTCTTGAAACTCTCAAGTTTTCTCTTGGGATCTCTACACTCGCTTCTTTCTCAGGAATAACTTGCGTAAAAACTTGTTGCGGTGTAAGTCCTCTCTTCGCAATCTCAAGCATTTGGGCGTTGATATTTTCAGGTTGGTACGCCTCTACAAATGTCTTGAGTACAGTGTCATCCTTATGATTTGTATCAGGAATAGTTGATGACATTGGTTGAGAAATAGGTGGTGATTCCACCTTCTCTTCTTCCTTCTCTTCTTGCACAGCATGTGCAACTTCATCTTCTTTCTCTTTCTCTTTAGCCAGCTCAGCTGCATAATCCACAACCGATCGAATTTCCTCTTGCATCTTCCTCAGTAGCTGTATAAATTCAGCTTTCTCTTGATCGTCCTCCACATAAACCTCAGAACAGTCAGATTCCACGGGGCTAGACTTGGTTGGTTCTTCTTCGGTACTCGGAATTTCCACGGCACTAATGGCAGCATGCGGTACTTCCTCTTTTTCTTCTTCAATGTCAAGGCAAATAGCCTTGCAAGCTTCGAACCCAACATTGTTTTCACCTCCTTCGATTGCCTTTACTTCCTTTTGTTCCATTAAATTTGTTAACACTTTGTTTAATTGTTCTACTTGAGTACCTAACATCTGAAGTATGGCATCGTGTCCTCGGACCTTCTCGTCCTGAGCGTTTATAGTCGTGGTCAAACGGTCCAGAGCTTGTGCTATCTGTTGCTTGTCCATAGATCCTTCTTGAGGATACTGAGGTAAAGCTTTCTGATCTAATAAATCGGTATATGCATCTTGAGCAGGTTGTTGAGGGGGAGCAGGTCTATTCTGATGTTGATTTTGGTACTGACCTCTCTGTTGGAAAGAGTTGTTGTGGGGGCGCTGTTGATAATGACCAGGATTAGCTGCCCCTTGTTGATTTGAATACTGCATACCCGGATGGTTTCGGTTACCCCATTGATAACCTCCGCGACTGGATATAAAGTAGACAGATTGCGGATTTGATTCGCACTCTTCCCATGTATGATTGTTAACCCCACATTGTTGACAACCATGTGCTTCTTGTACTACGTTTGCAGCGGCTAAATTCTTTTGCATCTCTAACTTCAGCTCCTTGATTTGATTTTCTAACGCGGATATTTGAGCTGAGTTCGAAGTTTCTGCGTCTAAACGAAGCGTTCCTCGGGTCTTTTCTACAGAAGCTCGCGTTGAAGGCCAACTTCTTTCTTGTTCCATAATATTCTCTAACACCTCGGAAGCTTCATTGTGATTCATGGACACAAAATTACCCTTTCCAATGTTATCCACCTTCTCTCTACCTTTATCATTAAGTCCTTCATAAAATATAGCAAGTTGTAGAGCAGGTGTATAACCATGGAGCGGACATCTAGCTAATTTTTGTTGAAACCTTGTCCATGCTTCTCCCACTGTTTCTCCATCTTCTTGGCAAAATCTGGCAAGCTCGGTTTGATCCTTGAGTCTCATGCTCTTCGGATAAAAGCGGTTAAAGAACGCGGCTTGAAGTTCTCTCCAATAGTGAATGGTTCCATGTGGTTGTCTCTCTAGCCAATCGCTAGCTCTACCGGTCAAGAAGAACAAAAACATGTGACAATACAGTTGCTCGAGTGTAATGCCAGGAGTAATGTAGGCATCACAAATCTGCATGAACTTCTGAATCGATCTCACCGGATCTTGAATTGCTGTACCAGTGTAGAGTCCAAAACTTTGAAATTGACTGAGCATACCCGGATCGGGTCTAAATTTAATATTCAGAATCTCTGGAGGGCGGTAACCGATTGGTTGAACATGAAACGGCACATGAAGACCAGGGAGATCTTGCTGTGCTTGATTCTTGATTATTAATGTTATTCTGCCCATTACCTCCTCCTACCTTTAGTTGTCCTTGTTGTCCTTGCGCACCAGGTGGATCCTGTTGTTGAATCCTAGGTGGATCTTGCTGAGGACCAAGTGGTGGATTTAGTTTGGCTGCCATTGCTCTTCTTAAGGCTCTTTCCTCACGAACTCGTTTGTTGTAAGGTCTGAAGCTCTTCTCAGGCTCCGATAAAGGAGGCCAAGAATTAAACACTGTGAACCTGAAAAAGACTAAAGCAAACCACAAGCGTAAATCTGGAAAAATAAAAACTAAAAACTGAAAAATAAAACTAATTAAAAACTACTACTTGAAATAGATAACCCACACGCTAACGAGACACAAGTCCCCGGCAGCGGCGCCAAAAACTTGGTGTCGCCTAGGGTGTGATAAAAATAAGATAAAATTGAGTCAAGAAACTACGCACTCTCACCCTAGACAGGCATAGTACTGCAAGTATTACAGGACGTATGCAAGTTTTAGTTAGTAAGTTGAGTTCGTTCTCAGGGACTTAAGTGTGTTAATCGCGTGAGTAGAAATAACGAGTAGAAGTAAATAATTAAAAGACAGAAAATAAAAGATTTGGATTTTCGAAAATAAGAATTAAAACTAATTAAAACTAGGAAAATAAAGACAATAAAGTAAAATATTAAGAATATGAGATGAGAAGTATAACTTAGGTATTGCTAGTATGCACTAATCCTTCTAATTCTATCTATAAATCTAGTTAATAAGGGAGAATATTAGCTCTTGGTATACTTAGTCAGGATTCTAAATTCCCATACCTTAGACCTTGAGAGCGACTAAGGGGGCTACGGCACAACCAAGACGAGGTCTCAAATAGGGTTATCAAACGCCACTAAGGCCCTAAACAGAACACTACAATCATTGGTGATATGGTGATTAAAACAAACCCTAATGACTATCTAGTTAGAATCATGTTTTGTCAGAACTAATATCGACACTAGACATTATGTGGTGGTTCAATAGTTAAACACCCTGTCAAGGAGACCATCTAACTACTATTAAAACAATCCTAAAGTGATTAATTCTAGGAAAGACAATAAATCAAAACACATAAACAAATATAAAGTAAGTAGCTAATATCAGATTAAAACATATAATTCCCAAAGAAACTTAGATAGAAGAATTAGAATTCATAGGTTATACATTATGGAAAACCCAAGTTATGGGGAGTTTAGTTCATACCTGAAGGAAATAAACTAAAAGAAATTACAAAAGACATCATCTTGCTCTCTACAATAAACTGGAAGAATAAAACCTTAAGAACTAATTACTATGAGGCAAGGATTTCTAGAGTGATTTTACAAGTGATATAAGGGTGTATTTATAGGTGTTTAGAAGACCTAATTCGTTTTCTTGAGGAAGAGATAAAGTATTGGACTTCTAGCCCAACTCAAATTCGTATGGAAATAAAGATAAACACTGCTGGACCGTTTTGAGCATATCTTCTTTGTTATTGGTCGGTTTGAGCTCCATAAGATACCAAAAGAATCGTAACAGAATTATCTTTGTCCCTATGAAAGGAAATTACCAAAATCGGCCTATTTCTTAGGTAAATCGCCACTTCTTTAGGCGTGTGCTGCAGAATCCTAGATTAGGCAGCTTTTCCTTTTCCATCTTTTTAGCTTTTGTTTCCTTATCTCCAATTACCATGCAAATCTCTTTCCATAAGTTGTAGTCTTTGACTTGGACTCTAATTAAGCTCCATAATTAACTTTAAAGCTACACACTAAATAAACAATTAAACCCAATATGCTCTAAAAATAATAATTCAACAAATCAAGACTCAAAATAGGAAAGTGCACTAAAACTCAAGAAAATCGACATTAATGACTTCTAAAATACTAAAAATGATGTCTCATCCTAACATAAATCTATCACAAATGAGAAGACATCACCAGACGAGCAACGCACCTTCATGGTGAATGCGCATCGTCTGAAACTTTACCATGTAGCCGAGGATACCAATCGCAGAGTTGATCCACATCCTAGGGAGGTCATGTACCTCCTTGAAGCCGAATAGACGCGAGAGGTAACCCGTCGAGCTCAACGACGTAAAATAAAAGCCAGTTCATTGTATATTAGTTTATTGCTTTAAGTTTTTCAATTCCTGGTGTATAATTCTAAGTTAGTGTCGAGTTTTAGTGTCTACTTTTAAAATAAATGAGAAGGGTAGTGTGTTAATGCTGCAGGAATTGAGTTTGGGGTGCTAGGAAACGCAAAGGAAAAATCTGCTGCTCTGACCGGTATGCCGGCGAGATGTCCGGTATGCCGGAGGAGCAGAACACGTTCCCACGGGTCCAAAGCTCGGGTTGTTTCCCGAGAGGTAGAGAAAATCACACGAAGCGCACCGGCATGCCACCGAAAATACCGGTATGCCGGCCATATGAAAAACCTGTGCCCTCGGGTAGCTCGCCTCGGGTATTTTGACGGAGTTCACCCCTGGACAAAATGCAGGACTGGCATGCCGGCCATTAGCCCCTGTATGCCGGCGGAACAAAAACACGTGGCCACAGGGTGGAGTCTAGGGTTGCTTGCCGAGAGGTATGAAAGGAAGAAGTCCAGCACCGGCATGCTGGTCATCAGCCCCGGTATGCCGGGCAGCATGGCGGTTTGAAGAGATTGATACCTTATACACTTCTTACCTTATCAGAAGCAAACCCTAGCCTTTCCCATACGAATTTTCCAGCTCCCAACTTTATAAATACACCTTGAAGCTTGATTAAACCTCTTCAACAAACACAATAACATCAATAATTCTCTCCTCTATCCTCCATAAACACATCCTCTTCATCAAATTCATCACAAATCACCATTAAACACCATCAAGATCATCAAGCTTTCAAGAATTCTTCCAAGATTCATCAAGAAACCTTCTTCTTTTATCTAATCCAAGTAAGAAACTCAAGCTACACCAAGTTCTCTTAACTTTATTCTATCCTTGGTATAACTTGAGTTTGGGGTCAAATCAACCATGACAAACAGAACAGCGGCTATGGATTATAAGAGGAAGTGTTGTATCCTAGGGAAGAACAAGAATTTGCCTGGTTCTACAATTGAAAAGGCCATCAATCTTGATGAGCCTACTGAAGAGAAACAAAAATAGGAGGCACCTGCACCACCACTACACAAGAAATTAACAGCAAGGATGAGGGTTTCATCAAAGCCTAAAGAAAAGACACAAATTCAAGATCAAGGTTCTTCTTCTTCTCAAACTAATCCTTGTATTCCTCCATGGGCTCTCAAATTGCAACATGAAATCGAACTTTTGAGAAAAGACAATAGAGCACTTTGGATGGAAATTACACAGATTGAGTCAACATTGGAAGAGGTAACTACGAATATGGATATTGATAATTATTCTTCCCCTTCGGAGGAGGACATGATGGATCTTTATGGCAGGTACCCTGTTCTAATTCTTCTTCTTAATTGATGGTAGGCACTAGTTAGGTAGTTTAGTTTAATTCTATTGCTTTATTGAGTATTTTTTGAGTCGTGGGGACACGACTCACTTTTGAGTCGTGGGGACACGACTCACTTTTGAGTTTGGGGTGGGGTTCGTTGCCTCATCCCAATTTTTTGTGATTTACATGCTTTCAATAAAATTAATCTTAGGGTTGCGTTGAATATAGAGTATTTGAAATGCCACCATCAAGCATGCTTTTCATGAATTTATGATAGAAAATAGTTGACTTTAGGAGTTAGTGTAAACTGTACTTTGATTTCATGCAAATATGAGATAATTGATAGGAAAAATTAATGAACAATGCAAAAGAAGTAAACTTGTGCTCAAGGATAATAGGAGGTTTGTAGAACGTGAGATCTAAATGAGTAGAGAACCCACTTAGGTATGAACTAGAGGCAAGTTGGGTTAATAGAAAGATGATAGAGGCAGTTCTTTGTTAACCCTTTGAATCCTTTTTGGCCGTCTATCCCTGAATTAATGATATCCTTCATAGCCAAATTTTTAGCCTTTAAGCCTTTCTTTTGTCGCAACGTTATAAGGCAATATCCCTTTAGATTGTTAGGCATGACCATATGACCCGCACTTTAATCACGATCCTGAGACTTATGGTCTTGAGCATGAGTTTGGGGTGGTGGGTCCACTATATGGGAATTTACATTGGGTTGGGATTCTTTGAGCTTATCAATTGTGCTTTGTGCTATATATGATGATGATTCGCATGTTCAATAAACTGTAACCCTTTTGTCGGGGTAATAGTGAATGGAAAAGAAGCTACGAGCTAAAGTTATGAAAAGGCATAACTATGAAATAATAGAATAATATCTCAACATTAAAAAGAGAGTCATAGCTACACAAAAGAAAAGAAAAAAAATTAATGATTTAAAAAGAAAATATATTCGGACCGGCAAAGTGGAAATTTTTTGTGAATCATCCTTAGTGCTTATTGGGTTAATTTGGGGACGCTACTTAAGCGCGTCAAATGGGTTGAGTGAGAACGTTATTCGAGTGTAAACTCAAGCTCTTGGACAGTTTGTTGATGGTAAGTGAGGAGAGAGCCAAAAGCTCATTTCAAATTTACCAAATATACATACCATACCGTCCTTCAGCCTATGCTAAAACCGTAAGACCTCGTGATTCCTAGATTTGCAGTGAGTTAATAGGAAATATGCTAAGTGGAGCGTTCAAAGCAAGTAAAGATCGATGAACACCCTATAGCCACCATCTTGAGATAAGTAATAAGCATAACCTTCTAGCATTGTGAATGTAATTTTGGATTGATATTATTTTGTGTTTGATTAATTCCTAGATTAGACTATATGAGATTTGTTTTAAGTTGTGCTTTGGGATTATTTACTAGATTCTACCTTCTGCGTTCACCTAAAAGATCCTTGTTTTTATTTTACTTTGTCGGGACGACAAAGGTTTGAGTTTGGGGTCTTGATGTCTCCCTATTTGTTCTAATTATTAGTCCTTTGGAGACATCCTTTTAGGTGAATAAATGACTTATTTGATAGACTTTTAGGCTTAATTGATCATACTGCACTTCCTCCCCTTGGAAATTAACTATTTGCGTTTTATGAGCTTTTGTGCATAAATTTGATTGTTTTTAATGCAAAGTTAATAGGTGCTTGAATTTCATGAAAGACCAATCCAAGGAGGAGAAGTGCGAATTAAAGTCTTAGTGTATTTTATTGTGTTAGGAAACGTTTTTACTTGAGTTACTACTTTTAGAGTGCACTTCCCTATTTCTGTTTCTTGATTTATTAATTTAATCTTTTTAAAGCATATGCGGTTTAATTATTTATTTATTGTGAAGGTTTAAAAGATATATGGTAATTACTTAGAGACCAAGTCGAGATAAAGCAGTAAAGGAAAGAGATTTACATGCAAATAAGAAGATTTAGGAAGGATATATGCAAAGAAGGAAAAGATAAAGTTGTCTTATGAATCTGAAATTCCAGCCACGTTTCAATGACGAGTCCATAACTTAAGATTGGTTAGGACTCTGGACAAGTGGTCTGCACCAATGGAAATCTCTTTCCGAGACAAGCGGTTTCATATATTGTAACTTCTCAAACGGATAAGTATTGAATGAGATATGACTAAATCAAATCAGCAGCAGAATCTTACCTTTCCTAGAATATAGGGCTACGAATTTGAGGGTTCTTAACTTGTCTTCCACTCCAAGTAAATTCAACCTAGGGTTCCCTAACACCTATAAATACACCCCTTAGCCTCTTCTTTTCACACACTTCAGAGAATTACACAAGAGGCTAAAGGTTTTCAAGTCAGAGCAAGAAGGCAAGGAGAAGCTAGTGCTGGAGGAATCATGTTCTTCCATCAGCAGTCATCCTACCCTTTAGGTTTTTAATTTATCTTTTGTATTTGAACATGAACTCCTTTTATTTAATGTTAGTCTTTAATTTTATTATGAACTAAATTTCCATATACTTGAGAATCGCATTAAAGGGATGAACCATAACTAATGAATCTATGTTTTGAATTTGGGATTGTTTAGATTTAAACTGAATTGAGTTTTATATATTGGATATTACTTTGTTTTCATTACTATTTATTTTAGGAACAACTAGAAATAGATTTTAGTATTTGGGCTATTCACTTTAGTGGAGAAGTGATCATCCGACAGGGTGGTTTGAATACAGATCTAGGCAATACCCGTGTAAATTCCGTTATTTACCGACAGGCTTAACTAGTTACATAGCCAATGAGGTAAAATCATATCATCCGAAGAGGCATATTCGACCATACAGGTGTTTATAGTACTTTAGGATAGCTCCTAGGTCCACCCGACAGGGGGCTAGGAGATATTCGAGTCCCGACTAATATTATAATTCCAATTCTACCCTTAAACATAGCAGAGATTATATTGATTAAGTGGATTCCTTGCGAGACTCAAGTATCTCTCTCATCTGAATTTAGTCGTTTATTTGCTTTATTTCCTTTCTGTTTATTTAATTTTAGTCTTTACTTTATCTGCATCTTTAAATTACAAAAACAAAAAAAAATTCTTATCTTTTATTTTCTGTTTAGCCATTACTCTTACTACTTGATTAATATTTGGGTTGAACCTAATCCGTCCCTGAGAACGACTTGATTATCATATATTACTTGGGACAACCGTACACTTGCGGTTAAGTGGTTCCTCTTTATTTATCGCTTAATTTTATAACACCCTAGGACCCACCATCCACACACTAACGAGACACAAGTCCCTGGCAGCGACACCAAAAACTTGGTGTTGCCTAAGGTGTGATAAAATAATATAATAAAAGATAGATAAACGATGCACAATTCACCCTAGACTAGCACAGTACTGCAAGTATTACAGGACGTATGCAAGTTTTAATGATAAGTTGAATTCGTTCTCAGGGACTTAGTGTGTTATACGAATGAGCAAATAGTTACGAGTAGAAGTAATTAATTAAAAGACCAAAAGTAAATAAGATTGATTAAGAGATTGATAATTAAACAAAATAAAAGTAAAGACAATAAAATAAATATGAAGAAATATGAGATGAGAGATATAGCTTAGGTTTTTCTAGTATGCACTAATCCTTCCAATTCTTTCTATCAAATTCTAGTTAATAAGTGAAATAATAGCTCTTAAATACTTAGTCAGGATTCTAAATTCCCATACCTTAGACCTTGAGAGCGACTAAGGGGTTTTGTCAGGACCAATATCGACATTAGACGTTATGTGGTGTTTCAATAATTAGACACCCCTTCCGGGCGACCATCTAACTACTATTAAGAAAGCCTAAAGTGATCAGGTTTAGGACAGGCAATAATACACATAAACAAATATATGGGGTAAGCAGCTAATATCAGATTAAAACATGTAATTCCCAAAGAAAATTAGATAAAAAGACAATAGAATTCATAGATTATACATAATGCAAAACCCAAGGTATGGGGAAATTAGTTCATACCTGAAGTAAATAAACTAAAAGATTGAATAAAAGACTTTATCTTTCTCTCTACAATAACTCCAATGATATAAACCCTAAGGATTAATTTATTTGAGGCAAGGATTATTTACAAGACTTATAAGGGTGTATTTATAGGTGTTTAGAAGACCTAATTCGTTTCCTTGGAGTGGAAGACAAGTAATGGACTCCAATCCCAACTCAAATTCGTAACCATAAAATATAGAAAAGGTAATAATCAAACGCTGTTTTGTTTTGGTCATAATGGCATAATACTTATCCGTTTGATGTGTTCCAATAGTCGAAACTGATCATTTCGGAAAGCTCTTTAACTTTGTTTCAGATCATTTTTCCAAATTCCTAACCAATCTTGAGATATAAGCCCTTTTGTGGTTGTGGATGCTGGAATTCAGATTTATTTGGCAACTTTATCTTTCCATATCCTAGCTTTTCCTTTCTTTTCTCCAATTTCCATGTATATCTTCTTTCCTTTATCTCTTAGAATTGACTTGACAAATAATTAATCTCCATATATATATATATATATATATATATATATATCTTTATAGCTTATCACTAAATAAATAGTTAAACCCAATATGCTCTAAAAATAATAATTCATTAAATCAAGACTAGAAATAGAAAAGTGCACTATATCATGTGAAAAGCGAGTAGTTAGACTTCTAAAACACTAAAAATGATGTCTCCACATAATATAAAATGGGGAGACATCAACTTTCCGTATGACCTGCACTTGAATCGCAACCCGAAGACTTGTCATTTCTAGAGGTTGAGTTAGGGGTGGTGGGTTTCCATCATTTAAAAGATACATTGGGTGAGAATTATGTGTTTATATTATGCGCGATTTTGATGTATTAATTGTAACTCTTTGCTGGGGTCTTTGAAAAAAATAGATAAAAAAGTTGTAAAAAGAAAGAGAAAATAAGAGACATTACAACTCACATAAAAACGAGTGTCATGGGTATCTTACAAAAAAGTGAATAGATCAAGAAAGAAATGAAAAATAAAAGTACCGGCAAAGTGGAATGTTTGGGAACTCGTCATGAAATGTTATTGAAGTTAATTGGGATGCTAATCAAGAGCATCGAATTGGGTTGAGTGAGAACAGTGTAAACTCAAGCTCTAGGGCGGTGTGTTGATGGTTAGTGAAGAGAGATCCAAAATCTCACTTAACATTTTCCCCAATATACATATCATATTGTCCCTCGCCTACGTTATAACCAAAATGACCTTACAATTCTTAACTACATGTTGATTTAGATTTGAATCAATTACGGAATAGCTTGGTGGACCATTAGCTGCTAGGGGGAACCAATGAACAACTTATAGCCGCCATATCAAACTAAGTGAAAACCGCTCCTTCTTGCATTGCAAAATTAATATGCTCTTGGATTTATGATTTGTTGATTGTTTCTATATTATATATAGTTGTTTATTAATTATTGTAAAGAACTATATGAAACTTTTTAGGGTAGTTTATTTAGGTTAATTTATTATTATCATCTTTGTTTTTGATTCGCTTGTTTAGAGATCCTTCCTAGCCTATAGTTCTATTTTGTTGGGACGACAAAATGTTGAGTTGGGGGGCTTGATGTCTTGTATTTTGTGATATAATAGTCGTATCACGAGACATTTTTTTGGGGGATTAGTGGACCTAATCGAGGAATTATTCCCTAATATATGATGTTTCTTACTTTATTGTCTCATTTTGGGCTTTTTACTATTTGTAGAGTATTTTGTGCTTTAATTGTCTGTTAAGTGTCTCGCTTGTTCGGTACATGGTTGAAATGGAATCCCAAGATGACATGGAGAAGTCAAGGAGTCAAATCCACACCCAAGTCAAGGCGTAATTAGAGCAAAAAGGTCATTTTGGAAGTACTTGCTGGACAGTTGACGTAACTTGTTTCAGACAGTGTTGTGTGAGAGGAGACAGAAGTCGATTCGGAGTTGAGACGCAAATGTTATGGCGATTCTACCACAGTGACCCAAAGACATCCAACATTATTAAAAACAAGTTGGGCCTTTTGGACTTTCCAAAAAGGACCATGTGACCTAAAAACGATCTAGAAATTTACAAATACCTTTTATTAGGGGGAAAACACACTCAATTCATATAAGAGAGAAGCTAATCACGCCTGGAAGCTAAGGAAGAGAATGGGGAAGGGTTTTCAAAAACAATTCCACAATTCTTTATCATCCAAAGTCCGTTTCATCTCTTTCTTTAGAGTAATTTATTTGTATTTTTAGTTTTAATTATGAATTCCTTAGTTTTAGTTATTTTCTTCCAATATCTTAATATGAGCTAAACCCCTATGTGTTTGTGAATTGCATAATGTATGAAGCTTAGTAACTTAATTGATGATTTTGAGTTTTTTGGGATATTTCCAGTATTTAAATAAATTGAATAAAATTCTTGTTGATTATATATTTTTGCTTGAAGGCTGTTCTTACCCTGATCAAGTATAGGAGAGTAACAACAGTTAGATTGTCGCCCATGAGGGGGATTTGATTACATACATATGATATAAGCCCTTGGTATGTGTTATTGAGCTGGGAGGCCTTAATTATCCAAGTAGTGAATAGGGTATAAACCAATTCGCTTTGTCCCTATATATTGCTAGTTTCTCGTCTCTTGTCTAGTTTTGTAGTATTGTTACTTGTAGAAATATTTGTGCGTAATTTGTGTGTTAAGTGTGAATATCATATGTACTTGGATGCTATTAGATCAAAAGAAGAGCATAAAAAGTCGATAAATGAAGGTCAAACCCATTCCAAGGAGTTAAAGGACCACCAATCCACTTTTGGAAAACGAGCACAGTTGCCAACCAGATTTGGAAATCGACTTGTTGGTTTCACCAAGTGAAATTTATGAATATTCTAGAGGATACCTATGGTTTTTAGTTATTTTCCTTTATTTTGATAGGTTAATCTAGTCACTAGACATCATTTTAGGGTTATATTGTGCTTAGTTGAGGAATTTTATCATATATATATATATATATATATATATATATATATATATATATATATATATATATATATATATATATATATATATATATATATATATTGATAGTTTTTCGTTTCTTGTCTAGTTTTGGAGAATTGTTACTTTTAGAGTTATTTGTGCTAATTTATGTGTTATTTGTGTAGCTCTTAGGTACTTGAATGCTATTAGATCCCAATAATAGGATAAGAAGTCGATAAAGGAAGGTCAAACCTATGCCAATGAGTTAAAGGACCAAGCCACTTTTGGAAAACAAGAGCAGTTGTTGGCCAAATTTTGGAATCGACTTGTGGTGTCACCACGTGCAATTGATGAAGATTATGGAGGATCCCTCTATTTTCTAGATTTTATTCAGAACTAGATAATTAGAAGTCAAGAGACACGCCTTGAGAATAGAGAAAAACTTGGAGAAGAAGTTGTAACCATAATGCACCACTTCTACACCATTCCACCATAATCCTAGGGTAATTTAGTATTAGTTTCTTGTCCTAAAAAATGATTCTTGTACTTTTATTTTTTGATTGCATTTCTTTAATTGTGAAGGAAATTTCTTATAGCTTGAGTTGCTTTATGTATGAACCTTGAATGACTTACGATTCGTTTTTAATGTTATTTAGGATATTTGATTTAATTAAATTGGGTTATTTATTTTGTTTCATGTGAATTGGTTTAGTTTATTCTTACTATATCCTGATAAAATATAAATTATCCTTAATAACTTAAATTGTCACCCTGACGGGGGGTTAGGAACAATACTAGTTCGTCTTCGTTCGGCGTGTGATAATGACATTGAGGGGCTTGCCTAACAGGATAATCACATAGGTTAAGTAATCTGTAGCGCCAAGCTTTTACGTAGAATAATCTAACTGAGGTCTCTAATAATAGTTAGGCTGCCTTCTAAGATACCCTAGTGAGAATTAAAAGGAGGTTAAGATTCCGATTAACAAAGAATTACAAAAATTCACCCTTAGCACTAAATCCAATCATTGTCATATTCTTTGTAATTTATTTGTTTGTTTTATTAGTTAACTAATCTAGGTTGATTTTTCCATCTTAGTTTAAATGAAAACCAAATAAAAATCTATTATTTCTAATTTTTTTCTTTAATTAATTACAAGTGAATCATCTACACTTTTTTAAGAACACAAGTTTGAAATTAACATAGCCCTTGTGAATAATGATATTATTGTTCTTGCGAAACACCAGTACACTTGCAGGGAGTAATCTCTCGAGGTGTTGATTTGTTAGATTATTTTTATCACACCTTAGGAGACAATACCTAGTTGTCCATTATTTTTGACATGTTTAAAACATGTGGAACCATCATACTAATTTTATAATAATAGGTAATGAAGCATAAAAAATACATCTATACAAGAACTACTAGAAAATAGAATAAAAAAAGAATATGACTATACAAGATTTCTTCTTCCTTTATAAAAAACTAAAATTCTAATTTCGAAGGAATTTTGTTTTATTTTAACTTCAAGTATTGTTTCGATAAAATAGAATTAATATCAATAATAAATGAAACTTAGAAATATATCTTATTAGGATATCCTATAGGTCTAAGCAAATAAATTGTAAAATATAAGACCCTGTTTGGTTCATGAAAATAATAGGTGTTTTCTGTTTTTATTTTCTATATTTTTGAAAATACTAATAAAAACGTGTTTGGCTACAGAAAACGAAAACCGTTTTCTGGAAAATTTAATGAAAACAGTGCTATATTGGAGAACGTGAAATCGACGTTTTCCATATTTTTTGAAAGGAAAATTCTTCCATCCAATATTGGATGATCCTACACCAATGATATTAATACACATATTCCATGTTTTAAACTTGCAAAAGTAACTAACACATTAATCTAGTAACATGTGTTTTATTAAAATAATTAATGGTTGTGATATACATATTGGACCATCCAATATTGGATGGAAGTATTACCCTTTTTGAAAATTTTGAAAAGAAAACGAAAATCATTTTCTAAAAATATATTCTGAAAACAAAAATAGAAAATGTTTTCACAAACCAAACAGAGCCTAATATTTTTATGGACGGTTTTTTTTTTGTTGGGTTGAATATAATTTTGAAATAAAAAGAATTGTATAAACAATCGTCTAAGTAGAAAAACGTTAATTAATCGAATAATTAAATGGTCTAGGTGGTTTATTAATTAATCGGTTTTTTTCGAGACGGACCGTCCAATAATTTTCGACCTATTTTTTAATCGTTTTGTAACTTAAAACGTATATGCATCGATTAATCGGCCAGTGGAACTACTGATAGCAAATGCATAAGGTTTTTAGCTATGGGAGAATGATGTCTACGACACATGACTCGCTTGATGAGGTCCCCTATTCGATGGTTAGCGGCTCATTTATTGTTGATTTACATATGCAAGGGCGGGTCTATTAAGGAGTAGGTGGCTGTAATCATGGTTTAGGAAGAAAAACAGTCACTTAACTTCTTTGATTTAAATTGTAATCATAAACTATCTATAATTTTAGTATGCGAATAGTACTTTAGATCTCTTCAGGATTCAATCTTAGTTTGTATGGTGAATAAACAACTTCACGTAGCACAAAAGATAACTTAAGCTTGTCTGCTAAAAGTTAAGCATCTCAACAATTGGGATTAACCTTTTCCTTTTTTTTTAAATCGAAAATATAAATTAAAAGATAAGAATCACAATGAATTGGGAGCCTGAAAAGACCACCAAGCTAATTGGTACTATAACCTTTTATTTCCTTTATGTATATCTTTGAGTTTCAAAACATTATTATTTATAGGGTAAAGCCCTCGTCTGGCCCTTTATCTATACCCAAAGTGCACGGGCCGCCCCCGATCTTCATTTTTACCCTTTTACGCCCCATATCTTCACCTTTTGTGACACCGTTAGCCCTTTTTTCGTTTTTCTGTCAGTTGACCGTTAGTCAACGCCACATGGCGCCACGTCACTGCCACCTCAGCGCCAACTCAGCGCCTCTGTCTTCGTCAGCATCCTCCCCTAACTTAAAAAAAAAAAAAAAACCTTTGAAGGTTTGAAGGTTTGAAGCCTTCAAACCTTCATCAATGGAGAAAAAATCAAAAATTTCAAATTAATTTTTTTCTTAATAAAAAGTTTACAAAATAGGGTTGGGTGTTATTTATGCCTTTACCCTTTTTCCATTGTTATTTTCCCATGAAGTCATATAATACAGTTTTGTAAACAATTAACATGGATTTATTATCTTCAATATAGCAGCTATAAGACCACCATAAATCTCCTATATTTAATTACTTCAAACTTGGCCATTGTGGACTCACACTTGACCAAAATGGTGAAATATACCCACAATCAAATGGAACGAAGGGAACATATCTCTGAAACTGGTATTCAACTTTTGATGTTTGACATCTACATCAGTGGAGGGAAGTTTTCTTGCTATTTTCCATCTATAAAAGCCATTAGTTTCTTCATCATCATGATTCGACATTGAATAATTAGAACTTGAAACATCTGGAAAATCTCGAATTACATTTAATCCCTTGTCCAAGACCGAAATCTGGAGGTTTTGACGGTTCAAGTCCAAGTAACCCACTATTGTCCAGAATTGGATTGAAGGAGTAATGACTGAATGTTCAGGTATAGGTTTTTGTAACACATCTGAAACACTTCGAACATCACTGCTTTCATTTAAATCAATATTTGACGGATTCAATATAACATCACTGCTGTTATATTCTGCTTTGATTGTGGGTATATTTCACCATTTCACCTTTGAAGCTTTCACAATGGAGTAGTTTCTTTATATTATGTTTTGGTCCACGATGTCTGCCGTTTCGAGAAAGCTTCGATCCAACGCCGCCAATCCACAAAACAACACCGCCTCTTCGCGCCGACCTTCGATCAACATCACCAACGCCCCTCCAATCCAACTTCGAGCAACAACAGACGCGACCCATTTCCAGACACAACAATGATCTGCAACCCAACATCTCCACACCCATTTCCCATTTCTTCGATAGCCTATATGATTCTCTGGCACAAATCGATAATTAACCTCACCATTGGAGTGATAGAACAGAAGGTTTAGGCCTTGTGGGGTTGACCTTCACCATTTTCCTTTTTCTTTCTTGGTCGAAATAAGCACCCGCGATGATGATTTGAAGGGGGAAAAGGGACCTTAGCTGAAGTGATCAATGACGAGTGTTTATGGATTGGTGTCTTTATTGGTGTCTTTATTTAGTTTTTTTTTTGGTCGGCCATTTATTTAGTTACTTCATCTAAATTATTGTTTCCAAATCTAATTTTGGAAATGGTGTGTAATGGTTATGGTTACTTTCAGTGGAATGTTATTTACTTGATGGTTTATCCATTTCATTGTATTATTAATCGAGCTCAACTTTTTATTAAGAAAAAAATTAATTTGAAATTTTTGATTTTTTCTCCATTGATGAAGGTTTGAAGGCTTCAAACCTTCAAACCTTCAAAGGTTTTTTTTTTTTTTTTTAAAGTTAGGGGAGGATGCTGACGAAGACAGAGGCGCTGAGTTGGCGCTGAGGTGGCAGTGACGTGGCGCCATGTGGCGTTGACTAACGGTCAACTGACAGAAAAACGAAAAAAGGGCTAACGGTGTCACAAAAGGTGAAGATATGGGGCGTAAAAGGGTAAAAATGAAGATCGGGGGCGGCCCGTGCACTTTGGGTATAGATAAAGGGCCAGACGAGGGCTTTACCCTTATTTATATGAAAAAGTTTCTTCCATAAACCTTTTTGTCATCCAATGAGTCTATCCCATAAACCTTTTTGTTATCCAATGGTACGAATTCAAAAAACAATAAAAAAGGAACTATATACTCCTCCATATACACCTTTGGAAGAAAGGATTATACAAATTAGCTCAAATCCCATAAATTTTAAGTTTTAAATTCTAGTTAAAAAATACTTCTAACTAAAGTTTAGTTTTAATTTTTGCTTGGTTTTTTTCCAATTTTACCCTTTTCATTTATTTTTTTCTTCAGAAAATTATTTTCTTATTTTTTTGTTCTTCATTTTGGTACGATGGATCCGTACCCATTGGTACAGACCTATGTTCGTTTTTCAGTTTTTTAATTTATGTGATGTGTTTTTATTTTAATTGCATTATAAGTCCTCATATCTTTTAGGTGTTGTCCATGTCAAGTTATAAGAGTGTCCAATTTTTGTCCATCTAATTTTCGGAAAATAAATTATTCGGAAACCTTTAGCTGGGGTACAGACCTTAAGGGTTGTACCCAAGTCGTTTTTTGTTTATGTACATGTCCAAAGTATAGAATATGTCTAAAGTTGTACTCAAAGGGCTGTACCATAGGGATTATACCCATATCCAATCAACTCGGAAGCACATATGAACTAAAAAAAGAAAACAATCTCTCCAAATTAGAGGCTAGACCCAGGGGAATGTACCTATTGAGCTGGACCAGGCCTGGACCTGGGTTTTAATAGCACATAAAACAATTATTAAAAAATAATTAAAAAACCCCAAAGGGGATGGAATATAATGGACTAGCCCAAGAAAAAAAAAGAATCTGTCTGTTGCAACAATGAGATGGCTGGACCAGCGTGGTTGAGCCCTGCTAACCTACAGTCACGCTTTTTTAATAAAAAAAAGCCAGATCTGGGGTTAATAATGGAGGTGGGAAGACGAAGGTGGAAAGGGTTCTTGTGGCAGATTTGGGCTCCATGAATGAACCTTGAGGGACGGTGATGGTGGTGGGGCGGCGAGCGTTCACGCGTAGAGGCGGCGTAGGTGGAGGTGGTGTTGTGTTGGTGTGCAGGAGAACGGGGAAGGTCGGAAGGTCAGATCTGGTGTCCTGGTTCGCGCTGCTGGTGGAGAAGGCCGTTCGCGCTGCTGGTGGAGAAGGTCATTCGCGCTGCTGGTGGAGAAAGTCCAGCGAACGTTGGTCTGTGGCAGAGCTTCTTCACGACCGGCTGAGGTCTGTGGCGGAGCTTCTTCACGAACGGCGCGATGGTCTGTGGCAGAGCTTCTTCACGAACGGCGGAGGGCCAGATCTGGGGTCGCTGGTTCACGAACGGAGTTGGAAGGTCGAGAATGTAGGTTGGTGGAGATCTGTAGAGGCGTGAACTGCTTCGTTGAAGGTCAGAAGGGGCACCGTCTTTGTTAAATAACGGAGGTTGCTAAGAAGTAACGGTGCGATGGTGGTGGCTTGGGCGGTTGCTGAGAGAGAGGGAGTAGAGAGAGAGAGAGAGAGAATGTGTCGGTGATGATATGCTTTATTAGACTTTTG
The DNA here is from genome assembly GCA_029959085.1 of Nemophila menziesii. Lineage (NCBI taxonomy): Eukaryota > Viridiplantae > Streptophyta > Magnoliopsida > Boraginales > Hydrophyllaceae > Nemophila > Nemophila menziesii. The sequence continues at coordinate 3,846,624 of JARWIR010000044.1, forward strand.
TTTTGGTTTTTTGTTTATTCACTGTACTAACTAGGAGAAAGAGGGGTGTTTAGAGTTTTTTGCCCATTTCTAGTTAAGGTTTTATGGGATTTTGGGATAACACCTTACTTTCTTAAGACAAAGGTTGTGGGGCTGTTAAAAATAATTCTCCCTTTGAAAGACATTAGTATATGCATTAAAGCATTAAGTATAAAGCAAATTCAATTTTTAGTCTATTGTTTAAAATATTTTACGTCTTTTCTTTCAAAATATTTATGCATTTCATTTGACATATATTATAAATAATAATTATTATATTCTGTATTATAAATTTACATTTTATAAAGTATTTTTATAATATAATTTTTATTGAATATTATTATAAAAATGATAGTGGAAAAAATAAGAAAAAAATATAAACATATTATAATTAGATATATATATCTTAATATCGGATTTTTAATAGGTAGATAAACTTTATTAACCAAATAGAATATCATTTTTAATTATATATATTCAAAAATATTATTTTTAAGCTATTTCACTAATTTAATAATATATTTCATAAATTTTAAAAGTAACTTAGATATTTTTAATTAAAATTCTTAATTTATGATGTGGTCAAATAAATATATAGTTTATGTCAAATATTCAAATTATTTTTAAAAGTTTATAAAATATTTCACGAAATTTATGAAATAGCCTAAATATAATATTTTTAAATATATTTAGTCTAAAAATAATATTTTTGAAAAATATAATTTAAAAATATAATTTAAAAATATTATAAAAACATAAATAATGGCCTAAAAATAGAATTTGTTTTAAAATAAAATAAATAGAACTTAATTATGCAAAAACAGTTTTAATTGTTATGAATAAATTGTTTATTATGTGGATGTCCAAAGGCCAAAGGTCTTCTACTTATTTCTTGTAAATAGGGCATGTGAAGAGTCACTTATTTCCTATAAATATAGGACTTGTTTCATTGTAATAGTACTAGAGTTGATATTGGAAATACAAGAATATTCTCTCTTTGTATCGTTTCTTTCTTTAATTTATAACACGTTATCAGCACGAGTCTCTACCGATCGAATCAAGGAAGAATATTTCCAGGTATGATTTATATTGTTCTATTTTTATATATAATATATATATTTCTTTTCACATAGAAAATAAGAGAGTGTATTATAAGGACTTTACATTGCAATCGATAAATATTAGATGGACTTCCATTGCATCCTATACAATACTCTAATACTATTCAAGTAGATAAATCGGTTATCACTTTTAGAAAAAAATTGAGGCATGAAGCCTATGTAAATATTATTTTGAATGGCTTAAAAATGAAATAAGATGTTTTCCTAGGCTTGAAGCATACAATGCGCAAAGCATGGAAAAATAACCGTATAAGCATGGAAAAATAATCGTATAGGCCTGAAGCCTAAATTTTATATTATAGGCCCGGAACCTAGGAAATAAAATATATGCCCGATGCATAAAATCGAAAACTTAAAGGCCGGAAATTATATCATATGGAGTAACATATGTGTGCTTTTCAATGGAATGTTGAATTTTAATAGTGGCTAGTCATATGCCTTATCTAAAATGTAACAACAATGATTATTATTGTTTTTTTTTATATACGGCTCTACTATGAAAACAAAAAAAATTGTAAGACTATGATGTTTTCCAAAATAAAAGTTTTGATTTGGATAAATCAACTCATAGGCTCGAAGTCTAAAAAAATAAATCTATATGCTTGAAGCATAAAAGCAAATTATCTAAAGGCTTGAAGCCTAGATCAAATTTTAAAGGCTAGAAGCCTATATCAATTTTTGTTAAAAAAAAATAAAAATTACACAAAATAATTAAGGAATAAAGTGTAATTGCTAATATAAATTTAAATGACTATTTTTCATGAAATTCCTTAATATTGAAAAATCATGAAAGAATTAATCGAGAAATAAACTAGACATCCATGAAGGGTGCAATGAAATTGTATGTCCGAACGAAATTATCTCTTTCAAGAAAAGGTTACAATAAACTTTATATGCTAGAAGCATAAAACAAATTTTATAAGCTCGAAGCCTAAAAACAAAATCTCATATCCCATAAGTATAAAATTAATCCTATTGGCCTGAAGCCTTAATTGTTATAGGCCCGATGACTAAAGACAAAAAAAAATGCCTGAAGCATAATATTACTATTTAGGTCCAAATCTTAAATGAAAATATTTATGCCGGAAGCATAAATTGAGTATTTTACATGAAAGTTATAACAAATCTCAATAGACCAGAATTCTATTTAATGGATCGAGAATTAAAAAAAAAAAGTAGGTCTGAAGCAAATAATAACTCATATAGACTTATATGGGTTTCATGAATATTTAAGAATGGTTTTTTTCCAAATAAAAGGAATATAGACTATCTTTTAAAAGACTTGATGATGAAATTATTCTAAGTTTTATGAAACCGGATTTCGTTGATTACACATTAATAAAGATACTTTTATGAACTAGAGATTTGTTCATATATAATTCCTGAAGCAATATTATGAACCGGAAGTTCGTTAACAAAATGATTTTATTCATGAAAATGACATAAAATTAGGGGGAGATATGTTGAATTTTTATGAAGTGCAAAGTTTGCATGATAAGGGGTTCGAACCTACACCCTCCCTTGTAAATGTTTATAGTCTTACCATTTGGACAATCTAGTAATTTGTTCGTCAATTGGACAAAAACAAATGTTAGTACAGTTTTAGGTACTATTAAATTAAGTGAGGATTTCAAATGGGAAAATGTAATATTACTGGGTGGAACAAATATACGTCTCATTGTATCAAATCACGCATATACTCCTGAAGTAGCTATAACGTGAATAAAGGTTTTACAAAATACTATAAGATTGTTTGTCTCATAAGCAAGCAAAGTAATGAATTATTGATATAATCATAATTCGTGTTCCATTACATAATACTATTCCCTGGAGTGGTTAAAATTACATTCCCTAAACAAATGCAATAACTTTCAAATGCGTATCAAAATAAACATTGTGGTGACAAAATTTGATAGAATAAAATCACATTCTCTGGCTCAAAACTATTCCATGTAGTGGATGGAATTGCATTCCTTGTAACGATTGTTAAATTATTCAATCTCTTTGAAAATGGATATATAAACAAACTGGTAGGGTTAAATATGATTAATATTGTATTCTCTGGCTAAAAATTATTCATTATAGTGAATAAAACTGTATTTCCTGAAGAAAGTGCTAGGTCTTCTAATGTGTATTGGAATCAGAGTGGTGGTGATCATAACTCCACCCGAGTAGAAAATCATGATAGTGTTTCAGAGTTTGCTTTGTTGGTATGTTTTTGTAAAGTATATATGATTTTTATGTAGACATATATGATTGTTTTTACTAATAAGGCGATGAACAATATTTACCGTGAAAAAAAAATTAGAAGCAAAGCAAAGAGAAAAAAAGAGGAGGCTAATTGAATCATGAGAATACAAAGGAAAAATGGAATATCTTTGCTATACTTCCAAACTTCAAGGTTACATAATTATTCTATTGAAATAGATATTATTGTAGTTAAAAGTATTTTGAAAAAAAAGATATGTTAAGACCTCATACAGATTTCATGTCATGAAAGTATTCCTGAAGTAGTAATATCGTAAGTAGAGTTTTATCCCAATATTAGGGTTTAACATTCTATATTCTTGTAAACTATAACGTTTCATTCCTCGAAGTGAATGGAGATACACTCTCTAAAGTGAATGTAACTATTTTAATTATCTAAATAAATAGATGTGTAGATGAGAAAACAAGTGAATTAATGTTGTATTCCCTAATTGGAAATTATTCCCCTGGAGATATAGAATCAAATTCTCTTAAGCAAATTCATTATTTCCAGCTTCTACAAAAACTGACCTAGAATGACTTAAATACTGTTTTTCGTAGCTAAAAACCATTCCTTGAAGTGAATAGAAGTGCGTTTCTGGAAGAAAATGCGATGTCTTTCAATGTGTCTGAAATTGACATCTTGGTGACCCAAACTCCAGACGAGGTTAAGGTAAGAAAAATAATCATTACCACCAGAAGTGGAATAATAAGGAATATCTTGAAAGTAAAAGGTCACGGTAAATAAGCCATCACGAAATGATAAGCATGAATATTATCGATAAAGTGGAATTATATAGTGTTCGTGTACTCGTGGAATACTATCACATGTAGTTGATCTAATTAAAAGTTTTTGGATGCCCAAAAGTTATGTTACCTTGTGGTACAAAATTGGTAAATTATGTTAAAAGTAAATCCCGAAGAAATTTACTAAATTTAAAGGATAATATCCAAAATTAGTATTTGTATAAGCCACAAGTGTCCGTAACAATGTATATCTTTTGCATTATTTACTAAAAGTCTCACCAGAAGTGTGTATGAAAATAAAATATGTTATTTCTTTGGGGTTATATAATATACAGATTCGAGCAGTTGAAACACTCATTGTGCAAAAGAAAAGATGTCATAATCCAAAGAGCTTTGTATTTTTAAATGACTGATTTGGTCAACTACTGATAGTAATGATATGTCGACTAATAGATTATTCACTTGGTCTCTACTTAAAAGAACCAGAAGATTCATTTTACCAAGTGACTACCCCCTTATTAGGGGGAGAGACAAGTCAACCTGAAGTTGTGTGACGTATAGACTAGGCAACCTGAAGTTGCATGACGTATAGACCAGGCAACCTGAAGTTGCTAACACATGGTGGAATACAATTTATTATATCATTTATATCCACAAACTAAAGAATAGGAACTTGATGTTAAAAGGAATATCTATGTGCAAAGTATAGCAAATAATATACCTAATACATTCGCAAGTAGAATATTTCAGAATCCCAAAATATGTTGTAAATGCTCCAACATAGGTTATTGTCCGATATTAGACACATAACAAAAATACCAGCGAATGTATCAAACCATCACATGAAGCGTGGTAAGCCTGTCGGTTTAAAGTATACCATGCCCCAAAGAAGAAAATCTCATGAGTAAATGATTAAATGGTAAAAAATGTGGGATGTGCACTCCACGTGATACGACAGGAATTATTAAGCCAACTAATGTTGGCACATGCATTTCTCTTAAAGAAAGTAATGGTCATGAAAGGACCTAGGTACCTAAATACGAGAAAATTTATGTAGATTATTAGTCTACTGAAAATATATAAAACGGTTAGAATAGTTTATGGGATTAATATATTTTCATTTAATATAGCTCTTGAAGTAAATACTAAGGATCCTAAACCAAAAGGTGGTGAAATATGTCGACTACAATAGAAAGTGTAATAGTGAATTTTGAAATCTAAAACCTACTTGTATCACGAAGGTTCCTGCAGAAACCTAGAATTAACTATGGGGAGACGTGCTCATTCTTATGTTATCGATACAGTGTAGTGATTATTAGATGGATATTAAATTTTTTAATAAACAAAATAGGTGCTAGAAGCATAACATGTGCCCAAACAAGAAAGGTGTTTGAAAGCACAACAAGTGCCTGAGGCAAGGTAGGTACTTGAAGTACTTAGAGCGTTTAAATATGAAATTATCGAAGATTGAGAAGTTCCTGAGATATAAAATTTCCTAGAGTATAAAAGTTTTTGAAGAACGTAGTTTATTTAAAGCACAAGAGAAAAGTGTATGAATTATAAAAGGATACTCGGTAATTATTGTCATAATGAGAATGATGTGATATTTGCGTATTGTACTCTTTTTCCTTCACTAAGGTTTTTTCCCACTGGGTTTTTCCTAGTAAGGTTTTAACGAGGCATGCAAATATTCTTTGTCATAGGAAGTATAAACTCTTTTATTGATCAAGAAAATGATATTACTATCACTAAATACCCTCAAGTAAAAATCCAAAAGATTTACTAATTAAAGATTCATTAACGACGACATCAAGGTACAAATATATTTAAAAATATGTAATGTCGTAATGAGGGGGAGAATATTGAATTCTGCATTCTTTTTCCTTCACCACGGTTTTTCCCATTGGGTTTTCCTGGTAAGGTTTTAACAAGACAGACTGAATACGTGTCATAGCCCTTACGGATTAATGTACTCTTTTTCCTTCATCAAGTTTTTCCCAATGGGTTTTCTTGATAAGGTTTTAATGAGGCATATCTTTCACTGAATATCCAAGGGGGAGAGGTATGCAATATTTATTTAAGTGGATTATTCAACAAACTTAAAAGAATTGTGGTATATCTTCAACATAAATATATTGATGGTATTGTATGAGGATATTATTGCTTGTATTACACATAATTAGAATGGCTACATCAAGGAGACAAAACAAAACATATTTCACCAAAGTCTTTTACACAAACGACCTACATAAGAATGTGGATATTGACACTCGACAGATACAATCACGCAATAATTTTGTAGATTTTCCTGATGAAATCATTGTCAAACACAATATTCAAGAAGTAGGTCCACAATATTGATATACGGCAACTCAGAGACCTCTTGCCAACATCAGGGGGAGCATAAACAAGACTGTACTCTTTTTCCTTCGTCCAAGTTTTGTCCTAATGGGTTTTCTTGGCAAGGTTTTAACGAGGCAGCGTTTTCAATATAATTGTTTCCATCTATATGTACTCTTTTCCATTCGACCAAGTTTTTATCCCACATGGTTTTCTTGGCAAGGTTTTAACGAGGCATATTTTCTAATGGATGGACATCCAAGGGGGAGTGTTATGAATAAATTGTTTATTATGTGGATGTCCAAAAGCCAAAGGTCTTCTACTTATTTCTTGTAAATAGGGCATGTGAAGAGTCACTTATTTCCTATAAATATAGGACTTGTTTCATTGTAATAGTACTAGAGTTGATATTGGAAATACAAGAATATTCTCTCTTTGTATCGTTTTTTTCTTTAATTTATAACATTAATGAACTTATTTGATAAAATATAGCCTGTTTTTTTGGAGACCAATCCTCACTCATTATTATCAGTAGTGTAGTGTAAGGTGTACATAAGAATTTCCCCTATATGCGAGACATGATATCAAATAAAAATGTAGATTATCTATAAAAGACTACTCCTATATTAATGGGTTAACACAATATAATAGAAAAAGAAAAAAACATTAAACAATCTGTTACTCCAAAGTAAAAGTGTCTTAACATAGTAGCTCTTGGCCTACATCTAACACTTTAAATTCTGCCAATTGGTAGCTGCAGTTTAACTAATCTTGAACTACCCAAAACTGCTTTATGGAATGGATGTCAAGGGCGAAATGAGATCCACAAGATCCATTGCCATTACAGCCAAGCATGATTCTTAATGGCCAGGCTTAACCTTTTTGAGTGCCAATAATGGAGATTCCCATAAATATATTACTACATGTGTTGAAAAATTTATTTGCACAAAATAAACAAATTTCAATTGGCATTCATGTGCTTAGCTGGTAGGAGTACAAGATTTCAATGTCGATAATTCCTATTATTTTCTTTATTTTTTTTATAATCGATATTTTTTATTGGGCTAAACCTATTATTTGATCTATTACCCATTTTTTTTCTTTTCTTTTGGACAAGAGATATTACTAGACTAAAAAAGAAAGGGAGTTATCCAATTCCCAACTTATTGAAATTCCCTGATAGTATCCGGATTGAGTCATCTTTTCATATGGCTCTGTGTTTAGCAACTTTTGCAAGATGGTCTGCTTGACTGTTCATCCTTCACGAAATATGGTTGAAGGAGATCAGTCCCGCTTGTGCAGCTTTAGTCCGAATCATCCGGATGATCGGAAGAATATTCTATCTTGCCACTGACACCTGCCTGATACCTTGTATTACTTCAAGGTTATCTGAATATAAAGTCTTCGTTACTCCTTGAAAATATTTGCACTGATCAACCGCTTCAAGGACAGCCAAAGCTTCCCCTTCAAGACAGGAGTCACTAAGGACTGTTGACGACTTTGAGCTTGAGGATCCTGTTCTGCTGTTGTTAATAAAAATTCTGATTCCTGTTGGTACATATTTTGTAGAAAAGGATGCATCACACATGATGCTGATATCTTCTGTACTTTGAATTTCCTGAGCTTGAGGGTTTCTCTGTGCATTCCTGTTTTCTTGATTGGCTTCTTTCGTTGCCCAATTGTCACCATGCAGCTCGGACATCACTTTTTGTGTGATTTGAATAATCTGATCAATATTAATTGGAATATTTTCGTGAATTACTTTCATCTTCGCCTTCCATATGTTCCAGATAAGAATTTGTACATAGTTGATGACTATGTTCCTTTCCCACCCTCCGGATGAGAAAGTTTCAATGATCTGTTGAAACCAGCCCCCAATATTGATAATCTTTGTTTGTGGAATAGATATTTGAAGAGCTGACGCCGCCCAAATCGCTTTATTTATAGTACATTGTAGAAGAATATATTCAACTGTTTCATCCTCTGATTGACACCATGGGCAAATCGGTGAATCCGAACATTTACGATAACAAAGATTAAGAGCCGTCGGGATCGCATTAATACAGGCTTTCCAGTTAAATATGCGTATCTTTTTTGGTATATTAGCGTCCCAAATTATCTTCCAAAGGGAGGGGCGAACGCTGTTTGTGAAATTTGTTGTTTGTGGTTGTTCGAAGGTATCTATATCAGTAAGTCTTTTGTATCCCGTCTTGGTTGTGTATGCTCCATTCTTCGATACTGGCCAAATAAAACGGTCTTCTTGATCTGTGTTAATAATTCTGATCCTTGTTATCTCTGGTATAATTGGTTGTGGAAAGAAATCATCAAGGATTTCCATATACCACTCGTTTGTGTCTGGTTTCCATAATTCGTGAACTTTCTGAAGATTACACGATTCTGGCTTTTCAATTTTCCAATTGGTATCTAACCACTTATCATCCCAAATGTTCGTTGTTTTTCCGTTTCCAATTTGATACAACCCATATTTTTTAAGAAATCCCTGCCTTCGATTATACTCGCCCAGCTCCAAGTTCTGTTATGTCTTAACTTAATATTCATAAAATCAGATTTAGGATAGTAAATACCTTTGAGGAGCCGTGCTGCCAGTGTATTAGGATTATGAAGGATTCTCCAAGCCTGGGCTCCTAGAAGTGTCGTGTTCATTCTTTTAAGATCTTTAAATCCCAGTCCGCCAAGAAGCTTTCCAACTGTTAATTTTTTCCAAGCTAACCAGTGTATTCTATCTTTTTCTCCTGAGCTCCACCAAAAATTGGCAATAGCTGCAATAAGTTTTTTACAAAATGAAATCGGATAGGAGAAAGCGACATGGTATACACTGGAATAGCTTGTGACACTGCTTTGATAAGAACTTCCTTTCCACCTTCAGAGAGCAGCTTAGCTTTCCATCCTTCTGTTTTTTAAAACAATTTTTTCGCTATCTATTCAAGCGCTTCGATTTTTGAACGTTTATGGCATAACGGTATACCTAGGTAGTTGCCTAGGTCCTCCGTTTCTACCATTTGTAACTCTTCCAAAATTTGGTCTCTTATATCTTGGGTTGTATCATTACTAAAATAAATAGCTGATTTCTGAAGATTAATTTGTTGTCCTGACCCTGCGCAGTATTCTAAAAGACATCTTTTGAAAGCAGTTATGTTAGTGGCATTGATAGTAAGAAAGAAAAGAGAATCATCTGGGAATAGGAGATGAGAGATTTCCGGACAGTTTCTTGTGATTTGTATACATTGTATCATTCCTTCTTGTGATGATGCTTCTATTAGGCTTATCAGAGATTCCGTCATTAGAGAGAAAAGGAACGGGGAGAGAGGGTCTCCTTGTCTTAACCCTCTTCCTGAAGTAAATTTTTGCATTCTCTGACCATTGAAATTAATCTGGAAAGTCACCTACGTAATACATATTATAATCCATTGGACCCATTTGTTGTCAAAACCTATCTTGATTAGGAGTTCCAGTATAAATTCCCATCGGACTTGATCATATGCTTTGGTCATGTCGATCTTGATACTAGCCATTGGTTTCAATTGTTTTCTTTTTTGAGTCATATAAAATGATAATTCTTGAGCGATTAAAATATTATCTTGTATAGCTCTTCCTTTAATGAAAGCCGCCTGTGTTGGGGAGACGATTATATTCATATATTGTTGGAGGCGATTTGATAGCATTTTCGCTATTAATTTATATCCGAAATTGATGCAAGAGATAGGTCTGTAATCTCCTAAAAATTCTTGTATATCGCCCTTCGGTATGAGAGTAATTAAAGTATCGTTCATATCCTTCAGTGGTATGTTATTGCTAAAGAAATATTCCACCACACTAAACACATCTTGCCTGATGATATCCCAGAATTCGGTATAGAATTTACCGTTGAGACCATCCGGTCCTGGTGCCTTTGTTGGTGAGAGATTTTTAAGGGCTTGTTCTAGTTCTTCCATAGTCGGTGGTGCTGTAAGCTTCTGGTTCATTTCGTTTGTTACTTTTGGTTTAATGTATCTTAAAGCTGAGCTTATATCTCGTGGTCTTGTATCCTTATCTGCAAACAGTTGATTATAAAAAGATTGAAAATTAGTTTTCACCTCATCAATGTCTTCAGTCCATTGTCCTGTATCACTTTTAATACGCGTTATTCTGTTGTGAGACCTTCTTTGCATTGTGGCCATGTGGAAAAAATTTGTATTTTTGTCCCCACACGTTAGCCATTGCTGTCTTGCTCTATCTGCCCAGTACTTTTCTTCGCACTGGAATTCAAACTCGATTTCTTTACGAAGTTGTTTTTCTTCATTTTGGTTGTCTATTATACTTGGTAAGTTTGTAAGGTCGGTGAGGCGTTTCTTGATATATTTAATTTGAGTTTGATGGTTTTTGAAAGTGTTTTTGCTCCATATTTCAAGGGCTTTTATTGTATTTCTTGTTTTTTGTAGGTAATTATTGAGATGGTGGGAATTATTTGAACAATCCCAGCTATTCTGGACCACCGTCCTGCAATCATTATTGTCTATCCAATGGGATTCAAATTTAAAAAACTTTTTACCATTTGGCGCTTTTGAGTTGTGTTTGAGGATCAGCGGTGAGTGATCTGACCCGATCACGGGAGGGATCTGTACTTGTGCTCTTGGGAAACGTTTGATCCACTCAAAAGATCCAAGAACGCGATCGATTTTTGTTTTGACAAGTTTCTCACCACTTTGTCTATTTGTCCATGTATGTACACCCCGTGGAGTTGATTTCATCTAAACCATTATTATTGATAAAGTTCTTAAAGTCTATGATCTGTTGTGTGTTGGGTGGTGTCAAACTACTTTTTTCTTCTAAGTTGAGAATGTTATTAAAGTCACCCATGATAAACCATGGTTGGTTGTTATTATCATTCCAGCTTGTTATTTGATTCCATGTATCCAATCTATCATTGTAATTGTTAGGAGCATGTATAAATACAATAAAATACGGGAAAGGATGGTCTTTGATATATAAAATAGCATAGTATCTACTAAAAAATAAATGTCAAGTTTAACCTTGTCATCCCACAAGAACAAAAAAACCCCCCGAGTGCGCAGCACTTCCCAAGGGGTAAAAAATATGGAAGTTTTTATAACCAAACTTGCGTATTGTCTCCTTCGCCACTTCCTGCTTCAAAAAGGTTTCACAAAAACATATAATATTGGGCTTAAAACTAAACAAAAGAGATTTATAAGGGTCTCTGTCAAGGGAGCTCGTATTTCTTGGCAGTTCCAGAACATCGTACTCATTTTCCGATGGCGGCTCTAGGAAGGCCGCGCTCCTCTTGGATTTTTTTGGGTTTTGTCTTATTCTTCTTGAACTTGCGAGAGCTCTGCACTTCCTCCCCGCTCTCCACCTCTTCTGACCCATCACCAACGCCTTTCCATCCCTCAGTAGCACCCTCCTCCTCCTCATCTTCTTCAACAAGTTCGAATTGAGAATCTTCTTCACTAGGTTTTTTGTTTTCTTCAAGAGTGTTATCCAAATCTGATATAGTAACAAAACCTTTATCTGCAGAGGTGTTATCCTCACTGTCTTCCCTACTGACCAACATCACTTGTTTTTTTACCATTCTTATCAATACGCATTCTCTTTGGGTTGTTCTCTCCATCCTTCTTATTGCTTCTTGTCCTTCCTGCTATGCCTTCTCTCTTGTCCATACCATCTTTAACTTTCTTACCAGCCACCTGTTCCATGAATTCACGACGTCTTTTCTTGACTAAGTTCTTTTGCATTTTATTGGTTAGAGATCTGTCTTTTGTTTGAGGAAATTTCTTGTAAAAAGAAGTTCTGCGCTTAATAACTGTGGTATCTGTACTTGATCTAACTGGCTCCTTCCCACTTCTTCTATTCTCTCGACTTTGGTTTATTCTTTGTTGAAGAGCTTAACTAACGTTTCTCTCCACCTCATGTTGTGATATGTTAAGATCAATTCCTTGTGCATTTTCACCCAAAGCTTGTTGTTGAACCACATTATAACCTCGAACACCTTCGTTAACAACTTCCTGGAGCAGACCTGACCCTCGTACTCCTCCTTGGTTGGGGTTATTATTACCCTCATCAAACCTCTGATCACCCATTTAGACCCGTAACGTATCCCAACAGTGATCAATAAAATAGAGTTAAATCTAAAATTAAAATATAATAAAAAAGGATAATTTTTTTTGACATGTAAGGCAACATACAAGAAAATAAACTAACAAGTAACTAAACAAGCCAAAAGAGATGGCATGATAATCGAATTAGAGTGAAGAAGTTTGAACTTGGATAAAAGGTCCTTTAATATAACTCGAAGTTCAGCAATTATCCGGGTAAGTTGAGGTCAAAATGGTCTGGTCCTTATGTTGTAACAAAAGTCACGCCTCATAGGGCTATTGAGATTGAGAATCCGATCGAGTACCGTACCTTCATGGTAAACAGTCATCGATTGAAAATTTATCACGGAAGCGAATATATTAATCGCGCGGAGGATCCACACCCCGGAGAGGTTATGTACCTCTTTGAAGCACCTTAGAAGCGTGAGGTAACCGTCGAGCTTAACGACGTTAAACAAAAGCCAATTCATTGTATATTAGCTTAAGTATTTTCGTTATTTCGTAGTGTAACTCAGTAAATCATTGTTGATTAGTGTTTATTTTTAAGAAATGAGAAGGGGTTGTTGTTTTGATGATTTCAGGAGTGAAAATCCATGAGTTTGGGGTGCAAAGTGTGAAGAAAACGAAATTAGTGACGATTCTAGGAGATAACCGGGAACCCGGTTTGGAGCTGACCGGGTACCCGGTGGTGTGAGCTGTTGATTCCGAAAGTTCTGACCATGGCGTGGCTCGAGACGTAATTAGCTTGCGTCTGGGTTTGCGCCAGCGACAAAACCGGGAACCCGGTGGCCAGTTAACCAGGAACCCGATGGAGGTGTTGTAGCCATTCCAAGGTTCTGACCCTTGCGTGGCTCGAGACGCAAGGGGTTGCGTCCATGCCATCTTTTCTCGATCCTCAAACGGAGACCGGGAACCCAGTGGCTACACTGACCGGGAACCCGTTCATGATCTTCAATTCTCTGACCACTGCTTGGCTCGAGACGCAAGAGGCAAGCGTCTAGGGTAAAAAAAATCGAATTTAGTTATTATTTTTGCGCCGACACAGCGCAATAACTGGGAACCCGGTTATCACGGACCGGAAACCCGGTCGGCGACTGTGTTAGGCGGTTTTGGCTTTTAAAACCCTATATCTTTAGCCTCTTTCACAAGTTAGCCTCCACATCCGATTTCAGCTATCAACCAGTCCAAAAATCATCATCAAACCAGGTTTTATTCATCAATTCTTGCTCTCTTTCTCCCTAAAAACACATAATCAACCCAAAATCTTTCCAAAACTTCACCAAATATCTACTTTTTCTTCCAATTCTTTCTTCACCCAAACCTTAAATTGACCACTAAACCTCTCCAATCCTTCAAATAAATCCTCACCCATCTCATAACTCACACAAAATCACCTTAATCTTCTCTCAAAACATCAAAGATTGAAACTTTTCTCTAGTTTTCAACTCTTTGAAGTTTTGAGTTTGGGGTGAAAATCCATGACTAACAGGACAGATTCTTTCAGTTACACAAGAAGAAACAGCCCAAGAACAAGAAATAATCCTGGTGCTACACAAGAGAGAGCTATTGAGATTCCAGTTTCGGGTCCTAAATGAAAGATTGAAGAAGTTAAGACTGCTGTGAAGAGAAAAGAAAACCCAAGTAAGGCTAATCTGGCTAAGCCTACTTTGGTTGATGAAGAAGAAGAAGAGGAAATCGAAGTGGAAATTCCCAAAGAACATGTTCTAGAACCGCGAGCTCCACGAAGGAAAGCTATCGCACACAAACCCAAGAGGGTAGCTATGCGTTGGGTTGATCAGGTTCGTGATCGAATTGATTATTTGAAGTTTGGTATTGAGAGAACATTTCCTTCTGGTATTATGAATAGCGAATTTAAGAATTATGCAACTACTTGTGATAAGTTCGGGTGGACTGAATTGAGACAGAGAAAGCTTACTTATATCCCCACCTTGGTCTGTGATTTTTATGAAGGTGTAGCCTTTTCGAATAAACAATCAATTATCGTCTGCAAAAAGGTACTACCCTTCTCCGTTGAACTTATTCGCAAAGCCCTGAAACTACCCAACTTTACTAATCCTTGACCTTATTTCGAAACGCTTAATGACCCATCTTTTGAGTGGGAATATCTTTGGGACACAGTTTTGGTTCATGGGAAACGCCCTATTCCGAATGGTGAAAGATATGCTGGGCAGGTTTATAGTAGTTTTTTGCTACCTTGTGCTAAGGTATGGTCAATACCACTTTCTTTGGTATTAATCACGCTTCCGAATTAAAGAAGGAGCATGTTATTTTTATTAAGTGCATTGTTGAGAATCAAGAGATGGATGTTGCGCGTGTTATTTACGAAACTATAATGGAGTTTGAGAAAACCCCTACTAGTCAACAAAACTTAAAGTTTCCTTGTACCATCACTACTTTGTGTCCAGACGCAAAAATAACGCAACGGAACGAAGAGGTTGACGCTCCAGAAGAGGGAGACGCAATGACATTGAATTCCATTGAAAATGCCCACAATGAAGCAACCCATCCAATTAAGAACCCTAGAGCTCCTCCACCAAAGAAGAAGGTACATACTGATAATGGGTTGGAAGAAGAGATTTGAGTATTGAAAGAGAATCAAGAAAAGATGATTGCTACTTTAGGAAACATCACCAAAGAGTTAGATCTTCTTCGGAACATGCTACTTGGGGTGAGCACCATCCAACACGCCACCTATGGTTTACTCGCGAAGGATTCTATACCTGGACGCAACACTGATAACCAGCCTCGCGCTGGTTAAGATACGTTTTCTTTCCTTTCTCAGTTAGTGTAAATTAGTTTATTTGCGTTGAGTCGTTTCGAGTCGTGGGAACACGACTCATTTTTGAGTTTCGGGTGGGGTTTGTTGCCTCATCCCAGTTTTATGTGTTATGTGTTTTTATCGCTTTCAATAAAATTAATTAGGAGTTGCGTTTGACTGTAGAAGCTCTTAAATGTCCCCATTAAGCATACTTTTGATGAATCAATGATAGTAAATAGTGGACTTTAGGAATTAGTATAAAACGCACTTTAATTGCATGCAAACATAGATATTGAATAGGAAAAATTAACAAACAATGCAAAAGAAGTAAGCTTGTACTTAAGGAAAATGTTTGGTTTGTAGAACGTGAGATCTAAATTAGTAGAGAACCCACTTAGATATGAACTAGAGATGAACCATGTAACTAGGAAAATGATAGGGGCAGTTCTTTGATAGCCATTTGAAGCCTTTTAGCTTTCTATCCCTTATATTAATATTATCCGCCTTAGCCCAATTTTGAGCCTTAAAGCCTTTTCTTTTGTCGCCACGATATAAGCCCTTATCCCCTTAGTTTATTAGGCATTTCCAAAATGACCCGCTTTTGAATCACGATCCTAAGGCATATCTCGAGCTTTAGTTTGGGGTGGTGGGTCCATCTTTTGGGAAATTACATTGGGAAGGAAAAATATGTGTTTGTATTGAGGCACAAAAATATAATTCAGATGATATTGTTATTTGTAACCCTTTCCCGGAATGAAAAAAAATTCGAAAAGTCAATACAATAGTAGACCAGGAACCCGGTTATGTACTATACAAAAAAAGAAAGATATGAGAAAAAGAAAAGAAAAAGAAAAATAAAGAAAGAATAATATACCAGGCAAAGTCGAAGTTTTTGGAAATCATCTTAGTATAGATTTGGTTAACTTGGGGATGCTAATCTAGTGCATCAAATGGGTTGAGTGAGAACGTTATATGAGTGTAAACTCAAGCTCGTGGACATTTGTTGATAGTAAGTGAGGAGAGAGCCAAAAGCTCACTTCAAATTTACCAAATATACATACCACACCGTCCCTAAGCCTACGCTAAAACCGTAAAGTCCTTGTGATTCCGAGGTACATGATAAGTTAATAGGGATTATACTAAGCGGAGCGTTCAAAGTGAGTAAAGATCGAGGAACAAACTATAGCCATCATATTGAGATAAGTACAAGTGTAACTTCTAGCATTGCGAAGTTAATTTTATGATTGAATTTATTTATGGTTTATTTCGCATGATTAGTGTATGTGTATATTAGTTCCTAGTGTCTGCTATATAAGATTTCTTTTTAGTAATGCTTTGGGTGTATTTATTTGCGTCTATCTCTCTGCAATCACCTTTTCCTTTTGTTTTTAATTTTACTTTGTCGGGACGACAAAGGTTTGAGTTTGGGGTATTTATGTCTCCTCTTTTTGTTCTATAATTATATGCTTAGGAGACGTCAAATTAGGTGATTATCTGGCTATTTCGATAGATTTCTAGTAATAATATGCAATATTTCATTTTCTCTTCTTAGATTTTAGTATTTTTGATTTATTAAGCTTTTGCGCGTAATATGGTGCATTTTAGTGAAAAGTTTGTAGGTTTCTAATACTAGCAAAGAGAGGAATCGATAATAGAAGTCAAAGATCGTGTCAAGAAGTCAAAAGCTACAAAGAACATCCCAAGGAGTTGACAAATTTAAGCTAAAAATCTAGAAGGCTCGTGGAAAGTGCTGATTTCGAGCAACCTAAAGATGGATTCAACCTCTGAGTTATGAAGAAGATTCGTACCTTATCGAGTTACGAATAATTGGCAAGATGAATTAGTCAATTCGGAGTTATATTGAGAGAGTCACAGCCGTTTTCGTGAAGGGTGTACAACAGTTACGAGATTTTGGGCTTGAAGAGTGGACTTGGGCTTTTAATATTTGCTTATTCTTTTATTTAAAAGCCCTAGTATGAATTTATGAGTATAAAAAGGGCTTTTGAACTTCTATTTTCACACGCAATTCATTATTCACAAAGTCAGACAACGAGAGAAGAAGTAGAAGCAAGGAAGAGAAGAAGCCAAGAGCTGGAGACTGTCTATATCTCCACTTCGCAGCCGAATCAACTCCTCAATTAGGTTTCTTATCTTTATTTCTGTAAAAAAATATAAATTCCTTTCAAGTTATTTTCTTAGTTTTTACGATTATGAGCTAATTTCATTTGGTACTTGAGAACGCATAATGGGTTGAACCCCAATCTTTATCATTCTATGTTTTTGGATTTGGGATTATTATAATTGAAATCAAATTGAGTATTTAATATTTTTCTTTAATTTACTCTTATTGACTATTATTGAAGTAATTAATCAATATTAGGACCTAGTACTTAGGCTATTCCAATTAGTGGCAATTGGATCACCTTGACGGTACGGAACTAATTAACGAATGTAGGATAAAAATTATTTGATCTTGACAGGCTTAATTAATCATATGGACAATTGGGTAGTGAGACTTTAATCATTCGAAGGTGGACTATATTCACCCTAACGGGGGTTTGTAGCATCTGAGAAGAGCTCCTTAGTCCACCCTGACGGGGGTAAGGAGATAATTGCATCCCGACCAATATTAGTTACCGAATTCGTCCCTTAAACAATACATGGAATGAATAGATTTAGGTGAAATCCTAGCGTTGCTCGAGTACTACCTCTCATACCTTGCGTCTAGATATTTTATTTACTTGCGTCTAGTTTATTATTTGCATTTAATTAGTCTTTTTAATTAATTGTCTTAGTCTTAGAAACACCAAACAAACATTCTTAAAACAGTTTACTTGCTTTTACGTTCAATTAACTACTATCTGATAAGCATTAGAGTCAACCAATCCGTTCCTGAGAACGAATATGTTTTATCACATATATTACTTGGGACAATTGTACACTTGCAGTTGTGGTTCTCTTTTCCTTATTATATTTATTTTAGAACACACAAAGGACCACCAGGGACCCTGCGCAATGATCAGTGGTTAATCTCAAACCCTAGTGCCTATCTAGTTAGGAATGTCCGTCAGGCTCACTATCGCACACTAGACATTTATGTGGTGTTTCAACAATAAGACACCCCTTCTGGGTGACCATCCAACTACGTAGCCTCACCTGCAGTGGGTGAGGCAATTAATCTCCATCAATCGATGCTTACCTCTCTCTTTGTTGTTTAGCTCAACTAACCTATCTGAAATAATTCAAGTGAACTTATAAGGACCACTCCACGAACTCTTACATTTGCGATTTTATGGTGAGTTTGGTAGCATAGGGTATTTTATTGCTACGGTATCTCCCACCAAAAACAAAACATATTTCCACTTTCGATTAGATTCCATTGGATTCTTCCTCGAGCTCTTCTTAGTATCCTTCAGATAAGCAATGAATGGACCACCTTTAAGGTTGGGAGGAACTTCAGATTTTTTTTTTGCCTATTCTCCTCCACCCTTAAGGTGTCACCACCATTTTCTTGACTTTTTACGTCATGGATTAGTGTGTCCAAGCATAAACAATATTTCGGTGGATTAGGGAACTTCATACCCTTGAACACACTAAACTTTTCTTCCTCGCCTCACACTCATGATTAGTTCTCCATTCTCTACATCAATCAATATACGCCTCGTGGCTAGGAATGACCACCCTAGAATGCTTGGCACATTCCTATCCGCGTCGTAGTCAAGAATAAGAAAATCACAAGGAATAATAAGATTACCTGCCTTAATGAGTACATCTTCTACTCTCCCTTCAGGATGGGTCAATATCCTATCTGCCAATTGTAGCGAAGTAGTTGTAGGGTCAAATGCACAAACCTTAACTTTTCAAACAATAATTTAGGTATGAGATAATGCTTGCACCTAAATCACACAAAGATTTTCTGGTCCACTTTTGACCAATCGAAATTGGAATGTTAAACTACCAAGATCTTTCAACTTCAGGTAACTTACTTTGACATATGGCACTACATTCCTCCAGTAATCCAATCCCCTCTCCCTCGAAAAACTTGCGCTTATTGGATAAATCATCCTTCATGAACTTCAAGTACTTAGGCATACAAAGGATGGTTTCCAAAAAATGGAAAATTAATGTGCAACATCTTCATCATGTCTATGAACTTCTTGTAATTTTCGTCATTGTCCTTATAATATACACGTAAAGGAAATGGAGGAGGAGGATGATTCTCACTAACACTTTCTTTTGTTTCTTCTTTTAAGACAACAGTACTTTTTCAATATTCTCTTTAACGATCATCGGTTCAAATACCTCATCTTCAACCTCTTCAACTATTTCTTCTACCACTTTAGGCTTAAAGGTTGACTCTTTCTCTTTCATGCTTGGAAAAGATGGGGGCAATTGCTTCCCACTTCTTAAAGCAATAGCATTACACTCCTCGTTCTTTTGTGGGTTCTCAGTATTGACCCTATGGCCTCATGTTCAAATGATTAGCAATATGAGATACCTGATTCTCTATCATTTTTAGTGTCGCGGAGTGTTAATTTATTCGCTCATCGTTGGACTTTCACAACTCTTGGTTGGACTACAAATTATCTTGATTCATAGTCATAAATCAGCTTAAGGTTTGGACTATAGAGTTTAAAAAACCTTCTTACGGATATTCGAGAAGTGCCTTTTGAGCAAGACTCTCAGAATAAGCATCTTGAACAGGCCTTTGTCCTTATTGGTATTGATTCTGAGGTCTTTGATAATAATTTTATCTCTAGAGGTGTTGTTGATAATTTCTAGGATTTTCCGCCCTGTTAGGATTTGATCAACTAAACTCAGGATAGTTGCGATTAGGTTGCATGTATGAATTCCCACCTATGTATTGATTACCACGGTTAGATAAAAACACAACTATTTCATGATTATGATATCTCCCTATTTTTGATAAATTAATATACTTGTGAGACATCATTTTAGGTGTATTATGTGCTTAGTTGAGGGATTTTTCCCTATTATTTGATATATTTTAGTTTCTTACCTTGATTTGGAGAATTATTACTTCTACATCATTTTTAGTGTAATTTGTGTGTTCAACGTAAAGCTCTTAGGTAAATTAATTTAATTAGATTCCAAATCAATGTCAAGGAGTTAAGGAAAAAAGATCCAAGTTGAAATCAAGATTTAAAAGGAAAAAAAGTTGAATTAGGAAAAGGAAAGCTGCCAAATAAATATGCCATGCTGAAACGTCGTCTAGTTTTTCGAAGACTGCAGAACATATATATTACGAATCTAATGAGACATTTTACCAGCATATAGATCTTTCCATATAAGTGCGTTAAAATCCGATAAGTAACAAAGGAGATATGACCAAAACAGTGAGTAATGGTTATCATATCCTATATTTTAGGAAACAAATTTAAATTGGATTTAGACTCCTTTACTTGGTCCCTACTCCAAGATTTCGACCTAACAACTATATATACTAGCTTCTAACCTTATAAAATCATTCATTAGCTACCTAAGCTTAATATCTATACATAAATCACTATAGAAGCAATCAGAAGGATCTAGAGGAGGAAAAAATCAAGAGCTAGGGCATAACTACATCAATTCTACATTTCTCCATCTCTATTCTTTGGGTAAAATAGTATTATATCTATTTTGTCAATGAGGTATTCCTAATCTATTTATTCAAGAGTTGTATTATGCATAATTTCTCTTTTGGATTGTAATTATATGAACGATTGATTATTGATTATTTGTTTTCTATTTTATTTTGAATCTAGGATTTTAGTATTTAATTGATTTGGTTCTTAATTTCCATTGACTATATTCTTGTGCTTATTTACTATCATTGACGTCGCGAATCAAGGGTAGGTTTTAGTAATTAGGCTATTCACAAGTGGTGGTGATCATCCGGAAGGGGAGTTTAATTACATAACTAGAATATAGACGTGTTGTATTTGTTATTGAGTCTGGCGGCCTTGACTAACCACATAGCCAATTGGTTAAATTTATTAAACATCTGAAAGTAGGTTATTGTCGCCATGACGGGGAATATAATACCGTAGGATTGCTTCCTAAGTCTACCCTGACCAGTTAGGAAGATAATAGAGTCCCGACTATTGTGAAAATTCCCATTCACCCTTATTCTTAGGAATCATTAATCCAATAGGATAAGTTCATACTTGCATCTCCTTATCTCAATTGCATAATTATTTATTATTTATTTTATTCATATTTAATTAGAAAACAAAACACTTCACTTACTTTCTTTTTAATCAAAACAATTAAAACCATATATTCTAATATTGAACACGAATTTAGAATAACTACCTAAATCCCTATGGAGACAAATATCCTGATTTTACTTATCTATTACTTGGAATAACCCGTACACTTGTGGTTAGTTGCTTCTCTTCTTTAATTTTGAATTTATATCGCACTTTAGGAGCGAACATATTACCTTGTCATTCATCTGAAGCATGATCATTTGCACCATAATAAGAACACCCAATAGTCTCTTGAACAACTTTACTTCTTTCTGTCGATTTAGGTACCTTCTTTCGCGACCATAGTAATTGTTTCGTTTGATTCTCCAGAGTGGGGAACTTAGACTCTAGCGTGGTTTCACTACCAACATGTAAGACTTCTCTATGTGCTCGAGGTACAGGACAACTTCTCTTAGTATCAATAATCTTTTGCATAGCTTGAGCGGTCTGATTAGGATCCATCGAAACAAAACCACCACTGCCGAGATTATCCACTCTCAATCTTGACCTCCAATCTAAACCTGTATAGATCATAGAGAGTTGCATTAGGGGATTGTACCCATGAAGAGGGCACTTCATCAGTTGATGTTAAAATCTAGTCCACGTTTCCCCTGATGTTTCATCATCATCTTTCACAAAATTGGCAAGCTCATCTTGGTATTTCATCCTCATACTCTGTGGGTAGAATCTATTGATAAAACTTGCTTGAAGTGAATGCCAGCCAAGGATAGTCTCAGGTGGTTGTATGTCTAACCACTCACTAGCTCCTCTGGTTAAGAAAATTTGGAACATAAAGTAGTATATTTGTTCCCTTGTGACACCTTGAGTGATATAAGCATCACATATTTGCATGAACTTCTGCATAGCACGAACCAGATCTTTGTGAGCAGCACTACTGTAGTTCCCATAGCTTAGGAATTAATTCAACATACCCGTATCGGGTTTGAAGTGTGCGGCTTGAATGTTTGGAGGGCAAATTCCTAAAGGTTGAACACGAAATGGAACTCCTAGCTGAGGTTTGCCTTGCTAATTAGCCCCATTAGGAGGATTTCCTCCATTCAAGTTTGCGATATTCAGATTTTTGTGACCCCTTTCAGGTGGATTAGCTCCCGAAGGCTTGTTCAACTGATTCTTGTTTTCTTCATACCCAGGTGGTGCATTACGGTTATCCATTTTCTCTAATGTTTTTCTTTCTCTTTCTCTCTTATTCTTCTCTCTAATCAATCGTTCAAGGTTAAAGTGCGTACACCAGTACCTGTAAACCTGCAAAGATACAAAAATACAAAACACAATAAAACATAAAATAAACTAGAAACTTTAAAACTAAAAAAAATACAAAAATCTTTAAATCCGATCCCCGACCGGGGGCGCCATCTTGACCTTGGTGTTCTCCGTCGATAAAATAACTTGTCAACGCTTAGCGGAAAAATACCTCCGCAGAGAATGAATTGTAGGTAGCAAGAAATGGTAAGTATGGTATTGCTCCACAAAGATCAGTGCGATAAATGTATTTTAATTTAGTAAGAGTGAGGAGTTTATAATCTAAGAAGCAATAACTAAAAGCATGTAAATGACTATTTAGGTTTTTGTAATGATTAACAACTAAAGACAATATAAAAATGATTAAGATTAAACAAGTATTAAAGATTAAACTAAGGAAATAAACACAAAATAAAATGAAGATTAACTTGATGAATGAAGGATGCTTGGGGATATTTTTAAGTAAATTATTATGTCGTTAATTGATTTTGTTATTTCATAAGGGTGAATTAGTTTTGGTATTCACATTAAACAGGTATCTAAACCACTTTATCCCCTATTCGGGCACCTAGAGCATCTACCTTACACGCCCCCTATTTATCTGATGTATTGAAGCACATTACCCAAATACTACCTAGCGAGCAAGGAACCCACTCGTGCAAGGCACTAGGCATTTAAATACTAAGTTCGTAACCTTGCCCCCAACACAAATGTTAACAAAGTTACTATAACTCTCACTACTTGGCCAGAGCACAAGAGTACTTAACACAAATATAAGAACAAAGGAGTAAAATTAAGCATAACCCAATTAAATTAAACAAGAATGTATATCCCAAATGAAATAACATCATCAATTAACTAAACATAATTCATCACATTAACATTCTCAAGCATAAAGGGTTTAGCTCATAATCAAATTAATACAAAATAAATGAAAATAATTAAAACTAAAGCTAGAATCATGTTTAAAACTATAAATAAGATTCAGTTACTATTGTAACAAATGTGAAATGATGAAATGTTGAGGTGGAAATGGAGGGTTCATGGACAAACCCTTCCTTTTTGCCTCTTCTAGCTCTTCCATCTTTCCCCGTCCTCTTCGTGATGGCTATTTTTTTTATGAAATGATGAATAATGATATGTTGGATGAATTGAAGCTTTATATGTTTTCAAATTCGTTTTGTCCCCCTTTAGTATCAGGAAATTAGGTCAAATGAGGGCCAACCCTTTTTTGGTGCAACATGTCTCAGGTTCGACCCACGGGAACGGTTTTTGGCATAACTTCTTCATCTTAACTCTAAATTGACTTATGTCACTTGCCACGCGACCATGACTTCAGTTTCTCTCCAACCAAATAGGGTTCAGGTCCATAGCTCTTCATAAAAATATCATGGTGACTTAGGGATGGCAACGGATCGGATATCCTCGAAAAATTGCATAACCACATCCACATCCATTAAGAAAAACAATAACCAAATCCGCATCCATTAACCATCGGATTTCAGAATCATTGACCAAATCCGCATCCGCAACGGGTGCGGATTATCCACGGTTAATCCGTATCCGCAATCGTCTAAAATTGATTTAAATAAAATAATATATTAAATATTTTTAAAATTCTGTAATTAGCTAAAATTTTATTGGAAGACCATAAAATGATATTAGGCAATATAGTAATAAAATAGATAATAATCAATTAGCTAATTATGTATGTAATAATTATATTTGATCGATATTATGTATAAAATTTGCATATATAGAATATCTTTATATATAGTATATATATATATTTTAATATTTTATTTTTTATATTTTTATTCGGATTTCGGATTATCCGTCGGATTTTTGTAAAATACCAAATCCTAACGGATAATCCACCGGTTACCTTTTGTGAGAACCAAACCCTCATGGATGCACCATCGGTTCCACTAACGGATTTTTTATCGGATCGGATATCCATCGGTTACGGTTAATATTTGAACCATTGCCATCCCTATGGTGACTCCCTTTTTACAGTACAAGACTACTCTAATAATCGCTCTAACTTCACATAGTGGCTTCTAGCTTCATTTCCGCTTTGACTTGAAGTTTCTAGTCATTTTTGGACTTCTTCTCTTCATTTTGGACCTTTGTATTAAGCATGTACCTAATATACACACTAAACACACCATTAAAGCACAAAAATCTCTATAAACAATAAATTTTCCAAAACGAGAAGTAAAAGTGCAATATAGCAAATTTTAGAGAAAAATCGCTTACTGAGGCCTAATAAACTCTTGAAACAATGTCTATATCTTGGATTTATTTGTCACAAAAATAGAGACATCAATATGCATATTTGGGACCCAATAATACATTACCTATTATTGTTTCCGCTAACTTGACAGTTCCTTAAGAAGATAAATTATTGAGAGTTCTTCGAGCTAACAAAGAGGGGATAGGATGGACTGATTTCTCCCTATTTGTGATATATAATATAGGTTGGAGACATCATATTAGGTGTATTTTGTTAATTAATTTTAGATTTTTATTCGTATAAAATAGGAAAGGAAAAGTTGCCAAGTAAATCTATAATTCTGCAGCTATGTCCACTAAAGTGAATATAACTTCAAGATAGGATGGGAATTTGGATATGAAATTAAAAGAGAAAGTGTAGATCTTTTCGTTGCGATCGTTTCGATATAAAGTACGCAAAAATCAGACCAATAACAAAGGAGATAAGATTAAAACAACAGTAGTTTATCCCATCTCCTATATTTTAGGAAATGAATTTGAGTTGGACTTTGACTCAAATTACTTGTCTTCTACTCCAAGATTTCGACATATGGTCTTCTAAACCTTATAAATACACCATCTTGTCATTATAAACATATCCTTGGTCAGCCCTTAAACCAAGAGGAAGCTTACATCAAGAGAAAAGAAGATTTGAAGGAGCTGCACAACAAATTATGCCTTCCCAATCCTTCAAATTTGTAATTGTTTTCTTTTCATTCTCTAGCATGTACTAATTCTATTTCAGCTTGAGATTAACATATGGGTATGAACCCTAAACTTGTTTTACATCTATTATTATTTGGGATGTTCGCATTTAAATTAAGAGTAATGATATTTGTCACCCTTTTTGTATCACCCTTTTATCACCTCCTACGTGTATGCCTACATGTACCAATGAATTGATTTCTCTATCCTATTTAATATTTCTCTATCTTCTATTCAAGGAAATCAGAACATATATGTAGAAGGGTGATAAAAGAGTGACATGAAAATGGGTGACATATATCATTACTCTTAAATTAATATTAGTGTTTCATTCTCTGATTTATGTGTTTTGATTTATTGTCTGTAGTTCTTTCTAGTGCACGAGTATAGGATTATCATAGTAGTTAAATGGTCACCCGGAAGGCGTGTCTAATTATTGAAACACCACATAACATCGAGTGTGTGGTAGTGATCTGGAAAGGCTTCCCTAATTAGATAGTCATTAGGGTTTGAGATTTAATCACCGATCATTATACAGGGTCCTCTTACCCAAGTCCCTGGTAATTGTTAGGTCGCCACCTAAGTCCACTCGGAAGGGGGTTATGAGGAATATAGAATCCTAGCTATTGCATATCACACACTTCTCCCTTACACCATTAGAATAAACAAGACTAGTGAGGATTACTTGCTATATCTCGAGCTAAAATCTCATATTATCTTCTTCTTCTTATTTGTTTTCCTGTCTTTATTATACTTAGTTAATCGTTCTTATTAAAAAATCCAATAAATATTTCATTAGTCTTTTATTTTCAGCGTAATATTCATCTAGCTTTCTTATTATCACTTGATATTACATAAGTTCTCTCTAACATTTGTAGTCTCTAATGAACGAATTATATTTATCATTAAAACTTGCATACGACCTGTGATACTTGCAGTGACTACCGTGTTTGGTTAGGATGTTAGTTTCATCTTTATTAATCATTATTTTATCACGCCTTAACTGATATCAAGTTTTTAGTGCCACTGTTGGGGACTACATCGTTAGTACTTGTGCATATATTTAGTGCTTTTATTTCAGTTAGTTCTATTTTACGCTTTTCTTTTTAGTTTTCTTATTACAAGTTATTCAGATGGCAAGTCCGAGCAAACTCGATCTTCTCGTCTCATTCAGAGTGCAACCTAGAGGAATCCGCAATCCAGAAATCGAAGCCGCTAAATTCAGGCCCGATCCAGGCATGATTGAACAATTTTTTTCTTATGGCCGATTTAGTAGTGCTGCACACAGGTTCCGGTTTGATATATTCAGAAATTCATGCAGATTTGTGACGCCTACATCGTTCAAGGTTTCACCCAAAAACAACTATACTACTGGTGGGGGCAAAGGTGTGATAAATAATTATATAGATAAGATAATAATAATAATAATAATAAAGGACACACACCCTTGACTACCACGAGAAACTCACTGCAAGTATCACAGATCGTTTACAAGTTTAGTTGATAAGAAAAATTCGTTCGCAGAGATTTAATCTGTTAGTTCTACTTGTATTCAATAAGCATAGATGAATTTAGATATTTAGATTAAAATGTAATAAGATGAATAATTATCTTATGTGAAACAATAAATAAGAATACAGATAAATAAATATGAATGTATGTCATGTAAATTAAGGTTACTAATATAAGCGTATCTTACTAAGTTGTTATTCTAATCTTAAGGGTGAATTGAGCATTATATATTAACTGGGATTCTAAATTCTACCTAACCCCCGTCCGGGTGGACTTAGAAGTAACCTCTCCACTACCAGGGGACTTGGGTAAGGGGACCCTGCGTAATGATTCGTTGTTAAATCAAACCTTTATGGCTATCTAGTTAGGCAAGCCCGTCAGGATCACTACCGCACACTAGATGACTTTGTGGTGTTGTCAATAATTGAATCCTCCTTCCGGGTTTTAGACCCAACTACGAAGGATAGTCCTAATATTGGCAAAATCTAGGGTTGGAAACAATAAGTCAAAGCACACAATACCAATATATGCTAAGATCAAATCAATTAAAATAACCAATAGAATTATGGAATTTAAGCCAAAATAATAACCCAACAATCAATAGAAACACTTACAGAATAAAAGCTTAGAAATATGGTGAAGCCATAAATCTATATCTAATTACCCTAAATATAGAGAAGGATAGATGTAGAAAAGGAGTTTGTCACTCTCCAACTTCTTGCTTCTTGTCTTCCTCTACAGGTCAGGTTGCTTCTTGGACGAATAGCTTGATACTAAGGATGAATATTAATTAAGAATTAAGCTAATATTTAAAACTTAGAAAGGTACAAGCAAGGACTAAGCCTATACTTGGCACTGAGCAAGGACATGTTTACAAAGTTTTAAGGGTGTATATATAGGGGTCTAGGAAGCCCTAACACGTTTTCTTAGAGTGGAAGACAAGTAATTGGACTTCTAGTCTAACTCAAATTTGTAACCCTAAAATATAGAAAAGGTAATAAACTGCTGTTGTTTTGTTTTCGCCGTAACGTCTTCGGTATATCTCTGATTGACGCGTTCCTTATGTCAAAGCTGATAGTCTCGGAAAGTGGTACAATTTTTCTTCAGACCATTCTTCCAAGTTCCTAGCCAATCCTTAGTTATGAGCACTTTAGTGGTCGTAGTTTTTGAATTCAGATTTATTTGGCAGTTTATCTTTCCATACTCATCTTTTCTTTCCCTTATCTCCAATTTTCATGATTATCTTCTCTCCTTTATGTATCATAATTGATTTGGCATCTAATTAATTACCATATATCGTTAAATCTTCACAATTAAACTAAATATGCTCAAAAAATAATAAATCATTATATCAAGACAAGAAACAAGAAAATATAATAAATCATGTAAAAATCGACTAAAGACTTTACTAAAACACTAAAAATGATGTCTCCAACTAAGATTAAATCATCACAAATGGGGAGAAATCAACTACGTTATGTTCCAATTATTTTTAACCGGAAGTGTAAGCGATTGGTATGACTACCAACACTGTAATTCAATTCCAAATTGGGATAAACTCCAAGGAAAATTTCTTAATCGATTCTATCCGATTAGAAGATGCTTAAAATATATGGTGGAGTTAGAACAATTTATGCAAGAAGAAGGGAAAAGTGTTGGTCGATCTTGGTTACGTTCTAATGAGAAGAAAACAAGGTGTCCATTCCACGTCTCCTCGCCTAAATATCAATTAACAATGTTTCATGGAGTACTTAACATCGAGTCTAAGAGAAAGGCAGATATATTAGGAGATGGAAGTTTTTCTTTATTAGATTCTGAAGAAACTCATACTATTATGGAAATAGTTCTTGATACCGAGAGAAGTTGCCCGTTAGAATCAAAAAAAGAAGAAGATACCTTAGAAGCTCTAAGGATTGAAGAATTAAACCAACAACTCAAGGAATTACAAGAGAAAGCACGTTTAGAGAGCAGCTCAGTAGCTAGGGTCAATCTAGTACACACTTTACCTTCATGTCTGGGTTATGGAGCAAGAAATCATTCGTGGGAGAATTGCGTTAATAATCCAGCTTCGATTTCCTTCATATCTCATCAAAGAAACCATTACTTGAATGGTTATTATCATCCTCAAGGAAGTTATGCTAATAATTATTCCCCACAGAATCTGAATTGGGTCAATATCATTATCAACCACAACCTATTTATCAACAAGAGTCGAATTATGAAGAGTAGTATCAAGAACCACATACGTATTCAACGCAACAATTTGCGCAAGAACAACCTTCGAGTTTGGATCCAATACTAGTAGAAATTATAGAAATATTGGAAGAGAACATGAAGATAAGTTAGAAAAGATTTCAAACACACGCAAGGGTCATTAAAAATCTCGAGAATACTATCTCACATATGGCGAGTGCAATCCAGAACAGGCCAAAAGGGAAACTCCCAAGTGATACTATTACTATCTCACACACGCAAGTTATCAAGAATTCTTTCAAGAATAATCACATAAACCTTCTTCTACCATAAAAAACCATTCATGCAAGCTAGAAACTCAATCCACACCAATCTTTCTTAACTTTATTCTATCGTTGGTGTAGCTTGAGTTATGGGTTAATCAGAGATGATAAACAGAACGGATGCTATGGATTATGAGAGGAAGTGCTCAATCTTAGGGAAGAACAAAAAATTTCCTGGAGCTACAATTGAAAAGGCCATCAATGTTGATGAACCTCTTGAAAAGAAAACAAAGATAGAGGCACCAACACAACCACTACGGAAGAGATTAACAGATAGAATGAGTGTACCATCGAGGCTTAGAGATAAGACACCAATTCAAGATCAAGGTTCTTCTTCTTCATATCAGAATAATTCTTGCATGCCACCAATATGGGCAATCAAATTACAAGACGAAGTCAATTATATACGAAAAGAATCTGCTGTAATCTGGGAGGAAATTGGCAAGATTAATCAGGTATTGGGTGAAGTAACTGAGACCTTGGATATTGATAATTATTCTTCTTCGGAGGAGGAGGACATGCTAGATCTTTATGACCCGGTACCCAGTTCGAATTCTGCTTCTTAGTTGCTTGCATGAATTATGTAGTTTAGATTAGTTTAATTTTAAAATTTATTTTTTTACTGAGTCTTTTCGAGTCGTGGGGACATGGCTCACTTTTGAGTTGGGGGTGGGGATTCGTTGTCCTCGTCTTCCTTTTCTGTTTTTGCATAAAATTAAAAACAAATTAGGTTTGAATTGGCAAAGAATATGTTGAATGTACCTATTTGAGCATGATTTAATTAGGTCAACGATAGTAAGTAGTATGTTTTTGAAAGGTGTTACAAATATATTTAGTATGCATGTATGAAAACAGAAATAAAAGATAGAAAAGTTAATGAGCAATGCTAAAGTGTCAAGTTGGAACTTAGGGAGAGTTATTTGGTGTGTAGAACGTGAGGTTTGAAATTAGTTGAAAACCCGCTTGTCTATGAACTAATAGTGAAAAAGTAATGAAATACGATAGTTAGAAAAATGAATAAGGCAGTTCTTTCATATTGAAGCCACTTGAAGCCTTTAAACTTTCTCACCCTTTTATTTGATTATATGAATATTTATCCGTCTTAGTCCCTCTGAGCCTTTCTAAAGCCTTTTATTTAACCACATTATAAACCATACCCCTTAGTTTATAGGACTTATCCATATGACCCGCACTCGAATCGCAAAACTTGAGATAAGTCGTTTTTAGAGCTTGAGTTTGGGGTGGTGGGTTTCATCATTGGGAACATTGGGTTTGGTAAATTGTAATTGTGATATTATTGATGATGAAAAAGTTACTATTTTAAACCTTTGTCGGGGTAAGAGTAAATGAAAAAAGCTGAAAAGAATGAATTGAAAAGAATATATGAGAAAAAATAGCATGATATCTCAACATCAAAAAGAGAGTCATAGCTACAAAAGAAAAAATTGATATGAAAAGAGTAAGTATATTTGGACCGGCAAAGTGGAATTTGTATATCATCATGAAAAGGTTTTTACTTGGGTTATTCGGGGATGCACATTAAAACATCAAAAATTGGGTTGAGTGAGAACATCTTCGAGTGAAAATTCAAGCTCTAAGGCGGTTCGTTGATGGAATGTGAGGAGAGAGCCAAAAGCTGACTTGTCATTAACCAAATATACCATACCATCCCTAAGCGGCGTTATAACCATAAAGACCTTAGGATTTCTAGCTACTTAGTGGAGAAACAGTTGAGCTATTACGTTGTAGTGATTGGACCATTGGATGCTATATTAGGACCTATGAACAACCTATAGCCATTGACAGGAACTAAGTTGAAAATGTCTCCTTCTGGCGTTGCGAAGTTAATCTGGACCTGAATTTATGGATTGTTGATTATGTGTATATTAAGCATACATGTGCATTATTTCTTTAGCACTACTACATGAGATTTTAAAGATATTTTTCTCTAGGATCATTCATTGTGTTCAATTCTTCTTCCCCTCCTACTTTTTATTCTATGTTTATTACTTGATTACCCTACTGTTCTTTATTTTTATTGTATCGGGACGATACAACTTTGAGGTCTTGATGTCTCCCCATTTGTGATGATTTAATATTAGTTGGATACATCATTTTAGGTGTATATTATGATATATGTCGATCTTTATGTGAATTACTACAATGCCCTATTTCTTGCCTTGATTTGATTATTTATCACTTTTAGAGCATATTGGGTTTAATTGATTGTTAAATGTGAAGTTTTAAAGTTATATGGTAATTAATTAGATGTCAAGTAAATTCTAAGAGATAATTGAAAGAAGATAATCATGGAAGTTGGAGACAAAGGCAAGAAATATGAAAAAGGAAAACATAAAGTTGTCAAATAAATCTGAATTCCAGTAGCTACGACCATAAAAGTGCTTGTAACAAAAAAACGAATGGGAATTTGGAAGAATGGTCTATAGAAAACGTGAAGGGCTTTCCGAGACTATCAGTTTCGACATATGGAACACGTAAATCGGAGCTATACCGAAGAGGTTACGGCCAAACAAAACAACAACTGTTTATTACCTTTTCTATATTTTAGGGTTACGAATTTGAGTTGGACTAGAAGTCCATTACTTGCCTTCCACTTCAAGAAAACGTTTTAGGGTTCCCTCTACCCTATAAATATACCCTCTAATTAATAGAAACACATCCTTGACCAATCCCTAAGCAAAGAAGAAGCTTACAACAAAAGAAGAGAAGTCTGGAAGGAGTTGAACACCATATTATGTTTTCACAAGCCTTCAAATTTGTAATTGTTTTCTTTTCTTCTTCTAGTATGAACTAATTTACTTAGCATTGATATTTAGCATATATGTATGAACCCTAGTTCTTGTTTAAACGTCTATATAATTTGGGATACCATCGTAATTAAATTAAATTCATGTTTTATTCTCTGTTTTATGTGATTTGATTCATTAAATGTTTTTTCTTGCTAGTGCACGAGTATAGGATTACCTTAATAGTAGTTAGATGGTCGCCCGGAAGGGGCGTTTAACTATTGAAACACCACATAACGTTTAGCCATATGGAAATGGTTCTGACAATACCAGCCTAACTAGATAATTACTATGGTTTAATTTAAGCACCAATCACCATTAGTAGGTAAGACTGTACTTAGGGCCCTGGGGGCGTTAGATAATCCTATTTCGGGTCTCCTCGAGGTTGAAAGTTCACCGCCCTAGTTCGCTCTTCGGGAATAGGGAGTAATTTAGAATCCTGATTATTGCAATCCTACATAATCCGCCCTTACATAATTAGAATAAATAAGGCTAGTGGGATTTAATTGCTAGTTTCTCAAGCTAAACTTTCATACTATTGTTCTTTCTCTTCGTATTTAATTTTTTGTCTTTAATTAATTTAGTGTAATTTCCTATTTACAAAAACCCAATAAAAATCCCACTATCTTTTACTATATTTGCGTATTATCTGATCTAGCTTTCTTATTTTCACTTGATAAATTGCATAAGTTCTTCCTAACTTTCGTATCCTCTAAGGAATGAATCTTATTTATCAGTAAAACTTGCATACGTCATGTATACTTGCAGAACTGTGCTTAGACCAGGGGTTTTATTTTGAACTTATTTTATCTATTATTTTATCACGCCGTAGGCTACACCAACTACCATCCTTAATGATCAAAAGGAATCCATTCCATCAAGAACAGTTGTGGGGTGGAGAGTGTGCATGGATTACCGCAAGCTCAACAAATCCACAAAGAAATATCAGTTCCCTTTACCGTTTATTGATCATATGCTAGACAAACTTGTATGGAGAGTGTATTACTGTTTCCTTGACAGGTATTCAGGCTATAATCAGATTTGTGTAGATCCTGCTGATCAACACAAAACAACTTTCACTTATCCATTTGGCACCTTTTCTTATAGAAGGATGCCGTTTGGTTTATGCAATGCACCTGCGACGTTCCAAAGGTGTATGATGGCTATATTTTGGGACATGATTGATAAATACTTGGAGGTTTATATGGATTATTTTTTGGCATTTGGAGATAGTTTTGATGAGTGCCTCAACAATCTTGAAAAAGTATTATTGTGATGTAAATAAACAGATCTTGTTCTTAATTGGGAAAAGTGCCACTTCATGGTGCAAGAAGGGATTGTGTTGAGACATAAAGTTTCGAGTGCAGGAATGGAAGTTGATCGTGCTAAAACTGAAGTTGTACAACCTTACCACCTCCGGTTTCTGTTAAAAGAGTGAGAAGTTTCTTGGGTCACACAGGATTTTACAGATAGTTTACTAAATATTTCTCCAAGATCGCCAAACCGCTTTGTGCTTTACTTGAAAAGGATACTCCTTTCAATTTTAATGACGAATGTCTTAACGCGTTTTTGACAATTAAAGAGAAACTCATCTCCACAACGATTGTCATACCTCCAGACTGGAACGTTTCGTTTGCACTTATGTGCGATGCAAGTGATCACACAATGGGTGTTGTGTTAGGCAAGAGAAAAGAGAAGATCTTCCATACGATTTACTATTCAAGTAAGACCTTTAATGCTTCCTAATTGAATTATACATTGACAAAGAAAAGAATTATTAGCCGTGGTATATTCTTTTGAAAATTTTCGTTCCTATCTGCTTGGAATGAAAACCATTATATACACGGATCATTTAGCAATTAAGTATCTTATGCCGAAAAAGGACGCTAAGTCGCGTATTATTAGATGTGTACTGTTGTTACAA
This sequence comes from Nemophila menziesii, assembly GCA_029959085.1. Taxonomy (NCBI): domain Eukaryota; kingdom Viridiplantae; phylum Streptophyta; class Magnoliopsida; order Boraginales; family Hydrophyllaceae; genus Nemophila; species Nemophila menziesii. The sequence goes on from JARWIR010000044.1 coordinate 3,881,238, forward strand.
GAATTTGACATAAATATTCGAGATCAAAAGGGATGCGAGAATTAAGTAGCGGATCATTTATCCAGGCTCGAAGGATCTGATGCCAACAAAGAACCATAATTGGTTAAAGAGGTATTACCCGTTGAGCAACTTTTTATGATTAAATATGCGTTTGTACCTTGGTATGTATATATAGTTAATCTCATAGTAAGTGGTGTATTTCTTATGGATTTCAATACACAACAACGATAGAGGTTAAGTTATAGAGCCAGACAATTCTTTTGGGACGAGCCCTACCTCTTCAAAGTTTGCAGTGACCAAGTTATCAGAAGATGCGTCCATGAAGGAGAAACAAGAAAATCATTGCAAGTTGCCATGGTTCACCATATGGTGGCCATTTCAAAGGCGATAGAACCACAGCTAAAATTCTTCAATTCGGGTTCTATTGGACTACCTTACACAAAATTGTCATCAATTTGTCCATACTTTTCAAAGATGTCAGTTCACTGGTAATTTATCTCAAAATGACGGGATGCCACTTAACATTGTTTTAGAAGTAAAAATCTTTGATGTATAAGGGATAGATTTTATAGGACCATTCATATCTTCCCATGGTAATATTTTTATTTTGATATTAGTAGATTATGTGTCTAAGTGGGTAGAAGCAGTGGCAACACCGAAGAACAATGCCAAGACAGTTATTTCGTTTCTCAAATCAAATATATTTTCAAGGCATGGTATACCACGTGTTCTCATCAGTGATAAAGGTACCCACTTCATAAATTTTAAGTTAAGAGCCGCCCTTCATAAGTTGGGGGTGAGACACCTCACTTCAACATGTTATCATCCCCAAAATAACGATCAAGCTGAGGTCTCTAACCAAGAGATCAAGTCTATTCTAGAGAACACCGTGCACAAAACGAGGAAGGACTGGTCACTAAAACTAGATTATGCTCTCTAGGCTTACAGAACAACATTTAAAACACTAGTTGGGGCTTCTCCCTATCGCATGGTCTACAGAAAAGATTATCATCTTCATATCGAGATTGAATCCCGTGATTTTTGGGCTATTAAAGATCTGAATTTAAATGCAGAGTTAGCGGGTAAACGAAGGATGATGAGGTTTAAAGAGTTAGACGAATTCCGTTTTCATGCATATGATAATTCGCGTCTCTACAAGGAGAAAACAAGAATATGGCATGATAACCGGATTCGTCCAAAGAAGTTCGAGAGAGGTCATAAGGTACTGTTATATAACTCTATATTCTCGAACTATCCGGGTAAGTTTAGATCTCGTTGGGCAGAACCTTATATTGTTATAAAAGTCACACCTCATGGAGCAATCGAAATTGAACATCGAACCGAGCAAAGGACATTCATGGTGAATGGTCATCACTTAAAGTTATACCATGATAGTAAGGACTTTGACTGAGAAGAGGCGTTCCATCTCGAAGGACACGCTTAACCCGAGGTGCACATCTAACTTTAAAAGACATTAAACAAAAGTGCACGAGGGAGACACCCCTTGTTTTTAATTGATTTTTAGTTAGTTTTATGTTTTGTAGTGTATAATCTTAAGTTAGTGTATATTTTTTATGATTTTACAAGCTAATAGGAGTGAAAGGTAGTGTGTTATTGTGAAGGAAATGAGTTTGGGGTCAAAAAGGAGGGAAAATTTGTGCCAACCAGCAGCTAGGTGCACCGCAGGTCAAATACCGATTCCACGGTTCACAAATTTGGTTTGTTGTCGAGACAAGAAGGGTAAAACCTGTAATTGTGACAACTTATATATGACCCGCACTCTAATAGCAAAACCTGAGACAAATTGTTTTAGAGCTTGAGTTTGGGGTGGTGGGTTTCATCATTGGGAAACATCGGGATTGGGAAATTGTAATTGTGATATTAGTTATGACGAGTTTACTATTGTAACCCTTTGCCAGGGTAAAAGTGAATGAAAAAAGTATTGAAATATGAGAAAAAGTAGCATGATATCTCACATTAAAAAGAGAGTCATAGCTAGCTATCAAAAGAAAAGAGATATATATGAAAAAGATTAAAAAGTTTTGGACCGACAAAGTGAAATTTTATTATGTGATCATCAGGAAAAGGTTTACTTGGGTTATTTGGGGATGCAATTCAAAGTATCAAAATTGGGTCGAGTGAGATTATCTTCGAGTGAAACTCAAGATCTAGGGCAATTCATTGGTGGAATGTTAGGAGAGAGCCAAAATCTCACTTTTCATTATCCAAATATACCATACCGTCCCTAAGCCACGTTATAAACATAAAGACCTTAGGATTTCTAGTTACTTGGTGGAGGAACAATGGAACAATTAGGGTATAGATATGTGGACCATTGGATACTATATTAGGACCTATGATCACCATGTATCCGTTAACACAAACTAAGTTGAAGACCTCTCCTTCTACCATTGCGAAGTTAATCTAGACTTGAATTTATGAAATATTGATTATGTGTATATTAAACATATGTGTGCATTATTTCTTTAGCATTACTAATTGAGACTTTTTAGATATTTTGCTCTAGGATAATTTATTGTTTTCTATTCTATTTCTTCTTCTTCTTCTGTATTTATTGTGACTACCCTACTGTTCTTATCTTTATTGTATCGGGACAATAAAACGTTAATTTGGGGGTATTGATGTCTCCCTATTTGTGATATAATAATCTAAATTGGAGAAATCATTTTAGGTGTATTTGGTTGATTAATTATAGAATTTTATTCATATTTTGATATTATTTTATTTCTTGTCTTGATTTGATAGTTTATTATTTTTAGAGCATATTTGGTTAAATTTGTGTTTTAATGTGAAGCTTTAAAGATATATGGAAATTAATTAGATTCCAAATCAATTCTAAAGAGATAAGCAAAGAAGATATGTAATGAATTAAGAGATAAAAGGAAGTAGAGATAAAATAGGAAAGGAAATGTTGCCAAGTAAATCTGAAATTCTGCATCTACGTCCACTAAAGAAAAAATTACATCAAATAGGCTGGGAATTTGGATGCGAAATCAAAAGAGAAGGTGTTGATCTTTTAGCTGAGGCTGTTTCGATATAAATTAGGCAAAGATCGGACCAATAATCAAGGAGATACGATCAAAACAAAACAGAAGCAATGTATCCCTTCTCGTATAATTTAGGATTCGAATTTTAGTTGGACTTTGACTCAAATTACTTGCCTTCTTCTCCAAGATTTCGACCTAGGGTCTTTTAAACCCTATAAATACACCCTCTTGTCATTAGAAACACATTCTTGGTCAGCCCTTATACCAAGAGGAAGCTTACATCAAGAGAAGAGAAGATCCGAAGGATTTGCACAACAAATTATGCCTTCCCAGTCCTTTAAATTTGTAATTGTTTTCTTTTATTTCTCTAATATGATTTAATTCTGTTTTAGCTTGAGATTAGCATATGGTTATGAACCTAGACTTGTTTTACATCTATTTTAATTTGTGACGTTCGCATTTAAATTGATATTAGTGGTTTATTCTTTGATTTATGTGTTTTGATTTATTGTTTGTAGGTCTTGCTAATGTACGAGTACAGGATTACCATAGTAATTAAATGGTCACCCATAAGGGGTGTCTAATTACTCAAACACCACATAAACGTCTAGTGTGTGGTAGTGATCCGGAAGGGCTTGCCTAACTACATAGTCATTAGTGTTTGAGATTTAATCACCGATCATTATGCAGGGTCCCATTACCCAAGTCCCCTGGTAATTGTTAGGTCACCACCTAAGTCCTCCCAGAAAGGGGTTAGGAGGAATATAGAATCCTGTCTATTGCATATCACACAATTCTCCCTTTAATGACTGGAATAAACAAGGCTATTGGGGATTACTTGCTATATCTCGAGTTAAACTCTCATACTATCTTCTTCTTCTTATTTATTTTCCTATCTTTATTTTACTTAGTTAATTGTTCTTATTCAAAAACCCAAAAAAATTCATTAGTCTTCTATTTTCAGCTTAATATTTATCTAGCTTTCTTATTTGCACTTAACATTGCATAAGTTCTTTCTAACTTTTGTAGTCTCTAGGAAACGAATTTTATTTATCATTAAAACTTGTGATACTTGCAATGAGTACCAGGTTTGGTTAGGCTGTTAGTTGCATATTTATTTATCATTATTTTATCATGGTTTAACCGACCTCATGGAATATTGTTAATATTAAAGGTTTTGGTCCTTTCATTTTCCAGCACAAAATCATCATTGAAGAAGAGAAATCAAGGTTTATTGACGGTCAAAAGAGACTGACGTCGGTAACAAAAGAAGTGGTACGAAAGAAGGTGATCAAATTGTTGGATGTGGGGATCATATTCTCATTTTTGAATAGTAAATGGGTGAGTCCCATTCAATGTGTGCCGAATAAAGAAGGAACCACCACCGTCCTCAACTTAGATAATGAATATATACCATCTAGAACAGTTATGGTGGAGATTTTGCATGCATTACAATAAGCTTAACAAGGCGAAAAAGAAGGATCGTTTTCCTTTTCCGTTCATTGATTAAATGTTTGACAAGCTTGCGGAAAGAGATTACTATTGCTTCCTCGCTGGATATTCGATATATAATCAGATTTGTGTTGATCTAGCTAGTCAACAAAAGACTACATTTTTATGTCCATTTGGTACGTTTTCTTTCCGGAGAATGTTGTTTGAATTGTGTAATGCGCCAACTACATTTTAGCGATGTATGATGGTGATATTTTGGGATATGACAGACAACTTATTAGAAGTGTTCATGGATGATTTTTTGGTATTTGGTGATAACTTTGATGAATGTCTTGACAATCTTAAGAAGGTGCTAATCCGATGTAAGGAGATTGATTATGTTTTGAATTGGGAAAAGTGTCACTTTATGGTTCAAGAAGGATTATTCTAGGGCACAAGGTTTCGAGTAAGGATATGGAGGTGTATTGTTCAAATATTGAAGTTATAAACACGCTACCACCTCCAATTTCTGCCAAGGGTGTTAAGAGTTTCTTGGGTCATGGAGATTCCATTGCCGTTTCATCAAAGAATTCTCATAGATTGCCAAGCCGTTGTCTAATTTACTTGATAAGTCCACTACCTTCGTTGCGATGATGCACGCACATCTACATTTTTGGAAATTTAGGAAAAACTCATTTACACTCCTATCGTGTTACCTTCTAAGTGGGATCTTCCATTCGAGGTAATGTGTGACGCTAGTGATTTAGATATGGGTGCCATGTTGGGATAATGCAAAGACGAGGTATTTCATGATATTTATTATGCGAGTAAGACTTTCTTAGGTTCTCAATTGAACTATACCGTTAACAAAAAAACAAATATTGGTCGTGGCGTATGCATTTGATAAATTTTGTTCCTATCTCTTTGGAGCTAAAGTTGTAGTTTAAATGGACCATTCAGCTATCAAGTACGTTATAGAGAAGAAAAATGAAAACTCGCGACTTATTAGGTGTGTACTTTTGTTACAAGAATTTGATTTAGATATTCGAGATGGGAAAGGAAGCGATAATCAAGTTGCTGATCGCGCTTTGAAGTCCCTAAAGACAACTATGGACCGGAGTTGGTCAAATAGGTATTTCATGATGAGAACTTGTTTACGTTGACCATACATATTGTTCCTTGGTATGCATATATTGCAAATCTTATAGTGAGTGGATCATTTTCCATGGAGAACAATTCACAAGAGAAGCAAATATTAGCTCATCGCGCGAAACAATTCTTTTGGGAGCATTCGTTTTTATTTAAATTGTGTAGCAACCAAATGATTAGAAGGTGTATACCCGGGAATGAAATTCGTGCTATTGTCGCAAGTTGTCATGATTCGCCCTATGGAAGACAATTCAAGGGTGATCGCACAACATCAAAGGTACTTCAATCCGGTTTTTATTGGCCTACTATTCACAAAGATTGTCATGAATATGCCAAGCAATGCTCGTGATGCAAATTCACTAGAAATATTTCAAAGAGAGATGAGATATCGCTTAAAAACATAATAGAAGTGGAGATTTTTGATGTGTGGGGTATTCATTTCATGGTACCTCTCGTCCTATCTCATGGTAATCAATATATCTTACTAGCAGTGGATTATGTGTCTAAATGGGTTGAAGCGGTAGAGTTACTAATGAATGATGCGGGAGTGGTAATCAAGTTCTTGAAATCACACATCTTCAAAAGACATGGAACGCCTAGAGTAATCATCAATGATGAAGGCACATATTTCGTGAACAAATACTTGAAGGCGGTGTTAGCAAAGTATGGAGTGAGACATAGAGTGTCAACCGCGTTGGTGTCGACTGGGGTGTGATAAAAAGATGATATAAATAAGTGTAAAAATAGACACCCTAGCCTAGTACGGTTCTGCTAGTATTACAAGACGATTGCAAGTTTTAAACGATAAGTAAGATTCGTTCCTCAGAGACTACGAAGGTTAGGAAGAACTTATGCAAATTATCAAGTGCAGATATTAAAAGCTAGAACAATTAATACGCAGAGAAATAAAAGAGAAGAGATTTTTGTTGATTTTTAAATAAGAAAATTAACTAATAAATTAAAAGATAGAAAATTAAATAAAAGAGAAGAACAGATAGCATGATAGTTTAGCCTGAGATATTAGCAAGTAATCCCCACTAGTTTTGTTTATTCTATCGCGTAAGGGTGAATCATGTGATATGCAATAATCAGGATTCTAAATTCCCATACCTTAGACCTTTAGAGAGACTAAGGGGGCTACGGAACAACCACGAGGTAGCCTAAACTTAGGGTTATCAAGTGCAACCAAGGCCCTAAGCAATTCAATCCAAACATGGTGATAGTGGTGCAAACATACCCTAATGATTATCTAGTTAGGCTGATTTGTCTGGTCTAAGCCTTGTTTTAGACGTTATGTGGTGTTTCAATAATTAGACACCCCTTCCGGCTGATGGTGGGTCCTGGGGTGTTATAAAATAAATTCAATAAGGAAAAGAGGAGCCACAACTGCAAGTGTACAGTTGTCCCAAGTAATATAAGTGATAAGATATTCGTTCGCAGGGACAGATTAGGTTTGACTCTAATGCTTATCAAATAGTGAGTAATTGCACGTAAAAGCAAATAAATGATTTTAAGATTGGTTGTTTGTTTTTCTCTAACTAAGACAATTAATTAAAATACCAAAATAATATAAATACTAATCTAGACGCGAGAAAATAAAATAGCTAGATGCAATAAAGAGAGGTAGTACTTGAGTAACGCGAGGATTTCACCTAAATCTATTCATTCCATGTATCGTTTAAGGGACGAATTGATAAATAATAATAATCGGGATTCGGGATTCTCCTTACTCCGTCAGGGTGGACTAAGGAGCTATTATTAGGTGCTACAAACCCCGTCAGAGTGATTATAGTCCACATTTAAATGATTAAGTTCTAATTACCCAATTGTCTATAGGATTAATTAAGCCTGTCAATGTCAATAATTTCTATCCTACATTCATTAATTATTTCCGTACCTAAACCCCCCCGTCAAGGTGATCCATACGCCACTATATGGAATAGCCTAGTTACTAAGTCCTATTACAGATTAGCTACTTCAATTTTAGTCAATAAATGCAAATTAATGAAAATTACTAATTACCCAATTCAATTTCAATTACAATAATCCCAAAACCAAAAACATAGAATGAAATTGATTGGGGCTTAACCCATTAATGCGTTCTCAAGTACTGTATGAATTTAGCTCATAATTGCAAAAACTAAGAAAATAAAAGTAAAAGAATTAATGTTTACAAATTACAGAAATAAAAGATAGAACTTAATTAGGAATTGGGTTCGGCTGCGATTTGGAGAAGATGACTTTCTCCAGCTCTTAGCTTTCTCCATTTCCTTGCTTCTGGCTTTCTCTCTGGACACTCTCTTCTAAGGATGATTTGAACTGAAGAATAAAATGAGAGGGTCCTGAATAATAATGAGGTCTAAAGGCCTATTTATAGTGCTAAAATCGGACTTGGGCTAGGGCTTAAGTGATTAAATGAAATATTAAAAAGCCCAAGTCCACTCTTTTAGTTAAAATACTGGAACTGTTGTACATCCTTCACTAAAAAATCTGTAACTTTCTCATTTCAACTCAGAATTGACCCGTTCAAGTTGCTAAATCTTCATAACTCAATAAGGAATAAATCTTCTTTACAACTCAGAAACTCAATCCACGTCTAAATAGCCCGAAATCAGCAATTAACACATTTGGATAAGAAACCAATGCTAAACCTCCTAGGCGTAGAACTAAAGTTGCCAAAGATCATGAGGTAATTTAAAGGATGAAAGCATTAGAGGAGAAGCATGAGGAGGTGTTAAAATCTTTAGTAAATGTTACATGAGAGTTGGTGTTTATGAAGAACAGATTGGATAGGGTGGGAGATTCGCAACATGCCACCTACACAATGCTTAAGAAAGTAACCCAACCTGGACGCAACGATGAAAACCAGCCTAGTGCTAGTTAAGATACGTTTCCTATCGTTTTCTTATTTAGTAGTGTATAATAGTCTTGCTTTATCGAGTATTTTCGAGTCGTGGGGATACGACTCATTTTTGAGTTTGGGGTGGGTTCGTTGCCTCATCCCAAATTTTTTTGTGTTATGTGTTTTTACTGCTTTCAATAAAAATTAATTTTAGGGCTGCGTTTGATTGTAGAGCATTTTAAATGTCCCCATTAAGCAAACTTTTTATGAATTTATGATAGAAATAGTAGACTTTAATAATTAGTATAAAATGCACTTAGATTGCATGCAAACATTAGGTAATTGATAAGAAAAATTAATTAGCAATGCTAATGAAGTAAACTTATACGTAAGGAAAAAGAGTGGTGTGAAGAACGTGAGATCCGAATTCGTAGAGAACCCACTTAGGTATGAACTAGAGGCAAGTGGTGGTCCTTTGTGTGTTCTAAAATAATGTAAAAAGTAATGAGAACCACAACCGCAAGTGTATGGTTGTCTCAAGTAATAATAGTGATAAACAGGATCGTTCGCAGGGACGGTATGGTTACAATGCTTATCAATTAATGAATGATTGCACTTATGAAAGCAGTAAATGATTTGATAATTGATTTGGTTGGTTTTTACTAATCCTAAGTATGAAAGACTAATGTGAAAATGTAATTAAATAACTAGATGCAAAATAATAAATAGCTAGACGCAAGAAATGGAAGGCAGTACTTGAGAGACGCAAGGGATCCTCCTTGCTCTATTTCATATCATATGTTGTTTAAGGGTCAAATTGGTCAATTAACATTGGTCGGGATTCAAGAGTCTTTGTACCCCCGTCAGGGTGGACTACAAAGCTATTCTAGAGTGTCACAAGTCCCGTCAGGGTAAATATGATCCACTTTCGAATGATTAAGCTATTTTACCTCATTGTCCCTAATATTAACTATGCTCGTCAAAGTCAAATACTTTATATCTTATATTGAGTAATTAATTCCATACCTAATCCCCCCCGTCAAGATGATCCACACGCCACATATGTGGAATAGTTTAGATACTAACACCTGTTCTTAATTATCTACTCCAAAAACAGTAAATAATCACCAATTACAGAATAATGTAAAAGACCCAATTCGATTTAATTAATTAAAACCCAAATTCAAACATATGAAAATCACTAGTTTTAGGATTCACCCATTAAGCATTCTCAAGTACTAAGAAGAATTAGCTCATGCTAATGGAAATTAAAACTAAATTAAAAGAAATAAGACTCATATTGTTTTACAGAAGTAAAAATAAGAAAAACCTAATTTCCGGAATTAGATTCTGCTGTGAATGGAGATATAGACACTCTTTAGCTCTTCAGCTTTCTTCTGCTTCCTTCGTTGACTTCTCTCTGATGCCTTTTCTTCGGAATAATGAGTTGTGTGAAAAATAGAAGTCAAAAGCCCCTTTTATAAGCTCCAAAATGGATTAGGCCTTGTCTTAAGGTTTAAGTTAAAAATTAAAAGCCCAAGTCCATTTTCTAAGCCCAAAATCCCGTAACTGCTGCACCACCTCCACTAAATCAGCTCTAGCCGATTCGTTATAACTCCGATTGACCTCAAATCAGTTGCTTAATTTCCATAACTCAATAAGGAACATAATCTCTTCAAAGGTCAACGGCTAAATCAACTCGTAAGTGCCTCGAAATCAGCAATCTTTGGCCTGTTTTCCAGATTTGTAGCTCCAAAATATAATTCTTTTCGGGATTTATCTTCAAGCTTTGACTCCATATCACGATCTTTGACTTTCTATTCGGATTCCTCTCCTAGCTAATATTCAAAACCTACAAACTTTTCACTAAAATACCCAAGATTACGCACAAAAGTTTAATAATTTAAAAATACTAGAAATAAAAGAGGAAATTCGGATTATTGCATATTTAGCCCAAAAGTCTATCAAAATATTCAAATAAACATAAAAAATGATGTCTCCCAAGGGTCTAAAAGAAGAACAATTAGGGACATCAGCAAGCTATGTAACTAGGAAAATGATAGAGGTAGTTCTTTAATAGCCATTTAGGACTTTTTAGCTTTCTACCCCTTAATTTAATATTATCCGTCTTAGCCCCATTTTTAGCATTTAGGACTTTCTTTTGTCGCCACGATATAAGCCCATATCCCCTTAGATTATTAGGAAATTCTATATGACCCGCCCTTGAAACACAATCCCGAGACTTCCTGTCTTGAGCTTGAGTTTGGGGTGGTGCGTTTCATTATTGGGAGATTACATTTGGGAGGGATTTTCATGCGTTTGTATTTATGCGCAATTTTGATGATGTATATTTTCTAACCCTTTGCCGAGGTCTTTGAAAAAAAACATGTCCATTCATATAAATATGATGGTTAGGGATATCTTATACAAAAAACGAGAAAAAGAATGAAAAAAATTATATAAAATAAAGTAACCGACAAAGTGGAGTTTTAGGATATCATCTTTAGCGCTTATATGGTAAATCTGGGGATGCTAAATTAGTGCGTCAAATGGGCTGAGTGAGAACATATTTGAGTGCAAACTCAAGCTCTTAGACAGTTTGTTGATCGTAAGTTAGGTGAGAGCCAAAAGCTCACTTCAAATTTACCAAATGTACATTCAATACCGTCCCTAAGCCTACGCTATAACCATAAAGTTCTAGTGATTCCTAGATACATAGTGGATTTATATTCAGCTAAAAGGGAGTATGATAAGTGGAGCGTTCAAAGCGAGTGAGGATCGATGAACACCTTATAGCCACCATCTTTAGATAAGTACAAGTATAACCTTCTAGCATTGTGAGTTTAATTTTGGATTAATATTATTTATGTTCTATTTTGCATGACATGTGTATGTGTATATTAATTCCAAGGTCATAATGTATGATTTTTGTTTTAAGTTTTGCTTTGGATGTTATTAACTAGACTCTACATATTTGTGTTTCACCTAAGACCCTTGTTTTTATTTTACTTTGTCAGTACGACAAAGGTTTGAGTTGGGGGTCTTGATGTCTCCCTTTTTGTTCTAAATATTAGCCCTTAGGAGACATCATTTTAGTCGATGAATTGACTTATTTGATATACTTTTAAGCTTATTTGGTTATATTGCATTATCTCCTCTTAGAATTGTATTATTTGCATTATAGACTTTTGTGTGTTGATTTTTTTGTTTTTAGTGTAAAATTATTAGTTCCATGAATTCTATGGAGCACCAAGACAAGGAGGATGGCTAGGAATTAAATTCTTAGATCGAGCGGAGAAGTCAAAGGCGAGAAAAGATTATCCGAAGAATTAACTAGAGTAGAGTGAAATCTGGAAGGCTATTACAAATCTTTGTTTCTAAGCCACTTAGACATTGATTCATCCTTAGAGTCGTAAAATAAAGAAGGTGAATTTTTTAGTCAGGAAGATTTTGCGATTGGAATGTAGCGATTTGGATTTTGGACACAAAAGTTACAGTCGTTTTACTAATAGATGTACATCAGTTACAAGATTTCAAATTAGGATTGGGCTTTCATTTAATTTAACCTATTTCCTTTAAAGTAAAAAAGACCAATCCGAATTCTACACTATATAAAGGCCTTTAGACTTTATTTTTTAGACACAACTCATATGATACAAGTCAGATACGCTAGAAGAGAAGTCAGACCAAAAGGAAAGAGGAAGCTGAAGCTGGAGAATCAATTCTCTTCCTTTAACAGTCAAAATCAATCCTTTAATTAGGTTATTATTTTATTTCTGTAATTGAACATGAGTTCCTTTTCTTTTACTTCAGTTTTTAATTTCATTATGTGCTAAATATATTAGTTCTTGAGAATCACAATAAAGGGATGAACCCTAATTAATTTATTCTATGTTTCTGAATTTGGAATTCTTATAATTTAAACTGAATTGGGTATTTATAGTGGTTATTAATTTGTTCTTATAGTGGTTATTAATTTATAGTGGTTATTAATTTGTTCTTATTAATTTAAACTTAGGATATTTAACTAACTTCGTGAAAAAATCTATAGATTTTAAAGACAATTTGGATATTTTAAATATAGTATATATATATATATATATATATATATATATATATATATATATATATATATATTTGGATGAATCACAAACTATGAATTATGTTTAAAGTGTTCAAATTGTCGTTAAAATCAATCAATTATCTCACAAAATTAGTGAAATGACTTAAAAATTGGAATTTTGAATACGTTTGCCTAAAAATAAAAAAATTTAAACGTTTGGCCTAAAAATGGATTTTGCACTAATTAAACCTTATCAAACCAGTTACTAAGAATGATTGGCCATGATATGTACCTTGGTTTTTTTTAAGAACATTTTTAAATTAGAAATAATTAGAGTCATAAATAACTTTTACAACAATCAAGGTAGCTTTATATATATTAATCATACAATTATATTTGGTACAAAAAGTTGATAATCATATAAATATTAAAAAATATAGGCATATAAGCTGCTCCTATTTTATTTACGAAGTCATTGAAAAGATTTTATTAAATAGATTACAATCAATGATGACTTATCTTATTAATGAAATCAGTCCCCTTTCGTAATAGAAGACATTTGCAAGAAAATACAATGTTTCCCATGAGTTGTGTATTTTTATTTTAAAAAAAATTAATTACATAAAAATCATTATATGACTATAAAAGCTTACATGCGACGAGATGATGAGTATGTATGATGTGATTGTCTTAATGAGCTTATAAAACGAATGGGGTTTATCAATTCTTATTGTGACAAAATAATTAGATGTGTGACTTCTGTTACATACTAAACAATTATCAAATGGAAAACCTCACAAAAAATTTAAACCGAAGAAGAATTGGACAAGGAACCCCTTCTTCCCACTCATTTTTATGTGGTTCTCAGACACTCAGAACTTTAGGTAACAATAAAATTTATGAAGGTCTTATAGAGGGAATAAAAATTATCAAAATGGCCCTATCATAACTCACTTATTATTTGATTGCATATGACATCATTTCTTTTTAAAGTTAACTTATAAGGAAATAAACATCTTTTATGATATCATTAATATATATATATATATATATATATGCCTATGCAACTGGACTAACACTCAATTTAAACAAGTGTGGATTTATATTTAACTCTAATACTCCTGCTCTGACTCAAAATATTATGACTGATAGATTAAACATAAAAAGACCAACAACATGGGGAATAACCTAGGATATCCACTAAGTTGCATAGATCAAAGGTTAGAAACCTAAATCTATTAGTGGACAAACCTATAAATAAGACTAATAATTGAAAACATCTTTTTCTTTCTAAAGCTTGTGAATAAGTACTTATATCGTATTTATCTACTTCCATAAAAATTATGTTATTCGGCATCATCCCCTAGCTCAAATTTTTGATAAGGTGGTAAAGGGAAAAAAATATTGGGATAATTAGGTCTCCCTCACAAAGAGAAAAATTGATATAGATCAGGAATTTTCTTAATAATAGTAAGTCACTTCTTAAACCCTAAACCATAAACTCATTGATCACATTCTTACAAAAGTAAAGGACTTGATGATGAAAATAACAGGAAATGAAATGTTCAATTGATAAATGAAAATGGCTAACAACATTCTAAACACATTCATTTTTTAACTTGGAACAAAAGATACTACTTGTTGGTCTTTAGATAAAAATGGTACTTTTTTATATGTACATTAAACTGAAAAAAGAAGAGTTACTAAATAGTAAATAGTAGGGGATCCATCCTTATCACACTCTATACCCCTTGAGGTGTGTGATTAAAATAATCACCGGTTTTGATAAAACGGAAATGGTTTTTCCAAAAGTAAAAGAAATGATAATCGTTTTAGCGTAAACTAACTATTACAGCAAAGACAAATACGATTACAGCAAAATTAAATACGATTATAGGAAACAAATACACTTACATGGAAAGAAAAGCAATAACAAAGTACACCTACTGTTGTTAAATAGATATTCCGGCGTACCGGTATTTCCGTACCTTTGGCAAGTGAGGGAGAGTCTCTATTTATAGGGAAATAGGGAGAGAAAAGGCCTATCAGAAACGTCACTATAAATGGGTCTTCAATTGTACCATTAAGGATGACATTTTTGGAGGTTACAAATGTTACACCTTTTCAATTTCAGACATGTAACTGCTGGAGAAGAATATTCTGGCTTTATGGCGTCTTGAATGCGTGAACATTACAAACGTTGTGTCTTTTTTATGATAGGATTTGAAATCCATCCGACCACTATAAGAACCAGCTTATTTCTCCTTGAATCCATTTAGAAAAGGTGTTTTATTTTTCATTTTTTGACTCCCAAACTCCCCGACTCCCCAACTCCCCACGAGCACAAGTCGGGCCGGGCCGGGCGGGTGGGTGGTGGTGGTGGTGGTGCGCGCGTGTGGGGCTTTGCCTATTCCTCTTTGGCCTTCATAGCCTTTAGGCCTTTTGGATATAATAGATGGGTAAGCATATTTATACTAATATTTTTCCCATTTTTCCTCCTATGTGGGACATTTCATGCACAAGAAAGTGACTTTTTCACTTCTCCAAAAGAATAGGAAAAGATAGATATGTTTGTTATTTTAATCTAAATCTTTTCCACTTCTCCAAAAGAGCATGATTGGATTAATAGAAATTACTCTAAATAATTGGTTTTAATCCCAACAATTCCCCACTTAGGGTCTTTAGGAGAGAAGGTGAACAGGTTTCCATAATTACCAGTATTTGGGTGAATTGTACTTAAGTGCCAATATCTTTCGATTTGAATTGTCACGTATTGAAGTGAGGCAACCACCACATTCCGTTTAAGTGAACTTACTCTTGAACTTAACGTTTTTTGATCGAGACCATCACAACACATACTCTACCCTACAGAAAGTTATAGTTCCCTCGAACATCAGCCTTTAGTTAGTTCATCAAGTCTTTCTCTAAGGACCACGCCTTACGGGCTATGAACTATGTAGACGTATTCATATCATATCATTTAAGGACGTCTCCTTAATTTCTATCATGAATGTCGAGTCTCACTTTTGACCGTGAATTCATCAGGTCCTTCTTTAAAGGACCACCATATATTGGATATGAATTCAGTATAAGTTGAACACTCATCCTCGTGTGCTTCCTAAAATGATACGCCTTATAAGTGAATTCATCAAGTCCTTCACAATAGGACCACCACGAGTGGCTATGAATTCATTAAGACGGTTTATACATTCGTGTCATATGGCATGACTATTGAGTCTATTGTATTTGGTCTAACAGTGACTGTATTTAGAACTCGCGTAACCTTCGCTAATCACCCCCACATTTGAGTTAGTAGGCTAGAACCGATTATCATAGCCATCGGCTATGTCATCACGTAGGAGTGTGTAAGTGATGTCTCCCTAATTGTTCTTATTTTCGACCCTTGGGAGACATCATTTTTGGTGTTTATTTAATTAATTTGTTAGACTTTTGTACTAAATATGCAATAATCCGAAATTCCCTTTTTATTTCTAGCATTTTTAATTTATTAAACTTTTGCGCGTAATATTGGTATTTTTAGTGTAAAGTTTACAGGTTTTAGATGTTAGCTAGGAGAGGAATCCGAGGAGAAAGTCAAAGATCGTGAATTAGAGTCAAGACTTGAAGATAAATCCCGAAGATATTATTTTTAGAGCTGAAAATCCATTTTTCAGGCCATAGAGTGCTGATTTCGAGGTGCTTAAGTGATGATTTAGCCGCTGACATTTGAAGAGAAAACATTCCTTATCAAGTTACGGAACTTTAGCAACTGGAAAGAGGTCAATCGGAGTCATAACGCATCGGGAAAAGCCGTTTTAGTGAAGGTGTATCAGCAGTTACGGGATTTTGGGCTTAGAAAGTGGGCTTGGACATTTAATTAATATTCTATTTTCTGGTCCAAGCCCTAAAACGAATTTATGCTTATAAAAGGAGGTCTGGACTTCTATTTTTCACACAATTCACATTCCACAAGATTAAACACCAGAGAGAAGCAACAGAAGGAAGAAAGAAGAAGCTACAAGAGCTGGAGTGGGTCTATAGCTCCGTTCGTAGTCATTCCAATTCCGGAAATTAGGTTCTTTTTATATTTTAATTTTGTAAACAATATGAATTCTATTTCTTTTAATTTAGTTTTTAATTTCAATATGAGCTAAGCTTTTCATAGTGCTTGAGAACAAACAATGGGTGAATCTTAATTTTATGAAATAACGAATGTTGAATTTGGGTTTATATTAAATTAAATTAGATTGGGTTTATTACTCTTTTCGATAATTTGTGATTATTTACTGATTTTAGAGTCGCGAACTAAGAACAGGTATTAGTATCTAAGCTATTCCACATAAGTGGCGTATGGATCATCCTGACGGAGGGTTTAGGTATAGAATTAATTATTCAATCTAGGATAAAAGCTATTGATTCTGACGAACTTAACTAATTCTAGGGCCAATGAGGTAAAACACTTAAACATCCAACGGTGGATCATATTTACCCTGACGGGACTAGTGACACTTTAGGATCGCCTTATAGTCCACCCTGACAAGGGTATAAGGAATTTAGAATCCCGACCATTGTAATTGACCGATTTAGCCCTTAAACAACATAAGTTAGGAAATAAGATTAGGAGGATCCTTGCGTTCTCAAGTACTACCTCTCATATTGCGTTTTCACTCATTTTACTTGCGTCTTAGCTTTTACTTGCATTTATAATTTGTTTTCATTTAGTAGTTTTAATCAACAAAACCAAACAAACATTTTATTGTCTTTTATTTTCATAAGTGCATCAATCACTATTTGCTAGACATTGTGATCAACCATTCCGTCCTTGGAACGAATATGTATTATCCTTATTACTACTTGGGACAACCGTACACTTGCGGTTGTGGTTCGATTAGAATTTGCATTTATTTTTAGAACACACAAAGGACCACCAAGTTTTTGGCGCCGCTGCCGGGGACGGTAGCGTGTGACCACGGTGTTTATCCTTTAGTGATAGTGCATTTATTTTTATTTTTGTTTTTATCAGTTTTACGCTTTTTGTTTGTTTATCTTCCTCAGGTTTTAAGGTTTGGTGTATGCGAAGAAGGCTATTCAAGGATCTAGAGCCAACACCTCCGATCCTTAGTAATCCAGAATCGTTGATCAGACTTGCTAACAGGAGAAGAAGAGAACGAGAAGCTTTAGAAGTAGAAGCGTTAAGTAACAGAATGGAAAATATAAATCTCAATGGTCAACAAGGCCAGCTAGATGCAAATGGCCAACCTTTAGCTCCAGGCGTTATTCCTCCAGTTCAACCACTAAATCCTAATCCTTAAGTCCAGATAGTGATGAATCAAGATCCGTGGTTTACTAATGGTCCTCCAGAAGTCCCATTCCGTGCTCCTGCTATAGGAGTAGGTGCTCCAGGTATAGATGTTCCGGGATTCCGTCCTGATTCGGGTATGTTAGCTCAATTCCAAAATTTTGGAAATTTTCGTGGTAGACCATCAGAAGATCCGCTTAGAGCAGTACAGAAGTTTAAACAGATATGTGATTCTTATATCACACATGGAGTTTCGAGGGAACAGATGTATTTTGCTGCTTTTAAATTTTTTGTGATTGATGGAGCAAGTGAATGGCACGATACGCAAGATCCTACGAAGATTACTAATTGGGACCAATTAGAAATTGCTTTCTTTGACAGGTATTACCCAAGTAACATGAGGTTAGATGCTGAATTAGAATTGACCCATTTCCGTCAAGAATATGAGGAAACTGTCGGTAGGAGTTGGACAGGATTTCATATGTGTTTGCGTAAAGTTCCCAATCATGGCTTTTCAGAACAACAACAGTTAAAGATCTTTTATAGAGGCCTTGATGGAACTTCGAGAGAGAAATTGGATACGCTATGTGGTGCAGGTTTTCTTCAAGTTCAACCCGCTCATGCCAAGATCATTTTAGAGAGAACAGTCAAGAATGAAGTTGGGTGGAGCTCAGTAAGAACACCAGTTAAGGGAGTGAATAATGTTGACATGGAAGAGAAATTTGCTATGCTTGAGAATAAAATTCAGAATACTATAGAGCAACAGTTGAAGCAGCTTAGTTTAGCTGTAAAAGAAGGTTTTTCGAGTAAGAAGGTAGCTGTGCATGCTGCACAAGAGGTTTATATGTGTTCAATTTGTAAGGTAGATGATCATGATGAGGAAAGTTGTCCGAATAACCAAGAATCAGTGAATTTTATGTCCAATAGAGGTAATTTCAATTCAAGTGGTAATGGATATCAGCCTAACAGAAACCATCCTGGGTTTCAATACTCAAATCCCAATGGGGCAGCCAATCCTACTTACGCGTATCAGCCGCGTCCTCAAGGCAACAACTATAATCCAAGACCACACAACAATCATCAAGGAGGACAGAATCAAAACAACTATGTACAAAGACAAGCTCCTCATAATACCTACGATGAGAATTTAAACCAGAAAGCTTTACCTGCCCATCCACAAGAAGGAGTAGTTACCCTTCAGAAAACCGTTGAAAATTTGATTGCTCTTCATACACAAGCTTTGGAACGTCAAAACGCAGCTGAAGCGAATATGAAGATTTTCCAGAATCAGCTAAGCCAAATTAATAAACAGCTGAATCAGCGTCCACAAGGGCAACTTCCTAGCGATACGGAAAATCCAACACAACGTGAAGATTGCAAAGCTGTTACATTAAGAAGTGGTAAGAACCTTCCTCCACCTCCTTTTCCCGTTATGAAAGAGAAAGAAGTTCCAAGAAAAGAAAAGGAAGTGGTTGAGAAAGAGAAAGAGAATGAGAAAGATAGTGAGGCTGAAGAAATAGAAAGACCAAGGGAAGTTCCGAAAAATAAAGATGACATGGTGACTAATCGCCCTCCACCATCGTTTCCATCTCGAGTTCAGAAAAAGGGTGATTTGGGTGATTTTCAGAAGTTCTTTAATAGAGTGAAGGGTCTAAGTATTAATATTCCGTTACTTGAGGCGATTCAAGATATTCCTAAGTATACGAAGTTTTTGAAGAGGGCCCTCACTAACAAAAGGCCTTATTGTGATAATGAGATAATTGGCCTTCCTAAAGAGTGTGTGCGATTTGTCAGAGTAAGTTACCTCCGAAGTTAGTTGATCCGGGGAGTTTCACGATTCCCATATCGATTGGAGAAGAATGGAAAGGAAAGGCGTTATGTGATTTGGGGGCAAGTATAAATTTGATGCCCAAGTCAATCTTTGATAAGCTCAAAATTGGAAACGCAAGACCTACCTCTATGGTCTTGCAAATGGCGGACAGGTCTCTTGCTCATCCTGAAGGCCGTATTGAGGATGTCCTTGTTAAGGCAGGTACACTTATATTTCCTGTTGATTTCGTAATTCTTGAATACAATGCAGATAGAAATGTCCCCATTATTTTGGGTAGACCATTCCTAGCTACAGGGAGAACATTGATCGATGTAGAGAATGGCGAATTAACGATGAGGATACAAGATGAGAAAGTGAAATTCAATGTATTTCGAGCTATGAAATTCCCAGATTCTCAGGAAGATTGTTTCAGAATGGATGTAGTAGAGCAAGCATCACAAGAGGTATTTAATTGTTTAAATTTTGATGATATCTTGCAGGCTGCTTTGACATTAGATTCACCTGAGATGATGGAGGAGCTTACAGAAAATGTGGCAGCTCTCAATTCTGAAAATCTGAAGTATAGGCGTCTTGCCTATGAACCTGTGAGAGAACCGGGGGAGATTATTCCTAAAATGAAGCCTTCAATTGAATCTCCTCCGGAATTGGAAGAAAAACCATTTCTAGCACACTTGAGGTATGCATATTTGGGTACTAATGAAACTTTACCTGTTATTGTTTCAGCTAATTTAACAGGTCCTCAAGAGGATAAACTGTTGCGTGTGTTAAGAGCCAACAAAGAAGCAATAGGTTGGACAATTGCTGACATCAAAGGCATTAGTCCATCCTATTGTCAACACAAAATCATTCTTGAAGATGTTAATGCACGCTCAGTTGAAGGTCAGAGGAGATTAATGCCCGTTATGAAGGATGTGGTGAAGAAAGAGGTGATCAAGCCTTTAGATGCGGGGATTATTTATCCCATTTCGAATAGTGAATGGGTGAGTCCGGTTCAGTGTGTACCGAAGAAAGGAGGAATGACAACGATTCTTAATGATAAAAATGAGGCGATTCCTTCAAGAACGGTAGTTGGATGGAGAGTTTGCATGGATTACAGAAAGCTGAACAAGGCCACCAGGAAAGATCATTTCCCTTTGCCCTTCATCGATCAAATGTTAGATAAATTAGCCGGAAGAGAGTACTATTGCTTCTTGGATGGTTACTCCGGGTACAATCAGATTTACGTGGCTCCAGAAGATCAACATAAGACTACCTTTACATGCCCATTTGGTACTTTTGCATATCGCAGAATGCCATTTGGGTTGTGTAACGCTCCCGCTACTTTTCAAAGGTGTATGATGGCCATCTTCTGGGACATGATAGATAATTTCCTTGAAGTGTTTATGGATGATTTCTCCGTGTTTGGTGATGATTTTGATATATGTTTAGATAACTTGGAGAAAGTGTTAGTGAGATGCAAGGAAACAGATTTGGTGCTCAACTGGGAGAAGTGTCATTTCATGGTTCGCGAAGGTATTGTTCTGGGTCACAAAGTTTCGAGTGCTGGTTTAGAGGTTGATAGAGAAAAGATAGAGGTAATTAAAACTATTCCCTCTCCTGTTTCTGTTAAAGGGGTAAGGAGTTTTCTGGGCCATGCTGGCTTTTATAGGCGTTTTATTAAGGATTTTTCTAAGATTGCTAAACCGTTATGCAACTTACTCGAAAAGGATTGCAAATTCCTTTTTGATGAAGCTTGTTTAGCGGCCTTCCAAGCAATTAAGGAAAAACTCATTTCTGCTCCTATAGTGTTACCTCCAAATTGGAATTTACCGTTTGAGGTTATGTGTGATGCGAGTGATTTGTGTATGGGAGCTGTATTGGGACAGAGAAAAGAGAAAGTTTTTCATTCAATTTACTATGCTAGTAAAACTTTTAGTGGTGCTCAGATTAATTACACAGTTACAGAAAAGGAGTTGCTAGCAGTTGTATATTCGTTTGATAAATTTCGCTCTTATCTTCTTGGAGCGAAAGTTATTGTTTATACAGATCATTCCGCGATCAGATTTCTTATGGAGAAGAAAGATGCAAAACCAAGGTTAATTAGATGGGTGTTATTACTTCAAGAGTTCGACTTAGAGATCAAAGACAGAAAGGGTTGTGAGAATCAGGTGGCAGATCATCTATCGCGTTTAGAGGGTTCAAAGATGAATAGTGGTACTGAAGCGGTTAGAGAAGAGTTTCCTGATGAGAGTTTATTCGTTGTTCGAGATTATGAGGCTCCGTGGTATGCAGATATTGCGAATTTAGTGGTGAGTGGTGTTTTTCCTGAAGGTTCTACTTATCAAGAAAGAAAAAGGTTAGCTCATCGTGCTAGACAATTCTTTTGGGAGGATCCTTTCCTCTACAAAGTTTGTGCTGACCAAATGATACGAAGATGTGTAGCAAGGGAAGAGACTCAAGCCATTATAGCTGGATGCCATGATTCACTATATGGAGGACATTTTAAGGGAGATAGAACTGCTGCGAAGGTATTTCAATCAGGTTTTTACTGGCCTACTCTTATTAAAGATTGTCATGAATATGTTAAGAAGTGTACGAGATGCCAGTTTACCGGAAACATATCTAAGAGGGATGAGATGCCGCGTAATAATGTGTTAGAGGTTGAGATATTCGATGTTTGGGGCATAGACTTCATGGGTCCTTTCGTTCCTTCAAATGGTAACCTCTATATCTTATTAGCAGTTGATTATGTATCTAAGTGGGTAGAAGCAGTGGCTTTACCCACCAATGATTCACGGGTGGTGATCAAGTTCTTGAAATCACATATTTTCACTAGACATGGCACAGCTAGAGTGATTATTAGCGATGGAGGATCTCATTTCGTTAATAAATATCTGAAGACTGTTCTAGAGAAATATGGAGTAAGACACCGTGTATCTACCGCATACAATCCACAATCCAATGGTCAAGCTGAAGTTTCGTACAGTGAAGTCAAGTCAATCCTAGAGAAAACCGTTGGTCCTACAAGAAAAGATTGGTCAATGAAGTTAGATGATGCGTTGTGGGCCTATCATACTGCGTTCAAGACTCCAGTTGGTGCATCTCCCTATCGTATGGTGTATGGTAAGGCTTGTCACTTACCTTTAGAACTTGAAATGGGTGCCTATTGGGCAATTGCACAGTTGAACTTAGATCCTATCTTAGCCGGAAAGAATCGTATGATGAAGCTTAATGAACTTGATGAATTCTGTTTGCATGCTTATGAAAATGCCAAACTTTACAACGAAAACACAAAGAAATGGCATGACAATCGGATTCGTCCAAACAACTTTGAAGTGGGGCAAAGAGTATTGAAGTATAACTCAAAGTTCAACAATTATTCAGGTAAGTTAAGATCTAAGTGGTCAGGTCAATACATTGTGACCAAAGTTACACCTCATGGGGCGATAGAAATAGAACATCCGCTAGAGAACCGTACCTTTATGGTTAACGGTCACAAATTGAAGATATACCATGGAGGTGAAGATACCAATCGCTCGGAAGATCCACATCCCGGGGAGGTCATGTATCTCCTCGAGACTCCTTAGAAGCGTGAGGTAACCCGTCGAGCTTAACGACGTTAAACAAAAGCCAATTCATTGTATATTAGGTGAGTTTTCATTTTTTTGCATTTTAGATTAGTTTGATTTTCATAAATTTATTGTTTATTATTAAGAAATGAGGAAGGGTAGTTGTTTTTGATGATTTCAGGGGTAAAAAGGTCATGCGTTTGGGGTCGATTCGGCGAAAACAGGAGAAAAAGAGGATGGATGTCCAGGAGAAACCGGGAATCCGGTTTTGGAGCTGGTACCACCCTCTTCAACGCAGCACTTGGCGTCTTGGTTCACGACACAGCGTCGGAACCGGGTACCCGGATTTTCGAAACCGGGCACCCAGTTTTGGTGCTGTGATTTCTGAAAAGTTCTGACCCAGCGTCTTGGTGGCTTGCGTTTTGGTTCGCGCCATCGACACAAAACCGGGAACCCGCATTTGGCAGAACCGGGTACCCGGTTTCGGAGCTGTAAAAATCCAAAAGTTCTGACCCAGCGTTTTGGGATGCTGCGTTTTGGCGCGTCTTGACTCGCGCCATCGAGAAAAATCCGGGAACCCGCATTCCACAGAACCGGGTACCCGGTTTCGGCGAGGAAAATCCCTGACCCAGCGTCTTGGGGTCCAGCATTTTGGTGCGTTTTGAAAAAAAAAAAAGTCTTTAAGTTAATTTTCCGCGCCGTCACAGCGACGCGGAACCGGGAACCCGGTTTTGAAGCTGTGATGTCGGTTTTTGGGGCCTTAACCTAGTTTTCTTAGCCTCTTCTGCAAGTTTTTACCTAAAACGCACCAAAAGCCTCCCCACCTCCGAAAATCATCAACCAAAACACTATATATCATCAAATCCTACCCTCTTTCACCACACAAACACAAAATCAACTCACCTCCTCTCCAAAATAACATCAAATCCTTAGTTTTTCCCAAAGATTCTTCTTCATCAAATCCTTACATTAAACCTAATTCTTTCTTCTCCCATCCAAATTAACCAAGACCCATCTCATATTTCACCTAGTTCTTCAATTCCTAAGCCTCAAAATATCAAAATTCTAAACTTTTCTTTAAGTTTTCCTTATTTGAAGTTTTGAGTTTGGGGTGAAAAGAGATGACTAACAGAACCGGTGATTTCCGAAGAACTGCTCCTAGAAGGGAAACCACCATTGGTGGTTCCCAAGACCAAGCTATTGAGATTCCTGATTCGCGTCCTAAACGTAAGATTGATGACACTAAGCTTGGCTCTAACAGAAAAGAAATCACGGGTCACAAGAGAAGATTGATTGATGAGATTGAAAGTGAGAAGGAACCAGAAGAGGAAATTGCGAAGAACATTGAGGAAGAAATTGAACAAGAGATTCCGGAAGCATCCCTTCAAAAACCTCCGCGTATGAAGATGTGGGCCCACAAGCCTAAGAGGGTTTACACTTGTTGGAATACTCAGGTTCGTGAAAGAATTGAATTTTTGAAATTTGGTGAGGAGACGAGTTTTCCTAAGGGTATTATGAGTAGTGATTACAAGGAATATGCTGTGACATGTGCTAAGTTTGGTTGGAAAGAGTTACAAGAAAGGAAGCTTGAGTTTATTCCTACTTTTGTGCGAGAATT
The DNA here is from genome assembly GCA_029959085.1 of Nemophila menziesii. Taxonomy (NCBI): domain Eukaryota; kingdom Viridiplantae; phylum Streptophyta; class Magnoliopsida; order Boraginales; family Hydrophyllaceae; genus Nemophila; species Nemophila menziesii. Next base: position 3,906,027 of record JARWIR010000044.1, read on the forward strand.
TTACGAAGGTTTAGCTACCTCCCGTGATGCCATTGATATCCGCAAAAAGGTAGTTCCTTTCTCTATTGAACGTATTCGGAAATCATTGAAACTTCCCAACTTTTCTGGAACATGCCCCTTCCAAAAAACTCTTAATGACCCTTCTTTTGATTTTGAATCCCTTTGGGGAACCGTGCTTGTTAATGGGACTAGCCCAATTCCTGAAGGTGAAAGGTATCCTGGACAGTTTTACAGCAGTAGTTTGATACCTCGTGCTAAGGTTTGGTCTCGTTTCGTAATACCCACTTTCTTTGGTATTAAACACACTTCCGAGTTGAAGAAAGAGCACATATTTGTTATTAAGTGTATTTTGGAGGAGAAACCATTTGATGTTGCTAAGATAATTTATGATACAATCATGGAGTTCGCGAAATCACCAATGAAACAACAAAATCTGAAGTTTCCTTGTACTATTACTCAGTTGTGTCTAGACGCAAAGATTCCGTGTAAGGACGCAGATATTGACATTGTTTCAGTTGGTGTAAGTATAGCTTTGAGCACGATCAAGAACATCCATGAAGAAGCAACACGGACTACAAGAAGTCCGAGAACTCCTCAATCAAAGAAAGTGAAAACTATACCTGAGTTGGAAGCGAAGATTCAGGTGTTGGAAGAGAATCAGGAGAAGATGATTGCTACTTTGGGAAACGTTACAAAAGAACTGGACCTATTGCAAAATTTAATCCTAGGCGTAAATACACTTTAAAACGCGATTTATGATGCTGTTACGCGAGATAAAGGTCCAGAACGCAACACCGATAACCAGCATCGCGCTGGTTAAGATACGTTTTCTAACCTTTCCTCTTAGTGTAGATTAGTTTAAATGCTTTATTGAGTCTTTTCGAGTCGTGGGGACACGACTCATTTTTGAGTTTGGGGTGGGGTTCGTTGCCTCATCCCAATTTTTATGTGTTATTTGCTTTATTTGCTTTCAATAAAAGAATTTTCGGAGTTGCGTTTGACTGTAGAAATTTTTAAATATCCCTTTAAGCATACTCTTGATAAATCTATGATAGTAAATAGTGGACTTTAGGGATTGATATAAAACGCACTTACAATTGCATGCGAAGATAGGTAATTAATAGGAAAAATTAATGAACAATGCAAATGAAGTAAGCTTGTACTCAAGGAATATGTTTGGTGTGTAGAACGTGAAATCCTAATTAGTAGAGAACCCACCTAGATATGAACTAAAGACAAGCTATGTACTTAGGAAAATGATAGGGGCAGTTCTTTGTTAGCCATTTGTGCCTTTTTAGCTTTCTATCCCTTGTATTAATGATTATCCATCTTAGCCCACTTTGAGCCTTTAGCCTTTTCTTTGTAGCCACGATATAAGCCATTATCCCCTAGATTATTAGGCATGACCATATGACCCGCACTTGAATCACAATCCTGAGACATGTCTCGAGCTTGAGTTTGGGGTGGTGGGACCACATATGGGGAATTTAATGGGTTGGGATCGATGTGCTTTGTATTGTAGCACAATTGCAGATGATTTATACTTGTAACCCTTTGCCGGGAATGAAAAAAAAAGAAAGAAAAAAATGAAAAAAAATTGAAAATCCATACAGTAGGAACCAGGAACCCGGTTTCGTCAAAACCGGGAACCCGGTTTGCTTCTGTACAAAAAAAATGAGAAAAAGAGAAAAGAAAAGAAAAAGAAAAATATGAATGAATAAAACATCGGCAAAGTGGAATTTTTCTGAAAATCATCTTATTTATAGTGAGTAGACATGGGACGCTAAATTGTTGCGTATATGGGTGAGTGAGAACATCTTTTTGAGCGTTAACTCAAGCTCGAGGACACTGTTGATGGTAAGTGAGGAGAGAGCCAAAAGCTCACTTCAAATTTACCAAATATACATCCACACCCGTCCTTAAGCCAATATTATAACCGTAAAGACCTCGTGATTCCTAAGTGCATAGTGAATTTATAATTCTGTTGATAGGGAATACACTAAGTGGAGCGTTCAAAGCGAGGTAGGATTAATGACCACCCTATAGCCATCATACAGAGATGAGTACAAGTGTAACCTTCAAGCATTGCGACTTTAATTTTATGATTGAGATTGTTTGATGTGCATGATTAGTGTATGTGTATATTAGTTTCTAGAGTTTGCTATATGAGATTTATTGTGAGACTTGCTTTAGGGTTTATTTGCTAGCTTCTACTTGTTTATACGCTTACTTCCACCCCTTTGTTTTGTTTTACTTTGTCGGGACGACAAAGGTTTGAGTTGGGGGTCTTGATGTCTCCCTAATTGTTCTTATTTTCGACCCTTGGGAGACATCATTTTTTGTGTTTATTTAATTAATTTGTTAGACTTTTGTACTAAATATGCAATAATCTGAAATTCTCTTTTTATTTCTAGCATTTTTAATTTATTAAACTTTTGCGCGTAATATTGGTATTTTTAGTGTAAAGTTTACAGGTTTTAGATGTTAGCTAGCAGAGGAATCCGAGGAGAAAGTCAAAGATCGTGAATTAGAGTCAAGACTTGAAGATAAATCCCGAAGATATTATTTTTAGAGCTGAAAATCCATTTTCCAGGCCATAGAGTGCTGATTTCGAGGTGCTTAAGCGATGATTTAGCCGCTGACCTTTGAAGAGAAAACATTCCTTATCAAGTTACGGAACTTTAGCAACTGGAATGAGATCAATCGGAGTCATAACGCATCGGGAAAAGCCGTTTTAGTGAAGGTGTATCAGCAGTTACGGGATTCTGGACTTAGAAAGTGGGCTTGGACATTTAATTAATATTCTATTTTCTGGTCCAAGCCCTAAAACGAATTTATGCTTATAAAAGGAGGTCTGGACTTCTATTTTTCACACAATTCACATTCCACAAGATTAAACACCAGAGAGAAGCAACAGAAGGAAGAAAGAAGAAGCTACAAGAGCTGGAGTGGGTCTATAGCTCCGTTCGTAGTCATTCCAATTCCGGAAATTAGGTTCTTTTTATATTTTAATTTTGTAAACAATATGAATTCCATTTCTTTTAATTTAGTTTTTAATTTCAATATGAGCTAAGCTTTTCATAGTGCTTGAGAACAAACAATGGGTGAATCTTAATTTTATGAAATAACGAATGTTGAATTTGGGTTTATATTAAATTAAATTAGATTGGGTTTATTACTCTTTTCGATAATTTGTGATTATTTACTGATTTTAGAGTCGCGAACTAAGAACAGGTATTAGTATCTAAGCTATTCCACATAAGTGGCGTGTGGATCATCCTGACGGAGGGTTTAGGTATAGAATTAATTATTCAATCTAGGATAAAAGCTATTGATTCTGACGAACTTAACTAATTCTAGGGCCAATGAGGTAAACATCTTAAACATCCAACGGTGGATCATATTTACCCTGACGGGACTAGTGACACTTTAGGATCGCCTTATAGTCCACCCTGACGGGGGTATAAGGAATTTAGAATCCCGACCATTGTAATTGAACGATTTAGCCCTTAAACAACATAAGTTAGGAAATAAGATTAGGAGGATCCTTGCGTTCTCAAGTACTACCTCTCATATTGTGTTTTCACTCATTTTACTTGCGTCTTAGCTTTTACTTGCATTTATAATTTGTTTTCATTTAGTAGTTTTAATCAACAAAACCAAACAAACATTTTATTGTCTTTTATTTTCATAAGTGCATCAATCACTACTTGCTAGACATTGTGATCAACCATTCCGTCCTTGGAACGAATCTGTATTATCCTTATTACTACTTGGGACAACCGTACACTTGCGGTTGTGGTTCGATTAGCATTTGCATTTATTTTTAGAACACACAAAGGACCACCAGTAAGTCACTAACTTCGTTGATAATTCCGTTAATGTCACAGAGCTATTATAAGGAATTTATAACAACATTCGTGCCCTAAGTCTTTTGATTCAGCAAATTAGTTGGGTATCAACCTCAGACTTATATTTATAAACACATGTTCCGTTTCACTTTTAGTATTAGGAGGTATACTCTCATAAACTTGACATAGTCACCTATTAAGGTTAAAAAGTATGGGTTTTCTCCTTTACTAGCGGAATTTATAAAAGTGTTTAGGTCTGAATGTACTAATTTTGTTAGTTTAGAATCCTCGAGGTTTTCATATTAAAGGGTCGTATTCCAACAAGTTTGGACTCTACACATTTCATATAATATATAAAGTCATCGACCTTATTAGTCCAAGGGATTTATTAACCATTTAATATAAAGAAAGATAGCCTAATCTACCATTCCACACATCTAAACATTCAAATAGATAAACAGAATTAAAAAAGTCCTTATTAGAGGTTACAAGGTTCAATAGCACAAACCCTTATTTGGAAAAGAAAAACCCCTTCCCCCAAATACTCATCACTTTGGTACTAGTCATGGGTTACAGTCTTTAAGACAAACAAACCATTATCTAAATACCCTTTTCCCACAAACTCATCCTTTTTTGTAATAATTATTCTTCCCCCCTCGAAAACTAGTTTGAGTCCCACTTTATTAAGAAGAGCTCCGGAAACCAAGTTCCTACGGAGCGAGGGGACAAAGAGAACATTGTTTAACTCAAAGATCTTACCAGAAGTGAGTTTGAGGGTAACTTGTCCTTTTCCGAGGACTATAGCAGTGGATGAGTCACCCAGGTACACGCATCGACCATTGGTTGATTCCTCAAACTTTTTGAACAGCGCTTTGTTTTCACAGAAGTGTCGTGAATCCCCAGTGTCAAGGATCCACTCACTTTTGTTTTCCACCAAGTAAACCTCAACCATTACCGCGGTGATTATCTCTTCGGTTTTAGTTAGGTTCGCAGTAGGTTTTGGATCGAGAATAACTCTAAGGGGACATTCAAAAGCCCTATGTCTTCTTTACCACAACAATAACAAGCACCCTTAGGTTTCTGAATCTTACCAGATGTTTTAAACCTTCCGTTTTGTTTGTTGAAGTTGTTGCGGTTCTTCTTCCCCACGGATTTGGAATTGTTAGCGCCTTGTTGTTTTCCATTACCTTCGAACCTGTCCTAGTTACCATGCCCAGAACTTTCGACAAGGTTAGCCTTCGAGGAATGAGGAGAGAAAGAAAGAGACTTATCCTTGAGTCGATTGGCTTCTTCGACTTGCATGTGGCTTATGAGCTCTTGGTGGATCATTTCCTTCTTTTTGTGTTCGAGGTGGTTACAATTTCACTCCATGATGGGGGAAATTTCTCAAGCAAGATGTTGGCTTGGAAAACTTCGCACATCTTCATGACTTCGGCGGTTACCTCCGCGCATAGGTTTTGCCTACACATGAAGTTGTTCAGTCATAGGTTTCTGATCAGTCAAGGTAAAGTTATACTAATTACCGGTGATGTATTTCTTTTTACCGGAATCATCAGCCCCATACTTCTTCTCAAGAGTTTCCCATATGACCTTTGCCAATTTTTCTTTAGCAAGAAGATCAAAAAGGGGATTCGATACATTGTTCAACATCCAACCCCGAGCAATGGTATTAGCTCTTTTGAACTTGGCTTCGAGGGCGAGATTTCGATCCTGTTCTTGTTCAGTAGGAGCTCCATTGTCCACCATAAGTGGGGGAGCCTCGACTATAGCAAAGTCGAGATCATACTGTTCAAGACTGATCATAATCTTTTGTGCCCAACGCTTGTAATTGGAACCATTAAGGGGCTCCAACTTATTCACGTCGAGAAATGGCTTTGCAATGAAAGGAGAACCAACAGCCAAAATAGGAAAAGCCCTTCCAGAAAATAACCGTTGAGTAAAGAAAATGAATATCTTTTTAAATTGTGATTAAAATAATCACCGGTTTTGACAAAACATAAATGGTTTTTTCAAAAGTAAAAGAAATGATAATCGTTTTAGCGTAAACTAACTATTACAGAAAAGACAAATACGATTACAGCAAAATCAAATACGTTTACAGGAAACAAATACACTTACACAGAAAGAAAAGAAATAATGAAGTACACCTACTATTGTTAAAAAGATATTCTGGCATACCGATATCTCCAACGGAAAAACCTAAGCTCTACACAACATTTTTAGAGAGAGGCACAGTGTTATTCTTTTCTGGTTCTGGTGTATTTGTACCTTTGACAAGTGAGGGAGTGTCTCTATTTATAGGAAAATGGGGAGAGCAAAGGCCTATCAGAAAACGTCACCATAAATGGGTCTTCGATTGTACCATTAAGGTTGACGTTTTTGGAGGTTACAAATTTTACACCTTTTCAATTTCAGACCTGTAACTGCTGGAGAAGAATATTTTGACTTTATGGCGTCTTGAATGCGTGAACGTTACAAACGTTGTGTCTTTCCGATGATAGGATTTGAACACTATCCGACCACTATAAGAACCAGCTTATTTCTCCTTGAATCATTTCAGAAAAGGTGTTTTATTTTTTGAATACCCCAACTCCCCCATGGCCCATGCCCACACCGGGCCGGGCGAGTGGGTGGTGGTGGTGCGCGCATGTTGGGCTTTGCCTATTCCTCTTTGGCCTTCATAGCCTTTAGGCCTTTTGGATATAATAGATGGGTAAGCATATTTATACTAATATTTTTCCCATTCTCCTCCTATGTGGGACATTTCATGCACAAAAAATTGACTTTTCCACTTCTCCAAAAGAATAGGAAAAGATAGATATGTTTTTTATTTTAATCTAAATCTTTTCCACTTCTCCAAAAGAGCATGATCAAATTAATAGCAATTACTCTAAATAATTGATTTAAATCCCAACAAGGTGTGGAAATGATATGGGGATTAAAAACCTTTTTTAAAATCTATAATTTTATGTGGAGAGGTAAAAAAAATCTTCTCCTTAAAAAGATTTTTCTAAAGAAAGTTAGTAACTGATGTCTCCCCATTTGTTCTAATTATTAGCCCTCTGGAGACATCCTTTTAGGTGAATAAATGACTTATTTGATAGACTTTTAGGCTTAAGTGATCATATTGCAATTTCTCCCCTTGGAAATTAACTATTCGCAGAATCTGAGCTTTTGTGCGTAAATTTGACTATTTCTAATGCAAAGTTAATCGGTTCTTGAATTTCATGAAAGACCAATCCAAGGAGAAGAAGTGAGAATAAATTCGTAGTGTATTTTAGAGTGTTAGGAAATGATTTTGGGTCGAGTTTCTATTTTTAGAGTACACTTTCCTATTTCATTATCTTGATGTATTGATTTATTCTTTTTAAGCATATGCGGTTTAATTATTTATTTAATGTGAAGCTTTAAAAGATAAATGGTAATTACTTAGAGACCAAGTCAAGATGAAGGATTGAAGTAAATAAGATTTACATGGAAACAAGAAGATTTAGGAAAGATATATTCAAAGAAGGATAAGATAAAGCTGCCTTTTGGAATCTGAACTTCCAACCATGTTTTAAAGATTAAATCATAATTAAAGATTGGCTCGGATTCTGAACGAGTGGTCTGCACCAATAGAAAGATCTTTCCAAGACAAGCAGTTTCATATATTGGAACTTCTCAAACGGATAAGTATTGAAAAAGATATGACCAAATCAAATCAGCAGAAAAATCTTACCTTTCCTAGAATTTAGAGCTACGAATTTAAGAGTCCTTGACTTGTCTTCCACTCCAAGAAATTCGACCTAGGGTCCTCCAACACCTACAAATACACCTCTTCGACCTCATAATTCATCACCTCTCACAATTCATTCAATATATACATCTTTAGAGAGAGCGTCGAGAGGCGGAAGCAAGAGCAGAAGCTGGAGAATCCTTTTCCTCCAACAACAGTTCAAGCCAATTCCTCTATCTAGGTTCTTATTTTATTTCTGTTATTAGGAACATGTATATTTTTTTCTTTATTGTTTTTACTTTCAATATGAGCTAAACCTTAATTACTTGAGAATCTTAATGGGATGAACCCTGATGTATTTAATTCATGTATTTCAATTTGGGATTAGTTTCTAGTTTAATTTGAATTAGGTATTTCATATTGTTTCTTATTTTATATTAATTTCACTATCAATGAATTAGCTAATCGGAGTTAGGTCATAGTAATTAAGCTATTCACTTTGGTGGGGAAGTGATCGCCTTGACAGGGGGTTTAATTACTGAACTAGATAATAAACGTAAGGTAGAAATTATTGATCCTGACGGACTTAGTTAGCCTTATAGCCAATTGGGTAAAATAGTATTCATTCGGAGGTGGATTATAATCACCCTGACGGGGTTTGTAACATCTGAGAATAGCTCCTAGGTCCACCTTGACGGGGGCTAGGAGATTATAGAGTCCCGACTAATATAGAAATATCAATTCTGCCCTTAAAGAAAGCATTAATTAGGTAAGTTTAGGTGATTCCCTAGCGAGATTCAAGTATAGCTTATATCTGCGTCTTAGTCTTTTAGTATTTACTTTTAGTTATTTTGTTTTTTTGCGTCCAGTAGTTTAATAACTCGAAACCAAATAAATATCTTTTATCTTTTATTTTCCGTATTTGCAATTATTACTATTTATCTGTTGAACACTTGGGTTATACCAGTCCAATCCCTGAGAATGAATCCGACTATCGGAGTATTACTTGGACAACCGTACACTTGCGGTATTGTGGTTCCTTTTATTTTTGCATTAATTTTATAACACACCAGGACCCACCAATAACACAAAATATGATGGATTTGTAATAGTGGAACTGATCGATGACCACCTTCTATTTGTATTTCCCTGAGCTAAGAAAACATAGTTCAAATCCCTGTTGAAAATAAATATTTGTAACCACTTAACTGATCTTTGTAACCACTTAACTGATCATAGAGGAAGTTCGTACTTTAACATGACAAATATGAAAAAACATAAATGCATATTTATAACTATAAAAATTTGTCCTCTTTTAATTACAATTGGAAAATCTTTAAAACTTTGGACTGCACAAAAATTATTATACTACTCTACTCATGAGATGAACCATCTAACTTATAAAAATACTAGGTATAACATATGCCTAAAGATACTATGAAAATTTAAGATATATAAAATAGATTAAAGGTAATAACCGGGAATAGATCTAAGAGTAGTGGGGACACAACAACCTTGATCGCTGAAAACAGTAAAATTCACCCATTTTATGCTTAAATTGACTCGCACATCATTAAATACCCTCAATAAAAAAAAATATTTTAGTATTATATTTTCATTATCAAAAAGTTATATGAAAGAAAAACTTTACACCTCAGGTTACACAAAATTACTTCAGATTTAAAAACTAAATAAATAAATCATAATGTATTATGTGATCTTTATGTATAAAATTTTATAGAATATACAAAAATATTAAAAAAAAATCATAATCAAAATAATTAATATAATCATCATAGATTTGATGTATATCTTACAATAAAAATATATTTGCTCTTTAATTGGTAAGTAAACTATTGAACCAAGAAATTAATGGCTAATAAATCATATTACATTACTGAGGTTACTATAGTTTAATATAATACTTACAAATTCATAAGTTACATATATGCATAATCATAATATTTATTCTAGATTCAATTGAAAAGATTCATTGATTGCAGGTTTATAAAATAGTTCTTATAAGTAATAAAAAAATACATAATCACTTGAATATTAATGATAATCTATACTAATCGAAATACACATAAAGATAAAAGATAAAACAATTTATAACCATAGAAGATTAAGATTAGATATGAAGGTTTAATATAGAATTAGCGATGGAAATTATACTAATTTTTGAGTAAATGGATTTTAATGTCAATTCATTTTTGAACAAATGGATTAGCGTAACAAAAAAACACAATAAAAAAAGAGTAATGTTGGATATCACCCCAAATCACATCGCCTTTATATCACCTCCTAGGTGGACCAATCACAAAGGAGAGAGAAAATGATAAACCAGGAAAGAGAAATCATATGATTGGTTAATTTGAAATCCACCTAGGAGGTGATATAAAGGCGATGTGATTTGAGGTGATATCCAGCATTACTCATAAAAAAAAGAACAAAGATATTAAAAAAAACGGATTAAGGATAGGATAGATCAAAATATGTAGTAGACTACAGATAATGAATACTCTATAATTAGGTCTAAAATCTTCTTAGAAGACAACACAAAAATCAGTTCAAACATATGCCCTTAGGAGGATGTTTTCATAAATTAAACAATTAAATGCGAAAATAATTTACAACAAAGTTATGGAGTTCTCCTAATTATGTTGGATGCACCTCCGTTGTTATTGTTGTCCTCATGTACTAGCTTGTGTCCGAAGTTAGTGTTAGCGAGGTACCCTACACTTGGCTTGGCAAGAAACTGAATCACTCGAATGAATTTTTTTATGATATTCTGTATAACAATCCTTCACTGAAGAAGGTTGAACTTCAAAGAATTTGTTGCTTCTTCATAAAAATTAGTTATTGTTAAACATGATTCGCTATCATTCACGCCCCTATAATCTTTAAACTTTTAATATAACAGTTAAAACAAAAAAAGACGTGGGAAATTCAAATATTTTATACATTACTAAGAATAGAAGAATTCTACTTAAAAGTTTCGTAAACAAAACTACACGCCTACTTCTTCTCTTGGAACAACATAAACCAATCTAATTCTCCTAATATTGCAAAATTGAATTTTACTTAAAAGGGTTGTAATATGTAATATATAGATGCATGTGTAAAAAAAATTACATAAAAATTTGTCTTTGAAGGAACTTTTTAACAAGCCCAATCAGTAAATTGCGTAGATATTACATGTTTCAGGAATCATTGAAAAAATTACAGTTCTGAAATGAACTGTTGTATATTGTAGTAGAGAGTAGTAAGACGTTTTTTGCAATGAAAAATCATCAAAAAAGTTATAATATTTGAATAGTAGCTGTAATATTTACTAGGAATTAGGATGGAAAAAAGTTAGAAATATTATTCTATGTTAATAGAATTTTCATATTCCTAAAATCTGACACATGAAGTCATCAAGATTGTTGTAGGGTCATACAATTTTCTTCGAGAGAATCTTGATTGTTCTTTGACTTTACATTTGTGATCACTTATACTAAATTACTAATCTAGAGGTCGAAGATTATAAATATAGTAAGAAAAATAAAAAAATCCAGATATGGAGCTTAGATCAAGAATTTCAACTTTTTTAAATGGTACAAAAAACATAAAACCAACATCTTGTAATTACTAATCAGGAATAGATAGAAGTATAAATTTCAACAACTTAATGCATTATCAAGCTCATCTTTATTACTGGATTCATCTATAACTCTTTTGAGAAAGGAAAAAGGCTTATACATAAAAGGGAGTTTTATTTCCTAAAAGAGTAAATGCCACTTTTGCCCCCTGGGTTTATACCCGATTGACAGGTTGCCCCCTAAGTCTTAAAATGCGCCTTCTTTCCCCCTAAGATTTACTCTTGTGCCCCGTTACCCCCTGGTCGTGTTTTCCGTCCATTTTTTCTGTTAATTCTGACATGGCATTTCCATGTCAGCTTTTTTCTTTTTTTTTAATCCTAATACTAATTAATCATTTAATTAAGTTAACCTAAGGGTAAAATAGAAATTTAATAATACTTTTAATATTATTAATAAAAATAATAATAAAAAACCCACCCCACCCCCCACCCCCACCAGATACCCCTACCCCCTCCCCCCTCTCTTCCCCTTCTTCTTCTTCCCCGTTCTTCTTCTTCCCCGATGACACCTGGTTCTTCTAAAAAATAACCTTGGTTTTGATTGATTCCATGGATAATCTTCTCATAATCCCACATTAATCTCAGCTATTATGGAACCATTGTAGAAGAAAGAAGAGTTGGGTGTAAGTAATTACTGCAAATTCGAAAGCCAATGCCCCAATCCACAGAAGAAGAAGATGATGAACCTCCGTTACTACTACCCAAACCAGAAAACATACCAAGCGAAGAAGATGGAGCAAGTGCCGGTGATACCCTGTTCCTATTCATAACGCATTATTACTCCTGTTACCTTCAACATAAGAAGAAGAAGACCCACTGCTACTCACAAATTGGTCCTGTTGATAATTTACTTGATTATTGTACATCTAATCTGTACTACCTGATGATGTATTTGGACTCGGACTCTGTATCGTCTTCATTGTATTTGTATCACAACCATTGATACTACTAGGATACCAACCTACAGCTGTACCTGATGGAGATGAGCTAGGAGGTGGAGGAGGAGGTGGTGGATGCTGAGACTGAACCTGAGGAGTCTGATTAGTTATATTAACAGATTGAGGTCTCTGCATAACTGTAACTGGTTCTCTTACTGAACCTAATTGCAGATTCTTCAATTTATTCCCCATAACGAAATAATGATTTTCCGTTATAGCTACTTGAGGTGAAGCCTGCTGTATCTGCAATGGTGACGATGATGATGTCACTGAATATACAGAAGGATTTTCCGGTGGCAGCCATTGTCCAGATCGTGCTTTCAAGACCGTGTCAAGGTCAGGCCCTTTTGTGGGTGATTCGTTGAGTAGAACTCAATGGGAGTTTGATTGATTTTTTCTTTTTTAGAAGAACCAGGTGTCATCGGGGAAGAAGAAGAAGATTGGGGAAGAAGAAGAAGGGGAAGAGAGGGGGGGAAGGGGGTAGGGGTGTCTCGGTGGGGGTGGGGTGAGGTGGGGTGGGGGATGGTTTTATTATTTTTATTTAATAATATTAAAACTATTATAAAATTTCTTTTTTACCCTTGTTTTAAGTTAATTAAATGAGTAATTAGAATTAGGATTAAAAAAAAAGAAAAAAAGTGACATGGAAATGTAACGTCAGATTTAACGGCAAAAATGGACGGAAAACACGACCAGGGGGTAACGGGGCACAAAAGTAAATCTTAGGGGGTAACAAGGCGCATTTTAAGACTTAAGGGGCAATCTGTCAATCGGGTATAAACCCAGGGGACAAAAATGGTATTTACTCTTTCCTAAAATAGAAAAAACATAGCTAATACAGAATATTATGAATTAAAAGAATAACTTAAACATTACTGGCAATTGCTCCTCCCCTTAACTGTATTAAGATAAATTGTGATAGTATATTTTAAAGATAACAAAAAAGATATCAAATATGTTTTTAGAGATTGTATATGAAAAATGATAGATTTCAAAGTTTGAAAAATTAAAAGTGAATCTTTTGAAAAAGTTGAAAGTTTTCAAATACTCCAGAATTGTTTTTTAGAAATAACCGAAGAAAAAAGAAGTGTAAGGTTATAATAAAGAATGAGTGATCACTCATGGAGCACTTGTAATATATAATAAGTTTGTAACATATTTTATGACAAGATGAATCTTTGCTTAATTCTTTTGCCGGTCCAATTAACCATCTGATCAAATTAGACTCACCTTCAAATGGAGTAGGCTAAGTATTGTCATGTATATCCTTTTTGAGTAAATACACTATTTACCCCTGAACTTTGGCCCGATTGACAGACTGCCCCCCAAAGTTTAAAATGCGACTAGTTGCCCCTTAAACTTTAACTTCGTGACTCGTTGCCCCTTGTGACCATTTTCCGTCAATTTTTTCCGTTAACTCGCAGCATGGGTGCCACGCGCCGTTAACTCGTGACTCGTTGCCCCCTAAACTTTAACTTCGTGACTCGTTGCCCCCTGAACTTTTTTTTCAGAATTATTTTGACTCGTTGCCCCCTGAACTTTTTTTTTCAGAATTAATTATTTAAAAAATCATTTTAACAGGGGCAAATTTGGTATTTCAAAACTTCTTCTCCATGATCTTCTTCTCTAAATCTTCTTCTCCATGATTAAAGCTTCAAAACTTCAAATCTTTAAATCTTTAAATCTTTAAATCTTTAAATCTTTAAATCTTTAAATCTTTAAATCTTTAAATCTTCGAATCTTCAAATCTTCAAATCTTTAAATCTTCAAACCTTAGATCACCACTACGAGCTTCTAAATTAAGGTATAATTAATACAAAAATCCAGTGTCATGTTCTTCCTTTCTCCCTGTCGGTCTTCCTGGCGCACGTTAGCAACAGCTACCCCATTTTCTTTGCTTCGTGATCTCTCAGATTCATTGTCGCCAGGTACGGTTTTGTAACAATACCCAACATCGAAAGTTTTCTATTTTTTCACTTAGATCTGTAATTTTTCTACTTTTCTTCTTTAATTTTTGTATATTCTTTTTGAATATATCATTCATATAATTGAAAATCAATACAAAAAAGAATAGATTAAAAATTTGATAAAAATCGTGACTTTTTTTGGGTCTCCCATTGGTTTTACAAAAATTGATATAATGAAACATAACATGTTCACGTTTAGGTTGACAATATCAAGAATCAATACCAACTGTACAATGTATTGTAGCAAAAACCTTGACTCGAATTACAAAAGTAAAACGAAAAGATCTTGCATTTTGAATATTGGATGTCAAGTTTAATGAATATTGGAAGAAGAATTTAAAGAGAGAAGGGTATGAAATTAATGAAGAGTTTATTCATGAAGATTTTTTTTATCAAACTTTCTCCATTAAAGAAGAAGAAGTGTAAAATACCCAAAATACCCATCTTTAAAAAAGGATATAATTAAAAAAAAAATAAAAAAAACTGGGGGGGCAACTAGTCACGAAATTAACACTTTAGGGGGAAAAAAGTAGGGGGCAACTAGTCCACGCGCGCGTGTAATGCACGCTGCGACTTAACGGAAAATTTGGACGGAAAACAGCAAAAAGGACTAACGAGTCACGAAGTTAAAGTTTAGGGGGCAACTAGTCGCATTTTAAACTTTGGGGGGCAGTCTGTCAATCGCGCCAAAGTTCAGGGGGTAAACAGTGTATTTACTCATCCCTTTTTATTAAAGATATCAAGGGGGGAAAAAGTTGAGTACTTTTTACTACGTTACCAGATTTTATCTAGGCTTTATTTTGGGTCAATTTATCAAAACGGGTTCTACATAAAATTCACCTCCAAATCTGAACTTTAAAAACAATAATAGCATACAAATTTGAAGGTAACAGTAAATAGTGAAAGCAAACTTCGTATTCATCATCACAATAAAGCATTACTTTTTTGTCAAAAAAACAAACCATTACTAAGATATTATTCTCACAACTGAAAAGACTTGCACAAAATTAAACTAATACATATTAATTTCTACCATGGAGATGATCTCTCTTCAAACCCCATTTATGGACACAAAGGTGAAGTTGCTTACTTGCAGCCATAAACGCTACAGCCTCAACTGGTGTTAATATATCTATCAACTCCTTGAGAGTATTTAGCCTCAACTTATCAGCCTCCTCTAATATACTCACCATGGATATCTCATGTTCAGCTAGTGCATCTTCGACTTCCCTATTTAGCCTCAACTTATCAGCCTCCTCCTCCTATAGGGGGATCTACTGTTTCCTCCTGCGAACTCGCCATCTTCTCTGAAAGCTCCTGCTTTTCCTTGATTGTCTTTCTCTGCAACTTGTCAATCATAGTAAGTTGATTAGGAGATATCCCATCAAGATCAATACCGGTTACGCCATCACTTTCAGTTAACTTTTTGATTAGTGACTCAACTTTTATCCCGGAAAGTGTGTGAACGAGTCGAAAAAAGAGAGACGGTCTGCAACCACCAAGCCATAGTTGAGAATTCTCTAGTGAGGATCACCAAGTTGGCGCAAAATATGGTGAAACATCATTCCGAGCTAAATGAATTCTTTTCTCCATATATTCTTCATAGTGCTTTATATTCTTCTCAACAAGTTGTCTCAGCATGTCTTCATTGTCGCCATTGTTAACTTCTGTGTTTAGAGCTTGATGCAGCTCTGACAGCTCATGTTCTTGAAGGTTCATCCATGTCTGAAAGCATGAATTTTCTCGAACTTGGTCACTTGCCATGTTGATCAAAATTGTTAGTAATATCTTTCTTGCATGGGTAGGTGATTGATTTATAGTGAGTGGATTAGAAGAGGACAAATTTAAATTGAGTAAGCTTTTTTGGCCTGTAGCCACTACAAGAAATAGTATCTTTAATGGCAAAAAGTTTAACACTAAAAATCTTAATTTTGCCGCTAATAGTCGTTATTTGTCGTCTCTATAAGTTCGTCGCTAAAGATACCTTTAGTAGCAAATTATTTGCTTTTGCCTCTAATAACTTTATCTTTAGCGGCAATATTTGCCGCTAAAAATATAATTAGAGGCTATTTTAGTTGTTGCCGCAATAGCTTCCTCGCTAATGCTACTGTTTCTTGTAGTGAGTGCAGGTTGTAAACAAATAGGAAACCGTAGGGGAGCATATCCCGGGCTAACACCGGGTTTAGATTTTTGTTAATCCTAAATTGTAACATTTCGGGTTGGAGTTTGAAAAATCCAATCCGGACTTTTTTTACTCAACCCGGTCGCTTTCAAATTACCGAATTGACTCGGGTTACACACCGGACTGACTTGGATTTTTCTTTATTACGCAAATTAAAAAACAAAATTATTATATTCCAAACTTATAGTGTTATCATTTTTTTATGAAAAGATTTTGATCTTCTACTATATTATATTTTTTCATAATTAGAGGCATGGTAGTGTCCAACATTTACTTTTGTTATGATCTTGCCACGTTACATTAATTTTCAATCACCTATATATAAAAATTTGTCCATTGCTCAAAGTTAATTGTTTATATAGCATCATAAGGTATATGATTTGGTATAGTTATAAGCAATATACCAGCAAGCACTTGGAAACTATGTACTAAGAAGCGGGTGTAAAAGCAGTATAGCAGTATTCAATGATATACTTTCATAGGCAAAATAAAAATTATAAAATTATATATATACAAGAAAGCGGCCGGGTTGGCCAGGTCCAACTCAACATATTTTAAAGAAATACTAATCCAATTCGTAATGGTCGGTTTTGCTATTTTTATTTTTTAACCCGACATAAGTTTAGCCTCTTTGTCCGGGTTAGCTCAACTCGGTCAGGTGCACCGAGTTCGTTTTATATAGTGGGTTGGTTCGGTCAATGCTCTATCCTAGGAAGCACGCTTTATTGATGTAAGTTGATACATTTTTTCCTCTCTTTATGTATATTTTCTTTATTTTTTACAAAGGAGGTCCTAGGAATGTGGTCCTTGTAAACATACTAATTAATCAATCATATTACTAACTAATTCTGGACTATATATCAATCGAGTTGATTTCCAACCAAATTTATTTTGAGTGAGAATTTTCTATAATCCATCTAAAAGGTCGTTACAATCGACGCACACCTGTGACTGGTACAGTTCTCTTCTAGCCAAATAATAGGCACAATCATTTGCTTTCCTATATATTAATTTAAGGTATTTTGGGACATGATTGCGTAAATCTCATTGATCCAAGATGTAAATAGGCCTCTTCACGGTCCAACCTAAGATACAATATCTACTACTTCTCGCGTATCCAACTCCACATCCAATTCTGTGACCCCCATTTCTTATGCCTTTCCCACCCTTCGTGAAAGACAACTAGTTCCACTTACACCGGTAGCTGCAAGTGAAATTCATAGAAAACCCATGTACCCAAGTACCTTTTATATCATGTAGTAATCTCCATGTTCCTGTGAGCAATAATCTACTGTGGAAAATACCATCAGTATTTAATATGATGTCTCGTTGGGTTTACACCACCCTACTAACTCCATGTGGCTCTTACTACATACATGTTTATTAGGCTGATTGGTCCAAGCTCGAATGTAATTAGTCGCTAAATTTTTTGATTTTTTGATTAGGACATCCTTAGTAGAGAATTGCCCATCATGAAGTACCACATTGTTTCTGTCGTTCCAGATAACCCCGACTAGAGCACTAAGAAATATATTCCAAGTTATTCCCGCGAAGATCTACTTACCCTAAATTTGTTTGTTCCACCATTGTACATACTCAGCCTCACGGTTGTCCATCCTAGATTTGTAATCGTCTACCAACTCCTGGCTTGTTGTATTATGAAGCCTTTGTTGGTTTAGTAAACGCTCCCTTTCCGACGGGGACCAACTGACACCTAATCTGGGTACCTTAATATTGTGCAACTGCTTCTCAAAGATTGTAGGATCAGGTCCCTGGTTTAAATCTGCAGAAACAGACCCTGCAGAACCTCGGTTTGTACTCCTCTTGTGTAGCCATGTCGCCTCTGTTAAATTCTCTTGTTCTTTAGTAGTCGTTATCCTTCTCATGTTACGGCAATGCTCCCCAAACTGCTCCTTAGGTGAAGGTTTGGGAGGCTCAACCATCTGATCAGAGTCCCATGCCATATCCTCGCTTACTCACGACTCCGATGAAGTAATATTCCATTCAAAGTTCCACCCGATATCTTTCTTAATGTGTTATCACACTCTCTTAGCCTCGAAACATTCTGTAGTGAGATAATTAGCATCTTCCTCACTCTCCTCACACCATGGGAGAATACTCGAAACTTTTAAACCTCAAAACCTCTCTTAATCAAATTACCTCTGGTCGTTAATCTATCTTGTGACACACATTATAAGAGAACTTGAATCTTCTGAGGAATTTAAATTTCTTAATCCGTCCCATCCTCGCGAATCAAATCATTAGTCACCTCAATTGTCGACTTAACAAAAAAAACACCACGAATCTCCTTTTCCAAGAAAATATATCTTGGACTAAAGATTACTACAAACCCTTACTCCAACAATCCCAAGAAGTTTGGATGGTGTTAGCAAATGTTGGAAGAGGTCCCAGTTCCACGTACTATCTTATTTTACATAGTTTCGTATTTTATAACCACGAACATTGGCTTCAGCATCACCCAATAGGAATAGAATTAATGGTACCTCCCCTACCCATATGTCCAACTAAAATGAGATGTTCTAACTATTGTATACCAGCCATCAGGATCCCCATCTAACCACAGATATACCTTCCATGATGACCCTACGTATCTGTAAATCATATGGCTTTGAAACATAGTGAATTAGATTCTTTCTGAAATACTTTTATCTAAATTAAATGGACCAATTTTTTTTTCCATAATGTATCACTTTCCATCCAAGTTTTCCCGATGAGTGCACAATTCATGTCTATCGCTTTACAGAATCCTATACCACACATCTTCTTCGGTGTACAAACCCTATCCCATGCTAACTAAGTGATTTTCCTCTGATCCATTGATGACCCCTATATTTAGTCTCTCATGATTCGATCAGTCTAATTGCATATAAAACTTTAATAACTTTTTAACTTGCATGATGTACATGGAATGACGCTCAGCACGGATTTTGCTAAAGTTATTTGACCAGCCAAGGACATCGACATTTATTTCCAACTAGCAAACTCTCCCCTACGGCCACTAATCATGTCTCCATAGAAGTCTCTCAGCCTCCTCCTCGACAATATAGGAACCCCCAGTTATTTTCCCAACCCTTCGCTTCTGTAAAATCCACACTGAGTTGTGATAGTAGCCGTCAAATTTATTCTATATGTTCAATCAAATTTAAATATATAGTTTAGCTTTTTAATATCTCCTGATTAAGGAAGATAATTTTCTAACTGATACAATAGATACTTAAACTTTTAGGATGACTCCTTCTTTCTTTCCACGCATATCCTCCTTCAAGTTTCATTTCAATTCAAATAAATTTTTCACTATCGTTGTGTTAAACCTTGGATTCAGATTATGAATCCCAAGAAAAGGAAAACTCGTTACTATATCCTTTAATATTTTAAGAATTTGAGTTGATTACACTCAGTCATTAAGTCAGAGTTTGAAATTTGCAAGCCTCCAACAATGGTGGAGATACGTTCATCTCCTTTTATTGAATGGATCAAGTGGATTAGATCCTTTGCTAACGAGATTGCCACTCTAAAAGAGTTGGATAAATGCATATCCAAGGTTAATTTGTTTCTTCTTTGCGCTTTGTATTTGGTAAATCTCTTTCTAATTTCTATGTGGATCTTGGTTGGATGTTCAGGGCCTTTCGAAGTTTATTAGTTTCTTCACTTGTTCGACAAGAAAAATCTCGCTCTTTGTTAGGGAGAAAGGGTGGAAGTTGTTGGATTCAGATTCAGAACGAAAACTGGAGGATTTACATTCTTAGTGTTCTTCTCATAGTTTTGATCATGATATTTTTGCTTTGAAGTTGTTTGTTTATAAAATTTGAAGATATAGAAATTCCGTTGATAGACTTTTATTGAGAAGTGAAATTTCTCCCACTTAATCCATGTGAGGGACCTTTCCATTTCATTAGGGATCCACCCTCTGAAAGTTCTAGAAGACGTACTTCATTTCTAGTATATGTTCGTCTTAGGGACATTCTGGATATCCTACCAAGAGATAAAAATGAGAAATATATCTAGAAGTTGGAAAGTAGAAAATTTGTTATTCCCATATTTTGTTTCACTTAGTGTTTAATATATAGATCCTCAAAATTTCTATATTATTCAAACGAATATAATTTCTAACTCCTTCAAACAAGACGAGATGTATCGAGGTATAGATAGAAACCAATATATTTTCCAACATTTGAGAATTTCAAATAACTAATCCCCGTATTATTTCAATCTCATTTAGTCATCTTATAAAAGATTACGACTCCTACAACCTAGAGGATTATATCTTCAAGATAAAACGACTATAGTCGCTAATCTATAGCTACTGATGGAAGAGAGTTTCTCAATATAAAGTGTAAAAATAGTAACATTCAATATTAATAATAATATTCTTCTGGTTGAAAAGATCGATGACCACTGATCTCATCTCTAAATTGAAAAAATGAAGGTTGTTGATCAGATTTTCAAGGTAAAAAGATCGTTGGCTTTCTCAGTTGGATGAAAATTTGAACCTCCAACAAAATTGATTAAATAAAAACAAATTTTTTTAAAGTTATATCTAAATTTCCATGTCCATGTAAAGAATAAAGACATGTAAAAAGTCTCTAGGTACCTTAATCTTCTATCCAGTTATTCTTGTCTCCTTTAAAAAAACGTTTGAACGCAGAAGTATAGAAAAAGGAATGGGTCAATTTTTCCAACATTAGAGAAATCTAGAATTAGTTTCTGAAACTCTAAAAAATTTCTTCAAGCCATCTAAATTTCTTTTCTTCATCAGGAGGTACGTAGATCCTTATTAGATCTTATTCCCCTTGTTTGTAATAATTTTGTCAAAACCAAGGTTCGCAAATTAATCGAAAATTAAAACTTAAACCTGTATATAACAATTACATAAAAATGTATGTAACACACTGTATAACAATACATTTAAGGAAGAACATCCAGATATTGTACTGAAAAGGACAAAGATATATAGAAAGTACCTTCAGATAAAGGGCTAAACAAACTAAATTTGAAAAAATTATCGATGTAAAACTCATTGAAATCATGACTCCCTTCTATATGAGAGAGGAAAACATTATGATGAAAAATACTAAGCATCTAAAGGTTACATATGAAACCAGACACACTAATTATCGAATCATCAACCATCTTTTTTAATCTAAACGACCCTAAGACATCGATATATTGCTATATTAAAGCTTTTTATCAGATTACAAGATTTGTCTAATATCAAAATTATTCAAAATTTTAAGAACAAACACTTTTCTACTTTAAAGACAACTTTCAAACTTTAAATAAAAACATTAACTAAGGTGGCTATAACTTTTGCTGGAAAACTAAATTTTCAAAACTCTAATATCTTTTTCTTATCCATACATTTTTTTTTTAATCTAATAAACCGATATGATATTAAAGTTTTTCAAAAATGAGGATGGAAGGGAAACTATATTGATGTTAGGGTGGAGCTACAAAACTTATCAGAGATCCAGAAAAATCTTCAAAGAAAGGTTTTTTATTTAATTAAAAAGGGACAAAGTGCCAACAATTTTTATAACTAAGTTGTGTGGTGGAGATCAATCATATCCAAGAAAGTGTCAGACAACGACAAAAAATTAGTTTTAAGCGCTTTCATTTGTATCCACCAAAAGAAGAAATGCAATTTAATTTTTTTTTTTTTTTACGATTACAGGCAACAAAATAAAAACAAAAACAAACTAAAGCGGAAAGACAAAAGCACTTAGCCTATCCCTAGTTTGGAGAACCGATGTAGTAGAGCGCCTGTAGAGATTTGATCGTCAAATGCCCTGTGTTGAATCTTCGTGGAATATGCCTGAAGAAAATTGGGTCAGCCTCCCTGGCCAGTGTATGGATATGCCGGATCCACGGTCTGAGCTCCCATCTAGCTGCCGACACTTGCTGAATACCTTGAATAAGGTCAAGGTTATCGAAAAAAAAAGTCTTCTCCTTGTCTGGCCATTGTTTCCCTACTTCAAGTGCCTTGATGAGGGCTTGAGCTTCCCCCGTCACGCTATTATTACAGTTGGTTGTACTCGAGTGTTGTATACGTGATCCATCGTCTTTGTTGAACTGGATCACTCCTATTCCAGTGGGGAGGTGTGCTTGTGTAAATGAAGCATCGCAGGTGTACGATAGAGTGGTGTTAACATCGAGATCCAATGCCCTGGGTCCTGAAATAGTAGCAACTTGATTGTGCGAAGGTTCCTTTGTATACCAGTTACCCCTGAAATGTTCCTGAATATTTTTGTGTGTGACCCGAATAATATCGTCAGTGTCCGAATCCGAGTTGTTATGTCTGCTCTTCATTTTTACTTTCCAGATGTTCCAAATCATCAGGAGCAGATAGGAGATTACAACTTCTTTTTGCCAACCTCCCATCGTATAACTATCTACCATATTCAAAATCCATTCACCTAGATCTGTTTCCTCATTTTCATGCGTACTTGTAGAGCCTACCCCGCCCAGATAAGCTTAGAAACCCCGCAGGTAAGTAGCAAGTGCTCAACCGTTTCATGATCTGCACAACACCATCTGCACTCTCCTTGAACCTCGCACTTTCGTTTTTCTAGGTTTTGACCTGTCGGAATTGCATTATTACAAGCTTTCCAATTGAAAATTCTAACCTTAGTTGGGATGTTGGATCTCCATATGGTATTCCAAAGCATACTCCAAGTAGGTATCCCTGTAGATTGATGAGGAGCTACGAACAGTTCATGATCTGTGAGAACCTTTTATCCCGTTTTTGTCACGTATTCACCATTATTAGCATGTGGCCAGATGAATCTGTCGGGTTCGTTAGTTGGGAAGATATTTTCTCTTAGTATGACCGGAATAATTGGGGCAGGAAACAGTTCATCCAGTAAATCCGTGTTCCATTCGTTAGAAGTAGCATCCCAAAGTTCATAGAGTTTTTCCAAGCGACATCCCGGTGGTCGGTCAAGAGACCATTGTGTATCTAACCATTTGTCTGTCCAAATATTGATTAATTTCCGTTCCCAGTTTGAAATTTACCATACTTTTTCAACATATCACGTCCTTCTATAAGACTCGCCCAGGACCATGTTCGAGATTGTCTTAATTTAACATCGAGAAAGGAGGTTTTCGGAAAGTAGATACCTTTTAATAGACGTGCTGCCAACGTGTTTGGATTATGTAATATTCTCCACGCCTGTGCCGCCAAGAGGCTCGTATTCATGCGCTTGAAATCCTTAAAACCCATTCCTCCTATAAGTTTACTGACTGCTAGTTTTTCCCATGCTAGCCAGTGTATTCTTGATTTTTCACCTGAATTCCACCAAAAAATTTGAGATAGCCGATATTAACTTATTACAAAAGGTAATTGGAAAGGAAAAAATAGACATCGAGTAAGTAGGTAGCGCTTGAAGAACAGCTTTAATGAGGACCTCTTTGCCACCGTCTGACAACAGGTGTGCTTTCCATCCTTCCGTTTTGTTGAAAAACTTTTCTGCAATTCATTGGAGAGGCTCCACCTTTGATTGTTTGTGACAAAGAGGTATTCCCAAATATTTCCCAAGGTCTTCTTTTTCTTGTATTCCTAACTTGGTGGTTGCCTGTCGGCGCTGGATATCCGGAGTGTCTTTGCTAAAGTATATCGAGGATTTGTTGTAATTAATTCTTTGACCTAATCCCTTACAATATGTTAAAATACACTCCTCAAAGTGATCGATTTCATTATTACCAAGTGTAAAAAAGAACAACGAGTCATCAACAAATAACAAGTGAGAAACAACTGGACAGTTCCTAGTGATTTGGATACCTGTTATCACCTTTTGCAATTTAATTTGCAACAGTACAATTTAATGTTTCAAGTACATTTTTTTTAATCAATCCAATTACATGATGATACTAAAATAGAAGAAGCTTATTAATTTATTTGGATTACAGTCTTGGGTTAGTTTTTAATAGGGTATATATACGGTTAAAAAGTTATATTTTTTCAATTATATTTTGTTTGTTAACTATTTTCTAGAAAAGATTTGTAATAAAAAAATTATATAACATTAAAATATTTATTTTTAATTTTTTAATTAACACCATCTTTTTTTTTTCGGCCGTAGAGAACGCATTTCGTAACCTTATCACCCTATGCCCAGTCATCTGAAGCTGAGGGTTAAGCTCAGTACCGCATGTTGTCTAGCGTTACCCGCCGTTCGGTCAGCCCATCCGTTAAGCCGTCTTGGAATGTGCATTAAAGACAGGTGAGCAGGAGAAGTCGAATCCTCCACCACGCTGCTGACAACTTTTTGATACCTTGAACAATTTCAAGGTTATCTGAACAAATAATAGTTTTCCGCCCCATATCTTGTACTACTAACTTGGCCGTCTCAAATACTGCTATTGCTTCCGCCTACGTTGCCGAATCCGTCCAGACTGGTGTCGAATAATCTGTCGGTAGCCAGATGTAACTTCTCTGCGGACAACTCCAATGCCACCCTGTTCTGGCTTCGCTGTAAAGGATGCGTCGCAAGTGTTTATAACTTGTGTATCTCCTGGGATGACTAGGTTTGCAACTGGACTGCGTGACTCGGTCGTTGAAGTAGACAAGTGCGTCGCGCTCCAATCCTATCCAAAGAGATCTGTCATAGTGATATGAGTAAGATGTAAAACCGTGTTAACCTGCAGTGTGCCGATTTCATGTAGTGTTTTTATTTTTTGTTTCCAGATATTCCACATTAGTAACATGAGGTAAGCCGTAGGAATTCTTTTCTCCCAGACCGACTGATCCATGTTTTCAATAATTTTTATGAACCAGTCTCTAATGTTACACAGATCATTTTCCGGTATTCTGATTTGTAATACTGATCCAGCACATACATGTCTACAAAAGTTACACGTCAGAAGAAGACGTACACAAGTTTCCGTAATCTCTCCACACCAGGGCAATATGCAGAGTCATTGCATTTTTTATGGTGAAAGTTCTGTTTTGTTGGCAGAATATCCCAACATGCTTTCCACATGAAATTTCAAACTTTCGATGGTACGTTCTTTTAACCACAGATCGGAATTTTGAAGAGTCGCCTATGCCTATGATTGTGGCATGGTCGCCAGATCTGACAGTGTCAACGTAGAATATCCTGATTTAGTTGTATGAATTCCTGACTTCGTATAAGGCCATGTGAAGGTGTCGTCTGCTTGTCTATCAAGAATTGGTGTCCGGTATATTTTTTCTTTAACTGGTTCTGGCAAATTCGTATCAATCACTTCTCAGTCTCATTCATCGTTATTTTGTTGCATGAGTTGATCAATTGTAGTAATACTCATAGTTGCCGGTTTATCTTTAATACGACCAGACCGTAACCATTTATCCTCCCATAGACTAGTTGATTCGCCATTGTAAATTTGGATCATCCAAATTAACACCATCTAAATTATATATAAGTTTATATTTCCAATAAACTTATATTTAAAAAATTAAGCCTATGTCTATCAAATAAAAGTTTTTTCGTTGACATATATAAATTGAAAATATAGACAAATAATTACAAAAAAATTATCATAAAATATAATGAATGAGTTATTTTAGAACTTTAAAATCTCAGGAAATATTTTGATTTTTCAATAAAATTGTTTTCTTATTTTATTTTTAGCTGTGTATTCTTACTTCGTTTTTTCATATATTTTAAATAATTTATAATTAATTTATGAATAAAAATTTATGTTATGATTGTGTTTTTTAGTTCAAATCATGTTATGATACTGATCCTGGCTATCAAAAATTAAATTAGCATAAAATGATCAATTTTAATATTTTTTCTTGTTTATTTTAACTCTAATGGATCATAGACCAAATTCTTTATTTTGATAAACTCATTTTCTTTCATGTTTTTATAAAAAAATTGCAATTTGTATATTAGTTGTACACCTACTATAGATGGATGTTTCGTGCGTGTTTTTCAAGATTGTGGATTTTTTACGAAATCACTATAGATGGAGATATATTGCACGCCATTTTAAATTAGTATGCATATTTCTCTCAATCACATTCGTGATACAAGGGTTGATCAACTTAAAATTAGGAACACCTTAGCTAATTTCTCTATCTAATTCAACTATATTCGGACGGAGTATTTTGTTAAGGTTCAGATTTATAGTGTTTAACTATAATTAAAGACATCTTATAGATGAGTGTAAATGGGGAAGATCCTAAATTATGTAACCATTATGCATAAGTAATCATATGATTAACTCTTATATTACTTGCTTGCATGAATCGAGGAAATTGTTCCCCACTATTAGAAGGTAGTGACCAATCGGCATTCTTTCAACGGACGTTAGTCATTCTCCCGCTCACGATAGTCACGTTCGAACACACCCTTGATCATTGCCAATTGTTGCTCATACTGGTGCAGAATCTGATATTCTAGTGGTAGGGGCAAAGGTGTGATAAATAAACAGATAAATAAGATAATAATAAAGGACACACACCCTTGACTACCACGAGAAACTCACTACAGGTATTACAGATCGTTTGCAAGTTTAGTTAGTAAGTAAATTTCGTTCATAGGGATTTAATCTGTTAGGTCTACTTAATAAGCGTAGATGAATTTAGATGTTTAGATTGAAATAAAATAAGAAGAACTATTACCTAACGTGAATAAATAATATGAATGTAAGTCAGATAAATTAGGGTTACTAGTATGAGCATATTACTAAGTTGTTATTCTAATCTTAAGGGTGAATTGAGAATTATATACTAACCGGTATTCTAATTTCTTCCTAACACCTGTCAGGGTGGACTTAGGAGCAACCTCTCCACTAATAGGGGACTTGGGTAAAGGGACCCTACGTAATGATTGGTTGTTAAATCAAACTTTTGTTGCTATCTAGCTAGGCAAGCCCGTCTGGATCACTACCGCACACTAGATGATTATGTGATGTTGATTTCTCCTCATTTGTGATAATAAAATCTATTTTGAGACATCATTTTAGGCGTATTTATTAGTTTATAAGTCGATTTTCACATGATTTAGTACACTTTCCTATTTTGGGTCTTGAATTGATTATTTATTATTTTTAGAGCATATTGGGTTTAATTATTTATTTAGTGTGAAACTTTGGAGATATATTGTAATTAATTAGAGTCCAAGTTGGTTCAAAGAGCTAAAGTAAAGAAGATAAACATGGGAATTGAATATAAGGAAGTAAAAGCTAAAAATATGGAAAAGGAAAAGTTGGCTTAAATCTGAATTCCAGCACCTACGACCACAAATCAGCTTATATCTCACAATCGGTGAAGAATTTGGAGAAACGGTCAAAGCAAAGTTAAAGATCTTTCCGAGACGATGAATTTCGACTACTCATACGCGTCAAACGGATGAGTATTGAAGCTGCTAGGACCAAAACAAAAACGGGGCTGATTCCATGTTTTTGGGCTGCGAATTTGAGTAGGGCTAGGAGTCCAATATTTACCTTTTCCTTAAAGAAAACGATTAGGTCAACCTATACACTATAAATACAACCTCTTAACATTATAAAATCATCCTTGGCAAAACCCTAAGCCAAGAGGAAACTTACAACATAAGAAAAGAAGTTTGGAAGGAGCTGTTCATCAATAATGTCTTCTTCAACCTTTGAATTTGTAATTTCTTTCTTTTCTTCCATTAGTATGAACTAAATTTCCTTTAACTTGATTTTTAGCATATATGTATGAACCCTAGTTTTGGTTGACATCTATCTAATTTTGGAATTCTATGTTTTAAATTGAATTATTGTTTTTATTCTCTATTATGTGTTTGGATTTATATTTTGTGTTCTTGTGGATCGCGACCATATAGAATTACCATCTATTATTTAGGTCACTATTGACAACGGTGTTTAATTACACGTTTAGCACATAACGTCTAGTGTACGGTTTAGATCTGACAAATCAACCTAACTAGATAATCACCATGGTTTAGTGTATTGCTATTTAACCAATTGCAGGAACAGTTTGCTTAGGACTCCTTATTAACACAGGTAAACCCTATTTAAAACTACCTAGCGCAATTGGAACCGATTATTGAAATACTACATAATTCACCCTTACGTGTTTAGAACGGCAAAACTAGTGGGGATTACATGCTATTTACTCAAGCTAAACTCTCATACTAACTTCTTCTCTTGCATTTAAATTCCTGTCTTTACTTTATTAGTTTAATTTAGTTAATTGAAAACCAAATAAAAATCTATTTGTCTTTTACTTTTCTGCGTTTTATTTGTTCTAGCTTTTAATACTTGCACTTGATTATTGCATAAGATTCCCCTAACCTTCGTAGTCTCTGCGGAACGAATCTTACTTATTCATTAAAACTTGCATACGATCTGTATACTTGCAGAACCGTGCTAGACTAGGGTGATTATTGCACGTATTTATATTCTATCTTTATCACACCCTAGTCGACACCAAGTTTTTGGCGCCGCTGCCGGGGATTACATCGTTAGTCCTTGTGCATATATCTTGTGCTTTTATTTCAGTTAGTTCTATTTTACGCTTTTGTCTTTTAGTTTTTGTTTAATAGATAGTTATAGATGGAGAATCTAAGGAGACTTGAGTTACCCATCGAATTCAGAGTGCAACCACACGGAATCCGCACTCCAGAAATCCAAGCCGCTAAATTTAGGCCAGGTCCAGGATGTTCGCGCAGTTTGCAAATCATGGACTATTTTGCGGTGCTGCACAACAAGATCTGATCCGATATATTCAGAAATTCATGCAGATCTGTGATGCTTATATCGTGAGAGAAGTTACTAAGGAGCAGATGTACTACGTTATTTTCCAGTTCTTCTTGACAGAAATGCAAGCAATTGGTACGATACCCAATATCCTCATGTCATTCCAGATTGGGATAAGCTTCAAGCAAGATTCCTAGACCGATTTTATCCGGTTAGTAGAAGATTGAAAGATATGTTGGAGCTTGAACAGTTTATGCAGGAAGATGGAAAAAGTTTGGGACATGGTTACGATTTAATGAAAAGTAGGCGAGATATCCATACCATAAATCATCTCCGGAATATTCTTTAACCATGTTCTATGGAGGACTTAATAACAAGTCAAGGGCAAGAGCAGATGCGTTAGGAAACAAAGGTTTTGTGTTACTAGATCCTGTAGAAGCCGAAATTTGTATGGAGAGAATTCTTTAGAACAAAAGAAGTTGGCCAAGTGAACCAGAACAAAAAGAAGACACTTCAGAATCTCTGAAGCTCAAGGAATTGAGCCAACAACTCGAAGAACTACAAGAACAAGCTCGAACAATCGCTCAGGTAAACCTAGTGTGTACTATACCTTCATGTCCAGGTTGTGGATAAGGAAATCTTGTGTGGTAAATGTGTATGAATAATCCCGCCTCAACTTCTTTTATATCCCATCAAAATAACTATTATTCTAATGGTTATGATAATCCTAAAGAAAGCTACGCTAGTTATCAACACCCTCCACAACAGCGAAGTTGGGTTAGAAATCAAGAGACTTATCATCTACCCCATCCTCAATCCTACTATCCACCACAACCTATACATCAAAGAGCGCCCATTGTTGAAAAAGCTTATCAAGAACCACCAATACAATCAATGCAACTAGCAAGGAAAGAACAAACCTTGAGTTTGAATTCGAGTATGGCTAAACTGATGCAAGCAATTGAAGAAAATATGAATGTTAGCCAACAGAATATTCAAGCCCAACAAAACGTGATCAAAAATCTCGAGCACACTCTATCACATATTGCGAGTACATTGCAAAATAGGCCAAAAGGGCAACTCCCAAGTGATACTATTGCTCCTCGAGATGATGCTTGTCATGCAGTTTAATTGCGAAGTGGGAAACAACTACCTCCACCTAGAAGAGAACCAGAACCAACCCATATTCCAGAAAAGGAGGTTGAAGAAACGATAGAAGATAAGGTAGAAGAGGTAGTTGAAGCAAAGAGTGTCCAAGCCAAGACACCTGAAAAGAAGAAAAGCTTAGTGGAACTTAATACACACCCTCCACCACCATACCCTTCACGTGTCAGAAAAAAGGACAATGACCAAGAATTCAAGAAGTTCGTTGACATGGTGAGAAAGTTAGATATTAATATGCCGTTTGTAGAGGCTCTCAAAAGAATGCCGAAATACCTGAAATTCATGAAGGACATTCTTTCTAACAAACGAAGTTTAGAAAGTGGGGAAACAATTGGATTGCATGTGGAGTGTAGTGCTATTTGTCAAAACAAGTTACCACCGAAGCTAGAAGATCCCGAAAATTTTACTATTCCCATTGGTATTGGAGACAGTTGGACCGGGAAAGCATTATGTGATTTAGGAGAAAGTATCAATCTCATGCCGAGATCCCTGTTCGAGAAGCTTAATATAGGAGAGGTAGTACCCACATCTGTGGTATTACAAATGGCGGATCGCTCACTCTCCCTACCAGTAGGTAAAATTTAAGATGTTTTAGTTAAAGCTGGTACTTTTATTTTTCTTGTGATTTTATTATTCTTGACTACGACGCGGATAAGAATGTCCCCATCATCTTGGGTAGACCATTCTTAGCCACGGGGCGTACACTAATAGATGTTGAGAATGGTGAGTTGATCATGAGGGTCCAAGACGAACAAGTACGATTCAATGTGTTTAACGCTATGAAGTTACCAAATTCGAAAGATGAATGTTTCAAAATAGATGTCATCGGAAAGATTACACAAGAAGTCTTCGATGAAGCAACCTTAGATGATGACCTTGACGATGCCTTAACACTTGAATCACAAGAGGAAAACGAGATTCCCCCTGACGAAGTTGCTGCATTAGGATCGAATATACGAGAACTACTTCGAGATTCAGGTGACATAGAACCTATAAAGCAACCATCCATCATATGTCCACCTGTTCTCGAAGAAAAACCGCTTCCAGATCATCTACGCTATGCATATCTAGGTACGAACAAAACTTTGTCTGTTATTAATTCTGCTAACCTTTCAGATCTTCAAGAGGAGAATCTACTTCATGTGCTTCGCGCTAACAAAGAAGCAATCAGATGGACTATTACTGACATCAAGGGAATTAGTCCTTCCGTTTGCAAACACAAGATCATTCTTGAGAAGGAAGGTGGGCGATCTATAGATGGACAAAGAAGACTCATGCCAGCTATGAAAGAAGTCGTGAGGAAGGACGTAATCAAGTTGCTAGACACATGAATTATCTATCTAATTGCCAGCAGTGATTGGGTTAGTCCAGTGCAATGTGTTCCAAAGAAAGGAGGTATTACTACCATCCTTAATGATCAAGGTGAAGCCTTACCATCAAGAACAGTTGTGGGGTGGCGAGTATGCATGGACTACCAAAGACTCAACAAAACTACAAAGAAAGATCACTTCCCGCTACCATTCATTGATCAGATGCTAGACAAACTCACAGGGAGAGAGTATTATTGTTTCCTTAACGGATATTCGGGTTATAATCAGATTTGTATGGATCCCCTTGATCAACACAAAACAACTTTTACTTGTCCGTTTGGCACCTTTGCTTATAGAAGGATGTCGTTTGGGTTATGTAATGCACCTGCCACGTTCCAGAGGTGCATGATGGCTATATTTTGGGACATGATTGACAAATACTTGGAGGTTTTTATGGATGATTTTTCAGTGTTTGGAGATAGATTTGATTATTGTTTAAATAATCTTGAGAAAGTCCTTGTGAGATGTAAAGAAAAAGATCTTGTGCTTAATTGGGAAAATGCCACTTCATGGTTCAAGAGGGAATTATGTTGGGACATACAGTTTCGAAGGCAGGACTGGAGGTTGATCGTGCTAAAATTGAAGTTATAAAACATTACCACCCCCAGTTTCTGTAAAAGGAGTGAGAAGTTTCTTGGGTCACGCAGGATTTTATCGAATATTTATTAAGGATTTCTCCAAGATCGCCAAACCGCTTTGTTCTTTACTTGAAAAGGATGCTCCTTTTAACTTTAATGACGAATGTCTTCAAGCATTTCTGACGATTAAGGAGAAACTGGTCTCCAAACCTATTGTTATACCTCCTGATTGGAAAGCTCCGTTTGAACTTATGTGCAATGCTAGTGATCACGCTATGGGTGTTGTGTTGGGGCAGAGGAAAGACAAGCTCTTCCACATGATTTATTATGAAAGTAAGACCTTCAACGCTGTCCAGATGAATTATACCGTGACGGAAAAAGAGATGTTGGCCGTAGTATATGCTTTTGATAAGTTTCGTTCCTATCTGATTGGAAAGAAATATGTCGTGTACACGGACCATTCAGCTATCAGATACCTTATGGAGAAAAAGGACGCTAAGCCACGTCTCATTAGATGGGTACTGTTGCTGCAAGAGTTCGACATAGACATTCGAGACCGAATGGGATGCGAAAATCAAGTTGTTGAT
Organism: Nemophila menziesii; assembly: GCA_029959085.1. Taxonomy (NCBI): domain Eukaryota; kingdom Viridiplantae; phylum Streptophyta; class Magnoliopsida; order Boraginales; family Hydrophyllaceae; genus Nemophila; species Nemophila menziesii. Next base: position 3,938,718 of record JARWIR010000044.1, read on the forward strand.
CATTTATCAAGGCTCGAAGGATCTAATGCGAACAAGGAACCATTATTGGTTAAAGAGGTATTCCCTGATGAACAACTTTTTACTATTAAAGATGTGTTTGTGCCATGGTATGCAGATCTAGTAAACCTCATCGTGAGTGGCGTATTCCCCAAGGATATCCACCCATAACAAAGACAAAGATTATCTCACCAGGCTAAACAATACTATTGGGATGAACCGTAACTCTGGAAAATTTGTAGTGACCAAGTAGTTAGAAGATGTGTCCAATAAGGTGAAGTTGATAAGATTATTGCAAGCTGCCATGGATCACCATATGGAGGCCACTTTAAAGGTGATAGAACTGTAGCTAAAATTCTTCAATCTGGTTTCTATTGGCCTACCCTACACAGAGATTGTCATCGTTTTGTCCAGTCATGTCAAAGATGCCAGTTCACTAGTAATATATCAAAAAGGGACGCGATGCCGCTTAACAATATTCTAGAAATTGAAATCTTTGATGTATGGGGAATAGATTTCATGGGACCTTTCGTTACTTCCCATGGAAATCTTTATATTTTGCTTGCGGTAGATTATGTATCAAAATGGGTAGAAGCAGTGGCAACACTAAAGAACGATGCACAAACAATAATTATATTCCTAAAGACAAATATCTTTTCAAGACATGGTACGCCACGTGTTCTCATCAGTGATAAAGGTACCCATTAAATCAATGCTCAATTGAGAAACCTCCTTCGTAAGTTTGGAGTGAGACACCTCATTTCAACCAGTTATCACCCACAAACTAACAGTCAAGCTGAAGTTTCCAATCGGGAAATCAAATCTATTCTTGAGAAGACCGTGAACAAAACGAGGAAAGATTGGTCGTTAAAGCTAGATGATGCTCTCTGGGCTTACATAACAACATTTAAAACACCAGTTGGGGCATCTCCATATTGCATGGTCTACGGAAAAGCATGTCATCTACCTATTGAGATTGAAGCTCGAGCCTTCTGGGCTATTAAAACTCTGAATCTAGAGCCAGAATTGGCCGGGAAACAAAGGTTGATGCAGTTGAATAAGTTGGAGGAGTTTCGCTATCTTGCCTATGAAAATTCACGTCTTTACAAGGAGAAAACAAAGAGATTGCATGATAGACGACTCCGTCCAAAGCACTTCGAGAGAGGACAAAAGGTTTTATTATACAACTCTCGATTCTCAAACTACCCAGGAACGCTTAAATACCATTGGGGAGGACTTTACATTGTTACGAAAGTCACACCTCATGGAGCGATTGAAATTGAACATCCAACCGAGCAAAGGACATTCATGGTAAATGGCCAGCGTTTGAAAATATACCATGACAGTGAGGACTTTGGTCGAGAAGAAACAATCATTCTCGAAGAACACGCGTAGCCTGAGGTACACGTCTAACTCAAAGACGTTAAACAAAAGTGCTCTTGGGAGACACCCCCTGTTTTAATTTGCTTTTTTAGAGTAGTTTATGTTTTGTAGTGTATATTTCTAAGTTAATGTATATTTTTAATTGTGTTTACAAGCTAATAGGAGAGAAAGGTAGTGTGTTCTTGTGCAGGAAATGAGTTTGGGGTCAAAAGGAAACACTTGGGAAAAATTCAGTTCACTGACCGGTTGGCCGGCCAAACCACCGGTATGCGGTGGAAAAACACGTGCCCACGGGTTGGTGACTTGGGTTTTTTGCCGAGAGTTCGAAAAAAGAAAGGCCAGGCGCACCGGTATGCCGGCTAGAGGAAAAACATGTGGCCACGGGTTCAAGGCACGGGTTTTTTGACGGAGTTGCTTCTGGACGAAAAAAGGCACCGGTATGCCGGTGAATATGGCCGGTAAGCCGGCGAAGCAAAACACGTGGCCACGGGTATAGTCTCGGGTTTTTTGCCGAGAGTTGAAAAAAGAGACACCACCAGCACCGGTATGCTGTGGTCTGACCGGTATGCCGGCGCGAGATCGGTTTTGAAGAGTTTTTATCCTATTCCAACTCTTACCTTATCAAACTTAACCCTAGCCTCCTCTACACAAAATTTTCAGACCCAAACACTATAAATATACCTTGAAGCTTGTACAAACCTCCACAATTAACACAACAACATCAATAATTCTCTCCTCCATCCTCCATAAACACATGTTCTTCATCAAATTCATCACACTACACCATAAAACACCATCAAGAACATCAAGCTTTCAAGATTTCTTCCAAGATTCATCAAGAAACCTTTCTCTTTCATCAATTACAAGCAACAAACTCAAGCCACACCAATCTTTCTTAACTCTTAAATTTATACTTGGCGTAACTTGAGTTGTGGCTAAATCAATATGACAAACAGAACTGATGCTATGGAATTCAAGAGGAAGTGTACCATCCTAGGGAAGAACAAAAGATTGCTTGGAGCCACCATTGAAAAGCCTATCAATCTTGATGAGGCTAATGAAGAATCAAAAGAAGAGGCACCAGCACAACCATTACCAAAGAAATTAACTGCTAGAATGTATGTACCATCAAAGCCTATGAAAAAGAAAAAGATTCATGATCAAGGTTCATCTTCTTCCTCCTCTAAAGATGATTCTTGTATTCTCCCATGGGCTCTTAAATTGCAACATGAAGTTGAACGCTTACGAGAAGAAAACAGAGAACTTTAGGTGGAAATTACACAGATTAATTCACAATTGGAAGACGTAACTACGAACATGAATATTGACAATTATTCTTCTCCATCTTCTTCGGAGGAGGAGGACATAATGGATCTCTATGGCCAGCTGGGTACGCCACTCTAATTCTCTTTCTTAATAGCTTGTATGGATTAGGTAGTTTAGTTAGTTTTAATTTTAAATTTTATTTATTTCTTGAATCTTTTTCAAGTCGTGGGGACACGGCTCACTTTTGAGTTGGGGGTGGGGATTCGTTGTCCTCATCTTCTTTTCGTTTTTGCATAAAATTTAAATTTTTTAGGTTGAATTAGGCATAGAATATGTTGAATGTACCTATTGGAGCATGATTTTAATTAGGTCAATGATAGTATGTAGTTTGTTTTTGAAAGATGTCATAAATATGTTTAGTATGCATGTATGAAAACAGGAAATAAAAGATAGAGAAGTTAATGAGCAATGCTAAGAATTCACGTTGAAACTTAGGGAGAGTTATTTGGTGTGTCGAACGTGAGGTTTGAAATTAGTTGAAAACCCACTTGTCTATGAACTAAGTAGTGAAAAAGTAACGAAATCTAATAGTTAGAAAAGTGAATAAGGCAGTTCTTTCATATTGAAGCCACTTGAAGCCTTTTATACCTTCTCACCCTTTTTATTTGATTATTGTTATTATCCGTCTTATCCCCTCTGAGCCTTTCTAAAGCCTTTTATTGAAACACATTATAATCCAGACCCTTAGTTTGTAGAACTTATTTATATAACCCGCACTCGAATCGCAAAACCTGAAACAAGTCGTTTTTAGCGCTTGAGTTTGGGGTGGTGGGTTTCATCATTAGGGAACATTGGGGTTTGAGAATTATAATTGTGATGTTATTGATGATGAAAAAGTTATTATTGTAACCCTTTGCCGGGGTAATAGTGAATGAAAAAGAAGTTACGAGCTAAAATTGCCAACAAGGGCATAAAAAGAAATAATATATATATGAAAAAAATAGCGTGATACCTCAACAATAAAAAGAGAGTCATAGCTATAAAAAAAGAAAAATTGATATGAAAAGAATATATATTCTGACCGGCAAAGTGGACTTTATATATCATCACAAAAGGTTTTAATTGGGATTGATTGGCAAATGCATATCAAAAGCATCAATAAATTGGGTTGAGTGAGAACATCTTCGAGCGAAACTCAATCTCTAGGGCGATTCGTTGATGGCTAGTGAGGAGAGAGCCAAAAGCTCACTTTTCATTTATCCAAATGTACCACACCGTCCCTAAGCCACGTTATAACCAAAGACCTTAGGATTTCTAACTACTTGGTGGAGAAACAATTGATCTATTAGGTAGTAGGTAAGTGGACCATCGAATGCTATATTAGGACCTGTGAACAACCTATAGCCATTAACATGAACTAAGTTATCAACCTCTCCTTCTGGCATTGCGAAGTTAATTTGGATTTGAATTCATGGATTGTTGATTATGTGTATATTAAGCGTACTTGTGCATTATTTCGTGAGCATTACTACATGAGACTTTTTTGATACTATGCTCTAGGATCATTCATTATGTTCTGTTCTTATTCTCCTCCGACTTCTTCTTCTTGTTTATTTGACTACCCTACTGTTCTTTACTTATATTGTATCGGGACGATACAACTTTGAGTTGGGGGTCTTGATGTCTCCTCATTTGTGATAATAAAATCTATTTTATAGACATCATTTTAGGCGTATTTATTAGTTTATAGGTCGATTTTCACATGATTCAATACACTTTCCTATTTTGGGTCTTGAATTGATTATTTATTATTTTTAGAGCATATTGGGTATAATTATTTATTTAGTGTGAAGCTTTAGAGATATATGGTAATTAATTAGAGTCCAAGTTGGTTCAAAGAGCTAAAGGAAAGAAGATAAACATGAGAATTGAAGATAAGGAAGTAAAAGTTAAAAATATGGAAAAGGAAAAGTTGTCTTAAATCTGAATTCCAGCACCTACGATCACAAATCAGCTTATATCTCAAAATCGGTGAGGAATTTAGAGAAACGGTCAAGAGCAAAGTTAAAGATCTTTCCGAGACGATGAATTTCGAATACTCATACGCGTCAAACGGATGAGTATTTAAGCTGCTAGGACCAAAACAAAAATGGGGCTGATTCCATGTTTTTGGGCTACGAAATTGAGTTGGGCTAGGAGTCCAATATTTACCTTTTCCTTCAAGAAAACGATTAGGTCAACCTATACACTATAAATACAACCTCTTAACATTATAAAATCATCCTTGGAGAAACCCTACGCCAAGAGGAAGCTTACAACACAAGAAAAGAAGTCTAGAAGGAGTTGTTCATCAATAATGTCTTCTTCAACCTTTGAATTTGTAATTTCTTTCGTTTCTTCCATTAGTATGAACTAAATTTACATTAGCTTGAGTTTTAGCATATATGTATGAACCCTACTTTTGGTTGACATCTATCAAATTTTGGAATTCTATGTTTTAAATTGAAATGTTGTTTTTATTCTCTGTTTATGTGTTTGGATTTATATTCTGTGTTCTTGTGGATCGCGACCATCTAGAATTACCATCTAGTAGTTAGGTCACCATTGACAACGGTGTTTAATTACAAGTTTAGCACATAACGTCTAGTGTACGGTTTAGATCTGACAAATCAACCTAACTAGATAATCACCATGGTTTAGTGTATTACTATTTAACCAATTGCAGGAACAGTTTGCTTAAGACTCCTTATTGACACAGGTAAATCCTATTTAAAACTACTTAGCGCAATTGGAACCGATTATTGAAATACTACATAATTCACCCTTACGTGTTTAGAACGGCAAAACTAGTGGGGATTACATGCTATTTACTCAAGCTAAACTCTCATACTAACTTCTTCTCTGGCATTTAAAAACCTGTCTTTACTTTATTAGTTTAATTTAGTTAATTTAAAACCAAATAAAAATCTATTTGTCTTTTACTTTTCTGCGTTTTATTTGTTCTAGATTTTAATACTTGCACTTGATTATTGCATAAGATTCCCCTAACCTTCGTAGTCTCTGCGAAACGAATCTTACTTATTCATTAAAACTTGCATACGATCAGTATACTTGCAGAACCGTGCTAGACTAGGGTGATTATTGCACGTATTTATATTCTATTTTTATCACACCCTAGTCGACACCAGATGTTGTCAATAATTGAACCGCCTTCTGGGTGTTAACTCAATTAGTAAGGATAGTCCTAAGATTGGACAAACCTAGGGTTGAAAATAATAAGTCAAAGACATAATATAGATATACGCCAAGCTCAAATTAATTAAAATAACAACTAGTATACTGGGATGTAACACAAAATGATAACACAAACAATTAATAATACACCCTACAGAATAAAAGTTTTGAAATATGGTTAATCCACAAATCTATAGCTAATTACCCTAAGTATATAGAATGAGAGATGTAGAAGAGGAGTTTGTCTCTCTCCTTCTTCTTGCTTCTTTTCTTCCTCTACAGGTCAATTTGTTTCTCTCGATGATTTCTAATGTAATATTGAAGAATAATTGAGCAAGGACTAAGCTATGGCTTACAACTATGAAAGGACATGTTTACAATGATAAGAGGGTGTATTTATAGGTGTTTAGAATACCCTAGGTCGAAATCTTGAGTGGAAGAAAAGTAATTAGACTCCTTTTCCAATTCAAATTCGTTTCTTAAAATATAGGAGAGTATAAACACTGCTCACTGTTTTGATCATATCTCTTTCGTTATTGGTCTGATTTTCTCCTACTTTATATCGAAACGACCGCATCAAAAAGATATATCTTTACTTTTTTGAATGATTACCCAAATTTCCTGTATATTTAAGTTAAATTCACTTTAGTAGACGTTGTTGCAGAATTTCAGATTTATTTGGCAGTTATTTCTTTCCTATTTTATCTCTACTTCCTTTTAACTCTTGATTCCTTCCACATATTCTTTCCTTATCTTCTTAGAATTGATTAGGCATCTAATTATATTCCATAAATCTCAAGATCTTCACATTAACACACAAATTAAACCAAATATGCTCCAAAAGTAATAAATCATTAAATCAAGACACGAAATAATAAATTATCAAATAACGAATAAAACTTTATAACTAATTAATCAAATACACCTAAAATGATGTCTCCAGCCTATATTATTATATCAAAAATAGAGAGACATCATCTAGCCTTGGTTTGGGGTATCATGGTTGATCAGTAACTTATCACTTCATTTTAAGAGTACACGTAATTGCCAAATAAAAAATCCTCGTCTAATTAGCCTTTTTTGAATCATTACTAATCCTCTAAATGTTTTACATATATATGATAGTTACTTTAGATTGTTAGATACAAAAAGGGACGAAAAAAGATTTCTTGTATTGTAAATTAAAAAAATACAAAGTTTGATTAATCATAGCAAGATATTTACTATGATTGTATGCCACCACCCTAAGCGGTGGAGTCTAGTTGTTCATATCAATGATGAAAAATAAGCACTGAAAGATAATTTATGATTATTTTTTCTCTTCTTTTTCCATCCTTAAATAAATAAAGAAGAACTAGAGCCGATTAACTGATATATATACAAACTAATTGACTAATTCTAATATTATCTCTCTAGTAATTAATTCTTCATGGAAGTCTTTTAGACTTGGGTTAATATATTTATGGACATCTTCTAAGATAAACTTCTTATGTGGCTAAATCATTGATTTTAAAATGACGTTGTTTTCAAATTCGTATCTGGTACATTCAGGTTCCACTTTGTTGGTTCGTCTTGAGTCTTCTAATTTTGGCTTGACGTCCAATCTTCAATTTCCTCCTTTCGCAACTGCTAAAAATTGTAACATTTAGAAATAGCTGCAATATTTTTTAAACCTCGTTTTCTCGAAAAGGTCTAAAATCTGTCGCATACCTGTAATTACTACAAGTATGCCAAATACGGTATAAAACCAAGCTAAAGTGCTCAAGATAATATGAGTTTTACCTATATTATTGATTTCTCCGTTTATTTGATAGATTAATTTAGTCTCGCGACATCATTTTTGGGGTATTTAGGACTCACTTGAAGGATTTTTCCCTATCTTTTGAATTTTACACTTTCTTAACTAACTTAATAGTCATTAGGGTTAGATTTTACTACCGATTATTGAATAGGGCCCACTTATCCAAGTTCCCTAGTAGTGATGAGATTTCCTTCTAAGCTACACTGTCGGAATTTAGATGGATTATAGAATCCCGACTACTTATATATGCTCAATTCACCCTTATAATTATAATTAAATAGAGATTTAGTAAGAAAGGTGCATACTAGTAGACGAAATCTATATCTTATCTTCATTTTTCTTAGTTATGTATTTTCATTTATTAGTTTAATCTTATTTCTTGCAATTAGTCTTTTTTATATAAACCAAATCAAATATTCCTTTTATTTTTGTTTTGAATTTAAATAGATAATCTCATCTACGCTTATGTATCAAAATACGAGTTGAGCTAACCCATAAATCCATTAGAATGAACTTTTACTTATTTAACTAATTACTTGCAAATGATCGCTGCAAATCAAGAGAGATTCTCATGGTTCTTTCCAGGGTCTGTGTTTTTTTATCGTAATTTAATAACACCCTGGGCCCTACCAAGATTTTGGTTTCCTGCCAGGGATTTTTCTTGTTAGTTATTGTGTTTAGCTTAGTATAGAAGATTTTATTTATATTTGTTTTACACTTGATTTTTATTGTCTTTTTCAGGTTCTTTAGGTTTTGGTGTATACTCTCGAATCCCGAGAAACTAATTTGAGATCAAGGAAAGTGCCAAGAAAGTAAAGGAAAGACAAAGCAATGGCTAGCATAATTGATCCATTGCTAGCAGATGATGGGGATAATTCAAACCCACGAATAGTAGGTGTACCACTTGAGGACAATACTAATCAACATATTACAATTACATAGGGAGCATCAGCACAACGTGTACCACAAGGAGGGCATCCATAGAATAATAAATGTCGAGAACAGAGTTTACCTGGTTAATGATGTTGATTCAGTGTTCAACCACTAAGGATTCTCCCTCTGGTGATACAAGATGTGGGATTCAAGCCCAATCAAGGTATGTTGAGTTAGTTCATGAGCTTTGGAACTATAGTAGTGCAGCACAATAAGATCTGGTGAGGTCGGTTCAGAAGTTTAAGTAGATTGGTGATTCCTATATTACTCAAGGCATTACAAGAGAACAACTATATTACTTCATGTTTCCATTTTAATTGACTGGAGGTGCAACTGAATTGTAAGACAGTCAACCATTCAAGATCTTTGATCGTTATATCCACATAGCATGAGAATGAAGGACCAAATGTCGCTTGCAGATTTCTTCCAAGACAGTGGCGAGAGTGTAGGAGAAGCATGGATGAGGTTTCAACAGAGATTAACGAGATGTCCACTTTATGGTTATACCTGATGTCTCCATATTTGTGATATAATAATCTAGTTTTGAGACATAATTCTAGTTGAATTTTGTTAATTGTTAAGGGATTTTCCCCGTTATTAGATAATTTCGTAATTCATGCCTTGATTTGGAAATATATTACTTTTATAGCATTTTTGGTATAATTTGTGTGTTAATGTGAAGCTCTTAAGTAAAAGGAAATAATTAGAGGCCAAATAAATGTCAAGGAGTTAAGGAAAGAAGATCCAAGGTGAAATCTAGAGTTAAAAGGAAACTAAGTTGAAGTAGGAAAGGTAAAGCTTCCAAATACATTTGCCATGCTGTAAAGTCGTCCAGTGTTTTAAAGACTGCAGAAAATATATTACGAATTTGGAGGATATATTTTATGAGTTGGTACAAAGGAAAATTTCTGGTGACACAGGTAAATTTCTAAGGTGGCAGTTGACTAGGCAAAAAAATAAAAATCCAAACCCCATTTTATGCACGTATTGAGAACCTGATATTTAGAATATACCCTATCCCCAACCCGTAAAAATCCATCGCAACCTATACCCTAACCTAATGGTGTCGCCTAGGGTGTGATAAAAATAAGATAAATTAATGTCTAAAAAATTACGCACTCTCACCCTAGACAAGCACAGTACTGCAAGTATTACAGGACGTATGCAAGTTTTAGTTGATAAGTCGAGTTTGTTCTCAAGGACTTAAGTGTGTTAATCACGTGGGTTGGAATAACGAGTAAGAAGTAAATAATTAAAGACAGGAAATAAAAGCAAATAGATTTCGAAATTATTAATTAAACTAAGAAAATAAAAACAATAAAATAAAAGATAAGAAATATGAGATGAGAGATATAGCTTAGGTTTTGCTAGTATGCACTAATCCTTCTAATTCCTTCTATTAGATCTAGTTCATAAGGGAGAATATTAGCTCTTGTATACTTAGTCAGGATTCTAAATTCCCATTCCTTAGACCTTGAGAGCGACTAAGGGGGCTACGACACAACCAAGAAGCTGTTTCAAATAGGGTTATCAAACGCTACTAAGGCCCTAAGCAAACAATTCATTCAATTGGTGATATGGTGATTAAATCATACCCTAATGACTATCTAGTTAGAATCAGTTTTGTCAGGACTAATATCGACACTAGACGTTATGTGGTGTTTCAATAATTAGACAACCAGCTAAGGTGATCATCTAACTACTATTAAGGTAATCCTATACTCGTGCACTAGCAAGGAAAACAATCATTAAATCAAAACACATAAACAAATATAAGAGTAAGCAGCTAATATCAATTTAAAACATATAATTCCCAAAGAAACTTAGATAGAAGAATTAGAATTCATAGTTTATACATGATGCAAAACCCAAGCTATGGGAGGTTTAGTTCATACCTGAAGGAAATAAACTAAAAGAAATTACAAAAGACATCATCTTGCTCTCTACAATAAACTGGAAGTATAAAACCTTAATAACTAATTAATATGAGGAAAGGATGATTTACAAGTGATATAAGGGTGTATTTATAGGTGTTTAGAAGACCTAATTCGTTTTCTTGAGGGAGAGGTTAAGTAGTGGACTCCAAGCCCAACTCAAATTCGTATGGAAATAAAGATAATTACTGCTAAACTGTTTTGAGCTTATCTTCTTCGTTATTGGTCGGTTTTTGCTCCACAATATACCAAAAGAATCCTCAGCGAATTATCTACGTCCACATGAAAGGAATTTACCAAAATCGGCTTCCTTTTGGAGTTATCCCCACTTCTTTAGGCATTGCTGCAAAAATTCAGATTTAGACAACTTTTCCTTTTCCATATTTTTAGCCTTTGTTTCCTTATCTCCGATTACCATGCTAATCTCTTTCCATATATTGTAGTCTTTGACTTGGACTCTAATTAATCTCCATAATTATCTTTAAAGCTTCACACTAAATAAACAATTAAACACAATATGCTCTAAAAATATTATTTTACTAAATCAAGACTCAAAATAGGAAAGTGCACTAATTCTCAAGAAAATCGACTAATATGACTTCTAAAACACTAAAAATGATGTCTCATCCTAATATAAATCTATCACAAATGAGGAGACATCAAGACCCCCAACTCAAAGTTGTATCGTCCCGATACAATAAAGATAAAAACAAAGGGAAGTCTATAAATACACACTTATAAAATTCTCAATACAATGGGAAGAACATCGCAGAATATATAGAATAATCCTAAAGCAACAACTCAGAAAATTTTGTGCAATTATATTCATAAGCTACATACCTGTACACTTCTCATATCCATAGTCAACACGACTTAAGTTCAGGATCAGATTAGTTTTGCAATGTAAGAAGGATTGGGACTTTACTCAGTTCCCCAAGAAAGCTATAGATTGTTCATCGAACTTCACTAGTATTCAAAGATCCATTCAACTACTCTCTAATGTCTCAATCACTTCTCAATTACATAGCAAAGAATCAAAAGGTCTTTTAGGTTTTGGAGTGAGCTTAGGGACGGTAAGATAGTATATTTGGATAATTTGGAGTGAGCTTTTGGCTCTCTCCTCACTAGCCATCAACGAATCGCCCTAGAGTTTGAGTTACTCTCATAAATCGTTTCTCACTCAACCCAATGAATTCCTTGATGCACAATTTAGCATCCCCAATAACCCAATCAAAACATAAGATGTTCACATGAAAATCCACTTTGCCGGTCCGAATATATATATTTTCTTTTCTTTTCAAATCAATTTTTCTACAGCTATGACTCTCTTTTAATGTTGAGATTTCACGCTATTTTCTCATATATATATTTTTTCTTTTAGTGCCCTTGTTGGCAAATTTAGCTCGTAGCTTCTTTTTCATTCACTATTATCCCGGCAAAGGGTTACAATAAAAATATGTGAATCATCATCAATATAAAGCACAAAGCACAATTAATAAGCTCATCCCAATAATATTTCCCATAATGGTGGACCCACCACCCCAAACTCAAGCTCTAAAACAACTGTCTATGCATCGCGGTTCGAGTGCGGGTCATATGGAAAAGTCCTATAATCTAAAGGGATATGGCTTATAACGTGTTTCAATAAAAAGCTTTAGAAAGGCTAGAAAGGGCTGAGAAGGATATAGCATATAAACTCAAAAATCACAAGGTGAGAAGGTATAAAAAGGCTTCAAGGGATTCAAATATGAAAGAACCGCCTTAATCACTTTCTACACTATGTATTTTCGTTATTTTCTTACCTTTAGCACTTTCATCAAATGGTTTGTCAACTAGCTTGGATCTTACTCTATACACACTTCTCAAGGTTCCCTGAGATCGAACATACTTTCTATCGCATTGCTCACGAATCTTTTCTTTACTATCAACGTGTGTTTTCCTGCAAATACTCAAAGCATACAAATACATAGCTCATAAACATACTACTTACTATCATTAATTCACTGAGCTTATGCTTTCAAGCTATTAAACACACTCTACATCTAATTCCCATGTATTAAAAATTTTAATTTCTACCTAAAAACAGAAAAATGGAGATGAGAGACAACGAATCCCCACACCCCAACTAAAAAATGAGCCGTGTCCCCACGACTCGAAACAGAAATTAAAATTAGCAGATAAAAGCATTTACAGAAATGGTAAGGAAGAAAGAGAACATACTCTCGAGGCTTATTGTCTCGCATTATTGACATCCAAGGTTGGATTTGCTTGATCTTTCGTTAATTGCTCAAGGAGTTTCATGATGTGCACTTGATTAGCGTTAATTTGTGCCACATTATTGGTTAAAGAAGTTTGAGCTACTTCAAATTTTGTTAAACGCTCCTCCATCTTCTCTTGCCAATTTTGCTCCTTTTCTTCTTTCGAGACTTGCGTAGAACCCGCTCTTCGAAAGATATCCTTGATCCAAGCATTATCAATATGACTCGTCTTAAACTCGAGTTTCTCTTCTTCACCCAACTTTACATTCGCTTTTCGCACAAAACATGTGATCATAGTAGGAAATTTAACATTATAAACTGATTTAGGAGAGACCGAAAATCGTATCACCTCCTCATAGATCAACTGTGCCACACCTCCTTCGTCTCCTTTCAAAATACAATCCAACAGTAGAGCGTTCTTCATAGTCACATCCAAAGTTCGTGTGTTTCAAAAGACATTTGGAATAAGGAAATTGTGCCAAATTCTCGCATCCGATTAAAGATATTTGTAAGGCCAAGGTGCCTTCAATTCTCCTTTATGTGATTGCACTTTCTCCTTGTCTAAAACATGCTCATAAAGTAATTCCTCATCAAAGATTTTTCGTTTAGCAACCGCTTCATCAAATTTGCAACAACCTTTCAATTTCTTAAACTTGAAGTGGTTTCTAATCTCATTAACTGTGAAAGGAACTAACTTTCCTCTAATCGGAACACAAACTTTACTATCTCGGCTAAAGAGGCCTGTATAGAATTCCAAAACTAACTCATGACATAATTCAGAACGTCTTACCATGAAAGTAGACCAACCCAATTTCGCACCAAGCTCTAAGAATCTCTTGTATTCTCCTTCACCCACTTCTTCCTTGAATACTTTCTCATAAGCAAACGGTAGTTCTTTTAATTATTTCTTTGCAGAAGCTTTCAGGGCCCTTGAAGCTTCCTCTTTCTCCTTGGGTGTAGTACCTTGTGGAAGTTGTGTTTCCTCCTTTGCATAAAAGTAAAGCTTTTTACCATTACGATCACACAAAGTTATACCTCCATCTTCAACATCGTCTTTACCCTTTGATTTAGAACTAGAACCTTTGTTATTTGATTTCTTCTTGATTGGATCCAATACCTTGCTCTTCTTCACCTCCCTCTTGCTAGCTAAAATTGTTGTTCTATTAGTTTGACTCAATTAACCCCCAACTCAAAGCTTTAGCAACCCTTGAAATTTGAATTTGTGAATTATTGGTTGAACAAGCTTGATTTGGCTTAGGAAAGATGAATTGATGATGAATCTCTATGTGGGTGAGGTGGATTCTTAATGGGTAGGCTTGGATTTAAGAAATGGTAGGATGAATTTGTGAAATTTGAGCTCTTGATTCTTCAATTTGATGGAATTGGTGAGGATTTGGTGCTTGAATCTCTCTTGTAATGATGTGGAGAGAATATTTGATGTGTTTTCCTTAATGATTGGGTAGTGTTTGGATGATTGGTGAAGGTTTTTATGAGCTTCAATGGAGTTGGGAGAGTTTTGGAGAAGAGAAAGAGGCTTGAGGTTTATGAAATTCGGAATTATAAGCTCTATACCTCTTTTATATACCCAAATCCGCAACTTTCTCTCTCCAGCGGCGCTGCGCGGTGCATAAGTGCGGTACATGGGTGCACCGCAGCTTCTGTAGCTCAAAAATTTTGCTTCGGCATAATACACGTGGTAGCAACCCGTGGCACGGGTTTGGGCTCTGCGGTATAGGGCACGATATAGGGTCGGGTGTGCCGGACCCATCAGCTTCAATTTTTTTCGTCTCGGTATACAACCCGCGGTACCAACCAGTGGTACGGGTTTTTGTCCTCTGCGGTACATCGCGGCTGAGGTTCAGTATACCGCACCGATGGTGTATCTTTTCCGAAATTTTTTGTTTCTTCCCTAACTTGATTTCTCCAACACCTAAACATCAAAAACACTAATACCTTTCTCAAATATGCAATATCAACTAAAAATAACTAAACAAAACATAAACTAAAAACGTAAAAGACATAAAAACTTAAAAAATTGCGGGTTGTCTCCCGTACAGCACTTTTATTTAACGTCTTTCAAAGTTAGACGCGTTACCTCTATCAAGATTTGCGAATATAGCCTCCCCAACAACGAGTTAGGCTATGAAAGTCAACTAATCTGCGCTTGATCCTCGTTTTGGGTCGGATTTCTATCACCTTGGCTGAAACAACCTTAGTGATAATGAATGGTCCCATCCACGAGTCTTTGAAACTATGTGGCCTATTCTAGCGTTTGTGAGCTCTCCATAGAACTTCATGGCCAACCCCAAACTCAATGTTTGGCTCAGTATCCACAGGTTTTAAGTGGATCTTCTCAGGAGGGACTTTGTGATGTGAAAGGCTGTGGATGATAGGAACGGTGGGATCTAACTTCCTCGGTTTCTTACCCAAGACATAGAAGGTCTCGGATACATTCTTTGCATGAAGGGTGATGGTCCCTTCTTCGAAGTTGATGACACTTTGACTTGTGGCCATGAAAGGTCGTCCAAGTATGATTGGAACCTGCTTATCTGCATCAAACTCAAGTATAACAAAGTCAGTAGGGATGGCAATACTACCTGCACGGACTAAGACGTCCTCCACTGTTCCCCATGTCCTCTTAATTGAGTTGTCAGCGAACTGCAACTTCACTGGAGTTTTCTCTGATTTCTGAAGTCCAAGTCTCTCGAACACGGACTTAGGCATAAGATTCACACCAGAACCCACATCGTACATAGCTTTCACCTTGAGCATACCATTAATTTAAATAGGAAGGTTAAAACTTCCCGGATCTTTAAGCTTTGTTGGTAGCTCTCGTTCACTTCTTCTTGAAACTCTCAGATTCTCTCTTGGGATCTCTACACTCGCTTCTTCCTCAGGAATAACTTGCGTAAAAACTTGTTGCGGTGTAAGTCCTTTCTTTGCTATCTCAAGCATTTGGGCGTTGATATTTTCAGGTGTGTACGCCTCTACAAATGTCTTGAGTTCAATGTCATCCTTAGGATTTGTATCAGGAATGGTCGATGACACTGGTTGAACAATAGGTGGCGATTCCACCTTCTCTTCTTCTTCCTCTTCTTGCACAGCAGGTGCAACTTCATCTTCTTTCTCTTTTTCTCTACCTAGCTCAGCTTGATAATCCATAACCGATCAAATTTCCTCTTGCATCTTCTTCAAAAGCTGTATAAATTCGGCTTTCTCTGGATCGTCCTCCACATAAACCTCAGAACAGTCAGATTCCACGGGGCTAGACCTGGTTGGTTCTTCTTCGGTACTCGGAACTTTCACGGCACTAACGGCAGCATGCAGTACTTCCTCTTTCTCTTTAATTTCAAGGCAAATAGCCTTGCAAGCTTCGAACCCAACATTGTCATCACCTCCTTTGATTGCCTTCACTTCCTTCTGTTCCATTAAATTTATTAGAACTTTGTTTAATTGTTCTACTTGAGTACCTAAAATCTGAAGTGTGGCATCCTGTCCTCGGACTTTCTCTTCCTAAGCACTCATATTTGTGGTCAAACGGTTCAGAATTTGTATTATTTGCTGATTGTCCATTGATCCTTCTTGAGGATACTGAGGTAAAGCTTTCTGATCTAGCGAATCGGTATAGGCATCTTGAACAGGTTGTTGAGGGGGAGCAGGTCTACATTGATATTGATTTCTGTATTGACCTCTTGGTTGGAAAGAGTTGTTCTGGGGGCGCGGTTGAGAATGACCAGGATTAGCGACCCCTTGTGGATTTGAATACTGCATACCCGGATGATTTCTGTTACCCCATTGATAGCCTCCTCGGTTGGATATGAAGTAAACAGATTGTGGATTTGTTTCGCAGTCTTCCCATGTATGATTATTAACCCCACATTGTTGACAACCTTGTGCTTCTTGTACTACTTTTGCTGCGGCTAAATTCTTTTGCATCTCTAACTTCAACTCTTTGATTTGATTTTCTAATGCGGATATTTGACCTGAGTTTGCAGTTTCTGCATCTAGACGAAGCGTTCCTCGGGTCTTTGCAATAGGAGCCTGCGTAGAAGGCCAACTCCTTTCTTGTTCAATAATATTTTCCAAGACATCGGAAGCTTCATTATGATTCATGGACACAAAATTACCCTTTCCAATGTTATCCACCTTCTCTCTACCTTTATCATTAAGACCTTCATAGAATATAGCAAGTTGTAGAGCGGGTGTATAACCATGGAGAGGACATCTAGCTAATTTAGGTTGAAACCTTGTCCATGACTCTCCTACTGTTTCTCCTTCTTCTTGACAAAATCTTGCAAGCTCGGTTTGACCTTTGAGTCTCATATTCTTCGGATAAAAACGGTTAAAGAATGCGGCTTGAAGTTCTGTCCAAGAATTAATTGTTCCAGGTGGTTGTCTTTCTAGCCATTCGCTAGCTCTACCAATCAAGAAGAACGAAAACATATGACAATACAGTTGCTCGCGTGTAATGCCAGGAGTAATATAGGCATCACAAATCTGCATGAACTTCTGAATCGATCTTACCGGATCTTGAATTGTTGTACCACTGTACAGTCCAAAACTTTGAAATTGACTAAGCATACCCTGATCGAGTCTAAATTTGATATTCTGGATCTCTGGAGGACGGTAACCGATTGGTTGAACATGGAATGGTACATGAAGACCAGGGAGTGTTAGCCTCACCTTGTTTTTATTCCCGTTTTAATATTCGACAAATCATCATTTCAACTAAAATTCATTTTGGTATCACTTAAGATGTTTTCCAAAACCCCTCATTAGATTAGTTGTGTTTACTTCCTTGTATTTAGCTTGAAATTCAAAAGAGCAGCTCCGCGGTACACCGGACGAATCACGCGGTACACCGCAGAGTCACGGACCAGAAGCGCGGTGCACAGGATAGCCCGTCAGTATGCTCATGAAATTGCACGGTACACCGGACCTAGGCGCGGTACACCGGACCAAGGCACGGACCAAGGCTGCGGTACATAGGATAGTCCGACCAGTAAGCTCGAAGTTAAGTCGAACAGCTCCGCGGTGCACCGGACCATATCCGCGGTACACCGCACAAGAGGGTTTTCTGCACTATTACAAGAGGACAAAGCTTATATCCGTTGGAGATAAAATAGATCCGTTAGATAGAAGCCTTATGACCGTTGGACCATATTTTCAGCTATAAAATGGAGTTCATTCAAGACACAACTTAAGCCTTCCATCTACCAATCTTAAGAGCAATTAATTCTATCATTCAAGGAGGTTTCAAAGGAGCATTCAAGTCATATTTATTGTGAAGCTAATTAGTTATTATCTACTCATTTTAGGAGTTTAGTTACAAAGCTTTTATAAGCACCCCTAAACACTTTTCCCTTTCCTCTTAGTTCTTGTAATAGATTAAGAGAGTAGTGTGAGCATAGGTTTATGCTTGGTTCCTTGTGTTGGTGATAACACAAGTGTATTTCCTTCAAAGGGTTTTTTGAAGTGGTTGTAAGGGTTTGTATCTCACCCGGTTAAGAGTTACGAAGATTAGTTGAGAATCTTGCAAATCCTAAGGAGGCTTCCTTAGGTAGTGGATGTAGGGAAACCGAACCACTATACATCGTTGTGTATCGTATTCTATCTCTACACTCTTTATATTTCCGCACTCTATATGCTTGATAAAATGCCTACTTGAATAGTTTGATAATATTGTCTATTAGGATTATCTAGTTTTATACTATTTAGTTTGCTAATACAATAGGATTCAAATTAGCTTTTAATTTTATTTACTTGAAATAAAATTAGCCGATTAATTTCTATTGTCCTATTCAACCCCCCTTCTAGGACGCATATAGTATATCAATTGGTATCAGAGCCTAGCTCTATAGTACTTAATCGTTTCTAGAGTTAATACGATATGGATTCTAATCAACCGGAAGGTTCATGTTCTACTAGACCTCCGCTTTTTGTAGGAAAAGACTACTTTGGATGGAAAAGAAAATGGAGATTCATGTGAAAGGAATTGATTACTTCTTATGGCTTGCTATCAAGAAAGGTCCTTATATTCCTTATGTTATGGGTAGTACTACGGAGGTGAAAAATGAAGATGATTACAATGATCAAGACATAGCGAAACTCACCAAAAACAACAAAGCTATGAACATTCTCATTAATGGATTAAGTGTCACGGAATACGCTAGAGTTAGTGAATGCAATTCCGCTCATGAAATGTGGCAACTCTTGGAGCTATCATATCAAGGAACGGAAGATATTAAAGAAACTAAGATTGGTCTCTTTATCACTAAGTATGAGCTTTTTCGTATGGAGCCCGATGAAGCCTTAAATGCTATGCATCAAAGATTTTCTAACATTGTTAACACTTTGAAGACTCTTGGTCAAGAATACACCAACAAAGAACAATGCCGAAAAATTTTATTTGCTCTTCCAAGGAAATACAAGACAAAGATCAACTCTATAAGGGATACTAAAGATCTTTCAAAAATGACGGTTCATGAACTCATTTGCAACCTCATGACGGAAGAGCTTGTGCTTGAAGAAGAAAAGATAAGAGATGATGAGGAGAAAAAGATTAAGAAATCTATTGCTTTCCATGCCATGAGTACCAAGTTGAAAGAACGAAAAGAAAGGAAGGAAAGTGAAGAAGAAAATTCACATGAAGAAGAAACTAGTGAAGATGAAGGAGTAGCTATGTTGGCAAGGGATATGAAAAAATTCATGAGATACAAACGCTTTGCCAAGAAAGGAAGTTCTTCCTCACCTTACAAGAAGAATGATAGAGCTATCAAACAAGATGAACCCACTTGCTATCATTGCAAGAAAGTTGGTCACATCAAAACTTATTGTCCTCTTCTTCAAAAGGAGAAACCTAAGAGAGCAATGCATGCTAATATCACTTGGGATACTCAAAATTCGGAGGAAGAAGAAAGTGACAATGAAAATGTCAATCTTGTTGCTTTTATGGGAAAACTTGAGAATGATGAAGATGCTTCTTCGGATGATGATACCGGTACTACTCACTTTGCCTTTATGGCAAATCATGATGAGGTAACTCCTAAATCTAAACTCTCTCTAACTAATGATGATGCTAGTGAACAAGATATTCATGAGGCATTTGATTCTCTTTATAATGATTTTTTAAATTCTATTGAAACAAACAAAGTTTTAACAAAAGATTTAGAATTTGAGAAAAATAGAACTAAAGAGGTTTTGAAAGCTTTGGAAGATTGTCAAAATCTTTGTGATGAATGCATAGATGAAAATGAAAAACTTCATCTTATTGAGAAAAATCTTTTGGAAGAAAAAGCTTTATTAGAGAAAAAGATTATTGATCAAAATGCTATTATTTTAAAATTTACTAGTGGGCAAGAAAACTTGGATTTGATTTTAGTTTCTAAAAGAATGGCTTGTGAAAAAAGTGGTGTTGGATATGATCCATTCACTCATCAAAAACCTTTGAAAAATGTCTTTGTAAAATAAAAAATTTCAAATGCAATTCCATCCTCTTCAAAATCTTCTATCACTTGCACCTATTGTGAAAAACTTGGTCATGATGCATCTCATTGTTACTATCGTAAATTATTGGATTTGGGATCTCTTGTGCCAATTTGGAAAAGGCCTACATGGGTCTTAAAAAGGAAATCCACTAACCCTCATGGACCCAATCCGAATTGGGTACCTAAAGCTTAAATTATTTTTGTTTGTAGGGATTGAGCATCAAGAAGCAAAATATATGGCTACTTGATAGTGGATGCTCAAGACACATGACCGGAAATCCATCATTATTTACAAATTTATATAAAACTAAAGGTGATAGAGTTACTTTTGCCGACAACACTAAGAAACGCGTTTTGGGTAAAGGTAACATTGGTAATATGAACTCTTTACTTATCTCAAATGTGTTACTTGTTGAGGGTCTCTCATTTAACTTGCTTAGTATTAGTCAACTTTGTGATGTTGCTTTTAGTGTTAAATTTGAAGCATCTAGATGTGTTGTTTTCAAAAATGATGAGTTAGATACTATGTTTATTGCAAAAAGATCGGATAATGTTTTTGTTGTTGATCTTGAGAGTCTTATGTGTAAACATATTAAATGCTTATCCGTGGTAAATGATAGTTGGCTTTGGCATAGACGTTTAGGACATGCTAGCATGGATCTAATTTCAAAATTATCTAGAAAAAATCTTGTTGTTGGTTTGCCTATTTACAAATTTGATAAAGAAAAATTATGTGATGCATGTCAACTTGGTAAACAACATCGTTCATCTTTTAAATCCATTAATAAGGTCATCACCGTTAGGCCACTTCAATTTATTGCATATGGACCTTTTTGGTCCCGTTGATGTCACTAGTCTAGGAGGATCTAGATATGTCTTTGTTGTTGTTGATGATTACACTAGATTCACATGGGTGATGTTCCTTGCTTTGAAAAGTGATGCCTTCAATGAATTTGCAAAACTTTGTAGAAAGGTGCAAAATGAGAAAGGATACTCTATTACATGCATTCGTAGTGATAATGGCAGTGAATATGTGAATTCTCCTTTTGTGCATTTTTGTGATGAATTTGGGATTGAGCATAATTTTTCGGCCCCTAGAACTCCCCAACAAAATGGGGTAGTGGAAAGAAAAAACCGAACTCTACAAGAAATGGCTAGAACAATGCTAAAAGAACATAGCTTGCCTACATACTTTTGGGGTGAAGCCGTTCATACGGCTTGTTATGTGTTAAATAGAGTTCTAATTAGACCCCTTATTAAGAAAACCCCTTATGAGCTTTGGAATGGTAGACCACCAACCATTGCTTATTTTCGTGTTTTTGGGTGCAAATGTTTTATCTTAAACACTAGGGACTATTTGGGAAAATTTGATGCTAAATCGGATGAAGGTATTTTTCTTGGTTATTCCACTAAGGGAAAAGCCTATCGCATTTTCAACAAACGTACTTGTACTATTGAGGAATCTATGCATGTTGACTTTGATGAGACCAATCCTTTTAATATCAAGAAAGTAGTAGATGTTGAATTACATGAAGATGCTCCACAAGATAAATCCTTAGAATCTCCTACTCAAGAAGTAAAATCTCATGATGAATCTTCTAAGGAAAATGATCAAATACAAAATGAAGCTAGTACGGATTTACCAAAGTGTTGGAAACGTATCAAAGATCACCCAAGTGAAATAATTCTAGGTGATCCAAAAGAAGGTGTTACCACTCGCTCTCGTATTATTGCTCTATGTGCTCATCAAGCGTTCTTATCTCAAATTGAGCCCAAGAATATTAAAGAAGCATTGTTAGATGATCATTGGATTAACGCTATGCATGAGGAATTAAATCAATTTGAGCGTAGTAAAGTTTGGACATTAATGGAGAAACCAATTGGCCCTACTATCATTGGCACTAAGTGGATATTTCGCAACAAGCTAGATGACACCGGTATAATCACTAGAAATAAAGCAAGGTTAGTTGCTCAAGGATACAATCAAGAAGAAGGTATTGATTTCGATGAAACTTTTGCTCCCGTAGCTAGACTTGAATCTATTCGTATGCTACTTGCTTTTGCTTGTTATATGAATTTTAAACTTTACCAAATGGATGTCAAAAGTGCTTTTTTAAATGGTTTTATAGACGAGGAAGTTTTTGTTAAACAACCTCCGGGTTTTGAGGATCCAAAATTTCCAAATCATGTTTTTAAACTTTCAAAGGCGTTATATGGTTTAAAACAAGCACCTCGTGCTTGGTATGAACGTTTAAGCAAATTTTTATTAGATGATGGTTTTAAAAGAGGAAAAATTGACTCCACTTTATTTATAAAAAGGTCTTCAAAAGATATCCTTCTTGTTCAAATTTATGTGGATGATATTATATTTGGTGCTACTAATGAAAATCTTTGTGAGAATTTTTCTAAAAGCATGCATAAGGAATTTGAGATGAGCATGATGGGAGAATTAAATTACTTTCTTGGACTTCAAATCAAGAAAATGAAAGATGGTATCTTTGTCAATCAAGCCAAATACACAAAAGAATTGATCAAAAAATTTGGACTTGAAGATGCAAAGGAAATTGGAACTCCAATGAGCACATCCACAAAATTAGACAAAGATGAAGATGGTAAGGATGTTGATGAGAAACTATATCGAGGTATGATTGGTAGCTTACTTTATTTAACCGCTTCTAGACCCGATATTATGTTCCCCGTATGTCTTTGTGCTAGATTTCAATCTTCTCCTAAAGAAACCCATCTTAGTGTCGTTAAGCGTATTTTTAGGTATTTGAAAGGAACCCTTAGTCTAGGACTTTGGTACCCTAGATTTACCTCTTTTGAGCTAATAGGTTATTCGGATGCCGATTATGCCGGTTGTAGACTTGATAGGAAGAGTACTAGTGGTAGTTGCCAATTCTTAGGCCGAATATGTTGCGGCCGGAAATTGTGTGACTCAAATTCTTTGGATGAAACAAACCTTACTAGATTTTGGCCTAGAGTATGATCGTGTTCCCATTCGTTGTGATAACACTAGTGCTATCAATCTTACCAAAAATCCTATTCAACACTCTAGAACGAAACACATAGAAATCCGTCATCATTTTATCCGTGATCACACTAAAAAAGGGGATATTGTACTTGAATTTGTCACCTCCGAAAATCAACTAGCCGATATCTTTACTAAACCTCTACCCCAAGATCTTTTTGAGAAAATTCGTTGTGAGATTGGCATGCAAATTCTCTAACCTTCGTATCTTGCCATTTTTGTTTAGTACTTTTTGTGTATATTCTCTTGTTGCTAATATTTTCTTGATTTTATAGGTTCTTTGAAGCTTCTAATTGTTATCCTTGTATTCCTTTAGTCCTTGTTTATTACTCAAAATGTGTTTTGACCCCTTAAAAATTTTCAAAAATCATATCATTTGTTCTTTTTGTTGTTGACAAAGGGGGAGAAATTTTAGTTAAACTTTTTCAAATGCATTTTGTGAGGGGGAGTTTTTATAAAAACTCTAGTGATTAGGTTGAGGGGGAGTTTTTGATCAAAACTTAATCTTAGGCATCTTCAAAAGTTTATGATTTGTCAAACATCAAAAAGGGGGAGATTGTTAGCCTCACCTTGTTTTTATTCCCGTTTTAATATTCGACAAATCATCATTTCAACTAAAATTCATTTTGGTATCACTTAAGATGTTTTCCAAAACCCCTCATTAGATTAGTTGTGTTTACTTCCTTGTATTTAGCTTGAAATTCAAAAGAGCAGCTCCGCGGTACACCGGACTAATCACGCGGTACACCGCAGAGTCACGGACCAGAAGCGCGGTGCACAGGATAGCCCGTCAGTATGCTCATGAAATTGCACGGTACACCGGACCTAGGCGCGGTACACCGGACCAAGGCACGGACCAAGGCTGCGGTACATAGGATAGTCCGACCAGTAAGCTCGAAGTTAAGTCGAACAGCTCCGCGGTGCACCGGACCATATCCGCGGTACACCGCACAAGAGGGTTTTCTGCACTATTACAAGAGGACAAAGCTTATATCCGTTGGAGATAAAATAGATCCGTTAGATAGAAGCCTTATGACCGTTGGACCATATTTTCAGCTATAAAATGGAGTTCATTCAAGACACAACTTAAGCCTTCCATCTACCAATCTTAAGAGCAATTAATTCTATCATTCAAGGAGGTTTCAAAGGAGCATTCAAGTCATATTTATTGTGAAGCTAATTAGTTATTATCTACTCATTTTAGGAGTTTAGTTACAAAGCTTTTATAAGCACCCCTAAACACTTTTCCCTTTCCTCTTAGTTCTTGTAATAGATTAAGAGAGTAGTGTGAGCATAGGTTTATGCTTGGTTCCTTGTGTTGGTGATAACACAAGTGTATTTCCTTCAAAGGGTTTTTTGAAGTGGTTGTAAGGGTTTGTATCTCACCCGGTTAAGAGTTAAGAAGATTAGTTGAGAATCTTGCAAATCCTAAGGAGGCTTCCTTAGGTAGTGGATGTAGGGAAACCGAACCACTATACATCGTTGTGTATCGTATTCTATCTCTACACTCTTTATATTTCCGCACTCTATATGCTTGATAAAATGCCTACTTGAATAGTTTGATAATATTGTCTATTAGGATTATCTAGTTTTATACTATTTAGTTTGCTAATACAATAGGATTCAAATTAGCTTTTAATTTTATTTACTTGAAATAAAATTAGCCGATTAATTTCTATTGTCCTATTCAACCCCCCTTCTAGGACGCATATAGTATATCAGGGAGGTCTTGTTGTACTCGATTCTGTTGATTATTGTTTTAACTATTACCTCCTCCTTGTGGTAGTTGTACACCGTGTTGTCCACCACCAGGTGGTGGTGGTGGTGGACCTCTTGGATTTACTCCAAGTTGGTCATCAAGTGGTGGATCTCGGTGGGCTGCCATTACTCTTCTCAAGGATCTTTCCTCACGAACACGTTTGTTGTAAACTCTGAAGCTTCTCTCAGGCTCCGGTAACGGAGGCCAAGAATTAAACACTGTGAAACCTGAAAAAGACTAAAGCAAACCACAAGCGTAAATCCGGAAAAATAAAAACTAAAAACTGAAAATAAACACTAATTAAAAACTACTACTCGAAATAGATAACCCACACGCTATCGAGACACAAGTCCCCGGTAGCGGCGCCAAAAACTTGGTGTCGCCTAGGGTGTGATAAAAATAAGAAAAATTAAAGTCTAAAAAACTACGCACTCTCACCCTAGACAGGCACAGTACTGCAAGTATTACAGGACGTATGCAAGTTTTAGTTGATAAGTTGAGTTCGTTCTCAGGAACTTAAGTGTGTTAATCACGAGGGTAGGAATAACGAGTAAGAAGTAAATAATTAAAGACAGGAAATAAAAGCAAATAGATTTTGAAATTATTAATTAAACTAAGAAAATAAAAACAATTAAATAAAAAATAAGAAATATGAGATGAGAGATATAGCTTAGGTTTTGCTAGTATACACTAATCCTTCTAATTCCTTCTATTAGATCTAGTTCATAAGGGAGAATATTAGCTCTTGTATACTTAGTCAGGATTCTAAATTCCCATTCCTTAGACCTTGAGAGCGACTAAGGGGGCTACGGCACAACCAAGAAGCTGTTTCAAATAGGGTTATCAAACGCTACTAAGGCCCTAAGCAAACAATTCATTCAATTGGTGATATGGTGATTAAAGCATACCCTAATGACAATCTAGTTAGAATCAGTTTTGTCAGGACTAATATCGACACTAGACGTTATGTGGTGTTTCAATAATTAGACACCCAGCTAAGGTGATCATCTAACTACTATTAAGGTAATCCTATACTCGTGCACTAGCAAGGAAAACAGTCATTAAATCAAAACACATAAACAAATATAAGAGTAAGCAGCTAATATCAATTTAAAACATATAATTCCCAAAGAAACTTAGATAGAAGAATTAGAATTCATAGTTTATACATGATGCAAAACCCAAGCTATGGGAGGTTTAGTTCATACCTGAAGGAAATAAACTAAAAGAAATTACAAAAGACATCATCTCGCTCTCTATAATAAACTGGAAGAATAAAACCTTAAGAACTAATTACTATGAGGCAAGGATGATTTACAAGTGATATAAGGGTGTATTTATAGGTGTTTAGAAGACCTAATTCGTTTTCTTGAGGGAGAGGTTAAGTAGTGGACTCCAAGCCCAACTCAAATTCGTATGGAAATAAAGATAATTACTGCTGAACTGTTTTGAGCTTATCTTCTTCGTTATTGGTCGGTTTTTGCTCCACAATATACCAAAAGAATCCTCAGCGAATTATCTACGTCCACATGAAAGGAATTTACCAAAATCGGCTTCCTTTTGTAGTTATCACCACTTCTTTAGGCTTTGCTGCAGAAATTCAGATTTAGGCAGCTTTTCTTTTTCCATATTTTTAGCCTTTGTTTCCTTATCTCCAATTACCATGCTAATCTCTTTACATATATTGTAGTCTTTGACTTGAACTCTAATTAATCTCCATAATTATCTTTAAATCTTCACACTAAATAAACAATTAAACCCAATATGCTCTAAAAATATTATTTTACTAAATCAAGACTCAAAAAAGGAAAGTGCACTAATTCTCAAGAAAATCGACTATAATGACTTCTAAAACACTAAAAATGATGTCTCATCCTAATATAAATCTATCACAAATGAGGAGACATCACCTAACACAAACTTCACTACACCAAAAACTAACCATATAGATATTCAACTAGTAAATCTTCAACAAGAGAGAAATTTTACCACAAAGAGTTATAGGAGAGAAACATACAACATGAGATCTGGTTTCATAGAAGATCGTTTTTCGATAGGGTAGGATATACCCTTAATGGGGGGTTGTTGGGAGAAGATGGTGACACATGGATACTGAGAGTGAAATAATATTTAATAAGAAAACAAAAGGTATTTTGGTCCATGTGAACATTCAAAAGTTAACAATCTAATCACCATTTTCAACAAAATACTGGAGGAATACAATAGCATAAAGATTTGCATGATTGATATTCTTGAATCCCTTCACCCATACAGATACACACAATCTTGAACTATCAAGGAATTGGAATCGCTCCGGTAGTCCAAACCCTTGTTGATATTTGTGAAAAACATCAACCTAAGATATTACGTATTTCATAAATGAATAATTCATTTCTTATACTTCACAAAATTTCTATGATTGTTCAGATTAATCTTATTACAACTCTGTAGCCTAAAAGTTAATGTGGTGGCCTATTTTTACTTACCAAAGATTATATTAAAGTCGATATTATTGGAAAATGTGAAAATTATATTCATTTTGTTGTTAAAAATAGAGAAAATCATAATTTACACACTACTTTTGTATATGGTTCTTCTTACGAGAATGATAAGAACATAACTATGAGTATGATCAATAAATGTGCACCTGAGAATGAGGTTTGGAACCTTCTAGGTGATTTTAATACTATAAGGTACATAATAAATAAAATGGGTGGATGCCAACTTATAAAAACTATTTGAAGAAATTTAATAGCTTTGTTAAACATCATAAACTTGAAATATTAACTAATAAAGGACGTACTTTCTCCTAGTCTAATATAAGAATTGAGATATATCTTATTAAAGCACTTCTTCACAACTTTATTTGCAATGACATTTGGTTTAATATTTACCTTACTACATGGGTAGCTTTGTTGGCAACAATAAGGCTTAATCGAAGTCCACTAATTGTACATCTCAATGATGACTGTAAAAATATGAGTGGAGGTTCTATTTGTAGAATTTTTTGATGAATGAAATGATTGTATGAATATTATTGAAAGAGTATGGAATAATAATAAATGATACATGGGTCTGAAATAACAAATTGTGTTGTAACTAAAATAATTGTAAGAGGTACTCACCTCTTGGAGTAAGAAAATTTTCACTACAATAGAAAAGTTATTGATAAACTCGTTATTGAATTAATAATATTTTTGAATCATAATATTGATAGCTTCAGTTGAAAGAATTATAATTCTATCACCAATGGAATAGAAGAAGCATGGACGAGTGGGTCTGAAATAACAAATTGTGTTGTAACTAAAATAATTGTAAGAGGTACTCACCTCATGGAGTAAGAAAATTTTCACTACAATAGAAAAGTTATTGACAAACTCGTTATTGAATTAATAATATTTTCGTATCATAATATTGATAGCTTCAGTTGAAAGAATTATAATTCTTTCACCAATGAAATAGAAGAAGCATGGACGAGGGAGGAAGATTTTTGGGTCTCGTGGTCTAGGAACTCTTCGCTAAAAAAATATGATAGAGACACATCTTTTTTCCACGATTCAACAAAGGAAAGAAGGAAAAAAATTATAACAATTACTAATAAAGATGGAAATTAGGTGAAAATTTGATAATAATTATAATCTATATAACAAAACACAAATTGAGATAAAGAAGGTCCAGATTAAATTAGAGTAAAAATAAAAAAAAGGTCAAGATTCTGCCATGTGTAATTTTTTTATTAATTATAAATTCACAATTTTGCTCAATTAATACACATTCTAAACTCATATTTCTTTAGTTTTTTTTGTGTTGAACATATTTGTATTTACAAAATTTAACCATTTAAAAAATTATATATTTTAAATGACCAATTTTGCAATATTAAATTAATTTTTTTGTAGGTTCTGTCCTCGGGCACGAGTTATACCAAGAATTATTAGAAAATATTTTAATGGTATTTTAAAGAGTGGGAAGCAAATACTTCTATAATGATTAGAAGAGTAAATTCCATTTTTAAGCCATTACATATGGGTTAACAACATTTTTGGGCCAAACATTACAAAAGTATCATTTTCAGACCACATATTCAAAAAGCCCATTCTTATGCTATTTCACTAAGTTCGTGAAAAATCTATAGATTTTAAGGACAATTTGGATATTTTAAATATAGTATATATATTTATTTGGATTTATCACAAACTATGAATTATATTTAAAGTGTTCAAACTGTCGTTAAAATCAATCAATTATCTCACAAAATTAGTAAAATGACCTAAAAATGGGCATTTTGAATACGTTTGCTTAAAAATAAAAAAATTTAAACGTTTGGCCTAAAAATGGAATTCGCACTAATTAAACCTTATCAAACCAGTTACTAAGAATGATTGGCCATGATATGTACCTTGGTTTTTTTACACCCACTACTATTGGAACATTATTAAATTAGAAATAGTTAGAGTCAGAAATAACTTTTGCAACAATCAAGGTAGCTTTAAATATATTAATCATACAATTATATTTGGTACAAAAAGTTGATAATCATATAAATATTAAAAAATATAGGCATATACACTGCTCCCATTTTATTTACATAGTCATTGAAAAGATTTTATTAATTAGATTACAATCAACGATTACTTATATTATTAATGAAATCCGTCTCCTTTCATAATAGAATACATTTGCAAGAATATACAATGTTTCCCATGAGTTGTGTATTTTTATTTTTAAAAAAAAGTAAATAAAAATCATTATATGACTATACAAGCTTACGACGAGATTATGAGTATGTATGATGTGATTGTCTTAATGAGCTTATTAAACGAACGGGGTTTATCAATTTTTATTGTGATAAAATAATTCGATGTGTGACTTCTGTTACATACTAAATAATTATCAAATGGAAAACCTCACAAAATTTTTAAACCGCAGAAAATTGGACAAGGAACCCCTTCTCCCCACTCATTTTTATGTGGTTCTCAGAAACTCAGAACTTTAGATAACAATAGAATTTATGAATCTCTTATAGAGGGAATACAAATTATCAAAAATGGCCCTACCATAACTCACCTATTGTTTGATTGCAGATGATATCATTCATTTTTAAGTTAACTTATAAGGAAATAAACATCTTTTATGATCTCATTAATATATATATATATATATATATATATATATATATATATATATATATATATATATATATATATATATATATATATATATGCCTATGCAATTGGACTAACACTCAATTTTAACAAGTGTGGAGTTATATTTAACTCTAATGCTCATAATGACTGATAGATTAAACATAAAAAGACCAACACCATGGGAAATAACCTAGGATATACACTAAGTGGCGTAGATCAAAGGTTAGAAACCTAAATCTATTAGTGGACAAATCTATAAATAGGACTAAGAATTGAAAACATCTTTTTCTTTATAAAGCTGGTGATAAGTACTTATATCGCATTTATCTACTTCCATAAAATATATGTTATTTGGCATCATCCCCTATCTCAAATTTTTGATAACGTGGTAAAGGGAAGAACAAAATATATTGGGATAATTAGGTCTCCCTCACAAAGAGAAAAATTGATATAGATCAGGAATTTTCTTAATAATAGTAAGTCACTTATTTTTGAAGTGTTTAAAGTGAAATATTTTCCATCATGATTTTTATTCGGATTATGATTCTATTAATAAACCCTAAACCATAAACTCATTGATCACAGTCTTACAAAAGTAAAGGACTAGATGATGAAAATTACAGGAAATAAAAGATACTACTTGTTGGTCTTTAGATAAAAATGGTACTTTTTTTATATGTACATTAAACTGAAAAAAGAAGAGTTGCTAAATAGTAAATAGTAGGGGATCCATCCTTATCACACTCGATACCCCTTGAGGTGTGGAAATGACATGGGAATTAAAAACCTTTTTTAAAATCTAAATTTTTATGTGGAGAGGTAAAAAAATCTTCTCCTTGAAAAGACTTTTCTAAAGAAAGTTAGTAACACAAAATATGACGGATTTGTAATAGTGGAATTGATCAATGACCACCTTCTATTTGTAGGGAACATAGTTCACATACCTTTTGAAAATAAATACTTGTAACCACTTAACTGGTCATAGAGGAAGTTCGTACTTTAACATGACAAATATAAAAAACCATAAATGCATATTTATAATTATAAAAATTTGTCCTCTTTTAATTACAACTGGAAAATCTTTAAAAGTTTGGAATGAACAAAAATTATTATACTACTCTACTCATGAGATGAACCATCTAACGTATAAAAATACTAGGTATAACATATGCCTAAAGATACTATGAAATTTTAAGATATATAAAATAGATTAAAGGTAATAACCGGGTATTGATCTAAGTATAGTGGGGACACAGCAACCTTGATCGCCGAAAACAGTAAAATTCACCCATTTCATGCTTAAATTGACCCGCACATCATTAAATATCCTCAATTAAAAATACATTTTAGTATTATATTTTCATTATCAAAAAATTATATGAAAGAAAAGCTTTACACCTCAAGTTACACAAAACTACTTCAGATTAAAAAAAATAAAAATAAAATCACAAATGTATTATATGATCTTTATGTATAAAATTTTATAGAATATACACAAAAATTAAAAAAAAAAATAGAATCATAATCAAAATAATTAATATAATCATCATAGATTTGATGTAAATCTTACAATAAAAATATATTCGCTCTTTAATTGGTAAGTTACGTTAGATATTGAACCAAGAAACTAATGACTAATAATATCATATTACATTACTGAGGTTACTTTAGTTTACATAGTTATATTACTAATATAATATTTACAAATTCATAAGCTACATATATGCATAATCATAATAGTTATTCTAGATTCAATTGAAAAGATTTATTGATTGCAGATTTATAAAATAGTTCTTATAAGTAATAAAAAAATACACAATCACTTAAATATTAATGGTAATCTATACTAATCGGAATACACATAAAGATAAAAGATAAGACAATTTATAACCATAGAAGATTAAGATTAGATGTGAAGGTTTAATATAGAGATGGAAATTATACTAATTTTTTAGTAAATGGATTTTAATGTCAATTCATTTTTGAACAAATGAATTAGCATAACGAAAAACACAAATAAAAAAAAGAAGAAAGATAATAAAAACACGGATTAGGGATAGGATAGATCAAAATATGTAGTAGACTGCGGATAATGAATACACTAAAATTAGGTCTAAAATTTTCTTAGAAGACAACACAAAAATCAGTACAAACATATGCCCTTAGGAGTCCATGTTTTCATACATTTAAACAATTAAATGCGAAAATAATTTACAACAAAGTTATGGAGTTCTCCTAATTATGTTGGATTCACCTCCGTTGTTATTGTTGTCGTCATGTATTTGCTTGTGTCCGAAGTCAGTGTTAGCGAGGTACCCTACACTTGGCTTGGCAAGAAACTGAATCACTCGAATGTATTTTTTTTTTTTGAAATTTTATATAACAATCCTTCATTGAAGAAGGTTGAATATCAAAAAATTTGTTGCTTCTTCATAAAAATTAGTTATTGTTAAACATGATTTGCTATCATTCACACCCCTATAATCATTAAACTTTTATTATAACATATAAAAAAAGACGTGGGAAATTCGAATATTTTATACATTACTAAGAATAGAAGAATTCTACTTAAAAGTTTGTAACCAAAACTATGCGCCTACTTCTTCTCTTGGAACAACAGAAATCAATCATTCTCCTAATGTTGCAAGATTGAATCCTACTTAAAAGGGTTGTAATAAGTAATATATAGCTGCATGTGTAAAAAAATTACATAAAAATTTGCATTTGAATGAATTTTTTAACAAGCCCAATCAGTAAATTGCATAGATATTACATATTTCAGGAATCATTGAAAAAATTACAATGAACTGTTGTATATTGTAGTAGAGAGCAGCAAGACGTTTTTTACAATGAAAAATCATCAAAAAGGTTATAATATTTGAATATTTTAGCTGTGATATTTACTGGGATGAAAAAAAGTTAGAAGTAGTCTCGCATGTTATTAGAATTTTCATATTCTTAAAATCTGACACATGAAGTCATCAAGATTGTTATAGGATCATACATTTTTCTCTTGAGAGAATTTTGACTATTATTTTACTTTACACTTGTGATCACTTATACTAATCTTGATGTCTTTTTTTTTTTGTCATTGATTAAAAATCAGTTACAATAATGTTTTAGTAGATTATTACAAAATTCAATATTTGCTTCTACAACGTTAGAGTTCCACATCGGTACTTCTCCCATTTTCCTAGCGCATTTTGCAAATTGATCGGCTATAATGTTTCTATATCTTTTAATATGTATTAATTTCCATTTCGGATATCTTGCTGCCCATTTCCAAATTATCTCGATTATCGGTCTAATCTTTCAGTCAATACTTTGTTCTTTATTAATACCCTGAACTATTTCTAAGTTGTCCGTGTAAAAACAAGCTCTTTCAATCTTCAAAGAATCCGTTTCCTTCATGGCCTGAAGAATTGCCCAAGTCTCTCCCTCCTTAGCACTTTTAAAGAATCCTCTTCTATATTTTTTCCGCGTAATGTTGCCTTCTTTATCAAGAGCTATAGATGCTATTCCACTTACCTCATTATTACTTACAAATGAAGCGTCATTATGCCATGTAATATCGACATCTTCTTTTTCGATTTTCTCTTCCTTCTTGTTTTCATTTTCCCCATTTTCCTGTATTAAACAATTAGTCTTTTGAATTTGGTTGTTTTTGAATAATTTAATTATAAGGTTGTTTGAGCTGTTGATAATCTCCGATACGTTCCATTCTTTTTTTTCAAAGAGACCTTTCATTCTTGCCTTCCAAATATTCCAAAGATGTACAATTAAGTTACTTATTACCCATCGCTTGTCATGCCCATTTTCGGAAAAGCTTTTAGTGACATTCATAAACCATTCACTGAATTTTAATTTTTCTTCTAAGTTCACCTTTATCTGGAGTGATGATTGCGCCCACACCGCCACACTAAAAGGACATTGAATAAAGAGATGTTCAATTGATTCATCTTTACTTTCACACCATTCGCATGTCGTCGATCTAATGCACTTCCTTTTCTTTAGGTTCTTTTTTGTAGGTATTGCATCATTACATATCTTCCAAACAAAATTTCTCATTCTTGTTGGTACATTGGAATTCCACACCATTAACCACATCGATGTATCATTACATGATTCCCCAATTTTTGACGGCTGTGCTTCTAGATTTACTTCGTGGTTTACTAACACATGATATCCTGATTTTGTCTTATATTCCCCGTCTCATGTATTTGGCCAAATTAGTTTGTCATCCTTATCAATTCCTAGAAAAGGAGTCTTGATCACTTCATTTTTTTCACGTTCATTACAAATTAGATCGATGAGATTTTCATTCCACCCTGTGCATCCGTTATTAAACAATTCCGCTACTTTGTTTATTGATAGCCATTCACATTTATCCAACTTCATGCCCGGGCCAATCCAAGCATCATCCCACACATTATCAATAAGCTCATTCCCAATTTTACAACAACATTCTTCTTTGAGAAACTGGACCCCTTTCATAATACTAGCCCAACTCCATGATCTTTTAGCCTTTAGTTTAGCATTCCATATATCTGTCTTCGGATGGTAGATTCCTCTGTGTACTCTTGATACTAGAGACTCCGGATTGTTAATAATATTCCATGCTTGCCTAGCCAGCATCGCAATGTTCATCTTGTGAAAGTCTCTGAATCCTAGGCCACCTATTCTTTTTTATCTCAAAATTCGTTTCCACGATACCCAATGAATTTTCTTCTTATCCAACGTGTCCCAATAAAAATTAGAAATAATACTAGATAATTTTTTACAGAGTGCCTTTGGAAACTCGAATATTGACATTGCATAATTAGGAATTGCTTGCATTACCGCTTTAATTAAAACTTCTTTCCCACCTTCTGATAAATATTTTGAAGTCCAACTTGAGGCCTTACTAATAATCCTGTCTTTTATGTAATTTAAATTTTCTGTTTTTGACCTCTTAAGCGTTAACGGTAAACCAAGATATTTTCCTAAGGAGTTTGTACTTGAGATTCCCAAAATACCCTCGAGTTCTTTTATTTTATTTTCATTTATGCCTTTGCTAAAAAGGATTGATGATTTGTTATAATTGACTTCTTGTCCTGATTCTCGGCAATATTTTCCAATGATTTCTTTAAAAGTCTCGAATTCCTCCTTGGTAGCCTCCACAAAAAATAAAGCGTCATCAGCAAATAATAAATGCGTTAGATTTGGACAATTCCTTGTAATTCTTAGTCCATTGAGTTCACCAGATTTGTTATAACTATCTAAAGTGTAAATTAGAGCTTCAGTCATGATAGAAAATAGTAGTGGCGAAAGTGGGTCACCTTGCCTAATACCCCTTTCAGGTAAAAAAAATTCAAGTCTTTCTGATGTCTCCCTAATTGTTCTTATTTTAGACCCTTAGGAGACATCATTTTTGGTGTTTATTTAATTAATTCGATAGACTTTTGAATGAAATATGCAATAATTCGGATTTCCCTTTTTATTTCTAGCATTTTTGAATTATTAAACTTTTGCGCGTAATATTGGTATTTTTAGTGTAAAGTTTACAGGTTTTTAGATGTTAGCTAGGAAAGGAATCCGAAGATAAAGTCAAAGATCAAAAGATAGAGTCAAGACTTGAAGAGAAATCCCGAAGATTTTATTTTAGAGCTAAAAATCCATTTTCCAGGCCCTTGATTGCTGTTTTCGAGGTACTTAAGAGCTGATTGAGCCGCTGACCTTTGAAGAGAAAACATTCCTTATCGAAGTACGGAACTTTAGCAACTGGAATGAGGTCAATCGGAGTTGTAACGCATCGGGAAAAGCAGTTTTAGTGAAGGCCTGTCATCAGTTACGGGATTTTGGGCTTAGAAAGTGGGCTTGGACATTTAATTAGGCTTTTATTTTCTGGTCCAAGCCCTAGTCCGAATTTTTAACTATAAAAGGAGGTCTGGACTCTTATTTTAAAGACAATTCACTTTCCACAAGATTAAAAAACACCAGAGAAGCAACAGCAGGAAGAAAGGAGAAGCTACAAGAGCTGGAGTGGGTCTATAGCTCCGTTCGTAGTCATTCTGATTCCGAAAATTAGGTTTTTCTTATATTTTAATTCTGTAACGAATATGAATTCCATTTCTTTTTATTTTGTTTTTAATTTCAATATGAGCTAAATTTCCATTAGTGCTTGAGAACAAAACAATGGGTGAATCTTGATTTTATTATTATAACGAATGTTGAATTTGGGTTTTTATTGAATTAAATTAAATTAGGGCTTTTACTCTTTTCGACAATTTGTGAATGTTTACTGATTTTAGAGTCGCGAACTAAAATTAGGTGTTAGTATCTAAGCTATTCCATATATGTGGCGTATGGATCATCCTGACGGGGGGTTTAGGTACAGAAATAATTGTTCAATCTAGGATAAAAACTATTGATTCTGACGAACTTAGTTAATCCTAGGGCCAATGTGGTAATAAATCTTAATCATCCAACGGTGGATCATATTTACCCTGACGGGACTAGTGACACTTTAGGATCGCCTTATAGTCCACCCTGACGGGGGTATAAGGAATTTAGAATCCCGACCATTGTAATTGACTGATTTAGCCCTTAAACAACATAAGTTAGAAAGTAAAATTAGGAGGATCCTTGCGTTCTCAAGTACTACATCTCATATTGCGTTTTCATACATTTTACTTGCGTCTTAGCTTCTACTTGCATTTAATTATTTGTCTTTTATTCATTAGTTTAAACAACAAAACCAAACAAACATTTTATTATCTTTTATTTTTCATAAGTGCATCAATCGCTATTTGCATAAACATTGTGATCAACCATCCGTCCTTGGAACGAATCTGATTTATCAGGATTACTACTTGGGACAACCGTACACTTGCGGTTGTGGTTCGATTATTATTTGCTTTTATTTAGAACACACAAAGGACCACCAAGTTTTTGGCGCCGCTGCCGGGGACGGTAGCGTGTGACCACGGTGTTTATCCTTTAGTGATAAGTGCATTTATTTTATTTTATCAGTTTTACGCTTTTTGTTTGTTAGCTTTTTCAGGTTTTTAGGTTTGGTGTATGCGAAGAAGGCTATTCAAGGATCTAGAGCCAACACCTCCGATCCTTAGTAATCCAGAATCGTTGATCAGACTTGCGAACAGAAGAAGAAGAGAACGAGAAGCTTTAGAAGTAGAAGAATTAAGTAACAGAATGGAGAATATCATTATTCAAGGTCAACAGAATGGACAAGGCCAGTTAGATGCTAATGGCCAACCTTTAGCTCCAGGCGTTATTCCTCAAGTTCAACCACAAAATCCTAATCCTCCAGTCCAGATAGTGATGAATCATGATCCATGGTTTACTAATGGTCCTCCAGAAGTTCCATTCCGTGCTCCAGCTATAGGAGTAGGTGCTCCAGATATTAATGTTCCGCGTTTCCGTCCAGATTCGGGTATGTTAGCTCAGTTCCAGAATTTTGGTAATTTTCGTGGTAGACCATCAGAAGATCCTCTTAGGGCAATACAGAAATTCAAACAGATATGTGATTCTTATATCACACAAGGTGTTTCGAGAGAACAGATGTATTTTGCTGCTTTTAAGTTCTTTGTTACTGAGGGAGCAAGTGAATGGCACGATACGCAAGATCCTACGAAGATTACTAATTGGGACCAATTAGAGATTGCTTTCTTTGACAGGTATTACCCAAGTAACATGAGGTTAGATGCTGAATTAGAGTTGACGCATTTTCGTCAAGAATATGATGAAACTTTGGGTAAGAGTTGGACAAGATTTCAGATGTGTTTGCGTAAGGTTCCCAATCACGGCTATTCAGAACAACAACAACTTAAGATCTTTTATAGAGGCCTTGATGGGAATTCGAGAGAAAAGTTAGATACGTTATGTGGTGCAGGTTTCCTTCAAGTTCAACCAGCTCATGCCAAAATTATTTTAGAACGAACAGTCAAGAACGAAGTTGGTTGGAAATCAGTGAGAACACCTGTTAAGGGTGTTAATAATGTTGACATAGAAGAGAAATTTGCTACCTTTGAAACGAAGATTCAAAACACTTTGGAACAACAATTGAAGCAGCTTACTTTAGCTGTAAAAGAAGGATTTTCGGGTAAGAAAGTAGCTGTGCAAGCTGCACAAGAGGTTTATATGTGTTCAATTTGTAGAGTTGATGATCATGATGAAGAGAATTGTCCGAATAATCAAGAATCAGTGATGTTTATGTCCAACAGAGGTAATTTTAATTCGAGTGGTAATGGATATCAACCTAACAGAAACCATCCTGGGTTTCAATATTCGAATCCTAATGGGGCAGCCAATCCTACATATGCGTATCAGCCGCGTCCCCAAGGTAATAACTATAATCCTAAACCACAAAACAATTATCAAGGAGGACAGAATCAGAATACTTATGTACCAAGACAAGCTCCTCAGAATACTTACGATGAAACGCTAAACCAGAAAGCTTTACCTGCACATCCACAAGAAGGGGTACTCACCCTTCAGAAAACTGTTGAAAATTTGATTGCTCTACAAGCACAAGCGATGGAACGTCAGAACGCAGCAATAGAACGTCAGAACGCTGCAATAGAAAGACAAAATGCAGCTGAAGCAAATATGAAGATGTTTCAGAATCAGCTGAGTCAAATCAGTAAACAGCTCAATCAACGTCCACAAGGACAACTTCCAAGCGATACGGAAAATCCAACACAACGTGAAGATTGCAAGGCTGTTACATTAAGAAGTGGTAAGAACCTCCTTCCACCTCCTTTTCCCGTTATGAAAGAGAAAGAAGTTCCAAGAAAAGAAAAGGAAGGGGGTGAGAAAGAGAAAGAGAATGAGAAAGATAGTGAGGTTGAAGAAATAGAAAGACCAAGAGAAATTCCGAAAAAGAGAGATGAAATTGTAAGCAATCGCCCTCCACCACCGTTTCCATCGCGAGTTCAGAAAAAGGGTGATATGGGTGATTTTCAGAAATTCTTCAATAGAGTGAGGGGTTTGAGTATTAATATTCCGTTACTTGAGGCAATTCGAGATATTCCTAAGTATACGAAGTTTTTGAAGAGGGCCCTCACTAATAAAAGGCCCTACTGTGATAATGAGATGATTGGCCTTCCTGAAGAGTGTAGTGCGATTTGTCAGAGTAAGTTACCTCCGAAGTTAGTTGATCCGGGGAGTTTCACGATTCCCATATCAATTGGAGAAGAATGGAAGGGAAAGGCGCTATGCGATTTGGGGGCAAGCATAAACTTGATGCCCAAGTCAGTCTTTGATAAGCTTAAAATTGGAAATGCAAGACCCACCTCTATGGTCTTGCAAATGGCGGACAGGTCTCTTGCTCATCCTGAAGGCCGTATTGAGGATGTCCTTGTTAAGGCAGGTACACTTATATTTCCTGTTGATTTCGTAATTCTTGAATACAATGCAGATAGAAATGTCCCCATTATTTTGGGTAGACCCTTCCTAGCTACAGGGAGGACATTGATCGATGTAGAGAATGGCGAATTAACGATGAGGATACAAGATGAGGAAGTGAAATTCAATGTATTTCGAGCCATGAAATTCCCAGATTCTCAGGAAGATTGCTTCAGAATGGATGTAGTAGAGCAAGCATCGCAAGAGGTATTTAATTGTTTAAATTTTGATGATATCTTGCAGGCTGCTTTGACATTAGATTCACCTGAGATGATGGAGGAGCTTACAGAAACAGTGGCAGCTCTCAATTCTGAAAATCCAAAGTATAGGCGTCTTGCCTATGAACCTGTGAGAGAACCAGGGGAGATTATTCCTAAAAAGAAACCTTCAATTGAATCTCCTCCGGAATTGGAAGAAAAACCATTGCCAGCACACTTGAGGTATGCTTATTTGGGTACTAATGAAACTCTACCTGTTATTGTTTCAGCTAATTTAACAGGTCCTCAAGAGGATAAACTGTTGCGTGTGTTAAGAGCCAACAAAGAAGCAATAGGCTGGACAATTGCTGATATCAAAGGCATTAGTCCATCCTATTGTCAACACAAAATCATACTAGAAGATGTTAATGCACGCTCAGTTGAAGGTCAGAGAAGATTAATGCCAGCCATGAAGGATGTGGTGAAGAAGGAGGTGATTAAGCTTTTAGATGCGGGGATTATTTATCCCATTTCGAGTAGTGAATGGGTGAGCCCAGTTCAGTGTGTACCGAAGAAAGGAGGAATTACAACAGTTCTTAATGATAAAAATGAAGCGATTCCCTCAAGAACGGTAGTTGGATGGAGAGTTTGTATGGATTACAGAAAGCTGAATAAGGCCACCAGAAAAGATCATTTCCCTTTGCCCTTCATCGATCAAATGTTAGATAAATTAGCCGGAAGAGAGTACTATTGCTTCTTGGATGGTTACTCTGGGTACAATCAGATTTACGTGGCTCCAGAAGATCAACATAAGACTACCTTTACATGCCCATTTGGTACTTTTGCATATCGCAGAATGCCATTTGGGTTGTGTAACGCTCCCGCTACTTTTCAAAGGTGTATGATGGCCATCTTCTGGGACATGATAGATAATTTCCTTGAAGTGTTCATGGATGATTTCTCCGTGTTTGGTGATGATTTTGATATATGTTTGGATAACTTGGAGAAAGTGTTAGTGAGATGCAAGGAAACAGATCTGGTGCTCAACTGGGAGAAGTGTCACTTCATGGTTCGCGAAGGTATTGTTCTGGGTCACAAAGTTTCGAGTGTTGGTTTAGAGGTTGATAGAGCAAAGATAGAGGTAATTAAAACTCTTCCCCCTCCCATTTCTGTTAAAGGGGTAAGGAGTTTTCTTGGCCATGCTGGTTTTTATAGGCGTTTTATTAAGGATTTTTCTAAGATTGCTAAACCGTTATGCAACTTACTCGAAAAGGATTGCAAATTTCTTTTTGATGAAGCTTGTTTAGCGGCCTTCAAAACAATCAAGGAAAAACTCATTTCTGCTCCTATAGTGTTACCTCCAGATTGGAATTTACCGTTTGAGGTTATGTGTGATGCGAGTGATTTATGTATGGGAGCTGTATTGGGACAGAGAAAAGAGAAAGTTTTTCATTCAATTTACTATGCTAGTAAAACTTTTAGTGGTGCTCAGATTAATTACACAGTTACAGAAAAGGAGTTGCTAGCAGTTGTCTATTCGTTTGATAAATTTCGCTCTTATCTTCTTGGAGCGAAAGTTATTGTTTATACAGATCATTCCGCGATCAGATTTCTTATGGAGAAGAAAGATGCAAAACCAAGGTTAATCAGATGGGTGTTATTGCTTCAAGAGTTCGATTTAGAGATCAAAGATAGAAAGGGTTGTGAGAATCAGGTTGCAGATCATCTATCGCGTTTAGAGGGTTCAGAGATGAATAGTGGTACTGAAGCAGTTAGAGAAGAGTTTCCTGATGAGAGTTTATTCGTTGTCCGAGATTATGAGGCTCCGTGGTATGCAGATATTGCAAATTTAGTGGTGAGTGGTGTTTTTCCTGAAGGTTCTACTTATCAAGAAAGAAAGAGGTTAGCTCATCGGGCAAGACAGTTCTTTTGGGAGGATCCCTACCTCTACAAAGTTTGTGCTGACCAAATGATACGAAGATGTGTAGCAAGGGAAGAGACTCAAGCCATTATAGCCGGATGCCATGATTCTTTATATGGCGGACATTTTAAGGGAGATAGAACTGCTGCGAAGGTATTTCAATCAGGTTTTTACTGGCCTTCTCTTATTAAAGATTGCCATGAATATGTTAAGAAATGTTCGAGATGCCAGTTTACCGGAAACATATCTAAGAGGGATGAGATGCCACGTAATAATGTGTTAGAGGTTGAGATATTCGATGTGTGGGGCATAGACTTTATGGGTCCTTTCGTTCCTTCAAATGGTAACCTCTATATCTTATTGGCTGTTGATTATGTGTCTAAGTGGGTAGAAGCGGTGGCTTTACCTACTAATGATTCACGAGTGGTGATTAAGTTCTTGAAGTCACATATTTTCACTAGACATGGCACACCTAGAGTGATTATTAGCGATGGAGGATCTCATTTCGTTAATAGATATCTGAAGACTATTCTAGAGAAATATGGAGTCAGACACCGTGTATCTACTGCATACCATCCACAATCCAATGGTCAAGCTGAGGTTTCGAACCGTGAAGTCAAGTCAATCCTGGAGAAAACCGTTGGTCCTACAAGAAAAGATTGGTCAATGAAGTTAGATGATGCATTGGGGGCCTACCGTACTGCGTTTAAGACTCCAGTTGGTGCATCTCCCTATCGTATGGTGTATGGTAAGGCTTGTCACTTACCTTTAGAGCTTGAAATGGGTGCCTATTGGGCGATTGCGCAGTTGAACTTAGATCCTATCTTAGCCGGAAAGAATCGTATGATGAAGCTTAATGAACTTGACGAATTCCGATTTCATGCTTATGAAAATGCTAAACTTTACAAAGAAAATACAAAGAAATGGCATGACAATCGAATTCGTCCAAAGAACTTTGAAGTGGGGCAAAAAGTATTAAAGTATAATTCAAAGTTCAGCAATTTTCCGGGTAAGTTAAGATCTAAGTGGTCAGGTCCATACATTGTGACCAAAGTCACACCTCATGGGGCGATAGAAATAGAACATCCGCTAGAGAACCGTACCTTTATGGTTAACGGTCACAGACTAAAGATATACCATGGAGGTGAAGATACCAATCGCGCGGAAGATCCACATCCCGGGGAGGTCATGTATCTCCTCGAGAATCCTTAGAAGCGTGAGGTAACCCGTCGAGCTTAACGACGTTAAACAAAAGCCAATTACTTGTATATTAGCTGAGTTTTTACATTTTTGCAATTTAGATTAGTTTGATTTTCGTAATTTTATTGTTTTTATTAAGAAATGAGGAAGGGTAGTTGTTTTTGATGATTTCAGGGGTAAAAAGGACTTGAGTTTGGGGTCGATTTGGCGAAAACAGAAGAAAAAGAGGTTGGATGTCCAGGAGAAACCGGGAACCCGGTTTCACAAAACCGGGGACCCGGTTTTGGAGCTGGTACCAACCCCTTTTAACGCAACACTTGGCGTTTGGGTAATGTCACAGCGTCAGAATCCGGGTACCCGCATTTGGCAGAACCGGGTACCCGGTTTTGGTGCTGTAATTTCTGAAATTCCCTGACCCAGCGTCTTGGTGGCTTGCGTTTTCGTGCGTTTTGATTCGCGCCATCGACACAAATCCGGGTACCCGCATTTGGCAGAACCGGGTACCCGGTTTCGGAGCTGCTGATGGTGAAATTCTCTGGTCCAGCGTCTTGACGTGCTGCGTTTTGGCGCGTTTTGACTCGCGCCATCGAGAAAATCCGGGAACCCGCATTCCACAGAACCGGGTACCCGGTTTCGGCGAGCAAAATCCCTGACCCAGCGTCTTGGGGTCCAGCGTTTTGGTGCGTTTTCAAAAAAAAAAAAAAAAAAAAAAAAAAAAAAAAAAAAAAAAAAAAAGAGTCCACAATTATTTTTCCGCGCCGTCACAGCGACGCGGAACCGGGGACCCGGTTTTCCAAATCCGGGAACCCGGTTTGAAAGCTGTGAGAGGCGGTTTTGGGTATTTTAACCTAGTTTTCTTAGCCTCTTTTGCAAGTTTTTACCTAAAACGCACCAATAGCCTCCCCACCTACGAAATTCATCTACCAAAACACTATATATCATCAAATCCTACCCTCTTTCACCACAAAAACATAAGATCAACTCACCTCCTCTCCAAAATAACATCAAATCCTTAGTTTTTCCCAAGATTCTTCTTCATCAAATCCTAAACTAAAACCCAATTCTTTCTTCTCCCATTCAAATTCA
This sequence comes from Nemophila menziesii, assembly GCA_029959085.1. Lineage (NCBI taxonomy): Eukaryota > Viridiplantae > Streptophyta > Magnoliopsida > Boraginales > Hydrophyllaceae > Nemophila > Nemophila menziesii. The sequence goes on from JARWIR010000044.1 coordinate 3,982,757, forward strand.
TCAAGACCCATCTCATATTCACCCTAGTTCTTCAATTCCTAAGCCTCAAAACATCAAAATTCTAAACTTTTTCTCTAAGTTTTTCATTATTTGAAGTTTTGAGTTTGGGGTGAAAAGAGATGACTAACAGAACCGGTGATTTTCGAAGAACTGCTCCTAGAAGAAAGACCACCATTGGTGGTTCACAAGAACAAGCTATTGAGATTCCTGATTCGCGTCCTAAACGAAAAATTAACGAAGTTAAGCTTGATTCTAACAGAAAAGAAATCACAGGTCTAAAGCGGAGATTGATTGATGAGATAGAAAGTGAGATGGAACAAGAAGAGGAAATTGCGAAGAACATTGAGAAGGAAACTGAACAAGAGATTCCGGAAGCAACTGTTCAAAAACCCCCGCGTATGAAGATGTGGGCCCACAAACCTAAGAGGGTCTACACTTGTTGGAATACTCAGGTTCGTGAAAGAATTGAATTTTTGAAATTTGGTGAGGAGACGAATTTTCCTAAGGGTATTATGAGTAGTGATTACAAGGAATATGCTGTGACATGTGCTAAGTTTGGTTGGAAAGAGTTACAAGAAAGGAAGCTTGAGTTTATTCCTACTTTTGTGCGAGAATTTTACGAAGGTTTAGCTACCTCACATGAGGCCATTGATATCCGCAAAAAGGTAGTTCCTTTCTCTATTGAACGTATTCGGAAATCATTGAAACTACCCAACTTTTCTGGAACATGCCCCTTCCAAGAAACTCTTAATGACCCTTCCTTTGATTTTGAATCCCTTTGGGGGACCGTGCTTGTTAATGGGACTAGCCCAATTCCTGAAGGTGAAAGGTATCCTGGACAGTTTTACAGCAGTAGTTTGACACCTCGTGCGAAGGTTTGGTCTCGTTTCATAATACCCACTTTCTTTGGTATTAAACACACTTCCGAGTTGAAGAAAGAGCACATATTTGTTATTAAGTGTATTTTGGAGGAGAAACCATTTGATGTTGCTAAGATCATTTATGATACAATCATGGAGTTCGCGAAATCACCAATGAAACAACAAAATCTGAAGTTTCCTTGTACTATTACTCAGTTGTGTTTAGACGCAAAGATTCCTCGTAAGGACGCAGATATTGACATTGTTTCAGTTGGTGTGAGTATAGCTTTGAGCACAATCAAGAACATCCATGAAGAAGCAACACGAGCTACAAGAAGTCCAAGAACTCCTCAATCAAAGAAAGCGAAAACTGTACCTGAGTTGGAAGCGAAGATTCAGGTGTTGGAAGAGAATCAGGAGAGGATGATTGCTACCTTGGGAAACGTTACAAAAGAATTGGACCTACTTCGAAATTTAATCCTAGGCGTAAATACACTTCAAAACGCGATTTATGATGCTGTTACGCGAGATAAAGGTCCAGAACGCAACACCGATAACCAGCCTCGCGCTGGTTAAGATACGTTTTCTAAACTTTCCTCTTAGTATATATTAGTTTAAATGCTTTATTGAGTCTTTTCGAGTCGTGGGGACACGACTCATTTTTGAGTTTGGGGTGGGGTTCGTTGCCTCATCCCAATTTTTATGTGTTATTTGCTTTAATTGCTTTCAATAAAAGAATTTTCGGAGTTGCGTTTGACTGTAGAAATTTTTAAATATCCCTTTAAGCATACTCTTGATAAATCTATGATAGTAAATAGTGGACTTTAGGGATTGATATAAAACGCACTTACAATTGCATGCGAACATAGGTAATTGATAGGAAAAATTAATTAACAATGCAAATGAAGTAAGCTTGTACTCAAGGAATATGTTTGGTGTGTAGAACGTGAAATCCTAATTAGTAGAGAACCCACCTAGATATGAACTAAAGACAAGCTATGTACTTAGGAAAATGATAGGGGCAGTTCTTTGTTAGCCATTTGTGCCTTTTTAGCCTTCTATCCCTTGTATTAATTATTATCCGTCTTAGCCCACTCTGAGCCTTTAGCCTTTTCTTTGTAGCCACGATATAAGCCATTATCCCTTAGATTATTAGGCATGACCATATGACCCGCACTTAAATCACAATCCTGAGACATGTCTCGAGCTTGAGTTTGGGGTGGTGGGACCACATATGGGGAATTAAATGGGTAGGGATCGATGTGCTTTGTATTGTAGCACAATTGCAGATGATATATACTTGTAACCCTTTGCCGGGGATGAAGAAAAATGAAAAAGAAAGAAAAAAAATGAAAAATTTTGAAAAATCATACAGTAGGAACCGGGAACCCGGATTCATCAAAACCGGGTACCCGGTTTGCTTCTGTACAAAAAAAAAAAAAAAAAAAAAAAAAAGAGAAAAGAAGAGAAAAAGAAAAATATGAATGAATAAAACATCCGGCAAAGTGGAATTGTCTGAAAATCATCTTGTTAATAGTGGGTAGACATGGGACGCTAAATTGTTGCGTATATGGGTGAGTGAGAACATCTTTTTGAGCGTTAACTCAAGCTCGAGGACACTGTTGATGGTAAGTGAGGAGAGAGCCAAAAGCTCACTTCAAATTTACCAAATATACATCCATACCCGTCCTTAAGCCAATATTATAACCGTAAAGACCTCGTGATTCCTAAGTGCATAGTGAATTTATTATTCTGTTGATAGGGAATACACTAGGTGGAGCGTTCAAAGCGAGGTAGGATTAATGACCATCCTATAGCCATCATACAGAGATGAGTACAAGTGTAACCTTCAAGCATTGCGACTTTAATTTTATGATTGAGATTATTTATGTTTGATGTTGCATGATTAGTGTATGTAGATGTTAATTTTTAAAGTTTGCTATATGAGATTTATCTTAGGAATTGCTTTAGGGTTTATTTGCTAGCTTCTATGTGTTTATACGTTTGCTTCTACCCCTCGTTTTATTTTGTTTTGCTTTGTCGGGACGACAAAGGTTTGAGTTGGGGGTCTTGATGTCTCCCTAATTGTTCTTATTTTAGACCCTTAGGAGACATCATTTTTGGTGTTTATTTAATTAATTCGATAGACTTTTGAATGAAATATGCAATAATTCGGATTTCCCTTTTTATTTCTAGCATTTTTGAATTATTAAACTTTTGCGCGTAATATTGGTATTTTTAGTGTAAAGTTTACAGGTTTTTAGATGTTAGCTAGGAAAGGAATCCGAAGATAAAGTCAAAGATCAAAAGATAGAGTCAAGACTTGAAGAGAAATCCCGAAGATTTTATTTTAGAGCTAAAAATCCATTTTCCAGGCCCTTGATTGCTGTTTTCGAGGTACTTAAGAGCTGATTGAGCCGCTGACCTTTGAAGAGAAAACATTCCTTATCGAAGTACGGAACTTTAGCAACTGGAATGAGGTCAATCGGAGTTGTAACGCATCGGGAAAAGCAGTTTTAGTGAAGGCCTGTCATCAGTTACGGGATTTTGGGCTTAGAAAGTGGGCTTGGACATTTAATTAGGCTTTTATTTTCTGGTCCAAGCCCTAGTCCGAATTTTTAACTATAAAAGGAGGTCTGGACTCTTATTTTAAAGACAATTCACTTTCCACAAGATTAAAAAACACCAGAGAAGCAACAGCAGGAAGAAAGGAGAAGCTACAAGAGCTGGAGTGGGTCTATAGCTCCGTTCGTAGTCATTCTGATTCCGAAAATTAGGTTTTTCTTATATTTTAATTCTGTAACGAATATGAATTCCATTTCTTTTTATTTTGTTTTTAATTTCAATATGAGCTAAATTTCCATTAGTGCTTGAGAACAAAACAATGGGTGAATCTTGATTTTATTATTATAACGAATGTTGAATTTGGGTTTTTATTGAATTAAATTAAATTAGGGCTTTTACTCTTTTCGACAATTTGTGAATGTTTACTGATTTTAGAGTCGCGAACTAAAATTAGGTGTTAGTATCTAAGCTATTCCATATATGTGGCGTATGGATCATCCTGACGGGGGGTTTAGGTACAGAAATAATTGTTCAATCTAGGATAAAAACTATTGATTCTGACGAACTTAGTTAATCCTAGGGCCAATGTGGTAATAAATCTTAATCATCCAACGGTGGATCATATTTACCCTGACGGGACTAGTGACACTTTAGGATCGCCTTATAGTCCACCCTGACGGGGGTATAAGGAATTTAGAATCCCGACCATTGTAATTGACTGATTTAGCCCTTAAACAACATAAGTTAGAAAGTAAAATTAGGAGGATCCTTGCGTTCTCAAGTACTACATCTCATATTGCGTTTTCATACATTTTACTTGCGTCTTAGCTTCTACTTGCATTTAATTATTTGTCTTTTATTCATTAGTTTAAACAACAAAACCAAACAAACATTTTATTATCTTTTATTTTTCATAAGTGCATCAATCGCTATTTGCATAAACATTGTGATCAACCATCCGTCCTTGGAACGAATCTGATTTATCAGGATTACTACTTGGGACAACCGTACACTTGCGGTTGTGGTTCGATTATTATTTGCTTTTATTTAGAACACACAAAGGACCACCACTTTCCCCATTTATTTTGATTTGCAAACTAGCTGTCGATATGCAATTATATATCAAAGTCCTCCATTTTTCACAAAAACCCAACTTTTCTGATACCTTCATCAGAAAAATCCAATCCACTCTATCATATGCTTTAGCCATATCAACTTTGATGGCCGCGTAATGTTTTTTTGAATTTCTCTTGCTATTTAAGAAAAAGGATACCTCTTGCGCAATAATTATATTGTCTTGGATATTCCTCCCCTTAATAAATGCCGATTGAGTTGGTGATATAATCTTGTCCATCATAGGCTGTAACCTAAGGGAGAGTATTTTTACAATGATTTTGTAAATGAGATTGATACACGAAATAGGTCTATAATCCTTAGGGCTTTCCTGAGAGTCTCCCTTGGGTATGAGTGTTATAACTGTATCGTTTATTTTCCCGAGGTCACACTTAAGATTAAAAAATCCCCCACTATCCTAACAACGTCATCTTTTATTATTTCCCAAAATTCATGATAGAATCTTCCTATTAATCCGTCTGGCCCTGGGGCTTTTGTTCCGGAGATACTGAATACTGCTTCCTTGATTTCCTCATAATCTGGCATTTTACTTAACTCTTCATTCATTTCATTTGAAATTTTAGTAGGGATAAGATTTGTAATATCTTCATTATACGTTCTTTCCTCCTTTTTGAATATCTTGACATAAAATTCTTGAAAGATTCTTTTAACTTCCTCTAGGTCTTCTATCCATTTACCATCTTCATTTTTAATAGCCACTATTCTATTAACGTTTCTTCTAACTTTTGTGAGATTGTGAAAATACGTTGTGTTTTTGTCTCCACATTTAATATGTTGATCTCTTGATTTCTCTGCCCAATATTTTTCTTCGTTTGCCCACAAATCTTCCATTTCATTCTTTATTTCCTTCATTTTTGCTAGAACCTCTTGCCTAGGTTCTTCTTCTTGCATTAGTTATAACTTAGATTGTAATTCATTGATTCTACTTTTACTATTAAAATTGATTTCCTTGCTCCACTTAGTTAAAGACTTACATGTTTTTTCTTTGCATTTTTTTTGAATTTTTCAATAGAGTCTTCTATGTTTTTGCATCTCCAAGCATTCTTGATTACATTTACATATTCTTCATTATCTATCCATCTTGAGTCGAAAAGGAAATATTTTTGCTTTTTTGTGCATCTAATGTCCTTCTCCAAAATAAGAGGTGAGTGGTCCGACCCCACTGCAGGTGGGACCTTAATTATTGTGTTTGGAAACATATCAAAGAAGTTAACATTGCCTAATCCTCTATCCAATCTCTCCTTAACGTTTTATTTACCTTCTCTATTATTGTTCCAAGTGAAGAAGCACCCTTTTGATTTTACCTCAATTAAGCTATTGTCCATGATGAATTTATTGAACTTCATAATACGAATAAGATTTGCTTGGTGTTTTCCTTGTTTTTCTTCAAACTTGGCAACTTCATTGAAATCACCCATCATCAACACGGCTTTGTCATGTGTTTCCATCCACTTAGTTAGCTCATGCCAAATATTCTCTCTACTAGCTTCATCACATGGGGCATACACAAACACAAGATACCATAGTCTATTACATACTTCTTTCACTTCACATACTACATAGGAAACACATGAAAATCTAATACTTAAGTTACCACTTTCTTTCCAAGCCACTATAATCCCACCTGACTTAGAACAGGAGCTAGTGGGATCAATAAAATGACTGTACTTGAAAGACTCTAATAGCTTGACTGACTTAGCATTACATCTTTTTAATTTAGACTCCACAAGACACATTACAGACACATTAAATCTAGATAGAAGGGACTTTAAACTAAACTTTGTCAAGGTTGCCCTAACACCTTGGCAATTCCACATCAGAAAACTATCCATTAAAACCATTCAAATTAAACCTGCCATTTTCTCCTTGAAAGCTGTTGATGAAGCCACTTCTCACAGGTGGAACCTCGGAAGTTGCACCATCATTCGAGTCACCATCACTTCCACAGTCTAGTTCAAAATGGCCCTCACATGGTATTCCTTTGCAGAAGTAGAGTTTACCATTTTTTGCATTACCATTCTCCATGTTAAGCTTCTGATTTGGATAGAGTCCCTCCTTAATCATAAATTCATGCTTAACATCACTGAGACAGTCATATAAGTCATCCATGAACATTTGTATCTCACCAATCTTCTTCCCCATACGCTCAAATTCTTCTTGTTTTCTTCTCTTGGTTACAAATATTTCATTCTCCCTGTCTTCAAGCATCTTTCTTTTATTGTTTTCCATCGCATTCCATGGTACGAAACCTTCATTATTTTGAATAGTTCTCTTAACTGTATAAGCTTCAGTAAGGTTTTGTCCATTCCAAACCATCATTTCCTGATTATTGTTCATTCCTTGAAACCTATTATTATCAACATCTGGTACAACAGCCACCTCACTTCCTCCATTTATTGTTGAAGTTGTTTTTCCATCGAACTTGAATTTTGTTCGCCTTTCACGATCAACACTTGATTCAATGACAATAGATTTTCCTTTGACTTGAAATCCCATCTCTTGATCCCCATTCCCCTTAGCATTTGCATAACCACCTGTCATAAAGTTTTTATACAATTCATCTATATTCATGGCTTTACCATTTATCAGTTCCTTTACACTTTCACTGTTAACTATAATACTCTTTCCTGTATCAGCCCACTCGCTTTGAAATGCTCTGTATAGGCCTGGAAACTTCGTGGAGGATATCTCAAATGGCTCTTCAGGTAGTTCAATGCGATTCGTGATATCCCCAAGAAGACCAGTATTCTCTCTCTTTTTCTTACTCAATTCACCACCATCTTTTTTCTTTTCTTTGTTCCCTTTATCCTCAGTAGCTTGAACTGGAACTTGTATAGCTCCCACATTGAAAGTCTGAATATTACCTACTGAGCCACCTTGTTGAGAGTCTCTGTCAGTATCTTCATCGTCACCATCAAACTTCCGGAATGGGAAAAACCTGATAATCTCATCGAATACACCCCACCTGTCAGCTTTCTAATAACAAAGAGGGGTTTATTTTTGCTTTTGATTGACATTTATTTAGTCCAATTAGTATATTTAAAGGAATTGTCATTCCATCTCGGTTTTACAATACAGGTAAATCATGCATTTTTATTATGTCCCAAAACCCCACAGTTAAAACAGTATAATCCAATGTTTTCATACACAAAATCAACCCACGCATGCCCCTTGAATTGTTCCACATACACCCCAGTTTTAAGAGCTTTCCTAGTGTCAAATTTAACTCTAAACCTGATAAGTTCTTGGTTATCATTATCAACCACTGGGTGGTCAATTTCGGTAACCTCTCTAATAAAGTTTCCCAACGTTTCAATTGTGTCTATAGTACATTGAAAGCTAGCAAGTCCATATACTCTAACCCAAGCAAACGAGTTGGCAAGGTCTAGATTACTTACCTTCTCACCATCATTAAGCCTTACAATTATCACATGCAATGATTGAACTAGACAAGGCCTGATGAAATAGAGCCTATTTGCTTCTTCTTCGTCATCTAGTGTGAGCTTGAAGGTGTTTGGAGATGTTTCTTCAAAGATCACTCTGCACCTGATGTTCCAGTTATCAAGCACAGCCTTCCTAAACATCGGGAGTTGTATAATCCTCTCTGACACAATTTTCTCCACTAGGATATACTCTGGAGCAATTAGTTTGACAGCTGCTGCTTTAGACGAGAGGGAAAGGACTACAAACTTTTCAAGATTTTCTTCGGTTATTTTTGCAATTGGGAGAGCATGGTTGGTTTTTGTTGCTATTATTTTACAGAGTATCTTTGTATTGCAGAAGTTTTGCAGGTATTTATGAAGATACTTCATCTTACTCTTCCTTATATATAGGAGCCAAAGAGACTCTTCGTCTACCAGTTTATTACCATCACTGCATGTAGCACAGTTTAATTTGGACACATGTTCAAATGTCGTCTTGAGATTCGCGGGATGAAATATGATAGGATTTAGAAAGATACCAATAGCAGCTATCAACCGTTTTTTGATTATTCTTATACCTTTATCACCACACATAATACCTGAAGCATTACTCAAAAGCCTACTAAGCAAATCCCAACTAGGTTTATTCTTCTTGAGAATCGAGTAGCGTGCTCTCACACGCCGTAATTTTAGATAACCGAGGTTAATGCTATTATTAGTAGTAATGTAATAATCGGTAAATGAGGAGACACATTCACTGTTGTTATTCCTTAAACTAATTTCATACCTTAATTGATTTGTAGAAGCCCAAGTCTAATTAAGGTCCATTAAGGTAAAGAAAGCCTTAGCCCATAGATGTCCAAACTCTTTAATCTGGATTAGATTCTTTTTATTCAATATGTTGACTTCAAACCAAGTGATCCAAAAGTATATCTCCAACATCATATCAAAAGCCCAGATCGAGCTCTGCATGTGTATGCATGTGCCTGTAATCCCTTCATCTATTTCCCTACAAGACCCAAAGACTAACTTCTTAAGGAGAAGCTCAACAATCCAAAAAATAAATCGCCAGCATATCACCGATAAGTGTTAAATTCCAGAATAGCATTGATGTCTCCCTATTTGTTCTAATTATTAGCCCTTTGGAGACATCATTTTAGGTGAATAATTGACTTATTAGCTAGACTTTTATGCATAATTTGTCATATTACATTTTTCCCCCTTGGTATTTAACTATTTGCATTTTCTGAGCTTTTGTGCGTAAATTTGACTATTTTTGATGCAAAGTTAAATAGGTTCTTGAATTTCATGAAAGACCAATCCAAGGTGGAGAAGTGAGAATAAATTCTTAGTGTATTTTAGAGTGGTAGGAAATGTTTTTACTCGAGTTTCTATTTTTAGAGTGCACTTTCCTATTTCGTTTTCTTGATTTATTGATTTATTCTTTTTAAGCATATGCGGTTTAATTATTTATTTAATGTGAAGCTTTAAAAGATAAATGGTAATTACTTAGAGACCAAGTCAAGATAAAGATTAAAGGAAAGAAGATTTACATGGAAATAAGAAGATTTAGGAAAGATTTATTCAAAGAAGGAAAAGATAAAGCTGCCTTGTGAATCTGAAATTCCAGCCACGTTTTAGAGATTAATTCATAATTAAAGATTGGAAAGGACTCTGGACGAATGGTCTAAACCAATAGAAAGAGCTTTCCAAGACAAGTGATTTCATATATTGGAACTCCTCAAACGGATAAGTATTGAAAAAGATATGACAAAATCAAATCAGCAGCAAAATCTTACCTTTTCTAGAATTTAGGGTGACGAATTTAAGAGTCCTTGACTTGTCTTCCACTCCAAGTAAATTCGACCTAGAGGCTCCTAACACCTATAAATACACCCCTTAGCCTCCTCTTTTACACACACTTCATATCATTATCAAAGAGGCTTAAGGATTCAAGTCAGAGCAAGCAGGAAGGAAGAAAGCTGAGAGCTGGAGACTGTCTATATCTCCAATTCAAGCCAAACCCAACCTCTTCATTATGTTTATTTATTTTCTTTCTGTAAAACATTATGTCTTTTAATTTTATTGTTTTATTTTTCGTTATGAGCTAAACTTCTTAAGTGCTTGAGAATCGCTATAAGGGTTGAACCTTAATTTATTTAATTGATGCTTCCTGATTTGAGATTTTTATAATTTAATTCAAATTGAGTAATTTAGTATTGTTTGTTATTGTAAGTTAATTTCACTATATTTAATCTGATCAATTAGACATAGGTTTGAGTAATTAGGCTATTCACTATGGTGTGGAAGTGATCATCTTGACGGGGGGTTTAATTACTGACATAGGTAATAAACGTAAGATAGAAATTATTGATCCTGACGGACTTAGTTAATCTTATAGCCAATTGGGTAGAGAACCTGACATTCGAAGGTGGATTATGATCGCCCTGATGGGGTTTGTAACACCTGAGAATAGCTCCTAAGTCCACCCTGGCGGGGGTTAGGAGAATCTAGAATCTCGACTATTACTAGTTACTAATTTGTCCCTTAGAAGAAGCATTGATTAAGTTTATTTCGGTAAAACCTAGCGTGACTCAAGTACTATTCTCTCATCCTTTTAGTCCCTTCATATTTACTTTCTTGCATTAGTATTAATTTTAGTTTAATCTTTACTTTAATTGCACTTTAGTCCTTCAAAGCCTGTATAAATTCGGATTTTTCTGAATCGTCCTCCACACCACTCTCAGAACAGATAGATTCCACGAGGCTAGACTTGGTTGGTTCTTCTTCGGTACTCGGAACCTCCACGGCACTAACGGCATCATGTGGTACTTCCTTCTTTTTTTCTACAATTTCAAGGCAAATAGCCTTACAAGCTTCGAACCCAACATTGTCATCACCTCCTTCGATAGCCTTCAATTATTTTTGTTCCATTATATTTGTTAGAACCTTGTTCATTTGTTCTATTTGAGTACCTAAAATCTAAATTGCGGCATCTTGTCCTCGTAACTTTTCGCCCTGAGTGTTCATAGTCGTGGTCAAACGGTCCAAGGCTAATTGTTTATTTCCATAGTTCCCTCTTGAGGATATTGTGGTAAGGCTTTCTGATCTAATGAATCAGCATAGGCATCTTGAACAGGTTGTTGTGGGGGAGCAAGTTTATTCTGATATTGATTTTGATACTGACCTCGTGGTTGGAAAACGTTGTGCTGGGGACGCGGTTGATAATGACCAGGATTAGCGGCCCCTAAGGATTTGAATACTGCATACCCGGATAGTTTCGGTTACCAAATTGATAACCTCCTCGGTTGGATATGAAATAAACAGATTGTGGATTTCCTTCACACTCTTCCCAAGTATGACTATTAACCCCACATTGTTGACAACCTTGTACTTCTTGCACTACCTTTGCTGCGGCTAAAATTTTCTGCATCTCTAGCTTAAGTTCTTTGATTTGATTCTCTAATGCGGATATTTGAGCTGATTGCAGTTTCTGCGTCTAAACAAAGCGTACCTCTGGTTTTTGTAACAAGAGCTCGCGAAGATGGCCAACTCCTTCTTGTTCAATAATATTCTCCAAAACCTCGGTAGCTTCAGCAGGATCCATGGACACGAAATTCCCCTTTCCAATGTTATCCACCTTCAGTCTACCTGCTTCGTTGATACCTTCATAAAATATTCCCCTTTTCATATCAGTTTTTTTTTCTTTTTGTATAGCTATGATTCTCTTTTTGATGTTCAAGATATCACGCTATTTTTTTCCTATAAATATTCTTTCTTTTTATGCCCTTGTTGGCAAATTTAGCTCGTAGCTTCTTTTTCATTCACTATTACCCCGACAAAGGGTTACAATAATAACAATAAAATCACAATTACAATTCCAAATCCCAATGTTCCCAAATGATGAAACCCACCACCCCAAACTCAAGCTCTAAAACGAGTTGTCTCAGGTTTTGCGATTCGAGTGCGGGTCATATAGATAAGTCCTAAAAACTAAGGGTATGGATTATAATGTGTTTCAATAAAAGGCTTTAGAAAGGCTCAGAGGGGCTAAGACGGATAATAACAACAATAATCAAATAACAGGGTGAGAAAGTATAAAAAGGCTTCAAGTGTTTTATCATGAAAGAACTGCCTTATTCATTTTTCTAACTACCGAATTTTGTTACTTTTTCATTACTAGTTCATAGACAAGTGGGTTTTCAACTAATTTCAAACCTCACGTTCTACACACCAAATAACTCTCCCTAAGTTTCAACATACTTCTTAGCATTGCTTATTAAATTTTCTATCTTTTATTTCCTGTTTTCATACATGCATCTAAACAAACTTGTAACATCTTTCAAAAACATACTACTTACTATCATTAACTTAATTAAATCATGCTCACATAGTTACATTCAAAGATATTCTATGCCTAATTCAACCCAAAAAATTTTGAATTTTATGAAAAACACAAAAAGGAAGATGAGGACAACGAATCCCCACCCCCAACTCAAAAATGAGCCGTGTCCCCACGACTCGAAAAAGGCATAAGAAAGAATAAAATTTAAAATTAGCATACATATTGCACATAAAGAAATGGTAGGGAAGAAAGAAAACATACTCTTCGAGGCTATTACCTCGCCTTATCGACATTCAATATAGGATTTTGCTGGATTTTTCTTTAATTGCTCGAGGAGTGTTGTGAGGTACTCCTTTTCTCTTTTGAAAGTTGCGTAATTATTCTCAAAACTTTAATGATCCAAGCATTGTCAATATTGTTACTCATCTAAACTCACGTGTTTCTTCTTCACCCAACTTATTATTCGCTTTTCCGATCAAGACACGTGATCATAGTAGGATATTGCATTAAATAACGACATTGGAGAGATCGAAAATCCGTATCACCTCCTCATAGATCAACTGTGCCACATCTTCCTCTTCTCCTCACACAATACAATTCACAAAAAGAACGTTTAGAACATCTTACCATGAGCGTAGACCAACCTAATCTTTCCTAATCTCCACGAATCTTCTTGTATTCTCCTTCAACTTCTTCTTCAAATAGTTTCTTATAAGAAAAAGGTAGTTCCTTTAATTGTTTCTTCGGAGAAGCTGTCAGGGCCCTTGAAACTTTCTCTTTTTCTTTGGGTGTAGAGTCTCGATCTGTAGAGGTTGTGTTGTTTTCTTTACTAAAGTTAGAACCTTTTTTTTTGCCCATTGAATCAACACAGCATGCTAACCTCTCTTCTCTTGACTTGTTTTACCCTTTGAATTGGAACTAGGACTTTTCTTACTTGATTTCTTCTCAATTAATCCAATACCTTGTTGTTCTTCATCTCCCTTATAGTAGATAATTTTCATATTCTCTTAATCATCTCAATTGACCCCCAACTCAAAGCTTTAACCACTCTTGAAATTTGAACTTTTGATTATTAGTTGTACAAGCTTAATTTGGGTTAGGAAAGGTGATTTGATGATGATTCTCTATGTGGGTAAGATGGGTTCTTCATGGATTGGCTTGGATTTAAGAAATTGTACGATGAATTTTTGAAATTTTAGCCTTTGATTCTTGGATTCAAGGTGTTTTGGTATGATATGGGTGGTTGAATCTTCTTTGTAATGATGTGGAGAATGAATTGGATGTGTTTTTATGGTGATTGGGTAGTGTTTTGATGATTGGTGAAGGTTTTATGAAGCTCCAATGGAGTTGGGAGAGGTTTGGGGAAGAAGGAGAAGCTTAAGGATTGAAAAATTCGTAATAGAGCAACCTCCTCACCCTTATAACCTGAAAAACGTGATTTTTTTCTCTCTCCAGCTGCGCGGTGCGGTGTACCGCGGATATGGTCCGGTGTACAGCAACTTCTCTCGGCAAAAACCTCCCCAACAGCTAGATCTCGAAAAGTTATGCAGTTTAGGCTCAAAGATCACCTGATTTCGACATCCGAGCGCAAAGATATGACTTGCCGAAGTCTTCTCAGATTGTGTCCAGGTTTTTTTTTTTCTGCGGGGCTGGGTGGTATACCGGAGGTGAGGCGCGGTATACCGCAGCTTCTGTAGCGTCCTTCGTCAAAATACCTGTGGACCTACCCCGTGGCACGGGTTTTAACCGTGCGGTGCATGGCACGGTGCAGGGGGTAGTCCGCGGGGTCGAAATTTCTCGGTTCTGGATAGGACCCGCGGTGCAACCTGTGGTACGGGTTTTTGCCTTGCGGACCATCCCTGCGGTATAGGGGTACACCGCGGGGGTAGTCCGCGCAGGGCTTTTCTTCGCTCCGAAAATTTTTGCTTGCTTCCCTAACTCGATTTCTCCAATTCCTACACACCAAAAACACTAATACCTTTCTCAAATATGCAATATCAACTAAAAACAACTAAATTAAACATAAACTAAAAACGTAAAAGACATAAAAATAAAATTAAAAAACACTGCGGGTTGTCTCCCGTACAGCACTTTTGTTTAACGTCTTTCAAAGTTAGACGTGTTACCTCGATTAAGGATGACGGAAATTCCACCCTTTTCCTCTAATTCCCACGAACTTTTCAGCTCGATTCTTTATAATCATGGATGGTGTCATCCAAGATTTCGTGGGATTAGGTGTTTCTTGTGGTAACTCGATTTCATTTATAGCATTACACTCCTCTGGCAATCCATTCATCTCTTTAGTTTCGAATCTTCGTTTGTTAGAAAGAATGTCCTTCATGAATTTTGTATATGTTGGCATTCTCTTGAGAGCTTCTACAAACGGTATTTTAATCTCTAACTTGTTCACCATGTCAACGAACTTCTTGAATTCCAGGTCATTGTCCTTTCTGACACGTGAAGGGAATGGTGGAGGAGGACATGTGTTGGTTACCACTGGGCTCTCTTTCTTTTCTGGTGTCTTCTCTTGGACACTTTTTTGTTCAACTACCTCTCCGACTTATCTTCTGTTGTTTGTTCTCCCCCCGTTTCTGGAATAGGGACTAGTTCTGGTTCTGGTCTTGGTGGAGGTAGTTGTTTTCCACTTCTTAATTCAACTGCATGACAAACTTTGTTTTCTGGAGCATCAGTTTCACTTTGCAGTTTCCCTTCTGCAAGGATTTGAACTTCATTCACCATTTGTGACACTGTCTGCACCATCTTCTTAAGCGCGTTCTGTGAGTTTTGGAATTCTTGCTGGCTATTTTCCATATCTTCAATTAGGTTCATTATCTTAGCCATGGTTGAATTCGAACTCGAAGGTTGTTCTTGTACGGTTTGCTGCATTGAATAAGGAGGTTGTTCTTGATAAGCTTCATTATAAATCGGCGCTTCTTGATAGATAGGTTGTGGAGGATAGTAAGATTGTGGTCGTGGTTGATAATAATCATCATACTAATGGTTATTATGATAATAAGTCTGTTGATCTCCGACCCAATTGTAACTCTGTGGGGGTTGATAGTCAGCGTAATGTCCTTGGGATTGATAATAACCATCATAATAATGGTCTCTTTGATAAGGTATGAAGGAAATTGAGGTTGGATTATTCATGCAATATTCCCACGAGTGATCTCTTGCTCCACAACAAGGACATGAAGGTAAGGTACGTACTAGATTCCTCTGAGCTAGTTTTCGCGATTGTTCTCGTAATTCCTCAAGTTGTTGGTTTAACTCTTTGAGCTTTAGAGATTCTAAAGTCTCTGTTTGTTTTTCTGATTCAAACGACCAACTTCTCTTGGTTTCAAGAAAATTCTCCATAATGGTATTAGCTTCTTCAGGATCTAATAATACGGAAACTTTATCTCCTAATAAATCTGCTCTCGCCTAAAAAATCTGTAAAGACAAAAACTAAAAAGAAAAGCGTAAAATAGAACTAACTAAAATATAAGCACTAAATAATTGCACAGGGACTAACGATGTAGTCCCCCGCAGCGGCGCCAAAAACTTGGTGTGGCCTAAGGTGTGATAAAAAGATGTATAAAATAAGTGCAAATAAAACACCCTAAGCTAACACGGTTCTGCAAGTTTTAATGAATAAGTAAGATTCGTTCCTGGTGGTCCTTTGTGTGTTCTAAAATAAATGCAAAAGCAAATTAAACATGGGTTGTCTCCCAAGAAGCACTTTTGTTTATTACGTCTTTAAGTTTGACGCGTTACCTTCCTTGAAGATGGTATTGAGGCCCTTGCGGTTCTCCTCCGCTTGAATTCACCTCGTCCTTGGTATGTAAGCTTCGGAACCTTCCCCCTTAACATTTTATTCAATCGATCTCTGAAAGGGTGAGGGTAGTATCTCCGTTTCGCCTTCTTACTTTCATGACGAAACGTATTCTTCACCACACGATAGTAGATAACCGTCCTCAACGGTATAAGCTCATTTTTATTCTCTTCAATCTCACATTCCTCTTTAAAGTGTGGTGGGTAGGTGCTTCTCCGTGCCGCTTTACTCTCGCGGTGTAGCACCTTTCTTGCGTAGCATCTATTGATCATTTGTAGTGATAGAGGTGATTCCGATATTCTATCTCTAATGATGATTTGTGGTGGAGATAGTGATTGGTGAACTTTTTGTGGTGGAGATTCAACTTCTATTGTATTGTGAACTTTGAATTCTTCGGTGGATATCTCAACCACTTCACATTCGTCTTCGCTTTCAACCCAATCTTCCACTATTACCTCATCATATTCTTGATGTGGACTCTCAATCTCGATCACCTCTTCTTTTTGTTCGCGTTCTGTATCTTGATCATGTGCACACACCTTAGGAATAGCAACCTCAGTTTCAATTTCTAGGATTTTCGTTGCTACTCCTTCTTCTACCATGCTAACAAGATTCTCAACCACATGGTGGTCTCCATTCATAATCGGCAGCGGCGCCAAAAACTTGGTGGGTCCTTGTGTGTTATAAAATTAATGCGATAAAGATTAAGGAACCACAATACCGCAAGTGTACGGTTGTCCAAGTAATACTCCGACAAGTCGGATTCGTTCTCAGGGATTGGACTGGTATAACCCAAGTGTTCAACAGATAAGTAGTAGTAATTGCAATTACAGAAAATAAAAGATGAGAAATATTTATTTGGTTTTTTATATTAATCCTAAGAATGCATGAAAATAAATAACTGAGAATAAATACTAAAGGACTAGATGCAGATATGAGCTATACTTGAGTCTCGCAAGGAATCCACTTAATCAATATAATCTATGCTATGTTTAAGGGTAGAATTGGAATTATAATATTAGTCGGGACTCTAATATCTCCTAGCCCCCTGTCGGGTGGACCTAGAAGCTATCCTAAAGTATCATAAACACCTGCATGGTCGAATATGGATTTTCGGATGATAAGATTTTACCTCTTTGGCTATGTAACTAGTTAAGCCTGTCGGTCAATAACGAACATTACACGGGTATTACCTAGATCTGTATTCAAACCCCCTGTCGGATGATCACTTCGCCACTAAAGTGAATAGCCCAAATACTAAAATCTATTTCTAGTTGTACGGAAAAGAAATAGTGATTAAAACAAAATAATATCCAATATCTAAGACCTAATTCAGTTTAAATCATAACAATCCCAAATTCAAAACATAAATTAAATTAATTAGGGTTCATCCCTTTATTGCGATTCTCAAGCAATTAAGGTTTAGCTCATAGTGAAAGTAAAAACAGTAAAGAAATTAATAATATACATGTTCCTAATAACAAAAATAAAATAAGAACCTAGATAGAGGAATTGGCTTGAACTGTTGTTGGAGATATAGACAGTCTCCAGCTTCTGCTCTTGCTTCCGCCTCTTGACTCTCTCTCTAAAGATGTATATATTGAATGATAATTGAGAGGTCTTTGACTCTCTCTCTAAGGATATTGAATAAATTGTGAGAGGTGGTGAATTATGAGGTCTAAGGGGTGTATTTATAGGTGTTGGAAGACCCTAGGTCGAATTTACTTGGAGTGGAAGACAAGTCAAAGACTCTCAAATTCGTAGCTCTAAAAGATAAGATTCTGCTGATTTGATTTGGTCATATCTTTTTCAATATCTATCCGTTAGAGAAGTTCCAATATATGAAACTGCTTGTCTTGGAAAGCTCTTTCTATTGGTGCAGACCATTCGTCCAGAATCCATGCCAATCTTTTATTATGATTTAATCTCTAAAACGTGGCTGGATTTTCAGATTTCTAAAGGCAGCTTTATCTTTTCCTCCTTTGAATAAATCTTTCCTAAATCTTCTTATTTCCGTGTAAATCATCTTTCCTTTCATATTTATCTTGACTTGGACTCTAAGTAATTACCATTTATCTCTTAAACCTTCACATTAAATAAATAATTAAACCGCATATGGTTAAAAAGAATAAATCAATAAATCAAGAAATCAAAATAGGAAAGTGTACTCTAAAAATAGAAACTCGACTAGAAATCATTTCCTAACACTCTAAAATACACTAAGACTTTATTCTCACTTCTTCTCCTTGGATTGGTCTTTCATGGAATTTAAGAACCAATTAACTTTGCATTAAAAATAGTCAAATTTACGCACAAAAGCTCAGATTCTGCAAATAGTTAATTTCCAAGGGGAGGAAGTGCAATATGATCAAATAAGCCTAAAAGTCTATCGAATAACTCATTTATTCACCTAAAAGGATGTCTCCAAGGGGCTAAGAATTAGAACAAACATGGAGACATCAAGACCCCAAACTCAAACCTTTGTCGTCCCGACAAAGTAAAATAAAAACAAAGGCCTTTTAGGTGAATGCAGAAGGTAGAATCTAGTAAATATTCCCAAAGCACAACTTAAAATAAATCTCATATAGTCTAATATTGGAATTAATATACACATACATTGATCATGCAAAATCAAACACAAAATAATATCAATCCAAAATTAGTTTCACAATGCTAGAAGGTTACGCTCATTACTTATCTCAAGATGGTGGCTATAGGGTGTTCCTCGATCTCTACTTGTGTTGAATGTTCCACTTAGAATACTCCCTATTAACTCACTGTGCATCTAGGAATCACGAGGTCTTTACGGTTTTAGCGTAGGCTGAAGGATGGTATGGTATGTATATTTGGTAAATTTGAAGTGAGCTTTTGGCTCTCTCCTCACTTACCATCAACAAAACTGTCCAAGAGCTTGAGTTTACACTCGAATAACGTTCTCACTCAACCCAATTGACACGCTTAATTAGCGTCCCCAAATTAACCCAATAAGCACTAAGGATGATTCACCTAAAATTTTCCACTTTGCCGGTCCGAATATGTAAATTCTTTTCAAATCATTCGTTTTTTTTCTTATAGCTATGACTCCCTTTATGATGTTGAGATATCATACTATTTTTTTCACAGTTATGCCTATTCATAACTTGAGCTCGAAGCTTCTTTTCCATTCACTATTACCCCGGCAAAGGGTTACAATACAATAAACATGTGAATCATCATCATGTATAGCACAAAGCATCATTGATAAGCTCAAAAACTCCCAATCCCAATGTAAATTCCCATATAGTGGACCTACCACCCCAAACTCAAGCTCAAGACAGGAAGTCTCAGGATCGTGATTCAAGTGCGGGTCATATGGTCATGCCTAATAATCTAAAGGGAAATTGGCTTACAATGTGGCGACAAAAGAAAGGCTTAAAGGCTTAAAATTTGTCTAAGAAGGATAAAATTAATTCAGGTATAGAAGGCCAAAAAGGATTCAAAGGGCTAACAAAGAACTGCCTCTATCATCTTCCTATTTACACAACTTGTCTCTAGTTCATACCTAAGTGGGTTCTCTACTCATTTAGATCTCACGTTCTACAAACCACCTATTATCCTTAAGCACAAGTTTACTTCTTTTGCATTGTTCATTAATTCTTCCTATCAATTACTTCATATTTGCATGCAATTAAAGTACAGTTTCATACTAACTCCTAAAGTCAACTATTTTATATCATGAATTTATAAAAAGCATGCTTGATGGGGGCATTTAAAACACTCTACATCTCTACAGTCAAAACGTTCCTCAAACTAAAATTTAAAAAAAACGGTAAAACACATAAAATTGGGATGAGGCAACGAACCCCACCCCAAACTCAAAAATGAGTCGTGTCCCCACGACTCGAAAAAGACTCAACAAAGCAATTAAACAATTAAAACAAATAAGAAAGGGATAGGAAAACGTATCTGAACCAGCACGAAGCTGGTTTCCATGGTTGCGTGTAGGTTGAGCTCCTTGTGTTACGTAGGTGGCATGTTGAACATTGCTCACACCACGTAATATGATTTGCATAAGCTTCAACTCTTTTGTGATTTTCCTATTGGTTTCAATCACCTCTTCATGATTATCCTCCAAAGTTTCCATTCTTTCAACTACATCTTTCAACACCCAAAAGTAATACAAGGTTCTTCAACTTCTTCTTCCTCTTCATGGTATTCTTGACCTCCCAATCTTTGACATCTCAATGGACCCCAAACTCAAAACTTCAAATAATCAAAAACTAGAGAGGAGTTTTGAAATTTGATGTTTTGAGGATTTGTAATGAAGTATTATGGAGTCATATGAGATGGGTAATGAATATGTAATGGCTTGGGGAAGGTTTAATGAATAGGATTGAAGCTTTGATGAAGAGGCTTAAGGTTGAAGGAGAAGATTTCTTGATGTTCTTGAAGGATTGTGGTGTTAGATGTGTGTTTAGAATGAAATAGGAGGAAGGATTTGATGTTCTTTGGTGTTGTAGTGGTCTTTGTGCAGGTACATAAGGGTTAGGATCTGGAAAATTCGTTTTTGAAGAGGCTAGGGTTTATCTCGTTAAGGTAAGAAGTTGGATGGGCTTCAAATTCTTCACAAAACACCTGGCGCGGTGCATCCCTGCGGTGCATGGGGTATACCGCGGCGCTGCTGGTGTGATATTTTTCGCTTCTGCCTTGTACCCGTGCTAGCACCCCGTGGCACGCGTTTTTGCCGTGCGGTGCAGGGGTGCGGTGCATGGGGTAGTCCGCACGTGCTCCGTGAAAAAACCCGCGGTACACACCCCGTGGCACGCGTTTTGGGCGTGCGGTGTAGGGTGCGGTGCACCGCGGCTATCAGCTTTCGTTTTTCTCGCCTCTGGATAAGACCCGTGGTGCGCGACCCGTGGTACGGGTTTTTGGGCGCGGTACATCCCTGCGGTATAAGGGGTACACCGCGGGGGTAGTCCGCGCCAGCCTTTGAGTTTTCCAAAAAATTTCTGTTGCGTTTCCTAGCACCCCAAACTCGATTCCTGCACCAATAACACACTACCTTTCTCATTTCTTTTAAAAGTAGACACTAAAACTCGACACTAACTTAGAATTATACACTAGGAATTGAAAACAAAAAGCAAATTAAACATGGGTTGTCTCCCAAGAAGCACTTTTGTTTATTACGTCTTTAAGTACGACGCTCTACCTTCCTTGAAGATGGTATTGAGGCCCTTGCGGTTCTCCTCCGCTTGAATTCGCCTCGTCCTTGGTATGTAAGCTTCGGAACCTTCCCCCTTAAAATTTTATTCAATCGATCTCTGAAAGGGGGAGGGTAGTATCTCCGTTTCGCCTTCTTACTTTCATGACGAAACGTATTCTTCACCACACGATAGTAGATAACCGTCCTCAATGGTATAAGTTCATTTTTATTCTCTTCAATCTCACATTCCTCTTTAAAGTGTGGTGGGTAGGTGCTTCTCCGTGCCGCTTTACTCTCGTGGTGTAGCACCTTTTTTGCGTAGCATCTATTGATCATTTGTAGTGATAGAGGTGATTCCGATATTCTATCTCTAATGATGATTTGTGGTGGAGATAGTGATTGGTGAACTTTTTGTGGTGGAGATTTAACTTCTATTGTATTGTGAACTTTGAATTCTTCGGTGGATATCTCAACCACTTCACATTCGTCTTCGCTTTCAACCCAATCTTCCACTATTACCTCATCATATTCTTGATGTGGACTCTCAATCTCGATCACCTCTTCTTTTTGTTCGCGTTCTGTATCTTGATCATGTGCACGCACCTTAGGAATAGCAACCTCAGTTTCAATTTCTAGGATTTTCGTTGCTACTCCTTCTTCTACCATGCTAACAAGATTCTCAACCACATGGTGGTCTCCATTCATAATCGGCAGCGGTGCCAAAAACTTGGTGGGTCCTTGTGTGTTATAAAATTAATGCGATAAAGATTAAGGAACCACAATACCGCAAGTGTACGGTTGTCCAAGTAATACTCCGACAAGTCGGATTCGTTCTCAGGGATTGGATAAGTAGTAGTAATTGCAATTACAGAAAATAAAAGATGAGAAATATTTATTTGGTTTTTTATATTAATCCTAAGAATGCATGAAAATAAATAACTGAGAATAAATACTAAAGGACTAGATGCAGATATGAGCTATACTTGAGTCTCGCAAGGAATCCACTTAATCAATATAATCTATGCTATGTTTAAGGGTAGAATTGGAATTATAATATTAGTCGGGACTCTAATATCTCCTAGCCCCCTGTCGGGTGGACCTAGAAGCTATCCTAAAGTATCATAAACACCTGCATGGTCGAATATGGATTTTCGGATGATAAGATTTTACCTCTTTGGCTATGTAACTAGTTAAGCCTGTCGGTCAATAACGGACATTACACGGGTATTACCTAGATCTGTTTTCAAACCCCCCTGTCGGATGATCACTTCGCCACTAAAGTGAATAGCCCAAATACTAAAATCTATTTCTAGTTGTACGGAAAAGAAATAGTGATTAAAACAAAATAATATCCAATATCTAAGACCTAATTCAGTTTAAATCATAACAATCCCAAATTCAAAACATAAATTAAATTAATTAGGGTTCATCCCTTTATTGCGATTCTCAAGCAATTAAGGTTTAGCTCATAGTGAAAGTAAAAACAGTAAAGAAATTAATAATATACATGTTCCTAATTACAAAAATAAAATAAGAACCTAGATAGAGGAATTGGCTTGAACTGTTGTTGGAGATATAGACAGTCTCCAGCTTCTGCTCTTACTTCCGCCTCTTGACTCTCTCTCTAAAGATGTATATATTGAATGATAATTGAGAGGTCTTTGACTCTCTCTCTAAGGATATTGAATAAATTGTGAGAGGTGGTGAATTATGAGGTCTAAGGGGTGTATTTATAGGTGTTGGAAGACACTAGGTCGAATTTACTTGGAGTGGAAGACAAGTCAAAAACTCTCAAATTCGTAGCTCTAAAAGATAAGATTCTGCTGATTTGATTTGGTCATATCTTTTTCAATACCTATCCGTTTGAGAAGTTCCAATATATGAAACTGCTTGTCTTGGAAAGCTCTTTCTATTGGTGCAGACCATTCGTCCAGAATTCATGCCAATCTTTTATTATGATTTAATCTCTAAAACGTGGCTGGATTTTCAGATTTCAAAAGGCAGCTTTATCTTTTCCTCCTTTGAATAAATCTTTCCTAAATCTTCTTATTTCAGTGTAAATCTTCTTTCCTTTCATCTTTATCTTGACTTGGCCTCTAAGTAATTACCATTTATCTCTTAAAGCTTCACATTAAATAAATAATTAAACCGCATATGCTTAAAAAGAATAAATCAATAAATCAAGAAATCAAATTAGGAAAGTGTACTCTAAAAATAGAAACTCGACTAGAAATCATTTCCTAACACTCTAAAATTCACTAAGACTTTATTCTCACTTCTTCTCCTTGGATTGGTCTTTCATGGAATTTAAGAACCAATTAACTTTGCATTAAAAATAGTCAAATTTACGCACAAAAGCTCAGATTCTGCAAATAGTTAATTTCCAAGGGGAGCAAGTGCAATATGATCAAATAAGCCTAAAAGTCCATCGAATAACTCATTTATTCACCTAAAAGGATGTCTCCAAGGGGCTAAGAATTAGAACAAATAGGGAGACATCACAAAGCAAAACAAAACAAAACAAAGGGGTAGAAGTAAACGCAAGAACAAATAGAAGCTAGCAAATACACCTAAAGCAATTCTTAAGATAAATCTCATATAGCAAAACTTTAAGAACTAACATATACATACACTAATCATGCAACATCAAATATAAATAATCTCAATCATAAAATTAAAGTCGCAATGCTTGAAGGTTACACTTGTACTCATATCCGTATGATGGCTATAGGGTGGTCATTAATCCTAACTCGCTTTGAACGCTCCACCTAGCATATTTCCTATCAACAGAATTGTGAATTCACTCTGCACTTAGGAATCACGAGGTCTTTATGGTTTTAATGATGGCTTAAGGACGGTATGGATGTATATTTGGTAAATTTGAAGTGAGCTTTTGGCTCTCTCCTAACTTACCATCAACATGTCCCCGAGCTTGAGTTTACGCTCAAAAATGTTCTCACTCACCCATTTGACGCGCTAATGTTGCGTCCCCAATGTCAACCCAAATAACACTAAGATGATTTCCAAAAAAATACTCCACTTTGCCGATTTATTTATTCTTTCTTTCTTTTAATTTTTTTTGTACAAGATACCCATAACTATCATTTTGATGTGAAAAGTCATGTCTCTTATAATTTTTTTTTTTTCAAATCCCGGCAAAGGGTTACAAATAATAATATCATCTACATTTTTGTGCCTCAATACAAACACATATAATCCCTTCCCAATGTAAATTCCCAAATGTGGACCCTCCACCCCAAACTCAAGCTCGTGACAAGTCTCAGGGTTGTGATTCAAGTGCGGGTCATTTGGTCATGCCTAATAATCTAAAGGATAATGGGCTTATATCGTGGCTGCAAAAAGAAAGGCTTAAGGCTCAAACTTGGGCTAAGACGGATACAATTATAATATAAGGGATAGCAAGCTAAAAGGCTTCAAATGGCTAACAAAGAACTGCCCCTATCATTTTCCTAAGTACATAGCTTGTCTTTAGTTCATATCCAGGTGGGTTCTCTACTAATTAAGATTTCACGTTCTACACACCAAACATATTCCTTAAGTACAAGTTTACTTCATTTGCATTGTTCATTAATTTTTCCTATCAATTACCTATGTTCGCATGCAATTGTAAGTGCGTTCTATATCAATCCCTAAAGTCCACTATTTACTATCATTGATTCATCAAAAGTATGCTTAAAGGGACATTTAAAATCTTCTATAGTCAAACGCAACTCCGAAAATTATTTTATTGAAAGCAAATAAAACACATAACACGTAAAAACTGGGATGAGGCAACGAGCCCCACCCCAAACTCAAAAATGAGTCGTGTCCCCACGACTCGAAAAGACTCAACGCAAATAAAAATAAACTAAACTAACTAAAACGCAAAAGGGATAGAAAACGTATCTTAACCAGCGCGAGGCTGGTTATCGGTGTTGCGTCCATGAACTTTCTCTTGTGTAAGAATACCATAGGTGGCGTGTTGAATTGTGCTCACCCCCATTAACATGTTTCGGAGAAGTTCTAACTCTTTTGTAACGTTTCCCAAAGACGCAATCATCTTCACTTGATTCTCTTCTAACACCTTCACTTTAGCTTCCAACTCATTAGTTGTATGCATCTTCTTCTTTGGAGGAGCTCTAGGATTCCTTGTTTCTTTTAACACCTCATCATGAATATTCTTGATCAAAGTTAAACCCATACTCTCACACACTACAACACGATCAATCTCTGCGTCTTTACGCGGAACCTTTGCGTCTAAACACAAAGTAGTGATGGTACAAGGAAATTTGAGATTTTGTTGTGAAGTAGGAATTCTAGCAAATTCCATGATGGTATCATAAATAACTCGAGCAACATCTATAGGTTTCTCCTCGATAATACACTTAATGAACAAAAGATGCTCCTTCTTCACTTCCGATATATGTTTAACTCCGAAGAAGGTAGGGATTATGAAACGTGACCAAATCTTAGCACATGGTAGCAAATTACTACTATACATCTGTCCAGGATATCTCTCTCCTTCGGGAATTGGGCGGGCCCCATCAACAAGTACTTTCCCCCAAAGGGATTCATAATCAAACGAAGGCTCTTTTAGAGATTCTTGAAACGGACATATTCCGGAAAACTCGGGTAATTTCAATGATTTACGAATAAGCTCAACGGAGAAAGGAACTACCTTTTTGCGAATAATGACAGCTTCTTTCGAGAAGGCGATTCCTTCATAATAATCTCGCACCAAGGTAGGAATATACTCAAGCTTCCTTTCTCTCAATTCCTTCCAACCCAGTTTATCACAAGTAACACCATAATCTTTATAAGAACTAGTCATAATACCTTTAGGAAGATTCATCTCCTCACCAAACTTCAAAAATTCAATTCTATCACGAACCTGAGTATCCCAAGGAACGAGGACTCTCTTAGGCTTTTGAGCCCAAGCTTTCCTACGCGGAGCTTTCGGTTGTTGCACTGGTTCTTCGGGGATTTCCTGTTCAGTTTCATCCTCAATCTCTTCTTCAACTTCTTCCTCACTTTCTTCATCACTCTCATCAATTAACCTACTCTTTTTCGGATTAGCCTTACTCGGATTTTCTTTTCTTTTCAGAGCAATTGGGTTTTGGACAGTCTTGTTGGATCGCGAATCCGGAATCTCGATTGCTTGGTCTAGGCTAGCTCCAACATTGTTCTTGTTTCTTGGTATGTTTCTTTGATAGTTGCACATGGAATCGGTTCTGTTAGTCATCTCTTTTCACCCCAAACTCAAAACATCAAATAGAGAAAAAGCTAGAGAAAAGCTTTGAAATTTGATGTTTTGAGGCTTAAAACTTGAAGGATTAGGTGGAATATGAGATGGGTTAAGGTTATTTGAGAGGAATTGTGAAGGAATTTGGTTTAATTTCAAGGTTGGGAAGAGGGAATTTGTGGAGAAAATATGAATTTAGGTGATGTTTTGGAGAAGCTATGAGTTGATTTTGTGTTTCTGTGATGATAGAAGGCTTGATTTGATGATTTTATAGCTGTTTGTTGATGATTTTTGGAGTAGGTGGAGGCAAGGATTCGGAATATAAGACTTGGCTTGAAAAAGAGGCAAAAAAACTAGGTTTAAGGAACTCAAAACCTCCTCTCGCAACAGCTGACCGGCTAGCCGGCGGATTCGCCGGCATGCCGGTCGCGAGGGCGGCGAAAAAAATTACTAAATTCGGATTTTCTTTCTTTTTTTTTTTACCTCAAAACGCAAGTATATTGCATTGTCGCTGACGCAGTGATCAGAGACTTTGACATCACTGACCGGCTAGCCGGTCGTTGACCGGTATGCCGGTTGTTATCGATGGCGCAAATGATGACGCAATAACCTTGCGTCGTCGCTGACGCAAGGACCAGAACCTTCATTCTCTTTGGCCGGCTAGCCGGTCAGTGACCGGTATGCCGGTGGATCTCGCTGGCGCGAATGGTGACGCAACAAGCTGCGTCATCGCTGACGCAGTGGTCAGAGAGTTGGGGTCCTTCAGTTCCTTTGACCGGTATGCCGGCCAGCTCGACGGCTAGCCGGTCAGACCTGCTGTGGACTCCACTTTTTTCGTTTTCTCATCGTTTTTACCCCAAACTCATGACCATTATACCCCTGAAATCATCAAAACAAACACCCTTCCTCATTTCTTAAAAATAAAAACTAAAATCACGAAAACTTAACTAATTTATACTACGGAAATTGAAATACTCAAACTAATATACAAGAACTTGGCTTTTGTTTAACGTCGTTAAGCTCGACGGGTTACCTCGTGCTTCTAAGGAGCTTCGAGGAGGTACATGACCTCTCCGGGATGTGGGTCTTTTGCACGATCGGTGTCTTCACCTCCATGATATATCTTTAAACGATGACCGTTCACCATGAATGTACGGTTTTCAAGTGGATGTTCTATCTCTATAGCTCCATGAGGTGTAACCTTGGTAACAATGTAAGGACCCGACCACTTCGATCTTAATTTCCCTGGATAATTACTGAACTTCGAATTATATTTCAACACTCTTTGTCCCACTACAAAGTTCTTCTCTCGAATTCGATTATCATGCTATCTCTTGGTATTTTCTTTATAAAGCTTAGCATTTTCATAAGCATGTAATCTAAATTCATCAAGCTCATTAAGTTTCATCATTCGATTCTCACCAGCTAGCGTAGGATCTAAATTTAACTTTGCAATAGCCCAATAGGCACCCATTTCAAGTTCAAGAGGTAAGTGACAAGCCTTACCATATACCATTCGATACGGAGAAGCACCTACTGGGGTTTTGAAAGCAGTTCGATATGCCCAAAGTGCATCATCTAATTTCATAGACCAATCCTTTCTAGTAGGACCAACGGTTTTCTCTAAGATAGATTTTACCTCACGATTTGATACTTCAGCTTGACCATTGGCTTGTGGATGATAAGCAGTAGATACACGATGTCTTACTCCATATTTCTCTAGAACAGTCTTTAGATACTTATTAACGAAATGAGTACCTCCATCACTAATAATCACCCTTGGAGTTCCATGTCTAGTGAAAATATGTGACTTTAAGAACTTAATTACCACTCTTGAATCATTGGTAGGCAAAGCCACCGCTTCTACCCACTTAGACACGTAATCAACAGCTAATAAAATATAGAGGTTACCATTTGAAGGAACGAACGGACCCATAAAATCTATACCCCAAACATCGAATATTTCAACTTCTAACACATTATTATGTGGCATCTCATCCCTCTTGGATATGTTTCCGGTAAATTGACATCTAGTACATCTTTTTGTATATTCATGACAATCTTTTATGATAGAAGGCTAATAGAAACCAAATTGTAATACCTTAGCAGCAGTTCGATCTCCTTTGAAATGTCCACCATAAGGTGAGTCATGACACCCAGCTATAATTGCCTCAATTTCTTCCTTGGCTACACATCTTCTTACCATCTGATCAGCACACACTTTGTAGAGGAAAGGATCCTCCCAAAAGAATTATCTCGCACGGTGAGCTAATCTTTTTCTCTCTTGATAAGTTGAACCTTCAGGAAAGGAACCACTCACCACTAAATTTGCAATATCCGCATACCAAGGAGCTTCATAATCACGAACCACGAATAAATTCTCATCCGGAAACTCTTCTCTAACTGCTTCAGTACCACTATTCAACTCTGAACCTTCTAACCTTGATAGATGATCTGCAACCTGGTTCTCACACCCTTTTCTATCCTTGATCTCTAAATCGAACTCTTGAAGCAATAAAACCCATCTGATCAACCTCGGTTTAGCATCCTTCTTTTCCATAAGATATCGAATCGCTGAATGATCTGTATAAACAATAACTTTCGCTCCAAGAAGATAAGAGCGAAATTTATCGAATGAATACACAACCGCTAGCAACTCCTTTTCTGTAACTGTATAATTAATCTGAGCACCATTAAAAGTTTTACTAGCATAATAAATCGAATGAAAAACTTTCTCTTTTCTTTGTCCTAATACAGCTCCCATACATAAATCACTCGCATCACACATAACCTCAAATGGTAAATTCCAATCTGGAGGTACTACTATAGGAGCAGAAATAAGCTTTTCTTTGATTGCTTTGAAGGCCGCTAAACAAGCTTCATCAAAAAGGAATTTGGAATCCTTTTCGAGTAAGTTGCATAACGGTTTAGCAATCTTAGAAAAGTCTTTGATAAATCGCCTATAAAAGCTAGCATGGCCTAGAAAAATTCTTACCCCTTTAACAGAAACAGGAGGGGGAAGAGTTTTAATTACCTCTATCTTCGCTCTATCAACTTCCAATCCAACACTCGAAACTTTGTGACCCAGAACAATACCTTCGCGAACCATGAAATGACACTTCTCCCAGTTTAAAACCAAATCTGTTTCTTTGCATCTGATTAACACTTTCTCCAAATTATCTAAGCACTTATCAAAATCATCACCAAATACAGAGAAATCATCCATAAACACTTCAAGAAAGTTATCGATCATATCCCAGAAGATAGCCATCATGCATCACCTTGAAAGTAGCAGGAGCATTACACAACCCAAATGGCATTCTACGATATGCAAAAGTACCAAAGGGGCATGTAAATGTTGTTTTATGTTGATCTTCCGGAGCCACGTAAATTTGATTATACCCAGAATAACCATCCAAGAAGAAATAGTACTCTCTTCCGGCTAATTTGTCTAACATCTGATCTATGAAGGGCAAAGGAAAATGATCTTTTCTGGTGGCCTTGTTCAGCTTTCTGTAATCCATGCAAACTCTCCATCCAACTACCGTTCTTGAAGGAATTTCTTCATTTTTATCATTAAGAACTGTTGTCATTCCTCCTTTCTTCGGTACACACTGAACCGGACTCACCCATTCACTACTCGAAATGGGATAAATAATCCCCGCATCTAAAAGCTTGATCACCTCTTTCTTCACCACATCCTTCATAGCGGGCATTAATCTTCTTTGACCTTCAACTGAGCGTGCGTTAACATCTTCAAGTATGATTTTGTGTTGACAATAGGATGGACTAATGCCTTTGATGTCAGCAATTGTCCAACCTATTGCTTCTTTGTTGGCTCTTAACACACGCAACAGTTTATCTTCTTGAGGACCTGTTAAATTAGCTGAAACAATAACAGGTAAAGTTTCATTAGTACCTGAATACGCATACCTCATGTGTGCTGGTAATGGTTTTTCTTCCAATTCCGGAGGAGATTCAATTGAAGGCTTCTTTTTAAGAACAATCTCCCCCGGTTCTCTCACAGGTTCATAGGCAAGACGCCTATACTTTGAATTTTCAGAATTTAGAGCTGCTACTGTTTCAACTAGCTCTTCCATCATCTCAGGTGAATCTAATGTCAAAGCAGCCTGCAAGATATCATCAAAATTTAAGCAATTAAATACCTCTTGCGATGCTTGCTCTACTACATCTATTCTGAAGCAATCCTCCTGAGAATCTGGGAATTTCATAGCTTGAAATACATTGAATTTCACTTCCTCATCTTGTATCCTCATCGTTAATTCGCCATTCTCTACATCGATCAAGGTTCTTCCTGTAGCTAGGAATGGTCTACCCAAAATAATGGGGACATTTCTATCTGCATTGTATTCAAGTATTACGAAATCAACAGGAAATATAAGTGTACCTGCCTTAACAAGGACATCCTCAATGCGGCCTTCAGGATGAGCAAGAGACCTGTCCTCCATTTGCAAGACCATTGAAGTGGGTCTTGTGTTTCCAATTTTGAGCTTATCAAAGATCGACTTGGGCATCAAATTTATGCTTGCCCCCAAGTCACATAGCGCTTTTCATTTCCATTCTTCTCCAATCGATATGGGAATCGTGAAACTCCCCGGATCAACTAAATTCGGAGGTAATTTACTCTGACAAATCGCGCTACACTCTTCAGGAAGACCAACCATCTCATTATCACAGTAGGGCCTTTTGTTAGTGAGGGCCCTCTTCAAAAACTTCGTATACTTGGGAATATCTCGAATCGCCTCAAGTAACGGAATGTTAATACTTAGACCCTTCACTCTATTAAAGAATTGCTGAAAATCAGCTAAATCACCCTTTTTCTGAACTCGCGATGGAAACGGTGGTGGAGGGCGATTACTAACAATATCATATTTCTTTTTCGGAACTTCTCTTGGTCTCACCATTTCTTCAACCTCACTGTCTTTCTCATTCTCTTTCTCTTTCTCACCTACTTCCTTTTCTTTTCTTGGAACTTCTTTCTCTTTCATAATGGGAAAAGGAGGTGGGGGAAGGTTCTTACCACTTCTCAACGTAACAGCATTGCAAACTTCGCGTTGTATCGGATTCTCTGTATCGCTTGGAAGTTGTCCTTGTGGACGTTGATTCAGTTGTTTGTTAATTTGACTTAGCTGATTCTGGACCAACTTCATATTTGCTTCTACTGCATTTTGACGTTCCAAAGCTTGTGTCTGAAGAGTAATTAAACTTTCAACTGTTTTCTGAAGAGTAACTACTCCTTCTTGTGGATGGGCAGGTAAGGCTTTTTGGTTTAAAGTTTCATCATATGTATTCTGAGGAGTATTCTGAGGAGCTTGCCTTTGTACATAATTACCCTGATTCTGTCCTCCTTGATAATTGTTGTGTGGCCTTGGATTATAGTTGTTACCTTGGGGACGCGGCTGATACGCATAGGTAGGATTGGCTGCCCCATTAGGATTTGAGTATTGAAACCCATGATGGTTTCTGTTCGGCTGATATCCATTACCACTTGAATTGAAGTTACCTCTATTGGACATAAACATCACGGATTCTTGGTTATTCGGACAACTTTCCTCATCATGATCATCTACTTTGCAAATTGAACACATATAAACCTCTTGTGCAGCATGCACAGCTACTTTCTTACCCGAAAATCCTTCCTTTACAGCTAAAGTAAGCTGCTTCAATTGTTGCTCTATAGTACTCTGAATCTTATTCTCAAGCGTAGCAAACTTTTCTTCCATATCAACATTATTCACTCCCTTAACCGGTGTTCTTACTGAATTCCACCCAACTTCGTTCTTGACTGTTCTCTCTAAGATGATTTTAGCATGAGCGGGTTGAACTTAAAGAAAACCTGCTCCACATAGCGTATCCAATTTCTCTCTCGAAGTCCGATCAAGGCCTCTATAAAAGATTTTTAATTGTTGTTGTTCTGAAAAGCCATGATTTGGAACTTTACGTAAACACATCTGAAATCTTGTCCAACTCTTACCCACAGTTTCACCATATTCTTGACGGAAATGTGTCAATTCTAATTCAGCATCTAACCTCATGTTACTTGGGTAATACTTGTCAAAGAAAGCAATCTCTAATTGGTCCCAGTTGGTTATCTTTGTAGGATCTTGCGTATCATGCCATTCACTTGCTCCATCAATAAAAAAGAATTTAAACGCAGCAAAATACATCTGTTCTCTCGAAACTCCTTGTGTGATATAAGAATCACATATCTGTTTAAACTTCTGTACTGCTCTAAGAGGATCTTCTGATGGTCTACCACGAAAATTCCCAAAATTTTGGAATTGAGCTAACATACCCGAATCTGGACGGAATCTTGGAACATCTATATCTGGAGCACCTACTCCTATAGCAGGAGCGCGGAATGGAACTTCTGGAGGACCATTAGTAAACCACGGATCTTGATTCATTACTATCTGGACTTGAGGATTAGGAATCACTGGTGGAATTGGAGGAATAGCGCCTGGAGCCAAAGGTTGGCAATTTGCGCCTAGTTGACCTGGTTGATTGTTTTGTTGACCGTGAAGATTGATCTCTTCCATTCTGTTACTTAATTATTCTACTTCTAGAGCTTCTCGTTCTCTTCTTCTCTTGTTAGCAAGTCTGATCAACGATTCTGGATTACTAAGGATCGGAGGTGTTGGCTCTAGATCCTTGAATAGCCTTCTTCGCATACACCAAACCTAAAAACCTGAGGAAGATAAACAAACAAAAAGCGTAAAACTGATAAAATAAAATAAATGCACTATCACTAAAGGATAAACACCGTGGTCACACGCTACCGTTCCCCGGCAGCGGCGCCAAAAACTTGGTGGTCCTTTGTGTGTTCTAAAATAAATGCAAAAGACAATCGAACCACAACCGCAAGTGTACGGTTGTCCCAAGTAGTATATCTGATAATACAGATTCGTTCCAAGGACGGGATGGTTGATCACAATGTCTAGCAAATAGTGATTGATGCACTTATGAAAATAAAAGATAATAATATGTTTGTTTGGTTTTTGTTATTAAAGCTAATGAATGAAAGACAATTAATAAAATGTAAATAAAAGCTAAGACGCAAGTAAAATGATGTAAAACGCAATATGAGATGTAGCACTTGAGAACGCAAGGATCCTCCCTATCCTATTTCTTAACTTATGTTGTTTAAGGGCTAAATTAGTCAATTACAATGGTCGGGATTCTAATTTCCTTATACCCCCGTCAGGGTGGACTATAAGGCGATCCTAAAGTGTCACTAGTCCCGTCAGGGTAAATATGATCCACCGTTGGATGATTAAGTTTTATTACCTCATTGGCCCTAGAATTAGCTAAGTTCGTCAGTATCAATAGCTTCTATCCTAGATTGAATAAATGGTTCTGTATCTAAACCCTCCGTCAGGATGATCCAATTGCCACTAATTGGAATAGCCTAAATACTACTACCTGTTCCTAGCTCATGACGCTAAAAACAGTAAACATTCACAATTTATCGAAAAGAGTAAAAGCCCTAATTTAGTTTAATTCAATAAAAACCCAAATTCAACATTCGTTAATCAATAAGATTGGGATTCACCAATTGTTTGTTCTCAAGCACTATGAAAAGCTTAGCTCATATTAAAATGAAATACGAAATTAAAAGTAAAGGAATTCATATTGTTTACAAAATTAAAAGATAAGAAAAACCTAATTTCCGGAATCAAAATGACTACGAACGGAGATATAGACCCTCTCCAGCTCTTGTAACTTCTTCTCCTTCCTTCAGTTGCTTCTCTCTGGTGTTTTTAATTTTGCAGAATGTGAATTGTATGTAAAATAGAAGTCAAGGGCTGGTTTTATAGGTGGAAATTCGGACTTGGCCCTAATCTTTTAATTAAATGAAATATAAAAGGCCCAAGTTCACTAACTTAGCCCAAAATCCCGTAACTGCTGATATGCCTTCACTAAAACGACTTTTCCCGATTCGTTATGACTCCGATTGACCTCATTCCAGTTGCTAAAGTTCCGTAACTCGATAAGGAGCGTTTTTTCTTCAAAGGTCAACGGCTAAATCATCGCTTAAGCACCTCGAAATCAGCAATCTATGGCCTGGAAAATGGATTTTCAGCTCTAAAAATAATATCTTCGGGATTTCTTCTCAAGTCTTGACTCTATCTTTTGATCTTTGAGTTTCTCATCGGATTCCTCTTCTAGCTAACATTTAAAACCTGTAAAATCTTCACTAAAAATATCAATATTACGCGCAAAAGCTTAATAAATAAAAAATGCTAGAAATAAAAGAGGAAAATCATATTATTGCATATTTAGTCCAAAAGTCTATCGAAATGATTAAATAAACACAAAAAATGATGTCTCCTAAGGGTCGAAAATAAGAACAATTAAGGAGACATCAGTTCCTCAGGGACTACGAAGGTTAAGAAGAACTTATGCAAATTATTCAAGTGCAAATATTACAGATAGAAAAGATAATACGCAACTAGAAAGAAGAGATAGCCAAATATTTATTTGGTTTTTAAATAATAAAACTAAACTAATAAACTAAAGACAGAAACTAATTAAAAGAAAAGAAAAGAAGATAGTATGAAACTTATAGCTTAGGTTTTACTGGTATGCACCAATCCTTCTAATTCTATCATTTAGATCTAGTTTGTAAGGGAGAATATTAGCTCTTGGTATACTTAGTCAGGATTCTAAATTCCCATACCTTAGACCTGGAGAGCGACTAAGGGGGCTACGGCACAACCAAGACGAGGTCTCAAATAGGGTTATCAAACGCTACTAAGGCCCTAAACAGAACACTACAATCATTGGTGATATGGTGATTAAAACAAACCCTAATGACTATCTAGTTAGAATCATGTTTTGTCAGAAGTAATATTGACACTAGACGTTATGTGATGGTTCAATAGTTAAACACCCTGTCAAGGCGATCATCTAACTACTATTAAGGTAATCCTAAACGTTGCGCACCGCAAGGAAAACATACATTAAATCAAAACACATAATCAAATATAAAGGTAAGTAGATAATATAAGATTAAAACATGTAATTCCCAAAGAAACTTAGATAGAAGAATTAGAATTTATAGTTTATACATGATGCAAAACCCAAGCTAATAGGATTAATTCATACAAAGAAAAGAAGAGAAAAGAATTACAAGATAAGAGGTTGAAGGAGACATGATTGATGCACAGCTCCTTCCAGACTTCTTCTCTTGTGTTGCAGCTTCCTCTTGGCCTTAAGGTATGGCCAAGGATGATTTAAGAGTGTTAAGAGGCTGTATTTATAGTGTATAGGTTGACCTAATTCGTTTTCTTGAAGGAGAAGTAAGTGGTGGACTCCTAGCCCAACTCAAATTCGTAAGGAAATAAAGATAAACACTGCTGGACCATTTTGAGCATATCTTCTTCGTTATTGGTCGGTTTGAGCTCCATAATATACCAAAAGAATCGTAACAGAATTATCTTTGTCCCTATGAAAGGAAATTACCAAAATCGGCCTATTTCTTAGGTAAATAACCACTTCTTTATGCATGTACTGCATAATTCAGATTTAGGCAGCTTTTCCTTTTCCTAATTGAACTCAGTTTCCTTTTCCATGCATATCTCTTTCCATATCTTGTAGTCTTTGACTTGGACTCTAATTAATCTCCATAATTATCTTTAAAGCTTCACACTAAATAAACAATTAAACCCAATATGCTCTAAAAATATTATGTTACTAAATCAAGACTCAAAATAGGAAAGTGCACTAAATTAAGCTAAGATCGACCTATAAACTAATAAATACGCCTAAAATGATGTCTCTGAAGTATATTATATCATCAAAATAAGGAGACATCACTATTAGGCAAGGATGATTTACAAGTGATATAAAGGTGTATTTATAGGTGTTTAGAAGACCTAATTTGTTTTCTTGAAGGAGAAGGTAAGTAGTGGACTCCAAGCCCAACTCAAATTTTCCCTAAAACATGAAATCAGGCCCGTTTTTGTTTTGGTCCTAGCAGCTTCAATACTCATCCGTTTGACGCGTATGAGTAGTCGAAATTCATCGTTTCGGAAAGATCTTCAATTTTTTCTTGACCGTTTCTCCAAATTCCACACCGATCTTGAGATATAAGCTGATTTGTGGTCGTAGGTGCAGAAATTCAGATTTTATGCAGCTTTTCCTTTTCCATGTTTTTAGCTTTTGTTTCCTTATCTCCAATTACCATGCTTATCTATTTCCATATCTCTTAGTCTTTGACTTGGACTCTAATTAATCTCCATAATTATCTTTAAAGCTTCACACTAAATAAATAATTAAACCAGTATGCTCTAAAAATATTATTTTACTAAATCAAGACTCAAAATAGGAAAGTGCACTATTTCTCAAGAAAATCAATTAGAAAGACTTCTAAATCACTAAAAATGATGTCTCATCCTAACATAAATCTATCACAAATGAGGAGACATTATATATTATTATAAATATTGCATTTAAGATGAAGAATATATCTTAGAAAATTATTGTACAATTCTTGAAAAGGAATCTCTTCTTCTTTCTATATTTATATGGAGCCCTACCTGTGCTCGAAACTGGTTTAATGGAATAATCAGTTACTTAAAAATTATATTATCATATGTAATCTACATTATATAATAATATAGATCAATTATATAATTAATTGTTGTTTTTATTTTACTTTGCATATATTATCGTAAGAATTATCTTACACAAACCTATGAGTTTGAACCATAATTCTCTGAAAGTAAATAAAGGAGCATAGTTACTCCATATTAAGCCTAAATCCTACAATTTCAATAAGTTGTGGGTGTAACTGAGGATTTAGAAATGGAAGAGAAAAATAGGGGACAATAAGAAAAATAAGGCGTATAGTGTCAAGAATGGTATGAATACATGGTCTTATAGTGCAATTAGATTTAATATAGAGACTTTTGGTGATAGTCATGTATAGTTTTTTTTTCAAAATTAAATAGGAAAAAAATGGTGGAGTATATGAATGTAGCTGAAGATTGTCAGACTTGGATGTTCTATTAATTGGAAAGTGTTGTAATGAGAGAGAGAGAGAGGGAGAGAGTATGGGGGATATTTCGATTCGAGAAACTAAAAAACATCCAACGTATCGCACTGGAAGCCCTTGTACTTTGTGCATTCAGGTGTAAGTGCACTACATGCTTAACTATGAAAAGTTATTAGAGAAAACACAAATCATGAGAGGAATTATCTATAGGTGATGAAAAAAAATAAACGGTATTTTTTTAAAACTATAATCCGATAAACTGATTCCTTAATTCATGAAAATGTCGCTAGTAGTATAATTATATTGAAAAAATATTTGGTTTTGGTTGATAAATTGATAATTATTTTTCACACATGTATCTGACTTATGGACATGTCATTCTTGTAATTTACATTATTGTACATACAAACATACCTTCTTATTCAAGCTCAAACTCGCATCAAATTAAGTATAGTCAAGAAAAGGAAAAATTAAATAATTCAAATGACAAATGTAATGAAGCCTCAGTAGATGGATTTACTTCGGCGTCTTTTGTCTTTTGTTCAAATAACATCAAGTGTTTTAATCCACCAAATATAATGCATATTA
Source organism: Nemophila menziesii (assembly GCA_029959085.1). Taxonomy (NCBI): domain Eukaryota; kingdom Viridiplantae; phylum Streptophyta; class Magnoliopsida; order Boraginales; family Hydrophyllaceae; genus Nemophila; species Nemophila menziesii. The sequence continues at coordinate 4,020,929 of JARWIR010000044.1, forward strand.
TTTTACCATTTCAAGTTGTCTTTATCACTAATAAAGATAGTAATCTATATTATAATTACTTTAATAATCAAGCATAAAATCACGAAGATTTATCGGTACATGAAGCACATAGATTGTAAAAATATTTAAAGTATTTGTTCCTTAATTAGGAAGTAGGATGTGCAAGCAATAAGTCGGAGAAGTCTGACTAATCAAATACCACCATCTGAGTGAACTTTTTCTTGCCAATTGAATCTGCAATATGTTATCTATGATTTGGGGCTCTACCCCTTATATTATTCGATTTTGGATGTGGAGATGGAAGGAAAGGGCTTTACTCCTCAAAGTCTACTTATAATTAAGAGTAAATACACTGTTTACCTCCTGAACTTTGGCCCGATTGACAGACTGCCCCCCAAAGTTTAAAATGCGACTAGTTGTCCCCTAAACTTTAATTTCGTGACTCGTTAGTCCTTTTTGCTGTTTTCCGTCCAAATTTTCCGTTAAGTCGCAGCGTGCATTACACGCGCGCGTGGACTAGTTGCCCCGTAATTTTTGCCCCCTAAAGTTTTAATTTCGTGACTAGTTGCCCCCCAGTTTTTTTTTTTAAAATTGTTAATTATATCCTTTTTTTAAAGATAGGTATTTTGGGTATTTTACACTTCTTCTTTAATGGAGAAAGTTTGATAAAAAAAATCTTCATGAATAAACTCTTCATTAATTTCATACCCTTCTTTCTTTACATTCTTCTTCCAATATTCATTAAACTTGACATCCAATATTCAAAACGCAAGATCTTTTCATTTTACTTTTGTAATTCGAGTCAAGGTTTTTGCTACAATACATTGTACATTTGGTATTGATTCTTGATATTGTCAAGCTAAACGTGAACATGTTATGTTTCATTATATCAATTTTTGTAAAACCAATGGGAGACCCAAAAAAAAGTCACGATTTGTATCAAATTTTTAATATATTCTTTCTGGTATTGATTTTCAATTAAATGAATGATATATTCAAGAAAATATACAAAAATTAAAGAAGAAAAGTAGAAAAATTACAGATCTAAGTGGGAAAATGGAAAACTTTCGATGTTGGGTATTGTTACAAAACCGTACCTGGCGACAATGAATCTGAGAGATCACGAAGCAAAGAAAATGGGGTTGCTGTTGCTAACGTGCGCCAGAAAGACCGACAGGGAGAAAGGAAGAAGATGAGACTGGATTTTTGTATTAATTATAGCGTAATTTAGAAGCTCGTAGTGGTGATCTAAGGTTTGAAGATTTGAAGATTTAAAGATTTGAAGATTCGAAGATTTAAAGATTTAAAGATTTAAAGATTTAAAGCTTTGAAGCTTTGAAGCTTTAATCATGGAGAAGAAGCTTTGGAGAAGAATATCATGGAGAAGAAGTTTTGAAATACCAAATTTGCCCCTGTTAAAATGATTTTTTAAATAATTAATTTTGAAAAAAAAAATTCAGGGGGCAACGAGTCAAAATAATTCTGAAAAAAAAGTTTAGGGGGCAACGAGTCACGAAGTTAAAGTTTAGGGGGCAACGAGTCACGAGTTAACGGCGCGTGGCACCCATGCTGCGAGTTAACGGAAAAAATTGACGGAAAATGGTCACAAGGGGCATCGAGTCACGAAATTAAAGTTTAGGGGGCTACTAGTCGCATTTTAAACTTTGGGGGGCAGTCTGTCAATCGGGCCAAATTTCAGGGGGTAAACAGTGTATTTACTCTATAATTAATATTCTCCCCGATGGACCTAAAAGTCTCCTTCCTTGGTTGTAGGAACGTCGAGAGGTACACCCTCTTCTCTTTTCACCCAGTGATATAGTGGTCTAGCCCGAGAAGATGAACATACATGCTATATATATGGGATTTTTTTGTTGTTCGACTATTGTATAGTGTCGAGATAAGAGCAGACTTTTTATTGGTTCTTAATGTGCCACTATATCCAAGCTTGAACTTAATTATTTTATTTTCTTATTTTCTCTTATACTCACCTTCAAACTCTCAGCTTTGCAAATATGATTTACTGGATTAAGTTTCGTCATCATATGTAAGATAAGGCAACGACAAAGAACAATTCTCAATATTCCTAACAATATACCCAAAACGGAGGCTCCCTTGCCGATATGAAAGTCTCTTCGACTTATGCTTTCATCAAACAATAAGTAGGAGGTCGTTGAGGGGTCAACTTCAAAAGGAATAAGGTCTTGAAGGATTCCTCTCAGGGCATGGTAATTCCTTAAAATTCATTCATCCTTGAGCTGTGCAACGCTGTTTCCATGACTTCCGGGTCTACTGGTGGGTCCTAGGGTGTTATAAAATAAAGCGATAAATAAAGAGGAACCACTTAACCGCAAGTGTACGGTTGTCCCAAGTAATATATGATAATCAAGTTCGTTCTTAGGGACGGATTAGGTTCAACCCAAATATTAATCAAGTAGTAAGAATAATTGTTAAACAGCCAAAAAAAGATAATAATTTTTGTTTGGTTTTTGTAAATTAAAATTTCAAATAAAGTAAAGACTAAAATTAAATTAACAGAAAGGAAATAAAGAAAATAAACGACTAACTTCAGATAAGAGAGATACTTGAGTCTCGCAAGGAATCCACTTAATCAATATAATCTATGCTATGTTTAAGGGTAGAATTGGAATTATAATATTAGTCGGGACTCTAATATCTCATAGCCCCCTGTCGGGTGGACCTAGAAGCTATCCTAAAGTATCATAAACACCATTATGGTCGAATATGCCTCTTCGGATGATATGATTTTCCCTCTTTGGCTATGTAACTAGTTAAGCCTGTCGGTCAATAACGGACATTCCACGGGTATTACCTAGATCTGTATTCAAACCCCCTTGTCATATGATCACTTCGCCACTAAAGTGAATAACCCAAATATTAAAAGATAATTCTAGTTGTTCCTAAAAGAATTAGTAATGAAACAAAGTAATATCCAATATATGAAACTCAATCCTATTTAAATCTAACAATCCCAAATTCAAAACATAGATTTAAGGTTCATCCCTTTAATGCGATTCTCAAGCATAAAGAAATTTAGCTCATAATGAAATTAAAGACTAACATACAAGAAAAGGAATTCATGTTCAAAATGCAAAAGATAAATTAAAAACCTAAAGGGTAGGATGACTGCTGATGGAAGAACAGGATTCCTCCAGCACTAGTTTCTCCTTGCCTTCTTGCTCTGACTTGAAAACCTTAAGCCTCTTGTTTAATTCTCTGAAGTGTGTGAAAAGAGGAGGTTAAGGGGTGTATTTATAGGTGTTAGGGAACCCTAGGTCGAATTTAGTTGGAGTGGAAGACAAGTTAAGAACTCTCAAATTCGTATCCCTAAATTCTAGGAAAGGTAAGATTCTGCTGCTGATTTGATTTGGTCATATCTTTTTCAATACTTATCCGTTTGAGGAGTTCCAATATATGAAACTGCTTGTCTTGGAAAGAGCTTTCTATTGGTGCTGACCACTCATCCAGATTCCTATCCAATCGCAAGTTACGGACTGATCTTTAAAACGTGGCTGGAAGTTCAGATTCATAAGACAACTGTATCTTTTCCTTGTTTGCATATATCTTTCCTAAATCTTCTTATTTCCATGTAAATCTTCTTTTCTTTACTCCTTTAACTTGAATTGGTCTCTAATTAATTACCATTTATCTTATAAAGCTTCACATTAAATAATTAATTAGACCGCATATGCTTAAAAAGAATAAATCAATAAATCAAGAAAACGAAATAGGAAAGTGTACTCTAAAAATAGAAACCCGAGTAAAAATCATCTCCTAACACACTAAAATACACTAAGACTTTATTCTCACTTCTTCTCCTTGGATTGGTCTTTCATGAAATTCAAGAACCAATTAACTTTGCATTAAAAATAGTCAAATTTACGCACAAAAGCTCAGATTCTACAAATAATTAATTTCCAAGGGGAGAAAGTGCAATATGATCAAATAAGCCTAAAAGTCTATCAAATAAGTCATTTATTCACCTAAAAGGATGTCTCCAAGGGGCTAATAATTAGAACAAATAGGGAGATATCAAGACCCCAAACTCAAACCTTTGTCGTCCCGACAAAGTAAAATAAAAACAAAGGATCTTTTAGGTGAACGCAGAAGGTAGAATCTAGAAAATAATCCCAAAGCACAACTTAAAACAAATCTCATATAGTCTAATCTAGGAATTAATATACACCTACACTTATCATGCAAAATCAAACACAAAATAATATCAATGCAAAATTAATTTCACAATGCTAGAAGGTTACGCTTGATACTTATCTCAACATGGTTGCTATAGGGTGTTCCTCGATCTTTACTTGCTTTGAACGCTCCACTTAGCATATTCCCTATTAACTCACTGTGCATCTAGGAATCATGAGGACTTTACGGTTTTAGCGTAGGCTTAGGGACGGTATCATATGTATATTTGATAAATTTGAAGTGAGCTTTTGGCTTTCTCCTCACTTACCATCAACAAACTATCCAAGAGCTTGAGTTTACACTCGAATAACGTTCTCACTCAACCTTATTGACGCGCTTAATTAGCGTCCCCAAAATAACCCAATAAGCACTAAGGATGATTCACATAAAAATTTCCACTTTCCCGGTCCGAATATATTTTATTTTCAAATAATTCATTTTTTCTTCTTTTTTATAGCTATGACTCTCTTTTTAATGTTGAGATTTCATGCTATATTTCATAGTTATGCCTATTTATAACTTGAGCTCGAAGCTTCTTTTCCATTCACTATCACCCCGGCAAAGGGTTACAATATAATAAACTTGTGAATCATCATCATGTATAGCACAAAGCATCATTGATAAGCTAAAAAATCCCAACCCAATGTAAATTCCCATATAGTGGACCCACCACCTCAAACTCAAGCTCAAGACAGGAAGTGTCAGGATCGTGATTCAAGTGCGGTTCATATGGTCATGCCTAACAATCTAAAGGGATATTGGCTTACAATGTGGCGACAAAAGAAAGGCTTAAAGGCTAAAAATTTGTCTAAGAAGGATAAAATTAATTCAAGGATATAAAGCCAAAAAGGATTCAAAGGGCTAACAAAGATCTGCCTCTATCATTTTCCTATCTACACAACTTGCCTCTAGTTCATACCTAAGTGGGTTCTCTACTCATTTAGATCTCACATTCTACAAACCACCCATTATCCTTAAGCACACGTTTACTTCTTTTGCGTTGTTCATTAATTTTTCCTATCAATTACTTCATATTTGCATGCAATCAAAGTACAGTTTACATTAACTCCTAAAGTCAACTATTTTCTATCATTAATTCATAAAAATCATGCTTTTTGGGGGAATTTAAAATTCTCTACAGTCAACGCAACCCTAAGATTAATTTTATTGAAAGAATGTAAAAACAAAAAAATTGGGATGAGGCAACGAACCCCACCCCAAACTCAAAAGTGAGTTGTGTCCCCACGACTCGAAAAAGACTCAATAAAGCAATAAAATTAAACTAATACTACCTAACTAGTGCCTACCATCAATTAAGAAGAAGAATTAGAACGGGGTACCTGGCCATAAAGATCCATCATGTCCTCCTCCGAAGAAGAAGAGTTATTATCAATATCCATGTTCAACGTTACCTTATCCCTTGTTGAATTCATCTTGGCAATTTCCTCCCAAAGTGCTATGTTTTGTTGTCTTAGATGATCGATTTGTTATTGAAATTTGATAGCCCATGGGGCTGTGTAAGAATTATTCTGAGAAGAGGAAGAAGAACCTTGATCTTGGATTGGTGTCTTTTCTTTAGGCTTTGATTGTACCTTCATCCTTGATGTGTATTTCTTGTGTAGTGGTGGTACAGGTGCCTTTTCTTGTTGTTTTTCTTCACTAGGCTCATCAAGATTGATGGCCTTTTTAATTGTAGAACCAGGCAAATTCTTGTTCTTCCCTAGGATGTAACACTTCCTCCTATAATCCATAGCATCTGTTCTATTTGTCATGGTTGAATTGACCCCAAACTCAAGTTATACCAAGGATAGCATAAAGTTAAGAAAACTTGGTATAGCTTGAGTTTCTTGCTTGGATTAGATGAAGGAAGGTGTTTTCTTGATGAATCTTGGAAGAATTCTTGAAAGCTTGATGATCTTGATGGTGTTTAATGGTGTTTTGTGATGAATTTGATGAAGAGGATATGTTTATGGAGGATGGAGGAGAGAATTATTGATGTTAATGTGTTTCTTGTGGAGGTTTAATCAAGCTTCAAGGTGTTTTTATAAGGTTGGGAGCTGGAAAATTCGTATGGAAGAGGCTAGGGTTTGATCTTGACAAGGTAAGAAGCTTATAAGGTGAAGACTCTTCAAAACCGACATAGCGCGGTATACCGGACATATCGTGCGGTATACCGGACCGCGCATCGACAAATTTTTCTCCTTTTGGCAATAAACCCGAGTCTCATACCCGTGTCACGGGTTTTTTTCTCCTGCGGTATACCGGACCTGTCATGCTTCGATTTTCGACCTCTCGGCAATAAACTCGACTCACATACCCGTGTTACGGGTTTTCCATGGCGCGGTATACCGGACCGGAGGCGCGGTATACCGGACCTGCCTGCGAATTTTTCCAAGTTGTTTCTTCCTTCGTTTCCTAGCACCCCAAACTCAATTCCTGCACCATTAACACACTACCTTTCTCATTTCTTTTAAAAGTAGACACTAAAACTCGATACTAACTTAGAATTATACACTAGGAATTGAAAAACATAAAGCAATAAACTAATATACAATAAACTGGCTTTTGTTTAACATCGTTAATCTCGACAGGTTACCTCTCGAATCATTTTTCACATAACCTCCCCGCAGTGAGTGAGGTTATCAACGTTTACTACACGGAATTTGCATCCCTTAGCTTTTATGACCACCAGTTGATTTGAAATAACCTTTGTGACCATGAACGGTCCTTGCCAAGAACTCTTGGCTTCGCGCGTTTTTGGAGGAGGATCAGGCTTCTTCAATGCAACCTCTTCGCCTACTCTAAACCCCTTTTTTTTTTCTCTTTCTTAGGTTCTTTAGGACCCTTCATAGCTCGCCCATTCTCTTTTATCTTCGCACTGTCAAGGAACCACAGATTTGGTGGATTTTCCTCAGGATCTGAATGGAGAAACCACGTATTTGGTGGTTTCTTGATGTCTCCTTAATTGTTCTTATTTTCGACCCTTAGGAGACATCATTTTTGGTGTTTATTTAATTAATTTGATAGACTTTTGGACTAAATATGCAATAATATGATTTTCCTCTTTTATTTCTAGCATTTTTAATTTATTAAGCTTTTGCACGTAATATTGGTATTTTTAGTGAAAAGTTTACAGGTTTTGGATGTTAGCTAGCAGAGGAATCCGAGGAGAAAGTCAAAGATCATGATATGGAGTCAAGACTTGAAGATAAATCCCGAAGATATTATTTTTTAGAGCTGAAAATCTGTTTTCTAGGCCATAGATTGCTTATTTCAAGGTGCTTAAGAGATGATTTAGCCGCTGACCTTTGAAGAGAAAACATTCCTTATCGAGTTACAGAACTTTAGCAACTAAAATTAGGTCAATCGGAGTCATAACGAATCGGGAAAATCCGTTTTAGTGAAGGTGTATCAGCAGTTACGGGATTTTGGGCTTAGAAATTGGGCTTGGACATTTAATTAGTGTTTTATTCTTAGGTCCAAGCCCTAATCCGTTTTTACACTTATAAAAAGGAGCCTTTGACTTCTATTTTCACAAAAATTCTCATTCTACAAGATTAAACTCCAGAGAGAAGCAACAGAAAGAAGAAAGAAGAAGCTGCAAGAGCTGGAGAGGGTCTATATCTCCGTTCTCAGTCATTCCTATTCCGGAAATTAGGTTCTTTTATCTTTAATTTTGTAAAACAATATGAATTCCATTTTATTTAATTTAGTTTTTCCTTTAATTAATATGAGCTAAACATTTATTAGTGCTTGAGAATGCTATTTGGGTAATTCCCAATCGTATTGAATTTCATATGTTGAATTTGGGTTTCTGTTAAATTAAATTAGATTGTGTCTTTTACTCTTTTCGATAAATTGAGAATATTTACTGTTTTTAGAGTCATGAACTAAGAACAGGTATTAGTATCTAGGCTATTCCAATTAGTGGCAATTGGATCATCCTTACGGAGGGTTTAGGTACAGAACCATTTATTCAATCTAGGATAGAAGCTATTGATTCTGACGAACTTAGCAAATTCTAGGGCCCATGAGGTAATAAAACTTAAACATCTAAAAGTGGATCATATTTACCCTGACGGGACTAGTGATACTCTAGGATAGCCTTATAGTCCACCCTGACGGGGGTATAAGGAATTTAGAATCCCAACCATTGTAATTGACCAATTTAACCCTTAAACAGCATAGGTTATTAAATATGATTAGGAAGACCCCTTGCGTTCTCAAGTGCTATCTTCTCATACTTAAGTTTTACTTCATTTTACTTGCGTCTTAGCTTTTAATTGCATTTTCCATTTAGTCTTTTATCACTTAGGATTAATACAAAAAATCAATCAAACATATTATCTTTATTTGCTTTCATAAGTGCAATTACTCATTAGTGGATAAGCATTGTAGTCAACCATCCCGTCCTTGGAACGAATCTGTATTATCACTATTATTACTTGGGACAACCGTACACTTGCGGTTGTGGTTCGATTATTTATTGCATTTATTTTTAGAACACACAAAGGACCACCAAGTTTTTGGCACCGCTGCCGGGGACGGTAGCGTGTGACCACGGTGTTTACCTTTAGTGATAGTTGCATTTATTTTATTTTATCAGTTTTACGCTTTTTGTTTGTTTATCGTTTTCAGGTTTCTAGGTTTGGTGTATGCGAAGAAGACTATTCAAGGATCTAGAGCCAACACCTCCGATCCTTAATAATCCAGAATCGTTGATCAGACTTGCTAACAAAAGAAGGAGAGAACAAGAAGCCTTAGAAGTAGAAGAATTAGTTAACAGAATGGAGAATATCAATATTCAGAATCAACAGAATAATGAACAAGGTCAACTAGACGCAAATGGCCAACCAATAGCGCCACCAGGCATTATTCCTCAAGTTCAACCACTAAATCCTTATCCTCAAGTTCAGATAGTGATGAATCAAGATCCATGGTTTGTTAATGGTCCTCCAGAAACTCCATTTCGTGCTCCTGCTCTAGGAGTAGGTGCTCCAGATATTAATGTTCCAAGATTTCATCCAGATTCGGGTATGTTAGCTCAATTCCAAAATTTTGGAAATTTTCGTGGTAGACCAGGAGAAGATCCTATCCGAGCAATTCAGAAATTTAAGCAGATATGTGATTCTTACATCACACAAGGAGTTTCAAGAGAAAAACTATATTACGATGCGTTTCGATTTTTTGTCATTGATGGAGCAAGTGAATGGCACGATACACAAGATCCTACGAAGATAACAAATTGGGACCAATTAGAAACTGCTTTCTTTGATAGGTTTTACCCAAGTAACATGAGATTAGATGATCAACTTGAGTTAACACATTTCCGACAAGAGTATGATGAAACTTTCGGTAAAAGCTGGACAAGATTTCAGATGTGTTTACGAAGGGTTCCCGATCATGGCTTTATAGAACAACAACAACTAAAAATATTTTACAAAGGCCTTGATGGGACTTCAAGAGAGAAATTGGATTTGTTATGTGGTGCAGGTTTTCTTCAAGTTCAACCTGTTCATGCTAAAATCATTTTGGAAAGAACAGTCAAGAATGAAGTTGGGTGGACTTCGGTGAGAACCCCGGTTAAAGGAGTGAATAATGTAAATATCGAAGAAAAATTTGCTACGCTTGAAAATAAGATTCAAACTACTATAGAGCAACAATTGAAACAGCTTACTTTAGTTGTTAAAGAAGGATTTTTGGGTAAGAAGGTAGCTGTGCAAGCCGCACAAGAAGTTTATATGTGTTCAATTTGCAGAGTAGATGATCATGATGAGGAAAGCTGTCCGAATAATCAAGAGCCTGTGATGTTTGTGTCCAACAGAGGTAACTTTAATTCAAGTGGTAATGGATATCAGCCTAACAGAAACCATCCTGGGTTTCAGTACTCGAATCCTAATGGGGCAGCCAATCCTACATATGCGTTTCAGCCACGTCCCCAAGGTAACAACTACAATCCAAGACCACACAACAATTATCAAGGATGACAAAATCAGAGTAATTATGTACAAAGACAAGCTTCTCAAAATACTTATGATGAAACATTGAACCAAAAAGCCTTACCTGCCCATCCATTGAAAGTTACCCTTCAGAAAACCGTTGCAAATATGAAGCGTCAGACACAAGCTATGGAGCGTCAACAAGCGTCTGAAGCAAATATGAAGTTAATACAGAATCAGATGGAGCAATTTGCAAAACAGCTTAATCAGCGTCCACAAGGGCAACTCCCTAGTGACACAGAAAATCCGAGACAACATGAAGATTGTAAAGTTGTTATACTAAGAAGTGGTAAGAACCTTCCTCCACCTCCTTTTCCCGTTATGAAAGAGAAAGAAGTTCCAAGAAAAGAGAAGGAAGTGGGTGAGAAAGAGAAAGAAAAAGATAGTGAGATTGAAGAAATAGTGAGGCCAAGTGAGATTCCAAAGAAGAAAGATGATATTGTTAGTAATCGCCCTCCACCACCATTTCCATCGCGAGTTCAGAAAAAGGGTGACTTGGCTGACTTTCAGAAATTCTTTAATAGAGTGAAGGGCTTAAGTATTAATATTCCGTTACTAGAGGTGATTCGAGATATTCCTAAGTATACGAAGTTTTTGAAAAGGGCGCTCACTAATAAAAGGCCTTATTGTGATAATGAGATGATTGGTCTTCCTGAAGAGTGTAGTGTGATTTGTCAAAGTAAATTACCCCCAAAGTTAGTTGATCCTGGGAGTTTCACGATTCCGATATCGATTGGAGAAGAATGGAAAGGAAAAGCACTATGCGATTTGGGAGTAAGCATCAATTTGATGCCCAAATCAATCTTTGATAGGCTAAAAATTGGAGAAGCAAGATCCACTTCTATGGTCTTGCAAATGGCGGAAAGGTCTCTTGCACATCCTGAAGGCCGCATTGAAGATGTCCTCGTCAAGGCAGGTACACTTATATTTCCTGTTGATTTCGTAATACTTGAATATGACGCGGATAGGAATGTCCCCATTATTTTGGGAAGACCATTCCTGGCCACGGGGCGTACATTAATTGATGTAGAGAATGGGGAATTAACGATGAGGATACAAGACGAGGAGGTCAAAGTCAATGTATTTCGAGCTATGAAATTTCCAGATTCTCAGGAAGATTGCTTCAGAATGGATGTAGTTGAGCAGGCATCGCAAGAGGTATTTAATTGTTTAAACTTTGATGATATATTGCAGGCTGCTTTGACATTAGATTCACCTGAGATGATGGAAGAGCTTGCCGAAACAGTGGCAGCTCTAAATTCTGAAAATCCAAAGTATAGGCGTCTTACCTATGAACCTGTGAGAGAACCGGGGGAGATTATTCCTAAAAAGAAGCCTTCAATTGAATCTCCTCCGGAATTGGAAGAAAAACCGTTACCAACACACTTGAGTTATGCGTATTTAGGTACTAATGAAACTTTACCTGTTATTGTTTCAGTTAGTTTAACAGGTTCTCAAGAAGATAAACTGTTGCGAGCCAACAAAGAGGCAATAGGTTGGACAATTGCTGACATCAAAGGCATTAGTCCATCCTATTGTCAACACAAAATTATACTTGAAGATGTTAACGCACGCTCAGTTGAAGGTCAAAGAAGATTAATGCCCGTTATGAAGGATGTAGTGAAGAAAGAGGTGATCAAGCTTTTAGATGCGGGGATTATTTATCCCATCTCAAGTAGTGAATGGGTGAGTCCAGTTCAGTGTGTACCGAAGAAAGGAGGAATGACAACAGTTCTTAATGATAAAAATGAAGCAATTCCTTCAAGAACGGTAGTTGGTTGGAGAGTTTGCATGGATTACAGAAAGCTGAACAAAGCCACCAGAAAAGATCATTTCCCTTTGCCCTTCATTGATCTAATGTTAGGTAAATTAGCCGGAAGAGAATACTACCGTTTCTTGGATGGTTATTCTAGGTATAATCAAATTTACGTGGCTCCAGAAGATCAACGTAAAACAACATTTACATGCCGCTTTGGTACTTTTGCATATCGCAGAATGCTATTTGAGTTGTGTAATGCTCCTGCTACCTATCAAAGATGTATGATGGCCTTCTGGGATATGATAGATAATTTTCTTGAAGGGTTTATGGACGATTTCTCTGTATTTGGTGATGACTTTGATAAATGTTTAGATAATTTGGAGAAGGTATTAATCAGATGCAAAGAAACAGATTTGGTGTTAAACTGGGAGAAGTGCCATTTTATGGTTCGCGAAGGTATTGTTCTGGGTCACAAAGTTTCGAGTGCTGGATTAGAAGTCGATAAAGCGAAGATTGAGGTAATCAAAACTCTTCCCCCTCCTGTTTCTGTTAAAGGGGTAAGAAGTTTTCTTGGCCATGCTGGCTTTTATAGGCGATTTATCAAAGACTTTTCTAAGATTGCTAAACCGTTATGCAACTTACTTGAAAAGGATTCCAAATTCCTTTTTGATGAAGCTTGTTTAGCGGCCTTTAAAGCAATCAAAGAAAAGCTTATTTCTGCTCCTATAGTATTACCTCCCGATTGGAATTTACCGTTTGAGGTTATGTGTGATGCGAGAGATTCGTGTATGGGAGCTGTATTAGGACAAAGAAAAGAGAAAGTTTTTCATTCGATTTATTATGCTAGTAAAACTTTTAATGGTGCTCAAGTTAATTATACAGTTACAGAAAAGGAGTTGCTAGCGGTTGTGTATTCATTCGATAAATTGCGCTCTTATCTTCTTGGAGCGAAAGTTATTGTTTATACAGATCATTCAGCGATTCGATATCTTATGGAGAAGAAGGATGCTAAACCAAGGTTAATCAGATAGGTTTTATTGCTTCAAGAGTTTGATTTAGAGATCAATGATAGGAAAGGTTGTGAGAATCAGGTTGCAGATCATCTATCGCGGTTAGAAGGTTCAGAGATGAATAGTGGTAATGAAGTAGTTAGAGAAGAATTTCCGGATGAGAGTCTATTTGTTGTTCGTGATTATGAAGCTCCTTGGTATGCGGATATTGCAAATTTAGTGGTAAGTGGTTCTTTTCCTGAAGGTTCAACTTATCAAGAAAGAAAGAGATTAGCTCACCGTGCAAGACAATTCTTTTGGGAGGATCAAATGGTAAGAAGATGTGTAGCCAAGGAAGAAATTGAGGCGATTATAGCTGGATGTCCCGATTCACCGTACGGTGGACATTTTAAAGGAGATCGAACTGCTGCTAAGGTGTTACAATCTAGTTTTTATTGTCCTTCTATCATAAAGGATTGTCATGAATATGCTAAAAGATGTGAAAGATGTCAATTTACCGGAAACATATCCAAGAGGGATGAGATGCCACGTAATAATGTGTTAGAAGTTGAAATATTTGATGTTTGGGGTATAGACTTTATGGGTCCTTTCGTTCCTTCAAATGGTAACCTCTACATCTTATTAGCTGTTGATTACGTGTCTAAATGGGTAGAAGCGGTGGCTCTACCAACTAATGATTCACTAGTGGCGATTAAGTTCTTGAAATCGCATATTTTCACTAGACATGGCACTCCAAGGGTAATTATTAGCGATGGAGGTACTCACTTCGTTAATAAGTATTTGAAGACAGTCTTAGAGAAATATGGGGTGAGACATCGTGTATCTACTGCTTATCATCCACAAGCCAATGGTCAAGCCGAAGTCTCAAATCATGAGGTAAAATCTATTATAGAAAAAACCGTTGGTCCTACTAGAAAAGATTGGTCAATAAAACTGGATGATGCATTATGGGCATACCGTACTGCATTCAAAACTCCAGTTGGTGCTTCTCCGTATCGAATGGTATATGGTAAGGCTTGTCACTTACCTCTAGAGCTTGAGATGGGTGCATATTGGGCTATTGCGAAGTTAAATTTAGATCCTACTCTAGCTGGTCAGAATCGAATGATGAAACTTAATGAGCTTGATGAGTTCCGATTACATGCGTAGGAAAATGCTAAACTTTACAAAGAAAATTCCAAGAGATGGCATGATAATCGGATTCGAGAGAAGAACTTTGTAGTGGGACAAAGAGTGTTGAAATATAATTCAAAGTTCAGTAATTATCCGGGGAAATTAAGATCGAAGTGGTCGGGTCCTTACATTGTAACCAAGGTTACACCTCATCGAGCTATAGAGATAGAACATCCACTTGAAAACCGTACATTCATGGTGAACGGATATCGTTTAAAGATATATCATGGAGGTGAAGATACCGATCGTGCAAAAGACCCACATCCCGGAGAGGTCATGTACCTCCTCGAAGCTCCTTAGAAGCACGAGGTAACCCGTCGAGCTTAACGACGTTAAACAAAAGCCAATTTCTTGTATATTAGTTTAAGTACTTCAATTTCCGTAGTGTAAATTAGATAAATTTTCGTTGAATTTAGTGTTTATTTTTAAGAAATGAGGAAGGGTGCTTGTTTTTTATGATTTCAGAGGTATAATGGTCATGAGTTCGGGGTCAAAACGATGAGAAAACGAAAAAAATTGGAGTCCACAGCAGGTTTGACCGGCTAGCCGGCAAGCTGGCCGGCATACCGGCCAAAAGAGCTGAAGGACCCCAACTCTCTGACCACTGCGTCAGCAACGACGCAGCCTTGCTGCGTCACGATTTGCGCCAGCGAGAATCCGCCGGCATGCCGGTCAACTGACCGGCTAGCCGGCCAAAAGGAGGAAAAGTTTCTGGTCCTTGCGTCAGCAACGACGCAAGGTTGCTGCGTCTCGAAATGCGCCATCGACAATTCACCGGCATGCCGGCGAATTCGCCGGCTAGCCGGCCAAGGAATTCGAAGTCTCTGATCACTGCGTCAGCGATGACGCAAGGTCCTTGCGTCTGAGGTAAAAAAAAAGCGAATTTAGTAATTTTTTCCACCGCCCTCGCGACCGGCATGCCGGCGAATCCGCCGGCTAGCCGGTGAGCTGTTGCGAGAGGCGGTTTTGAGCTTATTAAACCTAGTTTTTTTTGCTTCTTTCTCTAAGCTAACCTCATAGTCCGAATCCTTGCCTCTACCTACTCCGAATATCATCAACAAACAGCTATCAAATCATCAAATAAACCCTTCTTTTATCACAAAAACACATAATCAACTCATATCTTCTCCAAAACACCACCAAAATCCATCTTTTCTCCACCAAATTTCTTCTTCCTAACCTAGAAATTAAACCCAATTCTTCCACAATTCATCTAAAATAACCTTAACCCATCTCATATTCCACCTATTTCTTCAAGTTTTAAGCCTCAAAACATCAAATTTCAAAGCTTTTCTCTAGCTTTTTCTCTATTTGAAGTTTTGAGTTTGGGGTGTAAAGAGATGACTAACAGAACCGATTCCATGTGTAACTGTCGAAGAAACATACCAAGAAACAGGAACAATGTTGGAGCTAGCCCAGACCAAGCAATTGAGATTCCGGATTCGCGATCCAAAAAGACTGAACAAAAGACAATTGCTCCAAAAAGGAAGGAAAATCCAAGTAAGGCTAATCCGAAAAAGAGTAGGTTAATTGATGAAAGTGAGGAAGAGAGTGAAAAAGAAGTTGAAGAGGAGATTGAGGAAGAAACAGAACACGAAGTTCTCGAAGAACCCGTGCAACAACGGAAACCTCCGCGTAGGAAAACATGGGCTCAAAAGCCTAAGAGAGTCTTCATTCCATGGGATACTCAAGTTCGTGATAGAATTCAATTTTTGAAGTTTGGTGAAGAGATGAATCTTCCAAAGGGTATTATAACTAGTGCTTATAAAGATTATGGTATAACTTGTGATATATTGGGTTGGAATGAATTGAGAGAAAGGAAGCTTGAGTATATTCCTACTTTGGTGCGAGATTTTTATGAAGGAACCGCCTTCTCGAAAGATGCAGTTATAGTTCGCAAAAAGGTAGTTCCTTTCTCCGTTGAGCTTATTAGGAAATCATTTAAATTACCCACCTTTACTGGGGTATGTCCTTTCCAAGAATCCCTTAAAGAGCATTCTTTTGATTACGAATCCCTTTGGGGTAAAGTTATTGTTGATAGGGCTCGCCCAATTCCCGAAGGAGAGAGATATCCTGGACAGATGTATAGCAGTAACTTGTTACCATGTGCTAAGATTTGGTCACGTTTCATAATCCCTACCTTCTTCGGAGTTAAACACATATCGGAAGTAAAGAAGGAGCATCTTTTGTTCATTAAGTGTATTATTGAGGAGAAACCTATGGATGTTGCTCGTGTGATATATGATACCATCATGGAATTTGCTAGAATTCCCACTTCGCAACAGAATCTCAAATTTCCTTGTACCATCACTACTTTGTGCTTAGACGCAAAAGTTCCGCGTAAAGACGCAGAGATTGATCGTGTTGTAGTAGGTGAGAGCATGGGTATAGCTTTGGTTCAGAATATTCATGATGAAGTGTCAAGAGTAGTAAGAACTCCTAGAGCTCCTCCAAAGAAGAAGATGCATACCACCAATGAGTTGGAAGCGAAAGTGAAGGTGTTAGAAGAAGATCAAGTGAAGATGATTGCATCTTTGGGGAACGTTACAAAAGAGTTAGAGCTTCTCCGAAACATGTTAATGGGGGTGAGCACGATTCAACACGCCACCTATGGTCTACTTACGAAGGAGAAAGTTCTTGGACGCAACACCGATGACCAGCCACGCGCTTGTTAAGATACGTTTTCTATCCCTTTCGCGTTTTAGTTTAGTTTAGTTTTTTATTTGCGTTGAGTCTTTTCGAGTCGTGGGGACACGACTCATTTTTGAGTTTGGGGTGGGGTTCGTTGCCTCATCCCAGTTTTTATGTGTTATATGTTTTATTTGCTTTCAATAAAATATAGAAGATTTTAAATGTCCCTTTAAGCATACTTTTGATGAATCAATGATAGTAAATTAGGGAATAATATAAAATGCATTTAGAATTGCATGCGAACATAGGTAGTTGATAGGAAAAATTAATGAACAATGCAAATGAAGTAAGCTTGCACTTAAGGAATATGTTTGGTGTGTAGAACGTGAAATCCTAATTAGTAAAGAACCCACCTTGATATGAACTAAAGACAAGCTATGTACTTAGGAAAATGATAGGGGCAGTTCTTTGTTAGCCATTTGTAGCCTTTTAGCTTGCTATCCCTTATTATAATTGTATCCGTCTTAACCCAATTTTGAGCCTTAAGCCTTTTCTTTTGTAGCCACGATATAAACCCATTATCCTTTAGATTATTAGGCATGACCAAATGACCCGCACTTGAATCACGATCCTGAGACTTGTCTTGAGCTTGAGTTTGGGGTGGTGGGACCACATTTGGGAAGATACATTGGGAAGGGATTATATGTGTTTGTATTGAGGCACAAAAATGTAGATGATATTATTATTTGTAACCCTTTGCCGGGAGTCGGAAAAAAAAATATATTATAAGAGACATGACCTTTCACATCAAAATGAGGATCATGGGTATCTTGTACAAAAAAAAGAAATGAAAAAGAAAAAAAAAAGAAAGAAAGAATAAAAACCGGCAAAGTGGAATATTTTTGGAAATCATCTTAGTTTTATTTGGGTTGACATTGGGGACGCAACATTAGCGCGTCAAATGGGTGAGTGAGAACATTTTTGAGCATAAACTCAAGCTCGAGGACATTGTTGATGGTAAGTGAGGAGAGAGCCAAAAGCTCACTTCAAATTTACCACATATACATCCATACCGTCCTTAAGCCATTATTAAAACCGTAAAGACCTCGTGATTCTTAAGTGCATAGTGAATTTATGATTTTGTTGATAGGGAATATACTAGGTGGAGCGTTCAAAGCGAGTTAGGATTAATGACCACCCTATAGCCATCATACAGATATGAGTACAAGTGTAACCTTCAAGCATTGCAACTTTAATTTTATGATTGACATTATTAATGTTCGATTTTTCATGATAATTGTATGTGTATATTAGTTCCTAGAGTTTTGCTATATGAGATTTATCTTAAGAATTGCTTTAGGTGTATTTGCTAGCGTCTATTTGTTCTTGCGTTTACTTCTACCCCTTGTTTTGTTTTGTTTTGCTTTGTCGGGACGACAAAGGTTTGAGTTGGGGGTCTTGATGTCTCCTTAATTGTTCTTATTTACGACCCTTAGGAGACATCATTTTTGGTGTTTATTTAATTAATTTGATAGACTTTTGGACTAAATATGCAATAATATGATTTTCCTCTTTTATTTCTAGCATATTTAATTTATTAAGCTTTTGCGCGTAATATTGGTATTTTTAGTGAAAAGTTTACAGGTTTTGGATGTTAGCTAGGAGAGGAATCCGAGGAGAAAGTCAAAGATCATGATATGGAGTCAAGACTTGAAGATAAATCCCAAAGATATTATTTTTTAGAGCTGAAAATCTGTTTTCCAGGCCATAGATTTCTGATTTCGAGGTGCATAAGAGATGATTTAGCCGCTGTACTTTGAAGAGAAAACATTCCTTATCAAGTTACGGAACTTTAGCAACTGGAATTAGGTCAATCGGAGTCATAACGAATCGGGAAAAGCCGTTTTAGTGAAGGTGTATCAGCAGTTACGAGATTTTGGGCTTAGAAATTGGGCTTCGACATTTAATTAGTGTTTTATTCTTAGGTCCAAGCCCTAATACGTTTTTACACTTATAAAAAGGAGAATTTGACTTCTATTTTCACAAAAATTCTCATTCTACAAGATTAAACACCAGAGAGAAGCAACAGAAGGAAGAAAGAAGAAGCTGCAAGAGCTGGAGAGGGTCTATATCTCCGTTCTCAGTCATTCCTATTCCGGAAATTAGGTTCTTTTATCTTTAATTTTGTAAAACAATATGAATTCCATTTTATTTAATTTAGTTTTTCCTTTAATTAATATGAGCTAAACATTTATTAGTACTTGAGAATGCTATATGGGTAATTCCCAATCGTATTGAATTTCATATGTTGAATTTGGGTTTCTGTTAAATTAAATTAGATTGTGTCTTTTACTCTTTTCGATAAATTGAGAATATTTACTGTTTTTAGAGTCATGAACTAAGAACAGGTATTAGTATCTAGGCTATTCCAATTAGTGGCAATTGGATTATCCCGACGGAGGGTTTAGGTACAGAACCATTTATTCAATCTAGGATAGAAGCTATTGATTCTGACGAACTTAGCAAATTCTAGGGCCCATGAGGTAATAAAACTTAAACATCTAAAAGTGGATCATATTTACCCTGACGGGACTAGTGATACTCTAGGATAGCCTTATAGTCCACCCTGACGGGGGTATAAGGAATTTAGAATCCCGACCATTGTAATTGACCAATTTAACCCTTAAACATCATAGGTTATGAAATATGATTAGGAAGACCCCTTGCGTTTTCAAGTGCTATCTTCTCATACTTAAGTTTTACTTCATTTTACTTGCGTCTTAGCTTTTAATTGCATTTTCCATTTAGTCTTTTATCACTTAGGATTAATACAAAAAATCAATCAAACATATTATCTTTATTTGCTTTCATAAGTGCAATTACTCATTAGTGGATAAGCATTGTAGTCAACCATCCCGTCCTTGGAACGAATCTGTATTATCACTATTATTACTTGGGACAACCGTAAACTTGCGTTTGTGGTTCGATTATTTATTGCATTTATTTTTAGAACACACAAAGGACCACCATTTCTTTTTTAGCTCTTCTACCTCCATTCCTAAGGTTTCCACTACCTTAGTTGGTTCCTTGTCTGTTTTTTCAATCACGTCAATCCGGAAGCACTCCTCCTTGGGATCCGGAAACTTCATTGTCTTAAACACGTTAAATTTTTCCTCCTCGTCTTGAATACGCATAATCAATTCACCGTTTTCTACATCAATCAAAGTATGCCCCGTGGCTAGTAATGATCTTCCTAAAATAATGGGGACATTCCTATCCGCTTCGTAATCAAGTATAACAAAATCAACAGGAAAGATTAACGTACCAGCCTTGACGAGTACATCTTCTAGTCTTCCCTCTGGATGTACGAGGGATTTGTCAGCCATTTGCAAAACCATAGAGGTGGGTTTTGCGTTTTCTATCTTCAACTTTTCAAACACGGACTTGGGCATGAGATTAATACTTGCTCCCAAATTACACAAAGCTTTCCCTTGCCACTTAGCACCAATGGAAATCGGGACCGTAAAAGTTCCAGGGTCAAGTAATTTGGGTGGCAACTTACTTTGGCAGATGGCACTACACTCTCTGGTAAACCCACCATTTCATTCTCAAGATACTGACGCTTGCTGGTGATATCTCTTTACAAGAATTTCATGTATTTCGGTACACCTTTGATAGCTTCTAAGAAAGGTATATTAATGTTGAGCTTACTTACAATAGTCATAAATCTCTGATATATCCGCAGTATCTCCTTTCTTCTGAACTCTTGAAGGGAATGGTGGAGGAGGACGGGTTTCGATAACCTCCTTGGATTTTTGCTTTTCCGGAATCTTCTCCACTTCAATTATTTCAGGTTCATCTTCTTTCTCTTCCACATCTTTTACCGGTTTCTCTTTCACAGTTGTTTCTTTCTCTTTCATAACGAGAAAAGGTGGGGGTGGAAGATTCTTACCACTTCTAAGAGAGATCGCGTTACATTCTTCATATGGTTTAGGTTCTTCAGTATCACTTGGTAATTGTCCCTGTGGATGCTGATTTAATTGCTTTGCCATCTGAGATATCTGAGTTTCCATCAATTTAAGTGCTGCGGCTGTAGATTGTTGTATGTTGATTAGTGTTGTCAAGGTTTGTTGAACATCTAATGCACCTTCTTGAGGTTGAGAAGGTAGAGCTTTCTGATTCATGGTGTCGACATAAGCATCTTGCGGAGGTTGTCTCTGAGCTTGATTTCCGTAAGCTTGTCCACCTTGGTAGTTGTTCTGTGGTCTTGGTTGAAAGTTGTTACCTTGGGGGCGCGGTTGATATGCATGTTATGGATTAGCAGCCCCATTTGGATTCGAATATTGGAAACCCGGATGGTTTCTATTCGGTTGATAACCTTGACCACTTGAGTTATATTTTCCTCAGTATGAAACAAACACTACGGTTTCTGTATTGTGTGGAAAATTCTTCCAATCACGATCTTCTGTACCGCAGTTAAAACACCCATAAACTTCTTCTGTAACATTAACATCTTCTCTTCTACAGGTAACACTTTTTGTAACAACTAGAGTAAGCTGTTTCAGTTGTTGTTCAAGTTTATTTTCCATGGCGGTGAATTTTTCTTCAATTAACGCATTATTTCCACCTCGAACAGGTGTTCTCACAGTGTTCCAACCAAGTTCATTTGTTACAGTTCTATTCAAAATAATTTTAGCATGGACTGGTTGTAACTGTAGAAATCCACCACCACAAAGCAAGTCTAGATCCTTTCTTGAAGAGCCATCAAGTCCTCGGTAAAATATCTTCAGCTGTTGAACTTCTGTGACGCAATGACCAGGGACTCTTCTTAAGCAAATCTGAAATCTCTTCCAACTTCTACCCAAAGTCTTGTCTTAATCTTGTTTGATTGAAGTTATTTCAACTTGCGCATCTAGTCTCATATTCGTTGGGTAGTATCTATCGAAGAACGCGGTTTGTAATGCGTCCCATGTTGTGAATGTTCCGGGTTCTTGGGAATCATGCCACTCACTTGCTCCATCAATAACGAAGTATCTAAAATTAGGAAAATACATTTGCTCTCTAGTTACTCCTTGCGTAATATAAGAATCACAAATTTGCATGAACTTCTGTACAACACGGATTGGATCTTCGCTAGGTGCTCCTCGGAAATTGCCATAACTTTGAAACTGAGATAACATACAAGGATCCGGTTTGAATCTCTCGAAATTAATATTTGCAGGGCCAATTCCGAGGGCAGGAAATCTAAATGGAGCTTCTTCAGGTCCATTGATGAACCACGAATCATTGTTTTGAGCTTGGGGAACAGCAGGAGGGTTGAGTTGTTGATCTTCAGCCATTGTTTCTCTTGCTAATTGCTCCTCTAACTCTTTTGCTTTAGCTTCTCTCTTTCTTTTATTTGCTTCTCGAACTAGGTTTTCGGGATTTGCAAGAATCACGATATCTTCACGCATAAAACCTGTAAACCTGAGAAAGAAAGACAACCTAAAGCGTAAAACTGAAAAAATAAAACTAAAACTAAACTAACAATTAAACTACTAAAAGATTAACACCGGGGTCACACGCTACCATCCCCGGCAGCGGCGCCCAAAACTTGGTGGGTCCTAGGGTGTTATAAAATAAAGCGATAGATAAAGAGGAACCACTTAACCGCAAGTGTACGGTTGTCCCAAGTAATATATGATAATCAAGTTCGTTCTCAGGGACGGATTAGGTTCAACCCAAATATTAATCAAGTAGTAAGAATAATTGCTAAACAAAAAATACAAGATAATAATGTTTGTTTGGTTTTTGTAAATTATAATTGCAAATAAAGTAAAGACTAAAATTAAATTAACAGAAAGGAAATAAATCAAATAAATGACTAACTTCAGATAAGAGAGATCCTTGAGTCTCGCAAGGAATCCACTTAATCAATATAATCTATGCTATGTTTAAGGGTAGAATTGGAATTATAATATTAGTCGGGACTCTAATATCTCCTAGCCCCCTGCCAGGTGGACCTAGAAGCTATCCTAAAGTATCATAAACACCTGTATGGTCGAATATGCCTCTTCGGATGATATGATTTTACCTCTTTGGCTTTGTAACTAGTTAAGCCTGTCGGTCAATAACGGACATTACACGGGTATTACCTAGATCTGTATTCAAACCCCCCTGTCGGATGATCACTTTGCCACTAAAGTGAATAGCCCAAATACTAAAAGCTAATTTTAGTTGTTCCTAAAAGAATTAGTAATGAAAACAAAGTAATATCCAATATATGAAACTCAATCCTATTTAAATCTAACAATCCCAAATTCAAAACATAGATTTAAGGTTCATCCGTTTAATGCGATTCTCAAGTATAAGGAAATTTAGCTCATAATGAAATTAAAGACTAACATAAAAGAAAAGAAATTCATGTTCAAAATACAAAAGATAAATTAAAAACCTAAAGGGTAGGATGACTGCTGATGGAAGAACAGGTTTCCTCCAACACTAGCTTCTCCTTGCCTTCTTGCTCTGACTTGAAAACCTTAAGCCTCTTGTTTAATTCTCTGAAGTGTGTGAAAAGAGGAGGTTAAGGAGTGTATTTATAGGTGTTAGGGAACCCTAGGTCGAATTTACTTGGATTGGAAGACAAGTTAAGAACTCTCAAATTCGTAGCCCTAAATTCTAGGAAAGGTAAGATTCTGCTGCTGATTTGATTTGGTCATATCTTTTTCAATACTTATCCGTTTGAGGAGTTCCAATATATGAAACTGCTTGTCTTGGAAAGAGCTTTCTATTGGAGCAGACCACTCGTCCAGATTCTTATCCAATCGCAAGTTATGGACTGATATTTAAAACGTGGCTGGAAGTTCAGATTCATAAGACAGCTTTATCTAAAACCTTCTTTGCATATATCTTTCCTAAATCTTCTTATTTCCATGTAAATATTCTTTCCTTTACTCCTTTAACTTGACTTGGTCTCTAATTAATTATCATTTATCTTTTAAAGCTTCACATTAAATAAATAATTAAACCGCATATGCTTAAAAAGAATAAATCAATAAATCAAGAAAACGAAATAGGAAAGTGTACTCTAAAAATAAAAACTCGAGTAAAAATCATTTCCTAACACACTAAAATACATTAAGACTTTATTCTCACTTCTTCTGCTTGGATTGGTCTTTTATGAAATTCAAGAACCAATTAACTTTGCATTAAATATAGTCAAATTTACGCACAAAAGTTCAGATTCTGCAAATAGTTAATTTCCAAGGGGAGAAAGTGCAATATGATCAAAAAAAAGTCTATCAAATATGTTATTTATTCACCTAAAAGGATGTCTCCAAGGGGCTAATAATTAGAACAAATAGGGAGACATCATCTACTCCTTTAATGATTAATCTCCGCAACGCATTTTCCTGGCCAGGCAATGTATACGATAACAACGTGTATGATTTTTAATTATTCTCTTTAAGTGATGAGAACATTTTGAATAGTTATTAATTATTTTTGTTTATTTACTATTTATAGATTGGACTTTCAATTTCTAGCAAGAAAATGTCAACGATAATATTCTCTCGGGTTAGTGAGGTACTTCAAGATTGTGTGTTTTGCGCTGAAGGGTATGCTGCCAAGAAGATGCTGGGAGAACTGCAATGTAGAATTCACGCAAGTAGAGGGGCAACAAATGCATGTTTCTTGAGCTATCACGAGTTAACTTTTTTTGATGTCGATAAGTCCAACTAGGCATTTAGAAGACCAATCTGCGCAACTGTGTCCATCGATAGATATGGCCGACTTGCTTGTTTATCATTGACAATTTAACATGAACCGACTAAAATTTTAATCATCTCTAGTAGGAATAATGCTTCGGATTCCAACGCGAGCTTTGAGTGTGAGAGATTTTGTAAACTTTTATGCCCCTACAAAGTAGAGTGCATATGTGGAGATCTATTAAGGAAAATATGCCAACGCGCCTAAATTTAAAAAAGAAGGGAGTTGAGGCGTATATTTCTTTCTCATGTTGTGGTTTTCGATTGAGCCCGCTCAATACCTCTAATGAGAGGGCACTAAAAAAGATAAATATGAATTAACATCAAAATATAAATTAGCTGAGCTCTCATGGGTGGGGACCTTCAACAAACTTTAATCACATGGCTAGGGCCTAGGCTAATAGCGGAGTAACTAGAAATTTATAAAACAGCCAAAGGAAACCAAATGGGGGATGTGGTTGTGGACCATTAATTGGTGAGGCTAGCCTCAACTAGGACTTATTTGCATGCCCATGGAATAGAATTAAAGGAAGAAGTCGTCAAATTCGAGCGGACACATGTACTAAGTAGTATGCTCAATAATTGAATTAAGACTTGGGTCAGGGATTTTGGATGAGGATGTACAGGTTACGTGATCAAATGTAGGAAACTAACTAGACTTCTATTGACATCACTTCAGTCCCTTATCTCCCTCCTTCCGATGTGTCGATCATATAATGGTTCAAATGTAATCTTTCACGTAAGTTTATGTGTGCCAGAATACCTTGGAATATACTATTCGGGTCCATGATAAGATAATTTGGTTAGTAAGGAATGGATGAACTTTTAGAAATGTGGTGTTTGTGAATAGCAAGACTATCATTAGAATGGATAAGTTTCTAGAAATTGGGTATGTTCGTGATTTGGAAATATTTTAGGGAGACTTATGACCCAAAAAACGTACATTGAGCTAGTAGGATGGTATAACGCCCTAGGGGTTGAAGTTAAATATGGCTAGGAGTGCGGATCCCCGACATCATCGAGGGGGATGAGGGGTTTTATTTGCGAGACAGAGGGAAGTTTAATAGGGTAATTCACAATTAAGTTTGTGTTAATTTCCATCTAATTGTGAAATTGGTAGTGTTACATTAGTGTTTAGTTTTTAACAAGGAGCTTGGGTCAAACATATTTTGTGTGAAAGTGGATTCACAAGAGATACTTGTTTCCTTGGAGTAATGGGTAAAAGGAATGGTTTTGGGGGTCACTTAAATCGATCACATCCACTCAATATTGGATAGAAAGAGATTATTTGTGGTTAAGAGTATATACTGAGAAGCTAATATACGCACAAATCGGGTGGCTAATGCATGTCTTTCTCAAGAGACCCTGAAATAGACAAATAAAGACCCACCTAATAGGATTTGACTTCACGGGATCGATGAGTAACTCTAAAAACTATATAGACCCACTACAAGAAAACCCCCTTACAACGACGATTGTTCCAAAAGTCATTTAAAAAATTTTGACGTCCACTTTTTTATTACGTTTATTTGAGTCGTCAATATCTAAACCAATTTCTTGACGATTTTAAAAAGTCGTCAACGAAAAGCTAATTTCACGACGATTCTTAATAATCTGTTATTAACATATATCAAATAAGACAAATATATATAATCATCATCAATACTAATATATATAGATTTTCTTAATATTTTTATTTTTCTAATAATTATTTATCATTTTCTTTAAAAAATATAATATAAACAATTTTTTTGGACATTATAATAAACAATTATATCAGCATAAACTTAATCACTCGTCCTTTGGACAGTCTCGTTTTGCCCGACTCGCTCAATGGATGAGATGAATTTGGGTAAGACATTGTCCTTGTCGTGGGTCGTCTCATATCTATCCATCCCCTCCTTTGTACCATCGACATCAAATAACATAAAATTATTTGTGTGCTCATATTATACCACCAAACTCAAGGTCTGGTGGCTAATAATATTCCGAATCACATATATTTTTTGATTAATTAAATTCAATAAGTATATCTAATATATATATTTAATTACACTATATTTAATTAAAAATATACTATATTTAATATTATAAATACAATTATTTATTTATATCTTATTTAAGAATTTTTTTTATAAAAATATTAAAAAATTATAACTTTTATAATCATAATCATATAAAATAAAATATTAAAAATTTAGAATAAAAACATACAACAGAAAAAGTTGAAAATTTTTAGAATAAAAATGAAAACAAAAAGTAAAGGTTGGGAAACAATTGAACACATATAAAACCTAATACTTGTCTCTTCACACTTACGTTCACGTTCTAACAAAAAGTAAAAAAGAAATTACTTCGCACCTACCTTCGCACAAAGCAGATTTCTTGAAAAAAAAACCTAATTTATACAAATCTTGACTATTTTATGACCGTTGGAAGTCTTTTACTATATATTTGAGAAGTGATGCAATAAGAATAGTATGGAGAGGGATGTCGTGTATGTTATGTGGTCTTAGTCAGATATTTTTTGATATTTTGCATATAGCCATTTTTTGATATATTGCATATTCAGGGACTAATAATTCAATTAACTGAAACTGTTTTTTTAAGAACAAATGTGTATTTTGTAGGGACTAATAATCCAATTAACTGAAACAAACAGTGCAGCAAAACAATTTCCTCAACAGGTCTTATCTATACTTTAATTATGTTCGTTAAACAAATATTTGATTATACCAAAAAAATAATATTATTATGAAGTATGGTTGGTGTATACAGGGTGCATAGTTTAGCACATGAGATTATCTCTGTGGCTACTAGCCATGTAATTGGAGATGACAAGATTATTAGGTAATCTTGTAATTGGAGATGAAAAAGTTATTAGGTAATTCTGTAATCGGAGAAGATAAAATTATTAAGTAATCTCGTAACTGGAGATAATAAAGTTGTTAGGTAAAATTCTTGCTTAATCATTTTTATTTGTCAAAAACGATTTTATATTGCATGTTGGATCATTTGATATGTATGATATTTCTTAAGTCAGGGCATAGATGAAATTTATTGTTCTCTTATAACCTATATTTCCTATAATCATTATAACTTTGGGAATAACACTACTTAGCAACTACTCATGAAAAATCAAAGAAGAAGGCTAAATTTGAAAGATTTGGAACAGTTACAAAGATTAGTTCAACATAAAGTGTTTTCCTCCAAATAAATCCATCAAGAAAGATAGTCAGCAGGAGTAAGATTTGAATATCTTTTGAGGAATCAATAATAAAACTGTTGTGTTTGAAGTTTTTATTTATGAGCCAATTATTGAAGAGATAGAAGTTAAATTAGTCGATTTAGCAACAATACTGAGTAAAATGGTATGCTAGCTAGTAGTAGATTTACTTATCATTAATTGCGATGGTTGAATTATTGAGTTTAATGAACTTGTAAAATTAGTTAGTGTTATAGGTATTAGTATGTAAATTTAGTTATTTTATTGCAAAAATTTATGGGGTTTCCATTATTAAATATTATGTAATCAAATTATTTTATAAATTTAATATATTTAAATATAATTCATAATTTTTTTGTTTAATATAATGAATTGATATATTGTTATGAATATGTGTCATTATTACACATTTGCTAATAAGACTCTTGTGTGAGAGGCGTCAATATTTATTATTAACATGATTGTATTTAAATTTTTGTAATTAATTTTTTTTGTATTTGTTAATTTTGTTACGACAAATGAATAAGTGTCATTGTTTCATATTTGTTAATAATGACACTTTCTTAGAGGCGTCAAGAATGTGTTATTAAGATGACGATCTCTAAATAGTCAAGAAAATTATTTAGTTGTGACGATTATTTTTGACGTCATGATAGACAAACAATGACGGCTTCATAGATAACGCTCAAATGACGGTTGCTGAACCGTCACAATTATCTACGATACCGACAAATATCATCATGAAAACCCATAACCAGTGTCATTGTATATCCCTTTTTATTGTAGTGACCCCACTACAATAAAACAATTACTTCAAACAAGTGTGATGCAATTATTTTTTGAATTTATTCCAAAAATTCAAAAGTTGGTTGGAATTAGTTCGAATATGTACCATGATTAATGCTTAAGCTCTTCAGCTTCTTTAAATCCATCATTAGCTTAATGATATTCAGATCATTGTACCTATGGATGATATTAGAGCTACCTTTATAGCTTGGTCGGGAAAGTTTAGTCCATGGAACATCTTTTTCAGCTCTTAATGGATTTCCTTTTCAGTATGTATCATATATATCATCTCGCCTTCCCTTGATCTACTGTATCTTTTAGGAGAAGGTCTACGAGATCGAGATACACCTTGAGAGTCTCTATGTTTCTCAAGATTAACCCCATCATCGTCTCAATTAGAATTTGAATATTGAATTTTTTGTTTGGAAAGTGCCAATATCATCTTCCTTGCATGTTACTTCATTTGATGGGGAAATTTTGATCAAATAATGTGCATCCCTGCCAATACATGAAGAAAATTTGAATGTTTGATCTTAAAGATAATTCCTGCTAATTTTCCTAGAACCAATACCCTACAATGGCTTAAACTAGCTTACTAGCAATCTTTCATCAACGTAAAACATTTCTAATTCATAATTACTTAATCTATCTTGAAACATTTCTTGCTATTACTGTATCTTTTAGTAACTTTACATCAACTTATTTTTTTTCTGTTTATAAAGTTCTTATGATTAAATAAAAGAAAAGGAACAAGTGTAATTTGACTCAATACTTTTAACTCTTTAAGTATGCAGGATCCGAACAAGGCTCAATCCAGGGGATTAACTCACAACTATTGGATTTACCTTCCATAGTAATATTTTCTTGATTTAAATATACTAGCTATTCAAACTGGAAATACATTTTTTATATATAATTTGGATTAAAACACCATGTATAATAATTTAATTCATAACATAGAATCTGTTCTTTTAGGTAACTAAAATATAAAATAATCATTTGTTATCGATAGGTTTGAAAGACCAAGAAAACCCATGTTAATACAAGAAAGGAATCATGTATATATCATTCCATACAAGAAAAAAATCCAATCAAAAACCTTCCTATTATCAATTTTATTACTTAATTAGAAATCATTACTATAATCTTTCTAAAAAAAACCTTACTGTAATTTTTATAATTTGTTTAATTCTGAATCATACATTAGAAATTAACAAAAGCACAGCAAAATTCAGATTATAAAACCAAATCTATCAATAGCCTTTCAAGAATAATAAACCAAATTATACTCTAATTTTCTTTTTAGAATGAAAATAGTAAATTGAAAAATTAAAGAACTTACCTTATCAGACTTTTTGATTGATGACTTGAAGACGGCGGCACGTTGAAAGAAATTTTTGTGATAAGAAATTTTGGTTGAGAAGATACTGATAACCTAGAAATATTTATAACGTTTATCCCATTTTTTTAGCATTTACTTCTCAGACTTCGTTCAGACTTGTAACAAAGTCTGACCGAATCAGATCAAATATAATCTCTTAAGATCTGATTTGTTAAAAAAAAAAAAAAATCTTAATTTTAAGTGATCTGACAGAATAAGTGAAATAGGCCATTCAGTGCCTAAGTGCAAACAAAAAGGGCCTTAGTTACATATGCTCAGGAAAATATGGGATATATTGATATATGGGTAAATTCTTTTCTTAAAATTTATTGGTACATATTGTATTTAACTCTCACTTTTTTTATAGTGAAAATAATGCAGATTAATAATACATGATCATATACATATAAAATAAAATTTAACAGTATAAAAATAATATAAGTATTTTAAATTACATAATCCTATAGTGATATTTTAGGAAAAGCACCAAAGTGGTGTTTTTTTGTCAGAAAAACCAGTTTAAACATTATTTACACATAAGGTTAAGAAAATTAAAAGCTCCAAAAACAGAAAAATCTATCCAATGGTCCAGAATGAATGTTACACCGAGTGCATTTGGCTAGCGCATATGCCGTTCCATTCAACTTTCTATTAGTATGAATTACTTTCCAAGGCGGAAACTTCGAAAGTGGTGTTTTTTGAAAGAAGCACTTAGAGTGATTCGAGATTTCAAAATTATTTTTAATTTCTTTTAAAAAATATAAGTTTATCCTAAAATTGTTTTTTACTCTAAAATAAGCATATCCAAACGTGCCTTTATTCATGGACAAATTAATATGTAATATGGATAGTGATATATTGTCCTATAAATAAGAGTCATTATTTGTGTAAGAAACTACTTTTTGGAAACATTAGAATGATATTCCCTCCCTAAAGAAGATATTTGGCGTGATAAAAAGAGTAAAAGTTCTCGTGTAGTTTCTTGAATGTAGAGTACGCGTGATAATAACACCAAAAGTATATATGTTAGCTAGAAAAACCTTTTCCCATAATTTTGGAAAAGACCACTTATATGAAGAGTTATTATGAGACACATTAATAGGACAGTAAATGAAAACCTCGGACCAAATATTAATTCAGAGATATAGAAGCATTCAAAAAATGACAACTTTAAATGCTGAAATGAAATTATCATATATCATATAACTTCAATGTGATAAAAAAAGTCATAATTCCATTTCCTTAGTGATCTTCTGAAGAGTTAACAAGAATTTATTGCCAATATACGAATCATATGAATAATAATAGAGTTGAATGACTTCCTTATTATTCTTTCCCTGCGTTATGATATAATAAATGTTAGGTTCCTTAAACATAGGCAAAACAAGGCAATAAGGAATAAAAGGGATCAGGAGAAAAAATAAAGACCGAATAAAGTAGCCTTGGAAACCGAGATAATTAGTAGGGCATTTTGAGTAAAGATTGTGCAAAGGATCCTTCATCTTTTTAGAAGAATAGTAGCCGTCTTCTTTTTTTGAGATAATCAAGACAGTCAGATAAGAAACTATCCAATAAAAATGCATGCACGAAGAGAAGAAAGTAGGAAGGCTATGAAAAGAGCTCCCACAGAACAGATCTTCGGTACAAAATAGGCGAAAAAAGAAAATTCATTGCATGCAGTCATGTGATACTACAATGATAAAGAAGAAGGTATTAGAGGATCCTTTGACCCTAGTAGACAAACCTAAAAGTGTGAGATACTCCTGCATGTGATAAGGATTGAGTTTAATCCCTTGAATATAAGTAGGACGTTCAGTAGGCTTGAAGATGTATCTGCTAGGGGTCTTGGAGCGAATCCGAAGATGAGTAGAAAGGCTAGATACATCCATGAAATAGTGATGCAAATTTTTTAAGAAAATACCATGAGTTGTTGTCTTGGAAATGTTAGACAAAGCTGGAGAACCTTTGAACAATAAATGTTGTAGTAAAGAATGATTGAGAATGTTGTAGTCAAGAAAGTTATTTAGTTGTGACGATTATTTTTGACGTCATGATAGACAAACAATGACGGCTTCATAGATAACGCTCAAATGACGGTTGCTGAACCGTCACAATTATCTACGCTACCGACAAATATCATCATGAAAACCCATAACCAGTGTCATTGTATATCCCTTTTTATTGTAGTGACCCCACTTCAGGGGATGGTTAGTAGACTAGGGTTTGCACCTATTATTACGATTAAGGATTTCCCTTGTATTGTCACTATGTTTAGCACTTTGATTATGAATATAAGACTTTACACTGATCACTATTGATTAATCGACTGTAAAATTCATCATGGGCAAGTAGCTTGTGTTAATTTTTAGTCTTCTACAAATTATAATAAATGATGACAACTATCTTAAATATGGGGGTATCCAAATTAGCTTCTCTACATAAACACCATGATATAGAGGTATTTAACTTAACTTCTCATACATATGAAATGAGCAAACATGCAATATACAATCTTCTACCTATTTCCTTTTTTTCATCATGATATAAATATGATGTTAAATTTTAAATTGTGCCAACTTGCTCATATTTCTTAATTTTATAGTATTTTTTAAAAATCGATAGGTCGAACACTCTTTATGTGTCGTAATAGACTTTTGATTAGAAGAATCATTATGAGCAAGAGAAAAAAATATATAAGTTGAAATTTGACTTAGTCACTTTATGAATGCATGAATTTTGAACATTGAAATCATAATTTGTTTGTGATAATCGAGATGCATTTTAAGTATATTTATAACTTTTTCCTCTTATAATGAAGTTTTGTTTTATACATAATATTCATCAAAAACAAGATTTATCCTAATTTGCATGTTTAAGTTGAAATAAATTATATGAGATAATTTCTCATATGTTTTAAATCAAATTTTTGTGCAAATAGTGAAATAAGTATATTATAAATATAAAAGTAAGAAAAAATAGTAGGCATACACTTAACATTTTAACAATGAGAGTATTTAAGATTTACTAGTTGGACTTTTTTAATATATGTTACAATTACATAAAATTAAAAAGTATGTAAGCCATAAAAGATAAATCTGCATATGATTTGTCTACCAATTCTCTACATATGAGAAAATACATATTCTTCTAGATCATACATATGTCCCATTGAATTTATCAATTGACTTCACATGTTTAGAGATATTTGATTAATATTCTTCTAAGATATATCCAAAATATCAAGTTTCACTAATATGCGATGTGACAATAATTTTACATTCTTATCGATGAATTTATATATGTCTATCATTTTATGCGATAATTTGGGTCACTTGGTCATATTGATTATTTTTTATTTAAGAGTAATATATTAAAATTTATCTCTTGACAAGGGAGGATATATTCCGGATAAATTGTGTCCAAATTTTGAGATGAACGACACAAAATAAAAATATCGTTAACATTACAAAATGTATCTTTTCTTGGCTATAAAAGATTTAATAATGAGAAAACAAAAACTCTTTTGTCGATTAATTATAAATTGATAAAAATAGCTAAAAGGTTTAGATTTATGATGAAATTTAATAATTTTATAATTTGATAATTAATGTAATATTTAAATATATATTCACATAAGATACATATACCATATCATAAATATCGAGGAGTACCAAATTAATAAAATGATTTTAATTTTATTTCATATTTGATATTGATTTGTTCATACAAATTAAAAGGGAGAAATTATATCATATCATGATCTCGTTGAAAATTAGTCCACTCATATGTCGAGGAATTGGTATCTCAATAATCTTGAGAGTATGATTGTGGAATAATATGTTAATATCTACACAATACTAAGGTAAAAAATTGAAATAAATAAATTTATAGGTTGTTCGATATATATTGATATGCATATATAATACATTTTTAAATGTCTTATATATTGTTTAATTATTTTACAAATAACGTACAAGATACCTATAATTATGTCTTACATTTATTTTCACTATAGGTTATGCTATATCTGTAAATATACATTAAATACGTATACAACTCGTGTATACCGACTATTTTTTTATAGGTTATTCTATAAGCATAATTTACATATACTTATAATGTATATGTTCTATATTTTCATTATAAGTTGTACTATATCAGAGGATATGTATAAAATACATACACATCTTGTGTGTATGTCCTATATTTTTTTATTTGTAGATTATATGGTATAAGTATAAAATAAATATAAAGTTAATGTATATGCCCTATATAAAATACTATTAGATTGGTTTTTTAATACAAGAAGATAAATAAATTACAATTAAGTAAAAAGAAAAAAGTTGCAATATGAAAGTTAAATTGTAAAGCACAACATAAAAAAATTTCATTAGTTTAAGGAAAAAGAATAAAACTCGATCAACTAATATTACTTATATATTATCGGTTGATTCCTTATATTTTTTTACGTAAATTGATATATAGTACGTATTAATATAAAATGAGTGACATTTGAACCCAAAACTATATAAGGGGATAAATTGTATCATTGATCTGTGTGCCAACATATAATATATAATTAGTCTTTTTGTTTAATGACAACATAGGTACACATTTCTTTATTTTCTTTAACAAAAGAAGGAAAAAGAAGTA
This sequence comes from Nemophila menziesii, assembly GCA_029959085.1. Taxonomy (NCBI): domain Eukaryota; kingdom Viridiplantae; phylum Streptophyta; class Magnoliopsida; order Boraginales; family Hydrophyllaceae; genus Nemophila; species Nemophila menziesii. The sequence goes on from JARWIR010000044.1 coordinate 4,055,504, forward strand.
TACAGGTTAGAATGATAATTTACAAAATATAAAATTACCTAGTGTTTGAAACATAAAGACTATCGTGTTATTTAAAATTAATGTGTAAACCCAAGCCTCAATATTTATGAGTTGGACTTTAAGCCAATGGCCGGGCTGGGTGAATATCAAAATTAGATTTCATACAATATTTATAAATATTAAAGACTTTAAAAAAAGGGTAAAAGATGTTTAAAGGCCTTAGATAGTTGGATATTATTGTTTTAAGGCATTTAGTTTTGTTACTAGTTAGTAACCAACTAGAATATGAAGAAAGACCATCTAACCCCGCCTCCCCCTTATACTATATAAATTATTCTATTCCTTTTTTCTTTATATTATTTCTTTTTCATCTTCGACCAACCATTTTTCTTCCTTTTTTCTCTCCGTTCTTATAAAACAAAACCTCTTTATTTCTCTCTTTCTACAATTTTTCTCCATTCTTCTATTCTGAAATTGTTTTTCATTCAACTTGTTACTTTTATTTCTATTTCTTATACACACAACCCATATTCTATCAAAACAATTCCAAAAATGAATCTATGGTAAATTAAGGGGTTTAAGGCTTACAAAAGTCCATTTTTAAAAAGTGAGATTTTCTTTCTCTTTGAAATATTACTGTAAAATCTCGACTCATCTTCTCAATCACACCTCTACTTAATCTGCAATCCTTACTTTTATACCAACCAGGTTACACTATTATTTTTGTCATTAAAAACTATAATAAAATATAATAAAAAGTGATTTTGATATTTCAAAAACTTAAATTTAACCTTCAATCAATTTTTTACACTTTTTATTTTTTATATTTTCTAATATTTTGTGATTTTTTATAACAAAATCATGTGTTATTTGAGAAATTATACATGAGTTTTTGAATAATCTAGTTCTAATAGTAGGAGGAGCAATTTTTCCAAATATGTTAGATTATGATTTTTTCTATCTTGTATAATTGGGTTTGAATTTATGAGATTTGTAACAATTTACCCTAATATGTTAAAATTGTAATTTTTTTTATATTTTGTTCAATTGGCATGTATGTATCTATGTGTATATCAATAAACATATTTAATCTAAACATAAGTTAATTTGTGTTTTGATTATAGATTCGGTTAGATTCAGTTCTTATTTAGAAGAATTGATCGTTGATCATGACATTTCAATTTAAGAGGTATATTTATTTCTTAATTTCATTTTTTACTTCTATATAATTCGATTCATATACATATGCATATATAAACTAGTAATTATGATTAATTAGCTTAAAATATTTTATTTCTTGCTATTACTTGTATGAATTTTATGTTCTTCCTAGTTTGTAGACGTGAAGGATAATCATTAAATAATAAAAATTCAAAAGTTGGTTGGAATTAGTTCGAATATGTACTATAAAACAAGTACATGTATTGTAACTAATTCCAACAAAGCTGTATATCCATCATTACTTCAAATGTTGTAGCAATCTTTTATCAACATAAAACATTTCTAATTCATAATTACTTAATCTATCTTGAAATATGACGTATATTAAGAGCTTTATTGTCTATGCATCTATATAACAATACAAGATGAAAAGAATGATTGAGATTTCTATAAGATAGTAATCTTTCTCATATGTACTATAAAACAAGTACATGTATAGTGCAAACAAACAGAATATAATAGACGCACACAAATCATTTCATGGTACATATTCGAACTAATTCCAACCAAATTTTGAATTTTTATTATTTAATGATTATCCCGACCAAGCTATAAAGGTAGCTCTAATATCATCCATAGGTACAATGATCTGAATATCATTAAGCTAATGATGGATTTAAAGAAGCTGAAGAGCTTAAGCATTTCTCAAGGTGAGATTGTTATTTCTTTACGCAATATTTGTAACTCTTTTTACCCCTATCAAAGTTTTATGACTTCTTTGAAGGTATTTATCTGGGTGGGTTTAGACTTAAGAGCTCTTCTTTCAAGCAGCTTTGAAGTAATTTCTTGAAGCATCACACTTGTTTAAATCTATAAATCTACTGTGAAATTATTAGAGTAACAGTAAGTAATTAGATTTCTACACTGTTATATCTACATCTTCTATATGTATATGTGGTCACATTTAATATTAATCTGATGCTGTGACCATGAATATGAGAGCTACAAAGATATGAGATGCGCTGCACTAGCATATAAGTGCATGGAAACATCTGATATGCTGAGTTTTTTATAGGCGATAAAAATAAAACAAATCAAACCATACTTTTTTTTAAGTATTATCTGATTAATTGATTATTTTTTCTTTAAAAATACCACCATTAGTATTCTTATAATAATAATTGTGCAATATTTGGTGTTGGTTGAAAAAACATTTTTATTTGATTTTTTATATTTTCGTGGTATCGGTGTCCATGTCATTTCCGTAATTTCTATTATTGATCATACTTGAGTAGTTGCTAGTATTGGCCTCAGAAGTTGGAATTACTTGGGTGTCTTTAGTACTTTTTTCCAATAATTTCAAGTGTTTTATTCCGTAATATATGTGGTGTATAGTTTTACCATTCAGGTTGTCTTCATTACTAATCAAGATATTAATATATCTTATATTGAATTGAACGATTTCTTTTGCTTTTTTTCTAAAATCACATAAAGAAATTTTTTAGTGTATATCAATCATAAAATTGGATGTAGAGATTCTTGATTGTAATTTGGATTTTTATATTTATATTGAAATTGAATCAACTAGTGGAAGATGCAACTAGGTTTTTCTATTTTAGATGTATAACATCAAAAGTGGACAACTGAGTTATGTAAGTGTAAGGACTAGAACATGGGAAGATCCTTGACATATTTATCTTGAGTGACTCATCCATAAAACTAGAAAAAAATATCATCAACTTATATCTAAACAACAAAACCATTATCTAGTTTTTTTATACACAAGGTGAAATTGATTTTTTCTCTTTTAAAATAATCTTAAACTAGAAAGGAACTTAACCTACCATACCAATCTCTAGGTGTTTGTTTAAATTATACAAAGTTTTTTTAAGTTTAAAATTGTATTTGGAAAATTAGGATCTTTAAATTTAGGAGTTGTATAACGTAAAAGCTTTCATTAATAAACCATTATGAAAAACAATTTTTACATTCATTTGAAATAGTTTAAAGTCTATATAATAAGAAAAATAAAGAAACCAATGTATTTATTCTAATCTAACTACATTGAAAAGGTTTATCAAAATCAATACATTTTTCTTGGGTATACCATTGTGCAATGAGACAAGCTTTGCTCCTTATAAAATTCCAGAATCCTTATATTTTTATACGTAACTCTTATGGTATTCCAATAATCTTGTGATCAATAGGTTTTGTAACAAGATTGTAACAAGATTCTATAATTTACTTCTTTCAAATTTATTTAGCATATAATTTATCCAACGATCATCAAGCAATGCAACCTCGATATTTTTGAGTTCTATTTGAGACAAGAATGCATGAGTTCTATTTGAGACAAGAAAGCATGGTAAGTGTATAAAGAATTAAGAGTAGAACGTGTCATTACTCATGTACTTGAAACTCCAATTATATTTGCAATTTTAGAGGCATCCTTTGATACATCAATGATTTATTTATCATTATCCTCCATATTCATGATTGGAGTATAAAATTGATGTTGTTATGTGGTAGATTGTAATTTTTCGTCTAGTTGATGAAACGTGGGATACTCTATGACATTTGCATCCTTTCTCTCAACCAAATTCGTTACAATGAAGCCAAATTACATAGATTCTACAATGACACTTGTGCGTTTATTGAATACACGATACACTTTGCTTTTGATGGAGTAGCTTGAAATATTAATTCATTGAATTTTGCACTAAAAAATTTCAAGTGATCTCTAATCTTAAGAATAAAACATTTGCAGCCAAAGACACAAAGATAGGAGATAGAGGAGATCTCCAATTCCAGAATTTATATGGGTTTTTTTATGATGATAAGTTTCATTACACATGGTTACATACAAGATAAGTTGTATTGACGGCTTCACCCCGAATTTAAGTAGTCAAGGAATGTTTTTCAACATTGTCATATCCATTTTTGTATGGTTTAGTTTTTCATTTCTACTACTCAATTACTTTAGGGAGGTCCATGAGGAAAAAGTTTTGTTCAATCCCTAAATCAGCACAAAATCTCATTAATGGATAGTTTACAAACTTGATACCAAAATCACTATTAATGCAAGTGTTAGACTATCCATTTTTGTTTTCGATTCATCAATAGAGTTTTAAAATTTAATAAGTAATTTTTTTTCTAATATTAAAGTAAATCCAATGTGTACCTAGTATAGTCATCAATAATGACAAACACATATTTGGAGCCTCTGACGCTAGTGACATCCATTTGACTAAAAATATCCACGTGGTCTATTTGAAGGGGTCTAGAGGTCAAATATTTGTTAATAGGTTTCAAAGATGTTACATATTGTTTACCAAGATGGCACACACTCACAATCTATGCTTTTTAAACTTGAGCTTCGTAAGCTAAAAAAAAGTCGTTCATATTAATATTTTCAATAAAATCCATACTACAATGACATGGTGTGTATGTCACAACCAAGGATAATCTTTACAAACCGACAAACAAGTATGACTTCGACACATAATATTTTTGACATTGACTATGCAAAAAAACCTTTTGTGTCATTTTTTGAAGAAGTAATTTTAGAGGATCAAATCTTGAATTTATAACTATCATCACAAACTTGACTAATTCTAAGAAGGTTAAAGGAAAAACCATCAACAAAAAAAGGTTTTGATAAGAATATAATGCCTACTACCAATGGTTCCTTTGCCCTATATCTTATCCTCTCGTGGTATCGGCAGAAGCGACTCTCCTTCTACCTCCTTATTTTTTAATAAGTTTGTACATAAGTATTTAATTTCTTATCATATGTCTACAACATCGGCTATTAAGACCGACTATTTATTATTTATGCTCTCCTCACACAAAACATATTAATTAGATACCCAAGTTGGATCTAGGTGGGTAAGTGGTACCCTTTCTCTTTAAACTCAATTTTTGCTTTTTCCATAGACGAATTAGAGATTGATATTTATGTTTCTTGTGATATTAACAGTTAGCCACATCATTACCACATCATACACAGTATGTTTAAGTGATAACTGTACTTTGTAAAACCGATGAAGTAGAAAACGAAGTCTCATTAGATGGTTTTAAAAAATGTTGTTTAATGATTTTGTTTTAAAATGGTACAAAACCCAAACCACCCTTTTTAAAACTACTGACTTGACTTCCCAACATTACATCAATATTTTTTTTTACGATAGCTAAATTTCAAACCACTTATTCTAAATAATTTATTTTCTCCAAAAGAAAAGAGTTTTCATTTACAACAATGGTGTCTTTCTCCTCAAGTTCATTATTATTTTTAAAAGACGTTTGTAAAAGGTTTTCAAATTATTGGTTTATTTTTTAAATTTTTTTCAAATTTTTAAGCAAAAGTTTGATAGTTTTGAGAGAGTTTTTATACTCAAGTAAGAGTGAATCATAAACAATTTCAATACCATCATATTTATCATCTTGATATAATCACAAGATAAAGTTAAATTTTACCTCATCAATATATTGTTTTGACTATGGACATGAAGGCAACATAGTTTTATTATATGATTATCTTCATTAATTTGACTTGAAACTTCATCATCATAAGTTGCATTAAAAAAAATTGTAGATTTAATTTTAAGAACTTGAAAAAATTAGGTTTGATGTGTCAATTATTATGATAATGATAGCAAGTTTGTTCATCTTTCTTACCACCTTTACCAAAGTTTTCAATGGGTTTGATTAAGCAATCATGATACTTGAATCTCATAATTATTTTTGTATATCGCAATGGCTTCATGATCACCGGTGCCTTGACTTTTCGTTTCCAACATGGACTAAGCCTAAAATTAACTACATTTAATAAAAAACGATTACAAAGCATTATATAAGGTAAAGAAAAATAAGAGTTCGGCCCAAAAGTTAGACCGAACTTAGACTGGATCCGATCTTGTTTACTAATATAACAACCTCCTTACTTTTATACTTTCTTCTACCTATCTTCACATGGACTAGACTAAATATCCTCCCCCAGATATGATTCTCATTTAAACCATTACCACCATGTTCTCTATCATTCCTCTCCCATCAAATACGATACATATACGTTGTGAGAATAGTTACAACAATATGAATAACTTCCTTGCACAAAATCTGAAGAGTGATATTGATTAAATCATCTAAATATGCAGGAATATTCTTTAAATAACAAGTTTCCAAAACTTTACAGAGAATTCTCTTAGTAAAAGAACAACTAATGAAGAGATGATTGACCTCTTCCAAACTAGCTTTACAGAAGCAACAGAGAGAGCTGACTTGTAGACCCCAACTGAGCATTCTAGCTTTTGTTGGTAACCTATCCTGCAAACCTAACCAAGCCACAAAGGCACATCTAGGAATACAAGATTTAGCCCATACTACCCTCCACCATTTAACTTATTATTTATCTTCTCCAATGATGTATATAGTATTCTTAAAAGAGAAACCTTTTTTTGTATTATCATTCCAAAACACTGCATTATCACCTTCATAAATTTTAACATTGCTAAGGTATGGCAGGAGTTTACCCACACAAGGAGGTAACATCCATCTTTCTCTACCATAACAAGAATTGACAGTTTAATCACAATTAATATTATAGGTATCAAATTCAATACCTAGAATTCCATCAATCCATCTATCCCAAATTATGAAAGTATCCTTACCATTTTTTATCATATGAGTTATAAAATCATAAGCAAGATACCTGATTTTGATGAGTTGCTTCCAAATCCAGGTATGAGCTTGTTGAATATCCAAACTCCAAATACATTTGCCTTTAATAATGTTATGATGCACCAATATACTCCACAAGTTCTTTTTCTATGAGTACATCCTCCAGAATTTAGATAATAGACAAACTCTATTGAGCTCTTCAATTCTTGGAATTTCCAGCCCACCTTGTTTCTTACTAGAACATATGTTGTGCCAGGATATTTTTGCCCCTTGAGCCCCATCTAAGTTGCCTTTCCAAAGAAAGCTGTCCATTTTCTGATTGAGTTTATAAATTACATGTTTTTGTAGTAGAAACTCTACACAAAAATATGATTTTGCTTATAAGAACACAATTGATCAATTTTTCCCTTCTAGCATATCAGAGTAGTTTGAAGGACCATTAATTAATACTGCTACAAATAGTCTCCACCAGTTTTTTACTATCTGAGACTGATAATTTCTTTGAATTTAATGGGACTCCAAGACATCTAATAGGCATTTCACCTATCTTTATATTCAGCATTGAGGATATATTATTCATAATTTTATTATCTATACCTCCAAAATATAATTCACTTTTATTGTAGTTAATTCTTAGACCTGAAATTCTGGAGAACAAATCAAGAGCTTCTTTGATAACTCTAGCAGATTTAACTTCACCTTTAAAGAATATTAGTAGATCATCTACAAAGATGATGTGATTAAGATTTAATTCCCTGTAAATACCTCCATACATATTGCAAATAAATAGGAAGAGAGAGGATCTCCTTGTCTGAGACCTCTCTTCCCTTTGAAGTAACCACACACTTCACCATTAAGACAAATGGAATATTAAGGAGAACATACACATATTCGATAAATTTTTTAGGGAAATCAAAAGCATATAGTGTATTAATTATAAAGGTCCAGTTGACACTATCATATGCTTTTTGTAAATCAAGGTTAATTGTATGTTTAGGCTCTGAATTCTTTTTTTATAACCTAGTACTATGTCTTGAGAAACTAGAATATTATCACTAATATATATTCCACCTACATATGCAGCTTGATTTATAGAAATGATTGACCCTAACACTTTCTTCAACCTGTTTGAAATAGTGGTATAAAGTTAAAATTCATTTATGATTATTAATTATATATGATTAATGAGATAAGTATTAAATTAATAATGGGAATCTCCAAAATGGAAGGAAAAATAAAAGTATAATAATGCGATAAACTTTTTTACCCAACATCTTATTTTGAACATATTGTATCACGTTGTTTAATTTATTGCAATGGATATTTTAATTTTTTTATTTGAAGCATGTTATAAACCATTATTTAACTTTAGTGTAATGGTATAAGTAATTATTAATTATTAAATATCATAACAAGAAGTTTGGTGTAATGGTCATGATTATGGTCTTAAATCTAACCAAATCAATAAAAAATATTTTTGTTTCAACTAAAAATAAATTATAGTGTTATATGTAATAAAAATTTCTCAAGTTAATCAAATGAATTGCAATAATTAAAAACAACCATTGTTTATGGTTTAATACACAGATGCACATAAAAAGTATAGATAAGATAACTAAAAAATCATAGCAAAAAATATTAATCGAAATGTATTTTGAATTGTTATAGCAATCTTATGGAAAAAACAATATTTAAACATTAAGCTACCAGTGGCAAATTCAGTTGTTTGAAAACCATTGCATAAAGTCATGTGCATTTTTCTATATTGTAACTAATTTCATATGTTACAAGAAAACTAAAATATTGTAATGCCTGTAAACCCATATATGCGATTTTATAATTGTTTATCCATCATAAACTATCTCTCAAGGATCTTTAGATCATTGAGGGCTCTGGAATCTAACCTCATGTATCTGGATGATTTCATCAAGTCAACCTCAGTAGGACCACCAGAAGTGGATATGAACATCATTAAAAGTTAAACTCAACCGTGAATCACGACTTCTTGACAAGACCCATTAGAGTTAACATCATTGTTCTTTTGGATAAGTAGTGCAAATTCTATTTTTAGGATCATTTCATGTGTTAATATAATATTAAACCTATATTTTATTACATATAATCACATTTAAATGTATGCATAAAAATAAAAATAAGTTATAAAATATACATGTATAAAGATATAAAAAGCCATGTAATATACAACCCTTGAATGACCTATGAATTTGTAATACTTTACTTGTATCATGGATGGTCTAATTGAGATCCTTAAATGTTGTAGGAGTACTTAATCAATGAAGAGATTTGATGGCTTGAATAAAATATGTTTCTCTCCTTATTTGGTTTAGTAATTTTTTTGGCTCCTATGGTACTCGTGGAGGCCGCATTTTGGTTCTTTTGGCCTATGCAGAGTTGTAAAAAATTAATCCTCATTTTATGGAGTATATAAGAGTTTCCGTAGGTGCTAAATTTACTATGGAAAAAGTTCATTATTGTCTCAAACTATATGTGTTTAAAATATTTTATGGTACTTATAACCTTTGTGATCCCACAACCTCCTCATATATTTAAACTTAGGTTTATATTTAATATCATCCTCCAAACCCATTAGTAGCTTGATCTAAACATAAGCTGTCTAATTATCTTTTATATTTTAACATTTAGCGTTATACATATTGAATCATAATGTGCGATATCATGGAATGAATTGCATGTAACAATCAAATAGTGTACTATGGAAGATTACCAACAATTTCTTGCATTACAATCAGTTTTGTAATCCAATTTAGCCTAGGTAAATTTCAAGCCATTTTGATAGTCATATACCTCAACAAATAAACGACTAGTAGACAAACTTTGTGTTGAATTTGAATTGTAGTGTGGGGTTAAAGATGGGTTTTAATGGAGCCACGTAAATATTTATTGCCTTAATACAGTGAAACCTAAAACTTCTTTCATTAGTATACATTCTCAATTGTATAGTTTTTATTTGTAGGTCTAGGTCTGAAGTATGTAATAGATACACATTCCTCAAACAGTTTTTCAATCATCCTGAGGTTAGTTTTTAATTTATTTTTCATATTTTATTATTAAACATTTGAAACATGTTAAGTCTTGGCTTTTTTATTGTAACTTTGCAAGTCCCTTGGTTCAAAGTATAGATGTAACATTACCCTTAGTTTGGTGAATTCTACAATACACATGATGGTACTATGAAGATGGTTGACTGTATATATAATTTATTTCTTGATGTTAAATGTTTTAAATTTGTAGACACTTAATATATTTTGTAAATTATCATTAGGTTTTGGAGAAACATCTTAATAAGAACATTCATTCTTTTATTCAGTTTTGTCTTAATGTTTGATTTATGTGTAATAAGGTGGGGATTTGTCTACATACGGAGCCAATGTGATGATTCAGAAAATTAAGTCATTGTTGATGACAATGGCCTGGATAAATTCAAAATCATTTTGAGATAATGTATTACTATTATCCTTAATCAAACTAATTCTTGAGTCATATTGGGTTCGAGTGGAAACAATATTAAATAAGTCAAATTTTTTAAATGTCTACTCTACATAATGAGTCTGTCAAATGGATATACCATGCTCATTTCTTATTATCTTTACTCCTAGGATACCATCATCTTATTCCAGATTTTTCATCTAGAACATACGAGATAAGAAGTGCTTAGTGTCATTTATAACATGAAATTTAGCTCCAAAGACTATATGATCATCTACATATACATAAATGATCACACAATATCATGTAACTCTTTCATGTAAACATATGAATTAGAAGTATTGACTACATAGCCAAATTTCGCAAAAGTACTACCAAATTTCTCATAAAATTATATAGGGTCATGTTTCAAATGATATAATAGTTTTTTAAGCTTTCATACATCCCTTTCTTGACTAGATGCGACAAACCCTTCATGTAGGACGATATATATATATATATATATATATATATTATATTTTCACCTAGTTCTCATTTCAAAAGCGTGTTCTTAACATCTATCGAATGGATGATGAATTATGATACATATATATATATATATATATATATCGCAATACAATTTATTATGGTGACTATGTTAATCAATAGGGAATGGGTGTTGATATGAAGAAAATATCTATGTTCCTCAAATAGATAGAGATGATATATGATCAATACTAGCATCACAAGATAGACCATTTAAAAGAACCTCGAGACATTAACGTTCCCTAAGAGAATAAAAAAAGACTCATAAAAAGTGTATATTAGACCAGGTCACCTCATTTGAAATTGCACGTTAAAGTTCCTACAATCTTATCAAATCTGACATCGACAACAACGTTGCCCATCTTCATGAAACGTGGTCTACGAGAATAGGGAAATCTATTCTGGAAATCACATCGTTTGTGGGGGAATACGAGTACTACTACCTGGAACTTATGGGTACTTAAATATAAATATAGGCTTTGTAATACAATATAGATGATATGTAATCACAAGGCTCATTAACGCCAACACATAATGATATATAGATCATATTGCTCTTTCTTGAAACTTTATTTTATCAACCATATTTATTTAGTCTAAGTTAATTAAATTTAAACACTTTTATGGTAAAAATTGTCATATTTTTAAATAAAATCACAAGGTGATTGAGATATATTGGTGGGATACACATTATAGAGTCTATTAATCATAAAAAAATATTATTATACTCACACACACATATATATATATATATATATATATTAAAAATAAATAAATAGTCCCTTCTTTTCTCTTCAATTACTGAGACCCATACATATACTAAATTCCTTTACGATTATTAATTATATATGTTGTATAATGTATATCATAAATATTATTTAGTTAAATTGTTTCACGATAATCTTTTTCAAAATATGGTTGGTACTCATTTAATAGTAATAGATTTAAGAAAAATATAATAAATTAAATTTATCCTAAAAATTGTATATGACTCATGTTATAACTATCTTGAATTAATTTTTATAAATTGCATTCTTTATCTAGTTTAAATTAAATAGGGTGAATGACATAAATAGTAAATTAATAATGAGTATCCCTAAAATAGAAGGAAAAATCGATGGTAAATTATTAGGAAGCATATTTTTACCCAATATACCTTACATAATATGTTGATTTCAGTACCAAGAAAAGAGAAAAGAATATAAAATGATTTTTTGATATATATAAAATATAAAATATATCATTAACGTACATGTGATTTGCCAATTTTCAAACATAATGAGTGGATGAATATAATTTAATTTATACCACATACATTCATCTTTTGAAGTAAGAAATATTGTTACTAATTCAAAGGAAACACTATGATTCATAAATATTTATTGAGCGATGTAAGTAATTATTTTTACTCATGATAATTTATTTCTTAATACACATAAATCATATGCATTATGGTGAACTACAAAGCTTTAATTTTCGTTTCAAATATCTATTCAATCACGTAATATGTTTTTATAATGATTCTTAGAGTATCTGCAGCTTCCTGAAACTCGATAACAAAATTCCAATGTAAAAAACAATAACGAAATGGTGCGTTGTTATTGAAAAACTCTAACAAAAATTATTTCACCATGTAAGACTTGAATGAAAATATAAACTATCGATATCCTTGCATGCGTGACCAATATTTTTTATTTGAAAATAAATAAGGGACCAACGAGACAATATCAATACAGGGGTGTTTACACTTCCAAAATTTTGTCATTATAGGTTAAGAATAGTCGCAAATAGTAATCTCCACTCCCAACCATTGGTCATAACATACTTGTAACTTGTTAACATATAAAGTAACTATACTTTCTTTTTATCACACAAACTTACACAAATTAAGTTGAACTTATAAAATTACGAAACACATGAAGAGCATTCTTCGTTCTTTATCAAGAACTACTTCACTTGGTTGAGTTCAAGATACCTTGGATAAATAACCTTTTCAGGTGAAGAGAAGTTTATAACAATGCATGCATTTTTTTCATACACTTAAGCTTCCATTTGTTTTTAACTCATATTTGGCCATTACCATTGGATTTTACCAAATAGACTCTACTTGTTTTCCATTTTACGAACTCATTTTTTTAAGAATTTCTCTTACTGTATAATTGTTGTATACATCCTCAAGTTCCAAGTTTTGGTCAGGAAATTCATAAATAATTTTTCACTGATATGCTTACACTTAATACAAGACTATCCTGCAAACCCAATCATCCCAATGTAAAAGAAGTGACCTATTTTAGGATCATTGTTTGATGCTTTGATGAGACCCAATCCATGTCCTCAAAAATATATTTCATATGTTTTAGAGAATTTATAGATAGGAAGAGAGCATAAAAAAGAATGATCAGTGGTGATCCATACCGAAAAATAAAAGATTATGCACTAGCTCTAGCAAAAAATGCACTTGGATTATCCTCAATATCGAGTATAGCTAGTTATCACCAAAAGTTCCATAGTTGGTAGAGTTGATGTTAAAAATAGGTAATACCTAGACATATAGTGACCTTGTAATACCTAGACATAAAGTGGATAAGTTCATTGGTGCCTTGGCTATGGAAGCCCTCGTGTAAAATAAAGCACTCTCCTTGTTGTATATACCCCAAATTTTTTACTAAAATAAGCCTTTGTCGAACCAAAAAGATTGACAACCGTCATAGTTTAGATTACGTATCAAACCATTTTGATGGCAACGAAGTGCAAAATAGTAAGACTCTAACAATTTATCAACAAGCGTGAGGCTATCCATGATCGGTGAATAGTCGAGCTCCAAGATTTATAATGAAATGATATCATCGAAGTATGATGGTATTTGGAAAATTCATGGGGAAATTTTGGGAGTCCAACTGATTTTAAATAACTAAACGAAGAACCATGAGGTTTATGTCTTATAAAGGTAGTAAACATATGCAAGAAATCAGCAAAAAAATTTGAATTGTTTATGCAAACTATGGAAAAACGAGATTGTTACTTACGGGTCTAGGAATGCTTCTTTCTAAACTTTCTCTTTCAAACATTCAAATTATGAAAAGTGCAAAAATAAATCCATAATCTTATCATCTCCATGAGTGTAACTTATTGTGAATATACTAAAAGAATGTATAAAACCTAAAAATAATTTACTCATTCATAGATTTGGGAAATAGGAGGAAGTCACAAAGTCAAAAAAATATATCCTCGATCAAGAGAGTTATGATCAATAAAAAATAAATATAATGATTTGTTAATTCAACAATCCCCTGCATATAGAGATCAAGTTTAAAAAGAGCTCATGGTAACAAGATGGTTAAAATTGTATTTAAACACCAATGTTCAATAAAAAAAATACTAGGATTGATGCATAGTGAAATGAGACAACAACAAGATTTTGTCATCAAAGACTTTCTCCATTTGAGACCCACACATCACATACTTAGTAAGGTTTCAAGCAAAAACTCCGTGATATTTTATTTCCATGCATTTAGAAAGGTTGTATTTGTCACGACCAAAAAAGGCGACTAAATCAAACTAATATTAAAATACATAAAAATAAATTTTCATGAAATTATTGATTATCTATTGCATTACACTAGTTAAAATTTAATTAATACAAACTAGTAACTAAAAATCTCTACTATTTTTCTACATCTTATCTAGTGTTACTGACCACTACCCAAATCCCTAAATTATCTTATACTTGAAAAGGTTGGGGAAAATGGGGTGTGACAGTGAGAAAATAATGTCTATATAAGGACCTTAACCTCGTAAAAAATTATTTATATATTAGACAATGTCATTGAACTGATATATGTCAAAATATATATTGACATTCACAAAGCGATAGATAAATTAGATAAGTGTATATCACAAACTAGACAACCCATACTACCCAGCAAGTTATATATATAAAATAATAATAATACCACATAATTATAATCACGTTGCAAGGATAACGTTGTCTTTCCCTTATGACTCTCACACAAATGTGATCCCCTTATCTCTCATGTTTGTAATACCCTGGTAAATTGATCCTACTGGCCACGAAACTCTTCAGACATGCTCCAAGTGGGAATAAAACATGATAGTTCATGCCCGCACCTGGCTAGCCTAATGCCCCCAGAGTGACATGCCAAATTATCCTGGCAAAACATTTGCATACGCATTACATATAACCCATAGAATACGACAAAGTAGGTTGTTCTAATACACGGTAACATTTAACAATTAATGGATAGAGAACAAAAGCAGATTACACTACCCCATGAAAGAAATTTTATACAATCACGATACAATAATTGGAATCGGTCTTTTATCCCAGTAATACTCAACTATACCAATTAACATTTTTAACTTCCCAGTTATTTATAATACATTACATAATCATTCAAATAGATATTGATTATTAGATGATATAGGCCGCTTAATATTTTACTACCAAATTAGTTAACATTATTTTATTCAACTAGAACAATTATTATTATTTTACCTTATTGGATCAAATATTATGGATTTAATGTACCAGGGTAATTATTATATATCATTTTACCTTATTAGGCCATGAACTAATATTTAATGTAATATGACAAAAATTAATTTTAATCAATAAACATATTAATATATAAATTACAAAGAGTAATTAATAATCGATATAAAAACACAATTTATCCCTCGCCTGAATATAAAGTATTTATGCTCTCCCTCCTAACCAGATCACTATAATTGTCTATCTCTATACGAGTCAATACTGAATTAATCCCTCACCTGAGTAAACAAATTAATATATAAATTACAAAGAGTAATTAATAATCGATATAAAAACAAAAATTAATAATCGATATAAAAACAAAAATTAATAATCGATATAAAAACAAAAATTAATATTAAACAATAAACATATTAATATATAAATTACAAAGAGTAATTAATAATCGATATAAAAACAAAATTTATCCCTCACCTGAATATGAAGTATTTATGCTCTCCCTCCTAACCAGATCACTATAATAAGCATGGAAAAGGCCTACATTCATGCTTATTAAGGTTAGTCATCTAATGACTATGAGTTATAGTTTCTGTAATATTAAAAATTGTACCATGTAATTTGCTGAATTGATATCACTGGCTGAATAAAACCATGCATTCTTTAGTTTGGATAATGAATATGTCTTTTAAAACTAAAATATATGTATTTTTTGTAAGTCAATAGAATACAAAAGTTTATTTTGATATATATTGTCGTTTATTTTGATATATATTGTCGTTTATATTTATAAGATTGGCATGTTACTTCCTTTTATTATATTTAATTAACTTTATACATTTTATTTGTTAAGTTTAGGAATATGTCTTATCTTTACTAGCCTAATATATGTGTTATTAAGAATCAAATAAACAAAAAACTATTTGACCACTAAAATAATTTAATAAATAATGATAAACATATAATTTGACGCTGTATACAAGCACGGTCATAAAATAAATTCTAATATTTTGTGGGATCTCACAATGTATACACTGGTTCTATTAACTGATTTAAAGAAACTACCTAATATTTCTTATAGATGGCATCCCCACCTTTACACTCATAATAGCCTATAGACCGCCCCTCTTGGGGTTTTGAAATTATTAGAGTTATGAACCTTAACCTCAACTTATGTCGATAAGTTCATCAAGTCCTTTTCAATATGACCCTATTTATTTAATTTAAAGCATTTGGTATTGCATTCAATAATAATTTTTCTAAACAAAGACCTAAAGAAATAGTCAAATGGAAAAAAGATCTGATAGAAGGATATCTGAAATCGAGTATCTTGCCTTCCTAATTTCCATATTCACAAAATATTTTCAGAAAAAAGTAATGTATTAATATCTCATCATAATCATAATACAATAAAAAGTTGACTACTTGGTTAAAAAATTGATTCTTGTGGTTTTGAATTTTTTATTAAGTTTTATTCAAGAATTTATTTATTGATATATATATATATATATATATATTGTTAATTAATTGATTTTCAATCTTAGTTTACCAAGATAGAAAGAAGTTTATTGTATTTTTGTAAATTGATAATTTATGTCGTAGACATATAAGTATTCAATACAAATTCCGTAATTAATATTTTTATTTTCAATAAAATAAAATAATCTATTATGAATTATAAATACATATGAATGATTACTTTTATATCTTCAACCTTATGAAGTATTTTTTACATAAAAAAAACTATTAGATTATAATTATGTTTTCAATCATCCTTTTAGATTCCACTTGTTTCTTTAACTATCCAATATGTAACATATTAAATTTTCAATCTTTTCTATTTTAGTATGTATTATTCTATAATGTTTTCTCTACCATAAATAATTGATAAAAATAATTTTAACACCACAAATAAAAACAAATACATTCAAGAAAGTTTTAAAACATCACTATACTACATATACTTAACTAGTTATCATTTTATTATTCCAACGAGTATGGATATGATTATGTCAAAAAAAATTTTAGATAAGTTTAATAGAATTTAGAAAAGTATATATCTTAGATAACAATATTTGATTAATCATCAAATGGAATAAGTAGAAATTTTCATTTACTATAGTTGAATAATTGTTATTATTTTGAAAAATAATTACTAATAATCTTAGTGATAGTGTTCGATCAAACAATAATCAATTCAATTTACAAAACAACCACATTGATCTTGAAAAAGAGCATCGTAAGAAAGTGGATGATATTTCCAATTTCTATCGTAATAATTGTTGGTGGAGTGCACCAGTAAGTAGTCTAAATAAGGAGGAGCTTAAGAGAATGAAAGTGGACTTGGTGGAGCTAGATTCAAAAGTTAAAGATATCAATTATTTATTCTTATCTCTACCTGCAACCTCAACCCCATTGCATCAACAATTTGCAGGATCTTGTACTTCCCATTCTCAACAATTTTTCCAAAATAATTCTAATGTTTAGAAGATACTTACTTATTATTATTATTCGCAATGTAATAGAAAAGTATGTTATGTTACGAGGTCATTCATTTATATTGTGTAGGTCTAATGTTTTTCATATTTATTTTCAACACATTGAATGTCGATTTCATTGTTTTAATTACATTTATGATTTTCTCTTTAATTTAAACACGTGTTAATTGGTTGGTTTCGACTTCTAGTAATGAAGCATTTCGAGATTCGAAATTATCAACAACTGAAGTAATGTTAGGGTTAGCGAACGAGTACACCTTTTTTCCATGTGAAAAAATAAATAGACCAATTTCAGCAACACACAAAGTGGCAATTTCACTGGCTTTTTTACTACACCATTCCAATGGTTTGAGAATGTCACATTTCGGTGACTCTCCTTCTCCATATATTTTACGAGAATCTTTCCACCATTAGCCTTCTTTATGTTTGGAACAACTTCCATTGAAATAAATAGATTTTAGAAGAGATGAGTGACATAAAGTATCACATATAAGAGTTTTTATCGAACTTTTTCTAGAATTTTGATTTCCCATAAAATGGTATGAATTATCATAATATTTCCATTGAAATTACATGTATATAGAAATAAAATAATGTCAATTAATCATTACATACATATCCTTAAAATTATGAAATACGTATAAAGCTTAAATTCATTTATAATTATTAATTATATACTATTAATGAGATAAGTATTAAATTAATAATCGGAATCTCCAAAATAGAAGGAAAAAAAGGATAATAATGACAGATAAACTTTTTTACCTATTATCTTAAACAACGCGTTGAAAGACCCACGACCATCTCCACTAACATTTACGTCATGCATCGAAATACCCACCAGGACGTGCGACCCAAATCTTGACTGTTTCTGTCCAAGCATCATACGATAAATCCATACCCCATTGAAAAAGATGAACTTGAACTTCGTGGTTTAATATTTTTTGATTATTATAACAATGATTACATGGACAGAATATATTACCGACTCGATCCACTACTTTCCTCGAAAATCAAATCCAGTAAACCCTAATATACCATTAATGTATTCGATCGAAACCTTATTGTTTGATTTAATCCAACTATTGTCTATTTGAGGGTTCATTATCTAAATTTCAATAAACCACTAGTTATTATTTTAAATAATACGATTATAACATATTACTAAAATGCATCTAAGTTATCACAATATTTCACTAAAGCCCATAATTAATTTTTAAATTAACAATATAGTCCCTAAAATCATAATCAATTATACAAATGCCACTAGAATTTCCAAATTATTCACAATGTTCTCTACATTAATTTTCCATTAATATTAGAACACCTAATATTATAATAACTCAAAAATTTAATTACACTAAAGGTTTCTATATTATACATAAATTGCCTCTATAAGTCCTATATTATGTACGGTAACCTATATATTATAATAGCATGATACAAACCACAACAAAAATCTACAACCTAAAAATATAAATGTGTCTTGTGAGTGGTGTTAGAATGGCGAAGAATCAATTGAACATCTTTTCATCCAATGTCCATTAAGTTCGGCAGTTTGGGCAGAGTCTCCACTACAATTAAAGATAAATAAAGAAGAATAGTTTGAATTTAAAGACTGGTTTCTCAATACCATAGACAGGTACTCGAATAATGGGTGAGATAAGAAAAAGTCGATTAGTACCATGATAACGATCCTGTGGAGTTTATGGAAAGCCAGATTGAAGGGTTTCTACGAGCTGAAGAAATGGGATATCACGGAAATTATAAATAACTCTAGACGAATCATAGAAAGAATATATAAGATGAAACAAGGCAATTCAGGAACATGTATCAACAATAAGGAAGTCCAAAATATGAAGAATAATGAAGATAACAACATAATTGATTCTTCAGATATTAGTTGGTACAATGATTCCTCATTTATTAATAAGAACGAATTAGGAGGGATAGCTTCTATTGCAATTGGTAAGGTTGGTAAAATTTGTGGTAAACAATGAAGAAGAAGGATAGTTAGGAGTGCAAAGGAAGGAGAGACGTGGATTATTCTACAAGCAATGAAAGCATCGGAAAATTTAAACTATAGAAGGATCTCCTTCTATATTGACAACCTTGAAATTGTTCAGGAATTTATCACAAGAAGGGAATCGATTGGAAGATCCGACCTTTGATCGAATTGATCTGGACATGGATCGCAAGATTTCTGGAATGGAGGGTGTATCATATCAAAAGGGAAACTATAGCTGATTTAGCTGCAAAATGTATTAGGAAAACGAGAAATTTAGATCATTGGAACTTAGATAATGTATTTGATAGCATAGGGTTTCTAAACCATTATTTAACAGGTTGTAATAACGACTAACTTTGGATGTACTTGACAAAAAAAAGATAAATGTAAAAAGTTGAAAAGTGTCAAATGAAGTTACTAATAAAAAAGACTTTATAGAGTCAAAAAGAATAATTTTAAAAAAAACCACAAAGATCCACTCTCCCCACACTTCTTAAGGTTGAAAGAGGGATTGATAATGTCCGATAAGATATTTAAATACAGAAAATTCACAACAATGGGAAAATATTTAATTGTTTCTATTTTATTTCCACTCCAGGTCATGTATTGGGGCCACTTTTTTATCATATTCATCCAAGAATAAAGTAGACATGTTTTTATATGCATTTGTGATTGGTATGAATTGTATGATGCAATGTTTGTGCAGTTTTTCATCCTCTACTTTAATGCTTCTCAATTAGTTCAAATTCGTACTTTTCCTTGCCCTATATTTTGCAACCTTACATCTCCTTCCTTTGTGTTCCTATCGCCTAAAGAGCTCCTTGTACATTTTGGACTCACTAACTGCGTTCTTTGTGTCCTTTATAGCTACTATATATCTCTCAAGGTCCTCTTACTAGTTTCTTTCTACAAGCCCTTATATCATTTACATTTAGCTTTAATATGTATCTTTCATGGCAGAAGTTCATTTGCTGCCCTTATTATATGATCTGCCACTCCCAATTGCCTTCTATCTCACAGTTTTAAATTTTATATTTAAAGAGGTTTGTTTTTCTCCACTTACATACATCTAAAATTAGGAAAACTAGTTGCATTTCCCTTATAAGAAAATAAACAAGTCACATAATAGTAAAGGATAATATTCAAGTAATAACTTTGAACATTACAAATGAAAGTCAAACACAAACACAAACTGAGATAGATAAGCAATTATTTTAATGAATTACTGGCTAAAGGAACGAAGTTTACTTGCATTTCAGAAATAAGATAGATTCACCCTAAAGAACTTTTATGACTTCAGTAAAAACAGAAAATATCCTAAAGATTTTATGATCAATTATAAAATTCATTATAATATATAGAAATATCTTGATTAGTAATAAAGACAACTTAAAATGGTAAAACTATATACCACATATTGGGTAGAATCAAACACTTGATGTTCTTTGGACAAAAGACAAAAAACCCTCGAGTAATTCCATCTGCTGAGAAGCATATTTGAATTTCTTGAATTTTTCCTTTTCTTAACTATAATTAATTTGATGTCGCATTCTTAAACAAAAAGGTGTAAGTGTATGTCCAATGGAAATTACTGAAATGACATGACAGTGATCATATATCTGTGTGCAAAATATTAAAACTTGAATTATAATTATTTTATCAACCAAACACCAAATATTTGCTCAATTTAAATAATTCTAATGGAAGCATTTTCAAGAAATAATTAATCAGATAAAAGGTCAAAAATAGTATTGTTTTGTTAATTTTCATCGTCTATAGAGAAGTCATCATATACTTAGACTTCTAAGTGTGATGCTACATGAAGGTACTTCATAGCTGCTTGTTAGAAGAGCTCTGTATTTTTAAGTTTAAACCCATATACCTTAAAAGCAGAAATAAAACTTTTTTATGTTAAAAAGAGTTACAAATATTGCATAAAAAAATAACAACCGACCTTGGGATGATTATTAGAATGCTTACTTAAAATTTTGAGTTAGTTGAAACTAACCAATCAATAATTCAAAAATGAGAGCTGGAAATAATAATAATAAATCAAAGTCTAAAAATGTTAATAGCAGACAATTTTTCAAAACAAAAATAAACTCCTACAAACAAAACAAAATAAATTATAACAGAAGAAATTTGAAGACAAAAGCAATACTACATACATTAAGATATTGCATAGTATTCACAGGTGTTACTAATCTCAGCAACATATTTAGATTGAAGAAGTTTCTTCATTATCTGTGGACTAGCTCCCTTCTTAATAGCTTCTTGTATTTCATGTTCTACCGTCTCTATACGTCTTTCTATTTTAGTATCCCCAGGATACAACCACACATCAATCTGAATAATAAAAATAAAATTAATAATATCTAAATTTAGAAAAAAAAAGAGAATTCAAGACTTACATGAACGTCAGTAGCTGTTAATAGCTCTCCAACAACTTTTCCAACAAAGTCTGACTCTGAAGCATCTTGACCGCACACCGTTGTATCTTGACCTAACAGAAAGAAAGGTAGTATTTAAGCTAATTAATCATAATAACTAGTTTACCATAACAAGGTACAAACTTATATTGACTTCACTTACTTACTAAATTTTTATCCTTGAGTTCCAAAATTTAGTTGAAATATAAAAGCATATATGTATCAAATCAAATTGAACTGAAAATTGAAGTTTTTGAGAAGAAAATATACCTCCTGGTGGTCCATCTGTAGTTGACTGAAATGTCATGATCAATGACCATATCCTATTAAATAAGAATTAAATATATCAGGTTAATATCATTTGTAAGTGATTCAAATCTATAATCAATACACAAATTCACTTATGTTTCAATCTAATATGTTTATTATTTATATGCATATGTACACATTACCCAATTATACCGCACACTACATACATGCTCAATTGTATTACATAGAAAGGCGCTTGGGTGTTGGCTATGTTTGAACCTAATTTACTACATAAAATTCAAATTTTGACATATTAAAAAGATTGCTACAAATCTTGTAAATCTAGAGTTTTACAATAAATCCCAATTAAGATACACAAAATTCTACTAATAGATCGTTGGAAGATTTTGTATATATACACAAATCGCACACGAATCTTTCAACAAAAAAAACATAAAATTGTAGGGAAAAATAGAAGAAAATTGAAAACTAAAGAGAATAGATTGAATTTTAAATTTCAGTTTTATCAAAATCATTTTCTGATTGTATTTTTAGGATTTTAATTGCAAAAAAAAAAATTGTACCTTAAAATCGGTGTGTTTCTATAAAATTATCTTTATGTAGCGGCGTAATTGGTAGGATGATTTTCCTACGACTTCGTGTTGGAAAGAGAATGGTTTGGGAATGAGTAGCTATGAAGTGGTTACGTCATGGGGATGAAAAGATGACATCTTAATTTTCTGAAAACCTATTAGGACAAACCCTTGATGAAGGAAAAATAGTGTATAATTTTTCGACATATGACTTATATGAATTCTTTCATAAAAATATAAGCAAATAAAAGTTCATCCACCACCGGAGACTATATCACTTCAATAAATAAATTATGTGTGCTACAATATACTATCTTATATAGTGACCCCCCTTTGTAACACATTTGTTTCACAATTGTGAAAATCTCACGTCGTACAAGTGAAATTAAAAAAAAATATTTGCTTTATTTATGTGTTTATACTGATGACCGGTCAGTTTATTTAGACATTTTAATTAAAATAATCCTCTATTTCATTCATATATTAATATTTATTATGCGTTTATATAAATATTCGATCATAATCAATTTTTAGTTAGGTTCCAATAATTTAAAGTAGTAAAATAACTGATTGAGATCTCAATATATAATCAGGTAACTGATACTCAGTAGGAGTATTTTGATTCTCAGTTATATACACCACTTTGATGTCAAAAGTCTCATAATTAACGACTTGCTGGTGGTCCTTTGTGTGTTCTAAAATAAATGCAATAAATAATCGAACCACAACCGCAAGTGTACGGTTGTCCCAAGTAGTATAACTGATAAAACAGATTCGTTCCAAGGACGGAATGGTTGACTACAATGCTTATCTATTAATGATTGATTGCACTGACGAAAGCAAATGAAGATAATATGTTTGTTTGGTTTTGTATTAATGATAAGTGAATGAAAGACAATTATTAAAAAATGCAAATAAAAGTTAAGACGCAAGTAAAATGATGTAAAACGCAATATGAGAAGTTAGCACTTGAGAACGCAAGGATCCTCCCAATCCTATTTCCTAACTTATGTTGTTTAAGGGCTAAGTTGGTCAATTACAATGGTCGGGATTCTAAATTCCTTATACCCCCGTCAGGGTGGACTATAAGGCGATCCTAGAGTGTCACTAGTCCCGTCAGGGTAAATATGATCCACTTTTGGATGTTTAAGTTTTATTACCTCATTGGCCCTAGAATTAGCTAAGTTCGTCAGAATCAATAGCTTCTATCCTAGATTAAATAAATGGTTCTGTACCTAAACCCTCCGTCAGGATGATCCAATCGCCACTAATTTAAATAGCCTAGATACTAACACCTGTTCCTAGTTCATGGCGCTAAAAACAGTAAATATTCTCAATTTATCGAAAAGAGTAAAAGACACAATCTAGTTTAATTAAACAGAAACCCAAATTCAACATTCGTAATTCCATAAGATTGGGATTCACCCATTAATTGTTCTCAAGCACTAAAATGAAATTAGCTCATACTAATAAAAAGAAAAAACTAAATTAAATGTAAAGGAATTCATATTTTATTACAAAATTAAAGATAAGAAAAACCTAATTTTAAGAATAGAAATGACTACGAACGGAGATATAGACCCTCTCCAACTCTTGTAGCTTCTTCTTTCTTCCTTCTGTTGCTTCTCTCTGGTGTTTAATCTTGTAGAATGTGAATTATGTGAAAAATAGAAGTCCAGACCTCCTTTTCTAAGTACAAATTCGGACTTGGACCTAGGCTTTTAATTAAATGAAATATAAAAGGCCCAAGTCCACTAACTTAGCCCAAAATCCCGTAACTGCTGATATACCTTCACTAAAACGGCTTTTCCCGATTCGTTATGACCCCGATTGACCTCATTTCAGTTGCTAAAGTTCCGTAACTCGATAGGGAGCGTTTTCTCTTCAAAGATCAGCGGCTAAATCATCGCTTAAGCACCTCGAAATCAGCAATCTATGACCTGGAAAATGGATTTTCAGCTTTAAAAATAATATCTTCGGGATTTATCTTCAAGTCTTGACTCTATCTCTTGATCTTTGACTTTCTCCTCGGATTCCTCTTCTAGCTAACATCTAAAACCTGTAAACTTTACACTAAAAATACCAATATTACGCGCAAAAGCTTAATAAATCAAAAATGCTAGAAATAAAAGAGGAAAATCATATTATTGCATATTTAGTCCAAAAGTCTATCAAATTGATTAAATAAACACCAAAAATGATGTCTCCTAAGGGTCGAAAATAAGAACAATTAAGGAGACCTCACTTGCTCATGTTGCTGCTCCTTTATGCTATCTTTAGAACCAAATAGATCTATTGCGCTTTAAGCGTACAATAGTATAATTTTAATAGATAGCTCTTTTGAGACATTAATTTTATTAGGAGCACTGATAACTGGTTACTGTGACATAGTCGCTACACCATTATAATATTTATAATTATTTTTATGATTGTACGAGGATCAATATAAATGGTGTATTCTTATATTCCAGTTGTTATTTCCCCTATTCTTGAGAATATCATGTATAACATGTTCTCAAAATCCATCTTTGTGCACGGTGGTGGACCAGTTGTTATAGAAATTGCACAATCAGATTATCTTGATGGATATAATTTTTTCTCTTTTACCAATAAGGGTTTTTACTATGAGTATTAGCTTAAGCAAAATCGGCATACACAGTTCAATAAATAACTTTGCTACACTTGTGTATATCTCATTGAATCCGTCTTGAAAAATAGACGATTCAATATCAAAATTATTTAGTATTAAAATCCGTCTTTGTTTGTGCATAGCCGATTTGCTAATATTTATTTGATAATCCCGATCTTTAATATTATCAATTGTCAATATTCTAGTAGAATTTATATCGCCAAATATACACATGGTAATGTTGGTAGAATATAACTATAAGATAATATTTTTCAAATTTAAGTGATAGGATCACAAAATAATTCACTCTTCAAATTTAATTTAGTAGATTTAATTTAGTAGAGTTAAAATACCTCTTATTGACCTCAATGTTTGTAGGAAATGTAATTTTGGTTTTTCAGAAATTCCATATATAATTCATATCATCATACATTTCCTGATAGAATATTTTTTTTGGATTTTTAGTAAATGTAAATCTTAAAAGTCCAGTACAAACTTTTTCAACTCCTTCTATTAGGTTTAATATACCAGATGTGGTATTTGACATTTGATCTAGAAGTTTGAAGATCAAAGAAATATATTTTATTTTTTAAGTTATGAGAATGAAACACGAATTAAGTGATAGGTTATGCAATATATATGCATATATATCTTTAATCATCTTATATTTCGATTCATTTGTTAGTCGAAATATGAATTATCCTATAAAAAAATATGAATTATTTCATAATATGACCTCGTGGAGGATTATTTTAGTCATATGCAGAAACTTGGTATTTTCAGGATATGTTATACTATATCAGTGAATATGTACAAAAATTTGTATATTTTTCCTATTTCAATTTACATGTTATATTATATCAGTTTATTAACAAAAAAGGCCATACCAATTAAGTATAATCGTTGACGGTGTAAAAGGTTAAGCTTCGAAATTCAAGCATGTGAGACTCAAATCTTAATGATAAAGCAAGAACTTGAAAAGCCATGGCAACACCCAACAATATTCAGCCAAACTTTAACAGCGACTGCTATTTAATAAAATACAAATGGCTTGTTTTCCTTTTTTTCGAAGAGAATAGATTCTCTCATATCACTAAAGTGATAGTATGTATTAAGAACATGAACAATATTACAGTGTTTTTTTTTTTGTTATTTGTACATTCTGACTTCACGATGGTGAAGTTTAATAATTGCCATGATAGTCTAGTGTCTTGAAATCAAATAATATAAAAGGATATATTAGATCAAAGGATCTTTTTTTCATTTTTTCCTGTTCACAGAAGTGAACGTAACAAAGTTTTTTGCTTTGTTTTTATTTTTCATAGTCTTCTTTCTTTTTTTCACCGAATTGGGTTTGATTTGATTTTTTTTCTTTTCTAGTTGTTCACGTGAAGATTTTTTTTCATTACATATTTATTGAAAGCAAAAAGCTATCCATGGACTTGACTACAAGGTAATGAGTTAGACTGACTATCCACATATAGGTTTATAACAATTAGTATTTTAGTTATTATTTTTTTTAGATTTAAGAATCATATTATTAATATAACATGACTATTATAAAATGCAAAATCCAAAAGAAAATGCAAAAAAGCAACAATGCAAAATAATTTAGGGAAGACAAATTAAATTCATATGAATCAACCATTTTCTTTCATGCTCCAAAAAAAATACCAAAAAGAGAAGGTTTGGATTAAAAGACTATAAAAGACTTCGACTCATAAATAAAATCAAGCCAGAAGAACCTGTCTACACGAACACATATTTTCACAAAAATGCCCAAAATATTGTCGGTCATGGCTGGAGAGTAAAATAAAAAACTAAACTAACTACACAAAATCAACCTTGGAGCTAGTTGCAACGAAATTACCTATTATACTTTGCTTATTTTGTAGTTGAGTGGAATAATATTTATCCAAAAATAGAAAACCTTATAACTAAGCTAAGAGAGAAAGAAATTTTCAGAGAAAGAGAGAGAAAGAAAATTTCCAAAAATGCTTTTAGATATGGTGTTTAGTTATAAGAAGATGTGTTGGGTAACCATATACTTAAGCTAAAAATTTGTGGAAGTATAGAAATGAATACTTGTTTAGTAACAAAAAATTAGTCCCTTTGTATATTGCTTCAAAAGCTCATTGCTAGTGGTATATTTGCAATCTAACTGATATTTACAATCATAATTTTTTTTTTTAAAGTTTTATGCTTTTTAAAAGTATTTAAAGCAAATAGAAACAAAACGAAAATGAGGAAAACTTAAGCAAATAAAAATAAAACGAGAATAATAACAAAGAGTGCCCCACCCCAATTCAAAACCGAGTTGTGTCCCCGCGACTCGAAAAAGACTCAAAAAATAAAATATACACTAAAAAAATATTAGCAATTAAGGAGAAAGGTCAGAAGATGGTACGTGTCTGAACCGTATCCTTTCAAATTCGCAGTCGAAAGAGGTCTCAGTGATCTCCCTTCCAATGTTCACATAGATTTGCTTGACATCCCGCATGATATTCACGTGGCTCAGGAAACTACCATGCTATCTTTTCTCTCGCTTATCAAACCTGTTATGCAATGCCATTGCCGAATTTGGTATTTCGGGTGCAAAGCTATCCATACCTTCTTTTGGAGTTGATGAGGAAAGACAATCATTATCAGCTTGTTCTTTCTCCTTTAGCTCTATTGAGACTTGCTTTCTTAGCTTGCATCTCTCACTTTGTTGAGTAATAATTCTGGGCTTTGGTTCCCTCTGCGACGGTTTGTGGATGATAATCAGTTTCTCTTTCGTTTTACAAGTGATCACTTCGTTCTCTTCTTCGCTAACAATTGAACCGTCCTCTTAAAATCGATTTCTTATGTTCTCTTCGTAATCTCTCTTCACCCACAACTCAAAGATAAACCTATGATGAATTATAAGCTTTAGTACGTTAAATGCTTGATGTTATCTGGGTTGTAATGATTTGTAATGATGCTTGAGTAATCTCTTGTGAGGGTTGAAGGAAGAATGAAGCTCATTGATGTTGAAGAATTTCTAAAAAGTTTTATGATTCTTGGTGTGTAATGGTGTTATACAATGGATTTAGTGATATTTGTGTGTTTATGGAAGATGGGTGAAGGATTGGATAGTATTTTGGTATGTTGTTTAATGTTTTATCAAGCTTTCATGAAGGTTCCATGGAGTTTGGAGGTGGAAAATTCATATGGGTGAAGAAGGTAGAGGCTGGATAATAGGGTTAGCTTGTAATAAACCCTAATATTTCTCATCTTTTGTCTTATTGGATCCTGTGGGGTGTACCACACGGTTGATGCGGTATACCACAACTCTTGCCTGATGAGTATTCGTCGCAACACTTTGACGCAAACTCCTTTTGTCGATATCGTGCGGTGTACCACAACTTTGATATTACAACTCAAATTTTCTACCTCCTTCAACCGTGGACTAGCGTGTACACGGTCTTAAGTTGGGTTGCGGTATACCACAAGTGTTGCGGTGTACCGCGATTTTTGTGTGCTACAACTCAAAATTCTATGGACACTTCCTCCGTGGACCATCACGCACACCCTTCGCAAAGACATGCGGTATACCGCACGGGTTCCATTTCTCTGGATAGTTCAAGCGCGAGGCATCGTACAGACGGTTTGGTCGAGTGCGGTGCGCCGCACGACTTGCGAAGTACCAGATTCTTCGCTGATCAATCTTCTTCCTCAGATTTCTTTCACCCCAAACTCAACTTATTAATACCTACACACAAAATGCTATACTTTTCCTCTCCCATTAGCTTTAATATATACTTATATATATAACTAAAGCACTAAATTTAATATTACATACTATAAAAGAAATAAACTAATTTAAACATGTTTTTTCACCGTATTTGGCTTTTGCTTAACGCTATTAAGCTCGACGGTAACCTCGTGGGCTACACGGCTATAGGCTCCGCTTCTGTGAGGCACATGAGCTCTCCACGATTTGGATCCTCCTTCTGAATGTTATCTTCTCCTCGTTGTTTAGTTAGGTTTTCAATCTCTATAGTTCCATGAGGCATGACTTTAGTAACAATGAACGGACCAAACCACCCTGATCTCAACTTCCCCGGACAACTACTGAACTTGGAGTTGTATTTTAGGAATCTTTGCCCCACTCCAGATGTCTTATTTTGAATCTTCTTATCATGCCATTTATTTGTTTTCTCTTTGTACAATTTTGCATTTTCATAAGCATGAAAGCGGAACTCATCAAGTTCATTCAATCTCATCATTCTTTTTCTCTATGTAATAATGGATCCAAGTTCAACTCTTTTATCGCCAAATATGCTCTCAATTCAACTACAACTGGTAAGTGATAAGCCTTACCACATACCATTTGATACGGTGATGCACCTAAGGGCGTCTTGAAAGTTGTTCTATAAGCCCATAGAGCATCGTCTAACTTTGTTGACCAATCCTTCCTTGTTGGTCGAATGGTCATCTCTAGAATAGATTTTATCCTCGATTAGAGATTTCAGCTTGAGGATTTGTTTGGGGATGATAAACGATGGATACTTTATGTCTCACTCCATATTTCACAAGTACAACCTTTAAATTTGTATTAACAAAATGCATACATCTATCACTAATGATGACTCTTGGTGACCTATGTCTTGTAAAAATGTGATTTTCAAATTTTAATCACCACTATAGCGTCATTTGTGGGTAAAGCCAGTGCTTCTACCCGTTTCGATACGTGATCCACTTGTAGCAAAATGTATTGATATCCATGGGATGGCACAAAGGGTCCCACACAACCTCCAACACATTGTTAAGAGGCATTTCATTAAGCCTCGAAATATTTCCTAATAATTAGCATCTCTTACATTGATTGACAAAAAAAGACAATCTTTATGAATAGTAGGCCAATAGAAACCGGACGGAAGTACCTTAGCGGCTGTGCAGTCACCCTTGAAATGCCCTCCATATGGTCGTTCGTGACAACTCACTACTACATCACAAATCTCATGTTCCAACACACATCCTTGAATCATTTGATCATTATTTACCTTGAACATGTGAGGATCTTGTCAAAAGTATTACTTCACACGATGCATCAATCTCTTCCTCTCTTGTGGTTTTCTTCTGATGGGAAATTCTCTACTCAAAAAAAGATTAGAAATATCTACATACCATGGAATATTCTATGTATGTATCTCAAATAAGTTTTTATCATGAAAATACCTCCTTGACTACATCTGGATTGTTGAAATTAGAGCCTCTGATGCAAGATAAATGATCAACTACTTAATTTTTGCTCCCCTTTCGATCTTGAATCTCTAAGTCAAACTCCTTCAATAATAGCACCCACCTAATAATACGCGGCTTTGTGTCCTTCTTCTCCATGAGATGCTTAATTGCAGAGTGTTTCGTGTATATAATCACCTTCTCTCCCAGAAGATATGAACGAAATTTATCAAATGCATATACCACGACTAGTATCTCTTTCTCGGTTACGGTGTAGTTCAGTTGTCCACCTGTAAAAGTCTTACTCGCATAATAAACAATATGAAATATTTTATCCTTAGGTTGACCCAACACGGAACCCACAGCATGATCACTAGCATCACACATAACATAACCTCGAAAAGGATGACTCCAATCAGGAAGAGTCACGACTGTTGTCGAGATGAGTTTCTCTTTAATTTCCAAGAGCGTTCACGACATGAATCATTGAAATAAAATTTCACATCTTTATCAAGTAATTTACATAGTGGCTTGGAAATCTTTGAATAATCTTTAATAAAATAACTTTAAAATCACGTGCGACCGCAAGAAACTTCTCTGGCCCTTAAAAGAACTGGGATGTGGAAGGGTTTTTATTAACTCTATATTTGCACGGTCAACCTCCATTCCCTTACTTAAAACCTTATGCCATAAAACAATTCCCTCTCGAACCATGATATTACACTTCTCCAAATTTAACACAAGATCAGTCTCTTTACAATGAATCAAAACCTTTCTCCAGGTTGGCAAGGCAATCGTCAATGTTATCGCCAAACAAGGAGATGAAGAAATCAATTCAAAGTATTTCTTAAATCCCTTTTCACAATATATAGCCTGCACAACCGTGTTAGTTGGGTGAAAGGTAGAGAATTTTTTTATCAAACCATATTTTCGTCATTAATATCAACTCCACACAATATCAATTGAGACACAAGTCTGAACAAAGCCGAATATACTCACTCATTGTTTTGAAATCTTGTAATTTCATCTACATCCAATTTTATAATGGGAATTAGGGAATATCAATCTTTTTAGGTGATCATATCGTTTAGTTAAGTTTTTCCATAACATGGATGGATCCTTACACCGACATACATAGATTTCGACCCGCCGTCTACGTGATGGAGAAGAAAAATCATGGCTTTTACTTTGTCTTGGTCAATAGTCGTATTTGTTTCTTTAATTATATTACCAAGATTTTTCGTTCTTAAGTAGATCGCAGCCTCAAGGACCCTAGTTAAATAATTTTTTCCAGAAATATCAAGAGCAGCAAGTTCAAGATTGATTATATTTTTCATGATACTGTAATACAAAACGAGTAGTATTTTAGATTAAAAATCATGTCATATCTTAATTTGTAAAGTATGCCGTTCTATTTATATTTGGGATATGTTAAAATCTCACAAGTCGCATAATTAATTTATGCTCCAGAATTAAAAATTAATATATGCTCCAGGCATATATATTTTTTTATCTCCTTAGGCTGCGGGCCTTACATCGTTAGATTTCAGATCTAAAAAAGGTTAATTTTATGCTCCAAGCATATATTTTTTTTAATCTTTGTGCCTATAACATTAGATTTCAAACCTCAAAAATTATTTTATACTTCATCATATATTGTTTTCTAGGTTTTGTGCATATAACATTAGATTTCGACCTTACAATTTATTTTATACTTCAAACATATTTTTATTTCTAGGTTTCGGGCTTATATGATTCATGGTATGCTTCAAGCCTAGAAGTGAAACTCTTTTTATTTTCGAGCCGTTCAAAATTACATATAGGCTTTATGATTTTTTTTCTTTTTATTATATAGGGTTTAGACCCTCATATTTTTTTATTTAAAAAGCTTTATGCAGCAAGTAACCAAGTTTTTCTTCACACTATTCGCATTACATAAAATAATAGTAAGTTGTCTTTGAATTCTCATTTTAAGTGGGAAAAACCTTCTTTTCTTTTTAAGAGTTGAATGTTCTTATTATAAAGAAAGCATATGTGATTTTATGTAGTAGATTCTATATTAATGTTTAACAATTAAATGGTACTATGCGACAAAAAAAACTTTACCATCTGATTCCATTTGAGCTTGCTATGATTTACGAATTATCATATGAATATATTTTTTTGGTCAACAAATTATCATATGAATCAAACATGAACTTATAAAACATTATGTGTAGTAAAACTTAATAGTAGTAACTATTAAGTTATATTCATGCGAAATATATAAATCAAGAAATTTAGAATTTAATTCTTATGAAAATCAACCTTGAAATATTCCTCTTTAATGTAATTGGTAAATACTCGTGATGATAATGTGTTAAGAATCTAATATTAAAAACTAATATAAAGCTAAAATATCTAGATTCCTTTATTCAAGTTGTGTAAAATATATATATGACATTTATATTATACAATAATTTCTTTAATAAAAATGAAAACATGAGAGGTTTATAAATTCTAACAACATTCACTTATTATTTACTATAATTTGTAACTAACAACATACACAACATTATATATTCAATGTGATAAATAAAACAAATTCAATACTTATTAATAATCACGGGATCTTATAAACTTGAGTATTTTTAATATACCTTCCAATCAATATATATTATATATAATTATAGGTTATCAACCAAAAATAATAGAAGCTTAACCTTATTGCAAAATTTCTATTTCTTATTCTTGAAGTGAACTTCTGAAAGTATGTTTGTGCGTGACTTTTTTTGTGTTTCTTTTCTTTTCTATTGTAAAGTCCATTTTTTTGGAGATTACTTTTATTTTTCTCAATATTTATCTAATCTAGTACACCTTTAAAATGATTCTGAATCCAAAGTGGCTCTCATATTCATTCAAAAAAAAAATATTCATATATGATAGAAAGTTTAACAAATTTCATTATTAAGTATGAAAGTAGAAATTCAACTAGTTATTACTCCCTCCGTCCATTAATGTTTGTCATACTTTTCTTTCACACATATTAAGAAAACTAATTAATTTTTTCAATTTTTATTAAAATACTCTCAACCAACTAACTAAATGAATTTATTGAGGATACACTTATGAATATTAAATAAGGATAGAATTGGTAGAAAATGTAAAAAAGTTTATTGGTATCTTAAATGGACGACCTTTTGTGGACATCTATTTTTAGAAATTGTGACAAACATCGATTGACGAAGAGAGTACAAAAGCTTACTGGAAAAAGAAATACAACTAGATTGCATCCCTGGAGTGTCACATACGGGAACAACAAAGGGGAAGACGGCAATGACACATATCTCTCTCAGTTGAAGAGTAACTTAGTGGACCGATCGGAAGAAAAAACACGACGACGAATAAATGTAGAAACATCTGTTCAAGAGAGAGAAACCAAATCAGTTTCCTTATAAACCCATGGACAAAGGAAAATAGGCACTAGCCAGTCCAAAGGAGCTGAGTACTTCAATTAAAACTAGACACCAAAATTTTGAAAACGTTGTTAGGTTGTCTCTTCAAAGACTATGACAATACTGATTGCTTTGTGGTTGCAAGTGAGAAAGGGATACAACCCTTGTTAAGAAGCCAGATTCAATAAGTTACACTAATGAATCCTATTCTAATAAATGATTGTTTGGGAAACCGTGTAGAGTCAGTATATTACAATTAGATCTAAATGGTCGCTAATAAAGGGACTATAATTGGTGCTAAAGCAAGAATGAACGTAGAAATTCTATTTATGTTAATAAGAAAGGTGTACGTTTAGGGGCACACAAGATAAATAAATCGCCAGCAATCCCAAATGTTGTATTCATCGCATTCAGTGCAACCATAAGAATACCCAGGTCAAACACTCTAGACTCTGGAGTTATGTGCAACTTTTTGTAGCTGATATGTACAAACTTAGAGATGTGACGTGTGACAATGTTAAATAGGATGTTGATGAGTGGAGACAGGGGATTATAATTTGGCTGATGCACAATTAGAACATAAGCGAAAACATTTTTTGGTGAAGTAAACGTAATACTGTAATTGTTCTATGGGATGTATTTTTGCGTATTTCTTTGTACAAGATTTAGTTTCAATATTTGTGTCACTTATATTATGGTCATTGAATGTTGATTTTGAAATTCATCTTCTGCTAATTTTGCGTATTACAGGGATACAATAGTTTGATAAAATGGCGGGGATTTATTGGGAGAGAATTTGGAAATTTAGGGGTCCCCAAAAATTAAGAGTTCTTATATGGCGTGTGGTGCAAGAGAGAACTTGATTAGGAAAGGCATAGAGGTGTCGAGCATTTGCCCTTGGTGTGGGGACTTTGAGGAAGACACAATACATATATTAAGAGAATTTACTAAGGTCAAGATGGTTTGGAATTGCATTAGGAAGGAAATTGAGTTGGCTAGAAGAGGGAACGAGTACTCACCACTGTGGGGCTCATTCTAGAGTGCAAATGATTTGAACACTCGTTTACCGGACTGGCATAGGTATGCACCTAGGGAAGCCCAGTATGGTGTAGCCAGTAGTGCTGGAAGCATTTATTTAGTTATGAGCCTACACTGGGGAGTTGATGTCTAACCTTCTTAATCTTTGAAGGGACCTGGTGTTGCAATTTCACAACAAGTTCAGGCCCCCTCCATAAATGACAACATTCTCTCAACAGATTAAAACAAAGGTCTGCAACAACAACCTCAAGCCAACAACATATACTTAATTAGTTATCATTTTATTATTTCAACCAGTATGCATATGATTATGTCAAAATAAAATTTAGATAAGTTTAATAGAATTTAGAAAAGTATATATCTTAGATAACCATATTTGATTAATCATAAAATGGAAAAAGCAACAATTTTCATTTACTATAGTTGAATAAATTGTTATTATTTTGAAATATAATCACTAATAATATATAATATTAAAGATAAAATCATAAATGTAATTAAAATAATGAAATCGACATTCAATCTGTTGAAAATAAATATGAAAGACATTAGACATACAAAATAAAAATGAATGACCTCGTAACATACGTTTCTATCACACTGCGAACAAGAATAATAACTAGGTATCTTCTAAACATTAGAATTGTTTTGGAATTTTTTTTGAGAATGGGAAGTACGAGATCCTTCAAATTGTTGATGCAACGGGTTGAGGCTGCAGGCAGAGATGAGTATAAAGAATTGATCGATTTAACTTTTGAATCTAGCTCCACAAAGGCCACTTTCATTCTCTTGAGCTCCTCCTTATTTAGACTACTTACTGGTGCACTCCACCAACAATTATTACGATAGAAATTGGAAATATCATCCAATTTCTTACGATGTTCTTTTTCAAGATCAATGTGGTTGTTTTGTAAATTGAATTGATTATTGTTTGATCGAACACTATCACTACTATTCACACGTAATAATGGGTTTTTTTCGACTTCTAGTAATGAAGCATTACGAGATTCGAACTTATCAACAACTGAAGTAATGTCAGGGTCAGCGAACGAGTACACCTTTTTTCCAGGTGAAAAAATAAATAGACCAATTTCAGCATCACACAAAATGGCAATTTCACTAGCCTTTTTTATTACACCATTCCTACGTTTTGACAATGTCGCATTTCAGTGACTCTCCTTCTCTATATATTTTTCGGAAATATTTCGACGAACCATTAGCCTTCTTTATCTTTGGAACAACTTCCAATGAAATAAAGAGATTTTAGAAGGGATGAGTAACCTAAAGTATCACATATAAGAGTTATTAATACAACTTTTTCTAGAATTTTGATTTCCCATAAAATGGTCCCTTCTTCTCCCTTCCTTTAATTATCGAGACCCATACATAAACTAAATTTCTTTATGATTATAATTATATATGTTGTATGCATGCCATAAATATTATTTAGTTACATTATTTCATGATTATCTTTTTCAAAATATGGTTGGTATTCACTCATTTAATATTAATAGGTTTAAGAAAAATATAATAAATTAAATTTTCTCAAAAATTGTATATGACTCTAGTTATAGCTATCATGACTTAATTTTTATAAATTTCATTCTTCATCTAGTTTAAATTAAATAGGATGAATGAGATAAATAGTAAATTGATAATAAGTATCCCTAAAATAGAAGGAAAAATCGAATGTAAATTATTAGGAAGCTTATTTTTACCCAATATACCTTACATAATTTGTTGATTTCAGTACCAAGGAAAAAGAAAAGAATATAAAATGATTACCTAATATATATAAAATATAATTTCTCTAATACAATTGAAAATATATCATTAACGTATATTTTGTTTTCCAATTTTCAAACATAACGAGTAGATGAATATAATAATTTATACCACGTACATTCATATTATGAAGTAAGAAATATTGTTGCTAATTCAAAGGAAAACAGTATGATTCACGATGTAAGGAATTTCTTTAATCATTATAATCTATTTCTTAATACACATAAATTATATGCAATATGGTAAACTACAAAGCTTTATTTTTCGTTTAAAATATCCATTCAATCACGTAACATGTTTTTATAATGATTTTTGGAGTATTTGCAGCTCGGAGTTAATTCCTGAAATTCTATAAATAAATTTCAATGTAAAAAATAATAAAGACATGGTGTGTTTTTATTGAAAAACTCTAAAAAAATTATTTCACCATGCAATACTTGCATGAAAATAGAAACAATTGTCATCTT
Organism: Nemophila menziesii; assembly: GCA_029959085.1. Lineage (NCBI taxonomy): Eukaryota > Viridiplantae > Streptophyta > Magnoliopsida > Boraginales > Hydrophyllaceae > Nemophila > Nemophila menziesii. The sequence goes on from JARWIR010000044.1 coordinate 4,093,182, forward strand.
TGCACGTGTGACCGATATTTTTTATTTGAAGTTAAATAAGGGACCTACTAGACAATATCACTACGGGGGTATTTACACTTCCAAAATTTTGTCGTTATAGGTTAAGAATAGTTGCAAATAGTAATCTCCACTCCCAACCATTGGTCATAACATTCTTGTAACATGTCGACATATAAAGTAACTAGATTTTTTTAATCGCACAAACTTACACAAACAAAGATGAAAATACAATTACGAAACACACAAAGAGCATTCTCAGTTCTTTAACAAGAACTACTTCACTTGGTTGAATTCAAGATACCTTGCATAAATAAACTTTTTAGGGGAAGATAAGTTTATAACAATGTATGCATTTTTTTCATACACTTAAGCTTCCATTTATTTTCCATTCAAATTTGGCCATTACCATTAGATTTTACCAAGTTGACTATACTTTTTTTTCTTTTAATCAACTCATTTTTTTTGGAATTTATCTCACTCTATAATTTTTGTATACATCCTCAAGTGCCAAGTGTTGGTCAATAAATTCATAAAAAAAATTTCACCGATATCCTTACACTTAATACAAGACTATGTTGCAAAACTAATCATCCCAATTGTGCAAGAAGTGACCTATTTTAGGATCATTCTTTGATGCTTTGATGACCCAATCCACCTCCACAAAAATATATTTCATATTTTTTAAGGAATTATATACATAGGAAGAGAGCATAAAAATGATAAGTGGTGATCCATACTAAAAATAAATAATTATGTACCAGACATATCTTGACCTTGTAATACCTAGACATAAAGTGGCTAAGGTCATTGGTGCCTTGACTATGGAAACCCTCGTCTCATTTCTAGTTAATCCTTAGTATTGTGCTCAAGCGATGACATGGTCGGGCCTCTAAAATAAGGTGCTCTCCTTGTTGTATATACCCCAAAATTTTGCCTAAACTAAGCCTATGTCGACCCAAAAATATTTACAACCTTCACCGTTTAGATACTTATCAAACAGTTTTGATAGCAACAAAGGGAAAGATAGTACAACTCTAACGATATATTAACAAGCTTGAGGCTATCCATAATTGGTGAATAGTCGAGCTCCAAGATTTCTAATGATACGTGATCATCTAAGTATGGTGGTTTTCAGAAACTTCATGGGGACATTTTGGGAGTTCAACTGATTTTGAATAACCAAAAGAAGAACCATGAGGTTTAAGCCTTATAAAGCTAGTAAACATATGCAAGAAAACAAGCAAAAAATTTAAATTGGTAAAGCAAACTAAGGAAAAAAGGGATTGTTACTTATAGGTCTACGAAACTTCTTTCTAACCTTTCTCTTTATGAAAAATGCAAAAATAAATTCATAATCCCGTCATCTACATGAGTGTAACACATTTTGAAGATAGTAAAGGAATTGAGTATTAAAACCTAATAATAATTTACTCATTCACAGATAGGAAGTAGTAGGAAGTCACAAAGTCAAAAAAAGTTATATCCTCGGTCAAGAAAGTCATGCTCATTAAAGAAATAAATTAAATGATTTATTAATTCAACAATCTCCCACACATAGCGACCAACGCATGGTAACGAGATGGGTAACTTAAACACCAATATGTAATCAACAAATACTAGGATTGATAATTAGTGAAATGAGACAACAACACGATTTTGTCACCAAAGACTTTCTCCATCCGAGACTCCCACATCATATACTTAGCCAGGTTTCAAGCAAATACTTTGTGATATTGTCTTACCACGCATTTAGAAAGGTTATATTTGTCACGACCAAAAAACAAAACTAAATCAAACTAATATTAAAAATAGATTAAAATACGTTTGTATAAAATTAATTATTATTTATTACATTACACTAATTAAAAATTAATTGTTTAAGACTAGTACCTACAAATCTCTAATCTTTTTCTGCAGCAGATCCTATGCTACTGACCACTACTAAAGTCCCTAAATTATCTTATACTTGAAAGGGTGGGAGAAAAGGGGGTGCGCTACCACGGGCTCAATGAGAAAATAAATAACGTCTATATGAGAACCTAAACCTCTTAGAAAATTAATTATATCTTAGATGATGTCATTTAGCTAATATAGGTCAAAATATAAAATAACATTCATAAAGCTATAACTAAATCAGATAAGTGTATATCACAAACTAGACAACCCATACTACCTAGAAAGCTCAAGCTACCTATAATTGACAGAGCATGGAGACCGGTCAACAATGTAAGATAATGTTTTAGTTTTGTTGGCATTCACGTCGTAGAATGGACGATCCTATCATAATTCCTTCCTGGAATTTAAAGGATTGGTGCAAATATTTTAAATTGCTATTTGTCCCAGCTTACTTATGACTCATCATGGATATTACATTTGGAAATTTATTATTATGTTACGTGGGACATGTGGTTGTTTAGGACTGGTCCCCTGGTCCTAATTATCCTTATATATGTATGTAAACACATGCACAATAATATAAAATACGAGGCATGAGGTGATTATTACCTCAGGGTGATGAATTTTTCCGGTTTTATCTATATATATGCCTTTTTTACCATGGTATTCTCCTAATGTTGTTGTGATTTTTTGCCCAAATCCTCTGCTACAATGTCTGTACGATCCTTGTGCAAGTTACAAGGCTATATTTTGGTCACGATCTACCACTTCTTATAAGGTATTTTTTTTCGATTTTCAAAATCTTTGTTCATCATGTCATATAGAAGTTCAGCAAAATTAAAGTGAATAGACTTTTAGGGGTTCTAGGGATTCTCTTAATGGATAATCCCAAAGTCTTCCTCCCTCAACTCTCACTAGTATGGACCCTCCCCAAAAAACTCTAAGGGAAGAAGCAGCAAATAATATATTTATTGTAGATTTCTCCATATCAATTAGGGGTTTTTCTTCTTATAGCTTAGGTGTTGCTTGCTTGTACTTTGTCACTCTCGAACAAAAACGAGACCTCTTCTTGTTCTTAGGTGAGAAATATTATTTCTCTCTTACTTTAGTTCTAAAATAATACATTAAGGTTGATAATATTAAAATAATGTTTAATAGGAGATCCTTTACATTTATAACAAACAATTGAATTACAGTTCGGAGGGGCAAATAGTAGATGCTTTACATTTTGGGACAAGTTCACCATCTTTGTGGTGTGATCTTATCCTATTTAAGGACAAATACTTCCTCTTGTATATAAAAAGTAATGGGATCAAAACTTATACAAATTATTTTACTAATAATAATTATTTTAAAAAACAACAATAATGCTTTTTTTTCAAATAATGATAAGCTGATTGCAATAATTTTATAATATCTGGTGTTTGTTCTTGTTGTTTTAGAGATAAGAATGCACATAGATTGTCCACAACGTGGAAGAAAAATAAGGAATACTCTCCAAAATATAAAATTATCCAATTATTCTCTTGAATTCATCACATTTATTATTCTCTCCTACCTAAAAATTGTAAGTTTTACATGTTTCAAGAGTAAAAAATGTTGAGATAGATATATGTATGCAGAAGATAACCATCACAGGATGGACAGACTAAGAAATAGTTCTGAAACATTTTAGCATGACAAGAAGCACGATACATATGCTCATTACTACTTAACCTTTCATTGTCCTACCATCATTGAGAAAAATCATTAAAGCAAATAAATGTATGCTCTCTTATAGCTCGTAACTTCATAAGCATATTTTGCAACTTTATAATTTAATTATTAAACACTATGTATATATACACAAATTAGGTGCTAGAAGCTGCTACAAGTGCATAAGACTCATGTTGTTTTATGTTATCTGCAACATGAGCCACCACTCCTGCTCTAGCATTGTGAAACCATTAACTTCTCACATGTGATTCACATAAATATTATATTAGTAAATCACAAAACACTATTTCCAAATCACTAGATTAGAATAGCATAATTGTAAATCTATACATGATTATTATAATGTGCAAAGAAGGGCCAAGGAGCATAGTGAAAGCTTCGATTTTATTTCATCCTAACTGTTGTAACCTGTGTATCATCTCATCTGTCACAAATAAACAACAAATTTATAAGATGCCAATTTTTAATTAATTTGCATTATAATGCAATTAAGGAAGTATAATAACATGTGTATTAGCAGGTTTAGTTAACTCGATATTTTACCTTCCATAAAGTTATGATTTTCAAGTGTGTCCCCTATTTTAGCTTCATATTAGACAGATTCTTTTGCTTTGGCAGCTTCAAGAGGGAAATGGGGATCATGATAAAACTGGCGGACAATAATACACATCTTTAATATATTCGTATCCATCCAAAAACCTTTTAGGAGGCTCCCAATTAAAGTATACATCTTAGGACAAGGTTTGCACGGGGACCTAAATTAAATATAGATACTCAGTTTATTTTTTTAAGTTTGTTACACTATATTTATTATAAACCAAAAAATTAAACTAACTATTTTTAAGAATGATATATAATTTAAATATATTAGAAAATTCTACAATATTACAGTAGTAATATGTAAATTTAACATAAATTTAACTTTTATTTTAAGTTAGAATGAGTTATTATATTAAAAAATCATTTAATTTATTTTATTCCACTATATAAATTAAAATTGAAATACTAATTAAATATTGGTGACATTTTAATGAATCTTCATAAACATCAAACCTCTTAACTCAATATTTTTAGGATAGGCGGAAATTATTCCACAGTCCTAATCAGACCATTGTAATGTTCAGTTTTAATATTATTTTTATAAAATTATCAGTTTAAAATTTTGTCTAGATCTTTCAAGTTTCAAATCATCATATATTATTAAGGAACTAAACTACTCAAGATAAAAAAAGAACAAAGGAACAATAAATTTTAGGATTAGTAGGTTGATAATTTTTTATTTCTAATCTACAAGAATAAGATTATTAGTTAATAGATTTAATATAATATTGTTATCAAATGTTTACACAAATATACAATTAGTTTTACCAACCTTACCTAGTCTGTCCTAAAACAATTTTATATAATTTTGAATTGTAAATCATATCTTTTAACACACATAAGCCCTCACATTCTACAAAAGGTAAGCTCACGTCCTTCCTTTTCTGAGAAGAAACAAGATTTTCTAGTTGAATAAGAAAGAATGCTAATAAGTTATTTAGTCATCATCATTTATGAATATCGATTAGAAATCAATAAGTAGCCTTCCAGTTTTCTATGCGACACAAGTGTGCTCTTAACTGATAAATTATTAAATTTTGAACATGTTTGAACCGTGAACACAGAATTGTATCCAATGCTAAATTAAGAATTCATAATTTTAAAAATGTATAACACAAAATTTGTTTAACATTGTTCACATGACCAGAGCGTGCAATATTTTCGAAATATTATCATACTTATCAGCATAATTAGTTCTTAGTATAACAAAAGGATTCACGAAATCATTACATTGCTAAATCTAGTGTCCAAAGGCTCATTTTTAGGATTTTTATACTGCAAAAAATGTTCAAAAGAACCATTGCAATGAGAAATATTAACGTTATGAAATAAGAATAAAAAGCAAGGCTTATTAGGAATTTAACTTGGTTACTGAATTTAGAGTCTTATGTCCTAACATCTAGACTATGAAACTACATGCTAATAGTTTCTGCTTTTCATTTCAAAACAAAAAAAACACACAAATCAAGTCAGATCTCTAAGCCACCTTTGACAAATTTAAGTCAGATCTCTAAGCCACTTTTCACAAATTTAAAGGTTCGATAAAAAAGTCCGTATTTCCAGTTCAAATTCTAACATATTTAAACTAAATGATTAAGATTGATATTCAAACTTAATTAGGAACTAAGGACAAATATGCAAGTGGTTCATAAAGGATATTTTATAAATTTAATATATGAATGTGTGTTAAATATAATTCATAATTTTTTTGTTTAATATTATGAAGTGATATATTGTTATGAATATGTGTCATTATTACACATTTGCTAATAAGACTCTTGTGTGAGAGACGTCAATATTTATTATTAACATGATTGTATTTAAATTTTTGTAATTCATTTTTTTGTATTTATTAATTTTGTTACGGCAAATGAATAAGTGTCATTGTTTCATTGTTTCATATTTGTTAATAATGACACTTTCTTAGAGGCGTCAAGAATGTGTTATTAAGATGATGATCTCTAAATAGTCAAGAAAGTTATTTAGTTGTGACGATTATTTTTGACGTCATGATAGACAAACAATGAGGGCTTCATAGATAACGCTCAAATGACGGTTGCTGAACCGTCACAATTATCTACGATACCGACAAATATCATCATGAAACCCCATAACCAGTGTCATTGTATATCCCTTTTTATTGTAGTGACCCCACTTCAGGGGATGGTTAGTAGACTAGGGTTTGCACCTATTATTACGATTAAGGATTTCCCTTGTATTGTCACTATGTTTAGCACTTTGATTATGAATATAAGACTTTACACTAATCACTATTGATTAATCGACTGTAGAATTCATCATGGGAAAGTAGCTTGTGTTAATTTTTAGTCTTCTACAAATTCCAATAAATGATGACAACTATCTTAAATATGGGGGTATCCAAATTAACTTCTCTACATAAACACCATGATATAGAGGTATTTAACTTATCTACTCATACATATGAAATGAGCAAACATGCAATATACAATCTTCTACCTATTTTCATCATGATATAAATATGATGGTAAATTTTAAATTGTGCCAACTTGCTCATATTTCTTAATTTTATAGTATTTTAAAAATCGATAGGTCGACCACTCTTTATATGTCGTAATAGATTTTTGATTAGAAGAAACATTATGATCAAGAGAAAAAATATTTAAGCTGAAATGTGACTTGGTTACTTTATGAATGCATGAATTTTGAACATTGAAATCATAATTTGTTCGTGATAATCGAGATGCGTTTTAAGTATATTTTTAACTTTTTCCTCTTATAATGAAGTTTTGCTTTATACATAATATTTCATCAACAACAAGATTTCTCCTAATTTGCTAGTTTAAGTTGCAATAAATTATTTGAGATAATTTCTTATATGTTTTAAATCAAATTTTTGTACAAATAGTGAAATAAGTATATTATAAATATATAAGTAAGAAAAAATAGTAGGCATACACTTAACATTTGAACAATGAGAGTATTTAAGATTTACTAGTTGGACTTTTTTAATATATGTTACAATTACGTAAAATTATAAAGTATGTAAGCCATAAAAGATAAATCCGCATATGATATGTCTACCAATTCTCTACATATGAGAAAATACATATTCTTCTAGATCATACACATGTCCCATTGAATTTATCAATTGACTTCACATGTTTAGAGATATTTAATTAATATTCTTCTAAGATATATCCAAAATATCAAGTTTCACTAATATGCGATGTGACAGTTATTTTATATTCTTATCGATGAATTTATATATGTCTATCATTTCATGCGATAGTTTGGGTCACTTGGTCATATTGATTAGTTTTTATTTAAGAGTAATATAATAAAATTTATCTCTTGACAAGGGAGGATATACTCCGGATAAATCGTGTCCAAATTTTGAGATGAACGACACAAAATAAAAATATCGTTAACATTACAAAATGTATCTTTCTTGGCTATAAAAGATTTAATAATGAGAAAGCAAAAACTCTTTTGTCGATGAATTATAAATTGATAAAAAAAGCTAAAAGGTTTAGATTTGTGATGAAATTTAATAATTTTATAATTTGATAATTAATGTAATATTTAAATATATATTCACATAAGATACATATACCATATCATAAATATCGAGGAGTACCAAATTAATTAAATGATTTTAATTTTATTTCATATCTGGTATTGATTAGTTCATACAAATTAAAAGGCATAAATTATATTATATCATGATCTCGTTGAAAATTAGTCCACTCATATGTAGAGGAATTGGTATCTCAATAATCTTGAGAGTATGATTGTGGAATAATATGTTAATATCTACACAATACTGAGGTAAAAATTTGAAATAAATAAATTTATAGGTTGTACGATATATATTGATATGCATATATAATACATTTTTAAATGTCTTATATATTGTTTAATTATTTTACAAATAACGTACAAGATACCTATAATTATGCCTTATACTTATTTTCACTAAATGTTATGATATATCTGTAAATATACATTAAATACGTATACAACTCGTGTATACCGACTATTATTTTTATTGGTTATTCTATAAGCATAATTTACATATACTGTTAATGTATATGTTCTATATTTTCATTATAAGTTGTACTATATCAGAGGATATGTATAAAATACATACACATCTTGTGTGTATGTCCTATATTTTTTTATTTGTAGATTATATGGTATAAGTATAAAATAAATATACAGTTAATGTATATGCCCTACATAAAATACTATTAGATTGGTTTTTTAATACAAGAAGATAAATAAATTACAATTAAGTAAAAAAAAAGTTTCAATATGAAAGTTAAATTGTAAAGCAGAACATAAAAAAATTTCATTAGTTTAAGGAAAAAGAATAAAACTCGATCAACTAATATTACTTATATATTATCGATTGCTTTCTTATATTTTTTTACGTAAATTGATATATAGTACGTATTCATATAAAATGAGTGACATTTGAACCCAAAACTATATAAGGGGATAAATTGTACTATTGATCTGTGTGCCAACATATAATATATAATTAGTCTTTTTGTTTAATGACAACATAGGTACACATTTCTTTATTTTCTTTAACCGAAGAAGGAAAAAGAAGTATCCAGGTTAGAATGATAATTTACAAAATATAAAATTACCTAGTGTTTGAAACATAAAGACTATCATGTTATTTAACAGTAATGTGTAAACCCAAGCCTCAATATTTATGAGTTGGACTTTAAGCCAATGGCCAGGCTGGGTGAATATCAAAATTAGATTTCATACAATATTTATAAATATTAAAGACTTTAAAAAAGGGTAAAAGATGTTTAAAGGCCTTAGATAGTTGGATATTATTGTTTTAAGGCATTTAGTTTTATTACTAGTTAGTAACCAACTAGAATATGAAGAAAGACCATCTAACCCCGCCTCCCCTTTATACTATATAAATTATTATATTCCTTTTTTCTTTATATTTTTTCTTTTTCATCTTCGACCAAACATTTTTCTTCCTTTTTTCTCTCCATTCTTATAAAACAAAACCTCTTTATTTCTCTCTTTCTACAATTTTTCTCCATTCTTCTATTTTGAAATTGTTTTTCATTCAACTTGTTACTTTTATTTCTATTTCTTATACACACAACCCATATTCTATCAAAACAATTCCAAAAATGAATCTATGGTAAATTAAGGGGTTGAAGGCTTAAGAAATTCCATTTTTAAAAAGTAAGAACTCATAATAATTCTATTTAATTATTTTTCGCATTCCAGTAAAGAATTCTTAGGTCTTAATTTTATGGGTGTAGATCTGTATATTTTGTGTATAGATTTGTATATGTGGGTATAGATATGTATTTATGTGGGTATATATCTTTATTTTTGTGGGTATATACATCTTTATTAATATGGGTATAAATTCGAATTTTCGTGGGTATGAATCTGTATATTTGTGGGTATAAATGTGTATTTTTGTGAGTATATACAAATTATTTTGCATTTTTTGTGGGTATGGATCTTCTTTTTTGTACTTGTGTGGTTGTATGTACGGATTGATGTTCTTATTTTTATGCAGGAAAACAACCCAGAAGACGAGTGGGTATATCTCCATCATTGACATGAAAATGCTATGTACCTTAACAAGGAAAAATTTAATTTGAAACCGTGGATATATACAGCACGAAACCTTGGGAAAAAAGAACATTTATCGGAAAAAATTAAAACAATAGGTATAATTGCGGGGACTTATAATACAATTATAAAAATTGAAATAGTGGTTATACCTATTATCGTATACACACCAAGATAGGAGAAGGGTAGCAAAGTAAAATCATAAAATCTATTTTAAACCAAAATCATTAGATAACCAAACCATAAAAAAAATTGTTATGAATTTAAAAATATAATTTTAAAATTTGAGATTTTCTTTCTCTTTGAAATACTACTGTAAAATCTCGATTCATCTTCTCAATCACACCTCTACTTAATCTGCAATCCTTACTTTTATACCAACCGGTTTACACTATTATTTTTGTCATTAAAAACTCTAATAAAATATAATAAAAAGTGAATTTGATATTTCAAAAATTTATATTTAACCTTCAATCAATTTTTGACACTTTTTACTTTTTATATTTTGTGATTTTTGTATAACAAAATCATGTGTAATTTGAGATATTATACATGAGTTTTTGAATAATCTTGTTCTAAAAGTAGGAGGAGCAATTTTCCCAAATATGTTAGATTATGATTTTTTCTATCTTGTACAATTGGGTTTGAATTTATGAGATTTGTAACAATTTACCCTAATATGTTAAAATTGTAATTTTTTTTATGTCTTGTTCAATTGGCATGTATGTATCTATGTGTATATCAATAAACATATTTAATCTAAACATAAGTTAATTTGTGTTTTGATTATAGATCCGTTAGATTCAGTTCTTATTTAGAAGAATTGATTATTGATCATGACATTTCAATTTAAGAGGTATATTTATTTCTTAATTTTTACTTTTATTTAATTCGATTCATATACATATGCATATATAAACTAGTAATTATGATTAATTAGCTTAAAATATTTTATTTCTTACTATTACTTGTATGAATTTTATGTTCTTCCTAGTTTGTAGACGTGAAGGATAATCATTAAATAATAAAAATTCAAAAGTTCGTTGGAATTAGTTCAAATATGTACCATGAAATGATTTGTGTGCGTCTATTATATTCTGTTTGTTTGCACTATACATGTACTTGTTTTATAGTACATATGAGAAAGATTACTATCTTATAGAAATCTCAATCATTCTTTTCCTCTTTTATTGTTATATAGATGCATAGACAATTAAGCTCTTAATATACGTCATATTTCAATATAGATTAAGTAATTATGAATTAGAAATGTTTTATGTTGATGAAAGATTGCTAGTAAGCTAGTTTAAGCCATTGAAGGGTATTGGTTCTAGGAAAATTAGCGGGAATTATCTTCAAGATCAAACATTCAAATTTTCTTCATGTATTGGCAGGGATGTACATTATTTGATCAAAATTCCCCCATCAAATGAAGTAACATGCAAGGAAGATGATATTGGCACTTTCCAAACAAAAAATTCAATATTCAAATTCTAATTGAGGCGATGATGGGGTTAATCTTGAGAAACATAGAGACTATCAAGGTGTATCTCGATCTCGTAGACCTTCTCCTAAAAGATTCAGTAGATCAAGGGAAAACGAGATGATATATATGATACATACCGAAAAGAAAATCCATTAAGAGTAGAAAAAGATGTTCCATGGACTAAACTTTCCCGACCAAGCTATAAAGGTAGCTCTTATATCATCCATAGGTACAATGATCTGAATATCATTAAGCTAATGATGGATTTAAAGAAGCTGAAGAGCTTAAGCATTCTGCTAATCGTCTCAAGGTGAGATTATTATTTTTTTACGCAACATTTGTAACTCTTTTTTGTTGGAGATATACTTTCTCCAATGAACCATTTGATAAGTAAAAAATGGTTTTTTACATTTCCCACATCGGTGGGATATAAGGACACATAACCATTTTTATACTTAGTGATTTTAACTAAGTTCAAATAGCCAATAACCATGTACATGGCAAGGCAATGATCTAGCCCACACGCGCGCACCACCACCACCACCCACCCGCCTGGCCCGGCACCGGCACCGGCACCGGCACCGGCGACGGCGACGGCGTAAGGCGTGGGTCGTGGGTCGTGGGGAGTTTGGGGAGTTTGGGGAGTCAAAAAATGAATAATGAAATGGATTTTGTACCAGCTCTTATAGTGGGGGGTTGACTACTCAACTTAAACGTAGAGACAAAGCTCCACCAATCTCGCACACGTTAAAGTGAAAGAATATCCCAGCAGCTGTTACTTAGTCAAAGTCAAACACGTGGGAATATCAAAGGAGGTCAACTAAGCTGTTACATAAAATCAAATCAAATCAAACGTGGGGGTTACAAGACAATCAAAACATCAACCCAATTAAGCCAATTTCGGGAGGAAATCGTGGGCTTTAATGAGGACGTTTCTGAAGGCTTGGGTCCTCCTTTCCACTCCTCTATATAAAGAGCACTCTCTACACTCTTAGCAGACTACGAAATAACACACAAGAAAAACACTCTGCCTCACCACCTTCTCTAAACTTTTCCCGTATTAGTTCTCTGTTAGAGATACCGGTCACGCCGGAATATCTTTTTAACAACGGTGACGCTTTGTTTTTCCTTTCCGTGTAAGTGATTTGTTATTTCCGTTTCCGTATAATTGTTAAGTCGATTTTTGTAATCGTTTTTTCCGTGTAATTGTTATTCGGTTGTTGTAATCGTATTTCGATTTATTGTAATAGTTAGTCTATTTCAAAACTTTTTTCTTTTCATTTGTTTTTGTTTTCCGGAAACCATTTTTCTCTTGTACAACTGGTGGTTATTTCTAATAACAATTTAAAAAGATATTCATTTTCTTTTCCACTGGTTATTTTAGAAAATGGCTCTTCCTGTTTCGGCTGTTGGTTCCTCTTTGAACACAAAGCCTCTTCTCGACGCAAACAAGTTGGAACCCCTTAATGGTTCTAACTATAAGCGTTGGGCGCAAAAATTAATGATATGCCTTGAACAGTAGGAACTCGACTTTGTTATAGTCGAGGCTCCTCCACTTTTGGAAATTGGAGCCCATACTGAACAAGAGCTAGCAAGGCATGCTACCCTCGAATCTAGGTTCAAAAGAGCTAACACGATGGCTCGGGGCTGGATGTTGAACAACGTTACTAATCCCATTTTTGACCTCCTTGCCAAAGAGAAATCGGCAAAGGTCATATGGGAAACTCTCGAGAAGAAGTATGGGGCCGATGATTCTGGTAAGAAAAAGTACGTGACTGGGAATTGGTATAACTTTAGACTTACGGATCAGAAACCCATGACTGAACAACTTCACGTGTACGAGAACCTATGTGCGGAGGTAATCGCCGAAGGCATGAAGATGTGTGAAATTCTTCAAGCCAACATTTTGCTTGAGAAATTTCCCCCATCTTGGAGTGAATACCGCAACCACCTCAAGCACAAAAAGAAAGAAATGACCCTCCAAGAGCTCATCAGCCACATCCAAGTCGAAGAAGTGAATCGACTAAAGGATAAGTCAATCTCTTTCCCTTCTCATTCCTCCAAAGCTAATCTAGTCGAAGGTTCTGGCCAAGGTAACAAAGACAGGTTCAAAGGGAAGGGAAAGCAACGAGGGTCAAACAAATCTAAGTCTGGGGGAAATAAGAATCGCGGCAACACCAACAAACAAGGTGGAGGGTTCAAGATCTCTGGTAAGATTCAAAAAACTAAAGGGGCCTGTTACTGTTGTGGCAAAGAAGGGCACAAAGCTTTCGAATGTCCCCAGAGAGCTGGACAGGGTCCCAAAGCCACCGCGAATCTGACTGAGACCGAAGAAATAATTGCTGCGGTAATGGTTGAGGTAAACATGGTAGAGAATCAGAGCGAGTGGATCCTTGACACTGGAGCTTCTCGCCATTTCTGCGCAAACAAAGCCTTGTTCAAGAAATTCGAAAAGGCAACTGATGGTGAGTGTGTGTACTTGGGTGACTCTTCCACCGCTACTGTTCTTGGGAAAGGTCAGGTTCCCCTCAAACTCACCTCTGGTAAGACTCTTGAACTAAATGATGTTCTCTTCGTCCCCTCCCTCCGTAGGAACTTAGTTTCCGGGGCTCTCCTTAACAAATTTAGTCTCAAACTTGTCTTCGAGGGGGTAAAGTCATTATCACCAAAAATGACGAATTCGTGGGGAAAGGGTACCTTAATAATGGCTTGTTTGTTTTAAAAACTGTAACCCTTAATGAGAATGCATCTAATTCCGCTTATATTGTTGAGTCCGTTCAAACGTGGCACGGTAGATTAGGCCATTTAAATGTTGCGTCTATTAAAAGGCTTAAAAAACTTGGACTAATACCCGTTAACAACGTGGATGACTTTGATAAATGTCAAATATGTGTAGAGTCCAAACTTGCGAAAAAAACCTTTTAAATCCGTTACCACGAGACAAACCAAATTGCTTGAATTAGTTCATTCGGACTTAGCTGATTTTAAAAACTCCGCTAGTAGAGGTGGAAAACTTTATTACATAACCTTCGTAGATGACTACTCTAGGTTTACTAAAGTGTATCTTCTTAAAACTAAAGATGAGGCGGAAAATGCGTTTTTAAAACATAAAGCCGAAGTTGAAAACCAACTAGATTGTAAAATCGAACGACTTAGGTCCGATAGAGGAGGCGAGTATAGTTCTAATTCCCTTAAAGAGTTTTGTGAAACAAATGGAATTATCCACGAACTAAGTGCCCCTTATACACCCCAACAAAATGGCATAGCAGAAAGAAAGAATAGGTCCCTTAAAGAGACTATGAATGCCATGTTAATTAGTTCAGGTTTACCAAACAACATGTGGGGGGAAGCTGTCTTGTCAGCCTGTTATGTACTTAATAGGGTACCGCATAAATCCCTAGAAAAGACCCCGTATGAAATGTGGAAGGGTTTTCCACCAAACCTGAAATTTTTAAAAGTGTGGGGGTGCCTTGCCAAAGTCAAACTACCTGATTTTAAAACTGTCACCGTTGGTCCCAAAACCATTGACTCAATTTTCATAAGGTACGCTCAGAATAGTGCGGCTTACAGATTCTTGTCATTAGAAGATAACTCTATTTGTGAATCTAGAGACGCTGAATTCTTTGAACATGTTTTTCTTTTGAAAGATTTAATTACTGTCAATACTTCTTTACCTGTTGATAATTTATCTACTAATGATGTGGTACCTCTTTGTGATGTTTTTCCTAACCCCTCCACTTCCATGGAGCCTAGTAGTATTCCCGAGGAAGAACCTAGGAGAAGTAAGAGGCGCAGGATCGAGTCTAGCTTCGGCCCTGACTTTATAACAGCCTTTATAACAGAAGGTTCTCACATCGATCTATTAGACGAACAGGTAGTCAATTGTTTCCTCATGGAGGATGACCCAAAAACTTATGATGATGCTTTAAAATCTATAGATGCTAGTTTTTGGAAAGAGGCTATTAACAGTGAACTTGAGTCAATCAAAAGTAACCATACATGGGAATTAACCGACTTACCTAGGGGTAGCAAAGCGATTAGTAGCAAATGGATTTTTAAGAAAAAATTGAGACCCGATGGCTCAATAGAAAAATTCAAAGCCAGACTTGTTATTAAGGGCTTCACCCAAAAGAAAGGTCAAGATTACTTTGACACCTATTCCCCAGTGACCAAAATTGCCACAATAAGAACGCTTATCGCCTTAGCCGTCATTCACGAACTTGTAATACATCAAATGGATGTCAAAACCGCGTTCTTGAACGGAGATCTAGATGAAGAGATCTACATGGCTCAACCTGAAGGGTGTGTGGTCCCTCGTCAAGGGGACAAAGTGTGTAAGTTGAAAAAATCCTTGTATGGTTTGAAACAGGCACCGAAAAAATGGTATGAAAAACTAGATAGTACTCTCATTTCATATGGGTTTATAGCTAACACTTCTGATTCATGTGTTTACTCCAAGGTAACAAATTCAGAGTGTGTTATCATCTGCCTTTATGTAGATGACATGCTCATCTTTGGTACTACTATTCATATTATAAATGAGACTAAACGCTTCTTGTCTTCCATATTCGACATGAAAGATATGGGAGAAGCTGATGTAATACTTGGGGTAAAAATCATTAGAAGCAGTAATGGTATTACCCTGAATCAGTCTCATTACGTAGAAAGGATGCTGAAGAAGTTCGATTCCTTTGATGTAACGCCTGTAATTACTCCTTATGATTCTATCATTAACTTATCCAAACATGTTGGGGATGCTGTATCCCAAAATGAATATGCTAAAATCATAGGAAGTCTAATGTTCTTAATGAACTATACTCGACCCGATATTGCCTATGCCGTGAGCAGACTTAGTCGCTATACTCATAACCCGAGTAGTGACCACTGGGTTGCACTTCGCCGTCTATTGAAATACTTGAGGGGTACCATCGATCTAGGCTTGCACTATAACAAATTTCCTGCAGTCCTTGAGGGTTTTTGTGATGCAAACTGGATCTCTGACAATGACGAAGTAAACTCCACCAGTGGTTATGTATTCTCCTTAGGGGGAGGTGCTGTATCGTGGAAGTCTTCCAAACAGACTTGTATAGCACGCTCCACCATGGAGTCTGAGTTCATAGCACTAGAGTTAGCTGGGCAAGAAGCTGAGTGGTTGAGAAGTCTCTTATCGGATGTGCCACTTTGGGAAGGAAGTGCCACACCTGTATGTATCCACTGTGATTCACAAGCAGCTATTGGAGTCAATCATAATAGCGCCTATAATGGGAAAAAGAGACATATTCGCATCAGACATGGGTCAGTAAGACAATTACTGAAGAATGGTGTGAAAGCCTTGGAATTTGTACGATCAGAGGAGAATCTAGCTGATCCGTTCACCAAAGGCTTGACCAGGAGACTAGTCCTGGAGACGTCGAGGGGGATGGGACTAAAACCCACTAAGTGGGAACATGTGACTAATGAGTCCATGTAATTTACCCATCCCTAAGGCTCAAACCTAAATCGTCTTGTTCATAGCCACTTGTGGTGGTTCTTTTGAGAAGGACCTGTTGAAAAAGACGTACCGAGTGTTGAACTCACATTGAATTCATAACCTTTGTGGTGGTTCTTTTGAGAAGGACTTGATGAATTCAAGGGTAACATTGAAACCCAAATATTCATGGTAGAGTGTTGAGGAGACGTCCTTGCACCACTCTCAAATGAATAAATCCACCAAGTTCATAGCCCTTAAAGGGTGGTCCTTAGAGAAGGACTTGATGAACCAAAAGGTGATGTTAGAGGGGACCATAACCTTGAATCAGGTAGAGTATGTGCTGTGAGGGTCTCGATCGATAACCGTTAAAGTTCAAGAGTAAGTTCACTTAAACGGAATTCGGTGGTTGCCTCACTTCACTACGTGTCAATTCAAATCGCAAGATATTGACACTTAAGTACAATTCACCTATTCTTCTTTCTGGAACCTTCTCACAAAACCTTTTGTTGATATTCAAATGTGTGGGGGATTGTTGGAGATATACTTTCTCCAATGAACCATTTGATAAGTCAAAAATGGTTTTTTACATTTCCCACATCGGTGGGATATAAGGACACATAACCATTTTTATACTTAGTGATTTTAACTAAGTTCAAATAGCCAATAACCATGTACATGGCAAGGCAATGATCTAGCCCACACGCGCGCACCACCACCACCACCCACCCGCCCGGCCCGGCCCGGCACCGGCACCGGCACCGGCGACGGCGTAAGGCGTAAGGCGTGGGTCGTGGGTCGTGGGGAGTTTGGGGAGTTTGGGGAGTCAAAAAATGAAAAATGAAATGGATTTTGTACCAGCTCTTATAGTGGGGGGTTGACTACTCAACTTAAACGTAGAGACAAAGCTCCACCAATCTCGCACACGTTAAAGTAAAAGAATATCCCAGCAGCTGTTACTTAGTCAAAGTCAAACACGTGGGAATATCAAAGGAGGTCAACTAAGCTGTTACAGAAAATCAAATCAAATCAAACATGGGGGTTACAAGACAATCAAAACGTCAACCCAATTAAGCCAATTTCAGGAGGAAATCGTGGGCTTTAATGAGGACGTTTCTGAAGGCTTGGGTCCTCCTTTCCACTCCTCTATATAAAGAGCACTCTCTACACTCTTAGCAGACTACGAAATAACACACAAGAAAAACACTCTGCCTCACCACCTTCTCTAAACTTTTCCCGTAGTAGTTCTCTGTTAGAGATACCGGTCAAGCCGGAATATCTTTTTAACAACGGTGACGCTTTGTTTTTCCTTTCTGTGTAAGTGATTTGTTATTTCCGTTTCCGTGTAATTGTTAAGTCGATTTTTGTAATCGTTTTTTCCGTGTAATTGTTATTCGGTTGTTGTAATCGTATTTCGATTTATTGTAATAGTTAGTCTATTTCAAAACTTTTTTCTTTTCATTTGTTTTTGTTTTCCGGAAACCATTTTTCTCTTGTACATCTGGTGGTTATTTCTAATAACATTTTTACCCCTAACAAAGTTTTATGACTTCTTTGAAGGTATTTATCTGGGTTTAGACTTAAGAGTTCTTCTTTCAATCAGCTTTGAAGTACTTTCTTGAAGCATCACACTTGTTTAAATCTATAAATCTACTGTGAAATTATTAGAGTAACAGTAAGTAATTAGATTTCTACACTGTTATATCTACCTCTTCTATATGTATATGTGGTCACATTTAATATTAATCTGATGCTGTGACCATGAATATGAGAGCTGCAAAGATATGAGATATGCTGCACTAGCATATAACTGCGTGGAAACATCTGATATGCTGATTTTTTTATAGGCAATAAAAATTAAAAAAAACCAAACCATACTTTTTTTTAAGTCTGATTAATTGATTATTTTATCTTTAAAAAACTACCATTAGTATTATTATAATAATAATTGTGCAATATTTGGTGTTGGTTGAAAAAACAATTTTATTTGATTTTTTATATTTTCGTGCAGGTATCGGTGTCCATGTCATTTCCGTAATTTCTATTATTGATCATACTTGAGTAGTTGCTAGTATTGGCCTCAGAAGTTGGAATTACTTGGGTGTCTTTAGTACTTTTTCCCAATAATTTCAAGTGTTTTATTCCGTAAAATATATGGTGTATAGTTTTACCATTCAAGTTGTCTTCATTACTAATCAAGATATAAATATATCTTATATTGAATTGAACGATTTCTTTTGCTTTTTTTCTAAAATCACATAAAGAAATTTTTTAGTGTATATCAATCATAAAATTGGATGTAGAGATTCTTGATTGTTGGATTTTTATATTTATATTGAAAATGAATCAACTAGTGGAAGATGCAACTAGGTTTTTCTATTTTAGATGTATAACATCAAAAGTGAATAACTGAGTTATGTAAGTGTAAGGACTAGAACATGGGAAGATCCTTGACATATTTATCTTGAGTGACTCATCCATAAAACTAGAAAAAAATATCATCAACTTATATCTAAACAACAAAACCATTATCTAGTTTTTTTTATACACAAGGTGAAATTGATTTTTTCTCTTTTAAAATAATCTTAAAATAGAAAGGAACTTAACCTACCATACCAAGCTCTAGGTGTTTGTTTAAATTATACAAAGTTTTTTTAAGTTTAAAATTTTATTTGGAAAATTAGGATCTTTAAATTTTAGGAGTTGTATAACGTAAAAGCTTTCATTAATAATCCATTATGAAAAACAATTTTTACATTCACTTGAAATAGTTTAAAGTCTATATAATAAGAGAAATAAAGAAACCAATGTATTTATTCTAATCTAACTACATTGAAAAGGTTTATCAAAATCAATACATTTTTTCTGGTATACCATTGTGCAATGAGACAAGCTTTGCTCCTTATAAAAATTCCAGAATCCTTATATTTTTATACGTAACTCTTATGGTATTCCAATAATCTTGTGATCAATAGGTTTTGTAACAAGATTCTATAATTTACTTCTTTCAAATTTATTTAGCATATAATTTATCCAACGATCATCAAGCAATGCAACCTTGATATTTTTGAGTTCTATTTGAGACAAGAATGCATGAGTTCTATTTGAGACAAGAAAGCATGGTAAACGTATAAAGCATTAAGAGTAGAACGTGTCATTACTCATGTACTTGAAACTCCAAGTATATTTGCAATTTTAGAGGCATCCTTTGATACATCAATGATTTATTTATCATTATCCTCCATATTCATGATTGGAGTATAAAATTAATGTTGTTATGTGGTAGATTGTAATTTTTCGTATAGTTGATGAAACGTGGGATACTCTATGACATTTTCATCCTTTCTCTCAACCAGATTCGTTACAATGAGGCCAAATTACATAGATTCTACAATGACACTTTGCTTTTGATGGAGTAGCTTGAAATATTAATTCATTGAATTTTGCACTAAAAAATTTCAAGTGATCTCTAATCTTAAGAATAAAACATTTGCAGCCAAAGACACAAAAATAGGAGATAGAGGAGATCTCCAATTCAAGAATTTATATGGGTTTTTTAATGATGATAAGTTTCATTACACATGATTACATACAAGATAAGTTGTATTGACGGCTTCACCCCGAATTTAAGTAGTCAAGGAATGTTTTTCAACATTGTCATATCCATTTTTGTATGGTTTAGTTTTTCATTTCAACTACTCAATTACTTTAGGGAGGTCCATGAGGAAAAAGTTTTGTTCAATCCCTAAATCAGCACAAAATCTCATTAATGGATAGTTTACAAACTTGATACCAAAGTCACTATTAATGAAAGTGTTACACTATCCATTTTTGTTTTCGATTCATCTATAGAGTTTTAAAATTCAATAAGTAATTTTTTTTCAAATATTAAAGTAAAACCAATGTGTACCTAGTATAGTCATCAATAATGACAAACACATATTTGGAGCCTCTGACGCTAGTGACATCCATTTGACTAAAAATATCTATGTGTTCTATTTAAAGGGGTCTAGAGGTCAAATATTTTTTAATAGGTTTCAAAGATGTTACATATTGTTACCAAGATGGCACACAACACACAATCTATGCTTTTTCAACTTGAGCTTCGTAAGCTAAAAAAAGTCGTTCATATTAATACTACAATGACATGGTGTGTATGTCAGAACCAAGGATAATCTTTACAAACCGACAAACAAGTATGACTTCGACACATAATATTTTTGACATTGACTATGCAAAAAAACCTTTTGTGTCATTTTTTGAAGAAGTAATTTTAGAGGACCAAATCTTGAATTTATAACTATCATCACAAACTTGACTAATTCTAAGAAGGTTAAAGGAAAAACCATCAACAAAAAAAGGTTTTGATAAGAATATAATGCCTACTACCAATGGTTCCTTTGCCCTATAACTTATCCTCTCGTGGTATCGGCAAAAACGATTCTCCTTCTACCTCCTTATTTCTTAATAAGTTTGTACATAAGTATTTAATTTCTTATCATATGTCTACAACATCGGCTATTAAGACCGACTATTTATTATTTATGCTCTCCTCACACAAAACATATTAATTAGATACCCAAGTTGAATCTAGGTGGGTAAGTGGTATCCTTTCTCTTTAAACTTAATTTTTGCTTTTTCCATAAACGAATTAGAGATTGATATTCATGTTTCTTGTGATATTAACAGTTAGCGACATCATTACCACATCATACACAGTATGTTTAAGTGATAATTGTACTTTGTAAAACAGATGAAGTAGAAAACGAAGTCTCATAAGATGGTTTTAAAAAATGTTGTTTAATGATTCTGTTTTAAAATGGTACAAAACCCAAACCACCCTTTTTAAAACTAGTGACTTGACTTCCCAACATTACATCAATGTTTTTTATACGATAGGTAAATTTCAACCCACTTATTCTAAATAATTTATTTTCTCCAAAAGAAAAGAGTTTTCATTTACAACAATGGTGTCTTTCTCCTCAAGTTCATTATTATTTTGAAAAGACGTTTGTAAAAGGTTTTCAAATTATTGGCTTATTTTTAAAAAAAAATTCAAATTTTTAAGCAAAAGTTTGATAGTTTTGAGAGACTTTTTATACTCAAGTAAGAGTGAATCATAAACAATTTAAATACCATCAAATTTATCAACTTGATATAATCACAAGATAAAGTTAAATTTTACCTCATCAATATATTGTTTGGACTATGGACATGAAGGCAACATAGTTTATTATATGATTATCTTCATTAATTTGACTTGAAACTTCATCATCACAAGTTGCATTAAAAACATTTGTAGATTTAATTTTAAGAACTTGAAAAAATTAGGTTTGATGTGTCAATTATTATGATAATGATAGCAAGTTTGTTCATCTTTCTTACCACATTTACCAAAGTTGTCACTGGGTTTGATTAAGCAATCATGATACTTGAATCTCATAATTATTTTTGTATATCGCAATGGCTTCATGATCACTGGCCAACATGGACTAAGCCTCAAATTAACTACATTTAATAAAAAACGATTACAAAGCATTATATTAGGTAAAGAAAAATAAGAGTTCGGCCCAAAAGTTAGACCTAACTTAGACTGGATCCAATCTTCTTTACTAATATAACAACCTCCTTCCTTTTATACTTTCTTCTACCTATCTTCACATGGACTAGACTAAATATCCTCCTCTAGATATGATTCTCATTTAAACCATTACCACCATGTTCTCTATCATTCCTCTCCCACCAAATACGATACATATACGTTGTGAGAATAGTTACAACAATATCAATAACTTCCTTGCATAAAATCTGAAGAGTGATATTGATTAAATCATCTAAATATGCAGGAATATTCTTTAAATAACAAGTTTCCAAAACTTTGCAGAGAATTCTCTTAGTAAAAGAACAACTAATGAAGAGATGATTGACCTCTTCCAAACTAGCTTTACAGAAGCAACAGAGAGAGCTGACTTGTAGACCCCAACTGAGCATTCTAGATTTTGTTGGTAACCTATCCTGCACACCTAACCAAGCCACAAAGGCACATCTAGGAACACAAGATTTAGCCCATACTACCCTCCACCATTTAACTTCTTCTTTATCTTCTCCAATGATGTATATAGTATTCTTAAAAGAGAAACCTTTTTTTGTATTATCATTCCAAAACACTGCATTATCACCTTCATAAATTTTAACATTGCTAAGGTATGGCAGGAGTTTACCCACACAAGGAGGTAAAATCCATCTTTCTCTACCATAACAAGAATTGACAGTTTTATCACAATTAATATTATAGGTATCAAATTCAATACCTAGAATTTCATGCGCAAATTTTCCATCAATCCATCTATCCCAAATTATGAAAGTATCCTTACCATTTTTTATCATATGAGTTATAAAATCATAAGAAAGATACCTGATTTTGATGAGTTGCTTCCAAATCCAGGTATGAGCTTGTTGAATATCCAAAATCCAAATACATTTGCCTTTAATAAAATGTTATGATGCACCAATATACTCCACAAGTTGTTTTTCTACGAGTACATCCTCCAGAAGTTAGATAATAGACAAACTCTATTGAGCTCTTCAATTCTTGAAATTGACAGCCCACCTTGTTTCTTACTAGAACATATGTTGTGCCAGGATATTTTTGCCCCTTGAGCCCCATCTAAGTTGCCTTTCCAAAGAAAGCTGTCCATTTTCTGATTGAGTTTATAAATTACATGTTTTGGTAGTAGAAACTCTACACAAAAATATGTTATTGCTTATAAGACACAATTGATCAATTTTTCCCTTCCAGCATATCAGAGTAGTTTGAAGGACCACTAATTAATACTGCTACAAATAGTCTCCACCAGTTTTTTACCATCTGAGACTGATAATTTCTTTGAATTTAATGGGACTCCAAGACATCTAATAGGCATTTCACCTATCTTTATATTCAGCATTGAGGATATATTATTCATAATTTGATTATTTATACCTCTAAAATATAATTCACTTTTATTGTAGTTAATTCTTAGACCTGAAATTCTGGAGAACAAATCAAGAGCTTCTTTGATAACTCTAGAAGATTTAACTTCACCTTTAAAGAATATTAGTAGATCATCTACAAAGGTGATGTGATTAAGCTTTAACTCCCTGCATTTGTGAGCCATATGATTGAATAACCCTGTAAATACCTCCATACATATTGCAAATAAATAAGAAGAGAGAGGATCTCCTTGTCTGAGACCTCTCTTCCTTTTGAAGTAACCACACACTTCACCATTAAAACAAATAGAATATTAAGGAGAACACACACATATTCTGATCAGTCGATAATTTTTTTAGGGAAATCAAAAGCATATAGTGTATTAATTAGAAAGGTCCAGTTGACACAATCATATGCTTTTTGTAAATCAAGGTTAATTGTATGTTTAGGCTCTGAATTCTTTTTTTAAAACCTAGTACTATGTCTTGAGAAACTAGAATATTATCACTAATATATATTCCACCTACATATGCAGCTTGATTTATAGAAATGATTGACCCTAACACTTTCTTCAACCTGTTTGAAATAGTGGTATAAAGTTAAAATTCATTTATGATTATTAATTATATATGATTAATGAGATAAGTATTAAATTAATAATGGGAATCTCCAAAATGGAAGGAAAAATAAAAGTATAATAATGCGATAAACTTTTTTACCCAACATCTTATTTTGAACATATTGTATCACGTTGTTTAATTTATTGCAATGGATATTTTAATTTTTTATTTGAAGCATGTTATAAACTATTATTTAACTTTAGTGTAATGGTATAAGTAATTATTAATTATTAAATATCATAAGAAGAAGTTTGGTGTAATGGTCATGATTATGGTCTTAAATCTAACCAAATCAATAAAAAATATTTTTGTTTCAACTAAAAATAAATTATAGTGTTATATGTAATAAAAATTTCTCAAGTTAATCAAATGAATTGCAATAATTAAAAAAACCATTGTTTATGGTTTAATACACAGATGCACATAAAAAGTATAGATAAGATAACTAAAAAATCATAGCAAAAAATATTACTCGAAATGTATTTTGAATCGTTATAGCAATCTTATGAAAAAACAATATTTAAACATTAAGCTACCGGTGGCAAATTCAATTGTTTGAAATCTATTGCATAAAGTCATGTGCATTTTTCTATATTGTAACTAATTTCATATGTTACAAGAAAACCAAAATATTGTAATGCCTGTAAACCCATATATGCGATTTTATAATTGTTTATCCATCATAAACTATCTCTCAAGGATATTTAGATCATTGAGGGCTCTGGAATCTAACCTCATGTATCTCGATAACTTTATCAAGTCAACCTCAGTAGGACCACCAGAAGTGGATATGAACATCATTAAAAGTTAAACTCAACCGTGAATCAATTATTGGTTAATTCATCACGACTTCTTGACAAGACCCATTAGAGTTAACGTCATTGTTCTTTTGGATAAGTAGTGCAAATTCTCTTTTTAGGATCATTTCATGTGTTAATATAATATTAAACCTATATTTTATTACATATAATCACATATAAATGTATGCATAAAAAATAAAATAAGGTATAGAATATACATGTATAAAGATATAAAAAGCCATGTAATATACAACCCTTGAATGACCTATGAATTTGTAATACTTTACTTGTATCATGGATGGTCTAATTGAGATCCTCAAATGTTGTAGGATTCCTTAATCAATGAAGAGATTTGATGGCTTGAATAAAAAAAAATTCGTCCCTCATTTGGTTTAGTAAATTTTTTGGCTCCTATGGTACTCTTGGAGGCCGCACTTTGGTTCTTTTGGCCTATGCAGAGTTGTAAAAAATTAATCCTCATTTTATGGAGTATATAAGAGTTTTCGTAGGTGCTAAATTTACTATGGAAAAAGTTCATGATTGTCTCAAACTATATGTGTTTAAAATATTTTATGGTACTTATAACCTTTGTGATCCTACAACCTCCTCATATATTTAAACTTAGGTTTATATTTAATATCATCCTCCAAACCCATTAGTAGCTTGATTAAACATAGGCTGTCTAATTAGTCTTTTATATTTTAACATTTAGCGTTATACATATTGCATCATAATGTGCGACATCATGGAATGAATTGCATGTAACAATCAAATAGTGTACTATGGAAGATTACCAACAATTTCTTGCATTACAATTAGTTTTGTAATCCAATTTAGCCTAGGTAAATTTCAAGCCATTTTGATAGTCATATACCTCAACAAATAAACGACTAGTAGACAAACTTTGTGTTGAATTTGAATTGTAGTGTGGGGTTAAAGATGTGTTTTAATGGATCCATGTAAATATTTATTGCCTTAATACAGTGAAACCTAAAACTTCTTTCATTAGTATACGTTCTCAATTGTATAGTTTTTATTTGTAGCTCTATGTCTGAAGTATGTAATAGATACACATGCCTCAAACAGTTTTTCAATCATCCTGAGGTTAGTTTTTAATTTATTTTTCATATTTTATTATTAAACATTTGAAACATGTTAAGTCTTGGCTTTTTTATTGTAACTTGGCAAGTCCCTTGGTTCAAAGTATAGATGTAACATTACCCTTAGATTGGTGAATTCTACAATACACATGATGGTACTATGAAGATGGTTGACTGTATATATAATTTATTTCTTGATATTAAATGTTTTAAATTTGTAGACACTTAATATATTTTGTAAATTATCATTAGGTTTTGGAGAAACATCTTAATAAGAACATTCATACTTTTATTCAATTTTGTCTTAATGTTTGATTTATGTGTAATAAGGTGGGGATTTATCTACATACGGAGCCAATGTGATGATTCAGAAAATTAAGTCACTGTTGACGACAATGGCCTGGATAAATTCAAAATCATTTTGAGATAATGTATTACTATTATCCTTAGTCAAACTAGTTCTTGAGTCATATTGGGTTCGAGTGGAAACAATATTAAATAAGTCAAATTTTTTAAATGTCTACTCTACATAATGAGTCTGTCAAATGGATATACCATGTTCATTTCTTATTATCTTTACTCCTAGGATACCATCATCTTATTCCATATTTTTCATCTAGAACATACGAGATAAGAAGTGCTTAGTGTCATTTATAACATGAAATTCAGCTCCAAAGACTATATGATCATCTACATATACATAAATGATCACACAATATCATGTAACTCTTTCATTTAAACATATGAATTAGAAGTATTGACTACATAGCCAAATTTCGCAAAAGTACTACCAAATTTCTAATAAAATTATTTAGGGTCATGTTTCAAATCATATAACAGTTTTTTAAGCTTTCATACATCGCTTTCCTGACTAGATGCGACAAACCCTTCATGTAGGACGATATATATATATATATATATATTATATTTTCACCTAGTTCTCATTTCAAAAGCGTGTTCTTAACATCTATCTAATGGATGATGAATTATGATACATATATATCGCAACACAATTTATTATGGTGACTATGTTGATCAATAGGGAATAGGTGTTGATATGAAGAAAATATCTATGTTCCTCAAATAGATAGAGATGATATATGATCAATACTAGCATCACAAGATAGACCATTTAAAAGAACCTCGAGACATTAACGTTCCCTAAGAGAATAACGAAAGACTCATAAAAAGTGTATATTAGACCAGGTCACCTCGTTTGAAATTGCACGTTAAAGTTCCTACAATCTTGTCAAATCTGACATCGACAACAACGTTGCCCATCTTCATGAAACGTGGTCTACGAGAATAGGGGAATCTATTCTGGAAATCACATCGTTAGTGGGGGAACACGAGTACAACCTGGAACTTATGGGTACTTAAATATAAATATAGGCTTTGTAATACAATATAGATGATATGTAATCACAAGGCTCATTAACGCCAACACATAATGATATATAGATCATTTTGCTCTTTCTTGAAACTTTATTTTATCAACCATATTTATTTAGTCTAAGTTAATTAAATTTAAACACTTTTATGGTAAAAATTGTCATATTTTTAAATAAAATCACAAGGTGATTGAGATATATTGGTGGGATACACATTATAGAGTCTATTAATCATAAAATAAATATTATTTATACTCACACACACACACATATATATATTAAAAATAAATAAATAGTCCCTACTTTTCTCTTCAATTACTGAGACCCATACATATACTAAATTCCTTTACGATTATTAATTATATATGTTGTATAATGTATATCATAAATATTATTTAGTTAAATTGTTTCACGATAATCTTTTTCAAAATATGGTTGGTACTCACTCATTTAATAGTAATAGATTTAAGAAAAATATAATAAATTAAATTTATCTTAAAAATTGTATATGACTCATGTTATAACTATCTTGAATTAATTTTTATAAATTGCATTCTTTATCTAGTTTAAATTAAATAGGGTGAATGAGATAAATAGTAAATTAACAATGAGTATCCCTAAAATAGAAGAAAAAATCGATGGTAAATTATTAGGAAGCTTATTTTTACCCAATATACCTTACATAATATGTTGATTTCAATACCAAGAAAAAAGAAAAGAATATAAAATGATTTTTTGATATATATAAAATATAAAATATATCATTAACGTACATGTGATTTGCCAATTTTCAAACATAATGAGTGGATGAATATAATTTGATTTATACCACATACATTCATCTTTTGAAGTAAAAAATATTGTTACTAATTCAAAGGAAAACACTATGATTCATAAATATTTATTGAGCGATGTAAGGAATTATTTTTACTCATGATAATTTATTTCTTAATAAACATAAATCATATGCATTATGGTGAACTACAAAGCTTTAATTTTCGTTTCAAATATCTATTCAATCACGTAATATGTTTTTATAATGATTCTTAGAGTATCTGCAGCTTCGTGAAACTCGATAACAAAATTCCAATGTAAAAAACAATAATGAAATGGTGCGTTGTTATTGAAAAACACTAACAAAAATTATTTCACCATGTAAGACTTGAATGAAAATATAAACTATCGATATCCTTGCATGCGTGACCAATATTTTTTATTTGAAAATAAATAAGGGACCAACGAGACAATATCAGTACAGGGGTGTTTACACTTCCAAAATTTTGTCATTATAGGTTAAGAATAGTCGTAAATAGTAATCTCCACTCCCAACCATTGGTCATAACATACTTGTAACTTGTTAACATATAAAGTAACTATACTTTCTTTTAATCACACAAACTTACACAAATTAAGTTGCACTTATAAAATTACGAAACACATGAAGAGCATTCTTCGTTCTTTATCAAGAACTACTTCACTTGGTTGAGTTCAAGATACCTTGGATAAATAACCTTTTTAGGTGAAGAGAAGTTTATAACAATGCATGCATTTTTTTCATACACTTAAGCTTCCATTTGTTTTCAACTCATGTTTGGCCATTACCATTGGTTTTTACCAAATAGACTCTACTTGTTTTACATTTTATGAACTCATTTTTTTAAGAATTTCTCTTACTCTATAATTTTTGTATACATCCTCAAGTTCCATGTTTTGGTCTGGAAATTCATAAATAATTTTTCACCGATATGCTTACACTTAATACAAGACTATCCTGCAAACCCAATCATCCCAATGTAAAAGAAGTGACCTATTTTAGGATCATTGTTTGATGCTTTGATGAGACCCAATCCATGTCCTCAAAAATATATTTCATATGTTTTAGAGAATTGTATAGATAGGAAGAGAGCATAAAAAAGAATGATCAGTGGTGATCCATACGGAAAAATAAAAGATTATGCACTAGCTCTAGCAAAAAATGCACTTGGATTATCCTCAATATCGAGTATACCTAGTTATCACCAAAAGTTCCATAGTTGGTAGAGTTGATGTTAAAAATAGGTAATACCTAGACATATAGTGACCTTGTAATACCTAGACATAAAGTGGATAAGGTCATTGGTGCCTTGGCTATGGAAGCCCTCGTCTAATATAAAGCACTCTCCTTGTTGTATATACCCCAAATTTTTTACTAAAATAAGCCTTTGTCGACCCAAAAAGATTGACAACCGTCACTGTTTAGATTACGTATCAACAATTTTGATGCAACGAAGTGCAAAATAGTAAGACTCTAACAATTTATCAACAAGCGTGAGGCTATCCATGATCGGTGAATAGTCAAGCTCCAAGATTTATAATGAAATGATATCATCGAAGTATGATGGTTTTTGGAAAATTCATGGGGAAATTTTGGGAGTTCAACTGATTTTAAATAAATAAACGAAGAACCATGAGGTTTATGTCTTATAAAGGTAGTAAACATATGCAAGAAAGCAGCAAAAAAATTTGAATTGTTTATGCAAACTATGGAAAAAGGGGATTGTTACCTACGGGTCTAGGAATGCTTCTTTCTAAACTTTCTCTTTCAAACATTCAAATTATGAAAAGTGCAAAAATAAATCCATAATCTTATCATCTCCATGAGTGTAACTTATTGTGAATATACTAAAGGAATGTATAAAACCTACAAATAATTTACTCATTCATAGATTTGGGAAATAGGAGGAAGTCACAAAGTCAAAAAAATATATCCTCGGTCAAGAAAGTCATGATCAATAAAAAATAAATATAATGATTTTTTAATTCAACAATCCCCTGCATATAGAGATTTAAAATTGTATTTAAACACCAATGTTCAATAAAAAATACAAGGATTGATACATAGTGAAATGAGACAACAACAAGATTTTGTCATCAAAGTCTTTCTCCATTTGAGACCCACACATCACATACTTAGTAAGGTTCCAAGCAAAAACTCCGTGATATTTTCTTTCCACGCATTTAGAAAGGTTGTATTTGTCATGACCAAAAAAGGCGACTAAATCAAACTAATATTAAAATACATAAAAATAAATTTTCATGAAATTATTGATTATCTATTGCATTAGACTAGTTAAAATTTAATTAATACAAACTAGAAACTAAAAATCTCTACTATTTTTCTACATCATATCTAGTGTTACTGACCACTACCCAAATCCCTAAATTATCTTATACTTGAAAATGTTGGGGAAAATGGGGTGTGACAGTGAGTAAATAATGTCTATATTAGGAGCTTAACCTCGTAAAAAAATATTTATATATTAGACAATGTCATTGAACTGATATAGGTCAAAATATATATATTGACATTCACAAAGCGATAGATAAATCAGATAAGTGTATATCACAAACTAGACAACCCATACTACCCAACAAGTTATACATATAAAATAATAATAATACCACATAATTATAATCACGTTGCTAGGATAACGTTGTCTTTCCCTTAGGACTCTCACACAAATGTGATCCCCTTATCTCTCATGTTTGTAATACCCTGGTAAATTGATCCTACTGGCCACGAAACTCTTCAGACATGCTCCAAGTGGGAATAAAACATGATAGTTCATGCCCGCACCTGGCTAGCCTAATGCCCCCAGAGTGACATGTCAAATTATCCAGGCAAAACATTTGCATACGCATTACACATAACCCATAGAATACGACAAAGTAGGTTGTTCTAATACACGATAACATTTAACAATTAATGGATAGAGAACAAAAGTAGGTTACACTACCCATGAAAGAAATTTTATACAATCACGATACAATAATTGGAATCGGTCTTTTATCCCGGTAATACTCAACTATACCAATTAACATTTATAACTTCCCAGTTATTTATAATACATTACATAATCATTTAAATAGATATTGATTATTAGATGATATAGGCCACTTAATATTTTATTACCAAATTAGTTAACATTATATTATTGAACTAGAATAATTATTATTATTTTACCTTATTGGATCAAATATTATGGATTTAATGTACCAGGGTAATGATTATTTATCATTTAACCTTATTAGGCCATGAACTAATATTTAATGTAATATGACAAAAATTAATATTAAACAATAAACATATTAATATATAAATTACAAAGAGTAATTAATAATCGATATAAAAACACAATTTATCCCTCGCCTGAATATGAAGTATTTATGCTCTCCCTCCTAACCAGATCACTATAATTGTCTATCTCTATACGAGTCAATACTGAATAAATCCCTCACCTGAGTAAACATATTAATATATAAATTACAAAGAGTAATTAATAATCGATATAAAAAAAATTAATAATCAATATAAAAACAAAAATTAATATTAAACAATAAACATATTAACATATAAATTACAAAGAGTAATTAATAAGTGATATAAAAACAAAATTTATCCCTCACCTGAATATGAAGTATTTATGCTCTCCCTCCTAACCAGATCACTATAATAAGCAAGGAAAAGGCTTACATTCATGCTTATTAAGGTTAGTCATCTAATGACTATGGGTTATAGTTTCTGTAATATTAAAAGTTGTACCATGTAATTTTTTGAATTGATATCACTAGATAAATAAAACCATGCATTCTTTAGTTTGGATAATGAATATGTCTTTTAAAACTAAAATATATGTATTATGTAAGTCAATAGAATACTAAAGTTTATTTTGATATGTATTGTCATTTATATTTATAAGATTGGCATGTTACTTCCTTTTATTATATTTAATTAACTTTATACATTTTATTTGTTAAGTTTAGGAATATGTCTTATCTTTACTAGCCTAATACATGTGTTATTAAGAATCAAATAAACAAAAAACTATTTGACCACTAAAATAATTTAATAAAAAATGATAAACATATAATTTGACGCTGTATACAAGCACGGTCAAAAATTAAATTCTAATATTTTGTGGGATCTCACAATATATACACTGGTTCTATTAACTGATTTAAAGAAACTACCTAATATTTCTTATAGAAGGCATCCCCACCTTTACACTCATAATAGCCTATAGACCGCCCCTCTTGGGGTTTTGAAATTATTAGAGTTATGAACCTCAACCTCAACTTATGTCGATGAGGTCATCAAGTCCTTTTCAATATGACCCTATTTATTTAATTTAAAGTATTTGGTATTGCATTCAATAATAATTTTTCTAAACAAAGACCTAAAGAAATAGTCAAATGGAAAAAAGATTTGATAGAAGGATATCTGAAATCGAGTATCTTGCCTTCCTAATTTCCCTATTAAAAAAATATTTTCAGAAAAAAGTAATGTATTAATATCTCATCATAATCATAATACAATAAAAAGTTGACTACTTGGTTAGAAAAATTGATTCTTATGGTTTTGAATTTTTTATTTAGTTTTATTCAAGAAATTATTTATTGATATATATATATTTTGTTAATTAATTGATTTTCAAACTTAGTTTACCAAGATAGAAAGAAGTTTATTGTATTTTTGTAAATCGATAATTTATGTCGTAGACATATAAGTATTCAATACAAACTCCGTAATTAATATTTTTTATTTTCAATAAAATAAAATAATTTATTATGAATTATAAATACATATGAATGATTACTTTTATATCTTCAACCTTATGAAGTATTTTTTACATAAAAAAAACTATTAGATTATAATTATGTTTTCAATCATCCTTTTAGATTCCACTTGTTTCTTTAACTATCCAATATGTAACATATTAAATTTTCAATCTTTTCTATTTTAGTATGTATTTTTCTATAATGTTTTCTCTACCATAAATAATTGATAAAAATAATTTTAACACCACAAATAAAAACAAATACATTCAAGAAAGTTTTAAAACATCACTATACTACATATACTCAATTAGTTATCATTTATTATTCCAACGAGTATGGATATGATTATGGCAAAAAAAATTTAGATAAGTTTAATAGAATTTAGAAAAGTATATATCTTAGATAACAATATTTGATTAATCATCAAATGGAAAAAGTAGCAATTTTCATTTACTATAGTTGAATAATTGTTATTATTTTGAAAAATAATTACTAATAATATATTAAATTAAAGAGAAAATCATAAATGTAATTAAAACAATTAAATCGACATTCAATGTGTTGAAAATAAATATGAAAAACATTAGACCTACACAATAAAAATGAATGACCTCGTAACATAACATACTTTTCTATTACATTGCGAATAAGAATAATAAGTAAATATCTTCTAAACATTAGAATTATTTTGGAAAAATTGTTGAGAATGGGAAGTACGAGATCCTGCAAATTATTGATGCAACGGGGTTGAGGTTGCAGGTAGAGATGAGAATAAATAATTGATATCTTTGACTTTTGAATCTAGCTCCACCAAGTCCACTTTCATTCTCTTAAGCTCCTCCTTATTTAGACTACTTACTGGTGCACTCCACCAACAATTATTACGATAGAAATTGGAAATATCATCCACTTTCTTACGATGCTCTTTTTCAAGATCAATGTGGTTGTTTTGTAAATTGAATTGATTATTGTTTGATCGAACACTATCACTATGATTAACACGTGTTAATTGGTTGGTTTCGACTTCTAGTAATGAAGCATTTCGAGATTCGAAATTATCAACAACTGAAGTAATGTTAGGGTTAGCGAACGAGTACACCTTTTTTCCATGTGAAAAAATAAATAGACCAATTTCAGCAACACACAAAGTGGCAATTTTACTGGCTTTTTTACTACACCATTCCAATGGTTTGAGAATGTCACATTTTGGTGACTCTCCTTCTCCATATATTTTACGGGAATCTTTCGACCATTAGCCTTCTTTATGTTTGGAACAACTTCCATTGAAATAAATAGATTTTAGAAGAGATGAGTGACATAAAGTATCACATATAAGAGTTTTTATCGAACTTTTTCTAGAATTTTGATTTCCCATAAAATGGTGTGAATTATCATAATATTTCCATTGAAATTACATGTATATAGAAATAAAATAATGTCAATTAATCATTACATACATATCCTTAAAATTATGAAATAGGTATAAAGTTTAAATTCATTTATGATTATTAATTATATACTATTAATGAGATAAGTATTAAATTAATAATCGGAATCTCCAAAATAGAAGGAAAAAAAGGATAAAAATGACCATAAACTTTTTTACCTATTATCTTAAACAAAGCGTTGAAAGACCCACGACCATTTCCACTAACATTTACGTCATGCATCTCGGTGTCACTGAAATACCCACCAGTTTCAAACGTGGAGCCCTAATCTTGAATTACATTACCCATTAAGTTCTCTTCGATTGGTTCGTCCTCAGGAATTACTATTATTTCACTGTTTTCGTCCAAACATCATACGATAAATCCATACCCCATTGAAAAAGATGAACTTGAACTTCGTGGTTTAATATTTGTTGATTATTATAACAATGATTACATGGACAGAATATATTACGGACTCGATCCACTACTTTCCTTGAAAATCCAATAAACCCTAATATACCATTAATGTATTCGATCGAAACCTTATTGTTTGATTTAATCCAACTATTGTCTATTTGAGGGTTCATTATCTAAATTTCAATAAACCACTAGTTATTATTTCAAATAATACGAGTATAACATATTACTAAAATGCACCTAAGTTATCACAATATATCACTAAGGCCCATAATTAATTTTTAAATTAACAATATAGTCCCTAAAATCATAATTAATTATACAAATGCCACTAGAATTTCCAAATTATTCACAATGTTCTCTACATTAATTTTCCATTAATATTAGAACACCTAATATTATAATAACTCAAAAATCTAATTGCACTAAAGGTTTCTATATTATACATAAATTGCCTCTATAAGTCATATATTATGTATGGTAACCTATATATTATAATAGCATGATACAAACCACGACAAAACTCTAAAACCTAAAAATATAAATGTGTCTTGTGAGTGGTGTGAGAATGGCGAAGAATCAATTGAACATCTTTTCATCCAATGTCCATTAAGTTCAGCAGTTTGGGCAGAGTCTCCACTACCATTAAAGATAAATAAAGAAGAACAGTATGAATTTAAAGATTGGTTTCTCAATACCATACATAGGTACTC
The DNA here is from genome assembly GCA_029959085.1 of Nemophila menziesii. NCBI lineage: Eukaryota > Viridiplantae > Streptophyta > Magnoliopsida > Boraginales > Hydrophyllaceae > Nemophila > Nemophila menziesii. The sequence continues at coordinate 4,128,996 of JARWIR010000044.1, forward strand.
GAATAATCGGTGAGATAAGAAAAAGTCGATTAGTACCATGATAACGATCCTGTGGAGTTTATGGAAAGCCAGATTGAAGGGTTTCTACGAGCTGAAGAAATGGGATATCACGGAAATTATAAGTAACTCTAGACGAATCATAGAAAGAATATATAAGATGAAACAAGGCAATTCAAGAACATGTATCAACAATAAGGAAGTCCAAAATATAAAGAATAATGAAGATAACAACATAATTGATTCTTCAGATAATAGTTGGTACAATGATTCCTCATTTATTAATAAGAACGAATCAGCAAGGATAGCTTCTATTACAATTGGTAAGGATGGTAAAATTTGTGGTAAACAATGAAGAAGAAGGATAGTTAGGAGTGCAAAGGAAGGAGAGACATGGGCTATTCTACAAGCAATGAAAGCATCGGAAAATTTAAACTATAGAAGGATCTCCTTCGATATTGACAACCTTGAAATTGTTCAGGAATTTATCACAAGAAGGGAATCGATTGGAAGATCCGACCTTTGATCGAATTGATCTAGACATGGATCGCAAGATTTCCGGAATGGAGGGTGTATCATATCAAAAGGGAAACTATAGCTGATTTAGCTGCAAAATGTATTAGGAAAATGAGAAATTTAGATCATTGGAACTTAGATAATGTATTTAATAGCATAGGGTTTCTAAACCATTATCTAACAGGTTGTAATAACGACTAACTTTGGATGTACTTGACAAAAAAAAAAGATAAATGTAAAAAGTTGAAAAGTGTCAAATGAAGTTATTAATAAAAAAGACTTTATAGAGTCAAAAAGATTAATTTTAAAAAAACCACAAAGATCCACTCTCCCCAAACTTCTTAAGGTTGAAAGAGGGATTGATAATGTCCGATAAGATATTTAAATACAGAAAATTCACAACAATGGGAAAATATTTAATTGTTTCTATTTTTTTCCACACCAGGTCATGTATTGGGGCCACTTTTTTATCATATTCATCCAAGAATAAAGTAGACATGTTTTTATATGCATTTGTGATTGGTATGAATTGTATGATGTAATGTTTGTGCAGTTTTTCATCCTCTACTTTAATGCTTCTCAATGAGTTCAAAATCGTACTTTTCATTGCCCTATATTTTGCAACCTTACATCTCCTTCCTTTGTGTTCCTATCGCCTAAAGAGCTCCTTGTACATTTTGGACTCACTAACTGCGTTCTTTGTGTCCTTTATAGCTACTGTATATCTCTCAAGGTCCTCTTACTAGTTTCTTTCTACAAGCCCTTATATCATTTACAGTTAGCTTTAATATGTATCTTTTTGGGCAGAAGTTCATTTCCTGCCCTTATTATATGATCTGCCACTCCCAATTGCCTTCTATCTCACAGTTTTAAATTTTATATTTAAAGAGGCCTGTTTTTCTCCACTTACATACATCTAAAATTAGAAAAACTAGTTGCATTTCCCTTATAAGAAAATAAAAAAGTCACATAATAGTAAAGGATAACATTCAAGTAATAACTTTGAACATTACAAATGAAAGTCAAACACAAACACAAACTGAGATAGATAAGCAATTATTTTAATGAATTAATTGCTAAAGGAACGAAGTTTACTTGCATTTCAGAAATAAGATAGATTCACCCTAAAGAACTTCTTATGACTTCAGTAAAAACAGAAAATATCCTAAAGATTTTATGATCAATTGTAAAATTCATTATAATATATATAAATATCTTGATTAGTAATAAAGACAAATTAAAATGGTAAAACTATATACCACATATTGGGTAGAATCAAACACTTGATGTCTTTGGACAAAAGACAAAAAACCCTCGAGTAATTCCATCTGCTGAGAAGCATATTTGAATTTCTTGAATTTTTCCTTTTCTTAACTATAATTAATTTGATGTCGCGTTCTTAAACAAAAAGGTGTAAGTGTATGTCCAACGGAAATTACTGAAATGACATGACCAGTGATCATATATCTGTGTGCAAAATATTAAAACTTGAATTATAATTATTTAATCAACCAAACACCAAATATTTGCTCAATTATAATAATTCTAATGGAAGCATTTTCAAGAATTAATTAATCAGATAAAAGGTCAAAAATAGTACTGTTTTGTTAATTTTCATCGTCTATAGAGAAGTCATTATATACTTGGACTTCTAAGTGTGATGCTACATGAAGGTACTTCATAGCTGCTTGTTAGAAGAGCTATGTACGTACTTTCAAGTTTAAACCCAAATACCTTAAAAGAAGAAATAAAACTTTTTTATTTTAAAAAAATAACAACAGACCTTGGGATGATTATTAGAATGCTTACTTAAAATTTTGAGTTAGTTGAAAATAACCAATCAAAAATCAATAATTCAAAAATGAGAGCTGGAAATAATAATAATAAATCAAAGTCTAAAAATGTTAATAGCAGACAATTTTTCAAAACAAAAATAAACTCGACAAACAAAACAAAATAAATTAAAATAGAAGAAATTTGAAGACAAAAGCAATACTACATACATTAAGATATTGTGTAGTATTCACAAGTGTTACTAATCTCAGCAACATATTTAGATTGAAGAAGCTTCTTCATTATTTGTGGACTAGCTCCCTTCTTAATAACTTCTTGTATTTCATGTTCTACCGTCTCTATACGTCTTTCTATTTTAGCATCCCCAGGATACAGCCACACATCAATCTGAATAATAAAAATAAAATTAATAATATCTAAATTTAGAAAAAAAGAGAATTCAAGACTTACATGAACGTCAGTAGCTGTTAATAGCTCTCCAACAACTTTTCCAACAAAGTCTGACTTTGAAGCATCTTGACAGCACACAGTTGTATCTCGACCTAACAGAAAGAAAGGTAGTATTTAAGCTAATTAATCATAATAACTAGTTTACCATAACAAGGAACATACTTATATTGACTTCACTTACTTACTAAATTTCTATCCTTGAGTTCCAAAATTTAGTTGAAATATAAAAGCATATATGTATCAAATCAAATTGAACTGAAAATTGAAGTTTTTGAGAGAAAATATACCTCCTGGTGGTCCATCTGTAGTTGACTGAAATGTCATGATCAATGACCATATCCTATTAAATAAGAATTGAAGAAACATTATGAGCAAGAGAAAAAATATTTAAGCTGAAATGTGACTTGGTTACTTTATGAATGCATGAATTTTGAACATTGAAATCATAATTTGTTTGTGATAATCGAGATGCGTTTTAAGTATATTTTTAACTTTTTCCTCTTATAATGAAGTTTTGCTTTATACATAATATTTCATCAACAACAAGATTTCTCCTAATTTGCTAGTTTAAGTTGCAATAAATTATTTGAGATAATTTCTCATATGTTTTAAATCAAATTTTTGTACAAATAGTGAAATAAGTATATTATAAATATAAAAGTAAGAAAAAATAGTAGGCATACACTTAACATTTGAACAATGAGAGTATTTAAGATTTACTAGTTGGACTTTTTTAATATATGTTACAATTACGTAAAATTATAAAGTATGTAAGCCATAAAAGATATATCCGCATATGATATGTCTACCAATTCTCTACATATGAGAAAATACATATTCTTTTAGATCATACACATGTCCCATTGAATTTATCAATTGACTTCACATGTTTAGAGATATTTAATTAATATTCTTCTAAGATATATCCAAAATATCAAGTTTCACTAATATGCGATGTGACAGTCATTTTATATTCTTATCGATGAATTTATATATGTCTATCATTTCATGCGATAGTTTGGGTCACTTGGTAATATTGATTAGTTTTTATTTAAGAGTAATATAATAAAATTTATCTCTTGACAAGGGAGGATATACTCCGGATAAATCGTGTCCAAATTTTGAGATGAACGACACAAAATAAAAATATCGTTAACATTACAAAATGTATCTTTTCTTGGCTATAAAAGATTTTATAATGAGAAAGCAAAAACTCTTTTGTCGATCAATTATAAATTGATAAAAAAAGCTAAAAGGTTTAGATTTGTGATGAAATTTAATAATTTTATAATTTGATAATTAATGTTATATTTAAATATATATATTCACATAAGATACATATACCATATCATAAATATCGAGGAGTACCAAATTAATTAAATAATTTTAATTTTATTTCATATCTGATATTGATTAGTTCATACAAATTAAAAGGCAGAAATTATATTATATCATGATCTCGTTGAAAATTAGTCCACTCATATGTAGAGGAATTGGTATCTCAATAATCTTGAGAGTATGATTGTGGAATAATATGTTAATATCTACACAATACTGAGGTAAAAAATTGAAATAAATAAATTTATAGGTTGTACGATATATATTGATATGCATATATAATACATTTTTAAATGTCTTATGTATTGTTTAATTATTTTACAAATAACGTACAAGATACCTATAATTATGCCTTATACTTATTTTCACTATAGGTTATGATATATCTGTAAATATACATTAAATACGTATACAACTCGTGTATACCGACTATTTTTTTTATTGGTTATTCTATAAGCATAATTTACATATACTATTAATGTATATGTTCTATATTTTCATTATAAGTTGTACTATATCAGAGGATATGTATAAAATACATACACATCTTGTGTGTATGTCCTATATTTTTTTATTTGTAGATTATATGGTATAAGTATAAAATAAATAAACAGTTAATGTATATGCCCTATATAAAATACTATTAGATTGGTTTTTTAATACAAGAAGATAAATAAATTACAATTAAGTAAAAAAAAAAGTTTCAATATGAAAGTTAAATTGTAAAGCAGAACATAAAAAAATTTCATTAGTTTAAGGAAAAAGTATAAAACTCGATCAACTAATATTACTTATATATCATCGATTGCTTTCTTATATTTTTTTACGTAAATTGATATATAGTACGTATTCATATAAAATGAGTGACATTTGAACCCAAAACTATATAAGGGGATAAATTGTACCATTGATCTGTGTGCCAACATATAATATATAATTAGTCTTTTTGTTTAATGACAACATAGGTACACATTTCTTTATTTTCTTTAACCGAAGAAGGAAAAAGAAGTATCCAGGTTAGAATGATAATTTACAAAATATAAAATTACCTAGTGTTTGAAACATAAAGACTATCGTGTTATTTAACAGTAATGTGTAAACCCAAGCCTCAATATTTATGAGTTGGACTTTAAGCCAATGGCCAGGCTGGGTGAATATCCAAATTAGATTTCATACAATATTTATAAATATTAAAGACTTTAGAAAAGGGTAAAAGATGTTTAAAGGCCTTAGATAGTTGGATATTATTGTTTTAAGGCATTTAGTTTTATTACTAGTTAGTAACCAACTAGAATATGAAGAAAGACCATCTAACCACCCCCCTCCCCTTTATACTATATAAATTATTCTATTCCTTTTTTCTTTATATTTTTTCTTTTTCATCTTCGACCAAATATTTTTCTTTCTTTTTTCTCTCCATTCTTATAAAACAAAACCTCTTTATTTCTCTCTTTCTACAATTTTTCTCCATTATTCTATTCTGAAATTGTTTTTCATTCAACTTGTTACTTTTATTTATATTTCTTATACACAAAACCCATATTCTATCAAAACAATTCCAAAAATGAATCTATGGTGAATTAAGGGGTTGAAGGCTTAAAAAATTCAATTTTTAAAAAGTAAGAACTCATAATAATTCTATTTAATTATTTTTCGCATTCCAGTAAAGAATTCTTAGGTCTTAATTTTATGGGTGTAGATCTATATATTTTGTGTATAGATCTGTATATGTGGGTATAGATCTGTATTTATGTGGGTATATATCTTTATTTTTGTGGGTATATACATCTTTATTAATATGGGTATAAATTCGAATTTTCGTGGGTATGAATCCGTATATTTGTGGGTATAAATGTGTATTTTTGAGAGTATATACCAATTATTTTGCATTTTTTGTGGGTATGGATCTTCTTTTTTGTACTTGTGTGGTTGTATGTACGGATTGATGTTCTTATTTTTATGCAGGAAAACAACCCAGAAGACGAGTGGGTATATCTCCATCATTGACATGAAAATGCTATGTACCTTAACAAGGAAAAATTTAATTTGAAACCGTGGATATATACAGCACGAAACCTTGGCAAAAAAGAACATTTATCGAAAAAAATTAAAACAATAGGTATAATTGCGGGGACTTATAATACAATTATAAAAATTGAAATAGTGGTTATACCTATGATCGTATACACACCAAGATAGGAGAAGGTTAGCAAAGTAAAATCATAAAATCTATTTTAAACCAAAATCATTAGATAACCAAACCATCAAAAAAAATTGTTATGAATTTAAAAATATTATTTTAAAATTGAGATTTTCTTTCTCTTTGAAATACTACTGTAAAATCTCGATTCATCTTCTCAATCACACCTCTACTTAATCTGCAATCCTTACTTTTATACCAACCGGGTTACACTATTATTTTTGTCATTAAAAACTCTAATAAAATATAATAAAAAGTGATTTTGATATTTCAAAAATTTATATTTAACCTTCAATCAATTTTGACACTTTTTACTTTTTATATTTTGTGATTTTTTTATAACAAAATCATGTGTAATTTGAGATATTATACATGAGTTTTTGAATAATCTTGTTCTAAAAGTAGGAGGAGCAATTTTTCCAAATATGTTAGATTATGATTTTTTCTATCTTGTACAATTGGGTTTGAATTTATGAGATTTGTAACAATTTACCCTAATATGTTAAAATTGTAATTTTTTTTTATGTCTTGTTCAATTGGCATGTATGAATATATGTGTATATCAATAAAGATATTTAATCTAAACATAAGTTAATTTGTGTTTTGATTATAGATTCGGTTAGATTCAGTTCTTATTTAGAAGAATTGATCGTTGATCATGACATTTCAATTTAAGAGGTATATTTATTTCTTAATTTTTACTTCTATTTAATTCGATTCATATACATATGCATATATAAACTAGTAATTATGATTAATTAGCTTAAAATATTTTATTTCTTACTATTACTTGTATGAATTTTATGTTCTTCCTAGTTTGTAGACGTGAAGGATAATCATTAAATAATAAAAATTCAAAAGTTGGTTGGAATTAGTTCAAATATGTACCATGAAATGATTTGTGTGCGTCTATTATATTCTGTTTGTTTGCACTATACATGTACTTGTTTTATAGTACATATGAGAAAGATTACTATCTTATAGAAATCTCAATCATTCTTTTCCTCTTTTATTGTTATATAGATGCATAGACAATTAAGCTCTTAATATACGTCATATTTCAATATAGATTAAGTAATTATGAATTAGAAATGTTTTATGTTGATGAAAGATTGCTAGTAAGCTAGTTTAAGCCATTGAAGGGTATTGGTTCTATGAAAATTAGTGGGAATTATCTTCAAGATCAAACATTCAAATTTTCTTCATGTATTGGCAGGGATGCACATTATTTGATCAAAATTCCCCCATCAAATGAAGTAACATGCAAGGAAGATGATATTGGCACTTTCCAAACAAAAAATTCAATATTCAAATTCTAATTGAGGCGATGATGGGGTTAATCTTGAGAAACATAGAGACTATCAAGGTGTATCTCGATCTCGTAGACCTTCTTCTAAAAGATTCAGTAGATCAAGGGAAAACGAGATGATATGTATGATACATACTGAAAAGAAAATCCATTAAGAGTAGAAAAAGATGTTAAGCATTCTGCTAATCGTCTCAAGGTGAGATTATTATTTTTTTACGCAACATTTGTAACTCTTTTTACCCCTAACAAAGTTTTATGACTTCTTTGAAGGTATTTATCTGGGTTTAGACTTAAGAGCTCTTCTTTCAAGCAGCTTTGAAGTACTTTCTTGAAGCATCACACTTGTTTAAATCTATAAATCTACTGTGAAATTATTAGAGTAACAGTAAGTAATTAGATTTCTACACTGTGATATCTACCTCTTCTATATGTATATGTGGTCACATTTAATATTAATCTGATGCTGTGACCATGAATATGAGAGCTGCAAAGATATGAGATGTGCTGCACTAGCATATAACTACGTGGAAACATCTGATATGCTGATTTTTTTATAGGCAATAAAAATTGAAAAAACCAAACCATACATTTTTTTAAGTATTATCTGATTAATTGATTATTTTTTCTTTAAAAAACTACCATTAGTATTATTATAATAATAATTGTGCAATATTTGGTGTTGGTTGAAAAAACAATTTTATTTGATTTTTTATATTTTTGTGCAGGTATCGGTGTCCATGTCATTTCCGTAATTTCTATTATTGATCATACTTGAGTAGTTGCTAGTATTGGCCTCAGAAGTTGGAATTACTTGGGTGTCTTTAGTACTTTTTCCCAATAATTTCAAGTGTTTTATTCCGTAAAATATATGGTGTATAGTTTTACCATTCAAGTTGTCTTCATTACTAATCAAGATATAAATATATCTTATATTGAATTGAACGATTTCTTTTACTTTTTTTCTAAAATCACATAAAGAAATTTTTTAGTGTATATCAATCATAAAATTGGATGTAGAGATTTTCTATTGTTGGATTTTTATATTTATATTGAAAATGAATCAACTAGTGGAAGATGCAACTAGGTTTTTCTATTTTAGATGTATAACATCAAAAGTGAATAACTGAGTTATGTAAGTGTAAGGACTAGAACATGGGAAGATCCTTGACATATTTATCTTGAGTGACTCATCCATAAAATTAGAAAAAAATATCATCAACTTATATCTAAACAACAAAACCATTATCTAGTTTTTTTTATACACAAGGTGAAATTGATTTTTTCTCTTTTAAAATAATCTTAAAATAGAAAGGAACTTAACCTACCATACCAAGCTCTAGGTGTTTGTTTAAATTATACAAAGTTTTTTTAAGTTTAAAATTTTATTTGGAAAATTAGGATCTTTAAATTTTAGGAGTTGTATAACGTAAAAGCTTTCATTAATAATCCATTATGAAAAACAATTTTTACATTCACTTGAAATAGTTTAAAGTCTATATAATAAGAGAAATAAAGAAACCAATGTATTTATTCTAATCTAACTACATTGAAAAGGTTTATCAAAATCAATACATTTTTTTTGGTATACCATTGTGCAATGAGACAAGCTTTGCTCCTTATAAAAATTCCAGAATCCTTATATTTTTATACGTAACTCTTATGGTATTCCAATAATCTTGTGATCAATAGGTTTTGTAACAAGATTGTAACAAGATTCTATAATTTACTTCTTTCAAATTTATTTAGCATATAATTTATCCAACGATCATCAAGCAATGCAACCTTGATATTTTTGAGTTCTATTTGAGACAAGAATGCATGAGTTCTATTTGAGACAAGAAAGCATGGTAAACGTATAAAGCATTAAGAGTAGAACGTGTCATTACTCATGTACTTGAAACTCCAAGTATATTTGCAATTTTAGAGGCATCCTTTGATACATCAATTATTTATTTATCATTATCCTCCATATTCATGATTGGAGTATAAAATTAATGTTGTTATGTGGTAGATTGTAATTTTTCGTATAGTTGATGAAACGTGGGATACTCTATGACATTTTCATCCTTTCTCTCAACCAGATTCGTTACAATGAGGCCAAATTACATAGATTCTACAATGACACTTTGCTTTTGATGGAGTAGCTTGAAATATTAATTCATTGAATTTTGCACTAAAAAATTTCAAGTGATCTCTAATCTTAAGAATAAAACATTTACAGCCAAAGACACAAAAATAGGAGATAGAGGAGATCTCCAATTCCAGAATTTATATGGGTTTTTTAATGATGATAAGTTTCATTACACATGATTACATACAAGATAAGTTGTATTGACGGCTTCACCCCGAATTTAAGTAGTCAAGGAATGTTTTTCAACATTGTCATATCCATTTTTGTATGGTTTAGTTTTTCATTTCTACTACTCAATTACTTTAGGGAGGTCCATGAGGAAAAAGTTTTGTTCAATCCCTAAATCAGCACAAAATCTCATTAATGGATAGTTTACAAACTTGATACCAAAGTCACTATTAATGCAAGTGTTACACTATCCATTTTTGTTTTCGATTCATCTATAGAGTTTTAAAATTCAATAAGTAATTTTTTTTCAAATATTAAAGTAAAACCAATGTGTACCTAGTATAGTCATCAATAATGACAAACACATATTTGGAGCCTCTGACGCTAGTGACATCCATTTGACTAAAAATATCTATGTGTTCTATTTAAAGGGGTCTAGAGGTCAAATATATTTTTAATAGGTTTCAAAGATGTTACATATTGTTACCAAGATGGCACATAACACACAATCTATGCTTTTTCAACTTGAGCTTCGTAAGCTAAAAAAAGTCGTTCATATTAATATTTTCAATAAAATCCATACTACAATGACATGGTGTGTATGTCAGAACCAAGGATAATCTTTACAAACCGACAAACAAGTATGACTTCGACACATAATATTTTTGACATTGACTATGCAAAAAACCTTTTGTGTCATTTTTTGAAGAAGTAATTTTAGAGGACCAAATCTTGAATTTATAACTATCATCACAAACTTGACTAATTCTAAGAAGGTTAAAGGAAAAACCATCAACAAAAAAAGGTTTTGATAAGAATATAATGCCTACTACCAATGGTTCCTTTGCCCTATAACTTATCCTCTCGTGGTATCGGCAAAAACGATTCTCCTTCTACCTCCTTATTTCTTAATAAGTTTGTACATAAGTATTTAATTTCTTATCATATGTCTACAACATCGGCTATTAAGACCGACTATTTATTATTTATGCTTTCCTCACACAAAACATATTAATTAGATACCCAAGTTGAATCTAGGTGGGTAAGTGGTACCCTTTCTCTTTAAACTCAATTTTTGCTTTTTCCATAAACGAATTAGAGATTGATATTCATGTTTCTTGTGATATTAACAGTTAGCCACATCATTACCACATCATACACAGTATGTTTAAGTGATAATTGTACTTTGTAAAACAGATGAAGTAGAAAACGAAGTCTCATAAGATGGTTTTAAAAAATGTTATTTAATGATTCTGTTTTAACATGGTACAAAACCCAAACCACCCTTTTTAAAACTAGTGACTTGACTTCCCAACATTACATCAATGTTTTTTTTACGATAGGTAAATTTCAACCCACTTATTCTAAATAATTTATTTTCTCCAAAAGAAAAGAGTTTTCATTTACAACAATAGTGTCTTTCTCCTCAAGTTCATTATTATTTTGAAAAGACGTTTGTAAAAGGTTTTCAAATTATTGGCTTATTTTTAAAAAAAAATTCAAATTTTTAAGCAAAAGTTTGATAGTTTTGAGAGACTTTTTATACTCAAGTAAGAGTGAATCATAAACAATTTAAATACCATCAAATTTATCAACTTGATATAATCACAAGATAAAGTTAAATTTTACCTCATCAATATATTGTTTGGACTATGGACATGAAGGCAACATAGTTTATTATATGATTATCTTCATTAATTTGACTTGAAACTTCATCATCACAAGTTGCATTAAAAACATTTGTAGATTTAATTTTAAGAACTTGAAAAAATTAGGTTTGATGTGTCAATTATTATGATAATGATAGCAAGTTTGTTCATCTTTCTTACCACCTTTACCAAAGTTGTCACTGGGTTTGATTAAGCAATCATGATACTTGAATCTCATAATTATTTTTGTATATCGCAATGGCTTCATGATCACTGGCCAACATGGCTAAGCCTCAAATTAACTACATTTAATAAAAAACGATTACAAAGCATTATATTAGGTAAAGAAAAATAAGAGTTTGGCCCAAAAGTTAGACCTAACTTAGACTGGATCTGATCTTCTTTACTAATATAACAACCTCCTTCCTTTTATACTTTCTTCTACCTATCTTCACATGGACTAGACTAAATATCCTCCTCTAGATATGATTCTCATTTAAACCATTACCACCATGTTCTCTATCATTCCTCTCCCACCAAATACGATACATATACGTTGTGAGAATAGTTACAACAATATCAATAACTTCCTTGCACAAAATCTGAAGAGTGATATTGATTAAATCATCTAAATATGCAGGAATATTCTTTAAATAACAATATTCTTCTATACGCTTATATAAATTGCCTCATGAAAAACCTTACAAGGAAAACCATGTGGAGAAAAACCTATGCTATGGAAAAAAGAGTGCATTGCGTAAATGTCTCCCCATGATGTAAGTATAACACAATGGTGTATAACTTAAGACGTTTAATATGAGTAATAAATAATATGACATAAATTTGATTGACGCTTCATGCATATATAATGATTTGAAGTGCTCGACATATGACTTATATGAATTCTTTCATAAAAATATAAGCAAATAAAAGTGCATCCACCACCGGAGACTATATCACTTCAATAAATAAATTATGTGTGCTACAATATACTATCTTATATAGTGACCCCCCTTTGTAGCACATTTGTTTCACAATTGTGAAAATTTCACGTCGTACAAGTGAAATTAAAAAAAAAATTTGCTTTATTTATGTCTTTATACTGATGGCCGGTCAGTTTATTTAGATATTTTAATTAAAATTATCCTCTATTTCACTCATATATTAATATTTATTACGCGTTTATATAAATATTCGATCATAATCAATTTTTAGTAAAATAAATGATTGAGATCTCAATATATAATCAGGTAACTGATACTCAGTAGGAGTATTTTGATTCTCAGTTATATACGCTACTTTGATGTCAAAAGTCTCATAATTAACGACTTGCTCATGTTGCTGCTCCTTTATGCTATCTTTAGAACCAAATAGATCTATTGCGCTTTAAGCGTACAACAGTCTAATTTTAATAAATAGCTCTTTTGAGACATTAATTTTATTAGGAGCACTGATAACTGGTTACTGTGACATAGTCGCTACACCTTTATAATATTTATAATTATTTTTATTATTTTACGAGGATCAATATAAATGGTGTATTCTTATATTCTAGTTGTTATTTCCCCTATTCTTGAGAATATCATGTATAACATGTTCTCAAAATCCATCTTTGTGCACGGTGGTGGAGCAGTTGTTATAGAAATTGCACAATCAGATTATCTTGATGGATATAATTTTTGGTCTTTTACGAATAAGGGTATTTACTATGAGTATTAGCTTAAGCAAAATCGCCATACACAGTTCAATAAATAACTTTGCTACACTTGTGTATATCTCATTGAAACCATCTTGAAAAATAGACGATTTAATATCAAAATTATTTAGGATTAAAATCTTTGTTTGTGCATAGCCGATTTGCTAATATTCATTTGATAATCCCGATCTTTAATATTATCAATTTTCAATATTCTAGTAGAATTTATATCGCCAAATATACACATGGTAATGTTGGTAGAATATAACTATAAGATAATATTTTTCAAATTTAAGTGATAGGATCACAAAATAATTCACTCTCAAATTTAATTTAGTACATTTAATTTAGTAGAGTCAAAATACCTCTTATTGAACTCAATGTTTGTAGGAAATGTAATTTTGGTTTTTCATAAATTCCATATATAATTCATATCATCATACATTCCCTGATAGATTATTTTTTTGGATTTTGAGTAAATGTAAATCTTAAAAGTCCAGTACAAACTTTTTCAAATCCTTCTATTATGTTTAATATACCAGATGTGGTATTTGACATTTGATTTAGAAGTTTGAAGATCAAAGAAATATATTTTATTTCTTAAGTTATGCGAATGAAACACGAATTAAGTGATAGGTTATGCAATACTTACGCATATATATCTTTAATCATCTTATATTTCAATTCATTTGTTAGTCGAAATATGAATTATCCTATAAACAAATATGAATTATTTCATAATATGACCTCGTGGAGGATTATTTTAGTCATATGCAGAAACTTGGTATTTTCAGGATATGTTATACTATATCAGTGGATATGTACAAAAATTTGTATATTTTTCCTATTTCAATTTACATGTTATATTATATCAGTTTATTAAAAAAAAAGGCCATACCAATTAAGTATAATCGTTGACGGTGTAAAAGGTTAAGCTTCGAAATTCAAGCATGTGAGACTCAAATCTTATTGATAAAGCAAGAACTTGTCAAGCCATGGCAATACCCAACAATATTCAGCCAAACTTTAAAGACGACTGCTATTTAATAAAATACAAATGGCTTGTTTTCCTTTTTTTCGAAGAGAATAGATTCTCTCATATCACAAAAGTGATAGTATGTATTAAGAACATGAACAATATTACAGTGTTTTTTTTTTGTTATTTGTACATTCTGACTTCACGATGGTGAAGTTTAATAATTGCCATGATAGTCTAGTGTCTTGAAATCAAATACTATAAAAGGATCTATTAGATCAAAGGATCTTTTTTTCATTTTTTCATGTTCACAGAAGTGAACGTAACAATGTTTTTTGCTTTGTTTTTATTTTTCATAGTCTTCTTTCTTTTTTCACTGAATTGGGTTTGATTTGATTTTTTTTCTTTTCTAGTTGTTCACGTGAAGCTTTTTTTTCATCACATATTTATTGAAAGCAAAAAGCTATCCATGGGCTCGACTACAAGGTAATTAGTTGGACTGACTATCCACAAATAGGTTTATAACAATTAGTATTTTAGTTATTATATTTTTTAGATTTAAGAATCATATTATTAATATAACATGACTATTATAAAATGAAAAATCCAAAAGAAAATGCAAAAAAGCAACAATGCAAAATAATTTAGGGAAGACAAATTAAATTCATATGAATCAACCATTTTCTTTCATGCTCCAAAAAAAATACCAAAAAGAGAAGGTTTGGATTAAAAGACTATAAAAGACTTCGACTAATAAATCAAACCAAGCCAGATTAACCTGTCTACAAGAGCACATATTTTCACAAAAATGCCCAAAATATTGTCGGTCATGGCTGGATATTAAAATAAAAA
This sequence comes from Nemophila menziesii, assembly GCA_029959085.1. Classification (NCBI taxonomy): domain Eukaryota; kingdom Viridiplantae; phylum Streptophyta; class Magnoliopsida; order Boraginales; family Hydrophyllaceae; genus Nemophila; species Nemophila menziesii. Next base: position 4,144,072 of record JARWIR010000044.1, read on the forward strand.
ACTAAACTAACTACACAAAATCAACCTTGGAGCTAGTTGCAACGGAAGTACCTATGATACTTTGCTTATTTTGTAGTTGAGTGGAATAATTTTTATCCAAAAATAGAAAACCTAATAACTAAGATAAAAGAGATAGAAATTTTCAGAGAAAGAGAGAGAAAGAAAATTTCCAAAAATGCTTTTAGATATGGTGTTTAGTTATAAGAAGATGTGTTGGGTAACCATATACTTAAGCTAAAAATTTGTGGAAGTATAGACATGAATACTTGTTTAGTAACAAAAAATTAGTCATTTCGTATATTGCTTCAAAAGCTCATTGCTAGTGGTATATTTGCAATCTAACTGATATTTACAATCATAATTTTTTTTGTATAAAATTAATTATTATTTATTACATTACACTAATTAAAAATTAATTATTTAAGACTAGTACCTACAAATCTCTAATCTTTTTTTGCAGCAGATCCTGTGCTACTGACCACTACTAAAGTCCCTAAATTATCTTATACTTGAAAGGGTGGGAGAAAAGGGGGTGCGCTACCACGGGCTCAATGAGAAAATAAATAACGTCTAAATGAGAACCTAAACCTCTTAGAAAATTAATTATATCTTAGATGATGTCATTTAGCTAATATAGGTCAAAATATAAAATAATATTCATAAAGCTATAAATAAATCAGATAAGTGTATATCACAAATTAGACCACCCATACTACCTAGAAAGCTCAAGCTACCTAAAATTGACAGAGCATGGAGACCGGTCAACAATGTAAGATAATGTTTTAGTTTTGTTGGCATTCACGTCGTAGAATGGACGATCCTATCATAATTCCTTCCTGGAATTTAAAGGATTGGTGCAACTATTTTAAATTTCTATTTGTCCCAGCTTACTTATGACTCGTCATGGATATTACATTTGGAAATTTATTATTATGTTACGTGGGACATGTGGTTGTTTAGGACTGGTCCCCTGGTCCTAATTATCCTTATATATGTATGTAAACACATGCACAATAATATAAAATACGAGGCATGAGGTGATTATTACGTCAGGGTGATGAATTTTTCCTGTTTTATCTGTATATATGCCTTTTTTACCTTGGTATTCTCCTAATGTTGTTGTAATTTTTTGCCCAAATCCTCTGCTACAATGTCTGTACGATCCTTGTGCAAGTTACAAGGCTATATTTTGGTCACGATCTACCACTACTTATAAGGTATTTTTTTTCGATCTTCAAAATCTTTGTTCATCATGTCATATAGAAGTTCAGCAAAATTAAAGTGAGTAGAGTTTTAGGGGTTCTAGGGATTCTCTTAATGGATAATCCCAAAGTCTTCCTCCCTCAACTCTCACTAGTATGGACCCTCCCCCAAAAACTCTAAGGGAAGAAGCAGCAAATAATATATTTATTGTAGATTTCTCCATATCAATTAGGGGTTTTTCTTCTTATAGCTTAGGTGTTGCTTGCTTGTACTTTGTCACTCTCGAACAAAAACGAGACCTCTTCTTGTTCTTAGGTGAGAAATATTATTTCTCTCTTACTTTAGTTCTAAAATAATACATTAAGGTTGATAATATTAAAATAATGTTTAATAGGAGATCCTTTACATTTATAACAAATAATTGAATTACAGTTCGGAGGGGCAAATAGTAGATGCTTTACATTTTGGGACAAGTTCACCATCTTTGTGGTGTGATCTTATCCTATTTAAGGACAGATACTTCCTCTTGTATATAAAAAGTAATGGGATCAAAATTTATACAAATTATTTTACTAATAATAATTATTTTAAAAAACAACAATAATGCTTTTTTTTCAAATAATGATAAGCTGATTGCAATAATTTTATAATATCTGGTGTTTGTTCTTGTTGTTTTAGAGATAAGAATGCACATAGATTGTCCACAACGTGGAAGAAAAATAAGGAATACTCTCCAAAATATAAAATTATCCAATTATTCTCTTGAATTCATCACATTTATTATTCTCTCCTACTTAAAAATTGTAAGTTTTACATGTTTCAAGAGTAAAAAATGTTGAGATAGATATATGTATGCAGAAGATAACCATCACAGGATGGACAGACTAAGAAATAGTTCTGAAACATTTTAGCATGACAAGAAGCACGATACATATGCTCATTACTACTTAATCTTTCATTGTCCTACAATCATTGAGAAAAATCATTAAAGCAAATAAATGTATGCTCTCTTATAGCTCGTAACTTCATAAGCATATTTTGCAACTTTATAATTTAATTATTAAACACTACATACATATACACAAATTAGGTGCTAGAAGCTGCTACAAGTGCATAAGACTCATGTTGTTTTATGTGATCTGCAACATGAGCCACCACTCCTGCTCTAGCATTGTGTAACCATTAACTTCTCACATGTGATTCACATAAATATTATATTAGTAAATCACAAAACACTATTTCCAAATCACTAGATTAGAATAGCATAATTGTAAATCTATACATGATTATTATAATGTGCAAAGAAGGGCCAAGGAGCATAGTGAAAGCTGATATCGATTTTATTTCATCCTAACTGTTGTAACCCGTGTATCATCTCATCTGTCACAAATAAACAACAAATTTCTAAGATGCCAATTTTTAATTAATTTGCATTATAATGCAATTAAGGAAGTATAATAACATGTGTATTAGCAGGTTTAGTTAACTCGATATTTTACCTTCCATAAAGTTATGATTTTCAAGTGTGTCCCCTATTCTAGCTTCATATTGGACAGATTCTTTTGCTTTGGCAGCTTCAAGAGGGAAATGGGGATCATGATAAAACTGGCGGACAATAATACACATCTCTAATATATTCGTATCCATCCAAAAACCTTTTAGGAGGCTCCCAATTAAAGTATACATCTTAGGCCAAGGTTTGCACGGGGACCTAAATTAAATATAGATACTCAGTTTATTTTTTTAAGTTTGTTACACTATATTTATTATAAACCAAAAAATTAAACTAACTATTTTTAAGAATGATATATAATTTAAATATATTAGAAAATTCTACAATATTACAGTAGTAATATGTAAATTTAACATAAATTTAACTTTTATTTTAAGTTAGAATGAGTTATTATATTAAAAAAATCATTTAATTTATTTTATTCCACTATATAAATTAAAATTGAAATACTAATTAAATATTGGTGACATTTTAATGAATCTTCATAAACATCAAACCTCTTAACTTAATATTTTTAGGATAGGCGGAAATTATTCCACAGTCCTAATCAGACCATTGTAATGTTCAGTTTTAATATTATTTCTATAAAATTATCAGTTTAAAATTTTGTCTAGATCTTTCAAGTTTCAAATCATCATATATTATTAAGGAACTAAACTACTCAAGATAAAAAAAGAACAAAGGAACAATAAATTTTAGGATTAGTAGGTTGATAATTTTTTATTTCTAATCTACAAGAATAAGATTATTAGTTAATAGATTTAATATAATATTGTTATCAAATGTTTACACAAATATACAATTAGTTTTACCAACCTTACCTAGTCCGTCCTAAAATAATTTTATATAATTTTGAATTGTAAATCATATCTTTTAACACACATAAGCCCTCACATTCTACAAAAGGTAAGCTCACGTCCTTCCTTTTCTGAGAAGAAACAAGATTTTCTGGTTGAATAAGAAAGAATGCTAATAAGTTATTTAGTGATCATCATTTATGAATATCCATTAGAAATCAATAAGTAGCCTTCCAGTTTTCTATGCGACACAAGTGTGCTCTTAACTGATAAAATTATTAAATTTTGAACATGTTTGAACCGTGAACACAGACTTGTATCCAATGCTAAATTAAGAATTCATAATTTTAAAAATGTATAACACAAAATTTGTTTAACGTTGTTCACATGACCAGAGCGTGCAATATTTTCGAAATATTATCATACTTATCAGCATAATTAGTTCTTAGTATAACAAAAGGATTCACGAAATCATTACATTGCTAAATCTAGTGTCCAAAGGCTCATTTTTAGGATTTTTATACTGCAAAAAATGGTCAAAAGAACCATTGCAATGAGAAATATTAACGTTATGAAATAAGAATAAAAAGCAAGGCTTATTAGGAATTTAACTTGGTTACTGAATTTAGAGTCTTATGTCCTAACATCTAGACTATGAAACTACATGCTAATAGTTTATGCTTTTCATTTCAAAACAAAAAAAACACACAAATCAAGTTAGATATCTAAGCCACCTTTGACAAATTTAAGTCAGATCTCTAAGCCACTTTTCACAAATTTAAAGGTTCGATAAAAAAGTCGGTATTTCCAGTTCAAATTCTAACATATTTAAACTAAATGATTAAGATTGATATTCAAACTTAATTAGGAACTAAGGACAAATATGCAAGTGGTTCATAAAGGATATTTTATAAATTTAATATATGAATGTGTGTTAAATATAATTCAAAATTTTTTTGTTTAATATTATGAAGTGATATATTGTTATGAATATGTGTCATTATTACACATTTGCTAATAAGACTCTTGTGTGAGAGACGTCAACATTTATTATTAACATGATTGTATTTAAATTTTTGTAATTAATTTTTTTTGTATTTATTAATTTTGTTACGACAAATGAATAAGTGTCATTGTTTCATTGTTTAATATTTGTTAATAATGACACTTTCTTAGAGGCGTCAAGAATGTGTTATTAAGATGATGATCTCTAAATAGTCAAGAAAATTATTTAGTTGTGACGATAATTTTTGACGTCATGATAGACAAACAATGAGGGCTTCATAGATAACGCTCAAATGACGGTTGCTGAACCGTCACAATTATCTACGATACCGACAAATATCATCATGAAACCCCATAACCAGTGTCATTGTATATCCCTTTTTATTGTAGTGACCCCACTTCAGGGGATGGTTAGTAGACTAGGGTTTGCATCTATTATTACGATTAAGGATTTCCCTTGTATTGTCACTATGTTTAGCACTTTGATTATGAATATAAGACTTTACACTAATCACTATTGATTAATCGACTGTAAAATTCATCATGGGAAAGTAGCTTGTGTTAATTTTTAGTCTTCTACAAATTCCAATAAATGATGACAACTATCTTAAATATGGGGGTATCCAAATTAACTTCTCTATATAAATACCATGATATAGAGGTATTTAACTTATCTTCTCATACATATGAAATGAGCAAACATGCAATATACAATCTTCTACCTATTTTCATCATGATATAAATATAATGGTAAATTTTAAATTATGCCAACTTGCTCATATTTCTTAATTTTATAGTATTTTAAAAATCGATAGGTCGACCACTCTTTATGTGTCGTAATAGATTTTTGATTAGAAGAAACATTATGAGCAAGAGAAAAAATATTTAAGCTGAAATGTGACTTGGTTACTTTATGAATGCATGAATTTTGAACATTGAAATCATAATTTGTTCGTGATAATCGAGATGCGTTTTAAGTATATTTTTAACTTTTTTCTCTTATAATGAAGTTTTGCTTTATACATAATATTTCATCAACAATAAGATTTCTCCTAATTTGCTAGTTTAAGTTGCAATAAATTATTTGAGATAATTTCTCATATGTTTTAAATCAAATTTTTGTACAAATAGTGAAATAAGTATATTATAAATATAAAAGTAAGAAAAAATAGTAGGCATACACTTAACATTTGAACAACGAGAGTATTTAAGATTTACTAGTTGGACTTTTTTAATATATGTTACAATTACGTAAAATTATAAAGTATGTAAGCCATAAAAGATAAATCCGCATATGATATGTCTACCAATTCTCTACATATGAGAAAATACATATTCTTTTAGATCATACACATGTCCCATTGAATTTATCAATTGACTTCACATGTTTAGAGATATTTAATTAATATTCTTCTAAGATATATCCAAAATATCAAGTTTCACTAATATGCGATGTGACAGTCATTTTATATTCTTATCGATGAATTTATATAGTTCTATCATTTCATGCGATAGTTTGGGTCACTTGGTAATATTGACTAGTTTTTATTTAAGAGTAATATAATAAAATTTATCTCTTGACAAGGGAGGATATACTCCAAATAAATCGTGTCCAAATTTTGAGATGAACGACACAAAATAAAAATATCGTTAACATTACAAAATGTATCTTTTCTTGGCTATAAAAGATTTAATAATGAGAAAGCAAAAACTCTTTTGTCGATCAATTATAAATTGATAAAAAAAGCTAAAAGGTTTAGATTTGTGATGAAATTTAATAATTTTATAATTTGATAATTAATGTAATATTTAAATATATATTCACATAAGATACATATACCATATCATAAATATCGAGGAGTACCAAATTAATTAAATGATTTTAATTTTATTTCATATCTGATATTGATTAGTTCATACAAATTAAAAGGCAGAAATTATATTATATCATGATCTCGTTGAAAATTAGTCCACTCATATGTAGAGGAATTGGTATCTCAATAATCTTGAGAGTATGATTGTGGAATAATATGTTAATATCTACACAATACAGAGGTAAAAATTTGAAATAAATAAATTTATAAGTTGTACGATATATATTGATATGCATATATAATACATTTTTAAATGTCTTATATATTGTTTAATTATTTTACAAATAACATACAAGATACCTATAATTATGCCTTATACTTATTTTCACTATAGGTTATGATATATCTGTAAATATACATTAAATACGTATACAACTCGTGTATACCGACTATTTTTTTTATTGGTTATTCTATAAGCATAATTTACATATACTATTAATGTATATGTTCTATATTTTCATTATAAGTTGTACTATATCAGAGGATATGTATAAAATACATACACATCTTGTGTGTATGTCCTATATTTTTTTATTTGTAGATTATATGGTATAAGTATAAAATAAATAAACAGTTAATGTATATGCCCTATATAAAATACTATTAGATTGGTTTTTTAATACAAGAAGATAAATAAATTACAATTAAGTAAAAAAAAAAAGTTTCAATATGAAAGTTAAATTGTAAAGCAGAACATAAAAAAATTTCATTAGTTTAAGGAAAAAGAATAAAACTCGATCAACTAATATTACTTATATATCATCGGTTGCTTTCTTATATTTTTTTACGTAAATTGATATATAGTACGTATTCATATAAAATGAGTGACATTTGAACCCAAAACTATATAAGGGGATAAATTGTACCATTGATCTGTGTGCCAACATATAATATATAATTAGTCTTTTTGTTTAATGACAACATAGGTACACATTTCTTTATTTTCTTTAACCGAAGAAGGAAAAAGAAGTATCCAGGTTAGAATGATAATTTACAAAATATAAAATTACCTAGTGTTTGAAACATAAAGACTATCGTGTTATTTAACAGTAATGTGTAAACCCAAGCCTCAATATTTATGAGTTGGACTTTAAGCCAATGGCCAGGCTGGGTGAATATCCAAATTAGATTTCATACAATATTTATAAATATTAAAGACTTTAGAAAAGGGTAAAAGATGTTTAAAGGCCTTATATTGTTGGATATTATTGTTTTAAGGCATTTAGTTTTATTACTAGTTAGTAACCAACTAGAATATGAAGAAAGACCATCTAACCCCCCCCCTCCCCTTTATACTATATAAATTATTCTATTCCTTTTTTCTTTATATTTTTTCTTTTTCATCTTCGACCAAATATTTTTCTCTCCATTCTTATAAAACAAAACCTCTTTATTTCTCTCTTTCTACAATTTTTCTCCATTCTTCTATTCTGAAATTGTTTTTCATTCAACTTGTTACTTTTATTTCTATTTCTTATACACACAACCCATATTCTATCAAAACAATTCCAAAAATGAATCTATGGTGAATTAAGGGGTTGAAGGCTTAAAAAATTCAATTTTTAAAAAGTAAGAACTCATAATAATTCTATTTAATTATTTTTCGCATTCCAGTAAAGAATTCTTAGGTCTTAATTTTATGGGTGTAGATCTATATATTTTGTGTATAGATCTGTATTTATGTGGGTATATATCTTTATTTTTGTGGGTATATACATCTATATTAATATGGGTATAAATTCGAATTTTCGTGGGTATGAATCCGTATATTTGTGTGTATAAATGTGTATTTTTGAGAGTATATACCAATTATTTTGCATATTTTGTGGGTATGGATCTTCTTTTTTGTACTTGTGTGGTTGTATGTACGGATTGATGTTCTTATTTTTATGCAGGAAAACAACCCAGAAGACGAGTGGGTATATCTCCATCATTGACATGAAAATGCTATGTACCTTAACAAGGAAAAATTTAATTTGAAACCGTGGATATATACAGCACGAAACCTTGGCAAAAAAGAACATTTATCGAAAAAAATTAAAACAATAGGTATAATTGCGGGGACTTATAATACAATTATAAAAATTGAAATAGTGGTTATACCTATTATCGTATACACACCAAGATAGGAGAAGGGTAGCAAAGTAAAATCATAAAATCTATTTTAAACCAAAATCATTAGATAACCAAACCATCAAAAAGAATTGTTATGAATTTAAAAATATTATTTTAAAATTGAGATTTTCTTTCTCTTTGAAATACTACTGTAAAATCTCAATTCATCTTCTCAATCACACCTCTACTTAATCTGCAATCCTTACTTTTATACCAACCGGGTTACACTATTATTTTTGTCATTAAAAACTCTAATAAAATATAATAAAATGTGATTTTGATATTTCAAAAATTTATATTTAACCTTCAATCAATTTTTGACACTTTCTACTTTTTATATTTTGTGATTTTTTATAACAAAATCATGTGTAATTTGAGATATTATACATGAGTTTTTGAATAATCTTGTTCTAAAAGTAGGAGGAGCAATTTTTCCAAATATGTTAGATTATGATTTTTTCTATCTTGTACAATTGGGTTTGAATTTATGAGATTTGTAACAATTTACCCTAATATGTTAAAATTGTAATTTTTTTTATGTCTTGTTCAATTGGCATGTATGTATCTGTGTATATCAATAAACATATTTAATCTAAACAAAAGTTAATTTGTGTTTTGATTATAGATTCGGTTAGATTCAGTTCTTATTTAGAAGAATTGATCGTTGATCATGACATTTCAATTTAAGAGGTATATTTATTTCTTAATTTTTACTTCTATTTAATTCGATTCATATACATATGCATATTTAAACTAGTAATTATGATTAATTAGCTTAAAATATTTTATTTCTTACTATTACTTGTATGAATTTTATGTTCTTCCTAGTTTGTAGCCGTGAAGGATAATCATTAAATAATAAAAATTCAAAATTTGGTTGGAATTAGTTCAAATATGTACCATGAAATGATTTGTGTGCGTCTATTATATTCTGTTTGTTTGCACTATACATGTACTTGTTTTATAGTACATATGAGAAAGATTACTATCTTATAGAAATCTCAATCATTCTTTTCCTCTTTTATTGTTATATAGATGCATAGACAATTAAGCTCTTAATATACGTCATATTTCAATATAGATTAAGTAATTATGAATTAGAAATGTTTTATGTTGATGAAAGATTGCTAGTAAGCTAGTTTAAGCCATTGAAGGGTATTGGTTCTATGAAAATTAGCGGGAATTATCTTCAAGATCAAACATTCAAATTTTCTTCATGTATTGGCAGGGATCCACATTATTTGATCAAAATTCCCCCATCAAATGAAGTAACATGCAAGGAAGATGATATTGGCACTTTCCAAACAAAAAATTCAATATTCAAATTCTAATTGAGGCTATGATGGGGTTAATCTTGAGAAACATAGAGACTATCAAGGTGTATCTCGATCTCGTAGACCTTCTCCTAAAAGATTCAGTAGATCAAGGGAAAACGAGATGATATATATGATACATACTGAAAAGAAAATCCATTAAGAGTAGAAAAAGATGTTAAGCATTCTGCTAATCGTCTCAAGGTGAGATTATTATTTTTTTACTCAACATTTGTAACTCTATTTACCCCTAACAAAGTTTTATGACTTCTTTGAAGGTATTTATCTGGGTTTAGACTTAAGAGCTCTTCTTTCAAGCAGCTTTGAAGTACTTTCTTGAAGCATCACACTTGTTTAAATCTATAAATCTACTGTGAAATTATTAGAGTAACAAATAGTAATTAGATTTCTACACTGTGATATCTACCTCTTCTATATGTATATGTGGTCACATTTAATATTAATCTGATGCTGTGACCATGAATATGAGAGCTGCAAAGATATGAGATGTGCTGCACTAGCATATAACTGCGTGGAAACATCTGATATGCTGATTTTTTTATAGGCAATAAAAATTAAAAAAACCAAACCATACTTTTTTTTTAAGTATTATCTGATTAATTGATTATTTTTTCTTTAAAAAACTACCATTAGTATTATTATAATAATAATTGTGCAATATTTGGTGTTGGTTGAAAAAACAATTTTATTTGATTTTTTATATTTTCGTGCAGGTATCGGTGTCCATGTCATTTCCGTAATTTCTATTATTGATCATACTTGAGTAGTTGCTAGTATTGGCCTCAGAAGTTGGAATTACTTGGGTGTCTTTAGTACTTTTTCCCAATAATTTCAAGTTATCTTCATTACTAATCAAGATATAAATATATCTTATATTGAATTGAACGATTTCTTTTACTTTTTTTCTAAAATCACATAAAGAAATTTTTTAGTGTATATCAATCATAAAATTGGATGTAGAGATTCTTGATTGTTGGATTTTTATATTTATATTGAAAATGAATCAACTAGTGGAAGATGCAACTAGGTTTTTCTATTTTAGATGTATAACATCAAAAGTGAATAACTGAGTTATGTAAGTGTAAGGACTAGAACATGGGAAGATCCTTGACATATTTATCTTGTGTGACTCATCCATAAAACTAGAAAATAATATCATCAACTTATATCTAAACAACAAAACCATTATCTAGTTTTTTTATACACAAGGTGAAATTGATTTTTTCTCTTTTAAAATAATCTTAAAATAGAAAGGAACTTAACCTACCATACCAAGCTCTAGGTGTTTGTTTAAATTATACAAAGTTTTTTTAAGTTTAAAATTTTATTTGGAAAATTAGGATCTTTAAATTTTAGGAGTTGTATAACGTAAAAGCTTTCATTAATAATCCATTATGAAAAACAATTTTTATATTCACTTGAAATAGTTTAAAGTCTATATAATAAGAGAAATAAAGAAACCAATGTATTTATTCTAATCTAACTACATTGAAAAGGTTTATCAAAATCAATACATTTTTTTTGGTATACCATTGTGCAATGAGACAAGCTTTGCTCCTTATAAAAATTCCAGAATCCTTATATTTTTATACGTAACTCTTATGGTATTCCAATAATCTTGTGATCAATAGGTTTTGTAACAAGATTGTAACAAGATTCTATAATTTACTTCTTTCAAATTTATTTAGCATATAATTTATCCAACGATCATCAAGCAATGCAACCTTGATATTTTTGAGTTCTATTTGAGACAAGAATGCATGAGTTCTATTTGATACAAGAAAGCATGGTAAACGTATAAAGCATTAAGAGTAGAACGTGTCATTACTCATGTACTTGAAACTCCAAGTATATTTGCAATTTTAGAGGCATCCTTTGATACATCAATGATTTATTTATCATTATCCTCCATATTCATGATTGGAGTATAAAATTAATGTTGTTATGTGGTAGATTGTAATTTTTTGTATAGTTGATGAAACGTGGGATACTCGATGACATTTTTATCCTTTCTCTCAACCAGATTCGTTACAATGAGGCCAAATTACATAGATTCTACAATGACACTTTGCTTTTGATGGAGTAGCTTGAAATATTAATTCATTGAATTTTGCACTAAAAAATTTCAAGTGATCTCTAATCTTAAGAATAAAACATTTGCAGCCAAAGACACAAAAATAGGAGATAGAGGAGATCTCCAATTCCAGAATTTATATGGGTTTTTTTATGATGATAAGTTTCATTACACATGATTACATACAAGATAAGTTGTATTGACCGCTTCACCCCGAATTTAAGTAGTCAAGGAATGTTTTTCAGCATTGTCATATCCATTTTTGTATGGTTTAGTTTTTCATTTCTACTACTCAATTACTTTAGGGAGGTCCATGAGGAAAAAGTTTTGTTCAATCCCTAAATCAGCACAAAATCTCATTAATGGATAGTTTACAAACTTGATACCAAAATCACTATTAATGCAAGTGTTAAACTATCCATTTTTGTTTTCGATTCATCTATAGAGTTTTAAAATTCAATAAGTAATTTTTTTTCAAATATTAAAGTAAAACCAATGTGTACCTAGTATAGTCATCAATAATGACAAACACATATTTGGAGCCTCTGACGCTAGTGACATCCATTTGACTAAAAATATCTATGTGTTCTATTTAAAGGGGTCTAGAGGTCAAATATATTTTAATAGGTTTCAAAGATGTTACATATTGTTACCAAGATGGCACACAACACACAATCTATGCTTTTTCAACTTGAGCTTCGTAAGCTAAAAAAAGTCGTTCATATTAATATTTTCAATAAAATCCATATTACAATGACATGGTGTGTATGTCAGAACCAAGGATAATCTTTACAAACCGACAAACAAGTATGACTTCGACACATAATATTTTTGGCATTGACTATGCAAAAAAACCTTTTGTGTCATTTTTTGAAGAAGTAATTTTAGAGGATCAAATCTTGAATTTATAACTATCATCACAAACTTGACTAATTCTAAGAAGGTTAAAGGAAAAACCATCAACAAAAAAAGGTTTTGATAAGAATATAATGCCTACTACCAATGGTTCCTTTGCCCTATAACTTATCCTCTCGTGGTATCGGCAAAAACGATTCTCCTTCTACCTCCTTATTTCTTAATAAGTTTGTACATAAGTATTTAATTTCTTATCATATGTCTACAACATCGGCTATTAAGACCGACTATTTATTATTTATGCTCTCCTCACACAAAACATATTAATTAGATACCCAAGTTGAATCTAGGTGGGTAAGTGGTACCCTTTCTCTTTAAACTCAATTTTTGCTTTTTCCATAGACGAATTAGAGATTGATATTCATGTTTCTTGTGATATTAACAGTTAGCCACATCATTACCACATCATACACAGTATGTTTAAGTGATAACTGTACTTTGTAAAACCGATGAAGTAGAAAACGAAGTCTCATAAGATGGTTTTAAAAAATGTTGTTTAATGATTCTGTTTTAAAATGATACAAAACCCAAACCACCCTTTTTAAAACTAGTGACTTGACTTCCCAACATTACATCAATGTTTTTTACGATAGGTAAATTTCAACCCACTTATTCTAAATAATTTATTTTCTCCAAAAGAAAAGAGTTTTCATTTACAACAATGGTGTCTTTCTCCTCAAGTTCATTATTATTTTGAAAAGACGTTTGTAAAAGGTTTTTAAATTATTGGCTTATTTTTTAAAAAAAAAATTTAAGCAAAAGTTTGATAGTTTTGAGAGACTTTTTATACTCAAGTAAGAGTGAATCATAAACAATTTCAATACCATCAAATTTATCATCTTGATATAATCACAAGATAAAGTTAAATTTTACCTCATCAATATAAGGTTTGGACTATGGACATGAAGGCAACATAGTTTATTATATGATTATCTTCATTAATTTGACTTGAAACTTCATCATCACAAGTTGCATTAAATACATTTGTAGATTTAATTTTAAGAACTTGAAAAAATTAGGTTTGATGTGTAAATTATTATGACAATGATAGCAAGTTTGTTCATCTTTCTTACCACCTTTACCAAAGTTGTCACTGGGTTTGATTAAGCAATCATGATACTTGAATCTCATAATTATTTTTGTATATCGCAATGGCTTCATGATCACTGGCCAACATGGACTAAGCCTCAAATTAACTACATTTAATAAAAAACGATTACAAAGCATTATATTAGGTAAAGAAAAATAAGAGTTCGGCCCAAAAGTTAGACCTAACTTAGACTGGATCCGATCTTCTTTACTAATATAACAACCTCCTTCCTTTTATACTTTCTTCTACCTATCTTCACATGGACTAGACTAAATTTCCTCCTCTAGATATGATTCTCATTTAAACCATTACCACCATGTTCTCTATCATTCCTCTCCCACCAAATACGATACATATACGTTGTGAGAATAGTTACAACAATATCAATAACTTCCTTGCACAAAATCTGAAGAGTGATATTGATTAAATCATCTAAATATGCAGGAATATTCTTTAAATAACAAGTTTCCAAAACTTTGCAGAGAATTCTCTTAGTAAAAGAACAACTAATGAAGAGATGATTGACCTCTTCCAAACTAGCTTTACAGAAGCAACAGAGAGAGCTGACTTGTAGACCCCAACTGAGCATTCTAGCTTTTGTTGGTAACATATCATGCACACCTAACCAAGCCACAAAGGCACATCTAGGAACACAAGATTTAGCCCATACTACCCTCCACCATTTAACTTCTTCTTTATCTTCTCCAATGATGTATATAGTATTCTTAAAAGAGAAACCTTTTTTTGTATTATCATTCCAAAACACTGCATTATCACCTTCATAAATTTTAACATTGCTAAGGTATGGCAGGAGTTTACCCACACAAGGAGGTAAAATCCATCTTTCTCTACCATAACAAGAATTGACAGTTTTATCACAATTAATATTATAGGTATCAAATTCAATACCTAGAATTTCATGCGCAAATTTTCCATCAATCCATCTATCCCAAATTATGAAAGTATCGTTACCATTTTTTATCATATGAGTTATAAAATCATAAGAAAGATACCTGATTTTGATGAGTTGCTTCCAAATCCAGGTATGAGCTTGTTGAATATCCAAACTCCAAATACATTTGCCTTTAATAAAATGTTATGATGCACCAATATACTCCACAAGTTGTTTTTCTACGAGTACATCCTCCAGAAGTTAGATAATAGACAAACTCTATTGAGCTCTTCAATTCTTGAAATTGACAGCCCACCTTGTTTCTTACTAGAACATATGTTGTGCCAGGATATTTTTGCCCCTTGAGCCCAATCTAAGTTGCCTTTCCAAAGAAAGCTGTCCATTTTCTGATTGAGTTTATAAATTACATTTTTTGGTAGTAGAAACTCTACACAAAAATATGATTTTGCTTATAAGACACAATTGATCAATTTTTCCCTTCCAGCATATCAGAGTAGTTTGAAGGACCACTAATTAATACTGCTACAAATAGTCTCCACGAGTTTTTTACCATCTGAGACTTGATAATTTCTTTGAATTTAATGGGACTCCAAGACATCTAATAGGCATTTCACCTATCTTTATATTCAGCATTGAGGATATATTATTCATAATTTGATTATTTATACCTCTAAAATATAATTCACTTTTATTGTAGTTAATTCTTAGACCTGAAATTCTGGAGAACAAATCAAGAGCTTCTTTGATAACTCTAGAAGATTTAACTTCACCTTTAAAGAATATT
Organism: Nemophila menziesii; assembly: GCA_029959085.1. Lineage (NCBI taxonomy): Eukaryota > Viridiplantae > Streptophyta > Magnoliopsida > Boraginales > Hydrophyllaceae > Nemophila > Nemophila menziesii. The sequence goes on from JARWIR010000044.1 coordinate 4,159,689, forward strand.
AGTAGATCATCTACAAAGGTGATGTGATTAAGCTTTAACTCCCTGCATTTGTGAGCCATATGATTGAATAACCCTGTAAATACCTCCATACATATTGCAAATAAATAGGAAGAGAGAGGATCTCCTTGTCTGAGACCTCTCTTCCTTTTGAAGTAACCACACACTTCAACATTAAAACAAATAGTGTATTAATTAGAAAGGTCCAGTTGACACTATCATATGCTTTTTGTAAATCAAGGTTAATTGTATGTTTAGGCTCTGAATTCTTTTTTTAAAACCTAGTACTATGTCTTGAGAAACTAGAATATTATCACTAATATATATTCCACCTACATATGCAGCTTGATTTATAGAAATGATTGACCCTAACACTTTCTTCAACCTGTTTGAAATAGTGGTATAAAGTTAAAATTCATTTATGATTATTAATTATATATGATTAATGAGATAAGTATTAAATTAATAATGGGAATCTCCAAAATGGAAGGAAAAATAAAAGTATAATAATGCGATAAACTTTTTTACCCAACATCTTATTTTGAACATATTGTATCACGTTGTTTAATTTATTGCAATGGATATTCTAATTTTTTATTTGAAGCATGTTATAAACTATTATTTAACTTTAGTGTAATGGTATAAGTAATTATTAATTATTAAATATCATAAGAAGAAGTTTGGTGTAATGGTCATGATTATGGTCTTAAATCTAACCAAATCAATAAAAAATATTTTTGTTTCAACTAAAAATAAATTATAGTGTTATATGTAATAAAAATTTCTCAAGTTAATCAAATGAATTGCAATAATTAAAAAAAACCATTGTTTATGGTTTAATACACAGATGCACATAAAAAGTATAGATAAGATAACTAAAAAATCATAGCAAAAAATATTACTCGAAATGTATTTTGAATCGTTATAGCAATCTTATGAAAAAACAATATTTAAACATTAAGCTACCGGTGGCAAATTCAATTGTTTGAAAACTATTGCATAAAGTCATGTGCATTTTTCTATATTGTAACTAATTTCATATGTTACAAGAAAACCAAAATATTGTAATGCCTGTAAGCCCATATATGCGATTTTATAATTGTTTATCCATCATAAACTATCTCTCAAGGATATTTAGATCATTGAGGGCTCTGGAATCTAACCTCATGTATCTCGATGACTTTATCAAGTCAACCTCAGTAGGACCACCAGAAGTGGATATGAACATCATTAAAAGTTAAACTCAACCGTGAATCAATTATTGGTTAATTCATCACGACTTCTTGACAAGACCCATTAGAGTTAACATCATTGTTCTTTTGGATAAGTAGTGCAAATTCTCTTTTTAGGATCATTTCATGTGTTAATATAATATTAAACCTATATTTTATTACATATAATCACATATAAATGTATGCATAAAAAATAAAATAAGGTATAGAATATACATGTATAAAGATATAAAAAGCCATGTAATATACAACCCTTGAATGACCTATGAATTTGTAATACTTTACTTGTATCATGGATGGTCTAATTGAGATCCTTAAATATTGTAGGAGTCCTTAATCAATGAAGAGATTTGATGGCTTGAATAAAAAAATATTCGTCCCTCATTTGGTTTAGTAAATTTTTTGGCTCCTATGGTACTCTTGGAGGCCGCACTTTGGTTCTTTTGGCCTATGCAGAGTTGTAAAAAATTAATCCTCATTTTATGGAGTATATAAGAGTTTCCGTAGGTGCTAAATTTACTATGGAAAAAGTTCATGATTGTCTCAAACTATATGTGTTTAAAATATTTTATGGTACTTATAACCTTTGTGATCCTACAACCTCCTCATATATTTAAACTTAGGTTTATATTTAATATCATCCTCCAAACCCATTAGTAGCTTGATTAAACATAGGCTGTCAAATTAGTCTTTTATATTTTAACATTTAGCGTTATACATATTGCATCATAATGTGCGACATCATGGAATGAATTACATGTAACAATCAAATAGTGTACTATGGAAGATTACCAACAATTTTTTGCATTACAATTAGTTTTGTAATCCAATTTAGCCTAGGTAAATTTCAAGCCATTTTGATAGTCATATACCTCAACAAATAAACGACTAGTAGACAAACTTTGTGTTGAATTTGAATTGTAGTGTGGGGTTAAAGATGGGTTTTAATGGAGCCACGTAAATATTTATTGCTTTAATACAGTGAAACCTAAAACTTCTTTCATTAGTATACGTTCTCAATTGTATTGTTTTTATTTGTAGCTCTAGGTCTGAAGTATGTAATAGATACACATGCCTCAAACAGTTTTTCAATCATCCTGAGGTTAGTTTTTAATTTATTTTTCATATTTTATTATTAAACATTTGAAACATGTTAAGTCTTGGCTTTTTTATTGTAACTTGGCAAGTCCCTTGGTTCAAAGTATAAATGTAACATTACCCTTAGATTTGTGAATTCTACAATACACATGTTGGTACTATGAAGATGGTTGACTGTATATATAATTTATTTCTTGATATTAAATGTTTTAAATTTGTAGACACTTAATATATTTTGTAAATTATCATTAGGTTTTGGAGAAACATCTTAATAAGAACATTCATACTTTTATTCAGTTTTGTCTTAATGTTTGATTTATGTGTAATAAGGTGGGGATTTGTCTACATACGGAGCCAATGTGATGATTCAGAAAATTAAGTCACTGTTGACGACAATGGCCTGGATAAATTCAAAATCATTTTGAGATAATGTATTACTATTATCCTTAGTCAAACTAATTCTTGAGTCATATTGGGTTCGAGTGGAAACAATATTAAATAAGTCAAAATTTTTAAATGTCTACTCTACATAATGAGTCTGTCAAATGGATATACCATGTTCATTTCTTATTATCTTTACTCCTAGGATACCATCATCTTATTCCATATTTTTCATCTAGAACATACGAGATAAGAAGTGCTTAGTGTCATTTATAACATGAAATTCAGCTCCAAAGACTATATGATCATCTACATATACATAAATGATCACACAATATCATGCAACTCTTTCATGTAAACATATGAATTAGAAATATTGACTACATAGCCAAATTTCACAAAAGTACTACCAAATTTCTCATAAAATTATTTAGGGTCATGTTTCAAATCATATAACAGTTTTTTAAGCTTTCATACATCGCTTTCCTGACTAGATGCGACAAACCCTTCATGTAGGACGATATATATATATATATATTATATTTTCACCTAGTTCTCATTTCAAAAGCGTGTTCTTAACATCTATCTAATGGATGATGAATTATGATACATATATATCGCAAAACAATTTATTATGGTGACTATGTTGATTAATAAGGAATGGGTGTTGATATGAAGAAAATATCTATGTTCCTCAAATAGATAGAGATGATATATGATCAATACTAGCATCACAAGATAGACCATTTAAAAGAACCTCGAGACATTAATGTTCCCTAAGAGAATAAAGAAAGACTCATAAAAAGTGTATATTAGACCAGGTCACCTCGTTTGAAATTGCACGTTAAAGTTCCTACAATCTTGTCAAATCTGACATCGACAACAACGTTGCCCATCTTCATGAAACGTGGTCTACGAGAATAGGGAAATCTATTCTGGAAATCACATCGTTAGTGGGGGAACACGAGTACAACCTGGAACTTATGGGTACTTAAATATAAATATAGGCTTTGTAATACAATATAGATGATATGTAATCACAAGGCTCATTAACGCCAACACATAATGATATATAGATCCTTTTGCTCTTTCTTGAAACTTAATTTTATCAACCATATTTATTTAGTCTAAGTTAATTAAATTTAAACACTTTTATGGTAAAAATTGTCATATTTTTAAATAAAATCACAAGGTGATTGAGATATATTGGTGGGATACACATTATAGAGTCTATTAATCATAAAATAAATATTATTTATACTCACACACATATATATATATTAAAAATAAATAAATAGTCCCTTCTTTTCTCTTCAATTACTGAGACCCATACATATACTAAATTCCTTTACGATTATTAATTATATATGTTGTATAATGTATATCATAAATATTATTTAGTTAAATTGTTTCACGATAATCTTTTTCAAAATATGGTTGGTACTCACTCATTTAATAGTAATAGATTTAAGAAAAATATAATAAATTAAATTTATCCTAAAAATTGTATATGACTCATGTTATAACTATCTTGAATTAATTTTTATAAATTGCATTCTTTATCTAGTTTAAATTAATTAGGGTGAATGAGATAAATAGTAAATTAATAATGAGTATCCCTAAAATAGAAGGAAAAATCGTTGGTAAATTATTAGGAAGCTTATTTTTACCCAATATACCTTAGATAATATGTTGATTTCAGTACCAAGAAAAAAGAAAAGAATATAAAATGATATTTTGATATATATAAAATATAAAATATATCATTAACGTACATGTGATTTGCCAATTTTCAAACATAATGAGTGGATGAATATAATTTGATTTATACCACATACATTAATCTTTTGAAGTAAGAAATATTGTTACTAATTCAAAGGAAAACACTATGATTCATAAATATTTATTGAGCGATGTAAGGAATTATTTTTACTCATGATAATTTATTTCTTAATAAACATAAATCATATGCATTATGGTGAACTACAAAGCTTTAATTTTCGTTTCAAATATCTATTCAATCACGTAATATGTTTTTATAATGATTCTTAGAGTATCTGCAGCTTCGTGAAACTCGATAACAAAATTCCAATGTAAAAAACAATAATGAAATGGTGCGTTGTTATTGAAAAACTCTAACAAAAATTATTTCACCATGTAAGACTTGAATAAAAATATAAACTATCGATATCCTTGCATGCGTGACCAATATTTTTTATTTGAAAATAAATAAGGGACCAACGAGACAATATCAGTACAGGGGTGTTTACACTTCCAAAATTTTGTCATTATAGGTTAAGAATAGTCGCAAATAGTAATCTCCACTCCCAACCATTTGTCATAACATACTTGTAACTTGTTAACATATAAAGTAACTATACTTTCTTTTAATCACACAAACTTACACAAATTAAGTTGCACTTATAAAATTACGAAACACATGAAGAGCATTCTTCGTTCTTTATCAAGAACTACTTCACTTGGTTGAGTTCAAGATACCTTGGATAAATAACCTTTTCAGGTAAAGAGAAGTTTATAACAATGCATGCATTTTTTTCATACACTTAAGCTTCCATTTGTTTTCAACTCATGTTTGGCCATTACCATTGGTTTTTACCAAATAGACTCTACTTGTTTTACATTTTATGAACTCATTTTTTTAAGAATTTCTCTTACTCTATAATTTTTGTATACATCCTCAAGTTCCATGTTTTGGTCTGGAAATTCATAAATAATTTTTCACCGATATGCTTACACTTAATACAAGACTATCCTGCAAACCCAATCATCCCAATGTAAAAGAAGTGACCTATTTTAGGATCATTGTTTGATGCTTTGATGAGACCCAATCCATGTCCTCAAAAATATATTTCATATGTTTTAGAGAATTGTATAGATAGGAAGAGAGCATAAAAAAGAATGATCAGTGGTGATCCATACGGAAAAATAAAAGATTAATCACTAGCTCTAGCAAAAAATGCACTTGGATTATCCTCAATATCGAGTATAGCTAGTTATCACCAAAAGTTCCATAGTTGGTAGAGTTGATGTTAAAAATAGGTAATACCTAGACATATAGTAACCTTGTAATACCTAGACATAAAGTGGATAAGGTCATTGGTGCCTTGGCTATGGAAGCCCTCGTCTAATATAAAGCACTCTCCTTGTTGTATATACCCCAAAATTTTTACTAAAATAAGCCTTTGTCGACCCAAAAAGATTGACAACCGTCACCGTTTAGATTACGTATCAACAATTTTGATGGCAACGAAGTGCAAAATAGTAAGACTCTAACAATTTATTAACAAGCGTGAGGCTATCCATGATCGGTGAATAGTCAAGCTCCAAGATTTATAATGAAATGATATCATCGAAGTATGATGGTTTTTGGAAAATTCATGGGGAAATTTTGGGAGTTCAACTGATTTTAAATAAATAAACGAAGAACCATGAGGTTTATGTCTTATAAAGGTAGTAAACATATGCAAGAAAGCAGCAAAAAAATTTGAATTGTTTATGCAGACTATGGAAAAAGGGGATTGTTACCTACGGGTCTAGGAATGCTTCTTTCTAAACTTTCTCTTTCAAACATTCAAATTATGAAAAGTGCAAAAATAAATCCATAATTTTATCATCTCCATGAGTGTAACTTATTGTGAATATACTAAAGGAATGTATAAAACCTACAAATAATTTACTCATTCATAGATTTGGGAAATAGGAGGAAGTCACAAAGTCAAAAAAATATATCCTCGGTCAAGAAAGTCATGATCAATAAAAAATAAATATAATGATTTGTTAATTCAACAATCCCCTGCATATAGAGATCAAGTTTAAAAAGAGATTATGGTAACAAGATGGTTAAAATTGTATTTAAACACCAATGTTCAATAAAAAATACAAGGATTGATACATAGTGAAATGAGACAACAACAAGATTTCGTCATCAAAGACTTTCTCCATTTGAGACCCACACATCACATACTTAGTAAGGTTTCAGGGAAAAACTCCGTGATATTTTCTTTCCACGCATTTAGAAAGGTTGTATTTGTCACGACCAAAAAAGGTGACTAAATCAAACTAATATTAAAATACATAAAAATAAATTTTCATGAAATTATTGATTATCTATTGCATTACACTAGTTAAAATTTAATTAATACAAACTAGAAACTAAAAATCTCTACTATTTTTCTACATCTTATCTAGTGTTATTGACCACTACCCAAATCCCTAAATTATCTTATACTTGAAAATGTTGGGGAAAATGGGGTGTGACAGTGAGTAAATAATGTCTATATTAGGAGCTTAACCTCGTAAAAAATTATTTATATATTAGACAATGTCATTGAACTAGTATAGGTCGAAATATATATATTGACATTCACAAAGCGATAGATAAATCAGATAAGTGTATATCACAAACTAGACAACCCATACTACCCAACAAGTTATGCATATAAAATAATAATAATACCACATAATTATAATCACGTTGCAAGGATAACGTTGTCTTTCCCTTATGACTCTCACACAAATGTGATCCCCTTATCTCTCATGTTTGTAATACCCTGGTAAATTGATCCTACTGGCCACGAAACTCTTCAGACATGCTCCAAGTGGGAATAAAACATGATAGTTCATGCCCGCACCTGGCTAGCCTAATGCCCCCAGAGTGACATGTCAAATTATCCAGGCAAAACATTTGCATACGCATTACATATAACCCATAGAATACGACAAAGTAGGTTGTTCTAATACACGATAACATTTAACAATTAATGGATAGAGACCAAACGTAGGTTACACTACCCATGAAAGAAATTTTATACAATCACGATACAATAATTGGAATCGGTCTTTTATCCCGGTAATACTCAACTATACCAATTAACATTTTTGACTTCCCAGTTATTTATAATACATTACATAATCATTTACATAGATATTGATTATTAGATGATATAGGCCACTTAATATTTTATTACCAAATTAGTTAACATTATATTATTGAACTAGAACAATTATTATTATTTTACCTTATTAGATCAAATATTATGGATTTAATGTACCAGGGTAATTATTATTTATCATTTAACCTTATTAGGCCATGAACTAATATTTAATGTAATATGACAAAAATTAATATTAAACAATAAACATATTAATATATAAATTACAAAGAATAATTAATAATCGATATAAAAACACAATTTATCCCTCGCCTGAATATGAAGTATTTATGCTCTCCCTCCTAACCAGATCACTATAATTGTTTATCTCTATACGAGTCAATACTGAATTAATCCCTCACCTGAGTAAACATATTAATATATAAATTACAAAGAGTAATTAATAATAGATATAAAAACAAAAATTAATAATCGATATAAAAACAAAAATTAATATTAAACAATAAACATATTAACATATAAATTACAAAGAGTAATTAATAAGTGATATAAAAATAAAATTTATCCCTCACCTGAATATGAAGTATTTATGCTCTCCCTCCTAACCAGATCACTATAATAAGCATGGAAAAGGCTTACATTCATGCTTATTAAGGTTAGTCATCTAATGACTATGGGTTATAGTTTCTGTAATATTAAAAGTTGTACCATGTAATTTTTTGAATTGATATCACTGGCTGAATAAAACCATGCATTCTTTAGTTTGGATAATTAATATGTCTTTTAAAACTAAAATATATGTATTATGTAAGTCAATAGAATACTAAAGTTTATTTTGATATGTATTGTCGTTTATATTTATAAGATTGGCATGTTACTTCCTTTTATTATATTTAATTAACTTTATACATTTTATTTGTTAAGTTTAGGAATATGTCTTATCTTTACTAGCCTAATACATGTGTTATTAAGAATCAAATAAACAAAAAACTATTTGACCACTAAAATAATTTAATAAAAAATGATAAACATATAATTTGACGCTGTATACAAGCACGGTCAAAAATTAAATTCTAATATTTTGTGGGATCTCACAATATATACACTGGTTCTATTAACTGATTTAAAGAAACTACCTAATATTTCTTATAGAAGGCATCCCCACCTTTACACTCATAATAGCCTATAGACCGCCCCTCTTGGGGTTTTGAAATTATTAGAGTTATGAACCTCAACCTCAACTTATGTCGATGAGGTCATCAGGTCCTTTTCAATATGACCCTATTTATTTAATTTAAAGTATTTGGTATTGCATTCAATACTAATTTTTCTAAACAAAGACCTAAAGAAATAGTCAAATGGAAAAAAGATCTGATAGAAGGATATCTGAAATCGAGTATCTTGCCTTCCTAATTTCCCTATTAAAAAAATATTTTCAGAAAAAAGTAATGTATTAATATCTCATCATAATCATAATACAATAAAAAATTGACTACTTGGTTAAAAAAATTGATTCTTATGGTTTTGAATTTTTTATTAAGTTTTATTCAAGAAATTATTTATTGATATATATATATTTTGTTAATTAATTGATTTTCAAACTTATTTTACCAAGATAGAAAGAAGTTTATTGTATTTTTGTAAATCGATAATTTATGTCGTAGACATATAAGTATTCAATACAAACTCCGTAATTAATATTTTTTATTTTCAATAAAATAAAATAATTTATTATGAATTATAAATACATATGAATGATTACTTTTATATGTTCAACCTTATGAAGTATTTTTTACATAAAAAAAAACTATTAGATTATAATTATGTTTTCAATCATCTTTTTAGATTCCACTTGTTTCTTTAACTACCCAATATGTAACATATTAAATTTTCAATCTTTTCTATTTTAGTATGTATTTTTCTATAATGTTTTCTCTACCATAAATAATTGATAAAAATAATTTTAACACCACAAATAAAAACAAATACATTCAAGAAAGTTTTAAAACATCACTATACTACATATACTTAATTAGTTATCATTTATTATTCCAACGAGTATGGATATGATTATGGCAAAAAAAATTTAGATAAGTTTAATAGAATTTAGAAAAGTATATATCTTAGATAACAATATTTGATTAATCATCAAATGGAAAAAGTAGCAATTTTCATTTACTATAGTTGAATAATTGTTATTATTTTGAAAAATAATTACTAATAATATATTAAATTAAAGAGAAAATCATAAATGTAATTAAAACAATTAAATCGACATTCAATGTGTTGAAAATAAATATGAAAAACATTAGACCTACACAATAAAAATGAATGACCTCGTAACATAACATACTTTTCTATTACATTGCGAATAAGAATAATAAGTAAATATCTTCTAAACATTAGAATTATTTTGGAAAAATTGTTGAGAATGGGAAGTACGAGATCCTGCAAATTGTTGATGCAACGGGGTTGAGGTTGCAGGTAGAGATGAGAATAAATAATTGATATCTTTAACTTTTGAATCTAGCTCCACCAAGTCCACTTTCATTCTCTTAAGCTCCTCCTTATTTAGACTACTTACTGGTGCACTCCACCAACAATTATTACGATAGAAATTGGAAATATCATCCACTTTCTTACGATGCTCTTTTTCAAGATCAATGTGGTTGTTTTGTAAATTGAATTGATTATTGTTTGATCGAACACTATCACTATGATTAACACGTGTTAATTGGTTGGTTTCGACTTCTAGTAATGAAGCATTTCGAGATTCGAAATTATCAACAACTGAAGTAATGTTAGGGTTAGCGAACGAGTACACCTTTTTTCCATGTGAAAAAATAAATAGACCAATTTCAGCAACACACAAAGTGGCAATTTTACTGGCTTTTTTACTACACCATTCCAATGGTTTGAGAATGTCACATTTTGGTGACTCTCCTTCTCCATATATTTTACGGGAATCTTTCGACCATTAGCCTTCTTTATGTTTGGAACAACTTCCATTGAAATAAATAGATTTTAGAAGAGATGAGTGACATAAAGTATCACATATAAGAGTTTTTATCGAACTTTTTCTAGAATTTTGATTTCCCATAAAATGGTGTGAATTATCATAATATTTCCATTGAAATTACATGTATATAGAAATAAAATAATGTCAATTAATCGTTACATACATATCCTTAAAATTATGAAATAGGTATAAAGTTTAAATTCATTTATGATTATTAATTATATACTATTAATGAGATAAGTATTAAATTAATAATCGGAATTTCCAAAATAGAAGGAAAAAAAGGATAATAATGACGATAAACTTTTTTACCTATTATCTTAAACAACGCGTTGAAAGACCCACGACCATTTCCACTAACATTTACGTCATGCATCTCGGTATCACCGAAATACCCACCAGTTTCAAAGGTGGGGCCCAAATCTTGAATTACATTACCCATTAAGTTCTCTTCGATTGGTTCGTCCTCAGGAATTACTATTATTTCACTGTTTTCGTCCAAACATCATACGATAAATCCATACCCCATTGAAAAAGATGAACTTGAACTTCGTGGTTTAATATTTGTTGATTATTATAACAATGATTACATGGACAGAATATATTACGGACTCGATCCACTACTTTCCTCGAAAATCCAATAAACCCTAATATACCATTAATGTATTCGATCGAAACCTTATTGTTTGATTTAATCCAACTATTGTCTATTTGAGGGTTCATTATCTAAATTTCAATAAACCACTAGTTATTATTTCAAATAATATGAGTATAACATATTACTAAAATGCACCTAAGTTATCACAATATTTCACTAAGGCCCATAATTAATTTTTAAATTAACAATATAGTCCCTAAAATCATAATCAATTATACAAATGCCACTAGAATTTCAAAATTATTCACAATGTTCTCTATATTAATTTTCCATTAATATTAGAACACCTAATATTATAATAACTCAAAAATCTAATTGCACTAAAGGTTTCTATATTATACATAAATTGCCTCTATAAGTCCTATATTATGTATGGTAACCTATATATTATAATAGCATGATACAAACCACGACAAAACTCTAAAACCTAAAAATATAAATGTGTCTTGTGAGTGGTGTGAGAATGGCGAAGAATCAATTGAACATCTTTTCATCCAATGTCCATTAAGTTCAGCAGTTTGGGCAGAGTCTCCACTACAATTAAAGATAAATAAAGAAGAATAGTATGAATTTAAAGATTGGTTTCTCAATACCATACATAGGTACTCGAATAATCGGTGAGATAAGAAAAAGTCGATTAGTACCATGATAACGATCCTGTGGAGTTTATGGAAAGCCAGATTGAAGGGTTTCTACGAGCTGAAGAAATGGGATATCACGGAAATTATAAGTAACTCTAGACGAATCATAGAAAGAATATATAAGATGAAACAAGGCAATTCAGGAACATGTATCAACAATAAGGAAGTCCAAAATATAAAGAATAATGAAGATAACAACATAATTGATTCTTCAGATATTAGTTGGTACAATGATTCCTCATTTATTAATAAGAACGAATCAGCAAGGATAGCTTCTATTACAATTGGTAAGGATGGTAAAATTTGTGGTAAACAATGAAGAAGAAGGATAGTTAGGAGTGCAAAGGAAGGAGAGACGTGGGCTATTCTACAAGCAATGAAAGCATCGGAAAATTTAAACTATAGAAGGATCTCCTTCTATATTGACAACCTTGAAATTGTTCAGGAATTTATCACAAGAAGGGAATCGATTGGAAGATCCGACCTTTGATCGAATTGATCTGGACATGGATCGCAAGATTTCCGGAATGGAGGGTGTATCATATCAAAAGGGAAACTATAGCGGATTTAGCTGCAAAATGTATTAGGAAAATGAGAAATTTAGATCATTGGAACTTAGATAATGTATTTGATAGCATAGGGTTTCTAAACCATTATCTAACAGGTTGTAATAACGACTAACTTTGGATGTACTTGACAAAAAAAAAGATAAATGTAAAAAGTTGAAAAGTGTCAAATGAAGTTATTAATAAAAAAGACTTTATAGAGTCAAAAAGATTAATTTTAAAAAAACCACAAAGATCCACTCTCCCCACACTTCTTAAGGTTGAAAGAGGGATTGATAATGTCCGATAAGATATTTAAATACAGAAAATTCACAACAATGGGAAAATATTTAATTGTTTCTATTTTTTTCCACACCAGGTCATGTATTGGGGCCACTTTTTTATCATATTCATCCAAGAATAAAGTAGACATGTTTTTATATGCATTTGTGATTGGTATGAATTGTATGATGTAATGTTTGTGCAGTTTTTCATCCTCTACTTTAATGCTTCTCAATTAGTTCAAAATCGTAATTTTCATTGCCCTATATTTTGCAACCTTACATCTCCTTCCTTTGTGTTCCTATCGCCTAAAGAGCTCCTTGTACATTTTGGACTCACTAACTGCGTTCTTTGTGTCCTTTATAGCTACTGTATATCTTTCAAGGTCCTCTTACTAGTTTCTTTCTACAAGCCCTTATATCATTTACATTTAGCTTTAATATGTATCTTTCTGGGCAGAAGTTCATTTGCTGCCCTTACTATATGATCTGCCACTCCCAATTGCCTTCTATCTCACAGTTTTAAATTTTATATTTAAAGAGGCCTGTTTTTCTCCACTTACATACATCTAAAATTAGAAAAACTAGTTGCATTTCCCTTATAAGAAAATAAACAAGTCACATAATAGTAAAGGATAACATTCAAGTAATAACTTTGAACATTACAAATGAAAGTCAAACACAAACACAAACTGAGATAGATAAGCAATTATTTTAATGAATTAATTGCTAAAGGAACGAAGTTTACTTGCATTTCAGAAATAAGATAGATTCACCCTAAAGAACTTCTTATGACTTCAGTAAAAACAGAAAATATCCTAAAGATTTTATGATCAATTGTAAAATTCATTATAATATATATAAATATCTTGATTAGTAATAAAGACAAATTAAAATGGTAAAACTATATACCACATATTGGGTAGAATCAAACACTTGATGTCTTTGGACAAAAGACAAAAAACCCTCGAGTAATTCCATCTGCTGAGAAGCATATTTGAATTTCTTGAATTTTTCCTTTTCGTAACTATAATTAATTTGATGTCGCGTTCTTAAACAAAAAGGTGTAAGTGTATGTCCAATGGAAATTACTGAAATGACATGACCAGTGATCATATATCTGTGTGCAAAATATTAAAACTTGAATTATAATTATTTAATCAATCAAACACCAAATATTTGCTCAATTATAATAATTCTAATGGAAGCATTTTCAAGAATTAATTAATCAGATAAAAGGTAAAAAATAGTACTGTTTTGTTAATTTTCATCGTCTATAGAGAAGTCATCATATACTTGGACTTCTAAGTGTGATGCTACATGAAGGTACTTCATAGCTGCTTGTTAGAAGAGCTATGTACGTACTTTCAAGTTTAAACCCAAATACCTTAAAAGCAGAAATAAAACTTTTTTATGTTAAAAAGAGTTACAAATATTGCATAAAAAAATAACAACCGACCTTGGGATGATTATTAGAATGCTTACTTAAAATTTTGAGTTAGTTGAAAATAACCAATCAAAAATCAATAATTCAAAAATGAGAGCTGGAAATAATAATAATAAATCAAAGTCTAAAAATGTTAATAGTAGACAATTTTTCAAAACAAAAATAAACTCGACAAACAAAACAAAATAAATTAAAACAGAAGAAATTTGAAGACAAAAGAAATACTACATACATTAAGATATTGCGTAGTATTCACAAGTGTTACTAATCTCAGCAACATATTTAGATTGAAGAAGCTTCTTCATTATCTGTGGACTAGCTCCCTTCTTAATAACTTCTTGTATTTCATGTTCTACCGTCTCTGTACGTCTTTCTATTTTAGTATCCCCAGGATACAGCCACACATCAATCTGAATAATAAAAATAAAATTAATAATATCTAAATTTTGAACAAAAAGAGAATTCAAGACTTACATGAACGTCAGTAGCTGTTAATAGCTCTCCAACAACTTTTCCAACAAAGTCTGACTCTGAAGCATCTTGACAGCACACAGTTGTATCTCGACCTAACAGAAAGAAAGGTAGTATTTAAGCTAATTAATCATAATAACTAGTTTACCATAACAAGGAACAAACTTATATTGACTTCACTTACTTACTAAATTTCTATCCTTGAGTTCCAAAATTTAGTTGAAATATAAAAGCATATATGTATCAAATCAAATTGAACTGAAAATTGAAGTTTTTGAGAGAAAATATACCTCCTGGTGGTCCATCTGTAGTTGACTGAAATGTCATGATCAATGACCATATCCTATTAAATAAGAATTAAATATATTAGGTTAATATCATTTGCAAGTGAATCAAATCTATAATCAATACACAAATTCACTTATGTTTCAATCTAATATGTTTATTATTTATATGCATATGTACACATTGCCCAATTATACCGCACACTACATACATGCTCAATTGTAATACATAGAAAGGCGCTTGGGTGTTGTGCTGTGTTTGAACCTAATTTACTGCATAAAATTCAAATTTTGACATATTAAAAAGATTGCTACAAATATTGTAAATAGAGTTTTACAATAAATCCCAATTAAGATACACAAAATTCTACTAATAGGTTCGTTGGAAGATTTGTATATATACACAAATCGCACACGAATTTTTCACCAAAAAAAACATAAAATTGTAGGGAAAAATTGGAGAAAATTGAAAACTAAAGAGAATAGATTGAATTTTAAATTTTAGTTTTATCAAAATCATTTTCTGATTGTATTTTTAGGAGTTTAATTGCAAAAAAAAAATTGTACCTTAAAATAGGTGTGTTTCTATAAAATATATCTTTATGTAGCGGCGTAATTGGTAGGATAATTTTCCTACGACTTCGTGTTGGAAAGAGAATGGTTTCGGAATGAGTAGCTATGAAGTGGTTATGTAGTGGGGATTAAAAGATGACATCTTAATTTTCTAAAGTTTCAAATATTTATAAATACATAATTCTTAATTATTATTATGAAATATGTAATTACAAAATAAAAAATATAATTAGTGTTGTAAACGGCGAAGAAAGAAATCCTATATATATAGATAGAGAATGGAAAATTCTAAACCTTTATCCGGAAAACCTATTAGGACAAACCCTTGATGAAGGAAAAGAGTGTAGTGCGTATTTTTCTCCCCTCTTGTCAGCCACTGATGAAAGATCTTGAAGTCGTTGCATGCCAATCTTGTGTATTAATTTCTTGAATGTATATGTAGGTAATGCCTTTGTAAATAAATCATCCAGATTATCACTTGACCGAATTTGATGAACATCGATTTACATTTCTTCAAGAGTTCGTGTCTAAAGGATAACTTTGGAGAGATATGTTTTGTTCGATCACCTTTGATGTAGCCTTCTATGTATCGAGTGATACAAGTAGCATATTATTGGACTTTGTTTACTTGTTGAAAGGTTGCATTCCCCTTAAATATTTAATTTTGTGAATATGCGTATGGGACAATATCCTAGTAAAGAAAAAACAGTACAATATTCTTCTATACGCTTATACAAATTGCCTCATGAAAAACCTTACAAGGAAAACCATGTGGCGAAAAACCTATGCTATGGAAAAAAGAGTGCATTGCGTAAATGTCTCCCCATGATGTAAGTATAACACAATGGTGTATAACTTAAGACATTTAATATGAGTAATAAATAATATGACATAAATTTGATTGACGCTTCATGCATATATAATGATTTGAAGTGCTCGACATATGACTTATATGAATTCTTTCATAAAAATATAAGCAAATAAAAGTCCATCCACCACCGGAGACTATATCACTTCAATAAATAAATTATGTGTGCTACAATATACTATCTTATATAGTGACCCCCCTTTGTAGCACATTTGTTTCACAATTGTGAAAATTTCACGTCGTACAAGTGAAATTAAAAAAAAATATTTGCTTTATTTATGTCTTTATACTGATGGCCGGTCAGTTTATTTAGATATTTTAATTAAAATTATCCTCTATTTCACTCATATATTAATATTTATTACGCGTTTATATAAATATTCGATCATAATCAATTTTTAGTAAAATAACTAATTGAGATCTCAATATATAATCAGGTAACTGATACTCAGTAGGAGTATTGATGTCAAAAGTCTCATAATTAACGACTTGCTCATATTGCTGCTCCTTTATGCTATCTTTAGAACCAAATAGATCTATTGCGCTTTAAGCGTACAACAGTCTAATTTTAATAGATAGCTCTTTTGATACATTAATTTTATTAGGAGCACTGATAACAGGTTACTGTGACATAGTCGCTACACCTTTATAATATTTATAATTATTTTTATTATTTTACGAGGATCAATATAAATGGTGTATTCTTATATTCTAGTTGTTATTTCCCCTATTCTTGAGAATATCATGTATAACATGTTCTCAAAATCCATCTTTGTGCACGGTGGTGAAGCAGTTGTTATAGAAATATCACAATCAGATTATCTTGATGGATATAATTTTTGGTCTTTTACGAATAAGGGTATTTACTATGAGTATTAGCTTAAGCAAAAATCGGCATACACAGTTCAATAAATAACTTTGCTACACTTGTGTATATCTCATTGAATCCGTCTTGAAAAATAGACGATTTAATATCAAAATTATTTAGGATTAAAATCTTTGTTTGTACATAGCCGATTTGCTAATATTCATTTGATAATCCCGATCTTTAATATTATCAATTTTCAATATTCTAGTAGAATTTATATCGCCAAATATACACATGGTAATGTTGGTAGAATATAACTATAAGATAATATTTTTCAAATTTAAGTGATAGGATCACAAAATAATTCACTCTTCAAATTTAATTTAGTAGATTTAATTTAGTAGAGTCAAAATACCTCTTATTGAACTCAATGTTTGTAGGAAATGTAATTTTGGTTTTTCAGAAATTCCATATATAATTCATATCATCATACATTCCCTGATAGATTATTTTTTTGGATTTTGAGTAAATGTAAATCTTAAAAGTCCAGTACAAACTTTTTCAAATCCTTCTATTATGTTTAATATACCAGATGTGGTATTTGACATTTGATTTAGAAGTTTGAAGATCAAAGAAATATATTTTATTTCTTAAGTTATGCGAATGAAACACGAATTAAGTGATAGGTTATGCAATATTTACGCATATATATCTTTAATCATCTTATATTTCAATTCATTTGTTAGTCGAATATGAATTATCCTATAAACAAATATGAATTATTTCATAATATGACCTCGTGGAGGATTATTTTAGTCATATGCAGAAACTTGGTATTTTCAGGATATGTTATACTATATCAGTGGATATGTACAAAAATTTGTATATTTTTCCTATTTCAGTTTACATGTTACATTATATCAGTTTATTAAAAAAAAAGGCCATACCAATTAAGTATAATCGTTGACGGTGTAAAAGGTTAAGCTTCGAAATTCAAGCATGTGAGACTCAAATCTTAATGATAAAGCAAGAACTTGTCAAGCCATGGCAACACCCAACAGTATTCAGCCAAACATTAAAGGCGACTGCTATTTAATAATATACAAATGGCTTGTTTTCCTTTTTTTCAAAGAGAATAGATTCTCTCATATCACAAAAGTGATAGTATGTATTAAGAACATGAACAATATTACAGTGTTTTTTTTGTTATTTGTACATTCTGACTTCACGATGGTGAAGTTTAATAATTGCCATGATAGTCTAGTGTCTTGAAATCAAATACTATAAAAGGATCTATTAGATCAAAAGATCTTTTTTTCATTTTTTCCTGTTCACAGAAGTGAACGTAACAATGTTTTTTGCTTTGTTTTTATTTTTCATAGTCTTCTTTCTTTTTTCACTGAATTGGGTTTGATTTGATTTTTTTCTTTTCTAGTTGTTCACGTGAAGCTTTTTTTTCATCACATATTTATTGAAAGCAAAAAGCTATCCATGGGCTCGACTACAAGGTAATTAGTTGGACTGACTATCCACATATAGGTTTATAACAATTAGTATTTTAGTTATTATTTTTTTTAGATTTAAGAATCATATTATTAATATAACATGACTATTATAAAATGCAAAATCCAAAAGAAAATGCAAAAAAGCAACAATGCAAAATAATTTAGTGAAGACAAATTAAATTCATATGAATCAACCATTTTCTTTCATGCTCCAAAAAAAATACCAAAAAGAGAAGGTTTGAATTAAAAGACTATAAAAGACTTCGACTAATAAATCAAACCAAGCCAGATTAACCTGTCTACACGAGCACATATTTTCACAAAAATGCCCAAAATATTGTCGGTCATGGCTGGATATTAAAATAAAAAACTAAACTAACTACAAAAAATCAACCTTGGAGCTAGTTGCAACGAAAGTACCTATGATACTTTGCTTATTTTGTAGTTGAGTGGAATAATATTTATCCAAAAATAGAAAACCTAATAAAGAGAGATAGAAATTTTCAGAGAAAGAGAGAGAAAGAAAATTTCCAAAAATGCTTTTAGATATGGTGGTTAGTTATAAGAAGATGTGTTGGGTAACCATATACTTAAGCTAAAAATTTGTGGAAGTATAGACATGAATACTTGTTTAGTAGCAAAAAATTAGTCCTTTCGTATATTGCTTCAAAAGCTCATTGCTAGTGGTATATTTGCAATCTAACTGATATTTACAATCATAATTTTTTTTGTATAAAATTAATTATTATTTATTACATTACACTAATTAAAAATTAATTATTTAAGACTAGTACCTACAAATCTCTAATCTTTTTCTGCAGCAGATCCTGTGCTACTGACCACTACTAAAGTCCCTAAATTATCTTATACTTGAAAGGGTGGGAGAAAAGGGGGTGCGCTACCACGGGCTCAATGAGAAAATAAATAACGTCTATATGAGAACCTAAACCTCTTAGAAAATTAATTATATCTTAGATGATGTCATTTAGCTAATATAGGTCAAAATATAAAATAACATTCATAAAGCTATAAATAAATCAGATATGTGTATATCACAAATTAGACAACCCATACTAACTAAAAAGCTCAAGCTACCTAAAATTGACAGAGCATGGAGACCGGTCAACAATGTAAGATAATGTTTTAGTTTTGTTGGCATTCACGTCGTAGAATGGACGATCCTATCATAATTCCTTCCTGGAATTTAAAGGATTGGTGCAACTATTTTAAATTGCTATTTGTCCCAGCTTACTTATGACTCGTCATGGATATTACATTTGGAAATTTATTATTATGTTACGTGGGACATGTGGTTGTTTAGGACTGGTCCCCTGGTCCTAATTATCCTTATATATGTATGTAAACACATGCACAATAATATAAAATACGAGGCATGAGGTGATTATTACCTCAGGGTGATGAATTTTTCCTGTTTTATCTATATATATGCCTTTTTTACCATGGTATTCTCCTAATGTTGTTGTAATTTTTTGCCCAAATCCTCTGCTACAATGTCTGATCCTTGTGCAAGTTACAAGGCTATATTTTGGTCACGATCTACTACTACTTATAAGGTATTTTTTGTCGATCTTCAAAATCTTTGTTCATCATGTCATATAGAAGTTCAGCAAAATTAAAGTGAGTAGACTTTTAGGGGTTCTAGGGATTCTCTTAATGGATAATCCCAAAGTCTTCCTCCCTCAACTCTCACTAGTATGGACCCTCCCCCAAAAACTCTAAGGGAAGAAGCAGCAAATAATATATTTATTGTAGATTTCTCCATATCAATTAGGGGTTTTTCTTCTTATAGCTTAGGTGTTGCTTGCTTGTACTTTGTCACTCTCGAACAAAAACGAGACCTCTTCTTGTTCTTAGGTGAGAAATATTATTTCTCTCTTACTTTAGTTCTAAAATAATACATTAAGGTTGATAATATTAAAATAATGTTTAATAGGAGATCCTTTACATTTATAACAAACAATTGAATTACAGTTCGGAGGGGCAAATAGTAGATGCTTTACATTTTGGGACAAGTTCACCATCTTTGTGGTGTGATCTTATCCTATTTAAGGATAAATACTTCCTCTTGTATATAAAAAGTAATGGGATCAAAATTTATACAAATTATTTTACTAATAATAATTATTTTAAAAAACAACAATAATGCTTTTTTTTCAAATAATGATAAGCTGATTGCAATAATTTTATAATATCTGGTGTTTGTTCTTGTTGTTTTAGAGATAAGAATGCACATAGATTGTCCACAACGTGGAAGAAAAATAAGGAATACTCTTCAAAATATAAAATTATCCAATTATTCTCTTGAATTCATCACATTTATTATTCTCTCCTACCTAAAAATTGTAAGTTTTACATGTTTCAAGAGTAAAAAATGTTGAGATAGATATATGTATCCAGAAGATAACCATCACAAGATGGACAGACTAAGAAATAGTTCTGAAACATTTTAGCATGACAAGAAGCACGATACATATGCTCATTACTACTTAATCTTTCATTGTCCTACCATCATTGAGAAAAATCATTAAAGCAAATAAATGTATGCTCTCTTATAGCTCGTAACTTCCTAAGCATATTTTGCAACTTTATAATTTAATTATTAAACACTACGTACATATACACAAATTAGGTGCTAGAAGCTGCTACAAGTGCATAAGACTCATGTTGTTTTATGTGATCTGCAACATGAGCCACCACTCCTGCTCTAGCATTCTGAAACCATTAACTTCTCACATGTGATTCACATAAATATTATATTAGTAAATCACAAAACACTATTTCCAAATCACTAGATTAGAATAGCATAATTGTAAATCTATACATGATTATTATAATGTGCAAAGAAGGGCCAAGGAGCATAGTGAAAGCTGATATCGATTTTATTTCATCCTAACTGTTGTAACCCGTGTATCATCTAATCTGTCACAAATAAACAACAAATTTATAAGATGCCAATTTTTAATTAATTTGCATTATAATGCAATTAAGGAAGTATAATAACATGTGTATTAGCAGGTTTAGTTAACTCGATATTTTATCTTCCATAAAGTTATGATTTTCAAGTGTGTCCCCTATTCTAGCTTCATATTGGACAGATTCTTTTGCTTTGGCAGCTTCAAGAGGGAAATGGGGATCATGATAAAACTGGCGGACAATAATACACATCTCTAATATATTCGTATCCATCCAAAAACCTTTTAGGAGGCTCACAATTAAAGTATACATCTTAGGACAAGGTTCGCACGGGGACCTAAATTAAATATAGATACTCAGTTTATTTTTTTAAGTTTGTTACACTATATTTATTATAAACCAAAAAATTAAACTAACTATTTTTAAGAATGATATATAATTTAAATATATTAGAAAATTCTACAATATTACAGTAGTAATATGTAAATTTAACATAAATTTAACTTTTATTTTAAGTTAGAATGAGTTATTATATTAAAAAAATCATTTAATTTATTTTATTCCACTATATAAATTAAAATTGAAATACTAATTAAATATTGGTGACATTTTAATGAATCTTCATAAACATCAAACCTCTTAACTTAATATTTTTAGGATAGGCGGAAATTATTCCACAGTCCTAATCAGACCAATGTAATGTTCAGTTTTAATATTATTTCTATAAAATTATCAGTTTAAAATTTTGTCTAGATCTTTCAAGTTTCAAATCATCATATATTATTAAGGAACTAAACTACTCAAGATAAAAAAAGAACAAAGGAACAATAAATTTTAGGATTTGTAGGTTGATAATTTTTTATTTCTAATCTACAAGAATAAGATTATTAGTTAATAGATTTAATATAATATTATTATCAAATGTTTACACAAATATACAATTAGTTTTACCAACCTTACCTAGTCCGTCCTAAAATAATTTTATATAATTTTGAATTGTAAATCATATCTTTTAACACACATAAGCCCTCACATTCTACAAAAGGTAAGCACACGTCCTTCCTTCTCCGAGAAGAAACAAGATTTTCTGGTTGAATAAGAAAGAATGCTAATAAGTTATTTAGTGATCATCATTTATGAATATCCATTAGAAATCAATAAGTAGCCTTCCAGTTTTCTATGCGACACAAGTGTGCTCTTAATTGATAAAATTATTAAATTTTGAACATGTTTGAACCGTGAACACAGACTTGTATCCAATGCTAAATTAAGAATTCATAATTTTAAAAATGTATAACACAAAATTTGTTTAACGTTGTTCACATGACCAGAGCGTGCAAAAGAACCATTGCAATGAGAAATATTAACGTTATGAAATAAGAATAAAAAGCAAGGCTTATTAGGAATTTAACTTGGTTACTGAATTTAGAGTCTTATGTCCTAACATCTAGACTATGAAACTACATGCTAATAGTTTCTGCTTTTCATTACAAAACAAAAAAAACACATAAATCAAGTCAGATCTCTAAGCCACCTTTGACAAATTTAAGTCAGATCTCTAAGCCACTTTTCACAAATTTAAAGGTTCGATAAAAAAGTCGGTATTTCCAGTTCAAATTCTAATATATTTAAACTAAATGATTAAGATTGATATTCAAACTTAATTAGGAACTAAGGACAAATATGCAAGTGGTTCATAAAGGATATTTTATAAATTTAATATATGAATGTGTGTTAAATATAATTCATAATTTTTTTGTTTAATATTATGAAGTGATATATTGTTATGAATATGTCATTATTACACATTTGCTAATAAGACTCTTGTGTGAGAGACGTCAATATTTATTATTAACATGATTGTAATTAATTTTTTTTGTATTTATTAATTTTGTTACGACAAATGAATAAGTGTCATTGTTTCATTGTTTAATATTTGTTAATAATGACACTTTCTTAGAGGCGTCAAGAATGTGTTATTAAGATGATGATCTCTAAATAGTCAAGAAAGTTATTTAGTTGTGACGATTATTTTTGACGTCATGATAGACAAACAATGAGGGTTTCATAGATAACGCTCAAATGACGGTTGTTGAACCGTCACAATTATCTACGATACCGACAAATATCATCATGAAACCCCATAACCAGTGTCATTGTATATCCCTTTTTATTGTAGTGACCCCACTTCAGGGGATGGTTAGTAGACTAGGGTTTGCACCTATTATTACGATTAAGGATTTCCCTTGTATTGTCACTATGTTTAGCACTTTGATTATGAATATAAGACTTTACACTAATCACTATTGATTAATCGACTGTAAAATTCACCATGGGAAAGTAGCTTGTGTTAATTTTTAGTCTTCTACAAATTCCAATAAATGATGACAACTATCTTAAATATGGGGGTATCCAAATTAACTTCTCTATATAAACACCATGATATAGAGGTATTTAACTTATCTTCTCATACATATGAAATGAGCAAACATGCAATATACAATCTTCTACCTATTTTCATCATGATATAAATATGATGGTAAATTTTAAATTATGCCAACTTGCTCATATTTCTTAATTTTATAGTATTTTAAAAATCGATAGGTCGACCACTCTTTATGCGTCGTAATAGATTTTTGATTAGAAGAAACATTATGAGCAAGAGAAATAATATTTAAGCTGAAACGTGACTTGGTTACTTAATGAATGCATGAATTTTGAACATTGAAATCATAATTTGTTCGTGATAATCGAGATGCGTTTTAAGTATATTTTTAACTTTTTCCTCTTATAATGAAGTTTTGCTTTATACATAATATTTCATCAACAACAAGATTTCTCCTAATTTGCTAGTTTAAGTTGCAATAAATTATTTGAGATAATTTCTCATATGTTTTAAATCAAATTTTTGTACAAATAGTGATATAAGTATATTATAAATATAAAAGTAAGAAAAAATAGTAGGCATACACTTAACATTTGAACAATGAGAGTATTTAAGATTTACTTTTTTTTTTGGTCTAACTAGGAAGGAGGAGCGAAGACCGAATTAGCCTATGCCCATTCTTCCGAATTTCTCAGCCAACGTTCCCACACCAGGTTTCTCACCGACTCGCTGCCTAGCATTACGCGCGGCTCTGTCAGCCCATCCGTTTTTCCTACGAGGGATGTGTTTGAAGGACATCTGACCGTGCTTGTCGGCCAAGAGCCCCACCAACTGAAGGGATGGTCTGATTTTCCACCATGCTACTGACAACTTCGAAATACCTTGAGTGACTTCAAGGTTATCTGAACATATAGTAATCTTTCGAGATGTTTCCCTTGATGCTATTTTCGTTGCTTCTAAAACTGCTGACATTTCTGCTTCTGTGGACGTGTCTGTCCAAATTGGCGCCGAATAAACTTGTCTCGCTCCTGTGTTCATATCTCGTCGGACTATCCCAATGCCGCTAGGGGCTGATTTTTCTTTAAATGACGCGTCACATGTGTATAGGATCTGGGTGTCTGCTGCGATGTCCTCATGTATATTGGTTTGGGGAGTTGTTTCCGGTGGTGGTTGTTGCTGGGGGGCCTGTACCGTCGACCACTCCTGTCCAAATAAGTCGAGCATAGAGATATGTGTAAGATGTAAAGTAGTTTGAACATTAGGGGTACCCGTATCATAGAGACCTTTCATTTTCTGCTTCCAGATATTCCACAGTAGTAGATAAATGTAAGCTGTGAGGATGTTATTGTCCCATGGCCACTGAGACTTCTGGTCAGTGATTTTTAGTATCCATGTACCTATATTAGTAATCTCGTCATCCGGTATACGTAGTTGCATTGCTGAACCCGCCCAGACCTGTTTGCAAAAGTTACAAGAAAGTAAAAGGTGACAACAAGTTTCCGGTTTCCCACACCAGGGGCAATTGGCATTGTCTGTGCATTTTCTTTTATAAAGATTCCGTTTTGTTGGAAAAATGTCCCAACACGCTTTCCAAATGAAGTTACGGACCTTAGAAGGAACATTCGTTTTCCACACTTTGTTCCAAAGAGTTGAAGATGTCGAGTCCGCTTGTGAAGAGGTTTGGGGAGTGTTAGAAAGCAATTCCTTAGTGAGCATGGAGTATCCCGACTTTGTTGTATATTCACCGTTTTTCGTGTAAGGCCAAATCAAAGTGTCCTGTGAGTCTTGCGAGAGGAGTGGCAAACGAGCGATTTCGTCTTTGACCGGGTCAGGGATAGTTGCATCAATCAGTTCCCAGTTCCAAGTTCCCTCCTCCGGGAGGATCAGTTGGTTGACCGTTTGAAGGCTTGTGTCCGGTGGTTTGTCTTTGATTCTTCCAGATAAAAGCCATTTGTCCTCCCAGATGTTTGTTGAATTTCCATTCCCGATTTGCATGAGTCCTTGTGCTCTGATGAGGTCCCGTCCTTCAATTAAGCTTGCCCAAGACCAGGACCTACTTTGTCTCAATTTGACCTGCAAAAAGTCTTGATGTGGAAAATATATACCTTTGAGGAGTTTGAAAAACAATGATTCTGGTGCGTGAAGAATACGCCATGCTTGCTTAGCAAGTAGAGCGGTATTTGTTCTTTTAATGTCACGGAATCCCAAGCCTCCAATAAGCTTACTCAGTGTCAGTTTGTCCCATTGTTTCCAGTGAATACGCTTGCGTTCAATTGAGTTCCACCAGAATCGAGCGATGATTGAGGTTAGTTTCTTACAGAATCCCAGAGGGAAAGAGAAGATCGTCATGGCATAAGAAGGGATTTCCTGAAGCACAGCCTTGATGAGGACTTCTTTTCCACCTTCTGAAAGTAGTTTAGAGATCCACCCTTGCGCTTTGTTGAAAGTTTTATCTGCTATCCATTGAAGTGTTTCGATTTTTGATCTTTTGTGACAGAGAGGAATGCCTAGGTATTTTCCGAGGTCCGCTTTTTCCTGTATTTGCAGAGTTTGTACCACTTGTCCGCGCGTTGCAGTGGGAGTCTGTGTGCTAAATGTAATGGCTGATTTGTTGTAATTAACCCTCTGGCCTGAGCCTTGACAGTAAGTATTGATACATTCCTGAAATTCAGTAATGTTTTGCCCTTCAAGGGATAAGAAGAATAAAGAGTCATCAGCAAATAAAAGATGCGATATAACCGGGCAGTGTCTCGTGATCTGAACCCCTTGAATTTTCCCTGTTTTAACCTTATTTTCAATAAGAGAGATTAGTGATTCTGTTAGAAGAGAGAAAAGAAGGGGAGAAAGGGGGTCACCCTGCCTAAGTCCCTTTCCTGGTGTGAAAAGCGGTTGTCTTTCTCCGTTGATTTTGAGTTGAGATGAGACTGTTGATATACAATTCCAGATCCATGCTACCCAGTTGTTTGTGAATCCCATTTTGAGAAGTAGTTCCTTCAAGAAGTCCCATCGCACCTGATCGAAAGCTTTTGCCATATCCAACTTGATAGCTCCTATGTGTTTCTGTTTGTTGAGTCTACGTTTCATATAAAAGGAAATTTCCTGAGCTATGAGGATGTTATCTTGGATGACCCTTCCTTTAACAAATGACGATTGGGTGGGAGAAGTGATATCCCCCATAATTTGTTGAAGTCTTGTTGCGAGTATTTTCGATATGATTTTGTAGAGGAAGTTGATACAAGAAATTGGACGATAGTCCCCCATTCCAATTTGAATCTCACCTTTTGGTATAAGTGTAATAAGTGTTTCATTTATTTTCCTCAATGATGTGTTGTTGGTGAAGGAATCCTGTACTACAAATAAAATGTCCTGTTTGATGATAGGCCAGTAGTCCTGATAGAATTTTCCGTTGAGTCCGTCTGGTCCTGGCGCCTTCCCAGGGTGCATACTAAAGACAGCCAATTCCACTTCTTTGAGGTCCGGTATTGAGGTGAGCGTGGTATTCATTTCTGGTGAAACTCGAGGTTTTAAATCGCGCATAGCTTCCAAGTGAAGTTCATTGTTTGGGCTGTGAAACAACTCGTTATAAAAGTTGTTAAAATGGGATTTTATAGCCGTTTCCTCTTGTATCCAGTCTCCATTTGTTGTATGTAGGGCTGTGATTTGGTTCCAGTTCCTTCTTAATGAAGTAAGTGCAAAGAAGAGTTTGGTGTTCTTGTCCCCATACATGATCCATTGTTGACGGGAGCGGTCAAACCAATAGAGTTCTTCCCACTTCCAGTAATATTTGATTTGCTCTTTTAACCACTGTTCCTCTGTGCTTTTGTCTGTTGTATTTGGCAATGTATCAAGTTGGATTAGTTGTTGTTCAAGTTATTTGATTCTGCGTTTGTTATTAGGGAAGACGAGTTTGCTCCAATTGGTTAAGGCTGTGGTGGTGGCCTCGCGTTTGATTGGTATATTTTGAGCAGTTGATGAGGGGAGAGGAGGGCCCCAAGCCCCTTCAATAATTCCATAGCAGTCTGCATGTGTAGTCTAGTTTGTTTCAAAATAAAAATGGGTTGTGCGCTTTTTACCTTTTCCATCCGGATAAAGGATTATTGGTGAGTGATCCGATCCTGTTGCCGGTGGAATGAAAAGATTTGCGTTTGGATATTGAGTTGTCCAGTCGTTTGCAAAAGCTTTGTCAATCCGTGATTTGACCAAGGTATTAGCAGTTTGTCTATTGGACCACGTATAAAAGCATCCCGAGGTTCCGATTTCTGTCAGTTCATTATTAGCAAGAAAATTATTAAAGTTGAGAATATGCTGAAAATTAATCGGAGAGTTACTAAGCCTATCAGTAGAGGTAGTAATATCGTTAAAGTCACCCATAATAAGCGTAGGAGCATGAAGGTTTAGTAGACGGTGAGTTAAATTTTCGTAAAAAGTAAGACGTTCTGCGTAAATGCATGGGGCATGCACAAAAGTCAAATAATACTGGAAATTAGATAGTTTTATATTAAGAGATAAAGAGTAAGGGCAGGAATACAAAATAGATATAGATATAGTATTGTTCCAAAGCAAAAGGAAGCCGCCCTTATGATCCCTCGCATCAGTAGGATCAACCACAAAATAGTTTTCAAAACCAAGGTTGCGAATAATGGGGGCGGCGTCTTTTTCCAGTAGCATAGTTTCACAAAAGCAGGCAATGGAAGGCTGATGATCCTTCAACAAAGCCTTCAAAACATGAGCTGTCAGGGGGGCCCTAATCCCCTGACAGTTCCAGAAAAGAGCAATCATTTCCCCCTGGCGGCCCGAACCGGGGGACCGCGACCTCTACCACCACGACCACAAAACCTGCCAAACCTGCCTTGTCCTTCAGCCCGAATCTCATTCACCAACCTGTGATATTGCCTGTCCAACTCACTGTCCCCATCTGAGTTAATCCCAATAGAAGTATCGTCTTTGTCCACCTCAAAACCAACCAAATCCTCCTCACTATCTGTACCCGAGTCACTATCTTCCACATCATATAGTTCTGCAAAGTCATTGTTACTTAATTGTTCATTTTCATGATCATTGAGTTCTCCTCGTTTGCTCCTAGTCGCAGTTTTGTTTTTAGGTTTACTGTAGCTTGCCTGAGCCTGAAATTTCATCTGTTTCTGTTTCTTGGGGTTTTTTTGAACTTCATCAGTCTCCATAAGTTCCACTCCTCGTTTGAGGGGAGAGGAGGGGGGAGGAGCATCAGTTTTGAATTGTTGATCGTCAAATTGCTGATCTTCGAAGCGTTCTGCTATCTGCTGAATCTTTGCATGTATATCTTCCTCGTTAAGGTCCAGTTGAAGTCGCTTACCAGCATTATCCTGTTCTTCGTTCTGTCCAACACCATCTACAAAAGTTGTTTTGCTTGTAATAGTATCAAACTTACCTTGTCTCATTGCCTGATTGATCACATCTTGGAGTGTACCAGTTACCCTTCGCTTTCCACTGTCTGCCCCGTCGTCGTTAGGGTGATCGGAATCCGAGTCGTCATCATCACCTCGTGGAGGTCTACCTGTCCCTGGTCGATCATTTCGGTATTTGGATCTGTTTTCACGATCAAGTCCTGCTGGTGGTGAGGGCGAGTTATCTTCATCTCTGTTCCAAGTATAATGAGCGATGTGAGGTCCGAATGATTGACCTCGCCTTTTCCGGATCCCATAAAGCGGAGCAGAGAGTGTTTCCTTGATGACGTTTTCCGGTCCCCAAGTCTGGTACTTGAGATCAATAACTGAAATCCCTTCGCGTTCTGGAGGTTCTGGCAGTTCTTCCTGAGGTGGCCTAGTTTACCACATTCAAAGCAAAGCATACCGATATTCTCGTATTTGAAAGGAATCCAAGCGACTCCGTCTTGTTGTCGAACATATGCTCCCGGTGGGATTGGGTCAAGTACCCTAAATTTAACTCTAAACCGCAGTGTGTGAACCTTCTGTACCTCTGAAATAGGAAAGTCAATTTCTTCGAGATCGGTGAAACAACAAGTGATTTGTTTGATTGTGTTGATAGTATTCTGAATGAAGGCCAAGCCCGAGGCCTGGACCCATGCTGCAGAGTAGTTGGATTCAATAAACGTGCTGTCAAAGTCCCCGTTTCCTTTGGTGAAGGCTGCGTGATAGCCAATAAAGTTCCCCGGCCTCAGCCCCCAAAGCCTGTCAAACTCCTGTTGTTGAAGAATCTGAAGCGTAAAGATATTCTTGCTTACCTCTGTGATATGAACTGTGCCTTTGACATTCCAACGATCGTGAACCCATCTACGGAATCCATTCAGGTTGATCTTTTCTTCCCCCATTATCCGGACCTTGAGAGTTCCTTCAGGAATCAAATGCTCTACTCGTTGGACTTGTATATCAAGATGAATTATTCCATAATCTGCGTCAGCTACTTCGTCAAGTGGGAACGTGTGGAGGGCGTGTCGATCTTCAGTCGCCATAAGCCTGTTACAAGGATTTCCAGGAGAGGGAAGGAGAGTGTATGGAAGGTGAAAGGGTTTTTTCGGTGGGGTGAGAGAAGGAGTGAGAGTGTAAGTGGGAGAACAAAGGGTGCCAAGTATATATAGCCAGTATGACTGAGAAGTCTCGTGAAGCGGGAAGGACATGTGTGGAGTAAATAGTGTGTTGCTAGCTAGGTGTCGTTTGGGGAAACAAGGTAATTCAAATTTACCACAGTAAAGGTGTGGCACGTGTATATTATCTGAACCAAAAGATGAAGCGTCAGTCTTTGGAGGATCTTGGAAAAGGTAACCTTTGTCCGCGTAGCAATCAAGAGGGCTGCATGCGTGCTAGCTTTGTTTATTAGTAATCATTAGCCACAATTGATATTCGTGCTGAGTTTGTCAAGTCGAATCCACTAAGAGTTGATTCTTCTCAAGGAAGCAAATAAACCCTTCCATCTTCAGATAAAGAGTATGTTGTAGTATAAGAAAGGAGTGTAGAGTTTTCTGAAAAACGTCTAGAGCATTCTGGGTGTTATTTAAACGATGACACGTGTCATTGTATATATTGTAGCAAGTGCCTATAGTGTAGCTATTGAATGTGAACCACAACTTTGCTGTAATGTTACGATGGAGAAGATAAAAGGAAGGCATATAGAGTTGTGTAGAAGAGGTGAGCTTAGGTAGGTTGCTTGTTAATGATGACTTTAGATCTGGGAAAGGGTGATTAACGTATCCGTTTATGTTTCCGCTTATGTACAGCGTGGTTTGGTGGGTCCTGGTAGTTGCGTTCCATTTTCGGTGCCGTTGAGTATTGAGTACCGTATCCATGTCTGCTGGAGAAGGAGATCTGAGTAGTATAGTTGAAGTCTTTGATAGCTGTACCGATAAGGTAAATAGGATGCTAAGTTTTTCCCGTGTTGACTGTGTTGGTAGAAGAGTGAAGTACTCCAAAGAAGGTCGGCATATCAGATCCCAAGTTTGATTACGGTATAGGTAGCAAACGAGGTCTGCAGTTTTCCGATATGTAAATTTGTTCTTGGTGGCCGTCGATGTAGGGTATCCATCAGTTGATAATCCCATAACTATAGATAGTTGCTAGGCAAGGTTAGAGGCTTCCGATGGTCAAAGTGTTGTTTGGATATGGCGTTGATCGGTGGTGATGGAGATGGTGGAGTTGTGAAGGCGAAGTATGAAAACCCTAGCTGAAAATCGCACCTAGGGGTGGTGTACTACGTGTTTTTAGCCTTTTACAATTCTAGAAAGAACCTTTATTTAAGATTTACTAGTTGGACTTTTTTAATATATGTTACAATTACGTAAAATTATAAAGTATGTAAGCCATAAAAGATAAATCCGCATATGATATGTCTACCAATTCTCTACATATGAGAAAATACATATTCTTTTAGATCATACACATGTTCCATTGAATTTATCAATTGACTTCACATGTTTAGATATATTTAATTAATATTCTTCTAAGATATATCCAAAATATCAAGTTTCACTAATATGCAATGTGACAGTCATTTTATATTCTTACCGATGAATTTATATATGTCTATCATTTCATGCGATAGTTTGGATCACTTGGTCATATTGATTAGTTTTTATTTAAGAGTAATATAATAAAATTTATCTCTTGACAAGGGAGGATATACTCCGAATAAATCGTGTCCAAATTTTGAGATGAACGACACAAAATAAAAATATCGTTAACATTACAAAATGTATCTTTTCTTGGCTATAAAAGATTTAATAATGAGAAAGCAAAAACTCTTTTGTCGATCAATTATAAATTGATAAAAAAAGCTAAAAGGTTTAGATTTGTGATGAAATTTAATAATTTTATAATTTGATAATTAATTTAATATTTAAATATATATTCATATAAGATACATATACCATATCATAAATATCGAGGAGTACCAAATTAATTAAATGATTTTAATTTTATTTCATATCTGATATTGATTAGTTCATACAAATTAAAAGGCAGAAATTATATTATATCATGATCTCATTGAAAATTAGTCCACTCATATGTAGAGGAATTGGTATCTCAATAATCTTGAGAGTATGATTGTGGAATAATAAGTTAATATCTACACAATACTGAGGTAAAAATTTGAAATAAATAAATTTATAGGTTGTACGATATATATTGATATGCATATATAATACATTTTTAAATGTCTTATATATTGTTTAATTATTTTAGAAATAACGTACAAGATACCTATAATTATGCCTTATACTTATTTTCACTATAGGTTATGATATATCTGTAAATATACATTAAATACGTATACAACTCGTGTATACCGACTATTTTTTTTATTGGTTATTCTATAAGCATAATTTACATATACTATTAATGTATATGTTCTATATTTTCATTATAAGTTGTACTATATCAGAGGATATGTATAAAATACATACACATCTTGTGTGTATGTCCTATATTTTTTTATTTGTAGATTATATGGTATAAGTATAAAATAAATAAACAGTATATGCCCTATATAAAATACTATTAGATTGGTTTTTTAATACAAGAAGATAAATAAATTACAATTAAGTAAAAAAAAAAGTTTCAATATGAAAGTTAAATTGTAAAGCAGAACATAAAAAAATTTCATTAGTTTAAGGAAAAAGAATAAAACTCAATCAACTAATATTACTTATATATCATCGGTTGCTTTCTTATATTTTTTTACGTAAATTGATATATAGTACGTATTCATATAAAATGAGTGACATTTGAACCCAAAACTATATAAGGGGATAAATTGTACCATTGATCTGTGTGCCAACATATAATATATAATTAGTCTTTTTGTTTAATGACAACATAGGTACACATTTCTTTATTTTCTTTAACCGAAGAAGGAAAAAGAAGTATACAGGTTAGAATGATAATTTACAAAATATAAAATTACCTAGTGTTTGAAACATAAAGACTATCGTGTTATTTAACAGTAATGTGTAAACCCAAGCCTCAATATTTATGAGTTGGACTTTAAGCCAATGGCCAGGGTGAATATCAAAATTAGATTTCATACAATATTTATAAATATTAAAGACTTTAGAAAAGGGTAAAAGATGTTTAAAGGCCTTAGATAGTTGGATATTATTGTTTTAAGGCATTTAGTTTTATTACTAGTTAGTAACCAACTAGAATATGAAGAAAGACCATCTAACCCCCCCCCCCCCCTCCCCTTTATACTATATAAATTATTCTATTCCTTTTTTCTTTATATTTTTTCTTTTTCATCTTCGACCAAATTTTTTTCTTCCTTTTTTCTCTCCATTCTTATAAAACAAAACCTCTTTATTTCTGTCTTTCTACAATTTTTCTCCATTCTTCTATTCTGAAATTGTTTTTCATTCAACTTGTTACTTTTATTTCTATTTCTTATACACACAACCCATATTCTATCAAAACAATTCCAAAAATGAATCTATGGTGAATTAAGGGGTTGAAGGCTTAAAAAATTCCATTTTTAAAAAGTAAGAACTCATAATAATTCTATTTAATTATTTTTCGCATTCCAGTAAAGAATTCTTAGGTCTTAATTTTATGGGTGTAGATCTGTATATTTTGTGTATAGATCTGTATATGTGGGTATAGATCTGTATTTATGTGGGTATATATCTTTATTTTTGTGGGTATATACATCTTTATTAATATGGGTATAAATTCGAATTTTCGTGGGTATGAATCCGTATATTTGTGGGTATAAATGTGTATTTTTGTGAGTATATACCAATTATTTTACATTTTTTGTGGGTATGGATCTTCTTTTTTGTACTTGTGTGGTTGTATGTACGGATTGATGTTCTTATTTTTATGCAGGAAAACAACCCAGAAGACGAGTGGGTATATCTCCATCATTGACATGAAAATGCTATGTACCTTAACAAGGAAAAATTTAATTTGAAACCGTGGATATATACAGCACGAAACCTTGGCAAAAAAGAACATTTTTCGAAAAAAATTAAAACAATAGGTATAATTGCGGGGACTTATAATACAATTATAAAAATTGAAATAGTGGTTATACCTATTATCGTATACACACCAAGATAGGAGAAGGGTAGCAAAGTAAAATCATAAAATCTATTTTAAACCAAAATCATTAGATAACCAAACCATCAAAAAAAATTGTTATGAATTTAAAAATATTATTTTAAAATTGAGATTTTCTTTCTCTTTGAAATACTACTGTAAAATCTCGATTCATCTTCTCAATCACACCTCTACTTAATCTGCAATCCTTACTTTTATACCAACCGGGTTACACTATTATTTTTGTCATTAAAAACTCTAATAAAATATAATAAAAAGTGATTTTGATATTTCAAAAATTTATATTTAACCTTCAATCAATTTTTGACACTTTCTACTTTTTATATTTTGTGATTTTTTTATAACAAAATCATGTGTAATTTGAGATATTATACATGAGTTTTTGAATAATCTTGTTCTAAAAGTAGGAGGAGCAATTTTTCCAAATATGTTAGATTATGATTTTTTCTATCTTGTACAATTGGGTTTGAATTTATGAGATTTGTAACAATTTACCCTAATATGTTAAAATTGTAATTTTTTTATGTCTTGTTCAATTGGCATGTATGTATCTATGTGTATATCAATAAACATATTTAATCTAAACATAAGTTAATTTGTGTTTTGATTATAGATTCAGTTAGATTCAGTTCTTATTTAGAATAATTGATCGTTGATCATGACATTTCAATTTAAGAGGTATATTTATTTCTTAATTTTTACTTCTATTTAATTTGATTCATATACATATGCATATATAAACTAGTAATTATGATTAATTAGCTTAAAATATTTTATTTCTTACTATTACTTGTATGAATTTTATGTTCTTCCTAGTTTGTAGACGTGAAGGATAATCATTAAATAATAAAAATTCAAAAGTTGGTTGGAATTAGTTCAAATATGTACCATGAAATGATTTGTGTGGGTCTATTATATTCTGTTTGTTTGCACTATACATGTACTTGTTT
This sequence comes from Nemophila menziesii, assembly GCA_029959085.1. NCBI lineage: Eukaryota > Viridiplantae > Streptophyta > Magnoliopsida > Boraginales > Hydrophyllaceae > Nemophila > Nemophila menziesii. Next base: position 4,195,224 of record JARWIR010000044.1, read on the forward strand.
TATAGTACATATGAGAAAGATTACTATCTTATAGAAATTTCAATCATTCTTTTCCTCTTTTATTGTTATATAGATGCATAGACAATTAAGCTCTTAATATACGTCATATTTCAATATAGATTAAGTAATTATGAATTAGAAATGTTTTATGGTGATGAAAGATTGCTAGTAAGCTAGTTTAAGCCATTGAAGGGTATTGGTTCTAGGAAAAATAGCGGGAATTATCTTCAAGATCAAACATTCAAATTTTCTTCATGTATTGGCAGGGATGCACATTATTTGATCAAAATTCCCCCATCAAATGAAGTAACATGCAAGGAAGATGATATTGGCACTTTCCAAACAAAAAATTCAATATTCAAATTCTAATTGAGGCGATGATGGGGTTAATCTTGAGAAACATAGAGACTATCAAGGTGTATCTCGATCTCGTAGACCTTCTCCTAAAAGATTCAGTAGATCAAGGGAAAACGAGATGATATATATGATACATACCGAAAAGAAAATCCATTAAGAGTAGAAAAAGATGTTCCATGGACTAAACTTTCCCGACCAAGCTATAAAGGTAGCTCTTATATCATCCATAGGTACAGTGATCTGAATATCATTAAGCTAATGATGGCTTTAAAGAAGCTGAAGAGCTTAAGCATTCTGCTAATCGTCTCAAGGTGAGATTATTATTTTTTTACACTACATTTGTAACTCTTTTTACCCCTAACAAAGTTTTATGACTTCTTTGATGGTATTTATCTGGGTTTAGACTTTAGAGCTCTTCTTTCAAGCAGCTTTGAAGTACTTTCTTGAAGCATCACACTTGTTTAAATCTATAAATCTACTGTGAAATTATTAGAGTAACAGTAAGTAATTAGATTTCTACACTGTGATATCTACCTCTTCTATATGTATATGTGGTCACATTTAATATTAATCTGATGCTGTGACCATGAATATGAGAGCTACAAAGATATGAGATGTGCTGCACTAGCATATAACTGCGTGGAAACATCTGATATGCTGATTTTTTTATAGGCAATAAAAATTAATAAAACCAAACCATACTTTTTTTTAAGTATTATCTGATTAATTGATTTTTTTTTTCTTTAAAAAACCGCCATTAGTATTATTATAATAATAATTGTGCAATATTTGGTGTTGGTTGAAAAACCAATTTTATTTGATTTTTTATATTTTCGTGCAGTGTCCATGTCATTTATGTAATTTCTATTATATATCATACTTGAGTAGTTGCTAGTATTGGCCTCAGAAGTTGGAATTACTTGGGTGTCTTTAGTACTTTTTCCCAATAATTTCAAGTGTTTTATTCCGTAAAATATATGGTGTATAGTTTTACCATTCAAGTTGTCTTCATTACTAATCAAGATATAAATATATCTTTTATTGAATTGAACGATTTCTTTTGCTTTTTTTCTAAAATCACATAAATAATTTTTTAGTGTATATCAATCATAAAATTGGATGTAGAGATTCTTGATTGTTGGATTTTTATATTTATATTGAAAATGAATCAACTAGTGGAAGATGCAACTAGGTTTTTCTATTTTAGATGTATAACATCAAAAGTGAATAACTGAGTTATGTAAGTGTAAGGACTAGAACATGGGAAGATCCTTGACATATTTATCTTGAGTGACTCATCCATAAAACTAGAAAAAAATATCATCAACTTATATCTAAACAACAAAACCATTATCTAGTTTTTTTTATACACAAGGTGAAATTGATTTTTTCTCTTTTAAAATAATCTTAAAATAGAAAGGAACTTAACCTACAATACCAAGCTCTAGGTGTTTGTTTAAATTATACAAAGTTTTTTTAAGTTTAAAATTTTATTTGGAAAATTAGGATCTTTAAATTTTAGGAGTTGTATAACGTAAAAGCTTTCATTAATAATCCATTATGAAAAACAATTTTTACATTCATTTGAAATAGTTTAAAGTCTATATAATAAGAAAAATAAAGAAATAAATGTATTTATTCTAATCTAACTACATTGAAAAGGTTTATCAAAATCAATACATATTTTTGGGTATACCATTGTGCAATGAGACAAGCTTTGCTCCTTATAAAAATTCCAGAATCCTTATATTTTTATACGTAACTCTTATGGTATTCCAATAATCTTGTGATCAATAGGTTTTGTAACAAGATTGTAACAAGATTCTATAATTTACTTCTTTCAAATTTATTTAGCATATAATTTATCCAACGATCATCAAGCAATGCAACCTCGATATTTTTGAGTTCTATTTGAGATAAGAATGCATGAGTTCTATTTGAGACAAGAAAGCATGGTAAGTGTATAAAGCATTAAGAGTAGAACGTGTCATTACTCATGTACTTGAAACTCCAAGTATATTTGCAATTTTAGAGGCATCCTTTGATACATCAATGATTTATATTCATGATTGGAGTATAAAATTAATGTTGTTATGTGGTAGATTGTAATTTTTCGTATAGTTGATGAAACGTGGGATACTCTATGACATTTTCATCCTTTCTCACAACCAGATTCGTTACAATGAGGCCAAATTACATAGATTCTACAATGACACTTTGCTTTTGATGGAGTAGCTTGAAATATTAATTCATTGAATTTTGCACTAAAAAATTTCAAGTGATCTCTAATCTTAAGAATAAAACATTTGCAGCCAAAGACACAAAAATAGGAGATAGAGGAGATCTCCAATTCAAGAATTTATATGGGTTTTTTTATGATGATAAGTTTCATTACACATGATTACATACAAGATAAGTTGTATTGACGGCTTCACCCCGAATTTAAGTAGTCAAGGAATGTTTTTCAACATTGTCATATCCATTTTTGTATGGTTTAGTTTTTCATTTCTACTACTCAATTACTTTAGGGAGGTCCATGAGGAAAAAGTTTTGTTCAATCCCTAAATCAGCACAAAATCTCATTAATGGATAGTTTACAAACTTGATACCAAAATCACTATTAACGCAAGTGTTACACTATCCATTTTTGTTTTCGATTCATCTATAGAGTTTTAAAATTCAATAAGTAATTTTTTTTCAAATATTAAAGTAAAACCAATGTGTACCTAGTATAGTCATCAATAATGACAAACACATATTTGGAGCCTCTGACGCTAGTGACATCCATTTGACTAAAAATATCTATGTGTTCTATTTAAAGGGGTCTAGAGGTCAAATATTTTTTAATAGGTTTCAAAGATGTTACATATTGTTACCAAGATGGCACACAACACACAATCTATGCTTTTTCAACTTGAGCTTCGTAAGCTAAAAAAAGTCGTTCATATTGATATTTTCAATAAAATCCATACTACAATGACATGGTGTGTATGTCAGAACCAAGGATAATCTTTACAAACCGACAAACAAGTATGACTTCGACACATAATATTTTTGACATTGACTATGCAAAAAAACCTTTTGTGTCATTTTTTGAAGAAGTAATTTTAGAGGATCAAATCTTGAATTTATAACTATCATCACAAACTTGACTAATTCTAAGAAGGTTAAAGGAAAAACCATCAACAAAAAAAGGTTTTGATAAGAATATAATGCCTACTACCAATGGTTCCTTTGCCCTATAACTTATCCTCTCGTGGTATCGGCAAAAACGATTCTCCTTCTACCTCCTTATTTCTTAATAAGTTTGTACATAAGTATTTAATTTCTTATCATATGTCTACAACATCGGCTATTAAGACCGACTATTTATTATTTATGCTCTCCTCACACAAAACATATTAATTAGATACCCAAGTTGAATCTAGGTGGGTAAGTGGTACCCTTTCTCTTTAAACTCAATTTTTGCTTTTTCCATAGACGAATTAGAGATTGATATTCATGTTTCTTGTGATATTAACAGTTAGCCACATCATTACCACATCATACACAGTATGTTTAAGTGATAACTGTACTTTGTAAAACCGATGAAGTAGAAAACGAAGTCTCATAAGATGGTTTTAAAAAATGTTGTTTAATGATTCTGTTTTAAAATGATACAAAACCCAAACCACCCTTTTTAAAACTAGTGACTTGACTTCCCAACATTACATCAATGTTTTTTTTATGATAGGTAAATTTCAAACCACTTATTCTAAATAATTTATTTTCTCTAAAAGAAAAGAGTTTTCATTTACAACAATGGTGTCTTTCTCCTCAAGTTCATTATTATTTTTAAAAGACGTTTGTAAAAGGTTTTCAAATTATTGGCTTATTTTTTAAATTGTTTTCAAATTTTTAAGCAAAAGTTTGATAGTTTTGAGAGACTTTTTATACTCAAGTAAGAGTGAATCATAAACAATTTCAATACCATCAAATTTATCATCTTGATATAATCACAAGATAAAGTTAAATTTTACCTCATCAATATATTGTTTGGACTATGGACATGAAGGACACATAGTTTATTATATGATTATCTTCATTAATTTGACTTGAAACTTCATCATCACAAGTTGCATTAAAAAAATTTGTAGATTTAATTTTAAGAACTTGAAAAAATTAGGTTTGATGTGTCAATTATTATGATAATGATAGCAAGTTTGTTCATCTTTCTTACCACCTTTACCAAAGTTGTCACTGGGTTTGATTAAGCAATCATGATACTTGAATCTCATAATTATTTTTGTATATCGCAATGGCTTCATGATCACTGGCCAACATGGACTAAGCCTCAAATTAACTACATTTAATAAAAAACGATTACAAAGCATTATATAAGGTAAAGAAAAATAAGAGTTCGGCCCAAAAGTTAGACCGAACTTAGACTGGATCCGATCTTCTTTACTAATATAACAACCTCCTTCCTTTTATACTTTCTTCTACCTATCTTCACATGGACTAGACTAAATATCCTCTTCCAGATATGATTCTCATTTAAACCATTACCACCATGTTCTCTATCATTCCTCTCCCACCAAATACGATACATATACGTTGTGAGAATAGTTACAACAATATCAATAACTTCCTTGCACAAAATCTGAAGAGTGATATTGATTAAATCATCTAAATATGAAGGAATATTCTTTAAATAACAAGTTTCCAAAACTTTGCAGAGAATTCTCTTAGTAAAAGAACAACTAATGAAGAGATGATTGACCTCTTCCAAACTAGCTTTACAGAAGCAAAAGAGAGAGCTGACTTGTAGACCCCAACTGAGCATTCTAGCTTTTGTTGGTAACCTATCCTGCATACCTAACCAAGCCACAAAGGCACATCTAGGAACACAATATTTAGCCCATACTACCCTCCACCATTTAACTTCTTCTTTATCTTCTCCAATGATGTATATAGTATTCTTAAAAGAGAAACCTTTTTTTGTATTATCATTCCAAAACACTGCATTATCACCTTCATAAATTTTAACATTGCTAAGGTATGGCAGGAGTTTACCCACACAAGGAGGTAAAATCAATCTTTCTCTACCATAACAAATATTGACAGTTTTATCACAATTAATATTATAGGTATCAAATTCAATACCTAGAATTTCATGCGCAAATTTTCCATCAATCCATCTATCCCAAATTATGAAAGTATCCTTACCATTTTTTATCATATGAGTTATAAAATCATAAGAAAGATACCTGATTTTGATGAGTTGCTTCCAAATCCAGGTATGAGCTTGTTGAATATCCAAACTCCAAATACATTTGTCTTTAATAAAATGTTATGATGCACCAATATACTCCACAAGTTGTTTTTCTACGAGTACATCCTCCAGAAGTTAGATAATAGACAAACTCTATTGAGCTCTTCAATTCTTGAAATTGACAGCCCACCTTGTTTCTTACTAGAACATATGTTGTGCCAGGATATTTTTGCCCCTTGAGCACCATCTAAGTTGCCTTTCCAAAGAAATCTGTCCATTTTCTGATTGAGTTTATAAATTACATGTTTTGGTAGTAGAAACTCTACACAAAAATATGATTTTGCTTATAAAACACAATTGATCAATTTTTCCCTTCCAGCATATCAGAGTAGTTTGAAGGACCACTAATTAATACTGCTACAAATAGTCTCCACCAGTTTTTTACCATCTGAGACTGATAATTTCTTTGAATTTAATGGAACTCCAAGACATCTAATAGGCATTTCACCTATCTTTATATTCAGCATTGAGGATATATTATTCATAATTTGATTATTTATACCTCTAAAATATAATTCACTTTTATTGTAGTTAATTCTTAGACCTGAAATTCTGGAGAATAAATCAAGAGCTTCTTTGATAACTCTAGAAGATTTAACTTCACCTTTAAAGAATATTAGTAGATCATCTACAAAGATGATGTGATTAAGCTTTAACTCCCTGCATTTGTGAGCCATATGATTGAATAACCCTGTAAATACCTCCATACATATTGCAAATAAATAGGAAGAGAGAGGATCTCCTTGTCTGAGACCTCTCTTCCCTTTGAAGTAACCACACACTTCACCATTAAAAGAAATAGAATATTAAGGAGAACACACACATATTCTGATCAGTCGATAAATTTTTTAGGGAAATCAAAAGCATATAGTGTATTAATTAGAAAGGTCCAGTTGACACTATCATATGCTTTTTGTAAATCAAGGTTAATTGTATGTTTAGGCTCTGAATTCTTTTTTTAAAATCTAGTACTATGTCTTGAGAAACTAGAATATTATCACTAATATATATTCCACCTACATATGCAGCTTGATTTATAGAAATGATTGACCCTAACACTTTCTTCAACCGGTTTGAAATAGTGGTATAAAGTTAAAATTCAATTATGATTATTAATTATATATGATTAATGAGATAAGTATTAAATTAATAATGGGAATCTCCAAAATGGAAGGAAAAATAAAAGTATAATAATGCGATAAACTTTTTTACCCAACAACTTATTTTGAACATATTGTATCACGTTGTTTAATTTATTGCAATGGATATTTTAATTTTTTATTTGAAGCATGTTATAAACTATTATTTAACTTTAGTGTAATGGTATAAGTAATTTTAATTATTAAATATCATAAGAAGAAGTTTGGTGTAATGGTCATGATTATGGTCTTAAATCTAACCAAATCAATAAAAAATATTTTTGTTTCAACTAAAAATAAATTATAGTGTTATATGGAATAAAAATTTCTCAAGTTAATCAAATGAATTGCAATAATTAAAAAAAACCATTGTTTATGGTTTAATACACAGATGCACATAAAAAGTATAGATAAGATAACTAAAAAATCATAGCAAAAAATATTAATCGAAATGTATTTTGAATCGTTATAGCAATCTTATGAAAAAACAATATTTAAACATTAAGCTACCGGTGGCATATTCAATTGTTTGAAAACTATTGCATAAAGTCATGTGCATTTTTCTATATTGTAATTAATTTCATATGTTACAAGAAAACCAAAATATTGTAATGCCTGTAAACCCATATATGCGATTTTATAATTGTTTATCCATCATAAACTATCTCCCAAGGATATTTAGATCATTGAGGGCTCTGGAATCTAACCTCATGTATCTCGATGACTTTATCAAGTCAACCTCAGTAGGACCACCAGAAGTGAATATGAACATCATTAAAAGTTAAACTCAACCGTGAATCAATTATTGGTTAATTCATCACGACTTCTTGACAAGACCCATTAGAGTTAACATCATTGTTCTTTTGGATAAGTAGTGCAAATTCTCTTTTTAGGATCATTTCATGTGTTAATATAATATTAAACCTATATTTTATTACATATAATCACATATAAATGTATGCATAAAAAATAAAATAAGGTATAGAATATACATGTATAAAGATATAAAAAGCCATGTAATATACAACCCTTGAATGACCTATGAATTTGTAATACTTTACTTGTATCATGGATGGTCTAATTGAGATCCTTAAATGTTGTAGGAGTCCTTAATCAATGAAGAGATTTGATGGCTTGAATAAAAAAAATTTCGTCCCTCATTTGGTTTAGTAAATTTGTTGGCTCCTATGGTACTCTTGGAGGCCGCACTTTGGTTCTTTTGGCCTATGCAGAGTTGTAAAAAATTAATCCTCATTTTATGGAGTATATAAGAGTTTCTGTAGGTGCTAAATTTACTATGAAAAAAGTTCATGATTGTCTCAAACTATATGTGTTTAAAATATTTTATGGTACTTATAACCTTTGTGATCCTACAACCTTCTCATATATTTAAACTTAGGTTTATATTTAATATCATCCTCCAAACCCATTAGTAGCTTGATCTAAACATAGGCTGTCTAATTAGTCTTTTATATTTTAACATATAGCGTTATACATATTGCATCATAATGTGCGACATCATGGAATGAATTGCATGTATCAATCAAATAGTGTACTATGGAAGATTACCAACAATTTCTTGCATTACAATTAGTTTTGTAATCCAATTTAGCCTAGGTAAATTTCAAGCCATTTTGATAGTCATATACCTCAACAAATAAATGACTAGTAGACAAACTTTGTGTTGAATTTGAATTGTAGTGTGGGGTTAAAGATGGGTTTTAATGGAGCCACGTAAATATTTATTGCCTTAATACAGTGAAATCTAAAACTTCTTTCATTAGTATACGTTCTCAATTGTATAGTTTTTATTTGTAGGTCTAGGTATGAAGTATGTAATAGATACACATGCCTCAAACAGTTTTTCAATCATCCTGAGGTTAGTTTTTAATTTATTTTTCATATTTTATTATTAAACATTTGAAACATGTTAAGTCTTGGCTTTTTTATTGTAACTTTGCAAGTCCCTTGGTTCAAAGTATAGATGTAACATTACCCTTAGATTGGTGAATTCTACAATACACATGATGGTACTATGAAGATTGTTGACGGTATATATAATTTATTTCTTGATATTAAATGTTTAAAATTTGTAGACACTAAATATATTTTGTAAATTATCATTAGGTTTTGGAGAAACATCTTAATAAGAACATTCATACTTTTATTCAGTTTTGTCTTAATGTTTGATTTATGTGTATTAAGGTGGGGATTTGTCTACATACGGAGCCAATGTGATGATTCAGAAAATTAAGTCACTGTTGACGACAATGGCCTGGATAAATTCAAAATCATTTTGAGATAATGTATTACTATTATCCTTAGTCAAACTAATTCTTGAGTCATATTGGGTTCGAGTGGAAACAATATTAAATAAGTCAAATTTTTTAAATGTCTACTCTACATAATGAGTCTGTCAAATGGATATACCATGTTCATTTCTTATTATCTTTACTCCTAGGATACCATCATCTTATTCCATATTTTTCATCTAGAACATACGAGATAAGAAGTGCTTAGTGTCATTTATAACATGAAATTCAGCTCCAAAGACTATATGATCATCTACATATACATAAATGATCACACAATATCATGTAACTCTTTCATGTAAACATATGAATTAGAAGTATTGACTACATAGCCAAATTTCGCAAAAGTACTACCAAATTTCTCATAAAATTATTTAGGGTCATGTTTCAAATCATATAACAGTTTTTTAAGCTTTCATACATCGCTTTCTTGACTAGATGCGACAAACCCTTCATGTAGGACGATATATATATATATATATATATATATATATATTATATTTTCACCTAGTTATCATTTCAAAAGCGTGTTCTTAACATCTATCTAATGGATGATGAATTATGATACATATATATCGCAACACAATTTATTATGGTGACTATGTTGATCAATAGGGAATGGGTGTTGATATGAAGAAAATATCTATGTTCCTCAAATAGATAGAGATGATATATGATCAATACTAGCATCACAAGATAGACCATTTAAAAGAACCTCGAGACATTAACGTTCCCTAAGAGAATAAAGAAAGACTCATAAAAAGTGTATATTAGACCAGGTCACCTCGTTTGAAATTGCACGTTAAAGTTCCTACAATCTTGTCAAATCTGACATCGACAACAACGTTGCCCATCTTTATGAAACATGGTCTACGAGAATAGGGGAATCTATTATGGAAATCACATCGTTAGTGGGGGAACACGAGTACAACCTGGAACTTATGGGTACTTAAATATAAATATATGCTTCGTAATACAATATAGATGATATGTAATCACAAGGCTCATTAACGCCAACACATAATGATATATAGATCATTTTGTTCTTTCTTGAAACTTTATTTTATCAACCATATTTATTTAGTCTAAGTTAATTAAATTTAAACACTTTTATGGTAAAAATTGTCATATTTTTAAATAAAATCACAAGGTGATTGAGATATATTGGTGGGATACACATTATAGAGTCTATTAATCATAAAATAAATATTATTTATACTCACACAAACATATATATATATTAAAAATAAATAAATAGTCCCTTCTTTTCTCTTCAATTACTGAGACCCATACATATACTAAATTCCTTTACGATTATTAATTATATATGTTGTATAATGTATATCATAAATATTATTTAGTTAAATTGTTTCACGATAATATTTTTCAAAATATGGTTGGTACTCACTCATTTAATAGTAATAGATTTAAGAAAAATATAATAAATTAAATTTATCCTAAAAATTGTATATGACTCATGTTATAACTATCTTGAATTAATTTTTATAAATTGCATTCTTTATCTAGTTTAAATTAAATAGGGTGAATGAGATAAATAGTAAATTAATAATGAGTATCCCTAAAATAGAAGGAAAAATCGATGGTAAATTATTAGGAAGCTTATTTTTACCCAATATACCTTACATAATATGTTGATTTCAGTACCAAGAAAAAAAAAAGAATATAAAATGATTTTTTGATATATATAAAATATAAAATATATCATTAACGTACATGTGATTTGCAAATTTTCAAACATAATGAGTGGATGAATATAATTTGATTTATAGCACATACATTCATCTTTTGAAGTAAGAAATATTGTTACTAATTCAAAGGAAAACACTATGATTCATAAATATTTATTGAGCGATGTAAGGAATTATTTTTACTCATGATAATTTATTTCTTAATAAACATAAATCATATGCATTATGGTGAACTACAAAGCTTTAATTTTCGTTTCAAATATCAATTCAATCACGTAATATGTTTTTATAATGATTCTTAGAGTATCTGCAGCTTCGTGAAACTCGATAACAAAATTCCAATGTAAAAAACAATAATGAAATGGTGCGTTGTTATTGAAAAACTCTAACAAAAATTATTTCACCATATAAGACTTGAATGAAAATATAAACTATCGATATCCTTGCATGCGTTACCAATATTTTTTATTTGAAAATAAATAAGGGACCAACGAGACAATATCAGTACAGGGGTGTTTACACTTCCAAATTTTTGTCATTATAGGTTAAGAATAGTCGCAAATAGTAATCTCCACTCCCAACCATTGGTCATAACATACTTGTAACTTGTTAACATATAAAGTAACTATACTTTCTTTTAACACAAACTTACACAAATTAAGTTGCACTTATAAAATTACGAAACACATGAAGAGCATTCTTCGTTCTTTATCAAGAACTACTTCACTTGGTTGAGTTCAAGATACCTTGGATAAATAACCTTTTCAGGTGAAGAGAAGTTTATAACAATGCATGCATTTTTTTCATACACTTAAGCTTCCATTTGTTTTCAACTCATGTTTGGCCATTACCATTGGTTTTTACCAAATAGACTCTACTTGTTTTCCATTTTATGAACTCATTTTTTTAAGAATTTCTCTTACTCTATAATTTTTGTATACATCCTCAAGTTCCATGTTTTTGTCTGGAAATTCATAAATAATTTTTCACCGATATGCTTACACTTAATACAAGACTATCCTGCAAACCCAATCATCCCAATGTAAAAGAAGTGACCTATTTTAGGATCATTGTTTGATGCTTTGATGAGACCCAATCCATGTCCTCAAAAATATATTTCATATGTTTTAGAGAATTGTATAGATAGGAAGAGAGCATAAAAAAGAATGATCAGTGGTGATCCATACGGAAAAATAAAAGATTATGCACTAGCTCTAGCAAAAAATGCACTTGGATTAGCCTCAATATCGAGTATAGCTAGTTATCACCAAAAGTTCCATAGTTGGTAGAGTTGATGTTAAAAATAGGTAATACCTAGACATATAGTGACCTTGTAATACCTAGACATAAAGTGGATAAGGTCATTCGTGCCTTGGCTATGGAAGCCCTCGTCTAATATAAAGCACTCTCCTTGTTGTATATACCCCAAATTTTTTACTAAAATAAGCCTTTGTCGACCCAAAAAGATTGACAACCGTCACCGTTTAGATTACGTATCAACAATTTTGATGGCAACGAAGTGCAAAATAGTAAGACTCTAACAATTTATCAACAAGCGTGAGGCTATCCATGATCGGTGAATAGTCAAGCTCCAAGATTTATAATGAAATGATATCATCGAAGTATGATGGTTTTTGGAAAATTCATGGGGAAATTTTGGGAGTTCAGCTGATTTTAAATAACTAAACGAAGAACCATGAGGTTTATGTCTTATAAAGGTAGTAAACATATGCAAGACAGAACCAAAAAAATTTGAATTGTTTATGCAAACTATGGAAAAAGGGGATTGTTACCTGCGGGTCTAGGAATGCTTCTTTCTAAACTTTCACTTTCAAACATTCAAATTATGAAAAGTGCAAAAATAAATCCATAATCATATCATCTCCATGAGTGTAACTTATTGTGAATATACTAAAGGAATGTATAAAACCTACAAATAATTTACTCATTCATAGATTTGGAAATAGGAGGAAGTCACAAAGTCAAAAAAATATATCCTCGGTCAAGAAAGTCATGATCAATAAAAAATAAATATAATGATTTGTTAATTCAACAATCCCCTGCATATAGAGATAAAGTTTAAAAAGAGCTCATGGTAACAAGATGGTTAAAATTGTATTTAAACACCAATGTTCAATAAAAAATACAAGGATTGATACATAGTGAAATGAGACAATAACAAGATTTTGTCATCAAAGACTTTCTCCATTTGAGACCCACACATCACATACTTAGTAAGGTTTCAAGCAAAAACTCCGTGATATTTTCTTTCCACGCATTTAGAAAGGTTGTATTTGTCACGACCAAAAAAGGCGACTAAATCAAACTAATATTAAAATACATAAAAATAAATTTTCATGAAATTATTGATTATCTATTGCATTACACTAGTTAAAATTTAATTAATACAAACTAGAAACTAAAAATCTCTACTATTTTTCTACATCTTATCTAGTTTACTGACCACTACCCAAATCCCTAAATTATCTTATACTTGAAAAGGTTGGGGAAAATGGGGTGTGACAGTGAGTAAATAATGTCTATATTAGGAGCTTAACCTCAAAAAAATTATTTATATATTAGACAATGTCATTGAACTGATATAGGTCAAAATATATATTGACATTCACAAAGCGATAGATAAATCAGATAAGTGTATATCACAAACTAGACAACCCATACTACCCAACAAGTTATATATATAAAATAATAATAATACCACATAATTATTATCACGTTGCAAGGATAACGTTGTCTTTCCCTTATGACTCTCACACAAATGTGATCCCCTTATCTCTCATGTTTGTAATACACTGGTAAATTGATCCTACTGGCCACGAAACTCTTCAGACATGCTCCAAGTGGGAATAAAACATGATAGTTCATGCCCGCACCTGGCTAGCCTAATGCCCCCAGAGTGACATGTCAAATTATCCTGGCAAAACATTTGCATACGCATTACATATAACCCATAGAATACGACAAAGTAGGTTGTTCTAATACACGATAACATTTACCAATTAATTGATAGAGAACAAAAGTAGGTTACACTACCCATGAAAGAAATTTTATACAATCACGATACAATAATTGGAATCGGTCTTTTATCCCGGTAATACTCAACTATACCAATTAACATTTTTAACTTCCCAGTTATTTATAATACATTACATAATCATTTAAATAGATATTGATTATTAGATGATATAGGCCGCTTAATGTTTTATTACCAAATTAGTTAACATCATATTATTCAACTAGAACAATTATTATTATTTTACCTTATTGGATCAAATATTATGGATTTAATGTACCAGGGTAATTATTATTTATCATTTAACCTTATTAGGCCATGAACTAATATTTAATGTAATATGACAAAAATTAATATTAAACAATAAACATATTAATATATAAATTACAAAGAGTAATTAATAATCGATATAAAAACACAATTTATCCCTCGCCTGAATATGAAGTATTTATGCTCTACCTCCTAACCAGATCACTATAATTGTCTATCTCTATACGAGTCAATACTGAATTAATCCCTCACCTGAGTAAACATATTAATATATAAATCACAAAGAGTAATTAATAATCGATATAAAAACAAAAATTAATAATCGATATAAAAACAAAAATTAATATTAAACAATAAACATATTAACATATAAATTACAAAGAGTAATTAATAAGTGATATAAAAACAAAATTTATCCCTCACCTGAATATGAAGTATTTATGCTCTCCCTCCTAACCAGATCACTATAATAAGCATGGAAAAGGCCTACATTCATGCTTATTAAGGTTAGTCATCTAATGACTATGAGTTATAGTTTCTGTAATATTAAAAGTTGTACCATGTAATTTTCTGAATTGATATCACTGGCTGAATAAAACCATGCGTTCTTTAGTTTGGATAATGAATATGTCTTTTAAAACTAAAATATATGTATTATGTAAGTCAATAGAATACTAAAGTTTATTTTGATATGTATCGTCGTTTATATTTATAAGATTGGCATGTTACTTCCTTTTATTATATTTAATTAACTTTATACATTTTATTTGTTAAGTTTAGGAATATGTCTTATCTTTACTAGCCTAATACATGTGTTATTAAGAATCAAATAAACAAAAAACTATTTGACCACTAAAATAATTTAATAAAAAATGATAAACATATAATTTGACGCTGTATACAAGCACGGTCAAAAATTAAATTCTAATATTTTGTGGGATCTCACAATATATACACTGGTTCTATTAACTGATTTAAAGAAACTACCTAATATTTCTTATAGAAGGCATCCCTACCTTTACACTCATAATAGCCTATAGACCGCCCCTCTTGGGGTTTTGAAATTATTAGAGTTTTGAACCTCAACCTCAACTTATGTCGATGAGGTCATCAAGTCCTTTTCAATATGACCCTATTTATTTAATTTAAAGTATTTGGTATTGCATTCAATAATAATTTTTCTAAACAAAGACCTAAAGAAATAGTCAAATGGAAAAAAGATCTGATAGAAGGATATCTGAGATCGAGTATCTTGCCTTCCTAATTTCCCTATTAAAAAAATATCTTCAGAAAAAAGTAATGTATTAATATCTCATCATAATCATAATACAATAAAAAGTTGACTACTTGGTTAAAAAATTGATTCTTATGGTTTTGAATTTTGTATTAAGTTTTATTCAAGAAATTATTTATTGATATATATATATTTTGTTAATTAATTGATTTTCAAACTTAGTTTACCAAGATAGAAAGAAGTTTATTGTATTTTTGTAAATCGATAATTTATGTCGTAGACATATAAGTATTCAATACAAACTCCGTATTTAATATTTTTATTTTCAATAAAATAAAATAATCTATTATGAATTATAAATACATATGAATGATTACTTTTATATCTTCAACCTTATGAAGTATTTTTTACATAAAAAAAAACTATTAGATTATAATTATGTTTTCAATCATCCTTTTAGATTCCACTTGTTTCTTTAACTATCCAATATGTAACATATTAAATTTTCAATCTTTTCTATTTTAGTATGTATTTTTCTATAATGTTTTCTCTACCATAAATAATTGATAAAAATAATTTTAACACCACAAATAAAAACAAATACATTCAAGAAAGTTTTAAAACATCACTATACTACATATACTTAATTAGTTATCATTTATTATTCCAACGAGTATGGATATGATTATGGAAAAAAAAATTTAGATAAGTTTAATAGAATTTAGAAAAGTATATATCTTAGATAACAATATTTGATTAATCATCAAATGGAAAAAGTAGCAATTTTCATTTACTATAGTTGAATAATTGTTATTATTTTGAAAAATAATTACTAATAATATATTAAATTAAAGAGAAAATCATAAATGTAATTAAAACAA
The DNA here is from genome assembly GCA_029959085.1 of Nemophila menziesii. Lineage (NCBI taxonomy): Eukaryota > Viridiplantae > Streptophyta > Magnoliopsida > Boraginales > Hydrophyllaceae > Nemophila > Nemophila menziesii. The sequence continues at coordinate 4,211,474 of JARWIR010000044.1, forward strand.
TTAAATCGACATTCAATGTGTTGAAAATAAATATGAAAAACATTAGACCTACACAATAAAAATGAATGACCTCGTAACATAACATACTTTTCTATTACATTGCGAATAAGAATAATAAGTAAATATCTTCTAAACATTAGAATTATTTTGGAAAAATTGTTGAGAATGGGAAGTACGAGATCCTTCAAATTGTTGATGCAACAGGGTTGAGGTTGCAGGTAGAGATGACAATAAATAATTGATATCTTTAACTTTTGAATCTAGCTCCACCAAGTCCACTTTCATTATCTTAAGCTCCTCCTTATTTAGACTACTTACTGGTGCACTCCACGAACAATTATTACGATAGAAATTGGAAATATCATCCACTTTCTTACTATGCTCTTTTTCAAGATCAATGTGGTTGTTTTGTAGATTGAATTGATTATTGTTTGATCGAACACTATCACTATGATTAACATGTGTTAATTGGTTGGTTTCGACTTCTAGTAATGAAGCATTTCGAGATTCGAAATTATCAACAACTAAAGTAATGTTAGGGTTAGCGAACGAGTACACCTTTTTTCCATGTGAAAAAATAAATAGACCAATTTCAGCAACACACAAAGTGGCAATTTTACTAGCTTTTTTACTACACCATTCTAATGGTTTGAGAATGTCACATTTCGGTGACTATCCTTCTCCATATATTTTACAGGAATCTTTCGACCATTAGCCTTCTTTATGTTCGGAACAACTTCCATTGAAATAAATAGATTTTAGAAGAGATGAGTGACATAAAGTATCACATATAAGAGTTTTTATCGAACTTTTTCTAGAATTTTGATTTCCCATAAAATGGTGTGAATTATCATAATATTTCCATTGAAATTACATGTATATAGAAATAAAATAATGTCACTTAATCATTACATACATATCCTTAAAATTATGAAATAGGTATAAAGTTTAAATTCATTTATGATTATTAATTATATACTATTAATGAGATAAGTATTAAATTAATAATCGGAATCTCCAAAATAGAAGGAAAAAAAGGATAATAATGACGATAAACTTTTTTACCTATTATCTTAAACAACGCGTTGAAAGACCCACGGCCATTTCCACTAACATTTACGTCATGCATCTCGGTGTCACCGAAATACCCACCAGTTTCAAACGTGGAGCCCTAATCTTGAATTACATTACCCATTAAGTTCTCTTCGATTGGTTCGTCCTCAGGAATTACTATTATTTCACTTTTTTCGTCCAAACATCATACGATAAATCCATATCCCATTGAAAAAGATGAACTTGAACTTCGTGGTTTAATATTTGTTGATTATTATAACAATGATTACATGGACAGAATATATTACGGAATCGATCCACTACTTTTCTCGAAAATCCAATAAACCCTAATATACCATTAATGTATTCGATCGAAACCTTATTGTTTGATTTAATCCAACTATTGTCTATTTGAGGGTTCATTATCTAAATTTCAATAAACCACTAGTTATTATTTCAAATAATACGAGTATAACATATTACTAAAATGCACCTAAGTTATCACAATATTTCACTAAGGCCCATAATTAATTTTTAAATTAACAATATAGTCCCTAAAATCATAATCAATTATACAAATGCCACTAGAATTTCCAAATTATTCACAATGTTCTCTACATTAATTTTCCATTAATATTAGAACACCTAATATTATAATAACTCAAAAATCTAATTGCACTAAAGGTTTCTATATTATACATAAATTGCCTCTATAAGTCCTAAATTATGTACGGTAACCTATATATTATAATAGCATGATACAAACCACTACAAAAATCTAAAACCTAAAAATATGAATGTGTCTTGTGAGTGGTGTGAGAATGGCGAAGAATCCATTGAACATCTTTTCATCCAATGTCCATTAAGTTCAGCAGTTTGGGTAGAGTCTCCACTACAATTAAAGATATATAAAGAAGAATAGTATGAATTTAAAGATTGGTTTCTCAATACCATACATAGGTACTCGAATAATCGGTGAGATAAGAAAAAGTCGATTAGTACCATGATAACGATCCTGTGGAGTTTATGGAAAGCCAGATTGAAGGGTTTCTACGAGCTGAAGAAATGGGATATCACGGAAATTATAAATAACTCTAGACGAATCATAGAAAGAATATATAAGATGAAACAAGGCAATTCAGGAACATGTATCAAAAATAAGGAAGTCCAAAATATAAAGAATAATGAAGATAACAACATAATTGATTCTTCAGATATTAGTTGGTACAATGATTCCTCATTTATTAATAAGAACGAATCAGCAAGGATAGCATCTATTACAATTGGTAAGGATGGTAAAATTTGTGGTAAACAATGAAGAAGAAGGATAGTTAGGAGTGCAAAGGAAGGAGAGACGTAGGCTATTCTACAAGCAATGAAAGCATCGGAAAATTTAAACTATAGAAGGATCTCCTTCTATATTGACAACCTTGAAATTGTTCAGGAATTTATCACAAGAAGGGAATCGATTGGAAGATCCGACCTTTGATCGAATTGATCTGGACATGGATCGCAAGATTTCCGGAATGGAGGGTGTATCATATCAAAAGGGAAACTATAGCTGATTTAGCTGCAAAATGTATTAGGAAAATGAGAAATTTAGATCATTGGAACTTAGATAATGTATTTGATAGCATAGGGTTTCTAAACCATTATCTAACAGGTTGTAATAACGACTAACTTTGGATGTACTTGACAAAAAAAAATGTAAAAAGTTGAAAAGTGTCAAATGAAGTTATTAATAAAAAAGACTTTATAGAGTCAAAAAGATTAATTTTAAAAAAACCACAAAGATCCACTCTCCCCACACTTCTTAAGGTTGAAAGAGGGATTGATAATGTCCGATAAGATATTTAAATACAGAAAATTCACAACAATGGGAAAATATTTAATTGTTTCTATTTTTTTCCACACCAGGTCATGTATTGGGGCCACTTTTTTATCATATTCATCCAAGAATAAAGTAGACATGTTTTTATATGCATTTGTGATTGGTATTAATTGTATGATGTAATGTTTGTGCAGTTTTTCATCCTCTACTTTAATGCTTCTCAATTAGTTCAAAATCATTGCCCTATATTTTGCAACCTTAATAACTTCTTGTATTTCATGTTCTACCGTCTCTATACGTCTTTCTATTTTAGTATCCCCAGGATACAGCCACACATCAATCTGAATAATAAAAATAAAATTAATAATATCTAAATTTAGAAAAAAAAGAGAATTCAAGACTTACATGAACGTCAGTAGCTGTTAATAGCTCTCCAACAACTTTTCCAACAAAGTCTGACTCTGAAGCATCTTGACAGCACACAGTTGTATCTCGACCTAACAGAAAGAAAGGTAGTATTTAAGCTAATTAATCATAATAACTAGTTTACCATAACAAGGAACAAACTTATATTGACTTCACTTACTTACTAAATTTCTATCCTTGAGTTCTAAAATTTAGTTGAAATATAAAAGCATATATGTATCAAATCAAATTGAACTGAAAATTGAAGTTTTTGAGAAGAAAATATACCTCCTGGTGTTCCATCTGTAGTTGACTGAAATGTCATGATCAATGACCATATCCTATTAAATAAGAATTAAATATATTAGGTTAATATCATTTGCAAGTTATTCAAATCTATAATCAATACACAAATTCACTTATGTTTCAATCTAATATGTTTATTATTTATATGCATGTGTACACATTGCCCAATTATACCGCACACTACATACATGCTCAATTGTAATACATAGAAAGGCGCTTGGGTGTTGTGCTGTGTTTGAACCTAATTTACTGCATAAAATTCAAATTTTGAAATATTAAAAAGATTACTACAAATCTTGTAAATCTAGAGTTTTACAATAAATCCCAATTAAGATACACAAAATTCTACTAATAGATTCTTGGAAGATTTTGTATATATACACAAATCGCACACGAATTTTTCAACAAAGAAAACATAAAATTGTAGGGAAAAATTGGAGAAAATTGAAAACTAAAGAGAATAGATTGAATTTTAAATTTCAGTTTTATCAAAATCATTTTCTGAGTGTATTTTTAGGAGTTTAATTGCAAAAAAATAAAATTGTACCTTAAAATAGGTGTGTTTCTATAAAATATATCTTTATGTAGCGGCGTAATTGGTAGGATGATTTTCCTACGACTTCGTGTTGGAAAGAGAATGGTTTCGGAATGAGTAGCTATGAAGTGGTTACGTCGTGGGGATGAAAAGATGACATCTTAATTTTCTAAAGTTTCAAATATTTATAAATACATAATTCTTAATTATTATTAGGATATATGTAATTACAAAATAAAAAATATTATTAGTGTTGTAAACGGCGAAGAAAGAAATCCTATATATATAGATAGAGAATAGAAAATCCTAAACCTTAGTCTTCATGGGTTTGTCTACAAGGTAATGGGCTAGACTGACTATCCACATGGGTCTAGTGAAAGAAAAAGAGTACATTTGTTTATACGCTTTCTAAAACTACCTCATTAAAAACATTTATCAGGAAAACCTATTAGGACAAACACTTGATGAAGGAAAAGAGTGTAGTGCGTATTTTTCTCCCCTCTTGTCAGCCACTGATGAAAGATCTTGAAGTCGTTGCATGCCAATCTTGTGTATTAATTTCTTGAATGTATATGTAGGTAACGCCTTTGTAAATAAATCATCCAGATTATCACTTGACCGAATTTGATGAACATCGATTTACATTTCTTCAAGAGTTCGTGTCTAAAGGATAACTTTGGAGAGATATGTTTTGTTCGATCACCTTTGATGTAGCCTTCTTTGTATCGAGTGATACAAGTAGCATATTATTGGACTTTGTTTACTTGTTGAAAGGTTGCATTCCCCTTAAATATTTAATTTTGTAAATATGCCTGTGGGACAAAATCCTAGTAAAGAAAAAAGAGTACAATATTCTTCTATACGCTTATATAAATTGCCTCAAGAAAAACCTTACAAGGAAAACCATGTGGGGAAAAACCTATGCTAAGGAAAAAAGAGTGCATTGCGTAAATGTCTCCCCATGATGTAAGTATAACACAATGGTGTATAACTGAAGACATTTAATATGAGTAATAAATAATATGACATAAATTTGATTGACGCTTCATGCATATATAATGATTTGAAGTGCTCGACATATGACTTATATGAATTCTTTCATAAAAATATAAGCAAATAAAAGTGCATCCACCACCGGAGACTATATCACTTCAATAAATATATTATATGTGCTACAATATACTATCTTATATAGTGACCCCCCTTTGTAGCATATTTGTTTCACAATTGTGAAAATTTCACGTCGTACAAGTGAAATTAAAAAAAATATTTGCTTTATTTATGTCTTTATACTGATGGGCGGTCAGTTTATTTAAATATTTTAATTAAAATTATCCTCTATTTCACTCATATATTAATATTTATTACGCGTTTATATAAATATTCGATCATAATCAATTTTTAGTAAAATAACTGATTGAGATCTCAATATATAATCAGGAAACTGATACTCAGTAGGAGTATTTTGATTCTCAGTTATATACGCTACTTTGATGTCAAAAGTCTCATAATTAACGACTTGCTCATGTTGCTGCTCCTTTATGCTATCTTTAGAACCAAATAGATCTATTGCGCTTTAAGCGTACAACAGTCTAATTTTAATAGATAGCTCTTTTGAGATATTAATTTTATTAGGAGCACTGCTAACTGGTTACTGTGACATAGTCGCTACACCTTTATAATATTTATAATTATTTTTATTATTTTACGAGGATCAATATAAAGGGTGTATTCTTATATTCCAGTTGTTATTTCCCCTATTCTTGAGAATATCATGTATAACATGTTCTCAAAATCCATCTTTGTGCACGGTGGTGGAGCAGTTGTTATAGAAATTGCACAATCAGATTATCTTGATGGATATAATTTTTGGTCTTTTACGAATAAGGGTATTTACTATGAGTATTAGCTTAAGCAAAATCGGCATACACAGTTCAATAAATAACTTTGCTACACTTGTGTATATCTCATTGAATCCGTCTTGAAAAATAGACGATTTAATATCAAAATTATTTAGGATTAAAATCTTTGTTTGTGCATAGCCGATTTGCTAATATTCATTTGATAATCTCGATCTTTAATATTATCAATTTTCAAGATTCTAGTAGAATTTATATCGCCAAATATACACATGGTAATGTTGCTAGAATATAACTATAAGATAATATTTTTCAAATTTAAGTGATAGGATCACAAAATAATTCACTCTTCAAATTTAATTTAGTAGATTTAATTTAGTAGAGTCAAAATACCTCTTATTGAACTCAATGTTTGTAGGAAATGTAATTTTGGTTTTTCAGAAATTCCATATATAATTCATATCATCATACATTCCCTGATAGATTATTTTTTTGGATTTTGAGTAAATGTAAATCTTAAAAGTCCAGTACAAACTTTTTCAAATCCTTCTATTATGTTTAATATACCAGATGTGGTATTTGACATTTGATTTAGAAGTTTGAAGATCAAAGAAATATATTTTATTTCTTAAGTTATGCGAATGAAACACGAATTAAGTGATAAATTATGCAATATTCACGCATATATATCTTTAATCATCTTATATTTCGATTCATTTGTTAGTCGAAATATGAATTATCCTATAAACAAATATGAATTATTTCATAATATGACCTCGTGGAGGATTATTTTATTTATATGCAGAAACTTGGTATCTTCAGGATATGTTATACTATATCAGTGGATATGTACAAAAATTTGTATATTTTTCCTATTTCAATTTACATGTTATATTATATCAGTTTATTAAAAAAAAAGGCCATACCAATTAAGTATAATCGGTGTAAAAGGTTAAGCTTCCAAATTCAAGCATGTGAGACTCAAATCTTAATGATAAAGCAAGAACTTGTCAAGCGATGGCAACACCCAACAATATTCAGCCAAACTTTAAAGGCGACTGCTATTTAATAAAATACAAATGGCTTGTTTTCCTTTTTTTCGAAGAGAATAGATTCTCTCATATCACAAAAGTGATAGTATGTATTAAGAACATGAACAATATTACAGTGTTTTTTTTTGTTATTTGTACATTCTGACTTCACGATGGTGAAGTTTAATAATTGCCATGATAGTCTAGTGTCTTGAAATCAAAGGATCTTTTTTTCATTTTTTCCTGTTCACAGAAGTGAACGTAACTATGTTTTTTGCTTTGTTTTTATTTTTCATAGTCTTCTTTCTTTTTTTCACTGAATTGGGTTTGATTTGATTTTTTTTCTTTTCTAGTTGTTCACGTGAAGCTTTTTTTTGCATCACATATTTATTGAAAGCAAAAAGCTATCCATGGGCTTGACTACAAGGTAATTAGTTGGACGGACTATCCACATATAGGTTTATAACAATTAGTATTTTAGTTATTATTTTTTTAGATTTAAGAATCATATTATTAATATAACATGACTATTATAAAATGCAAAATCCAAAAGAAAATGCAAAAATGCAACAATGCAAAATAATTTAGGGAAGACAAATTAAATTCATATGAATCAACCATTTTCTTTCATGCTCCAAAAAAAATACCAAAAAGAGAAGGTTTGGATTAAAAGACTATAAAAGACTTCGACTAATAAATCAAACCAAGCCAGAAGAACCTGTCTACACAAGCACATATTTTCACAAAAATGCCCAAAATATTGTCGGTCATGGCTGGATATTAAAATAAAAAACTAAACTAACTACACAAAATCAACCTTGGAGCTAGTTGCAACGAAAGTACCTATGATACTTTGCTTATTTTGTAGTTGAGTGGAATAATATTTATCCAAAAATAGAAAACCTAATAACTAAGATAAGAGAGATAGATATTTTCAGAGAAAGAGAGAGAAAGAAAATTTCCAAAAATGCTTTTAGATATGGTGTTTAGTTATAAGAAGATGTGTTGGGTAACCATATACTTAAGCTAAAAATTTGTGGAAGTATATACATGAATACTTGTTTAGTAACAAAAAATTAGTCCTTTCGTATATTGCTTCAAAAGCTTGCTAGTGGTATATTTGCAATCTAACTGATCTTTACAATCATAATTTTTTTTGTTTTAAAATTTTATGCTTTTTAAAAGTGTTTAAAGCAAATAGAAACAAAACGAGAATGAGGAAAACTTAAGCAAATAAAAATAAAACAAGAATAATAACAAAGAGTGCCCCACGCCAATTCAAAACTGAGTTGTGTCCCCGCGACTCGAAAAAGACTCAAAAAATAAAATATACACTAATAAAATATTAGCAATTAAGGAGAAAGGTTAGAAGATGGTACGTGTCTGAACTGTATCCTCTCAAATTCGCAGTCGAAAGAGGTCTCAATGATCTCCATTCCAATGTTCACATAGAATTGCTTGACATCCCGCATGATATTCACGTGGCTCAGTAAACTACCATGCTATCTTTTCTCTCGCTTATCAAACCTGTTATGTAATGCCACTGCCGAATTTGGTATTTCGGGTGCAAAGCTATCCATACCTTCTTTTGGAGTTTATGAGGAAAGACAATCATTATCAGCTTGTTATTTCTCCTTTAGCTCTATTAAGACTTGCTTTCTTTGCTTGTATCTCTCACTTGGTTTAGTAATAATTCTGGGCTTTGGTTCCCTCTCCGGCGGTTTGCGGATGATAATCAGTTTCTCATTCGTTTTACAAGTGATCACTTCGTTCTCTTCTTCGCTAACAATTGAACCGTCCTCTTAAAATCGATTTCTTATGTTCTCTTCGTAATCTCTCTTCACCCACAACTCAAAGATAAACCTATTATGAATTATAAGCTTTAGTACGTTAAATGCTTGATGTTATCTGGGTTGTAATAATTTGTAATGATGCTTGAGTAATCTCTTGTGAGGGTTGAAGGAAGAATGAAGCTCATTGATGTTGAAGAATTTCTAAAAAGTTTGATGATTCTTGGTGTGTAATGGTGTTATACAATGGATTTAGTGATATTTGTGTGTTTATGGAAGATGGGTGAAGGATTGGATAGTATTTTGGTATGTTGTTTAATGTTTTATCAAACTTTCATGAAGGTTCCATGGAGTTTGGAGGTGGAAAATTCATATGGGTGAACAAGGTAGAGGCTGGATAATAGGGTTAGCTTGTAAAAAACCCTAATATTTCTCATCTTTTGTCTTATTGGATCCTGTGGGGTGTACCACACGGTTGATGCGGTATACCACAACTCTTGCCTGATGAGTATTCATCGCAACACTTTGAAGCAAACTCCTTTTGTCGATATCGTGCGGTGTACCACAACTTTGATATTACAACTCAAATTTTCTACCTCCTTCAACCGTGGACTAGCGTGTACACGGTCTTAAGTTGGGTTGCGGTATACCACAAGTGTTGCGGTGTACCGCGATTTTTGTGTGCTACAACTAAAAATTCTATGGACACTTCCTCCGTGGACCATCACGCACACCCTTCGCAAAGACATGCGGTATACCGCACGGGTTGCGGTGCACCACAAGCTTCGCCTTAAAGCTTCCATTTCTTTGGATAGTTCAAGCGCGAGGCATCGTGCACACGGATTGGTCGCGTGCGGTGCGCCGCACGACTTGAGAAGTACCACGATTCTTCGCTGATCAATCTTCTTCCTCAGATTTCTTTCACGCCAAACTCAACTTATTCCTGCCTACACACAAAATGCTATACTTTTCCTCTCCCATTAGCTTTAATATATACTTATATATATAACTAAAGCACTAAATTTAATATTACATACTATAAAAGAAATAAACTAATTTAAACATGTGTTTTCACCTTATTTGGCTTTTGCTTAACGCTGTTAAGCTCGACGGTAACCTCGTGGGCTACACGGCTATAGGCTCCGCTTCTTTGAGGCACATGAGCTCTCCACAATTTGGATCCTCCTTCTGAATGTTATCTTCTCCTCGTTGTTCAGTTAGGTGTTCAATCTATATAGTTCCATGAGGCGTGACTTTAGTAACAATGAACGGACCAAACCACCCTGATCTCAACTTCCTCGGACAACTACTGAACTTGGAGTTGTATTTTAGGAATCTTTGCCCCACTCCAAATGTCTTCTTTTGAGTCCGCTTATCATGCCATTTATTTGTTTTCTCTTTGTACAATTTTGCATTCTCATAAGCATGAAAGCGGAACTCATCAAGTTCATTCAATCTCATCATTCTTTTTCTCTGTGTAATAATTGATCCAAGTTCAACTCTTTTATCGCCAAATATGCTCTCAATTCAACTTCAATTGGTAAGTGATAAGCCTTACCACATACCATTTGATACGGTGATGCACCTAAGGGCGTCTTGAAAGTTGTTCTATAAGCCCATAGAGCATCGTCGAACTTTGTTGACCAATCCTTCCTTGTTGGTCGAACGGTCATCTCTAGAATAGATTTTATCCTCGATTAGAGATTTCAGCTTGAGGATTTGTTTGGGGATGATAAACGATGGATACTCTATGTCTCACTCCATATTTCACAAGTACAACCTTTAAATTTGTATTAACATAATGCATACATCTATCACTAATGATGACTCTTGGTGACCTATGTCTTGTAAAAATGTGTGATTTTCAAATTTTAATCACCACTATAGCGTCATTTGTGGGTAAAGCCACTGCTTCTACCCATTTCGATACGTGATCCACTTGTAGCAAAATGTATTGATATCCATGGGATGGCACAAAGGGTCCCACACAACCTCCAACACATTGTTAAGAGGCATTTCATTAAGCCTCGAAATATTTACTAATAATTAGCATCTCTTACATTGATTGACAAAAAAAACAATCTTTATGAATAGTAGGCAAATAGAAACCGGACGGAAGTACCTTAGCGGCTGTGCAGTCACCCTTGAAATGCCCTCCATATGGTGAATCGTGACAACTCACTACTACATCACAAATCTCATGTTCCAACACACATCCTTGAATCATTTGATCATTATTTACCTTGAACATGTGAGGATCTTCCCAAAAGTATTACTTCGCACGATGCATCAATCTCTTCCTCTCTTGTGGTTTTCTTCTGAAGGGAAATTCTCTACTCAAAAAAAGATTAGAAATATCTACATACAATGGAATATTCTATGTATGTATCTCAAATAAGTTTTTATCATGAAAATACCTCCTTGACTACATCTGGATTGTTGAAATTAGAGCCTCTGATGCAAGATAAATGATCAACTACTTAATTTTTGCTCCCCTTTCGATCTTGAATCTCTAAGTCAAACTCCTTCAATAATAGCACCCACCTAATAATACGCGGCTTTGTGTCCTTCATCTCCAAGAGATGCTTAATTGCAGAGTGTTTCATGTATATAATCACCTTCTCTCCCAGAAGATATGAACGAAATTTATCAAATGCATATACCACGACCAGTATCTCTTTCTCGGTTACGGTGTAGTTCAGTTGTCCACCTGTAAAAGTCTAACTCTCATAATAAACAATATGATATATTTTATCCTTAGGTTGACCCAACACGGAACCCACAGCATGATTACTAGCATCACACATAACATAACCTCGAAAAGGATGACTCCAATCAGGAAGAGTCACGATTGTTGTCGAGATGAGTTTCTCTTTAATTGCCAAGAACGCTTCACGACATGAATCATTGAAATAAAATTTCACATCTTTATCAAGTAATTTACATATTGGCTTGGAAATCTTTGAATAATCTTTAATAAAATAGCTTTAAAATCACGTGTGACTACAAGAAACTTCTCTGGCCCTTAAAAGAACTGGGATGTGGAAGGGTTTTTATTAACTCTATATTTGCACGGTCAACCTCCATTCCCTTACTTAAAACCTTATGCCATAAAACAATTCCCTCTCGAACCATGATATTACACTCCTCCAAATTTAACAAAAGATCAGTCTCTTTACAATGAATCAAAACCTTCTCCAGGTTGGCAAGGCAATCGTCAATGTTATCGCCAATTAAGGAGATGAAGAAATCAAATCAAAGTATTTCTTAAATCACTTTTCACGATATATGGCCTGCACAACCGTGTTAGTTGGGTGAAAGGTAGAGAATTTTTTATCAAACCATATTTTCGTCATTAATATCAACTCCACACAATATCAATTGAGACACAATTTTGAACAAAGCCGAATATACTCACTCACTGTTTTGAAATCTTGTAATTTCATCTACATCCAATTTTATAATGGGAATTAGGGAGTATCAATCTTATTAGGTGATCATATCGTTTAGTTAAGTTTTTTCATAACATGGATGGATCCTTACACCGACATACATAGATTTCGACCCGCCATCTACGTGATGGCGAAGAAAAATCATGGCTTTTACTTTGTTTTGGTCAATAGTCGTATTTGTTTCTTTAATTATATTACCAAGATTTTTCGTTCTTAAGTGGATCTCAGCCTCGAGGACCCTAGTTAAATAAATTTTTCCGGAAATATCAAGAGCAGCAAGTTCAAGATTGATTATATTTTTCATGATACTGTAATACAAAACGAGTAGTATTTTAGATTAAAAATCATGTCATATCTTAATTGGTAAAGTATGCCGTTCTATTTAGATTTGTGATATGTTCAAATCTCACAAGTCGCATAATTAATTTATGCTCCAGGCATATATATTTTTTTATCTCCTTAGGTTGCGGGCCTTACATCGTTAGATTTCAGATCTAAAAAAGGTTAATTTTATGATCCAAGCATATATTTTTTTTAATCTTTGTGCCTATAACATTAGATTTCAAACCTCAAAAATTATTTTATACTTCATCTTATGTTCTTTTCTAGGTTTTGTGCATATAACATTAGATTTCGACCATACAATTTATTTTATACTTCAAACATATTTTTATTTCTAGGTTTCAGGCTTATATGATTCATGGTATGCTTCAAGCCTAGAAGTGAAACTCTTTTTATTTTCGAGCCGTTCAAAATTACATATAGGCTTTATGATTTTTTTCTTTTTATTATATAGGGTTTAGACCCTCATTTTTTTTTATATAAAAAGCTTTATGCAGCAAGTAACCAAGTTTTTCTTCACACTATTCGCATTAAATAAAATAATAGTAAGTTGTCTTTGAACTCTCATGTTAAGTGGGAAAAACCTTCTTTTCTTTTTAAGAGTTGAATGTTCTTATTATAAAGAAATCATATGTGATTTTATGTAGTAGATTCTATATTAATGTTTAACAATTAAATGGTACTATGCGACAAAAAAAACTTTACAATCAGATTCCATTTGAGCTTGCTATGATTTACGAATTATCATATGAATCTATTTTTTTGGTCAACAAATTATCATATGAATCAAACATGAACTTATAAAACATTATGTGTAGTAAAACTTAATAGTAGTAACTATTAAGTTTTATTCACGTGGAATATATAAATCAAAAAATTTAGAATTTAATTCTTATGAAAATCAACCTTGAAATATTCCTCTTTAATGTAATTTGTAAATACTCATGATGATAATGTGTTAAGAATCTAATATTAAAAACTAATATAAAGCTAAAATATCTAGATTCCTTTATTCAAGTTGTGTAAAATATATATATGAAGGAAACCATTTATATTATACAATAATTTCTTTAATAAAAATGAAAACATGAGAGGTCTAGAAATTCTAAGAACATCCACTTATTATTTACTATAATTTGTAACTAACAACATACACAACGTTATATATTCAATGTGATAAATAGAACAAATTCAATACTTATTAATAATCACGGGATCTTATAAACTTGAGTATTTTAAATATACCTTCCAATCAATATATATTATATATAATTATAGGTTACCAACCAAAAATAATGGAAGCTTAACCTTATTGCAAAATTTCTATTTCTTATTCTTGAAGTGAACTTCTGAAAGTATGTTTGTGCGTGTTTTTTTGTTTTTCTTTTCTTTTCTATTGTAAAGTCCATTTTTTTGGAGATCAATTTTATTTTTCTCAATATTTATCTAATCTAGTACATCTTTAAAATTATTCTGAATCCAAAATGGCTCTCATATGCATTAAAAAAAAAACATATATGATAGAAAGTTTAACAAATTTCATTATTAAGTATGAAAGTAGAAATTCAACTAGTTATTACTCACTCCGTCCATTAATGTTTGTCATACTTTTCTTTCACACATATTAAGAAAAATAATTAATTTTTTCAATTTTTATTAAAGTACTCTCAACCAACTAACTAAATGAATTTAATGAGGATACACTTATGAATATTAAATAAGGATAGAATTGGTAGAAAATGTAAAAAAGTTTATTGGTATCTTAAATGGACAACCTTTTGTGGACATCTATTTTTAGAAATTGTGACAAACATTGATTGACGGAGAGAGTACAAAAGCTTACTGGAGAAGAAATACAACTAGATTGCATCCCTGGAGTGTCACATACGGGAACAACAAAGGGAAAGACGGCAATGTCACATATCTCTCTCAGTTGAAGAGTAACTTAGTGGACCGACGACGGATAAATGTAGAAACATCTGTTCAAGAGAGAGAAACCAAATCAGTTTCCTTATAAACCCATGGACGATGGAAAATAGGCACTAGCCAGTCCAAAGGAGCTGAGTACGTCAATTAAAACTAGACACCAAAATTTTGAAAACGTTGTTAGGTTGTCTCTTCAAAGACTATGACAATACTGATTGCTTTGTGGTTGCAAGTGAGAAAGGGATACAACCCATGTTAAGAAGCCGGATTCAATAAGTTACACTAATGAATCCTATTCTAATAAATGATTGTTTGGGAAACCGTGTAGAGTCAGTATTCTACAATTAGATATAAATGGTCGCTAATAAAGGGACTATAATTGGTGCTAAAGCAAGAATGAACGTAGAAAAGCTATTTATGTTAATAAGAAAGGTGTATGTTTAGGGGCTCACAAGATAAATAAATCGCCTGCAATCCCAAATGTTGTATTCATCGCATTCAGTGCAACCATCAGAATACCCAGGTCAAACACTCTAGACTCTGGAGTTATGTGCAACTTTTTGTAGCTGATATGTACAAACTTAGAGATGTGATGTGTGATAATTTTAAATAGGATGTTGATGAGTGGAGACAGGGGATTATAATTTGGCTGATGCACAATTAGAACATAAGCGAAAACATTTTTTTGGTGAAGTAAACGTAATACTGTAATTGTTCTAGGGATGTATTTTTGCGTATTTCTTTGTACGAGATTTAGTTTCAATATTTGTGTCACTTATATTATGGTCATTGAATGTTGATTTTGAAATTCATTTTCTGCTAATTTTGTGTATTACGGGGGATACAATAGTTTGATAAAATGGCGGGGATTTATTGGGAGAGAATTTGGAAATTTAGGGGTCCCCAAAAATTAAGAGTTCTTATATGGCGTGTGGTGCAAGAGAGAACTTGATTATGAAAGGCATAGAGGTGTCGAGCATTTGCCCTTGGTGTAGGGACTTTGAGGAAGACACAATACATATATTAAGAGAATTTACTAAGGTCAAGATGGTTTGGAATTGCATTAGGAAGGAAATTGAGTTGGCTAGAAGAGGGATAGAGTACTCACCACTGTCGGGCTCATTCTAGAGTGCAAATGATTCGAACACTCGTTTACGGGACTGGCATAGGTATGCACCTAGGGAAGCCCAGTATGGTGTAGCCAGTAGTGCTGGAAGCATTCATTTAGTTATGAGCCTACACTGGGGAGTTGATGTCTAACCCATTCGCATGCTCTTCTTAATCTTTGAAGGGACCTGGTGATGCAATTTCACAACAAGTTAAGGCCTGACAACATTCTCTCAACAGATTAAAACGAAGGTCTGCAACAACAACCTCAAGCCAACAAAATATACTTAATTAGATATAATTTTATTATTTCAACCAGTACGGATATGATTATGTCAAAATTAAATTTAGATAAGTTTAATAGAACTTAGAAAAGTATATATCTTAGATAACAATATTTGAATAATCATCAAATGGAAATAGCAACAATTTTCATTTACTATGGTTGAATAAATTGTTATTATTTTGAAATATAATCACTAATAATATATTATATTAAAGATAAAATCATAAATGTAATTAAAATAATGAAATCGACATTCAATCTGTTGAAGATAAATATATAAGACATTAGACATACAAAATAAAAATGAATGACCTCGTAACATACGTTTCTATCACATTGCGAACAAGAATAATAAGTAGGTATCTTCTAAACATTAGAATTATTTTGGAAAAATTGTTGAGAATGGGAAGTATGAGATCCTTCAAATTGTTGATGCAACGGGCTTGAGGCTGCAGGCAGAGATGAGTATAAAGAATTGATCGATTTAACTTTTGAATCTAGCTCCACAAAGGCCACTTTTATTCTCTTGAGCTCCTCTTTATTTAGACTACTTACTGGTGCACTCCACCAACAATTATTACGATAGAAATTGGAAATATCATCCAATTTCATACGATGTTCTTTTTCAAGATCAATGTGGTTGTTTTGTAAATTGAATTGATTATTGTTTGATCGAACACTATCACTACTATTCACACGTAATAATGGATTTTTTTCGACTTCTAGTAATGAAGCATTACGAGATTCGAACTTATCAACAACAGGGTCAGCGAACGAGTACACCTTTTTTCCAGGTGAAAAAATAAATAGACCAATTTCAGCATCACACAAAATGGCAATTTCACTAGTCTTTTTTATTACACCATTCCTACGTGTTTACAATGTCACATTTCAGTGACTCTCCTTCTCTATATATTTTACGGAAATCTTTCGACGACCATTAGCTTTCTTTATCTTTGGAACAACTTCCAATGAAATAAAGAGATTTTAGAAGGGATGAGTAACCTAAATTATCACATATAAGAGTTATTAAATATAAATTTTTCTAGAATTTTGATTTCCCATAAAATGGTCCCTTCTTCTCCCTTCCTTCAATTACCGAGACCCATACATATACTAAATTCCTTTACGATTATAATTATATATGTTGTATGCATGTCATAAATATTATTTAGTTACATTATTTCATGATTATCTTTTTCAAAATATGGTTGGTATTCACTCATCTAATATTAATAGGTTTAAGAAAAATATAATAAATTAAATTTTCTCAAAAGTTGTATATGACTCTAGTTATAGCTATCATGACTTAATTTTTATAAATTTCATTCTTCATCTAGTTTAAATTAAATAGGATGAATGAGATAAATAGTAAACTAATAATAAGTATCCCTAAAATAGAAGGAAAAATTGAATGTAAATTATTAGGAAGCTTATTTTTACCCAATATACCTTACATAATTTGTTGATTTCAGTACCAAGAAAAAAGAAAAGAATATAAAATGATTACCTAATATATATAAAATATAATTTCTCTAATACAATGGAAAATATATCATTAACGTATATTTTATTTTCCAATTTTTAAACATAACGAGTAGATGAATATAATAATTTATACCACGTACATTCATATTTTGAAGTAAGAAATATTGTTGCTAATTCAAAGGAAAACAGTATGATTCACGATGTAAGGAATTTCTTTAATCATGATAATCTATTTCTTAATACACATAAATTATCTGCAATATGGTACACTACAAAGCTTATTTTTTCGTTTAAAATATCCATTCAATCAAGTAACATGTTTTTATAATGATTTTTGGAGTATTTGCAGCTCGGTGTTAATTCCTGAAATTCTACAAATAAATTTCAATGTAAAAAATAATAAAGTAATGGTGTGTTTTTATTGAAAACCTCTAAAAAATTTATTTCACCATGCAATACTTGCATGAAAATAGAAACAATTGTCATCTTTGCACTTGTGACCGATATTTTTTATCTGAAGTTAAATAAGGATCCTACGAGACAATATCACTACGGGGGTATTTACACTTCCAAAATTTTGTCGTTATAGGTTAGAAATAGTTGCAAATAGTAATCTCCACTCCCAACCATTGGTCATAACATTCTTGTAACATGTCGACATATAAAGTAACCAGATTTTTTTAATCACACAAACTTACACAAACAAAGATGAAAATACAATTACGAAACACGCAAAGAGCATTCTCAGTTCTTTAACAAGAACTACTTCACTTGGTTGAATTCAAGATACCTTGCATAAATAAACTTTTCATGGGAAGATAAGTATATAACAATGCATGCATTTTTTTCATACACTTAAGCTTCCATTTATTTTTCATTCAAATTTGGCCATTACCATTACATTCTACCAAGTAGACTATACTTGTTTTTCTTTTAATCAACTCATTTTTTTTTGAATTTATCTCACTCTATAATTTTTGTATACATCCTCAAGTGCCAAGTGTTGGTCAATAAATCTCTAAAAAAAATTCACCGATATCCTTACACTTAATACAAGACTATGTTGCAAAATTAATCATCCCAATTGTGCAAGAAGCGACCTATTTTAGGATCATTCTTTGATGCTTTGATGACCCAATCCACCTCCACAAAAATATATTTCATATTTCTTAAGGAATTATATACATAGGAAGAGAGCATAAAAAATGATAAGTGGTGATCCATACTAAAAATAAATAATTATGTACCAGACATATCTTGACCTGTAATACCTAGACATAAAGTGGCTAAGGTCATTGGTGCCTTGGCTATGGAAACCTCGTCTCATTTCTAGTTAATCCTTAGTATTGTGCTCAAGCGATGACATGGTCGGGCCTCTAAAATAAGGTGCTCTCCTTGTTGTATATACCCCAAAATTTTGCCTAAACTAAGCCTATGTAGACCCAAAAATATTTACAACCTTCACCGTTTAGATACTTATCAAACAGTTTTGATAGCAACAAAGGGAAAGATAGTACAACTCTCATGATATATTAACAAGCTTGAGGCTATCCATAATCGGTGAATAGTCGAGCTTCAAGATCTCTAATGACATGAGATCATCTAAGTATGGTGGTTTTCAGAAACTTCATGGGGACATTTTGGGAGTTCAACTGATTTTGAATAACCAAACGAAGAACCATGAGGTTTAAGCCTTAAAAAGCTAGTAAACATATGCAAGAAAACAAGCAAAAAGTTTAAATTGGTAAAGCAAACTAAGGAAAAAAGGGATTGTTACTTATAGGTCTACGAAAGCTTCTTTCTAACCTTTCTCTTTCTAACATTCAAATTATGAAAAATGCAAATATAAATTCATAATCCCGTCATCTACATGAGTGTAACACATTTTGAAGATAGTAAAGGAATTGAGTATTAAAACCTAATAATAATTTACTCATTCACAGATAGGAAGTAGGAGGAAGTTACAAAGTCAAAAAAAGTTATATCCTAGGTCAAGAAAGTCATGCTCATTAAAAAAATAAATTAAATGATTTATTAATTCAACAATCTCCCACACATAGCGACCAAGTTTAAAAATAGCACATGGTAACGAGATGGGTAAAATTGTACTTAAACACCAATATGTAATCAACAAATACTAGGATTGATAATTAGTGAAATGAGACAACAACACGATTTTGTCACCAAAGACTTTCTCCATCCGAGACTCCCACATCATATACTTAGCCAGGTTTCAAGCAAATACTTTGTTATATGGTCTTACCACGCATTTAGAAAGGTTATATTTGTCACGATCAAAAAACAAAACTAAATCAAACTAATATTAAAAATAGATGAAAATACGTTTGTATAAAATTAATTATTATTTATTACATTACACTAATTAAAAATTAATTATTAAAGACTAGTACCTAAAAATCTCTACTCTTTTTCTACAGCAGATCCAGTGCTACTGACCACTACTAAAGTCCCTAAATTATCTTATACTTGAAAGGGTGGGAGAAAAGGGGGTGAGCTACCACGGGCTCAATGAGAAAATAAATAACGTCTATATGAGGACCTAAACCTCTTAGAAAATTAATTATATCTTAGATGATGTTATTGAACTAATATAGGTCAAAATATAAAATAACATTCATGAACCTATAAATAAATTAGATAAGTGTATATCACAAACTAAACAACCCATACTACCTAGAAAGCTCAAGCTACCTAAAATTGACAGAGCATGGAGACCGGTCAACAATGTAAGATAATGTTTTAGTTTTGTTGGCATTCACGTCCTAGAATGGACGATCCTATCATAATTCCTTCCTGGAATTTAAAGGATTGGTGCAACTATTTTAAATTGCTATTTGTCCCAGCTTACTTATGACTCGTCATGGATATCACATTTGGAAATTTATTATTATGTTACGTGGGACATGTGGTTGTTTAGGACTGGTCCCCTGGTCCTAATTATCCTTATATATGTATAGAAACACATGCACAATAATATAAGATACGAGGCATGAGGTGATTATTACCTCAGGGCGATGAATTTTTCCTGTTTTATCTATATATATGCCTTTTTTACCATGGTATTCTCCTAATGTTGTTGTGATTTTTTGCCCAAATCCTCTGCTACAATGTCTGTACGATCCTTGTGCAAGTTACAAGGCTATATTTTGGTCACGATCTACCACTACTTATAAGGTATTTTTTTTCGATCTTCAAAATCTTTGTTCATCATGTCATATAGAAGTTCAGCAAAATTAAAGTGAGTAGATTTTTAGGGGTTCTAGGGATTCTCTCAATGGATAATCCCAAAGTCTTCCTCCCTCAACTCTCACTAGTATGGACCCTCCCCCAAAAACTCTAAGGGAAGAAGCAGCAAATAATATATTTATTGTAGATTTCTCCATATCAATTAGGGGTTTTTCTTCTTATAGCTTAGGTGTCGCTTGCTTGTACTTTGTCACTCTCGAACAAAAACAAGACCTCTTCTTTTTCTTAGGTGAGAAATATTATTTCTCTCTTACTTTAGTTCTAAAATAATACATTAGTGTTGATAATATTAAAATAATGTTTAATAGGAGATCCTTTACATTTATAAAAAACAATTGAATTACAGTTCGGAGGGGCAAATAGTAGATGCTTTACATTTTGGGACGAGTTCACCATCTTGGTGGTGTGATCTTATCCTATTTAAGGACAAATACTTCCTCTTGTATATAAAAATTAATGGGATCAAAATTTATACAAATTGTTCTACTAATAATAATTATTTTAAAAAACAACAATAATGCTTTTTTTTCAAATAATGATAAGCTGATTGCAATAATTTTATAATATCTGGTGTTTGTTCTTGTTATTTTAGAGATAAGAATGCACATAGATTGTCCACAATGTGAAAGAAAAACAAGGAATACTCTCCAAGATATAAAATTCTCCAATTATTCTCTTGAATTCATCACATTTATTATTCTCTCCTACCTAAAAATTGTAAGTTTTATATGTTTCAAGAGTAAAAAATGTTGAGATAGATATATGTATGCAGAAGATAACCATCACAGGATGGACAGACTAAGAAATAGTTCTGAAACATTTTAGCATAACAAGTAGCACGATACATATGCTCATTACTACTTAATCTTTCATTGTCCTACCATCATTGAGAAAAATCATTAAAGAAAATAAATGTATGCTCTCTTATAGCTCGTAACTTCATAAGCATATTGTGCAACTTTATAATTTAATTATTAAACACTACGTACATATACACAAATTAGGTGCTAGAAGCTGCTACAAGTGCATAAGACTCATGTTGTTTTATGTGATCTGCAACATGAGCCACCACTCCTGCTCTAGCATTGTGAAACCATTAACTTCTCACATGTGATTCACATAAATATTATATTAGTAAATCACAAAACACTATTTCCAAATCACTAGATTAGAATAGCATAATTGAAAATCTATACATGACTATTATAATGTGCAAAGAAGGGCCAAGGAGAATAGTGAAAGCTGATATCGATTTTAATTCATCCTAACGGTTGTAACCCGTGTATCATCTCATCTGTCACAAATAAACAACCAAATTTATAAGATGCCAATTTTTAATTAATTTGCATTATAATGCAATTAAAGAAGTAGAATAACATGTGTATTAGCAGGTTTAGTTAACTCGATATTTTACCTTCCATAAAGTTATGATTTTCAAGTGTGTCCCCTATTCTAGCTTCATATTGGACAGATTCTTTTGCTTTGGCAGCTTCAAAAGGGAAATGGGGATCATGATTAAACTGGCGGACAATAATACACATCTCTATTTTATTCGTATCCATCCAAAAACCTTTTAGGAGGCTCCCAATTAAAGTATACATCTTAGGTCAAGGTTTGCACTGGGACCTAAATTAAATATAGATACTCAGTTTATTTTTTTAAGTTTGTTACACTATATTTATTATAAACCAAAAAATTAAACTAACTATTTTTAAGAATGATATATAATTTAAATATATTAGAAAATTCTACAATATTACAGTAGTAAGATGTAAATTTAACATAAATTTAACTTTTATTTTAAGTTAGAATGAGTTATTATATTAAAAAAATCATTTAATTTATTTTATTCCACTATATAAATTAAAATTGAAATACTAAACAAATATTGGTGACATTTTAATGAATCTTCATAAACATCAAACCTCTCAATTTAATCTTTTTAGGATAGGCGGAAATTATTCCACAGTCCTAATCAGACCATTGTAATGTTCAGTTTTAATATTATTCCTATAAAATTATCAGTTTAAAATTTTGTCTAGATCTTTCAAGTTTCAAATCATCATATATTATTGAGTAACTAAACTACTCAACATAAAAAAAGAACAAAGAGACAATAAATTTTAGGATTAGTAGGTTCATAATTTTTTATTTCTAATTTACAAGAATAAGATTATTAGTTAATAGATTTTATATAATATTGTTATCAAATGTTTACACAAATATACAATTAGTTTTACCAACCTTACCTAGTCCATCCTAAAACAATTTTATATAATTTTGAATTGTAAATCATATCTTTTAACACACATAAGCCCTCACATTCTACAAAAGGTAAGCACACGTCCTTCCTTCTCCGAGAAGAAACAAGATTTTCTGGTTGAATAAGAAAGAATGCTAATAAGTTATATAGTCATCATCATTTATGAATTTCCATTAGAAATCAATAAGTAGCCTTCCAGTTTTCTATTCGACTGCTCTTAACTGATAAAATTATTAAATTTTGAACATGTTTGAACCGTGAACACAGACTTGTATCCAATGCTAAATTAAGAATTCGTAATTTTAAAAATGTATAACATAAAATTTGTTTAACGTTGTTCAAATGACCGGAGCTTGCAATATTTTCGAAATATTACCATACTTATCAGCATAATTAATTCTTAGTATAACAAAAAGAAATCATTACATTGCTAAATCTAGTGTCCAAAGGCTCATTTTTAGGTTTTTTATACTGCAAAAAATGGTCAAAAGAACCATTGCAATGAGAAATATTAACGTTATGAAATAAGAATAAAAAGCAAGGTCTTATTAGGAATTTAACTTGGTTACTGAATTTAGAGTCTTATGTCCTAACATCTAGACTATGAAACTACATGCTAATAGTTTCTGCTTTTTAGTTCAAAACGAAAAAAACACACAAATCAAGTCAGATCTCTAAGCCACCTTTGACAAATTTAAGTCAGATCTCTAAGCCACTTTTCACAAATTTAAAGGTTCGATAAAAAAGTCGGTATTTCCAGTTAAAATTCTAACATATTTAAACTAAATGATTAAGATTGATATTCAAACTTAATTAGGAACTAAGGACAAATATGTAAGTGGTTCATAAGGGATATTTTATAAATTTAATATATGAATGTGTGTTAAATATAATTCATAATTTTTTTGTTTAATATTATGAATTGATATATTGTCATGAATATGTGGCATTATTACACATTTGCTAATAAGACTCTTGTGTGAGAGACGTCAATATTTATTATTAACATGATTGTATTTAAATTTTTGTAATTAATTTTTTTTGTATTTATTAATTTTGTTACGACAAATGAATAAGTGTCATTGTTTCATTGTTTTATATTTGTTAATAATGACACTTTCTTAGAGGCGTCAAGAATGTGTTATTAAGATAATGATCTCTATATAGTCAAGAAAGTTATTTAGTTGTGACGATTATTTTTGACGTCGTGATAGACAAACAATGACGGCTTCATAGATAACGCTCAAATGACGGTTGCTGAACTGTCACAATTATCTACGATACCGACAAATATCATCATGAAACCCCATAACCAGTGTCATTGTATATCCCTTTTTATTGTAGTGACCCCACTTCAGGGGATGGTTAGTAGACTAGGGTTTGCACCTATTATTACGATTAAGGATTTCCCTTGTATTGTCACTATGTTTAGCACTTTGATTATGAATATAAGACTTTACACTGATCACTATTGATTAATCGACTGTAAAATTCATCATGGGAAAGTAGCTTGTGTTAATTTTTAGTCTTCTACAAATTCCAATAAATGATGACAACTATCTTAAATATGGGGGTATCCAAATTAACTTCTCTACATAAACACCATGATATAGAGGTATTTAACTTATCTACTCATACATATGAAATGAGCAAACATGCAATATACAATCTTCTACCTATTTTCATCATGATATAAATATGATGGTAAATTTTAAATTGTGCAAACTTGCTCATATTTCTTAATTTTGTAGTATTTTAAAAATCGATAGGTCGACCACTCTTTATGTGTCGTAATAGATTTTTGATTAGAAGAATCATTATGAGCAAGAGAAAAAATATTTAAGCTGAAATGTGACTTAGTTACTTTATGAATGCATGAATTTTGAACATTGAAATCATAATTTGTTCGTGATAATCGAGATGCATTTTAAGAATATTTTTAACTTTTTCCTCTTATAATGAAGTTTTGCTTTATACATAATATTTCATCAACAACAAGATTTCTCCTAATTTGCAAGCTTAAGCTGCAATAAATTATTTGAGATAATTTCTCATATGTTTTAAATCAAATTTTTGTACAAATAGTGAAATAAGTATATTATAAATATAAAAGTAAGAAAAACTAGTAGGCATACACTTAACATTTGAACAATGAGAGTATTTAAGATTTACTAGTTGGACTTTTTTAATATATGTTACAATTACGTAAAATTATAAAGTATGTAATCCATAAAAGATAAATCCGCATATGATATGTCTACCAATTCTCTACATATGAGAAAATACATATTCTTCTAGATCATACACATGTCCCATTGAATTTATCAATTGGCTTCACATGTTTAGAGATATTTGATTAATATTCTTCTAAGATATATCCAAAATATCAAGTTTCACTAATATGCGATGTGACAGTCATTTTATATTCTTATCGATGAATTTATATATGTCTATCATTTCATGCGATAATTTTGGTCACTTGGTCATATTGATTATTTTTTATTTAGGAGTAATATAATAAAATTTATCTCTTGACAAGGGAGGATATATTCCGGATAAATCATGTCCAAATTTTGAGATGAATGACACAAAATAAAAATATCGTTAACATTACAAAATGTATCTTTTCTTGGCTATAAAAGATTTAATAATGAGAAAACAAAAACTCTTTTGTCGATAAATTATAAATTGATAAAAAAAAAGCTAAAAGGTTTAGATTTGTGATGAAATTTAATAATTTTATAATTTGATAATTAATGTACTATTTAAATATATATTCACATAAGATACATATACCATATCATAAATATCGAGGAGTACCAAATTAATTAAATGATTTTAATTTTATTTCATATCTGATATTGATTAGTTCATACAAATTAAAAGGCAGAAATTATATTAAATCATGATCTCGTTGAAAATTAGTCCACTCATATGTAGAGGAATTGGTATCTCAATAATCTTGAGAGTATGATTGTGGAATAATATGTTAATATCTACACAATACTAAGGTAAAAAATTGAAATAAATAAATTTATAGGTTGTACGATATATATTGATATGCACATATAATACATTTTTAAATATCTTATATATTGTTTAATTATTTTACAAATAACGTACAAGATACCTATAATTATGCCTTATATTTATTTTCACTATAGGTTATGATATATCTGTAAATATACATTAAATACGTATACAACTCGTGTATACCGACTATTTTTTTTATTGGTTATTCTATAAGCATAATTTACATATACTTTTAATGTATATGTTCTATATTTTCATTATAAGTGTACTATATCAGAGGATATGTATAAAATACATACACATCTTGTGTGTATGTCCTATATTTTTTTATTTGTAGATTATATGGTATAAGTATAAAATAAATATACAGTTAATGTATATGCCCTATATAAAATACTATTAGATTGGTTTTTTAATACAAGAAGATAAATAAATTACAATTAAGTAAAAAGAAAAAAGTTTCAATATGAAAGTTAAATTGTAAAGCAGAACATAAAAAAATTTCATTAGTTTAAGGAAAAAGAATAAAACTCGATCAACTAATATTACTTATATATTATCGGTTGCTTTCTTATATTTTTTACGTAAATTGATATATAGTACGTATTCATATAAAATGAGTGATATTTGAACCCAAAACTATATAAGGGATAAATTGTACCATTGATATGTGTGCCAACATATAATATATAATTAGTCTTTTTGTTTAATGACAACATAGGTACACATTTCTTTATTATCTTTAACCGAAGAAGGAAAAAGAAGTATCCAGGTTAGAATGATAATTTACAAAATATAAAATTACCTAGTGTTTGAAACATAAAGACTATCGTGTTATTTAACAGTAATGTGTAAACCCAAGCCTCAATATTTATGAGTTGGACTTTAAGCCAATGGCCAGGCTGGGTGAATATCAAAATTAGATTTCATACAATATTTATAAATATTAAAGACTTTAAAAAAGGATAAAAGATGTTTAAAGGCCTTAGATAGTTGGATATTGTTGTTTAAAGGCATTTAGTTTTATTACTAGTTAGTAACCAACTAGAATATGAAGAAAGACCATCTACCACCCCCCCTCCCCCTTATGCTATATAAATTATTCTATTTCTTTTTTCTTTATATTTTTTCTTTTTCATCTTCGACCAAACATTTTTCTTCCTTTTTTCTCTCCATTATTATAAAACAAAACCTCTTTATTTCTCTCTTTCTACAATTTTTCTCCATTCTTCTATTCTGAAATTGTTTTTCATTCAACTTGTTAATTTTATTTCTATTTCTTATACACACAACCCATATTCTATCAAAACAATTCCAAAAATGAATCTATGGTAAATTAAGGGGTTGAAGGCTTACAAAAGTCCATTTAAGAACTCATAATAATTCTATTTAATTATTTTTCTCATTCCAGTAAAGAATTCTTAGGTCTTAATTTTATGGGTGTAGATCTGTATATTTTGTGTATAGATCTGTGTATCTGTGGGTATAGATCTGTATTTATGGGTATAGATCTTTATTTTTGTGGGTATATACATCTTTATTAATATAGGTATAAATTCAAATTTTCGTGGGTATGAATCCGTATATTTGTGGGTATAAATGTGTATTTTTGTGAGTATATACCATTTATTTTGCATTTTTTGTGGGTATGGATCTTCATTTTTGTACTTGTGTAGTTGTATGTACGGATTGATGTTCTTATTTTTATACAGGAAAACAACCCAGAAGACGAGTGGGTATATCCCCATCATTGACATGAAAATGGTATGTACCTTAACAATAGGTATAATTGCGGGGACTTATAATACAATTAAAAAAATTGAAATAGTGGTTATACCTATTATCGTATACACACCAAGATAGGAGAAGGGTAGCAAAGTAAAATCATAAAATCTATTTTAAACCAAAATCATTAGATAACCAAACCATCAAAAAAAATTTGTTATGAATTTAAAAATATTATTTAAAAATTTGAGATTTTCTTTCTCTTTGAAATATTACAGTAAAATCTCTATTCATCTTCTCAATCACACCTCTACTTAATCTGCAATCCTTACTTTTATACCAACTGGGTTACACTATTATTTTTGTCATTAAAAACTCTAATAAAATATAATAAAAAGTGATTTTGATATTTCAAAAATTTAAATTTAACCTTCAATCAATTTTTTACACTTTTTTATTTTCTAATATTTTGTGATTTTTTATAACAAAATCATGTGTAATTTGAGAAATTATACATGAGTTTTTGAATAATATAGTTCTAAAAGTAGGAGGAGCAATTTTTCCAAATATGTTAGATTATGATTTTTTCTGTCTTGTACAATTGGGTTTGAATTTATGAGATTTGTAACAATTTACCCTAATATGTTAAAATTGTAATTTTTTTTATATCTTGTTCATTTGGCATGTATGTATCTATGTGTATCAATAAACATATTTAATCTAAACATAAGTTAATTTGTGTTTTGATTATAGATTCGGTTAGATTCAGTTCTTATTTACAAGATTTGATCGTTGATCATGACATTTCAATTTAAAAGGTATATTTATTTCTTAATTTCATTTTTTACTTCTATTTAATTCGATTCATATACATATGCATATATAAACTAGTAATTATGATTAATTAGCTTGAAATATTTTATTTCTTGCTATTACTTGTATGAATTTTATGTTCTTCCTAGTTTATAGACGTGAAGGATAATCATTAAATAATAAAAATTCAAAAGTTGGTTGGAATTAGTTTGAATATGTACCATGAAATGATTTGTGTGCGTCTATTATATTCTGTTTGTTTGCACTATACATGTACTTGTTTTATAGTACATATGATAAAGATTACTATCTTATAAAAATCTCAATCATTCTTTTCATCTTGTATTGTTATATAGATGCATAGACAATTAAGCTCTTAATATACGTCATATTTCAAGATAGATTGAGTAATTATGAATTAGAAATGTTTTATGTTGATGAAAGATTGCTAGTAAGCTAGTTTAAGCCACTGAAGGGTATTGGTTCTAGGAAAATTAGCGGAAATTATCTTCAAGATCAAACATTCAAATTTTCTTCATGTATTGGCAGGGATGCAGATTATTTGATCAAAATTCCCCCATCAAATGAAGTAACATGCAAGGAAGATGATATTGGCACTTTCCAAACAAAAAATTCAATATTCAAATTCTAATTGAGGGCGATGATGGGGTTAATCTTGAGAAACATAGAGACTATCAAGGTGTATCTCGATCTCGTAGACCTTCTCCTAAAAGATTAAGTAGATCAAGGGAAAACGAGATGATATATATGATACATACCGAAAAGGAAATCCATTAAGAGTTGAAAAAGATGTTTCATGGACTAAACTTTCCCGACCAAGCTATAAAGGTAGCTCTAATATCATCCATAGGTACAATGATCTGAATATCATTAAGCTAATGATGGCTTTAAAGAAGCTGAAGAGCTTAAGCATTCTGCTAATCGTCTCAAGGTGAGATTATTATTTTTTTACGCAATATTTGTAACTCTTTTTACCCCTAACAAAGTTTTATGACTTTTTTGAAGGTATTTATCTGGGTTTAGACTTAAAAACTCTTCCTTCAAGCAGCTTTGAAGTACTTTCTTCAAGCATCACACTTGTTTAAATCTGTAAATCTACTGTGAAATTATTAGAGTAACAGTAAGTAATTAGATTTCTACACTGTTATATCTACATCTTCTATATGTATATGTGGTCACATAAATATTAATCTGATGCTGTGACCATGAATATGAGAGCTGCAAAGATATGAGATGTGCTGCACTAGCATATAACTGCGTGGAAACATCTGATATGCTGAGTTTGTTATAGGCGATAAAAATTAAAAAAACCAAACCATACTTTTTTTTAAGTATTATCTGATTAATTGATTATTTTTTCTTTAAAAATCCGCCATTAGTATTATTATAATAATAATTGTGCAATATTTGGTGTTGGTTGAAAAAACAATTTTATTTGATTTTTTATATTTTCGTGCTGGTATCGGTGTCCATGTCATTTCCGTAATTTCTATTATTGATCATACTTGAGTAGTTGCTAGTATTGGCCTCAGAAGTTGGAATTACTTGGGTGTATTTAGTACTTTTTCCCAATAATTTCAAGTGTTTTATTCCGTAAAATATGTGGTGTATAGTTTTACCATTCAAGTTGTCTTCATTACTAATCAAGATATTAATATATCTTATATTGAATTGAACGATTTCTTTTACTTTTTTTCTAAAATCACATAAAGAATTTTTTTAGTGTATATCAATCATAAAATTGGATGTAGAGATTCTTGATTGTAATTTGGATTTTTATATTTATATTGAAATTGAATCAACTAGTGGAAGATGCAACTAGGTTTTTCTATTTTAGATGTATAACATCAAAAGTGAATAACTGAGTTATGTAAGTGTAAGGACTAGAACTTTGGAAGATCCTTGACATATTTATCTTGAGTGACTCATCCATAAAACTAGAAAAAAATATCATCAACTTATATCTAAACAACAAAACCATTATCTAGTTTTTTTATACACAAGGTGAAATTGATTTTTTCTCTTTTAAAATAATCTTAAACTAGAAAGGAACTTAACCTACCATACAAAGCTCTAGGTGTTTGTTTAAATTATACAAAGTTTTTTTAAGTTTGAAATTTTATTTGGAAAATTAGGGTTTTTAAATTTTAGGAGTTGTATAACGTAAAAGCTTTCATTAATAAACCATTATGAAAAAAAAAATTTACATTCATTTGAAATCGTTTAAAGTCTATATAATAAGAAAAATAAAGAAACCAATGTATTTATTCTAATCTAACTACATTGAAAAGATTTATCAAAATCAATTCATTTTTCTTAGGTATACCATTGTGCAATGAGACAAGCTTTGCTCCTTATAAAAATTCCAGAATCCTTATATTTTTATACGTAACTCGTATGGTATTCCAATAATCTTGTGATCAATAGGTTTTGTAACAAGATTCTATAATTTACTTCTTTCAAATTTATTTAGCATATAAGTTATCCAACGATCATCAAGAGTTCTATTTGAGACAAGAAAGCATGGTAAGCGTATAAAGCATTAAGAGTAGAACGTGTCACTACTCATGTACTTGAAACTCCAAGTATATTTGCAATTTTAGAGGCATTCTTTGATACATCAATGATTTATTTATCATTATCCTCCATATTCATGATTGGAGTATAAAATTAATGTTGTTATGTGGTAGATTGTAAATTTTTGTCTAGTTGATGAAAACGTGGGATACTCTATGACCTTTTCATCCTTTCTCTCAACCAGATTCGTTACAATGATGCCAAATTACATAGATTCTACAATGACACTTGTGCGTTTATTGAATACACGATACACTTTGTTTTTGATGGAGTAGCTTGAAATATTAATTCATTGAATTTTGCACTAAAAAATTTTAAGTGATCTCTAATCTTAAGAATAAAACATTTGCAGCCAATGACACAAAAATAGGAGATAGAGGAGATCTCAAATTCCAGAATTTATATGGGTTTTTTTATGATGATAAGTTTCATTACACATGGTTACATACAAGATAAGTTGTATTGACGGCTTAACCCCGAATTTAAGTAGTCAAGGAATGTTTTTCAACATTTTCATATCCATTTTTGTATGGTTTAGTTTTTCATTTCCACTACTCAATTACTTTAGGAAGGTCCATGAGGAAAAAGTTTTGTTCAATCCCTAAATCAGCACAAAATCTCATTAATGGATAGTTTACAAACTTGATACCAAAATCACTATTAATGCAAGTGTTAGACTATCCATTTTTGTTTTCGATTCATCTATAGAGTTTTAAAATTCAATAAGTAATTTTTTTTCAAATATTAAAGTAAAACCAATGTGTACCTAGTATAGTCATCAATAATGACAAACACATATTTAGAGCCTCTGATGCTAGTGACATCCATTTGACTAAAAATATCCATGTGTTCTATTTGAAGGGGTCTAGAGGTCAAATATTTGTTAATAGGTTTCAAAGATGTTACATATTGTTTACCAAGATGGCACACAACACACAATCTATCCATTTTAAACTTGAGCTTCGTAAGCTAAAAAAAGTCGTTCATATTAATATTTTCAATAAAATCCATACTACAATGACATGGTGTGTATGTCACAACCAAGGATAATCTTTACAAACCGACAAACAAGTATGACTTCGACACATAATATTTTTGACATTGACTATGCAAAAAAACCTTTTGTGTCATTTTTTGAAGAAGTAATTTTAGAGGACCAAATCTTGAATTTATAACTATCATCACAAACTTGACTAATTCTAAGAAGGTTAAAGGAAAAACCATCAACAAAAAAAGGTTTTGATAAGAATATAATGCCTACTACCAATGGTTCCTTTGCCTTATAACTTATCCTCTCGTGGTATCGGCAAAAGCGACTCTCCTTCTACCTCCTTATTTCTTAATAAGTTTATACATAAGTATTTAATTTCTTATCATATGTCTACAACATTGGCTATTAAGACCGACTATTTATTATTTATGCTCTCCTCACACAAAACATGTTAATTAGATACCCAAGTTGGATCTAGGTGGGTAAGTGGTACCTTTCTCTTTAAACTCAATTTTTGCTTTTTCCATAGACGAATTAGAGATTGATATTCATGTTTCTTGTGATATTAACAGTTAGCCACATCATTACCACATCATACACAGTATGTTTAAGTGATAACTGTACTTTGTAAAACCGATGAAGTAGAAAACGAAGTCTCATTAGATGGTTTTAAAAAATGTTGTTTAATGATTTTGTTTTAAAATGGTACAAAACCAAAACCACCCTTTTTAAAACTAGTGACTTGACTTCCCAACATTACATCAATTTTTTTTTTACGATAGGTAAATTTCAAACCACTTATTCTAAATAATTTATTTTCTCCAAAAGAAAAGAGTTTTCATTTACAACAATGGTGTCTTTCTCCTCATGTTCATTATTATTTCTAAAAGACGTTTGTAAAAGGTTTCCAAATTATTGGTTTATTTTTTAAATTTTTTTCAAATTTTTAAGAAAAAGTTTGATAGTTTTGAGAGAGTTTCTATACTCAAGTAAGAGTGAATCATAAACAATTTCAATACCATCATATTTATCATCTTGATATAAGCACAAGATAAAGTTAAATTTACCTCATCAATATATTGTTTTGAATATGGACATGAAGGAAACATAGTTTATTATATGATTATCTTCATTAATTTGACTTGAAACTTCATCATCACAAGTTGCATTAAAAAAATTTGTAGATTTAATTTTAAGAACTTGAAAAAATTAGGTTTGATGTGTCAATTATTATGATAATGATAGCATGTTTGTTCATCTTTCTTACCACCTTTACCAAAGTTTTCAATGGGTTTGATTAAGTAATCATAATACTTGAATCTCATAATTATTTTTGTATATCGCAATGGCTTCATGATCACTGGTGCCTTGACTTTTCGTTTCAAACATGGACTTAACCTCAAATTAACTACATTTAATAAAAAACGATTACAAAGCATTATATAAGGTAAAGAAAAATAAGAGTTCGGCCCAAAAGTTAGACCGAACTTAGACTGGATCTGATCTTCTTTACTAATATAACAACCTCCTTCCTTTTATACTTTCTTCTACCTATCTTCACATGGACTAGACTAAATATCCTCCTCCAGATATGATTCTCATTTAAACCATTACCACCATGTTCTCTATCATTCCTCTCCCACCAAATACGATACATATACGCTGTGAGAATAGTTACAACAATATCAATAACTTCCTGGCACAAAATCTGAAGAGTGATATTGATTAAATCATCTAAATATGCAGGAATATTCTTTAAATAACAAGTTTCCAAAACTTTGCAGAGAATTCTCTTAGTAAAAGAACAACTAATGAAGAGATGATTGACCTCTTCCAAACTAGCTTTACAGAAACAACAAAGAGAGCTGACTTGTAGACCCCAACTAAGCATTCTAGCTTTTTTTGGTAACCTATCCTGCACACCTAACCAAGCCACAAAGGCACATCTAGGAATACAAGATTTAGCCCATACTACCCTTCACCATTTAACTTCTTCTTTATCTTCTCCAATGATGTATATAGTATTCTTAAAAGAGAAACCTTTTGTTTGTATTATCATTCCAAAACACTGCATTATCACCTTCATAAATTTTAACATTGCTAAGGTATGGCAGGAGTTTACCCACACAAGGAGGTAACATCCATCTTTCTCTACCATAACAAGAATTGACAGTTTTATCACAATTAGTATTATAGAATACCTAGAATTTCATGCGCAAATTTTCCATCAATCCATCTATCCCAAATTATGAAAGTATCGTTACCATTTTTTATCATATTAGTTAAAAAATCATAAGCAAGATACCTGATTTTGATGAGTTGCTTCCAAATCCAGATATGAGCTTGTTGAATATCCAAACTCCAAATACATTTGCCTTTAATAATGTTATGATGCACCTATATACTCCACAAGTTGTTTTTCTACGAGTACATCCTCCAGAATTTAGATAATAGACAAACTCTATTGAGCTCTTCAATTCTTGGAATTGCCAGCCCACCTTGTTTCTTACTAGAACATATGTTGTGCCAGGATATTTTTGCCCCTTGAGCCCCATCTAAGTTGCCTTTCCAAAGAAAGCTGTCCATTTTATGATTGAGTTTATAAATTACATGTTTTGGTAGTAGAAACTCTACACAAAAATATGATTTTGCTTATAAGAACACAATTGATCAATTTTTCCCTTCCAGCATATCAGAGTAGTTTGAAGGACCACCAATTATTACTGCTACAAATAGTCTCCACCAGTTTTTTACCATCTGAGACTGATAATTTATTTGAATTTAATGGGACTCTAAGACATCTAATAGGCATTTCACCTATCTTTATATTCAGCATTGAGGATATATTATTCATAATTTGATTATTTATACCTCCAAAATATAATTCACTTTTATTGTAGTTAATTCTTAGACCTGAAATTCTGGAGAACAAATCAAGAGCTTCTTTGATAACTCTAGCAGATTTAACTTCACCTTTAAAGAATATTAGTAGATCATCTACAAAGATGATGTGATTAAGGTTTAACTCCCTGCATTTGTGAGCCATATGATTGAATAACCCTGTAAATACCTCCATACATATTGCAAATAAATAGGAAGAGAGAGGATCTCCTTGTCTGAGACCTCTCTTCCCTTTGAAGTAACCACACACTTCACCATTAAGAAAAATAGAATATTAAGGAGAACATACACATATTCTGATCAGTCGATAAATTTTTTAGGGAAATCAGAAGCATATAGTGTATTAATTAGAAAGGTCCAGTTGACACTATCATATGCTTTTTGTAAATCAAGGTTAATTGTATGTTTAGGCTCTGAATTCTTTTTTTATAACCTAGTACTATGTCTTGAGAAACTAGAATATTATCACTAATATATATTCCACCTACATATGTAGCTTGATTTATAGAGATGATTGACCCTAACACTTTCTTCAACCTGTTTGAAATAGTGGTATAAATTTAAAATTCATTTATGATTATCAATTATATATGATTAATGAGATAAGTATTAAATTTATAATGGGAATCTCCAAAATGGAAGGAAAAATAAAAGTATAATAATGCGATAAACTTTTTTACCCAACATCTTATTTTGAACATATTGTATCACGTTATTTAATTTATTGCAATGTATATTTTAATTTTTTATTTGAAGCATGTTATAAACCATTATTTAACTTTAGTGTAATGGTATAAGTAATTATTAATTATTAAATATCATAAGAAGAAGTTTGGTGTAATGGTCATGATTATGGTCTAAAATCTAACCAAATCAATAAAAAATATTTTTGTTTTAACTAAAGATAAATTATAGTGTTATATGTAATAAAAATTTCTCAAGTTTATCAAATGAATTGCAATAATTAAAAAAAACCATTGTTTATGGTTTAATACACAGATGCACATAAAAAGTATAGATAAGATAACTAAAAAATCATAGCAAAAAATATTAATCGAAATGTATTTTGAATCGTTATAGCAATATTATGAAAAAACAATATATAAACATTAAGCTACCTGTGGCAAATTCAATTGTTTGAAAACCATTGCATAAAGTCATGTGCATTTTTCTATATTGTAACTAATTACATATGTTACAAGATAACCAAAATATTGTAATGCCTGTAAACCCATATATGCGATTTTATAATTGTTTATCCATCATAAACTATCTCTCAAGGATCTTTGGATCATTGAGGGCTCTGGAATCTAACCTCATGTATCTCGATGACTTCATCAAGTCAACCTCAGTAGGACCACCAGAAGTGGATATGAACATAATTAAAAGTGAAACTCAACCGTGAATCAATTATTGGTTAATTCATCACGACTTCTTGACAAGACCCATTAGAGTTAACATCATTGTTCTTTTGGATAATTAGTGCAAATTCTATTTTTAGGATCATTTCATGTGTTAATATAATATTAAACCTATATTTTATTACATATAATCATATATAAATGTATGCATAAAAATTTAAATAAGGTATAGAATATACATGTATAAAGATATAAAAAGCCATGTAATATACAACCCTTGAATGACCTACGAATTTGTAATACTTTACTTGTATCATGGATGGTCTAATTGAGATCCTTAAATGTTGTAGGAGTCCTTAATCAATGAAGAGATTTGATGGCTTGAATAAAATATTTTTCTCCCCTCATTTGGTTTAGTAAATGTTTTGGCTCCTATGGTACTCGTGGAGGCCGCATTTTGGTTTTTTTGGCCTATGCAGAGTTGTAAAAAATTAATCCTCATTTTATGGAGTATATAAGAGTGTTTCAGTAGGTGCTAAATTTACTATGGAAAAAGTTCATGATTGTCTCAAACTATATGTGTTTAAAATATTTTATGGTACTTATAACCTTTGTGATCCTACAACCTCCTCATATATTTAAACTTAGGTTTATATTTAATATTATCCTCCAAACCCATTAGTAGCTTGATCTAAACATAAGCTGTCTAATTAGTCTTTTATATTTTAACATTTAGCGTTATACATATTGAATCATAATGTGCGACATCATGGAATAAATTGCATGTAACAATCAAATAGTGTACTATGGAAGATTACCAACAATTTCTTGCATTACAATTTGTTTTGTAATCCAATTTAGCCTAGGTAAATTTCAAGCCATTTTGATAGTCATATACCTCAACAAATAAACGACTAGTAGACAAACTTTGTGTTGAATTTGAAATGTAGTGTGGGGTTAAAGATGGGTTTTAATGGAGCCACGTAAATATTTATTGCCTTAATACAGTGAAACCTAAAACTTCTTTCATTAGTATACGTTCTCAATTGTATAGTTTTTATTTGTAGGTCTAGGTTTGAAGTATGTAATAGATACACATGCCTCAAACAGTTTTTCAATCATCCTGAGGTAAGTTTTTAATTTATTTTTCATATTTTATTATTAAACATTTGAAACATGTTAAGTCTTGGCTTTTTTATTGTAACTTTGCAAGTCCCTTGGTTCAAAGTATAGATGTAACATTACCCTTAGTTTGGTGAATTCTACAATACACATGATGGTACTATGAAGATGGTTGACTGTATATAGAATTTATTTCTTGATGTTAAATGTTTTAAATTTGTAGACACTTAATATATTTTGTAAATTATCATTAGGTTTTGGAGAAACATCTTAATAAGAACATTCATACTTTTATTCAGTTTTGTCTTAATGTTTGATTTATGTGTATAAGGTTGTCTACATATGGAGCCAATGTGATGATTCGGAAAATTATGTCGCTGTTGACGACAATGGCCTGGATGAATTCAAAATCATTTTGAGATAATGTATTACTATTATCCTTAGTCAAACTAATTCTTGACTCATATTGGGTTCGAGTGGAAACAATATTAAATAAGTCAATTTTTTTAAATGTCTACTCTACATAATGAGTCTGTCAAATGGATATACCATGTTCATTTCTTATTATCATTACTCCTAGGATACCATCATCTTATTCCAGATTTTTCATCTAGAACATACGAGATAAGAAGTGCTTAGTGTCATTTATAACATGAAATTTGGCTCCAAAGACTATATGATCAACTACATATACATAAATGATCACACAATATCATGTAACTCTTTCATGTAAACATATGAATTAGAAGTATTGACTACATAGCCGAATTTCGCAAAAGTACTACCAAATTTCTCATAAAATTATTTAGGGTCATGTTTCAAATCATATAACAGTTTTTTAAGCTTTCATACATCGCTTTCTTGACTAGATGCGACAAACCCTTCATGTTGGACGATATATATATATATTATATTCACCTAGTTCTCATTTCAAAAGCGTGTTCTTAACATCTATCTAATGGATGATGAATTATGATACATATATGTCGCAACACAATTTATTATGGTGACTATGTTGATCAATTGGGAATGGGTGTTGATATGAAGAAAATATCTATGTTCCTCAAATAGATAGAGATGATATATGATCAATACTAGCATCACAAGATAGACCATTTAAAAGAACCTTGAGACATTAACGTTCCCTAAGAGAATAAAGAAAGACTCATAAAAAGTGTATATTAGACCAGGTCACCTCGTTTGAAATTGCACGTTAAAGTTCCTACAATCTTATCAAATCTGACATCGACAACAACGTTGCCCATCTTCATGAAACGTGGTCTACGAGAATAGGGAAATCTATTCTGGAAATCACATCGTTAGTGGGGGAACACGAGTACTACCTGGAACTAATGGGTACTTAAATATAAATATAGGCTTTGTAATACAATATAGATGATATGTAATCACAAGGCTCATTAACGCCAACACATAATGATATATAGATTATATTGCTCTTTCTTGAAACTTTATTTTATCAACGATATTTATTTAGTCTAAGTTAATTAAATTTAAACACTTTTATGGTAAAAATTGTCATATTTTTAAATAAAATCACAAGGTGATTGAGATATATTGGTGGGATACATATTATAGTGTTTATTAATCATAAAAAAAGATTATTATACTCACACACATATATATATATATATTAAAAATAAATAAATAGTCCCTTCTTTCTCTTCAATTACTGAGACCCTTACATATACTAAATTCCTTTACGATTATTAATTATATATGTTGTATAATGTATATCATAAATATTATTTAGTTAAATTGTTTCACGATAATCTTTTTCAAAATATGGTTGCTACTCACTCAATTAATAGTAATAGATTTAAGAAAAATATAATAAATTAAATTTATCCTAAAAATTGTATATGACTCATGTTATAACTATCTTGAATTAATTTTTATAAATTGCATTCTTTATCTAGGTTAAATTAAATAGGGTGAATGAGATAAATAGTAAATTAATAATTAGTGTCCCTAAAATAGAAGGAAAAATTGATGGTAAATTATTAGGAAGCTTATTTTTACCTATTATACCTTACATAATATGTTGATTTCAGTACCAAGAAAAAAGAAAAGAATATAAAATGATTTTTTGGTATATATAAAATATAAAATATATCATTAACGTACATGTGATTTGCCAATTTTCAAACATAATGAGTGGATGAATATAATTTAATTTATACCACATACATTCATCTTTTGAAGTAAGAAATATTGTTACTAATTCAAAGGAAAACACTATGATTCATAAATATTTATTGAGCGATGTAAGGAATTATTTTTACTCATGATAATTTATTTCTTAATACACATAAATCATATGCATTATGGTGAACTACAAAGCTTTAATTTTCGTTTCAAATGTCTATTCAATCACGTAATATGTTTTTATAATGATTCTTAGAGTATCTGCAGCTTCGTGAAACTCGATAACAAAATTCCAATGTAAAAAACAATAATGAAATGGTGCGTTGTTATTGAAAAACTCTAACAAAAATTATTTCACCATGTAAGACTTGAATGAAAATATAAACTATCGATATCCTTGCATGCGTGACCAATATTTTTTATTTGAAAATAAATAAGGGACCAACGAGAAATATCAGTACAGGGGTGTTTACACTTCCAAAATTTTGTCATTATAGGTTAAGAATAGTCGCAAATAGTAATCTCCACACCCAACCATTGGTCATAACATACTTGTAACTTGTTAACATATAAAGTAACTATACTTTCTTTTAATCACACAAACTTACACAAATTAAGTTGCACTTATAAAATTACGAAACACATGAAGAGCATTCTTCGTTCTTTATCAAGAACTACTTCACTTGGTTGAGTTCAAGATACCTTGGATAAATAACCTTTCCAGGTGAAGAGAAGTTTATAATAATGCATGCATTTTTTTCATACACTTAAGCTTTCATTTTTTTAACTCATATTTGGCCATTACCATTGGATTTTACCAAATAGTCTCTACTTGTTTTCCATTTTATGAACTCATTTTTTTTAAGAATTTCTCTTACTCTATAATTTTTGTATACATCCTCAAGTTCCAAGTTTTGGTCAGGAAATTCATAAATAATTTTTCACCGATATGCTTACACTTAATACAAGACTATCCTACAAACCCAATCACCCTAATGTAAAAGAAGTGACCTATTTTAGGATCATTGTTTGATGCTTTGATGAGACCCAATCCATGTCCTCAAAAATATATTTCATATGTTTTAGAGAATTGTATAGATAGGAAGAGAGCATAAAAAAGAATGATCAGTAGTGATCCATACGGAAAAATAAAAGATTATGCACTAGATCTAGCAAAGAATGCACTTGGATTATCCTCAATATCGAGTATAGCTAGTTATCACCAAAAGTTCCATAGTTGGTAGAGTTGATGTTAAAAATAGGTAATACCTAGACATATAGTGAACTTGTAATACCTAGACATAAAGCAGCAAAAAAATTTGAATTGTTTATGCAAACTATGGAAAAAGGGGATTGTTACTTACGGGTCTAGGAATGCCTCTTTCTAAACTTTCTCTTTCAAACATTCAAATTGTGAAAAGTGCAAGAATAAATCCATAATCTTATCATCTCCATGAGTGTAACTTATTGTGAATATACTAAAGGAATGTATAAAACCTAAAAATAATTTACTCATTCATAGATTTGGGAAATAGGAGGAAGTCACAAAGTCAAAAAAATATATCCTCGGTCAAGAAAGTCATGAACAATAAAAAATAAATATAATGATTTGTTAATCAACAATCCCCTGCATATAGAGATCAAGTTTAAAAAGAGCTCATGGTAACAAGATGGTTAAAATTGTATTTAAACACCAATGTTCAATAAAAAAATACTAGGATTGATACATAGTGAAATGAGACAACAACAAGATTTTGTCATCAAAGACTTTCTCGATTTGAGACCCACACATCACATACTTAGTAAGGTTTCAAGCAAAAACTCTGTGATATTTTCTTTCCACGCATTTAGAAAGGTTGTATTTGTCACGACCAAAAAAGGCGACAAAATCAAACTAATATTAATATACATAAAAATAAATTTTCATGAAATTATTGATTATCTATTGCATTACACTAGTTAAAATTTAATTAATACAAACTAGTAACTAAAAATCTCTACTATTTTTCTACATCTTATCTAGTGTTACTGACCACTACCCAAATCCCTAAATTATCTTATACTTGAAAAGGTTGGGGAAAATGGGGTGTGACAGTGAGTAAATAATGTATATATGAGGACCTTAACTTCGTAAAAAAATTATTTATATATTAGACAATGTCATTGAAATGATATAGGTCAAATATATATTGACATTCACAAAGCGATAGATAAATCAGATAAGTGTATATCACAAACTAGACAACCCATACTACCCAACAAGTTATATATATAAAATAATAATAATACCACATAATTATAATCACGTTGCAAGGATAACGTTGTCTTTCCCTTATGACTCTCACACAAATGTGATCCCCTTATCTCTCATGTTTGTAATACCCTGGTAAATTGATCCTACTGGCCACGAAACTCTTCAGACATGCTCCAAGTGGGGATAAAACATGATAGTTCATGCCCGCACCTGGCTAGCCTAATGCCCCCAGAGTGACATGTCAAATTATCCTGGCAAAACATTTGCATACGCATTACATATAACCCATAGAATACGACAAAGTAGGTTGTTCTAATACACGATAACATTTAACAATTAATGGATAGAGAACAAAAGTAGGTTACACTACCCCATGAAAGAAATTTTATACAATCACGATACAATAATTGGAATCGGTCTTTTATCTCGGTAATACTCAACTATACCAATTAACATTTTTAACTTCCCAGTTATTTATAATACATTACATAATCATTCAAATAGATATTGATTATTAGATGATATAGGCCGCTTAATATTTTATTATCAAATTAGTTAACATTATTTTATTCAACTAGAACAATTATTATTATTTTACCTTATTGGATCAAATATTATGGATTTAATGTACCAGGGTAATTATTATTTATCATTTTACCTTATTAGGCCATGAACTAATATTTAATGTAATATGACAAAAATTAATATTAAACAATAAACATATTAATATATAAATTACAAAGAGTAATTAATAATCGATATAAAAACACAATTTATCCCTCGCCTGAATATGAAGTATTTATGCTCTCCCTCCTAACCAGATCGCTATAATTGTCTATCTCTATACGAGTCAATACTGAATTAATCCCTCACCTGAGTAAACATATTAATATATAAATTACAAAGAGTAATTAATAATCGATATAAAAACAAAAATTAATAATCCATATAAAAACAAAAATTAATATTAAACAATAAACATATTAATATATAAATTACAAAGAGTAATTAATAATCGATATAAAAACAAAATTTATACCTCACCTGAATATGAAGTATTTATGCTCTTTCTCCTAACCAGATCACTATAATAAGCATGGAAAAGGCCTACATTCATGCTTATTAAGGTTAGTCATCTAATGACTATGAGTTGTAGTTTCTGTAATATTAAAAGTTGTACCATGTAATTTGCTGAATTGATATCACTGGCTGAATAAAACCATGCATTCTTTAGTTTGGATAATAAATATGTCTTTTAAAACTAAAATATATGTATTATGTAAGTCAATAGAATACTAAAGTTTATTTTCATATATATTTTCGTTAATATTTATAAGATTGACATGTTACTTCCTTATATTATATTTAATTAACTTTATACATATTATTTGTTAAGTTTAGGAATATGTCTTATCTTTACTAGCCTAATATATGTGTTATTAAGAATCAAATAAACAAAAATAATACAAACAAAGAAGCCCGACCCGAGTTCAACGTCTTCGGTAGCAGCTGCTTTAGGGAGCGTCTTTCATTCTTCAGGCCTCCCGGCAACATTACATGCTAGTTTAGTTGGTGGAGCTGTTGTAGCGAGTCGAGTAACAACCGAAACGACTCCCGCTAGATAGCCGCCCCTTTATCTCTTTTTACAGCCTCGTGGACGGACGAAAGAAGGGAAGTTACAGAAGGGGGCAGTGAAGGCTCGCGAAGTAGACAGCAAGCAGCAAGCAAGAGCTTCAAAGCTTACCTTATTATTATAGATAGGGGCGCGCTTGCGCTTGACTAATATAATCGAAAGTAACTATTTGACCACTAAAATAATTTAATAAAAAATGATAAACATATAAATTGACGCTGTATACAAGCACGGTCATAAAATAAATTCTAATATTTTGTGGGATCTCACAATATATACACTGGTTCTATTAACTGATTCAAAGAAACTACCTAATATTTCTTATAGAAGGCATCCCCACCTTTACACTCATAATAGCCTATAGACC
The DNA here is from genome assembly GCA_029959085.1 of Nemophila menziesii. Classification (NCBI taxonomy): domain Eukaryota; kingdom Viridiplantae; phylum Streptophyta; class Magnoliopsida; order Boraginales; family Hydrophyllaceae; genus Nemophila; species Nemophila menziesii. The sequence continues at coordinate 4,255,379 of JARWIR010000044.1, forward strand.
GCCCCTCTTGGGGTTTTGAAATTATTAGAGTTATGAACCTCAACCTCAACATATGTCGATGAGTTCATCAATTCCTTTTCAATATGACCCTATTTATTTAATTTAAAGTATTTCGTATTGCATTCAATAATAATTTTTCTAAACAAAGACCTAAAGAAATAGTCAAATGGAAAAAAGATCTGATAGAAGGATATCTGAAATCGAGTATCTTGACTTCCTAATTTCCATATTAACAAAATATTTTCAGAAAAAAGTAATGTATTAATATCTCATCATAATCATAATACAATAAAAAGTTGACTACTTAGTAAAAAAAATTTATTCTTGTGGTTTTGAATTTTTTATTAAGTTTTATTCAAAAATTTATTTATTGATATATATATATATATTCTGTTAATTAATTGATTTTCAAACTTAGTTTACCAAGATAGAAAGAAGTTTATTGTATTTTTGTAAATCGATAATTTATGTCGTAGACATATAAGTATTCAATACAAACTCCGTAATTAATATTTTTATTTTTAATAAAATAAAATAATCTATTATGAATTATAAATACATATGAATGATTATTTGTATATCTTCAACCTTATGAAGTATTTTTTACATAAAAAAAACTATTAGATTATAATTATGTTTTCAATCATCCTTTTAGATTCCACTTCTTTCTTTAACTATCCAATATGTAACATATTAAATTTTCAATCTTTTCTATTTTAGTATGTATTTTTCTATAATGTTTTCTCTACCATAAATAATTGATAAAAATAATTTTAACACCACAAATAAAAACAAATACATTCAAGAAAGTTTTAAAACATCACTATACTACATATACTTAATTAGTTATCATTTTATTATTCCAACGAGTATGGATATGATTATGTCAAAAAAAATTTAGATAAGTTTAATATAATTTAGAAAAGTATATATCTTAGATAACAATATTTGATTAATCATCAAATGGAAAAAGTAGCAATTTTCATTTACTATAGTTGAATAATTGTTATTATTTTGAAAAATAATTACTAATAATATATTAAATTAAAGAGAAAATCATAAATGTAATTAAAATAATGAAATCGACATTCAATGTGTTGAAAATAAATATGAAAAACATTAGACCTACACAATAAAAATGAATGACCTCGTAACATAACATACTTTTCTATTACATTGCGAATAAGAATAATAAGTAAGTATCTTCTAAACATTAGAATGATTTTGGAAAAATTGTTGAGAATGGGAAGTACGAGATCCTGCAAATTGTTGATGCAACGGGGTTGAGGTTGCAGGTAGAGATGAGAATAAATAATTGATATCTTTAACTTTTGAATCTAGCTCCACCAAGTCCACTTTCATTCTCTTAAGCTCCTCCTTATTTAGACTACTTACTGGTGCACTCCACCAACAATTATTACGATAGAAATTGGAAATATCATCCACTTTCTTACGATGCTCTTTTTCAAGATCAATGTGGTTGTTTTGTAAATTGAATTGATTATTGTTTGATCAAACACTATCACTATGACTAACACGTGTTAATTGGTTGGTTTCGACTTCTAGTAATGAAGCATTTCGAGATTCGAAATTATCAACAACTGAAGTAATGTTAGGGTTAGCGAACGAGTACACCTTTTTTCCATGTGAAAAAATAAATAGACCAATTTCAGCAACACACAAAGTGGCAATTTTACTGGCTTTTTTACTACACCATTCCAATGGTTTGAGAATGTCACATTTCGGTGACTATCCTTCTCCATATATTTTACGGGAATCTTTCGACCATTAGCCTTCTTTATGTTTGGAACAACTTCCATTGAAATAAATAGATTTTAGAAAAGATGAGTGACATAAAGTATCACATATAAGAGTTTTTCTCAAACTTTTTCTAGAATTTTGATTTCCCATAAAATGATGTGAATTATCATAATATTTCTATTGAAATTACATGTATATAGAAATAAAATAATGTCAATTAATCATTACATACATATCCTTAAAATTATGAAATAGGTATAATGTTTAAATTCATTTATGATTATTAATTATATACTATTAATGAGATAAGTATTAAATTAATAATCGGAATCTCCAAAATAGAAGGAAAAAAAGGATAATAATGACGATAAACTTTTTTACCTATTATCTTAAACAACGCGTTGAAAGACCCACTACCATTTCCACTAACATTTACGTCATGCATCTCGGTGTCACCGAAATACCCACCAGTTTCAAACGTGGGGCACAAATCTTGAATTACATTACCCATTAAGTTCTCTTCGATTGGTTCGTCCTCAAGAATTACTATTATTTCACTGTTTTCGTCGAAACATCATACGATAAATCCATACCCCATTGAAAAAGATGAACTTGAACTTCGTGGTTTAATATTTTTTTATTATTATAACAATGATTACATGGACAGAATATATTACCGACTCGATCCACTACTTTCCTCGAAAATCTAATAAACCCTAATATACCATTAATGTATTCGATCGAAACCTTATTGTTTGATTTAATCCAACTATTGTCTATTTGAGGGTTCATTATCTAAATTTTAATAAACCGCTAGTTATTATTTCAAATAATACGATTATAACATATTACTAAAATGCACCTAAGTTATCACAATATTTCACTAAGGCCCATAATTAATTTTTAAATTAACAATATAGTCCTAAAATCATAATCAATTATACAAATGCCACTAGAATTTCCAAATTATTCACAATGTTCTCTACATTAATTTTCCATTAATATTAGAACACCTAATATTATAATAACTCAAAAATCTAATTGCACTAAAGGTTTCTATATTATACATAAATTGCCTCTATAAGTCCTATATTATGTACGGTAACCTATATATTATAATAGCATGATACAAACCACAACAAAAATCTAAAACCTAAAAATATAAATGTGTCTTGTGAGTGGTGTGAGAATGGCGAAGAATCAATTGAACATCTTTTCATCCAATGTCCATTAAGTTAGCAGTTTGGGCAGAATCTCCACTACAATTAAAAATAAATAAAGAAGAATAGTATGAATTTAAAGATTGGTTTCTCAATACCATAGACAGGTACTTGAATAATGGGTGAGATAAGAAAAAGTCGATTAGCACCATGATAACGATCATGTGGAGTTTATGGAAAGCCAGATTCAAGGGTTTTTACGAGCTGAAGAATTGGGATATCACGGAAATTATAAATAACTCTAGACGAATCATAGAAAGAATATATAAGATGAAACAAGGCAATTCAGCAACATGTATCAACAATAAGGAAGTGGAAAATATGAAGAATAATGAAGATAACAACATAATTGATTCTTCAGATATTAGTTGGTACAATGATTCCTCATTTATTAATAAGAACGAATCAGCAGGGATAGCTTCTATTGCAATTGGTAAGGATGGTAAAATTTGTGGCAAACAATGAAGAAGAAGGATAGTTAGGAGTGCAAAGAAAGGAGAGACATGGGCTATTCTACAAGCAATGAAAGCATCAAAAAATTTAAACTATAGAAGGATCTCCTTCTATATTGACAACCTTGAAATTGTTCAGGAATTTATCATAAGAAGGGAATCGATTGGAAGATCCGACCTTTGATCGAATTGATCTGGACATGGATCGCAAGATTTCTGGAATGGAGGGTGTATCATATCAAAAGGGAAACTATAGCTGATTTAGCTGCAAAATGTATTAGGAAAACGAGAAATTTAGATCATTGGAACTTAGATAATGTATTTGATAGCATAGGGTTTCTAAACCATTATCTAACAGGTTGTAATAACGACTAACTTTGGATGTACTTGATAAAAAAAAAGATAAATGTAAAAAGTTGAAAAGTGTCAAATGAAGTTATTAATAAAAAAGACTTTATAAAGTCAAAAAGATTAATTTTAAAAAAACCACAAAAATCCACTCTCCCCACACTTCTTAAGGTTGAAAGAGGGATTGATAATGTTCGATAAGATATTTAAATACAGAAATTTCACAACAATGGGAAAATATTTAATTGTTTCTATTTTTTTCCCACTCCAGGTCATGTATTGGGGCCACTTTTTTATCATATTCATCCAAGAATAAAGTAGACATGTTTTTATATGCATTTGTGATTGGTATGAATTGTATGATGCAATGTTTGTACAGTTTTTCATCCTCTACTTTAATCCTTCTCAATTAGTTCAAAATCTTAATTTTCATTGCCCTATATTTTGCAACCTTACATCTCCTTCCTTTGTGTTCCTATCGCCTAAAGAGCTCCTTGTACATTTTGGACTCACTAACTGCGTTCTTTGTGTTCTTTATAGCTACTGTGTATCTCTCAAGGTCCTCTTACTAGTTTCTTTCTACAAGCCCTTATATCATTTACATTTAGCTTTAATATGTATCTTTCTGGGTAGAAGTTCATTTGTTGCCCTTATTATATGATCTGCCACTCCCAATTGTCTTCTATCTCACAGTTTTAAATTTTATATTTAAAGAGGCCTGTTTTTCTCCACTTACATACATCTAAAATTAGAAAAACTAGTTGCATTTCCCTAATAAGAAAATAAACAAGTCACATAATAGTAAAGGATAATATTCAAGTAATAACTTTGAACATTACAAATGAAAGGCAAACACAAACACAAACTGAGATAGATAAGCAATTATTTTAATGAATTACTGGCTAAAGGAATGAAGTTTACTTGCATTTCAGAAATAAGATAGATTCACCCTAAAGAACTTCTTATGACTTCAGTAAAAACATAAATATCCTAAAGATTTTATGATCAATTGTAAAATTCCTTATAATATATAAATATCTTGATTAGTAATAAAGACAACTTAAAATGGTAAAATTATATACCACATATTGGGTAGAATCAAACACTTGATGTTCTTTGGACAAAAGACAAAAAACCCTCGAGTAATTCCATCTGCTGAGAAGCATATTTGAACTTCTTGAATTTTTCCTTTTCTTAACTATAATTAATTTGATGTCGCGTTCTTAAACAAAAAGGTGTAAGTGTATGTCCAACGGAAATTACTGAAATGACATGACCAGTGATCATATATCTGTGTGCAAAATATTAAAACTTGAATTATAATTATTTTATCAACCAAACACCAAATATTTGCTCAATTATAATAATTCTAATGGAAGAATTTTCAAGAATTAATTAATCAGATAAAAGGTCAAAAATAGTACTGTTTTGTTAATTTTCATCGTCTATAGAGAGGTCATCATATACTTGGACTTCTAAGTGTGATGCTACATGAAGGTACTTCATAGCTGCTTGTTAGAAGAGCTATGTACGTACTTTCAAGTTTAAACCAGATACCTTAAAAGCAGAAATAAAACTTTTTTATGTTAAAAAGAGTTACAAATATTGCATAAAAAAATAACAACCGACCTTGGGATGATTATCAGAATGCTTACTTAAAATTTTGAGTTAGTTGAAACTAACCTATCAAAAATCAATAATTAAAAAATGAGAGCTGGAAATAATAATAATATATCAAAGTCTAAAAATGTTAATAGCAGACAATTTTTCAAAACAAAAATAAACTCCGACAAACAAAACAAAATAAATTAAAACAGAAGAAATTTGAAGACAAAAACAATACTACATACATTAAGATATTGCGTAGTATTCACATGTGTTACTAATCTCAGCAACATATTTAGATTGAAGAAGCTTCTTCATTATCTATGGACTAGCTCCCTTCATAATAGCTTCTTGTATTTCATGTTCTACCGTCTCTGTACGTCTTTCTATTTTAGTATCCACAGGATACAGCTACACATCAATCTGAATAATAAAAATAAAATTAATAATATCTAAATTTAGAAAAAAAAGATAATTCAAGACTTACATGAACGTCAGTAGCTGTTAATAGCTCTCCAACAACTTTTCCAACAAAGTCTGACTCTGAAGTATCTTGACCGCACACACAGTTGTATCTCGACCTAACAGAAAGAAAGGTAGTATTTAAGCTAATTAATCATAATAACTAGTTTACCATAACAAGGAACAAACTTATATTGACTTCACTTACTTACTAAATTTCTATCCTTGAGTTCCAAAATTTAGTTGAAATATAAAAGCATATATGTATCAAATCAAATTGAACTGAAAATTGAAGTTTTTGAGAAGAAAATATACCTCCTGGTGGTCCATCTGTAGTTGACTGAAATGTCATCATAAATGACCATATCCTATTAAATAAGAATTAAATATATCAGGTCAATATCATTTGTAAGTGATTCAAATCTATAATCAATACACAAATTCACTTATGTTTCAATCTAATATGTTTATTATTTATATGCATATGTACACATTGCCCAATTATACCGCACACTACATACATGCTCAATTGTATTACATAGAAACGCGCTTGGGTGTTGTGCTGTGTTTGAACCTAATTTACTGCATAAAATTCAAAATTTTGACATATTAAAAAGATTGCTACAAATCTTGTAAATCTAGAGTTTTACAATAAATCCCAATTAAGATACACAAAATTCTTCTAATAGATCGTTGGAAGATTTTGTATATATATACAAATCGCACACGAATTTTTCAACAAAAAAAACATAAAATTGTAGGGAAAAATTGGAGAAAATTGAAAACTAAAGAGAATAGATTGAATTTTAAATTTCAGTTTTATCAAAATCATTTTCTGATTGTATTTTTAGGATTTTAATTGGAAAAAAAAAATTGTACCTTAAAATCTGTGTGTTTCTATAAAATATATCTTTTTGTAGCGGCGTAATTGGTAGGATGATTTTCCTGCGACTTTCGTGTTGGAAAGAGAATGGTTTCTGAATGAATGAGTAGCTATGAAGTGGTTACGTCGTGGGGATGAAAAGATAACATCTTAATTTTCTAAAGTTTCTAATATTTATAAATACATAATTCTTAATTATTATTAGGAAATATGTAATTAAAAAATAAAAAATATTATTAGTGTTGTAAATGGCGGAGAAAGAAATCCTATATATAATATAGATAGAGAATAGAAAATCCTAAACCCTAGTCTTCATGGGCTTAACATTAGTTTTCATGGGCTTGGCTACAAGGTAATGGGATAGACTAACTATCCACATATGGGTCTAGTGAAAGAAAAAGAGTACATTTCCGCTTTCTAAAACTACCTCATTGAAAACATTTATCAGAAAAACCTAATAGGACAAACCCTTGATGAAGGAAAAGAGTGTAGTGCGTATTTTTCTCCCCTCTTGTCAGCCTCTGATGAAAGATCTTGAAGTCGTTGCATGCCAATCTTGTGTATTAATTTCTTGAATGTATATGTAGGTAACACCTTTGTAAATAAATCGTCCAGATTATCACTTGACCGAATTTGATGAACATCGATTTACATTTCTTCAAGAGTTCGTGTCTAAAGGATAGCTTTGGAGAGATATGTTTTGTTCGATCACCTTTGATGTAGTCTTCTTTGTATCGAGTGATACAAGTAGCATATTATTGGACTTTGTTTACTTGTTGAAAGGTTGCATTCCCCTTAAACATTTAATTTTGAGAATATGCCTGTGAGACAAAATCCTAGTAAAGAAAAAAGAGTACAATATTCTTCTATACGCTTATATAAATTGCCTCATGAAAAACCTTACAAGGAAAACCATGTGGGGAAAAACCTATGCTAAGGAAAAAAGAGTGCATTGCGTAAATGTATCCCCATGATGTAAGTATAACACAATGGTGTATAACATGAGACATTTAATAAGAGTAATAAATAATATGACATAAATTTGATTGACGCTTCATGCATATATAATGATTTGAAGTGCTCGACATATGACTTATATGAATTCTTTCATAAAAATATAAGCAAATAATAGTGCATCCACCGCCGGAGACTATATCACTTCAATAAATAAATTATGTGTGCTACAATATATTATCTTATATAGTGACCCCCCTTTGTAGCACATTTGTTTCACAATTGTGGAAATTTCACGTCCTACAAGTGAAATTAAAAAAAAAATTGCTTTATTTATGTCTTTATACTGATGGTCGGTGAGTTTATTGAAACATTTTAATTAAAATAATCCTCTATTTCATTCATATATTAATATTTATTACGCGTTTATATAAATATTCGATCATAATCAATTTTTAGTTAGGTTCCAATAATTTAAAGTAGTAAAATAACTGATTGAGATCTAAATATAGTATTTTGATTCTCAGTTATATACACTACTTTGATGTCAAAAGTCTCATAATTAACGACTTGCTCATGTTGCTGTTGCTGCTCCTTTATTCTATCTTCAGAACCAAATAGATCTATTGCGCTTTAAGCGTACAATAGTCTAATTTTAATAGATAGATCTTTTGAGACATTAATTTTATTAGGAGCACTGATAACTGGGTTACCGTGACATAGTCTCTACACCTTTATAATATTTATAATTATTTTTATGATTGTACGAGGATCAATATAAATGGTGTATTCTTATATTCTAGTTGTTATTTCCCCTATTCTTGAGAATATCATGTATAACATGTTCTCAAAATCCATCTTTGTGCACGGTGGTGGAGCAGTGGTTATAGAAATTGCACAATCAGATTATCTTGATGGATATAATTTTTGGTCTTTTACGAATAAGGGTTTTTAATATGAATATTAGCTTAAGCAAAATCGGCATACACAGTTCAATAAATAACTTTGCTACACTTGTGTATATCTCATTTGATATATCTCATTTTTGGTTTAATATACCAGATGTGGTATTTGACATTTGATTTAGAAGTTTGAAGATCAAAGAAATATATTTTATTTCTTAAGTTATGCGAATGAATCACGAATTAAGTGATAGGTTATGCAATATATACGCATATATATCTTTAATCATCTTGTATTTCGATTCATTTGTTAGTCGAAATATGAATTATCCTATAAAAAAATATGAATTATTTCATAATATGACCTCGTGGAGGATTATTTTAGTCATATACAGAAACTTGGTATTTTCAGGATATGTTATACTATATCAGTGGATATGTACGAATATTTGTATATTTTTCCTATTTCAATTTACATGTTATATCAGTTTATTAAAAAAAAAAGGCCATACCAATTAAGTATAATCGTTGACGGTGTAAAAGGTTAAGCTTCGAAATTCAAGCATGTGAGACTCAAATCTTAATGATAAAGCAAGAACTTGACAAACCATGGCAACACCCAACAATATTCAGCCAAACTTTAACGACGACTGCTATTTAATAAAATACAAATGGCTTGTTTTCCTTTTTTCGAAGAGAATAGATTCTCTCATATCACTAAAGTGATAGTATGTATTAAGAACATGAACACTATTACAGTGTTTTTTTTTTGTTATTTGTACATTCTGACGTCACGATGGTGAAGTTTAATAATTGTCATGATAGTCTAGTGTCTTGAAATCAAATACTATAAAATGATCTATTAGATCAAAGGATCTGTTTTTCATTTTTTTCATGTTCACAGAAGTGAACGTAACAAAGTTTTTTGCTTTGTTTTTATTTTTCATAGTCTTCTTTCTTTTTTTCACCGAATTGGGTTTGATTTGATTTTTTTTCTTTTCTAGTTGTTCACGTGAAGCTTTTTTTTCATCACATATTTATTGAATGCAAAAAGCTATCCCTGGGCTTGACTACAAGGTAATGAGTTGGACTGACTATCCACATATAGGTTTATAACAATTAGTATTTTAGTTATTATTTTTTTTAGATTTAAGAATTATATTATTAATATAACATGACTATTATAAAATGCAAAATCCAAAAGAAAATGAAAAAAAGCAACAATGCAAAATAATTTAGGGAAGACAAATTAAATTCATATGAATCAACCATTTTCTTTCATGCTCCAAAAAAAATACCAAAAAGAGAAGGTTTGGATTAAAAGACTATAAAAGACTTCGACTCATAAATCAAACCAAGCTAGAAGAACCTGTCTACACGAGCACATATAATCACAAAAATGCCCAAAATATTGTCGGTCATTGCTGGATATTAAAATAAAAAACTAAACTAACTACACAAAATCAACCTTGGAGCTAGTTGCAACGATATTACCTATTATACTTTGCTTATTTTGTAGTTGAGTGGAATAATATTTATCCAAAAATAGAAAACCTAATAACTAAGCTAAGAGAGAAAGAAATTTTCAGAGAAAGAGAGAGAAAGAAAATTTCCAAAAATGCTTTCTAAAACTACCTCATTAAAAACATTTATCAGGAAAACCTAATAGGAAAAACCCTTGATGAAGGAAAAGAGTGTAGTGCGTATTTTTCTCCCCTCTTGTCAGCCTCTGATGAAAGATCTTGAAGTCGTTGCATGCCAATCTTGTGTATTAATTTCTTGAATGTATATGTAGGTAACACCTTTGTAAATAAATCGTCCAGATTATCACTTGACCGAATTTGATGAACATCGATTTACATTTCTTCAAGAGTTCGTGTCTAAAGGATAGCTTTGGAGAGATATGTTTTGTTCGATCACCTTTGATGTAGCCTTCTTTGTATCGAGTGATACAAGTAGCATATTATTGGACTTTGTTTACTTGTTGGAAGGCTGCATTCCCCTTAAACATTTAATTTTGAGAATATGCCTGTGAGACAAAATCCTAGTAAAGAAAAAAGAATACAATATTCTTCTATACGCTTATAAAAATTGCCTCATGAAAAACCTTTCAAGGAAAACCATGTGGGGAAAAACCTATGTTAAGGAAAAAAGACTGCATTGCGTAAATGTATCCCCATGATGTAAGTATAACACAATGGTGTATAACTTGAGACATTTAATAATAGTAATAAATAATATGACATAAATTTGAGTGACGCTTCATGCATATATAATGATTTGAAGTGCTCGACATATGACTTATATGAATTCTTTCATAAAAATATAAGCAAATAAAAGTGCATCCACCACCGGAGACAATATCACTTCAATAAATAAATTATGTGTGCTACAATATACTATCTTATATAGTGACCCCCCTTTGTAGCACATTTGTTTCACAATTGTGAAAATTTCACGTCGTACAAGTGAAATTAAAAAAAAAAATTGCTTTATTTATGTCTTTATACTGATGGTCGGTGAGTTTATTTAAACATTTTAATTAAAATAATCCTATATTTCATTCATATATTAATATTTATTACGCGTTTATATAAATATTCGATCATAATCAACTTTTAGTTAGGTTCCAATAATTTAAAGTAGTAAAATAACTGATTGAGATCTCAATATATAACCAGGTAACTGATACTCAGTAGTAGTATTTTGATTCTCAGTTATATACACTACTTTGATGTCAAAAATCTCATAATTAACGACTTGCTCATGTTGCTGTTGCTGCTCCTTTATGCTATCTTCAGAACCAAATAGATCTATTGCGCTTTAAGCGTACAATAGTCTAATTTTAATAGATAGCTCTTTTGAGACATTAATTTTATTAGGAGCACTGATAACTAGGTTACTGTGACATAGTCGCTACACCTTTATAATATTTATAATTATTTTTATAATTGTACGAGAATCAATATAAATGGTGTATTCTTATATTCTAGTTGTTATTTCCCCTATTCTTGAACATATCATGTATAACATGTTCTCAAAATCCATCTTTGTGCACGGTGGTGGTGGAGCAGTTGTTATAGAAATTGCACAATCAGATTATCTTGATGGATATAATTTTTGGTCTTTTACCAATAAGGGTATTAACTATGAGTATTTGCTTAAGCAAAATCGGCATACACAGTTCAATAAATAAATTTGCTACACTTGTGTATATCTCATTAAATCCGTCTTGAAAAATAAGACGATTTAATATCAAAATTATTTAGGATTAAAATCTTTGTTTGTGCATAGCCGATTTGCTAATATTCATTTGATAATCCCGATCTTTAATATTATCAATTGTCAATATTCTAGTAGAATTTATATCGCCAAATATACACATGGTAATGTTGGTAGAATATAACTATAAGATAATATTTTTCAAATTTAAGTGATAGGATCACAAAATAATTCACTCTTCAAATTTAATTTAGTAGATTTAATTTAGTAGATTAAAAATACCTCTTATTGAACTCAATGTGTGTAGGAAATGTAATTTTGGTTTTTCAGAAATTCCATATATAATTCATATCATCATACATTTACTGATAGAATATTTTTTTTTGGATTTTGAGTAAATGTAAATCTTAAAAGTCCAGTACAAACTTTTTCAAATCCTTCTATTAGGTTTAATATACCAGATGTGGTATTTGACATTTGATTTAGAAGTTTGAAGATCAAAGAAATATATTTTATTTCTTAAGTTATGCGAATGAAACACGAATTAAGTGATATGTTATGCAAGATATACGCATATATATCTTTAATCATCTTATATTTCAATTCATTTGTTAGTCGAAATATGAATTATCCTATAAAAAAATATGAATTATTTCATAATATGACCTCGTGGAGGATTATTTTAGTCATATACAGAAACTTGGTATTTTCAGGATATGTTATACTATATCAGTGGATATGTACGAATATTTGTATATTTTTCCTATTTCAATTTACATGTTATATCAGTTTATTAAAAAAAAAGGCCATACCAATTAAGTATAATCGTTGACGGTGTAAAAGGTTAAGCTTCGAAATTCAAGCATGTGAGACTCAAATCTTAATGATAAAGCAAGAACTTGACAAACCATGGCAACACCCAACAATATTCAGCCAAACTTTAACGACGACTGCTATTTAATAAAATACAAATGGCTTGTTTTCCTTTTTTCGAAGAGAATAGATTCTCTCATATCACTAAAGTGATAGTATGTATTAAGAACATGAACACTATTACAGTGTTTTTTTTTGTTATTTGTACATTCTGACGTCACGATGGTGAAGTTTAATAATTGCCATGATAGTCTAGTGTCTTGAAATCAAATACTATAAAATGATCTATTAGATCAAAGGATCTGTTTTTCATTTTTTTCTTGTTCACAGAAGTGAACGCAACAAAGTTTTTTGCTTTGTTTTTATTTTTCATAGTCTTCTTTCTTTTTTCACCGAATTGGGTTTGATTTGATTTTTTTTCTTTTCTAGTTGTTCACGTGAAGCTTTTTTTTCATCACATATTTATTGAATGCAAAAAGCTATCCCTGGGCTTGACTACAAGGTAATGAGTTGGACTGACTATCCACATATAGGTTTATAACAATTAGTATTTTAGTTATTATTTTTTTTAGATTTAAGAATTATATTATTAATATAACATGACTATTATAAAATGCAAAATCCAAAAGAAAATGAAAAAAAAGCAACAATGCAAAATAATTTAGGGAAGACAAATTAAATTCATATGAATCAACCATTTTCTTTCATGCTCCAAAAAAAAATACCAAAAAGAGAAGGTTTGGATTAAAAGACTATAAAAGACTTCGACTCATAAATCAAACCAAGCTAGAAGAACCTGTCTTCACGAGCACATATTTTCACAAAAATGCCAAAAATATTGTCGGTCATGGTTGGATATTAAAATAAAAAACTAAACTAACTACACAAAATCAACCTTGGAGCTAGTTGCAACGATAGTACCTATTATACTTTGCTTATTTTGTAGTTGAGTGGAATAATATTTATCCAAAAATAGAAAACCTAATAACTAAGCTAAGAGAGAAAGAAATTTTCAGAGAAAGAGAGAACAAGAAAATTTCCAAAAATTCTTTCTAAAACTACCTCATTAAAAACATTTATCAGGAAAACCTAATAGGACAAACCCTTGATGAAGGAAAAGAGTGTAGTGCGTATTTTTCTCCCCACTTGTCAGCCTCTGATGAAAGATCTTGAAGTCGTTGCATGCCAATCTTGTGTATTAATTTCTTGAATGTATATGTAGGTAACGCCTTTGTAAATAAATCGTCCAGATTATCACTTGACCGAATTTGATGAACATCGATTTACATTTCTTCAAGAGTTCGTGTCTAAAGGATAGCTTTGGAGAGATATGTTTTGTTCGTCACCTTTGATGTAGCCTTCTTTGTATCGAGTGATACAAGTAGCATATTATTGGACTTTGTTTACTTGTTGAAAGGTTGCATTCCCCTTAAATATTTAATTTTGAGAATATGCCTGTGAGACAAAATCCTAGTAAAGAAAAAAGAGTACAATATTCTTCTATACGCTTATATAAATTGCCTCATGAAAAACCTTACAAGGAAAACCATGTGGAGAAAAACCTATGCTAAGGAAAAAAGACTACATTGCGTAAATGTATCCCATGATGTAAGTATAACACAATGGTGTATAACTTGAGACATTTAATAAGAGTAATAAATAATATGACATAAATTTGATTGACGCTTCATGCATATATAATGATTTGAAGTGCTCGACATATGACTTATATGAATTCTTTCATAAAAATATAAGCAAATAAAAGTGCATCCACCACCGGAGACTATATCACTTCAATAAATAAATTATGTGTGCTATAATATACTATCTTATATAGTAACCCCCCTTTGTAGCACATTTATTTCACAATTGTGAAAATTTCACGTCGTACAAGTGAAATTAAAAAAAAATTGCTTTATTTATGTCTTTATACTGATGGCCGGTGAGTTTATTTAAACATTTTAATTAAAATAATCCTCTATTTCATTCATATATTAATATTTATTACGCGTTTATATAAATATTCGATCATAATCAATTTTTAGTTAGGTTCCAATAATTTAAAGTAGTAAAATAACTGATTGAGATCTCAATATATAATCAGGTAACTGATACTCAGTAGTAGTATTTGATTCTCAGTTATATACACTACTTTGATGTCAAAAGTCTCATAATTAACGACTTGCTCTTGTTGCTGTTGCTGCTCCTTTATGCTATCTTCAGAACCAAATAGATCTATTGCGCTTTAAGCGTACAATAGTCTAATTTTAATAGATAGCTCTTTTGAGACATTAATTTTATTAGGAGCACTGATAACTAGGTTACTGTGACATAGTCGCTACACCTTTATAATATTTATAATTATTTTTATAATTGTACGAGAATCAATATAAATGGTGTATTCTTATATTCTAGTTGTTATTTCCCCTATTCTTGAACATATCATGTATAACATGTTCTCAAAATCCATCTTTGTGCACGGTGGTGGAGCAGTTGTTATAGAAATTGCACAATCAGATTATCTTGATGGATATAATTTTTGGTCTTTTACCAATAAGGGTATTAACTATGAGTATTTGCTTAAGCAAAATCGTTCAATAAATAACTTTGCTACACTTGTGTATATCTCATTGAATCCGTCTTGAAAAATAGACGATTTAATATCAAAATTATTTAGGATTAAAATCTTTGTTTGTGCATAGCCGATTTGCTAATATTCATTTGATAATCCCGATCTTTAATATTATCAGTTGTCAATATTCTAGTAGAATTTATATCGCCAAATATACACATGGTCATGTTGGTAGAATATAACTATAAGATAATATTTTTCAAATTTAAGTGATAGGATCACAAAATAATTCACTCTTCAAATTTAATTTAGTAGATTTAATTTAGTAGATTCAAAATACCTCTTATTGAACTCAATGTTTGTAGGAAATGTAATTTTGGTTTTTCAGAAATTCCACATATAATTCATATCATCATACATTTCCTGATAGAATATTTTTTTTTGGATTTTGAGTAAATGTAAATCTTAAAAGTCCAGTACAAACTTTTTCAAATCCTTCTATTAGGTTTAATATACCAGATGTGGTATTTCACATTTGATTTAGAAGTTTGAAGATCAAAGAAATATATTTTATTTCTTAAGTTATGCGAATGAAACATGAATTAAGTGATATGTTATGCAATATATACGCATATATATCTTTAATCATCTTTATTTCGATTCATTTGTTAGTCGAAATTTGAATTATCCTATAAAAAAATATGAATTATTTCATAATATGACCTCGTGGAGGATTATTTTAGTCATATACAGAAACTTGGTATTTTCAGGATATGTTATACTATATCAGTGGATATGTACAAAAATTTGTATATTTTTCCTATTTCAATTTACATGTTATATTATATCAGTTTATTATATCCTTTTTTTCGAAGAGAATAGATTCTTTCATATCACTAAAGTGATAGTATGTATTAAGAACATGAACACTATTACAGTGTTTTTTTTTGTTATTTGTACATTCAGGCTTCACGATGGTGAAGTTTAATAATTGCCATGATAGTCTAGTGTCTTGAAATCAAATACTATATAATGATCAATTAGATCAAAGGATCTTTTTTTCATTTTTTTCTTGTTCACAGAAGTGAACGTAACAAAGTTTTTTGCTTTGTTTTTATTTTTCATAGTCTTCTTTCTTTTTTTCACCGAATTGGGTTTGATTTGATTTTTTTTCTTTTCTAGTTGTTTACATGAAGCTTTTTTTATCACATATTTATTGAAAGCAAAAAGCTATCCATGGGCTTGACTACAAGGTAATGAGTTAGACTGACTATCCACGTAGGTTTATAACAATTAGTATTTTAGTTATTATTTTTTTTAGATTTAAGAATCATATTATTAATATAACGTGACTATTATAAAATGCAAAATCCAAAAGAAAATGCAAAAAAGCAACAATGCAAAATAATTTAGGGAAGACATATTAATTTCATATGAATCAACCATTTTCTTTCATGATCCAAAAAAAAATACCAAAAAGAGAAGGTTTGGATTAAAAGACTATAAAAGACTTCGACTCATAAATCAAACCAAGCTAGAAGAACCTGTCTACACGAGCACATATTTTCACAAAAATGCCCAAAATATTGTCGGGCATGGCTGGATATTAAAATAAAAAACTAAACTAACTACATAAAATCAACCTTGGAGCTAGTTGCAACGAAAGTACCTATTATACTTTGCTTATTTTGTAGTTGAGTGGAATAATATTTATCCAAAAATAGAAAACCTAATAACTAAGCTAAGAGAGAAAGAAATTTTCAGAGAAAGAGAGAGAAAGAAAATTTCCAAAAATGCTTTTAGATATGGTGTTTAGTTATAAGAAGATGTGTTGGGTAACCATATACTTAAGCTAAAAATTTGTGGAAGTATAGAAATGAATACTTGTTTAGTAACAAAAAATTAGTCCCTTTGTATATTACGTCAAAAGCTCATTGCTAGTGGTATATTTGCAATCTAACTGATATTTACAATCATAATTTTTTTTGTTTTAAAATTTTATGCTTTTTAAAAGTATTTAAAGCAAATAGAAACAAAACGAGAATGAGGAAAACTTAAGCAAATAAAAATAAAACGAGAATAATAACAAAGAGTGCCCCACCCCAATTAAAAACTGAGTTATGTCCCCGCGACTCGAAAAAGACTCAAAAAATAAAATATACACTAAAAAAATATTAGCAATTAAGGAGAAAGGTTAGAAGATGGTACGTGTCTGAACCGTATCCTCTCAGATTCGCAGTCGAAAGAGGTCTCAATGATCTCCATTCCAATGTTCACATAGATTTGCTTGACATCCCGCATGATATTCACGTGGCTCAGGAAACTACCATGCTATATTTTCTCTCGCTTATCAAACCTGTTATGCAATGCCACTGCCGAATTTGGTATTTCGGGTGCAAAGCTATCCATACCTTCTTTTGGAGTTGATGAGGAAAGACAATCATTATCAGCTTGTTCTTTCTCCTTTAGCTCTATTGAGACTTGCTTTCTTAGCTTGTATCTCTCACTTTGTTGAGTAATAATTCTGGGCTTTGGTTCCTTCTCCGGCGGTTTGCGGATGATAATCAGTTTCTCTTTCGTTTCACAAGTGATCACTTTGTTCTCTTCTTCGCTAACAATTGAACCGTCCTCTTAAAATCTATTTCTTATGTTCTCTTCGTAATCTCTCTTCACCCACAACTCAAAGATAAACCTATGATGAATTATAAGCTTTAGTACGTTAGGTGAGAAATATTATTTCTCTCTTACTTTAGTTCTAAAATAATACATTAGTGTTGATAATATTAAAATAATGTTTAATAGGAGATCCTTTACATTTATAACAAACAATTGAATTACAGTTCGGAGGGGCAAATAGTAGATGCTTTACATTTTGGGACGAGTTCACCATCTTTGTGGTGTGATCTTTATCCTATTTAAGGTCAAATACTTCCTCTTGTATATAAAAATTAATGGGATCAAAATTTATACAAATTATTCTACTAATAATAATTATTTTAAAAAACAACAATAATGCTTTTTTTTCAAATAATGATAAGCTGATTGCAATAATTTTATAATATCAGGTGTTTGTTCTTGTTGTTTTAGAGATAAGAATGCACATAGATTGTCCACAATGTGGAAGAAAAATAAGGAATACTTTCCAAAATATAAAATTCTCCAATTATTCTCTTGAATTCATCACATTTATTATTCTCTCCTACCTAAAAATTGTAAGTTTTACATGTTTCAAGAGTAAAAAATGTTGAGATAGATATATGTACGCAGAAGATAACCATCACAGGATGGACAAACTAAGAAATAGTTCTGAAACATTTTAGCATGACAAGTAGCACGATACATATGCTCATTACTACTTAATCTTTCATTGTCCTACCATCATTGAGAAAAATCATTAAAGCAAATAAATGTATGCTCTCTTATAGCTCGTAACTTCATAAGCATATTGTGCAACTTTATAATTTAATTATTAAACACTACGTACATATACACAAATTAGGTGCTAGAAGCTGCTACAAGTGCATAAGACTCATGTTGTTTTATGTGATTTGCAACATGAGCCACCACTCCTGCTCTAGCATTGCGAAACCATTAACATCTCACATGTGATTCACATAAATATTATATTAGTAAATCACAAAACACTATTTCCAAATCACTAGATTAGAATAGCATAATTGAAAATCTATACATGACTATTATAATGTGCAAAGAAGGGCCAAGGAGCATAGTGAAAGCTGATATCGATTTTATTTCATCCTAACTGTTGTAACCCGTGTATCATCTCATCTGTCACAAATAAACAACCAAATTTATAGGATGCCAATTTTTAATTAATTTGCATTATAATGCAATTAAGGAAGTATAATAACATGTGTATTAGCAGGTTTAGTTAACTCGATATTTTACCTTCCATAAAGTTATGATTTTCAAGTGTGTCCCCTATTCTAGCTTCATATTGGACAGATTCTTTTGCTTTGGCAGCTTCAAGAGGGAAATGGGGATCATGATAAAACTGGCGGACAATAATACACATCTCTAATTTATTCGTATCCATCCAAAAACCTTTTAGGAGGCTCCCAATTAAAGTATACATCTTAGGTCAAGGTTTGCACTAGGACCTAAATTAAATATAGATACTCAGTTTATTTTTTTAAGTTTGTTACACTATATTTATTATAAACCAAAAAATTAAACTAACTATTTTTAAGAATGATATATAATTTAAATATATTAGAAAATTCTACAATATTACAGTAGTAAGATGTAAATTTAACATAAATTTAACTTTTATTTTAAGTTAGAATGAGTTATTATATTAAAAAAATCATTTAATTTATTTTATTCCACTATATAAATTAAAATTGAAGTACTAAATAAATATTGGTGACATTTTAATGAATCTTCATAAACATCAAACCTCTTAACTTAATCTTTTTAGGATAGGCAGAAATTATTCCACAGTCCTAATCAGACCATTGTAATGTTCAGTTTTAATATTATTTCTATAAAATTTTGTCTAGATCTTTCAAGTTTCAAATCATCATATATTATTAAGGAACTAAACTACTCAAGATAAAAAAAGAACAAAGAAACAATAAATTTTAGGATTAGTAGGTTCATAATTTTTTATTTCTAATCTACAAGAATAAGATTATTAGTTAATAGATTTAATATAATATTGTTATCAAATGTTTACACAAATATACAATTAGTTTTACCAACCTTACCTAGTCCATCCTAAAACAATTTTATATAATTTTGAATTGTAAATCATATCTTTTAACACACATAAGCCCTCACATTCTACAAAAGGTAAGCACACGTCCTGCCTTCTCCGAGAAGAAACAAGATTTTCTGGTTGAATAAGAAAGAATGCTCATAAGTTATTTAGTCATCATCATTTATGAATATCCATTAGAAATCAATAAGAAGCCTTCCAGTTTTCTATGCGACACAAGTGTGCTCTTAACTGATAAAATTATTAAATTTTGAACATGTTTGAACCGTGAACACAGACTTGTATCCAATGCTAAATTAACAATTCGTAATTTTAAAAATGTATAACACAAAATTTGTTTAACGTTGTTCAAATGACCAGACCTTGCAATATTTTCGAAATATTATCATACTTATCAGCATAATTAGTTCTTAGTATAACAAAAGGATTCACGAAATAATTACATTGCTAAATCTAGTGTCCAAAGGCTCATTTTTAGGTTTTTTATACTGCAAAAAATGGTCAAAAGAAGCATTGCAATGAGAAATATTAACGTTATGAAATAAGAATAAAAAGCAAGGTCTTATTAGGAATTTAACTTGGTTACTGAATTTAGAGTCTTATGTCCTAACATCTAGACTATGAAACTACATGCTAATAGTTTCTGCTTTTCAGTTCAAAACGAAAAAAACACACAAATCAAGTCAGATCTCTAAGCCACCTTTGACAAATTTAAGTCAGATCTCTAAGCCACTTTTCACAAATTTAAAGGTTCGATAAAAAAGTCGGTATTTCCAGTTCAAATTCTAACATATTTAAACTAAATGATTAAGATTGATATTTAAACTAAATTAGGAACTAAGGACAAATATGCAAGTGGTTCATAAAGGATATTTTATAAATTTAATATATGAATGTGTGTTAAATATAATTCATAATTTTTTTGTTTAATATTATTAATTGATATATTGTCATGAATATGTGTCATTGTTACACATTTGCTAATAAGACTCTTGTGTGAGAGACGTCAATATTTATTATTAACATGATTGTATTTAAATTTTTGTAATTAATTTTTTTTGTATTTATTAATTTTGTTACGAAAAATGAATAAGTGTAATTGTTTCATTGTTTCATATTTGTTAATAATGACACTTTCTTAGAGGCGTCAAGAATGTGTTATTAAGATGATGATCTCTAAATAGTCAAGAAAGTTATTTAGTTGTGACGATTATTTTTTACGTCGTGATAGACAAACAATGGCGGCTTCATAGATAACGCTCAAATGACGGTTGCTGAACCGTCACAATTATCTACAATACCGACAAATATCATCATGAAACCCCATAACCAGTGTCATTGTATATCCCTTTTTATTGTAGTGACCCCACTTCTGGGGATGGTTAGTAGACTAGGGTTTGGACCTATTATTACGATTAAGGATTTCCCTTGTATTGTCACTATGTTTAGCACTTTGATTATGAATATAAGACTTTACACTGATAACTATTGATTAATCGACTGTAAAATTCATCATGGGCAAGTAGCTTGTGTTAATTTTTAGTCTTCTACAAATTCCAATAAATGATGACAACTATCTTAAATATGGGGGTATCCAAATTAACTTCTCTACATAAACACCATGATATAGAGGTATTTAACTTATCTTCTCATACATATGAAATGAGCTAACATGCAATATACAATCTTCTACCTATTTTCATCATGATATAAATATGATGGTAAATTTTAAATTGTGCCAACTTGCTCATATTTCATAATTTTATAGTATTTTAAAAATCGATAGGTCGACCACTCTTTATGTGTCGTAATAGATTTTTGATTAGAAGAATCATTATGAGCAAGAGAAAAAATATTTAAGCTGAAATGTAACTTAGTTACTTTATGAATGCATGAATTTTGAACATTGAAACCATAATTTGTTCTTGATAATCGAGATGCATTTTAAGTATATTTTGAACTTTTTCCTCTTCTAATGAAGTTTTGCTTTATACATAATATTTCATCAACAACAAGATTTCTTCTAATTTGCAAGTTTAAGTTGCAATAAATTATTTGAGACAATTTCTCATATGTTTTAAATCAAATTTTTGTACAAATAGTGAAATAAGTATATTATAAATATAAAAGTAAGAAAAAATAGTAGGCATACACTTAACATTTGAACAATGAGAGTATTTAAGATTTACTAGTTGGACTTTTTCAATATATGTTACAATTACGTAAAATTATAAAGTATGTAAGCCATAAAAGATAAATCTACATATGATATGTCTACCAATTCTCTACATATGAGAAAATACATATTCTTCTAGATCATACACATGTCCCATTGAATTTATCAATTGACTTCACATGTTTAGAGATATTTGATTAACATTCTTCTAAGATATATCCAAAATATCAAGTTTCACTAATATGCGATGTGACAGTCATTTTATATTCTTATCGATGAATTTATATATGTCTATCATTTCATGCGATAATTTGGGTCACTTGGTCATATTGATTATTTTTTATTTAAGAGTAATATAATAAAATTTATCTCAAGGGAGGATATACTCCGGATAAATCATGTCCAAATTTTGAGATGAACGACAGAAAATAAAAACATAGTTAACATTACAAAATGTATCTTTTCTTGGCTATAAAAGATTTAATAATGAGAAAACAATAACTCTTTTGTCGATAAATTATAAATTGATAAAAAAAGCTAAAAGGTTTAGATTTGTGATGAAATTTAATAATTTTATAATTTGATAATTAATGTACTATTTAAATATATATTCACATAAGATACATATACCATATCATAAATATCGAGGAGTACCAAATTAATTAAATGATTTTAATTTTATTTCATATCTGATATTGATTAGTTCATACAAATTAAAAGACAAAAAATATATTAAATCACGATCTCGTTGAAAATTAGTCCACTCATATGTAGAGGAATTGGTATCTCAATAATCTTGAGAGTATGATTGTGGAATAATATGTTAATATCTACACAATACTAAGGTAAAAAATTGAAATAAATAAATTTATAGGTTGTACGATATATATTGATATGCATATATAATACATTTTTAAATGTCTTATATATTGTTTAATTATTTTACAAATAACGTACAAGATACCTATAATTATGCCTTATATTTATTTTCAATATAGGTTATGATATATCTGTAAATATACATTAAATACGTATACAACTCGTGTATACCGACTATTTTTTTTATTGGTTACTCTATAAGCATAATTTACATATACTTTTAATGTATATGTTCTATATTTTCATTATAAGTTGTACTATATCAGAGGATATGTATAAAATACATACACATCTTGTGTGTATGTCTTATATGTTTTTATTTGTAGATTATATGGTATAAGTATAAAATAAATATACAGTTAATGTATATGCCCTATATAAAATACTATTAGATTGGTTTTTTAATACAAGAAGATAAATAAATTCCAATTAAGTAAAAAGAAAAAAGTTTCAATATGAAAGTTAAATTGTAAAGCAGAACATAAAAAAATTTCATTAGTTTAAGGAAAAAGAATAAAACTCGATCAACTAATATTACTTATATATTATCGGTTTCTTTCTTATATTTTTTTATATAAATTGATATATAGTACGTATTCACATAAAATGAGTGATATTTGAACCCAAAACTATATAAGGGGATAAATTGTACCATTGATCTGTGTGCCAACATATAATATATAATTAGTCTTTTTGTTTAATGACAACATAGGTACACATTTCTTTATTTTCTTTAACCGAATAAGGAAAAAGAAGTATCCAGGTTAGAATGATAATTTACAAAATATAAAATTACCTAGTGTTTGAAACATAAAGACTATCGTGTTATTTATCAGTAATGTGTAAACCCAAGCCTCAATATTTATGAGTTGGACTTTAAGCCAATGGCCAGGCTGGGTGAATATCAAAATTAGATTTTATACAATATTTATAAATATTAATGACTTTAAAAAAGGATAAAAGATGTTTAAAGGCCTTAGATAGTTGGATATTATTGTTTTAAGGCATTTAGTTTTATTACTAGTTAGTAACCAACTAGAATATGAAAAAAGACCATCTAACCCCCCCCCCTCCCCCTTATACTATATAAACTATTCTATTCATTTTTTCTTTATATTTTTTCTTTTTCATATTCGACCAAACATTTTTCTTCCTTTTTTCTCTCCATTCTTATAAAACAAAACCTCTTTATTTCTCTCTTTCTAACATTTTTCTCCATTCTTCTATTCTGAAATTGTTTTTCATTCAACTTGTTACTTTTATTTCTATTTCTTATACACACAACCCATATTCTATCAAAACAATTCTAAAAATGAATCTATGGTAAATTAAGGGGTTGAAGGCTTACAAAAGTCCATTTTTAAAAAGTAAGAACTCATAATAATTCTATTTAATTATTTTTCGCATTCCAGTAAAGAATTCTTAAGTCTTAATTTTATGGGTGTAGATATGTATATTTTGTGTATAGATCTCTATCTGTGGGTATAGATCTGTATTTATGTGGGTATCGATCTTTATTTTTGTGGGTATATACATCTTTATTAATATAAGTATAAATTCAAATTTTCATGGGTATGAATCTGTATATTTGTGGGTATAAATGTGTATTTTTGTGAGTATATACCAATTATTTTGCATTTTTTGTGGGTATGGATCTTCATTTTTGTACTTGTGTGATTGTATATACGGATTGATGTTCTTATTTTTATGCAGGAAAACAACCCAGAAGACAAGTGGGTATATCCCCATCATTGACATGAAAATGGTATGTACCTTAACATGGAAATTTTTTATTTGAAACTGTGGATATATACCCACCGCATTATAGCACGAAACCTTGGCAAAAAAGAACATTTATCGAAAAAAATTAAAACAATAGGTATAATTGCGGTGACTTATAATACAATTAAAAAAATTGAAATAGTGATTATACTTATTATCGTATACACACCAAGATAGGAGAAGGGTAGCAAAGTAAAATCATAAAATCTATTTTAAACCAAAATCATTAGATAACCAAACCATCAAAAAAAAATTTGTTATGAATTTAAAAATATTATTTAAAAATTTGAGATTTTCTTTCTCATTGAAATATTACAGTAAAATCTCGATTCATCTTCTCAATCACACCTCTACTTAATCTGCAATCCTTACTTTTATACCAACTAGGTTACACTATTATTTTTGTCATTAAAAACTCTAATAAAATATAATAAAAAGTGATTTTGATATTTCAAAAATTTAAATTTAACCTTCAATCAATTTTTTGCACTTTTATATTTTCTAATATTTTGTGATTTCTTATAACAAAATCGTGTGTAATTTGAGAAATTATACATGAGTTTTTGAATAATCTAGTTCTAAAAGTAGGAGGAGCAATTTTTCCAAATATGTTAGATTATGATTTTTTCTGTCTTGTACAATTGGGTTTGAATTTATGAGATCTGTAACAATTTACCCTAATATGTTAAAATTGTAATTTTTTTTATATCTTGTTCAGTTGGCATGTATGTATCTATGTGTATCAATAAACATATTTAATCTAAACATAAGTTAATTTGTGTTTTAATTATAGATTCGGTTAGATTCAGTTCTTATTTAGAAGAATTGATCGTTGATCATGACATTTCAATTTAAGAGGTATATTTATTTCTTAATTTCATTTTTTACTTCTATTTAATTCGATTCATATACATATGCATATATAAACTAGTAATTATGATTAATTAGCTTAAAATATTTTATTTCTTGCTATTACTTGTATGAATTTTATGTTCTTCCTAGTTTGTAGACGTGAAGGATAATCATTAAATAATAAAAATTCAAAAGTTGGTTGGAATTAGTTCGAATACCATGAAATGATTTGTGTGCGTCTATTATATTCTGTTTGTTTGCACTATACATGTACTTGTTTTATAGTACATATGAGAAAGATTACTATCTTATAGAAATCTCAATCATTCTTTTCATCTTGTATTGTTATATAGATGCATAGACAATTAAGCTCTTAATATACGTCATATTTCAAGATAGATTGAGTAATTATGAATTAGAAATGTTTTATGTTGATGAAAGATTGCTAGTAAGCTAGTTTAAGCCACTGAAGGGTATTGGTTCTAGGAAAATTAGCGAGAATTATCTTCAAGATCAAACATCCAAATTTTCTTCATGTATTGGCAGGGATGCACATTATTTGATCAAAATTCCCCAATCAAATGAAGTAACATGCAAGGAAGATGATATTGGCACTTTCCAAACAAAAAATTCAATATTCAAATTCTAATTAAGGCGATGATGGGGTTAATCTTGAGAAACATAGAGACTATCAAGGTGTATCTCGATCTCGTAGACCTTCTCCTAAAAGATTCAGTAGATCAAGGGAAAACGAGATGATATATATGATACATACCGAAAAGGAAATCCATTAAGAGTTGAAAAAGATGTTCCATGGACTAAACTTTCCCGACCAAGCTATAAAGGTAGCTCTAATATCATCCATAGGTACAATGATCTGAATATCATTAAGCTAATGATGGCTTTAAAGAAGCTGAAGAGCTTAAGCATTCTGCTTATCGTCTCAAGGTGAGATTATTATTTTTTTACGCAATATTTGTAACTCTTTTTACCCCTAACAAAGTTTTATGACTTCTTTGAAGGTATTTATCTGGCTTTAGACTTAAAAACTCTTCCTTCAAGCAGCTTTGAAGTACTTTCTTAAAGCATCACACTTGTTTAAATATATAAATCTACTGTGAAATTATTAGAGTAACAGTAAGTAATTAGATTTCTACACTGTTATATCTACATCTTCTATATGTATATGTGGTCACATGAATATTAATCTGATGCTGTGACCATGAATATGAGAGCTGCAAAGATATGAGATGTGCTGCACTAGCATATAACTGCGTGGAAACATTTGATATGCTGAGTTTGTTATAGGCGATAAAAATTAAAAAAACCAAACCATACTTTTTTTTTAAATATTATCTGATTAATTGATTATTTTTTCTTTAAAAAACCGCCATTAGTATTATTATAATAATAATTGTGCAATATTTGGTGTTGGTTGAAAAAACAATTTTATTTGATTTTTTATATTTTCGTGCAGGTATCGGTGTCCATGTCATTTCCGTAATTTCTATTATTGATCATACTTGAGTAGTTGCTAGTATTGGCCTCAAAAGTTGGAATTACTTGGGTGTCTTTAGTACTTTTTCCCAATAATTTCAAGTTTTGTATTCCGTAAAATATATGGTCTATAGTTTTACCATTCAAGTTGTCTTCATTACTAATCAAGATATTAATATATCTTATATTGAATTGAACGATTTCTTTTACTTTTTTTCTAAAATCACATAAAGAATTTTTTTAGTGTATATCAATCATAAAATTGGATGTAGAGATTCTTGATTGTAATTTGGATTTTTATATTTATATTGAAATTGAATCAACTAGTGGAAGATGCAACTAGGTTTTTCTATTTTAGATGTATAACATCAAAAGTATATAACTGAGTTATGTAAGTGTAAGGACTAGAACATGGGAAGATCCTTGAAATATTTATCTTGAGTGACTCATCCATAAAACTAGAAAAAAATATCATCAACTTATATCTAAACAACAAAACCATTATCTAGTTTTTTTTATACACAAGGTGAAATTGATTTTTTCTCTTTTAAAATAATCTTAAACTAGAAAGGAACTTAACCTACCATACCAAGCTGTAGGTGTTTGTTTAAATTATACAAAGTTTTTTTAAGTTTAAAATTTTATTTGGAAAATTAGGATTTTTAAATTTTAGGAGTTGTATAACGTAAAAGCTTTCATTAATAAACCATTATGAAAAACAATTTTTACATTCATTTGAAATAGTTTAAAGTCTATATAATAAGAAAAATAAAAAAACCAATGTATTTATTCTAATCTAACTACATTGAAAAGATTTATCAAAATCAATACATTTTTCTTGGGTATACCATTGTGCAATGAGACAAGCTTTGCTCCTTATAAAAATTCTAGAATCCTTATATTTTTATACGTAACTCTTATGGTATTCCAATAATCTTGTGATCAATAGGTTTTGTAACAAGATTGTAACAAGATTCTATAATTTACTTCTTTCAAATTTATTTAGCATATAATTTATCCAACGATCATCAAGCAATGCAACCTCGATATTTTTGAGTTCTATTTTAGACATGAATGCATGAGTTCTATTTGAGACAAGAAAGCATGGTAAGTGTATAAAGCATTAAGAGTAGAACGTGTCATTACTCATGTACTTGAAACTCCAAGTATATTTGCAATTTTAGAGGCATCCTTTGATACATCAATGATTTATTTATCATTATCTTCCATATTCATGATTGGAGTATAAAATTAATGTTGTTATGTGGTCGATTGTAATTTTTCGTCTAGTTGATGAAACGTGGGATACTCTATGACATTTTCATCCTTTCACTCAACCAGATTCGTTACAATGAGGCCAAATTACATAGATTCTACAATGACACTTATGCGTTTATTGAATACACGATACACTTTGCTTTTGATGGAGTAGCTTGAAATATTAATTCATTGAATTTTGCACTAAAATTTTTTAAGTGATCTCTAATCATAAGAATAAAATATTTGCAGCCAAAGACACAAAAATAGGAGATAGAGGAGATCTCCAATTCCAGAATTTATATGGGTTTTTTTATGATGATAAGTTTCATTACACATGGTTACATACAAGATAAGTTGTATTGACGGCTTCACCCCGAATTTAAGTAGTCAAGGAATGTTTTTCAACATTGTCATATCCATTTTTGTATGGTTTAGTTTTTCATTTCTACTACTCAATTACTTTAGGAAGGTCCATGAGGAAAAAGTTTTGTTCAATCCGTAAATTAGCACAAAATCTCATTAATGGATAGTTTACAAACTTGATACCAAAATCACTATTAATGCAAGTGTTAGACTATCCATTTTTGTTTTCGATTCATCTATAGAGTTTTAAAATTCAATAAGTAATTTTTTTTCAAATATTAAAGTAAAACCAATGTGTACCTAGTATAGTCATCAATAATGACAAACACATATTTGGAGCCTCTGACGCTAGTGACATCCATTTGACTAAAAATATCCATGTGTTCTATTTGAAGGGGTCTAGAGGTCAAATATGTGTTATTAGGTTTCAAAGATGTTACATATTGTTTACCAAGATGGCACACAACACACAATCTATGCCTTTTAAACTTGAGCTTCGTAAGCTAAAAAAAAGTCGTTCATATTAATATTTTCAATAAAACCCATACTACAATGACATGGTGTGTATGTCACAACAAAGGATGATCTTTACAAACCGACAAACGAGTATGACTTCGACACATAATATTTTTGACATTGACTATGCAAAAAAACCTTTTGTGTCATTTTTTGAAGAAGTAATTTTAGAGGATCAAATCTTGAATTTATAACTATCATCAAAAACTTGACTAATTCTAAGAAGGTTAAAGGAAAAACCATCAACAAAAATAGGTTTTGATAAGAATATAATGCCTACTACCAATGGTTCCTTTGCCTTATAACTTATCCTCTCGTGGTATCGGCAAAAGCGACTCTCCTTCTACCTCCTTATTTCTTAATAAGTTTATACATAAGTATTTAATTTCTTATCATATGTCTACAACATTGGCTATTCAGACCAACTATTTATTATTTATGCTCTCCTCACACAAAACATATTAATTAGATACCCAAGTTGGATCTAGGTGGGTAAGTGGTACCTTTTCTCTTTAAACTCAATTTTTGCTTTTTCCATAGACGAATTAGAGATTGATATTCATGTTTCTTGTGATATTAACAGTTAGCCACATCATTACCACATCATACACAGTATGTTTAAGTGATAACTGTACTTTGTAAAAAACCGATGAAGTAGAAAACGAAGTCTCATTAGATGGTTTTAAAAAATGTTATTTAATGATTTTGTTTTAAAATGGTACAAAACCCAAACCACCCTTTTTAAAACTAGTGACTTGACTTCCCAACATTACATCAATGATTTTTTTACGATAGGTAAATTTCAAACCACTTATTCTAAATAATTTATTTTCTCCAAAAAAAAAGAGTTTTCATTTACAACAATGGTGTCTTTCTCCTCAAGATAATTATTATTTTTAAAAGAAGTTTGTAAAAGGTTTTCAAATTATTGGTTTATTTTTTAAATTTTTTTCAAATTTTTAAGAAAAAGTTTGATAGTTTTGAGAGAGTTTTTATACTCAAGTAAGAGTGAATCATAAACAATTTCAATACCATCATATTTATCATCTTGATATAATCACAAGATAAAGTTAAATTTTACCTAATCAATATATTATTTTTAATATGGACATGAAGGCAACATTGTTTATTATATGATTATCTTCATTAATTTGACTTGAAACTTCATCATCACAAGTTGCATTAAAAAAATTTGTAGATTTAGTTTTAACAACTTGAAAAAATTGGGTTTGATGTGTCAATTATTATGATAATGATAGCAAGTTTGTTCATCTTTCTTACCACCTTTACCAAAGTTTTCAATGGGTTTGATTAAACAATCATGATACTTGAATCTCATAATTATTTTTGTATATCGCAATGGCTTCATGATCATTGGTGCCTTGACTTTTCGTTTCCAACATGGACTTAGCCTCAAATTAACTACATTTAATAAAAAACGATTACAAAGCATTATATAAGGTAAAGAAAAATAAGAGTTCGGCCCAAAAGTTAGACCGAACTTAGACTGGATCCGATCTTCTTTACTAATATAACAACCTCCTTCCTTTTATACTTTCTTCTACCTATCTTCACATAGACTAGACTAAATATCCTCCTCCAGATATGATTCTCATTTAAACCATTACCACCATGTTCTCTATCATTACTCTCCCACCAAATACAATACATATACGTTGTGAGAATAGTTACAACAATATCAATAACTTCCTGGCACAAAATCTGAAGAGTGATAATGATTAAATCATCTAATATGCAGGAATATTCTTTTAATAACAAGTTTCCAAAACTTTGCAGAGAATTCTCTTAGTAAAAGAACAACTAATGACGAGATGATTGACCTCTACCAAACTAGCTTTACATAAGCAACAAAGAGAGCTGACTTGTAGACCCCAACTGAGCATTCTAGCTTTTTTTGGTAACCTATCCTGCACACCTAACCAAGCCACAAAGGCACATCTAGGAATACAAGATTTAGCCCATACTACCCTCCACCATTTAACTTCTTCTTTATCTTCTCCAATGATGTATATAGTATTCTTAAAAGAGAAACCTTTTTTTGTATTATCATTCCAAAACACTGCATTATCACCTTCATAAATTTTAACATTGCTAAGGTATGGCAGGAGTTTACCCACACAAGGAGGTAACATCCATCTTTCTCTACCATAACAAGAATTGACAGTTTTATCACAATTAATATTATAGGTATCAAATTCAATACCTATAGTTTCATGCGCAAATTTTCCATCAATCCATCTATCCCAAATTATGAAAGTATCCTTACCATTTTTTATCATATGAGTTATAAAATCATAAGCAAGATACCTGATTTTGATGAGTTGCTTCCAAATCCAGGTATGAGCTTGTTGAATATCCAAACTCCAAATACATTTGCCTTTAATAATGTTATGATGCACCAATATACTCCACAAGTTGTTTTTCTACGAGTACATCCTCCTGAATTTAGATGATAGACAAACTCTATTGAGCTCTTCAATTCTTGGAATTGCCAGCCCACCTTGTTTCTTACTAGAACATATGTTGTGCCAGGATATTTTTGCCCCTTGAGCCCCATCTAAGTTGCCTTTCCAAAGAAAGCTGTCCATTTTCTGATTGAGTTTATAAATTACATGTTTTGGTAGTAGAAACTCTACACAAAAATATGATTTTGCTTATAAGAACACAATTGATCAATTTTTCCCTTCCAGCATATCAGAGTAGTTTGAAGGACCACCAATTAATACTGCTACAAAAAGTCTCCACCAGTTTTTTACCATCTGAGACTGATAATTTCTTTGAATTTAATGGGACTCCAAGACATCTAATAGGCATTTCACCTATCTTTATATTCAGCATTGAGGATATATTATTCATAATTTGATTATTTATACCTCCAAAATATAATTCACTTTTATTGTAGTTAATTCTTAGACCTGAAATTCTGGAGAACAAATCAAGAGCTTCTTTGATAACTCTAGCAGATTTAACTTCACCTTTAAAGAATATTAGTAGATCATCTACAAAGATGATGTAATTAAGCTTTAACTCCCTGCATTTGTGAGCCATATGATTGAATAACCCTGTAAATACCTCCATACATATTGCAAATAAATAGGAAGAGAGAGGATCTCCTTGTCTGAGACCTCTCTTCCCTTTGAAGTAACCACACACTTCACCATTAAGACAAATAGAATATTAAGGAGAACATACACATATTCTGATCAGTCGATAGATTTTTTAGGGAAATCAAAAGCATATAGTGTATTAATTAGAAAGGTCCAGTTGACACTATCATATGCTTTTTATAAATCAAGGTTAATTGTATGTTTAGGCTCTGAATTCTTTTTTTATAACCTAGTAATATGTCTTGAGAAACTAGAATATTATCACTAATATATATTCCACCTACATATGCAGCTTGATTTATAGAGATGATTGACCCTAACACTTTCTTCAACCTGTTTGAAATAGTGGTATAAAGTTAAAATTCATTTATGATTATTAATTATATATGATTAATGAGATAAGTATTAAATTAATAATGGGAATCTTTAAAATGGAAGGAAAAATAAAAGTATAATAATGCGATAAACCTTTTTGCCCAACATCTTATTTTGAACATATTGTATCACGTAGTTTAATTTATTGCAATGGATATTTTAATTTTTTATTTGAAGCATGTTATAAACCATTATTTAACTTTAGTGTAATGGTATAAGTAATTATTAATTATTAAATATCATAAGAAGAAGTTTGGTGTAATTTTCATGATTATGGTCTTAAATCTAACCAAATCAATAAAAAATATTTTTGTTTCAACTAAAAATAAATTATAGTGTTATATGTAATAAAAATTTCTCAAGTTAATCAAATGAATTGCAATAATTAAAAAAACCATTGTTTATGGTTTAATACACAGATGCACATAAAAAGTATAGATAAGATAACTAAAAAATCATAGCAAAAAATATTAATCAAAATGTATTTTGAATCGTTATAGCAATCTTATGAAAAAACAATATTTAAACATTAAGCTACCGGTGGCAAATTCAATTGTTTGAAAACCATTGCATAAAGTCATGTGCATTTTTCTATATTGTAACTACTTACATATGTTACAAGAAAACCAAAATATTGTAATGCCTGTATACCCATATATGCGTTTTTATAATTTTTTATCCATCATAAACTATCTCTCAAGGATCTTTAGATCATTGAGGGCTCTGGAATCTAACCTCATGTATCTCGATGACTTCATCAAGTCAACCTCAGTAGGACCACCAGAAGTGGATATGAACATCATTAAAAGTGAAACTCAACCGTGAATCAATTATTGGTTAATTCATCACGACTTCTTGACAAGACCCATTAGAGTTAACATCATTGTTCTTTTGGATAAGTAGTGCAAATTCTATTTTTAGGATCATTTCATGTGTTAATATAATATTAAACCTATATTTTATTACATATAATCACATATAAATGTATGCATAAAAGTTAAAATAAGGTATAGAATATACATGTATAAAGATATAAAAAGCCATGTAATATACAACCCTTGAATGACATATGAATTTGTAATACTTTACTTGTATCATGGATGGTCTAATTGTGATCCTTAAATGTTGTAGGAGTCCTTAATCAATGAAGAGATTTGATGGCTTGAACAAAATATGTTTCTCCCCTCATTTGGTTTAGTAAAATTTTTGGCTCCTATGGTACTCGTGGAGGCCGCATTTTGGTTTTTTTGGCCTATGCGGAGTTGTAAAAAATTAATCCTCATTTTATGGAGTATATAAGAGTTTCTGTAGGTGCTAAATTTACTATGAAAAAAGTTCATGATTGTCTCAAACTATATGTGTTTAAAATATTTTATGGTACTTATAACCTTTGTTATCCTACAATCTCCTCATATATTTAAACTTAGGTTTATATTTAATATCATCCTCCAAACCCATTAGTAGCTTGATCTAAACATAAGCTGTCTAATTAGTCTTTTATATTTTAACATTTAGCGTTATACATATTGAATCATAATGTGCGACATCATGGAATGAATTGCATGTAACAATCAAATAGTGTACTATGGAAGATTATCAACAATTTCTTGCATTACAATTAGTTTTGTAATCCAATTTAGCCTAGCTAAATTTCAAGCAATTTTGATAGTCATATACCTCAACAAATAAACGACTAGTAGACAAACTTTGTGTTGAATTTGAATTGTAGTGTGGGGTTAAAGATGGGTTTTAATGGAGCCACGTAAATATTTATTGCCTTAATACAGTGAAACCTAAAACTTCTTTCATTAGTATACGTTCTCAATTGTATAGTTTTTATTTGTAGGTCTAGGTTTGAAGTATGTAATAGATACACATGCCTCAAACAGTTTTTCAATCATCTTGAGGTTAGTTTTTAATTTATTTTTCATATTTTATTATTAAACATTTGAAACATGTTAAGTCTTGGCTTTTTTATTGTAACTTTGCTAGTCCCTTGGTTCAAAGTATAGATGTAACAGTACCCTTAGTTTGGTGAATTCTACAATACACATGATGGTACTATGAAGATGGTTGGCTGTATATATAATTTATTTCTTGATGTTAAATGTTTTAAATTTTTAGACACTTAATATATTTTGTAAATTATCATTAGGTTTTGGAGAAACATCTTAATAAGAACATTCATACTTTTATTCAGTTTTGTCTTAATGTTTGATTTATGTGTAATAAGGTTGTCTACATACGGAGCCAATGTGATGATTCAGAATATTAAGTCGCTGTTGACGACAATGGCCTGGATAAATTCAAAATCATTTTGAGATAATGTATTACTATTATCCTTAGTCAAACTAATTCTTGAGTCATATTGGGTTCGAGTGGAAACAATATTAAATAAGTCAAATTTTTTAATTGTCTACTATACATAATGAGTTTGTCAAATGGATATACCATGTTCATTTTTTATTATCTTTACTCCTAGGATACCATCATCTTATTCCAGATTTTTCATCTAGAACATACGAGATAAGAAGTTCTTAGTGTCATTTATAACATGAAATTTAGCTCCAAAGACTATATGATCATCTACATATACATAAATGATCACACAATATCATGTAACTCTTTCATGTAAACATATGAATTAGAAGTATTGACTACATAGCCAAATTTCGCAACAGTACTACCAAATTTCTCATAAAATTATTTAGGGTCATGTTTCAAATCATATAACAGTTTTTTAAGCTTTCATACATCGCTTTCTTGACTAGATGCGACAAACCTTTCATGTTGGATGATATATATATATATATATATATTATATTTTCACCTAGTTCTCATTTCAAAAACATGTTCTTAACATCTATCTAATGGATGATGAATTATGATACATATATATCGCAACACAATTTATTATGGTGACTATGTTGATCAATAGGGAATGGGTGTTGATATGAAGAAACTATCTATGTTCCTCAAATAGATAGAGATGATATATGATCAATACTAGCATCACAAGATAGACCATTTAAAAGAACCTTGAGACATTAACGTTCCCTAAGAGAATAAAGAAAGACTCATAAAAAGTGTATATTAGACCAGGTCACCTCGTTTGAAATTGAACGTTAAAGTTCCTACAATCTTATCAAATCTGACATCGACAACAACGTTGCCCATCTTCATGAAACGTGGTCTACGAGAATAGGGAAATCTATTCTGGAAATCACATCATTAGTGGGGGAACACGAGTACTACCTGGAACTTATGGGTACTTAAATATAAATATAGGCTTTGTAATAGAATATAGATGATATGTAATCACAAGGCTCGTTAACGCCAACACATAATGATATATAGATCATATTGCTCTTTCTTGAAACTTTATTTTATCAACCATATTTATTTAGTCTAAGTTAATTAAATTTAAACACTTTTATGGTAAAAATTGTCATATTTTTAAATAAAATCACAAGGTTATTGAGATATATTGGTGGGATACACATTATAGAGTTTATTAATCATAAAAATAATATTATTATACTCACACACATATATATATATATACATTAAAAATAAATAAATAGTCCCTTCTTTCTCTTCAATTACTGAGACCCATACATATACTAAATTCCTTTAAGATTATTAATTATATATGTTGTATAATGTATATCATAAATATTATTTAGTTAAATTGTTTCACGATAATCTTTTTCAAAATATGGTTGGTACTCACTCAATTAATAGTGATAGATTTAACAAAAATATAATAAATTAAATTTATCCTAAAAATTGTATATGACTCATGTTATAACTATCTTGAATTAATTTTTATAAATTGCATTCTTTATCTAGTTTAAATTAAATAGTGTGAATGAGATAAATAGTAAATTAATAATGAGTATCCCTAACATAGAAGGAAAAATCGATGGTAAATTATTAGGAAGCTTATTTTTACCTAATATACCTTACATAATATGTTGATTTCATACCAAGAAAAAAGAAAAGAATATAAAATGATTTTTTGGTATATATAGAATATAAAATATATCATTAACGTACATGTGATTTGCCAATTTTCAAACATAATGAGTGGATGAATATAATTTAATTTATACCACATACATTCATCTTTTGAAGTAAGAAATATTGTTACTAATTCAAAGGAAAACACTATGATTCATAAATATTTATTGAGCGATGTAAGGAATTATTTTTACTCATGATAATTTATTTCTTAATACACATAAATCATATGTATTATGGTAAACTACAAAGCTTTAATTTTCGTTTCAAATATCTATTCAATCACGTAATATGTTTTTATAATGATTCTTAGAGTATCTGCAGCTTCCTGAAACTCGATAACAAAATTCCAATGTAAAAAACAATAACGAAATGGTTTGTTGTTATTGAAAAACTCTACCAAAAATTATTTCACCATGTAAGACTTGAATGAAAATATAAACTATCGATATCCTTGCATGCGTGACCAATATTTTTTATTTGAAAATAAATAAGGGACCAACGAGACAATATCAGTACAGGGTTGTTTACACTTCCAAAATTTTGTCATTATAGGTTAAGAATAGTCGCAAATAATAATCTCCACTCCCAACCATTGGTCATAACATACTTGTAACTTGTTACCATATAAAGTAACTATACTTTCTTTTTATCACACAAACTTACACAAATTAAGTTGCACTTATAAAATTACGAAACACATGAAGAGCATTCTTCGTTCTTTATCAAGAACTACTTCACTTGGTTGAGTTCAAGATACCTTGGATAAATAACCTTTTCAGGTGAATAGAAGTTTATAACAATGCATGCATTTTTTTCATACACTTAAGCTTCCATTTGTTTTCAACTCATATTTGGCCATTACCATTGGATTTTACCAAATAGTCTCTACTTGTTTTCCATTTTATGAACT
Organism: Nemophila menziesii; assembly: GCA_029959085.1. Classification (NCBI taxonomy): domain Eukaryota; kingdom Viridiplantae; phylum Streptophyta; class Magnoliopsida; order Boraginales; family Hydrophyllaceae; genus Nemophila; species Nemophila menziesii. The sequence goes on from JARWIR010000044.1 coordinate 4,293,138, forward strand.
CATTTTTTTAAAAATTTCTCTTACTATATAATTTTTGTATACATCCTCAAGTTCCAAGTTTTGGTCAGGAAATTCATAAATATTTTTTCACCGATATGCTTACACTTAATACAAGACTATCCTGCAAACCCAATCATCCCAATGTAAAAGAAGTGACCTATTTTAGGATAATTGTTTGATGCTTTGATGAGACCCAATCCATATCCTCAAAAATATATTTCATATGTTTTAGAGAATTGTATAGATAGGAAGAGAGCATAAAAAAGAATGATCAGTGGTGATCCATACGGAAAAATAAAAGATTATGCACTAGCTCTAGCAAAGAATGCACTTGGATTATCCTCAATATCGAGTATAGCTAGTTATCACCAAAAGTTCCATAGTTGGTAGAGTTGATGTTAAAAACAGGTAATACCTAGACATATAGTGACCTTGTAATACCTAGACATAAAATGGATAAGGTCATTGGTGCCTTGGCTATGGAATCCCTCGTCTAAAATAAAGCACTCTCCTTGTTGTATATACCCCAAAATATTTACTAAAATAAGCCTTTGTCGACCCAAAAAGATTGAAAACCGTCACCGTTTAGATTACGTATCAAACAATTTTGATGGCAACGAAGTGCAAAATAGTAAAACTCTAACAATTTATCAACAAGCGTGAGGCTATCCATGATCGGTGAATAGTCGAGCTCCAAGATTTATAATGAAATGATATCATCGAAGTATGATGGTTTTTGGAAAATTCATGGGGAAATTTTGGGAGTTCAACTGATTTTAAATATCTAAACGAAGATCCATGAGGTTTATGTCTTATAAAGGTAGTAAACATATGCAAGAAAGCAGCAAAAAAATTTGAATTGTTTATGCAAACTATGGAAAAAGGGGATTGTTACTTACGGGTCTAGGAATGCCTCTTTCTAAACTTTCTCTTTCAAACATTCAAATTATGAAAAGTGCAAAAATAAATCAATAATCTTATCATCTCATGAGTGTAACTTATTGTGAATATACTAATGGAATTTATAAAACCTAAAAATAATTTACTCATTCATAGATTTGGGGAATAGGAGGAAGTCACAAAGTCAAAAAAATATATCCTCGGTCAAGAAAGTCATGATCAATAAAAAATAAATATAATGATTTGTTAATTCAACAATCCCCTGCATATAGAGATCAATTTTAAAAAGAGCTCATGGTAACAAGATGCTTAAAATTGTATTTAAACACCAATGTTCAATAAAAAAATACTAGGATTGATACATAGTGAAATGAGACAACAACAAGATTTTGTCATCAAAGACTTTCTCCATTTGAGACCCACACATCACATACTTAGTAAGGTTTCAAGCAAAAACTTCGTGATATTTTCTTTCCACGCATTTAGAAAGGTTGTATTTGTCACGACCAAAAAAGGCGGACTAAATCAAACTAATATTAAAATACATAAAAATAAATTTTCATGAAATTATTGATTATCTATTGCATTACACTAGTTAAAATTTAATTAATACAAACTAGTAACTAAAAATCTCTACTATTTTTCTACATCTTATCTAGTGTTACTGACCACTACCCAAATCCCTAAATTATCTTATACTTGAAAAGGTTGGGGAAAATGGGGTGTGACAGTGAGTAAATAATGTCTATATGAGGACCTTAACCTCGTAAAAAATTATTTATATATTAGACAATGTCATTGAAATGATATAGGTCAAAATATATATTGACATTCACAAAGCGATAGATAAATCAGATAAGTGTATATCACAAACTAGACAACCCATACTACCCAACAAGTTATATATATAAAATAATAATAATACCACATAATTATAGTCACGTTGCAAGGATAACGTTGTCTTAACCTTATGACTCTCACACAAATGTGATCCCCTTATCTCTCATGTTTGTAATACCCTGGTAAGTTGATCCTACTAGCCACGAAACTCTTCAGACATGCTCCAAGTGGGAATAAAACATGATAGTTCATGCCCGCACCTGGCTAGCCTAATGCCCCCAGAGTGACATGTCAAATTATCCTGGCAAAACATTTGCATACGCATTACATATAACCCATAGAATACGACAAAGTAGGTTGTTCTAATACACGATAACATTTAACAATTAAGGGATAGAGAACAAAAGTAGGTTACACTACCCCATGAAAGAAATTTTATACAATCACGATACAATAATTGGAGTCGGTCTTTTATCCCGGTAATACTCAACTATACCAATTAACATTTTTAACTTCCCAGTTATTTATAATACATTACATAATCATTCAAATAGATATTGATTATTAGATGATATAGGCCGCTTAATATTTTATTATCAAATTAGTTAACATTATTTTATTCAACTAGAACAATTATTATTATTTTACCTTATTGGATCAAATATTATGGATTTAATGTACCAGGGTAATTATTATTTATCATTTTACCTTATTAGGCCATGAACTAATATTTAATGTAATATGGGAAAAATTAATATTAAACAATAAACATATTAATATATAAATTACAAAGAGTAATTAATAATCGATATAAAAACACAATTTATCCCTCGCCTGAATATGAAGTATTTATGCTCTCCCTCCTAACCAGATCACTATAATTGTCTATCTCTATACGAGTCAATACTGAATTAATCCCTCACCTGAGTAAACATATTAATATATAAATTACAAAGAGTAATTAATAATCGATATAAAAACAAAAATTAATAATCCATATAAAAACAAAAATTAATATTAAACAATAAACATATTAATATATAAATTACAAAGAGTAATTAATAAACGATATAAAAACAAAATTTATACCTCACCTGAATATGAAGTATTTATGCTCTCCCTCCTAACCAGATCACTATAATAAGCATGGAAAAGGCCTACATTCATGCTTATTAAGGTTAGTCATCTAATGACTATGAGTTATAGTTTCTGTAATATTAAAAGTTGTACCATGTAATTTGCTGAATTGATATCACTGGCTGAATAAAACCATGCATTCTTTAGTTTGGATAATAAATATGTCTTTTAAAACTAAAATATATGAATTATGTAAGTCATAGAATACTAAAGTTTATTTTGATATATATTGTCGTTTATATTTATAAGATTGGCATGTTACTTCCTTATATTATATTTAATTATCTTTATACATTTTATTTTTTAAGTTTAGGAATATGTCTTATCTTTACTAGCCTAATATATGTGTTATTAAGAATCAAATAAACAAAAAACTATTTGACCACTAAAATAATTTAATAAAAAATGATAAACATATAATTTGACGCTGTATACAAGCACGGTCATAAAATAAATTCTAATATTTTGTGGGATCTCACAATATATACACTGGTTCTATTAAATTATTTAAAGAAACTACCAAATATTTCTTATAGAAGGCATCCCCACCTTTACACTCATAATAGCCTATAGACCGCCCCTCTTGGGGTTTTGAAATTATTAGAGTTATGAACCTCAACCTCAACTTATGTCGATGAGTTCATCAAGTCCTTTTCAATATGACCCTATTTATTTAATTTAAAGTATTTGGTATTGCATTCAATGATAATTTTTCTAAACAAAGACCTAAAGAAATAGTCAAATGGAAAAAATATCTGATAGAAGGATATCTGAAATTGAGTATCTTGCCTTCCTAATTTCCATATTAACAAAATATTTTCAGAAAAAAGTAATGTATTAATATCTCATCATAATCATAATACAATAAAAAGTTGACTACTTCGTAAAAAAAATTTATTCTTGTGGTTCTGAATTTTTTATTAAGTTTTATTCAAGAATTTATTTTTTCATATATAAATATATATATATATATATATATACATATTGTTAATTAATTGATTTTCAAACTTAGTTTACAAAGATAGAAAGAAGTTTATTATATTTTTGTAAATCGATAATTTATGTCGTAGACATATAAGTATTCAATACAAACTCCGTAATTAATATTTTTATTTTCAATAAAGTAAAATAATCTATTATGAATTATAAATACATATGAATGATTACTTGTGTATCTTCAACCTTATGAAGTATTTTTTACATAAAAAAAACTATTAGATTATAATTATGTTTTCAATCATCCTTTTAGATTCCACTTGTTTCTTTAAGTATCCAATATGTAACATATTAAATTTTCAATCTTTTCTATTTTAGTATGTATTTTTCTATAATGTTTTCTCTACCATAAATAATTGATAAAAATAATTTTAACACCACAAATAAAAACAAATACATTCAAGAAAGTTTTAAAACATCACTATACTACATATACTTAATTAGTTATCATTTTATTATTCCAACGAGTATGGATATGATTATGTCAAAAAAAAATTTAGATAAGTTTAATAGAATTTAGAAAAGTATATATCTTAGATAACAATATTTGATTAAACATCAAATCGAAAAAGTAGCAATTTTCATTTACTATAGTTGATTAATTGTTATTATTTTGAAAAATAATTACTAATAATATATTAAATTAAAGAGAAAATCATAAATGTAATTAAAACAATGAAATCGACATTCAATGTGTTGAAATTAATATGAAAAACATTAGACCTACACAATAAAAATGAATGACCTCGTAACATAACATACTTTTCTATTACATTGCGAATAAGAATAATAAGTAAGTATCTTCTAAACATTAGAATTATTTTGGAAAAATTGTTGAGAATGGGAAGTACGAGATCCTGCAAATTGTTGATGCAACGGGGTTGAGGTTGCAGGTAGAGATGAGAATAAATAATTGATATCTTTAACTTTTGAATCTAGCTCCACCAAGTCCACTTTCATTCTCTTAAGCTCCTCCTTATTTAGACTACTTACTGGTGCACTCCACCAACAATTATTACGATAGAAATTGGAAATATCATCCACTTTCTTACGATGCTCTTTTTCAAGATCAATGTGGTTGTTTTGTAAATTGAATTGATTATTGTTTGATCGAACACTATCACTATGATTAACATGTGTTAATTGGTTGGTTTCGACTTCTAGTAATGAAGCATTTCGAGATTCGAAATTATCAACAACTGAAGTAATGTTAGGGTTAGCGAACGAGTACACCTTTTTTCCATGTGAAAAAATAAATAGACCAATTTCAGCAACACACAAAGTGACAATTTTACTGGCTTTTTTACTACACCATTCCAATGGTTTGAGAATGTCACATTTCGGTGACTCTCCTCTCCATATATTTTACGGGAATCTTTCGACCATTAGCCTTCTTTATGTTTGGAACAACTTCCATTGAAATAAATAGATTTTAGAAGAGATGAGTGACAAAAAGTATCACATATAAGAGTTTTTCTCGAACTTTTTCTATAATTTTGATTTCCCATAAAATGGTGTGAATTATCATAATATTTCCATTGAAATTACATGTATATAGAAATAAAATAATGTCAATTAATCATTACATACATATCTTTAAAATTATGAAATAGGTATAAAGTTTAAATTCATTTATGATTATTAATTATATACTATTAATGAGATAAGTATTAAATTAATAATCGGAATCTCCAAATAGAAGGAAAAAAAGGATAATAATGACGATAAACTTTTTTACCTATTATCTTAAACAACGCGTTGAAAGTCCCGCGACCATTTCCACTAACATTTACGTCATGCATCTCGGTGTCACCGAAATACCCACCAGTTTCAAACGTGGGGCCCAAATCTTGAATTACATTACCCATTATGTTCTCTTCGATTGGTTCGTCCTCAGGAATTACTATTATTTCACTGTTTTCGTCCAAACATCATACGATAAATCCATACCCCATTGAAAAAGATGAACTTGAACTTCGTGGTTTAATATTTTTTTATTATTATAATAATGATTACATGGACAGAATATATTACCGACTCGATCCACTACTTTCCTCGAAAATCGAATAAACCCTAATATACCATTAATCTATTCGATCGAAACCTTATTGTTTGATTTAATCCAACTATTGTCTATTTGAGGGGTCATTATCTAAATTTCAATAAACCACTAGTTATTATTTCAAATAATACGATTATAACATATTAATAAAATGCACCTAAGTTATCACAATATTTCACTAAGGCCCATAATTAATTTTTAAATTAACAATATAGTCTCTAAAATAATAATCAATTATACAAATGCCACTAGAATTTCCAAATTATTCACAATGTTCTCTACATTAATTTTCCATTAATATTAGAACACCTAATATTATAATAACTCAAAAATCTAATTGCACTAAATGTTTCTATATTATACATAAATTGCCTCTATAAGTCCTATATTATGTACGGTAACCTATATATATTATAATAGCATTATACAAACCATGACAAAAATCTAAAACCTAAAAATATAAATGTGTCTTGTGAAAGGTGTGAGAATGATGAAGAATCAATTGAACATCTTTCATCCAATGTCCATTAAGTTCAGCAGTTTGGGCAGAGTCTCCACTACAATTAAAGATAAATAAAGAAGAATAGTATGAATTTAAAGATTAGTTTCTCAATACAATAGACAGGTACTCAAATAATGGGTGAGATAAGAAAAAGTCGATTAGTACCATGATAACGATCCTGTGGAGTTTATGGAAAGCCAGATTCAAGGGTTTTTACGAGCTGAAGAATTGGGATATCACGGAAATTATAAATAACTCTTGACAAAATCATAGAAAGAATATATAAGATGAAACAAGGCAATTCAGGAACATGTATCAACAATAAGGAAGTCCAAAATATGAAGAATAATGAAGATAACAACATAATTGATTCTTCAGATATTAGTTGGTACAATGATTCCTCATTTATTAATAAGAACGAATCAGCAGGGATAGCTTCTGTTGCAATTGTTAAGGATGGTAAAATTTGTGGCAAACAATGAAGAAGAAGGATAGTTAGGACTGCAAAGGAATGAGAGACGTGGGCTATTCTACAAGTAATGAAAGCATCGGAAAATATAAACTATAGAAGGATCTCCTTCTATATTGATAACCTTGAAATTGTTCAGGAATTTATCACAAGAAGGGAATCGATTGGAAGATCCGACCTTTGATCGAATTGATCTGGACATGGATCGCAAGATTTGTGGAATGGAGGGTGTATCATATCAAAAGGGAAACTATAGCTGATTTAGCTGCAAAATGTATTAGGATAACGAGAAATTTAGATCATTGGAACTTAGATAATGTATTTGATAGCATAGGGTTTCTAAACCATTATCTAACAGGTTGTAATAACGACTAACTTTGGATGTACTTGACAAAAAAAAAGATAAATGTAAAAAGTTGAAAAGTGTCAAATGAAGTTATTAATAAAAAAGACTTTAAAAAGTCAAAAAGATTAATTTTAAAAAAACCACAAAGATCCACTCTCCCCACACTTCTTAAGGTTGAAAGAGGGATTGATAATGTTCGATAAGATATTTAAATACAGAAAATTCACAACAATGGGAAAATATTTAATTGTTTCAATTTTTTTTCCACTCCAGGTCATGTATTGGGGCCACTTTTATATCATATTCATCCAAGAATAAAGTAGACATGTTTTTATATGCATTTGTGATTGGTATGAATTGTATGATGCAATGTTTGTGCAGTTTTTCATCCTCTACTTTAATGCTTCTCAATTAGTTCAAAATCCTACTTTTCATTGCCCTATATTTTGCAACCTTACATCTCCTTCCTTTGTGTTCCTATCGCTTAAAGAGCTACTTGTACATTTTGGACTCACTAACTGCGTTCTTTGTGTTCTTTATAGCTACTGTATATCTCTCAAGGTCCTCTTACTAGTTTCTTTCTACAAGCCCTTATATCATTTACATTTAGCTTTAATATGTATCTTTCTGGGCAGAAGTTCATTTGCTGCCCTTATTATATGATCTGCCACTCCCAATTGCCTTCTATCTCACAGTTTTAAATTTTATATTTAAAGAGGCTTGTTTTTCTCCACTTACATACATCTAAAATTAGAAAAACTAGTTGCATTTCCCTAATAAGAAAATAATCAAGTGACATAATAGTAAAGGATAATATTCAAGTAATAACTTTGAACATTACAAATGAAAGTCAAACACAAACACAAACTGAGATAGATAAGCAATTATTTTAATGAATTACTGGCTAAAGGAACGAAGTTTACTTGCATTTCAGAAATAAGATAGATTCACCCTAAAGAACTTCTTATGACTTCAGTAAAAACAGAAAATATCCTAAAGATTTTATGACCAATTGTAAAATTCATTATAATATATAAATATCTTGATTAGTAATAAAGACAACTTAAAATGGTAAAACTATATACCACATATTGGGTAGAATCAAACACTTGATGTTCTTTGGACAAAAGACAAAAAACCCTCGAGTAATTCCATCTGCTGAGAAGCATATTGAATTTCTTGAATTTTTCGTTTTCTTAACTATAATTAATTTGATGTCGCGTTCTTAAACAAAAAGGTGTAAGTGTATGTCCAACGGAAATTACTGAAATGACATGACCAGTGATCATATATCTGTGTGCAAAATATTAAAACTTGAATTATAATTATTTTATCAACCAAACACCAAATATTTACTCAATTATAATAATTCTAATGGAAGCATTTTCAAGAATTAATTAATCAGATAAAAGGTCAAAAGTAGTACTGTTTTGTTAATTTTCATCGTCTATAGAGAAGTCATCATATACTTGGACTTCTAAGTGTGATGCTACATGAAGGTACTTCATAGCTGCTTGTTAGAAGAGCTCTGTACGTACTTTCAAGTTTAAACCCAGATACCTTAAAAGCACAAATAAAACTTTTTTATGTTAAAAAGAGTTACAAATATTGCATAAAAAAATAACAACCGACCTTGGGATGATTATTAGAATGCTTACATAAAATTTTGAGTTAGTTGAAACTAACCGATCAAAATTCAATAATTCAAAAATGAGAGCTGGAAATAATAATAATAAATCAAAGTCAAAAAATGTTAATAGCAGACAATTTTTCAAAACAAAAATAAACTCCGACAAACAAAACAAAATAAATTAAAACAGAAGAAATTTGAAGACAAAAGCAATACTACATACATTAAGATATTGCGTAGTATTCACATGTGTTACTAATCTCAGCAACATATTTAGATTGAAAAAGCTTCTTCATTATCTGTGGACTATCACCCTTCTTAATAGCTTCTTGTATTTCATGTTCTACCGTCTCTGTACGTCTTTCTATTTTAGTATCCCCAGGATACAGCCACACATCAATCTGAATAATAAAAATAAAATTAATAATATCTAAATTTAGAAAAAAAAAGAGAATTCAAGACTTACATGAACGTCAGTAGCTGTTAATAGCTCTCCAACAACTTTTCCAACAAAGTCTGACTCTGAAGCATCTTGACCGCACACAGTTGTATCTCGACCTAACAGAAAGAAAGGTAGTATTTAAGCTAATTAATCATAATAACTAGTTTACCATAACAAGGAACAAACTAATATTGACTTCACTTACTTACTAAATTTCTATCCTTGAGTTCCAAAATTTAGTTGATATATAAAAGCATATATGTATCAAATCAAATTGAACTGAAAAATTGAAGTTTTTGAGAAGAAAATATACCTCCTGGTGGTCCACCTGTAGTTGACTGAAATGTCATGATCAATGACCATATCCTATTAAATAAGAATTAAATATATCAGGATTGCCCAATTGCCCAATTGTACCGCACACTACATACATGCTTATGTAATATGTTCAATCTATAATCAATACACAAATTCACTTATGTTCAATCTAATATGTTTATTATTTATATGCATATGTACACATTGCCCAATTGTACCGCACACTACATACATGCTCAATTGTATTAAATAGAAACGCACTTGAGTGTTCTGCTGTGTTTGAGCCTAATTTACTGCATAAAATTCAAATTTTGACATATTAAAAAGATTGCTACAAATCTTGTAAATTTAGAGTTTTACAATAAATCCCAATTAAGATACACAAAATTCTACTAATAGATCGTTGGAAGATTTTATATATATATACAAATAACACACGAATTTTTCAACAAAAAAAAAACATAAAATTGTAGGGAAAAATTGGAGAAAATTGAAAACTAAAGAGAATAGATTGAATTTTAAATTTCAGTTTAATCAAAATCATTTTCTGATTGTATTTTTAGGATTTTAATTGCAAAAAAAAATTGTACCTTAAAATCGGTGTGTTTCTATAAAATATATCTTTATGTAGCAGCGTAATTGGTAGGATGATTTTCCTGCGACTTCGTGTTGGAAAGAGAATGGTTTCGGAATGAGTAGCTATGAAGTGGTTAGGTCGTGGGGATGAAAAGATGACATCTTAATTTTCTAAAGTTTCTAATATTTATAAATACATAATTCTTAATTATTATTAGGAAATATGTAATTAAAAAATAAAAAATATTATTAGTGTTGTAAACGGCAGAGAAAGAAATCCTATATATAGATATATAGATAGAGAATAGAAAATCCTAAACCCATAGTCTTCATGGGCTAAACCCTAGTCTTCATGGGCTTGGATACAAGGTAATGAGATAGACTAACTATCCAGATATGGGTCTAGTGAAAGAAAAAGAGTACATTTCTTTATACGCTTTATAAAACTACCTTATTAAAAACATTTATCAGGAAAACCTATTAGGATAAACCCTTGATGAAGGAAAAGAGTGTAGTGCGTATTTTTCTCCCCTCTTGTCAGCCTCTGATGAAAGATCTTGAAGTCGTTGCATGCCAATCTTGTGTATTAATTTCTTGAATGTATATGTAGGTAACGCCTTTGTAAATAAATCTTCCATATTATCACTTGACCGAATTTGATGAACATAGATTTACATTTCTTCAAGAGTTCGTGTCTAAAGGATAGCTTTGGAGAGATATGTTTTGTTCGATCACCTTTGATGTAGCCTTCTTTGTATCGAGTGATACAAGTAGCATATTATTGGACTTTGTTTACTTGTTGAAAGGTTGCATTCCCCTTAAATATTTAATTTTGAGAATATGCCTGTGAGACAAAATCCTAGTAAAGAAAAACGAGTACAATATTCTTCTATACGCTTATATAAATTGTCTCATGAAAAACCTTACAAGGAAAACCATGTGGGGAAAAACCTATGCTAAGGAAAAAAGACTACATTGCGTAAATGTATCCCCATGATGTAAGTATAACACAATGGTGTATAACTTGAGATATTTAATAAGAGTAATAAATAATATGACATAAATTTGATTGACGCTTCATGCATATATAATGATTTAAAGTGCTCGACATATGACTTATATGAATTCTTTCATAAAAATATAAGCAAATAAAAGTGCATCCACCACCGGAGACTATATCACTTCAATAAATAAATTATGTGTGCTACAATATACTATCTTATATAGTGACCCCCTTTGTAGCACATTTGTTTCACAATTGTGAAAATTTCACGTCGTACAAGTGAAATTAAAAAAAAATAATTGCTTTATTTATGTCTTTATACTGATGGCCGGTCAGTTTATTTAAACATTTTAATTAAAATAATCCTCTATTTCATTCATATATTAATATTTATTACGCGTTTATATAAATATTTGATCATAATAAATTTTTAGTTAGGTTCCAATAATTTAAAGTAGTAAAATAACTGATTGAGATCTCAATATATAATCAGGTAACTGATACTCAGTAGGAGTATTTTGATTCTCAGTTATATACACTACTTTGATGTCAAAAGTCTCATAATTAACGACTTGCTCATGTTGCTGTTGCTGCTCCTTTATGCTATCTTTAGAACAAAATAGATCTATTGCGCTTTAAGCATACAATAGACTAATTTTAATAGATAGCTCTTTTGAGACATTAATTTTATTAGGAGCACTGATAACTGCTTACTGTGACATAGTCGCTACACCTTTATAATATTTATAATTATTTTTATGATTGTACGAGGATCAATATAAATGGTGTATTTTTATATTCCAGTTGTTATTTCCCCTATTCTTGAGAATATCATGTATAACATGTTCTCAAAATCCATCTTTGTGCACGGTGGTGGAGCATTTGTTATAGAAATTGCACAATCAGATTATCTTGATGAATATAATTTTTGGTCTTTTAACAATAAGGGTATTTACTATGAGTATTAGCTTAAGCAAAATCGGCATACACAGTTCAGTAAATAACTTTGCTACACTTGTGTATATCTCATTGAATTCGTCTTGAAAAATAGACGATTTAATATCAAAATTATTTAGGATTAAAATCTTTGTTTGTGCATAGCCGATTTGCTAATATTCATTTGATAATCCCGATCTTTAATATTATCAATTGTCAATATTCTAGTATAATTTATATCTCCATATATACACATGGTAATGTTGGTAGAATATAACTATAAGATAATATTTTCAAATTTAAGTGATAGGATCACAAATTAATTCACTCTTCAAATTTAATTTAGTAGATTCAAAATACCTCTTATTTTACTCAATGTTTGTAGGAAATGTAATTTTGGTTTTTCAGAAATTCCATATATAATTCATATCATCATACATTTCCTGATAGAATATTTTTTTTGGATTTTGAGTAAATTTAAATCTTAAAAGTCCAGTACAAACTTTTTCAAATCCTTCTATTAGGTTTAATATACCAGATGTGGTATTTGACATTTGATTTAGAAGTTTGAAGATCAAAGAAATATATTTTATTTCTTAAGTTATGCGAATGAAACACGAATTAAGTGATAGGTTATGCAATATATACGTATATATATATCTTAAATCATCTTATATTTCGATTCATTTGTTAGTCGAAATATGAATTATCCTATAAAAAAATATGAATTATTTCATAATATGACCTCGTGGAGGATTATTTTAGTCATATGCAGAAACTTGGTATTTTCAGGATATGTTATACTATATCAGTGGATATGTACAAAAATTTGTATATTTTTCCTATTTCAATTTACATGTTATATTATATCAGTTTATTAAAAAAAAAGGTCATAACAATTAAGTATAATCATTGACGGTGTAAAAGGTTAAGCTTCGAAATTCAAGCATGTGAGACTCAAATCTTAATGATAAAGCAAGAACTTGACAAGCCATGGCAACACCCAAAAATATTCAGCCAAACTTTAACGGCGACTGCTATTTAATAAAATACAAATGGCTTGTTTTCCTTTTTTTCGAAGAGAATAGATTCTCTCATATCACTAAATTGATAGTATGTATTAAGAACATGAACACTATTACAGTGTTTTTTTTTTGTTATTTGTATATTCTGACTTCACGATGGTGAAGTTTAATAGTTGCCATGATAGTCTAGTGTCTTGAAATCAAATACTATAAAATGATCTATTAGATCAAAGGATCTTTTTTTCATTTTTTTCTTGTTCACAGAAGTGAACGTAACAAAGTTTTTTGATTTGTTTTTATTTTTCATAGTCTTCTTTCTTTTTTTCACCGAATTGGGTTTGATTTGATTTTTTTTCTTTTCTAGTTGTTCATGTGAAGCTTTTTTTTCATCACATATTTATTGAAAGCAAAAAAGCTATCCATGGGCTCGACTACAAGGTAATGAGTTGGACTGACTATCCACATATAGGTTTATAACAATTAGTATTTTAGTTATTATTTTTTTTAGATTTAAGAATCATATTATTAATATAACATGACTATTATAAAATGCAAAATCCAAAAGAAAATGCAAAAAAGCAACAATGCAAAATAATTTAGGGAAGACAAATTAAATTCATATGAATCAACCATTTTCTTTCATGCTCCAAAAAAAATACCAAAAAGAGAAGGTTTGGATTAAAAGACTATAAAAGACTTCGACTCATAAATCAAACGAAGCTAGAAGAACCTGTCTACACGAGCACATATTTTCACAAAAATGCCCAAAATATTGTCGGTCATGGCTGGATATTAAAATAAAAAACTAAACTAACTACACAAAATCAACCTTGGAGCTAGTTGCAACGGAAGTACCTATTATACTTTGCTTATTTTGTAGTTAAGTGGAATAATATTTATCCAAAAATAGAAAACCTAATAACTAAGCTAAGAGAGAAAGAAATTTTCAGAGAAAGAGAGAGAAAGAAAATTTCCAAAAATGCTTTTAGATATGGTGTTTAGTTATGAGAAGATGTGTTGGGTAACCATATACATAAGCTAAAAATTTGTGGAAGTATAGAAATGAATACTTGTTTAGTAAGAAAAAATTAGTCCCTTTTTATATTGCTTCAAAAGCTCATTGCTAGTGGTATATTTGCAATCTAACTGATATTTACAATCGTAATTTTTTTATTTTAAAATTTTATGCTTTTTAAAAGTATTTAAAGAAAATAGAAACAAAACGAGAATGAGGAAAACTTAAGCAAATAAAAATAAAACGAGAATAATAACAAAGAGTGTCCCACCCCAATTCAAAACTGAGTTGTGTCCCCGCGACTCGAAAAAGACTCAAAAAATAAAATATACACTAAAAAAATATTAGCAATTAAGGAGAAAGGTTAGAAGATGGTATGTGTCTGAACCGTATCCTCTCATATTCGCAGTCGAAAGAGGTCTCAATGATCTCCATTCCAATGTTCACATAGATTTGCTTGACATCCCGCATGATATTCACGTGGCTCAGGAAACTACCATGCTATCTTTTCTCTCGCTTATCAAACCTGTTATGCAATGCCACTGCCGAATTTGGTATTTCGGGTGCAAAGCTATCCATACCTTCTTTTGGAGTTGATGAGGAAAGACAATCATTATCAGCTTGTTCTTTCTCCTTTAGCTCTATTGAGACTTGCTTTCTTAGCTTGTATCTCTCACTTTGTTGAGTAATAATTCTGGGCTTTGGTTCCCTCTCCGGCGGTTTGCGGATGATAATCAGTTTCTCTTTCGTTTTACAAGTGATCACTTCGTTCTCTTCTTTGCTAACAATTGAACTGTCCTCTTAAAATCGATTTCGTATGTTCTCTTCGTAATCTCTCTTCACCCACAACTCAAAGATAAACCTATGTTGAATTATAAGCTTTAGTACGTTAAATGCTTGATGTTATCTAGGCTGTAATGATTTGTAATGATGCTTGAGTAATCTCTTGTGAGGGTTGAAGGAAGAATGAAGCTCATTGATCTTGAAGAATTTCTAAAAAGTTTGATGATTCTTGGTGTGTAATGGTGTTATACAATGGATTTAGTGATATTTGTGTGTTTATGGAAGATGGGTGAAGGATTGGATAGTATTTCGGTATGTTTTTTAATGTTTTATCAAGATTTCATGTAGGTTCCATGGAGTTTGGAGGTGGAAAATTCATATGGGTGAAGAACTCTTTTGTCTTATTGGATCCTGTGGGGTGTACCACACGGTTGATGCGGTATACCACAACTCTTTCCTGATGAGTATTCGTCGCAACACTTTGACTCAAACTCCTTTTGTAGATATCGTGCGGTGTACCACAACTTTGATATTACAACTCAAATTTTCTACCTCCTTCAACCGTGGACTAGCGTGTACACGGTTTTAAGTTGGGTTGCGGTATACCACAAGTGTTGCGGTGTACCGCGATTTTTGTGTGCTACAACTAAAAATTCTATGGACACTTCCTCCGTGGACCATCACGCACACCCTTCGCAAAGACATGTGGTATACCGCACGGGTTGCGGTGCACCACAAGCTTCGCCTTACAGCTTCCATTTCTCTGGATAGTTCAAGCGCGAGGCATCGTACACACGGTTTGGTCGAGTGCGGTGCGCCGCACGACTTGCGAAGTACCACGATTCTTCGCTGATCAATCTTCTTCCTCAGATTTCTTTCACCCCAAACTCAACTTATTCCTACCTACACACAAAATGCTATACTTTTCCTCTCCCATTAGCTTAAATATATACTTATATATATATAACTAAAGCACTAAATTTAATATTACATACTATAAAAGAAATAAACTAATTTAAACATGTGTTTTCACCTTATTTGGCTTTTGCTTAACGCTATTAAGCTCGACGGTAAGCTCGTGGCTACACTGCTATAGGCTCCGCTTCTTTGAGGCACATGAGCTCTCCACGATTTGGATCCTCCTTCTGAATGTTATCTTCTCCTCGTTGTTCAGTTAGGTGTTCAATCTCTATAGTTCCATGAGGCGTGACTTTAGTAAAATTGAACGGACCAAATCACCCTGATCTCAACTTCCCCGGACAACTACTAAACTTGGAGTTGTATTTTAGGAATCTTTGCCCCACTCCAAATGTCTTCTTTTGAATCCGCTTATCATGCCATTTATTTGTTTTCTCTTTGTACAATTTTGCATTCTCATAAGCATGAAAGCGAACTCATCAAGTTCATTCAATCTCATCATTCTTTTTCTCTGTGTAATAATGGATCCAAGTTCATCTCTTTTATCGCCAAATATGCTCTCAATTCAACTTCAATTGGTAAGTGATAAGCCTTACCAAATACCAATTGATACGGTGATGCACCTAAGGGCGTCTTGAAAGTTGTTTTATAAGCCCATAGAGGATCGTCTAACTTTGTTGACCAATCCTTCCTTGTTGGTCGAACGGTCATCTCTAGAATAGATTTTATCCTCGATTAGAGATTTCAGCTTGAGGATTTGTTTGGGGATGATAAACAATGGATACTCTATGTCTTACTCCATATTTCACAAGTACAACCTTTAAATTCGTATTAACAAAATGCATATATCTATCACTAATGATGACTCTTGGTGACCTATGTCTTGTAAAAATGTGTTTTTCAAATTTTAATCACCACTATAGCGTCATTTGTGGGTAAAGCCACTGCTTCTACCCATTTCGATACGTGATCCACTTGTAGCAAAATGTATTGATATCCATGGGATGGCACAAAGGGTCCCACACAACCTCCAACATATTGTTAAGAGGCATTTCATTAAGCCTCGAAATATTTCCTAATAATTAACATATCTTACATTGATTGACAAAAAAAGACAATCTTTATGAATAGTAGGCCAATAGAAACCGGACGGAAGTACCTTAGCGGCTGTGCAGTCATCACCCTTGAAATGCCCTCCATATGGTGAATCGTGACAACTCACTACTACATCACAAATCTCATGTTCCAACACACATCCTTGAATCAT
This sequence comes from Nemophila menziesii, assembly GCA_029959085.1. Classification (NCBI taxonomy): domain Eukaryota; kingdom Viridiplantae; phylum Streptophyta; class Magnoliopsida; order Boraginales; family Hydrophyllaceae; genus Nemophila; species Nemophila menziesii. The sequence goes on from JARWIR010000044.1 coordinate 4,310,303, forward strand.
TTGATCATTATTTACCTTGAACATGTGAGGATCTTCCAAAAAGTATTACTTCGCACGATGCATCAATCTCTTCCTATCTTGTGGTTTTCTTCTGATGGGAAATTCTCTACTCAAAAAAAGATTAGAAATATCTACATACCATGGAATATTCTACGTATGTATCTCAAATAAGTTTTTATCATGAAAATACCTCCTTGACTACATCTGGATTGTTGAAATTAGAGCCTCTGATGCAAGATAAATGATCAACTACTTAATTTTTGCTCTCCTTTCGATCTTGAATCAATAAGTCAAACTCCTTCAATAATAGCACCCACCTAATAATACGCGGCTTTATGTCCTTCTTCTCCATGAGATGCTTAATTGCAGAGTGTTTCGTGTATATAATCACCTTCTCTTCCATAAGATATGAACAAAATTTATCAAATGCATATACAAAGACCAGTATCTCTTAGGTTGACCCAACACGGAACCCACATCATGATCACTAGCATCACACATAACATAACCTCGAAAAGGATAACCCCAATCAGGAAGAGTCACGACTGTTGTCGAGATGAGTTTCTCTTTAATTGCCAAGAACGCTTCACAACATGAATCATTGAAATAAAATTTCACATCTTTATCAAGTAATTTACATAGTGGCTTGGAAATATTTGAATAATCTTTAATAAAATAGCTTTAAAATCACGTGTGACCGCAAGAAACTTCTCTGGCCCTTAAAAGAACTGGGATGTGGAAGGGTTTTTATTAACTCTATATTTGCATGGTCAACCTCCATTCCCTTACTTAAAACCTTATTCCATAAAACAATTCCCTCTCGAACCATGATATTAAACTACTCCAAATTTAACACAAGATCAGTATCTTTACAATGATTCAAAACCTTCTCCAGGTTGGCAAGGCAATCGTCAATGTTATCGCCAAACAAGGAGATGAAGAAATCAAATCAAAGTATTTCTTAAATCCCGTTTCACGATATATGGCCTGCACAACCGTGTTAGTTAGGTGAAAGGTAGAGAATTTTTTTATCAAACCATATTTTCGTCATTAATATCAACTCCACACAATATCAATTGAGACACAGTTTTGAACAAAGCCGAATATACTCACTCACTGTTTTGAAATCTTGTAATTTCATCTACATCCAATTTTATAATGGGAATTAGGGAGTATCAATCTTTTTAGGTGATCATATCGTTTAGTTAAGTTTTTCCATAACATGGATGGATCCTTACACCGACATACATAGATTTCGACCCGCCAACTACGTGATGGCAAAGAAAAATCATGGCTTTTACTTTGTCTTGGTCAATAGTCGTATTTGTTTTTCTAATTATATTACCAAGATTTTTCATTCTTAAGTGGATCTCAGCCTCGAGGACCCTAGTTAAATAAGTTTTTCCGAAAATATCAAGAGCAGCAAGTTCAAGATTGATTATATTTTTCATGATACTGTAATACAAAACGAGTAGTATTTTAGATTAAAAATCATGTCATATCTTAATTGGTAAAGTATGTCGTTCTATTTAGATTTGGGATATGTTCAAATCTCACAAGTCGCATAATTAATTTATGCTCATAATTAAAAATTAATATATGCTCCAGGCATATTTTTTTTTATCTCCTTAGGCTGCGGGCCATACATCATTAGATTTCAGATCTTAAAAAGATTAATTTTATGCTCCAAGCATATATTTTTTTAATCTTTGTGTCTATAACATTAGATTTCAAACTTCAAAAATTATTTTATACTTCATCATTTGTTCTTTTCTAGGTTTTGTGCATATAACATTAAATTTCGACCTTACAATTTATTTTATACTTCAAACATATTTTTAATTCTAGGTTTCAGGCTTATATGATTCATGGTATGCTTCAAGCCTAGAAGTGAAACTCTTTTTATTTTCGAGCCGTTCAAAATTACATATAGGCTTTATGATTTTTTTCTTTTTATTATATAGGGTTTAGACCCTCATATTTTTTTATTTAAAAAGCTTTATGCAGCAAGTAACCAAGTTTTTCTTCACACTATTCGCATTACATAAAATAATAGTAAGTTGTCTTTGAACTCTCATTTTAAGTGGGAAAAACCTTCTTTTCTTTTTAAGAGTTGAATGTTCTTATTATAAAGAAAGCATATGTTATTTTATGTAGTAGATTTTATATTAATGTTTAACAATTAAATGGTACTATGCGACAAAAAAAACTTTACCATCAGATTCCATTTGAGCTTGCTATGATTTACGAATTATCATATGAATCTATTTTTTTGTTCAACAAATTATCATTTTAATCAAACATGAACTTATAAAACGTTATGTGTAGTAAAACTTAATAGTAGTAACTATTAAGTTTTATTCACGTGAAATATATAAATCAAGAAATTTATAATTTAACTCTTATGAAAATCAACCTTGAAATATTCCTCTTTAATGTAATTGGTAAATACTCGTGATGATAATGTGTTAAGAATCTAATATTAAAAACTAATATAAAACTAATATATCTAGATTCCTTTATTCAAGTTGTGTAAAATATATATATGAAGGAAACCATTTATATTATACAATAATTTCTTTAATAAAAATGAAAACATGAGAGGTCTAGAAATTCTAAGAACATCCACGTATTATTTACTATAATTTGTAACTAACAACATACACAACATTATATATTCAATGTGATAAATAGAACAAATTCAATACTTATTAATAATCACGGGATCTTATAAACTTGAGTATTTTAAATATACCTTCCAATCAATATATATTATATATAATTATAGGTTATCAACCAAAAATAATAGAAGCTTAACCTTATTGCAAAATTTCTATTTCTTATTCTTGAAGTGAACTTCTGAAAGTATGTTTGTGCGTGTTTTTTTTTTGTGTTTCTTTTCTTTTCTATTGTAAAGTCCATTTTTTTGGAGACTACTTTTATTTTTCTCAATATTTATCTAATCTAGTACACCTTTAAAATGATTCTGAATCCAAAGTGGCTCTCATATGCATTAAAAAAAATTCATATATGATAGAAAGTTTAACAAATTTCATTATTAAGTATGAAAGTAAAAATTCAACTAGTTATTACTCCCTCCATCCATTAATGTTTGTCATACTTTTCTTTCACACATATTAAGAAAAATAATTAATTTTTTTAATTTTTATTAAAGTATTCTCAACCAACTAACTAAATGAATTTAATGAGGATACACTTATGAATATTAAATAAGGATAGAATTGGTAGAAAATGTAAAAAAGTTTATTGGTATCTTAAATGGACAACCTTTTGTGGACATCTATTTTTAGAAATTGTGACAAACATTGATTGACGGAGAGAGTACAAAAGCTTACTGGAAAAAGAAATACGACTAGATTGCATCCCTTGAGTGTCACATACGGGAACAACAAAGGGAAAGACGGCAATGTCACATATCTCTCTCAGTTGAAGAGTAACTTAGTGGACCGATCGGAAGAAAAAACACGACGACGAATAAATGTAGAAAAATCTGTTCAAGAGAGAGAAACCAAATTAGTTTCCTTAGCCAGTCCAAAGGAGCTGAGTACTTCAATTAAAACTAGACACCAAAATTTTGAAAACGTTGTTAGGTTGTCTCTTCAAAGACTATGACAATATTGATTGCTTTGTAGTTGCAAGTGAGAAAGGGATACAACCCTTGTTAAGAAGCCGGATTCAATAAGTTACACTAATGAATCCTATTCTAATAAATGATTGTTTGGGAAACCGTGTAGAGTCAGTATTTTACAATTAGATCTAAATGGTCGCTAATAAAGTGACTATAATTGGTGCTAAAGCAACAATGAACGTAGAAAAGCTATTTATGTTAATAAGAAAGGTGTACGTTTAGGGGCTCACAAGATAAATAAATCGCCAACAATCCCAAATGTTTTATTCATCGCATTCAGTGCAACCATCATAATACCCAGGTCAAACACTCTAGACTCTGGAGTTATGTGCAACTTTTTGTAGCTGATACGTACAAACTTAGAGATGTGACGTGTGATAATGTTAAATAGGATGTTGATGAGTGGAGACAGGGGATTATAATTTGGCTGATGCATAATTAGAACATAAGCGAAAAGATTTTTTTGGTGAAGTAAACGTAATAATGTAATTGTTCTAGGGATGTATTTTTGCGTATTTCTTTGTACGAGATTTAGTTTCAATATTTGTGTCACTTATATTATGGTCATTGAATGTTGATTTTGAAATTCATCTTCTGCTAATTTTGCGTATTACAGGGGATACAATAGTTTGATAAAATGGCGGGGATTTATTGGGAGAGAATTTGGAAATTTAGGGGTCCCCAAAAATTAAGAGTTCTTATATGGCGTGTGGTGCAAGAGAGAACTTGATTAGGAAAGGCATAGAGGTGTCGAGCATTTGCCCTTGGTGTGGAGACTTTGAGGAAGACACAATACATATATTAAGAGAATTTACTAAGGTCAAGATGGTTTGGAATTGCATTAGGAAGGAAATTGAGTTTGCTAGAAGAGGGAACGAGTACTCACCACTGTCGGGCTCATTCTAGAGTGAAAATGATTCGAACACTCGTTTATCGGACTGGCATAGGCATGCACCTAGGGAAGCCCAGTATGGTGTAGCCAGTAGTGCTGGAAGCATTCATTTAGTCATGAGCCTACACTGGGGAGTTGATTTCTAACCCATTCGCATGCTCTTCTTAATCTTTGAAGGGACCTGGTGTTGCAATTTCACAAGAATTTCACAAGAAGTTCAGGCCCCCTCCATAAATGACAACATTCTCTCAACAGATTAAAACAAAGGTCTGCAACAACAACCTCAAGCCAACAACGTATACTTAATTAGTTATCATTTTATTATTTCAACCAGTATGGATATGATTATGTCAAAATAAAATTTAGGTAAGTTTAATAGAATTTAGAAAAGTATATATCTTAGATAAAAATATTTGATTAATCATCAAATGGAAAAAGCAACAATTTTCATTTACTATAGTTGAATAAATTGTTATTATTTTGAAATATAATCACTAATAATATATTATATTAATGATAAAATCATAAATATAATTAAAATAATGAAATTCGACATTCAGTCTGTTGAAAATAAATATGAAAGACACTAGACATACAAAATAAAAATGAATGACCTCGTAACATACGTTTCTATCACATTGCGAACAAGAATAACAAGTAGGTATCTTCTAACATTAGAATTATTTTGGAAAAATTGTTGAGAATGGGAAGTACGAGATCCTTCAAATTGTTGATGCAACGGGCTTGAGGCTGCAGGCAGAGATGAGTATAAAGTATTGATCGATTTAACTTTTGAATCTAGCTCCACAAAGGCCACTTTCATTCTCTTGAGCTCCTCCTTATTTAGACTACTTACTGGTGCACTCCACCAACAATTATTACGATAGAAATTGGAAATATCATCCAATTTCTTACGATGTTCTTTTTCAAGATCAATGTGGTTGTTTTGTAAATTGAATTGATTATTGTTATTGAAAACTATCACTACTATTCACACGTAATAATGGGTTTTTTTGTGACTTCTAGTAATGAAGCATTACGAGATTCGAATTTATCAACAACTGAAGTAATGTCAGGGTCAGCGAACGAGTACACCTTTTTTCCAGGTGAAAAAATAAATAGACCAATTTCCGCATCACACAAAATGGCAATTTCACTAGCCTTTTTTATTACACCATTCCTACGTTTTGACAATGTCACATTTCAGTGACTCTCCTTCTCTATATATTTAACGGAAATCTTTCGACGACCATTAGCCTTCTTTATCTTTGGAACAACTTCCAATGAAATAAAGAGATTTTAGAAGGGATGAGTAACCTAAAGTATCACATATAAGAGTTATTAATATAACTTTTTCTAGAATTTTGATTTCCCATAAAATGGTCCTTTCTTCTCCCTTCCTTCAATTACCGATACCCATATATATACTAAATTCCTTTACGATTATAATTATATATGTTGTATGCATGTCATAAATTTTATTTAGTTACATTATTTCATGATTATCTTTTTCAAAATATGGTTGGTATTCAGTCATTTAATATTGATAGGTTTAAGAAAAATATAATAAATTAAATTTTCTCAAAAATTTTATATGACTCTAATTATAGCTATCATGACTTAATTTTTATAAATTTCATTCTTCATCTAGTTTAAATTAAATAGGATGAATGAGATAAATAGTAAATTAATAATAAGTATCACTAAAATAGAAGGAAAAATCGAATGTAAATTATTAGGAAGCTTATTTTTACCCAATATACTTTACATAATTTGTTGATTTCAGTACCAAGAAAAAAGAAAAGAATATAAAATGATTACCTAATATATATAAAATATAATTTCTCTAATACAATGGAAAATTTATCATTATCGTATATTTTATTTTCCAATTTTCAAACATAACGAGTAGATGAATATAATAATTTATACCACGTACATTCATATTTTGAAGTAAGAAATATTGTTGCTAATTCAAAGGAAACCAGTATGATTCACGATGTAAGGAATTTCTTTAATCATGATAATCTATTTCTTAATACACATAAATTATATGCAATATGGTAAACTACAAAGCTTTATTTTTCGTTTAAAATATCCATTCAATCACGTAACATGTTTTTATAATAATTTTTGAAGTATTTGCAGCTCGGTGTTAATTCCTGAAATTCTATAAATAAATTTCAATGTAAAAAATAATAAAGACATGGTGTGTTTTTATTGAAAAACTCAAAAAAATTATTTCTCCATGCAATACTTGCATGAAAATAGAAACAATTGTCATCTTTGCACGTGTGACCGATATTTTTTATCTGAAGTTAAATAAGGGACCTACGAGACAATATCACTACGGGGATATTTACACTTCCAAAATTTTGTCGTTATAGGTTATGAATAGTTGCAAATAGTAATCTCCACTCCCAACCATTGGTCATAACATTCTTGTAACATGTCGACATATAAAGTAACTAGATTTTTTTAATCACACAAACTTACACAAACAAAGATGAAAATACAATTACGAAACACGAAAAGAGCATTCTCAGTTCTTTAACAAGAACTACTTCACTTGGTTGAATTCAAGATACTTTGCATAAATAAACTTTTCAGGGGAAGATAAGTTTATAACAATGCATGCATTTTTTTCATACACTTAAGCTTCCATTTATTTTCCAATCAAATTTGGCCATTACCATTAGATTTTACCAAGTAGACTATACTTGTTTTTCTTTTAATCAACTCATTTTTTTTTTGAATTTATCTCACTCTATAATTTTTGTATACATCCTCAAGTGCCAAGTGTTGGTCAATAAATTCATAAAAAAAATTTCACCGATATCCTTTCACTTAATACAAGACTATGTTGCAAAACTAATCATCCCAATTATACAAGAAGTGACCTATTTTAGGATCATTCTTTGATGCTTTGATGACCCAATCCACCTCCACAAAAATATATTTCATATTTTTGAAGGAATTATATACATAGGAAGAGAGCATAAAAAATGATAAGTGGTGATCCATACTAAAAATAAATAATTATGTACCAGACATATCTTGACTTTGTAATACCTAGACATAAAGTGGCTAAGGTCATTGGTGCCTTGGATATGGAAACCCTCGTCTCATTTCTAGATAATCCTTAGTATTGTGCTCAAGCGATGACATGGTCCGGCCTCTAAAATAAGGTGCTCTCCTTGTTGTATATACCCCAAAATTTTGCCTAAACTAAGCCTATGTCGACCCAAAAATATTTACAACCTTCACCGTTTAGATACTTATCAAACAGTTTTGATAGCAACAAAGGGAAAGATAGTACAACTCTAACGATATATTTACAAGCTTGAGACTATCCATAATCGGTGAATAGTCGAGCTCCAAGATATCTAATGACATGAGATCATCTAAGCATGGTTGATTTCAGAAACTTCATGGGGACATTTTGGGAATTCAACTGATTTTGAATAACCAAATGAAGAACCATGAGGTTTAAGCCTTATAAAGCTAGTAAACATATGCAAGAAAACAAGCAAAAAATTTAAATTGGTAAAGCAAACTAAGGAAAAAAGGGATTGTTACTTATAGGTCTACGAAAGCTTCTTTCTAACCTTTCTCTTTCTAACATTCAAATTATGAAAAATGCAAAAAAAAAAATTCATAATCCCGTCATGTACATGAGTGTAACACATTTTGAAGATAGTAAAGGAATTGAGTATTAAAACCTAATAATAATTTACTCATTCACAGATAGGAAGTAGGAGCAAGTCACAAAGTGAAAAAAAGTTATATCCTCGGTCAAGAAAGTCATGCTCATTAAAGAAATAAATTAAATGATTTATTAATTCAACAATCTCCCACACATAGCGACCAAGTTTAAAAAGAGCACATGGTAACGAGATGGGTAAAATTGTACTTAAACGCCAATATGTAATCAACAAATACTAGGATTGATAATTAGTGAAATGAGACAACAACACGATTTTGTCACCAAAGAGTTTCTCCAACCGAGACTCCCACATAATATACTTAGCCAGGTTTCAAGCAAATACTTTGTGATATTGTCTTACCATGCATTTAGAAAGGTTATATTTGTCACGACCAAAAAACAAAACTAAATCAAACTAATATTAAAGATAGATGACAATACGTTTGTATAAAATTATTTATTATTTATTACATTACACTAATTAAAAATTAATTATTAAAGACGAGTACCTACAAATCTCTACTCTTTTTCTGCAGCAGATCCTGTGCTACTGACCACTACTAAAGTCACTAAATTATCTTATACTTGAAAGGGTGGGAGAAAAGGGGGTGAGCTACCACGGGCTCAATGAGAAAATAAATAACGTCTATATGAGAACCTAAACCTCTTAGAAAATTAATTATATCTTAGATGATGTCATTGAACTAATATAGGTCAAAATATAAAATAACATTCATAAAGCTATAAATAAATCAGATTAGTGTATATCACAAACTAGACAACCCATACTACCTAGAAAGCTCAAGCTACCTAAAATTGACAGAGCATGGAGACCGGTCAACAATGTAAGATAATGTTTTAGTTTTGTTGACATTCACGTCATAGAATGGACGATCCTATCATAATTCCTTCCTAAAATTTAAAGGATTGGTGCAACTATTTTAAATTGCTATTTGTCCCAGCTTACTTATGACTCGTCATGGATATCACATTTGAAAATTTATTATTATGTTACGTGGGACATGTGGTTGTTTAGGACTGGTCCCCTGGTCCTAATTATCCTTATATATGTATGGAAACACATGCAAAATAATATAAAATATGAGGCATGAGGTGATTATTACCTCAGGGTGATGAATTTTTCCTGTTTTTTCTATATATATGCCTTTTTTACCATGGTATTCTCCTAATGTTGTTGTGATTTTTTGGCCAAATCCTCTGCTACAATGTCTGTACGATCCTTGTGCAAGTTACAAGGCTATATTTTGGTCACGATCTACCACTACTTATAAGGTATTTTTTTTCAATCTTCAAAATCTTTGTTTATCATGTCATATAGAATTAAAGTGAGTAGACTTTTAGGGGTTCTAGGGATTCTCTTAATGGATAATCCAAAAGTCTTCCTCCCTCAACTCTCACTAGTATGGACCCTCCCCCAAAACCTCTAAGGGAAGAAGCAGCAAATAATATATTTATTGTAGATTTCTCCATATCAATTAGGGGTTTTTCTTCTTATAGCTTAGGTGTTGCTTGCTTGTACTTTGTCACTCTCGAACAAAAACGAGACCTCTTCTTTTTCTTAGGTGAGAAATATTATTTCTCTCTTACTTTAGTTCTAAAATAATACATTAGTGTTGATAATATTAATAGGAGATCCTTTACATTTATAACAAACAATTGAATTACAGTTCGGAGGGGAAAATAGTAGATGCTTTACATTTTGGGACGAGTTCACCATCTTTGTGGTGTGATCTTATCCTATTTAAGGACAAATACTTACTCTTGTATATAAAAAGTAATGGGATCAAAATTTATACAAATTATTTTACTAATAATAATTATTTTAAAAAACAACAATAATGTTTTTTTTTTCAAATAATGATAAGCTGATTGCAATAATTTTATAGTATCTAGTGTTTGTTCTTGTTGTTTTAGAGATAAGAATTCACAAAGATTGTCCACAATGTGGAAGAAAAATAAGGAATACTCTCCAAAATATAAAATTCTCCAATTATTCTCTTGAATTCATCACATTTATTATTCTCTCCTACCTAAAAATTGTAAGTTTTACATGTTTCAAGAGTAAAAAATGTTGAGATAGATATATGTATGCAGAAGATAACCATCATAGGATGGACAGACTAAGAAATAGTTCTGAAACATTTTAGCATGACAAGAAGCACGATACATATGCTCATTACTATTTAATCTTTCATTGTCCTACCATCATTGAGAAAAATCATTAAAGAAAATAAATGTATGCTCTCTTATAGCTCGTAACTTCATAAGCATATTGTGCAACTTTATAATTTAATTATTAAACACTATGTACATATACAGAAATTAGGTGCTAGAAGCTGCTACAAGTGCATAAGAATCATGTTGTTTTATGTGATCTACAACATGAGCCACCACTCCTGCTCTAGCATTGTGAAACCATTAACTTCTCACATGTGATTCACATAAATATTATATTAGTAAATCACAAAACACTATTTCCAAATCACTAGATTAGAATAGCTTAATTTAAAATCTATACATGACTATTATAATGTATAAAGAAGGGCCAAGGAGCATAGTGAAAGCTGATATTGATTTTATTTCATCCTAACTGTTGTAACCCGTGTATCATCTCATCTGTCACAAATAAAAAACCAAATTTATAAGATGCCAATTTTTAATTAATTTGCATTATAATGCAATTAAGGAAGTATAATAACATGTGTATTAGCAGGTTTAGTTACCTCGATATTTTACCTTCCATAAAGTTATGATTTTTAAGTGTGTCCCCTATTCTAGCTTCATATTGGACAGATTCGTTCAAGAGGGAAATGGGGATCATGATAAAACTGGCTGACAATAATACACATCTCTAATATATTCGTATCCATCCAAAAACCTTTTAGGAGGCTCCCAATTAAAGAATACATCTTAGGTCAAGGTTTGCACGGGGACCTAAATTAAATATAGATACTCAGTTTATTTTTTTAAGTTTGTTACACTATATTTATTATAAACCAAAAAATTAAACTAACTATTTTTAAGAATGATATATAATTTAAATATATTAGAAAATTCTACAATATTACAGTAGTAAGATGTAAATTTAACATAAATTTAACTTTTATTTTAAGTTAGAATGAGTTATTATATTAAAAAAATCATTTAATTTATTTTATTCCACTATATAAATTAAAATTGAAATACTAAATAAATATTGGTGACATTTTAATGAATCTTCATAAATATCAAACCTCTAAACTAAATCTTTTTAGGATAGGCGGAAATTATTCCACATTCCTAATCAGACCATTGTAATGTTCAGGTTTAATATTATTTCTATAAAATTATCAGTTTAAAATTTTGTCTAGATCTTTCAAGTTTCAAATCATCATATATTATTAAGGAACTAAACTACTCAAGATAAAAAAAGAACAAAGAACCAATAAATTTTAGGATTAGTAGGTTCATAATTTTTTATTTCTAATCTACAAGAATAAGATTATTAGTTAATAGATTTAATATGATATTGTTATCAAATGTTTACACAAATATACAATTAGTTTTACCAACCTTACCTAGTCCATCCTAAAACAATTTTATAAAATTTTGAATTGTAAATCATATCTTTTAACACACATAAGCCCTCACATTCTACAAAAGGTAAGCACACGTCCTTCCATCTCCGAGAAGAAACAAGATTTTCTGGTTGAATAAGAAAGAATACTAATAAGTTATTTAGTCATCATCATTTATGAATATCCATTAGAAATCAATAAGTAGCCTTCTAGTTTTCTATGCGACACAAGTGTGCTCTTAACTGATAAAATTATAAAATTTTGATCATGTTTGAACCGTGAACACAGACTTGTATCCAATGCTAAATTAAGAATTCGTAATTTTAAAAATGTATAACACAAAATTTGTTTAACGTTGTTCACATGACCAGAGCGTGTAATATTTTCGAAATATTATCATACTTATCAGCATAATTAGTTCTAGTATAACAAAAGGATTCAAGAAATCATAACATTGCTAAATCTAGTGTCCAAAGGCTCATTTTTAGGATTTTTATACTGCAAAAAATGGTCAAAAGAACCGCTGCAATGAGAAATATTAACGTTATGAAATAAGAATAAAAAGCAAGGTCTTATTAGGAATTTAACTTGGTTACTGAATTTAGAGTCTTATGTCCTAACATCTAGACTATGAAACTACATGCTAATAGTTTCTGCTTTTCAGTTCAAAACGAAAAAAAACACACAAATCAAGTCAGATCTCTAAGCCACCTTTGACAAATTTAAGTCAGATCTCTAAGCCACATTTCACAAATTTAAAGGTTCGATAAAAAAGTCGTATTTCCAGTTCAAATTCTAACATATTTAAACTAAATGATTAAGATTGATATTCAAACTAAATTAGGAACTAAGGACAAATATGCAAGTGGTTCATAAAGGATATTTTATAAATTTAATATATGAATGTGTGTTAAATATAATTAATAATTTTTTTGTTTAATAATATGAATTGATATATTGTTATGAATATGTGTCATTATTACACATTTCCTAATAAGACTCTTGTGTGAGAGACGTCAATATTTATTATTAACATGATTGTATTTAAATTTTTGTAATTTATTTTTCTTTGTATTTATTAATTTTGTTACGACAAATGAATAAGTATCATTGTTTCATTGTTTCATATTTGTTAATAATGACACTTTCTAAGAGGGGTCAAGAATGTGTTATTAAGATGATGATCTCTAAATAGTCAAGAAAGTTATTTAGTTGTGACGATTATTTTTGACGTCATGATAGACAAACAATGACGGCTTTATAGATAACGCTCAAATGGTGGTTGCTGAACCGTCACAATTATCTACGACAAATATCATCATGAAACCCCATAACCAGTGTCATTGTATATCCCTTTTTATTGTAGTGACCCCACTTCAGGGGATGGTTAGTAGACTAGGGTTTGCACCTATTATTAGGATTAAGGATTTCCCTTGTATAGTCACTATGTTTAGCACTTTGATTATGAATATAAGACTTTACACTGATCACTATTGATTAATCGACTGTAAAATTCATCATGGGCAAGTAGCTTGTGTTAATTTTTAGTCTTCTACAAATTCCAATAAATGATGACAACTATCTTAAATATGGGGGTATCCAAATTAACTTCTCTACATAAATACCATGATATAGAGGTATTTAACTTATCTTCTCATACATATGAAATGAGCAAACATGCAATATACAATCGTCTACCTATTTTCATCATGATATAAAGATGATGGTAAATTTTAAATTTTGCCAACTTACTCATATTTCTTAATTTTATAGTATCTTAAAAATCGATAGGTCGACCACTCTTTATGTGTCGTAATAGATTTTTGATTAGAAGAATCATTATGAGCAAGAGAAAAAATATATTTAAGCTGAAATGTGACTTAGTTACTTTATGAATGCATGAATTTTGAACATTGAAATCATAATTTGTTCGTGATAATCAAGATGCATTTTAAGTATATTTTTAACTTTTTCCTCTTATAATGAAGTTTTGCTTTATACATAATATTTCATCAACAACAAGATTTCTCCTAATTTGCAAGTTTAAGTTGCAATAAATTATTTGAGTTAATTTCTCATATGTTTTAAATCAACTTTTTGTACAAATAGTGAAATAAGTATATTATAAATATAAAAGTAAGAAAAAATAGCAGGCTTACACTTAACATTTGAACAATGAGAGTATTTAAGAATTACTAGTTGGACTATTTAATATATGTTACAATTACGTAAAATTATAAAGTATGTAAGCCATAAAAGATAAATCTGCATATGATATGTCTACCAATTCTCTACATATGAGAAAATACATATTCTTCTAGATCATACACATGTCCTATTAAATTTATCAATTGACTTCACATGTTTAGAGATATTTGATTAATATTCTTCTAATATATATCCAAAATATCAAGTTTCACTAATATGCGATGTGACAGTCATTTTATATTCTTATCGATGAATTTATATATGTCTATCATTTCATGCGATAATTTGGGTCACTTGGCCATATTGATTATTTTTTCATTAAGAGTAATATAATAAAATTTATCTCTTTACAAGGGAGGATATACTCCGGATAAATCATGTCCAATTTTGAGATGAACGACACAAAATAAAAATATCGTTAACATTACAAAATGTATCTTTTCTTGGCTATAAAAGTTTAATAATGAGAAAACAAAAACTCTTTTGTCGATAAATTATAAATTGATAAAAAAAGCTAAAAGGTTTAGATTTGTGATGAAATTTAATAATTTTATAATTTGATAATTAATGTAATATTTAAATATATATTCACATAAGATACATATACCATATCATAAATATCGAGGAGTACCAAATTAATTAAATGATTTTAATTTTATTTCATATCTGATATTGATTAGTTCATACAAATTAAAAGACAAAAATTATATTATATCATGATCTCGTTGAAAATTAGTCCACTCATATGTAGAGGAATTGGTATCTCAATAATCTTGAGAGTATGATTGTGGAATAATATGTTAATATCTACACAATACTGAGGTAAAAAATTGAAATAAATAAATTTATAGGTTGTACGATATATATTGATATGCATATATAATACATTTTTAAATGTCTTATATATTGTTTAATTATTTTACAAATAACGTACAAGATACCTATAATTATGCCTTATATTTATTTTCACTATAGGTTATGATATATCTGTAAATATACATTAAATACGTATACAACTCGTGTATACCGACTATTTTTTTATTGGTTATTCTATAAGCATAATTTACATATACTTTTAATGTATATGTTCTATATTTTCATTATAAGTTGTACTATATCAGAGGATATGTATAAAATACATACACATCTTGTGTGTATGTCCTATATTTTTTTATTTATAGATTATATGGTATAAGTATAAAATAAATATACAGTTAATGTATATGCCCTATATAAAATACTATTAGATTGGTTTTTTAATACAAGAAGATAAATAAATTACAATTAAGTAGAAAGAAAAAAGTTTCAATATGAAAGTTAAATTGTAAAGTAGAACATAAAAAAATTTCATTAGTTTAAGGAAAAAGAATAAAACTCGATCAACTAATATTACTTATATATTATCGGTTGCTTTCTTATATTTTTTTACGTAAATTGATATATAGTAGGTATTCATATAAAATGAGTGACATTTGAACCCAAAACTATATAAGGGGATAAATTGTACCATTGATCTGTGTGCCAACATATAATATATAATTAGTCTTTTTGTTTAATGACAACATAGGTACACATTTCTTTATTTTCTTTAACCGAAGAAGGAAAAAGAAGTATCCAGGTTAGAATGATAATTTACAAAATATAAAATTACCTAGTGTTTGAAACATAAATACTATCGTGTTATATAACAGTAATGTGTAAACCCAAGCCTCAATATTTATGAGTTAGACTTTAAGCCAATGGCCAGGCTGGGTGAATATCAAAATTAGATTTCATACAATATTTATAAATATTAAAGACTTTAAAAAAGGGTAAAAGATGTTTAAAGGCCTTAGATAGTTGGATATTATTGTTTTAAGGCATTTAGTTTTATTACTAGTTAGTAACCAACTAGAATATGAAGAAAGACCAACTAACCCCCCCCCCCCCTCCCCCTTATACTATATAAATTATTCTATTCCTTTTTTCTTTATATTTTTTCTTTTTCATCTTCGACCAAACATTTTTCTTCCTTTTTTCTCTCCATTCTTATAAAACAAAACCTCTTTATTTCTCTCTTTCTACACTTTTTCTCCATTCTTCTATTCTGAAATTGTTTTTCATTCAACTTGTTGCTTTTATTTCTATTTCTTATACACACAACCCATATTCTATCAAAACAATTCCAAAAATGAATCTATGGTAAATTAAGGGGTTGAAGGCTTACAAAAGTCTATTTTTAAAAAGTAAGAACTCATAATAATTCTATTTAATTATTTTTCGCATTCCAGTAAAGAATTCTTAGGTCTTAATTTTATGGGTGTAGATATGTATATTTTGTGTATAGATCTGTATCTGTGGGTATAGATCTGTATTTATGTGGGTATAGATCTTTATTTTTGTGGGTATATACATCTTTATTAATATGGGTATAAATTCGAATTTTCGTGGGTATGAATCTGTATATTTATGGGTATAAATATGTATTTTTGTGAGTATATAACAATTATTTTGCATTTTTTGGGTATGGATCTTCATTTTTGTACTTGTGTGGTTGTATGTACGGATTAATGTTCTTATTTTTATGCAGGAAAACAACCCAGAAGACGAGTGGGTATATCTCCATCATTGACATGAAAATGGTATGTACCTTAACAAGGAAAAATTTAATCATTATAGCACGAAACCTTGGCAAAAAAGAACATTTATCAAAAAAAATTAAAACAATAGGTATAATTGCGGGGACTTATAATACAATTATAAAAATTAAAATAGTGGTTATACCTATTATCGTATAAACACCAAGATAGGAGAAGGGTAGCAAAGTAAAATCATAAAATCTATTTTAAACCAAAATCATTAGATAACCAAACCAACAAAAAAAATTGGTTATGAATTTAGAAATATTATTTTAAAATTTGAGATTTTCTTTCTCTTTGAAATATTTCTGTAAAATCTCAATTCATCTTCTCAATCATACCTCTACTTAATCTGCAATCCTTACTTTTATACCAACCGGGTTACACTATTATTTTTGTCATTAAAAACTCTAATAAAATATAATAAAAAGTGATTTTGATATTTCAAAAATTTAAATTTAACCTTCAATCAATTTTTTACACTTTTTATTTTTTATATTTTCTAATATTTTTTGATTTTTTATAACAAAATTATGTGTAATTTGAGAAATTATACATGAGTATTTGAATAATCTAGATCTAAAAGTAGGAGGAGCAATTTTTCCAAATATGTTAGATTATGATTTTTTCTATCTTGTACAATTGGGTTTGAATTTATGAGATTTGTAACAATTTACCCTAATATGTTAAAATTGTAAATTTTTTATATATTGTTCAATTGGCATGTATGTATCTATGTGTATATCAATAAACATATTTAATCTAAACATAAGTTAATTTGTGTTTTGATTATAGATTCGGTTAGATCCAGTTCTTATTTAGAAGAATTGATCGTTGATCATGACATTTCAATTTAAGAGGTATATTTATTTCTTAATTTCATTTTTTTTACTTCTATTTAATTCGATTCATATACATATGCATATATAAACTAGTAATTATGATTAATTAGCTTAAAATATTTTATTTCTTGCTATTACTTGTATGAATTTTATGTTCTTCCTAGTTTGTAGACGTGAAGGATAATCATTAAATAATAAAAATTCAAAAGTTGGTTGGAATTATTTCGAATATGTACCATGAAATGATTTGTGTGCGTCTATTATATTCGGTTTGTTTGCACTATACATGTATGTTTTATAGTACATATGAGAAAGATTAATATCTTATAGAAATCTCAATCATTCTTTTCATCTTGTATTGTTATATAGATGCATTGACAATTAAGCTCTTAATATACGTCATATTTCAAGATAGATTAAGTAATTATGAATTAGAAATGTTTTATGTTGATGAAAGATTGCTAGTAAGCTAGTTTAAGCCACTGAAGTGTATTGGTTCTAGGAAAATTAGCGGGAATTATCTTCAAGATCAAACATTCAAATTTTCTTCATGTATTGGCAGGGATGCACATTATTTAATCAAAATTCCCCCATCAAATGACGTAACATGCAAGGAAGATGATATTGGCACTTTCTAAACAAAAAATTTAATATTCAAATTTTTATTGAGGAGATGATGGGATTAATCTTGAGAAACATAGAGACTATCAAGGTGTATCTCGATCTCGTAGACCTTCTCCTAAAAGATTCAGTAGATCAAGGGAAAACGAGATGATATATATGATACATACCGAAAAGGAAATCCATTAAGAGTTGAAAAAGATGTTCCATGGACTAAACTTTCCCGACCAAGCTATAAAGGTAGCTCTAATATCATCCATAGGTACAATGATCTGAATATCATTAAGCTAATGATGGCTTTAAAGAAGCTGAAGAGCTTAAGCATTCTGCTAATCGTCTCAAGGTGAGATTATTATTTTTTTACCCAATATTTGTAACTCTTTTTACCCCTAACAAAGTTTTATGACTTCTTTGAAGGTATTTATCTGGGTTTAGACTTAAGAGCTCTTCTTTCAAGCAGCTTTGAAGTACTTTCTTGAAGCATCACACTTGTTTAAATCTATAAATCTACTGTGAAATTATTAGAGTAACAGTAAGTAATTAGATTTCTACACTGTTATATCTACATCTTCTATATGTATATGTGGTCACATTTAATATTAATCTGATGCTGTGACCATGAATATGAGAGCTGCAAAGATATGAGATGTGCTGCACTAGCATATAACTGCGTGGAAACATCTGATATGCTGAGTTTTTATAGGCGATAAAAATTAAAAAAACAAAACCATACTTTTTTTTAAGTATTATCTGATTAATTGATTAATTTTTCTTTAAAAAACCGCCATTAGTATTATTAAAATAATAATTATGCAATATTTGGTGTTGGTTGAAAAAACAATTTTATTTGATTTTTTATATTTTCGTGCAGGTATCGGTGTCCATGTCATTTATGTAATTTCTGTTATTCATCATACTTGAGTAGTTGCTAGTATTGGCCTGAGAAGTTGGAATTACTTGGGTGTCTTTAGTACTTTTTCCCAATAATTTCAAGTGTTTTATTCCGTAAAATATGTGGTGTATAGTTTTACCATTCAAGTTGTCTTCATTACTAATCAAGATATTAATATATCTTATATTGAATTGAACGATTTCTTTTACTTTTTTTCTAAAATCACATAAAGAAATTTTTTAGTGTATATCAATCATAAAATTGGGTGTAGAGATTCTTGATCGTAATTTGGATTTTTATATTTATATTGAAATTGAATCAACTAGTGGAAGATGCAACTAGGTTTTTCTATTCTAGATGTATAACATCAAAAGTGAATAACTGAGTTAGTAAGTGTAAGGACTAGAACATGGGAAGATCCTTGACATATTTATCTTGAGTGACTCATCCATAAAACTAGAAAAAAATATCATCAACTTACATCTAAACAACAAAACCATTATCTAGTTTTTTTTATACACAAGGTGAAATTGATTTTTTCTCTTTTAAAATAATCTTAAACTAGAAAGGAACTTATCCTACCATACCAAGCTCTAGGTGTTTGTTTAAATTATACAAAGTTTTTTTAAGTTTAAAATTTTATTTGGAAAATTAGGATCTTTAAATTTTAGGAGTTGTATAACGTAAAAGCTTTCATTAATAAACCATTACGAAAAATAATTTTTACATTCATTTGAAATAGTTTAAAGTCTATATAATAAGAAAAATAAAGAAACCAATGTATTTATTCTAATCTAACTACATTGAAAAGGTTTATCAAAATCAATACATTTTTCTTGGGTATACCATTGTGCAATGAGACAAGCTTTGCTCCTTATAAAAATTCCATACTCCTTATATTTTTATAAGCAACTCTAATGGTATTCCAATAATCTTGTGATCAATATGTTTTGTAACAAGATTTTAACAAGATTCTATAATTTACTTCTTTTAAATTTATTTAGCATATAATTTATCCAACGATCATCAAGCAATGCAACCTCGATATTTCTGAGTTCTATTTGAGACAAGAATGCATGAGTTCTATTTGAGACAAGAAAGCATGGTAAGCGTATAAAGCATTAAGAGTAGAACGTGTCATTACTCATGTACTTGAAACTCCAAGTATATTTTCAATTTTAGAGGCATCCTTTGATACATCAATGATTTATTTATCATTATCCTCCATATTCATGATTGGAGTATAAAATTAATGTTGTTATGTGGTAGATTGTAATTTTTCGTCTAGTTGATGAAACGTGGGATACTCTATGACATTTTCATCATTTCTCTCAACCAGATTCGTTACAATGAGGCCAAATTACATAGATTCTACAATGACACTTGTGCGTTTATTGAATACACGATACACTTTTCTTTTGATGGAGTAGCTTGAAATATTAATTCATTGAATTTTGCACTAAAAAATTTCAAGTGATCTCTAATCTTAAGAATAAAACATTTGCAGCCAAAGACACAAAAATAGGAGATAGAGGAGATCTCCAATTCCAGAATTTATATGGGTTTTTTTATGAAGATAAGTTTCATTACACATGGTTACATACAAGATAAGTTGTATTGACGGCTTCACCCCGAATTTAAGTAGTCAAGGAATGTTTTTCAACATTGTCATATCCATTTTTGTATGGTTTAGTTTTTCATTTCTACTACTCAATTACTTTAGGGAGGTCCATGAGGAAATTTTTTTGTTCAATCCCTAAATCAGCACAAAATCTCATTAATGGATAGTTTACAAACTTGATACCAAAATCACTATTAATGCAAGTGTTACACTATCCATTTTTCTTTTCGATTCATCTATAGAGTTTTAAAATTCAATAAGTAATTTTTTTTCAAATATTAAAGTAAAACCAATGTGTACCTAGTATAGTCATCAATAATGACAAACACATATTTGGAGCCTCTGACGCTAGTGACATCCATTTGACTAAAAATATCCATGTGTTCTATTTGAAGGGGTCTAGAGGTCAAATATTTGTTAATAGGTTTCAAAGATGTTACATATTGTTTACCAAGATGGCACACAACACACAATCTATGCTTTTTAAACTTGAGCTTCGTAAGCTAAAAAAAAGTCGTTCATATTAATATTTTCAATAAAATCCATACTACAATGACATGGTGTGTATGTCACAACCAAGGATAATCTTTACAAACCGACAAACAAGTATGACTTCGACACATAATATTTTTGACATTGACTATGCAAAAAAACCTTTTGTGTCATTTTTTGAAGAAGTAATTTTAGAGGATCAAATCTTGAATTTATAACTATCATCACAAACTTGACTAATTCTAAGAAGGTTAAAGGAAAAACCATCAACAAAAAAAGGTTTTGATAAGAATATAATGCCTACTACCAATGGTTCCTTTGCCCTATAACTTAACCTCTCGTGGTATCGGCAAAAGCGACTCTCCTTCTACCTCCTTATTTCTTAATAAGTTTGTACATAAGTATTTAATTTCTTATCATATGTCTACAACATCGGCTATTAAGACCGACTATTTATTATTTATGCTCTCCTCACACAAACCATATTAATTAGATACCCAAGTTGGATCTAGGTGGGTAAGTGGTACCCTTTCTCTTTAAACTCAATTTTTGCTTTTTCCATAGACGAATTAGAGATTGATATTCATGTTTCTTGTGATATTAACAGTTAGCCACATCATTACCACATCATACACAGTATGTTTAAGTGATAACTGTACTTTGTAAAACCGATGAAGTAGAAAACGAAGTCTCATTAGATGGTTTTAAAAAATGTTGTTTAATGATTTTGTTTTAAAATGGTACAAAACCAAAACCACCCTTTTTAAAACTAGTGACTTGACTTCCCAACATTACATCAATGTTTTTTTTACGATAGGTAAATTTCAAACCACTTATTCTAAATAATTTATTTTCTCCAAAAGAAAAGAGTTTTCATTTACAACAATGTTGTCTTTCTCCTCAAGATCATTATTATTTTTAAAAGACGTTTGTAAAAGGTTTTCAAATTATTGGTTTATTTTTTAAAAATTTTTCTAATATTTAAGCAAAAGTTTGATAGTTTTGAGAGAGTTTTTATACTCAAGTAAGAGTGAATCATAAACAATTTCAATACCATCATATTTAACATCTTGATATAATCACAAGATAAAGTTAAATTTTACCTCATCAATATATTGTTTTGACTATGGACATGAAGGCAACATAGTTTATTATATGATTATCTTCATTAATTTGACTTGAAACTTCATCATCACAAGTTACATTAAAAAAAATTGTAGATTTAATTTTAAGAACTTGAAAAAATTAGGTTTGATGTGTCAATTATTATGATAATGATAGCAAGTTTGTTCATCTTTCTTACCACCTTTACCAAGTTTTCAATGGGTTTGATTAAGCAATCATGATTCTTGAATCTCATAATTATTTTTGTATATCGCAATGGCTTCATGATCACTGGTGCCTTGACTTTTCGTTTCCAACATGGACTAAGCCTCAAATTAACTACATTTAATAAAAAACGATTACAAAGCATTATATAAGGTAAAGAAAAATAAGAGTTCGTCCCAAAAGTTAGACCGAACTTAGACTGTATCCGATCTTCTTTACTAATATAACAACCTCCTTCCTTTTATACTTTCTTCTACCTATCTTCACATGGACTAGACTAAATATCCTCCTCTAGATATGATTCTCATTTAAACCATTACCGCCATGTTCTCTATCATTCCTCTCCCACCAAATACGATACATATACGTTGTGAGAATAGTTACAACAATATCAATAATTTCCTTGCACAAAATCTGAAGAGTGATATTGATTAAATCATCTAAATATGCAGGAATATTCTTTAAATAAAAAGTTTCCAAAACTTTGTAGAGAATTCTCTTAGTAAAAGAACAACTAATGAAGAGATGATTGACCTCTTCCAAACTAGCTTTACAGAAGCAACAGAGAGAGCCGACTTGTAGACCCCAACTGAGCATTCTAGCTTTTGTTGGTAACCTATCCTACACACCTAACAAAGCCACAAAGGCACATCTAGGAATACAAGATTTAGCCCATACTACCCTCCAACATTTAACTTCTTCTTTATCTTCTCCAATGATGTATATAGTATTCTTAAAAGAGAAACCTTTTATTGTATTATAATTCCAAAACACTGTATTATCACCTTCATAAATTTTAACATTGCTAAGGTATGGCAGGAGTTTACCCATACAAGGAGGTAACATCCATCTTTCTCTACCATAACAAGAATTGACAGTTTTATCATAATTAATATTATAGGTATCAAATTCAATACCTAGAATTTCATGCGCAAATTTTCCATCAATCCATCTATCCCTTATGAAAGTATCCTTAACATTTTTTATCATATGCGTTATAAAATCATAAGCAAGATACCTGATTTTGATGAGTTGCTTCCAAATCTAGGTATGAGCTTGTTGAATAACCAAACTCCAAATACATTTGCCTTTAATAATGTTATGATGCACCAATATACTCCACAAGTTGTTTTTCTACGATTACATCCTCCAGAATTTAGATAATAGACAAACTCTATTGAGCTCTCCAATTCTTGGAATTGCCAGTCCACCTTGTTTCTTACTAGAACATATGTTGTGCCAGGATATTTTTGCCCCTTGAGCCCCATCTAAGTTGCCTTTCCAAAGAAAGCTGTCCATTTTCTGATTGAGTTTATAAATTACATGTTTTGGTAGTGGAAACTCTACACAAAAATATGATTTTGCTTATAAAATACAATTGATCAATTTTTCCCTTCCAGCATATCAGAGTAGTTTGAAGGACCACTAATTAATACTGCTACAAATAGTCTCCACCCGTTTTTTACCATCTGAGACTGATAATTTCTTTGAATTTAATGGGACTCCAAAACATCTAATTGGCATTTCACCTATCTTTATATTCAGCATTGCGGATATAATATTCATAATTTGATTATTTATACCTCCAAAATATAATTCACTTTTATTGTAGTTAATTCTTAGACCTGAAATTCTGGAGAACAAATCAAGAGCTTCTTTGATAACTCTAGCAGATTTAACTTCACCTTTAAAGAATATTAGTAGATCATCTACAAAGATGATGTGATTAAGCTTTAACTCCCTGCATTTGTGAGCCATATGATTGAATAACCCTGTAAATACCTCCATACATATTGCAAATAAATAGGAAGAGAGAGGATCTCCTTGTCTGAGACCTCTCTTCCCTTTGAAGTAACCGCACAGTTCACCATTAAGACAAATAGAATATTAAGGAGAACATACACATATTCTGATCAGTCGATAAATTTTTTAGGGAAATCAAAAGCATATAGTGTATTAATTAGAAAGGTCCAGTTGACACTATCATATGGTTTTAGTAAATCAAGGTTAATTGTATGTTTAGGCTCTGAATTCCTTTTTTATAACCTAGTACTATGTCTTGAGAAACTAGAATATTATCACTAATATATATATTCTACCTACATATGCAGCTTGATTTATAGAAATGATTGACCCTAACACTTTCTTCAACGTGTTTGAAATAGTGGTATAAAGTTAAAATTCATTTATGATTATTAATTATATAATATTAATGAGATAAGTATTAAATTAATAATGGGAATCTATAAAATGGAAGGAAAAATAAAAGTATAATAATGCGATAAACTTTTTTACCCAACATCTTATTTTGAACATATTGTATCACGTTGTTTAATTTATTGCAATGGATATTTAATTTTTTTATTTGAAGCATGTTATAAACCATTATTTAACTTTAGTGTAATGGTATAAGTAATTATTAATTATTAAATATCATAAGAAGAAGTTTGGTGTAATGGTCATGATTATGGTCTTAAATCTAACCAAATTAATAAAAAATATTTTTGTTTCAACTAAAAATAAATTATAGTGTTATATGTAATAAAAATTTCTCAAGTTAATCAAATGAATTGCAATAATTAAAAAAAACCATTGTTTATGGTTTAATACACAGATGCACAAAAAAAGTATAGATAAGATAACTAAAAAATCATAGCAAAAAATATTAATCGAAATGTATTTTGAATCTTTATAGAAATCTTATGAAAAAACAATATTTAAACATTAAGCTACCGGTGCCAAATTCAATTGTTTGAAAACCATTGCATAAAGTCATGTGCATTTTTCAATATTGTAACTAATTTCATATGTTACAAGAAAACCAAAATATTGTAATGCCTGTAAACCCATATATGTGATTTGATAATTGTTTATCCATCATAAACTATCTCTCAATGATCTTTAGATCATTGAGGGTTCTGGAATCTAACCTCATGTATCTCTATGACTTCATCAAGTCAACCTCAGTAGGACCACCAGAAGTGGATATGAACATCATTAAAAGTTAAACTAAACCGTGAATCAATTATTGGTTAATTCAGCACGACTTCTTGACAAGACCCATTAGAGTTAACATCATTGTTCTTTTGGATAAGTAGTGCAAATTCTATTTTTAGGATCATTTCATGTGTTAATATAATATTAAACCTATATTTTATTACATATAATCACATATAAATGTATGCATAAAAATTAAAATAAGGTATAGAATATACATGTATAAAGATATAAAAAGCCATGTAATATACAACCCTTGAATGACCTATGAATTTGTAATACTTTACTTGTATCATGGATGGTCTAATTGAGATCCTTAAATATTGTAGGAGTCATTAATCAATGAAGAGATTTGATGGCTTGAATAAAATATGTTTCTCCCCTCATTTGGTTTAGTAAATTTTTTGGCTCCTATGTTACTCGTGGAGGCCGCATTTTGGTTCTTTTGGCCTATGCAAAGTTGTAAAAAATTAATCCTCATTTTATGGAGTATATAAGAGTTTCCGTAGGTGCTAAATTTACTATAGAAAAAGTTCATGATTGTCTCAAACTATATGTGTTTAAAATATTTTATGGTACTTGTAACCTTTGTGATCCTACAACCTCCTCATATATTTAAACTTAGGTTTATATTTAATATCATCCTCCAAACCCATTAGTAGCTTGATCTAAACATAAGCTGTCTAATTAGTCTTTTATATTTTAACATTTAGCGTTATACATATTGAATCATAATGTGCGACATTATGGAATGAATTGCATGTAACAATCAAATAGTGTACTATGGAAGATTACCAACAATTTCTTGCATTACAATTAGTTTTGTAATCCAATTTACCCTAGGTAAATTTCAAGCCATTTTGATAGTCATATACCTCTAAACGATTAGTAGACAAACTTTGTGTTGAATTTGAATTGTAGTGTGGGGTTAAAGATGGGTTTTAATGGAGTCACGTAAATATTTATTTCCTTAACACAGTGAAACCTAAAACTTCTTTCATTAGTATACGTTCTCAATTGTATAGTTTTTATTTGTAGGTCTAGGTCTGAAGTATGTAATAGATACGTATGCCTCAAGCAGTTTTTCAATCATCCTGAGGTTACTTTTTCATTTATTTTTCATATTAATTATTAAACATTTGAAACATGTCAAGTCTTGGCTTTTTTAATGTAACTTTGCAAGTCCCTTGGTTCAAAGTATAGATGTAACATTACCCTTAGTTTGGTGAATTCTACAATACACATGATGGTACTATGAAGATGGTTGACTGTATATATAATTTATTTCTTGATGTTAAATGTTGTAAATTTGTAGACACTTAATATATTTTGTAAATTATCATTAGGTTTTGGAGAAACATCTTAATAAGAACATTCATACTTTAATTCAGTTTTGTCTTAATGTTTGATTTATGTGTAATAAGGTGGGGATTTGTCTACATTCGGAGCCAATGTGATGATTCAAAAAATTAAGTCACTGTTGACGACAATGGCATGGATAAATTCAAAATCATTTTGAGATAATGTATTACTATTATCCTTAGTCAAACTAATTCTTGAGTCATATTGGGTTCGAGTGGAAACAATATTAAATAAGTCAATTTTTTTAAATGTCTACTCTACATAATGAGTCTGTCAAATGGATATACCATGTTCATTTCTTATTATCTTTACTCCTAGGATACCATCATCTTATTCCAGATTTTTCATCTAGAACATACGAGATAAGAAGTGCTTAGTGTCATTTATAACATGAAATTTAGCTCCAAAGACTATATGATCATCTACATATACATTAATGATCACACAATATCATGTAACTCTTTCATGTAAACATATGAATTAGAAGTATAGACTACATAGCCAAATTTCGCAAAAGTACTACCAAATTTCTCATAAAATTATTTAGGGTCATGTTTCAAATCATATAACAGTTTTTTAAGCTTTCATACATCGCTTTCTTGACTAGATGCGACAAACCCTTCATGTTGGACGATATATATATGTATATATTATATTTTCACCTAGTTCTCATTTCAAAAACGTGTTCTTAACATCTATCTAATGGATGATGAATTATGATTCATATATATCGCAACACAATTTATTATGGTGACTATGTTGATCAATAGGGAATGGGTGTTGATATGAAGAAAATATCTATGTTCCTCAAATAGATATAGATGATATATGATCAATACTAGCATCACAAGATAGACCATTTAAAAGAACCTCGGGACATTAACGTTCCCTAAGAGAATAAAGAAAGACTCATAAAAAGTGTATATTAGATCAGGTCACCTCGTTTGAAATTGCACGTTAAAGTTCCTACAATCTTATCAAATCTGACATCGACAACAACGTTGCCCATCTTCATTAACGTGGTCTACGAGAATAGGGAAATCTATTCTAGAAATTACATCGTTAGTGGGGGAACACGAGTACTACCTGGAACTTATGGGTACTTAAATATAAATATAGGCTTTGTAATACAATATAGATGATATGTAATCACAAGGCTCATTAACGCCAACACATAATGATATATATATCATATTGCTCTTTCTTGAAACTTTATTTTATCAACCATATTTATTTAGTCTAAGTTAATTAAATTTTAAACACTTTTATGGTAAAAATTGTCATATTTTTAAATAAAATCACAAGGTGATTGAGATATATTGGTGGGATACACATTATAGAGTCTATTAATCATAAAAAAAATATTATTATACTCACACACATATATATATATAT
Source organism: Nemophila menziesii (assembly GCA_029959085.1). Taxonomy (NCBI): domain Eukaryota; kingdom Viridiplantae; phylum Streptophyta; class Magnoliopsida; order Boraginales; family Hydrophyllaceae; genus Nemophila; species Nemophila menziesii. The sequence continues at coordinate 4,338,505 of JARWIR010000044.1, forward strand.
TAAAAATAAATAAATAGTCTCTTCTTTTCTCTTCAATTACTGAGACCCATACATATACTAAATTCCTTTACGATTATTAATTATATATGTTGTATAATGTATATCATAAATATTATTTAGTTAAATTGGTTCACGATAATCTTTTTTAAAATATGGTTGGTACTCACTCATTTAATTGTAATAGATTTAAGAAAAATATAATAAATTAAATTTATCCTAAAAATTGTATATGACTCATGTTATAACTATCTTGAATTAATTTTTATAAATTGCATTCTTTATCTAGTTTAAATTAAATAGGGTGAATGAGATAAATAGTAAATTAATAATGAGTATCCCTAAAATAGAAGGAAAAATCGATGGTAAATTATTAGGAAGCTTATTTTTACCCAATATACCTTACATAATATGTTGATTTCAGTACCAAGAAAAAAGAAAAGAATATAAAATGATTTTTTGATATATATAAAATATAAAATATATCATTAACGTACATGTGATTTGCCAATTTTCAAACATAATGAGTGGATGAATATAATTTAATTTATACCACATACATTCATCTTTTGAAGTAAGAAATATTGTTACTAATTCAAAGGAAAACACTATGATTCATAAATAGTTATTGAGCGATGTAAGGAATTATTTTTACTCATGATAATTTATTTCTTAATACACATAAATCATATGCATTATGGTGAACTACAAAGCTTTAATTTTCGTTTCAAATATCTATTCAATCACGTAATATGTTTTTATAATGATTTTTACAGTATCTGCAGCTTCCTGGAACTCGATAACAAAATTCCAATGTAAAAAACAATAACGAAATGGTGCGTTGTTATTGAAAAACTCTAACAAAAATTATTTCACCATGTAAGACATGAATGAAAATATAATCTATCGATATCCTTACATGCGTGACCAATAGTTTTTATTTGAAAATAAATAAGGGACCAACGAGACAATATCAGTACAGGGGTGTTTACACTTCCAAAATTTTGTCATTATAGTTCAAGAATAGTCGCAAATAGTAATCTCCACTCCCAACCATTGGTCATAACATACTTGTAACTTGTTAACATATAAAGTAACTATACTTTCTTTTTATCACACAAACTTACACAAATTAAGTTGCACTTATAAAATTACGAAACACATGAAGAGCATTCTTCGTTCTTTATCAAGAACTACTTCACTTGGTTGAGTTCAAGATACCTTGGATAAATAACCTTTTCAGGTGAAGAGAAGTTTATAACAATGCATGCATTTTTTTAACACACTTAAGCTTCCATTTGTTTTTAACTCATATTTGGCCATTACCATTGGATTTTACCAAATAGACTCTACTTGTTTTCCATTTTATGAACTCATTTTTTTAAGAATTTCTCTTACTCTATAAATTTTGTATACATCCTCAAGTTCCAAGTTTTGGTCAGGAAATTCATAAATAATTTTTCACCGATATGCTTACACTTAATACAAGACTATCCTGCAAACCCAATCATCCCAATGTAAAAGAAGTGACCTATTTTAGGATCATTGTTTGATGCTTTGATGAGACCCAATCCATGTCCTCAAAAATATATTTCATATGTTTTAGAGAATTGTATAGATAGGAAGAGAGCATAAAAAAGAATGATCAGTGGTGATCCATACGGAAAAATAAAAGATTATGCGCTAGCTCTAGTAAAAAATGCACTTGGATTATCCTCAATATCGAGTATAGCTAGTTATCACCAAAAGTTCCATAGTTGGTAGAGTTGATGTTAAAAATAGGTAATACCTAGACATATAGTGACCTTGTAATACCTAAGCATAAAGTGGATAAGGTCATTGGTGCCTTGGCTATGGAAGCCCTCGTCTAAAATAAAGCACTCTCCTTGTTGTATATACCCCAAAATTTTTACTAAAATAAGCCTTTGTCGACCCAAAAAGATTGACAACCGTCACCGTTTAGATTACGTATCAAACAATCTTGATTAGTAATAAAGACAACTTAAAATGGTAAAACTATATACCACATATTGGGTAGAATCAAACACTTGATGTCTTTGGACAAAAGACAAAAAACCCTCGAGTAATTCCATCTGCTGAGAAGCATATTTAAATTTCTTGAATTTTTCCTTTTCTTAACTATAATTAATTTGATGTCGCGTTCTTAAACAAAAAGGTGTAATTGTATGTCCAACGGAAATTACTCAAATGACATGACCAGTGATCATATATCTGTGTGCAAAATATTAAAACTTGAATTATAATTATTTTATCAACCAAACACCAAATATTTGCTCAATAGTAAGACTCTAACAATTTATCAACAAGCGTGAGGCTATCCATGATCGGTGAATAGTCGAGCTCCAAGATTTATAATGAAATGATATCATCGAAGTATGATGGTTTTTGGAAAATTCATGGGGTAATTTTGGGAGTTCAACTGATTTTAAATAACTAAACGAAGAACCATGAGGTTTATGTCTTCTAAAGGTAGTAAACATATGCAAGAAAGCAGCAAAAAAATTTGAATTGTTTATGCAAACTATTGAAAAAGGGGATTGTTACTTACGGGTCTAGGAATGCTTCTTTCTAAACTTTCTCTTTCAAACATTCAAATTATGAAAAGTGCAAAAATAAATCCATAATCTTATCATCTCCATGAGTGTAACTTATTGTGAATATACTAAAGGAATGTATAAAATCTAAAAATAATTTACTCATTCATAGATTTGGGAAATAGGAGGAAGTCACAAAGTCAAAAAAAAATATCCTCGGTCAAGAAAGTCATGATCAATAAAAAATAAATATAATGATTTGTTAATTCAACAATCCCCTGCATATAGAGATCAAGTTTAAAAAGAGCTCATGGTAACAAGATGGTTAATATTTTATTTAAACACCAATGTTCAATAAAAAATACTAGGATTGACACATAGTGAAATTAGACAACAACAAGATTTTGTCATCAAAAACTTTTTCCATTTGAGACCCACACATCACATACTTAGTAAGGTTTCAAACAAAAACTCCGTGATATTTTCTTTCCACGCATTTGGAAAGGTTGTATTTGTCACGACCAAAAAAGGAGACTAAATCAAACTAATATTAAAATACATAAAAATAAATTTTCATGAAATTATTGATTATCTATTGCATTACACTAGTTAAAATTTAATTAATATAAACTAGTAATTAAAAATCTCTACTATTTTTCTACATCTTATCTAGTGTTACTGACCACTACCCAAATCCCTAAATTATCTTATACTTGAAAAGGTTGGGGAAAATGGGGTGTGACAGTGAGTAAATAATGTCTATATGAGGACCTTAACCTCGTAAAAAATTATTTATATATTAGACAATGTCATTGAACTGATATAGGTCAAAATATATATTGACATTCACAAAGCTATAGATAAATCAGATAAGTGTATATCACAAACTAGACAACCCATACTACCCGACAAGTTATATATATAAAATAATAATAATACCACATAATTATAATCACGTTGCAAGGATAACGTTGTCTTTCTCTTATGACTCTCACACAAATGTGATCCCCTTATCTCTCATGTTTGTAATACCCTGGTAAATTGATCCTACTGGCCATGAAACTCTTCAGACATGCTCCAGGTGGGAATAAAACATGATAGTTCATGCCCGCACCTGGCTAGCCTAATGCCCCAGAGTGACATGTCAAATTATCCTAGCAAAACATTTGCATACGCATTACATATAACCCATAGAATACGATAAAGTAGGTTGTTCTAATACACGATAATATTTAACAATTGATGGATAGAGAACAAAAGTAGGTTACACTACCATCATGAAAGTAATTTTATACAATCACGATACAATAATTGGAATCGGTCTTTTATCCCGGTAATACTCAACTATACCAATTAACATTTTTAACTTCCCAGATATTTATAATACATTACATAATCATTCAAATAGATATTGATTACAAAATGATATAGGCCGCTTAAAATTTTCTTACCAAATTAGTTAACATTATTTTATTCAACTAGAAAAATTATTATTATTTTACCTTATTGGATCAAATATTATGGATTTAATGTACCAGGGTAATTATTATTTATCATTTTACCTTATTAGGCCATGAACTAATATTTAATGTAATATGACAAAAATTAATATTAAACAATGCACATATTAATATATAAATTACAAAGAGTAATTAATAATCGATATAAAAACACAATTTATCCCTCGCCTGAATATGAAGTATTTATGCTCTCCCTCCTAACGAGATCACTACAATTGTCTATCTCTATACGAGTCAATACTGAATTAATCCCTCACATGAGTAAACATATTAATATATAAATTACAAAGAGTAATTAGTAATCGATATAAAAACAAAAATTAATAATCGATATAAAAACAAAAATTAATATTAAACAATAAACATATTAATATATAAATTACAAAGAGTAATTAATAATCGATATAAAAACAAAATTTATCCCTCACCTGAATATGAAGTATTTATGCTCTCCCTCCTAACCAGATCACTATAATAAGCATGGAAAAGGACTACATTCATGCTTATTAAGGTTAGTCATCTAATGACTATGAGTTATAGTTTCTGTAATATTAAAAGTTGTACCATGTAATTTGCTGAATTGATATCACTGGCTGAATAAAACCATGCATTCTTTAGTTTGGATAATGAATATGTCTTTTAAAACTAAAATATATGTATTATGTAAGTCAATAGAATACTAAAATTTATTTTGATATATATTGTCGTTTATATTTCTAAGATTGGCATGTTACTTCCTTTTATTATATTTAATTAACTTTATACATTTTATTTGTTAAGTTTAGGAATATGTCTTATCTTTACTAGCCTAATATATGTGTTATTAAGAATCAAATAAACAAAAAACTATTTGACCACTAAAATAATTTTATAAAAAATGATAAACATATAATTTGACGCTGTATACAAGCACGGTCATAAAATAAATTCTAATATTTTGTGGAATCTCACAATATATACACTGGTTCTATTAAATGGTTCTATTAACTGGCTTAAAGAAACTACCTAATATTTCTTTTAGAAGGAATCCCCACCTTTACACTCATAATAGCCTATAGACCAACCCTCTTGGGTTTTGAAATTATTAGAGTTATGAACCTCAACCTCAACTTATGTTGATGAGTTCATCAAGTCCTTTAGAATATGACCCTATTTATTTAATTTTAAAGTATTTGGTATTGCATTCAATAATAATTTTTCAAAACAAAGACCTAAAGAAATAGTCAAATGGAAAAAAAGATGTGATAGAAGGATATCTGAAATCGAGTATCTTGCCTTCCTAATTTCCATATTAACAAAATATTTTCAGAAAAAAGTAATGTATTAATATATCATCATAATCATAATTCAATAAAAAGTTGACTACTTGGTTAAAAAAATTTATTCTTGTTGTTTCGTATTTTTTATTAAGTTTTATTCAAGAATTTATTTATTGATATATAATTATATATATATATATATATATTTTTTTTTGTTAATTAATTGATTTTCAAACTTAGTTTACCAAGATAGAAAGAAGTTTATTGTATTTTTGTAAATCGATAATTTATGTCGTAGACATATAAGTATTCAATACAAACTCCGTAATTAATATTTTTATTTTCAATAAAATAAAATAATCTATTATGAATTATAAATACATATGAATGATTACTTTTATATCTTCAACCTTATGAAGTATTTTTTACATAAAAAAAACTATTAGATTATAATTATGTTTTCAATCATCCTTTTAGATTCCACTTGTTTCTTTAACTATCCAATATGTAACATATTAAATTTTCAATCTTTTCTATTTTAGTATGTATTTTTCTATAATGTTTTCTCTACCATAAATAATTGATAAAAATAATTTTAACACCACAAATAAAAACAAATACATTCAAGAAAGTTTTAAAACATCACTATACTGCATATACTTAATTAGTTATCATTTTATTATTCCAACGAGTATGGATATGATTATGTCAAAAAAAAAAATTTAGATACGTTTAATAGAATTTAGAAAAGTATATATCTTAGATAACAATATTTGATTAATCATCAAATGGAAAAAGTAGCAATTTTCATTTACTATAGTTGACTAATTGTTATTATTTTGAAAAATAATTACTAATAATATATTAAATTAAAGAGAAAATCATAAATGTAATTAAAACAATGAAATCGACATTCAATGTGTTGAAAATAAATATGAAAAACATTAGACCTACACAATAAAAATGAATGACCTCATAACATAACATACTTTTCTATTACATTGCGAATAAGAATAATAAGTAAGTATATTCTAAACATTAGAATTATTTTGGAAAAACTGTTGTGAATGGGAAGTACAAGATCCTGCAAATTGTTGATGCAACGGGGTTGAGGTTGCAGGTAGAGATGAGAACAAATAATTGATATCTTTAACTTTTGAATCTAGCTCCACCAAGTCCACTTTCATTCTCTTAAGCTTCTCCTTATTTAGACTACTTACTGGTGCACTCCACCAACAATTATTACGATAGAAATTGGAAATATCATCCACTTTCTTACGATGCTCTTTTTCAAGATCAATGTGGTTGTTTTGTAAATTGAATTGATTATTGTTTGATCGAACACTATCACTATGATTAACACGTGTTAATTGGTTGGTTTCGACTTCTATTAATGAAGCATTTCGAGATTCGAAACTATCAACAATTGAAGTAATGTTAGGGTTAGCGAATGAGTACACCTTTTTTCCATGTGAAAAAATTAATAGACCAATTTCAGCAACACACAAAGTGGCAATTTTACTGGCTTTTTTACTACACCATTCCAATGGTTTGAGAATGTCACATTTTGGTGACTCTCCTTCTCCATATATTTTACGGGAATCTTTCGACCATTAGCCTTCTTTATGTTTGGAACAACTTCCATTGAAATAAATAGATTTTAGAAGAGATGAGTGACATAAAGTATCACATATAAGAGTTTTTATCGAACTTTTACTAGAATTTTGATTTCCCATAAAATGGTGTGAATTATCATAATATTTCCATTGAAATTACATGTATATAGAAATAAAATAATGTCAATTAATCGTTACATACATATCCTTAAAATTATGAAATAGGTATAAAGTTTAAATTCATTTATGATTATTAATTATATACTATTAATGAGATAAGTATTAAATTAATAATCGGAATCTCCAAAATAGAAGGAAAAAAAGGATAATAATGACGATAAACTTTTTTACCTATTATCTTAAACAACGCGTTGAAAGACCCACGACCATTTCCACTAACATTTATGTCATGCATCTCGGTGTCACCGAAATACCCACCAGTTTCAAAGGTGGGGCCCAAATCTTGAATTACATTACCCATTAAGTTCTCTTTCGATTGGTTCGTCCTCAGGAATTACTATTATTTTACTGTTTTCGTCCAAACATCATACGATAAATCCATACCCCATTGAAAAAGATGAACTTGAACTTCGAGGTTTAATATTTTTTGATTATTATAACAATGATTAAGTGGACAGAATATATTTCCAACTCGATCCACTACTTTTCTCGAAAATCCAATAAACCCTAATATACCATTAATGTATTCAATCGAAACCTTATTGTTCGATTTAATCCAACTATTGTCTATTTGAGGGTTCATTATCTAAATTTCAATAAACCACTAGTAATTATTACAAATAATACGATTATAACATATTACTAAAATGCACCTAAGTTATCACAATATTTCACTAAGGCCCATAATTAATTTTTTAATTAACAATATAGTCCTTAAAATCATAATCAATTATACAAATGCCACTAGAATTTCCAAATTATTTATAATGTTCTCTACATTAATTTTCCATTAATATTAGAACACCTAATATTATAATAACTCAAAAATCTAATTGCACTAAAGGTTTCTATATTATACATAAATTGCCTCTATAAGTCCTATATTATGTACGGTAACCTATATATTATAATAGCATGATACAAACCACGACAAAAATCTAAAACCTAAAAATATAAATGTGTCTTGTGAGTGGTGTGAGAATGGTTAAGAATCAATTGAACATCTTTTCATCCGATGTCCATTAAGTTCAGCAGTTTGGGCAGAGTCTCCACTACAATTAAAGATAAATAAAGAAGAATAGTATGAATTTAAAGATTGGTTTCTCAATACCATAGACAGGTACTCGAATAATAGGTGAGATAAGAAAAAATCTATTAGTACCATGATAACGATCTTGTGGAGTGTATGGAAAGCCAGATTGAAGGGTTTCTACGAGATGAAGAAATGGGATATCAAGGAAATTATAAATAACTCTAGACGAATCATAGAAAGAATATATAAGATGAAACAAGGCAATTCAGGAACATTTATCAACAATAAGGGAGTCCAAAATATGAAGAATAATGATGATAACAACATAATTGATTCTTCAATATTAGTTGGTACAGTGATTCCTCATTTATTAATAAGAACGAATCAGCAGGGATAGCTTCTATTGCAATTGGTAAGGATGGTAAAATTTGTGGTAAACAATGAAGAAGAAGGATAGTTAGGAGTGCAAAGGAAGGAGAGACGTGGGCTATTCTACAAGCAATGAAAGCATAGGAAAATTTAAACTATAGAAGGATCTCATTCTATATTGACAACCTTGAAATTGTTCAGGAATTTATCACAAGAAGGGAATCGATTGGAAGATCCGACCTTTGATCGAATTGATCTGGACATGGATCGCAAGATTTCCAGAATGGAGGGTGTATCATATCAAAAGGGAAACTATAGCTGATTTAGCTGCAAAATGTATTAGGAAAACGAGAAATTTAGATCATTGGAACTTAGATAATATATTTGATAGAATAGGGTTTCTAAACCATTATCTAACAGATACGACTAACTTTGGATGTACTTGACAAAAAAAAAGATAAATGTAAAAAGTTGAAAAGTGTCAAATGAAGTTATCAATAAAAAAGACTTTATAGAGTCAAAAAGATTAATTTTAAAAAAACCACAAAGATCTACTCTCCCCACACTTCTTAAGGTTGAAAGAGGGATTGATAATGTCCGATAAGATATTTAAATACAGAAAATTCACAACAATGGGAAAATATTTAATTGTTTCTATTTTTTTTCCACTCCAGGTCATGTGTTGGGGCCACTTTTTTATCATATTCATCCAAGAATAAAGTAGACATGTTTTTATATGCATTTGTGATTGGTATGAATTGTATGATGCAATGTTTGTGCAGTTTTTCATCCTCTACTTTAATGCTTCTCAATTAGTTCAAAATCGTACTTTTCATTGCCCTATATTTTGCAACCTTACATCTCCTTCCTTGTGTTCCTATTGCGTAAAGAGCTCCTTGTACATTTTGGAGTCGCTAACTGCGTTCTTTGTGTCCTTTATAGCTACTGTATATCTCTCAAGGTTCTCTTACTAGTTTCTTTCTACAAGCCCTTATATCATTTACATTTAGCTTTAATATGTATCTTTCTGGGCAGAAGTTCATTTGCTGCCCTTATTAAATCATCTGCCACTCCCAATTGCCTTCTATCTCACAGTTTTAAATTTTATATTTAAAGAGGCCTGTTTTTCTCCACTTACATACATCTAAAATTAGAAAAACTAGTTTCATTTCCCTTATAAGAAAATAAACAAGTCACATAATAGTAAAGGATAATATTCAAGTAATAACTTTGAACATTACAAATGAAAGTCAAACACAAACACAAACTGAGATAGATAAGCAATTATTTTAATGAATTACTGGCTAAAGGAACGAAGTTTACTTGCATTTCAGAAATAAGATAGATTCACCCTAAAGAACTTCTTATGACTTTAGTAAAAACAGAAAATATCCTAAAGATTTTATGATCAATTGTAAAATGCTTTATAATATATATAAATATCTTGATTAGTAATAAAGACAACTTAAAATGGTAAAACTATATACCACATATTGGGTAGAATCAAACACTTGATGTCTTTGGACAACAGACAAAAAACCCTCGAATAATTCCATCTGCTGAGAAGCATATTTGAATTTCTTTAATTTTTCCTTTTCTTAACTATAATTAATTTGATGTCGTGTTCTTAAACAAAAAGGTGTAAGTGTATGTCCAACGAAAATTACTGAAATGACATGACCAGTGATCATATATCTGTGTGCAAAATATTAAAACTTGAATTATAATTATTTTATCAACCAAACACCAAATATGTGCTCAATTATAATAATTCTAATGGAAGCATTTTCAAGAATTAATTAATCAGATAAAAGGTCAAAATAGTACTGTTTTGTTAATTTTTATCGTCTATAGAGAAGTCATCATATACTTGGACTTCTAAGTGTGATGCTACATGAAGGTACTTCATAGCTGCTTGTTAGAAGAGCTCTGTACGTACTTTCAAGTTTAAACCCAAATACCTTAAAAGCAGAAATAAAACTTTTTTATGTTAAAAAGAGTTACAAATATTGCATAAAAAAATAACAACCGACCTTGGGATGATTATTAGAATGCTTACATAAAATTTTGAGTTAGTTGAAACTAACCAATCAAAAATCAATAATTCAAAAATGAGAACTGGAAATAATAATAATAAATCAAAGTCTAAAAATGTTAATAGCAGACAATTTTTCAAAACAAATATAAACTCCGACAAACAAAACAAAATAAATTAAAACAGAATAAATTTGAAGACAAAAACAATACTACATACATTAAGATATTGCGTAGTATTCACAGGTGTTACTAATCTCAGCAACATATTTAGATTGAAGAAGCTTCTTCATTATCTGTGGACTAGCTCCCTTCTTAATAGCTTCTTGTATTTCATGTTCTACCGTCTCTGTACGTCTTTCTATTTTAGTATCCCCAGGATACAGCCACACATCAATCTGAATAATAAAAATAAAATTAATAATATCTAAATTTAGAAAAAAAAAAGAGAATTCAAGACTTACATGAACGTCAGTAGCTGTTAATAGCTCTCCAACAACTTTTCCAACAAAGTCTGACTCTGAAGCATCTTGACCGCACACAGTTGTATCTCGACCTAACAAAAAGAAAGGTAGTATTTAAGCTAATTAATCATAATAACTAGTTTACATTAACAAGGAACAAACTTATATTGACTTCACTTACTTACTAAATTTCTATCCTTGAGTTCCAAAATTTAGTTGAAATATAAAAGCATATGTGTATCAAATCAAATTGAACTGAAAATTTAAGTTTTTGAGAAGAAAATATACCTCCTGGTGGTCCATCTGTAGTTGACTGAAATGTCATGATCAATGACCATATCCTATTAAATAAGAATTAAATATATCAGGTTAATATCATTTGTAAGTGATTCAAATCTATAATCAATACACAAATTCACTTATGTTTTAATCTAATATGTTTATTATTTATATGCATATGTACACATTGCCCAATTATACCGCACACTACATACATGCTCAATTGTATTACATAGAAACGAGCTTGGGTGTTGTGCTGTGTTTGAACCTAATTTACTGCATAAAATTCAAATTTTGACATATTAAAAAGATTGCTACAAATCTTGTAAATCTAGAGTTTTACAATAAATCCCAATTAAGATACACAAAATTCTACTAATAGATCGTTGGAAGATTTTGTATATATACACAAATCGCACACGAAATTTTCAACAAAAAAAAACATAAAATTGTAGTGAAAAATTGGAGAAAATTGAAAACTAAAGAGAATAGATTGAATTTTAAATTTCAGTTTTATCGAAATCATTTTCTGATTGTATTTTTAGGATTTTAATTGCAAAAAAAAAATTGTACCTTAAAATCGGTGTGTTTCTATAAAATATATCTTTATTTAGCAGCGTAATTGGTAGGATGATTTTCCTACGACTTCGTGTTGGAAAGAGAATGGTTTCAGAATGAGTAGCTATGAAGTGGTTACTATTAGTGTTGTAAACGGTGGAGAAAGAAATCCTATATATAGATAGAGAATAGAAAATCCTAAACCCTAGTCTTCATGGGCTTGGCTACAAGGTAATGGGCTAGACTGACTATCCACATGGGTCTAGTGAAAGAAAAAGAGTACATTTCTTTATAAGTTTTCTAAAACTACCTCATTAAAAACATTTATCAGGAAAACCTATTATTACAAACCCTTGAAGAAGGAAAAGAGTGTTGTGCGTATTTTTCTCCCCTCTTGTCAGCCTTTGATGAAAGATCTTGAAGTCGTTGCATGTCAATCTTGTGTATTAATTTCTTGAATGTATATGTAGGTAACGCCTTTGTAAATAAATGGTCCATATTATCACTTGACCGAATTTGATGAACATCGATTTACATTTCTTCAAGAGTTCGTGTCTAAAGGATAACTTTGGAGAGATATGTTTTGTTCGATCACCTTTGATGTAGCCTTCTTTGTATCGAGTGATACAAGTAGCATATTATTGGACTTTGTTTACTTGTTGAAAGGTTGCATTCACCTTAAATATTTAATTTTGAGAATATGCCTGTGGGACAAAATCCTAGTAAAGAAAAAAGAGTACAATATTCTTCTATACGCTTATATAAATTGCCTCATGAAAAACCTTACAAGGAAAATCATGTGGGGAAAAACCTATGCTAAGGAAAAAAGAGTGCATTGCGTAAATGTCTCCCCATGATGTAAGTATAACACAATGGTGTATAACTTGAGACATTTAATAAAAGTAATAAATAATATGACATAATTTTGATTGACGCTTCATGCATATATAATGATTTGAAGTGCTCGACATATGACTTATATGAATTCTTTCATAAAAATATAAGCAAATAAAAGTGCATCCACCACCGGAGACTATATCACTTTAATAAATAAATTATGTGTGCTACAATATATTATCTTATATAGTGACCCCCTTTGTAGCACATTTGTTTCACAATTGTGAAAATTTCATGTCGTAAAAGTGAAATTAAAAAAAATATTTTCTTTATTTATGTCTTTATACTGATGGCCGGTCAGTTTATTTAGACATTTTAATTAAAATAATCCTCTATTTCATTCATATATTAATATTTATTACGCGTTTATATAAATATTCGATCATAATCAATTTTTAGTTAGGTTCCAATAATTTAAAGTAGTAAAATAACTGATTGAGATCTCAATATATAATCAGGTAACTGATACTTAGTAGGAGTATTTTGATTCTCAGTTATATACACTACTTTGATGTCAAAAGTCTCATAATTAACGACTTGCTCATGTTGCTGCTCCTTTATGCTATCTTTAGAACCAAATAGATCTATTGCGCTTTAAGCGTACAATAATCTAATTTTAATAGATAGCTCTTTTGAGACATTAATTTTATTAGGAGCACTGATAACTGGTTACTGTGACATAGTCGCTACACCTTTATAATATTTATAATTATTTTTATGATTGTACGAGGATCAATATAAATGGTGTATTCTTATATTCCAGTTGTTATTTCCCCTATTATTGAGAATATCATGTATAACATGTTCTCAAAATCCATCTTTATGCACGGTGGTGGAGTAGTTGTTATAGAAATTGCACAATCAGATTATCTTGATGGATATAATTTTTGGTCTTTTACCAATAAGGGTATTTACTATGAGTATTAGCTTAAGCAAAATCGGCATACACAGTTCAATAAATAACTTTGCTACACTTGTGTATATCTCATTGAATCCGTCTTGAAAAATAGACGATTTAATATCAAACTTATTTAGGATTAAAATCTTTGTGTGCATAGCCGATTTGCTAATATACATTTGATAATCCTGATCTTTAATATTATCAATTGTCAATATTCTAGTAGAATTTATATCTCCAAATATACACATGGTAATGTTGGTAGAATATAACAATAAGATAATATTTTTCAAATTTAAGTAATAGGATCACAAAATAATTCACTCTACAAATTTAATTTAGTAGATTTAATTTAGTAGAGTCAAAATACCTCTTATTGAACTCAATGTTTTTAGGAAATGTAATTTTGGTTTTTCAGAAATTCCATATATAATTCATATCATCATACATTCCCTGATAGAATAATTTTTTGGATTTTGAGTAAATGTAAATCTTAAAAGTCCAATACAAACTTTTTCAAATCCTTCTATTAGGTTTAATATACTAGATGTGGTATTTGACATTTGATTTAGAAGTTTGAAGATCAAAGAAATATATTTTATTTCTTAAGTAATGCGAATGAAACACGAATTAAGTGATAGGTTGTGCAATATATACGCATATATATCTTTAATCATCTTATATTTCGATTCATTTGTTAGTCGAAATATGAATTATCCTATAAAAAATATGAATTATTTCATAATATGACCTCGTGGAGGATTATTTTAGTCATATGCAGAAACTTGGTATTTTCAGGATATGTTATACTATATCAGTGGATATGTACAAAAATTTGTATATTTTTCCTATTTCAATTTACAAGTTATATTATATCAGTTTATTAAAAAAAGGCCATACCAATTAAGTATAATCGATGACGGTGTAAAAGGTTAAGCTTCGAAATTCAAGCATGTGAGACTCAAATCTTAATGATAAAGCAAGAACTTGACAAGCCATGGCAACACCCAACAATATTCAGCCAAACTTTAACGGCAAATGGCTTGTTTTCCTTTTTTTCGAAGAGAATAGATTCTCTCATATCACTAAAGTGATAGTATGTATTAAGAACATGAACAATATTACAGTGTTTTTTTTGTTATTTGTACATTCTGACTTCACGATGCTGAAGTTTAATAATTGCCATGATAGTCTAGTGTCTTGAAATCAAATACTATAAAAGGATCTATTAGATCAAAGGATCTTTTTTTCATTTTTTCCAGTTCAGAAGTGAACGTAACAAAGTTTTTTGATTTGTTTTTATTTTTCATAGTCTTCTTTCTTTTTTTCACCGAAGGTTCGATTTGATTTTTTTTCTTTTATAGTTGTTCGCGTGAAGCTTTTTTTCATCACATATTTATTGAAAGCAAAAAGCTATCCATGGGCTTGACTACAAGGTAATGAGTTGGACTGACTATCCACACATAGGTTTATAACAATTAGTATTTTAGTTATTATTTTTTTTAGATTTAAGAATCATATTATTAATATAACATGATTATTATAAAATGCGAAATCCAAAAGAAAATGCAAAAGAACAACAATGCAAAATAATTTAGGGAAGACAAATTAAATTCATATGAATCAACCATTTTCTTTCATGCTCCAAAAAAAAATACCAAAAAGAGAAGGTTTGGATTAAAAGACTATAAAAGACTTCGACTCATAAATCAAACCAAGCCAGAAGAACCTATCTACACGAGCACATATTTTCACAAAAATGCCCAAAATATTTTCGGTCATGGCTGGATATTAAAATAAAAAACTAAACTAACTACACAAAATCAACCTTGGAGCTAGTTGCAACGGAAGTACCTATTATACTTTGCTTATTTTGTAGTTGAGTGGAATAATATTTATCCAAAAATCGAAAACCTAATAACTAAGCTAAGAGAGAAAGAAATTTCAGAGAAAGAGAGAGAAAGAAAATTTCCAAAAATGCTTTTAGATATGGTGTTTAGTTATAAGAAGATGTGTTGGGGAACCATATACTTAAGCTAAAAATTTGTGGAAGTATAGAAATGAATACTTGTTTAGTAACAAAAAATTAGTCCCTTTGTATATTTCTTCAAAAGCTCATTGCTAGTGGTATATTTGCAATCTAACTGATATTTACAATCATAATTTTTTTGTTTTAAAATTTTATTCTTTTTAAAAGTATTTAAAGCAAATAGAAACAAAACGAGAATGAGGAAAACTTAAGCAAATAAAAATAAAACGAGAATAATAACAAAGAGTGCCCCACCCCAATTCAAAACTGAGTTGTGTCCCCGCGACTCGAAAAAGACTCAAAAAATAAAATATACACTAAAAAATATTAGCAATTAAGGAGAAAGGTTAGAAGATGGTACGTGTCTGAACCGTATCCTCTGAAATTCGCAGTGGAAAGAGGTCTCAATGATCTCTATTCTAATGTTCACATAGATTTGATTGACATCCCGCATGATATTCACGTGGCTCAGGAAACTACCATGCTATCTTTTCTCTCGCTTATCAAACCTGTTATGCAATGCCACTGCCGAATTTGGTATTTCGGGTGCAAAGCTATCCATACCTTCTTTTGTAGTTGATGAGGAAAGACAATCATTATCAGCTTGTTCTTTCTCCTTTAGCTCTATTGAGACTTTCTTTCTTAGCTTGTATCTCTCACTTGGTTGAGTAATAATTCTGGGCTTTGGTTCCCTCTCCGGCGGTTTGCGGATGATAATCAGTTTCTCTTTCGTTTTACAAGTGATCACTTCGTTCTCTTCTTCGCTAACAATTGAACCGTCCTCTTAAAATCGATTTCTTATGTTTTCTTCGTAATCTCTCTTCACCCACAACTCAAAGATAAACCTATGATGAATTATAAGCTTTAGCACGTTAAATGCTTGATGTTATCTTGGTTGTAATGATTTGTAATGATGCTTGAGTAATCTCTTGTGCGGGTTGAAGGAAGAATGAAGCTCATTGATGTTAAAGAATTTCTAAATTTTTTGATGATTCTTGGTGTGTAATGGTGTTATACAATGGATATAGTGATATTTGTGTGTTTATGGAAGATGGGTGAAGGATTGGATAGTATTTTGGTATGTTTTTTAATGTTTTATCAAGCTTTCATGAAGGTTCCATGGAGTTTGGAGGTGGAAATTTCATATGGGTGAAGAAGGTAGAGGCTGGATAATAAGGTTAGCTTGTAAAAAACCCTAATATTTCTCATCTTTTGTCTTATTGGATCCTGTGGGGTGTACAACACGGTTGATGCGGTATACCACAACTCTTGCCTGATGAGTATTCATCGCAACACTTTGACGCAAACTCCTTTTGTCGATATCGTGTGGTGTACCACAACTTTGATATTACAACTCAAATTTTCTACCTCCTTCAACCGTGGACTAGCGTGTACACGGTCTTAAGTTGGGTTGAGGTATACCACAAGTGTTGCGGTGTACCGCGATTTTTGTGTGCTACAACTCAAAATTCTATGGACACTTCCTCCGTGGACCATCACACACACCCTTCGCAAAGACATGTGGTATACTTCACCGGTTGCGGTGCACCACAAGCTTCGCCTTACAGCTTCCATTTCTCTGGATAGTTCAAGCGCGAGGCATCGTGCACACGGTTTGGTCAAGTGCGGTGCGCCGCACGACTTGCGAAGTACCACGATTCTTCGCTGATCAATCTTCTTCCTCATATTTCTTTCACCCCAAACTCAACTTATTCCTACCTACACACAAAATGCTATACTTTTCCTCTCCCATTAGCTTTAATATATACTTATATATATAACTAAAGCACTAAATTTAATATTACATACTATAAAAGAAATAAACTAATTTAAACATGTGTTTTCACCTTATTTGGCTTTTGCTTAACGCTGTTAAGCTCGACGGTAACCTCGTGGGCTACACGGCTATAGGCTCCGCTTCTTTGAGGCACATGAGCTCTCCACGATTTGGATCCTCCTTCTGAATGTTATCTTCTCCTCCTTGTTCAGTTAGGTGTTCAATCTCTATAGTTCCATGAGGCGTGACTTTAGTAAAAATGAACGGACCAAACTACCCTAAAATCAACCGGACAACTACTGACCTTGGAGTTGTATTTTAGGAATCTTTGCCCCACTCCAAATGTCTTCTTTTGAATCCGCTTATCATGCCATTTATTTGTATCCTTGAGTTCCAAAATTTAGTTGAAATATAAAAGCATATATGTATTAAATCAAATTGAACTGAAAATTGATGTTTTTGAGAAGAAAATATACCTCCTGGTGGTCCATCTGTAGTTGACTGAAATGTCATGATCAATGACCATATCCTATTGAATAAGAATTAAATATATCAGGTTAATATCATTTGTAAGTGATTCAAATCTATAATCAATACACAAATTCACTTATGTTTCAATCTAATATGTTTATTATTTATATGCATATGTACACATTGCCCAATTATACCACACACTACATACATGCTCAATTGTATTACATAGAAACGTGCTTGGGTATTGTGCTGTGTTTGAACCTAATTTACTGCATAAAATTCAAATTTTGACCTATTAAAAAGATTGCTACAAATCTTGCAAATCTAGAGTTTTACAATAAATCCCAATTAAGATACACAAAATTCTACTGATAGATCGTTGTAAGATTTTGTATATATACACAAATCGCACATGAACTTTTCAACAAAAAACCATAAAATTGTAGGGAAAAATTGGAGAAAATTGAAAACTAAAGGGAATAGATTGAATTTTAAATTTCAGTTTTATCAAAATCATTTTCTGATTGTATTTTTAGGATTTTAATTGCAAAAAAAAAAATTGTACCTTAAAATCAGTGTGTTTCTATAAAATATATCTTTATGTAGCGGCGTAATTGGTAGGATGATTTTCCTGCGACTTCGTGTTGGAAAGAGAGTTTCGGAATGAGTAGCTATGAGGAGAAAGAAATCCTATATATAGATAGAGAATAGAAAATCCTAAACCCTAGTCTAGGGCTTGGCTACAAGGTAATGGGCTAGACTGACTATCCACATATGGGTCTAGTGAAAGAAAAAGAGTACAAATTATCACTTGACCGAATTTGATGAACATGGATTTACATTTCTTCAAGAGTTCGTGTCTAAAGGATAACTTTGGAGAGCTATGTTTTGTTCGATCACCTTTGATGTAGCATTCTTTGTATCGAGTGATACAAGTAGCATATTATTGGACTTTGTTTACTTGTTGAAAGGTTGCATTCCCCTTAAATATTTAATTTTGAGAATATGCCTATGGGACAAAATCCTAGTAAAGAAAAAAGAGTATAATATTCTTCTATACGCTTATATAAATTGCCTCATGAAAAACCTTACAAGGAAAACCATGTGGGGAAAACCTATGCTAAGGAAAAAAGAGTGCATTGCATAAATGTCTCCCCATGATGTAAGTATAACACAATTGTGTATAACTTGAGACATATAATAAGAGTAATAAATAATATGACATAAATTTGATTGACGCTTCATGCATATATAATGATTTGAAGTGCTCGACATATGACTTATATGAATTCTTTCATAAAAATATAAGCAAATGAAAATGCATCCACCACCTGAGACTATATCACTTCAATAAATAAATTATGGTGGTTTTCAGAAACTTCATGGGGACATTTTGGGAGTTCAACTGATTTTGAATAACCAAACGAAGAACCATGAGGTTTAAGCCTTATAAAGCTAGTAAACATATGCAAGAAAGCAAGAAAAAAATTTAAATTGGTAAAGCAAACTAAGGAAAAAAGGGATTGTTACTTGTAGGTCTACGAAAGCTTCTTTCTAACCTTTCTCTTTCTAACATTCAAATTATGAAAAATGCAAAAATAAATTCATAATCCCGTCATCTACATGAGTGTAACATATTTTGAAGATAGTAAAGGAATTGAGTATTAAAACCTAATAATAATTTACTCATTCACAGATAGGAAGTAGGAGGAAGTCACAAAGTCAAAAAAAGTTATATCCTTGGTCAAGAAAGTCATGCTCATTAAAGAAATAAATTAAATGATTTATTAATTCAACAATCTCCCACACATAGCGACCAAGTTTAAAAAGAGCACATGGTAACGAGATGGGTAAAATTATACTTAAACACCAATATGTAATCAACAAATACTAGGATTGATAATTAGTGAAATGAGTCAACAACACGATTTTGTCACCAAAGACTTTCTCCATCCGAGACTCCCACATCATATACTTAGCCAGGTTTCAAGCAAATACTTTGTGATATTGTCTTACCACGCATTTAGAAAGGTTATATTTGTCACAACCAAAAAACAAAACTAAATCAAACTAATATTAAAAATAAATGAAAATACGTTTGTATAAAATTAATGATTATTTATTACATTACACTAATTAAAAATTAATTATTAAAGACTAGTACCTACAAATCTCTACTCTTTTTCTGCAGCAGATCATGTGCTACTGACCAGTACTAAATTCCCTAAATTATCTTATACTTGAACGGGTGGGAGAAAAGGGGATGAGCTACCACGGGATCAATGAGAAAATAAATAACGTCTATATGAGAACCTAAACCTCTTAGAAAATTAATTATATCTTAGATGATGTCATTGAACTAATATAGGTCAAAATATCAAATAACATTCATAAAGCTATAAATAAATCAGATAAGTGTATATCACAAACTAGACAACCCATACTACCTAGAAAGCTCAAGCTACCTAAAATTGACAGAGCATGGAGACCGGTCAACAATGTAAGATAATGTTTTAGGTTTGTTGGCATTCACGTCGTAGAATGGACGATCATATCATAATTCGTTCCTAGAATTTAAAGGATTGGTGCAACTATTTTAAATTGCTATTTGTCCCAGCTTACTTATGACTCGTCATGGATATCACATTTGGAAATTTATTATTATGTTACGTGGGACATGTGGTTGTTTAGGACTGGTCCCCTGGTCCTAATTATCCTTATATATGTATGGAAACACATGCAAAATAATATAAAATACGAGGCATGAGGTGATTATTACCTCAGGGTGATGAATTTTTCCTGTTTTATCTATATATATATATGCCTTTTTTACCATGGTATTCTCCTAATGTTGTTGTGATTTTTTGCCCAAATCCTCTGCTACAATATCTGTACGATCCTTGTGCAAGTTACAAGGCTATATTTTGGTCACGATCTACCACTACTTATAAGGTATTTTTTTTCGATCTTCAAACTCTTTGTTCATCATGTCATATATAAGTTAAGCAAAATTAAAGTGAGTAGACTTTTAGGGGTTCTAGGGATTCTCTTAATGGATAATCTTAAAGTCTTCCTCCCTCAACTCTCACTAGTATGGACCCTCCCCTAAAAACTCTAAGGGAAGAAGCAGCAAATAATTAATTTATTGTAGATTTCTCCATATCAATTAGGGGTTTTTCTTCTTATAGCTTAGGTGTTGCTTGCTTGTACTTTGTCACTCTCGAACAAAAACGAGACCTCTTCTTGTTCTTAGGTGAGAAATATTATTTCTCTCTTACTTTAGTTCTAAAATAATACATTAGTGTTGATAGTATTAAAATAATGTTTAATAGGAGATCCTTTACATTTATAACAAACAATTGAATTACAGTTCGGAGGGGAAAATAGTAGATGCTTTACATTTCGGGACGAGTTCAGCGTCTTTGTGGTGTGATCTTATCCTATTTAAGGACAAATACTTCCTCTTGTATATACAAAGTAATGGGATCAAAATTTATACAAATTATTTTACTAATAATAATTATTTTAAAAAACAACAATAGTGTTTTTTTTCAAATAATGATAAGCTAATTGCAATAATTTTATAATATCGGGTGTTTGTTCTTCTTGTTTTAGAGATAAGAATTCACATAGATTGTCAACAATGTGGAAAAAAAAATAAGGAATACTCTCCAAAATATAAAATTCTCCAATTATTCTCTTGAATTCATCACATTTATTATTCTCTCCTACCTAAAAATTGTAAGTTTTACATGTTTCAAGAGTAAAAAATGTTGAGATAGATATATGTATGCAGAAGATAACCATCACAGGATGGACAGACTAAGAAATAGTTCTGAAACATTTTAGCATGACAAGAAGCACGATACATATGCTCATTACTACTTAATCTTTCATTGTCCTACCATTATTGAGAAAAATCATTAAAGCAAATAAATGTATGCTCTCTTATAGCTCGTAACTTCATAAGCATATTGTGCAACTTTATAATTTAATTATTAAACACTACGTACATATACACAAATTAGGTGCTAGAAGCTGCTACAAGTGCATAAGACTCATGTTGTTTTATGTGATCTGCAACATGAGCCACCACTCCTGCTCTAGCATTGTGAAACCATTAACTTCTCACATGTGATTCACATAAATATTATAATAGTAAATCACAAAACACTATTTTCAAATCACTAGATTGGAATAGCATAATTGAGAATCTATACATGACTATTATAATGTGCAAAGAAGGACCAAGGAGCATAGTGAAAGCTGATATCGATTTTATTTCATCCTAACTGTTGTAACCCGTGTATCATCTCATCTGTCACAAATAAAAGACCAAATTTATAAGATGCCAATTTTTAATTAATTTGCATTATAATGCAATTAAGGAAGTATAATAACATGTGTATTAGCAGGTTTAGTTAACTCGATATTTTAGCTTCCATAAAGTTATGATTTTCAAGTGTGTCCCTATTCTAGCTTCATATTGGACAGATTCTTTTGCTTTGGCAGCTTCAAGAGGGAAACGGGGATCATGATAAAACTAGCGGACAATAATACACATCTCTAATATATTCGTATCCATCCAAAAACCTTTTAGGAGGCTCCCAATTAAAGTATACATCTTAGGTCAAGGTTTCACGGGGACCTAAATTAAATATAGATACTCAGTTTATTTTTTTAAGTTTGTTACAATATATTTATTATAAACCAAAAAATTAAACTAACTATTTTTAAGAATGATATATAATTTAAATATATTAGAAAATTCTACAATATTACAGTAGTAAGATGTAAATTTAACATAAATTTAACTTTTATTTTAAGTTAGAATGAGTTATTATATTAATAAAATCATTTAATTTATTTTATTCCACTATATAAATTAAAATTGAAATACTAAATAAACATTGGTGACATTTTAATGAATCTTCATAAACATCAAACCTCTTAACTTAATCTTTTTAGGATAGGCGGAAATTATTCCACAGTCCTAATCAGACCATTGTAATGTTCAGTTTTAATATTATTTCTATAAAATTATCAGTTTAAAATTTTGTCTAGATCTTTCAAGTTTCAAATCATCATATATTATTAAGGAACTAAACTACTCAAGATAAAAAAAAGAACAAAGAAACAATAAATTTTAGGATTAGTAGGTTCATAATTTTTTATTTCTAATCTACAAGAATAAGATTCTTAGTTAATAGATTTAATATAATATTGTTATCAAATGTTTACACAAATATACAATTAGTTCTACCAACCTTACCTAGTCCATCCTAAAACAATTTTATATAATTTTGAATTGTAAATTATATCTTTTAACACACATAAGCCCTCACATTCTACAAAAGGTAAGTACACGTCCTTCCTACTACGAGAAGAAACAAGATTTTCTGGTTGAATAAGAAAGAATGCTAATAAGTTATTTAGTCATCATCATTTATGAATATCCATTAGAAATCAATAAGTAGCCTTCCAGTTTTCTATGCGACACAAGTGTGCTCTTAACTGATAAAATTATTAAATTTTGAACATGTTTGAACCGTGAACACAGACTTGTATCCAATGCTAAATTAAGAATTCGTAATTTTAAAAATGTATAACAAAAAATTTGTTTAACGTTGTTCACATGACCAGAGCGTGCAATATTTTCGAAATATTATCATACTTATCAGCATAATTAGTTCTTAGTATAACAAAAGGATTCACGAAATCCTTACATTGCTAAATCTAGTGTCCAAAGGCTCATTTTTAGGATATTTATACAGCAAAAAATGGTCAAAAGAACCATTGCAATGAGAAATATTAACGTTATGAAATAAGAATAAAAAGCAAGGTCTTATTAGGAATTTAACTTGGTTACTGAATTTAGAGTCTTATGTCCTAACATCTAGACTATGAAACTACATGCTAATAGTTTCTGCTTTTCAGTTCAAAACGAAAAAAACACACAAATCAAGTCAAATCTCTAAGCCACCTTTGACAAATTTAAGTCAGATCTCTAAGCCACTTTTCACAAATTTAAAGGTTCGATAAAAAAGTCGGTATTTCCAGTTCAAATTCTAACATATTTAAACTAAATGATTAAGATTGATATTCAAACTTAATTAGGAACTAAGGACAAATATGCAAGTGGTTCATAAAGGATATTTTATAAATTTAATATATGAATGTGTGTTAAATATAATTCATAATTTTTTTATTTAATATTATGAATTGATATATTTATGAATATGTGTCATTATTACACATTTGCTAATAAGACTCTTGTGTGAGAGATGTCAATATTTATTATTAACACGATTGTATTTAAATTTTTGTAATTAATTTTTTTTGTATTTATTAATTTTGTTACGACAAATGAATAAGTGTCATTATTTCATTGTTTCATATTTGTTAATAATGACACTTTCTTAGAGGCGTCAAGAATGTGTTATTAAGATGATGATCTCTAAATAGTCAAGAAAGTTATTTAGTTGTGACGATTATTTTTGACGTCATGATAGACAAACAATGACGGCTTCATAGATAACGCTCAAATGACGGTTGCTGAACCGTCATAATTATCTACGATACCGACAAATATCATCATGAAACCCCATAACCAGTGTCATTGTATATCCCTTTTTATTGTAGTGACCCCACTTCAGGGGATAGTTAGTAGACTAGGGTTTACACCTATTATTACGATTAAGGATTTCCCTTGTATTGTCACTATGTTTAGCACTTTGATTATGAATATAAGACTTTACACTGATCACTATTGATTAATCGACTGTAATATTCATCATGGCCAAGTAGCTTGTGTTAATTTTTAGTCTTCTACAAATTCCAATAAATGATGACAACTATCTTAAATATGGGGGTATCCAAATTAACTTCTCTACATAAACACCATGATATAGAGGTATTTAACTTATCTTCTCATACATATGAAATGAGCAAACATGCAATATACAATCTTATACCTATTTTCATAATGATATAAATATGATGGTAAATTTTAAATTGTGCCAACTTGCTCATATTTCTTAATTTTATAGTATCTTAAAAATCGATAGGTCGACAACTCTTTATGTGTCGTAATAGATTTTTGATTAGAAGAATCATTTTTTTTTTTTTTTTTTTTTTTTTTTTTTTTTTTTTTTTTTTTTTTTTTTTTTTTTTGATGACGAGGGTTCCCGGGCTTACACCCGACTAGTCCCCCGGGAGATATGACTGCCTCCCCAACCATACCTCCAGGTAATCAGAACTAGGTTGCCCATGTTCTGGGGAGGGTTTCGGACCTTGGAAACTTTCCAAACATAATAACTTTCTTCCACCTGCGGGATTCGAACCATGTACCTCTCACTTGAGAGAACTTTCCAAACTTTAATAACTTTCTGCCGCCTGCGGGATTCGAACCATGTACCTCTCACTTGAGAGAACTTTCCAAACTTTAATAACTTTCTGCCACCTGCGGGATTCGAACCCTGTACCTCTCACTTGAGAGACAGAGCCCTGGCCAGATGAGCTAGCTCACCTGGTTGATTAGAAGAATCATTATAAGCAAGAGAAAAAATATTTAAGCTGAAATGTGACTTAGTTACTTTATGAATGCATGAATTTTGAACATTGAAATCATAATTTGTTCGTGATAATCGAGATGCATTTTAAGTATATTTTTAACTTTTTCCTCTTATAATGAAGTTTTTCTTTATACATAATATTTCATCAACAACAGGATTTCTCCTAATTTGCAAGTTTAAGTTGCAATAAATTATTTGAGATAATTTCTCATATATTTTAAATCAAATTTTTGTACAAATAGTGAAATAAGTATATTATAAATATAAAAGTAAGAAAAAATAGTAGGCATACACTTAACATTTGAACAATGAGAGCATTTAAGATTTACTAGTTGGACTTTTTTAATATATGTTACAATTACGTAAAATTATAAAGTATGTAAGCCATAAAAGATAAATCCGCATATGATATGTCTACCAATTCTCTACATATGAGAAAATACATATTCTTCTAGATCATACACATGTCCCATTGAATTTATCAATTGACTTCACATGTTTAGAGATATTTGATTAATATTCTTCTAAGATATATCCAAAATATCAAGTTTCACTAATATGCGATGTTACAGTCATTTTATATTCTTATCGATGAATTTATATATGTCTATCATTTCATGTGATAATTTGGGTCACTTGGTCATATTGATTATTTTTTATTTAAGAGTAATATAATAAAATTTATCTCTTGACAAGGGAGGATATACTCCGGATAAATCGTGTCCAAATTTTGAGATGAACGACACAAAATAAAAATATCGTTAACATTACAAAATGTATCTTTTCTTGGCTATACAAGATTTAATAATGAGAAAACAAAAACTCTTCTGTCGATCAATTATAAATTGATAAACAAAGCTAAAAGGTTTAGATTTGTGATGAAATTTAATAATTTAATAATTTGATAAATAATGTAATATTTAAATATATATTCACATAAGATACATATACCATATCATAAATATCGAGGAGTACCAAATTAATTAAATGATTTTAATTTTATTTCAAATCTGATATTGATTAGTTCATACAAATTAAAAGACAGAAATTATATTATATCATGATCTCGTTGAAAATTAGTCCACTCATATGTAGAGGAATTGGTATCTCAATAATCTTGAGAGTATGATTGTGGAATAATATGTTAATCTCTACAAAATACTGAGGTAAATAATTGAAATAAATAAATTTATAGGTTGTACGATATATATTGATATGCATATATAATACATTTTTAAATGTCTTATATATTTTTTAATTATTTTACAAATAACGTACAAGATACCTATAATTATGCCTTATATTTATTTTCACTATAGGTTATGATATATCTGTAAATATACATTAAATACGTATACAACTCGTGTATACCGACTATTTTTTTTATTGGTTATTCTATAAGCATAATTTACATATACTTTTTATGTATATGTTCTATATTTTCATTATAAGTTGTACTATATCAGAGTATATGTATAAAGTACATACACATCTTGTGTGTATGTCCTATATTTTTTTTTGTAGATTATATGGTATAAGTATAAATTAAATATACAGCAGAACATAAAAAAATTTCATTAGTTTAAGGAAAAAGAATAAAACTCAATCAACTAATATTACTTATATATTATCGGTTGCTTTCTTATATTTTTTTACATAAATTGATATATAGTACGTATTCATATAAAATGAGTTACATTTGAACCCAAAACTATATAAGGGGATAAATTGTACCATTGATTTGTGTGCCAACATATAATATATAATTAGTCTTTTTGTTTAATGACAACATAGGTACACATTTCTTTATTTTCTTTAACCGAAGAAGGAAAAAGAAGTATCCAGGTTCGAATGATAATTTACAAAATATAAAATTACCTAGTGTTTGAAACATAAAGACTATCGTGTTATTTAACAGTAATGTGTAAACCCAAGTCTCAATATTTATGAGTTGGACTTTAAGCCAATGGCCAGGCTGGATGAATATCAAAATTAGATTTCATACAATATTTATAAATATTAAAGACTTTAAAAAAGGGTAAAAGCTGTTTAAAGGCCTTAGATAGTTGGATATTATTGATTTAAGGCATTTAGTTTTATTACTAGTTAGTAACCAACTAGAATATGAAGAAAGACCATCTAACCCCCCTCCCCCTTATACTATATAAATTATTCTATTCCTTTTTTATTTATATTTTTTCTTTTTCATCTTCGACCAAACATTTTTCTTCCTTTTTTCTCTCCATTCTTATAAAACAAAACCTCTTTATTTCTCTCTTTCTACAATTTTTCTCCATTCTTCTATTCTGAAATTGTTTTTCATTCAACTTGTTACTTTTATTTCTATTTCTTATACACACAACCCATATTCTATCAAAACAATTCCAAAAACGAATCTATGATAAATTAAGGGGTTGAAGGCTTACAAAAGTCCATTTTTAAAAAGTAAGAACTCATAATAATTCTATTTAATTATTTTTCACATTCCAGTAAAGAATTCTTAGGTCTTAATTATATGGGTGTAGATCTGTATATTTTGTGTATAGATTTGTATTTATGTGGGTATAGATCTTTATTTTTGTGGGTATATACATCTTTATTAATATGGGTATTAATTCGAATTTTCGTGGGTATGAATCCGTATATTTGTGGGTATAAATGTGTATTTTTGTGAGTATATACCAATTATTTTCCATTTTTTGTGGGTATGGATCTTCATTTTTGTACTTGTGTGGTTGTATGTACGGATTGATGTTCTTATTTTTATGCAGGAAAACAACCCAGAAGACGAGTGGGTATATCTCCATTATTGACATGAAAATGGTATGTACCTTAAGAAGGAAAAATTTAATTTGAAATCGTGGATATATACCCACCGCATTATAGCACGAAACCTTGGCAAAAAAGAACATTTATCGAAAAAAATTAAAACAATAGGTATAATTGCGGGGACTTATAATACAATTATAAAAATTAAAATAGTGGTTATACCTATTATCGTATACACACCAAGATAGGAGGAGGGTAGCAAAGTAAAATCATAAAATCTATTTTAAACTAAAATCATTAGATAACCAACCCATCAAAAAATTTTGTTATGAATTTAAAAATATTATCTTAAAATTTGAGATTTTCTTTCTCTTTGAAATATTACTGTAAAATCTCGATTCATCTTCTCAATCACACCTCTACTTAATCTGCAATCCTTACTTTTATACCAACCGGGTTACACTATCATTTTTTACATTAAAAACTCCAATAAAATATAATAAAAAGTGATTTTGATATTTCAAAAATTTAAATTTAACCTTCAATCAATTTTTACACTTTTTATTTTTTATATTTTCTAATATTTTATGATTTTTTATAGCAGAATCATGTGTAATTTGAGAAATTATACATGAGTTTTTGAATAATCTAGATCTAAAAGTAGGAGGAGCAATTTTTCCAAATATGTTAGATTATGATTTTTTCTATCTTGTACAATTGGGTTTGAATTTATGAGATTTGTAACAATTTACCCTTATATGTTAAAACTGTAATTTTTTTTATATCTTGTTCAATTGGCATGTATGTATCTATGTGTATATCAATAAACATATTTAATCTAAACATAAGTTAATTTGTGTTTTGATTATAGATTCGGTTAGATTCAGTTCTTATTTAGAAGAATTGATCGTTGATCATGACATTTCAATTTAAGAGGTATATTTATTTCTTAATTTCATTTTTTACTTATATTTAATTGGATTCATATACATATGCATATATAAACTAGTAATTATGATTAATTAGCTTAAAATATTTTATTTCATGCTATTACTTGTATGAATTTTATGTTCTTCCTAGTTTGTAGACGTGAAGGATAATCATTAAATAATAAAAATTCAAAAGTTGGTTGGAATTAGTTCGAATATGTACCATGAAATGATTTGTGTGCGTCTATTATATTCTGTTTGTTTGCACTATACATGTACTTGTTTTATAGTACATATGAGAAAGATTACTATCTTATAGATATCTCAATCATTCTTTTCATCTTGTATTTTTATATAGATGCATAGACAATTAAGCTCTTAATATACGTCATATTTCAAGATAGATTAAGGAATTATGAATTAGAAATGTTTTATGTTGATGAAGGATTGCTAGTAAGCTAGTTTAAGCCACTGAAGTGTATTGTTTCTAGGAAAATTAGCCGGAATTATCTTCAAGATCAAACATTCAAATTTTCTTTATGTATTGGCAGGGATGCACATTATTTGATCAAAATTCCCCCATCAAATGAAGTAACATGCAAGGAAGATGATATTGGCACTTTCCAAATAAAAAATTCAATATTCAAATTCTAATTGAGGCGATGATGGGGTTAATCTTGAAAAACATAGAGACTATCAAGGTGTATCTCGATCTCGTAGACCTTCTCCTAAAAGATTCAATAGATCAAGGGAAAACAAGATGATATATATGATACATACCGAAAAAGAAATCCATTAAGAGTTGAAAAAGATGTTCCATGGACTAAACTTTCCCGACCAAGCTATAAAGGTAGCTCTAATATCATCCATATGTACAATGATCTGAATATCATTAAGCTAATGATGGCTTTAAAGAAGCTGAAGAGCTTAAGCATTCTGCTAATCGTGTCAAGGTGAGATTATTATTTTTTACGCAATATTTGTAACTCTTTTTACCCCTAACAAAGTTTTATGACTTCTTTGAAGGTATTTATCTGGGTCTAGACTTAAGAGCTCTTCTTTCAAGCAGCTTTGAAGTACTTTCTTGAAGTATCACACTTGTTTAAATCTATAAATCTACTGTGAAATTATTAGAGTAACAGTAAGTAATTAGATTTCTACACTGTTATATCTACATCTTCTATATGTATATGTGGTCACATTTAATATTAATCTGATGATGTGACCATGAATATGAGAGCTGCAAAGATATGAGATGTGCTGCACTAGCATATAACTGCGTGGAAACATCTGATATGCTGAGTTTTTTATAGGCGATAAAAATTAAAAAAACCAAACCATACTTTTTTTAAGTATTATCTGATTAATTGATTATTTTTTCTTTAAAAAACCGCCATTAGTATTATTATAATAATAATTGTGCAATATTTGGTGTTGGTTGAAAAAACAATTTTATTTGATTTTTTATATTTTCGTGCAGGTATCGGTGTCCATGTCATTTCCGTAATTTCTATTATTGATCATACTTGAGTAGTTGCTAGTATTGGCCTCAGAAGTTGGAATTACTTGGGTGTCTTTAGTACTTTTTCCCAATAATTTCAAGTGTTTTATTCCGTAAAATATGTGGTGTATAGTTTTACCATTCAAGTTGTCTTCATTACTAATCAAGATATTAATATATCTTATATTGAATTAAACGATTTCTTTTACTTTTTTTCTAAAATCACATAAAGAAATTTTTTAGTCTATATCAATCATAAAATTGGATGTAGAGATTCTTGATTGTAATTTGGATTTTTATATTTATATTGAAATTGAATCAACTAGTGGAAGATGCAACTAGGTTTTTCTATTTTAGATGTATAACATCAAAAGTGAATAACTGAGTTATGTAAGTGTAAGGACTAGAACATGGGAAGATCCTTGACATATTTATCTTGAGTGACTCATCCATAAAACTAGAAAAAAATATCATCAACTTATATCTAAACAACAAAACCATTATCTAGTTTTTTTTATACACAAGGTGAAATAAATTTTTTTTCTCTTTTAAAATAATCTTAAACTAGAAAGGAACTTAACCTACCATACCAAGCTCTAGGTGTTTGTTTAAATTATACAAAGTTTTTTTAAGTTTAAAATTTTATTTGGAAAATTAGGATCTTTAAATTTCAGGAGTTGTATAACGTAAAAGCTTTCATTAATAAAGCATTATGAAAAACAATTTTTACATTCATTTGAAATAGTTTAAAGTCTATATAATAAGAAAAATAAAGAAACCAATGTATTTTTTCTAATCTAACTACATTGAAAAGGTTTATCAAAATCAATACATTTTTCTTGGGTATATCATTGTGCAATGAGACCAGCTTTGTTCCTTATAAAAATTCCAGAATCCTTATATTTTTATACGCAACTCTTATGGTATTCCAATAATCTTGTGATCAATAGGTTTTGTAACAAGATTGTAACAAGATTCTATAATTTACTTCTTTCAAATTTATTTAGCATATAATTTATCCAACGATCATCAAGCAATGCAACCTCGATATTTTTGAGTTCTTTATGAGACAAGAATGCATGAGTTCTATTTGAGACAAGAAAGCATGGTAAGCGTATAAAGCATTAAGAGTAGAACGTGTCATTACTCATGTACTTGAAACTCCAAGTATATTTGCAATTTTAGAGGCATCCTTTGATACATCAATGATTTATTTATCATTATCCTCCATATTCATGATTGGAGTATAAAATAAATGTTGTTATGTGGTAGATTCTAATTTTTCGTCTAGTTGATGAAACGTGGGATACTCTATGACATTTTCATCATTTCTCTCAACCAGATTCGTTACAATGAGGCCAAATTACATAGATTCTACAATGACACTTGTGCGTTTATTTAATACAAGATACACTTTGCTTTTGATGGAGTAGCTTGAAATATTAATTCATTGAATTTTGCACTAAAAAATATCAAGTGATCTCTAATCTTAAGAATAAAACATTTGCAGCCAAATACACAAAAATAG
Source organism: Nemophila menziesii (assembly GCA_029959085.1). Taxonomy (NCBI): domain Eukaryota; kingdom Viridiplantae; phylum Streptophyta; class Magnoliopsida; order Boraginales; family Hydrophyllaceae; genus Nemophila; species Nemophila menziesii. Next base: position 4,370,745 of record JARWIR010000044.1, read on the forward strand.
GAGATAGAGGAGATCCCCAATTCCAGAATTTATATGGGTTTTTTTATGATGATAAGTTTCATTACACATGGTTACTACAAGATAAGTTGTATTGACGGCTTCACCCCAAATTTAAGTAGTCAAGGAATGTTTTTCAAAATTGTCATATCCATTTTTGTATGGTTTAGTTTTTCATTTCTACTACTCAATTACTTTAGGGAGGTCCATGAGGAAAAAGTTTTGTTCAATCCCTAAATCAGCACAAAATCTCATTAATGGATAGTTTACAAACTTGATACCAAAATCACTATTAATGCAAGTGTTACACTATCCATTTTTGTTTTCGATTCATCTACAGAGTTTTAAAATTCAATAAGTAATTTTTTTTCAAATATTAAAGTAAAACCAATGTGTACCTAGTATAGTCATCAATAATGACAAACACATATTTGGAGCCTCTGACGCTAGTGACATCCATTTGACTAAAAATATCCATGTGTTCTATTTGAAGGGGTCTAGAGGTCAAATATTTGTTAATAGGTTTCAAAGATGTTACATATTGTTTACCAAGATGGCACACAACACACAATCTATGCTTTTTAAACTTGAGCTTCGTCAGCTAAAAAAAAGTCGTTCATATTAATATTTTCAATAAAATCCATACTACAATGACATGGTGTGTATGTCACAACCAAGGATAATCTTTACAAACCGACAAACAAGTATGACTTCGACACATAATATTTTTGACATTGACTATGCAAAAAAACCTTTTGAGTCATTTTTTGAAGAAGTAATTTTAGAGGATCAAATCTTGAATTTATAACTATCATCACAAACTTGACTAATTCTAAGAAGGTTAAAGGAAAAACCATCAACAAAAAAAGGTTTTGATAAGAATATAATGCCTACTACCAATGGTTCCTTTGCCCTATAACTTATCCTCTCGTGGTATCGGCATAAGCGACTCTCCTTCTACCTCCTTAGTTCTTAATAAGTTTGTACATAAGTATTTAATTTCTTATCATATGTCTACAACATCGGCTATTAAGACCGACTATTTATTATTTATGCTCTCCTCACACAAAACATATTAATTAGATACCCAAGTTGGATCTAGGTGGGTAAGCGGTACCCTTTCTCTTTAAACTCAATTTTTGATTTTTCCATAGACGAATTAGAGATTGATATTCATGTTTCTTGTGATATTAACAGTTAGCCACATCATTACCACATCTTACACAGTATGTTTAAGTGATAATTGTACTTTGTAAACCCGATGAAGCAGAAAACGAAGTCTCATTAGATGGTTTTAAAAAATGTTGTTTAATGATTTTGTTTTAAAATGGTACAAAACCCAAACCACCCTTTTTAAAACTTGTGACTTGACTTCCCAACATTACATCAATGTTTTTTTTACAATAGGTAAATTTCAAACCACTTATTCTAAATAATTTATTTTCTCCAAAAGAAAAGAGTTTTCATTTACAACAATGGTGTCTTTCTCCTCAAGTTCATTATTATTTTTAAAAGACGTTTGTAAAAGGTTTTCAAATTATTGGTTTATTTTTTAAATTTTTTTCAAATTTTTAAGCAAAAGCTTGATAGTTTTGAGAGAGTTTTTATACTCAAGTAAGAGTGAATCATAAACAATTTCAATACCATCATATTTATCATCTTGATATAATCACAAGATAAAGTTAAATTTTACCTCATCAAGATATTGTTTTGACTATGGACATGAAGGCAACATAGTTTATTATATGATTATCTTCATGAATTTGACTTGATACTTCATCATCACAAGTTGCATTAAAAAAAATTGTAGATTTAATTTTAAGAACTTGAAAAAATTAGGTTTGATGTGTCAATTATTATGATAATGATAACAAGTTTGTTCATCTTTCTTACCACCATTACCAAAGTTTTCAATGGGTTTGATTAAGCAATCATGATACTTGAATCTCATAATTATTTTTGTATATTGCAATTGCTTCATGATCACTGGTGCCTTGACTTTTCGTTTCCAACATGGACTAAGCCTCAAATTAACTACATTTAATAAAAAACTATTACAAAGCATTATATAAGGTAAAGAAAAATAAGAGTTCGGCCCAAAAGTTAGACCGAACTTAGACTGGATCCGATCTTCTTTACTAATATAACAACCTCCTTCCTTTTATACTTTCTTCTACCTATCTTCACATGGACTAGACTAAATAACCTCCTCCAAATATGATTCTCATTTAAACCATTACCATCAAGTTCTCTATCATTCCTCTCCCACCAAATACGATACATATACGTTGTGAGAATATTTACAACAATATCAATAACTTCCTTGCACAAATTTTGAAGAGTGATATTGATTAAATCATCTAAATATGCAGGAATATTCTTTAAATAACAAGTTTTTAAAACTTTGCAGAGAATTCTCTTAGTAAAAGAACAATTAATGAAGAGATGATTGACCTCTTCCAATCTAGATTTACAGAAGCAACAGAGAGAGCTGACTTGTAGACCCCAACTGAGCATTCTAGCTTTTGTTGGTAATGTATCCTGCACACCTAACCAGGCCACAAAGGCACATCTAGGAATACAAGATTTATCCCATACTACCCTCCACCATTTAACTTCTTCTTTATCTTCTCCAATGATGTATATAGTATTCTTAAAAGAGAAACCTTTTTTTGTATTATCATTCCAAAACACTGCATTATCACCTTCATAAATTTTAACATTGCTAAGGTATGGCAGGAGTTTACCCACATAAGGAGGTAACATCCATCTTTCTCTACCATAACAAGAATTTACAGTTTTATCACAATTAATATTATAGTTATCAAATTCAATATCTAGAATTTCATGCGCAAATTTTCCATCAATCCATCTATCCCAAATTATGATAGTATCCTTACCATTTTTATCATATGAGTTATAAAATCATAAGCAAGATACCTGATTTTGATGAGTTGCTTCCAAATCCAGGTATGAGCTTGTTGAATATCCAAAATCCAAATACATTTGCCTTTAATAATGTTATGATGCACCAATATACTCCACAAGTTGTTTTTCTACGAGTACATCCTCCAGAATTTAGATAATAGACAAACTCTATTGAGCTCTTCAATTCTTGGAGGTGCCAGCCCACCTTGTTTCTTACTAGAACATATGTTGTGCCAGGATATTTTTGCCCCTTGAGCCCCATCTAAGTTGCCTTTCCAAAGAAAGTTGTCCATTTTCTGATTGAATTTATAAATTACATGTTTTGGTAGTAGAAACTCTACACAAAAATATGAATTTGCTTATAAGAACACAATTGATCAATTTTTCCCTTCCAGCATATCAGAGTAGTTTGAAGAACCACTAATCAATACTGCTACAAATAGTCTCTACCAGTTTTTTACCATCTGAGACTGATAATTTCTTTGAATTTAATGGGACTCCAAGACATCTAATAGGCATTTCACCTATGTTTATATTCAGCATTGAGGATATATTATTCATAATTTGATTATTTATACCTCCAAGATATAATTCACTTTTATTGTAGTTAATTCCTAGACCTGAAATTCTATAGAACAAAACAAGAATTTCTTTAATAACTCTAGCAGATTTAACTTCACCTTTAAAGAATATTAGTAGATCATCTACAAAGATGATGTGATTAAGCTTTAACTCCCTGCATTTGTGAGCCATATGATTGAATAACCCTGTAAATACCTCCATACATATTGCAAATAAATAGGAAGAGAGAGGATCTCCTTGTCTGAGACCTCTCTTCCCTTTGAAGTAACCACACACTTCACCATTAAGACAAATAGAATATTAAGGAGAACATACACATATTCTGATCAGTCGATAAATTTTTTAGGGAAATCAAAAGAATATAGTGTATTAATTAGATAGGTCCAGTTGACACTATCATATGCTTTTTGTAAATCAAGGTTAATTGTATGTTTAGGCTCTGAATTCTTTTTTTATAACCTAGTACTATGTCTTGATAAACTAGAATATTATCACTAATATATAATCAACCTCCATATGCAGCTTGATTTATAGAAATGATTTAACACTTTCTTCTACCTGTTTGAAATAGTGGTATAAAGTTAAAATTCATTTATGATTATTAATTATATATGATTAATGAGATAAGTATTAAATTAATAATGGGAATCTCCAAAATGAAAGGAAAAATAAAAGTATAATAATGCGATAAACTTTTTTACCCAACATCTTATTTTGAACATATTGTATCACGTTGTTTAATTTATTGCAATGAATATTTTAATTTTTTATTTGAAGCATGTTATAAACCATTATTTAACTTTAGTGTAATGGTATAAGTAATTATTAATTATTAAATATCATAAGAAGAAGTTTGGTGTAATGGTCATGATTATGGTCTTAAATCTAACCAAATAAATAAAAAATATTTTTGTTTCAATTAAAAATAAATTATAGTGTTATATGTAATAAAAATTTCTCAAGTTAATCAAATGAATTGCAATTATTAAAAAAAACCATTGTTTATGGTTTAATACATATATACACATAAAAAGTATAGATAAGATAACTAAAGAATCATAGCGAAAAAAATTAATCGAAATGTATTTTGAATCGTTATAGCAATCTTATGAAAAAACAATATTTAAACATTAAGCTACCGGTGGCAAATTCAATTGTTTGAAAACCATTGCATAAAGTCATGTGCATTTTTCTATATTGTAACTAATTTCATATGTTACAAGAAAACCAAAATATTTAATGCCTGTAAACCCATATATGCGATTTTATAATTGTTTATCCATCATAAACTATCTCTCAAGGATCTTTAGATCATTGAGAGCTCTGGAATCTAACCTCATGTATCTCGATGACTTCTTCGAGTCAACCTCAGTAGGACCACCAGATGTGGATATGAACATCATTAAAAGTTAAACTCAACCGTGAATCAATTATTGGTTAATTTATCACGACTTCTTGACAAGACCCATTAGAGTTAACATCATTGTTCTTTTGGATAAGTAGTGCAAATTCTATTTTTAGGATCATTTCATGTGTTAATATAATATTAGACCTATATTTCATTACATATAATCACATATAAATGTATGCATAAAACTGAAAATAAGGTATAGAATATACATGTATAAAGATATAAAAAGCCATGTAATATACAACCCTTGAATGACCTATGAATTTGTAATACTTTACTTGTATCATGGATGGTCTAATTGAGATCCTTAAATGTTGTAGGAGTCCTTAATCAATGAAGAGATTTGATGGCTTGAATAAAATATGTTTCTCCCCTCATTTGATTTAGTAAAATTTTTGGCTCCTATGGTACTCGTGGAGGCCGCATTTTGGTTATTTTGACCTATGCAGAGTTGTAAAAAATTAATCCTTATTTTATGGAGTATATAAGAGTTTCCGTAGGTGTTAAATTTACTATGGAAAAAGTTCATGATTGTCTCAAACTATATGTGTTTAAAATATTTTATGGTACTTATAACCTTTGTGATCCTACAACCTCCTCATATATTTAAACTTAGGTTTATATTTAATATTATCCTCCAAACTCGTTAGTAGCTTGATCTAAACATAAGCTGTCTAATTAGTCTTTTATATTTTAACATTTAGCGTTATACATATTGAATCATAATGTGCGACATTATGGAATGAATTGCATGTAACAATCAAATAGTGTACTATGGAAGATTACCAACAATTTCTTGCATTACAATTAGTTTTGTAATCCAATTTAGCCTAGGTAAATTTCAAGCCATTTTGATAGTCATATACCTCAACAAATAAACGACTAGTAGACAAACTTTGTGTTGAATTTGAATTGTAGTGTGAGGTTAAAGATGGGTTTTAATGGATCCACGTAAATATTTATTGCCTTCATACAGTGAAACCTAAAACTTCCTTTATTAGTATACGTTCTCAATTGTATAGTTTTTATTTGTAGGTCTAGGTCTGAAGTATGTAATAGATACACATGCCTCAAACAGTTTTTCAATCATCCTGAGGTTAGTTTTTAATTTATTTTTCATATTTTATTATTAAACATTTGAAACATGTTAAGTCTTGGCTTTTTTATTGTAACTTTGCAAGTCCCTTGGTTCAAAGTATAGATGTAACATTACCCTTAGTTTGGTGAATTCTACAATACACATGATGGTACTATGAAGATGGTTGACTGTATATATAATTTATTTCTTGATGTTAAATGTTTTAAATTTGTAGACACTTAATATATTATGTAAATTATCATTAGGTTCTGGAGAAACATCTTAATAAGAACATTCATACTTTTATTTAGTTTTGTCTTAATGTTTGATTTATGTGTAATAAGGTGGGGATTTGTCTATATACGGAGCCAATTTGATGATTCAGAAAATTAAGTCACCGTTGACGACAATGGCCTGGATAAATTCAAAATCATTTTGAGATAATGTATTACTATTATCCTTAGTCAAACTAATTCTTGAGTCATATTGGGTTCGAGTGGAAACAATATTAAATAAGTCAATTTTTTTAAATGTCTACTCTACATAATGAGTCTGTCAAACGGATATACCATGTTCATTTCTTATTATCTTTACTCCTAGGATACCATCATCTTATTCCAGATTTTTTATCTAGAACATACGAGATAAGAAGTGCTTAGTGTCATTTATAACATGAAATTTAGCTCCAAAGACTATATGATCATCTACATATACATAAATGATCACACAATATCATGTAACTCTTTCATGTAAACATATGAATTAGAAGTATTGACTACATAGCCAAATTTCGCAAAAGTACTACCAAATTTCTCGTAAAATTATTTAGGGTCATGTTTCAAATCATATAACAGTTTTTTAAGCTTTCATACATCGCTCTCTTGACTAGATGCGACAAACCCTTCATGTTGGACGATATATATATATATATTATGTTTTCACCTAGTTCTCATTTCAAAAGCGTGTTCTTAACATCTATCTAATGGATGATGAATTATGATACATATATATCGCAACACAATTTATTATGGTGACTATGATGATCAATAGGGAATGGGTGTTGATATGAAGAAAATATCTATGTTCCTCAAATAGATAGAGATGATATATGATCAATACTAGCATCACAAGATAGACCATTTAAAAGAACCTCGAGACATTAACGTTCCCTAAGAGAATAAAGAAAGACTCATAAAAAGTGTATATTAGACCAGGTCACCTAGTTTGAAATTGCACGTTAAAGTTCCTACAATCTTATCAAATCTGATATCGAAAACAACGTTGCCCATCTTCATGAAACGTGGTCTACGAGAATAGGGAAATCTATTCTGGAAATCACATCGTTAGTGGGGGAACACGAGTACTACCTGGAACTTATGGGTACTTAAATATAAATATTTGATTTGTAATACAATATAGATGATATGTAATCACAAGGCTCATTAACGCCAACACATAATGATATATAGATCATATTGCTCTTTCTTGAAACTTTATTTTATCAACCATATTTATTTAGTCTAAGTTAATTAAAGTTAAACACTTTTATGGTAAAAATTGTCATATTTTTAAATAAAATCACAAGGTGATTGAGATATATTGGTGGGATACACATTATAGAGTCTATTAATCATAAATAAAATATTATTATACTCACACACACATATATATATATATTAAAAATAAATAAATAGTCCCTTCTTTTCTCTTCAATTAATGAGACCCATACATATACTAAATTTTTTTACGATTATTAATTATATATGTTGTATAATGTATATCATAAATATTATTTAGTTAAATTGTTTCACGATAACCTTTTTCAAAATATGGTTGGTACTCACTCATTTAATAGTAATAGATTTAAGAAAAATATAATAAATTAAATTTATCCTAAAAATTGTATATAACTCATGTTATAACTATCTTGAATTTATTTTTATAAATTGCATTATTTATCTAGGTTAAATTAAATAGGGTGAATAAGATAAATAGTAAATTAATAATGAGTATCTCTAAAATAGAAGGAAAAATCGATGGTAAATTATTAGGAAACTTATTTTTACCCAATATACCTTACATAATATGTTGATTTCAGTACCAAGAAAAAAAAACGAATATAGAATTATTTTTTGATATATATAAAATATAAAATATATCATTAACGTACATGTGATTTGCCAATTTTCAAACATAATGAGTGGATGAATATAGTTTAATTTATACCACATACATTCATCTTTTGAAGTAAGAAATATTGTTACTAATTCAAAGGAAAACACTATGATTCATAAATATTTATTGAGCGATGTAAGGAATTATTTTTACTCATGATAATTTATTTCTTAATACACATAAATCATATACATTATGGTGAACTACAAAGCTTTAATTTTCATTTCAAATATCTATTCAATCACGTAATATGTTTTTATAATGATTCTTAGAGTATCTGCAGCTTCCTGAAACTCGATAACAAAATTCCAATGTAAAAAACAATAACGAAATGGTGCGTTGTTATTGAAAAACTCTAACAAAAATTATTTCACCATGTAAGACTTGAATGAAAATATAAACTATCGATATCCTTGCATGCGTGACCAATATTTTTTATTTGAAAATAAATAAGGGACCAACGAGACAATATCAGTACAGGGTTGTTTACACTTCCAAAATTTTGTCATTATAGGTTAAGAATAGTCGCAAATAATAATCTCCACTCCCAACCATTGGTCATAACATACTTGTAACTTGTTAACATATAAAGTAACTATACTTTCTTTTTATCACACAAACTTACACAAATTAAGTTGCACTTATAAAATTACTAAACACATGAAGAGCATTCTTCGTTCTTAATCAAGAACTACTTCACTTGGTTGAGTTCAAGATACCTTGGATAAATAACCTTTTCAGGTGAAGAGAATTTTATAACAGTGCATGCATTTTTTTCATACACTTAAGCTTCCATTTGTTTTCAACTCATATTTGGCCATTACCATTGGATTTTACCAAATAGACACTACTTGTTTTCCATTTTATGAACTCATTTTTTTAAGAATTTCTCTTACTCTATAATTTTTGTATACATCCTCAAGTTCCAAGTTTTGGTCAGGAAATTCATAAATAATTTTTCACCTATATGCTTACACTTAATACAAGACTATCCTGCAAACCCAATCATCCCAATGTAAAAGAAGCGACCTATTTTAGGATCATTGTTTGATGCTTTGATGAGACCCAATCCATGTCCTCAAAAATATATTTCATATGTTTTAGAGAATTGTATAGATAGGAAGAGAGCATAAAAAAGAATGATCAGTGGTGATCCATACGGAAAAATAAAAGATTATGCACTAGCTCTATCAAAAAATGCACTTGGATTATCCACAATATCGAGTATAGCTAGTTATCACCAAAAGTTCCATAGTTGGTAGAGTTGATGTTAAAAACAGGTAATACCTAGACATATAGTGACCTTGTAATACCTAGACATAAAATGGATAAGGTCATTGGTGCCTTGCCTATGGAATCCCTCGTCTAAAATAAAGCACTCTCCTTGTTGTATATACCCCAAAATATTTACTAAAATAAGCCTTTGTCGACCCAAAAAGATTGACAACCGTCACGACAAAAAAAGGCGACTAAATCAAACTAATATTAAAATACATAAAAATAAATTTTCATGAAATTATTGATTATCTATTGCATTACACTAGTTAAAATTTAATTAATACAAACTAGTAACTAAAAATCTCTACTATTTTTCTACATCTTATCTAGTGTTACTGACCACTATCCAAATCCCTAAATTATCTTATACTTGAAAAGGTTGGGGAAAATGGGGTGTGACAGTGAGTAAATAATGTCTATATGAGGACCTTAACCTCATAAAAAATTATTTATATATTAGACAATGTCATTGAACTGATATAGGTCAAAATATATATTGACATTCACAAAGCCATAGATAAATCAGATAAGTGTATATCACAAACTAGACAACCCATACTACCCAACATGTTATATATATATATATAAAATAATAAAAATACCACATAATTATAATCACGTTGCTAGGATAACGTTGTCTTTCCCTTAAGACTCTCACACAAATGTGATCCCCTTATCTCTCATGTTTGTAATACCCTGGTAAATTGATCCTACTGGCCACGAAACTCTTCATACATGCTCCAAGTGGGAATAAAACATGATAGTTCATGCCCGCACCTGGCTAGCCTAATGTCCCCAGAGTGACATTTCAAATTATCCTGGCAAAACATTTGCATTCGCATTACATATAACCAATAGAATATGACAAAGTAGGTTGTTCTAATACACGATAACATTTAACAATTAATGGATAGAGAACAAAAGTAGGTTACACTACCCCATGAAAGAAATATACAATCACGATACAATAATTGGAATCGGTCTTTTATCCCGGTAATACTCAACTATACCAATTAACATTTTTAACTTCCCAGTTATTTATAATACATTACATAATCATTCAAATAGATATTGATTATTAGATGATATAGGCCGCTTAATATTTTATTACCAAATTATTTAACATTATTTTATTCAACTAGAACAATTATTATTATTTTACCTTATTGGATCAAATATTATAGATTTAATGTACCAGGGTAATTATTATTTATCATTTTACCTTATTAGGCCATGAACTAATATTTAATGTAATATGACAAAAATTAATATTAAACAATAAACATATTAATATATAAATTACAAAGAGTAATTAATAATCGATATAAAAACACAATTTATCCCTCGCCTGAATGAAGTATTTATGCTCTCCCTCCTAACCAGATCACTATAATTGTCTATCTCTATACGAGTCAATACTGAATTAATCCCTCACTTGAGTAAACATATTAATATATAAATTACAAAGAGTAATTAAGAATCGATATAAAAACAAAAATTAATATTAAACAATAAATATATTAATATATAAATTACAAAGATTAATTAATAATCGATATAAAAACAAAATTTATCCCTCACCTGAATATGAAGTATTTATGCTCTCCCTCCTAACCAGATCACTATAATAAGCATGGAACAGGCCTACATTCATGCTTATAAAGGTTAGTCATCTAATGACTATGAGTTATAGTTTCTGTAATATTAAAAGTTGTACCATGTAATTTGCTGAATTGATATCACTGGCTGAATAAAACCATGCATTCTATAGTTTGGATAATGAATATGTCTTTTAAAACTAAAATATATGTATTATGTAAGTCAATAGAATACTAAAGTTTATTTTGATATATATTGTCGTTTATATTTATAAGATTGGCATGTTACTTCCTTTTATTATATTTAATTAACTTTATACATTTTATTTGTTAAGTTTAGGAATATGTCTTATCTTTACTAGCCTAATATATGTGTTATTAAGAATCAAATAAACAAAAAACTATTTGACCACTAAAATAATTTAATAAAAAATGATAAACATATAATTTGACGATGTATACAAGCACGGTCATAAAATAAATTCTAATATTTTGTGGGATCTCACAATATATACACTGGTTCTATTAACTGATTTAAAGAAACTACCTAATATTTCTTATAGAAAATATCCCCACCTTTACACTCATAATAGCCTATAGACCGCCCCTCTTGGGGTTTTGAAATTATTAGAGTTATGAACCTCAACCTCAACTTATGTCGATGAGTTCATCAAGTCCTTTTCAATATGACCCTATTTATTTAATTTAAAGTATTTTGTATGGCATTCAATAATAATTTTTCTAAACAAAGACCTAAAGAAATAGTCAAATGGAAAAAAGATCTAATAGAAGGATATCTGAAATCGAGTATCTTGCCTTCCTAATTTCCATATTAACAAAATATTTTCAGAAAAAAGTAATGTATTAATATCTCATCATAATCATAATACAATAAAAAGTTGACTACTTGGTTAAAAAAATTGATTCTTGTGGTTTTGAATTTTTTATTAAGTTTTATTCAAGAATTTATTTATTGATATATAAATATATAAATATATATATATATATATATATATATATATATATATATATATATATATATATATTGTTAATTAATTGATTTTCAAACTTAGTTTACCAAGATAGAAAGAAGATTATTGTATTTTTGTAAATCAATAATTTATGGCGTAGACATATAAGTATTCAATACAAACTCCGTAATTAATATTTTTATTTTCAATAAAATAAAATAATCTATTATGAATTATAAATACATATGAATGATTACTTTTATATCTTCAACCTTATGAAGTATTTTTACATACAAAAAAACTATTAGATTATAATTATGTTTTCAATCATCCTTTTAGATTCCACTTGTTTCTTTAACTATCCAATATGTAACATATTAAATTTTCAATCTTTTCTATTTTAGTATGTATTTTTATATAATGTTTTCTCTACCATAAATAATTGATAAAAATAATTTTAACACCACAAATAAAAACAAATACATTCAAGAAAGTTTTAAAACATCACTATACTACATATACTTAATTAGTTATCATTTTATTATTCCAAAGAGTATGGATATGATTATGTCAAAAAAAATTTAGATAAGTTTAATAGAATTTAGAAAAATATATATCTTAGATAACAATATTTGATTAATCATCAAATGGAAAAAGTAGCAATTTTCATTTACTATAGTTGAATAATTGTTATTATTTTGAAAAATAATTACTAAAAATATATTAAATTAAAGAAAAAATCATAAATGTAATTAAAACAATGAAATCGACATTCAATGTGTTGAAAATGAATATGAAAAACGTTAGACCTACACAATAAAAATGAATGACCTCGTAACATAACATACGTTTCTATTACATTGCGAATAAGAATAATAAGTAAGTATCTTCTAAACATTAGAATTATTTTGTAAAAATTGTTGAGAATGGAAAGTACGAGATCCTGCAAATTGTTGATGCAACGGGGTTGAGGTTTCAGGTAGAGATGAGAATAAATAATTGATATCTTTAACTATTGAATCTAGCTCCACCAAGTCCACTTTCATTCTCTTAAGCTCCTCCTTATTTAGACTACTTACTGGTGCACTCCACCAACAATTATTACGATAGAAATTGGAAATATCATCCACTTTCTTACGATGCTCTTTTTCAAGATCAATGTGGTTGTTTTGTAAATTGAATTGATTATTGTTTGATCGAACACTATCACTATGATTAACACGTGTTAATTGGTTGGTTTCGACTTCTAGTAATGAAGCATTTCGAGATTCGAAATTATCAACAACTGAAGTAATGTTAGGGTTAGCGAACGAGTACACCTTTTTTCCATGTGAAAAAATTAATAGACCGATTTCAGCAACACACAAAGTGGCAATTTTACTGGCTTTTTTACTACACCATTCCAATGGTTTGAGAATGTCACATTTTGGTGACTCTCCTTCTCCATATATTTTACGGGAATCTTTCGACCATTAGCCTTCTTTATGTTTGGAACAAGTTTCATTGAAATAAATAGATTTTAGAAGAGATGAGTGACATAAAGTATCACATATAAGAGTTTTTATCTCTAGAATTTTGATTTCCATTGAAATTACATGTATATAGAAATAAAATAATGTCAATTAATTATTAAATACATATCCTTAAAATTATGAAATAGGTATAAAGTGTAAATTCATTTATGATTATAAATTATATACTATTAATGAGATAAGTATTAAATTAATAATCGGAATCTCCAAAATAGAAGGAAAAAAAGGATAATAATGACGATAAACTTTTTTACTTATTATCTTAAACAACGCGTTGAAAGACCCACAATCATTTTCACTAACATTTACGTCATGCATCTCGGTGTCACCGAAATACCCACCAGTTTCAAACAAACGTGGGGCCCAAATCTTGAATTACATTACCCATTAAGTTCTCTTTGATTGGTTCGTCCTCAGGAATTACTATTATTTCACTGTTTTCGTCCAAACATCATACGATAAATCCATACCCCATTTAAAAAGATGAACTTGAACTTCATGGTTTAATATTTTTTGATTATTATAACAATGATTACATGGACAGAATATATTACTGACTCGATCCACTACTTTCCTCTAAAATCCAATAAACCCTAATATACCATTAATGTATTCGATCGAAACCTTATTGTTTGATTTAATCTAACTATTGCCTATTTGACGGTTTATTATCTAAATTTCAATAAACCGCTAGTTATTATTTCAAATAATACGGTTATAACATATTACTAAAATGCACCTAAGTTATCACAATATTTCACTAAGGCCCATAATTAATTTTTAAATTAACAATATAGTCCCTAAAATCATAATCAATTATACAAATGCCACTAGAATTTCAAAATTATTCACAATGTTCTCTACATTAATTTTCCATTAATATTAGAACACCTAATATTATAATAACTCAAAAATCTAATTGCATAGGTTTCTATATTATACATAAATTGCCTCTATAAGTCCTATATTATGTACGGTAACCTATATATTATAATAGCATGATACAAACCACGACCAAAATCTAAAACCTAAAAATATAAATGTGTCTTGTGAGTGGTGTGAGAATGGCGAAGAATCAATTGAACATCTTTTCATCCAATGTCCATTAAGTTTTCATCCAATGTCCATTAAGTTCAGCAGTTTGGGCAGAGTCTCCACTACAATTAAAGATAAATAAAGAAGAATAGTATGAATTTAAACATGTGTTTTCACCTTATTTGGCTTTTGCTTAAAGCTGTTAAGCTCGACGGTAAACTCGTGGGCTACACTGCTATAGGCTCCGCTTCTTTGAGGCACATGAGCTCTCCACGATTTGGATCCTCCTTCTGAATGTTATCTTCTCCTCGTTGTCAGTTAGGTGTTCAATCTCTATAGTTCCATGAGGCGTGACTTTAGTAATAATGAACGGACCAAACCACATCTCAACTTCCCCAGACAACTACTGAACTTGGAGTTGTATTTTAGGAATCTTTGCTCCACTCCAAATGTCTTCTTTTAAATCCGCTTATCATGCAATTTATTTGTTTTCTCTTTGTACAATTTTGCATTCTCAAAAGCATGAAAGCGGAACTCATCAAGTTCATTCAATCTCATCATTCTTTTTCACTGTGTAATAATGGATCCAAGTTCAACTCTTTTATCGCCAAATATTCACTCAAATTCAACTTCAATTGGTAAGTGATAAGCCTTACCACATACCATTTGATATGGTGATGCACCTAAGGGAGTCTTGAAAGTTGTTCTATAAGCCCATAGAGCATCGTCTAACTTTGTTGACCAATCCTTCCTTGTTGGTCGAACGGTCATCTTTAGAATAGATTTTATCCTCGATTAGAGATTTCAGCTTGAGGATTTGTTTGGGGATGATAAACAATAGATACTCTATGTCTCACTCCATATTTCAAAAGTACAACCTTTAAATTTGTATTAACAAAATGCATACATCTATCACTAATGATGACTCTTGGTGACCTATGTCTTGTAAAAATGTGTGATTTTCAAATTTTAATCACCACTATAGCGTCATTTGTGGGTAAAGCCACTGCTTCTACCCATTTCGATACGTGATCCACTTGTAGCAAAATGTATTGATATCCATGGGATGGCACAAAGGGTCCCACACAGCCTCCAACACATTGTTAAGAGGCATTTCATTAAGCCTCGAAATATTTCCTAATAATTAGCATCTCTTACATTGATTGACAAAAAAAGACAATCTTCATGAATAGTAGGCCAATAGAAACCGGACGGAAGTACCTAAGCGGCTGTGCAGTCACCCTTGAAATGCCCTCCATATGGTGAATCGTGACAACTCACTACTACATCACAAATCTCTTGTTCCAACACACATCCTTGAATCGTTTGATCATTATTTACCTTGAACATGTGAGGATCTTCCTAAAAGTATTACTTCGCACGATGCATCAATCTCTTCCTCTCTTGTGGTTTTCTTCTGATGGGAAATTCTCTACTAAAAAAAGATTAGAAATATCTACAAACCATGGAATAATCTATGTATGTATCTCAAATAAGTTTTTATCATGAAAATACCTCCTTGACTACATCTGGATTGTTGAAATTAGAGCCTCTGATGCAAGATAAATGATCAACTACTTAATTTTTGCTCCCCTTTCGATCTTGAATCTCTAAGTCAAACTCCTTCAATAATAGCACCCACCTAATAATACGCGGCTTTGTGTCCTTCTTCTCCATGAGATGCTTAATTGCAGAGTGTTTCGTGTATATAATCACCTTCTCTCCCAGGGGATATGAACGAAATTTATCAAATGCATATACCACGACCAGTATCTCTTTCTCGGTTACGGTGTAGTTCAGTTGTCCACCTGTAAAAGTCTTACTCGCATAATAAACAATATGAAATATTTTATCCTTAGGTTGACCCAATACGGAACCCACAGCATGATCACTAGCATCACACATAACATAACCTCGAAAAGGATGACTCCAATAAGGAAGAGTCACGACTGTTGTCGAGATGAGTTTCTCTTTAATTGCCAAGAACGCTTCACGACATGAATCATTGAAATAAAATTTCACATCTTTATCAAGAAATTTACATAGTGGCTTGGAAATCTTTGAATAATCTTTAATAAAATAGCTTTAAAATCATGTGTGACCGCAAGAAACTTCTCTGGCCCTTAAAAGAACCGGGATGTGGAAGGGTTTTTATTAACTCTATATTTGCACGGGCAACCTCCATTCCCTTACTTAAAACCTTATGCCATAAACAATTCCCTCTCGAACCATGATATTACACTTCTCCAAATTTAACACAAGATCAGTCTCTTTACAATGAATCAAAACCTTCTCTCCAGGTTGTCAAGGCAATCGTCAATGTTATCGCCAAACAAGGAGATGAAGAAATCAAATCAGTGTATTTTTTAAATCCCTTTTCACGATATATGGCCTGCACAACCGTGTTAGTTGGGTGAAAGGTAGAGAATTTTTTTATCAAACCATATTTTCGTCATTAATATCAACTCCACACAATATCAATTGAGACACAATTTTGAACAAAGACGAATATACTCACTCACTGTTTTGAAATCTTGTAATTTCATCTACATCCAATTTTATAATGGGAATTAGGGAGTATCAATCTTTTTAGGTGATCATATCGTTTAGTTAAGTTTTTCCATAACATGGATGGATCCTTACACCGACATACATAGATTTCGACCCGCCATCTACGTGATGGCGAAGAAAAATCATGGCTTTTACTTTGTCTTGGTCAATAGTCGTATTTGTTTGTTTAATTATATTACCAAGATTTTTCGTTCTTAAGTGGATCTCAGCCTCGAGGACCCTAGTTAAATAATTTTTTCCGGAAATATCAAGAGCAGCAAGTTCAAGATTGATTATATTTTTAATGATACTATAATACAAAACGAGTAGTATTTTAGATTAAAAATCATGTCATATCCTAATTGGTAAAGTATGTCCTTCTATTTAGATTTGGGATATGTTCAAATCTCACAAGTCGAATTAAAAATTAATATATGCTCCAGGCATATATATTTTTTTATCTCCTTAGGCTGCGGGCCTTACATCGTTAGATTTCACATCTAAAAAAGGTTAATTTTATGCTCCAAGCATATATTTTTTTTAATCTTTATGCCTATAACATTAGATTTCAAACCTCAAAAATTATCTTATACTTCATCATATGTTCTTTTCTAGGTTTTGTGCATATAACATTAGATTTCGACCTTACAATTTATTTTAAACTTCAAACATATTTTTATTTCTAGGTTTCGGGCTTATATTATTCATGGTATGCTTCAAGCCTATAAGTGAAACTCTTTTTATTTTCGAGCCGTTCAAAATTACATATAGGCTTTATGATTTTTTTCTTTTTATTATACAGGGTTTAGACCCTCATATTTTTTTATTTAAAAAGATTTATGCAGCAAGTAACCAAGTTTTTCTTCACACTATTCGCATTACATAAAATAATAGTAAGTTGTCTTTGAACTCTCATTTTAAGTGGGAAAACCTTCTTTTCTTTTTAAGAGTTGAATGTTCTTATTATAAAGAAAGCATATGTTTTTTTATGTAGTATATTCTATATTAATGTTTAACAATTAAATGGTACTATGCGACAAAAAAAACTTTACCATCAGATTCCATTTGAGCTTGCTATGATTTACGAATTATCATATGAATCTATTTTTTTGTTCAACAAATTATCATATGAATCAAACATGAACTTATAAAACATTATGTGTAGTAAAACTTAATAGTAATAACTATTAAGTTTTATTCACGCGAAATATATAAATCAAGAAATTTAGAATTTAATTCTTATGAAAATCAACCTTGAAATATTCCTCTTTAATGTAATTGGTAAATACTCGTGATGATAATGTGTTAAGAATCTAATATTAAAAACTAATATAAAGCTAAAATATCTAGATTCCATTATTCAAGTTGTGTAAAATATATATGAAGGAAACCATTTATATTATACAATAATTTCTTTAATAAAAATGAAAACATGAGAGGTCTAGAAATTCTAAGAACATCTACTTATTATTTACTATAATTTGTAACTAACAACATACACAACATTATATATTCAATGTGATAAATAGAACAAATTCAATACTTATTAATAATCACGGGATCTTATAAACTTGAGTATTTTAAATATACCTTCCAATCAATATATATTATATATAATTATAGGTTATCAACCAAAAATAATAGAAGCTTAACCTTATTGCGAAATTTCTATTTCTTATTCTTGAAGTGAACTTCTGAAAGTATGTTTGTGCGTGTTTTTTTTTGTGTTTCTTTTCTTTTCTATTGTAAAGTCCATTTTTTGGAGATTATTTTAGTTTTCTCAATATTTATCTAATCTAGTACACCTTTAAAATGATTATGAATCCAAAGTGGCTCTCATATGCATTCAAAAAAAAAATTCATATATGATAGAAAGTTTAAAAAATTTCATTATTAAGTATGAAAGTAGAAATTCAACTAGTTATTACTCCCTCCGTCCATTAATATTTGTCATACTTTTCTTTCACACATATTAAGAAAAATAATTAATTTTTTCAATTTTTATTAAAGTACTCTCAACCAACTAACTAAATGAATTTAATGAGGATACACTTATGAATATTAAATAAGGATAGAATTGGTAGAAAATGTAAATTTTTTTATTGGTATCTTAAATGGACAACCTTTTGTGGACATTTATTTTTAGAAATTGTGACAAACATTGATTGACGGAGAGAGTACAAAAGCTTACTGGAAAAAGAAATACGACTAGATTGCATCCCTGGAGTGTCACATACCGGAACAACAAAGGGAAAGACGGCAATGTCACATATCTCTCTCAGTTGAAGAGTAACTTAGTGGACCGATCGGAAGAAAAAACACGACGACGAATAAATGTAGAAACATCTGTTCAAGAGAGAGATACCAAATCAGTTTCCTTATAAACCCATGGACAAAGGAAAATAGGCACTAGCCAGTCCAAAGGAGCTGACTACTTCAATTAAAACTAGACACCAAAATTTTGAAAACGTTGTTAGGTTGTCTCTTCAAAGACTATGACAATACTGATTGCTTTGTGGTTGCAAGTGAGAAAGGGATACAACCATTGTTAAGAAGCCGGATTCAATAAGTTACACTAATGAATCCTATTCTAATAAATGATTGTTTGGGAAACCGTGTAGAGTCAGTATTGTACAATTAGATCTAAATGGTCGCTAATAAAGGGACTATAATTGGTGCTAAAGAAAGAATGAACGTAGAAAAGCTATTTATGTTAATAAGAAAGATGTACGTTTAGGGGCTCACAAGATAAATAAATCGCCAGCAATCCCAAATGTTGTATTCATCGCATTCAGTGCAACCATCAGAATACCCAGGTCAAACACTCTAGACACTGGAGTTATGTGCAACTTTTTGTAGCTGATATGTACAAACTTAGAGATGTGACGTGTGATAATGTTAAATAGGATGTTGATGAGTGGAGACAGGGGATTATAATTTGGGTGATGCACAATTAGACAATAAGCAAAAACATTTTTTTGGTGAAGTAAACGTAATACTGTAATTGTTCTAGGGATGTATTTTTGCGTATTTCTTTGTACGAGATTTAGTTTCAATATTTGTGCAACTTATATTATGGTCATTGAATGTTGATTTTGAAATTCATCTTCTGCTAATTTTGCGTATTACAAGGGATACAATAGTTTGATAAAATGGCAGGGATTTATTGGGAGAGAATTTCGAAATTTAGGGGTCCCCAAAAATTAAGAGTTCTTATATGGCGTGTGGTGCAAGAGAGAACTTGATTAGGAAAGGCATAGAGGTGTCGAGCATTTGCCCTTGGTGTGGGGACTTTGAGGAAGACACAATACATATATTAAGAGAATTTACTAAGGTCAAGATGGTTTGGAATTGCATTAGGAAGGAAATTGAGTTGGCTAGAAGAGGGGACGAGTACTCACCACTGTCGGGCTCATTCTAGATTGAAAATGATTCGAACACTCGTTTACCGGCATAGGTATGCACCTAGGGAAGCCCAGTATGGTGTAGCCAGTAGTGCTGGAAGCATTCATTTAGTTATGAGCCTACACTGGGGAGTTGATGTCTAACCCATTCGCATGCTCTTCTTAATCTTTGAAGGGACCTGGTGTTGCAATTTCACAACAAGTTCAGGCCCCCTCCATAAATGACAACATTCTCTCAATAGGGCCTACAACATATACTTAATTAGTTATCATTTTATAATTTCAACCAGTATGGATATGATTATGTCAAAATAAAATTTAGATAAGTTTAATAGAATTTAGAAAAGTATATATCTTAGATAACAATATTTGATTAATCATCAAATGGAAAAAGCAACAATTTTCATTTACTATAGTTGAATAAATTGTTATTATTTTGAAATATAATCACTAATAATATAATATATTAAAGATAGAATCATAAATGTAATTAAAATAATGAAATCGACATTCACTTTGTTGAAAATAAATATGAAAGACATTAGACATACAAAATAAAAATGAATGACCTCGTAACATACGTTTCTATCACATTGAGAACAAGAATAATAAGTAGATATCTTCTAAACATTAGAATTATTTTGGAAAAATTGTTGAGAATGGGAAGTACGAGATCCTTCAAATTGTTGATGCAACTGGCTTGAGGCTGCAGGCAACAGGCAAAGATGAGTATAAAGAATTGATCGATTTAACTTTTTTGAATCTAGCTCCACAAAGGCCACTTTCATTCTCTTGAACTCCTCCTTATCTAGACTACTTACTGGTGCACTCCACCAACAACTATTACGATAGAAATTGGAAATATCATCCAATTTCTTACGATGTTCTTTTTCAAGATCAATGTGGTTGTTTTGTAAATTGAATTGATTATTATTTGATCGAACACTATCACTACTATTCACACGTAATAATGGGTTTTTTTCGACTTCTAGTAATGAAGCATTACGAGATTCGAACTTATCAACAACTGAAGTAATGTCAGGGTCAGCGAACGAGTAGACCTTTTTTTTTCCAGGTGAAAAAATAAATAGACCAATTTCAGCATCACACAAAATGGCAATTTCACTAGCCTTTTTATTACACCATTCCTACATTTTGACAATGTCACATTTCAGTGACTCTCCTTCTCTATATATTTTACGGAAATCTTTCGACAACCATTAGCCTTCTTTATCTTTGGAACAACATCCAATGAAATAAAGAGATTTTAGAAGGGATGAATAACCTAAAGTATCACATATAAGAGTTATTAATATAACTTTTTCTAGAATTTTGATTTCCCATAAAATGGTCCCTTCTTCTCCGTTCCTTCAATTACCAAGACCCATACATATACTAAATTCCTTTACGATTATAATTATACATGTTGTATGCATGTCATAAATATTATTTAGTTACATTATTTCATGATTATCTTTTTCAAAATATGGTTGGTATTCACTCATTTAATATTAATAGGTTTAAGAAAAATGTAATAAATTAAATTTTCTCAAAAATTGTATATGACTCTAGTTATAGCTATCATGACTTAAATTTTATAAATTTCATTCTTCATCTAGTTTAAATTAAATAGGATGAATGAGATAAATAGTAAATTTATAATAAGTATCCCTAAAATAGAAGGAAAAATCGAATGTAAATTATTAGGAAGCTTATTTTTACCCAATATATCTTACATAATTTATTGATTTCAGTACCAAGAAAAAAGAAAAGAATATAAAATGATTACCTAATATATATAAAATATAATTTCTCTAATACATTGGAAAATATATCATTAACGTATATTTTATTTTCCAATTTTCAAACATAACGAGTAGATGAATATAATAATTTATACCACGTACATTCATATTTTGAAGTAAGAAATATTGTTGCTAATTCAAAGGAAAACAGTATGATTCACGATGTAAGGAATTTCTTTAATCATGATAATCTATTTCTTAATACACATAAATTATATGCAATATGGTAAACTACAAAGCTTTATTTTTTGTTTAAAATATCCATTCAATCACGTAACATGTTTTTATAATGATTTTTGGAGTATTTGCAGCTCGGTGTTAATTCTTGAAATTCTATAAAAAAATTTCAATGTAAAAAATAATAAAGACATGGTGTATTTTTATTGAAAAACTCTAAAAAAATTATTTCACCATGTAATACTTGCATGAAAATAAAAACAATTGTCATCTTTGCACGTGTGACCGATATTTTTTATCTGAAGTTAAATAAGCGACCTACGAGACAATATCACTACGGGGGTATTCACACTTCCAAAATTTTGTCGTTATAGGTTAAGAATAGTTGCAAATAGTAATCTCCACTCCCAACCATTGGTCATAACATTCTTGTAACATGTCGACATATAAAGTAACTAGATTTTTTTAATCACACAAACTTACACAAACAAAGATGAAAATACAATTACAAAACACGCAAATTGCATTCTCAGTTCTTTAACAAGAACTACTTCACTTGGTTGAATTCAAGATACCTTCCATAAATAAACTTTTCAGGGGAAGATAAGTTTATAACAATGCATGCATTTTTTTTATACACTTAAGCTTCCATTTATTTTCCATTCAAATTTGGCCATCACCATTAGATTTTACCAAGTAGACTATACTTGTTTTTCTTTTAATCAACTCATTTTTTTTTGAATTTATCTCACTCTATAATTTTTGTATACATCCTCAAGTGCCAAGTGTTGGTCAATAAATTCATAAAAAAAATTCACCGATATCCTTACACTTAATACAAGACTATGTTGCAAAACTAATCATCCCAATTGTGCAAGAAGTGGCCTATTTTAGGATCATTCTTTGATGCTTTGATGACCCAATCCACCTCCACATATATTTCTTATTTTTTAAGGAATTATATACATAGGAAGAGAGCATAAAAAATGATAAGTGGTGATCCATAAAAAAATAAATAATTATGTACCAGACATATCTTGACCTTGTAATACCTAGACATAAAGTGGCTAAGGTCATTGGTGCCTTGGCTATGGAAACCCTCGTCTCATTTCTAGTTAATCCTTAGTATTGTGCTCAAGCGATGACATGGTCGGGCCTCTAAAATAAGGTGCTCTCCTTGTTGTATATACCCCAAAATTTTGCCTAAACTAAGCCTATGTCGACCCAAAAATATTTACAACCTTCACCATTTAGATACTTATCAAACAGTTTTGATAGCAACAAAGGGAAAGATAGTACAACTCTAACGATATATTAACAAGCTTGAGGCTATCCATAATCGGTGAATAGTCGAGCTCCAAGATTTCTAATGACATGAGATCATCTAAGTATGGTGGTTTTCAGAACTTCATGGGGACATTTTGGAAGTTCAACTGATTTTGAATAACCAAACGAAGAACCATGAGGTTTAAGCCTTATAAAGCTAGTAAACATATGCAAGAAAACAAGCAAAAAATTTAAATTGGTAAAGAAAACTAAGGAAAAAAGGGATTGTTACTTATAGGTCTACGAAAGCTTCTTTCTAACCTTTCTCTTTCTAACATTTAAATTATGAAAAATGCAAAAATAAATTCATAATCCCGTCATCTACATGAGCGTAATACATTTTGAAGATAGTAAAGGAATTGAGTATTAAAACATAATAATAATTTACTCATTCACAGATAGGAAGTAGGAGGAAGTCACAAAGTCAAAAAAAGTTATATCCTCGGTCAAGAAAGTCATGCTCATTAAAGAAATAAATTAAATGATTTATTAATTCAACAATCTCCCACACATAGCGACCAAGTTTAAAAAGAGCACATGGAAAAGAGATGGGTAAAATTGTACTTAAACACCAATATGTAATCAACAAATACTAGGATTGATAATTAGTGAAATGAGTCAACAACACGATTTTGTCACCAAAGACTTTCTCGATCCGAGACTCCCACATCATATACTTAGCTAGGTTTCAAGCAAATACTTTGTGATATTGTCTTACCACGCATTTAGAAAGGTTATATTTGTCACAACCCAAAAACAAAACTAAATCAAACTAATATTAAAAATAGATGAAAATACGTTTGTATAAAATTAATTATTATTTATTACATTACACTAATTAAAAATTAATTATTAAAGACTAGTACCTACAAATCTCTACTCTTTTTCTGCAGCAGATCCTGTGCTACTGACCACTACTAAATTCCCTAAATTATCTTATACTTGAAAGGGTGGGAGAAAAGGGGGTGAGCTACCACGGGCTCAATGAGAAAATAAATAACGTCTATATGAGAACCTAAACCTCTTAGAAAATTAATTATATCTTAGATGATGTCATTGAACTAATATATGTCAAAATATCAAATAACATTCATAAAGCTATAAATAAATCAGATAAGTGTATATCACAAGCTAGACAACCCATACTACCTAGAAAGCTCAAGCTACCTAAAATTGACAGAGCATGGAGACCGGTCAACAATGTAAGATAATGTTTTAGTTTTGTTGGCGTTCACGTCGTAGAATGGACGATCCTATCATAATTCCTTCCTAGAATTTAAAGGATTGGTGCAACTATTTTAAATTGCTATTTGTCCCAGCTTACTTATGACTCGTCATGGATATCACATTTGGAACTTTATTATTATGTTACGTGGGACATGTGGTTGTTTAGGACTGGTCCCCTGGTCCTAATTATCCTTATATATGTATGGAAACACATGCACAATAATATAAAATACGAGGCATGAGGTGATTATTACCTCAGGGTGATGAATATTTCCTGTTTTATCTATATATATATGCCTTTTTTACCATGGTATTTTCCTAATGTTGTTGTGATTTTTTGCCCAAATCCTCTGCTACAATGTTTGTACGATCCTTGTGAAAGTTACAAGGCTATATTTTGGTACCACTACTTATAAGGTATTTTTTTCGATCTTCAAAATCTTTGTTCATCATGTCATATAGAAGTTCAGCAAAATTATAGTGAGTAGACTTTTAGGGGTTCTAGGGATTCTCTTAATGGATAATCCCAAAGTCTTCCTCCCTCAACTCTCACTAGTATGAACCCTCCCCCAAAAACTCTAAGGGAAGAAGCAGCAAATAATATATTTATTGTAGATTTCTCCATATCAATTAGGGGTTTTTCTTCTTATAGCTTAGGTGTTGCTTGCTTGTACTTTGTCACTCTCGAACAAAAACGAGACCTCTTCTTGTTATTATTTGAGAAATATTATTTCTCTCTTACTTTAGTTCTAAAATAATACATTAGTGTTGATAATATTAAAATAATGTTTAATAGGAGATCCTTTACATTTATAACAAACAATTGAATTACAGTTCAGAGGGGAAAATAGTAGATGATTTACATTTTGGGACGAGTTCACCATCTTTGTGGTGTGATCTTATCCTATTTAAGGACAAATACCTCCTCTTGCATATAAAAAGTAATGGGATCAAAATTTATACAAATTATTTTACTAATAATAATTATTTTAAAAAACAACAATAATGTTTTTTTTCAAATAATGATAAGCTGATTGCAATAATTTTATAATATCTGATGTTTGTTCTTGTTGTTTTAGAGATAAGAATTCACATAGATTGTCCACAATGTGGAAGAAAAATAAGGAATACTCTCCAAAATATAAAATTCTCCAATTATTCTCTTGAATTCATCACATTTATTATTCTCTCCTACCTAAAAATTGTAAGTTTTACATGTTTCAAGAGTAAAAAATGTTGAGATAGATATATGTATGCAGAAGATAACCATCACAGGATGGACAGATCAAGAAATAGTTCTGAAACAATTTAGCATGACAAGAAGCACGATACATATGCTCATTACTACTTAATCTTTCATTGTCCTACCATCATTGAGAAAAATCATTAAAGCAAATAAATGTATGCTCTCTTATAGCTAGTAACTTCATAAGCATATTGTGCAACTTTATAATTTAATTATTAAACACTACGTACATATACACAAATTAGGTGCTAGAAGCTGCTACAAGTGCATAAGACTCATGTTGTTTTATGTGATCTGCAACATGAGCCACCACTCCTGCTCTAGCATTGTGAAACCATTAACTTCTCACATGTGATTCACATAAATATTATATTAGTAAATCACAAAACACTATTTTCAAATCACTAGATTAGAATAGCATAATTGAAAATCTATACATGACTATTATAATGTGCGAAGAAAGGCCAAGGAGCATAGGGAAAGCTGATATCGATTTTATTTCATCCTAACTGTTGTAACCCGTGTATCATCTCATCTGTCACAAATAAAAAACCAAATTTATAAGATGTCAATTTTTAATTAATTTTCATTATAATGCAATTAAGGAAGTATAATAACATGTGTATTAGCAGGTTTAGTTAACTCGATATTTTACCTTCCATAAAGTTATGATTTTCAAGTGTGTCCCCTATTCTAGCTTCATATTGGACAGATTCTTTTGCTTTGGCAGCTTCAAGAGGGAAACGAGGATCATGATAAAACTAGCGGACAATAATACACATCTCTAATATATTCGTATCTATCCAAAAACCTTTTAGGAGGCTCCCAATTAAAGTATACATCTTAGGTCAAGGTTTCACGGGGACCTAAATTAAATATAGATACTCAGTTTATTTTTTTAAGTTTGTTACACTATATTTATTATAAACCAAAAAATAAACTAACTATTTTTAAGAATGATATATAATTTAAATATATTAGAAAATTCTACAATATTACAGTAGCAAGATGTAAATTTAACATAAATTTAACTTTTATTTTAAGTTAGAATGAGTTATTATATTAAAAAATCATTTAATTTATTTTATTACACTATAAATTAAAATTGAAATACTAAATAAATATTGGTGACATTTTAATGAATCTTCATAAACATCAAACCTCTTAACTTAATTTTTTTAGGATAGGCGGAAATTATTCCACAGTCCTAATCAGACCATTGTAATGTTCAGTTTTAATATTATTTCTATAAAATTATCAGTTTAAAATTTTGTCTAGATCTTTCAAGTTTCAAATCATCATATATTATTAAGGAACTAAACTACTCAATATAAAAAAAGAACAAAGAAACAATAAATTTTAGGATTAGTAGGTTCATAATTTTGTATTTCTAATCTACAAGAATAAGATTATTAGTTAATAGATTTAATCTAATATTGTTATCAAATGTTTACACAAATATACAATTAGTTTTACCAACCTTACCTAGTCCATCCTAAAACAATTTTATATAATTTTGAATTGTAAATCATATCTTTTAACACACATAAGCCCTCATATTCTACAAAAGGTAAGCACACGTCCTTCCTTCTACGAGAAGAAACAAGATTTTCTGGTTGAATAAGAAAGAATGCTAATAAGTTATTTAGTCATCATCATTTATGAATATCCATTAGAAATCAATAAGTAGCCTTCCAGTTTTCTATGCGACACAAGTGTGCTCTTAACTGATAAAATTATTAAATTTTGAACATGTTTGAACCGTGAACACAGACTTGTATCCAATGCTAAATTAAGAATTCTTAATTTTAAAAATGTATAACAAAAAATTTGTTTAACGCTGTTCACATGACCAGAGCGTGCAATATTTTCGAAATATTATCATACTTATCAGCATAATTAGTTCTTAGTATAACAAAAGGATTCACGAAATCCTTACATTTCTAAATCTAGTGTCCAAAGGCTCATTTTTAGGATTTTTATACTGCAAAAAATGGTCAAAAGAACCATTGCAATGAGAAATATTAACGTTATGAAATAAGAATAAAAAGCAAGGTCTTATTAGGAATTTAACTTGGTTACTGAATTTAGAGTCTTATGTCCTAACATCTAGACTATGAAACTACATGCTAATAGTTTCTGCTTCTCAGTTCAAAACGAAAAAAACACACAAATCAAGTCAGATCTCTAAGCCACCATTGACAAATTTAAGTCAGATCTCTAAGCCACTTTTCACAAATTTAAAGGTTCGATAAAAAAGTCAGGTATTTCCAGTTCAAATTCTAACATATTTAAACTAAATGATTAAGATTGATATTCAAACTTAATTAGGAACTAAGGACAAATATGTAAGTGGTTCATAAAGGATATTTTATAAATTTAATATATGAATGTGTGTTAAATATAATTCATAATTTTTTTGTTTAATATTATGAATTGATATATTGTTATGAATATGTGTCATTATTACACATTTGCTAATAAGACTCTTGTGTGAGAGACGTCAATATTTATTATTAACACGATTGTATTTAAATTTTTGTAATTAATTTTTTTTGTATTTATTAATTTTGTTACGACAAATGAATACGTGTCATTGTTTCATTGTTTCATATTTGTTAATAATGACACTTTCTTAGAGGCGTCAAGAATGTGTTATTAAGATGATGATCTCTAAATAGTCAAGAAAGTTATTTAGTTGTGACGATTATTTTTGACGTCATGATAGACAAACAATGACGGCTTCATAGATAACGCTCAAATGACGGTTGCTGAACCGTCACAATTATCTACGATACCGACAAATATCATCATGAAACCCCATAACCAGTGTCATTGTATATCCCTTTTTATTGTAGTGACCCCACTTCAGGGGATGGTCAGTAGACTAGGGTTTGCACCTATTATTACGATTAAGGATTTCTCTTGTATTGTCACTATGTTTAGCACTTTGATTATGAATATAAGACTTTACACTGATCACTATTGATTAATCGACTGTAAAATTCATCATGGGCAAGTAGCTTGTGTTAATTTTTAGTCTTCTACAAATTCCAATAAATGATGACAACTATCTTGAATATTGGGGTATCCAAATTAACTTCTCTACATAAACACCATGATATGGAGGTATTTAACTTATCTTCTCATACATATGAAATGAGCAAACATGCAATATACAATCTTCTACCTATTTTCATCATGATATAAATATGATGGTAAATTTTAAATTGTGCCAACTTGCTCATATTTCTTAATTTTATAGTATCTTAAAAATCGATAGGTCGACCACTCTTTATGTGTCGTAATAGATTTTTGATTAGAAGAATCATTATGAGCAAGAGAAAAAATATTTAAGCTGAAATGTGACTTAGTTACTTTATGAATGCATGAATTTTGAACATTGAAATCATAATTTGTTTGTGATAATCGAGATACATTTTAAGTATATTTTTAACTTTTTCCTCTTATAATGAAGTTTTGCTTTATACATAATATTTCATCAACAACAAGATTTCTCCTAATTTGCAAGTTTAAGTTGCAATAAATTATTTGAGATAAATTCTCATATGTTTTAAATCAAATTTTTGTACAAATAGTGAAATAAGTATATTATAAATATAAAAGTAAGAAAAAATAGTAGGCATACGCTGAACAATGAGAGTATTTAAGATTTACTAGTTGGACTTTTTTAATATATGTTACAATTACGTAAAATTATAAAGTATGTAAGCCATAAAAGATAAATCCGCATATGATATGTCTACCAATTCTCTACATATGAGAAAATATATATTCTTCTAGATCATACACATGTCCCATTGAATTTATCAATTCACTTCACATGTTTAGAGATATTTGATTAATATTCTTCTATGATATATCCAAAATATCAAGTTTCACTAATATGCGATGTGACAGTCATTTTATATTCTTATCGATGAATTTATATATGTCTATCATTTCATGCGATAATTTGGGTCACTTGGTCATATTGATTATTTTTTATTTAAGAGTAATATAATTAAATTTATCTCTTGACAAGGGAGGATATACTCCGGATAAATCGTGTCCAAATTTTGAGATGAACGACACAAAATAAAAATATCGTTAACATTACAAAATGTATCTTTTCTTGGCTATACAAGATTTAATAATGAGAAAACAAAAACTCTTTTGTTGATCAATTATAAATTGATAAACAAAGCTAAAAGGTTTAGATTTGTGATGAAATTTAATAATTTAATAATTTGATAATTAATGTAATATTTAAATATATATTCACATAAGATACATATACCATATCATAAATATCGAGGAGTACCAAATTAATTAAACGATTTTAATTTTATTTCATATCTGATATTGATTAGTTCATACAAATTAAAAGGCAGAAATTATATTATATCATGATCTCGTTGAAAATTAGTCCACTCATATGTAGAGGAATTGGTATCTCAATAATCTTGAGAGTATGATTGTGGAATAATATGTTAATATCTACACAATACTGAGGTAAATAATTGAAATAAATAAAATTATAGGTTGTACGATATATATTGATATACATATATAATACATTTTTAAATGTCTTATATATTGTTTAATTATTTTACAAATAACGTACAAGATACCTATAATTATGTCTTATATTTATTTTTACTATAGTTTATGATATATCTGTAAATATACATTAAATACGTATACAACTCGTGTATACCGACTATTTTTTTATTGGTTATTCTATAAGCATAATTTACATATACTTTTTATGTATATGTTCTATATTTTCATTATAAGTTGTACTATATCAGAGGATATGTATAAAGTACATACACATCTTGTGTGTATGTCCTATATTTTTTTTGTAGATTATATGGTATAAGTATAAAATAAATATACAGCAGAACATAAAAAAAAATCATTAGTTTAAGGAAAAAGAATAAAACTCAATCAACTAATATTACTTATATATTATCGGTTGCTTTCTTATATTTTTTACATAAATTGATATATAGTACGTATTCATATAAAATGAGTGATATTTGAACCCAAAACTATATAAGGGGATAAATTGTACCATTGATTTGTGTGCCAACATATAATATATAATTAGTCTTTTTGTTTAATGACAACATAGGTACACATTTCTTTATTTTCTTTAACCGAAGAAGGAAAAAGAAGTATCCAGGTTAGAATGATAATTTACAAAATATAAAATTACCTAGTGTTTGAAACATAAAGACTATCGTGTTATTTAACAGTAATGTGTAAACCCAAGCCTCAATATTTATGAGTTTGACTTTAAGCCAATGGCCAGGCTGGGTGAATATCAAAATTAGATTTCATACAATATTTATAAATATTAAAGACTTTAAAAAAGGGTAAAAGCTGTTTAATGGCTGGTAAAAGCTGTTTAATGACCTTAGATAGTTGGATATTATTGTTTTAAGGCATTTAGTTTTATTACTAGTTAGTAAAAAACTAGAATATGAAGAAAGACCATCTAACCCCCCCTCCCCCTTATACTATATAAATTATTCTATTCCTTTTTTATTTATATTTTTTCTTTTTTATCTTCGACCAAACATTTTTCTTCCTTTTTTCTCTCCATTCTTATAAAACAAAACCTCTTTATTTCTCTCTTTCTACAATTTTTCTCCATTCTTCTATTCTGAAATTGTTTTTCATTCAACTTGTTACTTTTATTTCTATTTCTTATACACACAACCCATATTCTATCAAAACAATTCCAAAAACGAATCTATGGTAAATTAAGGGGTTAAAGGCTTACAAAAATCCATTTTTAAAAAGTAAGAACTCATAATAATTCTATTTAATTATTTTTCGAATTCCAGTAAAGAATTCTTAGGTCATTATATGGGTGTAGATCTGTATATTTTGTGTATAGATCTGTATCTGTGGGTATAGATCTGTATTTATGTGGGTATAGATCTTTATTTTTGTGGGTATATACATCTTTATTAATATGGGTATTAATTCGAATTTTCGTGGGTATGAATCCGTATATTTGTGGGTATAAATGTGTATTTTTGTGAGTATATACCAATTATTTTGTATTTTTTGTGGGTATGGATCTTCATTTTTGTACTTGTGTGGTTGTATGTACGGATTGATGTTCTTATTTTTATGCAGGAAAACAACCCAGAAGACGAGTGGGTATATCTCCATCATTGACATGAAAATGGTATGTAACTTAACAAGGAAAAATTTAATTTGACATTATAGCACGAAACATTGGCAAAAAAGAACATTTATCGAAAAAAATTAAAACAATAGGTATAACTGCGGGGATTGGTTATACCTATTATCGTATACACACCAAGATAGGAGAAAGGTAGCAAAGTAAAATCATAAAATCTATTTTAAACCAAAATCATTAGATAACCAACCCATCAAAAAAAATTTGTTATGAATTTAAAAATATTATTTTAAAATTTGAGATTTTCTTTCTCTTTGAAATATTACTGTAAAATCTCGATTCATCTTCTCAATCACACCTCTACTTAATCTGCAATCCTTGCTTTTATACCAACCGGGTTACACTATCATTTTTGTCATTAAAAACTCCAATAAAATATAATAAAAAGTGATTTTGATATTTCAAAAATTTAAATTTTACCTTCAATCAATTTTTTACACTTTTTATTTTTTATATTTTCTAATATTTTGTGATTTTTTATAGCAGAATCATGTGTAATTTGAGAAATTATACATGAGTTTTTGAATAATCTAGATCTAAAGGTAGGAGGAGCAATTTTTCCAAATATGTTAGATTATGATTTTTTCTATCTTGTACAATTGGGTTTGAATTTATGAGATTTGTAACAATTTACCCTAATATGTTAAAATTGTAATTTTTTTTATATCTTGTTCAATTGGCATGTATATATCTATGTGTATATCAATAAACATATTTAATCTAAACATAAGTTAATTTGTGTTTTGATTATAGATTCGGTTAGATTCAGTTCTTATTTAGAAGAATTGATCGTTGATCATGATATTTCAATTTAAGAGGTATATTTATTTCTTAATTTCATTTTTTACTTCTATTTAATTGGATTCATATACATATGCATATATAAACTAGTAATTATGATTATTTTTTTACGCAATATTTGTAACTCTTTTTACCCCTAACAAAGTTTTATGACTTCTTTGAAGGTATTTATCTGGGTCTAGACTTAAGAGCTCTTCTTTCAAGCAGCTTTGAAGTACTTTCTTGAAGCATCACACTTGTATAAATCTATAAATCTACTGTGAAATTATTAGAGTAACAGTAAGTAATTAGATTTCTACACTGTTATATCTACATCTTCTATATGTATATGTGGTCACATTTAATATTAATCTGATGCTGTGACCATGAATATGAGAGCTGCAAAGATATGAGATGTGCTGCACTAGCATATAACTGCGTGGAAACATCTGATATGCTGAGTTTTTTATAGGCGATAAAAATTAAAAAAACCAAACCATACTTTTTTTTAAGTATTATCTGATTAATTGATTATTTTTTCTTTAAAACCCGCCATTAGTATTATTATAACAATAATTGTGCAATATTTGGTGTTGGTTGAAAAAACAATATTATTTGATTTTTTATATTTCGTGCAGGTATCGGTGTCCATGTCATTTCCGTAATTTCTATTATTGATCATACTTGAGTTGTTGCTAGTATTGGCCTTAGAAGTTGGAATTACTTGGGTGTCTTTAGTACTTTTTCCCAATAATTTCAAGTGTTTTATTCCGTAAAATATGTGGTGTATAGTTTTACCATTCAAGTTGTCATCATTACTAATCAAGATATTAATATATCTTATATTGAATTGAACGATTTCTTTTACTTTTTTTCTAAAATCACATAAAGAAATTTTTTAGTGTATATCAATCATAAAATTGGATGTATAGATTCTTGATTGTAATTTGGATTTTTATATTTATATTAAAATTGAATCAACTAGTGGAAGATGCAACTAGGTTTTTCTATTTTAGATGTATAACATCAAAATTGAATAACTGAGTTATGTAAGTGTAAGGACTAGAACATGGGAAGATCCTTGACATATTTATCTTGAGTGACTCATCCATAAAACTAGAAAAAAATATCATCAACTTATATCGAAACAACAAAAACATTATCTAGTTTTTTTTTACACAAGGTGAAATTGATTTTTTCTCTTTTAAAATAATCTTAAACTAGAAAGGAACTTAACCTACCATACCAAGCTCTAGGTGTTTGTTTAAATTATACAAAGTTTTTTTAAGTTTAAAATTTTATTTGGAAAATTAGGATCTTTAAATTTTAGGAGTTGTATAACGTAAAAGCTTTCATTAATAAAGCATTATGAAAAACAATTTTTACATTCATTTGAAATATTTTAAAGTCTATATAATAAGAAAAATAAAGAAACCAATGTATTTATTCTAATTTAACTACATTGAAAAGGTTTATCAAAATCAATACATTTTTCTTGGGTATACCATTGTGCAATGAGACCAGCTTTGTTCCTTATAAAAATTCCAGAATCTTTATATTTTTATACGCAACTCTTATGGTATTCCAATAATCTTGTGATCAATAGGTTTTGTAACAAGATTGTAACAAGATTCTATAATTTACTTCTTTCAAATTTATTTAGCATATAATTTATCCAACGATCATCAAGCAATGCAACCTCGATATTTTTGAGTTCTATTTGAGACAAGAATGCATGAGTTCTATTTGAGACAAGAAAGCATGGTAAGCGTATAAAGCATTAAGAGTAGAACGTGTCATTACTCATGTACTTGAAACTCCAAGTATATTTGCAATTTTAGAGGCATCCTTTGATACATCAATGATTTATTTATCATTATCCTCCATATTCATGATTGGAGTATAAAATTAATGTTGTTATGTGGTAGATTCTAATTTTTCGTCTAGTTGATGAAACGTGGGATACTCTATGACATTTTCATCATTTCTCTCAACCATATTGGTTACAATGAGGCCAAATTACATAGATTCTACAATGACACTTGTGCGTTTATTTAATACACGATACACTTTGCTTTTGATGGAGTAGCTTGAAATATTAATTCATTGAATTTTGCACTAAAAAATTTCAAGTGATCTCTAATCTTAAGAATAAAACATTTGCAGCCAAAGACACAAAAATAGGAGATAGAGGAGATCTCCAATTCCAGAATTTATATGGGGTTTTTTATGATGATAAGTTTCATTACACATGGTTACATACAAGATAAGTTGTATTGACGGCTTCACCCCAAATTTAAGTAGTCAAGGAATGTTTTCCAACATTGTCATATCCATTTTTGTATGGTTTAGTTTTTCATTTCTACTACTCAATTACTTTAGGGAGGTCCATGAGGAAAAAGTTTTATTCAATCACTAAATCAGCACAAAATCTCATTAATGGATAGTTTACAAACTTGATACCAAAATCACTATTAATGCAAGTGTTACACTATCCATTTTTGTTTTCGATTCATCTATAGAGTTTTAAAATTTAATTAAGTAATTTTTTTTCAAATATTAAAGTAAAACCAATGTGTACCTAGTATAGTCATCAATAATGACAAACACATATTTGGAGCCTCTGATGCTAGTGACATCCATTTGACTAAAAATATCCATGTGTTCTATTTGAAGGGGTCTAGAGGTCAAATATTTGTTAATAGGTTTCAAAGATGTTACATATTGTTTACCAAGATGGCACACAATACACAATCTATGCTTTTTAAACTTGAGCTTCGTAAGCTAAAAAAAAGTCGTTCATATTAATATTTTCAATAAAATCCATACTACAATGACATGGTGTGTATGTCACAACCAAGGATAATCTTTACAAACCGACAAACAAGTATGACTTCGACACATAATATTTTTCACATTGACTATGCAAAAAAACCTTTTGAGTCATTTTTTGAAGAAGTAATTTTAGAGGATCAAATCTTGAATTTATACCTATCATCACAAACTTGACTAATTCTAAGAAGGTTAAAGGAAAAACCATCAACAAAAAAAGGTTTTGATAAGAATATAATGCCTACTACCAATGGTTCCTTTGCCCTATAACTTATCCTCTCGTGGTATCGGCAAAAGCGACTCTCCTTCTACCTCCTTAGTTCTTAATAAGTTTGTACATAAGTATTTAATTTATTATCATATGTCTACAACATCGGCTATTAAGACCGACTATTTATTATTTATGCTCTCCTCACACAAAACATATTAATTAGATACCCAAGTTGGATCTAGGTGGGTAAGTGGTACCCTTTCTCTTTAAACTCAATTTTTGCTTTTTCCATAGACGAATTAGAGATTGATATTCATGTTTCTTTTGATATTAACAGTTAGCCACATCATTACCACATCATACACAGTATGTTTAAGTGATAACTGTACTTTGTAAAACCGATGAAGTAGAAAACGAAGTCTCATTAGATGGTTTTAAAAAATGTTGTTTAATGATTTTGTTTTAAAATGGTACAAAACCCAAACCACCCTTTTTAAAACTTGTGACTTGACTTCCCAACATTACATCAATTATTTTTTACGATAGGTAAATTTCAAACCACTTATTCTAAATAATTTATTTTCTCCAAAAGAAAAGAGTTTTCATTTACAACAATGGTGTCTTTCTCCTCAAGTTCATTATTATTTTTAAAAGACGTTTGTAAAAGGTTTTCAAATTATTGGTTTATTTTTTAAATTTTTTTCAAATTTTTAAGCAAAAGTTTGATAGTTTTGAGAGAGTTTTTATACTCAAGTAAGAGTGAATCATAAACAATTTCAATACCATCATATTTATCATCTTGATATAATCACAAGATAAAGTTAAATTTTACCTCATCAATATATTGTTTTGACTATGGACATGAAGGCAACATAGTTTATTATATGATTATCTTCATTAATTTGACTTGAAACTTCATCATCACAAGTTGCATTAAAAAAATTTGTAGATTTAATTTTAAGAACTTGAAAAAATTAGGTTTGATGTGTCAATTATTATGATAATGATAACAAGTTTGTTCATCTTTCTTACCACCATTACCAAAGTTTTCAATGGGTTTGATTAAGCAATCATGATACTTGAATCTCAAAATTATTTTTGTATATCGCAATGGCTTCATGATCACTGGTGCCTTGACTTTTCGTTTCCAACATGGACTAAGCCTCAAATTAACTACATTTAATAAAAACTATTACAAAGCATTATATAAGGTAAAGAAAAATAAGAGTTCGGCCCAAAAGTTAGACCGAACTTAGACTGGATCCGATCTTCTTTACTAATATAACAACCTCCTTCCTTTTATACTTTCTTCTACCTATCTTCACATGGACTAGACTAAATATCCTCCTCCAGATATGATTCTCATTTAAACCATTACCACCATGTTCTCTATCATTCCTCTCCCACCAAATACGATACATATACGTTGTGAGAATATTTACAACAATATCAATAACTTCCTTGCACAAATTCTGAAGAGTGATATTGATTAAATCATCTAAATATGCAGGAATATTCTTTAAATAACAAGTTTCCAAAACTTTGCAGAGAATTCTCTTAGTAAAAGAACAACTAATGAAGAGATGATCGACCTCTTCCAAACTAGCTTTACAGAAGCAACAGAGAGAGCTGACTTGTAGACCCCAACTGAGCATTCTAGCTTTTGTTGGTAACCTATCCTGCACACCTAACCAAGCCACAAAGGCACATCTAGGAATACAAGATTTATCCCATACTACCCTCCACCATTTAACTTCTTCTTTATCTTCTCCAATGATGTATATAGTATTCTTAAAAGAGAAACCTTTTTTTGTATTATCATTCCAAAACACTGCATTATCACCTTCATAAATTATAACATTGCTAAGGTATGGCAGGAGTTTACCCACACAAGGAGGTAACATCCATCTTTCTCTACCATAACAAGAATTGACAGTTTTATCACAATTAATATTATAGGTATCAAATTCAATACCTAGAATTTCATGCGCAAATTTTCCATCAATCCATCTATCCCAAATTATGAAAGTATCCTTACCATTTTTTATCATATGAGTTATAAAATCATAAGCAAGATACCTGATTTTGATGAGTTGCTTCCAAATCCAGGTATGAGCTTGTTGAATATCCAAACTCCAAATACATTTGCCTTTAATAATGTTATGATGCACTAATATACTCCACAAGTTGTTTTTCTACGAGTACATCCTGTAGAATTTAGATAATAGACAAACTCTATTGAGCTCTTCAATTCTTGGAATTGCCAGCCCACCTTGTTTCTTACTAGAACATATGTTGTGCCAGGATATTTTTGACCCTTAGCCCCATCTAAGTTGCCTTTCTAAAGAAAGCTGTCCATTTTCTGATTGACTTTATAAATTACATGTTTTGGTAGTAGAAACTCTACACAAAAATATGATTTTGCTTATAAGAACACAATTGATCAATTTTTCCCTTCCAGCATATCAGAGTAGTTTGAAGGACCACTAATTAATACTGCTACAAATAGTCTCCACCAGTTTTTTACCATCTGAGACTGATAATTTCTTTGAATTTAATTGGACTCCAAGACATCTAATAGGCATTTCACGTATGTTTATATTCAGCATTGAGGATATACTATTCATAATTTGATTATTTATACCTCCAAAATATAATTCACTTTTATTGTAGTTAATTCCTAGACCTGAAATTCTGTAGAACAAATCAAGAATTTCTTTGATAACTCTAGCAGATTTAACTTCACCTTTAAAGAATATTAGTAGATCATCTACAAAGATGATGTGATTAAGCTTTAACTCCCTGCATTTGTGAGCCATATGATTGAATAACCCTGTAAATACCTTCATACATATTGCAAATAAACAGGAAGAGAGAGGATCTCCTTGTCTGACACCTCTCTTCCCTTTGAAGTAACCACACACTTCACCATTAAGACAAATACAATATTAAGGAGAACATACACATATTCTGATCAGTCGATAAATTTTTTAGGGAAATCAAAAGCATATAGTGTATTAATTAGAAAGGTCCAGTTGACACTATCATATGCTTTTTGTAAATCAAGGTTAATTGTATGTTTAGGCTCTGAATTCTTTTTTTATAACCTAGTACTATGTCTTGAGAAACTAGAATATTATCACTAATATATATATTCCACCTACATATGCAGCTTGATTTATAGAAATGATTGACCCTAACACTTTCTTCAACCTGTTTGAAATAGTGGTATAAAGTTAAAATTCATTTATGATTATTAATTATATATGATTAATGAGATAAGTATTAAATTAATAATGGGAATCTCCAAAATGGAAGGAAAAATAAAAGTATAATAATGCGATAAACTTTTTTACCCAACATCTTATTTTGAACATATTGTATCACGTTGTTTAATTTATTGCAATGAATATTTTAATTTTTTATTTGAAGCATGTTATAAACCATTATTTAACTTTAGTGTAATGGTATAAGTAATTATTAATTATTAAAAATATCATAAGAAGAAGTTTGGTGTAATGGTCATGATTATGGTCTTAAATCTAACCAAATAAATAAAAAATATTTTTGTTTCAACTAAAAATAAATTATAGTGTTATATGTAATAAAAATTTCTCAAGTTAATCAAATGAATTGCAATTATTAAAAAAAACCATTGTTTATGGTTTAATACATATATACACATAAAAGTATAGATAAGATAACTAAAGAATCATAGCAAAAAATATTAATCGAAATGTATTTTGAATCGTTATAGCAATCTTATGAAAAAACAATATTTAAACATTAAGCTACCG
Source organism: Nemophila menziesii (assembly GCA_029959085.1). Taxonomy (NCBI): domain Eukaryota; kingdom Viridiplantae; phylum Streptophyta; class Magnoliopsida; order Boraginales; family Hydrophyllaceae; genus Nemophila; species Nemophila menziesii. The sequence goes on from JARWIR010000044.1 coordinate 4,410,908, forward strand.
GTGGCAAATTCAATTGTTTGAAAACCATTGCATAAAGTCATGTGCATTTTTCTATATTGTAACTAATTTCATATGTACAAGAAAACCAAAATATTGTAATGCCTGTAAACCCATATATACGATTTTATAATTGTTTATCCATCATAAACTATCTCTCAAGGATCTTTAGATCATTGAGGGCTCTGGATTCTAACCTCATGTATCTCGATGACTTCTTCAAGTCAACCTCAGTAGGACCACCAGAAGTGGATATGAACATCATTAAAAGTTAAACTCAACCGTGAATCAATTAATCGTTAATTCATCACGACTTCTTGACAAGACCCATTACAGTTAACATCATTGTTCTTTTGGATAAGTAGTGCAAATTCTATTTTTAGGATCATTTCATGTGTTAATATAATATTAGACCTATATTTTATTACATATAAATGTATGCATAAAACTTAAAATAAGGTATAGAATATACATGTATAAAGATATAAAAAGCCATGTAATATACAACCCTTGAATGACCTATGAATTTGTAATACATTACTTGTATCATGGATGGTCTAATTGAGATCCTTAAATGTTGTAGGAGTCCTTAATCAATTAAGAGATTTGATGGCTTGAATAAAATATGTTTCTCCCCTCATTTGGTTTAGTAAAAATTTTGGCTCATTTTATGGAGTATATAAGAGTTTCCGTAGGTGCTAAATTTACTATGAAAAAAGTTCATGATTGTCTCAAACTATATATGTTTAAAATATTTTATGGTACTTATAACCTTTGTGATCCTACAACCTCCTCATATATTTAAACTTAGGTTTATATTTAATATCATCCTCCAAACCCGTTAGTAGCTTGATCTAAACATAAGCTGTCTAATTAGTCTTTTATATTTTAACATTCAGCGTTATGCATATTGAATCATATGTGCGACATTATGGAATGAATTGCATGTAACAATCAAATAATGTACTATGAAAGATTACCAACAATTTCTTGCATTACAATTAGTTTTGTAATCCAATTTATCCTAGGTAAATTTCAAGCCATTTTGATAGTCATATACCTCAACAAATAAACGACTAGTAGACAAACATTGTGTTGAATTTTAATTGTAGTGTGAGGTTAAAGATGGGTTTTAATGGAGCCACGTAAATATTTATTGCCTTAATACAGTGAAACCTAAAACTTCCTATATTAGTATACGTTCTCAATTGTATAGTTTTTATTTGTAGGTCTAGGTCTGAAGTATGTAATAGATACACATGCCTCAAACAGTTTTTCAATCATCCTGAGGTTAGTTTTTAATTTATTTTTCATATTTTATTATTAAACATTTGAAACATGTTAAGTCTTGGCTTTTTTATTGTAACTTTGCAAGTCCATTGGTTCAAAGTATAGATGTAACATTACCCTTAGTTTGGTGAATTCTACAATACACATGATGGTACTATGAAGATGGTTGACTGTATATATAATTTATTTCTTGATGTTAAATGTTTTAAATTTGTAGACACTTAATATATTATGTAAATTATCATTAGGTTTTGGAGAAACATCTTAATAAGAACATTCATACTTTTATTTAGTTTTGTCTTAATGTTTGATTTATGTGTAATAAGGTGGGGATTTGTCTACATACGGAGCCAATTTGATGATTCAGAAAATTAAGTCACTGTTGACGACAATGGCCTGGATAAATTCAAAATCATTTTGAGATAATGTATTACTATTATCCTTAGTCAAACTAATTCTTGAGTCATATTGGGTTCGAGTGGAAACAATATTAAATAAGTCAATTTTTTTAAATGTCTACTCTATATAATGAGTCTGTCAAATGGATATACCATGTTCATTTCTTATTATCTTTACTCCTAGGATACCATCATCTTATTCCAGATTTTTCATCTAGAACATACGAGATAAGAAGTGCTTAGTGTCATTTATAACATGAAATTTAGCTCCAAAGACTATATGATCATCTACATATACATAAATGATCACACAATATCATGTAACTCTTTCATGTAAACATATTAATTAGAAGTATTGATTACATAGCCAAATTTCGCAAAAGTACTACCAAATTTCTCATAAAATTATTTAGGGTCATGTTTCAAATCATATAACAGTTTTTAAGCTTTCATACATCGCTTTCTTGACTAGATGCGACAAACCCTTCATGTTGGACGATATATATATATATATATATATATATATTATATTTTCACCTAGTTCTCATTTCAAAAGCGTGTTCTTAACATCTATCTAATGGATGATGAATTATGATACATATATATCGCAACACAATTTATTATGGTGACTATGATGATCAATAGGGAATGGGTGTTGATATGAAGAAAATATCTATGTTCCTCAAATAGATAGAGATGATATATGATCAATACTAGCATCACAAGATAGACCATTTAAAAGAACCTCGAGACATTAACGTTCCCTAAGAGAATAAAGAAAGACTCATAAAAAGTGTATATTAGACCAGGTCACCTAGTTTGAAATTGCACATTAAAGTTCCTACAATCTTATCAAATCTGATATCGAAAACAACGTTGCCCATCTTCATGAAACGTGGTCTACGAGAATAGGGAAATCAATTCTGGAAATCACATCGTTAGTGGGGGAACACGAGTACTACCTGGAACTTATGGGTACTTAAATATAAATATAGGCTTTGTAATACAATATAGATGATATGTAATCACAAGGCTCATTAACGCCAACACATAATGATATATAGATCATATTGCTCTTTCTTGAAACTTTATTTTATCAACCATATTTATTTAGTCTAAGTTAATTAAATTTAAACACTTTTATGGTAAAAATTGTCATATTTTTAAATAAAATCACAAGGTGATTGAGATATATTGGTGGGATACACATTATAGAGTCTATTAATCATAAATAATATATTATTATACTCACACACATATATATATATTAAAAATAAAAAAATAGTCCCTTCTTTTCTCTTCAATTAATGAGACCCATACATATACTAAATTTTTTTACGATTATTAATTATATATGTTGCATAATGTATATCATAAATATTATTTAGTTAAATTGTTTCACGATAATCTTTTTGAAAATATGGTTGGTACTCACTCATTTAATAGTAATAGATTTAAGAAAAATAAAATAAATTAAATTTATCCTAAAAATTGTATATAACTCATGTTATAACTATCTTGAATTAATTTTTATAAATTGCATTCTTTATCTAGGTTAAATTAAATAGGGTGAATGAGATAAATAGTAAATTAATAATGAGTATCCCTAAAATAGAAGGAAAAATCGATGGTAAATTATTAGAAAACTTATTTTTACCCAATATACCTTACATAATATGTTGATTTCAGTACCAAGAAAAAAAAACGAATATAAAATTATTTTTTGATATATATAAAATATAAAATATATCATTAACGTACATGTGATTTGCCAATTTTCAAACATAATGAGTGGATGAATATAGTTTAATTTATACCACATACATTCATCTTTTGAAGTAAGAAATATTGTTACTAATTCAAAGGAAAACACTATGATTTATAAATATTTATTGAGCGATGTAAGGAATTATTTTTACTCATGATAATTTATTTCTTAATACACATAAATCATATGCATTTTGGTGAACTACAAAGCTTTAATTTTCGTTTCAAATATCTATTCAATCACGTAATATGTTTTTATAATGATTCTTAGAGTATCTGCATCTTCCTGAAACTCGATAACAAAATTCCAATGTAAAAAAACAATAACGAAATGGTGCGTTGTTATTGAAAAACTCTAACAAAAATTATTTCACCATGTAAGACTTGAATGAAAATATAAACTATCGATATCCTTGCATGCGTGACCAATATTTTTTATTTGAAAATAAATAAGGGACCAACGAGACAATATCAGTACAGGGTTGTTTACACTTCCAAAATTTTGTCATTATAGGTTAAGAATAGTCGCAAACAGTAATCTCCACTCCCAACCATTGGTCATAACATACTTGTAACTTGTTAACATATAAAGTAACTATACTTTCTTTTTATCACACAAACTTACACAAATTAAGTTGCACTTATAAAATTACGAAACACATGAAGAGCATTCTCCGTTCTTTATCAAGAACTACTTCACTTGGTTGAGTTCAAGATACCTTGGATAAATAACCTTTGTGAAGAGAACTTTATAACAGTGCATGCATTTTTTTCATACACTTAAGCTTCCATTTGTTTTCAACTCATATTTGGCCATTACCATTGGATTTTACCAAATAGACACTACTTGTTTTCCATTTTATGAACTCATTTTTTTAAGAATTTCTCTTACTCTATAATTTTTGTATACATCCTCAAGTTCCAAGTTTTGGTCAGGAAATTCATAAATAATTTTTCACCTATATGCTTACACTTAATACAAGACTATCCTGCAAACCCAATCATCCCAATGTAAAAGAAGGGACCTATTTTAGGATCATTGTTTGATGCTTTGATGAGACCCAATCCATGTCCTCAAAAATATATTTCATATGTTTTAGAGAATTGTATAGATAGGAAGAGAGCATAAAAAAGAATGATCAGTGGTGATCCATACGGAAAAATAAAAGATTATGCACTAGCTCTATCAAAAAATGCACTTGGATTATCCTCAATATCGAGTATAGCTAGTTATCACCAAAAGTTCCATAGTTGGTAGAGTTGATGTTAAAAACAGGTAATACCTAGACATATAGTGACCTTGTAATACCTAGACATAAAATGGATAAGGTCATTGGTGCCTTGGCTATGGAATCCCTCGTCTAAAATAAAGCACTCTCCTTGTTGTATATACCCCAAAATATTTACTAAAATAAGCCTTTGTCGACCCAAAAAGATTGACAACCGTCACGACAAAAAAAGGCGACTAAATCAAACTAATATTAAAATACATAAAAATAATTTTTCATGAAATTATTGATTATCTATTGCATTACACTAGTTAAAATTTAATTAATACAAACTAGTAACTAAAAATCTCTACTATTTTTCTACATCTTATCTAGTGTTACTGACCACTATCCAAATCCCTAAATTATCTTATACTTGAAAAGGTTGGGGAAAATGGGGTGTGACAGTGAGTAAATAATGTCTATATGAGGACCTTAACCTCATAAAAAATTATTTATATATTAGACAATGTCATTGAACTGATATAGGTCAAAATATATATTGACATTCACAAAGCCATAGATAAATCAGATAAGTGTATATCACAAACTAGACAACCCATACTACCCAACATGTTATATATATATATATATAAAATAATAAAAATACCACATAATTATAATCACGTTGCTAGGATAACGTTGTCTTTCCCTTAAGACTCTCACACAAATGTGATCCCCTTATCTCTCATGTTTGTAATACCCTGGTAAATTGATCCTACTGGCCACGAAACTCTTCATACATGCTCCAAGTGGGAATAAAACATGATAGTTCATGCCCGCACCTGGCTAGCCTAATGCCCCCAGAGTGACATTTCAAATTATCCTGGCAAAACATTTGCATTCGCATTACATATAACCAATAGAATATGACAAAGTAGGTTGTTCTAATACACGATAACATTTAACAATTAATGGATAGAGAACAAAAGTAGGTTACACTACCCCATGAAAGAAATTTTATACAATCACGATACAATAATTGGAATCGGTCTTTTATCCCGGTAATACTTAACTATACCAATTAACATTTTTAACTTCCCAGTTATTTATAATACATTACATAATCATTCAAATAGATATTGATTATTAGATGATATAGGCCGCTTAATATTTTATTACCAAATTAGTTAACATTATTTTATTCAACTAGAACAATTATTATTATTTTACCTTATTGGATCAAATATTATAGATTTAATGTACCAGGGTAATTATTATTTATCATTTTACCTTATTAGGCCATGAACTAATATTTAATGTAATATGACAAAAATTAATATTAAACAATAAACATATTAATATATAAATTACAAAGAGTAATTAATAATCGATATAAAAACACAATTTATCCCTCGCCTGAATGAAGTATTTATGCTCTCCCTCCTAACCAGATCACTATAATTGTCTATCTCTATACGAGTCAATACTGAATTAATCCCTCACCTGAGTAAACATATTAATATATAAATTACAAAGAGTAATTAAGAATCGATATAAAAACAAAAATTAATAATCGATATAAAAACAAAAATTAATATTAAACAATAAATATATTAATATATAAATTACAAAGATTAATTAATAATCGATATAAAAACAAAATTTATCCCTCACCTGAATATGAAGTATTTATGCTCTCCCTCCTAACCAGATCACTATAATAAGCATGGAACAGGCCTACATTCATGCTTATAAAGGTTAGTCATCTAATGACTATGAGTTATAGTTTCTGTAATATTAAAAGTTGTACCATGTAATTTGCTGAATTGATATCACTGGCTGAATAAAACCATGCATTCTATAGTTTGGATAATGAATATGTCTTTTAAAACTAAAATATATGTATTATGTAAGTCAATAGAATACTAAAGTTTATTTTGATATATATTGTCGTTTATATTTATAAGATTGGCATGTTACTTCCTTTTATTATATTTAATTAACTTTATACATTTTATTTGTTAAGTTTAGGAATATGTCTTATCTTTACTAGCCTAATATATGTGTTATTAAGAATCAAATAAACAAAAAACTATTTGACCACTAAAATAATTTAATAAAAAATGATAAACATATAATTTGACGATGTATACAAGCACGGTCATAAAATAAATTCTAATATTTTGTGGGATCTCACAATATATACACTGGTTCTATTAACTGATTTAAAGAAACTACCTAATATTTCTTATAGAAGGCATCCCCACCTTTACACTCATAATAGCCTATAGACCGCCCCTCTTGGGGTTTTGAAATTATTAGAGTTATGAACCTCAACCTCAACTTATGTCGATGAGTTCATCAAGTCCTTTTCAATATGACCCTATTTATTTAATTTAAAGTATTTTGTATGGCATTCAATAATAATTTTTCTAAACAAAGACCTAAAGAAATAGTCAAATGGAAAAAAGATCTGATAGAAGGATATCTGAAATCGAGTATCTTGCCTTCCTAATTTCCATATTAACAAAATATTTTCAGAAAGAAGTAATGTATTAATATCTCATCATAATCATAATACAATAAAAAGTTGACTACTTGGTTAAAAAAATTGATTCTTGTGGTTTTGAATTTTTTATTAAGTTTTATTCAAGAATTTATTTATTGATATATAAATATATATATATATATATATATATATATATTGTTAATTAATTGATTTTCAAACTTAGTTTACCAAGATAGAAAGAAGATTATTGTATTTTTGTAAATCAATAATTTATGTCGTAGACATATAAGTATTCAATACAAACTCCGTAATTAATATTTTTATTTTCAATAAAATAAAATAATCTATTATGAATTATAAATACATATGAATGATTACTTTTATATCTTCAACCTTATGAAGTATTTTTACATACAAAAAAACTATTAGATTATAATTATGTTTTCAATCATCCTTTTAGATTCTACTTGTTTCTTTAACTATCCAATATGTAACATATTAAATTTTCAATCTTTTCTATTTTAGTTTGTATTTTTCTATAATGTTTTCTCTACCATAAATAATTGATAAAAATAATTTTAACACCACAAATAAAAACAAATACATTCAAGAAAGTTTTAAAACATCACTATACTACATATACTTAATTAGTTATCATTTTATTATTCCAAAGAGTATGGATATGATTATGTCAAAAAAAATTTAGATAAGTTTAATAGAATTTAGAAAAGTATATATCTTAGATAACAATATTTGATTAATCATCAAATGGAAAAAGTAGCAATTTTCATTTACTATAGTTGAATAATTGTTATTATTTTGAAAAATAATTACTAATAATATATTAAATTAAAGAAAAAATCATAAATGTAATTAAAACAATGAAATCGACATTCAATGTGTTGAAAATGAATATGAAAAACGTTAGACCTACACAGTAAAAATGAATGACCTCGTAACATAACATACTTTTCTATTACATTGCGAATAAGAATAATAAGTAAGTATCTTCTAAACATTAGAATTATTTTGGAAAAATTGTTGAGAATGGGAAGTACGAGATCCTGCAAATTGTTGATGCAACGGGGTTGAGGTTTCAGGTACAGATGAGAATAAATAATTGATATCTTTAACTATTGAATCTAGCTCCACCAAGTCCACTTTCATTCTCTTAAGCTCCTCCTTATTTAGACTACTTACTGGTGCACTCCACCAACAATTATTACGATAGAAATTGGAAATATCATCCACTTTCTTACGATGCTCTTTTTCAAGATCAATGTGGTTGTTTTGTAAATTGAATTGATTATTGTTTGATCGAACACTATCACTATGATTAACACGTGTTAATTTGTTGGTTTCGACTTCTAGTAATGAAGCATTTCGAGATTCGAAATTATCAACAACTGAAGTAATGTTAGGGTTAGCGAACGAGTACACCTTTTTTCCATGTGAAAAAATTAATAGACCGATTTCAGCAATACACAAAGTGGCAATTTTACTGGCTTTTTTACTACACCATTCCAATGGTTTGAGAATGTCACATTTTGGTGACTCTCCTTCTCCATATATTTTACGGGAATCTTTCGACCATTAGCCTTCTTTATGTTTGGAACAAGTTTCATTGAAATAAATAGATTTTAGAAGAGATGAGTGACATAAAGTATCACATATAAGAGTTTTTATCTCTAGAATTTTGATTTCCATTGAAATTACATGTATATAGAAATAAAATAATGTCAATTAATTATTAAATACATATCCTTAAAATTATGAAATAGGTATAAAGTGTAAATTCATTTACGATTATAAATTATATACTATTAATGAGATAAGTATTAAATTAATAATCGGAATCTCCAAAATAGAAGGAAAAAAAGGATAATAATGACGATAAACTTTTTTACTTATTATCTTAAACAACGCGTTGAAAGACCCACGATCATTTTCACTAACATTTACGTCATGCATCTCGGTGTCACCGAAATACCCACCAGTTTCAAACAAACGTGGGGCCCAAATCTTGAATTACATTACCCATTAAGTTCTCTTTGATTGGTTCGTCCTCAGGAATTACTATTATTTCACTGTTTTCGTCCAAACATCATACGATAAATCCATACCCCATTTAAAAAGATGAACTTGAACTTCATGGTTTAATATTTTTTGATTATTATAACAATGATTATATGGACAGAATATATTACTGACTCGATCCACTACTTTCCTCTAAAATCCAATAAACCCTAATATACCATTAATGTATTCGATCGAAACCTTATTGTTTGATTTAATCCAACTATTGCCTATTTGACGGTTTATTATCTAAATTTCAATAAACCGCTAGTTATTATTTCAAATAATACGGTTATAACATATTACTAAAATGCACCTAAGTTATCACAATATTTCACTAAGGCCCATAATTAATTTTTAAATTAACAATATAGTCCCTAAAATCATAATCAATTATACAAATGCCACTAGAATTTCAAAATTATTCACAATGTTCTCTACATTAATTTTCCATTAATATTAGAACACCTAATATTATAATAACTCAAAATCTAATTGCAAAGGTTTCTATATTATACATAAATTGCCTCTATAAGTCCTATATTATGTACGGTAACCTATATATTATAATATCATGATACAAACCACGACAAAAATCTAAAACCTAAAAATATAAATGTGTCTTGTGAGTGGTGTGAGAATGGTGAAAAATCAATTGAACATCTTTTCATCCAATGTCCATTAAGTTTTCATCCAATGTCCATTAAGTTCAGCAGTTTGGGCAGAGTCTCCACTACAATTAAAGATAAATAAAGAAGAATAGTATGAATTTAAACATGTGTTTTCACCTCATTTGGCTTTTGCTTAAAGCTGTTAAGCTCGACGGTAACCTCGTGGGCTACACTGCTATAGGCTCCGCTTCTTTGAGGCACATGAGCTCTCCACGATTTGGATCCTCCTTCTGAATGTTATCTTCTCCTCGATGTCAGTTAGGTGTTCAATCTCTATAGTTCCATGAGGAGTGACTTTAGTAACAATGAACGGACCAAACCACATCTCAACTTCCCCAGACAACTACTGAACTTGGAGTTGTATTTTAGGAATCTTTGCCCCACTCCAAATGTCTTTTTTTAAATCCGCTTATCATGCCATTTATTTGTTTTCTCTTTGTACAATTTTGCATTCTCAAAAGCTGAAAGCGGAACTCATCAAGTTCATTCAATCTCATCATTCTTTTTCACTGTGTAATAATGGATCCAAGTTCAACTCTTTTATCGCCAAATATTCACTCAAATTCAACTTCAATTGGTAAGTGATAAGCCTTACCACATACCATTTGATACGGTGATGCACCTAAGGGAGTCTTGAAAGTTGTTCTATAAGCCCATAGAGCATCGTCTAACTTTGTTGACCAATCCTTCCTTGTTGGTCGAACGGTCATCTTTAGAATAGATTTTATCCTCGATTAGAGATTTCAGCTTGGGGATTTGTTTGGGGATGATAAACAATAGATACTCTATGTCTCACTCCATATTTCAAAAGTACAACCTTTAAATTTGTATTAACAAAATGCATACATCTATCACTAATGATGACTCTTGGTGACCTATGTCTTGTAAAAATGTGTGATTTTCAAATTTTAATCACCACTATAGCGTCATTTGTGGGTAAAGCCACTGCTTCTACCCATTTCGATACGTGATCCACTTGTAGCAAAATGTATTGATATCCATGGGATGGCACAAAGGGTCCCACACAGCCTCCAACACATTGTTAAGAGGCATTTCATTAAGCCTCGAAATATTTCCTAATAATTAGCATCTCTTACATTGATTGACAAAAAAAGACAATCTTCATGAATAGTAGGCCAATAGAAACCGGACGGAAGTACCTAAGCGGCTGTGCAGTCACCCTTGAAATGCCCTCCATATGGTGAATCGTGACAACTCACTACTACATCACAAATCTCTTGTTCCAACACACATCCTTGAATCGTTTGATCATTATTTACCTTGAACATGTGAGGATCTTCCTAAAAGTATTACTTCGCACGATGCATCAATCTCTTCCTCTCTTGTGGTTTTCTTCTGATGGGAAATTCTCTACTAAAAAAAGATTAGAAATATCTACAAACCATGGAATAATCTATGTATGTATCTCAAATAAGTTTTTATCATGAAAATACCTCCTTGACTACATCTGGATTGTTGAAATTAGAGCCTCTGATGCAAGATAAATGATCAACTACTTAATTTTTGCTCCCCTTTCGATCTTGAATCTCTAAGTCAAACTCCTTCAATAATAGCACCCACCTAATAATACGCGCCTTTGTGTCCTTCTTCTCCATGAGATGCTTAATTGCAGAGTGTTTCGTGTATATAATCACCTTCTCTCCCAGGGGATATGAACGAAATTTATCAAATGCATATACCACGACCAGTATCTCTTTCTCGGTTACGGTGTTGTTCAGTTGTCCACCTGTAAAAGTCTTACTCGCATAATAAACAATATGAAATATTTTATCCTTAGGCTGACCCAACACGGAACCCACAGCATGATCACTAGCATCACACATAACATAACCTCGAAAAGGATGACTCCAATAAGGAAGAGTCACGACTGTTGTCGAGATGAGTTTCTCTTTAATTGTCAAGAACGCTTCACGACATGAATCATTGAAATAAAATTTCACATCTTTATCAAGTAATTTACATACTGGCTTGGAAATCTTTGAATAATCTTTAATAAAATAGCTTTAAAATCATGTGTGACCGCAAGAAACTTCTCTGGCCCTTAAAAGAACTGGGATGTGGAAGGGTTTTTATTAACTCTATATTTGCACGGGCAACCTCCATTCCCTTACTTAAAACCTTATGCCATAAACAATTCCCTCTCGAACCATGATATTACACTTCTCCAAATTTAACACAAGATCAGTCTCTTTACAATGAATCAAAACCTTCTCTCCAGGTTGTCAAGGCAATCGTCAATGTTATCGCCAAACAAGGAGATGAAGAAATCAAATCAGTGTATTTTTTAAATCCCTTTTCACGATATATGGCCTGCACAACCGTGTTAGTTGGGTGAAAGGTAGAGAATTTTTTTATCAAACCATATTTTCGTCATTAATATCAACTCCACACAATATCAATTGAGACACAATTTTGAACAAAGCCGAATATACTCACTCACTGTTTTGAAATCTTGTAATTTCATCTACATCCAATTTTATAATGGGAATTAGGGAGTATCAATCTTTTTAGGTGATCATATCGTTTAGTTAAGTTTTTCCATAACATGGATGGATCCTTACACCGACATACATAGATTTCGACCCGCCATCTACGTGATGGCGAAGAAAAATCATGGCTTTTACTTTGTCTTGGTCAATAGGCGTATTTGTTTGTTTAATTATATTACCAAGATTTTTCGTTCTTAAGTGGATCTCAGCCTCGAGGACCCTAGTTAAATAATTTTTTCCGGAAATATCAAGAGCAGCAAGTTCAAGATTGATTATATTTTTAATGATATTGTAATACAAAACGAGTAGTATTTTAGATTAAAAATCATGTCATATCCTAATTGGTAAAGTATGTCCTTCTATTTAGATTTGGGATATGTTCAAATCTCACAAGACGAATTAAAAATTAATATATGCTCCAGGCATATATATTTTTTTATCTCCTTAGGCTGCGGGCCTTACATCGTTAGATTTCACATCTAAAAAAGGTTAATTTTATGCTCCAAGCATATATTTTTTTTAATCTTTATGCCTATAACATTAGATTTCAAACCTCAAAAATTATCTTATACTTCATCATATGTTCTTTTCTAGGTTTTGTGCATATAACATTAGATTTCGACCTTACAATTTATTTTAAACTTCAAACATATTTTTATTTCTAGGTTTTGGGCTTATATTATTCATGGTATGCTTCAAGCCTAGAAGTGAAACTCTTTTTATTTTCGAGCCGTTCAAAATTACATATAGGCTTTATGATTTTTTTCTTTTTATTATACAGGGTTTAGACCCTCATATTTTTTTATTTAAAAAGCTTTATGCAGCAAGTAACCAAGTTTTTCTTCACACTATTCGCATTACATAAAATAATAGTAAGTTGTCTTTGAACTCTCATTTTAAGTGGGAAAACCTTCTTTTCTTTTTAAGAGTTGAATGTTCTTATTATAAAGAAAGCATATGTTATTTTATGTAGTATATTCTATATTAATGTTTAACAATTAAATGGTACTATGCGACAAAAAAAACTTTACCATCAGATTCCATTTGAGCTTGCTATGATTTACGAATTATCATATGAATCTATTTTTTTGTTCAACAAATTATCATATGAATCAAACATGAACTTATAAAACATTATGTGTAGTAAAACTTAATAGTAATAACTATTAAGTTTTATTCACGCGAAATATATAAATCAAGAAATTTAGAATTTAATTCTTATGAAAATCAACCTTGAAATATTCCTCTTTAATGTAATTGGTAAATACTCGTGATGAAAATGTGTTAAGAATCTAATATTAAAAACTAATATAAAGCTAAAATATCTAGATTCCATTATTCAAGTTGTGTAAAATATATATGAAGGAAACCATTTATATTATACAATAATTTCTTTAATAAAAATGAAAACATGAGAGGTCTAGAAATTCTAAGAACATCCACTTATTATTTACTATAATTTGTAACTAACAACATACACAACATTATATATTCAATGTGATAAATAGAACAAATTCAATACTTATTAATAATCACGGGATCTTATAAACTTGAGTATTTGAAATATACCTTCCAATCAATATATATTATATATAATTATAGGTTATCAACCAAAAATAATAGAAGCTTAACCTTATTGCGAAATTTCTATTTCTTATTCTTGAAGTGAACTTCTGAAAGTATGTTTGTGCGTGTTTTTTTTTTGTGTTTCTTTTCTTTTCTATTGTAAAGTCCATTTTTTGGAGATTATTTTATTTTTCTCAATATTTATCTAATCTAGTACACCTTTAAAATGATTATGAATCCAAAGTGGCTCTCATATGCATTCAAAAAAAAAATTCATATATGATAGAAAGTTTAAAAAATTTCATTATTAAGTATGAAAGTAGAAATTCAACTAGTTATTACTCCCTCCGTCCATTAATATTTGTCATACTTTTCTTTCACACATATTAAGAAAAATAATTAATTTTTTCAATTTTTATTAAAGTATTCTCAACCAACTAACTAAATGAATTTAATGAGGATACACTTATGAATATTAAATAAGGATAGAATTGGTAGAAAATGTAAATTTTTTTATTGGTATCTTAAATGGACAACCTTTTGTGGACATTTATTTTTAGAAATTGTGACAAACATTGATTGACGGAGAGAGTACAAAAGCTTACTGGAAAAAGAAATACGACTAGATTGCATCCCTGGAGTGTCACATACGGAAACAACAAAGGGAAAGACGGCAATGTCACATATCTCTCTCAGTTGAAGAGTAACTTAGTGGACCGATCGGAAGAAAAAACACGACGACGAATAAATGTAGAAACATCTGTTCAAGAGAGAGATACCAAATCAGTTTCCTTATAAACCCATGGACAAAGGAAAATAGGCACTAGCCAGTCCAAAGGAGCTGACTACTTCAATTAAAACTAGACACCAAAATTTTGAAAACGTTGTTAGGTTGTCTCTTCAAAGACTATGACAATACTGATTGCTTTGTGGTTGCAAGTGAGAAAGGGATACAACCATTGTTAAGAAGCCGGATTCAATAAGTTACACTAATGAATCCTATTCTAATAAATGATTGTTTGGGAAACCGTGTAGAGTCAGTATTTTACAATTAGATCTAAATGGTCGCTAATAAAGGGACTATAATTGGTGCTAAAGAAAGAATGAACGTAGAAAAGCTATTTATGTTAATAAGAAAGATGTACGTTTAGGGGCTCACAAGATAAATAAATCGCCAGCAATCCCAAATGTTGTATTCATCGCATTCAGTGCAACCATCAGAATACCCAGGTCAAACACTCTAGACTCTGGAGTTATGTGCAACTTTTTGTAGCTGATATGTACAAACTTAGAGATGTGACGTGTGATAATGTTAAATAGGATGTTGATGAGTGGAGACAGGGGATTATAATTTGGGTGATGCACAATTAGACAATAAGCAAAAACATTTTTTTGGTGAAGTAAACGTAATACTGTAATTGTTCTAGGGATGTATTTTTGCGTATTTCTTTGTACGAGATTTAGTTTCAATATTTGTGCAACTTATATTATGGTCATTGAATGTTGATTTTGAAATTCATCTTCTGCTAATTTTGCGTATTACAAGGGATACAATAGTTTGATAAAATGGCAGGGATTTATTGGGAGAGAATTTGGAAATTTAGGGGTCCCCAAAAATTAAGAGTTCTTATATGGCGTGTGGTGCAAGAGAGAACTTGATTAGGAAAGGCATAGAGGTGTCGAGCATTTGCCCTTGGTGTGGGGACTTTGAGGAAGACACAATACATATATTAAGAGAATTTACTAAGGTCAAGATGGTTTGGAATTGCATTAGGAAGGAAATTGAGTTGGCTAGAAGAGGGGACGAGTACTCACCACTGTCGGGCTTATTCTAGATTGAAAATGATTCGAACACTCGTTTACCGGACTGGCATAGGTATGCACCTAGGGAAGCCCAGTATGGTGTAGCCAGTAGTGCTGGAAGCATTCATTTAGTTATGAGCCTACACTGGGGAGTTGATGTCTAACCCATTCGCATGCTCTTCTTAATCTTTGAAGGGACCTGGTGTTGCAATTTCACAACAAGTTCAGGCCCCCTCCATAAATGACAACATTCTCTCAATAGGGCCTACAACATATACTTAATTAGTTATCATTTTATAATTTCAACCAGTATGGATATGATTATGTCAAAATAAAATTTAGATAAGTTTAATAGAATTTAGAAAAGTATATATCTTAGATAACAATATTTGATTAATCATCAAATGGAAAAAGCAACAATTTTCATTTACTATAGTTGAATAAATTGTTATTATTTTGAAATATAATCACTAATAATATAATATATTAAAGATAGAATCATAAATGTAATTAAAATAATGAAATCGACATTCACTTTGTTGAAATAAATATGAAAGACATTAGACATACAAAATAAAAATGAATGACCTCGTAACATACGTTTCTATCACATTGAGAACAAGAATAATAAGTAGATATCTTCTAAACATTAGAATTATTTTGGAAAAATTGTTGAGAATGGGAAGTACGAGATCCTTCAAATTGTTGATGCAACTGGCTTGAGGCTGCAGGCAACAGGCAAAGATGAGTATAAAGAATTGATCGATTTAACTTTTTTGAATCTAGCTCCACAAAGGCCACTTTAATTCTCTTGAACTCCTCCTTATCTAGACTACTTACTGGTGCACTCCACCAACAACTATTACGATAGAAATTGGAAATATCATCCAATTTCTTACGATGTTCTTTTTCAAGATCAATGTGGTTGTTTTGTAAATTGAATTGATTATTATTTGATCGAACACTATCACTACTATTCACACGTAATAATGGGTTTTTTTCGACTTCTAGTAATGAAGCATTACGAGATTCGAACTTATCAACAACTGAAGTAATGTCAGGGTCAGCGAACGAGTAGACCTTTTTTCCAGGTGAAAAAATAAATAGACCAATTTCAGCATCACACAAAATGGCAATTTCACTAGCCTTTTTATTACACCATTCCTACATTTTGACAATGTCACATTTCAGTGACTCTCCTTCTCTATATATTTTACGGAAATCTTTCGACAACCATTAGCCTTCTTTATCTTTGGAACAACATCCAATGAAATAAAGAGATTTTAGAAGGGATGAATAACCTAAAGTATCACATATAAGAGTTATTAATATAACTTTTTCTAGAATTTTGATTTCCCATAAAATGGTCCCTTCTTCTCCGTTCCTTCAATTACCGAGACCCATACATATACTAAATTCCTTTACGATTATAATTATACATGTTGTATGCATGTCATAAATATTATTTAGTTACATTATTTCATGATTATCTTTTTCAAAATATGGTTGGTATTCACTCATTTAATATTAATAGGTTTAAGAAAAATGTAATAAATTAAATTTTCTCAAAAATTGTATATGACTCTAGTTATAGCTATCATGACTTAAATTTTATAAATTTCATTCTTCATCTAGTTTAAATTAAATAGGATGAATGAGATAAATAGTAAATTTATAATAAGTATCCCTAAAATAGAAGGAAAAATCGAATGTAAATTATTAGGAAGCTTATTTTTACCCAATATACCTTACATAATTTGTTGATTTCAGTACCAAGAAAAAAGAAAAGAATATAAAATGATTACCTAATATATATAAAATATAATTTCTCTAATACAATGGAAAATATATCATTAACGTATATTTTATTTTCCAATTTTCAAACATAACGAGTAGATGAATATAATAATTTATACCACGTACATTCATATTTTGAAGTAAGAAATATTGTTGCTAATTCAAAGGAAAACAGTATGATTCACGATGTAAGGAATTTCTTTAATCATGATAATCTATTTCTTAATACACATAAATTATATGCAATATGGTAAACTACAAAGCTTTATTTTTTGTTTAAAATATCCATTCAATCACGTAACATGTTTTTATAATGATTTTTGGAGTATTTGCAGCTCGGTGTTAATTCTTGAAATTCTATAAATAAATTTCAATGTAAAAAATAATAAAGACATGGTGTATTTTTATTGAAAAACTCTAAAAAAATTATTTCACCATGTAATACTTGCATGAAAATAAAAACAATTGTCATCTTTGCACGTGTGACCGATATTTTTTATCTGAAGTTAAATAAGGGACCTACGAGACAATATCACTACGGGGGTATTTACACTTCCAAAATTTTGTCGTTATAGGTTAAGAATAGTTGCAAATAGTAATCTCCACTCCCAACCATTGGTCATAACATTCTTGTAACATGTCGACATATAAAGTAACTAGATTTTTTTAATCACACAAACTTACACAAACAAAAATGAAAATACAATTACAAAACACGCAAATTGCATTCTCAGTTCTTTAACAAGAACTACTTCACTTGGTTGAATTCAAGATACCTTCCATAAATAAACTTTTCAGGGGAAGATAAGTTTATAACAATGCATGCATTTTTTTTATACACTTAAGCTTCCATTTATTTTCCATTCAAATTTGGCCATCACCATTAGATTTTACCAAGTAGACTATACTTGTTTTTCTTTTAATCAACTCATTTTTTTTTGAATTTATCTCACTCTATAATTTTTGTATACATCCTCAAGTGCCAAGTGTTGGTCAATAAATTCATAAAAAAAAATTCACCGATATCCTTACACTTAATACAAGACTATGTTGCAAAACTAATCATCCCAATTGTGCAAGAAGTGGCCTATTTTAGGATCATTCTTTGATGCTTTGATGACCCAATCCACCTCCACAAAAATATATTTCTTATTTTTTAAGGAATTATATACATAGGAAGAGAGCATAAAAAATGATAAGTGGTGATCCATAAAAAAATAAATAATTATGTACCAGACATATCTTGACCTTGTAATACCTAGACATAAAGTGGCTAAGGTCATTGGTGCCTTGGCTATGGAAATCCTCGTCTCATTTCTAGTTAATCCTTAGTATTGTGCTCAAGCGATGACATGGTCGGGCCTCTAAAATAAGGTGCTCTCCTTGTTGTATATACCCCAAAATTTTGCCTAAACTAAGCCTATGTCGACCCAAAAATATTTACAACCTTCACCATTTAGATACTTATCAAACAGTTTTGATAGCAACAAAGGGAAAGATAGTACAACTCTAACGATATATTAACAAGCTTGAGGCTATCCATAATCGGTGAATAGTCGCGCTCCAAGATTTCTAATGACATGAGATCATCTAAGTATGGTGGTTTTCAGAACTTCATGGGGACATTTTGGGAGTTTAACTGATTTTGAATAACCAAACGAAGAACCATGAGGTTTAAGCCTTATAAAGCTAGTAAACATATGATAGAAAACAAGCAAAAAAATTAAATTGGTAAAGAAAACTAAGGAAAAAAGGGATTGTTACTTATAGGTCTACGAAAGCTTCTTTCTAACCTTTCTCTTTCTAACATTTAAATTATGAAAAATGCAAAAATAAATTCATAATCCCGTCATCTACATGAGCGTAATACATTTTGAAGATAGTAAAGGAATTGAGTATTAAAACCTAATAATAATTTACTCATTCACAGATAGGAAGTAGGAGGAAGTCACAAATTCAAAAAAAGTTATATCCTCGGTCAAGAAAGTCATGCTCATTAAAGAAATAAATTAAATGATTTATTAATTCAACAATCTCCCACACATAGCGACCAAGTTTAAAAAGAGCACATGGAAAAGAGATGGGTAAAATTGTACTTAAACACCAATATGTAATCAACAAATACTAGGATTGATAATTAGTGAAATGAGTCAACAACACGATTTTGTCACCAAAGACTTTCTCGATCCGAGACTCCCACATCATATACTTAGCTAGGTTTCAAGCAAATACTTTGTGATATTGTCTTACCACGCATTTAGAAAGGTTATATTTGTCACAACCCAAAAACAAAACTAAATCAAACTAATATTAAAAATAGATGAAAATACGTTTGTATAAAATTAATTATTATTTATTACATTACACTAATTAAAAATTAATTATTAAAGACTAGTACCTACAAATCTCTACTCTTTTTCTGCAGCAGATCCTGTGCTACTGACCACTACTAAATTCCCTAAATTATCTTATACTTGAAAGGGTGGGAGAAAAGGGGGTGAGCTAGCACGGGCTCAATGAGAAAATAAATAACGTCTATATGAGAACCTAAACCTCTTAGAAAATTAATTATATCTTAGATGATGTCATTGAACTAATATATGTCAAAATATCAAATAACATTCATAAAGCTATAAATAAATCAGATAAGTGTATATCACAAGCTAGACAACCCATACTACCTAGAAAGCTCAAGCTACCTAAAATTGACAGAGCATGGAGACCGGTCAACAATGTAAGATAATGTTTTAGTTTTGTTGGCGTTCACGTCGTAGAATGGACGATCCTATCATAATTCCTTCCTAGAATTTAAAGGATTGGTGCAACTATTTTAAATTGCTATTTGTCCCAGCTTACTTATGACTCGTCATGGATATCACATTTGGAAATTTATTATTATGTTACGTGGGACATGTGGTTGTTTAGGACTGGTCCCCTGGTCCTAATTATCCTTATATTTGTATGGAAACACATGCACAATAATATAAAATACGAGGCATGAGGTGATTATTACCTCAGGGTGATGAATATTTCCTGTTTTATCTATATATATATGCCTTTTTTACCATGGTATTTTCCTAATGTTGTTGTGATTTTTTGCCCAAATCCTCTGCTACAATGTTTGTACGATCCTTGTGAAAGTTACAAGGCTATATTTTGGTACCACTACTTATAAGGTATTTTTTTCGATCTTCAAAATCTTTGTTCATCATGTCATATAGAAGTTCAGCAAAATTATAGTGAGTAGACTTTTAGGGGTTCTAGGGATTCTCTTAATGGATAATCCCAAAGTCTTCCTCCCTCAACTCTCACTAGTATGAACCCTCCCCCAAAAACTCTAAGGGAAGAAGCAGCAAATAATATATTTATTGTAGATTTCTCCATATCAATTAGGGGTTTTTCTTCTTATAGCTTAGGTGTTGCTTGCTTGTACTTTGTCACTCTCGAACAAAAACGAGACCTCTTCTTGTTATTATTTGAGAAATATTATTTCTCTTTTACTTTAGTTCTAAAATAATACATTAGTGTTGATAATATTAAAATAATGTTTAATAGGAGATCCTTTACATTTATAACAAACAATTGAATTACAGTTCAGAGGGGAAAATAGTAGATGATTTACATTTTGGGACGAGTTCACCATCTTTGTGGTGTGATCTTATCCTATTTAAGGACAAATACTTCCTCTTGCATATAAAAAGTAATGGGATCAAAATTTATACAAATTATTTTACTAATAATAATTATTTTAAAAAACAACAATAATGTTTTTTTTCAAATAATGATAAGCTGATTGCAATAATTTTATAATATCTGATGTTTGTTCTTGTTGTTTTAGAGATAAGAATTCACATATATTGTCCACAATGTGGAAGAAAAATAAGGAATACTCTCCAAAATATAAAATTCTCCAATTATTCTCTTGAATTCATCACATTTATTATTCTCTCCTACCTAAAAATTGTAAGTTTTACATGTTTCAAGAGTAAAAAATGTTGAGATAGATATATGTATGCAGAAGATAACCATCACAGGATGGACAGACTAAGAAATAGTTTTGAAACATTTGAGCATGACAAGAAGCACGATACATATGCTCATTACTACTTAATCTTTCATTGTCCTACCATCATTGAGAAAAATCATTAAAGCAAATAAATGTATGCTCTCTTATAGCTCGTAACTTCATAAGCATATTGTGCAACTTTATAATTTAATTATTAAACACTACGTACATATACACAAATTAGGTGCTAGAAGCTGCTACAAGTGCATAAGACTCATGTTGTTTTATGTGATCTGCAACATGAGCCACCACTCCTGCTCTAGCATTGTGAAACCATTAACTTCTCACATGTGATTCACATAAATATTATATTAGTAAATCACAAAACACTATTTTCAAATCACTAGATTAGAATAGCATAATTGAAAATCTATACATGACTATTATAATGTGCGAAGAAAGGCCAAGGAGCATAGTGAAAGCTGATATCGATTTTATTTCATCCTAACTGTTGTAACCCGTGTATCATCTCATCTGTCACAAATAAAAAACCAAATTTATAAGATTCCAATTTTTAATTAATTTGCATTATAATGCAATTAAGGAAGTATAATAACATGTGTATTAGCAGGTTTAGTTAACTCGATATTTTACCTTCCATAAAGTTATGATTTTCAAGTGTGTCCCCTATTCTAGCTTCATATTGGACAGATTCTTTTGCTTTGGCAGCTTCAAGAGGGAAACGAGGATCATGATAAAACTAGCGGACAATAATACACATCTCTAATATATTCGTATCCATCCAAAAACCATTTAGGAGGCTCCCAATTAAAGTATACATCTTAGGTCAAGGTTTCACGGGGACCTAAATTAAATATAGATACTCAGATTATTTTTTTAAGTTTGTTACACTACATTTATTATAAACCAAAAAATAAACTAACTATTTTTAAGAATGATATATAATTTAAATATATTAGAAAATTCTACAATATTACAGTAGTAAGATGTAAATTTAACATAAATTTAACTTTTATTTTAAGTTAGAATGAGTTATTATATTAAACAAATCATTTAATTTATTTTATTCCACTATATAAATTAAAATTGAAATACTAAATAAATATTGGTGACATTTTAATGAATCTTCATAAACATCAAACCTCTTAACTTAATCTTTTTAGGATAGGCGGAAATTATTCCAAAGTCCTAATCAGACCATTGTAATGTTCAGTTTTAATATTATTTCTATAAAATTATCAGTTTAAAATTTTGTCTAGATCTTTCAAGTTTCAAATCATCATATATTATTAAGGAACTAAACTACTCAAGATAAAAAAAGAACAAAGAAACAATAAATTTTAGGATTAGTGGGTTCATAATTTTTTATTTCTAATCTACAAGAATAAGATTATTAGTTAATAGATTTAATCTAATATTGTTATCAAATGTTTACACAAATATACAATTAGTTTTACCAACCTTACCTAGTCCATCCTAAAACAATTTTATATAATTTTGAATTGTAAATCATATCTTTTAACACACATAAGCCCTCACATTCTACAAAAGGTAAGCACACGTCCTTCCTTCTACGAGAAGAAACAAGATTTTCTGGTTGAATAAGAAAGAATGCTAATAAGTTATTTAGTCATCATCATTTATGAATATCCATTAGAAATCAATAAGTAGCCTTCCAGTTTTCTATGCGACACAAGTGTGCTCTTAACTGATAAAATTATTAAATTTTGAACATGTTTGAACCGTGAACACAGACTTGTATCCAATGCTAAATTAAGAATTCGTAATTTTAAAAATGTATAACAAAAAATTTGTTATTTTCGAAATATTATAATACTTATCAGCATAATTAGTTCTTAGTATAACAAAAGGATTCACGAAATCCTTACATTGCTAAATCTAGTGTCCAAAGGCTCATTTTTAGGATTTTTATACTGCAAAAAATGGTCAAAAGAACCATTGCAATGAGAAATATTAACGTTATGAAATAAGAATAAAAAGCAAGGTCTTATTAGGAATTTAACTTGGTTACTGAATTTAGAGTCTTATGTCCTAACATCTAGACTATGAAACTACATGCTAATAGTTTCTGCTTTTCAGTTCAAAACGAAAAAAACACACAAATCAAGTCAGATCTCTAAGCCACCTTTGACAAATTTAAGTCAGATCTCAAAGCCAA
Source organism: Nemophila menziesii (assembly GCA_029959085.1). NCBI lineage: Eukaryota > Viridiplantae > Streptophyta > Magnoliopsida > Boraginales > Hydrophyllaceae > Nemophila > Nemophila menziesii. The sequence continues at coordinate 4,434,709 of JARWIR010000044.1, forward strand.
TTTTCACAAATTTAAAGGTTTGATAAAAAAGTCAGGTATTTCCAGTTCAAATTCTAACATATTTAAACTAAATGATTAAGATTGATATTCAAACTTAATTAGGAACTAAGGACAAATATGCAAGTGGTTCATAAAGGATATTTTATAAATTTAATATATGAATGTGTGTTAAATATAATTCATAATTTTTTTGTTTAATATTATGAATTGATATATTGTTATGAATATGTGTCATTATTACACATTTGCTAATAAGACTCTTGTGTGAGAGACGTCAATATTTATTATTAACACGATTGTATTTAAATTTTTGTAATTAATTTTTTTTTTGTATTTATTAATTTTGTTACGACAAATGAATAAGTGTCATTGTTTCATTGTTTCATATTTGTTAATAATGACAATTTCTTAGAGGCGTCAAGAATGTGTTATTAAGATGATGATCTCTAAATAGTCAAGAAAGTTATTTAGTTGTGACGATTATTTTTGACGTCATGATAGACAAACAATGACGGCTTCATAGATAACGCTCAAATGACGGTTTCTGAACCGTCACAATTATCTACGATACCGACAAATATCATCATGAAACCCCATAACCAGTGTCATTGTATATCCCTTTTTATTGTAGTGACCCCACTTCAGGGGATGGTTAGTAGACTAGGGTTTGCACCTATTATTACGATTAAGGATTTCTCTTGTATTATCACTATGTTTAGCACATTGATTATGAATATAAGACTTTACACTGATCACTATTGATTAATCGACTGTAAAATTCATCATGGGCAAGTAGCTTGTGTTAATTTTTAGTCTTCTACAAATTCCAATAAATGATGACAACTATCTTAAATATGGGGGTATCCAAATTAACTTCTCTACATAAACACCATGATATAGAGGTATTTACCTTATCTTCTCATACATATGAAATGAGCAAACATGCAATATACAATCTTCTACCTATTTTCATCATGATATAAATATGATGGTAAATTTTAAATTGTGCCAACTTGCTCATATTTCTTAATTTTATAGTATCTTAAAAATCGATAGGTTGACCACTCTTTATGTGTCGTAATAGATTTTTGATTAGAAGAATCATTATGAGCAAGAGAAAAAATATTTAAGCTGAAATGTGACTTAGTTACTTTATGAATGCATGAATTTTGAACATTGAAATTATAATTTATTCGTGATAATCGAGATACATTTTAAGTATATTTTTAACTTTTTCCTCTTATAATGAAGTTTTGCTTTATACATAATATTTCATCAACTACAAGATTTCTCCTAATTTGAAAGTTTAAGTTGCAATAAATTATTTGAGATAATTTCTCATATGTTTTAAATCAAATTTTTGTACAAATAGTGAAATAAGTATATTATAAATATAAAAGTAAGAAAAAATAGTAGGCATACACTTAACATTTGAACAATGAGAGTATTTAAGATTTACTAGTTGGACTTTTTTAATATATGTTACAATTACGTAAAATTATAAAGTTTGTAAGCCATAAAAGATAAATCCGCATATGATATGTCTACCAATTCTCTACATATGAGAAAATATATATTCTTCTAGATCATACACATGTCCCATTGAATTTATCAATTCACTTCACATGTTTAGAGATATTTGATTAATATTCTTCTATGATATATCCAAAATATCAAGTTTCACTAATATGCGATGTGACAGTCATTTTATATTCTTATCGATAAATTTATATATGTCTATCATTTCATGCGATAATTTGGGTCACTTGGTCATATTGATTATTTTTTATTTAAGAGTAATATAATAAAATTTATCTCTTGACAAGGGAGGATATACTCTGGATAAATCGTGTCCAAATTTTGAGATGAACGACACAAAATAAAAATATCGTTAACATTACAAAATGTATCTTTTCTTGGCTATACAAGATTTAATAATGAGAAAACAAAAACTCTTTTGTCGATCAATTATAAATTGATAAACAAAGATAAAAGGTTTAGATTTGTGATGAAATTTAATAATTTAATAATTTGATAATTAATGTAATATTTAAATATATATTCACATAAGATACATATACCATATCATAAATATCGAGGAGTACCAAATTAATTAAATGATTTTAATTTTATTTCATATCTGATATTGATTAGTTCATACAAATTAAAAGGCAGAAATTATATTATATCATGATCTCGTTGAAAATTAGTCCACTCATATATAGAGGAATTGGTATCTCAATAATGTTGAGAGTATGATTGTTGAATAATATGTTAATATCTACACAATACTGAGGTAAATAATTGAGATAAATAAATTTATAGGTTATACGATATATATTGATATGCATATATAATACATTTTTAAATGTCTTATATATTGTTTAATTATTTTACAAATAACTTACAAGATACCTATAATTATGCCTTATATTTATTTTCACTATAGGTTATGATATATCTGTAAATATACATTAAATACGTATACAACTCGTGTATACCGACTATTTTTTTTATTGGTTATTCTATAAGCATAATTTACATATACTTTTTATGTATATGTTCTATATTTTCATTATAAGTTGTACTATATCAGAGGATATGTATAAAGTACTTACACATCTTGTGTGTATGTCCTATATTTTTTTTGTAGATTATATGGTATAAGTATAAAATAAATATACAGCAGAACATAAAAAAATTTCATTAGTTTAAGGAAAAAGAATAAAACTCAATCAACTAATATTACTTATATATTATCGGTTGCTTTCTTATATTTTTTTACATAAATTGATATATAGTACGTATTCATATAAAATGAGTGATATTTGAACCCAAAACTATATAAGGGGATAAATTGTACCATTGATTTGTGTGCCAACATATAATATATAATTAGTCTTTTTGTTTAATGACAACATAGGTACACATTTCTTTATTTTCTTTAACCGAAGAAGGAAAAATAAGTATCCAAGTTAGAATGATAATTTACAAAATATAAAATTACCTAGTGTTTGAAACATAAAGACTATCGTGTTATTTAACAGTAATGTGTAAACCCAAGCCTCAATATTTATGAGTTTGACTTTAAGCCAATGGCCAGGTTGGGTGAATATCAAAATTAGATTTCATACAATATTAAAGACTTTAAAAAAGGGTAAAAGCTGTTTAATGGCCTTAGATAGTTGGATATTATTGTTTTAAGGCATTTAGTTTTATTACTAGTTAGTAAACAACTAGAATATGAAGAAAGACCATCTAACCCCCCCTCCCCCTTATACTATATAAATTATTCTATTCCTTTTTTCTTTATATTTTTTCTTTTTCATCTTCGACCAAACATTTTTCTTCCTTTTTTCTCTCCATTCTTATAAAACAAAACCTCTTTATTTCTCTTTTTCTACAATTTTTCTCCATTCTTCTATTCTGAAATTGTTTTTCATTCAACTTGTTACTTTTATTTCTATTTCTTATACACACAACCCATATTCTATCAAAACAATTCCAAAAACGAATCTATGGTAAATTAAGGGGTTGAAGGCTTACAAAAGACCATTTTTAAAAAGTAAGAACTCATAATAATTCTATTTAATTATTTTTTGCATTCCAGTAAAGAATTCTTAGGTCATAATTATATGGGTGTAGATCTGTATATTTTGTGTATAGATCTGTATCTGTGGGTATAGATCTGTATTTATGTGGGTATAGATCTTTATTTTTGTGGGTATATACATCTTTATTAATATGGGTATTAATTCGAATTTTCGTGGGTATGAATCCGTATATTTGTGGGTATAAATGTGTATTTTTGTGAGTATATACCAATTATTTTGTATTTTTTGTGGGTATGGATCTTCATTTTTGTACTTGTGTGGTTGTATGTACGGATTGATGTTCTTATTTTTATGCAGGAAAACAACCCAGAAGACGAGTTGGTATATCTCCATCATTGACATGAAAATGGTATGTAACTTAACAAGGAAAAATTTAATTTGAAACCGTGGATATATACCCACCGCATTATAGCACGAAACCTTGGCAAAAAAGAACATTTATCCAAAAAAAATTAAAACAATAGGTATAACTGCGGGGACTTATACAATTATAAAAATTAAAATAGTGGTTATACCTATTATCGTATACACAGATAGGAGAAGGGTAGCAAAGTAAAATCATAAAATCTATTTTAAACCAAAATCATTAGATAACCAACCCATCAAAAAAAAATTGTTATGAATTTAAAAATATTATTTTAAAATTTGAGATTTTCTTTCTCTTTGAAATATTACTGTAAAATCACGATTCATCTTCTCAATCACACATCTACTTAATCTGCAATCCTTACTTTTATACCAACCGGGTTACACTATCATTTTTGTCATTAAAAACTCCAATAAAATATAATAAAAAGTGATTTTGATATTTCAAAAATTTAATAATTTAACCTTCAATCAATTTTTTACACTTTTTATTTTTTATATTTTCTAATATTTTGTGATTTTTTATAGCAGAATCATGTGTAATTTGAGAAATTATACATGAGTTTTTGAATAATCTAGATCTAAAAGTAGGAGGAGCAGTTTTTCCAAATATGTTAGATTATGATTTTTTCTATCTTGTACAATTGGGTTTGAATTTATGAGATTTGTAACAATTTACCCTAATATGTTAAAATTGTAATTTTTTTTGTATCTTGTTCAATTGGCATGTATATATCTATGTGTATATCAATAAACATATTCAATCTAAACATAAGTTAATTTGTGTTTTGATTATAGATTCGGTTAGATTCAGTTCTTATTTAGAAGAATTGATCGTTGATCATGATATTTCAATTTAAGAGGTATATTTATTTCTTAATTTCATTTTTTACTTCTATTTAATTGGATTCATATAAATATGCATATATAAACTAGTAATTATGATAATTTGTTTACGCAATATTTGTAACTCTTTTTACCTCTAACAAAGTTTTATGACTTCTTTGAAGGTATTTATCTGGGTCTAGACTTAAGAGCTCTTCTTTCAAGCAGCTTTGAAGTACTTTCTTGAAGCATCACACATGTATAAATCTATAAATCTACTGTGAAATTATTAGAGTAACATTAAGTAATTAGATTTCTACACTGTTATATCTACATCTTCTATATGTATATGTGGTCACATTTAATATTAATCTGATGTTGTGACCATGAATATGAGAGCTGCAAAGATATGAGATGTGCTGCACTAGCATATAACTGCGTGGAAACATCTGATATGCTGAGTTTTTTATAGGCGATAAAAATTAAAAAAACCAAACCATACTTTTTTTTAAGTATTATCTGATTAATTGATTATTTTTTCTTTAAAAACCGCCATTAGTATTATTATAACAATAATTGTGCAATATTTGGTGTTGGTTGAAAAAACAATTTTATTTGATTTTTTATATTTTCGTGTAGGTATCGGTGTCCATGTCATTTCCGTAATTTCTATTATTGATCATACTTGAGTAGTTGCTAGTATTGGCCTCAGAAGTTGGAATTACTTGGGTGTCTTTAGTACTTTTTCCCAATAATTTCAAGTGTTTTATTCCGTAAAATATGTGGTGTATAGTTTTACCATTCAAGTTGTCTTCATTACTAATAAGATATTAATATATCTTATATTGAATTGAACGATTTCTTTTACTTTTTTTCTAAAATCACATAAAGAAATTTTTTAGTGTATATCAATCATAAAATTGGATGTAGAGATTCTTGATTGTAATTTGGATTTTTATATTTATATTGAAATTGAATCAACTAGTGGAAGATGCAACTAGTTTTTTCTATTTTAGATGTATAACATCAAAAGTGAATAACTGAGTTATGTAAGTGTAAGGACTAGAACATGGGAAGATCCTTGACATATTTATCTTGAGTGACTCATCCATAAAACTAGAAAAAAATATCATCAACTTATATCGAAACAACAAAACCATTATCTAGTTTTTTTTTTACACAAGGTGAAATTGATTTTTTCTCTTTTAAAATAATCTTAAACTAGAAAGGAACTTAACCTACCATACCAAGCTCTAGGTGTTTGTTTAAATTATACAAAGTTTTTTTAAGTTTAAAATTTTATTTGGAAAATTAGGATCTTTAAATTTTAGGAGTTGTATAACGTAAAAGCTTTCATTAATAAAGCATTATGAAAAACAATTTTTACATTCATTTGAAATATTTTAAAGTCTATATAATAAGAAAAATAAAGAAACCAATGTATTTATTCTAATCTAACTACATTGAAAAGGTTTATCAAAATCAATACATTTTTCTTGGGTATACCATTGTGCAATGAGACCAGCTTTGTTCCTTATAAAAATTCCAGAATCTTTTTATTTTTATACGCAACTCTTATGGTATTCCAATAATCTTGTGATCAATAGGTTTTGTAACAAGATTGTAACAAGATTCTATAATTTACTTCTTTCAAATTTATTTAGAATATAATTTATCCAACGATCATCAAGCAATGCAACCTCGATATTTTTGAGTTCTATTTGAGACAAGAATGCATGAGTTCTATTTGAGACAAGAAAGCATGCTAAGCGTATAAAGCATTAAGAGTAGAACGTGTCATTACTCATGTACTTGAAACTCCAAGTATATTTGCAATTTTAGAGGCATCCTTTGATACATCAATGATTTATTTATCATTATCCTCCATATTCATGATTGGAGTATAAAATTAATGTTGTTATGTGGTAGATTCTAATTTTTCGTCTAGTTGATGAAACGTGGGATACTCTATGACATTTTCATCATTTCTCTCAACCATATTCGTTACAATGAGGCCAAATTACATAGATTCTACAATGACACTTGTGCGTTTATTTAATACACGATACACTTTGATTTTGATGGAGTAGCTTGAAATATTAATTCATTGAATTTTGCACTAAAAATTTCAAGTGATCTCTAATCTTAAGAATAAAACATTTGCAGCCAAAGACACAAAAATAGGAGATAGAGGAGATCTCCAATTCCAGAATTTATATGGGTTTTTTTACGATGATAAGTTTCATTACACATGGTTACATACAAGATAAGTTGTATTGACGGCTTCACCCCAAATTTAAGTAGTCAAGGAATGTTTTCCAACATTGTCATATCCATTTTTGTATGGTTTAGTTTTTCATTTCTACTACTCAATTACTTTAGGGAGGTCCATGAGGAAAAAGTTTTATTCAATCCCTAAATCAGCACAAAATCTCATTAATGGATAGTTTACAAACTTGATACCAAAATCACTATTAATGCAAGTGTTACACTATCCATTTTTGTTTTCGATTCATCTATAGAGTTTTAAAATTCAATAAGTAATTTTTTTTCAAATATTAAAGTAAAACAAATGTGTACCTAGTATAGTCATCAATAATGACAAACACATATTTGGAGCCTCTGACGCTAGTGACATCCATTTGACTAAAAATATCCATGTGTTCTATTTGAAGGGGTCTAGAGGTCAAATATTTGTTAATAGGTTTCAAAGATGTTACATATTGTTTACCAAGATAGCACACAACACACAATCTATGCTTTTTAAACTTGAGCTTCGTAAGCTAAAAAAAAGTCGTTCATATTAATATTTTCAATAAAATCCATACTACAATGACATGGTGTGTATGTCACAACCAAGGATAATCTTTACAAACCGACAAACAAGTATGACTTCGACACATAATATTTTTCACATTGACTATGCAAAAAAACCTTTTGAGTCATTTTTTGAAGAAGTAATTTTAGAGGATCAAATCTTGAATTTATAACTATCATCACAAACTTGACTAATTTTAAGAAGGTTAAAGGAAAAACCATCAACAAAAAAAGGTTTTGATAAGAATATAATGCCTACTACCAATGGTTCCTTTGCCCTATAACTTATCCTCTCGTGGTATCGGCAAAAGCGACTCTCCTTCTACCTCCTTAGTTCTTAATAAGTTTGTACATAAGTATTTAATTTATTATCATATGTCTACAACATCGGCTATTAAGACCGACTATTTATTATTTATGCTCTCCTCACACAAAACATATTAATTAGATACCCAAGTTGGATCTAGGTGGGTAAGTGGTACCCTTTCTCTTTAAACTCAATTTTTGCTTTTTCCATAGACGAATTAGAGATTGATATTCATGTTTCTTGTGATATTAACAGTTAGCCACATCATTACCACATCATACACAGTATGTTTAAGTGATAACTGTACTTTGTAAAACCGATGAAGTAGAAAACGAAGTCTCATTAGATGGTTTTGAAAAATGTTGTTTAATGATTTTGTTTTAAAATGGTACAAAACCCAAACCACCCTTTTTGAAACTTGTGACTTGACTTCCCAACATTACATCAATTTTTTTTTACGATAGGTAAATTTCAAACCACTTATTCTAAATAATTTATTTTCTCCAAAAGAAAAGAGTTTTCATTTACAACAATGGTGTCTTTCTCCTCAAGTTCATTATTATTTTTAAAAGATGTTTGTAAAATGTTTTCGAATTATTGGTTTATTTTTTAAATTTTTTTCAAATTTTTAAGCAAAAGTTTGATAGTTTTGAGAGAGTTTTTATACTCAAGTAAGAGTGAATCATAAACAATTTCAATACCATCATATTTATCATCTTGATATAATCACAAGATAAAGTTAAATTTTACCTCATCAATATATTGTTTTGACTATGGACATGAAGGCAAAATAGTTTATTATATGATTATCTTCATTAATTTGACTTGAAACTTCATCATCACAAGTTGCATTAAAAAAATTTGTAGATTTAATTTTAAGAACTTGAAAAAATTAGGTTTGATGTGTCAATTATTATGATAATGATAACAAGTTTGTTCATCTTTCTTACCACCATTACCAAAGTTTTCAATGGGTTTGATTAAGCAATCATGATACTTGAATCTCATAATTATTTTTGTATATCGCAATGGCTTCATGATCACTGGTGCTTTGACTTTTCGTTTCCAACATGGACTAAGCCTCAAATTAACTACATTTAATAAAAAAGTATTATAAAGCATTATATAAGGTAAAGAAAAATAAGATTTCGGCCCAAAAGTTAGACCGAACTTAGACTAGATCGATCTTCTTTACTAATATAACAACCTCCTTCCTTTTATACTTTCTTCTACCTATCTTCACATGGACTAGACTAAATATCCTCCTCCAGATATGATTCTCATTTAAACCATTACCACCATGTTCTCTATCATTCCTCTCCCACCAAATACGATACATATACGTTGTGAGAATATTTACAACAATATCAATAACTTCCTTGCACAAATTCTGAAGAGTGATATTGATTAAATCATCTAAATATGCAGGAATATTCTTTAAATAACAAGTTTCCAAAACTTTGCAGAGAATTCTCTTAGTAAAAGAACAACTAATGAAGAGATGATTGACCTCTTCCAAACTAGCTTTACAGAAGCAACAAAGAGAGCTGACTTGTAGACCCCAACTGAGCATTCTAACTTTTGTTGGTAACCTATCCTGCACACCTAACCAAGCCACAAAGGCACATCTAGGAATACAAGATTTATCCCATACTACCCTCCACCATTTAACTTCTTCTTTATCTTCTCCAATGATGTATATAGTATTCTTAAAAGAGAAACCTTTTTTTGTATTATCATTCCAAAACACTGCATTATCACCTTCATAAATTTTAACATTGCTAAGGTATGGCAGGAGTTTACCCACACAAGGAGGTAACATCCATCTTTCTCTACCATAACAAGAATTGACAGTTTTATCACAATTAATATTATAGGTATCAAATTCAATACCTAGAATTTCATGCGCAAATTTTCCATCAATCCATCTATCCCAAATTATGAAAGTATCCTTACCATTTTTTATCATATGAGTTATAAAATCATAAGCAAGATACCTGATTTTGATGAGTTGCTTCCAAATCCAGGTATGAGCTTGTTGAATATCCAAACTCCAAATACATTTGCCTTTAATAATGTTATGATGCACTAATATACTCCACAAGTTGTTTTTCTACGAGTACATCCTGTAGAATTTAGATAATAGACAAACTCTATTGAGCTCTTCAATTCTTGGAATTGCCAGCCCACCTTGTTTCTTACTAGAACATATGTTGTGCCAGGATATTTTTGACCCTTAGCCCCATCTAAGTTGCCTTTCTAAAGAAAGCTGTCCATTTTCTGATTGACTTTATAAATTACATGTTTTGGTAGTAGAAACTCTACACAAAAATATGATTTTGCTTATAAGAACACAATTGATCAATTTTTCCCTTCCAGCATATCAGAGTAGTTTGAAGGACCACTAATTAATACTGCTACAAATAGTCTCCACCAGTTTTTTACCATCTGAGACTGATAATTTCTTTGAATTTAATTGGACTCCAAGACATCTAATAGGCATTTCACGTATGTTTATATTCAGCATTGAGGATATACTATTCATAATTTGATTATTTATACCTCCAAAATATAATTCACTTTTATTGTAGTTAATTCCTAGACCTGAAATTCTGTAGAACAAATCAAGAATTTCTTTGATAACTCTAGCAGATTTAACTTCACCTTTAAAGAATATTAGTAGATCATCTACAAAGATGATGTGATTAAGCTTTAACTCCCTGCATTTGTGAGCCATATCATTGAATAACCCTGTAAATACCTCCATTTGCAAATAAATAGGAAGAAAGAGGATCTCCTTGTCTGAGACCTCTCTTCCCTTTGAAGTAACCACACACTTCACCATTAAGACAAATAGAATATTAAGGAAAACATACACATATTCTGATCAGTCGATAAATTTTTTAGGGAAATCAAAAGCATATAGTGTATTAATTAGAAAGGTCCAGTTGACACTATCATATGATTTTTGTAAATCAAGGTTAATTGTATGTTTAGGCTCTGAATTCTTTTTTATAACCTAGTACTATGTCTTGAGAAACTAGAATATTATCACTAATATATATATTCCACCTACATATGCAGCTTGATTTATAGAAATGATTGACCCTAACACTTACTTCAACCTGTTTGAAATAGTGGTATAAAGTTAAAATTCATTTATGATTATTAATTATATATGATTAATGAGATAAGTATTAAATTAATAATGGGAAAAATAAAAGTATAATAATGCGATAAACTTTTTTACCCAACATCTTATTTTGAACATATTGTATCACGTTGTTTAATTTATTGCAATGAATATTTTAATTTTTTATTTGAAGCATGTTATAAACCATTATTTAACTTTAGTGTAATGGTATAAGTAATTATTAATTATTAAATATCATAAGAAGAAGTTTGGTGTAATGGTCATGATTATCGTCTTAAATCTAACCAAATAAATAAAAAATATTTTTGTTTCAACTAAAAATAAATTATAGTGTTCTATGTAATAAAAATTTCTCAAGTTAATCAAATGAATTGCAATTATTAAAAAAAACCATTGTTTATGGTTTAATACATATATACACATAAAAAGTATAGATAAGATAACTAAAGAATCATAGCAAAAAATATTAATCGAAATGTATTTTGAATCGTTATAGCAATCTTATGAAAAAACAATATTTAAACATTAAGCTACCGGTGGCAAATTCAATTGTTTGAAAACCATTGCATAAAGTCATGTGCATTTTTCTATATTGTAACTAATTTCATATGTACAAGAAACCAAAATATTGTAATGCCTGTAAACCCATATATACGATTTTATAATTGTTTATCCATCATAAACTATCTCTCAAGGATCTTTAGATCATTGAGGGCTCTGGAATCTAACCTGATGTATCTCGATGACTTCTTCAAGTCAACCTCAGTAGGACCACCAGAAGTGGATATGAACATCGTTAAAAGTTAAACTCAACCGTGAATCAATTAATCGTTAATTCATCACGAGTTCTTGACAAGACCCATTACAGTTAACATCATTGTTCTTTTGGATAAGTAGTGCAAATTCTATTTTTAGGATCATTTCATGTGTTAATATAATATTAGACCTATATTTTATTACATATAATCACATATAAATGTATGCATAAAACTTAAAATAAGGTATAGAATATACATGTATAAAGATATAAAAAGCCATGTAATATACAACCCTTGAATGACCTATGAATTTGTAATACTTTACTTGTATCATGGATGGTCTAATTGAGATCCTTAAATGTTGTAGGAGTCCTTAATCAATGAAGAGATTTGATAGCTTGAATAAAATATGTTTCTCCCCTCATTTGGTTTAGTAAAAATTTTGGCTCATTTTATGGAGTATATAAGAGTTTCCGTAGGTGCTAAATTTACTATGGAAAAAGTTCATGATTGTCTCAAACTATATATGTTTAAAATATGTTATGGTACTTATAACCTTTGTGATCCTACAACCTCCTCATATATTTAAACTTAGGTTTATATTTAATATCATCCTCCAAACCCGTTAGTAGCTTGATCTAAACATAAGCTGTCTAATTAGTCTTTTATATTTTAACATTTAGCGTTATGCATATTGAATCATAATGTGAGACATTATGGAATGAATTGCATGTAACAATCAAATAGTGTACTATGGAAGATTACCAACAATTTCTTGCATTACAATTAGTTTTGTAATCCAATTTATCATAGGTAAATTTCAAGCCATTTTGATAGTCATATACCTCAACAAATAAACGACTAGTCGACAAACTTTGTGTTGAATTTTAATTGTAGTGTGAGGTTAAAGATGGGTTTTAATGGAGCCACGTAAATATTTATTGCCTTAATACAGTGAAACCTAAAACTTCCTATATTAGTATACGTTCTCAATTGTATAGTTTTTATTTGTAGGTCTAGGTCTGAAGTATGTAATAGATACACATGCCTCAAACAGTTTTTCAATCATCCTGAGGTTAGTTTTTAATTTATTTTTCATATTTTATTATTAAACATTTGAAACATGTTAAGTCTTGGCTTTTTTATTGTAACTTTGCAAGTCCCTTGGTTCAAAGTATAGATGTAACATTACCCTTAGTTTGGTGAATTCTACAATACACATGATGGTACTATGAAGATGGTTGACTGTATATATAATTTATTTCTTGATGTTAAATGTTTTAAATTTGTAGACACTTAATATATTATGTAAATTATCATTTGGTTTTGGAGAAACATCTTAATAAGAACATTCATACTTTTATTTAGTTTTGTCTTAATGTTTGATTTATGTGTAATAAGGTGGGGATTTGTCTACATACGGAGCCAATTTGATGATTCAGAAAATTAAGTCACTGTTGACGACAATGGCCTGGATAAATTCAAAATCATTTTGAGATAATGAATTACTATTATCCTTAGTCAAACTAATTCTTGAGTCATATTGGGTTCGAGTGGAAACAATATAAAATAAGTCAATTTTTTTAAATGTCTACTCTACATAATGAGTCTGTCAAATGGATATACCATGTTCATTTCTTATTATCTTTACTCCTAGGATACCATCATCTTATTCCAGATTTTTCATCTAGAACATACGAGATAAGAAGTGCTTAGTGTCATTTATAACATGAAATTTAGCTCCAAAGACTATATGATCATCTACATATACATAAATGATCACACAATATCATGTAACTCTTTCATGTAAACATATGAATTAGAAGTATTGACTAGATAGCCAAATTTCGCAAAAGTACTACCAAATTTCTCATAAAATTATTTAGGGTCATGTTTCAAATCATATAACAGTTTTTAAGCTTTCATACATCGCTTTCTTGACTAGATGCGACAAACCCTTCATGTTGGACGATATATATATATATATATTATATTTTCACCTAGTTCTCATTTCAAAAGCGTGTTCTTAACATCTATCTAATGGATGATGAATTATGATACATATATATCGCAACACAATTTATTATGGTGACTATGTTAATCAATAGGGAATGGGTGTTGATATGAAGAAAATATCTATGTTCCTCAAATAGATAGAGATGATATATGATCAATACTAGCCTCACAAGATAGACCATTTAAAAGAACCTCGAGACATTAACGTTCCCTAAGAGAATAAAGAAAGACTCATAAAAAGTGTATATTAGACCAGGTCACCTCGTTTGAAATTGCACGTTAAAGTTCCTACAATCTTATCAAATCTGATATCGAAAACAACGTTGCCCATCTTCATGAAACGTGGTCTACGAGAATAGGGAAATCTATTCTGGAAATCAAATCGTTAGTGGGGGAACACGAGTACTACCTGGAACTTATGGGTACTTAAATATAAATATAGGCTTTGTAATACAATATAGATGATATGTAATCACAAGGCTCATTAACGCCAACACATAATGATATATAAATCATATTGCTCTTTCTTGAAACTTTATTTTATCAACCATATTTATTTAGTCTAAGTTAATTAAATTTAAACACTTTTATGGTAAAAATTGTCATATTTTTAAATAAAATCACAAGGTGATTGAGATATATTAGTGGGATACACATTATAGAGTCTATTAATCATAAATAAAATATTATTATACTCACACAGATATATATATATATATTAAAAATAAAAAAATAGTCCCTTCTTTTCTCTTCAATTAATGAGACCCATACATATACTAAAAATTTTTACGATTATTAATTATATATGTTGTATAATGTATATCATAAATACTATTTAGTTAAATTGTTTCACGATAATATTTTTCAAAATATGGTTGGTACTCACTCATTTAATAGTAATAGATTTAAGAAAAATAAAATAAATTAAATTTATCCTAAAAATTGTATATAACTCATGTTATAACTATCTTGAATAAATTTTTATAAATTGCATTCTTTATCTAGGTTAAATTAAATAGGGTGAATGAGATAAATAGTAAATTAATAATGAGTATCCCTAAAATAGAAAGAAAAATCGATGGTAAATTATTAGGAAACTTATTTTTACACAATATACCTTACATAATATGTTGATTTTAGTACCAAGAAAAAAAACGAATATAAAATTATTTTTTGATATATATAAAATATAAAATATATAATTAACGTACATGTGATTTGCCAATTTTCAAACATAATGAGTGGATGAATATAGTTTAATTTATACCACATACATTCATCTTTTGAAGTAAGAAATATTGTTACTAATTCAAAGGAAAACACTATAATTCATAAATATTTACTGAGCGATGTAAGGAATTATTTTTACTCATGATAATTTATTTCTTAATACACATAAATCATATGCATTATGGTGAACTACAAAGCTTTAATTTTTGTTTCAAATATCTATTCAATCACGTAATATGTTTTTATAATGATTCTTAGAGTATCTGCAGCTTCCTGAAACTCGATAACAAAATTCCAATGTAAAAAACAATAACGAAATGGTGCGCTGTTATTGAAAAACTCTAACAAAAATTATTTCACCATGTAAGACTTGAATTAAAATATAAACTATCGATATCCTTGCATGCGTGACCAATATTTTTTATTTGAAAATAAATAAGGGACCAACGAGACAATATCAGTACAGGGTTGTTTACACTTCCAAAATTTTGTCATTATATTTTAAAACGGGATTCTATTAACTAGGTAGGAGTGAGCCTTTTGAATCAAAAAAAGTAAGTAGTAGGGGCTTCATAGCAACTTTCATTCTAAAGGAAAGCGAAGAACCAACCTTTAGTCAATAGGAGCTTCCCTCTTTGCGACCTCATCACTTCAATTCAAGGGCAAACCTTCTGAGTCACCGGGCTGAGCGCACCTTTGGTACTTCAATAGGGCGAGCTCTTAAAAAAAAGGCAATCCCTTGGAAAAAAAAAGGTAGCACCGAAGAAAGGAAAGAGCGAGATGGTTGTTTTTGGAGTTCCCGCGAAGCAAAGATCATTCGCTTAGCGAATGAAGTGGGTCAACCTCTTTTTGGCTTCGGCCAAACACTTTTTTTCGCTGGTCGAGCTTTCTACGGCTCGATCGACACAGAGACCTCATGGTAAGCAAAATAGGAGAAATCACCCTGATGAGCGCTATTGCTCGGTTAGCATTAAGTGAGAAGGCACTGAAGAAAAGCTTATCGAGGAGATGAAAAAGGATTGCCTTCCCGGTAGTCTTCAACTGAATAGTCGCAAACAGTAATCTCCACTCCCAACCATTGGTCATAACATACTTGTAACTTGTTAACATATAAAGTAACTATACTTTCTTTTTATCACACAAACTTACACAAATTAAGTTGCACTTATAAAATTACGAAACACATGAAGAGCATTCTTCGTTCTTTATCAAGAACTACTTCACTTGGTTGAGTTCAAGATACCTTGGATAAATAACCTTTTCAGGTGAAGAGAATTTTATAACAATGCATGCATTTTTTTCATACACTTAAGCTTCCATTTGTTTTCAACTCATATTTGGCCATTACCATTGGATTTTACCAAATAGACACTACTTGTTTTCCATTTTATGAACTCAGTTTTTTAAGAATTTCTCTTACTCTATAATTTTTGTATACATCCTCAAGTTCCAAGTTTTGGTCAGGAAATTCATAAATAATTTTTCACCTATATGCTTACACTTAATACAAGACTATCCTGCAAACCCAATCATCCCAATGTAAAAGAAGGGACCTATTTTAGGATCATTGTTTGATGCTTTGATGAGACCCAATCCATGTCCTCAAAAATATATTTCATATGTTTTAGAGAATTGTATAGATAGGAAGAGAGCATAAAAAAGAATGATCAGGGGTGATCCATACGGAAAAATAAAAGATTATGCACTAGCTCTAGCAAAAAATGCACTTGGATTATCCTCAATATCGAGTATAGCTAGTTATCACCAAAAGTTCCATAGTTGGTAGAGTTGATGTTAAAAATAGGTAATACCTAGACATATAGTGACCTTGTAATACCTAGACATAAAGTGGATAAGGTCATTGGTGCCTTGGCTATGGAAGCCCTCGTCTAAAATAAAGCACTCTCCTTGTTGTATATACCCCAAATTTTTTACTAAAATAAGCCTTTGTCGACCCAAAAAGATTGACAACCGTCACCGTTTGGATTACGTATCAAACAATTTTGATGGCAACGAAGTGCAAAATAGTAAGACTCTAACAATTTATCAACAAGAGTGAGGCTATCCATGATCGGTGAATAGTCGAGCTCCAAGATTTATAATGAAATGATATCATCGAAGTATGCTGGTTTTTGGAAAATTCATGGGGAAATTTTGGAAGTTCAACTGATTTTAAATAACTAAACGAAGAACCATGAGGTTTATGTCTTATAAAGGTAGTAAACATATGCAAGAAAGCAGCAAAAAAATTTGAATTGTTTATGCAAACTATGGAAAAAGGGGATTGTTACTTACGGGTCTAGGAATGCTTCTTTCTAAACTTTCTCTTTCAAACATTCAAATTATGAAAAGTGCAAAAATAAATAAATAATCTTATCATCTCCATGAGTGTAACTTATTGTGAATATACTAAAGGAATGTATAAAACCTAAAAATAATTTACTCATTCATAGATTTGGGAAATAGGAGGAAGTCACAAAGTCAAAAAAATATATCCTCGGTCAAGAAAGTCATGATCAATAAAAAATAAATATAATGATTTGTTAATTCAACAATCCCCTGCATATAGAGACCAAGTTTAAAAAGAGCTCATGGTAACAAGATGGTTAAAATTGTATTTAAACACCAATGTTCAATAAAAAAATACTAGGATTGATACATAGTGAAATGAGACAACAACAAGATTTTGTCATCAAATACTTTCTCCATTTGAGACCCACACATCACATACTTAGTAAGGTTTCAAGCAAAAAATCCGTGATATTTTCTTTCCACGCATTTAGAAAGGTTGTATTAGTCACGACAAAAAAAGGCGACTAAATCAAACTAATATTAAAATACATAAAAATAAATTTTCATGAAATTATTGATTATCTATTGCATTACACTAGTTAAAATTTAATTAATACAAACTAGTAACTAAAAATCTCTACTATTTTTCTACATCTTATCTAGTGTTACTGACCACTATCCAAATCCCTAAATTATCTTATACTTGAAAAGGTTGGGGAAAACGGGGTGAGACAGTGAGTAAATAATGTCTATATGAGGACCTTAACCTCATAAAAAATTATTTATATATTAGACAATGTCATTGAACTGATATAGGTCAAAATATGTATTGACATTCACAAAGCGATAGATAAATCAGATAAGTGTATATCACAAACTAGACAACCCATACTACCCAACATGTTATATATATATATAAAATAATAATAATACCACATAATTATAATCACGTTGCTAGGATAACGTTGTCTTTCCCTTAAGACTCTCACACAAATGTGATCCCCTTATCTATCATGTTTGTAATACCCTCGTAAATTGATCCTACTGGCCACGAAACTCTTCATACATGCTCCAAGTGGGAATAAAACATGATAGTTCATGCCCGCACCTGGCTAGCCTAATGCCCCCAGAGTGACATGTCAAATTATCCTGGCAAAACATTTGCATTCGCATTACATATAACCCATAGAATACGACAAAGTAGGTTGTTCTAATACACGATAACATTTAACAATTAATGGATAGAGAACAAAAGTAGGTTACACTACCCCATGAAAGAAATTTTATACAATCACGATACAATAATTGGAATCGGTCTTTTATCCCGGTAATACTCAACTATACCAATTAACATTTTTAACTTCCCAGTTATTTATAATACATTACATAATCATTCAAATAGATATTGATTATTAGATGATATAGGCCGCTTAATATTTTATTACCAAATTAGTTAACATTATTTTATTCAACTAGAACAATTATTATTATTTTACCTTATTGGATCAAATATTATAGATTTAATGTACCAGGGTAATTATTATTTATCATTTTACCTTATTAGGCCATGAACTAATATTTAATGTAATATGACAAAAATTAATATTAAACAATAAACATATTAATATATAAATTACAAAGAGTAATTAATAATCGATATAAAAACACAATTTATCCCTCGCCTGAATATGAAGTATTTATGCTCTCCCTCCTAGCCAGATCACTATAATTGTCTATCTCTATACGAGTCAATACTGAATTAATCCCTCACCTGAGTAAACATATTAATATATAAATTACAAAGAGTAATTAAGAATCGATATAAAAACAAAAATTAATAATCGATATAAAAACAAAAATTAATATTAAACAATAAATATATTAATATATAAATTACAAAGAATAATTAATAATCGATATAAAAACAAAATTTATCCCTCACCTGAATATGAAGTATTTATGCTCTCCCTCCTAACCAGATCACTATAATAAGCATGGAACTGGCCAACATTCATGCTTATTAAGGTTAGTCATCTAATAACTATGAGTTATAGTTTCTGTAATATTAAAAGTTGTACCATGTAATTTGCTGAATTGATATCACTGGCTGAATAAAACCATGCATTCTTTAGTTTGGATAATGAATATGTCTTTTAAAACTAAAATATATGTATTATGTAAGTCAATAGAATACTAAAGTTTATTTTGATATATATTGTCGTTTATATTTATAAGATTGGCATGTTACTTCCTTTTATTATATTTAATTAACTTTATACATTTTATTTGTTAAGTTTAGGAATATGTCTTATCTTTACTAGCCTAATATATGTGTTATTAAGAATCAAATAAACAAAAAACTATTTGACCACTAAAATAATTTAATAAAAAATGATAAACATATAATTTGACGATGTATACAAGCACGGTCATAAAATAAATTCTAATATTTTGTGGGATCTCACAATATATACACGGGTTCTATTAACTGATTTAAAGAAACTACCTAATATTTCTTATAGAAGGCATCCCCACCTTTACACTCATAATAGCCTATAGACCGCCCCTCTTGGGGTTTTGAAATTATTAGAGTTATGAACCTCAACCTCAACTTATGTCGATGAGTTCATCAAGTCCTTTTCAATATGACCCTATTTATTTAATTTAAAGTATTTTGTATGGCATTCAATAATAATTTTTCTAAACAAAGACCTTAAGAAATAGTCAAATGGAAAAAAGATCTGATAGAAGGATATCTGAAATCGAGTATCTTGCCTTCCTAATTTCCATATTAACAAAATATTTTCAGAAAAAAGTAATGTATTAATATCTCATCATAATCATAATGCAATAAAAAGTTGACTACTTGGTTAAAAAAATTGATTCTTGTGGTTTTGAATTTTTTATTAAGTTTTATTCAAGAATTTATTTATTGATATATATATATATATATATTGTTAATTAATTGATTTTCAAACTTAGTTTACCAAGATAGAAAGAAGATTATTGTATTTTTGTAAATCAATAATTTATGTCGTAGACATATAAGTATTCAATACAAACTCCGTAATTAATATTTTTATTTTCAATAAAATAAAATAATCTATTATGAATTATAAATACATATGAATGATTACTTTTATATCTTCAACCTTATGAAGTATTTTTTACATACAAAAAAACTATTAGATTATAAGTATGTTTTCAATCATCCTTTTAGATTCCACTTGTTTCTTTAACTATCCAATATGTAACATATTAAATTTTCAATCTTTTCTATTTTAGTATGTATTTTTCTATAATGTTTTCTCTACCATAAATAATTGATAAAAATAATTTTAACACCACAAATAAAAACAAATACATTCAAGAAAGTTTTAAAACATCACTATACTACATATACTTAATTAGTTATCATTTTATTATTCCAACGAGTATGGATATGATTATGTCAAAAAAAATTTAGATAAGTTTAATAGAATTTAGAAAAGTATATATCTTAGATAACAATATTTGATTAATCATCAAATGGAAAAAGTAGCAATTTTCATTTACTATAGTTGAATAATTGTTATTATTTTGAAAAATAATTACTAATAATATATTAAATTAAATAAAAAATCATAAATGTAATTAAAACAATGAAATCGACAATCAATGTGTTGAAAATGAATATGAAAAACATTAGACCTACACAATAAAAATGAATGACCTCGTAACATAACATACTTTTCTATTACATTGCGAATAAGAATAATAAGTAAGTGTCTTCTAAACATTAGAATTATTTTGGAAAAATTGTTGAGAATGGGAAGTACGAGATCCTGCAAAATTGTTGATGCAACGGAGTTGAGGTTTCAGGTAGAGATGAGAATAAATAATTGATATCTTTAACTATTGAATCTAGCTCCACCAAGTCCACTTTCATTCTCTTAAGCTCCTCCTTATTTAGACTACTTACTGGTGCACTCCACCAACAATTATTACGATAGAAATTGGAAATATCATCCACTTTCTTACGATGCTCTTTTTCAAGATCAATGTGGTTATTTTGTAAATTGAATTGATTATTGTTTGATCGAACACTATCACTATGATTAACAAGTGTTAATTGGTTGGTTTCGACTTCTAGTAATGAAGCATTTCGAGATTCGAAATTATCAACAACTGACGTAATGTTAGGGTTAGCGAATGAGTACACCTTTTTTCCATGTGAAAAAATTAATAGACCGATTTCAGCAACACAAAAAGTGGCAATTTTACTGGCTTTTTTACTACACCATTCCAATGGTTTGAGAATGTCACATTTTGGTGACTCTCCTTCT
Source organism: Nemophila menziesii (assembly GCA_029959085.1). Classification (NCBI taxonomy): domain Eukaryota; kingdom Viridiplantae; phylum Streptophyta; class Magnoliopsida; order Boraginales; family Hydrophyllaceae; genus Nemophila; species Nemophila menziesii. Next base: position 4,456,413 of record JARWIR010000044.1, read on the forward strand.
CCATATATTTTACGGGAATCTTTCGACCATTAGCCTTCTTTATGTTTGGAACAACTTTCATTGAAATAAATAGATTTTAGAAGAGATGAGTGACATAAAGTATCACATATAAGAGTTTTTATCTCTAGAATTTTGATTTCCATTGAAATTACATGTATATAGAAATAAAATAATATCAATTAATTATTACATACATATCCTTAAAGTGTAAATTCATTTACGATTATAAATTATATACTATTAATGAGATAAGTATTAAATTAATAATCGGAATCTCCAAAATAGAAGGAAAAAAAGGATAATAATGACGATAAACTTTTTTACTTATTATCTTAAACAACGCGTTGAAAGACCCACGATCATTTCAACTAACATTTACGTCATGCATCTCGGTGTCACCGAAATACCCACCAGTTTCAAACAAATGTGGGGCCCAAATCTTGAATTACATTACCCATTAAGTTCTCTTTGATTGGTTCGTCCTCAGGAATTACTATTATTTCACTGTTTTCGTCCAAACATCATACGATAAATCCATACCCCATTTAAAAAGATGAACTTGAACTTCATGGTTTAATATTTTTTGATTATTATAACAATGATTACATGGACAGAATATATTACTGACTCGATCCACTACTTTCCTCTAAAATCCAATAAACCCTAATATACCATTAATGTATTCGATCAAAACCTTATTGTCTGATTTAATCCAACTATTGCCTATTTGAGGGTTCATTATATAAATTTCAATAAACCGCTAGTTATTATTTCAAATAATACGGTTATAACATATTACTAAAATGCACCTAAGTTATCACAATATTTCACTAAGGCCCATAATTAATTTTTAAATTAACAATATAGTCCCAAAAATCATAATCAATTATACAAATGCCACTAGAATTTCAAAATTATTCACAATGTTCTCTACATTAATTTTCCATTAATATTAGAACACCTAATATTATAATAACTCAAAAATCTAATTTCAAAGGTTTCTATATTATACATAAATTGCCTCTATAAGTCCTATATTATGTACGGTAACCTATATATTATAATAGCATGAGACAAACCACGACAAAAATCTAAAACCTAAAAATATAAATGTGTCTTGTGAGTGGTGTGAGAATGGCGAAGAATCAATTGAACATCTTTTCATCCAATGTCCATTAAGTTCAGCAGTTTGGGCACAGTCTCCACTACAATTAAAGATAAATAAATAAGAATAGTATGAATTTAAACATGTGTTTTCACCTTATTTAGCTTTTGCTTAACGCTGTTAAGCTCGACGGTAACCTCGTGGGCTACACGGCTATAGGCTCCGCTTCTTTGAGGCACATGAGCTCTCCACGATTTGGATCCTCCTTCTGAATGTTATCTTCTCCTCGTTGTTCAGTTAGGTGTTCAATCTCTATAGTTCCATGAGGCGTGACTTTAGTAACAATGAACGGACCAAACCACCCTGATCTCAACTTCCCCAGACAACTACTGAACTTGGAGTTGTATTTTAGGAATCTTTGCCCCACTCCAAATGTCTTCTTTTGAATCCGCTTATCATGCCATTTATTTGTTTTCTCTTTGTACAATTTTGCATTCTCAAAAGCATGAAAGCGGAACTCATCAAGTTCATTCAATCTCATCATTCTTTTTCTCTGTGTAATAATGGATCCAAGTTCAACTCTTTTATCGCCAAATATTCACTCAATTCAACTTCAATTGGTAAGTGATAAGCCTTACCACATACCATTTGATACGGTGATGCACCTAAGGGAGTCTTGAAAGTTGTTCTATAAGCCCATAGAGCATCGTCTAACTTTGTTGACCAATCCTTCCTTGTTGGTCGAACGGTCATCTCTAGAATAGATTTTATCCTCGATTAGAGATTTCAGCTTGAGGATTTGTTTGGGGATGATAAACAATGGATACTCTATGTCTCACTCCATATTTCAAAAGTACAACCTTTAAATTTGTATTAACAAAATGCATACATCTATCACTAATGATGACTCTTGGTGACCTATGTCTTGTAAAAATGTGTGATTTTCAAATTTTAATCACCACTATAGCGTCATTTGTGGGTAAAGCCACTGCTTCTACCCATTTCGATACGTGATCCACTTGTAGCAAAATGTATTGATATCCATGGGATGGCACAAAGGGTCCCACACAGCCTCCAACACATTGTTAAGAGGCAATTCATTAAGCCTTGAAATATTTCCTAATAATTAGCATCTCTTACATTGATTGACTAAAAAAGACAATCTTCATGAATAGTAGGCCAATAGAAACCGGACGGAAGTACCTTAGTGGCTGTGCAGTCACCCTTGAAATGCCCTCCATATGGTGAATCGTGACAACTCACTACTACATCACAAATCTCATGTTCCAACACACATCCTTGAATCATTTGATCATTATTTACCTTGAACATGTGAGGATCTTCCTAAAAGTATTACTTCGCACGATGCATCAATCTCTTCCTCTCTTGTGGTTTTCTTGTGATGGGAAATTCTCTACTCAAAAAAAGATTAGAAATATCTACATACCATGGAATAATCTATGTATGTATCTCAAATAAGTTTTTATCATGAAAATACCTCCTTGACTACATCTGGATTGTTGAAATTAGAGCCTCTGATGCAAGATAAATGATCAACTACTTAATTTTTGCTCCCCTTTCGATCTTGAATCTCTAAGTCAAACTCCTTCAATAATAGCACCCACCTAATAATACGTGGCTTTGTGTCCTTCTTCTCCATGAGATGCTTAATTGCAGAGTGTTTTGTGTATATAATCACCCTCTCTCCCAGGGGATATGAACGAAATTTATCAAATGCATATACCACGACCAGTATCTCTTTCTCGGTTACGGTGTAGTTCAGTTGTCCACTTGTAAAAGTCTTACTCGCATAATAAACAATATGAAATATTTTATCCTTAGGTTGACCCAACACGGAACCCACAACATGATCACTAGCATCACACATAACATAACCTCGAAAAGGATGACTCCAATAAGGAAGAGTCACGACTGTTGTCGAGATGAGTTTCTCTTTAATTGCCAAGAACGCTTCACGACATGAATCATTGAAATAAAATTTCACATCATTATCAAGTAATTTACATAGTGGCTTGGAAATCTTTGAATAATCTTTAATAAAATAGCTTTAAAATCATGTGTGACCGCAAGAAACATCTCTGGCCCTTAAAAGAACTGGGATGTGGAAGGGTTTTTATTAACTCTATATTTGCACGGGCAACCTCCATTCCCTTACTTAAAACCTTATGCCATAAACAATTCCCTCTCGAACCATGATATTACACTTCTCCAAATTAAAAACACAAGATCAGTCTCTTTACAATGAATCAAAACCTTCTCTCCAGGTTGTCAAGGCAATCGTCAATGTTATCGCCAAACAAGGAGATGAAGAAATCAAATCAGTGTATTTTTTAAATCCCTTTTCACGATATATGGTCTGCACAACCGTGTTAGTTGGGTGAAAGGTAGAGAATTTTTTTATCAAACCATATTTTCGTCATTAATATCAACTCCACACAATATCAATTGAGACACAATTTTGAACAAAGCCGAATATACTCACTCACTGTTTTGAAATCTTGTAATTTCATCTACATCCAATTTTATAATGGGAATTAGGGAGTATCAATCTTTTTAGGTGATCATATCATTTAGTTAAGTTTTTCCATAACATGGATGGATCCTTACACCGACATACATAGATTTCGACCCGCCATCTACGTGATGGCGAAGAAAAATCATGGCTTTTACTTTGTCTTGGTCAATAGTCGTATTTGTTTCTTTAATTATATTACCAAGATTTTTCCGGAAATATCAAGAGCAGCAAGTTCAAGATTGATTATATTTTTAATGATACTGTAATACAAAACGAGTAGTATTTTAGATTAAAAATCATGTCATATCTTAATTGGTAAAGTATGTCCTTCTATTTAGATTTGGGATATGTTCAAATCTCACAAGTCGCATAATTAATTTATGCTCCAGAATTAAAAATTAATATATGCTCCAGGCATATATATTTTTGTATCTCCTTAGGCTGCGGGCCTTACATCGTTAGATTTCACATCTAAAAAAGGTTAATTTTATGCTCCAAGCATATATTTTTTTTTAATCTTTATGCCTATAACATTAGATTTCAAACCTCAAAAATTATCTTATACTTCATTATATGTTCTTTTCTAGGTTTTGTGCATATAAAATTAGATTTCGACCTTACAATTTATTTTAAACTTCAAACATATTTTTATTTCTAGGTTTTGGGCTTATATGATTCATGGTATGCTTCAAGCCTAGAAGTGAAACTCTTTTTATTTTCGAGCCGTTCAAAATTACATATAGGCTTTATGATTTTTTTCTTTTTATTATACAGGGTTTAGACCCTCATATTTTTTTATTTAAAAAGCTTTATGCAGCAAGTAACCAAGTTTTTCTTCACACTATTCGCATTACATAAAATAATAGTAAGTTGTCTTTGAACTCTCATTTTAAGTGGGAAAACCTTCTTTTCTTTTTAAGAGTTGAATGTTCTTATTATAAAGAAAGCATATGTTATTTTATGTAGTATATTCTATATTAATGTTTAACAATTAAATGGTATTATGCGACAAAAAAAACTTTACCATCAGATTCCATTTGAGCTTGCTATGATTTACGAATTATCATATGAATCTATTTTTTTGGTCAACAAATTATCATATGAATCAAACATGAACTTATAAAACATTATGTGTAGTAAAACTTAATAGTAATAACTATTAAGTTTTATTCACGCGAAATATATAAATCAAGAAATTTAGAATTTAATTCTTATGAAAATCAACCTTGAAATATTCCTCTTTAATGTAATTGGTAAATACTCGTGATGATAATGTGTTAAGAATCTAATATTAAAAACTAATATAAAGCTAAAATATCTAGATTCCTTTATTCAAGTTGTGTAAAATATATATATGAAGGAAACCATTTATATTATACAATAATTACTTTAATAAAAATGAAAACATGAGAGGTATAGAAATTCTAAGAACATCCACTTATTATTTACTATAATTTGTAACTAACAACATACACAACATTATATATTCAATGTGATAAATAGAACAAATTCAATACTTATTAATAATCACGGGATCTTATAAACTTGAGTATTTTAAATATACCTTCCAATCCATATATATTATATATAATTATAGGTTATCAACCAAAAATAATAGAAGCTTAACCTTATTGCAAAATTTCTATTTCTTATTCTTGAAGTGAACTTCTGAAAGTATGTTTGTGCGTGTTTTTTTTTGTGTTTCTTTTCTTTTCTATTGTAAAGTCCATTTTTTGGAGATTATTTTATTTTTCTCAATATTTATCTAATCTAGTACACCTTTAAAATGATTATGAATCCAAAGTGGCTCTCATATGCATTCAAAAAAAAATTCATATATGATAGAAAATTTAAAAAATTTCATTATTAAGTATGAAAATAGAAATTCAACTAGTTATTACTCCCTCCGTCCATTAATATTTGTCATACTTTTCTTTCACACATATTAAGAAAAATAATTAATTTTTTCAATTTTTATTAAAGTACTCTCAACCAACTAACTAAATGAATTTAATGAGGATACACTTATGAATATTAAATAAGGATAGAATTGGTAGAAAATGTAAAAAAATTTATTGGTATCTTAAATGGACAACCTTTTGTGGACATTTATTTTTAGAAATTGTGACAAACATTGATTGACGGAGAGAGTACAATTGCATCCCTGGAGTGTCACATACGGGAACAACAAAGGGAAAGACGGCAATGTCACATATCTCTCTCAGTTGAAGAGTAACTTAGTGGACCGATCGGAAGAAAAAACACGACGACGAATAAATGTAGAAACATCTGTTCAAGAGAGAGAAACCAAATCAGTTTCCTTATAAACCCATGGACAAAGGAAAATAGGCACTAGCCAGCCCAAAGGAGCTGAGTACTTCAATTAAAACTAGACACCATCTCTTCAAAGACTATGACAATACTGATTGCTTTGTGGTTGCAATTGAGAAAGGGATACAACCATTGTTAAGAAGCCGGATTCAATAAGTTACACTAATGAATCCTATTCTAATAAATGATTGTTTGGGAAACCGTGTAGAGTCAGTATTTTACAATTAGATCTAAATGGTCGCTAATAAAGGGACTATAATTGGTGCTAAAGAAAGAATGAACGTAGAAAAGCTATTTATGTTAATAAGAAAGATGTACGTTTAGGGGCTCACAAGATAAATAAATCGCCAGCAATCCCAAATGTTGTATTCATCGCATTCAGTGCAACCATCAAAATACCCAGGTCAAACACTCTAGACTCTGGAGTTATGTGCAACTTTTTGTAGCTGTTATGTACAAACTTAGAGATGTGACGTGTGATAATGTTAAATAGGATGTTGATGAGTGGAGACAGGGGATTATAATTTGGCTGATGCACAATTAGACCATAAGCGAAAACATTTTTTTGGTGAAGTAAACGTAATACTGTAATTGTTCTAGGGATGTATTTTTGCGTATTTCTTTGTACGAGATTTAGTTTCAATATTTGTGCAACTTATATTATGGTCATTGAATGTTGATTTTGAAATTCATCTTCTGCTAATTTTGCGTATTACAGGGGATACAATTGTTTGATAAAATGGCGGGGATTTATTGGGAAAGAATTTGGAAATTTAGGGGTCCCCAAAAATTAAGAGTTCTTATATGGCGTGTGGTGCAAGAGAGAACTTGATTAGGAAAGGCATAGAGGTGTCGAGCATTTTCCCTTGGTGTGGGGACTTTGAGGAAGACACAATACATATATTAAGAGAATTTACTAAGGTCAAGATGGTTTGGAATTGCATTAGGAAGGAAATTGAGTTGGCTAGAAGAGGGGACGAGTACTCACCACTGTCGGGCTCATTCTAGAGTGAAAATGATTCGAACACTCGTTTACCGGACTGGCATAGGTATGCACCTAGGGAAGCCCAGTATGGTGTAGCCAGTAGTGCTGGAAGCATTCATTTAGTTATGAGCCTACACTGGGGAGTTGATGTCTAACTCATTCGCATGCTCTTCTTAATCTTTGAAGGGACCTGGTGTTGCAATTTCACAACAAGTTCAGGCCCCCTCCATAAATGACAATATTCTCTCAATAGGGCCTACAACATATACTTAATTAGTTATCATTTTATTATTTCAACCAGTATGGATATGATTATGTCAAAATAAAATTTAGATAAGTTTAATAGAATTTAGAAAAGTATATATCTTAGATAACAATATTTGATTAATCATCAAATGGAAAAAGCAACAATTTTCATTTACTATAGTTGAATAAATTGTTATTATTTTGAAATATAATCACTAATAATATATTATATTAAAGATAGAATCATAAATGTAATTAAAATAATGAAATCGACATTCAATCTGTTGAAAATAAATATGAAAGACATTAGACATACAAAATAAAAATGAATGACCTCGTAACATACGTTTCTATCACATTGCGAACAAGAATATTAAGTAGATATCTTCTAAACATTAGAATTATTTTGGAAAAATTGTTGAGAATGGGAAGTACGAGATCCTTCAAATTGTTGATGCAACTGGCTTGAGGCTGCAGGCAAAGATGAGTATAAAGAATTGATCGATTTAACTTTTTTGAATCTAGCTCCACAAAGGCCACTTTCATTCTCTTGAGCTCCTCCTTATCTAGACTACTTACTGGTGCACTCCACCAACAATTATTACGATAGAAATTGGAAATATCATCCAATTTCTTACGATGTTCTTTTTCAAGATCAATGTGGTTGTTTTGTAAATTGAATTGATTATTATTTGATCGAATACTATCACTACTATTCACAAGTAATAATGGGTTTTTTTCGACTTCTAGTAATGAAGCATTACGAGATTCGAACTTATCAACAACTGAAGTAATGTCAGGGTCAGCGAACGAGTAGACCTTTTTTCCAGGTGAAAAAATAAATAGACCAATTTCAGCATCACACAAAATGGCAATTTCACTAGCCTTTTTATTACACCATTCCTACATTTTGACAATGTCACATTTCAGTGACTCTCCTTCTCTATATATTTTACGGAAATCTTTTGACAACCATTAGCCTTCTTTATCTTTGGAACAACATCCAATGAAATAAGGAGATTTTAGAAGGGATGAGTAACCTAAAGTATCACATATAAGAGTTATTAATATAACTTTTTCTATAATTTTGATTTCCCATAAAATGGTCCCTTCTTCTTCGTTCCTTCAATTACCGAGACCCATACATATACTAAATTCCTTTACGATTATAATTATACATGTTGTATGCATGTCATAAATATTATTTAGTTACATTATTTCATGATTATCTTTTTCAAAATATGGTTGGTATTCACTCATTTAATATTAATAGGTTTAAGAAAAATGTAATAAATTAAATTTTCTCAAAAATTGTATATGACTCTAGTTATAGCTATCATGACTTAATTTTTATAAATTTCATTCTTCATCTAGTTTAAATTAAATAGGATGAATGAGATAAATAGTAAATTTATAATAAGTATCCCTAAAATAGAAGGAAAAATCGAATGTAAATTATTAGGAAGCTTATTTTTACCCAATATACCTTACATAATTTGTTGATTTCAGTACCAAGAAAAAAGAAAAGAATATAAAATGATTACCTAATATATATAAAATATAATTTCTCTAATACATTGGAAAATATATCATTAACGTATATTTTATTTTCCAATTTTCAAACATAACGAGTAGATGAATATAATAACCCACGTACATTCATATTTTGAAGTAAGAAATATTGTTGCTAATTCAAAGGAAAACAGTATGATTCACGATGTAAGGAATTTCTTTAATCATGATAATCTATTTCTTAATACACATAAATTATATGCAATATGGTAAACTACAAAGGTTTATTTTTCGTTTAAAATATCCATTCAATCACGTAACATGTTTTTATAATGATTTTTGGAGTATTTGCAGCTCTGTGTTAATTCTTGAAATTCTATAAATAAATTTCAATGTAAAAAATAATAAAGACATGGTGTGTTTTTATTGAAAAACTCTAAAAAAATTATTTCACCATGTAATACTTGCATGAAAATAAAAACAATTGTCATCTTTGCACGTGTGACCGATATTTTTTATCTGAAGTTAAATAAGGGACCTACGAGACAATATCACTACGGGGGTATTTACACTTCCAAAATTTTGTCGTTATAGGTTAAGAATAGTTGCAAATAGTAATCTCCACTCCCAACCATTGGTCATAACATTCTTGTAACATGTCGACATATAAAGTAACTAGATCTTTTTAATCACACAAACTTACACAAACAAAGATGAAAATACAATTACGAAACACGCAAAGAGCATTCTCAGTTCTTTAACAAGAACTACTTCACTTGGTTGAATTCAAGATACCTTCCATAAATAAACTTTTCAGGGGAAGATAAGTTTATAACAATGCATGCATTTTTTTATACACTTAAGCTTCCATTTATTTTCCATTCAAATTTGGCCATCACCATTAGATTTTACCAAGTAGACTATACTTGTTTTTCTTTTAATCAACTCATTTTTTTTTTGAATTTATCTCACTCTATAATTTTTGTATACATCCTCAAGTGCCAAGTGTTGGTCAATAAATTCATAAAAAAATTTCACCAATATCCTTACACGTAATACAAGACTATGTTGCAAAACTAATCATCCCAATTGTGCAAGAAGTGGCCTATTTTAGGATCATTCTTTGATGCTTTGATGACCCAATCCACCTCCACAAAAATATATTTCATATTTTTTAAGGAATTATATACATAGTATGAGAGCATAAAAAATTCTAAGTGGTGATCCATACTAAAAATAAATAATTATGTACCAGACATATCTTGACCTTTTAATACCTAGACATAAAGTGGCTAAGGTCATTGGTGCCTTGGCTATGGAAACCCTCGTCTGATTTCTAGTTAATCCTTAGTATTGTGCTCAAGCGATGACATGGTCGGGCCTCTAAAATAAGGTGCTCTCCTTGTTGTATATACCCCAAAATATTGCCTAAACTAAGCCTATGTCGACCCAAAAATATTTACAACCTTCACCATTTAGATACTTATCAAACAGTTTTGATAGCAACAAAGGGAAAGATAGTACAACTCTAACGATATATTAACAAGCTTGAGGCTATCCATAATCGGTGAATAGTCGAGCTCCAAGATTTCTAATGACATGAGATCATCTAAGTATGGTGGTTTTCAGAACTTCATGGGGACATTTTAGGAGTTCAACTGATTTTGAATAACCAAACGAAGAACCATGAGGTTTAAGCCTTATAAAGCTAGTAAACATATGCAAGAAAACAAGCAAAAAATTTAAATTGGTAAAGCAAACTAAGGAAAAAAGGGATTGTTACTTATAGGTCTACGAAAGCTTCTTTCTAACCTTTCTCTTTCTAACATTCAAATTATGAAAAATGCAAAAATAAATTCATAATCCCGTCATCTACATGAGCGTAATACATTTTGAAGATAGTAATGGAATTGAGTATTAAAACCTAATAATAATTTACTCATTCACAGATAGGAAGTAGGAGGAAGTCACAAAGTCAAAAAAAGTTATATCCTCGGTCAAGAAAGTCATGCTCATTAAAGAAATAAATTAAATGATTTATTAATTCAACAATCTCCCACACATAGCGACAAAGTTTAAAAAGAGCACATGGTACCGAGATGGGTAAAATTGTACTTAAACACCAATATGTAATCAACAAATACTAGGATTGATAATTAGTGAAATGAGTCAACAACACGATTTTGTCACCAAAGACTTTCTCGATCCGAGACTCCCACATCATATACTTAGCCAGGTTTCAAGCAAATACTTTGTGATATTGTCTTACCACGCATTTAGAAAGGTTATATTTGTCACGACCCAAAAACAAAACTAAATCAAACTAATATTAAAAATAGATGAAAATACGTTTGTATAAAATTAATTATTATTTATTACATTACACTAATTAAAAATTAATTATTAAAGACTAGTACCTACAAATCTTAACTCTTTTTCTGCAGCAGATCCTGTGCTACTGACCACTACTAAATTCCCTAAATTATCTTATACTTGAAAGGGTGGGAGAAAAGGGGGTAAGCTACCACGGGCTCAATGAGAAAATAAATAACATCTATATGAGAACCTAAACCTCTTAGAAAATTAATTATATCTTAGATGATGTCATTGAACTAATACATGTAAAAATATCAAATAACATTCATAAAGCTATAAATAAATCAGATAAGTGTATATCACAAACTAGACAACCCATACTACCTAGAAAGCTCAAGCTACCTAAAATTGACAGAGCATGGAGACCGGTCAACAATGTAAGATAATGTTTTAGTTTTGTTGGCGTTCACGTCGTAGAATGGACGATCCTATCATAATTCCTTCCTAGAATTTAAAGGATTGGTGCAACTATTTTAAATTGCTATTTGTCCAAGCTTACTTATGACTCGTCATGGATATCATATTTGGAAATTTATTATTATGTTACGTGGGACATGTGGTTGTTTAGGACTGGTCCCCTGGTCCCAATTATCCTTATATTGTGTGTGGAAACACATGCACAATAATATAAAATACGAGGCATGAGGTGATTATTACCTCAGGGTGATGAATTTTTCCTGTTTTATCTATATATATATGCCTTTTTTACCATAGTATTCTCCTAATGTTGTTATGATTTTTTGCCCAAATCCTCTGCTACAATGTTTGTACGATCCTTGTGCAAGTTACAAGGCTATATTTTGGTACCACTACTTATAAGGTATTTTTTTCGATCTTCAAAATCTTTGTTCATCATGTCATATAGAAGTTCAGCAAAATTAAAGTGAGTAGACTTTTAGGGGTTCTAGGGATTCTCTTAATGGATAATCCCAAAGTCTTCCTCCCTTAACTCTCACTAGTATGGACCCTCCCCCAAAAACTCTAAGGGAAGAAGCAGCAAATAATATATTTATTGTAGATTTCTCCATATCAATTAGGGTTTTTTTTTCTTATAGCTTAGGTGCTGCTTGCTTGTACTTTGTCACTCTCGAACAAAAACGAGACCTCTTCTTGTTCTTAGGTGAGAAATTTTATTACTCTCTTACTTTAGTTCTAAAATAATACATTAGTGTTGATAATATTAAAATAATGTTTAATAGGAGATCCTTTACATTTATAACAAACAATTGAATTACAGTTCGGAGGGGAAAATAGTAGATGCTTTACATTTTGGGACGAGTTCACCATCTTTGTGGTGTGATCTTATCCTATTTAAGGACAAATACTTCCTCTTGCATATAAAAAGTAATGGGATCAAAATTTATACAAATTATTTTACTAATAATAATTATTTTAAAAAACAACAATAATGTTTTTTTTTCAAATAATGATAAGCTGATTGCAATAATTTTATAATATCTGATGTTTGTTCTTGTTGTTTTAGAGATAAGAATTCACATAGATTGTCCACAATGTGGAAGAAAAATAAGGAATACTCTCCAAAATATAAAATTCTCCAATTATTCTCTTGAATTCATGACATTTATTATTCTCTCCTACCTAAAAATTGTAAGTTTTACATGTTTCAAGAGTAAAAAATGTTGAGATAGATATATGTATGCAGAAGATAACCATCACAGGATGGACAGACTAAGAAATAGTTCTGAAACATTTTAGCATGACAAGAAGCACGATACATATGCTCATTACTACTTAATCTTTCATTGTCCTACCATCATTGAGAAAAATCATTAAAGCAAATAAATGTATGCTCTCTTATAGCTCGTAACTTCATAAGCATATTGTGCAACTTTATAATTTAATTATTAAACACTACGTACATATACACATATTAGGTGCTAGAAGCTGCTACAAGTGCATAAGACTCATGTTGTTTTATGTGATCTGCAACATGAGCCACCACTCCTGCTCTAGCATTGTGAAACCATTAACTTCTCACATGTGATTCACATAAATATTATATTAGTAAATCACAAAACACTATTTTCAAATCACTAGATTAGAATAGCATAATTGAAAATCTATACATGACTATTATAATGTGCAAAGAAAGGCCAAGGAGCATAGTGAAAGCTGATATCGATTTTATTTCATCCTAACTGTTGTAACCCGTGTATCATCTCATCTGTCACAAATAAAAAACCAAATTTATAAGATGCCAATTTTTAATTAATTTGCATTATAATGCAATTAAGGAAGTATAATAACATGTGTATTAGCAGGTTTAGTTAACTCGATATTTTACCTTCCATAAAGTTATGATTTTCAAGTGTGTCCCCTATTCTAGCTTCATATTGGACAGATTCTTTTGCTTTGGAAGCTTCAAGAGGGAAACGAGGATCATGATAAAACTAGCGGACAATAATACACATCTCTAATATATTCGTATCCATCCAAAAACCTTTTAGGAGGCTCCCAATTAAAGTATACATCTTAGGTCAAGGTTTCACGGGGACCTAAATTAAATATACATACTCATTTTATTTTTTTAAGTTTGTTACACTATATTTATTATAAACCAAAAAATAAACTAACTATTTTTAAGAATTATATATAATTTAAATATATTAGAAAATTCTACAATATTACAGTAGTAAGATGTAAAATTAACATAAATTTAACTTTTATTTTAAGTTAGAATGAGTTATTATATTAAAAAAATCATTTAATTTATTTTATTCCACTATATAAATTAAAATTGAAATACTAAATAAATATTGGTGACATTTTAATGAATCTTCATAAACATCAAACATCTTAACTTAATCTTTTTAGGATAGGCGGAAATTATTCCACAGTCCTAATCAGACCATTGTAATGTTCAGTTTTAATATTATTTCTATAAAATTATCAGTTTAAAATTTTGTCTAGATCTTTCAAGTTTCAAATCATCATATATTTTTAAGGAACTAAACTACTCAAGATAAAAAAAGAACAATGAAACAATAAATTTTAGGATTAGTAGGTTCATAATTTTTTATTTCTAATCTACATGAATAAGATTATTAGTTAATAGTTTTAATCTAATATTGTTATCAAATGTTTACACAAATATACAATTAGTTTTACCAACCTTAACTAGTCCATCCTAAAACAATTTTATATAATTTTGAATTGTAAATCATATCTTTTAACACACATAAGCCCTCACATTCTACAAAAGGTAAGCACACGTCCTTCCTTCTACGAGAAGAAACAAGATTTTCTGGTTGAATAAGAAAGAATGCTAATAAGTTATATAGTCATCATCATTTATGAATATCCATTAGAAATCAATAAGTAGCCTTCCAGTTTTCTATGCGACACAAGTGTGCTCTGATAAAATTATTAAATTTTGAACATGTTTGAACCGTGAACACAGACTTGTATCCAATGCTAAATTAAGAATTTGTAATTTTAAAAATGTATAACAAAAAATTTGTTTAACGTTGTTCACATGACCAGAGCATGCAATATTTTCGAAATATTATCATACTTATCAGCATAATTAGTTCTTAGTATAACAAAAGGATTCATGAAATCCTTACATTGCTAAATCTAGTGTCCAAAGGCTCATTTTTTAGGATTTTTATACTGCAAAAAATGGTCAAAAGAACCATTGCAATGAGAAATATTAACGTTATGAAATAAGAATAAAAAGCAAGGTCTTATTAGGAATTTAACTTGGTTACTGAATTTAGAGTCTTATGTCCTAACATCTAGACTATGAAACTACATGCTAATAGTTTCTGCTTTTCAGTTCAAAACGAAAAAAACACACAAATCAAGTCAGATCTCTAAGCCACCTTTGACAAATTTAAGTCAGATCTCTAAGCCACTTTTCACAAATTTAAAGGTTCGATAAAAAAGTCAGGTATTTCCAGTTCAAATTCTAACATATTTAAACTAAATGATTAAGATTGATATTCAAACTTAATTAGGAACTAAGGACAAATATGCAAGTGGTTCATAAAGGATATTTTATAAATTTAATATATGAATGTGTGTTAAATATAATTCATAATTTTTTTGTTTAATATTATGAATTGATATATTGTTATGAATATGTGTCATTATTACACATTTGCTAATAAGACTCTTGTGTGAGAGACGTCAATATTTATTATTAACACGATTGTATTTAAATTTTTGTAATTAATTTTTTTTGTATTTATTAATTTTGTTACGACAAATGAATAAGTGTCATTGTTTCTTTGTTTCATATTTGTTAATAATGACACTTTTTTAGAGGCGTCAAGAATGTGTTATTAAGATGATGATCTCTAAATAGTCAAGAAAGTTATTTAGTTGTGACGATTATTTTTGACGTCATGATAGACAAACAATGATGGTTTCATAGATAACGCTCAAATGACGGTTGATGAACCGTCACAATTATCTACGATACCGACAAATATCATCATGAAACCCCATAACCAGTGTCATTGTATATCCCTTTTTATTGTAGTGACCCCACTTCAGGGGATGTTTAGTAGACTAGGGTTTGCACCTATTATTACGATTAAGGATTTCCCTTGTATTGTCACTATGTTTAGCACTTTGATTATGAATATAAGACTTTACACTGATCACTATTGATTAATCGACTGTAAAATTTATCACGGGCAAGTAGCTTGTGTTAATTTTTAGTCTTCTACAAATTCCAATAAATGATGACAACTATCTTAAATATGGGGGTATCCAAATTAACTTCTCTACATAAACACCATGATATAGAGGTATTTAACTTATCTTCTCATACATATGAAATGAGCAAACATGCAATATACAATCTTCTACCTATTTTCATCATGATATAAATATGATGGTAAATTTTAAATTGTGCCAACTTGCTCATATTTCTTAATTTTATAGTATCTTAAAAATCGATAGGTCGACCACTCTTTATGTGTCGTAATAGATTTTTGATTAGAAGAATCATTATGAGCAAGAGAAAAAATATTTAAGCTGAAATGTGACTTAGTTACTTTATGAATGCATGAATTTTGAACATTGAAATCATAATTTGTTCATGATAATCGAGATACATTTTAAGTATATTTTTAACTTTTTCCTCTTATAATGAAGTTTTGCTTTATACATAATATTTCATCAACAACAAGATTTCTCCTAATTTACAAGTTTAAGTTGCAATAAATTATTTGAGATAATTTCTCATATGTTTTAAATCAAATTTTTGTACAAATAGTGAAATAAGTATATTATAAATATAAAAGTAAGAAAAAATAGTAGGCATACACTTAACATTTGAACAATGAGAGTATTTAAGATTTACTAGTTGGACTTTTTTAATATATGTTACAATTACATAAAATTATAAAGTATGTAAGCCATAAAAGATAAATCCGCATATGATATGTCTACCAATTCTCTACATATGAGAAAATACATATTCTTCTAGATCATACACATGTCCCATTGAATTTATCAATTCACTTCACATGTTTAGAGATATTTGATTAATATTCTTCTATGATATATCCAAAATATCAAGTTTCACTAATATGCGATGTGACAGTCATTTTATATTCTTATCGATGAATTTATATATGTCTATCATTTCATGTGATAATTTGGGTCACTTGGTCATATTGATTATTTTTTATTTAAGAGTAATATAATAAAATTTATCTCTTGACAAGGGAGGATATACTCCGGATAAATCGTGTCCAAATTTTGAGATGAACGACACAAAATAAAAATATCATTAACATTACAAAATGTATCTTTTCTTGGCTATACAAGATTTAATAATGAGAAAACAAAAACTCTTTTGTCGATCAATTATAAATTGATAAACAAAGCTAAAAGGTTTAGATTTGTGATGAAATTTAATAAATTAATAATTTAATAATTTGATAATTAATGTAATATTTAAATATATATTCACATAAGATACATATACCATATCATAAATATCGAGGAGTACCAAATTAATTAAATGATTTTAATTTTATTTCATATCTGATATTGATTAGTTCATACAAATTAAAAGGCAGAAATTATATTATATCATGATCTCGTTGAAAATTAGTCCACTCATATGTAGAGGAATTGGTATCTCAATAATCTTGAGAGTATGATTGTGGAATAATATGTTAATATCTACACAATACTGAGGTAAATAATTGAAATAAATAAATTTATAGGTTGTACGATATATATTGATATGCATATATAATACATTTTTAAATGTCTTATATATTGTTTAATTATTTTACAAATAACGTACAAGATACCTATAATTATGCCTTATATTTATTTTCACTATAGGTTATGATATGTCTGTAAATATACATTAAATACGTATACAACTCGTGTATACCGACTATTTTTTTTATTGGTTATTCTATAAGCATAATTTACATATACTTTTTATGTATATGTTCTATATTTTCATTATAAGTTGTACTATATCAGAGGATATGTATAAAGTACATACACATCTTGTTTGTATGTCCAATATTTTTTTTGTAGATTATATGGTATAAGTATAAAATAAAAATACAGCAGAACATAAAAAAATTTCATTAGTTTAAGGAAAAAGAATAAAACTCAATCAACTAATATTACTTATATATTATCGGTTGCTTTCTTATATTTTTTTACATAAATTGATATATAGTACGTATACATATAAAACGAGTGATATTTGAACCCAAAACTAAATAAGGGGATAAATTGTACCATTGATCTGTGTGCCAACATATAATATATAATTAGTCTTTTTGTTTAATGACAACATAGGTACACATTTCTTTATTTTCTTTAACCGAAGAAGGAAAAAGAAGTATACAGGTTAGAATGATAATTTACAAAATATAAAATTACCTAGTGTTTGAAACATAAAGACTATCGTGTTATTTAACAGTAATGTGTAAACCCAAGCCTCAATATTTATGAGTTTGACTTTAAGCCAATGGCCAGGCTGGGTGAATATCAAAATTAGATTTCATACAATATTTATAAATATTAAAGACTTTAAAAAAGGGTAAAATCTGTTTAATGGCCTTAGATAGTTGGATATTATTGTTTTAAGGCATTTATTTTTATTACTAGTTAGTAAACAACTAGAATATGAAGAAAGACCATCTAACCCCCCCCCCTCCCCCTTATATTATATAAATTATTCTATTCCTTTTTTCTTTATATTTTTTCTTTTTCATCTTCGACCAAACATTTTTCTTCCTTTTTTCTCTCCATTCTTATAAAACAAAACCTCTTTATTTCTCTCTTTCTACAATTTTTCTCCATTCTTCTATTCTAAAATTGTTTTTCATTCAACTTGTTACTTTTATTTCTATTTCTTATACACACGACCCATATTCTATCAAAACAATTCCAAAAACGAATATATGGTAAATTAAGGGGTTGAAGGCTTACAAAAGTCCATTTTTAAAAAGTAAGAACTCATAATAATTCTATTTAATTATTTTTCGCATACCAGTAAAGAATTCTTAGGTCATAATTATATGGGTGTAGATCTGTATATTTTGTATATAGATCTGTATCTGTGGGTATAGATCTGTATTTATGTGGGTATAGATCTTTATTTTTGTGGGTATATACATCTTTATTAATATGGGTATTAATTCGAATTTTCGTGGGTATGAATCCGTATATTTGTGGGTATAAATATGTATTTTTGTGAGTATATACCAATTATTTTGCATTTTTTTTGGGTATGGATCTTCATTTTTGTACTTGTGTGGTTGTATGTACGGATTGATGTTCTTATTTTTATGCAGGAAAATAACCCAGAAGACGAGTGGGTATATCTCCATCATTGACATGAAAATGGTATGTACCTTAACAAGGAAAAATTTAATTTGAAACCGTGGATATATACCCACCGCATTATAGCACGAAACCTTGGCAAAAAAGAACATTTATCGAAAAAAATTAAAACAATAGGTATAACTGCGGGGACTTATAATACAATTATAAAAATTAAAATAGTGGTTATACCTATTATCGTATACACACCAAGATAGGAGAAGGGTAGCAAAGTAAAATCATAAAATCTATTTTAAACCAAAATCATTAGATAACCAACCCATCAAAAAAAATTTGTTATGAATTTAAAAATATTATTTTAAAATTTGAGATTTTCTTTCTCTTTGAAATATTACTGTAAAATCTCGATTCATCTTCTCAATCACACCTCTACTTAATCTGCAATCCTTACTTTTATACCAACCGAGTTACACTATCATTTTTGTCATTAAAAACTCCAATAAAATATAATAAAAAGTGATTTTGATATTTCAAAAATTTAAATTTAACCTTCAATCAATTTTTTACACTTTTTATTTTTTATATTTTCTAATATTTTGTGAATTTTTATAGCAGAATCATGTGTAATTTGAGAAATTATACATGAATTTTTGAATAATCTAGATCTAAAAGTAGGAGGAGCAATTTTTCCAAATATGTTAGATTATGATTTTTTCTATCTTGTACAATTGGGTTTGAATTTATGAGATTTGTAACAATTTACCCTAATATGTTAAAATTGTAATTTTTTTTATATCTTGTTCAATTGGCATGTATGTATCTATGTGTATATCAATAAACATATTTAATCTAAACATAAGTTAATTTGTGTTTTGATTATAGATTCGGTTAGATTCAGTTCTTATTTAGAAGAATTGATCGTTGATCATGATATTTCAATTTAAGAGGTATATTTATTTCTTAATTTCATTTTTTACTTCTATTTAATTGGATTCATATACATATGCATATATAAACTAGTAATTATGATTATTTTTTTACGCAATATTTGTAACTCTTTTTACCCCTAACAAAGTTTTATGACTTCTTTGAAGGTATTTATCTGGGTCTAGACTTAAGAGCTCTTCTTTCAAGCAGCTTTGAAGTACTTTCTTGAAGCATCACACTTGTTTAAATCTATAAATCTACTGTGAAATTATTAGAGTAACAGTAAGTAATTAGATTTCTACACCTGTTATATCTACATCTTCTATATGTATATGTGGTCACATTTAATATTAATCTGATGCTGTGACCATGAATATGAGAGCTGCAAAGATATGAGATGTGCTGCACTAGCATATAACTGCGTGGAAACATCTGATATGCTGAGTTTTTTATAGGCGATAAAAATTAAAAAAACCAAACCATACTTTTTTTTAAGTATTATCTGATTAATTGATTATTTTTTCTTTAAAAACCGCCATTAGTATTATTATAATAATAATTGTGCAATATTTGGTGTTGGTTGAAAAAACAATTTTATTTGATTTTTTATATTTTCGTGCAGGTATCGGTGTCCATGTCATTTCCGTAATTTCTATTATTGATCATACTTGAGTAGTTGCTAGTATTGGCCTCAGAAGTTGGAAGTACTTGGGTGTCTTTAGTACTTTTTCCCAATAATTTCAAGTGTTTTATTCCGTAAAATATGTGGTTTATAGTTTTACCATTCAAGTTGTCTTCATTACTAATCAAGATATTAATATATCTTATATTGAATTGAACGATTTCTTTTACTTTTTTTCTAAAATCACATAAAGAAATTTTTTAGTGTATATCAATCATAAAATTGGATGTAGAGATTCTTGATTGTAATTTGGATTTTTATATTTATATTGAAATTGAATCAACTAGTGGAAGATGCAACTAGGTTTTTCTATTTTAGATGTATAACATCAAAAGTGAATAACTGAGTTATGTAAGTGTAAGGACTAGAACATGGGAAGATCCTTGACATATTTATCTTGAGTGACTCATCCATAAAACTAGAAAAAAATATCATCAACTTATATCGAAACAACAAAACCATTATCTAGTTTTTTTTTACACAAGGTGAAATTTATTTTTTCTCTTTTAAAATAATCTTAAACTAGAAAGGAACTTAACCTACCATACCAAGCTCTAGGTGTTTGTTTAAATTATACAAAGTTTTTTTAAGTTTAAAATTTTATTTGGAAAATTAGGATCTTTAAATTTTAGGAGTTGTATAACGTAAAAGCTTTCATTAATAAAGCATTATGAAAAACAATTTTTACATTCATTTGAAATATTTTAAAGTCTATATAATAAGAAAAATAAAGAAACCAATGTATTTATTCTAATCTAACTACATTGAAAAGGTTTATCAAAATCAATACATTTTTCTTGGGTATACCATTGTGCAATGAGACATTTTATACGCAACTCTTATGGTATTCCAATAATCTTGTGATCAGTAGGTTTTGTAACAAGATTGTAACAAGATTCTATAATTTACTTCTTTCAAATTTATTGAGCATATAATTTATCCAACGATCATCAAGCAATGCAACCTCGATATTTTTGAGTTCTATTTGAGACAAGAAAGCATGGTAAGCGTATAAAGCATTAAGAGTAGAACGTGTCATTACTCATGTACTTGAAACTCCAAATATATTTGCAATTTTAGAGGCATCCTTTGATACATCAATGATTTATTTATCATTATCCTCCATATTCATGATTGGAGTATAAAATTAATGTTGTATGTGGTAGATTCTAATTTTTCGTCTAGTTGATGAAACGTGGGATAATCTATGACATTTTCATCATTTCTCTCAACCAGATTCGTTACAATGAGGCAAAATTACATAGATTCTACAATGACACTTGTGCGTTTATTTAATATATGATACACTTTGCTTTTGATGGAGTAGCTTGAAATATTAATTCATTGAATTTTGCACTAAAAAATTTCAAGTGATCTCTAATCTTAAGAATAAAATATTTGCAGCCAAAGACACAAAAATAGGAGATAGAGGAGATCTCCAATTCCAGAATTTATATGGGTTTTTTTATGATGATAAGTTTCATTACACATGGTTACATACAAGATAAGTTGTATTGACGGCTTCACTCCAAATTGAAGTAGTCAAGGAATGTTTTCCAACATTGTCATATCCATTTTTGTATGGTTTAGTTTTTCATTTCTACTACTCAATTACTTTAGGGAGGTCCATGAGGAAAAAGTTTAATTCAATCCCTAAATCAGCACAAAATCTCATTAATGGATAGTTTACAAACTTGATACCAAAATCACTATTAATGCAAGTGTTACACTATCCATTTTTGTTTTCGATTCATCTATAGAGTTTTAAAATTCAATAAGTAATTTTTTTTCAAACATTAAAGTAAAACCAATGTGTACCTAGTATAGTCATCAATAATGACAAACACATATTTGGAGCCTCTGACGCTAGTGACATCCATTTGACTAAAAATATCCATGTGTTCTATTTGAAGGGGTCTAGAGGTCAAATATTTGTTAATAGGTTTCAAAGATGTTACATATTGTTTACCAAGATGGCACACAACACACAAGTCGTTCATATTAATATTTTCAATAAAATCCATACTACAATGACATGATGTGTATGTCACAACCAAGGATAATCTTTACAAACTACAAACAAGTATGACTTCGACAGATAATATTTTTCACATTGACTATGCAAAAAAACCTTTTGAGTCATTTTTTGAAGAAGTAATTTTAGAGGATCAAATCTTGAATTTATAACTATCATCACAAACTTGACTAATTCTAAGAAGGTTAAAGGAAAAACCATCAACAAAAAAAGGTTTTGATAAGAATATAATGCCTACTACCAATGGTTCCTATGCCCTATAACTTATCCTCTCGTGGTATCGGCAAAAGCGACTCTCCTTCTACCTCCTTAGTTCTTAATAAGTTTGTACATAAGTATTTAATTTATTATCATATGTCTACAACATCGGCTATTAAGACCGACTATTTATTATTTATGCTCTCCTCACACAAAACATATTAATTAGATACCCAAGTTGGATCTAGGTGGGTAAGTGGTACCCTTTCTCTTTAAACTCAATTTTTGCTTTTTCCATAGACGAGTTAGAGATTGATATTCATGTTTCTTGTGATATTAACAGTTAGTCACATCATTACCACATCATACACAGTATGTTTAAGTGATAACTGTACTTTGTAAAACCGATGAAGTAGAAAACGAAGTCTCATTAGATGGTTTTAAAAAATGTTGTTTAATGATTTTGTTTTAAAATGGTAAAAAACCCAAACCACCCTTTTTAAAACTTGTGACTTGACTTCTCAACATTACATCAATTTTTTTTTACGATAGGTAAATTTCAAACCACTTATTCTAAATAATTTATTTTCTCCAAAAGAAAAGAGTTTTCATTTACAACAATGGTGTCTTTCTCCTCAAGTTCATTATTATTTTTAAAAGACGTTTGTAAAAGGTTTTCAAATTATTGGTTTATTTTTTAAATTTTTTT
Organism: Nemophila menziesii; assembly: GCA_029959085.1. Classification (NCBI taxonomy): domain Eukaryota; kingdom Viridiplantae; phylum Streptophyta; class Magnoliopsida; order Boraginales; family Hydrophyllaceae; genus Nemophila; species Nemophila menziesii. The sequence continues at coordinate 4,479,852 of JARWIR010000044.1, forward strand.
CAAATTTTTAAGCAAAAGTTTGATAGTTTTGAGAGAGTTTTTATACTCAAGTAAGAGTGAATCATAAACAATTTCAATACCATCATATTTATCATCTTGATATAATTACAAGATAAAGTTAAATTTTACCTCATCAATATATTGTTTTGACTATGGACATGAAGGCAACATAGTTTATTATATGATTATCTTCATTAATTTGACTTGAAACTTCATCATCACAAGTTGCATTAAAAAAATTTGTAGATTTAATTTTAAGAACTTGAAAAAATTAGGTTTGATGTGTCAATTATTATGATAATGATAACAAGTTTGTTCATCTTTCTTACCACCATTACCAAAGTTTTCAATGGGTTTGATTAAGCAATCATGATACTTGAATCTCATAATTATTTTTGTATATCGCAATGGCTTCATGATCACTGGTGCCTTGACTTTTCGTTTCCAACATGGACTAAGCCTCAAATTAACTACATTTAATAAAAAACTGTTACAAAGCATTATATAAGGTAAAGAAAAATAAGAGTTCGGCCCAAAAGTTAGACCGAACTTAGACTGGATCCGATCTTCTTTACTAATATAACAACCTCCTTCCTTTTATACTTTCTTCTACCTAGCTTCACATGGACTAGACTAAATATCCTCCTCCAGATATGATTCTCATTTAAACCATTACCACCATGTTCTCTATCATTCCTCTCCCACCAAATACGATACAAATTCTGAAGAGTGATATTGATTAAATCATCTAAATATGCAGGAATATTCTTTAAATAACAAGTTTCCAAAACTTTGCAGAGAATTCTCTTAGTAAAAGAACAACTAATGAAGAGATGATTGACCTCTTCCAAACTAGCTTTACAGAAGCAACAGAGAGAGCTGACTTGTAGACCCCAACTGAGCATTCTAGCTTTTGTTGGTAACCTATCCTGCACACCTAACCAAGCCACAAAGGCACATCTAGGAATACAAGATTTATCCCATACTACCCTCCACCATTTAACTTCTTCTTTATCTTCTCCAATGATGTATATAGTATTCTTAAAAGGGAAACCTTTTTTTGTATTATCATTCCAAAACACTGCATTATCACCTTCATAAATTTTAACATTGCTAAGGTATGGCAGGAGTTTACCCACACAAGGAGGTAACATCCATCTTTCTCTACCATAACAAGAATTGACAGTTTTATCACAATTAATATTATAGGTATCAAATTCAACACCTAGAATTTCATGCGCAAATTTTCCATCAATCCATCTATCCCAAATTATGAAAGTATCCTTACCATTTTTTATCATATGAGTTATAAAATCATAAGCAAGATACCTGATTTTGATGAGTTGCTTCCAAATCCAGGTATGAGCTTGTTGAATATCCAAACTCCAAATATATTTGCCTTTAATAATGTTATGATGCACCAATATACTCCACAAGTTGTTTTTCTACGAGTACATCCTGTAGAATTTAGATAATAGATAAACTCTATTGAGCTCTTCAATTCTTGGAATTGCCAGCCCACCTTGTTTCTTACTAGAACATATGTTGTGCCAGGATATTTTTGCCCCTTGAGCCCCATCTAAGTTGCCTTTCCAAAGAAAGCTGTCCATTTTCTGATTGACCTTATAAATTACATGTTTTGGTAGTAGAAACTCTACACAAAAATATGATTTTGCTTATAAGAACACAATTGATCAATTTTTCCCTTCCAGCATATCAGAGTAGTTTGAAGGACCACTAATTAATACTGCTATAAATAGTCTCCACCAGTTTTTTAGCATCTGAGACTGATAATTTCTTTGAATTTAATGGGACTCCAAGACATCTAATAGGCATTTCAAGTATGTTTATATTCAGCATTGAGGATATATTATTCATAATTTGATTATTTATACCTCCAAAATATAATTCACTTTTATTGTAGTTAATTCCTAGACCTGAAATTATGTAGAACAAATCAAGAATTTCTTTGATAACTCTAGCAGATTTAACTTTACCTTTAAAGAATATTAGTAGATCATCTACAAAGATGATGTGATTAAGCTTTAACTACCTGCATTTGTGAGCCATATGATTGAATAACCCTGTAAATACCTCCATACATATTGCAAATAAATAGGAAGAGAGAGGATCTCCTTGTTTGAGACCTCTCTTCCCTTTGAAGTAACCACACACTTCACCATTAAGACAAATAGAATATTAAGGAGAACATACACATATTCTGATCAGTCGATAAATTTTTTAGGGAAATCAAAAGCATATAGTGTATTAATTAGAAAGGTCCAGTTGACACTATCATATGCTTTTTGTAAATCAGGGTTAATTGTATGTTTAGGCTCTGAATTCTTTTTTTATAACCTAGTACTATGTCTTGAGAAACTAGAATATTATCAGTAATATATATATTCCACCTACATATGCAGCTTGATTTATAGAAATGATTGACCCTAACACTTTCTTCAACCTGTTTGAAATAGTGGTATAAAGTTAAAATTCATTTATGATTATTAATTATATATGATTAATGAGATAAGTATTAAATTAATAATGGGAATCTCCAAAATGGAAGGAAAAATAAAAGTATAATAATGCGATAAACTTTTTTACCCAACATCTTATTTTGAACATATTGTATCACGTTGTTTAATTTATTGCAATGAATATTTTAATTTTTTATTTGAAGCATGTTATAAACTATTATTTAACTTTAGTGTAATGGTATAAGTAATTATTAATTATTAAATATCATAAGAAGAAGTTTGGTGTAATGGTCATGATTATGGTCTTAAATCTAACCAAATAAATAAAAAATATTTTTGTTTCAACTAAAAATAAATTATAGTGTTATATGTAATAAAAATTTCTCAAGTTAATCAAATGAATTGCAATTATTAAAAAAAACCATTGTTTATGGTTTAATACATATATACACATAAAAAGTATAGATAAGATAACTAAAGAATCATAGCAAAAAATATTAATCGAAATGTATTTTGAATCGTTATAGCAATCTTATGAAAAAACAATATTTAAACATTAAGCTACCGGTGGCAAATTCAATTGTTTGAAAACCATTGCATAAAGTCATGTGCATTTTTCTATATTGTAACTAATTTCATATGTACAAGAAAACCAAAATATTGTAATGCCTGTAAACCCATATATACGATTTTATAATTGTTTATCCATCATAAACTATCTCTCAAGGATCTTTAGATCATTGAGGGCTCTGGAATCTAACCTCATGTATCTCGATGACTTCTTCAAGTCAACCTCAGTAGGACCACCAGAAGTGGATATGAACATCATTAAAAGTTAAACTCAACCGTGAATCAATTAATCGTTAATTCATCACGACTTCTTGACAAGACCCATTACAGTTAACATCATTGTTCTTTTGGATAAGTAGTGCAAATTCTATTTTTAGGATCATTTCATGTGTTAATATAATATTAGACCTATATTTTATTACATATAATCACATATAAATGTATGCATAAAAGTTAAAATAAGGTATAGAATATACATGTATAAAGATATAAAAAGCCATGTATTATACAACCCTTGAATGACCTATGAATTTGTAATACTTTACTTGTATCATGGATGGTCTAATTGAGATCCTTAAATGTTGTAGGAGTCCTTAATCAATGAAGAGATTTGATGGCTTGAATAAAATATGTTTCTCCCCTCATTTAGTTTAGTAAAAATTTTGGCTCATTTTATGGAGTATATAAGAGTTTCCGTAGGTGCTAAATTTACTATGGAAAAAGTTCATGATTGTCTCAAACTATATATGTTTAAAATATTTTATGGTACTTATAACCTTTGTGATCCTACAACCTCCTCATATATTTAAACTTAGGTTTATATTTAATATCATCCTCCAAACCCGTTAGTAGCTTGATCTAAACATAAGCTGTCTAATTAGTCTTTTATATTTTAACATTTAGTGTTATGCATATTGAATCATAATGTGCGACATTATGGAATGAATTGCATGTAACAATCAAATAGTGTACTATGGAAGATTACCAACAATTTCTTGCATTACAATTAGTTTTGTAATCCAATTTATCCTAGGTAAATTTCAAGCCATTTTGATAGTCATATACCTCAACAAATAAACGACTAGTAGACAAACTTTGTGTTGAATTTTAATTGTAGTGTGAGGTTAAAGATGGGTTTTAATGGAGCCACATAAATATTTATTGCCTTAATACAGTGAAACCTAAAACTTCCTATATTAGTATACGTTCTCAATTGTATAGTTTTTATTTGTAGGTCTAGGTCTGAAGTATGTAATAGATACACATGCCTCAAACAGTTTTTCAATCATCCTGAGGTTAGTTTTTAATTTATTTTTCATATTTTATTATTAAACATTTGAAACATGTTAAGTCTAGGCTTTTTTATTGTAACTTTGCAAGTCCCTTGGTTCAAAGTACAGATGTAACATTACCCTTAGTTTGGTGAATTCTACAATACACATGATGGTACAATGAAGATGGTTGACTGTATATATAATTTATTTCTTGATTTTAAATGTTTTAAATTTGTAGACACTTAATATATTATGTAAATTATCATTAGGTTTTGGAGAAACATCTTAATAATAACATTCATACTTTTATTTAGTTTTGTCTTAACGTTTGATTTATGTGTAATAAGGTGGGGATTTGTCTACATACGGAGCCAATTTGATGATTCAGAAAATTAAGTCGACAATGGCCTGGATAAATTCAAAATCATTTTGAGATAATGTATTACTATTATCCTTAGTCAAACTAATTCTTAAGTGATATTGGGTTCGAGTGGAAACAATATTAAATAAGTCAATTTTTTTAAATGTCTACTCTACATAATGAGTCTGTCAAATGGATATACCATGTTCATTTCTTATTATCTTTACTCCTAGGATACCATCATCTTATTCCAGATTTTTCATCTAGAACATACGAGATAAGAAGTGCTTAGTGTCATTTATAACATGAAATTTAGCTCCAAAGACTATATGATCATCTACATATACATAAATGATCACACAATATCATGTAACTCTTTCATGTAAACATATGAATTAGAAGTATTGACTACATAGCCAAATTTCACAAAAGTACTACCAAATTTCTCATAAAATTATTTAGGGTCATGTTTCAAATCATATAACAGTTTTTAAGCTTTCATACATCGCTTTCTTGACTAGATGCGACAAACCCTTCATGTTGGACGATATATATATATATATATATATATATTATATTTTCACCTAGTTCTCATTTCAAAAGCGTGTTTTTAACATCTATCTAATGGATGATGAATTATGATACATATATATCGCAACACAATTTATTATGGTGACTATGTTGATCAATAGGGAATGGGTGTTGATATGAAGAAAATATCTATGTTCCTCAAATAGATAGAGATGATATATGATCAATACTAGCATCACAAGATAGACCATTTAAAAGAACCTCGAGACATTAACGTTCCCTAAGAGAATAAAGAAAGACTCATAAAAAGTGTATATTAGACCAGGTCACCTCGTTTGAAATTGCACGTTAAAGTTCCTACAATCTTATCAAATCTGATATCGAAAACAACGTTGCCCATCTTCATGAAACGTGGTCTACGAGAATAGGGAAATCTATTCTGGAAATCACATCGTTAGTGGGGGAACACGAGTACTACCTAGAACTTGTGGGTACTAAAATATAAATATAGGCTTTGTAATACAATATAGATGATATGTAATAACAAGGCTCATTAACGCCAACACATAATGATATATAGATCATATTGCTCTTTCTTGAAACTTTATTTTATCAACCATATTTATTTAGTCTAAGTTAATTAAATTTAAACACTTTTATGGTAAAAATTGTCATATTTTTAAATAAAATCACAAGGTGATTGAGATATATTGGTGGGATACACATTATAGAGTCTATTAATCATAAATAAAATATTATTATACTCACACACATATATATATATTAAAAATAAAAAAATAGTCCCTTCTTTTCTCTTCAATTAATGAGACCCATACATATACTAAATTTCTTTACGATTATTAATTATATATGTTGTATAATGTATATCATAAATATTATTTAGTTAAATTGTTTCACGATAATCTTTTTCAAAATATGGTTGGTACTCACTCATTTAATAGTAATAGATTTAAAAAAAATAAAAAACTAAATTTATCCTAAAAATTGTATATAACTCATGTTATAATTATCTTGAATTAATTTTTATAAATTGCATTCTTTATCTAGGTTAAATTAAATAGGGTGAATGAGATAAATAGTAAATTAGTAATGAGTATCCCTAAAATAGAAGGAAAAATCGATGGTAAATTATTAGGAAACTTATTTTTACCCAATATACCTTACATAATATGTTGATTTCATTACCAAGAAAAAAAAACGAATATAAAATTATTTTTTGATATATATAAAATATAAAATATATCATTAACGTACATGTGATTTGCCAATTTTCAAACATAATGAGTGGAAGAATATAGTTTAATTTATACCACATACATTCATCTTTTGAAGTAAGAAATATTGTTACTAATTCAAAGGAAAACACTATGATTCATAAATATTTATTGAGCGATGTAAGGAATTATTTTTACTCATGATAATTTATTTCTTAATACACATAAATCATATGCATTATGGTGAACTACAAAGCTTTAATTTTCGTTTCAAATATCTATTCAATCACGTAATATGTTTTTATAATGATTCTTAGAGTATCTGCAGCTTCCTGAAACTCGATAACAAAATTCCAATGTAAAAAAACAATAACGAAATGGTGCGTTGTTATTGAAAAACTCTAACAAATATTATTTCACCATGTAAGACTTGAATGAAAATATAAACTATCGATATCCTTGCATGCGTGACCAATATCTTTTATTTGAAAATAAATAAGGGACCAACGAGACAATATCAGTACAGGGTTGTTTACACTTCCAAAATTTTGTCATTATAGGTTAAGAATAGTCGCAAATAGTAATCTCCACTCCCAACCATTGGTCATAACATACTTGTAACTTGTTAACATATAAAGTAACTATACTTTCTTTTTATCACACAAACTTACACAAATTAAGTTGCACTTATAAAATTACGAAACACATGAAGAGCATTCTTCGTTCTTTATCAAGAACTACTTCACTTGGTTGAGTTCAAGATACCTTGGATAAATAACCTTTTCAGGTGAAGAGAATTTTATAACAATGCATGCATTTTTTTCATACACTTAAGCTTCCATTTGTTTTCAACTCATATTTGGCCATTACCATTGGATTTTACCAAATAGACACTACTTGTTTTCCATTTTATGAACTCATTTTTTTAAGAATTTCTCTTACTCTATAATTTTTGTATACATCCTCAAGTTCCAAGTTTTGGTCAGGAAATTCATAAATAATTTTTCACCTATATGCTTACACTTAATACAAGACTATCCTGCAAACCCAATCATCCCAATGTAAAAGAAGGGACCTATTTTAGGATCATTGTTTGATGCTTTGATGAGACCCAATCCATGTCCTCAAAAATATATTTCATATGTTTTAGAGAATTGTATAGATAGGAAGAGAGCATAAAAAAGAATGATCAGTGGTGATCCATACGGAAAAATAAAAGATTATGCACTAGCTCTAGCAAAAAATGCACTTGGATTATCCTCAATATCGAGTATAGCTAGTTATCACCAAAAGTTCCATAGTTGGTAGAGTTGATGTTAAAAATAGGTAATACCTAGACATATAGTGACCTTGTAATACCTAGACATAAAGTGGATAAGGTCATTGGTGCCTTGGCTATGGAAGCCATCGTCTAAAATAAAGCACTCTCCTTGTTGTATATACCCCAAATTTTTTACTAAAATAAGCCTTTGTCGACCCAAAAAGATTGACAACCGTCACCGTTTGGATTACGTATCAAACAACTTTGATGGCAACGAAGTGCAAAATAGTAAGACTCTAACAATTTATCAACAAGAGTGAGGCTATCCATGATTGGTGAATAGTCGAACTCCAAGATTTATAATGAAATGATATCATCGAAGTATGCAGGTTTTTGGAAAATTCATGGGGAAATTTTGGAAGTTCAACTGATTTTAAATAACTAAACGAAGAACCATGAGGTTTATGTCTTATAAAGGTAGTAAACATATGCAAGAAAGCAGCAAAAAAATTTGAATTGTTTATGCAAACTATGGAAAAAGGGGATTGTTACTTACGGGTCTAGGAATGCTTCTTTCTAAACTTTCTCTTTCAAACATTCAAATTATGAAAAGTGCAAAAATAAATCCATAATCTTATCATGTCCATGAGTGTAACTTATTGTGAATATACTAAAGGAATGTATAAAACCTAAAAATAATTTACTCATTCATAGATTTGGGAAATAGGAGGAAGTCACAAAGTCAAAAAAATATATCCTCGGTCAAGAAAGTCATGATCAATAAAAAATAAATATAATGATTTGTTAATTCAACAATCCCCTGCATATAGAGATCAAGTTTAAAAAGAGCTCATGGTAACAAGATGGTTAAAATTGTATTTAAACACCAATGTTCAATAAAAAAATACTAGGATTGATACATAGTGAAATGAGACAACAACAAGATTTTGTCATCAAATACTTTCTCCATTTGAGACCCACACATCACATACTTAGTAAGGTTTCAAGCAAAAACTCTGTGATATTTTCTTTCCACGCATTTAGAAAGGTTGTATTAGTCACGACAAAAAAAAGGCGACTAAATCAAACTAATATTAAAATACATAAAAATAAATTTTCATGAAATTATTGATTATCTATTGCATTACACTAGTTAAAATTTAATTAATACAAACTAGTAACTAAAAATCTCTACTATTTTTCTACATCTTATCTAGTGTTACTGACCACTATCCAAATCCCTAAATTATCTTATACTTGAAAAGGTTGGGGAAAACGGGGTGTGACTGTGAGTAAATAATGTCTATATGAGGACCTTAACCTCATAAAAAATTATTTATATATTAGACAATGTCATTGAACTGATATAGGTCAAAATATATATTGACATTCACAAAGCGATAGATAAATCAGATAAGTGTATATCACAAACTAGACAACCCATACTACCCAACATGTTATATATATATATATAAAATAATAATAATACCACATAATTATAATCACGTTGCTAGGATAACGTTGTCTTTCCCTTAAGACTCTCATGATCCCCTTATCTCTCATGTTTGTAATACCCTGGTAAATTGATCCTACTGGCCACGAAACTCTTCATACATGCTCCAAGTGGGAATAAAACATGATAGTTCATGCCCGCACCTGGCTAGCCTAATGCACCCAGAGTGACATGTCAAATTATCCTGGCAAAACATTTGCATTCGCATTACATATAACCCATAGAATACGACAAAGTAGGTTGTTCTAATATACGATAACATTTAACAATTAATGGATAGAGAACAAAAGTAGGTTACACTACCCCATGAAAGAAATTTTATACAATCACGATACAATAATTGGAATCGGTCTTTTATCCCGGTAATACTCAACTATACCAATTAACATTTTTAACTTCCCAGTTATTTATAATACATTACATAATCATTCAAATAGATATTGATTATTAGATGATATAGGCCGCTTAATATTTTATTACCAAATTAGTTAACATTATTTTATTCAACTAGAACAATTATTATTATTTTACCTTATTGGATCAAATATTATAGATTTAATGTACCAGGGTAATTATTATTTATCATTTTACCTTATTAGGCCATGAACTAATATTTAATGTAATATGACAAAAATTAATATTAAACAATAAACATATTAATATATAAATTACAAAGAGTAATTAATAATCGATATAAAAACACAATTTATCCCTCGCCTGAATATGAAGTATTTATGCTCTCCCTCCTAGCCAGATCACTATAATTGTCTATCTCTATACGAGTCAATACTGAATTAATCCCTCACCGTAGTAAACATATTAATATATAAATTACAAAGAGTAATTAAGAATCGATATAAAAACAAAAATTAATAATCGATATAAAAACAAAAATTAATATTAAACAATAAATATATTAATATATAAATTACAAAGAGTAATTAATAATCGATATAAAAACAAAATTTATCCCTAACCTGAATATGAAGTATTTATGCTCTCCCTCCTAACCAGATCACTATAATAAGCATGGAATTGGCCAACATTCATGCTTATTAAGGTTAGTCATCTAATAACTATGAGTTATAGTTTCTGTAATATTAAAAGTTGTACCATGTAATTTGCTGAATTGATATCACTGGCTGAATAAAACCATGCATTCTTTAGTTTGGATAATGAATATGTCTTTTAAAACTAAAATATATGTATTATGTAAGTCAATAGAATACTAAAGTTTATTTTGATATATATTGTCGTTTATATTTATAAGATTGGCATGTTACTTCCTTTTATTATATTTAATTAACTTTATACATTTTATTTGTTAAGTTTAGGAATATGTCTTATCTTTACTAGCCTAATATATGTGTTATTAAGAATCAAATAAACAAAAAACTATTTGACCACTAAAATAATTTAATAAAAAATGATAAACATATAATTTGACGATGTATACAAGCACGGTCATAAAATAAATTCTAATATTTTGTGGGATCTCACAATATATACACTGGTTCTATTAACTGATTTAAAGAAACTACCTAATAATTCTTATAGAAGGGATCCCCACCTTTACACTCATAATAGCCTATAGACCGCCCCTCCTGGGGTTTTGAAATTATTAGAGTTATGAACCTCAACCTCAACTTATGTCGATGAGTTCATCAAGTCCTTTTCAATATGACCCTATTTATTTAATTTAAAGTATTTGGTATGGCATTCAATAATAATTTTTCTAAACAAAGACCTAAAGAAATAGTCAAATGGAAAAAAGATCTGATAGAAGGATATCTGAAATCGAGTATCTTGCCTTCCTAATTTCCATATTAACAAAATATTTTCAGAAAAAAGTAATGTATTAATATCTCATCATAATCATAATACAATAAAAAGTTGACTACTTGGTTAAAAAAATTGATTCTTGTGGTTTTGAATTTTTTATTAAGTTTTATTCAAGAATTTATTTATTGATATATAAATATATAAATATATATATATATATATATATATATATATATATATATATATATATATATTGTTAATTAATTGATTTTCAAACTTAGTTTACCAAGATAGAAAGAAGATTATTGTATTTTTGTAAATCAATAATTTATGTCGTAGACATATAAGTATTCAATACAAACTCAATAATTAATATTTTTATTTTCAATAAAATAAAATAATCTATTATGAATTATAAATACATATGAATGATTAATTTTATATCTTAAACATTATGAAGTATTTTTTACATAAAAAAAAACTATTAGATTATAATTATGTTTTCAATCATCCTTTTAGATTCCACTTGTTTCTTTAACTATCCAATATGTAACATATTAAATTTTCAATCTTTTCTATTTTAGTATGTATTTTTCTATAATGTTTTCTCTACCATAAATAATTGATAAAAATAATTTTAACACCACAAATAAAAACAAATACATTCAAGAAAGTTTTAAAACATCACTATACTACATATACTTAATTAGTTATCATTTTATTATTCCAACGAGTATGGATATGATTATGTCAAAAAAAATTTAGATAAGTTTAATAGAATTTAGAAAAGTATATATCTTAGATAACAATATTTGATTAATCATCAAATGGAAAAAGTAGCAATTTTCATTTACTAGAGTTGAATAATTGTTATTATTTTGAAAAATAATTACTAATAATATATTAAATTAAAGAAAAAATCATAAATGTAATTAAAACAATGAAATCGAATTCAATGTGTTGAAAATAAATATGAAAAACATTAGACCTACACAATAAAAATGAATGACCTCGTAACATAACATACTTTTCTATTACATTGCGAATAAGAATAATAAGTAAGTATCTTCTAAACATTAGAATTATTTTGGAAAAATTGTTGAGAATGGGAAGTACGAGATCCTGCAAATTGTTGATGCAACGGGGTTGAGGTTGCAGGTAGAGATGAAAAATAAATAATTGATATCTTTAACTATTGAATCTAGCTCCACCAAGTCCACTTTCATTCTCTTAAGCTCCTCCTTATTTAGACTACTTACTGGTGCACTCCACCAACAATTATTACGATAGAAATTGGAAATATCATTTACTTTCTTACGATGCTCTTTTTCAAGATCAATGTGGTTGTTTTGTAAATTGAATTGATTATTGTTTGATCGAACACTATCACTATGATTAAAACGTGTTAATTGGTTGGTTTCGACTTCTAGTAATGAAGCATTTCGAGATTCGAAATTATCAAAAACTGAAGTAATGTTAGGGTTAGCGAACGAGTACACCTTTTTTCCATGTGAAAAAATTAATAGACCGATTTCAGCAACACACAAAGTGGCAATTTTACTGGCTTTTTTACTACACCATTCCAATGGTTTGAGAATGTCACATTTTGGTGACTCTCCTTCTCCATATATTTTACAGGAATCTTTCGACCATTAGCCTTCTTTATGTTTGGAACAACTTTCATTGAAATAAATAGATTTTAGAAGAGATGAGTGACATAAAGTATCACATATAAGTGTTTTTATCTCTAGAATTTTGATTTCCATTGAAATTACATGTATATAGAAATAAAATAATGTCAATTAATCATTACATACATATCCTTAAAATTATGAAATAGGTATAAAGTGTAAATTCATTTACGATTATAAATTATATACTATTAATGAGATAAGTATTAAATTAATAATCGGAATCTCCAAAATAGAAGGAAAAAAAGGAATGACGATAACCTTTTTTACCTATTATCTTAAACAATGCGTTGAAAGACCCACGATCATTTCCACTAACATTTACGTCATGCATCTCGGTGTCACCGAAATATCCACCAGTTTCAAACAAACGTGGGGCCCAAATCTTGAATTACATTACCCATTAAGTTCTCTTCGATTGGTTCGTCCTCAGGAATTACTATTATTTCACTGTTTTCGTCCATACATCATACGATAAATCCATACCCCATTTAAAAAGATGAACTTGAACTTCATGGTTTAATATTTTTTGATTATTATAACAATGATTACATGGACAGAATATATTACCGACTCGATCCACTACTTTCCTCTAAAATCCAATAAACCCTAATATATTATTAATGTATTCGATCGAAACCTTATTGTTTGATTTAATCCAACTATTGCCTATTTGAGGGTTCATTATCTAAATTTCAATAAACCGCTAGTTATTATTTCAAATAATACGGTTATAACATATTACTAAAATGCACCTAAGTTATCACAATATTTCACTAAGGCCCATAATTAATTTTTAAATTAACAATATAGTCCCTAAAATCATAATCAATTATACAAATGCCACTAGAATTTCAAAATTATTCACAATGTTCTCTACATTAATTTTTCATTAATATTAGAACACCTAATATTATAATAACTCAAAAATCTAATTGCAAAGGTTTCTATATTATACATAAATTGCCTCTATAAGTCCTATATTATGTACGGTAACCTATATATTATAATAGCATGATACAAACCACGACAAAAATCTAAAACCTAAAAATATAAATGTGTCTTGTGAGTGGTGTGAGAATGGAGAAGAATCAATTGAACATCTTTTCATCCAATGTCCATTAAGTTTTCATCCAATGTCCATTAAGTTCAGCAGTTTGGGCAGAGTCTCCACTACAATTAAAGATAAATAAAGAAGAATAGTGTGAATTTAAAGATTGGTTTCTCAATACCATAGACAGGTACTCGAATAATGGGTGAGATAAGAAAAAGTCGATTAGTACAATGATAACGATCCTGTGGAGGTTATGGAAAGCCAGATTGAAGGGTTTCTACGAGCTGAAGAAATGGGATATCACGGAAATTATTAATAACTCTAGACGAATCATAGAAAGAATATATAAGATGAAACAAGGCAATTCAGGAACATGTATCAACAATAAGGAAGTCCAAAATATGAAGAATAATGAAGATAACAACATAATTGATTCTTCAGATATTAGTTGGTACAATGATTCCTCATTTATTAACAAGAACAAATCAGCATGGAAATCTTCTATTGCAAGTGGTAAGGATGGTAAAATTTGTGGTAAACAATGAAGAAGAAGGATAGTTAGGAGTGTAAAGGAAGGAGAGACGTGGGCTATTCTACAAGCAATGAAAGCATCGGGAAATTTAAACTATAAAAGGATCTCCTTCTATTTTGACAACCTTGAAATTGCTCAGGAATTTATCACAAGAAGGGAATCGATTGGAAGATCCGACCTTTGATCGAATTGATCTGGACATGGATTGCAAGATTTCCGGAATGGAGGGTGTATCATATCAAAAGGGAAACTATAGCTGATTTAGCTGCAACATGTATTAGGAAAACGAGAAATTTAAATCATTGGAACATAGATAATGTATTTGATAGCATAGGGTTTCTAAACCATTATCTAACAGGCTGTATTAACGACTAACTTTGGATGTACTTGACAAAAAAAAAAGATAAATGTAAAAAGTTGAAAAGTGTCAAATGAAGTTTTTAATAAAAAAGACTTTATAGAGTCAAAAAGATTAATTTTAAAAAAAACACAAAGATCCACTCTCCCCACACTTCTTATGGTTGAAAGAGGGATTGATAATGTTCGATAAGATATTTAAATACAGAAAATTCACAACAATGGGAAAATATTTAATTGTTTCTATTTTTTTTCCACTCCAGGTCATGTATTGGGGCCACTTTTTTATCATATTCGTCCAAGAATAAAGTAGACATGTTTTTATATGAATTTGTGATCGGTATGAATTGTATGATGCAATGTTTGTGCAGTTTTTCATCCTCTACTTTAATGCTTCTCAATTAGTTCAAAATCGTACTTTTCATTGCCCTATATTTTGCAACCTTACATCTCCTTCCTTTGTGTTCCTATCGCCTAAAGAGCTCCTTGTACATTTTGGACTCACTAACTGCGTTCTTTGTGTCCTTTATAGCTACTGTATATCTCTCAACGTCCTATTACTAGTTTCTTTCTACAAGCCCTTATATAATTTACATTTAGCTTTAATATGTATCTTTCTGGGCAGAAGTTCATTTGCTGCCCTTATTATATGATCTGCCACTCCCAATTGCCTTCTATCTAACAGTTTTAAATTTTATATTTAAAGAGGCCTTTTTTCTCCACTTACATACATCTAAAATTAGAAAAACTAGTTGCATTTCCCTTATAAGAAAATAAAAAAGTCACATAATAGTAAAGGATAATATTCAAGTAACAACTTTGAACATTACAAATGAAGGTCAAACACAAACACAAACTGAGATAGATAAGCAATTATTTTAATGAATTACTGGCTAAAGGAACGAAGTTTACTTGCATTTCAGAAATAAGATAGATTCACCCTAAAGAACTTCTTATGACTTCAGTAAAAACAGAAAATATCCTAAAGATTTTATGATCAATTGTAAAATTCATTATAATATATATAAATATCTTGATTAGTAATAAATACAACTTAAAATGGTAAAACTATATACCACATATTGGGTAGAATCAAACACTTGATGTTCTTTGGACAAAAGACAAAGAACCCTTGAGTAATTCCATCTGCTGAGAAGCATATTTGAATTTTTTGAATTTTTCCTTTTCTTAACTATAATTAATTTGATGTCGCGTTCTTAAACAAAAAGGTGTAAGTGTATGTCCAACGGAAATTACTAAAATGACATGACCAGTGATCATATATCTGTGTGCAAAATATTAACACTTGAATTATAATTATTTTATCAACCAAACACCAAATATTTGCTCAATTATAATAATTCTAATGGAAGCATTTTCAAGAATTAATTAATCAGATAAAAGGTCAAAGATAGTACTGTTTTGTTAATTTTCATCGTCTATAGAGAAGTCATCATATACTTGGACTTCTAAGTGTGATGCTACATGAAGGTACTTCATAGCTGCTTGTTAGAAGAGCTCTGTACGTACTTTCAAGTTTAAACCCAGATACCTTAAAAGCAGAAATAAAACTTTTTTATGTTAAAAAGAGTTACAAATATTGCATAAAAAAATAATAACCGACCTTGGGATGATTATTAGAATGCTTACTTAAAATTTTGAGTTAGTTGAAACTAACCAATCAAAAATCAATAATTCAAAAATGAGAGCTGGAAATAATATAGGCCGCTTAATATATTATTACCAAATTAGTTAACATTATTTTATTCAACTAGAACAATTATTATTATTTTACCTTATTGGATCAAATATTATAGATTTAATGTACCAGGGTAATTATTATTTATCATTTTACCTTATTAGGCCATGAACTAATATTTAATGTAATATGACAAAAATTAATATTAAACAATAAACATATTAATATATAAATTACAAAGAGTAATTAATAATCGATATAAAAACACAATTTATCCCTCGCCTGAATATGAAGTATTTATGCTCTCCCTCCTAGCCAGATCACTATAATTGTCTATCTCTATACGAGTCAATACTGAATTAATCCCTCACCGTAGTAAACATATTAATATATAAATTACAAAGAGTAATTAAGAATCGATATAAAAACAAAAATTAATAATCGATATAAAAACAAAAATTAATATTAAACAATAAATATATTAATATATAAATTACAAAGAGTAATTAATAATCGATATAAAAACAAAATTTATCCCTAACCTGAATATGAAGTATTTATGCTCTCCCTCCTAACCAGATCACTATAATAAGCATGGAACAGGCCAACATTCATGCTTATTAAGGTTAGTCATCTAATAACTATGAGTTATAGTTTCTGTAATATTAAAAGTTGTACCATGTAATTTGCTGAATTGATATCACTGGCTGAATAAAACCATGCATTCTTTAGTTTGGATAATGAATATGTCTTTTAAAACTAAAATATATGTATTATGTAAGTCAATAGAATACTAAAGTTTATTTTGATATATATTGTCGTTTATATTTATAAGATTGGCATGTTACTTCCTTTTATTATATTTAATTAACTTTATACATTTTATTTGTTAAGTTTAGGAATATGTCTTATCTTTACTAGCCTAATATATGTGTTATTAAGAATCAAATAAACAAAAAACTATTTGACCACTAAAATAATTTAATAAAAAATGATAAACATATAATTTGACGATGTATACAAGCACGGTCATAAAATAAAGTCTAATATTTTGTGGGATCTCACAATATATACACTGGTTCTATTAACTGATTTAAAGAAACTACCTAATATTTCTTATAGAAGGGATCCCCACCTTTACACTCATAATAGCCTATAGACCGCCCCTCCTGGGGTTTTGAAATTATTAGAGTTATGAACCTCAACCTCAACTTATGTCGATGAGTTCATCAAGTCCTTTTCAATATGACCCTATTTATTTAATTTAAAGTATTTGGTATGGCATTCAATAATAATTTTTCTAAACAAAGACCTAAAGAAATAGTCAAATGGAAAAAAGATCTGATAGAAGGATATCTGAAATCGAGTATCTTGCCTTCCTAATTTCCATATTAACAAAATATTTTCAGAAAAAAGTAATGTATTAATATCTCATCATAATCATAATACAATAAAAAGTTGACTACTTGGTTAAAAAAATTGATTCTTGTGGTTTTGAATTTTTTATTAAGATTTATTCAAGAATTTATTTATTGATATATAAATATATAAACATATATATATATATATATATATATATATATATATATATATATATATATATTGTTAATTAATTGGTTTTCAAACTTAGTTTACCAAGATAGAAAGAAGATTATTGTATTTTTGTAAATCAATAATTTATGTCGTAGACATATAAGTATTCAATACAAACTCCATAATTAATATTTTTATTGTCAATAAAATAAAATAATCTATTATGAATTATAAATACATATGAATGATTAATTTTATATCTTCAACATTATGAAGTATTTTTTACATAAAAAAAAAACTATTAGATTATAATTATGTTTTCAATCATCCTTTTAGATTCCACTTGTTTCTTTAACTATCCAATATGTAACATATTAAATTTTCAATCTTTTCTATTTTAGTATGTATTTTTCTATAATGTTTTCTCTACCATAAATAATTGATAAAAATAATTTTAACACCACAAATAAAAACAAATACATTCAAGAAAGTTTTTAAACATCACTATACTACATATACTTAATTAGTTATCATTTTATTATTCCAACGAGTATGGATATGATTATGTCAAAAAAATTTTAGATAAGTTTAATAGAATTTAGAAAAGTATATATCTTAGATAACAATATTTGATTAATCATCAAATGGAAAAAGTAGCAATTTTCATTTACTAGAGTTGAATAATTGTTATTATTTTGAAAAATAATTACTAATAATATATTAAATTAAAGAAAAAATCATAAATGTAATTAAAACAATGAAATCGAATTCAATGTGTTGAAAATAAATATGAAAAACATTAGACCTACACAATAAAAATGAATGACCTCGTAACATAACATACTTTTCTATTACATTGCGAATAAGAATAATAAGTAAGTATCTTCTAAACATTAGAATTATTTTGGAAAAATTGTTGAGAATGGGAAGTACGAGATCCTGCAAATTGTTGATGCAACGGGGTTGAGGTTGCAGGTAGAGATGAAAAATAAATAATTGATATCTTTAACTATTGAATCTAGCTCCACCAAGTCCACTTTCATTCTCTTAAGCTCCTCCTTATTTAGACTACTTACTGGTGCACTCCACCAACAATTATTACGATAGAAATTGGAAATATCATCCACTTTCTTACGATGCTCTTTTTCAAGATCAATGTGGTTGTTTTGTAAATTGAATTGATTATTGTTTGATCGAACACTATCACTATGATTAAAACGTGTTAATTGGTTGGTTTCGACTTCTAGTAATGAAGCATTTCGAGATTCGAAATTGTCAAAAACTGAAGTAATGTTAGGGTTAGCGAACGAGTACACCTTTTTTCCATGTGAAAAAATTAATAGACCGATTTCAGCAACACACAAAGTGGCAATTTTACTGGTTTTTTTACTACACCATTCCAATGGTTTGAGAATGTCACATTTTGGTGACTCTCCTTCTCCATATATTTTACAGGAATCTTTCGACCATTAGCCTTCTTTATGTTTGGAACAACTTTGATTGAAATAAATAGATTTTAGAAAAGATGAGTGACATAAAGTATCACATATAAGAGTTTTTATCTCTAGAATTTTGATTTCCATTGAAATTACATGTATATAGAAATAAAATAATGTCAATTAATCATTACATACATATCTTTAAAATTATGAAATAGGTATAAAGTGTAAATTCATTTACGATTATAAATTATATACTATTAATGAGATAAGTATTAAATTAATAATCGGAATCTCCAAAATAGAAGGAAAAAAAGGAATGACGATAAACTTTTTTACCTATTATCTTAAACAACGCGTTGAAAGACCCACGATCATTTCCACTAACATTTACGTCATGCATTTTGGTGTCACCGAAATATCCACCAGTTCCAAACAAACGTGGGGCCCAAATCTTGAATTACATTACCCATTAAGTTCTCTTCGATTGGTTCGTCCTCAGGAATTACTATTATTTCACTGTTTTCGTCCATACATCATACGATAAATCCATACCCCATTTAAAAAGATGAACTTGAATTTCATGGTTTAATATTTTTTGATTATTATAACAATGATTACATGGACAGAATATATTACCGACTCGATCCACTACTTTCCTCTAAAATCCAATAAACCCTAATATATTATTAATGTATTCGATCGAAACCTTATTGTTTGATTTAATCCAACTATTGTCTATTTGAGGGTTCATTATCTAAATTTCAATAAACCGCTAGTTATTATTTCAAATAATACGGTTATAACATATTACTAAAATGCACCTAAGTTATCACAATATTTCACTAAGGCCCATAATTAATTTTTAAATTAACAATATAGTCCCTAAAATCATAATCAATTATACAAATGCCACTAGAATTTCAAAATTATTCACAATGTTCTCTACATTAATTTTTCATTAATATTAGAACACCTAATATTATAATAACTCAAAAATCTAATTGCAAAGGTTTCTATATTATACATAAATTGCCTCTATAAGTCCTATATTATGTACGGTAACCTATATATTATAATAGCATGATACAAACCACGACAAAAATCTAAAACCTAAAAATATAAATGTGTCTTGTGAGTGGTGTGAGAATGGAGAAGAATCAATTGAACATCTTTTCATCTAATGTCCATTAAGTTTTCATCCAATGTCCATTAAGTTCAGCAGTTTGGGCAGAGTCTCCACTACAATTAATGATAAATAAAGAAGAATAGTGTGAATTTAAAGATTGGTTTCTCAATACCATAGACAGGTACTCGAATAATGGGTGAGATAAGAAAAAGTCGATTAGTACAATGATAACGATCCTGTGGAGGTTATGGAAAGCCAGATTGAAGGGTTTCTACGAGCTGAAGAAATGGGATATCACGGAAATTATTAATAACTCTAGACGAATCATAGAAAGAATATATAAGATGAAACAAGGCAATTCAGGAACATGTATCAACAATAAGGAAGTCCAAAATATGAAGAATAATGAAGATAACAACATAATTGATTCTTCAGATATTAGTTGGTACAATGATTCCTCATTTATTAACAAGAACAAATCAGCATGGAAATCTTCTATTGCAAGTGGTAAGGATGGTAAAATTTGTGGTAAACAATGAAGAAGAAGGATAGTTAGGAGTGTAAAGGAAGGAGAGACGTGGGATATTCTACAAGCAATGAAAGCATCGGGAAATTTAAACTATAAAAGGATCTCCTTCTATTTTGACAACCTTGAAATTGCTCAGGAATTTATCACAAGAAGGGAATCGATTGGAAGATCCGACCTTTGATCGAATTGATCTGGACATGGATTGCAAGATTTCCGGAATGGAGGGTGTATCATATCAAAAGGGAAACTATAGCTGATTTAGCTGCAACATGTATTAGGAAAACGAGAAATTTAAATCATTGGAACATAGATAATGTATTTGATAGCATAGGGTTTCTAAACCATTATCTAACAGGCTGTATTAACGACTAACTTTGGATGTACTTGACAAAAAAAAAAGATAAATGTAAAAAGTTGAAAAGTGTCAAATGAAGTTTTTAATAAAAAAGACTTTATAGAGTCAAAAAGATTAATTTTAAAAAAAACACAAAGATCCACTCTCCCCACACTTCTTATGGTTGAAAGAGGGATTGATAATGTTCGATAAGATATTTAAATACAGAAAATTCACAACAATGGGAAAATATTTAATTGTTTCTATTTTTTTTCCACTCCAGGTCATGTATTGGGGCCACTTTTTTATCATATTCGTCCAAGAATAAAGTAGACATGTTTTTATATGAATTTGTGATTGGTATGAATTGTATGATGCAATGTTTGTGCAGTTTTTCATCCTCTACTTTAATGCTTCTCAATTAGTTCAAAATCGTACTTTTCATTGCCCTATATTTTGCAACCTTACATCTCCTTCCTTTGTGTTCCTATCGCCTAAAGAGCTCCTTGTACATTTTGGACTCACTAACTGCGTTCTTTGTGTCCTTTATAGCTACTGTATATCTCTCAACGTCCTATTACTAGTTTCTTTCTACAAGCCCTTATATAATTTACATTTAGCTTTAATATGTATCTTTCTGGGCAGAAGTTCATTTGCTGCCCTTATTATATGATCTGCCACTCCCAATTGCCTTCTATCTAACAGTTTTAAATTTTATATTTAAAGAGGCCTTTTTTCTCCACTTACATACATCTAAAATTAGAAAAACTAGTTGCATTTCCCTTATAAGAAAATAAAAAAGTCACATAATAGTAAAGGATAATATTCAAGTAACAACTTTGAACATTACAAATGAAGGTCAAACACAAACACAAACTGAGATAGATAAGCAATTATTTTAATGAATTACTGGCTAAAGGAACGAAGTTTACTTGCATTTCAGAAATAAGATAGATTCACCCTAAAGAACTTCTTATGACTTCAGTAAAAACAGAAAATATCCTAAAGATTTTATGATCAATTGTAAAATTCATTATAATATATATAAATATCTTGATTAGTAATAAATACAACTTAAAATGGTAAAACTATATACCACATATTGGGTAGAATCAAACACTTGATGTTCTTTGGACAAAAGACAAAGAACCCTTGAGTAATTCCATCTGCTGAGAAGCATATTTGAATTTTTTGAATTTTTCCTTTTCTTAACTATAATTAATTTGATGTCGCGTTCTTAAACAAAAAGGTGTAAGTGTATGTCCAACGGAAATTACTAAAATGACATGACCAGTGATCATATATCTGTGTGCAAAATATTAACACTTGAATTATAATTATTTTATCAACCAAACACCAAATATTTGCTCAATTATAATAATTCTAATGGAAGCATTTTCAAGAATTAATTAATCAGATAAAAGGTCAAAGATAGTACTGTTTTGTTAATTTTCATCGTCTATAGAGAAGTCATCATATACTTGGACTTCTAAGTGTGATGCTACATGAAGGTACTTCATAGCTGCTTGTTAGAAGAGCTCTGTACGTACTTTCAAGTTTAAACCCAGATACCTTAAAAGCAGAAATAAAACTTTTTTATGTTAAAAAGAGTTACAAATATTGCATAAAAAAATAATAACCGACCTTGGGATGATTATTAGAATGCTTACTTAAAATTTTGAGTTAGTTGAAACTAACCAATCAAAAATCAATAATTCAAAAATGAGAGCTGGAAATAATATAGGCCGCTTAATATATTATTACCAAATTAGTTAACATTATTTTATTCAACTAGAACAATTATTATTATTTTACCTTATTGGATCAAATATTATAGATTTAATGTACCAGGGTAATTATTATTTATCATTTTACCTTATTAGGCCATGAACTAATATTTAATGTAATATGACAAAAATTAATATTAAACAATAAACATATTAATATATAAATTACAAAGAGTAATTAATAATCGATATAAAAACACAATTTATCCCTCGCCTGAATATGAAGTATTTATGCTCTCCCTCCTAGCCAGATCACTATAATTGTCTATCTCTATACGAGTCAATACTGAATTAATCCCTCACCGTAGTAAACATATTAATATATAAATTACAAAGAGTAATTAAGAATCGATATAAAAACAAAAATTAATAATCGATATAAAAACAAAAATTAATATTAAACAATAAATATATTAATATATAAATTACAAAGAGTAATTAATAATCGATATAAAAACAAAATTTATCCCTAACCTGAATATGAAGTATTTATGCTCTCCCTCCTAACCAGATCACTATAATAAGCATGGAACTGGCCAACATTCATGCTTATTAAGGTTAGTCATCTAATAACTATGAGTTATAGTTTCTGTAATATTAAAAGTTGTACCATGTAATTTGCTGAATTGATATCACTGGCTGAATAAAACCATGCATTCTTTAGTTTGGATAATGAATATGTCTTTTAAAACTAAAATATATGTATTATGTAAGTCAATAGAATACTAAAGTTTATTTTGATATATATTGTCGTTTATATTTATAAGATTGGCATGTTACTTCCTTTTATTATATTTAATTAACTTTATACATTTTATTTGTTAAGTTTAGGAATATGTCTTATCTTTACTAGCCTAATATATGTGTTATTAAGAATCAAATAAACAAAAAACTATTTGACCACTAAAATAATTTAATAAAAAATGATAAACATATAATTTGACGATGTATACAAGCACGGTCATAAAATAAATTCTAATATTTTGTGGGATCTCACAATATATACACTGGTTCTATTAACTGATTTAAAGAAACTACCTAATATTTCTTATAGAAGGGATCCCCACCTTTACACTCATAATAGCCTATAGACCGCCCCTCCTGGGGTTTTGAAATTATTAGAGTTATGAACCTCAACCTCAACTTATGTCGATGAGTTCATCAAGTCCTTTTCAATATGACCCTATTTATTTAATTTAAAGTATTTGGTATGGCATTCAATAAAAAATTTTCTAAACAAAGACCTAAAGAAATAGTCAAATGGAAAAAAGATCTGATAGAAGGATATCTGAAATCGAGTATCTTGCCTTCCTAATTTCCATATTAACAAAATATTTTCAGAAAAAAGTAATGTATTAATATCTCATCATAATCATAATACAATAAAAAGTTGACTACTTGGTTAAAAAAATTGATTCTTGTGGTTTTGAATTTTTTATTAAGTTTTATTCAAGAATTTATTTATTGATATATAAATATATAAATATATATATATATATATATATATATATATATATATATATATATATTGTTAATTAATTGATTTTCAAACTTAGTTTACCAAGATAGAAAGAAGATTATTGTATTTTTGTAAATCAATAATTTATGTCGTAGACATATAAGTATTCAATACAAACTCCATAATTAATATTTTTATTGTCAATAAAATAAAATAATCTATTATGAATTATAAATACATATGAATGATTAATTTTATATCTTCAACATTATGAAGTATTTTTTACATAAAAAAAAACTATTAGATTATAATTATGTTTTCAATCATCCTTTTAGATTCCACTTGTTTCTTTAACTATCCAATATGTAACATATTAAATTTTCAATCTTTTCTATTTTAGTATGTATTTTTCTATAATGTTTTCTCTACCATAAATAATTGATAAAAATAATTTTAACACCACAAATAAAAACAAATACATTCAAGAAAGTTTTTAAACATCACTATACTACATATACTTAATTAGTTATCATTTTATTATTCCAACGAGTATGGATATGATTATGTCAAAAAAATTTTAGATAAGTTTAATAGAATTTAGAAAAGTATATATCTTAGATAACAATATTTGATTAATCATCAAATGGAAAAAGTAGCAATTTTCATTTACTAGAGTTGAATAATTGTTATTATTTTGAAAAATAATTACTAATAATATATTAAATTAAAGAAAAAATCATAAATGTAATTAAAACAATGAAATCGAATTCAATGTGTTGAAAATATATGAAAAACATTAGACCTACACAATAAAAATGAATGACCTCGTAACATAACATACTTTTCTATTACATTGCGAATAAGAATAATAAGTAAGTATCTTCTAAACATTAGAATTATTTTGGAAAAATTGTTGAGAATGGGAAGTACGAGATCCTGCAAATTGTTGATGCAACGGGGTTGAGGTTGCAGGTAGAGATGAAAAATAAATAATTGATATCTTTAACTATTGAATCTAGCTCCACCAAGTCCACTTTCATTCTCTTAAGCTCCTCCTTATTTAGACTACTTACTGGTGCACTCCACCAACAATTATTACGATAGAAATTGGAAATATCATCCACTTTCTTACGATGCTCTTTTTCAAGATCAATGTGGTTGTTTTGTAAATTGAATTGATTATTGTTTGATCGAACACTATCACTATGATTAAAACGTGTTAATTGGTTGGTTTCGACTTCTAGTAATGAAGCATTTCGAGATTCGAAATTATCAAAAACTGAAGTAATGTTAGGGTTAGCGAACGAGTACACCTTTTTTCCATGTGAAAAAATTAATAGACCGATTTCAGCAACACACAAAGTGGCAATTTTACTGGCTTTTTTACTACACCATTCCAATGGTTTGAGAATGTCACATTTTGGTGACTCTCCTTCTCCATATATTTTACAGGAATCTTTCGACCATTAGCCTTCTTTATGTTTGGAACAACTTTGATTGAAATAAATAGATTTTAGAAGAGATGAGTGACATAAAGTATCACATATAAGAGTTTTTATCTCTAGAATTTTGATTTCCATTGAAATTACATGTATATAGAAATAAAATAATGTCAATTAATCATTACATACATATCCTTAAAATTATGAAATAGGTATAAAGTGTAAATTCATTTACGATTATAAATTATATACTATTAATGAGATAAGTATTAAATTAATAATCGGAATCTCCAAAATAAAAGGAAAAAAAGGAATGACGATAAACTTTTTTACCTATTATCTTAAACAACGCGTTGAAAGACCCACGATCATTTCCACTAACATTTACGTCATGCATCTCGGTGTCACCGAAATATCCACCAGTTTCAAACAAACGTGGGGCCCAAATCTTGAATTACATTACCCATTAAGTTCTCTTCGATTGGTTCGTCCTCAGGAATTACTATTATTTCACTGTTTTCGTCCATACATCATACGATAAATCCATACCCCATTTAAAAAGATGAACTTGAACTTCATGGTTTAATATTTTTTGATTATTATAACAATGATTACATGGACAGAATATATTACCGACTCGATCCACTACTTTCCTCTAAAATCCAATAAACCCTAATATATTATTAATGTATTCGATCGAAACCTTATTGTTTGATTTAATCCAACTATTGCCTATTTGAGGGTTCATTATCTAAATTTCAATAAACCGCTAGTTATTATTTCAAATAATACGGTTATAACATATTACTAAAATGCACCTAAGTTATCACAATATTTCACTAAGGCCCATAATTAATTTTTAAATTAACAATATAGTCCCTAAAATCATAATCAATTATACAAATGCCACTAGAATTTCAAAATTATTCACAATGTTCTCTACATTAATTTTTCATTAATATTAGAACACCTAATATTATAATAACTCAAAAATCTAATTGCAAAGGTTTCTATATTATACATAAATTGCCTCTATAAGTCTTATATTATGTACGGTAACCTATATATTATAATAGCATGATACAAACCACGACAAAAATCTAAATCCTAAAAATATAAATGTGTCTTGTGAGTGGTGTGAGAATGGAGAAGAATCAATTGAACATCTTTTCATCTAATGTCCATTAAGTTTTCATCCAATGTCCATTAAGTTCAGCAGTTTGGGCAGAGTCTCCACTACAATTAAAGATAAATAAAGAAGAATAGTGTGAATTTAAAGATTGGTTTCTCAATACCATAGACAGGTACTCGAATAATGGGTGAGATAAGAAAAAGTCGATTAGTACAATGATAACGATCCTGTGGAGGTTATGGAAAGCCAGATTGAAGGGTTTCTACGAGCTGAAGAAATGGGATATCACGGAAATTATTAATAACTCTAGACGAATCATAGAAAGAATATATAAGATGAAACAAGGCAATTCAGGAACATGTATCAACAATAAGGAAGTCCAAAATATGAAGAATAATGAAGATAACAACATAATTGATTCTTCAGATATTAGTTGGTACAATGATTCCTCATTTATTAACAAGAACAAATCAGCATGGAAATCTTCTATTGCAAGTGGTAAGGATGGTAAAATTTGTGGTAAACAATGAAGAAGAAGGATAGTTAGGAGTGTAAAGGAAGGAGAGACGTGGGCTATTCTACAAGCAATGAAAGCATCGGGAAATTTAAACTATAAAAGGATCTCCTTCTATTTTGACAACCTTGAAATTGCTCAGGAATTTATCACAAGAAGGGAATCGATTGGAAGATCCGACCTTTGATCGAATTGATCTGGACATGGATCGCAAGATTTCCGGAATGGAGGGTGTATCATATCAAAAGGGAAACTATAGCTGATTTAGCTGCAAAATGTATTAGGAAAACGAGAAATTTAAATCATTGGAACATAGATAATGTATTTGATAGCATAGGGTTTCTAAACCATTATCTAACAGGCTGTATTAACGACTAACTTTGGATGTACTTGACAAAAAAAAAAGATAAATGTAAAAAGTTGAAAAGTGTCAAATGAAGTTTTTAATAAAAAAGACTCTATAGAGTCAAAAAGATTAATTTTAAAAAAAACACAAAGATCCACTCTCCCCACACTTCTTAAGGTTGAAAGAGGGATTGATAATGTTCGATAAGATATTTAAATACAGAAAATTCACAACAATGGGAAAATATTTAATTGTTTCTATTTTTTTTCCACTCCAGGTCATGTATTGGGGCCACTTTTTTATCATATTCGTCCAAGAATAAAGTAGACATGTTTTTATATGAATTTGTGATTGGTATGAATTGTATGATGCAATGTTTGTGCAGTTTTTCATCCTCTACTTTAATGCTTCTCAATTAGTTCAAAATCGTACTTTTCATTGCCCTATATTTTGCAACCTTACATCTCCTTCCTTTGTGTTCCTATCGCCTAAAGAGCTCCTTGTACATTTTGGACTCACTAACTGCGTTCTTTGTGTCCTTTATAGCTACTGTATATCTCTCAACGTCCTATTACTAGTTTCTTTCTACAAGCCCTTATATAATTTACATTTAGCTTTAATATGTATCTTTCTGGGCAGAAGTTCATTTGCTGCCCATATTATATGATCTGCCACTCCCAATTGCCTTCTATCTAACAGTTTTAAATTTTATATTTAAAGAGGCCTTTTTTCTCCACTTACATACATCTAAAATTAGAAAAACTAGTTGCATTTCCCTTATAAGAAAATAAAAAAGTCACATAATAGTAAAGGATAATATTCAAGTAACAACTTTGAACATTACAAATGAAAGTCAAACACAAACACAAACTGAGATAGATAAGCAATTATTTTAATGAATTACTGGCTAAAGGAACGAAGTTTACTTGCATTTCAGAAATAAGATAGATTCACCCTAAAGAACTTCTTATGACTTCAGTAAAAACAGAAAATATCCTAAAGATTTTATGATCAATTGTAAAATTCATTATAATATATATAAATATCTTGATTAGTAATAAATACAACTTAAAATGGTAAAACTATATACCACATATTGGGTAGAATCAAACACTTGATGTTCTTTGGACAAAAGACAAAAAACCCTCGAGTAATTCCATCTGCTGAGAAGCATATTTGAATTTTTTGAATTTTTCCTTTTCTTAACTATAATTAATTTGATGTCGCGTTCTTAAACAAAAAGGTGTAAGTGTATGTCCAACGGAAATTACTAAAATGACATGACCAGTGATCATATATCTGTGTGCAAAATATTAACACTTGAATTATAATTATTTTATCAACCAAACACCAAATATTTGCTCAATTATAATAATTCTAATGGAAGCATTTTCAAGAATTAATTAATCAGATAAAAGGTCAAAGATAGTACTGTTTTGTTAATTTTCATCGTCTATAGAGAAGTCATCATATACTTGGACTTCTAAGTGTGATGCTACATGAAGGTACTTCATAGCTGCTTGTTAGAAGAGCTCTGTACGTACTTTCAAGTTTAAACCCACATACCTTAAAAGCAGAAATAAAACTTTTTTATGTTAAAAAGAGTTACAAATATTGCATAAAAAAATAACAACCGACCTTGGGATGATTATTAGAATGCTTACTTAAAATTTTGAGTTAGTTGAAACTAACCAATCAAAAATCAATAATTCAAAAATGAGAGCTGGAAATAATATAGGCCGCTTAATATTTTATTACCAAATTAGTTAACATTATTTTATTCAACTAGAACAATTATTATTATTTTACCTTATTGGATCAAATATTATAGATTTAATGTACCAGGGTAATTATTATTTATCATTTTACCTTATTAGGCCATGAACTAATATTTAATGTAATATGACAAAAATTAATATTAAACAATAAACATATTAATATATAAATTACAAAGAGTAATTAATAATCGATATAAAAACACAATTTATCCCTCGCCTGAATATGAAGTATTTATGCTCTCCCTCCTAGCCAGATCACTATAATTGTCTATCTCTATACGAGTCAATACTGAATTAATCCCTCACCGTAGTAAACATTTTAATATATAAATTACAAAGAGTAATTAAGAATCGATATAAAAACAAAAATTAATAATCGATATAAAAACAAAAATTAATATTAAACAATAAATATATTAATATATAAATTACAAAGAGTAATTAATAATCGATATAAAAACAAAATTTATCCCTAACCTGAATATGAAGTATTTATGCTCTCCCTCCTAACCAGATCACTATAATAAGCATGGAACTGGCCAACATTCATGCTTATTAAGGTTAGTCATCTAATAACTATGAGTTATAGTTTCTGTAATATTAAAAGTTGTACCATTTAATTTGCTGAATTGATATCACTGGCTGAATAAAACCATGCATTCTTTAGTTTGGATAATGAATATGTCTTTTGAAACTAAAATATATGTATTATGTAAGTCAATAGAATACTAAAGTTTATTTTGATATATATTGTCGTTTATATTTATAAGATTGGCATGTTACTTCCTTTTATTATATTTAATTAACTTTATACATTTTATTTGTTAAGTTTAGGAATATGTCTTATCTTTACTAGCCTAATATATGTGTTATTAAGAATCAAATAAACAAAAAACTATTTGACCACTAAAATAATTTAATAAAAAATGATAAACATATAATTTGACGATGTATACAAGCACGGTCATAAAATAAAGTCTAATATTTTGTGGGATCTCACAATATATACACTGGTTCTATTAACTGATTTAAAGAAACTACCTAATATTTCTTATAGAAGGGATCCCCACCTTTACACTCATAATAGCATATAGACCGCCCCTCCTGGGGTTTTGAAATTATTAGAGTTATGAACCTCAACCCCAACTTATGTCGATGAGTTCATCAAGTCCTTTTCAATATGACCCTATTTATTTAATTTAAAGTATTTGGTATGGCATTCAATAAAAAATTTTCTAAACAAAGACCTAAAGAAATAGTCAAATGGAAAAAAGATCTGATAGAAGGATATCTGAAATCGAGTATCTTGCCTTCCTAATTTCCATATTAACAAAATATTTTCAGAAAAAAGTAATGTATTAATATCTCATCATAATCATAATACAATAAAAAGTTGACTACTTGGTTAAAAAAATTGATTCTTGTGGTTTTGAATTTTTTATTAAGTTTTATTCAAGAATTTATTTATTGATATATAAATATATAAATATATATATATATATATATATATATATATATATATTGTTAATTAACTGATTTTCAAACTTAGTTTACCAAGATAGAAAGAAGATTATTGTATTTTTGTAAATCAATAATTTATGTCGTAGACATATAAGTATTCAATACAAACTCCATAATTAATATTTTTATTGTCAATAAAATAAAATAATCTATTATGAATTATAAATACATATGAATGATTAATTTTATATCTTCAACATTATGAAGTATTTTTTACATAAAAAAAAACTATTAGATTATAATTATGTTTTCAATCGTCCTTTTAGATTCCACTTGTTTCTTTAACTATCCAATATGTAACATATTAAATTTTCAATCTTTTCTATTTTAGTATGTATTTTTCTATAATGTTTTCTCTACCATAAATAATTGATAAAAATAATTTTAACACCACAAATAAAAACAAATACATTCAAGAAAGTTTTTAAACATCACTATACTACATATACTTAATTAGTTATCATTTTATTATTCCAACGAGTATGGATATGATTATGTCAAAAAAAATTTAGATAAGTTTAATAGAATTTTGAAAAGTATATATCTTAGATAACAATATTTGATTAATCATCAAATGGAAAAAGTAGCAATTTTCATTTACTAGAGTTGAATAATTGTTATTATTTTGAAAAATAATTAGTAATAATATATTAAATTAAAGAAAAAATCATAAATGTAATTAAAACAATGAAATCGAATTCAATGTGTTGAAAATAAATATGAAAAACATTAGACCTACACAATAAAAATGAATGACCTCGTAACATAACATACTTTTCTATTACATTGCGAATAAGAATAATAAGTAAGTATCTTCTAAACATTAGAATTATTTTGGAAAAATTGTTGAGAATGGGAAGTACGAGATCCTGCAAATTGTTGATGCAACGGGGTTGAGGTTGCAGGTAGAGATGAAAAATAAATAATTGATATCTTTAACTATTGAATCTAGCTCCACCAAGTCCACTTTCATTCTCTTAAGCTCTTCCTTATTTAGACTACTTACTGGTGCACTCCACCAACAATTATTACGATAGAAATTGGAAATATCATCCACTTTCTTACGATGCTCTTTTTCAAGATCAATGTGGTTGTTTTGTAAATTGAATTGATTATTGTTTGATCGAACACTATCACTATGATTAAAACGTGTTAATTGGTTGGTTTCGACTTCTAGTAATGAAGCATTTCGAGATTCGAAATTATCAAAAACTGAAGTAATGTTAGGGTTAGCGAACGAGTACACCTTTTTTCCATGTGAAAAAATTAATAGACCGATTTCAGCAACACACAAAGTGGCAATTTTACTGGCTTTTTTACTACACCATTCCAATGGTTTGAGAATGTCACATTTTGGTGACTCTCCTTCTCCATATATTTTACAGGAATCTTTCGACCATTAGCCTTCTTTATGTTTGGAACAACTTTCATTGAAATAAATAGATTTTAGAAGAGATGAGTGACATAAAGTATCACATATAAGAGTTTTTATCTCTAGAATTTTGATTTCCATTGAAATTACATGTATATAGAAATAAAATAATGTCAATTAATCATTACATACATATCCTTAAAATTATGAAATAGGTATAAAGTGTAAATTCATTTACGATTATAAATTATATACTATTAATGAGATAAGTATTAAATTAATAATCGGAATCTCCAAAATAGAAGGAAAAAAAGGAATGACGATAAACTTTTTTACCTATTATCTTAAACAACGCGTTGAAAGACCCACGATCATTTCCACTAACATTTACGTCATGCATCTCGGTGTCACCGAAATATCCACCAGTTTCAGACAAACGTGGGGCCCAAATCTTGAATTACATTACCCATTAAGTTCTCTTCGATTGGTTCGTCCTCAGGAATTACTATTATTTCACTGTTTTCGTCCATACATCATACGATAAATCCGTACCCCATTTAAAAAGATGAACTTGAACTTCATGGTTTAATATTTTTTGATTATTATAACAATGATTACATGGACAGAATATATTACCGACTCGATCCACTACTTTCCTCTAAAATCCAATAAACCCTAATATATTATTAATGTATTCGATCGAAACCTTATTGTTTGATTTAATCCAACTATTGCCTATTTGAGGGTTCATTATCTAAATTTCAATAAACCGCTAGTTATTATTTCAAATAATACGGTTATAACATATTACTAAAATGCACCTAAGTTATCACAATATTTCACTAAGGCCCATAATTAATTTTTAAATTAACAATATAGTCCCTAAAATCATAATCAATTATACAAATGCCACTAGAATTTCAAAATTATTCACAATGTTCCCTACATTAATTTTTCATTAATATTAGAACACCTAATATTATAATAACTCAAAAATCTAATTGCAAAGGTTTCTATATTATACATAAATTGCCTCTATAAGTCCTATATTATGTACGGTAACCTATATATTATAATAGCATGATACAAACAACGACAAAAATCTAAAACCTAAAAATATAAATGTGTCTTGTGAGTGGTGTTAGAATGGAGAAGAATCAATTGAACATCTTTTCATCCAATGTCCATTAAGTTTTCATCCAATGTCCATTAAGTTCAGCAGTTTGGGCAGAGTCTCCACTACAATTAAAGATAAATAAAGAAGAATAGTATGAATTTAAAGATCGGTTTCTCAATACCATAGACAGGTACTCGAATAATGGGTGAGATAAGAAAAAGTCGATTAGTACAATGATAACGATCCTGTGGAGGTTATGGAAAGCCAGATTGAAGGGTTTCTACGAGCTGAAGAAATGGGATATCACGGAAATTATTAATAACTCTAGACGAATCATAGAAAGAATATATAAGATGAAACAAGGCAATTCAGGAACATGTATCAACAATAAGGAAGTCCAAAATATGAAGAATAATGAAGATAACAACATAATTGATTCTTCAGATATTAGTTGGTACAATGATTCCTCATTTATTAATAAGAACAAATCAGCATGGAAATCTTCTATTGCAAGTGGTAAGGATGGTAAAATTTGTGGTAAACAATGAAAAAGAAGGATAGTTAGGAGTGCAAAGGAAGGAGAGACGTGGGCTATTCTACAAGCAATGAAAGCATCGGGAAATTTAAACTATAAAAGGATCTCCTTCTATTTTGACAACCTTGAAATTGCTCAGGAATTTATCACAAGAAGGGAATCAATTGGAAGATCCGACCTTTGATCGAATTGATCTGGACATGGATCGCAAGATTTCCGGAATGGAGGGTGTATCATATCAAAAGGGAAACTATAGCTGATTTAGCTGCAAAATGTATTAGGAAAACGAGAAATTTAGATCATTGGAACATAGATAATGTATTTGATAGCATAGGGTTTCTAAACCATTATCTAACAGGCTGTATTAACGACTAACTTTGGATGTACACAAAAAAAAAAGATAAATGTAAAAAGTTGAAAAGTGTCAAATGAAGTTTTTAATAAAAAAGACTTTATAGAGTCAAAAAGATTAATTTTAAAAAAAACACAAAGATCCACTCTCCCCACACTTCTTAAGGTTGAAAGAGGGATTGATAATGTTCGATAAGATATTTAAATACAGAAAATTCACAACAATGGGAAAATATTTAATTGTTTCTATTTTTTTTCCACTCCAGGTCATGTATTGGGGCCACTTTTTTATCATATTCGTCCAAGAATAAAGTAGACATGTTTTTATATGAATTTGTGATTGGTATGAATTGTATGATGCAATGTTTGTGCAGTTTTTCATCCTCTACTTTAATGCTTCTCAATTAGTTCAAAATCGTACTTTTCATTGCCCTATATTTTGCAACCTTACATCTCCTTCCTTTGTGTTCCTATCGCCTAAAGAGCTCCTTGTACATTTTGGACTCACTAACTGCGTTCTTTGTGTCCTTTATAGCTACTGTATATCTCTCAACGTCCTATTACTAGTTTCTTTCTACAAGCCCTTATATAATTTACATTTAGCTTTAATATGTATCTTTCTGGGCAGAAGTTCATTTGCTGCCCTTATTATATGATCTGCCACTCCCAATTGCATTCTATCTAACAGTTTTAAATTTTATATTTAAAGAGGCCTTTTTTCTCCACTTACATACATCTAAAATTAGAAAAACTAGTTGCATTTCCCTTATAAGAAAATAAAAAAGTCACATAATAGTAAAGGATAATATTCAAGTAACAACTTTGAACATTACAAATGAAAGTCAAACACAAACACAAACTGAGATAGATAAGCAATTATTTAATGAATTACTGGCTAAAGGAACGAAGTTTACTTGCATTTCAGAAATAAGATAGATTCACCCTAAAGAACTTCTTATGACTTCAGTAAAAACAGAAAATATCCTAAAGATTTTATGATCAATTGTAAAATTCATTATAATATATATAAATATCTTGATTAGTAATAAAGACAACTTAAAATGGTAAAACTATATACCACATATTGGGTAGAATCAAACACTTGATGTTCTTTGGACAAAAGACAAAAAACCCTCGAGTAATTCCATCTGCTGAGAAGCATATTTGAATTTTTTGAATTTTTCCTTTTCTTAACTATAATTAATTTGATGTCGTGTTCTTAAACAAAAAGGTGTAAGTGTATGTCCAACGGAAATTACTAAAATGACATGACCAGTGATCATATATCTGTGTGCAAAATATTAACACTTGAATTATAATTATTTTATCAACCAAACACCAAATATTTGCTCAATTATAATAATTCTAATGGAAGCATTTTCAAGAATTAATTAATCAGATAAAAGGTCAAAGATAGTACTGTTTTGTTAATTTTCATCGTCTATAGAGAAGTCATCATATACTTGGACTTCTAAGTGTGATGCTACATGAAGGTACTTCATAGTTGCTTGTTAGAAGAGCTCTGTACGTACTTTCAAGTTTAAACCCAGATACCTTAAAAGCAGAAATAAAACTTTTTTATGTTAAAAAGAGTTACAAATATTGCATAAAAAAATAACAACCGACCTTGGGATGATTATTAGAATGCTTACTTAAAATTTTGAGTTAGTTGAAACTAACCAATCAAAAATCAATAATTCAAAAATGAGAGCTGGAAATAATAATAATAAATCAAAGTCTAAAAATGTTAATAGTAAACAATTTTTCAAAACAAAAATAACCTCTGACAAACAAAACAAAATAAATTAAAACAGAAGAAATTTGAAGACAAAAGCAATACTACATTCATTAAGATATTGCGTAGTATTCACAGGTGTTACTAATTTTAGCAACATATTTAGATTGAAGAAGCTTCATTATTATCTGTGGACTAGCTCCCTTCTTAATAGCTTCTTGTATTTCATGTTCTACCGTCTCTGTACACCTTTCTGTTTTAATATCCCCAGGATACAGCCACACATCAATCTGAATAATAAAAATAAAATTAATAATATCTAAATTTAGAAAAAAAAGAGAATTCAAGACTTACATGAACGTCAGTAGCTGTTAATAGCTCTCTAACAATTTTTCCAACAAAGTCTGACTCTGAAGCACCTTGACCGCACACAGTTGTATCTCGACCTAACAGAAAGAAAGGTAGTATTTAAGCTAATTAATCATAATAACTAGTTTACCATAACAAGGAACAAACTTATATTGACTTCACTTACTTACTAAATTTCTATCCTTGAGTTCCAAAATTTTGTTGAAATATAAAAGCATATATGTATTAAATCAAATTGAACTGAAAATTGATGTTTTTGAGAAGAAAATATACCTCCTGGTAGGCCATCTGTAGTTGACTGAAATGTCATGATCAATGACCATATCCTATTAAATAAGAATTAAATATATCAGGTTAATATCATTTGTAAGTGATTCAAATCTATAATCAATACACAAATTCACTTATGTTTCAATCTAATATGTTTATTATTTATATGCATATGTACACATTGCCCAATTATACCACACACTACATACATGCTCAATTGTATTACATAGAAACGCGCTTGGGTGTTGTGCTGTGTTTGAACCTAATTTACTGCATAAAATTCAAATTTTGACCTATTAAAAAGATTACTACAAATCTTGTAAATCTAGAGTTTTACAATAAATCCCAATTAAGATACACAAAATTCTACTGATAGATCGTTGGAAGATTTTGTATATATACACAAATCGCACATGAATTTTTCAACAAAAAAAACATAAAATTGTAGGGAAAAATTGGAGAAAATTGAAAACAAAAGAGAATAGATTGAATTTTAAATTTCAGTTTTATCAAAATCATTTTCTGATTGTATTTTAGGATTTTAATTGCAAAAAAAAATTGTACCTTAAAATCGGTGTGTTTCTATAAAATATATCTTTATGTAGCGGCGTAATTGGTAGGATGATTTTCCTGCGACTTCGTGTTGGAAAGAGAATGGTTTCGGAATGAGTAGCTATGCCGAGAAAGAAATCCTATATATAGATAGAGAATAGAAAATCCTAAACCCTAGTCTTCATGGGCTTGGCTACAAGGTAATGGGCTAGACTGACTATCCACATATGGGTCTAGTGAAAGAAAAAGTGTACATTTCTTTATAGGCTTTCTAAAACTACCTCATTAAAAACATTTATCAGGAAAACCTATTAGGACAAACACTTGATGAAGGAAAAGAGTGTAGTGCGTATTTTTCTCCCCTCTTGTCAGTCTGTCAGTCTGATGAAAGATCTTGAAGTCGCTGCATGCCAATCTTGTGTATTAATTTCTTGAATGTATATGTAGGTAACGCCTTTGTAAATAAATCGTCCAGATTATCACTTGACCGAATTTGATGAACATCGATTTACATTTCTTCAAGAGTTCGTGTCTAAAAGATAACTTTGGAGAGACATGTTTTGTTCGATCACCTTTGATGTAGCCTTCTTTGTACCGAGTGATACAAGTAGCATATTATTGGACTTTGTTTACTTGTTGAAAGGTTGCATTCCCCTTAAATATTTAATTTTGAGAATATGCCTGTGGGACAAAATCCTAGTAAAGAAAAAAGAGTACAATATTCTTCTATACACTTATATAAATTGCCTCATGAAAAACCTTACAAGGAAAACCATGTGGGGAAAAACCTATGCTAAGGAAAAAAGAGTGCATTGCGTAAATGTCTCCCCATGATGTAAGTATAACACAATGGTGTATAACTTGAGACATATAATAAGAGTAATAAATAATATGACATAAATTTGATTAACGCTTCATGCATATATAATGATTTGAAGTGCTCGACATATGACTTATATGAATTCTTTCATAAAAATATAAGTAAATAAAAGTGCATCCACCACCGGATACTATATCACTTCAATGAATAAATTATGTGTGCTACAATATACTATCTTATATAGTGACCCCCCTTTGTAGCACATTTGTTTCACAATTGTGAAAATTTTACGTCGTACAAGTGAAATTAAAAAAAATATTTGCTTTATTTATGTCTTTATACTGATGGCCGGTCAGTTTATTTAAACATTTTAATTAAAATAATCCTCTATTTAATTCATATATTAATATTTATTACGCGTTTATATAAATATTCGATCATAATCAATTTTTATTTAGGTTTCAGTAATTTAAAGTAGTAAAATAACTGATTGAGATCTCAATATATAATCAGGTAACTGATACTCAGTAGTAGTATTTTGATTCTCAGTTATATACGCTACTTTGATGTCAAAAGTCTCATAATTAACGACTTGCTCATGTTGCTGCTCCTTTATGCTATTTTTAGAAACAAATAGATCTATTGCGCTTTAAGCGTACAATAGTCTAATTTTAATAGATAGCTCTTTTGAGACATTAATTTTATTAGGAGCACTTATAACTGGTTACTGTGACATAGTCGCTACACCTTTATAATATTTATAACTATTTTTATGATTGTACGAGGATCAATATAAATGGTGTATTCTTATATTCCAGTTGTTATATCCCCTATTCTTGAGAATATCATGTATAATATGTTCTCAAAATCCATCTTTGTGCACGGTGATGGAGCAATTGTTATAGAAATTGCACAATTAGATTATCTTGATGGATATAATTTTTGGTCTTTTACCAATAAGGGTATTTACTATGAGTATTAGCTTAAGCAAAATTGGCATACACAGTTCAATAAATGACTTTGCTACACTTGTGTATATCTCATTGAATCCGTCTTGAAAAATAGACGATTTAATATCAAAATTATTTAGGATTAAAATCTTTGTTTGTGCATAGCCGATTTGCTAATATTCATTTGATAATCCCGATCATTAATATTATCAATTGTCAATATTCTAGTAGAATTTATATCGCCAAATATACACATGGTAATGTTGGTAGAATATAACTATAAGATAATATTTTTCAAATTTAAGTGATAGGATCACAAAATAGTTCACTCTTCAAATTTAATTTAGTAGATTTAATTTAGTAGAGTCAAAATATCTCTTATTGAACTCAATGTTTGTAGGAAATGTAATTTTGGTTTTTCAGAAATTCCATATATAATTTATATCATCATACATTTCCTGATAGAATATTTTTTTGGATTTTGAGTAAATGTAAATCTTAAAAGTCCAGTACAAACTTTTTCAAATCCTTCTATTAGGTTTAATATACCAGATATGGTATTTGACATTTGATTTAGAAGTTTGAAGATCAAAGAAATATATTTTATTTCTTAAGTTATGCGAATGAAACACGAATTAAGTGATAGGTTATGCAATATATACGCATATATATCTTTAATCATCTTATATTTCAATTCATTTGTTAGTCGAAATATGAATTATCCTATAAAAAATATGAATTATTTCATAATATGACCTCGTGGAGGATTATTTTAGTCATATG
This sequence comes from Nemophila menziesii, assembly GCA_029959085.1. Taxonomy (NCBI): domain Eukaryota; kingdom Viridiplantae; phylum Streptophyta; class Magnoliopsida; order Boraginales; family Hydrophyllaceae; genus Nemophila; species Nemophila menziesii. Next base: position 4,519,989 of record JARWIR010000044.1, read on the forward strand.
CAGAAACTTGGTATTTTCAGGATATGTTATACTATATCAGTGGATATGTACAAAAATTTGTATATTTTTCCTATTTCAATTTACATGTTATATTATATCAGTTTATTAAAAAAATGGACATACCAATTAAGTATAATCGTTGACGGTGTAAAAGGTTAAGCTTCGAAATTCAAGCATGTGAGACTCAAATCTTAATGATAAAGCAAGAACTTGACAAGCCATGGCAATACCCAACAATATTCAGCCAAACTTTAACGGCGACTGCTATTTAATAAAATACAAATGGCTTGTTTTCCTTTTTTTTGAAGAGAATAGATTCTCTTATATCACTAAAGTGATAGTATGTATTAAGAACATGAACAATATTACAGTGTTTTTTTTTTTGTTATTTGTACATTCTGACTTCACGATGGTGAAGTATAATAATTGTCATGATATTTTTTTTCACCGAATTGGGTTTGATTTGATTTTTTTTCTTTTCTAGTTGTTCACGTGAAGCATTTTTTTCATATCACATATTTATTGAAAGCAAAAAACTATCCATGGGCTTGACTACAAGGTAATGAATTGGACTGACTATCCACATATAGGTTAATAACAATTAGTATTTTAGTTATTATTTTTTTTAGATTTATGAATCATATTATTAATATAACATGAATATTATAAAATGCAAAATCCAAAAGGAAATGCAAAAAAGCAACAATGCAATATAATTTAGGGAAGACAAATTAAATTCATATGAATCAACCATTTTCTTTCATGCTCCAAAAAAATACCAAAAAGAGAAGGTTTGGATTAAAAGACTATAAAAGACTTCGACTCATAAATCAAACCAAGCCAGAAGAACCTGTCTACATGAGCACATATTTTCACAAAAATGCCCAAAATATTGTCGGTCATAGCTGGATATTAAAATAAAAAACTAAACTAACTACACAAAATCAACCTTGGAACTAGTTGCAACGAAATACCTATTATACTTTGATTATTTTGTAGTTGAGTGGAATAATATTTATCCAAAAATAGAAAACCTAATAACTAAGCTAAGAGAGAAAGAAATTTTCAGAAAAAGAGAGAGAAAGAAAATTTCCAAAAATGCTTTTAGATATGGTGTTTAGTTATAAGAAGATGTGTTGGGTAACCATATACTTAAGCTAAAAATTTGTGGAAGTATAGAAATGAATACTTGTTTAGTAACAAAAAATTAGTCCCTTTGTATATTGCTTCAAAAGCTCATTGCTAGTGGTATATTTGCAATCTAACTGATATTTACAATCATAATTTTTTTTTTAAAAATTTTATGCTTTCTAATAGTATTTAAAGCAAATAGAAACAAAACGAGAATGAGGAAAACTTAAGCAAATAAAAATAAAACGAGAATAATAACAAAGAGTGCCCCACCCGAATTCAAAACTGAGTTGTATCCCCGCGACTCGAAAAAGACTCAAAAAATAAAATACACACTTAAAAAATATTACCAATTAAGGAGAAAGGTTAGAAGATGGTACGTGTCTGAACCGTATCCTCTCAAATTCGCAGTCGAAAGAGGTCTCAATGATCTCCATTCCAATGTTCACATAGATTTTCTTGACATCCCGCATGATATTCACGTGGCTCAGGAAACTACCATGCTATCTTTTCTCTCGCTTATCAAACCTGTTATGCAATGCCACTGCCGAATTTGGTATTTCGGGTGCAAAGCTATCCATACATTCTTTTGGAGTTGATGAGGAAAGACAATCATTATCAGCTTGTTCTTTCTCCTTTAACTCTATTGAGACTTGCTTTCTTAGCTTGTATCTCTCACTTTGTTGAGTAATAATTCTGGGCTTTGGTTCCCTCTCCGGCGGTTTGCTGATGATAATCAGTTTCTCTTTCGTTTTACAAGTGATCACTTCGTTCTCTTCTTCGCTAATAATTGAACCGTCCTCTTAAAATCGATTTCTTATGTTCTCTTCGTAATCTCTCTTCACCCACAACTCAAAGATAAACCTATGATGAGTTATAAGCTTTAGTACGTTAAATGCTTGATGTTATCTAGGTTGTAATGATTTGTAATGATGCTTGAGTAATCTCTTGTGAGGGTTGAAGGAAGAATGAAGCTCATTGATTTTGAAGAATTTCTAAAAAGTTTGATGATTCTTGGTGTGTAATGGTGTTATACAATGGATTTAGTGATATTTGTGTGTTTATGGAAGATGGGTGAAGGATTGGATAGTATTTTGGTATGTTGTTTGATGCTTTATCAAGCTTTCATGAAGGTTCCATGGAGTTTGGAGGTGGAAAATTCATATGGGTGAAGAAGGTAGAGGCTGGATAATAGGGTTAGCTTGTAAAAACCCTAATATTTCTCATCTTTTGTCTTATTGGATCCTGTGGGGTGTACCACACGGTTGATGCGGTATACCACAACTCTTGCCTGATGAGTATTCGTCGCAACACTTTGACGCAAACTCCTTTTGTCGATATCGTGCGGTGTACCACAACTTTGATATTACAACACAAATTTTCTACCTCATTCAACCGTGGACTAGCGTGTACACGGTCTTAAGTTGGGTTGCGGTATACCACAAGTGTTGCGGTGTATCGCGATTTTTGTGTGCTACAACTCAAAATTCTATGGACACTTCCTCCGTGGACCATCACGCACACCCTTCGCAATGACATGCGGTATACCGCACGGGTTGCGGTGCACCACAAGCTTCGCCTTACAGCTTCCATTTCTCTGGATAGTTCAAGCGCGAGGCATCGTACACACGGTTTGGTCGAGTGCGGTGCGCCGCACGACTTGCGAAGTACCACGATTCTTCGCTGATCAATCTTCTTCCTCAGATTTCTTTCACCCCAAACTCAACTTATTCCTACCTACACACAAAATGCTATACTTTTCCTCTCCCATTAGCTTTAATATATACTTATATATATAACTAAAGCACTAAATTTAATATTACATACTATAAAAGAAATAAACTAATTTAAACATGTGTTTTCACCTTATTTGGCTTTTGCTTAACGCTGTTAAGCTCGACGGTAACCTCGTGGGCTACACGGCTATAGGCTCCGCTTCTTTGAGGCACATGAGCTCTCCACGATTTGGATCCTCCTTCTTAAAGTTATCTTCTCCTCGTTGTTCAGTTAGGTGTTCAATCTCTATAGTTCCATGAGGCGTGACTTTAGTAACAATGAACGGACCAAACCACCCTGATCTCAACTTCCCCAGACAACTACTGAACTTGGAGTTGTATTTTAGGAATCTTTGCCCCACTCCAAATGTCTTCTTTTGAATCCGCTTATCATGCCATTTATTTGTTTTCTCTTTGTACAATTTTGCATTCTCATAAGCATGAAAGCGGAACTCATCATGTTCATTCAATCTCATCATTCATTTTCTCTGTGTAATAATAGATCCAAGTTCAACTCTTTAATCGCCAAATATTCGCTCAATTCAACTTCAATTGGTAAGTGATAAGCCTTACCACATACCATTTGATACGGTGATGCACCTAAGGGAGTCTTGAAATTTGTTCTATAAGCCCATAGAGCATCGTCTAACTTTGTTCACCAATCCTTCCTTGTTGGTCGAACGGTCATCTCTAGAATAGATTTTATCCTCGATTAGAGATTTCAGCTTGAGGATTTGTTTGGGGATGATAAACAATGGATACTCTATGTCTCACTCCATATTTCACAAGTACAACCTTTAAATTTGTATTAACAAAATGCATACATCTATCACTAATGATGACTCTTGGTGACCTATGTCTTGTAAAAATGTGTGATTTTCAAATTTTAAACACCACTATAGCGTCATTTGTGGATAAAGCCACTGCTTCTACCCATTTCGATACGTGATCCACTTGTAGCAAAATGTATTGATATCCATGGGATGGCACAAAGGGTCCCACGCAACCTCCAACACATTGTTAAGAGGCATTTTCATTAAGCCTCGAAATATTTCCTAATAATTAGCATCTCTTACATTGATTGACAAAAAAAGACAATCTTTATGAATAGTAGGCCAATAGAAACCGGACGGAAGTACCTTAGCGGCTGTGCAGTCGCCCTTGAAATACCCTCCATATGGTGAATCGTGACAACTCACTACTACATCACAAATCTCATGTTCCAACACACATCCTTGAATCATTTGATCATTATTTACCTTGAACATGTGAGGATCTTCCCAAAAGTATTACTTCGCACGATGCATCAATCTCTTCCTCTCTTGTGGTTTTCTTCTGATGGGAAATTCTCTACTCAAAAAAAGATTAGAAATATCTACATACCATGGAATATTCTATGTATGTATCTCAAATAAGTTTTTATCATGAAAATACCTCCTTGACTACATCTAGATTGTTGAATTTAGAGCCTCTGATGCAAGATAAATGATCAACTACTTAATTTTTGCTCCCCTTTCGATCTTGACTCTGTAAGTCAAACTCCTTCAATAATAGCACCCACCTAATAATACGCGGCTTTTTTTCCTTCTTCTCCATGAGATGCTTAATTGCAGAGTGTTTCGTGTATATAATCACCTTCTCTCTCAGGGGATATGAACGAAATTTATCAAATGCATATACCACGACAAGTATCTCTTTCTCGGTTACGGTGTAATTCAGTTGTCCACCTGTAAAAGTCTTACTCGCATAATAAACAATATGAAATATTTTATCCTTAGGTTGACCCAACACGGAACCCACAGCATGATCACTACCATCACACATAACATAACCTCGAAAAGGATGACTCCAATAAGGAAGAGTCACGACTGTTGTCGAGATGAGTTTCTATTTAATTACCAAGAACGCTTCACGACATGAATCATTGAAATAAAATTTCACATATTTATCAAGTAATTTACATAGTGGCTTGGAAATCTTTGAATAATCTTTAATAAAATAGATTTAAAATCACGTGTGACCGCAAGAAACTTCTCTGGCCCTTAAAAGAACTGGGATGTGGAAGGGTTTTTATTAACTCTATATTTGCACGGTCAACCTCCATTCCCTTACTTAAAACCTTATGCCATAAACAATTCCCTCTCGAACCATGATATTACACTACTCCAAATTTAACACAAGATCAGTCTCTTTACAATGAATCAAAACCTTCTCCAGGTTGGCAAGGAAATCGTCAATGTTATCGCCAAACAAGGAGATGAAGAAATCAAATCAAAGTATTTCTTAAATCCCTTTTCACGATATATGGCCTGCACAACCGTGTTAGTTGGGTGAAAGGTAGAGAATTTTTTTATCAAACCATATTTTCGTCATTAATATCAACTCCACACAATATCAATTGAGACACAATTTTGAACAAAGCCGAATATACTCACTCAATGTTTTGAAATCTTGTAATTTCATCTACATCCAATTTTATAATGGGAATTAGGGAGTATCAATCTTTTTAGGTGATCATATCGTTTAGTTAAGTTTTTCCATAACATGGATGGATCCTTACACCGACATACATAGATTTCGACCGTAGATGGCGAAGAAAAATCATGGCTTTTACTTTGTCTTGGTCAATCGTCGTATTTGTTTCTTTAATTATATTACCAAGATTTTTCGTTCTTAAGTGGATCTCAGCCTCGAGGACCCTAGTTAAATAATTTTTTCCGGAAATATCAAGAGCAGCAAGTTCAAGATTGATTATATTTTTAATGATACTGTAATACAAAACGAGTAGTATTTTAGATTAAAAATCATGTCATATCTTAATTGGTAAAGTATGTCGTTCTATTTAGATTTGTGATATATTCAAATCTCACAAGTCGCATAATTAATTTATGCTCCAGAATTAAAAATTAATATATGCTCCAGGCATATATATTTTTTTATCTCCTTAGGCTGCGGGCCTTACATCGTCAGATTTCAGATCTAAAAAAGGTTAATTTTATGCTCCAAGCATATATTTATTTTAATCTTTGTGCCTATAACATTAGATTTCAAACCTCAAAAATTATTTTATACTTCATCATATGTTCTTTTCTAGGTTTTGTGCATATAACATTAGATTTCGACCTTACAATTTATTTTATACTTCAAACATATTTTTATTTCTAGGTTTCGGGCTTATATGATTCATGGTATGCTTCAAGCCTAGAAGTGAAACTCTTTATATTGTCGAGCCGTTCAAAATTACATATAGGCTTTATTATTTTTTTTCTTTTTATTATATAGGGTTTAGACCCTCATATTTTTTTATTTAAAAAGCTTTATGCAGCAAGTAACCAAGTTTTTCTTCACACTATTCGCATTACATAAAATAATAGTAAGTTGTCTTTGAACTCTCATTTTAAGTGGGAAAAACCTTCTTTTCTTTTTAAGAGTTGAATGTTCTTATTATAAATAAAGCATATGTGATTTTATGTAGTAGATTCTATATTAATGTTTAACAATTAAATGGTACTATGCGAAAAAAAATACTTTACCATCAGATTCCATTTGAGCTTGCTATGATTTACGAATTATCATATGAATCTATTTTTTTGGTCAACAAATTATCATATGAATCAAACATGAACTTATAAAACATTATGTGTAGTAAAACTTAATAGTAGTAACTATTAAGTTTTATTCACGCGAAATATATAAATCAAGAAATTTAGAATTTAATTCTTATGAAAATCAACCTTGAAATATTCCTCTTTAATGTAATTGGTAAATACTCGTGATGATAATGTGTTAAGAATCTAATATTAAAAACTAATATAAAGCTAAAATATCTAGATTCCTTTATTCAAGTTGTGTAAAATATATATATGAAGGAAACCATTTATATTATACAATAATTTCTTTAATAAAAATGAAAACATGAGAGGACTAGAAATTCTAAGAACATCCACTTATTATTTACTATAATTTGTAACTAACAACATACACAACATTATATATTCAATGTGATAAATAGAACAAATTCAATACTTATTAATAATCACGGGATCTTATAAACTTGAGTATTTTAAATATACCTTCCAATCAATATATATTATATATAATTATAGGTTATCAACCAAAAATAATAGAAGCTTAACCTTATTGCAAAATTTCTATTTCTTATTCTTGAAGTGAACTTCTGAAAGTATGTTTGTGCGTGTTTTTTTTGTGTTTCTTTTCTTTTCTATTGTAAAGTCCATTTTTTGGAGATTACTTTTATTTTTCTCAATATTTATCTAATCTAGTACACCTTTAAAATTCTGAATCCAAAGTGGCTCTCATATGCATTCAAAAAAAAATTCATATATGATAGAAAGTTTAACAAATTTCATTATTAAGTATGAAAGTAGAAATTCAACTAGTTATTACTCCCTCCGTCCATTAATATTTGTCATACTTTTCTTTCACACATATTAAGAAAAATAATTAATTTTTTCAATTTTTATTAAAGTACTCTCAACCAACTAACTAAATGAATTTAATAAGGATACACTTATGAATATTAAATAAGGATAGAAATTGGTAGAAAATATAAAAAAGTTTATTGGTATCTTAAATGGACAACCTTTTGTGGACATCTATTTTTAGAAATTGTGACAAACATTGATTGACGGAGAGAGTACAAAAGCTTACTGGAAAAAGAAATACGACTAGATTGCATCCCTTGAGTGTCACATACGGGAACAACAAAGGGAAAGACGGCAATGTCACATATCTCTCTCAGTTAAAGAGTAACTTAGTGGACCGATCGGAAGAAAAAACACGACGACGAATAAATGTAGAAACATCTGTTCAAGAGAGAGAAACCAAATCAGTTTTCTTATAAACCCATGGACAAAGGAAACTAGGCACTAGCCAGTCCAAAGGAGCTGATTACTTCAATTAAAACTAGACACCAAAATTTTGAAAACGTTGTTAGGTTGTGTCTACAAAGACTATGACAATACTGATTGCTTTGTGGTTGCAAGTGAGAAAGGGATACAACCCTTGTTAAGAAGCCGGATTCAATAAGTTACACTAATGAATCCTATTCTAATAAATGATTGTTTGGGAAACCGTGTAGAGTCAGTATTATACAATTAGATCTAAATGGTCGCTACTAAAGGGACTATAATTGGTGCTAAAGCAAGAATGAACGTAGAAAAGCTATTTATGTTAATAAGAAAGATGTACGTTTAGGGGCTCACAAGATAAATAAATCACTAGCAATCCAAAATGTTGTATTCACCGCATTCAGTGCAACCATCAGAATACCCAGGTCAAACACCCTAGACTCTGGAGTTATGTGCAACTTTTTGTAGCTGATATGTACAAACTTAGAGATGTGACGTGTGATAATGTTAAATAGGATGTTGATGAGTTGAGACAGGGGATTATAATTTGGCTGATGCACAATTAGAACATAAGCGAAAACATTTTTTTTGAAGTAAACGTAATACTGTAATTGTTCTAGGGATGTATTTTTGCGTATTTCTTTGTACGAGATTTAGTTTCAAAATTTGTGTAACTTATATTATGGTCATTGAATGTTGATTTTGAATTTCATCTTCTGCTAATTTTGCATATTACAAGGGATGCAATAGTTTGATAAAATGGCGGGGATTTATTGGGAGAGAATTTGGAAATTTAGGGGTCCCCAAAAATTAAGAGTTCTTATATGGCGTGTGGTGCAAGAGAGAACTTGATTAGGAAAGGCATAGAGGTGTCGAGCATTTGCCCTTGGTGTGGGGACTTTGAGGAAGACACAATACATATATTAAGAGAATTTACTAAGGTCAATATGGTTTGGAATTGCATTAGGAAGGAAATTGAGTTGGCTAGAAGAGGGAACGAGTACTCACCACTGACTGGCATAGGTATGCACCTAGGGAAGCCCAGTATGGTGTAGCCAGTAGTGCTGGAAGCATTCATTTAGTTATGAGCCTACACTGGGGAGTTGATGTCTAACCCATTCGCATGCTCTTCTTAATCTTTGAAGGGACCTGGTGTTGCAATTTCATAACAAGTTCAGGCCCCCTCCATAAATGACAACATTCTCTCAACAGATTAAAACAAAGGTCTGCAACAACAACCTCAAGCCTACAACATATACTTAATTAGTTATCATTTTATTATTTCAACCAGTATGGATATGATTATGTCAAAATAAAATTTAGATAAGTTTAATAGAATTTAGAAAAGTATATATCTTAGATAACAATATTTGATTAATCATCAAATGGAAAAAGCAACAATTTTCATTTACTATAGTTGAATAAATTGTTATTATTTTGAAATATAATCACTAATAATATATTATATTAAAGATAGAATCATAAATGTAATTAAAATAATGAAATCGACATTCAATCTGTTGAAAATAAATATGAAAGATATTAGACATACAAAATAAAAATGAATAACCTCGTAACATACGTTTCTATCACATTGCGAACAAGAATAATAAGTAGATATCTTCTAAACAGTAGAATTATTTTGGAAAAATTGTTGAGAATTGGAAGTACGAGATTCTTCAAATTGTTGATGCAACTAGCTTGAGGCGGCAGACAAAGATGAGTATAAAGAATTGAGCGATTTAACTTTTGAATCTAGCTCCACAAAGTCCACTTTCATTCTCTTGAGCTCCTCCTTATTTAGACTACTTACTGGTGCACTCCACCAACAATTATTACGATAGAAATTGGCAATATCATCCAATTTCTTACGATGTTCTTTTTCAAGATCAATATGGTTGTTTTGTAAATTGAATTGATTATTATTTGATCGAACACTATCACTACTATTCACACGTAATAATGGGTTTTTTCGACTCCTAATAATGAAGCATTACGAGATTCAAACTTATCAACAACTGAAGTAATGTCAGGTCAGCGAACGAGTAGACCTTTTTTCCAGGTGAAAAAATAAATAGACCAATTTCAGCATCACACAAAATGGCAATTTCACTAGCCTTTTTTATTACACCATTCCTACGTTTTGACAATGTCACATTTCAGTGACTCTCCTTCTCTATATATTTTACGGAAATCTTTCGACGACCATTAGCCTTCTTTATCTTTGGAACAACATCCAATGAAATAAAGAGATTTTAGAAGGGATGAGTAACCTAAAGTATCACATATAAGAGTTATTAATATAACTTTTTCTAGAATTTTGATTTCCATAAAATGGTCCCTTCTTCTCCCTTCCTTCAATTACCGAGACCCATACATATACTAAATTCCTTTACGATTATAATTATACATGTTGTATGCATGTCATAAATATTATTTAGTTACATCATTTCATGATTATCTTTTTCAAAATATGGTTGGTATTCACTCATTTAATATTATTAGGTTTAAGAAAAATATAATAAATTAAATTTTCTCAAAAATTGTATATGACTCTAGTTATAGCTATCATGACTTAATTTTTATAAATTTCATTCTTCATCTAGTTTAAATTAAATAGGATGAATGAGATAAATAGTAAATTTATAACAAGTATCCCTAAAATAGAAGGAAAAATCGAATGTAAATTATTAGGAAGCTTATTTTTACCCAATATACCTTACATAATTTGTTGATTTCAGTACCAAGAAAAAAGAAAAGAATACAAAATGATTACCTAATATATATAAAATATAATTTCTCTAATACAATGGAAAATATATCATTAACGTATATTTTATTTTCCAATTTTCAAACATAACGAGTAGATGAATATAATAATTTATACCACGTACATTCATATTTTGAAGTAAGAAATATTGTTGCTAATTCAAAGGAAAACAGTATGATTCACGATGTAAGGAATTTCTTTAATCATGATAATCTATTTCTTAATACACATAAATTATATGCAATATGGTAAACTACAAATCTTTATTTTTCGTTTAAAATATCCATTCAATCACGTAACATGTTTTTATAATGATTTTTGGAGTATTTGTAGCTCGGTGTTAATTCCTGAAATTCTATAAATAAATTTCAATGTAAAAAATAATAAAGACATGGTGTGTTTTTATTGAAAAACTCTAAAAAAATTATTTCACCATGTAATACTTGCATGAAAATAAAAACAATTGTCATCTTTGCACGTGTGCCCGATATTTTTTATCTGAAGTTAAATAAGGGACCTACGAGACAATATCACTAGGGGGTATTTACACTTCCAAAATTTTGTCGTTATAGGTTAAGAATAGTTGCAAATAGTAATCTCCACTCCCAACCATTGGTCATAACATTCTTGTAACATGTCTACACATAAAGTAACTAGAATTTTTTAATCACACAAACTTACACAAACAAAGATGAAAATACAATTACGAAACACACAAAGAGCATTCTCAGTTCTTTAACAAGAACTACTTCACTTGGTTGAATTCAAGATACCTTCCATAAATAAACTTTTCAGGGGAAGATAAGTTTATCACAATGCATGCATTTTTTTTTATACACTTAAGCTTCCATTTATTTTCCATTCAAATTTGGCCATCACCATTAGATTTTACCAAGTAGACTATACTTGTTTTTCTTTTAATCAACTCATTTTTTTTGAATTTATCTCACTCTATAATTTTTGTATACATCCTCAAGTGCCAAGTGTTGGTCAATAAATTCATAAAAAAAATTTCACCGATATCCTTACACTTAATACAAGACTATGTTGCAAAACTAATCATCCCAATTGTGCAAGAAGTGACCTATTTTAGGATCATTCTTTGATGCTTTGATGACCCAATCCACCTCCACAAAAATATATTTCATATTTTTTAAGGAATTATATACATAGGAAGAGAGCATAAAAAATGCTAAGTGGTGATCCATACTAAAAATAAATAATTATGTACCAGACATATCTTGACCTTGTAATACCTAGACATAAAGTGGCTAAGGTCATTGGTGCCTTGGCTATGGAAACCCTCGTCTCATTTCTAGTTAATCCTTAGTATTGTGCTCAAGCGATGACATGGTCGGGCCTCTAAAATAAGGTGCTCTCCTTGTTGTATATACCCCAAAATTTTGCCTAAACTAAGCCTATGTCGACCCAAAAATATTTACAACCTTCACCATTTAGATACTTATCAAACAGTTTTGATAGCAACAAAGGGAAAGATAGTACAACTCTAACGATATATTAACAAGCTTGAGGCTATCCATAATCGGTGAATAGTCGAGCTCCAAGATTTCTAATGACATGAGATCATCTAAGTATGGTGGTTTTCAGAACTTCATGGGGACATTTTGGGAGTTCAACTGATTTTGAATAACCAAACGAAGAACCATGAGGTTTAAGCCTTATAAAGCTAGTAAACATATGCAATAAAACAAGCAAAAAATTTAAATTGGTAAAGCAAACTAAGGAAAAAAGGGATTGTTACTTATAGGTCTACGAAAGCTTCTTTCTAACCTTTCTCTTTCTAACATTCAAATTATGAAAAATGCAAAAATAAATTCATAATCCCGTCATCTACATGAGTGTAACACATTTTGAAGATAGTAAAGGAATTGAGTATTAAAACCTAATAATAATTTACTCATTCACAGATAGGAAGTAGGAGGAAGTCACAAAGTCAAAAAAAGTTATATCCTCGGTCAAGAAAGTCATGCTCATTAAAGAAATAAATTAAATGATTTATTAATTCAACAATCTCCCACACATAGCGACCAAGTTTAAAAAGAGCACATGGTAACGAGATGGGTAAAATTGTACTTAAACACCAATATGTAATCAACAAATACTAGGATTGATAATTAGTGAAATGAGTCAACAACACGATTTTGTCACCAGAGACTTTCTCCATTCGAGACTCCCACATCATATACTTAGCCAGGTCTCAAGCAAATACTTTATGATATTGTCTTACCACGCATTTAGAAAGGTTATATTTGTCACGACCCAAAAACAAAACTAAATCAAACTAATATTAAAAATAGATGAAAATACGTTTGTATAAAATTAATTATTATTTATTACATTACACTAATTAAAAATTAATTATTAAAAACTAGTACCTACAAATCTCTACTCTTTTTCTGCAGCAGATCCTGTGCTACTGACCACTACTAAATTCCCTAAATTATCTTATACTTGAAAGGGTGGGAGAAAAGTGGGTGAGCTACCACGGGCTCAATGAGAAAATAAATAACGTCTATATGAGAACCTAAACCTCTTAGAAAATTAATTATATCTTAGATGATGTCATTGAACTAATATAGGTCAAAATATCAAATAACATTCATAACGCTATAAATAAATCAGATAAGTGTATATCACAAACTAGACAACCCATACTACCTAGAAAGCTCAAGCTACCTAAAATTGACAGAGCATGGAGACCGGTCAACAATGTAAGATAATGTTTTAGTTTTGTTGGCGTTCACGTCGTAGAATGGACGATCCTATCATAATTTCTTTCTAGAATTTAAAGGATTGGTGCAACGATTTTAAATTGCTATTTGTCCAAGCTTACTTATGACTCGTCATGGATATCACATTTGGAATTTTATTATTATGTTACGTGGGATATGTGGTTGTTTAGGACTGGTCCCCTGGTCCTAATTATCCTTATATATGTATGGAAACACATGCACAATAATTAAAATATGAGGCATGAGTTGATTATTACCTCAGGAAGATGAATTTTTCCTGTTTTATCTATATATATATATATGCCTTTTTTACCATGGTATTCTCCTAATGTTGTTGTGATTTTTTGCCCAAATCCTCTGCTACAATGTCTGTACGATCCTTGTGCAAGTTACAAGGCTATATTTTGGTACCACTACTTATAAGGTATTTTTTTTCGATCTTCAAAATCTTTGTTCATCATGTCATATAAAAGTTCAGCAAAATTAAATTGAGTAGACTTTTAGGGGTTCTAGGGATTCTCTTAATGGATAATCCCAAAGTCTTCCTCCCTCAACTCTCACTAGTATGGACCGTCCCCCAAAAACTCTAAGGGAAAAGCAGCAAATAATATATTTATTGTAGATTTCTCCATATCAATTAGGGGTTTTTCTTCTTATAGCTTAGGTGTTGCTTGCTTGTACTTTGTCACTCTCGAACAAAAACGAGACCTCTTCTTGTTCTTAGGTGAGAAATATTATTTCTCTCTTACTTTAGTTCTAAAATAATACATTAGTGTTGATAATATTAAAATAATGTTTAATAGGAGATCCTTTACATTTATAACAAACAATTGAATTACAGTTCGGAGGGGAAAATAATAGATGCTTTACATTTTGGGACGAGTTCACCATCTTTGTTGTGTGATCTTATCCTATTTAAGGACAAATACTTCCTCTTGCATATAAAAAGTAATGGGATCAAAATTTATACAAATTATTTTACTAATAATAATTATTTTAAAAAACAACAATAATGTTTTTTTTCAAATAATGTTAAGCTGATTGCAATAATTTTATAATATCTGGTGTTTGTTCTTGTTGTTTTAGAGATAAGAATTCACATAGATTGTCCACAATGTGGAAGAAAAATAAGGAATACTCTTCAAAATATAAAATTCTCCAATTATTCTCTTGAATTCATCACATTTATTATTCTCTCTTACCTAAAAATTGTAAGTTTTACATGTTTTAAGAGTAAAAAATGTTGAGATAGATATATGTATGCAGAAGATAACCATCACAGGATGGACAGATTAAGAAATAGTTCTGAAACATTTTAGCATGACAAGAAGCACGATACATATGCTCATTACTACTTAATCTTTCATTGTCCTACCATCATTGAGAAAAATCATTAAAGCAAATAAATGTATGCTCTCTTATAGCTCGTAACTTCATAAGCATATTGTGCAACTTTATAATTTAATTATTAAACACTACGTACATATACACAAATTAGGTGCTAGAAACTGCTACAAGTGCATAAGACTCATGTTGTTTTATGTGATCTGCAACATGAGCCACCACTCCTGCTCTAGCATTGTGAAACCATTAACTTCTCACATGTGATTCACATAAATATTATTTTAGTAAATCACAAAAAACTATTTCCAAATCACTAGATTAGAATAGCATAATTAAAAATCTATACATGACTATTATAATGTGCAAAGAAGGGCCAAGGAGCATAGTGAAAGCTGGTATCGATTTTATTTCATCCTAACTGTTGTAACCCGTGTATCATCTCATCTGTAACAAATAAAAAACCAAATTTATAAGATGCCAATTTTTAATTAATTTGCATTAAAGTGCAATTGAGGAAGTATAATAACATGTGTATTAGCAGGTTTAGTTAACTCGATATTTTACCTTCCATAAAGTTATGATTTTCAAGTGTGTCCCCTATTCTAGCTTCATATTGGACAGATTCTTTTGCTTTGGCAGTTTCAAGAGGGAAATGGGGATCATGATAAAACTAGCGGACAATAATACACATCTCTAATATATTCGTATCCATCCAAAAACCTTTTAGGAGGCTCCCAATTAAAGTATACATCTTAGGTCAAGGTTTCACGGGGACCTAAATTAAATATAGATACTCAGTTTATTTTTTTAAGTTTGTTACACTATATTTATTATAAACAAAAAAATTAAACTAACTATTTTTAAGAATGATATATAATTTAAATATATTAGAAAATTCTACAATATTACAGTAGTAAGATGTAAATTTAACATAAATTTAACTTTTATTTTAAGTTAGAATAAGTTATTATATTAAAAAAATCATTTAATTTATTTTATTCCACTATATAAATTAAAATTGAAATACTAAATAAATATTGGTAACATTTTAATGAATCTTCATAAACATCAAACCTCTTAACTTAATCTTTTTAGGATAGGCGGAAATTATTCCACAGTCCTAATCAGACCATTGTAATGTTCAGTTTTAATATTATTTTCATAAAATTATCAGTTTAAAATTTTTTCTAGATCTTTCAAGTTTCAAATCATCATATATTATTAAGGAACTAAACTACTCAAGATAAAAAAAAGATCAAAGAAACAATAAATTTTAGGATTAGTAGGTTCATAATTTTTTATTTCTAATCTACAAGAATAAGATTATTAGTTAATAGATTTAATATAATATTGTTATCAAATGCTTACACAAATATACAATTAGTTTTACCAACCTTACCTAGTCCATCCTAAAAAAAATTTATATAATTTTGAATTGTAAATCATATCTTTTAACACACATAAGCCCTCACATTCTACAAAAGGTAAGCACATGTCCTTCCATCTACGAGAAGAAACAAGATTTTCTGGTTGAATAAGAAAGAATGCTAAGTTATTTAGTCATCATCATTTATGAATATCCATTAGAAATCAATAAGTAGCCTTCCAGTTTTCTATGCGACACAAGTGTGCTCTTAATTGATAAAATTATTAAATTTTGAACATGTTTGAACCGTGAACACAGACTTGTATCCAATGCTAAATTAAGAATTCGTAATTTTAAAAATGTATAACACAAAATTTGTTTAACGTTGTTCACATGACCAGAGCGTGCAATATTTTCGAAATATTATCATACTTATCAGCATAATTAGTTCTTAGTATAACAAAAGGATTCACGAAATCCTTACATTGCTAAATCTAGTGTCCAAAGGCTCGTTTTTAGGATTTTTATACTGCAAAAAATGGTCAAAAGAACCATTGCAATGAGAAATATTAACGTTATGAAATAAGAATAAAAAGCAAGGTTATGTCCTAACATCTAGACTATGAAACTACATGCTAATAGTTTCTGCTTTTCAGTTCAAAACGAAAAAAACACACAAATCAAGTCAGATCTCTAAGCCACCTTTGACAAATTTAAGTCAGATCTCTAAGCCACTTTTCACAAATTTAAAGGTTCGATAAAAAAGTCGGTATTTCCAGTTCAAATTCTAGCATATTTAAACTAAATGATTAAGATTGATATTCAAACTTAATTAGGAACTAAGAACAAATATGCAAGTGGTTCATAAAGGATATTTTATAAATTTAATATATGAATGTGTGTTAAATATAATTTATAATTTTTTTGTTTAGTATTATGAATTGATATATTGTTATGAATATGTGTCATTATTGCACATTTGCTAATAAGACTCTTGTGTGAGAGACGTCAATATTTATTATTAACATGATTGTATTTAAATTTTTGTAATTAATTTTTTTTTATTTATTAATTTTGTTACGACAAATTAATAAGTGTCATTTTTTCATTGTTTCATATTTGTTAATAATGACACTTTCTTAGAGGCGTCAAGAAT
Source organism: Nemophila menziesii (assembly GCA_029959085.1). Lineage (NCBI taxonomy): Eukaryota > Viridiplantae > Streptophyta > Magnoliopsida > Boraginales > Hydrophyllaceae > Nemophila > Nemophila menziesii. Next base: position 4,537,155 of record JARWIR010000044.1, read on the forward strand.
GTGTTATTAAGATGATGATCTCTAAATAGTCAAGAAAGTTATTTAGTTGTGACGATTATTTTTGACGTCATGATAGACAAACAATGACGGCTTCATAGATAACGCTCAAATGACGGTTGCTGAACCGTCACAATTATCTACGATACCGACAAATATCATCATGAAACCCCATAACCATTGTCATTGTATATCCCTTTTTATTGTAGTGACCCCACTTCAGGGGATGGTTAGTAGACTAGGGTTTGCACCTATTATTAAGATTAAGGATTTCCCTTGTATTGTCACTATGTTTAGCACTTTGATTATGAATATAAGACTTTACACTGATTACTATTGATTAATCGACTGTAAAATTCATCATGGGCAAGTAGCTTGTGTTAATTTTTAGTTTTCTACAAATTCCAATAAATGATGACAACTATCTTAAATATGGGGGTATCCAAATTAACTTCTCTACATAAACACCATGATATAGAGGTATTTAACTTATCTTCTCATACATATGAAATGAGCAAACATCCAATATACAATCTTCTACCTATTTCCATCATGATATAAATATGATGGTAAATTTTAAATTGTTCCAACTTGCTCATATTTCTTAATTTTATAGTATTTTAAAAATCGATAGGTCAACCACTCTTTATGTGTCGTAATAGATTTTTTATTAGAAGAATCATTATGAGCAAGAGAAAAAATATTTAAGCTGAAATGTGACTTAGTTACTTTATGAATGCATGAATTTTGAACATTGAAATCATAATTTGTTCGTGATAATCAGGATGCATTTTAAGTATATTTTTAACTTTTTCCTCTTATAATGAAGTTTTGCTTTGTACATAATATTTCATCAACAACAAGATTTCTCCTAATTTGCAAGTTTAAGTTGCAATAAATTATTTGAGATAATTTCTCATATGTTTTAAATCAAATTTTTGTACAAATAGTGAAATACGTATATTATAAATATAAAAGTAAGAAAAAATAGTAGGCATACACTTAACATTTGAACAATGAGAGTATTTAAGATTTACTAGTTGGACTTTTTTAATATATGTTACAATTACGTAAAATTATAAAGTATGTAAGCCATAAAAGATAAATCCGCATATGATATGTCTACCAATTCTCTACATATGAGAAAATACATATTCTTCTAGATCATACACATGTCCCATTGAATTTATATATTGACTTCACATGTTTAGAGATATTTGATTAATATTCTTCTAAGATATATCCAAAATATCAAGTTTCACTAATATGCGATGTGACAGTCATTTTATATTCTTATCGATGAATTTATATATGTCTATCATTTCAAGCGATAATTTGGGTCACTTGGTCATATTGATTATTTTTTATTTAAGAGTAATATAATAAAATTTATCTCTTGACAAGGGAGGATATACTCCAGATAAATCGTGTCCAAATTTTGAGATGAACGACACAAAATAAAAATGTCGTTAACATTACAAAATGTATCTTTTCTTGGCTATACAAGATTTAATAATGAGAAAACAAAAACTCTTTTGTCGATCAATTATAAATTGATAAAAAAAGCTAAAAGGTTTAGATTTGTGATGAAATTTAATAATTTTATAATTTGATAATTAATGTAATATTTAAATATATATTCACATAAGATACATATACCATATCATAAATATCGAGGAGTACCAAATTAATTAAATGATTTTAATTTTATTTCATATCTGATATTGATTAGTTCATACAAATTAAAAGGCAGACATTATATTATATCATGATCTCGTTGAAAATTAGTCCACTCATATTTAGAGGAATTGGTATCTCAATAATCTTGAGAGTATGATTGTGGAATAATATGTTAATATCTACACAATACTGAGGTAAATAATTGAAATAAATAAATTTATAGGGTGTACGATATATATTGATATGCATATATAATACATTTTTAAATGCCTTATATATCTGTAAATATACATTAAATACGTATACAACTCGTGTATACCGACTATTTCTTTTATAGGTTATTCTATAAGCATAATTTACATATACTTTCAATGTATATGTTCTATATTTTCATTATAAGTTGTACTATATCAGAGGATATGTATAAAATACATACACATCTTGTGTGTATGTCCTATATTTTTTTTTTGTAGATTATATGGTATAAGTATAAAATAAATATACAGTTAATGTATATGCCCTATATAAAATACTATTAGATTGGTTTTTTAATACAAGAAGATAAATAAATTACAATTAAGTAAAAAGAAAAAAGTTTCAATATGAAAGTTAAATTGTAAAGCAGAACATAAAAAAATTTCATTAGTTTAAGGAAAAAGAATAAAACTCGATCAACTAATATTACTTATATACTATCGGTTGCTTTCTTATATTTTTTTACGTAAATTGATATATAGTACGTATTCATATAAAATGAGTGACATTTGAACACAAAACTATATAAGGGGATAAATTGTACCATTGATCTGCGTGCCAACATATAATATAATTAGTCTTTTTGTTTAATGACAACATAGGTACACATTTCTTTATTTTCTTTAACCGAAGAAGGAAAAAGAAGTATCCAGGTTAGAATAATAATTTACAAAATCTAAAATTACCTAGTGTTTGAAACATAAAGACTATCGTGTTATTTAACAGTAATGTGTAAACCCAAGCCTCAATATTTATAAGTTGGACTTTAAGCCAATGGCCAGGCTGGGTGAATATCAAAATTAGATTTCATACAATATTTATAAATATTAAAGACTTTAAAAAAGGGTAAAAGATGTTTAAAGTCCTTAGATAGTTGGATATTATTGTTTTAAGGCATTTAGTTTTATTACTAGTTATTAACCAACTAGAATATGAAGAAAGACCATCTAACCCCCCCTCCCCCTTGTACTATATAAATTATTCTATTCCTTTTTTCTTTATATTTTTTCTTTTTCATCTTCGACCAAACATTTTTCTTCCTTTTTTCTCTCCATTCTTATAAAACAAAACCTCTTTATTTCACTCTTTCTACAATTTTTCTCCATTCTTCTATATAGAAATTGTTTTTCATTCCACTTGTTACTTTTATTTCTATTTCTTATACACACAACCCCTATTCTATCAAAACAATTCCAAAAATGAATCTATGGTAAATTAAGGGGTTGAAGGCTTACAAAAGTCCATTTTTAAAAAGTAAGAACTCATAATAATTCTATTTAATTATTTTTCGCATTCCAGTAAAGAATTGTTAGGTCTTAATTTTATGGGTGTAGATCTGTATATTTTGTGTATAGATCTGTATCTGTGGGTATAGATCTGTATTTATGTGGGTATAGATCTTTATTTTTGTGGGTATATACATCTTTATTAATATGGGTATTAATTAGAATTTTCGTGGGTATGAATCCGTATATATTTGTGGGTATAAATGTGTATTTTTGTGAGTATATACCAATTATTTTGCATTTTTTGTGGGTATGGATCTTCATTTTTGTACTTATGTGGTTGTATGTACGGATTGATGTTCTTATTTTTATGCAGGAAAACAACCCAGAATACGAGTGGGTATATCTCCATCATTGACATGAAAATGGTATGTACCTTAACAAGGAAAAATTTAATTTGAAACCGTGGAAAAAAAGAACATTTATCGAAAAAAAATTAAAACAATAGGTATAATTGCGGAGACTTATAATACAATTATAAAAATTAAAATAGTGGTTATTGTTATGAATAAATTGTTTATTATGTAGATGTCCAAAGGCCAAAGGTCTTCTACTTATTTCTTGTAAATAGGGCATGTGAAGAGTCACTTATTTCCTATAAATATATAAATATAGGACTTGTTTCATTGTAATAGGACTAGAGTTGATATTGGAAATACAAGATCATTTTCTCTCTATATTTTCTTATTCTTCTTCTTTAATTTATAACACGTTATCAGCACGAGTCTCTACCGATCGAATCAAGGAAGAATATTTTCAGGTATGATTTATATTGTTCTATTTTATATATAATATATATATACTTCTTTTCACATAGAAAATAAGAGAGTGTATTATAAGGATTTTCCATTGCAATCAATAAATATTAGATGGACTTCCATTGCATCCTATACAATACTCTAATACTATTCAAGTAGATAAATCGGTTATCACTTTTAGAACAAAAATTGAGGCCTGAAGCCTATGTAAATATTATTTTGAATTGCTTAAAAATGAAATAAGATGTTTTCCTAGGCTTGAAGCCTACAATGCGCAAAGTATGGAAAAATAACCGTATAAGCATGGAAAAATAATCGTATAGGCCTGAAGCCTAAATTTTATATTATAGGCCCCGAAGCATAAAATCGAAAACTTAAAGGCCGGAAATTATATCATATGGAGTAACATATGTGTGCTTTTCAATGGAATGTTGAATTTTAAAAGTGGCTAGTCATATGCCTTATCTAAAGTGTAAGAACAATGATTATTATTGTTTTTTTTTATTTTTATATACGGCTCTACTATGAAAACAAAAAAAAATATTGTAAGACTATGATGTTTTCCAAAATAAAAGTTTTGATTTGGATAAATCAACTCATAGGCTCGAAGTCTAAAAAATAAATCTATATGCTTGAAGCATAAAAGCAAATTATCTAAAGGGTTGAAGCCTATATCAAATTTTAAAGGCTAGAAGCCTATATCAATTTTTTTGTTAAAAAAAAAAATACACAAAATAATTAAGGAATAAAGTGTAATTGCTAATATAAATTTAAATGAGTATTTTTCATGAATTTCCTTAATATTGAAAAATCATGAAAGAATTAAATCGAGAAATAAACTAGACATCCATAAAGGGTGCAATGAAATTGTATGTCCGAACGAAATTATCTCTTTCAAGAAAAGGTTACAATAAACTTTATATGCTAGAAGCATAAAACAAATTTTATAAGCTCGAAGCCTAAAACAAAATCTCATATCCTAGAAGTATGAAATTAGTCCTATTGCCTGAAGCCTTAATTGTTATAAGTCCGATGACTAAAGACAAAAAAAAATGCCTGAAGCATAATATTACTATTTAGGTCCAAATCTTAAATAAAAATATTTATGCCGGAAGCATAAATTGAGTATTTTACATGAAAGTTATAACAAATCTCAATAGACCAGTATTCTATTTAATGGATCGAGAATTAAAAAAAAAAAGTAGGTCTGAAGCAAATAATAATTATGATGAATAACTCATATGGGTTTCATGAATATTTAAGAATGGTTTTTTTTCCAAATAAAAGGAATATAGACTATATTTTAAAAGACTTGATGATGAAATTATTCTAAGTTTTATGAAACCGGATTTCGTTGATTACACATTAATAAAGATACTTTTATGAACTAGAGATTTGTTCATATATAATTCATGAAGCAATATTATGAACCGGAAGTTCGTTAAAAAAATGATTTTATTCATGAAAATGACATAAAATTAGGGGGAGATAAGTTGAATTTTTATGAAGTGCAAAGTTTGCATGATAAGGGGTTCGAACCTACACCCTCCCTTGTAAATGTTTATAGTCTTACCATTTGGACAATCTAGTAATTTTTTAGTCAATTGGACAAAATGAAATGTTAGTACAGTTTTAGGTACTATTAAATTAAGTGAGGATTTCAAATGGGAAAATGTAATATTACTGGGTGGAACAAATATACGTCTCATTGTATCAAATCACGCATATACTCCTGAAGTAGCTATAACGTGAATAAAGGTTTTACAAAATACTATGAGATTGTTTGTCTCGTAAGCAAGCAAAGTAATGAATTATTGATATAATCATAATTCGTGATTCCATTACATAATACTATTCCCTGGAGTGGTTAAAATTACATTCCCTAAACGAATGCAATAACTTTCAAATGCGTATCAAAATAAACATTGTGGTGACAAAATTTGATAGAATAAAATCACATTCTCTGGCTCAAAACTATTCCATGTAGTGGATGGAATTGCATTCATTGTAACGATTGTTAAATTATTCAATCTCTTTGAAAATGGATATGTAAACAAACTGGTAGGGTTAAATATGATTAATATTGTATTCTCTGGCTAAAAATTATTCATTATAGTGAATAAAACTGTATTTCCTGAAGAAAGTGCTAGGTCTTCTAATGTGTATTGGAATCAGAGTGGTGGGGATCATAACTTTACCCGAGTAGAAAATCATGATATTGTTTCAGAGTTTGCTTTGTTGGTATGTTTTTGTAAAGTATATATGATTTTTATGTAGACATATATGATTGTTTTTACTAATAAGGCGATGAACAATATTTACCGTGAAAAAAAATTAGAAGCAAAGCAAAGAGAAAAAAGAGGAGGCTAATTGAATCATAAGAATACAAAGGAAAAATGGAATATCTTTGCTATACTTCCAAACTTCAAGGTTACATAATTATTCTATTGGAATAGATATTATTGTAGTTAAAAGTATTTTGAAAAAAAAGGATATGTTAAGACCTCTTACAGATTTCATGTCATGAAAGTACTCCTGAAGTAGTAATATCATAAGTAGAGTTTTATCCCAATATTAGGGTTTAACATTCTATATTCTTGTAAACTATAACGTTTCATTCCTCGAAGTGAATGGAGATACACTCTCTTAAGTGAATGTAACTATTTTAATTATCTAAATAAATAGATGTGTAGATGACAAAACAAGTGAATTAATGTTGTATCCCTAATTGGAAATTATTCCCCTGGAGATATAGAATCAAATTCTCTTAAGCAAATTCATTATCTCCAGCTTCTACAAAAACTGACCTGGAATGACTTAAATACTGTTTTTCATAGCTAAAAACCATTCCTTGAAGTGAATAGAAGTGCGTTTCTGGAAGAAAATGCGATGTCTTTCAATGTGTCTGAAATTGACATCTTGGTGACCCAAAGTCCAGACGAGGTTAAGATAAGAAAAATAATCATTACCACCAGAAGTGGAATAATAAGGAATATCTTGAAAGTAAAAGGTCACGGTAAATAAGCCATCACGAAATGATAAGCATGAATATTATCGATAAAGTGGAATTATATAGTGTTCGTGTACTCGTGGAATACTATCACATGTAGTTGATCTAATTAAAAGTTTTTGGATGCCCAAAAACTTATGTTACCTTGTGGTACAAAATTGGTACATTATGTTAAAATTAAATCCCGAAGAAATTTACTAAATTTAAAGGATAATATCCAAAATTAGTATTTGTATAAGCCACAAGTGTTTGTAACAATGTATATCTTTTGCATTATTTACTAAAAGTCTCACCAGAAGTGTGTATGAAAATAAAATATACTATTTCTTTGGGGTTATATAATATACAGATTCGAGCAGTTGAAACACTCATTGTGCAAAAGAAAAGATGCCACAATCCAAAGAGCTTTGTATTTTTAAATGACTGATTTGGTCAACTATTGATAGTAATGATATGTCGACTAATAGATTATTCACTTGGTCTCTACTTAAAAGAACCAGAAGATTCATTTTACCAAGTGACTACCCCCTTATTAGGGGGAGAGACAAGTCAACCTGAAGTTGTGTGACGTATAAACTAGGCAACCTGAAGTTGCATGGCGTATAGACCCGGCAACCTGAAGTTGCTAACACATGGTGGAATACAATTTATTATATCGTTTATATCCACAAACTAAAGAATAGGAACTTGATGTTAAAAGGAATATCTATGTGCAAAGTATAGCAAATAATATACCTAATACATTCGCAAGTAGAATATTTCACAATCCCAAAATATGTTATAAACGCTCCAACATAGGTTATTGTCCGATATTCGACACATAACAAAAATACCAGCAAATGTATCAAACCAACGCATGAAGCGTGGTAAGCCTGTCGGTTTAAAGTATACCATGCCCCAAAGAAGAAAATCTCATGAGTAAATGATTAAATGGTAAAAAAATGTGGGATGTGCACTCCACGTGATACGACATGAATTATTAAGCCAACTAATGTTGGCACATGCATTTCTCTTAAAGAAAGTAATGGTCATGAAAGGACCTAGGTACCTAAATACGAGAAAATTTATGTAGATTATTAGTCTACCGAAAATATATAAAACGGTTAGAATAGTTAATGGGATTAATATATTTTCATTTAATATAGCTCTTGAAGTAAATAATAAGGATCATAAACCAAAAAGTGGTGAAATATGTCGACTAAAATAGAAAGTGTAATAGTGAATTTTGAAATCTAAAACACTACTTGTATCACGAAGGTTCCTGCAGAAACCTAGAATTAACTATGGGGAGACGTCCTCATTCTTATGTTATCGATACAGTGTAGTGATTATTAGATGGATATTAAAGTTTTTAATAAACAAAATAGGTGCTAGAAGCATAACATGTGCCCAAACAAGAAAGGTGTTTGAAAGCACAACAAGTGCCTGAGGCAAGGTAGGTACTTGAAGTACTTAGAGCGTTTAAATATGAAATTATCGAAGATTGAGAAGTTCCTGAGATATAAAATTTCCTATAGTATAAAAGTTCTTGAAGAACGTAATTTATTTAAAGCACAAGAGAAAAGTGTATGAATTATAAAAGGATACTCGGTAATTATTGTCATAATGAGAATGATGTGATATTTGCGTATTGTACTCTTTTTCCTTCACTAAGGTTTTTTCCCACTGGGTTTTTCCTAGTAAGGTTATAACGAGGCATGCAAATATTCTTTGTCATAGGAAGTATAAACTCTTTTATTGATCAAGAAAATGATATTACTATCACTAAATACCCTCAGGTAAAAATCCAGAAGATTTACTAATTAAAGATTCATTAACGACGACATCAAGGTACAAATATATTTAAAAATATGTAATGTCGTAATGAGGGGGAGAATATTGAATTCTGCATTCTTTCTCCTTCACCACGGTTTTTCCCATTGGGTTTTCCTGGTAAGGTTTTAACAAGACAGACTGAATACGTGTCATAGCCCTTACGGATTAATGTACTCTTTTTCCTTCATCAAGTTTTTCCCAATGGGTTTTCTTGATAAGGTTTTAATGAGGCATATCTTTCACTGAATATCCAAGGGGGAGAGGTATGCAATATTTATTTAAGTGGATTATTCAACATACTTAAAAGAATTGTGGTATATCTTCAACATAAATATATTGATGGTATTGTATGAGGATATTATTGCTTGTATTACACATAATTAGAATGGCTACATCAAGGAGACAAAACAAAACATATTTCACCAAAGTCTTTTACACAAACGACCTACATAAGAATGTGGATATTGACACTCGACAGATACAATCATGCAATAATTTTGTAGATTTTCCTGATGAAATCATTGTCAACCACAATATTCAAGAAGTAGGTCCACAATATTTATATACGGCAACTCAGAGACCTCTTGCCAACATCAGGGGGAGCATAAACAAGACTGTACTCTTTTTCCTTCGTCCAAGTTTTGTCCTAATGGGTTTTCTTGGTATGGTTTTAACGAGGCAGCGTTTTCAATATAATTGTTTCTATCTATATGTACTCTTTTCCCTTCGACCAAGTTTTTATCCCACAGGGTTTTCTTGGCAAGGTTTTAACGAGACATATTTTCTAATGGATGGACATCCAAAGGGGAGTGTTATGAATAAATTGTTTATTATGTGGATGTCCAAAGGCCAAAGGTCTTCTACTTATTTCTTGTAAATAGGGCATGTGAAGAGTCACTTATTTCCTATAAATATAGGACTTGTTTCATTGTAATAGGACTAGAGTTGATATTGGAAATACAAGATCATTTTCTCCCTATATTTTCTTATTCTTCTTCTTTAATTTATAACAGTTATATTATTATCGTATACACACCAAGATAGGAGAAGGGTAGCAAAGTAATATCATAAAAATCTATTTTAAACCAAAATCATTAGATAACCAAACCATCAAAAAAAAATTGTTACGAATTTAAAAATATTATTTTAAAATTTGAGATTTTCTTTCTCTTTGAAATATTACTGTAAAATCTCGATTTATCTTCTCAATCACACCTCTACTTAATCTGCAATCCTTACTTTTATACCAACCGGGTTACACTATTATTTTTGTCATTAAAAACTCTAATAAAATATAATAAAAAGTGATTTTGATATTTCAAAAATTTAAATTTAACCTTCAATCAATTTTTTACACTTTTTATTTTTTATATTTTCTAATATTTTGTGATTTTTTATATCAAAATCATGTGTAATTTGAGAAATTATACATGAGTTTTTGAATAATCTAGATCTAAAAGTAGGAGGAGCAATTTTTCCAAATATGTTAGATTATGATATTTTCTATCTTGTACAATTGGGTTTGAATTTATGAGATTTGTAACAATTTACCCTAATATGTTAAAATTGTAATTTTTTTTATATCTTGTTCAATTGGCATGTATGTATCTATGTGTATATCAATAAATATATTTAATGTAAACATAAGTTAATTTGTGTTTTGATTATAGATTCGGTTAGATTCAGTTCTTATTTAGAAGAATTGATCGTTGATCATGATATTTCAATTTAAGAGGTATATTTATTTCTTAATTTCATTTTTTACTTCTATTTAATTGGATTCATATACATATGCATATATAAACTAGTAATTATGATTAATTAGCTTAAAATATTTTATTTCATGCTATTACTTGTATGAATTTTATGTTCTTCCTAGTTTGTAGACGTGAAGGATAATCATTAAATAATAAAAATTCAAAAGTTGGTTGGAATTAGTTCGAGTATGTACCATGAAATGATTTGTGTGCGTCTATTATATTCTGTTTGTTTGCACTATACATGTACTTGTTTTATAGTACATATGAGAAAGATTACTATCTTATAGATATCTCAATCATTCTTTTCATCTTGTATTGTTATATAGATGCATAGACAATTAAGCTCTTAATATACGTCATATTTCAAGATAGATTAAGTAATTATGAATTAGAAATTTTTTATGTTGATGAAAGATTGCTAGTAAGCTAGTTTAAGCCACTGAAGGGTATTGGTTCTAGGAAAATTAGCCGGAATTATCTTCAAGATCAAACATTCAAATTTTCTTCATGTATTGGCAGGGATGCACATTATTTGATCAAAATTCCCCCATCAAATGAAGTAACATGCAAGGAAGATGATATTGGCACTTTCCAAACAAAAAATTCAATATTCAAATTCTAATTGAGGCGATGATGGGGTTAATCTTGAGAAACATAGAGACTATCAAGGTGTATCTCGATCTCGTAGACCTTCTGAAGTACTTTCTTAAAGCATCACACTTGTTTAAATCTATAAATCTACTGTGAAATTATTAGAGTAACAGTAAGTAATTAGATTTCTACACTGTTGTATCTACATCTTCTATATGTATATGTGGTTACATTTAATATTAATCTGATGCTGTGACCATGAATATGAGAGCTGCAAAGATATGAGATTTGCTGCACTAGCATATACCTGCGTGGAAACATCTGATATGCTGAGTTTTTTATAGGCGATAAAAAATAAAAAAACCAAACCATACTTTTTTTAAGTATTATCTGATTAATTGATTATTTTTTCTTTAAAAAACTGCCATTAGTATTATTATAATAATAATTGTTCAATATTTGGTGTTGGTTGAAAAAACAATTTTATTTGATTTTTTTTATTTTCGTGCAGGTATCGGTGTCCATGTCATTTCCGTAATTTCTATTATTGATCATACTTGAGTAGTTGCTAGTATTGGCCTCAGAAGTTGGAATTACTTGGGTGTCTTTAGTACTTTTTCCCAATAATTTCAAGTGTTTTATTCCGTAAAATATGTGGTGTATAGTTTTACCATTCAAGTTGTCTTCATTACTAATCAAGATATTAATATATCTTATATTGAATTGAACAATTTATTTTACTTTTTTTCTAAAATCACATAAAGAAATTTTTTAGTGTATATCAATCATAAAATTGGATGTAGAGATTCTTGATTGTAATTTGGATTTTTATATTTATATTGAAATTGAATCAACTAGTGGAAGATGCAACTAGGTTTTTCTATTTTAGATGTATAACATCCAAAGTGAATAACTGAGTTATGTAAGTGTAAGGACTAGAACATGGGAAGATCCTTGACATATTTATCTTGAGTAACTCATCCATAAAACTAGAAAAAAATATCATCAACTTATATCTAAACAACAAAACCATTATCTAGTTTTTTTTATACACAAGGTGAAATTGATTTTTTCTCTTTTAAAATAATCTTAAACTAGAAAGGAACTTAACCTACCATACCAAGCTCTAGGTGTTTGTTTAAATTATACAAAGTTTTTTTAAGTTTAAAATTTTATTTGGAAAATTAGGATCTTTAAATTTTAGGAGTTGTATAACGTAAAAGCTTTCATTAATAAAGCATTATGAAAAACAATTTTTACATTCATTTGAAATAGTTTAAAGTCTATATAATAAGAAAAATAAAGAAACCAATGTATTTATTCTAATCTAACTACATTGAAAAGGTTTATCAAAATCAATACATTTTTCTTGTGTATACCATTGTGCAATGAGACAAGCTTTGCCCCTTATAAAAATTCCAGAATCCTTATATTTTTATAGGTAACTCTTATGGTATTCCAATAATCGTGTGATCAATAGGTTTTGTAACAAGATTGTAAAAAGATTCTATAATTTATTTTTTTCAAATTTATTTAGTATATAATTTATCCAACGATCATCAAGCAATGCAACTTGGATATTTTTGAGTTCTATTTGAGACAAGAATGCATGAGTTCTATTTGAGAAAACAAATCATGGTAAGCGTATAAAGCATTAAGAGTAGACCGTGTCATTACTCATGTACTTGAAACTCCAAGTATATTTGCAATTTTAGAGGCATCCTTTGATACATCAATGATTTATTTATCATTATCCTCCATATTCATGATTAGAGTATAAAATTAATGTTGTTATGTGGTAGATTGTAATTTTTCGTCTAGTTGATGAAACATGGGATACTCTATGACATTTTCATCCTTTCTCTCAACCAGTTACAATGAGGCCAAATTACATAGATTCTTCAATGACGCTTGTGCGCTTTTTGACTACACGATACACTTTGCTTTTGATGGAGTTGCTTGAAATATTAATTCATTGAATTTTGCACTAAGAATTTCAAGTGATCTCTAGTCTTGAGAATAAAACATTTGCAGCCAAAGACACAAAAATAGGAGATAGAGGAGATCTCCAATACCAGAATTTATATGGGTTTTTTTATGATGATAAGTTTCATTACACATGGTTACATACAAGATAAGTTGTATTGACGGTATCACCACGAATTTAAGTAGTCAAGGAATGTTTTTCAACATTGTCATATCCATTTTTGTATTGTTTAGTTTTTCATTTCTACTACTCAATTACATTAGGGAGGTCCATGAGGAAAAAGTTTTTTTCAATCCCTAAATCATCACAAAATCTCATTAATGGATAGTTTTCAAACTTCATACCAAAATCACTATTAATGCAAGTGTCAGACTATCCATTTTTGTTTTCGATTCATCTATAGAATTTTAAAATTCAATAAGTAATTTTTTTCAAATATTAAAGTAAAATCAATGTGTACCTAGTATAGTCATCAATAATGACAAACACATATTTGGAGCCTCTGACGCTAGTGACATCCATTTGACTAAAAATATCCATGTGTTCTATTTGAAGGGGTCTAGAGGTCAAATATTTGTTAATAGGTTTCAAAGATGTTACATATTGTTTACCAAGATGGCACACAACGCACAATCTATCCTTTTTAAACTTGAGCTTCGTAAGCTAAAAAAAAGTCGTTCATATTAATATTTTCAATAAAATCCATACTACAATGACATGGTGTGTATGTCACAACCAAGGATAATCTTTACAAACCGACAAACAAGTATGACTTTGACACATAATATTTTTGACATTGACTATGCAAAAAAACCTTTTGTGTCATTTTTTGAAGAAGTAATTTTAGAGGATCAAATCTTGAATGTATAACTATCATCACAAACTTGACTAATTCTAAGAAGGTTAAAGGAAAAACCATCAACAAAAAAAGGTTTTGATAAGAATATAATGCCTACTACCAATGGTTCCTTTAACCTATAACTTATCCTCTCGTGGTATCGGCAAAAGCGACTCTCCTTCTACCTCCTTATTTCTTAATAAGTTTGTACATAAGTATTTAATTTCTTATCATATGTCTACAACATCGGCTATTTAGACAGACTATTTATTATTTATGCCCTCTTCACACAAAACATGTTAATTAGATACCCAAGTTGGATCTAGGTGGGTAAGTGGTACCCTTCCTCTTTAAACTCGATTTTTTCTTTTTCCATAGACAAATTAGAGATTGATATTCATGTTTCTTGTGATATTAACAGTTAGCCACATCATTACCACATCATACACAATATGTTTAAGTGATAACAGTACTTTGTAAAACCGACGAATTAGAAAATGAAGTCTCATTAGATAGTATTAAAAAATGTTGTTTAATGATTTTGTTTTAAAATGGTACAAAACCCGAACCACCCTTTTAAAACTAGTGACTTGACTTCCCAACACTACATCAATGTTTTTTTTACGATAGGTAAATTTCAAACCACTTATTCTAAATAATTTATTTTCTCCAAAAGAAAAGAGTTTTCATTTACAACAATGGTGTCTTTCTCCTCAAGTTCGTTATTTTTTTAAAAAGACGTTTGTAAAAGGTTTTCAAATTATTTGTTTATTTTTTAAATTTTTTTCAAATTTTTAAGCAAAAGTTGGATAGTTTTGAGAGAGTTTTTATACTCAAGTAAGAGTGAATCATAAACAATTTCAATACCATCATATTAATCATCTTGATATAATCACAAGATAAAGTTAAATTTTACCTCATCAATATATTGTTTTGACTATGGACATGAAGGTAACATAGTTTATTATATGATTATCTTCATTAATTTGACTTGAAACTTCATCATCGCAAGTTGCATTAAAAAAATTTGTAGATTTAATTTTAAGAACTTGAAAAAATTAGGTTTGATGTGTCAATTATTATGATGATGATAGCAAGTTTTTTAATATTTCTTACCACCTTTACCAAATTTTTCAAGGGGTTTGATTAAGCAATCATGATACTTGAATCTCATAATTATTTTTGTATATCGCAATGGCTTCATAATCACTGGTGCCTTGACTTTTCGTTTCCAACATGGACTAAGCCTCAAATTAACTACATTTAATAAAAAACGATTACAAAGCATCATATAAGGTAAAGAAAAAGAAGAGTTTGGCCCAAAAGTTAGACCAAACTTAGACTGGATCTGATCTTCTTTACTAATATAACAACCTCCTTCTTTGTATACTTTCGTCTATCTATCTTCACATGGACCAGACTAAATATCCTCTTCCAGATATGATTCTCATTTAAACCATTACTACCATGTTCTCTATCATTCCTCTCCCACCAAATACGATACATATACGTTGTGAGAAAAGTTACAACAATATCAATAACTTCCTTGCACAAAATCTGAAGAGTGATATTGATTAAATCATCTAAATATGCAGGAATATTCTTTAAATAACAAGTTTCCAAAACTTTGCAGAGAATTGTCTTAGTAAAAGAACAACTAATGAAGAGATGATTGACCTCTTCCAAACTAGCTTCACACAAGCAACAGTGAGAGCTGACTTGTAGACCCCAACTAAGCATTCTAGCTTTTGTTTGTAACCTATCCTGCACACCTAACCAAGCCACAAAGGCACATCTAGGAATACAAGAATTAGCCCATACTACCCTCCACCATTTAACTTCTTCTATATCTTCTCCAATGATGTATATAGTATTCTTAAAAGAGAAACCTTTTTTTGTATTATCATTCCAAAAAAATGCATTATCACCTTCATAAATTTTAACATTGCTAAGGTATGGCGGGAGTTTACCCACAGAAGGAGGTAACATCCATCTTTCTCTACCATAACAAGAATTGACAGTTTTATCATAATTAATATTATAGATATCAAATTCAATACCTAGAATTTCATGCGCACATTTTCCATCAATCCATCTATCCCAAATTATGAAAGTATCCTTACCATTTTTTATCATATGAGTTATAAAATCATAAGCACGATACCTGATTTTGATGAGTTGCTTCCAAATCCAGGTATGAGCTTGTTTAATATCCAAACTCTAAATACATTTGCCTTTAATAATGTTATGATGCACCAATATACTCCACAAGTTGTTTTTCTACGAGTACATCATATCCAAACTCTAAATACATTTGCCTTTAATAATGTTATGATGCACCAATATACTCCACAAGTTGTTTTTCTACGAGTACATCCTCCAAAATTTAGATAATAGACAAACTCTATTTAGCTCTTCAATTCTAGGAATTTCCAGCCCACCTTGTTTCTTACTAGAACATATGTAGTGCCAGGATATTTTTGCCCCTTGAGCCCCATCTAAGTTGCCTTTCCAAAGAAAGCTGTCCATTTTCTGATTAAGTTTATGAATTACATGTTTTGGTAGTAGAAACTCTACACAAAAATATGATTTTGCTTATAAGAACACAATTGATCAATTTTTCCCTTCCAGCATATCAGAGTAGTTTGAAGGACCACTAATTAATATTGCTACAAATAGTCTCCACCAGTTTTTTACCATCTGAGAATAATTTCTTTGAATTTAATGGGACTCCAAGACATCTAATAGGCATTTCACCTATCTTTATATTCGACATTGAGGATATATTATTCATAATTTGATTATTTATACATCCAAAATATAATTCACTTTTATTGTAGTTAATTATTAGGCCCTGAAATTCTGGAGAACAAATGAAGAGCTTCTTTGATAACTCTAGCAGATTTAACTTCACCTTTAAAGAATATTAGTAGATCATCTACAAAGATGATGTGATTAAGCTTTAACTACCTGCATTTGTGAGCCATATGATTGAATAACCCTGTAAATACCTCCATACATATTGCAAATAAATAGGAAGGGAGAGGATCTCCTTGTCTGAGACCTCTCTTCCCTTTGAAGTAACCACACACTTCACCATTAGGACAAATAGAATATTAAGGAGAACATACACATATTCTGATCAGTCGATAAATTTTAAAGGATCAAAAGCGTATAGTGTATTAATTAGAAATGTCCAGTTGACACTTTCATATGCTTTTTGTAAATCAAGGTTAATCGTATGTTTAGGCTCTGAATTCTTTTTTATAACCTAGTACTATGTCATGAGAAACTAGAATATTATCACTAATATATATTCCACCTACATATGCAGCTTGATTTATAGAAATGATTGACCCTAACACTTTCTTCAACCTGTTTGAAATAGTGGTATAAAGTTAAAATTCATTTATGATTATTAATTATATATGATTAATGAGATAAGTATTAAATTAATAATGGGAATCTCCAAAATGGAAGGAAAAATAAAAGTATAATAATGCGATAAACTTTTTTACCCAACATCTTACTTTGAACATATTGTATCCCGTTTTTTAATTTATTGTAATGGATATTTTAATTTTTTATTTGAAGCATGTTATAAACCATTATTTAACATTAGTGTAATGGTATAAGTAATTATTAATTATTAGATATCATAAGAAGAAGTTTGGTGTAATGGTCATGAATATGGTCATAAATCTAACCAAATCAATAACAACATTTTTGTTTCAACTAAAAATAAACTATAGTGTTATATGTAATAAAAATTTCTCAAGTGAATGGCAATAATTAAAAAAACCATTGTTTATGGTTTAATACACAGATGCACATAAAAAGTATAGATAAGATAACTAAAAAATCATAGCAAAAAATATTACTCGAAATTGATTTTGAATCGTTATAGCAATCTTATGAAAAAACAATATTTAAACATTAAGCTACGGGTGGAAAATTCAATTGTTTGAAAACCATGGCATAAAGTCATGTGCAATGATTTTTTCTATATTGTAACTAATTTCATATGTTACAAGAAAACCAAAATATTGTAATGCCTGTAAACCCATATATGCGATTTTAAAATTGTTTATCCATCATAAACTATCTCTCAAGGATCTTTAAATCATTGAGGGCTCTGGAATCTAACCTCATGTATCTCGATGACCTCAACAAGTCAACCTCAGTAGGACCACCAGAAGTGGATATGAACATCATTAAAAGTTAAACTCAACCGTGAATCAATTATTGGTTAATTCATCACGACTTCTTGACAAGACCCATTAGAGTAAACATCATTGTTCTTTTGGATAAGTAGTGCAAATTCTATTTTTAGGATCATTTCATGTGTTAATATAATATTAAACCTATATTTTATTACATATAATCACATATAAATGTATGCATAAAAATTAAAATAATGTATAGAATATACATGTATAAAGATATAAGAAGCCATGTAATATACAACCCTTGAATGACCTATGAATTTGTAATACTTTACTTTTATCATGGATGGTGTAATTGAGATCCTTAAATGTTGTTGGAGTCCTTAATCAATGAAGATATTTCGTGGCTTGAATAAAATATGTTTCTCCCCTCATTTGGTTTAGTAAAAAGTTTGGCTCCTATGGTACTCGTGGAAGCCGCATTTTGGTTCTTTTGGCCTATGCAGAGTTGTAAAAAAGTAATCCTCATTTTATGGAGTATATAAGAGTTTCCGTAGGTGCTAAAGTTACTATGGAAAAATTTCATGATTGTCTCAAACTATATGTGTTTGAAATATTTTATGGTACTTATAACCTTTGTGATCCTACAACCTCCTCATATATTTAAACTTAGGTTTATATTTAATATCATCCTCCAAACCCATAAGTAACTTGATCTAAACATAACCTGTCTAATTAGTCTTTTATATTTCAACATATAGCGTTATACATATTGAATCATAATTTGCACCATCATGGAATGAATTGCATGTAACAATCAAATAGTGTACTATGGAAGATTACCAACAATTTCTTGCATTACAATTAGTTATGTAATCCAATTTAGCCTAGGTAAATTTCAAGCCATTTTGATAGTCATATACCTCAACAAATAAACGACTAGTAGACAAACTTTGTGTTGAATTTGAATTGTAGTGTAGGGTTAAAGATGGGTTTTAATGGAGCCACGTAAATATTTATTGCCTTAACACAGTGAAACCTAAAACTTCTTTCATTAGTATACGTTCTCAATTGTATAGTTTTTATCTGTAGGTCTAGGACTGAAGTATGTAATAGATACACATGCCTCAAACAGGTTTTCAATCATCTTGAGGTTAGTTTTCAATTTATTTTTCATATTTTATTATTAAACATTTGAAACATGTTAAGTCTTGGCTTTTTTATTGTAACTTTGCAAGTCCCTTGGTTCAAAGTATAGATGTAACATTACCCTTAGTTTGGTGAATACTACAACAATACACATGATGGTACTATGAAGATGGTTGACTCTATATATAATTTATTTCTTGATGTTAAATGTTTTAAATTTGTAGACACTTAATATATTTTGTAAATTATCATTAGGTTTTGGAGAAACATCTTAATAAGAACATTCATACTTTTATTCAGTTTTGTCTTAATGTTTGATTTATGTGTACTAAGGTGGGGATTTGTCTACATATGGAGCCAATGTAATGATTCAGAAAATTAAGTCACTGTTGACGACAATGGTCTGGATAAATTCTAAATCATTTTGAGATAATGTATTACTATTATCCTTAGTCAAACTAATTCTTGAGTCATAATGGGTTCGAGTTGAAACAATATTAAATAAGTCAATTTTTTTAAATGTCTACTCTATATAATGAGTCTGTCAAATGGATATACCATGTTCATTTCTTATTATCTTTACTCCTAGGATACCATCATCTTATTCCATATTTCTCATCTAGAACATACAAGATTAGTGTAATTTATAACATGAAATTTAGCTCCAAAGACTATATGATCATCTACATATACATAATGATCACACAATATCATGTAATTCTTTCATGTAAACATATAAATTAGAAGTATTGACTACATAGCCAAATTTTGCAAAGGTACTACCAAATTTCTCATAAAATTATTTAGGGTCATGTTTCAAATCATATAACAATTTTTTAAGCTTTCATACATTGCTTTCTTGACTAGATGCGACAAACCCTTCAGGTTAGACGATATATATATATATATATATATATATATATATATATATATTATATTTTCACCTAGTTCTCATTTCAAAAGCGTGTTCTTAACATCTATCTAATGGATGACGAATTATGATACATATATATCGCCACACAAGTTATTATGGTGACTATGTTGATCAATAGGGAATGGGTGTTGATATGAAGAAAATATCTATGTTCCTCAAATAGATAGAGATGATATATGATCAATACTAGCATCACAAGCTAGACCATCTAAAAGAACCTCGAGACATTAACGTTCCCTAAGAGAATAAAGAAAGACTCATAAAAAGTGTATATTAGACCAGGTCACCTCGTTTGAAATTGCACGTTAATGTTCCTACAATCTTATCAAATCTGACATCGACAACATCGTTGCCCATCTTCATGAAACATGGTCTACGAGAATAGGGAAATCTATTCTGGAAATCACATCGTTAGTGGGGGAACACGATTACTACCTGGAACTTATGGGTACTTAAATATAAATATAGGCTTTGTAATACAATATAGATGATATGTAATCACAAGGCTCATTAACGCCAACACATAATGATATATAGATCATATTGCTCTTTCTTGAAACTTTATTTTATCAACCATATTTATTTAGTCTAAGTTAATTAAATTTAAACACTTTTATGGTAAAAATTGTCATATTTTTAAATAAAATCACAAGGTGTTTGAGATATATTGGTGGGATACACATTATAGAGTCTGTTAATCATAAAAAAAATATTATTATACTCACACACATATATATATATATATATATATATATATATATATATATATATATATATTAAAAATAAATAAATAGTCCCTTCTTTTCTCTTCAATTACTGAGACCCATACATATACTAAATTCCTTTACGATTATCTTTTTCAAAATATGGTTGGTACTCACTCATTTAATAGTAATAGATTTAAGAAAAAGATAATAAATTAAATTTATCCTAAAAATTGTATATGACTCATGTTATAACTATCTTGAATTAATTTTTATAAATTGCATTTTTTATCTAGTTTAAATTAAATAGGGTGAATGAGATAAATAGTAAATTAATAATGAGTATCCCTAAAATAGAAGGAAAAATCGATGGTAAATTATTAGGAAGCTTATTTTTACCCAATATACCTTACATAATATGTTGATTTCAGTACCAAGAAAAAAGAAAAGAATATAAAATGATTTTTTGATATATATATAAAATATAAAATATATCATTAACGTACATGTAATTTTCCAATTTTCAAACATAATGAGTGGATGAATATAATTTAATTTATACCACATACCTTCATCTTTTGAAGTAAGAAATATTGTTACTAATTCAAAGGAAAACACTATGATTCATGAATATTTATTGAGCGATGTAAGGAATTATTTTTACTCATGATAATTTATTTCTTAATACACATAAATCATATGCATTATGGTGAACTACAAAGCTTTAATTTTTGTTTCAAATATCTATTCAATCACGTAATACGTTTTTGTATTATTCTTAGAGTATCTGCAGCTTGGTGTTAATTCTTGAAACTCTATAACAAAGTTCCAATGTAAAAAACAATAACGAAATGGTTCGTTTTTATTGAAAAACTATAACAAAAATTATTTCACCATGTAAGACTTGAATGAAAATATAAACTATCGATATCCTTGCATTCGTGACCAATATTTTTTATTTGAAAATAAATAAGGGACCAACGAGACAATATCAGTACAGGGGTGTTTACACTTCCAAAATTTTGTCATTATAGGTTAAGAATAGTCGCAAATAGTAATCTCCACTCCCAACCATTGGTCATAACATACTTGTAACTTGTTAACATATAAAGTAACTATATTTTCTTTTGATCACACAAACTTACACAAATTAAGTTGCACTTATAAAATTACGAAACAGATGAAGAGCATTCTTCGTTCTTTATTAAGAACTACTTCACTTGGTTGAGTTCAAGATACCTTGGATAAATAACCTTTTCAGGTGAAGAGAATTTTATAACAATGCATGCATTTTTTTCATACACTTAAGCTTCCATTTGTTTTCCACTCATATTTGGCCATTACCATTGGATTTTACCAAATAGACTCTACTTGTTTTCCATTTAATGAACTCATTTTTTTAAGAATTTCTCTTACTCTATAATTTTTGTATACATCCTCAAGTTCCAAGTTTTGGTCAGGAAATTCATAAATAATTTTTCACCGATATGCTTACACTTAATACAAGACTATCCTGCAAACCCAATCATCCCAATGTACAAGAAGTGACCTATTTTAGGATCATTGTTTGATGCTTTGATGAGTCCCAATCCATGTCTTCGAAAAAATATTTCATATTTTTTAGGGAATTGTATAGATAGGAAGAGAGCATAAAAAAGAATGATAAGTGGTGATCCATACGGAAAACTAAAAAGTTATGCACTAGCTCTAGCAAAAAATGCACTTGGATTATCCTCAATATCGAGTATAGCTAGTTATCACCAAAAGTTCCATAGTTGGTAGAGTTGATGTTAAAAATAGGTAATACCTAGACATATAGTGACCTTGTAATACCTAGACATAAAGTGGCTAAGGTCATTGGTGCCTTGGCTATGGAAGCCCTCGTCTAAAATAAAGCACTCTCCTTGTTGTATATACCCCAAAACGTTTACTAAAATAAGCCTTTGTTGAACCAAAAATATTGACAACCTTCACCGTTTAGATTATTTATCAAACAATTTTGATGGCAACGAAGAGAAAAATAGTAAGACTCTAACAATTTATCAACAAGCGTGAGGCTATCCATGATCGGTGAATAGTCGAGCTCCAAGATTTATAATGAAATGATATAATCGAAGTATGATGGTTTTTGGAAAATTCATGGGGAAATTTTTGGAGTTCAACTGATTTTAAATAACTAAACGAAGAACCATGAGGTTTATGTCTTATAAAGGTAGTAAACATATGCAAGAAACCAGAAAAAAATTTGAATTGTTTATGCAAACTATGGAAAAAGTGGATTGTTACTTACGGGTCTAGGAATGCTTCTTTCTAAACTTTCTCTTTCAAACATTCAAATTATGAAAAGTGCAAAAATAAATATATAATTTTATCATCTCCATGAGTGTAACTTATTGTGAATATACTAAAGGAATGTATACAACCTAAAAATAATTTACTCATTCATATATTTGGGAAATAGGAGGAAGTCACAAAGTCAAAAAAATATATCCTGGGTCAAGAAAGTCATGATCATTAAAAAATAAATATAAAGATTTGTTAATTCAACAATCCCTTGCATATAGAGATCAAGATTAAAAAGAGCTCATGGTAACAAGATTGTTAAAATTGTATTTAAACACCAATGTTCAATCAAAAAATACTAGGATTGACACATAGTGAAATGAGACAACAACAAGATTTTGTCACCAAAGACTTTCTCCATTTGAGACCCACACATCACATACTTTGTAAGGTTTCAAGCAAAAACTCTGTGATATTTTCTTTCCACGCATTTAGAAAGGTTATATTTGTCACGACCAAAAAAAGCGACTAAATCAAACTAATATTAAAATACATAAAAATACATTTTCATGAAATTATTGATTATCTATTGCATTACACTAGTTAAAATTTAATTAATACAAACCAGTAACTAAAAATCTCTTCTATTTTTCTACATCTTATCTAGTGTTACTGACCACTACCCAAGTCCCTAAATTATCTTATACTTGAAAGGCTTGGGGAAAATGGGGTGTGACAGTGAGAAAATAAACAATGTCTATATGAGGACCTTAACCTCGTAGATAATTATTTATATATTAGACAATGTTATTGAACTGATATAGGTCAAAATATAAATTGACATTCACAAAGGGATAGATAAAT
The DNA here is from genome assembly GCA_029959085.1 of Nemophila menziesii. Lineage (NCBI taxonomy): Eukaryota > Viridiplantae > Streptophyta > Magnoliopsida > Boraginales > Hydrophyllaceae > Nemophila > Nemophila menziesii. Next base: position 4,561,232 of record JARWIR010000044.1, read on the forward strand.
CAGATAAGTGTATATTACAAACTAGACAACCCATACTACCCAACAAGTTATATATATAAAATAATAATAATACCACGTAATTATAATCACGTTGCAATGATAACGTTGTCTTTCCCTTATGACTCTCACAAAAATGTGATCCCCTTATCTGTCTTGTTTGTAATACCCTGGTAAATTGATCCTACTGGCCACGAAACTCTTCAGACATGCTCCAAGTGGGAATAAAACATGATAGTTCACGCCCGCACCTGGCTAGCCCAATGCCCCAGAGTGACATGTCAAATTATCCTGGCAAAACATTTGCATACGCATTACATATAACCCGTAGAATACGACAAAGTAGGTTGTTCTAATACACGATAACATTTAACAATTAATGGATAGAGAACAAAAGTAGGTTGCACTACCCCATGAAAGAAATTTTATACAATCACGATACAATAATTGGAATCAATCTTTTAGCCTGGTAATACTCAACTATACCAATTAACATTTTTAACTTCCAAGTTATTTATAATACATTACATAATCATTCAAATAGATATTGATTATTAGATGATATAGGCCGCTTAATATTTTATTACCAAATTAGTTAACATTATTTTATTCAACTAAAACAATTATTATTATTTTACCTAATTGGATCAAATATTATTGATTTAACTTACCAGGATAATTATTATTTATCATTTTACCTTATTAGGCCATGAACTAATATTTAATGTAATATGACAAAAATTAATATTAAACAATAAACATATTAATATATAAATTACAAAGAGTAATTAATAATCGATATAAAAACAAAATTTATCCCTCACCTGAATATGAAGTATTTATGCTCTCCCTCCTAACCAGATCACTATAATTGTCTATATCTATACGAGTCTTACTAATTTATTATTTGAATCCTTCTTATTTCGCTAAAATTCTTTATTTTCCACCTAAATAAATAATAGTCTAAATATACTATTTTAATTTACTTTCATCCTCTAAGTCTAATAATTGGATTGGTGGTCTCGAGTACGTACTTCTGAAGGAAGAGTTAATATGCTTTCATTTGTTCAAGGATATATATATATATGAGATTAAAATGTAAACATGTGAAGTATTGACCAATATTTTATGTGTTGTAAGGAAAAGGCCTATATTCATGCTTATTAAGGTTAGACATCTAATGACTGTTAGTCATAGTTTCTGTAATATTAAAAGTTGTACCATGTAATTTGCTGAATTGATATCACTGGTTGAATAAAACCATGCATTCTTTAGTTTGGATAATGAATATGTCTTTTAAAACTAAAATATATGTATTATGTAAGTCAATAGAATACTAAAGTTTATTTTGATATATATTGTCGTTTATATTTATAAGATTGGCATGTTACTTCCTTTTATTATATTTAATTAACTTTATACATTTTATTTGTTAAGTTTAGGAATATGTCTTATCTTTACTATCCTAATATATGTGTTATTAAGAATCAAATAAACAAAAAACTATTTGACCGCTAAAATAATTTAATAAAAAATGATAAACATATAATTTGACGCTGTATACAAGCACAGGTCATAAAATAAATTCTAATATTTTGTGGGATCTCACAATATATACAATGGTTCTATTAACTTATTTAAAGAAACTACCTAATATTTCTTATAGAAGGCATCCCCACCTTTACACTCATAATAGCCTATAGATCACCCCTCTTGGGGTTTTGAAATTATTAGAGTTATGAACCTCAACCTCAACTTATGTCCATGAGTTCATCAAGTCCTCTTCAATATGACCCTATTTATTTAATTTAAAGTATTTTGTATTGCATTCAATAATAATTTTTCTAAACAAAGACCTAAAGAAATAGTCAAATGGAAAAAAGATCTGATAGAAGTATATCGAGTATCTTGCCTTCCTAATTTCCATATTAACAAAATATTTTCAGAAAAAAGTAATGTATAAATCTCTCATCATAATCATAATACAATAAAAAGTTGACTACTTGGTTAAAAAAATTGATTCTTGTGGTTTTGAATTTTTTATTAAGTTTTATTCAAGAATTTATTTATTGATATATAAATATATATATATATATATATATATATATATTTTTTAATTAACTGATTTTCAAACTTAATTTACCAAGATAAAAAGAATTTTATTGTATTTTTGTAAATCGATAATTTATGTCGTAGACATATAAGTATTCAATACAAACTCCGTAATTAATATTTTTATTTTCAATAGAATAAAATAATCTTTTATGAATTATAAACACATATGAATGATTACTTTTATATCTTCAACCTTATGTAGTATTTTTTACATAAAAAAAATATATTAGATTATAATTATGTTTTCAATCATCCTTTTAGATTCCACTTGTTTCTTTAACTATCCAATATGTAACATATTAAATTTTCAATATTTTCTATCTTAGTATGTATTTTTCTATAATGTTTTCTCTACCATAAATAATTGATAAAAATAATTTTAACACCACAAATAAAAACAAATACATTCAAGAAAGTTTTAAAACATCACTATACTACAAATATTTAATTAGTTATCATTTTATTATTCCAACAAGTATGGATATGACTATGTCAAAAGAAATTTAGATAAGTTTAATAGAATTTAGAAAAGTATATATCTTAGATGACAATATTTGATTAATCATCAAATGGAAAAAGTAGAAATTTTCATTTACTATAGTTGAATAATTGTTATTATTTTGAAAAATAATTACTAATAATATATTAAATAAAATAGAAAATCATAAATGTAATTAAAACAATGAAATCGACATTCAATGTGTCAAAAATAAATATGAAAAACGTTAGACATACACAATAAAAATGAATGACCTCGTAACATAACATACTTTTCTATTACATTGCGAATAAGAATAATAAGTAAGTATCTTCTAAACATTAGAATTATTTTGGAAATATTGTTGAGAATAGGAAGTACGAGATCCTGCAAATTGTTGATGCAACGGGGTTGAGGTTGCAGGTAGAGATGAGAATAAATAATTGATATCTTTAACTTTTGAATATAGCTCCACCAAGTCCACTTTCATTATCTTAAGCTCCTCCTTATTTAAACTACTTACTGGTGCACTCCACCAACAATTATTACGATAGAAATTGGAAATATCATCCAATTTCTTACGATGCTCTTTTTCAAGATCAATGTGGTTGTTTTGTAAATTGAATTGATTATTGTTTGATCGAACACTATCACTATGATTCACACGTGTTAATTGGTTGGATTCGACTTCTAGTAATGAAGCATTTCGAGATTCGAACTTATCAATAACTGAAGTAATGTCAGGGTTAGCGAACGAGTACACCTTTTTTCCAGGTGAAAAAATAAATAGACCAATTTCAGCACCACACAAAGTGGCAATTTTACTGGCTTTTTTATTACACCATTCGAACGTTTTGAGAATGTCACATTTCGGTGACTTTCCTTCTCCATATATTTTACGGGAATCTTTCGACCATTAGCCTTCTTTATGTTTGGAACAACTTCCATTGAAATAAATAGATTTTAGAAGAGATGAGTGACATAAAGTATCACATATAAGAGTTTTAATAGAACTTTTTGTAGAATTTTTGATTTCCCATAAAATAGTGTGAATTATCATAATATCTCCATTAAATTACATGTATATAGAAATAAAATAATGTCAATTAATCAATACAAACATATCCTTAAAATTATGAAATAGGTCTAAAGTTTAAATTCATTTATGATTATTAATTATATACTATTAATGAGATAAGTATTAAATTAATAATCAGTATCTCCAAAATAGAAGGAAAAAAAGGATAATAATGACGATAAACTTTTTTACCTATAATCTTAAACAACGCGTCGAAAGACCCACGACCATTTCCACTAAAATTTATGTTATACATCTCGGTGTCACCGAAATACCCGCCAGTTTCAAACGTGGGGCCAAAATCTTGAATTACATTACCCATTAAGTTCTCTTCGATTGTTCCGTCCTCAGGAATTACTATTATTTCACTGTGTTTCGTCCAAACATCATACAATAAATCCATACCCCATTGAAAAAGATGAACTTGAACTTCGTGGTTTAATATTTTTTTATTATTTAACAATGATTACATGGACAGAATATATTACCGACTCGATCCACTACTTTCCTCGAAAATCCAATAAACCATAATATACCATTAATGTATTCGATCGAAACCTTATTGTTTGATTTAATCTAACTATAGTCTATTTGAGGGTTCATTATCTAAATTTCAATAAACCACTAGTTATTATTTCAAACAATACGATTATAACATATTACTAAAATGCACCTAAGTTATCACAATATTTTACTAAGACCCATAATTAATTTTTAAATTAACAATATAGTCCCTAAAATCATAATCAATTATACAAATGCCACTAGAAGTTCTAAATTATTCACAATGTTCTCTACATTAATTTTCCATTATTATTAGAACGCCTAATATTATAAATACTCAAAAATCTAATTGCACTAAAGGTTTCTATATTATACATAAATTGCCTCTATAAGTCCTATATTATGTACGATAACCTATATATTATAATAGCATGATACAAACCACGAAAAAATCTAAAACCTAAAAATATAAATGTGTCTTGTGAGTGGTGTGAGAATGGAGAAGAATCAATTGAACATCTTTTCATCCAATGTCCATTTAGTTCATCAGTTTGGGCAGAGTCTCCCCTACAATGAAAGATAAATAAAGAAGAATAATATGAATTTAAAGATTGGTTTCTCAATACCATAGACAGCTACTCGAATAATGGGTGAGATAAGAAAAAGTCGATTAGTACCATGATAACGATCCTGTGGAGTTTATGGAAAGCCAAATTGAAGGGTTTCTACGAGCTGAAGAAATGGGATATCACGGAAATTATAAATAACTCTAGACGAATCATAGAGAGAATATATAAGATGAAACAAGGAAATTCAGGAACATGTATCAATAATAAAGAAGTCCAAAATATGAAGTATAATGAAGATAACAACATAATTGATTTTTCAGATATTAGTTGGTATAATGATTCCTCATTTATTAATAAGAACGAATCAGCAGGGATAGCTTCTATTGGAATTGGTAAGGATGGTAAAATTTGCGGTAAACAATGAAGAAGAAGGATAGTTAGGAGTGCAAAGGAAGGAGAGACGTGGGCTATTCTACAAGCAATGAAAGCATTAGAAAATTTAATCTATAGAAGGGTCTCCTTCTATATTGACAACCTTGAAATTGTTCAGGAATTTATCACAAGAAGGGAATCAATTGGAAGATCCGACTTTTGATCGAATTGATCTGGACATGGATCGCAAGATTTCCGGAATAGAGGTTGTATCATATCAAAAGGGAACGTAATACTATAGCTGATTTAGCTGCAAAATGTATTAGGAAAACGAGAAATTTAGATCATTGGAACTTAGATAATGTATTTGATAGCATAGGGTTTCTAAACCATTATCTAACAGGTTGTAATAATGACTAACTTTGGATGTACTTGACAAAAAAAGATAAATGTAAAAAGTTGAAAAGTGTCAAATGAAGTTATTAATAAAAAAGACTTTATAGAGTCAAAAAGATTAATTTTAAAAAAACCACAAAGATCCACTCTCCCCACACTTCTTAAGGTTGAAAGAGGGATTGATAATGTCCGATAAGATATTTAAATACAGAAAATTCACAACAATGGGAAAATATTTATTTGTTTCTATTTTTTTTCCACTCAAGGTCATGTATTGGGGCCACGTTTTTGTCATAATCATCCAAGAATAAAGTAGACATGTTTTTATATGCATTTGTGATTGGTATGAATTGTATGATGCAGTGTTTGTGCAGTTTTTCATCCTCTACTTTAATGCTTCTCAATTAGTTCAAAATCGTACTTTTCATTGCCCTATATTTTGCAACCTTACATCTCCTTCCTTTGTGTTCCTATCGCCTAAAGAGCTCCTTCTACATTTTGGACTCACTAACTGCGTTCTTTGTGTCCTTTAAAGCTACTGTATATCTCTCAAGGTCCTCTTACTGGTTTCTTTCTACAAGCCCTTATATCATTTACATTTAGCTTTAATATGTATCTTTTTGGGAAGAAGTTCATTTCCTGCCCTTATTATATGATCTGCCACTCCCAATTGCCTTCTATCTCATAGTTTTAAATTTTATATTTAAAGAGGCCTGTTTTTCTCCACTTACATACATCTAAAATTAGAAAAACTAGTTGCATTTCCCTTATAAGAAAATAAACAACTCACAAAATAGTAAAGGATAATATTCAAGTAATAACTTTGAACATTACAAATGAAAGTCAAACACAAACACAAACACAAACTGAGATAGATAAGCAATTTTTTAATGAATTACTGGCTAAAGGAACGAAGTTTACTTGCATTTCAGAAATAAGAGAGATTCACCCTAAAGAACTTCTTATGACTTCAGCAAAAACGGAAAATATCCTAAAGATTTTATGATCAATTGTAAAATTCATTATAATATATATAAATATCTTGATTAGTAATAAATACAACTTAAATTGGTAAAACTATATACCACATATTTAGCAGAATCAAACACTTGATGTTCTTTGGACAAAAGACAAAAAACCCTCCGAGTAATTCCATCTGTTGAGAAGCATATTTGAATTTCTTGAATTTTTCCTTTTCTTAACTATAATTAATTTGATGTCGCGTTCTTAAACAAAAAGGTGTAAGTGTATGTCCAACGGAAATTACTAAAATGACATGACCAGTGATCATATATCTGTGTGCAAAATATTAAAACTTGAATTATAATTATTTTATCAACCAAACACCAAATATCTGCTCAATTATAATAATTCTAATGGCATCATTTTCAAGAATTAATTAATCAGATAAACGGTCAAAAGGTACTTCATAGCTGCTTGTTAGAAGAGCTCTGTACGTACTTTCAAGTTTAAATCCAGATACCTTAAAAGCATAAATAAAACTTTGTTATGTTAAAAAGAGTTACAAATATTGCATAAAAAAATAACAACCGGACCTTGGGATGATTATTAGAATGCTTAATAATCAATCAAAGTCTAAAAATGTTAATAGCAGACAATTTTTCAAAACAAAAATAAAATCCGACAAACAAAACAAAATAAATTAAAACAGAAGAAATTTGAAGACAAAAGCAATACTACTTACATTAAGATATTGCGTAGTATTCACAGGTGTTACTAATCTCAGCAACATATTTAGATTGAAGAAGCTTCTTGACTAGCTCCCTTCTTAATAGCTTCTTGTATTTCATGTTCTACCGTCTCTGTACGTCTTTCTATTTTAGTATCCCCAGGATACAGCCACACATCAATCTGAATAATAAAAATAATAAAAATACAATTAATAATATCTAAATATAGAAAAAAAAAGAATTCAAGACTTACCTGAACGTTAGTGGCTGTTAATAGCTCTCCAACAACTTTTCCAACAAAGTCTGACTCTGAAACATCTTGACCGCACACAGTTGTATCTCGACCTAACAAAAAGAAAGGTAGTATTTAAGCTAATTAATCATAATAACTAGTTTACCAAAAGAAGGAACAAACTTATATTGACTTCACTTACTTACTAAATTTCTATCCTTGAGTTCCAAAATTTAGTTGAAATATAAAAGCATATATGTATCAAATCAAATTGAATTGAAAACTGAAGTTTTTGAGAGGAAAATATACCTCCTGGTGGTTCATCTGTAGTTGACTGAAATGTCATGATGAATGACCATATCCTATTAAATAAGAATTAAATATACCGGGTTAATTTCATTTGTAAGTGATTCAAATTTATAATCAATACACAAATTCACTTATGTTTCAATTTAATATGTTTATTATTTATATGCATATGTACATATTTCCCAATTATACGGCACACTATATACATGCTCAATTGTATTACATAGAAAAGCGCTTGGGTGTTGTGATGTGTTTGAACCTAATTTACTGCATAAAATTCAAAATTTGACATATTAAAAAAGATTGCTACAAATCTTGTAAATCTAGAGTTTTACAATAAATCCCAATTAAGATACACAAAATTCTACTAATAGATCGTTGGAAGATTTTTTTATATATACACAAATTGCACACGAATTTTTCAACAAAAAAAACAAAAATTGTAGGAAAAAATTGGAGAAAATTAAAAACTAAAGAGAATAGATTGAATTTTAAATTTCAGTTTTTAAAATATCAAAATCATTTTCTGATTGTATTTTTAGGATTTTAATTAAAAAAAAAAAATTGTACCTTAAAATCGGTGTGTTTCTATAAAATATATCTTTATGTAGCGGCTTAATTGGTAGGATGATTTTCCTGCGACTTTGTTTTGGAAAGGGAATGGTTTCTGCGGAGAAAGAAATCCTATATGTAGAGATTAGAAAATCCTAAGCCCTAGTCTTCATGGGCTTGGCTACAAGGTAATGGGCTAGAATGACTATCCACAATGGGTTTATAACACTCCCCTGGATATTCAGTCCCGTCTCGTTAAAACTTTTATAGGAAAAACCTAGTAAGAAAAAATGTAGTGAAAGAAAAAGAGTACATTTCTTTATACGCTTTCTAAAACTTTCCTCATTAAAAACATTTATCAGGAAAACCTATTAGGAAAAAACCTTGATGAAGGAAAAGAGTGTAGTGCGTATTTTTCTCCCCCTCTTGTCCGCCTCTACCAATCATGTGTATTAATTTCTTGAATATATATGTAGGTAACGCCTTTGTAAATAAATCGTCCAAATTATCACTTGACCGAATTTGATGAACATCGATTCACATTTCTTCAAGAGTTCGTGTCTAATGGATAACTTTGGAGAGATATATTTTGTTCGATCACCTTTGATGTAGCCTTCTTTGTATCGAGTGATACAGGTAGCATATTATTGGACTTTGTTTACTTGCTGAAAGGTTGCATTCCCCTTAAATATTTAATTTTCAGAATATGCCAGTGGGTCAAAATCCTAGTAAAGAAAAAAGAGTACAATATTCTTCTATACGCTTATATAAATTGCCTCATGAAAAACCTTACAAGGAAACCATGTGGGGAAAAACCTATGCTAAGGAAAAAAGAGTGCATTGCGTAAATGTCTCCCCATGATGTAAGTATAACACAATGGTGTATAACTTGAGACATTTAATAAGAGTAATAAATAATATGACATAAATTTGATTGACGTTTCATTCATATATAATGATTTGAAGTGCTCGACATATGACTTATATGAATTCTTTCATAAAAATATAATCAAATAAAAGTGCATCCACCACCGGAGACTATATCTCTTGAATAAATAAATTATGTGTGCTACAATATACTATCTTATATAGTGACCCCCCTTTGTAGCACATTTGTTTCACAATTGTGAAAATTTCACGTCGTACAAGTGAAATTAAAAAAAATATTTGCTTTATTTATGTCTTTCTATTGATGGCTGGTCAGTTTATTTAGACATTTTAATTAAAATAATCCTCTATTTCATTCATATATTAATATTTATTACGCGTTTATATAAATATTCGATCATGATCAATTTTTAGTTAGGTTCCAATAATTTAAAGAAGTAAAATAACTGATTGAGATCTCAATATATAATCAGGTAACTGATACTCAGCAGGAGTATTTTGATTCTCAGTTATATACACTACTTTGATGTCAAAAGTCTCATAATTAACGACTTGCTCATGTTGCTGCTCCTTTATGCTATCTTTAGAACCAAATAGATCTATTACGCTTTAAGCGTACAATAGTCTAATTTTAATAGATAGCTCTTTTGAGACATTAATTTTATTAGGAGCACTGATAACTAGTTATTGTGACATAGTCGCTACACCTTTATAATATTTATAATTATTTTTATGATTGTACGAGGATCAATATAAATGGTGTATTCTTATATTTCAGTTGTTATTTCCCCTATTCTTGAGAATATCATGTATAACATGTTCTCAAAATCCATCTTTGTGCACGGTGGTGGAGCAATTGTTATAGAAATTGCACAATCAGATTATCTTGATGGATATAATTTTTGGTCTTTTACCAATAAGGGTATTTACTATGAGCATTAGCTTAAGCAAAATCGGCATATACAGTTCAATAAATAACTTTACTACATTTGTGTATATCTCATTGAATCCGTCTTGAAAAATAGACGATTTAGTATCAAAATTATTTAGGATTAAAATCTTTGTTTGTGCATAGCCGATTTGCTAATATTCATTTGATAATCCCGATCTTTAATATTATCAATTGTCAATATTCCAGTAGAATTTATATCGCCAAATATACACATGGTAATGTTGGTAGAATATAACTATAAGATAATATTTTTTAAATATAAGTGATAAGATCACAAAATAATTCACTCTTCAAATTTAATTTAGTAGATTTAATTTAGTATAGTCAAAATACCTCTTATTGAACTCAATGTTTATAGGAAATGTAATTTTGGTTTTTCAGAAATTCCATATATAATTAATATCATCATACATTTCCTCATAGAATATTTTTTTGGATTTTGAGTAAATGTAAATCTTAAAAGTCCACTACGAACTTTTTCAAATCCTTCTATTAAGTTTAATATACCAGATGTGGTATTTGACATTTGATTTAGAAGTTTGAAGATCAAAGAAATATATTTTATTTCTTAAGTTATATATGCGAATGAAACACGAATTAAGTGATAGGGTATGCAATATATACGCATATATATATTTAATCATCTTATATTTCGATTCATTTGTTAGTCGAAATATGAATTATCCTATAAAAAATATGAATTATTTCATAATATGACCTCTTGGAGGATTATTTTAGTCATATGCAGAAACTTGGTATTTTCAGGATATGTTATACTATATCAGTGGATATGTATAAAAATTTGTATATTTTTCCTATTTCATTTTACATGTTAAATTATATCAGTTTATTAAAAAAAGGCCATAACAATTAAGTATAATCGTTGACGGTGTAAAAGGTTAAGTTTCGAAATTCAAGCATGTGAGACTCAAATCTTAATGATAAAGCAAGAGCTTGACAAGCCATGGCAACACCCAACAATATTCAGCCAAACTTTAACGGCTACTGCTATTTAATAAAATACAAATGGCTTGTTTTCCTTTTTTTCCGAAGAGAATAGATTCTCTTATATCACTAAAGTGATAGTATGTATTAAGCACATGAACAACATTTCACGATGGTGAAGTTTAATAATTGCCATGATAGTCTAGTGTCTTGAAAGCAAATACTATAAAAGGATCTATTAGATCAAAGGATCTTTTTTTCATTTTTTTCCTGTTCACAGAAGTGAACGTACCAAAGTTTTTTGCTTTGTTTTTATTTTTCGTAGTCTTCTTTCTTTTTTTCACCGAATTGGGTTTGTTTTGATTTTTTTCTTTCTATTTGTTCACGTGAATCTTTTTTTTCATCACATATTTATTGAAAGCAAAAAGCTATCCATGGGCTTGACTACAAGGTAATGGACTGGACTGACTATCCACATATAGGTTTATAACAATTATTATTTTAGTAATTATTTTTTTTAGATTTAAGAATCATATTATTAATATAACATGACTATTATAAAATGCAAAATCCAAAAGAAAATGCAAAAAAACAACAATGCATAATAATTTAGGGAAGACAAATTAAATTCATATGAATCAACCATTTTCTTTCATGCTCCAAAAAAAATACCAAAAAGAGAAGGTTTGGATTAAAAGACTATAAAAGACTTCGACTCATAAATCAAACCAAGCCAGAAGAACCTGTCTACACGAGCACATATTTTCACAAAAATGCCCAAAATATTGTCGGTCATGGCTGGATATTAAAATAAAAAACTAAACTAACTACACAAAATCAACCTTGGAACTAGTTGCAACGAAAGTACCTATTATACTTTGATTATTTTGTAGTTGAGTGGAATAATATTTATCCAAAAATAGAAAACCTAATAACTAAGCTAAAAGAGAAAGAAATTTTCAGAGAAAGAGAGAGAAAGAAAATTTCCAAAAATGCTTTTAGATATGGTGTTTAGTTATAAGAAGATGTGTTGGGTAACCATATACTTAAGCTAAAAATTTGTGGAAGTATAGAAATGAATACTTGTTTAGTAACAAAAAATTAGTCCCTTTGTATATTGCTTCAAAAGCTCATTGCTAGTGATATATTTGCAATCTAACTTATATTTACAATCATAATTTTTTTTTTGTTTTAAAATTTTATGCTTTTTAAAAGTATTTAAAGAAAATAGACACAAAACGAGAATGAGGAAAACTTAAGCAAATAAAAATAAAACGAGAATAATAACAAAGAGTGCCCCACACCAATTCAAAACTGAGTTGTGTCCCCGCGACTCGAAAAAGACTCAAAAAATAAAATATACACTAAAAAAATATTAGCAATTAAGAAGAAAGGTTAGAAGATGGTATGTGTCTGAACCGTATCCTCTCAAATTCGCAGTCGAAAGAGGTCTCAATTATCTCCATTCCAATGTTCACATATATTTGCTTGACATCCCGCATGATATTCACGTGGCTTAGGAAACTACCATGCTATCTTTTCTCTCGCTTATCAAACCTATTATGCAATTCCACTGCCGAATTTGGTATTTCGGGTGCAAAGCTATCCATACCTTCTTTTGGAGTTGTTGAGGAAAGACGATCATTATCAGCTTGTTCTTTCTCCTTTAGCTCTATTGAGACTTGCTTTCTTAGCTTGTATCTCTCACTTTGTTGAGTAATAATTCTAGGCTTTGGTTCCCTCTCCGGCGGTTTGCGGATGATAATCAGTTTATCTTTAGTTTTACAAGTGATCACTTCGTTCTCTTCTTCTCTAACAATTGAACCGTCCTCTTAAAATCGATTGATTATGTTCTCTTTGTCATCTCTCTTCACCCACAACTTAAAGATAAACCAATGATGAATTATAAGCTTTAGTACGTTAAATGCTTGATGTTATCTGGGTTGTAATGATTTGTAATGATGCTTGAGTAATCTCTTGTGAGGGTTGAAGGAAGAATGAAGCTCATTGATGTTGAAGAATTTCTGAAAAGTTTGATGATTCTTGGTGTGTAATGGTGTTATACAATGGATTTAGTGATATTTGTGTGGTTATGGAAGATGGGTGAAGGATTGGATAGTATTTTGGTATGTTGTTTAATGTTTTATCAAGCTTTCATGAAGGTTCCGTGGAGTTTGGTGGTGGAAAATTCATATGGGTGAAGAAGGTAGAGGCTGGATAATAGGGTTGGCTTGTAAAAAACCCTAATATTTCTCATCTTTTGTCTTATTGGATCTTGTGGGGTGTACCACACGGTTGCTGCGGTATACCACATCTTTTGCCTGATGAGTATTCGTCGCAACACTTTGACGCAAACTCCTTTTGTCGATATCGTGCGGTGTACCACAACTTTGATATTACAACTCAAATTTTCTACCTCCTTCAACCGTGGAATAGTGTGTACACGGTCTTATGTAGGGTTGTGGTATACCACAAGTGTTGCGGTGTACCGCGATTTTTGTGTGCTACAACTCAAAATTCTATGGACACTTCCTCCGTGGACCATCACGCACACCCTTCGCACAGACATGCGGTATACCGCACGGGTTGCGGTGCACCACAAGCTTCGCCTTACAGCTTCCATTTCTCTGGATAGTTCAAGCGCGAGGCATCGTACACACGGTTTGGTCGAGTGCGGTACGCCGCACGACTTGCGAAGTACCACGATTCTTCGCTGATCAATCTTCTTCCTCAGACTTCTTTCACCCCAAACTCAACTTATTCCTACCTACACACAAAACGCTATACTTTTCCTCTCCCATTAGCTTTAATATATACTTATATATATAACTAAAGCACTAAATTTAATATTACATACTATAAAAGAAATAAACTAATTTAAACATGTGTTTTCACCTATATTTGGCTTTTGCTTAACGTTGTTAAGCTCGACGGTAACCTCGTGGGCTACTCGGCTATGGGTTCCGCTTCTTTGAGGCACATAAGCTCTCCACGATTTGGATCCTCCCCTTTCGATCTCGAATCTCTAAGTCAAACTTCTTCAATAATAGCACCCACCTGATAATACGCGGCTTTGTGTCCTTCTTCTACATGAGATGCTTAATTGAAGAGTGGTTCGTGTATATAATCACCTTCTCTCCTAGAAGATATGAACGAAATTTATCACATGCATATACCACGACCAGTATCTCTTTCTCGGTTACGGTGTAGTTCAGTTGTCCACCTGTAAAAGTCTTACTCGCATAATAAACAATAGGAAATATTTTATCCTTAGGTTGACCCAACACGGAACCCACAGCATGATCACTAACATCACACATAACCTCGAAAAGGATGACTCCAATCAGGAGGAGTCACGACTGTTGTCGAGATGATTTTGTCTTTAATTGCCAAGAACACTTCACGACATGAATCATTGAAATAAAATTTCACATCTTTATCAAGTAATTTACATAGTGGCTTGGAAATATTTGAATAATCTTTAATAAAATAGCTTTAAAATCACGTGTGACCGCAAGAAACTTCTCTGGCCCTTAAAAGAACTAGGATGTGGAAGGGTTTTTATTAACTCTATATTTGCACGGTCAACCTCCATTCCGTTACTTAAAACCTTGTGCCATAAAACAATTCCCTCTTGAACCATGAAATTACACTTCTCCAAATTTAACACAAGATCAGTCTCTTTAAAATGAATCAAAACCTTCTCCAGGTTGGCAAGGCAATCGTCAATGTTATCGCCAAACAAGGAGATGAAGAAATCAAATCAAAGTATTTCTTAAATCCCTTTTCACGATATATGGCCTGCACAACCGTGTTAGTTGGGTGAAAGGTAGAGAATTTTTTTATCAAACCATATTTTCGTCATTAATATCAACTCCACACAATATCAATTGAGACACAATTTTGAACAAAGCCGAATATACTCACTCACTGTTTTGAAATCTTGTAATTTCATCTACATCCAATTTTATAACGGGAATCAGGGAGTATCACTCCTTTTAGGTGATCATATCGTTTAGTTAAGTTTTTCCATAACATGGATGGATCCTAGTAATTATGATTAATTAGCTTAAAATATTTTATTTCTTGCTATTACTTGTATGAATCTTATGTTCTTCCTATTTTGTAGACGTGAAGGATAATCATTAAATAATAAAAATTTTAAAAGTTGGTTGGAATTAGTTCGAATATGTACCATGAAATGATTTGTGTGCGTCTATTATATTCCGTTTGTTTGCACTATACATGTATTTGTTTTATAGTACATATGAGAAAGATTACTATCTTATAGAAATCTCAATCATTCTTTTGATCTTGTATTGTTATATAGATGCATAGACAATTAAGCTCTTAATATACGTCATATTTCAAGATAGATTAAGTAATTATGAATTAGAAATGTTTTATGTTGATGAAAGATTGCTAGTAAGCTAGTTTAAGCCACTGTAGGGTATTGGTTCTAGGAAAATTAGCGGGAATTATCTTGAAGATCAAACATTCAAATTTTCTTCATGTATTGGCAGGGATGCACATTATTTGATCAAAATTCCCCCATCAAATGAAGTAACATTGAAGGAAGATGATATTGGCACTTTCCAAACAAAAAATTCAATATTCAAATTATAATTGAGGCGATGATGGGGTTAATCTTGAGAAACATAGAGAGTACCAAGGTGTATCTCGATCTCGTAGACCTTCTCCTAAAATATACAGTAGATCAAGGGAAGTGGAGATGATATATATGATACATACCGAAAAGGAAATCCATTAAGAGTTGAAAACGATGTTCCATGGACTAAACTTTCCCGAACAAGCTATAAAGGTAGCTCTAATATCATCCATAGGTACAATGATCTGAATATCATTAAGCTAATGATGGCTTTAAAGAAGCTGAAGAGCTTAAGCATTCTGCTAATCGTCTCAAGGTGAGATTGTTATTTCTTTACGCAATATTTGTAACTCTTTTTACCCCTAACAAAGTTTTATGACTTCTTTGAAGGTATTTATCTGGGTTTAGACTTAAGAGCTCTTCTTTCAAGCAGCTTTGAAGTACTTTCTTGAAGCATCACACTTCTAGTAAGTAATTAGATTTCTACACTGTTATATCTACATCTTCTATATGTATATGTGGTCACCTTTAATATTAATCTGATATTGTGACCATGAATATGAGAGCTGCAAAGATATGAGATGTGCTGCACTAGAGATATAAAATTTCCTAATGAGAATAAAATTTCCTATAGTATAAAAGTTCTTGAAGAACGTAATTTATTTAAAGCACAAGAGAAAAGTGTATGAATTATAAAAGGATACTCGGTAATTATTGTCATAATGAGAATGATGTGATATTTGCGTATTGTACTCTTTTTCCTTCACTAAGGTTTTTTCCCACTGGGTTTTTCCTAGTAAGGTTATAACGAGGCATGCAAATATTCTTTGTCATAGGAAGTATAAACTCTTTTATTGATCAAGAAAATGATATTACTATCACTAAATACCCTCAGGTAAAAATCCAGAAGATTTACTAATTAAAGATTCATTAACGACGACATCAAGGTACAAATATATTTAAAAATATGTAATGTCGTAATGAGGGGGAGAATATTGAATTCTGCATTCTTTCTCCTTCACCACGGTTTTTCCCATTGGGTTTTCCTGGTAAGGTTTTAACAAGACAGACTGAATACGTGTCATAGCCCTTACGGATTAATGTACTCTTTTTCCTTCATCAAGTTTTTCCCAATGGGTTTTCTTGATAAGGTTTTAATGAGGCATATCTTTCACTGAATATCCAAGGGGGAGAGGTATGCAATATTTATTTAAGTGGATTATTCAACATACTTAAAAGAATTGTGGTATATCTTCAACATAAATATATTGATGGTATTGTATGAGGATATTATTGCTTGTATTACACATAATTAGAATGGCTACATCAAGGAGACAAAACAAAACATATTTCACCAAAGTCTTTTACACAAACGACCTACATAAGAATGTGGATATTGACACTCGACAGATACAATCATGCAATAATTTTGTAGATTTTCCTGATGAAATCATTGTCAACCACAATATTCAAGAAGTAGGTCCACAATATTGATATACGGCAACTCAGAGACCTCTTGCCAACATCAGGGGGAGCATAAACAAGACTGTACTCTTTTTCCTTCGTCCAAGTTTTGTCCTAATGGGTTTTCTTGGTATGGTTTTAACGAGGCAGCGTTTTCAATATAATTGTTTCTATCTATATGTACTCTTTTCCCTTCGACCAAGTTTTTATCCCACAGGGTTTTCTTGGCAAGGTTTTAACGAGACATATTTTCTAATGGATGGACATCCAAGGGGGAGTGTTATGAATAAATTGTTTATTATGTGGATGTCCAAAGGCCAAAGGTCTTCTACTTATTTCTTGTAAATAGGGCATGTGAAGAGTCACTTATTTCCTATAAATATAGGACTTGTTTCATTGTAATAGGACTAGAGTTGATATTGGAAATACAAGATCATTTTCTCCCTATATTTTCTTATTCTTCTTCTTTAATTTATAACAGTTATATTATTATCGTATACACACCAAGATAGGAGAAGGGTAGCAAAGTAATATCATAAAAATCTATTTTAAACCAAAATCATTAGATAACCAAACCATCAAAAAAAAATTGTTACGAATTTAAAAATATTATTTTAAAATTTGAGATTTTCTTTCTCTTTGAAATATTACTGTAAAATCTCAGAATACGAGTGGGTATATCTCCATCATTGACATGAAAATGGTATGTACCTTAACAAGGAAAAATTTAATTTGAAACCGTGGAAAAAAAGAACATTTATCGAAAAAAAATTAAAACAATAGGTATAATTGCGGAGACTTATAATACAATTATAAAAATTAAAATAGTGGTTATTGTTATGAATAAATTGTTTATTATGTAGATGTCCAAATGCCAAAGGTCTTCTACTTATTTCTTGTAAATAGGGCATGTGAAGAGTCACTTATTTCCTATAAATATATAAATATAGGACTTGTTTCATTGTAATAGGACTAGAGTTGATATTGGAAATACAAGATCATTTTCTCTCTATATTTTCTTATTCTTCTTCTTTAATTTATAACACGTTATCAGCACGAGTCTCTACCGATCGAATCAAGGAAGAATATTTTCAGGTATGATTTATATTGTTCTATTTTATATATAATATATATATACTTCTTTTCACATAGAAAATAAGAGAGTGTATTATAAGGATTTTCCATTGCAATCAATAAATATTAGATGGACTTCCATTGCATCCTATACAATACTCTAATACTATTCAAGTAGATAAATCGGTTATCACTTTTAGAAAAAAAATTGAGGCCTGAAGCCTATGTAAATATTATTTTGAATGGCTTAAAAATGAAATAAGATGTTTTCCTAGGCTTGAAGCCTACAATGCGCAAAGTATGGAAAAATAACCGTATAAGCATGGAAAAATAATCGTATAGGCCTGAAGCCTAAATTTTATATTATAGGCCCCGAAGCATAAAATCGAAAACTTAAAGGCCGTAAATTATATCATATGGAGTAACATATGTGTGCTTTTCAATGGAATGTTGAATTTTAAAAGTGGCTAGTCATATGCCTTATCTAAAGTGTAAGAACAATGATTATTATTGTTTTTTTTATTTTTATATACGGCTCTACTATGAAAACAAAAAAAAATATTGTAAGACTATGATGTTTTCCAAAATAAAAGTTTTGATTTGGATAATTCAACTCATAGGCTCGAAGTCTAAAAAATAAATCTATATGCTTGAAGCATAAAAGCAAATTATCTAAAGGGTTGAAGCCTATATCAAATTTTAAAGGCTAGAAGCCTATATCAATTTTTTTGTTAAAAAAAAAATACACAAAATAATTAAGGAATAAAGTGTAATTGCTAATATAAATTTAAATGAGTATTTTTCATGAATTTCCTTAATATTGAAAAATCATGAAAGAATTAAATCGAGAAATAAACTAGACATCCATAAAGGGTGCAATGAAATTGTATGTCCGAACGAAATTATCTCTTTCAAGAAAAGGTTACAATAAACTTTATATGCTAGAAGCATAAAACAAATTTTATAAGCTCGAAGCCTAAAACAAAATCTCATATCCTAGAAGTATGAAATTAGTCCTATTGCCTGAAGCCTTAATTGTTATAAGTCCGATGACTAAAGACAAAAAAAAATGCCTGAAGCATAATATTACTATTTAGGTCCAAATCTTAAATAAAAATATTTATGCCGGAAGCATAAATTGAGTATTTTACATGAAAGTTATAACAAATCTCAATAGACCAGTATTCTATTTAATGGATCGAGAATTAAAAAAAAAGTAGGTCTGAAGCAAATAATAATTATGATGAATAACTCATATGGGTTTCATGAATATTTAAGAATGGTTTTTTTTTCCAAATAAAAGGAATATAGACTATATTTTAAAAGACTTGATGATGAAATTATTCTAAGTTTTATGAAACCGGATTTCGTTGATTACACATTAATAAAGATACTTTTATGAACTAGAGATTTGTTCATATATAATTCATGAAGCAATATTATGAACCGGAAGTTCGTTAACAAAATGATTTTATTCATGAAAATGACATAAAATTAGGGGGAGATAAGTTGAATTTTTATGAAGTGCAAAGTTTGCATGATAAGGGGTTCGAACCTACACCCTCCCTTGTAAATGTTTATAGTCTTACCATTTGGACAATCTAGTAATTTTTTAGTCAATTGGACAAAATGAAATGTTAGTACAGTTTTAGGTACTATTAAATTAAGTGAGGATTTCAAATGGGAAAATGTAATATTACTGGGTGGAACAAATATACGTCTCATTGTATCAAATCACGCATATACTCCTGAAGTAGCTATAACGTGAATAAAGGTTTTACAAAATACTATGAGATTGTTTGTCTCGTAAGCAAGCAAAGTAATGAATTATTGATATAATCATAATTTGTGATTCCATTACATAATACTATTCCCTGGAGTGGTTAAAATTACATTCCCTAAATGAATGCAATAACTTTCAAATGCGTATCAAAATAAACATTGTGGTGACAAAATTTGATAGAATAAAATCACATTCTCTGGCTCAAAACTATTCCATGTAGTGGATGGAATTGCATTCATTGTAACGATTGTTAAATTATTCAATCTCTTTGAAAATGGATATGTAAACAAACTGGTAGGGTTAAATATGATTAATATTGTATTCTCTGGCTAAAAATTATTCATTATAGTGAATAAAACTGTATTTCATGAAGAAAGTGCTAGGTCTTCTAATGTGTATTGGAATCAGAGTGGTGGGGATCATAACTTTACCCGAGTAGAAAATCATGATATTGTTTCAGAGTTTGCTTTGTTGGTATGTTTTTGTAAAGTATATATGATTTTTATGTAGACATATATGATTGTTTTTACTAATAAGGCGATGAACAATATTTACCGTGAAAAAAAATTAGAAGCAAAGCAAAGAGAAAAAAGAGGAGGCTAATTGAATCATAAGAATACAAAGGAAAAATGGAATATCTTTGCTATACTTCCAAACTTCAAGGTTACATAATTATTCTATTGGAATAGATATTATTGTAGTTAAAAGTATTTTGAAAAAAAAGGATATGTTAAGACCTCTTACAGATTTCATGTCATGAAAGTACTCCTGAAGTAGTAATATCATAAGTAGAGTTTTATCCCAATATTAGGGTTTAACATTCTATATTCTTGTAAACTATAACGTTTCATTCCTCGAAGTGAATGGAGATACACTCTCTTAAGTGAATGTAACTATTTTAATTATCTAAATAAATAGATGTGTAGATGACAAAACAAGTGAATTAATGTTGTATCCCTAATTGGAAATTATTCCCCTGGAGATATAGAATCAAATTCTCTTAAGCAAATTCATTATCTCCAGCTTCTACAAAAACTGACCTGGAATGACTTAAATACTGTTTTTCGTAGCTAAAAACCATTCCTTGAAGTGAATAGAAGTGCGTTTCTGGAAGAAAATGCGATGTCTTTCAATGTGTCTGAAATTGACATCTTGGTGACCCAAAGTCCAGACGAGGTTAAGATAAGAAAAATAATCATTACCACCAGAAGTGGAATAATAAGGAATATCTTGAAAGTAAAAGGTCACGGTAAATAAGCCATCACGAAATGATAAGCATGAATATTATCGATAAAGTGGAATTATATAGTGTTCGTGTACTCGTGGAATACTATCACATGTAGTTGATCTAATTAAAAGTTTTTGGATGCCCAAAAACTTATGTTACCTTGTGGTACAAAATTGGTACATTATGTTAAAATTAAATCCCGAAGAAATTTACTAAATTTAAAGGATAATATCCAAAATTAGTATTTGTATAAGCCACAAGTGTTTGTAACAATGTATATCTTTTGCATTATTTACTAAAAGTCTCACCAGAAGTGTGTATGAAAATAAAATATACTATTTCTTTGGGGTTATATAATATACAGATTCGAGCAGTTGAAACACTCATTGTGCAAAAGAAAAGATGCCACAATCCAAAGAGCTTTGTATTTTTAAATGACTGATTTGGTCAACTACTGATAGTAATGATATGTCGACTAATAGATTATTCACTTGGTCTCTACTTAAAAGAACCAGAAGATTCATTTTACCAAGTGACTACCCCCTTATTAGGGGGAGAGACAAGTCAACCTGAAGTTGTGTGACGTATAAACTAGGCAACCTGAAGTTGCATGGCGTATAGACCAGGCAACCTGAAGTTGCTAACACATGGTGGAATACAATTTATTATATCGTTTATATCCACAAACTAAAGAATAGGAACTTGATGTTAAAAGGAATATCTATGTGCAAAGTATAGCAAATAATATACCTAATACATTCGCAAGTAGAATATTTCACAATCCCAAAATATGTTATAAACGCTCCAACATAGGTTATTGTCCGATATTAGACACATAACAAAAATACCAGCAAATGTATCAAACCAACGCATGAAGCGTGGTAAGCCTGTCGGTTTAAAGTATACCATGCCCCAAAGAAGAAAATCTCATGAGTAAATGATTAAATGGTAAAAAAAGGTGGGATGTGCACTCCACGTGATACGACAGGAATTATTAAGCCAACTAATGTTGGCACATGCATTTCTCTTAAAGAAAGTAATGGTCATGAAAGGACCTAGGTACCTAAATACGAGAAAATTTATGTAGATTATTAGTCTACTGAAAATATATAAAACGGTTAGAATAGTTAATGGGATTAATATATTTTCATTTAATATAGCTCTTGAAGTAAATAATAAGGATCATAAACCAAAAAGTGGTGAAATATGTCGACTAAAATAGAAAGTGTAATAGTGAATTTTGAAATCTAAAACACTACTTGTATCACGAAGGTTCCTGCAGAAACCTAGAATTAACTATGGGGAGACGTCCTCATTCTTATGTTATCGATACAGTGTAGTGATTATTAGATGGATATTAAAGTTTTTAATAAACAAAATAGGTGCTAGAAGCATAACATGTGCCCAAACAAGAAAGGTGTTTGAAAGCACAACAAGTGCCTGAGGCAAGGTAGGTACTTGAAGTACTTAGAGCGTTTAAATATGAAATTATCGAAGATTGAGAAGTTCCTGAGATATAAAATTTCCTATAGTATAAAAGTTCTTGAAGAACGTAATTTATTTAAAGCACAAGAGAAAAGTGTATGAATTATAAAAGGATACTCGGTAATTATTGTCATAATGAGAATGATGTGATATTTGCGTATTGTACTCTTTTTCCTTCACTAAGGTTTTTTCCCACTGGGTTTTTCCTAGTAAGGTTATAACGAGGCATGCAAATATTCTTTGTCATAGGAAGTATAAACTCTTTTATTGATCAAGAAAATGATATTACTATCACTAAATACCCTCAGGTAAAAATCCAGAAGATTTACTAATTAAAGATTCATTAACGACGACATCAAGGTACAAATATATTTAAAAATATGTAATGTCGTAATGAGGGGGAGAATATTGAATTCTGCATTCTTTCTCCTTCACCACGGTTTTTCCCATTGGGTTTTCCTGGTAAGGTTTTAACAAGACAGACTGAATACGTGTCATAGCCCTTACGGATTAATGTACTCTTTTTCCTTCATCAAGTTTTTCCCAATGGGTTTTCTTGATAAGGTTTTAATGAGGCATATCTTTCACTGAATATCCAAGGGGGAGAGGTATGCAATATTTATTTAAGTGGATTATTCAACATACTTAAAAGAATTGTGGTATATCTTCAACATAAATATATTGATGGTATTGTATGAGGATATTATTGCTTGCATTACACATAATTAGAATGGCTACATCAAGGAGACAAAACAAAACATATTTCACCAAAGTCTTTTACACAAACGACCTACATAAGAATGTGGATATTGACACTCGACAGATACAATCATGCAATAATTTTGTAGATTTTCCTGATGAAATCATTGTCAACCACAATATTCAAGAAGTAGGTCCACAATATTGATATACGGCAACTCAGAGACCTCTTGCCAACATCAGGGGGAGCATAAACAAGACTGTACTCTTTTTCCTTCGTCCAAGTTTTGTCCTAATGGGTTTTCTTGGTATGGTTTTAACGAGGCAGCGTTTTCAATATAATTGTTTCTATCTATATGTACTCTTTTCCCTTCGACCAAGTTTTTATCCCACAGGGTTTTCTTGGCAAGGTTTTAACGAGACATATTTTCTAATGGATGGACATCCAAGGGGGAGTGTTATGAATAAATTGTTTATTATGTGGATGTCCAAAGGCCAAAGGTCTTCTACTTATTTCTTATAAATAGGGCATGTGAAGAGTCACTTATTTCCTATAAATATAGGACTTGTTTCATTGTAATAGGACTAGAGTTGATATTGGAAATACAAGATCATTTTCTCCCTATATTTTCTTATTCTTCTTCTTTAATTTATAACAGTTATATTATTATCGTATACACACCAAGATAGGAGAAGGGTAGCAAAGTAATATCATAAAAATCTATTTTAAACCAAAATCATTAGATAACCAAACCATCAAAAAAAAATTGTTACGAATTTAAAAATATTATTTTAAAATTTGAGATTTTCTTTCTCTTTGAAATATTACTGTAAAATCTCGATTTATCTTCTCAATCACACCTCTACTTAATCTGCAATCCTTACTTTTATACCAACCGGGTTACACTATTATTTTTGTCATTAAAAACTCTAATAAAATATAATAAAAAGTGATTTTGATATTTCAAAAATTTAAATTTAACCTTCAATCAATTTTTACACTTTTTATTTTTTATATTTTCTAATATTTTGTGATTTTTTATATCAAAATCATGTGTAATTTGAGAAATTATACATGAGTTTTTGAATAATCTAGATCTAAAAGTAGGAGGAGCAATTTTTCCAAATATGTTAGATTATGATATTTTCTATCTTGTACAATTGGGTTTGAATTTATGAGATTTGTAACAATTTACCCTAATATGTTAAAATTGTAATTTTTTTTATATCTTGTTCAATTGGCATGTATGTATCTATGTGTATATCAATAAATATATTTAATGTAAACATAAGTTAATTTGTGTTTTGATTATAGATTCGGTTAGATTCAGTTCTTATTTAGAAGAATTGATCGTTGATCATGATATTTCAATTTAAGAGGTATATTTATTTCTTAATTTCATTTTTTACTTCTATTTAATTGGATTCATATACATATGCATATATAAACTAGTAATTATGATTAATTAGCTTAAAATATTTTATTTCATGCTATTACTTGTATGAATTTTATGTTCTTCCTAGTTTGTAGACGTGAAGGATAATCATTAAATAATAAAAATTCAAAAGTTGGTTGGAATTAGTTCGAGTATGTACCATGAAATGATTTGTGTGCGTCTATTATATTCTGTTTGTTTGCACTATACATGTACTTGTTTTATAGTACATATGAGAAAGATTACTATCTTATAGATATCTCAATCATTCTTTTCATCTTGTATTGTTATATAGATGCATAGACAATTAAGCTCTTAATATACGTCATATTTCAAGATAGATTAAGTAATTATGAATTAGAAATTTTTTATGTTGATGAAAGATTGCTAGTAAGCTAGTTTAAGCCACTGAAGGGTATTGGTTCTAGGAAAATTAGCCGGAATTATCTTCAAGATCAAACATTCAAATTTTCTTCATGTATTGGCAGGGATGCACATTATTTGATCAAAATTCCCCCATCAAATGAAGTAACATGCAAGGAAGATGATATTGGCACTTTCCAAACAAAAAATTCAATATTCAAATTCTAATTGAGGAGATGATGGGGTTAATCTTGAGAAACATAGAGACTATCAAGGTGTATCTCGATCTCGTAGACCTTCTGAAGTACTTTCTTAAAGCATCACACTTGTTTAAATCTATAAATCTACTGTGAAATTATTAGAGTAACAGTAAGTAATTAGATTTCTACACTGTTGTATCTACATCTTCTATATGTATATGTGGTTACATTTAATATTAATCTGATGCTGTGACCATGAATATGAGAGCTGCAAAGATATGAGATTTGCTGCACTAGCATATACCTGCGTGGAAACATTTGATATGCTGAGTTTTTTATAGGCGATAAAAAATAAACAAACCAAACCATACTTTTTTTAAGTATTATCTGATTAATTGATTATTTTTTCTTTAAAAAACCGCCATTAGTATTATTATAATAATAATTGTTCAATATTTGGTGTTGGTTGAAAAAACAATTTTATTTGATTTTTTATATTTTCGTGCAGGTATCGGTGTCCATGTCATTTCCGTAATTTCTATTATTGATCATACTTGAGTAGTTGCTAGTATTGGCCTCAGAAGTTGGAATTACTTGGGTGTCTTTAGTACTTTTTCCCAATAATTTCAAGTGTTTTATTCCGTAAAATATGTGGTGTATAGTTTTACCATTCAAGTTGTCTGCATTACTAATCAAGATATTAATATATCTTATATTGAATTGAACAATTTATTTTACTTTTTTTCTAAAATCACATAAAGAAATTTTTTAGTGTATATCAATCATAAAATTGGATGTAGAGATTCTTGATTGTAATTTGGATTTTTATATTTATATTGAAATTGAATCAACTAGTGGAAGATGCAACTAGGTTTTTCAGTTTTAGATGTATAACATCCAAAGTGAATAACTGAGTTATGTAAGTGTAAGGACTAGAACATGGGAAGATCCTTGACATATTTATCTTGAGTAACTCATCCATAAAACTAGAAAAAAATATCATCAACTTATATCTAAACAACAAAACCATTATCTAGTTTTTTTTATACACAAGGTGAAATTGATTTTTTCTCTTTTAAAATAATCTTAAACTAGAAAGGAACTTAACCTACCATACCAAGCTCTAGGTGTTTGTTTAAATTATACAAAGTTTTTTTAAGTTTAAAATTTTATTTGGAAAATTAGGATCTTTAAATTTTAGGAGTTGTATAACGTAAAAGCTTTTATTAATAAAGCATTATGAAAAACAATTTTTACATTCATTTGAAATAGTTTAAAGTCTATATAATAAGAAAAATAAAGAAACCAATGTATTTATTCTAATCTAACTACATTGAAAAGGTTTATCAAAATCAATACATTTTTCTTGTGTATACCATTGTGCAATGAGACAAGCTTTGCCCCTTATAAAAATTCCAGAATCCTTCTATTTTTATAGGTAACTCTTATGGTATTCCAATAATCGTGTGATCAATAGGTTTTGTAACAAGATTGTAAAAAGATTCTATAATTTATTTTTTTCAAATTTATTTAGCATATAATTTATCCAACGATCATCAAGCAATGCAACTTGGATATTTTTGAGTTCTATTTGAGACATGAATGCATGAGTTCTATTTGAGAAAACAAAGCATGGTAAGCGTATAAAGCATTAAGAGTAGACCGTGTCATTACTCATGTACTTGAAACTCCAAGTATATTTGCAATTTTAGAGGCATCCTTTGATACATCAATGATTTATTTATCATTATCCTCCATATTCATGATTAGAGTATAAAATTAATGTTGTTATGTGGTAGATTGTAATTTTTCGTCTAGTTGATGAAACATGGGATACTCTATGACATTTTCATCCTTTCTCTCAACCAGTTACAATGAGGCCAAATTACATAGATTCTACAATGACGCTTGTGCGCTTTTTGACTACACGATACACTTTGCTTTTGATGGAGTTGCTTGAAATATTAATTCATTGAATTTTGCACTAAGAATTTCAAGTGATCTCTAGTCTTGAGAATAAAACATTTGCAGCCAAAGACACAAAAATAGGAGATAGAGGAGATCTCCAATACCAGAATTTATATGGGTTTTTTTATGATGATAAGTTTCATTACACATGGTTACATACAAGATAAGTTGTATTGACGGCATCACCACGAATTTAAGTAGTCAAGGAATGTTTTTCAACATTGTCATATCCATTTTTGTATTGTTTAGATTTTCATTTCTACTACTCAATTACATTAGGGAGGTCCATGAGGAAAAAGTTTTTTTCAATCCCTAAATCATCACAAAATCTCATTAATGGATAGTTTCCAAACTTGATACCAAAATCACTATTAATGCAAGTGTCAGACTATCCATTTTTGTTTTCGATTCATCTATAGAATTTTAAAATTCAATAAGTAATTCTTTTTCAAATATTAAAGTAAAATCAATGTGTACCTAGTATAGTCATCAATAATGACAAACACATATTTGGAGCCTCTGACGCTAGTGACATCCATTTGACTAAAAATATCCATGTGTTCTATTTGAAGGGGTCTAGAGGTCAAATATTTGTTAATAGGTTTTAAAGATGTTACATATTGTTTACCAAGATGGCACACAACGCACAATCTATCCATTTTAAACTTGAGCTTCGTAAGCTAAAAAAAAGTCGTTCATATTAATATTTTCAATAAAATCCATACTACAATGACATGGTGTGTATGTCACAACCAAGGATAATCTTTACAAACCGACAAACAAGTATGACTTTGACACATAATATTTTTGACATTGACTATGCAAAAAAACCTTTTGTGTCATTTTTTGAAGAAGTAATTTTAGAGGATCAAATCTTGAATGTATAACTATCATCACAAACTTGACTAATTCTAAGAAGGTTAAAGGAAAAACCATAAACAAAAAAAGGTTTTGATAAGAATATAATGCCTACTACCAATGGTTCCTTTAACCTATAACTTATCCTCTCGTGGTATCGGCAAAAGCGACTCTCCTTCTACCTCCTTATTTCTTAATAAGTTTGTACATAAGTATTTAATTTCTTATCATATGTCTACAACATCGGCTATTAAGACAGACTATTTATTATTTATGCTCTCTTCACACAAAACATGTTAATTAGATACCCAAGTTGGATCTAGGTGGGTAAGTGGTACCCTTCCTCTTTAAACTCGATTTTTTCTTTTTCCATAGACAAATTAGAGATTGATATTCATGTTTCTTGTGATATTAACAGTTAGCCACATCATTACCACATCATACACAATATGTTTAAGTGATAACGGTACTTTGTAAAACCGACGAATTAGAAAATGAAGTCTCATTAGATAGTATTAAAAAATGTTGTTTAATGATTTTGTTTTAAAATGGTACAAAACCCGAACCACCCTTTTAAAACTAGTGACTTGACTTCCCAA
The DNA here is from genome assembly GCA_029959085.1 of Nemophila menziesii. NCBI lineage: Eukaryota > Viridiplantae > Streptophyta > Magnoliopsida > Boraginales > Hydrophyllaceae > Nemophila > Nemophila menziesii. Next base: position 4,590,076 of record JARWIR010000044.1, read on the forward strand.
CACTACATCAATGTTTTTTTTACGATAGGTAAATTTCAAACCACTTATTCTAAATAATTTATTTTCTCCAAAAGAAAAGAGTTTTCATTTACAACAATGGTGTCTTTCTCCTCAAGTTCGTTATTTTTTTAAAAAGACGTTTGTAAAAGGTTTTCAAATTATTTGTTTATTTTTTAAATTTTTTTCAAATTTTTAAGCAAAAGTTGGATAGTTTTGAGAGAGTTTTTATACTCAAGTAAGAGTGAATCATAAACAATTTCAATACCATCATATTAATCATCTTGATATAATCACAAGATAAAGTTAAATTTTACCTCATCAATATATTGTTTTGACTATGGACATGAAGGTAACATAGTTTATTATATGATTATCTTCATTAATTTGACTTGAAACTTCATCATCGCAAATTGCATTAAAAAAATTTGTAGATTTAATTTTAAGAACTTGAAAAAATTAGGTTTGATGTGTCAATTATTATGATGATGATAGCAAGTTTGTTAATATTTCTTACCACCTTTACCAAATTTTTCAAGGGGTTTGATTAAGCAATCATGATACTTGAATCTCATAATTATTTTTGTATATCGCAATGTCTTCATAATCACTGGTGCCTTGACTTTTCGTTTCCAACATGGACTAAGCCTCAAATTAACTACATTTAATAAAAAACGATTACAAAGCATCATATAAGGTAAAGAAAAAGAAGAGTTTGGCCCAAAAGTTAGACCAAACTTAGACTGGATCTGATCTTCTTTACTAATATAACAACCTCCTTCTTTGTATACTTTCGTCTATCTATCTTCACATGGACCAGACTAAATATCCTCTTCCAGATATGATTCTCATTTAAACCATTACTACCATGTTCTCTATCATTCCTCTCCCACCAAATACGATACATATACGTTGTGAGAAAAGTTACAACAATATCAATAACTTCCTTGCACAAAATCTGAAGAGTGATATTGATTAAATCATCTAAATATGCAGGAATATTCTTTAAATAACAAGTTTCCAAAACTTTGCAGAGAATTGTCTTAGTAAAAGAACAACTAATGAAGAGATGATTGACCTCTTCCAAACTAGCTTCACACAAGCAACAGTGAGAGCTGACTTGTAGACCCCAACTAAGCATTCTAGCTTTTGTTGGTAACCTATCCTGCACACCTAACCAAGCCACAAAGGCACATCTAGGAATACAAGAATTAGCCCATACTACCTTCCACCATTTAACTTCTTCTATATCTTCTCCAATGATGTATATAGTATTCTTAAAAGAGAAACCTTTTTTTGTATTATCATTCCAAAACAATGCATTATCACCTTCATAAATTTTAACATTGCTAAGGTATGGCGGGAGTTTACCCACAGAAGGAGGTAACATCCATCTTTCTCTACCATAACAAGAATTGACAGTTTTATCATAATTAATATTATAGATATCAAATTCAATACCTAGAATTTCATGCGCACATTTTCCATCAATCCATCTATCCCAAATTATGAAAGTATCCTTACCATTTTTTATCATATGAGTTATAAAATCATAAGCACGATACCTGATTTTGATGAGTTGCTTCCAAATCCAGGTATGAGCTTGTTTAATATCCAAACTCTAAATACATTTGCCTTTAATAATGTTATGATGCACCAATATACTCCACAAGTTGTTTTTCTACGAGTACATCCTCCAAAATTTAGATAATAGACAAACTCTATTTAGCTCTTCAATTCTAGGAATTTCCAGCCCACCTTGTTTCTTACTAGAACATATGTAGTGCCAGGATATTTTTGCCCCTTGAGCCCCATCTAAGTTGCCTTTCCAAAGAAAGCTGTCCATTTTCTGATTAAGTTTATGAATTACATGTTTTGGTAGTAGAAACTCTACACAAAAATATGATTTTGCTTATAAGAACACAATTGATCAATTTTTCCCTTCCAGCATATCAGAGTAGTTTGAAGGACCACTAATTAATATTGCTACAAATAGTCTCCACCAGTTTTTTACCATCTGAGAGTAATTTCTTTGAATTTAATGGGACTCCAAGACATCTAATAGGCATTTCACCTATCTTTATATTCGGCATTGAGGATATATTATTCATAATTTGATTATTTATACATCCAAAATATAATTCACTTTTATTGTAGTTAATTATTAGACCTGAAATTCTGGAGAACAAATCAAGAGCTTCTTTGATAACTCTAGCAGATTTAACTTCACCTTTAAAGAATATTAGTAGATCATCTACAAAGATGATGTGATTAAGCTTTAACTCCCTGCATTTGTGAGCCATATGATTGAATAACCCTGTAAATACCTCCATACATATTGCAAATAAATAGGAAGGGAGAGGATCTCCTTGTCTGAGACCTCTCTTCCCTTTGAAGTAACCACACACTTCACCATTAGGACAAATAGAATATTAAGGAGAACATACACATATTCTGATCAGTCGATAAATTTTAAAGGATCAAAAGCGTATAGTGTATTAATTAGAAATGTCCAGTTGACACTTTCATATGCTTTTTGTAAATCAAGGTTAATCGTATGTTTAGGCTCTGAATTCTTTTTTATAACCTAGTACTATGTCATGAGAAACTAGAATATTATCACTAATATATATTCCACCTACATATGCAGCTTGATTTATAGAAATGATTGACCCTAACACTTTCTTCAAACTGTTTGAAATAGTGGTATAAAGTTAAAATTCATTTATGATTATTAATTATATATGATTAATGAGATACGTATTAAATTAATAATGGGAATCTCCAAAATGGAAGGAAAAATAAAAGTATAATAATGCGATAAACTTTTTTACCCAACATCTTACTTTGAACATATTGTATCCCGTTTTTTAATTTATTGCAATGGATATTTTAATTTTTTATTTGAAGCATGTTATAAACCATTGTTTAACATTAGTGTAATGGTATAAGTAATTATTAATTATTAGATATCATAAGAAGAAGTTTGGTGTAATGGTCATGATTATGGTCATAAATCTAACCAAATCAATAACAATATTTTTGTTTCAACTAAAAATAAACTATAGTGTTATATGTAATAAAAATTTCTCAAGTGAATGGCAATAATTAAAAAAACCATTGTTTATGGTTTAATACACAGATGCACATAAAAAGTATAGATAAGATAACTAAAAAATCATAGCAAAAAATATTACTCGAAATTGATTTTGAATCGTTATAGCAATCTTATGAAAAAACAATATTTAAACATTAAGCTACGGGTGGAAAATTCAATTGTTTGAAAACCATGGCATAAAGTCATGTGCAATGATTTTTTCTATATTGTAACTAATTTCATATGTTACAAGAAAACCAAAATATTGTAATGCCTGTAAACCCATATATGCGATTTTAAAATTGTTTATCCATCATAAACTATCTCTCAAGGATCTTTAAATCATTGAGGGCTCTGGAATCTAACCTCATGTATCTCGATGACCTCAACAAGTCAACCTCAGTAGGACCACCAGAAGTGGATATGAACATCATTAAAAGTTAAACTCAACCGTGAATCAATTATTGGTTAATTCATCACGACTTCTTGACAAGACCCATTAGAGTAAACATCATTGTTCTTTTGGATAAGTAGTGCAAATTCTATTTTTAGGATCATTTCATGTGTTAATATAATATTAAACCTATATTTTATTACATATAATCACATATAAATGTATGCATAAAAATTAAAATAATGTATAGAATATACATGTATAAAGATATAAAAAGCCATGTAATATACAACCCTTGAATGACCTATGAATTTGTAATACTTTACTTTTATCATGGATGGTGTAATTGAGATCCTTAAATGTTGTTGGAGTCCTTAATCAATGAAGATATTTCGTGGCTTGAATAAAATATGTTTCTCCCCTCATTTGGTTTAGTAAAAAGTTTGGCTCCTATGGTACTCGTGGAAGCCGCATTTTGGTTCTTTTGGCCTATGCAGAGTTGTAAAAAAGTAATCCTCATTTTATGGAGTATATAAGAGTTTCCGTAGGTGCTAAAGTTACTATGGAAAAATTTCATGATTGTCTCAAACTATATGTGTTTGAAATATTTTATGGTACTTATAACCTTTGTGATCCTACAACCTCCTCATATATTTAAACTTAGGTTTATATTTAATATCATCCTCCAAACCCATAAGTAACTTGATCTAAACATAACCTGTCTAATTAGTCTTTTATATTTCAACATATAGCGTTATACATATTGAATCATAATTTGCACCATCATGGAATGAATTGCATGTAACAATCAAATAGTGTACTATGGAAGATTACCAACAATTTCTTGCATTACAATTAGTTATGTAATCCAATTTAGCCTAGGTAAATTTCAAGCCATTTTGATAGTCATATACCTCAACAAATAAACGACTAGTAGACAAACTTTGTGTTGAATTTGAATTGTAGTGTAGGGTTAAAGATGGGTTTTAATGGAGCCACGTAAATATTTATTGCCTTAACACAGTGAAACCTAAAACTTCTTTCATTAGTATACGTTCTCAATTGTATAGTTTTTATTTGTAGGTCTAGGACTGAAGTATGTAATAGATACACATGCCTCAAACAGGTTTTCAATCATCTTGAGGTTAGTTTTCAATTTATTTTTCATATTTTATTATTAAACATTTGAAACATGTTAAGTCTTGGCTTTTTTATTGTAACTTTGCAAGTCCCTTGGTTCAAAGTATAGATGTAACATTACCCTTAGTTTGGTGAATACTACAACAATACACATGATGGTACTATGAAGATGGTTGACTTTATATATAATTTATTTCTTGATGTTAAATGTTTTAAATTTGTAGACACTTAATATATTTTGTAATTATCATTAGGTTTTGGAGAAACATCTTAATAAGAACATTCATACTTTTATTCAGTTTTGTCTTTATGTTTGATTTATGTGTACTAAGGTGGGGATTTGTCTACATATGGAGCCAATGTAATGATTCAGAAAATTAAGTCACTGTTGACGACAATGGTCTGGATAAATTCTAAATCATTTTGAGATAATGTATTACTATTATCCTTAGTCAAACTAATTCATGAGTCATAATGGGTTCGAGTTGAAACAATATTAAATAAGTCAATTTTTTTAAATGTCTACTCTATATAATGAGTCTGTCAAATGGATATACCATGTTCATTTCTTATTATCTTTACTCCTAGGATACCATCATCTTATTCCATATTTCTCATCTAGAACATATAAGATTAGTGTCATTTATAACATGAAATTTAGCTCCAAAGACTATATGATCATCTACATATACATAATGATCACACAATATCATGTAATTCTTTCATGTAAACATATAAATTAGAAGTATTGACTACATAGCCAAATTTTGCAAAGGTACTACCAAATTTCTCATAAAATTATTTAGGGTCATGTTTCAAATCATATAACAATTTTTTAAGCTTTCATACATCGCTTTCTTGACTAGATGCGACAAACCCTTCAGGTTAGACGATATATATATATATATATATTATACTTTCACCTAGTTCTCATTTCAAAAGCGTTTTCTTAACATCTATCTAATGGATGACGAATTATGATACATATATATCGCCACACAAGTTATTATGGTGACTATGTTGATCAATAGGGAATGGGTGTTGATATGAAGAAAATATCTATGTTCCTCAAATAGATAGAGATGATATATGATCAATACTAGCATCACAAGCTAGACCATCTAAAAGAACCTCGAGACATTAACGTTCCCTAAGAGAATAAAGAAAGACTCATAAAAAGTGTATATTAGACCAGGTCACCTCGTTTGAAATTGCACGTTAATGTTCCTACAATCTTATCAAATCTGACATCGACAACATCGTTGCCCATCTTCATGAAACATGGTCTACGAGAATAGGGAAATCTATTCTGGAAATCACATCGTTAGTGGGGGAACACGATTACTACCTGGAACTTATGGGTACTTAAATATAAATATAGGCTTTGTAATACAATATAGATGATATGTAATCACAAGGCTCATTAACGCCAACACATAATGATATATAGATCATATTGCTCTTTCTTGAAACTTTATTTTATCAACCATATTTATTTAGTCTAAGTTAATTAAATTTAAACACTTTTATGGTAAAAATTGTCATATTTTTAAATAAAATCACAAGGTGTTTGAGATATATTGGTGGGATACACATTATAGAGTCTGTTAATCATAAAAAAAATATTATTATACTCACACACACACATATATATATATATATATATATATATATATATATATTAAAAATAAATAAATAGTCCCTTCTTTTCTCTTCAATTACTGAGACCCATACATATACTAAATTCCTTTACGATTATCTTTTTCAAAATATGGTTGGTACTCACTCATTTAATAGTAATAGATTTAAGAAAAAGATAATAAATTAAATTTATCCTAAAAATTGTATATGACTCATGTTATAACTATCTTGAATTAATTTTTATAAATTGCATTTTTTATCTAGTTTAAATTAAATAGGGTGAATGAGATAAATAGTAAATTAATAATGAGTATCCCTAAAATAGAAGGAAAAATCGATGGTAAATTATTAGGAAGCTTATTTTTACCCAATATACCTTACATAATATGTTGATTTCAGTACCAAGAAAAAAGAAAAGAATATAAAATGATTTTTTGATATATATATAAAATATAAAATATATCATTAACATACATGTAATTTTCCAATTTTCAAACATAATGAGTGGATGAATATAATTTAATTTATACCACATACATTCATCTTTTGAAGTAAGAAATATTGTTACTAATTCAAAGGAAAACACTATGATTCATGAATATTTATTGAGCGATGTAAGGAATTATTTTTACTCATGATAATTTATTTCTTAATACACATAAATCATATGCATTATGGTGAACTACAAAGCTTTAATTTTTGTTTCAAATATCTATTCAATCACGTAATACATTTTTGTATTATTCTTAGAGTATCTGCAGCTTGGTGTTAATTCTTGAAACTCTATAACAAAGTTCCAATGTAAAAAACAATAACGAAATGGTTCGTTTTTATTGAAAAACTATAACAAAAATTATTTCACCATGTAAGACTTGAATGAAAATATAAACTATCGATATCCTTGCATTCGTGACCAATATTTTTTATTTGAAAATAAATAAGGGACCAACGAGACAATATCAGTACAGGGGTGTTTACACTTCCAAAATTTTGTCATTATAGGTTAAGAATAGTCGCAAATAGTAATCTCCACTCCCAACCATTGGTCATAACATACTTGTAACTTGTTAACATATAAAGTAACTATATTTTCTTTTGATCACACAAACTTACACAAATTAAGTTGCACTTATAAAATTACGAAACAGATGAAGAGAATTCTTCGTTCTTTATTAAGAACTACTTCACTTGGTTGAGTTCAAGATACCTTGGATAAATAACCTTTTCAGGTGAAGAGAATTTTATAACAATGCATGCATTTTTTTCATACACTTAAGCTTCCATTTGTTTTCCACTCATATTTGGCCATTACCATTGGATTTTACCAAATAGACTCTACTTGTTTTCCATTTAATGAACTCATTTTTTTAAGAATTTCTCTTACTCTATAATTTTTGTATACATCCTCAAGTTCCAAGTTTTGGTCAGGAAATTCATAAATAATTTTTCACCGATATGCTTACACTTAATACAAGACTATCCTGCAAACCCAATCATCCCAATGTACAAGAAGTGACCTATTTTAGGATCATTGTTTGATGCTTTGATGAGTCCAAATCCATGTCCTCGAAAAAATATTTCATATTTTTTAGGGAATTGTATAGATAGGAAGAGAGCATAAAAAAGAATGATAAGTGGTGATCCATACGGAAAACTAAAAAGTTATGCACTAGCTCTAGCAAAAAATGCACTTGGATTATCCTCAATATCGAGTATAGCTAGTTATCACCAAAAGTTCCATAGTTGGTAGAGTTGATGTTAAAAATAGGTAATACCTAGACATATAGTGACCTTGTAATACCTAGACATAAAGTGGCTAAGGTCATTGGTGCCTTGGCTATGGAAGCCCTCGTCTAAAATAAAGCACTCTCCTTGTTGTATATACCCCAAAACGTTTACTAAAATAAGCCTTTGTTGAACCAAAAATATTGACAACCTTCACCGTTTAGATTACTTATCAAACAATTTTGATGGCAACGAAGAGAAAAATAGTAAGACTCTAACAATTTATCAACAAGCGTGAGGCTATCCATGATCGGTGAATAGTCGAGCTCCAAGATTTATAATGAAATGATATAATCGAAGTATGATGGTTTTTGGAAAATTCATGGGGAAATTTTTGGAGTTCAACTGATTTTAAATAACTAAACGAAGAACCATGAGGTTTATGTCTTATAAAGGTAGTAAACATATGCAAGAAAGCAGAAAAAAATTTGAATTGTTTATGCAAACTATGGAAAAAGTGGATTGTTACTTACGGGTCTAGGAATGCTTCTTTCTAAACTTTCTCTTTCAAACATTCAAATTATGAAAAGTGCAAAAATAAATCCATAATTTTATCATCTCCATGAGTGTAACTTATTGTGAATATACTAAAGGAATGTATACAACCTAAAAATAATTTACTCATTCATATATTTGGGAAATAGGAGGAAGTCACAAAGTCAAAAAAATATATCCTGGGTCAAGAAAGTCATGATCATTAAAAAATAAATATAAAGATTTGTTAATTCAACAATCCCTTGCATATAGAGATCAAGATTAAAAAGAGCTCATGGTAACAAGATTGTTAAAATTGTATTTAAACACCAATGTTCAATCAAAAAATACTAGGATTGACACATAGTGAAATGAGACAACAACAAGATTTTGTCACCAAAGACTTTCTCCATTTGAGACCCACACATCACATACTTTGTAAGGTTTCAAGCAAAAACTCTGTGATATTTTCTTTCCACGCATTTAGAAAGGTTATATTTGTCACGACCAAAAAAAGCGACTAAATCAAACTAATATTAAAATACATAAAAATACATTTTCATGAAATTATTGATTATCTATTGCATTACACTAGTTAAAATTTAATTAATACAAACCAGTAACTAAAAATCTCTTCTATTTTTCTACATCTTATCTAGTGTTACTGACCACTACCCAAGACCCTAAATTATCTTATACTTGAAAGGCTTGGGGAAAATGGGGTGTGACAGTGAGAAAATAAACAATGTCTATATGAGGACCTTAACCTCGTAGATAATTATTTATATATTAGACAATGTCATTGAACTGATATAGGTCAAAATATAAATTGACATTCACAAAGCGATAGATAAATCAGATAAGTGTATATTACAAACTAGACAACCCATACTACCCAACAAGTTATATATATAAAATAATAATAATACCACGTAATTATAATCACGTTGCAATGATAACGTTGTCTTTCCCTTATGACTCTCACAAAAATGTGATCCCCTTATCTGTCTTGTTTGTAATACCCTGGTAAATTGATCCTACTGGCCACGAAACTCTTCAGACATGCTCCAAGTGGGAATAAAACATGATAGTTCACGCCCGCACCTGGCTAGCCCAATGCCCCAGAGTGACATGTCAAATTATCCTGGCAAAACATTTGCATACGCATTACATATAACCCGTAGAATACGACAAAGTAGGTTGTTCTAATACACGATAACATTTAACAATTAATGGATAGAGAACAAAAGTAGGTTGCACTACCCCATGAAAGAAATTTTATACAATCACGATACAATAATTGGAATCAATCTTTTATCCTGGTAATACTCAACTATACCAATTAACATTTTTAACTTCCAAGTTATTTATAATACATTACATAATCATTCAAATAGATATTGATTATTAGATGATATAGGCCGCTTAATATTTTATTACCAAATTAGTTAACATTATTTTATTCCACTAAAACAATTATTATTATTTTACCTAATTGGATCAAATATTATTGATTTAACTTACCAGGGTAATTATTATTTATCATTTTACCTTATTAGGCCATGAACTAATATTTAATGTAATATGACAAAAATTAATATTAAACAATAAACATATTAATATATAAATTACAAAGAGTAATTAATAATCGATATAAAAACAAAATTTATCCCTCACCTGAATATCAAGTATTTATGCTCTCCCTCCTAACCAGATCACTATAATTGTCTATATCTATACGAGTCTTACTAATTTATTATTTGAATCCTTCTTATTTCGCTAAAATTCTTTATTTTCCACCTAAATAAATAATAGTCTAAATATACTATTTTAATTTACTTTCATCCTCTAAGTCTAATAATTGGATTGGTGGTCTCGAGTACGTACTTCTGAAGGAAGAGTTAATATACTTTCATTTGTTCAAGGATATATATATATATATATGAGATTAAAATGTAAACATGTGAAGTATTGACCAATATTTTATGTGTTGTAAGGAAAAGGCCTATATTCATGCTTATTAAGGTTAGACATCTAATGACTGTTAGTCATAGTTTCTGTAATATTAAAAGTTGTACCATGTAATTTGCTGAATTGATATCACTGGTTGAATAAAACCATGCATTCTTTAGTTTGGATAATGAATATGTCTTTTAAAACTAAAATATATGTATTATGTAAGTCAATAGAATACTAAAGTTTATTTTGATATATATTGTCGTTTATATTTATAAGATTGGCATGTTACTTCCTTTTATTATATTTAATTAACTTTATACATTTTATTTGTTAAGTTTAGGAATATGTCTTATCTTTACTATCCTAATATATGTGTTATTAAGAATCAAATAAACAAAAAACTATTTGACCGCTAAAATAATTTAATAAAAAATGATAAACATATAATTTGACGCTGTATACAAGCACAGGTCATAAAATAAATTCTAATATTTTGTGGGATCTCACAATATATACTATGGTTCTATTAACTTATTTAAAGAAACTACCTAATATTTCTTATAGAAGGCATCCCCACCTTTACACTCATAATAGCCTATAGATCACCCCTCTTGGGGTTTTGAAATTATTAGAGTTATGAACCTCAACCTCAACTTATGTCCATGAGTTCATCAAGTCCTCTTCAATATGACCCTATTTATTTAATTTAAAGTATTTTGTATTGCATTCAATAATAATTTTTCTAAACAAAGACCTAAAGAAATAGTCAAATGGAAAAAAGATCTGATAGAAGTATATCGAGTATCTTGCATACCTAATTTCCATATTAACAAAATATTTTCAGAAAAAAGTAATGTATAAATCTCTCATCATAATCATAATACAATAAAAAGTTGACTACTTGGTTAAAAAAATTGATTCTTGTGGTTTTGAATTTTTTATTAAGTTTTATTCAAGAATTTATTTATTGATATATAAATATATATATATATTTTTTTAATTAATTGATTTTCAAACTTAATTTACCAAGATAAAAAGAATTTTATTGTATTTTTGTAAATCGATAATTTATGTCGTAGACATATAAGTATTCAATACAAACTCCGTAATTAATATTTTTATTTTCAATAAAATAAAATAATCTTTTATGAATTATAAACACATATGAATGATTACTTTTATATCTTCAACCTTATGTAGTATTTTTTACATAAAAAAAATATATTAGATTATAATTATGTTTTCAATCATCCTTTTAGATTCCACTTGTTTCTTTAACTATCCAATATGTAACATATTAAATTTTCAATATTTTCTATCTTAGTATGTATTTTTCTATAATGTTTTCTCTACCATAAATAATTGATAAAAATAATTTTAACACCACAAATAAAAACAAATACATTCAAGAAAGTTTTAAAACATCACTATACTACATATATTTAATTAGTTATCATTTTATTATTCCAACAAGTATGGATATGACTATGTCAAAAAAAATTTAGATAAGTTTAATAGAATTTAGAAAAGTATATATCTTAGATGACAATATTTGATTAATCATCAAATGGAAAAAGTAGAAATTTTCATTTACTATAGTTGAATAATTGTTATTATTTTGAAAAATAATTACTAATAATATATTAAATAAAATAGAAAATCATAAATGTAATTAAAACAATGAAATCGACATTCAATGTGTCAAAAATAAATATGAAAAACGTTAGACATACACAATAAAAATGAATGACCTCGTAACATAACATACTTTTCTATTACATTGCGAATAAGAATAATAAGTAAGTATCTTCTAAACATTAGAATTATTTTGGAAATATTGTTGAGAATAGGAAGTACGAGATCCTGCAAATTGTTGATGCAACGGGGTTGAGGTTGCAGGTAGAGATGAGAATAAATAATTGATATCTTTAACTTTTGAATATAGCTCCACCAAGTCCACTTTCATTATCTTAAGCTCCTCCTTATTTAGACTACTTACTGGTGCACTCCACCAACAATTATTACGATAGAAATTGGAAATATCATCCAATTTCTTACGATGCTCTTTTTCAAGATCAATGTGGTTGTTTTGTAAATTGAATTGATTATTGTTTGATCGAACACTATCACTATGATTCACACGTGTTAATTGGTTGGATTCGACTTCTAGTAATGAAGCATTTCGAGATTCGAACTTATCAATAACTGAAGTAATGTCAGGGTTAGCGAACGAGTACACCTTTTTTCCAGGTGAAAAAATAAATAGACCAATTTCAGCACCACACAAAGTGGCAATTTTACTGGCTTTTTTATTACACCATTCGAACGTTTTGAGAATGTCACATTTCGGTGACTTTCCTTCTCCATATATTTTACGGGAATCTTTCGACCATTAGCCTTCTTTATGTTTGGAACAACTTCCATTGAAATAAATAGATTTTAGAAGAGATGAGTGACATAAAGTATCACATATAAGAGTTTTTATAGAACTTTTTGTAGAATTTTTGATTTCCCATAAAATAGTGTGAATTATCATAATATCTCCATTGAAATTACATGTATATAGAAATAAAATAATGTCAATTAATCAATACAAACATATCCTTAAAATTATGAAATAGGTCTAAAGTTTAAATTCATTTATGATTATTAATTATATACTATTAATGAGATAAGTATTAAATTAATAATCAGTATCTCCAAAATAGAAGGAAAAAAAGGATAATAATGACGATAAACTTTTTTACCTATAATCTTAAACAACGCGTCGAAAGACCCACGACCATTTCCACTAAAATTTATGTTATACATCTCGGTGTCACCGAAATACCCGCCAGTTTCAAACGTGGGGCCAAAATCTTGAATTACATTACCCATTAAGTTCTCTTCGATTGTTCCGTCCTCAGGAATTACTATTATTTCACTGTGTTTCGTCCAAACATCATACAATAAATCCATACCCCATTGAAAAAGATGAACTTGAACTTCGTGGTTTAATATTTTTTTATTATTTAACAATGATTACATGGACAGAATATATTACCGACTCGATCCACTACTTTCCTCGAAAATCCAATAAACCATAATATACCATTAATGTATTCGATCGAAACCTTATTGTTTGATTTAATCTAACTATAGTCTATTTGGGGGTTCATTATCTAAATTTCAATAAACCACTAGTTATTATTTCAAACAATACGATTATAACATATTACTAAAATGCACCTAAGTTATCACAATATTTTACTAAGACCCATAATTAATTTTTAAATTAACAATATAGTCCCTAAAATCATAATCAATTATACAAATGCCACTAGAAGTTCTAAATTATTCACAATGTTCTCTACATTAATTTTCCATTATTATTAGAACGCCTAATATTATAAATACTCAAAAATCTAATTGCACTAAAGGTTTCTATATTATACATAAATTGCCTCTATAAGTCCTATATTATGTACGATAACCTATATATTATAATAGCATGATACAAACCACGAAAAAATCTAAAACCTAAAAATATAAATGTGTCTTGTGAGTGGTGTGAGAATGGAGAAGAATCAATTGAACATCTTTTCATCCAATGTCCATTTAGTTCATCAGTTTGGGCAGAGTCTCCACTACAATGAAAGATAAATAAAGAAGAATAATATGAATTTAAAGATTGGTTTCTCAATACCATAGACAGCTACTCGAATAATGGGTGAGATAAGAAAAAGTCGATTAGTACCATGATAACGATCCTGTGGAGTTTACGGAAAGCCAAATTGAAGGGTTTCTACGAGCTGAAGAAATGGGATATCACGGAAATTATAAATAACTCTAGACGAATCATAGAGAGAATATAAAAGATGAAACAAGGAAATTCAGGAACATGTATCAATAATAAAGAAGTCCAAAATATGAAGTATAATGAAGATAACAACATAATTGATTCTTCAGATATTAGTTGGTATAATGATTCCTCATTTATTAATAAGAACGAATCAGCAGGGATAGCTTCTATTGGAATTGGTAAGGATGGTAAAATTTGCGGTAAACAATGAAGAAGAAGGATAGTTAGGAGTGCAAAGGAAGGAGAGACGTGGGCTATTCTACAAGCAATGAAAGCATCAGAAAATTTAATCTATAGAAGGGTCTCCTTCTATATTGACAACCTTGAAATTGTTCAGGAATTTATCACAAGAAGGGAATCAATTGGAAGATCCGACTTTTGATCGAATTGATCTGGACATGGATCGCAAGATTTCCGGAATAGAGGTTGTATCATATCAAAAGGGAACGTAATACTATAGCTGATTTAGCTGCAAAATGTATTAGGAAAACGAGAAATTTAGATCATTGGAACTTAGATAATGTATTTGATAGCATAGGGTTTCTAAACCATTATCTAACAGGTTGTAATAATGACTAACTTTGGATGTACTTGACAAAAAAAGATAAATGTAAAAAGTTGAAAAGTGTCAAATGAAGTTATTAATAAAAAAGACTTTATAGAGTCAAAAAGATTAATTTTAAAAAAACCACAAAGATCCACTCTCCCCACACTTCTTAAGGTTGAAAGAGGGATTGATAATGTCCGATAAGATATTTAAATACAGAAAATTCACAACAATGGGAAAATATTTATTTGTTTCTATTTTTTTTCCACTCAAGGTCATGTATTGGGGCCACGTTTTTGTCATAATCATCCAAGAATAAAGTAGACATGTTTTTATATGCATTTGTGATTGGTATGAATTGTATGATGCAGTGTTTGTGCAGTTTTTCATCCTCTACTTTAATGCTTCTCAATTAGTTCAAAATCGTACTTTTCATTGCCCTATATTTTGCAACCTTACATCTCCTTCCTTTGTGTTCCTATCGCCTAAAGAGCTCCTTGTACATTTTGGACTCACTAACTGCGTTCTTTGTGTCCTTTAAAGCTACTGTATATCTCTCAAGGTCCTCTTACTAGTTTCTTTCTACAAGCCCTTATATCATTTACATTTAGCTTTAATATGTATCTTTCTGGGAAGAAGTTCATTTCCTGCCCTTATTATATGATCTGCCACTCCCAATTGCCTTCTATCTCATAGTTTTAAATTTTATATTTAAAGAGGCCTGTTTTTCTCCACTTACATACATCTAAAATTAGAAAAACTAGTTGCATTTCCCTTATAAGAAAATAAACAACTCACAAAATAGTAAAGGATAATATTCAAGTAATAACTTTGAACATTACAAATGAAAGTCAAACACAAACACAAACACAAACTGAGATAGATAAGCAATTTTTTAATGAATTACTGGCTAAAGGAACGAAGTTTACTTGCATTTCAGAAATCAGAGAGATTCACCCTAAAGAACTTCTTATGACTTCAGCAAAAACGGAAAATATCCTAAAGATTTTATGATCAATTGTAAAATTCATTATAATATATATAAATATCTTGATTAGTAATAAATACAACTTAAATTGGTAAAACTATATACCACATATTTAGCAGAATCAAACACTTGATGTTCTTTGGACAAAAGACAAAAAACCCTCCGAGTAATTCCATCTGTTGAGAAGCATATTTGAATTTCTTGAATTTTTCCTTTTCTTAACTATAATTAATTTGATGTCGCGTTCTTAAACAAAAAGGTGTAAGTGTATGTCCAACGGAAATTACTAAAATGACATGACCAGTGATCATATATCTATGTGCAAAATATTAAAACTTGAATTATAATTATTTTATCAACCAAACACCAAATATCTGCTCAATTATAATAATTCTAATGGCATCATTTTCAAGAATTAATTAATCAGATAAACGGTCAAAAGGTACTTCATAGCTGCTTGTTAGAAGAGCTCTGTACGTACTTTCAAGTTTAAATCCAGATACCTTAAAAGCATAAATAAAACTTTGTTATGTTAAAAAGAGTTACAAATATTGCATAAAAAAATAACAACCGGACCTTTGGATGATTATTAGAATGCTTAATAATCAATCAAAGTCTAAAAATGTTAATAGCAGACAATTTTTCAAAACAAAAATAAACTCCGACAAACAAAACAAAATAAATTAAAACAGAAGAAATTTGAAGACAAAAGCAATACTACTTACATTAAGATATTGCGTAGTATTCACAGGTGTTACTAATCTCAGCAACATATTTAGATTGAAGAAGCTTCTTGACTAGCTCCCTTCTTAATAGCTTCTTGTATTTCATGTTCTACCGTCTCTGTACGTCTTTCTATTTTAGTATCCCCAGGATACAGCCACACATCAATCTGAATAATAAAAATAATAAAAATACAATTAATAATATCTAAATATAGAAAAAAAAAAAGAATTCAAGACTTACCTGAACGTTAGTGGCTGTTAATAGCTCTCCAACAACTTTTCCAACAAAGTCTGACTCTGAAGCATCTTGACCGCACACAGTTGTATCTCGACCTAACAAAAAGAAAGGTAGTATTTAAGCTAATTAATCATAATAACTAGTTTACCAAAAGAAGGAACAAACTTATATTGACTTCACTTACTTACTAAATTTCTATCCTTGAGTTCCAAAATTTAGTTGAAATATAAAAGCATATATGTATCAAATCAAATTGAATTGAAAACTGAAGTTTTTGAGAGGAAAATATACCTCCTGGTGGTTCATCTGTAGTTGACTGAAATGTCATGATGAATGACCATATCCTATTAAATAAGAATTAAATATACCGGGTTAATTTCATTTGTAAGTGATTCAAATTTATAATCAATACACAAATTCACTTATGTTTCAATTTAATATGTTTATTATTTATATGCATATGTACATATTTCCCAATTATACGGCACACTATATACATGCTCAATTGTATTACATAGAAACGCGCTTGGGTGTTGTGATGTGTTTGAACCTAATTCACTGCATAAAATTCAAAATTTGACATATTAAAAAAGATTGCTACAAATCTTGTAAATCTAGAGTTTTACAATAAATCCCAATTAAGATACACAAAATTCTACTAATAGATCGTTGGAAGATTTTTTATATATACACAAATTGCACACGAATTTTTCAACAAAAAAAACAAAAATTGTAGGAAAAAATTGGAGAAAATTAAAAACTAAAGAGAATAGATTGAATTTTAAATTTCAGTTTTTAAAATATCAAAATCATTTTCTAATTGTATTTTTAGGATTTTAATTAAAAAAAAAAATTGTACCTTAAAATCGGTGTGTTTCTATAAAATATATCTTTATGTAGCGGCTTAATTGGTAGGATGATTTTCCTGCGACTTTGTTTTGGAAAGGGAATGGTTTCTGCGGAGAAAGAAATCCTATATGTAGAGATTAGAAAATCCTAAACCCTAGTCTTCATGGGCTTAGCTACAAGGTAATGGGCTAGAATGACTATCCACAATGGGTTTATAACACTCCCCTGGATATTCAGTCCCGTCTCGTTAAAACTTTTATAGGAAAAACCTAGTAAGAAAAAATGTAGTGAAAGAAAAAGAGTACATTTCTTTATACGCTTTCTAAAACTTTCCTCATTAAAAACATTTATCAGGAAAACCTATTAGGAAAAAACCTTGATGAAGGAAAAGAGTGTAGTGCGTATTTTTCTCCCCCTCTTGTCCGCCTCTACAAATCTTGTGTATTAATTTCTTGAATATATATGTAGGTAACGCCTTTGTAAATAAATCGTCCAGATTATCACTTGACCGAATTTGATGAACATCGATTCACATTTCTTCAAGAGTTCGTGTCTAAAGGATAACTTTGGACAGATATATTTTGTTCGATCACCTTTGATGTAGCCTTCTTTGTATCGAGTGATACAGGTAGCATATTATTGGACTTTGTTTATTTGCTGAAAGGTTGCATTCCCCTTAAATATTTAATTTTGAGAATATGCCAGTGGGTCAAAATCCTAGTAAAGAAAAAAGAGTACAATATTCTTTTATACGCTTATATAAATTGCCTCATGAAAAACCTTACAAGGAAACCATGTGGGGAAAAACCTATGCTAAGGAAAAAAGAGTGCATTGCGTAAATGTCTCCCCATGATGTAAGTATAACACAATGGTGTATAACTTGAGACATTTAATAAGAGTAATAAATAATATGACATAAATTTGATTGACGTTTCATTCATATATAATGATTTGAAGTGCTCGACATATGACTTATATGAATTCTTTCATAAAAATATAAGCAAATAAAAGTGCATCCACCACCGGAGACTATATCTCTTGAATAAATAAATTATGTGTGCTACAATATACTATCTTATATAGTGACCCCCCTTTGTAGCACATTTGTTTCACAATTGTGAAAATTTCACGTCGTACAAGTGAAATTAAAAAAAATATTTGCTTTATTTATGTCTTTCTACTGATGGCTGGTCAGTTTATTTAGACATTTTAATTAAAATAATCCTCTATTTCATTCATATATTAATATTTATTACGCGTTTATATAAATATTCGATCATGATCAATTTTTAGTTAGGTTCCAATAATTTAAAGTAGTAAAATAACTGATTGAGATCTCAATATATAATCAGGTAACTGATACTCAGCAGGAGTATTTTGATTCTCAGTTATATACACTACTTTGATGTCAAAAGTCTCATAATTAACGACTTGCTCATGTTGCTGCTCCTTTATGCTATCTTTAGAACCAAATAGATCTATTACGCTTTAAGCGTACAATAGTCTAATTTTAATAGATATCTCTTTTGAGACATTAATTTTATTAGGAGCACTGATAACTGGTTATTGTGACATAGTCGCTACACCTTTATAATATTTATAATTATTTTTATGATTGTACGAGGATCAATATAAATGGTGTATTCTTATATTTCAGTTGTTATTTCCCCTATTCTTGAGAATATCATGTATAACATGTTCTCAAAATCCATCTTTGTGCACGGTGGTGGAGCAATTGTTATAGAAATTGCACAATCAGATTATCTTGATGGATATAATTTTTGGTCTTTTACCAATAAGGGTATTTACTATGAGCATTAGCTTAAGCAAAATCGGCATATACAGTTCAATAAATAACTTTGCTACATTTGTGTATATCTCATTGAATCCGTCTTGAAAAATAGACGATTTAGTATCAAAATTATTTAGGATTAAAATCTTTGTTTGTGCATAGCCGATTTGCTAATATTCATTTGATAATCCCGATCTTTAATATTATCAATTGTCAATATTCTAGTAGAATTTATATCGCCAAATATACACATGGTAATGTTGGTAGAATATAACTATAAGATAATATTTTTTAAATATAAGTGATAAGATCACAAAATAATTCACTCTTCAAATTTAATTTAGTAGATTTAATTTAGTATAGTCAAAATACCTCTTATTGAACTCAATGTTTATAGGAAATGTAATTTTGGTTTTTCAGAAATTCCATATATAATTAATATCATCATACATTTCCTCATAGAATATTTTTTTGGATTTTGAGTAAATGTAAATCTTAAAAGTCCACTACGAACTTTTTCAAATCCTTCTATTAAGTTTAATATACCAGATGTGGTATTTGACATTTGATTTAGAAGTTTGAAGATCAAAGAAATATATTTTATTTCTTAAGTTATATATGCGAATAAAACACGAATTAAGTGATAGGGTATGCAATATATAAGCATATATATATTTAATCATCTTATATTTCGATTCATTTGTTAGTCGAAATATGAATTATCCTATAAAAAATATGAATTATTTCATAATATGACCTCTTGGAGGATTATTTTAGTCATATGCAGAAACTTGGTATTTTCAGGATATGTTATACTATATCAGTGGATATGTATAAAAATTTGTATATTTTTCCTATTTCATTTTACATGTTAAATTATATCAGTTTATTAAAAAAAGGCCATAACAATTAAGTATAATCACGGTGTAAAAGGTTAAGTTTCGAAATTCAAGCATGTGAGACTCAAATCTTAATGATAAAGCAAGAGCTTGACAAGCCATGGCAACACCCAACAATATTCAGCCAAACTTTAACGGCGACTGCTATTTAATAAAATACAAATGGTTTGTTTTCCTTTTTTTCCGAAGAGAATAGATTCTCTTATATCACTAAAGTGATAGTATGTATTAAGCACATGAACAACATTTCACGATGGTGAAGTTTAATAATTGCCATGATAGTCTAGTGTCTTGAAAGCAAATACTATAAAAGGATCTATTAGATCAAAGGATCTTTTTTTCATTTTTTTCCTGTTCACAGAAGTGAACGTACAAAAGTTTTTTGCTTTGTTTTTTTTTTTCGTAGTCTTCTTTCTTTTTTTCACCGAATTGGGTTTGTTTTGATTTTTTTCTTTCTATTTGTTCACGTGAATCTTTTTTTTCATCACATATTTATTGAAAGCAAAAAGCTATCCATGGGCTTGACTACAAGGTAATGGACTGGACTGACTATCCACATATAGGTTTATAACAATTATTATTTTAGTAATTATTTTTTTTAGATTTAAGAATCATATTATTAATATAACATGACTATTATAAAATGCAAAATCCAAAAGAAAATGCAAAAAAACAACAATGCATAATAATTTAGGGAAGACAAATTAAATTCATATGAATCAACCATTTTCTTTCATGCTCCAAAAAAAATACCAAAAAGAGAAGGTTTGGATTAAAAGACTATAAAAGACTTCGACTCATAAATCAAACCAAGCCAGAAGAACCTGTCTACACGAGCACATATTTTCACAAAAATGCCCAAAATATTGTCGGTCATGGCTGGATATTAAAATAAAAAACTAAACTAACTACACAAAATCAACCTTGGAACTAGTTGCAACGAAAGTACCTATTATACTTTGATTATTTTGTAGTTGAGTGGAATAATATTTATCCAAAAATAGAAAACCTAATAACTAAGCTAAAAGAGAAAGAAATTTTCAGAGAAAGAGAGAGAAAGAAAATTTCCAAAAATGCTTTTAGATATGGTGTTTAGTTATAAGAAGATGTGTTGGGTAACCATATACTTAAGCTAAAAATTTGTGGAAGTATAGAAATGAATACTTGTGTAGTAACAAAAAATTAGTCCCTTTGTATATTGCTTCAAAAGCTCATTGCTAGTGATATATTTGCAATCTAACTTATATTTACAATCATAATTTTTTTTTTAAAAAAATTTTATGCTTTTTAAAAGTATTTAAAGAAAATAGACACAAAACGAGAATGAGGAAAACTTAAGCAAATAAAAATAAAACGAGAATAATAACAAAGAGTGCCCCACACCAATTCAAAACTGAGTTGTGTCCCCGCGACTCGAAAAAGACTCAAAAAATAAAATATACACTAAAAAAATATTAGCAATTAAGAAGAAAGGTTAGAAGATGGTATGTGTCTGAACCGTATCCTCTCAAATTCGCAGTCGAAAGAGGTCTCAATGATCTCCATTCCAATGTTCACATAGATTTGCTTGACATCCCGCATGATATTCACGTGGCTTAGGAAACTACCATGCTATCTTTTCTCTCGCTTATCAAACCTATTATGCAATGCCACTGCCGAATTTGGTATTTCGGGTGCAAAGCTATCCATACCTTCTTTTGGAGTTGTTGAGGAAAGACGATCATTATCAGCTTGTTCTTTCTCCTTTAGCTCTATTGAGACTTGCTTTCTTAGCTTGTATCTCTCACTTTGTTGAGTAATAATTCTAGGCTTTGGTTCCCTCTCCGGCGGTTTGCGGATGATAATCAGTTTATCTTTAGTTTTACAAGTGATCACTTCGTTCTCTTCTTCTCTAACAATTGAACCGTCCTCTTAAAATCGATTGATTATGTTCTCTTTGTCATCTCTCTTCACCCACAACTTAAAGATAAACCAATGATGAATTATAAGCTTTAGTACGTTAAATGCTTGATGTTATCTGGGTTGTAATGATTTGTAATGATGCTTGAGTAATCTCTTGTGAGGGTTGAAGGAAGAATGAAGCTCATTGATGTTGAAGAATTTCTGAAAAGTTTGATGATTCTTGGTGTGTAATGGTGTTATACAATGGATTTAGTGATATTTGTGTGGTTATGGAAGATGGGTGAAGGATTGGATAGTATTTTGGTATGTTGTTTAATGTTTTATCAAGCTTTCATGAAGGTTCCGTGGAGTTTGGTGGTGGAAAATTCATATGGGTGAAGAAGGTAGAGGCTGGATAATAGGGTTGGCTTGTAAAAAACCCTAATATTTCTCATCTTTTGTCTTATTGGATCTTGTGGGGTGTACCACACGGTTGCTGCGGTATACCACATCTCTTGCCTGATGAGTATTCGTCGCAACACTTTGACGCAAACTCCTTTTGTCGATATCGTGCGGTGTACCACAACTTTGATATTACAACTCAAATTTTCTACCTCCTTCAACCGTGGAATAGTGTGTACACGGTCTTATGTAGGGTTGTGGTATACCACAAGTGTTGCGGTGTACCGCGATTTTTGTGTGCTACAACTCAAAATTCTATGGACACTTCCTCCGTGGACCATCACGCACACCCTTCGCACAGACATGCGGTATACCGCACGGGTTGCGGTGCACCACAAGCTTCGCCTTACAGCTTCCATTTCTCTGGATAGTTCAAGCGCGAGGCATCGTACACACGGTTTGGTCGAGTGCGGTACGCCGCACGACTTGCGAAGTACCACGATTCTTCGCTGATCAATCTTCTTCCTCAGACTTCTTTCACCCCAAACTCAACTTATTCCTACCTACACACAAAACGCTATACTTTTCCTCTCCCATTAGCTTTAATATATACTTATATATATAACTAAAGCACTAAATTTAATATTACATACTATAAAAGAAATAAACTAATTTAAACATGTGTTTTCACCTATATTTGGCTTTTGCTTAACGTTGTTAAGCTCGACGGTAACCTCGTGGGCTACTCGGCTATGGGTTCCGCTTCTTTGAGGCACATAAGCTCTCCACGATTTGGATCCTCCCCTTTCGATCTCGAATCTCTAAGTCAAACTTCTTCAATAATAGCACCCACCTGATAATACGCGGCTTTGTGTCCTTCTTCTACATGAGATGCTTAATTGAAGAGTGGTTCGTGTATATAATCACCTTCTCTCCTAGAAGATATGAACGAAATTTATCACATGCATATACCACGACCAGTATCTCTTTCTCGGTTACGGTGTAGTTCAGTTGTCCACCTGTAAAAGTCTTACTCGCATAATAAACAATAGGAAATATTTTATCCTTAGGTTGACCCAACACGGAACCCACAGCATGATCACTAACATCACACATAACCTCGAAAAGGATGACTCCAATCAGGAGGAGTCACGACTGTTGTCGAGATGATTTTGTCTTTAATTGCCAAGAACACTTCACGACATGAATCATTGAAATAAAATTTCACATCTTTATCAAGTAATTTACATAGTGGCTTGGAAATATTTGAATAATCTTTAATAAAATAGCTTTAAAATCACGTGTGACCGCAAGAAACTTCTCTGGCCCTTAAAAGAACTAGGATGTGGAAGGGTTTTTATTAACTCTATATTTGCACGGTCAACCTCCATTCCCTTACTTAAAACCTTGTGCCATAAAACAATTCCCTCTTGAACCATGAAATTACACTTCTCCAAATTTAACACAAGATCAGTCTCTTTAAAATGAATCAAAACCTTCTCCAGGTTGGCAAGGCAATCGTCAATGTTATCGCCAAACAAGGAGATGAAGAAATCAAATCAAAGTATTTCTTAAATCCCTTTTCACGATATATGGCCTGCACAACCGTGTTAGTTGGGTGAAAGGTAGAGAATTTTTTTATCAAACCATATTTTCGTCATTAATATCAACTCCACACAATATCAATTGAGACACAATTTTGAACAAAGCCGAATATACTCACTCACTGTTTTGAAATCTTGTAATTTCATCTACATCCAATTTTATAACGGGAATCAGGGAGTATCACTCCTTTTAGGTGATCATATCGTTTAGTTAAGTTTTTCCATAATATGGATGGATCCTAGTAATTATGATTAATTAGCTTAAAATATTTTATTTCTTGCTATTACTTGTATGAATTTTATGTTCTTCCTATTTTGTAGACGTGAAGGATAATCATTAAATAATAAAAATTTTAAAAGTTGGTTGGAATTAGTTCGAATATGTACCATGAAATGATTTGTGTACGTCTATTATATTCCGTTTGTTTGCACTATACATGTATTTGTTTTATAGTACATATGAGAAAGATTACTATCTTATAGAAATCTCAATCATTCTTTTGATCTTGTATTGTTATATAGATGCATAGACAATTAAGCTCTTAATATACGTCATATTTCAAGATAGATTAAGTAATTATGAATTAGAAATGTTTTATGTTGATGAAAGATTGCTAGTAAGCTAGTTTAAGCCACTGTAGGGTATTGGTTCTAGGAAAATTAGCGGGAATTATCTTGAAGATCAAACATTCAAATTTTCTTCATGTATTGGCAGGGATGCACATTATTTGATCAAAATTCCCCCATCAAATGAAGTAACATTGACGGAAGATGATATTGGCACTTTCCAAACAAAAAATTCAATATTCAAATTATAATTGAGGCGATGATGGGGTTAATCTTGAGAAACATAGAGAGTACCAAGGTGTATCTCGATCTCGTAGACCTTCTCCTAAAATATACAGTAGATCAAGGGAAGTGGAGATGATATATATGATACATACCGAAAAGGAAATCCATTAAGAGTTGAAAACGATGTTCCATGGACTAAACTTTCCCGACCAAGCTATAAAGGTAGCTCTAATATCATCCATAGGTACAATGATCTGAATATCATTAAGCTAATGATGGCTTTAAAGAAGCTGAAGAGCTTAAGCATTCTGCTAATCGTCTCAAGGTGAGATTGTTATTTCTTTACGCAATATTTGTAACTCTTTTTACCCCTAACAAAGTTTTATGACTTCTTTGAAGGTATTTATCTGGGTTTAGACTTAAGAGCTCTTCTTTCAAGCAGCTTTGAAGTACTTTCTTGAAGCATCACACTTCTAGTAAGTAATTAGATTTCTACACTGTTATATCTACATCTTCTATATGTATATGTGGTCACCTTTAATATTAATCTGATATTGTGACCATGAATATGAGAGCTGCAAAGATATGAGATGTGCTGCACTAGCATATAAGTGCGTGGAAACATCTGATATGTTGAGTTTTTTATAGGCGATAAAAATAAAAAAACCAAACCATACTTTTTTTTAAGTATTATCTGATTAATTGATTATTTTTTCTTTAAAAATACCGCCATTAGTATTATGATAATAATAATTGTGCAATATTTAGTGTTGGTTAAAAAACAATTTTATTTGATTTTATATATTTTCGTGCAGGTATCGGTGTCCATGTCATTTCCGTAATTTCTATTATTGATCATACTTGAGTAGTTGCTAGTATTGGCCTCAGAAGTTGGAATTACTTGGGTGTCTTTAGAACTTTTTCTCAATAATTTCAAGTGTTTTATCTCGTAAAATATGTGGTGTATAGTTTTACCATTCATGTTGTCTTCATTACTAAGCAAGATATTAATATATCTTATATTGAATTGAACGATTTCTTTTACTTTTTTTCTGAAATCACATAAAGAAATTTTTTAGTGTATATCAATCATAAAATTGGATGTAGAGATTCTTGATTGTAATTTGGATTTTTATATTTATATCGAAATTGAATCAACTAGTGGAATATGCAACTAGTTTTTTCTATTTTAGATGTATAACATCAAAAGTGAATAACTGAGTTATGTAAGTGTAAGGACTAGAACATGGGAAGATCCTTGACATATTTATCTTGAGTGACTCATCCATAAAACTAGAAAAAAATATCATCAACGTATATCTAAACAACAAAACCATTATCTAGTTTTTTTTATACACAAGGTGAAATTGATTTTTTCTCTTTTAAAATAATCTTAAACTAGAAAGGAACTTAACCTACCATACCAAGCTCTAGTGTTTGTTTACAAAGTTTTATTAAGTTTAAAATTTTATTTGGAAAATTAGGATCTTTAAATTTTAGGAGTTGTATAACGTAAACGCTTTCAATAATAAACCATTAAGAAAAAAATTAAATTCATTTGAAATAGTTTAAAGTCTATATAATAAGAAAAATAAAGAAACCAATGAATTTATTCTAATCTAACTACATTGAAAAAGTTTATCAAAATCAATACATTTTTCTTGGGTATACCATTGTGCAATGAGACAAGCTTTGCCCCTTATAAAAATTCAAGAATCCTTATATTTTTATACGTAACTCTTATGGTATTCCAATAATCGTGTGATCAATAGGTTTGGTAACAAGATTGTAACAAGATTCTATAATTTACTTCTTTCAAATTTATTTAGCATATAATTTATCCAATGATCATTAAGCAATGCAACCTCGATATTTTTGAGTTCTATTTGAGACAAGAAAGCATGAGTTCTATTTGAGACAAGAAAGCATGGTAAGCGTATAAAGCATTAAGAGTAGAACGTGTCATTACTCATGTACTTGAAACTCCAAGTATATTTGCAATTTTAGAGGCATCCTTTGATACATCAATGATTTATTTATCATTATCCTCCATATTCATGATTGGAGTATAAAATTAATGTTGTTATGTGGTAGATTGTAATTTTTCGTCTAGTTGATGAAACGTGGGATACTCTATCACATTTTCATCCTTTCTCTCAACCAGATTCGTTACAATGAGGCCAAATTACATAGATTCTACAATGACACTTGTGTGCTTATTGAATACACGATACACTTTGCTTTTGATGGAGTAGCTTGAAATATTAATTCATTGAATTTTGCACTAAAAAATTTCAAGTGATCTCTAATCTTAAGAATAAAACATTTGCAACCAAAGACACAAAAATAGGAGAAGAGGAGATCTCCAATTCCAGAATTTATATGGGTTTTTTTATGATGATAAGTTTTATTACACATGGTTACATACAAGATAAGTTGTATTGACGGCTTCACCCAGAATTTAAGTAGTCAAGGAATGTTTTTCAACATTGTCATATCCATTTTTGTATAGTTTAGTTTTTCATTTCTACTACTCAATTACTTTAGGGAGGTCCATGAGGAAAAAGCTTTGTTCAATCCCTAAATCATCACAAAATCTCGTTAATGGATAGCTTACAAACTTGATACCAAAATCACTATAAACGCAATTGTTAGACTATCCATTTTTGTTTTCGATTCATCTATAGAGTTTTAAAATTCAATAAGTAATTTTTTTCAAATATTAAAGTAAAACCAATGTGTACCTAGTATAGTCATCAATAATGACAAACACATATTTGGAGCCTCTGACGCTAGTGACATCCATTTGACTAAAAATATCCATGTGTTCTATTTGAAGGGGTCTAGAGGTCAAATATTTGTTAATAGGTTTCAAAGATGTTACATATTGTTTACCAAGATGGCACACAATCTATCCTTTTTAAACTTGAGCTTCGTAAGCTAAAAAAAAGTCGTTCATATTAATATTTTCAATAAAATCCATACTAGAATGACATGGTGTGTATGTCACAACCAAGGATAATCTTTACAAACCGACAAACAAGTATGGCTTCGACACATAATATTTTTGACATTGACTATGCAAAAAAACCTTTTGTGTCATTTTTTGATGAAGTAATTTTAGAGGATCAAATCTTGAATTTATAACTATCATCACAAACTTGACTAATTCTAAGAAAGTTAAAGGAAAAATCATCAACAAAAAATGGTTTTGATAAGAATATAATGCCTACTACAATTGGTTCCTTTGCCCTATAACTTATCCTCTCGTGGTACCAGCAAAATCGACTCTCCTTCTACCTCCTTATTTCTTAATAAGTTTGTACATAAGTATTTAATTTCTTATCATATGTCTACAACATCGGCTATTAAGACCGACTATTTATTATTTATGCTCTCCTCACACAAAACATATTAATTAGATACCCAAGTTGGATCTAGGTGGGTAAGTGGTACCCTTCCTCTTTAAACTCGATTTTTTCTTTTTCCATAGACGAATTAGAGATTGATATTCATGTTTCTTGTGATATTAACAGTTATCCACATCATTACCACATCATACACAGTATGTTTAAGTGATAATGGTACTTTGTAAAACCGACGAAGTAGAAAACGGAGTCTTATTAGATGGTTTTAAAAAATGTTGTTTAATGATTTTGTTTTAAAATGGTACAAAACCCGAACCACCCTTTTTAAAACTAGTGACTTGATTTCCCAACATTACATCAATGTTTTTCTACGATAAGTAAATTTCAAACCACTTATTCTAAATAATTTAATTTCTCCAAAAGAAAAGAGTTTTCATTTACAACAATGGTGTCTTTCTCCACAAGTTCATTATTATTTTTAAAAGACGTTTGTAAAAGGTTTTCAAATTATTGGTTTATTTTTTAAATTTTTTAAGCAAAAGTTTGATAGTTTTGAGAGAGTTTTTATACTCAAGTAAGAGTGAATCATAAACAATTTCATTGCCATCATATTAATCATCTTGATATAATCACAAGATAAAGTTAAATTTTACCTCATCAATATATTGTTTTGACTATGGACATGAAGGCAACATAGTTTATTATATGATTATCTTCATTAATTTGACTTGAAACTTCATCATCACAAGTTGCATTAAAAAAAATTGTAGATTTAATTTTAAGAACTTGAAAAAATTATGTTTGATGTGTCAATTATTATGATAATGATAGCAAGTTTGTTCATCTTTCTTACCACCTTTACCAAAGTTTTCAATGGGTTTGATTAAGCAATCATGATACTTGAATCTCATAATTATTTTTGTATATCGCAATGGCTTCATAATCACTGGTGCCTTGACTTTTCGTTTCCAACATGGACTAAGCCTCAAATTAACTACATTTAATAAAAAACTATTACAAAGCATTATATAAGGTAAAGAAAAATAAGAGTTCGACCCAAAAGTTAGACCAAACTTAGACTGGATCCGATCTTCTTTACTAATATAACAACCTCCTTCCTTTTATACTTTCGTCTATCTATCTTCACATGGACCAGACTAAATATCCTCCTCCACATATGATTCTCATTTAAACCATTACCACCATGTTCTCTATCATTCCACTCCCACCAAACACGATACATATACGTTGTGAGAAAAGTTACAACAATATGAATAACTTCCTTGCACAAAATCTAAAGAGTGATATTGATTAAATCATCTAAATATGCAGGAATATTCTTTAAATAACAAGTTTCCAAAACTTTACAAAGAATTATCTTAGTAAAAGAACAACTAATGAAGAGATGATTGACCTCTTCCAAAGTAGCTTTTTAGAAGCAACAGAGAGAGCTGACTTGTAGACCCCAACTGAGCATTCTAGCTTTTGTTGGTAACCTATCCTGCACACCTAACCAAGCCACAAAGGCACATCTAGGAATACAAGATTTAGCCCATACTACCCTCTACCATTTAACTTCTTCTTTATCTTCTCCAATGATGTATATAGTATTCTTAAAAGAGAAACCTTTTTTTGTATTATCATTCCATGATTATGTTTTTATAAATATGGTTGGTACTCACTCATTTAATTTTTATAGGTTTAAGAAAAATATAATAAATTAAATTTATCTCAGAAATTGTATATGACTCTAGTTATAGCTATCATGAATTAATTATTATAAATTGCATTCTTTATCTATTTTAAATTAAATAAGGTGAATCAGATAAATAGTAAATTAATAATGAGTATCCCTAAAATAGAAGAAAAATCGAAGGTAAGTTATTAGGAAGCTTATTTTTACCCAATATACCTTACATAATTTGTTGATTTCAGTACCAAGAAAAAAGAAAAGAAAATAGAATGATTACCTAATATATATAAAATATAATTCCTTTAATACGATGAAAAATATATCATTAACGTACATGTAACTTTACAATTTTTAAACATAACGATTGGATGAATATAATATAACTTATACCACATACATTCGTCTTTTGAAGTAAGAAATATTGTTACTAATTTAAAGGAAAACACTATGATTCATATATATTTATTGAGCGATGTAAGGAATTTTTTTTACTCATGATAATCTATTTCTTAATACACATAAATTATATGCAATATGGTGAACTAAAAAGCTTAATTTTTGTTTCAAATATCCATTCAATCACGTAATATGTTTTTATAATGATTCTTAGAGTAACTGCAGCTCGATGTTAATTCCTGAAACTCTATAACAAAATTTCAATGTAAAAAATGATTACGACATGGTGCGTTTTTATTGAAAAACTCTATCAAAAATTATTTCACCATGTAATACTTGCATGAAAATATAAACCGTCGACATCCTTGCACGCGTGACCGATATTTTTTATTTGAAATTAAATAAGGGACCAACGAGAGAATATCACTACAGGGGTTTTTACACTTCCAAAATTTTGTCATTATAGGTTAAGAATAGTCGTAAATAGTAATATCCACTCCCAACCACTGGTCATAACATTCTTGTAACTTGTCAACATATAAAGTAACTAGATTTTCTTTTAATCACACAAACTTAGACAAATTAAGATGCACTTATAAAATTACGAAACACATGAAGAGAATTCTTTGTTCTTTATCGAGAACTACTTCACCTGGTTGAGTTCAAGATACCTTGGATAAATAAACTTTTCAGGCGAAGAGAAGTTTATAACAATGCATGCATTTTTTTCATACACTTAAGCTTCCATTTGTTTTCCATTCATATTTGGCCATTATCGTTGGATTTTACCAAGTACACTCTACTTGTTTTCCATTTTATCAACTCATTTTTTTTAAGAATTTATCTCACTCTATAATTTTTGTATACATCCTCAAGTGCCAAGTTTTGGTCAGGAAATTCATAAATATTTTTTCACCGATATCCTTACACTTAATACAAGACTATCCAGCAAAACCCATCATCCCAATGTTACAAGAAGTGACCTATTTTAGGATCATTATTTAATACTTTGATGAGACCCAATCCACCTCCTCAAAAATATATTTCTTGGTAGAGTTGTATACATAGGAAGAGCATAAAAAAGAATGATTAGTGGTATCCATACTGAAAAATAAAAAATTATGCACTAGCTGTAGCAAAAAATGGACTTGGATTATCCTCAATATCGAGTATAGCTAGTTATCACCAAAACTTCCATAGTTGGTAGAGTTGATGTAAAAAATAGGTAATACCTAGACGTATAGTGACCTTGTAATACCTAGACATAAAGTGACCAAGGTCATTGGTGCCTTGGCTATGGCAGCCCTTGTCTCCTTTCTAGTTAATCCTTAGTAGTGTTCTCAAGCGATGACATGGTTGGGCCTCTAGAATAAGGTACTCTTCTTGTTTTCTTGTTGTACATACCCCAAAATGTTTACTAAAATAAGCCTTTGTCGACCCAAAAAGATAGACAACCTTCACCGTTTAGATTATTTATCAAACAATTTTGATGGAAACGAAGAGAAAGATAGTAAGACTCTAAAAATTTATCAACTAGCTTGAGGCTATCCATTATCAGTGAATAGTCGAGCTCCAATATTTATAATAACATGAGATCATCTAAGTTTGGTGGTTTTTGGAATCTTCATGAGGAAATTTTGGGAGTTCAAGTGATTTTAAATAACCAAACGAAGAACCATGAGTTTTAAGTCTTATAAAGCTAGTAAACATATGCAAGAAAGCAAGCAAAAAATTTGAATTTTTTAAGCAAACTCTGGAAAAAGGGGATTGTTACTTACAAGTCTAGGAAGGCTTCTTTCTAACCTTTCTCTTTCTAACATTCAAACTAAGAAAAGTGCAAAGATACATTTACAATCTCATCATCTCCATGAGTGTAACTTATTGTGAAGATAGTAAAGAAATGTATAAAACCTAAAAATAATTTACTCATCCACAGATTCAGGAAGTAGGAGTAAGTCACAAAGTCAAAAAAGTATATCCTCGGTCAAGAAAGTCATAATCATTAAATAAATAAATATAATGATTTGTTAATTCAACAATCCCCTACACATTTCGATCAAGTTTAATAAGAGCTCGTGGTAACAAGATGGGTAAAATTGTATTTAAACACCAATATTCAATCAACAAATACTAGGATTGATACATAGTGAAATGAGACAACAGAATGATTTTGTCACAAAATACTTTCTCCATTTAAGACCCCCACATCACATACTTAGTAAGGTTTCAAGCAAATACTATGTGATATTTTCTTTCCACGCATTTATAAAGGTTGTATTTGTCACGACCAAAAAACGCGACTAAATCAAACTAATGTTAAAAATAGATAAAAATACATTTTCATGAAATTATTGATTATCTATTACATTACACTAATTAAAATTTAATAAATACAAACTAGTAACTACAAATCTCTAGACTTTTTCTACATTTGATCTTATGTTACTGACCACTACCCAAGTCCCGAAATTATCTTATACTTGAAAGGGTTGGGGAAATGGGGTGTAACAGTGATAAAATACAAAATGTTTATATGAGGACCTTAACCTCGTAAATTTTTATTTATATATTAGATGATGTCATTGAACTGATATAGGTCAAAATATAAATTGACATTCACAAAGCCATAAATAAATCATATAAGTGTATATCACAAACTAGGCAACCCATACTACCCATCAAGCTATATATAGACATATAATAATAGCACATAATTATAATCACGTTGCAAGGATAACGTTGTCTTTCCCTTATGAATCCCACACGAAGGTGATCCCCTTACCTCTCATTCTTGTAATACCATGGTTAATTGATCCTACTGACTATGAAACTCTTCGGACATGCTCCAAGTGGAAATAAAACATGATAGTTCATGCCCGCGCCTGGCTAGCCATAGTGATATGACAAATTATCCTGGCGAAACATTTGCATACGCATTACATATAACCCATAGAATACGACAATGTAGGACGTTTCTAATACACAATAACATTTAACAATTAATGGATAGAAAACAAAAATAGGTTGCACTGCCATGAAAGAAATTATACAATCAGGATACAATAATTGGAATCAATCTTTAAACCGGGTAATACTCAACTATACCAATTAACATTTACAACTTCCCAGTCATTTATAATACATTACATAATCATTCAAATAGATATTGATTATTTGATGATATAGGCCGCTTAATATTTTACTACCGAATTATGTATTTCAACTAGAGCAATTATTAATATTTTACCTTATTGGATCAAATATTTTGGATTTATTCAAACTGGGTAATTATTATTATCATTTTACTTTATTAGGACATGAACTAATATTTATTGTAATATGAAAAAAATTAATATTACACAATAAACATATTAATATATAAATTACAAAGAGTAATTAATAATTGATATACAAACACAATTTATCTCTCACCTGAATATGAAGTATTTATGCTCTCCCTCCTAACCAGATCACTATAATTCTCCATCTCTATACGAGTCTTACTAATTTATTATTTGAATCTTTTTTATTTAGCAAAAATTCTTCCTTTTCTACCTAAATAAATAATTGTCTAAATATACTATTTTAATTTACTTTCATCCTCTAAGTCTAATAATTTGAAGGGTGGTCTCAAGTAGTGTACTTCTGAAGGAAGAATTAATATATTTTCTTTTGTTCAAGGATATATATATATATATATATATATGTTGAAAATTCTACTAAACTTAAGAGATTAAAATGTAAACATGTGTTTAAGTATTTTATCAATATTTTATGTGTTGTAAGGAAAAGTCCTACGTTCATGCTTATTAAGGTTAGTCAACTAATGACTGTTAGTTATAGTTTTTGTAATATTAAAACTTGTACCATGTAGTTTGATAAATTGATATCACTGGCTGAATAAAACCATGCATTCTTTTGTTTGGATAATGAATATGTCTTTTAAAATTTAAATATATGTATTATGTAAGTCAATAGAATACTAATGTTTATTTTGATATATATTGTTTTTGTATTTATAAGATTGGCATGTTACTTCCTTTTATTACATTTACTTAACTTTATACATTTTATTTTTTAAGTTTAGGAATATGTCTTATCTTCACTAGCCTAATATATGTGTCAGTAAGAATCAAATAAAAAAAAACTATTTGACCACTAAAATAATTTAATACAAAAATGTTATTGATAAACATATAATTTGGTGTTGTATACAAGCACGGTCATAAAATAAATTATAATATTTTGTTGGATCTCACAATATATACATTGTTCCTACTAATAGATTTAAAGAAACTACCTAATATTTCTTATAAAAGGTGTCCCCACCTTTACACTCACATGAATAATTTTATAAAGTGTTTCACCCATAATAGACTATAGACCGCCCATCCTGGGGTTTTGAAATTATTAGAGTTATGAACCTCAACTCAACTTATGTCGATGAGTTCATCAAGTCCTCTTCAATATGATCCTATATATTTAATTTAAAGTAATTGGTATTGCATTTAATAATATTTTTTCTAAACAATGACCTAAAGAAATAGTTAGATGGAAAAAAGACCTGATAGAATTACATCTTAAATCGAGTATCTTGCCTTCCTAATTTCCATATTAATAAAATATTTTCAGAAAAAATTAATGTATTAATCTCTCATCATAATCATAA
Source organism: Nemophila menziesii (assembly GCA_029959085.1). Classification (NCBI taxonomy): domain Eukaryota; kingdom Viridiplantae; phylum Streptophyta; class Magnoliopsida; order Boraginales; family Hydrophyllaceae; genus Nemophila; species Nemophila menziesii. Next base: position 4,625,248 of record JARWIR010000044.1, read on the forward strand.
TACAATAAAAAGTTGACTACTAGGTTAAAAAAATTGATTCTTGTGGTTTTGAATTTTTTATTAAGTTTTATTCAAGAATTTATTTATTGATATATATATATATATATATATATATATATATATATATATATATATTGTTAATTAATTGATTTTCAAACTTAATTTACCAAGATAGAAAGAAGTTTATTGTATTTTTGTAAATCGATAATTTATGTCTAGACATATAGGTATTCAATACAAACTCCGTAATTAATATTTTTATTTTTCAATAAAATAAAATAATCCATTATGAATTATAAACACATATGAATGATTACTTTTATATCTTCAACCTTATGTAGTATCTTTTACATAAAAAAATCTATTAGATTATAACTATGTTTTTAATCATCCTTTTAAACTCTACTTGTTTCTTAAATTATCCAATATGTAACATATTAAATTTTCAATCTTTTCTATTTTAGTATGTATTTTTCTATAATGTTTTCTCTACCATAAATAATTGATAAAAATAATTTTAACACCACAAATAAAAACAAATACATTCAAGAAAGTTTTAAAACATTACTATACTACATATACTTAATTAGTTATCATTTTATTATTCCAACAAGTATGGATATGATTATGTCAAAATAAAATTTAGAAAAGTATATACCTTAGATAAGAATATTTGATTAATCATCCAATGGAAAAAGTAGCAATTTTAATTTACTATAGTTGAATAAATTGTTATTATTTTGAAAAATAATTACTAATAATATATTAAATTAAAGAGAAAATCATAAATGTAATTAAAACAATGAAATCGACATTCAATGTGTTGAAAATAAATATGAAAGACATTAGAACTACACAATAAAAATGAATGACCTCGTAACATAACATACTTTTCTATTACATTTAGAACAAGAATAATAAGTAGGTATCTTCTAAACATTAGAATGATTTTGGAAAAATTGTTGAGAATGGGAAGTACGAGATCCTGCAAATTGTTGATGCAACGGGGTTGAGGTTGCAGGTAGAGATGAGAATAAATAATTTATAGCTTTAACTTTTGAATCTAGCTCCCCAAGTCCACTTTCATTCTCTTAAGCTCCTCTTTATTTATACTACTTACTGGTGCAATCCACCAACAATTATTACGATAGAAATTGGAAATATCATCCAATTTCTTATGATGGTCTTTTTCAAGATCAATGTGGTTGTTTTGTAAATTGAATTGATTATTGTTTGATCCACTATCACTATGATTCACACGTGTTAATTGGTTGGTTTCGACTTATAGTAATGAAGCATTTAGAGATTCGAACTTATCAACAACTAAAGTAATGTCAGGGTTAGCGAACGAATAACTGGCTTTTTTTATTACACCATTCCAACGTTTTGAGAATGTCACATTTTGGTGACTCTCTTTCTCCATATATTTTACGGGAATCTTTCGACAATTAGCCTTCTTTATGTTTGGAACAACTTCCATTGAAATAAATAGATTTTAGAAGAGATGAGTGACCTAAAGTATCACATATAAGAGTTATTTATAGAACTTTTTCTAGAATTTTGATTTCCCATAAAATTGTGTGAATTATCATAATATTTCCATTGAAATTACATTTATATAGAAATAAAATAATTTCAATTAATCATTACATACATATCCTTAAAATTATGAAATAGGTATAAAGTTTAAATTCATTTATGATTATTAGTTGGGTAATACTTCCATCCAATATTGGATGGTCCAATTTTCATATCACGGTCATTGATTATTATAACAAAACACATGTCATTAGATTAATGTGTTAGTTACTTTTGCAAGTTTAAAACATAGGGTATGTGTATTAATGTAATTGGGGTAGGATCATCCAATATTGGATGGAAGAATTTTCCTTATTAGTTATATACTATTAATGAGATAAGTATTAAATTAATAATCGGAATCTCCATAATAGAAGGAAAAATAAAAGGATAATAATGACGATAAACTTTTTACCTATTATCTTAAACAACGCGTCGAAAGACCCACGACCATTTCCATAAAAATTCACGTCATGCATCTGGGTGTCACCGAAATACCTGCTAGTTTCAAACGTGGGGCCCAAATCTTGAATTACATTACCCATTAAGTTCTCTTCGATTGGTTCGTCCTCAGGAATTACAATTACTTCACTGTGTTTCGTCCAAACATCATACGATAAATCCATAGCCCATTGAAAAAGATGAACTTGAAATTCATGGTTAAAAACTTTTTGATTATTATAATAATGATTACATGGACATAATATATTACCGACTTGATCCACTACTTTCCTCGCAAATCCAATAAACCCTAATATACCATTAATGTATTCGATCGAAACCTTATTGTTTGATTTAATCCAACTATTGTCTATTTGAGGGTTCATTATTTAAATTTTAATAAACTACTAGTTATTATTTCAAATAATACGATAATAACATATTACTAAAATGCACCTAAGTTATTACAATATTTCACTAAGGCCCATAATTAATTTTTAAAATAACAATATAGTCCCTAAAATCATAATCAATTATACAAATGCCACTAGAAGTTCCAAATTATTCACAATGTTCTCTACATTAATTTTCCATTAATATTAGAACACCTAATATTATAATAACTCAAAAATCTAATTGCACTAAAGGTTTCTGTATTATACATAAATTGCCTCTATAAGTCCTATATTATGTATGATAACCTATATATTATAATAGCACTATACAAACCACGACAAAAATCTAAAACCTAAAAAGATAAATGTGTCTTGTGAGTGGTGTGAGAATGGAGAAGAATCAATTGTACATCTTTTCATCCAATGACTATTTAGTTCAGCAGTTTGGGCAGATTCTCCACTACAATTAAAGATTAATAAAGAAGAAAAGTATGAATTTAAAGATTGGTTTTTTAATACCATAGACAGCTACTCGAATAATTGGTGGGATAAGAAAAAGTTGATTAGTACCATGATAACGATCATGTGGAGTTTATGGAAAGCCAGATTGAAGGGTTTCTACGGGCTGAAGATATGGGATATCACGGAAATTATAAATAACTCTAGACGAATCATAGAAAGAATATATAAGATGAAACAAGGCAATTCAGGAACATTTATCAACAATAAGGAAGTCCAAAATATGAAGAATAATGATGATAACAACATAATTGATTCTTCAGATATTAGTTGATACAGTGATTCCTCATTTAATAATAAGAACGAATCAGCAGGGATAGCTTCTATTGCAATTGGTAAGGATGGTAAAATTTGTGGTAAACAATGAAGAATAAGAATAGTTAGGAGTGCAAAGGAAGGAGAGACGTGGGCTATTCTACAAGCAATGAAAGCATAGGAAAATTTAAACTATAGAAGGATCTCCTTCTATATTGACAACTTTGAAATTATTCAAGGAATTTATCACAAGAAGGGAATCGATTGAAAGATACGACCTTTGATCGAATTGATCGTGACATGGATTGCAAGATTTCCGGAATGGAGGATGTATCATATCAAAAGGGAATGTAATACTATAGCTGATTTAGCTGCAAAATTTATTAGGAAAACGAGAAATTTAGATCATTGGAACTTAGATAATGTATTTGATAGCATAGGGTTTCTAAACCATTATCTAAAAGGTTGTAATAACGGCTAACTTTGGATGTACTTGACAAAAAAAAGATAAATGTAAAAAGTTGAAAAGTGTCAAATGAAGTTATTAGTAAAAAAGACTTTATAGAGTCAAAAAGATTAATTTTCAAAAAATAACAAAGTTCCACTCTCCTCACACTTCTTAAGGTTGAAAGAGGGATTGATAATGTCCGATAAGATATTTAAATACAGAAGGAGCAAAATTCTACTTATTCACAACAATGGGAAAATATTTCATTGTTTCTATTTTTTTTCTACGCAAGGTCATGTATCGGGGCCACTTTTTTGTCATATTCATCCAAGAATAAAGTAGACATGTTTTTATATGCATTTGCGATTGGTATGAATTGTATGATGCAATGTTTGTGCAGTTTTTCATCCTCTACTTTGATGCTTCTCAATTAGTTCAAAATCGTACTTTTCATTGCCCTATATTTTACAACCTTACGTCTCCTTCCTTTGTGTTCCTATCGCCTAAAGAGCTCCTTGTACATTTTGGACTCACTAACTGCGTTCTTTGTGTCCTTTATAGCTATTGTATATCTCTCATGGTCCTCTTACTAGTTTCTTTCTACAAGCCCTTATATCATTTACATTTAGCTTTAATATGCATCTTTCTGGGCAGAAGTTCATTTCCTGCCCTTATTATATGATCTGCCAATCCCAATTGTCTTCTATCTCACAGTTTTAAATTTTATATTTAAAGAGGCTGGTTTTTCTCCACTTACATACATCTAAAATTAGAAAAACTAGTTGCATTTCCCTTATAAGAAAATAAACAAGTCACATAATAGTGAAGGATAATATTCAAGTAATAACTTTGAACATTACAAATGAAAGTCAAACACAAACACAAACTGAGATAGATAAGCAATTTTTTTTAATGAATTACTAGCTAAAGGAGCGAAGTTTACTTGCATTTCAAAAATAAGATAGATTCACCCTAAAGAACTTCTTATGACTTCAGCAAAAACGGAAAATATCCTAAAGATTTTATGATCAATTGTAAAATTCATTATAAGATATATAAATATCTTGATTAGTAATAAAGACAACTTGAAATGGTAAAACTATATACCACATATTTGGTTGAATCAAACACTTGATGTTCTTTGGAAAAAAGCCAAAAGACACTCGAGTAATTCCATCTGCTGAGAAGCATATTTGAATTTTTTGAATTTTTCCTTTTCTTAACTATAATTAATTTGATGTCGCGTTCTTAAACAAAATGGTGTAAGTGTATGTCCAACAGAAATTACTGAAATGACATGACCAGTGATCATATACTTGTGTGCAAAATATTAAAACTTGAATTATAATTATTTTATCAACCAAACACCAAATACCTGCTCAATTATAATAATTCTAATGGAAGCATTTTCAAGAATTAATTAATCAGATAAAAGGTCAAAAATAGTACCGTTTTGTTAATTTTCATCGTTTATAGAGAAGTCATCATATACTTGGACTTCTAAGTGTGATGCTACATGAAGGTACTTCATAGCTGCTTGTTAGAAGAGCTCGTACTTTCAAGTTTAAACCCAGATACCTTAAAAGCAGAAATAAAACTTTGTTATGTTAAAAAGAGTTACAAATATTGCATAAAAAAATAACAACCGACCTTGAGATGATTATTAGAATGCTTACTTAAAATTTTGAGTTAGTTGAAACAAACCAATCAAAAATCAATAATTCAAAAATGAGAGCTAGAAATAATAATAATCAATCAAAGTCTAAAAATGTTAATAGCAGACAATTTTTCAAAACAAAAATAAACTCCGACAAACATAACAAAATAAATTAAAACAGAAGAAATTTAAAGACAAAAGCAATACTACGTACATTAAGATATTGCGTAGCATTCAGATATTGCGTAGCATTCACGGGTGTTACTAATCTCAGTAACATATTTAGATTGAAGAAGCTTCTTCATTATCTGTGGACTAGCTCCCTTCATAATAGCTTCTTGTATTTCATGTTCTAGACGTCTTTCTATTTTAGTATCCCCAGGATACAGCCACACATCAATCTGAATAATAAAAATAATAAAAATAAAATTAATAATATCTAAATTTAGAAGAAAAAAAAGAGAATTCAAGACTTACTTGAACGTCAGTAGCGGTTAATAGCTCTCCAACAACTTTTCCAACAAAGTTTGACTATGAAGTATCTTGACCGCACACAGTTGTATCTCGACCTGACAGAACGAAATGTAGTATTTAAGCTAATTAATCATAATTACTAGTTTAGCATAACAAGGAACAAACTTATATTGACTTCACTTACTTACTAAATTTCTTTCCTTGAGTTCCAAAATTTAGTTGAAATATAAAAGCATATATGTATCAAATCAAATTGAACTGAAAACTAAAGTTTCTGAGAAGGAAATATACCTCCTCGTGGTCCATTTGTAGTTGACTAAAATGTCATGATCAATGACCATATCCTATTAAACAAGAATTAAATATATGAGGTTAATATCATTTGTAAGTGATTCAAATCTATAATCAATACACAAATTCACTTATGTTTCAATTCAATATGTTTATTATTTATATGCATATGTACACACTGCCCAATTATACCGCACACTACATACATACTCAATATACATGCTCAATTGTATTACATAGGCTGTGTTTGAACCTACTTTACTGCATAAAATTCAAAATTTGACATATTAAAAAAGATTGCTACAAATCTTGTAAATCTAGAGTTTTACGATAAATCCCATTTAAGATACACTAAATCCTACTAACAGATCGTTGGAAGATTTTGTATATATACACAAATCGCACACTAATTTTTCAACAAAAAAAAACATAAAATTGTAGGAAAAAATTGGGGAAAATTGAAACCTAAAGAGAATAGATTGAATTTTAAATTTCAGTTTTTAAAATATCAAAATCATTTTCTGATTGTATTTTTAGGATTTTAATTGCAAAAAAAAAAAAATTGTACCTTAAAATCAGTGTGTTTCTATAAAATATATCTTTGTGTAGTGGCGTAATTGGGAGGATGATTTTCCTGTGACTTCGTGTTGGAAAGAGAATGGTTTCGGAATGAGTAGCTATGAAGTGGTTACGCGTGGAGATGAAAAGATGACATCTTAATTTTCTAAAGTTTCTAATATTTATAAATACATAATTCTTAATTATTATTATGAAATATGTAATTACAAAATAAAAAATATTATTAGTGTTGTAAACGGCGGAAAAAGAAATATGAGCTTGTTATGTGTGTAAAATTACATAGTATAGACTTCTATATATATAGAGAATAGAAAATCCTAATCTCTAATCTTCATGGGCTTGAGTACAAGATAATAGGCTAGACTGACTATCCACAAACGGGTTTATAACCCTTCCCCCTGATATTCAGTCCAACTTTCCTAGAAAAAACCTAGTAGAAAAAATCTAGTGAAAGAAAAAGAGTACATTCTTTTATACGCTTTCTAAAACTATCTCATTTAAAACCTTTATCTGGAAAACCTATTAGGACAAAACCTTGATGAAGGAAAAGAGTGTAGTGCATATTTTTCTCCCCCTTTTGTCAGCCTCTTATGAAAGATTTTGAAGTCGTTGCATTCCAATCTTGTGTATTAATTTCTTGAATGTATATGTAGGTAACGCCTTTGTAAACAAATCATCCAGATTGTCACTTGACCGAATTTGATGAACATCGATTCACATTTCTTCAAGAGTTCATGTCTAATGGATAACTTTGGAGAGATATTTTTGGTTCGATCACCTTTGATGTAGCCTTCTTTGTCATGAGTGATACAAGTAGCATATTATTAGGCTTTGTTTACTTGTTGAAAGGTTGCATTCCCCTTAAATATTTAATTTTGAGAATATGCCTCATTAAAACCTTTCTAAGAAAAACCCAGTGGGACAAAAACCTAGTATAGGAAAAAGAGTACAATATTCTTCTATACGCTTATATAAATTGCCTCATGAAAAACCTTACAAGGAAAACCTTGTGGGGAAAACCCTATGCTAAGGAAAAAAGAGTGCATTGCGTTAATGTCTCCCCCTGATGTAAGTATAACAAAATGGTGTATAACTTGAGACATTTAATAATAGTAATAAATAATATAACATAAATTTGATGGATGCTTCATTCAAATATAATGATTTGAAGTGCTCGACATATGACTTATAGGAAGTCTTTCATAAAAATATAAGAAAATAAAAGTGCATCCACCACCGGAGACTATATCTATTCGATAAATAAATTATGTGTGCTACAATATACTATCTTATATAGTGACCCCCCTTTGTAGCACATTCATTTCACAATTGTGAAAATTTCACGTCGTACAAGTAAAATTAAAAAAAATATTTGCTTTATTTATGTCTTTCTACTGATGGCTGGTCAGTTTATTTAGACATTTTAATTAAAATAATCCTCAATTTCATTCATATATTAATATTTATTACGCGTTTATATAAATATTCGATCATGATCAATTTTTAGTTAGGTTCCAATAATTTAAAGTAGTAAAATAACTAATTGAGATCTCAATATATAATCAAGTACCTGATACTCAGTAGGAGTATTTTGATTCTCAGTTATATACACTACTTTGATGTCAAAAGTCTCATAATTAACGACTTGCTCATGTTGCTGCTCCTTTATGCTATCTTTAGAACCAAATAGATCTATTGCGATGTAAGCGTACAATAGTCTAATTTTAATAGATAGCTCTTTTGAGACATTAATTTTATTAGGAGCACTGATAACTGGTTACTGTGACATAGTCGCTACACCTTTACAATATTTATAATTATTTGTATGATTGTTCGAGGATCAATATAAATGGTGTATTCTTATATTTCAGTTGTTATTTCCCTTATTCTTGAGAATATCATATATAACATGTTCTCAAAATCCAGCTTTGTGCACGGTGGTGGAGCAATTGTTATAGAAATTTCACAATCAGATTATCTTGATGGATATAATTTTTGGTCTTTTACCAATAAGGGTATTTACTTTGAGCATTAATTTTAGCAAAATCAGCATATACAATTCAATAAATAACTTTGCTACACTTGTGTATATCGCATTGAATTCCTCTTGAAAAATAGACAATTTAATATCAAAATTATTTAGGATTAAAATCTTTGTTTGTGCATAGCCGATTTGCTAACATTCATTTGATAATCCCGATCTTTAATATTATCAATTGTCAATATTCTAGTAGAATTTATATCACCAAATATACACATGGTAATGTTGTTAGAATATAACTATAAGATAATATTTTTTAAATATAAGTGATAGGATCACAAAATAATTCACTCTTCAAATTTGATTTAGTAGATCTAATTTAGTATAGTTAAAATACCTCTTATTGAACTCAATGTTTGCAAGAAATGTAATTTTGGTTTTTCAGAAATTCCATATATAATTCATATCATCATACATTTTCTCATAGAATATGTTTTTCGATTTTGAGTTATGTAAATCTTAAAAGTCCAGTACAAACTTTTTCAAATCCTTCTATTAGGTTTAATATACCATATGTGGTATTTGACATTTGATTTAGAAGTTTGAAGATCAAAGAAATATATTTTATTTCTTAAGTTATGCGAATGAAACACGAATTAAGTGGTAGGTTATGCAATATATACGCATATATATCTTTAATAATCTTATATTTCAATTCATTTGTTAGTCGAAATATGAATTATCCTATAAAAAATATGAATTATTTCATATTATGACCTCGTAAAGGATTATTTTATTCATATGCAGAAACTTGGTATTTTCAGGATATGTTATACTATATCAGTGGATATGTATAAAAATTTGTATATTTTTCCTATATCAATTTACATGTTATATTATATCAGCTTATTAAAAAAAGGCCATAACAATTAAGTATAATCGTTGACGGTGTAAAAGGTTATGTTTCGAAATTCAAGCATGTGAGACTCAAATCTTAATGATAAAGCAAGTGCTTGACAAGCAATGGCAACACCCAACAATATTCAGCCAAACTTTAACGGCGACTGCTATTTAATAAAATACAAATGGCTTGTTTTCCTTTTTTTTCGAAGAGAATAGATTCTCTCATATCACTAAAGTGATAGTATGTATTAAGCACATGAACAACATTTCACGATGGTGAAGTTTAATAATTGTCATGATAGTCTAGTGTCTTGAAAGCAAATACTATAAAAGGATCTATTAGATCAAAGGATCTTTTTTTCATTTTTTTTCCTGTTCACAGAAGTGAACGTACCAAAGTTTTTTGCTTTGTTTTTATTTTTCATAGTCTTCTTTCTTTTTTTCACCGAATTGGGTTTGTTTTAATTTTTTTCTTTCTATTTGTTCACGTGAAGCTTTTTTTTCATCACATATTTATTGAAAGCAAAAAGCTATCCATGGGTTTGACTACAAGGTAATGGACTGGACTGACTATCCACATATAGGTTTATAACAATTAGTATTTTAGTAATAATTTTTTTTAGATTTAAGAATCATATTATTAATATAACATGACTATTATAAAATGCAAAATCCAAAAGAAAATGTAAAAAAACAACAATGCATAATAATTTAGGGAAGACAAATTAAATTCATATGAATCAACCATTTTCTTTCATGCTCCAAAAATATACCAAAAAGAGAAGGTTTGGATTAAAAGACTATAAAAGACTTCGACTCATAAATCAAACCAAGCCAGAAGAACCTGTCTACACGAGCACATAGTTTCACAAAAATGCCCAAAATATTGTCGGTCATGGCTGGATATTAATATAAAAAACTAAACTAACTACACAAAATCAACCTTGGAACTAGTTGCAACGAAAGTACCTATTATACTTTGATTATTTTGTAGTTGAGTGGAATAATATTTATCCAAAAATAGAAAACCTAATAACTAAGCTAAGAGAGAAAGAAATTTTCAGAGAAAGAGAGAGAAAGAAAATTTCCAAAAATGCTTTTAGATATGGTGTTTAGTTATAAGAAGATGTGTTGGGTAACCATATACTTAAGCTAAAAATTTGTGGAAGTATAGAAATGAATACTTGTTTAGTAACAAAAAATTAGTCCCTTTGTATATTGCTTCAAAAGCTCATTGCTAGTGATATATTTGCAATCTAACTTATATTTACAATCATAATTTTTTTTTTTAAATTTTATGCTTTTTAAAAGTATTTAAAGAAAATAGACACAAAACGAGAATGAGGAAAACTTAAGCAAATAAAAATAAAACGAGAATAATAACAAAGAGTGCCCCACACCAATTCAAAACTGAGTTGTGTCCCCGCGACTCGAAAAAGACTCAAAAAATAAAATATACACTAAAAAAATATTAGCAATTAAGAAGAAAGGTTAGAAGATGGTATGTGTCTGAACCGTATCCTCTAAAATTCGCAGTCGAAAGAGGCCTCAATGATCTCCATTCCAATGTTCACATAGATTTGCTTGACATCCCGCATGATATTCACGTGGCTTAGGAAACTACCATGCTATCTTTTCTCTCGCTTATCAAACCTATTATGCAATGCCACTGCCGAATTTGGTATTTCGGGTGCAAAGCTATCAATACCTTCTTTTGGAGTTGTTGAGGAAAGACGATCATTATCAGCTTGTTCTTTCTCCTTTAGCTCTATTGAGACTTGCTTTCTTAGCTTGTATCTCTCACTTTGTGGAGTAATAATTCTAGGCTTTGGTTCCCTCTCCGGCGGTTTGCGGATGAGAATCAGTTTATCTTTAGTTTTACAAGTGATCACTTCGTTCTCTTCTTCTCTAACAATTGAACCGTCCTCTTAAAATCGATTGCTTGTGTTCTCTTTGTCATCTCTCTTCACCCACAACTCAAAGATAAACCAATGATGAATTATAAGCTTTAGTACGTTAAATGCTTGATGTTATCTGGGTTGTAATGATTTGTAATGATGCTTGAGTAATCTCTTGTGAGGGTTGAAGGAAGAATGAAGCTCATTGATGTTGAAGAATTTCTGAAAAGTTTGATGATTCTTGGTGTGTAATGGTGTTATACAATGGATTTAGTGATATTTGTGTGGTTATGGAAGATGGGTGAAGGATTAGATAGTATTTTGGTATGTTGTTTAATGTTTTATCAAGCTTTCATGAAGGTTCCGTGGAGTTTGGTGGTGGAAAATTCATATGTTGTAAAAAACCCTAATATTTCTCATCTTTTGTCTTATTGGATCTTGTGGGGTGTACCACACGGTTGCTGCGGTATACCACAACTCTTGCCTGATGAGTATTCGTCGCAACACTTTGACGCAAACTCCTTTTGTCGATATCGTGTGGTGTACCACAACTTTGATATTACAACTCAAATTTTCTACCTCCTTCAACCGTGGAATAGCGTCTACACGGTCTTATGTTGGGTTGTGGTATACCACAAGTGTTGCGGTGTACCGCGATTTTTGTGTGCTACAACTCAAAATTCGATGGACACTTCCTCCGTGGACCATCACGCACACCCTTCGCACAGACATGCGGTATACCGCACGGGTTGCGGTGCACCACAAGCTTCGCCTTACAGCTTCCATTTCTCTGGATAGTTCAAGCGCGAGGCATCGTACACACGGTTTGGTCGAGTGCAGTACGCCGCACGACTTGCGAAGTACCACGATTCTACGCTGATCAATCTTCTTCCTCAGACTTCTTTCACCCCAAACTCAACTTATTCCTACCTACACACAAAACGCTATACTTTTCCTCTCCCATTAGCTTTAATATATACTAATATATATAACTAAAGCACTAAATTTAATATTACATACTATAAAAGAAATAAACTAATTTAAACATGTGTTTTCACCTATATTTGGCTTTTTCTTAACGCATTTAAGCTCGACGGTAACCTCGTGGGCTACTCGGCTATGGGTTCCGCTTCTTTGAGGCACATGAGCTCTCCACGATTTGGATCCTCCCCTTTCGATCTCGAATCTCTAAGTCAAACTTCTTCAATAATAGCACCCATCTGATAATACACGGCTTTGTGTCCTTCTTCTACATGAGATGCTTAATTGAAGAGTGGTTCGTGTATATAATCACCTTCTCTCCTAGAAGATATGAACGAAATTTATCAAATGCATATACCACGACCAGTATCTCTTTCTCGGTTACGGTGTAGTTCAGTTGTCCACCTGTAAAAGTCTTACTCGCATAATAAAAAATAGGAAATATTTTATCCTTTGGTTGACCCAACACGGAACCCACAGCATGATCACTAACATCACACATAACCTCGAAAAGGATGACTCCAATCAGGAGGAGTCACGACTGTTGTCGAGATGATTTTGTCTTTAATTGCCAAGAACACTTCACGACATGAATCATTGAAATAAAATTTCACATCTTTATCAAGTAATTTACATAGTGGCTTGGAAATCTTTGAATAATATTTAATAAAATAGCTTTAAAATCACGTGTGACCGCAAGAAACTTCTCTGGCCCTTAAAAGAACTAGGATGTGGAAGGGTTTTTATTAACTCTATATTTGCACGGTCAACCTTCATTCCCTTACTTAAAACCTTGTGCCATAAAACAATTCCCTCTTGAACCATGAAATTACACTTCTCGAAATTTAACACAAGATCAGTCTCTTTAAAATGAATCAAAACCTTCTCCAGGTTGGCAAGGCAATCGTCAATGTTATCGCCAAACAAGGTGATGAAGAAATCAAATCAAATTATTTCTTAAATCCCTTTTCACGATATATGGCCTGCACAACCGTGTTAGTTGGGTGAAAGGTAGAGAATTTTTTTATCAAACCATATTTTCGTCATTAATATCAACTCCACACAATATCAATTGAGACACAATTTTGAACAAAGCCAAATATACTCACTCACTGTTTTGAAATCTTGTAATTTCATCTACTTCCAATTTTATAACGGGAATTAGGGAGTATCACTCTTTTTAGGTGATCATATCGTTTAGTTAAGTTTTTCCATAACATGGATGGATCCTTACACCGACATACATAGATTTCGACCCACCATCTACGTGATGGCGAAGAAAAATCATGGCTTTTACTTTGTCTTGGTCAATAGTCGTATTTGTTTCTTTAATTATATTACCAAGATTTTTCGTTCTTAAGTGGATCTCAGCCTCGAGGACCCTAGTTAAATAATTTTTTCCAGAAAAATCAAGAGCAGCAAGTTCAAGATTGATTATATTTTTCATGATACTGTAATACAAAACGAGTAGTATTTTAGATTAAAAATCATGTTATATCTTAATTGGTAAAGTATGTCGTTCTATTTAGATTTGGGAAATGTTCAAATTTCACAAGTCGCATAATTAATTTATGCTCCAGAATTAAAAATTAATATATGCTCCAGGCATATTTTTTTTTTTTATATCCTTAGGCTGCGGGCCTTACAGCGTTTGATTTCAGATCTAAAAAAGGTTAATTTTATGCTCCAAACATATATTTTTTTTAATCTTAGTGCCTATAACATTAGATTTCGAACCTCAAAAATTATGTTATACTTTATCATATGTTCTTTTCTAGGTTTTGTGCATATAACATTAGATTTCGAACTTACAATTTATTTTATACTTCAAAAATATTTTTATTTCTAGGTTTCGGGGTTATATGATTCATGGTATGCTTCAAGCCTAAAAGTGAAACTCTTTTTGTTTTCAAGCCATTCAAAATTAAATATAGGCTTTATGATTTTTTCTTTTTATTATATAGGTTTTAGGCCCTCATATTTTTTTATTTAAAAAGCTTTATGCAGCAAGTAACCAAGTTTTTCTTCACACTATTCGCATTACATAAAAAAATAGTAAGTTGTCTTTGAACTCTCATTTTAAGTGGGAAAAACCTTCTTTTTTTTAAGAGGTGAATGTTCTTATTATAAAGAAAGCATATGTGATTTTATGTAGTAGATTCTATATCAATGTTTAACAATTAAATGGTACTATGCGACAAAAAACTTTACCATCAGTTTCCATTTGAGCTTGCTATGATTTACGAATTATCATATGAATCTGTTTTTTTGGTCAACAAATTATCATATGAATCAAACATGAACTTATAAAACATTATGTGTAGTAAAACATAATAGTAGTAACTATTAAGTTTTATTCACGCGAAATATATAAATCAAGAAATTTAGAATTTAATTCTTATGAAAATCAACCTTGAAATATTCCTCTTTATTATAATTGGTAAATACTCGTGATGATAATGTGTTCTGAATCTAATATTAAAAAGTAATATAAAGGTAAAATATCTAGATTCCTTTATTCAAGTTGTGTAAAATATATATATGAAGGAAACCATTTATATTATACAATAATTTCTTTAATAAAAATGAAAACATGAGAGGTCTAGAAATTCTAAGAACATCCACTTATTATTTACTATAATTTGTAACTAACAACATACACAACATTATATATTCAATGTGATAAATAGAACAAATTCAGTACTTATTAATAATCACAGGATCTTATAAACTTGAGTATTTTAAATATACCTTCCAATCATTATATATTATATATAATTATAGGTTATCAACCAAAAAAAATAGAAGCTTAACCTTATTGCAAAATTTCTATTTCTTATTCTTGAACTGAACTTCTGAAAGTATGTTTATGCGTGTTTTTTTTGTGTTTCTTTTCTTTTCTATTATAAAGTCCATTTTTTTGGAGATTACTTTTATTTTTCTCAATATTTATCGAATCTAGTACACCTTTAAAATGATTCTGAATCCAAAGTGGCTCTCATATGCATTCAAAAAAATATATTCATATATGATAGAAAATTTAACAAATTTCATTATTAAGTATGAAAGTAGAAATTCAACTAGTTATTACTCCCTCCGTCCATTAATGTTTGTCATACTTTTCTTTCACACATATTAAGAAAAATAATTAATTTATTCATTTTTTATTTTAGTACCCTCAACCAACTAACTAAATGAATTTAATGAGGATAAACTTATGAATATTAAATAAGGATAGAATTGGTAGAAAATGTAAAAAAGTTTATTGGTATCTTAAATGGACAACCTTTTGTGGACATCTATTTTTAGAAATTGTGACAAACATTGATTGACGGATAGAGTACCAAAGCTTACTGGAAAAAGAAATACGACTAGATTGCGTCCCTGGAGTGTCACATACAGGAACAACAAAGGGAAAGACGGCAATGTCACATATCTCTCTCAGTTGAAGAGTAACTTAGTGGACCGATCGGAAGAAAAAACACGACGAAGAATAAATGTAGAAACATCTGTTTAAGAGAGAGAAACCAAATCCGTTTCCTTATAAACCCATGGACAAAGGAAAATAGGCACTAGCCAGTCCAAAGGAGCTGAGTACTTCAATTAAAACTACACACCAAAATTTTGAAAACGTTGTTAGGGTGTCTCTTCAAGGACTATGACAATACTGATTGCTTTGTCGTTGCAAGTGAGAAAGGGATACAACCCGTGTTAAGAAGCCGGATTCAATAAGTTACACTAATGAATCCTATTCTAATAAATGATTGTTTGGGAAACCGTGTAGAGTCAGTATTTTACAATTAGATCTAAATGGTCGCTAATAATGGGACTATAATTGGTGCTAAAGCAAGAATGAACGTAGAAAAGCTATTTATGTTAATAAGAAAGGTGTGCATTTAGGGGATCACAAGATAAATAAATCTCCAACAATCCCAAATGTTGTATTCATCGCATTCAGTTCAACCATCAGAATGCCCAGGTCAAACACTCTAGACTCTGGAGTTATGTGCAACTTTTTGTAGCTGATATGTACAACCTTAGAGATGTGACGTGTGATAATGTTAAATAGGATGTTGATGAGTGGAGACAGGGGATTATAATTTGGCTGATGCACAATTAGAACATAAGCGAAAACATTTTTTTGGTGAAGTAAACGTAATACTGTAATTGTTCTAGGGATGTATTTTTGCGTATTTCTTTGTACGAGATTTAGTTTCAATATTTGTGTCACTTATATTATGCTCAATTAATGTTGATTTTGAAATTCATCTTCTGCTAATTTTGCGTTTTACAGGGGATACAATAGTTTGATAAAATAGCGGGGATTTATTGGGAGAGAATTTGGAAATTTAGGGGTCCCCAAAAATTAAGATTTCTTATATGGCGTGTGGTGCAAGAGAGAACTTGATTAGGAAAGGCATAGAGGTGTCGAGCATTTGCCCTTGGTGTGGGGACTTTGAGGAAGACACAATACATATATTAAGAGAATTCACTAAGGTCAAGATGGTTTGGAATTGCATTAGGAAGGAAATTGAGTTGGCTAGAATAGAGAACGAGTACTCACCACTGTCGGGCTAATTCTACAGTGCAAATAATTCGAACACTCGTTTAGCGGACTGGCATAGGTATGCACCTAGGGAAGCCCAGTATGGTGTAGCCAGTAGTGCTGGAAGCATTCATTTAATTATGAGCCTACATTGGGGAGTTGCTGTCTAACCCATTCACATGCTCTTCTTAATCTTTGAAGGGACCTGGTGTTGCAATTTCACAACAAGTTCAGGCCCCCTCCATAAATGACAACATTCTCTCAACAGATTATAACAAAGGTTTGCAACAACAACCTCAAGCCAACAACATATACTTAATTAGTTATCATTTTATTATTTCAAAAAGTATGGATATGATTATGTCAAAATAAAATTTAGATAAGTTTAATAGAATTTAGAAAAGTATATATCTTAGATAACAAAATTTGATTAATCATCAAATGGAAAAAACAACAATTTTCATTTACTATAGTTGAATAAATTGTTATTATTTTGAAATATAATCACTAATAATATATTATATTTAAGAGAAAATCATAAATGTAATTAAAATAATGAAATCGACATTCAGTCTGTTGAAAATAAATATGAAAGACATTAGACATACAAAATAAAAATGAATGACCTCGTAACATACGTTTCTATCACATTGCGAACAAGAATAATAAGTAGGTATCTTCTAAACATTAGAATTATTTTGGAAAAATTGTTGAGAATGGGAAGTACGAGATCCTTTAAATTGTTTATGCAACGGGCTTGAGGCTGCAGGCAGAGAGATGAGTATAAATAATTGATCGATTTAACTTTTGAATCTTGCTCCACAAAGGCCACTTTCATTCTCTTGAGCTCATCCTTAATTAGACTACTTACTGGTGCACTCCACCAACAATTATTACGATAGAAATTGGAAATATCATCCAATTTCTTACGATGTTCTTTTTCAAGATCAATGTGGTTGTTTTGTAAATTGAACTGATTATTGTTTGATCGAACACTATCACTACTATTCACACGTAATAATGGGTTTTTTTCGACTTCTAGTAATGAAGCATTACGAGATTCAAACTTATCAACAACTGAAGTAATGTTAGGGTCAGCGAACGAGTACACTAGCCTTTTTTATTACACCATTCCTATTATATAATGACACATTTCAGTGACTCTCCTTCTCGATATATTTTACGGAAATCTTTCGACGACCATTAGCCTTCTTTATCTTTGGAACAAATTCCAATGAAATAAAGAGATTTTAGAAGGGATGAGTAATCTAAAGTATCACATATAAGAGTTATTAATATAACTTTTTATATGTTTTGATTTCCCATAAAATGGTCCCTTCCTTCAATTACCGAGAACCATACATATACTAAATTCCTTTACTATTATAATTGCATATGTTGTATGCATGTCATAAATATTATTTAGTAAAATTATTTCATGATTATCTTTTTCAAAATATGGTTGGTATTCACTCATTTAATATTAATAGGTTTAAGAAAAATATAATAAATTAAATTTTCTTAAAAATTGTATATGACTCTAGTTATAGCTATCATGAATTAATTTTTATAAATTTCATTCTTCATCTAGTTTAAATTAAATAGGATGAATGAGATAAATAGTAAATTAATAATAAGTATCCCTAAAATAGAAGGAAAAATCGAATGTAAATTATTAGGAAGCTTATTTTTACCCAATATACCTTACATAATTTGTTGATGTCAGTACCAAAAAAAAAGAAAAGAATATAAAATGATTACCTAATATATATATAAAATATAATTTCTCTAATACAATGGAAAATATATCATTAACGTATATTTGATTTTCCAATTTTCAAACATAACGAGTAGATGAATATAATAATTTATACCACGTACATTCATCTTTTGAAGTAAGAAATATTGTTGCTAATTCAAAGGAAAACAGTATGATTCATGGTGTAAGGAATTTCTTTAATCATGATAATCTATTTCTTAATACACATAAATTATATGCAATATGGTAAACTACAAAGCTTTATTTATTGTTTAAAATATCCATTCAATCACGTAATATGTTTTTATAATGATTTTTGGAGTATTTGCAGCTCGGTGTTAATTCCTGAAATTCTATAAATAAATTTCAATGTAAAAATAAGAAAGACATGGTGTGTTTTTATTGAAAAACTCTAAAAAATTATTTCACCATGCAATACTTGCATGAAAATAGAAACAATTGTCATCTTTGCACGTGTCACCGATATTTTTTATCTGAAGTTAAATAAGGGACCTACGAGACAATATCACTACGGGGGTATTTACACTTCCAAAATTTTGTCGTTATAGTTGCATATAGTAATCTCCACTCCCAACCATTGGTCATAACATTCTTGTAACATGTCGACATATAAAGTGACTAGATTTTTTTAATCGCACAAACTTACACAAACAAAGATGCAAATACAATTACGAAACACGCAAAGAGCATTCTCCGTTATTTAACAAGAACTACTTCACTTGGTTGAATTCAAGATACCTTGCATAAATAAACTTTGGGAAGATAAGTTTATAACAATGCATGCATTTTTTTCATACACTTAAGCTTCCATTTATTTTCCATTCAAATTTGGCCATTACCATTAGATTTTACCAAGTAGACTATACTTGTTTTTCTTTTAATCAACTCATTTTTTTTCAATTTATCTCACTCTATAATTTTTGTATACATCCTCAAGTGCCAAGTGTTGGTCAATAAATTCATAAAAACAATTTCACCGATATCCTTACACTTAATACAAGAATATGTTGCAAAACTAATCATCCCAATGGTGCAAGAAGTGACCTATTTTAGGATCACTCTTTGATGCTTTGATGACCCAATCCACCTCCACAAATATATATTTCATATTTTTTAGGGTATTATATACATAGGAAGAGAGCATAAAAAATGATAAGTGATGATCCATACTAAAAAATAAATAATTATGTACTAGACATATCTTGACCTTGTAATACCTAGACATAAAGTGGCTAAGGTCATTGGTGCCTTGGCTATGGAAACCCTCGTCTCATTTCTAGTTAATCCTTAGTATTGTGATCAAGCGATGACATGATCGGGCCTCTAAAATAAGGTGCTCTCCTTGTTGTATATACCGCAAAATCTTGCCTAAACTAAGCCTATGTCGACCCAAAAATATTTACAACCTTCACCGTTTAGATACTTATCAAACAGTTTTGATGGCAACAAAGGGAAAGATAGTACAACTCTAACGATATATTAACAAGCTTGAGGCTATCCATAATCGGAGAATAGTCGAGCTCCAAGATTTCTAATGACATGAGATCATCTAAGTATGGTGGTTTTCAGAAACTTCATGGGGACATTTTGGGAGTTCAACTGATTTTGAATAACCAAACAAAGAACCATGAGGTTTAAGCCTTATAAAGCTAGTAAAAATATGCAAGAAAACAAGCAAAAAATTTAAATTGGTAAAGCAAACTAAGGAAAAAGGGATTGTTACTTATAGGTCTACGAAAGCTTCTTTCTAACCTTTGTCTTTCTAACATTCAAATTATGAAAAATGCAAAATTAATTCATAATCCCGTCATCTACATGAGTCTAACACATTTTGAAGATAGTAAAGGAATTGAGTATTAAAACCTAATAATAATTTACTCATTCATAGACAGGAAGTAGGAGGAAGTCACAAAGTCAAAAAAAGTTATATCCTCGGTCAAGAAAGTCATGCTCATTAAAGAAATAAATTAAATGGTTTATTAATTCAACAATCTCCCACACATAGCGACCAAGTTTAAAAAGAGCACATGGTAACGAGATGGGTAAAATTGTACTTAAACACCAATATCTAATCAACAAATACTAGGATTGATAATTATGAAATGAGACAACAACACGATTTTGTCACCAAAAACTTTCTCCTTCCGAGACTCCCACATCATATACTAAGCCAGGATTCAAGCAAATACTTTGTGATATTGTCTTACCACGCATTTAGAAAGGTTATATTTGTCACGACCAAAAAACAAAACTAAATCAAAATAATATTAAAAATAGATGAAAATACATTTTTATAAAATTAATTATTATTTATTACATTACACTAATTAAAAATTAATTATTAAAAACTAGTGCTACAAATCTCTACTGTTTTTCTGTAGCAGATCCTGTGCTACTGACCACTACCAAAGTCCCTAAATTATCTTATACTTGAAAGGGTGGGAGAAAAGGGGCTGAGCTACCACGGGCTCACTGAAAAAAAAAACGTCTATATGAGAACCTAAACCTCTTAGAAAATTAATTATATCTTAGACGATGTCATTGAACTAATATAGGTCAAAATATAAAATAACATTCATAAAGCTATAAATAAATCAAATAAGTGTATATCACAAACTAGACAACCCATACTACCCAGAAAGCTCAAGCTACCTAAAATTGACAGATTATGGAGACCGGTCAACAATGTAAGATAATGTTTTAGTTTTGTTGGCATTCACGTTGTAGAATGGACGATCCTATCATAATTCCTTCCTGGAATTTAAAGGATTGGTGCAACTATTTTAAATTGCTATTTGTCCCAGCTTACTTATGACTCGTCATGGATATCAGATTTGGAAATTTATTATTATGTTACGTGGGTCATGTGGTTGTATAGGACTGGTCCCCTGGTCCTAATTATCCTTATATATGTATGGAAACACATGCACAATAATATGAAATACGAGGCATGAGGTGAGTATTACCTCAGGGTGGTGAATTTTTCCTGTTTTATCTATATATATGCCTTTTTTACCATGGTATTCTCCTAATGTTGTTGTGATTTTTTGCCTAAATCCTCTGCTACAATGTCTGCACGATCCTTGTGCAAGTTACAAGGCTTAATTTTGGTCACGATCTACCACTACTTATAAGGTATTTTTTTTATCTTCAAAATCTTTGTTCATCATGTCATATAGAAGTTCAGCAAAATTAAAGTGAGTAGACTTTTAGGGGTTCTAGGGATTCTCTTAATGTATAATCCCAAAGTCTTCCTCCATCAACTCTAACTAGTATGGACCCTCCCCAAAAAACTCTAAGGAAAGAAGCATGAAATAATATATTTATTGTAGATTTATCCATATCAATTAGGGGTTTTTCTTCTTATAGCTTAGGTGTTGCTTGCTTGTACTTTGTCATTCTCGACAAAAACGAGACCTCTTCTTGTTCTTAGGTGAGAAATATTATTTCTCTCTTAGTTTAGTTCTAAATAATACATTAGTGTTGATAATATTAGAATAATGTTTAATAGGAGATCCTTTACATTTATAACAAACAATTGAATTACAGTTCGGAGGGGAAAATAGTAGATGCTTTACATTTTGGGACGAGTTCACCATCTTTGTGGTGTGATCTTATCCTATTTAAGGACAAATACTTCCTCTTGCATATAAAAAGTAATGGGATCAAAATTTATACAAATTATCTTACTAATAATAATTATTTTTAAAAACAACAATAACGCTTTTTTTTTCAAGCAATGATAAGCTGATTGCAATAATTTTATAATATCTGGTGTTTGTTCTTGTTGTTTTAGAGATAAGAATGCACATATATTGTCCACAATGTGGAAGAAAAATAAGGAATACTCTCCAAAATATAAAATTCTCCAATTATTCTCTTGAATTCATCACATTTATTCTTCTCTCCTACCTAAAAATTGTAAGTTTTACATGTTTCAAGAGTAAAAAATGTTGAGATAGATATATGTATGCAGAAGATAACCATCACAGGATGGACAGACTAAGAAATAGTTCTGAAACATTTTAGCATGACAAGAAGCACGATACATATGCTCATTACTACTTAATCTTTCATTGTCCTACCATCATTGAGAAAAATCATTAAAGCAAATAAATGTATGCTCTCTTATAGCTCGTAACTTCTTAAGCATATTGTGCAACTTTATAATTTAATTATTAAACACTACGTACATATACAAAAATTAGGTGCTAGAAGGTGCTAGAAGGTGCTACAAGTGCATAAGATTCATGTTTTTTATGTGATCTGCAACATGAGCCACCACTCCTGCTCTAGCATTGTGAAACCATTAACTTCTCACATGTGATTAACATAAATATTATATTAGTAAATCACAAAACACTATTACCAAATCACTAGATTAGAATAGCATAATTGAAAATCTATACATGACTATTATAATGTGCAAAGAAGGGCCAAGGAGCAGAGTGAAAGCTGATATCGATTTTATTTCATCCTAACTGTTGTAATTCGTGTATCATCTCATCTGTCACAAACAAACAACCAAATTTATAAGATGCCGATTTTTAATTAATTTGCATAATAAAGCAATTAAGGAAGTATAATAACAGGTGTATGAGCAGGTTTAGTTAACTCGATATTTTACCTTCCATAAAGTTATGATTTTCAAGTGTGTCCCCTATTCTAGCTTTATATTGGACAGATTCTTTTGCTTTGGCAACTTCGAGAGGGAAATGGGGATTATAATAAAACTGGAGGACAATAATACACATCTATAATATATTTGTATCCATCCAAAAACCTTTTAGGAGGCTCCCAAATAAAGTATACATCTTAGGTCAAGGTTTGCACGGAGACCTAAAATAAATATAGATACTCAGTTTATTTTTTTAAGTTTGTTACAATATATTTATTATAAACAAAAAAATTAAACTAACTATTTTTAAGAATGATATATAATTTAAAGATATTAGAAAATTCTACAATATTACAGTAGTAAGATGTAAATTTAACATAAATTTAACTTTTATTTTAAGTTAGAATGAGTTATTATATTAAAAAAATCATTTAATTTATTTTATTTTACTATATAAATTAAAATTGAAATACTAAATAAATATTGGTGACATTTTAATGAATATTCATAAATATCAAACCTCTTAACTTAATCTTTTTAGGTCTCGATTTATTTTCTTAATTTTCTTTATATTAGTTAGCTAAGCGGAAATTATTCCACAATCCTTATCAGACCATTGCAATGTTCAGTTTTAATATTATTTCTATAAAATTATCAGTTTAAAATTTTGTCTAGATCTTTCAAGTTTCAAATCTTCATATATTATTAAGGAACTAAACTACTCAAGATAAAAAAAAGAACAAAGAAACAATAAATTTTAGGATTAGTAGGTTCATAATTTTTTATTTCTAATCTACAAGAATAAGATTATTAGTTAATAGATTTAATATAATATTGTTATCAAATGTTTACACAAATATACAATTAGTTTTACCAACCTTACTTAGTCCATCCTAAAACAATTTTATATAATTTTGAATTGTAAATCATATCTTTAAACACACATAAGCCCTCACATTCTACAAAAGGTAAGCACACGTCCTTCCTTCTACGAGAAGAAACAAGATTTTCTGGTTGAATAAGAAAGAATGCTAATAAGTTATTTAGTCATCATCATTTATGAATATCCATTAGAAATCAATAAGTAGCCTTCCAGTTTTCTATGCGGCACAAGTGTGCTCTTAACTTATAAAATTATTAAATTTTGAACATGTTTGAACCATGAACACAGACTTGTATCCAATGCTAAATTAAGAATTTGTAATTTTAAAAATGTATAACACAAAATTTGTTTAACGTTGTTCACATGACCAGAGCGTGCAATATTTTCGAAATATTATCATACTTATCAGCATAATTAGTTCTTAGTATAACAAAAGGATTCACGAAATCATTACGTTGCTAAATCTAGTGTCCAAAGGCTCCTTTTTAGGATTTTTATACTGCAAAAAATGGTCAAAAGAACCATTGCAATGAGAAATATTAACGTTATGAAATAAGAATAAAAAGCAAGGTCTTATTAGGAATTGAACTTGGTTACTGAATTTAGAGTCTTATGTCCTAACATCTAGACTATGAAACTACATGCTAACAGTTTCTGCTTTTCAGTTCAAAACGAAAAAACACACAAATCAAGTCAGATCTCTAAGCCACCTTTGACAAATTTAAGTCAGATCTCTAAGCCACTTTTCACAAATTTAAAGGTTCGATAAAAAAGTCGGTATTTCCAGTTCAAATTCTAACATATTTAAAGTAAATGATTGAGATTGATATTCAAACTTAATTAGGAACTAAGGACAAATATGCATGTGGTTCATAAAGGATATTTTATAAATTTAATATATGAATGTAATATTATGAATTGATATATTGTTATGAATATGTGTCATTATTACACATTTGCTAATAAGACTCTTGCGTGAGAGGCGTTAATATTTATTATTAACATGATTGTATTTAAATTTTCGTAATTAATTTTTTTTTATTTATTAATTTTGTTACGACAAATGAATAAGTGTCATTGTTTCATTGTTTCATATTTGTTAATAATGACACTTTCTTAGAGGCATCAAGAATGTGTTATTAAGATGATGATCTCTAAATAGTCAAGAAAGATATTTAGTTGTGACGATTATTTTTGACGTCATGATAGACAATGACGGCTTCATAGATAACGCTCAAATGACGGTTGGTGAATCGTCACAATTATCTACGATACCGACAAATATCATCATGAAACCCCATAACCAGTGTCATTGTATATCCCTTTTTATTGTAGTGAGGGATGGTTAGTAGACTAGGGTTTGCACCTATTATTATGATTAAGGATTTCCCTTGTATTGTCACTATGTTTAGCACATTGATTATGATTATAAGACTTTACACTGATCACTATTGGTTAATCGACTGTATAATTCATCATGGACAAGTAGCTTGTGTTAATTTTTAGTCTTCTACAAATTCCAATAAATGGTGACAACTATCATAAATACGGGGGTATCCAAATTAGCTTCTCTACATAAACACCATGATATAAAGGTATTTAACTTATCTTCTCATACATATGAAATGAGCAAACATGCAATATACAATCTTCTACCTATTTTCATCATGATACAAATATGATGTTAAATTTTAAATTGTGCCAACTTGCTCATATTTCTTAATTTTATAGTATTTTAAAAATCGATAGGTCGACCACTCTTTATGTGTCGTAATAGATTTTTTATTAGAAGAATCATTATGAGCAAGAGAAAAAATATATAAGCTGAAATGTGACTTAGTTACTTTATGAATGCATGAATTTTGAACATTGAAATCATAATTTGTTTGTGATAATCGAGATGCATTTTAAGTATATTTTTAACTTTTTCCTCTTATAATAAAGTTTTGCTTTATACATAATATTTCATTAAACACAAGATTTATCCTAATTTGCAAGTTTAAGTTGCAATAAATTATTTGAGATAATTTCTCATATGTTTTAAATCAAATTTTTGTACAAATAGTGAAATAAGTATATTATAAATATAAAAGTAAGAAAAAAATAGTAGGCATACACTTAACATTTGAACAATGAGAGTATTTAAGATTTACTAGTTGGACTTTTTTAATATATGTTAGAATTACGTAAAATTAAAAAGTATGTAAGCCATAAAGGATAAATCCGCATATGATTTGTCTACCAATTCTCTACATATGAGAAAATACATATTCTTCTAGATCATACACATGTCCCATTGAATTTATCAATTGACTTCACATGTTTAGAGATATTTGATTAATATCCTTCTAAGATATATCCAAAATATCAAGTTTCACTAATATACGATGTGACAATCATTTTATATTTTTATCGATGAATTTATATATGTCTATCATTTTATGCGATAATTTGGGTCACTTGGTCATATTGATTATTTTTTATTTAAGATTAATATATTAAATTTTATCTCTTGACAAGGGAGGATATACTCCGGATAAATCGTGTCCAAATTTTGAGATGAACGACACAAAATAAAAATATCGTTAACATTACAAAATGTATCTTTTCTTGGCTATAAAAGATTTAATAATGAGAAAACAAAAACTCTTTTGTCGATCAATTGTAAATTGATAAAAATAGCTAAAAGGATTAGATTTGTGATGAAATTTAATAATTTGATAATTTGATAATTAATGTAATATTTAAATATATATTCACATAAGATACATATACCATATCATAAATATTGAGGAGTACCAAATTAATTAAATGATTTTAATTTTATTTCATGTCTGATATTTATTAGTTCATACAAATTAAAAGGCAGAAATTATATTATATCATGATCTCGTTGAAAATTAGTCTACTCATATGTAGAGGAATTGGTATCTCAATAATCTTGAGAGTATGATTGTGGAATAATATGTTAATATCTACACAATACTGAGGTAAAAAATTGAAATAAATAAATTTATAGGTTGTACGATATATATTGATATGCATATATAATACATTTTTAAATGTATTATATATTGTTTAATTAATTTACAAATAACATACAAGATACCTATAATTATGCCTTATATTTATTTTCACTATAGGTTATGATATATCTGTAAATATACATTAAATACGTATACAACTCGTGTGTACCGACTATTTTTTTATAGGTTATTCTATAAGCATAATTTACATATACTTTTAATGTATATGATCTATATTTTCATTATAAGTTGTACTATATCAGAGGATATGTATAAAATACATACACATCTTGTGTATATGTCCTATATTTTTTTATTTGTAGATTATATGGTATAAGTATAAAATAAATATAAAATTAATGTATATGCCCTATATAAAATACTATTACATTGGTTTTTAATACAAGAAGATAAATAAATTACAATCATGTAAAAAGAAAAAAGTTGCAATATGAAAGTTAAATTGTAAAGCACACAATAAAAAAATTTCATTAGTTTAAGGAAAAAGAATAAAACTCGATCAACTAATATTACTTATATATTATCGGTTGCTTTCTTATATTTTTTTACGTAAATTGATATATAGTACGTATTCATATAAAATGAGTGACATTTGAACCAAAAACTATATAATGGGATAAATTGTACCATTGATCTATGTGCCAACATATAATATATAATTAGTCTTTTTGTTTAATGACAATATAGGTACAAATTTCTTTATTTTCTTTAACCGAAGAAGGAAAAAGAAGTATCCAGGTTAGAATGATAATTTACAAAATAAAAAATTACCTAGTGTTTGAAACATAAAGACTATCGTGTTATTTAACACTAATGTGTAAACTCAAGCCTCAATATTTATGAGTTGGACTTTATAAATATTAAAGACTTTAAAAAAGGGTAAAAGATGTTTAAAGGCCTTAGATAGTTGGATATTATTGTTTTAAGGCATTTAGTTTTCTTACTAGTTAGTAACCAACTAGAATATGAAGAAAAACCATCTAACAGCCCCCATCCCCCTTATACTATATAAATTATTCTATTCCTTTTTTTTTTATATTTTTTCTTTTTCACCTTCGACCAAACATTTTTCTTCCTTTTTTCTCTCCATTCTTATAAAACAAAACCTCTTTATTTCTCTCTTTCTACAATTTTTCTCCATTCTTCTATTCTGAAATTGTTTTTCATTCAACTTGTTACTTTTATTTCAAGTTCTTATACACACAACTCATATTCTATCAAAACAATTCCAAAAATGAATCTATGGAAAATTAAGTGGTTGAAGGCTTACAAAAGTCCATTTTTAAAAAGTAAGAACTCATAATAATTCTATTTAATTATTTTTCGCATTCCAGTAAAGAATTCTTAGGTTTTAATTTTATGGGTGTAGATCTGTATATTTTGTGTACAGCTCTGTATCTGTGGGTATAGATCTGTATTTATATGTGTATAGATCTTTATTTTTGTGGGTATATACATCTCTATTAATATGGGTATAAATTCGAATTTTCGTGGGTATGAATCTGTATATTTGTGGGTATAAATGTTTATTTTTGTGAGTATATACCAATTGTTTTTCATTTTTTGTGGGTATGGATCGTCATTTTTGTACTTGTGTGGTTGCATGTACGGATTGATGTTCTTATTTTTATGTAGGAAAACAACCCAACTAGTGGGTACATGAAAATGGTATGTACCTTAACAAGGAAAAACTTAATTTGAAACCGTTGATATATACCCACAGCATTATAGCACGAAACCTTGGCAAAAAAGAACATTTATCGAAAAAAATTATAACAATATGTATAATTGCGGGGACTTATAATTTAATTATAAAATTGAAATAGTGGTTATACCTATTATCGTATACACAGTAAGATAGGAGATGGGTAGCAAAGTAAAATCATAAAATCTATTTTAAACCAAAATCATTAGATAACCAAACCATAAAAAAAGAAATTTGTTATGAATTTAAAAATATTATTTTAAAATTTGAGATTTTCTTTCTCTTTGAAATATTACTGTAATATCTCCATTCATCTTCTCAATCACACCTCTACTTAATCTGCAAACCTTACTTTTATACCAATCAGGTTACACTATTATTTTTGTCATTAGAAACTCTAATAAAATATAATAAAAAGTGATTTTGATATTTCAAAAACTTAAATTTAACCTTCAATCAATTTTTTACACTTTTTATTTTTTATATTTTCTAATATTTTGTGATTTTTTATAACAAAATCATGTGTAATTTGAGAAATTATACATGAGTTTTTGAATAATCTAGTTCTAATAGTAGGAGGAGCAATTTTTCCAAATATGTTAGATTATGATTTTTTCTATCTTGTACAATTGGGTTTGAATTTATGAGATTTGTAACAATTTACCCTAATATGTTAAAATTGTAATTTTTTTATATCTTGTTCAATTGGCATGTATGTATCTATGTGTATATCAATAAACATATTTAATCTAAACATAAGTTAATTTGTGTTTTGATTATAGATTCAGTTAGATTCAGTTCTTATTTAGAAGAATTGATCGTTGATCATGACATTTCAATTGAAGAGGTATATTTATTTCGTAATTTCATTTTTTACTTCTATTTAATCTGATTCATATACATATGAATATATAAACTAGTAATTATGATTAATTAGCTTAAAATATTTTATTTCTTGCTATTACTTGTATGAATTTTATGTTCTTCCTATTTTGTAGACGTGAAGGATAATCATTAAATAATAAAAATTTAAAAGTTGGTTGGAATTAGTTCGAATATGTACCATGAAATGATTTGTGTGCGTCTATTATATTCCGTTTGTTTGCACTATACATATACTTGTTTTATAGTACATATGAGAAAGATTACTATCTTATAGAAATCTCAATCATTCTTTTCATCTTGTATTGTTATATAGATGCATAGACAATTAAGCTCTTAATATACGTCATATTTCAAGATAGATTAAGTAATTATGAATTAGAAATGTTTTATGTTGATGAAAGATTGCTAGTAAGCTAGTTTAAGCCACTGTAGTGTATTGGTTCTAGGAAAATTAGCGGGAACTATCTTGAAGATCAAACATTCAAATTTTCTTCATGTATTGGCAGGGATGCACATTATTTGATCAAAATTCCCCCATCAAATGAAGTAACATGCAAGGAAGATGATATTGGCACTTTCCAAACAAAAAATTCAATATTCAAATTATAATTGAGGCGATGATGGGGTTAATCTTGAGAAACATGGAGAGTACCAAGGTGTATCTCGATCTCGTAGACCTTCTCCTAAAATATACAGTAGATCAAGGGAAGTGGAGATGATATATATGATACATACCGAAGAAGAAATCCATTAAGAGTTGAAAACGATGTTCCATGGACTAAACTTTCCCGACCAAGCTATAAAGGTAGCTCTAATATCATCCATAGGTACAATGATCTGAATATCATTAAGCTAATGATGGCTTTAAAGAAGCTGAAGAGCTTAAGCATTCTGCTAATCGTCTCAAGGTGAGATTGTTATTTCTTTACGCAATATTTGTAACTCTTTTTACCCCTAACAAAGTTTTATGACTTCTTTAAAGGTATTTATCTGGGTTTAGACTTAAGAGCTCTTCTTTCAAGCAGCTTTGAAGTACTTTCTTGAAGCATCACACTTGTAGTAAGTAATTAGATTTCTACACTGTTATATCTACATCTTCTATATGTATATGTGGTCACCTTTAATATTAATCTGATGCCGTGACCATGAATATGAGAGCTGCAAAGATATGAGATGTGCTGCACTAGCATATAAGTGCGTGGAAACATCTGATATGTTGAGTTTTTTATAGGCGATAAAAATAAAAAAAACCAAACCATACTTTTTTTTAAGTATTATCTGATTAATTGATTATTTTTTCTTTAAAAATACCGCCATTAGTATTATTATAATAATAATTGTGCAATATTTAGTGTTGGTTGAAAAAACAATTTTATTTGATTTTTTATATTTTCGTGCAGGTATCGGTGTCCATGTCATTTCCGTAATTTCTATTATTGATCATACTTGAGTAGTTGCTAGTATTGGCCTCAGAAGTTGGAATTAATTGGGTGTCTTTAGAACTTTTTCTCAATAATTTCAAGTGTTTTATTCCGTAAAATATGTGGTGTATAGTTTTACCATTCATGTTGTCTTCATTACTAAGCAAGATATTAATATATCTTATATTGAATTGAACGATTTCTTTTACTTTTTTTCTAAAATCACATAAAGAAAATTTTTAGTGTATATCAATCATAAAATTGGATGTAGAGATTCTTGATTGTAATTTGGATTTTTATATTTATATCGAAATTGAATCAACTAGTGGAAGATGCAACTAGTTTTTTCTATTTTAGATGTATAACATCAAAAGTGAATAACTGAGTTATGTAAGTGTAAGGACTAGAACATGGGAAGATCCTTGACATATTTATCTTGAGTGACTCATCCATAAAACTAGAAAAAAATATCATCAACGTATATCTAAACAACAAAACCATTATCTAGTTTTTTTTATACACAAGGTGAAATTGATTTTTTCTCTTTTAAAATAATCTTAAACTAGAAAGGAACTTAACCTACCATACCAAGCTCTAGGTGTTTGTTTACAAAGTTTTATTAAGTTTAAAATTTTATTTGGAAAATTAGGATCTTTAAATTTTAGGAGTTGTATAACGTAAACGCTTTCAATAATAAACCATTAAGAAAAAAAAATTAAATTCATTTGAAATAGTTTAAAGTCTATATAATAAGAAAAATAAAGAAACCAATGAATTTATTCTAATCTAACTACATTGAAAAAGTTTATCAAAATCAATACATTTTTCTTGGGCATACCATTGTGCAATGAGACAAGCTTTGCCCCTTATAAAAATTCAAGAATCCTTATATTTTTATACGTAACTCTTATGGTATTTCAATAATCGTGTGATCAATAGGTTTTGTAACAAGATTGTAACAAGATTCTATAATTTACTTCTTTCAAATTTATTTAGCATATATTTTATCCAATGATCATTAAGCAATGCAACCTCGATATTTTTGAGTTCTATTTGAGACAAGAAAGCATGAGTTCTATTTGAGACAAGAAAGCATGGTAAGCGTATAAAGCATTAAGAGTAGAACGTGTCATTACTCATGTACTTGAAACTCCAAGTATATTTGCAATTTTAGAGGCATCCTTTGATACATCAATGATTTATTTATCAATATCCTCCATATTCATGATTGGAGTATAAAATTAATGTTGTTATGTGGTAGATTGTAATTTTTCGTCTAGTTGATGAAACGTGGGATACTCTATGACATTTTCATCCTTTCTCTCAACCAGATTCGTTACAATGAGGCCAAATTACATAGATTCTACAATGACACTTGTGTGCTTATTGAATACACGATACGCTTTGCTTTTGATGGAGTAGCTTGAAATATTAATTCATTGAATTTTGCACTAAAAAATTTCAAGTGATCTCTAATCTTAAGAATAAAACATTTGCAACCAAAGACACAAAAATAGGAGAAGAGGAGATCTCCAATTCCAGAATTTATATGGGTTTTTTTATGATGATAAGTTTTATTACACATGGTTACATACAAGATAAGTTGTATTGACGGCTTCACCCGGAATTTAAGTAGTCAAGGAATGTTTTTCAACATTGTCATATCCATTTTTGTTTAGTTTAGTTTTTCATTTCTACTACTCAATTACATTAGAGAGGTCCATGAGAAAAAAGCTTTGTTCAATCCCTAAATCATCACAAAATCTCGTTAATGGATAGCTTACAAACTTGATACCAAAATCACTATAAACACAAGTGTTAGACTATCCATTTTTGTTTTCGATTCATCTATAGAGTTTTAAAATTCAATAAGTAATTTTTTTTCAAATATTAAAGTAAAACCAATGTGTACCTAGTATAGTCATCAATAATGACAAACACATATTTGGAGCCTCTGACGCTAGTGACATCCATTTGACTAAAAATATCCATGTGTTCTATTTGAAGGGGTCTAGAGGTCAAATATTTGTTAATAGGTTTCAAAGATGTTACATATTGTTTACCAAGATGGCACACAATCTATCCTTTTTAAACTTGAGCTTCGTAAGCTAAAAAAAAGTCGTTCATATTAATATTTCCAATAAAATCCATACTAGAATGACATGGTGTGTATGTCACAACCAAGGATATTCTTTACAAACCGACAAACAAGTATGGCTTCGACACATAATATTTTTGACATTGACTATGCAAAAAAAACCTTTTGTGTCATTTTTTGATGAAGTAATTTTAGAGGATCAAATCTTGAATTTATAAATATCATCACAAACTTGACTAATTCTAAGAAAGTTAAAGGAAAAACCATCAACAAAAAATGGTTTTGATAAGAATATAATGCCTACTACAATTGGTTCCTTTGCCCTATAACTTATCCTCTCGTGGTACCGGCAAAATCGACTCTCCTTCTACCTCCTTATTTCTTAATAAGTTTGTACATAAGTATTTAATTTCTTATCATATATCTACAACATCGGCTATTAAGACCGACTATTTATTATTTATGCTCTCCTCACACAAAACATATTAATTAGATACCCAAGTTGGATCTAGGTGGGTAAGTGGTACCCTTCCTCTTTAAACTCGATTTTTTCTTTTTCCATAGACGAATTAGAGATTGATATTCATGTTTCTTGTGATATTAACAGTTATCCACATCATACATAGTATGTTTAAGTGATAATGGTACTTTGTAAAACCGACGAAGTAGAAAACGGAGTCTTATTAGATGGTTTTAAAAAATGTTGTTTAATGATTTTGTTTTAAAATGGTACAAAACCCGAACCACCCTTTTTAAAACTAGTGACTTGACTTCCCAACATTACATCAATGTTTTTTTACGATAAGTAAATTTCAAACCACTTATTCTAAATAATTTAATTTCTCCAAAAGAAAAGAGTTTTCATTTACAACAATGGTGTCTTTCTCCACAAGTTCATTATTATTTTTAAAAGACGTTTGTAAAAGGTTTTCAAATTATTGGTTTATTTTTTAAAATTTTTAAGCAAAAGTTTGATAGTTTTGAGAGAGTTTTTATACTCAAGTAAGAGTGAATCATAAACAATTTCAATGCCATCATATTAATCATCTTGATATAATAACAAGATAAAGTTAAATTTTACCTCATCAATATATTGTTTTGACTATGGACATGAAGGCAACATAGTTTATTATATGATTATCTTCATTAATTTGACTTGAAACTTCATCAAAACAAGTTGCATTAAAAAAATTTGTAGATTTAATTTTAAGAACTTGAAAAAAATAGGTTTGATGTGTCAATTATTATGATAATGATAGCAAGTTTGTTCATCTTTCTTACCACCTTTACCAAAGTTTTCAATGGGTTTGATTAAGCAATCATGATACTTGAATCTCATAATTATTTTTGTATATCGCAATGGCTTCATAATCATTGGTGCCTTGACTTTTCCTTTCCAACATGGACTAAGCCTCAAATTAACTACATTTAATAAAAACTATTACAAAGCATTATATAAGGTAAAGAAAAAGAAGAGTTCGACCCAAAAGTTAGACCAAACTTAGACTGGATCCGATCTTCTTTACTAATATAACAACCTCCTTCCTTTTATACTTTCGTCTATCTATCTTCACATTGACCAGACTAAATATCCTCCTCCACATATGATTCTCATTTAAACCATTACCACCATGTTCTCTATCATTCTACTCCCACCAAACACGATACATATACGTTGTAAGAAAAGTTACAACAATATCAATAACTTCCTTGCACAAAATCTAAAGAGTGATATTGATTAAATCATCTAAATATGCAGGAATATTCTTTAAATAACAAGTTTCCAAAACTTTACAAAGAATTATCTTAGTAACAGAACAACTAATGAAGAGATAATTGACCTCTTCCAAAGTAGCTTTTTAGAAGCAACAGAGAGAGCTGACTTGTAGACCCCAACTAAGCATTATAGCTTTTGTTGGTAACCTATCATGCACCCCTAACCAAGCCACAAAGGAACATCTAGGAATACAAGATTTAGCCCATACTACCCTCCACCATTTAACTTCTTCTTTATCTTCTCCAATGATGTATATAGTATTCTTAAAAGAGAAACCTTTTTTTGTATTATCATTCCAAAACAATGCATTATCACCTTCATAAATTTTAACATTGCTAAGGTATGGCAGGAGTTTACCCACACAAGGAGGTAATATCCATCTTTCTCTACCTTAACAAGAATTAAAAGTTTTATCACAATTAATATTATAGGTATCAAATTCAATACCTAGAATTTCATGCGCACATTTTCCATCAATCCATCTATCCCAATCTATGAATGTATCCTTACCATTTTTTATCATATGAGTTATAAAATCATAAGCAAGATACCTGATTTTGATGAGTTGCTTCCAAATCCAGGTATGAGCTTGTTTAATATCCAAACTCCAAATACATTTGTCTTTAATAATGTTATGATGCACCAATATACTCCACAAGTTGTTTTTCTACGAGTACATCCTCCAGAATTTAGATAATAGACAAACTCTATTGAGCTCTTCAATTCTAGGAATTGCCAGCCCACCTTGTTTCTTACTAGAACATATGTTGTGCCATGATATTTTTGCCCCTTGAGCCCCATCTGAGTTGCCTTTCCAAAGAAAGCTATCCATTTTCTGATTGAGTTTATAAATTACATGTTTGTGTAGTAGAAACTCTACACAAAAATATGATTTTGCTTATAAGAACACAATTGATCAATTTTTCCCTTCCAGCATATCAGTGTAGTTTGAAGGACCACTAATTAATACTGCTACAAATAGTCTCCACCAGTTTTTTACCATCTGAGACTGATAATTTCTTTGAATTTAATGGGACTCCAAGACATCTAATTGGCATTTCACCTATCTTTATATTCAGCATTGAGGATATATTATTCATAATTTGATTATTTATACCTCCAAAATGTAATTTACTTTTATTGTAGTTAATTATTAGACCTAAAATTCTGGAGAACAAATCAAGAGCTTCTTTGATAACTCTAGCATATTTAACTTCACCTTTAAAGAATATTAGTAGATCATCTACAAAGATGATGAGATTAAGCTTTAACTCCCTGCATTTGTGAGCCATATGATTGAATAACCCTGTAAATACCTCCATACATATTGCAAATAAATAGGGAGAGAGAGGATCTCCTTGTCCGAGACCTCTCTTCCTTTTGAAGTAACCACACACTTCACCAATAAGACAAATAGAATATTAAGGAGAACATACACATATTCTGATCAGTCGATAAATATTTTAGGGAAATCAAAAGCATATAGTGTATTAATTAGAATTGTCCAGTTGACACTATCATATGCTTTTTGTAAATCAAGGTTAATTGTATTTTTAGGCTCTGAATTCTTTTTTTTATAACCTAGTACTATGTCTTGAGAAACTAGAATATTATCACTAATATATCTTCCACCTATATATGCAGCTTGATTTATAAAAATGATTGACCCTAACACTTTCTTCAACCTGTTTGAAATTATGGTATAAAGTTAAAATTCATTTATGATTATTAATTATATATGATTAATGAGATAAATATTAAATTAATAATGGTAATCTTCAAAATGGAAGGAAAAATAAAAGTATAATAATGCGATAAACTTTTTTACCCAATATCTTATTTTGAACATATTGTATCCCATTGTTTAATTTATTGCAATGGATATTTTAATTTTTTTTTGGAGCATGTAATAAACCATTATTTATCTTTAGTGTAATGGTATAAGTAATTATTAATTATTAAATATTATAAGAAGAAGTTTGGTGTAATGGTCATGATCAGGGTCTTAAATTTAACCATATCAATAAAAATATTTTTGTTTGAACTAAAAATAAAATGTGGTGTTAATGTAATAAAAAATTCTCTAGTTAATCAGATGCATTGCATTAATTAAAAAAACCATTGTTTATGGTTTAATACACATGATGCACATATAAAGTATCAGATAATATAACTAAAAAATCATAGCAAACAATATCAATCGAAATGGATTTTAAATCGTTACAATAATTTTATGAAAAAACAATATTTAAACATTAAGCGACTGGTGGCATATTCAATTGATTGAAAACCATTGATAAAGTCATGTGCAATGATTTTTTCTATATTGTAACTATTTTCAAATGTTACAAGAAAACCAAAATATTGTAATACCTTTAAACCCATATATGTGATTTTAAAATTGTTTATCCATCATAAACTATCTCTCAAGGATCTTTAGATTGTTGAGGGCTCTGTAATCTAACCTCATGCATCTCGATGAATTCATCAAGTCAACCTCAGTAGGACCACCAGAAGTGGATATGAACATATTTAAAAGTTATACTCAACCATGAATCAATTATAGGTTAATTCATCACGACTTCTAGACAAGACCCATTAGAGTTAACATCAATGTTCTTTTGGATAAGTAGTCCAAATTCTATTTTTAGGATCATTACACGTGTTAATATAATATTAAACCTATATTTTATTACATATAATCACATATAAATGTATGCATAAAAATTAAAATCATGTATAGAATATACATGTATAAAGATATACAAAACCATGTAATATATAACCCTTGAATTACCTATGGATTTGTAATACTTTACTTGTATCATGGATGGTCTAATTCAGATCCTTACATGTTGTAGGAGTCCTTAATCCATGAAAATATTTGGTGGCTTGAATAAAATATGTTTCTCCCCTCATTTGGTTTGGCAGAAAGTTTGGCTCCTATGGTGCACGTGGAGGCCGCATTTTGGTTATTTTGGCCTATGGAGAGTTGTAAAAATGTAATCCTCCTTTTTTGGAGTATATAAGAGTTTTCGTAGGTCTTAAATTTACTATGAAAAAAGTTCATGATTATCTCAAACTATATGTGTTTGAAATAATTTAAGGTACTTATAACCTTTTTATCCTACAACCCCTTATATATTTAAACTTAGGTTTATATTTAATATCATCCTCCAAACCCATTAGTAGCTTGATCTAAAAATAAGCTGTCTAATTAGTCTTTTACATTTTAACATTTAGTGTTATACATATTGAATCATAATGTGCGACATCATGGAATGAATTGCATGTAACAATCAAATAGTGTACTATGTGCAACATTAAAAAATCAAACGTTACCAACAATCTCTTGCATTACAATTAGTAGCCAAGATAAATTTCAAGACATTTTGATAGTCATATACATCTATAAATAAGCGACTAGTAGACAAACTTTGTGTTGAATTTGAATTGTAGTGTGAGGTTAAAGATGAGTTTTAATGGGGCCACGTAAATATTTATTGCCTTAATACAGTAAAACCTAAAACTTCTTTCATTAGTATACGCTTTCAATTGTATCTTTTTTATTTGTAGGTTTGGGACTGAAGTATGTAATAGATACACATGACTCAAACTGGTTCTCAATCATCTTGAGGTTCTTTTTCAATTTATTTTTAATATTTTATTATTCAACATTTGTAACATGTTATGTCTTGGCTTTTTTATTGTAATTTTGTAAATCCCTTGGTTCAAAGTACAGATGTAACATTTCCCTTATTTTGGTAAATACTACAATACACATGATGGTACTATGAAGATGGTTGACACTATATATAATTTACTTCTTGATGTTAAATGTTTTAACTTTGTAGAAACCTAATATATTTTGTAAATTATCATTAGGTTTTGGAGAAACGTCATAATAAGAACATTCATACTTTTATTCAGTTTTTTCTTAATATTTGATTTATGTGTAAAAAGGCGAGGATTCGTCTACATACGAAGCCAATGTGATGATTCGGAAAAATAAGTCACCGTGGACAATATTAAAGAAGTCAAAATCTTGAAATGTTTACTCTGCATAATGAGTCTATCAAATGGATATACCATGTTCATTTCTTATAATCTTTACTCCTATGATACCATCATCTTATTCAATATTTTTCATCTGGAATATACAAGATAAGAAGTTCTTAGTGTCATTTATAAAATGATGATTACTTCCAGATTAGATGATCATCTACATATACACAAATGATCACACAATATCATTTAACTCTTTCATGTAAACATATGAATTAGAAGTGTTGACTACATAGCCAAATTTCTCTAAAGTACTACCAAATTTCTCGTACAATATTTAGGGGCATGTTTCAAATCATATAACAGTTTTTAAGCTTTCATACATCACTATCTCTTGACTAGATGCGACAAACCCTTCAGGTTATATATATATATATATATATATATATATATTTATCAAGATCTCAATTAAAAATCGTGATCTTAGCATCTATCTAATGGATAATAAAATTATGAATAACATCTAACACAATACAAGTTATTATGGTGACTACGTTGATCAATAGGGAACATGTGTTGATATGAAAAAAATATCTATGTTCCTCAAATAGATAGAGAGGATATATGATCAATACTAGCATCACAAGCTAGACCATCTAAAAAGAACCTCGAGACATCAAGGTTCCCTAATATAATAAAGAAAAACTCATAAAAAGTGTATATTAGACCAGGGCACCTCGTTTGAAATTGCACGTTAAAGTTCCTACAATCTCATCGAATCCGACATCGACAACAATGTTGCCCATCTTCATGAAACATGGCCTACAAGAACAGGGAAAGTTATTCTGGAAATCACATAGTTAGTGGGGGAGCACGATTACTGCCTGGAACTTATGGGTACTTAATATAAAGATCATTTTACTCTTTCTTGAAACTTTATTTTATCAACCATATTTTTTTAGTCTAACTTAATCAAATTTAAACACTTTTATGGTAAAAATTGACTTTTTTAAAATAAAATCACGTGGAGATAGAGATATATTTGTGGGATACACATTACAAAGTATATTAATCATAAAAGTTATTATTACACTCACACACACACATATATATATATATAAATATATATATCTTAAAAATAAAAAAATAGTCCCTTCTTACTCTCTTCAATTACTAAGACCCATACATATACTAAATTTCTTTACGATTATTAATTATATAGGTTGTATAATGTATATCATAAATATTATTTAGTTAAACTAATTCATGATTATCTTTTTATAAATATGGTTGGTACTCACTCATTTAATTTTTATAGGTTAAAGAAAAATATAATAAATTAAATTTATCTCAGAAATTGTATATGACTCTAGTTATAGCTATCATGAATTAATTATTATAAATTGCATTCTTTATCTATTTTAAATTAAATAAGGTGAATCAGATAAATAGTAAATTAATAATGAGTATCCCTAAAATAGAAGAAAAATCGAAGGTAAGTTATTAGGAAGCTTATTTTTACCCAATATACCTTACATAATTTGTTGATTTCAGTACCAAGAAAAAAGAAAAGAAAATAAAATGATTACCTAATATATATAAAATATAATTCCTTTAATACGATGAAAAATATATCATTAACGTACATGTAACTTTACAATTTTTAAACATAACGATTGGATGAATATAATATAACTTATACCACATACATTCGTCTTTTGAAATAAGAAATATTGTTACTAATTTAAAGGAAAACACTATGATTCATATTTACTTATTGAGCGATGTAAGGAATTTTTTTTACTCATGATAATCTATTTCTTAATACACATAAATTATATGCAATATGGTGAACTAAAAAGCTTAATTTTTGTTTCAAATATTCATTCAATCACGTAATATGTTTTTATAATGATTCTTAGAGTAACTGCAGCTCGATGTTAATTCCTGAAACTCTATAACAAAATTTCAATGTAAAAAATGATTACGACATGGTGCATTTTTATTGAAAAACTCTATCAAAAATTATTTCACCATGTAATACTTGCATGAAAATATAAACCGTCGACATCCTTGCACGCGTGACCGATATTTTTTATTTGAAATTAAATAAGGGACCAACGAGAGAATATCACTACAGGGGTTTTTACACTTCCAAAATTTTGTCATTATAGGTTAAGAATAGTCGTAAATAGTAATATCCACTCCCAACCATTGGTCATAACATTCTTGTAACTTGTCAACATATAAAGTAACTAGATTTTCTTTTAATCATACAAACTTAGACAAATTAAGATGCACTTATAAAATTACGAAACACGTGAAGAGAATTCTTTGTTCTTTATCGAGAACTACTTCACCTGGTTGAGTTCAAGATACCTTGGATAAATAAACTTTTCAGGCGAAGAGAAGTTTATAACAATGCATGCATTTTTTTCATACACTTAAGCTTCCATTTGTTTTCCATTCATATTTGGCCATTATCGTTGGATTTTACCAAGTACACTCTACTTGTTTTCCATTTTATCAACTCATTTTTTTTTAAGAATTTATCTCACTCTATAATTTTTGTATACATCCTCAAGTGCCAAGTTTTGGTTAGGAAATTCATAAATATTTTTTCACCGATATCCTTACACTTAATACAAGACTATCCAGCAAAACCCATCATCCCAATGTTACAAGAAGTGACCTATTTTAGGATCATTATTTAATGCTTTGATGAGACCCAATCCACCTCCTCAAAAATATATTTCTTGGTAGAGTTGTATACATAGGAAGAGAGCATAAAAAAGAATGATTAGTGGTATCCATACTGATAAATAAAAAATTATGCACTAGCTGTAGCAAAAAATGGACTTGGATTATCCTCAATATCGAGTATAGCTAGTTATCACCAAAACTTCCATAGTTGGTAGAGTTGATGTAAAAAATAGGTAATACCTAGACGTATAGTGACCTTGTAATACCTAGACATAAAGTGACCAAGGTCATTGGTGCCTTGGCTATGGCAGCCCTCGTCTCATTTCTAGTTAATCCTTAGTAGTGTTCTCAAGCGATGACATGGTCGGGCCTCTAGAATAAGGTACTCTTCTTGTTTTCTTGTTGTAC
Organism: Nemophila menziesii; assembly: GCA_029959085.1. Taxonomy (NCBI): domain Eukaryota; kingdom Viridiplantae; phylum Streptophyta; class Magnoliopsida; order Boraginales; family Hydrophyllaceae; genus Nemophila; species Nemophila menziesii. The sequence continues at coordinate 4,667,524 of JARWIR010000044.1, forward strand.
ATACCCCAAAATGTTTAATAAGCCTTTGTCGACCCAAAAATATAGACAACCTTCACCGTTTAGATTATTTATCAAACAATTTTGATGGAAACGAAGAGAAAGATAGTAAGACTCTAAAAATTTATCAACAAGCTTGAGGCTATCCATTATCAGTGAATAGTCGAGCTCCAATATTTATAATGACATGAGATCATCTAAGTTTGGTGGTTTTTGGAATCTTCATGAGGAAATTTTGGGAGTTCAAGTGATTTTAAATAACCAAACGAAGAACCATGAGGTTTAAGTCTTATAAAGCTAGTAAACATATGCAAGAAAGCAAGCAAAAAATTTGAATTGTTTAAGCAAACTCTGGAAAAAGGGGATTGTTACTTACAAGTCTAGGAAGGCTTCTTTCTAACCTTTCTCTTTCTAACATTCAAACTAAGAAAAGTGCAAAGATAAATTTACAATCTCATCATCTCCATGAGTGTAACTTATTGTGAAGATAGTAAAGAAATGTATAAAACCTAAAAATAATTTACTCATCCACAGATTTGGGAAGTAGGAGGAAGTCACAAAGTCAAAAAAGTATATCCTCAGTCAAGAAAGTCATATCATTAAATAAATAAATATAATGATTTGTTAATGCAACGATTCCCTACACATTTCGATCAAGTTTAATAAGAGCTCGTGGTAACAAGATGGGTAAAATTGTATTTAAACACCAATATTCAATCAACAAATACTAGGATTGATACATAGTGAAATGAGACAACAAAATGATTTTGTCACAAAATACTTTCTCCATTTAAGAACCCCACATCACATACTTAGTAAGGTTTCAAGCAAATACTATGTGATATTTTCTTTCCACGCATTTATAAAGGTTGTATTTGTCACGACCAAAAAACGCGACTAAATCAAACTAATGTTAAAAATAGATAAAAATACATTTTCATGAAATTATTGATTATTTATTACATTACACTAATTAAAATTTAATTAATACAAACTAGTAACTACAAATCTCTGGACTTTTTCTACATTTGATCTTATGTTACTGACCACTACCCAAGTCCCGAAATTATCTTATACTTGAAAGGGTTGGGGAAATGGGGTGTAACAGTGATAAAATAAAAAATGTTTATATGAGGATCTTAACCTCGTAAAAAAAATTTATATATTAGATGATGTCATTGAACTGATATAGGTCAAAATATAAATTGACATTCACAAAGCGATAAATAAATTATATAAGTGTATATCACAAACTAGGCAACCCATACTACCGATCAAGCTATATATAGATATATAATAATAGCACATAATTATAATCACGTTGCAAGGATAACGTTGTCTTTCCCTTATAAATCCCACACGAAGGTGATCCCCTTACCTCTCATGCTTGTAATACCATGGTTAATTGATCTTACTGACTATGAAACTCTTCGGACATGCTCCAAGTGGAAATAGAACATGATAGTTCATGCCCGCGCCTGGCTAGCCATAGTGATATGACAAATTATCCTGGCGAAACATTTGCATACGCATTACATATAACCCATAGAATACGACAATTTAGGACGTTTCTAATACACAATAACATTTAACAATTAATGGATAGAAAACAAAAATAGGTTGCACTGCCATGAAAGAAATTATACAATCAGGATACAATAATTGGAATCAATCTTTAAACCTGGTAATACTCAACTATACCAATTAACATTTACAACTTCCCAGTCATTTATAATACATTACATAATCATTCAAATAGATATTGATTATTTGATGATATAGGCCGCTTAATATTTTATTACCGAATTATGTATTTCAACTAGAGCAATTATTATTATTTTACCTTATTGGATCAAATATTTTGGATTTATTCAAACTGGGTAATTATTATTATCATTTTACTTTATTAGGCCATGAACTAATATTTATTGTAATATGAAAAAAATTAATATTACACAATAAACATATTAATATATAAATTACAAAGAGTAATTAATAATCGATATACAAACACAATTTATCTCTCACCTGAATATGAAGTATTTATGCTCTCCCTCCTAACCAGATCACTATAATTCTCCATCTCTATACGAGTCTTACTAAAATATTATTTGAATCTTTTTTATTTAGCAAAAATTCTTTCTTTTCTACCTAAATAAATAATTGTCAAAATATACTATTTTAATTTACTTTCATCCTCTAAGTCTAATAATTTGAAGGGTGGTCTCAAGTAGTGTACTTCTGAAGGAAGAATTAATATATTTTCTTTTGTTCAAGGATATATATATATATATTGAAAATTCTAATAAACTTAAGAGATTAAAATGTAAACATGTGTTTAAGTATTTTATCAATATTTTATGTGTTGTAAGGAAAAGTCCTACGTTCATGCTTATTAAGGTTAGTCAACTAATGACTGTTAGTTATAGTTTTTGTAATATTAAAACTTGTACCATGTAGTTTGATAAATTGATATCACTGGGTGAATAAAACCATGCATTCTTTTGTTTGGATAATGAATATGTCTTTTAAAATTTAAATATATGTATTATGTAAGTCAATAGCATACTAATGTTTATTTTGATATATATTGTTTTTTGTATTTATAAGATTGGCATGTTACTACCTTATATTACATTTACTTAACTTTATACATTTTATTTTTTAAGTTTAGGAATATGTCTTATCTTCACTAGCCTAATATATGTGTCAGTAAGAATCAAATAAACAAAAAACTATTTGACCACTAAAATAATTTAATAAAAAAATGTTATTGATAAGGAAAATTCTTCCATCCAATATTGGATGATCCTACACCAATTACATTAATACACATACCCTATGTTTTAAACTTGCAAAAGTAACTAACACATTAATCTAATGACATGTGTTTTATCAATGACCGTGATGTAAAAATTGGACCATCCAATATTGGATGGAAGTATTACCCTATTGATAAACATATAATTCGGCGTTGTATACAAGCACGGTCATAAAATAAATTATAATATTTTGTTGGATCTCACAATATATACATTGGTCCTATTAATCGGTTTAAAGAAACTACCTAATATTTCTTATAAAAGGTGTCCCCACCTTTACACTCACATGAATAATTTTATAAAGTGTTTCACCCATAATAGACTATAGACGGCCCATCCTGGGGTTTTGAAATTACTAGAGTTATGAACCTCAACTCAACTTATGTCGATGAGTTCATCAAGTCCTCTTCAATATGATCCTATATATTTAATTTAAAGTAATTGGTATTGCATTTAATAATATTTTTTCTAAACAATGACCTAAAGAAATAGTTAGATGGAAAAAAGACCTGATAGAATTACATCTTAAATCGAGTATCTTGTCTTCCTAATTTCCATATTAATAAAATATTTTCAGAAAAAATTAATGTATTATTCTCTCATCATAATCATAATACAACAAAAAGTTGACTACTAGGTTAAAAAATTGATTCTTGTGGTTTTGAATTTTTTATTAAGTTTTATTCAAGAATTTATTTATTGATATATATATATATATATTGTTAATTAATTGATTTTCAAACTTAATTTACCAAGATAAAAAGAAGTTTATTGTATTTTTGTAAATCGATAATTTATGTCTAGACATATAAGTATTCAATACAAACTCCGTAGTTAATATTTTTATTTTTCAATAAAATAAAATAATCTATTATGAATTATAAACACATATGAATGATTACTTTTATATCTTCAACCTTATGTATTATCTTTTACATAAAAAAATCTATTAGATTATAACTATGTTTTAAATCATCCTTTTAAACTCTACTTGTTTCTTTAACTATCCAATATGTAACATATTAAATTTTCAATCTTTTCTATTTTAGTATGTATTTTTCTATAATGTTTTCTCTACCATAAATAATTGATAAAAATAATTTTAACACCACAAATAAAAACAAATACATTCAAGAAAGTTTTAAAACATTACTATACTACATATACTTAATTAGTTATCAGTTTATTATTCCAACAAGTATGGATATGATTATGTCAAAATAAAATTTAAAATAAGTTTAATAGAATTTAGAAAAGTATATACCTTAGATAACAATATTTGATTAATCATCAAATGGAAAAAGTAGCAATTTTCATTTACTATTGTTGAATAAATTGTTATTATTTTGAAAAATAATTACTAATAATATATTAAATTAAAGAGAAAATCATAAATGTAATTAAAACAATGAAATCGACATTCAATGTGTTGAAAATAAATATGAAAGACATTAGAACTACACAATAAAAATGAATGACCTCGTAACATAAAATTCTTTTCTATTACATTTCGAACAAGAATAATAAGTAGGTATCTTCTAAACATTAGAATGATTTTGGAAAAATTGTTGAGAATGGGATGTACGAGATCCTGCAAATTGTTGATGCAACGGGGTTGAGGTTGCAGGTAGAGATGAGAATAAATAATTTATAGCTTTAACTTTTGAATCTAGCTCCACCAAGTCCACTTTCATTCTCTTAAGCTCCTCCTTATTTATACTACTTACTGGTGCAATCCACCAACAATTATTACGATAGAAATTGGAAATATCATCCAATTTCTTATGATGGTCTTTTTCAAGATCAATGTGGTTGTTTTGTAAATTGAATTGATTATTGTTTGTTCGAACACTATCACTATGATTCACACGTGTTAATTGGTTGGTTTCGACTTATAGTAATGAAGCATTTCGAGATTCGAACTTATCAACAACTAAAGTAATGTCAGGGTTAGCGAACCAATACACCTTTTTTCCAGGTGAAAAAAATAAATAGACCAATTTCAGCACCACACAAAGTGGCAATTTAACTGGCTTTTTTTATTACACCATTCCAACGTTTTGAGAATGTCACATTTTGGTGACTCTCCTTCTCCATATATTTTACGGGAATCTTTCGACCATTAGCCTTCTTTACGTTTGGAACAACTTCCATTGAAATAAATAGATTTTAGAAGAGATGAGTGACCTAAAGTATCACATATAAGAGTTATTTATAGAACTTTTTCTAGAATTTTGATTTCCTATAAAATTGTGTGAATTATCATAATATTTCCATTGAAATTACATTTATATAGAAATAAAATAATTTCAATCAATCATTACATACATATCCTTAAAATTATGAAATAGGTATAAAGTTTAAATTCATTTATGATTATTAGTTATATACTATTAATGAGATAAGTATTAAATTAATAATCGGAATCTCCAAAATAGAAGGAAAAATAAAAGGATAATAATGACGATAAACTTTTTTACCTATTATCTTAAACAACGCGTCGAAAGACCCACGACCATTTCCACAAACATTCACGTAATGCATCTGGGTGTCACCGAAATACCCGCTAGTTTCAAACGTGGGGCCCAAATCTTGAATTACATTACCCATTAAGTTCTCTTCGATTGGTTCATCCTCAGGAATTACAATTACTTCACTGTGTTTCGTCCAAACATCATACGATAAATCCATAGCCCATTGAAAAAGATGAACTTGAACTTCATGGTTAAAAACTTTTTGATTATTATAATAATGATTACATAGACATAATATATTACCGACTTGATCCACTACTTTCCTCGCAAATCCAATAAACCCTAATATACCATTAATGTATTCGATCGAAACCTTATTGTTTGATTTAATCCAACTATTGTCTATTTGAGGGTTCATTATCTAAATTTCAATAAACTACTAGTTATTATTTCAAATAATACGATTATAACATATTACTAAAATGCACCTAAGTTATTACAATATTTCACTAAGGCCCATAATTAATTTTTAAAATAACAATATAGTCCCTAAAATCATAATCAATTATACAAATGCCATTAGAAGTTCCAAATTATTCACAATGTTCTCTACATTAATTTTCTATTAATATTAGAACACCTAATATTATAATAACTCAAAAATCTAATTGCACTAAAGGTTTCTATATTATACATAAATTGCCTCTATAAGTCCTATATTATGTACGGTAACCTATATATTATAATAGCATGATACAAACCACGACAAAAATCTAAAACCTAAAAATATAAATGTGTCTTGTGAGTGGTGTGAGAATGGTTAAGAATCAATTGAACATCTTTTCATCCGATGTCCATTAAGTTCAGCAGTTTGGGCAGAGTCTCCACTACAATTAAAGATAAATAAAGAAGAATAGTATGAATGTAAAGATTGGTTTCTCAATACCATAGACAGGTACTCGAATAATAGGTGAGATAAGAAAAAATCTATTAGTACCATGATAACGATCTTGTGGAGTGTATGGAAAGCCAGATTGAAGGGTTTCTACGAGATGAAGAAATGGGATATCACGGAAATTATAAATAACTCTAGACGAATCATAGAAAGAATATATAAGATGAAACAAGGCAATTCAGGAACATTTATCAACAATAAGGGAGTCCAAAATATGAAGAATAATGATGATAACAACATAATTGATTCTTCAGATATTAGTTGGTACAGTGATTCCTCATTTATTAATAAGAACGAATCAGCAGGGATAGCTTCTATTGCAATTGGTAAGGATGGTAAAATTTGTGGTAAACAATGAAGAAGAAGGATAGTTAGGAGTGCAAAGGAAGGAGAGACGTGGGCTATTCTACAAGCAATGAAAGCATAGGAAAATTTAAACTATAGAAGGATCTCATTCTATATTGACAACCTTGAAATTGTTCAGGAATTTATCACAAGAAGGGAATCGATTGGAAGATCCGACCTTTGATCGAATTGATCTGGACATGTATCGCAAGATTTCCAGAATGGAGGGTGTATCATATCAAAAGGGAAACTATAGCTGATTTAGCTGCAAAATGTATTAGGAAAACGAGAAATTTAGATCATTGGAACTTAGATAATATATTTGATAGAATAGGGTTTCTAAACCATTATCTAACAGGTACGACTAACTTTGGATGTACTTGACAAAAAAAAAAGATAAATGTAAAAAGTTGAAAAGTGTCAAATGAAGTTATTAATAAAAAAGACTTTATAGAGTCAAAAAGATTAATTTTAAAAAAACCACAAAGATCTACTCTCCCCACACTTCTTAAGGTTGAAAGAGGGATTGATAATGTCCGATAAGATATTTAAATACAGAAGGAGCAAAATTCTACTTATTCACAACAATGGGAAAATATTTCATTGTTTCTATTTTTTTCTACGCAAGGTCATGTATCGGGGCCACTTTTTTGTCATATTGAAAGTCCTAGAGGGGGGGTGAATAGGATTACTAATAAGATTAATGCCTAATTAAAAAATCTTTTGGACAATTATAAGTTTAAGAGAAAACTTCTAAGTCAACTAGTTAAATCAAACTCTTATAGGATCATGCAAAGGTAAGATAGAGTTTTGATATAAAAGTATAACAAGTAAATCGTCAAACCAATATCTTAAAAACTACTCTAGGAGACTATATGTTAGATATCCTAGATAAACAATATCATAAAACTCATGCTAGCAAATTATCAAACATATAGAGTGCGGAAAGTAAATAGAGTAGGGATAGAAAGATACACACGATTTATAGTGGTTCGGTTTCCCTACATCCACTACCTAAGGAAGCCTCCTTAGGATTTCAAGCTTTTCACTAAGCTTCCGTGTCTCTCTTAACCGGGTCGAGAACACAATAACCTTTACAAACTCTTCGATAACACGAAGGACAAACCACTTGTGTAATCACAACACAAGGACACCAAGTATACTCCCTATACTTGAATTCTCTCTTAATCTATCTATTACAAGACCTAGACTTAAGAGGATAGCAACAAAGTGTTTAAAGGTTTGCTAATAAAAGCTGGTAACTAAAACTCCTAAAAGAGTGGATATGACTATAAGCTTGTTTACTCCTCTTGAGTGGATAGAACCTTGTGGCTTAATTGATTAACTCCTTGTAAGGATTTATAAGCTCACTAAGATTGAATTTGACTATGTATAGCACTTGACACCTTCTTGAATGATAGCAATTAAGCCCCTTAATGTTTGTAATTAGTTGGTGTGATTGTAGCCTTCAAAGAGCTTCAATTTATAGTAGAAAATGGCTTCCAACGGTCATAAGACTTGGGTCCAACGGATCTATTAATCTCCCAACGGATATATTCCTTATGACTTGTCTTTTGTGCATAAAAACCTTTTGTGCGGTGTACCGCGAATATGGTCTGGTGCACCGCAGAGCTGTTCGACTTAACTTTGAGCTTACTGGTCGGACTAACCAATGTACCGCAACCCTGGTCCGTAAGCTTGGTCCGGTATACCGCAGCGGTGTACCGCGCCAAGTAACTTTGAAGGATAATGACTTGGATCAATAAATCTTCTTCACGAAAGTTGTTGGAAACATTATTCTGAGAATCTTTGAAGTTGAACACTGAAGCTAATTCTCAATATACATAAAGATAAGGTTAATAGCATTTGTATGAGAATTAGTTTCTTAAGATAAAACAATAAAGATGATCAACATGATAAAGAAAGAGCTTTTTGATGAATAATGAGTGCACTATAGAATGTTAAGAACAATAGAAATAAGCACACTAAACATAAGAGGATTTGTCACATTAAAACAACCTATTAAGGGAGGCTATATGCCAACAATCTCCCCCTTTTTGATGATGACAAATCCTTCACTAAAACACCTAAGGAATGATATGAAAGTTTAAGCACTAAAGAAATAAAGCTCCCCCTCACAAAAAGCATAAGATTTTAGATGCATTTGTGAGTGTTTAAAACGTGCAAGTTTTGAAGGTTTTAGTGCACATAATATTTCTCCCCCTTTGTCTTCATCAAAAAGACGGGGTAAAAACAACTAAGAATAGAAGAGCGAGATCTCGAGTGAATAGATTTTAAACAATGATTTAGAGAGTGTGCAAGAGTTTTAGTATAAAAATGATTTTTTAGAAAAAGATGCACAAAGATAGATATGAGTAAAGCAAGAGCTAAGGATAGAGATTTTTACCAACTCCTTGATCGATAGAATTTGATTTCATATGCTTTCTAATGACACAAACGATTAGTTGCAAAATATGAAATAAATGATTTGTCTAAGCATTTGAGTCTTAAAATATGATTTAGCAAAGACTCCCCCTTACAAAATGCATATAGTTTGTTTCAATTTTGTAAACGTTTGATTGACAATTTTCCCTAATAAGAACACTTGAAATCATTTTGAAGAAATTTAGGGGTAAAACTGTAATTTGTTGAAAAGCAAGGGGTCAAGATGTATTTTTCAAAATTTTTGGGGACTAAACGCAAATTTGAAAAATCTTTTGGGGACCGAAATGCAAATTTCAAACTTTTTAGGAACAAGGCTAAAAAGAACAAACTATAGGGACTAAGGAGCAATATCAAGAATTAGATGAAGAAGTACCTATAACATCAAAGAACATGTTAGCAACATAAAAACCAAATCAAAAGATGATAAGCAACTAACAATCACGATAAGAACATAACTAGTTTAACCAATTATCCAAATAAAACATTTAGCATCCTAACATAAAAACCAAATAAACCAAAGTAGCAATATCCTAGATGTCCAAAAACACGGACCCACAAATACTAAAAAAGCATAAACACACCACAAACTAAAAAACAACCACATACGCATAAAGACCCATAAACCACCAAGAAAGATAAAAAGAAGATTTAACGAGTATCACGAGGAGAGCGGCTCCTAGACCTTCTTCCATTTCCAATATCATCACGAATACAAGAGACATCATTTTTCATACAAGAAAGCTCATTCGCAAGATGCCCTATTTTATCTTCCAAAACCCCAAATTTTCTTTCAATTTTGTCTTCCAAAGCCACAAATTTACTACCTATATAATCCATGAAACGAGACATAGCGCTTTCAAAACCGGATGGATTAGGAGGGTTTACATTGGTGGGTTGGCTTGGAGTGGGCTCATTTGGAATAGGGTTTTGTTGGGCCGGGTTATCTAATAATTGAAGAGTTTCAAGCTCCGGACCATCGGTTCTACTTTTAGCTTCAAGGATGTGATTACGAATAGTAGCATCCGAAATACGATTAATAAAGGAGACCGAAACATAGGTGTTGTTATAAATGACAAATTTCATTCTAAGAATCGTGAGATAATCGAAACTCCATGACTTATTGATTGGTTTCACATTTGTCCCTCCAAAAGAAATATCATTAGCTTCAAAGACTTTGGAAAGAAAAATACCGTAAGGGACTTTATCCCGAGAGGCTCTAGCATGATTCATCCATTTGAACATTATTGCAATAATGTTAATCGGTTGTTTGGTGAAGATCAAATATAAAAAATAAGCTTCATAGGGGATAAGTTTTGCATCATGCTTATCTTTCGGAATCACGGCCGAGATAAGAAACTTGTGAGCCACAATGAATTCCGGATCAAAGTTACGAATATTCCAATTTCCATCGGGAACAACCATTCTTCCATTAACAAAATCATTAACCTCATTTTGAGCAATTATATCAATATTAGAGTTATCCCAACCACTAGACCAAAACCCGCTAAAACCATCCGAAGGAATGTGAAATTGAGTACACAAAGTAGTAGACTTTAAACGTAAAACGGTACCCGAAACAGTTGACTTAATTGAAGAAGTAGCATGATTATATTCAAAATTAGTATAAAATTCTTCGATTAACCCGATTGCCAAATGACTACCCGAAAAAGCAAATATTTTATGACATTTTTGAAATGAAAGAAGATCAAATAGAGAGTTTTCACCGGATGGAAAGGCCGAAGCACTCATTGTTCTACCCGGAAGAGCATCGAATGGCCGGAGTGGAGGTGGTGTTGGTGACCTCGCCGGAGATGGTTCACGGTGGCGGCTGGAGGAGGCTCCGGTGGGGGCTTTCTTCTTGTTAGCAGCGGTTTTGGTTCGAACCATGGTGGAAAATGAGATGGGTAATGAATGATAGAGAAGGAGGAGTGATTTAAGGGGTGAAGAAGGGAGTTTTGGTGGTGGAGACGGAGTGAGGGTGGCCAGAAATCGCCAAGGAGGAGGAGAGGAGGTGTTCTGATGAAGGAATGAAGAGAATGGAATGAAAAACGGACTATAAAATCTGTCAAAACCCTTACCTGCGGTGTACCGCGGGAATCGTCCGGTGCACCGCAAGAGTGTTCGGTTTGGACACAAACAATGAGATTTTTGATTCTTTTAAAAACACCCGAAACACATTCGAAACTTCCCCAAATGATTCGGAATGGTATAAAATAATTTTGAGCATCTTTGTTTTGAAAAGGGAAGCCAAGGAGAACCTAAAAACTCATACAACAGTTAATTTCACAAAAGTCCCTAAGTTTTCTAAAAGTGCAAAAAGACCCAATGCAAGAACAAAGCAACATTTAAGCATGTAAAAAGTTAAGAACCATAAGATAGTAGCACAAGTTGATAAAACACATAAAACACAATATAAAACATAAACATAAAAACAAGAGAGGAAAGAATTTCACCGTATTTTCCTTTTATGAGGTTTGAACGTCCTTTTGCATAAAATTCCATTTTCTTGACGCTCAACACCTTCAATACATATTACTATGGTAACCGAGGTGGAATGGATCCGGAAATGTTGTTAGCATTTGTCACGATCCATATTGGTTTTTCCCATGAAGGTATCAAAGATCCACTATTAAGTTGTTCATGGTAATGGCACGTAGAAGCATGATGACCGGGTTTACCACAATAGTTGCACGAACTTCTTTTTCGAATAGGGTTACCAAGTAGAGGTTTTGAACAAGAAGTTTCGATATTCTTTTCAATATCCAAATAATCACTTAAATATAATTTTTCTTTAAAAAAGCCATTTGGATCAAAAGGAGTGACATTTGAGAAAGGATGATTTTTTAAAGTATCAAGTGCGAGGGAAAAGGCTTCATCCAATTTTTTAAAACCTTCTATGCTTTTCTTCATAGGATGTTTCCATTTATTTAAAGAAAAAATGTTTTCAAAACACGGGTTTTTAGTATTGCCAAGAATATCATCCAAAGTGATACAACATTTAAAACAATTCTTTAGCTCAATTTTACCCTTTTTTAACATAAGATTATTCAAATGGATTTGAGAATCAAGAATTTTGAGAAGGGATGAAATTTGCCTAATATCACAATAATTATAAGGAAGAGATAAAGAGTTAGGATAAAGAGCTACCTCATGATTTGGTTTAAACTCGTTATGAGATTCATCATGGATTGAGACTTCTTCTTCTTCGTCATTTTCAACAATTCCATATAAAAACTCCAAACGATTCCAAAGCTCTTTTGCGGATTTACAATCTAACATTTGTGAGAAAATTTCTTCGGAAATTCCACGAATGAGAGTGTACATTGGTTTTGCATTTTGAGTGAGCTTTGCTTTTTCCTCAATGGTAAGTTCATCAAAATCTTTTTCTTCTTGATTTAGCTTAAGAACTCCCTCTTCATTTAACTCCTCTTTATAAGGGACAAATGGACCTTCCTTTACGATTCTCCATTGATCGGGATCTTCGGCTTTTATAAATTCCTCCATTTTTGTTCTCCAAGCAAAATAGTAAGTTCCTACAAAAAGTGGAGGTCGAGTAGAAGACGAACTTTCCAAAAGATTAAATTCCATATCGTTTACTCTACTAACGATTAAGCTATTCACGTAGAGTTAGGCTCTGATACCAATTGAAAGTCCTAGAGGGGGGGTGAATAGGATTACTAATAAGATTAATGCCTAATTAAAAAATCTTTTGGACAATTATAAGTTTAAGAGAAAACTTCTAAGTCAACTAGTTAAATCAAACTCTTATAGGATCATGCAAAGGTAAGATAGAGTTTTGATATAAAAGTATAACAAGTAAATCGTCAAACCAATATCTTAAAAACTACTCTAGGAGACTATATGTTAGATATCCTAGATAAACAATATCATAAAACTCATGCTAGCAAATTATCAAACATATAGAGTGCGGAAAGTAAATAGAGTAGGGATAGAAAGATACACACGATTTATAGTGGTTCGGTTTCCCTACATCCACTACCTAAGGAAGCCTCCTTAGGATTTCAAGCTTTTCACTAAGCTTCCGTGTCTCTCTTAACCGGGTCGAGAACACAATAACCTTTACAAACTCTTCGATAACACGAAGGACAAACCACTTGTGTAATCACAACACAAGGACACCAAGTATACTCCCTATACTTGAATTCTCTCTTAATCTATCTATTACAAGACCTAGACTTAAGAGGATAGCAACAAAGTGTTTAAAGGTTTGCTAATAAAAGCTGGTAACTAAAACTCCTAAAAGAGTGGATATGACTATAAGCTTGTTTACTCCTCTTGAGTGGATAGAACCTTGTGGCTTAATTGATTAACTCCTTGTAAGGATTTATAAGCTCACTAAGATTGAATTTGACTATGTATAGCACTTGACACCTTCTTGAATGATAGCAATTAAGCCCCTTAATGTTTGTAATTAGTTGGTGTGATTGTAGCCTTCAAAGAGTTTCAATTTATAGTAGAAAATGGCTTCCAACGGTCATAAGACTTGGGTCCAACGGATCTATTAATCTCCCAACGGATATATTCCTTATGACTTGTCTTTTGTGCATAAAAACCTTTTGTGCGGTGTACCGCGGATATGGTCCGGTGCACCGCAGAGCTGTTCGACTTAACTTTGAGCTTACTGGTCGGACTAACCAATGTACCGCAACCCTGGTCCGTAAGCTTGGTCTGGTATACCGCAGCGGTGTACCGCGCCAAGTAACTTTGAAGGATAATGACTTGGATCAATAAATCTTCTTCACGAAAGTTGTTGGAAACATTATTCTGAGAATCTTTGAAGTTGAACACTGAAGCTAATTCTCAATATACATAAAGATAAGGTTAATAGCATTTGTATGAGAATTAGTTTCTTAAGATAAAACAATAAAGATGATCAACATGATAAAGAAAGAGCTTTTTGATGAATAATGAGTGCACTATAGAATGTTAAGAACAATAGAAATAAGCACACTAAACATAAGAGGATTTGTCACATTAAAACAACCTATTAAGGGAGGCTATATGCCAACACATATTCATCCAAGAATAAAGTAGACATGTTTTTATATGCATTTGCGATTGGTATGAATTGTATGATGCAATGTTTGTGCAGTTTTTCATCCTCTACTTTGATGCTTCTCAATTAGTTCAAAATCGTACTTTTCATTGCCCTATATTTTACAACCTTACATCTCCTTCCTTTGTGTTCCTATCGCCTAAAGATCTCCTTGCACATTTTGGACTCACTAACTGCGTTCTTTGTATCCTTTATAGCTATTGTATATCTCTCATGGTCCTCTTACTAGTTTCTTTCTACAAGCCCTTATATTATTTACATTTAGCTTTAATATGCATCTTTCTGGGCAGAAGTTCATTTCCTGCCCTTATTATATGATCTGCCACTCCCAATTGTCTTCTATCTCACAGTTTTAAATTTTATATTTAAAGAGGCTGGTTTTTCTCCACTTACATACATCTAAAATTAGAAAAACTAGTTGCATTTCTCTTATAAGAAAATAAACAAGTCACATAATAGTGAAGGATAATATTCAAGTAATAACTTTGAACATTACAAATGAAAGTCAAACACAAACACAAACTGAGATAGATAAGCAATTTTTTTAATGAATTACTAGCTAAAGGAGCGAAGTTTACTTGCATTTCAAAAATAAGATAGATTCACCATAAAGAACTTCTTATGACTTCAGCAAAAACGGAAAATATCCTAAAGATTTTATGATCAATTGTAAAATTCATTATAAGATATATAAATATCTTGATTAGTAATAAAGACAACTTGAAATGGTAAAACTATATACCAAATATTTGGTAGAATCAAACACTTGATGTTCTTTGGAAAAAAGCCAAAAAACACTCTGAGTAATTCCATCTGCTGAGAAGCATATTTGAATTTCTTGAATTTTTCCTTTTCTTAACTATAATTAATTTGATGTCGCGTTCTTAAACAAAATGGTGTAAGTGTATGCCAACAGAAATTACTGAAATGACATGACCAGTGATCATATACTTGTGTGCAAAATATTAAAACTTGAATTATAATTATTTTATCAACCAAACACCAAATATCTGCTCAATTATAATAATTCTAATGGCAGCATTTTCAAGAATTAATTAATCAGATAAAAGGTAAAAAATAGTACCGTTTTGTTAATTTTCATCGTCTATAGAGAAGTCATCATATACTTGGACTTCTAAGTGTGATGCTACATGGAGGTACTTCATAGCTGCTTGTTAGAAGAGCTCGTACTTTCAAGTTTAAACCCAGATACCTTAAAAGCAGAAATAAAACTTTCTTATGTTAAAAAGATTTACAAATATTGCATAAAAAAATAACAACCGACCTTGAGATGATTATTAGAATGCTTACTTAAAATTTTGAGTTAGTTGAAACTAACCAATCAAAAATCAATAATTCAAAAATGAGAGCTAGAAATAATAATAATCAATCAAAGTCTAAAAATGTTAATAGCAGACAATTTTTCAAAACAAAAATAAACTCCGACAAATATAACAAAATAAATTAAAACAGAAGAAATTTAAAGACAAAAGCAATACTACGTACATTAAGATATTGCGTAGCATTCACGGGTGTTACTAATCTCAGTAACATATTTAGATTGAATAAGCCTCTTCATTATCTGTGGACTAGCTCCCTTCATAATAGCTTCTTGTATTTCATGTTCTAGACGTCTTTCTATTTTAGTATCCCCAGGATACAGCCACACATCAATCTGAATAATAAAAATAATAAAAATAAAATTAATAATATCTAAATTTAGAAGAAAAAAAAAGAGAATTCAAGACTTACTTGAACGTCAGTAGCTGTTAATAGCTCTCCAACAACTTTTCCAACAAAGTTTGACTCTGAAGTATCTTGACCGCACACAGTTGTATCTCGACCTGACAGAAAGAAATGTAGTATTTAAGCTAATTAATCATAATTACTAGTTTAGCATAACAAGGAACAACCTTATATTGACTTCACTTACTTACTAAATTTCTTTCCTTGAGTTCCAAAATTTAGTTGAAATATAAAAGCATATATGTATCAAATCAAATTGAACTGAAAACTAAAGTTTCTGAGAAGGAAATATACCTCCTCGTGGTCCATTTGTAGTTGACTGAAATGTCATGATCAATGACCATATCCTATTAAACAAGAATTAAATATATGAGGTTAATATCATTTGTAAGTGATTCAAATCTATAATCAATACACAAATTCACTTATGTTTCAATTCAATATGTTTATTATTTATATGCATATGTACACACTGCCCAATTATACCGCACACTACATACATGCTCAATATACATGCTCAATTGTATTACATAGGCTGTGTTTGAACCTACTTTACTGCATAAAATTCAAAATTTGACATATTAAAAAAGATTGCTACAAATCTTGTAAATCTAGAGTTTTACTATAAATCCCAATTAAGATACACTAAATCCTACTAACAGATCGTTGGAAGATTTTGTATATATACACACACTAATTTTTCAACAAAAAAAAACATAAAATTGTAGGAAAAAATTGGGGAAAATTGAAACCTAAAGAGAATAGATTGAATTTTAAATTTCAGTTTTTAAATCATTTTCTGATTGTATTTTTAGGATTTTAATTGCAAAAAAAAAAATTATACCTTAAAATCAGTGTGTTTCTATAAAATATATCTTTGTGTAGTGGCGTAATTGGGAGGATGATTTTCCTCTGACTTCGTGTTGGAAAGAGAATGGTTTCGGAATGAGTAGCTATGAAGTGGTTATGCGTGGAGATGAAAAGATGACATCTTAATTTTCTAAAGTTTCTAATATTTATAAATACATAATTCTTAATTATTATTAGGGAATATGTAATTGAAAAATAAAAAATATTATTAGTGTTGTAAACGGCGGAAAAAGAAATATGAGCTTGTTATGTGTGTAAAATTACATAGTATAGACTTCTATATATATAGAGAATAGAAAATCCTAATCTCTAATCTTCATGGGCTTGAGTACAAGATAATAGGCTAGACTTACTATCCACATACGGGTTTATAACCCTTCCCCCCTGATATTCAGTCCAACTTTCCTAGAAAAAACCTAGTAGAAAAAATCTAGTGAAAGAAAAAAAGTACACGCTTTCTAAAACTACCTCATTAAAAACCTTTATCTGGAAAACCTATTAGGACAAAACCTTGATGAAGGAAAAGAGTGTAGTGCGTATTTTTCTCCCCCTTTTGTCAGCCTCTTATGAAAGATTTTGAAGTCGTTGCATGCCAATCTTGTGTATTAATTTCTTGAATGTATATGTAGGTAACGCCTTTGTAAATAAATCGTCCAGATTGTCACTTGACCGAATTTGATGAACATCGATTCACATTTCTTCAAGAGTTCATGTCTAAAGGATAACTTTGGAGAGATATGTTTGGTTCGATCACCTTTGATGTAGCCTTCTTTGTCTTGAGTGATACAAGTAGCATATTATTGGGCTTTGTTTACTTGTTGAAAGGTTGCATTCCCCTTAAATATTTAATTTTGAGAATATGCCTCATTAAAACCTTTCTAAGAAAAACTCAGTGGAACAAAACCTAGTAAAGGAAAAAGAGTACAATATTCTTCTATACGCTTATATAAATTGCCTCATGAAAAACCTTACAAGGAAAACCTTGTGGGGAAAACCCTATGCTAAGGAAAAAAGAGTGCATTGCGTTAATGTCTCCCCCTGATGTAAGTATAACACAATGGTGTATAACTTGAGACATTTAATAAGAGTAATAAATAATATAACATAAATTTGATGGATGCTTCATTCATATATAATGATTTGAAGTGCTCGACATATGACTTATAGGAAGTCTTTCATAAAAATATAAGCAAATAAAAGTGCATCCACCACCGGAGACTATATCTCTTCGATAAATAAATTATGTGTGCTACAATATACTATCTTATATAGTGACTCCCCCTTGTAGCACATTCATTTCACAATTGTGAAAATTTCACGTCGTACAAGTGAAATTAAAAAAAAATTGCTTTATTTATGTCTTTCTACTGATGGCCAATCAGTTTATTTAGACATTTTAATTAAAATAATCCTCAATTTCATTCATATATTAATAGTTATTACGCTTTTATATAAATATTCGATCATGATCAATTTTTAGTTAGGTTCCAATAATTTAAAGTAGTAAAATAACTGATTGAGATCTCAATATATAATCAAGTACCTGATACTCAGTAGGAGTATTTTGATTCTCAGTTATATACACTACTTTGATGTCAAAAGTCTCATAATTAACGACTTGCTCATGTTGCTGCTCCTTTATGCTATCTTTGGAACCAAATAGATCTATTGCGATGTAAGCATACAATAGTCTATTTAATAGATAGCTTTTTTGAGACATTAATTTTATTAGGAACACTGATAACTGGTTACTGTGACTTAGTCGCTACACCTTTACAATATTTATAATTATTTGTATGATTGTTCGAGGATCAATATAAATTGTGTATTCTTATATTCCAGTTGTTATTTCCCTTATTCTTGAGAGTATCATATATAACATGTTCTCAGAATCCAGCTTTGTGCACGGTGGTGGAGCAGTTGTTATAGAAATTTCACAATCAGATTATCTTGATGGATATAATTTTTGGTCTTTTACCAATAAGGGTATTTACTTTGAGCATTAATTTTAGCAAAATCAGCATATACAATTCAATAAATAACTTTGCTACACTTGTGTATATCGCATTGAATTCCTCTTGAAAAATAGACGATTTAATATCAAAATTATTTAGGATTAAAATCTTTGTTTGTGCATAGCCGATTTGCTAACATTCATTTGATAATCCCGATCTTTAATATTATCAATTGTCAATATTCTAGTAGAATTTATATCACCAAATATACACATGGTAATGTTGTTAGAATATAACTATAAGATAATATTTTTCAAATATAAGTGATAGGATCACAAAATAATTTACTCTTTAAATTTGATTTAGTAGATCTAATTTAGTAGAGTCAAAATACCTCTTATTGAACTCAATGTTTGTAGGAAATGTAATTTTGGTTTTTCAGAAATTCCATATATAATTCATATCATCATACATTTTCTCATAGAATATGTTTTTCTATTTTGAGTTATGTAAATCTTAAAAGTCCAGTACAAACTTTTTCAAATCCTTCTATTAGGTTTAATATACCATATGTGGTATTTGACATTTGATTTAGAAGTTTGAAGATCAAATAAATATATTTTATTTCTTAAGTTATGCGAATGAAACACGAATTAAGTGGTAGGTTATGCAATATATACGCATATATATCTTTAATAATCTTATATTTCAATTTATTTGTTAGTCGAAATATGAATTATCCTATAAAAAATATGAATTATTTCATATTATGACCTCGTAAAGGATTATTTTATTCATATGCAGAAACTTGGTATTTTCAGGATATGTTATACTATATCAGTGGATATGTATAAAAATTTGTATATTTTTCCTATTTCAATTTACATGTTATATTATATCAGCTTATTTAAAAAAAACGGTCATAGCAATTAAGTATAGTAGTTGACGGTGTAAAAGGTTAAGCTTCGAAATTCAAGCATGTGAGACTCAAATCTTAATGAAGCTTGACAAGCCATGGCAACACCCAATAATATTCAGCCAAACTTTAACGGCGGCTGCTATTTAATGAAATACAAATGGCTTGTTTTCCTTTTTTTTCGAAGAGAATAGATTCTCTCATATCACTAAAGTGATAGTATATATTAAGCACATGAACAACATTACAGTGTTGTTGTTGTTTTTTTTTTGTTATTTGTACATTCTAACTGTTGTAATTCGTGTATCATCTCATCTGTCACAAACAAACAACCAAATTTATAAGATGCCGATTTTTAATTAATTTGCATAATAAAGCAATTAAGGAAGTATAATAACAGGTGTATGAGCAGGTTTAGTTAACTCGATATTTTACCTTCCATAAAGTTATGATTTTCAAGTGTGTCCCCTATTCTAGCTTTATATTGGACAGATTCTTTTGCTTTGGCAACTTCGAGAGGGAAATGGGGATTATAATAAAACTGGAGGACAATAATACACATCTATAATATATTTGTATCCATCCAAAAACCTTTTAGGAGGCTCCCAAATAAAGTATACATCTTAGGTCAAGGTTTGCACGGAGACCTAAAATAAATATAGATACTCAGTTTATTTTTTTAAGTTTGTTACAATATATTTATTATAAACAAAAAAATTAAACTAACTATTTTTAAGAATGATATATAATTTAAAGATATTAGAAAATTCTACAATATTACAGTAGTAAGATGTAAATTTAACATAAATTTAACTTTTATTTTAAGTTAGAATGAGTTATTATATTAAAAAAATCATTTAATTTATTTTATTTTACTATATAAATTAAAATTGAAATACTAAATAAATATTGGTGACATTTTAATGAATATTCATAAATATCAAACCTCTTAACTTAATCTTTTTAGGTCTCGATTTATTTTCTTAATTTTCTTTATATTAGTTAGCTAAGCGGAAATTATTCCACAATCCTTATCAGACCATTGCAATGTTCAGTTTTAATATTATTTCTATAAAATTATCAGTTTAAAATTTTGTCTAGATCTTTCAAGTTTCAAATCTTCATATATTATTAAGGAACTAAACTACTCAAGATAAAAAAAAGAACAAAGAAACAATAAATTTTAGGATTAGTAGGTTCATAATTTTTTATTTCTAATCTACAAGAATAAGATTATTAGTTAATAGATTTAATATAATATTGTTATCAAATGTTTACACAAATATACAATTAGTTTTACCAACCTTACTTAGTCCATCCTAAAACAATTTTATATAATTTTGAATTGTAAATCATATCTTTAAACACACATAAGCCCTCACATTCTACAAAAGGTAAGCACACGTCCTTCCTTCTACGAGAAGAAACAAGATTTTCTGGTTGAATAAGAAAGAATGCTAATAAGTTATTTAGTCATCATCATTTATGAATATCCATTAGAAATCAATAAGTAGCCTTCCAGTTTTCTATGCGGCACAAGTGTGCTCTTAACTTATAAAATTATTAAATTTTGAACATGTTTGAACCATGAACACAGACTTGTATCCAATGCTAAATTAAGAATTCGTAATTTTAAAAATGTATAACATAAAATTTGTTTAACGTTGTTCACATGACCAGAGCGTGCAATATTTTCGAAATATTATCATACTTATCAGCATAATTAGTTCTTAGTATAACAAAAGGATTATTACGTTGCTAAATCTGGTGTCCAAAGGCTCCTTTTTAGGATTTTTATACTGCAAAAAATGGTCAAAAGAACCATTGCAATGAGAAATATTAACGTTATGAAATAAGAATAAAAAGCAAGGTCTTATTAGGAATTGAACTTGGTTACTGAATTTAGAGTCTTATGTCCTAACATCTAGACTATGAAACTACATGCTAACAGTTTCTGCTTTTCAGTTCAAAACGAAAAAACACACAAATCAAGTCAGATCTCTAAGCCACCTTTGACAAATTTAAGTCAGATCTCTAAGCCACTTTTCACAAATTTAAAGGTTCGATAAAAAAGTCGGTATTTCCAGTTCAAATTCTAACATATTTAAAGTAAATGATTGAGATTGATATTCAAACTTAATTAGGAACTAAGGACAAATATGCATGTGGTTCATAAAGGATATTTTATAAATTTAATATATGAATGTAATATTATGAATTGATATATTGTTATGAATATGTGTCATTATTACACATTTGCTAATAAGACTCTTGCGTGAGAGGCGTTAATATTTATTATTAACATGATTGTATTTAAATTTTTGTAATTAATTTTTTTTTATTTATTAATTTTGTTACGACAAATGAATAAGTGTCATTGTTTCATTGTTTCATATTTGTTAATAATGACACTTTCTTAGAGGCATCAAGAATGTGTTATTAAGATGATGATCTCTAAATAGTCAAGAAAGATATTTAGTTGTGACGATTATTTTTGACGTCGTGATAGACAATGACGGCTTCATAGATAACGCTCAAATGACGGTTGGTGAATCGTCACAATTATCTACGATACCGACAAATATCATCATGAAACCCCATAACCAGTGTCATTGTATATCCCTTTTTATTGTAGTGAGGGATGGTTAGTAGACTAGGGTTTGCACCTATTATTACGATTAAGGATTTCCCTTGTATTGTCACTATGTTTAGCACATTGATTATGATTATAAGACTTTACACTGATCACTATTGGTTAATCGACTGTATAATTCATCATGGACAAGTAGCTTGTGTTAATTTTTAGTCTTCTACAAATTCTAATAAATGGTGACAACTATCTTAAATACGGGGGTATCCAAATTAGCTTCTCTACATAAACACCATGATATAAAGGTATTTAACTTATCTTCTCATACATATGAAATGAGCAAACATGCAATATACAATCTTCTACCTATTTTCATCATGATACAAATATGATGTTAAATTTTAAATTGTGCCAACTTGCTCATATTTCTTAATTTTATAGTATTTTAAAAATCGATAGGTCGACCACTCTTTATGTGTCGTAATAGATTTTTTATTAGAAGAATCATTATGAGCAAGAGAAAAAATATATAAGCTGAAATGTGACTTAGTTACTTTATGAATGCATGAATTTTGAACATTGAAATCATAATTTGTTTGTGATAATCGAGATGCATTTTAAGTATATTTTTAACTTTTTCCTCTTATAATAAAGTTTTGCTTTATACATAATATTTCATTAAAAACAAGATTTATCCTAATTTGCAAGTTTAAGTTGCAATAAATTATTTGAGATAATTTCTCATATGTTTTAAATCAAATTTTTGTACAAATAGTGAAATAAGTATATTATAAATATAAAAGTAAGAAAAAAATAGTAGGCATACACTTAACATTTGAACAATGAGAGTATTTAAGATTTACTAGTTGGACTTTTTTAATATATGTTAGAATTACGTAAAATTAAAAAGTATGTAAGCCATAAAGGATAAATCCGCATATGATTTGTCTACCAATTCTCTACATATGAGAAAATACATATTCTTCTAGATCATACACATGTCCCATTGAATTTATCAATTGACTTCACATGTTTAGAGATATTTGATTAATATCCTTCTAAGATATATCCAAAATATCAAGTTTCACTAATATACGATGTGACAATCATTTTATATTTTTATCGATGAATTTATATATGTCTATCATTTTATGCGATAATTTGGGTCACTTGGTCATATTGATTATTTTTTATTTAAGATTAATATATTAAATTTTATCTCTTGACAAGGGAGGATATACTCCGGATAAATCGTGTCCAAATTTTGAGATGAACGACACAAAATAAAAATATCGTTAACATTACAAAATGTATCTTTTCTTGGCTATAAAAGATTTAATAATGAGAAAACAAAAATTCTTTTGTCGATCAATTGTAAATTGATAAAAATAGCTAAAAGGATTAGATTTGTGATGAAATTTAATAATTTGATAATTTGATAATTAATGTAATATTTAAATATATATTCACATAAGATACATATACCATATCATAAATATTGAGGAGTACCAAATTAATTAAATGATTTTAATTTTATTTCATGTCTGATATTTATTAGTTCATACAAATTAAAAGGCAGAAATTATATTATATCATGATCTCGTTGAAAATTAGTCTACTCATATGTAGAGGAATTGGTATCTCAATAATCTTGAGAGTATGATTGTGGAATAATATGTTAATATCTACACAATACTGAGGTAAAAAATTGAAATAAATAAATTTATAGGTTGTACGATATATATTGATATGCATATATAATACATTTTTAAATGTATTATATATTGTTTAATTAATTTACAAATAACATACAAGATACCTATAATTATGCCTTATATTTATTTTCACTATAGGTTATGATATATCTGTAAATATACATTAAATACGTATACAACTCGTGTGTACCGACTATTTTTTTATAGGTTATTCTATAAGCATAATTTACATATACTTTTAATGTATATGATCTATATTTTCATTATAAGTTGTACTATATCAGAGGATATGTATAAAATACATACACATCTTGTGTGTATGTCCTATATTTTTTTATTTGTAGATTATATGGTATAAGTATAAAATAAATATAAAATTAATGTATATGCCCTATATAAAATACTATTACATTGGTTTTTTAATACAAGAAGATAAATAAATTACAATCATGTAAAAAGAAAAAAGTTGCAATATGAAAGTTAAATTGTAAAGCACACAATAAAAAAATTTCATTAGTTTAAGGAAAAAGAATAAAACTCGATCAACTAATATTACTTATATATTATCGGTTGCTTTCTTATATTTTTTTACGTAAATTGATATATAGTACGTATTCATATAAAATGAGTGACATTTGAACCCAAAACTATATAATGGGATAAATTGTACCATTGATCTATGTGCCAACATATAATATATAATTAGTCTTTTTGTTTAATGACAATATAGGTACAAATTTCTTTATTTTCTTTAACCGAAGAAGGAAAAAGAAGTATCCAGGTTAGAATGATAATTTACAAAATAAAAAATTACCTAGTGTTTGAAACATAAAGACTATCGTGTTATTTAACACTAATGTGTAAACTCAAGCCTCAATATTTATGAGTTGGACTTTATAAATATTAAAGACTTTAAAAAAGGGTAAAAGATGTTTAAAGGCCTTAGATAGTTGGATATTATTGTTTTAAGGCATTTAGTTTTCTTACTAGTTAGTAACCAACTAGAATATGAAGAAAAACCATCTAACAGCCCCCCATCCCCCTTATACTATATAAATTATTCTATTCCTTTTTTTTTTTTTTTTTTTCTTTTTCACCTTCGACCAAACATTTTTCTTCCTTTTTTCTCTCCATTCTTATAAAACAAAACCTCTTTATTTCTCTCTTTCTACAATTTTTCTCCATTCTTCTATTCTGAAATTGTTTTTCATTCAACTTGTTACTTTTATTTCAAGTTCTTATACACACAACTCATATTCTATCAAAACAATTCCAAAAATGAATCTATGGAAAATTAAGTGGTTGAAGGCTTACAAAAGTCCATTTTTAAAAAGTAAGAACTCATAATAATTCTATTTAATTATTTTTCGCATTCCAGTAAAGAATTCTTAGGTTTTAATTTTATGGGTGTAGATCTGTATATTTTGTGTACAGCTCTGTATCTGTGGGTATAGATCTGTATTTATATGTGTATAGATCTTTATTTTTGTGAATATACATCTGTATTAATATGGGTATAAATTCGAATTTTCGTGGGTATGAATACGGATTGATGTTCTTATTTTTATGTAGGAAAACAACCCAACTAGTGGGTACATGAAAATGGTATGTACCTTAACAAGGAAAAACTTAATTTGAAACCGTTGATATATACCCACCGCATTATAGCACGAAACCTTGGCAAAAAAGAACATTTATCGAAAAAAATTATAACAATATGTATAATTGCGGGGACTTATAATTTAATTATAAAATTGAAATAGTGGTTATACCTATTATCGTATACACAGTAAGATAGGAGATGGGTAGCAAAGTAAAATCATAAAATCTATTTTAAACCAAAATCATTAGATAACCAAACCATCAAAAAAAGAAATTTGTTATGAATTTAAAAATATTATTTTAAAATTTGAGATTTTCTTTCTCTTTGAAATATTACTGTAATATCTCCATTCATCTTCTCAATCACACCTCTACTTAATCTGCAAACCTTACTTTTATACCAATCAGGTTACACTATTATTTTTGTCATTAGAAACTCTAATAAAATATAATAAAAAGTGATTTTGATATTTCAAAAACTTAAATTTAACCTTCAATCAATTTTTTACACTTTTTATTTTTTATATTTTCTAATATTTTGTGATTTTTTATAACAAAATCATGTGTAATTTGAGAAATTATACATGAGTTTTTGAATAATCTAGTTCTAATAGTAGGAGGAGCAATTTTTCCAAATATGTTAGATTATGATTTTTTCTATCTTGTACAATTGGGTTTGAATTTATGAGATTTGTAACAATTTACCCTAATATGTTAAAATTGTAATTTTTTTATATCTTGTTCAATTGGCATGTATGTATCTATGTGTATATCAATAAACATATTTAATCTAAACATAAGTTAATTTGTGTTTTGATTATAGATTCAGTTAGATTCAGTTCTTATTTAGAAGAATTGATCGTTGATCATGACATTTCAATTGAAGAGGTATATTTATTTCGTAATTTCATTTTTTACTTCTATTTAATCTGATTCATATACATATGAATATATAAACTAGTAATTATGATTAATTAGCTTAAAATATTTTATTTCTTGCTATTACTTGTATGAATTTTATGTTCTTCCTATTTTGTAGACGTGAAGGATAATCATTAAATAATAAAAATTTAAAAGTTGGTTGGAATTAGTTCGAATATGTACCATGAAATGATTTGTGTGCGTCTATTATATTCCGTTTGTTTGCACTATACATATACTTGTTTTATAGTACATATGAGAAAGATTACTATCTTATAGAAATCTCAATCATTCTTTTCATCTTGTATTGTTATATAGATGCATAGACAATTAAGCTCTTAATATACGTCATATTTCAAGATAGATTAAGTAATTATGAATTA
Organism: Nemophila menziesii; assembly: GCA_029959085.1. Lineage (NCBI taxonomy): Eukaryota > Viridiplantae > Streptophyta > Magnoliopsida > Boraginales > Hydrophyllaceae > Nemophila > Nemophila menziesii. The sequence goes on from JARWIR010000044.1 coordinate 4,694,337, forward strand.
GAAATGTTTTATGTTGATGAAAGATTGCTAGTAAGCTAGTTTAAGCCACTGTAGTGTATTGGTTCTAGGAAAATTAGCGGGAACTATCTTGAAGATCAAACATTCAAATTTTCTTCATGTATTGGCAGGGATGCACATTATTTGATCAAAATTCCCCCATCAAATGAAGTAACATGCAAGGAAGATGATATTGGCACTTTCCAAACAAAAAATTCAATATTCAAATTATAATTGAGGCGATGATGGGGTTAATCTTGAGAAACATGGAGAGTACCAAGGTGTATCTCGATCTCGTAGACCTTCTCCTAAAATATACAGTAGATCAAGGGAAGTGGAGATGATATATATGATACATACCGAAGAGGAAATCCATTAAGAGTTGAAAACGATGTTCCATGGACTAAACTTTCCCGACCAAGCTATAAAGGTAGCTCTAATATCATCCATAGGTACAATGATCTGAATATCATTAAGCTAATGATGGCTTTAAAGAAGTTGAAGAGCTTAAGCATTCTGCTAATCGTCTCAAGGTGAGATTGTTATTTCTTTACGCAATATTTGTAACTCTTTTTACCCCTAACAAAGTTTTATGACTTCTTTGAAGGTATTTATCTGGGTTTAGACTTAAGAGCTCTTCTTTCAAGCAGCTTTGAAGTACTTTCTTGAAGCATCACACTTGTAGTAAGTAATTAGATTTCTACACTGTTATATCTACATCTTCTATATGTATATGTGGTCACCTTTAATATTAATCTGATGCCGTGACCATGAATATGAGAGCTGGAAAGATATGAGATGTGCTGCACTAGCATATAAGTGCGTGGAAACATCTGATATGTTGAGTTTTTTATAGGCGATAAAAATAAAAAAAACCAAACCATACTTTTTTTTAAGTATTATCTGATTAATTGATTATTTTTTCTTTAAAAATACCGCCATTAGTATTATTATAATAATAATTGTGCAATATTTAGTGTTGGTTGAAAAAACAATTTTATTTGATTTTTTATATTTTCGTGCAGGTATCGGTGTCCATGTCATTTCCGTAATTTCTATTATTGATCATACTTGAGTAGTTGCTAGTATTGGCCTCAGAAGTTGGAATTAATTGGGTGTCTTTAGAACTTTTTCTCAATAATTTCAAGTGTTTTATTCCGTAAAATATGTGGTGTATAGTTTTACCATTCATGTTGTCTTCATTACTAAGCAAGATATTAATATATCTTATATTGAATTGAACGATTTCTTTTACTTTTTTTCTAAAATCACATAAAGAAAATTTTTAGTGTATATCAATCATAAAATTGGATGTAGAGATTCTTGATTGTAATTTGGATTTTTATATTTATATCGAAATTGAATCAACTAGTGGAAGATGCAACTAGTTTTTTCTATTTTAGATGTATAACATCAAAAGTGAATAACTGAGTTATGTAAGTGTAAGGACTAGAACATGGGAAGATCCTTGACATATTTATCTTGAGTGACTCATCCATAAAACTAGAAAAAAATATCATCAACGTATATCTAAACAACAAAACCATTATCTAGTTTTTTTTATACACAAGGTGAAATTGATTTTTTCTCTTTTAAAATAATCTTAAACTAGAAAGGAACTTAACCTACCATACCAAGCTCTAGGTGTTTGTTTACAAAGTTTTATTAAGTTTAAAATTTTATTTGGAAAATTAGGATCTTTAAATTTTAGGAGTTGTATAACGTAAACGCTTTCAATAATAAACCATTAAGAAAAAAAAATTAAATTCATTTGAAATAGTTTAAAGTCTATATAATAAGAAAAATAAAGAAACCAATGAATTTATTCTAATCTAACTACATTGAAAAAGTTTATCAAAATCAATACATTTTTCTTGGGCATACCATTGTGCAATGAGACAAGCTTTGCCCCTTATAAAAATTCAAGAATCCTTATATTTTTATACGTAACTCTTATGGTATTTCAATAATCGTGTGATCAATAGGTTTTGTAACAAGATTGTAACAAGATTCTATAATTTACTTCTTTCAAATTTATTTAGCATATATTTTATCCAATGATCATTAAGCAATGCAACCTCGATATTTTTGAGTTCTATTTGAGACAAGAAAGCATGAGTTCTATTTGAGACAAGAAAGCATGGTAAGCGTATAAAGCATTAAGAGTAGAACGTGTCATTACTCATGTACTTGAAACTCCAAGTATATTTGCAATTTTAGAGGCATCCTTTGATACATCAATGATTTATTTATCATTATCCTCCATATTCATGATTGGAGTATAAAATTAATGTTGTTATGTGGTAGATTGTAATTTTTCGTCTAGTTGATGAAACGTGGGATACTCTATGACATTTTCATCCTTTCTCTCAACCAGATTCGTTACAATGAGGCCAAATTACATAGATTCTACAATGACACTTGTGTGCTTATTGAATACACGATACACTTTGCTTTTGATGGAGTAGCTTGAAATATTAATTCATTGAATTTTGCACTAAAAAATTTCAAGTGATCTCTAATCTTAAGAATAAAACATTTGCAACCAAAGACACAAAAATAGGAGAAGAGGAGATCTCCAATTCCAGAATTTATATGGGTTTTTTTATGATGATAAGTTTTATTACACATGGTTACATACAAGATAAGTTGTATTGACGGCTTCACCCGGAATTTAAGTAGTCAAGGAATGTTTTTCAACATTGTCATATCCATTTTTGTTTAGTTTAGTTTTTCATTTCTACTACTCAATTACATTAGAGAGGTCCATGAGAAAAAAGCTTTGTTCAATCCCTAAATCATCACAAAATCTCGTTAATGGATAGCTTACAAACTTGATACCAAAATCACTATAAACACAAGTGTTAGACTATCCATTTTTGTTTTCGATTCATCTATAGAGTTTTAAAATTCAATAAGTAATTTTTTTTCAAATATTAAAGTAAAACCAATGTGTACCTAGTATAGTCATCAATAATGACAAACACATATTTGGAGCCTCTGACGCTAGTGACATCCATTTGACTAAAAATATCCATGTGTTCTATTTGAAGGGGTCTAGAGGTCAAATATTTGTTAATAGGTTTCAAAGATGTTAAATATTGTTTACCAAGATGGCACACAATCTATCCTTTTTAAACTTGAGCTTCGTAAGCTAAAAAAAAGTCGTTCATATTAATATTTCCAATAAAATCCATACTAGAATGACATGGTGTGTATGTCACAACCAAGGATAATCTTTACAAACCGACAAACAAGTATGGCTTCGACACATAATATTTTTGACATTGACTATGCAAAAAAAACCTTTTGTGTCATTTTTTGATGAAGTAATTTTAGAGGATCAAATCTTGAATTTATAAATATCATCACAAACTTGACTAATTCTAAGAAAGTTAAAGGAAAAACCATCAACAAAAAATGGTTTTGATAAGAATATAATGCCTACTACAATTGGTTCCTTTGCCCTATAACTTATCCTCTCGTGGTACCGGCAAAATCGACTCTCCTTCTACCTCCTTATTTCTTAATAAGTTTGTACATAAGTATTTAATTTCTTATCATATATCTACAACATCGGCTATTAAGACCGACTATTTATTATTTATGCTCTCCTCACACAAAACATATTAATTAGATACCCAAGTTGGATCTAGGTGGGTAAGTGGTACCCTTCCTCTTTAAACTCGATTTTTTCTTTTTCCATAGACGAATTAGAGATTGATATTCATGTTTCTTGTGATATTAACAGTTATCCACATCATACACAGTATGTTTAAGTGATAATGGTACTTTGTAAAACCGACGAAGTAGAAAACGGAGTCTTATTAGATGGTTTTAAAAAATGTTGTTTAATGATTTTGTTTTAAAATGGTACAAAACCCGAACCACCCTTTTTAAAACTAGTGACTTGACTTCCCAACATTACATCAATGTTTTTTTACGATAAGTAAATTTCAAACCACTTATTCTAAATAATTTAATTTCTCCAAAAGAAAAGAGTTTTCATTTACAACAATGGTGTCTTTCTCCACAAGTTCATTATTATTTTTAAAAGACGTTTGTAAAAGGTTTTCAAATTATTGGTTTATTTTTTAAAATTTTTAAGCAAAAGTTTGATAGTTTTGAGAGAGTTTTTATACTCAAGTAAGAGTGAATCATAAACAATTTCAATGCCATCATATTAATCATCTTGATATAATAACAAGATAAAGTTAAATTTTACCTCATCAATATATTGTTTTGACTATGGACATGAAGGCAACATAGTTTATTATATGATTATCTTCATTAATTTGACTTGAAACTTCATCAAAACAAGTTGCATTAAAAAAATTTGTAGATTTAATTTTAAGAACTTGAAAAAAATAGGTTTGATGTGTCAATTATTATGATAATGATAGCAAGTTTGTTCATCTTTCTTACCACCTTTACCAAAGTTTTCAATGGGTTTGATTAAGCAATCATGATACTTGAATCTCATAATTATTTTTGTATATCGCAATGGCTTCATAATCATTGGTGCCTTGACTTTTCCTTTCCAACATGGACTAAGCCTCAAATTAACTACATTTAATAAAAACTATTACAAAGCATTATATAAGGTAAAGAAAAAGAAGAGTTCGACCCAAAAGTTAGACCAAACTTAGACTGGATCCGATCTTCTTTACTAATATAACAACCTCCTTCCTTTTATACTTTCGTCTATCTATCTTCACATTGACCAGACTAAATATCCTCCTCCACATATGATTCTCATTTAAACCATTACCACCATGTTCTCTATCATTCTACTCCCACCAAACACGATACATATACGTTGTAAGAAAAGTTACAACAATATCAATAACTTCCTTGCACAAAATCTAAAGAGTGATATTGATTAAATCATCTAAATATGCAGGAATATTCTTTAAATAACAAGTTTCCAAAACTTTACAAAGAATTATCTTAGTAACAGAACAACTAATGAAGAGATAATTGACCTCTTCCAAAGTAGCTTTTTAGAAGCAACAGAGAGAGCTGACTTGTAGACCCCAACTAAGCATTATAGCTTTTGTTGGTAACCTATCCTGCACCCCTAACCAAGCCACAAAGGAACATCTAGGAATACAAGATTTAGCCCATACTACCCTCCACCATTTAACTTCTTCTTTATCTTCTCCAATGATGTATATAGTATTCTTAAAAGAGAAACCTTTTTTTGTATTATCATTCCAAAACAATGCATTATCACCTTCATAAATTTTAACATTGCTAAGGTATGGCAGGAGTTTACCCACACAAGGAGGTAATATCCATCTTTCTCTACCATAACAAGAATTAAAAGTTTTATCACAATTAATATTATAGGTATCAAATTCAATACCTAGAATTTCATGCGCACATTTTCCATCAATCCATCTATCCCAATCTATGAATGTATCCTTACCATTTTTTATCATATGAGTTATAAAATCATAAGCAAGATACCTGATTTTGATGAGTTGCTTCCAAATCCAGGTATGAGCTTGTTTAATATCCAAACTCCAAATACATTTGTCTTTAATAATGTTATGATGCACCAATATACTCCACAAGTTGTTTTTCTACGAGTACATCCTCCAGAATTTAGATAATAGACAAACTCTATTGAGCTCTTCAATTCTAGGAATTGCCAGCCCACCTTGTTTCTTACTAGAACATATGTTGTGCCATGATATTTTTGCCCCTTGAGCCCCATCTGAGTTGCCTTTCCAAAGAAAGCTATCCATTTTCTGATTGAGTTTATAAATTACATGTTTGTGTAGTAGAAACTCTACACAAAAATATGATTTTGCTTATAAGAACACAATTGATCAATTTTTCCCTTCCAGCATATCAGTGTAGTTTGAAGGACCACTAATTAATACTGCTACAAATAGTCTCCACCAGTTTTTTACCATTTGAGACTGATAATTTCTTTGAATTTAATGGGACTCCAAGACATCTAATTGGCATTTCACCTATCTTTATATTCAGCATTGAGGATATATTATTCATAATTTGATTATTTATACCTCCAAAATGTAATTTACTTTTATTGTAGTTAATTATTAGACCTAAAATTCTGGAGAACAAATCAAGAGCTTCTTTGATAACTCTAGCATATTTAACTTCACCTTTAAAGAATATTAGTAGATCATCTACAAAGATGATGAGATTAAGCTTTAACTCCCTGCATTTGTGAGCCATATGATTGAATAACCCTGTAAATACCTCCATACATATTGCAAATAAATAGGGAGAGAGAGGATCTCCTTGTCCGAGACCTCTCTTCCTTTTGAAGTAACCACACACTTCACCATTAAGACAAATAGAATATTAAGGAGAACATACACATATTCTGATCAGTCGATAAATATTTTAGGGAAATCAAAAGCATATAGTGTATTAATTAGAATTGTCCAGTTGACACTATCATATGCTTTTTGTAAATCAAGGTTAATTGTATTTTTAGGCTCTGAATTCTTTTTTTTATAACCTAGTACTATGTCTTGAGAAACTAGAATATTATCACTAATATATCTTCCACCTATATATGCAGCTTGATTTATAAAAATGATTGACCCTAACACTTTCTTCAACCTGTTTGAAATTATGGTATAAAGTTAAAATTCATTTATGATTATTAATTATATATGATTAATGAGATAAATATTAAATTAATAATGGTAATCTTCAAAATGGAAGGAAAAATAAAAGTATAATAATGCGATAAACTTTTTTACCCAATATCTTATTTTGAACATATTGTATCCCATTGTTTAATTTATTGCAATGGATATTTTAATTTTTTTTTGAAGCATGTAATAAACCATTATTTATCTTTAGTGTAATGGTATAAGTAATTATTAATTATTAAATATTATAAGAAGAAGTTTGGTGTAATGGTCATGATCAGGGTCTTAAATTTAACCATATCAATAAAAATATTTTTGTTTGAACTAAAAATAAAATGTGGTGTTAATGTAATAAAAAATTCTCTAGTTAATCAGATGCATTGCATTAATTAAAAAACCATTGTTTATGGTTTAATACACATGATGCACATATAAAGTATCAGATAATATAACTAAAAAATCATAGCAAACAATATCAATCGAAATGGATTTTAAATCGTTACAATAATTTTATGAAAAAACAATATTTAAACATTAAGCGACTGGTGGCATATTCAATTGATTGAAAACCATTGATAAAGTCATGTGCAATGATTTTTTCTATATTGTAACTATTTTCAAATGTTACAAGAAAACCAAAATATTGTAATACCTTTAAACCCATATATGTGATTTTAAAATTGTTTATCCATCATAAACTATCTCTCAAGGATCTTTAGATTGTTGAGGGCTCTGTAATCTAACCTCATGCATCTCGATGAATTCATCAAGTCAACCTCAGTAGGACCACCAGAAGTGGATATGAACATATTTAAAAGTTATACTCAACCATGAATCAATTATAGGTTAATTCATCACGACTTCTAGACAAGACCCATTAGAGTTAACATCAATGTTCTTTTGGATAAGTAGTCCAAATTCTATTTTTAGGATCATTACATGTGTTAATATAATATTAAACCTATATTTTATTACATATAATCACATATAAATGTATGCATAAAAATTAAAATCATGTATAGAATATACATGTATAAAGATATACAAAACCATGTAATATATAACCCTTGAATTACCTATGGATTTGTAATACTTTACTTGTATCATGGATGGTCTAATTCAGATCCTTACATGTTGTAGGAGTCCTTAATCCATGAAAATATTTGGTGGCTTGAATAAAATATGTTTCTCCCCTCATTTGGTTTGGCAGAAAGTTTGGCTCCTATGGTGCACGTGGAGGCCGCATTTTGGTTATTTTGGCCTATGGAGAGTTGTAAAAATGTAATCCTCCTTTTTTGGAGTATATAAGAGTTTTCGTAGGTCTTAAATTTACTATGGAAAAAGTTCATGATTGTCTCAAACTATATGTGTTTGAAATAATTTAAGGTACTTATAACCTTTTTATCCTACAACCCCTTATATATTTAAACTTAGGTTTATATTTAATATCATCCTCCAAACCCATTAGTAGCTTGATCTAAAAATAAGCTGTCTAATTAGTCTTTTACATTTTAACATTTAGTGTTATACATATTGAATCATAATGTGCGACATCATGGAATGAATTGCATGTAACAATCAAATAGTGTACTATGTGCAACATTAAAAAACCAAACGTTACCAACAATCTCTTGCATTACAATTAGTAGCCAAGATAAATTTCAAGACATTTTGATAGTCATATACATCTATAAATAAGCGACTAGTAGACAAACTTTGTGTTGAATTTGAATTGTAGTGTGAGGTTAAAGATGAGTTTTAATGGGGCCACGTAAATATTTATTGCCTTAATACAGTAAAACCTAAAACTTCTTTCATTAGTATACGCTTTCAATTGTATCTTTTTTATTTGTAGGTTTGGGACTGAAGTATGTAATAGATACACATGACTCAAACTGGTTCTCAATCATCTTGAGGTTCTTTTTCAATTTATTTTTAATATTTTATTATTCAACATCTGTAACATGTTACGTCTTGGCTTTTTTATTGTAATTTTGTAAGTCCCTTGGTTCAAAGTACAGATGTAACATTTCCCTTATTTTGGTAAATACTACAATACACATGATGGTACTATGAAGATGGTTGACACTATATATAATTTACTTCTTGATGTTAAATGTTTTAACTTTGTAGAAACCTAATATATTTTGTAAATTATCATTAGGTTTTGGAGAAACGTCATAATAAGAACATTCATACTTTTATTCAGTTTTTTCTTAATATTTGATTTATGTGTAAAAAGGCGAGGATTCGTCTACATACGAAGCCAATGTGATGATTCGGAAAAATAAGTCACCGTGGACAATATTAAAGAAGTCAAAATCTTGAAATGTTTACTCTGCATAATGAGTCTATCAAATGGATATACCATGTTCATTTCTTATAATCTTTACTCCTATGATACCATCATCTTATTCAATATTTTTCATCTGGAATATACAAGATAAGAAGTTCTTAGTGTCATTTATAAAATGATGATTACTTCCAGATTAGATGATCATCTACATATACACAAATGATCACACAATATCATTTAACTCTTTCATGTAAACATATGAATTAGAAGTGTTGACTACATAGCCAAATTTCTCTAAAGTACTACCAAATTTCTCGTACAATATTTAGGGGCATGTTTCAAATCATATAACAGTTTTTAAGCTTTCATACATCACTATCTCTTGACTAGATGCGACAAACCCTTCAGGTTATATATATATATATATATATATATATATATATATATATATATATATATTTATCAAGATCTCAATTAAAAATCGTGATCTTAGCATCTATCTAATGGATAATGAAATTATGAATAACATCTAACACAATACAAGTTATTATGGTGACTACGTTGATCAATAGGGAACATGTGTTGATATGAAAAAAATATCTATGTTCCTCAAATAGATAGAGAGGATATATGATCAATACTAGCATCACAAGCTAGACCATCTAAAAAGAACCTCGAGACATCAAGGTTCCCTAATATAATAAAGAAAAACTCATAAAAAGTGTATATTAGACCAGGGCACCTCGTTTGAAATTGCACGTTAAAGTTCCTACAATCTCATCGAATCCGACATCGACAACAATGTTGCCCATCTTCATGAAACATGGCCTACAAGAACAGGGAAAGTTATTCTGGAAATCACATAGTTAGTGGGGGAGCACGATTACTGCCTGGAACTTATGGGTACTTAATATAAAGATCATTTTACTCTTTCTTGAAACTTTATTTTATCAACCATATTTTTTTAGTCTAACTTAATCAAATTTAAACACTTTTATGGTAAAAATTGACTTTTTTAAAATAAAATCACGTGGAGATAGAGATATATTTGTGGGATACACATTACAAAGTATATTAATCATAAAAGTTATTATTACACTCACACACACACATATATATATATATATAAATATATATATCTTAAAAATAAAAAAATAGTCCCTTCTTACTCTCTTCAATTACTAAGACCCATACATATACTAAATTTCTTTACGATTATTAATTATATAGGTTGTATAATGTATATCATAAATATTATTTAGTTAAACTAATTCATGATTATCTTTTTATAAATATGGTTGGTACTCACTCATTTAATTTTTATAGGTTTAAGAAAAATATAATAAATTAAATTTATCTCAGAAATTGTATATGACTCTAGTTATAGCTATCATGAATTAATTATTATAAATTGCATTCTTTATCTATTTTAAATTAAATAAGGTGAATCAGATAAATAGTAAATTAATAATGAGTATCCCTAAAATAGAAGAAAAATCGAAGGTAAGTTATTAGGAAGCTTATTTTTACCCAATATACCTTACATAATTTGTTGATTTCAGTACCAAGAAAAAAGAAAAGAAAATAAAATGATTACCTAATATATATAAAATATAATTCCTTTAATACGATGAAAAATATATCATTAACGTACATGTAACTTTACAATTTTTAAACATAACGATTGGATGAATATAATATAACTTATACCACATACATTCGTCTTTTGAAATAAGAAATATTGTTACTAATTTAAAGGAAAACACTATGATTCATATATACTTACTGAGCGATGTAAGGAATTTTTTTTACTCATGATAATCTATTTCTTAATACACATAAATTATATGCAATATGGTGAACTAAAAAGCTTAATTTTTGTTTCAAATATTCATTCAATCACGTAATATGTTTTTATAATGATTCTTAGAGTAACTGCAGCTCGATGTTAATTCCTGAAACTCTATAACAAAATTTCAATGTAAAAAATGATTACGACATGGTGCGTTTTTATTGAAAAACTCTATCAAAAATTATTTCACCATGTAATACTTGCATGAAAATATAAACCGTCGACATCCTTGCACGCGTGACCGATATTTTTTATTTGAAATTAAATAAGGGACCAACGAGAGAATATCACTACAGGGGTTTTTACACTTCCAAAATTTTGTCATTATAGGTTAAGAATAGTCGTAAATAGTAATATCCACTCCCAACCATTGGTCATAACATTCTTGTAACTTGTCAACATATAAAGTAACTAGATTTTCTTTTAATCATACAAACTTAGACAAATTAAGATGCACTTATAAAATTACGAAACACATGAAGAGAATTCTTTGTTCTTTATCGAGAACTACTTCACCTGGTTGAGTTCAAGATACCTTGGATAAATAAACTTTTCAGGCGAAGAGAAGTTTATAACAATGCATGCATTTTTTTCATACACTTAAGCTTCCATTTGTTTTCCATTCATATTTGGCCATTATCGTTGGATTTTACCAAGTACACTCTACTTGTTTTCCATTTTATCAACTCATTTTTTTTTAAGAATTTATCTCACTCTATAATTTTTGTATACATCCTCAAGTGCCAAGTTTTGGTCAGGAAATTCATAAATATTTTTTCACCGATATCCTTACACTTAATACAAGACTATCCAGCAAAACCCATCATCCCAATGTTACAAGAAGTGACCTATTTTAGGATCATTATTTAATGCTTTGATGAGACCCAATCCACCTCCTCAAAAATATATTTCTTGGTAGAGTTGTATACATAGGAAGAGAGCATAAAAAAGAATGATTAGTGGTATCCATACTGATAAATAAAAAATTATGCACTAGCTATAGCAAAAAATGGACTTGGATTATCCTCAATATCGAGTATAGCTAGTTATCACCAAAACTTCCATAGTTGGTAGAGTTGATGTAAAAAATAGGTAATACCTAGACGTATAGTGACCTTGTAATACCTAGACATAAAGTGACCAAGGTCATTGGTGCCTTGGCTATGGCAGCCCTCGTCTCATTTCTAGTTAATCCTTAGTAGTGTTCTCAAGCGATGACATGGTCGGGCCTCTAGAATAAGGTACTCTTCTTGTTTTCTTGTTGTACATACCCCAAAATGTTTAATAAGCCTTTGTCGACCCAAAAATATAGACAACCTTCACCGTTTAGATTATTTATCAAACAATTTTGATGGAAACGAAGAGAAAGATAGTAAGACTCTAAAAATTTATCAACAAGCTTGAGGCTATCCATTATCAGTGAATAGTCGAGCTCCAATATTTATAATGACATGAGATCATCTAAGTTTGGTGGTTTTTGGAATCTTCATGAGGAAATTTTGGGAGTTCAAGTGATTTTAAATAACCAAACGAAGAACCATGAGGTTTAAGTCTTATAAAGCTAGTAAACATATGCAAGAAAGCAAGCAAAAAATTTGAATTGTTTAAGCAAACTCTGGAAAAAGGGGATTGTTACTTACAAGTCTAGGAAGGCTTCTTTCTAACCTTTCTCTTTCTAACATTCAAACTAAGAAAAGTGCAAAGATAAATTTACAATCTCATCATCTCCATGAGTGTAACTTATTGTGAATATAGTAAAGAAATGTATAAAACCTAAAAATAATTTACTCATCCACAGATTTGGGAAGTAGGAGGAAGTCACAAAGTCAAAAAAGTATATCCTCAGTCAAGAAAGTCATATCATTAAATAAATAAATATAATGATTTGTTAATTCAACGATTCCCTACACATTTCGATCAAGTTTAATAAGAGCTCGTGGTAACAAGATGGGTAAAATTGTATTTAAACACCAATATTCAATCAACAAATACTAGGATTGATACATAGTGAAATGAGACAACAAAATGATTTTGTCACAAAATACTTTCTCCATTTAAGAACCCCACATCACATACTTAGTAAGGTTTCAAGCAAATACTATGTGATATTTTCTTTCCACGCATTTATAAAGGTTGTATTTGTCACGACCAAAAAACGCGACTAAATCAAACTAATGTTAAAAATAGATAAAAATACATTTTCATGAAATTATTGATTATTTATTACATTACACTAATTAAAATTTAATTAATACAAACTAGTAACTACAAATCTCTGGACTTTTTCTACATTTGATCTTATGTTACTGACCACTACCCAAGTCCCGAAATTATCTTATACTTGAAAGGGTTGGGGAAATGGGGTGTAACAGTGATAAAATAAAAAATGTTTATATGAGAATCTTAACCTCGTAAAAAAAAATTATATATTAGATGATGTCATTGAACTGATATAGGTCAAAATATAAATTGACATTCACAAAGCGATAAATAAATTATATAAGTGTATATCACAAACTAGGCAACCCATACTACCGATCAAGCTATATATAGATATATAATAATAGCACATAATTATAATCACGTTGCAAGGATAACGTTGTCTTTCCCTTATAAATCCCACACGAAGGTGATCCCCTTACCTCTCATGCTTGTAATACCATGGTTAATTGATCTTACTGACTATGAAACTCTTCGGACATGCTCCAAGTGGAAATAGAACATGATAGTTCATGCCCGCGCCTGGCTAGCCATAGTGATATGACAAATTATCCTGGCGAAACATTTGCATACGCATTACATATAACCCATAGAATACGACAATTTAGGACGTTTCTAATACACAATAACATTTAACAATTAATGGATAGAAAACAAAAATAGGTTGCACTGCCATGAAAGAAATTATACAATCAGGATACAATAATTGGAATCAATCTTTAAACCTGGTAATACTCAACTATACCAATTAACATTTACAACTTCCCAGTCATTTATAATACATTAAATAATCATTCAAATAGATATTGATTATTTGATGATATAGGCCGCTTAATATTTTATTACCGAATTATGTATTTCAACTAGAGCAATTATTATTATTTTACCTTATTGGATCAAATATTTTGGATTTATTCAAACTGGGTAATTATTATTATCATTTTACTTTATTAGGCCATGAACTAATATTTATTGTAATATGAAAAAAATTAATATTACACAATAAACATATTAATATATAAATTACAAAGAGTAATTAATAATCGATATACAAACACAATTTATCTCTCACCTGAATATGAAGTATTTATGCTCTCCCTCCTAACCAGATCACTATAATTCTCCATCTCTATACGAGTCTTACTAAAATATTATTTGAATCTTTTTTATTTAGCAAAAATTCTTTCTTTTCTACCTAAATAAATAATTGTCAAAATATACTATTTTAATTTACTTTCATCCTCTAAGTCTAATAATTTGAAGGGTGGTCTCAAGTAGTGTACTTCTGAAGGAAGAATTAATATATTTTCTTTTGTTCAAGGATATATATATATATTGAAAATTCTAATAAACTTAAGAGATTAAAATGTAAACATGTGTTTAAGTATTTTATCAATATTTTATGTGTTGTAAGGAAAAGTCCTACGTTCATGCTTATTAAGGTTAGTCAACTAATGACTGTTAGTTATAGTTTTTGTAATATTAAAACTTGTACCATGTAGTTTGATAAATTGATATCACTGGCTGAATAAAACCATGCATTCTTTTGTTTGGATAATGAATATGTCTTTTAAAATTTAAATATATGTATTATGTAAGTCAATAGAATACTAATGTTTATTTTGATATATATTGTTTTTTGTATTTATAAGATTGGCATGTTACTACCTTATATTACATTTACTTAACTTTATACATTTTATTTTTTAAGTTTAGGAATATGTCTTATCTTCACTAGCCTAATATATGTGTCATTAAGAATCAAATAAACAAAAAACTATTTGACCACTAAAATAATTTAATAAAAAAATGTTATTGATAAGGAAAATTCTTCCATCCAATATTGGATGATCCTACACCAATTACATTAATACACATACCCTATGTTTTAAACTTGCAAAAGTAACTAACACATTAATCTAATGACATGTGTTTTATCAATGACCGTGATGTAAAAATTGGACCATCCAATATTGGATGGAAGTATTACCCTATTGATAAACATATAATTCGGCGTTGTATACAAGCACGGTCATAAAATAAATTATAATATTTTGTTGGATCTCACAATATATACATTGGTCCTATTAATCGGTTTAAAGAAACTACCTAATATTTCTTATAAAAGGTGTCCCCACCTTTACACTCACATGAATAATTTTATAAAGTGTTTCACCCATAATAGACTATAGACGGCCCATCCTGGGGTTTTGAAATTACTAGAGTTATGAACCTCAACTCAACTTATGTCGATGAGTTCATCAAGTCCTCTTCAATATGATCCTATATATTTAATTTAAAGTAATTGGTATTGCATTTAATAATATTTTTTCTAAACAATGACCTAAAGAAATAGTTAGATGGAAAAAAGACCTGATAGAATTACATCTTAAATCGAGTATCTTGTCTTCCTAATTTCCATATTAATAAAATATTTTCAGAAAAAATTAATGTATTATTCTCTCATCATAATCATAATACAACAAAAAGTTGACTACTAGGTTAAAAAATTGATTCTTGTGGTTTTGAATTTTTTATTAAGTTTTATTCAAGAATTTATTTATTGATATATATATATATATTGTTAATTAATTGATTTTCAAACTTAATTTACCAAGATAAAAAGAAGTTTATTGTATTTTTGTAAATCGATAATTTATGTCTAGACATATAAGTATTCAATACAAACTCCGTAGTTAATATTTTTATTTTTCAATAAAATAAAATAATCTATTATGAATTATAAACACATATGAATGATTACTTTTATATCTTCAACCTTATGTATTATCTTTTACATAAAAAAATCTATTAGATTATAACTATGTTTTAAATCATCCTTTTAAACTCTACTTGTTTCTTTAACTATCCAATATGTAACATATTAAATTTTCAATCTTTTCTATTTTAGTATGTATTTTTCTATAATGTTTTCTCTACCATAAATAATTGATAAAAATAATTTTAACACCACAAATAAAAACAAATACATTCAAGAAAGTTTTAAAACATTACTATACTACATATACTTAATTAGTTATCATTTTATTATTCCAACAAGTATGGATATGATTATGTCAAAATAAAATTTAAAATAAGTTTAATAGAATTTAGAAAAGTATATACCTTAGATAACAATATTTGATTAATCATCAAATGGAAAAAGTAGCAATTTTCATTTACTATTGTTGAATAAATTGTTATTATTTTGAAAAATAATTACTAATAATATATTAAATTAAAGAGAAAATCATAAATGTAATTAAAACAATGAAATCGACATTCAATGTGTTGAAAATAAATATGAAAGACATTAGAACTACACAATAAAAATGAATGACCTCGTAACATAAAATTCTTTTCTATTACATTTCAAACAAGAATAATAAGTAGGTATCTTCTAAACATTAGAATGATTTTGGAAAAATTGTTGAGAATGGGATGTACGAGATCCTGCAAATTGTTGATGCAACGGGGTTGAGGTTGCAGGTAGAGATGAGAATAAATAATTTATAGCTTTAACTTTTGAATCTAGCTCCACCAAGTCCACTTTCATTCTCTTAAGCTCCTCCTTATTTATACTACTTACCGGTGCAATCCACCAACAATTATTACGATAGAAATTGGAAATATCATCCAATTTCTTATGATGGTCTTTTTCAAGATCAATGTGGTTGTTTTGTAAATTGAATTGATTATTGTTTGCTCGAACACTATCACTATGATTCACACGTGTTAATTGGTTGGTTTCGACTTATAGTAATGAAGCATTTCGAGATTCGAACTTATCAACAACTAAAGTAATGTCAGGGTTAGCGAACGAATACACCTTTTTTCCAGGTGAAAAAAATAAATAGACCAATTTCAGCACCACACAAAGTGGCAATTTAACTGGCTTTTTTTATTACACCATTCCAACGTTTTGAGAATGTCACATTTTGGTGACTCTCCTTCTCCATATATTTTACGGGAATCTTTCGACCATTAGCCTTCTTTACGTTTGGAACAACTTCCATTGAAATAAATAGATTTTAGAAGAGATGAGTGACCTAAAGTATCACATATAAGAGTTATTTATAGAACTTTTTCTAGAATTTTGATTTCCCATAAAATTGTGTGAATTATCATAATATTTCCATTGAAATTACATTTATATAGAAATAAAATAATTTCAATCAATCATTACATACATATCCTTAAAATTATGAAATAGGTATAAAGTTTAAATTCATTTATGATTATTAGTTATATACTATTAATGAGATAAGTATTAAATTAATAATCGGAATCTCCAAAATAGAAGGAAAAATAAAAGGATAATAATGACGATAAACTTTTTTACCTATTATCTTAAACAACGCGTCGAAAGACCCACGACCATTTCCACAAACATTCACGTAATGCATCTGGGTGTCACCGAAATACCCGCTAGTTTCAAACGTGGGGCCCAAATCTTGAATTACATTACCCATTAAGTTCTCTTCGATTGGTTCATCCTCAGGAATTACAATTACTTCACTGTGTTTCGTCCAAACATCATACGATAAATCCATAGCCCATTGAAAAAGATGAACTTGAACTTCATGGTTAAAAACTTTTTGATTATTATAATAATGATTACATAGACATAATATATTACCGACTTGATCCACTACTTTCCTCGCAAATCCAATAAACCCTAATATACCATTAATGTATTCGATCGAAACCTTATTGTTTGATTTAATCCAACTATTGTCTATTTGAGGGTTCATTATCTAAATTTCAATAAACTACTAGTTATTATTTCAAATAATACGATTATAACATATTACTAAAATGCACCTAAGTTATTACAATATTTCACTAAGGCCCATAATTAATTTTTAAAATAACAATATAGTCCCTAAAATCATAATCAATTATACAAATGCCACTAGAAGTTCCAAATTATTCACAATGTTCTCTACATTAATTTTCTATTAATATTAGAACACCTAATATTATAATAACTCAAAAATCTAATTGCACTAAAGGTTTCTATATTATACATAAATTGCCTCTATAAGTCCTATATTATGTACGGTAACCTATATATTATAATAGCATGATACAAACCACGACAAAAATCTAAAACCTAAAAATATAAATGTGTCTTGTGAGTGGTGTGAGAATGGTTAAGAATCAATTGAACATCTTTTCATCCGATGTCCATTAAGTTCAGCAGTTTGGGCAGAGTCTCCACTACAATTAAAGATAAATAAAGAAGAATAGTATGAATGTAAAGATTGGTTTCTCAATACCATAGACAGGTACTCGAATAATAGGTGAGATAAGAAAAAATCTATTAGTACCATGATAACGATCTTGTGGAGTGTATGGAAAGCCAGATTGAAGGGTTTCTACGAGATGAAGAAATGGGATATCACGGAAATTATAAATAACTCTAGACGAATCATAGAAAGAATATATAAGATGAAACAAGGCAATTCAGGAACATTTATCAACAATAAGGGAGTCCAAAATATGAAGAATAATGATGATAACAACATAATTGATTCTTCAGATATTAGTTGGTACAGTGATTCCTCATTTATTAATAAGAACGAATCAGCAGGGATAGCTTCTATTGCAATTGGTAAGGATGGTAAAATTTGTGGTAAACAATGAAGAAGAAGGATAGTTAGGAGTGCAAAGGAAGGAGAGACGTGGGCTATTCTACAAGCAATGAAAGCATAGGAAAATTTAAACTATAGAAGGATCTCATTCTATATTGACAACCTTGAAATTGTTCAGGAATTTATCACAAGAAGGGAATCGATTGGAAGATCCGACCTTTGATCGAATTGATCTGGACATGTATCGCAAGATTTCCAGAATGGAGGGTGTATCATATCAAAAGGGAAACTATAGCTGATTTAGCTGCAAAATGTATTAGGAAAACGAGAAATTTAGATCATTGGAACTTAGATAATATATTTGATAGAATAGGGTTTCTAAACCATTATCTAACAGGTACGACTAACTTTGGATGTACTTGACAAAAAAAAAAGATAAATGTAAAAAGTTGAAAAGTGTCAAATGAAGTTATTAATAAAAAAGACTTTATAGAGTCAAAAAGATTAATTTTAAAAAAACCACAAAGATCTACTCTCCCCACACTTCTTAAGGTTGAAAGAGGGATTGATAATGTCCGATAAGATATTTAAATACAGAAGGAGCAAAATTCTACTTATTCACAACAATGGGAAAATATTTCATTGTTTCTATTTTTTTCTACGCAAGGTCATGTATCGGGGCCACTTTTTTGTCATATTGAAAGTCCTAGAGGGGGGGTGAATAGGATTACTAATAAGATTAATGCCTAATTAAAAAATCTTTTGGACAATTATAAGTTTAAGAGAAAACTTCTAAGTCAACTAGTTAAATCAAACTCTTATAGGATCATGCAAAGGTAAGATAGAGTTTTGATATAAAAGTATAACAAGTAAATCGTCAAACCAATATCTTAAAAACTACTCTAGGAGACTATATGTTAGATATCCTAGATAAACAATATCATAAAACTCATGCTAGCAAATTATCAAACATATAGAGTGCGGAAAGTAAATAGAGTAGGGATAGAAAGATACACACGATTTATAGTGGTTCGGTTTCCCTACATCCACTACCTAAGGAAGCCTCCTTAGGATTTCAAGCTTTTCACTAAGCTTCCGTGTCTCTCTTAACCGGGTCGAGAACACAATAACCTTTACAAACTCTTCGATAACACGAAGGACAAACCACTTGTGTAATCACAACACAAGGACACCAAGTATACTCCCTATACTTGAATTCTCTCTTAATCTATCTATTACAAGACCTAGACTTAAGAGGATAGCAACAAAGTGTTTAAAGGTTTGCTAATAAAAGCTGGTAACTAAAACTCCTAAAAGAGTGGATATGACTTTAAGCTTGTTTACTCCTCTTGAGTGGATAGAACCTTGTGGCTTAATTGATTAACTCCTTGTAAGGATTTATAAGCTCACTAAGATTGAATTTGACTATGTATAGCACTTGACACCTTCTTGAATGATAGCAATTAAGCCCCTTAATGTTTATAATTAGTTGGTGTGATTGTAGCCTTCAAAGAGCTTCAATTTATAGTAGAAAATGGCTTCCAACGGTCATAAGACTTGGGTCCAACGGATCTATTAATCTCCCAACGGATATATTCCTTATGACTTGTCTTTTGTGCATAAAAACCTTTTGTGTGGTGTACCGCGGATATGGTCTGGTGCACCGCAGAGCTGTTCGACTTAACTTTGAGCTTACTGGTCGGACTAACCAATGTACCGCAACCCTGGTCCGTAAGCTTGGTCCGGTATACCGCAGCGGTGTACCGCGCCAAGTAACTTTGAAGGATAATGACTTGGATCAATAAATCTTCTTCACGAAAGTTGTTGGAAACATTATTCTGAGAATCTTTGAAGTTGAACACTGAAGCTAATTCTCAATATACATAAAGATAAGGTTAATAGCATTTGTATGAGAATTAGTTTCTTAAGATAAAACAATAAAGATGATCAACATGATAAAGAAAGAGCTTTTTGATGAATAATGAGTGCACTATAGAATGTTAAGAACAATAGAAATAAGCACACTAAACATAAGAGGATTTGTCACATTAAAACAACCTATTAAGGGAGGCTATATGCCAACAATCTCCCCCTTTTTGATGATGACAAATCCTTCACTAAAACACCTAAGGAATGATATGAAAGTTTAAGCACTAAAGAAATAAAGCTCCCCCTCACAAAAAGCATAAGATTTTAGATGCATTTGTGAGTGTTTAAAACGTGCAAGTTTTGAAGGTTTTAGTGCACATAATATTTCTCCCCCTTTGTCTTCATCAAAAAGACGGGGTAAAAACAACTAAGAATAGAAGAGCAAGATCTCGAGTGAATAGATTTTAAACAATGATTTAGAGAGTGTGCAAGAGTTTTAATATAAAAATGATTTTTTAGAAAAAGATGCACAAAGATAGATATGAGTAAAGCAAGAGCTAAGGATAGAGATTTTTACCAACTCCTTGATCGATAGAATTTGATTTCATATGCTTTCTAATGACACAAACGATTAGTTGCAAAATATGAAATAAATGATTTGTCTAAGCATTTGAGTCTTAAAATATGATTTAGCAAAGACTCCCCCTTACAAAATGCATATAGTTTGTTTCAATTTTGTAAACGTTTGATTGACAATTTTCCCTAATAAGAACACTTGAAATCATTTTGAAGAAATTTAGGGGTAAAACTGTAATTTGTTGAAAAGCAAGGGGTCAAGATGTATTTTTCAAAATTTTTGGGGACTAAACGCAAATTTGAAAAATCTTTTGGGGACCGAAATGCAAATTTCAAACTTTTTAGGAACAAGGCTAAAAAGAACAAACTATAGGGACTAAGGAGCAATATCAAGAATTAGATGAAGAAGTACCTATAACATCAAAGAACATGTTAGCAACATAAAAACCAAATCAAAAGATGATAAGCAACTAACAATCACGATAAGAACATAACTAGTTTAACCAATTATCCAAATAAAACATTTAGCATCCTAACATAAAAACCAAATAAACCAAAGTAGCAATATCCTAGATTTCCAAAAACACGGACCCACAAATACTAAAAAAGCATAAACACACCACAAACTAAAAAACAACCACATACGCATAAAGACCCATAAACCACCAAGAAAGATAAAAAGAAGATTTAACGAGTATCACGAGGAGAGCGGCTCCTAGACCTTCTTCCATTTCCAATATCATCACGAATACAAGAGACATCATTTTTCATACAAGAAAGCTCATTCGCAAGATGCCCTATTTTATCTTCCAAAACCCCAAATTTTCTTTCAATTTTGTCTTCCAAAGCCACAAATTTACTACCTATATAATCCATGAAACGAGACATAGCGCTTTCAAAACCGGATGGATTAGGAGGGTTTACATTGGTGGGTTGGCTTGGAGTGGGCTCATTTGGAATAGGGTTTTGTTGGGCCGGGTTATCTAATAATTGAAGAGTTTCAAGCTCCGGACCATCGGTTCTACTTTTAGCTTCAAGGATGTGATTACGAATAGTAGCATCCGAAATACGATTAATAAAGGAGACCGAAACATAGGTGTTGTTATAAATGACAAATTTCATTCTAAGAATCGTGAGATAATCGAAACTCCATGACTTATTGATTGGTTTCACATTTGTCCCTCCAAAAGAAATATCATTAGCTTCAAAGACTTTGGAAAGAAAAATACCGTAAGGGACTTTATCCCGAGAGGCTCTAGCATGATTCATCCATTTGAACATTATTGCAATAATGTTAATCGGTTGTTTGGTGAAGATCAAATATAAAAGATAAGCTTCATAGGGGATAAGTTTTGCATCATGCTTATCTTTCGGAATCACGGCCGAGATAAGAAACTTGTGAGCCACAATGAATTCCGGATCAAAGTTACGAATATTCCAATTTCCATCGGGAACAACCATTCTTCCATTAACAAAATCATTAACCTCATTTTGAGCAATTATATCAATATTAGAGTTATCCCAACCACTAGACCAAAACCCGCTAAAACCATCCGAAGGAATGTGAAATTGAGTACACAAAGTAGTAGACTTTAAACGTAAAACGGTACCCGAAACAGTTGACTTAATTGAAGAAGTAGCATGATTATATTCAAAATTAGTATAAAATTCTTCGATTAACCCGATTGCCAAATGACTACCCGAAAAAGCAAATATTTTATGACATTTTTGAAATGAAAGAAGATCAAATAGAGAGTTTTCACCGGATGGAAAGGCCGAAGCACTCATTGTTCTACCCGGAAGAGCATCGAATGGCCGGAGTGGAGGTGGTGTTGGTGACCTCGCCGGAGATGGTTCACGGTGGCGGCTGGAGGAGGCTCCGGTGGGGGCTTTCTTCTTGTTAGCAGCGGTTTTGGTTCGAACCATGGTGGAAAATGAGATGGGTAATGAATGATAGAGAAGGAGGAGTGATTTAAGGGGTGAAGAAGGGAGTTTTGGTGGTGGAGACGGAGTGAGGGTGGCCGGAAATCGCCAAGGAGGAGGAGAGGAGGTGTTCTAATGAAGGAATGAAGAGAATGGAATGAAAAACGGACTATAAAATCTGTCAAAACCCTTACCTGCGGTGTACCGCGGGAATCGTCCGGTGCACCGCAAGAGTGTTCGGTTTGGACACAAACAATGAGATTTTTGATTCTTTTAAAAACACCCGAAACACATTCGAAACTTCCCCAAATGATTCGGAATGGTATAAAATAATTTTGAGCATCTTTGTTTTGAAAAGGGAAGCCAAGGAGAACCTAAAAACTCATACAACAGTTAATTTCACAAAAGTCCCTAAGTTTTCTAAAAGTGCAAAAAGACCCAATGCAAGAACAAAGCAACATTTAAGCATGTAAAAAGTTAAGAACCATAAGATAGTAGCACAAGTTGATAAAACACATAAAACACAATATAAAACATAAACATAAAAACAAGAGAGGAAAGAATTTCACCGTATTTTCCTTTTATGAGGTTTGAACGTCCTTTTGCATAAAATTCCATTTTCTTGACGCTCAACACCTTCAATACATATTACTATGGTAACCGAGGTGGAATGGATCCGGAAATGTTGTTAGCATTTGTCACGATCCATATTGGTTTTTCCCATGAAGGTATCAAAGATCCACTATTAAGTTGTTCATGGTAATGGCACGTAGAAGCATGATGACCGGGTTTACCACAATAGTTGCACGAACTTCTTTTTCGAATAGGGTTACCAAGTAGAGGTTTTGAACAAGAAGTTTCGATATTCTTTTCAATATCCAAATAATCACTTAAATATAATTTTTCTTTAAAAAAGCCATTTGGATCAAAAGGAGTGACATTTGAGAAAGGATGATTTTTTAAAGTATCAAGAGCGAGGGAAAAGGCTTCATCCAATTTTTTAAAACCTTCTATGCTTTTCTTCATAGGATGTTTCCATTTATTTAAAGAAAAAATGTTTTCAAAACACGGGTTTTTAGTATTGCCAAGAATATCATCCAAAGTGATACAACATTTAAAACAATTCTTTAGCTCAATTTTACCCTTTTTTAACATAAGATTATTCAAATGGATTTGAGAATCAAGAATTTTGAGAAGGGATGAAATTTGCCTAATATCACAATAATTATAAGGAAGAGATAAAGAGTTAGGATAAAGAGCTACCTCATGATTTGGTTTAAACTCGTTATGAGATTCATCATGGATTGAGACTTCTTCTTCTTCGTCATTTTCGACAATTCCATATAAAAACTCCAAACGATTCCAAAGCTCTTTTGCGGATTTACAATCTAACATTTGTGAGAAAATTTCTTCGGAAATTCCACGAATGAGAGTGTACATTGGTTTTGCATTTTGAGTGAGCTTTTCTTTTTCCTCAATGGTAAGTTCATCAAAATCTTTTTCTTCTTGATTTAGCTTAAGAACTCCCTCTTCATTTAACTCCTCTTTATAAGGGACAAATGGACCTTCCTTTACGATTCTCCATTGATCGGGATCTTCGGCTTTTATAAATTCCTCCATTTTTGTTCTCCAAGCAAAATAGTAAGTTCCTACAAAAAGTGGAGGTCGAGTAGAAGACGAACTTTCCAAAAGATCAAATTCCATATCGTTTACTCTACTAACGATTAAGCTATTCACGTAGAGTTAGGCTCTGATACCAATTGAAAGTCCTAGAGGGGGGGTGAATAGGATTACTAATAAGATTAATGCCTAATTAAAAAATCTTTTGGACAATTATAAGTTTAAGAGAAAACTTCTAAGTCAACTAGTTAAATCAAACTCTTATAGGATCATGCAAAGGTAAGATAGAGTTTTGATATAAAAGTATAACAAGTAAATCGTCAAACCAATATCTTAAAAACTACTCTAGGAGACTATATGTTAGATATCCTAGATAAACAATATCATAAAACTCATGCTAGCAAATTATCAAACATATAGAGTGCGGAAAGTAAATAGAGTAGGGATAGAAAGATACACACGATTTATAGTGGTTCGGTTTCCCTACATCCACTACCTAAGGAAGCCTCCTTAGGATTTCAAGCTTTTCACTAAGCTTCCGTGTCTCTCTTAACCGGGTCGAGAACACAATAACCTTTACAAACTCTTCGATAACACGAAGGACAAACCACTTGTGTAATCACAACACAAGGACACCAAGTATACTCCCTATACTTGAATTCTCTCTTAATCTATCTATTACAAGACCTAGACTTAAGAGGATAGCAACAAAGTGTTTAAAGGTTTGCTAATAAAAGCTGGTAACTAAAACTCCTAAAAGAGTGGATATGACTATAAGCTTGTTTACTCCTCTTGAGTGGATAGAACCTTGTGGCTTAATTGATTAACTCCTTGTAAGGATTTATAAGCTCACTAAGATTGAATTTGACTATGTATAGCACTTGACACCTTCTTGAATGATAGCAATTAAGCCCCTTAATGTTTGTAATTAGTTGGTGTGATTGTAGCCTTCAAAGAGTTTCAATTTATAGTAGAAAATGGCTTCCAACGGTCATAAGACTTGGGTCCAACGGATCTATTAATCTCCCAACGGATATATTCCTTATGACTTGTCTTTTGTGCATAAAAACCTTTTGTGCGGTGTACCGCGGATATGGTCCGGTGCACCGCAGAGCTGTTCGACTTAACTTTGAGCTTACTGGTCGGACTAACCAATGTACCGGAACCCTGGTCCGTAAGCTTGGTCTGGTATACCGCAGCGGTGTACCGCGCCAAGTAACTTTGAAGGATAATGACTTGGATCAATAAATCTTCTTCACGAAAGTTGTTGGAAACATTATTCTGAGAATCTTTGAAGTTGAACACTGAAGCTAATTCTCAATATACATAAAGATAAGGTTAATAGCATTTGTATGAGAATTAGTTTCTTAAGATAAAACAATAAAGATGATCAACATGATAAAGAAAGAGCTTTTTGATGAATAATGAGTGCACTATAGAATGTTAAGAACAATAGAAATAAGCACACTAAACATAAGAGGATTTGTCACATTAAAACAACCTATTAAGGGAGGCTATATGCCAACACATATTCATCCAAGAATAAAGTAGACATGTTTTTATATGCATTTGCGATTGGTATGAATTGTATGATGCAATGTTTGTGCAGTTTTTCATCCTCTACTTTGATGCTTCTCAATTAGTTCAAAATCGTACTTTTCATTGCCCTATATTTTACAACCTTACATCTCCTTCCTTTGTGTTCCTATCGCCTAAAGAGCTCCTTGCACATTTTGGACTCACTAACTGCGTTCTTTGTATCCTTTATAGCTATTGTATATCTCTCATGGTCCTCTTACTAGTTTCTTTCTACAAGCCCTTATATTATTTACATTTAGCTTTAATATGCATCTTTCTGGGCAGAAGTTCATTTCCTGCCCTTATTATATGATCTGCCACTCCCAATTGTCTTCTATCTCACAGTTTTAAATTTTATATTTAAAGAGGCTGGTTTTTCTCCACTTACATACATCTAAAATTAGAAAAACTAGTTGCATTTCTCTTATAAGAAAATAAACAAGTCACATAATAGTGAAGGATAATATTCAAGTAATAACTTTGAACATTACAAATGAAAGTCAAACACAAACACAAACTGAGATAGATAAGCAATTTTTTTAATGAATTACTAGCTAAACGAGCGAAGTTTACTTGCATTTCAAAAATAAGATAGATTCACCCTAAAGAACTTCTTATGACTTCAGCAAAAACGGAAAATATCCTAAAGATTTTATGATCAATTGTAAAATTCATTATAAGATATATAAATATCTTGATTAGTAATAAAGACAACTTGAAATGGTAAAACTATATACCAAATATTTGGTAGAATCAAACACTTGATGTTCTTTGGAAAAAAGCCAAAAAACACTCTGAGTAATTCCATCTGCTGAGAAGCATATTTGAATTTCTTGAATTTTTCCTTTTCTTAACTATAATTAATTTGATGTCGCGTTCTTAAACAAAATGGTGTAAGTGTATGCCAACAGAAATTACTGAAATGACATGACCAGTGATCATATACTTGTGTGCAAAATATTAAAACTTGAATTATAATTATTTTATCAACCAAACACCAAATATCTGCTCAATTATAATAATTCTAATGGCAGCATTTTCAAGAATTAATTAATCAGATAAAAGGTAAAAAATAGTACCGTTTTGTTAATTTTCATCGTCTATAGAGAAGTCATCATATACTTGGACTTCTAAGTGTGATGCTACATGGAGGTACTTCATAGCTGCTTGTTAGAAGAGCTCGTACTTTCAAGTTTAAACCCAGATACCTTAAAAGCAGAAATAAAACTTTCTTATGTTAAAAAGATTTACAAATATTGCATAAAAAAATAACAACCGACCTTGAGATGATTATTAGAATGCTTACTTAAAATTTTGAGTTAGTTGAAACTAACCAATCAAAAATCAATAATTCAAAAATGAGAGCTAGAAATAATAATAATCAATCAAAGTCTAAAAATGTTAATAGCAGACAATTTTTCAAAACAAAAATAAACTCCGACAAATATAACAAAATAAATTAAAACAGAAGAAATTTAAAGACAAAAGCAATACTACGTACATTAAGATATTGCGTAGCATTCACGGGTGTTACTAATCTCAGTAACATATTTAGATTGAATAAGCCTCTTCATTATCTGTGGACTAGCTCCCATCATAATAGCTTCTTGTATTTCATGTTCTAGACGTCTTTCTATTTTAGTATCCCCAGGATACAGCCACACATCAATCTGAATAATAAAAATAATAAAAATAAAATTAATAATATCTAAATTTAGAAGAAAAAAAAAGAGAATTCAAGACTTACTTGAACGTCAGTAGCTGTTAATAGCTCTCCAACAACTTTTCCAACAAAGTTTGACTCTGAAGTATCTTGACCGCACACAGTTGTATCTCGACCCGACAGAAAGAAATGTAGTATTTAAGCTAATTAATCATAATTACTAGTTTAGCATAACAAGGAACAACCTTATATTGACTTCACTTACTTACTAAATTTCTTTCCTTGAGTTCCAAAATTTAGTTGAAATATAAAAGCATATATGTAACAAATCAAATTGAACTGAAAACTAAAGTTTCTGAGAAGGAAATATACCTCCTCGTGGTCCATTTGTAGTTGACTGAAATGTCATGATCAATGACCATATCCTATTAAACAAGAATTAAATATATGAGGTTAATATCATTTGTAAGTGATTCAAATCTATAATCAATACACAAATTCACTTATGTTTCAATTCAATATGTTTATTATTTATATGCATATGTACACACTGCCCAATTATACCGCACACTACATACATGCTCAATATACATGCTCAATTGTATTACATAGGCTGTGTTTGAACCTACTTTACTGCATAAAATTCAAAATTTGACATATTAAAAAAGATTGCTACAAATCTTGTAAATCTAGAGTTTTACGATAAATCCCAATTAAGATACACTAAATCCTACTAACAGATCGTTGGAAGATTTTGTATATATACACACACTAATTTTTCAACAAAAAAAAACATAAAATTGTAGGAAAAAATTGGGGAAAATTGAAACCTAAAGAGAATAGATTGAATTTTAAATTTCAGTTTTTAAATCATTTTCTGATTGTATTTTTAAGATTTTAATTGCAAAAAAAAAATTATACCTTAAAATCAGTGTGTTTCTATAAAATATATCTTTGTGTAGTGGCGTAATTGGGAGGATGATTTTCCTCTGACTTCGTGTTGGAAAGAGAATGGTTTCGGAATGAGTAGCTATGAAGTGGTTATGCGTGGAGATGAAAAGATGACATCTTAATTTTCTAAAGTTTCTAATATTTATAAATACATAATTCTTAATTATTATTAGGGAATATGTAATTGAAAAATAAAAAATATTATTAGTGTTGTAAACGGCGGAAAAAGAAATATGAGCTTGTTATGTGTGTAAAATTACATAGTATAGACTTCTATATATATAGAGAATAGAAAATCCTAATCTCTAATCTTCATGGGCTTGAGTACAAGATAATAGGCTAGACTTACTATCCACATACGGGTTTATAACCCTTCCCCCCTGATATTCAGTCCAACTTTCCTAGAAAAAACCTAGTAGAAAAAATCTAGTGAAAGAAAAAAAGTACACGCTTTCTAAAACTACCTCATTAAAAACCTTTATCTGGAAAACCTATTAGGACAAAACCTTGATGAAGGAAAAGAGTGTAGTGCGTATTTTTCTCCCCCTTTTGTCAGCCTCTTATGAAAGATTTTGAAGTCGTTGCATGTCAATCTTGTGTATTAATTTCTTGAATGTATATGTAGGTAACGCCTTTGTAAATAAATCGTCCAGATTGTCACTTGACCGAATTTGATGAACATCGATTCACATTTCTTCAAGAGTTCATGTCTAAAGGATAACTTTGGAGAGATATGTTTGGTTCGATCACCTTTGATGTAGCCTTCTTTGTCTTGAGTGATACAAGTAGCATATTATTGGGCTTTGTTTACTTGTTGAAAGGTTGCATTCCCCTTAAATATTTAATTTTGAGAATATGCCTCATTAAAACCTTTCTAAGAAAAACCCAGTGGAACAAAACCTAGTAAAGGAAAAAGAGTACAATATTCTTCTATACGCTTATATAAATTGCCTCATGAAAAACCTTACAAGGAAAACCTTGTGGGGAAAACCCTATGCTAAGGAAAAAAGAGTGCATTGCGTTAATGTCTCCCCCTGATGTAAGTATAACACAATGGTGTATAACTTGAGACATTTAATAAGAGTAATAAATAATATAACATAAATTTGATGGATGCTTCATTCATATATAATGATTTGAAGTGCTCGACATATGACTTATAGGAAGTCTTTCATAAAAATATAAGCAAATAAAAGTGCATCCACCACCGGAGACTATATCTCTTCGATAAATAAATTATGTGTGCTACAATATACTATCTTATATAGTGACTCCCCCTTGTAGCACATTCATTTCACAATTGTGAAAATTTCACGTCGTACAAGTGAAATTAAAAAAAAATTGCTTTATTTATGTCTTTCTACTGATGGCCAATCAGTTTATTTAGACATTTTAATTAAAATAATCCTCAATTTCATTCATATATTAATAGTTATTACGCGTTTATATAAATATTCGATCATGATCAATTTTTAGTTAGGTTCCAATAATTTAAAGTAGTAAAATAACTGATTGAGATCTCAATATATAATCAAGTACCTGATACTCAGTAGGAGTATTTTGATTCTCAGTTATATACACTACTTTGATGTCAAAAGTCTCATAATTAACGACTTGCTCATGTTGCTGCTCCTTTATGCTATCTTTGGAACCAAATAGATCTATTGCGATGTAAGCATACAATAGTCTAATTTTAATAGATAACTTTTTTGAGACATTAATTTTATTAGGAACACTGATAACTGGTTACTGTGACTTAGTCGCTACACCTTTACAATATTTATAATTATTTGTATGATTGTTCGAGGATCAATATAAATTGTGTATTCTTATATTCCAGTTGTTATTTCCCTTATTCTTGAGAGTATCATATATAACATGTTCTCAAAATCCAGCTTTGTGCACGGTGGTGGAGCAGTTGTTATAGAAATTTCACAATCAGATTATCTTGATGGATATAATTTTTGGTCTTTTACCAATAAGGGTATTTACTTTGAGCATTAATTTTAGCAAAATCAGCATATACAATTCAATAAATAACTTTGCTACACTTGTGTATATCGCATTGAATTCCTCTTGAAAAATAGACGATTTAATATCAAAATTATTTAGGATTAAAATCTTTGTTTGTGCATAGCCGATTTGCTAACATTCATTTGATAATCCCGATCTTTAATATTATCAATTGTCAATATTCTAGTAGAATTTATATCACCAAATATACACATGGTAATGTTGTTAGAATATAACTATAAGATAATATTTTTCAAATATAAGTGATAGGATCACAAAATAATTTACTCTTTAAATTTGATTTAGTAGATCTAATTTAGTAGAGTCAAAATACCTCTTATTGAACTCAATGTTTGTAGGAAATGTAATTTTGGTTTTTCAGAAATTCCATATATAATTCATATCATCATACATTTTCTCATAGAATATGTTTTTCTATTTTGAGTTATGTAAATCTTAAAAGTCCAGTACAAACTTTTTCAAATCCTTCTATTAGGTTTAATATACCATATGTGGTATTTGACATTTGATTTAGAAGTTTGAAGATCAAAGAAATATATTTTATTTCTTAAGTTATGCGAATGAAACACGAATTAAGTGGTAGGTTATGCAATATATACGCATATATATCTTTAATAATCTTATATTTCAATTCATTTGTTAGTCGAAATATGAATTATCCTATAAAAAATATGAATTATTTCATATTATGACCTCGTAAAGGATTATTTTATTCATATGCAGAAACTTGGTATTTTCAGGATATGTTATACTATATCAGTGGATATGTATAAAAATTTGTATATTTTTCCTATTTCAATTTACATGTTATATTATATCAGCTTATTTAAAAAAAACGGTCATAGCAATTAAGTATAGTAGTTGACGGTGTAAAAGGTTAAGCTTCGAAATTCAAGCATGTGAGACTCAAATCTTAATGAAGCTTGACAAGCCATGGCAACACCCAATAATATTCAGCCAAACTTTAACGGCGGCTGCTATTTAATGAAATACAAATGGCTTGTTTTCCTTTTTTTTCGAAGAGAATAGATTCTCTCATATCACTAAAGTGATAGTATATATTAAGCACATGAACAACATTACAGTGTTGTTGTTGTTTTTTTTTTTTTGTTATTTGTACATTCTGACTTCACGATGGTGAAGTTTAATCATTGTCATGATAGTCTAGTGTCTTGAAAGCAAATACTATAAAAGGATCTATTAGATCAAAGGATCTTTTTTCATTTTTTTCCTGTTCACAGAAGTGAACGTAACAAAGTTTTTTGCTTTGTTTTTATTTTTTATAGTCTTCTTTCTTTTTTTCACCGTGATGAGTAATGACTGATGAATTGGTTTTGCTATGATTTTTTTTTTCTTTTCTATTTGTTCACGTGAAACTTTTTTTTCATCACATATTTATTAAAAGCAAAAAGCTATCCATGGATTCATCATATTATACATCGCAATATAATGATCTTTGTCTTTGTTATTCATTCGAATTGATCAAAGAATATTTTTTTCTTTGATTAGATTAAAAGATCTATAATCAATTTTTTATTTTTATAAAATATAAAATAATAATAATTAATTAACTGAATGTTAAATGGTAGAGACTATCGTGTTGTGTTGTAAACGGCGGAGAAAGAAAGAGTAGCATTTTGTTGTTATCAGAGAGTGTGTAAAATTACATAGTATAGACTCCTATATATAGAGAGAATAGAAAATCCTAAACCTTAATCTTCATGGGCTTGACTACAAGTAACAATTATTATTTTAGTTATTATTTTTTTTAGATTTAAGAATCATATTATTAATATCACATGACTATTATAAAATGCAAAATCCAAAAGAAAATGAAAAAAAAAAGCAACAACGCAATATAATTTATGGGAAGACAAATTAAATTCCTACGAATCAACCATTTTCTTTCATGCTCAAAAAAAATACCAAAGAGTGAAGGTTTGGATTAAAAGACTATAAAAGACTTCGACTCATAAATCAAACCAAGCCAGATTAACATGTCTACACGAGCACATATTTTCACAAAAATGCCCAAAATATTGTCGGCCATGGCTGGATATTAAAATAAAACTAAATTAACTACACAAAATCAACCTTGGAGCTAGTTGCAACGAAAGTACCTACTATACTTTGCTTATTTTGTAGTTGAGTGGAATAATATTTATCCAAAAATAGAAAACCTAATAACTAAGCTAAGAGAGAAAGAGAGAGAAAGAAAATTTCCAAAAATGCTTTTAGATATGGTGTTTAGTTAAAAGAAGATGTGTTGGGTAACCATATACTTAAGCTAAAAATTTGTGGAAGTATAGAAATGAATACTTGTTTAGTAACAAAAAATCAGTCCCTTTGTATATTGCTTCAAAAGCTCATTGCTAGTGATATATTTGCAATTAACGGATATTTACAATCATAATTTTTTTTGTTTTAAAATTTTATGATTTTTAAAAGTATTGAAAGCAAATAGAAACAAAACGGGAATGAGGAAAACATAAGCAAATAAAAATAAAACGAGAATAAGGACAAAGAGTGCCCCACCCCAATTCAAAACTGAGTTGTGACCCCGCGACTCGAAAAATAAAATATACACTAAAAAAATATTAGCAATTAAGGAGAAAGGTTAGAAGATGGTATGTGTCTGAACCGTATCCTCTCAAATTCGCGGTCGAAAGAGGTCTCAATGATCTCCATTCCAATGTTCACATAGATTTACATGACATCCCGCATGATATTCACGTGGCTCAGGAAACTACCATGCTGTCTTTTCTCTCGCTTATCGAACCTGTTATGCAATGCCACTGCCGAATTTGGTATTTCGGGTGCAAAGCTATACATACCTTCTTTTGGAGTTGATGAGGAAAGACGATCATTATCAGCATGTTCTTTCTCCTTTAGCTCTATTGAGACTTTCTTTCTTAGCTTGTATCTCTCACTTCGTTGAGTAATAATTCTTGGCTTTGGTTCCGTCTCAGGCGGTTTGCGGATGATAATCAGTTTCTCTTTCGTTTTACAGGTGATCTCTTCGTTCTCTTCTTCGCTAACAATTGAAACGTCCTCTTGAAATCGATTTCTTATGTTCTCTTCGTCATCTCTCTTCACCCACAACTCAAAGATAAACCAAGGATGAATTATAAGCTTTAGTACGTTAAATGCTTGATGTTATCTGGGTTGTAATGATTTGTAATGATGCTTGAGTATCGCTTGTGAGGGTTGAAGGAAGAATGAAGCTCATTGATGTTGAAGAATTTCTGAAAAGTTTGATGATTCTTGGTGTGTAATGGTATTATACAAGGGATTTAGTGATATTTATGTGTTTATGGAAGATGTGTGAAGGATTGGATAGTATTTTGGTGTGTTGTTTAATGTTTTATCAAGCTTTCATGAAGGTTCCATGGAGTTTGGACGTGGAAAATTCATATGGGTGAAGAAGGTAGAGGCTGGATAATAGGGTTAGCTTGTAAAAAACCCTAATATTTCTCATCTTTTGTCTTATTGGATCTTGTGGGGTGTACCACACAGTTGTTGCGGTATACCGCAACTCTTGCTTGGTGAGTATTCGTCGCAACACTTTGACGCAAACTCCTTTTTTCGATATCGTGCGGTGTACCACAACTTTGATATTACAACTCAAATTTTCTACCTCCTTCAACCGTGGACTAGCGTGTACACGGTCTTGATTTGGGTTGCGGTATACCATAAGTGTTGCGGTGTACCGCGATTTTTGTGTGCTACAACTCAAAATTCTATGGACACTTCTTCGTGGACCATCATGCACACCCTTTGCACAGACATGCGGTATACTGCACGGGTTGCGGTGCACCACAAGCTTCGCCTTACAGCTTCCATTTCTCTGGATAGTTCAAGCGCGAGGCATCGTACACACGGTTTGGTTGAGTGCGGTGCGCCGCACGACTTGCTAAGTACCACGATTCTTCGCTGATCAATCTTCTTCCTCAGACTTCTTTCACCCCAAACTCAACTTATTCCTACCTACACACAAAATGCTATACTTTTCCTCTCCCATTAGCTTTAATATATACTTATATATATAAATAAAGCACTAAATTTAATATTACATACTATAAAAGAAATAAACTAATTTAAACATGTGTTTTCACCTTTATTTGGCTTTTGCTTAACGCTATTAAGCTCGACGGTAACCTCGTGGGCTACTCGGCTATAGGTTCGCTTCTTTGAGGCACATGAGCTCTCCACGATTTGGATCCTCCTTCTGAATGTTATCTTCTCCTCTATGATAAATTTTCAACCGATGACCATTCACCATATAGGTACGTTGTTCAGTTAGGTGTTCAATCTCTATAGTTCCATGAGGCGTGACTTTAGTAACAATGAACGGACCAAACCACCCTGATCTCAACTTCCCTGGATAACTACTGAACTTGGAGTTGTATTTTAGGAATCTTTGCCCCACTCCAAATGTCTTCTTTTGAATCCGCTTATCATGCCATTTATTTGTTTTCTCTTTGTACACTTTTGCATTCTCATAAGCATGAAAGCGGAACTCGTCATGTTCATTCAATTTCATCATCATTTTTCTCTGGGCAATAATGGATCCAAGTTCAACTCTTTTATCACCAAATATGCTCTCAATTCAACTTCAATTGGTAAGTGATAAGCCTTACCACATACCATTTGATACAGTGATGCTCCTAAGGGCATCTTGAAAGTTGTTCTATAAGCCCATCGAGCATCATCAAACTGTGTTGATCAATCCTTCCTTGTTGGTCGAACGGTCATCTCTAGAATAGATTTTATCCTCGATTAGAGATTTCAGCTTAAGGATTTGTTTGGGGATGATAAACGATGGATACTCTATGTCTCACTCCATATTTCACAAGTACAACCTTTAGATTTGTATTAACAAAATTCATACATCTATCACTAATGATGACTCTTGGTGACCCATGTCTTGTAAAAATGTGTAATTTTCAAATTTTAATCACCACTCTAGCGTCATTTGTGGGTAAAGCCACTGCTTCTACCCATTTCGATACGTAATCCACTTGTAGCAAAATGTATTGATATCCATGGGATGGCACAAAGGGTCCCACACAATCTCCAACACATTGTTAAGAGGCATTTCATTAAGCCTCGAAATATTTCTTAATAATTAGCATCTCTTACATTGATTGACAAAAAAAGACAATCTTTATGAAAAGTAGGCCAATAGAAACCAGACGGAAGTACCTTAGCGGTTGTGCAGTCACCCTTGAAATGCCTCCATATGGTGAATCGTGACAACTCACTACTACATCACAAATCTCATGTTCCGACACACATCCTTGAATCATTTGATCATTATTTACCTTGAATATGTGAGGATCTTCCCAAAAGTATTACTTCGCACGATGCATCAATCTCTTGCTCTCTTGTGGTTTGCTTCCGATGGGAAATGCTCTACACAAAAAAATAGTAGAAATATCTACATACCATGGAATATTCTATGTATGTATCTCAAATAAGTTTTTATCACGAAAATACCTCCTTGACTACATCTGGATTGTTGACATTAGAGCCTCTGGGGTAAGATAAATGATCAACTACTTAATTTTTGCTCCCCTTTCGATCTCGAATCTCTAAGTCAAAATCCTTCAATAATAGCACCCACCTGATAATACGCGGCTTTGTGTCCTTCTTCTCCATGAGATTCTTAATTGCAGAGTGGTTCGTGTATACAATCACCTTCTCTCCCAGAAGATATGAACGAAATTTATCAAATGCATATACCACGACCAGTATCTCTTTCTCGGTTACGGTGTAGTTCAGTTGTCCACCTGTAAAAGTCGTACTCGCATAATAAACAATATGAAATATTTTATCCTTAGGTTGACCCAACACGGAACCCACAACATAATCACTAGCATCACACATAACCTCGAAAAGGATGACTCCAATCAGGAGGAGTCACGACTGTTGTCGAGATGACTTTCTCTTTAATTGCCAAGAACGCTTCACGACATGAATCATTGAAATAAAATTTCACATCTTTATCAAGTAATTTACATAGTGGCTTGGAAATCTTTGAATAATATTTAATAAAATAGCTTTAAAATCACGTGTGACCGCAAGAAACTTCTCTGACCCATAAAAGAACTTGGATGTGGAAGGGTTTTTATTAACTCTATATTTGCACGGTCAACTTCCATTTCCTTACTTAAAACCTTGTGCCATAAAACAATTGCCTCTCGAACCATGAAATTACACTTATCCAAATTTAACACAAGATCACTCTCTTTACAATGAATCAAAACCTTCTCCAGGTTGGCAAGGCAATCATCAATGTTATCGCCAAACAAGGAGATGAAGAAATCAAATCAAAGTATTTCTTAAATCCCTTCTCACGATATATGGTTTGCACAACCGTGTTAGTTGGGTGAAACGTAGAGAATTTTTTTATCAAACCATATTTTCGTCATTAATATCAACTCCACAGAATATCAATTGAGACACAATTTTGAACAAAGCCGAATATACTCACTCACTGTTTTGAAATCTTGTAATTTCATCTACATCCAATTTTATAACGGGAATTAGGGAGTATCACTCCTTTTAGGTGATCATATCATTTAGTTAAGTTTTTCCATAAAATGGATGGATCCTTACACCGACATACATAGATTTCGACCCGCCATCTACGTGATGGCGAAGAAAAATCATGGCTTTTACTTTGTCTTGGTCAATAGTCGTATTTGTTTCTTTAATTATATTACCAAGATTTTTCGTTCTTAAGTGGATCTTAGCCTCGAGGACCCTAGTTAAATAATTTTTTCCAGAAATATCAAGAGCAGCAAGTTCAAGATTGATTATATTTTTCATGATACTGTAATACAAAATAAGTAGTATTTTAGATTAAAAATCATGTCATATCTTAATTGGTAAAGTATGTCGTTCTATTTAGATTTGGGATATGTTCAAATATCACAAGTCGCATAATTAATTTATACTCCAGAACTAAAAATTAATATATGCTCTAGGCATATATATATTTTTATCTCCTTAGGCTGCGGGCCTTACAGCGTTAGATTTCAGATCTAAAAAAGGTTAATTTTTTGCTCCAAACATATATTTATTTTAATCTTTGTGCCTATAACATTAGATTTCGAACCTCAAAAATTATTTTATACTTCATCATATGTTCTTTTCTAGGTTTTGTGCATATAACATTAGATTTCGAACTTACAATTTATTTTATACTTCAAACATATTTTTATTTCTAGATTTCGGGCTTATATGATTCATGGTATGCTTCAAGCCTAGAAGTGAAACTCCTTTTATTTTCGAGCCATTCAAAATTACATATAGGCTTTATGATTTTTTTTCTTTTTATTATAAAGGGTTTTGGCCCTCATATTTTTTTATTTAAAAAGCTTTATGCAACAAGTAACCAAGTTTTTCTTCACACTATTCGCATTACATAAAATAATAGTAAGTTGTCTTTAAACTCTCATTTTAAGTGGGAAAAACCTTCTTTTCTTTTTAAGAGGTGAATGTTCTTATTATACAGAAAGCATATGTGATTTTATGTAGTAGATTCTATATTAATGTTTAACAATTAAATGGTACTATGCGACAAAAAAAACTTTACCATCAAGTTTCATTTGAGCTTGCTATGATTTACGAATTATCATATGAATCTATTTTTTTGGCCAACAAATTATCATATGAATAAAACATGAACTTATAAAACATTATGTGTAGTAAAACTTAATGGTAGTAACTATTAAGTTTTATTCACGCGAAATATATAAATCAAGAAATTTAGAATTTCATTCTTACGAAAATCAACCTTGAAATATTCCTCTTTAATGTAATTGGTAAATACTCGTGATGATAATGTGTTAAGAATCTAATATTAAAAACTAATATAAAGCTAAAATATCTAGATTCCTTTATTCAAGTTGTGTAAAATATATATATGAAGGAAACCATTTATATTATACTATAATTTCTTTAATAAGAATGAAAACATGAGAGGTCTAGAAATTCTAAGAACGTCTACTTATTATTTACTATAATTTGTAACTAACAACATACACAACATTATATATTCAATGTGATAAATAGAACAAATTCAATACTTATTAATAATCACGGGATCTTATAAACTTGAGTATTTTAAATATACCTTCCAATCAATATATATTATATATAATTTTAGGTTATCAACCAAAAATAATAGAAGCTTAACCTTATTGCAAAATTTCTATATCTTATTCTTGAAGTGAACTTCTGAAAGTATGTTTGCGCGTGTTTTTTTTTTTGTGTTTCTTTTCTTTTCTATTGTAAAGTCCATTTTTTTGGAGATTACTTTTATTTTTCTCAATATTTATCTAATCTATTACACCTTTAAAATGATTCCGAATCCAAAGTGGCTCTCATATGCATTTAAAAAAAAAAGATTCATATATGATAGAAAGTTTAACAAATTTCATTATTAAGTATGAAAGTAGAAATTCAACTAGTTATTACTCCCTCCGTCCATTAATGTTTGTCATACTTTTCTTTCACACATATTAAGAAAAATAATTAATTTTTTCAATTTCTATTAAAGTACCCTCAACCAACTAACTAAATGAATTTAATGATGATAAACTTATGAATATTAAATAAGGATAGAATTGGTAGAAAATGTAAAAAAGTTTATTTGTATCTTAAATGGACAACCTTTTGTGGACATCTATTTTTAGAAATTATGACAAACATTGATTGACGGAGAGAGTACAAAAGGTTACTGGAAAAAGAAGTACGACTAGATTGCATCCCTGGAGTGTCACATACGGGAACAACAAAGGGAAAGACAGCAATGTCACATATCTAGTAAGTTAGTGGACCGATCGGAAGAAAAAAAAACGACGACGAATAAATGTAGAAATATATGTTCAAGAGAGAGAAACCAAATCCGTTTCCTTATAAACCCATGGACAAAGGAAAATAGGCACTAGCCAGTCCAAAGGAGCTGAGTACTTTAATCAAAACTAGACACCAAAATTTTGAAAACGTTGTTAGGGTGTCTCTTCAAAGACTATGACAATACTGATTTCTTTGTGGTTGCAAGCGAGAAAGGGATACAACCGTTGTTAAGAAGACGGATTCAATAAGTTACACTAATGAATCCTATCCTAATAAATGATTGTTTGGGAAACCGTGTAGAGTCAGTATTTTACAATTAGATCTCAATGGTCGCTAATAAAGGGACTGTAATTGGTGCTAAAGAAAGAATGAATGTAGAAAATCTATTTATTTTAATAAGAAAGGTGTACGTTTAGGGGATCACAAGATAAATAAATCGCCAACAATCCCAAATGTTGTATTCATCGCATTCAGTGCAACCATTAGAATGCCCAGATCAAACACTCTGGACTCTGGAGTTTATGTGCAACTTTTTGTAGCTGATATGTACAAACTTAGAGAAGTGACGTGTGATAATGTTAAATAGGATGTTGATGAGTGGAGACATGGGATTATAATTTGGCTGATGCACAATTAGAACATAAGCGAAAACATTTTTTTGGTGAAGTAAACGTAATACTGTAATTGTTCTAGGGATGTATTTTTGTGTATTTCTTTGTACGAGATTTAGTTTCAATATTTGTGTCACTTATATTATGTCATTGAATGTTGATTTTGAAATTCATCTTCTGCTAATTTTGCGTATTACAGGGGATACAATAGTTTGATAAAATGGCGGGGATTTATTGGGAGAGAATTTGGAAATTGAGGGGTCCCCAAAAATTAAGAGTTCTTATATGGCATGTGGTGCAAGAGAGAAATTTATTAGGAAAGGCATAGAGGTGTCCAGCATTTTCCCTTGGTGTGGGGACTTTGAGGAAGACATAATACATATATTAAGAGAATTCACTAAGCCCAAGATGGTTTGGAATTGCATTAGGAAGGAAATTGAGTTGGCTAGAAGAGGGAACGAGTACTTACCACTGTCGGGCTCATTCTAGAGTGCAAATGATTCGAACAGTCGTTTACCGGACTGGCATAGGGATGCACCTAGGGAAGCCCAGTATGGTGTAGCCAGTAATTCTGGAAGCATTCATTTAGTTATGAGCCTACAGTGGGGAGTTACTGTCTAACCCATTCGCAGGCTCTTCTTAATCTTTGAAGGGACCTGGTGTTGCAATTTCACAACAAGTTCAGGCCCCTCCATAAATGACAGACATTCTCTCAACAGATTATAAAGAAGGTCTGCAGCAAAAACCTCAAGCCAACAACATTTGATAAGTGAAAACTATGGAACGTTGGGGCGAGCAGCAGACTCTACATTGAACATCACGACAGGCCTGGAGCAACATGAAATTTTCACGGGTTTCGAAAACAATGAAACGTTGATTATAAGTGAGTGGTGGACCAATCATATCTCCAGTAAATGATTTTACGCGGGTTTAACTTAGAATGTTTTCTTTAGCGCGTTAATTGGGGTCATATGTAATAAAGGAAATGAGGTGGTCTTTTTTAACGGGCGTTTCTCTCAATCTATAGAGAGCGGAGATATTACCTCTTTAAGAAAAGAGGTTCCCAAAAATCAGGATCTTTAAGTTGCTTTAGGCGTGCCCGAATGAGGATGTCATCATAAAAAATGCGAAGTATTTAGTCTCTGATTAGATCCGAGCCTAGAATAGTCAACCGAGTATGCTTGTGAGTAATAGAAATTTTTTGAAATTAATCGAGTGGTGGATGGCAGTTGGATTTATAGTGGGATGAGAGGCAGAGCGGGGGAGTATTCCGTGATGTGGAGGGTAACTGGGAGAGTGGTTTCTCTTTGCGGGTTAATTGTAACAGCCGGTGTTAACATAGTTAGTCGATCTCTCTAAAGAGGTGAAGATAGTTGAAGAGAACGGATCACGAATTTGGAGGTGGACTCGCAAGACGTCATGGATTTAATTGCACAAGTACGCCCTAGGAGAGGGTCTTTTTCTTTTTGGATAGATGGTATTCAAATAATCTAAGATATAAATAGATCTTTTGAGGTGAAAGTTATCTATAGAAGGTAAATGACTGCACAGATTGGATGACTCGCAGAGGTCTACACCAAACTCAGGCTCGAATTGTTTTGAAGGATTTGCCGGAGGAGATTTGGAAGTACCTTACACGGGGCAGGTTTGGCTAATAATGACTGACAATGATATATAATTTGGGGTTATCTGGGGAGTTATTTATTGAATAGATTGATTGTTAACACGTTTTTAGGACATCCTTCATACACAAACAATAGCTTAATATTATATAAGGTTATAGGAAAAGGAATGACAATGGAAAATATCCCATTCATGGGTAAATCCAGACTAATTGGACAAATATTATTCAAATTCGTATTAATCACTTAGAAACAATTGCTAAGTTAGTTAATATAGCATAACAAAATGACTGTTTAACCTCCCAAGTAATATTTGACTAACAAAATGTAATTTAGTAATAATGGAAACCATACCTATATGACATTCTAAATAATTCTCCTTTATTAGACCGCCAATGACAAAACTTATTGGACAATATTAGATGTGTTTAACAAATATGATATCTATTTTTACTTAGGTGATCAGGGCAACTTGTGCGTATCACGACTAATCCCATCTGGGTGGTCGTATCTCCTCTTGGATTTGTCGAAGTCTCATATTGTTTGATATTTATCCTAATGTGATCTACAAATCTATTGCTTGCATACTTGTGGATGAGTCGAAACATCATCCGAGACTGATTTTTCAATATGAAAAGTGGACTGAGCAAGAATAATTTGAGTGTGCGACTCATTGTTCTTTATTGTGAGAAGGTATTCCTCAATGTAATTGTATTTATTGTCCGGATGAGAAAATTCTAAACAATCCAGGACGTATAATATTATTTACGAAAAGCCTTTGATATGTCATTTACGAAATGGACATCAAAATTTTATAATATTAGCAGTCATAACGAGGTTAAAACATTAAATTGTCAGACCATTTGATCTTCCGTGTGCATCAATAGACAGATTTTATGTCATATTTGCATATAAAATCCTTTTCCACCCCCTGAATTACGGCCAATTCAAGTGGGATAATGTTTTGGCAACTTTAATTACTGTAAAAAGGTAATTGTGTCACTAGAATGTAGCTGGTGCGGCAAGGAGGGTGAGACTACTATGCAACCGCACCTATGGTTTTGGCCTTTGGAGACCGCACATGTATTCTTCATAGCTACTTAAATCAGTCGCTAAAAGATTTAGGGACCCAAATGTTGATAGTTACTGCCTGATCGTTAGAGGCACACTTTAGCAACATTTAGTTACATCCATCGACTACGATCCTTCATCGATCTCTCTTTATTTGGTAAATTGATTAGAGGTAACTAAAAACTAAATATCCTGAACATTAATGGCTACCTTGACGGTTACTAAAGGTCTAATCAAATTGCCGACCGCTGGAGAAGATAGTATTCCAAATTTTTATGAAATATTTTCTTAGAAACTTGAAGGGGTCATGTATGGCAAGAATTAAAAGACCATTACTCGATTGGATTCGGTTAATCCAATATATTAATAGTTTTTATATGTTTTCCACATAGATCTCATTTGGATCTTTAGGCAAACAGTTCCTATAGATTTGGACAGTTACCTTATATTAAGTAAGTTACCTTATATTAAGTAAAATTCTATTTTAAATTAATTCATACATCAAAACATACTAGAGGTTACATTTAAATGTTTAATTAAATATCTTATCTACTTTTACTTGATAAATAACACTTTGATGTGCGGCGAGGTGTTCACTCACCCAATAATTAATGTACTCGAGACAATGACCCAAATATTGCATACATATTCTGTACTGTACTGATAAACTACTTGATACCTCGACTTTTGAATATTATTGGATTGCGTTCTTGGACTAGAAATGTCGTCACTATGATGAAAAATATGTAGTTTATTTCTAGTTCAAATTTGCCTCATTATAATTGTAAAGAACCTGTTCCAAACAGGTTTTACAAGTGTCTAGTCCGTTATTTGGGAGATATCGCAAACCTGTCGGATGATACTCGTCTATTGACGATTCTGGTGGGGTATCAGGGACCCCGGTATATCTTTCATCTAAGTAATTTGATATTAGGCGTCGTTCGTTTCTTTATTGTGGGTAATTTTGATATAATATATAGACCTAAGTGCAATTTTTACTAAATTCCACTAGTAAGCCTACATTTTGAAGTGGACTATTTTGCCCTAAATATTTTAATAGAATTATTATGTCCATAAATATTTTAATTTCACTATTATGCCCCTAATTCTTTGGAATGCACTATTATGACCCTAAATATTTTAATGTCGCTTTTATGCCCCTAGATATTTCAATTGCACTAGTAAGCCCCTAAATATTTTAATTACACTAATAAGATCATACTATTTTAATTGCATTATTATGCCTATACTAATTTTAACTACTCTAATGAACCCCAAATATTTTTAAATTCACATGTAAGCTCCTAAATATATCAATTGCACTAATAAGACCCTAAAATTTCAACTAAAAACAAATTAAAACCATAATAATTCCAATATAACACACAAACACCTACAAAATAATATATAATCCCACATTCTTATATTAATTTTAATATATAATTATATATAGTGTAATAGATAGTTTAGATTTACTTAACAATATAGGAAGGAGGTGGGGCGTCGACGGTGGTAGGGCGGCGAAGGGGGTGCGACGTTGATAGAAATGGGATGGTGTCAAAGTATGACACGTGGATCTAAATGAAGGTTGTGGCATAGGGGTATTTAGATGGAAAAAAAATAGAATGAGCTTAAACTCGACCCGCTTTATAAAACATCGAATAGATTTAACAACCGCTCTGGCGGACGCTAGAAAGGTAATATCGGTCGCTAAAATTGTTAGTCTAACAGCCGGATAACACTTGAATGTCAAATTGAAAGTCAAATTGAAAGTCAAATATTTTAATGTAAAAAATTATTGACCACAGATATGGCCGGTAAAATAATTTATTATTATTATTATTTAAATTGAATTACAACCTTTAGCGACCGTGTTCGAGGTTTCTACAGGCAGGTTTCTAAAATACCAACCGGAAAGATCAGTAGGCGGGACATGAAG
The DNA here is from genome assembly GCA_029959085.1 of Nemophila menziesii. Taxonomy (NCBI): domain Eukaryota; kingdom Viridiplantae; phylum Streptophyta; class Magnoliopsida; order Boraginales; family Hydrophyllaceae; genus Nemophila; species Nemophila menziesii. Next base: position 4,739,265 of record JARWIR010000044.1, read on the forward strand.
GGTGATCAAAAAATTCCTATACTTAACCACGAAGGAGGTACGCAAAGATATTGTTTTTTTTTAAATTCACTCATTTCTAGCGACCCACCAAACTTTTAATTATTTTTCCTTTTTTACCCACTTGGTCTTTTGGTGACTAGAGATGACCACAAATTGTACTCTCCAGAGAACTTTATCTCATGTTCTCAAAAGTTTTACAATGAAATAAAATGAATTAAAGGTAGTGCTAGTTTGGGACTGTCAAGTTATTCAAAGTGAGACGGAAAAATTGGCCAACATATCTGCAATCTACAATTTATAATCAAAACTTAAAAGAAACAACACATGACTATCACAAAATGTCCCTATATTAAAGCTAATTTCGCTATAACTCTATGTATTCATACCTCTTTTGACACAATAAGCCCTATTTTTGTTTCCTTTGCCCTATTCTTCTTCTTAACTAAACTCACCATTTTCTCCATTATTTCTAAACCAATAATTATTACCATAATTATTCAAATTGTGGGTTTTAGGCTTCATATTAAGTAACTATACTCCCTATCTTACATCACGAGTATAAATTTATAAACTCATAGGTATGACTTTATTCTTAAGCAAGATTTGTGAATGGCTTATAAGTGATTGGTGTAGGTCTAATTCATAACTTGGGTTATATATGGTAGAACTGTACCTCCATTTGGGGGGTACATTGTACAATATATTCAATTAATATAAAAAAATTTAGCTTAACAACTTCTAGGAAACCTAAAAAAAACATTACTATAGTATTGTTTGATGCTTAAGAACTACACCTTAGAAATGACAGAATATACAAACATGTGAATATTCCAATAGTATGGTTTGGGAAAGATAGAATTTGGAGAAACTTCTGAACTATGAGAAAATATCATCTTTACAGAAATATTTATAATGTTTTTATCGTAATAGAGAAGAAAAGCGCTCCAATATTAACTCTCCATGTAGGAAAAACAATACATCTACTAATACACTAAATATCACTTTTATTAATACGCAAAGGTGCATGATTCTAGACATTTAAAGAACATATCTACAAACCCGACAATTACAACAGGTTATCAGACTATGAAATGAATTTTCAGATAATCCTTATGACATATTATAAAAGCAAGCCAAATGGTGATCTTCAGCTTAAAGTGAGTAACTGATATACAAAAAATACCACAACACCCTCGACATGATATCTCAAGAAATTGGGTTACAATTAAAGAAATAGGCTTAATTGGCCTCGACTATTTTGTATGACTACAACGTAGTATATAAAATCCCTTATGAGGGTTTGAGTGTAAATTTCTTTGGTGGTACCCCTCGTAAACAAAAAAATTCCAGCAGAGGTTTGTGGCATATAAGCTTCTATAAATACTCTTGATCATAAGGAATAAAGGTACACAATATTGTCTTGAACTTAACGCCTTGACTAGGATATCCCCTCAATAGTAATTTAACCATTAGATTCTGATCGGGAGAATCCACTTCATTTGGTGATTAACCCCTCGTTTTTTCTATTATAGAAATTTATTAGAGTTGAAGGAATGATTTTGAGAGATTATTATATTAGAGAATCCTAGGCTAGGAGTTTCCTTTGGCTTAGAAGTTGTGATAACTTATTATTAAAAGCCATAAGGCCCCTATCACAACTTATATCATTATTATTCTAATAGCATTATCGCTTCTTTAGGATAGGTGTGAGAGTTCCTACTTTATAATTGAGGTTATTCTTGTACACAAGGGATTTAATCGAGAAGTTTTTAATAAAAACCCTTGGGTTGTTGGTAAAAATTCTCCCATATGTAGTAGAAAAATAAAAGTATAAGAGTGTTAATCTGAGAAATCCAAGCTATCATTTACTCATTTTTGTATACTGTTTAAATAGATATTCATTATTCTTTTACTCAATGTTTATTTCAAATCTTACTATTCTTTACTTAATCACATACCATGTTTTTACCTTGACGCCCATTATGATACTTAAAGTCACTGTTGACCGATACTCATACTAAAAAATTTTGTATTACTAATACGATGGATTGATACTTGCACGTCACCGAGGGCCTATCTTAAGTCAAGAATAAAAAAAGGGATCTAACATATCTATCTTCATACACTACAATAGTCATAGGGGTTCAATGTGTCAAAACCATGGATTTCCATTTGTTTCAAAAAGTTTCAAACACTAAAAAAATGTTAACCTCTTAGGAAGAGTTGAGAGCTACATAAAATTGTTCAGAACACATATAAGTGTTACAATGTAATGTTTACAAAAACCAATAGCTCACACTTTAATATTACTACCACCCGTACATTCATGTTATTTTTCTCCACATCTTTGACTTCTTTTTACAATTAAGCCTCTCCTTGCTTTTTAGGAGATCCAACTAGGATTTAGATACTTTAATTTCGAGAGAAGATCAGATTTTGTAGTCTCCTAATGAAGAGTGCATTCTCTAAGATAGCTTTCTTTCCCCACTCACAATCGAATATATCAGGGTGCGCCTTCATTTCAACCCATTCATGATCAATTAACTCTTTTGAAACTCTAGGGTTGACTATCTCGAAAGGTAACATCATGTTGTGACCTGAATTTTTTTTTTAACTTTCAGCTACCATAATCTGATAAGCAAACAAAATGAGAAAATAAGTAGCATATACTTTGGTTATAGAGATTTGTTTAAATCATATATGGGAAGTAAATTAAATCTCTATTTTAACCACAAATGTGTCTTCACTTCAACACACACTCGAGCTTGACGACTTAGGTTTCCGCTCTTTGTTCGGGACCTATTATTGCAAAATGCACGATTCATTCACTTATTGATGTAGCTACGTAATCCATCTAAAAATATGATGTATATTCCACTCTTTTCTAATGATTTTTTACACATTCGAACTAATCCCCATTAAACGCTGGATTTTTTAATTAGTGATTATCCTTCACTTCTACAAACTAGGAAGATACATAAAATTCATTTAAGTGAAAGAAAAGTAGTATATAAGATAATTAATCATAATTAAAAGTTTACCTAAATAAGGCATTATTACTAAATTTATTTACTTGAGATCTAAAATTTAATTCAAATATAAAAGTACTAGGTATGACCCGTGTTTGAAGACATATGAAATTATAAGAAATATTTCGATTCATTAGTATGGTTAACAATAATATTTCCAACTATTAAAAATCTTTTGAATATTAGTTGTCACTATTACAAAATACTAATAAACTGGAAATAATTCAAGCATGGATTAATTAAGTATGGTAAACATCGTTTTCCCAAATAATTATAACATGCATTGTACATAATCTTTTAAAAACATATTAGACCCTCTAAGGAACAATAGTTCTTTCAAATAATTGTAACATTAGTCTTGTACATAATCCATATTTTAAATACATACCTGTAGAAACAATAGTTTGTCTAAATAATTTTAACATAAGTACTGCACATAATTTTTTTTAAACAAATTAATACATCTAGCATAAAATACTAATGAATTAGAAAGACTTCTGGTATAGATTAATTAGTATTGCGACAACAATATTTTTAAATAATTGTAACAGTACATAATCTTTAAAAAAAAGTATTTATATTTTAATTCATTACTATTGTAACAATAGTCTTTCCAACTATTATTTTGATAATAAAACACCAACAGTGTTCCCATATGTATTAATAAGAAGAATAAAAAATGTTGACCTGAACGATAAGAAAAGAAGCCCGTGAACCATTTGGGTAACTTTGAGAGTTCATGTCCTCACACCGTAAATATGACTTATACATCAAGTTCCATTCGGAAAAAATCGTAAAAAATAATTGAGGGGGTGTTTAAGGCATAATGAGATAGAATGGGGGTGTAATTGCAATTTCAATGAACACTGGATTAATTTTTTTTCTTCAATATTAATGTTTAATTCTTTTTATACTACACTACCATGAAGTTCTTTACTGTGAATGAAGTGGTTAGCATGCGAGGAAAGAAGCCTCAAGCTCCGAAGTGCTATGTCAATTCCCTTGTGATAGAAAAAATCCCCAAGTAAGACCTACCGTAGTAGCATCTCTCAATTCAAGTTCGATACTATACCAGCTAGCTCCAACAAGGTACACACAAGCCCCAATTACGAGTAGTGAAGGTTTTTCCTACGACAAAGAGGTACCACTCCATTTGGAATCCTTTAGGGGTTAAAGGAGATGGGCTTACACCTCGTATGTTTTGCCACCCTAACCCTAACAACATATCTGTTACACTTTTTTCCTCAATATGAGGTTTTTAATGAGGTTATATGATATCTTGTTCTATCTAGCTTTATTAATATTTCATGACAAATGTATGTGCCTCTTTTTATTACAACCGAATAACTTGCTCCCATATGAAATTCAATTCCAATATTTTTCTTTACTTGGATGCTTACCTTTTGTAATGAAATAATTGGTTCAATCCATAAGGCATATTATCAAGCTCAAAGGGCTAGGCGTAATAGGTCTTTGGTGGTAAAACCACTATTTAACCATCCATTAGGGAATTGAGTCCAGTGGATAGGACTTAGCGAGTTAGCGGTCAACGTGAAAAAACCTTGATTGAATCCATAGGGTTATTTAGTCGGGTGGTGTCGCCTAGGGTGCGATAAAAATATGATAAATAATTACAGAAAAAAAGCACTCATCACCCTAGACTAGCACGGTACTGCAAGTATTACAGGACGTATGCAAGTTTTAATGATAAGAAGATTCGTTCCTCAAGGACTTAATTGTGTTAGACAGATGGGTAAATAAATTAGAGTAGTAATAATTAATTAAAAGACAGAAACTGAATATGATTAACTAAGAGATGAGATTAATAACTAAATAAATTAAAAGACAGATAATTAAATATGAGAGAAATAAGATGAGAGAATATAGCTTAGGTTTTGCTACTATGCACTAATCCTCCTAATTCTTTCTATCAGTTCAGTTTATAAGGGAGATAATAGCTCTTAGATAAATAGCCAGGATTCTAAATTCCCCCTATCCCCGGAAAGCGAACTAGGGTGGCGACCTCACAATCACGAAGGAACTCAAATATGGTTATCCTGCGCTACTAGGGTCCTAGGTGCAGGCTGGCCTACTAATGATGATTGGTGATTAAATTAAACCTCAATGACTATCTAGTTAGGATTGTGTTGTCAGGACCAATTCCTTACACTAGACATTTATGTGGTGTTCCAATCATTAGACACCCCTTCCGGGTGACCATCTAACTACTATTAGCAAAGCTTTAAATTGATCAAGTTTAAGACAAACAATAAATCAAAGCACATAAATCAAATATATGGTTAAGCAGCTAGAAACAATTTAAAACATATATTTCCCGAAAAAACTTATATATAAAGAAAATAGAATTCATATATTATACATAATGAAAACCCCAAGCTATGGGAAAATTAGATCATACCTGAAGTAAATAAACTAAAAGAATGATACATGATTGTCATCGTGCTCTCTTCAATAACTCTAATGATATATAAAACTTAAAGACTAACTTATGGGAGGCAAGGATGACTTTACAAAGGTCAAAGGGTGTATTTATAGGTGTTTAGGAGACCTAATTCGTTTTCTTGGAGTGGAGGACAAGTAACTTGGACTCCTAACCCAACTCAAATTCGTAACCCTAAAATATAGAAAAGGTAATAATCTGCCGCTGTTTTATTTTGGCCGTAACTTCTTCGTTTCAACTATGATTGACATATTCTTTGTATCGAAATTGATCGTCTCGGAAAGCTCTATACGTTTTCTTTAGAGCATTCATCCAAGGTCCTAGCCGTTTTTTGAGTTATGATCACTTTTATGGACGTAACTGTTGAAATTCAGATTTACTTGACAACTTTATCTTTCCATACTTATCATTTCTTTCCCTTATCTCCAACACAAAACCACATTTACATGTCCTTTTGATACCTTTGCCTATCGAAGGATGTCATTTCGACTATGTAATGCACCTGCTACTTTCCAGAGATGTATGATGGCAATTTTCTGGGATATGATCGATAGTTTCCTTGAGGTATTTATGGATGACTTTTATGTGTTTGGTGATAAATTTGATGGGTGTTTACAGAACTTGGAGAATGTATTGATTAAATGCAAGGAAAATGATTTGGTGTTGAACTGGGAAAAATGTCATTTTATGGTTCTGAAGGTATAGTGTTGGGACACAACGTTTCGAGTGCAGGCTTAGAAGTTGATCGTGCTAAGATTGAGGTAATAAAAACTTTTCCCCCTCCTATTTCTGTAAAAGGGGTAAGAAGTTTTTAGGTCATGCTGGTTTCTATCGCCGTTTCATCAAAGACTTTTCTAAGATCGAAAAACCTTTGTGTAACTTACTCGAAAAGGACTCCAAAATCCTTTTTGATGAAGCTTGCTGATGTCTCCTCATTTGTGATAGATTTAAATTTGGATGAGACATCATTTTTAGTGATTTAGGAAGTCATTTAGTCGAATTTCTTGAGAAATGCTACACTTTCCTATTTTGAGTCTTGATTTAGTAAAATAATATTTTTAGAGCATATTGGGTTTAATTATTTATTTAGTGTGAAGCTTTAAAGATAATTATGGAGATTAATTAGATTCCAAGTCAAAGAATACAAGATATGGAAAGAGATAAGCATGGTAATTGGAGATAAGGAAACAAAAGCTAAAAATATGGAAAAGGAAAAGCTGCCTTAATCCTGAATTTCTGCACCTACGACCACAAATCAGCTTATATCTCAAAAACAGTGTGGAATTTGGAGAAACGGTCAACAGAAAGGTTGAAGAGCTTTCCGAGACGATCAATTTGGTATATTCATACGCGTCAAACGGATGAATATTGAAGCTGTTAGAGCCAAAAGAAGATCGGACCTGATTTCATGTTTTTAGGGTTACGAATTTGAGTTGGTCTTGGAGTCCACTACTTACTTCTCCTTCAAGAAAACGAATTAGGGCTTCCAAGATACCTATAAATACACCCTCTTATCATTGTAAACACGTCCTTGCTCAATTGCAAAGTATAGGCTTAGTCTTTACTTATATTTTCTTAGTTTCAAACAATAGCTTACTCCTTTACATTAATATTCATCCTTAGAATCAAGCTATTCATTCAAGGAGCAAGCTGACCTATAGAAGAAGACAAGAAGAAGAAGATTGGAGACTGACAAACTCCTCTTCTACATCTCACCTTCTCTATATTTAGGGTATTTAGCTATAGATCTATTCTCAACCATATTTCTAAGCTTTTATTCTGTAAGTTTTACTTTTAATTGTTGGATTATTATTTGGTCTTTAATTCATAAATACTATTTGTTATTTTAATTGATTGAGCTTGGCGTATATTGTTATTATGTGTTTTGACTTATTCTTCTAGATTTGGCCAATCTTAGGATTATTCTTAGTTATTGACAACACCACATAATCGTCTAGTTTTGATACCTTGCTTAACTAGATAGCCATTAAGGTTTGATTTAATCACCAATCATTACTTAGGAATCCCTAGTAGTGGAGAGGTTGCTCCTAAGCCTAGAAAAGGCTAGGTAGAATTTAGAATCCTGGTTAATATATAATGCTTAATCTGTGACAGGTTAGAATAACAATTTAGTAATAGACTCATATTAGTAATCCTAATCTATTTGACTTACATTCATATTTAGTTATTTGTTTTGTTTATTTGTCTTAATTATTTAATTGCGTAAATTGTTATTTCATCTTTTTATATTTTTATTTAAGACATCTAAATTCATCTACGTTTGTTAAATATAAGTAGATCTAACGGATACAATCCCTGTGAACGAACTTAACTTATCATTAAAACTTGCAAACGATCTGTGATACTTGCAGTGAGTTCCGTGGTTCTCAAGGGTGTGTGCTCTTTATTATTATCTTTAATTATCTATTTATTTATCACACCTTTGCCCCCACCAAGTTTTTGGCGCCGCGGCCGGGGATTTATCTTTAAGTTAAATCTATTTGTATTTATTTAGTGTAGAAGTTTTTATTTGTTTTCAGTTTTACGCGCTTTCCCTGTTAGCCTCTTTTCAGGTTTCCTAGGTAAGGAGAACTATTACGTAACAAGCAATACAAATATTCATGGGGCCCGAACTCAAAATTTCTATCAAGAAGGTTCGAGCTATCAAGTTCTAGCTCCACCACAGCCCATGCATAATCTGCAAGAAGTCTCCATCAATAAGGTCTCACAAAACCTGGAAAATTTCATGAGATAATTGAGGTAACACGTCGAACTTTAAAAGACGTTAAACAAAAGTGCTTTATGGGAGACATCACACAGTATTTTATGTTTTTATGTTTTTGTTTTTTGTTTAGATTAGTGAGTTTATGTGTTTTTAAGTCCATATTGCAGTAATAAGAAAGGTATGAGTGTTTTTGATGTGTAGGTATGCAAGAGTTCGAGTTTAGGGTGAAAAAATGGAAAATTTTCGGAGTTAAAAAGGGTCGGACAGAAGCTTTTTGCGGTACACCGCAGGTACACGCGGTGCAGCGCACGTAACAGCGTGATAAATTTAAGAAAACTTCGAACTGACATAACTTTGCGCTCGGGTATCGGAATTCACTTTTTCTTGAGTCTAAATCGCATATTTTTTCGAGATCTATCCAATAGAGTAGAGAAAAATTGGTTTTGAGATAAAATGAAAAATCAAAATCCAGCAGTGTCATGCGGTAACCACACGAGCCACCATCAAAGAAGAAGAAGGGGTAAGCTTATATATCACTTTTTAATTCAACACCTTAAGCCTCTCTTTCTTCCCAATTATTCCCTATCTCCGTTATAACTTCAACAAACCTTCACCCACCATCAGAACACTACCAAATCACCATGAATTCACATCCAAATCCTTCCCTACATCATTACAAAGAAGATTCAAGCACCCAAATCATATCAAAACACCTAGAAACCAAGAATCAGAACCACGAATTTCAAAATCTTCTTCTCAAATTCCTTAAACCCACATCATTAAAGCTTGATTCCATCATACCCATATAGAGATTTATCATCAATTCACCTTTCCTAAACCAAATCAAGCTTGTTCAACCTATAATTAAGAGTTTCAAATTTCAAGAGTGTTCAAAGCTTTGAGTTGGGGGTCAAAAGAGATGATGAAGAGAATAGAGATATTATCAAGTGTTAAGGGATATGAAGAATCAAAGCAAGGTATTGGGTAAGCTCTAGAAGATTTCAATTGAGATGGGTACTAGTTTGGGAATAAATTACAAGGTAAATCGGATCAAGAGAATAGAGGAAAGCTAGCTGTGGTGAATTCAAAGAACAAAAAGGTTTAAACTTTCATAAGGAAGACACCACAACCTCTACAATCGATAGTCCTTTAACCCAATGAACAAGAGCTTCTGGGACGCTAGTAGCTATTTCAAAACATATTCCTGGATGAACACTGTCACATGAGAGAGGATTCGAGAGCAAAGTTGGAAGAAGATTAACAAGAGAATTCTAGAGTGTGATTGATTGGGATGGAGCGTAAGAAGATGTAAGGGAAAGCAAAAGTGGTGATACTAGAAGTTTTCATATATGGAAAGCACTACACCCTATTTCGGGTATTGATCAGGCGAGGTAATAGCCTCGAAGAGTATGTTTTCTTTCTTCCTTACCTTTTCTTTATGTGCAATATGTGCTAAAATTTTAATTTTTCTTTTATTTTATTTTTGAGTCTTTTCGAGTCGTGGGGACACGGCTCATTTTTGAGTTGGGGGTGTGGGGATTCATTGTCTCTCATCTCCATTTTCTTTGTATTTTATTGTTTTTTAGGTAAAATTAAAATTTTTATTTGAAGGTTTAGATGTATGTAGAGTGTGTTTAATAGCTTGAAAGCATAAGCTCAGTAAGTTAATGATAGGAAGTAGTATGTTTATGAGCTATTTTATTTTGTATGCTTTGAAGTATTTGCAGGAAAACACACGTTGATAGTAAAGAAAAGATTAGTGAGCAATGCGATAGAAAGTATGTTCGATCTCAGGGAACCTTGAGAAGTGTGTAGGCCGTGAGATCCAAGCTAGTTGACAAAACCATTTGATGAAAGTACTTAAGGTAAGAAAATAACGAAATTGCATAGTGTAGAAAGTGATTAAGGCGGTTCTTTCAAAGCCACTTGAAGCCTTTTTATACCTTCTCACCATGTTATTTTTAGCTATATCCTTCTCAGCCCCTTCTAGCCTTTCTAAAGCCTTTTTATTGAACCACGTTATAAGCCATATCCCTTTAGATTATAGGAATTTTCCATATGACCCGCACTCGAATCGCGATGCATAGACAGTTGTTTTAGAGCTTGAGTTTGGGGTGGTGGGTCCACCATTATGGGAAATATTATTGGGATGGGATTTTTGAGCTTATTAATTGTGCTCTGTTATTTATATTGATGATGATTCACAGATTTGTATTGTAACCCTTTGCCGGGGTAATAGTGAATGAAAAAGAAGCTACGAGCTAAATTTGCCAACAAGGGCATAAAAATATATATATGAGAAAATTAGTGTGATATCTCAACATAAAAAGAGAGTCATAGCTATTGAAAAGAAATTGATTTGAAAAGAAAATATATATATTCGGACCGGCAAAGTGGAATTTTTATGTGAACATCCTATGCTTTAATTGGGTTATCGGGGATGCTGTGCATCGAAGAAATCATTGGGTTGAGTGAGAAACGTTTTATGAGAGTAACTCAAGCTCTAGGGCGATTCGTTGATGGCTAGTGAGGAGAGAGCCAAAAGCTCACTCTTAATTATCCAAATATACTTATCATACCGTCCCTAAGCCTACATTACAACCTTAAAGACCTTTTGATTCTTTTCTATGCAATTGAGAAGTAATTGAGCCAATAGAGAGTAGTTAAATGGATCTTTGGACACTAGTGAAGATTCGATGAACAATCTATAGCTTCCTTGGGGAACTGAGTAAAGTCCCAATCCTTCTTACATTGCGAAACTAATCTGATCTTGAATTCAAACCGTGTTGACTGTGGATATGAGAAGTGTACATGTATGTAGTTTTTAAATATTATTACATGAAATTTTCTGAGTAGTTGCTTCGAGTTTATTCTCCACATTCTTCTATCTTCTGTCTTCTGTGCTTAATTGACCTAGGTGTGTATTTAGAGACTTCCCTTTGTTTTTATCTTTATTGTATCGGGACGATACAACTTTGAGTTGGGGGTCTTGATGTCTCCTCATTTGTGATAGATTTATATTAGGATGAGACATCATTTTTAGTGATTTAGGAAGTCATTTAGTCGAATTTCTTGAGAAATGTTACACTTTCCTATTTTGAGTCTTGATTTAGTAAAATAATATTTTTAGAGCATATTGGGTTTAATTATTTATTTAGTGTGAAGCTTTAAAGATAATTATGGAGATTAATTAGATTCCAAGTCAAAGACTACAAGATATGGAAAGAGATAAGCATGGTAATTGGAGATAAGGAAACAAAAGCTAAAAATATGGAAAAGGAAAAGCTGCCTTAATCCTGAATTTCTGCACCTACGACCACAAATCAGCTTATATCTCAAAAACGGTGTGGAATTTGGAGAAACGATCAAGAGAAAGGTTGAAGAGCTTTCCGAGACGATCAATTTGGTATATTCATACGCGTCAAACGGATGAATATTGAAGCTGTTAGAGCCAAAAGAAGATCGGACCTGATTTCATGTTTTTAGGGTTACGAATTTGAGTTGGGCTTGGAGTCCACTACTTACTTCTCCTTCAAGAAAACGAATTAGGGCTTCCAAGATACCTATAAATACACCCTCTTATCATTGTAAACATGTCCTTGCTCAATTGCAAAGTATAGGCTTAGTCTTTACTTATATTTTCTTAGTTTCAACAATAGCTTAGTCCTTTACATTAATATTCATCCTTAGAATCAAGCTATTCATTCAAGGAGCAAGCTGACCTATAGAAGAAGACAAGAAGAAGAAGATTGGAGACTGACAAACTCCTCTTCTACATCTCACCTTCTCTATATTTAGGGTATTTAGCTATAGATCTATTCTCAACCATATTTCTAAGCTTTTATTCTGTAAGTTTTACTTTTAATTGTTGGATTATTATTTGGTCTTTAATTCATAAATACTATTTGTTATTTTAATTGATTGAGCTTGGCGTATATTGTTATTATGTGTTTTGACTTATTCCCCTAGATTTGGCCAATCTTAGGATTATTCTTAGTTATTGACAACACCACATAATCGTCTAGTTTTGATACCTTGCTTAACTAGATAGCCATTAAGGTTTGATTTAATCACCAATCATTACTTAGGAATCCCTAGTAGTGGAGAGGTTGCTCCTAAGCCTAGAAAAGGCTAGGTAGAATTTAGAATCCTGGTTAATATATAATGCTTAATCTGTGACAGGTTAGAATAACGATTTAGTAATATACTCATATTAGTAATCCTAATCTATTTGACTTACATTCATAATTAGTTATTTGTTTTGTTTATTTGTCTTAATTATTTAATTGCGTAAATTGTTATTTCATCTTTTTATATTTTTATTTAAGACATCTAAATTCATCTACGTTTGTTAAATATAAGTAGATCTAACGGATACAATCCCTGTGAACGAACTTAACTTATCATTAAAACTTGCAAACGATCTGTGATACTTGCAGTGAGTTCCGTGGTTCTCAAGGGTGTGTGCTCTTTATTATTATCTTTAATTTTCTATTTATTTATCACACCTTTGCCCCCACCACTTGCATGAAGGCATTTCAAGAGATAAAAGAGAAGCTTATTACTGCGCCTATTGTATTACCTCCTGATTGGAAGATTCCATTTGAAGTGATGTGTGATGCTAGTGATTTAGCTATGGGTGTTGTGTTGGGTCAGAGAAAAGATAAGGTACTTCATTATATTTATTATTCAAGTAAGACCTTCACTACTGCTCAGATTAATTATATGGTGACTGAGAAGGAACTTTTAGCGGTTGTTTATGCCTTTGACAAATTTTGTTCCTATCTTCTTTGGGCAAAAATTGTAGTATTTACCGATCATTCCGCTATTAAGTACCTTATGGAGAAGAAATATGCTAAGAAACCGTTAATTAGATAGGTTTTATTGCTACAAGAGTTTGATTTAGATATTCGAGATCGAAAGGGGTGTGATAATTAAGTTGCAGACCATTTCTCTCGTCTTGAAGGTTCTGAATCGAATAGTGGTCCTGAGTTAGTTAGAGAGGAGTTTCCAGATGAGAGTTTATTTGCTATTTTTAATGGTGCTCCTTGGTATGCAGACATTTCAAATCTTATTGTGAGTGGTTCTTTTCCTGAATGAGCTACTTCACAAGATTAGAAGAGATTAAGTAGCTGTGCTAAACAATTCTTTTGGGAGGATCCCATCCTCTACAAAGTATGTAGTGACCAAATGGTAAGAAGATGCATACCTGAGAGTGATGTCTATTCAGTAGTTGCAGGTTGTCACGATTCACCCTATAAGGAAATTTCAAGGGCGACTGCACAGCTGCTAAGGTACTACAATCTGGTTTCTATTGGCCTACATTACATAAGGATTGTCATGAGTACGTTAAGAAATGTCATAGATGCCAGTTTACTGGTAATATATCCAAGAGGGATGAGATGCCACGTAATATCGTTCTTGAGGTAGAAATATTCGATGTTTGGTGTATTTATTTCATGGGTCCTTTTGTACCATCCAATGGAAATCAATACATCCTATTAGTTGTTGATTACGTGTCTATATGGGTAGAGGTTGTAGCTCTACCAACTAACGATTCGCGAGTAGTGGTGTCGTCTAAGGTGTGATAAAATAATGAATAAAATAAGTGAAAATAAATACCCTAGGATGAGCACGATTCTGCAAGTATACAGGACGTATGCAAGTTTTAATGATAAATAAGATTTGTTCCTCAGAGACTACGAAAGTTAGAGAGGACTTATGCAATTTATCTAGTGCAAATAAGAAAGATCAACTAAAATAAAGACAAAGAGATTTTTATTTGGTTTTAAAATAAGAAAAATAGACTAATAATTTAAAAGACAAAAAATAAAAGAAAAGAAAAGAACTCATAGTATTCTAAATTAGCAAGTAATCCCCACTAGTCTTGTTTATTCTAACATGTAAGGATGAATCATGTAATATCACAATAGTCAGGATTCTAAATTCCCATTCCTTAGACCTTGAGAGCAACTAAGGGGGCTACGGCACAACCACGAGGCAGTCTAAACCTAGGGTTATCAAGCACTACCAAGGCCCTAAGCAAAACAATTCCTTCAATTGGTGATATGGTGATTAAAATATACCCTAATGACTATCTAGTTAGGATTGGTGTTGTCAGGACCAATACCAGACATTAGACGTTATGTGGTGTTTTAATAGTTAAACACCCCTTCCGGGCGACCATCTAACTACTATTAAGGTAATTCTATACGTAGGCCTCCGCAAGGAAAACAGTCATTAAATCCAAACACATAAACAGAGAATAATACATGAATTCAAATTAAATACAATAGGGTTCATACATATATGCTAAATCTCAAGCTAAAATTATTTAATTCATACTAAAGAAAGAAAATAAAACAATTACAGATTTGAGGGTTGAAGATGACATAATATGGTGTTCAACTTCTTCTAGACTTCTCTTCTAATGTTGTAAGCTTCTTCCTGGCTAAGGACTAGCCAAGGATGTGTTTCTTCTGATAAGAGGATGTATTTATAGGGTATAGGAAACCCTAAAACATTTCTTGGAGTAGAAGATAGGTATTGGACTTCTAGCCCAACTCAAATTCGTAACCCAAAAATATAGAAAAAGATTCTGATGTTGTTTTGTTTTGGCCGTAACTCCTTTAGTACTTATCCGTTTGACGCGTTCCAATAGTCGAAACTGATCGTCTCAGAAATATCTATAACTTTGATTCAGAACATGCTTCCAAATTCCTAGCCAATATTGAGTTATGATCACTTTTATGTTCGTAGCAGCTGGAATTCAGATTTATTTGACAACTTTATCTTTTCCTTTTTCATATTTCTTTCCTTTATCTCTGATTTCCATGTTTAACCTCTTTCCTTATCTCTTAGAATTAACTTGGCATCTAATTAATTACCATATATCTTTAAAGCTTCACAATTAACAAACAATTAAACCCAATATGCTCTAAAAATAATAAATAATTAACTCAAGACACGAAATAGGAGTGAGATAATGCATGAAAAATTCGACCTGTAACCTAACAAATACACCTAAAATGGTGTCTCCAACTAATATTAAATCATCACAAATGAGGAGACATCAAGACCCCCAATTCAAAGTTGTATCGTCCTGATACAATAAAGATAAAGAACAGTAGGGTAGTCAAATATTAAACAAGAAGAAGAAGTAGGAGGAGAATAAGAACATAACACAAAGAATGATCCTAGAGCAAAATACCAAAAAAGTCTCATGTAGTAATGCTAAAAAAATAATGCACACGTATGCTTAATATACACATAATCAACCATCCATAAATTTAAGTCTAGATTATCTTCACAATGCCAGAAGAAGAGGTCTCGACTTAGTTTGTGCTAATGGCTATAGGTTGTTCATAGGTCCTAATATAGCATCCAATAGTCCACTTACCTACAACCTAATAGCTCAACTGTTTCTCCACCAAGTAGTTAGAAATCCTAAGGTCTTTATGGTTATAACGTGGCTTAGGGACGGTGTGGTATATTTGGATAATGAAAAGTGAGCTATTGGCTCTCTCCTCACATTCGATCAACGAATCGCCCTAGAACTTGAGTTTTTACTCGAAGATGTTCTCACTCAACCCAATTTTCGATGCCTTAATGTGCATCCCCAATTAATCCCAAATAAAACCTTTTTCATGATGATACACAAATTCTACTTTGCCGGTCCAAATATATATTCTTTTCATATCAATTTTTTTCTTTTGTATAGCTATGACTCTCTTTTTGATGTTGAGATGTCACGCTATTTTTTCACTACTATTTTTTCCTTTTCAGTTCATGCTTTTCATCTTTTTATCATTTACTATTAGCCCGGCAAAGGGTTACAATAATAACTTTTTCATCATCAATAAAATCACAATTAAAATTTCCCAAACCCAATGTTCCCTAATGATGAAACCCACCACCCCAAACTCAAGCTCTAAAAACGACTTGTCTCACGTTTTGCGATTCGAGTGCAGGTCATGGATAATTCCTATAAACTAAGGGGTATGCTTTATAATATGGTTAAATAGGCTTTAGAAAGGCTCAGAGGGGCTAAGACGGATAAATAATAATATAATCAAATAAAAGGGTGAGAAAGATAAAAGGTTTCAAGTGGCTTTAATATGAGAGAACCGCCTTATTCACTTTTCTAACTACCGGATTTTGTTACTTTTTCACTACTAGTTCATAGACAAGCGGGTTTTCAGCTAATTTCAAACCTCACGTTCTACACACCAAATAACTCTCCCTAAGTTTCAACATGACTTATTAGCATTGTTCATTAACTTTTCTATCTTTTATTTCCTGTTTCCATACATGCATACTAAACATATTTGTAACATCTTTCAAAAACATACTACTTACTATCACTAACTTAATTAAATCATGCTCAATAGGTACATTCAATATATTTTATGTCTATTCAAACCTAATTTTCTTTATGCAAAAACAAAAAGGAAGATGAGGACAACGAATCCCCACCTCCAACTCAAAAGTGAGTCGTGTCCCCACGACTCAAAAAAAAACTCAATAAAGAAATAAAATTTAAAATTAGCACACATATTTCACATAAAGAAATGGTAGGGAATAAAGAAAACATACTCTTCGAGGCAATTATCGACATCCAAGATAGGATATGCTGGATCTTTCTTTAATTTCTCAAGGAGTATTATGATGTTCTCCTTTTCTTCTTTTGAAAGTTGTGTAATTCCTCTCAAAACTTTCATGATCCAAGCATTGTCAATATTGTTACTTATCTTAAACTCAAGTGTCTCTTCTTCACCCAAAATCACATTCTCTTTCCGAACAAGACACGTGATCATTGTAGGATATTGCATATTAAATAACGACATGGTAGAGACCGAAAATCGCATCACCTCCTCATAGATCAACTGTGCCACATCCTCTTCTTCTCCTCTCAAAATACAATTCAAGTATAATTCAAAGGCCGACCCAATCTGTCTAATCTCCAATAATCTTCTTGTATTCTCCTTTACCAACTTCTTCTTCAAATACTTTCTCATAACCAAAAGGAAGTTTCTGTAATTGTTTCTTCGCAGAAGCTATCAGGGCGCTTGAAGCTTTCTCTTTTTCCTCGGGTGTAGGACCTTCGATTTGTAGAGGTTGTGTTGTTTTCTTCATGAAAGCTGGAACCTTTTTGCCCACTGAATCAAACATAGTTAGCTGACCTCTCTTCTCTTGACCTGTTTTACCCTTTGTGTTGGAACTAGAACTTTTGTTACTTGATTTCTTCTCAATAGAACCCAATACATTGCTTTTCTTCATCTCCCTTAGAGTAGATAATATCTCTGTTCTCTTAGTCATCTCAATTGACCTCCAACTCAAAGCTTTATCCACTCTTGAAATTTGAAACTCTTTATTATTGGTTGAACAAGATTTATTTGGGTTAGGAAAGGTGTGTTGATGATGATTCTCTATATGGGTAAGATGGATTCTTGATGGATTGGCATGGATCTAAGAAATTGTAGGATGAATTTCTGAAATTTAGCTTTTGATTTTTGGATTCAATGTGTTTTGGTATAATTTGGGTGGTTAAATCTTCTTTGTTATGATGTAGGGAAGGGATTGGATGTGTTTTTATATTGATTAGGTAGTGTTTTGATTTTTGGGGAAGACTTGTTGAAGGTTTAATGGAGTTAAGAGAGGTTTGGAGAAGAAAGGAGGCTTAAAGGATTAAGAAATTCGGAATAACATAGCTCCTCTTCTTTATAACCCGCGTTTTCTCTCTCTAGCGGCGCTGACCGATGATGTCTCCTCATTTGTGATAATAAAATCTATTTCTGAGACATCGTTTTAGGCGTATTTATTAGTTTATAGGTCGAATTTAGCTTGATTTAGTGCACTTTCCTATTTTGGGTCTTGAATTAATTATTTATTATTTTTATAGCATATTGGGTTTAATTATTTATTTAAGTGTGAAGCTTTTGAGATATATGGTAATTAATTAGAGTCCAAGTTGGTGAAGAGAGCTAAAGGAAAGAAGATAAAAATGGAAATTGAAGATAAGGAAGAAAAAGCTAAAAACATGGAAAAGAAAAAGCTGCCTTAAATCTGAATTTCTGCATCTACGACAACAAATCAACTTATATCTTTAAAACAGTGAGGAATTTGGAGAAACTGTCAAGAGTAAAGTTGAATATCTTTCCGAGACGATAAATTCGGTATACTCATATGCATAAATCGGAGAAATATTGAAGCTGTTAGGACCAAAAGAAAAACGGGGTTGATTACATGTTTTTGGGCTACGAATTTGAGTTGGGCTTGGAGCCCATAGTTACCTTTTCCTTCAAGAAAACGAATTAGGTCAACCTATACACTATAAATACAGCCTCTTAACACTCTTAAATCATCCTTGGTGAAACCTTAAACCAAGAGGAAGCTTACAACACAAGAAAAGAAGTCTGGAAGGAGTTGTTCATCACAATGTCTTCTTCTACCTTTGAATTTGTAATTTCTTTCTTTTCTTGCATTAGTATGAACTTAATTTCTTTAGCTTGAGTTTTAGCATATATGTATCAACCCTAGTTTTGGTTTACATCTATCTAATTTGGGATCTTTATGTTTTAAATTGAATTATTGTTTTTATTCTCTATTTATGTGTTTGGATTTATATTCTGTGTTCTTGTGGAACCTATGCCATATAGATTTACCATCTAGTAGTTAGGTCACCATTGACAACGGTGTTTAATTACATGTTTAGCACATAACGTCTAGTATTCGGTTTAGATTTGACAAATTAACCTAACTAGATAATCTCTATGGTTTAGTATATATTACTATTTACCAATTACAGGAACAGTTTGCTTAGGAAGCCTTATTGACACAGGTAAATCCTAATTAAAACTACCTAGCGTAATTGGAAACGATTATTGAAATACTACATAAAATACCCTTACATGTTTAGAATGGCAAAACTAGTGGGGATTACATGCTATTTACTCAAGCTATATTCTCATACTACTTCTTCTGTCGTATTTATTTTCTGTCTTTAAATTCTTAGTTTTAATTTAGTTTATTAAAAAACCAAACAAATATCTATTTGTCTTTACTTTTTCTGCATTTAGTTGTTCTAGCTTTAATTTTTTGCACTTGATTATTGCATAAGATTCTCCTAACCTTCGTAGTCTCTGCGGAACGAATCTTAATTATTTTCTAAAAGTTGCATACGATCTATATACTTGCAGAACCGTGCTAGCTTAGGGTGTTTATTTGCATCTAAATTATATATCTTTTTATCACACCCTAGGCCCCACCAAGTTTTTTGGTGCCGCTGCCGGGGACTACATCTTTAGTCCTTGTGAATATATCTTGTGCTTTTATTTCAGTTAGTTCTATTTTACACTTTTGTCTTTTTAGTTTTTGTTTTATAGATAGTTACAGATGGAGAACCCAAGGAGACTTGAGCTACCCATCGAGTTTAGAGTGCAACCACGAGGGATTCACGCTCCAGAAATCCAAGCCGCTAAATTTAAACCTGATCCAGGGATGTTAACTCAGTTTGCAACTCATGGACTATTCAGCAGTGCTGCACATCAAGATCCGATCCGATATATTCAGAAATTCATGCAAATCTGTGATGCTTATATCGTAAGAGGAGTTACTAGGGAACATGTGTATTACGTGATGTTCTAGTTCTTCTTTACCGGAGGTGCAAGCAATTGGTATGATACCCAATACCCTCATGTTATTCCAGATTGGGACAAGCTTCAAGCAAGATTCCTAGACCGCTTCTATCCGGTTAGCAGACGTTTAAAAGATATGTTGGAGCTTGAGCAGTTTATATAGGAAGACGAAGAGAGTTTTGGTGAAGCATGGTTACAATTTACAGAAAAGAAGGCGAGATGTCCATATCATAAATCATCGCCAGAATATTATGTAACCTTGTTTTATGGAGGACTCAATGACAAGTCAAGGGAGAAAGCAGATTCGTTAGGGAATTGGTGTCGCTTAGGCTGTGATAAAAATAAGATCAATTTAAGTATGGAAAACTACGCACTCTCACCCTAGACAGGCACAGTACTGCAAGTATTACAGGACGTATGCAAGTTTTAATGATAAGTAGAGTTCGTTCTCAGGGACTTAAGTGTGTTAATCGCGTAGGACACAACAACGAGTAAAAGTAAATAATTAAAGACAGAAAAATAAAGCAATTGAATTTCGAAATTAAGAAGTAACTAAGGAAAATAAAGACAATAAAATAAAAGATTAAGAAATATGAGATGAGAAATATAGCTTAGGTTTTGCTAGTATGCACTAATCCTTCTAATTCTATCTATAAATCTAGTTCATAAGGGAGAATATTAGCTCTTGGTATACTTAGTCAGGATTCTAAATTCCCCAATCTTAGACCTTGAGAGCGACTAAGGGGGCTACGGCACAACCAAGACGAGGACTCAAATAGGGTTATCAAACGCCACTAAGGCCCTATCCAGCACACTACAATCAATTGGTGATATGGTGATTAAAACAAACCCTAGTGATTATCTAGTTAGAAGCATGTTTTGTCAGAACTACTATTGACACTAGACATTATGTGGTGGTTCAATAGTTAAACACCCTGTCAAGGAGACCATCTAACTACTATTAAAACAATCCTAAAGTGATCAGTTCTAGGAAAGACAATAAATCAAAACACATAAGCAAATATAAAGTAAGTAGCTAATATCAGATTAAAACATATAATTCCCAAAGAAACTTAGATAGAAGAATTAGAATTCATAGATTATACATACGCAAAACCCAAGCTATGGGAGGTTTAGTTCATACCTGAAGGAAATAAAGTAAAAGAAATTACAAAAGACATCATCTTGCTCTCTACAATATACTGGAAGAATAAAAACTTGAGAACTAATTACTATGAGGCAAGGATGATTTACAAGTGATATAAGGGTGTATTTATAGGTGTTTAGAAGACCTAATTCGTTTTCTTGAGGAATAGTTAAGGTAATGGACTTCTAGCCCAACTCAAATTCATATGGAAATAAAGATAAACACTGCTGCACCGTTTTGAGCATATCTTCTTCGTTATTGGTCGGATTTTGCTCCATAATATACCAAAAGAATCGCAACAGAATTATCTTTACCTTAAAGAATGAAATCTCTAAATTCGGCCTATTTCTTAGGTAAAAACCCACATCTTTGGACGTGTATAAAGAATCCCAGATTTAGGCAACTTTTCCTTTTCCATCTTTTTAGCTTTTATTTCCTTATCTCCAATTACCATGCTAATCTCTTTCCATAAGTTGTTGTCTTTGACTTGGACTCTAACTAATCTCCATAATTATCTTTAAAGCTTCACACTAAATTAAACAATTAAACCCAATATGCTCTAAAAATAATAATTCTACAAATCAAGACTCAAAATAGGAAAGTGCACTAAAACTCAAGAAAATCGACATTATTGACTTCTAAAACACTAAAAATGATGTCTCATCTTAACATAAATCTATCACAAATGAGGAGACATCAAGACCCCCAACTCAAAGTTGTATCGTCCCGATACAATAAAGATAAAAACAAAGGGAAGTCTATAAATACACACTTCTAAAATTCTCAACACAAGGAAAAAAACATAGCAGAATATATAGAATAAACCTAAAGCACATAACTCAGAAAATTTCATGCAATAATATTCATAAACTACATACCTGTACACTTCTCATAGCCACAGTCAACACGGCTTGAATTCAAGATCAGATTAGTTTCGCAATGTAAGAAGGATTGGGACTTTACTCAGTTCCCCAAAGAGAGCTATAGATTGTTCATCAAACCTCACTAGTATCCAAGGATCCAATCAACTACTCTCTAATGGCTCAATCACTTCTCAATTATATAGCAAAGAATCACAAGGTCTTTTAAGGTTGTAATGTAGGCTTAGGGACGGTATGATAGTATATTTGGATGATTTGGAGTGAGCTTTTGGCTCTCTCCTCACTAGCCATCAACGAATCGCCCTAGAGCTTGAGTTACTCTCATGAAACGTTTCTCACTCAGCCCAATAAATTCTTTGATGCACAATTTAGCATCCCCTAATAACCCAATTAAAGCTTAAGATGTTCACATAAAAATTCCACTTTGCCGGTCCGAATATATATATTTTCTTTTCTTTTCAAATCAATTTTTTTCTTTATAGCTATGACTCTCTTTTTAATGTTGAGATATCACGCTAATTTCTCATATATATATATTTTTCTTTAATGCCCTTGTTGGCAACATTAGCTCGAAGCTTCTTTTTCATTCACTATTACCCCGGCAAAGGGTTACAATAAAAATCTGTGAAACATCATCAATATAAAGCACAAAGCACAATTAATAAGCTCAAAAATCCCAACAAAATAACACTTCCCATAATGGTGGACCCACCACCCCGAACTCAAGCTCTAAAACAACTGTCTATGCATCGCGATTCGAGTGCGGGTCATATGGAAAAGTCCTATAATCTAAAGGATATGGCTTATAATGTGTTTCAATAAAAAGGCTTTAGAAAGGCTAGAAGAGGCTGAGAAGGATATAGCATATAAAATCAAAATCACAAGGTGAGAAGGTATAAAAAGGCTTTAAAGGCTTCAAAATATGAAAGAACCGCCTTGATCACTTTCTACACTATGTAATTAATTATTTTCTTACCTTTAACACTTTCATCAAATGGTTTTTCAACTAGCTTGGATCTCACGGCCTACACACTTCTCAAGGTTCCCTGAGATCGAACATACTTTCTATCGCATTGCTCACTAATCTTTTCTTTACTATCAACGTGTGTTTTCCTGCAAATACTCAAAGCATACAAATACATAACTCATAAACATATCACTTACTATCATCAATATACTGAGCTTATGCTTTGAAGCTATTAAACATACTCTACATCTAATTCCCATGTATCAAAAATTTTAATTTCTACCTAAAAACAGAAAAATGGAGACGAGAGACAACGAATCCCCACACCCCCAACTCAAAAATGAGCCGTGTCCCCACGACTCGAAAAAGACTTGAAAAACAGAAATTAAAATTTAGCAGATAGACATATTTACAGAAATGGTAAGGAAGAAAGAGAACATACTCTCGAGGCTATTGCCTCGCATCATTGATATCCAAGTTTGGAATTGCTGGACCTTTCATTAATTGCTCAAGGAGTTTCATGATGTGCACTTGATTAGCATTGATTTGTGCCACATCATTGACTAAGGAAGTTTGAGCTGCTTCGAATTTCGTTAAACGCTCCTCCATCTTCTCTTGCCAACTTTGCTCTTTTTCTTCTTTCGAGACTTGCGTAGAACTCGCTCTTCGAAAGATATCCTTTATCCAAAATAATCAAGTAAATAAGTTCAATTACTAGACCATTATACATTTAATTCCTATTAGTGACCAACACTTTTCTGTATAATTTTTATTATCTTCTTTCTACTACACCAAGTCAAAAAGACATGGATACATATATATATATATATATATATATATATATATATATATATATATATGTTTTTGTGAAGCCATAAATAATAAAATAAAAATTAGTGATGGTAAACATGAAGATAAAGAAATGACGTTAATGGATATTTAGTTAGGATGTGGAGGTATGAGTACTGGTCTAGTACTTGGAGCTAACCGTGATGGAGTTAAATTAATCACGAAACGGACTATAGATTTAAACCCACACACATGCAAGAGTTTGAAACTCAACCATCCAGAAACAAAGGTTAGAAATGAATCACCTGAAGATTTACTTGCGTTACTGAAAGAATGGGAGAAGCTTTGTGAGTCGTTTAATCTAATTGGTGAAAAGGTGACATCAGATAAACCTAATGATGATTTCACAATGATGGAAGGTGATGTCACTATGACTGAGGAGGAGGAAGAAGAAGAAGAGGCTGGAGATAGTGAAGTATTTGAATTTGAAGAGATTCTTGAAATTTGTTATGGAGATCCGAATAAAGTTAAAATTCTGGTCTACACTTTAAGGTTCAATGGAAAGGCTATGGCCCTGATGAGGACACATGGGAGCCTCGTGAAGGCTTAGGAAAAATTGGTGATAAAATTAAGGAGTTTGTTACTAATGGGTTTAAATCAAATCTTTTACCTTTACCTGGAAAAATTGATGTTATATGTGGTGGGCCACCTTGTCAAGGTATAAGCGGTTTAAACAGATTTGGAAACTCAAAAACCCATTAGAGGATGAAAAAAAATAAACAATTGCTAGTGTTTAAAGATATAGTAACATTTTTAAAGCCCAGATTTGTATTAACGGAGAATGTAGTAGATATAATCAAATTTTCACAGGGCTTTTTGGGACGCTAAGCCTTGGCCCGATTAGCGGGCCTTCAGTTTCAAGCCCGAATAGGTATGATGGCTGCAGGTGCATGTGGACTTCCTCAATTCCTTAGGGGTGCTTTACCTACTGAGAAATTACCACAATATCCTTTACCTACTCATAACGTGGTTGCACGTGGAATTGTTCCTGTTTCCTTTGAGTCAAATGTAGTGGCGTGTGAAGAAGGTAACGATGCTGACCTCAAAAAGGAGTTTTTTCTATATGACGCTTTATCTAATCTCCCCAGGTAGAAAATAATGAACAGAAAGATGAAATACCGTATTGTATGAAGCCGAAGACTGATTTCCAAAAGTTTATTCGATTAAAAAGAGAAGCTATGCTGGGTGGTTGTGATGAACTACAAGAGACTTTATATGATCATCGGCCTTTATTCTTGGATGCAGACGATTATGAGCGAGTAACACATATTCCACAGAGGAAGGGTGAGAATCTTTGTGATTTGACAGGTGTCTGTGTTAACCCGAACACTAATAAGGTCAAGTTTGATCCGGCCATCCCGAGAGCGCATATGAAATCGGGAAACCCGTTGGTCCCAGTCTATGCTATGAGCTTCGTAGGAGGTTCATCCTCAAAGACATTCGGTAGGCTTTGGTGGGATGAAATTGTTCCCACAGTTGTTACTAGAGCTGAACCACATAATTAGGTGATCTTGCATCCTATGCAATATCGAGTTCTCACTATACGTGAAAATGCAAGACTGCAAGGCTTCCCTGACTACTACAAGCTTCTTGGCCCAGTGAAAGAGAGGTATATTCAAGTGGGGAATGTTGTGGTTGTTCTAGTAGCACGTTCTTTGGGGTATAGTTTGGCACCAACGTTTATGGGAATTGCGAGGAATGAGCCTGTTATATCTTTGCCTGATAATTTTTTGAAACTGATTGAGATTGTTAATGCTGAGAGTTCTAAGTTGGAGGGGGATTTATTATTATTAATGGAGATTTGTTAGTAGAAGGGAGGTGGAGTATTTGGTTGGATTATTGAAATTGTTATATTAGAGTTTTTGGTACAATTTGCTGAAGAATTACTTGCGTTACTGAAAGAATGGGAGAAGCTTTGTGAGTCGTTTAATCTAATTGGTGGAAAGGTGACATCAGATAAACCTAATGATGATGTCACAGTGAGAGAAGATGATGTCACTATGACTGAGGAGGAGGGAGAAAAAGAGGCTGGAGATAGTGAAGTATTTGATTTGGATGTTTTTCTAATGAAGAAGCTCGAAAGAGATGGCCTCACTGGTACGTAAAGAAAAAGGGAAATAGTGACGTCATTTAAGCAAAGAAGCACTACTCTCAAGGCTTAGTGGACACAGAGACTTTCAATCTCCATGATAATGCTTTCGTGAAGGCAGGAAAAGACGAAGATCACTACATTTGTTATGTAGTGGAAATGTTCGAAACAGTAGATGGCTATCTTTTCTGCACGGCTCAGTGGTACTACCGAGCAAAATATACAGTAATTGATAAATGTGAAAATCACATACATGAGAAATGTGTGTTTCTCTCAGAGGTAAAAGATGAAAATCCATTGGATTGTCTCATCAAGAAGCTAAACATCGTTCATATACCTAATAATGTTGATTAATAGAAGAAAGCTCAATTAATATCTGAATGTGACTTTTACTATGACAAGATTTATTTACTACCCTATACTACATCCATGAATGTTCCACCCAATAACTTATCCGAGAGTAATTAAACGAAATCAACTGTTTCATCTGAATGTGGAGCCATAAATAATAAAACAGAAATTATTGAAGGTAAAAATGAAGATAAAGAAATGACGTTAATGGATATTTACTCATTATGTGGAGGTATGAGTACTGGTCTAGTACTTAGAGCTAACCTTGGTGGAGTTAAATTAATCACGAAATGGGCTATAGATTAAAACTCTTGCATGCGTGTGGGTTTAAATCTATAGCCCATTTCATGATTAATTTAACTCCACCACGGTTAGCTCCTAATACTAGACCAGTACTAATACCTCCACATCCTGAGTAAATATCCATTAAAGTAATTTCTTTATCTTCATTTTTACCTTCAGTAATTTCAGTTTTATTATTTATGGCTTCACAAAAACGTACATATGTATCCATGTCTTTTCGACTTGGTGTAGTAGAAAGAGAAGAATAAAAATTATACATAAAAACATACATATATATCTAGCATTCTAGTTAACTAAAGGTGTGCAGATTATATACAAAAATATTCGGTAATACCAAACAAATACAATAAATACAAATCAATTACCTGAAATTTGATATTACAGGTTTTAAATCTTAGATTTGGGCTTAGATAAAAACATAAATAATATAATTTTCTAAAAGAAAATTTAAATCTTGATCTACAAATGAGATGAAAAAATCAATTTCTTTTTTAATTTCACCTCTAGTAATCTAAATATCTCTTCAAACTTTTTGTAGGTTTAATCATAAAATCGTTGAATGAAAAAAAATATTCAATGTTTGAAGATTATAAGAAATGAATAGATGAGGTGTATGATTATGTTATGGCTTAAGATAATGAAAGTCTGATGAAATGAAAAACTAGGTCATAAAATTTTCCCTAAATATTATATTCTTTTGTTGTTTTATGGGCCAGGCCGACTAGTTTAAATATATAAATAAATTAGACCATTTTCATTGGGTCATATACGTATGTATAAATTGTGGTTTTTTATCTATTCGAATATAATTTTTATTTTAAAATACTCCAGTGTTTTAATTATGCAGGCATGTGTGTATATTTTATAAGATCCCTAATATTTTCCAAGTTGAATAAAAATATATAATTTTAACGATACAATTATTTTAGTTTTTGTTAACGAAAAAAGTTGATATAAATGTCTCAGTAGAACTAGAAAACAATTAGTTCCTTTAGAATTTAGGTATCCATACATAAGTTAATTTTCTTGTTGTTGGGTCCTCAAACACATACTATAGTATCTTGATATAATTTAATAATCCAAACGTTATAACAATGACAAATATCACGTATATATGTATGATAAAAAACTAATCTTATGAAAGTTTAATATAAAATTATTATAAAAATGTTATGATAATATGATTACAGAAGATACAATTCTTACATAATTAATTATAAATAATATTTTTTAATCTAATCTTAATATTAGTAAAATTAACTATCCTTATTATGATTTGCCTAAAAAAATATAATATTTATCTTTTGATACTTTAATCATAGATTATATTGAAAAACAAAAGGAAAAACTACTTATTTGTTGAGATATCGGTTTTTATGAGAAATAATAAAGTCTTTGGGAAATGTATGACATATATGCATAAATTCATTGGAAATAAGTGTACGAAAAATAAATAAATTTAACTTATTTAAAAATATAAAGAAGTATATGAAGATAAGGTGATATCTATAGGATGAGAACAAATGGTTATAATGTTCACTCGGACAATGAATTTATTAAGCAAGAAAAGAAAAAAAAGAAATTTTTTTTTCTGTATATGTTACCCTAGTTTTACAAAATGTCAAGGTGATTATGAATGAATAGAATGAGCGAGTAATGTCGCCTAGGGTGTGATAAAATTAATACAAATAAAGGTCAAGAAAACTACCCACTCTCACCCTAGACAGGCACAGTACTGTAAGTATTACAGGACGTATGCAAGTTTTAGTTAGTAAGTTGAGTTCGTTCTCAGGGACTTCAGTGTGTTATACGAGTAGGTAACAATAACGAGAAAAGTAGAGAATTAAAGAGAGGAATTAAAAACAAGGAGATTTCGAAATTCTAAATTAACTAAAGAAAATAAAGACAATAAAATAAAATACTAAGAATATGAGATGAGAAGTATAGCTTAGGTTTTGCTAGTATGCCCTAATCCTTCTAATTCTTTCTATTAGATCTAATTAATAAGGGAGAATATTAGCTCTTGTATACTTAGTCAGGATTCTAAATTCCCATATCTTAGACCTTGAGAGCGACTAAGGGGGCTACGGCACAACCAAGACATGGTTTAAAAATGGGTTATCAAGCGCTACCAAGGCCCTAAGCAAACACTTCAATCAATTGGTGATATGGTGATTAAAACAAACCCTAATGATTATCTAGTTAGAATCATGTTTTATCAAAACTAATATCGACACTAGACGTTATGTGGTGTTTCAATAATTAGACACCCAGTTAAGGCGTTCATCTAACTACTATTAAGGTAATCCTAAACGTTGCGCACCGCAAGGAAAACATACATTCATTCAAAACACATAATCAAATATAAAGGTAAGCAGCTAATATCAGATTAAAACATATAATTCCCAAAGAAACTTAGATAGAGGAATTAGAATTCATAAATTATACATGATGCAAAACCCAAGCTATGGGAGGTTTAGTTCATACCTGATGGGAACAAACTAAAAGAAATTACAGAAGACATCATCTTGCTCTCTACAATAAACTGGAAGAATAAAACCTTAAGAACTAATTACTATGAGTCAAGGATGATTTTACAAGTGATATAAGGGTGTATTTATAGGTGTTTAGAAGACCTAATTCGTTTTCTTGAGGAAGAGATAAAGTATTGGACTCCTAGCCCAACTCAAATTCGTATGGAAATAAAGATAAATTCTGCTGAACTGTTTTGAGCATATCTTCTTCGTTATTGGTCGGTTTTTGCTCCATAATATACCAAAAGAATCCTCAGCGGATTATCTACGTCCATATGAAAGGAAATTGCCAGAATCGGCTTCCTTGTAGGAGTAATAACCACTTCTTTAGGCTTGTGCTGCAGAATCCCAGATTTAGGCAACTTTTCCTTTTCCATATTTTTAGCCTTTGTTTCCTTATCTCCTATTACCATGCTAATCTCTTTCCATATCTTGTAGTCTTTGACTTGGACTCTAATTAATCTCCATAATTATCTTTAAAGATTCACAGTAAATAAACAATTAAATCCAATATGCTCTAAAAATAATAATTCACTAAATCAAGACGCAAAATAGGAAAGTGCACTATTTCTCAAGAAAATCGACCTTTATGACTTCTAAATCACTAAAAATGATGTCTCATCCTAACATAAATCTATCACAAATGAGGAGACATCAAGACCCCCAACTCAAAGTTGTATCGTCCCGATACAATAAAGATAAAAACAAAGTGAAGTCTATAAATACACACTTATAAAATTCTCAGTACTATGGGAAGAACATAGCAGAATATATAGAATAATCCTAAAGCAACAACTCAGAAAATTTCATGCAATAATATTCATAAACAACATACCTGTACACTTCTCATATCCACAGTCAACACGGCTTGAATACAAGATCAGATTAGTTTCGCAATGTAAGAAGGATTGGGACTTTACTCAGTTCCCCAAGAAAGCAATAGATTGTTCCTCGAACTTCACTAGTATTCAGAGATCCACTCAACTAATCTCTAATGTCTCAATCACTTCTCAATTACATAGCAAAGAATCAAAAGGTCTTTAAGGCTGTAATTTAGGCTTAGGGACGGTATGATAGTATATTTGGATAATTTGGAGTGAGCTTTTGGCTCTCTCCTCACTAGCCATCAACGGATCGCCCTAGAGCTTGAGTTACTCTCATGAAACGTTTCTCACTCAACCCAATAAATTCCTTGATGCATAATTTAGCATCCCCAATAACCCAATTAAAGCATAAGATGTTCACATAAAAATTCCACTTTGCCGGTCCGAATATATATATTTTCTTTTCTTGTCAAATAAATTCTTAAGCTATGACTCTCTTTTAATGTTGAGATATCACGCTAATTTCTCATATATATATTTTTTCTTTTAAAACCCTTGTTGGCAAATTTAGCTCGTAGCTTCTTTTTCATTCACTATTACCCCGGTAAAGGGTTACAATAAAAATATGTGAATCACCATCAATATAAGCACAAAGCACAATTAATAAGCTCAAAAATCCCATTCCAATAACAATTCCCATAATGGTGGACCCACCACTCCAAACTCAAGCTCTAAAACAACTGTCTATGCATCGCGATTCGAGTGCGGGTCATATGGAAAAGTCCTATAATCTAAAGGGATATGGCTTATAACGTGTTTCAATAAAAAGGTTTTAGAAAGGCTAGAAGTGGCTGAGAAGGATATAGCATATAAAATCAAAAAATCACAAGGTGAGAAGGTATAAAAAGGCTTCAAGGGCATCAAATTTGAAAGAACCGCCTTAATCACTGTCTACACTATATAATTTCGTTATTTTCTTACCTTTAGCACTTTCATCAAATGGTTTGTAAACTAGCTTGGATCTCACGGCCTACACACCTCTCAAGGCTCCCTGAGATCGAACATACTTTCTATCGCATTGCTCACTAATCTTTTCTTTACTATCAACGTGTGTTTTCCTGCAAATACTCAAAGCATACAAATAAAATAGCTCATAAAAATACTACTTACTATCATCAATTCACTGAGATTATGCTTTCAAGCTATTAAACACACTCTATATCTAATTCCCATGTATCAAAAGTTTTAATTTCTACCTAAAAACAGAAAAATGGAGATGAGAGACAACGAATCCCCACACCCCCAACTCAAAAATGAGCCGTGTCCCCACGACGCGAAAAATACTCGAAACAGAAATTAAAATTAGTAGATAAACATATTTACAGAAATGGTAAGGAAGAAAGAGAACATACTCTCGAGGCTTATTGCCTCGCATCATTGACATCCAAGGTAGGATTTGCTGGACCTTTCGTTAATTGCTCAAGGAGTTTCATGATGTGCACTTGATTAGCATTGATTTGTGCCACATCATTGACTAAGGAAGTTTGAGCTGCTTCGAATTTGGTTAAACGCTCCTCCATCTTCTCTTGCCAATTATGCTCCTTTTCTTCTTTCGAGGCTTGCGTAGAACCCGCTCTTCGAAAAATATCCATGATTAAAGCATTATCAATGTAACTTGTTTTAAATTCGAGTTTCTATTCTTCACCCAATGTAACATTTGCTTTTCGCACAAGCCACGTGATCATAGTAGGGAATTTAACATTATAAACCGATTTAGGAGAGACCAAAAATCGTATCACCTCCTCATAGATCAACTGTGCCACATCAACTTCTTCTCCTCTCAAAATACAGTCCAACAGTAGAGCGTACTTCATAGTCACATCCAAAGTTTGTGTGTTTCCAAAGACATTAGGAATAAAGAAATTGTGCC
This sequence comes from Nemophila menziesii, assembly GCA_029959085.1. Taxonomy (NCBI): domain Eukaryota; kingdom Viridiplantae; phylum Streptophyta; class Magnoliopsida; order Boraginales; family Hydrophyllaceae; genus Nemophila; species Nemophila menziesii. Next base: position 4,770,991 of record JARWIR010000044.1, read on the forward strand.
GAATTCTCGCACCCGATTGAAGATATTTGTAAGGCCAAGGTGCCTTAAATTCTCCCTTATGTGATTGCACTTTCTCCTTGTCTAAAACATGCTCAAAAAGTAATTCCTCATCAAATATTTTTCGTTTAGCAACCGCTTCTTCAAATTTGCAAAAACCTTTCAATTTCTTAAACTTGAAGTGGTTTCTAATCTCCTCAACTGTGAAAGGAACTAACTTTCCTCTAATCGGAACACAACCTTTACTATCTCGGCTAAAGAGGCCTAAATAGAATTCCAAAACTAATTTATGACATAGTTCAGAACGTCTTACCATGAACGTAGACCAACCCAATTTCTCACCAAGCTCTAAGAATCTCTTGTATTCTCCATCTCCAACTTCTTCCTTGAATACTTTCTCATAAGCAAAAGGTAGTTCTTTTAATTGTTTCTCTGCAGAAATCTTCAGGGCCCTTGAAGCATCCACTTTCTCTATAGGTATAAGATCTTGTTGAGGTTGAGTTTTCTCCTTTGCATAATAATAAAGCTTTTTACCATTACGATCAAACAAAGGTATCCCACTCTTCTCAATTTTCTCTTTACCCTTTGATTTAGAACTAGAACCTTTGTCAATTGATTTCTTCTTGTTTAAATCCAATCCCTTGTTACTCTTCACCTCCCTCTTGTTAGATAAAATTGTTGTTCTATTAGTCATCTTCAATTGACCCCCAACTCAAAGCTTTAGCAATCCTTGAAATTTGAACTCTTGAATTAATGGTTGAACAAGCTTGATTTGGCCTAGGATGGGTGAATTGGTGATGAATCTCTATGTGGGTGAGGTGGAATTTGTAATGGGTTGGCTTGGATTGTAGAAATTGTGTGATGAATTTGTGAAATTTGGCTCTTTGATTCTTCAATTTGAATGAATTTGGTGATGATTGGTAGCTTGAATCTCTCTTGTAATGATGTGGAGAGAAGATTTGATGTGTTTTTCTTGATGATTGGGTAGTGTTTTGGTGATTGGTGAAGATTTTGATGAGCTTCAATGGAGTTAGGAGAGTTGTGGAGAAGAAAAAGAGGGTTTGGGTTTATAAAATTCGGAACTAAAAGCTTAATACCTCCTTTATACACAAATCCCGTAGGTTTTTCTCTCTCTTGCGGCGCTGCGGACAACCCTTGCGGACCATGGGGTGTACCGCAGGGTAGTCCGCGACATCTGATGCTCGAAAATTTTTGCTCTTTGGATTGGAGCCGTGGCACGCGTTTTTGAGCTGCGGACCATGGTCCGGTGTACCGCGGGGGTGCTCTGCGCCTTCTGCGTCAAAATACACGTGGACCTACCTCGTGGCACGTGTTTTGACCTCGCGGACCATGGTGCGGACCATGGGGTAGTCCGCGGGTCGAATTTTCTCGGTTTCTGGACAAGATCCGTGGCTCCACCCGTGGCACGTGTTTTGACCTCGCGGACCAGGGCACGGACCATGGGGTAGTCCGTGGGGGTAGTCCGCGGGGTGCATTCTTTTGCTCCAAAAATTTTCCTCGCGTTCCCTAACTTGATTTCTCCAATTCCTACACACCAAAAACACTAATACCTTTCTCAAATATGCATTATCAACTAAAAACAACTAAAATAAACTTAAACTAAAAACATAAAAGACATGAAAACGTAAAAAAACTACGGGTTGTCTCCCGTACAACACTTTTGTTTAACGTCTTTCAAAGTTAGACGTGTTACCTTTGTCAAGATTTGCGAATATAGCCTCCCCAACAACGAGTAGGGCTATGAACGTCAACTAATCTCCGCTTGACCCCAGTTTTGGGGCGAATTTCTATCACCTTGGCTGACACAACCTTAGTGACAATGAATGGTCCCATCCACGAGTCTTTGAAACTTCGTGGCCTATTCTCGCGTTTGTGAGCTTTCCATAGAGCTTCATGGCCAACCCCAAACTCAATGTCTGGCTCAGTATCCACAGGTTTTAAGTGGATCTTCTCAGGAAGGACTTTGTGATGTGAAAGGCTGTGGATGATAGGCACGGTGGGGTCCAACTTCCTCGGTTTCTTACCCAAGACATAGAAGGTCTCGGATACGTTCTTTGCATGAAGGGTGATGGTCCCATCTTGGAAGTTGATCACACTTTGACTTGTGGCCATGAAAGGCCGTCCAAGTATGATCGGAACCTGCTTGTCTGCATCAAACTCAAGAATAACAAAGTCAGTAGGGATGGCGATATTACCTGCACGGACTAAGACGTCCTCCACTGTTCCCCATGTCCTTTTCACCGAGTTGTCAGCAAACTGCAACTTCACTGGAGTTTTCTCTGATATTTGAAGTCCAAGTCTCTCGAACACGGACTTAGGCATAAGATTCACACCAGAACCCACATCGTACATCGCTTTCACCTTGAGCATACCATGTAATTGAATAGGAAGGTTGAAACTTCCCGGATCTTTAAGCTTTGTAGGTAGCTCTTCCTAACTTCTTCTTGAAACCCTCAGGTTCTCTCTCGGGATCTCTACACTCGCTTCTTCAGTAATAACTTGCGTATAAACTCGGGGCGGTGTAAGTCCTCTCTTCGCAATCTCAAGCATTTGGGCGTTGATATTTTCCGGTTGGTACGCCTATACAAATGTCTTGAGGACAGTGTCATCCTTAGGATTTGTATCAGGAATAGTTGATGACACTGGTTGAACAATAGGTGGCGATTCCACCTTCTCTTCTCCTTTCTCTTCTAGCACAGCAGGTGCAACTTCATCTTCTTTCTCCTTTGAGGCCTCTTCCTCTTTCTCTTTAGCCAACTCAGCTGCATATTCCACTACCGATCGAATCTCCTCTTGCACCTTCCTCAGTAGCTCTATAAATTCGTCTTTCTCTTGGTCGTCCTCCATATAAACTTCAGAACAGTCAGATTCCTCGGGGCTAGACTTGGTTGGTTCTTCTTCAGTAATGGGAACTTCCACGGCACTAATGGCAGCATGTTGTGCTTCCTCTTTTGCTTCTTTAATCTCAAGGCATATAGCCTTGCAAGCTTCGAACTCATCCTTGTCTTCACCTCCTTCGATTGCCTTTACTTCTTTTTGTTCTACTACACTTGTTAACACTTTGTTTAACTGTGTTACTTGAGTACTTAGCATCTGAAGTATGGCATCGTGTCCTCTGACCTTCTCTTCTTGAGCGTTTATAGTCGTGTTCAAACGGTCTAGAGATTGTACTATAGATCCTTCTTGCGGATATTGAGGTAGGGCTTTCTGATCTAAGGAATCGGTGTAGGCGTCTTGAGCAGGTTGTTGTGGAGGAGCAGGTCTATTCTGATATTGATTTTGGTACTGACCTCTCTGTTGGTAAGAGTTGTTCTGGGTAATGACCAGGATTAGCAGCCCCTTGTGGATTTGAATACTGCATACCCGGATGGTTGCGGTTGCCCCATCAGTTAGATATAAAGTAAACAGATTGCGGATTTGCTTCGCACTCTTCCCATGTATGATCGTTAACTCCACATTGTTGACAACCTTGTGCTTCTTGTACTACTTTTGTAGCGGCTAAATTCTTCTCCATTGCGATTCTCAGCTCCTTGATTTGATTTTCTAGTGAGGATATTTGAGCTGAATTCGCAGTTTCTGCATCTAGACGAAGCGTTCCTCGGGTTTTTGCTACAGAAGCTCGCGTTGAAGGCCAACTTCTTTCTTGTTCCATAATATTTTCCAACACCTCGGAAGCTTCATTGTGATTCATTTACACGAAATTACCCTTTCCAATGTTATCCACCTTTTCTCTACCTTTATCATTAAGACCTTCATAGAACATAGCAAGTTGTAGAGCAGGTGTATAACCATGGAGCGGACATCTAATTAATTTTTGTTAAAACCTTGTCCATGCTTCTCCCACTGTTTCTCCATCTTCTTGGCATAATCTTGCAAGCTCGGCTTGATCTTTAAGTCTCATGCTCTTCGGATAAAATCGGTTAAAGAACGCGGCTTGAAGTTCTCTCCAAGAGTGAATGGTTCCATGTGGTTGTCTCTCTAGCCAATCGCTAGCTCTTCCGGTCAAGAAAAACGAAAACATATGACAATACAGTTGCTCGCGTGTAATGCCAGGAGTAATGTAGGCATCACAAATCTGCATGAACTTCTGAATCGCTTTTACCGGATCTTGTATTGCTGTACCAGTATAGAGTCCGAAACTTTGAAATTGACTAAGCATACCCGGATCGGGTTTAAATTTGATATTCGGAATCTCAGGAGGGCGGTAACCGATGGGTTGAACATGGAATGGTATGTTAAGGCCCGGTAGATCTTGTTCAACTCGGTTTTGTTGATTATTAAGGTTGTTTTGCCCATTACCTTCTTCTACTGGTAGTTGTTGTCCTTCTTGTCCACCGAGTGGTGGATCTTGTTGTTGTCTACCTGGTTGATTATTCTGAACTCCACCAAGGGGTGCACCGAGTGGTGGATCTTAGGCTGCCATTACTATTCTTAAGGCTCTTTCCTCACGAACTCGTTTGTTGTAAGGTCTAAAGCTCCTCTCAGGCTCCGACAAAGGAGGCCAAGAATTAAACACTGTGAAACCTGAAAAAGACTAAAGCAAACCACAAGCGTAAATCTGGAAAAATAAAAACTAAAAACTAAACTAAAGACTGAAAAGTAAAAACTAATTAAAAACTAAAACTCGAAATAGATAACCCACACGCTAACGAGACACAAGTCCCCGGCAGCGGCGCCAAAAACTTGGTGTCGCCTAGGGTGTGATAAAAATAAGATCAATTTAAGTATGGAAAAATACGCACTCTCACCCTAGACAGGCACAGTACTGCAAGTATTACAGGACGTATGCAAGTTTTAATGATAAGTAGAGTTCGTTCTCAGGGACTTAAGTGTGTTAATCGTGTAGGACACAATAACGAGTAAAAGTAAATAATTAAAGACAGAAAAATAAAGCAATTAAATTTCAAAATTAAGAAGTAACTAAGGAAAATAAAGACAATAAAATTAAAGAATAAGAAATATGAGATGAGAAATATAGCTTAGGTTTTGCTAGTATGCACTAATCCTTCTAATTCTATCTATAAATCTAGTTCATAAGGGAGAATATTAGCTATTGGTATACTTAGTAAGGATTCTAAATTCCCCAATCTTAGACCTTGAGAGCGACTAAGGGGGCTACGGCACAACCAAGACGAGGACTCAAATAGGGTTATCAAACGCCACTAAGGCCCTATCCAGCACACTACAATCAATTGGTGATATGGTGATTAAAACAAACCCTAATGACTATCTAGTTAGAAGCATGTTTTGTCAGAACTACTATCGACACTAGACATTATGTGGTGGTTCAATAGTTAAACACCCTGTCAATGAGACCATCTAACTACTATTAAAACAATCCTAAAGTGATCAGTTCTAGGAAAGACAATAAATCAAAACACATAAGCAAATATAAAGTAAGTAGCTAATATCAGATTAAAACATATAATTCCCAAAGAAACTTAGATAGAAGAATTAGAATTCATAGATTATACATATGCAAAACCCAAGCTATGGGAGGTTTAGTTCATACCTGAAGGAAATAAACTAAAAGAAATTACAAAAGACATCATCTTGCTCTCTACAATAAACTGGAAGAATAAAAACTTGAGAACTAATTACTATGAGGCAAGGATGATTTACAAGTGATATAAGGGTGTATTTATTGGTGTTTAGAAGACCTAATTCGTTTTCTTGAGGAATAGTTAAGGTAATGGACTTCTAGCCCAACTCAAATTCATATGGAAATAAAGATAAACACTGCTGCACCGTTTTGAGCATATCTTCTTCGTTATTGGTCGGATTTGCTCCATAATATACCAAAAGAATCGAAACAGATTTATCTTGATCCTAAAGAAGGAAATCTCCAAATCCGGCCTATTTCTTAGGTAAAAATCCACATCTTTGGAAGTGTATGCAGAATCCCAGATTTAGGTAGCTTTTCCTTTTCCATCTTTTTAGCTTTTATTTCCTTATCTCCAATTACCATGCTAATCTCTTTCCATAAGTTGTTGTCTTTGACTTGGACTCTAATTAATCTCCATAATTATCTTTAAAGCTTCACACTAAATTAAACAATTAAACCCAATATGCTCTAAAAATAATAATTCTACAAATCAAGACTCAAAATAGGAAAGTGCACTAAAACTCAAGAAAATCGACATTATTGACTTCTAAAACACTAAAAATGATGTCTCATCTTAACATAAATCTGTCACATATGAGGAGACATCAGGAATGCAGGTTTTGTGTTACTAGATCCTGAAGAAGCTGAGTTGGGGATGGAGAGAATTCTTGAGAATGAGAGAAGTTGGCCCAAGAAACCAGAAAAAGAAGACACTTCAGAATCTCTGAAGCTTAAAGAATTGGCCCAACAACTCGAAGAACTACAAGAACAAGCCCGAACAATTGCTCAGGTAAATGTAGTACGTGCAATTCCTTCATGTCCAGGTTGTGGATCAAGAAACCATGTGTGGGAAGGATGTATGTATAATCCAGCAATAGCTTCCATTACATATCCTCAAGATAACTATTATTCTAATGTTTATACTTATCCTCAAGAAAGCTATGCTAATTATCAACAACCTCCACAACAAAGAATTTGGGCCAGAAATCAAGAAACTTATCATCAACCCCAACCTCAATCCTATAATCCACCACAACCTATTCAGCAAAAGGTACCCATGATTGAGAAAGCTTGTCAAGAAACGAAGAAAGATCCACCTAAACAATCAATGCAACTGGCAAGGAAAGAACAAATCCCAAGCTTGAATTCGAGTATGGCTAAATTAATGCAAGCAATTGAAAACAACATGAATCGTAGCCAACAGAAGATTCAAGCCCAACAGAAGGTAATTAAGAAACTAGAGAATACTTTATCACATATGGCAAGTACATTACAAAATAGGCCGAAGGGGCAGCTTCCAAGTGATACTATTGCTCCTAGAGATGATTCTTGTCATGCAGTTGAATTGCAAAGTGGAAAACAACTACCTCCACCAAGACCAGAAACAGAACCAATCCCTATTCCAGAAAAAGGGGAGAAGAAACAACCGAAGACACAATAGAGGAGGTAGTTAAACCAAAGAGTGTCCAAGTCGAGACACCTGAAAAAACGAAACAACCAGTGGCACTTAATACACGCCCTCCACCACCATACCCTTCACGTGTCAGGAAGAAGGACAATGACCTGGAATTCAAGAAGTTCGTTGACATGTTGAGCAAGTTAGAGATTAATATGCCGTTTTTTGAAGCTCTCAAGAGAATGCCTATATATCTGAAATTTTGAAGGACATTCTCTCCAACAAACAAAGTATAGAAACTGGGGAAACAATTGGATTACCTATGGAGTGTAGTGTTATTTGTCAAAGCAAGTTACCACCGAAGCTAGAAGATCCCGGAAGTTTTACAATTCCCATCGGCATAGGAGATAATTGGACCAGGAAAGCATTATGTGAATTAGGCGCGAGTATCAATCTCATGCCAAAATCCCTGTTCGAGAAGCTTAATATAGGAGAGGTAGTACCCACATCTGTGGTATTACAAATGGCGGATTGCTCCCTCTCACGACCAGTAGGTAAAATTGAAGATGTTTTAGTTAAAGCTGGTTCTTTTATTTTTCATTGTGATTTAATTTTTCTTGACTACGACGCGGATAAGAATGTCCCCATCATCTTGGGTAGACCATTCTTAGCCACGGGGCGTACACTAATTGATGTTGAGAATGGTGAGTTGATCATGAGGGTACAAGACGAAGATATAAGATTCAATGTGTTTAAGGCTATGAAGTTACCGAATTCGAAGGATGAATGTTTCAAAATAGATGTCATCGGAAAAATTACACAAGAAGTCTTCAATGAAGCAAGCTTAGATGATGATCTTGACGAAGCCTTAGCACTTGAATCACCAGAGGAACTCGATATTCCCCCTGAAGGAGTTGCGGCATTAGGATCAAATGTACGAGAACTACTTCGAGAATCAGGTGACATTGAACCAATGAAGCAACCGTCCATAATATTATGTCCACCTGTTCACGAAGAAAAACCGCTTCCAGATCATCTCCGCTATGCATATCTAGGTACAAACAAAACTTTGCCTGTTATTATTTCTGCTAACCTTTCAGGACCTCAAGAGGAGAAGCTACTTCATGTACTTCGCGCAAACAAAGAAGCAATCGGATGGACTATTGCTGACATCAAGGGAATTAGTCCTTCCGTTTGCAAACACAAAATCATTCTTGAGAACGAAGGTGGGCGATCTATAGAAGGACAAAGAAGACTCATGCCAGCTATGAAAGAAGTGGTGAGGAAGGAAGTTATCAAGTTATTAGACGCAGGAATTATCTATCCAATTGCTAGCAGTGATTGGGTTAGTCCAGTGCAATGTGTTCCAAAGAAAGGAGGTATCACTACCATCCTTAATGATCAAGGTGAAGCCATACTATTAAGAACAGTTATGGGGTGGCGAGTATGCATGGATTACCGAAGACTCAACAAAGCTACAAAGAAAGATCACTTCCCGCTACCATTCATTGATCAGATGCTAGACAAACTTGCAGGGAGAGAGTATTATTGTTTCCTTGACGGATATTCGGGTTATAATCAGATTTGTGTGGATCCCCTTGATCAACACAAAACAACTTTTACTTGTCCTTTTGGTACTTTTGCTTACAGAAGAATGCCGTTTGGTTTATGTAATGCACCTGCCACGTTCCAGAGGTGCATGATGGCTATATTTTGGGACATGATTGATAAATATTTGGAGGTTTTTATGGATAATTTTTCGGTGTTATGAGATAGTTTTGATGATTGTTTGAATAATCTTGAGAAAGTCCTTGTGTTATGTAGAGAAAGATCTTGTGCTTAATTGGGAAAAATGCCACTTCATGGTTCAAGAGGGAATTTGTGTTGGGACATAAAGTTTCGAAGGCAGGGATGGAGGTTGATCGTGCTAAAATTGAAGTAATCACAACGTTACCACCTCCAGTTTCTGTAAAAGAAGTGAGAAGTTTCTTGGGTCACGCAGGATTTTATCGAAGATTTATTTAAGATTTCTTCAAGATCGCCAAACCGCTTTGTTCTTTACTTGAAAAGGATACTCCTTTTAATTTTACTGATGAATGTCTTCAAGTGTTTTTGACGATTAAGGAGAAACTGATCTCCACACCTATTGTTATACCTCCTGATTGGAAAGATCCGTTTGAACTTATGTGCGATGCTAGTGATCACGCTATGGGTGTTGTGTTGGGACAGAGGAAAGACAAGATCTTCCACACGATTTATTATACAAGTAAGACCTTCAACGCTGCCCAGATGAATTAAACGGTAATAGAGAAAGAGATGTTGGTCGTAGTATATGCTTTTGATGAATTCTGCTCCTATCTGATTGGGAAGAAAACTGTTGTATACACGGACCATTCAGCTACCAGGTACCTTATGGATAAAAAGGACGCTAAGCCACGTCTTATTAGATGGGTACTGTTGCTTCAAGAATTCGACATAGACATTCGAGACCAAAAGGGATGCGAGAATCAAGTTGCTGATCATTTATCAAGACTCGAAGGATCTAATGCGAACAAAGAACCATTGTTGGTTAAAGAGGTATTCCCTGATGAAAAACTTTTTGCTATTAAAAATGCGTTCGTGCCATGGTATGCAGATCTAGTCAACCTCATTGTGCGTGGTGTATTCCCCAAGGATATCCACCCACAACAAAGACAAAGAATATCTCACCAAGCCAAACAGTACTATTGGGATGAACCGTACCTCTGGAAGATTTGTAGTGACCAAGTTGTTAGAAGATGTATGCATGAAGGCGAAATGGACAAGATCATTGCAAGTTGTCATAGGTCACCTTATGGAGGTCACTTTAAAGGCGATAGAACTGCAGCTAAAATTCTTCAATCCGGATTCTATTGGCCTACCCTACACAAAGATTGTCATCGTTTTGTCCAGTCATGTCAAAGATGCCAGTTCACTGGTAATATATCAAAAAGAGACGCGATGCCGCTTAACAACATTATAGAAGCCGAAATCTTTGATGTATGGGGAATAGATTTCATGGGACCTTTCATCACTTCCCAAGGAAATCTTTATATTTTGCTTGCGGTAGATTATGTATCAAAGTGGGTAGAAGCAGTGGCAACACCAAAGAACGATGCTCAAACAGTGATTAAATTCCTAAAAACAAACATCTTTTCAAGACATGGTACGCCACGTGTTCTCATCAGTGATAAAGGTAACCATTTTATTAATGCTCCCCTGAGAAACTATCTTCGTAAGTTTGGAGTGAGACACCGCATTTCAACTGGTTATCACCCACAAACTAACAGTCAAGCTGAAGTTTCCAACCGAGAAATCAAATCTATTCTTTAGAACACCGTGAATAAAATGAGGAAAGATTAGTCTTTAAAGCTAGATGATGCTCTCTGGGCTTACAAAACAGCATTTAAAACACCAGTTGGGGTATCTCCGTATCGCATGGTCTACGGCAAAGCGTGTCATCCACCTATTGAACTTGAAGCTCGAGCCTTCTGGGCTATTTAAACTCTGAATCTAGTCCTAGAATTGGCCGAAAAACAAAGGTTGATGCAGTTGAACGAGTTGGAGAAGTTTCGCTATCTTGCCTATGAAAATTCACGCCTCTACAAGGAGAAAACAAAGAGATGGCATGATAGGCGACTCCGTCCTAAGAATTTCGAGAGAGGACAAAAGGTTTTATTATACAACTCTCGATTTTCAAACTACCCAGGAAAGCTTAAATCCCGTTGGGGAGGAACTTACATTGTTACGAAAGTCACACCTCATGGAGCGATTGAAATTGAACATCCAACCGAGCAAAGGACAATCATGGTGAATGGCAAGCGTTTGAAGAGATACCATGACAGTGAAGAATTTGGGCGAGAGGAGACAATCCATCTCGTAGAAAGCGCTTAGCCTGAGGTATACGTCTAACTCAAAGACGTTAAACAAAAGTGCTCTTGGGAGACACCCCTTGTTTTAATTTCTTTTTAGATTAGTTTATTTGCCTTGTAGTGCATAATATTAAGTTAGTGTATATTTTTAATTGTGTTTACAAGCTAATAGGAGAGAAAGGTAGTGTGTTATTGTGCAGGAAATGAGTTTGGGGTCAAAGGAAATTTTTTGGAAAAATTCGCAGGCAGGTCCGGTATACCGCGCCTGGAAAAACCCGTACCACGGGTAGGTCCGGTATACCGCACCTGGAAAAACCCGTAACACGGGTACACTGACTCGGGTTTTATGCCGAAAATTTTTGGAACATGACAGGTCCGGTATACCGCGGCATAGGGGCGGTATACCGCAGAGGCAAAAACCCGTACCACGGGTATGGGAGCTCGGGTTTTTTTACGAGAAGAGAAAATTTGGATAGCTGATGGGTCCGGTATACCGCGGTATAGGTCTGGTACACCGGGCTATGGCGGTTTGTGAAGAGTTTGAGGCCTAATCAAAATTCTTACCTTATCAAACTTAACCCTAACCCCTCCCACATGAAATTTTCAGACCCAAACACTATATATACACCTTAAAGCTTGTACAAACCTTCACAATTAACACAACAACTTCAATAATTCTCTCCTCCATCCTCCATAAACATAATTTATTCATCAAATTCATCACACTACACCATTAAACACCATCAAATTCATCAAGCTTTCAAGAATTCTTCCAAGATTCATCAAGAAACCTTTCTCTTTCATCAATTCCAAGCAACAACCTCAAGCTAAACCAATTTCTCTAAAACTTTTAATTCATCCTTGGTATAACTTGAGTTGTGGGTAAATCAAACATGACTAATAGATCTGATGCTATGGAATACAAGAGAAAGTGCACCATCCTTGGGAAGAATAAGAAATTGCCTGGAGCCACCATTGAAAAGCCTATCACCATTGATGAGGCTACTGAAGAATCAAAAGAAAAGGCACAAGCACAACAACTACCAAAGAAATTAACTGCTAGAATGTCTATATCAACTAGGCCTTTGAAGAAGATAAAAATTCATGACCAAGGTTCTTCTACTTCTTCCTCTAAAATTGATCATGATCTTCCCCCATGGGCTCTCAAATTACAACACGAAATTGAAAGATTACTAGAAGAAAATAGAGAACTTTGGGTGGAAATCATACAGATGCAATCACAGTTGGAAGATATAACCTTGGAAAGGGATATTGATAATTATTCTGATCCCTCTACTTCGGAAGAGGAGGAGGACATAATGGATCTCTATGGCCAGCAGGGTACGCCACTCTAATTCTTTTTCTTAATAGCTTGTAGGCATTAGGTAGTTGAGTTAGTTTTAATTTTAAATTTTATTCCATTCTTGAGTCTTTTTCGAGTCGTGGAGACACAGCTCACTTTTGAGTTGGGCCTGGGGATTCGTTGTCCTCATCTTCTTTTCATTTTTGCATAAAATCTAAAAATTTTAGGTTGAATTAAGGCATAGAATATTTTGAATGTACCTATGTGAGCATGGTTTAATTAGGTCAATGATAGTAAGTAGTATGTTTTTGAAAGATGTTACAAATTTGTTTAGATGCATGTATGAAAACAGGAAATAAAGGATAGAAAAGTTAATGAGCAATGCTAAGAAATCACGTTGAAACTTAGGGAGAGTTATTTGGTGTGTAGAACGTGAGGTTTGAAATTAGTTGAAAACCCACTTGTCTATGAACTACTAATGAAAACGTAACAAAGTAGTTAGGAAAATGAATAAGGCAGTTCTTTCATGTAAAAACACTTGAAGCCTTTTATACTTTCTCACCCTTTTATTTGATTATTGTTATTATTTATCCGTCTTAGCCCCTCTGAGCCTTTCTAAAGCCTTTTATTGAAACACATTATAATCCATACCCTTAGTTTGTAGGACTTATCTATATGACCCGCACTCGAATCACAAAACCTGAGACAACTCGTTTTAGAGCTTGAGTTTGGGGTGGTGGGTTTCATCAATTAGGGAACATTGGGTTTTGGGAATTGTAATTGTGACTTTATTGATGATGAAAAAGTATTTATTGTAACCCTTTGCCGGGGTAATAGTGAATGGAAAAGAAGCTACGAGCTAAATTTGCCAACAAGGGCATAGAAAGAATATATATGAAAAATAGCGTGATATCTTGAACATTAAAAAGAGAATCATAGTTATACAAAAGATAAATTGATATGAAAAGAATAGATATTCGGACCGGCAAAGTGGATTTTATATCATCAAAGGTTTTAAATTGGGATTACTGGGGATGCATATAAAAAACATCAATAAATTGGGTTGAGTGAGAACATCTTCGAGTGAAACTCAAGCTCTAGGACGATTCATTGATGGCTAGTGAGGAGAGAGCCACAAGCTCACTTTTCATTATCCAAATATATCACACCCGTCCTTAATCCAAGTTATAACCAAAGACCTTAGGATTTCTAACTACTAGGTGGAGAAACAATTGAGCTATTAGGTAGTAGGTAAGTGGACCATTGGATGCTATACTACGACCTATGAACAACCTATAGCCATTAACATAAACTAAGTAATCATCCTCTCCTTCTGGCATTGCGAAATTAATCTAGACTTGAATTTATGGATTGTGGATTACATGTGTATTAAGCATATTTGTGCATTATTACTTGAGCATTACTACATGAGACTTTTTAGATATTTTGCTCCAGGATCATTCATTATGTTCTGTTCTTACTCTCCTCCGAATTCTTCTTCTTGTTTATATGACTACCCTACTGTTCTTTATTTTTATTGTATCGGGATGATACAACCTTGAGTTGGGGGTCTTGATGTCTCCTCATTTTTTATAATAAAATCTATTTCCGAGACATCATTTTAGGCGTATTTATTAGTTTATAGGTCGAATTTAGCTTGATTTAGTGCACTTTCCTATTTTGGGTCTTGAATTAATTAATTATTATTTTTAGAGCATATTGGGTTTAATTATTTATTTAAATGTGAAACTTTAGAGATATATGGTAATTAATTAGAGTCCAAGTTGGTGAAGAGAGCTAAAGGAAAGAAGATAAACATGGAAATTGAAGATAAGGAAGAAAAAGCTAAAAACATGGAAAAGGAAAAGCTGCCTTAAATCTGAATTTCTGCACCTACGACCACAAATCAGCTTATATCTTAAAAACGGTGAGGAATTTGGAGAAACGGTCAAGAGAAAAGTTGAAAATCTTTCTGAGACGGTGAATTTGGTATACTCATATGCATCAATCGGAGAAATATTGAAGCTGTTAGGATCAAAAGAAAAACGGGGCTGATTGCATGTTTTTGGCTACGAATTTGAGTTGGGCTTGGAGCCCATAGTTACCTTTTCCTTCAATAAAACGAATTAGGTCAACCTATACACTATAAATACAGCCTCTTAACACTCTTAAATCATCCTTGGTGAAACCTTAAACCAAGAGGAAGCTTACAACACAAGAAAAGAAGTCTGGAAGGAGTTGTTCATCACAATGTCATCTTCTACCTTTGAATTTGTAATTTCTTTCTTTTCTTGCATTAGTATGAACTAAATTTATTTAGCTTGATTTTTAGCATATATGTATGAACCCTAGTTTTGGTTGACATCTATCCAATTTGGGATCTTTATGTTTTAAATTAAATTATTGTTTTTATTCCCTGTTCATGTGTTTGGATTTATATTCTGTGTTCTTGTGGAACGTAGGCCATATAGAATTACCATCTAGTAGTTAGGTCACCATTGACAACAATGTTTAATTACATGTTTAGCACGTAACGTCTAGTATTCGGTTTAGATCTGACAAATCAACCTAACTAGATAATCGCTATGGTTCAGTATATATTACTATTTACCAATTACAGGAACAGTTTGCTTAGGAAGCCTTATTGACACAGGTAAATCCTATTTAACACTACCTAGGGTAATTGGAACCGATTATTGAAATACTACATAATTCACCCTTACATGTTTAGAATGGCAAAACTAGTGGGGAATACATGCTATTTACTCAAGCTATATTCTCATACTACTTCTTCTGTCGTAATTATTTTCTGTCTTTAAATTCTTAGTTTTAATTTAGTTTAATCAAAAACCAAACAAATATCTATTTGTCTTTACTTTTTCTGCGTTAAATAGATATTTATTTGATTTTTGATTAAACTAAATTAAAACAAAGAATTTAAAGACAGAAAATTAAATACGAAAGAAGAAGAAGTATGAGAATATAGCTTGAGCCAATAGCATGTAATCCCCACTAGTTTTGCCGTTCTAAACATGTAAGGGTGAATTATGTAGTATTTCAATAATCGGTTCCAATTACGATAGGTAGTTTTAAATAGGATTTACCTGTGTCAATAAGGCTTCCTAAGCAAACTGTTCCTTTAATTGGTAAATAGTAATATATACTAAACCATAGTGATTATCTAGTTAGGTTAATTTGTCAGATCTAAACGGAATACTAGACGTTATGTGCTAAACATGTAATTAAACACCGTTATCAATGGTGGCCTAAGTACTAGATGGTAATTCTATATGGCCTACGTTCCACAAGAACACAGAATATAAATCCAAACACATAAACAGAGAATAAAAACAATAATTCAATTTAAAACATAGAATTTCCAAATTAGATAGATGTCAATCAAAACTAGGGTTCATACATATATGCTAAAACTCAAGCTAAATAAATTTAGTTCATACTAATGCAAGAAAAGAAAAAAATTACAAATTTAAAGGTAGAAGAAGACATTGTGATGAACAGCACCTTCCAGACTTCTTTTCTTGTGTTGTAAGCTTCCTCTTGGCTTAAAGTTTCACCAAGGATGATTTAAGAGTGTTAAGAGGCTGTATTTATAGTGTATAGGTTGACCTAATTCGTTTTGTTGAAGGAAAAGGTAACTATGGGCTCCAAGCCCAACTCAAATTCGTAGCCCAAAAACATGCAATCAGACCCCTTTTTCTTTTGGTCCTAACAGCTTCAATATTTCTCCGATTGATGCGTATGAGTATACCAAATTCATCGACTCGGAAAGATCTTCAACTTTACTCTTGACCGTTTCTCCAAATTCCTCACTGTTTTTTATATATAAGCTGATTTGTGGTCGTAGGTGCAGAAATTCAGATTTAAGGCAGCTTTTCCTTTTCCATGTTTTTAGCTTTTACTTCCTTATCTTCAATTTCCATGATTATCTTCTTTCCTTTAGCTCTATTTACCAACTTGGACTCTAATTAATTACCATATATCTCTAAAGCTTCACACTAAATAAATAATTAAACCCAATATGCTCTAAAAATAATAATTAACTAATTCAAGAACCAAAATAGGAAAGTGCACTAAATTAAGCTAAAATCGACCTATAAACTAATAAATACGCCTAAAATGATGTCTCGGAAATAGATTTTATTATCACAAATGAGGAGACATCAAGACCCCCAACTCAAAGTTGTATCGTCCCGATACAATAAAAGTAAAGAACAGTAGGGTAGTCAAATGAACAAGAAGAAGAAGTCGAAGGAAAATAAGAACAGAACATAATGAATGATCCTAGAGCAAAATATCTAAAAAGTCTCATGTAGTAATGCTCAAGAAATAATGCACATGTATGCTTAATACACATGTAAGAAATTTAAAGGTTTCTAGACAAACCTTTTAGGCGGAATTAAGAATCGAAATGCTCCGGTATTGAATCCACTTACATATCGAAGAAGATTGCTATTCCACAACCTAAATGCCATTGGATCTTCTATTATATGTTAATAAGATCTTGAGAGAATGTAATGATTTTTTTTTGTGCTTTTTAGTATAAGGCAGAGAAGAGAAAGAAACGTATCAGAAAATGTGTCTCATATTTTCTAAAACTGAAATAACTTCCTTGAAGTTATTTATATATAAGTTATTCAAATAATAACTACCACAATGGGTCGGGCTAACCCATTATGGGCACCCACAATATGGGCTAGGCCCAAAACAATTTCTTTCAATCTCCCTGATGTCTCCTTAATTGATCTTATTTTCGACCCTTAGGAGACATCATTTTTGGTGTTTATTTAATCAATTTGATAGACTTTTGGACTAAATATGCAATAAAATAATTTTCCTCTTTTATTTCTAGCATTTTTAATTTATTAAGCTTTTGCGCGTAATATTGGTATTTTTAGTGTAAAGTTTACAGGTTTTAGATGTTAGCTAGAAGAGGAATCCGAGGAGAAAGTCAAAGATCAAGAGATAGAGTCAAGACTTGAAGATAAATCCCGAAGATATTATTTTTAGA
This sequence comes from Nemophila menziesii, assembly GCA_029959085.1. Lineage (NCBI taxonomy): Eukaryota > Viridiplantae > Streptophyta > Magnoliopsida > Boraginales > Hydrophyllaceae > Nemophila > Nemophila menziesii. The sequence goes on from JARWIR010000044.1 coordinate 4,788,232, forward strand.
GCTGAAAATCCATTTTCCAGGCCATAGATTGCTGATTTCTAGGTGGTTAAGCGATGATTTAGCCGCTGACCTATGAGGAGAAAACGGTCCCTATCGAGTTACGGAACTTTAGAAACTGGAATGGGGTCAATCGGAGTCATATCGAGTCGGGAAAAGCCGTTTTAGTGAAGGTATATCAGCAGTTACGGGATTTTGGGCTAAGTTAGTGGACTTGGGCCTTTTATATTTCATTTAATTAAAAGCCTAGGCCCAAGACCGAATTTCCACTTATAAAAGGAGGTCTGGACTTCTATTTTTCATACAATTCACATTCTACAAGATTAAAAACACCAGAGAGAAGCAACAAAAGGAAGAAAGAAGAAGCTACAAGAGCTGGAGAGGGTCTATATCTCCGTTCGTAGTCATTCCAATTCCCGAAATTAGGTTTTTCTTATCTTTAATTTTGTAATCAAATATGAATTTCTTTACATTTAATTTAGTTTTTCTTTTTATTAGTCTGAGCTAATTTCATTTTAGTGCTTGAGAATAATTAATGGGTGAATCCCAATCTTATTGAATTACGAATGTTGAATTTGGGTTTCTGTTAAAATAAACTAGATTGTGTCTTTTACTCTTATCTATAAATTGAGAATATTTACTGTTTTTAGCGTCATGAACTAGGAACATGTGTTAGTATCTAGGCTATTCCAATTAGTGGCGATTGGATCATCCTGACGGAGGGTTTAGGTACAGAACCATTTATTCAATCTAGGATAGAAGCTATTGATTCTGGCGAACTTAGCTAATCCTAGGGCCAATGAGGTATTAAAACTTAGACATCCAAAAGTGGATCATATTTACCCTGACGGGACTAGTGACACACTCTAGGATCGCCTTATAGTCCACCCTGACGGGGGTATAAGGAATTTAGAATCCCAACAATTGTAAATGACTAATTTAGCCCTTAACCAACATAAGTTAGGAAATAGGATTGGGAGGATCCTTGCGTTCTCAAGTGCTATCTTCTCATATTTGCGTTTTACTTCATTTTACTTGCGTCTTAGCTTTTATTTGCATTTTAATAATTGTCTTTCATTTACTTATCATTAATACAAAACCAAACAACATCTTATCTTTATTTGCTTTCATAATTGCAATCAATCATTAATAGATAAGCATTGTAGTCAACCATCCCGTCCTTGGAACGAATATGTTTTATCAATTATACTACTTGGGACAACCGTACACTTGCGGTTGTGGTTCGATTATTTATTGCATTTATTTTAGAACACACAAAGGACCACCAAGTTCTTGGCGCCGCTGCCGGGGACGGTAGCGTGTGACCACGGTGTTTATCCTTTAGTGATAGTTGCATTTATTTGTATTTCAGTTTTACGCTTTTTGTTTGTTAGCTTTTTCAGGTTTTTAGGTTTGGTGTATGCGAAGAAGGCTATTCAAGGATCTAGAGCCAACACCTCCGATCCTTAATAATCCGGAATCATTGATCAGACTTGCTAACAAGAGAAGGAGAGAACAAGAAGCTTTAGAGGTAGAAGAAATAATTAACAGAATGGAGGAGATAAATCTTCAGAATCAACAAAATAATGGACAAGATCAATTAGGCGCAAATGGCCAACCTTTAGCGCCACCTATTCCTCCAATTCCACCATTGAATCCTAATCCGCAAGTTCAGATAGTGATGAATCAAGATCCATGGTTTGTTAATGGTCCACAAGAAGCTCCATTTCGTGCTCCTGCTATTGGAGTAGGTGCTCCAAACATAGATGTTCCAAGATCGTCCAGACTCGGGTATGTTAGCTCAATTCCAAAATTTTGGAAATTTTCGTGGTAGACCGGGAGAAGATCCTATCCGAGCCGTTCAGAAATTTAAGCAGATATGTGATTCGTACATTACACAAGGAGTTTCAAAAGAACAGATGTACTATGCTGTGTTTCGATTTTTTGTTATAGATGGAGCGAGTGAATGGCACGATACGCAAGATCCTACAAAGATAACAAACTGGGACCAATTAGAAACGGCTTTCCTTGAGAGATTTTACCCAAGTAACATGAGGTTAGATGATCAACTCGAATTAACACATTTCCGTCAAGAGTATGATGAAACTTTGGGTAAGAGTTTGATAAGATTTCAGATGTGTTTACGAAGGGTTCCCGATCATGGCTTTACAGAACAACAACAACTAAAAATCTTTTACAAAGGCCTTGATGGAACTTCAAGAGAGAAGTTGGATTTGTTATGTGGTGCAGGTTTTCTTCAAGTTCAACCCATGTATGCAAAAATTATTTTGGAAAGAACAGTCAAGAATGAAGTTGGGTGGAATTCAGTAAGAACACCGATTAAAGGAGTGAATAATGTTAATATAGAAGAAAAATTTGCTACGCTTGAGAATAAGATTCAGACTACTATAGAGCAACAATTGAAACAGCTCACTTTAGCTGTAAAGGAAGGATTTTCGGGTAAGAAGGTAGCTGTTCAAGCTGCACAAGAGGTTTATATGTGTTCGATTTGCAGAGTAGACGATCATGATGAGGAAAATTGTCCGAATAACCAAGAGCCTGTGATGTTTGTGTCCAATAGAGGTAACTTTAATTCAAGTGGTAATGGATATCAGCCTAACAGAAACCATCCTGGGTTTCAATACTCAAATCCTAATGGGGCAGCAAATCCTACATATGCGTATCAGCCACGTCCCCAAGGTAACAATTACAATCCAAGACCACACAACAATTATCAAGGAGGACAGAATCAGGGTAATTATGTACAAAGACAAGCTCCTCAGAATACTTACGATGAAACTTTAAACCAAAAAGCCTTACCTGCCCATCCACAAGAAGGAGTAGTTACCCTTCATAAGACAGTTGAAAGTTTAATTGCTCTTCAAACACAAGCTATGGAACGTCAACAAGCATCTGACGCAAATAGGAAGTTGTTACAGAATCAAATAAGTCAAATTAATAAACAGCTGAATCAACGTCCACAAGGGCAACTCCCTAGCAATACTGAGAATCCAATACAACGTGAAGATTGCAAAGCTGTTACATTAAGAAGTGGTAAGAACCTTCCTCCACCTCCTTTTCCCGTTATGAAAGAGAAAGAAGTTCCAAGAAAAGAAAAGGAAGTGGGTGAGAAAGAGAAAGAGACTGAGAAAGATAGTGAGGTTGAAGAAATAGTGAGGCCAATTGAGATTCTAAAGAAGAAAGATGATACTATGATTAATCTCCCTCCACCACCGTTTCCATCTCGAGTTCAGAAAAAGAGTGATTTGGGTGATTTTCAGAAATTCTTCAACAGAGTGAAGGGTCTAAGTATTAATATTCCGTTACTTGAGGCTATTGAGATATTCCTAAGTATACGGAGTTTTTGAAGAGGGCCCTCACTAACAAAAGGCCTTATTGTGATAATGAGATGATTGGTCTTCCTGAAGAGTGTAGCGCGATTTGCCAGAGTAAATTACCTCCAAAGTTAGTTGATCCGGGAAGTTTCTCGATTCCAATATCGATTGGAGAAGAATGGAAGGGAAAAGCGCTATGTGATTTGGGAGCAAGCATAAATTTGATGCCTAAATCGATCTTTGATAAGCTAAAAATTGGAGACGCAAGACCTACTTCTATGGTCTTGCAAATGGCGGACAGGTCTCTTGCACATCCTGAAGGCCGAATTGAAGACGTCCTCGTTAAGGCAGGTACACTTATATTTTCCGTTGATTTCGTAATACTTGAGTACGATGCAGATAGAAATGTCCCCATTATTTTGGGTAGACCATTCCTAGCTACAGGGCGTACATTGATCGATGTAGAGAATGGCGAATTAACGATGAGGATACAAGATGAGGAAGTCAAATTCAATGTATTTCGAGCTATGAAATTCCCAGATTCTCAGGAAGATTGCTTCAGAATGGATGTAGTAGAGCAAGCATCGCAAGAGGTATTTAATTGTTTAAATTTTGATGATATCTTGCAGGCTGCGTTGACATTAGATTCACCTGAGATGATGGAAGAGCTTGCTGAAACAGTGGCAGCTCTAAATTCTGAAAATTCAAAATATAGGCGCCTTGCCTATGAACCTGTGAGAGAACCGAGGGAGATTATTCCTAAAAAGAAGCCTTCAATTGAATCTCCTCCGGAATTTGAAGAAAAACCGTTACCAGCACACTTGAGGTATGCGTATTTAGGTACTAATGAAACTCTACCTGTTATTGTTTCAGCTAATTTAACAGGTCCTCAAGAAGACAAACTGATGCGTGTGTTGAGAGCCAACAAAGAAGATATAGGTTGGACAATTGCCGACATCAAAGGCATTAGTCCATCCTATTGTCAACATAAAATCATACTTGAAGATGTTAACGCACGCTCAGTTGAAGGTCAAAGAAGATTAATGCCCGTTATGAAGGATGTAGTGAAGAAAGAAGTGATCAAGCTTTTAGATGCGGGGATTATTTATCCCATCTCGAGTAGTGAATGGGTGAGTCCAGTTCAGTGTGTACCAAAGAAAGGAGGAATGACAGCAGTTCTTAATGATAAAAATGAAGTGATTCCTTCAAGAACGGTAGTTGGATGGAGAGTTTGCATGGATTACAGAAAGCTGAACAAGGCCACCAGAAAAGATCATTTTCCTTTGCCCTTCATTGATCAGATGTTAGATAAATTAGCCGGAAGAGAGTACTATTGCTTCTTGGATGGTTATTCTGGGTATAATCAAATTTACGTGGCTCCGGAAGATCAACATAAAACAACATTTGCATGCCCCTTTGGTACTTTTGCATATCGCAGAATGCCATTTGGGTTGTGTAATGCTCCTGCTACCTTTCAAAGATGTATGATGGCAATCTTCTGGGATATGATCGATAACTTTCTTGAAGTGTTTATGGATGGTTTCTCTGTATTTGGTGATGATTTTGATAAATGCTTAGATAATTTGGAGAAAGTGCTAATCAGATGCAAGGAAACAGATTTGGTTTTAAACTGTGAGAAGTGTCATTTCATGGTTCGCGAAGGTATTGCTCTGGGTCACAAAGTTTCGAGTGCTGGATTGGAAGTCGATAAAGCAAAGATAGAGGTAATTAAAACTCTTCCCCCTCCTGTTTCTGTAAAAGGGGTAAGAAGTTTTCTTGGCCATGCTGGCTTTTATAGGCGATTTATCAAAGACTTTTCTAAGATTGCTAAACCGTTATGCAACTTACTCGAAAAGGATTCCAAATTCCTTTTTGATGAAGCTTATTTAGCGGCCTTCAAAGCAATCAAAGAAAAGCTTATTTCTGCTCATATAGTTCTACCTCCAGATTGGAATTTACCGTTTGAGGTTATGTGTGATGCGAGTGATTTGTGTATGGGAGCTTTATTAGGACAAAGAAAAGAGAAAGTTTTTCATTCGATTTACTATGCTAGCAAAACTTTTAATGGTGCTCAAGTTAATTATACAGTTACAGAAAAGGAGTTGCTAGTGGTTGTGTATTCATTCGATAAATTTCGCTCTTATCTTCTTGGAGCGAAAGTTATTGTTTATACAGATCATTCAGTAATTCAATATCTTATGGAGAAGAAGGATGCTAAACCGAGGTTAATCAGATGGGTTTTATTGCTTCAAGAGTTCGATTTAGAGATCAAGGACAAAAAAGGGTGTGAGAATCAGGTTGCAGATCATCTATCGCGGTTAGAAGGTTCAGAGTTGAATAGTGGTACTGAAGCAGTTAGAGAAGAATTTCCTGATGAGAGTTTATTCGTTGTTCGTGATTATGAAGCCCCTTGTTATGCGGATATTGCAAACCTAGTGGTGAGTGGTTCCTTTCCTGAAGGTTCAACTTATCAAGAGAGAAAAAGATTAGCTCATCGTGCAAGACAATTCTTTTGGGAGGATCCTTTCCTCTACAAAGTGTGTGCTGATCAAATGGTAAGAAGATGTGTAGCCAAGGAAGAAATTGAGGCGATTATAGCTGGGTGTCACGATTCAACTTATGGTGGACACTTCAAGGGAGATCGAACTGCTGCTAAGGTATTGCAATCTGGTTTCTATTGGCCTTCTATTATAAAAGATTGTCATGAATATACAAAAAGATGTGCGAGATGTCAATTTACCGGAAACATATCCAAGAGGGATGAAATGCCACGTAATAATGTGTTAGAAGTTGAAATATTCGATGTTTGGGGTATAGATTTTATGGTTCCTTTCGTTCCTTCAAATGGTAACCTCTACATCTTATTAGCTGTTGATTACGTGTCTAAATGGGTAGAAGCTATGGCCTTACCAACAAATGATTCACGACTGGTGATTAAGTTCTTGAAATCGCATATTTTCACTAGACATGGCACTCCGAGGGTAATTATTAGCGATGGAGGTACTCATTTCGTTAATAAGTACCTGAAGACTGTTCTAGAAAAGTATGGAGTAAGACACCGTGTGTCTACTTCTTATCACCCACAAGCCAATGGTTAAGCTGAAGTCTCAAATCGTGAGGTAAAATCTATCTTAGAGAAAACCGTTGGTCCTACTAGAAAAGATTGGTCTATGAAATTAGATGATGCACTATGGGCCTATCGTACTGCTTTCAAAACTCCAGTAGGTGCTTCTCCGTATCGAATGGTATATGGTAAGGCTTGTCACTTACCTCTTGAACTTGAAATGGGTGCCTATTGGGCTATTGCAAAGTTGAATTCAGATCCTACTCTAGCTGGTCAGAATCGAATGATGAAACTTAATGAGCTTGATGAATTTCGATTACATGCCTATGAAAATGCTAAACTTTACAAAGAAAATACCAAGAGATGGCATGATAATCGAATTCGAGCGAAAAACTTTGTAGTGGGACAAAGAGTGTTGAAATATAATTCAAAGTTCAGTAATTATCCGGGGAAATTAAGATCGAAGTGGTCGGGTCCTTACATTGTAACCAAGGTTACACCTCATGGAGCTATAGAGATAGAGCATCCACTTGAAAACCGTACATTCATGGTGAACGGTCATCGCTTAAAGATATATCATGGAGGTGAAGATACCGATCGTGCAAAAGACCCACATCCCGGAGAGGTCATGTACCTCCTCGAAGCTCCTTAGAAGCACGAGGTAACCCGTCGAGCTTAACGACGTTAAACAAAAGCCAATTTCTTGTATATTAGTTTAAGTATTTCATTTTCCGTAGTGTAAATTAGTTAAGTTTTCGTTGAATTTATTGTTTACTTTTAAGAAATGAGGAATGGGTGTTTGTTTTTGATGATTTCAGGGGTATAATGGTCTTGAGTTTGGGGTCAAAACGATGAGAAAACGCAAAAAAAATTGGAGTCCACAGCAGGTTTGACCGGCAAGCCGGCGAGCTGGCCGGCATACCGGCCAAAAGAGCTGAAGAACCCCAACTCTCTGACCACTGCGTCACCGATGACGCAGCGTTGCTGTGTCACCATTCGCGCCAGCGAGAATCCGCCGGCATGCCGGTCAACTGACCGGCTAGCCGGCCAAAGAAGAAGAAGTTTCTGGTCCTTGCGTCAGCGACGACGCAAGGATGCTGCGTCTCGAAATGCGCCATCGACAGTTCACCGGCATGCCGGCGAATCTGCCGGCTAGCTGGTCAAGGATTTCAAGGTTTCTGATCACTGCGTCAGCAACGACGCAAGGTGCTTGCGTCTGAGGTAAAAAAAAATCGAATTTAGTAATTTTTTTTTTCGCCGCCCTCGCGACCGGCATGCCGGCGAATCCACCGGCTAGCCGGTGCGCTGTTGCGAGAGGCGGTTTTGAGTTTATTAAACCTAGTTTGTTGCCTCTTTCTCCAAGCTAACCTTGTATTCCGAATCCTTGCCTCCACCTACTCCGGAAATCATCAACAAACAGCTATAAAATCATCAAATCAAGCCTTCTTTCATCACAAAAACACACAATCAACTCATAGCTTCTCCAAAACATCACCAAAATTCATCTTTTCTTCATAAATTCCCTCTTTCTAGCCTTAAAATTAAACCCAATTCTTCCACAATTCCTCTCAAATAACCTTAACCCATCTCATATTCATCCATATTCTTCAAGTTTTAAGCCTCAAAACATCAAATTTCAAAGCTTTCCTCTATTTGAAGTTTTGAGTTTGGGGTGACAAGAGATGACTAACAGAACCGATTCCATGTGTAACTATCGAAGAAACATACCAAGAAACAGGAACACTGTTGGTGCTAGCCCAGACCAAGCAATTGAGATTCCAGATTCGCAATCCAAAAAGACTGTACAAAACCCAATTGCTCCGAAAAGAAAAGAAAATCCAAGTAAGGCTAATCCAAAAAACAGTAGGTTAATTGATGAAAGTGATGAAGAGAGTGAGGAAGAAGTTGAAGAAGAGATTGAGGAAGAAACTGAACAAGAAGTTCCCGAAGAACCAGTGGAACATTAGAAACCTCCGCGTAGGAAAGCTTGGGCCCAAAAGCCTAAAAGAGTCTTCATTCAATGGGATACTCAGGTTCGTGATAGAATTCAGTTTTTGAAGTTTGGTGAGGAGATGAATCTTCCTAAGGGTATTATGACTAGTGCTTATAAAGATTATGGTATTACTTGTGACAAATTGGGTTGGAAAGAATTGAGAGAAAGGAAGCTTGAGTATATTCCTACCTTGGTGCGAGATTTTTATGAAGGAATCGCCTTCTCGAAAGAAGCAGTAATTATTCGCAAAAAGGTAGTTCCTTTCTCCGTTGAGCTTATTCGTAAATCACTGAAATTACCCGAATTTTCCGGAATATATCCGTTTCAAGAGTCTCTAAAAGAACCTTCGTTTGATTATGAGTCCCTTTGGGGGACAGTACTTGTTGATGGGGCCCGCCCAATCCCCGAAGGAGAGAGATATCCTGGACAGATGTATAGTAGTAATTTATTACCATGCGCTAAGATTTGGTCACACTTCATAATCCCCACCTTCTTCGGAGTTAAACACATATCAGAAGTGAAGAAGGAGCATCTTTTGTTCATTAAGTGTATTATCGAGGAGAAACCTATGGATGTTGCTCGTGTGATATATGATACCATCATGGAATTTGCCAGAATTCCTACTTCACAACAAAATCTCAAATTTCCTTGTACCATCACTACTTTGTGCTTAGACGCAAAGGTTCCGCGTAAAGACGCAGAGATTGATCGTGTTGTAGTGAGTGAGAGTATGGGTTTAGCTTTGATCAAGAATATTCATGATGAGGTGTTAAAAGAAACAAGAAATCCCAGAGCTCCTCCAAAGAAGAAGATGCATACCACCAATGAGTTGGAAGCGAAAGTGAAGATGTTAGAAGAGAATCAAGTAAAGATGATTGCGTCTTTGGGAAATGTTACAAAAGAGTTAGAACTTCTCCGAAACATGTTAATGGGGGTGAGCACAATTCAACACGCCACCTATGGTCTTCTTACGAAGGAGAAAGTTCAAGGACGCAACACCGATGACCAGCCACGCGCTGGTTGAGATACGTTTTCTATCCCTTTCGCGTTTTAGTTAGTTTAGTTTATTTTTATTTGCTTTAAGTCTTTTCGAGTCGTGGGGACACGACTCATTTTTGAGTTTGGGGTGGGGTTCGTTGCCTCATCCAAGTTTTTATGTGTTATGTGTTTTATTTGCTTTCAATAAAATAATTTTCGGAGTTGCGTTTGACTATAGAAGATTTTAAATGTCCCTTTAAGCATACTTTTGATGAATCTATGATAGTAAATAGTGGACTTTAGGGAATAACATACAACGCACTTACAATTGCATGCAAACATAGGTAATTGATAGGAAAAATTAATGAACAATGCAAATGAAGTAAGCTTGTACTTAAGGAATATGTTTGGTGTGTAGAACGTGAAATCCTAATTAGTAGAGAACCCACCTAGATATGAACTAAAGACAAACTATGTACTTAGGAAAATGATAGGGGCAGTTCTTTGTTAGCCATTTGAAGCCTTTTAGCTTGCTATCCCTTATTATAATTTTATCCGTCTTAGCCCAATTTTGAGCCTTAAGCCTTTTCTTTTGTAGCCACGATATAAGCCCATTACCCTTTAGATTATTAGGCATGACCAAATGACCCGCACTTGAATCACAACCCTGAGACTTGTCTCGAGCTTGAGTTTGGGGTGGAGGGTCCACATTTGGGAATTTACATTGGGAAGGGATTATATGTGTTTATATTGAGGCACAAAAATAAAAGATGATATTATTATTTGTAACCCTTTGCCGAAATTTGAGAAAAAAAAAATTATAAGAGACATGACCTTTCACATCAAAATGATGGTCATGGGTATCTTGTACAAAAAAAAAAAAAAAAGAGAAAAGAAATGAAAAAAGAAAATAAAAAAAGGAAAGAAAGAATAAATAAATCGGCAAAGTGGAATATTTTTGGAAATCATCTTAGTTTTATTTGGGTTGACATTGGGGACGCAACATTAGCGCGTCAAATGGGTGAGTGAGAACATTTTTGAGCGTAAACTCAAGCTCGAGGACATTGTTGATGGTAAGTGAGGAGAGAGCCAAAAGCTCACTTCAAATTTACCAAATATACATCCACACCGTCCTTAAGCCATTATTAAAACCATAAAGACCTCGTGATTCCTAGGTACATAGTGAATTTATGATTCTGTTGATAGGGAATACACTAGGTGGAGCGTTCAAAGCGAGGTAGGATTAATGACCACCCTATAGCCGTCATACAGATATGAGTACAAGTGTAACCTTCAAGCATTGCGACTTTAATTTTATGATTGAGATTATTTATGTTTGATGTTGCATGATTAGTGTATGCATGTGTTAGTTCTTAATGTTTGCTATATGAGATTTATCTTTAGCCTTGCTTTAGGGTTTATTTGCTAGCTTCTATTTGTTCTTGCGTTTACTTCTACCCCTTGTTTTGTTTTGTTTTGCTTTGTCGGGACGACAAAGGTTTGTGTTGGGGTCTTGATGTCTCCTTAATTGTTCTTATTTTCGACCCTTAGGAGACATCATTGTTGGTGTTTATTTAATCAATTTGATAGACTTCTGGACTAAATATGCAATAATATGATTTTCCTCTTTTATTTCTAGCATTTTTAATTTATTAAGCTTTTGCGCGTAATATTGGTATTTTTAGTGTAAAGTTTACAGGTTTTAGATGTTAGCTAGAAGAGGGATCCGAGGAGAAAGTCAAAGATCAAGAGATAGAGTCAAGACTTGAAGATAAATCCCGAAGATATTATTTTTAGAGCTGAAAATCCATTTTCCAGGCCATATATTGCTGATTTTGAGGTGCTTAAGCGATGATTTAGCCGCTGACCTTTGAAAAGTAAACGCTCCCTATCGAGTTACGGAACTTTAGCAACTAGAATGGGGTCAATCGGAGTCATAACGAGTCGGGAAAAGCCGTTTTAGTGAAGGTATATCAGCAGTTGCGGGATTTTGGGCTAAGTTAGTGGACTTGGGCCTTTTATATTTCATTTAATTAAAAGTCTAGGCCCAAGTCCGAATTTCCACTTATAAAAGGAGGTCTGGACTTCTATTTTTCATACAATTCACATTCTACAAGATTAAAAACACTAGAGAGAAGCAACAGAAGGAAGAAAGAAGAAGCTATAAGAGCTAGAGAGGGTCTATATCTCCGTTCGTAGTCATTCCTATTCCGGAAATTAGGTTTTTCTTATCTTTAATTTTGTAATCAAATATGAATTTCTTTACATTTAATTTAGTTTTTCTTTTTATTAGTATGAGCTAATTTCATTTTAGTGCTTGAGAACAATTAATGGGTGAATCCCAATCTTATTGAATTACGAATGTTGAATTTGGGTTTCTGTTAAATTAAACTAGATTGTGTCTTTTACTCTTTTCAATAAATTGAGAATATTTACTGTTTTTAGCGTCATGAACTAGGAAAAGGTGTTAGTATCTAGGCTATTCTAATTAGTGGCGATTGGATCATCCTGACAGAGGGTTTAGGTACAGAACCATTTATTCAATCTAGGATCGAAGCTATTGATTCTGACGAACTTAGCTAATCCTAGGGCCAATGAGGTATTAAAACTTAAACATCCAAAAGTGGATCATATTTACCCTGACGGGACTAGTGACACTCTAGGATCGCCTTATAGTCCACCCTGACGGGGGTATAAGGAATTTAGAATCCCGACCATTGTAATTGACCAATTTAGCCCTTAAACAACATAAGTTAGGAAATAGGATTGGGAGGATCCTTGCGTTCTCAAGTGCTATCTTCTCATATTTGCGTTTTACTTCATTTTACTTGCGTCTTAGCTTTTATTTGCATTTTAATAATTGTCTTTCATTTACTTATCATTAATACAAAACCAAACAACATCTTATCTTTATTTGCTTTCATAATTTGCAATCAATCATTAATAGATAAGCATTGTAGTCAACCATCCCGTCCTTGGAACGAATCTGTTTTATCAATTATACTACTTGGGAGAACCGTACACTTGCGGTTGTGGTTCGATTATTTATTGCATTTATTCTAGAACACACAAAGGACCACCACTCCCACTTGCACATGATGGGTTTATTCTCACACCCATGTTCTATGCATCAGGCTACTCTTTCTCTCATCTGAAACATATCCATAAAATCCATCATACTTGGCAAATAGGTCGTGCGACCGACAAGCATACGCGCATTCCTTTTTGCTATAAACCTGTTAGGGTAGATAGCTGCTCAAACGATTCATAAATCCTTTTGTATCTTGCAGTACCCTAGACTAAAAATTATAATATCAATATCATAGTAACTCTGACCCCTCAGATTCCATATCACATCATCTTTGTGATTGGAAGAGTTCACTAGCATAACATCGTGTGTCTCACTATCATGTCATAGTCCTTGATGACTTACATGATTGGTCGACCAGCAAGCACACACTTTGATATCCATTTTAGTCTTCCTTTTGCACTTGACATTTTCTATAATGACCTGGTTGCTTTCCCAGACATACCCCGTTAGGTCGAATCATTCATGACCATCAATAATGTGCTAAAGTAGCAAACACCAGATCAAAACATCAAATTCAGTCAAAAGTAATAAGGGTACTACTCAAAGATCTCACACAATGAAGAAATAGGGATCAATTCACACTTCCTTTTGGTCGCAAGCACACACGGTATGACTCGTGTGCTACGATATTATTCATTTTTTTATGTCATATGTCATGTATCCATTAATATCGTACAGATATATAATTAGACATTCCTCGTTGTCTAAAATGAATCCTTCAATTGATCAACCCTCTCTGAAATCAATTAAGAATTGCATATCTAGCTTTTATAGACTAAGTAGATAGTGGGGATCTACTTCGATCACAAATTAAAATTAACATGTTGTGCTACATGTTTGTGATCTCATCTTAACATGTGTTAAGACGACTTTTGTAACTCACGTTATTTACATGAAGGGTTACTCTTTAACATGAGTTAGTCTCATCCTTGCGCATCCTCTAATGCCAAAGGTGATTGCCCTTGTGAGAAGGCCAATCCTAGTCTATCTGACATGCTTATCCGCACGTATATATATTACCACTCAATAATGGAAATATAGCATTGCACATTATTTTGCAGTATACATAACAATATAGATCCAACATGATTTGGAATTGCATAACTTGCAATTTGTTCCAAAAATATATTCACAAGAATATCACGTGTGGATTTTAACTGCAAATTCTCATAATCTTTTGTGCAATAATGTCTCTTATCACGATATACTTTATATCAATATGTTTGGTTATACTGTAATACTATGTTCCCATCACATAAGTCATTGCCATTTCTTTATTACAGTATTTCAAAACTGGACTTCCACTATCACTTGAGAATCATAAAAAATACAAACAAACTTTTTAAACCAAACAAACATTTTGAATTTTAGTTGAGTAAGCCACATACTCAACATTCACAATGGACATAGCAATATATAGGTTTGTTTCTTGCTACTCCATGGATATAACACAATATTTCAGCAAGAATACACAACCTAAAGACATTTACACTCATCCATTTTGTTTAACCAATTAACATATGGATATACTTTAGGTGTAAATGTTATATTTGAAAACATATAGCATGAGCCCTAATCCTTTTAAGGCATCTCATTGCTCATATTTCAGGTTTTCAATACTTATGTCCACAATTCAATTTAAAATGGACTAATTAAACCCACGACATAACTAATGTCTGGTCTAGCAAACATCACTGATAACTAAACCCAAAGCATAACAAAATGCATGGCCTATTACACATCATGACATACATAATACTATCATCGGTATGTAATTACTAATATGACATTGTTTACCTTTTCCGTTTCATCGATAAAGTAATAGGACACATAAGAAGATTAGAGTTTGTTCTTCTCATCTATTTGGAGTGTTAATGACATTAAAGTCTGACATGTAAAAGCGTTCACATCTCTTCTTGACGTATAATTCTTTAGACAGGGACTACAGAAATTCAAACATTCTTTATGAATCATAACATAAAGAATAGAGCTCGCATTTCACATACCTTTCACGTCAACAAAGATTTAAAAAATAACAACTCCTTAATTTTGACAAATCACATGTCATTCCTAGCTTGTAGAATATCAAATACATAGAGATATAAATCCATACACTTTCCTTGTGGAACTTTTGATATGTAGACAAAGTGATATTCACATATCATTTCAAAAAATAATTATTGAAATGACTCATGAATCTCAAAAATCACTGTCTTTGGACTTGTTTGAGACAATAGATTGTCTTCTTCAATCAACACACAGTGTTTTCTTGGTCTTTAACATCATATCTTAAATATTGTTCCAATGAAATTACTCTATTGTTTTATTCTCCACTGAGAAAAATAGTTTCGAAATCAATCTAGTGCAGATCACAATCAAGATGCACCACAACAGCTAGTATATAACCAAATGAGGTAAATCTCTTAAAAATTGAAAAAAATGTCAATCCCAAGAAAAAAAAATTCTTGTAATATAGCCTTTTTGCTATTAGACGAGATTTGTACTTCTCAAATGAAGTGTCTAGTTTTCTTCTCATTTTAAGAATGTATTTATTCTCAATCACATTATGTCCTTGGGAAGATCAACCAAGTTTCTAAATTGATTTCTCTTCATTAGCTCCATCTTTCCTAGTAGGATATGAAGTGTTCATGTACTCTCCGAGGTTCTTCTTTGTCTTATGGATATATCATATAGATTTTTCTGTGGATCTTAAATTGACAACAAAAAATATCCCTCGATGACTCCTTCTAGGTGAAGTTATTGTGAAACAAATTCACTATGTGATGCAATAATTTCTTTCGAGTCAAAATTGAGGCAATCTTACCCTTCCTCATGCATGTGATAGCTTATCTAGTAACACATTTGATTTGCCTACATCATTTCCAACCTCATTTAATTCATGTGAAATGATATTTTCAATAACCACACCTTTATTTAGGAAAATACACTATCCAAATGTAACATCGTGTAACTCAGTCTTAACAAATTCCATCATTATGTTCAACCTTGAACACATATCCTTTAGAGTCTTTGAACATCTTCTAAAGAAATCATTCTTACCTTTTGTGATCCAACTTTCCATACTCATTGGATAAGTCACAAACATACCAACCCCCAGGAGATCAAGTATGAAAGGTGATATTTCTTATGTCCATAGTTCGTACGGGATTGATGGATGTAACTTTGTGGGTACACGAATAAGTATATGAGTAGCAATAAAAACTTATCTTCCAAACATATATTGAAGATTAATTTGAACAATCATACACCTTAATCAGGAGAGTTACATTCCTCCTTTTACCTACTATTCCATGTCATGGCATGTGAAAAAAAATCATAAGCTTATTTATGATACCATTCTCATCACACCCTTCTTTAAAATCCCTCAAACAGATTTTCGTGATCACGGTTTCTTCTCAAGGTTTTACCCTTCCTCGCTATCTGATTCTCGATTTTCTATTTAACAAATTTGTGAAGCATCTCAGTGCTTCTAATTTTCAAGAAATCTGATAGATATCACTAAACCGTGTGAAATCATCTATAAGGTGATGAAATAGTATACCCCACATCTTGTTAACTCAGCGAGTCTACAAATGTTCAAATAAATCAATTCCAACGGATATTGAAACATTTAGTTTAACCTTTCCAAAAAAAAGTCATATTACTTTCATTACTAGGCAGTATCCACAATTTAGCCAAAAGATTTCATCAAGTGAATAAAATGAATATCCTTCACCAACAATGTGGTTCATGTCATAACTATTATGAAATAGCCTAACATTTCATAAAACTTTCCAATATCTTTAGTACTATAAAAGAAATTTATAGAAAATCAACCACTATTAAAATTATAGTTGTTGTAGTCAACCTTTGCCAAATACCAACGAACCATTTGTTCTAAAAATAAATCCATATTATGTAGAACACTTATTGTTTGTCATGATCATGGGTACTAGATTTAATCACAGAAGAACAATGATTGAGACCAAATTCTGTAAAATTAGTACACCTAAGATATCATGTAGATATAAGGTTTGACCACTTCGCAAGCTCAACTACTCGTACCAAACCATTGACTTCAACATTATTGTTATCATCTACATATATTCATCTTATACCAACTCAATTTTTCATTCATGGTACACTATATATGTCTCTCAATCTCTTGTCACAAGATCTATTGCTCCTAAGTTCATAATCCACATAGGATTAAACCAGTTAGCAATATAATGCTAGCAATAGATGCAAAAATCATAAGAAGAAGATAATGCTAATATATTAGTTACGAAAGATAAGTGACACAACTTGTCATAGATGTAGTATCTCAACTTACTCTTTTACTTCTTATGATTATAATTTATTTCCTTGTGACTATTGATCTTGATCTTCTTAGAACCATATATATCACCCTTTTCTTTCAATCCTCTTTCTTTATACTGCAATTCTGTACGAGAGCTAGACTCAGTAATATATCTTCAAGTATGAAGTCAAGAAACCTCAAATACATTTATTCTTGAGTACAACTCAAGTAGCATCATCAAACGTATTGATGTTATTACTAGTCACATTCACTTCTCAATACATGGTGTCTTCTAGTGTGTTCTAAATAAACACACCTAAAAAGGCAAGACACGTACCGCAAGTGTACGGGTCGTCCAAGTAATATCCGGTAAACGGGATTTCGATCTCAAGGACGGATTAGGTATGATTAAAGTGTTATGCAATAAATGGAAATAGTTGCTTGGATGAAAAATTAAAAGTAAAGAAATAGATTTTTCTTTTGTTTTTGTATTAAAGGACTAAAGGGCAATTAAAGTAAATATTAAACTAAAATTAAAACTAATGCAAGAAAATAAATATGAAAAGACTAAAAGATGAGAGAATAGTAATTGAGTCACGCTAGGTTTCACCAATATAAATTTAATCAATGCTTCTTCTAAGGGACAAATTAGTAACTAGTAATAGTCGGGATTCTAGATTCTCCTAACCCCCGTCAGGGTGGACTTAGGAGCTATTCTCGGGTGTTACAAACCCCGTCAGGGCGATCATAATCCACCTTCGAATGTTAGGTTCTCTACCCAATTGGCTATAAGATTAACTAAGTCCGTCAGGATCAATAATTTCTATCTTACGTTCATTACCTATGTCAGTAATTAAACCCCCCGTCAAGATGATCACTTCCCCACCAAAGTGAATAGCCTAATTACTCAAACCTATGTCTAATTGATCAGATTAAATATAGTGAAATTAACTTACGATAACAAACAATACTAAATTACTCAATTTGAATTAAATTAAAAAATCCCAAATCAGAAAGCATCACTTAAATAAATTAAGGTTCAACCTATATAGCGATTCTCAAGCACTTAAGAAGTTTAGCTCATAACGGAAAATAAAACTAAAACTATGAAATTAAAAGACATAATGTTTAACAGAAATAAAATAAATAAAACCTAATCAAGAGGTTGGGTTTGGCTTGAATTGGAGATATAAACAGTCTCCAGCTCCTAGCTTTCTTCCTTCCTGCTTGCTCTGACTTGAATCCTTAAGCCTCTTTGATAATGATATGAAGTGTCTGTAAAAGAGGAGGTTAAGGGGTGTATTTATAGGTGTTAGGAGCCTCTAGGTCGAATTTACTTGGAGTGGAAGAAAGTCAAGGACTCTCAAATTCGTAGCTCTAAATTCTAGGAAAGGTAAGATTCTTCTGCTGATTTGATTTGGTCATATCTTTTTCAATACTTATCCGTTTGAGAAGTTCCAATATATGAAACCACTTGTCTTGGAAAGCTCTTTCTATTGGTGTAGACCATTCGTCCAGAATCCTTACCAATCTTTAATTATGAATTAATCTCTAAAACGTGGCTGGAATTTCAGATTTCAAAAGGCATCTTTATCTTTTCCTCCTTTGAATAAATCTTTCCTAAATCTTCTTATTTCCATGTAAATCTTCTTTCCTTTCATCTTTATCTTGACTTGGTCTCTAAGTAATTACCATTTATGTTTTAAATCTTCACATTAAATAAATAATTAAACCGCATATGCTTAAAAAGAATAAATCAATAAATCAAGAAACCGAAATAGGAAAGTGTACTCTAAAAATAGAAACTCGAGTAAAAATCATTCCTAACACTCTAAAATACACTAAGACTTTATTCTCACTTCTCCACCTTGGATTGGTATTTCATGAAATTCAAGAGCCTATTTAACTTTGCATCAAAAATAGTCAAATTTACGCACAAAAGCTTAGAAAATGCAAATAGTTAAATTCCACGGGGGAAAAGTGTAATATGACAAATTACGCATAAAAGTCTAGCTAATAAGTCAATAATTCACCTATAAGGATGTCTCCAGAGGGCTAATAATTAGAACAAATAGGGAGACATCAAGACCCCCAACTCAAACCTTTGTCGTCCCGACAAAGTAAAATTAAAACAATGGCCCCTTTTAGGTGAATGCAGAAGGTGGAATCTAGAAAATATTCCCAAATCACAACTTAAAACAAATCTCATATAATCTACTCTAGGAATTAATGTACATCTACACTTATCATGCAAAATCAAATACAAAACAATCTCAATCCAAAATTAATTTCACAATGCTTGAAGGTTACGCTTATTACTTATCTCAAGATGGTGGCTATAGGGTGTTCCTTGATCTTTACTTGCTTTGAACTCTCCACTTAGAATACTCCCTGTTAACTCACTGTGCATCTAGGAATCACGAGGTCTTTACGGTTTTAGCATAGGCTTAAGGACGGTATGGTATGTATATTTGGTAAATTTGAAGTGAGCTTTTGGCTCTCTCCTCACTTACCATCAACAAATTGTCCAAGGGATTGATAGCCCGTTTGGGATTGATTATTTTGGAGCTAAAAGCACTTTTTGATTAAAATTAAAACATTTGTAAAAAATATTAAAAAATATTTTGACATCCAAAATCACTTTAAGTGATTATTTTAATAATCACTAATTTAGTGCTTTTCCTAAAAGTGATTTTAAGAGTTTAAAATATTGTTATAGATCTAAAATCACTTTAAGTGATTATTTCGAAAAGCAATCCCAAACGGGCACTGAGTTTATATTCGAATAACGTTCTCATTCAACCAAATTGACGCGCTTAATTTAGCGTCCCCAAATTAACCCAATAAGCACTAAGGATGATTAACTTAAAAATTTCCACTTTGCCGGTCCGAATATATTCTTTTCAAATCATTTACTCAATTCTTTTCTTTCTGTATAGCTATGCCTCCCTTTTTGATGTTGAGATATCATGCTATTTTTCATAGTTATGCCTATTCATAACTTGAGCTCGAAGCTTCTTTTCCATTCACTATTACCCCGGCAAAGGGTTACAATATCATAAACCTGTGAATCATCAAAATATATAACCGAGCACAATTGATAAGCTCAAAAATCCCAACCCAATAAATTCCCATATGGTGGACCCACAACCCCAAACTCAAGGTCAAGACAGGAAGTCTCAGGATCGTGATTCAAGTGCGGGTCATATGGTCATGCCTAACAATCTAAAGGGATATTGGCTTATAATGTGGCGACAAAAGAAAGGCTTAAAGGCTAAAAATTTGGCTACGAAGGATACAATTAATTCAGGGATAGAAGGCCAAAAAGGAATTAAAGGGCTAACAAAGAACTGCCTCTATCATTTTCCTATCTACACAACTTGCCTCTAGTTCATACCTAAGTGGGTTCTCTACTCATTTAGATCTCACGTTTTACAAACCACCTATAATCCTTAAGCACAAGTTTACTTCTTTTGCATTGTTCATTAATTCTTCCTATCAATTATCTCATATTTGCATGCAATCAACGTGTGTTTTATACAAACTCCTAAAGTTAACTATTTTCTATCATAAATTCATAAGAAGCATGCTTGATGGGGGCATTTAAAATACTCTACAGTCAAAAGCAACCCTAAAAAAAAAAAGTTTCTTTCTGAAAAGCATGTAAAACACAAAAAAAAATTGGGATGAGGCAACGAACCCCACCCCAAACTCAAAAGTGAGTCGTGTCCCCACGACTCGAAAAAGACTCAATAAAGCAATAAAAACTAAACTACCTAGTGCCTACCATCAATTAAGAAGAAGAATTAGAACGGGGTACCTGGCCATAAAGATCCATCATATCCTCCTCCTCCGAAGAAGAATTATTATCAATATCCATGTTCAAAGTTACCTTGTCCCTTGTTGAATTCATCTTGGCAATTTCCTCCCATAGTGCTAAGACTTGTTTTCTTAGATGATCTATTTGTTGTTGATGTTTGATAGCCCATGGGGGTGTGTAAGAATCATTCAGAGAAGAGGAAGAAGAACCTTGATCTTGGATTGGTGTCTTTTCTTTAGGCTTTGATTGTTCCTTCATTCTAGTTGTGAATTTATTGTGTAGTGGTGGTGCATGTGCCTTTTCTTCATGTTTTTCAGTAGGCTCATCGAGATTTATGGCCTTTTCAATTGTGGAACCAGGAAAATTCTTGTTCTTCCCTAGGACACAACACTTCCTCTTATAATCCAAAGCATCCGTTCTGTTTGTCATGGTTGAGTTGACCCCAAACTCAAGTTATGCCAAGGATAGAATAAAGTTAAGAAAACTTGGTATAGCTTGAGTTTCTTGCTTGGATTAGATGAAGGAAGTTGTTTTCTTGACGAATCTTGGAAGAACTCTTGAAATTTTGATGATCTTGGTTGTGTTTAATGGTGTTTTGTGATGAATTTGATGAAGAGGTTATGTTTATGGAGGATGGAGGAGAGATTTAATGATGTTATTGTGTTTGTTGTGGAGGTTTAATCAAGTTTCAAGGTGTTTTTATAAGGTTGGGAGCTGGAAAATTCGTATGGAAGAGGCTAGGGTTTATCTCTTTAAGGTTAGAAGTTGACTGGGCTTTGATCTCTTCACAAACCGCCTGGCGCGGTGCATACCTGCGGTGCATGGGTGTACCGCGAGGGTACACCGCAGCGCTGTTGGTGTGAATTTCTCGCTTCTGCCTTATACCCGTGCTAGCACCCCGTGGCACGCGTTTTTGCCGTGCGGTGCAGGGGTGCGGCGCATGGGTAGTCCACACGTGCTCCGTGAAAAAACCCGCGGTACATACCCCGTGGCACGCGTTTTGGGCGTGCGGTGTAGGGTGTGGTGCACCGCGCCTATCAGCTTTCTTTTTTCTCGCCTCTGTCGAAGACCCGTGGTGCTCGACCCGTGGTACGGGTTTTTCAGGCGCGGTACATCCCTGCGGTATAGGGGTACACCGCGGGGGTAGTCCGCACTAGCCTTCGAATTTTTCCTTTGCGTTTCCTAGCACCCCAAACCCGATTCCTGCACCATTAACACACTACCCTTCTCATTTCTTTTTAAAAGTAGACACTAAAACTTGACACTAACTTAGAATTATACACTAAGAATTGAAAAAGTGAAAGCATTAAACTAATATACAATGAACTGGCTTTTGTTTAACGTCGTTAAGCTCGACGGGTTACCTCTTGAATTATTTTTTTACGTAACCTCCCCAGCAGTGAGTGCGGTCATCAATGTTTGCTA
Organism: Nemophila menziesii; assembly: GCA_029959085.1. Lineage (NCBI taxonomy): Eukaryota > Viridiplantae > Streptophyta > Magnoliopsida > Boraginales > Hydrophyllaceae > Nemophila > Nemophila menziesii. The sequence continues at coordinate 4,810,235 of JARWIR010000044.1, forward strand.
CACGGAACTTGCATCCCTTAGCTTTTATTACCACCAATTGATCAGAAATAACCCTTGTGACCTTGAATGGTCCTTGCCAAGAACTCTTGGCTTTTCACGCTTTCGGAGGGGGATCAGGCTTCTTCATTGCAACCTCTTCACCTACACTGAATGCCCTCTTCTTTCTTTCTTTCTTAGGTTCTTTTGGAACCTTTGTAGCACGCACCTTTTCTTTCTTTTTAGCATGGTCAAGGTGTGGATTTTTCTTAGGATATGGAGGATTTATGTTAGGTGGTTTCTTTCTGAGCTCTCTTTCCTCCATCCCTAAGGTTCCCACAACCTTAGTTGGCTCTTGTTCAATCACATCTATTCGGAAGCACTCCTCCTTGGATTCCGAAAACTTCATTGGCCTGAACACGTTAAACTTCACTTCCTCGTCTTGGATTCGCATAGTCAATTCTCCATTTTCTACATCGATCAATGTACGCCCCGTGGCTAGGAATGGTCTTCCCAAAATAATGGGGACATTCCTATCCGCGTCGTAGTCAAGTATAACAAAATCAACTGGAAAAATTAACGTACCTGCCTTGACGAGGACATTTTCTACTCTTCCCTCTGGATGAACGAGGGATCTGTCAACCATTTGCAAGACCATAGAGGTTGGTCTTGCGTCTCCTATCTTCAACTTTTCAAAGATTGATTTGGGCATAAGATTAATACTCGCTCCCAAATCGCATAAAGCTTTTGTTTGCCACTCGTTACCAATAGAGATGGGAATAGTAAAACTCCCAGGATCAAGTAACTTCGGTGGTAACTTACTCTGACATATCGCACTGCATTCTTCTGGCAAGCCCACCATTTCATTCTCAAGATACCGGCGTTTGTTTGTGAGAGCTCTTTTTAGGAATTTCAAATACTTTGGTACCCCCTTGATAGCCTCTAAGAAAGGTATATTAATATTGAGCTTACTCACCATGTTCATGAATCTTTCATATTCAGCCGTATCTCCTTTCTTCTGAACTCTAGAAGGGAATGGTGGAGGAGGAAGGTTTTCTATAATATCTTTCTTTTTCGGCTTTTCCGGAGTCTTCTCCACTTCTACCACTTCAGGTTCTTCATCCTTCTCTTCCACCTCCTCTAACAGTTTTTCTTTTCTAATTACTTCTTTTTCTTTCATAATCGGGAAAGGTGGTGGTTGCAATTGCTTACCACTTCTGAGTGAGATAGCGTTACAAGCTTCATATTGTTTTGGTTCCTCCGTGTTACTTGGGGTTTGTCCTCGGGGACGCTGATTTGTTTGTTTTTCCAACTGAGACACTTGTTGTTGAAGAATTTGAAACGCAACTGCTTGTTCATTTACCTTATTATTGGTCTCTTGTAGCGCTTGGTTACTAATCTTTGTTATGTTTACTATTGCGTACAAATGTTCTTCTAGGTGTATTGCCTTTTTATCAGACTTCCGCATGAATTGGTTCAGTTGTTCCTCTATCCTCGATGATTGTTCTGCTATCCTAGATGACAGTTGGTTCATTTGGAGAGCTAATTCATTTCCAGCAACTGCACCTTCTTGAGGATGAGCAGGGAGTGCTTTTTGAGCGAGAGTCTCTGTATAAGCATCATGTTGAACTTGACCTCCCTGGTATTGATTCTGATAATAGTTTCTTTGGGGCCTCGATTGATAAGTTCCTGGATTATTCTTGTACTGATTACCATATCCTTGACCAGTTGAATAATTGTTACCTCGATTATTGATGAAGCATACCGATCTTGGATTATGAGGACAATCTTCCCACGTATGATCAATTGCTATACACTTAGGACATAATTCAGGTTCTTGCACCACTTGAATATTAGCTCTTGTTTCAGAAACAGATAGTTGTTAATCTTGTTCTCTAGAGCGGCAATTTTCGCATTCAACGCGGTTTCTGTGTCTACACTCAAAGTACCTCTTTCTGAAACTCGAACTGGTGATCTTGATGGTTTCCAACTCATTTCGTTCTTCACAATTCTATCCAAGATAACCAGAGCTTGATCAGTTGTGACCATCATGAGACCACCTTGGCACATAGTATCTATCTTGTCTTTCGCAGCTTCATCTAAACTTCGATAAAATATCCCAAGCTGTAATTCAAGAGAGTACCCATGTAATGGGCACTTGCGTAATAATGTTTGAAAACGATCCCATACAGTTTCTCCTGGCTCTTGGCGAAAATAAACAATATCTAATTGCCCACTAAGTCGAACACTTTGAGGATAGTACCTATCGAAAAAGGCTGTGTGAAGTTGATCCCAAGTTACAATCGCGTTGTGTGGTTGTTGATCATACCACTCACTAGCTCCTCCGGTGAGGAAAAATGGAAACATATGAAAGTACATTTGTTCTTGGGTTACTCCAGGGGTGACATATGCATCACATATTTGCATAAACTTGTGCATAGCACGAATAGGATCTTCGCGAGCCGCACCACTATACTGTCCAACGGTTGTAAACTGATTAATCATCCATGCGTCTGGTCTGAATCGAACTCCTTGAATTGCGGGAGGACGGAGTTCTAGTGGTGATATACAAAAAGGTCCATGGTTTTTCGGTTGGAAGATTTGCGGTCCATGATCGTGAAGTACTCCACCATTATTATTGACTTGCTGTTGATTTCCGGGAGGAGCTGGTAATTGGACTCCTACTGGTGGAATTGGTAATTAAACTCCTACCGGTGGAGATATTGGGAGACCGTTTTCATCCAACTGAATCACGGGATCTTGAAGGACGGGATCTTGAGCATTATCTTCTGCCATTGCTTTTTCTAACCTTGCTTGTTTTCTTGCTTCTTTATCTCTTTTGGTTTTCTCTCGAACTAGGCTTTCGGGATTATCAAGGATCACGATATCTCCAAGCATATACCAAAACCTGTAAATCTGAGAAAGCAAGAACAACCCAAAGCATAAAACTGAAAAATAAAAATTAAAACTAAACTAAAAACTAGCAACTAAAACACTTACGGCTAACACCGTGGTCACACGCTACCGTCCCCGGCAGCGGCGCCAAAAACTTGGTGTCTCCTAGTGTGTTCTAAATAAACACACCTAAAAAGGCAAGACACGTACCGCAAGTGTACGGGTCGTCCAAGTAATATCCGGTAAACGGGATTTCGATCTCAGGGACGGATTAGGTATGATTAAAGTGTTATGCAATAAATGGAAATAGTTGCTTGGATGAAAAATTAAAAGTAAAGAAATAGATTTTTCTTTTGTTTTTGTATTAAAGGACTAAAGGGCAATTAAAGTAAATATTAAACTAAAATTAAAACTAATGCAAGAAAATAAATATGAAGAGACTAAAAGATGAGAGAATAGTACTTGCGTCACGCTAGGTTTCACCAAAATAAACTTAATCAATGCTTCTTCTAAGGGACAAATTAGTAACTAGTAATAGTCCGGATTCTAGATTCTCCTAACCCCCGTCAGGGTGGACTTAGGAGCTATTCTCAGGTGTTACAAACCCCGTCAGGGCGATCATAATCCACCTTCGAATGTCAGGTTCTCTACCCAATTGGCTATAAGATTAACTAAGTCCGTCAAGATCAATAATTTCTATCTTACGTTCATTACCTATGTCAGTAATTAAACCCCCCGTCAAGATGATCACTTCCCCACCAAAGTGAATAGCCTAATTACTCAAACCTGTGTCTAATTGATCAAATTAAATATAGTGAAATTAACTTACGATAACAAACAATACTAAATTACTCAATTTGAATTAAATTATAAAAATCCCAAATCAGAAAGCATCAATTAAATAAATTAAGGTTCAACTTATATAGCGATTCTCAAGCACTTAAGAAGTTTAGCTCATAACGGAAAATAAAACTAAAACTATGAAATTAAAAGACATAATATTTTACAGAAAGAAAATAAATAAAACCTAATCAAGAGGTTGGGTTTGGCTTGAATTGGAGATATAAACGGTCTCCAGCTCCTAGCTTTCTTCCTTCCTGCTTGCTCTGACTTGAATCCTTAAGCCTCTTTGATAATGATATGAAGTGTCTATAAAAGAGGAGGCTAAGGGGTGTATTTATAGGTGTTAGGAGCCTCTAGGTCGAATTTACTTGGAGTGGAAGACAAGTCAAGGACTCTCAAATTCGTAGCTCTAAATTCTAGGAAAGGTAAGATTCTTCTGCTGATTTGATTTGGTCTTATCTTTTTCAATACTTATCCGTTTGAGAAGTTCCAATATATGAAACCACTTGTCTTGGAAAGATCTTTCTATTGGTGCAGACCATTCGTCCAGAATCCATTCCAATCTTTAATTATGAATTAATCTCTAAAACGTGGCTGGAATTTCAGATTTTAAAAGGTAGCTTTATCTTTTCCTCCTTTGAATAAATCTTTCCTAAATCTTCTTATTTTCATGTAAATCTTCTTTCCTTTCATCTTTATCTTGACTTGGTCTCTAAGTAATTACCATTTATCTTTTAAAGCTTCACATTAAATAAATAATTAAACCGCATATGCTTAAAAAGAATAAATCAATAAATCAAGAAACCGAAATAGGAAAGTGTACTCTAAAAATAGAAACTCGAGTAAAAATCATTCCTAACACTCTAAAATACACTAAGACTTTATTCTCACTTCTCCACCTTGGATTGGTCTTTCATGAAATTCAAGAACCTATTTAACTTTGCATCAAAAATAGTCAAATTTACGCACAAAAGCTTAGAAAATGCAAATAGTTAAATTCCACGGGGGAAAAGTGTAATATGACAAATTACGCATAAAAGTCTAGCTAATAAGTCAATAATTCACCTAAAATGATGTCTCCAGAGGGCTAATAATTAGAACAAATAGGGAGACATCAATACACTGAATTATTTGAAAGAGATTGATGATTACTTGAATTTGTTGTTCATAATTCAAGATATCACCAGATATCTAGACTGTCTTAGTCACTTTAACCACCGTATTTAGATGTATAAAATGACATGATCAGGTGTCATTTTATGAGTATAATCGTTCATGTCCGCTAACGCAACATCAACATGGTAGTATCCTTGATCATCTCCTAAAGAGTATACCCACATATCATAAGTGGTAGGATACTTGCGATACTCATAAACTAAGTCATCCATATAACTTATCAATATTTCTCAAATAATAGAGTCTTTATACCTCTAAAACTTGATAAGTCAATATGCTTCTTATGTGATGAATTTGAAGCCTTCCTCAAGCACAAGCATCACATTATTAACAACCTCAAAATTCTTGTTTTTCGAATACTCAATGTAATTCGAGTTATCATAGGGTATAGTTATATCACCATTCATCCTTGACCTTCTTTAAAGGTCTAAAAGATGTTACTCATAGCCATTTTCTACTATATCTAGAGACTTTCATTAATATATAAAATATATTCAATGATACTATTGTCTCAAGATGCAAATTGAACTCGTAAATAGAAAACAAAAGAAGTGAAACAGAAAGTTCACTATGTTCCCAATCATCAATCACCATACTTTTGTTTATCTAATTATAATTCAATTTCATCAAGACAAAATACTAAGTTCTCTACAGAACTCCCACTATTCCAATACACACAATTGAGATGGAATATACTAAATCCGTATGATTTAGTGGTTATGGAATCAAACTTATCCATAAAATAACCCAAGTTTCAATATATATAGATATGCAATTGAAAAAATATAATATATTTATCAGCAAGTCATGTATCAAACACATTTAAGATACATCAATTAACTCATATATAATATATCTAGAGTTTAGTATCTATATGAGGTTACACGAAAGCATGGTTACAAAAACTAAGTCATATTTAGCATAATATGATCTTAAGTACACATGCTAATAAGTAAGACAGGCATTTACATCAAATATGATACAATAACTCACTGGTCAAACTACATCACTATCATATATAAAGCCTTGGGTAAAAAATGTCTTTCTTTTATTTCAAATAGTCAAAAAAAGAAATATATAAATAATGGAACCAATGGTGAACTTAAACAAAATATACGATTTTTTAGGGTTTAAGAACGGAACAAATTATTTTATTCACACAATATGACTAGTTAAAAACTAGTGTACCGCTGGAGTTGTTTTCTTTTTCTTTGTCCTTTAATCAAGTTGGTTAACATTTTGAACCACAGTTACAAAACCTTTTTTTATAATCTGAAACAAAAATAAAGTCTCGTTAACCATCTTGGAACAATAGACAAATAAAAAAAACACAAACTACTCACAAATCTAGCGGCTTTTAGTATAAATACCCATGTTGTTTGAGACTTGCATTATAATTATAATGGTTTCTTTGATTTTCAAAAACAGATTTGTCATTAACGAAATTAAGCCATTGCGCCTAATAGACATAAAGCTAACAAGAGTGCAGCCGAATAATAGTTTGTTTGGAATCAAGAGGTCGACAGTTCAACCCATGGAAGTTACTTTAATTTTTTTTTTTCAGAAACAGATCTGTAAACAAATTAAGCTAGTGCGCCCATTTGATAGAATATTAAAAAGGAGCGCAGTAGAGAAATAGTTTATTCTGGACCAGGAGGTCGACGGTTCGACCCATGGCGGTTACTTTGGCGCTGACTTTCCTTTTTTTTTAAATCCGAACGCAAAACGACGGCGTTTTAACCATCTTCTCCACCAGTCCAGAAAACGAAAACCCCATTAAAAAAACTTTAAAAAATCATATCTTATTCATTTCAAGTCCAAATTTAACGAAATTTTCACCATTACGTTCCTTATTTCGAATAGAATCTAGATCTATACATTTATTCAATTTATATGCTTTCATAAAATCATATAAAATTAAATACTTATCTAATTTAATATTTACCTATGCAAATAAACATATACGGCATAAACAAAGCATTTCAAAGAACGAACACAAAGCTCTGATACCAATTGTAAGAAATTTAAAGGTTTCTAGACAAACCTTTTAGGCGGAATTAAGAATTGAAATGCTCCGGTATTGAATCCACTTACATATCGAATAAGATTGCTATTCCACAATCTAAATGCCATTGGATCTTCTATTATATGTTAATAAGATCTTGAGAGAATGTAATGATTTTTTTTGTGCTTTTTAGTATAAGGCAGAGAAGAGAAAGAAACGTATCAGAAAATGTGTCTGATATTTTCTAAAACTGAAATAACTTCCTTGAAGTTAGTTATATATAAGTTATTCAAATAATAACTACCACAATGGGTCGGGCTAACCCATTATGGGAACCCACAATATGGGGCTAGGCCCAAAACAAATTCTTTCAACACATGTAATCAACAATCCATAAATTCAAGTCCAGATTAATTTCGCAATGCCAGAAGGAGAGGATGATAACTTAGTTCATGTTAATGGCTATAGGTTGTTCATAGGTCCTAATATAGCATCCAATGGTCCACTCACCTATTACCTAATAGCTCAATTGTTTCTCCACCAAGTAGTTAGAAATCCTAAGGTCTTTGGTTATAACTTGGCTTAAGGACGGGTGTGGTATATTTGGATAATGAAAAGTGAGCTTTTGGCTCTCTCCTCACTAGCCATCAACGAATCGCCCTAGAGCTTGAGTTTTCACTCGAATATGTACTCACTCAACCCAATTTATTGATGCTTTTGATATGCATCCCCAATAAATCCCAATTAAAACCCTTTGTGATGATATACAAATTCCACTTTTCCGGTCCGAATATATATATTTTCTTTTCATATCAATTTTTTCTTTTGTACAGCTATGATTCTCTTTTGGATGTTGAGATATCACGCTATTTTTTTAAAAACATATTCTTTCTTTTTATGCCCTTGTTGGCAAATTTAGCTCGTAGCTTCTTTTCCAAGGGTTACAATAAATACTTTTTCATCATCAATAAAATCACAATTATAATTTCCAAATCCCAATGTTCCCTAATGATGAAACCCACCACCCCAAACTCAAGCTCTAAAACGAGTTGTCTCAGGTTTTGCGATTCGAGTGCGGGTCATATAGATAAGTCCTAAAAACTAAGGGTATGGATTATAATGAGTTTCAAATAAAAGGCTGATATACTATATGCGTCCTAGAAGGGGGGTTGAATAGGACAATAGAAATTAATCGGCTAATTTTATTTCAAGTAAATAAAATTAAAAGCTAATTTGAATCCTATTGTATTAGCAAACTAAATAGTATAAAACTAGATAATCCTAATAGACAATAATATCAAACTATTCAAGTAGGCATTTTATCAAGCATATAGAGTGCGGAAATATAAAGAGTGTAGAGATAGAATACGATACACAACGATGTATAGTGGTTCGGTTTCCCTACATCCACTACCTAAGGAAGCCTCCTTAGGATTTGCAAGATTCTCAACTAATCTTCGTAACTCTTAACCGGGTGAGATACAAACCCTTACAACCACTTCAAAAACCCTTTGAAGGAAATACACTTGTGTTATCACCAACACAAGGAACCAAGCATAAACCTATGCTCACACTACTCTCTTAATCTATTACAAGAACTAAGAGGAAAGGGAAAAGTGTTTAGGGGTGCTTATAAAAGCTTTGTAACTAAACTCCTAAATGAGTAGATAAGAACTAATTAGCTTCACAATAAATATGACTTGAATGCTCCTTTGAAACCTCCTTGAATGATAGAATTAATTGCTCTTAAGATTGGTAGATGGAAGGCTTGAGTTGTGTCTTGAATGAGCTCCATTTTATAGCTGAAAATATGGTCCAACGGTCATAAGGCTTCTCTCCAACGGATCTATTTTCTCTCCAACGGATATAAGCTTTGTCCTCTAGTAATAGTGCTGAAACCCTCTCGTGCGGTGTACCGCGGATATGGTCCGGTGCACCGCATGACTGTTCGACTAACTTTTGAGCTTACTGGTCGGACCATACAATGTACCGCAACCCTGGTCCGTGCCATGGTCCGGTGTACCGCGCCTAGGTCCGGTGTACCGTGCATTTCGTGAGCATACTGGTCGGACTATTCAATGCACCGCAATACTGGTCCGTGACTCTGCGGTGTACCGCGTGGTTCGTCCGGTGTACCGCGGAGCTGCTATTTTGAATTTCAAGCTAAAAACAGTGAAGTAAACACAACTAATCTAATGAGGGGTTTTGGAAAACATCTTAAGTGATGCAAAAATGAATTTTAGTGTAAATGATGATTTGTCGAATATTAAAACGGGAATAAAAACAAGGTGAGGCTAACAATCTCCCCCTTTTTGATGTTTGACAAATCATAAACTTTTGAAGATGCCTAAGATTTAGTTTTGATCAAAAACTCCCCCTCAACCTAATCACTAGAGTTTTTTATAAAAACTCCCCCTCACAAAATGCATTTGAAAAAGTTTAACTAAAATTTCTCCCCCTTTGTCAACAACAAAAAGAATAAATGATACGATTTTGAAAATAGTAAGGGGTCAAAACACATTTTGAGTAAAAAACAAGGACCAAAGGAATAAATGGATAACAATTAGAAGCTTCAAAGAACCTATAAAATCAAGAAAATATTAGCAACAAGAGAATATACACAAAAAGCACTAAACAACAAAGGCAAGAAACTAAGGTTAGAGAATTTGCATGCCAATTTCACAACGAATTTTCTCAAAGAGATTTTGGGGTAGAGGTTTAGTAAAGATATCGGCTAGTTGATTTTCGGAGGTGACAAATTCAAGTAAAATATCCCCTTTTTGAGTGTGATCTCGGATAAAATGATGACGGATTTCTATGTGTTTCGTTCTAGAGTGTTGAGTAGGATTTTTGGTAAGATTGATAGCACTAGTGTTATCACAACGAATGGGAACACGATCATATTCTAGGCCAAAATCTAGTAAGGTTTGTTTCATCCAAAGAATTTGAGTCACACAATTTCCGGCCGCAACATATTCGGCTTCGGCCGTGGATAAAGCAACACTATTTTGTTTTCTACTAGACCATGAAACAAGGGATTGACCTAAGAATTGGCAACTACCACTAGTACTCTTCCTATCAAGTCTACAACCGGCATAATCGGCATCCGAATAACCTATAAGCTCAAAAGAGGTAAATCTTGGGTACCAAAGTCCTAGACTAAGGGTTCCTTTCAAATACCTAAAAATACGCTTAACGGCACTAAGATGGGTTTCTTTAGGAGAAGATTGAAATCTAGCACAAAGACACACGGGGAACATAATATCGGGTCTAGAAGCGGTTAAATAAAGTAAGCTACCAATCATACCTCGATATAGTTTCTCATCAACATTCTTACCATCTTCATCTTTGTCTAATTTTGTGGATGTGCTCATTGGAGTTCCAATTTCCTTTGCATCTTCAAGTCCAAATTTCTTGATCAATTCTCTTGTGTATTTGGCTTGATTGACAAAGATACCATATTTCATTTGCTTGATTTGAAGTCCAAGAAAGTAATTTAATTCTCCCATCATGCTCATCTCAAATTCCTTATGCATGCTTTTAGAAAAATTCTCACAAAGATTTTCATTAGTAGCACCAAATATAATATCATCCACATAAATTTGAACAAGAAGGATATCTTTTGAAGACCTTTTTATAAATAAAGTGGAGTCAATTTTTCCTCTTTTAAAACCATCATCTAATAAAAATTTGCTTAATCGTTCATACCAAGCACGAGGAGCTTGTTTTAAACCATATAAAGCTTTTGAAAGTTTAAAAACATGATTTGGAAATTTTGGATCCTCAAAACCCGGAGGTTGTTTAACAAAAACTTCCTCGTCTATAAAACCATTTAAAAAAGCACTTTTGACATCCATTTGGTAAAGTTTAAAATTCATATAGCAAGCAAAAGCAAGTAGCATACGAATAGATTCAAGTCTAGCTACGGGAGCAAAAGTTTCATCGAAATCAATACCTTCCTCTTGATTGTATCCTTGAGCAACTAACCTTGCTTTATTTCTAGTGATTATACCGGTGTCATCTAGCTTGTTGCGAAATATCCACTTAGTGCCAATGATAGTAGGGCCAATTGGTTTCTCCATTAATGTCCAAACTTTACTACGCTCAAATTGATTTAATTCTTCATGCATAGCGTTAATCCAATGATCATCTAACAATGCTTCTTTAATATTCTTGGGCTCTATTTGAGATAAGAATGCTTGATGAGCACATAGAGCAATAATACGAGAGCGAGTGGTAACACCTTCTTTTGGATCACCTAGAATTAATTCACTTGGGTGATCTTTGATATGTTTCCAACACTTTGGTAAATCCGTACTAGCTTCATTTAGCATTTGATCATTTTCCTTAGGAGATTCATCATGAGACTTTATTTCTTGAGTAGGAGATTCTAAGGATTTATCTTGTGGAGCATCTTCATGTAATTCAACATCTACTACTTTCTTGATATTAAAAGGATTAGTCTCATCAAAGTCAACGTGCATAGATTCCTCAATAGTACGAGTACGTTTGTTGAAAATGCGATAGGCTTTTCCCTTAGTGGAATAACCAAGAAAAATACCTTCATCCGATTTAGCATCAAATTTTCCCAAATAGTCCCTAGTGTTTAAGATAAAACATTTGCACCCAAAAACACAAAAATAAGCAATGGTTGGTGGTCTACCATTCCAAAGCTCATAAGGGGTTTTCTTAATAAGGGGTCTAATTAGAACTCTATTTAACACATAACAAGCCGTATGAACGGCTTCACCCCAAAAGTATGTAGGCAAGCTATGTTCTTTTAGCATTGTTCTAGCCATTTCTTGTAGAGTTCGGTTTTTCCTTTCCACTACCCCATTTTGTTGGGGAGTTCTAGGGGCCGAAAAATTATGCTCAATCCCAAATTCATCACAAAAATGCACAAAAGGAGAATTCACATATTCACTACCATTATCACTACGAATGCATGTAATAGAGTAGCCTTTCTCATTTTGCACCTTTCTACAAAGTTTTGCAAATTCATTGAAGGCATCACTTTTCAAAGCAAGGAACATCACCCATGTGAATCTAGTGTAATCATCAACAACAACAAATACATATCTAGAACCTCCTAGACTAGTGACATCAACGGGACCAAAAAGATCCATATGCAATAATTGAAGTGGCCTAACGGTGATGACCTTATTTATGGATTTAAAAGATGAACGATGTTGTTTACCAAGTTGACATGCATCACACAATTTATCTTTATCAAATTTATGAATAGGCAAACCAACAACAAGATTTTTTCTAGATAATTTTGAAATCAAATCCATGCTAGCATGCCCTAAACGTCTATGCCAAAGCCAACTATCATTTACCACAGATAAGCATTTAATATGAGAAGTCATAAGACTTTCAAGATCAACAACAAAGACATTATCCGATCTTTTTGCAATAAACATAGTATCTAACTCATCATTTTTAAAAACAACACATCTAGATGCTTCAAATTTAACACTAAACCCAACATCACAAAGTTGACTAATACTAAGCAAGTTAAAAGAGAGACCCTCAACAAGTAACACATTAGAGATAAGTAAGGAATTCAAATTACCAATGTTACCTTTACCCAAAACGCGTTTCTTAGTGTTGTCGGCAAAAGTAACTTTATCACCTTTTGTTTTATATAAACGTGTAAATAATGAAGGATTCCCGGTCATGTGTCTTGAGCATCCACTATCAAGTAGCCATATATTTTGTTTCTTGATGCTCAATCCCTACATAGAAAATAATTTAAGCTTTAGGTACCCAATTTGGATTGGGTCCATGAGGGTTAGTAGATTTCCTTTTTAAGACCCATTTAGGCCTTTTCCAAATTGGCACAAGAGATCCCAAATCCAATAATTTACGATAGTAACAATGAGATGCATCATGACCAAGTTTTTCACAATAGGTGCAAGTGATAGAAGATTTTGAAGAAGATGGGATTTCATTTGAAATTTTGGATTTTACAAAGACATTTTTCAAAGGTTTTTGGTGAGTGAATGGATCATATCCAACACCACTTTTTTCACAAGCCATTCTTTGAGAACCTAAAATTAAATCCAAGTTTTCTTGCCCACTAGTAAATTTTAAAATAATGGCATTTTGATCAACAATCTTTTTCTCTAACAAAGCTTTTTCTTCCAAAAGATTTTTCTCAATAAGATGAAGTTTCTCATTATCATCTATACATTCATCACAAAGATTTTGACAATCTTCCAAAGCTTTCAAAACCTCTTTAGTTCTATTTTTCTCAAATTCTAAATCTTTTGTTAAAACTTTGTTTGTTTCAATAGAATTTAAAAAATCATTATAAAGAGAATCAAATGCCTCATGAATATCTTGTTCACTAGCATCATCATTAGTTAAAGAGAGTTTAGATTTTGGAGTTACCTCATCATGATTTGCCATAAAGGCAAAGTGAGTAGTACCGGTATCATCATCCGAAGAAGCATCTTCATCATTTTCAAGTTTTCCCATAAAAGCAACAAGATTGACATTTTCATTGTCACTTTCTTCTTCCTCCGAATTTTGAGTATCCCAAGTGATATTAGCATGCATTGCTCTCTTAGGTTTCTCCTTTTGAAGAAGAGGACAATAAGTCTTGATGTGACCAACCTTCTTGCAATGATAGCAAGTGGGTTCGTCTTGTTTGATAGCTCTATCATTCTTCTTGTAAGGTGAGGAAGAACTTCCTTTCTTGGCAAATCGTTTGTATCTCATGAATTTTTTCATATCTCTTGCCAACATACTCCTTCATCTTCACTAGTTTCTTCTTCATGTGAATTTTCTTCTTCACTTTCCTTTCTTTCTTTTCGTTCTTTCAACTTGGTACTCATAGCATGGAAAGCAATAGATTTCTTAATCTTTTTCTCCTCATCATCTCTTATCTTTTCTTCTTCAAGCACAAGCTCCTCCGTCATGAGGTTGCAAATGAGTTCATGAACCGTCATTTTTGAAAGATCTTTAGTATCCCTTATAGAGTTGATCTTTGTCTTGTATTTCCTTGGAAGAGCAAATAAGATTTTTCGGCATTGTTCTTTGTTGGTGTATTCTTGACCAAGAGTCTTCAAGGTGTTAACAATGTTAGAGAATCTTTGATGCATAGCATTCAAGGCTTCATCGGGCTCCATACGAAAAAGCTTATACTTAGTGATAAAGAGACCAATCTTAGTTTCTTTAATATCTTCCGTTCCTTGATATGATAGCTCCAAGAGTTGCCACATTTCATGAGCGGAGTTGCATTCACTAACTCTAGCGTATTCCGTGACACTTAATCCATTAATGAGAATGTTCATAGCTTTGTTGTTTTTGGTGAGTTTAGCTATGTCTTGATCATTGTAATCATCTTCATTTTTCACCTCCGTAGTACTACCCGTAACATAAGGAACATAAGGACCTTTCTTGATAGCAAGCCACAAGAAGTAATCAATTCCTTTCACATGAATCTCCATTTTCTTCTTCCATCCAAAGTAGTCTTTTCCTACAAAAAGCGGAGGTCTAGTAGAACATGAACCTTCCGGTTGATTAGAATCCATATCGTATTAACTCTAGAAACGATTAAGTACAATAGAGCTAGGCTCTGATACCAATTGATATACTATATGCGTCCTAGAAGGGGGGTTGAATAGGACAATAGAAATTAATCGGCTAATTTTATTTCAAGTAAATAAAATTAAAAGCTAATTTGAATCCTATTGTATTAGCAAACTAAATAGTATAAAACTAGATAATCCTAATAGACAATAATATCAAACTATTCAAGTAGGCATTTTATCAAGCATATAGAGTGCGGAAATATAAAGAGTGTAGAGATAGAATACGATACACAACGATGTATAGTGGTTCGGTTTCCCTACATCCACTACCTAAGGAAGCCTCCTTAGGATTTGCAAGATTCTCAACTAATTTTCGTAACTCTTAACAGGGTGAGATACAAACCCTTACAACCACTTCAAAAACCCTTTGAAGGAAATACACTTGTGTTATCACCAACACAAGGAACCAAGCATAAACCTATGCTCACACTACTCTCTTAATCTATTACAAGAACTAAGAGGAAAGGGAAAAGTGTTTAGGGGTGCTTATAAAAGCTTTGTAACTAAACTCCTAAATGAGTATATAAGAACTAATTAGCTTCACAATAAATATGACTTGAATGCTCCTTTGAAACCTCCTTGAATGATAGAATTAATTGCTCTTAAGATTGGTAGATGGAAGGCTTGAGTTGTGTCTTGAATGAGCTCCATTTTATAGCTGAAAATATGGTCCAACGGTCATAAGGCTTCTCTCCAACGGATCTATTTTCTCTCCAACGGATATAAGCTTTGTCCTCTAGTAATAGTGCTGAAACCCTCTCGTGCGGTGTACCGCGGATATGGTCCGGTGCACCGCATGACTGTTCGACTAACTTTTGAGCTTACTGGTCGGACCATACAATGTACCGCAACCCTGGTCCGTGCCATGGTCCGGTGTACCGCGCCTAGGTCCGGTGTACCGTGCATTTCGTGAGCATACTGGTCGGACTATTCAATGCACCGCAATACTGGTCCGTGACTCTGCGGTGTACCGCGTGGTTCGTTCGGTGTACCGCGGAGCTGCTATTTTGAATTTCAAGCTAAAAACAGTGAAGTAAACACAACTAATCTAATGAGGGGTTTTGGAAAACATCTTAAGTGATGCAAAAATGAATTTTAGTGTAAATGATGATTTGTCGAATATTAAAACGGGAATAAAAACAAGGTGAGGCTAACAAAGGCTTTAGAAAGGCTCAGAGGGGCTAAGACGGCTAAATAACAATAATCAAATAAAAGGGTGAGAAGGTATAAAAGGCTTCAAGTGTTTTTACATGAAAGAACTGCCTTATTCATTTTTCTAACTACCGGATTTCGTTACGTTTCCATTATTAGTTCATCGATAAGCGGGCTTTCAACTAATTTCAAACCTCACGTTCTACACACCAAATAACTCTCCCTAAGTTTCAACGTAACTTCTTAGCATTGCTCATTAATTTTTCTATCTTTTATTACCTGTTTTCATACATGCATCTAAACAAATTTGTAACATCCTTCAAAAACATACTACTTACTATCATTGAACTAATTAAAATCATGCTCAAATAGGTACATTCAAAATATTCTATGCCTTAATTCAACCTAAAAATTTTAAATTTTATGCAAAAACGAAAGAAGATGAGGACAACAAATCCCCACCCCCAACTCAAAAGTGAGCCGTATCCCCACGACTCGAAAAAGACTCAAGAATGGAATAAAATTTAAAATTAAAACTAACTAAACTACCTAATACATACAAGCTATTAAGAAAGAGAATTAGAGTGGCGTACCCGGCTGGCCATAGAGATCCATTATATCCTCCTCCTCTTCCGAAGCCGAGGGATCAGGATAATTATCAATATCCCTTTCCAAGGTTATATATTCTAGCTGTGATTGCATCTGTATAACTTCCACCCAAAGTTCTCTGTTGTCTTCTTGTAATCTCTCAATTTCATGTTGCAATTTAAGAGCCCATGGGGGAAGATCATGATCAATTTTAGAGGAAGAAGTAGAAGAACCTTGGTCATGAATTTTTATCTTCTTCAAAGGCCTACCTGGTATAGACATTCTAGCAGTTAACTTCTTAGGTAGTGGTTGTGCTAGTGCCTTTTCTTTTGATTCTTCAGTAACCTCATCAAGATTGATAGGTTTTTCAATGGTGGCTCCAGGAAATTTCTTATTCTTCCCAAGGATGGTGCACTTTCTCTTGTATTCCATAGCATCAGATCTATTTGTCATGTTTGATTTACCCACAACTCAAGTTATACCAAGGATGAATTAAAATTTTAAGAGAAATTGGTTTAGCTTGAGGTTGTTGCTTGGAATTGATGAAAGAGAAAGGTTTCTTGATGAATCTTGGAAGAATTCTTGAAAGCTTGATGAATTTGATGGTGCTTAATGGTGTAGTGTGATGAATTTGATGAAGAAATTGTGTTTATGGAGGATGGAAGAGATAATTATTGAAGTTATTGTGTTAATTGTGGAGGTTTGTACAAGCTACAAGGTCTTTATATAGTGTTTGGGTCTGAAAATTTCGTGTGGGAGGGGTTAGGGTTATGTTTGATAAGGTAAGAAGTTGAATAGGAATAAAACTCTTCACAAACCACCATAGTGCGGTGCACCGGACCTAGGTCGCGGTGTACCGCAGCTTCTGTTGTTCCATTTTTTTTCTTCTCGTCAAAAAACCCGAGCTCCCATACCCGTGGTACGAGTTTTTGCCTCTGCGGTATACCGGACGTGAGGCGTCGTATACCGGACCTGTCATGTTCCAAAAAAAAATTCTCTCGGCATAAAACCCGAGTCAGTGTACCCGTGGTACGGGTTTTTCCAGGCGCGGTGTACCGGACCTATGCCGCGGTGCACCGGACCTGCCTGCGAATTTTTCCAGAAAATTTCCTTCGACCCCAAACTCATTTCCTGCACAATAACACACTACCTTTCTCTCCTATTAGCTTGTAAACACAATTAAAAATATACACTAACTTAATATTATACACTACAAAGCAATAAACTAATCTAAAAAGCAATTAAACAAGGGGTGTCTCCCAAGAGCACTTTTGTTTAACGTCTTTGAGTTAGACGTGTATCTCAGGTTAAGCGCTTTCTACGAAATGGATTGTCTCCTCTCGCCCAAAGTCTTCACTGTCATGGTATCTCTTCAACGCTGGCCATTCACCATGAATGTCCTTTGCTCGGTTGGATGTTCAATTTCAATTGCTCCATGCGGTATGACTTTCGTAACAATGTAAGGTCCTCCCCAACGGGATTTAAGCTTTCCTGGGTAGTTAGAAAATCGAGAGTTGTATAATAAAACCTTTTGTCCTCTCTCGAAATGCTTTGGACGGAGTCGCCTATCATGCCATTTCTTTGTTTTCTCCTTGTAGACGCGTGAATTTTCATAGGCAAGATAGCGAAACTCCTCAAACTCGTTCAACTGCATCAACCTTTGTTTTCCGGCCAATTCTGGGTCTAGATTCAGAGTTTTAATAGCCCAGAAGGCTCGAGCTTCCAGTTCAATAGGAAGATGACATGCTTTACCGTAGACCATGCGATATGGAGATGCCCCAACTGGTGTCTTAAATGATGTTCTGTAAGCCCAGAGAGCATCATCTAACTTTAAAGACCAATCTTTCCTCGTTTTATTCACGGTCTTCTCAAGAATAGATTTGATTTCCCGGTTGGAAACTTCAGCTTGACCGTTAGTTTATGGGTGATAACCAGTTGAAATACGGTGTCTCACTCCAAACTTACGAAGATAGTTTCTCAGTGGAGCGTTAATTAAATGAGTACCTTTATCACTGATGAGAACACGTGGCGTACCATGTCTTGAAAAGATGTTTGTTTTTAAGAATTTAATCACTGTTTGAGCATCGTTCTTCGGTGTTGCCACTGCTTCTACCCACTTTGATACATAATCTACCGCAAGCAAAATATATAGATTTCCATGGGAAGTGATGAAAGGTCCCATGAAATCTATTCCCCATACATCAAAGATTTCAACTTCTAGGATATTATCAAGCGGCATCGCGTCTCTTTTTTATATATTACCAGTAAACTGACATCTTTGACATGATTGGAAAACGATGACAATCTTTGTGTAGGGTAGGCCAATAGAAACCAGATTGAAGAATTTAAGCTGCAGTTCTATCGCCTTTAAAGTGACCTCCATAAGGTGAACTATGACAACTTGCAATGATCTTGTCCATTTCGCCTTCATACACACATCTTCTAACAACTTGGTCACTACAAATCTTCCAGAGGTACGATTCATCCCAATAATACTGTTTGGCCTAGTGAGATAATCTTTGTCTTTGTTGTGGGTGGATATCCTTGGGTAATACACCACTCACAATGAGGTTGACTAGATCTGCATACCATGGCACAAACGCATTTTTAATAACAAAAAGTCTTTCATCAGGGAATACCTCTTTAACCAACAATGGTTCTTTGTTCACGTCAGATCCTTCGAGCCTTGATAAATGATCAGCAACTTGATTTTCGCATCCCTTTCCGTCTCGAATGTCTATGTCGAACTCTTGAAGCAACAGTACCCATCTAATAAGACGCGGCTTAGCATCCTTTTTCTCCATAAGGTACCTAATAGCTGAATGGTCCGTGTATACAACAGTTTTCTTCCCAATCAGATAGGAACGTAATTTATCAAAAGCATATACTACGGCCAACATCTCTTTCTCCGTCACTGTATAATTCATCTGGGCAGCGTTGAAAGTCTTACTTGCATAATAAATCGTGTGGAAAATCTTGTCTTTCCTCTGTCCCAACACAACACCCATAGCGTGATCACTAGCATCGCACATAAGTTCAAACACAGCTTTCCAATCGGGAGGTATAACAATATGTGTAGAGATTAGTTTCTCCTTAACCGTCAAAAACGCTTGAAGACATTCATCAGTAAAATTAAAAGGAGTATCCTTTTCAAGTAAAGAACAAAGCGGTTTGGCGATTTTAGAGAAATGTTTAATAAATCTTCGATAAAATCCTGCGTGACCCAAGAAACTTCTCACTCCTTTTACAGGGAGGTGGTAATGTCTTGATAACTTCAATTTTAGCACGATTAACCTCCATCCCTGCCTTTGAAACTTTATGTCCCAACACAATTCCTTCTTGAACCATGAAGTGGCAATTTTCCCAATTAAGCACGAGATCTTTTTCTCTACATCTCACAAGGACTTTCTCAAGATTATTCAAAAAATCATCAAAACTATATCCAAACACCGAAAAATCATCCATAAAAACCTCCAAGTATTTATCAATCATGTCCCAAAATATAGCCATCATGCACCTCTGGAACGTGGCAGGTGCATTACATAACCCAAATGGCATCCTTCTATAAGCAAAAGTACCAAACGGACAAGTAAAAGTTGTTTTGTGTTGATCAAGGGGATCCACACAAATATGGTTATAACCCGAATATCCGTCAAGGAAACAATAATACTCTCTCCCTGCAAGTTTGTCTAGCATCTGATCAATGAATGGTAGCGGGAAGTGATCTTTCTTTGTAGCTTTGTTGAGTCTTCGGTAATCCATGCATACTCGCCACCCCACAACTGTTCTTGATGGTATGGCTTCACCTTGATCATTAAGGATGGTAGTGATACCTCCTTTCTTAGGAACACATTGCACTGGACTAATCCAATCACTGCTAGCAATCGGATAGATAATTCCTGCGTCTAATAACTTAATAACTTCCTTCCTCACCACTTCTATCATAGCTGGCATGAGTCTTCTTTGTCCTTCTATAGATCACCCACCTTCATTCTCAAGAATGATTTTGTGTTTGCAAACGGAAGGACTGATTCCCTTGATTTCAGCAATAGTCCATCTGATTGCTTCTTTGTTTGCGCGAAGTACATGAAGTAGCTTATCCTCTTGAGGACCTGAAAGGTCAGCAGAAATAATAACAGACAATGTTTTGTTCGTACCTAGATATGCATAGCGTAGATGATCTGGAAGGGGTTTTTCTTCGAGAACATGAGGACATATTATGGATGGTTGTTTCATTGGTTCAATGTCACCTGATTCTCGAAGTAGTTCTCGTACATTTGATCCTAATGCAGCAACTCCTTCAGGTAGAATCTCGAGTTCCTCTTGTGATTCAAGTGCTAAGGCTTCGTCAAGATCATCATCTAAGCTTGCTTCATTGAAGACTTCTTGTGTTATTTTTCCAATGACGTCTATTTTATAAACATTCATCTTTCGAATTCGGTAACTTCATAGCCTTAAACACATTGAATTGTATATGTTTGTCTTGTACCCTCACGATCAACTCACCATTCTCAACATCAACTAGTGTTCACCCCGTGGCTAAGAATGGTCTACCCAAGATGATGGGGACATTCTAATCCGCGTCGTAGTCAAGAATAATAAAATCACAAGGAAAAATAAAAGAACCAGCCTTAACTAAAACATCTTCAATTTTACCTACTGGTCATGAGAGGGAGCGATCCGCCATTTGTAATACCACAGATGTGGGTACTACCTCTCCTATATTAAGTTTCTCGAACAGGGATCTTGGCATGAGATTGATACTCGCGCCTAAATTACATAATGCTTTCCCGGTCCAATTATCTCCAATGCCGATGGGAATTGTAAAACTTCCGGGATCTTCTAGCTTCGGTGGTAACTTGCTTTGACAAATAGCACTACACTCCACAGGCAATCCAATTGTTTCCCCAGTTTCTATACTTCGTTTATTTGAAAGAATGTCCTTCAGGAATTTCAGATATTTAGGCATTCTCTTGAGAGCTTCAACAAACGGCATATTAATCTCTAACTTGCTCAACATGTCAACGAACTTCTTGAATTCCAGGTCATTGTCCTTCTTTCTGACACGTGAAGGGTATGGTGGTGGAGGGCGTGTATTAAGTTCCACTGGTTTTCTCGTCTTTTCTGGTGTCTCGGCTTGGACACTCTTTGGTTTCACTACCTCCTCTACTGTATCTTCGGTTGTTTCTTCTCCCCCCTTTTCTGGAATAGGGATTGGTTCTGTTTCTGGTCTTGGTGGAGGTAGTTTTTTTCCACTTAGCGATTCAACTGCATGACAAGAATCATCTCTAGGAGCAATAGTATCACTTGGAAGTTGCCCTTTCGGCCTATTTTGTAATGTACTTGCCATATGTGATAAAGTATGCTCTAGTTTCTTGCTTACCTTCTGATGGGCATAAATTTTCAGTTGGCTACGACTCATATTGTTTTCAATTGCTTGCATCAATTTAGCCATACTCAAATTCAAGATTGGGATTTGTTCTTTCCTTGCCAGCTGCATTGATTGTTTAGGTGGATCTTTCTTCGTTTCTTGACAAGCTTTCTCGACAATGGGTGCCTGTTGTTGAATAGGTCGTGGTGGATTATAGGATTGAGGTTAGGGTTGATGATAAGTCGCTTGATTTCTGACCCAACTTCTTTGTTGTGGAGGTTGTTTATAATTAGCGTAGCTTTCTTGAGGATAAGTATAACCATTAGAATAATAGTTATCTTGAGGATATTTAACGGAAGCTATTGCTGGATTATTCATACACCCTTCCCACACATGATTTCTTTATCCACAACCAGGACACGAAGGTATTGCACGTACTACATTTAGCTGAGCAATTGTTCGGGCTTGTTCTTGTAGTTCTTCGAGTTGTTGGGCCAATTCTTTAAGCTTCAGAAATT
Organism: Nemophila menziesii; assembly: GCA_029959085.1. Lineage (NCBI taxonomy): Eukaryota > Viridiplantae > Streptophyta > Magnoliopsida > Boraginales > Hydrophyllaceae > Nemophila > Nemophila menziesii. Next base: position 4,832,360 of record JARWIR010000044.1, read on the forward strand.
CTGAAGTGTCTTCTTTTTCTGGTTTCTTGGGCCAACATCTCTCGTTCTCAAGAAATCTCTCCATCCCCAACTCAGCTTCTTTAGGATTTAGTAACACAAAACCTGCATTTCCTAACGAATCTGCTTTCTCCCTTGACTTGTCATTAAGGCCTCCATAAAACAAGGTTAAATAATATTCCGGCGATGATTTATGATATGGACATCTCGCCTTCTTTTCTGTAAATCATAACCATGCTTCACCCAAACTTTCTCTGTCTTCCTGTATAAACTGCTCAAGCTCCAACATAACTTTTAAACGTCTACTAACCGGATAGAAGCGGTCTAGGAATCATGCTTGAAGCTTGTCCCAATCTGGAATAACATGAGGGTATTGGGTATCATACCAATTGCTTGCACCTCCGGTCAAGAAGAACTGGAACATCACGTAATACACTTGTTCCCTAGTAACTCCTCTTACGATATAAGCATCACAGATTTGCATGAATTTCTGAATATACCAGATCGGATCTTGATGTGCAGCACCGTTGAATAATCCATGAGTTGCAAACTGCGTTAACATCCCTGGATCATGCTTAAATTTAGCGGCTTGGATTTCTGGAGCGCGAATTCCTCTTGGTTGCACTCTGAATTCGATGGGTAGCTCAAGTCTCCTTGGTTTCTCCATCTGTAACTATCTATAAAACAAAAACTAAAAGACAAAAGCGAAAAATAGAACTAACTGAAATAAAAGCACAAGATATATGCACAAGGACTAACGATGTAGTCCCCGGCAGCGGCGCCAAAAACTTGGTACGGCCTAGGGTGTGATAAAAAGATATAATAATTAGATGCAAATAAACACCCTAAAGCTATCACAGTTCTGCAAGTATACAAATCGTATGCAAGTTTTAGAAAATAAGTAAGATTCGTTCCGCAGAGACTACGAAGGCTAGGGGAATCTTATGCAATAATGAAGTGAAAATAATTAAAGCTAGAACAAATAAAACGCAGAAAAAGTAAAGACAAATAGATATATATTTGATTTTTGATTAAACTAAATTAAAACTAAGAATTTAAAGACAGCAAATTAAATACGAAAGAAAAATAAGTATGAGAATATAGCTTGAGTCAATAGCATGTAATCCCCACTAGTTTTGCCGTATTATACATGTAAGGGTGAATTATGTAGTATTTCAATAATCGGTTCCAATTACGCTAGATAGTTTTAAATAGGATTTACCTGCGTTAATAAGGCTTCCTAAGCAAACTGTTCTTGTAATTGGTAAATAGTAATATATACTAAACCATAGTGATTATCTAGTTAGGTTGATTTGTCAGATCTAAACGGAATACTAGACGTTATGTGCTAAACATGTAATTAAACACCGCTATCAATGGTGACCTAATTACTAGATGGTAATTCTATATGGCCTAGGTTCCACAAGAACACAGAATATAAATCCAAACACACAAACAGAGAATAAAAACAATAATTCAATTTAAAACATAGAATTCCCAAATTAGATAGATGTCAATCAAAACTAGGGTTCATACATATATGCTAAAACTCAAGCTAAAGAAATTTAGTTCATACTAATGCAAGAAAAGAAAGAAATTACAAATTTAAAGGTAGAAGAAGACATTGTGATGAACAGCTCCTTCCAGACTTCTTCTCTTGTGTTGTAAGCTTCCTCTTGGCTTAAGGTTTCACCAAGGATGATTTAAGAGTGTTAAGAGGCTGTATTTATAGCGTATAGGTTGACCTAATTCGTTTTCTTGAAGGAAAAGGTAACTATGGGCTCCAAGCCCAACTCAAATTCGTAGCCCAAAAACATGCAATCAGCCCCGTGTTTATTTTGGTCCTAACAGCTTCAGTATTTCTCCGATTGATGCGTATGAGTATACCAAATTCATCGTCTCAGAAAGTTCTTCAACTTTGCTATTGACCGTTTCTCCAAATTCCTCACCGTTTTTGATATATAAGCTGATTTGTGATCGTAGGTGCAGAAATTCAGATTTAAGGCAGCTTTTCCTTTTCCATGTTTTTAGCTTTTACTTCCTTATCTTCAATTTCCATGATTATCTTATTTCCTTTAGCTCTCTTTGCCAACTTAGACACTAATTAATTATCATATATCTCTAAAGCTTCACACTAAATAAATAATTAAATCCAATATGCTGTAAAAATAATAATTAATTAATTCAAGACCCAAAATAGGAAAGTGTACTAAATTAAGCTAAACTCGACCTATAAACTAATGAATACGCCTAAAATGATGTCTCGGAAATAGATTTTATTATCACAAATGAGGAGACATCACGTAGTTGAATTTAGATCCTACTTTAACCGGTGAGAATCGTATGATGAAATTGAAGGAACTTGATGAGTTTCGATTACATGCCTATGAGAATGCTAAGATTTATAAGGAAAACACTAAGAGATGGCATGATTATCATATTTGTTTAAAGAGGTTTGAAGTTGGATAAAAGGTCCTTAAGTACAACTCAATGTTCAGTAATTATCTGGGTAAGTTAAGGTCGAAATGGTCTGGTCCTTACATTGTGACCAAAGTCACGCCTCATGGAGCCATAGAGATTGAACATCCAATCGAGCACCGCACCTTCATGGTCAATGGTCATCGATTGAAGATTTATCATGGATGCGAGGATATCAATCACTCTGAAGATCCACATCCCGGGGAGGTCATGTACCTCCTTGAAGCTCCTTAGAAGCGAGAGGTAACCCGTCGAGCTTAACGACGTTAAACAAAATCCAATTCATTGTAACTAGTTCATTTTTATAATGTAAATTAGAGTAATTGTTATTGATTAGTGTTTATTTTTAAATAATGAGAAAGGTTAGTAGTTTTTGATAATTTCAGGAATGAAACGGTCATGAGTTTGGGGTGAAAAAGGTGAAAATGACGAAAAGTGGGTTGCACGACATGAGCAAACCGGGAACCCGGTTGTCGCCATCCGGGAACCCGTTGAGCAACTGTTGAGCAACCCAACACACGCAAGGTTAGGCGCGTCTGTGTTTGAGCAATCGACACAAACCGGAACCCGGTTGTGAGCTAACCAGGAACCCGGTCACCGCGCTGTATCCCCCCAAATTCTCTGACCCATGTGTAAGACGAGACACAAGGGGTTGCGTCTAGCTGGAGTCGGATTCGCGCTGTCGACACAAACCGGGGACCCGTTTGTGAGCTGACCGGGAACCTGATCATGTAGACCAACTCTCTGACCCCTGCGTAAGCTAAGACGCAAGGAGGCTGCGTCCAGGTAAAAAAAATTGGAAATTTCTTTGCGCCGACACAGCGACACGAACCGGGAACCAGGTTGTCGTATGTGATAGGCGGTTTTGGTAACCTAAAACCTATATCTTTACCTTCCTTCTCAAGTTAGTCTCCAAATCCGTTTCTCATCTTTAGACCACTCCGAAAATCATCATCAAATCAGCTTATAATCATCAATTCCTTCCCTCTTTCACCACAAAAACACATAATCAACTCATAATCTTTCCAAAACACCAACAAATTCCAACTTTTCTTCAAGATTCCTCCTTCATTCGAACCATAAATTGAACCACTAAACCTCTCCAATCACATAAAATAATCCTCACCCATCTCATATCTCACCTTAATCTTCATCCTTATATCCTCAAAACATCAAATTTCGAAACTCTTCTCTAGTTTTCGACTTTTTGAAGTTTTGAGTTTGGGGTGCGAAGACATGACAAACAGGACATATTTTTTCAGATATAGTCGAAGAAACAATCCAAGAACAAGAAACAATCCTGGTGCTACACAAGAGAGAGCTATTGAGATTCCAGATTCGGGTCCTAAACGCAAGATTGAAGAGGTTAAGACTGCTATGAAGAGGAAAGAAAACCCAAGTAAGGATACTCCTGCTAAGCCTACCTTGGTTGATGAAGAAGAAAAGATTGAAGAATAATATCCTCATGAACCCGTTTCAGAACAAAGAGTCACCCGAAGAAAGAGTATGGCACAGAAACCGAAGAGAGTAGCGATTACTTGGGCTGATCAGGTTCGTGATAGAATTAATTACTTGAAATTTGGTGTTGAGAAAGGATTCCTTAGAGGTATTATGAGCAGTGAGTTTAAGAGTTGTGCTACCACTTGTGATATGTTTGGATGGACCGAATTGATACTAAGATACCTCACTTATATTCCTACTATGGTGCATGATTTCTATGAAGGATTGTTTTTTTCAAATAAACAGTCAATTATCATACGCAAAAAGGTTACCTTTCTCAATTGAGCTTATTCGCAAAACTTTGAAGTTACTGGTGTCGCCTAAGGTGTTATAAAATAATAGATAAATAAGTGCAAATAAACACCCTAGGCTAGCACGGTTCTGCAAGTATACAGGACGTATGCAAGTTTTAATGAATAAGTAGAATTTGTTCCTCAGAGACTACAAAGGTTAAGAAGAACTTATGCAAATATTCAAGTGCAGATATTAAGAAGCTAGAACAAATAATACACGAGAAAATAAAAGAAAAGAGATTTTGGTCTGCTTTGAGAACTCGAAATTAAACTAAAAAAGTAAAAGACAAAAAATTAAATAAAAGAGAGAAGCAAGTAGTATGAGAATTTAGCTCGAGATATTAGCATGTAATCCCCACTAGTTTTGGTTATTCTATCGTCTAAGGGTGAATTATGTATTATGAAATAATTAGGATTCTAAATTCCCATACCTTAGACCTTGAGAGAGACTAAGGGGGCTACAGACACATCATGAGGCAGCCTAAACATAGGGTAATCAAGCGCCACCAAGGCCCTAAGCAATTCAATTCCAAACATGATGATAGTGGTGAAAACATACCTTAATGATTATCTATTAGGTTGATTTGTCAGGTCTAAACCTTACTCTAGACGTTATGTGGTGTTTCAATAGTTAAACACCCAGCTAAGGTGATCATCTAACTACTATTAAGGTAATCCTATACGTTGCGCACCGCAAGGAAAACAGACAATAAATCAAAACACATAAACAGAACATAAAACATAAATTACAATTAAATACCGTAGTATCCCAAATCAAATAGAAAAACTAGGGTTCATACTTAAACGCTAAATCTCAAGCTAAAAGTAAATTAGTTCATACTAGAGATAGAAAAGAAAAAAATTACAAATTTAAAGGTAGAAGAAGACATGATATGGTGTTCAGCTCCTTCCGGACTTCTTCTCTTGTGTTGCAGCTTCCTCTTGGCTTAAGGTTTTGCCAAGGATGATTTTTCTAATGATAATAGGTTGTATTTATAGAGTATAGGAACACCTAATCGTTTTCTTGAAGGAGAAGGTAAGTGTTGGACTCCAAGCCCAACTCAAATTCGTAACCCTAAAATATGGAATCAGCTCCGTTCTTGTTTTAGTCCTAACAACTTTAGTTATTATCCGTTTGACGCATATGAGTGGTCTAAATTCATCGTCTCGGAAAGATATTTAACTTTTCTCTTTACCGTTCTTCCAAATTCCTCACCGATTTTGAGATACAAGCTGATTTGTGGTCGTGGGTGATGAAAGTCAGATTTATGGCACCTTTTCCTTTTCCATAATTTCAGCTTTAGTTTCCTTATCTTCAATTTCCATGTTTATCTTCTTTCTTTTAGCTCTTGGAACCAACTTGGACTCTAATTAATTACCATATATCTCTAAAGCTTCACACTAAATAAATAATTAAACCCAATATGCTCTAAAAATAATAAATAATCAATTCAAGACACAAAATAGGAAAGTGTACTAGATCATGTGAAAATCGACCTATAAACTAATAAATACAACTAAAATGATGTCTCCGAGTAGGATTAATTCATGACAAATAGGGACACATCAATACCCCCAATTCAAAGTTGTATCGTCCCTATACAATAAAAATAAAGAATAATAGGGTAGTCAAATAAACAAGAGGAAGAAGTAGGAGGAGAATAAGAACATAACACAATGAATGATCCTAGAGCATAAAAATCTAAAAAGTCTCATGTAGTAATGCTCAAGAAATAATGCAGAAGTATGCTAAATATACACATAATCATCAATCCATGAATTCAAGTCAAGATTAATTTCACAATGCCAGAAGGAGAGGTTGATAACTTAGTTCATGCTAATGGCTATAGGTTGTTCATAGGTCCTAATATAGCATTCAATGGTCCACTTACCTACTACCTAGTAACTCAATTGTTTCTCCACCAAGCAGTTAGAAATCCTAAGGTCTTTGGTTATAACGTGGCTTAGGGACGGTGTGGTATATTTGGATAATGAAAAGTGAGCTTTTGGCTCTCTCCTCACACTCCATCAACGAATCTCCCTAGAGCTTGAGTTTTCACTCGAAGATGTTCTCACTCAACCCAATTTTTGATGCTTCTGATGTGCATCCCCAATAATCCCAAATAAAAACCTTTTTTATGATCATATACAAATTCCACTTTGCCGGTCCGAATATATTATTATTTTCATATAAATTTTTTTCTTTCGTATAGCTATGACTCTCTTTTTGATGTTCGATATATCACGCTATTTTTTCATAACTTATGCCTTTTAATAACTCTAGCTCGTAGCTTCTTTTTCATTCACTATTACCCCGACAAAGGGTTACAATATTACTTTTTCATCATAAATAAAATCAAAATTACAATCCGAACCCAATGTTCACTAATGATGAAACCCACCACCCCAAACTCAAGCTCTAGAAACGACTTGTTTCAGGTTTTGCGATTCGAGTGCGGGTCATATAGATAAGACCTAGAAACTATGGGTATGGATTATAATGTGGTTAATAAAAGGCTTTAGAAAGGCTTAGACGGGCAAAGACGGATAAATAATAACAATAATCAAATAAAAGGGTGAGAAGGTATAAAATGCTTCAAGTGGCTTCAATATGAAAGAACTGCCTTATTCATTTTTCTAACTACCGGATTATGTTACTTTTTCACTACTAGTTCATAGATAAGCGGGTTTTCAACTAACTTCAAACCTCACGTTCTGCACACCAAATAACTCTCCCTAAGTTTCAACGTAACTTCTTAGCATTGCTCATTAACTTTTCTATCTTTTATTTCCTGTTTTCATACATGCATACTAAATATATTTGTGACGTCTTTCAAAAACATACTACTTACTATCATTGACCTAATTAAAATCATGCTCAAATAGGAACATTCAACATAGTCTATGCCTTAATTCAACCTAAAAATTTTAAATTTTATGCAAAAACAAATAGATGAGGACAACGAATCCCCACCCCTAACTCAAAAGTGAGTCGTGTCCCCACGACTCGAAAAATACTCAATAAAGCAATAAAATTTAAAATTAAAACTAAACTAAAGTACCTAATGCATACAAGCTATTAAGAAAGAGAATTAGAGCGGTGTACCCGGCTGGCCATAAAGATCCATTATGTCCTCCTCCGAAGAAGAAGAATAGTTGTCAATATCACTGTTCGTAGTTACCTCTTCCAAGTGTGAGTTAATCTGTGTTATTTACGCGCAAAATTCTCTGTTTTCTTTTCTTAAACGTTCGACTTCATGTTGCAATTTAATAGCCCATGGGAGAATACAAGAATTATCCTTAGAGGAGGAAGAAGAAGAACCTTGATCATGAATCTTTGTCTTTTCTTTAGGCTTTGATTGTACAGACATCCTAGATGTTAATATCTTTGGTAGTGGTTGTGTTGGTGCCTCTTCTTTTGATTATTCACTAGCCTCATCAAGATTGATAGGCTTTTCAATGGTGGCTCCAGGCAATCTTTTGTTCTTCCCTAGGATGGAACACTTCCTATTGTAATCCATAACATTAGTTCTGTTTGTCATGTTTGATTGACCCACAACTCAAGTTACACCAAGGATGAATTAAAAGTTAAGAAAGATTGGTGTGGCTTGAGTTTGTTGCTTGGAATTGATGAAAGAAGAAGGTTTCTTAATGTTTCTTGGAAGATTTCTTGAAATCTTGATGTTCTTGATGGTGTTTTATGGTGTAGTGTGATGAATTTGAGGAAGAACTTGTGTTTATGGAGGATGGAGGATAGGAATATTGATGTTGTTCTATTACTTGTGGAGGTTTGTGCAAGCTTCAAGGTGTATTTATAGTGTTTGGGTCTGAAAATTTCGTGTAGAGGAGGCTAGGGTTAATTCTTGATAAGGTAAGAAGTGGAATAGGAATAAAACTCTTCAAAACCGACCTAGCGCCGACATACCGGTCATCTCACCGGCATACCGGTGTTGGACGTGATTCTTTTTTCAACCTCTCGGCAAAGAACTCGAGACCATACCCGAGGCCACGTGTTTTTGGTTCGCCGGTATACCAGCGGTATTCACTGGCATGCCGGTGCTGTTTTTCGTCCAGAAGCAACTCCGTCAAAAAACCCGTGCCTTGGAACCCGTGGGCACGTGTTTCTCCTCTGGCCGGCATACCGGTGCCCTGAGCGGGATGCCGGTGCGCCTGGCCTTTCTTTTTTGACCTCTCGGTAAAGAACCTGATTCACCAACCCGTGGGCATGTGTCTCCCCACCGGCATGCCGGTGGTTTGACCGGCCTACCGGCTAGTGAACCGAATTTTTCCCAAGTATTTCTTTTTGACCCGAAACTCATTTCCTGCACAATAACACACTACCTTACTCCCCTATTAGCTTGTAAACACAATTAAAAATATACACTAACTTAGAAATACACACTACAAAACATAAAACTAATCTAAAAAGCAATTAAAACAATGGGTGTCTCCCAAGAGCACTTTTGTTTAACGTCTTTGAGTTAGACGTGCACCTCAGGCTAAGCGTGTTCCTCGAGATGGATTGTCTCCTCTCGCCCAAAGTCTTCACTGTCATGGTATCGTTTCAAGTGCTGGCCATTCACCATGAATGTCCTTTGCTCGGTTGGATGTTCAATTTCAATCGCTCCATGCGGTGTGACTCTTGTTACAATGTAAGGTCCTCCCCAATGGGATTTAAGTTTTCCTGGGTAGTTTGAGAATTGAGAGTTGTATAATAGTACCTTTTGTCCTCTCTCGAAATGCTTTGGACGAATTCGATTATCATGCCATCTCTTTGTTTTCTCCTTGTAGAGGCGTGAATTTTCTCAGGCATGATATCGAAACTCCTCCAACTCATTCAACTGCATCAACCTTTGTTACCCGGCCAATTCTGGGTCTAGATTCAGAGTTTTAATAGCCCAGAAGGCTCGAGCTTCAATCTCAATAGGTAGATGACATGCTTTGCCGTAGACCATGCGGTAGGGAGATGCCCCTACTGGTGTTTTAAATGTTGTTCTGTAAGCCAACAGAGCATCATCTAGCTTTAATGACTAGTCCTTCCTTATTGTGTTCACGGTCTTCTCTAGAATAGATTTAATTTCTTGGTTATAAAATTCAACTAAACCATTAGTTTGTGGGTGATAACCAGTTGAAGTGCGGTGTCTCACTCCAAACTTATAAAGGAGGGCTCTCAACCAAACGTTGATGAAATGGGTACCTATATCACTGATTAGAACATGTGGCGTACCATGTCTCGTAAAGATATGTGATTTTAAGAATTTAATTACTGTTAAAGCATCGTTCTTTGGTGTTGTCACTGCTTCTACCCATTTCGACACATAATCTACTGCTAGCAAGATATAAAGATTACCATGGGAAGTGACGAAAGGTCCCATGAAATCTATCTCCCATATATCAAAGATTTCAACTTCTAAAATATTGTTGAGTGGCATCTCGTCTCTTTTTGATATACTACTAGTGAACTGGCATCTTTGACATGACTGGACGAAATTATGACAATCTTTGTGTAGGGTAGGCCAATAGAAACCGGATTGAAGAATTTTAGCTGCAGTTCTATCGCCTTTAAAGTGACCTTCATATGGTGAACCATGACAGCATGCTATAATCTTATCAACTTTGCTTTCATGGACACATCTTCGAACTACTTGGTCACTACAAATTTTCCAGAGGTATAGTTTATCTCAAAAGAATTGTTTGGCCTTGTTTACTAACCTCTTTCGTTGTTGTGAATCGAAATCCGTAGGGAAAACACCACTCACGATGAAGTTAACTACATCTGCATACCAAGGCACAAACGCAACTTTAATAGTAAAAAGTTGTTCATCAGGGAATACCTCTTTGACCAATAATGGTTCTTTGTTTGCATCAGATCCTTCGGGCCGAGATAAATGATCAGCAACTTGATTCTCGCATCCTTTTTAGTCTCGAATATCTATGTCAATTTTTTGCAGCAACAGTACCCATCTGATTAGACGCGGCTTAATGTCCTTTTTCTCTATGAGTTAAGTTTGATTCATGACTTCAAATTTAGTGATTAAAACAAAATAATAGTCAATACAAAATACCTAGTCTAATTTAAACCATTAAATCCCAAATTCAGAAAACATAAATTAAATAGAATTGGGTTCAACCCATATAGCGATTCTCAAGAACTAAATAAATTAGTTCATAACGGAATTAAAAACTGAAATTAAATTAAAGGATTTCATGTTCAAATACAAAAGATAAATTGATAACCTAAAGGGTAGGATGACTGTTGATGGAAGAAAAGGATTCCTCCAACACTAGCTTCTCCTTGCCTTCTTGCTCTGACTTGAAAACCTTAAGCCTCTTGTGTAATTATCTGAAATGTGTGAAAAGAGGAGGATAAGGTGAGTATTTATAGGTGTTAGCAAGCCCTAGGTCGAATTTACTTGGAGTGGAAGACAAGGCAAGAACTCTTTAATTCGTAGCCCTAAAATCTAGGAAAGGTAAGATTATGCTGCTGATTTGTTTTGGACATATCTCCTTCAATACTTATCCGTTTGATGTGTTCCAATAGTCTAAACCACTTGTCTCGGAAATATCTATATATTTGTGTAGACCATTCTCCCAAATTTCTAGCCAATCTTAAGTTATGAGCTCGTCTTTAGAACGTGGCTAGAATTTCAAATTTATTTGGCAGCTTTATCTTTTCCTTCTTTGCATATATCCTTCCTTAATCTTCTTATTTCCATGTATATCTCTTTACTTTACTTCTTTAACTTGCCTTGGTATCTAGTTAATTACCATATATCTTTTAAAGTTTCACAATAAATAAATAAAATTAAACCGCATATGCTTTAAAAATAATAAATCCATAATTCAAGAATAGAAATAGGAAAGTGCACCCTAGAATTAGAAACTCGAGTAAAATACTTCCTAACACACTATAATACTCTTAGACTTTAATTCTCACTTCTCCTCCTTGTAGTGGTTTTTCATGAAAATCAAGAACCAACTAACTTTGCACTAAAAATAATCAAATTAACGCACAAAAGCTCTAAAAATGCAAATAGTCTAATTCCAAGGGGAGAAAGTGTAATATGACGATTTTTTTTATCAAACCTACCATTTTATATCCACAAAATGACAAGTACAAATCAAACCCCTACTTGTTTTTGACTCAAAAACAAGCATGGCTAGGAAAACATACCCTATACAACATTTACTAGAAAGTAAACCTATCAACTTGCAAGACAACCTATACAACCATTGCTAGAAAATAAATCAAAGTAAAAACACCCTATACTAGGTCCATGCTCCAAGCTATCTTCATTGATCTTCTTGTTCTCCTCCCTTGAGTACTCCATGTAGCTTCCATCCTGCTATCAATCTCATATTCTCAACACTCCTCTTAAATAACTGTCTATTTCAAAGTGTGTATTGAACATCTTTCACAACTATTTTCACAATATCCTCATATTTAGGATGCATCTTCTTAAACTCTTTTTTATTCCTCACATCCCAAATACAATAAAGAAAGCTAAGGAAAGTAATATTTGATATGGTATCTTTTAAGGTGTTACCATCAAACTTAAGCATAAAATCAAGCCTTTCCTCCCAAGTATTACCCGAGTTGTGCCAACTATAAAGAGTACAAATCTCCTTCCAAGCCAAATTAGTGAATTTGCAATTCACAAATAAGTGATCCCTTGATTCATGTTCTTCAAAGCAAAGGTAACACATCTTGTCCACTTCCATCCCCCACTTGCTAAGCCTATCTTTAGTGCTTAATCTATCCTTACAAATTAACCAAGCACAAAACTTGTGCTTTGGCATACTCCATTTATGCCACACCACACTATACCATTTTGTTTTCTCATTAGGACTCCTTAGGTCATACATAACATCCGAGGTCCTAAAGCCTTTATTTCCCCATTTTATAGTGTCATGCTTCTCATTAAGCACTACATCTTTTACCACCTCATACACCTTTTTAAACCTAAGTGGAAATCTCCACCTCTTCCCCACATAATAGTCCACCACCTTTTTGTTAATATTGTAATTACCCAAAGAAATAGCATCCTTTTGTTCACAAATATCACCTACACACTTTCCTTTTATCCATCTATCATCTAACATATAAGTTCTCTTTCCATTTCCAACATCATGTATAATATATTTAAAAGCAAGGTACCTCACATTTAGCATAGCTCTCCATGTCCAAGGAAGTTTATTATCATATGTAATGCTCCATATGCTCTTGTTCCATATCCAATTCGAGTAGACCCATTGAGACCAAATATTATCTTTATATCCATACATTCTCCAAAACACTTTGAGAATAGCAACTTGATTAATATGGAGAAGATTAGGTATGCCTAGTCCTCCATTTTCTTTACTTTGACACAAATCTTTCCAAGCCACTTTAGCACCATGAAAATCATTTGTATTACCCTTCCAAAGAAACCTACTCAAGAGTGATTCTATCTCATGAATAACTCCCATTGGAAGGATCATTACATTGCACCAATATTTAGCTTTACTTTGCAAAACACTCTTGATTAAATGTAGCCTTCCCGCAAAAGTAAGAAATATATGCATCCACCCTTCAACACTTCCAATTATATTATTAATAAGGGTAGCACACATTAAACTATTAGGGCCTTTTGTAGTTAAAGGATCCCCAAGATATCTAACAGGGAGTTTACCCTTCTTTACATTGAGAATACTACTCAAATCATCATGAAGGTTTTTGTTACATCCTCCCATATATAGCTCGCTTTTTTCAGGACTTATTTTAAGGCCAGAGAGTCTAGAGAAGAGATCAAGGCCTTGTTTAAGTCTCATAGCCGAGTCTTTATCACCATTAAAGAAAACTAAACAATCATCAGCAAATATAAGGTGGTTCAACTCCATTCTAGCACAATTAGGGTGATAAGTAAAAGCTTTATTATTTGCCACTTTCTCAAGAATAGAAGAGAAACCTTGCATACATATAACAAATAGATAAGGAGATAAAGGATCACCTTGTCTTAATCCTCTTTCTCCTTTGAAATAACCACACACACTCCCATTAATGCACAAAGAGAACATAGGTGTTGAAATACACATCTTGATCCAAGATATAAGCTTTTTATTAAATCCCATAATTTGAAGTAGTTGGAAAAGGTACCTCCAATTAATTGTATCAAAAGCCTTTTGAAGATCAATATTTAAAGTACACCTTGGACTCAATTCCTTCCTATCATAACCTGCCACAACACTTTGAGCAACTAATATATTATCCGAAATACTTCTTCCTCCCACAAAAGCAGCTTGATTTTTAGATATAAGCTCCTCGAGGCTTTTCTTCATCCTATTAGCAATGATTTTAGATATAGCTTTATAGAGGATATTACAACAAGCAATGGGCCTAAAACTCTTCACTAAAGTGGGTTTTTTAACCTTGGGAATAAGAACAAGATTAGTAGCATTAATTTGCTTCAAAAATTTTCTATTTTTGAAAGTTTCCTTTATAGCATTACAAACATCCTTCCCAATAATATTCCAAGTAGCTTTGAAGAAAGCACTATTAAAACCATCTGGGCCAGGAGCCTTTGAGATATCAATAGATAAAATAGCATCTTTAATCTCCTTACTAGTAATGTCTTTCACCATTTCTTTTGCATCTTCATTAGTAATAGCTCTATCAACAAGCTTATTTAAACAACTAGAGCTAACACTTTCTTCATAAACATCCTTAGTACCAATTAAACTAGTGTAGTACTTGACAAATTCACCATGAATAGCCTCATCTTCAACAACAATATCACCATTTTCACTCACAATAGAGGCAACTCGGTTTTGAGTGATTCTAGCTTTGATGCTCTTGTGATAAAGGGTAGTACTACAATCACCTTTTTGCGCCCAAGTAATTCCAGATTTTTGCTTTAGAATCTCCTCTTGAATATTAAGAAGATGCATAAGTTTGTCCCTAAGCTCCTTCTCAATAGTAAGCATAGATTGATCACCATTCATAAGCATAATTTGTACCTTCTCAAAGTCCTCTTTAAGCTCCATTATTTCTTTAGTAGAGTGATGAAAATATTTTCTATTGAAGATCTTCAAAGCTTTCTTTACTTCCTTCAATTTATTCACCACTTTATACATCATACTCCCTTTAACTTCATATTTCCACACCTTTTCAATCAAAGGCAAAAACTCATTATGATCAATGCAAACATTAAAAAATTTAAAAGATGAAGGTTTAGTATTTGAACTCCCCTGAATTTTGAGGATAAGATTAGAGTGATCCGAAATTCCAGGAGCTTCAATTAGCAAATAAGACTTGAAACAAGTGAACCAAGCATCATTTATAAAAAATTTGTCAATTTTACTAGATATAAACCCTTCTATTCTTCTATTAGTCCAAGTGTAATAACACCCTTGGCTAGGATGTTCAACCATCCCATTATCATTGATACAATCAACAAATTCATGAGAACTCTTATGAAGGCTAGTGCAACCCATTCTTTAATCAACTTTAGTAATTTCATTATAATCCCCACACCAAATACAAGGAGAGTCCCCATTAATAACCATCCATTCACCAAGTGTTTCCCAAAGAAGCACTCTTTTATCATCATCATTATCCGCATATACCATCACACAATTAAATGTTCTCTTATTATATATATCATGTACCTCAAGGAATATGGCTTGGCTAGTTGAATTAAGACACTTTACCTCCAAAACATTCTTATTCCACTTTACACATATTCTCCCTCTTTCATCATTATCATGATTACTTATAGTACCCCAATTACTCAAATAAGTGTTGTGAAACTTATTGTAATTTTGTAGGGTCATTTTAGTCTCCAATAAACCAACTAGATCAACTTTTTTGTCTTGTACAACATGAATAACTTCTTTTTGTTTGAGGTTTTGATTCAAACCTCTTACATTCCAAGAGCTAATTATCATTTAAATCTGGAGGTTCTCTTTCACTATGGGTACTTCCCACAAACCTATTCAAAGCCTCTTCAAGGTTTTCATTAGCCACATTTAGAGCACAAAAGGAGTTACTTAACTCCCCTACAAAAATATTAGAATTGTAAGCACCTTCTCTAGGTGTGCTAGGGGTTATTTCTTTCCCCTTCGCACTACTACTTTCCACATTTTGAGGTGGAGGTGTATTTGTGTTTTTTGGTGTTAGGAATATGAACTTCATCATCCTTCTTTTCCTTTTGCTTTCTTTGCACTACCCTCCATTCTTCAACCCTCTTTTGAACTTTGTATTGGTTTGGTGGGTGATTAGCTTGGTTTGGTTTAGGTTGATGGTTTACTTGGTTTGGTTTAGGTTGGTTATAGGTTTGGTTTGGTTTAGGTATCTCCTTGATAGGTTCTTTCCTTCCTTGGATACAATTAGTCTCCTTACGCCCCAAAGCCTTACAATTAAAGCATCTTGGAGGTAACCACTCATAGTAAGCCTCCACCACATGAATCCCATCCTCCTCAAGATCAACCGTCACCCTTTTAACAAGCTCCTTTGTCATATCTACTTCAACACATACTCTAGCAAAGCTTAGCCTATTTTTTGTCTTAGTGATTGGGTCCATTTGGAGTGGAATTGATGTCTCCTCATTTGTGATAGATTTATATTAGGATGAGACATCATTTTTAGTGATTTAGGAAGTCTTTGAGTCGATTTTCTTGAATAATGCTACACTTTCCTATTTTGAGTCTTGATTTAGTAAAATAATATTTTTAGAGCATATTGGGTTTAATTATTTACTTAGTGTGAAACTTTAAAGATAATTATGGAGATTAATTAGATTCCAAGTCAAAGACTACAAGATATGGAAAGTGATAAGCATGGTAATTGGAGATAAGGAAACAAAAGCTAAAAATATGGAAAAGGAAAAGCTGCCTTAATCCTAAATTTCTGCACCTACGACCACAAATCAGCTTATATCTCAAAAACGGTGTGGAATTTGGAGAAACGGTCAAGAGCAAAGTTGAAGAGCTTTCCGAGAAGATCAATTTGGTATATTCATACGCGTCAAACGGATGAATATTGAAGCTGTTAGAGCTAAAAGAAAATCGGACCTGATTTCATGTTTTCAGGGTTACGAATTTGAGTTGGGCTTGGAGTCCACTACTTACTTCTCCTTCAAGAAAACGAATTAGGGCTTCCAAGATACCTATAAATACACCCTCTTATCATTGTAAACATGTCCTTACTCAGTTGCAAAGTATAGGCTTAGTCTTTACTTATATTTTCTTAGTTTTAAACAATAGCTTAGTCCTTAGTTAGATATTCATTCTTAGAATCAAGCTATTCATCCAAGAAGCAAGTTGACCTGTAGAGGAAGACACGAAGAAGAAGATTGGAGACTGACAACTCCTCTTCTACATCTCACCTTCTCTATATTTCGAGTAATTAGCTATAGATCTATTCTCAACCATATTTCTAAGCTTTTATTCTGTAAGTTTACTCTTAATTGTTGGATTATTATTTTGTCTTTAAATACTATTTTGTTATTTTAATTGATTAAGCTTGGCGTATATTGTATTATGTGTTTTGACCTATTCCCCTAGATTTTGCCAATCTTAGGATTATTCTTAGTTATTGACAACACCACATAATCGTCTAGTGTAACTAGATAGCCATTAAGGTTTGATTTAATCTCCAAACATTACTTAGGAATCCCTAGTAGTGGAGAGGTTGCTCCTAAGTCTAGAAAAGGCTAGGTAGTTATTAGAATCCTGGTTAATATATAATGCTTAATGTGACAGGTTAGAATAACAATTTAGTAATAGACGTAGTAATCCTAATCTATTTGACTTACTTTCATATTTAGTTATTTGTTTTGTTTATTTGTTTTATTTATTTATTTGCGTTAGATAGTATTCATATTATTTTATCTTTTCATACTTTATTCCAAGCATATAAATTCATCTACGCTTGTTAAACATAATTAGATCTAACGGATACAATCCCTGCGAACGAACTTGACTTATCATTAAAACTTGCATACGATCTGTGATACTTGCAGTGAGTTCCGTGGTTCTCAAGGGTGTGTGAATCTTTATTATTATCTTTATTTATCTATTATTTATCACACCTTTGCCCCCACCATGTTTTTGGCGCCACTGTCGGGGATTTATCTTTAAGTTAAATCTATTTTGTGTTTATTTAGTGTAGAAGTTTTTATTTGTTTTCAGTTTTACGCTTTCTTTTTGTTTTAGCCTTCCTCAGGATTTTAGATGGATAATCAACGGTTAGAGCTAGGTCTACCTAGTAAATTTCGAGTTCAACGCATTGGGATTCGCGTCCCAACTATCCAAGCCGTTAGATTCAAGCCTGATCTTGACTTAATTAATCAATTCGCGAGCTATGGGAAATTTAATGGTGATACAAATCAAGATCCGGTCAGATCTGTTCAAAAATTCATGCAATTTTGTGATGCCTACATTAATGAAGGTGTTACGCAAGAACAGATGTATTATTTAATGTTTCAATTTTTCTTGACCGGGAAAGCAAGCGATTGGTTCGATGATCAACCTCCCGAGCTAATAACCGATTGGGACAAGCTTCAAGAAAGATTCCTTGATAAATTTTATCCTACAAGTATGCGAGTGAAGGAACTATTGGAGCCTATGAATTTCTTACAAGAAGCCGGAGAGAGTGTTGGCGAAGCATGGACGAGATTTCAAAAGATGTTGGCAAGATGTCCACTACATGGATACACACCACAATTACAATTATCCATGTTCTATAATGGACTCGATAGAGAGTCAAGGCTGAGAGCAGATAATATGGGTCGTGGAAATTTTGTCTCTATGGATCCAAAAGAAGCAAAAAGTGGTATGGAAACAATCATTGAGAACAACATGAGTTGGCCACAAGGAAAAACTCCTACCACTAACGGAGAAGAAGATGCGAGGATCTCAAGCTTGCAAGATCAAATACAACAACTCGCTATAACTGTTAAGGAAAGCATCCCAAAGCCACCTCAACAGTTATACCTACAAGAGCAAGCCTATGAAAATCAAGCTGATCAACCACCGAGCTATACTGTGCATAATGTAAGTCAAGCTCAATCACGTCCTCAAGAAGAGATTACTGAGTTAAAAGAGACTATTAGTCAATTCATCAACTTCTCGAAGGAAAATAAAAGCAGACTTGAATCAAAGATCGATGCATCAGTAGTGCAAAGCCTGCAACAACAGAATCAAGATCTTAAACGACATAATCAACTTATAGAGAAGAATGTGATGCAGCTCACTACAATCATAGAACAGATGCAAAGTCAACTCCTACAATTGACCCAAGATACAACTACTAACATGAAGAAGATCCAATACGTAGACGACAAGGTCAAGACTATTAGTCTTCAAGCTCAAAAGATAAAAGAACACGGTGAGATAATCACCAAATCTCCCTCAAAAGGGGACGTTCTGCCAAACAAGTCAAACGTAAGTCGGATGAACTTAGATGAGATAATTGTTGAAGATTGGGTTGAAGAAGTTGAACATGATGAGATTAAGAAGCCTAGAGTGGTTGATGAACCAAGAATTGAAGAGAGAAGTAGAGCAAGAAAAACACCCGTACATTGCCTCTATCCCACGGAGCAACATCAGAAGTGTATAGAGGCGTTAAAACAAGTAAAAATTAACGTCCCTTTACTCGAAGCTATGGAAGGAAGGAGAAACTATGATCGATTCTTTCTGGAGGCACTCTCTAATAAGAAAAGATTCACAAGAGCCAAATCTGTAGAAATCAACGAAGGGGTATCAGCACGAGTTCAACAAAGATTACCACCGAAGCGTAAAGATCCAGGAAGTTTCAATCTCCCAATCAAAATAGGTGGTATATTTCATGGAAAAGCCATGTGTGATTTAGGGGCAAGTGTGAATATCATGCCCAAAAGTGTATTCAAGAAGATTGGTATTAGTGAAGCGAAACCAACATCCGTAATCTTACAACTTGCGGATCAATCTACTGTTAAGCCGTGGGGAGTATTAGAGGATGTAATCGTTCAAGTAGGTAACCTTGTTATTCCCACGGACTTTATTATTCTTGACTACAAAGCTGATAAGAACGTCTCATTCATTCTTGGGCGTCCATTCCTAGCCACCAGCGATACTATAGTAAATGTGAATGAAGGAACCGTGACTCTTAGTATTAAAGATAACGCTGTAACATTCTATGTTTCGGGAAAGAAGAGGAAAAAGAAGTCAAAGGAACTATATCCAATCAGAGCAGTAACCAAGAATCCAGAACCTGAAAGTCTCCAAGAAACCATAGAGAAAAAGATTGAGTTTGGGGTAGGAGACGAGGTGGCATGGAAACCTCCCAACCCCAAACAGAGCAGTTCTTGGAAGGGACCGTATGTTATCACGCAAATTATCTCAGAAGGAGTGGTCGAAATCAAGGCTATCAAAGGTTGCAAGCTCGATTTGGTAAGTGTTAATCATCTCACTCACTGCTGGGGAGGCTATAAAAAGAAATAACCGAGGTAACTCGTCTAACTTTGAAAGACGTTAAACAAAAGTGCTACACGGGAGACAACCCGTAATTTCGTTTATGTTTTTACATTTTTAGTTTTTAATTTATGTTTAGTTTAGTTAATTTTAGTTGATATTGCATATTTGAGAAAGGTATTAGTGTTTTTGATGCTTAGGTATTGGAGAAATCGAGTTAGGGAGGCGAGCAAAAATTTTCGGACAGAAACTTCGGCAAGTCATATCTTTGCGCTCGGATGTCGGAATCAGGTGATCTTTGAGCGTAAACTGCATACCTTTTCGAGATCTAGTTGTTGGGGAAGTTTTTGCCAAGTGCGGTACACCGGACATCAGCCGCGGTGCACCGCAGAGGAGAAACCCGTGCCACGGGGTAGAGCCACGTGTTTTATCCAAAAACGAAAAAAAATAAAGCTGATGGGTCCGGTATACTGGACCCTATACAGCGCCATGCACCACACAAACACGTGCCACGGGGTCCTACCACGGGTTTTTTGACGTAGGAGGCGCGGAGCACCCCCGCGGTACACCGGACCATGGTCCGCAGCTCAAAAACGCGTGCCACGGGGTCCTACCACGGGTCCAATCCAGTGAGCAAAAATTTTCACCCATCAGATGCTGCGGTGTACCCCGCGGTACACCCCCTGGTCCGCAGGGGTAGTCCGCACGAGCCGCCAGAGAGAGAAAAGAAAGTGTTTCAAGCTTATAAGGAGATCTAATGCTTATTATTCCGAATTTATCAAACCTTAAACCTCTTTCTTCTCTCCAGAACTCTCCCAACTCCATTAAAGCTTCAACAAACCTTCACCTAACATCAAAACACCACCAAATCACCATGAATTCTCATCCAAATCCTTCCCTACATCATTACAAAGAAGATTCAAGCACCCAAAGCATATCAAAACACCTAGAAACCAAGAATCAAAACCATGAATTTCAAGATCTTCTTCTCAAATTCCTTAAACCCACATCATTAAAGCTTAATGCAATCAAACCCACATGGATAATTGTCATCCTAACACCTTTCCTAACCAAATAAAGCTTGTTCCACCTATGATCATAAAGTACAAATTTCAAGAGTGTTCAAAGCTTTGAGTTGGGGGTCAAAAGAGATGATAAAGAGAATAGAGATATTATCAAGTGTTAAGGGATATGAAGAATAAAAGCAAGGTATTGGGTAAGCTCTAGAAGATTTCAATTAAGATGGGTACTAGTTTGGGAATAAATTACGAGGTAAATCGGATCAAGAGAATAGAGGAAAGCTAGCGGTGGTGAATTCAAAGAACAAAAAGGTGTAAACTTTCATAAGGAAGACACCACAACCTCTACAATCGATAGTCCTTTAACCCAAGATGAACAAAAGCTTCTGGGACGCTAGTAGCTGTATTCAAAACATATTCCTGAATGAACAACTGTCACATGAGAGATTATTGAAAGAGCAAAGTTGGAAGAAGATTAACAAAAGATTTCTAGAGTGTGATTGATTGGGATATATGAAGATGTAAGGGAAAGCGAGTGGTGATACATAGAAGTTTTCATACATGGAAAGCACTGCACCCTATTTCGGGTATTGATCAGGCGAGGTAAATAGCCTCGAAGAGTATGTTTTCTTTCTTCCTTACCTTTTCTTTATGTGCAATATCTGTGAAATTTTAATTTCTTTTATTTTATTTTCGAGTCGTGGGGACACAGCTCATTTTTTAGTTGGGGGTGTGGGGATTCGTTGTCTCTCATCTCCATTTTTCTGTTTTTTTTAGGTAAAATTAAAATTTTTATGAGAAGGATTAGATGTATGTAGAGTGTGTTTAATGGCTTAAAAGCATAAGCTCAGCAAGTTAATGATAGTAAGTAGTATGTTTATGAGCTATTTTATTTTGTATGCTTTGAAGTATTTGCAGGAAAACACACATTGATAGTAAAGAAAAGACTAGTGAGCAATGCGATAGAAAGTATGTTCGATCTCAGGGAACCTTGAGAAGTGTGTAGGCCGTGAGATCCAAGCTAGTGACAGACCCATTTGATGAAAGTGCTAAAGGTAAGAAAATAACGAAATTACATAGTGTAGAAAGTGATTAAGGCGGTTCTTTCATATTGAAGCCCTTGAAGCCTTTTTATACCTTCTCACCATGTTATTTTTGATTTTATGCTATATCCTTCTCAGCCCCTTCTAGCCTTTCTAAAGCCTTTTTATTGAACCACGTTATAAGCCATATCCCTTTAGATTATAGGACTTTTCCATATGACCCGCACTCGAATCGCGATGCATAGACAGTTGTTTTAGAGATTGAGTTTGGGGTGGTGGGTCCACCATTATGGGAAATATTATTGGGATGGGATTTTGAGCTTATTAATTGTGCTTTGTGCTTTATATTGATGATGATTCACAAGATTATATTGTAACCCTTTGCCGGGGTAATAGTGAATGAAAAAGAAGTTTCGAGCTAATTTTGCCAATAAGGGCATAAAAATATATATATATGAGAAAATAGCATGATATCTCAACATTAAAAAGAGAGTCATAGCTATGGAAGAAATTGATTTGAAAAGAAAATATATATATTCGGACCGGCAAAGAGGAATTTTTATGTGAACATCTTATGCTTTAATTGGGTTATTGGGGATGCTAAATTGTGCATCAAAGAATTCATTGGGTTGAGTGAGAAACGTTTTATGAGAGTAACTCAAGCTCTAGGGCGATTCGTTGATGGCTAGTGAGGAGAGAGCCAAAAGCTCACTCTAAATTATCCAAATATACTTATCATACCGTCCCTAAGCCTACATTACAACCTTAAAGACCTTTTGATTATTTGCTATGTAATTGAGAAGTGATTGAGCCAATAGAGAGTAGTTAAATGGATCTTTGGACACTAGTGAAGTTCGATGAACAATCTATAGCTTTCTTGGTGAACTGAGTAAAGTTCCTCTCCTTCTTACATTGCGAAACTAATCTGATCTTGAATTCAAGCCGTGTTGACTATGGATATGAGAAGTGTACAGGTATGTAGTTTTTAAATATTATTACATGAAATTTTCTGAGTAGTTGCTTTGAGTCTATTCTCCATATTCTTCTATTTTCTGTCTTCTGTGCTTAATTGACCTAGGTGTGTATTTAGAGACTTCTTTTTGTTTTTATCTTTATTGTATCGGGACGATACAACTTTGAGTTGGGGTTCTTGATGTCTCCTCATTTGTGATAGATTTATATTAGGATGAGACATCATTTTTAGTGATTTAGGAAGTCTTTGAGTCGATTTTCTTGAATAATGCTACACTTTCCTATTTTGAGTCTTGATTTAGTAAAATAATATTTTTAGAGCATATTGGGTTTAATTATTTATTTAGTGTGAAGCTTTAAAGATAATTATGGATATTAATTAGATTCCAAGTCAAAGACTACAAGATATGGAAAGAGATAAGCATGGTAATTCGAGATAAGGAAAAAAAAGCTAAAAATATGGAAAAGGAAAAGCTGCCTTAATCCTGAATTTCTGCACCTACGACCACAAATCAGCTTATATCTCAAAAACGGTGTAGAATTTGGAGAAACGGTCAAGAGAAAAGTTGAAGAGCTTTCCGAGACAATCAATTTGGTATATTCATACGCGTCAAACGGATGAATATTGAAGCTGTTAGAGCCAAAAGAAAATCGGATCTGATTTCATGTTTCCAGGGTTACGAATGTGAGTTGGACTTGGAGTTCACTACTTACTTCTCCTTCAAGAAAACGAATTAGGGCTTCCAAGATACCTATAAATACACCCTCTTATCATTGTAAACATGTCCTTGCTCAGTTGAAAAGTATAGGCTTAGTCTTTACTTATATTTTCTTAGTTTTAAACAATAGCTTAGTCCTTAGTTAGATATTCATCCTTAGAATCAAGCTATTCATCCAAGAAGCAAGTTGACCTGTAGAGGAAGACACGAAGAAGAAGATTGGAGACTGACAACTCCTCTTCTACATCTCACCTTCTCTATATTTAGAGTAATTAGCTATAGATCTATTCTCAACCATATTTCTAAGCTTTTATTCTGTAAGTTTACTCTTAATTGTTGGATTATTATTTTGTCTTTAAATACTATTTGGTTATTTTAATTGATTAAGCTTGGCGTATATTGTATTATGTGTTTTGACCTATTCCCCTAGATTTGGCCAATCTTAGGATTATTCTTAGTTATTGACAACACCACATAATCGTCTAGTGTAACTAGATAGCCATTAAGGTTTGATTTAATCTCCAAACATTACTTAGGAATCCCTAGTAGTGGAGAGGTTGCTCCTAAGTCTAGAAAAGGCTAGGTAGTTATTAGAATCCTTGTTAATATATAATGCTTAATGTGACAGGTTAGAATAACAATTTAGTAATAGACGTAGTAATCCTAATCTATTTGACTTACTTTCATATTTAGTTATTTGTTTTGTTTATTTGTTTTATTTATTTATTTGCATTAGATAGTATTCATATTATTTTATCTTTTCATACTTTATTCCAAGCATATAAATTCATCTACGCTTGTTAAACATAATTAGATCTAACGGATACAATCCCTGCGAACGAACTTGACTTATCATTAAAACTTGCATACGATCTGTGATACTTGCAGTGAGTTCCGTGGTTCTCAAGGGTGTGTGACTCTTTATTATTATCTTTATTTATCTATTATTTTATCACACCTTTGCCCCCACCAGGAATACCCAAAGCACTACTAATGTAGCTTAACCCATCATTATTCCACAAGTGTAATGGTACCTTTCTCAATTTAACCCATAATGGGACCTTTGTCAAATCAAGCTTATCAAATTTCATGTTAGGTTCCCATTTTCTCAAGATCATAATTCTACCATTTACATGCCAAACTTGCTCTAATATGTTGTTGCATTCTTGCTCACCTTTGAATTTTAATAGAAACACTTCCATATCCGTAGACTTTATTCAACTTGACCACAATTTCTCCATTGAGCATTAACCATACTTCTAACCATGTGATATTGAGGAGCTTCTCCAAAAAATTGTCAAACTAAGCAATTATCCCACTCCTCAATTCCAGTCTTCACTATATCTCTAGGTGGTTTAACCATGAGTTTATCTTCATCTTGACTAGGAGCAAAGTACTTTAGCTTCAAATCTTGGTCACTTTTCTTGAATAATTCTGTCCATTTACCTTGCTTCCCATTGTTTTCCTCAATAATTTCTACCTCGGATTCATCCTCCTCCTCCACACTTTGACCTTGTGCTACTCCCAAGAGGGTACTTTCACTAGGTGAAGAAATTATCCCAGTTCCTGCACCTAAAGTGGAGTAATCCTCCTTGTGACTCACATTCAAGCTATTCTCGAGAGGATTAGGAGCCTCACCCTCAATTAAGGCCCCATCTTGGCCGTTCATCCCCTCAACCATTGTACACTCAATGATTTGAGTAGCTTGGATGCTTTCACTGGAGCTAAGTAAGGTTGAATCAGCTTGTATAGTTTCTGTTCCTCTCTTGGAACTTTCATCGAACAGGTTATTAGCACCTCTTGAAATACCTTCCTCCGTACTGGAATCATACCCCACACCCTCCTCAGTAGTTTTGTTCATCATATTAACTCGTTTAGCAGCAGAAAAATTATTACTAACTTGGATTACAGGGGTTGCAGGTACATATTTACCTTTTATAGGTGCTCCAGGTTCCTTTGTGTCTAAATTACCCTTTATTTCCTTGTTAACAGACTTCTTTCTCGGCGCCATTAGATCGAACTTGCAGATAGGAATCCAACAAAAAAAGAAGCACTTAAAACGGTGAAAAAATCAGCAAAAAATCCGAAGAAAACGCAAGCTGAAATCTAGTGTTAAAGCACGAGAATCGGAATTGATTTTGCACAGATTAATTTGTTGTCGAATCACGGAATTAAATGCTATTATTGTGTAATTATTACCAAATGAATACCCACTTTCCAACTTTATTTCCCAACTTATCGGATGAATTTGATTTCACGTGCGTAGACCTTACACCCAATTACCCATCGCGTCACTTACACTCCAACCTTCCTCTCCTTCACAACCGTCCTACTCAGGTTTCCACTAACTTCAAATTGATTTAATTTCTAGCAGCAACAGATTTGAATTAAACCAAGGAATTAAAAAAAATATAGGAAATGAAGAAATTCAACTCCGGTCAACTGTGGTCAAACCACCAGTCAATCTCCGGTCAAACTCCGACCATAGCATCGGAGCGTCATCGGTGATGATGGGGGGTCAACTTTGGTCAATGGGAGTCAAAGCTTAGTCAAACTTTGACTAAAACTTCAAAACCCTAGAGAGATAAAGAAGAGAGAAGGGCGAGGATTGTGTGTTTTAGGTGTTTATTTTTTAAAAAGTAGTTTACTTAAGCATCTACTTGTTCGACATACATTACTAATTCGATATGACGATTTAAGCGTAAAAGTATATTAAATAAGTCAAATATTCACCTAAAAGGATGTCTACAAAGGGATAATATTTAGAACAAATAGGGATAATATTACCTTGTGCTAAGGTATGGTCCCGTTTTGTAATACCCATATTCTTTGGCATTACTCAAACTTCCGAATTGAAAAAGGCGTATGTTATCTTTATAAAATGTATTATTGAGGATGAAGAAATTGATGTTGCTCGTGTGATTTATGACACCATTATGGAGTTTGAGAAAACCCCCACCATTCACCAAAACCTCAAGTTCCCATGCACCATCACTACTTTATGCCTAGACGCAAAATATACCACGTAGGAGGGAAGAGGTTGAGCCTTTGGATAGTGGGGATACTATGACATTGACTTCAATTGAGAATGCCCATAATGAAGCAACACAACCTATGAAGAGTCCTAGATTTCCTCCGCCAAAGAAGAAGGTAAATTCGGATAATGAGTTGGAAAATAAAATCCGAGGGTTGGAAGAGAAACAGGATGCGATGATTGTCACTTTAAAAACGTCACAAAAGAGTTGGATACGCTGAAAAATATGTTATTTGGGGTGAGTAATATGAAACACGTCATTTACTCACTCCTCACAAAAGATGCCCAACTTGGACGCAACAATGGTAACCAGCCTAGTGCTGGTTGAGATACGTTTTCT
The DNA here is from genome assembly GCA_029959085.1 of Nemophila menziesii. NCBI lineage: Eukaryota > Viridiplantae > Streptophyta > Magnoliopsida > Boraginales > Hydrophyllaceae > Nemophila > Nemophila menziesii. Next base: position 4,859,187 of record JARWIR010000044.1, read on the forward strand.
AACTCTTTCTCTTTTAGTGTACATCAGTTTAATTGCTTTGAGACTTTTTGAGTCGTGGGACACAACTCATTTTTGAGTTTGGGGTCAGGTTCGTTGCCTCATCCCAGTTTTTCGTATTATTTATTTTAATTGCTTTCAATAAAATTAATTAGGAGTTGTGTTTGATTGTAGAAGATCTTAAATGTCCCCATTAAGCATGCTTTTGATAAATCTATGATAGTAAATAGTGGACTTAAGGAATTAGTATAAAACAAACTTTAATTGCATGCAAACATAGTTAATTGATAGGAAGAATTAATGAAAAATGCAAAAGAAGTAAACTTGTACTTAAGAAAAATGTTTGGTTTGTAGAACGTGAGATCCAAATCAGTAGAGAACCCACTTAGATATGAACTAGAGGCGAACTATGTATCTAGGAAAATGATAGGGGAAGTTCTTTGTTAGCCATTTGAGACCTTTTTAGCCTTCTATCCCTTGTATTAATTATATCCGCCTTAGCCCAAATTTTGAGCCTTAAAGCCTTTCTTTTGTCGCCACGATATAAGCCCATATCTCCTTAGTTTATTAGGCATTTCCAAATGACCCGCACTTGAATCACGATCCTGAGATCTGTCTCGAGCTTGAGTTTGGGGTGGTGGGTCCATCTTTCGGAAATTACATTGGGAGGGAATTATATGTGTTTATATTGAGGCACAAATTCATATGATGTTATTATTTGTAACCCTTTGCCGGGATTGAAAAAAAAGAAAAAAAAGAGAGAGTGTCAATACAGTAAAGACCGGGAACCCGGTTAGCTACTGTAAAAAAAAGAGAAAAAATATTTAAAAAAAGAATAACTTACCCATTAAAGTGGAAATTTTTGGAAATCATCTTAGTCTATATTGGGTTAACTTGGGGATGCAAAATTAGTGCATCAAATGGGTTGAGGTAGAACATTATTCGAGTGTAAACTCAAGCTCGTGGACAGTTGTTGATGGTAAGTGAGGAGAGAGCCCAAAGCTCACTTCAAATTTACCAAATATACATACCACACCATCCCTAAGCCTACGCTAAAACCATAAAGTCCTCGTGATTCCTAGGTGCATAGTGAGTTTGTAATTCAGCTAATAGGGAGTACACTAAGTGGAGCGTTCAAAGCGAGTGAGGATCAAAGAACACCCTAGAGCCATCATAATGAGATAAGTACAAGCGTAACCTTCTAGCATTGTGAAGTTAATTTTAAGATTGATATTGTTTGTGTTTGATTTTGCATGATAAGTGTATGTGTATATTAATTCCTAATGTTTGATATATGAGATTTATTTTAAGTGTTGCTTTGGTTGTATTTACTAGCTTCTACATCTCTGCATTCACCTTAGACCCTTGTTTTTAATTTTACTTTGTCGGGACGGCAAATGTTTGAGTTTGGGGTCTTGATGTATCCTCATTTGTTCTAATTATATACCCTTAGGATACATCAAATTGGGTGATTATTTGACTATTTCAATAGATTTTTAGTGTTAATTTGTTATATTTCATTTTCCCTCCTTAGATTATAGTATTTTTCATTTATTAAACTTTTGCGCGTTAAATGGTTTGTTTTAGTGTAAAGAATGTAGGTTTCTAATACTAGAAAGGAGAGGAATCAAGAATGGAAGTCTTAGATCGTGTAAAGAAGTCAAAGGAGAGAAGAAATATCCGGAAGAGTTGACAAATTAGAGCTGTAAATCTGGAAGCCTGATGGTAATTTCTGATTTTGAGCCACTTAAACATGGATTCAACCTCTGAGTTGTACAGAAGATTCGTTCCTTATCGCGTTACAAAGAATTAGCAAGTTGAATGAGTCAATTCGGAGTTAAATTAAGAAGGTTACAACCTGGTGTCGCCTAGGGTGTGATAAAAATAAGATTAAATTAAGTCAAGAAACTACGCACTCTCACCCTAGACAGGCACAGTACTCCAAGTATTACAGGACGTATGCAAGTTTTAGTTAGTAAGTTGAGTTCGTTCTCAGGGACTTAAGTGTGTTATACGCGTAGGTAGGAATAACGAGTAAAAGTAAATAATTAAAAGACAGAAAATTAAAGAGAGGAATTCGAAATTAACTAATTAAAAATAGGAAATTAAAAGACAATAAAGTAAAAGATTAAGAATATGAGATAAGAAGTATAACTTAGGTTTTGCTAGTATGCACTAATCCTTCTAATTCTATCTTCAAATCTAGTTAATAAGGGAGAATATTAGCTCTTGGTATACTTAGTCAGGATTCTAAATTCCCATACCTTAGACCTTGAGAGCGACTAAGGGGGCTACAGCACAACCAAGACGAGGTCTCAAATAGGGTTATCAAGCGCTACCAAGGCCCTAAACAGACACTACAATCAATTGGTGATATGGTGATTAAAACAAACCTTAATGACTATCTAGTTAGAATCATGTTTTGTCAGAACTAATATCGACACTAGACATTATGTGGTGGTTCAATAGTTGAACACCCAGTTAAGGAGACCATCTAACTACTATTAAAACAATCCTAAAGTGATCAGTTCTAGGAAACACAATAAATCAAAACACATAAACAAATATAAAGTAAGTAGCTAATATCAGATTAAAACATATAATTCCCAAAGAAACTTAGATAGAAGAATTAGAATTCATAGTTTATACATGATGCAAAACCCAAGCTATGGGAAGTTTAGTTCATACCAGATGGAAATAAACTAAAAGAAATTACAAAAGACATCATCTTGCTCTCTACAATAAACTGGAAGAATAAAACCTTAAGAACTAATTACTATGAGGCAAGGATGATTTACAAGTGATATAAGGGTGTATTTATAGGTGTTTAGAAGACCTAATTCGTTTTCTTGAGGAAGAGATAAAGTATTGGACTCCTAGCCCAACTCAAATTCGTATGGAAATAAAGATAAACACTGCTGGACCGTTTTGAGCATATCTCCTTCGTTATTGGTCGGATTTTGCTCCATAAGATACCAAAAGAATCCTCACAGAATTATCTATGTCTCTATGAAAGGAAATTACCAAAATCGACCTATTTCTTGGGGAAATCGCCACTTCTTTAGGCGTGTACTGCAGAATCCCAGATTTAGGCAGCTTTTCCTTTTCCATCTTTTTAGCTTTTGTTTCCTTATCTCCAATTACCATGCTAATCTCTTTCCATAAGTTGTAGTCTTTGACTTGGACTCTAATTAATCTCCATAATTATCTTTAAAGCGTCCTACTAAAATAAACAATTAAACCCAATATGCTCTAAAAATAATAATTCAACAAATCAAGACTCAAAATAGGAAAGTGCACTAATACTCAAGATAATCGATATTTATGACTTCTAAAACACTAAAAATGATGTCTCATCTTAACATAAATCTATCACAAATGAGGAGACATCAAGACCCCAACTCAAAGTTGTATCGTCCCGATACAATAAAGATAAAAACAAAGGGAAGTCTAGAAATACACACTTATAAAATTCTCAATACAATGGGAAAAAGCATAGCAGAATATATAGAATAACCTAAAGCAAACAACTCAGAAAATTTCATGCAATAATATTCATAATCTACATACCTGTACACTTCTCATATCCATAGTCAACACGGCTTGAGTTCAAGATCAGATTAGTTTCGCAATGTAAGAAGGATTTGGACTTTACTCAGTTCCCCAAGAAAGCTATAGATTGTTCATCAAACCTCACTAGTACTCAAAGATCCACTCAACTACTCTCTAATGGCTTAATCACTTCTCCATTACATAGCAAAGAATCACAAGGTCTTTAAGGTTGTAATTTAGGCTTAGGTACGGTATGATAGTATATTTGGATAATTTGGAGTGAGCTTTTTGCTCTCTCCTCACTAGCCATCAACGAATCGCCCTAGAGCTTGAGTTACTCTCATAAAAAGTTTCTCACTCAACCCAATGAATTCGTTGATGCAAATTTAGCATCCCCAATTACCCAATTAAAGCATAAGATGTTCACATAGAAATTCCACTTTGCCAGTCCGAATATATATATTTTCTTTTCTTTTCAATTCAATTTTTTTCTATAGCTATGACTCTCTTTTAATGTTGAGATATCACACTATTTTCTCATATATATATTTTTCTTTTAATGCCCTTGTTGGCAAATTTAGCTCGTAGCTTCTTTTTCATTCACTATTACCCCAGCAAAGGGTTACAATAAAATCTGTGAAACATCATCAATGTAAAGCACAAAGCACAATTAATAAGCTCAAAAATCCCAACCCAATAACAATTCCCATAATGGTGGACCCACCACCCCACACTCAAGCTCTAAAACAATTGTCTATGCATCGCGATTCGAGTGCGGGTCATATGGAAAAGTCCTAAAATCTAAAGGGATATGGCTTAAAACGTGTTTCAATAAAAATCTTTAGAAAGGCTAGAAGGGGCTGAGAAGGATATTGCATATAAATTTCAAAAATCACAAGGTAAGAAGGTATAAAAAGGCTTCAAAGGCTTCAAACATGAAAGAACCGCCTTGATCACTTTCTACACTATGTAATTTCGTTATTTTCTTACCTTTAGCACTTTCATCAAATAGTTTTTCAACTAGCTTGGATCTCATGGCCTACACACTTCTCAAGGTTCCCTGAGATCGAACATAATTTCTATCGCATTGCTCACTAATCTTTTCTTTACTATCAATGTGTGTTTTCCTGCAAATACTCAAAGCATACAAATAAAATAGCTCATAAACATATTGCTTACTATCATTTTTTCACTGAGCTTATGCTTTCAAGCTATTAAACACACTCTACATCTAATTCCCATGTATAAAAATTTTTAATTTCAACCTAAAAATAGAAAAATGGAGATGAGAGACAACGAATCCCCACAGACCCCCAACTCAAAAATGAGCCGTGTCCCCACGACTCGAAAAAGACTCGAAACAGAAATTAAAATTAGCAGATGAACGTATTTACATAAATGGTAAGGAAGAAAGAGAACATACTCTCGAGGCTTATTGCCTCGCATCATTGATATCCAAGGTAGGAATTGCTGGGCCTTTCGTTAATTGCTCGAGGAGCTTCATGATGTGCACTTGATTCGCGTTGATTTGCGCCACATCATTGACTAAGGAAGTTTGAGCTGCTTCAAATTTTGTTAAACGTTCCTCCATCTTCTCTTGCCAATTTTGCTCCTTTTCTTCTTTCGAGACTTGTGTAGAACCCTGGTGTCGCCTAGGGTGTTATAAAAATAAGATAAAATTAAGTCAAGAAACTACGCACTCTCACCCTAGACAGGCAGAGTACTGCAAGTATTACAGGACGTATGCAAGTTTTAGATAGTAAGTTGAGTTCGTTCTCAGGGACTTAAGTGTGTTATACGCGAAGGTAGGAATAACGAGTTAAAGTAAATAATTAAAAGACAGAAAATAAAATAAATAGATTTCGAAATTCTAAATTAAACTAAAGAAAATTAAAGACAATAAAGTAAAAGATTAAGAATATGAGATGAGAAGTATAGCTTAGGTTTTGCTAGTATGCACTAATCCTTCTAATTCTATCTATATATCTAGTTAATAAGGGAGAATATTAGCTCTTGGTATACTTAGTCAGGATTCTAAATTCCCATACCTTAGAACTTGAGAGCGACTAAAGGGGCTACGGCACAACCAAGACGAGGTCTCAAATAGGGTTATCAAGCGCTACCAAGGCCCTAAACAGAACACTACAATCATTGGTGATATGGTGATTAAAACAAACCCTAATGTCTATCTAGTTAGAATCATGTTTTGTCAGAACTAATATCGACACTAGACATTATGTGGTGGTTCAATAGTTAAACAACCAGTTAAGGAGACCATCTAACTACTCTTAAAACAATCCAAAAGTGATCAGTTCTAGGAAAGACAATAAATCAAAACACATAAACAAATATAAAGTAAGTAGCTAACATCAGATTAAAACATATAATTCCCAAAGAAACTTAGATAGAAGAATTAGAATTCATAGATTATACATTATGCAAAACCCAAGCTATGGGAGGTTTAGTTCATACCTGAAGGAAATAAACTAAAAGAAATTACAAAAGACATCATCTTGCTCTCTACAATAAACTGAAAGAATAAAACCTTAAGAACTAATTACTATGAGGCAAGGATGATTTAAAAGTGATATAAGGGTGTATTTATAGGTGTTTAGAAGACCTAATTCGTTTTCTTGAGGAAGAGATAAAGTATTGGACTCCTAGCCCAACTCAAATTCGTATGGAAATAAAGATAAACACTGCTGGACCGTTTTGAGCATATCTTCTTCGTTATTGGTCGGATTTTGCTCCATAAGATACCAAAAGAATCCTCACAGAATTATCTATGTCCCTATGAAAGTAAATTACCAAAATTGGCCTATTTCTTGGGGTAAATAGAACTTCTTTAGGCGTGTGCTGCAGAATTCAGATTTAGGCAGCTTTTCCTTTTCCATCTTTTTAGCTTTTGTTTCCTTATCTCCAATTACCATGCTAATCTCTTTCCATAAGTTGTAGTCTTTGACTTGGACTCTAATTAATCTCCATAATTATCTTTAAAGCTTCACACTAAAATAAACAATTAAAACCAATATGCTCTAAAAATATTAATTCACTAAATCAAGACTCAAAATAGGAAAGTGCACTATTAATCAAGAAAATCGACATTTATGACTTCTAAAACACTAAAAATGATGTCTCATCCTAATAATAATCTATCACAAATGAGGAGACATCAAGACCCCAACTCAAAGTTGTATCGTCCCGATACAATAAAAGATAAAAACAAAGGGAAGTCTATAAATACACACTTATAAAATTTTCAATACAATGGAAAAAAGCATAGCAGAATATATAGAATAACCTAAAGCACATAACTCAGAAAATTTCATGTAATACTATTCATAAACTACATACCTGTACACTTCTCATATCTACAGTCAACACGGCTTGAATTCAAGATCAGATTAGTTTTGCAATGTAAGAAGGATTGGGACTTTACTCAGTTCCCCAGGAGAGCTATAGATTGTTCATCAAACCTCACTAGCATTCAAAGATCCACTCAACTACTCTCCAATGGCTCAATCACTTCTCAATTACATAGCAAAGAATCACAAGGTCTTTAAGGTTGTAATTTAGGCTTAGGAACGGTATGATAGTATATTTGGATAATTTGGAGTGAGCTTTTGGCTCTCTCCTCACTAGACATCAACGAATCGCCCTATAGCTTGAGTTACTCTCATAAAACGTTTCTCACTCAACCCATTGAATTCCTTGATGCACAATTTAGCATCCCCAATAACCCATTTAAAGCATAAGATGTTAACATAAAAATTCCACTTTGCCGGTCCGAATATATATATTTTATTTTCAAATCAATTCTTTTCTATAGCTATGACTCTCTTTTAATGTTGAGATATCACACTAATTTCTCATATATATATTTTTCTTTTAATACCTTTGTTGGCAAATTTAGCTCGTAGCTTCTTTTTCATTCACTATTACCCCGGCAAAGGGTTACAATAAAAAGTTGTGAATCATCATCAATATAAAGCTCAAAGCACAATTAATAAGCTCAAAAATCCCATCCCAATAACAATTCCCATATGGTGGACCCACCACCCCAAACTCAAGCTCTAAAACAACTATCTACGCATCGCGATTCGAGTGCGGGACATATGGAAAAGTCCTATAATCTAAAGGGATACGGCTTATAACGTGTTTCAATAAAAAGCTTTAGAAAGGCTAGAAGGGGCTGAGAAGGATATAGCATATAAAATCAAAAATCACAAGGTGAGAAGGTATAAAAAGGCTTCAAAGACTTCAAATATGAAAGAACCGCCTTGATCACTTTCTACACTATGTAATTTCGTTATTTTCTTACCTTTAGCACTTTCATCAAATGGGTTTCTAAACTAGCTTGGATCTCACGGCCTACACACTTCTCAAGGTTCCCTGAGATCGAACATACTTTCTATCGCATTGCTCACTAATCTTTTCTTTACTATCAATGTGTGTTTTCCTGCAAATACTCAAAGCATACAAATAAAATAGCTCATAAACATACTACTAAATATCATTAATTCACTGAGCTTATGCTTTCAAGCTATTAAACACACTCTACATCTAATTCCCATGTATCAAAAATTTTAATTTCTACCTAAAAACAGAAAAATGGAGATGAGAGACAACGAATCCCTACACCCCCAACTCAAAAATGAGCCGTGTCCCCACGACTCGAAAAAGACTCGAAACAGAAATTAAAATTAGCAGATGAACATATTTACATAAATGGTAAGGAAGAAAGAGAACATACTCTCGAGGCTATTGCCTCGCATCATTGATATCCAAGGTAGGAATTGCTGGACCTTTTGTTAATTGCTCAAGGAGTTTCATGATGTGCACTTGATTATCGGTGATTTGTGCCACATCATTGACTAAGGAAGTTTGAACTGCTTCGAAATTTGTTAAACGCTCCTCCATCTTCTCTTGCCAATTTTGCTCCTTTTCTTTTTCGAGACTTGCGTAGAACCCGCTCTTCGAAAGATATCCTTGATAACTTGCTTTAAATTCGAGTTTCTCTTCTTCACCCAATGTTACATTCGCTTTTCGCACAAGACATGTGATCATAGTAGGAAATTTAACATTATAACCTGATTTAGGAGAGACCAAAAATCGTATCACCTCCTCATAGATCAACTGTGCCAAATCAACTTCTTCTCCTCTCAAAATACAATCCAATAGTAGAGCGTTCTTCATAGTCACATCCAAAGTTCGTGTGTTTCCAAGTACATTAGGGATAAGGAAATTGTGCCAAATTCTCGCATCCGATTGAAGATATTTTTAAGGCCAAGGTGCCTTCAATTCTCCCTTATGTGATTGCACTTTCGCCTTATCTAAAACATGCTCAAAAAGTAATTCCTCATCAAAGATTTTTCGTTTAGCAACCGCTTCTTCAAATTTGCAATAACCTTTCAATTTCTTAAACTTGAAGTGGTTCCTAATCTCCTCATCTGTGAAAGAAACTAGCTTTCCTCTAATCGGAACACAGCCTTTACTATCTCGGCTAAAGAGGCTTAAACAGAATTCCAAAACTAACTCATGACATAATTCAGAACGTCTTACCATGAAAGTAGACCAATCCAATGTCTCACCAAGCTCTAAAAATCTCTTGTAATCTTTTGTACCAACTTCTTCCTTGAATACTTTCTCATAAGCAGAAGGTAGTTCTTTCAATTGTTTCTCTGCAGAAGCTTTCAAGGTTTTTAAAGCTTCCTCTTTCTCTTTGGGTGTAGGAACTTGTGGAAGTTGTGTCTTCTCCTTTGCATAAAAGTAAAGATTTTTACCATTACGATCACACAAAGTTATTCCACCTTCTTCAACTTTATCTTTACCCTTTGAATTAGAACTAGAATCTTTGATATATGATTTCTTCTTGATTGGGTCCAATACCTTGCTCTTCTTCGCCTCCCTCTTGCTAGCTAAAATTGTTGTTCTATTAGTCATCCTCAATTAACCCCCAACTCAAAGCTTTAGCAACCCTTGAAATTTTGAACTTGTGAATTAATGGTTGAACAAGCTTGATTTGGCTTAGGAAAGATGAATTGATGATGAATCTTTATGTGGGCGAGGTGGATTTGTAATGGGTAGGCTTGGATTTAAGAAATTGCAGGATGAAATTGTGAAAATTTTAAGCTCTTGATTCTTCAATTTGATGGATTTGGTAAGGATTGGGTGTTTGAATCTCTCTTGTAATGATGTGGAGAGAAGATTTGATGTGTTTCTCTTGATGATTGGGTAGTGTTTTGATGATTGGTGAAGGTTTTGATGAGCTTTAACGGAGTTGGGAGGGTTTTGGAGAAGAGGAAGAGGCTTAAGGTTTATAAAATTCGGAGTAATGGCTTTAATACCTCTTTTTTAACTTGAAACCCGTTTTTTCTCTCTCCAGTCGGCGCGGCGCGGTATACCGGGCATATCCTCCGGTATACCGGAACATCTGATGCTCCAAAAATTTTCGTCTCGTCATATAACACGCGCTAGCGACCCGTGGCAAGGGTTTTTTGGACCCGCGGTATACCGGGGCTGAAGTCCGGTATACCGCTCCCCTGCTTCAGCTTTTCCGAAAAAAAATTTGTTCGCTTCCCTAACTCGTTTTCTCCAATACCTAAGCATCAAAAACACTAATACCTTTCTCAAATATGCATTATCAGCTAAAACAACTAATCTAAACATAAACTAAAAACGTAAAGACATAAAAACTTAAAAAATTGCAGGTTGTCTCCCGTACAGCACTTTTATTTAACGTCTTTCAAAGTTAGACGTGTTACCTCTATCAAGATTTGCGAATATAGCCTCCCCAACAACGAGTTAGGCTATGAACGTCCACTAATCTGCACTTGATCCCCTTTTTGGGGCGAATTTCTATCACTTTGGCTGAAACAACCTTAGTGACAATGAATGGTCCCATCCACGAGTCTTTGAAACTTCGTGGCCTATTCTCGCATTTGTGAGCTTTCCATAGAACTTCATGGCCAACCCCAAATTCAATGTTTGGCTCAGTATCCACAGGCTTTAAGTGCATCTTCTCAGGAGGGACTTTGTGATGTGAAAGGCTGTGGATGACAAGAACGGTGATATCTAACTTCCTCGGTTTCTTACCCAAGACATAGAAGGTCTCGGATACATTCTTTGCATGAAGGGTGATGGTCCCTTCTTGGAAGTTGATGACACTTTGACTTGTGGCTATGAAAGGCCGTCCAAGTATGATTGGAACCTGCTTATCTGCATCAAAATCAAGAATAACAAAGTCCGTAGGGATTGCGATATTACCTGCACGGACTAAGACGTCCTCCACTGTTCCCCATGTCCTTTTAACTGAGTTGTCAGCAAACTGCAACTTCACTGGAGTTTTCTCTGACTTCTGAAGTCCAAGTCTCTCGAACACGGATTTAGGCATAAGATTCACACCAGAACCCACATCGTACATAGCTTTCACCTTGAGCATACCATGTAATTGAATAGGAAGGTTGAAACTTCCCGGATCTTTAAGCTTTGTAGGTAGCTCTCTTTCACTTCTTCTCGAAACTCTCAGGTTCTCTCTCGGGATCTCTACACTCGCCTCTTTCTCAGGAATAACTTGCGTATAATCTTGTTGCGGTGTGAGTCCTTTCTTCGCGATCTCAAGCATTTGGGCGTTGATATTTTCGGGTTGGTACGCCTCTACAAATGTCTTGAGCGCAGTGTCATCCTTAGGATGTGTATCAGGAATGGTTGATGACACTAGTTGAACAACAGGTGGCGATTCCACCTTCTCTTATTCCTTCTCTTCTTGAACAGCAGGTGCAACTTCATCTTCTTTCTCTTTCGAATTTTGCTCAGCTTGGTAATCCATAACCGATCGAATCTCTTCTTGCATCTTCCTCAGTAGCTGTATAAATTCGGCTTTCTCTTGATCGTCCTCCACATAAACCTCAGAACAGTCAGATTCCACGGGGCTAGACTTGGTTGGTTCTTCTTCGGTACTCGGAACTTCCACAGCACTAACGGCAGCATGCGGTACTTCCTCTTTTTCTTCAATTTCAAGGCAAATCGCCTTGCAAGCTTCGAACCCAACATTGTTTTCACCTCCTTCGATTGCCTTTACTTCTTTCTGTTCCATTAAATTTGTCAACACTTTGTTTAACTGTTCTACTTGAGTACCTAACATCTGAAGTATGGCATCTTGTCCTTGGACTTTCTCTTCCTGAGCGTTCATAGTCGTGGTCAAACGGTCCAGAGCTTGTGATATCTGTTGATTGTCCATAGATCCTTCTTGAGGATACTGAGGTAAAGCTTTCTGATCTAACGAATCGGTATAGGCATCTTGAACAGGTTGTTGAGGGGGAGCAGGTCTATTTTGATATTGATTTTGGTACTGACCTCTCGAGTGGAAAGATTTGTTCTGGGGGCGCGGTTGGTAATGACCAGGATTAGCGGCCCCTTGTGGATTTGAATACTGCATACCCGGATGATTTCGGTTACCCCATTGATAGCCTCCTCGGTTGGATATGAAGTAAACAGATTGTGGATTTGATTCGCACTCTTCCCATGTATGATTGTTAACCCCACATTGTTGACAACCTTGCGCTTCTTGTACTACGTTTGCAGCGGCTAAATTCTTTTGCATCTCTAACTTTAGCTCTTTGATTTGATTTTTATGATGTGGATATTTGAGCTGAGTTTGCAGTTTCTGCATCTAAACGAAGCGTTCCTCGGGTCTTTGCAATAGGAGCTTGCGTTGAGGGCCAACTCCTTTCTTGTTCCATAATATTCTCCAAAACCTCGGAAGCTTCATTATGGTTCATGGACACAAAATTACCCTTTCCAATGTTATCTACCTTCTCTCTACCTTTATCATTAAGACCTTCGTAAAATATAGCAAGTTGTAGAGCAGGTGTATAACCATGGAGAGGACATCTAGTTAATTTTTGTTGAAATCTTGTCCATGACTCTCCTACTGTTTCTCCATCTTCTTGACAAAATCTTGCAAGCTCGGTCTGATCTTTGAGTCTCATACTCTTCGGATAAAAACGATTAAAGAACGCGGCTTGAAGTTCTCTCCAAGAATGAATTGTTCCAGGTGGTTGTCTCTCTAGCCAATCGCTATCTCTACCGGTCAAGAAGAACGAAAACATGTGACAATACAGTTGCTCGCATGTAATGCCAGGAGTAATGTAGGCATCATAAATCTGCATGAACTTCTGAATCGCTCTTACCGGATCTTGAATTGATGTACCAGTGTAGAGTCCAAAACTTTGAAACTAACTAAGCATACCCGGATCGGGTCTAAATTTGATAATTTGGATCTCTGGAGGAAGGTAACCGATTGGTTGAACATGAAACGGCACATGAAGACCAGGGAGATCTTGATGTGCTTGATTATATTGATTATTAACGTTGTTACCTCGTCCTAGTGGCGGTAGTTGTTGTCCTTGTTGTCCACCGAGTGGTGGATCTTGTTGTTGTCCAACGAGTGGTGGATTCTCTTGAGCACCAAGTGGAGGATCTTGTTGAGGTTCTCCAAGTGGTGGATTTAGTTGGGCTGCCATTGCTCTTATTAAGGCTCTTTCCTCACGAACTCGTTTGTTGTAAGGTCTGAAGCTCCTCTTAGGCTCCAATAAAGGAGGCCAAGAATTAAACACTGTGAAACCTGAAAAAGACTAAAGCAAACCACAAGCGTAAATATGGAAAAAATAAAAACTAAAAACTGAAAGATGAAACTAATTAAAAACTACTACCACACGCTAACGAGACACAAGTCCCCGGCAGCGGCGCCAAAAACTTGGTGTCGCCTAGGGTGTGATAAAAATAAGATTGAATTAAGTCAAGAAACTACGCACTCTCACCCTAGACAGGCACAGTACTGCAAGTGTTACAGGACGTATGCAAGTTTTAGTTAGTAAGTTGAGTTCGTTCTCAGGGACTTTAGTGTGTTATACACGTAGGTAGGAATAACGAGTAAAAGTAAATAATTAAAAGACAGGAAATTAAAGAGAGGAATTCGAAATTAACTAATTAAAACTAGGAAATTAAAAGACAATAAAGTAAAAGATTAAGAATATGAGATGAGAAGTATAGCTTAGGTTTTGCTAGTATGCACTAATCCTTCTAATTCTATCTATAAATCTAGTTAATAAGGGAGAATATTAGCTCTTGGTATACTTAGTCAGGATTCTAAATTCCCATACCTTAGACCTTGAGAGCGACTAAGGGGGCTATGGCACAACCAAGACGAGGTCTCAAATAGGGTTATCAAGCGCTACCAAGGCCCTAAACATACACTACAATCAATTGGTGATATGGTGATTAAAACAAACCTTAATGACTATCTAGTTAGAATCATGTTTTGTCAGAAATAATATCGACACTAGACATTATGTGGTGGTTCAATAGTTAAACACCCAGTTAAGGAGACCATCTAACTACTATTAAAACAATCCTAAAGTGATCAGTTCTAGGAAAGACAATAAATCAAAACACATAAACAAATATAAAGTAAGTAGCTAATATCAGATTAAAACATATAATTCCCAAAGAAACTTAGATAGAAGAATTAGAATTCATAGTTTATACATGATGCAAAACCCAAGCTATGGAAAGTTTAGCTCATACCTGGTGGAAATAAACTAAAAGAAATTACTAAAGACATCATCTTGCTCTCTACAATAAACTGGAAGAATAAAACCTTCAGAACTAATTACTATGAGGCAAGGATGATTTACAAGTGATATAAGGGTGTATTTATAAGTGTTTAGAAGACCTAATTCGTTTTCTTGAGGAAGAGATAAAGTATTGGACTCCTAGCCCAACTCAAATTTGTATGGAAATAAAGATAAACACTGCTGGACCGTTTTGAGCATATCTTCTTCGTTATTGGTCGGATTTTGCTCCATAAGATACCAAAAGAATCTTCACAGAATTATCTATGTCCCTTAGAAAGGAAATTACCAAAATCGGCCTATTTCTTGGGGAAATCGCCATTTCTTTAGGCGTGTACTGCAGAATCCCAGATTTAGGTAGCTTTTCCTTTTCTATCTTTTTAGCTTTTGTTTCCTTATCTCCAATTACCATGCTAATCTCTTTCCATAAGTTGTATTCTTTGACTTGGACTCTAATTGATCTCCATAATTATCTTTAAAGCTTCACACTAAAATAAACAATTAAACCCAATATGCTCTAAAAATAATAATTCAACAAATCAAGACTCAAAATAGGAAAGTGCACTAATACTCAAGAAAATCGATATTTATGACTTCTAAAACACTAAAAATGATTTCTCATCTTAACATAAATCTATCACAAATGAGGAGACATCACAACCGTTTTAGTGGGGGGTGTACATCAGTTACAGGATTTGGACATGAAGAGAGGACTTGGGTCATTTAATATTTCATTAATTCATTTAAAATAAGCCCAAGTACGATTTTATTAGTATATATAAACATTTTGACTTTATTTTTACACACAACTCATATTAGCAAAGTCAGAAACGCCAGAGAGAAAGTCAGAAGCTAGGAAAAGGAACAGTCAAGAGCTGGAGAATTCATCTTCTCCAAATCGCAGCCAAATCCATATTCCTAATTAGGTTTTCTTCATTTATATTTTTTCTGTAAAACATAAACACCGTTAATTTTATTTATTTTTGCTTTTATTTCAAATATGAACTAAATTTCCTTTGTACTTGAGAATCGCAAATTGGGTTGAACCCAAACTAGATTAATTTATGTTTTTCCGATTTGGGATTTATGAATTTAAATTGAATTATTATTTTATTTTGGATTTTATCTTACTCTTTATTTATTATCTTTAGAGTCATGAACTAAGGATAAGTTTTAGTATCTAGTCTATTCAATATAGTGGCGTATTGATCACCTTGATGGGGGTTTAGATACAGAACTAGGTAATTACCGTTGGTATCCGCCAATGACCTTGACAGGCTTGACTAGCCAATAGCCAATGTGGTAAGTTTTAATTATCCGAAAGTAGTTTTAATCACCCTGATGGGGTTTAGAATACCGTTGGAGAGCTTTTAGGTCCACCCTGACGGGGGCCAAGAGACTTTAGAATCCCGACTAGCATAATAATAATGATTTGCCGCACACTAAAAGCTGGGAACCAACAAGTATTGTGACTATCGCAGTTAATAAAGAGGGTAAAGTTAGGAATATTAATACAAAGAGATCAAGAGTTCATAGTAGCCTAGAAGGTGATATGTGGACGATTTTACTAGCTATGAGATCAGCCGCAAATCTTGGAATTAAGAGTAGCTCTTTCTACTCAGATAACCTGTAGGTGATTCAAGGTATTAATAGACGTGGAGGAATCGACTGGAGGATCGGCCCATGATATTCGAGGCATGGAGGTGGATAGGGAGATTCACGGAATGGAAGATTAACCATGTTAAAAGGAAATTTAATGTTGTGGCGGACATCCTTGCTAAAAGTGTTAGACTTAATCTAGACGTATCTAATTGTCCTAGTAGGTCGTTGGTAGAGTTCTATGCTTGTATTAATAACGTATATTCGTGGTGTACCAGACATCGATGTTAGACTGTTTTATTGACACAAAAAAAGGTGAAGCCCTAGCGAGACTGAAGAACTACTTCCTTCCTTGCGTCCAACTATTTCCTTTGCATTATTTATATTTCCTTAATTTACTTTTGCATTTTAGTTGATAAACAAAAACCCAAACAATCTTTTATATCATTTACTTTTTTCGTAATTGCAATTATTCCACTATTTGATCCACACATGAGTTGTACCTGATCCGTCCATGCGAACAAATCCGACTTGTCGTTTTATTACTTGGACAACCGTACACTTGCGGTTTGTGAGTCCTCATATTTAGAATATTATTTTATAACACACAAGGACCCACCAATATACTCGTCTCATCTATCTTAATGGGACAATTCCCACCTACCTTAATGGGACTATTCCTATCTATCTTAATGGGACAATTACTATTCCCTGAAACATGCATACTTATAAAACACCCACATGTATATAAAACATAAACATACTTATATAAAAACACACAGAGTTTAAAACAGTAACAGATAGTTTAACATATAAAGAGAAAAAATGATGATTGGAATACGATATGTTCATAGGACATAATCTCATTTAGATCGTTACATATTGTTGTACATATGCAAGTATCCATATATTTGCATACACACATATTTATGTCACAATCTTCATTCATCAACAAATTTAGAATACAGACGCGCTGGTGTCGCCTAAGGTGTGATAAAATTAATACAATTAAAGGTCAAGAAAACTACGCACTCTCACCCTAGACAGGCACAGTACTGCAAGTATTACAGGACGTATGCAAGTTTTAGTTGATAAGTTGAGTTCGTTCTCAGGAACTTAAGTGTGTTAATCACGTGGGTAGGAATAACGAGTAAGCAATAATTAATTAAAAGACAATAATTTAAAGGGAGAAATTCGAAATTCAGAATTAAAACTAATTAAAACTAGGGAAATAAAGACAATAAAATAAAATACTAAGAATATTAGATGAGAAATATAGCTTAGGTTTTGCTAGTATGCACTAATCCTTCTAATTCTATCTATTAGATCTAGTTTATAAGGGAGAATATTAGCTCTTGTATATTTAGTCAGGATTCTAAATTCCCATTCCTTAGACCTTGAGAGCGACTAAGGGGGCTACGGCACAACCAAAACGTGGTTTCAAATAGGGTTATCAAGCGCTACCAAGGCCCTAAGCAAACACTTCAATCAATTGGTGATATGGTGATTAAAACAAACCCTAATGACTATCTAGTTAGAATCATGTTTTGTCAGAACTAATATTGACACTAGACGTTATGTGGTGGTTCAATAGTTAAACACCCAGCTAAGGTGACCATCTAACTACTATTAAAACAATCCTAAAGTGATCAGTTCTAGGAAAGACAATAAATCAAAACACATAATCAAATATAAAGGTAAGTAGCTAATATCAGATTAACATATAATTCCCAAAGAAACTTAGATAGAAGAATTAGAATTCATAGTTTATACATGATTCAACACCCAAGCTATGGGAAGTTTAGTTCATACCTGAAGGAAATAAACTAAAAGAAATTACAAAAGACATCATCTTGCTCTCTACAATAACTAAGAATTAATTATAAGGTTTTGAACTAAGCAAGGATGATTTTACAAGTGATATAAGGATGTATTTATAGGTGTTTAGAAGACCTAATTCGTTTTCTTGAGGGAGAATCAAAGTAGTAGACTCCAAGCCCAACTCAAATTCGTATGGAAATAAAGATAAATTCTGCTGACTTGTTTTGTGCATATCTTCTTCGTTATTGGTCGGTTTTTGCTCCATAATATACCAAAAGAATCCTCAGAGAATTATCTACGTCCCTATGAAAGGAATTTACCAAAATAGGCTTATTTCTTGGAGTAATCACCACTTCTTTAGGCGTGTGCTGCAGAATTCAGATTTTAGGCAGCTTTTCCTTTTCCATATTTTTAGCCTTTGTTTCCTTATCTACAATTACCATGCTAATCTCTTTCCATAAGTTGTAGTCTTTGACTTGGACTCTAATTAATCTCCATAATTATCTTTAAAGCTTCATACTAAAATAAATAATTAAACCCAATATGCTCTAAAAATATTATTTCACTAAATCAAGACTCAAAATAGGAAAGAGCACTAATTCTCAAGAAAATCGACTATTATGACTTCTAAATCACTAAAAATGATGTCTCGTCTTAAAATAAATCTATCACAAATGAGGAGACATCACGCGCCACT
The DNA here is from genome assembly GCA_029959085.1 of Nemophila menziesii. Classification (NCBI taxonomy): domain Eukaryota; kingdom Viridiplantae; phylum Streptophyta; class Magnoliopsida; order Boraginales; family Hydrophyllaceae; genus Nemophila; species Nemophila menziesii. The sequence goes on from JARWIR010000044.1 coordinate 4,877,487, forward strand.
TTTGTGCCTCCCCTTTTTTGTATTTCGGGGAACTAGCTTGTGTATGTATACTTCAACAGCAATTATAAGGGAATAAACTCCAGAATCGTTGATGATTGATCTTGGTTTGAATACAACATGTTTGTAGGATGTAATCTTATTTATATCGATTTGATGTTCTTTCTTCTTCTTTTTCAGTTGTTCAGGAACTATCACTTCATCAACGATTCTTTTCAATATTCTTTCTGCCACCACATTTTCTTTGCTTGCAGCAACTCAGTTGTTTGTGTCTTGGATGTCTTGGATAAAAAAATAGATCCCTGTCTGAAATACATAATCATTGACCAGTATTAACCACTTCCACTTTTTACTTTGTACGGGATTAATATATATTTATGTGTTTCAAAAAAAGTCTTGAATTGGTCATTTATATATCTATCTTGTCCATCAACATCATCTTCGTTTCAAAAGACCTACAGTTAAACATTATTTCTATATAAATTATTCAAGACACTTTTTTTCTTAGTGTTTGCAAATTATCACTCTCGCCTCGTTTCCAATGTCGATGTGGACAGCGACGGCTTCACTTTCTTTATACCTTTTCCCCATCATTATCAAGAGTCCAGCAATGACCTAGTATATCAAATCCTATTATTCATAAATAGTAATACATACACTTAAGTAATAATAATAATATTAGATTTTAAAAAATCCCATACATTTTCAGCCATTTCTTCTCCTTTTCGAGCAAGTTGCATTGTTTCAGAAACTGTGATGCCTAAATCTTCATCTTCCCAAATATTCACATTCTCAGTTTTGTTGTTTCCCATTTTCTGAAGCAAATCAAATGTGCTTTGAGAACAAGCTAAAGGTGCAATTTTTTTAACTTTCGAGGTCCCATTTGGAGGTACCATCTAGCTTGTTTTTTTTGCATGTGTCACGAATGAGCTACCAATCACTTTTTCTCTCCCTTCCTAAGATCACCCTTGACTCTTTTACCATCGTAGAAGGGGTAACAGGATCCTTGCACGCTCTCTTTTTCTTCTTTTCTTCACCCTTTCTCTTTTTCTCGGATGTTTTTTTTCTTTTTTTATAGAAGTTTCAGGCATTGGTGTTTGTTCATCTTCGGGTTTTTTTTGTTCATCAGTTTTTTCAACCTTAGGCTCCTGGTGGGCAGTGTCTTTTTGGTTTGTTTTTGTTTTCTTTTTCATATCAACCATCATTTTTGTTCAAAAAACTTTTTTTGGTTCTTGTTCAACATTTGCTGGTTTATCTTGTTCAACACTTGGTGGTATAATTTCTGCAAGTGGTATAGGTAATTCTGGTTCTTGTAAGAGCATATCCAAATTTATTTACTTTGAAAATAATGTATCATTTTCATCACTCAACATGTTCATTGTTTTGTTATATTCGTTTCTATAGCTTCTTTCTTCTTTCAGCTTCTGTTCAAGTTCTTCTAGGTGTTCTCTGTACACATCTGGATCCATATGTGTTAGCTTCTCTTCCATTTCACCAAGTTTTATTCTTAGTTCCCTCATCTCTCTCTATTTCTCTTCAACTTCATTCTTTAGTGATGTATTCTCAGCAGTAGATTCAACATACAGTTTTTGCACAATTTCCCAGTCATTTTTATACTCTTCTGCATTCTCTCGGGTGAACTTTTCAGTATCTACTACTTCTCTTAACCGGCTCTCTAAGGATTTCATTGTTTCTTCTTTTATCTTCAGCTCGGCTTTAAATTTTTCTCTCTCTTCTATCACAGTATACAACTTATCCTCCATTGAAGTTATCTTTTCATCCATTGAACTCAATGGATCTAAATTATTCGTCTCATTCTTATTTGTCTCCCTTCCAACTGTCTCAATTTCATCCTTTTTGTTGCTTTGTCCTTCATCATACCCATATTTCACAACTATTTCAACATCAGTATCCAATTGCGATAGTCCGAGGATAAATAAGTGTAAATCTGAACTGCTTTTTTGTCCCATTTTGTGAGCCTGGTTCATCGCTATATGGGACATCATAATTAATTTCTGTCTCGGTCTTAGGGACTTGATTTTGTTCATTTACTTTATCGTGTGTCTCCGTTTCATTGTTATATTGGACATCATCTTGATTAATTTCTTTCCTGGGGATTTGATTCTGTTGGCCTTCAGTTAAATTCTCTTTCTCGGCCTCTGAGATCGGATTCTCTTGGCCTTCAATTGCATTCTCTTCTCGGCCTCTGAGATTGGATCCTCTTGGCCTTCAATTGAATTCTCTTCTTCAGTCTCAGGTTCTCTTTCTTTTCTTCTTCTTGATTAATTACTTTCTCGGTCTCGGGGTTTTCACTTATTGAATTGTAATCATACGAGACACTGTCATCAAACATCACATCATCATTAATGTCTCTATACTCTTCTTTTTGATTTTCCTCCTCAACTGTTGTATTTGCAGCTTCTTCTTTATCTTCATCCCCAGATTTTTCAGAACCCATGTCTTCATCATCATCATTATCATAATGAATCTCTTCTTCATCATCTTCATCTTCTTCATCATAGTCTTCTTCTTCATTGTCTTCTTCCTCTACTTCCTCATCTTCATCATAGTCTTCTTCTTCTTCCGATTCTTTCACTTCTTCGTCTTCTTCCTCTTCTTCAACATCATCTTCGTTGTCACTATCTTCAACTACCTATGCCATTTGAATAGTATGATCCTCTGATGGCTCAAGCACTAGGTCATCTTCATTAACCTGCAAAGCAATAAACTTTTAGTACCCATGATTTTAATGATAAAACTGTATTGAACTTAAACTTTACACTTACATTTTTTGTTCTAACAGTGTCGATATATTCTGTCTTGAACTTGTCCCCTTCTTTGACAGGAATAACATTCAACCACTTGAAATAACGTGGATAAACATATTCTTCAGAGGGTTCCCATCGACTTACGAGCTCAAAAAAGAATGGCTACATTAGATAACATAACATTTTTGAGTTAGTAAATGTTGTCTAAATGTATGTTACTTAAAATTTAAATTACTTACCAGAATCATGCATCTAGGTCTTTTTAGACATGAAGTTTTTTGTTACGGGATTGATGAAATAAGGTTATAAGCCACATCACCTGCCCAGTTGTATTTCCTCATCTTTTTGAGGTTTCTTGATAGTCCCACGGCTGTCCAATCAATTCTTCCTGCGCTATATGGGTAAAAGCAGGTATGTAGGGCTAAAATACTAATCAACCGAGCAAAATTCTTCAATACTTTGTAACTCAGATCCCCTGAAGCTAAGATTTATTTAATTCGAGCTTCTAGAGCACTTGGTGTTAGTTGCCCTCTATGGTTTGAAAATTGTCTTCTAAACCATCTATTAGACAAAACTTCTGATCTGGTGAAACTTCGTAATGGCTTCTTCCCACCTTCTACTTCCATTATTAATCTTACATCTGGTTCAGTAATCTTAATACCTTTTTTGGCTATTTCAAAGATTCCAGTTTTAGTGTTATACGTTTGGAGAATAGAATTTATAGATGTGCTGTCCTTCCGCAATGCTTTCTTTTCTTTTGTCTGCCTGTATATCTCCTTGATTAAAAGATAGAGTGGCAGTGGTTTGCAGGCACGTATGTGTGCCTTAGTGATGTGTTTGTTTTTCAATTTGGTAAAGAGACCATCCACTTAAGATCTAACCTCGAAAGTATTCATATCTGTATCAAGATACAAGAATCACAAATTTTAATACATTCAACATTGAAAAAATAGATTCAAACACAGTTGAGATGTGATTTCCAATTTCTTAACCAAATGATAAGCAATTTAGATGGGATTTTGTCCCATCATACATGCACACTGTTATTTATTACTAAACTATGTGTATATGATACATTTGACAAATTAACACTTATTTACAGTAAATGGGATCATTAACACACATTACAACAGCCAAATTCAGTAACTAATTCATTACACTTAATCCCTGTGTTTATTACAGTTTCATTATGGAATTTGGTACATATAACATATTAATAATGACTGTTGTAATATACACAAACCATTTTCAGATGCAAACCATCTCATTTAATATTTTATAACATTTACCACTAATTATAACACTTAATTCAAATTGTATATCAATTGAGTAAACCTAAATTGGACAACTAACACTCAATAACCTAATATCAAGCTAGTATCATTCCCATTTCAGCTAATTTATGAAGTCCCATTTCAGATGGTGGTACAAGTGCTATATCACGCAAATTAACACTTAATTGCACATAAATGGGATAATTAACACACATTACAACAACCAAATTCAGTAACTATTTTGTTACACTTAATCCCTGTGTTTATTACAGTTTAATTATGGAATTTGGTACCTATAACACATTAATAATGATCACTACTACAGATCGGGCATTTACCCACGACAGCTTACCGACGACACGCACATTCGTCGGTAAATTGTGAAATTTACCGATGACAGATATTTACCGACGAGATCTCTCGTCGTTAATTCACCGGCGACAGATATTTACCGACAGATATGTTTTTTCTTTTTTTGTTTCGAATTGTCGTCGGCAAATTAGCGACAAAACAGTTGTCGTCTGTATTAGGACCTTTTAGCGACGATTGTGTCTTGTTTACCGACGACATGTATGTTCGTCGGTAAAAAAACGTTTATATTCTGGACAGACTGTATTTTAAACACTTAAAAACCCAAAACCTTATTTTTTCCTCCCCAATTTCTCCCAAAAACTTCAATCAAACTCATTCAAATTTTTTGCAATACCTTCTCCAATTCATCTTTCACAATTTCCAAGCTTATAATCATGGTGGGTCATCCTCAATACACAATTTCATCCACAAATATTAGGTAATTTCTTGAATTTTTTTTTTATTATCATATTGGGTGTAATTCTTGCAATATTATGTGATTAGTTTAAGTAATACATTATCAAGGTGGGACTTCATCATCAATCTCCAATTTCTCCCACCAAAGCAAGGTATTTTCTTTAAATTTCAAACTTTTTAATTTTTTTTAATGTATGGATTTTGATTTGTGTATTAGTTGCTATAAGTTATGATTATGTATATTTTTTGATTGTCTAGTTAATTATTAAGTGTAAATCATGCATACATTCATTTATTTCTATTATGTTTTCATATATTTTTGTATTTGTGTTTTTAATAATTATATGAAATTGTTTATGTATTTATTGTGTTGTAATTTTATATATTTATTGGTTTGTAATTATATTCAAGCTATTGGTTTGTAATTTGTATTATTTTTATTCATTGTGTTGTAATTATTATTCATTTTATTAATTGGGTTGTAATAATTATTTATTTTATTTTCATATGAATGTAGTTGTCTAGTTATCTAAAATTGTTGTTAAGAGATGGCTTCGGTTTTGGATAAGAGCTGGATCGGTGAGACGGATTATTTCAAGCCTAAATATGTTTTGGGGGTTATGGGTTTTATCACATATGCACAACAACAAAAAGATTATAGAGATCTTCTTTATTGCCCGTGTAACTATTGTAAAAATTATCGCCGATTACCCACCCAGACGGTTAGGGGCCACCTTTTTAACAATGAGATTATGAAGTCGTATCGGGTTTGGATAAAACACGGTGAGCAGTTGGTCATTCCCGAAGAAAATGCTATTCCGAATATAGTTAATGAAATGGCTGAGGTTTGTGACGATTTGAGACACAGTTACGCTGTTGGCGGACATCAGGTTGACACCGAGATGAGAGATGCAGAAATTCCACGTCTTAGCAGTTTCGAAAAACTTTTCGACGAATTGGAGACAGAATTATATCCGGGTTGTACAGCAATGAGTTCATTGAACTTCATTGCCAAGCTTATGCACGTAAAAGTAAAGAACAAGTGGACTAACACGTCATTCACCGAGCTATTGGAGTTGGTTGGTCGTATTTTACCCAAACCTCACACTTTGCCCGATTCTTATGATGCATGCAACAAGAAGTTGAAAAGTTTGGGTATGGGGTATATTACTATCGATGTTTGTTTGAACGATTGTGCCATTTTTTACAAAGAGAATAAAGAACTCGACTAGTGTCAAGTTTGTAGCGAGTTTAGATGGGACCCAAAGAAGGGTATCAAAGTACCGCATAAGAAGCTTCATTACTTTCCGATTGCTCCCAGATTACAGCGACTATACGCTTCGAAGCACACCGCTGAAGACATGATATGACACCATACCAGAAAGAGTGCCGATCCAAATGTGTTGTGTCATCCGGTTGATGGTGATAGTTGGAAGAGATTTGTAGCGCTACATTCTAAGTTTGCTAGCGAACCTCATAATGTATATTTGGGTCTCGGTATCGATGGTTTTTATCCTTTCTCTATGCAAAACAACTCGTACAGCATGTGGCCTGTCATATTGACCGTCTATAACTTGCCACCGTGGGTATGCATGAAGGAAACCATGTTTCAGTTTTGTTTGTTGATTCCGGGTCCTCGTTTACCCGGTAAGGACATGGATGTCTACCTCCGCCCTATGATAGATGAGTTGGACGATTTTTGGTGTAAAGGGATCCTCACGTATGATGCCCATACAAAGCAAGAGTTTAATATGAAGGTTTGTTTGTTGTCCAAGACCAATGATTTCCCCGCTCGGTCATACACTTCAGGAAGGTCGGGTCAGGGTTACATGGCTTGCCCAGAATGCATGGATTCTACTCAGTCGTTCAAGGTGAAAAAAGGTGTGGTTTACTTTGACCATAGACGTTGGTAACCTACCAGAAATCGGTTTAGAAATGAAAATGTTTTGTACCCGAAATCCGATCATAGGGGCCCACCGAGGAAACATAGTCCAGCTAGTATTAAAAAACAGTTAGATGGCCTTCTTATTGTGTTTCCCGGTAAACACGAGGATTTTGGGGGCAAGGTGACGAAGAAAACAAGTCCTCGTGAGACCAACTGGAAGAAAAAGAGTATTTTCTATCGTTTACCTTATTGGTCGTAAAATGTGTTAAAACATAACATCAATGTAATGCATTGCGAGAAAAATGGGTGTGATACTCTTCTCGGTACAGTTATAGCACTTGATGGGAAAGTAAAGATAGATAACGTTAAGGCGCGACAGGATCTTGAGGCTATGAAAATCAAAAAAGAATTGTGGTTGACATCAAGAGGAGCTAAAACGATTCTAAAACGGGGAAAGTATACGTTGTCAGCGGAGAAGAGGAAAGTTTTTCTTGAGTGGTTACAGGAACAGATGTTTCCCGATGGCTTCGCGTCTAGTATGAGGAATAACGTTCAAGTCGATACAGGGAAGATCATTGGAATGAAATCGCATGATTGTCATGTTATGATGCAGTATCTTTTTGTTTGTTGTCTCCCGGACTTTTAGATGATTAACAGATTAGTGACGCGATTATTGGATTAGCTAACGTGTTTAGAGTCGTTTGTAACAAGAATCTGAGTCGGAAAGAGTTGGAAGACGGTAAGGCAAAAGTGGTTGAAGTGATGTGCAAATTAGAAATGATCTTACCTCCCGCGTTTTTTGATGTAATGATCCACTTAGGGATACACTTATACGATGAAGTATTGTTAGGGGTCCCGGTTCAAATGCGGTGGATTTACCCATTTGAAAGGTATTTGAAGAAGTTGAAAGAGTATATTCGAAACCCGGCTAGGCATGAGGGTTCCATAGCCGAGGGTTACGTGGCGGAAGATACATTGACCTTCATATCACGGTATCTTAGTGAAGAAAAAACAAAGTTCAAAGATCCAGGTAGATACAACGAACTACTTCCAGAACCAAAGGAGCTATTCGTTTTCAAGTCTCAGTGTACTCTAATTGGCAAGAAAGAGTCAGGTTCTTTACCAAACGCTAGAGCTTGACTCTAAATGTTTGAAATTTGGTCGAGGTGTTTATTATAAAGTGAAAGGTTGGATTTCCGGGGCTCTAATGATGGTGGATACGAAAGAAAGAAAAAAGAAAAAAAACAAAGAAGAAAGAAAGAAAAAAGCAAGAAAAAGGAATGAAAAAAGAAAGGAAAACAAAAAAAAATTACCGACGACATTCTTGAAATGAATGTCGTCGGTAAATAATTAGCGACGACATTCTTCCTATTTGTCGTCGCTAACGGAAAACCAAAAATTCATTGGTCAGATTGGGCGGTCCATTTTCCCGCCCAAGGGATTTACCGACGAAATATGAAAAGTAGTCGTCGGTAAATAGGGACATGCAACAGTCGTGCGTATGACTGGTTGCCGCGTGTCACACCTAACGACGAACATTCCCCATTTACCGACGACACGCGTGTCATCGGTAAACTTTTAATCTATTAAACCCTACCGAGCTCATTTCTGAAACACAAAATCATCAAAACACTCTCAAAAAATTCCATTCCGAGCAAGAAAGAGCTATTCTGAGGCATCCCAACACTCAAACAACATCAAATGTAAGTAATTTCATGCCAAAAATCTAGTGTTTATTAAAAAAAAATTCTAAATCAAATCCTAACTTTTTTGTTGTTTGTGTTCTTCCTCTCTACTTGCGTGGCATGGATTCCTGGACATTTTTAACACAAATTTCACGTAATAGGTACACGAAATCCGATTCAAATCCTACTTTTTTTTTATAATTTATGAATTGATTTTTTTTGGCTTTGTATTTGATTATTTTTGAATTCCGAATTATTGTGTTAGTATTAGGGATTGTTTAAATGTTTTTGGTAGTTAAATATAACATGTAAATAGAATTGTTTTGTAATTTTTAGCAAAATTAGGGTTTTGAAGGATTTTTGGAATTTTGGGATTTTTTATGGATGTTATTGGATTAAATTGTAAATATTTGGTGTGAAATATAGGTTTTAGAATTTGTGTATGTGAAGAATTTTGATGTTGTGAAATTTAGGGACTTATGTGAAAATAAATATGGTTATTTTTGTAAATATGAAAAATTTGAGGACTAAAATGCAATTTAAAAAACTTTAATTTTTTATGACATTAGGGGTATTTTTGTAATTTTTAAAAATTTGAGGACTAAAATGCAATTTATAATATATAGACTTTAAAAATTGATTTATATTTATTTTTGTAAATATAAAAATTATAAGGACTAAAATTCTATTTAAACAACTTTTAAAAAAAATATTATAGACTTTAAGGGTATTTTTATAAATTTTTAAAATATGAGGACTAAAATGCAATTTATAATATATAGACTTTAAAAATTAATTTATATTTATTTTTGTAAATATAAAAATTATAAGGACTAAAAAGCTATTTAAAAATCTTTAAAAAAATTATTATAGACTTTAAGGGTATTTTTGTAAATTTTAAAATAAATAAGGATTAAAATGCAATTTATAATATATGGACTTCAAAAATTAATTTATATTTATTCTTGTAAATATAAAATAAAAACTAATTTAATAATTTTATTTAAATTATAGATGGCCGATGTGATGTCTAATTATCATCGGGGTGATGGTAACGGTGAGAATCCTCCTAGGAATCCGAACCACAACCTACAAGACTGTAACCAACCGCCTGGTAATATAAAATAATATATAAAATTCAATTAATATAAATTAGTAATTTAATTAATACTATTTCATTAAACAGTTAGGAGAAAAATGAGACCGAGAACCATATCGACTTTAAAAACCACCCAAGAGACGAAAGAGAAATTAGGTGGGCCCTTACCAGTCGACTTTTGTATCCTCGATGATAAGTGGAACCCCTACGGTGAGTATTGGAAGCACGTGGCCCAAGTAGTGGAGTCCGCGGTCCGAGACACAGTCTCTCCTTACTATTTCTATTTATAAATATCTTTTACCATGAATGTAAATATCTCTCAACCCACAAAAGTTCCCATGCAGGCATATAGATGCATTTTAAAAATGAAATAGTTTTCGTTCTTTTAACAGCTAAAACTCTTGTTTACACAAAGATTATAAAAAAACAATATGATCAAAAGGTAAAATAGCATTTTTGAATTCTCCACACTTTGGTACATATTAATTAACAAGAATAATAGTAATAGTTATCACATATATAAAGTAGATACAACTTATGTATTAACAAAATATAATTGAAGCCAATAAATAGATAACAATGACAATCTAGATAGTGGATGACAAGTAACAAGCAAATAGATAACTTCGTAAACAAATCTCTCTCAGTCTCAATTAATCGACACTAAACTCTCTTTATAAAGCATGACTGGTAGCATACAATTATAGCTATATATTTCTGTCTCAGTCAATTTATGAGTGTCAAGGGTCCACAATTTCAGTTTCACAGGGCAACAGTATGAAAAAGTAAGGCTTCATTTTCCCAAAACAGATCAGGAATGACCAAACTTCATTTTCTTTTAGAGGTCGTACCTATAAAATAATAGAATATGAATGACTCGCTATTCACTCGGTTTTTGGGTTATAATCATTATGTAGGAGAGATGGTCGAGTGGTTTAAGGCGTAGCATTTATACTAAGCTATATCACCCATTCGATCAAAGAGCCTGTCTAGTATTGACAATCATTCCCACGGAATTTCATATTGCATGAACCAAATGGAGCACTCTCCATTGTAGATCTTCAAAGCTTATCATTGGTTCAATGTTGATGAGCAAGAAGATGTTTTCTAGATGAATGCGAAGATGACAAAGCTTGGAGTTTCCCACTCAAGGGCGACTGTTTACCAAAAACACAGGTCTCTGCAAAGTCGTAAGACCATGTATGGGGGCTGACGCCTGCCCACTGCCGGAAGGTCAAGGAAGTTGGTGACCTGATGACAGGGGAGCCGGCGACCGAAGCCCCGGTGACTCTCTCTCTCTCTCTCTCTCTCTCTCTCTCTCTCTCTCTCTCTCTCTCTCTCTCTCTCTCTCTCTCTCTCTCTCTCTCTTCTCTCTCCTTAGGTTTTGTAAGACCATCTACAATAGTTGCACAAAATGGATATTTACTGCAAAACAATTGAAAAATGTAGTAATATTAAATTGCTCACTTCAGCGCGAACTTCCAACGCTTAAAAATGTAATAGTGATGAGATACAGGTAAACATTAAATCAATTTTTTAGAGTTCTGTAAAAATATTTTTCTACCTTAAATCGGGTTCTTCGATTGGTGATGGTGTAGCCAAGCCGGGTTGATGATGATCGAGAATGGTCAACGATTGGTGGCGGTTTTCTTGTGCAAGGAGAGCGGCTTTGTGGAAGAGATTTTTCTTGGACAATAAAAGGTGCAGACAAAGAAAAATAAAACTAGAGCCAAATCCCTAGCCTATACCAAGCTTGCAAAAACTAGCAGCAAGTTCGAAATGACTAACCTTCATTTTGCGTCTCTTCATTACTTCGTGTCTAGCTTTCTTAGTAATCCGCTTGATTGTTGAGACTTCGTTCGATATGACGAAATTTAATAAGTCCCGTCTCACCCGCTTGAGTGTAAAAAGCGGGTTTTAGGTTTGGAAATTTTTTCCATCCAATATTGGATGATCCTACACCAATTATATTAATACACATACTCCATGTTTTAATCTTACAAAAGTAACTAAATAGTTAATCTAATGACATGTGTTTTATTATAATAATCAACAACTGCGATACAAATATTGGTTATCATGTTTCATTGTTTTTTCTTCGAACAAAAAATGTTTCATTGTTTTTAACGTTTTTAAGATCATGATGACCATCTTGTTGATCAAAAGATTGGAAATTTATGACTTCTTATACCTTGGAAGCGGAAATTGTGTGATCCATTTCGCTTTTTCATATTACAAAACTAAGTATAATTGGTTAGTAGGATTGGAAGACAAATTGAAATACTAAGCGACGTGGAACACAACAATTAATGTAGCTTAAGGGGTGTGAAAGACGTTCAATAATATAAAATAAGGGGGAAGGTATTATCGTAGTTTTATTTCCATATATCATTAGATAAGACACTAGGTCGCCATTGATGATTTAAGTTTTTTTGCTAATACATTGAATACATAATTTTTTAATAAATTGACATCAGCAACGAATCGTGATAGCATGATTTTGTTTGATTATTTCTTATAACCTATAGTGTCCAATTGACATCCACGACAACCAATTTGTATCTATAGAAGTTTTAATTGCGACAACTACGGTTTGTCGATATTGCTTCCATCCCTACTGAATATGTATGTACACTACTAATGTGCCCAGCTTTCGCGACCACGACTTTAGCAAGAACATTAGTGTCCTTGCTAAAGATACACTCATTTGTGAGGAATATTTATCAGCGAGTACTGTTGCCCTCGCCTATGTTTGACCGTTTCTTCGTCGAAGAAAAGGGAATTAAATTATAATCTTCCTCGCCATTAATCTTTTCTTCCGCGACGTCATTGATGTCCTCGCTATTGAGTATCATTTTCCAAAAGACATATTGGGTTATTAGCAAGGAAAAATCTCCTCGCTAATGTGTGATGAGTATATAGCTGTAAGCGGGCAGAACACCATTAATGGTGAATTTTACCCAAAAAAACCATACCCATTAAATGTTCCCTTTTTTCTCAATCTGTAACTTGTGATCGGTCCCATCATTGTTAGAATAGGGCTTTTAAAAGTAGTTTTTTCGAAAAACATTAAGGTCATTAGTTTAATTTAATAAAATTTTAGGGTTTAAAAATAAATTTAATATTATTATTAGGGCCTAAAATGTAATTTTTAAGAAAAGTACAACTTTAGTTCAGATTAATACAATTTTAGGGTCTAAAAGTAATTTTTAGAAAATTATGGGAATATTTGTAATTTTAATTGATGTTAAATGCATATTGTAGTAGTTATTCCAAAGGGGAAAGATATTTCCCACAACCTGAATCACCCGATATCGGGTTGCAACTCACATGGTATTGATTTATTCGGTATTTTATGGTATTTTTTTATTGATTAGGTATTTTAATAGGGAAAAAGACCTGAAAGCCTGGGGGTCGGTCAACACTTGCATCAGCGCTTAAGGCTAAGCTGAAGAAGGGGAAAGCTCCATGTAGATTTCTGCGCCTTTGATAAGACGTAGAATCCTAGGAGTGTGTACGCGAAACACGTGAGCCAAGTGCTCGGACTCACGGTCCGAGAGTATGTGCCTCTATGTTACGAGAGCTGGGCAGGGTCCCGACCAAGCTGTAGTGCCGGATCCGAATTTGATTGCGGGTACTGTTTCTAACCTTAATATATAATCATTTTAATTCCCAGTGTATAGAAGTGTAATCGTTGATAATATTTGTGAAGATGATTTCTTCTGGATCGATGAGTAATGTAAAGGGAGGATTGAGAGATGATCTCCGGCAACATATATCTGACCTGTGCCAAGGGCTACTATGATTCTAAACATAAAATGAAGAAGAAATTTTACATAAAGGGTTAAATTATGGATGAAAAGACCCCAAAAATTGGGTGGCCACCTATGAGATGTGGGCTTGGAGAAGAGTCAGGTAGTATTGGTTGTAATTATGATTTATAAATATATATATATATATATATATATACTTTATTATTATAATTTTTTTATTTTAAAAAAAAAACATAATCGAGCTAAAGTGAATCAGAAAAAACGGTCAAAGCAAAAACACCCACTCACTGGTGTTTCGCCTTTTGGTATTATATTTAATAGTCCGAGACATCGATTCTGGGGTTTTTTGAGTCTAAAGTTGGGTTTTTGTACCCTTATTTGATATATTTCGAGTCTTAGGGTAATGTTAATGATTCTCGTGTTTTTGGAGCATTTTGAGGTATTTTGTGCTTTATAGGTGAAACTCATAAGAACACGTGGGGTATTACAACTTATGGATTCGAAAAGGATTCAGAAAAGTGAAGATAAATCTCCAAGGAAGTGAAAAGAGACCAAAAAGTAACCTAGGAAGTCAGGAGTTGACTTAATGCTCAAGAAAGAAAGGTTTTGCGAGTAGGCCGAAATCTTGAAATTGACGCCCAGGATGATCCAAGAAGTGTATGAATCTTATTTATAGGCCGTTGAAAAGATCTCGGAAAGACGAACGTGTTGATAAACCCCGAGTGCGATTCGGAGTTCGGAAGGTCAAGTTATGCTCGTTTTAGTGACCCACGGGGGACATACATGCACAAAACCGAGAATTCTCCATATTTAAGTAATTTTAGCCCATGGAGAAAGCCTATATAGTATGGGTCACGAATTCAGGAGCTATAAAAGCCTTTTTCTTGCATTTCCTCCAACACAACTCATAACAACAAATCAAGGGGAGCTAAAGTTTGAGAAGAGGAGATTGGGAAGAAGGCTTCATCTTCATCTTCAAGTTTCATCTCTCTCACCAAAAATATTGTAATTTCCTTTTTCTTTTTGTTTCCTTTATATGTTTCATGTTAAATTATTTTATTTTGTTTTATTTTTCTAGTATTATGAGCTAAATCTTAAATTGAGTTTGGGGATTGATGAAACCCTAATTTACTTTTGGGAAATTTTATTGTAATTAGGGGCAAATTAGCTTAATTAAGATTGATGTTGATATGTTTCTGTTTACCTTATATTGAATTGTGATTTATTGATTTGGCCAATTGATTGATTATCTTTCATCCTTGAATTACACCGGGGAGGGGGGGTTTAAGGGTAGATCTAGGTAAATTGAGAGTGTATTATTCTATTGAATCGGGGATCTTAGATGATGCATATCCGCAACGTAGGTATAGAATTGTAGCACTTTATAGGGTATCTTGGTCCACCTAGGAGGGATTCCATATCCTTGAGAGTAGAACAATAATCACCCAGGAAGGGCTTATTGTAAATGTTGAATCCCAGTTAATGTACACTTATTAATCTTCCCCTTATCAAATAGAATTGCCCAATTAGTGAATTTAGGTGAATTCAATCATCCCAAACTCAACTTCTCACCTTATAATCTAGTTTTTACATATCTAGTCCTTTACTTTTGTAGTAGTTTAAGTGTAACCCAATCCATATTTCCTATTTAGTTTATTAACGTATAACAAATTATTTTTAATTAAATTAAAGCACAAGATTAATATTTCTAATCCCTTTGGTCACGAATCTCAATTTTTTGAATTACTACTTGGTCATTATTGTACACTTGCGGATTGACAACACTCCCTGACATGGAATGAGATGTTTGTGGTAAGCATATTAACTCATTACTTTTTAACCTTAAATAATCCTAACACCTTTATACATGACTGAAACAGGAGGGAGAGAAGAATTTGATGGTTCCTCAAGCACCCGTCGAGGGTCAAGAGCAGGATTTTTCCTATCCCTGGATGGTCGACTTCTTCTTCGATATCGGCTTTGACAAAGAAAAGAATGAGTGGAGGATGGAAGCGTACCAATGATCAGATGTAAGTATATAAATATGTTTAACTATTTATTTTAAGCTTGAAATTTTATTAAATACATGTAACAGGACGCACTAAGAGCCATTATGCGTTACAGAGTCAAGGATTATCAAACTCATTCTGACTCGTCATCATCTACACCGACGGTCACGCAAAAGGATCAGGTAGAGACAGGTTTGGAGACGGCCTGCCAAGGTATGGGTGAAGACACCCAAAGTTGGATTCCTAGAGTTTGAGAGCCTCCTAAGGCCAAACATTCAAGAAGGCCTACTGCCTAACCATCCAAGCAGATGGTCTAGTACTTTAACGAGATAATAGGGGCCATCAACGATATCTTCTCTCGGTGGGCAAGGAGCCATACATTCTGGAGGCTGAAAGATCTAGATCAACATATTCCACGACTACCACCCAACACACGTACAACTTCGAGGATCAGTTGAGTGGAGCCCTAGCCTTTGTTAATCAAATCGGGGCAGAACACGGCCTACCGACTTACGTACCTTCCAACAGTCCTTCCGATTCTCCTGCTACTAGTCCTTCCGATCCTCCTACTACCTATCCTATCGATCACCTTGCTACTGGTCCTTCAGTTAGCCGTCCCTATCAATTAAGACTTGAAGACGAGGAAGATGAAAAAAAGATTTGAACCATAAATGATATATTTGTAATGTTTGAATTTTATCTTTGACTATTGTGGATATTTTTTTCGTTATTGCCTTTTATATCTATTTAAGGGTTTTTAATATATTCAGATCGAATTTAATTTATTTAGCCCATTAGGTCAGACTGTACCTAAGGTCATTATTGACCCCTCTATTACTCAAAACTCAGACAAAACTATTTGCTTCAGAACTCTCGAGAAACACAAAAACAGAACTAAACAAGTGAGAGAAGATCTAGGGTTGCAAGATGATGATGAATGTGCTTCTGCAACTCTTGTTGACCTTAGATATGATAAGGGGGATGATGAGATGGCAGATGTACATAATTTTGATAAAGACAACTTTGAAGATGGAATTGAAAAATGGTATGAAGAAGGATTAATGGATGATCAAGAAACTGAAGTGGTTTGCGGGGTTGACCCAAATCAACCCCAAAATCTTCAATGATACAAGCCTGGAACTGTCAAGGCATTGGCACAGCCTTGACAGAGCTGAGTCTGATAGATATTATCAAGGCTCACCATATTGAGGTATTATTTCTTTCTGACCCTAAAAATAAATTGGATACTCTTTCTAAACTTTGCTCTAAGTTAAATATGACTCTTGTAGCTCATATTGATCCTGAGGGTCTATCAGGAGGACTTGCAATTTTTTAAAGAATTCTGATAAATTCAAACTTATAAGTTCTAATAAGAACTTAATTAAATGTGAATATGATGGCTCAAACACAGGAAAATGTGAAATTATCTTTGTTTATGGCCCAATTGTAGATGTAAAAAAAGAATTTTTTCGTGTTACTTTAAATGGTTTATCTCATGTATCTGACTACAGGTGTCTTTTGGGGGATTTCAACCTCATAAGGTACCTTTCAGAGAAAATGGGAGGTGAAATTGGAAGTATTCACAAAAAGAATATGCAACTGTTTAATAGCTTTATTGATAAAAACAATTTATTTGAATCACTAGCTAAAGGATGTAATTTCTCATGGTCTAACAAGAGAAATGGCAACTAGCTGATAAAACAAATTCTTGATAGAACACTTGTGAGCAAAAAATGGATGGAAAAGTTCCCTAACTCATGGTGTGCTTTATTACCTCCAACTGGTTTTGATCATTCACCTCTTATACTCAAGTTTGGTATATATAACTCAACTCATAATAAGAGATTTATTATTGAGAGAGGATGTATTTATGATGAAACTTTTTGTAAATTAGTTCTGGAACATTGGAAACACGGTAACTTTATGGAACTAAGAGGGATAAAGAGATTTGTATATAAAATCTCTATTTCGAAAAAACAAATTACAAAGTGGGCTAGAAAAAGAGTTCTAAACAATAGGATTCTTATTAACACTACATTATCTCATCTCAAGAAATTATTTAATGAGCCTTATTCTGATGATAATAAGGCAAAATTTGAACAACTTAGTGCTAATCTTGAGTCCTATTGGCTTAAAGAGGAACTGTACTGGGCACAAAGATCTAAGAACACATGGTTGAAGCTTGGAGACAATAATAGTAAATTCTTTCACTCTATTACTAAAGTTAAGAGAACAAGAAATAGAATTACTACAATCAAGAATGAAATGGGAGTATGGTTGATTGAGAAAGATGAAATTAATCAGGAAATCAAAATTTGTTATAATAATATATTCAAGACAGTGGGAGTGAGAAACTATGAACCTATCTTGAGTAGAGTAGAGGGAGTGGTGACAAAGGACTTAATGACTCTCTTATTCACCCTGTCTCATGTGATGAAATTAAAAAGGCAGTTTGGTCTCTTAGTAGTGACAAATCACCTAGTCCAGATGGATATGGATGTTTTTTCTCCAAAAAAATTTGGGAAGAGATCAAACTTGCTTTGGTTAAACTTATCTCAGATTTTATTATGAATAACTCTTCATTAGAAGATATCAATTCAACTATAATAGCCCTTATCCCTAAAAATTTGAACCCAGACATGGTTTCATCTTTTAGGCCCATAAGTTGTGCTAACCTTATATATAAGATTATTTCTAAAATACTAGGTAACAGACTTCAGCAATGGATGGGATTCTTGATATCAGAGACTTCAGCAATGGATAGGATTCTTGATATCAGAAACACAAACTGCATTTGTTCCTGGTAGATCAATCTTTGAAAACATCTTGATTGCGCAAGAAGTAAGTCATTATTTGAAGAATAAAAGAACAACACAAAAATATTGTATGGAAATTAAAGCTGATATGAGTAAAGCTTATGAGAATATAGAGTGGGACTTCCTGCTTGATTTACTTAAAAAAATCGGATTTCATGATATATATGGGTTGGATGGATCAAAAACTGTAAATCAACAGTTACGTATAAGGTACAAATTAATGGACAATTATATGATATTGATAATCCCTAAAAGGTCTTAAGACAAGGTGGCCCTTTGTCACCCTACCTCTTTTGTTTAGTTACACAGGCTTTAACAAGCTTGATTGAGTACTATCCGAAAAATGAGATTGTTCAAAGGGATTAAAATTTTAAGAGCAGCTCCTATGATCACACACATTTTGTTTGCAGATGACAGTTTATTCTTCTTGGAAGCTGAGGAATATAATATTGAAATTTTTATCACTATTATGAACTGGTATAGCTATGCTTCAGGGCAGAAAATTAATCTTAATAAAAGTGGAATACTCTTTAGCAAGAATACTCCAGTTACAGTCAAGACTTAGATTTCAACACAGTTAAGAATGAGAAAACTTGAAGATTTAGGTAAATATATTGGAATCCCATCTGGATGGGGTAAATCTAAGGTGAAATCTCTTGAATGGTTGATTGAAATTATTTTGAAAAGAATGGAAAGCTGGGAAACAAGAATGCTTTCTAAAAGTTGAAAACAAGTACTTGTTAAAGCCCTTATAGGTGATATACCTAACTTCATTATGTCAGTTTTTCTTATCCCAAAAAAGTTAACATCTCATATTACATCTCTTGTTGCTGAATTTTATTTAATTAATAATTGAGAAAAGAGATGCCACTGGATTAAGTGGCAAACACTTATGTCTTCTAAAGAAGATGGAGGTCTTGGATTTATAGACTTCCACACACAAAATTTGGCTTTACTTGCATCCAATGCATGTAAATTTTTAAATAATAAAGAATAATTGTTATATAGAGTATTTAAAGGGAACTACTTTCCTAAAACAAAGTTTATTGAAGCAACTCTTTGTTGTAACTGCTCTTGGGGCTGGAAAAGTCTTATTGAAGGCAAAAATGTGTTCAAAAATGACCTTTTCTGGTCAGTTTGTAATGGAAAGGATATTAAAATGTGGGATTTTTATTGGATACCAAATCAAGGTATCATTGAAAACCCAGTTGAATGCAATGTGTTTAAAGTTTCCGATATTATCTCTATTGAACATAATTGTTGGAACTCAGATTTGATTAACATTATCTTTCGTTCTGAGATAGCTGCAACCATTAAGGAGATTTACGTGCCTTCTTTTTACACTGTAGATACTCCATCTTGGACTAAGTCCATTAATGGAGAGGTCACAGTAAAAGAAGCTTATAAATTTCTATGGAAGGCACTAACAAAGAAGGAAGAACTTAAAAATGTTAATAAAGGCTCTTCTTCATTTCTACTGGATTCCAAAGATTGGAACTTTATATGGAAGAGTAGAGTGCAACCAAAAATTAAAAACTTTGTGTGGAAATGGTGTGAGAATGGCCTAGCAACAAATGAGAATAAAAAGGAAATAAAATCATTTAATTCAGCATTATGTGATTTATGTGGCAAAAGTGATGAAAATATTGAGCACTTATTATTTCACTGCCCATGGTCTAGAGCTATTTGGTTGGCTAGTCCTTTCGGCTACAACTCTTTCACTGATCTTTCTTTTAATGCCAAAAAATAGATTCATTTCATTAGGCATCTTTCAGAAGAAAATGATAATAAAGAAAGTAGTATATTGGAAATTTCATTCTATATAGCCTGGTTTATATGGAAGGGGAGAAATGAATTTATGTATAGAGGAACAAGTCCCGACCCTCTGTATACACTTAAAGAAGCAATAAAAGCCTATGAGGAATATAATCTAGCTACTAGATCTAAATATGAGGCTAAAAAATCAAACAACTCTACTCTTGAGTCTGTTATTTCAGAACTGAATGAATATCATAGTGATGGTGTTAACTTTAATATTGGAAATACTATTATAGAAAGAGATTTGGATAGTAATAACATTATAGGCAGGAGAAATTCAAATTGGAAAGCTCCACCTGTGGGACATTATAAGATTAATAGTGATGCTTCTTTTAATCCTAACACTAACCAAGCCTCTATTGCTTGTATTATTAGGGACTCTACAGGTACAATGCGAGGAGGAGTTGCAAAGAAGATTCAAGTCACTTCAATTCAAGAAGCAGAAGAAAGGGGTATTTTGGAAGCCTGCATCTTGGCAACTAATTTTACTAGTGATTATGTGGAGATTGAAAATGATTGTATGAATGTGATTAAACAAACTATGCCTCTTAGCAATTTTTTTTGTAAAACTAAGGTTATAGTTAGGAGTATTCTTTTGTGTAAGAGTAACAAAAAACTCAAGATTTCTTTTGTTAGAAGATCTAGTAATATGGCTGCTGATTGGGTGGCTAAACAAGAGCTTAAAGGCTCTTTGTTTAGCCTTTGGAATTTCTTTCCACCCTTCTAATTAGCTACTTTGCTCAAGAATGACTTTCATCCACTAGGTATTGGATAACTTTGTAATGAAGTTATGTTTATTTTAAAATGTTTAACGCATTCGACTAAAAAAAATCATGATTCACATTGGCTATGCCCAAAAGTTGACATGTGAATATTTCTTCCCAAATAAATTATGCAGCTTGCTATTTAAATCAAATTCACATTGCGCAATTACTTTATTACCCTTCTAGTCAAAGTTAGCGTTTTTTTTTTCTATTTCGCACGCTGACGGACTTAAAGGCCAATTTTTCTCATTTTTCTTCATTAATCATAAACCCACTTTCACAGATTTCCTTCCAAGTGAAACAAATTTTCTATAGAGCAGATTTATTCCATTAATTTGTAGATATTATTTCCTATTGAAGCAGATTTATTCCATTAATATATCATCTCTCTCAATTATTTACGTCCCAGAGAAGAGGAGAATCATATATTGCTTGATCATCAGTTGCGCTGCAATTTTTTTTATTTTTTTATTTTTACCTCAGTTTTTAGAGGTAGCTTCAATTTCCTTCGCTATCTTCAATCCTCCAGGTTTATTCTTCTTCTCTATCTTCAATTATTCAGTTTTAAGGTGACTGTTTTACCGTTTTCTGTTTCTTTATTTCATAGACTGGACGAACTGGTAGGGTCCTATTTAGGTGTTGATATTTTTTGCATTTTTAAATATATTTCGGTGTTTGATTGGACATTTTTTGTGGTTTTTTCTTTTGATTGTTGATTCATTGTCCGTGCTGCATTTATTTTTGGTTCTTACCTCAGTTTCTAAAGTTAGCTGCGACTCCTTCTCTAGGTTTAGTCTTCTTTAGCTTCAATTCTTCAATTTTTCTTCAGTTTATAGATGAGACGAATTGGTGTTTGTTTTTTGTGGTTTTTGGTGCGGTTTATTCATAGATGGATGATTGTTTTTATTCATAGATGGGATGATTGTTTATTCATGTTCAGTTTTTTTCAGGCTTTGTATTATAGCATCAAATGCTCTTGTTGAATTTATATATGGTGATCAAATTTCTCTGTATCCCTTTGATTTTTTCGATTCATTCCAGTCGATTAAGGATTATGTTATTGGTCGGTGGAAAGATTTGAGTGTTTGCTTGTTAGAATACTAAAACACTTTTGGCAATCAAAAGTCCTGTTTAATGCTTGAAACTGATTTTGCTACTATCGTATGGTTATTTTATCATAATTTGTCAACTCCATTGAGTAACCTTCTTACTGAGATTAGTGTTGCAACTGGTCCTTCTTCTACATCTTCACAAACATCCGCTCCTTCAAGTTCTTTAGTATCTTCAACTTCACTAGTATTGGCTACTTCATGTTCCTTATGTAGTGATCAAATTACTGAATGTCAGAGTATAGATAAGGAACGCCATGTTCTTACTGAGAAGAAATTTCTAAGTGCCAATTGGGATAAGATATTGAAACATGTTGGTGAAATATACCATGGTGGTATTGCTGAGTTAAGGTCCACTGTTTCTAAGTATTCATGCGAAAGGGGCTACGATTTTACTTTCAATCAAAATTGTGAAACTAGAGCAGGTGTATATTGCAAGAACAAGAAAGCTACGGGGTGTAGTTGGTATATATACACTACTTCCGATGTTTCAAAGTTAAAGCTTTATGTTCGTTCATTTTGAGGAGAACACATGTGTGGTGTACCCGAGAAATCTATGACTTGTGATCGTCTAAGTTAAGAAGTCCTTAAGGGCATAATAATTGATCAAGTCAAGAGTAATCCATCTACTAAACCAAATGATATCGTTACACATTTAAAACATAGTTATGGTTATGAAATATCATATAAACATGCATACACTGTTGTTAACAAAGCAAGGAATTCAGTTTTTAAGGATGCTGGTCTATCTTACAATCAAATTTATCCTTATTTTCAGAAGTTAAAAGCCGTCGATCCATCTATGCAGTTCTATTTACATGTTCATCCTAAAACCCATGCTTTTGAGAATTGTCACATTGCATTTGGTGCTTGTATTGGGAGTTTTTGAGCTTTTCGCCCATTGCTCTTTATTGATGCAACATTTTTGAAGAAAAAATACAAGGGAGTACTACTTATTGCTACTGCAAAGGATGCAAACAGTGGTATGTTTGTGTTTTTTATGCTTTGTTTTGCAAATCCCATCTATGAGAATGGGATTCTGTCCCATTTGTGAATATGGGATTTTGTCCCATCAACCCATTTGTCCCATCTAATTTTCAGTCTTATCAGGCTTGTTTCCAGTTGATTTTTCGATTAGTCGGTTAGAAGAAAGTGAGTATTGGACTAGGTTTTTGAGTTTTCTTGCTCCACTTATTTTAGAACAAAAGACTACCTTTGTTTCTGATCGTCATCCGGCTATAGTGTTGGCTTTACGCACTGCCTTTCCATCTTCACCGGATTCTTTTTGCATGGCACACCTGAAGAAGAATTTAAAGACTAAATACAAAGGTTCTAGTGGCTTTAGTAAAAGTATGATGTCTTACCTTCATGATATTGCACATTATGTTAACGAATCTGAGTAGGATAGATGTGTCAAAGCATTTTATAAGGTGGGATCTGAAAAAGGAGTTGACTTTTTGAAAAGCTTGCCAAAGGAGCATTTTTGTGATGTATTTTTCGAGGGAAAGCGATATGGTGAATGACATCAATTGCAGGTGAGGCTTTTAATGCACAAATAAAAGAGCGTCGTGAGTTACCTGTCACTGAACTAATTGATAGTATTTGAAACTTGATCATGGTGTAAATGGTCAAATGTCATAACTTGTCCAAGTTGTGCACCACTACATTGTCAGTTAATTCAGACGTTAGATATTGGGACAAATTCAATACTGTCGCCCTTGGGCTGTGAAACCATCTAGTGAAACTGTTTTCCAGGTTCATTCCATTCCAATAATGACTGTTGACATACTTTCGCGGACATGTTCTAGTTGTAGTTGGCAAATCGTTGGGTTTCCTTGTGTTCATGCTGTCGCAGCAATAGAATTTTCTCGGAAATGTACAAGATTTCCGTATGTCGATAAATACTTCCACCAATCCTCATTCAGGGAGACTTACTCACATAGTATCCCATCTCTCTCAACTTTTTTAGATGATAGTCATCATGACAATAAGTTTACAGTATTTCCTCCTTCAACCAAATGAACGCTTGGGAGGCCGAAAAAGAATCGTCATCTTGCTGGAGTAGAATAATCTCGGGAAAAAGGGTTTGCGGTCGTTGCAAACAACTTTGTTACCACAATCATTCCATATGTAATGTTGTGCTTTGATCATTATTCTTTGAATCACAATCGTTGAAAACTATTGATAATTTTTTTCATATTTGAAATAAGCATTTTAGTTGTTGGAATAATAATTTTGAACACATCGAGTATATTACGTTTACTGTCTTGATTTTTGTGTTGATTTTATCATATACTATATGCTTAATAGGATAAGTCCTAGGGTCTCTATCCTAATCAAGATTTTTTTATCGTTACACTTGTTATATATAACAATTTAACAAATATGTTTGATAATTAAACATAGCTTAGCGGTAACACGCTAACACTTCACTTATGAGATCCCAAGTGTAAATCCCGCATTCTACAATAAAAAAATTGTGTATGTTTGTTTACTAGAGTTATTATGTTTCAATGTGTTTTTTCTTGTTTGTGTGTTGATTTTATAGATTTTATTATAAAATATATGCTTAATGGGATAAGTTATAGGGTCTCTATCCTAATCAAGATGTTTTTATTGTTACGCTTATTATATATACCAATTTAACAACTATGTTCGACAATTAAACATAGCCTATGGTAACACGCTAACATTTTACCTATGAGATCCAAGGTTTGAATCCCGCAGTATACTTTCTCTTAAGGAAAGTTGAGTAAGATAACTATTTGCAGATTGAAAGATATCCTCATCCCATCTACCTTAATGGGATAATTCCCATTTATCCTTATTATGTATTACTATTCCCTGAAACATGCATACTTATAAAACCTAAACTCAAAACCCACATGTATATAAAACACAAAGAGTTTAAAATAGTAACACAGAGTTTAAAATGGAAATAGAAAAATAAAGAAAAATGTTGATGATTGGAATTGGAATACGATATGTTTGTAGGACATAATCTCATTTAGATTGATACATATTCTCGTACATATGCAAGTCTTCGTCCATATTATTTCAAAGACACATATTCTCGTCACAATCTTCATTCATTAACCAATTTAGAATACAGACGCGCCACTTTTCTGCCTCCCCTTTTTTGTATTTAGTGGGAACTAGCTTGTGTATGTATACTTCATCAGCAATTATAAGGCAATAAACTCCTGAATTGTTGATGATTGATCTCAGTTGGAATACGATATGTTCGTAGGAAGTAATCTCATTTAGATTGATTGGACGTGCTTTACTCTTCTTCGCCTATTGTTCAGGAACTATCACTTCATCAATGATTCTTTTCACTAGTTTCTCTGCCACCACATTTGCTTTGCTTGCAGCACCTCCTGTGTTTGTGTCTTCAATAAAAAACATAGATCCATGTCTGAAAGACATAATCATTGACCAGTAATAATTACTTCCACTTTTTACTTTTTATGGGATTAATACAAATGTGTTTTGAAAAAAAATTCTGAATTGCTCGGTTATATATTTATCTTGTCCATTAACACCATCTTCGTTTTGAAAGACCTACAATTAGAAATTATTTATAAATCAATTATTTAACACATATTTTTTCTTATGTTCGTAAATTATCAATCTCACCTCGTTTCCAATGTCGATGTGGACTCACTTTCTTTATACCTTTTCCCCATCATTCTCAAGACTCCACAAACGACCTAATATAAATATCCCATTAGTCATAAATAGTAATATATACCCTTAATAATATTAAATATAAAATCCCATACCTTTTCATAAATTTCTTCTCCTTTTCGAGCAAGTTGCATTACTTCAGCAACTATGATGCTTAAATCTTCATCTTCCCAAATATTCACATTCTCAGGTTTATTGTTTCCCATTTTATAAAGAAAATCAAATGGGCTTTGAGAGCAAGCTAAAGGTGCAATTTTTTTTAACTTTGGAGGTCCCATCTGAGGTACCATCTAGTTTTTTTTTCTGCTGTGTCACAAATGAGCTTCCAATCACTTTTTCTCTCTCTCCCTTCCCTATGATCATCCTTGACCTTTTTAACCATCTTAGAAGGTGTAATGGGATCCCCGCGCGCTCTCTTTTTCTTCTTTTCTTTGGCCTTGCTTTTGTTCTCGGATGATTTTGTTTTTCTTTTTTTTGTATCATTTTCAGGTATTGGTGTTTGTTCATCTTCGAGTTTTTCTTGTTCATCAGATTTTTCAACTTCAGGATCCTGTTGGGCAGTGTTTTCTTGTTTTGTTTTTGTATTTGTTTTCTTTTTCCAAGCAACCATCATTTTTGGTCTAAAAGCTTTTTTTCCGGTTATTGTTCAACATTTGGTGGTATGTCTTGTTTAACACTTGGTGGTATGTCTTGTTTAACACTTGGTGGTATGTCTTGTTCTATAATCTCTTCAAGTGGTACAGGATCAATTTCCGGTTCTTGTAAGAACATATCCAAATCCTTATGTAGTTTATTTACTTTTGCAAATAATGTATCATTTTCATCACTCAACATGTTCATTTTTTTGTTACATTCGTCTATATGGATCCTTTCTTCTTTTAGCTTAAGTTCAAGTGCATCTAGGTGTTCTCTGTATACATCACGATCCATATGTGTTAGCTTCTCTTCCATTTCACCAAGTTTTATTCTTAGTCCCCTCATATCTCTTTCCTTCTCTTCAAGTTGATTCTATAGTGATGTATTCTCATCAGTGGCTTCAACATATAATATTTGCACATTTTCCCAGTTACTTTTATACTCTTCCGTGTTCTCTCATGCAAACTTTTCAGTATCTACTGCTTTTCTTAACCGGCTCTCTAAGGATTTTATTGTTTCTTCTTTTATCTTCAACTCGGCTTTAAATTTTCTTTATCTTCTATCACATATACAACTTATCCTCCATTGAACTTATCTTTTCATCCATTGAGCTCAAAGTATCTACATTATTCGTCTTGTTCTTGTTTGTCTCTGATGTCTCCCTATTTGTTCTATATATTAGCCCTTAGGAGGCATCATTTTAGGTGAATATTTGACTTATTTGATAGAATTTTATGCGTATTTCGTCATATTTCACTTTCTCCCCTTGGAATTAGACTATTTTCATTTTTAGAGCTTTTGTGCGTTAATTTGTTTTTTTTATTATAAAGTTCTTAGGTTCATGGATTCTATGGAGAACCAATACAATGAGGAGAAGTGAGACTTAAAGTCTTAGATCAAGCGGGGGAGCTAAAGAGAAGAAAAGAATTTCCGAAGAATTGACTAAAAAAGTTGCTGATCTGGAAGGCTGTTACTAATCGTTGTTTTTGGGCTACTTAGGAGTGGATTCAGCCTTTGGGATGTGAAATAGATAAAATGCCTATGTGAGTTAGGAAGATTTTACAACTAGAATGAGTCCATTAGGAATTGATATGAAAATGTTACAGGCGTTTTACTAAGGGGTGTACACAAGTTACAGGAATTAAAGAAGAAGATGGGCTTGGGCTTTTTATAATTTGACCTAATGATCTTAACCTAAAGCCTATTCTGAATTTATTAGTATAAATAGACCCTTTAGCCTCCTTTTTACACACTTCAGAGAATTACATCAGAGGCTTCATATTTTCAAGTCAGGGCAAGAAGGCAAAGAAGAAGCTAGAGCTGGAGGAATTCTATTCTTCCAATAACAGCCAACTCAACCTTTCGGTTATTCTATTTCTTTTCTGTATTGAGAATTATATCTTTCTTTTATTTTAATTCATTATTTAATTTCTTTATGAACTAATTTATTTAGTACCTGAGAATGGCTATATGGGTTGAACCCAATCCTATTTGATTTATGATTTCTAAATTTGGGATTTAATTATTTCAATTTGATTAGGTATTTTTTGTTGAATATTATTTTGTTTTAATTACTAATTTTGAAGTCATGAATCAAACATTGATCTTAGTAATTAGGCTATTCACTTAAGTGGCAAATTGATCACCTTGACGGGGGGTTTAATTACAGACATAGATAATAGACGCATAATATTCGTTATTGACCCTGACGAGCTTAACTAACCATGAAGCCAATGAGGTAAGAGACATAACCGCTTGAAAGTAGATATAATCACCCTGACGGGGTTTATAGTACCGTAGAATAGCTCCTAAGTCCACCCTGACGGGGTTAGGAGATATTAGAGTCCCGACTAGCACACTAATATCAGTTTAGCCCTTAAACAGAAGCATTAATTAGATAGGTTAGGTGAAACCCTTCCGAGGATCAAGTACTCTTTCTCTTCTTAATTTTAAATCTTATTCATTTGCTTTATTTTATTGCTGTGATTTCTATTATTGCATCTTTAATTTTGGAAAACAAAACCAAAATCTTTTATTTTACTTTTCTGTCAAGTAATTATTTCCACTATCTGATTAATACTAGAGTTGTGCCTAATCCGTCCCTGAGAACGAAACCCGGTTTATCGGATATTACTTGGACAACCGTGCACTTGCTGTATTGTGGTTCTGCTAGTTTCAGTACTTAATTTCATAACACACCAGGACCCACCAAGTTTTTGGCGTCGCTGCCGGAGATGGTAGCGTGTGACCCTGGTGTTAATTTGTTATCATAATCGGATCAAGAATCATATATGAACAAGAGGTTTTGGATTGTTACCTCTTACGCAACGGAAAAGATATCAGTGATTGACTGCCACTAGTGAAACTTCTTACTATGAAGAAGAAACTTTGTCTTCACAACCTAATAACCTGGAGAATTTTGATCTGTGTGTTTTTGTTTTGTGTTGATAAGAATGGAGATAGTCAGAAGAAGATCGATTTTGAAAATAAGCGTAAGTTATCTTTTTATCTCTTGTCTGATAGAAATAACTGTTTATTTCAAAATAAAAGAGATACGTCGATAACTTCCACTACCTCCACCACATCATGGATGGTTAATGAATAAAACAATTTATTTATTCTTTCATTCTCCTACTCGCCCATGCTGGGGTTATAAATGTACTCTAGGTATCTCAAAGTTTCATATCTTCTCATATACACACTCGTATCAAAATATCATCATACATGGCAAATAGGTCTTGCGACCGGCAATCATACGAGCATACGTTACTAATAACCTGTTAGGGTACATAGTTGCTCAAATAAATCTTATTCCTTACGTATCCTGCAATACCCCAGACTAACAATATGTTGTATCATATTACAGTAACTCTGAACCCTTAAAATTTATATCACAACTTCTATTGAAAAAAGAGTTCACTGTCATTTATTTTGTGTCTCACTAGCATGTTATAGTCCGTATTGACTTACATAATCGTTTAATCTGCAAGCACACATTTTGATACACAATTCTAGTCTTCCCTTTACACTTATATCCTTTTATATTAATTAGGTTGCTTTCCCAAACATACCCCATTAGACCGAATCATTTATAATCATTGGTAATATGTTCAAAGTAGCATATACCTAATCAAGATATCAAGATATAGTCAAATGTAATAAGGGAACAAAACAAAGGTATCAAACAGTGAAGAAACAGGGATCAATTCTTTACTTCCTTTTGGTCGAAAGCACATTTGGTATAACACACGTGTTATGGTATTGTTCATATATCTCAAATTGTATGTCACAGTTTTGCAAATACCATACAAATATATAATTAGACAAACCTTGTTTCCTAAGATGAATTCTTCGATCGATCAACCCTTCTATGAAATCAATCAAGCAATTCATATCTGGCTATCATAGACTAAGTAGATAATGGGATTCTATTTCTATCATAATATAAGCTTAACATGGTTTATCCATGTTTATATCTCATCTTAACACTTAGTTAAGGAGACTATCTTAACTCAAGTTATCTTAAGGGTTCTTCATTACTATGAGTTAGTCTTATATTTGCGCACTTTTTATGCGAAAGGCGATTGCCCGTGTGACAGGGCTAATCTCAGTCTATGGGACATATATACTTACAAAATCACACGCAATATATAATACACATCAAACATGATATTATTAAAATAAACAGTTAAATAAACATACTAATGGAAACATATACATGAATGCACATAAACTAGCAATAATTCATACATTATATCTTGCTTAATCCTATAGATCTAACATGATCCATGAATACATCCCTTAGGATAGATTTTGTGAATGGATCGAAAAGCATATTGCATGTGGGTATATGGTGGTCCTTTGTGTGTTCTAAAATAAATGCAAAAGTAATCGAACCACAACCGCAAGTGTACGGTTGTCCCAAGTAGTAATAAGTGATTCTAGGATCGTTCGCAGGGACGGTTTGGTCAACTACAATGTTTATCGATTAATGAATGATTGCACTTATGAAAGCCAATAAAAGTTGAATGATTGATTGTTTGTTTTTATTAATTCTAAATAATAAAAGAGTAAATGGAAAATGCAATTCAATACTAAGACGCAAGTAAATAAATGTGAAATGCAAGTATGAGAAGATAGGACTTGAGAACGCAAGGGATCTTCCTAATCCTATTTCATAACATATTCTGTTTAAGGGCTAAATTGGTCAATTACAATGGTCGGGATTCTAAATTCCTTATACCCCCGTCAGGGTGGACTATAAGGCTATCCTAGAGTGTCACTAGTCCCATCAGGGTAAATATGATCCACTTTTAGATGTTTAAGTTAATTACCTCATTGACCCTAAAATTAGCTAAGTTCGTCAGAATCAACAGCTTCTATTTTAGATTGAATAAATATTTCCGTACCTAAACCCTCCGTCAGGATGATCCAATCGCCACTAATTGGATTAGCCTAGATACCAACACCTGTTCTTAGTTCATGACTCTAAAAACAGTAAATAATCTTAATTTATCGAAAAGAGTAAAAGCCCCCATATAATTTAGTTTAACAGAAACCCAAATTCAGGACATGATATTCAATAAGAGTAGGATTCACCCATAAAGCATTCTCAAGCACTAAAATGTGTTTAGCTCATACTAATTAAAAAGAAAACTAAATTAAATAAAATGGAATTCATATTGCCTTACAAAATTAAAGATAAAAGAAACCTAATTTCCGGAATTGGAATGACTGAGAACGGAGATATAGACCCTCTTCAGCTCTTGCAGCTTCTTCTTTCTTCCTTCTATTGCTTCTCTCTGATGTTTAATCTTGTAAAAAGTGAATTGTTGTGAAAACAGAAGTCAAAGGCTCCTTTTATAAGTGGAAAAACGGATTAGGGCTTGGACCTAATAATAAAACATTAATTAAATGTCCAAGCCCACTTTCTAAGCCCAAAATCTTGTAACTGCTGATACACCTTTACTAAAACGGCTTTTCCCGCTTCGTTATAACTCCGATTGACTTGATTCCAGTTGCTAAAGTTCCGTAACTCGATAAGGAATGTTTTCTCTTCGAAGGTCAGCGGCTAAATCATCTCTTAAGCGCCTTGAAATCAGCAATCTTTGGTCTGGAAAACAGATTTATAGCTCTAAAAACAATTTCTTTCGAGATTTATCTTCAAGTCTTGACTCCTTATCACGATCTTTGACTTTCTT
The DNA here is from genome assembly GCA_029959085.1 of Nemophila menziesii. Lineage (NCBI taxonomy): Eukaryota > Viridiplantae > Streptophyta > Magnoliopsida > Boraginales > Hydrophyllaceae > Nemophila > Nemophila menziesii. The sequence continues at coordinate 4,908,779 of JARWIR010000044.1, forward strand.
CTCGGATTCCATTACTAGCTAATATTCAAAACCTACAAACTTTCCACTAAAATACACAAGATTACGGGCAAAAGTTTGATAAAATTAAAATACTAGAAATAAAATAGAAATTCCGGATTATTGCATTTTTAACTCAAAAGTCTATCAAATTAATCAAATAAACACCAAAAATGATGTCTCCTAAGGGTCGAAAATAAGAACAATTAGGGAGACATCAAGACCCCCAACTCAAACCTTTGTCGTCCCGACAAAGCAAAACAAAATAAATCAAAGGGGTAGAAGTAAACGTAAGAACAAATAGAAGCTAGCAAATACACCTAAAGCAATTCTTACGATAAATCTCATACATCAAAACTCTAGGAACTAATATATACATACACTTATCATGCAAAATCGAACAAAAATACTCTCAATCATAAAATTAAAGTTGCAATGCTTGAAGATTACACTTGTACTCATATCTGTATGATGGCTATAGGGTGGTCATTAATCCTAACTCGCTTTGAACGCTCCACCTAGTGTATTCCCTATCAATAGAATCATAAATTCACTATTCACTTAGGAATCACGAGGTCTTTACGGTTTTAATAATGGCTTAAGGACGATGTGGATGTATATTTGGTAAATTTGAAGTGAGCTTTTGGCTCTCTCTCCTCACTTACCATCAACAATGTCCTCGAGCTTGAGTTTACGTTAAAAAATGTTCTCACTCACCCAATTGACGCATTAATGTTGCGTCCCCATGTCAACCCAAATAAAACTAAGATGATTTCCAAAAATATTCCACTTTGCCGGTTTATTTTATTCTTTCTTTTTATTTTCTTTTCTTCTTCTTTTTTTATAAGATACTCATGACCCTTATTTTGATATGAAAGGTCATGTCTCTTAAATTTTAATTTTAATTTTTTTTTTAAATCCTGGCAAAGGGTTACAAATAATAATATCATCTTTTATTTTTGTGCCTCAATACAAACACATATAATCCCCTCCCAATGTAAATTCCCAAATATGGACCGTCCACCCCAAACTCAAGCTCGAGACAAGTCTCAGGATCGTGATTCAAGTGCGGGTCATTTGGTCATGCCTAATAATCTAAAGGATAATGGGCTTATATCGTGGCTACAAAAGAAAAGGCTTAAGGCTCAAAATTGGGCTAAGAAGGATAAAATTAATATAAGGGATAGCAAGCTAAAAGGATTCAAATGGCTAACAAAGAACTGCCCCTATCACTTTCCTAAGTACATTGCTTGTCTTTAGTTCATATCTAGGTGGGTACTTTACTAATTAGGATTTCACGTTCTACACACCAAACATATTCATTAAGTACAAGCTTACTTCATTTGCATTGTTCATTAATTTTTCCTATCAACTACCTATGTTCGCATGCAATTCTAAGTGTGTTTTATATTATTCCCTGAAGTCCACTATTTACTATCATTAATTCATCAAAAGTATGCTTAAAGGGACATTTAAAATCTTCTACAGTCAAACGCAACTCCGAAAATTATTTTATTGAAAGCAAATAAAACATATAACACATAAAAACTGGGATGAGGCAACGAACCCCACCACAAACTCAAAAATGAGTCGTGTTCCCACGACTCGAAAAGACTCAACGCAATAAAAATAAACTAAACTAACTAAAACGCGGAAGGGATAGAAAACGTATCTCAACCAGCGCGTGGCTGGTCATCGGTGTTGCGTCCATGAACTTTCTCCTTCGTAAGTAGACCATAGGTGGCGTGTTGAATTGTGCTCACCCCCATTAACATGTTTCGGAGAAGTTCTAACTATCTTGTAACGTTTCCCAAAGACACAATCATCTTCACTTGATTCTCTTCTAACACCTTCACTTTCGCTTCCAACTCACTAGTCGTATGCATCTTCTTCTTTGGAGGAGCTCTAGGAGTTCTGACTGCTCTTAACACTTCATCATGAATATTTTGGACCAAAGCGATACCCATGTTCTCACCAACTACAACACGGTCAATTTCTGCGTCTTTACGCGGAACTTTTGCGTCTAAGCACAAAGTAGTGATGGTACAAGGGAATTTGAGATTTTATTGCGAAGTTGGAGTTCTAGAAAATTCCATGATGCTATCATATATCACACGAGCAACATCCATAGGTTTCTCCTCAATAATACACTTAATAAACAAAAGATGTTTCTTTTTCACTTCCGATATGTGTTTATTTCCGAAGAAGGTAGGGATTATGAAACGGGACCATACCTTAGCACATGGTAACAAATTACTACTATACATCTGTCCAGGATATCTCTCTCCTTCGGGAATTGGGCGGGCCCCATCAACAAGCACTTTTCCCCAAAGGGACTCATAATCAAAAGAAGGTTCTTTAAGAGATTCTTGGAAAGGGCATAGTCCAGAATATTCGGGTAATTTTAACGATTTACGAATAAGCTCAATGGAGAAAGGAACTACCTTTTTGCGAATCACAACTGCATCTTTGGAGAAGGCGATTCCTTCATCAAAATCTCGCACCAAGGTAGGAATATACTCAAGCTTCCTTTCTCTTAATTCTTTCCAACCCAATGTGTCACAAGTAATACCATAATCTTTATACGCACTAGTCATAATACCCTTAGGAAGGTTCATCTCCTCACCAAACTTCAAAAATTGAATTCTATCACGAACCTGAGTATCCTACGGAATGAAGACTCTCTTTGGCTTTTGAGCCCATGTTTTCCTACGCGGAGGTTTCTGTTGTTGCACGGGTTCTTCGGGAACTTCTTGTTCTGTTTCTTCCTCAATCTCTTCCTCAAATTCTTCTTCACTTTCTTCATCACTTTCATCAATTAACCTCCTCTTTTTCGGATTAGCCTTACTTGGGTTTTCCTTTCTTTCGGAGCAATTGGGATTTGTTCAGTCTTTTTGGACCGCGAATCCGGAATCTCAATTGCTTGGTCTGGGCTAGCTCCAACATTGTTCCTATTTCTTGGTATGTTTCTTCGATAGTTACACATGGAAGCAGTTATGTTAGTCATCTCTTTTCACCCCAAACTCAAAACTTCAGATAGTGTAAAACCTAGAGAAAAGCTTAAAGATTTGATGTTTTGAGGCTTTAAATTTGAAGAATATGGTGGAATATGAGATGGGTTAAGGTTATTTGAGAGGAATTGTGGAAGAATTTGGTTTAATTTCAAGGTTAGGAAGAGGAAATTTATGGAGAAAAGATGAAATTTGGTGATGTTTTGGAGAAGATATGAGTTGATTGTGTGTTTTTGTGATGAAAGAAGGCTTGATTTGATGATTTTATAGCTGTTTATTGATGATTTTCGGAGTAGGTGGAGGCAAGGATTCGGAATATGAGGTTAACTTGGAAAAAGAGGCAAAAAACTAGGTTTTGTAAGCTCAAAACCGCCTCTCGCAACAGCGCACCGGCTAGCCGGCGGATTCGTCGGCATGCCGGTCGCGAGGGCGGCGAAAAAAATTACTAAATTCGAATTTTTTTTACCTCGGACGCAAGCATCTTGTGTCATTGGTGACGCAGTGATCAGAGACTTCGTTCTCCTTGGCCGGCAAGCCGGTCATCTGACCGGTATGCCGGCGGCATGACGCTGGCGCATTTCAAGACGCAACGACCTTGCGTTGTTGCTGACGCAGTGGTCAGAAACTTCATCCTCTTCGGCCGGCTAGCCGGTCATCTGACCAGCATACCGGCGGTTCCTCGCTGGCGAAAATCATGATGCAGCGACGCTGCGTCATTGCTGACGCAGTGGTCAGAGAGTTGGGGTCCTTCAGCTCCGTTGGCCGGTATGCCGGCCAGCTCGCCGGCTAGCCGGTCGGACCTGCTGTGGACTCCAAATTTTTTTCGTTTTCTCATCGTTTTGACCCCAAACTCATGACCATTATACTCCTGAAATCATCAAAAACAAACACCCTTCCTCATTTCTTAATAATAAACACTAAATTCAACGAAAATTAAACTAATTTACACTACGAAAATTGAAATACTTGAGCTAATATACAAGAAATTTGCTTTTGTTTAACGTCGTTAAGCTCGACAGGTTACCTCATGCTCCTAAGGAGCTTCGAGGAGGTACATGACCTCTCCGGGATGTGGGTCATTTGCACGATCGTTATCTTCACCTCCATGATATATCTTTAAACGATAACCGTTCACCATGAATGTACGGTTTTCAAGCGGATGTTCTATCTCTATAGCTCCATGAGGTGTAACTTTGGTCACAATGTAAGGACCCGACCATTTCGATCTTAATTTACCCAGATGATTACTGAATTTTGAATTATATTTCAATACTCTTTGTCCCACTACAAAGTTCTTCTCTCGAATCCGATTATCATGCCATCTCTTGGTATTTTCTTTGTAAAGTTTAGCGTTTTCATAAGCATGTAGTCGAAATTCATCAAGCTCATTAAGTTTCATCATTCGATTCTGACCAGCCAGAGTAGGATCTAAGTTTAATTTCGCAATGGCCCAATATGCACCCATTTCAAGTTCAAGAGGTAAGTGACAAGCCTTACCATATATCATTCGATACGGAGAAGCACCAACCGGAGTTTTGAACGCAGTACGATAGGCCCATAATGCATCATCTAATTTCATTGACCAATCTTTTCTAGTAGGACCAACGGTTTTCTCTAAGATAGATTTTACCTCACGATATGAGACTTCGGCTTGACCATTGGCTTGTGGATGATAAGCGGTAGATACACGATGTCTCACCCCATATTTCTCTAAGACTGTCTTCAAATACCTATTAACGAAATACGTACCTCCATCGCTGATAATTACCCTCGGAGTGCCATGTCTAGTGAAAATATGTGATTTCAAGAACTTAATCACCACTCGTGAATCATTGGTTGGTAAAGCCACCGCTTCTACCCACTTAGATACGTAATCAACAGCTAATAAGATGTAGAGGTTACCATTTGAAGGAACAAAAGGACCCATAAAGTCTATACCCCAAAAATCAAATATTTCAACTTCTAACACATTATTACGTGGCATCTCATCCCTCTTGGATATGTTTCCGGTAAATTGACATCTTTCACATCTTTTAGCATATTCATGACAATCTTTCATAATAGAAGACCAATAAAAACCAGATTGTAATACCTTAGCAGCAGTTCGATCTCCTTTAAAATGTCCACCATAAGGTGAATCGTGACACCCAGCTATAATCGCCTCAATTTCTTCCTTGGCTACACATCTTCTCACCATTTGATCAGCACACACTTTGTAGAGGAAAGGGTCCTCCCAAAAGAATTGTCTTGCACGGTGAGCTAATCTTTTTCTTTCTTGATAAGTTGAACCTTCAGGAAAAGAACCACTTACCACTAAATTCGCAATATCCGCATACCAAGGAGCTTCATAATCACAAAAAGAAAATAAACTTTCATCAGGAAATTCTTCTCTAACTGCTTCAGTACCACTATTCATCTCTGAACCTTCAAGACGCGATAGATGATTTGCAACCTGATTTTCACAACCCTTTCTATCCTTGATCTCTAAATTGAACTCTTGAAGCAACAACACCCATCTGATTTACCTCGGTTTAGCATCCTTCTTCTCCATAAGATATCGAATCGCTGAATGATCTGTATAAACAATAACTTTCGCTCCAAGAAGATAAGAGCAAAATTTATCAAACGAATACACAACTGCTAGCAACTCTTTTTCTGTAACTGTATAATTAACTTGGGCACCATTAAAAGTTTTACTAGCATAATAAATCGAATGAAAAACTTTCTCTTTTCTCCGTCCTAATACAGCTCCCATAAAAAAATCACTCGCATCACACATAACCTCAAACGGTAAACTCCAATATGGAGGTAAAACTATAGGAGCAGAAATAAGCTTTTCTTTGATTGCTTTGAAGGCCGCTAAACAAGCTTCATCAAAAATGAATTTGGAATCCTTTTCGAGTAAGTTGCATAACAGTTTAGCAATCTTAGAAAAGTCTTTAATAAAATGCTTATAAAAGCCAGCATGGCCAAGAAAACTTCTTACCCCTTTAACAGAAACAGGAGGGGGGAGAGATTTAATTACTTCTATCTTTGCTCTATCGACCTCTAATCCAGCACTCGAAACTTTATGACCCAGAACAATACCTTCACGAACCATGAAATGAGACTTCTCCCAGTTTAATACCAAATCTGTTTCCTTGCATCTGATTAACACTTTCTCCAAGTTGTCTAAACATTTATCAAAGTCATCACCAAACACGGAGAAATCGTCCATAAAAACTTCAAGAAAATTATCGATCATATCCCAGAAGATGGTCATCATACATCTTTGAAAGGTAGCAGGAGCATTACACAACCCAAATGGCATTCTGCGATATGCAAAAGTACCAAAAGGGCATGTAAATGTGGTTTTATGTTGATCTTCTGGGGCCACGTAAATCTGATTATATCCAGAATAACCATCCAAGAAACAGTGTTATTCTCTTCTGGCTAATTTATCTAACATTTGATCAATGAAGGGCAAAGGGAAGTGATCTTTTCTGGTGGCTTTATTCAGCTATCTGTAATCCATGCAAACTCTCCAAACAACTACCGTTCTTGAAGGAATCGCCTCATTTTTATCATTAAGAATTGTTGTCATTCCTCCTTTCTTCGGTACACACTGAACTAGACTCACCCATTCACTACTCGAGATGGGATAAATAATCCCCGCATCTGAAAGCTTGATCACCTCTTTCTTCACTACATCCTTCATAACGGGCATTATCTTCTTTGACCTTCAACTAAGCGTGCGTTATCATCTTCGAGTATGATTTTGTGTTGACAATAGGATGGACTATTGCCTTTGATATCAGCAATTGTCCAACCTATTGCCTCTTTATTGGCTCTCAACACACGCAACAGTTTATCTTCTTGAGGACCTGTTAAGTTAGCTGAAACAATAACAGGTAGAGTTTCATTAGTACCTAAATACGCATACCTCAAGTGTGCTGGTAACGGTTTTTATTCCAATTCTGGAGGAGATTCAATTGAAGTCTTCTTTTTAGGAACAATCTCCCCTGGGTCTCTCACAGGTTCATAGGCAAGACGCCAATACTTTGTATTTTCAGAATTTAGAGCTGCAACTGTTTCGGCAAGCTCTTCCATCATCTCAGGTATGTCTAATGTTATAGCGGCCTGCAAAACATCATCATAATTAAAACAATCAAATACCTCTTGCGATGCCTGCTCAACTCCATCCATTCGGAAGCAATCTTCTTGAAAATCTGGAAATTTCATAGCTCGGAACACATTGAATTTGACCTCCTCGTCTTGTATCCTCATCGTTAATTCGCCATTCTCTACATCAATTAATGTACGCCCCGTGGCTAGAAATGGTCAACCCAAAATAATGGGGACATTTCTATCTGCGTCGTATTCAAGTATAACGACATCAACGGGAAATATAAGTGTACTTGCCTTAACGAGGACATCTTCAATTCGGCCTTCAGGATGTGCAAGAGACCTGTCCGCCATTTGCAAGACCATAGAAGTGGGTCTTGCTTCTCCAATTTTTAGCTTATCAAAGATCGATTTGGGCATCAAATTGATGCTCGCACCCAAATCGCATAGTGCTTTTCCTTTCCATTCTTCTCCAATAAATTTCGGAATAGTGAAACTCCCAGGATCAACTAACTTTGTAGGTAATTTACTCTGACAAATTGCACTACACTCTTCAGGAAGACCAATCATCTCATTATCACAATAAGGCCTTTTATTAGTGAGGGTTCTTTTGAGAAACTTCGTATACTTAGGAATATCTCTATTAGCCTCTAGAAACGGAATATTGATACTAAGGCCCTTCACTCTATTGAAGAACTTTGAAAACTCGGCTAAATCACCCTCTTTCTGAACTCGAGATGGAAACGGTGGTGGAGGGCGATTAATAACAACATCATCTTTCTTCTTTGGAATCTCACTTGGCCTCTCTATTTCTTCGACCTCATTATCTTTTTCTTTCTCTTTCTCTTTCTCACCCACTTCCTTTTCTTTTCTCGGAACTTCTTTCTCTTTCATAAAAGGAAAAGGAGGTGGAGGGAGGTTGGTGGTCCTTTGTGTGTTCTAAAAATAAATGCAAATGTAATCGAACCACAACCGCAAGTGTACGGTTGTCCCAAGTAGTAATAATGATCTAGGATCGGTCGCAGGGATGGGTTGGTTAATCACAATGCTTATCCACTAATGAATGATTGCACTTATGAAAGCAAGTAAAGATATAATGTTTGATTGATTGTGTTTATTAATTCTAAGTGAATAAGACTAAATGGAAAATGCAATTAAAAGCTAAGACGCAAGTAAAATGATGTAAAACGTAAGTATGAGAAGATAGCACTTGAGAACGCAAGGGGTCTTCCTAATCCTATTTCATAACCTATGTTGTTTAAGGGTTAAATTGGTCAATCACAATGGTCGGGATCCTAAATTCCTTATACCTCCGTCAGGGTGGACTATAAGGCTATCCTAGAGTGTCACTAGTTCCGTCAGGGTAAATATGATCCACTTTCGGATGTTTAAGTTAATTACCTCATTGGCCCTAGAATTAGCTAAGTTCGTCAGAATCAATAGCTTCTATTCTAGATTGAATAAATAGTTCTGTACCTAAACCCTCCGTCAGGATGATCCAATCGCCACTAATTGGAATAGACTAGGTACTAACACCTGTTCCTAGTTCATGACTCTAAAAACAGTAAATATTCTCAATTTATCGAAAAGAGTAAAAGACACAATCTAATTTAATTTAACAGAAACCCAAATTCAACATATGAAATTCAATACGATTGGAAATTACCCATATAGCATTCTCAAGCACTAAAATGTGTTTAGCTCATATTAATTGAAAATAAAACTAAATTAAATAAAATGGAATTCATATTGTTTTACAAAATTAAAGATAAAAGAACCTAATTTCTGGAACAGGAATGATTGAGAACGGAGATATAGACCCTCTCCAGCTCTTGCAGCTTCTTCTTTCTTCCTTCTGTTGCTTCTCTCTGATGTTTTATCTTGTGGAATGTGAATTATTGTTAAAATAGAAGTCAAAGGCTCTTTTTATAAGTGGAAAAACGGATTAGGGCTTGGACCTAAGAATAAAACACTAATTAAATGTCCAAGCCCAAATTCTAAGCCCAAAATCCCGTAACTGCTGATACACCTTCACTAAAACGGCTTTTCCCGCTTCGTTATGACTCCGATTGACTTGATTCCAGTTGCTAAAGTTCCGTAACTCGATAAGGAATGTTTTCTCTACAAAGGTCAGCGGCTAAATCATCTCTTAAATGCCTCGAAATCAGCAATCTATGGCCTGGAAAACAGATTTTCAGCTCTAAAAATAATTTCTTTCGGGATTTATCTTTAAGTCTTGACTCTATATCACGATCTTTGACTTTCTCCTCGGATTCCTCTTCTAGCTAACATCCAAAAACTATAAACTTTTCACTAAAAATACCAATATTACGCGCAAAAGCTTAATAAATTAAAAATGCTAGAATTAAAAGAGGAAAATCATATTATTGCATATTTAGTCCAAAAGTCTATCAAAATAAACGAATAAACACCAAAAATGATGTCTCCTAAGGGCATAAAATTAGAACAATTAGGGAGACATCAGAGGTTCTTACCACTTCTTAATGTAACGGCTTTACACTCTTCATGTTGTCCCGGATTTTCTGTGTCGCTAGGAAGTTGCCCTTGTGGTCGCTGATTAAGTTGTTTTGAAATTTGATTCATTTGATTCTGTAATAGCTTCATATTTGCGTCAGATGCTTGTTGAAGAGCAATTAAACTTTCTACGGTTTTCTGAAGGGTAACAACACCTTCTTGTGGATGGGCAGGTAAGGCTTTTTGGTTCATGGTTTCATCGTAAGTGTTTTGAGGAGCTTGTCTTTGAACATAATTTCCTAGATTCTGTCCTCCTTGATAATTATTTTGTGGTCTCGGATTGAAGTTGTTACCTTGGGGACGAGGCTGATATGCATATGTAGGATTGGCTGCCCCATTAGGATTTGAATATTGAAACCCAGAATGGTTTCTGTTAGGTTGATATCCATTACCACTCGAATTAAAGTTACCTCTGTTGGAGACAAACATCACGGACTCTTGTTTATTTTGAAAATTCTCCCAACTATGATCATTAACACCACAATACTCACATCCATACACCTCTTGTGCAACTTTTACCTCACCTCTTTTGTTTGAAAATCCTTCTTTCACGGCTAGGGTAAGTTGTCTCAATTGTTGTTCTAGTGTGGATTGAATCTTGGTCTCTAAGGAGTTGAACTTTTCTTCGATGTTGACATTATTAACTCCTCCTCTAACTGGTGTTCTTGCGGTGTTCCACCCAACTTCATTATCAACTGTTCTATCCAAAATAATTCTTGCATACGCAGGTTGAACTCGCAAAAACGCACCTCCACACAATAAATCTAAATCTTTCCTAGAGCCACCTTCAAGACCATTATGAAAAATCTTCATTTTTTGTTGTTCAGTAAGGTCATGATTCGGGACTCTTCGTAAACATTTCTGAAATCTTGCCCAACTTTTACCCAACGTTTCATCATACTCTTGCTTGAAATGTGTCAATTCTAATTCAGCATCTAACCTCATATTGGACGGATAATATCTGTTGAAAAACGCCGTTTCTAATTGTTCCCAGTTTGTTATTTTTGTGGGATCTTGTGTATCATGCCATTCACTTGCCCCATCAATAACGAAAAATCGAAACACCGCAAAGTACATTTGATCTTTAGAAACTCCTTGTGTGATGTAAGAATCACATATCTGTTTAAATTTCTGTACTGCTCTAAGAGGATCTTCTCCAGCTTTACCACAAAAATTCCCAAAATTCTTGAACTGAGCTAACATACCCGAATCTGGACGAAACCTCGGAACATTTATATCTGGAGCACCTACCCCTATAGCAGGAGCACGGAATGGAGCTTCTGGTGGACCATTAACAAACCATGGATCTTGATTCATCGCCATTTTCACTTGGACTTGAGGATTAGGATTTAGTGGCTGAACTTGAGGAATAATGCCTGGTGGCGCTATAGGTTGGCCATTTGCGTCTAGCTGACCTTGTCCGTTATTCTGTTGGTTCTAAATATTAATGTTCTCCATTCTGTTAATTAATTCTTCTACTTCTAAGGCTTCTTGTTCTCTCCTTCTCTTGTTAGCAAGTCTGATTAACGATTCTGGATTTTTAAGGATCGGAGGTGTTGGCTCTAGATCCTTAAATAGTCTTCTTCGCATACACCAAACCTAAAAACCTGAAAAGAAATGAACAAACAAAAAGCGTAAAACTGAAATAAAAATAAATGCAACTATCACTAAAGGATAAACACCGTGGTGACACGCTACCGTCCCCGGCAGCGGCGCCGAAAACTTGGCGGTCCTTTGTGTGTTCTAAAATAAATGCAAAAGTAATCGAACCACAACCGCAAGTGTACGGTTGTCTCAAGTAGTAATAAGTGATTCTAGGATCGTTCGCAAGGACGGTTTGGTCAACTACAATGTTTATCGATTAATGAATGATTGCACTTATGAAAACAAATAAAAGTTGAATGATTGATTGTTTGTTTTTATTAATTCTAAATAATAAAAGACTAAATGGAAAATGCAATTAAATACTAAGACGCAAGTAAATAAATGTGAAACGCAAGTATGAGAAGATAGCACTTGAGAACGCAAGGGATCTTCCTAATCCTATTTCATTACATATTCTGTTTAAGGGCTAAATTGGTCAATTACAATGGTCGGGATTCTAAATTCCTTATACCCCCATCAGGGTGGACTATAAGGCTATCCTAGAGTGTCACTAGTCCCGTCAGGGTAAATATGATCCACTTTTAGATGTTTAAGTTAATTACCTCATTGGCCCTAAAATTAGCTAAGTTCGTTAGAATCGATAGCTTCTATTTTAGATTGAATAAATATTTCCGTACCTAAACCCTCCGTCAGGATGATCCAATCGCCACTAATTAGAATAGCCTAGATACTAACACTTGTTCTTAGTTCATGACTCTAAAAACAGTAAATAATCTTAATTTATCGAAAAGAGTAAAAGCCCCAATCTAATTTAATTTAACAGAAACCCAAATTCAGGACATGAAATTCAATAAGAGTGGGATTCACCCATAAAACATTCTTAAGCACTAAAATGTGTTTAGCTCATACTAATTAAAAATAAAACTAAATTAAATAAAATCGAATTCATATTGTCTTACAAAATTAAAGATAAAAGAAACATAATTTCCGGAATTGGAATGACTGAGAACGGAGATATAGACCCTCTCCAGCTCTTGCAGCTTCTTCTTTCTTCCTTCTATTGCTTCTCTCTGATGTTTAATCTTATAAAAAGTGAATTGTTGTGAAAACAGAAGTCAAAGTCTCCTTTTATAAGTGGAAAAACGGATTAGGGCTTGGACCTAAGAATGAAACATTAATTAAATGTCCAAGCCCACTTTCTAAGCCCAAAATCCCGTAACTGCTGATACACCTTTACTAAAACGGCTTTTTCTCGCTTCGTTATAACTCCGATTGACTTGATTCAAGTTGCTAAAGTTCCGTAACTCGATAAGGAATGTTTTCTCTTCAAAGGTCAGCGGCTAAATCATCTCTTAAACGCCTTGAAATCAGCAATCTTTGGCCTGGAAAACAGATTTACAGCTCTAAAAACAATTTCTTTCGGGATTTATCTTCAAGTCTTGACTCCCTATCACGCTCTTTGAATTTCTTCTCGGATTCTATTCCTAGCTAATATTCAAAACCTACAAACTTTCTACTAAAATACACAAGATTACGCGCAAAAGTTTAATAAATTAAAAATACTAGAAATAAAATAGAAATTCCGGATTATTGCATTTTTAACTCAAAAGTCTATCAAATTAATCAAATAAACACCAAAAATGATGTCTCCCAAGGATCGAAAATAAGAACAATTAGGGAGACATCAGTATATATTGCAAAGTAACATCCTTTTGTGCAATTATATCTCTAATGAAGTTATACTTTACATCAATGTGTTTGGTCTTGCTGTGATATTTTGGATCTTTCACATAAGCCATTGCAGCTTGACTATCACAGTATATAGTAATTGGACTCCCACTATCACCAGAGAATCCTAAATGTTCAAAGAACATTTTTAACCAAACAACCTCCTGAACCGCAGCTGAGCAAGCTACAAACTCAGCTTCTATTGTTGACAAAGCTACAAAGGTTTGTTTCTTGCTACTCCAAGAAATTGCGCAATTATTTAGCAAGAATACATAACCTAAAGTGGATTGACGCCCATCTATATCACCAGCCCAATCTGCATCTGTATATCTTTCTAGGCGTAATCTATCTCCTCGAAAGCATAAGGCATGATCTTTAGTGCCTTTTAGATATCTCAATATCCTTTTCACAACTTTCATATATCTGGAAACGACTAACTAAACCAACTGCATAACATATATCTGGTCTCGTACACATCATAACATACATAAGACTACCAATGGCACTAGAATATGATATTGTTGACATTTTTTGTTTCTCTTCTGTAGTACTAGGACACATGTCGAGAGTTAAGTTTATTCCCTTTGCTACAGGAGTGTCAATGGCATTGCACGTAGTCATACCAAAGCGCTCAAGTACATTCATGATGTAAGGTTCTTGAGATAGTGATAATAGTCTTCTAGACATATCTCTGTGAATCTTAACACCAAGAATATAATTTTCTTCTCCCATATCTTTCATATCGAATTGAGAAGCGAGCCACTCCTTATTAGCTTGAATAAACTCTTTATCATTCCTAGCTAATAGGATGTCATCCACATATAGAGATAAAATTATGAAATTTTTCTTGGAACGTTTAATATAAACACAATGGTCTTCACTTATCATCTCAAATCCATTTGATGAGATGACTTCATGAAATCTCAAATTCCACTGTCTCGAGGCTTGCTTAAGACCATAGATTGATTTCAACAATCTACACGCTTCTCTTTACCTTTTGCAACGAAACCCGAGGGTTGTTCCATGAAAATTACCTCTTCTAAATCTCCATTTAGAAATGCCGTTTTAACATCCATTTGGTGCAACTCCAGATCGAGATGCGCCACTATAGCTAAAATAAGACGTATTGAGAAAAATCTAACAATTAGAGAAAAAGTTTCCTCAAAATCTATTCCTTCCCGTTGAGTATAGACTTTTGCTACCAAGCGAGGTTTATTCCTGTCAATGAAAGGTTTCCTCTTTATTTTGAGAACCCATTTGTTCCCAATTTATTTACGTATCTTTGGGAGATCAAGCAGTTCCCATACCTGGTTTTTCTTCATCGAATCTATTTCTTCTTCCATTTATTTTCTCCATTCATTCTTAGCAGGACTTCAAAGTGCTTCATTAACTGTTCGAGGTTCTTCTTCGTCTTGTGGAGTTATCATAAAGAATTCTCCTTCGATTTCAAATCGAAGACGAGGAACTAAACCTCTAGCACTTCTCTTAAGTTGAGAATCTTGAGAAATAGGATTACTAGATGATGCAATGGTTTCTTCCGTCTCAAGATGTAGAGGAGTGTCTGTCTCTATTTCTTGAGTATGTGTTACCTCATCAGGTGTCACATTTGTTTGCATATCATCTTCCTGAATCTCGTTTAATTCACATAAGATGGAATTTCTGTCAACCTCACCTCTGCTAGGAAAATCATTCTCTAAGAATGTATGAAAAACAAAACAAGTAAAGCATATAATAAAAGAAGCTAGCTCTAGTCATACATAATTGAAATACATGTTCAACAAAGAAATAACTGAATCAAAGAAATAAAAGAAACTAATGTCATTCCTAACGAACATGTAACGAAAAACATTAAAGAAAAAACAACCTACTAAGCAAAATACCTACTGCAAGTTCAACTAGCAAACACTTTTCATATCCAAAACCTTAATTTTGGAATTGACTCCTTAAATCTCACTTCCTCATATTTTCCAATTGGAAAATATCTATCAACATCAGTAGTTGGATAATGCATTCAACATTTGCATTGGTCTGATCTAGTGGAACTATTAAAATGCCTCCATAAGTGAGATTTAATCAAAGAATATACAAGCCAATCATATGTATCATCTCGTCCACGAACATAGTTCTCTAGAAACTCATATTCCCATAAGATATCGAGATCCCTTCGCAATTCTCTTAGAAAAGTTCTGCGAAGGACATCTACCTTGCAATCCTCACAACATATGATATTACGAGTCCAATTAATGACATTTTGAATCAACCTTTTGACAATTGTCACATGTTGCACAAGAGTGTGATGAGGCTTCTTCCTATAACGGAGTGCTCGAGTACTGTTCCTCAAGACTTGTCTTTGTTCCGGTGTCCTTGCTCGACTTAGTCTATGAACCCTTAAAGGTCCATTAGGATTTCTTACGTTCCTCTGAAGCACTCGGTAATCTCTCAACAGGCAGAGCCTCGGTTCACGTGATCCCCTGGATCATGTTGCCATCATTTTTTACATATAGAAAAATAAGAACGATAAAAATTACACCAAAATCGTTTAGGAAACAAGGAAAAAACGATTTATAGTATCTTTCCAGGAACTTTATTCATTAATAATAACTTAATGTACCAAATTTGGTAAGTCTACTAGTCATTGGTTCAAACTGCCCCGGTTTGAAACACCCCAAAAGCAATTTCGGTTTTACTAAAATTTGATATAATATATATATATATATATAATATTATATATATCCATCTTCAAAAAAAAAATATTCATTAAACATAAGATTTTTTTTCTTAAACACATAAATATTTACTAATACAAATCAAAAGAAATATATATAATTTATATAAAATGGCTCTCATACCATTTGTTATCATAATAAGATCAAGAATCATATATAAACAAGAGGTTTTGGATTGTTACCTCTTACGCAGCGGAAAAGATATCAGTGATTGATTGCCAGTCGTGAAACTTCTTACTGTGAAAAAGAAACTTTGTCTTCACAACCTAAGAACCTGGAGAATTTTGATCTGTGTGTTTTTGTTTTGTGTTTAGAAGAATGGATATAGTTAGAAGAATATTGATTTTGAAAATAAGCGTAAGTTATCTTTTTTTTTTATCTCTTGTCTGATAGAAATAACTGTTTATTTCAAAATAAAAGAGATACGTGGATTACTTCCACTACCTCCATCACATCATGTATGGCTAATAAATAAAACAATTTATTTAGAGCCCATTTGGGATTGATTATTTTAGAGCTAAAAGCGCTTTTTGATTAAAATTAAATTATTTGTAAAAAATACTAAAAAATATTTTGACATCTAAAATCACTTTAAGTGATTATTTTAATAATCACTAATCTAGTGCTTTTCCTAAAAGTGATTTTAAGAGTCTTAAATATTGTTATAGATCTAAAATCACTTCAAGTGATTATTTTGAAAAGAAATCCCAAACGGGCACTTATTCTTTCATAATCTTTGGTAGTTTAATTTTTATTTTTATTTTTCGGTTTTTCGGTGTTACGCTTTTCTTTGTCTTGTTTCTTCTCAGGTTTACAGGTTTGGTGTATGCTCTCGAATCCCGAGAGACTAGTCCTAGCTGAAAACATGAGAAAGAAGGAGGAAAAGAAAGAAAAAGAAAAAGCAAAGCGAGAGAGAGAGAAATGGAGAAATTGAACATTCATAATGTTGATGATCCCCCAATTCAGTTGGATGAACATGGTAACCGAAAAGTGCCACCAGTTGTGCAAGATCCACCGACAAGAATCCAAATGCTCAATTCCGAATTCCTCCGGTGGGTCAACAACAACTTAATAAAATGGTGCAAGAATTCAAGAAGATGTGCTACGATTCATCCAACCTAATGAATACATACCATCCCGTCTACCACCATTAGGACTCCGCCCACCCACAATTCAAGGAATAAGATATAGACCAGACGCGGGTATGATTAATCTGTTTATCACTATTCGAGAGTATAGTGGTGTATCTCGTGAAGATCCTATTCGAGCCATGTACAAATTTATGAAAATATGTGATGCATATACCACTCCTGGAGTAACCCAAGAGCAGATGTACTTTTATATGTTCCCATTCTACCTCATCGGAGGAGCTAGCGAATGGTATAACCAATAACAACACGATGAAATCTGAAATTGGGATCAACTTCAGACTGCATTTTTTGATAGGTATTATCCTCAGAGTGTTAGACTTAGTGGGCAACTTGATGTTGCAAGTTTCCGCCAAGAACAGGGAGAAACCGTAGGGGTTGCTTGGACTCGTTTTCAATCTTTGCTACGAAAATTACCATTACATGAGTACTCACTTGAATTACAGCTTGGAATATGTTATTGTAGTCTAAATGAAGTCTCCAAAGAGAAGGAAGATACTATGTGTCAAGGTGGTCTCATGATAGTCACAACTAATCAAGCTTTGGCTAATATGGATAGAATTGTGAAGAACGAGATGAGTTGGCAACCTTCAAGATAACCAGTTCGAGTTTCAGAAAAAGGTACTTTGAGCGTAGAAGCAGAAACAACCTTGAACGCTAAGATTGCCGCACTTGAGAATAAGGTAAAGCAGTTATATGTGTCTAATAAATAAGTTATTGTGAATGTGGTACAAGAACCAGAGATATGTCCTAGTTTTGGAGTAGTTGATCATATTTAGAAAGAATGTGTTAATAACCCAGAATCCGTGTGTTTTGTTAATAACCGAGGTAATAATTATTTAAATGGTCAAGGGTATGGTAACCAGTATAAGAATCATCCAGGCTTCCAATATTCAAATCCGCAAGGGGCTGCTAATCTAGGAACTTATCAATCGAGGCCCCAAGAAAACAATTATCAATTTAAATAGCATAATCAATATTAGGGAGGTCAAGTCCAACATGATGCTTATACATAGACTCTTGCTCAAAAGGAACTACCAGCCCATAAATAAGAGGGTGCAACTACTGCAAATGAATTAACTCTCAAAATGAACCAGTTTATAACAACGTCCATTCAAACGTCATCTAGGATAGAAGAACAACTAAGAATTACCCAAGAACACTTGCATGCACTTATGGACATAGCACAAAAGAGTACCCAAGAGCAGCAAGACACCAATATAAAGGTAAATGAACAAGCAGCTGCGTTAAAAATTCTTGAAAAGAAAGTGTATCAATTAGCAAAACAAATAAATCAGCGTCCCAAAGGACAACTCCCAAGGATAACTCCCAAGTAACACTGAAGAACCAAAATGATACAAAGATTGTAACGTTATCTCGCTCAGAAGTGGTAAGCAATTGCAACCATCACCTTTTTTGGTTATGAAATAGAAAGAAACAACAGTGAAGAGAAAACGGTGGAAGATGTGGTTGATAAAGAGATTGAACCGGAAGTAGAAGAGGTGGAAGTTGAGAAAATTCTGGAGAAGCCAAAGAAGAAAGATGTTGTGGTAGAAGTGAACCGTCCTCCTCCACCATTCCCTTCCAGAGTTCAAAAGAAAGGAGATTTAACTGAATATCAAAGATTTATGAATATGGTGAGTAAGCTCAACACTAATATACCATTCTTAGAGGCTATCAAGGGGGTACCAAAATATTTGAAATTCCTAAAAAGAGTTCTCACCAACAAACGCCAGTATCTTGAGAATGAAATGATAGGTTTTCCAGAAGAATGTAGTGCCATATGCCAAAGTAAGTTGCCACCTAAACTACTTGATCCTGGGAGTTTCATGATTCCTATTTCCATTGGTAATGAGTGGCACGAGATAGCCTTGTGTGATTTGGGTGCGAGTATCAATCTCATGCCCAAATCAATTTTTTGAAAAGTTAAAGATAGGAAACGCAAGACCGACCTCCATGGTCTTGCAAATGGCTGATAGATCCCTCGAGCATCCGGAGGGAAGAATAGAAGATGTCCTCGTCAAGGCAGGTACTTTAATTTTTCCGGTTGATTTTGTTATACTTGATTACGACACGGATAGGAATGTCCCCATTATTTTGGGAAGACCGTTCCTAGCCACGGGACGTACTCTTATTGATGTAGAGAATGGAGAAATGATATGCGTATCCAAGACGAGGAGGTAAAGTTCAATGTGTTTAGGAAAATGAAGTTTTCGAATTCCAAGGAGGAATGCTTCTGGATAGATTTAATTGAACATGTAGATAAAGAGCCAACGAAGGTTGTGGTAACCTTAGGAATGGAGGAAGGAGAGCTGCAAAAAACACCACTGAATAAATCTTCTCCATATCCTAAGGAAAGTCCACACCTTAATCATGCAAGGAAGAAAGTTAAGGCGCGTGCTATGAAGGTTCCAAAAGAAACAAAGAAATAAATAAATAAAAAGGTGTTCAAAGTGGGCGAAGAAGCCGCAATGAAGAAGCCTGAACCTTCTCTGAAATCGTGTGAATTGAAAATTTCTTGGATAGGATCATTCATGGTCACAAAGGTAATCTCTGAGAAACTAGTTCTAACAAAAGCCAAGGGATGCAAATTCCGAATAGCAAATGTGGATAACCTTACTCACTGCTGGGGAGCTTATGTTAAGAAGTGATCTCAGAGGTAACATGTCGAACTTAACGACGTTAAACAAAAGAAAATTCAATTGTATATTAGTTTATTGCTTTAACGCTTTTTTAGTTCCTAGTGTATATTATAAGTAATTGTCGTTTCTTAGCGTTTAGTTTTAAAGAAAATGAGAAACATAGTGTGTTAAATGGTGCAAGAATTGAGTTTGGGGTGCAAAGGAACGGAAAGAAAAAAAGCCTGACCGGTATGCCGGTCAGGGGAGCAGTATGCCGCCGAGATCACCGGTATGCAACCCAAGAAAAACCGTTACATGGTTTCGGTAATCAAATACAGTGCCGAGAGCAGCTAGGAAAAACCGTGGGCGCAAACCTCGACACGGTTTGGGACCGGCTAGCCGGTAATCTAATCGGTATGCCGGGCCGCTATTTCTCAAAAAACAAAAAAACCCGTGCCAAGGTTTATGAAATTAGGTTATTTACCGAGAGGAGAATATCGACATGGTCTGGGACCAGCTAGCCGACCATCTGACCGGTATGCCGGCCCGACCAACGAGAGGACTTAATCTAAACCTTATGAAACCTTATTTTCTCCTTTTTAACCTAGCCTCTCACGCAAGATATCAAAATAAACGACCCCTAACCCATTATATACTTGCAACACACCACTAAAACACCGATAGACCTTTAATCCTTCCTCATATTCCATTCCAAACACACACCTTGTGGGTCCTGGGGTGTTATAAAATTAAGAACTGAAATAAAAGGAACCAGAATACCGCAAGTGCACGGTTGTCCCAGTAATATCCGATAAATCGGGTTTCGTTCTCAGGGACAGATTAGGCACAACTCAAGTATTAATCGAATAGTATTAGTAATTACTGAAAGAAAATTAAGTATGCAATAAAATAAATTACTGAAATAAAATAAATAAAGTAAATAAGATTTAAACTTAAGAAGAGAAAGTGTACTTGATCCTCGCAAGGGTCTCACCTATCATATCTAATTAATGCTTCTGTTTAAAGGCTAAACTGGTATTATTGTGCTAGTCAGGACTCTAATATCTCCTACCCCTGTCAGGGTGGACTTAGGAGCTATCCTACAGTACTATAAACCCCGTCAAGGTGATTATATCTACTTTCGAACGGTTAAGTCTCTTACCTCATTGGTTGCATGGTTAGTTAAGCCCGTCAGGGTCAATAACGAATACTACGCGTCTATTATCTATGTCTGTAATTAAACCCCCCGTCTAGGTGATCACTTTTCCACTTAAGTGAAAGCCTAATTACTATGCGCTAAGTTTGATTCATGACTTAAAATTTGGTAATTAAAACGAAATAATAGTCAACACAAAATACCTAGTCTAATTTATATAATTAAATCCTAAATTTGGAAAACATAAATTAAATAGAATTGGCTTCAACCCATATAGCGATTCTCAAATACTAAAGAAATTAGTTCATAACAGAATTAAAAACTGAAATAAATAAAAGAAAGACATAATTCTCAATACAGAAGAGAAATAAAATAACCTAAAGGTTGGGTTGGCTGTTGTTGGAAGAACAGAATTCCTCCAGCTCTAGCTTCTCCTCTGCCTTCTTACTTTGACTTGAAAATATGAAGTCTCTGATGTAATTATATGAAGTGTGTGTAAAAAGGAGGCTAAAGGGTCTATTTATATACTATCAAATTCAGATTAGGGCTTAGGTTAAGAGGATTGTGTCAAATTATAACAAGCCCAAGCCCATCTTCTTCTTTAATTCCCGTAACTGCTGTACAACCCTTAGTAAAACGGATGTAACTTATGCATATAAACTCCAAATGGACTAATTCCAATTTCTAAATCTTCCTAACTCAATAAGGAATAAAACATATTTCATGGCCCAAATGCTAAATCCGCTCCTAAGTAGCCCAAAAACAACAATCAATAACAACCTCCAGATCTGCACCTCCTCTAGTCAATTCTTCGGAAATTCTTTTCTTGCCTTTAGCTTCTCCACTTGATCTAGGACTTCAATTCTCACTTCTCCTCCTTGTATTGGTTCTCCATATAATACTTTAACCAAAGAACTTTATACTAAAAACAAACAAATTAACGCACAAAAGCCCTAAAAATGCAAATAGACCAACTCTAAGGGGAGAAAGTGCAGTATGATGAAATAAGCATAAAAGTCTATCAAATATGTCAAATATTCACCTAAAATAATATCTCCTAAGGGATAAATTTAGAAAAAATAGGGAGACATCAAGAACCCAAACTCAAACCTTTGTCGTTCCGACAAAGTAAAATAAAAACAAAGGCATTTAGGTGAACGCAGAAGGTAAAATCTAGTAGTTACACCCAAAGCACAACTTAAAAGAAATATCATATAGTATGATCTAGGAATTAACATACACATACACATGCCATGCAAAATCAAACACAAAATAATATCAATACAAAATTAATTTCACAATGCTAGAAGGTTACCCCTGTTCCTTATTTTCAAGATGGTGGCTATAGGGTGTTCATCGATCCTTACTTGCTTTGAATGTTCCACTTAGAATACTCCCTATTAGTTGAATCATAAACTCAATATGTATCTAGGAATCACAAGGACTTTATTGTTTTAACGTAGGCTTAGGGACGGTATGGTATGTATATTTGGTAAATTTGAAGTGAGCTTTTGGCTCTCTCCTAACTTACCATCAACCAACTGTCCAAGAGCTTGAGTTTACTCTCGAATATGTTCCCACTCAACCCATTTGACGCACTAATTTAGCGTCCCCAGATTAACCAAATAAGCACTAAAGATGTTCACATAAAAAATTTCCTCTTTGCCGGTCCAAATATATATATTCTTTTCATATGAAATTTCTTTTGTATAGCTATGACTCTCTTTTTGATGTTTGAGATATCATGCTATTTTTCTAATAATTCTTTCTTTTCATGCTTTTCATAGCTTTTTTTTATATTTACTCTTACCCTGGCAAAGGGTTACAATATGATAACTGTGAATCATCACCAATATATAAAACGCACAATTGATCAGCTCAAAAAAATCCAAACCCAATAATATTTCCCATAATGGTGGACCCACCACCCCAAACTCAAGCTCAAAACATGAAGTCTCAGGATCGTGATTCAAGTGCGGGTCATACGGAAATGCCTAATAAACTAAAGAGATATGGGCTTATATTGTGGCGACAAAAGAAAGGCTTAAAGGCTAAAAATTCGGCTAAGACGGATAATATTAAATTCAGGGAGAGAAGGCTAAAAAGGTTTCAAAAGGCTAACAAAGAACTGCCTCTATCATTTTCCTATTTACACAGCTTGCCTCTAGTTCATACCTAAGTGGGTTCTCTACTCATTTAGATCTCACGTTCTACAAACCACTCATTTTCCTTAAGTAAAAGTTTACTTATTTTGCATTGTTCATTAATTCTTCCTATCAATTACATTATCTTTGCATGCAATCTAAGCGCGTTTTATACTAACTCCTAAAGTCAACTATTTTCTATCATAACTTCATAAAGCATGCTTGATTGGGGCATTTAAATTACTCTACAGTCAACGCAACCCTTAGATTAACTTTATTGAAAGCATGTAAAACAAATAACACATAAAATTGGGATGAAGCAACGAACCCCACCCCTAACTCAAATATGAGTCGTGTCCCCACGACTCGAAAAGACTCAATAAAGCAAATAAACTAATATACACTACTAAATGAGAGAAGGGATAAGAAAACGTATCTAAACCAACACAAGGTTGGTTTCCATTGTTGCGTACAGGTTGGTCTCCTTCTGTAAGTCTTGTAGATGGCATTTTGAACACTGTTCACCCCAAGTAGTATGATATGCATAAGTTCCAACTCTTTTGTGACTTTTCCTACGATTGTCAACACCTCTTTATGTTTTTCTCAAAATCTCTCATCCTTTCAATTACATCTCTCTCAACACCAAAAGGAATAATAGATTCTTCAACTTATTTATTTCCTCTTCATAGTATTCTGGACTTCCCAATCTTTTTCATCTCAATGAACCCCAAACTCAAAACTTCAAATATTCAAAAACTAGAGAAGAGTTTTGAATTTTGATGTTTTGAGGATTTAGCATGAAGGATTTTGGTGTTATATAAGATATGAAATGATTATGTAATGCATTTGGGAAGGTTTAACCAATATTTGTAAGGCTTTGATGAAGAGGCTCAAGGTTGAAGGATTGTGATGTTGGATGTGTTTGGAATGGAACAGGAGGAAGGATTGAATGTCTAAAGGTGTTATGGTGGTGTGTTGCAGTTATATAATGGGTCAGGGGTATTTTATAATGATATCTTTCATGAGAGGCTAGGTTAAAAGTGAAGAAATTAAGGTGTCCAAAGGTTTAGGTTAAATTTCCCGCTGGTCGGGCCGGCATACCTGTCAGATGGCCGGCTAGCCAGTCCCAGACCGTGTTCTCTCGGAAAAGAACCCAATTTCTTAAACCGTGGAATGGTTTTTTTCGAAACAGTGGGCCGGCATAACGGTCAGATGACCGGCTAGCCGGTCCCAAACCATGTCGAGGTTTGCGCCCACGGTTTTTCCTAGTTGCTCTCGGCCACAAACCTAATTTCAAAAACCGTGGCACGATTTTTTTCTCTGCCGGTATACCGCTCCCCTGACCGGCATACTGGTCAGGCTTTTTAATTTTTCTCTTAGTATCGGCAATGAACCGTGTTTGAAAACCGTCACCACTATTTTCTCCTTCCGGTATACCGGGGATTTCATCCGGTATACCGGTCGCCTATGCAGATATTTTTCTTTTCGTTCCTTAGCACCCCAAACTCGCTTCCTGCACCATTTAACACACTACCTTTCTCATTCCTTTATAAAGTAGACGCTAAGACACGACAATTACTTATAATATACACGAGGAACTGAAAAACGTTAAAGCAATAAACTAATATACAATTGAAATGAATTTTGTTTTAACGTCGTTAAGCTCGACGGGTTACCCCTCGCTTTTATGCAGCTTCAAGGAGGTACATGACCTCCCCGGGATGTGGATCTTCCAAGCGATTGATATCCTCGCCTCCATGATAAATTTTCAATCGATGACCCTTCACCATAAAGGTGCGGTGTTCGATGGGTTGTTCAATATCTATAGTTCCATCAGGCGTAAATTTGGTCACAATGTAAGGACCAGATGGTGGGACCTTGTGTGTTATAAAATTAATGCGATAAATAAAAGGAACCACAATACCGCAAGTGTACGGTTGTCCAAGTAATACTCCGATAAGTCGGATTCGTTCTCAGGGATTGGACTTGTATAACCCAAGTGTTCAACAGATAAATAGTAATAATTGCAAATACAGAAAATAAAAGATAAAATATATTTATTTGGTTTTTATACTAATCCTAAGAATGCAAGAAAATAAATTACTGAATATAAATACTAAAAGACTAAGATGCAGATATGAGCTATACTTGAGTCTCGCTAGGGAATCACCTAAACTTACCTAATTAATGCTTTCTTTAAGGGCATACTGATATTTCTATATTAGTCGGGACTCTATAATCTCCTAGCCCCCGTCAGGGTGGACCTAGGAGCTATTCTTAGGTGTTACAAACCCCGTCAGGGCGATTATAATCCACCTTTGAATGAATACTATTTTACCCAATTGGCTATAAGGTTAACTAAGTCCGTCAGGATCAATAATTTCTACCTTACGTTTATTATCTAGTTCAGTAATTAAACCCCCCGTCAAGGCGATCACTTCCCCACCAAAGTGAATAGCTTAATTACTATGACCTATCTCCGATTAGCTAATTCATTGATAGTGAAATTAATATAAAATAAGAAACAATATGAAATACCTAATTCAAATTAAACTAGAAACTAATCCCAAATTGAAATACATGAATTAAACAAATTAGGGTTCATCCCATTACGATTCTCAAGTATTTAAGGTTTAGCTCATATTGAAAGTAAAAACAATAAAGAAATTAAAAATATACATGTTCCTAATAACATAAATAAAATAAGAACCTAGATAGAGGAATTGGCTTGAACTGTTGTTGGAGGAAAAGGAGTCTCCAGCTTCTGCTCTTGCTTCCGCCTCTTGACGCTCTCTCTAAGGATGTTAAGAATTGAATGAATTGTGAGAGGTACTGAATTATGAGGTCTAAGGGGTGTATTTATAGGTGTTGGAGGACCCTAGGTCGAATTTCTTGGAGTGGAAGACAAGTCAAGGACTCTTAAATTCGTAGCTCTAAATTCTAGGAAAGGTAAGATTCTTCTGCTGATTTGATTTGGTCATATCTTTTTCAATACTTATCCGTTTGAGAAGTTCCAATATATGAAACTGCTTGTCTTGGAAAGAGCTTTCTATTGGTACAGACCATTCGTCCAGAATCCTAGCCAATCTTTAATTATGATTAATCTTTAAAACGTGGCTGTAATTTCAGATTTCAAAAGGCAGCTTTATATTTTCCTTCTTTGAATAAATCTTTCCTAAATCTTCTTGTTTCCCTGTAAATCTTCTTTCCTTTCATCTTTATCTTGACTTGTTCTCTAAGTAATTACCATTTATCTTTTAAAGCTTCACATTAAATAAATAATTAAACCGCATATGCTTAAAAAGAATAAATCAATAAATCAAGAAAACGAAATAGGAAAGTGTACTCTAAAAACAGAAACTCGACTCAAAATCATTTCCTAACACTCTAAAATACACTAAGACTTTATTCTCACTTCTCCTCCTTGGATTGGTCTTTCATGAAATTCAAGAACCAATTAACTTTGCATTAAAAATAGTCAAATTTACGCACAAAAGCTTAGATTCCGCAAATAGTTAATTCCCAAGGGGAGAAAGTGTAATATGATCAATTAAGCCTAAAAGTCTATCAAATAACTCATTTATTCACCTAAAAGGATGTCTCCAATGGGCTAAGAATTAGAACAAATAGGGAGACATCAAGACCCCAAACTCAAACCTTTGTCGTCCCGACAAAGTAAAATAAAAACAAAGGATCTTTTAGGTAAACGCAGAAGGTAGAATCTAGTAAATAATCCCAAAGCACAACTTAAAACTAATCTCATATAGTCTAATCTAGGAATTAATATACACATACACGTATCATGCAAAATCAAATACAAAATAATATCAATGCAAAATTAATTTCACAATGCTAGAAGGTTACGCTTATTACTTATCTCAAGATGGTGGCTATAGGGTGTTACTTGATCTTTACTTGCTTTGAACGCTCCACTTAGCATATTCCCTATTAACTCACTATGTATCTAGGAATCACGAGGTCTTTACGGTTTTAGCGCAGGCTTAGGGACGGTATGGTATATATATTTGGTAAATTTGAAGTGAGCTTTTGGCTCTCTCCTCACTTACCATCAACAAATTGTCCAAGAGCTTGAGTTTACACTCGAATAACGTTCTCACTCAACGCATTTGACGCTCTTAATTTAGCGTTCCCAAATTAACCCAATAAGCACTAAAGATGATTCACCTAAAAATTTCCACTTTGCCGGTCCGAATATATTTTCTTTTCAAATTATTCATTTTTTCTATTTTTTTTGTATAGCTATGACTCTCTTTTTAATGTTGAGATATCATGCTATTTTTAATAAGTTATGCCTTTTCATAACTTTAGCTCATGGCTTCTTTTTCATTCACTATTACCCCGGCAAAGGGTTACAATATAATAACATGTGAATCATTATCAAAATATAGCACAAAGCACAATTGATAAGCTCAAAATCCCAACCCAATATAAATTCCCATAATAGTGGACCCACCACCCCAAACTCAAACTCAAGACAGGAAGTCTCAGGATCATGATTCAAGTGCGGTTCATATGGTCATGCCTAACAATCTAAGGGGATATTGACTTATAATGTGGCGACAAAAGAAAGGCTTAAAGGCTAAAAATTTGGCTACGAAGGATAAAATTAATTCAGGGATAGATGACCAAAAAGGATTCGAAGGGCTAACAAAGAACTGTCTCTATCATTTTCCTATTTACACAACTTGCCTCTAGTTCATACCTAAGTGGGTTCTCTACTCATTTAGATCTCACGTTCTACAAACCACCTATTATCCTTAAGAACAAGTTTACTTCTTTTGCATTGTTCATTAATTCTTCATACAATTATCTTATGTTTGCATGCAATCTAAGTGCGTTTTATACTAACTCCTAAAATTAACTATTTTCTATCATAAATTCATGAAAAGCATGCTTGATGAGGGCATTTGATATATTCTACAGCTCTACAGTCAAAACATTCCTCAAACTAAAATTTAAAAAAAAACTGTAAAACACATAAAATTGGGATGAGGCAATGAACCCCACCCCAAACTCAAAAATGAGTCATGTCCCCACGACTCGAAAAAGACTCAAGAAAGAAATTAAACAATTAAAACAAATAAGAAAGGGATAGGAAAACCTATCTGAACCAGCACGAAGCTGGTTTCCATTGTTGCGTGTAAGTTGATCTCCTTGTGTTGCGTAGGTGGCATGTTGAACATTTCTCACTCCACGTAATATGATTTGCATAAGCTCCAACTCTTTTGTGACTTTTCCTATGGGTTTCAACACCTCTTCTTGAATATCCTCCAAAAATTCCATTCTTTCAACTACATTTTTAACACCCAAAAGTAATAAGAGGTTCTCCAACTTCCTCTTCCTCTCCATGGTATTCTTGTCTTCCCAATCTTCGACATCTCAATGAACCCCAAACTCAAAACTTCAAATAATCAAAAACTAGAGAAGAGTTTTGAAATTGGATGTTTTGAGGATTTGTAATGAAGGATTATGGTGTTATATGAGATGGGTAATCAATATGTAATGGCTTGGGGAAGGTTTAATGAATAGGATTGAAGCTTTGATGAAGAGGCTTAAGCTTGAAGTAGAAGATTTCTTGATGTTCTTGAAGGATTGTGGTGTTAGATGTGTGTTTCGAATGAAATAGGAGGAAGGTTTTGATGTTCTTTGGTGTTGTAGTGGTCTTTGTGCAGGTAAATAAGGGTTAAGTTCTGGAAAATTCGTTTTTGAAGAGGCTAGGGTTACTTCTTGATGAAGTAAGAAGTTTATAAGGCACAAACTCTTCAAAACCGACATGACCGTGGTATACCGGAGGAATTCTGCAGTAGACCGGACCCAGCAGGTCTTCATTTTTTCGTCTCTGCAGAGACCCCGCGGTATATACCCCGTGGTACGGGTTTTTCCTCCTGCGGTATACCGGACATATAGCGCGGTATACCGGACTGCGCATCGACAAATTTTTTCCACCTCTGCATAAAACCCGCGTTAATGACCCGTGGCACGGGTTTTCTTCCTGTGGTATACCGGGGTTCTGGGGCGGTATACCGGACCTGAACCGAATTTTTCCATATGCTCCTGTTTTCGTTTCCTAGCACCCCAAACTCAATTCCTGCACCAATAACACACTACCCTTCTCATTTCTTTTAAAAGTAGACACTAAAACTCGAAACTAACTTAAAATTATACACTAGGAATTGAAAACAGAAAGCAAATTAAAACATGGGTTGTCTCCCAAGAATCACTTTTGTTTATTACGTCTTTAAGTTCGACGTGTTACCTTCCATGAAGATGGTATTGAGGCCCTTGCGGTTCTCCTCCGCTTAAATCCGCCTCTTCCTTGGCATGCCGGTCGCGTGTCGCTGGCGTGAATAGAGACGTAGTCATTGGTCGGGATTTATTGATGATCCAATCGCCACTAATTGGAATAGTCTAGATACTAACACCTGTTCTTAGTTAGCTACTCCAAAAACAGTAAATAATCTCAATTTATTGAAAAGAGTAAAAGACCCAATTTAATTTAATTTAACAGAAACCCAAATTCAGGACATGAAATTCAATAGAATTGGGATTTACCCATAAAGCATTCTCAAGCACTATTATGGAATTAGCTCATACTAATTAAAAGAAAAACTAAATTAAAAGAAATAAGACTCATATTGTTTTACAGAAATAAAATACAGAGAAACCTAATTTCGGAATTGGTTTGGCTGTGAATTGGAGATATAGACCGTCTCCAGCTCCAGGGCTTCTTCTTTTCCTTGTTTCTGCTTCTTCTCTGGACACTCTCTTCAAAGGATAAATTGAATTGAAGAATAAAATGAGAGGTACTGAATTATGAGGTCTAAGGGGTGTATTTATAGGTGTTGGAGGACCCTAGGTCGAATTTCTTGGAGTGGAAGACAAGTCAAGGACTCTTAAATTCGTAGCTCTAAATTCTAGGAAAGGTAAGATTCTTCTGCTGATTTGATTTGGTCATATCTTTTTCAATACTTATCCGTTTGAGATGTTCCAATATATGAAACTACTTGTCTTGGAAAGAGCTTTCTATTGGTGCAGACCATTCGTCCAGAATCCTAGCCAAACTTTAATTATGATTTAATCTTTAAAACGTGGCTGGAATTTCAGATTTCAAAAGGCAACTTTATTTTTTCCTTCTTTGAATAAATCTTTCCTAAATCTTCTTGTTTCCATGTAAATCTTCTTTCCTTTCATCTTTATCTTGACTTGGTCTCTAAGTAATTACCATTTATCTTTTAAAGCTTCACATTAAATAAATAATTAAACCGCATATGCTTAAAAAGAATAAATCAATAAATCAAGAAAACGAAATAGGAAAGTGTACTCTAAAAATAGAAACTCGACTCAAAATCATTTCCTAACACTCTAAAATACACTAAGACTTTATTCTCACTTCTCCTCCTTGGATTGGTCTTTCATGAAATTCAAGAACCAATTAACTTTGCATTAAAAATAGTCAAATTTACGCACAAAAGCTCAGATTCCGCAAATAGTTAATTTCCAAGGGGAGAAAGTGTAATATGATCAATTAAGCCTAAAAGTCTATCAAATAACTCATTTATTCACCTAAGAGGATGTCTCCAATGGGCTAAAAATTAGAACAAATAGGGAGACATCACCAAACCACTTTGATCTCAACTAGCCCGAATAATTAATGAACTTGGAGTTTTATTTCAGGACCCTCTGTCCAACTTTAAACTTATTTGCGTGGATGCGATTATCATGTCATCTCTTTGTGTTTTCCTTGTAAAGTTTAGCATTCTCATAGGCATGTAATCGAAACTCATCACGTTCATTCAACTTCATCATACGATTCTCATCGGCTGAAGTAGGATCTAAATTAACTGCATTATAGCCCAATATGCACCTAATTCAAGTTCAGGAGGTAAGTGAAAAGACTTACCATAAACCATTTGATATAGAGATGCACCAACAGGTGCTTTAAATGCATAACGATATTCCCACAACGCATCATCTAGTCTCACCCCATACTACTCTAAGACCGCCTTTAAGTATTTATTCACGAAATGAGAACCTCCATCACTGATAATAACTCTAGGCGTACCATGTCTAGTGAAGATGCGTGACTTTAAGAATTTAATCACTACTCACGAATCATTTGTTGGTAGAGCTACACCCCTACCCATTTGGACACGTAATCAACAACTAGTAGGATGTACTGATTTCCATGGGATGGTACGAAGGGGCCCATCAAATCAATACCCCATACATGAAATATCTCAACTTCAAGAACATTGTTACGTGGCGTCTCATCTCTCTTAGATATATTACCAGTAAATTGGCATCTATGACATTACTTAACATATTCATAATAATCCTTATGTAAAGTACGCCAGTAAAAACCAAATTGTAGTACCTTTGCAGCTGTTCGATCACCCTTGAAGTGTCCTCCGTATGGTGAATCATGACAACTTGCAACCACTGACCAAACATCTTTCTCAGGTATGCATCTTCTCACTATTTGGTCACTACATGTTTTGTAGAGGAAAAGATCCTCCCAAAAGAATTGTTTAACACGGTGACTTAATTTTTATCTTTCTTGAGAAGTGGCCCCTTGAGGAAAATTACCACTCAAAATAAGATTCGTGATGTCTGCCTACCAAGGAGTACCATCACATATGGCAAATAAACTCTCATCAGGAAACTCATTTTTTACCAACTCTGGTCCACTATTAAACTCAGATGCTTCAAGACGCGACAAATGATCTGCAACTTGATTATCACAACCATTCCTATCTATAACCTCCAAGTCAAACTCCTATAACAATAATACTTGTCTTATCAAACGCGGCTTTTCATCTTTCATCTCCATAAGGTACTTGATAGCGTAATGATCAGTGTACACAACAATTTTTGCTCCAAGAAGATAGGAACGAAACTTGATTAATGCGTACACCACAACTAGTAATTATTTATCCGTTACGGTATAATTAATTTGAGCACTTGTAAAGACCTTACTAGCATAATAGGTGGAATGAATTACCTTATCTTTTCTCTGACCCAAAACAGCACCCATAGCAAGATCACTAGCATCACACATAACTTTAAACCAAAACTTCCAATCAAGAGGTAATACAATAGGTGCAGAAATAAGCTTCTCCTTAATCTCTTGAAATGCCACCATGCAAGCTTCATCAAAAAGGAATTTGGCGTCCTTTTCCAGTAAGTTACACAATGGCTTAGCGATCTTAGAGAAGTCCTTGATGAAATGTCGGTAAAAACCAGCATGACCCAAAAAGATTCTTACCCCCTTTACAGAAATAGGAGGGGGGAGAGTCTTGATTACCTCGATCTTCGCATGATCAACTTCTAAACCAATACTTGAAACCTTGTGACCCAACACTATATCCTCACGAACCATAAAACGACACTTCTCCCAGTTCAAAACCAAATCAGTCTCCTTGCATCTAATCAACACCTTTTCCAGGTTCCGTAAACACTCATCGAAGTTATCACCAAACACTAAAAATTCATCCATAAATACCTCAAAGAAATCATCGATCATGTCCCAGAAAATTGCCATCATACATCTCTGAGCAGGTGCGTTACATATTCCAAATGGCATCCTTCAGAAGGTAAGGGTACCAAAAGGACATGTAAATGTTGTTTTATATTGGTCTTTCAGATCTACATATATCTGATTGTATCCTAAATACCCATCCAAAAAGCAATAATATTTTGTTCTAGCTAGCTTGTCTAACATCTGATCTATAAACTGAAGAGGGAAGTGATCTTTTCTGGTGGTCTTGTTCAACTTACGATAATCCATACACACTGTTCATCCCACAACGGTTCTTGAAGGTATTACTTCATTATGTTCATTCAAGATGGTAGTGATACCTCACTTCTTTGGTATGCATTGAACTGGATTCACCCATTCGCTACTCGCTATGGAATAAATGATTCCCGCAATCTAGTAATTTGATAACTTCTTTCTTCACCACTTCCTTCATAGTTGGCATCAATTTCCTTTGCCCTTCAAGTGAGCGTGCACTTTCATCATCCAGAATGATTTTGTGTTGGAAATATGAAGGACTAATACCTTTGATATCATCAATAGTCCAACCAATCGCCTCTTTATTAGCTCTAAGTATACGCAACAGTTTGTCTTCTTGAAGAACTGTTAAAGTAGCTGAAACAATAACAGGTAAAGTGTTGTTAGTACCTAAATAAGCATACCTCAAGTGTGTCGAAAGTGGATTTTCTTCTAATTTCGGGGGAGATTCGATAGATGGTTTCTTTTTAGGCATAATCTCCCCTGGTTCTCTGACAAGTTCATAGGTGAGACGCTTATGCTTTGGATTTCCAGAATCGTGAGATGCCACTATTTCGGCTAGCTCTTCTATTTTCTCTGCTAAGTCAAGTGTTAGGGCAGCCTGCAAGATATCTTTAAAATTCGTATAATCCCATACCTCTCGCGTGGTTAGGTCAACTACGTCCATTCGAAAACAGTCCTCCCGGAAATCTGGAAACTTCATAGCCCTAAACACGTTGAACTTTACATCCTCGTTTTGGATTCGCATAATTAATTCTCCGTTTTCTACATCAATCAAAGTACGCCCCGTGGCTAGGACTGGTCGTCCCAAGATGATGGGGAAATTCCTATCAGCGTCGTATTCAAGTATAACAAAATCAACATGAAAAATTACAGTACCTGCCTTGACGAGGACATCTTCTATTCGTCCCACAGGATGTGCGAGAGATCTGTAAGACATTTGCAAGACCATGGAGGGCGGTCTTGCATTTCCTATCTTCAACATCTCAAAAATTTATTTGGGCATGAGATTGATACTCGCACCCAAATCACACAAAGCTTTTCCTTGCCAATCATTACCAATGGAAATAGGAATTGTAAAACTCTCATGATCAAGTAGTTTAGGTGGCAACTTGCTTTGTCATATGGCACTACATTCTCCTGGCATCCCTATCATCTCATTTTCAAGGTATGGTCTTTTGTTGGTGATGACTCTGTTCAGGAATTTAACGTATTTTGGCACATCTCTGATAGCATCTAAGAATGGTATATTAATGTTAAGACTCCTTACCATATTTAGAAAATTTCTGATTGTCAGTCATATCTCCTTTCTTCTGAACTCTTGAGGGAAAGGGTGGAGGAGAACGGGTTCTATGACATCTTTCTTCTTTAGATTTTCCAGAATCTTCTCCACTTCCACTACTTCTGGTTCATCTTTTTTCTCCACCACATATTTTACCGTTTTCTCTTTCACATTTGTTTCTTTTTCTTTCATCACGGGAAAGGAGGTGGTGGGAGCTTCTTACCACTTCTAAGCGCTACATCATTACAATCTTCTCCCTGCTTAGGTTCTTCAATGTCACTTGGGAGTTGTCCTTGCGGACGCTGACTCAATTGTTTTGACATCTAAGCTATCTGGTTTTCTAACAATTTAATTGATGCGGTAGAAGATTGTTGTTCTTGGCATGCTTTCTTTTGAAGGTTGATTAATGCCAGCAAAGTTTGTTGAACATCTAACTCACCTTCTTGAGGTTGGGCAGGCAGAGCTTTCTGATTCATGGTATCGGTATAGGTGTCTTGAGGAGGTTGTCTCTAAGCTTGATTTCAATAATTTTGTCCCCCTTGGTAGTTGTTCTAGGGTCTTGGTTGATAATTATTTCATTGGGGACGCGACTGATATGCGTATGTCGGATTAGCAGCCCCACTTGGATTTGAATATTGGAACCTAGATGGTTTCTATTCGGTTGATAACCTTGACCACCTGAATTATAGTTCCCTTGGTTGGGAACAAACATTACGGCTTCTAGATTGCTTTGACAATGCTCCAAATCATGATCATGTACACCATAGTTAGAACATCCATATACTTCTTGTGTCACATTAACATATGCTCTTGTACCTGAAAAACCTTCTTTAATAGCTAATGTAAACTGTTTCAATTGTTGCTCCAATGTCTTCTTCAATTTATTCTTCAAGGAGGAGAATTTTTCATCAATTACAACACTACTTTCTTTATAACTTCCACCTCGGATAGGTGTTCTCACAGTGTTCCACCTATCTCATTCTTTACTGTTCTGTTCAAAATAACCTTAGCATGAACTGGTTGTACCTGTAAGAATACACCACCACAAAGTAAGTCTAAATTTTTTCTTGATTGCCTATCAAGGCGCTTATAGAATATTTTCATTTTTTGTGGTTCATTAAGGCCATGATCGGGAACTCTTCTTAAGCATATTAGGAATCTTGACCAACTCCTACCCAAAATCTTATCTTGTTCTTGCTCAAAGGAAGTTAGAGCAATCTGTGCATTCAATCTCATGTTAGTTGGGTAGTATCGATCGGAAAATGCAGTTTGAAGCTCATCCCAATTATTAATTGATCCTGGTTTCTGCGACTCATGCCACCCACTAGCCACGTCTATCACAAAAAATCTGAAATTTGCATAATACATATGCTCTTTGGTCACACCTTGCGTTATATATGAGTGACATATCTGCATAAATTTCTGTACTGTACGAATCGAATCTTTTCTAGGTGCTCCTCGGAAATTTTTATAATTCTGGAATTGAGATAGCATACCAGGATCAGGTTTGTATCTCGCAAAATTAATATCTGATGGACAAATCCCAAGAGCACGAGCTCGATATGGATCTTGTTCAGGACCATTTATAAACCGTGGATCATTATTAATTGGAGGTTGAACTTGTGTAGCAAGAGGAGTATTATGCTCGAGCTCTTCATCCATTTTTGCTTCCTGGGCTAATCTCTCTTCCACTTCTCTTGCTTATTTTTCTTCCTTCTTTTTCTTGTTAGGAATTCTAACTAGTATCTCAGGATTCTCGAGCATACACCAAACCTGCAAACCTGAGAAAGAACGAACAAACCAAAGCGTAAAACCGAAAAATAAAATAACAATTAAACTACTAAAGATTAACACCGGGGTGGTGGTCCTTGTGTGTTATAAAACAAATGCTAAGAATAGAGGAACCACTAAGTGCAAGTGTACAGTTGTCCCAAGTAATATATGATAATCAAGTTCGTTCTTAGGGACGGAATAGGTTGACTCAAATGTTATCAAATAGTGGAATAATTGCAGATACGAAAAAATAAAAGATATGATGTTTGTTGGGGTTTTTGATTAACAACTAAAGTGCGACAGTAATTTAAATACTAAATCAATTAACCTAGAATGGAAATAACGCAAGTAAATGAGGTAGACGCGAGAGAAAAGTAGTACTTGAGTCACGCTAGGGTTTCACCGCAAACTTTACTAATTAATGTTTTCTTTTAAGGGTTGAGTTAATATTATTACGCTTGTCGGGATTCTAAAATATCTTAGCCCCCGTCAGGGTGGACCCAAAAGCTCTTCTACGGTCTTCTAAACCCCGTCAGGGTGATTAAAACCACTTTCGGATGATTAAAACTTACCACTTTGGCTATTGGCTAGTCAAGCCTGTCAAGGACATTGGCGAATACCAACGGCAAATACCTAGTTCTATACCCAAACCCCCCATCAAGGTGATCCATATGCCACTATATGGAATAGCCTAGGTACTAAAACTTATCCCTAGTTCATGACTCTAAGGATAATAAATAAGCATAAAGTAAAAGCCAACGTAAAATAAAAGCTCAAATTAAATTATTCAATCCCAAATTGGAAAAACACTAATTATTGAAGAATGGGTTCAACCCTTGTTGCGATTCTCAAGCACAATAAAAACTTAGCTCATAATTGAAATTAAAATGAAAGAAATAAAAATAAGGGAATTCATGTTTAACTCTTGGCTTCTTCCTTCTTCCTTGCTTCTGCCTTTTTCTATGATGCTCTGACTTTGTAGAAAATGAACTGTGTGTAAAATAAAGTCAAAAAGCCTATTTATACTATTAAATTCGGACTTGGGCTATTTTAAATGAATATTTAAATATTAAATGACCCGAGTCTACTCTTCAAGCCCGAAATTCCGTAACTGCTGTACACCCCTCACTAAAGCGGTTGTAACTTTCCCAATTTAACTCCGAATTGACTCATTCAACTTGCTAATTCTTCGTAACTCGATAAGGAACTAATATTCTTCAGAACTCAAAGGCTAAATCGATCATTAAGTGGCTCGAAATCACCAATTACCATCAGCCTTTCAGATTTTCAACTCAAATTTGTCAACTCCTCGGGATATTTCTTCTAGCTTTTGACATTTTTACACGATCTAAGACTTCTATTCTTGATTCCTCTCCTTGATAATATTAGAAACCTACAAACTTTTCACTAAAACAAACCATTTTACGCGCAAAAGCTTAATAAATAAAAATTACTAAAATCTACGAAGAGAAAATAAAATATAACATATTTTCACTAAAAGTCTATCGGACTAGTCAAATAATCACCAAATTTGATGTCCCCTTAAGGCATATAAATCGAACAAAAGATGAGACATCAAGACCCCAAACTCAAACATTTGTCGTCCCGACAAAGTAAATTTAAAAACAAAGGGTTAAGGTGAATGCAGAGATGCAGAAGCTAGTAGATACACCTAAAACAATACTTAAAATAAGTCTCATATAACAAACATTAGGAACTAATATACACATACACTAATCATGCAAAATCAAACACAAATAATATCAATCTTGAAATTAACTTCGCAATGCTAGAAGGTTACACTAGTACTTACCTCAATATGATGGCTATAGGTTGTTCCTCGATCTTTACTCGCTTTGAACGCTCCACTTAGTATATTCACTATTAACTTACCATGTACCTAGGAATCATGAGGACTTTATGGTTTTAGCGTAGGCTTAGGAACGGTGTAGCATGTATATTTGGTAAATTTGAAGTGAGCTTTTGGCTCTCTCCTCACTTACCATCAACAACTATCCATGAGCTTGAGTTTACACTCGAATAACGTTCTCACTCAACCCATTTTATGCACTAATTTCGCATCCCCAAGTCAACCCAATTAATCTAAGATGATTTTCAGAAACTTCTACTTTGCCGAGTATTTTATTCATTCTTTATTTTATTTTTCTTTTTCAAATTCTTTCCTTTTTCTCTCTTTTTTTTTGTACAGAAGAAACCGGGTTCCTGGTTTTGTGATAACCGGGTTCCCGGATCCAATTGTATTGATTTTTTTCAATCCCGGCAAAGGGTTACTAATAATATCATTATCTGAATTTGTTCCTCAATACCAACTAATACAAGTCCCTCCTAGTATAACTTCCCAAAGATGGACCCACCACCCCAAACTCAAGATCGAGACAGGTCTCAGGATCGTGATTCAAGTGCGGGTCATTTTGGAAATGCCTAACAACTAAGGGTATATTGGCTTATATCATGGCGATAAAAGAAAAGGCTTTATGGCTCAAAATTGGGCTAAGAAGTATAATATTAATACACGGGATAGAAGGCTAAAAAGGTCTCAAATGGGTAACAAAGAACTGCCCCTATCATTTTCCTAGTTACATGGTTTGTCTCTAGTTCATACCTAAGTGGGTTCTCTACTAATTTAGATCTCACTTTCTACAAACCAAACATTTTCCTTAAGTTCGAGTTTACTTCTTTTGCATTGTTTATTAATTCATCCTATCCATTACCTATGTTTGCATGCAGTTAAATTGCGTTTTATAATAACTCCTAAAGTCCACTATTTACTATCATAGATTTATCAAAAGCATGCTTAATGGGGACATTTAAGATCGTCTACAGTCAAACACAACTCCTAATTAATTTTATTGAAAGCGATTAAAACAAATAACACGTAAAACTGGGATGAGGCAACGAACACCACCCCAAACTCAAAAATGAGTCGTGCCCCCATGACTCGAAAAGACTCAAAGCAAATAAACTAATCTACACTGAATGAGAAGGGATAGAAAACATATCTTAACCAGCACGAGGCTGGTTATCGGTGTTGCATCCAAGTAGAGAATCCTTCGTAAGTAAACCATAGGTGGCGTGTTGGATGGTGCTCACCCCAAGTAGCATATTTCTGAGAAGGTCTAACTCTTTTGTAACGTTTCCTAAAGTAGCGATCATCTTATCTTGATTCTCTTTCAACACCCAAATTTCATGTTCCAACTCATTATCAGTATGTACCTTCTTCTTTTGTGGAGGAGCTCTAGAATTCTTAATTGTATAGGTTGCGTCATTGTGGGCGTTTTCAATGGAATTCAATATCATTGCGTCTCCTTGTTCTGAAGGCTCAACCTCTTCGCTCCTATGCGGTACTTTTGCGTCTAGACACAAGGCAGTGATGGTTCAAGGAAACTTAAGGTTTTGCTAAACGGTTGGGAATTTCTCGAACTCCATTATAGTTTCATAAATTACAGGCGCAACATCAATCTCTTGATTTTCAATAATACACTTAATGAAGATTACATGGTCCTTCTTCAATTCAGAAGTATGAGTAATACCAAAGAAGGTAGGGATTATGAATCTTGACCATATCTTAGCACAAGGTAACAAATTACTACTATGAATTTGCCCAGCATGTCTCTCACCACTTGGAATAGGGGGTTTCCCATGAATTAAGACTTTGTCCCAAAGAGATTCCCACTCAAAAGATGGGTCATTAAGTGTTTCATAATAAGGGCAAGGGCCAGTAAAGTTTGGAAATTACAAGGTCTTGCGAATAAGCTCAATTGAGAAGGGTACTACCTTTTTACGGACAATAATTGACTGTTTATTCGAAAAGGCTACTCCTTCATAAAAATCACGTACCAAGGTGGGGATAAAAGTAAGGTTTCTTTGTCTCAATTCGGTCCACCCAAACTTATCACAAGCAATAGCATAACTCTTAAACTCGCTATTCATAATACCAGAAGGAAATCCTTTTTCAACACCAAACTTCAAATAATTAATTCTATCACGAACCTGATCAGGTAACCTCATGCCTACTCTCTTAAGTTTCTATGCTATAGCTTTTCTGCGTGGAGCTCGTGGTTCTGAAACAGGTTCATTAGGAATTTCCTCTTCAATCTCTTCTTCTTCATCAACCAAAGTAGGCTTAGTAGGAGTAGCCTTACAAGGGTTTTCTTTTCTCTTCATAGCAGTCTTAACTTCTTCAATCTTGCGTTTAGGACCTGAATCTGGAATCTCAATAGCTCTCTTTTGTGTAGCACCAGGATTTTTTCTTGTTCTTGAATTGTTTCTTCGAGTATAACTGAAAGAATCTGTCCTCTTTGACATGGCTTCTCACCCCAAAATCAAAACTTCAAAAAGTCGAAAACTAGAGAAAAGTTTTGAACTATGATGTTTTGAGGATAGATGGAGGTAGATTAATGTAAAATATATAAGGTGGGTAAGGATTAATTTATGTGATTGGAGAGGTTTATTGGTTCAAGTGATGGTTTGGGTGAAGAAGGAAATTTGAAGAAAAGTTGGAATTTTGTGATATTTTGGAAAAAACTTGAGTTGATTATGTGTTTTTAGGGTAAAATAGGGAGAGATTTGATGATTAGAAATTGTTTGGATGATGATTTTTGGAGTGGTGGAAAGCTGAAAATGGATGTGTAGGCTAACTTGAGAAGGAGGCTAAAGATATAGGGTTGTAGAAGCCAAAACCGCCTAACACAGTGGCGAAACCGGGTTCCCGGTTTTCGTCGCTAGGTCGGCGACATAAAATTACCAATTTCGATCCTTTTTCCTGGACGCAGCGTCCCTTGCGTCTGAGCACACGCACTAGTCAGAGAGTTGTGGTTCTTCAACTCTCGAAACCAGGTTCCCGGTCTGCATCGATGGTGCGAGGTGCAGATGGTTGGTCACGACCCCTTGCGTTTGAGCACACGTAGAGGTCAGAGAGTTGGAACCCCTTCAGAGCCAATACCGGGTTCCCGGTCAGCTCAAAACCGGGTTCCCGGGTTTCGTCGCTGGCGAGAATCCGGAAGCAACACCTTGCGTCTCCTCTTACACACTAGTTAGAACATGGGGGTTTTCAACGCTCGAAACCGGGTTCCCGGTTTTTCTCCTGGAATTCTCCCAAATTTTGTACTTTTTCGATCTTTCAACCCCAAACTCATGACTTTTACACTCCTGAAATCATCAAAAACAACCACCCTTTCTCATTTCTTAAAAATAAACACAAATCTTTATACTAAGAAAGTAAACTAATATACAATGAATTGGCTTTTGTTTAACGTCGTTAAGCTAGACGGGTTACCTCTCGCTTCTAAGGGGCTTCAAGAAGGTAAATGACCTCCCCGGGATGTGGATCCTCCTTGCGATTTATATCCTCGCTTCCATGATAAATTTTCAATCGATGACCATTTACCATGAAGGTGCGGTGCTCGATTGGATGTTCAATCTCTATAGCTCCATGAGGCGTGACTTTGGTTACAACATAAGGACCAGACCATTTGGATCTCAACTTACCCGGATAAATACTGAACTTGGAGTTGTATTTAAGGACCCTTTTTCCAACTTCAAACTTCTTCACACGAATGCATATTATCATGCCACCTCTTAGTGTTTTCTTTGTAGAGTTTAGCATTCTCATAAGCATGTAATCGAAACTCATCAAGTTCGTTTAACTTCGTCATACGATTCTCACCGGCTAAAGTAGGATTAGTTTTAACTCCGCTATAGCACAATAGGCACCCAATTCAAGTTCAAGAGGTAAGTAACAAGACTTACCATAAACAATACAATAAGGAGATGCACCAGCAGGAGTTTTGAATGCAGTACGATAAGCCCACAATGCATCATCTAACTTTGTTGACCAATCTTTTCTTGTCGGACCAACAGTCTTCTCCAGAATAGATTTGACCTCTCGATTAGAGACCTCAGCTTGACCATTGACTTGTGGATGATAAGCGGTAGATACATGATATCTTATCCCATGCTTCTCTAGAACTGTTTTCAAATACTTGTTCACAAAGTGTGAACCTCCATCACTGATAATAACTCAAGGTGTACCATGTCTAGTGAAGATATGAGATTTCAAAAACTTAATTACTACTCGTGAATCATTCGTTGGTAGAGCTACAGCCTCGACCCATTTAGACACGCAATCAACAGCTAGAAGGATGTATTGATTTCTATTGGATGGTACAAAGGGACCCATGAAATCAATACCCCATACATCAAATATTTCTACCTCAAGAACGTTGTTACGTGGCATCTCATCCCTCTTGGATACATTACCAATAAACTAGCATCTATGACATTTCTTCACGTACTTATGACAATCCTTATGTAATGTTAGCCAATAAAAACCAGATTGTAATACCTTTGCAGCTGTGCGGATGCCTTTGAAATGTCCTCCATAGGGTGAATCGTGACAACCTGCAACTACTTAATAAATCTCACTCTCAAGTATGCATCTTCTTACCATTTGGTCACCACATACTTTGTACAGGAAAGGATCCTCCCAAAAGAATTGTTTAGCATAGCTGATTAATCTCTTCTTGTCTTGTGAAGCAGCTATGAAAGGAATCTTCCAAAATCGGCTTGGTTTTGGAGTTATCACCACTTCTTTAGGCGTTGCTGCAGAAATTCAGATTTAGGCAGCTTTTCCTTTTCCATGATTTTAGCTTTTGTTTCCTTTATCTCCAATTACCATGCTTATCTCTTTCCATCTCTTGTAGTCTTTGACTTGGACTCTAATTAATCTCCATAATTATCTTTAAAGCTTCACACTAAATAAACAATTAAACCCAATATGCTCTAAAAATATTATGTTACTAAATCAAGACTCAAAATAGGAAAGTGTACTAAATTAAGCTAAATTCGACCTATAAACTCATAAATACGCCTAAAATGATGTCTCAGAAATAGATTTTATTATCACAAATGAGGAGACATCATGTTTGAATTTGGGTTTTAATTAATTAAATCGAATTGGGTCTTTTACATTATTCTGTAATTTGAGATTATTTACTGTTTTTGGAGTCATGAACTAAGAACAGGTGTTAGTATCTAGGCTATTCCACATATGTGGCGTGTGGATCATCTTGATGGAGGGTTTAGGTATGGACTTAATTACTCAATCGAGCGTAGTTAATTTTAGGGCCAATGAGGTAATTTAGCTTAATCATTCGAAAGTGGATCATATTTACCCTGACGGGACTAGTGACACTCTAGAATAGCCTTGTAGTTCACCCTGACGGGGGTACAAGGATTATTGAATCCCGACCAATTTCAATTGACCAATTTGACCCTTAAACAACATATGTTATGAAATATAATTAGGAGGATCCCTTGCGTTTCTCAAGTACTGCCTTCTCATATTTGCGTCTTACCTTCAGTTACTTGCGTCTTATTATCTACTTGCATTTTCTCTTTAGTTTTTCATACTTAGAATTAATACAAACCAATCAATCAATCATTATATCTTTTATTTGCTTTCATAAGTGCAACCAATCATTACTTGATAAGCATTGTAGTTAACCAACCGTCCCTGAGAACATATATCACTATTATTACTTGGTACAACCGTACACTTGCGGTTGTGGTTCGA
Source organism: Nemophila menziesii (assembly GCA_029959085.1). Taxonomy (NCBI): domain Eukaryota; kingdom Viridiplantae; phylum Streptophyta; class Magnoliopsida; order Boraginales; family Hydrophyllaceae; genus Nemophila; species Nemophila menziesii. Next base: position 4,952,017 of record JARWIR010000044.1, read on the forward strand.
TTACTTATTGCATTTATTTTAGAACACACAAAGGACCACCACCATGGAGGGCGGTCTTGTGTTTCCTATCTTCAACATCTCGAAAATTGATTTGGGCATGAGATTGATACTCGCACCCATATCACGCAAAGCTTTTCCTCGCCACTCATTACCAATGTAAATAGGAATTGTAAAAATCCCATGATCAAGATTTTTAGGTGGCAACTTGCTTTGGCATATGACACTACATTCTCCTGGTAGCCCTATCATCTCATTTTCAAGGTATGGTCTTTTGTTGGTGATGACACTCTTCAGGAATTTAACATATTTTGGCACATCTCTGATAGCATCTAAGAATGGTATATTAATGTTAAGACTCCTTACCACATTTAGGAATTTCTGATAGTCAGCCATATCTCCTTTCTTCTGAACTCTTGAGGGAAAGGGTAGAGGAGGACGGGTTTCTATGACATCTTTCTTCTTTAGATTTTCCGGAATCTTCTCCACTTCCACTACTTCTGGTTCATTTTTTTCTCCACCTCATATTTTACGGTTTTCTCTTTCACAGTTCTTTTTTTTTCATCACGGGAAAAAGAGGTGGTGGGAGCTTCTTACCACTTCTAAGCGCTATATCATTACAATATTCTCTCTGCTTAGGTTCTTCAGTGTCACTTGGGAGTTTTCCTTGTAGACGCTTTTTATGAATTTATGATAGAAAATAGTTGACTTTAGGAGTTAGTATAAAACACACTTTAATTGCATGCAAACACAAGTAATTGATAGGAAGAATTAATGAACAATGCAGAAGTAAACTCGTGCTTAAGAAAAATGAGTGGTTTGTAGAACGTGAGATCTGAATGAGTACAGAACCCACTTAGGTATGAACTAGAGGCAAGCTATGTAAATAGGAAAATTATAGAGAAAGTTCATTGTTAGCTCTTTGAAACCTTTTTAGCCTTCTATACCTAAATTTAAATATTATCAGTCTTCGCCCCATTTTTAGCCTTTAAGCCTTTCTTTTTTGCCACGATATAAGCAAATATCCCCTTAGTTTATTAGGCATTTCCATATGACCCGCACTTGAATCACGGTCCTGAGACTTTTGGTCTTGAGCTTGAGTTTGGGGTGGTGGGTCCACTATTATGGGAAATATTATTGGGTTGAGATTTTTGAGCTTATCAATTGTGCTCTGTTACATATGGATGAATATTCATAGTTATTATATTGCAACCCTTTGCCGGGGTAAGAGAAAAAAAATCTATAAAAAGCATGAAAAAAAATTTATGAGAAAAAATAGCATGATATCTCAACAGCAAAAAGAGAGTCATAGTTATATAAAAGAAAAAAAAGAAATTTTATATGAAAAGAATATATATTTGGACCAGCAAAGATGAAATGTTTATGTGAAGATCTTTAGTGCTTATTGGGTCAATCAGGGGACGCTAAATCAGTGTGTCAAATGGGTTGAGTGAGAACATATTCGAGTGTAAACTCAAGCTCTTGGACAGTTTGTTGATGGTAAGTAAGGAGAGAGCCAAAAGCTCACTTCAAATTTACCAAATATACATACCATACCGTCCATAAGCCTATGTTAAACCATAAAGTCCTCGTGATTCCTAGATACACAGTGAGTTTATGATTCGGCTAACAGGGAGTATGCTAAGTGGAGCGTTCAAATCAAGTAAGGATCGATGAACACCCTATAGCCACCATCTTGAGATAAGTAATAAGCGTAACCATCTAGCGTTGTGAAATTAATTTTGGATAGATATTATTTTGTGTTTGATTTTGCATGAAATGTGTATGTGTATATTAATTACTAGATCATATTATATGAGATTTGCTTTAAGCTATGCTTTGGGTGTATTTACTAGATTCTGCCTTCTACGTTCACCTAAGACCTTTGTTTTATTTTACTTTGTCGGGACGACAAAGGTTTGAATTCGGGGTGTTTATGTCTTCCTATTTGTTATAAATATTATCCATTAGGAGACATCATTTTAGGTGAATATTTGACTTATTTGATAGACTTTTATGCGTCTTTCGTCATATTGCACTTTCTCCTCTTGGAACTAGACTATTTGCATTTTTAGAGCTTTTGTGCGTTAATTTGTTTGTTTTTAGTATAAGTTTCTTAGGTTCATGGATTCTACAGAGAGCCAATACAAGGAGGAGAAGTGAAAATTAAAATCTTAGATCAAGCGGAGGAGCTAAAGGCAAGAAAAGAATTTTCGAAGAATTGACTAAAGAAGTTACAGATATGGAAGGTTGTTACTAATCGTTGTTTTTGGGATACATAGGAGCGGATTCAGCCTTTGGGCCTTGAAATAGAGAAAATGCCTATGTGAGTTAGGAAGATTTAGAAACTGGGATGAGTCTATTTGGAGTTGATATGCAAAAGTTATAGCCGTTTTACTAAGGATTATACACCAGTTACGAGAATTAAAGAAAAAGATGGGGTTGCGCTTTTTATAATTTGACATAATGCTCTTAACCTAAAGCCGATTCCGAATTGCTAGTATAAATAGAACATTTAGCCTCCTTTTTACACACACTTAAGAGAATTACGTTAGAGGCTTCATATTTTCAAGTCAGAGAAAGAAGGCAGAGGAGAAGCTAGAGCTGGAGGATTTCTGTTCTTCCAACAACAGCCAACCAAACCTTTAGGTTATCCTATTTCTTTTATGTATTGAGAATTATGCCTTTCTTTTATTTTAATTCAGTATTTAATTTCATTATGAACTAATTTATTTAGAACTTGAGAATCTCTATATGGGTTGAACCCAATTCTATTTAATTTATGTTTTCTGAATATTGGGATTTAATTATTTGAATTAGATCAGGTATTTTGTGTTGACTACTATTTTGTTTTAATTACTAATTTTGAAGTCATGAATCAAAATTAGATCTTAGTAATTAGGCTATTCACTTAAATGGCAAAGTGATCACCTTAACGCGGGGTTTAATTACAGACATAGATAATAGATGCGTAGTATTCGTTATTGACCGTGACGGGCTTCTCTAACCATGCAGCCAATGAGGTAAGAGACTTAACCGTTCGAAAGTAAATATAATCATCTTGGGTTTATAGTACCGTAGGATAGCTCCTAAGTCCACCCTGATGGGGGTTGGTGGGTCCTAGGGTGTTAGAAAATAATAACGATAAAATAGAGGATCCACAAACTGCAAGTGTACAGTTGTCCCAAGTAATATATGATAATAAAGTTCGTTCTCAGGGACAGATTAGGTTCGACCCAAATATTAATCAATTAGTATGAATAATTGCTTAACGGAAAAATAAAACATAATATTTTTGTTTGGTTTTCTAAATTAAAAGATGCAAATAAAATAAAGACTAAAAGTAAATAAACAAGAAAGAAATAAAACAAATAAAAGGACTGACTTCAGATAAGAGAGATACTTGAGTATCGCAAGGATTCCACTTAATCAATATAATATATGATATGTTTAAGGGTAGAATTGGTATTATAATATTAGTTGGGACTCTAATATCTCCTACCCCCCTGTCGGGTGGTCCTAGGAGCTATCCTAAAGTACTATAAGCCCCTGTATGGGCAAATATGCCTCTTCAGATGATATGAACTTACCTCATTGGCTATGTAATTAATTAAGCATGTCGGTTAATAACGGACATTACAGGGGTATTACCTAAGTCTGTATTCAAACCCCCTTGTCGAATGATCACTTTGCCACTAAAGTGAATAGCCGAAATACTAAAAGCTATTTCTAGTTGTTCCTAAAAGAAATAGTAATGAAAACAAAGTAATATCCAATATAAAAAACTCAATTCAATTTAAATCATAACAATCCCAAATTCAAAACATAGATTAATTAATTAAGGTTCATCCCTTTAATGCGATTATCAAGTATATGGAAATTTAGCTCATGATAAAATTAAAGATTGAAAATAAATAAAAGGAATTCATGTTCAAATACAAAAGATATATTGATAACCTAAAGGGTAGGATGGCTGTTGATGGAAGAATAGGATTCTCCTAGCTCTAGTTTTTCCTTGCATTCTTGCTCTGACTTGAAAAACTTAAGCCTATTGTGTAATTCACTGAAGTGTATGCAAGAGAAGGCTAAGGGGTGTATTTATAGGTGTTAGGAATCCCTATTCGTTTTTACTTGGAGCGGAAGACAAGTCAAGAACTCTTTAATTCGCAGTCCTAAAATCTAGGAAAGGTAAGATTCTACTGCTGATTTGTTTTGGTCATATCTCCTTCAATACTTATCCGTTTGACGCGTTACAATAGTCGAAATCACTTGTCTCGGAAAGCTCTGTCCATTGGTACAAACCATTATCCCAAATTCCTAGCCAATCTTAAGTTATGAGCTCATCTTTAGAACGTGGCTAGAATTTCAGAATTATTTGGCAGATTTATCTTTTCCTTCTTTGCATATATCGTTCCTTAATATTCTTATTTCCATGTATATCTCTTTCATTTACTTCTTATAATTTACTTGGTCTCTAATTAATTACAATATATCTTTTAAATCTTCACAATAAATAAATAATTAAACCGCATATGCTTTAAAAATAATAAATCCATAATTCAAGAATAGAAATAGGAAAGTGCACTCTAAAATTGGAAACTCGAATAAAATACTTCCTAACACACTAAAAATACTCTAGGACTTTAATTCTCACTTCTCCTCCTTGTATTGGTTTTTCATGAAATTTAAGAACCTACTAACTCTGCACTAAAAATAATCAAATTAACGCATAAATGCTCTAAAAATGCAAATATTCTAATTCCAAGGGGATAAAGTGTAATATGATGAAATAAGCATAAAAGTCTATCAAATAAGTCAAATTTTCACCTAAAAGGATGTCTCCAAAGGGCTAATAATTAGAACAAATAAAGAGACATCAAGACCCAAAACTCAAACCTTTGTCGTCCCGACAAAGTAAAATCAAAACAAAGGTCTTTTAGGTGAACACAGAAGGTAGAATCTAGTAAATATTCCTAAAGCACAACTTAAAACAAATCTCATATAGTCTCATCTAGGAATTAGTATACACATACACATATCATGCAAAACCAAACACACAATAATATCAATCCAAAATTAATTTCACAATGCTAGAAGGTTACGCTTAGTACTTATCTCAAGATGGTGGCTATAGGGTGTTCCCCGATCCTTACTTTCTTTGAATGCTCCACTTAGCATACTCTCTATTAACTCACTGTATATCTAGGAATCACGAGGTCTTTATGGTTTCAATATTGGCTTAGGGACGGTATGGTATGTATATTTGGTAAATTTGAAGTGAGCTTTTGGCTCTCTCCTCACTTACCATCAACAAACTGTCCAAGAGCTTGAGTTTATACTCGAATATGTTCTCACTCAACCCATTTGACGCGCTAATGTAGCGTCCCCAAATTAACCCAATAAGCACTAAAGATGATTCATATAAAAATTTCCTCTTTGTCGGTCCAGATATATATTCTTTTCATATGAAATTTCTTTTTTCTTTTGTATAGTCATGACTCTCTTTTTGATGTTGAGATATCATGCTATTTCTCATAAAAAAATTCTTTTCATTGCTTTTCATATTTTCTCCCTTTTTTTTTTTCATTTACTCTTACCCCAGCAAAGGGTTACAATATAATAAACATGTGAATCATCATCAAAATATAAACAGAGCACAATTGATAAGCTCAAAAATCCCAATCCAATGTAAATTCCCATATAGTGGACCCACCACCCCAAACTCAAGCTCAAGACAGGAAGTCTCAAGATCGTGATTCAAGTGCGGATCATATGGTCATGCCTAACAATCTAAAGGGATATTGGCTTATAATCTGGCGACAAAAGAAATACTTAAAGGCTAAAAATTTGGCTAAGAAGGATACAATTAAATTCAGGGATAAAAGGCCAAAAAAGGATTCAAAGGGCTAACAAAGAAATTCCTCTATCATCTTCCTATTTACAAATCTTGCCTCTAGTTCATACCTAAGTGGGTTCTCTACTCATTTAGATCTCACGTTCTACAAACTACTCGTTATCTTTAAGCACAAGTTTACTTCTTTTGCATTGTTCATTAATTCTTCCTATCAATTACTTCATATTTGCATGCAATCAAAGTGCGTTTTATACTAACCCCTAAAGTCAACTATTTTCTATCATAAATTCATAAAAAGCATGCTTGATGGGGGTATTTAAAATACTCTACAGTCAACGCAAACCTAAGATTAATTTTATTGAAAGCATGTAAAACACAAAAAATTGGGATGAGGCAACAAACCCCACGCCAAACTCAAAAGTGAGTCGTGTCGCCACGACTCGAAAAAGACTCAATAAAGCAATAAACTTAAACTAAACTACCTACCTAGTGCTTACCATCAATTAAGACGAATAATTAGAACGGGTACCTAGACATAAAGATCCATCATGTCCTCCTCCTCAGAAGAAGAATAATTATCAATATCGAAGATCTCAGTTACCTCTCCCAACTGTGAATTAATCTGTGCAATTTCTTCCCAAAGTGCCTTGTTTTCTTTTCTTAAACAATTGACTTCATGTTGTAATTTGATATCCCATGGGGGTGTGCAAGAATTATTCTAATATGAAGAGGAAGAAGAGAACGTTGATCTTGAAATTGCGTCTTTTCTTTAGGCTTTAATGGTACCTTCATCCTAGCTATTAATTTCTCGTGTAGTGGTTGTGCTGGTGACTCTACCTTTTGCTTCTTTTCAATAGGCTCGTCAAGATCGATGGCCTTTTCAATTGTGGATCCAGGCAAATCTCTGTTCTTCCCCAGGATTGAACACTACCTCTTATAATCCATAGCATCTGTTCTGTTTGTCATGTTTGATATGAACCCAAACTCAAGTTACACCAAGGATAGAATAAAGTTATGAAAGATTGGTGTAGCTTGAGTTTCTTGCTTGGATTTGATGAAAGAAGAAGGTTTCTTGACGATTCTTGGAAGAATTCTTGAATGCTTGATGGTGTTTTATGGTGTAGTGTGATGAATTTGATGAAGAGGATGTGTTTATGGAGGAAGGATGAAAGGATTATTGATGTTGTTGTGTTTATTGTGGAGGTTTATACAAGCTTCAAGGTCTATTTATAAGGTTAGGAGCGGGAAAATTCGTATTGGAGAGGCTAGGGTTTGCACTTGATAAGATAAGAAGTGTAATAGGAAAAAAACTCTTCAAAATCGACCTACGGACCGGCATACCGGTGCTGGAAGTCTCCGTCTTTGTAACTTTCTTCCTCGAACCCGAATCCACTACCAGAGGCCACGTGTTTTTGGGCGCCGGCATACTGGCGGTGTCACCGGCAATACCAATGTGATGTTTTTCGCAAAATCCCACTCCGTCAAAATACCCGAGTTGAGCAACCCGAGGGCACGTGTTTTTCTTCTAGCCGGCATACTAGGAATCTGGCAGGCATACCGGTGCGACTATTCAATTTTTTTCTCCCTCTCGGTAAACAACCCGAGTCTTAGACACGTGGGCTCGTGTTTTTCCTCCACCTGCATATTGGTAATATGACCGGCTAGCCGGCCAATGAGCAGATTTTTTCCTTTTCATTCCTTAGCACCCCAAACTCAATTCTTGCACCATTAACACACTACCTTTCTCATTTATTTTAAAAGTAGACACTATGACTCGACAATTACTTAGAATTATACACTAGGAATTAAAAAAAACTAATATACAAGTGAAATGGCTTTTGTTTAATGTCCTTAAGCTCGACGGGTTACCTCTCGCATCTATTCGGCTTCAAGGAGGTACATGACCTCCCAGGATGTGGATCAACTTTGCGGTTGGTATCCTCGCCTACATGATAAAGTTATAGACGATGCCCATTCACCATAAAGGTGCGTTGCTCGTTTGGGTTTTCAATTTCTATAGCTCCATGAGGCGTAACTTTGGTCACCACGAAAGGACCAGACCACTTTGATCTCAACTTACCCAAATAATTGCTGAACTTGGAGTTATACTTGAGGACCATCTGCCCAACTTTGAATTTCCTTTCACGAATGCGATTGTCATGCCATCCTTTTGTTTTTATTTGTAGAGTTTAGCATTCTCATAGGCATGAAATCGAAACTCATCAAGTTCGTTCAGCTTCATTATACGATTCTCCGCGATTAAAGTAGGATCCATATTCATCTCCGCTATCGCCCAATAGGCACCCATTTCAAGCTCGAGATGTAAGTGACAAGCCTTACCATAAACTATGTGATACGGAGATGCACCAACAGGCGTCTTGAACGCCGTACGATATGCCCACAACCCATAATCTAATTTTATTGACCAATCCTTGCATGTGGAACCAACTGTATTCTCTAGAATGGATTTGATCTCTTGATTAGAGACCTCAGCTTGACCATTTGCTTGTGGATGATAAGCAGTAGATACACGATGTCTCACCCCATACTTTTCCAACATAGCCTTCAAGTATCTGTTAACAAAATGTGAACCTCCATCACTGATAATAACTCTACGTGTGTCATGTCTAGTAAAGATGTGTGACTTTAAGAACTTTGTCACCACTCGCGAGTCATTGGTTGGTAGAGCAACAGTCTCTACCCATTTGGACATGTAATCAACAGCTAGTAGGATGTAAAGATTTCCATTAGATGGTACAAAAGGACCCATGAAACCAATACCCCATACATCAAATATCTCAACTTCAAGAATATTATTACGCGGCATCTCATCTCTCTTAGATATGTTACCAGTAAACTGGAATCTATGACACTTCTTGACATGTTCATGACAATCCTTATGTAAAGTAGGCCAATAAAAACTGGATTGTAGTACCTTTGCAGTTGTACGATCCCCTTTGAAATGTCCTCCGTATAGTGAATCATGACAACTTGCAACCACTGACTGAATATCCATATCTGGTGTGCATCTTCTTACCATCTGATCACTGCATGTTTTGTAGAGGAAAGGATCCTCACAAAAGAATTGTTTAGCGCGATGGATTAATCTCTTCTTCTCTTGTGAGGTAGCTCCTTGAGAAAAAGAACCACTCACAATAATATTTTCTATATCCGCGTACGAAAGAGTTCCCATTGCATAAATTGAAAACAAACTCTCATCAGGAAACTCTTCTCTTAACAACTCAGGTTCCCCATTAGACTTGAAACCTTCAAGACGCGACAAATGATCTGCAACCTGATTATCACAACCCTTTCGATCTCGAATCTCTAAGTCAAACTCTCGTAATAATAGTACCCATCTAATCAAACGCGGCTTCGCATCTTTCTTTTCCATAAGGTATTTAATCGCGGAATGGTCAGTAAACACAACAACTTTCGCCCCAAGGAGGTAGGAACGAAATTTGTCGAATGCATACACAACAGCTAGTAATTCCTTCTCAGTTACGGTATAATTTATTTGAGCACTTGTGAAGGTTTTACTAGCATAGTAGATAGAGTGAAATACCTTATCTTTTCTCTGACCCAGAACAGCACCCATAGCAAGATCACTAGCGTCACACATAATTTCAAACGGAATCTTCCGATCTGGAGGTAATACAATAGGTGCAGAAATAATCTTCTCTTTAATCTCGTTGAATGCCTTTATGCACGCTTCATCAAAAAGGAATTTTGTGTCCTTTCCGAGTAAGTTACACAATGACTTAGAGATCTTAGAGAATTCCTTAATAAAACTTCGGTAAAAACCAGCATGACCCAAAAAGCTTCTTACCCCTTTTACAGAAATAGGAGGGGGAAGAGTCTTGATTACCTCAATCTTCGCACGATCAACTTCTAAACCAGCACTTGAAACCTTGTGACCCAACACTATACCCTCACGGACCATACAGTGACACTTCTCCCAGTTCAAAACCAAATCAGTCTCCTTGCATCTAATCAATACCTTCTCCAAGTTCCGTAAACACTCCTGAAAGTTATCACCAAACACAGAAAAGTCATCCATAGATACCTCAAGGAAATCATCGATCATGTCCCAGAAGATCGCCATCATACATCTCTGAAAAGTAGTAAGTGCATTACATAATCCAAATGGCATCCTTCGGAAGGCAAAGGTACCAAAAGGACATGTAAAGGTTGTATTATGTTGGTATTTCGGATCTACATATATCTGATTGTATCATGAATATCCATCCAAAAAGCAATAATATTCTCTCCCAGCTAGCTTGTCTAACATCTGATCTATAAACGGAACAGAGAAGTGATCTTTTCTGTTGACCTTGTTCAACTTACGGTAATCCATACACACTCTCCAACCAACAACGGTTCTTGAGGGAATGGCTGCATTCTGTTAATTTAAGGTGGTTGTGATACCACCCTTCTTTGGTACGCATTGAACTGGACTCACTCATTCGCTACTAGATATAGGATAAATAATTCCCGCATCTAGCAATTTAATAACTTCTTTCTTCACCACTTCCATCATAGCTGGCATCAATCTCCTTTTCCCTTCAACTGAGCGCGTATTTTCATCGTCGAGAATGATTTAGTGTTGGCAATAGGAAGGACTAATACCTTTGATGTCAACAATAGTCCAACCAATCGCCTCTTTATTAGCTCTTAGTATACGCAATAGTTTGTCTTCTTGAGGACCTGTTAAAGTAGCTGAAACAATAACAGGTAGAGTATTGTTAGTAGCCAAATAAGCATACCTCAAGTGTGACGGAAGCGGCTTTTCTTCTAGTTGAGGGGGAGATTCGATAGATGGTTTCTTTTTAGATACTATCTCCCCTGGCTCTCGGACTGGCTCATAGGCGAGATGCCTATGTTTTATGTTTCCAGAATTTAGAGCAGCTACTGTTTCGGTTAGTTCTTCCATCAATTCCGGTAAGTCAAGTGTTAGGGCCGCCTGCAAGATATCATTAAAATTCATACAATCAAATACCCTTTGTGTAGTTAAGTCGAGTACATCCATTCGGAAACACTCATCCGGAAGATCTGGAAACTTCATGGCCCTAAACACGTTGAACTTCACCTTCTCGTCTTGGATTCGCATGGTTAATTCTCTGTTTTCTACATCAATAACAGTACGCCCCGTGGCTAGGAATGGTCAACCCAAGATGATGGGGACATTCCTATCCGCGTCGTATTCAAGTATAACAAAATCAACGGGAAAAATTAACGTACCTGCCTTGACGAGGACATCTTCAATTCGTCCCTCGGGATGTGCGAGGGTTCTATTAGCCATTTGCAGGATCATAGAAGTAGGTCTTGCATTTCCTATCTTTAATTTTTCGAAAATTGACTTGGGCATCAAATTGATACTCGCACCCAAATCACGCAAAGCTTTCCCTTGTCACTCATTACCAATGGAAATAGGAATCGTAAAACTCTGAGGATCGAGTAGTTTAGGTGGCAACTTACTTTTGCATATGGCACTGCATTCTTCTGCCAATCCTATCATCTCATTCTCATGGTATGGTCTCTTGTTGGTGATGGCTCTTTTCAAGAACTTAACATACTTTGGCACATCTCTGATAGCATCTAAGAACGGAACATTAATATTGAGACCACGTACCATATTTAAGAACTTCTGATAGTCAGCCATGTCTCCTTTCTTCTGAACTCTTGAGGGAAACTATGGAGGAGGTCGGGTTTCTGCAGTATCTTTCTTCTTCGGCTTTTCCGGAATCTTCTCCACATCCACTACTTCAGGTTCATCTTCTTTCTCCACCACATCTTTTACCGGTTTTTCTTTCATAGTTGTTTCTTTTTCTTTCATCACGGGAAAAGGAGGTGTTGGGAGCTTCTTACCACTTCTAAGTGTCACTGCATTACAAACTTCTCTTTGCTGGGGTTCTTCAGTGTCCCTCGGCAGCTGTCCTTGTTGACCTTGATTCAATTGCTTTGACATTTAAGCTAGCTGATTCTCTAACATTTTAAGTGCCACGGATGTTGATTATTGCTCTAAGCTAGCTTTTGTTTGAATGTTGATTAGTGTCAACAAGGTTTGCTGAACATCTAACGCACCTTCTTGAGGTTGAGCAGGTAGAGCTTTCTGATACATGGTCTCGATGTAAGCGTCTTGAGGAGGTTGTCTCTAAGCTTGATTTTCGTAAGCTTGTCCACCTTGGTAGTTGTTCTGTGGTCTTGGTTGATAGTTATTACCTTGGGGGCGTGGCTGATATGCATAAGTCGGATTAGCGGCCCCATTTGGATTTGAATATTGGAAACCCGGATGGTTTCTATTCGGTTAATAACCTTGACCACCTGAATTATAGTTCTCTCGGTTGGAAACAAATATTACGGCTTCTGGATTTTTCTGACAGTTCTCCCTATCATGATCTTTTACACCGCAGTTAGAACACCCGTAAACTTCCTGTGTAACATTAAAATCTGCTCTTTTACCTGCAAAACCTTTTGTAACAGCTGAGTAAGCTGTTTCAATTGTTGCTCAAATTTTTTCTCCATTGCAGCGAATTTTTCCTCAATTAGAACGCTATTTCTCTTCCACCTCAGATAGGTGTTCTCATGGTATTCCAACCCATCTTATTTGTTACTATTCTATTCAAAATAATCTTAGCATGGACTGGTTGTACCTGTAAAAATCCACCATTGCAAAGTAGGTCTAAGTCTTCTCTTGAATGTCCATCAAGGCCTCTGTAGAATATCTTCATTTTTTGCATCTCTGTAAGGCCATGATCAGGGATTTAATCTGAAATCTTGTCCAACTTCTACCAAAGTCTCGTCTTGATCTTGTTTGAATGAGGTCAACTCAACCTGCGTGTCTAATCTCATATTTGTTGGGTAGTATCTATCGAAGAACGCAGTTTGTAATGCGTCCCAAGTAGTGATTGATCCAGGTTCTTGAGAATCATGCCATTCACTTGCTCTATCAATAACGAAATACCTAAAATTCGTAAACTACATTTGATCTCTTGTCACTCCTTGCGTAATATAAGAATCGCAAATTTGCATGAACTTCTGTACAGCATGGATTGGATCTTAGCTAGGGGCTCCTCGGAAATTTCCATAACTCTGAAATTGAGATAACATATGAGGATCGGGTCTGAATCTCACGACATTAATATCCGCAGGGCCAACTCCGAGGGCAAGGGCTCGATATGGAGCTTGTTCAGGACCATTGACGAACCATGGATCATTTTTCTAAGGAGGTTGAACATGTGGAAGATTTTGACCATTCTGTTAGTTCAATTGTTGATTTTCGACACCTTCCATCTCTGCTTCTCTAGCTAACCTCTCTTCTAACTCTTTTGCATTAGCTTCCCTCTTTCTTCTGTTTGCTTCTCGAACTAGGTTTTCGGGATTCTCAAGGATCACGAGATCTTCAAGAATAAACCAAAACCTGTAAACCTGAGAAAGAAAGACAACCCAAAGCGTAAAACTGAAAAATACAAATAAAACTAAACTAACAATTAAACTATTAAAGATTAACACCGGGGTCACACGCTACCGTCCCTGGCAGCGGCGCCGAAAACTTGGTGGGTCTTAGGGTGTTAGAAAACAATAAAGATAAAATAGAGGAACCACAAACTGCAAGTGTACAGTTGTCCCAAGTAATATATGATAATCAAGTTCGTTCTCAGGGACAGATTAGGTTCAACCCAAATATTAATCAAGTAGTACGAATAATTGCTTAACAGAAAAAAAAATATAAGATTTTTGTTCGGTTTTCAAAATTAAAAGATGCAAATAAAATAAAGACTAAAAGTAAATTAACTAGAAAGAAATAAAACAAATAAAAGGACTGACTTCAGATAAGAGAGATACTTGAGTCTCGCAAGGAATCCACTTAATCAATATAATTTATGTTATGATTAAGGGTAGAATTGGTATTATAATATTAGTCGGGACTCTAATATCTCCTATCCCCCTGTCGGGTGGTCCTAGGAGCTATCCTAAAGTACTATAAACCTCTGTATGGGCGAATATGCCTTGTCGGATGATCACTTTGCCACTAAAGTGAATAGCCGAAATACTAAAAGCTATTTCTAGTTGTTCCTAAAAGAAATAGTAATTAAAACAAAGTAATATCCAATATATAAAACTCAATTCAATTTAAATCATAACAATCCCAAATTCAAAACATAGATTAATTAATTAAGGTTCATCCCTTTAATGCGATTCTACAGTATATGGAAATTTAGCTCATGATAATATTAAAGATTGAAAATAAATAAAAGGAATTCATGTTCAAATACAAAAGATAAATTGATAACCTAAAGGGTAGGATGACTGTTGATGGAAGAACGGGATTCTCCCAGCTCTAGTTTTTCCTTGCCTTCTTGCTCTGACTTGAAAACCTTAAGCCTCTTGTGTAATTATCTGAAGTGTATGAAAAGAGGAGGCTAAGGGTGTATTTATAGGTGTTAGGAAGTGATGTCTCCCTAATTGTTCTTATTTTCGACCCTTGGGAGACATCATTTTTGGTGTTTATTTACTTAATTTGATAGACTTTTGAACTAAATATTCAATAATCCGGAATTTCCTTTTTATTTCTAGCATTTTCAATTTATTAAACTTTTGCGCGTAATATTGGTATTTTTAGTGTAAATTTTACAGATTTTAGATGTTAGCTAGGAGAGGAATCCGAGGAGAAAGTCAAAGATCGTGAATTAGAGTCAAGACTTGAAGATAAATCCCGAAGATATTAGTTTTAGAGCTGAAAATCCATTTTCCAGGCCATAGATTGCTGATTTCGAGGTGCTTAAGCGATGATTTAGCCGCTGACCTTTGAAGAGAAATCATTCCTTATCGAGTTACGGAACTTTAACAACTAAAATGAGGTCAATAAGAGTCATAACGCCTCGGGAAAAGCCGTTTTAGTGAAGGTGTATCAGCAGTTACGGGATTTTGGGCTTAGAAACTGGGCTTGGACATTTAATTAGTGTTTTATTTTCTGGTCCAAGCCCTAATCCGTTTTTACACTTATAAAAGGAGCTTTTGACTTCTATTTTTCAAACAATTCATTCTTTACAATTAAAAACATCAGAGAGAAGCAACAGAAGGAAGGAAGAAGAAGCTGCTAGAGCTGGAGTGGGTCTATAGCTCCGTTCTCAATCATTCCAATTCCGAAAATTAGGTTTCTTTTATCTTTTATTTGTAATCAGTTATGAATTCCATTTATTTTAATTTAGTTTTTCTTTCAATTAATATGAGCTAAACAATTCATAGTGCTTGAGAACAAACAATGGGAGAATCCCAATTTTATTGAATAACGAATGTTGAATTTGGGTTTCTGTTAAATTAAACTAGATTAGGGCTTTTACTCTTTTCAATAAATTGAGATTATTTTACTGTTTTTAGCGTCATGAACTAGGAACAGGTGTTAGTATTTAGGCTATTCCAATTAGTGGCAATTGGATCATCCTGACGGAGGGTGTAGATACAAACCATTTATTCAATCTAGGATAGAAGCTATTGATTCTGACGAACTTAGCTAATTTTAGGGCCAATGAGGTAATAAAACTTAAACATCCAACGGTGGATCATATTTACCCTGACGGGACTAGTGACACTTTAGGATCGCCTTATAGTCCACCCTGACGGGGGTATAAGGAATTTAGAATCCCGACCATTGTAATTGACCAATTTAGCCCTTAAACAACATAAGTTAGGAAATAAGACATACAATCAATTTATCTCCTATCCAAATCACCATGAAATTCCCACTTTTCTCCACTTGTTCTTCATCCAAGCTTCAAATAAAAATCCAATTCCCTCTTCCCACACATCAATTAGCCTTTACCCATCTCATATTCCACCATAATCTTCAAGTCTTAAGCCTCAAAACATCAAAGTTCTAAGCCTTAGCTTCTCACTATTTGAAGTTTTGAGTTTGGGGTGGAAAGAGATGCTTATCAGAACCGTGTTCATGTGCACTTATCAAAGGAAGTCTCCTAGAAACAGAAACACTTTTGGTGTTATTCAAGAACCAGCTGTTAAGATTCCTAATTCCCGTTGCAAACACAAGACTGAAGAGGTTAAAATTTAAAGCTAATCCTAAGAAGAGAGGGGTGATTGAGGAACCTGAAAGTGAGGAAGAAAATGATCCGATGATGAGTTGGAATCGAAAATCAAGATGTTGGAAGAGAATCAGGATACGAGGTGCGCTATTTTGGGAAACGTTACAAACAAGTTGAACTTTATTTGTTCAAAGCACAACTTACGATGTCTAGACGCGAGATAAAGTTCAGGGACGCAACACCGAAAACCAGCCTCGCGCTGGTTAAGATACGTTTTCTATCCTTCTCATTTAGTGTATATTATTTTATTGCTTTGAGTCTTTTCGAGTCGTGGGGACACGACTCATTTTTGAGTTTGGGGTGGGGTTCGTTGCCTCATCCCAGTTTTTATGTGTTATATGTTTTATTTGCTTTCAATAAAATAATTTTCGGAGTTGCGTTTGACTGTAGAAGATTTTTTAAATGTCCCTTTAAGCATACTTTTGATGAATTAATGATAGTAAATAGTGGACTTTAGGGATTGATATAAAACGCATTTAGAATTGCATGCAAACATAGGTAATTAATAGGAAAAATTAATGAACAATGCAAATGAAGTAAGCTTGTACTTAAGGAATATGTTTGGTGTGTAGAAAGTGAAATCCTAATTAGTAGAGAACCCACCTAGATATGAACTAAAGACAAGCTATGTACTTAGGAAAATGATAGGGGCAGTTCTTTGTTAGCCATTTGTGCCTTTTTAGCCTTCTCTCCCTTGTATTAATTATTATCCGTCTTAGCCCACTTTGAGCCTTTAGCCTTTTTCTTTGTAGCCACGATATAAGCCATTATCCCTTAGATTATTAGGCATGACCATATGACCCGCACTTGAATCACAATCCTGAGACATGTCTCGAGCTTGAGTTTGGGGTGGTGGGACCACTTATGGGGAATTTAATGGGTTGGGATTGATGTGCTTTGTATTGTAGCACAAATGCAGATGATATATACTTGTAACCCTTTGCCGGGAATGAAGAAAATGAAAAAGAAAGAAAAAAAATGAAAAAATTCAAAAAATCATACAGTAGGAACCGGGAACCCGGTTTCGTCAAAACCGGGAACCCGGTTTGCTTATGTACAAAAAAAAAGAAAAAGAGAAAAGAAAATAAAAAGAAAAATATGAATGAATAAAACATCCGGCAAAGTGGAATTTTTCTGAAAATCATCTTGTTTATAGTGGGTAGACATGGGACGCTAAATTGTTGCGTATATGGGTGAGTGAGAACATCTTTTGAGCGTTAACTCAAGCTCGAGGACACTGTTGATGGTAAGTGAGGAGAGAGCCAAAAGCTCACTTTAAATTTACGAAATATACATCCACACCCGTCCTTAAGCCAATATTATAACCGTAAAGACCTCGTGATTCCTAAGTGCATAGTGAATTTATGATTCTGTTAATAGGGAATATACTAGGTGGAGCGTTCAAAGCGATTTAGGATTAATGACCACCCTATAGCCATCATACAGAGATGAGTACAAGTGTAACCTTCAAGCATTGCAACTTTAATTTTATGATTGAGATTATTTATGTTTGATGTTGCATTTTAGATGTATGTGTATATTAGTTTCTAGAGTTTACTATATGAAATTTATTTTGAGAATTGCTTTAGGGTTTATTTGCTAGCTTCTACTTGTTTATACGCTTACTTCTACCCCTTTGTTTTGTTTTACTTTGTCGGGACGACAAAGGTTTGAGTTGGGGGTCTTGATGTCTCCCTAATTGTTCTTATTTTCGACCCTTGGGAGACATCATTTTTGGTGTTTATTTACTTAATTTGATAGACTTTTGAACTAAATATTCAATAATCCGGAATTTCCTTTTTATTTCTAGCATTTTCAATTTATTAAACTTTTGCGCGTAATATTGGTATTTTTAGTGTAAAGTTTACAGATTTTAGATGTTAGCTAGGAGAGGAATCCGAGGAGAAAGTCAAAGATCGTGAATTAGAGTCAAGACTTGAAGATAAATCCCGAAGATATTAGTTTTAGAGCTGAAAATCCATTTTCCAGGCCATAGATTGCTGATTTCGAGGTGCTTAAGCGATGATTTAGCCGCTGACCTTTGAAGAGAAATCATTCCTTATCGAGTTACGGAACTTTAGCAACTGGAATGAGGTTAATCGGAGTCATAACGCCTCGGGAAAAGCCGTTTTGGTGAAGGTGTATCAGCAGTTACGGGATTTTGGGCTTAGAAATTGGGCTTGGACATTTAATTAGTGTTTTATTTTCTGGTCCAAGCCCTAATCCGTTTTTACACTTATAAAAGGAGCTTTTGACTTCTATTTTTCACACAATTCATTCTTTACAATTAAAAACATCAGAGAGAAGCAACAGAAGGAGGAAGAAGAAGCTGCTAGAGCTGGAGTGGGTCTATAGCTCCGTTCTCAGTCATTCCAATTCCGGAAATTAGGTTTCTTTTATCTTTTATTTGTAATCAGTTATGAATTCCATTTATTTTAATTTAGTTTTTCTTTCAATTAATATGAGCTAAACAATTGATAGTGCTTGAGAACAAACAATGGGTGAATCCCAATTTTATTGAATAACGAATGTTGAATTTGGGTTTCTGCTAAATTAAACTAGATTAGGGCTTTTACTCTTTTCAATAAATTGAGATTATTTTACTGTTTTTAGCGTCATGAACTAGGAACAGGTGTTAGTATTTAGGCTATTCCAATTAGTGGCAATTGGATCATCCTGACGGAGGGTGTAGATACAGAACCATTTATTCAATCTAGGATAGAAGCTATTGATTCTGACGAACTTAGCTAATTATAGGGCCAATGAGGTAATAAAACTTAAACATCCAACGGTGGATCATATTTACCCTGACGGGACTAGTGACACTTTAGGATCGCCTTATAGTCCACCCTGACGGGGGTATAAGGAATTTAGAATCCCGACCATTGTAATTGACCAATTTAGCCCTTAAACAACATAAGTTAGGAAATAAGATTGGGAGGATCCTTGCGTTCTCAAGTACTACTTCTCATATTGCGTTTTCACTCATTTTACTTGCGTTTTAGCTTTTACTTGCATTTATAATTTGTCTTTCATTTAGTAGCTTTAATAAACAAAACCAAACAAACATATTTTATTTACTTGCTTTCATAAGTGCAACCAATCATTATTTGTTAAACATTGTAGTCAACCATTCCGTCCTTGGAACGAATCTGTTTTATCATATATACTACTTGGGACAACCGTACACTTGCGGTTGTGGTTCGATTATCATTTGCATTTATTTAGAACACACAAAGGACCACCAGGAAGCCCTAATTTTTTTTACTTGGAGTGGAAGACAAGTCAAGAACTCTTTAATTCCTAGCCCTAAAATCTAGGAAAGGTATAATTTTGCTACTGATTTGTTTTTGTCATATCTCCTTCAATACTTATCTGCTTGATGCGTTCCAATAGTCGAAACCACTTTCCTCGGAAAGCTCTATCCATTGGTACAGACCATTCTCCCAAATTCCTAGCCAATATTAAGTTATGAGCTCGTCTTTAGAACATGGCTGGAATTTCATATTTATTTGACAGCTTTATCTTTTCCTTCTTTGCATATATCTTTCCTTAATCTTCTTATTTCCATTTATATCTCTTTCTTTTACTTATTAGACTTGACTTGGTCTCTAATTAATTACCATATATCTTTTAAAGCTTCACAATAAATAAATAATTAAACCGCATATGCTTTAATAATAATAAATCCATAATTCAAGAATAGAAATAGGAAAGTGCACTCTAAAATTAGAAACTAGATTAAAATACTTCCTAACACACTAAAAATACTCTAAGACTTTAATTCTCACTTCTCCTCCTTGTATTGGTTTTTCATGAAATTTAAGAACCTACTAACTTTGCACTAAAAATAATCAAATTAATGCACAAAAACTCTAAATATGCAAATAGTCTAATTCCAAGGGGAGAAAGTGTAATATGATGAAATAAGCATAAATATCTATCAAATAAGTCAAATATTCACCTAAAAGGATGTCTCCAAAGGGCTAATAATTAGAACAAATAGGGAGACATCAGGGGTTAGGAGATATTAGAGTCTCGACTAGCACACCAATACCAGTTTAGCCCTTAAACAGAAGCATTAATCAGATAGGTTAGGTGAAACCCCTGCGAGGATCAAGTAATCTTTCTCTTCTTAAGTTAACATCTTATTTATTTGATTTGTTTTATTTCAGTAATTTCTTTTATTGCATCTCTAATTTTAGAAAACAAAAATCTTTTATTTCACTTTTTTGTCAAACAATTATTTCCACTATCTGATTAATACTAAAGTTGTGCCTAATCCATCCCTGAGAACGAAAAACGATTTATCAGATACTACTTGGACAACCGTGCACTTGCGGTATTGTGGTTCCACTAGTTCCAGTACTTAATTTCATAACACGCCAGGACCCATTTGTCTCACTTCTAACTGTTTCAATTTCTTCTTTTTTGTTGCTCTGTCCTCCATCATACCCATATTGCACAACATTTTTAAAATCACTATCCAATTGCGATAATCTGAGGCTAAACAAGTGTAAATCTGAACTGCTGTTTGTCCCATTTTGTGAACATGTTTCCTGTCTCTCTGGTTCATCGTTATATAAGACACCATCTTGATTAATTACTGCCTCGGTCTCAGGGACTAGATTTTTCTTGGCGTTCAATTGGTTCTTTATTTACTTTCTCGTCTATCTCCGGTTCATTACCTTTCTCTTGTATCTCTGGATTCTCGTGTATCTCCGGTTCATCGTTATATGGGACACCATCTTCATGGATTACTTTATCGATCTAGGGGATTGGATTCTCATGGCCTTCGATTGGATTCTCTTGTTCAGTCTCAGGTTCTTGAATATTATCTTGTTCTTGAACCGGGGCTTCATTTCTTTTCTCTTGTATCTCTGGTTCATAATGAAATGGGACACTCTCATCAAACGGGACACTCTCATCAAACACCACATCATCATTATTTTCTCTAGTCTCTTCATTCTGATTTTTCTCCTCAATTGTTGTATTTGCAGCTACTTCTTCATCTTTATCCCCAGATTCTTTGGAACCCATTTCTTCATCATCGTCCTTATCATAACCCATCTCCTCTTCAACATCTTCGTCATCAGAATCCTCTTGATCCAAGTTCTCATCTTCACCGTCTTCCTCACACATCTCTTCTTCATCCTCTTCATTCAAGTTCTCATCTTCATCTTCTTCATTATCTTCATCTTTGTCATAGTCTTCTTCTTCTTCCACATCATCCTTGTTGTCACTATCCTCAACTCCATTTTCCACCTGAACAGTTTGATCCTCTAATGGCTTAAGCACTAGGTCATCTTCTCTAACCTGCAAAGCAATAAAATTTAGTACCCATGATTTTCGCGATAAAAGTATTTTGAACTTAAGCTTTTCACTTACATTTTAAGTTCTAACAGTGCCGATATATTTTGTCTTGAACTTGTCGCCTTCTTTGACAGGAATAACACTCAACCACTTGAAATAACGTGGATAAACATATTCTTCGGATGGTTACCATCAATTTACGTGCTCAAAAAAGAATGGCTACATTAAAGAACATAACTTTTTTAAGTTAGTAAATGTTGTCTAAATGTATATTACTTAAACAATTTGAATTACTTACCATAATCATGCATCCAGCCCTTTTAGACGTGAAGTTTTTTGTGATGTGACTGATGACATGAGCTTATCAACCATATCACCTGCCCAATTGTATTTCCTTATCGTTTTAAGGTTTCTTGATAGTCCCACTGCTATCCAATCTATTCTTCCTACTCTATATGGGTAGAAGCAGGTATGTAGGGCTAAAATACATATTAAACGAGCAAAATTTTTTAATGCTTTGTCACTCACATCCCTTGAAGCTAATAGTTCTCTAATTCTAGTTTTTAGAGCAGTTGGTGTCAGTTGCCCTGTATGGTCTCAAAATTGTTTCTTAAACCATCTATTAGACAATACTGCTTCTCTAGTGAAACTTGGTAGTGACTTCTCTCCACCTTCTACGCCCATTATTAGTCTGACATCTGTTTCAGTAATTTTGATACCTTTTTTGCGTTTAAATCTTCTGGTTTCAGTGTTATGTGTTTGGAGAATTTAATTTATCGTTGTGTTGTCTTTACGCAATGTCTTCTTTTCTTTTGTCTGCATGTGTATTTCCTTGATTAAAAGATAGAATGGCAATGGTTTGCAAGCACGTATGTGTTCCTTAGTTATGTTTTTATTTTTCAATTAGGTAAACAGCCCATCCACTGAAGATCTAACCTCAAAAGTAGTCATATATGTAACAAGATACAAGAATTACAATTGCTAATCCATTCAATATCAACAAATCAGATTCAAAAACAAATTTAGCAGATTCAAACACAATTGAGATGGGACTTGTACCATCACACATGTGTTTTCCAATTTTATTAAACCAAATCATAATCAATTTAGATTGCACTTTGTCCCATCTCACCTGTATTCTGTTTTTTTTTTCTATTAACTAATCCATGTGTTTATGATACCTTTGACAAATTAACACTTAATTATCGTAAGTGGGATAATTAACACACAACAACCAAATTCCGTAACTAATTCGTTACACTTAATACATGTCTTTATTACAGTTTCATTATGGAAATTGGTACATATAGCACATCAATAATGACCGTTGTAATAAACACAACCCATTTTTAGCAGATGCAAACAGTCCCATTTGATATTTTATAACATTTACCCCTAATTATAACGCTAAATTCAAATTTATATCAATTGAGTGAACCTAAATTTGATAACTAACACTTAATACACTAATATCAAGCTAGTATCAGTCCCATTTCAGCAGATGGATCAAGTCCCATTTCAGATGATGTATAAGTCCTATATCACGCAAATATCAATTTAAACCCTAGAAATCGGTTATAAGAAGCATGCATTGTGTTCATAAAGCTACTATACTAATCGCCTAATGCATAATAAACAAAACAAACAAAAAACTTGTCCCATATTTACATCAGAAAGTACCTTAAATCGAAGCTATTCAGTTTTGATCAAGTTAAACTTAGTCGAAGCTAGATTAACTTTTTTTGCTCTAATTTGAACAACAAGCAAGCGATTTTCAGTGAAGCAGAAGAGAATGTTTTCTCGATTTTGTTTGTGTGTGTATTTTGTGTTTGTTTTATGTGTGTTTTTTGTGCGTGTTGTTTTTACTAACAGGAGAGGGAGTTGAAGGGTTATTTTTGTTTTGAATAATATTTAATTTAAATGGGAAAATATCAAGTCAACTAGTTGTCAAAGTCAGCAAGATATTTGTCAAAGTTGAGGGTATTATAGTAATGATTTTATCTAAATTATGCTGTAATCCAAATAGGAAGTTAGATTAATATTTTAATTTAAGAGGGCATTAACCCTTTAATTTATGTCTATTAATAAATCATTACAAATATTAATTAAAAATTATAAAATTAATTAATAAATAAATCAAATATTAATAAAAAAAATTGAAAAATACTAGCAAGGACAATGTGTTCGCGAATAATATAATGTATGACCTCGAAAATAAATTATTCTACTACATAAAATATCCTCGTGAATGACACTATCATCTTTGAGGACTCTTGTCATCGATAGGGTCATGTGTCCAACTGCAGTTACACGTCAAAATTCTCGTCGATAAGGATTTGTAACGAAAAAACTATTGTGATAAACTATTAACAAAGATATTTCCTCGCCAATGCTCGATCAATGTCCATTAGCGCCGACAAATATTCTTGCCAAAGGTAGAATCTGTAGATGTGGTAATAGAATTTTCAATGTTTTTTAAAAATAAAAACAGATATTCATAAATTTATAAATGCCAAAAATAATTATAGACATTTTTCAAAAATGAAACAATGACCGACCTTGTTTTCAAAATTAACGACTAAAAGAAACCATAATTATTACCTAAAAAGAAAGAAAAAAAGTCCAGCCGGCTTTGATATATAGGGTGTGTAAAGAACAAGTAATTTAGTTAGTGTATATATGTATGAAACACTACTACAGGCGGGACCTTTAGGGAGGACGCGTTTCCTCGCAAAAAGGTCCCGTATTCCTCGCTAAAACTTTTCGCGTGGAAAAGTCCTCGCAAGAAGTTCCTCCCTAAAACTTCGTCCCAAGAAGTACCTTATGACGCCGATTTTAATAGTCGTCCCAAGAAGCCAACTCTTTCGCGAGGAAATAGTTTCCTCCCTAAAGGTTATGCTTTTGCGAGGAAATTTTCCTCGCTAAATGTCATACTCTTGCGACGACGTTTCCGTCGCTAGAGGACCATCACGTTTAGCGAGGAACTCTTTAGCGAGAAAAAGTTCCTCGCTAAAAGATTTTTTTTATTATATTTTTATTATTATTAATTTTTTTAAATTTTTTTTTGGTTTTTTTATTTGTTTGTAGTATATAATAGAAACTAATTAAATAAAATACTAAATATTAAACAAACACATAAAATAAACCCGAAACATAATATACATAGTAAATTAAAGTCTTAAACATTCAGAAATATAAAAATAGAATAATAGTCTTAAACAGTCGATAGAGATGAAAAGTCAACATATATATAAAAACAATCAAAATAAACCCAGGTCTTCTTCTTCTTCTTCTTCTTCATCTTCGGCATCTTTGGGAGATGGGGATCAAGCTCGTCCATTCTGTTTTCCCTGCGGCATCGATTAAGTGTGAGAATGGCCGTAGTCATCTGCTCGTGGATCGCATCTCTAGTAGGTAGGGTTCTCGATGTAGAAGATCCAGAGACATTAACTTGCATTGGTTCCTTGCCGATAGAGACAAGGAAATCATTTAGCGATCGGACTATCCACTGGTAGTCCTTCAACATCTTCGCGGTCACTTTCTCGGATGAATGTGCACTCGAGCTCCTCTGCGACAACGGGTGTCTTACTCCCGGGAGCCAGTTGCGAGTCCCGCCGCCTAATCCGCTATGCGCCGCCTCCAAAACAGCTTCAATCTTCTCTTGCTCCGATAAGGTGGGGGTAGAAGAAAAATCTCCACAACGAGACTGGGATTCACGAACTCGGGATTCGAGAATTTCCTTCAACGCCGCCTGTAAATTAAAACAAAAATAAAAAATATTAGTTTGGCATAAAAAAAGTTTTAGTTTCATACTACTTACATGCGCTCGCTCGTAGTTCGTGCTCCGCCACCTGTTCTTCTTCGTATTAAATCCTACTTGAAAAAAGAATCTTCGAATCTTTGGTAGTGGTATAGTCTCTTCAGTCGGTGGCTCGGTTCCCTCCCCGATTAACAAACTACGGGTCCCACTGCAACTCCCCTCTTCCCGTTTAAGTCGATTAGTCAAATATTAGTCAAACAAACAACATGATATTTATTAATGATGTAATCATAGTACCTCGTCATTTAACAACTCATATCTCGACCTCGAATATGTCCTTGAACCATCCCCGCTCTGGTTCTTCAATCGATCCCTATTCTCCTTATTCTTCGTTGCCTGGTTCTGGTTTTTAAATACATAGAAACAAAAAAAAGTTAGCTAACACAAATAACAATTTATATTTTTTTTAAATAAACTAAGTACTTGAGCGGCTGTAGAGTCCCACAACTTCAAGGTGAGCTCCCAATTATCGGGATTCTGGTCATCTGGAATATCCCGACTTGAATAATATTTCTTCTTTGTACGGTTTTTGTTTTGGGAATATCCTATTCCACACTTGTTGATGACCATTTTCTGAATACTAGGAAAATCAGACGAGCCTCCCATTTCTCCACTAAAAAGAAGTCATGTAAGCAATTAAAAAAAATATGTTAGTGAATATTTTTATTAGTGAGTAAA
The DNA here is from genome assembly GCA_029959085.1 of Nemophila menziesii. NCBI lineage: Eukaryota > Viridiplantae > Streptophyta > Magnoliopsida > Boraginales > Hydrophyllaceae > Nemophila > Nemophila menziesii. The sequence continues at coordinate 4,977,779 of JARWIR010000044.1, forward strand.
AAAAAGAAATTAAGTTCACTATACCCTGAGGCGCCGCCAAACCCTATTAAGGTAATCTACCGGGACTTTATTCCAGTGGTCATAGTGTAGTTGAACCGACTCTCGGATGGTCAGGTTTATCACCTGAGTCACGTGGTGGGAATAGGGACCAACCGGGTTCCATGTTTTGTCCGATGCGCTGAATTCCATAGGGAGTCGTCCTCCGAATTTTTCCCTAGCACGAGTCACCGATTTGAGAATAGTCTTGCCCCTTGTATTTTTGTTACCTATTTAAAAATACGATTAAAGTTGCAATTTTTCTATTTGATGTTTTAATAATAAATACCTGTAGCATTACATCCCGAGATACGATTTCTCGGAATTCTATTCGGGTCTTGACCATTACCATCTCCATCGTGTCCGCGAGCAACCTCAGCCATCTGTATAAAAGTACAGTTTTACCTAATTTAATTTTTTATTTAAATTATTTTTCAACTTTCTAAAATTACTAAAAGGCACCTAAAGTTTTAAAAATGTCCAATTTTATCCCTACACTATTTAAAATGTAAAAAATGCCCTAATTTAATTTTTTTATTTAAATTATTTTTCAACTTTCTAAAATTACTAAAAGGCACCTAAAGTTTTAAAAATGTCCAATTTTATCCCTAAACTATTTAAAATGTCAAAAATGCCCCTAATTTAATTTTTTATTTAAATTAATTTTCAAGTCTCTAAAATTACTAATAAGCACCTAAAGTTTTAAAAATGTCCAATTTTCTCCCTAAACTATTTGAAGTGTCAAAAATATCCCTAATTTAATTTTTTATTTAAATTAATTTTCAAGTCTCTAGAATTACTAATAGGCACCTAAAGTATAAAAAATGTCCATTTTTATCCCCAAACTATTTAAAATGTCAAAACTGCCCCTAATTTAATTTTTTATTTAAATTAATTTTCAAGTCTCTAAAATTACTAATAGGCACCTAAAGTTTTATAAATGTCTAATTTTACCCCTAAACAATTTAAAGTGTCAAAAATGCCCCTAATTTAATTTTTTATGTAAATTAATTTTCAAGACTCTAAAATTACTAAAAGGCACAAATCAAATAACAATCTTCACACAATCTTAACACAAAAACAAAACACAATCTAAACACAATCTTCACACAAAAATCAAGCTAAAATAATCATTTTTCACAACACAAATTATATGTAATTTCTCCTAAAAAAAATTTAACCAAAACATGATAATTTTTCAAGTATTTAACACTAAATAATCACCTAAAAGCACCCACATAATTCGGAATTGACAAAAACAAAAAATAGATTTCGGAATTTTAATTTAAAAAAAAGTTGAATTACATACCTTTTAATCCGTAGTTTGGAGTGTTTTTTATGATAAAAAATCCCTACAAAGTATATGCAACCATATAAACAAGTGATTAGAGTTAAAATTTGCATAAAAAAATTTGATTTTAAGAAAAAAAAATTAATTGGTGATGAAAATTACCTTTGAAATGATGTTAGAGATGTTTGTGTAGCTTGGATTCCTAGGGTAGATCTCGGCGGTGGCTAGGTGGTGGAATTTTCGCCGGAATTTTAGAGGTAAAATGGAGGGATTTAATGGTGTTTAGTGTGAATGAATGGGGAAGAAGATAAGAGCTTGGGTTTAATAGATATCTCGTAAGGCTTTAGGGAGGAAATTTTCCTCGCAATAGGTGTGGGTCCTCGCGAAATGGTTGGTGAATTTACTATGGCGGGAATTATGACCGCCTCTTTTTACTGCCAAAATTTTGGGTTTACTTTTTGCAAGGAAATATTCCTCGCTAAAGGGTCCCTACCTTTTGCGAGGAGTTCTTAATAATCCCAGTATTTTTTTTTTTGAATAACATATTATCTAATCTAAAATTACGCTATAAATCTAAAAAATTGCTGTAATTTTGGACAAGATGAAGAAAATATATATATACACTATTTTTAATACTTCAACTATCTATTTCTCATATGGGAACAACAACTGTATTTTGGTCAAACTGAGTGTTTAGTGTATTACATCAAGTATTTTGGTCAAACTGAAGTGTTTAGTGTATTAAGTCAACTATTTTGGTCAAACTAGAGTGTTTAGTGTATTAAGTCAAGTATTTTGGTCAAAATAGAGTGTTTAGTGTATTAAGTCAAGTATTTTGGTCAAACTTAAGTATTTAGAGTACTAAGTCAACTGTTTTGGTCAAACTTAAGTGTTTAGTGTTTTACGTCAAGTATTTTGGTCAAATTAGAGTGTTTAGTGTATTAAGTCAAGTATTTTGGTCAAACTTAAGTGTTTAGTGTATTAAGTCAAGTATTTTGGTCAAACTTAAGTATTTAGAGTACTAAGTCAACTGTTTTGGTCAAACTTAAGTGTTTAGTGTATTACGTCAAGTATTTTGGTCAAACTAGAGTGTTAAGAGTACTAAGTCAACTGTTTTGGTTAAACTTAAGTGTTTAGTGTATTAAGTCAAGTATTTTGGTCAAACTAGAGTGTTTAGTGTATTAAGTCAACTGTTTTGGTCAAACCTAACTGCTTAGTGTATTAAGTCAAGTATTTTGGTCAAACTTAAGTGTTTAGTGTATTAAGTCAAGTATTTTGGTCAAACTTAAGTGTTTAGAGTACTAAGTCAACTGTTTTGGTCAAACTTAAGTGTTTAGTGTATTAAGTCAAGTATTTTGGTCAAACTAGAGTGTTTAATGTATTAAGTCAACTGTTTTGGTCAAACTTAAGTGTTTAGTGTATTAAGTCAAGTATTTTGGTCAAACTGAAGTGTTTAGTGTATTACGTCAACTTTTACTTTATAATAAACACCTCGAACATAGTTCGAACTCCTACTCTACCACCCAAAATAATATTTTATACAAAAAAACTAATCAGACTCATCACCATCAACAACTATTACTGGTTCATCGTCACTATCAACATAAATAGTATCATCGTCAGTATCATACTCGCCCAGTGTGTCATCCAATTCATCATCGTCGTCATCATCGACAGGAATTATTGGTTCTGACACAAGATTGAACATCGAAAAATCAATCTCTATCCCCAGTCCAGTACTCAACTCGATCAACGGGTATTCAGAATCCAATGTCGTATCCGCCAACGGAATATCTATAGGTTCTTGAACCGTGGAAATCGACTCAGCACCAAATAATTCGGGACTCCATCCGTGACGGTCGTTCACTTCCCAAACCACTTTCCAACCCTTTGCGTAAATCTGATCAATATAGAAGACCTTTTTCGCTTGATTTGCTAAAATGAATGGTTCCTCAGTCCACCAATAAGAGCTCGTGTTGATCATTGTCGCCCCATGTTCTGTTCTACATAATTTCTTTTTCTTATCAGTGTTATACCACTTGCACTCAAACAAAACTACCGAATTACCACCAGTGAATTCAACCTCAATAATCTTAACCAATTCACCATAAAAAGTATCTACACCTGTGATGATACAAATTATTGATGAAAAACACAAACAATAAAACAAAATAGTAATTTGTGGATTAAAGAAAAAAATTGGGAGAATTTTGGGATTTTTTTGGGAATTTTTGGGGTTTTTGGAGCTCAAGGTTCAAATTAATGGCCATCTGTCCGTATTTATTACGGCAAAAATTTTTGCGAGGAAACAATTTCCTCGCTAAAACTACTGAATTTCCTCGCAAAAGGGTGACCTCTAGCGAGAATTTTATCTTTCTCGCTAAAAGATGACTTCTAGCAACGACTTCCAACGGCTAGATTATTATTTAATTAATTTCGGTAGCTTATTTATGACGCTGGTCTTTAAGGACGAATTTTTCTTCGCTAAAAGTGTTCCTCGCTAAAGACTAACCCTTTCGCGAGGAACTTTGTTGCGAGGAAAATAGTTCCTCGCAAAAGGCTCCGTCTGTAGTAGTGAAAGAATCCGCCTAAATAATTTCTACATAGTCTATATAATATACGATAGAGTCATATTGATTTTGTTTTCTTCTTGTCATGTACTCTAGCAAAAAGCCTTTTGTTTTGCTGTGAATTTGAACTCCAACTAAGGTGGTGATCAACATAAAGCCGCAGGAGGTAAATATGATTTACATACAGTATCTATCTGTAACCGATCCATTCCAATTTCACAAATATCCTATGTCAACTGTTGGATCTGTTTTTTTTCCTTTTACAAACAAAGTTTTTCATACGAAAAGCTAATTAATTTTCTGTGCTGCTATATATGGTCTATTATATATTATGACATTGAATAAATTGAATTTTGCATATAAATAAGAGACCTAGGAACTCATATTATACGGGAATGGAAAAGCAGAAGAATTGGATTAGCATATTGCCTGATGAAATCATAATCATGAAATTGTCACGTTTGCCATGGAAAGAAACAGTTAGGACAAGTGTCCTTTCACATAATTGGAGAAATTTATGGAAAAATTCCATTGGAAGTATGGAATTTGATGCAACCGAAACTAGGAAACTTGCAATGGGTAACAACCTCAAACTTTATACCAGAGCATGTAAAACAAGAGATTTGGTGAATTAAGTAGTGTTAAATTCTCATAAAGCTACATCTCTGCAAGGACTAAAAGTTACTGCTGGTTTAGACATGTCTTTTACTGATTCAATTGATATATTGATAGACTTTGCCATAGTGAAAAGGGTTGAGAGCCTCGAGTTAGATCTTTCAGTACCATCAAAATATCTTCCTGTTGACTATGACAAATATATGTACACCTTTCCAGATTGGTTGTCGGATTTGCCTCTGGCTCTTGATTTTCGAGTAGTTGTTTCGAAACCTTAGCTACATTGAGCCTCAAGTGTGTAAATATTAGTGAAGAAGTAATTGTCAATTATTTCTTATCCGACAAATATTTCCCTCTTCTCCAACACTTATGTTTGGATAATTTCCCAAATATACGACACTTGAAGGTTGCTGGTCCAAGCCTTCCAGTTGAAGCACTTGTTGAATATTAATAGTCATCTATTTCTTAATTCTTATCTAGCAATATACTTTGTTGAATATTATTGTGTAGTTTATGATCGAGGATTTGTTGGATGACTATGACAATTATCATCCATTTCTAGAATTTAGCAATCTTAGGCAATTGAAAGTAACTTTCAGGACTCCGAATAAGGCTTTCCATGACATGCGCCTCGTAAGTTTATTTATCCATGCTTCTCCTCAGTTGTGTGAGTTTGCAGTCAAGTATTCAATTATGTTTGGTAATACAAGGGAGAGTTTATCATCTTCGTCAGAGATATATGGAAAAGACAAGCGTCCAGAGCTCAGAAAGTGTTCACATGAAAATCTAAAGGTTGTGGAATTTAGTGGTTGGGTTGGGTTGGAAAGTGAATTTGAGCTTGCTATGCATCTTCCTCAAATTGGTGTGTCCCTTGAGAAGATGATTTTTGATACTAGCAATCCATTTGATGATGAGAATCCCTTCATACACATAAATAAAGAAGCTGCTAAAGAATGTGCAAAACAACTGTCCGCTATTTTACAACTTAGTCCAATACTGAGTTGACTGATTATATACTCAATGTATTTAATAAATAAATTTTTAATTATATAAATTTTTTTTATATTATGAATAATGACTAACTATTATTTAGATAAATACAAACTTATCGATGGATTTTTCATCCATTATATAAAATTATCAGAAATAAGTAAGTTGTAGGAAATGTCTATAAACTTTTCTTTTTGGTAAATATTATCTTGGTGATGAATGATGTTCGTATGATATGTAAGTGTAATGAATATTCTTTCGGTAGGTACAAACCGCAAAAAATAACAATATAAAAGGAACTTAAGCAGCTATATATATCGAAAATTGCAGAGAAATTACTCAGAATCAGTTGAGGTGCTTGAACAGTTATTAAATATAAATATTACTCAGAGTCAGATAGAGAGACTTACCAGACCTGTAACAAAAGAAGAAATTAAAAATGCCCTGTTCTCAATAGATGAAAACAAAAGCCCAGGTCCTGATAGACTTACTTTATGTTTTTATAAAAAAGCTTAGAGTTTGGTGGGTGATGATCTCTGTATGGCTATCCAGGAGACTTTTGAGAGTAGTTTCATGTTGAAGGAAGTTAATGCTACTAATATTACTTTGATTCCTAAAGTGGAAAATCCCTCAAATGTTACAAGTTTCACGCCAATTTCATGTGTTAATACATCGTATAAAACATTTCCGAGAGTAATTTCAAATAGATTGAAGGAGGTTTTAGGGTCTATCATTTCCAAGTACCAGTCAGCTTTTATGAGTGGGCGATTTATCTGCGATAATATAATAGTAGCTCAGGATATTCTACATGATTATGAGAAAAAGAATATAAGTCATAGATGTACAATAAATGTGGATATTCAAAAGGCCTATGACAGTTTAAATTGGAGTGCACTTCATTCTTAACATACTTCGAGCAATGAAATTTTCTAGTACAATTATAAATTGGATCATGATGTGTGTTACTTCACCTAGCTATTCAATAGGGGTTAATGGAAAAATGGTAAGTTTTTTTCAAGAAAAGAGAGGATTGAGACAAGGGGAACCACTGTCCCCTTATCTATTTGTTCTATGTATGCAACGTCTTACAACTTTATTCCAAGCTATTGGCTTGAATAAGAGGTTTGGATTTCATCCAAGGTGTAGGGAAATTAGACGTAATCATGTTCTATTTGCAGATGATCTGCTTATTTTATGGGGGCTAATGGGGAGTCGGCTAGTTTGGTTAAACAGGGGTTAGATATCTTTGCAAGGCTGTCTGGTTGAAAATAAGTAATAGTAAGAGTGAAGTATATTTTGGGGGTGTTTCTAGAACAGTAAAAGAAGAAGGCTTTTTACCAGTAAAGTATTTGGGGGTCCCTTGAGAGCTTCAAAGTTGTGTATGGAGGATGCAAATAAACTAGTGGATAATATATGTGAGAGTATTAATATTTGGAGTAATAGATTACTAATATACGCAAGGAGACTGGAACTGATTAGAACAATCTTGATGAGCAAAGTTTTATATTGGAGCAGGGTGTTTTTACTACCATAAAATTTGATTTACAAGATAGAACAGAAATTTTCAAGCTTCCTTTGGAAGGGTAACCTGGAGGGAGCAAAGGGGGCAAAGGTGGCTTGGAGTAAGATTTGCAGGAATAAGGCTGAAAGGGGACTTAGCTTACCAAATTTGGAAAGCTCGAATAAGGTGTGCTTCCTTAGAATCTTTTGGAGGGTATATAGGAAAGGAGATAATTTGATTAGTACATGGGCTCATGCTAATATATTTAGGGGAGAATGTGTATGGGGTATTAATATAAAACATGATTTATCATGGATATGGAAGAAGTTGTTGAAATTGCGAGAAGTTTCCTATTAGTTTGTCAGTCACACAGTGAGAAATGGAGCTTCTACCTTTGTGTATTGGGACAGATTCATATGAGGTAAGAATATAAGTGAGAGCCTCATGAGAGATTTTGTGCAAGATCACTTATGGAGGAATAGAACTATGCAAAGCTACCATATAAGGGCTAGGTGGCATTTTCTTGGGATTTTGAGGGGATTGTCTGATATTATGCCAAAACTCTCAGATGAGGAGGATATTATACATTGGTCTGCTAATGTAAAAGGTAAATTTTCCTTTAATAAAACTTTAAAAATTGTACAGGGTACTGGTCTGATAATAGAATGGACATGACTGGTATGGTTTAATATGAATGTGCCTAGGTGTTGCTTTATAACATGGTTAGCGTGCCTGGATAGATTGTCTACCAAGTATAGAATGATAGAGTGGAGTATTTGTAATGATGGTAATTGTATGAGCTATAACAATGCAGTTGAAACCAGAGATCATATTTTTTTTTTAGTGTTCCTTTGCAAAAAGAATTATTATACGATGTGTTGAGTTGAGTGGTGGGATTTGGCCTAGTTGTAAAGACTGGGAGGAGTTCTGGGAATTTTTATTAGCGCAAGTAGATGATAAATTTTTAAGTTCATATATGGGGATGGATTACTACCTTTGTATATATAATGTGGAGTAACAGAAATGCGATTCTGCATAACCGAAAAATCCAGAATGAAGAGGAAGTGATGTACAACATTCAGAGTTTTTTGTTTATTAAATCACACAATAGTAGAAAGTTCAAGGAAAAGAAAAGAAGAGACGTTATAGCTGATAGGTGAAAGTTTAAAGATATTTTTAAAAGTTAGTAGAACTATGTAATAGCTGATAGGTTTTTATTTGCTATTGTAGTGCTTTAAAGTTGTAAACAGTTTATGATTGGTTGATCCTTAATTTTTATGTTTGATGAGAAAAAAAACCAACTGAATTCAAAAGACTGAATAATAAAAGAATAGAATAAAATAATATAAAGTGTTTTTGGTTCCATCACGTTAAAACAGAAATATTCTTCATTCTAGTACTCACATGTATTGCTTCTTTGATATAGAAATATTCTCATTATACATTAAATTTCCCTCTCCTATGAAAGCTGAGTTTTCAAGAGATCAATCTTCCCATTGCACGAGAGTGCGATTCACCCTCTCAATTCTGCTGAGTATTATACACACTACTCATTTGTTGGTTTTTTACCTATCTTGTTGCTTTGCTACACCCTGGACAGCTGTCGGATAAATTTTCATATTTTGTTGCTTGTAGTAAACCCTTATTATGGAATGAAAACATTCATATCTAGGTTTTGTTTTTTTTACATATCTTGTGGTGATGTTGAAATGTCGTATCCAGTAGACCCTTCTCCACCTCCTGGACCATTCTCCACCATCATCAAACCTCGCTGATCTCTTCCACCTTTGCCTGAGAAGAAAACTGTCGCCATTATAGACACTCTCCACGTTTGCTTGAGAAGAAAACCGTCGCCCTCCACGTTCGTATGAAAAGAAAACTGTCGCCTCCACGTTCGCCTGAGAAGAAAACCGCTGCCTATGAACCTGTGAACCTGTGAGAGAACCAGGGGAGATTACTCCTAAAAAGAAGCCTTCAATTGAATCTCCTCCAGAATTGGAAGAAAAACCATTACCAGCACACTTGAGGTATGCGTATTTAGGTACTAATGAAACTCTACCTGTTATTGTTTCTGCTAATTTAACAGGCCCTCAAGAAGATAAACTGTTGTGTGTGTTAAGAGCCAACAAAGAAGCAATAGGTTGGACAATTGCTGACATAAAAGGCATTAGTCCATCCTATTGTTAACACAAAATCATACTTGAAGATATTAACGCACGCTCAGTTGAAGGTCAAAGAAGATTAATGCCCGTTATGAAGGATGTAGTGAAGAAAGAGGTAATCAAGCTTTTAGACGCGGGGATTATTTATCCCATTTCGAGTAGTGAATGGGTGAGTCCGGTTCAGTGTGTACCGAAGAAAGGAGGAATGACAACAGTTCTTAATGATAAAAATGAAGCAATTCCTTCAAGAACGGTAGTTGGATGGAGAGTTTGCATGGATTACAGAAAGCTGAACAAGGCCACCAGAAAAGATCATTTCCCTTTGCCCTTCATAGATCAAATGTTAGACAAATTATCCGGAAGAGAGTACTATTGCTTCTTGGATGGTTATTCTGGGTATAATCAAATTTACGTGGCTCCGGAAGATCAACATAAAACAACATTTACATGCCCCTTTGGTACCTTTTCATATCATAGAATGCCATTTGGGTTGTGTAATGCTCCTGCTACCTTTCAAAGATGTATGATGGCTATCTTCTGGGATATGATCGATAACTTTCTTGAAGTGTTTATGGATGATTTCTCTGTATTTGGTGATGATTTTGATAAATGCTTAGATAATTTGGAGAAAATGTTAATCAGATGCAAAGAAACAGATTTGGTTTTAAACTGGGAGAAGTGTCATTTCATGGTTCGCGAAGGTATTGTTCTGGGTCACAAGGTTTCAAGTGCTGGATTGGAAGTCGATAGAGCGAAGATAGAGGTAATTAAAACTCTTCCCCCTCCTGTTTCTGTTAAAGGGGTAAGAAGTTTTCTTGGCCATGCTGGTTTTTATAGGCGATTTATCAAAGACTTTTCTAAGATTGCTAAACCATTATGCAACTTACTCGAAAAGGATTCCAAATTCCTTTTTGATGAAGCTTGTTTAGCGGCCTTTAAAGCAATCAAAGAAAAGTTTAATTCTGCTCCTATAGTATTACCTCCAGATTGGAATTTACCATTTGAGGTTATGTGTGATGCGAGTGATTTGTGTATGGGAGCCGTATTAAGACAGAGAAACGAGAAAGTTTTTCATTCGATCTATTATGCTAGTAAAACTTTTAATGGTGCTCAAGTGAATTATACAGTTACAGAAAAAGAGTTGCTAGCGGTTGTGTATTCATTTGATAAATTTCGCTCTTATCTTCTTGGAGCGAAAGTTATTGTTTATACAGATCATTCAGCGATTCGATATCTTATGGAGAAGAAGGATGCTAAACCGAGGTTAATCAGATGGGTCTTATTGCTTCAAGAATTCGATTTAGAGATCAAGGATAGAAAAGGGTGTGAGAATCAGGTTGCGGATCATCTATCACGGTTAGAAGGTTCAGAGATGAATAGTGGTACTGAAGCAGTTAGAGAATAATTTCCTGATGAGAGTTTATTCGTTGTTCGTGATTATGAAGCTCCTTGGTATGCGGATATTGCAAACTTAGTGGTGAGTGGTTCCTTTCCTGAAGGTTCAACTTATCAAGAGAGAAAAAGATTAGCTCATCGTGCAAGACAGTTCTTTTGGGAGGATCCTTTCCTCTACAAAGTGTGTGCTGATCAGATGGTAAGAAGATGTGTAGCAAAGGAAGAAATTGAGGCGATTATAGCTGGGTGTCACGATTCACCTTATGGTGGACACTTCAAGGAAGATCGAACTGCTGCTAAGGTATTACAATCTGGTTTCTATTGGCCCTCTATTATAAAAGATTGTCATGAATATACGAAGAGATGTGCGAGATGTCAATTTACCGGAAACATATCCAAGAGGGATGAGATGCCACGTAACAATGTGTTAGAAGTCGAAATATTCGATGTTTGGGGTTTAGATTTTATGGGTCCTTTCGTTCCTTCAAATGGTAACCTCTACATCTTATTAGCTGTTGATTACGTATCTAAGTGGGTAGAAGCTGTGGCTTTACCATCTAATGATTCACGAGTGGTAATTAAGTTCTTGAAATCGCATATTTTCACTAGACATGGCACTCCAAGGGTAATTATTAGCGATGGAGGTACTCATTTCGTTAATAAGTATTTGAAGACGGTTCTAGAGAAATATGGAGTGAGGCATCGTGTATCTACTGCTTATCACCCACAAGCCAATGGTCAAGCTGAAATCTCAAATCGTGAGGTAAAATCTATCTTAGAGAAAACCGTTGGTCCTACTAGAAAAGATTGGTCTATGAAATTAGATGATACACTATGGGCCTATCGTACTGCTTTCAAAACACCAGTAGGCGCTTCTCTGTATCGAATGGTATATGGTAAGGCTTGTCACTTACCTCTTGAACTTGAAATGGGTGCCTATTGGGCTATTGCGAAGTTAAATTTAGATCCTACTCTAGCTGGTCAGAATCGAAAGATGAAACTTAATGAGCTTGATGAATTTCGATTACATGCTTATGAAAATGCTAAACATTACAAAGAAAATACCAAGAGATGGCATGATAATCGGATTCGAGAGAAGAACTTTGTAGTGGGACAAAGAGTGTTGAAATATAATTCAAAGTTCAGTAATTATCCAGGGAAATTAAGATCGAAGTGGTCGGGTCCTTACATTGTAACCAAGGTTACACCTCATGGAGCTATAGAGATAGAACATCCACTTGAAAACCGTACATTCATGGTGAACGGTCATCGCTTAAAGATATATCATGGAGGTGAAGATACCGATCGTGCAAAAGACCCACATCCCGGAGAGGTCATGTACCTCCTCGAAGCTCCTTAGAAGCACGGTAACCCGTCGAGCTTAACGACGTTAAACAAAAGCCAATTTCTTGTATATTAGTTTAAGTATTTCATTTTCCGTAGTGTAAATTAGTTAAGTTTTCGTTGAATTTAGTGTCAATTTTTAAGAAATGAGGAAGGGTGTTTGTTTTTGATGATTTCAGGGGTATAATGGTCATGAGTTTGGGGTCAAAACGATGAGAAAACGAAAAAATTTGGAGTCCACAGCAGGTTTGACCGGCTAGCCGGCGAGCTGGCCGGCATACCGGCCAAAAGAACCCCAACTCTCTGACCACTGCGTCAGTGACGCAGCATTGCTGCGTCACCATTTGCGCCGGCGAGAAATTCACCGGCATACCGGTCAGCTGACCGGCTAGCCGGCCACAAGGAGGAAAAGTTTCTGGTCCTTGCGTCAGCGACGTCGCAAGGATGCTGCGTCATGATTCGCGCCATCGACACGCCACCGGCATGCCGGTCAAATGACCGGCTAGCCGGTGAAAGAAAGTGAAGTCTCTGATCACTGCGTCAACGATGACGCAAGAAGCTTGCGTCTGAGGTAAAAAAAAATCGAATTTAGTAATATTTTATTCGCCGCCCTCGCGACCGGCTTGCCGGCGAAACCACCGGCTAGCCGGTGCCCTGTTGCGAGAGGCGGTTTTGAGCTTACTTAACCTAGTTTGTTGCCTCTTTCCCCAAGCTAACCTTATATTCCGAATCCTTGCCTCCACCTACTCCGAAAATCATCAACAAACAGCTATAAAATCATCAAACCAAGCCTTCTTTCATCACAAAAACACACAATCAACTCATAGCTTCTCCAAAACATCACCAAAATTCATCTTTTCTTCATTAATTCCCTCTTCCCAACCTTGAAATTAAACACAATTCTTTCACAATTCCTCTCAAATAACCTTAACCCATCTCATATTCCACCTAATTCTTCAAGTTTTAAGCCTCAAAACATCAAATTTCAAAGCTCTTCTCTAGTTTTTTTCTCTATTTGAAGTTTTGAGTTTGGGGTGAAAAGAGATGACTAACAGAACTGATTCCATGTGTAACTATCGAAGAAACATACCAAGAAACAGGAACAATGTTGGAGCTAGCCCAGACCAAGCAATTGAGATTCCAGATTCGCGATCCAAAAAGACTGAACAAAACCCAATTGCTCCGAAAAGAAAAGAAAATTCAAGTAAGGCTAATCCGAAAAAGAGTAGGTTAATTGATGAAAGTGATGAAGAAAGTGAGGAAGAAGTTGAAGAAGAGATTGAGGAAGAAACTGAACAAGAAGTTCCCGAAGAACCAGTGCAACAACAGAAACCTCCGCGTAGGAAAGCTTGGGCTCAAAAGCCTAAAAGAGTCTTCATTCCATGGGATACTCAGGTTCGTGATAGAATTCAATTTTTAAAGTTTGGTGAGGAGATGAATCTTCCTAAGGGTATTATGACTAGTGCTTATAAAGATTATGGTATTATTTGTGATAAATTGGGTTGGAAAGAATTGCGTGAAAGGAAGCTTGAGTATATTCCTACCTTGGTGCGAGATTTTTATGAAGGAATCGCCTTCTCAAAAGAAGCAGTTATTATTCGCAAAAAGGTAGTTCCTTTATCCGGTGAGCTTATTCGTAAATCATTGAAATTACCCGAATTTTCCGGAATATGTCCGTTTCAAGAGTCTCTAAAAGAACCTTCGTTTGATTATGAAACCCTTTGGGGGAAAGTGCTTGTTGATGGGGCCTGCCCAATTCTCGAAGGAGAGAGATATCCTGGACAGATGTATAGTAGTAATTTATTACCATGCGCTAAGATTTGGCCACGCTTCATTTCTTCGGAGTTAAACACATATCGGAAGTGAAGAAGGAGCATCTTTTGTTCATTAAGTGTATTATTGAGGAGAAACCTATAGATGTTGCTCGTGTGATATATGATACCATCATGGAATTTGCTCGAATTCCTACTTCACAACAAAATCTCAAATTTCCTTGTACCATCACTACTTTGTGCTTAGACGCAAAGGTTCCGCGTAAAGACGCAGAGATTGATCGTGTTGTAGTGGGTGAGAGCATGGGTTTAGCTTTGATCAAGAATATTCATGATGAGGTGTTAAAAGCAACAAGAAATCCTAGAGCTCCTCCAAAGAAGAAGATGCATACAACCAATGAGTTGGAAGCGAAAGTGAAGGTGTTAGAAGAGAACCAAGTGAAGATGATTGCGTCTTTGGGAAACGTTACAAAAGAGTTAGAACTTCTACGAAACATGTTAATGGGGGTGAGCACAATTCAACACGCCACATATGGTATACTTACGCAAGAGAAAATTCATGGACGCATCACCGCTAACCAGCCTCGCGCTGGTTAAGATACGTTTTCTATCCCTTTCGCGTTTTAGTTAGTTTAGTTTATTTTTATTGCGTTGAGTCTTTTCGAGTCGTGGGGACACGACTCCTTTTTTGAGTTTGGGGTGGGGTTCATTGCCTCATCCCAGTTTTACGTGTTATGTGTTTTATTTGCTTTTAATAAAATAATTTTCGGAGCTGCGTTTGACTATAGAAGATTTTAAATGTCCCTTTAAGCATACTTTTGATGAATCTATGATAGTAAATAGTGGACTTTAGGGAATAACATAAAACGCACTTACAATTGCATGCGAACATAAGTAATTGATAGGAAAAATTAAAGAACAATGCAAATGAAGTAAGCTTGTACTTAAGGAATATGTTTGGTGTGTAGAACGTGAAATCCTAATTAGTAGAGAACCCACCTAGATATGAACTAAAGACAAGCTATGTACTTAGGAAAATGATAGGCGCAGTTCTTTGTTAGCCATTTGAAGCCTTTTAGCTTACTATCCCTTATTATAATTTTATCCATCTTAGCCCAATTTTGAGCCTTAAGCCTTTTCTTTTGTAGCCACGATATAAGCCCATTATCCTTTAGATTATTAGGCATGACCAAATGACCCGCACTTGAATCACAACCCTGAGACTTGTCTCGAGCTTGAGTTTGGGGTGGAGGGTCCACATTTGGGAATTTACATTGGGTGGGATTTATGTGTTTGTATTGAGGCACAAAATAAAGATGATATTATTATTTGTAACCCTTTGCCGGGATTTAAAAAAAAAAGAAAGAGAAAAGAAAAAGAAAATTATAAGAGGCATGACTTTTCCCATCAAAATGAAGGTCATGGGTATCTTGTACAAAAAAAATAAAAAAAAATAAAAAAACAAAAAAAAAATAAGAAGAAAAGAAATGAAAAAGAAAATAAAAAGAAAGAATAAAATAAACCGCCAAAGTGGAATATTTTTGGAAATCATCTTAGTTTTAATTGGGTTAACATGGGGACGCAACATTAGCGCGTCAAATGGGTGAGTGAGAACATCTTTGAGCGTAAACTCAAGCTCGAGGACATTGTTGATGGTAAGTGAGGAGAGAGCCAAAAGCTCACTTCAAATTTACCAAATATACATCCATACCGTCCTTAAGCCCATTACTAAAACCGTAAAGACCTCGTGATTCCTAAGTGCATAGTGAATTTATGATTCCTGTTGATAGAGAATACACTAGGTGGAGCGTTCAAAGCGAGGTAGGATTAATGACCATCCTATAGCCATCATACAGAGACGAGTACAAGTGTAACCTTCAAGCATTGCGACTTTAATTTTCTGATTGAGATTATTTATGTTTGATGTTGCATGATTAGTGTATGTATATGTTAGTTCTTAATGTTTGCTATATGAGATTTATCTTTAGCATTGCTTTAGGTATATTTGCTAGCTTCTATTTGTTCTTGCATTCACTTCTGCCCCTTGTTTTGTTTTGTTTTGCTTTGTCGGGACGACAAAGGTTTGAGTTAGGGGTCTTGATGTCTCCTTAATTGTTCTTATTTTCGACCCTTAGTAGACATCATTTTTGGTGTTTATTTAATCAATTTGATAGACTTTTGGACTAAATATGCAATAATATGATTTTCCTCTTTTATTTCTAGCATTTTTAATTTATTAAGCTTTTGCGTGTAATATTGGTATTTTTAGTGTAAAGTTTACAGGTTTTAGATGTTAGCTAGAAGAGGAATCCGAGGAGAAAGTCAAAGATCAAGAGATAGAGTCAAGACTTGAAGATAAATCCCGAAGATATTATTTTTAGAGCTGAAAATCCATTTTACAGGCCATAGATTGATGATTTCGAGGTGCTTAAGCGATCATTTAGCCGCTGACCTTTGAAGAGAAATTGTTCCTTATCGAGTTACGGAACTTTAGCAACTAGAATGAGGTCAATTGGAGTCATAACGAAGCGGGAAAAGCCGTTTTTGTGAAGGTGTATCAGCAGATACGGGATTTTGGGCTTAGAATTTGGGCTTGGACATTTAATTAGTGTTTTATTCTTAGGTCCAAGCCCTAATCCGTTTTTCCACTTATAAAAGGAGCCTTTGACTTCTATTTTCATAACAATTCACATTATACAAGATTAAACACCAGAGAGAAGCAACAGAAGGAAGAAAGAAGAAGCTACAAGAGCTGGAGATGGTCTATATCTCCGTTCGTAGTCATTCCTATTCCGGAAATTAGGTTCTTTTATCTTTAATTTTGTAATCAAATATGAATTCCATTACATTTAATCTAGTTTTTCTTTTTAATATGAGCTAAACATTTATTAGTGCTTGAGAACAATTAATGGGTGAATCCCAATCTTATTGAATTCCGTATGTTGAATTTGGGTTTCTGTTAAATTAAATTAGATTGGGGCTTTTACTCTTTTCGATAAATTGAGAATATTTACTGTTTTTAGCGTCATGAACTAGGAACAGGTGTTAGTATTTAGGCTATTCCAATTAGTGGCGATTGGATCATCCTGACGGAGGGTTTAGATACAGAACCATTTATTCAATCTAGGATAGAAGCTATTGATTCTGACGAACTTAGCTAATCCTAGAGCCAATAAGGTAATAAAACTTAAACATCCAAAGGTGGATCATATATACCCTGACGGGACTAGTGACACTCTAGGATCGCCTTATAGTCCACCCTGACGGGGGTATAAGGAATTTAGAATCCCGACCATTGTAATTGACCAATTTAGCCCTTAAACAACATAAGTTAGGAAATAGGATTGGGAGGATCCCTGCGTTCCCAAGTGCTATCTTCTCATATTTGCGTTTTACATCATTTTACTTGCGTCTTAGCTTTTATTTGCATTTTAATAATTGTCTTTTATTACTTAGCATTAATACAAAAACCAAACAAACATATTATCTTTACTTGCTTTCATAAGTGCAATCAATCATTAATAGATAAGCATTGTAGTCAACCATCCCGTCCTTGGAACGAATCTGTTTTATCAATTATATTACTTGGGACAACCGTACACTTGCGGTTGTGGTTCTGTTATTTATTGCATTTATTTTAGAACACACAAAGGACCACCACATACCTAGATAATAAACGCGTAGTTTTCGTTATTGACCCTGACGGGCTTAACTAACCATGCAGCCAATGAGGTAAAACATTATTTATCTGAAAGTAGTTTATAATCGCCCTGATGGGGTTTGTAATACTGTAGGATAGCTCCTAAGTCCACCCTGACGGGGGTTAGGAGATATTAGAGTCCCGACTAGCACATTAATACCAGTTTAGCCCTTAAACAGAAGCATTCATTAGATATGTTAGGTGAAACCCTGGCGAGGATCAAGTACTCTTTCTCTTATTAAGTTAAATCTTATTTACTTGCATTAGTTTATTTTAGTAATTTATTTTATTGCATCTTCTATTCAAAAACAAAACAAAAAAACTTTATTTTATTTTTCTGTCACGCAATTACTCTTACTATTCGATTAATACCTGAGTTTTGCCTAATCTGTCCCTGAGAACGAAACCCGATTTATCGTTTATTACTTGGACAACCATGCACTTGAGGTATTGTGGTTCCTTTATTTTCCGTTCTTAATTTTATAACACACCAGGACCCACCAAGTTTTTGGCGCCACTGCCGGGGACCGTAACGTGTGACCCCGGTGTTAATCTTTAGTAGTTTATTTGTTATTTTATTTTCCAGTTTTACGCTTTTGTTTGTTCTTTCTTTCTCAGTTTTACAGGTTTTGGTATATGCTCGAAGGTCCCGTGATCCTTGAGAATCCCGAAATCCTAGTTCGAGAAGCAAACAAAAGAAAGAAAGAGGCTAAAGCAAAGGAAAAAGAGGAGAATTTAGCAAGAGAAGCAATGGCTGAAGAACGCGAGATTGATCCTCCTCTTGTTCCACAAGTTCAACCACCAGTTGTTAAAGATTTGTGGTTCATCAATGGTCCTGAACAAGCTCCATATCGAGCTCCTGCCCTCGGAATTGGTCCTACAGATATTAATGTCGCGAGATACAGACCCGATCCTGGTATGTTGTCTCAATTTCAGAATTATGGCAATTTCCGAGGAGCACCTGGCGAAGATCCAATTCGTGCTGTACAGAAGTTCATGCAAATTTGCGATTCTTATATTACACAAGGAGTGACTAGAGATCATATGTATTTCGCAAATTTTAGATATTTTGTGATAGATGGAGCAAGTGAATGTAATGATTCTCAAGAGCCTGGATAGATTACTACTTGGGATACATTGCAAACCGCATTTTTTTACAGGTACTGCCCAACTAACATGAGATTAGATGCACAAATTACTTTAACTTCCTTTGAGCAAGAACAAGACGATACGTTGGGTAGGAGTTGGTCGAGATTTCAAATTTGTTTAAGAAGAGTCCCAAATCATGGCCTTACAGAACAACAATAGTTGAAGATATTTTTTAAAGGTCTTGATGGGCAATCAAGAAAAGTTTTAGACCTACCGATGTCTTCTCATTTGTGATAGATTTATATTAGGATGAGACATCTTTTTTAGTGATTTAGAAGTCTTTCTAATCGTTTTTCTTGAGAAATAGTGCACTTTCCTATTTTGAGTCTTGATTTAGTAAAATAATATTTTTAGAGCATATTGGGTTTAATTATTTATTTAGTGTGAAGCTTTAAAGATAATTATGGAGATTAATTAGAGTCCAAGTCAAAGACTACAAGATATGGAAAGAGATAAGCATGGAAATTGGATATAAGGAAACAAAAGCTAAAAACATGGAAAAGGAAAAGCTGCCTTAAATCTGAATTTCTGCACCTACTACCACAAATCAGCTTATATCTCAAAATAGGTGTGGAATTTGGAGAAACGGTCAAGAGGAAAGTTGAATATATTTCTGAGACGATGAATTTCGACTACTAATACGTGTCAAAGGGATGAGTATTGAAGCTGCTAGGACCAAAACAAAAACGGGCCTGATTTCATGTTTTAGGGTTACGAATTTGAGTTGGGCTTGGAGTCCACTACTTACCTTCTCCTTCAAAAAAACGAATTAGGTCTTCTAAACACCTATAAATACATCCTTATATCACTTGTAAATCATCCTTGCTCATCCTTGCCTCATAGTAATTAGTTCTTAAGGTTTTATTCTTCCAAGTTATTGTAGAGAGCAAGATGATGTCTTTTATTAATTCTTTTAGTTTATTTCCTTCAGGTATGAACTAAACTTCCCATAGTTTGGGTTTTGCATCATGTATAATCTATGAATTCTAATTTCTTTCTATCTAAGTTTCTTTGGGAATTTCATGTTTTAATCTGATATTAGCTACTTACCTTTATATTTGTTTATGTGTTTTGATTTAATGATTGTTTTCCTTGCGGTGCGCAATGTTTAGGATTACCTTTATAGTAGTTAGATGATCGACTTAGCTGGGTGTCTAATTATTGAAACACCACATAACGTCTAGTGTCGATATTGGTCCTGACAACACTAATTATAACTAGATAGTCATTAGAGTATAATTTAATCACTATCACAATGTATGGAAATTGATTAATTAGGACCTTGGTTGCGCTTGATAACCCTGTTTGAACCAGCCTCATGGTATGTCCGTAGCCCCCTTAGTCGCTCTCAAGTTCTAAGGTATGGGAATTTAGAATCCTGACTAAATATCTAAGAGCTAATTATCTCCTTTATTAACTAGATTTAGTAGAAAGAATTAGAAGGATCAGTGCATACTAGCAAAACCTAAGCTATACTTCTCATCTCATATTTCTTCGTAATTAATTTACTGCTTTTATTTTCTTTAGTTCAATTTAATTATTTCGAACTTTATTCTCTTTTTTTCCTGTCTTTTAATTATTTACTTCTTACTCGTTATTTCTACCCACTTGATTGACACACTAAGTCCCTAAGAAAGAACTTTCTTATCATTAAAACTTGAATACATCCTGTAATACTTGCAATACCATGCCTGTCTAGGGTGAGAGTGCGTTATTTTTTGACTTATTATTTATCTTATTTTTATCACACCCTAGGCGACACCACCTACTTTGTGGTGGTGGATTCTTACATGTACTACCAGTTCATGCTAAGGTTATTTTGAATAGAACAGTGAAGAATGAGATGGGTTGAAACACCGTGAGAACACCATCCGAAGTGGAAGTTATAAAGAAAGTAGTGCTGTCATTGAAGAAAAAATCTCCTCATTGGAGAATAAATTGAAGAACACATTGGAGCAGCAATTGAAACAGCTTACTCTAGCTGTTACAGACGATTTTTAGGTAGAAGAGCAGATGTTAATGTTACACAAGAAATTTATGGGTGTTCTAACTGTGGTGTACAAGATCATGATTGGGAGCATTGTCAAAACAATCCAGAAGTCATAATGTTTGTTACCAACCGAGTGAATTATAATTCAGGTGGTCAAGGTTATCAACCGAATATAAACCATCCGGGTTTCCAATATTCAAATCCAAATGGGGCCGCTAATCCAACATATGCATATCAGCCACGTCCTCAAGGTAATGACTATCAGCCAAGACCATAGAATAACTAGCAAGGGGTACAAGGTTACGGAAATAAAGCTCAAAGACAACCTCCTCAAGATACCCATGCTGACACTATGAATCAGAAAGATCTACCTGCTCAACCTCAAGAAGGTGCATTAGATGTTCAACAAACCTTGTTGAAATTAATTAACATTAAAACAAAAGCTAGCAAAGAGCAACAATCTACTGCCGCAACAATTAAATTGTTAGAAAATCAGATAGCTCGGATGTCGAAGCAATTGAGTCAACTTCCACAAGGACAACTGCCGAGTGACACTGAAGATCCCAATCAAAGAGAAGATGGTAATGGTGTGACACTTAGAAGTGGTCAGAAGCTCCCACCACCTCCTTTTCCCGTAATGAAAGAAAAAGAAACAACTGTAAAAGAGAAACCGGTAAAAGATGTGGTGGAGAAACAAGATGAACCTGAGATAGTAGAAGTGGAGAAGATTTCGGAAAAGCCAAAGAAAAAAGATATCATAGAAACCCGTCCTCCTCCACCTTTTCCCTCAAGAGTTCAGAAAAAATGAGATATGGCTGACTATCAGAATTCTTGAACGTGGTAAGAGGTCTTAATATTAACATTCCATTCTTAGATGTAATTAGATATGTACCAAAATATGTCAAATTCCTGAAGAGAGCTACGCCAACAAAATACCATACCTTGAGAATGAGATGATAGGGTTGCCTGGAGAATGAAGCGCCATATGCCAAAGCAAATTGTCACCAAAACTACTTGATCCTAGGAGTTTTACGATTCCTATTGGTGTCGACTAGGGTGTGATAAAAAGGTGATATAAATAAGTGCAAAAATAGACACCCTGGCCTAACACGGTTCTGCAAGTATACAATTCGTATGCAAGTTTTAAATGATAAGTAAGATTCGTTCCTCAGAGACTACGAAAGTTAGAAAGAACTTTTATGTAAATTATCAAGTGCAGATATGAAAACTAGATCAGATTAATACGCAAGAAAATAAAGGAAAAGAGATTTTTGCTTGATTGTCAAATAAGAAAAATAGACTAATAATTTAAAAGACGGAAAAGTAAATAAAAGAGAAGAACAAATAGTATGATAGTTTAGCTTGAGAAATTAGCAAGTAATCCCCACTAGTTTTGTTTATTCTATCGTGTAAGGGTGAATCATGTGATATGCAATAATCAGGATTCTAAATTCACATACCTTAGACCTTGAGAGCGACTAAGGGGGCTACAACACAACCACGAGGCAGCCTAAACTAAGGGTTATCAAGCGCCACCAAGGCCCTAAGCAATTCAATTCCAAACATGGTGATAATGGTGAAAACATACCATAATGATTATCTAGTTAGGTTGATTTGTCAGGTATAAGCCTTGTTCTAGACGTTATGTGGTGTTTCAATAATTAGACACCCCTTCCGGGTGACCATCTAACTACTATTAAGGTAATCCTATACGTTGCACACCGCAAGGAAAACAGACATTAAATCAAAACACATAAACAGAGAATAAAACATGAATTCAATTTAAATACGATGTATCTCAAATCAGATAAAAAAATAGGGTTCATACATATATGTTAAATCTCAAGATAAAATTATTTAGTTCATACTAAAGAAATAAAAAGAATAAATTACAAGTTTATAGGTTGAAAAAGACATGATGTGATGTTCAGCTCCTTCCAGACTTCTTCTCTTGTGTTGTGCACTTCCTCTTAGCTTAAGGGTTGCCAAGGATGATTTTACTATGATAAGAGAGTGTATTTATATGGTATATGAAACCCTAAAACGTTTCTTGGAGTATAAGGTAGGTATTGGACTCAAAGCCCAACTCAAATTCGTAACCCTAGAATCTAGAAAAGGTAAGATTTTGATGTTGTTTTGTTTTGGCCGTAACTGATTCAATACTTATCCGTTTGACGCGTTTCAATAGTCGAAACTGATCGTCTCTGAAAGCTATTTAACTTTGATGTGGACCATTCTTATAAATTCCTAGCCAATCTTGAGATATAAGCCCTTTTGTGGTCGTAGCTGCTGGAATTCAGATTTATTTGGCAACTTTTATTTTTTCCTTTTTCATATTTCTTGCCTTTATCTCCAATTTCCATGTTTATCTTCTTTCCATTATCTCTTAGAATTAACTTGGAATCTAATTAGTTACCATATATATTTAAAGCTACACACTAAATAAACAATTAAATCCAATATGCTCTAAAAATAATAAATAATTAAATCAAGACACGAAATAGGAAAGTGTACTAAATCATGAGAAAATCGACCTATAACCTAATAAATACACCTAAAATGATGTTTCCAACTAATATTAAATCATGACAAATGGGGAGACATAACCTATCTCCATTGGCAATGAGTGGCAAGGAAAAGCTTTGTGTGATTTGGGTGCGAGTATCAATCTCATGCCCAAATAAATTTTTGAGATGTTGAAGATACGAGACGCAAAACCGACCTCCATAGTCTTGCAGATGGCTGACAGATCCCTCGTACATCCTGAGGGGCGAGTAGAAGATGTCCTCGTCAAGGCAGGTACTTTAATTTTTCCCGTTGATTTTGTTATACTTGAATACGACGCAGATAGGAATGTACCCATCATTTTGGGATGACCATTCCTAGCCACGGGGCGTACTATGATTGATGTAGAAAACGGAGAATTGACTATGTGAATCCAAGACGAGGAGGTAAAGTTCAATGTGTTTAGGACTATGAAGTTTCTAGATTTTCGAGAAGACTGTTTCCGACTGGACACAATTGATCTAGCCATGCGAGAAGTATGGGAATACATGAATTTCAGAGATATCTTGCAAGCTGCCTTAACACTTGACTTACCAAAGCCAATAGAAGAGTTAGCCAAAACAGTGGCAGCTTTAAATTCTGGAAATCCAAAGCATAAGCGCCTCACCTATGAACCGGTCAGAGAACTAGAGGAGATAGTGCCTAAAAAGAAACCATCTATTGAATCTCCCCCGAAATTAGAATAAAAGCCACTTCCGACACACTTAAGGTATGCGTATTTGGGTACTAACAACACTCAACCTGTTATTGTTTCAGCTACTTTAACAGGTCTTCAAGAAGATAAACTTTTGCATATACTAAGAGCTAATAAAGAGGCGATTGGTTGGACTATTGCTGACATCAAAAGTATTAGTCCTTCCTAATGCCAACACAAAATCATTCTGGACGATGAAAGTGTGCGCTCAGTTGAAGGGCAAAGAGGATTGATGTCAGTTATGAAGGAAGTGGTAAAGAAAGAGGTTATCAAGTTGCTAGATGCTAGAATCATTTATCCCATAGCTAGTAGCGAATGGGTGAGTCCAGTTCAATGTTTTCCAAAGAAGGGTGGTATCACTACCATCTTGAAAGAACAGAATGAAGGCATGCCCTCAAGAACCGTTGTTGGTTGGAGATTGTGTATGGATTATCGTAAGTTGAACAAGGCCACGAGAAAAGATCACTTCCCTCTTCCATTTATAGATCAGATATTACTCCCTCCGTCCACTTTTATTTGTCCTTATTTCTAAAAAGAGGTGTCCAACAATATTTGTCCATTTTATATTATCAAGACATTTTTTCTCCCATTTTTCCAATATCACCCTTAATTAATTAGTCTAAAACAATGGTGCATTAAATGACATTCTACTCAATGAATAAGGGCAATATAGTAAAGAGGGAGTGTATTTAATGTCCTTTTTAATCTTTGTGCCACAAAAAGTAGGACAAATAAAAATGGACGGAGGGAGTAGACAAATTAGCTAGAAGAGAACATTACTGCTTTTTGGATGGGTATTCAGGTTACAATCATATATATATTTAGATCCAAAAGACCAACACAAGTCCACCTTTACATGTCCTTTTGGTACCTTTGCCTTTCGAAGGATGCCATTCAGATTATGTAATGCACCTGCTACTTTTCAAAGATGTATGATGGCGATTTTCTGGGACATGATCGATGATTTCCTTGAGGTATTTATGGATGACTAGTCTATGTTTGGTGATAACTTCGATGAATGTTTACAGAATTTGGAGAAGGTATTGATTAGATGCAAGGAAACTGATTTGGTTTTGAACTGGGAAAAATGTCATTTTATGGTTTGTGAAGGTATAGTGTTGGGACACAAGGTTTCGAGTTCAGGTTTGGAAGTTGATCGCACTAAGATCGAGGTAATTAAAACTCTTCCCCCTCCTATTTCTGTTAAAGGGGTAAGAAGCTTTTTGGGTCATGCTGGTTTTTACCGACATTTCATCAAGGATTTCTCTAAGATCACTAAGCCATCGTGTAACTTACTTGAAAAGGACACCAAATTCCTTTTTGATGAAGCTTGAATGGTCGAATTTCAAGAGATTAAGGAGAAACTTATTTCTGCACCTATTGTATTATGTCCTGATTGGAAGATTCCGTTTGAAGTTATGTGTGATGCTAGTGATCTTGCTATGGGTGCTGTTCTGGGACAGAGAAAAGATAAGGTATTTAATTCCATCTATTATGCTAGTAAGGTCTTCACAAGTGCTCAAATAAATTATACCGTGACTGAGAAGGAGCTACTAGCTGTAGTGTATGCATTTGACAAATTTCCTTCCTATCTACTTGGGGCGAAAGTTGTTGTTTTTACCGATCATTCTGCTATTAAATACCTTATGGCAAGAAAGATGCTAAGCCACGCATAATCAGATGGGTGTTATTGTTACAAGAGTTTGACCTAGAAATTTGAGATCGAAAGGGTTGTGATAATTAGGTTGCAGATCATTTGTCACGTCTTGAAGGTTCAGAGTTTAATAGTGATCCTGAGTTGGTTCCAGAAGAGTTTCCTGATGAGAGTTTATTTGCTATATATGATGGTACTCCTTGGTATGCAGCCATTGCGAATCTTATTGTGAGTGGTAACTCTCCTAAAGGAGCTACATCACTAGATAAGAAGAGATTAAGTCATCGTGCTAAACAGTTCTTTTGGGAAGATCCCTTCCTCTACAAAGTGTGTACTGATCAAATGGTAAGAAGATGCATACTTGATGTCCCCCTATTTGTTCTAAATATTAGCCCTTAGGAGACATCATTTTAGGTAGAAAATGGTCTTTTTATATTGACTTTTGTGCTTAAATCATAATATTCCTATTTCTTATCTTGATTTGATGAATTATTATTTTTAGAGCATATGTGGTTTAATTTGTGTGTTAATGTGAAGATTTAAAGATAATATGGAAATAAATTAGATGCCAAATCAGTTATAAGGAAATAAGGAAAGAAGATCTTGAAAAAGTTTAGATAGATAGAAGGAAACAAAGTTCAATTAGGAAAAGGAAAAGTTGCCAAATAAATCTGAACTGCAGCTACGTCTAAAGAAGTGATGATAACTCCAAATCCGAGACGATTCTAGAATATCCCTTTTAGAGGTAGATAGATCTTTCTATGAGGATTCTTTTGGTATCTTACGGGCCGAAAACGGCCTGGTAACGAAAACGATATGGTCAAAACAAGTCAACATTAATTATCCTTATCTACTTACGAATTTGAGTTGTGCTTGGACTCTTTTACTTGAACCCTACTCCAAGATTTCGACCTAGAACCTATATATCAGTTCTAAACCTTATAAAATCATCCCTTGGCTGCATAAACTTAATATACATACATAATTCATCATAGAATCAATCTAGAGGATCTAGAGGAGGAAGAAGCAAGAGCTAGAGATTAACTACATAAATTCAACACTTCTCCATCTCTATTCTTTGGGTAAATTAGTATTAGATCTATTTTGTCTATGAGGTATTTCTAAGGTATTTATTCAAGAGTTTTATTATGCATAATTTCTCTTTAGGATTGTAATTATATGAATCATTGATTATTGTTTTTCTATTTTAATTTGAATATAGGATATTAGTATTAATTAACTTGGTTCTTAATTTCCATTGACTGTATTCTTGTGCTTGTTTACTATCATTGAAGTCATGAATCAAGGATAGGTTTTAGTAATTGAGCTATTCACTTTAGTGGCAAAGTGATCATCCCACAGGGGGGGTTTAATTACAGAACTAGAATATAGACTCGTGGTGTCCGTTATTTGACCGACACGCTTGACTAACCACGTAGCCAAAGAGGTAAAAGAACTTATAATCCGTAGAGGCATATTCACCCATATAGGGGTTTATAGTACTTTAGGATAGATCCTAGGTCCACCCGACAGGGGGCTAGGAGATTATAGAGTCCCGACTATTGTGAGGTTTCCCATTCACGCTTATTCTTAGGAATCATAAATTTAATAGGATAGGTTATACTTGCATCGCCTTATTTTATTTGCATAATTGTTTATTATTTATTATTTATTTTATTTAGTTAATTATAAGACAAACTCCTTTGCTATTTATCTTTTTAATTAGAACAATTAGAACTATTTATTCTGTATTGAACACGGATTTAGAATAACTACTTAAATCCCTGTGGAGACGATAATCCTGATTTTACTTATTTATTACTTGGAACGACCCGTACACTTGTGGTATGTGGTTCCTTTACTTTTATTGCATTATTTTATAACACACCAGGACCCACCAAGTTTTTGGCGCCGCTGCCGGGGATTTATTGCGGTTATTTTATTTTGTGTTTAAGTTAGGTTGGTAGTTTTAGTTGTTTTCAGTTTTACGTTTGTTTGTTTTAGTCTCTTTGAGCTTTTTCTTAGGTATGGAAATTTCCCTTTGTGAAGAGCAAAATCCAACATAGACCTGGTGTATTCTAGTGCAAAACTTTATTGATAGAACAAACATCTTCATGGATCTGACACGAGGAAGCTTTAGAGATCATGAAGAGAGGCCCAGGAAGTTGGAGGACTTCCTTAATCGTTTCGTTAAGGTTACAATGGATAATGTAGTAAAGAGTGAGGCGAAAAGCGATCCCGCCATATCATTAGTGCAAAATATGCAACAGTAACATCAATTGATGGAGAAATAATTGACGCAACTCACGGAAACAATTGAGAGGCTACAACAAGTACCATATATGCAAACTGGCCAAGGTACAAATATTAATCATAAGGCCAGTCAAGATAGCGATGTTCAGTTCAAAGTAGTTGAAGAAGAATCAACCACGCTAAGCATAGATGAGACAGTTGTTGAGAATCGAGTCGAATTTGAAAATAAATCTTGTGAAGAAAGATGACATCCATGGAAAACCCAGCCAAGCCGCGTTTAGAAGAATTAAATATTGAAATCTTGGTTATAAAAGAGATAGAAGAAGAAGATACTAGGATGGATTCGCCACCTAGTACTCCATTGATGTCACCAGCAGTAATGAGGAAGGTATGAGTATTTTTGATGAGTAGGTATGCAAGGGTTCGAGTTTGAGGTGAAAAACTGGAAAAAATTTGGAGTTAAAAAGGCCTAGACAGAACTATTTTGCGTTACACTGCATGTATTCGCGGTGCACCGCACCTATCAGCATTGGAAATTGGCGAAAACTTCGAACTGGCATAACTTTGCGCTCAGGTATCAGAATTCACTTATTCCCGAGTCTAAATCACGTATTTTTTCGACATCTATCCAATGGAGTGGAGAAAACTTGATTTGGAGGTAAAGTAAAAAACGTATTTTTTGTGGCATCGAGAGACTTCGTGCGATACACCACACGATAGCTCCGGTGAACCGCAGCCCCTCGCCAGATCTAATTACGAAGTTTATAAGAAGGGTTTAAAGAGAAGAATATTTAAACACCCAAATCATATCAATACACATGCACATAAGAGAGTATTCATGAAAAAAAAGAGTTTTCTAGAGTGTGATTGATTGGGATAGAGCATAAGAGGATGTAAGGGAAATCAAAATTGGTGATGCATAAAGGTTACATACAAGAAAATCAATGCACCCTATCTTGGGTATTAATCAAGTGAGGCAATAGCCTCGAAGAGTATGTTTTCTTTCTTCCTTACCATTTCTCTATATCCAATATTTGTTGTTTTTCTTTATTGAGTCTTTTTCGAGTCGTGGGGACACGATTCATTTTTGAGTTGGGGGTGTGGGGATCTGTTGTCCCTCATCTCCATTTTATGTGATTTATTGTTTTTTTAGAGAAATTTGAATTTTTTTAATTTTTAAGAGATGGATTAGATGTAGAATGTGTTTAATAGCTTGAAAGCATAAGCTTAGTAAGTTGATGATAGAAAGTAGTATGTTTATGAGCTGCTTTATTTTGTATGCTTTGAGTATTTGTAGGAAAGCACACATTGATAGTAAAGAAAAGATTAGTCAGCAATGCGATAGAAAGTATGTTCGATCTCAGGGAGCCAGGAGTGGTGTGTAGGCCGTGAGATCAAAGATAGTTGACAAACCCATTTAATGAACGTGCTAAAGGTAAGAGAATGCCGAAATTGCATAATTTAGAAAGTGATTAAGGCGGTTCTTTCATAAACCCCTTGTTGCCTTTTAACTTGCTGTCCATTTATTATATTATATATCCTTCTCAGCCCCTTCTAGCCTTTCTAAAGCTTTTTTATTAGCCACATTATAAGCCATATCCCTTTAGATTATAGGACTTTTCCATATGACCCGCACTCGAATCACGATGCATAGACAATTGTTTTAGAGCTTGAGTTTGGGGTGGTGGGTCCACCATTATGGGGAATATTATTGGGTTGGGATTTTTGAGCTTATTAATTGTGCTCTATTCTATATTTTGATGATGATTCACAGGTTTATTATATTGTAAACCTTTGCCGGGGTAAGAGTAAATGAAAAAGGCTGAAAAGTATGAAAAGAAAAGAAAAAGGTTTATGAGAAAAATAGCGTGATATTTCAACATCAAAAAGAGAGTCATAGCTATACAAAAGGAAAAAATTGATATGAAAAAAATATATATTTGGACCGGAAAAGAGGAATTTTTATGTGAACATCTTTATGCTTTAATTGGGTTATTGGGGATGCTAACTAGTGCATCAAGGAATTCATTGGGTTGAGTGAGAACGTTTTATGAGAGTAACTCAAGCTCTAGGGCGATTCGTTGATGGCTAGTGTGGAAAGATCCAAAAGCTCACTCTAAATTGTCCAAATATACTTATCATATCGTCCCTAAGCCAACATTACCACCCTAAAGACCTTATGATTCATTGATATGTAATCTAGAAGTGATTGAGCCGTTAGAGAGTAGTTATGTGGATCTTTGGATACTAGTGAAGTTCGATGAACAATCTATAGCCTCCTTGGTAAACTGAGTTAAGATCCTCTCCTTATTACATTGCGAAGCTAATCCAATCATGAATTCAAGCCTTGTTGTGATGTCTCCTCATTTGGGATAGATTTATGTTAGGATGAGACATCATTTTTAGTGATTTAGAAGTCAATAATGTCGATTTTCTTGAGTTTTAGTGCACTTTCCTATTTTGAGTCTTGATTTGTAGAATTATTATTTTTAGAGCATATTGGGTTTAATTATTTATTTAGTGTGTAGCTTTAAAGATAATTATGGAGGTTAATTAGAGTCCAAGTCAAAGATAACAACTTATGGAAAGAGATTTGCATGGTAATTGAAGATAAGGAAACAAAATCTAAAAAGATGGAAAAGGAAAAACTGCCTAAATCTGGGATTCTGCATACACGTCCAAAGATGTGGGTTTTTACCTAAGAAAGAGGCCGATTTTGGTAATTTCCTTTTTTAGGGTCAAGATAATTCTGTTGCAATTCTTTTGGTATATAATGGAGCTCAAACCAACCAATAACGAAGATGATATGCTCAAAACGGTCCAGCAGTGCTTATCTTTATTTCCATACGAATTTGAGTTGGGCTAGAAGTCCAATACCTTAACTCTTCCTCAAGAAAACGAATTAGGTCTTCTAAACACCTATAAATACACCCTTATATCACTTGTAAATCATCCTTGCTTAGTCAAAAACCTTATAATTAATTCTTAGTCATTGTAGAAAGCAAGATGATGTCTTTTGTAATTTCTTTTAGTTTATTTCCTTCAGGTATGAACTAAACCTCCCATAACTTGGGTTTTGCATTATGTATAAACTATGAATTCTAATTCTTCTATCTAAGTTTCTTTGGGAATTATATGTTTTAATCTGATATTAGCTACTTACTTTATATTTGCTTATGTGTTTTGATTTAATGTCTTTCCTAGAACTGATCACTTTAGGATTGTTTTAATAGTAGTTAGATGGTCTCCTTGACAGGGTGTTTAACTATTGAACCACCACATAATGTCTAGTGTCGATAGTAGTTCTGACAAAACATGCTTCTAACTAGATAGTCATTAGGGTTTGTTTTAATCACCATATCACCAATTGATTGTAGTGTGCTGGATAGGGCCTTAGTGGCGTTTGATAACCCTATTTGAGTCCTCGTCTTGGTTGTGCCGTAGCCCCCTTAGTCGCTCTCAAGTTCTAAGATTGGGGAATTTAGAATCCTGACTAAGTATACCAAGAGCTAATATTCTCCCTTATGAACTAGATTTATAGATAGAATTAGAAGGATTAGTGCATACTAGCAAAACCTAAGCTATACTTCTCATATCATATTTCTTATCTTTTACTTTATTGTCTTTATTTTCCTTAGTTTAATTAGTTAATCTCGAATCTATTTGCTTTTATTTTCTGTCTTCTAGTTATTTACTTTTACTCGTTATTTCTACTCACGCGATTAACACACTTAAGTCCCTGAGAACGAACTCTACTTATCATTAAAACTTGCATACGTCCTGTAATACTTGCAGTACTGTGCCTGTCTAGGGTGAGAGTGCGTAGTTTCTTGACTTAATTTTATCTTATTTATATCACACCCTAGGCACCACCAAGTTTTTGGCGCCGCTGCCGGGGACTTGTGTCTCGTTACCGTGTGGGTTATCTATTTCGAGTTTTAGTTTTTAATTAGTTTCTACTTTTCAGTTTTTAGTTTAGTTTTTATTTTTCCAGATTTACGCTTGTGGTTTGCTTTAGTCTTTTTCAGGTTTCACAGTGTTTAATTCTTGGCCTCCTTTGTCGGAGCCTGAGAGGAGCTCTAGACCTTACAACAAACGAGTTCGTGAGGAAAGAGCCTTGAGAAGAGTAATGGCAGCCCAAGATCCACCACTCGGTATACCCCTTGGTGGAGTTCAGAATAATCAACCAGGTGGACAACAACAAGATCCACCACCTGGTGTACAATTACCAGTAGGAGGAGGTAATGGGCAGAATAATCTTAATAATCAACAGAACCGAGTTGAACAAGATCTACCTGGCCTTAACGTACCATTCCATGTTCAACCCATCGGTTACCGCCCTCCTGAGATTCCGAATATCAAATTCAGACCCGATCTGGGTATGCTTAGTCAATTCCAAAGTTTCGGACTCTATACTAGTACAGCAATTCAAGATCCGGTAAAAGCGATTCAGAAATTCATGCAGATTTGTGATGCCTACATTACTCCTGACATTACACGCGAGCAACTGTATTGTCATATGTTTTCGTTTTTCTTGACCGGAAGAGCTAGCGATTGGCTAGAAAGACAACCACATGGAACCATTCACTCTTGGAGAGAACTTCAAGCCGCATTCTTTAACCGATTTTATCCGAAGAGCATGAGAATTAAAGATCAAGCCGAGCTTGCGAGATTTTCCCAAGAAGATGGAGAAACCGTGGGAGAAGCATGGACAAGGGTTCAACCATTGTTATACACCTGCTTTACAACTTGCAATATTCTATGAAGGTCTTAATGATAAAGGTAGAGAGAAGGTGGATAACATAGGAAAGGGTAATTTTGTGTCCATGAATCACAATGAAGCTTCCGAGGTGTTAGAGAATATTATGGAACAAGAAAGAAGTTGGCCCTCAACGCGAGCTTCTATAGCAAAGACCCAAGGAACGCTTCGTTTAGATGCAGAAACTGCAAACTCAGCTCAAATATCCGCTTTAGAAAATCAAATCAAAGAGCTGAAGGTAGCGATGGAGAAAAATTTATCCGCTACAAAAGTAGTACAAGAAGCACAAGGTTGTCAACAATGTGGTGTTAACGATCATACATGGGAAGAGTGCGAATCAAATCCGAGATCTGTTTACTTTATATCCAACCGCGGAGGTTATCAATGGGGTAACCGAAACCATCCGGGTATGCAGTATTCAAATCTACAAGGGGCCGCTAATCCTGGTCATTATCAACAGCGCCCCCAGAACAACTCTTACCAACAGAGAGGTCAGTACCAAAACCAAAATCAGAATAGACCTGCTCCTCCACAACAACCTGCTCAAGACGCCTATACCGATTCACTAGATCAAAAAGCCTTACCTCAGTACCCTCAAGAAGGATCTGTGGATCCACAAGCTCTAGCACGTTTGACCGCGAATATGAACGCTCAGGAAGAGAAGATCAGGGGACACGATTCCGTACTTCAGATAATACGTACTCAAGTAGAACAGATGAACAAAGTTTTAACAAGTTTTGTAGAACAACAAGAAGTAAAGGCAATCGAAGGAGGTGAAAACAATGTTGGGTTCGAAGCTTGCAAGGCTATCTGCCTTGAAATTGAAGAAGCAAAAGAGGAAGCACCACATGCTGCCATTAGTGCGGTGGAAATTCCAAGTACTGAAGAAGAACCAACCAAGTCTAGCCCCGTGGAATCTGACTGTTCTGAAGTTTATGTGGAGGACGATCAAGAGAAAGCCGAATTTATAGAGCTACTGAGGAAGATGCAAGAGGAGATTCGATCGGTAGTAGATTATGCAGCTGAGTTGGCTAAAGAGAAAGAGGAAAAAGCCTCAAAGGAGAAAGAAGATGAAGTTGCACCTGCTGCGCATGAAGAGAAAGAAGAAGAGAAGGTGGAATCGCCACCTATTGTTCAACCAGTGCCATCAACTATTCCTGATACAAATCCGAAGGATGACACTGTAATCAAGACATTTGTAGAGGCGTACCAACCTGAAAATATCAACGCCCAAATGCTTGAGATTGCAAAGAGAGGACTTACACCGCAACAAGTGTTTACGCAAGTTATTCCTGAGAAAGAAGCGAGTGTAGAGATCCCGAGAGAGAACCTGAGGGTTTCGAGAAGAAGTGAAAGAGAGCTACCAACAAAGCTTAAAGATCCGGGAAGTTTCAACCTTCCTATACAGTTACATGGTATGCTCAAGGTGAAAGCTATGTACGATGTGGGTTCTGGTTGGAATCTTATGCCTAAGTCCGTGTTCGAGAAACTTGGACTTCAGAAATCAGAGAAAACTCCAGTGAAGTTGCAGTTTGCTGACAACTCAGTTAAAAGGACATGGGGAACAGTGGAGGACGTCTTAGTCCGTGCAGGTAATATCGCCATCCCTACTAACTTTGTTATTCTTGAGTTTGATGCAGATAAGCAGGTTCCGATCATACTTGGACGGCCCTTCATGGCCACAAGTCAAAGTGTGATCAACTTCCGATGGGACTATCATCCTTCATGCTAAGTACGTATCCGAGACCTTCTATGTCTTGGGTAAGAAACCAAGGAAGTTGGATCCCACCGTTCCTATCATCCACAGCCTTTCACATCACAAAGTCCCTCCTGAGAAGATCCACTTAAAGCCTGTGGATACTGAGCCAAACATTGAGTTTAGGGTTGGCCATGAAGTTCTATGGAAAGCTCACAAACGCGAGAATAGGCCACGAAGTTTCAAAGACTCTTGGATGGGACCATTCATTGTCACTAAGGTTGTTTCAGCCAAGGTCATAGAAATTCGCCCCAAAACTGGGGTCAAGCGCATATTAGTTGACGTTCATAGCCTTACTCGTTGTTGGGGAGGCTATATTCGCAAATCTTGACAGAGGTAACACGTCTAACTTTGAAAGACGTTAAACAAAAGTGTTGTACGGGAGACAACCCGTAGTTTTTTATATGTTTTCATGTCTTTTATGTTTTTAGTTTAAATTTATTTTAGTTGTTTTTAGTTGATAATGCATATTTGAGAAAGGTATTAGTGTTTTTGGTGTGTAGGAATTGGAGAAATCGAGTTAGGGAACGCGAGGAAAATTTTTCGAAGCAAAGATTGACCCCCGCGGACTACCCCCACGGACTACCCCCTAGTCCGTGCCCTGGTCCGCGAGGTCAAAACACGTGCCACGGTGGAGCCACGGATTTGATCCAGAAACCGAAAAAAAAATTGACCGCGGACTACCCCATGGTCCGCGCCATGGTCCGCGAACCAAAAACGCGTGCCACGGGGTAGGTCCACGTGTATTTTGACGTAGGAGGCGCGGAGCACCCCCGCGGTACACTGGACCCTAGTCCGCAGAGCAAAAACGCGTGCCACGGGTCCTACCACGGGTCCAATCCAGTGGGGAAAATTTTTGAAGCATCAGATGTCGCGGACTACCCCGCGGTGCACCCCATGGTCCGCAGGGGTAGTCCGCAGCGCCGCCAGTGAGAGATAAAGTTACGGGATTTGTGTATAAAGAAGGTATTAAGCTTTTAGTTCCGAATTTTATAAACCTAAACCCTCTTTTTCTTCTCCACAACTCTCCTAACTCCATTGAAGCTCATCAAAACCTTCACCAATCACCAAAACACTACCCAATCATCAAGAGAAACACATCAAACTTTCTCTCCACATCATTACAAGAGAGAATCAAACAACCAATCATCACCAAATCCATTCAAATTGAAGAATCAAAGAGCCAAATTTTACAAATTCATCCTACAATTTCTAAAATCCAAGCCAACCCATTACAAATCCACCTCACCCACATAGTGATTCATCACCAATTCACCCATCCTAGGCCAAATCAAGCTTGTTCAATCATTAATTCAAGAGTTCAAATTTCAAGGGTTGCAAAAGCTTTGAGTTGGGGGTTAATTGAAGATGACTAATAGAACAACAATTTTATCTAACAAGAGGGAGGTGAAGAGTAACAAGGGATTGGATTTAAACAAGAAGAAATCAATTGACAAAGGTTCTAGTTCTAAATCAAAGGGTAAGGAGAAAGTAGAGAAGAGTGGGATACCTTTGTTTGATCGTAATGGTAAAAAGCTTTATTATTATGCAAAGGAGAAAACTCAACCTCAACAAGATCTTATACCTATAGAGAAAGTGGATACTTCAAGGGCCCTGAAGACTTCTGCAGAGAAAAAATTGAAAGAATTACCTTTTGCCTATGAGAAAGTATTCAAGGAAGAAGTTGGAGATGGAGAATATAAGAGATTCTTAGAGCTTGGTGAGAAATTGGGTTGGTCTACGTTCATGGTAAGACGTTATGAACTATGTCATGAGTTAGTTTTAGAAGTCTATTTAGGCCTCTTTAGCCGAGATAGTAATTGTGTTCCGATTAGAGCAAAGTTAGTTCCTTTCACAGTTGAGGAGATTAGAAACCACTTCAAGTTTAAGAAATTGAAAGGTTTTTGCAGATTTGAAGAAGCGGTTGCTAAACGAAAAATCTTTGATGAGGAATTACTTTTTGAGCATGTTTTAGACAAAGAGAAAGTGCAATCACATAAGGGAGAATTGAAGGCACCTTGGCCTTACAAATATCTTCAAGCGGATGCTAGAATTTGGCACAATTTCCTTGTCCCAATATCTTTGGGAACACACGAACTTTGGATGTGACTATGAAGTACGCTCTACTTTTGGACTGTATTTTGAGAGGAGAAGAAGTTGATGTGGCACAGTTGATCTATGAGGAGGCGATACGATTCTCGGTCTCTCCTAAATCAGTTTATAATGTTAAATTTCCTACTATGATCACGTGTCTTGTGCGAAAAGCGAATGTTACATTTGGTGAAGAAGAGAAACTCGAATTTAAAGGGAGTTATATTGATAATGCTTGGATCAAGGATATCTTTCGAAGAGCGGGTTCTACGCAAGTCTCGAAAGAAGAAAAGGAGCAAAATTGGCAAGAGAAGATGGAGGAGCGTTTAACGAAATTCGAAGTAGCTCAAACTTCCGTAGTCAATGATGTGGCACAAATCAATGCTAATCAAGTGCACATCATGAAACTCCTTGAGCAATTAACGAAAGGTCCAGC
The DNA here is from genome assembly GCA_029959085.1 of Nemophila menziesii. NCBI lineage: Eukaryota > Viridiplantae > Streptophyta > Magnoliopsida > Boraginales > Hydrophyllaceae > Nemophila > Nemophila menziesii. Next base: position 5,014,502 of record JARWIR010000044.1, read on the forward strand.
AATTCCAACCTTGGATGTCAATGATGCGAGGCAATAGCCTCGAGAGTATGTTCTCTTTCTTCCTTACCATTTCTGTAAATATGTCTATCTGCTAATTTTAATTTCTGTTTTTCGAGTCTTTTTCGAGTCGTGGGGACACGGCTCATTTTTGAATTGGGGGTGTGGGGATTCGTTGTCTCTCATCTCCATTAGTCTGTTTTTAGGTAGAAATTAAAATTTTTGATACATGGGAATTAGATGTAGAGTGTGTTTAATAGCTTAAAGGCATAAGCTCAGTAGATTAATGATAGTAAGTGATATGTTTATGAGCTATGTATTTGTATGCTTTGAGTATTTGCAGGAAAACACACGTTGATAGTAAAGAAAAGATTAGTAAGCAATGCGATAGAAAGTATGTTCGATCTTAGGAAACCTTGAGAAGTGTGTAGGCCGTGAGATCCAAGCTAGTTGAAAAACCATTTGATGAAAGTGCTAAAGGTAAGAAAATTATTAATTACATAGTATAGAAAGTGATTAAGGCGGTTCTTTCATATTTTGAAGCCTTTTTATCCTTTTTATACCTTCTCACCTTGTGATTTTTGAAATTAAATGCTATATCCTTCTCGGCCCATCTAGCCTTTCTAAAGCCTTTTTATTGAAACACATTATAAGCCATATCCTTTAGACTTTAGGACTTTTCCATATGACCCGCACTCGAATCGCGATGCATAGACAGTTTTTTTAGAGCTTGAGTTTGGGGTGGTGGGTCGACCATTATGGGAATTGTTATTGGATTGGGATTTTTGAGCTTATTAATCGTGCTTTGTGCTTTATATTAGTGATGATTCACAGATTTCTATTGTAACCCTTTGCCAGGGTAATAGTGAATGAAAAAGAAGCTTTGAGCTAAATTTTGCCAACAAGGGGATTAAAAGAAAAAAATATATAAATGAGAAAATAGCATGATATCTCAACATTAAAATAGAGTCATAGCTATAGAAAAAAATTGATTTGAAAAGAAAAGAAAATATATATATTCGGACCGGCAAAGTGGATTTTTATGCGAACATCTTAAGCTTTAATTGGGTTATTGGGGATGCTAAATTGTGCATCAAGGAATTCATGGGGTTGAGTGAGAAACGTTTTATGAGAGTAACTCAAGCTCTAGGGCGATTCGTTGATGGCTAGTGAGGAGAGAGCCAAAAGCTCACTCCAAATTATCCAAATATACTATCATACCCGTCCCTAAGCCTACATTACAACCTTAAAGACCTTTTGATTCTTTGCTATGTAATTGAGAAGTGATTGAGCCATTAGAGAGTAGTTGAGTGGATCCTTGGATACTAGTGAGGTTTGATGAACAATCTATAGCTCTCTTGGGGAACTGAGTAAAGTCCCAATCCTTCTTACATTGCGAAACTAATCTGATCTTGAATTCAAGCCGTGTTGACTGTGGATATGAGAAGTGTACAGGTATGTAGGTTATGAATATTATTGCATGAAATTTTCTGAGTTATGTGCTTTAGGTTTATTCTATATATTCTGCTATGCTTTTTCCCATTGTATTGAGAATTTTATAAGTGTGTATTTATAGACTTCCCTATGTTTTTATCTTTATTGTATCGGGACTATACAACTTTGAGTTGGGGGTCTTGATGTCTCCTCATTTGTGATAGATTTATGTTAGGATGAGACATCATTTTTAGTGATTTAGAAGTCAATAATGTCGATTTTCTTGAGTTTTAGTGCACTTTACTATTTTGAGTCTTGATTTGTAGAATTATTATTTTTAGAGCATATTGGGTTTAATTGTTTATTTAGTGTGTAGCTTTAAAGATAATTATGGAGCTTAATTAGAGTCCAAGTCAAAGATAACAACTTATGGAAAGATATTTGCATGGTAATTGAAGATAAGGAAACAAAAGCTAAAAAGATGGAAAAGGAGAAGCTGCCTAAATCTGGGATTCTGCATACACGTCCAAAGATGTGGGTTTTTACCTAAGAAATAGGCCAATTTTGGTAATTTCCTTCTTCAGGGTCAAGATAATTTTGTTGCGATTCTTTTGGTATATTATGGAGCTCAAATCGACCAATAACGAAGAAGATATGCTCAAAACGGTCCAGCAGTGTTTATCTTTATTTCCATACGAATTTGAGTTGGGCTAGAAGTCCAATACCTTAACTCTTCCTCAAGAAAACGAATTAGGTATTCTAAACACCTATAAATACACCCTTTTATCACTTGTAAATCATCCTTGCTTAGTCAAAAACCTTATAATTAATTCTTAGTCATTGTAGAGAGCAAGATGACGTCTTTTGTAATTTCTTTTAGTTTATTTCCTTCAGGTATGAACTAAACCTCCCATAGCTTGGGTTTTGCATTATGTATAAACTATGAATTCTAATTCTTATATCTAAGTTTCTTTGGGAATTATATGTTTTAATCTGATATTAGCTACCTACTTTATATTTGCTTATGTGTTTTGATTTAATGTCTTTCCTAGAATTGATCACTTTAGGATTGTTTTAATAGTAGTTAGATGGTCTCCTTGACAGGGTGTTTAACTATTGAACCACCACATAATGTCTATAGTCGATAGTAGTTCTGACAAAACATGCTTCTAACTAGATAGTCATTAGGGTTTGTTTTAATCACCATATCACCAATTGATTGTAGTGTGCTGGATAGGGCCTTAGTGGCGTTTGATAACCCTATTTGAGTCCTCGTCTTGGTTGTGCCATAGCCCCCTTAGTCGCTCTCAAGGTCTAAGATTGGGGAATTTAGAATCCTGACTAAGTATACCAAGAGCTAATATTCTCCCTTATGAACTAGATTTATAGATAGAATTAGAAGGATTAGTGCATACTAGCAAAACCTAAGCTATACTTCTCATCTCATATTTCTTATCTTTTACTTTATTGTCTTTATTTTCCTTAGTTTAATTAGTTAATCTCGAATGTATTTGCTTTTATTTTCTGTCTTCTAGTTATTTACTTTTACTCGTTATTTCTACTCACGCGATTAACACACTTAAGTCCCTGAGAACGAACTCTACTTATCATTAAAACTTGCATACGTCATGTAATACTTGCAGTACTGTGCCTGTCTAGGTTGAGAGTGCGTATTTTCTTGACTTAATTTTATCTTATTTTTATCACACCCTAGGCACCACCATGTTGATTGTTGATATGACAAGTGTGCAAGTATGTAGTTTGTAAATATTATTACATGGATTTTTCTAAGTAGTTTCTTTGATTTTATTCATATATTCTGTTATTTTCTTCTCCCCTATGCTTAATTGACTTAGCTGATATTTTAGAGACTTCCCTGTCTTCTTATTTTTTATTGTATAGGGACGATACAAGTTTAAGTTGGGGGTCTTGATTCTCCCTATTTTTTCTAAATATCAGCCCTTATGAGACATCATTTTAGGTAGAAAATTGTCTTTTTATGTTACTTTTGTGCTTAAATCATAATATTCCTATTTCATGTCTTAATTTGATGAATTATTATTTTTAGAGCATATTTGTTTTAATTTGTGAAGCTTTGAAGATAATATGGAAATAAATTAGATTCCAAATCAATTCTAAGGAGATAAGGAAAGAAGATCTTGAAAAAGTCAGGAGATAGAAGTAAACAGAGTTCAATTAGGAAAAGGAAAAGCTGCCAAATATATCTGAATTTCTGCAGCTACGTCTAAAGAAGTGATGATAACTCTAAATTCGGTACAATTATGGAAGATCCCTTTTAGAAGTAGATAGATCTTTCTGTGAGGATTCTTTTGGTATCTTACGGGCCAAAAACGGCCCAGTAACGAAGAGGATATGGTCAAAACAAGTCAGCATTAATTATCCTTATCTAATTACGAATTTGACTTGGGATTGGACTCTTTTACTTGAACCCTACTCCAAGATTTCGACCTAGCACCTATCTATAATTCATCATAGAAGCAATCAAGAGGATCTAGAGGAGGAAGATGCAAGAGCTAGAGTTTAACTACATCAATTCAACACTTCTCCATCTCCATTCTTTGGGTAAATTAGTATTAGATCTATTTTGTCTATGAGGTATTTCTAATCTAAATATTCAAGAGTTTTATTATGCATAATTTCTTTAGGATTGTAATTATATGAATTATTGATTATTTTTTTCTGTTTTAATTTGAATCTGGGATATTAGTATTTAATTGATTTGGTTCTTAATTTCTGTTGACTATATTCTTGTGCTTGTTTACTATCATTGAAGTCATTAATCAAGGATAAGTTTTAGTAATTGAGCTATTCACTTTAGTGGCGAAGTGATCATCCGACAGGAGGGTTTAATTACAGAACTAGAATATAGTCGCGTGGTGTCCATTATTTGACTGACAGGCTTGACTAACCACATAGCCAAAGAGGTAAAATAACTTATCATCCAAAGAGGCATATTCGTCCATATAGGGGTTTATAGTACTTTAGGATAGCTCCTAGGTACACCCGAAAGGGGGCTAGGAGATTATAGAGTCCCGACTATTATGAGATTTCCCATTCACCCTTATTCTTAGGAATCATAAATTCAATAGGATAGGTTCATACTTGCATCTCCTTATTTTATTTGCATAATTGTTTATTATTTATTATTTATTTTATTTAGTTAATTAGAAGACAAACTCCTTTGCTATTTATCTTTTTAATTAAAACAATTAGAACTATCTATTCTGATATTGAACACGAATTTAGAATAACTATTTAAATCCCTGTGGAGACGATAATCCCGATTTTACTTATTTATTACTTGGAATGACCCGTACACTTGCGGTCTGTGGATCCTTTACTTTTATTGCATAATTTTATAACAGACCAGGACCCACCAATACCTGAGAAAGATGTTTGGTCAGTGGTTGCAAGTTGTCATGGTTCACCATACGGAGGACACTTCAAAGATGATTGCACAGCTGCTAAGGCACTACAATCCGGTTTTTATTGGCCTACTTTACATAAGGATTGTCATGAATATGTTCAGAAATGTCATAGATGCCAGTTTATCGTAAACATATCCATAAGGGATGAGATGCCACGTAATAATGTTCTTGAAGTTGAGATATTTGATGTATGGGGTATTGATTTCATGGGTCCCTTCGTACCATCTAATGGAAATCAATACATCCTATTAACTGTTGATCACGGGTCAAATGGGTAGAGGCTGTAGCTCTACCAACTAATGATTCACAGATACTGATTAAATTCTTAAAATCGCACATCTTCACTAGACATGGTACATCTAGAGTTATTATCAGTGATGGAGGTATAAACTTTGTGAACAAATATCTGAAGACAGATCTAGAGAAATATGGTGTGAGACATCGTGTATCTACCGCTTATCATCCACAAGCCAATGGTCAAGCTGAGGTCTTGATGTCTCCCTATTTGTTCTAATTATTAGCCCTTTGGAGACATCCTTTTAGGTGAATAAATGACTTAGTTGATAGACTTTTAGGCTTAATTGATCATATTGCACTTCCTCCCCTTGGAAATTAACTATTTGCAGATTCTGAGCTTTTGTGCGTAAATTTAATTGTTTTTAGTGCAAAGTTAATAGGTTCTTGAATTTCATGAAAGACCAATCCAAGGTGGAAAAGTAATAATTAAAGTCTTAGGGTATTTTAGTGTGTTAAGAAGTAATTTTACTCGATTTCTATTTTTAGAGTGCACTTTCCTATTTCTATTTCTTGATTTAATGATTTATTCTTTTTAAAGCATATGCGGTTTAATTATTTATTTATTGTGATGCTTTAAAAGATAAATGGTAATTACTTAGAGACCAAGTCGAAATAAAGAAGTAAAGGGAAGAGATTTACATGGAAATTAGAAGATTAAAGAAGGATATATGCAAAGAAGGAAAAGATAAAGCTGCCTTATGAATATTAAATTCCAGCTACATTTCAAAGATGAGTCCATAACTTAAGATTGGCAAGGAATCTGGACGAGTGGTCTGCACCAATAGAAATCTCTTTCCGAGACAAGCGGTTCTATATATTGGAACTCCTCAAACGGATAAGTATTGAATGAGATATGACCAAATCAAATCAGCAGCAGAATCTTACCTTTCCTAGAATTTAGGGCTACGAATTTGAGAGTTCTTAACTTGTCTTCCACTACAAGTAAATTCAAACTAGGTTTTTGATGTCTCCCTAATTTTTCTTATTTTATACCCTTGGGAGACATCATTTTTTATGTTTATTTAATCATTTTGATAGACTTTAGGACGAAAAATGCAATATTCCGAATTTCCTCTTTATTTTCTATTATTTTTTATTCATTAAACTTTTGCGCGAATCTTGTGTATTTTAGTGGAAAGTTTGTAGGTTTTGAATATTAGCTAGGAGAGGAATCCGAGAAGAAAGTCAAAGATCGTGATATGGAGTCAAAGCCTGAAGATAAATCCCGAAAAGAATTATATTTTGAAGCTGCAAATCTGGAAAAAAAGGCCAAAGATTTCTGATTTCGAGGCACTTACGAGTTAATTTAGCCGCTGACCTTTGGAGAGATTATGTTCCTTATCAAGTTACGGAAATTTAGCAAGTGATTTGAGGTTAATCGGAGTTATAACGAAATGAAAGAGATAAAAAAATATTTTTATCCCATGTCACCCATGATGGGAAAGACATGAGCGTACAGGGAAGTTATCAAAGATAATTTCCCACTTAGATGGTGGAGGAGGTGGAGAAAGTGGGAGAGTGGTTTATTTACAGGCAATAAACCAACTCTCCATCTCTATAAATAGAGCCTCTCTTTCTCACAAAAACAACAACACAACAGCAACACAATCAAAGCTTATTAATAAGCGTACCTTTCTTTTCTCTCCAAATCAATATCACACCATAGATTATTCTGAGACATTTAGGTGGTGAAAACAAAAGGTTTAGTTCTAGTAATTAAACTTACGACCAGAGAAGCAATTCATTCATTCCAATTCAATCATACAAGAAGGCTAAATTCAGGACTCTTCATTCTAATCCGCTGCGTATAAGGTTTGTCTGATAAACCTTCTTGTTTATATTCAAGTGTAACAATTGGTATCAGAGCATGTTACCAAATTGCATATATGATTGAAATAATTTTTTTTTGAGCTTTTATTTTGTGTCAAAAAAAAAATATATATATTGAAAGTTTTTTTTTGTTCGGTCGGACAATATAAGAAGAAGGAAGAGAGTGAATTGTTTATTTTATTGTACGCTCCAGTAAATATAATTCATTAGGTTAATATTGCTGATCCATTAATTATTTTTTGGGCCTTCTTTTTATTAATTTTGTGGGCCGAATTATTTTATTTGCCAAATTTTTTTTTGGGCCGAATAGGGGATTCGAACCCAGACCACCTACTTAAGTGACTAGTAGCCTTACCAGTTTTACTACCTTAAGTTATTGTTAATGAATAGAGTTTCTGGAAAGATACTATTATTATTTTTTCTTGTTTCCTATATCAATTTTGGTGTATTATTTTTTACCGTTCTTAATTTTTTCTATATGTAGAAAAATGGTGTTGACACGATCCAGGGGATCACGAGCAGCAAGGCTTGAGCAACTGACAGTGTACAGATGGCTCAATAGGAACGTAAGAAATCCTAATGGATCATCAGGGATCCATAGACCAAAAGTTGCAAGGACATCGAAAGAAAAACAGTCTTTGAGAAATAGTATCAAAGCACTCCGTTATAAGAAGAAACCTCATCACACCCTAGTGCAACATGTGGCAATTGTCAATAGGTTGATTCAGGATGTCATAAATTGGGGTGATATCATATGTGAAGGACATAAGGTTGAAGTTCTTTACAAATTTCTACCAAGAGAGATGAAGAGGGATATCGAAATCTTATGGGAGTATGATTTTCCGGAGAACTATGTTCATGGGAGACAAGCTACATATGAGTGGCTAGTCTATGCTTTGACTGAATCTCACTTGTGGAGGCACTATAATAATTCCATTAGGTCGGATCAGTGCAACTGTGGAATGCATTATCGAACTACTAGTGTTGATAATTATTTTCCAATTAGACTCTATGAGGAAGTGAACTTTGAGCAGTCAATTCCTAAATTAAGGTTTTGGATATGAAAGGCGTATGCTAGTTAGGACTTGCAATAGGTAGTTTGCTTAGTGGTTTGTTTTTCCAATTTTTTTTAATCCCTGTTTGTTAGGAATTGCATTAGTTGCTTTGATTCAGTTATTGAACATGTATTTCATTTATGTGTGAATTCAACTAGTTTCTTTGTTTTTGATGTTATTAGTTGTTTATATTCATACATTTTCACTCTAGTTATGTTAGAGTAAGTGGGAGTTCTTGGAGAACTTATTTTTGCAGTTAATGAAATTGATTGAATCATTAAGACAAACAAAATATGGTGGTTCATGATTGGGAACATAGTGAACTTTCTTTATCACTTATTTTGTTATCTTTCTTATTCATTCTATTTGCATTAATAGCATTGGGTAGTTAAATAATTGTATGTATACTAATGAAAAATCTCTTACTTTATAAGAAAATGACAATGGTCATTGATGATCTCAAAGGAGACATAATGAATGGTGAGAACTATACCCTGGTAAACTCAAAATACATTATGTTCTAGAGGAACAAGAATTCTTGAGGTTATTAACAATGTCATGGCTCAGCCTAAGGAAGGCATAACAGCTCAAAACAAGAGGGACATGGAGGCTTATGAGAAGTGGAAAAAGAGATATTCCACTACAAGAGGCATCTTGATAAGCTCCATGTATGACGATCTTGTCCATGAGTGTCAATAATACACCACCGCTCACGAGATGTGGGACACTCTTAATGAAAAGTACAAGGATACAACTATGACTAAGTTGAGTCAATTGATCATTAAGTTTGACACTTACAAGAGAAGGCCTAATCAAACCAAGCATCTTTGGGGGATGTCTAATATGATTAGGGAACTTGGACTGTAGGTCATAACCTTGCTGATGAACATCAGGTTCAAGCTGTGATCCAATCTCTTTCAAATAAGTGGGAGCATTTGAAGATAAACTTGACTCAAAATGTGACGTTGGAAGATGAACGTCTTGATGCAGTTAAGTCTTGGATCAGACTTATATATTGCTGAGTCAAGTTCCCACAAAGGTTCTTGCATTAAGTGCAAGAACAATGGGAAGAGAAACGAAAATGAGCATGCTTCCAAGAAGAACAAGAATGGTGGTAACAACGTTCTTTTAAGAAAGACGAGAGTAAAGTAAAATGCTATAATTGTGACAAGATAGGTCACTTTGCTCGCGAGTGAGGATAAAGATAGCAAAATCATTTACTTCATATAACTTTACATATGTTACCAGTACTGTTTACTAGTTGATTCTAATCCTTTGTGGATTGTGGATTCAGAAGTGACAGACCATGTAGCCTAAAACCAAGAGGCATATATAGAGTACCATCTAATTCCAGAGGAAACGTGATGGATATGAGGTAGGCGACAACAACACGGTTGAAGCCAACATATTTGACACTTGCAAGTTGAAATTCGAAGGAATTTGGTCTTGGTCACTGTTCTTCTAGGATTAGGTTTTAATATGCATTTTCATAACAATCAAGTAGACATCTATTATGACGCTAAGTGTTAAGTTTTTTGGTTTTATTTCTCATGTTTTAGTAGTACTAGATGATGATAACTCATTTAATAGTTATTATGTAAGTAGTTGCTTTTCTACTAATACTTCTTCTAGTAATTTTAACGTAGAAGAAAAGTATGAAATGCTAGACTAGTTCATATTGGACAAGACCGTATGAATTTGTTGGCTAAGGAGAACTTTTTGGGTTCATTGACTAGAGTCAACTTGCCAACTTATGAAAATTGTCTAGCAGATAAAGCAAAGGGAACCCATTTTTTGAAAAGGCTAAACGAGTGGAGTACCCATTGCAAGTAATTCATGTAGATATCTGTGACCCAATGAATGTTCAAAATATACAGGGGGACTTTATTTTATCACTTTTATAGATAATTTCACTAGTTTTGGTTATGTTTACCTGATTTTTCATACATCTGTAGCATTGAAATTTTCTTATGATATATTTCAATGAAGTAGAAAATCAGTTAGAGAGGAAAATAAAAACCTTAATCACGTGAATATCTATTAGATCAGTTGAAAGAACTGTGTGATGAAAAAGTGAGAACTCTCCTAGAAATGGTTAAGTCTATGATGGCACAAGCTAATTTGTGGAGATTCCTTGCCTACTACTAGTTATATACTTAACCAAATACCCACAATGACTGTTCCATCAAACTCCTTATGAACTACTTGTGACCCTAGGGTCGGCAGACTATGTTCATGATCTATCTCATAAATATGGGAAGTTAGGTCTAAGAGGTAAGAAGTGTATCTTTATTAGATACTCAGCTCACTCTAAAGGATATGTGTTTATTGGTGAACATAACGATGGGGGTCTTACTGAAATTGAGTCACGAGATGTTACATTCTTAGAGAATGATTTTCCCAACAGATGTGAAGTTGACAGAATTTTCATTTTATGTGAATTAAATGAGATTCAGGAAGATGATATGCAAACAAATGTGACACCTGATGAGGTAGCACATACTAAAGAAATAGAGAAGGATACTCCTCTAAATCTTGAGACGGAAGAAACCATTGCATCATCTAGTAATCCTATTTCTCAAGATTCTCAACTTAAGAGAAGTGCTAGAGTTTTAGTTCCTCGTCGTCGATTTGAAATCGAAGGAGAAGTCTTTATGATAACTCCACAAGACAAAGAAGAACCTCGATCGGTTAATGAAGCATTCTCATATCCTGCTAAGAATGAATGGAAGAAAGCAATGGAAGAAGAAATGGAGTCGATGAAGAAAAACCAGGTATGGGAACTGGTTAATCTCCCGAAAAGACGTAAGGCGATTGGGAATAAGTGGGTTCTCAAAATAAAGAGGAAAACCTGACAATTACATTGACATGTAAAAAGCTCGCTTGGTAGCGAAAGGCTCTACTCAATGGGAAGGAATAGTTTTTGAGGAAATTTTTCTCCTGTTGTTAGATTTACCTCAATACGTCTTAATTTAAGCTATTGTGGCGCATCTCGATCTGGAGTTACACCAAATGGATGTTAAAACTACATTTCTAAATGGAGATTTAGAAAAGGTTATTTTCATGGAACAACCCTCGGGTTTCGTTGCAAAAGATCAAGAGAATAAAGTATGTAGATTGTTAAAATCAATATATATCTTAATCAAGCCTCGAGACAGTGGAATTTGAGATTTCATGAAGTCATTTCATCAAATGGATTTGAGATGATAAGTGAAAATCACTGTGTTTATGTTCCAAGAAATGTTGTGATCTTATCTCTATATGTAGATGACATCCTATTAGCAGGGTGTGATAAAGAGTTTATTCAAGCTAATAAGGAGTAGCTAGCTTCTCAATGTTATATGAAATATATAAGAGAAGCAAATTATATTCTTGGTGTTAAGATTAGTAGAGATAGGTCTAGAGGACTATTATCTTTGTCTCAAGAACCTTAAATCATGAATATAATTGAGCGCTTTAGTATGAATAAGTGCAATTCCATTGACACTCCTGTAGCAATTGGAATAAACTTAACTCTCGACATGTGTCCTAGTACTCTAGAAGAGAAACAGAAAATGTATACAATGTCATATTTTAGTTCATGGATAGTCTTATATATGTTATGATGTGAATTAGGCCAGACATATGTTATGTGGTAGATTTAGTTAGTCATTTTAATTGAACCCAGGACAAGAAAATCCGAAAGTTGTGAAAAAGATATTGAGATATCTAAAAGGCATTATGGATTATGCCTTTGCTTTCGAGGATATAGATTACACCTAGAAGGATATATTACGCTATTTGGGATAGTGATATATATGGGGGTAAATCTACCTCAGGTGATGTATTCATGTTGAATAATTGCGCAATTTCTTGAAGTAGCAAGAAACAAACCTGTATAATTTTTTGTCCACAATGGAAGCTGAGTTTGTAGCATGCTTAGCTGTGGTTCCAGAGGCTGTTTGGTTAACAAGATTATTATGAACATTTAGGATTCTCAGGTGATAGTGGGAGTCCCGTTATTTTACATTGTGATAGTCAAGCTGAAAAGGCTTGTGTGAAAGCTCCTAAGTATCACAGTATGACCAAACACATTGATATAAAGTATAACGTTGTTAGAGATATTATTGCACAAAAGGATGTTGATTTGCAATACATACACACACGCAATATGCTTACTGATCCATTCACAAAGGATATCCCAAGGGATATATTTATGGATATGTTAAATCTATATGATTAAGCAAGATATAATGTATGAATATTGCGAGTTTATGTGCATTCATGTATATATTTTCATTAGTATGTTTATTTAACTGTTTATTTTAATAATATCAAGTTTGATATATATTATAATGCGTGTAATTTTTGAAGTATGTATGTCCTATAGACTGAGATTGGCCCTATCACACGGGCAATCGCTTTTGGCACAAGAAGTGCGCAAAGATGAGACTGACTCATAGTAGTGAAGAACCCTTAAGATAACTTGAGTTAAGATAGTCGCCTTAACTAAGTGTTAAGATGAGATCATAAACATGGATAAACCATGTTAAGCTTATATTATGATCGAAGTAGAATCCCACTATCTACTTAGTCTATAAGAGCCAGATATGAGTTGCTTGATTGATTTCATAGAAGGGTTGATCAATCGAAGAATTCATCTTAGGCAACGAGGCTTGTCTAATTATATATCTGTATGGTATTTATAAAATTGTGACATACAATTGGAGCTATATGAATAATACCATAACACGTGTGTCATACTACGTGTGCTTTCGACCAGAAGGAAGTGAAGAGTCGATCCCTGTCCCTTCATTATGTGATGCCTTCAAAATTGTGCCCTTATTACTTTTGACTATGTCTTGATATTTTGATTAGGTGTATGCTACTTTGAACATACTACCAATGATCATGAATGATTCGGTCTAATGGGGTATGTTTGGGAAAGCAACCTAATCAACGTAAAAGGATATAAGTGTAAAGGGAAGACTAAAATTCTGTATCAAAGTGTGTGCTTGCAGGTACCGATCATGTAAGTCAATTTGGACCATAACATGATAGTGAGACACATGAAGTTATGTCAGTGAACTCTTGCGATCACATAAACGATGTGATATAAATTTAAAGGGGTCAGAGTTACTGAATATGATACAATAAATTATTAGTCTGGGGTACTACAAGATACGTAAGGAATGAGGTTTCATTTGAGCAACTATGTACCCTAACAGGTTATTAGTAATGTATGCTCGTATGCTTGTCGGTCGCACGACCTATTTTGTCAAGTATGATGAATTATTCTAGAAATGTGTATATGAGAAGATTTGAGAAATATTGATGTATGGTGCATTGACATGCATGTACCTAAAGGTAATGATTGTAACTCCATCATGTGCGAGTGGGAGAATGAAAGAGATAAAAAAATATTTTTATCCCATGTCACCCATGATGGGAAAGACATGAGCGTACAGGGAAGTTATCAAAGATAACTTCCCACTTAGATGGTGGAGGAGGTGGAGAAAGTGGGAGAGTGGTTTATTTACAGGCAATAAACCAACTCTCCATCTCTATAAATAGAGCCTCTCTTTCTCACAAAAACAACAACACAACAGCAACACAATCAAAGCTTATTAATAAGCGTACCTTTCTTTTCTCTCCAAATCAATATCACACCATAGATTATTCTGAGACATTTAGGTGGTGAAAACAAAAGGTTTAGTTCTAGTAATTAAACTTACGACCAGAGAAGCAATTCATTCATTCCAATTCAATCATACAAGAAGGCTAAATTCAGGACTCTTCATTCCAATCCGCTGCGTATAAGGTTTGTCTGATAAACCTTCTTGTTTATATTCAAGTGTAACAGAATCGGCTAGAGCTGTTTTAGTGGACGTGGTGCAGCAGTTACGGGATTTAGGCTTAATTAGTGGACTTGGGCTTTTCTAATTTTCACTTAATCCTTAATCCTTAAAGTGAAGGACCACCACCATGAACCCGTGAAAAAGAGAGCTAAAGATGAGTTTGGGGTTGGAACCAAGGTTGCTTGGAAGGCTTCTAAACAAGAGAATAGGCCACGAGGTTTCAAAAATGCGTGGATGGGACCATTTGTTGTTACTCGATTGGTGACAGCAAAATTAATAGAAATACAACCTTTGAGAGGTTAAAGGCGGCGAATTGTAGACATACATAACCTCACTCACTGCTGGGGAGGCGACATACTCAAGGGATAATGGAGGTAACCCGTCAAACTTTAAATGACGTTAAATAAAAGTGCTCTTGGGTTGTCTCCGAAGAAGCACTTTTGTTTATTACGTCTTTAAGTTCGACGCGTTACCTTCCATTAAGATGGTATTGAGGCCTTTGCGGTGTTCCTCCGCTTAAACTCGCCTCCTCCTTGATGTAAAAGCTTAAGAACCTTCCCCCTTAGAATATTGTTCAATCGATCTCTAAAAGGAGGTGGGTAAGTACTTCGTTTCGCCTTCTTACTTTCACGACGAAACTCATTTTCCACCACATTAGAGTTTCTAACCATTCTCAACGCTATAAGCTTATTTTTACTCCTCATTTCAATCTCGTATTCATCTTTAAAATGTGGTGGGTAGGTGCTCCTCCTTTCCGCTTTACTCTCACGGTGTTGCACCTTGTTTATATAGCACATGATGATCATTTATAGTGATAGATGTGATTCTGATTTTTCATCTCTAATAATGATTCGTGGCGGAGATGGTGATTGGTGAACTTTTTGTGGCGGATATTCAATTTCTATTTTATCTTTAACCTTTAATTCTTCAATTCATTCTTCAACCATATCACATTCGTCTTCACTTTCAACCAAATCTTCCACTATTACCTCATAATATTCTTTCTTTGGAATCTACCTAATCTCAATCACCTCTTCTTTCTTTTTTTTGTTCTATACCTTGATCATGTGCACACACCATAGGAATAGCAACCTCTGTTTCAATTTCTAGGATTTGCGTTGCGACTCCTTCTTCCACCATGCTAACACGGTCTTCAACCACATGGTGGTCTCTATTTATACTTAGCACGATGGTCATATCACTATCAATAATATCTTCTTTCAACACCTCCTCCTCAACTGTTTCTCCAATTTGAGTAAGCATTTCATCTAGCATATTTTGCATTCTTTTCAAGCTGGAATTAGTTTCCTCTATTGACTCCGGCCTTTGTTCATATAAGCGCACGAGTTCTTTTAATGATCTATCTAATTTGGAACTTTGTGGTGAAGGTGGAGGTTGTTGAATGTTTTCAACCCACTGGTTGTCCCATTGGTGTCGCCTAGGGTGTGATAAAAATAAGATCAATTTAAGTATGGAAAACTACGCACTCTCACCCTAGACAGGCACAGTACTGCAAGTATTACAGGATGTATGCAAGTTTTAATGATAAATAGAGTTCGTTCTCAGGGACTTAAGTGTGTTAAACGCGTAGGAAATAATGACGAGTAAAAGTAAATAATCAAAAGATAGAAACTAAAGCAAATAGATTTTTGAGATTAAGAATTAAAACTAAGAAAAGTAAAGACAATAAAGTATAAGATTAAGAATATGAGATGAGAAATATAGCTCAGGTTTTGCTAGTACGCACTAATCCTTCTAATTCTATCTATAAATCTAGTTAATAAGGGAGAATATTAGCTCTTGGTATACTTAGTCAGGATTCTAAATTACCCAATATTAGACCTTGAGAGCGACTAAGGGGCTACGGCACAACCAAGACGAGGACTCAAATAGGGTTATCAAACGCCACTAAGGCCCTATCCAGCACACTACAATCAATTGGTGATATGGTGATTAAAACAAAACCTAATGACTATCTAGTTAGAAGTATGTTTTGTCAGAACTGCTATCGAAACTAGACATTATGTGGTGGTTCAATAGTTAAACACCCTGTCAAGGAGACCATCTAACTACTCTTAAAACAATCCTAAAGTGATCAGTTCTAGGAAAGACATTAAATCAAAACACATAAACAAATTCAAAGTAAGAAGCTAATATCAGATTAAAACATGTAATTTCCAAAGAAACTTAGATAGAAGAATTAGAATTCATAGATTATACATATGCAAAACCCAAGCTATGGGAGGTTTAGTTCATACCTGAAGGAAATAAACTAAAAGAAATTACAAAAGACACCATCTTGCTCTCTACAATAAACTGGAAGAATAAAACCTTAAGAACTAATTACTATGAGGCAAGGATGATTTACAAGTGATATAAGGGTGTATTTATAGGTGTTTAGAAGACCTAATTCGTTTTCTTGAGGAAGAGTTAAGGTAATGGACTTCTAGCCCAACTCAAATTCGTATGGAAATAAAGATAAACACTGCTGCACCGTTTTGAGCATATCTTCTTCGTTATTGGTCGGATTTTGCTCCATAAGATACCAAAAGAATCGCAACAGAATTATCTTGCCCCTTAAAAAGGAAATCTCCAAATTCGGCCTATTTCTTAGGTAAAAATCCATATCTTTGGACGTGTATGAAGAATCCCAGATTTAGGCAGCTTTTCCTTTTCCATCTTTTTAGCAATTGTTTCCTTATCTCCAATTACCATGCAAATCTCTTTCCATAAGTTGTTGTATTTGACTTGGAATCTAAAACTCCATAATTATCTTTAAAGATACACACTAAATGAACAATTAAACCCAATATGCTCTAAAAACAATAATTCTACAAATCAAGACTCAAAATAGAAAAGTGCACTAAAACTCAAGAAAATCGACATTATTGACTTCTAAATCACTAAAAATGATGTCTCATCCTAACATAAATCTATCACAAATGAGGAGACATCACCCATTCATGCTCGTGTTGATAGTGATATGATAGCTGCTGTTGATTATTCCCGATCCATTGATTGTTCCATCCTTGCTCTTGCGGGTATTGATAAGGTTGTTGGTAAGTATTAATACCCCATTGTTGTTGTCCCGAAGAGTCTTCCCAATAGTCAAATGGACCGGGATTCGGGTAATGTTCTCTATACATCTTTAATTGAATCTCTTGATCATTACCTAAATAAAATAACCTGAAAAGAAAACAAAACAAAAACAAAGTGTAAAACTGAAAATAAAAATGCAACTAATCACTAAAGGATAAACACCGTGGTCACACGCTACCGTCCCCGGCAGCGGCGCCAAAAACTTGGTGGGTCCTTTGTGTGTTCTAAAAATAATGCAATGAGTAAGAGAACCACAACCGCAAGTGTACGGTTGTCCCAAGTAATAATAGTGATAAACATGATCGTGCGCAGGGACGGTATGGTTAACTACAATGCTATGATTTATTTTTTCGCGCCAAAAACTTGTGGTCCTTAGTGTGTTCTAAAATACATGCAATAAGTAAAGAGAAGCACAACTGCAAGTGTACAGTTGTCCCAAGTAATATGTGATAAACAGATTCGTTCGCAGGGACGGAATGGTTGACTCTAATGCTTATCAATTAATGAATAATTGCACTTTGAATGTAAATAAAAGATTTGATAATGTTTGTTTGGTTTTCTAATTCCTAAGATAATTAAAGACTAAGTAAAAATGCAAGTAATGGAACTAGACGCAAGTAAATAAATGCTAGAAGCAAAGATGAGTAGGCAGTACTTGAGAGACGCAAGGGATCCTCCTAACTCTATTTCATATCATATGTTGTTTAAGGGACAAATTGGTCAATTGACATTGGTCGTGATTCGGGAATCTTCGTACCCCCGTCAGGGTGGACTACGAAGCTATTCTAGGGTGTCACAAACCCCGTCAGGGTGATTATGATCTACCTTCGAATGATTAAGCTAAAATTACCTCATTGGCCATAAAATTAACTACGCTCGTCAAAGTCAAATAGTTTCTATTTTATATTCTGTAATTGATTCTGCACCCAAACCCCCCGTCAAGATAATCCACACGCCACTATGTGGAATAACCTAGATACTAAAACCTGTTATTAGTTCGCGACTCTAAGAACAGTAAATAATCACAAATTACAGAAAAATTTTAAAGACCCAATTTGATTTAATTAATTAAAACCCAAATTCAAACATATGAAAATCAATAGAATAGGGATTCACCCATTATGCGTTCTCAAGCACAAAGAGAAATTAGCTCATGCTAATGGAAATTAAAACTAAATTAAAAGAAATAAGACTCATATTGTTTTACAGAAATAAAAATAAGAAAAACCTAATTACGGAGTTGATTCAGCTGCGAAGTGGAGATATAGACAGTCTCCAGCTCTTGGCTTCTTCTTTTCCTTGTTTCTGCTTCTTCTACGGACACTCTCTTTTAAGGATGATTTGAATTGAAGAATAAAATGAGAGGTACTGAATAATGAGGTCTAAAGGCCTATTTATAATGATAAAATCGGATTAGGGCTTTTACTTAAGGATTAAGTGAAAATTAGAAAAGTCCAAGTCCACTAATTAAGCCCAAATCCCGTAACTGCTGCACCACCTCCACTAAAACAGCTCTAGCCGATTCATTATAACTCTGATTGACCTGTTGGATTTTATAAGGGGAAATCTCCATACCTAAAGAAAAACCTGAAAAGATACTAAAACAAAACAATGTAAAACTGAAAATAAAAATGCAATTAAACACTAAAGGATAAACACCGGGGTCACACGCTACCGTCCCCGGCAGCGGCGCCAAAAACTTGTGAAGGGAAGATGACATCCTTGGAAAACCCAGTCAAGCCGCGTTTAGAGGAATCAAACATTGAGATCTTGGTTAGAAAAGAGATAGAAAAAGAAGATACTAGGATGGATTCGCCACCTAGTACTCCATTGATGTCACCAACAATTCCAGTAAAGACGAATCATTCAAATGGTGACATAGATAAAGCATTTGTAGAGGCGTGCAAAGAAGACAAAACCAACACCCAAATGCTTGAAAGTGATACAAAAGAACTCACACTGCAACAAATATTCACAGAAGCTATTTCAGAATTGAATAAGAATGCGAGTGTAGAGATTGAGATTGAAGACGTGGCTCTCATAACAAAAGAAAGTTCTAAAACATCCATTGTTTTGGACAAAAAGCTAGAGGAGGTGAAACTTGAGTTACCCATTGTTCTAGAAGTACCTAAAGAGGTTAAAGTGAAGGACCACCACCATGAACCCGTGAAAAGAGAGCTAAAGATGAGTTTGGGGTTGGAACCAAGGTTGCTTGGAAGGCTTCTAAACAAGAGAATAGGCCACGAGGTTTCAAAAATGCGTGGATGGGACCATTTGTTGTTACTCGATTGGTGAAACAAAATTAATAGAAATATAACCTTTTTAGAGGTCAAAGGCGGCGAATTGTAGACATACATAACCTCACCCACTGCTGGGGAGGCTACATACTCAAGGGATAATGGAGGTAACCCGTCAAATTTTAAATGACGTTAAATAAAAGTGCTCTTGGGTTGTCTCCCAAGAAGCACTTTTGTTTATTACGTCTTTAAGTTCGACGCGTTACCTTCCATGAAGATGGTATTGAGGCCTTTGCGGTGTTCCTCCGCTTAAACTCGCCTCCTCCTTGATGTAAAAGCTTAAGAACTTCCCCCCTTAGAATATTGTTCAATCGATCTCTAAAAGGAGGTGGGTAAGTACTTCGTTTCGCCTTCTTACTTTCACCACGAAACTCATTTTCCACCACATTAGAGTTGATAACCGTTCTCAACGGTATAAGCTTATTTTTAGTCCTCGTTTCAATCTCATATTCATCTTTAAAATGTGGTGGGTAGGTGCTCCTCCTTGCCACTTTACTCTCACGGTGTTGCAACTTGTTTATATAGCACATGATGATCATTTGTAGTGATAGATGTGATTCTGATTTTTTATCTCTAATAATGATTCGTGGCGGAGATGGTGAATGGTGAACTTTTTGTGGCGGATATTCAATTTCTATTTTATCTTTAACCTTTAATTCTTCAATTCATTCTTCAACCATATCACATTCGTCTTCACTTTCAACCCAATCTTCCACTATTACCTCATAATATTCTTTCTTTGGAATCTCTCTAATCTCGATCACCTCTTCTTCCTTTTTTTGTTCTATACCTTGATCATGTGCACGCACCATAGGAATAGCAACCTATGTTTCAATTTCTAGAATTTACGTTGCTACTCCTTCTTCCACCATGCTAACACGGTCTTCAACCACATGGTGGTCTCTATCTATACTTAGCACGATGGTCATATCACTATCAATAATATCTTCTTTCAACACCTCCTCCTCAACTGTTTCTCCAATTTTAGTAAGCATTTCATCTAGCATATTTTGCATTCTTTTCAAGCTGGAATTAGTTTCCTCTATTGACTCCAGCCTTTGTTCATATAAGCGCACGAGTTCTTTTAATGATCTATCTAATTCGGAACTTTGTGGTGAAGGTGGAGGTTATTGAATGTTTTCAACCCACTGGTTGTCCCATTCATGCTCGTGTTGATAGTGATATGATAGATGCTGTTGATTATTCCCGATCCATTGATTGTTCCATCCTTGCTCTTGCGGGTATTGATAAGGTTGTTCGTAAGAATTAATACCCCATTGTTGTTGTCCCAAAGAGTCTTCCCAATAGTCAAATGGCCCGGGATTCGGGTAATGTCCTCTATACATCTTTAATTGAATCTCTTGATCATTACCTAAATAAAATAACCTGAAAAGAAAAGAAAACAAAAACAAAGCGTACAACTGAAAATAAAAATGCAACTAATCACTAAAGGATAAACACCGTGGTCACACGCTACCGTCCCCGGCAGCGGCGCCAAAAACTTGGTGGGTCCTTTGTGTGTTCTAAAAATAATGCAATAAGTAAGAGAACCACAACCGCAAGTGTACGGTTTTCCCAAGTAATAATAGTGATAATCAGGATCGTTCGCAGGGACGGTATAGTTAACTACAATGCTTATCAACTATTAAATCATTATTTGCTTTCATAAGTGCAATCATTCATGAATTCATAAGCATTGTAGTTAACCATACCGTCCCTGCGAACGACCTTGTTTATCACTATTATTACTTGGGACAACCATACACTTGCGGTTGTGGTTCTCTTACTTATTGCATTATTTTTAGAATACACAAAGGACCCACCAGGTTCCCTAACACCTATAAATACACCCCTTAGCCTCCTCTTTTCACACACTTCAGAGAATTACACAAGAGGCTAAAGGTTTTCAAGTCAGAGCAAGAAGGCAAGGAGAAGCTAGTGCTGGAGGAATCCTGTTCTTCCATCAGCAGTCATCCTACCCTTTAGGTTTTTAATTTATCTTTTGTATTTGAACATGAACTCCTTTTATTTTATGTTATTCTTTAATTTTCTTATGAGCTAAATTCCTTTATACTTGAGAATCGCTTAAAAGGGATGAACCTTAATTAAATAATCTATGTTTTGAATTTGGGATTGTTTAGATTTAAACTGAATTGCGTTTTATATATTGGATATTACTTTGTTTTAATTACTAATACTTTTAGGAACAACTAGAATTAGCTGTTAGTATTTGGGCTATTCACTTTAGTGGCGAAGTGATCATCTGACAGGGGGGTTTGAATACAGATCTAGGTAATACCCGTGAAATGTCCGTTATTGACCGACAGGCTTAACTAGTTACATAGCCAAAGAGGTAAAATCATATCATCCGAAGAGGCATATTTGACCATACAGGTGTTTATGATACTTTAGGATAGCTCCTAGGTCCACCCGACAGGGGGCTAGGAGACATTAGAGTCCCGACTAATATTATAATTCCAATTCTACCCTTAAACATAGCATAGATTATATTGATTAAGTGGATTCCTTGCGAGACTCAAGTATCTCTCTTATCTGAAGTTAGTCGTTTATTTACTTTATTTCCTTTATGTTTATTTAGTTTTAGTCTTTACTTTATTTGCATATTTAATTTCCAAAAACCAAACAAAAATTCTTATCTTTTATTTTTCTGTTTAGCAAATATTTCCTACTACTTGATTAATATTTGGGTTGAACCTAATTCGTCCCTGAGAACGAACTTGATTATCATATATTACTTGGGACAACCGTACACTTGCGGTTAAGTGGTTCCTCTTTATTTATCTCTTTATTTTCTAACACCCTAGGACCCACCAAGTTTTTGGCGCCGCTGCCGGGGATGGTAGCGTGTGACCCCGGTGTTAATCTTTTAGTAGTTTAATTGTAAGTTTAGTTTTAGTTTTTTTTCTTCAGTTTTACGCTTTGGGTTGTCTTTCTTTCTCAGGTTTACAGGTTTTGGTTTATGCGTGAGGATATCGTGATTCTTGCAAATCCCGAAAACCTAGTTCGAGAAGCAAATAAAAGAAAGAGAGAAGCTAAAGAAAAAGAGTTAGAGGAGCAATTAGCAAGAGAAATGATGGCTGAAGATCAACTCAACCCTCCTCTTGGTCCTGTGGTTCCTGCTGATCCACAAGCTCCTCAGAACAATGATCTGTGGTTCATCAATGGCCCTGAAGAAGCTCCTGCCCTCGGAATTGGCCCAGCAAACATTAATGTCGAGAGATTCGCACCCGATCCTGGTATGTTATCTCAGTTTCAAAGTTATGGCAATTTTCGAGGAGCGCCTAGCAAAGATCCAATCCGTGTTGTACAGAAGTTCATGCAAATTTACGATTCTTATATTACGCAAGGAGTAACTAGAGAGCAAATGTATTTTGCTAATTTTAGGTACTTCGTTATTGATGGAGCAAGTGAGTGGCATGATTCTCAAGAACCCGGAACAATTACAACATGGGACACATTACAAACCGCGTTCCTCGATAGATACTACCCAACGAATATGAGATTAGATGCGCAAGTTGAAATAACGTAATTCAAACAAGATCAAGACGAGACTTTGGGTAGAAGTTGGAAGAGATTTCATATTTGTTTAAGAAGAGTCCCTGATCATGGCCTCACAGAAGTTCAACAGATGAAGATATTTTACCGAGGACTTGATGGCTCTTCAAGAAAGGATCTAGATTTGCTATGTGGTGGCGGATTTCTACAGGTACAACCAGTCCATGCTAAGATTATTTTGAATAGAATTGTAACGAATGAACTGGGTTGGAATAGTCTAAGAACACCTATTCGAGGTGGAAATAGTGCATTGATTGAAGAAAACTTCACCGCCATGGAAAATAAACTTGAACAACAACTGAAACAGCTTACTCTAGCGGTTACAAAAAGTGTTGCTGGTAGAAGACCAGATGTTAATGTTACACAGGAAGTTTATGGATGCTCTAACTGCGGTACACAAGATCATGATTGGGAGAATTGTCCACACAATACAGAATCTGTGATGTTCGTTTCCAACCGAGGAAATTATAATTCAAGTGGTCAAGGTTATCAACCAAACAGAAACCATCCAGATTTCCAATATTCGAATCCAAATGGGGCTGCTAATCCGACTTATGCATACCAACCACGTCCCCAAGGAAACAACTTTCAACCAAGACCTCAGAACAACTACCAAGGTGGACAAGCTTACGGAAATCAAGCTCAAAGACAACCTCCTCAAGATGCTTATACCGAGACCATGAACCAGAAATCTCTACCTGCTGAAACTCAAGAAGGTGCATTAAATGTTCAGCAAACTTTGACAAACAAATCAACATACAGCAGTCTACGACCGCAGCACTTAAATTGATGGAAACTCAGATGGCTCAGATAAATAAGCAATTAAATCAGGGTCCACAGGGACAATTACCAAGTGACACTGAAGAACCCAAGCAAAGAGAAGATTGTAATGTAGTGACACTTCGAAGTGGTAAGAAGCTCCCACCACCTCCTTTTCCCGTAATGAAAGAAAAGAAACAATTGTGAAAGAAAAACTGGCGAAAGATGTGGTAGAAGATGAACCTGAAGTAGTTGAAGTGGAGAAGATTCCGAAAAAGCCAAAATCCAAGGATGTTATCGAAACCCATCCTCCTCCACCTTTTCCCTCTAGAGTTCAGAAGAAAGGAGACATGGCTGAATATCAGAAGTTCCTGAATATGGTACGTGGTCTCAATATTAACGTTCCGTTCTTAGATGCTATACGCGATGTTCTGAAGTACGTTAAATTTCTGAAAAGACCCATTACCAACAAGAGACCATACCGTGAGAATGAGATGATAAGATTGCCAGAAGAGTGCAGCGCTATATGCCAAAGTAAGCTGCCACCTAAACTACTTGATCCTGGGAGTTTTACGATTCCTATTTCGATTGGTAATGAGTGGCAATGGGAAAGCTTTGTGTGACTTGGGTGCGAGTATCAATTTGATGCCCAAGTCAATTTTCGCAAAAACTGAAGATAGGAAATGCAAGACCTACTTCCATGATCCTGCAAATGGCTGATAGATCCCTCGCACATCCTGAGGGACGAATCGAAGATGTTCTCGTCAAGGCAGGTACTTTAATTTTTCCCGTTGATTTTGTTATTCTTGAATACGACGCAGATAGGAATGTCCCCATCATCTTGGGTCGACCATTCCTAGCCACGGGGCGTACTGTTATTGATGTAGAAAACGACAAATTAACCATGGTGAATCCAAGACGAGAAGGTAAAGTTCAACGTGTTTAGGGCCATGAAGTTCCCAGATCTTTCTAAAGAGTGTTTCCGAATGGATGTACTTGATTTGACTACGCAATAAGCATTTGATTGTATGAATTTTAACGATATCTTGCAAGCGGCCCTAACACTTGACTTACCGGAATTGATGGAAGAACTAACCGAAACTGTAGCTGCTTTGAATTCCGGAAACATGAAACATAGGCATCTCGCCTATGAGCCATTCCGAGAGCCTTAGGAGATAGTGTCTAAAAAGAAACCATCTATCGAATCTCCCCCGTAACTCGAAGAAAAGCCGCTTCCGTCACACTTGAGGTATGCGTATTTAGGTACTAACAACACTCTGCCTGTTATTGTTTCAGCTACTTTAACAGGTTCTCAAGAAGACAAACTGTTGCGCATACTGAGAGCTAATAAAGAGGCGATTGGTTGGACTATAGCTGACATCAAAGGTATTAGTCCTTCCTATTGCCAACACAAAATCCTTCTAGACGATGAAAACGTGCGCTCAGTTGAAGGACAAAGAAGATTGATGCCAGCTATGAAGGAAGTGGTGAAGAAAGAAGTTATCAAATTGCTAGACGCGGGAATCATCTATCCCATAGCTAGTAGCGAATGGGTGAGTCCAGTTCAATGCGTACCAAAGAAGGGTGGTATCACTACCATCTTGAACGAGCAGAATGAAGCGATTCCCTCAAGGACCGTTGTTGGTTGGAGAGTGTGTATGGACTATCGAAAGTTGAAAAAGGCCACCAGAAAAGATCACTTCCCTCTTCCGTTAATTGATCAGATGTTAGACAAGCTAGCTGGGAGAGAATATTATTGCTTTTTGGATGTATATTCAGGATACAATCAGATTTATGTAGATCCAAAAGACCAACACAAGACAACCTTTACATGTCCTTTTGGTACCTTTGCTTTCCGAAGGATGCCATTCGGATTATGTAATGCACCTGCTACTTTTCAAAGATGTATGATGGCAATCTTTTGGGACATGATTGATGATTTCCTTGAGGTATTTATGGATGACTTTTTTGTGTTTGGTGATAACTTTGAGGTGTGTTTACGGAACTTGGAGAAGGTATTGATTAGATGCAAGGAGACGAATTTGGTTTTGAACTGGGAGAAATGTCACTTTATGGTTCGAGAGGGTATTGTGTTGGGTCACAAGGTTTCAATTTCTGGTTTGGAAGTTGATCGTGAGAAGATTGAGGTAATCAAGACTCTTCCCCCTCCTATTTCTGTAAAATGGGTAAGAAGCTTTTTGGTTCATGCAGGTTTTTATCGACGTTTTATCAAGGACTTGTCCAAAATATCTAAGCTGTTGTGCAACTTACTTGAGAAGGACACCAAATTCCTTTTTGATGAAGCTTGCATAAAGGCATTCAACGGGATCAAACAGAAGCTTATTTATGCACCTATTGTATTACCTCCTGTTTGGAAGATTCCGTTTGGAAGATTCCGTTTGAGATTATGTGTGATGCTAGTGATCTTGCGATGGGAGCTGTGTTGGGTCAAAGATAAGAAAAGGTATTTCACTCTATCTCCTACGCTAGTAAAACCTTCACAAGTGCTCAAATTAATTACACCGTAACTGAGAAGGAATTACTAGCTGTTGTGTATGCATTCGACAAATTTTGTTCCTACCTTCTTGGGGCGAAAGTAGTTGTGTTTACCGACCATTCTACAATTAAATACCTTATGTAAAAGAAAGATGCGAAGCCGCGTTTGATTAGATGGGTTCTACTGTTACAAGAGTTTGATTTAGAGTTTCAGGATCGAAAGGGTTGTGATAATCAGGTTGCTGATCATTTGTCGCGTCTTGAAGGTTCAGAGTCCAATGGAGGACCTGAGTTGGTACGAGAAGAGTTTCCTGATGAGAGTTTGTTTTCAGTTTATTCATTAGAAACTCCTTGGTATACGGATATAGCAAATCTTATTGTGAGTGGTTCTTTTCCTCAAGGAGCTACCTCACAAGAGAAAAAGAGACTATCCCATCGAGCTAAACATTTCTTTTAGGAGGATCCTTTCCTCTACAAAACATGCAGTGATCAGATGGTAAGGAGATGCATACTAGATAAGGAAATTTTGTCCATTGTTGCAGGTTGTCATGATTCACCATTTGGAGGACACTTCAAAGGAGATCGTACAGCTGCAAAGGTACTACAATCCGGTTTTTATTGGCCTACTTTACATAAGGATTGTCATGAGTATGTCAATAAATGTCATAGATGCCAGTTTACTAGTAATATATCTAAGAGAGATGAGATGCCGCGTAATAATGTTCTTGAAGTTGAGATATTCGATGTATGGGGTATTGATTTCATGGGTCCTTTTATACCATCTAACTGAAATCTGTAAATCCTACTAGCTATTGATTACGTGTCTAAATGGGTAGCGGCTGTAGCTCTACCAACTAATGATTCGTGAGTGGTGATTAAATTCTTAAAGTCACACATCATCACTAGACATGGTACACCTCTAGTTATTATCAGTGATGGAGGTTCACACTTTGTGAACAAATATCTGAAGACAGTTCTAGAGAAGTATGGTGTGAGACATCGTGTATCTACCGCGTATCATCCACAGGCCAATGTTCAAGCTGAGGTCTCTAATTGAGAGATCAAATCCATTCTTGAGAAGACAGTTGGTTCCACACGCAAGGATTGGTCAATGAAATTAGATGATGCATTGTGGGCATATCGTACTGCGTTCAAGACGCCTGTGGGTGCATCTCCGTATGTCATTGTTTATGGTAAGGCTTGTCACCTACCTCTTGAACTTGAAATGGGTGCCTATTGGGCGATAGCGGAGATGAATATGGATCCAGCCTTAGCTGCGGAAAATCGTATGATGAAGCTGAATGAACTTGATGAGTTTCGATTTCATGCTTATGAGAATGCTAAACTTTACAAGGAAAAGACGAAAAGATGGCATGACAATCACACCCGTGAGAAGAAATTCAAAGTGGGACAGATAGTCCTCAAATATAACTCCAAGTTCTGCAATTATCCGGGCAAGTTGAGATCAAAGTGGTCTGGTCCGTTCGTAGTGACCAAAGTTACGCCACATGGAGCTATAGAGATCGAGAATCCAAACGAGCAATGCACCTTCATGGTGAATGGGCATCGTCTGAAACTTTACCATGTAGGCGAGGATACCAATCGCAGAGTTGATCCACATCCTGGGGAGGTCATGTACCTCCTTGAAGCTGCATAGATGCGAGAGGTAACCCGTCGACGTTAAACAAAAGCCAGTTCATTGTATATTAGTTTATTGCTTTAAGTTTTTAAATTCCTAGTATAATTCTAAGTTAATGTCGAGTTTTAGTGTCTACTTTTAAAAGAAATGAGAAAGATAGTGTGTTAATGGTGCAGGAGTTGAGTTTGGGGTGCTAGGAAACGAAAAAGGAAACACTTGGGAAAAATTCGGGTCAGTTCGGTATACTGGGCCATACCTCTGATATACCGCAAGAAGAAAAACCCGTGACCACGGGTTGATGACTCGGGTTTTCTGCCGAGGGTTCAAAAAACGAAGGAGGTCAGGTCCGGTATACCGGGCCATACCTCTGGTATACCGCAGGAAGAAAAACCCGTGACCACGGGTTGATGACTCGAGTTTTCTGCCGAGAGTTCAAAAAACAAAGGAGGTCAGGTCCGGGATACCGGGCCATACCTCCGATATACCAGAGCTAGGTCGGTTTTGAAGAGATTGTTACCCAATACACTTTTTACCTTATCACAAGCAAACCCTTGCCTTCCCCATACGAATTTTCCAGCTCCCAACCTTATAAATACACCTTGAAGCTTGACTAAACCTCTACAACAAACACAATAACATCAATAATTCTCTCCTCCATAATCCATAAACACATCCTCTTCATCAAATTCATCACAAAACACCATTAAACACCATCAACATCAAGCTTTCAAGAATTCTTCCAAGATTCATCAAGAAAACACCTTCCTTCATCTAATCCAAGCAAGAAACTCAAGCTACACCAAGTTCTCTTAACTTTATTCTATCCTTGGTATAACTTGAGTTTGGGGTCAAATCAACCATGACAAACAGAACAGATGCTATGGATTATAAGAGGAAGTGTTGTATCCTAGGGAAGAACAAGAATTTGCCTGGTTCTACAATTGAAAAGGCCATCAATCTTGATGAGCCTATTGAAGAAAAACAAAAAGAAGAGGCACCTTAACCACCACTACACAAGAAATTAACAGCAAGGATGAGGGTATCATCAAAGCCTAAAGAAAAGAAACAAGTTCAAGATCAAGGTTCTTCTTCCTCTCAAACTAATTCTTGTATTCCTCCATGGGCTCTTAAATTGCAACACGAAATCGAACTTTTGAGAGAAGACAACAGAGCAATTTGGATGGAAATTGCACAGATTGAGTCAACATTGGAAGAGGTAACTACGAACATGGAAATCGATAATTATTCTTCTCCTTAGGAGGAGGACATGATGGATCTTCATGGCCAGGTACCCCGTTCTAATTCTTCTTCTTAATTGATGGTAGGCACTAGTTAGGTAGTTTAGTTTAATTTTATTGCTTTATTGAGTCTTTTTCGAGTCGTGGGGACACGACTCACTTTTGAGTTTGGGGTGGGGTTCGTTGCCTCATCCCAATTTTTTGTGATTTACATGCTTTCAAGAAAATTAATTTTAGGGTTGCGTTGACTGTAGAGATTTTAAATGCCCCCATCAAGCATGCTTTTTATGAATTTATGATAGAAAATAGTTGACTTTGATTGCATGCAAGTATGAGATAATTGATAGGAAAAATTAATGAACAATTAAAAAGAAGTAAACTTGTGCTTAAGGATAATAGGTGGTGTGTAGAACATGAGATCTAAATGAGTAGAGAACCCACTTAGGTATGAACTAGAGGCAAGCTGTGTAGATAGGAAAATGATAGAGGCAATTCTTCGTTAGCCCTTTGAATCCTTTCTATCCCTGAATTAATTTTATCCTTCTTAGCCAAATTTTTAGCCTTTAAGCCTTTATTTTGTCGCCACATTATAATCCAATATCCCTTTAGATTGTTAGGCATGACCATATGACCCGCACTTGAATCACGATCCTGAGACTTCCTGTCTTGAGCTTGAGTTTGGGGTGGTGGGTCCACTATATGGGAATTTACATTGGGTTGGGATTTTTCGAGCTTATCAATTGTGCTTTGTGCTATATATGATGATGATTCACAGGTTTATTATATTGTAACCCTTTTTCGGGGTAATAGTGAATGGAAAAGAAACTACGAGCTAAAGTTATGAAAAGGCACAACTATGAAAAAATAGCATGACATCTCAACATTAAAAAGAGAGTCATTGATATACAAAAGAAAAGAAAAAGTGAATGCTTTGAAAAGAAAATATATTTGGACCGGCAAAGTGGAAATTTTTATGTGAATCATCCTTAGTGCTTATTGGGTTAATATGGGGATGCTAATTAAGCGCGTCAAATGGGTTGAGTGAGAATGTTATTCGAGTGTAAACTCAAGCTCTTGGACAGTTTGTTGATGGTAAATGAGGAGAGAGCCAAAAGCTCACTTCAAATTTACCAAATATACATACCATACCGTCCCTAAGCCTATGCTAAAACCGTAAAGACCTCGTGATTCCTAGATGCACAGTGAGTTAATAGGGAGTATGCTAAGTGGAGCGTTCAAAGCAAGTAAAGATCGAGGAACACCCTATAGCCACCATCTTGAGATAAGTAATAAGCGCAACCTTCTAGCATTGTGAAATTAATTTTGGATTGATATTATTTTGTGTTTGATTTTGCATGATAAGTGTAGGTGTATATTAATTCCTAGATTAGACTATATGAAATTTGTTTTAAGTTTTGCTTTGGGGTTAATTTCTAGATTCTACCTTCTGTGTTCACCTAAAAGATCCTTTGTTTTTATTTTACTTTGTCGGGACAACAAAGGTTTGAGTTTGGGGTCTTGATGTCTCCCTATTTGTTCTAATTATTATCCCTTTGGAGACATACTTTTAGGTGAATAAATGACTTAGTTGATAGACTTTTAGGCTTAATTGATCATATTGCACTTTCTCCCCTTGGAAATTAACTATTTGCAGATTCTGAGCTTTTGTGCGTAAATTTGATTGTTTTAAGTGCAAAGTTAATAGGTTCTTGAATTTCATGAAAGACCAATCCAAGGAGGAGAAGTGAGAATTAAAGTCTTAGGGTATTTTAGTGTGTTAGGAAGTACTTTTACTCGAGTTTCTATTTTTAGAGTGCACTTTTCTATTTCTATTTCTTGAATTAATGATTTATTCTTTTTAAAGCATATACGGTTTAATTATTTATTTATTGTGAAGCTTTAAAAGATAAATGGTAATTACTTAGAGACCAAGTCGAGATAAAGAAGTAAAGGAAAGAGATTTACATGGAAATTAGAAGATTAAAGAAGGATATATGCAAAGAAGGAAAAGATATAGCTGCCTTATGAATCTGAAATTCCAGCCACGTTTCAAAGACAAGTCCATAACTTAAGATTGGCTAGGAATCTGGACGAGTGGTCTTCACCAATAGAAATCTCTTTCCGAGACAAGCGGTGTCATATATTGGAACTCCTCAAACGGATAAGTATTGAATGAGATATGACCAAATCAAATCAGCAGCAGAATCTTACCTTTCCTAGAATTTAGGGCTACGAATTTGAGATTCTTAACTTGTCTTCCACTCCAAGTAAATTCGATCTAGTGTTCCCTAACACCTATAAATACACCCCTTAGCCTCCTCTTTTCACACACTTCAGAGAATTACACAAGAGGCTAAAGGTTTTCAAGTCAGAGCAAGAAGGCAAGGAGAAGCTAGTGCTCGAGGAATCCTGTTCTTCCATCAGCAATCATCCTACCCTTTAGGTTTTTAAAATTTCTTTTGTATTTGAACATGAACTCCTTTAATTTATATTATTCTTTAATTTTCTTATGAGCTAAATTCCTTTATATTTGAGAATCGCATAAAAGGGATGAACCTTAATTAATTAATCTATGTTTTGAATTTGGGATTGTTTAGATTTAAATTGAATTGCGTTTTATATATTGGATATTACTTTGTTTTAATTACTAATACTTTTAGGAACAACTAGAATTAGCTGTTAGTATTTGGGCTATTCACTTTAGTGGCGAAGTGATCATCTGACAGGGGGGTTTGAATACAGATCTAGGTAATACCCGTGAAAAGTCCGTTATTGACCGACAGGCTTAACTAGTTACATAGCCAAAGAGGTAAAATCATATCATCCGAAGAGGCATATTTGACCATACAGGTGTTTATGATACTTTATGATAGCTTCTAGGTCCACCCGACAGGGGGCTAGGAGACATTAGAGTCCCGACTAATATTATAATTCCAATTCTACCCTTAAACATATCATAGATTATATTGATTAAGTGGATTCCTTGCGAGACTCAAGTATCTCTCTTATCTAAAGTTAGTCGTTTATTTACTTTATTTCCTTTCTGTTTATTTAATTTTAGTCTTTACTTTATTTGCATCTTTAATTTCCAAAAACCAAACAAAAATCCTTATCTTTTATTTTTCTGTTTAGCAATTATTCCTACTACTTGATTAATATTTGGGTTGGACCTAATCCGTCCCTGAGAACGGACTTGATTATCATATATTACTTGGGACAAGCATACACTTGCGGTTAAGTGGTTCCTCTTTATTTATCGCTTTATTTTCTAACACCCCAGGACCCACCAGGTCTCTAATCAAGAGGTCAAATCTATTTTGGAAAAGACTATTGGACCCACACGAAAAGATTGGTCTATGAAATTAGATGATGCGTTGTGGTCTTATCGTACTCCAGTTGGTGCATATCCGTAGCGTATGGTTTTTGGTAAGGCTTGTCACTTACCTCTTGAACTTGAATTAGGTGCATATTGTGCTATAGCGCAGTTGAATTTAAATCCTACTTTGGCCGGTGAAAATCGTATGATGAAGTTGAATGAACTTGATGAGTTTCGATTACATGCCTATGAAAACGCTAAACTTTACAAAGAAAATTCAAAGAGGTGGCATGATAATCGCATTCGGGCAAAGAAGTTTGAAGTTGGACAGAGGGTCTTGAAATACAACTCCAAGTTTAGTAATTATCCGGGTAAGCTGAGAGTCCTTACATTGTGACCAAAGTTACGCCTCATGGAGCTATAAAGATTTAGCACCCAACTGAACACCGCACCTTTATGGTGAATGGTCATTGACTGAAAATTTATCATGGAGGCAAGGATACTAATCGCATGGTGGATCCACATCCTGGGGAGGTCATGTACCTCCTTGAAGCCAAATAATTGCGAGAGGTAGCACGTCGAGCTTAACAACGTTAAACAAAAGCCATTTCAATTGTATATTAGTTTATTGCTTTCTGTTTTTCAATTCCTAGTGTATAATTAGAATTAATTATCGAGTCTTAGTGTCTAATTTCAAAATAAATGAGAAAGGTAGTGTGTTAATGGTGCAGAAATTGAGTTTGGGGTGCTAAGGAACGAAAAAGAAAAAAATGGGAAAAATCTGGACCACTGACCGGTAGGCCGGTCAAACCACCGGTATGCCGGTGGGGAAACACGAGCCCTTAGGTTGGTGGATTCGGGTATTTAGCTGAGAGTGTGTACAACAAAAACAGAGGCGACCGGTATGCCGCCCAGGTGACTGGTATGCCGACCAGAGGAAAACACGAGCCCACGGGTTTCATGACTCGGGTATTTTGACAAAGCAAGATTTTTCAAAAAATGGCGCACCGGTATGCCGCTGATACCACCGGTATTCCGCTGATACCACCGGTATGCCGCTGATACCACCGGTATGTCGGCGCCTGCCCTCGGGTTTTCGATTAGGGTTTATTTCTGAGAAGAACAAAAATAAAATCTCCAACACCGGTAAGCCGGCGAATCCGCCGGTATGCCGGTCCGCTGGCGGTTTGTGAAGAATTGTTACAATATCCAATTCTTACCTTATCAAGAAGTAACCCTAGCCTCTCCAATACGAATTTTGCAGACCCTAACCCTTTATATACCTGCACAACACCACTACAACACCCAAGAACATTAAATCCTTCCTCCTATTCCATTCCAAACACATATCCAACACCACAATCCTTCAAGAACATCAAGAAATCTTCTCCTTCAACCTTAAGCCTCTTCATCAAAGCTTCAATCCTATTCATTAAACCTTCCCCAATCCACTACATAATCTTTACCCATCTCATATAACACCTAAATCTTTCATTACAAATCCTCAAAATATCAAATTTCAAAACTCTTCTCTAGTTTTTGATTATTTGAAGTTTTGAGTTTGGGGTTCATTGAGATGACAAAGATTAGGAGGTCATGAATACCATGAAGATGAAGAAGAAGATGGAGAACCTCTTATTACTTTTGGTGTTGAAAGATGTAGTTGAATGAATGAAAAATTTGGAGGATAAACATGAAGAGGAGTTGCCAACCATATGATAAGTCACAAAAGAGTTGGAGCCTATGCAAAACTTATTACGTGGAGTAAGCAATGTTCAACATGCCACCTACGCAACAAGAGGAGGTCAACCTACACGCAACCATGGAAACCATCTTCGTGCTGGTTCAAATACGTTTTCCTATCCTTTTCTTATTTGTTTTATTAGTTTATTTGCTTTATTGATTCTTTTTCGAGTGGTGGGGACACGACTCACTTTTTAGTTTGGGGTGGGGTTCGTTGCCTCATCCCAATTTTTTGTGTTTTACATGCTTTCAATAAGATTAATCTAAGGGTTGTGTTGACTGTAGAGTTTTTTAAATGCCACCATCAAGCATGCTTTTTATAAATTTATGATAGAAAATATTGACTTTAGGAGTTAGTGTAAAACGCACTTTGATTTCATGCAAATATGAGGTAATTGATAGGAAGAAATAATGAACAATGCAAAAGAAGTAAACTTGTGCTTAAGGAAAATAAGTGGTTTGTAGAACGTGACATCTGAATAAGTAGAGAACCCACTTAGGTATGAACTAGAGGCAAGCTGTGTAGATAGGAAAATGATAGAGACAGTTCTTTGTTATCCCTTTGAATCTTTTTTGGCCTTATATCCCTGAATTAATTATATCCGTCTTAGCCAAATTTTTAGCCTTTAAGACTTTCTTTTGTTGCCATATTATAAGCCAATAACCCTTTAGTTTATTGGGCATTTCCATATGACCTGCACTTGAGTCACGATCCTGAGACTTCCTGTCTTGAGCTTGAGTTTGGGGTGATGGGTCCACTATCATGGGAATTTACAATGGGTTGGGATTTTTGAGCTTATCAATTGTGCTCTGTTTTATATTTTGATGATGTTTCACAGTGATTATATTGTAACCCTTTGCCAGGGTAAGAGTAGATAAAAAAAATATGAAAAAAAAAATTATGAAAAATAGCATGATATCTCAACATCAAAAATAGATCATAAATATACAAAAGAAAAGAAAAAAAAAGAAATTTCATATGAAAAGAATATATATATTTGGACCAGCAAATAGGAAATTCTTATATGAACATCTTTAGTGCTTACTGGGTTAATCTGGGGACGCTAAATTAGCGCGTCAAATGGGTTGAGTGCGAACATATTCGAGTGTAAACTCAAGCTCTTGGACAGTTTTTTGATGGTAAGTGAGGAGAGAGCCAAAATCTCACTTCAAATTTACCAAATATACATACCATACCGTCCCTAGGCCTACATTAAAACCGTAAAGACCTCGTGATTCCTATATACATAGTGAGTCTATGAGTCAGCTAATAGGGAGTATGCTAAGTGGAGCGTTCAAAGCAAGTAAGGGTGGATGAACACCCTATAGCCACCATCTTGAGATAAGTAACAAGCGTAACCTTCTAGCATTGTGAAATTAATTCTGGATTGATATTATTTTGTGTTTAAGTTTGCATGATATGTGTATGTGTATATTAATTCCTAAATAATACTATATGATATTTGTTTTAAGTTGTGCTTTGGAAATATTTACTAGATTCTACCTTCTGCATTCACCTAAAAGGCCTTTGTTTTTATTTTACTTTGTCGGGACAACAAAGGTTTGAGTTTGGGGTCTTGATGTCTCCCTATTTGTACTAAATATTATCCCTTAGCGGACATCATTTTAGGTGAATATTTGACTTTATTGTTAGACTTTTATGCTTATTTCGTCATATTACACTTTCTCCCCTTGGAATTAGACTATTTGCATTTTTAGAGCTTTTGTGCTTTAATTTGTTTGTTTTAGTGCAAAGTTAGTAGGTTTATGAATTCATGAAGAAACCACTACAAGGAGGAGAAGTGTTAATTAAAGTCTTAGATCGAGTGGAGGAGCTGAAGGAAAGAAAAGAATTTCCAAGAACTTAAGTAAAGAAGTTGCAGATCTGAAAGACTGTTAAAGATTGTTGTTTGGCTACTTAGGAGATGATTTAGCCTTGGGCCGTGAAACATGGTTTGATAGCCTCTTGAGTTAGGAAGATTCTACAAGTTGAATTAGCCCATTTGGAGTTGTTATGCAAAAGTTACAGCCGTTTTACTAAAGGCTGCACACCAGTTACGGGAATTAAAAGAAGAGATAGGCTTGGGCTTTTTATAATTTGACCTAATTCTTTTAACTTAAGCCCTAATCCATTTTTACAAGTATAAATAGACCCTTTAGCCTCCTTTTTACACAACACTTCATATAATTACATGAGAGGCTTCATATTTTCAAGTCAGAACAAGAGGGCAGAGGAAAAGCTAGAGCTGGAGGAATTCTGTTCTTCCAACAACAGCCAATCCAACCATTAGGTTATCCTATTTCTTTTCTGTGTTGAGAATTATGTATTCCTTTTATTTTATTTCAGATTTTAATTCTGTTATGAACTAATTTCTTTAGTACTTGAGAATCGTTATATGGGTTGAACCCAATTCTATTTAATTCATCTTTTCTGAATTTGGGATTTAATGGTTTAAATTAGACTAGGTATTTTGTGTTGAATATTATTTTGTATTAATCACTAATTTTGAAGTCATAAATCAAACTTAGCTCATAGTAATTAACCTATTCACTTAACTGGCAAAGTGATCACCTTGACGGGGGTTTAATTACAGACCTAGATAATAAACTCGTAGTATTCGTTATTGACCTTGACGGGCATAACTAACCATGCAGCCAATGAGGTAAAATATTATTCATCCGAAAGTAGCTTATAATCGCCCTGACGAGGTTTGTAATACCGTATGATAGCTCCTAAGTCCACCCTGACAGGGGTTAGGAGATACTAGAGTCTCGACTAGCATAATAATACCAGTTTAGCCCTTAAACAAACGAATTAATTAGATAGGTTAGGTGAAACCCTGGCGAAGATCAAGTAGGCAGTCTCTTATTAAGTTAAATATTATTTATTTGCTTTAGTTTATCTTAGTAATTTATTTGATTGCATCTTCTATTCAAAAACAAAACAAAAAATCTTTATTTTATTTTTCTGTCAAGTAATTACTCTTACTATTCGATTAATACCTGAGTTGTGCTAATCCGTCCCTGAGAACGCAACTCGATTTATCGGATATTAATTGGACAACCGTGCACTTGCGGTATTGTGGTTCCTTTATTTTCCGTTCTTAATTTTATAACATACCAGGACTCACCAAACGTTCTCCAATATCAACAAACCCATTCTCCACCATCTCTTCACCATAAGAAAACCGATTTTTAATTGTTTTTTGTTTTAGCTAATGTGAAGAGATTTTTGTTTTTTAAAATTAAAATCAATATTTGTATTTATTTTAAGGTTGTAATTGCAAAATTTGATTATTTTACCGTGATTTCCATATATATTGATTAGTAGAGATTTGTAGAGATATTGATTTGATGTGATTTTTAAAGAAAAGGAGAAGTATAAAAGTGGCGGTTAAATTCAAGGTTTAATTTTCCTTTTTTTTATTGTTTTTGTTCTAGCAAATTTGAATATTTTATTTCTAGAGAGTTGCTGAGATATTGATTTGATACAATCTTTTAAACAAAGGAGAAGTATAGAAGCGGTTGCCAATTCAAGGTTTAATGTTTTCCTTTTTTTAATTGTTTTTGTTCTAGAGAATGTGAATATTGATTTGTAGAGATTTGCATACATATTTATTTGTTGTGGTCTTTAAAGAAAGGAGAAGTATGAAAGAGGGGGCAAAGTCAAGGTTTAATTTTCCCATTTTTTTATTGTTTTTATTCAAGCGAGTGTGAAGAGATTTATTGTTTGTTTTTTTATCTAGCCAGTATGATGAGATTTTAATTTCTTTGGATATAGGTCTGACAGATCCAATTGGTACATATCAATCGGATCTATTTGGTACGTATTAATCGAATGTGTTTGGTATATACCAGTTAAGTATTATCTTTTTGTTTTCTTCCAATCCAGGTGTTTCATTTTTTTCATTTTTTTGAATTGTTTTTGGAGAAAATATTTGTTTAGAACGTACCAATTGGACCTTGACACGGTAGCTAGGATTGGATTATCAAAAAAAGTACGTACTCATCTCCTTTACTTTGACTTGGGTACGGGTACATATCCAATACAAACATTAAGCTTGACGTGGACAAAAACTATTTGATTTTACACAAATGTTATTAGGAGCCTATCATGCAATTATTCAAAAATTATTGTATAAAAATTATAACACGAATCAAAAAAAATAATGGTAGGTTCCAAAAAGAAATTACTTAGTACATATCAAATCGAAAATATTGGTACGTACCAAACAAAAAATATTGATACGTACCAATAATAAAAGTGAAGTAGGGGTATATATATAAAAAAACAAAACCAAAAAATCAAATGTAGGTCTTTTATAAGAATTTTTTAATTAAATTTTTATAAATAATTTTTTTTTATTTAGAGCCTATATTTGTAGATTTTTCTTACACAAAAGTTCAAACGGCTGGTGTCTAAAGAAGTATCCACGACTTTCTTTCCTTCATCTTTTTATTTTCGCTAATCTTTTTTTTCTTTAATGTTAACAATTATTAATAAGACTTACTAACTTTTCAAAAATAAAATTAAATAGATCCTATAAACCCTCTTAAAATCAACAAAATTTGTATCAGAATTATCCAGATCCACGTGGACAATTAAGTCAACTAGGTTCTAACTTCTAATTGCTACTACAGTGGCTTCTAAGCCAGCTCCTTCAACTCACGTTCCTTTTCAGAGTCCCCTTAATTATTTTTTGTGTGTATGCTTTTCCAATGTCTCACAATTCATATTGTAGAAAACAACTAACAATATCACTGATAAAGTAAAAATTGTTTTCATATAAAAATACTACGAAAGAATATAATACTACAACTATTACAATACAATAGAAAATAAAAATATAAAGGTATCCCAAAAAATCGTAATACAACAACTATTACAAGAAATAAGAAAAGAACTTACATGAAAATATTCAAAAAATATTCTAGATACGAATACACAAAAACGTGCAGTGTTGAAAAAGATATTCCGAGAATACTGGTATCTCCAACAATCGTATCTCTCTTTTACTCTAATCTATGTCAAAAGGATTTGACTAATCATTTATAATGGAGTGTTTCATTTTCTGAATTTCTAGAATAGTTTTCTATTCTCTCTAGAATAATTTTCTTTCTCTCTAGAATAATATTTTTTCTCCCTAAAATTATTTTTATCCTATTCTCTCTAGAATAAATTTTTCATTCTCTCTAGAATTACTTTTTCCTCTTCTCTAAAAAATGAAAGTGATGGAGACACTATTTATAGAAGAAATGGTAAGACAAAAAACCGTCACATAAATGTTCTTCAATACTCATTAAAGCTAGTCGTTATATTGATCAAGCTGAAATAAAGAGCAATTAACTAATGATAAAGATCCATTAATTTGTCATCAAGAAAATAAATCATTTTATATTACATAATTTCCAATGTTTTTTTTTCTAATTTCTAATTGTGGGACTATTAATACACATATAGTTTTTTACACTTATGTTAAGAGTATGAAAGAATAGTAAAATAAACTGTCTTTTATTTAATAATTTCAACACATATTAATATTTTTAGGAACCACCAACCTAACCTTACCCTGATTGGTCTAACTCTACGCGTTCGTGACAACGTATATCTTTTATTCTTTTCCATGGTTGGATGTTTTAAAATTGTACATACGTTTGGAGAATTTTAAATGCTAACAAAGTACTCCCTCCGTTTCAAAATGTTTGTCCACTTTACTTTTCACACGAATTAAGAAAATTAATGATTACAACCTCTATTACAAAATTACCCTCCATAAAGTGTCTTGATATCTTAAATGTGTATTGGAAATGTAAATTTTAATTTTTTAATAGGGGTAGTAATGGAAAAAATTGGGAAAAAGTGTCTTGAAATACTAAGTGGACAAATATTTTGAAACACCAATTTTAATAAGTGGACAAACATTTTGAAATGGAGGGAGTATATACTTGTCAATGAATATTAGAGTTAAACCTAGAAGCCCCTAAACTTGTGCTTTTGGATTTTCAACAACCTTTCATCAGATCTTGCTTACAATTAAAAACACACTCTCAACAAGAATACATAAATTTTATATAATCGATGCAGTCAAATACAGACAATTACATCAAATGTTCCAAGTATGAAAAGCATAAACAGATTAATGCTAGATAATAACATTCCATTAAAGTTTGCTGCTAAAAACAAAACGCCAACACAAGAGATATAGAAATATTTTCATTATGCATTACATTGCCATCTCCTTGAGACGAATAGATTTTTGAAATATGCGACATCTTACAAGACGAGTTTATCTATGCACCCTCTCAATCAGGCTGAGGATTATAATCCCTACCCATTTTTAAAGTATTTCCCAGCAACTTACACAACTCGCTGAAAATACTAAAAAATAAATTGTCCATGTATAAATTATGTTGGACAGGACACCATGTAGACGCACAATTTCTTTGACAAATAATTTTAGCTAATTCAGCGCTTGTAGTGTATCAGATGTTGCAATCAAATGAGCATTCTTTGACCGAGAGTAATTTTGACAAAAAAAAGTCACCAGGGAGTAGAATTTGACTCCATTTATCCAAATACTAATATCTAGAATCTCGAAGTCAACACTTATCACTTTAAGAGAAAACGACACCTAAATATGAGTCAATCTCTCAAAACTCGGTAATCATTAATTAACGATGAATCATTCACGATTAATAAGGAGTCGTTCTACCGAACCTATAATGCCATTCTAAATAAGTATGAAAAATAGTTATGAATATTGGATGATAAGAAGAGGTACAATCTCAGAAACAATACATACAAATATCCTCTAGATAGAGTATGAAAAATTATTCCCAAAGATAAGGGTAGCTAAACCACATTTAGATTAGTTTTGAACATTCGGATGGAGGTTAGTAATAACTTTTCTTACCGACCTTTGATCGCGTGTATCAAATATATGAAAAGGACAGTGTTATAACTCGTTTCACACTAATTTAAATAAAACAAATTTATTTGGTTTATGACGTAACTAGTCATAATTATTAAAACTACTCCAATGATGAGAAAGAATATACCTATATTAGAATAAAGAAGAAGGTAGAATTTTATTGATTAATTCTTATTGTTACAAGTGTAGTGTCCAAGTATATATAGAGATTCTAATAGCTACATATACATACAATTACATACACATGAACTTTATATTCTTCTC
This sequence comes from Nemophila menziesii, assembly GCA_029959085.1. Classification (NCBI taxonomy): domain Eukaryota; kingdom Viridiplantae; phylum Streptophyta; class Magnoliopsida; order Boraginales; family Hydrophyllaceae; genus Nemophila; species Nemophila menziesii. Next base: position 5,055,760 of record JARWIR010000044.1, read on the forward strand.
TAACTGTTTAGATTCTTTTGTAACTAACTCGACAGCTGTATTCTCTTGTGGTTGAGCTATTTGCTGAGCTGTATTTGTGTATAGCTTATCACCCCCCCTCAAGTTGAGCACGGAGATAAGTGGAAGCTTGGAAACAATTGAGGAGAATGGAGGAGCAGCTAAGCCTTTTGTGAGAATATCAGCAAGTTGATTGTTAGATAATACATGATAAAGCGTAAGAAGTTTAGACTTTACTTGTTCCCTAACAAAATGGAAATCAAAATCAATGTGACGAGTACGAGTATGGAATACAGGGTTCGAAGCAAGAGATATAGCAGAAAGATTGTCACAAGCTATAGTAGGAGTATTAAATGGAATGTGCAAGCTCTTGAGAAGAAATGTAAACCACTATAATTCAACAGCTACATAAGCTAATGCTCGATATTCAACCTTCGTTGATGAGCGTGAGACTGTGGATTGTTTCTTTGAACCCCATGAGACCAAGTTATCTCCCAAAAATATCCAATAACCAGTGACTGAGCGACAATCAATCGAGAAACTCGCCCAATCAGAGTCAGAAAATGCATTGAGATGAGGTTTAGATGATGTGTAATAAAGACCATAACGAACTGTACCTTTGATATAACGAAGTAAACGCTTAGGTGACTCATAATCAACATTAGTTGGTTTATGCATTGATTGACAAAGTTGATTTACTGCAAATGCTATATCCGGTCTTGAAATTGTTAAATATTGGAGCGCACCAGTAAGACTACGAAAAATAGAAGGATCTTCATATGTAAGAAGTCCATGTTCAAACACAACTGAATACTTGTTTAAAGTAGGTATTGGTGAAGCTTTGCAATCACTCAATCCAACTTTATGTAGAATAGATAATGCATAGTTTGCTTGTGTAATAATGGTGCGTTCATTAGTTTCAAACACTTCTAAACCGAGAAAATAAGATCATATACCCAAATATTTCATTTCAAATCTGTGTTTGAGATCATTAATAATGGATGACACAGAAGAAGAATCAGCTCATGTGATAAGTATGTCATCTACGTAAATAAGTACAATAGTAAGCGTAGAATCAATGCCTCTGACAGACATAGAATTATCAGCAGGACTCATAGTGAAACCATGAGATATAAGAAAATTAGCTAACAACTGATACCATGCTCTTGGTGCTTGCTTAAGACCATAGAGTGAACGTTTTAACTTGCATAGATGGTTAGGAAAACGTGGATCAACAAATCCAGCTGGTTGAACCATATAAACTTCTTCATTCTAATAATCCATTTAAGAAAGCGTTAGAAACATCCAATTGACGAATAGTCCACTTAAAAGAAACTGCTAAAGATAATATAACTCGTATAACTTGATGTTTGATAATTGGACTAAAAGTCTCAGTGTAATCAATGCCGAATTCTTGTAAGAAACCTCGAGCAACTAAACGAGCCTTATAACGAGCAATATCTCCATTAGCATGATGTTTAATCTTGTATATCCATTTACACTTAATAGAATTTTGCCCAAGAGGAGGTGGGACCAATTCCCATGTTTGTTGATGCATCAGCGCATTATATTCCTCAACCATGGCTTTGTGCCAACATTGGTACTTGAAAGCTTCTTTATATGAAGTAGGCTCAACTAAAGATGGTTGAAGAATAAGAGACTGACACTTATAAGAAGGACGAAGTGAGCCAGTTTTTCTGCGAGTAATCATTGGATGGGTAGAAGTTGAACTTGAAGTTGAAGGTTGAGAAGAAGGTATTGGATTAGATGAAGGTTGAGAAGTAGTATTATTGGTGGTGTGTATGGGAGTAGATATAGGAGATGGTGAGAGATCAAAAGGATGTGATCGAGACTGTAAATTGATAGATGAAGAGTGTAAATCAACAAATGTAGTAGGGAGTGCTTCTAACTCAGATGAACAAGATAGAAGAGATGAATTATATGAAAAAAACAGTTTCATCAAATCTAACATGTCGAGATATATATCTTTTTTGATATTGTAAAGAAAAACACTTGTATCCTTTAGAATGAGAACAATATCCTAAGAATATACAAGCATCTGATTTTGGTGAAAGTTTATGAGAAGAGTAAGGTTTGAGCCAAGGGTAACACAAACAACCAAAGACTCTGAGATGATTATAGGTAGGAGAATGGTTGTACAAGAGTTGATAAGGAGAAATATTTGACAAATTTGGAGTGGGGAGTAAATTGATTAGATAGACAGCTACTGAAAGTGCCTCAATCCAAAAAGTAGATGGTAACTGACTATGAGAAAGAAGAGAAAGAGTATTTTCAGTAAGATGCCTGTGTTTTCTTTCAGAAACACCATTTTGCTCAGGTGTATAAGGGAAATATGTTTGGTGAATCACTCCATGTTCTTGAAGAAATAGTTTAAAGTTTGTACTTAAAAATTCCCACCATTATCTGATCTTAGAATTTTAAGTTTAGTATGAAATTGTGTAGACACCATGTAATAAAATGATTTAAACACATCAAACACCTGGGGTTTGAGAGTTAAAGGATATACCCAAGAATATCTAGTAAAATCATCAATGAAAGCAATGTAATATCGAAAAGAGGATGAACAAGATTCAACTGGAGATGGTCCCCAAACATCTGTATGCACTAAATCAAAAGCATTACATGAACGAGTTTGAGAAAGTTGTAAAGGTGACTTGTGTGCCTTAGATACAGAACAAGCTTTACATTGTAAACTATGAAAATTTAGCTTAGTGTCTAACACACTTGACAAAGGAATTGAGGCTTGAGTTGATGGATGACCAAGCGATAATGCCAAATTTGAGTAGGAGAAGAATTTGAAGAAGACACAACAGTAGAACACAAACAAGAGTTGATGATGACTCTGTAGGAGAAGGCTCAAAAGATGACCCAAAATGAAGTGGATATAACCCATCTTTACAAGGGCTCTGAAAGAGAACCTGATTAGATAATGAATCAACAATAGACACAGACTGAGCAGTGAAAATGATGGAGAAATTATTATCTTGAGTAAGCTTATAAATGGAAAGAAGATTAGACTTGATACAAGCCACATGAAGAATAGAATTGAGGAATAAAGAAGTATGAGAACTGGAAATCTTACTGTTAACAATGTGAGCAATATCCAGTGGTTGTCCATTACCAAACGCTACTGAATTTGAGCCATGATAAGGTGTAGGCGATTGAATGAGATATGCATCATGTGTAACATGAGAATTAGCTCCAGAATCCAAATACCACAACTTAGGATTATAAGAGTTATATTGTGAAGTTTGAGCTGTTAAAGCTGTACTTCTTTGTGCCTTAGGAGATGGATATGTAGTGAAGACTGATCTATACCAACAATCTATAGCAAGATGTCCAAAACGAAGACAAATTTGACAAGTAGGAGATGAGTTCATACCATAAGATGATGATTGAGAAGGAGGTGCACCTAGAATAGATGAAGAGACACCTTGACCTCGACCACGATTATTATAATCTCTATGAGAGCTTGAATTTTCTCGTCCTTGATTAGAATATCCTCTTCCTTGATTAGAATTTCCACGACCTTGATATGTGTTAGCTTGAGAAGCAGATTGATTACCAGAAGATGTGAATAACGCAGAATGAGGAGTTGAATTTTCTGCATTTTCACTCATCTTCATATGATGTTCTTCATAAACTAATAAGCTACCTAAAGAATGAAAGCTTAAAGTCGATGTTTGCGCATTTTGTAATGTGTATACTGTATTTGAATTGATTGTATTCAGTAGGTAATCCTCGAAGTGTGTACATTATAACATCTTGAAGAGGAACAACAGAATCTGCAGTAGCTAAACCATCACATATCTCTTAAATCTCGTTTAGATAACTATTTATAGATTTATCATTTTTCTTAATGTTGCATAATAACATTTTGAGACCATGAACATGAGTGCGACATTGTGTGATGGAAATTTCTTCAAATTTTTCCCATACATCATGAGCATGAGATAATCGAACAACTTGTGAAAGAATGGAAGGAATCATAGAGGAGTTTAGAGAGACCTTGAGCTGTTGATCAACAATCAACCATGTCGAATAAGCTGCACATGATGAATCCGGAGCTGGAGTTGAACCATTGACATAAGAGAGATAACCATGAGCTTCAAGGACTGACTCCATTTGAGTTCTCCACAAAACATAATTTGTTGAATCCAATTTTATTTGGATTAGGGAAGTCCAACTTTGTCGAAGTAGAAGTAATCCAGCCGGAATTTCCGAGATGGATTGAATAGTTGGCGTAACAGAAGTATTTGAGGAAGACGCCATTGATGTGAAGTGCGGAAGCTTTCGAATCGGAGATCTGAGTAGCTAACTAGAGCGCCATTAATGGTGAAAAAAATTTAGCTGGAAATCTCCATAGCTCTGATACCATACCATATTAGAATAGAGAAGAAGGTAGAATTTTATTGATTCATTCTTATTGTTACAAGTGTAGTGTCCAGGTATATCTAAAGATTCTAATAGCTACATATACATACAATTACATACACATGAACTTATATATTCTTCTCTAACTGTTTAGATTCTTTTGTAACTAACTCGACAGCTGTATTCTCTTGTGGTTGAGCTATTTGCTGAGCTGTATTTGTGTATAGCTTATCAACCTACTCCAATCCCAATTGTTCAAGTCAAGTTGATAAATCAAACTTCAGTGTTGTCTAATATCTAAAGTGACAAAATCTGGTTCTGGCAATAAAACTGCATTTTTTCTTTTTGTTGTTTTTGCTCAGTGTACTAAAACTATTTAAATTTCCTTCCCTTGTTGTTGGTATCTTGTTATGTGTATGTGAAACTGGAGTGGTTTTGTTGTATTTTTCATGGTGTCTTGTTCCAACAGTGGCCTACATGGATAAGTTATTATGTATTGCTCTAATTTTCCTAATTTTCCTTTGTTTGGAGAATTTGATTTGTCCAATAACACTCTGAGTGGAGCAGTACCGATTAAGCTTTACAAATTGGTTGAGTAAACTGGTCTCATGCTCAACAAAACACCTTGAACGGTATTATTTCTTCTTGGATAGTTAACCTTACTTATTTGCAGATATGAATGTTGTATCCGAACAATCTCCCTAGAAAGATCAAGATTTCGGCTCTCGCACAACAAATTTAGCAACAAATGGGTATATACACTCATATATCTAAGCGGGTATACGCTAAGGGCCTATATTATTTTCTGTGTTAATTGGCATTATAAGTCCGTATATCAATTTATTGAGTAAATTTCACAACAAGTCCCCATGTTTTCTTACTTAATTTCACTATAAGGTCCTAATTTACATGTTTTTTTAGTTTATTGCACTATAAAAAGTAACACGTCTTCAATAATTCTCAAATCGTTCTGAAGTCATTCTTTTCCCAGCAATGATTCGAGAAGATATTTTACCCACTATATACTAGATGCATGTGGACTATTGTTGGAAGGTTAGATCCAACTTCTTCATTGCCCACATTCGCCTCATATTTGTTCATAAATTATAAATTTGTGATACAATAGAAAAATAAAACGGCTTCTAAGAATAATATAGAGTAAAACATATAGCAGACCACCCATCAATATCTGAACAGGCCCTCAGATGCGAATAAAGATGTGAATCGCTATTTATAAATATCTCATAATTCAATTATTTAAGAATACATTAACACAAACAACATTCATCACTGAATCGCTATTTATAAATATCTTTTACCATGGATATAAATATCTCTCAACCCACAAAAGTTCCCAGGCACATAGTTTATGTAAATTACTGAATTTTTAAAGTGAAATTGATTTTGTTCTTTAACTGTTAAAACTCCTGTTTTCATAAAGAAACAAACAATAAGATCAAAAGGTATAAATAGCACTCTTGAATTTTCCATACTTTGCCTACATATTAATTTACAAGAATACTACGTACTAACAATCTTGTCATCACTAATTAAAGTAGATATACATAATGTATTCAGTGAATATTATTGAAGCCAATAAATTATTCAATGGGTCTTATTTCTAAATTCTACTGCAATCTAGATAGTAAATTATACTCCAGGTAACTAATTAAAAGGCGTGACTGACACTAAACTCTCCTTGTAAAGTATGACTGACTGTTCATCACCATAATAGCTAGATATTCCTGTCTCAGTCATTTTATGACTATCACGGTCCCACAATTTCAGTTTCCAATACCCTCGGAAAAAGGTATCGAAAAGTATGGCTTCATTTATCCAAAACAGACAAGGACTCATGAGATCATTGATCACAAGTCCACTAATACTCATTTGTTTCGTCCAAGATCCTACCTTCATTACCCATATGTCCACAAACGTTAGTAATACAGTGTCAGACACAACTTTGTAAATATGGCAAGACAATCATTTATGACAGTCTTAGCAGTGGTCTGACCATCATGAGGTATATTTATGGGAAGATTTATGTCTTGAAACAACTCTGTGCTCACATCAAAAGAAATGATAAAATTAATCCTATTTCTATTGGCAAGCCAATGCAATGCTCCATTGAAGGATACTCCTCTATACTCATGATAGTTATTTGGCATGTCATGCTCGTTTTGTCTCCAACGATTAGTACTCATATCGTAGATATGTGCTTTATCCTTATATTCGATAGTAACCACCTTGTAATCTTTTTGGTTTGAATCAAAAGCCAATCCAATTGTACTTCCCCAAAGTCTCTGTTTCCTTACATGAAAGGGGTTTGGAGGGAGAAGTTTAGATTCCCTAGTTGCTGGGTTACATAACACTGAGATACTTCTATAATCATTAGCCTTTGAGATACTTGTTTGATCAGCAACTGATACACAAAGCAACAATCCATTACAAGGCAATTAAACCGCATATTTGTTGTTTCCGTTGAAGTGAGGTACCTCCAGATCAGGTGATATTTCATCGAGCATTTCACACGAATAACATGAAAAAACTATTCTATAATCCACGTTTCTCACACGCTTAACTAGGATACTCTCATTCCTTATATTTTGAGTTGAACGTTGATGCATTTCAATGAAATCAGAACTTTTGATTAAATGATACCACGATTTACAAACACACCTGAAACTTCACTATCACTAATACTGTTATGATTAAATCTCTAGATAAACTCTTCATCTCCGAATCTGGCAACACTCTCTGTTTCCGCTCAGGTTTTAGACCATCTCCAGCAGTTGCGCCAAATGGATATTTACTGTAAAACAATTCAAAAAATGCAATATAACACCAAATTGATGGACCCACAAAACTCACACGGCATCCCCCTCCCCATATACGCTACTCTCAGCACATCACTTCTCATCCAGTAAAAGGCTTCCAACGGTCATAAAATGGCCATTATAATATTAGTATAAAAATATAATAAACCATTATACTTAAATCAGATAATTCTGAAAATTGTAAAAGTGATGAGGTTAGGTTAAAAATAATGTAATTTTTTACCTTAATTTGGGTTTTTCGATTGTTGATGGCGTAGCCAAACAGGATTGATGATGGTGGAGAATGGTCCACGAGTGGAGGCGGTTTTCATGTGCAGGAGAGCAACTTGATAATAGAAGAAGAATCTAGTAAACTTTCGACTTTTGTATTAAGCCCCGAGAGATTTTAATATTTACATAGTTATAACAAATATTTCCGTTATGGCTTTTCATCATAAATATTTAGGTTCCCAGTTTTGTTTGTATTATCAAAAGTTGTCATTTCACGGAAATTGATGTTCCAAGGACTAGAAATGATGTTTCAATGTTGCATGTGTAGTTGGGAGGATAGATCCAACTTCTTCATCGCCCACATTCACCTCATATATGTTCATAAAATACAATTTGTGAAACAATAGAAAAATAAAACAGACTTCTTAAAATAATATAAACAGGCCTGCAAATGATGATGTGATATATTTGTGGAAAAGGAGAAGGAAAGAGAAGCGCCAATAATACATTCTAAAGTTATGAATACATTAACACAAACAACATTCATCCCTGAATCGCTATTTATAAGTATCTCTCAACCCACAAAAGTTCCCAGGCAGGCACATAGTTTATCGAAAGTAAAATTACTGCATTTTTTAAAGTGAAATTGTTTTTGTTCTTTAACTGCTAAAACTTCAGGTTTCACAAAGAAACAAACAATATGATTAAAAGGTAAAATAGCACTCTTCAATTCTCCGCATTTTGCGTACATATTAATCAACAAGAATAGTACTAACAATCACAAATATAAAGTAGATACGAATTGTGTATTCATTTTTTTTTTTTTTTTTTGTCAGAAAAAAAAATAGATTAAGAGTGTTTATACAACGATTTTAAGAAAATATAAAAATCATTTAATGACCCATTCTTCCATTTTGACGTATCAATGTTCCGTCTTGCACTTTTAGCTGCGAGATCTGTGACGTTATTAAACTTTCTATTAACGTAGTTGACCTTCCAATTAGGGAACTTCGCCAACCAGCTCTTCATTTCGGCAATAAAAGGAGAGATTTGCCATAGAAGACCTGCTTCTCTTGAAATACCTTGAATCAGTTCAAGGTTGTCGGAGTAGAAAGAAGCACTCCGTAAGTTATAACTAGCCGCCCTTCTCATAGCAAGAAGGATCGCCCAGCATTCTCCTTCAATAGAACTTCTAATAATAGTTCTTGATTCAATCCTATGTGCCACCTTACCTTCTTTATCTATAGCAATTGCCGCCATTCCTGCATGTTCGTATTCCTTTTTGAAAGAGGCATCACTCATAAATATATATTCTGCATCATCTGAAAGAATAGGGTTATCCTCGATCAACTCCTCCACATTATTGCCAACTCTTTTTTCTTTGATTTCTTTTGTGCTCCTATTATCCATCTTATTATCTACATTATTACTCTAAAAAATAAATGGATAACAATCAAATAGACAAGGAGATCTAGATAACTTCCTAAACAAAAATATCTATAGTCTCAATTGATCGACACTAAACTCTCCTTGTAAAGCATGACTTCCTCACAATCCTTGCTAACTATTCCCGTCTCAGTCATTTCATGAGTGTCAAGGGCCAACAATTTCAGTTTCTCATGCCCAAGGTCATAGTCATGGCAAAATAGGGCTTCATTTTTCCAGAATAGAAAAGGAAAGACTAAAATATCGTCCACTGGACCAATTCTCATTTGTTTCCAAGATCCCACCTTCATTACCCATATATCCACAAATGGTGAATCATCATAATCAAATGTAAACATGGCAAGACAATCATTTAAGAGTGTGACAGTCCCAGGAGTATAAGAACGATTATGAGCAAGATCTTCTGGAAGGTTTATGTCTTGAAATACCTCGGTGCTCACATCAAAAGAAAAGATAATATTACTCTCATTTCTATGCGCAGACCAATGCAATGCTCCATTCAAGGGTACTCCTGCATCAGTACTAGATATATATGGCATATCATGCTCGATTTGTCTCCAAGAATTACTTCTCAGATTATAGATTTGGGCTGTATCGTCATATTTGATACTAACCACCTTGTAATCGTTTTGGTTTGAATCATAACCTAATCCAATTAAGCTTCCACAAAGTCTATCTCCACGTACATGGAAGGGAATTGGAGGAAGAAGTTTAGATTCCCTAGTTGATGGATTAAATAACACTGAGATACTTCTATCATCATCATTAATATCTGAGATAGAAAGCAACACTCCATTTCTAGTACAATCATCATTAACATTGTAGATACAAAGCAACAATCCATTACAAGGCCATGAAATCATAAATTCTTTGTTGTCATTGAAGTGAGGTACCTTCATAGGAGGTGAAAGTTCATTTAGCGATTCATAGGAATAAAATGACAATTCAGTTTTATGATCTACATCTCTCACACGCTGAATTAGGATACTTTCATTCTTCTTATTTTGATTTGAACGTTGATGCATTTCAATGAAATTAGGGCTTTTGATTAAATGATACCACCATTTACAAACGCCCCGAAAACGCATTAATGGTTTCACTTGTAACTTCACTAGTATTGATATGATTAAATCTTCAGGTAAATAAATCTTCTTCGATTTTCTCATATTTTTAAGAGCTCTCTCCGAAGCCGCGCATACACTCTTTTTCCGCTCAGGAAGTTGCGCAAATGGATATTTACTGCAAAACAATTCAAAAAAATCAATATAACACAAAATTGATGGGACCCACAATATTCACACGGCACCCCCTCCCATATACGCTATTTTCAGCGCATCACTTTTCATACGGTAAAAAGGCTTCCAACGTCAAATAACGGCGGATTTGTATAAAATATGATAAACAAGTATACTTAAATTAAATCAGATAATTTTGAAAAATTATAAAAGTAATGAGATTAGCTTGAAATTAAATCTAGTTTTTAGAGTTTCAATGGTAAAGTTTAGTTATTTTACCTTAATTCGGGTTCTTGGATTGTTGATGGCGTAGCCAAGCCGGGTTGATTATGTTGGAGCTCCATGAGTGGCGGCGGTTTTCAAGAGATTTTTTTTTGTATTTTTTTTTTTCAATGCGATGAATGAGTTTTAGGTTTTATGTTTCATTGTCTTTCAACGTTTACATACTTATATGTTGCTCTTAAATCGACACTCGGACTGGATTGTTTATCCTATACGTATCGTGGCCCAATGTAGAAGTACTAGGTATTACCCGTGCCTAAAGGCACTACTAAAATTAACAATAGTTGGGGCTAAAGATATGTATAGTAGGGATAAAACAACTTTAGTCACAGGATACCGTTGAAATTCACTGATTTCATACATACATTATCCTACACATAATTATATATCCTCAATTAAAACAATTATTATTTACAAATATAAAAGACAAACATTACACCTATCTGATCAAGAACCCCTTTTACAAAAGGTCTACGAAAAATATTGTTGTCTAATTAAATTCTTATCAATTGCACCCACGTAACTCATTAAAAAACATTTTCATCACATTAAAAAAACACATGTGAAAGGAGAAAAAACCTAAACATTTTAAAAAAGAGAAAATAGGATTTTGTACCTTTTAGGAAATTAACTCATAAATAAATCACAACGTAGTAAACGGTCTTTACAAAAGTTTACTAAATATAAAAAATAGATACTTAAAATAATCACCATAAGTTATGTGTATCATACAAAAAATATTAATAAAAGAATACTATCAAATCTCATTCATATACATTTTCAGATTGAAAGGCCTACAATAACCACACCGAATCCTATGATTCTAAAAAAAGAAAAATTATGATTTCAATAAAAAATAGCTAAATTAATAAGAAAATAAAATATCTTTTGGATATCTAATCCTAGTGATACATAACCAAATAACGTTTAATTTACAACTTAATTAGTTATAGGCAATTGAAATCTTAATGTAATTACCAAATATTATGTTCTCTTCAAGAAATATTATTGCTTCAAATGTATTTCGTATTTGTATATCTTTTTAGGATATAAGTCACAATTATGTTTATTCCAACAATTGTCGTTATCTCTACATAATGACAAACATGACACATAATTATAACTATGGGAGAAGAAATATACTTGATTTTTTTCTATATATATTTTTTCAAACAAACCATTTCAAATACTCAGATTCCTTATTAAAGTAAACTAAAAAATTGAATATGAATATTTAAAGGTAAAAAATTTGAAATGTAGGCTCTCTACAAAAAATTATTTTACATAAATAGGGTTCTTAGTACTAAGGAGAAACAGATATAGTTGAATGTCTCTTTTAAAACTATTTTATAGAATCCTCTATTAGGTAAAAAATTTGTTTAGATATTTGGATATGTTTCCAAATGACAGTCCAGAAACTTTGTTTATTTTTCACTTTATCGTCTACAATTTGATTTAAAATAATATCTGAAGATCTACCTTGTCTTTTATATTCTTAAATTTCTACTGTTTTATTTAACTGAATAAAATAAAATTACAAAACAAACCAAACATATATAGTTTTGTTTTTGTTTTAAAACACAAACAATTTTTAACAATTAAATATACCTCAAGTAAAAATTAACACAAAGTATTTTATTTTCTTAAACTTCTATTGCTACGTTTGAAACTTCGCTATCAATAACATGAAACATTTTAATTAATTGAATAAAATAAAATTATTAGAAAAAATCATAAATTTCCTTAAAACTTGATATAAGCACAATATATTCTTCAAAAAAAATGTGAATTCAACAATAATGTATCAAAAAATTAGTTCATTCAAGATCCAAATCTCCTAAAACTTAATTTATATCTCAACTAAATGCCCCAAATATTCTTTACAAAAGTGTAAATTCAATAATAATATATCAGACAATTAGTACATACCACACCCAAATTTTCTGAAAACTTGATTATCTTCTACAATTTGATTTCAAATAATATCTGAAGATCTACCGTGTCTTTTATATTCTTAAATTTCTACTGTTTTATTTAATTGAATAAAATAAAATTACAAACCAAATCATGAATTTCCTTAAAACTTGATATAAGCTCCATATATTCTTCAAAAAACCTATGAATTCAACAATAATGCATCAAATAATTAGTTTAATCAAGATCCAAATCTCGTGAAAACTTGATTTACATCTTAACTATAAGCCTCAAATATTCTTTAAAAAAGTGTAAATTCAACAATAATTTATCAGATAATTAGTACATCCCACACCCAAATCTTCTCAAAACTTGATTATCTTCTACAATTTGATTTCAAATAATATCTGAAGATCTAACTTGTCTTTTATATTCGTCAATTTCTACTGTTTTATTTAATTGAATAAAATAAAATTACAAAACAAATCATGAATTTCCTTAAAACTTAATATAAGCTCCATATATTCTTCAAAAAAACCTATGAATTCAACAATAATGCATCAAATAATTAGTTCAATCAAGATCCAAATCTCCTGAAAACTTGATTTACATCTTAACTACCTCAAATATTCTTTAAAAAAGTTTAAATTCAACAATAATTTATCAGATAATTAGTACATTCCACACCCAAATCTTCTGAAAACTTGATTTATATCTCAACTATAAGCACAAAATATTCTTCAAAAAACCTGTGAATTCAAAAACAATTTATCAAATAATTAGTTCATTCAAGACCCAAATCTTTTAAAAACTTGATTTACAACTATAAGCACAAAATATTCTTCAAAAAACCTGTGAATTCAAGAACAATTTATCAAATAATTAGTTCATTCAAGACCCAAATCTTTTAAAAACTTGATTAATATCTCAACTATAAGAACCTTCTCTCACAATATTTCTCTATCAATAACATGAAACATTTTATTTAATAAAATAGAATTACCAGAAAAATTCACGAATTTCCTTAAAACTTGATATAAGCACCATATATTCTTCAAAAAACCTGTGAATTAGACTTGGTGTCTGAGAAAAGGCTTTCCTTAATATCTGTAATTGTGTATAATATATTGAATTTAAATAGAGAATGTGTGAAAAGTGGGGGAAGTTATTAGTTTAGAAAAGAAAATGGGTAGAAGTTATTAGTTTTGGAAAGAAGTTAGAATAGTTTGGTTAGAAAAGAAGTTAACTTATACACATGGCATGATCTCATTTCTCGGAAGGGTCACACATTTTTTGTCTAAGAAAATCAGGATCGTTGATTGACTTTCGAGTTGTCCCATATAATATAGATTATTAAAAACATGATTCGTGGCTTTCAATGTATTTAAAAAAATAAAATATATTGACCCAAACATTAGTTTTAAATAAGGGGTTATTGTTGAAAACATCCTCCTTAAACTCTCTAATTGTTTTTTTATGCCTTCAATAATCTTATTTATAAAAAAATGCCTAATGAAATAATTATTTATAGAAAACATCCCCTTTATATTTTCTATACCTTTATTAATTCCATCACATGCGCGCGTCCGTGAAATTTTTTTAAAATCGTCATAACTAATTCAAAAAAAATCAGAAAATTAAAAAAAAAAATATTTTTGAATAAATCTAATTAATATTTACGTCTATGAATTTTTTTGATTTTTTTTGAATTTTTTTAATTTTTCCGAATTTTTTTAATTTTTTTTTCGCATAAACATGTAATTCCATGTTTTAAACCGTGAAATAAACATGGAATTCCATGTTTTAAACATGAAATTCCATGTTTTAAACATGAAATTCTATGTTTTAAACATAGAATTTCGTGTCTGCGAAAAAAAAAATTAAAAAAATCAAAAAAAATCAAAAAATTCAGAAAATTCCGAACAAAATCATAGACGTAAATATTAATTTGATTTATCCAAATATAATTTTTTTTGATTTTTTTGATTTTTTTTGAATTAGTTATGACGATTTTAAAAAAATTTCACGGACGCGCGCGCGTGTTTATTAGTTTTTTTCTTATTTTTTAATTGTTAATTATAAGGGGGCTGTTTTCAATAAATATTTTTTTCTAGGCACCTTTTTCTAAATAAGTTTTTTAATAGGCATCAATCAACAATTGGCTCTTTAAATAAAGAGGATTTGTTTTCTTGTAGCCTTACGTTTTGCTACGAATTGTCTTTTTAAAGCTTTACCATTAGCATTGTGATCAAGATAAACCTCAAACCACAGGAGGTAAATCGGATTCACATACAATATCAAATAATAATTGTTTGTTACGTCGCTCCGATTCACTATCTGTAAGACTGTAACAGATTAGTTCCAATTTCACAATTCCCTATCTCATATTACATAAGCCAATAAAGTGTCGATTTGTTTTTTGACCTTTTACCAGCGATCGAAGTAGTTTTTTTTAATCTAAATTAACAATTCTATATGCTATAAGAGTTTAGGTTTTTATATAATATAATATAGAATAAATTTAATCTTGTTTTAGGATCCGTACTCAATGCTCAATGAATACGAATAAGAGACCTAGAAATTCCTTATTTATTGGAAAGAGGAAGCAAGAGGATAGGACTAGCAAGATGCCTGATGAAATCTTAATCATGATATTGTCACGTTTGTCATGGAAAGAAGCTGCAAGAACAAGTGTCCTTTCCCATAACTGGAGATATTTGTGGACATATTATCCCGGAAATATGGAGTTTGATGCAACTGAAACTATGAAACTTGCCATGGGTAATAGCCACAAGCTTTATATTGAAGCGTGTAAAACACGAGATTTTGTGAATCAAGTAATGTTAAATTCTCATAAAGCCACATCTCTGCGAGAATTAAAAGTTGCCACTGGTTTAGACATGTCTTTTACTGATTCCATTGATAAATGGATAGACTTCGCCATAGTGAAAAGGGTTGAGAAGCTAGAGTTAGATCTTTCAATACCATCAAGAGATCTTTCTGATGACTATCACAAATATATGTACACCTTTCAAGACTGGTTATTGGATTTGCCTACGATCTTGCTGCTTCGACTAGTAGTTGTTTCGAAACCCTAACAACATTCAGCCTCAATTGTGTAAATGTGAGTGAAGAAGTAATTATCACACATTTCTTATCCTAAAAAAATTGCCCTCTTCTCCAACACTTATGTTTGGATGATATCCCAACTATACATCGCTTAAGGGTTGCTGGTCCAAGAGGAAGTACTTGGAAATTAAAAATTGTTTTTGTTTAGTGGATCTCAAAGTTTCGGCTATAGAGCTTATTGTTTTTAAATATGAAGGAAGTGATTTAAAGGATATGCCCCTCGAAGATGTTCCTCACCTTTTCTCACTTACTCTCGGGGGTGAGTATATTCATAGTACCCGAGTAAACGTACTCTCTACCTATATCTCTCAAATCCAGCTACTAGAACTTAATATTTTCAGTTACATGGTTAGTCTCTCTCTAACCTTAACTAATTTTTTTTCATCTTTTTCCTAATTCGTATCTGACCACGTACTTTGTTGAATATCATTGTTTAGATTATGATGGATGATTTGTTGGAAGTTCGCGAGAGCTATTACATGTATCATCCATTTCCATAATTTAGCAATCTCAAGCAATTGGAAGTAACTTTCACGACCAATAATGGTTTTTTCCATAACTGAGTTTACTTGTCCATGTTTCTCCTCAATTGTGTGAATTTGCAGTCAAGTATTCAACTGAATATACAAATTCGAAAGAGGAGAGATCACGTTTGGAGATGTATGGAGAAGATCATGATGACCAACCAAACTCACAAAATGTTCACATGAAAATCTAAAGGTTGTGGAATTTAGTGGTTGGGTTGGGTTAGAAAGTGAATTTGAGCTTGCTATGCATCTTTCTCAAATTGGTGTGTCCCTTGAGAAGATGATTATTGATACTCGCGATTCATTTGATGATGAGAATCCCTCCATACACAGAAATAAAGAAGCTGCTAGAGAACGTGCAACACAATTGTCCACTATTTTACCACCTGGAGCTGATTTGATCATATGGTAATTTCTTCGATATTCAGTCCAATACTGAGTTGAATGATTATATAGTCACTGTATTTAATAAATAAATTGTTAATTATATAGATTTTTTCTTTTATATTATGAATAATTACTAACTATTATTTAGATAAATACAAACTTTTCAGTGGATTTTTCATCCATTATATAAAATTATCAGAAATAAGTAAGTGTTATTCTAATAGGATCAAGAATCATATATATAAACAAGAGGTTTGGATTGTTACCTCTTACGCAGCGGAAAGGAAATCAGTGATTTTGCTTGGTGGCCGTGAAACTCCTCACTGTGAAGAAGAAACTTTGTCTTCACAACCTAAGAGCCTAAAGAATTTTGATAGGTGTTTTGTTTGTGTGTAGAGAAGAAGTGAATTTTTATCAGAAGGAAGTTGTAACAAAAATGAACGTAAGTTATCCTTTTATTTCTTGTCTGATAGAAATAACTGCCCAGTTCAAATTTTAAGAGATACGTGGAAAGCATGCATTACCTCCACCACATCATGGGTGGTTAATCAATAAAACAATTTATTTATTTCTTTCATTCTCCCACTCACCCATGCTGGGGTTACAAATGTACTCTAGGTATCTCATTGTCTCATATCTTCTAATATACACACCCGTATCAAAATATCATCATACATGGCAAATAGGTCGTGCGACCGGCAAGCATACGAGCATACGTTACTAATAACCTGTTAGGGTACATAGTTGCTCAAATAAATCTTATTCCTTACGTATCCTGCAGTACCCCAGACTAACAATATGTTGTATCATATTACAGTAACTCTGACCCCTTCAAATTTATATCACAACTTCTATGTGAAAAAAAGAGTTCACTGTCATTTCGTTTATGTGTCTCACTATCATGTTATAGTCCGTATTGACTTACATGATCGGTTAACCTGCAAGCACACATTTGATACACAATTCTAGTCTTCCCTTTACACTTATATCCTTTTATATTGATTAGGTTGCTTTCCCAAACATACCCCATTAGACCGAATCACTCATGATCATTGGTAATGCGTTCAAAGTAGCATACACCTAAACAAAATATCAAGATATAGTCAAAAGTAATAAGGGCACAAATCAAAGGTATCACACAGTGAAGAAACAGGGATCAATTCTTCACTTCTTTTTGGTCGAAAGCACATGTGGTATGATACACATGTTATGGTATTATTCATATAACTCAAATTGTATGTCACAATTTTAAAAATACCATACAGATATATAATTAGACAAGCCTCATTGCCTAAGATGAATTCTTCGATCGATCAACCCTTCTATGAAAACAATCAAGCAATTCATATCTGGCTATTATAGACTAAGTAGATATTGGGATTCTACTTCGATCATAATATAAGCTTAACATGGTTTATCCATGTTTATGATCTCATCTTAACATTCAGTTAAGGCGACTATCTTAACTCATTTTATCTTAAGGGTTCTTCACTGCTATGAGTTAGTCTCATCTTTGCGCACTTCTTATGCCAAAGGCGATTGCCGTGTGACAGGGCCAATCTCAGTCTATAGGACATACATACTTACAAAATCACACGCAATATATATAATACATATCAAACATGATATCATTAAAATAAACAGTTAAATAAACATACTAATGGAACTATATACATGAATGCACATAAACTAGCAATAATTCATACATTATATCTTGCTTAATCCTATAGATCTAACATGATCCATGAATATATCCCTTGGGATAGCTTTTGTGAATGGATCAGCAAGCATATTGCGTGTGGGTATATATTGCAAAGTAACATCCTTTTGTGCAATTATATCTCTAACGAAGTTATACTTTATATCAATGTGTTTGGTCTTGCTGTGATATTTTGGATCTTTCACATAAGCCATTGCATCTTGACTATCACAGTATATTGTTATTGGACTCCCACTATCATCAGAGAATCCTAAATGTTCAAAGAACCTTTTTAACCAAACAGCCTCCTGAACCGCAGCTGAGCAAGCTACAAACTCAGCTTCCATCGTTGACAAAGCTACACAGGTTTGTTTCTTGCTACTCCATGAGATTGCGCAATTATTTAGCAAGAATACATAACCTGAAGTGGATTTACGCCCATCTATATCACCAGCCCAATCAGCGTCTGTATATCCCTCTAGGCGTAATCTATCTCCTCGAAAGCATAAGGCATGATCTTTGGTGCCTTTTAGGTATCTCAATATCCTTTTCACAGCTTTCCAATGCTCTTGTCCAGGGTTCGATTGAAAACGACTAACTAAACCTACTGCATAACATATATCTGGTCTCGTACACATCATAACATACATAAGACTACCAATGGCACTAGAATATGGTACTGTTGACATTTTCTGTTTTTCTTCTGTAGTACTAGGACACATGTCGAGAGTTAAGTTTATTCCCTTTGCTACAGGAGTGTCAATGGCATTGCATGTAGTCATACCAAAGCGCTCAAGTACATTCATGATGTAAGGTTCTTGAGATAGAGATAATAGTCTTCTAGACCTATCTCTATGAATCTTAACACCAAGAATATAATTTGCTTCTCCCATATCTTTCATATCGAATTGAGAAGCTAGCCACTCCTTGTTAGCTTGAATAAACTCTTTATAATTCCCAGCTAATAGGATGTCATCCACATATAGAGATAAAATTACAAAAAATTTCTTGGAACGTTTAATATAAACACAGTGGTCTTCACTTATCATCTCAAATCCATTTGACGAGATGACCTCATGAAATCACAAATTCCACTGTCTCGAGGCTTGCTTAAGACCATAGATTGATTTCAACAATCTACATACTTTATTCTCTTGATCTTTTGCAACAAAACCCGAGGGTTGTTCCATGAAAATTACCTCTTCTAAATCTCCATTTAGAAATGCAGTTTTAACATCCATTTGGTGCAACTCCAGATCGAGATGCGCCACAATAGCTAAAATAAGACGTATTGAGGTAAATCTAACAACAGGAGAGAAAGTTTCCTCAAAATCTATTCCTTCCCGTTGAGTATAGCCTTTCGCTACCAAGCGAGCTTTATACCTGTCAATAGAATTGTCAGGTTTCCTCTTTATTTTGAGAACCCATTTGTTCCCAATTGCCTTACGTCCTTTCGGGAGATCAACCAGTTCCCATACCTGGTTTTTCTTCATCGACTCCATTTCTTCTTCCATTGCTTTCCTCCATTCATTCTTAGCGGGACAAGAGAGTGCTTCATTAACTGTTCGAGGTTCTTCTTCGTCTTGTGGAGTTATCATAAAGACTTCTCCTTCGATTTCAAATCGGCGACGAGGAACTAAACCTCTATCACTTCTCTTAAGTTGAGAATCTTGAGAAATAGGATTACTAGATGATGCAATGGTTTCTTCCATCTCAAGATTTAGAGGAGTGTCCGTCTCTATTTCTTGAGTATGTGTTACCTCATCAGGTGTCACATTTGTTTGCATATCATCTTCCTGAATCTCATTTAATTCACATAAAATGGAATTTCTGTCAACCTCACCTCTGCTAGGAAAATCATTCTCTAAGAATGTAACATCTCGTGACTCAATTTCTGTAAGACCTCCATCATTATGTTCACCAATAAACACATATCCTTTAGAGTGATCTGGGTATCTAATGAAGATACACTTCTTACCTCTTGGACCTAACTTCCCATACTTATGAGATAGATCATGAACATAGCCTGCCGACCCCCAAGGTCGCAGGTATGACAGATTAGGTTTCCTACCTGTCCATAGTTCATAAGGAGTTGATGGAATAGTCTTTGTGGGTACTCGGTTAAGTATATAACAGGCGGTAAGCAAGGCATCTCCCCAATAAGATATTGGAAGATTTGCTTGTGCCATCATAGACCTAACCATTTCTAGGAGTGTTCTATTCCTCCTTTCAGCCACACCATTTTGTTGTGGTGTTCTAGGAATTGTAAGTTACCTTACTATCCCTTTTTCATCACACAGTTCTTTAAACTGATCAGATAGATATTCACGTCCTCGATCGGTTCTTAGGGTTTTCACCTTCCTCTCTAACTGATTTTCCACTTCATTGATAAATGTCATAAAACATTTCAATGCTTCAGATTTGTGAGAAATCAGGTAGACATAACCAAACCTAGTGAAATCATCTATAAAGGTGATGAAATAACGTTCCCCACGTCTAGTTTGAACACTCATTGGGCCACAGATGTCTGAATGAATTACTTGTAATGGGTACTCGACTCGTTTAGCCTTTCCAAATGGTTTTCGTTTTGCTTTACCTGCTAGACAATTTTCACAAGTTGGCAAGTTGACTTTAGTCAACGAACCCAAAAGGTTCGCCTTAGCCAACAAATTCATACGGTCTTGTCCAATATGACCTAATCTAGCATGCCATACATTTTCTTCTACATTAGAATTACTAGAAGAAGAAGTATTAGTAGAAAAGCAACTACTTACATAATAACTATTAAACGAGTTATCATCATCTAGTACAATTAACCCATGCGAAATAAAACCAGAACCATAATACTTAGCGTCATAATAGATATCTACTTGTTTGTTATGAAAATGAAAATTAAAACCTAATCCTAGAAGAACAGTGACCGAGACTAAGTTCCGTCGAATATCAGGTGCGTAAAGTACATCATGCAGGTACAAGGTTTGACCACCTCGCAAATTCAACTTGCAAGTGCCAACTCCTTTGACTTCAACCTTATTGTTGTCTCCTACATATATCCACCTTGATCCCTCTGGAATCCGACGGTACTCTACATATGCCTCTCGGTCTTTGGCTACATGGTCTGTCGCTCCTGAGTCCACAGTCCACAAAGGATTAGAATCAGCAAGCAATACAGTACTGGTAACATAAGTAAAATTACAAGAAGTAAATGACATTGCTACCTTTCTGGGCTCGCTGCACTCGCGAGCGAAATGACCCAGTTTGTCACAGTTAAAGCATTTCATCTTACTCTTGTCTTTCTTCTTACGGAAACGTTTTCCCTTATTGTTACCACCTTTCTTGTTCTTCTTGGAAACATGCTCATTTCCGTTCTTCTTCCCATTGTTCTTGTGCTTATTGCCAGAAACTTTGTGGGAACTTGACTCAGCAACATAAGCCTGACCCAGAGGCTTAATTGCATCTAGACGTTCATCTTCCAATGTCACATGACGAGCAGCATCATCAAAGGTTTTGATGTTGTCATTGTGAGTCAAGTTTATCTTCAAATGCTCCCAGTTATTTGGAAGAGATCGGATCACAGCTTGAACTTGTTGTTCATCAGTAAGGTTATGACCTGCATTCTTAAGTTCCCTAATCATGTTAGACATCTCTCGTAGATGTTGTTGCATGGTTTGATTAGGCTTCTTCTTGCAAGTGTCAAACTTAATGGTCAATTGACGCAACTTAGTCACAGTCGTACCCCCATACTTCTCATTAAGAGCATTCCACATCTCGTGAGCAGTGAGGTATCGTTGACATTCATAGACAAGATCGTCATTCATGGAGCCTATCAAGATGCCTCTTGCAGTGGAATCTTTCTTTTTTCACTTCTCATAAGCCTCCATGTCCCTTCTGTTTTGAGATGTGTTGCCTTCCTCAGGCTGAGCCATGATGTTGTTAACAGCCTCAAGAACATCTTGCTCTTCTAGAACATAATGTATCTTGAGCTTCCAAAGGTTATAGTTCTCACCATTCATCTTTTCTCCTTTGTTGAGATCAACAATGATGGTTTTTGATGCCATTTTCTCTATAAAGTAAGAGATTTCCATTAATAACATACATTTATTTAACAACTTTAAGCTATTAATGCAAATGGAATGAATAACAAAGATAACAAAATAAGTGATAAAGAAAGTTCACTATGTTCCCAATCATGAATCACTATATTTTGTTTGTCTTAATCATTCAATCAATTTTATTAACCGAAAAATAAGTTCTTCAAGAACTCCCACTTACTCTAACATAAATAGAGCAAAAAAAAATTGTATGCAAAACAAACAACTAAAGCATACAATCAAAGAAAACTAGTTGAATTCAAACATAACTGAAATACATGTTCAATAAAGAAAATACTGAATCAAAGGGAATAAAAGCAACTAATGTAATTTCTAACAAACATGGAATGAAAAACATTGAAGAAAACAACCTACTTAAGCAAACTACCTACTACAAATTCAACTAGCAAACACCTTTCATATCCAAAAACTTAATTTTGGAATTGACTCTTCAAATCTCACTTCCTCATAGGTTCCAATTGGAAAATAATTATCAACATCAGTGGTAGGATAATGCATTCCACAATTACATTGGTCCGACCTAATGGAATTATTAAAATGCCTCCATAAGTGAGATTCAGTCAAAGCATACACAAGCCACTCATATGTGTTATCTCGTCCATGAACATTGTTCTCCGGAAATTCATACTCCCATAAGATATCGAGATCCCTTTGCAACTCTCTCGGCAAAGTTCTGCGAAGGACTTCAACCTTGTGATTTTCGCATATGATATCACCCCAATTGATGACATCTTGAATCAACCTATTCACAATTGCTACATGTTGCACCAAAGTGTGATTGGGTCTCTTCCTATAGTGGAGTGCTCGGATACTGTTCCTCAAAACTTGTCTTTGTTCAGGTGTCCTTGCTCGACGAGGTTTATGAACCCTTAGTGGTCCATTTGGATTTCTTACGTTCCTATGAAGCATTCGGTAATCTCTCAATAGGCGGAGCCTTGATTCCCGTGATCCCCTGGATCGTGTTACCATCATTTTCTACATATAGAAAAATAAGAACGATAAAATTACACCACAATCGATTAGGAAACGAGACAAAACAGATTTAAGTATCTTTCCAGGAACTATGTTCATTAACAAGTATCTAAGGTAGTCAATCTGGTAAGGCTACATGTCACTGATATGAACTGTCCACAATTGGTCCAGTGAATTAATAATAATGTCTAATGGATCAGTTAATGAGTCCAATAAATGCATGTCCAAGTCCAATAAATCAATAAAATAATAATGTCTAATGGATCAGAGTCCAGTAAATGCATGTCCAAGTCCAATAAATCAATAAAATCTAATGGATCTATACAAAGATATACTTAAACCTAATTAATCCAATATATATATTTCTATCTACTGTTGTCGTCAGAAAACAAAAGTTCATCAAAAATTCCTTTTTTTTTTCTTTCTCATACGAACGATTTTCAATACAAATCAAAAAATATAATTCTTATAAAATGGCTCTGATACCATTTGTTATTCTAATAGGATCAAGAATCATATATATAAACAAGAGGTTTGGATTGTTACCTCTTACGCAGCGGAAAGGAAATCAGTGATTTTGCTTGGTGGCCGTGAAACTCCTCACTGTGAAGAAGAAACTTTGTCTTCACAACCTAAGAGCCTAAAGAATTTTGATAGGTGTTTTGTTTGTGTGTAGAGAAGAAGTGAATTTTTATCAGAAGGAAGTTGTAACAAAAATGAACGTAAGTTATCCTTTTATTTCTTGTCTGATAGAAATAACTGCCCAGTTCAAATTTTAAGAGATACGTGGAAAGCATGCATTACCTCCACCACATCATGGGTGGTTAATAAATAAAACAATTTATTTATTTCTTTCAGTAAGAGTTGTAGGAAATATCTATAAACTTTTCTTTTCGGTAAATATTATCTTCGTGATGAATGATGTTCGTGTGATATGTAAGTGTAATAAATATTCTTTCGATAGGTACAAATTTAACCGCAAAAAATAACAATATAAAAGGAACTTAAGCAGCTATATTTATCGAAAATTGCAGTGAAATTACTCAAAGTTAATAAAAGAAACCAACTGAATTCAAAAGACTGAATAATAAAAGAATAGAAGAAAAGAATATAAAGTGTTTTTGGTTCCATCACGTTAAAACAGAAATATTCTTCATTCTAGTACTCACATGTATTGCTTCTTTGATATAGAAATATTCTTATTATGGAATGAAAACATTCATATCTAGGTTTCAAGTTTTTACATATCTTGTTGTGATGTTAAAGTGTTTTGTAAATAGTAATATAAATTTTATGAAGAAAGTTGTTCTTGGTTTTAGTTCATACGTAAAATTGCACTTTTAATCTGTATTATTTCACTATTGGTCCCTGTATTTTCTATTCTGTTGCTAAGGACTAATAGTGCAATTATTTTGTATATACTAAAACTAGATAGGATTATTACGTATACAACAGTATCAACACAGCCGATATGTAAAAATTGCACTATTAATCTTTATGATTGCGCGGTTGGCCCCTGTGTTTTATATTTTCATGTTAAAGGATTTTCTAAACGCTGATTATTTGCTATGTTTGATATGTTTCTGAAAGAAATTGGTTTGGGCCTGGCCCATATTGTGGTGCCCATGATGGGTTAGCCCGGCCCAAGACTTGTGGTAGTTATTACATTAATAACTAGTATATAAATAACTTCATGGAAGTTATTTCATTTGAATAGATCAGACACAATTTTCATATACGCTTCTTTCTTTCTCTCTGCCTTATGCTTGAGAGAAACAAAACTATTACAAATTCTCTCAAAAATCTCTTCAACATATAATAGAAGATTCAGCGGCATTTAGGTTGTGGAATAGCAATCTTCTTCGATATGTAAGTGGATTCAATACCGGAGCATTTCGATTCTTAATTCCGCCTAAAAGGTTTGTCTAGAACCCTTTAATTTCTTACAAATGGTATCAGAGCAAGGTTGCTCGTATTTGAAATGTTCTTTATGAAGTATATATCTGTTTACATATATATGTATAAGATCAGTGATTTTTTGATTATATGGATATTTTTTTGAAAGTCTTTTATATCAAATAAAATGTATAGATTCAGATTCTATAAGAAATTAGGAACGCAATGGTGAAAATTTCGTTAATTTTGGAGTTGAAATGAATAAGATATGATTTTTTAAAGGTTTTTAATGGTGTATTTTCGGTTTTTTCTGGACTGGTGGGGAAGACGGTCGGAACGACGTCGTTTTGGAATTCTGCTTAAAAAAAAAAAAAACGGCGTTAATGTTAAGTAACTGCCGCGGGTCGAACAGCAGACCTACTGGTCCAGCATAAACTGCCATTCCGCTTCACTTCTTTTACTTTTGTATTTAAAAGTGCAATTAATTGACTTGTTGCAAAGACATATCTGTTTCTGAAAATTAAAGAAACCTTTATAATTATAATGGTTTTGTGATTTGAAACGAGGCAGGAAATTTATATCCAAACCGATAGGCCATGCTGATTTTTGGTCAAGTTGTAAGATTGAAAGAAAGAAAAACGAATTTACAAGGAGATATTAATTCGTATCTATTCTTTGTTGAGAATCTGTATACCAATAAATCATATATATCGTTCATGTTCACCATTAGTTCCATTATTTATATATTTCATTTTTTGACTATTTGAAATAAAAGAAAGACATTTTTTACCCAAGGCTTTATATATGATAGTGATGTAGTTTGACCAGTGAGTTATTGTATCATATTTGATGTAAATGCCTATATGTCTTATTTATTAGCATGTGACTTAAGATCGTATTATGCTAGATATGACTTAGTTTTTGTAACCATCTTTCGTGTAACCTGATATAGATGTTAAACTCTAGATATATTATATATGAGTTAATTGATGTATCTTAAATGTGTTTGATACATGACTTGCTGGTAAATATATATTATATTTTTTCAATTGCATATCTAAATATATTGAAACTTGGGTTATTATATGGATAAGTTTGATTCCATAACCACTAAATCATACGGATTTAGTATATTCCATCTCAAATTGTGTGTATTGGAATAGTGGGAGTTCTGTAGAGAACTTAGTATTTTGTCTTGATGAAATTGAATTATAATTAGATAAACAAAAGTATGGTGATTCATGATTGGGAACATAGTGAACTTTCTGTTTCACTTCTTTTGTTTTCTATTTACGAGTTCAATTTGCATCTTGAGACAATAGTATCATTGAATATATTTTATATATTAATGAAAGTCTCTAGATATACTAGAAAAGGGCTATGAGTAACATCTTTTAGACCTTTAAAGAAGGATAAGGATGAATGGTGATATAACTATACCCTATGATAACTCGAATTACATTGAGTATTCGAGAAACTAGAATTTTGAGGTTGTTAATAATGTGATGCTTGAGCTTGAGGAAGGCTTCAAATTCATCACATAAGGAGCATATTGACTTATCAAGTTTTAGAGGTATAAAGACTCTATTATTTGAGAAATATTGATAAGTAATATGGATGACTTAATTTATGAGTATCACAAGTATCCTACCACTTATGATATGTGGGTATACTCTTTAGGAGATGATCAAAGATACTCCCATGTTGATGTTGCGTTAGCGGACATGAACGATTATGCTCATAAAATGACACATGGTCATGCCATTTAATACATCTAAGGGTGATGTTTTAAAGTGACTAGGACAGTCTAGATATCTGGTGATATCTTGAATTATGAACAACAAATTCAAGGAATCATCAATCTCTTTCAAATAATCCAGTGTATTGAGAAGTGAATGTGACTCGTAATAACATCAATACGTTTGATGATGCTACTTGAGTTGTACTCAAGAATGAGTGTATTTGCGGTTTCTTGACTTTATACTTGAAGATATATTACTGAGTCTAGCTCTCGTACAGAATTGCAGTATAGAGCAAGAGGATTGAAAGAAAAGGGTGATATATATGGTTCTAAGAAGATCAAGATCAATAGTCACAAGAAAATAAAGTATGATCATAAGAAATAAAAGAGTAAGATGAGATGTTACATTTATGACAAGTTGTGTCACTTAACTTGCGTAACTAATATAGTAGCACTATCTTCTTCTTATGATTTTTGCATCTATTGCTAGCACCGTGTTGCTAACTGGTCTTATCCTATGTGTATTATGAACTTAGGAGCAATAGATCTTGTGACAAGAGATTGAGAGACCTATATAGTATACCATGAATGAAAAATTTGATTTGGTATAAGATGGATATATGTATATGACAACAATAATATTGAAGTCAATGGTTTGACACGAGTAGTTGAGTTTGCGAAGTGATCAAACCTTGTATCTACATAATATCTTAGGTGTACAAAAATTTTACACAATTTAGTCTCAATCATTGTTCTTCTATGATTAAATCTGGTACCCATGATCATGACAAACAATAAGTGTTCTACATAATATGGATCTGTTTTTAGAAGAAATTGTTCTTTGGTATTTGGCAAAGGTTGACTAGAAGAACTATTATTTTGATAGTAGTTGATTTTCTATGAATGTCTTTTAAAATACTAAAGATGTTAGAAAATTTTATGAAACATTAGTCTATGTCATAATAGTTATGACTGGAACCACATTGTTGGTGAAGGATATGTATTTTATTCACTTGATGAAATTCTTTGGCCAAACTATGGATACTGCCTAGTAATGAAAGTAATGTGACTATTTTTGAAAAGCCTAAACTAAAATGTTTTTAATATCTGTTGGAATTGATTCATTCTAAAATTTGTAGACTCATTGAGTTAACAAGATGTGGGGTATACTATTTCATCACCTTATAGATGATTTCACACGGTTTAGTGATATCTATCAGATTTCTTGCAAATTAGAAGCACTGAGATGCTTCACAAATTTGTTAATTAGAAAAACGAGAATCAGATAGAGAGGAAGGGTAAAACCTTGAGAAGAAACCGTGATCACAAAAAATCTATTTGAGGGATTTTAAAGAAGGGTGTGATGAGAATGGGATCATAAATAAGCTTATGATTTTTTCACATGCCATGACATGGAATAGTAGATAAAAGGAGGAATGTAACTCTCCTGATTAAGGTGTGATTGCTCAAATTAATCTCTCAATATGTTTGGAAGATTAGTTTTTATTGCTACTCATATACTTATTCGTGTACCCACAAAGTTACATCCATCAACTCCGTACGAACTATGGACAAAAGAAATATCACCTTTCATACTTGATCTCCTGGGGGTTGGTATGTTTGTGACTTATCCAATGAGTATGGAAACTCTGGTCACAAAAAGGTAAGAATGATTTCTTTGGAAGATTTTCAAAGACTCTAAAGGATATGTGTTCAAGGTTGAACCTAATGATGGAATTTGTTAAGACTGAGTTACACGATATTTCATTTGGATAGTAATGTTTTTCCTAAATAAAGGTGTGGTTATTGAAAATCTCATTTTACATGAATTAATGAGGTTGATGAAGATGTATGCAATTAAACGTGTTACTAGATAAGGTACCACATGCACGAGGAAGGCAAGATTGCCTCGAATTTGACTCCAAAGAAATTATTGCATCACATAATGAATCTGTTTCACAATAACTTCACCTAGAGGGAGTCATCGAGGGATATTTTTTTGTTGTCGATTTAAGATCCATGGATAAATCTGTATGATTTGTCCATAAGACAAAGAAGAACCTCAGAGAGTACATGAACTCTTCATATCCTACTAGGAAAGATGGAGCCAATGAAGAGCAATCAATTTAGAAAGTTGGTTGATCTTGCGAAGGACACAAAGTGATTGAGAATAAATAGATTCTTGAAATGAGAAGTAAACTAGACACTTCATTTGAGAGGTACGAATCTTGTCTAATGGCAAAAAGGCTATATTATATGGAATAAATTTTTTTGGAATAAACATTTTTCTATAGTTAAGAGATTTACCTCATTTGGTTATATACTAGCTGTTGTGGTGCATCTTGATTATGATTTGCACTAGAGGATTTCAAAACTATTTTTCTCAGTGGAGAATAAAAGAATAGGGTAAATTCATTGGAACAATATTTAGGATATGATGTTAAAGACCAAGAAAATACAATGTGTAGATTGAATAAGACAATCTATGGTCTCAAACAAGCCCAAAGGCAGTGATTTTTTTTGAGATTCACGAGTCATTTCAATAATGTTTTTAGAAATGATATGTGAATATCACTTTGTCTACATATCAAAAGTTCCACAAGGGAAGTTTATGAATTTATTCTCTATGTAGATGATATCCTACAAGTTAGGAATGACACGTGATTTGTCAAAATTAAGGAGTTGTTATCTTTCAAATCTTTGTTGATGCGAAAGGTATGTGAAATGCGAGCTCTATTCTTTATGTTATGATTCATTGAGAATGTTTGAATTTCTATAGTCCCTGTCTAAAGAATTATACATCAAGAAGAGATGTGAACTCTTTTACATGTCAGACTTTAATGTCATTAACACTCCAAATAGATGAGAGAATAAGCTCTAATCTTCTTATGTGTCCTAGTACTCTATCAATGAAAATAGAAAAGGTAAACAATGTCATATTAGTAATTACATACCGATGATAGTATTATGTATGTCATGATGTGTACTAGGCCATGCATTTTGTTATGCTTTGGGTTTAGTTATCCATTTATCAGTGATGTTTGCTTGACCAGACATTAGTTATGTCGTGGATTTAATTAGTCCATTTTAAATTGAATTATGGACATAAGTATTGAAAACCTGAAATATGAGTAATGAGATGCCTTAAAAGGATTAGGGCCCATGCTATATGTTTTCAAATATAACATTTACACCTAAAGTATATCCATATGTTAATTGGTTAAACAAAATGGATGAGTGTAAATATCTTTAGGTTGTGTATTCTTGCTGAAATATTGTGTTATATCCATGGAGCAGCAAGAAACAAACCTATATATATTGCTATGTACATTGTGAATGTTGAGCTTACTCAACTAAAATTCAAAATGTTTGTTTGGTTTAAAAAGTTTGTTTGTATTTTTTATGATTCTCAAGTGATAGTGGGAGTCCAGTTTTGAAATACTGTAATAAAAAAATGGAAATGACTTATGTGATGGGAACATAGTATTACAGTATAACCAAACATATTGATATAAAGTATATCGTGATAAGAGACATTATTGCACAAAAGATTATGAGAATTTGCAGTTAAAATCCACACGTGATATTCTTGTGAATATATTTTTGGAACAAATTGCAAGTTATGCAATTCCAGATCATGTTGGATCTATATTGTTATGTATACTGCAAAATAATGTGCAATGCTATATTTCCATTATTGAGTGGTAATATATACGTGTGGATAAGTATGTCAGATAGACTATGATTGGCCTTCTCACACGGGCAATCGCCTTTGGCATTAGAGGATGCGCAAGGATGAGACTAACTCATGAAAAAGAGTAACCCTTCATGTAAATAACGTGAGTTACGAAAGTCACCTTAACACATGTTAAGATGAGATCACAAACATGTAGCGCAACATGTTAATTTTAATTTGTGATCGAAGTAGATCCCCACTATCTACTTAGTCTATAAAAGCCAGATATGCAATTCTTAATTGATTTTAGAGAGGGTTGATCAATTGAAGGATTCATTTTAGACAACGAGGAATGTCTAATTATATATCTGTACGATATTAATGGATACATGACATATGATGTGAATAAATTAATAATATCGTAGCACACGAGTCATACCGTGTGTGCTTGCGACCAAAAGGAAGTGAACAATTGATCCCTGTTTCTTCATTGTGTGAGACCTTTGAGTAGTACCCTTATTACTTTTGACTTAATTTTGATGTTTTGATTTGGTGTTTGCTACTTTAGCATATTATCGATGGTCATGAATGATTCGGCCTAACGGGGTATGTCTGGGAAAGCAACCAGTTCATTATAGAAAGATTCAAGTGCAAAAGGAAGACTAAAATGGATATCAAAGTGTGTGCTTGCAGGTCGACCAATCATGTAAGTCATCAAGGACTATGACATGATAGTGAGACACACGATGTTATGCTAGTGAACTCTTCCAATCACAAAGATGATGTGATATGGAATCTGAGGGGTCAGAGTTACTATGATATTGATATTATAATTTTTAGTCTAGGGAACTGCAAGATATGAAAGGATTTATGAATCGTTTGAGCAGCTATCTACCCTAACAGATTTATAGCAAAACGAATGCTCGTATGCTTGCCGGTCGCACGACCTATTTGCCAAGTATGATGGATTTTATGTAGATATGTTTGAGATAAGAGAAAGAGTACCTTGATGCATATAACATGGTGTGGGAGTAAACCCATCATGTGCAAGTGGGAGAATGAAAGAAATTGGTTTGGGCCTGGCCCATATTGTGGTGCCCATGATGGGTTAGCCCGGCCCAAGACTTGTGGTAGTTATTACATTAATAACTAGTATATAAATAACTTCATGGAAGTTATTTCATTTGAATAGATCAGACACAATTTTCATATACGCTTCTTTCTTTCTCTCTGCCTTATGCTTGAGAGAAACAAAACTATTACAAATTCTCTCAAAAATCTCTTCAACATATAATAGAAGATTCAGCGGCATTTAGGTTGTGGAATAGCAATCTTCTTCGATATGTAAGTGGATTCAATACCGGAGCATTTCGATTCTTAATTCCGCCTAAAAGGTTTGTCTAGAACCCTTTAATTTCTTACAGTTTCTGATATTATAAGAATTAATTGTGTAATTTCTACGTATACACTAAATCGTTGTCTATGTTTGAAGTTTGTCCAGAATCAACGCAACGCTATTAATGTATTTTCTGATTTTATTATATCCAAAAAGTTATTTGATTGATTTGGATAAACTCGATTATAAATGGAGGCGATATCATTTGGTATATAATATATATATATTTTCGTTTGATGTCTGATATATGTTACTAGTACATTAAACATTGTTTTATTGACGAATCTGTAAATATCTCCATATAAATAATACGTAATTCTCCTTCTAATATTGCTTTCTACTGCTTCAAATAACTTGTACACTATTCTGAGATATGATCAATGTTGTTAAAGGCGAAAAGCGCAAAAAAACGACGGATCAAAAATAACGTTAATGTACCAAAGCGTTTTTAACATACATAAAAATAAAAATTATATTAATATTAAAAAAATATTAATATAATATAAAGAATACTAAATATAATCAAAAAGAAAAAAACTTAAAAATTTAACATATCCAAAAACACAAACATATTGTCTGATTCACCGCCATCGATCTGCAAGGCTGCAACAAAAACAAAAGCAGTAAATGAGATGTTCTTCGAAATATGAAGTCTGAATAAAATAAATATAAAACACGGCTAATCAAATAAGAGAGCAGAAATGTTTTTGTAAAACATATATGAATTAGAACTTTTGAAAAGAAACATAATATAAAGCGCTTAAAAAAACACAATAAGAATTTTTTTAAAACATGAATTAGAATTGCTGAAAACAAAACACAGTGAAATTGTTGTAAACATAACTTATGACGTGAAAAGAAATAGAAAGAATTTCAATAATATAGGACAAACCTTGAAACTTAGCGTGATGATCATACGCAGTCCATTGAATTTATAGATTCTATGGGCATAGGGTTTACTGTTGGCAATCTTAGGCCTAGAATGTTAGGGTTAAGGAGTTAACTGTTAAGGCTGATAATTTTTTTTAAACGTCATTTTAATGCTGAAGCCCAAAATCGCCTTAAGCGGCCGATTCATTTCAAAGCCTAAAGCGCAAATAAGCGGGCAAAAAAGGCTGGATTCTGGTTTAATCCCGATTCTCCATATACTAAAGCGTAGAAGCCTCGATTCATGTCGATTCATGGATTAATCGAGCAAATCGTACGATTTTAACAACACTGGATATGATTTAATTGCAGTATAGGCCCTATGGTATATACTTCATATAACTTATACACTATTCTGAGATATGGTTTAATTGCAGTACAGGTCCCTATGGGTGTACACCCGAGAATTAATAATTTGTATTACCATTTCTTTTGGATGTCCTTTTTTGTTTATTGCACTCTAAGTCTCGTGTATCGATATTCAAAAATAAAAAATGTTCTCCTACCCCTGTGTGATTGCAAAAAAAGTGCGAGATATATTTGCAATGTTAATATATAAAAGGTGGATATAATTGTATTTTTATGAAATACTAGTGTATATTTTGTTTTTCTCGGACAACACAGGAACCAATGTTGCAATTGATGGTTAATTAAAATTCAGGTAACCAGAATCTAATTATGTATTTTCCTGTATTCTTAATTGTGGATTTCAGATGATGAGGATGAAGATACCTACTCCAATCCCAATTGTTTATTTCATAAGGAAAGACTAATATAATAACTATTTGAATCACCATATCTATGTTTTCATAATCAATACAAAGTACGAGTAGGTTATATTACCCTACGCAATAAACATAAAGCCTAAAGCAATAAAAAGTAACATGTCTTCAACGATTCTCATATCATAATGAGGTCATCCTTTTTCCAACAGCGATTCGAGAAGTAATCATACCCACCATATACAAGGGCATAGGCTGTAGTTGGGAGGGTAGATCCAACTTCTTCATCACCCACATTCACCATATATTTGTTCAAAAAGTATACATTTATAAAAAAATAAAATGGCTTCTAAGAATAATATAAAGTAAAACATATAGCAGACCAGCCTTCAATATCTGCAAATGAAGATGTGACATATATTTGTGGAAAATGGATATGGTAAAATTTAAAGGACAAGTGTATTTTCTACTTTCATATCAACATAGAAGAGAAGCGTACATTCATCACCACAACGTTATAAAATCCTCCCTATAATATATTCTAAAGGTAGATTATTTGTAGAATCAACCTTCCAGTGAATAATTCAAAACAACATTCATCACAGAATTGCTATTTATAAAATTAATTAAGGATTATTGTCCAAGAAACACCTCAAAGTTAGAATTAATTCCCTCTTACCCCAACCATTATTTTTTTGCCCATAAAAGGCACATATATTTTGTTTTTTCTCTTTCTTTCCTTTAAAAGAGCCGTTTAAGTTATGGGAATCTTCCCATTACTCAAACTTTGAGTAGTGGGAAGCTTCCCATTACTCAAACTTTGAGTAATGAGAAGTTTCCCACTACTCATTGTTCTTTAAAAAAACGGTGCCTTTTACGGGCAAGGGTGTAAGGTGACAGGTACCTATTGGGCATTAACCCAATAATTAATTCTCGAAAGTAAATTACTGCATTTTTAAAGTGCAATTGTTTTCGTTCTCTAACTGCTAAAACTTCCGTTTTCACAAAGAAACAAACAATATGATCAAACTGTATAATAGCACTCTTCAATTCTCCACCCTTTGGGTACATATTAATTAACAGGAATAGTTACTAACAATCTTGCCATCACAATTCACAAATATAAAGTAGATACATATTATGTATTCACAAAATATAATTGAAGCAAATAAACAGATTATAACACAAATTGATCTTAATTCTACTACAATCTAGATAGTGGTTAACAAGTAACAAGAAAATAGACGAATTTACAACACGAGGAGATGTAGATAACTTCCTAAACAGATTTTATCATCTCTCTGAGTCTCAATTGATCGACACTAAACTCTCCTTATAAAGCATGACAGGAAGCATACAATTATAGCTATATATTCCTGTCTCAGAAAATCATGAGTGTTAAGGGCACACAATTTCAGTTTCCCATACCCAGGGCCACAGTCATGAAAAAGTAAGGCTTCATTTTTCCAAAATAGGTGAGGAATGATGAAATTATGGTCCACAAGTACAGGACCAATACTAATTTGTTTCGTCCAAGATCCCTCTTTCAATACCCATACGTCACACACATTTTGGAATGTAAACACTGCAAGACAATCATTTAAGAATGTGACAGTCCCAGGAGTATAATAACCATTTTGAGCGAGATATTCTGGAAGGGTTATGTCTTGAAATACCTCGGTGTTCACATCAAAAGAAAGGATAATATTACTATCATTTATTCTGGCTCGCCAATGCAATGCTCCATTGAAGGGTACTCCTGCATGATTTCTATATATAAATGGCATATCATGCTCAATTTGTCGCCAAGAATTACTACTCAGATTATAGATTTGGGCTGTATTCTCATGTTTGATAGTAACCACTTTGTAATCGATTTGGTTTGAATCAAAACCCAATCCAATTAAGCTTTCTCAAAGTCTCTCTATACGTACATGGAAAGGGCTTGGAGGGAGAAGTTTAGATTCCCTAGTTGCTGGATTAAGTAAGACTGATATACTTCTATAATCATCAGGATCTGAGATACGAACAAGTGAGACACAAAGAAACAATCCATTACAAGGCCAAGAAACCTAAAATATTTTGTTGTCATTGAAGTGAGGTACCTCCAGATGATGAGGTGGAATTTCACTGAGCGATTCATACAAATAAAATGACAATTCTGTTCTAGGTCTAGTTCTATGGTTCATGTCTACCACACGATGATTAATAAGGATACATTCATTCTTCTTATTTTGAGGGGAACGTTGATGCATTTCAATGAAATTGGGGCTTTTGATAAAATGATACCACGATTTACAAACGCACATGAAACGCATTAGTGGATTCACTTGTAACTTCACTAGTATTGATATGATTACATCTTCAGGTAAATTCTTCATCTTCTTCAACTTATTATTCTTCGATTTTCCCATTTTGAGAGCTCTCTATCAAGCTACGCACCGTCTCTGTTTTAGCTTTTTTTTCTGTTCCAAATATATTATATTAAACTAAATAAAACCAATTACAAAATTAGCCAATTCCAGAAGGAAAGGCATCAGAGTTGTTAAAATTATCTAGCCTACTTGGATTCACATTAGAATCTGAGCCATTCGAGTTGCTAAGAAGCTTTCGTTTGGCTAATCCATCAGCTAAGACATTCCTATCCCTACTAGTCCAATTAAAGATAGGTTTACATATTTCCGAAATAAAATAAATACTATTAATGATATTACAAATCTTAGGAATAAGAATAAAAGTGTGCATCTCTAGAGGAAGTATAATCCTTTGGCAGTCACTCTCTATAATTGCTTTTGATTCCTTAAATCACAAACGGTCACACAAGCTTTAAGTATACCAAGGGCTTCTGCTTCAATTGGAGACTCCGCATTCACATCCCGAGCTTTGCATTCCAAAACCTTGCCATTGTAATCCCTGTTAACACACGCAATTGTAGCTCTATTGTTAGAAAAAGCTGCATCACAATTTATTTTAATAAAATCTTTAGGAGGGGGAATCCAAGTGTTATTGGGATTCTCTTTGTTAACAGTTTTATTGTTTCTTTCCTTATCCAGAAGAGTTGGATGATTTTTCATTTCATTTTTCTTATCTTTTATATCCTTCAGTTTTGTAATAACATCATGAAGTGTATTAATTTTTCGATAGGTATCCCAATCACTATTCGCATTTTCGAGAGTAGTAATAGGGTCTAATTTAATAAATTTGTATTTGTTATCATTTCTAGCTTTCCAGATATGCCAAAGAAGGAAGCATCATTTTTCCATAGTAAATTTATTTTCTAACTTTTTTTTTTCATATTCCCACAAATACTTGCCATCCAAGAATCCATTCTAGTTGAATTCTAGTTGCAAGTATTTATATTAAACTCAGAAGCTAGCCAAATAGCTCTAGCCCATTCACAGTTAAGTAGTAAATGCTCAGTTGATTCAACTTCTTTATTACATATATCACATATAGGTGTTTTAATAGCTTTCTTTTTGTAAACATTCTCATTTGTGGGCAAGAGATTTTTTTAGTACTCTCCACATAAAAATTTTAACCTTAGGAATTAACTTTAAATTCCACATCATTTTCCAAATATCTGTACTAATAGTATGAGATGATGAAGGTTTAACTTCACCCTTGTTTTGAATCATTTT
This sequence comes from Nemophila menziesii, assembly GCA_029959085.1. NCBI lineage: Eukaryota > Viridiplantae > Streptophyta > Magnoliopsida > Boraginales > Hydrophyllaceae > Nemophila > Nemophila menziesii. Next base: position 5,092,898 of record JARWIR010000044.1, read on the forward strand.
ATCATGATTCTCCTTTAGTATTTGGTAACCTTTTTTAACTGTATAAGAGCCATCCTGATCTAGATTCCAATAAGGAATATCTTTACCTCCTGAATAGGGGATAAAGGTATTGAGAATAATCTCAGCTATATCAGGGTTGAATTCCTGTTTTACCATATTATCATTCCATTTTTTATCATCTTTTTTCATAAGATCAATAACATTAATAGCTAAACCTTCATTAGGTTCAATGATACCTGACTTTTCATGTATCCATATATCTTTATGAATGTTAATAGTTGTACCATTACCCAATTTCCATCTAATGTTATCTTTGATAATTTCTATTCCACTCACTAGACTTCTCCAACCCCATGAGGGTGAGTGTCCTAGTTGAGCTTCTAGAAAAGAATCATTAGGAAAGTATTTACCTTTGAGTAATTTAAAAAGCATAGAGTCTTGTTTATTAAGAATGTTCCAAGCTTGTTTTCCCAAGAGTGCTAGATTCATGAGATGTAAGTCTCTGAACCCTAACCCTCCTGTGTATTTGCTCTTTATTAAGTTGTCCCATTTTTCCCAGTGTACCTTTTTCTTGCCATTACGGCCCCACCAAAAATTTGAGATTTGCGAGGAGATAAGATCACAAATCTTTTTTGGAATGAGGAAGGAAGTCATATAATAGTTTTGTAAAATTTGTAAGACAGCTTTGATTAATATCTCCTTACCTGCAGCTGAGAGAAATAAATTTTTCCAATTCTCTGTTTTTTGTAAGATTTTTTTTCTACTAAAAAGTTAAGGTCTTTTACTTTAGATCTACTCCATTCCGTGGGTAAACCAAGATATTTAACTAAGTTGTTTGTAATTGGCATATTCAATATTTTAGCAAAGATATTTTGTAAAAAAATAGGTGTATTAGGGCTAAATTTAACCCCACATTTGTTTTGATTAAGCTTCATACATGTAGCATAGATGTATCTATTAATAAAATCTTTAAAGCTTTCCATTTCTAAGTTGGTAGCATTCATAAAGAAGATACTATCATCGGCAAAAAGTAAGTGTGATATAGAAGGGGTAGCTTTTTCTATTTTAATACCTTTCATATTGTTATTATCCATCTTATTTTTAATAAGTGTTGAGAGTAATTGGGTAGTTATACAAAAGAGTAAAGGGGATAGGGGTCCCCTTGGCGCAAACCCCTTTGGGGTTTGTCAATTTTAATAGGGTAACCATTAATCAGAATAAAATAAGTAACTACTTTAACACATCTCATGATTTTGCTAACCCATTTGTTATCAAAACCCATTCTAAACATAATATCCTCAAGGCAATCCCACTCCACATTTTCGTAAGCCTTTTGTATATCAGTTTTTATAGTCATAAAATACTTTTCAGTATCTCTTTTATTTTTAATAAAATGTATTACCCCGTGTGCAATCATTGTATTCTCCTGAATATGCCTTCCTAGAATACATGCTGACCGATTTCCATCAATCAAAACATTTAAGACCGGTTGCATTCTATTCACGAGAATTTTCGCCAAGATTTTGTAAATGAAGTTGGAGCAACTTATTGGGCGAAAATGTTTAATAGAGATAGGTTTAGAAATTTTAGGTATAAGTGAGATAAAGGTCTGATTTAGATCATCTAGGGAGCATTCGTTGTACCAAAAATCATTGATAACTCTAATCACATCTAATTTGATAGTATTCCAATATTTTTTATAAAAGAAACATGGGTATCCATCAGGGTAGGGGCTTTATTAGCCCCAAGTTCATTAACTGCTCTTTCAATTTCTATAATCTCAAGTTTTTTGTTGAGATTAGCATTCATAAGATCAGTGATGGTAGGGACTATATAATCCAAAATAGGACCATAATTTCTACCCCCCATTGTTTTAAAGATGTTATTAAAGTAGTTTGTTATTTCAGCATTGATATCCGAGAAAGTATCCACCCAATTACCATCTTCCGTATTTAATCTGGTAATAGTGTTAATTTTTCTTCTCTCTTTAGTGGAAGCATGGAAGAATGAGGTATTTCTATCACCCTATTAAGCCACAAATTTCTAGACCTTGAGGCCCAGAAGTCCTCCTTTTTTTCCAAATTTCTTCAACTAATTTTATAGTATTATTATAATCAGTCCAATCCCTAGTTAGGGGATCATTATAGATCTTTTCTAACTTTTTTATATGTTTATTAATGATTTTCTTGTTATTATTAAATTTTACTTTACTCCATTTAGTAAGTAAAGATTTACATTTTTCAAGCTTGTATGGAGAGGGCATTTCTAAGAAGTCCATTAAGGCATTTTTTAATATTACAGTCTTTTTTGATAATATCAAGACATTCAGCTTCCTCAATCCAACTATTTTCAAAGTGAAAGCGTCTATCTTTCATAATATGGTTTTCATTCAAAGTAAGGATTTGTGGGGAGTGATCTGACCCTAAAGCTGGTAAAACTGCAATCCACGCTGAGGGATAAAGATCATTCTAGGATTTGTTACAAAAACATCTATCAATGAGGGATGTAATCATTTCCTCGTTATTTCTTTTGTTTGTCCAAGAGAATTTACACCCTCTAGTGACTATTTCATCAAGCTTATGATGTTTTATAAATCGATTGAACATATTCATATATTTATTGATTTTACTATTTCCCCCCTTTTATCAGAAGTGTATTTTATGTTATTAAAGTCACCAATAAGCATCCAAAAGGCAGCATTCATAGGTTTACAGTTAGCGTAAAGTTTGAGACAATCTTCTTTATTTTTATCTAAAGGGGCTCCATAATAAAAAGTAGAATGAGTTTCAATCCCATCATTTTTAATTTGCAATGCATATGGTTTATATATTTACTAATCACTGTAACATCAAAGTTATTTTTAATAAAAATTGCAAGACCTCCACTAAGTCCTAAGGGCTCTACTGTCTCAAGGAGTGTCATGTTATACTTTTTTCGACTTTTTTAACAGAATTATATGAATTCTTAGTTTCCGAAAAAAATAATACCTGAGGCCGATATTTATTAACCATATCAGCTAGGGTCTGGACTGTCAAGGTGTTGCCAATTCCCTGACAGTTCCAGGATAAGTGTATCATTGAGGGTGAAGGGGTTGATCTAGGTCAACCCCGCAAACCTTGTCAGCAGTTGTATTATCTTTCTTCGAACCCGAGCTACTCGCTTCATCAACACCAATGTCTCTTTCGTTCATAGTTTATGTATCTTGTTCTTCTTTATCCATGTTAACACTTTCAATCACTTCTCCTTTTCTAGCTGCCCTTAGTGATTGTTGATGCTTACCATTTGATTGAGTAGTGCTTTTCTTCTTAGCCTTTAAACTCTTGGACTTAATTAATAATCTGGTGTTGAATTCTCCAAAGAATTTATTTTTCATAATGGATAGTTGAGAGCCCTCAATAGTCACACTGTCTCTGAAAATGGCGGTGGCTTATTGAGATGAGGTGAAATTGAGAGGTATGTTTGGTTTAGGTGTGGTGAAATCATCGGAGATTCGAGGGTTTTGTGTAGAAGATGAGGTGTTGAGAGAGATCGGGGTTAGAGTTTTTTCTTAGGTTTTATAAAAAGGGGTGTTTTTTTTGGGTTAAATGAAATTAAACTCCTACCGGAAAAAACCCCTTCAAATATTTTAAGTGCTTGGTTGCCCCTTCAATCATTATTTTGATGCTAAAACACCACCTTTTTAAAAAAAGAAAAATTAACATCTTTGTGTGTTATACGGAAAATGTTTGATCTTGTGTTTCCGTGGATGTTGTTAGGTTTTGATAAAATGAAAAAAGATTTTGTAAGGTTGTAAAAAAAAGTTAGAAAATTTATATTCAACGGGTCTTAATAGTCCTCCTTAAAACCTGTACAATTTATTATTTTTACTAAAGACCAGTTATTAATTTTTACAGTTTTTCATTTCTCATATACCTTTAAATAATTTTATACTTAAAATTAAAGAGATAATCAGGTTGTAAAATTTACTTAATGAGGCAAAATTGGTAAAGGGTAAGACAATTGTGTTTTCTGATAGTCAAAGTGAAATTCATTAGGAAAAAAATTTGTGAATCATGAAAGAATTAAGCACATTGATGTAAAGTTCCATTTTATAAGATACATTTTTGTTATTGATAAAGTTATAATGTTAAAGCTTGATTCCGAAAATAATCAGATAATATACACACACATTGATTACTAACATCAAATTTAAGCATCGTTTAGATTGTTGTTTATTTTTTACTGTTTTACAATGTTTTGAGTTATGAAGGCAATAGAGATGATTCCACCACTAATACTGCAAGAGGCTGATGAAGATTATAGATTTGAAAAACACTTGAAGGTGGAGCGTGTTGATATGTGAAGTGTTTAAGTGCAATTGTTACACTTTTGATTGATTGAGATCTAAGTTGATTTTTGGCACCTAAATAAACCGTACTTAAACAATGAAACTTTATTTTGGCGATGGGTGATATGGACAAATTATGACACTTGTTCTTGATAATATGTGAACAATTGAGATCAAAATCCTTTGGGTTTATTTAAAAGCCATGCCTTTCTTCAGTCGATTCATTATTCATTATATTTTTCTCGTTCATCTTCAGAACTCACCTATCTCTCTCATGTTACGGTGAAACTCGAATGTGACACTTGAGTTTAATCGGTTGAAGATCTTTGTAATAGTGTTAGTAATTCATACTTTTATAGATTTTACTTGATTCCATATTTATATTGGTAATCTAGTTGGCTAAGGTCTGGTGATTTAGGGTTATTTTTGAGTTCTTCTGGATTGATTCAAGTTTGAGATACTTTGAGAATATTGCTGTAATTTGTAATTTGAAATATTTATTGGTGGAAAATCTACTATTCTCGAATTTGAGCGTGGATGTAGGTTTTAAAGAACCAAGATAAGTTTTGTGTGTTCTTCAATGTCTTGCAATTATTATATTTTTCTTGTGTTCAAATTTTTTGAAAACAATAACGTATTGAATAAGGAAATAAATTTACAACACTTTTGATTGCAGGACATATGTATCTGAACTTTGAGAACACGGGTCAAGACAGACTATCCAAGTATCCAAAATAAACCAAGCAATCAACCAACACCAATATGTCCGGCAATTCACCGTTTTTTGTTAGAAACTTTAAATTAAAATGCAATAAGTTCATTACAAGGAAATTAAATTAACCAATTCCTCGAGGAATTGGAGAGGCTACTAACAGTTGAGTTAAAGGTGGGAGGGGGGGTTTCAACCCAATCACGCGGCAACATACCCGATACTTTGTGTTTTGTGACCCAATCAACTATACTATTTTATTTCCTATTAATATGAAAGAAATTAACTTGTCTATTACAACATAAAGTTTTAATATCTAGATATAACCATTTGAATCAAGAAAGAGAAAGATATTTGGTTGACTTCATAAAATCCATCGCCGTTTTGTTGTCGCATTGAAATCTAAAATCTTCAAAGTGGTAGTTGATCGCTGAAAGCAAACCATCGTGTACTTTAATTAACTCAGCTTCTTTGGAACTGTTACAAGAAAATGACCATGCATGGCCATGTATTAGTTTATTATCACGATCTCTTAAAATACAAGCAGATGGTGCCTTCAAATATGTCTTAAAAGATGCATCTGTGTTAACAAATAATGTGTTTGAGTTAGTGTTTTTCGTCCATTGTACATGTGAGTTCAGACTTGTAGTGGTTTTTCTTTCATACCTCTTAGTGTTATTCATTGTATTATGTGCCATTCCATGTTGTTGTGCCTCAATGTTTCTAATCACTTCAAGAGTTTTATTTACGGAACTGTAGTAGTGTTTATAGTCTTAGCCTCATAAGTATGTATTATACTATCAATATTCATCATAGGCCTTTAAGGACTGGGCCAAAGTATAGTGAGGGTCAGGGGTAACCCCATCATACAGACATTTGTTTCTAACTTTGCTAAATAAGTACAATCTTTCAGTTGATTTAGTTCAAGGAACTATTTCTCGATATTGTTTATACTAGGGTGTTTAGATTGTAGTTGCATTGGAGAAATTAACCAGAATACTCTAACTTAGGGACAAGCAAAGAACAAGTGTTCAGTTGTTTCAATTTCACAATTACATACTTTGCACATGTTGCTTTTCACATATTTTCTTTTAAATTTATTCTCCTCAATAGGTAGAAGAACTTTACAAACTTTCCAAATAAAATTTATTATCTTAGGAGGGGAATTTTTGCTCCAAAACTCCTTCCAAAGTAACTTCGGGGTGACATATGAGCTAGAAGGTAAATGAGTAGCTTTTATTCAATCCTTTTCAGTATCTAAATATTTTAATTGCCAATACATAGCCTTAGGAGTTAGTTCACCATCTTTTGAAATTCCCTATGCAATATCATCACATACTTTTATTGGAGTCATAATACTCATGATCTTCGTACTTTTACTTTTAGAGAAATAATATAATATAACATTCTCATTCCAAATATTTAATTTTCAAACCATAATTCAGATACTTTGTTTAAGGGAATGTTCAAAGGTGATTTTAATCTTTTTATTCCTGGTATACATTCATCTTTCCATAGATTAATGCTTTAACCATTACCAACCTTCCAAACAAGTTTATTTTTTAAGGTATCTCTACCTTTAAGGAGACTTCTCCATCCTCAGGAAGGATGGTACCCTAGCTCTGTATTGATCAATTCAGTTCTACTATAGTATATACCCTTAAGTGTCTTTGCTAGTAAAGAATTTGGGTTATTCATTATTTTCCATGCGTTTCTAGCTAGAAGTACTTTATTTTTCAGTTTCATATTTTAAAAACCTATCCCACCCTTCTATTTTTTTTAGTTAATTTCTTTCCAAAATGCATAATGTGTTTTATTTTTTGTATTTTTGTTCCACCAAAATCTTGCAATAAGTGAATTGATTTAATCACATACATTTCTAGGTATGAGAAATACTACCATGGTGTATGCAGTGATAACATTTATTACAACTTTAACTAGGGTTTTGACGAACGAAGCCGCTAGCGAGCAGATCGAACTCGGCTCGGAAAAAACTCGTTCTAACTCGTTTGTTTATATAAACTAATAAAATTTTGTTCGAACTCGTTCTTTACAAAAACAAGTTCGTTCGAACTCGTTCGTTAACTCGTTAATAGTTATGATATGTAAATTAATGTTTTAGTTATCAATAAATATATTATTAAACTAATTATTCGTTTATAACTCGAGCCCGACTAAAAAAAATCTCGTTCAATATGTTAACAAACAAGCTTTAAAGTTTTGGGTCGGACTCGTTAAAATTTGAGCTCGGTTCGACTCGACTCGTAAATCTTAACAAACAAGCTTGCACATCTAGTATTCATCTCAACTTGGTTAATTTACAGCTCTAACATTAACTAATATCTCTTTACCTGCTTCAAATAAAAAATTAGTATTCCATTTTTCTAGCTTTTCATTTATTATATCCACCATCCAATTAATTTCCTTTACCTTAGACCTACCCCAATCTACAGGTAACCCCAAATATTTATATAGCGTTTCAAGTCTATTTATTTTGAGTACAGATAAAATATCTTTCACTTATTCTCCAGGAGTGTTTTTTACAAACAAATATACTACTTTTATACAAGTTTATATTTTATCCTGAAGCAATATTGTATTCATTAAGAATCGCATTGAATTGCTCAACTTCCTCAATTTCATCTCTTAAAAAGAAGAGACTATCATCTGCAAAGAATATATGACTTAGGGTGGGGCATATTTTTGTTATTTTTATAACTTTTATAAGATTTTGTTCCTTTTTTTTCTTCATAAGTGTAGATAATGCTTGAGTGATAATACATCATAAGAAAGGGGACAATGGGTACCCTTGTCCCAATCCTTTAGTAGGGTCATTGAATGGATTTGGTCTCCATTCAGTAAACAAGCATAAAATACTAAGGTGAAACATCCCATTATCCACCCTACCTGACCTGAGTTAAATCCCATTACCAACATATCTTGCAAGAAATCTCATTTTACATTTTCATAAGTCTTAGCTACATCAACTTTAATAGCAATATAGTGTTTATTAGTTTTTATTTTCCTTTTCAAGAAGTGACTTATTTCATGAGCCAACAATATGTTCTCAGTAATTTCCTTTCCCAGTACAAAGTCATTCTAACTTCCATTTATAATTTTTGGCATAAGTTCTTTTAGTCTTTTAACCAATACCCTAGACAAGATTTTATAGATCACACTAGAACAACTAATAGGCCTATAGTGAGTGATTTTAGCTAGTATATTAATTGTATGACAGTGTAATAATTTATTTTATTAATTTAGAATAAATTACCTTTTTTCCAAATAAGGTCAATGGTGCACCTCACCACATCTATTTTAATGAGATTCCAGTGTTTCTTAAAGAAATATACAAGTAAGCCATCAGGGCCTGGGGATTTATCATTTTCCATTTCCCATAAAGCATTGGTTATCCCATCCATTCTTACAGGTCTAATTAGTTTTACATTCATATCCTGATTGATGCAGGAACCGATGGAGTTAAGAACATAAGAATAGTCTCTAGGCAATTTAGTATAGAAGATAGTGTCAAAGTAGCCTTTTATTTCATTTTCAGTTCCTAATTGTCCTTTAATCCACATACTTCTAGTAATCTTATTTCTCTCTCTTCTTGCATTAGTAATGGCATGAAAATAGGTTGTGTTTCTTTCACTTAAAGTTAACCATTTCAATCTAGATTTTTGTTTCTAGTACATTTCTTCTTGTTGTCATCTAGTTTCCATTCTTGTAAGTATAGTATTATACTCATCCCAATTAATTACCCTAGTACTATTAACTATGTTTTGTAAAGTTTATCTATCTCTTTTAAGAGTTACTTTCTTAATTTTAGCTAACTTTTTTGCCCATACAATTATCTTTCTTGTAATGTGGTGAACTTTCTTTCCAAAATTATAAATACCATTACCCCTTAGCTTAGCCATATCAATCCAACTATTGTTTTATAATTTTAATGCATTCTTCTTCATTCAGCCAGTTTTTATCAAATAAAATCTTTTAAGTAGAGGAATTTGAGCTTTATCAATATTTAATAAGTAACATAGAATGAGCAGAGCCAATAGGTGGAAGAATTGCTAACCAAGCATTTGCTAGTAACTTCTCCCAAGCTTTATTTATACAACACCTATCAATAACTTGTTTTATAAATTCATTATCCTTTCTCTTATTGGTCCAAGTAAAGCTACAACCCTTAAAGTATAAATCAAATAGTTTAAGTATTTGTAAGAAACTATCTATTCTATCCATATTCACCTTATTGGGGACATACCACCCAATTTTTCATAAGCATATCTATACGTATTGTAATCCCCAATGATATTCCATGCCATATTGGGGTAAAATATTTTACATTCGGTGATTCTCTTATAACATTATCCTTTAGATTATCATCGGAGGGAATGTAAACAAAAGTAATACAGAATTGTATATCATTTTCATTTGTAATTAAGCAGTGAATATGATTAGTAGATGAATCCAGTATATCAATGTTAATGGTGGGTTTTGAGATTAAATCCATACCACCCTTAGCATCAATCGGATTCACTATACTATTCACATTATATTTCAATTCAGCAGCTATATTTCTCATATAAGGTCCAATGTTTTTAGTTTCATTCTGAAAAAGTGCCTTTGGGTGATACTGAACAACAACATCTTTAAGTGTTAGAACGGTCAAGGCATTGTCGAGCCCTTGGCAGTTCCAACTCAATTGTGGCATTGATGCATTTGGGATTGATTTGGTTCAATCCCGCAAAACCCTTCAAAGTGTTCATTGGTGGTGCCTAGGGTGTGATAAAAATAAGATTAAATTAAGTCAAGAAACTACGCACTCTCACCCTAGACAGGCACAGTACTGCAAGTATTACAGGACGTATGCAAGTTTTAATGATAAGTTGAGTTCGTTCTCAGGGACTTAAGTGTGTTAATCGCGTGAGTAGGAATAACGAGTAAAAGTAAATAATTAAAGACAGAAAATAAAAGCAAATAGGAATTCGAAATTACTAATTAAAACTAGGAAAATAAAGACAATAAAGTAAAAGATTAAGAATATGAGATGAGAAGTATAGCTCAGGTTTTGCTAGTATGCACTAATCCTTCTAATTCTATCTATAAATCTAGTTCATAAGGGAGAATATTAGCTCTTGGTATACTTAGTCAGGATTCTAAATTCCCATACCTTAGAACTTGAGAGCGACTAAGGTGGCTACGACACAACCAAGAAGTGATTTCAAATAGGGTTATCAAACGCTACTAAGGCCCTAAGCAAATACTGCAATCATTGGTGATATGGTGGTTAAAACAAACCCTAATGACTATCTAGTTAGAATCATGTTTTGTCAGAACTAATATCGAAACTAGACATTATGTGGTGGTTCAATAGTTAAACACCCTGTCAAGGAGACCATTGAACTACTATTGAAACAATCCTAAAGTGATCAGTTCTAGGAAAGACAATAAATCAAAACACATAAACAAATATAAAGTAAGTAGCTAATATCAAATTAAAACATATAATTCCCAAAGAAACTTAGATAGAAGAATTAGAATTCATAGTTTATACATTATGCAAAACCCAAGCTATGGGGAGTTTAGTTCATACCTGATGGAAATAAACTAAAAGAAATTACAAAAGACATCATCTTGCTCTCTACAATAAACTGGAAGAATAAAACCTTAAGAACTAATTATTATAAGGCAAGGATTATTTACAAGTGATATAAGGGTGTATTTATAGGTGTTTAGAAGACCTAATTCGTTTTCTTGAGGAAGATATAAAGTATTGGACTCCTAGCCCAACTCAAATTCGTATGGAAATAAAGATAAACACTGCTAGACCGTTTTGAGCATATCTTCTTCGTTATTGGTCGGTTTGAGCTCCATAAGATACCAAAAGAATCGTAACAGAATTATCTTTGTCCCTATGAAAGGAAATTACCAAAATCGGTCTATTTCTTGGGTAAAATCACACATCTTTAGGCGTGTACTGCAGAATCCTAGATTAGGCAGCTTTTCCTTTTCCATCTTTTTAGCTTTTGTTTCCTTATCTCCAATTACCATGCAAATCTCTTTCCATAAGTTGTAGTCTTTGACTTGGACTCTAATTAATCTCCATAATTATCTTTAAAGATTCACAATAAAATAAATAATTAAACCCAATATGCTCTAAAAATATTATTTTACTAAATCAAGACTCAAAATAGGAAAGTGCACTATTTCTCAAGAAAATCGACATTTATGACTTCTAAATCACTAAAAATGATGTCTCATCCTAACATTAATCTATCACAAATGAGGAGACATCAAGACCCCCAACTCAAAGTTGTATCGTCCCGATACAGTAAAGATAAAAACAAAGGGAAGTCTATAAATACACACTTGTAAAATTCTCAACACAAGGGAAAAGGTATAGCAGAATATATAGAATAGACCTAAAGCACATAACTCAGAAAATTTCATGCAATAATATTCATAAACTACATACCTGTACACTTCTCATATCCACAATCAACACGGCTTGAATTCAAGATCAGATTAGTTTTGCAATGTAAGAAGGATTGGGACTTTACTCAGTTCCCCAAGAGAGCTATAGATTGTTCATCGATTTTCACTAGTATCCAAAGATCCACTCAACTAATCTCTAATGGCTCAATTACTTCTCAATTAATATAAAGCACAAAGCACAATTAATAAGCTCAGAAATCCCAACCCAATAACAATTCCCATAATGGTGGACCCACCACCCCAAACTCAAGCTCTAAAACAACTGTTTATGCATCGCGATTCGAGTGCGGGTCATATGGAAAAGTCCTAAAATCTAAAGGATATGGCTTATAATGTGTTTTAATAAAAAGCTTTAGAAAGGCTAGAAGGAGCTGAGAAGGATATAGCATATAAAATTAAAAATAACATGATGAGAAGGTATAAAAAGGCTTCAAGGGCTTCAAAATATGAAAGAACCTCCTTAATCACTTTCTACACTATGTAATTTCGTTATTTTCTTACCTTTAGCACTTTCATCAAATGGTTTGTCAACTAGCTTGGATCTCACGGCCTACACACTTCTCAAGGTTCCCTGAGATCGAACATACTTTCTATCGCATTGCTCACTAATCTTTTCTTTACTATCAACGTGTGTTTTCCTGTAAATACTCAAAGCATACCCATACATAGCTCATAAAAATATTACTTACTATCATTAATCTACTGAGCTTATGCTTATGCTATTAAACACACTCTACATCTAATTCCCATGTATCAAAAATTTTAATTTCTACCTAAAAACAGAAAAATGGAGATGAGAGATAACGAATCCCCACACCCCCAACTCAAAAATGAGCCGTGTCCCCACGACTCGAAAAAGACTCGAAAAACAGAAATTAAAATTAGCATATAAACATATTTACAGAAATGGTAAGGAAGAAAGAGAACATACTCTCGAGGCTATTGCCTCGCATCATTGACATCCAAGGTTGGATTTGCTGGACCTTTCGTTAATTGCTCGAGGAGTTTCATGATGTGCACTTGATTAGCGTTGATTTGTGCCACATCATTGACTAAGGAAGTTTGAGCTGCTTCGAATTTTGTTAATCGCTCCTCCATCTTCTCTTGCCAACTTTGCTCCTTTTCTTCTTTCGAGACTTGTGTAGAACCCGCTCTTCGAAAGATATCCTTGATCCAAGCATTATCAATATAACTCCCTTTAATTTCGAGTTTCTCCTCTTCACCCAATGTAACATTCGCTTTTTGCACAAGACACGTGATCATAGTAGGAAATTTAACATTATAAACTGATTTAGGAGAGACCGAGAATCGTATCACCTCCTTATAGATCAACTGTGCCACATCTACTTCTTCTCCTCTCAAAATACAATCCAAAAGTAGAGCGTTCTTCATAGTCACATCTAAAGTTCGTGTGTTTCCAAAGACATTAGGAATAAGGAAATTGTGCCAAATTCTAGCATCCGGTTGAAGATATTTGTAAGGCCAAGGTGCCTTCAATTCTCCCTTATGTGAATGCACTTTCTCCTTGTCTAATACATGTTCAAAAAGTAATTCCTCATCAAAGATTTTTCTTTTAGCAACCGCTTCTTCAAATTTGCAACAACCTTTCAATTTCTTAAACTTGAAGTGGTTTCTAATCTCCTCAACTGTGAAAGGAACTAACTTTCCTCTAATCGGAACACAACATTTACTATCTCGGCTAAAGAGGCCTAAATAGAATTCCAAAACTAACTCATGACATAGTTCAGAACGTCTTACCATGAACGTAGACCAACCCAATTTCTCACCAAGCTCTAAGAATCTCGCGTATTCTCCTGTAGCAACTTCTTCTATGAATACTTTCTCATAAGCAAAAGGTAGTTCTTTCAATTGTTTCTCTGCAGAAGCCTTTAAGGTTTTTAAAGATTCCTCTTTCTCTTTGGGTGTAAGACCTTGTGGAAGTTGTGTTTTCTCCTTTGCATAAAAGTAAAGCTTTTTACCATTATGATCAAGTAAAGTTTTCCACCTTCTTCAACTTTATCTTTATCCTTTGATTTAGAACTAGAACCCTTGTTATTTGATTTCTTTTTGATTAAATCCAATCCCTTGCTCTTCTTCACCTCCCTCTTGCTAGCTAAAATTGTTGTTCTATTAGTCATCCTCAATTAACCCCCAACTCAAAGCTTTAGCAACCCTTGAAATTTGAACTTGTGAATTAATGGTTGAACAAGCTTGATTTGGTTTAAGAAAGATGAATTGATGATGAATCTCTATGTAGGTGAGGTGGATTTGTAATGGGTTGGCTTGGATTTAAGAAATTGTAGGATGAATTTTGGAAATTTGGCTCTTTGATTCTTCAATTTGAATGGATTTGGTGATGATTGGGTGCTTGAATCTCTCTTGTAATGATGTGGAGAGAAGATTTGATGTGTTTTTCTTGATGATTGGGTAGTTTTTTGGTGATTGGTGAAGGTTTTGATGAGCCTCAATGGAGTTGGGAGTGTTTTGGAGAAGAGAAAGAGGCTTAAGGTTTAGTAAATTCGGAATAATAAGCTTCATACCTCTTTTATAAGCTCAAAACCCGTTTTTCTCTCTCCAGTCGGCGCGGCGCGGTATACCGGGCATATCCTCTGGTATACCAGAACATCTGATGCTCCAAAATTTTTCGTCTCGACAAAATACACGCGCTAGCAACCCGTGGCACGGGTTTTTGGACCCGCGGTATACCGCGGATATGGTCCGGTATACCGCGGATATGGTCCGGTATACCAGACTGATCAGCGTGAAAATTTTTCGTCTCGGCAAGAAACACGTGGCAGCTACCCGTGGTACGGGTTTTCTTCACCTGCGGTATACCGGGGCTAAGGTCCGTTATACCGCTCCCCTACTTCAGCTTTTCCGAAAAATTTTAGTTTGCTTCCCTAACTCGTTTTCTCCAATACCTAGTCATCAAAAACACTAATACCTTTGTCAAATATGCATTATCAGCTAAAAACAACTAAACTAAACGTAAACTAAGAACGTGAAAGACATGAAAACTAAAAAAACTACGGGTTGTCTCCCGTACAGCACTTTTGTTTAACGTCTTTCAAAGTTAGACGTGTTACCTCTGTCTAGATTTGCGAATATAGCTTCCCCAACAACGAGTTAGGCTATGAACGTCAACTAGTCTGCGGTTGACCCCAGTTTTGGGGCGAATTTCTATCACCTTGGCTGAAACAACCTTAGTGACAATGAATGGTCCCATCCACGAGTCTTTGAAACTTCGTGGCCTATTCTCGCGTTTGTGAGCTTTCCATAGAACTTCATGGCCAACCCCAAACTCAATGTTTGGCTCAGTATCCACAGGCTTTAAGTGGATCTTCTCAGGAGGGACTTTGTGATGTGAAAGGCTGTGGATGACAAGAACGGTGGGATCTAACTTCCTTGGTTTCTTACCCAAGACATAGAAGGTCTCGGATACATTCTTTGCATGAAGGGTGATGGTCCCTTCTTGGAAGTTGATGACACTTTGACTTGTGGCCAGGAAAGGCCGTCCAAGTATGATTGGAACCTGCTTATCTGCATCAAACTCAAGTATAACAAAGTCAGTAGGGATGGCGATATTACCTGCACGGACTAAGACGTCCTCCACTGTTCCCCATGTCCTTTTAACTGAGTTGTCAGCAAACTGCAACTTCACTGGAGTTTTCTCTGATTTCTGAAGTCCAAGTCTCTCGAACACGGACTTAGGCATAAGATTCACACCAGAACCCACATCGTACATCGCTTTCACCTTTAGCATACCATGTAATTGAATAGGAAGGTTGAAACTTCCTGGATCTTTAAGCTTTGTAGGTAGCTCTCTTTCACTTCTTCTTGAAACCCTCAGGTTTTCTCTTGGGATCTCTACACTCGCCTCTTTCTCAGGAATAACTTGCGTAAACACTTGTTGCGGTGTAAGTCCTCTCTTCATAATCTCAAGCATTTGGGCGTTGATATTTTCAGGTTTGTATGCCTCTAAAATGTCTTAAGTACAGTGTCATCCTTAGGATTTGTATCAGGAATAGTTGATGACACTAGTTGAACAATAGGTGGCGATTCCACCTTCTCTTCTTCTTTCTCTTCATGCACAGCAGGTGCAACTTCTTTCGATTCCTCTTTTGAGGCTTCTTCCTCTTTCTCTTTAGCCAGCTCAACTGTGTAATCCACAACCGATCGAATTTCCTCTTGCATCTTCCTCAGTAGCTGTATAAATTTGGTTTTCTCTTGATCGTCCTCCACATAAACTTCAGAACAGTCAGATTCCATGGGGCTAGACTTTGTTGATTCTTCGGTACTCGGAACTTCCACGGCACTAACGGCAGCATGCGGTACTTCCTCTTTTGCTTCTTCAATTTCAAGGCATATAGCCTTGCAAGCTTCGAACCCAACATTGTTTTCACCTCCTTCGATTGCCTTTACTTCCTTTTGTTCTACCAAATTTGTTAAAACCTCGTTTAATTGTTTTACTTGAGTACCTAACATCTGAAGTATGGCATCGTGTCCTCGGACCTTCTCGTCCTGAGCGTTCATAGTTGTGGTCAAACGGTCTAGAGCTTGTGCTATCTGTTGATTGTCCGTAGATCCTTCTTGCGGATACTGAGGTAAAGCTTTCTGATCTAATGAATCGGTGTAGGCATCTTGAGCAGGTTGTTGTGGGGGAGCAGGTCTATTATGATGTTGATTTTGAAACTGACCTCTCTGTTGGAATGAGTTGTTCTGGGGGCGTGGTTGATAATGACCAGGATTAGCGGCCCCTTGTGGATTTGAATACTGCATACCCGGATGGTTTCGGTTACCCCATTGATAACCTCCGCGATTGGATATAAAGTAGACAGATTGCGGATTTGATTCACACTCTTCCCATTTATGATTGTTAACCCCACATTGTTGACAACCTTGTGCTTCTTGTACTACGTTTGCAGCGGCTAAATTCTTTTCCATTGCTATCTTCAGCTCTTTGATTTGATTTACTAATGCGGATATCTGAGCTGAGTTCGCAGTTTCTGCATCTAAACGAAGCGTTCCTCGGGTCTTTGCTACAGAAGCTCGCGTTGAAGGCCAACTTCTTTCTTGTTCCATAATATTCTCTAACACCTCGGAAGCTTCATTGTGAATCATGGACACGAAATTACCCTTTCCAATGTTATCCACCTTTTCTCTACCTTTATCATTAAGACCTTCATAGAACATAGCAAGTTGTAGAGCAGGTGTATAACCATGGAGCGGACATCTAGCTAATTTTTGTTGAAACCTTGTCCATGTTTCTCCCACTGTTTCTCCATCTTCTTGGCAAAATCTTGCAAGTTCGGTTTGATCTTTAAGTCTCATGCTCTTCGGATAAAAACGGTTAAAGAACGCGGCTTGAAGTTCTCTCCAAGAATGAATGGTTCCATGTGGTTGTCTTTCTAGCCAATTGCTAGCTCTACCGATCAAGAAGAACGAAAACATATGACAATACAGTTGCTCGCGTGTAATGCCAGGAGTAATGTAGGCATCATAAATCTGCATGAACTACTGAATCGCTCTTACCGGATCTTGAATTGCTGTACCAGTGTAGAGTCCAAAACTTTGAAATTGACTGAGCATACCCGGATCGGGTCTAAATTTGATATTCGGAATCTCTGGAGGGCGGTAACCGATTGGTTGAACATGAAACGGCACATGAAGACCAGGGAGATCTTGCTGTGCTTGATTCTGTTGATTGTTAAGATTATTCTGCCCATTACCTCCTCCTACTGGTAGTTGTACACCATGTTGTCCTTCACCAGGTGGTGGATCTTGTTGTTGTCCACCGAGTGGTGGATCTTGAGCACCAAGTGGAGGATCTTGTTGAACCCCTCCAAGTGGTGTATTTAGTTGGGCTGCCATTGCTCTTCTTAAGGCTCTTTCCTCACGAACTTGTTTGTTGTAAGGTTTGAAGCTCCTCTCAGGCTCCGATAAAGAAGGCCAAGAATTAAACACTGTGAAACCTGAAAAAGACTAAAGCAAACCACAAGCGTAAATCTGGAGAAATAAAAACTAAAAACTGAAAAATAAACTAATTAAAAACTACTACTCGAAATAGATAACCCACACGCTAACGAGACACAAGTCCCCGGCAGCGGCGCCAAAAACTTGGTGGTGCCTAGGGTGTGATAAAAATAAGATTAAATTAAGTCAAGAAACTACGCACTCTCACCCTAGACAGACACAGTACTGCAAGTATTACAGGACGTATGCAAGTTTTAATGATAAGTTGAGTTCGTTCTCAGGGACTTAAGTGTGTTAATCGCGTGAGTAGGAATAACGAGTAAAAGTAAACAATTAAAGACAGAAAATCAAAGCAAATAGGAATTCTAAATTACTAATTAAAACTAGGAAAATAAAGACAATAAAGTAAAAGATTAAGAATATGAGATGAGAAGTATAGCTCAGGTTTTGCTAGTATGCACTAATCCTTCTAATTCTATCTATAAATCTAGTTCATAAGGGAGAATATTAGCTCTTGGTATACTTAGTCAGGATTCTAAATTCCCATACCTTAGACCTTGAGAGCGACTAAGGGGGCTACGGCACAACCAAGAAGTGATTTCAAATAGGGTTATCAAACGCTACTAAGGCCCTAAGCAAATACTGCAATCATTGGTGATATGGTGGTTAAAACAAACCCTAATGACTATCTAGTTAGAATCATGTTTTGTCAGAACTAATATCGTCACTAGACATTATGTGGTGGTTCAATAGTTAAACACCCTGTCAAGGAGACCATCTAACTACTATTGAAACAATCCTAAAGTGATCAGTTCTAGGAAAGACAATAAATCAAAACACATAAACAAATATAAAGTAAGTAGCTAATATCAAATTAAAACATATAATTCCCAAAGAAACTTAGAAGAATTAGAATTCATAGTTTATACATTATGCAAAACCCAAGCTATGGGGAGTTTAGTTCATACCTGATGGAAATAAACTAAAAGAAATTACAAAAGACATCATCTTACAATCTACAATAAACTGGAAGAATAAAACCTTAAGAACTAATTATTATGAGGCAAGGATTATTTACAAGGGATATAAGGGTGTATTTATAGGTGTTTAGAAGACCTAATTCGTTTTCTTGAGGAAGAGATAAAGTATTGGACTCCTAGCCCAACTCAAATTCGTATGAAAATAAAGATAAACACTGCTGGACCGTTTTGAGCATATCTTCTTCGTTATTGGTCGGTTTGAGCTCCATAAGATACCAAAAGAATCGTAACAGAATTATGTTTGTCCCTTTCAAAGGAAACTACCAAAATCGGCCTATTTCTTGGGGAAAATCGCACATCTTTAGGCGTGTACTGCAGAATCCTAGATTAGGCAGCTTTTCCTTTTCCATCTTTTTAGCTTTTATTTCCTTATCTCCAATTACCATGCAAATCTCTTTCCATAAGTTGTAGTCTTTGACTTGGACTCTAATTAATCTCCATAATTATCTTTAAAGCTTCACACTAAAATAAACAATTAAACCCAATATGCTCTAAAAATATTATTTTACTAAATCAAGACTCAAAATAGGAAAGTGCACTATTTCTCAAGAAAATCGATATTTATGACTTCTAAATCACTAAAAATGATGTCTCATCCTAACATTAATCTATCACAAATGAGGAGACATCATTCATCTTTTTTATTTCATCTATTATTTCAGTCAGAGAAGTTTTACCCATAGTCGGAGTCCACCAATCCTTCCATATTTTATCATTCTTTAATATTTCACCTAACATTCGATGATGTAGTTTCCTCTTTATTTTATTCTCCTCCTCAACCTTCTCACTACCATAACTCATCTTAATATCCTCCATAAGATTATCTTTTATATCCTCTATCGCCAATGTTGAGTTGTGTTGGTTGTGATTGATGTTCTCTTCATCATGTTTGGTTGTTATTGGGTTAGGGTTTATGACGTTTGGGTTGCGAGAGTGTTTGTTGAATTTGGTATCCGAATTAATGTTATGTTTAGTGAACCCCACCTTAGGTTCAGCTGATAGAGCCTTTTCGATTTCTAGTTTTTGAATTGACCTAAAAGAAAGAGTCAAAACCCCACTATTTTCAGTAAGTGTGTTGTTTACCCCGTCTTGACTAGGAGAAAGGTTGTCCGACTCAACATTGTTACTTTCCTTCATAGAAGCTCCAAAATATTATTTTCATGTAAGGAAATACTACGAAATTTCAGATCCACTCCCACTCCTTTCTTTTTTACCTACTTCTCGTACAAATTCTTGTGTTTAGCCAAACTGTTTTCTTCCTTGAATCTGTCCTTCTGATGTCTCCCTATTTGTCATGAATTAATCCTACTTGGAAACATCATTTTAGTTGTATTTATTAGTTTATAGGTCGATTTTCTCATGATTAGTACACTTTCCTATTTTGTGTCTTGAATTAATTATTTATTATTTTTAGAGCATATTGGGTTTAATTATTTATTTAGCGTGAATATTTAGAGATATATGAGAATTAATTAGAGTCCAAGTTGGTTCCAAGAGCTAAAGGAAAGAGGATAAACATGGAAATTGAAGATAAGGAAACAAAAGCTAAAATATGGAAAAGGAAAAGTTGCCATAAATCTGAATTTCACCACCCATGACCACAAATCAGCTTGTATCTCAAAATCGGTGAGTAATTTGGAAGAACGGTCAAGAGAAAAATTAAAGATCTTTCTGAGAAGATGAATTCGTCTACTCATACGCGTCAAACAGATAAGAATTGAAGCTGTTAAGACCAAAAACAAAACCAGGGCTGATTCCATATTTTAGGGTTACGAATTTGAGTTGGGCTAGGATTCCAATACTTACCTTCTCCTTCAAGAAAACGAATTAGGTCTTCCTATACACTATAAATACAACCTCTTATCAGAAGAAAAACATCCTTGGCAAAACCTTAAGCCAAGAGGAAGTTGCAACACAAGAAAAGAAGTCTGGAAGGAGCTGAACACCATATTATGTCTTCTCCAACCTTTAAATAAAAACGCGAGTACCAATTCTTTTTGAAAATCAAATTTTAATCTCGTTATAGAGATCATATGCGGAATTAAGATAGAATAACTACCATGAATTTCTTTAGAAATAGAGTTGTGTAGCCTGGAAAGTACCAAGTTATTAGTTCGATTTCAAGCTGAGAAGAGTGAGAGATCTGTTAATGGCGGTTGGTGAATGTCTCCATTGATAAATCCAAGCTTGTTCTGGACTGAGAGTGAAATTTCAATTGCTCTCGCCCAAGAAAGGTAATTGTCACCGCTTAAAACCTCAGAAACTAGAGAAGCTCCTGTGTTCTCACTAGGATGAATATAGTATGGACTTGAGAGATCTTCAGTAACTGTAGTTTGTTGCACCATAGCTGAGAAGAAGATTTAGCAGATGCAGAAAGAATTGTTGTCTGATACCATGTTAAATTGTAGAACAACAACCTTCAAGACTCCATGGAAGAGGAAGCAAGAAATATTGTAGAGAGAGATGAGAGAGATAGAAGAAAGATTCAATCGTATTAAGTTGAAGAGAAAGTAGCATTGTACATTTATATAGCTATCTATCGTAGATTGCTTACTAAGCTAAGAATCTACAGCTAATTTACAAATAATCTAATCTAACAGATTTTTAACTAACTTCTCAACTATTTACAAGATAGTCCATGTAGTTCTATTTATCAGATAGTTTTTGTATTTCTTTTTCTTCTACTTGCTTTGCTATATTCCAAGACTATCCTAACACAAGTCTGAGTTATAGTATATTTCAACCTGTATATCATCTAACATGTTAAATACTTGTTTAAAGGATATATACTCAACAGTTTTTAGAAAAGTAATCTTATAAACATGATTAAACAAATAAGCTTGTAAATATTGACAATAATATAAACAAGTTGAATAAACATTAAATTATAAAAAAAATACAATGAACCCAAATTTAAAATATCAAATCAAAATATTAATATTGATCGAGAACCCCAAATTTATTCGAATTTAATTTCTTAAAATTCGACTCATTAAATCATGACATTGATGGAGAAAATTTACCTAACTGCGTAGAGGAAGATAAGAGCTACTATGAAATGCAAAAATTTCTTGATTCAAAGAATTTTTGAGTGGTAGGGATTTAGGATGTTTCCTGATGTAATGTGAGTATGGAAGCTAAAAATTTGGATAGGTGGGAAAGATGATATAAAAGGTAATGATATGGCAAAAGTGGGGAGCAACGTAATTAAAATAAGTAATTGTGGGGTGTTTCGTACGCTTTGTTGAAAATATATGGGGTAAGATTTAGCATTTTCAAAAATTGGAGGGTCGATCATGCAACATGGCTTTGAATGGTTTGAAGGTGTTCCAACTTTTAAAGGTTTTTAAATTTGAAAGGCCTTTGCTATTTTTTCCAGCACTGAAAGAGAGGTACAAGTTTCAAATCCCATCCCTAACGGGTGTAAAGTGAGAAGTGCAAAGTTTGAACCCCCTGAACATAGTTAACCTAATTCTGGTTTACCTGGGATATGTATAAGGAATCTTGTATAATCCCGTGAGATTAGTCGTGGTGCGCGCAAGATGACCAGAACCACCCACGTACCAAAATAAAAATTGAATGTCAAATTGGCTTTGAAGGTTTCTTCGAACCTTCAAATTCATCTGGTGGTGGCTTGGGTGTGATAAAATAATGATAATTAAAGATAATAACTATCACCCTAAACCAATGTTACAAGTGTCACAGATTGTATGCAAGTTTAGATAATAAGTAAGATTCGTTTGCATGGACTTAGTGTGTTCGAATTGTGGACTAGAAGAGAAAGCATAGTAAAGAATAGTTTTTTGAAATAAAGAAAGTAAATAAAGATGAATAAATTGGAAGAAAATAATTAAACTAATAACTAATGCAATAAAGTAAATACGTAAGAATGCAATGAGAGATATAATTTAGGTTTTCTAGTATGCAGTTATCCTTCTACTTCTTCTACTAGTATAAGGGTGATTGAAGCTTGTAGAGTAAGAACTCAAGATTCTATATTCCTCCTAACCCCCTTTCGGGTGAACTTAGGTGGCGACCTAAAAATTACCAAAGGACTTGGGTAAAGGACCCTAAGCAATGATCGGTTGTTAATCACAAAACCTAGTGACTATCTAGTTAGGCAAGTCCGTCAGGATCACTACCACACACTAGACGTTTATGTGGTGTTTCAACAATTAGACATCCATTCCGGGTGACCATCCAACTACTATTAATGTTGTAGTCTATACCCGTGCAATAGCAAGAACTACAGTCAATATTTCAAAGCACATAAAGTATCACGACCTTTGTGTATTGCATATGGATCGAAGGTAATAGGCAAAATCATGGAGAGGGTAAGCTCAGTGCTGAGCAAATTACCAACCATATCAATTCAGTGATCTTGATAAAGCTGAAGAAGAGAACTTTTAAGAGTAAAGAGGGTAGTTGATTAGCTGCAAAATGGATTGACTAGAAGTTATCTCACCGACTTCTACTTAATTATTTTAATAGATAGTTTAGCCTCCTGGTTTTATTAAAGTGAAAATTTGCCCAAAGTCTTTTGTAATGTTAAACTAGTAGTACTAGTTTGTAAAGTTTTGGTGGTTGGACCCTCATATTTTAATAAAATTTGATTTGCCGATAAAATAAAAATAAAAATAAATACTTATTATTAAAAAAAACTTCCAATAATTTATTTTATTAAAGACTTTCCCACTAGAAAACATCTTATCTATTTTTCTATATCTACACCTAAGGGTCAAAATCGGCCGGATTGGATCGGAAATGGGCTTGTCCATCCAATTCCAATAAAAAAAAAATCAGAATTCAAAATTATCCGATTTCGGAACACCCAGAAATTTTTGGAATTTCAGATTTTCCGGGAATTGCTATATTTTATAACTCTATTTTAAAAAAAAAATCTTTGGTACAATTATTTTTAGAAATTTAAGAAACTTTGAAATTTTATATCCATTACCATTCATAAAAGTTAAAATTTGATAATTTTTAAACTTTTTTTTAAGAAAAAGTAAAAATATACAAGTAAAATTTTTAAACATGAAAAACATTATTGTAAGTTTCTATTGAACTTTCAAATTCAATATGATGTAAATTATTGAGTTATATTGTTAAACTGAAATTTCAACCGTATTAAATCTTTAAATACTTAAATCTTCATTAGGTAAGATTAATCATTTGAAGTTTAATGATTTGAGACTTTTATTTTAAACAACTTACTAGCAAAAATTTCATTTTCCTACAATAAAGCCTAAACACATACCTACAAAATAAACAGATAGTGGTACATATTACAATACATTATTTTCAAAAAATAGTATAAATTACATCACAAAATTCTCAAATATGATATATATTATAGCACGTAATTCTTGTTCATATACGATAATGGCTAAATGTACCAATCATCGAGAAATCTTTCACTAGCAGGGAAGACTTGCGTGCAAGATCCTATAAGAAAACTAAATTAGATTCATGTTATCTCGAAATATTGAATTTATTGATAAAAAAAATTAAAAAGAATATATATTCCACAATAATTTAATTCTTAAATACCTTTTAGTTGACATAACTTTACGTGTTTGGAAGCAAAAAAGTTTCCAACTCATAAAGATTTAGCCCAAATTTTTGGGTTTAGAGTTTATTTAGGACTTATTTCGGTTTTTACCTATATATATTTTGTCTACATATATATATATATATATATATATATATATAGAGAGAGCGAGAGAGAGAGAGAGAGAGAGAGAGAGAGAGAGAGAGAGAGAGAGAGAGAGAGAGAGAGAGAGAGAGAGAGAGAGAGAGAGAGAAATTTGGAAAGAAATTGTAAAAAAGCGGAAAAAATTGGAAATTGATTTTGGATCGGAAATCGAAAATTCCAAGATTTAAAAATGAAATTCTAATTCCAATCCAAAAAAATCAAAAAAAGCGGAAATCAGAAATTTGGAAATCGAAATATAAAAACTCAATTCCAAATATGGATTTTTCATATCGGAATTAGCCGAAAATCAGAATTTTCCATTCCAATTCCACCCCTACCTACACTACACTTATTTTAACTATTATATTTTAGTTTAATATAATATTTATTTATTTTTTAATATTAAACAAATATTAGACTACCACCTTCTCTGGTCACTATGTTGCAGGCATCACAACCACTACCACCAACAACAATAACTAATTCTATAAAACGCGCGCGTCCGTGAATTTCTTTTTTAATGAAAAATGATAACTAATTCTAAAAAAATAGAAAAATAAAAAATTACATTTTCCTCTTTGGACTTACTGGACCGAATTAAAGTGTGGGCCTGAAGATAATTTGTAATAGATGAAACTTAGGCCCGAAGTATATATGTAATGGTCGTAGAGCTCCTCTTATTATTTTTATAAAGGCTATTTTTTGGGTCTTTAGAATCAATTGTAATAGGGCTTCTAAAAGTTTTGTAAAGAAAACGGGTTGTTGATCCTTTATTAAAAATATTTAATATGCCGATACAAAAAAGTTTATATTTTTAGAAGAAGCAAATTAATATTTATGTTTATGATTTTTTTGTGTGATGGTGGTGGGGGTGGTAATGGTTTTTAAATTTAAGTGATATATTATAAAGTAATTAAAAGATTATATAAGAGTATTTTTTTCAAGGATATTTTTAATACAAAATTTATATAAAGTGAGAAACGTAAGTAACATAGTTCTAATTCATTAGGATATGTGTAAGGAAGCTTTCATATTCCTATTGGATTAGTCATGGTACGCAAGAGATAGCCCGAACCACTTACGTAAAACCTAAACATATGTTTATAAAGATCCGTATATATTTTAAATATAAAGATGGTAATGTTTATTATATATGTTGAAGATGGTATATAACGATTATCCCTTTTCTTTTTGACTAAAAGAAGAAGAAAGTATTCCTTTCCCTCTTTTATCTATGAGTAGAGATGAATAGGACTCTCTATAAATCACCATTTACACCTTTTCTCTCTCTTATTGTCTACTTCTTTATGAGCAAGCTCAGTCTGCACAAAATTGGCTAATTAAGAGAGTAAAAGTAGTCAAGAGGGTTCTTCTGATTAATAAATCTTTAGGAAAAAAAGTGAAGAGAGCATGATCAGTGATGTTCAAGACAGAAGAGAGTGAGCACAGATGATGAAAATACATGGTGATTATGCATCTTAATACTTCATGCACACTGTTCTTTCTGTAAGCACTTTCAGCTCTTTCTCGCACATTTCTTTTACTACTAATTTTGCATCTTTAATTTCATAACTACTTACACTTTCCTTTAAACGAAAGATATTATGGTGGCTTCGACATGCCCCTTTTTATTTGGTAGTTTTTCTTTAAATTTTATTAGAGAGTTGTACAATTAAGGTTCGATTATGTACCTCATGGTATCGCCCGATCACTACTGCAAAACTCTCTACCTTTAAAGGGTTAAGAAATATTCATATATTATAACAAAAAACACATATACGAAAATGAGTAATGATATATACCATCCAATTTACCACTCATGACATGGCGTGATTTTGTTAAAAGATATTGCTTTCCAACCAAATCACGCAACATCATGAGTGATATATTGGAACCTGTGAATTTGAGTGGTATATATTATTACTCTACAAAAAAATACTTACAGTTTTAAAAGGAAATTATGTTTAATTTATAATATTTCTATGATAAAACACAATAAAAAATTATACTTATATACCAGAAACAATTTATTTAGGATCCGCATAAAGTTATTGTTCCCTAATTTGAAGTTTTATTTGCGGGTTAAAAATAATTTCCTCCTTTACAAAATTCGTAAATCATGATTTAGTCCTTCACAAATTTTAAATAGATAAATTAGTCCTTATCTTTTAACGATCAACTATTAATTTAAGTCAAGATGCAATTTTACGCTGTGTAGTTTAATTAAATAATATAAGCTTGTAAAGAAAAATAAATATTTAGCAAAACTAAAAAATGTCCCTACTAATTATATCATAAGTTAAGATTTTTTTGAGCATATTATATAGTTAAAAATAAATTACGGATCCAACTCTCTTATTTTTATTTTGGTTAAAACTCTCTTGATCTATACAATATGTTAGAGATGTGACCCAAATTCATCTTTGTTAAGTCTGACCCATTAAGTTATAAACCCTAGTATCTCTGTTTACCTATAAATACATTGTATTGTATAGGTTATTAGTTAACCCGTTCAATTGGCAGCAGCTATTATACCCTCCTTTGTAATCAATCCTCTATAATAAAATCTTCTCCTCTTCCCGTGGTTTTTCCCATTTTGGGTTTTTCACGTATATCGGTGTTCCTTTCGTTTCTTGTTTATTATTATATTTATTATTCCGCGATCCTAATTCTAACAAAGTGGTATAAGAGCTAAGGATTAAAAGAACGAAAGGAAAAAAAATAGGTTCCTGCCAAAAGAGGAGAAGATCGGAGAAGGAGATCTGATATTATTGAAAATTTGTCAAATGGTGACGATTCTTTAGTTGAAAAATATATTCGTATTCTTCGTCAAGAAACGAATTTTTTGGAAATCAATTCTGCATAATTTTGTTGAAGATTTTTTGGCCAAATTCGAAATTAAAAAAAAGGACATTGTTTTCTAGGGTTTTGAATTTTTCGAGAATTAGCTCAAAATTGGATGTGTTTCTTCGAAAATTGTTAGAGCAATCTTGTTCTCCTCATCAATACAAACAAAACGGCATATTATACACCAAGTTTCGTTAGATATCGACCAAGATAATACGGATTAGGGTTTCAAAGATTTTGAAATAATTCGATAATCTAGCTCAAGATATAGGTGTTTTCAGCAGAAATTGGTTCACGAAAGATGTTCTTCTCTCGCTCTAGGTATCAAAACGGCTATTTAATTTTCAGATTTGGTGCATCATAGAGCAAGTTATTTTCGGGTCGAAATTCAGAAAAAACGGGTCGAAATTTTGTAATATCGGGTAAAGAAGAAGACCAGAAATTCGGATCTTGTGCTTTGTGTATACAACTGTTAGCGTGCTCTTGAGTTTTTATTGGACAGAAGGTTATGATTCTTACTGGTAAGGAAAAAATAAGAAAAAAAAATCACTTGCTCGTACACCACTGAGGACACAAGATCTAAAGCTTACAGTTTGCTTTTTCATCGGTCAATAATCAATACATCTTTTTTACTTGCCTTCAAAAAAAAAGGATTTGTTATAGGAGAGAGAGAAAGGCACGTGGTGTAGCAACATTATTTCTATATATTATGAAAGTATATTAGTTGATAATTATATTAATTAGTATATATATTTATATATTTTGAATTGTTCTTAAAGTGGCTGCCCAGTGTTGATCGCGTTGACCAAGATCGTTGACCACTAGTTTTTCTACTTGGATGGTTTTTTGACGTTCCGAAACTGTTTTTGAGGTTTGTTTATCCATGTTTCGAGTTATTTTGCCATTTTCTTGTATTGTTTTGTTAATTTGCGGTTATTATAAACGCGAAATTTGAAATTCCGCTATTAGACCGCAATACAAGATATTCGTTATGACATGTTATGCTTACTTTGACGTCTCAAGTTTTGGATTCTTTTAATAAGGCTATTCGTGACATTTAACTACATTGATCGAGGTGCTCATTAAGATTTTTCGACGTTCTTAGTCCATATTCAGGTTAGTTTCTCCAGATTTTCGTGTAGCTTGCTGTTCTTGGTATTGTGTTGATAAGTTGCTTTTACTCATTGCAACTTTTGGATAATTGCAATACAAGACTTTTGTTTTCGCAAGTTAAGGTACGAGATGATACCCGTGCATACAAATTTGGAAGAAAAATTATATTGGGGTCTTTTCGATATCCCCAAATTTTGGACGAAATTCGAAATTTAATATGTTAAGCATTTTTCAGTTTTTGGAAAGCCTTTTATAATATCCCAAATCATATTGATTTAAAATATCCTTTTGAGCGAGATTATTTTTTAAGGTGGAGATAATTGTTAGAACTCATGGTTATTTTCAGATTTATTGACCGTTGAGTTTGATATCTAGTTCAAGTATTGCTTGGATTCTATGGCGTTCGCCGTTTTAAATTAAGCCCTTCAGGGATTTTTCATTTATGATATTTAGGTCAAGTGTTCCTTGGACCTAGTTGGCATGCCATTTCTATTTCGTCTTTCGAGACTTATTCAGTCCTTCGAGATTTATTCAGTCCTTCGTGACTTATTCAGTCCTTCGAGACTTATTCAGTCATTCGTGACTTATTCAGTCCTTCGTGACTTATTCAGCCCTTCGAGGTTTATTCAGTCCTTCGAGACTTATTCAGTCCTTCGTGACTTATTCAGCCCTTCGAGGCTTATTCAGTCCTTCGCGACTTATTCAGTCCTTCGCGACTTATTCAGCCTTTCGAGGCTTAGTCAGCCCTTCGAGGCTTTTGGGAAGAAGAGGAAAGATATTTGAAGACTGGTGATTTATTTCTTGACTCCTTCGCGGATTCTTCGTCAAGATTGCCCTTCGAGGCTTATTTAGCCTTTCTTACTCTATCTTTCTTATTATGTCATTCGAGACTTATTCAGCTTTTCAAGGCTCATTCAGCCCTTCGAGGCTTTCTGGACGAGGAGGAGAAATAATTTTGAAGATTGGTGATTTATATCTTGACAGCCTTAGCGGATTCTTTGTCAAGATGGAGATATTTTGTTCGAGGTGGAGATATTTTCAGGTTTTTTTGTTTTTGCCTCGATTACCAAATTTGTGTCTTGACAGCCTTAGCGGATTCTTTGTCAAGATAAAGATAATTTTTCTAGGTGGAGATATTTGCAGTTTTTGGCCTTGATTACCAAATTTGTGTCTTGACTCCTTAGCGGATTCTCATCAAGATGGAGATATTTTTCAAGGTGGAGATATTTGCAATTTTTGGGCCTCACTTGCCGAATTTGTGTCAAGGTGGAGATTGTTAGAGATGTGACCCAAATTCATCTTTGTTAGGTCTGGCCCATTATGTTATAAACCCTAGTATCTCTGTTTACCTATAAATACATTGTATTGTATAGGTTATTAGTTAACCCGTTCAATTGGCAGCAGCCATTATACTCTCCTTTGTAATCAATCCTCTATAATAAAATCTTCTCCTCTTCCCGTGGTTTTTCCCGTTTTGGGTTTTCCACGTATATCGGTGTTCCTTTCGTTTCTTGTTTATTATTATATTTATTATTCCCCGATCCTAATTCTAACACAATACAATCCTTCTATTTTAACCGGAAATTGACACTTTCATTTATAAATTAATTAAACAAGATTTTTTACCATTCTAATTTTATCTTTTTTTATTTAGTTAAATAATATAACCTCCAAGTAACAAATATATTTCTCTTCCCTTGTTTTATTCCTGTATACTAAACTTGATCGTAAAAGTTCCCCACATTAGTGGCGGACCTAGGGATGGGCTGGAGGTGTGAGGCCGTCCACTTCAGTCTCGAAATGTAACAAAAATTTGTGTAAATTTTGTTAACAAAAAAACATTAGTAAAATAATATGACCTCCAAGTAACAATTTCATTTCTCACCACTCACTTTATTCCTATATGCTAAACATGTTCGTATAAATTCCCTACATTAGGGACGGAATGTAATAAGAATTTGTGCAATTTTTTTAACAAAAAAACATTAGTAAATATACTTTTACCCAGATCCTATATATTCTTCCCACGCCGTCCAAAACTAGAAATTACATCTAAAAAAATAACAGGACTACATCACTGAACCTTGTTGTCTAACTTCTTACCCCTCAGAGAAAAATCCTGAATCTGCCTTGCCCCACCATGACGATAAAGTCATTATTGCATTATCTACGGAGTATTCATGAATCTAGTAGTCCAGTTTAAGTGATGATGCCACCTTCTCTGGGCGAGGAAAAGTAATTAACTATATTTTCAAAGTTAAGTTGGTGGTGGTCGTTGTTAGTTGTCACGACAGAATTGGGAGTTTCTCGTTCAAATATATCTACAATAGTTTATTGTTGTTTTTCTCGACGAGAATCAGAGTCGGAGGCCGAGATATTTTGATTCTTAAGGACTTTATTCTGGTTTTCAAGGTATATCTAACATGTTTCTTAACTTATTGTTGATCATAGTGTTAGATTTTAGGCCGCAATTAGTGAGATATTGTAATTTTTTTTATATCTCATCGAATCAAGTTTATTAGAGGATATTCTATAAATAATTATTTTATATACCTTCAATGTACATGTAATGGTTCAGCGCAGGATAAATGGGAGTGAGAATCCTACGAAAAATAGTAATTATGAAAAGAAATTCACTCAAACTCAGTGTAAAAATTGAGTATAAATAAATTATCAAAAAATAGATGAAATAAAAAATCTTGCTAGCATTGTTTAATTAACTTACAAATAAAAGTGTCTTCTTTCGGTTAAACTAGAATGATCGAATTGTGCCTATTGCGATAGTTTTGACAAAATTAAAAATTAAAAAATTAGATCTTTAATCTATTTTAACTATGTAATATGTTCAAAAATTTTAACTTTTAATGTAATTAGTAGAGATATTTTTTGAATTTGTTCAATATTTATTTTCTTTTATAAGTTTATACCATTTAATTAAATAATAAATGGCAAAATTGTAACTTAACATGATTAAATAGTTAACTTTTGAAAATAGGGTCTCGTTTATCTATTTAAAATATGCCAGGAACTAAATTATGATTTATGAAGTTTGTGATGAAATCATTTTTAACCTTTATATTTGGCAGCATCTTGTACATACGTGTAATTCTGTATGGCAACATCTTTATAACTACCCTATTACTGTTTTGGTATCTGTTAAACATTATTTGTGCTTAGACTTTTACCAATACATTAAAAGAGGTTGTACCTTTTATGGCTTAGAATTAATTCTCATTCGAGTATAATTTCAACTAGCGTATTTCAAGTATTGGAATCCTATTGTTTACTGCATGCAAGGTTATTAGCTGCTAAAGATTACATTTTAATCTGCAGCTTCAAGAATTTGTATTCTGAATTTACAGCTGAAATCATGGGCAGTTCAGATTAACCTACCTATAAGACAGTAAAAAATATATAGATGTACGATTAGATTAGCGTGAGTGAATGAACGGCAAACATAAGTATTAGGGGTGATTTATATGTGCACATCTTTAATTGTTAAAAGAAAACAATTTAATTTTTTTTATATATTCTACTTTGCTGATTATGATAGTATATTCAGATAGATACGGAATTGGTACATGGCACGTGTCTCAAATAATAATAATAAACTTATATTTTGCATGTGGGAGATAATTAATGTCACCAAATTGATGGTTGGTCCTCCCTCATTAAGTGAACAAGAGTTTCAAGTCTCGGATAATTAATTTTTTGAGCTGTAATTAGCTTACACTCACTCTTTATTTTTCAAATTGTATTTTAATCCATGCAAAAAAAAAAAAAAATTGTATTTTAATCCATGCAGCCGTTGTCCAAAAAAAAAAAAAAAAAAAATCCATGCAGCCATGAGTTCTGTTTCAGGTAGGGGTGAGCAAAATTTTAACAAAACCGAAAAACCGTGTTAATTTTAACCAAACCGATCAAAAATATATGTTAATTTTATCTTGGCCAACCTTACCCATCGGGTTACCTTATGATTTTTCGGGTCCATGTATTTTACCTATATATTACCCAAACTATTGGGTTAGGGTTACCCAAACCGAAAAACCGTGTAGATAAAAAAAAATACAAAACATGTATATTTGAGAAGTCATTTCATTTGGCTTCTCGGATATTCCAAACATGCATAATTTATTTTGAAGTATTCGATTCACGATTTTTTGGTTTCTAATGTCAAGATTGTATCTTTGATCTTTCGAAGTATAATGATATAAGTGTTTTCAAATTTTCTCATTTATTTAATTTTTTCATGCGTTAAAAAAGAGTTTGACTAATGTTGACTAACGAGGGTAAACCGAGGGTAACCGAAGGGTAAACCGAATTAACCCGAGGGTAACAAAAATTTTACCCTACCCTTGGGTTACCCTAGCAATTCCTTAAACCGAAATATATTACCCTTGGTTTACCCTAACCTCAAAACCGGGTAAAACCGACCCATGCTCTCCCCTAGTTTCAGGTATATTCTGTTTTGGTATCTATACATCTGCGTAACCTCAGAAATTAGCTTCACCGCAAAAAACTTTTTAGCTCCATATGAAGAGCTCAGATAGGGCATACATTAGTTTCTGAAAATAAATGATTTGAATTAGGTTTACTTCTCCACAACATAGCAATATGAGATACTTAGGTATATGGTATAAGAACATACTAGTAAATCCTGTTTGGGTCGCCAATAGAAAAAAGCCTCTGAGCTATAAGAATCTGAAGCTCAAGCTTTACAGGGATGGAAATCTCAGACTTGAAGATGGTCTTGGTAACATGATCTTAGTTTCAGTGCTAACAAAGAAAGTAAACAGGCCCGTTTTGCCGCTTCTGGTATCAGGTAATCTCGTTATCAGAGATCAAAATGATTATTCTAATGAAGGTTATGCTTGGGAAAGCTTTGATTACCCAATTGACACATTATTACCTGGGATGAAACTAGGTATGAATTTTGTTACTGGTTTAGATAGAGTAATGAAATTCATGGCGGGATACTTCTCCACAAGTAAAATATTAATAAAATGAAATCTTGCAAGTAAAACATGTATTAATAATTAGTTTCTGAAACGATATTAAAACTTATCTTACCCAGAGAGTCTGTTTAAAACAAACATTAGAGCAAATCTAGGTGCAGGGAGGGCGGATACAGAATTTTCAATTGAGAAGGCGAATTTTTTAGTTGAGAAATGAGAGAAATGTTATTTTCCTTATAGCCAGGATAGATTTCGAGTGTGAAAGAGAAAATGGAAGAAGAGGAATTGATATGAGAAGATGCCTTTCGATGCAGTTGCAAAGTGAAACTTCCATTGCTATTCGGATTCCCTATAACCAGGTCAGCAATTATGTTGTTGAATGGACAGTCTCATTCTTTTTATGGGATAGAAAACAAATATCTAACCACATTGAACAGTTACACTCTTACCTGTTTGAAACACTTAGTCGAATTGAGTGTCACAATTGACACATTGATTTCCTTGGTCACCACTCCTTTTACTTCATTCAAAATAGGTTCATAGTTTCTTAACCCCTCAGTTTTGAACACATTATCGTAATAATTTTTTATTTTCTGAACTATATCTTCTTTTTCAGTTAACCAAACTCCCATCTCATTTTTTAAAGTTGAGATTCTATTTATAGTCCTTTTGACTTTAGTTATAGCATGAAAATATTTGTTATTCTTGTCTCCAAGCTTTAAGCATGTATTTTTGGATCTCTGTGCCCAATATAATTCTTCTTTAAGCCAGTTAGACTCAAAATTATTACTCAGTTGCTCAAACTTTACCTTATTTTCTGAGGAATAAGGTTCATTAAACAATTTCTCAAGTTGAGTTAAAGTAGTATTGATAAGAATTCTATTGTTAAGAACCCTTTTTCTTGCCCACTTAGTAATAAACCTTTTCAGGTTAGAGATTTTGTATACAAATCTCTTAATACCTTTTAGCCTACTGAAATTTCCCTGTTTCCAATGTTCCAAAACCAATTTACATAATGTTTCATCATAAATCCATCCTTTCTCAATAATGAGTCTCTTATTATGAGAGGATTTATAAATACCAAACTTAAGGATCAGTGGTGAATGGTCAGATCCAATTGGAGGTAATAAAGCACTCCATGAATTTGGTTATAAGTCCATCCATTTTTTACTAACAAGTGTTCTATCTAGAATTTGTTTTATCAGCTGGTTTCCATTTCTCTTTTTTGACCAAGAAAAATTACATCCTTTAGTTGGTAATTCCAATAATTCATTCTTATCAGTAAAATTGTTAAATAGCAACATGTTCTTTCTATGGACACAACCAATCTCACCTCCCATTTTCTCTGAAGGGTACCTTATGAGGTTAAAATCCCCCATTAGACACCAGCAGTCAGAGACATGGGTTAATCCATCCAAAGTAACAAGAAAATTTTCTTTTTCCGCATCAGCAGTTGGACCATAAACAAAGAAAATTTCACATTTACCACTGTTTGATCCATCATATATACATTGAATTAAGTTCTTGTTAGAACTTATAATATTGAACTTTTCTGAATCTTTGACATAAATTGAAAGTCCTCCAGACAAGCCCTCAGGATCAATATGAGCCACAAGGTTCATATTTAACTTAGAGCACAGTTTAGAGAGAATATCCAATTTATTTTTAGTTTCAGAAAGAAAAAGTACCTCAATATGGTGAGCCTTGATAATATCTATCAGACTCAGCTCTGTCAAGGCTGTGCCAATGCCTTGACAGTTCCAAGCTAGGATCATTGAAGGTTTTTGGGTTGATTTGGGTCAACCCCGCAAACCACTTCAGCTTCTTGCTCATCCATCAAGCCTTCTTCATACCATTTCTCAATACCATCTTCATAAACATCTTTATCAGAAGTTTGTGCTTCTGCCATCTCATCATCTCCCTTGTCAAAGCCAAGGTCAGTGAGAGTTGCAGTTGCACTGTCTTCATCATCTTTCAATCCTAAGTCTTGCCTCACTTGCTTGGTTCTATTCTTGTGTTTCTCGAGAGATCCAAAGCAAATAGATATGTTAGAATTTGAGTAATGGAGGGGTCAATAATGACCTTAGGTTCAGACTGGGCTAATGGGCTGTCTCTTCCAGCTGGGCCTTTATTAGTTGGGCCACAAAGAAGATTCAGCTCATCAGAGTTAAGAGGCCTATCAGTAGAAGAGGTCTCAACCCCTTTGTAAATAGTATGCCCCAAGTTAACCGAGGGGAGTAAGAGAGAATCTTGAACAACATTTCCACCCTTAGTAATTGTATCACCAATAATTTCACCTTCCTCTTTCTCAATTTTCTTGGATTTAAAAGGAATCTTAGGTTTTCTTTTGGTAGATTTTTCAGCCTTGTCTGCCTTAAAAACAAAATCCTTAGATTTATTATCCACTTCAGAATGTCTAATCCAATTTCCCAGTTTAATAGTCAATTTTTTTGGATTATCACAGTGTCTTTCTTCATGAGATAAAGTACCTTATTGAAAGCAAAAATCAAACTGTTTCTCATACTTGAATGAAATCCATACTGATTGCTCTTTTAATATTTTAAACATAAACCCAGATAAAAGAGGTTTAGCAATGTTAAAGTCAAACCTAACCCTGACATTCGGGTTTTGTTTTAATTCTCAGGTTTAGGCAGCACTATCTCACCAACAGTACCCAAGTTAGCTGCAATTTTAGCTACATTAACCTCCTTGATAAATAGTGGAGGAATTCCTATAATTCTAACCCAGAATGAAGTTTCTTCAAGAAGACTAGGGTTACTCAAACATTCATCATATTTATGAACTAATACATGATACCCAAACACATGATAGGGTCTATTATTCCAAACAATATCTAGATCCGATTGTATCTAAAACTGAATAACACAAAGATTTTTACCTCTTTTTTCAATTGATATTCTACCAGTGATACCCCAATATTGAATGATAATTTTCTTGAGATAACTGAGATTAATAATACCTGAAGCTATAACTCGGACAAACAATTTAGGTTCCTCAGAACTTGCATAAATCGCATCACTGTCAGGTGAAATGTTCAGCTCGTCTCCTGAATCATACTTCTCAACCTCATTAATAGAAGCCATAAATGCAGTGACAGTAGGGTAAGTAACCCTTAAAAGACAAACGTAAATGTCAAGTCTAAGATACACGAGAAAGTGATCTTTAAGTTTCTAATATTCGCAAAGGTAATGAACAAAATATTCAACCTCATGAGAAGAAAGATAAATGAAAAGTTTAAGAGGGAGGGTGGGGAGGAAGAGATCGTGAGAAGACTATCGTGAGTTGATTTGGGGGTTAGATTGGTGGTGGATCTGGCCGGAAAGGAGTTTTTGGGTGAAGGAGGGTTTCATCTCGGGAGTCGGGTCAGAGAGAAAAAAAAGTTTGGTGTCATAGAGCGTCGAGATTCTTCTTCAAGTTCCTTGGTTATACAATTATATTCATCCCAGTTAAAATTGGGGTTATTATTATTAGAAATAATTTCTAATTTTTTATAAGCTTTTCTATTTGGATTTTGTTGTTACCAAATTTTTTCCTATTCCAATCTCTTAGTGCTTGACTACAATTTTTAAGTTTATGATTGATAACTACATTAGGGTTTCCCCTAAGAGAGCTATAATCATTCCAAACTTGTTTAATAATGTTTAAAAACAATCAATTTATGTAGTTCAGAAACTTTCAAAATTAAATCTTCTTTTATTTTTGTTATCAATTTTATCATGATGAAGTACCAAAGGGCAATGATCTGACCCAATAGCTGGTAAGATTGCTATCCAAGCATTAGGAAAGAGCTTATCCCATTCAAAGTTATGTAGAGCTCTGTCTAAGATAGCTTTTATAAGCTTTTATTAGCTCTTTTGTTTGTCCATGTGAATCTACAACCATAAGAGGCTGTTTTCTCCAAAATGTGGAGGTTAACAAACTTATTAAAAATTTTGATGGATTTTTTATGACATACAATACCCCCTAATTTTTCCTTGAGAAATCTAATACAATTGAAGTCACCTATTAGAGTCCAAGGAGAGTTTTGAGGTTTTAAAGCATTTAAGAAATTAAAAGAATTTTTTTTCAATATCATAGGGGTTTAAATATATATATATATATATAAAATATAGAGGTCATATTATAACCCTCTATTTTAGTGTGTATAAAATTAGCCGAAGCTTTTATAACTTTAATTTTCAATTCTTTCTTCACCATTAACGCGAGACCACCTCTCGCTCCAATGGGTTCAACAGTTTTAATCAATTTCATATCCAAAATTTTAGCAATATTATCAAGTTTATTGTAATTATTTTTGGTTTTAGATAATAATAGTACCTCCATGCGATGCTTTGCACAGAGGTCATGAGCGGCCTGGACTGTCAGGGGATTGCCAACTCTCTGGCATTTCCAGGCGATATGTAGCATTGATTGCGATGGAATTGATCCGACTCAACTCCAGAAGGCCTTCCTTTCAATTTGGAAAAGTCTTTTATAATCTCATTAGACACTTTATTATGAGTTTTACAATTAATATCATTATCAGGCATAAAAACTAAAAAAAAGGAATACAACAATACACCGTTTTCCATCAATCTCATATTTTTTTGTGACATAAACTTCCATCACATTATTAATAAAAAATCCATAAAAAGAGCATAACGGAGTTACCTCTTTTAGTGGTTTCAGGCACATCATAGTTTTTGTTCTTAAGTTTTTCCATAACAATACCAAATTAATAAAAGGATTATTAATAATGAAAGTAAAACATTTTTTACCCACGGTTGAATAAACCGTTTATGAGATCTCAAGATTAATAACAAAACGACCACAATTTAGAGAATACCTTTTTGGGCTGAAAAAATTAACAGCATCATGGGCCTTGAAGCCGCCTCAAAGGGTGTTGCTGATGGGCCTGGATCGCTTGGCTTTGTCTGGGCATTACCTATGAAACCTATGAACTCCAGTTGCAAGCCAATATACGCGGCTGTAGAAACTTCACAGGAAAGTGCCGGAGGAATAAGGTCACGCCATGAAACAAATTTGAGCGGACAGAAAAGGACTGGTGGGGTCTGGGAAAATAGATTGGGAGGGTCGATCTGAGACAAGCCATGGTTGCCGGAGGTGGGTTTCGGCAAGTAAAAAGCTTGATAGGACGGATCTTAGGAAGGCCATTGGTGTCGCCTAGGGTGTGATAAAAATAAGATAAATAATAAGCCAGAAAACAACGCACTCTCACCCTAGACAGACACGGTACTGCAAGTATTACAGGACGTATGCAAGTTTTAGTGATAAGTTGAGTTCGTTCTAAGGGACTTAGTGTGTTATACGAACGGGTAGAAATAACGAGTAAGAAGTAATTAATTAAAAGACAAGAAATTAAAAGAGAATAAATTTCGAGATATCTAAATTAAACTAAGGAAATAAAAAACAGTAAATTAAATATGAAGAAATATGAGATGAGAAATATAGCTTAGGTTTTTCTAGTATGCACTAATCCTTCTAATTCTTTCTATTAATTCTAGTTAATAAGGGAGATAATTAGCTCTTGTATACTTAGTCAGGATTCTAAATTCCCATACCTTAGACCTTGAGAGCGACTAAGGGGGCAACGGAAACACCACGAGGCTGGTTCAAATAGGGTTATCAAGCGCTACCAAGGCCCTAAGCAATCAATTTCCATACACGGTGATAGTGATTAAATCATACCCTAATGAATATCTAGTTAGAATCAGTGTCGTCAGGACCAATATCGACACTAGACGTTATGTGGTGTTTCAATAATTAGACACCCAGCTAAGGTGATCATCTAATTACTATTAAGAAAGCCTAAAGTGACCAGTTCTAGGACAGGCAATAAATCAAAACACATAAACAAATATAAAGGTAAGAAGCTAATATCAGATTAAAACATATAATTCCCAAAGAAACTTCGATAGAAAGAAATTAGAATTCATAGATTATACATGATGCAAAACCCAAGCTATGGGAAGTTTAGTTCATACCTGAAGGAAATAAACTAAAAGAAATAATAAAAGACATCATCTTGCTCTCTACAATAACTCTGATGAATAAAACCCTAAGAACTAATTAATATGAGGCAAGGATGATTTACAAGTGATATAAGGGTGTATTTATAGGTGTTTAGAAGACCTAATTCGTTTT
Organism: Nemophila menziesii; assembly: GCA_029959085.1. Taxonomy (NCBI): domain Eukaryota; kingdom Viridiplantae; phylum Streptophyta; class Magnoliopsida; order Boraginales; family Hydrophyllaceae; genus Nemophila; species Nemophila menziesii. The sequence continues at coordinate 5,132,223 of JARWIR010000044.1, forward strand.
CTTGAAGGAGAAGGTAAGTAGTGGACTCCAAGCCCAACTCAAATTCGTAACCCTAAAACATGAAATCAGGCCCGTCTTTGTTTTAGTCCTAGAAGATTCAATACTCAGCCGTTTGACGCGTATGAGTACACCAAATTTATCGTCTCGGAAAGCTCTTGAACTTTGCTCTTGACCGTTTCTCCAAAATCCACACCGTTTTTGAGATATAAGCTGATTTGTGGTCGTAGGTGCAGAATTTCAGGATTAAGGCAGCTTTTCCTTTTCCATGTTTTTAGCTTTTGTTTCCTTATCTCCAATTTCCATGCTTATCTCTTTCCATATCTTTTAGTCTTTGACTTGGACTCTAATTAATCTCTATAATTATCTTTAAAGATTCCCACTAAATAAATAATTAAACCCAATATGCTCTAAAAATATTATTTTACTAAATCAAGACTCAAAATATGAAAGTGCACTATTTCTCAAGAAAAACGATTATTATGACTTCTAAATCAATAAAAATGATGTCTCTTCCTAACATAAATCTATCACAAATGAGGAGAAATCAAGACCCCCAACTCAAAGTTGTATCGTCCCGATACAATAAAGATAAAAATAAAGGGAAGTCTATAAATACACACTTATGGAAGTTTCATCACAACGGGAAGAATATAGCAGAATATATAGAATAGTCATAAAGAAATTACTCAGAAAATTTCATGCAATAATATTCATAAACTTCATACCTGTACACTTCTCATATCCATAGTCAACACGGTTTGAATTCAATATCAGATTTTCGCAATGTAAGAAGGATTGGGACTTTACTCAGTTCTCCAAGGAAGCTATAGATTGTTCATCGAGTTTTACTAGCATTCAAAGATCGACTTAACTACTCTCTATTGGCTCAATAACTTCTTAATTACATAGCAAAGAATCAAAAGGTCTTTATGATTGTAATGTAGGCTTAGGGACGGTATGATAGTATATTTGGATAATTTAGACTGAGCTTTTGGCTCTCTCCTCACTAGCCATCAACGAATCGCCCTAGAGCTTGAGTTACTTTAATAAAACGTTTCTCACTCAACCCAATGAATTCCTTGATGCACAATTTAGCATCCCCAATAACCCAATTAAAGCATAAGATGTTCACATAAAAAATCCACTTTGCCGGTTCGAATATATATATTTTCTTTTTCTTTTCAATTCAATTTTCAGCTATGACTCTCTTTTTAATGTTTAGATATCACGCTATTTTTCTCATATATATTTTTTCTTTTCATGCCCTTGTTGGCAAATTTAGCTCGTAGCTTCTTTTTTATTCACTATTACCCCGGAAAAGGGTTACAATAAAAATCTATGAATCAGCATCAATATAAAGAACAGAGCACAATTTATAAGCTAAAAAATCTCATCCGAATAACAATTCCCATAATAGTGGACCCACCACCCCAAACTCAAGCTCTAAAACAACTGTCTATGCATCGCGATTCGAGTGCGGGTCATATGGAAAAGTCCTATAATCTAAAGGGATATGACTTATAATGTGTTTCAATAAAATGGCTTTAGAAAGGCTAGAAGGGGCTGAGAAGGATATAGCATATAAAATCAAAATACCAAGGTGAGAAGGTATAAAAAGGCTTTAATTGGCTTCAATATGAAAGAATTGCCTTAATCACTTTCTACACTATGCAATTTTGTTATTTTCTCTAGCACTTTCATCAAATTGGTTTTGTCGACTAGCTTGGATCTCACGGCCTACACACTTCTCAAGGTTCCCTGAGATCGAACATACTTTCTATCGCATTGCTCACTAATCTTTTCTTTACTATCAACGTGTTTTTTCCTGCAAATACTCAAAGCATACAAATAACATAGCTCATAAACATACTACTTACTATCATTAATTCACTGAGCTTATGCTTTCAATCTATTAAACACACTCTACATCTAATTCCCATGTAACAAAAATTTTAATTTCTACCTAAAAACAGAAAAATGGAGATGAGAGACAACGAATCCCCACACCCCCAACTCAAAAATGAGCCGTGTCCCCACAACTTGAAAAAGACTCGAAACAGACAATAAAATTAGCAGATAAAAGCATTTACAAAATTAGTAAGGAAGAAAGAGAACATACTCTCGAGGCTATTGCCTCGCATTATTGACATCCAAGGTAGGATTTGCTCGATCTTTCGTTAATTGCTCAAGGAGTTTCATGATGTGCACTTAATTAGCGTTGATTTGTGCCACATCATTGGCTAAGGAAGTTTGAGCTACTTCGAATTTGTTTAAACGCTCCTCCATCTTCTCCTGCCAACTTTGCTCATTTTCTTCTTTTGAGACTTGCTTAGTACTCGCTCTTCTCAAGACTTCCATGATCTAAGCATTATCAATATCATTCTTCTTAAATTCGAGTTTCTCTTCTTCACCCAATGTAACATTCGCTTTTCGCACAAGACATGTGATCATAGTAGGAAATTTAACATTAAAAACTGATTTGGGAGAGACCGAAAATCGCATCACCTCCTCATAGATCAACTGTGCCACATCCACTTCTTCTCCTCTCAAAATACAATCCAAAAGTAGAGCGTTCTTCTTAGTCACATCCCAATTTCCAAAACTAACTCATGTCATAATTCATAACGTCTTACCATGAACGTAGACCAACCCAATTTTGCACCAAGCTCTAAGAATCTCTTATAATCTCCTGCACCAACTTCTTCATTGAATACTTTCTCATAAGCAAAAGGTAGTTCCTTTAATTAATTTTCTGCAGAAGCTATTGATGTCTCCCTAATTGTTCTTATTTTCGACCCTTGGGAGACATCATTTTTGGTGTTTATTTAATTAATTTGATAGACTTTTGGACTAAATATGCAATAATAGCATTTTTAATTTATTAAACTTTTGCGCGTAATATTGGTATTTTTAGTGAAAAGTTTACAGGTTTTAGATGTTAGCTAGGAGAGGAATCCGAGGAGAAATTCAAAGATCGTGAATTAGAGTCAAGACTTGAAGATAAATCCCGAAGATATTATTTTTAGAGCTGAAAATCCATTTTCCAGGCTATAGATTGCTGATTTCGAGGTGCTTAAGCGATGATTTAGCCGCTGACCTTTGAAAAGAAATCATTCCTTATCAAGTTACGGAACTTTAGAAACTGGAATGAGGTAAATCGGAGTCATAACGCATCGGGAAAAGCCGTTTTAGTGAAGGTGTATCAGCAGTTACGGGATTTTGGGCTTAGAAATTGGGCTTGGACATTTAATTAATGTTTTATTTTCTGGTCCAAGCCCTAGTCCGAATTTATGCTTATAAAAGGAGGTCTGGACTTCTATTTTTCACACAATTCACATTCCACAAGATTAAACACCAGAGAGAAGCAACAGAAGGAAGAAAGAAGAAGCTACAAGAGCTGGAGTGGGTCTATAGCTCCGTTCGTAGTCATTCCAATTCCGGAAATTAGGTTCTTTTTATATTTTAATTTTGTAAACAATATGAATTTCATTTCTTATAATTTAGTTTTTAATTTTAATATGAGCTAAGCTTTTCATAGTGCTTGAGAACAAACAATGGGTGAATCCTAATTTTATGAAATAACGAATGTTGAATTTGGGTTTATGCTAAATTAAATTAGATTGGGTTCATTACTCTTTTCGATAATTTGTGATTATTTACTGATTTTAGAGTCGCGAACTAAGAACATGTATTAGTATCTAAGCTATTCCACATATGTGGCGTGTGGATCATCCTGACGTAGGGTTTAGGTATAGAATTAATTATTCAATCTAGGATAAAAGCTATTGATTCTGACGAACTTAGCTAATTCTAGGGCCAATGAGGTAAAACACTTAATCATCCAACGGTGGATCATATTTACCCTGACGGGACTAGTGACACTTTAGGATTGCCTTATAGTCCACCCTGACGGGGGTATAAGGAATTTAGAATCCCGACCATTGTAATTGACCAATTTAGCCCTTAAACAACATAAGTTAGGAAGTAAGATTGGGAGGATCCTTGCGTTCTCAAGTACTACATCTCATATTGCGTTTTCACTCATTTTACTTGCGTCTTAGTTTTTACTTGCATTTACAATTTGTCTTTCATTTAGTAGTTTTAATAAACGAAAACCAAACAAACATCTTATTATCTTTTATTTTCATAAGTGCATCAATCACTATTTGCTAGACATTGTGATCAACCATTCCGTCCTTGGAACGAATCTGTATTATCCTTATTACTACTTGGGACAACCGTACACTTGCGGTTGTGGTTCGATTAGATAGTGCATTTATTTTTATTTTTTATTTTATCAGTTTTACGCTTTTTGTTTGTTTATCTTTCTCAGGTTTTTAGGTTTGGTGTATGCGAAGAAGGCTATTCAAGGATCTAGAGCCAACACCTCCGATCCTTAGTAATCCAGAATCGTTGATCAGACTTGCTAACAAGAGAAGAAGAGAACGAGAAGCTTTAGAAGTAGAAGCGTTAAGTAACATAATGGAAAATATAAATCTCAATGGTCAACAAGGCCAGCTAGATGCAAATGGCCAACCTTTAGCTCCAGGCGTTATTCCTCCAGTTCAACCACTAAATCCTAATCCTCAAGTCCAGATAGTGATGAATCAAGATCCGTGGTTTACTAATGGTCCTCCAGAAGTCCCATTCCGTGCTCCTGCTATAGGAGTAGGTGCTCCAGATATAGATGTTCCGAGATTCCGTCCTGATTCGGGTATGTTAGCTCAATTCCAAAATTTTGGAAATTTTCGTGGTAGACCATCAGAAGATCCGCTTAGAGCAGTACAGAAGTTTAAACAGATATGTGATTCTTATATCACACAAGGAGTTTCGAGGGAACAGATGTATTTTGCTGCTTTTAAATTTTTTGTGATTGATGGAGCGAGTGAATGGCACGATACGCAAGATCCCACGAAGATTACTAATTGGGACCAATTAGAAATTGCTTTCTTTGACAGGTATTACCCAAGTAATATGCGATTAGATGCTGAATTAGAATTGACGCATTTCCGTCAAGAATATGATGAAACTGTGGGTAAGAGTTGGACAAGATTTCAGATGTGTTTGCGTAAAGTTCCCAATCATGGCTTTTCAGAACAACAACAGTTAAAGATCTTTTATAGAGGCCTTGATGGAACTTCGAGAGAGAAATTGGATACGCTATGTGGTGCAGGTTTTCTTCAAGTTCAACCCGCTCATGCAAAAATTATTTTAGAGAGAACAGTCAAGAATGAAGTTGGGTGGAACTCAATAAGAACACCAGTTAAGGGAGTGAATAATGTTGACATAGAAGAGAAATTTGCTACGCTTGAGAATAAGATTCAGAATACCATAGAGCAACAATTGAAGCAGCTTACTCTAGCTGTAAAAGAAGGATTTTCGGGTAAGAAGGTAGCTGTGCATGCTGCACAAGAGGTGTATATGTGTTCGATTTGTAAGGTAGATGATCATGATAAGGAAAGTTGTCCGAATAACCAAGAATCAGTGATGTTTATGTCCAATAGAGGTAATTTCAATTCAAGTGGTAATGGATATCAGCCTAACAGAAACCATCCTGGGTTTCAATACTCAAATCCTAATGGGGCAGCCAATCCTACCTACGCGTATCAGCCGCGTCCTCAAGGCAACAACTATAATCCAAGACCACACAACAATCATCAAGGAGGACAGAATCAAAACAATTATGTACAAAGACAAGCTCCTCAGAATACCTACGATGAGAATTTAAACCAGAAAGCTTTACCTGCCCATCCACAAGAAGGAGTAGTTACCCTTCAGAAAAATGTTGAAAATTTGATTGCTCTTTAAACACAAGCTATGGAACGTCAGAACGCAGCTGAAGCAAATATGAAGATTTTCCAGAATCAGCTAAGTCAAATTAATAAACAGCTGAATCAGCGTCCACAAGGACAACTTCCTAGCGATACAGAAAATCCGATACAGCATGAAGATTGCAAGGCTGTTACATTAAGAAGTGGTAAGAACCTTCCTCCACCTCCTTTTGCCATTATGAAAGAGAAAGAAGTTCCAAGAAAAGAAAAGGAAGTGGGTAAGAAAGAGAAAGAGAGTGAGAAAGATAGTGAGGTTGAAGAAATAGAAAGACCAAGAGAAATTCCGAAAAAGAGAGATGAAATTGTGAGCAATCGCCCTCCACCACCGTTTCCATCGCGAGTTCAGAAAAAGGGTGATATGGCTGATTTTCAGAAGTTCTTTAATAGAGTGAAGGGGCTGAGTATTAATATTCCGTTACTTGAGGCTATTCGAGATATTCCTAAGTATACGAAGTTTTTGAAGAGGGCGCTCACTAACAAAAGGCCTTATTGTGATAACGAGATGATTGGCCTTCCTGAAGAGTGTAGTGCGATTTTCCAGAGTAAATTACCTCCGAAGCTAGTTGATCCGGGGAGTTTCACGATTCCGATATCAATTGGAGAAGAATGGAAAGGAAAGACGCTATGTGATTTGGGGGCAAGAATCAATTTGATGCCCAAGTCAATCTTTGATAAGCTTAAAATTGGAAACGCAAGACCCACTTCTATGGTCTTGCAAATGGCGGACAGGTCTCTTGCTCATCCTGAAGGCCGCATTGAGGATGTCCTTGTTAAGGCAGGTACACTTATATTTCCTGTTGATTTCGTAATACTTGAATACAATGCAGATAGAAATGTCCCCATTATTTTGGGTAGACCATTCGTAGCTACAGGGAAAACATTGATCGATGTAGAAAATGGCGAATTGACAATGAGGATACAAGATGAGGAAGTGAAATTCAATGTATTTCGAGCTATGAAATTCCCAGATTCTTAGGAAGATTGCTTCAGAATGGATGTAGTAGAGCAAGCATCGCAAGAGGTATTTAATTGTTTAAATTTTGATGATATCTTGCAGGCTGCTGATGTCTCCCTAATTGTTCTTATTTTAGACCCTTGGGAGACATCATTTTTGGTGTTTATTTGATTAATATGATAGACTTTTGGACTAAAATTGCAATAATCCGGAATTACCTTTTTATTTCTAGCATTTTTAATTTATTAAACTTTTGCGCGTAATATTGGTATTTTTAGTGTAAAGTTTACAGGTTTTAGATGTTAGCTAGGAGAGGAATCCGAGGAGAAAGTCAAAGATCGTGAATTAGAGTCAAGACTTGAAGACAAATCCCGAAGATATTATTTTTAGAGCTGAAAATCCACTTTCCAGGCCATATATTGCTGATTTCGAGGTGCTTAAGCGATGATTTAGCCGCTGACCTTTGAAGAGAAATCATTCCTTATCGAGTTACGGAACTTTAGCAACTGGAATGAGGTCAATCGGAGTTGTAACGCATCGGGAAAAGCTGTTTTAGTGAAGGCCTATCATCAGTTACGGGATTTTGGGCTTAGAAAGTGGGCTTGGACATTTAATTAGGCTTTTATTTTCTGGTCCAAGCCCTAATCCGAATTTTTACTTATAAAAGGAGGTCTGGACTTCTATTTTTCACACAATTCACTTTCCACAAGATTAAAAACACCAGAGAGCTACAGCAGGAAGAAAGGAGAAGCTACAAGAGCTGGAGTGGGTCTATAGCTCCGTTCGTAGTCATTCTTATTCCGAAAATTAGGTTTTTCTTTTATTTTAATTTTGTAACGAATATGAATTCCATTTCTTTTTATTTTGTTTTTAATTTTAATATGAGCTAAATTTCCATTAGTGCTTGAGAACAAACAATGGGTGAATCCTGATTTTATTTTATAATGAATGTTGAATTTGGGTTTCTGTGAAATTAAATTAAATTAGGGCTTTTACTCTTTTCGACAATTTGTGAATGTTTACTGATTTTAGAGTCGCGAACTAAAATTAGGTGTTAGTATCTAAGCTATTCCATATATGTGGCGTATGGATCATCCTGACGGGGGGTTTAGGTACAGAAATAATTGTTCAATCTAGGATAAAAACTATTGATTCTGACGAACTTAGTTAATCCTAGGGCCAATGTGGTAATAAATCTTAATCATCCAACGGTGGATCATATTTACCCTGACGGGACTAGTGACACTTTAGGATCGCCTTATAGTCCACCCTGACGGGGGTATAAGGACATTAGAATCCCGACCATTGTAATTGACTGATTTAACCCTTAAACAACATAAGTTAGAAAGTAAAATTAGGAGGATCCTTGCGTTCTCAAGTACTACATCTCATATTGCGTTTTCATACATTTTACTTGCGTCTTATCTTTTACTTGCATTATTATTTTATCTTTCATTTAGTTATAATAAACAAAACCAAAACAAACAATTTATCCTCTTTCATTTTCATAAGTGCATCAATCGCTATTTGCATAAACATTGTGATCAACCATCCGTCCTTGGAACGAATCTGATTATCAGAATTACTACTTGGGACAACCGTACACTTGCGGTTGTGGTTCGATTATTATTTGTATTTATTTAGAACACACAAAGGACCACCAAGTTTTTGGCGCCGCTGCCGGGGACGGTAGCGTGTGACCACGGTGTTTATCCTTTAGTGATAAGTGCATTTATTTTATTTTATTAGTTTTACGCTTTTTGTTTGTTAGCTTTTTCAGGTTTTTAGGTTAGGTGTATGCGAAGAAGGCTATTCAAGGATCTAGAGCCAGCACCTCCGATCCTTAGTAATCCCGAATCGTTAATCAGACTTGCGAACAGAAGAAGAAGAGAACGAGAAGCTTTAGAAGTAGAAGAATTAAGTAACAGAATGGAGAATATCACTATTCAAGGTCAACAGAATGGACAAGGCCAGTTAGATGCAAATGGCCAACCTTTAGCTCCAGGCGTTATTCCTCAAGTTCAACCACTAAATCCTAATCCTCCAGTCCAGATAGTGATGAATCATGATCCGTGGTTCACTAATGGCCCTCCAGAAGTTCCATTCCGCGCTCCAGCTATAGGAGTAGGTGCTCCAGATATTAATGTTCCGAGATTCCGTCCAGATTCGGGTATGCTAGCTCAGTTCCAAAACTTTGGAAATTTTCGCGGAAGACCATCGGAAGATCCTCTTAGAGCGGTACAAAAATTTAAGCAGATATGTGATTCTTATATCACACAAGGGGTTTCAAGAGAACAGATGTATTTTGCTGCTTTCAAATTCTTTGTCATTGATGGAGCAAGTGAATGGCACGATACGCAAGATCCTACGAGGATTACCAATTGGGACCAATTAGAAGTTGCTTTCTTTGACAGGTATTACCCAAGTAACATGAGGTTAGATGCTGAACTAGAATTGACACAATTCCGTCAAGAGTATGAAGAAACTGTAGGAAGGAGTTGGACAAGATTTCAGATGTGTTTGCGTAAAGTTCCTAATCACGGCTTTTCAGAACAACAACAGTTAAAGATCTTTTATAGAGGCCTTGATGGAATTTCAAGAGAGAAATTGGATACGCTATGTGGAGCAGGTTTTCTTCAAGTTCAACCCGCTCATGCCAAAATTATTTTAGAGAGAACAGTCAAGAATGAAGTTGGGTGGAGCTCAGTAAGAACACCAGTTAAGGGAGTAAGTAATGTTGACATGGAAGAGAAATTTGCTACGTTTGAAAATAAGATCCAAAATACCATAGAGCAACAATTGAAGCAGCTTACTCTAGCTGTGAAAGAAGGATTTTCGGGTAAGAAGGTAGCTGTGCATGCTGCACAAGAGGTGTATATGTGTTCAATTTGCCAGGTAGATGATCATGATGAGGAGAGTTGTCCGAATAACCAAGAATCAGTGAATTTTATGTCCAATAGAGGTAATTTCAATTCAAGTGGTAATGGATATCAGCCTAACAGAAACCATCCTGGGTTTCAATACTCAAATCCTAATGGGGCAGCCAATCCTACTTACGCGTATCAGCCGCGTCCTCAAGGCAACAACTATAATCCAAGACCACATAACAATCATCAAGGAGGACAGAATCAAAACAATTATGTGCAAAGACAAGCTCCTCAGAATACCTACGATGAGAATTTAAACCAGAAAGCTCTACCTGCCCATCCACAAGAAGGAGTAATTACCCTTCAGAAAACCGTTGAAAATTTGATTGCTCTTCAAACACAAGCTTTGGAACGTCAAAACGCAGCTGAAGCAAATATGAAGATTTTCCAGAATCAGCTAAGTCAAATTAATAAACAGTTGAATCAGCGTCCACAGGGGCAACTTCCTAGCGATACGGAAAATCCAACACAACGTGAAGATTGCAAGGCTGTTACATTAAGAAGTGGTAAGAACCTCCCTCCACCTCCTTTTCCCGTTATGAAAGAGAAAGAAGTCCCAAGAAAAGAAAAGGAAGTGGGTGAGAAAGAGACAGAGAATGAGAAAGATAGTGAGGTTGAAGAGATAGAAAGACCAAGAGAAATTCCGAAAAAGAGAGATGAAATTGTAAGTAATCGCCCTCCACCACCGTTTCCATCGCGAGTTCAGAAAAAGGGTGATATGGGTGATTTTCAGAAATTCTTCAATAGAGTGAGGGGTTTGAGTATTAATATTCCGTTACTTGAGGCAATTCGAGATATTCCTAAGTATACGAAGTTTTTGAAGAGGGCCCTCACTAATAAAAGGCCCTACTGTGATAATGAAATGATTGGCCTTCCTGAAGAGTGTAGTGCGATTTGCCAGAGCAAATTACCTCCGAAGTTAGTTGATCCGGGGAGTTTCACGATTCCCATATCGATTGGAGAAGAATGGAAGGGAAAGGCACTATGCGATTTGGGGGCAAGCATCAACTTGATGCCCAAGTCAGTCTTTGATAAGCTTAAAATTGGAAACGCAAGACCTACCTCTATGGTCTTGCAAATGGCGGACAGGTCTCTTGCTCATCCTGAAGGCCGTATTGAGGATGTCCTTGTTAAGGCAGGTACACTTATATTTCCTGTTGATTTCGTAATTCTTGAATACAATGCAGATAGAAATGTCCCCATTATTTTGGGTAGACCTTTCCTAGCTACAGGGAGGACATTGATCGATGTAGAGAATGGCGAATTAACAATGAGGATACAAGATGAGGAAGTGAAATTCAATGTATTTCGAGCCATGAAATTCCCAGATTCTCAGGAAGATTGCTTCAGAATGGATGTAGTAGAGCAAGCATCGCAAGAGGTATTTAATTGTTTAAATTTTGATGATATCTTGCAGGCTGCTTTGACATTAGATTCACCTGAGATGATGGAGGAGCTTACAGAAACAGTGGCAGCTCTCAATTCTGAAAATCCGAAATATAGGCGTCTTGCCTATGAACCTGTAAGAGAACCGGGGGAGATTATTCCTAAAAAGAAACCTTCAATTGAATCTCCTCCGGAGTTGGAAGAAAAACCATTGCCAGCACACTTGAGGTATGCTTATTTGGGTACTAATGAAACTCTACCTGTTATTGTTTCAGCTAATTTAACAGGTCCTCAAGAAGATAAACTGTTGCGTGTATTAAGAGCCAACAAAGAAGCAATAGGCTGGACAATTGCTGATATCAAAGGCATTAGTCCATCCTATTGTCAACACAAAATCATACTAGAAGATGTTAATGCACGCTCAGTTGAAGGTCAGAGAAGATTAATGCCAGCCATGAAGGATGTGGTGAAGAAGGAGGTGATTAAGCTTTTAGATGCGAGGATTATTTATCCCATTTCGAGTAGTGAATGGGTGAGTCCAGTTCAGTGTGTACCGAAGAAAGGAGGAATTACAACAGTTCTTAATGATAAAAATGAGGCGATTCCTTCAAGAACGGTAGTAGGTTGGAGAGTTTGCATGGATTACAGAAAGCTGAACAAGGCCACCAGAAAAGATCATTTCCCTTTGCCCTTCATTGATCAGATGTTAGACAAATTAGCCGGAAGGGAATATTACTGTTTCTTGGATGGTTACTCCGGGTACAATCAGATTTACATGGCTCCAGAAGATCAACATAAGACTACCTTTACATGCCCATTTGGTACTTTTGCATATCGCAGAATGCCATTTGGATTGTGTAACGCTCCCGCTACTTTTCAAAGGTGTATGATGGCCATCTTCTGGGACATGATAGATAATTTCCTTGAAGTGTTCATGGATGATTTCTCCGTGTTTGGTGATGATTTTGATATATGTTTGGATAACTTGGAGAAAGTGTTAGTGAGATGCAAGGAAACAGATTTGGTGCTCAACTGGGAGAAGTGTCACTTCATGGTTCGCGAAGGTATTGTTCTGGGTCACAAAGTTTCGAGTGTTGGTTTAGAGGTTGATAGAGCAAAGATAGAGGTAATTAAAACTCTTCCCCCTCCCGTTTCTGTTAAAGGGGTAAGGAGTTTTCTTGGCCATGCTGGCTTTTATAGGCGTTTTATTAAAGATTTTTCTAAGATTGCTAAACCGTTATGCAACTTACTCGAAAAGGATTGCAAATTCCTTTTTGATGAAGCTTGTTTAACGGCCTTCAAAGCAATCAAAGAAAAGCTTATTTCTGCTCCTATAGTGTTACCTCCAGATTGGAATTTACCGTTTGAGGTTATGTGTGATGCGAGTGATTTGTGTATGGGAGCTGTATTAGGACAGAGGAAAGAGAAGGTTTTTCATTCGATTTACTATGCTAGTAAAACTTTTAGTGGTGCTCAGATTAATTACACAGTTACAGAAAAAGAGTTGCTAGCAGTTGTCTATTCGTTTGATAAATTTCGCTCTTATCTTCTTGGAGCGAAAGTTATTGTTTACACAGATCATTCCGCGATCAGATTCCTCATGGAGAAGAAAGATGCGAAACCAAGGTTAATCAGATGGGTGTTATTGCTTCAAGAGTTCGATTTAGAGATCAAAGATAGAAAGGGTTGTGAGAATCAGGTTGCAGATCATCTATCGCGCTTAGAGGGTTCAGAGATGAATAGTGGTACTGAAGCAGTTAGAGAAGATTTTCCTGATGAGAATTTATTCGTTGTTCGAGATTATGAAGCTCCTTGGTATGCAGATATTGGAAATTTAGTGGTGAGTGGTGTTTTTCCTGAAGGTTCTACTTATCAAGAAAGAAAGAGGTTAGCTCATCGTGCTAGACAGTTCTTTTGGGAGGATCCTTTCCTCTACAAAGTTTGTGCTGATCAAATGATACGAAGATGTGTAGCGAGGGAAGAAACACAAGCCATTATAGCTGGGTGCCATGATTCATTATATGGAGGACATTTCAAGGGAGATAGAACTGCTGCTAAGGTATTCCAATCAGGTTTTTACTGGCCTTCTGTTATAAAAGATTGTCATGAATATGTTAAGAAATGTACGAGATGCCAGTTTACCGGAAACATATCTAAGAGGGATGAGATGCCGCGTAATAATGTGTTAGAGGTTGAGATATTCGATGTGTGGGGCATAGACTTTATGGGTCCTTTCGTTCCTTCAAATGGTAACCTCTATATCTTATTAGCTGTTGATTATGTATCTAAGTGGGTAGAAGCGGTGGCTTTACCTACTAATGATTCACGAGTGGTGATCAAGTTCTTGAAATCACATATTTTCACTAGACATGGCACACCTAGAGTGATTATTAGCGATGGAGGATCTCATTTCGTTAATAAATATCTGAAGACTGTTCTAGAGAAATATGGAGTTAGACACCGTGTATCTACTGCATATCATCCACAATCCAATGGTCAAGCTGAAGTATCGAACCGCGAAGTCAAGTCAATCCTAGAGAAAACCGTTGGTCCTACAAGAAAAGATTGGTCAATGAAGTTAGATGATGCGTTGTGGGCCTATCGTACTGCGTTTAAGACTCCAGTTGGTGCATCTCCCTATCGTATGGTGTATGGTAAGGCTTGTCACTTACCTTTAGAGCTTGAAATGGGTGCCTATTGGGCAATAGCGCAGTTGAACTTAGATCCTATCTTAGCCGGAAAGAATCGTATGATGAAGCTTAATGAACTTGACGAATTCCGATTGCATGCTTATGAAAATGCTAAACTTTACAAAGAAAACACAAAGAAATGGCACGACAATCGGATTCGTCCAAAGAACTTTGAAGTGGGGCAAAAAGTATTAAAGTATAACTCAAAGTTCAGCAATTTTCCGGGTAAGTTAAGATCTAAATGGTCAGGTCCGTACATAGTAACCAAAGTTACACCTCATGGGGCGATAGAAATAGAACATCCGCTAGAGAACCGTACCTTTATGGTTAACGGTCACAGATTAAAGATATACCATGGAGGTGAAGATACCAATCGCTCGGAAGATCCACATCCCGGGGAGGTCATGTATCTCCTCGAGACTCCTTAGAAGCGTGAGGTAAACCGTCGAGCTTAACGACGTTAAACAAAAGCCAATTACTTGTATATTAGCTGAGTTTTTACATTTTTGCAATTTAGATTAGTTTGATTTTCGTAATTTTATTGTTTTTATTAAGAAATGAGGAAGGGTAGTTGTTTTTGATGATTTCAGGGGTAAAAAGGACTTGAGTTTGGGGTCGATTTGGCGAAAACAGAAGAAAAAGAGGTTGGATGTCCAGGAGAAACCGGGAACCCGGTTTCACAAAACCGGGGACCCGGTTTTGGAGCTGGTACAAACCACTTTTAACGCAACACTTGGCGTTTGGGTAATGTCACAGCGTCAGAATCCGGGTACCCGCATTTGGCAGAACCGGGTACCCGGTTTTGGTGCTGTGATTTCTGAAAAACTCTGACCCAGCGTTTTGGTGGCTTGCGTTTTCGTGCGTTTTGATTCGCGCCATCGACACAAATCCGGGTACCCGCATTTGGCAGAACCGGGTACCCGGTTTCGGAGCTACTGATGGTGAAATTCTCTGGTCCAGCGTCTTGACGTGCTGCGTTTTGGCGCGTTTTGACTCGCGTCATCGAGAAAATCCGGGCACCCGCATTCCACAGAACCGGGTACCCGGTTTCGGCGAGCAAAATCCCTGACCCAGCGTCTTGGGGTCCAGCGTTTTGGTGCGTTCTGAAAAAAAAAAAAAAAAAAAAAAAAAAAGGAAAAGAAATTTTTTTTTTATTTAGGTATTTTTTTCCGCGCCGTCACAGCGACGCGGAACCGGGAACCCGGTTTTCGAAGCTGTGATGTCGGTTTTGAGGGGTTTAACCTAGTTTTCTTAGCCTCCTTTGCAAGTATTTACCTAAAACGCACCAATAACCTCCCTACCTCCGAAATTCATCTACCAAAACACTATATATCATCAAATCCTACCCTCTTTCACCACAAAAACATAAGATCAACTCACCTCCTCTCCAAAATATCATCAAATCCTTAGTTTTTCCCAGGATTCTTCTTCACCCAATTCCTTAGATTAAACCCAATTCTTGCTTCTCCCATACAAATTAACCAAGACCCATCTCATATTTCACCTAGTTCTTAAATTCTTAAACCTCAAAACATCAAAATTCTAAACTTTTCCCTAAGTTTTTCATTATTTGAAGTTTTGAGTTTGGGGTGAAAAGAGATGACTAACAGAACCGGTGATTTCCGAAGAACTGCTCCTAGAAGAAAGACCACCATTGGTGGTTCTCAAGAACAAGCTATTGAGATTCCTGATTCGCGTCCTAAACGAAAAATTGACGAAGTTAAGCTTGATTCTAACAGAAAAGAAATCACAGGTCTAAAGAGAAGATTGATTGATGAGATTGAAAGTGAGAAGGAACCAGAAGAGGAAATTGCGAAGAACATTGAGAAGGAAACTGAACAAGAGATTCCGGAAGCACCCGTTACGAAACCTCCGCGTATGAAGATGTGGGCCCACAAGCCTAAGAGGGTTTACACTTGTTGGAATACTCAGGTTCGTGAAAGAATTGAATTTTTGAAATTTGGTGAGGAGACGAATTTTCCTAAGGGTATTATGAGTAGTGATTACAAGGAATATGCTGTGACATGTGCTAAGTTTGGTTGGAAGGCGTTACAAGAAAGGAAGCTTGAGTTTATTCCTACTTTTGTGCGAGAATTTTACGAAGGTTTAGCTACCTCCCATGATGCCATTGATATCCGCAAAAAGGTAGTTCCTTTCTCTATTGAACGTATTCGGAAATCATTGAAACTACCCAACTTTTCTGGAACATGCCCCTTCCAAGAAACTCTTAATGACCCTTCTTTTGATTTTGAATCCCTTTGGGGGACCGTGCTTGTTAATGGGACTAGCCCAATTCCTGAAGGTGAAAGGTATCCTGGACAGTTTTACAGCAGTAGTTTGACACCTCGTGCTAAGGTTTGGTCTCGTTTCATAATACCCACTTTCTTTGGTATTAAACACACTTCCGAGTTGAAGAAAGAGCACATATTTGTTATTAAGTGTATTTTGGAGGAGAAACCATTTGATGTTGCTAAGATCATTTATGATACGATCATGGAGTTCGCGAAATCACCAATGAAACAACAAAATCTGAAGTTTCCTTGTACTATTACTCAGTTGTGTCTAGACGCAAAGATTCCGCGTAAGGACGCAGATATTGATACTGTTTCAGTTGGTGTGAGCATAGCTTTGAGCACAATCAAAAACATCCATGAAGAAGCAACGCGAGCTACAAGAAGTCCAAGAACTCCTCAATCAAAGAAAGCGAAAACTGTACCTGAGTTGGAAGCAAAGATTCAGGTGTTGGAAGAGAATCAGGAGAGGATGATTGCTACCTTGGGAAACGTTACAAAAGAATTGGACCTGCTTCGAAATTTAATCCTAGGCGTAAATACACTTCAAAACGCGATTTATGATGCTGTTACGCGAGATAAAGGTCCAGAACGCAACACCGATTAAGATACGTTTTCTAAACTTTCCTCTTAGTGTATATTAGTTTAAATGCTTTATTGAGTCTTTTCGAGTCGTGGGGACACGACTCATTTTTGAGTTTGGGGTGGGGTTCGTTGCCTCATCCCAGTTTTTTATGTGTTATTTGCTTTATTTGCTTTCAATAAAAGAATTTTCGGAGTTGCGTTTGACTGTAGAAATTTTTAAATATCCCTTTAAGCATACTTTTGATGAATCTATGATAGTAAATAGTGGACTTTAGGGATTGATATAAAACGCACTTACAATTGCATGCGAACATAGGTAATTGATAGGAAAGATTAATTAACAATGCAAATGAAGTAAGCTTGTACTCAAGGAATATGTTTGGTGTGTAGAACGTGAAATCCTAATTAGTAGAGAACCCACCTAGATATGAACTAAAGACAAGCTATGTACTTAGAAAAATGATAGGGGCAGTTCTTTGTTAGCCATTTGTGCCTTTTTAGCCTTCTATCCCTTGTATTAATTATTATCCGTCTTAACCCACTTTGAGCCTTTAGCCTTTTCTTTGTAGCCACGATATAAGCCATTATCCCTTAGATTATTAGGCATGACCATATGACCCGCACTTGAATCACAATCCTGAGACATGTCTCGAGCTTGAGTTTGGGGTGGTGGGACCACATATGGGGAATTAAATGGGTAGGGATCGATGTGCTTTGTATTGTAGCACAATTGCAGATGATATATACTTGTAACCCTTTGCCGGGAATGAAGAAAAATGAAAAAGAAAGAAAAAAATGAAAAAATTTGAAAATCATACAGTAGGAACCGGGAACCCGGATTCTTCAAAACCGGGAACCCGGTTTGCTCCTGCACAAAAAAAAAAAAAAAAAAAAAAAAAAAAAAAGAGAAAAGAAAAAGAAAAATATAAATGAATAAAACATCCGGCAAAGTGGAATTTTTCTGAAATCATCTTGTTTATAGTGGGTAGACATGGGACGCTAAATTGTTGCGTATATGGGTGAGTGAGAACATCTTTTTGAGCGTTAACTCAAGCTCGAGGACATTGTTGATGGTAAGTGAGGAGAGAGCCAAAAGCTCACTTCAAATTTACCAAATATACATCCACACCCGTCCTTAAGCCAATATTATAACCGTAAAGACCTCGTGATTCCTAAGTGCATAGTGAATTTATAATTCTGTTGATAGGGAATACACTAGGTGGAGCGTTCAAAGCGAGTTAGGATTAATGACCACCCTATAGCCATCATACAGAGATGAGTACAAGTGTAACCTTCAAGCATTGCGACTTTAATTTTATGATTGAGATTATTTATGTTTGATGTTGCATGATTAGTGTATGTGTATATTAGTTTCTAGAGCTTGCTATATGAGATTTATTTTGAGAATTGCTTTAGGGTTTATTTGCTAGCTTCTATGTGATTATACGTTTACTTCTACCCCTTTGTTTTGTTTTACTTTGTCGGGACGACAAAGGTTTGAGTTGGGGGTCTTGATGTCTCCCTAATTGTTCTTATTTTAGACCCTTGGGAGACATCATTTTTGGTGTTTATTTGATTAATATGATAGACTTTTGGACTAAAATTGCAATAATCCGGAATTACCTTTTTATTTCTAGCATTTTTAATTTATTAAACTTTTGCGCGTAATATTGGTATTTTTAGTGTAAAGTTTACAGGTTTTAGATGTTAGCTAGGAGAGGAATCCGAGGAGAAAGTCAAAGATCGTGAATTAGAGTCAAGACTTGAAGACAAATCCCGAAGATATTATTTTTAGAGCTGAAAATCCACTTTCCAGGCCATAGATTGCTGATTTCGAGGTGCTTAAGCGATGATTTAGCCGCTGACCTTTGAAGAGAAATCATTCCTTATCGAGTTACGGAACTTTAGCAACTGGAATGAGGTCAATCGGAGTTGTAACGCATCGGGAAAAGCTGTTTTAGTGAAGGCCTATCATCAGTTACGGGATTTTGGGCTTAGAAAGTGGGCTTGGACATTTAATTAGGCTTTTATTTTCTGGTCCAAGCCCTAATCCGAATTTTTACTTATAAAAGGAGGTCTGGACTTCTATTTTTCACACCATTCACTTTCCACAAGATTAAAAACACCAGAGAGCTACAGCAGGAAGAAAGGAGAAGCTACAAGAGCTGGAGTGGGTCTATAGCTCCGTTCGTAGTCATTCTTATTCCGAAAATTAGGTTTTTCTTTTATTTTAATTTTGTAACGAATATGAATTCCATTTCTTTTTATTTTGTTTTTAATTTTAATATGAGCTAAATTTCCATTAGTGCTTGAGAACAAACAATGGGTGAATCCTGATTTTATTTTATAATGAATGTTGAATTTGGGTTTCTGTGAAATTAAATTAAATTAGGGCTTTTACTCTTTTCGACAATTTGTGAATGTTTACTGATTTTAGAGTCGCGAACTAAAATTAGGTGTTAGTATCTAAACTATTCCATATATGTGGCGTATGGATCATCCTGACGGGGGGTTTAGGTACAGAAATAATTGTTCAATCTAGGATAAAAACTATTGATTCTGACGAACTTAGTTAATCCTAGGGCCAATGTGGTAATAAATCTTAATCATCCAACGGTGGATCATATTTACCCTGACGGGACTAGTGACACTTTAGGATCGCCTTATAGTCCACCCTGACGGGGGTATAAGGACATTAGAATCCCGACCATTGTAATTGACTGATTTAACCCTTAAACAACATAAGTTAGAAAGTAAAATTAGGAGGATCCTTGCGTTCTCAAGTACTACATCTCATATTGCGTTTTCATACATTTTACTTGCGTCTTATCTTTTACTTGCATTATTATTTTATCTTTCATTTAGTTATAATAAACAAAACCAAAACAAACAATTTATCCTCTTTCATTTTCATAAGTGCATCAATCGCTATTTGCATAAACATTGTGATCAACCATCCGTCCTTGGAACGAATCTGATTATCAGAATTACTACTTGGGACAACCGTACACTTGCGGTTGTGGTTCGATTATTATTTGTATTTATTTAGAACACACAAAGGACCACCAGCTGCCTTAACATTAGATTCACCTGAGATGATGAAAGAGCTTACCGAAACAGTAGCAGCTCTCAATTCTTAAAATCCGAAGTATAGGCGTCTTGCCTATGAACCTGTGAGAGAACCGGGGGAGACTATTCCTAAAAAGAAGCCTTCAATTGAATCTCCTCCGGAATTGGAAGAAAAACCATTGCCATCACACTTGAGGTATGCATATTTGGGTA
The DNA here is from genome assembly GCA_029959085.1 of Nemophila menziesii. Lineage (NCBI taxonomy): Eukaryota > Viridiplantae > Streptophyta > Magnoliopsida > Boraginales > Hydrophyllaceae > Nemophila > Nemophila menziesii. Next base: position 5,152,170 of record JARWIR010000044.1, read on the forward strand.
CTAATGAAACTCTACCTGTTATTGTTTCAGCTAATTTAACAGGTCCTCAAGAAGATAAACTGTTGCGTGTGTTGAGAGCCAACAAAGAAGCAATAGGTTGGACAATTGCTGATATCAAAGGCATTAGTCCATCCTATTTTCAACATAAAATTATACTTGAAGATACCAATGCACGCTCAGTTGAAGGTCAAAGGAGATTGATGCCCGTGATGAAGGATGTGGTAAAGAAAGAGGTGATCAAGCTTTTAGATGCGGGGATTATCTATCCCATTTCGAGTAGTGAATGGGTGAGCCCAGTTCAGTGTGTGCCGAAGAAAGGAGGAATAACAACAATTCTTAACGATAAAAATTAGGCGATTCCTTCAAGAACGGTAGTAGGTTGGAGAGTTTACATGGATTACAGAAAGCTGAACAAGGCCACCAGAAAAGATCATTTCCCTTTACCCTTCATCGATCAGATGTTAGATAAATTAGCCGGAAGAGAGTACTATTGTTTCTTGGATGGTTACTCCGGGTACAATCAGATTTACGTAGCTCCAGAAGATCAACATAAGACTACCTTTACATGCCCTTTTGGTACTTTTGCATATCGCAGAATGCCATTTGGGTTGTGTAACGCTCCCGCTACTTTTCAAAGGTGTATGATGGCCATCTTCTGGGACATGATAGATAAATTCCTTGAAGTGTTTATGGATGATTTCTCCGTGTTTGGTGATGATTTTGATATATGTTTAGATAACTTGGAGAATGTGTTAGTGAGATGCAAGGAAACTGATTTGGTGCTCAACTGGGAGAAGTGTCATTTTATGGTTCGCGAGGGTATTGTTCTGGGTCACAAAGTTTCGAGTGCTGGTTTAGAAGTTGATAGAGCAAAGATAGAGGTAATCAAAACTCTTCCCCCTCCTGTTTCTGTTAAACGGGTAAGGAGTTTTCTTGGCCATGCTGGCTTTTATAGGCGTTTTATTAAGGATTTTTCTAAGATTGCTAAACCGTTATGCAACTTACTCGAAAAGGATTGCAAATTCCTTATTGATGAAGCCTGTTTAGCGGCCTTCAAAGCAATCAAAGAAAAACTTATTTCTGCTTCTATAGTGTTACCTCCAGATTGGAATTTACCGTTTGAGGTTATGTGTGATGCGAGTGATTTGTGTATGGGAGCTGTATTGGGACAGAGGAAAGAGAAGGTTTTTCATTCGATTTACTATGCTAGTAAAACTTTTAGTGGTGCTCAGATTAATTACACAGTTACAGAAAAAGAGCTACTAGCAGTTGTATATTCATTTGATAAATTTCGCTCTTATCTTCTTGGAGCGAAAGTTATTGTTTATACAGATCATTCCGTGATCAGATTTCTTATGGAAAAGAAGTATGCGAAACCAAGGTGTTATTGCTACAAGAGTTCGATTTAGAGATCAAAGATAGAAAGGGTTGTGAGAATCAGGTTGCAGATCATCTATCGCGCTTAGAGGGTTCAGAGATGAATAGTGGTACTGAAGCAGTTAGAGAAGAGTTTCCTGATGAGAGTTTATTCGTTGTTCGAGATTATGAAGTTCCGTGGTATGCAGATATTGCAAATTTAGTGGTGAGTGGTGTTTTTCCTGAAGGTTCTACTTATCAAGAAAGAAAGAGGTTAGCTCATCGTGCTAGACAGTTCTTTTGGGAGGATCCGTTCCTCTACAAAGTTTGTGCTGATCAAATGATACGAAGATGTGTAGCAAGGGAAGAGACTGAAGCCATTATAGCTGGGTGCCTGATGTCTCCCTAATTGTTCTTATTTTAGACCCTTAGGAGACATCATTTTTGGTGTTTATTTAATTAATTTGATAGACTTTTGTACTAAATATTCAATAATCCGGAATTACCTTTTTATTTCTAGCATTTTTAATTTATTAAACTTTTGCCCGTAATATTGGTATTTTTAGTGTAAAGTTTACAGGTTTTAGATGTTAGCTAGGAGAGGAATCCGAGGAGAAGGTCAAAGATCGTGAATTAGAGTCAAGACTTGAAGACAAATCCCGAAGATATTATTTTTAGAGCTGAAAATCCACTTTCCAGGCCATAGATTGCTGATTTCGAGGTTCTTAAGCGATGATTTAGCCGCTGACCTTTGAAGAGAAATCATTCCTTATCGAGTTACGGAACTTTAGCAACTGGAATGAGGTCAATCGGAGTTGTAACGCATCGGGAAAAGCTGTTTTAGTGAAGGCCTATCATCAGTTACGGGATTTTGGGCTTAGAAAGTGGGCTTGGACATTTAATTAGGCTTTTATTTTCTGGTCCAAGCCCTAGTCCGAATTTTTACTTATAAAAGGAGGTCTGAACTTCTATTTTTAATACAATTCACATTCCACAAGACTAAACACCAGAGAGAAGCAACAGAAGGAGAAAGAAGAAGCTACAAGAGCTGGAGTGGGTCTATAGCTCCGTTCGTAGTCATTCCAATTCCGGAAATTAGGTTCTTTTCGTATTTTAATTTTGTAAATAATATGAATTCCCTTTCTTTTTATTTAGTTTTTAATTTTAATATGAGCTAAGCTTTCATTAGTGCTTGAGAACAAACAATGGGTGAATCCTAGTTTTATTTTATAACAAATGTTGAATTTGGGTTTCTGTTAAATTAAATTAAATCAGGTCTTTTACTCTTTTCGACAATTTATGATTATTTACTGATTTTAGAGTCGCGAACTAAAATTAGGTATTAGTATCTAAGCTATTCCACATATGTGGCGTGTGGATCATCTTGACGGGGGGTTTAGGTACAGAATTAATTGTTCAATCTGGGATAAAAACTATTGATTCTGACGAACTTAGTTAATCCTAGGGCCAAAGTGGTAATAAATCTTAATCATCCAACGGTGGATCATATTTACCCTGACGGGACTAGTGACACTTTAGGATTGCCTTATAGTCCACCCTGACGGGGGTATAAGGAATTTAGAATCCCGACCATTGTAATTGACTGATTTAGCCCTTAAACAACATAAGTTAGAAAGTAAAATTAGGAGATCCTTGCGTTCTCAAGTACTACATCTCATATTGCGTTTTCACTTATTTTACTTGCGTTTTAGCTTCTACTTGCATTTTAATATTTGTCTTTCATTCATTAGCTTTAATAAACAAAACCAAACAAACAATTTATTGTCTTTTATTTTCATAAGTGCATCAATCACTACTTGCTAAACATTGTGATCAACCATCCGTCCTTGGAACGAATCTGTATTATCATACATACTACTTGGGACAACCGTACACTTGCGGTTGTGGTTCGATTAGCATTTGCATTTATTTTTAGAACACACAAAGGACCACCAAGTTTTTGGCGCCGCTGCCGGGGACGGTAGCGTGTGACCACGGTGTTTATCCTTTAGTGATAAGTGCATTTATTTTATTTTATCAGTTTTACGCTTTTTGTTTGTTAGCTTGTTCAGGTTTTTAGGTTTGGTGTATGCGAAGAAGGCTATTCAAGGATCTAGAGCCAGCACCTCCGATCCTTAGTAATCCAGAATCGTTGATCAGACTTGCGAACAGAAGAAGAAGAGAACGAGAAGCTTTAGAAGTAGAAGAATTAAGTAACAGAATGGAGAATATCATTATTCAAGGTCAACAGAATGGACAAGGCCAGTTAGATGCAAATGGCCAACCTTTAGCTCCAGGCGTTATTCCTCAAGTTCAACCACTAAATCCGAATCCTCCAGTCCAGATAGTGATGAATCATGATCCGTGGTTCACTAATGGCCCCCCAGAAGTTCCATTCCGCGCTCCAGCTATAGGAGTAGGTGCTCCAGATATTAATGTTCCGAGATTCCGTCCAGATTCGGGTATGCTAGCTCAGTTCCAAAACTTTGGAAATTTTCGCGGAAGACCATCGGAAGATCCTCTTAGAGCGGTACAAAAATTTAAGCAGATATGTGATTCTTATATCACACAAGGGGTTTCAAGAGAACAGATGTATTTTGCTGCTTTCAAATTCTTTGTCATTGATGGAGCAAGTGAATGGCACGATACGCAAGATCCTACGAAGATTACTAATTGGGACCAATTAGAAATTGCTTTCTTTGACAGGTATTACCCAAGTAACATGAGGTTAGATGCTGAACTAGAATTGACACAATTCCGTCAAGAGTATGAGGAAACTGTGGGAAGGAGTTGGACAAGATTTCAGATGTGTTTGCGTAAAGTTCCTAATCATGGCTTTTCAGAACAACAACAGTTAAAGATCTTTTATAGAGGCCTTGATGGAGTTTCGAGAGAGAAGTTGGATACGCTATGTGGTGCAGGTTTTCTTCAAGTTCAACCCGCTCATGCCAAAATTATTTTAGAGAGAACAGTCAAGAATGAAGTTGGGTGGAGCTCAGTAAGAACACCAGTCAAGGGAGTAAATAATGTTGACATTGAAGAGAAATTTGCTACGTTTGAGAATAAGATCCAGAATACTATAGAGCAACAATTGAAGCAGCTTACTCTAGCTGTGAAAGAAGGATTTTCGGGTAAGAAGGTAGCTGTGCATGCTGCACAAGAGGTTTATATGTGTTCAATTTGTAAGGTAGATGATCATGATGAGGAAAGTTGTCCGAATAACCAAGAATCAGTGAATTTTATGTCCAATAGAGGTAATTTCAATTCAAGTGGTAATGGATATCAGCCTAACAGAAACCATCCTGGGTTTCAATATTCAAATCCTAATGGGGCAGCCAATCCTACTTACGCGTATCAGCCGCGTCCTCAAGGCAACAACTATAATCCAAGACCACATAACAATCATCAAGGAGGACAGAATCAAAAAAATTATGTGCAAAGACAAGCTCCTCAGAATACCTACGATGAGAATTTAAACCAGAAAGCTCTACCTGCCCATCCACAAGAAGGAGTAATTACCCTTCAGAAAACCGTTGAAAATTTGATTGCTCTTCAAACACAAGCTTTGGAACGTCAGAACGCAGCTGAAGCAAATATGAAGATTTTCCAGAATCAGCTAAGTCAAATTAATAAACAGCTGAATCAGCGTCCACAAGGGCAACTTCCTAGCGATACGGAAAATCCAACACAACATGAAGATTGCAAGGCTGTTACATTAAGAAGTGGTAAGAACCTCCCTCCACCTCCTTTTCCCGTTATGAAAGAGAAAGAAGTCCCAAGAAAAGAAAAGGAAGTGGGTGAGAAAGAGAAAGAGAATGAGAAAGATAGGGAGGTTGAAGAGATAGAAAGACCAAGAGAAATTCCGAAAAAGAGAGATGAAATTGTAAGCAATCGCCCTCCACCACCGTTTCCATCGCGAGTTCAGAAAAAGGGTGATATGGGTGATTTTCAGAAATTCTTCAATAGAGTGAGGGGTTTGAGTATTAATATTCCGTTACTTGAGGCAATTCGAGATATTCCTAAGTATACGAAGTTTTTGAAGAGGGCCCTCACTAATAAAAGGCCCTACTGTGATAATGAGATGATTGGCCTTCCTGAAGAGTGTAGTGCGATTTGCCAGAGCAAATTACCTCCGAAGTTAGTTGATCCAAGGAGTTTCACGATTCCCATATCGATTGGAGAAGAATGGAAAGGAAAGGCGCTATGCGATCTAGGGGCAAGCATCAACTTGATGCCTAAGTCAGTCTTTGATAAGCTTAAAATTGGAAATGCAAGACCCACCTCTATGGTCTTGCAAATGGCGGACAGGTCTCTTGCTCATCCTGAAGGCCGTATTGAGGATGTCCTTGTTAAGGCAGGTACACTTATATTTCCTGTTGATTTCGTAATTCTTGAATACAATGCAGATAGAAATGTCCCCATTATTTTGGGTAGACCCTTCCTAGCTACAGGGAGGACATTGATCGATGTAGAGAATGGCGAATTGACAATGAGGATACAAGATGAGGAAGTGAAATTCAATGTATTTCGAGCTATGAAATTCCCAGATTCTCAGGAAGATTGCTTCAGAATGGATGTAGTAGAGCAAGCATCGCAAGAGGTATTTAATTGCTTAAATTTTGATGATATCTTGCAGGCTGCTTTGACATTAGATTCACCTGAGATGATGGAGGAGCTTACAGAAACAGTGGCAGCTCTCAATTCTGAAAATCCGAAGTATAGGCGTCTTGCCTATGAACCTGTGAGAGAACCGGGGGAGATTATTCCTAAAAAGAAACCTTCAATTGAATCTCCTCCGGAATTGGAAGAAAAACCATTGCCAGCACACTTGAGGTATGCTTATTTGGGTACTAATGAAACTCTACCTGTTATTGTTTCAGCTAATTTAACAGGTCCTCAAGAGGATAAACTGTTGCGTGTGTTAAGAGCCAACAAAGAAGCAATAGGTTGGACAATTGCTGATATCAAAGGCATTAGTCCATCCTATTGTCAACACAAAATCATACTAGAAGATGTTAATGCACGCTCAGTTGAAGGTCAGAGAAGATTAATGCCAGCCATGAAGGATGTGGTGAAGAAGGAGGTGATTAAGCTTTTAGATGCGGGGATTATTTATCCCATTTCGAGTAGTGAATGGGTGAGTCCAGTTCAGTGTGTACCGAAGAAAGGAGGAATTACAACAGTTCTTAATGATAAAAATGAAGCGATTCCTTCAAGAACGGTAGTTGGATGGAGAGTTTGCATGGATTACAGAAAGCTGAACAAGGCCACCAGAAAAGATCATTTCCCCTTGCCCTTCATTGATCAGATGTTAGACAAATTAGCCGGAAGAGAATATTATTGTTTCTTGGATGGTTACTCCGGGTACAATCAGATTTACGTGGCTCCAGAAGATCAACATAAGACTACCTTTACATGCCCATTTGGTACTTTTGCATATCGCAGAATGCCATTTGGGTTGTGTAACGCTCCCGCTACTTTTCAAAGGTGTATGATGGCCATCTTCTGGGACATGATAGATAATTTCCTTGAAGTGTTCATGGATGATTTCTCCGTGTTTGGTGATGATTTTGATATATGTTTGGATAACTTGGAGAAAGTGTTAGTGAGATGCAAGGAAACAGATTTGGTGCTCAACTGGGAGAAGTGTCATTTCATGGTTCGCGAAGGTATTGTTCTGGGTCACAAAGTTTCGAGTGTTGGTTTAGAGGTTGATAGAGCAAAGATAGAGGTAATTAAAACTCTTCCCCCTCCTGTTTCTGTTAAAGGGGTAAGGAGTTTTCTTGGCCATGCTGGCTTTTATAGGCGTTTTATTAAAGATTTTTTTAAGATTGCTAAACCACTATGCAACTTACTCGAAAAGGATTGCAAATTCCTTTTTGATGAAGCTTGTTTAGCGGCCTTCAAAGCAATCAAAGAAAAGCTTATTTCTGCTCCTATAGTGTTACCTCCAGATTGGAATTTACCGTTTGAGGTCATGTGTGATGCGAGTGATTTGTGTATGGGAGCTGTATTAGGACAGAGGAAAGAGAATGTTTTTCATTCGATTTACTATGCTAGTAAAACTTTTAGTGGTGCTCAGATTAATTACACAGTTACAGAAAAAGAGTTGCTAGCAGTTGTCTATTCGTTTGATAAATTTCGCTCTTATCTTCTTGGAGCGAAAGTTATTGTTTATACAGATCATTCCGCGATCAGATTCCTCATGGAGAAGAAAGATGCGAAACCAAGGTTAATCAGATGGGTGTTATTGCTTCAAGAGTTCGATTTAGAGATCAAAGATAGAAAGGGTTGTGAGAATCAGGTTGCAGATCATCTATCGCGCTTAGAAGGTTCAGAGATGAATAGTGGTACTGAAGCAGTTAGAGAGGAGTTTCCTGATGAGAGTTTATTCGTTGTTCGAGATTATGAGACTCCGTGGTATGCAGATATTGCGAATTTAGTGGTGAGTGGTGTTTTTCCTGAAGGTTCTACTTATCAAGAAAGAAAGAGGTTAGCTCATCGTGCTAGACAGTTCTTTTGGGAGGATCCGTTCCTCTATAAAGTTTGTGCTGACCAAATGATACGAAGATGTGTAGCAAGGGAAGAGACTCAAGCCATTATAGCTGGATGCCATGATTCATTATATGGAGGACATTTCAAAGGAGACAGAACTGCTGCAAAGGTATTTCAATCAGGTTTTTACTGGCCTTCTCTTATAAAAGATTGTCATGAATATGTTAAGAAATGTACGAGATGCCAGTTTACCGGAAACATATCTAAGAGGGATGAGATGCCGCGTAATAATGTGTTAGAGGTTGAGATATTCGATGTGTGGGGCATAGACTTTATGGGTCCCTTCGTTCCTTCAAATGGTAACCTCTATATCTTATTAGCTGTTGATTATGTATCTAAGTGGGTAGAAGCGGTGGCTTTACCTACTAATGATTCACGAGTGGTGATCAAGTTCTTGAAATCACATATTTTCACTAGACATGGTACACCTAGAGTGATTATTAGCGATGGAGGATCTCATTTCGTTAATAAATATCTGAAGACTATTCTAGAGAAATATGGAGTCAGACACCGTGTATCTACTGCGTATCATCCACAATCCAATGGTCAAGCTGAAGTTTCGAACCGTGAAGTCAAGTCAATCCTAGAGAAAACCGTTGGTCCTACAAGAAAAGATTGGTCAATGAAGTTAGATGATGCGTTGTGGGCCTATCGTACTGCGTTTAAGACTCCAGTTGGTGCATCTCCCTATCGTATGGTGTATGGTAAGGCTTGTCACTTACCTTTAGAGCTTGAAATGGGTGCCAATGGGCAATTGCGCAGTTGAACTTAGATCCTATCTTAGCCGGAAAGAATCGTATGATGAAGCTTAATGAACTTGACGAATTCCGATTGCATGCTTATGAAAATGCTAAACTTTACAAAGAAAATACAAAGAAATGGCATGACAATCGGATTCGTCCAAAGAACTTTGAAGTGGGGCAAAAAGTATTAAAGTATAATTCAAAGTTCAGCAATTTTCCGGGTAAGTTAAGATCTAAGTGGTCAGGTCCATACATAGTGACCAAAGTTACACCTCATGGGGCGATAGAAATAGAACACCCGCTAGAGAACCGTACCTTTATGGTTAACGGTCACAGATTGAAGATATACCATGGAGGTGAAAATACTAATCGCTCGGAAGATCCACATCCCGGGGAGGTCATGTATCTCCTCGAAACTCCTTAGAAGCGTGAGGTAACCCGTCGATTTTAACGACGTTAAACAAAAGCCAATTACTTGTATATTAGCTGAGTTTTTACATTTTTGCAATGTAGATTAGTTTGATTTTCGTAATTTTATTGTTTTTATTAAGAAATGAGGAAGGGTAGTTGTTTTTGATGATTTCAGGGGTAAAAAGGACTTGAGTTTGGGGTCGATTTGGCGAAAACAGAAGAAAAATTGGTTGGATGTCCAGGAGAAACCGGGAACCCGGTTTCGCACAAACCGGGAACCCGATTTTGGAGCTGGAACCAACCATTTTAACGCAACACTTGGCGTTTTTGGGTAATATCACAGCGTCGGAACCGGGAACCCGCATTTGGCAAAACCGGGTACCCGGTTTTGGTGCTGTGATTTCTGAAAATCCCTGACCCAGCGTCTTGGTGGCTTGCGTTTTCGTGCGTTTTAGTTCGCGCAATCGACACAAATCCGGGTACCCGCATTTGGCAGAACCGGGTACCCGGTTTCGGAGCTGTAAACACCCAAAAGTTCTGACCCGGCGTCTTGAGTTGCTGCGTTTTGGCGCGTTTTGATTCGCGCCAGCGAGAAAATCCGGGAACCCGCATTCCACAGAACCGGGTACCCGGTTTCGGCGAAGAAAATCCCTGACCCCGCGTCTTGGGGTCCAGCGTTTTGGTGCGTTTTGAAAAAAAAAAAAAAAAAAAAAAAAGAAAAAAAAGAAGTCCACAATTATTTTTCCGCGCCGTCACAGCGACGCGGAAACGGGAACCCGGTTTGCCAAAACCGGGAACCCGGTTTGAAAGCTGTGAGAGGCGGTTTTGAGGTGTTTTAACCTAGTTTCTTAACCTCTTTTCCAAGTCTTTACCTAAAACGCACCAATAGCCTCTCCACCTCCGAAATTCATCTACCAAAACACTATATATCATCAAATCCTACCCTCTTTCACCACAAAAACATAAGATCAACTCACCTCCTCTCCAAAATATCATCAAATCCTTAGTTTTTCCCAAGATTATTCTTCACCCAATTCCTTAAATTAAACCCAATTCTTTCTTCTCCCATACAAATTAACCAAGACCCATCTCATATTTCATCTAGTTCTTAAATTCTTAAACCTCAAAACATCAAAATTCTAAACTTTTCCCTAAGTTTTTCATTATTTGAAGTTTTGAGTTTGGGGTGAAAAGAGATGACTAACAGAACCGGTGATTTCCGAAGAACTGCTCCTAGAAGAAAGACCACCATTGGTGGTTCTCAAGAACAAGCTATTGAGATTCCTGATTCGCGTCCTAAACGAAAAATTGACGAAGTTAAGCTTGATTCTAACAGAAAAGAAATCACAGGTCTAAAGAGAAGATTGATTGATGAGATTGAAAGTGAGAAGGAACCAGAAGAGGAAATTGCGAAGAACATTGAGAAGGAAACTGAACAAGAGATTCCGGATGCACCCGTTCAAAAACCTCCGCGTATGAAGATGTGGGCCCACAAGCCTAAGAGGGTTTACACTTGTTGGAATACTCAGGTTCGTGAAAGAATTGAATTTTTGAAATTTGGTGAGGAGACGAATTTTCCTAAGGGTATCATGAGTAGTGATTACAAGGAATATGATGTGACATGTACTAAGTTTGGTTGGAAAGAGTTACAAGAAAGGAAGCTTGAGTTTATTCCTACTTTTGTGCGAGAATTTTACGAAGGTTTAGCTACCTCCCATGATGCCATTGATATCCGCAAAAAGGTAGTTCCTTTCTCTATTGAACGTATTCGGAAATCATTGAAACTACCCAACTTTTCTGGAACATGCCCCTTCCAAGAAACTCTTAATGACCCTTCTTTTGATTTTGAATCCCTTTGGGGGACCGTGCTTGTTAATGGGACTAGCCCAATTCCTGAAGGTGAAAGGTATCCTGGACAGTTTTACAGCAGTAGTTTGACACCTCGTGCAAAGGTTTGGTCTCGTTTCATAATACCCACTTTCTTTGGTATTAAACACACTTCCGAGTTGAAGAAAGAGCACATATTTGTTATTAAGTGTATTTTGGAGGAGAAACCATTTGATGTTGCTAAGATCATTTATGATACGATCATGGAGTTCGCGAAATCACCAATGAAACAACAAAATCTGAAGTTTCCTTGTACGATTACTCAGTTGTGCTTAGACGCAAAGATTCCGCGTAAGGACGCAGATATTGATATTGTTTCAGTTGGTGTGAGTATAGCTTTGAGCACAATCAAGAACATCCATGAAGAAGCAACACGAGCTACAAGAAGTCCAAGAACTCCTCAATCAAAGAAAGCGAAAACTGTACCTGAGTTGGAAGCGAAGATTCAGGTGTTGGAAGAGAATCAGGAGAGGATGATTGCTACCTTGGGAAACGTTACAAAAGAATTGGACCTGCTTCGAAATTTAATCCTAGGCGTAAATACACTTCAAAACGCGATTTATGATGCTGTTACGCGAGATAAAGGTCCAGAACGCAACACCGATAACCAGCCTCGCGCTGGTTAAGATACGTTTTCTAAACTTTCCTCTTAGTGTATATTAGTTTAAATGCTTTATTGAGTCTTTTCGAGTCGTGGGGACACGACTCATTTTTGAGTTTGGGGTGGGGTTCGTTGCCTCATCCCAATTTTTATGTGTTATTTGCTTTATTTGCTTTCAATAAAAGAATTTTCGGAGTTGCGTTTGACTGTAGAAATTTTTAAATATCCCTTTAAGCATACTTTTGATAAATCTATGATAGTAAATAGTGGACTTTAGGGATTGATATAAAACGCACTTACAATTGCATGCGAACATAGGTGATTGATAGGAAAAATTAATTAACAATGCAAATGAAGTAAGCTTGTACTCAAGGAATATGTTTGTTGTGTAGAACGTGAAATCCTAATTAGTAGAGAACCCACCTAGATATGAACTAAAGACAAGCTATGTATTTAGGAAAATGATAGGGGCAGTTCTTTGTTAGCCATTTGTGCCTTTTTAGCCTTCTATCCCTTGTATTAATTATTATCCGTCTTAGCCCACTTTGAGCCTTTAGCCTTTTCTTTGTAGCCACGATATAAGCCATTATCCCTTAGATTAGTAGGCATGACCATATGACCCGCACTTGAATCACAATCCTGAGACATGTCTCGAGCTTGAGTTTGGGGTGGTGGGACCACATATGGGGAATTAAATGGGTAGGGATCGATGTGCTTTGTATTGTAGCACAATTACAGATGATATATACTTGTAACCCTTTGCCGGGAATGAAGAAAAATGAAAAAGAAAGAAAAAAAAAATGAAAAATTTTGAAAAATCATACAGAAGGAACCGGGAACCCGGATTCTTCAAAACCGGGAACCCGGTTTGCTCCTGTACAAAAAAAAAAGAAAAAGAGAAAAGAAAAGAAAAAGAGAAAAAAAAATATGAATGAATAAAACATCCGGCAAAGTGGAATTTTCTGAAAATCATCTTATTTAATAGTGAGTAGACATGGGACGCTAAATTAGTACGTATATGGGTGAGTGAGAACATCTTGTTGAGCGTTAACTCAAGCTCGAGGACATTGTTGATGGTAAGTGAGGAGAGAGCCAAAAGCTCACTTCAAATTTACCAAATATACATCCACACCCGTCCTTAAGCCAATATTATAACCGTAAAGACCTCGTGATTCCTAAATGCATAGTGAATTTATTATTCTGTTGATAGGGAATACACTAGGTGGAGCATTCAAAGCGAGTTAGGATTAATGACCACCCTATAGCCATCATACAGAGATGAGTACAAGTGTAACCTTCAAGCATTGCAACTTTAATTTTATGATTGAGATTATTTATGTTTGATGTTGCATGATTAGTGTATGTGTATATTAGTCTCTAGAGTTTGCTATATGAGATTTATTTTGAGAATTGCTTTAGGGTTTATTTGCCAGCTTCTACTTGTTTATACGCTTACTTCTACCCCTTTGTTTTGTTTTACTTTGTCGGGACGACAAAGGTTTGAGTTGGGGGTCTTGATGTCTCCCTAATTGTTCTTATTTTAGACCCTTAGGAGACATCATTTTTGGTGTTTATTTAATTAATTTGATAGACTTTTGTACTAAATATTCAATAATCCGGAATTACCTTTTTATTTCTAGCATTTTTAATTTATTAAACTTTTGCGCGTAATATTGGTATTTTTAGTGTAAATTTTACAGGTTTTAGATGTTAGCTAGGAGAGGAATCCGAGGAGAAGGTCAAAGATCGTGAATTAGAGTCAAGACTTGAAGACAAATCCCGAAGATATTATTTTTAGAGCTGAAAATCCACTTTCCAGGCCATAGATTGCTGATTTCGAGGTGCTTAAGCGATGATTTAGCCGCTGACCTTTGAAGAGAAATCATTCCTTATCGAGTTACGGAACTTTAACAACTGGAATGAGGTCAATCGGAGTTGTAACGCATCGGGAAAAGCTGTTTTAGTGAAGGCCTATCATCAGTTACGGGATTTTGGGCTTAGAAAGTGGGCTTGGACATTTAATTAGGCTTTTATTTTCTGGTCCAAGCCCTAGTCCGAATTTTTACTTATAAAAGGAGGTCTGGACTTCTATTTTTAATACAATTCACATTCCACAAGATTAAACACCAGAGAGAAGCAACAGAAGGAGAAAGAAGAAGCTACAAGAGCTGGAGTGGGTCTATAGCTCCGTTCGTAGTCATTCCAATTCCGGAAATTAGGTTCTTTTCGTATTTTAATTTTGTAAACAATATGAATTCCCTTTCTTTTTATTTAGTTTTTAATTTTAATATGAGCTAAGCTTTCATTAGTGCTTGAGAACAAACAATGGGTGAATCCTAGTTTTATTTTATAACAAATGTTGAATTTGGGTTTCTGTTAAATTAAATTAAATCAGGTCTTTTACTCTTTTCGACAATTTATGATTATTTACTGATTTTAGAGTCGCGAACTAAAATTAGGTATTAGTATCTAAGCTATTCCACATATGTGGCGTGTGGATCATCTTGACGGGGGGTTTAGGTACAGAATTAATTGTTCAATCTGGGATAAAAACTATTGATTCTGACGAACTTAGTTAATCCTAGGGCCAAAGTGGTAATAAATCTTAATCATCCAACGGTGGATCATATTTACCCTGACGGGACTAGTGACACTTTAGGATTGCCTTATAGTCCACCCTGACGGGGGTATAAGGAATTTAGAATCCCGACCATTGTAATTGACTGATTTAGCCCTTAAACAACATAAGTTAGAAAGTAAAATTAGGAGGATCCTTGCGTTCTCAAGTACTACATCTCATATTGCGTTTTCACTTATTTTACTTGCGTTTTAGCTTCTACTTGCATTTTAATATTTGTCTTTCATTCATTAGCTTTAATAAACAAAACCAAACAAACAATTTATTGTCTTTTATTTTCATAAGTGCATCAATCACTACTTGCTAAACATTGTGATCAACCATCCGTCCTTGGAACGAATCTGTATTATCATACATACTACTTGGGACAACCGTACACTTGCGGTTGTGGTTCGATTAGCATTTGCATTTATTTTTAGAACACACAAAGGACCACCAGTGCCATGATTCACTATACGGAGGACATTTCAAAGGAGATAGAACTGCTGCAAAGGTATTTCAATCAGGTTTCTACTGGCCTTCTCTTATTAAAGATTGTCATGAATATGTTAAGAAATGTACGAGATGCCAGTTTACCGGAAACATATCTAAGAGGGATGAGATGCCGCGTAATAATGTGTTAGAGGTTGAAATATTCGATGTGTGGGGCATAGACTTTATGGGTCCTTTCGTTCCTTCAAATGGTAACCTCTATATCTTATTAGCTGTTGATTATGTGTCTAAGTGGGTAGAAGCGGTGGCTTTACCTACTAATGATTCACGAGTGGTGATCAAGTTCCTGAAATCACATATTTTCAGTAAACATGGCACACCTAGAGTGATTATTAGCGATGGAGGATCTCATTTCGTTAATAAATATCTGAAGACTGTTCTGGAGAAATATGGAGTTAGACACCTTGTATCTACTGCATATCATCCACAATCCAATGGTCAAGTTGAAGTATCGAACCGCGAAGTCAAATCAATCCTAGAGAAAACCGTTGGTCCTACAAGAAAAGATTGGTCAATGAAGTTAGATGATGCGATGTGGGCCTATCGTACTGCGTTTAAGACTCCAGTTGGTGCATCTCCCTATCGTATGGTGTATGGTAAGGCTTGTCACTTACCCTTAGAGCTTGAAATGGGTGCCTATTGGGCAATTGCGCAGTTGAACTTAGATCCTATCTTAGCCGGAAAGAATCGTATGATGAAGCTTAATGAACTTGACGAATTTCGGTTGCATGCTTATGAAAATGCCAAACTATACAAAGAAAACACAAAGAAATGGCATGACAATCGGATTCGTACAAAGAACTTTGAAGTGGGGCAAAGAGTGTTGAAGTATAACTCAAAGTTCAGCAATTATCCGGGTAAGTTACGATCTAAGTGGTCAGGTCCATACATAGTGACCAAAGTTACACCTCATGGGGCGATAGAAATAGAACATCCGCTAGAGAACCGTACCTTTATGGTTAACGGTCACAGATTAAAGATATACCATGGAGGTGAAGATACCAATTGCTCGGAAGATCCACATCCCGGGGAGGTCATGTATCTCCTCGAGACTCCTTAGAAGCGTGAGGTAACCCGTCGAGCTTAACAACGTTAAACAAAAGCCAATTCATTGTATATTAGCTGAGTTTTCAATTTTTGAATTTTAGATTAGTTTGATTTTCGTAATTTTAGTGTTTATTATTAAGAAATGAGGAAGGGTAGTTGTTTTTGATGATTTCAGGGGTAAAAAGGTCATGAGTTTGGGGTCGATTTGGCGAAAACAGGAGAAAAAGAGGATGGATGTCCAGGAGAAACCGTGAACCCGGTTTCGCAAAAACCGGGAACCCGGTTTTGGAGCTGGTACCACCCTCTTCAACGCAACACTTGGCGTCTTGGTTCACGACACAGCGTCGGAACCGGGTACCCGGATTTTCGAAACCGGGAACCCGGTTTTGGTGCTGTAATTTCTGAAAAGTTCTGACCCAGCATTTTGGTGGCTTGCGTTTTCGTGCGTTTTGATTCGCGCCATCGACACAAAACCGGGAACCCGCATTCCACAGAACCGGGTACCCGGTTTCGGAGCTGTAATCTTCCAAAAGTTCTGACCCAGCGTCTTGGAATCCTGCGTTTTGGCGCGTTTTGACTCGCGCCATCGAGAAAAATCCGGGTACCCGCATTCCACAGAACCGGGAACTCGGTTTCGGCGAGTAAAATCTCTGACCCAGCGTTTGGAGAAGAAAAAGAGGTTTAAGGATTTGTAAATTCAGAATAATACCTCATTTCCTCCTTTTATAAGCTTGAAACGCATCTTTTTCTCTCTCCAGCGGCTACCTGCGTTATACCGGGGCTGTGTTCCGGTATACCGGACCTTCTGCTCTTCGAAATATTTAATCCTCGTCAAAAAACACGAATCTCCTTCCCGTGTTACGGGTTTTTGGTCCCTGCGGTATACCGGGGATGAGGCGCGGTATACCGGACCTGTAGTCCAATTTTTTTTCTTCTCGGCATAAAACCCGAGTCACCTACCCATATTACGGGCTTTCTCCTCTGCGGTATACCGGGGCTGAGGCGCGGTATACTGGACTGAGGGTCTGAATTTTCTGAAAAATTTCGTTTTCTCCTCCCGAACTCGATTTCTCCAATACCTAAGCATCAAAAACACTAATACCTTTCGCAAATATGCAATATCAACTAAAAACAACTAAACTAAACATAAACTAAGAACGTAAAAGACATAAAAACTTAAAAAATTGCGGGTTGTCTCCCGTACAACACTTTTATTTAACGTCTTTCAAAGTTAGACGCGTTACCTCTATCAAGATTTGCGAATATAGCCTCCCCAACAACGAGTTAGGCTATTGATGTCTCCTAATTTGTGATAGATTTATGTTAAGATGAGACATCATTTTTAGTGATTTAGAAGTCATAATAGTCGATTTTCTTGAGAAATAGTGCACTTTCCTATTTTGAGTCTTGATTTAGCGAATTATTATTTTTAGAGCATATTGGGTTTAATTGTTTATTTAGTGTGAAGCATTAAATATAATTATAGAGATTAATTAGACTCCAAGTCAAAGACTACAAGATATGGAAAGAGATTAGCATGGTAATTGGAGATAAGGAAACAAAAGTTAAAAATATGGAAAAGGAAAAGCTGCCTAAATCTGAATTTCTGCAGCAACGCCTAAAGAAGTGGTGATAACTCCAAAAGGAAGCCGATTTTGGTAAATTCCTTTCATAGGGACGTAGATAATTCGCTGAGGATTCTTTTGGTATATTGTGGAGCAAAAACCGACCAATAACGAAGAAGATATGCTCAAAACAAGTCAGCAGAATTTATCTTTATTTCCATACGAATTTGAGTTGGGCTTGGAGTCCACTACTTTTCTTCTCCCTCAAGAAAACGAATTAGGTCTTCTAAACAACTATAAATACACCCTTATATCAGTTGCAAATCATCCTTGCTCATCCTTGCCTCATAGTAATTTGTTCTTAAGGTTTTATTCATCCAGTTTATTGTAGAGAGCAAGATGATGTCTTTTGTAATTTCTTTTAGTTTATTTCCATCAGGTATGAACTAAACCCCCCATAGCTTGGGATTTGCATCATGTATAAACTATGAATTCTAATTCTTCTATCTAAGTTTCTTTGGGAATTACATGTTTTAATTTGATATTTGCTGCTTACCTTTATATTTGTTTATGTGTTTTGAGTTATTGTCTTTCCTAGAACTGATCACTTTAGGATTGTTTTAATAGTAGTTAGATGGTCACCTTAGCTGGGTATTTAACTATTGAACCACCACATAACGTCTAGTGTCGATATTAGTCCTGACAAAACTGATTCTAACTAGATAGTCATTAGGGTATGATTTAATCACCATATCACCAATTGAATGAATTGTTTGCTTAGGGCCTTAGTAGCGTTTGATAACCCTATCTGAAACAGCTTCTTGGTTGTGTCGTAGCCCCCTTAGTCGCTCTCAAGGTATAAGGAATGGGAATTTAGAATCCTGACTAAGTATACAAGAGCTAATATTCTCCCTTATAAACTAGATCTAATAGAAAGAATTAGAAGGATTAGTGCATACTAGCAAAACCTAAGCTATATCTCTCATCTCATATTCTTAGTATTTTACTTTATTGTCTTTTAATTTTCTTAGTTTAATTAATTTCGAAATTCTTCTCCCTTTAATTTTCTGTCTTTAATTATTTACTTTTACTCATTATTCCTACCCACGCGATTAACACACTTAAGTCCCTAAGAACGAACTCAACTTATCAACTAAAACTTGCATACGTCCTGTAATACTTGCAGTACTGTGCCTGTCTAGGGTGAGAGTGCGTATTTTTCTAGACTTTATTTTATCCTATTTTATCACACCCTAGGCGACACCAAGTTTTTGGCGCCGTTGCCGGGGACTTGTGTGTCGTTAGCGTGTGGGTTATCTATTTCGAGTAGTAGTTTTTAATTAATTGTTATTTTCAGTTTTTAGTTTTTATTTTTCCGGATTTACGCTTGTGGTTTGCTTTAGTCTTTTTCAGGTTTCACAGTGTTTAATTCTTGGCCTCCGTTATCGGAGCCTGAGAGGAGCTTCAGATCTTATAACAAACGTGTTCGTGAGGAAAGATCCTTGAGAAGAGCTATGGCATGCATGCAAGAACATTTAGATCCGCCAGAAGGAGCACAATACTTTGCACCAGGAGGACCACCACCTTTTATTCCACCTGGTGTACAGCTGCAAGGAGGAGGTAATGGGCAAAACAATAATCACAGAATCGAGTACAGCAAGACCTCCCCGGTCTTCATGTACCGTTCCATGTTCAACAATCGGTTACCGTCCTCCAGAGATCCAGAATATCAAATTTAGACCCGATCCGGGTATGCTTAGTCAGTTTCAAAGTTTTGGACTCTACAGTGGTACAGCAATTCAAGATCCGGTAAGATCGATTCAGAAGTTCATGCAGATTTGTGATGCCTATATTACTCCTGGCATTACAAGCGAGCAACTGTATTGTCATATGTTTTCGTTCTTCTTGACCGGTAGAGCTAGCGAATGGCTAGAAAGACAACCACCTGGAACAATTCATTCTTGGACAGAATTTCAAGCCGCATTCTTTAACCGTTTTTATCCGAAGAGCATGAGACTCAAAGATCAAACCGAGCTTGCAAGATTTTGTCAAGAAGATGGATAAACTGTAGGAGAGTCATGGACAAGGTTTCAACATAAATTAGCTAGATGTCCTCTCCATGGTTATACACCCGCTCTACAACTTGCTATATTCTATGAAGGTCTTAATGATAAAGGTAGAGAGAAGGTGGATAACAATGGAAAGGATAATTTTGTGTCCATGAATCATAATGAAGCGTCCGATGTTTTGGAAAATATTATTGAACAAGAAAGGAGTTGGCCTTCAACGCGAGCTCCTATTGCAAAGACCCGAGGAACGCTTCGTTTAGATGCAGAAACTGCGAACTCAGCTCAAATATCCGCATTAGAGAATCAGATCAAAGAGCTGAAGTTAGAGATGCAAAAGAATTTAGCCGCAGCAAACGTAGTACAAGAAGCACAAGGTTGTCAACAATGTGGGGTTAATAATCATACATGGGAAGAGTGCGAATCAAATCCACAATCTGTGTACTTCATATCCAACCGAGGTGGCTATCAATGGGGTAACCGAAATCATCCGGGTATATAGTATTCAAATCCACAAGGGGCCGCTAATCCTGGTCATTATCAACCACGCCCCCAGAACAACTCTTTCTAATCGAGAGGTCAGTATCAAAATCAATATCAAAATAGACATGCTCCCCCTCAACAACCTGTTCAAGATGCCTATACCGATTCGTTAGATCAGAAAGCTTTACCTCAGTATCCTCAAGAAGGATCTATGGACAATCAACAAATAATACAAATCTTGACCACAAATATGAGCGCTCAGGAAGAGAAAGTCCGAGGACAAGATGCCACACTTCAGATTTTAGGTACTCAAGTAGAACAATTAAACAAAGTTCTAACAAATTTAATGGAACAGAAAGAAGTGAAGGCAATCGAAGGAGGTGATGACAATGTTGGGTTCGAAGCTTGCAAGGCTATTTGCCTTGAAATTGAAGAGGAAGTACCGCATGCTGCCGTTAGTGTCGTGGAAGTTCCGAGTACCGAAGAAGAACCAACCAAGTCTAGCCCCGTGGAATCTAACTGTTCTGAGGTTCATGTGGAGGACGATTCAGAGAAATCCGAATTTATACAGCTGCTGGGGAAGATGCAAGAGGAAATTCGATCGGTTATGGATTATCAAGCTGAGCTAGATAGAGAAAAAGAGAAAGAAGATGAAGTTGCACCTGCGGTGCAAGAAGAGAAAGAAGAAGAGAAGGTGGAATCGCCACCTTTTGTTCAACCAGTGTCATCAACTATTCCTGATACAAATCCAAAGGATGACACTGAACTCAAGACATTTGTAGAGGCGTATACACCTGAAAATATCAACGCCCAAATACTTGAGATAGCCAAGAAAGGACTTACACGGCAACAATTTTTACGCAAGTTATTCCTGAGAAATAAGCGAGTGTAGAGATCCCAAGAGAAAATTTAAGAGTCTCAAGAAGAAGTGAAAGAGAGCTACCAACTAAGCTTAAAGATCCAGGAAGTTTCAACCTTCCTATTCAAATTAATGGTATGCTCAAGGTGAAAACTATGTACGATGTGGGTTCTGGTGTGAATCTTATGCCTATGTCCGTGTTCGAGAGACTTGGACTTCAGAAATCAGAGAAAACTCCAGTGAAGTTGCAGTTCGCTGACAACTTAGTTAAGAGAACATGGGGAACAGTGGAGGACGTCTTAGTCCTTGCAGGTAGTATCGCCATCCCTACTGACTTTGTTATACTTGAGTTTGATGCAGATAAGCAGGTTCCAATCATACTTGGACGGCCTTTCATGGCCACAAGTCAAAGTGTCATCAACTTCCAAGAAGGGACCATTACCCTTCATGCAAAGAATGTATCCGAGACCTTCTATGTCTTGGGTAAGAAACCAAGGAAGTTAGATCCCACTGTTCCTATCATCCACAGCCTTTCACATCACAAAGTCCCTCCTGAGAAGATCCACTTAAAACCTGTGGATACTGAACCAAACATTGAGTTTGGGGTTGGCCATGAAGTTCTATGGAAAGCTCACAAACGCGAGAATAGGCCACGTAGTTTCAAAGACTCGTGGATGGGACCATTCATTGTCACTAAGGTTGTTTCAGCCAAGGTGATAGAAATCCGACCCAAAACGGGGATCAAGCGCAGATTAGTTGACGTTCATAGCCTAACTCGTTGTTGGGGAGGCTATATTCTCAAATCTTGATAGAGGTAATGCGTCTAACTTTGAAAGACGTTAAATAAAAGTGTTGTACGGGAGACAACCCGCAATTTTTTAAGTTTTTATGTCTTTTACGTTTTTAGTTTATGTTTAGTTTAGTTGTTTTTAGCTGATAATGCATGTTTGAGAAAGGTAGTAGTGTTTTTGATGATTAGGTATTGGAGAAATCGAGTTAGGGAAGCAAACAAAATTTAAAAAAAAAACTGAAGCAGGGGTGCGGTATACCGGACCTCAGCCGCGGTATACCGCAGGTGAAGAAAACCCGTACCACGGGTAGATGTCACGTGTTTTATGCCGAGGAGAAAAAAAATCTGATCGATGAGTCCAGTATACCGGACCATATGCGCGGTATACCGTGGGAGCAAAAACCCGTGTCACGGGTATGTGGCGCGTGTTTATTGACGAGACGAAAAATTTTGGAGCATCAGATGTTCCGGCATACCGGAGGATATGCCCAGTATACCGCGTCGGGCCGCCAGAGAGAGAAAGCTGCGGATTTGGAGCTTATAAAAGAGGGTTAATGCTTTTAATTCTGAATTTCATAAACCTCAAGCCTCTTTGTCTTCTCCAAAGCTCTCCCAACTCCATTGAAGCTCATAAAAACCTTCACCAATCATCAAAAGACTACACAATCATCAAGAGACACACATCAAATCTTCTCTCTACATCATTACAAGAGAGATTCAAGCACCCAATTCTCACCAAATCTATCAAATTGAAGAATCAAGAGCTCAAATTTCACAAATTCATCCTAAAATTTCTTAAATCCAAGCTAACCCATCAAGAACCCACCTCACTCACATAGAGATTCATCATCCATTCACCTTTCCTAAATTAAATCAAGCTTGTTCAACCAAAAATTCACAAATTCAAATTTCAAGGGTTGCTAAAGCTTTGAGTTGGGGGTTAATTGAGGATGACTAATAGAACAACAATATTAGCTAGCAAGAGGGAGGTGGAGAAAAGCAAGGTATTGGATCCAATCAAGAAGAAATCAAATAATAAAGGTTCTAGTTCTAAATCAAAGGGTAAAGACGATGTTGAAGATGGAGGTATAACTTTGTGTGATCGTAATGGTAAAAAGCTTTACTTTTATGCAAAGGAGAAAACAAAACTTCCACAAGGTCCTACACCCAAGGAGAAAGAGGAAGTTTCAAGGGCACTGAAAGCTTCTGCAGAGAAACAATTGAAAGAACTACCTTTTGCTTATGAAAAAGTATTCAAGGAAGAAGTTGGTACAAGAGAATACAAGAGATTCTTAGAGCTTGGTGCAAAATTGGGTTGGTCTACGTTCATGGTAAGACGTTCTGAATTATGTCATGAGTTAGTTTTGGAATTCTATTTAGGCCTCTTTAGCCGAGATAGTAAAGGTTGTGTTCCGATTAGAGGAAAGTTAGTTCCTTTCACAGTTGATGAGATTAGAAACCACTTCAAGTTTAAGAAATTGAAAGGTTATTGCAAGTATGATGAAGCGGTTTCTAAACGAAAATTCTTTGATGAGGAATTACTTTTTGAGCATGTTTTAGACAAGGAGAAAGTGCAATCACATAAGGGAGAATTGAAGGCACCTTGGCCTTACAAATATCTTCAATCAGATGCAAGAATTTGGCACAATTTCCTTATTCCTAATGTCTTTGGAAACACACGAAGTTTGGATGTGACTATGAAGAACGCTTTACTTTTGGATTGTATTTTGAGAGGGGAAGAAGTAGATGTGGCACAGTTGATCTATGAGGAGGTGATACGATTTTCGGTCTCTCCTAAATCGGTTTATAATGTTAAATTTCCTACTATGATCATGTGTCTTGTGCAAAAAGAGAATGTTACATTGGGTGAAGAAGAGACACTCGAGTATAAGACGAGTTAAATTGATAATGCTTGGATTAAGGATATCTTTCGAAGAGCGGGTTCTACGCAAGTCTCGAAAGAAGAAAAGGAGCAAAATTGGCAAGAGAAGATGGAGGAGCGTTTAACAAAATTTGAAGCAGCTCAAACTTCCTTAGTCAACGATGTGGCACAAATCAACGCTAATAAATTGCACATCATGAAACTCCTTGAGCAATTAACGATAGATCAAGCAAATCCGACCTTGGATATCAATGATGCGAGGCAATAAGCCTCTAGAGTATGTTCTCTATCTTCCTTACCATTTCTGTAAATGCATTTATCTGCTAATTTTAATTTATGTTTCGAGTCTTTTTCGAGTCGTGGGGACACGACTCATTTTTTATTTGGGGTGTAGAAATTAAAATTTTTGATACATGGGAATTAGATGTAGAGTGTGTTTAATAGCTTGAAAGCATAAGCTCAGTGAATTGATGATAGTAAGTAGTATGTTTATGAGCTATTTTATTTGTATGCTTTGAGTATTTTCAGGAAAACACACGTTGATAGTAAAGAAAAGATTAGTGAGCAATGCGATAGATAGTATGTTCGATCTCAGGGAACCTTGAGAAGTGTGTAGGCCGTGAGATCCAAGCTAGTTGAAAAACCATTTGATGAAAGTGCTAAAGGTAAGAAAATAACGAAATTACATTGTGTAGAATGTGATTAATGCGGTTCTTTCATATTTGAAGCCTTTGAAGCCTTTTTATACCTTCTCACCTTGTGAGTTTTGATTTTATATGCTATATCCTTCTCAGCCCCTTCTAGCCTTTCAAAAGCTTTTTATTGAAACACGTTATAAGCCATATCCTTTAGATTATAGGACTTTTCCATATGACCCGCACTCGAATCGCGATGCATAGACAGTTGTTTTAGAGCTTGAGTTTGGGGTGGTGGGTCCACCATTATGGGAAATATTATTGGGATGGGATTTTTGAGCTTATTAATTGTGCTTTGTGCTAATATTGATGATGATTCACAGATTTTTATTGTAACCCTTTGCCGGGGTAAGAGTGAATGAAAAAGAAGCTACGAGCTAAATTTGCCAACAAGGGCATTAAAAGAAAAAATATATATATATATAAGAAAATTAGCGTGATATCTCAACATTAAAAAGAGAGTCATAGCTATAGAAAAGAAATTGATTCGAAAAGAAAGAAAATATATATTCGGACCGGCAAAGTGGAATTTTTATGTGAACATCTTATGCTTTAATTGGGTTATTGGGGATGCTAAATTGTGCATCAAGGAATTCATTGGGTTGAGTGAGAAACGTTTATGAGAGTAACTCAAGCTCTAGGACGATTCGTTGATGGCTAGTGAGGAGAGAGAGCCAAAAGCTCACTCCAAATTATCCAAATATACTATCATACCGTCCCTAAGCCTAAATTACAACCTTAAAGACCTTGCGATTCTTTGCTATGTAATTGAGAAGTGATTGAGCCATTAGTGAGTAGTTGAGTGGATCTTTGAATACTAGTGAGGTTTGATGAACAATCTATAGCTTCCTTGGGGAACTGAGTAAAGTCTCAATCCTTCTTACATTGCGAAACTAATCTGATTTTGAAGTCAAGCCGTGTTGACTGTGGATATGAGAAGTGTACAGGTATGTAGTTTATGAATATTATTGCATGAAATTTTCTGAGTTGTTGCTTTAGGATTATTCTATATATTCTGCTACGTTCTTCCCATTGTGTTAAGAATTTTACAAGTGTGTATATATAGACTTCCCTTTGTTTTTATCTTTATTGTATCGGGATGATACAACTTTGAGTGGGGGGTCTTGATATCTCCACATTTGTGATAGATTTATGTTAAGATGAGACATCATTTTTAGTGATTTAGAAGTCATAATAGTCGATTTTCTTGAGAAATAGTGCACTTTCCTATTTTGAGTCTTGATTTAGTGAATTATTATTTTTAGAGCATATTGGGTTTAATTGTTTATTTAGTGTGAAGCTTTACAAATAATTATGGAGATTAATTAGAGTCCAAGTCAAAGACTACAAGATAAGGAAAGAGATTAGCATGGTAATTGGAGATAAGGAAACAAAAGCTAAAAATATGGAAAAGGAAAAGCTGCCTAAATCTGAATTTCTGCAGCAACGCCTAAAGAAGTGGAGATAACTCCAAAAGAAAGCCGATTTTGGTAAATTCCTTTCATTGGGAAGTAGATAATTCGCTGAGGATTCTTTTGGTATATTGTGGAGCAAAAACCGACCAATAATGAAGATGATATGCTCAAAACAAGTCAGCAGAATTTGTCTTTATTTCCATACGAATTTGAGTTGGGCTTGGAGTCCACTACTTTGCTTCTCCCTCAAGAAAACGAATTAGGTCTTCTAAACACCTTTAAATATACCCTTATATAACTTGTAAATCATCCTTGCTCATCCTTGCCTCATAGTAATTAGTTCTTAAGGTTTTATTCTTCTAGTTTATTGTAGAGAGCAAGATGATGTCTTTTTTAATTTCTTTTAGTTTATTTCCATCAGGAATGAACTAAACCTCCCATAGCTTGGGTTTTGCATCATGTATAAACTATAAATTCTAATTCTTCTATCTAAGTTTCTTTGGGAATTACATGTTTTAATCTGATATTAGCTGCTTACCTTTATATTTGTTTATGTGTTTTGATTTATTGTCTTTCCTAGAACTGAACACTTTAGGATTGTTTTAATAGTAGTTAGATGGTCACCTTAGCTGGGTGTTTAACTATTGAACCACCACATAACGTCTAGTGTCGATATTAGTCCTGACAAAACTGATTCTAACTAGATAGTCATTAGGGTATGATTTAATCACCATATCACCAATTGAATGTATTGTTTGCTTAGGGCCTTAGTAGCATTTGATAACCCTATTCGAAACAGCTTCTTGGTTGTGCCGTAGCCCCCTTAGTCGCTCTCAAGGTCTAAGAATTGGGAATTTAGAATCCTGACTAAGTATACAAGAGCTAATATTCTTCCTTATAAACTAGATCTAATAGAAAGAATTAGAAGGATTAGTGCATACTAGCAAAACCTAAGCTATATCTCTCATCTCATATTCTTAGTATTTTACTTTATTGTCTTTTAATTTTCTTAGTTTAATTAATTTCGAAATTCTTCTCCCTTTAATTTTCTGTCTTTAATTATTTACTTTTACTCGTTATTCCTACCCACGTGATTAACACACTTAAGTCCCTTAGAACGAACTCAACTTATCAACTAAAACTTGCATACGTCCTGTAATACTTGCAGTACTGTGCCTGTCTATGGTGAGAGTGCGTAGTTTTCTAGACTTTATTTTATCCTATTTATCACACCCTAGGCGACACCAGCTATGAATGTCAACTAAACTGCGCATGATCCCCTTTTTGGGTCGGATTTCTATCACCTTGGCTGAAACATCCTTAGTGACAATGAACGGTCCCATCCTCGAGTCTTTGAAACTACTTGGCCTATTTTCACATTTGTGAGCTTTCCATAGTACTTCATGGCCAACCCCAAACTCAATGTTTGGCTCAGTATCCACATGTTTTAAGTGGACCTTCTCTGGAGGGACTTTGTGATGTGAAAGTCTGTGGATGACAGGAACGGTGGTATCTAACTTCCTTGGTTTTTTGCCCAAGACATAGAAGGTTTCGGATACATTCCTTGCATGAAGGGTAATGGTCCCGTCTTGGAAGTTGATGACACTTTTACTTCTGGCCATGAAAGGCCGTCCAAGTATGATTGGAACCTACTTATCTGCATCAAACTCAAGTATGACAAAGTCAGTAGGGATGGCGATACTACCTGCTCGGACTAAGACATCCTCCACTGTTCCCCATGTCCTGGTAACTGAGTTGTCAGCGAACTGCAACTTCACTGGAGTTTTCTCTGATTTCTGAAGTCCAAGTCTCTCGAACACGGACTTAGGCATAAGATTCACAACAGTACCAACATCGTACATAGCTTTCAACTTGAGCATACCATTTATTTGAATAGGAAGGTTGAAACTTCCTAAATCTTTGAGATTTGTTGGTATGGTAACTCTCTTTCACTTTTTCTTGAGACTCTCAAGTTCTCTCTTGGGATCTCTACACTCGCCTCTTTCTCAGGAATAACTTGCGTAAAAATTTGTTGCGGTGTAAGTCCTTTCTTCGCAATCTCAAACATTTGGGCGTTGATATTTTTAGGTGTATACGCCTTTACAAATGTCTTGAGTTCAGTGTTATCCTTAGGATTTGTATCAAGAAAAGTTGATGACACTGTTTGAACAACAGGTGGTGGTTCCACCGTCTCTTCTTCTTTCTCTTCTTGCACAGCAGGTGCAACTTTAACTTCAATTCTTGATTCCTCCTTTGAGTATTCTTTCTCTTTAGCCAGCTCAGCTTGATAATCCATGACCGATATAATCTCCTCTTGCATATCTTTCAGAAGCTGTATAAATTCGGATTTTTTTGAATCGTCCTCCACATCAACCACAGAACAGTCAGATTCCACGGGGCTAGACTTCGTTGGTTCTTCTTCGGTAAAGCTTTCTGATCTAATGATTCGGTGTAGGCATCTTTAACAGGTTGTTGAGGGGGAACAAGTCTATTCTGATATTGATTTTGGTATTGACCTCTTGCTTGGAAAGAGTTGTTCTGGGGGCGCGGTTGATAATGACCATGATTAGCGACTCCTTGAGGATTTGAATACTGCATACCCAGATGGTTTCGGTTACCAAATTGATAGCCTCCTCGGTTAAATATGAAATAAACAGATTGTGGATTTCCTTTGCACTCTTCCCATGTATGATTATTAACCCCACACTGTTGACAACCTTGTGCTTCTTGTACTACGTTTGTTGCGGCTAAATTTTTCTGCATCTCTAGCTTAAGTTCTTTGATTTAATTCTCTAATGCGGATATTTGAGCTGAGTTTGCAGCTTCTGCATCTAATCGAAGCGTACCTCGGGTCTTTGCTATAGGAGCCCGCGTAGAAGGCCAACTCCTTTCTTTTTCAATAATATTTTCCAAAACTTCGGCAGCTTCATTATGGTTCATGGACACGAAATTTCCCTTTCCTATGTTATCTACCTTCTCTCTACCTCGATCGTTAAGACCTTCATAGAATATAGCTAATTGTAAAGAGGGGGTATAACCATGGAGCGGACATCTAGCTAATTTATGTTTAAACCTTGTCCATGATTCTCCTACTGTTTCTCCATCTTCTTGACAAAACCTTGCAAGCTCGCTTTGGTCTTTGAGTCTCATACTCTTCGGATAAAAACGGTTAAAGAAAGCGGCTTGAAGTTTTGTCCATGAATTGATTGTCCCTGGTGGTTGCCTATCTAACCACTCACCAGCTCTACCGGTCAGAAAGAACGAAAATATATGACAATATAGTTGCTCGCGTGTAATGCCTGTAGTAATATAAGCATCACAAAGCTGCATAAACTTCTGAATCGATCTTACCGGATCTTGAATTGCTGTACCACTATAGAGTCCAAAACTTTGAAACTGACTGAGCATACCCGGATCGGGTCAAAATTTAATATTTTGGATCTCCGGAGGACGGTAACCTATCGGTTGAACATGAAACGGCACACGGAGACCAGCAGGTCTTGTTCAACTCGGTTTTGATCAATATTGTTTTGCCCGTTACCTAGTCCTAGTGGATGTTGTCCTTGTTGTTGTACACCAGGTGGAATAAAAAGTGGTGGTCCTCCTGGTGAAAAGTATGGTAATCCTCCAGGTGAGATTTCAAAAGCCGGATCTAACTGTTCTTGTACGCCTGCCATAGCTCTTCTTAAGGCTCTTTCCTCACGAACTCATTTATTATAAGATCTAAAGCTCTTCTCAGGCTCCGGTAACGGACGCCAAGAATTAAACACTGCGAAACCTGAAAAAGACTAAAGCAAACCACAAGCGTAAATCCGGAAAAGATAAAAACTAAATACTGAAAAATAAAAATTAACTAAAAACTACTACTCGAAATAGATAACCCACACGCTACCGAGACACAAGTCCCCGGTAGCGGCGCCAAAAACTTGGTGTCGCCTATGGTGTGATAAAAATAAGATAAATAATAAGCCAGAAAACAACGCACTCTCACCCTAGATAGGCATGGTACTGCAAGTATTACAGGACGTATGCAAGTTTTAATGATAAGTTGAGTTCGTTCTCAGGGACTTAGTGTGTTATACAAACGGGTAGAAATAACGAGTAAGAAGTAATTAATTAAAAGACAAGAAATTAAAAGAGAATAAATTTCGAGATATCTAAATTAAACTAAGGAAATTAAAGACAGTAAATTAAATATGAAGAAATATGAGATGAGAATTATAGCTTAGGTTTTGCTAGTATGCACTAATCCATTTAATTTTTTCTATTAATTCTAGGTAATAAGGGAGATAAATAGCTCTTGTATACTTAGCCAGGATTCTAAATTCCCATACCTTAGACCTTGAGAGCGACTAAGGGGGCTACGGACACACCACGAGGCTGGTTCAAATAGGGTTATCAAGCGCTACCAAGGCCCTAAGCAATCAATTTCCATACATGGTGATATGATTAAATCATACCCTGATGACTATCTAGTTAGAATCAGTGTTGTCAGGACCAATATCGACACTAGACGTTATGTGGTGTTTCAATAATTAGAGACCCAGCTAAGGTGATCATCTAATTACTGCTTAGAAAACCTACTGTGACCAGTTCTAGGACAGGCAATAAATCAAAACACATAAGCATATATAAAGGTAAGAAACTAATATCAGATTAAAACATGTAATTCCCAAAGAATCTTAGATAGAAAGAAATTAGAATTCATAGATTATACATGATACAAAACCCAAGCTATGGGAAGTTTAGTTCATACCTGAAGGAAAAACTAAAAGAAATAATAAAAGACATCATCTTGCTCTCTACAATAACTCTGATGAATAAAACCCTAAGAACTAATTACTATGAGGCAAGGATGATTTACAAGTGATATAAGGGTGTATTTATTGGTGTTTAGAAGACCTAATTCGTTTTCTTGAAGGAGAAGGTAAGTAGTGGACTCCAAGCCCAACTCAAATTCGTAACCCTAAAACATGAAATCAGGCCCGTTTTTGTTTTGGTCTTAGCAGCTTTAATACTCATCCGTTTGACGCGTATGAGTACACCAAATTTATTGACTCGGAAAGATCTTCAACTTTGGTCTTGACCGTTTCTCCAAACTCCACACTGTTTTTGAGTTATAATTCGATTTGTGGTTGTAGGTGCAGAAATTCAGGATTAAGGCAACTTTTCTTTTTCCATGTTTTTAGCTTTTGTTTCCTTATCTCCAATTTCCATGCTTATCTCTTTCCATATCTTGTAGTCTTTGACTTGGAATCTAATTAATTTCCATAATTATCTTTAAAGTTTCACACTAAATAAATAATTAAACCCAATATGTTCTAAAAATATTATTTTACTAAATTAAGACTCAAAATAGGAAAATGCACTATTTCTCAAGAAAAACGATTATTATGACTTCTAAATCACTAAAAATGATGTTTCATCCTAACATAAATCTATCACAAATTAGGAGACATCAGCCATGGTTGTAGGACTGTTGGAGATCTAATATGGTGCAGAAAAAAGTTTGGTGGCTGAGGCTCGAATGGGTGAGGAAGATGTAAACCTGTTGGGATGTTTTGAGGTGGGAGATTGTGTAGGTAGATTCGGTGGCTGGAGAAAGCTTGGTGTGGTGGAGGAGGAAGATTGGTTTTGAAGGTTAAGAGGTATGGCTGAGCAGCCCAACAGAGATGGAGTTGGGAGATGGTGTAGGTAGGTTTGGTGGCTGGGGTTTTGAAAATTGCTTGTTTCTATGTTCATAAACAATGTTAATAATATTTATGAATATTTGTATAATGACATTTTAATTTTAATTGGTTCATTAAAAATTATATTTTCAATGTATTTGAAATCTAAAGACCTGTACAAAAATTCTTACTAATAATCTTAGAGGGTGCGAAACTAATTTTAATTTGAGTTCATCCACTCCAAAATATGGTCTAAGCCTTACAAAGTCGATCAATTCATACACATATTTATTTTTTGAATTCTCATAACTTTATATAACATCTCTAGAAGATACTTTTTCTTTTTTTGTCATAATCCCTAGAAGATACAAATAGTATATTCGACTAGGGATAGGCTAATGTCGACTCTTTTTGGAATTGGGGTCGGTTTTTATGAGACTAGGGATAGGCTAATGTCGACTCTTTTATCTTTACTTGCACGTTAGACAAAAAAAAAAAAAAAAGACTAAACTCCAAGATTCTCATCCTTCTTTTTTTTTTTTTGGACGGGTCATCCTTCTTTATTAATTGTATGTAATTTTAGCGACTTCATCTCAATTGACTCGATTTTTTATATATGATTAGCTTTTCAATCCTTTTTTCATATTTGTAAAAGTTTTAATTTTTTTAAATAAATAAATTGAAATTACAACAAGGATAATTATAATAGTGGTATAAAATTAGTTTTTTTAGGCCTAATCGAATATATTTTCTTTAATTTTTTATTAATCGAACCACTAGATTGAATGACCAATACCTTAACCATTAAGCTAATCCAACTGATTGAAGGTAAAAGTTTCTTCCTACCTAATGGAAAATATTTTTTTATCAGTACACCAAATAGACAGGTTTTTTTTTGTCAAAGGTGTGTAATTATATTTTAAAGGTTACTCTTGATTGTATATAAGAAAACATGAATAGAATACATTATTCGTATTAAAATACACTACACCACGTCCTTCTTTCTGCGACTACATTTGTAGCCGCGAAAGAAGGAAAAAGTAGTCGCGGAAAACGAATTCGGACTTTACCGACTACGTGTAGTCGTTAATACTTAGTCGCGAAAAACTCGTCGTTAGAGGTCATCTCTAGCAACGAAAGTCAGGATGTAGTCGCGAAAAGGTATGTAGTCATTTACGACTACAAGGTAGTCGTGAATGACTTAAGCATTACCGACTACATATGTAGTCGCTGTTTGATTAGTTATTATCGACTACAAAGTAGTCGTGAATAACTTAAATATTACCGACTACGTAGTCGCTATTTGATTAGTTCTTATCGACTACATATGTAGTCTCTAGATGCTAATATAAAGCGACTACATTTAATTATTTTTCTAAACTACTTGTAGTCGCTAATGACATTTTTTTATTGCAATTAAATATAATTCCAAAATCGTAATTTTTTATTTAAAAAAAACATACAATTAATAATTAAAATACCAAATAATAATTAATAATACCAGTTATTAACCAAAATAATTAATTAAGATACCAAAATCATCCAAAGTCAAACCAAAAGTCAAACTAAAAGACAACCCAAGTCAAAACCTAGTCAAAGTCATATTACATCACAAAATTAATCTAAAATAAACACCAAAGTCATATTACGTAGTCAAAGTCATATTACATAGTCAAAGTCATATTACGACCATATAATCGGGTCTCCTCTTCTCCCTCAGACTCATCATCATCTTTATCTCCTTTACTCTCTTCATCTCCCTCGTCATCATCTCGACCCTCTGATGCATCACCAGCTGGAGGAGTAGGCATAGGCAGGATAGGGGCAAACCCTATTGTACCCTCATCTCATTAATATAAGCCATCGCATCAATAACAGCTGCCTGAGAATAAACTGGAGGAGCACTGCTAGAAGAGGTACTAGTACTAGGTGGTCGATAAGGTGCTAGTCCTTGGGCTACTTGAAGCTCATTTATTGTCGCCATCATATGCGCGTTTTGCTTGTCTTGTGCCAGGGTAATCGATGGATTCGAGACTTGCTTCTTCTTTTTCGGTCGGCCCATACCCGGTGTCCAGCTCCTTTTCGGCGACCCAATAGCATTTTTAGCAGTTTCCCTTACCGACTCAATTTGCTCCTTTTACGACAAGTCACCAGCTTCAGTTGACTCAGAATGACTCTGAGTCACTTTCTCATTCATAGCATCCCTTAACAATTTATGTTTTATTTTAGACATGAAAAAAAAATTAATATTAAAATCGATTTATGAATAAAATTATAATTAAAATTTAATTTTCAAAATAAACTTACATCAGCATTCTTATAGCCATCCGACCTCCCACTGCTTTGTCTTCTTGCTTTTGCCAACCACCTCGAAAAACACACACATATGTGGAATCGGGATTTCTTCTTGAGTTGCCTCATCCCTCGCTACCACCCTCCCCTCCGGGATCAACTTCTCAATACCATGTTTCATTCAAAATAATTAATAAATATTCTAAATACAGTAAACACATATAATAAAAAAAAGTACCTCATAAAGAATATCCCCAGTTCGGGAATATTTTCGAGACCCCGCTCCACTTTTATTATTTTGTTTCTTTCGATTTAAGTTATTTATTTTTGCCTGGTGCTGAAAAAATTTAAAATACAAATATTAATAACATTGTATATAATTTAAATGATAAAATAAAAAAATGATATATATATATACCTGGTGGGTCCTGGTGTGTTATTAAAATTAAGTGCAAATAAAAGGAACCACTTAACCGCAAGTGTACGGTTGTCCCAAGTAATATATGATACTCAAGTTCGTTCTCAGGGACGGATTAGGTTCAACTCCAGTATTAATCAGATAGCAAGAATACTTGTTTAATAGAAAAGTAAAATAATATGATTTTTGTTTGGTTTTCTTAAAACTAAGATGCAAATAAATAAAAACTAAATTAAAATAAATAAAAGCAAATAAAAGATTGACTTTAGATAAGAGAGATACTTGAGTCTCGCAAGGAATCCACTTAATCAATATAATCTATGATTTGTTTAAGGGTAGAATTGGTATTAGTATATTAGTCGGGACTCTAATATCTCCTAGCCCCCTGTCGGGGGACCTAGAAGCTATCCTAAAGTATCATAAACACATGTATGGTTGAATATGGCTCTTCGGATGATATGATTTTACCTCTTTGGCTATGTAACTAGTTAAGCCTGTCGGTCAATAACGGACATTACACGGGTATTACCTAGATCTGTATTCAAACCCCCCGTCGGATGATCACTTCGCCACTAAAGTGAATAGCCCAAATACTAAAATCTATTTCTAGTTGTACGGAAAAGAAATAGTGATTAAGAACAAAGTAATAACCAATATCTAAGATCTAATTCAATTTAAATCATAACAATCCCAAATTCAAAACAAAGATTAAATTAATTAGGGTTCATACCTTTATTGCGATTCTCAAGTATGTAAAAGTTTAGCACATGGTAATATTAAAGACTGAAATTAAATAGAAAGACATCATATTTAATTACAGAAAAGAAATATATAACCTAAGGATTAGATGACTGTTGATGGAAGAACAGAATCCTCCCAGCACTAGCTTCTCCTTTGCCTTCTTGCTCTTGAAGTCTCTGACTCTCTCTCTAAAGATGTATATATTGAATGGTTATTGAGAGGTTATCGTGACTCTCTCTCTAAGGATGTTAAGAATTGAAAGATTAATGAGAGGTACTGAATTATGAGGTCTAAGGGGTGTATTTATAGGTGTTGGAAGACCCTAGGTCGAATTTGCTTGGAGTGGAAGACAAGTCAAAGACTCTCAAATTCGTAGCCCTAAATTCTAGAAAAGGTAAGATTTGCTGCTGATTTGATTTGGTCATATCTTTTTCAATACTTATCCGTTTGAGAAGTTCCGTATATGAAACTGCTTGTCTTGGAAAGCTCTTTCTATTGGTGCAGACCATTCGTCCAGAATCCATGCCAATCTTTAATTATGATTTAATCTCTAAAACGTGGCTGGATTTTCAGATTCACAAGGCAGCTTTATCTTTTCCTCCTTTGAATAAATCTTTCCTAAATCTTCTTATTTCCATGTATATCTTATTTCCTTTCATCCTCATCTTGACTTGGTCTCTAAGTAATTACCATTTATCTTTTAAAGCTTCACATTAAATAAATAATTAAACCGCACATGCTTAAAAAGAATAAATCAATAAATCAAGAAATCGAAATAGGAAAGTGTACTCTAAAAATAGAAACTCGACTAGAAATCATTTCCTAACACTCTAAAATACACTAAGACTTTATTCTCACTTCTTCTCCTTGGATTGGTCTTTCATGAAATTCAAGAACCTTAACTTTGTATTTAAAATAGTCAAATTTACGCATAAAAGCTTAGATTCCGCAAATAGTTAATTTCCAAGGAGAGAAAGTGCAATATGATCAATTAAGCCTAAAAGTCTATCAAATAAGTCATTTATTCACCTAAAAGGATGTCTCCAAGGGGCTAAGTATTAGAACAAATAGGGAGACATCAAGACCCCAAACTCAAACCTTTGTCGTCCCGACAAAGTAAAATAAAAACAAAGGATCTTTTAGGTGAACGCAGAAGGTAGAATCTAGTAAATAATCCCAAAGCAAAGCTTAAAACAAATTTCATATAGTCTAACCTAGGAATTAATATACACCTACACTTA
This sequence comes from Nemophila menziesii, assembly GCA_029959085.1. NCBI lineage: Eukaryota > Viridiplantae > Streptophyta > Magnoliopsida > Boraginales > Hydrophyllaceae > Nemophila > Nemophila menziesii. Next base: position 5,188,016 of record JARWIR010000044.1, read on the forward strand.
TCATGCAAAATCAAATACAAAACAATATCAATCCAAAATTAATTTCACAATGCTAGAAGGTTACGCTTATTACTTATCTCAAGATGGTGGCTATAGGGTGTTCCTCGATCTTTACTTGCTTTGAACGCTCCACTTAGCATATTCCCTATTAACTCACTGTGCATCTAGGAATCACGAGGTCTTTACGGTTTCAGCATAGGCTGAAGGACGGTATGGTATGTATATTTGGTAAATTTGAAGTGAGCTTTTGGCTCTCTCCTCACTTACCATCAACAAAACTGTCCAAGAGCTTGAGTTTACACTCGAATAACGTTCTCACTCAACCCAATTGACGCGCTTAATTAGCGTCCCCAAATTAACCCAATAAGCACTAAGGATGATTCACTTAAAATTTCCACTTTGCCGGTCCGAATATATTTTCATTTTAAATCATTCATTTTTTCTTTTCTTTTGTATAGCCATGACTCTCTTTTAATGTTGAGATATGATGCTATTTTTTTCATAGTTATGCCTATTCATAACTTGAGCTCGAGGCTTCTTTTCCATTCACTATTACCCCGACAAAGGGTTACAATATAATAAACCTGTGAATCATCATCATATATAGCACAAAGAACAATTGATAAGCTCAAAAATCCCAACCCAATGTAAATTCCCATATAGTGGACCCACCACCCCAAACTCAAGCTCAAGACAGGAAGTCTCAGGATCGTGATTCAAGTGCGGGTCATATGGTCATGCCTAATAATCTAAAGGGAAATTGGCTTATAATGTGGCGACAAAAGAAAGGCTTAAAGGCTAAAAATTTATCTAAGAAGGATAAAATTAATTCAGGGATAGAAGGCCAAAAAGGATTCAAAAGGGCTAACAAAGAACTGCCTCTATCATCTTCCTATTTACACAACTTGCCTCTAGTTCATACCTAAGTGGGTTCTCTACTCATTTAGATCTCACGTTCTACAAACCACCTATTATCCTTAAGCACAAGTTTACTTCTTTTGCATTGTTCATTAATTCTTCCTATCAATTACTTCATATTTGCATGCAATCAAAGTTCAGTTTACACTAACTCCTAAAGTCAACTATTTTCTATCATAAATTCATAAAAAGCATGCTTGATGGGGGCATTTAAAATACTCTACAGTCAACGCAACCCTTAGATTAATTTAAAAAAAATAGTAAAACACATAAAATTGGGATGAGGCAACGAACCCCACCCCAAACTCAAAAATGAGTCGTGTCCCCACGACTCGAAAAAGACTCAATAAAGCAAATAAACAAATAAAACAAATAAGAAAGGGATAGGAAAACGTATCTGAACCAGCACGAAGCTGGTTTCCATGGTTGCGTGTAGGTTGAGCTCCTTGTGTTGCGTAGGTGGCATGTTGAACATTGCTCACTCCACGTAATATGATTTGCATAAGCTCCAACTCCTTTGTGATTTTTCCTATGGGTTTCAACACCTCTTCATGATTATCCTCCCAAAATTCTTTCAACTACGTCTTTCAACACCCTAAAGTTACTAAGATGTTCTCCAACTTCTTCTTCCTCTCCACGGTATTCTTGACCTTCCAATCTTCGTCATCTCAATGAACCCCAAACTCAAAACTTCAAATAATCAAAAACTAGAGAAGAGTTTTGAAATTTGACGTTTTGAGGATTTGTAATGAAGGATTTTGGTGTTACATGAGATGGGTAATGAATATGTAATGGCTTGGGGAAGGTTTAATAAATAGGATTGAAGCTTTGATGAAGAGGCTTAAGGTTGAAGGAGAAGATTTCTTGATGTTCTTGAAGGATTGTGGTGTTGGATGTGTGTTTGGAATGGATTAGGAGGAAAGATTTAATGTTCTTGGGTGTTGTAGTGGTCTTTGTGCAGGTATATAAGGGTTAAGTTCTGAAAAATTCGTATTGGGGAAGGTTAGGGTTTAGTCTTGACAAGGTAAGAAGCTTATAAGGTGAAGACTCTTCAAAACCGACATAGCGCGGTACACCCGGCATGACCCGTGGTATACCGCAGCTTCTGCTGCTCCAAATTTTCGTCTCTGCCAAGAACCCGTGATATATACCCCGTGGCACGGGTTTTTTTTTTGCTACTGTTCAATATCTCATTTACGTCCAAAAACCCGCGGTACCTAACCCGTGGTACGGGTTTTTCCCTCTTGCGGTATACCGGACATCTCACGCGGTATACCGGACCACGCATCGAAATTTTTTTCTCCTTTCTGATTAAAACCCGCGTGAGTAACACGTGACATGGGTTTTCTTCTTGCGGTATACCGGGGTTCTGGGGCGGTATACCAGACCTCGCGCCGAATTTTTCCCTCCTAGCACCCCAAACTCGATTCCTGCACCATTAACACACTACCCTTCTCATTTCTTTTAAAAGTAGACACTAAAACTCGACACTAACTTAGAATGAAAAACTTAAAGAAAAATTAAACATGGGTTGTCTCCCAAGAAGCACTTTTTTTATTACGTCTTTAAGTTCGACGCGTTACCTTCCATGAAGATGGTAATGAGGCCCTTGCGGTTCTCCTCCGCTTGAATTCGCCTCGTCCTTGGCATTTAAGTTTTAGAACCTTCCCCCTTAAAATTTTATTCAATCGATCTCTGAAAGGGGGAGGGTAGTATCTCCGTTTCGCCTTCTTACTTTCATGACGAAACGTATTCTTCACCACACGATAGTAGATAACCGTCCTTAACGGTATAAGTTCATTTTCATTCTCTTTAATCTCGCGTTCCTCTTTAAAGTGTGGTGGGTAGGTGCTCCTCCTTGCCGCTTTACTCTCGCGGTGTAGCACCTTTCTTGCGTAGCACCTATTGATCATTTTTAATAATAGAGATGATTCCGATATTTTATCTCTAATGATGACTTGTGGTGGAGATAGTGATTGGTGAACTTTATGTGGTGGGAATTCGATTTCTCTTCTATTATGAAGCTTTAACTCTTCAATTGATTTCTCAACCACTTCACATTCATCTTCGCTTTCAACCCAATCTTCCACTATTACTTCATCATATTCTTGATGTGGAATCTGAATCTCGATCACCTCTTTTTCTTGTTTGTGTTCTGTATCATGATCCTGTGCACGCACCATAGGAATAGCAATCTCAGTTTCTAGGATTTTCTTTGCTACTCCTTCTTCCACCATGCTAATAAGATTGTCAACCACATGGTGGTCTTCTTTTATAACCGACATGATGGTCATATCACTATCAATAGTATCTTCCTTCAACACCTCCTCCTAAACTACTTCTTCCAGTTGATCTCTTCCATCCCTCGGGGGAGTGGAATCTTCACAAGACATACTACCCCATTCTTCTACCATCTGTTGCATGCGTGCTTGGATGACGTTTGTCACTTCTACTAAGCGCTGGAGTTTAGAACGTATCACATTGTCAATTTCTTGCTGATAGTGATGAGATGGAGGTTGTTGAATGTTTCCAACCCATTGGTTGTTCCATCCTTGCTCCTGGGGATAGTGATGTCTCCCTAAATGTTCTAATTTTATGCCCTTGGGAGACATCATTTTTGGTGTTTATTCGACTATTTTGATAGACTTTTGGACTAAATATGCAATAATCTGATTTTCCTCTTTTATTTCTAGTATTTTTGATTTATTAAACTTTTGCGCGTAATCTTGTGTATTTTAGTGAAAAGTTTGTAGGTTTTGAATATTAGCTAGGAGAGGAATCCGAGAAGAAAATCAAAGATCGTGATATGGAGTCAAGACTTGAAGATAAATCCCGAAAGAATATGATTTTAGAGCTGCAAATCTGGAAAACAGGCCAAAGATTGCTGATTGCAAGGCGCTTAAGAGATGATTTAGACGCTGACCTTTGAAGAGAAAACATTCCTTATCGAGTTACGGAAATTTAGAAACTGGAATCAAGTCAATCGGAGTTATAACGAAGAGGGAAAAGCCGTTTTAGTGGAGGTGGTGCAGCAGTTACGGGATTTTGGGCTTAATTATGGACTTGGGCTTTTCTAAAATGACTTTTTATTCAAAATAAAACCCTAGTCCGAATTTACTAGTATAAATAGGCCTTTAGACCTTATTATTTCTTACCTCTCAATTTATTCTTCAATTCAATTCATCCTTTGAAGAGAGTGTCCAGAGAAGAAGCAGAAAGAAGGAAAAGAAGAAGCTTGGAGCTGGAGACTCTCCAATTCACAGCCAAACCAATTCCGAAATTAGGTTTCTCTGTATTTTATTTCTGTAAATCAATATGAGTCTTATTTCCTTTAATTTAGTTTTCGTTTTAATTAGTATGAGCTAAACATTTATTAGTGCTTGAGAATGCTTTATGGGTGAATCCCAATTCTATTGAATTTCATGTCCTGAATTTGGGTTTCCGTTAATTAAATCGAATTGGGTCTTTTACACTTTTCTTTAATTTGTGTGTATTTACTATTATTGACCTGATCAATTAATAATAGGGCTTAGTATCTAGGCTATTCCAATTAGTGGCGATTGGATCACCTTGACGGGGGGTTTAGGTACATAAATAATTACAGAATATAAAATATAAACTATTTGACTTTGACGAGCGTAGTTAATTTTATGGCCAATGAGGTAATTTAGCTTAATCATTCGAAAGTGGATCATATTTACCCTGACGGGACTAGTGACACTCTAGAATAGCCTTGTAGTCCACCCTGACGGGGGTACAAGGATTATTGAATCCCGACCAATGTCAATTGACCAATTTGACCCTTAAACAGAATAGGTTATGAAATAGAATTCGGAGGACCCCTTGCGTTCTCAAGTGCTACCTTCTCATACTTGTGTTTTACATTTATTTACTTGCGCCTTAGTATTTAATTGCATTCTCCATTTAGTGTTTCATTACTTAGAAATAATAAAAACAAACAATCAATCATTCAACTTTTATTTGCTTTCATAAGTGCAATCATTCATTAATCGATAAGCATTGTAGTTGACCAAACCGTCCCTGCGAACGATCCTAGAATCACTTATTACTAGTTGGGACAACCGTACACTTGCGGTTGTGGTTCGATTACTTTTGCATTTATTTTAGAACACACAAAGGACCACCAGATAGTGATATGATGATTGTTGTTGATTATTCCCGATCCATTGGTTGTTCCAATCCTGATCTTGCGGGTATTGATAGGATTGATTGTAGAAGTTACTACCCCATTGTTGTTGTCCCGAAGAGTCTTCCCAATAGTCATATGGATCGGGATCCGGGTAATGTCCTCTATACATCTTTAATAAAACCTCTTGATCATTACCTGAATAAAAATCTGTACAACAAAGACAAAAACAAAAACCAAGCGTAAAATTGAAAAAATAAATAAACAATTAAAACTACTGAAGATTAACACCGGGGTCTCATGCTACCGTCCCCGGCAGCGGCGCCAAAAACTTGGTGGGTCCTGGTGTGTTATTAAAATTAAGTGCAAATAAAAGGAACCACTTAACCGCAAGTGTACGGTTGTCCCAAGTAATATATGATAATCAAGTTCGTTCTCAGGGACGGATTAGGTTCAACTCCAGTATTAATCAGATAGCAAGAATAATTGTTTAATAGAAAAGTAAAATAATATGATTTTTGTTTGGTTTTCTTAAAACTAAGATGCAAATAAATAAAAACTAAATTAAAATAAATAAAAGCAAATAAAAGATTGACTTCAGATAAGAGAGATACTTGAGTCTCGCAAGAAATCCACTTAATCAATATAATCTATGATTTGTTTAAGGGTAGAATTGGTATTAGTATATTAGTCGGGACTCTAATATCTCCTAGCCCCCTGTCGGGTGGACCTAGAAGCTATCCTAAAGTATCATAAAAACATGTATGTTCGAATATGGCTCTTCGGATGATATGATTTTACCTCTTTGGCTATGTAACTAGTTAAACCTGTCGGTCAATAACGGACATTACACGGGTATTTCCTAGATCTGTATTCAAACCCCCCTGTCGGATGATAACTTCGCCACTAAAGTGAATAGCCCAAATACTAAAATCTATTTCTAGTAGTACGGAAAAGAAATAGTGATTAAGAACAAAGTAATAACCAATATCTAAGACCTAATTCAATTTAATCATAACAATCCCAAATTCAAAACAAAGATTAAATTAATTAGGGTTCATCCCTTTATTGCGATTCTCAAGTATGTAAAAGTTTAGCACATGGTAATATTAAAGACTGAAATTAAATAGAAAGACATCATATTTAATCACAGAAAAGAAATATATAACCTAAGGATTAGATGGCTGTTGATGGAAGAACAGAATCCTCCCAGCACTAGCTTCTCCTTCGCCTTCTTGCTCTTGAAGTCTCTGACTCTCTCTCTAAAGATGTATATATTGAATGGTTATTGAGAGGTTATCGTGACTCTCTCTTTAAGGATGTTAAGAATTGAAAGATTAATGAGAGGTATTGAATTATGAGGTCTAAGGGGTGTATTTATAGTTGTTGGAAGACCCTAGGTCGAATTTGCTTGGAGTGGAAGACAAGTCAAAGACTCTCAAATTCGTAGCCCTAAATTCTAGAAAAGGTAAGATTTGCTGCTGATTTGATTTGGTCATATCTTTTTCAATACTTATCCGTTTAAGAAGTTCCAATATATGAAACTGCTTGTCTTGGAAAGCTCTTTCTATTGGTGCATACCATTCATCCAGAATCCATGCCAATCTTTAATTATGATTTAATCTCTAAAACGTGGCTGGATTTTCAGATTCACAAGGCAGCTTTATCTTTTCCTCCTTTGAAAAAATCTTTCCTAAATCTTCTTATTTCCATGTAAATCTTCTTTCCTTTCATCCTCATCTTGACTTGGTCTCTAAGTAATTACCATTTATCTTTTAAAGCTTCACATTAAATAAATAATTAAACCGCACATGCTTAAAAAGAATAAATCAATAAATCAAGAAATCGAAATAGGAAAGTGTATTCTAAAAATAGAAACTCGACTAGAAATCATTTCCTAACACTCTAAAATACACTAAGACTTTATTCTCACTTCTTCTCCTTGGATTGGTCTTTCATGAAATTCATGAACCTACTAACTTTGCATTAAAAATAGTCAAATTTACGCACAAAAGCTCAGATTCCGCAAATAGTTAATTTCCAAGGGGAGAAAGTGCAATATGATCAATTAAGCCTAAAAGTCTATCAAATAAGTCATTTATTCACCTAAAAGGATGTCTCCAAGGGGCTAATAATTAGAACAAATAGGGAGACATCAATACATTTGCTTCCTTCGAACCCCAGTACTTACAACACATCTCCCACACCTAATCAGATAAATCCTCTGGTTTCGTACCCACCAAGAAATAATGTTTTTTCACATTATGTTTGTAGTCTTTGTACCTCACTCGCATCGTATCATCAACACTACCAACAATAAATTTCCAATCGTCCCTCTTCCTTTAATTAGCGATATCAAAAAATTGTTATATCCAAAATATTAAATTAACTTAATAAGTTATTAAATATATATTATTGGTGGGATAAGTTTTAACATTACCGACAATTGCTTAATGACCGCTACTTTATCTGAAGTCGAAACTTTCTCCCACGCCTTGTAACACGGTGGTATCCTCTCTCGAACAGTTAGCCCGACCACCTGGCTAACGTATTTCCCGTATTTACCCGAGGGATTCCACGTATAGTCTAATATGCAGAAATCGACCGGTAAAGGGTATCCGACCTCCTTTAATGCCTTAATGGCAGATTTTAGCGCAACATTCCCCCTTTTGTTGCGCTTAATTGGTTCTGTTTTAAATTAGATTTAATTAAGGTATAAGTTATATTTAACATAATTGATGTCTCCTCATTTGTGATAGATTTATGTTAAGATGAGACATCATTTTTAGTGTTTTAGAAGTCAATAATGTCGATTTTCTTGAGTTTTAGTGCACTTTCCTATTTTGAGTCTTAATTTGTAGAAATAATATTTTTAGAGCATATTGGGTTTAATTGTTTATTTAGTGTGTAGCTTTAAAGATAATTATGGAGATTAATTAGAGTCCAAGTCAAAGACAACAACTTATGGAAAGGGATTTACATGGTAATTGGAGAAAAGGAAATAAAAGCTAAAAAGATGGAAAAGGAAAAGCTGCCTAAATCTGGGATTCTGCAGATCACGTCCAAAGATATGCGTTTTTACCTAAGAAATAGGCCGAATTTGGAGATTTCCTTCCACAGGGTCAAGATAATTCCGTTGCGATTCTTTTGGTATCTTGTGGAGCTCAAACGGACCAATAACCAAGAAGTTATGACCAAAACAACGCAGCAGTGTTTATCTTTATTTCCATACGAATTTGAGTTGGGCTAGAAGTCCATTACCTTAACTATTCCTCAAGAAAACGAATTAGGTCTTCTAAACACCTATAAATACACCCTTATATCACTTGTAAATCATCCTTGCCTCATAGTAATTAGTTCTTAAGGTTTTATTCTTCCAGTTTATTGTAGAGATCAAGATCATGTCTTTTGTAATTTCTTTTAGTTTATTTCCTTCAGGTATGAACTAAACCTCCCATAGCTTGGGTTTTGCATATGTATAATCTATGAATTCTAATTCTTCTATCTAAGTTTCTTTGGGAATTATATGTTTTAATCTGGTATTAGCTACTTACTTTATATTTGCTTATGTGTTTTGATTTAATGTCTTTCCTAGAACTGATCACTTTAGGATTGTTTTAAGAGTAGTTAGATGGTCACCGTAACTGGGTGTTTAACTATTGAACCACCACATAATGTCTAGTGTCGATAGCAGTTCTGACAAAACATACTTCTAACTAGATAGTCATTAAGGTTTGTTTTAATCACCATATCACCAATTGATTGTAGTGTGCTGGATAGGGCCTTAGTGGCGTTTGATAACCCTATTTGAGTCCTCGTCTTGGTTGTGCCGTAGCCCCCTTAGTCGCTCTCAAGGTCTAAGGTAGTGGAATTTAGAATCCTGACTAAGTATTACCAAGAGCTAATATTCTCTCTTATGAACTAGATTTATAGATAGAAATTAGAAGGATTAGTGCATACTAGCAAAACCTGAGCTATACTTCTCATCTCATATTCTTAATCTTTTATTTTATTGTCTTTATTTTCCTAGCTTTAATTTAGTTTTAATTCATAAAATTCGAAAACCAAATATTTATTTACTGTCTTCTAGTTATTTACTTTTACTCGTTATCTGTTCCTACGCGTTTAACACACTTAAGTCCTTGAGAACGAACTCTACTTATCATTAAAACTTGCATACGTCCTGTAATACTTGCAGTACTGTGCCTGTCTAGGGTGAGAGTGCATAGTTTTCCATACTTAAATTGATCTTATTTTTTATCACACCCTAGGCGACACCAAGTTTTTGGCGCCGCTGCCGGGGACTTGTGTCTCGTTAGCGTGTGGGTTATCTATTTCGAGTTTTAGTTTTTAATTAGTTTTACTTTTCAATTTTTAGTTTAGTTTTTATTTTTCCAGATTTACGCTTGTGGTTTGCTTTAGTCTTTTTCAGGTTTCACAGTGTTTAATTCTTGGCCTCCTCTATCGAAGCCCGAGAGGCGCTTCAGACCTTACAACAAACGAGTTCGTGAGGAAAGAGCCTTGAGAAGAGCTATGGCAGACGTACATGATAACGATCCGGAGTTAGTTTACTTTGCACCAGGAGGACCTCCAGCATACATTCCACCTAGTGTACAACTACCAGTAGGAGGAGGTAATGGACCGAATAACCTCAATAATCAACAAAACCGAGTTGAACAAGATCTACCTGGCCTTAACGTACCATTCCATGTTCAACCCATCGGTTACCGCCCTCCTGAGATTCCGAATATCAAATTTAGACCCGATCCGGGTATGCTCAGTCAATTTCAAAGTTTCGGACTCTATACTGGTACAGCAATACAAGATCCGGTAAAAGCGATTCAGAAGTTTATGTAGATTTGTGATGCCTACATTACTCCTGGCATTACACGCGAGCAACTGTATTGTCATATGTTTTCGTTTTTCTTGACCGGAAGGGCTAGCGATTGGCTAGAAAGACAACCACATGGAACCATTCATTCTTGGAGAGAACTTCAAGCCGCATTCTTTAACCGATTTTATCCGAAGAGCATGAGACTTAAAGATCAAACCGAGCTTGCAAGATTTTGCCAAGAAGATGGAGAAACAGTGGGAGAAGCATGGACAAGGTTTCAACAAAAATTAACAAGATGTCCACTCCATGGTTATACACCTGCTCTACAACTTGCTATGTTCTATGAAGGTCTCAATGATAAAGGTAGAGAAAAGGTGGATAACATTGGAAAGGGTAACTTTGTGTCTATGAATCACAATGAAGCTTCCGAGGTGCTAGAGAATATTATGGAACAAGAAAGAAGTTGGCCTTCAACGCGAGCTTCTGCAGCAAAAACTCGAGGAACGCTTCGTTTAGATGCAGAAACTGCGAATTCAGCTCAAATATCCTCTTTAGAAAATCAAATCAAGGAGCTGAGAATCGAGATGGAGAAGAATATAGCTGCTACAAAGGTAGTTCAAGAAGCACAAGGTTGTCAACAATGTGGAGTTAACGATCATTCATGGGAAGAGTGCGAATCAAATCCGCAATTTGTTTACTTTATATCCAACCGATGGGGCAACCGCAACCATCCGGGTATGCAGTATTCAAATCCACAAGGGGCCGCTAATCCTGGTCAATATCAATCGCGACCCCAGAACAACTCTTACCAACAGAGAGGTCAGTACCAAAACCAATATCAGAATCGACCTGCTCCTCCACAACAACCTGCTCAAGACGCCTATACCGATACCCTAGAACAAAAAGCTTTACCTCAGTATCCGCAAGAAGGGTCTATGGACAATACACAGATAGTACAAGCTCTAGACCGTTTGAACACAACTATAAACGCTCAAGAAGAAAAGGTCAGAGGACATGATGCCATACTTCAGATGCTAACTACTCAAGTGACACAGTTAAACAAAGTGTTAACAAGTGTTGTAGAACAAAAGGAAGTAAAGGCAATCGAAGGAGGTGAAGATAAGGATGAGTTCGAAGCTTGTAAGGCTATATGTCTTGAGATTACAGAAAAGAAAGAGGGAGCACCACATGCTGCCATTAGTGCCGTGGAAGTTCCCAGTATTGAAGAAGAACCAACCGAGTCTAACCCCGAGGAATCTGACTGTTTAGAAGTTTGTCTGGAGGACGATCAAGAGAGAGACGAGTTCATAGAATTACTGAGAAAGGTGCAAGAGGAGATTCGATCGGTAGTGGAATATGCAGCTGAGTTGGCTAAAGAGAAAGAGGAAGAAGCCTCAAGAGAGGAATCGAAAGATGAAGTGGCACCTGCTGTGCTAGAAGAGAAAGTAGAGGAGAAGGTGGAATCACCACCTATTGTTCAACCAGTGTCATCAACTATTCCTGATACAAATCCGAACGATGACACTGTTCTCAAGACGTTTGTAGAGGCGTACCAACCTGAAAGTATCAACGCCCAAATGCTTGAGATTGCGAAGAAAGGACTTACACCGCATCAAGTTTTTATGCAAGTTATTCCTGAGAAAGAAGCGAGTGTAGAGATCCCAAGAGAGAACCTGAGGGTTTCGAGGAGAAGTGAGAAAGAGCTACCTATAAAGCTTAAAGATCCGGGAAGTTTCAACCTTCCTATTCAATTACATGGTAGGCTCAAAGTGAAAGCTATGTACGATGTGTGTTCTGGTGTGAATCTTATGCCTAAGTCCGTGTTCGAGAGACTTGGACTTCAGAAATCAGAGAAAACTCCAGTGAAGTTGCAATATGCTGACAACTCAGTGAAAAGGACATGGGGGACAATGGAGGACGTCTTAGTCCGTGCAGGTAATATCGCCATCCCTACTGACTTTGTTATTCTTGAGTTTGATGCAGATAAGCAGGTTCCGATCATACTTGGACGGCCCTTCATGGCCACAAGTCAAAGTCTGATCAACTTCCAAGATGGGACTATCACCCTTCATGCTAAAAATGTATCTGAGACCTTCTATGTCTTGAGCAAGAAACCAAGGAAGTTGGATCCCACCGTGCCTATCATCCACAGCCTTTCACATCACAAAGTCCCTCCTGAGAAGATCCACTCAAAGCCTGTGGATACTGAGCCAGACATTGAGTTTGGGGTTGGCCATGAAGTCTTATGGAAAGCTCACAAACGCGAGAATAGGCCACGAAGTTTCAAAGATTCGTGAATGGGACCATTCATTGTCACTAAGGTTGTTTCAGCCAAGGTGATAGAAATTCGCCCCAAAACTGGGGTCAAGCGTAGATTAGTTGACGTTCATAGCCTTACTCGTTGTTGGGGAGGCTATATTCGCAAATCTTGACAGAGGTAACACGTCTAACTTTGAAAGACGTTAAACAAAAGTGCTGTTCGGGAGACAACCCGAAGTTTTTTTATGTTTTCATGTCTTTTACGTTTTTAGTTTAAGTTTACTTTAGTTGTTTTTAGTTGATAATGCATATTTGAGAAAGGTATTAGTGTTTTTGGTGTGTAGGAATTGGAGAAATCGAGTTAGGGAACGCGAGGAAAATTTTTGGAGCGCAAGAAAGCACCCCGCGGACTACCCCACGGACTACCCCATGGTCCGCAGGGATGGTCCGCGAGGTCAAAACCCGTACCACGGGTTGCTACCGCGGGTTTGATCCAGAAACGAAAAAAAATCTCCACGGACTACCCTGCGGTACACCGCGCCATGGTCCGCGCCTCAAAAACCCGTACCACGGGGTGAGTACCACGAGTATTTTGACGGAGTCCACAGCAGAAGCCGCGGGGTACCCTCCGGTACACCGGACCCTAGTCCGCGAGTCAAAAACCCGTACCACGGGGTCCTACCACGGGTTTAGGTCAGTGAGCAAAAATTTTCGAGCTACAGAAGTCGCGGACTACCCTGCGGTGCACCCCATGGTCCGCAGGGGTAGTCCGCAGCGCCGCCAGAGGAGAGAGAAAGTTACGGGATTGAATTATAAAAGAGGTATTAAGCTTATCATTCCGAATTTATTAAACCTTAACCCTCTCTTTCTTCTCCCCAACTCTCCCAACTCCATTGAAGCTCATCAAAACCTTCACCAATCACCAAAACACTACCCAATCATCAAGAAAAACACATCAAATCTTCTCTCCACATCATTACAAAAGAGAATCAAGCTACCAATCATCACCAAATTCATTCAAATTGAAGAATCAAAGAGCCAAAATTCACAAATTCATCACACAATTTCTAAAATCCAAGCCTACCCATTACAAATCATCCTCACCCACATAGATATTCATCACCAATTCACCCATCCTAGGCCAAATCAAGCTTGTTCATCCATTAATTCAAGAGTTTAAATTTTAAGGGTTGCTAAAGCTTTGAGTTGGGGGTTAATTGAAGATGACTAATAGAACAACAATCTTATCTAACAAGAGGGAGGTAAAGAGTAATAAGAGATTGGAGTTAAACAAGAAGAAATCAATTGACAAAGGTGCTAGTTCTAAATCAAAGGGTAAAGAGAAAGTGGAGAAGAGTGGGAAACCTTCATATGATAGTAATGGTAAAAAGCTTTATTATTATGCAAAGGAGAGAACACTACCTCAACAAGATCTTATACCTATAGAGAAAGTGGATACTTCAAGAGCTCTGAAGATTTCTGCAGAGAAACAATTAAAAGAACTACCTTTTGCTTATGAGAAAGTATTCAAGGAAGAAATTAGAGATGGAGAATACAAGAGATTCTTTGAGCTTGGTGAGCGATTGGGTTGGTCTACGTTCATGGTAAGACGTTCTGAATTATGTCATGAATTAGTTTTGGAGTTCTATCTAGGCCTCTTTAGCCAAGATAGTAATTGTGTTCCGATTAGAGGAAAGTTAGTTCCTTTCACAGTTGAGGAGATTAGGAACCGCTTCAAGTTTAAGAAATTGAAAGGTTTTTGCAAATTTGAAGAAGCAGTTGCTAAACGAAAAATCTTTGATGAGGAATTACTTTTTGAGCATGTTTTAGACAAGGGGAAAGTGCAATCTCATAAGGGAGAATTGAAGGCACCTTGGCCTTACAAATATCTTCAAGCAGATGCTAGAATTTGGCACAATTTCCTTATTCCTAATGTCTTTGGAAACACACGAACTTTGGAGGTGACTATGAGGAACGCCCTACTGTTGGACTGTATTTTGAGAGGAGAAGAAGTTGATGTGGCACAGTTGATCTATGAGGAGGTGATACGATTCTCGGTCTCTCCTAAATCAGTTTATAATGTTAAATTTCCAACTATGATCACGTGTCTTGTGCGAAAAGCGAATGTAGTATTGGGTGAAGAAGAGAAACTCGAGTTTAAGACGAGTTATATTGATAATGCTTGGATCAAAGAAAGTCGTCGAAGAGCGGGTTCTACTCAAGCCTCGAAGGAAGAAAAGGAGCAAAATTGCCAAGAGAAGATGGAGGAGCGTTTAAAGAAATTTGAAGCAGCTCAAACTTCTTTAGTCAATGATGTGGCACAAATCAACGCTAATCAAGTGCACATCATGAAACTCCTTGAGCAATTAACGAAAGGTCCAGCAATTCCAACCTTGGATATCAATGGTGCGAGGCAATAGCCTCGAGAGTATGTTCTCTTTCTTCCTTACCATTTCTGTAAATATGCCTATCTGCTAATTTTAATTTCTGTTTTTTCGAGTCTTTTTCGAGTCGTGGGGACACGGCTCATTTTTGAGTTGGGGGTGTGGGGATTCGTTGTCTCTCATCTCCATTTTTCTGTTTTTTTGAGTGAAATTAAAATTTTTGATGCATGGGAATTAGATGTAGAGTGTGTTTAATAGCTTGAAAGCATAAGCTCAGTAGATTAATGATTGTAAGTAATATGTTTATGAGCTATATATTTGTATGCTTTGAGTATTTGCAGGAAAACACACGTTGATAGTAAAGAAAAGATTAGTGAGCAATGCGATAGAAAGTATGTTCGATCTCAGGGAACCTTGAGAAGTGTGTAGGCCGTGTGATCCAAGCTAGTTGAAAAACCATTTGATGAAAGTGCTAAAGGTAAGAAATTTTTGAAATTACATAGTGTAGAAAGTGATCAAGGCGGTTCTTTCATATTTTTTTAAGCCTTTGAAGCCTTTTTATACCTTCTCACCTTGTGATTTTTGAGTTTAAATGTTATATCCTTCTTAGCCCCTTCTAGCCTTTCTAAAGCCCTTTTATTGAAACACATTATAAGCCATATCCTTTAGATTTTAGGACTTTTCCATATGACCCGCACTCGAATCGCGATGCTTAGACAGTTGTTTTAGAGCTTGAGTTTGGGGTGGTGGGTCCACCATTATGGGAATTGTTATGTTGGGATTTTTGAGCTTATAAATTGTGCTTTGTGCTTTATATTGATGATGTTTCACAGATTTGTATTGTAACCCTTTGCCGGGGTAATAGTGAATGAAAAAGAAGCTTCGAGCTAATATTGCCAACAAGGGCATTAAAAGAAAAAATATATATATGAAAAAAATTAGCATGATATCTCAACATTAAAAGAGAGTCATAACTATAAAAGAAAATTTATTTGAAAAGAAAAGAAAATATATATATTCGGACCGGCAAAGTAGATTTTTATGTGAACATCTTAAGCTTTAGTTGTGTTAATTTGGGGATGCAAAATTATGCATCAAGGAATTCATTGGGTTGAGTGAGAAACATTGTATGAGAGTAACTCAAGCTCTAGGGCGATTCGTTGATGGCTAGTGAGGAGAGAGCCAAAAGCTCACTCCAAATTATCCAAATATACTATCATACCGTCCCTAAGCCTAAATTACAACCTTAAAGACCTTGTGATTCTTTGTTATGTAATTGAGAAGCGATTGAGCCATTCGAGATTAGTTAAATGGATCCTTGGATACTAGTGAGGTTTGATGAACAATCTATAGCTCTCTTGGGGAACTGAGTAAAGTCCCAATCATTCTTACATTGCGAAACTAATCTGATCTTGAATTCAAGCCGTGTTGACTATAGATATGAGAAGTGTACAGGTATGTAGTTTATGAATAATATTGCATGAAATTTTTGAGTTATGTGCTTTAGGTTTATTCTATATATTCTGCTATGCTTTTTCCCTTGTGTTGAAAATTTTATAAGTGTGTATTTCTAGACTTCCCTATGTTTTAATCGTTTATTGTATCGGGACGATACAACTTTGAGTTGGGGGTCTTGATGTCTCCTCATTTGTGATAGATTTATGTTAAGATGAGACATCATTTTTAGTGTTTTAGAAGTCAATAATGTCGATTTTCTTGAGTTTTAGTGCACTTTCCTATTTTGAGTCTTAATTTGTAGAAATAATATTTTTAGAGCATATTGGGTTTAATTGTTTATTTAGTGTGTAGCTTTAAAGATAATTATGAAGATTAATTAGAGTCCAAGTCAAAGACAACAACTTATGGAAAGGGATTTACATGGTAATTGGAGAAAAGGAAATAAAAGCTAAAAAGATGGAAAAGGAAAAGCTGCCTAAATCTGGGATTCTGCAGATCACGTCCAAAGATATGCGTTTTTACCTAAGAAATAGGCCGAATTTGGAGATTTCCTTTATAAGGGTCAAGATTATTCCGTTGCGATTCTTTTGGTATCTTGTGGAGCTCAAACGGACCAATAACGAAGAAGTTATGACCAAAACAACGCAGCAGTGTTTATCTTTATTTCCATACGAATTTGAGTTGGGCTAGAAGTCCATTACCTTAACTATTCCTCAAGAAAACGAATTAGGTCTTCTAAACACCTATAAATACACCCTTATATCACTTGTAAATCATCCTTGCCTCATAGTAATTAGTTCTTAAGGTTTTATTCTTCCAGTTTATTGTAGAGAGCAAGATGATGTCTTTTGTAATTTCTTTTAGTTTATTTCCTTCAGGTATGAACTAAACCAACCATAGCTTGGGTTTTGCATATGTATAATCTATGAATTCTAATTCTTCTATCTAAGTTTCTTTGGTAATTATATGTTTTAATCTGATATTAGCTACTTACTTTATATTTGCTTATGTGTTTTGATTTAATGTCTTTCCTAGAACTGATCACTTTAGGATTGTTTTAAGAGTAGTTAGATGGTCACCGTAACTGGGTGTTTAACTATTGAACCACCACATAATGTCTAGTGTCGATAGCAGTTCTGACAAAACATACTTCTAACTAGATAGTCATTAAGGTTTGTTTTAATCACCATATCACCAATTGATTGTAGTGTGCTGGATAGGGCCTTAGTGGCGTTTGATAACCCTATTTGAGTCCTCGTCTTGGTTGTGCCGTAGCCCCCTTAGTCGCTCTCAAGGTCTAAGGTAGTGGAATTCAGAATCCTGACTAAGTATTACCAAGAGCTAATATTCTCCCTTATGAACTAGATTTATAGATAGAATTAGAAGGATTAGTGCATACTAGCAAAACCTGAGCTATACTTCTCATCTCATATTCTTAATCTTTTATTTTATTGTCTTTATTTTCCTAGCTTTAATTTAGTTTTAATTCATAAAATTCGAAAACCAAATATTTATTTACTGTCTTCTAGTTATTTACTTTTACTCGTTATCTGTTCCTACGCGTTTAACACACTTAAGTCCCTGAGAACGAACTCTACTTATCATTAAAACTTGCATACGTCCTGTAATACTTGCAATACTGTGCCTGTCTAGGGTGAGAGTGCATAGTTTTCCATACTTAAATTGATCTTATTTTTTATCACACCCTAGGCGACACCAATAATTTTGGATATAAATTTTTTTATTTACCCAGTTGATTGTTACAATCTCCTAGGTTTTTGTTGGAATTATTATTTGGGTCGCGGCGAGTTTTTTAAGTGATCTATCTAATTCAGAACTTTGTGGGGAAGGTGGAGGTTGTGGAATGTTTTCAATCCACTGATTGCTCCATCCTTGCTCTTGCTGATAGTGATGAGGTGGATAGTGTTGAACGTTTTCAACCCACTGGTTGTTCCATTCATGCTCTTGCTAATAGTGATATGCTGGCTGTTGTTGATTATTCCCGATCAATTGATTGTTCCATTCTTTCTCTTGCGGGTATTGATAAGGTTGTTGGTAGAAGTTACTACCCCATTGTTGTTGTCCTGAAGAGTCTTCCCAATAGTCATATGGATCGGGATCCGGGTAATGTCCTCTATACATCTTCAATAAAACCTCTTGATCATTACATGAATAATAATCCGTACAACAAAAACAAAAAAGGGAAACTGCCCCAAAAAATCATATTAAAAAAAATTTCAGTCTAATTAGGTCAAAGAACAAAATTCTGCCTAATAACATCATGAACTAAATTATTTTAAAAATTATTTGACTAAATTATCCCTACTTAATCTATAAATTACATTAATTAACGTTCATTTCTCCTCCACAAGATTTTTTTTAGTTTCTCTCTCTCACTCTCTCTCTCTCTCTTCTGATTTGCAAGTGAATCAAGCCCAGATTCTAAGATGAAACCGATCTCTCATCACTTCCATCAAATACTTCGTCTCTGTCTCTCAAATTTTGCTCAAAAAGTCGATCATCTGGTCAGTGATTCGAGAAAATGGAGTCGCAACAAAGGCGACTGTAATTGGAGATTACTATAGACATAACGGTGATGGTGATGGAGATATTGATGATGACGACGATGATGAAGAAGAGGATCAGAGTCTAGATCTTTTGATTATATTATACAAATTTTATTGCTATTTTATCTGACATATGACTTCGCCGTAATGCCCTCATCAAAGGTTTGTGTTGTATCAACATCTCTCCAAATCTCTCTAATATGATCAATCTAAACCCTTGTGTTGTATCAACATCAAAGGTTCTGAAAATTGAATTATTGTTTACACAGTGATACCACTTCAGCATCTAGTAAGCTTTTGTTTACATCTTGTGAGCCGATCTTTTGAGTTCCAGGTATAAATAATAATAATAAATTATTTAATCCCATCAAACCGTTTAGGTGTTTCTCTCGATTGGTCCGTAAGGGTTGTATCGCAGCTGAGCATGGCTACTTTCTAAGGTATGTTTTCTAATCTTACAATATTATTTGTGGTTCGTTAGTAATGTTTAGTAAGTATGTAAAAAATTGATTAGATCCTTAATGAACGGTGATGGGATTTACATCCCATTGACCGGGTGATGGGATTCATCCCATTGAACCCGTGATGGGATTTACATCCCATTGACCGGGTATGATTTAGTTAAAGATATTTGGAGACGAGTAGCCGTGGTGCAACAATGGTTTCAGAATTGAAGGTACCGGTTCATAGTTTTCCTTGCTTCGTTTTATTAAAATTTTGTAAATTTAGTTTTTGTGTTGAAAATTTGTCCCCTATGAACATTAGTGAGACACTTATTGTTTAATTTAATGTGAACTTTAGATTCGTTGAGTATAAAGTCTGTGTTTTTTTGTTAAATAAGTGTAAATTACTTAATTGCACCATTGGTCCCTGTCAAGTTCCTTAGAGTAATTCGTCTCTTAGGTTTAATTTGCTGCTAAGATATTAATTGCTAGGCAAGTGGTAACATAGACATGGAGATAATAGTCTATTATACGATGGAGTTAGTGTTTCTAGTGGAAATGTTTTAGCAGCAAAGGTGAGTCTGAGTCACTTTTACAGTTATAAATATAATCTCGCAAAAAATCAGTAACTTCTTCATATATTTCAGAGAAGAGGAGTAGTTGAAGGTATTGATTTTGCCTCAACTGGTGAAGTAAAGAAAATCGAGTACATCGTATACGCAAAAAAATCGATAAAGACAGTAAACAATATTGGATATTCAAGCTCCCGTGAAGTATCAAATTGCAAGTATGCTATACAACTTTTGATCAATTAGATATCTTACTTGCCTAGCAATAAAAAGTTCCATCGATGATTTAGCTGGAGAGGCTTGGTATAAGATTGAAAGAAGGGAGTCATATTAATCCAAGCTTATTGACTTTAACAACTGCGATTATGAAGCTAAGGTATGAATTTTAATAATAAAGAGTCAAAATTGCAATCTAGTCACTAATGTTTTACTTTACTCCATGTTACTTGCAGTGGTGGGACAGGGAGAAGAAGTGTTCATTTACCAAGAGAGGTGCAGCTGCACTCGCCAGGTTGAAGGTGTTCGAAGGTGTTCTATATTTCAGCAACATCTTGAATCTCCATCTATGTGGTCTATATTTCCTCTCCAGGTACTGTTTATCAATATAACTTAATTAAACAGGACAAGAATTTAAGTTAAATTTAATAAACATGACTTGTTAGCGTTAAAAGAAGACTACACAACACGACCTGCTACTGAGGAGACAATTAATGATCCGACAAATCCGAAGCATTACTGGATATATCGTATGTGGTTAAAAATTCGTAATCTATTTTTGTTTGTTAGCGAAAAGTCTAATGATAGGTTTTTGTGCTTAGGTGTACATGTGACATTGGATAGTTTGGTGAAGGATAAATAGCATATAACAGTAATAAAGGATCTTATTAGTGGAAGTGGAAGATCATATCCTATGAAGGAAGTTGAAGAGGAAGATAGAATTAATACTAGAATTACTACCAATGGAAAGGAAAAAGTTGGGAATGGGATCTCTAGGAGGAGGGAACCTGTTGCTGCTAGTCTTGAGTCTGTCCTTTGATGCGATCATGGGAATAATAAAATCTTCGTTATTCCAAAACTTTGAAATGACTCATATTTTAATAAAGGTGGTTGTGAATCTGCAAATATAATTATAATTTAAGTAAGATTTATATTTTCAAAGAAACTAGTGTGATCATATTTTCAGTTTCATTTTCTTATATGGTAAATGAGTTGAATTTTTCAGTGAGTCTTTTTTGGATAACTGGTACATTATTCATAGTTGGAGGCTATTTATTTTCATTAAATCTTGCTCGATTAGTGGTATTTATCGCAACATTATACGCAATTTATTGCGTAAAAGCACGAATCGGATATTCAGGAGTCTTTCTCACGATTAATCTTTCTTTTGTCTCGAATGATTTATTAAACTATTCACTCCATTGGTGTGACAATTTGAGTGAAAATGAACATTTTGAACATGAGCCTGAGACTGAGAAATGTGAATCATTCACAGAAGATGAATTTCCCACTTACAGTGAATATTCAATTCCTCCTAAAGAAGATGAAAAAGTACACTCACCCTAAAGCTAAAGCTTATGCTGCAACTTCTATTGATTCATCTGTTGTTAAACTTAAAGAACCTGTTTTACCTAAGCATGTGGTAATAAAAGAAGATGCTAGTTCAATTATAGAGATGAATCGTATATTAAATTGTAGTTTGTTTGTTAGTTTTAAGTGTTGATGGTATATGTAAATAACTGAAATGTTTTCTATTGAGATTGAGGTAGTAGGGGATGTTAGTTAGTTATAACTAATTAGAACATAACAAAACACAAGTTTGAGTAGATACCTTGTAGCTTCGTAATACGGGGCTAATAAATGTGGAAAAGAAAAATAAAGTTTTCTACTAGTTTTTTACTCCTATTTCCCAATTGGTTTTGCATCGGCGAGCGGGACCGCCGATCCTTGAAACGCGTCTGCTCATTCTCGATCACCCCACCCCTTTCACTTCCCAATTCTAGCACCCATAACATAGCTTATAAAGAGGGTGAAGTCAACTAGCATGGTTTTTATTGCAATTAATAAAGAGGGTTAAGTCAAAGAAGTAATTACAAAAAGCCATTAGCGCGATTGAGTCCCATCAGCGCAATGAGTCCCATCTGCGCGATTGAGTCCCATCAGCGTGATTGAGTCCCATCAGCGCGATTGAGTCCCATCAGCGCGATAGAGTCCCATCAGCGCGATAGAGTCCCATCAGCACGATTGAGTCCCATCAGCGCGATAGAGTCCCATCAGCGCGATTGAGTCCCATCAGCGCGATAGAGTCCCATTAGCACGATTGAGTCCCATCAGCGCGATTGATTCCCATCAGCGCGATGGAGTCCCATCAACGCGATCGATTCCCATCAGCGCGATAGAGTCCTATCAGCGCGATAGAGTCCTATCAGCGCGATAGAGTCCCATCAGCATGATTGAGTCCCATTAGCGCGATTGAGTCTCATCAACGCGATAAGTCCCATCAGCGTGATGAGTCCCATCAGCGCGATAGAGTCCCATCAGCGTGATTGAGTCCCATCAGCGCGATTGAGTCCCATCAGCACGTTGAGTCCCATCAGCGCGATAGAGTCCCATCAGCATGATTGAGACCCATTAGCGCGATTGAGTCCCATCAACGCGATAGAGTCCCATCAGCATGATTGAGTTCCATTAGCGCGATTGAGTCCCATCAACGCAATAAGTCCCATCAGCGTGATTGAGTCCCATCAGCGCGATAGAGTCCCATCAACGAGTCCCATCAGCGCAATTGAGTCCCATTAGCGCGATTGAGTCCCATCAACGAGTCCCATCAGCGCGATAGAGTCCCATCAGCACGATTGAGTCCCATTAGCACGATTGAGTCCTATAGCGCGATGGAGTCCCATCAGCGCGATTGAGTCCCATTGATCACATTTTCAGGTTTATTCGTATCTATGTTGTTTAAAGGTTTCCTTAGATGAATATCAAAAAAAAATGATAAAATAGGAAAATTGTAACTAATCATTAAAATTGTAAAATGACAAATATTATGGAGGAAAAAAAGCCAAAAAATTGAAATGCTCGAAACTTATATAAAATGACAAAATACACCCTTAACATATATAGAAGTCAATAAAAAAAGTCTTAAATCTGATCTCTTCATAGCTTTTGCAAGCAAATGATGCCAATTGTATTAAACGGAATACAACGAGAAATAGGCATACATAAATTCTCATTCTTGGTTCAAATTAATTTTATCTACACCTTTTGAGACTAATATATACATTTACCTCAACTTTGCTTCATTCTCATGCCCATTTTGTTTGGAATCGAATCGACGATGACGAGCAAGTTCATGAACTTGTAAAAGCTGCTTTTGTTTTCCTGAGTGACTAAAATCACTACTATTAACATATCATCTAATTCAACAATCCTTCTCTGTAAATTTGTTTTGTCCATCTACCAAAAATGTTATAAGAAAATTCTCACTACCATTTTGTATATTACTAA
Source organism: Nemophila menziesii (assembly GCA_029959085.1). Lineage (NCBI taxonomy): Eukaryota > Viridiplantae > Streptophyta > Magnoliopsida > Boraginales > Hydrophyllaceae > Nemophila > Nemophila menziesii. The sequence continues at coordinate 5,211,099 of JARWIR010000044.1, forward strand.
TGTATTAAATTAATAAATAGGTTTGACATGTATGTATGTACCTTCAACATTTCATTTTGAGAAGTCAACATCTGATCCCGCTCTTTCAGTTGTTCCAGTGTTATATGGGCTGCAAGTACATCTGCTTCTCTTCTATTTACTTTTGAAATGCATCTACAGAGAAAAACGAAGTTTTTTTATAAGATGCTTGTTCAACTGTTATAGAAAAAATACGTGAACTTACTCTTCTCTTTGTTCAGTTAAATCTTCTAGTTGCCTTCTTAGATTGAGAATTTCGTTCTCCTAGTTACAGAAAGATTATAATAAGTAAGGCTTAAAACAAAACAAAAGATGAGTTTGAGAGACTCACCATTGTAATGGAGTCTTATTTTTGCTGTTGATCCTCTTCAACCAAATTTTGCAGCTGATACTGATCTGCCAAATTCTACACAAATATGCAAAAAATTAGGAGACAAAGAAAAAAACTATTTAAGAGAAGAATATTAGTGATTTTCTCAAAACTCACTGCATAATTAGTCATGTCCAGATTTACACCGAGTAAATCTCGAATGATATCATGTGTCATGCTCTCAGCTGCAGCTAGTCTACTATTTAGTATACACACCTGATAATCATGTAATTCAAATGTTAATTAATCATCCAAAAGATTGATTAGAGACAATAATACAAAGTTGTTTTATTTACCTCTTTTTGTCTAGTAGCAGCAATTGCTTCTAACTCTTGTATTCGAGCTTTAGTCATTGCCAATTCCTGATCCTTTTCTAAATTCATCTGGTGAACTAAATTAGAGATGCATCTGAACGGTGAACCAGAACCCCTTGTCCTTGTCGAGGTTTTCTCTGTTTTGTCAATTGTAGGCACTTCATATGTCACGTCTGTTTTTACTTCATGAACCATTGCTTCTAAGTGTTTATACTATTCAAATGAATTATCATCAGTTAATCAGATATAGATAGATTCATTGATACAAACAAATTGCTCTGACTGTACCTTCTCTTGATACTGTGATGCTTGAGATTCAGAGAGCAATACAAGTTCCGATATGTATTCTTTGTATTGTTTAATCTATACAACAATTGAGTAATTTGAAGTCAGTGAAAAATGAAACTAAATCGTTGATAAGTTCTCTTCTTTCTTCCTTTAGAATCCTTATTTAGCTTTCAGCCTTGTGAACTTCCGGAGATCTGAAATGACCATCAGAAAATGGTCATGCTAAAAGTAGGTGAGAAATTAATAGATATGGACTTCATTTTACCTCAAGGTTTGACCAGGCTTGTGTACTTCCATATTTGAATCTTCGAAGTTCATATTGTCTGTCAAATTTTCAACTATGGATAATCTCTGTGTGAGTGCTTGGATCTCATGTTCTAGTGAATCTCTGATTAAATGTTGCCTTTGTACCTCATCTTCCATTCCATACACCTACACAAAACGGAAACAATCCGTAAATGATACTATTCTTGTTAATAGACCTCTTTTACAAGAAATTGGCAAATTTTATGGGTCAAAATATCAAAAATATTATATAATGATGAATAGAAAGCGAATAGCTGGTAAAATTAGATGGACAAATTGATACTTTTCCGCAAACCTAGGTTTTTCTGACCTCAACTGAACATGTAATAATGCTTACCTTGTTTTCCAATACATTTATAGTGCCCTCGAGCACCTCAACTGAGCGTTCTAGAATTTTAACCTCCTCTTCCTTTGCCTCAGCATACATCCTACTATTCTCTGACACCTGGCGAGCTTCAACAGCAATGGCTTCATTCTCATCAGCAAATGCCAATGCCATATCAAGCCTGAGTTGCAGTAACTGAAGCTGTTCAACAAGTTTATCTCTCTCTTCTTCTACTCTTATCATATCATCTTTGTGTGAATTTCTTGTGATTCTGCATCTACTAGTTGATTGAGGTGACTTTCTTGTGAAAATGTAACCGATTTGGCCAACAATTTTATGATTTTCTGCGATTTGACCAACATTTTTATAATATTCGTGAGTATCAAAGAGAGATAGAGAGAGAAGAGAGAGAAAAGATAGAGAGAGAAGAGATAGAGAGAGTATTGTGTGAAAAATGTGTGATGTGTGTAAAATGAGGAGTCTGTTTGAAACGTTATGTTTTATTTTTTATTTTTTGTTTTTCTTTTGTTAATTGTACTTTAAGGGTAAATTGGGAATCTAATTCTCATTAATTAAATGATGATTCTTTGGGGCAAGATTAATATTAGTTTGATTTTTTGGGGCATTGACCCAACAAAAAAACCAAGCGTAAAACTAAAAAATAAATAAACAATTAAAACTACTGAAGATTAATACCGAGGTCTCACGCTACCGTCCCTGGCAGCGGCGCCAAAAACTTCGTGGGTCCTGGTGTGTTATTATATTATGTATGAAGATAAAGGAACCACAATTACCGCAAGTGTACGGTTGTCCAAGTAATATCTGATAAATCGGGTTTCGTTCTTAGGGACGGATTAGGTTCAACCCAAATAATAATCGGATAGTAGAAATAATTGCTTGATAGAAAAGTAAAATAATATGATTTTTGTTTGGTTTTTCTAATAACTAAGATGCAAATAAATAAAGACTAAAAATAAGTAACTGAAAGAAATAATGCAAATAAAAGACTAACTTCAGAGATGAGAGATACTTGAGTCTCGCAAGGAATCCACCTAACTAACGTAACCCATGCTTTGTTTAAGGGTAGAGTTGGTATTATAATATTAGTCGGGACTCTGATATCTCCTAGCCCCCTGTCGGGTGGACCTAGAACCTATCTTAAAGTACTATAAACCCCTGTATGGGCGAATATGCCTCTTCGGATGATATGAATTTACCTCTTTGGCTATGTAATTAGTTAAGCCTGTCGGTCAATAACAGACATTACACGGGTATTACCTAAGTCTGTATTCAAACTCCCCTATCGGATGATAACTTTTCCACTAAAGTGAATAGCCCAAGTACTAACAGCTAATTCTAGTTGCGCGGGAAAAATTAGTAAATAAGAACAAAGTAATATCCAATATTTAATAGTCAACTAAATTTAAATCATAACAATCCCAAATTTAAAAAAAAAAGATTAAATTAATTAGGGTTCATCCCTTTATTGCGATTCTAAAGTATACGAAAGTTTAGCTCATAGCAATATTAAAGACTGAAACTAAATAGAAAGACATCATATTTAATTACAGAAAAGAAATTGATAACCTAAGGTTTGGATGACTTTTTGTTGGAAGAATAGAATTCCTCCAGCTCTAGCTTCTCCTCTGCCTCCTTGCTCTTGAAGTCTTTGACTCTCTCTCTAAGGATATTATAAATTGAAGAAAATATGAGAGGTGGTTCTGACTCTCTCTAAAGATGTATATATTGAAGAATAATTGAGAGGTACTGAATAATGAGGTCTAAGGGGTGTATTTATAGGTGTTAGCAAGCCCTAGGTCGAATTTACTTGAACTGGAACACAATGCAAGAACTCTTAAATTCGTAGCCCTAAAATCTAGGAAAGGTAAGATTCTGCTGCTGATTTGTTTTGGTCATACCTCCTTCAATACTTATCTGTTTGCGCGTTCCAATATTCGAAACCGCTTGTCTCGGAAAGCTCTTTCCATTGGTGCAGACCACCCGCCCAAATTCCTAGCCAATCTTAAGTTATGGACTAGTCTTTGAAACGTGGCTGGAATTTCAGATTTATTTGGCAGCTTTATCTTTTCCTTCTTTATAAATATCCTTCCTTAATCTTCTTATTTCCATGTATATCTCTTTACTTTACTTATTTGACTTGACTTGGTCTCTAATTAATTACCATATATCTTTTTAAGCTTCACAATAAATAAATAATTAAACTACATATACTTTAAAAATTAATAAATCAATAATTCAAGAAATAGAAATAGGAAAGTGCACTTCTAAAAATAGAAACTCGAGTAAAAGTACTTCCTAACACGCTAAAATACCCTAAGACTTTTATTCTCACTTCTCCTCCTTGGATTGGTCTTTTATGAAATTCAAGAACCTACTAACTTTGCACTAAAAATAGTCAAATTAACGCACAAAAGCTCTAAAAAATGCAAATAGTCTAATTCGAAGGGGAGAAAGTGCAATATGACGAAATATGCATAAAAGTCTAGCTAATAAGTCAATAATTCACCTAAAATGATGTCTCCAGAGGGCTAATAATTAGAACAAATAGGGAGACATCACTTATCAGGTGAACAGGGTCTCAGAATCAACAAACAAAGCTAAAATGTCATCTCTTTTATACACTCCCATAGTAATAAGCTGTAGACTAAATAAAAGGCCTTTTAGGTGACCGTGGAAGGTAGAATCTTGTAAATACACCTAAAACATAACTTAAAACAAATCTCAGATAGTATGATCTAGGAATTAATATACACATACACATATCATTCATAATCAAACACAAAATAATATCATTCCAAAATCAATTTCACAATGCTAGAAGGTTACACTTAGTACTTATCTCAAGACGGTGGCTATAGGGTGTTCATCGATCCTTACTTGCTCTGGACACTCCACTTAGCATACTCCCTATTAGATGTATCACATAATCACTATGTAACTAGGAATCACGAGGTCTTTACGGTTTTAATATAGGCGTAGGGACGGTATGGTATGTATATTTGGTAAATTTGAAGTGAGCTTTTGGCTCTCTCCTCACTTACCATCAACAAACTGTCCAAGAGCTTGAGTTTACACTCGAATATGTTCTCACTCAACCCATTTGACGTGCTAATTTAGCGTTCCCAGATTAACCCAATAAGCACTAAAGATGTTCACATAAAAATTTCCTCTTTGCCGGTCCAAATGTGTGTATTCATTTTATATGAATTTTCTTTTCTTTTGTATAGATATGACTCTCTTTTTGATGTTGAGATATCATGCCATTTTTCATAAATTTTTTCTTTTCATAATTTTTCATATCTTTTTCATTTACTCTTTCCCCGGCAAAGGGTTACAATGTACTCATTGTGAATCATCATCAAAATAAAACAGAGCACAATTGATAAGCTCCAAAAATCCCCACCCAATGTAAATTCCCAGCATAGTGGACCCACCACCCCAAACTGAAGCTCAAGACAGGAAGTCTCAGGATCGTGATTCAAGTGCGGGTCATATGGATATGCCTAATAAACTAAAGGAATATTGGCTTATAATGTGGCGACAAAAGAAAGGCTTAAAGGCTAAAAATGGGGCTAAGAAGGATATAATTAAATTCAGGGATAGAAGGCCAAAAAGGATTCAAAGGCTAACAAAGATCTGCCTCTATCATTTTCCTATTTACAACGCTTGCCTCTATTTCATACCTAAGCGGGTTCTCTACTCATTCAGATCTCACGTTCTACAAACCACTGATTTTCCTTAAGCACAAGTTTACTTCTTTGTCATCGTTCATTAATTCTTCCTATCAATTACCTCATGTTTGCATGCAATCAAAGTGTGATTTACACTCACTCCTAAAGTCAACTATTTTCTATCATAAATTTGAAAAAAGTATGCATATGGGGACATCTAAAATACTCTACAGTCAAAACATTCCTCAAACTAATTTTTATTTGATATTTAATTTTTTTTAAAAAGCAGTAAAACACATAAAATTAGGATGAGACAACGAACCCCACCCTAAACTAAAAAATATGTCGTGTCCTCACGATCGAAAAAGCAAATAATTTATAAGAATGAGAAAAGGATAGGAAAACGTATCTGAACCAGCACAAAGCTGGTTTCCATTGTTGTGTTCAGATTGGTCTTCTCTTGTTTTGTAGGTGGCATGTTGAACATTGCTCACTCCACGTAATATGTTTTGCATCAGCTCCAAGTCTTTTGTAACCTTTCCTAAGATTGTCAGAATCTCTTCATGTTTGTCCTCCAAAATTCTCATTCTTTCAACTACATCTCTCAACACCAAAAGAATGATGGTTCTTCAACTTCCTCTTTCTTTCCTCTTCATAGTATTCTTGACCTCCCAATATTCGTCATCTCAATGAACCCCAAACTCAAAACTTCAAATATTCAAAAACTAGAGAAGAGTTATGAATTTTGATGTTTTGAGGATTTAGAATGAAGGAGTAAGGTGATATATGTGATGGGTAATGATTATGTAGTGGATTTGGGAATGTTTAATGGATGGGATTAAAGATTTGATAAAGAGGCTTAAGGTTGAAGGAGAAGATTTCCTTGTGTTCTTGAAGGATTTGATGTTAGATGTGTGTTTGGAATGGAATAAGAGGAAGGATTGAATTCTCTTGGGTGTTTTAGTGGTGTGTTGCAGGTATAGAATGGGTTAGGGGTAGTTCATAATGATATCTTGCATGAGAGGCTAGGTTAAAAGAGGGAAATTAGGGTTTCAATGAGGTTTTGGTAATTTCCCCGTTGGTCAGGCCGACATACCGGTCAGATGACCGGCTAGCCGGTCCCAGACCGTGTCTTCTCGGCAAGAAACCTGCTTTAGAAACCCGTGGCATCGGGTTTTTTTTTCCGACTCATCGGGCCGGCATACCGGTCAGATGACCGGCTATCCAGTCCCAGCAAAGTATCCTTCGGCAGAAAACCTGATTCCTAAACCCGTGGCCACGTTTTTTTTCCCTCCGGTATACCGGGGATTTCGTCTGGTATACCGGTAACCTCTGAATTTTTTTCTTCCTCATTTCTTGACACCCCAAACTCAATTCTGCACACTTTAACACACTACCTTTCTCATTTCTTAAAATAGACTCTAAGACTCGACAATTACTTATAATATAGACTAGGAATTGAAAAACATAAAAGCAAATTAAAACATGGGTTGTCTCCCAAGAAGCACTTTTGTTTGTTACGTCTTTAAGTTCGACGCTTTACCTTCCATGAAGATGGTATTGAGGCCTTTGCGGTTATCCTCCGCTTCCCACCTAGAACTTTATTTAATCGATCTTGAAAGGGGGTGAGTAAGTACTTCGTTTCGCCTTCTTATTTTCACGACGAGACTCATTTTCCCCCACATAATAGTATATGACCGTTCTCCATGGTATAAGCTCACTTTTATTCCTCGTTTCAATCTCGCGTTCCTCTTTAAAGTATGGTGGGTAGGAGCTCCTCCTTGCCGCTTTACTCTCACGGTGTGGCACCTTGCTTATATAGCACATGTTGATCCTTTGTATTGGTGGTGGAGGTAATTCTACAGCTCTATTTTCATTCAATATTCGTGGTGGAGATGGTGATTGGTGAACTCTTTGTGGCGGAGATTTAACTTCTATTTTTGTTGTAAACCTTTATTTCTTCAATTGATACCTCAACCACTTCACATTCATCTTCGCTTTCAACCCAATCTTCCACTATTACCTCATCATATTTTTTCTTTGTAATTTCTATAAACTCGATCACCACCTCTTCTTGTTTGCAATCTATATCTTGATCATGTGCATACACCATAGGAATAGCAATTTCTGTGTTAACTTCTAGGATTTGCGTTGCTACTCCTTCTTCCACTATGCTAACAAGATTCTCAACCACATGGTGGTTTCCATTTATAATCGGCATGGTGGTCATATCACTATCAATAATATATCCTTTTAACACCTCCTCCTCAACTACTTCTTCCAGTTGATCTCTTCCATCCCTCGGGGGAGTCGAATCTTCCAAAAACTTACTACTACTGGCAATATATTCGTCTAGTGCCTGTTGTACTTTGGCATTTCCTTCCTCGCAATTGCGAATGTATTTAGCAAGTGTTTCCTTCAAATCGGCCAGAGTTATTTGTGGAGGTTGTTGAATGTTCCAGCATTCATCTTGCTGATAGTGATATGATGGTTGTTGTTGATTGTTCTCAACCCAATGGTAGTTCCATGCTTGTTCTTGTTGATAGTGATAAGGCGATTGTTGTTGATTGTTCCTGGTCCATTGGTTGTTACATCCTTGCTCTAGCTGGTGTTGATAAGGTGGTTGGTGGAAGTTACTACCCCATTGTTGTTGTCCCGAAGAATCTTCCCAATAGTCGAATGGACCAGGATTTGGGTAATGTCATCCATACATCTCAAACTGAATCTCTTGATCATTACCTGAATATTAGAACCTGTAAAAGAAAACAAAAAGAAAAACCAAGCGTAAAACTAAAAAATAAATAAAAAATTAAAACTACTTAAGGATTCAACACCGGGGTCACACATTGCAATCCCCGGCAGCGGCGCCAAAAACTTGGTGGGTCCCAGGGTGTTATAAAATTAAGTACTGAAATAAAAGGAACCACAATACCGCAAGTGTACGGTTGTCCAAGTAATACTACGATAAATCGGGTTTCGTTCTCAGGGATTTAACTGGTATAACCTAAGTGTTCAATAGATATGTAGTAGTAATTGCTAATACAGAAAATAAAATATAAAAGATATTTGTTTTGGTTCGAGTTATTAAACTACTAGACGCAAAGAAATAAATTACTGAAAATAAATACTAAAAGATTAAGACACATATATGAGCTATACTTGAGTCTCGCTAGGGATTCACCTAAACTTACGTAATTAATGTTTTCGTTAAGGATAGAACTGATATTTCTATATTAGTTGAGACTCTACTATTTCCTAACTCCCGTCAGGGTAGACTTAGGAACTATCCTACAGTATTACAAACCCCATCATGGCGATTATAAGCTATGTTCAAATGGTTTTAGTCTCTTGCCACATTGGCTACGCGGTTAGTCAAGCCCGTCAGGATCATTGACGAACACCATACGTTTATTATCTAGTTCAGTAATTAAACCCCCCGTCAAGATGATCACCGCCACTAGTGAATAGCTTAATTACTATGACCTATCTCCGATTAGCTTATTCATTGATACTGAAATTAATATAAAATAATAAGCAATATGAAATACCCTTTCAAATTAAACTAGAAACTAATCCCAAATTGAAATACATGAATTAAATATATTAAGGATTAACCCATTATGCGATTCTCAAGTAATTGAAGTTTAGCTCGTAACTGAAATAAAAATAATAAAGAAATTAATAATATACATGTTCCTAATAACAGAAATAAAATTAGAACCTAGATAGAGGAACTAACTTGAGCTGTTGTTGGAGGAAGAGAATTTCTCCAGTTTCTGCTCTTGCTTCCGCCTCTTGACTCTCTCTCTCTCTAAGGATGATTTAATATGAAGGTTTAATGAGAGGTGCTGAATAATGAGGTATAAAGGAGCTTATATAGGCTCTTAAAGTCGTATTAGGGCTTAGGTTAAGAGGATTATGTCAAATTATAAAAAGTCCAAGCCCATCTTTTCTTTCAATTCCCGTAACTGGTGTTCATCCCTTAGTAAAACGGCTGTAACGTTTGCATCTCAACTCCAAATGGCTTGATTGAACTTGTAGAATTTTCCTAACTCAATAGGCTATCAAACCATGTTTCACGGACTAAGGCTAAATCCGCTCCTATGTAGCCCAAAAACAGCAATCTTTAACAGGCTTTTAGATTTGCAACTTCTTTAATTAAGTTCTTGGAAATTCTTTTCTTTCCTTTAGCTCCTCCACTCGATCTAAGACTTTAATTATCACTTCTCTTCCTTGTAGTGGTTCTTCATGGATTTATAAACCTACTAACTTTGCACTAAAACAAACAAATTAACGCACAAAAGCTCTAAAAATGCAAATAGTCTAATTCCAAGGGGAGAAAGTGCAATCTGACAAAATAAGCCTAAAAGTATATCAAATAAGTCAAATATTCACCTAAAATGATGTCTTCTAAGGGCTAATATTTTAAAAAAATAAGAAGACATCAGGTACTTTTTGTAATTGACTATATTTTATGATAAGTATACAAGACCTTATAATTCACGAATTCTATAGGATACAAAAATTTCTAATATCAAATTATTTAATAGAAGAATTCTACGTAGTATATTGCATTAATCTGAATATGTGTGTGTCTAAACTAATGAGTTACGAATGGGACAACTTTACAAATGACTAAAAACTTATGTAACTAAAGTTTTTATCCAAACCCAGGCATTATTTAGTCCCACTTGACTGAATAGACATTATAACTCTGTGCATACTCAATTGTATATATGTTTGTTCAATTATTTTGTTAAGGGTGCACACCCACACTTATATGTACACTATAGAAATTAAGAAATGTCACTACTACACGTGTGATATCTCGCGACTAAAGCTTTCGCGACTATGTAATCGTTAATATTATACGCGTAGCGAATATGTAGTAGTTAATATTATACACGTAGTTGCAACTTGTTTTTATTTTTTAATTATTTTTTTCCAACGACATGTGTAGTCGTTAATAAAGTCTAACATTTTACGACGACAACTGTAGTCATTAGTGGTCATCAATAACGACTACTTGTACATCCTTAGCGATTACTTGTGTAGTCGTGAATGATTGTAGCGTATTTATTATAGTAAGTTTCTATGTTGTAGATCTTGGTTTTGTGGCCTAGGCGGTCGACCGGGGCCTAGCGTCTAGGCGGGATTACACGGGGCCTAGGAGGAATTATACGGTTTTTAATCTCGCTGTGTAATTTTGTATATTTAGTAATTTATAATCAGTAATTATAGCAACTTTAATTATTTAATTCATATAATTCATCTAACAACACTATAGTAAATATAAAAATAGTAAAAAAAAAGAGTAATAATATCAATTAAAGAATTTTTGAAAATAAGAAAAATAACAAGAATGCCCATGCAGACATATTTTTCCATTAATCGGCATCCATGCGGCTACTTTTTTCCATTAATCGGCGCCTAGACGGGCTAGGCGCCTTCCACAGCGACTAAGGCGCTAGGATAAAACGACAAAATTTTAACTAGGCGTAAGCGGCTGAGGGGAGAGTTGACGCCTAAGCGGCGCCTAGGCGGAGAGATCTACACCATAGGTATAAGTTGCGTGGGATCCTCAATACCCATTATTTTATAACTTCCCCACTATTCTCTCAAAACTTTTCCAATTTTTTCCCACAAATCATCATCAAATATTATTTCAACACGTGGAAAAGCTTTCCCGGGCCAATCAAGAACGTGGGACCTCCTCAAATATAAATTTCTCTATCTAAATTTGCCCAAAACTAGGTATTTTTTCTTCTATATTTTTTTTCAAATTTCTTTTATTTGATTACAATTGTGTAGTTAATGCTAAATAGTATTACTAGGTATTTAAACATGTGGAAAAGTTTTCCCGGGCCAATCAACAACGTGGGACCTCCTCAGTTATCAATTTCTCCATCTAAGTTTGCCAAAAATTAGGTATTTTTCTTCTATAAAACTTTTTCAAATTTCTTTTATTTGATTACAATTGTGTAGTTAATGCTAAATACTATGTATTTAGAAACATATTTTAATTTTATATGATCTATATATATAATATATTATTGTATGAGAAATAAATGCATAAATGAGATATTTATTTTGTATTCCTTTATATTGGAATTGTTGATTATAGTGGTAATAAAGGATGACTTCGGGCGTCGATAAAAGTTGGATTAATTTATATGTATTTAATTAATTTGGCGATGTAATAATTTTTATGTATTAAATTAGTGATGTAATAATTGTTATTTTTCCTTTTATATATATTTATTTATTTGGTGATGTAATCATTTTTAATTTATATTTTGTTTATGAGATATTTATTTTGTATTCTTTTATATTGGAATAGTTGATTATATTGGTAGTAGAGGATGGCTTCGGGTATTGATACAAGTTGGATTACTTCCGCACATCTTGTTTCGCGTGAATTTTTTAAGGGGGTAGAAGAATTTCTCGCATTTGCTGAAAAAAATGTTTTGTATGTATAATGAGTGTTTGAATTATCGTCGGTTTACCATGGTCAAAAGTTAGGGCACATCTTTCACAATTTGGGTTTTCGCCCACGTATGAGATTTGGACAAAGCATGGTGAGAACGATGACATTCCCGAGACTCGATATGAAGAAAATAAAATGTTGAATGTTTATGAAGATTTGAGACCTAATTATGAGGGTGGTGGTCATTCGGGTGACACTAAGATGATAGACTTGAACAGTTCAACACGTGGCAATTTCGAAACTATATTTTCCAAATTAGAGACTGAGTTATACCCTGGTTGTACAGTAATGAGTTCATTAAATTTCATTGCAAAGCTAATACACGTGAAGGTGAAGAACAAGTGGACTAACACGTCTTTCATCGAGTTGCTTGATCTTTTGTGCCGCGTGTTGCCCAAACCTCATACCTTGCCCGAGTCATAGGTATGGGGTACACTGCCATCGATGTTTGCGGGAACGATTGTGCTTTATTTTTCAAGGAGAATGAGTTCCTCAGTAAGTGTCCAATATGGAATGAATCCAGATGGGACCCGAACAAGGGTCAGAAAGTAGCGCATAAGAAACTCCAATATTTCCCGATTGCCCCGAGGTTGCAGCGACTTTATGCTTCGGGACACACTGCCAAAAATATGATTTGGCACCGTATAGGGAAGAGTACAGTTTAAGATGTGTCGCGTTATCCGGTTGATGGTGATAGTTGGAAGATATTTTTTCAGTTACATCCTGAGTTTGCTAGTGAACCTCAGAATGTGTTCTTCGATTTGGGTATCGATGGTTTTTGTCCATTCTCATAATGGGATTTTAATTAATTTCACATACCTGGGTTTTGTCCATCCTCGGAATCAGGTATCGATGATTTAATTACATGAGTTAAACTTCAATTACTTGAGAATCGCATAATGGTTAATCCCTAATTTATTTAATTAATGTATTTCAATTTTGGATTAGTTTCTAGTTTAATTTGAATTGAGTATCTCATATTACTTATTATTTTATATTAATTTCACTATCAATGAATTAGCTAATCGAAGATAGGTCATAATAATTAAGCTATTCACTATTGGTGGTGATCATCTTGACGGGGGGGGGGGGGGGGGGGGGGTTAATTACTGAACTAGATAATAAACGCGTGGTGTTCGTCAATGATCCTGACAGACTTGACTAACCGCGTAGCCAATGTGGTAAGAGACTAAAACCATCTCGACGTAGCTTATAATCACCCTGACGGGGTTTGTAATACTGTACGATAGTTCCTAAGTCTACCCTGACGGGAGTTAGGAAATAGTAGAGTCCCGACTAATATAGAAATATCAGTTCTGCCTTTAACGAAAACATTAATTACATAAGTTTAGGTGAATCCCTAGCGAGACTCAAGTATAGCTCATATCTGTGTCTTAATCTTTTAGTATTTATTTTCAGTAATTTATTTCTTCGCGTCTAGTAGTTTAATAACTCGAACCAAAACAAATATCTTTTATATTTTATTTCTGCATTAGCAATTACTACTACATATCTACTAAACACTTGGGTTATACCAGTTCAATCCCCGAGAACGAAACCCGATTTATCGGAGCATTACTTGGACAATCGTACACTTGCGGTATTGTGGTTCCTTTTATTTCAGTACTTAATTTTATAACACCCCAGGACCCACCGGTACCTTTGTTGGTTAATTGTTTTTAAATAGAATATAATATTCATTATCTAATCATTATACTCAATTGCTATTACTCTTTACTGATATGAGCTTTTGGGATATTATAGGAACTACTTGTGATAATTCTAGGACTTACATTATTAGAATAAGGTCTGAGATAAAGGATAACAACTTTTGGTACTTGGACGAAGGAAGAGGTTATATTATGGAGTTAATATATAAAAAACAAAAAGCTATGTTATATTTGTGATATAGAAATCGCGGCGGAGAAACAGGGGCGGCGATTAGTTAAGGCGAAGAAGAAGACTCAAGTTCTTTTATGGGCCTGGTCGATCGTGGGTTATATTGAGTATTATTGGGGAATTTGGACTCACAAAAGGAAAGATAAGAGTGGGCCTGCTGTTTCTAAAATAGGAACCAAAAAGATTTATAATGGGTGGGTTAAAATTAATAATAGAGATGAAATTTGGACTAGGGTAAAATTAGGCAAATTGCATAAAAATAGTATGACATGTGGAGATATTAATTTTAAGGTTATATGGGATATCCGGACTATCCCTAAGACATCCGAGAACATTAAATGACGACATGTGTATGGAACTGTCAGGGGATACGGGCTCGCTTGACAGTTTCTAGTATTAGGTTCGTCCTTAATAGGTTCAAACCGAGTGTTGCGTGTTTTTTTGAGACAATGCTACTGGTGTCGCCTAGGGTGTGATAAAAATAAGATAAATATAAGTCAAGAAAACTACGCACTCTCACCATAGACAGGCAAAATAAAGCAAGTATTACAGGACGTATGCAAGTTTTAGTTAGTAAGATGAGTTCGTTCTCAGGGACTTAAGTGTGCTAGTCGAATGGGTAGCAATAACGAGTAAGCAATAATTAATTAAAGACAGAAAATAAAAGGAATTGAGATTCGAAATTACTAATTAAAACTAAGAAAATAAAGACAATAAAATAAAGTACGAAGAATATGAGATGAGAAATATAGCTTAGGTTTTGCTAGTATGCACTAATCCTTCTAATTCTTTCTATTAGATCTAGTTTGTAAGGGAGAATATTAGCTCTTGTATACTTAGTCAGGATTCTAAATTCCCATTCCTTAGACCTTGAGAGCGACTAAGGGGGCTACGGCACAACCAAGACGTGGTTTCAAATAGGGTTATCAAGCGCTACCAAGGCCCTAAGCAAACACTTCAATCAATTGGTGATATGGTGATTAAAACAAACCCTAATGACTATCTAGTTAGAATCATGTTTTGTTAGAACTAATATCGACACTAGACGTTATGTGGTGGTTCAATAGTTAAACACCCAGCTAAGGTGATCATCTAACTACTATTAAGGTAATCCTAAACGTTGCGCACCGCAAGGATAACAATCATTAAATCAAAACACATAAACAAATATAAAGGTAAGTAGCTAATATCAAATTAAAACATATAATTCCCAAAGAAACTTAGATATAAGAATTAGAATTCATAGATTTTACATGATGCAAAACCCAATCTATGGGGAGTTTAGTTCATACCTGATGGAAAAAAACTAAAAGAAATTACAAAAGACATCATCTTGCTCTCTACAATAAACTGGAAGAATAAAACCTTAAGAACTAATTACTATGAGGCAAGGATGATTTTCAAGTGATATAAGGGTGTATTTATAGGTGTTTAGAAGACCTAATTCGTTTTCTTGAGGGAGAAGCAAAGTAGTAGACTCCAAGCCCAACTCAAATTCGTATGGAAATAAAGATAAATTCTGCTGATTTGTTTTGAGCATATCTTCTTCGTTATTGGTCGGTTTTTGCTCCATAATATACCAAAAGAATCCTCAGCGAATTATCTACGTCCCTATGAAAAAAATTTACCAAAATCGGCTTATTTCTTGGAGTAATCACCACTTCTTTAGGCGTGTGCTGCAGATTTCAGATTTAGGCAACTTTTCCTTTTCCATATTTTTAGCCTTTGTTTCCTTATCTCCAATTACCATGCTAATCTCTTTCCATAAGTTGTAGTTTTTGACTTGGACTCTAATTAATCTCCATAATTATCTTTAAAGCTTCACACTAAAATAAACAATTAAACCCAATATGCTCTAAAAATACTATTTCACTAAATCAAGACTCAAAATAGGAAAGTACACTAATTCTCAAGAAAATCGACTATTATGACTTCTAAATCACTAAAAATGATGTCTCATCTTAACATAAATCTATCACAAATGAGGAGACATCAGCACCCCCAACTAAAAAGTTGTATCGTCCTGATACAATAGAAGATAAAAACAAAGGGAAGTCTATAAATACACACTTATAAAATTTTCAATACAATGGGAAAAGCATAGCAGAATATATAGAATAAACCTAAAGCAACAACTCAGAAAATTTCATGCAATAATATTCATAAACTACATACCTGTACACTTCTCATATCCACAGTCAACACGGCTTGAATTCAAGATCAGATTAGTTTCGCAATGTAAGAAGGATTGGGACTTTACTCAGTTCCCCAGGAAGCTATATATTTTTCATCAAACCTCACTAGTATTCAAGATCCACTTAACTACTCTCTAATGGCTTAATCACTTCTCAATTACATAGCAAAGAATCATAAGGTCTTTAAGGTTGTACGTTAGGCTTAGGGACGGTATGATAGTATATTTGGATAATTTGGAGTGAGTTTTTGGCTCTCTTCTCACTAGCCATCAACGAATCGCCCTAGAGCTTGAGTTACTCTCATAAAACGTTTCTCACTCAACCCAATGAATTCCTTGATGCATAATTTAGCATCCCCAATAACCCAATTAAAGCTTGAGATGTTCACATAAAAATTCACTTTGCCGGTCCGAATATATATATATTTTTCTTTTCAAATCAATTTTTTCTATAGCTATGATTCTCTTTTAATGTTGAGATATCACGCTATTTTCTTATATATATATATATATATATATATATTTTCTTTTTAATGCCCTTGTTGGCAAATTTAGCTCGTAGCTTCTTTTTCATTCACTATTACCCCGGGAAAGGGTTACAATAAAAATCTGTGAACCATCATCAATATAAAGCACAAAGCACAATTAATAAGCTCAAAAACCCCATCCCAATAACAATTCCCATAATTGTGGACCCACCACCCCAAACTCAAGCTCTAAAACTACTGTCTATGCATCGCGATTCGAGTGCGGGTCATATGGAAAAGTCCTAAAATCTAAAGGATATGGCTTATAATGTGTTTCAATAAAAAGCTTTAGAAAGGCTAGAAGGGGCTGAGAAGGATATAGCATATAAAATCAATAATCACAAGGTGAGAAGGTATAAAAAGGCTTCAAGGGCTTCAAATATGAAAGAACTACCTTAGTCACTTTCTACACTATGTAATTTCGTTATTTTCTTACCTCTAGCACTTTCATCAAATGGTTTGTCAACTAGCTTGGATCTCACGGCCTACACACTTCTCAAGGTTTTCCCTGAGATTGAACATACTTTCTATCGCATTGCTCACTAATCTTTTCTTTACTATCAACGGGTGTTTTCCTGCAAATACTCAAAGCATACAAATAACATAGCTCATAAACATACTACTTACTATCATTAATTCACTGAGCTTATGCTTTCAAGCTATTAAACACACTCTACATCTAATTCCCATGTATCAAAAATTTTAATTTCTACCTAAAAACAGAAAAATGGAGATGAGAGACAACGAATCCCCACACCCCCAACTCAAAAATGAGTCGTGTCCCCACGGCTCGAAAAAGACTCGAAACAGAAATTAAAATTAGCAGATAAAAGCATTTACAGAAATTGTAAGGAAGAAAGAGAACATACTCTCGAGACTTATTGCCTCGCCTCATTGACATCCAAGGTTGGATTTGCTGGATTTTTCGTTAATTGCTCAAGGAGTTTCATGATGTGCACTTGATTAGCGTTGATTTGTGCCACATCATTGACTAAAGAAGTTTGAGCTGATTCGAATTTTGTTAAACGCTCCTCCATCTTCTCTTGCCAATTTTTCTCCTTTTCTTCTTTCGAGACTTGCGTAGAACCCGCTCTTCGAAAGATATCTTTGATCCAAGCATTATCAATATAACTCGTCTTAAAATCGTGTTTCTCTTCTTCACCCAATGTAACATTCGCTTTTCGCACAAGACACGTGATCATAGTAGGAAATTTAACATTATAAACCGATTTAGGAGAGACCGAAAATCGCATCACCTCCTCATAGATCAACTGTGCCACATCTACTTCTTCTCCACTTAAAATACAATCCAAAAGTAGAGCGTTCTTCATAGTCACATCCAAAGTTCATGTGTTTCCAAAGACATTAGGAATAAGGAAATTGTTCCAAATTCTCGTATCCGATTGAAGATATTTGTAAGGCCAAGGTGCCTTCAATTCTCCCTTATGTGATTTCACTTTCTCCTTGTCTAAAACATTCTCAAAAAGTAATTCCTCATCAAATATTTTTCGTTTAGCAACCGCTTCATCAAATTTGCAACAACCTTTCAATTTCTTAAACTTGAAGTGGTTTCTAATCTCAACAACTGTGAAAGGAACTAGCTTTCCTCTAATCGGAACACAACCTTTACTATCTCGGCAAAAGAGGCCTAAATAGAATTCCAAAACTAATTCATGACAGAATTCAGAACGTCTTACCATTAAAGTAGACCAACCCAATTTCGCATCAAGCTCTAAGAATCTCTTGTATTCTCCTTCACCAACTTCTTCCTTGAATACTTTCTCATAAGCAAAAGGTAGTTCTTTTAATTGTTTCTCTGCAGAAGCTTTCAGGGCCCTTGAAGCTTCCTCTCTCTCCTTGGGTGTAAGACCTTGTGGAAGTTGTGTTTTCTCCTTTGCATAAAAGTAAAGCTTTTTACCATTACGATCACACAAAGTTATACCACCATCTTCAACATCATCTTTACCTTTTGATTTAGAACTAGAACCTTTGTTATTTGATTTCTTCTTGATTGGATCCAATACCTTGCTTTTCTTCACCTCCCTCTTGCTAGCTAATATTGTTGTTCTATTAGTCATCCTCAATTAACCCCCAACTCAATGCTTTAGCAACCCTTGAAATTTGAATTTGTGAATTTTTGGTTGAACAAGCTTGATTTGGCTTAGGAAAGATGAATTGATGATGAATCTCTATGTGGGCGAGCTAGATTCTTAATGGGTAGGCTTGGATTTAAGAAATTGTAGGATGAATTTGTAAAATTTGAGCTCTTGATTCTTCAATTGATTGTGTTTGGTGAGGATTGGGTGCTTGAATCTCTCTTGTAATGATGTGGAGAGAAGATTTGATGTGTTTTTCTTGATGATTGGGTAGTGTTTTGATGATTGGTGAAGGTTTTTATGAGCTTTAACAGAGTTGGGAGAGTTTTGGAGAAGAGAAAGAGGCTTGAGGTTTATTAAATTCGGAATAATGAGCTCTATACCTCTTTTATAAGCTTAAATCCGCAACTTTCTCTCTCCAGCGGCGCGGCGCGGTGCATGGCACGGACTAGGGGTACCCCGCGGGGTACACCGCATCTTCGGTTGATTTAAAAAAATTCGCCTCGGCAAGATACCCGTGGTAGCACCCCGTGGCACGGGTTTTTGGGTATGCGGACCATGGGCGCGGTATAGGGGTACACCGCATGGGTGTAACGCAGCTTCTGTAGCTTCCTTCGTCAAAATACCCGTGGTAGTACCCCGTGGCACGTGTATTAGTCGTGCGGTGTAGGGGTGCGGAGCAGGGGCGGTAGACCGCACGGGTCTTTTTTTGTCTCGGTATAAAACCCGTGGCTCCTACCCGTGGTACGGGTTTTTGACCTCTCCGGTACACCACAGCTGAGGTGTGGTATACCGCACCGATGGTGTATCCTTTCCGAAATTTTTTGTTTCTTCCCTAACTCGATTTCTCCAATACCTAAGCATCACAAACACTAATACCTTTCTCAAATATGCAATATCAACTAAAAAAAACTAAACTAAACATAAACTAAAAACGTAAAAGACATAAAAACTTAAAAAAATTGCGGGTTGTCTCCCGTACAACACTTTTATTTAACGTCTTTCAAAGTTAGACGCGTTACCTCTATCAAGATTTGCGAATATAGCCTCCCCAACAACGAGTTAGGCTATGAACGTCAACTAATCTGCGCTTGATCCCCGTTTTGGGTCGGATTTCTATCACCTTGGCTGAAACAACCTTAGTGACAATGAATGGTCCCATCCACGAGTCTTTGAAACTTCGTGGCCTATTCTCGTGTTTGTGAGCTTTCCATAGAACTTCATGGCCAACCCCAAACTCAATGTTTGGCTCATTATTCACAGGCTTTAAGTGGATCTTCTCAAGAGGGACTTTGTGATGTGAAAGGCTGTGGATGACAGGAATGGTGGGATCTAACTTTCTTGGTTTGTTACCCAAGACATAGAAGGTCTCAGATACATTCTTTGCATGAAGAATGATGTTCCCTTCTTGGAAGTTGATAACACCTTGACTTGTGGTCATTAAAGGCCGTCCAAGTATGATTGGAACCTGCTTATCTGCATCAAACTCAAGTATAACAAAGTCAGTAGGGATGGCGATACTACCTGCACGGACTAAGACGTCCTCCACTGTTCCCCATGTCCTTTTAACTGAGTTGTCAGCGAACTACAACTTCACTGGAGTTTTCTCTGATTTTTGAAGTCCAAGTCTCTCGAACACGGACTTAGGCATAAGATTCACGCCAGAACCCACATCGTACATAGCTTTCACCTTGAGCATACCATTAATTTTAATAGGAAGGTTGAAACTTCCCGGATCTTTAAGCTTTGTTGGTAGCTCTCTTTCACTTCTTCTCGAAACTCTCAAATTCTCTCTTGGGATCTCTACACTCGCTTCTTTATCAGGAATAACTTGCGTAAAAACTTGTTGCTGTGTGAGTCCTTTCTTCGCGATCTCAAGCATTTGGGCATTGATATTTTCGGGTGTATACGCCGCTACAAATGTCTTGAGTACAGTGTCATCCTTAGGATTTGTGTCAGGAATAGTTGATGATACTGGTTGAACAACAGGTGGCGGTTCCACCTTCTCTTCTTCTTTCTCTTTTTGCACAGCAGGTGCAACTTCATCTTCTTTCTCTTTCGAATTTAGCTCAGCTTGATAATCCATAACCGATCGAATCTCCTCTTGCATCTTCTTTAGAAGCTGTATAAATTCGGCTTTCTCTTCTGAATCGTCCTCCACATAAACCTCAGAATAGTCAGATTCCACGGGGCTAGACTTGGTTGGTTCTTCTTCGGAACTGGAACTTCCACGGTACTAATGGCAGCATGCGGTACTTCCTCTTTTCCTTCAATTTCAAGAAAAATAGTCTTACAAGCTTCGAACCCAACATTGTCATCACCTCCTTCGATTGCTTTCACTTCCTTCTGTTACATTAAATTTGTTAGAACTTTGTTTAATTAATCTACTTGAGTTCCTAAAATCTGAAGTGCGGCATCTTGTCCTCGGACTTTCTCTTCCTGAGCGCTCATAGTCGTGGTCAAACGTTCTAGAGCTTGTATTATCTGTTGATTATCCATAGATCCTTCTTGAGGATACTGAGGTAAAGCTTTCTGATCTAATGAATCAGTATAGGCATCTTGAACAGGTTGTTGAGGGGGAGCAGGTCTATTTTGATATTGATTTTGGTACTGACCTCTCGATTGGAAAGAGTTGTTCTGGGGGCGCGGTTGATAATGACCAGGGTTAGCGGCCCCTTGTGGATTTGAGTACTGCATACCCGGATGATTTCAGTTACCCCATTGATAGCCTCCTCGGTTGGATATG
The DNA here is from genome assembly GCA_029959085.1 of Nemophila menziesii. Lineage (NCBI taxonomy): Eukaryota > Viridiplantae > Streptophyta > Magnoliopsida > Boraginales > Hydrophyllaceae > Nemophila > Nemophila menziesii. Next base: position 5,232,361 of record JARWIR010000044.1, read on the forward strand.
AAGTAAACAGATTGTGGATTTGATTTGCACAATTCCCATGTATATTATTAACCCCACATTGTTGACAACCTTGTGCTTCTTGTATAACGTTCGCTGCGGCTAAATTCTTTTGCATCTCTAACTTCAGCTCCTTGATTTGATTTTCTAATGCGGATATTTGAGCTGAGTTCGCTGTTTCGGCATCTAAACGAAGCGTTCCTCGGGTCTTTGCAATAGGAGCTCGCGTTGAAGGCCAACTCCTTTCTTGTTCAATAATATTCTCCAAGACATCGGAAGCTTCATTATGATTCATGGACACAAAATTACCCTTTCCTATGTTATCCACCTTCTCTCTACCTTTATCATTAAGTCCTTCATAGAATATTGCAAGTTGTAGTGCGGGTGTATAACCATGGAGAGGACATCTAGCTAATTTATGTTGAAACCTTGTCCATGACTCTCCTACTGTTTCTCCATCTTCTTGACAAAATCTTGCAAGCTCGGTTTGATCTTTGAGTCTCATGCTTTTCGGATAAAAACGGTTAAAGAATGCGGCTTGAAGTTCTGTCCAAGAATGAATTGTTCCATGTGGTTGTCTTTCTAGCCATTCGCTAGCTCTACCGGTCAAGAAGAACGAAAGCATATGACAATACAGTTGCTCGCGTGTAATGCCAGGACTACTGTAGGCATCACAAATCTGCATGAACTTCTGAATCGATCTTACCGGATCTTGAATTGTTGTACCACTGTAGAGTCCAAAACTTTGAAATTGACTAAGCATACCCAGATCGGGCATAAATTTGATATTCTGGATCTCTGGAGGACGGAACCGATTGGTTGAACATGAAACGGTACATGAAGACCAGGGAGGTCTTGCTGTACTCGATTTTGTTGATTATTAACGTTATTCTGCCCATTACCTCCTCCTATTGGTAGTTGTACACCGTGTTGTCCACCACCAGGTGGTGGTAGTGGTGGTGGACCTCTTGGATTTACTCCAAGGTCATCAAGTGGTGGATCACGTTGATTTTCCATACCTCTTCTCAAGGATCTTTCCTCACGAACACGTCTGTTATAAACTCTAAAGCTCCTCTCAGGCTCCGGTAACGGAGGCCAAGAATTAAACACTGTGAAACCTGGAAAAGACTAAAGCAAACCACAAGCGTAAATCCGGAAAAATAAAACTAAAAACTGAAAATAAAAACTAATTATAAACTACTACTCGAAATAGATAACCCACACGCTAACGAGACACAAGTCCCTGTCAACGGCGCCAAAAACTTGGTGTCGCCTAGGGTGTGATAAAAATAAGATAAATATTAGTCAGGAAAACTACGCACTCTCACCCTAGACAGGCACAGTACTGCAAGTATTACAGGACGTATGCAAGTTTTAGTTAGTAAGTTGAGTTCGTTCTCAGGGACTTAAGTGTGCTAGTCTAATGGGTAGCAATAACAAGTAAGCAATAATTAATTAAAGACAGAAAATAAAAGGAATTGAGATTCGAAATTACTAATTAAAACTAAGAAAATAAAGACAATAAAATAAAGTACGAAGAATATGAGATGAGAAATATAGCTTAGGTTTTGCTAGTATGCACTAATCCTTCTAATTCTTTCTATTAGATCTAGTTTATAAGGGAGAATATTAGCTCTTGTATACTTAGTCAGGATTCTAAATTCCCATTCCTTAGACCTTGAGAGCGACTAAGGGGGCTACGGCACAACCAAGACGTGGTTTCAAATAGGGTTATCAAGCGTTACCAAGGCCCTAAGCAAACACTTCAATCAATTGGTGATATGGTGATTAAAACAAACCCTAATGACTATTTAGTTAGAATCATGTTTTGTTAGAACTAATATCGACACTAGACGTTATGTGGTGGTTCAATAGTTAAACACCCAGCTAAGGTGATCATCTAACTACTATTAAGGTAATCCTAAACGTTGCGCACCGCAAGGAAAACAATCATTAAATCAAAACACATAAACAAATATAATGGTAAGTAGCTAATATCAAATTAAAACATATAATTCCCAAACAAACTTAGATATAAGAATTAGAATTCATAGATTTTACATGATGCAAAACCCAATCTATGGGGAGTTTAGTTCATACCTGATGGAAAAAAACTAAAAGAAATTACAAAAGACATCATCTTGCTCTCTACAATAAACTGGAAGAATAAAACCTTAAGAACTAATTACTATGAGGCAAGGATGATTTTCAAGTGATATAAGGGTGTATTTATAGGTGTTTAGAAGACCTAATTCGTTTTCTTGAGGGAGAAGCAAAGTAGTAGACTCCAAGCCCAACTCAAATTCGTATGGAAATAAAGATAAATTCTGCTGATTTGTTTTGAGCATATCTTCTTCGTTATTGGTCGGTTTTTGCTTCATAATATACCAAAAGAATCCTCAGCGAATTATCTACGTCCCTATGAAAGGAATTTATCAAAATCGGCTTATTTCTTGGAGTAATCACCACTTCTTTAGGCGTGTGCTGTAGAATTCAGATTTAGGCAACTTTTCCTTTTCCATATTTTTAGCCTTTGTTTCCTTATCTCCAATTACCATGCTAATCTCTTTCCATAAGTTGTAGTCTTTGACTTGGACTCTAATTAATCTCCATAATTATCTTTAAAGCTTCACACTAAAATAAACAATTAAACCCAATATGCTCTAAAAATACTATTTCACTAAATCAAGACTCAAAATAGGAAAGTACACTAATTCTCAAGAAAATCGACTATTATGACTTCTAAATCACTAAAAATGATGTCTCATCTTAACATAAATCTATCACAAATGAGGAGACATCAGCTACGATCGGTAGATGCCCCCGAGGTCTTAAGAAACTTTAGTTATGCTAATCATTTTGTTCAAGATCCGGTTTGAAATGCTTATCATTCGCGTGGCATTTTGGTACTCTGGCACGCGGATGTTAAGCTCGAAGTTATTAGGTCTAATAAATATTTTGTAATCTTGTATATTAATGAACCGTATTTTCCCTACTATATTATATGTGTCCATGCTCCAACTAAATTATAACATAGGGTAAATCTGTGGGAGGAAATTACTATCTGGAATCAAAATGTCAATAAACCATGGGTTTTAATAGGCGATTTTAATGACATTCTTAAAAGATGTGAAAAATTAAGTAATACACCCCCATATAATAAACATATTCACAAATTTAATACATTTATCTTGAATAATAATTTAAGTGAAATTCAATCTCAAGGTTGTTATTTTACATGGTCTAACCGTCGAATTGATAAGCCAGTCAATGTCAAACTCGATCGGGCATTTGCATTATGTGATTGGTTGCACAGGTATGTTAATGCACAGGTATGTTAATGCACAGGTATATATACCTCCAGCTATTGGATCTGATCATTGCCCGCTTATTTTGAAACACGAGAGAACATAGAATAACCGGTTGAAATGGTTTAAATTTGAAACATTGTGGACCGAACATCCGGAATGCGAAAATGTGATTAGAACGGCGTGGGGAGATGCAGGGATGTTAGAATCGTTACCGGCGTTCTTAGGAAAGAGAGATAACACGATTACAACTTTAACAGGTTGGAGTAAAAAGACTTTCGGAAACAATGCTTCAAAGATAAAGGAACTGACAAGGAGAATAGTCGATTTATAACAACATGAAGCTACGAAAGACACAAGTGAGGAACAGGCCCAGATAAAGAAGGCTCTAAAGCAAACGTACATTGCAGAAGAAAAATATTGGTATGATCGGGCAAGGCAGAGTTGGATTAAATGTGGAGATAAAAATAAAAAATTCTTTTACTTGGCAACTATTAAGCGTCGTCACTTAAATAGAATATTGCGTATTAAAAGGGAGGATGGCATATGGACGGAAGAGATATCGGAGGTGAGGAATAGCTTTCAAAGTTATTATGAGGATTTATTCGGGGAAAGAAATATAGATGATATGGAGGAGGCTACAGAGGCAATATAGAAAAAAGTAACAGAAGGGATGAACGAGAAACTAACGCGGCTACCAACTTTGGAAGAAGTTAAAAAAGCAGTTTTTGACATATCACCCCAAAGCTCCTGGTCCGAATGGATTAAATGGTAAATTTTATCAGGAATACTGGCATATTATACAAGCCGGTGTGTTTTTAATGGTTCAAGATTTCTTTTTAAATACTATATCGCTCGATAAGTTAAATGAAACTTTGGTAACTCTTATACCAAAAGGGGAGATATATGAAGGTATTGGGGACTATCGTCCAACATCATATGTTAACTTTGGATATAAAATAATAGCAAAGATACTGGCTAATAGATTACAGGATTTTATGGATATTATTGTTTCTCCGACTCAGACAGCTTTTATTAAGAATAGGGCGATTCAGGATAACATCCTGATAGCCCAAGAGATTTCCTATTATATGAAACACAAGCGGAAAAGTCCAAAACCTATGGCTGCTGTAAAACTGGACATGGAAAAGGCATACGACTAGGTACGCTGGGATTTTCTTCTATTAGTATTACGCAAACAAGGTTTTTGTGATAAATGACTATCTTGGATCTCGAATTGTATATCCTCAATCACTTTTCAGCTTAATTTTAATGGAGAAAGGCTCCGCAAGTTCAAATGCGGAAGGGGTCTCAGACAGGGAGTCCTTTATCCCCTTTCCTTTTGTCCCTTATGTCGGAGTCTCTGATTAGACTAATTGAACAGAAAGTTGAACAAGGTATGATGAAAGGAATCCAGATTACAAGAAACTGCCCGGCAATTACTCATTTATTATTTGCTGATGACTCTCTTTTTTCCTAACAATTGATGATCTCGAAATTGAACATTTACGAGAGTGTGTGTCTAAATATTGTGCTGGGTCGGGACAGCGGATCAACTTTACGAAATCATCGGTATGATTTAGCAAGGATACACCGGAGGAATGTAGATCAGAAGTTACCTCTATCATCGGAATCCAAGAGAAAGAAGACCTTGGAAAGTATTTGGGGATTCCACTTTGCCACAAATGGTCAAAGGTACAGTCGCTACAATGGATAGCAGAAAAGGTGTTCAAAAAAACAGAATGATGGAAGGCACAATTACTGTCAGAAGATGGAAAGGAAGTACTTATTAAGGCCATTTTACAGGCAATACCCATATATGCAATGTCAATTTTCTCTTTTGTAATAAACTAATATCGGCAATCTCGAATTTCTGGTGGAACTCTGGAGAAAAATCTCGAATACACTGGTTAGCATGGAAAAAATTGGCAGTGGGCAAATTGATAGGGGGCATGGGTTTCAAAGATTTCAAGCGAATGAATACAGATCTGCTAGCAGCACAGGCATGGCAAATTCTGAACAATCCAAACACATTAGCTGGCAGACTCCTTAAAGGTATCTACTTTCCCAAAAGTAATTTTCTCGATGTTAAATTAAGACAATCTCGAACATGGACATGGGCAAGCCTATTAGATGGGCGTGATATGTTAAAGAGGTATGGCAAATATCAGATAGGTAATGGAGAAAATATTAATATTTCGACGGATAAGTGGTTAGATACGACGTGGAAATTAGAAAAGCCGAGTCATTGTGAGGTTTATAAGATTAAAGATCTATGGAAAGAGGGTTCATCGGACTGGGACACAGAAAAACTGGATGAGTTATTTCCGATTATTGACACTTTTGTTCAAGGAGGATAAAGGCGGGAAGTTGTATTAACTTATGTGTTATTACTCATCTGGAACTTTTGGAAATCGAAAATGAAGAGTCGGCACAACACTTATATAATAAACACAAATGAAATCATTAGATCAGCGAACAAGCATATGAAGGAACGCTTTGGTAGAGACTGGGGCAACAAGTCAGACGTCAACAAATGCTATGAGGGATATAGGAAATGCGATATCAAGTGGTTTGACGTTCCACACAGAGATAGCATATACTTGTGACAAATCGTTCGAGCGGCCGCATTTACCAACGGGAATTGGAGTGGTGCGAATAGTCAAGGATACGGGGCAAAGAACGGATCACTCTTCAGTTGTTACGTGTAACACGAGTACGGAAGGGGAAGCTCAAGCGGTGATATTGGCGCTACAGCGGGCAATTCGAGACAAAAACGAGGGGATTAGTTTCTTCTCAAATAACCTTGACCTAGTTCAGGGTTTTCAGCAGGTGTCGGCTGCAGGTGGGAGGCTTAGACCATGGGCTAGGCATATTAACAGGCTGGCAGCAATGGTATCTCCAGTCTTTTTTAGCATATCCCACGCCAGTTCAATGGTCGGGCAGATAACTTAGCGAAAAAAGCCAGGCACAAGGCACAACAAGAATGGGGAACATCTGACACACTCGTTATGCAATTCTCTCGACTAGGGATCGGATGATAAAATGTAGTGTTGATATATGGTGGAAATGTATTACGCGTCCAAAAAAAAAATTAAGGGCAGTTATCTAGAAACAATAATTGCATATAATATGTAAAAATATAGATATTGTAAGTATCATGGAGGCAGATGTCTTAATGCATGTCTAATTTTATTTTAAAGTGAGAGTTGCATTGGAAGTAAATCCTGAGCGTGCTTTTCTTCGTTAACACTATGCATAACATATGTCTTTGTAGGTGACATGTCCTGAATTATAAGTTATTATTGCCTATTATCATAACATATTAGGTCTATTATACCTTATTATAGCCAAATTTATAGGTAAAATACCGATTCTAACCCTTTTTGGAGAAAATAAGCCTAAAAAGAAAATTTTGTAGTCAGATTAGGAAAGTGATTTTTAACAGTTAACAACGAAATAATTGAAAGATCGACCATTGAGACAAAATGAGGAATATACCTTTTTAGGCCTAAAATTTAAAAATGAGAATTTTAAGGGCCTAGTTACTTTTTATGTTTTTTAAGGGCATAACTAGGAATTTTCTGGTTAGGTTCACGTTTTAGGGGGTACAGACACACTATTTTAGGGGGTATATACCCACTATTTTGATTTTTTGGGGGTATATCCCCCTATATTTTGGGGGTATATACCCACTATTTTAATTTTTTGGGGGTAGATCCCCCTATTTTAATTTTTCAGAGGTACACACCTACCGTTTTTTAAGTTAAGTCCATATTGTCCAAGGCAGTACAAATAAATAGGTTAGTCCAAAACAGTGGGTATATACCCCCTAAAATATCATTTTTACCCCCTAAAAATCATGTTAACCCCTTCAATTAAATGGTTACCCCCTCAAATAGCAAAACGGGGGGGTTTATACCCCCTGAATATCTAAATCTGCAAAAAACACCCCTGCAAAAAAAAAAAATTTAAAAACAAAATACAAACTTAGGAACCAAACAGATCTGAGATTAGTTTTGGTGGGTTTTGGATTAGCTGCGATGGGTGGTGTTGAGTGGTTTGGTGGGGTGTTGCTGGTGGGGTTGGGTGGTGGTGTTGCTGTGGTGGGATGTTGTTGGTGGGGTGTTGCTGGTGGGGTTTGGTGGTTGTGGTGGGGTGTTGCTGGTGGGGTTTGGTGGTGGTGTTGCTGTGGGTCTCGGACGTGGTGGTGGTCTCGAACGTGGTGGTGGCCTCGAACTTGGTGGGTCTCGAACGTGGTGGTAGCCTCGATCTAGTTGGTAGGTCTCGAACGTGGTGGTGGTGTCGCGAGGTGGTGGCGAGAGGTGGTGGGGAGTGTTGCAGAGGCGCGGATCTGAGAAGGTTGGGGTGCAGTTCTTCGTGAAGAAGTTGGTTGGGGTGAAGCTCGCCGTGAAGAAGGTGGTGGTGGTGTTGGTGGTGTTGGTGGGCCTCGAGGGCGTGGTGGTGCACCACTGCGCCAGTGGATGGAGAAGATAAGCAGGGATGCAGTGGTGGTGGTGGCTCGTGGATCTCGACGCTGCAGTCGTGGTGGTGGCGACAGTTGCAGAGGCGCGGATCAGTGGTGGTGGTAGCTCGTGGATCTCGATGATAGTGCAAGTTGGACGATGCAGTCGTGGTGGTGGTGGATCTCGTCGTCGCTCCAGTGGATCTCGTGGTGGCCTGGATTTTGCTGTCGAGAACGATGGGTGAGGGGGAGGGGGTTTCCGTCGAGAAATAAGGGTAAGGGTGAGGGGGTCGGGTTTTAAGTCGAGAAAGAAGGGGGAGGGGGTGGGTTTTATGTGTTTTTTTTTGTTGGGATCCAACTGGACTGGTTGGCTTCTAATTTGGGCCCTTCTTTATAAAACAAAGGTTGTATTAGGCCCTAAATCCTCCTTTACCCAAACAAAATACTCGTAAAGACAACAACATCAACCTCACACATTTTCTACTTTCCTGATAAATTTAAATATTTGATTGCATCTCCATATCAACTAGTAAAAGCTTGATGCAATGGTATGAAGCTCTATTTTAATGCAAACTTGACAAAGAAAAAAGACATACATTTTAACACCTAAAAAAACTCAAGAATAATGCACATACAGACAAATAGAGAAAGGATAGAAGAAATGAAAATTTAGTAATACAACTTAGATATGAATAGAAGAAATTAAATGTGGTTATACATTTTAGATATGTCAAATTGACCAATTTTACTCAACATGTCTGATTAAACCCCACATGTCAAATTTTGCTCGGAAATAAATAAGTCGGTATGACTTATGACATAATATACACTAGTACGAGATACATTCATATATTGACATGGTTATAATCACTACAGCGCGTGTGGCCTTTTGCGTTTACCCAATCCGTCGCTAAAGACGGAAAAGGTCCTCGCTTAAGACCGTTTTAGTCTTTTGCGACGAGCAGCCCTCGCTAAAACTTCGTCGCGAAAGACCCCCCATTTGCGACGACTTCATGTTTTGTCGCGTGAGCCACCTGCCTTTAGCGACAACAAGCAGTCTTCGTAATTAACTAGGTCTTTGGCGACGACTTTGTCCTCGCTAAAGACTTGATCAATTGCGAGACTTAGTCGTCGTGATTGCTAGTCAACTCTTTTGCGAGGACTTTGACCTTCTTTCTTGCGACGAAAGTTTCCTCTCTAATGACATATTTTTTTTAAATTTTTTTTTATATTTAACATTTCTTTCAAATTATATAATTTATTTTTATTTTATTGCTTTTTTATATTTTTTTTATTTTCATTTGAATTTTATTTTTTATTTCTATGTATGAAAAGAGAAAAAATAATACAATACGAAAAGTAAATTAACAAAGTCATACATACGGAAGTCAAAGTCATGCATACAAAAGTCAAAGGCATAATCGAAAATTACAAACCATAAATCGAAAATAGTAAAAGTCATAAGAAGTCAATATAAAGTCTAAATAAAACAAACTCTCAACCAAATAACACACCATCTAAGGATTAGATAAATCCTCCTCTTCATCTTCACCTTGGTCTATAAAATGGAGTCGCGAGCTTGACGGTGCAGAGGTAGTGGGTCGGGCTCGAGAGGGACTAGGAGGAGCAGCGGATGGATTGCCGGATGGAGGGACTAGTGCTTCCTCGTGACCACGTTCCTCTCGGCACCAGTTGAGCAAGGTGATGGTTGTACTCATCTGTGATTCCATCGCCTCCTTAGTCGGCCGCGTACTAGCAGTGGAAGCCGAGGATTGTGAAATATCGTCTGGCACCGGGTCCTTGCCTATGGAGACAAGGAACTCGTTCAATAAATACTTTTCAGAAATTATAATTTTTTTCTTATATATAATTTAATAATTACTTAACTTACATAATAAATCTTAATTTTTTTAAGCTTATAAGTAATTCAATAAATATTTTTCATAAATTGTAATTTTTTTTCTTATAAATAATTTTATAATTACTTAACTTATATAATAAATCCTAATTTTTTAAGCTAATAAATAATTCAATAAATTAATATATTATAAATTTTTAAGCTTATATTACAATTTTTTGTTCTTATAAATAATTTAATAATTAATTACCTTACATAATAAATCTTAATTTTTTTAACTTATATAACACAAATACAATTCACATCATAATCAAAAAATACTGAAAAACAGTAAATGTTTAAATGTTAAATGTAATACATTACAAAAGAAATACACAACTAATCAGACTCGTCCCCATCATCAACTATTATTGGTTTGTCATCACTGTCAACATATATAGTCTCCTCATTAGTCTCGTACTCTCCTAAGGTGTCATCATAATCTTCATCGTCAGCGGGATCAGTGGGTTCCGGTGCAAGGTTAAAAATAGAAAGATCGATATCTACCCCTTGTCCAGTACCCAATTCAATCACCGGGTAATGTGAATCCAATGTCGAATCAGCTAATGGAATGTTGATCGGATCTGTGGCAGTGGAAACCGATTCTGCACCAAATAGCCCGGGACTCCATCCATGACGGTCATTCACTTCCCAAACTACTTTCCAACCCTTTTCTGACTTCCTTGCGTTAATTTGATCAACGTAAAAAACCTTTTTTGCTTGAGTAGCAAGATATAGGGTTCTTCAGACCACCAAAAAGTACTTGTGTTGATAACTGTTGCTCCCTGTTTTGTCTTTCGCACTTTCTTTTTTACATCTGTGTCATACCACTTACACTTGAACAACACAACTGAACAACCACCAGTGAATTCAACCTCGACGATTTTGACCAACTCACCATAAAAAGGATCTTCTTCTATGAAATCACAAACCAAATATTTTATATACAAACACCCAAGTAAAAAAAAACAAAAAAAAAAAAAACCAACCTGTGATTGTACAAACTTCGTAGTCTTGAGTAACTCTCTTTTTCACCTTTTTCACGCGTTATCCATTTGACCCCGTTCACAACGCAAGAATCATATTGATATACGACGTTATTTGACATTCGGGACAACGAGAGCAACTATTTCGTAACAAGTGGATTACCTTCTTGATTTATTTTGAACACCTGCACACGTGGTCGGTTATTAGTTGAAATAAAGTCAACTTAGTTTGTTGAATTTTATACCTTTTTCTTGAACCATCGACGAAAATGCTCTCGATGTTTTGCCTCTCTATCACTGACCAGAAGTGAGGACTTGTGTTCCCTAATATCAATACATAATGTTAATAAACGGTAAATAAGATTTTAATTAAATAAATGGTAAATAAGATTTTAATTAAAATACTTACATCATATAGTGCTGGATCTCATCATAATTATGAAGGATGTACCAATCGATGTGGTTAATATCCATACTTTTTCTTACCAATCGGCTTGCACTGGCTGGTAAACACTGATATTTCCTTGTTTTCAACACTCGTTTCGCCGTATCTCCCCGGGTCCTTGAACTTTGTACTTTCCTCTCGAAGGTATCGAGATATAAAAGTCAAAGTTTCCTCTATAGCGTACCCCTCGGTGATTGAACCCTCTGGCCTCGATGGATTCCAAATATATTCTTTTAGTTCCTTGACGTATCTCTCAAACGGGTACATCCAACACATCTGAACCGGGCCTCCTAACCGAGCTTCCTCTTACAAGTGCAAAACAAGGTGGATCATGATATCAAAAAAAGCTGGAGGAAAAATCATCTCCAACTTACATATAAGCTTGACCACTTTAGACTTTCTGGACTGTAATTCCTTTTTACTCAAGTTCTTCTTAAAAACATTTCTGAACACGTTCCACAACCTAATAATCCGATCGCTAATGTATTTATTGTCTATTAACCCTAGAATACTAGCCACGAATAGAAACTGCATGAGAATATGACAGTCATGGGATTTCATACCGATAATCTTCCCCGTGTCACTCTGAATGTTGTTTCGCAAGCTAGAAGCGGAACCATCTGGAAACTTTTGCACCTTCAACCACTCTAGAAACTCGCGTCGCTTAGCGACTGTCATCGCATACTTTGCACGTGGCATAATCGTCTTACCACGTGAATCGACAAATAACCACAAATCGGACCTGATGTTCATGGCTTGCATATCTTTCCTCGACTTCACGTTATCTTTGTTAATTTTCCCATCTAAACCCACAACTGTGCCTAGAAGAGCATCACAAATATTCTTCTCACAATGCATCACATCGATGTTATGTTTCAAAAAGTTTTCCGACCAATACGGTAAACGGTAGAATATACTTGTTTTCTTCCAGTTTGACTCGCGCGACCCTGTTCTCTTTACCACTTTTCCACCGAAGTCCTTGTGTTTTCCAGGAAACACAATCGGCAACCCATCTAATTGCGTCTGAATATCTGCAGGAGTAATTTTCCGAGGGGGGGATATTATCAGCTTTAATGTACACAGTATCGTTTTTCCGAAATTGATGGTTCTGAGGCAACCGCCGTCTGTGATTAAAATAAACAACTCCTTTATTAACCCGCACGGAAGGGGTATATTCCATGCATTCGGGACAAGCTAAGTTTCCTTGACCCGACCATCCTGAAGTGTACGATCTAGCAGGAAAATCATTCATCGTGAACAATAAACCAACCTTCATCACAAATACCTCCTTCTTATGTGCATCCCATGTATCTATCCCCGTACCCCAAAACATTTCCAAATCATCTATAGCCGGACGGATAAATACATCCATATCTTTTCCATGTGAACGAGGACCTGGAATCAAGAGTGTAAGCATAAACGTGGATTCTTTCATGCATAACCAAGGCGACAAGTTGTATATAGTCAATATAACCGACCACATGTTGTACGAGTTGTTTTGCATGGAGAAAGGACAAAACCCATCGATACCCAAACGAAGGCGTACGTTACGTGGTTCAGTAGGAAACTCGGGATTCCTCTTGTCAAATGTTTTCCAACTATGACCATCAACAGGATGACTCAACACGTATTCGTCGGTACTCTTTCCGGTATGGTGCCAAATCATATCTTTTGCGGTATGCCTCGAAGCATACATTCTCTGTAACCTAGGCGCAATCGGAAAATAACGCAGCTTCTTATGCGCCACCTTGTTCCCCTTCTTCGGGTCCCACCTTGATTCTCCACAAACTGGACATTTCTGAAGATTCTCGTTCTCTTTGTTAAACAAAGCACAATCATTCACACACACGTCGATCGTGGTGTATCCCATGCCCAAAATTTTCAACTTTTTGTTATAGTCCACATAAGAACCTGGTAAGTAATTAGGTTCATGCAAAACACACCCCAACAACTGAAGAAATTTGGTAAACGAGGTGTTCGTCCACTTGTTCCTCACTTTCTCATGCATAAGCTTTGATATGAAATCCAAATAACTCATCTTAGTACAACCGGGGTACAAATCTGTCCCCATTTCCTTGAATAACGCGTCAAAAGACCCACGATCACTTTCATTGACATTCTCGTCATGCATCTCGGTGTCACCGAAATTCCCAGTTTCAAATGTGGGTTTCAAATCATGAATTCCACTACCCATTACATTATCTTCGTTTGGCTGATCCACGGGAATTGCTACCTCCCTGTGTTTCGTCCAAACCTCATACTATGACCAAATACCCCACTTATATATATGCCCTTGAACAACGACTAGTGTAAACTTTCGATTATTATAACAACGACTATACGGACAATTTATTCTACCAGCGTGATCCAAACTATTGGAGGCAAACTCAATAAACTGTATCATACCATTTATATATTCCCTCGAAACCTTATTCTTTGACTTAATCCAACTCTTGTCCATTCTCCAAAGTAAATTAAAACACTAATTATTATTTCATATGGTTAAATTTAAATACTACTTAAATCAAAGATTTACATAAATCCCAATATGTTTTGAAAAAGTAATTATGGCCCCTAAAATTTATAAAATTGTCAATTATACACCTAAAGTTCTTTATATGTCACTAATGCACCTATAGTTTAATAAATTTCACTAAGGCACCTAGAGTTTATTAAATTTCTATAAGGCACCTCATGAAGTTCAATCAATATCCATTTTTTGCCACTAAAGTTTATTAAATATCTATAAGGCACCTAAAGTTCAATAAATCCATTTTTTACCACTAAATTTTATTAAATTTCTATATGGCACCTAAAGTTTAATAATATTACAGTTTAACCACTAAAGTTTATTAAATTTCTATAAGAGACCTAAAGTTTAATAAAATTACAATTTTACCACTAAATTTTATTAAATTTCTATAAGGCACCTAAAGCTTAATAATATTACAATTTACCCCTAAATTTTATTAAATTTATATAATGTACCTAAAGCTTAATAAAATTACATTTTTACTACTAAATTGTATAAAAATCTCTTAAAGGCCATTAAAGTTTTTAAACAATACTCTAAACCACCTGAAGTTTATTCAAATATCACTTTTACCCCTAAAATTTAATTAATATAATAAGGCTCCTAAAGTTTATTATTATTACAATTTAACCCCCATATTTAATGAAAAATATACTAATGCACCTAGAGTTTAATAAAATTACATTTTTATCCCTAAGTTTTTTAAAAATTATAAAAAGACCAATAAAGTTTATTAAATTGTCATTAAATTAACTATAATCATAAACAATTATAAAGATATCCCTAAAAAAATCTAAGTAGTTCCCAAACACCCTTAGATTAATTTTCAACTAAAAAAATTCATCCAAAATTATTATAAATAATTAACCCAATTAAATTTGAAACACAAAATTATAAAATAAAATATAACAAAACATGAACAATATATCACACATAAATCAATAAACACAAATACTTTAACTTATATAATAAAATATATAACAATAATTTTACAAGATAAACAAATAAAAGCAAAAAAATAGAAAAATACCTTTTTTGGGAGTAATTAATGAAAAATAATTGCCTGAAAAAGGGACCAAAAATAGTTAGATGAATCGTAGAAGCTTCGTTATTGGTTGATCCGGAAATTTTTTTGGGGATTACGGAAAATTTTTGGGAGAATTTTGGTTTTTTTTTTGGGTTTTTTGAAGATTTTGTTCGCAATTAATGGCCAATTGTCGAGTGCCTGTATTTAATACGACGAACTCTTTAGCGAGGACCAAGGGTCGTTGCTAAAAACCTCCAAAGTCGTCGCAAAAGACCCTCTTTAGCGAGGACAACTGAGTCATCGCAAAAGATGTGACCCTTTTGCGACGACTTTTAACAGTAACTTTCTTTTTATATTAATTTTAATTGCGTGGATTCTCCGCGACTTATATGCGATGACTTTGTTGTCGCAAAAGGCTGTCTTCGCGAAAGGGGGAAGGGGTCTTTAGCGAGGACCTACGTGTCTTCGCAAAAGGTGTCCTCGCTATAGACACCGCGTGTAGTAGTGAATGCTTGAAAAAATGTTAAGATGGTCTTTATGGAAAGATGTTGAATTTTTAAAAAAAGTTTATGTAATAAACAATCTATTAAAGAATAGTTTATGGAATTCTCTTCTATCATACGCGTATAATATATACGGGTGATATATAATAATATGATGCCATGTGTCTCCATGATTACTAGATTAATTTCTTAAATTAAGGAATAGTGATTTGTCTAAACTAACCTTGCTTAATTTATGGGTATTTAATTTCTAAATTAAATTTTACTTCCTCTAATAAATTTAAATTTATGAAATTACACTCCTACCATATTTATTCAAATATTTATATATTAATTAAACTTGTAATATATATTTTAAAAAATACACTTAATAATAAATTATAAAAATTTGTACATAAACTAAATAATATTAAAGAAAAAATTACGAACAGTAGAAAAAAGATTATGAACAGTTACTGAAGGAATAACAAACTGTTAATGAAGGAATAATGAACCGTTAGAGTAGGAATAACGAACCGTTAATGAAGGAATAACGAACCGTTAGAGAAGGAATAACAAACCATTAATGAAGGAATAACGAACCGTGAAAGAAGGAAAAACAAACCATTAGAGAAGGAATAACGAACCGTTACAGAAGGAATAACGAACCGTTAAAGAAGGAATAATGAACCGTTAAAGAAGGAATAACGAACCGTTACTGAAGGAATAACGAACCGTTAAAG
Source organism: Nemophila menziesii (assembly GCA_029959085.1). Classification (NCBI taxonomy): domain Eukaryota; kingdom Viridiplantae; phylum Streptophyta; class Magnoliopsida; order Boraginales; family Hydrophyllaceae; genus Nemophila; species Nemophila menziesii. The sequence continues at coordinate 5,248,244 of JARWIR010000044.1, forward strand.
AAGGAATAATGAACCTTTAATTAAGGAACAACGAACCGTTAATGAAGGAATAACGATTCGTTAATGAAGGAATAACGAACCGTTAATGAAGGAATAACGAACCGTTAGAGAAGAAATAACGAACCGTTAAAGAAGGAAAAACGAACCGTTAATGAAGGAATAACGAACCGTTAGAGAAGGAATAACGGACCATTATAAAGGAATAACAAACCGTTTCAGAAGGAATAACGAAGCGTTAAAGAAGGAATAACGAAGCGTTAATGAAGGAATAACGAACCGTTAAAGAAGGAATAACGAAACGTTATTGAAGGAATAACGAACCGTTACAGAAATAATAATGAACTGTTAATGAAAGAATAACGAACCGTTAGAGAAGGAATAACGAACTATTAATGAAGCAGAACGAACCGTTAATGAAAGAATAACGAACTGGTTAATAAAGGAATAACGAACCGTTAATGAAGGAATAACGAACCGTTAAAGAAGGAATACCGAACCGTTAGAGAAGGAATAACAAACCATTAGAGAAGGAATAACGAACCGTTAAAGAATAGATAACGAACCGTTACAGTAGGAATAACGAACCGCTAATGAAGGAATAACGAACCGTTACAGAAGAAATAACGAACCGTTAGAGAAGGAATAACAAACCGTTAGAGAAGGAATAACGAACCGTTAGAGAATGGATAACGAACCATTATAGTAGGAATAACGAACCGCTAATGAAGGAATAACGAACCGTTAAAGAAGGAATAACGAAACGTTAATGAAGGAATAACGAACCGTTAAAGAAGGAATAACGAAACGTTAGAGAAGGAATAACGATCCGTTAATGAAGGAATAACGAACCGTTACAGAAGAAATAACGAACCGTTAGAGAAGGAATAACAAACCGTTAGAGAAGGAATAACGAACCGTTAGAGAATGGATAACGAACCATTACAGTAGGAATAACGAACCGCTAATGAAGGAATAACGAACCGTTAAAGAAGGAATAACGAACCGTTAGAGAAGGAATAACGAACCGTTATAGAAGGAATAACGAACCGTTAGCGAATGGATAACGAACCGTTACAGTAGGAATAACGAACCGTTACAGAAGAAATAACGAACGTTAGAGAAACAGTAACGAACCGTTAATGAAGGAATGACGAACCGTTACAGAAGAAATAACGAACGATTAATGAAGGAATAACGAACCATTAAAAAAGGAATAACGAACCGTTAGAGAAGGAATAACGAACCGTTACATAAGGAATAACGAACCGTTAGAGAAGGAATAACGAACCGTTACAGAAGGAATACCGAACTGTTAGAGAAGGAATAACGAACCGTTATAGAAGGAATAACGAACGTTAAAGAAAGAATAACGAACTGTTACACAAGGAATAACTAAGCGTTACAGAAGCAATAACGAAACAGTTAGAGAAGGAATAACGAACTGTAATGATGGAATAACGAACCGTTAATGAAGGAATAACGCACCGTTAGAGAAGAAATAACGAACCGTTAAAAAAGGAATAACGAACCGTTAATGAAGGAATAACGAACTGTTAAAGAAGGAATAACGAACTGTTAATAAAGTAATAACGAACTGTTAATGAAGGAATAACGAACCGTTAATGAAGGAATAACAAACCGTTAGAGAAGGAATAACGAACCGTTTCAGAAGGAATAACTAAGCGTTAAAGAAAGAATAACAAACCGTTAATGAAGGAATAACGAACCGTTAAAGAAGGAATAACGAATCGCTATTGAAGAATAACGAACCGATACGGAAGATATAACGAGCCGTAAATGAAAGAATAACGAACTGTTAAAGAAGGAATAACGAACTGTTAAAGAATGAATAACAAACCGTTAATGAAGGAATAACAAACCCTTACAGAAGGAATAACGAACCGTTACATATGGAATAACGAACTGTTACAAAAGGAATAATGAAGAGTTAAAGAAGGAATAAATAACTGTTAATGAAGGAATAACAAACCGGTAAAGAAGGAATAACAAAACTGTTACAGAAGGAATAAATAACCGTTAGAGAAGGAATAACGAACCGTTAAAGAAGGAATAACGAACCGTTAAAGAAGGAATAACGAACCGATAAAGAAGGAATAACGAACCGTTAATAAAAGGAATAATGAACCGTTGGAGAAGGAATAACGAACCGTTACAGAAGGAATAACGAACAGTTAAAGAAGGAATAATGAACCGTTAAAGAAGGAATAACAAACCATTAATGAAGGAATAACGAAATGTTAAAGAACGAATAACGAACCGTTACAGAAGGAATAACGAATTGTTACAGAAGGAAAAACGAATTGTTACAGAAGGAATAACAAACCGTTAGAGAAGGAATAACAAACCGTTTGAGAAGGAATAACGAACCGTTAATAAAGGAATAACGAACCGCTAATGAAGGAATAACGAACCGTTAAAGAAGGAATAACAAACCGTTAGAGAAGGAATAACGAACCGTTAGAGAAGGAATAACGAACCGTTAGAGAAAGAATACCGAACCGTTATAGTAAGAATAACGAACCGTTAGAGAAGGAATAACGAACCGTTAGAGAAGGAATAACGAACCGTTAATGAAAGAATAACGAACCGTTACAGTAGGATTAACGAACAGTTAATGAAGGAATAACGACCCGTTAAAGAAGGAATAACTAACCGTTAGAGAAGGAATAACGAACCTTTACTTCAGGAATAACGAACCGTTAGAGAAGGAATAACGAACCGTTAGAGAAGGAATAACGAACCGTTAGAGAAGGAATAACGAACCGTTACAGAAGGAATAACGAACCGTAACAGAAAGAATAACAAACCGTTACAGAAGGAATAACCAACCGTTACAGAACGAATAACAAACTGTTAGAGAAGGAATAACGAACTGTTAATGAAGGAATAACGAACCATTACAGAAGGAATACCGAAGCGTTAAAGAAGGAATATTGAACCTTAAGTAAAGGAATAACGAACCAATAAAGAAGGAATAACAAACCGTTACAGAAGGAATAAAGAACCTTTAATGAAGAAATAACGAACTGTTACAGAAGGAATAACGAACCATTACAGAATGAATAACGAACCGTTAATGAAAGAATAATGAACCGTTAATAAAGGAATAACAAACCGTTAATGAAGTAATACCAAACCGTTAATGAAGTAATAACGAACGGTTAAAGAAGGAATAACGAACCGTTAGAGAAGGAATAACGAACCGTTAGAGAAGGAATAACGAACCGTTAGAGAAGGAATAACGAACCGTTAATAAAGGAATAACGAACCGTTAAAGAAGGAATAACGAACCGTTAAAGAACGAATAACGAACCTTTAATGAAGGAATAACGAAGCGTTAGAAAAACAATAACAAACCGTCAGAGAAGGAATAACGAACCGTTACTGAAAGAATAACGAACCGTTAAAGAAGGAATAACGAACCGTCAGAGAAGGAATAACGAACCGTTAGAGAGGAATAACGAACCGTTAAAAAAGGAATAACGAATCGTTAAAGAACGAATAACGAACCGTTAATGAAGGAATAACGAACCCTTACAAAAGGAATAACGAACCATTACAGAAGGAATAACGAACCGTCAAAGAAGGAATAACGAACCGTTAATGAAAAAATAACGAACCGTTAATGAAGGAATAACGAACTGTTACAGAAGGAATAAAGAACCGTTACAGAAGGTATAACGAACCGTTAAAGAAGGAATAACGATCCGTTAAAGAAGGAATAACGAACTGTTAATGAAGGAATAACGAACGGATAAAGATGGAATAACGAACTGTTAATAAAGGAATAAAGAACCGTTAGAGAAGGAATAATGAACCGTTAAAGAAGGAATAACGAACCGTTAAAGAAGGAATAACGATCCGTTAAAGTAGGAATAACGAACTGTTAATGAAGGAATAAAGAACCGTTACAGAAGGAATAACGTACAGTTATAGAAAGAATAACGAACCGTTAAAGAAGGAACTAACCGTTAAAGAGGGAATAATGAACTGTTAAAGAACGAATAACGCACCTTTAAAAAAGGAATAGCGAACCGTTACAGAAGTAATAACGAACCGTTAACGAAGTAATAACGAACCGCTAGAGAAGGAATAACGAACTGTTTGAGAAGGAATAACGAACCGATAATGTAAGAATAACGAACCGCTAATGAAGGAATAACAAACCGTTAAAGAAGGAATAACGAACCGTTAGAGAAGGAATAACGAACCGTTAGAGAAGGAATAACGAACCGTTAACGAAGGAAAAACAAACCGTTAAAGAAGGAATAACGAACAGTTAATGAAAGATTAACGAACCGTTATTGAAGGAATAACGAACCGATAATGAAGGAATAACGAACCGTTAGAGAAGATATAACAAACATTTAGAGAAAAAATAACAAATTGTTAGAGAAGGAATAACGAACCGTTAGAGAAGGAATAACGAACTGTTAATGAAGGAATAACGAACCATTACAGAAGGAATAACAAACGGTTAAAGAACGAATAAAGAACCGTTATTAAAGGAATAACGTACCGTTATTGAAGGAATAACGAACCGTTAAAGAAGGAATAACGAACCGTTATTGAAGGAATAACATACCGTTATTGAAGAAATAACGAACCGTTAATGAAGGAATAACGAACCGTTAGAGAAGGAATAACGAACCATTATTGAAGGAATAACGAACCGTTATCAAAGGAATAACGAAACGTTAGTGAAGGAATAACGAACCGTTATTAAAGGAATAACGAATTGTTATTAAAGGAATAATGAACCGTTAATGAAGGAATAACGAACTGTTAGAGAAAGAATAACGAATTGTTACAGAAGGAATAACGAATCGTTAAAGTATGAATAACGAACCGTTAATGAAGGAATAACGAACCGTTAATGAAGGAATAACGAAACGTTTATGAAGGAATAACGAACCGTTAATGAAGGAATAACAAACTATTACAGAAAGAATAACTAACCTTTATAGAAAGAATAACGAACCGTTAATGAAGGAATAACGAACCGTTAATGAAGGAATAACGAACCATTAGAGAAGGAATAACAAACCGTTACAGAAAGAATATCAAACCGTTACAGATGGAATATCGAATCGTTAATGAAGGAATAACGAACCGTTAATGAAGGAATAACGAACCGTTAAAGAAGGAATAACGAGTCGTTAATGAAGGAATAACGAACCGTTAGAGAAGGAATAACGAACATTTAATGAAGGAATAACGAACATTTAATGAAGGTATAACGAACCGTTAGAGAAGGAATAACGAACCGTTAGAGAAGGAATGACGAACCGTTAGATAAGGAATAACGAACCGTTAATGAAGGAATAACGAACCGTTAAAGAACGAATAATGAACCGTTATTGAAGGAATAACGTACCGTTATTGAAGTAATAATGTACCGTTATTGAAGGAATAACGTACCGTCATTGAAGGAATAACAAATAGTTAATGAAGGAATACCGAACTGTTAGAGAAGGAATAACGAACCGTTATTGAAGGAATAACGAACCGTTAGAGAAGGAATAACGAACCTTTATTAATGAAGGAATAACGAACCGTTAGAGAAGGAATAACGAACCGTTAATGAATGAATAACGAACCGATAATGAATGAATAACGAACCGTTAGTGAAGGAATAACGAACCGTTACTAAAGGAATAATGAAACATTAATGAAGGAATAACGAACCGTTAAAGAAGGAATAACAAACCTTTAAAGAAGGAATAACAGACTGTTAATGAAGGAATAAGGAACCGTTAAAGAAGGAATAACGAACCGTTAATGAAGGAATAACAAACCGTTACAGAAGGAATAACGAACCGTTAATGTAGGAATAACGAACCGTTAAAGAAGGAATTACGAATCATACCGAATGAATAACGAACCATTAGAGAAGGAGTAATGAACCGTTAGTGAAGGAATAACGAAGAGTTAATGAAGGAATAACGAACCGTTGAAAAGGAATAACAAACTGTTAATGAAGGAATAACGAACCGTCAATGAAGGAATAACGAACCGTTAATGAAGGAATAACTAACCGTTAGAGAGGGAATAACGAACCGTTAATGAAGGAATAACGAACCGTTAAAGAGGGAATAACGAACCGTTAATGAAGGAATAATGAACCGTTAGAGAAGGAATAACGAACCGTTACAGAAGGAATAACGAACCGTTAATGAAGGAATAACGAACCGTTAAAGAAGGAATAACGAAGTGTTAATGAAGAAATCACAAACTGTAAAGGAATTACGAACAGTGAAAAAAGGAATTATGAACCGTGAAAAAAAGAATTACGAACCGTGAAAGAAGGAATTACGAATTGTAAATGAATAGGTTACGAAGTGTTAATGAAGAAATTACGACCTGTTAATGTGGAAGAAGGAATCACGAAGTGTAAAAGAAGGAATTACGATCCGTAAAAGAAGCAGACTGTAAAAAAGGAATTAAGAACTGTAATAGAGAGAATTACAAACCGTAAAGAAGGAATTACTAACTGTAAAATAAGAAATGACGATTTGTATGAGTTTAAGATTTGGAATTCCAGTCAATTGAATGAGATGTAAACTATGAATCGGCCTTGCGGAATAGAATCGGGATGATGATAGTCGCACGCTTTTTCCTTTAGGTTTTGTAAACAAAGTTCTAGATTTACAGCAAAGAGGATGCTTCTTCTATGAAATTTTTTCAATTTTTTGGATTAAAATAACCAAACCTTAAGCTTTCTACAGGTTTTTTCGAATGTTCTTTATCTATGGTACATGATTTTTTCTTTATTTTTTGTTTGAATGCTTCTGCAGGCTAAGCGTGGGTTGGTGGAGAATTATATTCTATTTTTTTTGTTTATTTATTTATTATTATTTAGTTATTAATATTTATTTTATATTTTTACAATATAATTAAGTAAAAGACCAATAGTTGGTCTAGTGGTTAGGTTACTCCGCAAAGACCAAGAGGTCTTGAGATAAAATCCTTTTGGAGTCAAAATGATTCCAGATCCAAAGTGGCTCTCATATGTATTAAAAAATATTAATATCATGGGTATTTCAGTCTATAGATATATATTTAAAAAGAAATAAAATATATATAAAAGGATAATTTAGTAATAGTGTATATATTATTTATTTTGAATTTTAATTATAAGATATAAAAGGAAAGGTATATAATATACCGTATGATAGAATAGTGACCCTATCCCCTGAAAATTACAGTGTAACGAAAATTCAAATAAAGAAGACAAAATGAAGAAAGGAAGGTTGATGGATGATATTAAAAGAGAACAAGAACTATTGGATAAAACAAGATTCAACTTTGAAATTAAGAAATAAGAATTTGTTAAGTTTCTTGCTCAGACTTCATCCATTGTTGCTCATCAGAACCAGATACAGAGTGCACAAAGATCAACTACTCCGAGATTATTAGACTGCGTTTGGATGGAAGATTACTCATGACTTGTTACCTGCAAAAAAAACTAAAAAAAATAACTTTCATTACTATTTAATATGTGTGAACAGATTTCGTGACAAGTTATATTAAACTTTTATAGGAATATAGTATATTAGAATTAATAACTTACTTAATTAAAATGTCATGAGCAACAATCTTGTCATTTGAATAGTGAAATTTTTGCCACATACATAACCTATAACACAATTAAAAAATTAGCATTTAATGATTATGTATGATTACACATGAATTTTGGATCTCCATTCTTTGCGAATAAAGTAACAGAAAACATATATTTGTATATTATATAAAAAAATATTAAAAAATAATTAGAACATATACATCGTAAAGACTTGTAAATTAGTATGTGTACAAAAATAATACTTAAAACCATTTAGCTAAAATGTCTAAACATTAAAAGCGATCATGGGTCGGTTAACGGACCTAAAGCACGAAAAAGTCCGAACATAAAAAGCTCGAGCTTAAAAATAAAAATAAAATTGATCTTATACTAAAAAATAAAAATATAACGATTATTTTGTTGGATTTTGCGTAATCAATAATAGGAAAAAAGATTACTTATTATTAATCATAATGTACATAAAAATACATTATAAATTTACATTTCTTCATAAGATACATGTAATTTAAGATCTTAATTCGACCATCTTAATATATATATATATATATATATATATATATATATATATATATATATATATATATATATATATATATATATATGTATGTGTGTGTGTGTATTTGAACATATAATCTATACCTAAATCTAATCGTCTCATATATGTGAAAATATTTACAAAAAATCAGAATTTTAATTAATAATATCGATTAAATATATCTATAAATGTGTAAAACATGTATAATATTGTAGATGTAATGTCTAAATTAGGTATTTACATATTCTATAAGATTAAAATAAGAGTTTGAATAAGAAAAACTCGGATTTATATTACTTAACATAATAAAAACTATATTTTCGTAACAAAATCATAATATAACATAAAATATATTTCATAATTAATTAATATCAAAATACTGACCAACAAATTAATATAGACTTCTTCTTCATCACTGTCATCTTCAATAGTATTTTTTGCTACATGTATTTTATGGATTTTCCTTTTCTTGTTGCACAAAATTTAACATCTATAATCGATTTCTCCTTCAAATTTTAATGAAAAATAAAGATTGAAAGAAAAATATTTCAAAGGGAGGCGGATGAGAGAAAGAGAATGATGTATTAGGTTTTCCGAAAAACAAAAGTTTAAATATTAGGGTACATGGTCGTGTCAAGTTATATGGGTAGGGGTTGAGTACATGTTTGGGCTAATATAAAAATTTGGCCTATAAGATCGACTGTGTGCTTGTTGGATTAAAAACACAATGGGTTAGTCAATTTGATTGGGCCAGTCGATTTAGATTCCTGACTAGGTTGATCAACCTCAATTTATACAACTCAAAAATCATATAGTAAATGATAATATTTTGTTCGCAAAATATAAAAATGTCTAATAAATAAGGTAACAATTGAAGTATCAAGCTAAACAAGAGATCAAATATTTTGTACCAATTATAAAATGATATTAAGAATTTTACCTTAAAATTATCTTTCATATATATGACTGTACACTAAACTATAATTTCTCTATTAGAATCTAAATGATTTTTCATATAGAAAGTATTTCAATAATTTAGATACTTACCATCTAAATCACATTTATAATCTTTCATCCATCACCCATAAATGATAAAAATCTTATATTAATTTATTTAAAATACCTAAAACAAAAGTATGCTATATAAATTAAGTTGATGTCATTATGTTGATTGTAAGTAATTTGGTGTGTCAAATATCATAGATTAAAAAGAAAAAAAATACAAACTATGGTAATGTAAAATGAATAATGATGGACATCAATCCTTTTAATGTCACCATTTGTTGTCCCATAAGATGTGATATAAAATTTCAGTCAAAGTATAATGACTTGCAAGTGCACTAGTCATCACAAGTAATAACTTAAATAAGTCAAGTATCGTCTCCACGGGGATTAACAATATTATAAAAGACTTTTAGCTCAAGTTTAATTATTTGTTGTTCAGTAAAAGAGTAAAGGTAAAAAATATTTTTTGTTTTGTTTTTGAAATAAGAATTAATAAACTAAATTAACTAGAAATCAATTAACTAAAGGTTTTAAGAATGAGAAAGAGATAACTCAAGAATTTCTAGTAATCTTCGATAGACATGATTTAAACGCTTTCTTACCTTAAGAATGAAATTGATTTTATGTGTTAATTGGGATTCTAATATCCACCTAGGTCTCTTCCGGGTAGATAGGTTTTGTACTTCATACTTCAAAAATCTCTCCCAAGTGACATTAACATGTATTATGATGATAATATCTAACCGTATGTGATTATTTGACTAGTTAAGAATTCTCGGTTCACCAACACACATCAAACGAATATAGACTATGTTCCACAATCCAACCTCCTTATGGGCGATGGAGAAGTTGCTAGACTAACCTACTAATTTAAAGGATAAATAGGTTTCCACAATTATAAAGTCTAAATTCAACGGCAATGCACAAATTCAATTTAATAAGAAAATATTTCAAATTATAGGTTAGACAATAAAATCATGATATAAGGTTCATACCCATAAAATTATAAATTTATGAGAAATTATTTCACAATTAAATAAAGAAGAACAAAATCTGAAGATTCATAATTCACGTAAGAAATAAAAAGAGATAAGAATTACACTAATTAATGGAATATGTAAGGGTTTCTTTTGAACTCCAGCACTTCCCTCCTCGCTGTCCATGTTGCTAGCACTTGAAATTGATAAGTAACATGTTTTTTGGGGTCAAAATAAGTATATATATATATACGCTCCATAAAACATTTTAGCTCATTTGGACCAACTTAAAGGAGTCAAAAGTGGCCCAATGGACTCTTCTAAATCTGGACAACTTGGATATCTTTTGTAAAAATGGCATAACTTTCACGTCTTAACTTGGAGTTGGACACATTTTTCATCACATGTGCTAGATTCAAAGATCTATTATGTGTGTAAATTTCGTGAACTAATTCACTACTAATTTTGTTTTATGATTTTCAAGTTGATAGAAGTATTATGCCAAGATATTTTTGTTGAGCTTTAAATGGACTTCTTGACTCCTTTCACGACTTGGTTTTGTTTCCATAGGAATTTTTGACTTCATATCCTCACCTTGGGATATAATAAAATTTATGTACATATTAGTTTCACACTTAACACACATATCATTTCAAAATTATCCAAACATATACATATATCATCTAAAACTAACTACAACTCAAATAACGTCAAATATTGGGATAAATCCCACAATTAGTCCTCTAGAGCATACCCAAATTATGTCTCTTAAGTCTCTAAATTTATGATAAAAGGAGAAACATCTAGACCCTCAGCTCAAGGTTTTCTCTTCCCAACAAAATAAGGACTAACCTACAGTCTCAAGTCCCAAAAGGTCCATAGGAGCAAGAAAGTAATAATCCCAAACACAAAGGACAACAAGTATCATAAATTGTAAACTATGAAATAATTTACACATATAATATTTATACACATAATCAACATGTTAAAGTTCTAAGAAAAATTAGTTTTGCAATGCACAAAGGGACACTAAAATACCTCGCTTGAAGTGGTAGATATAGGGTGATCCTTGATCCTTTTGTGGTGACTAGTGATCTACTTACTCGATCCATTTCTGCTCATTCATCACGTAATCATATAGCTAATAATATCTTTTTGGTTATAGCGTGGCTTAGGGTCGCTATGCTACAATTTGGATAACTTTAAAGTGAGCTTTTGGCTCTGGTGATCCTTTGTGTGTTCTAAAATAAATGCAAAAGTAATCGAACCACAACCGCAAGTGTACGGTTGTCCCAAGTAGTAATAAGTGATTCTAGGATCGTTCGCAGGGACGGTTTGGTTAACTACAATGCTTATCAAATAATGAATGGTTGCACTTATGAAAGCAAGTAAAAGTTTTAATGATTGATTAGTTGTTTGTTTTAATTCTAAGTAATGAAAAACTAATTGGAAAATGCAATAAAATACTAAGACGCAAGTAAATAAATGTGAAACGCAGTATGAGAAGGTAGCACGTGAGAACGCAAGGGATCCTCATAATCCTATTTCATAACCTATGTTGTTTAAGGGCTAAATTGGTCAATTACAATGGTCGGGATTCTAAATTCCGTATACCCCCGTCAGGGTGGACTATAAGGCTATCCTAGAGTGTCACTAGTCCCGACAGGGTAAATATGATCTACTTTTAGATGTTTAAGTTAATTACCTCATTGGTCCTAAAATTAGCTAAGTTCGTCAGAATCAATAGCTTCTATTTTAGATTGAATAATTGGTTCCGTACCTAAACCCTCCGTCAGGATGATCCACACGCCACATATGTGGAATAGCCTAGATACTAATACCTGTTCTTAGTTCATGACTCTAAAAACAGTAAATAATCCCAAATTATAGAAAAGAGTAAAAGCCCCAATCTAATTTAATTTAACGGAAACCCAAAATCAACATATGAAATTCAATCGAATTGGGATTCACCCATAAAGTATTCTCAAGTACTAAAATGTGTTTAGCTCATACTAATTAAAAAGAAAACTAAATTAAATGTAATGGAATTCATATTGTCTTACAAAATTAAAGATAAAGAAAACCTAATTTCCGGAATTGGAATGACTGAGAACGGAGATATAAACCCTCTCCAGCTCTTGCAGCTTCTTCTTTCTTCCTTCGTTGCTTCTCTCAGATGTTTAATCTAGTAAAAAGTGAATTGTGTTGAAAATAGAAGTCAAGGGCTCCTTTAATATGTGGAAAAACGGATTAGGGCTTGGACCTAAGAATAAAACACTAATTAAATGTCCAAGCCCAATTTCTAAGCCCAAAATCCCGTAACTACTGCACCACCTTCACTAAAATGGCTCTAGTCGATTCGTTATAACTCCGATTTACCTGAAATCACTTGCTAAATTTCCGTAACTCGATAAGGAACGTTTTCTCTTCAAAGGTCAGCGGCTCAATAATCTCTTAAGTGCCTCGAAATCAGCAATCTTTGGCCTGTTTTCCAGATTTGTAGCTCCAAAATCAAATTCCTTCGGGATTTATCTTCAAGTATTGACTCCATATCACGATCTTTGACTTTCTTCTCGGATTCCATTCCTAGCTAATATTCAAAACCTACAAACTTTTCACTAAAATACACAAGATTACGCGCAAAAGTTTAATAAATAAAAAATACTAGAAATAAAATGAAAATTCTGGATTATTGCATTTTTAACTCAAAAGTCTATCAAAATAATCAATTAAACATAAAAAATGATGTCTCCCAAGGGTCGAAAATAAGAACAATTAGGGAGACATCAAGACCCCCAACTCAAACCTTTGTCGTCCCGACAAAATAAAACAAAACAAATCAAAGGGGTAGAAGTAAACGTAAGAACAAATAGAAGCTAGCAAATACACCTATAACAATTCTTAAGATAAATCTCATATAACAAAACTCTAGGAACTAATATATACATACACTTATCATGCAAAATCGAACATAAATAATCTCAATCATAAAATTAAAGTTGCAATGCTTGAAGGTTACACTTGTACTCATATCTGTATGATGGATATAGGGTGGTCATTAATCCTAACTCGCTTTGAACGTTCCACCTAGCATATTCCCTATCAACAGAATCATAAATTCACTATTCACTTAGGAATCACGAGGACTTTACGGTTTTAATAATGGCTTAAAGACGGTGTGGTATGTATATTTGGTAAATTTGAAGTGAGCTTTTGGCTCTCTCCTCACTTACCATCAACAATGTCCTCGAGCTTGAGTTTACGCTAAAAAATGTTCTCACTCACCCATTTGACGCACTAATGTTGCGTCCCCATATCAACCCAATGTAAACTAAGATGATTTCCAAAAATTATTCCACTTTGCCGGTTTATTTTATTCTTTCTTTTTATTTTCTTTTTCATTTCTTTTCTTCTCTTTTTTTTATATATAAATCCCGGCAAAGGGTTACAAATAATAATATCATCTTTTATTTTTGTGCCTTAATATAAAACACACATAATCCCTTCCCAATGTAAATTCCCAAATGTGGACCCTCCACCCCAAACTCAAGCTCGAGACAAGTCTCAGGATCGTGATTCAAGTGCGGGTCATTTGGTAATGCCTAATAATCCTAAGGATAATGGGCTTATATCGTGGCTACAAACGAAAGGCTTAAGGCTCAAAATTGGGCTAAGACGGATAAAATTATAATAAGGGATATCAAGCTAAAAGGCTTCAAATGGCTAACAAAGAACTGCCCCTATAATTTTCCTAAGTACATAGCTTGTCTTTAGTTCATATCTAGTTGGGTTCTCTACTAATTAGGATTTCACGTTCTACACACCAAACATATTCCTTAAGTACAAGCTTACTTCATTTGCATTGTTCATTAATTTTTCCTATCAATTACCTATGTGCGCATGCAATTCTAAGTGCGTTTTATATTATTCCCTAAAGTCCACTATTTACTATCATTAATTTATTAAAAGTATGCTTAAAGGGACATTTAAAATCTTCTACAGTCAAACGCAACTCCGAAAATTATTTTATTGAAAGCAAATAAAACATGTAACACATAAAAAAATGGGATGAGACAACAAACCCCACCCCAAACTCAAAAATGAGCCGTGTCCCCACGACTCGAAAAAGACTCAACGCAATAAAATAAACTAAACTAAACTAAAACGCGGAGGGGATAGAAATCGTATCTCAACCAGCGCGTGGCTGGTCATCAGTGTTGCGTCCCTGAACTTTCTCCTTCGTAAGTAAACCATAGGTGGCGTGTTGAATTGTTCTCACCCCCATTAACATGTTTCTGAGAAGTTCTAGCTCTTTTGTAACGTTTCCCAAAGACGCAATCATCTTCACTTGGTTCTCTTCTAACACTTTCACTTTCGCTTCCAACTCGCTATCGGTATGCATCTTCTTCTTTGGAGGAGCTCTAGGAGTTCTTACTGCTCTTAACACTTCATCATGAATATTCTGGACTAAAGCTATACCCATGTTCTCTCCAACTACAACACGGTCAATCTCTGCGTCTTTACGCAGAACTTTTGCGTCTAAGCACAAAGTAGTGATGGTACAAGGAAATTTGAGATTTTGTTGCGAAGTTGGAATTCTAGCAAATTCCATGATGGTATCATATATCACACGAGCAACATCCATTGGTTTTTCCTCAACAATACACTTAATAAATAAAAGATGTTCCTTCTTCACTTCTGATATGTGTTTAATTCTGAAGAAGGTAGGGATTATGAAACGTGACCATACCTTAGCACATGGTAACAAGTTACTGCTATACATCTGTCCAGTATATCTCTCTCCTTCGGGAATTGGGCGGGCCCCATTAACAAGAACTTTTCCCCAAAAGGATTCATAATCGAAAGATGGTTCTTTAAGAGATTCTTGGAAAGGGCATAGTCCAGAAAATTCGGGTAATTTCAACGATTTACGAATAAGCTCAACGGAGAAAGGAACTACCTTTTTGCGAATCACTACTGCATCTTTGGAGAAGGCGATTCCTTCATAAAAATCTCGCACCAAGGTAGGAATATACTCAAGCTTCCTTTCTCTTAATTCTTTCTAACCCAGTTTGTCACAAGTAACACCATAATCTTTAAAAGCACTAGTCATAATACCCTTAGGAAGATTCATCTCCTCACCAAACTTCAAAAATTGAATTCTATCACGAACCTGAGTATACCAAGGAATGAAGACTCTCTTTGGCTTTTGAGCCCATGCTTTCCTACGCGGAGGTTTCTGTTGTTGCACGGATTCTTCGGGAACTTCGTGTTCTATTTCTTCCTCAATCTCTTCCTCAACTTCTTCTTCACTTTCTTCGTCACTTTCATCTATTAATCGACTCTTTTTCGGATTAACCTTACTTGGATTTTCCTTTCTTTTCGGAGCAATTGGGATTTGTTCAGTCTTTTTGGATTGCGAATCCGGAATTTCAATTGCTTGGTTTGGGCTAGCTCCAACATTGTTCTTGTTTCTTGTTAAGGTTCTTCGATAGTTACACATAGAAGCAGTTTTGTTAGTCATCTCTTTTCACCCCCAAACTCAAAACATCAAATAGTGAAAAAGCTAGAGAAAATCTTAGAAATTTGATGTTTTGAGGCTTTAAACTTGAAGAATATGGTGGAATATGAGATGGGTTAAGGTTAATTGAGAGGAATTGTGGAAGAATTGGGTTTAATTTCAAGGTTAGGAAGAAGAAATTTGTGGAGAAAAGGTGGAATTTGGTGATGTTTTGGAGAAGATATGAGTTGATTGTGTGTTTTTGTGATGAAAGAAGGCTTAGTTTGATGATTTTACAGCTGTTTATTGATGATTTTTGGAGTAGGTGGAGGGAAGGATTCAGAATATGAGGTTGGCTTGGAAAAGGAGGCAAAAAACTAGGTTTAATAAGCTCAAAACCGCCTCTCGCAACAGCGCGCCGGCTAGCTGGCGGATTCGCCGGCATGCCGGTCGCTAGGGCGGCGAATAAAAAAAATTACTAAATTCGATTTTTTTTTTACCTCAGACGCAAGCACCTTGCGTCATTGCTGACGCAGTGATCAGAAAGTCCTCCTTCGCTGGCCGGCTAGCCGGTCATCTGACCGGCATGCCGGCGGCATGTCGCTGGCGCAAGTGAAGACGCAGCGTTATTGCGTCGTTGCTGACGCAGTGGTCAGAAACATCTTCGTCATCGGCCAGCTAGCCGGTCATCTGACCGGCATGCCGGTGGTTCCTCACTGGAGCAAATCGAGACGCAGCTATGTTGCGTCATTGCTGACGCAGTGGTCAGAGAGATGGGTTCTTCAGCTCGTTTGGCCGGTATGCCGGCCAGCTCGCCGGCTAGCCGGTCAAACCTGCTGTGGATTCCAATTTTTTTTTCGTTTTCTCATCGTTTTGACCCCAAACTCATGACCATTTTACCCCAGAAGTCATCAAAAACAAACACCCTTCCTCATTTCTTAATAATAAACACTAAATTCAACGAAAATTACACTAATTTACACTACGAAAATTGAAATACTTAATCTAATGTACAAGAAATTGGCTTTTGTTTAACGTCGTTAAGCTCGACGGTTTACCTCACGCTTCTAAGAAGCTTCGAGGAGGTACATGACCTCTCCGGGATGTGGGTCTTTTGCACGATCGGTATCTTCACCTCCATGATATATCTTTAAACGATGACCGTTCACCATGAATGTACGGTTTTCAAGTGGATGTTCTATCTCTATTGTTCCATGAGGTGTAACTTTGGTCACAACATACGGTCCTGACCACTTCGATCTTAACTTACCCGGATAATTGCTGAATTTTGAATTATATTTCAATACTCTTTGTCGCACTACAAAGTTCTTCTCTCGAATCCAATTATCATGCCATCTCTTGGTATTTTCTTTGTAAAGTTTAGCGTTTTCATAAGCATGTAAACGAAATTCATCAAGCTCATTCAGATTCATCATTCGATTCTGACCAACTAGAGTAGGATCTAAGTTTAACTTTGCAATAGCCCAATATGCACCCATTTCAAGCTCAAGAGGTAAGTGACAAGCCTTACCATATACCATTCGATACGGAGATGCACCAACTGGAGTTTTGAACGTAGTACGATAGGCCCATAATGCATCATCTAATTTAGTTGACCAATCTTTTCTAGTAGGACCAACGGTTTTCTCTAAAATAGATTTTACCTCAGGATTTGAGACCTCGGCTTGACCATTGGCTTGCGGATGATACGCGGTAGATACACGATGTCTCACCCCATATTTCTCTAAGACTGTCTTCAAATACCTATTATCGAAATGAGTACCTCCATCGCTAATAATTACCCTCGGAGTGCCATGTCTAGTGAAAATGTGTGATTTCAAGAATTTAATCACCACTCGTGAATCATTGGTTGGTAAAGCCACCTCTTCTACCCACTTAGACACGTAATCAACAACTAATAAAATGTAGAGGTTACCATTTGAAGGAATTAACGGACCCATAAAGTCTATACCCCAAACATCAAATATTTCTACTTCTAATACATTATTACGTGGCATCTCATCCCTCTTAGATATGTTTCCGGTAAATTGACATCTTTCACATCTTTTAACATATTCATGACAATCTTTCATAATAGAAGGCCAGTAAAAACCAGATTGTAATACCTTAGCAGCAGTTCGATCTCCTTTAAAATGTCCACCATAAGGTGAATCGTGACACCCAGCTATAATCGCCTCAATTTCTTCCTTGGCTACACATCTTCTCACCATTTGATCAGCACACACTTTGTAGAGGAAAGGGTCCTCCCAAAAGAATTGTCTTGCACGGTGAGCTAATCTTTTTCTCTCTTCATAAGTTGAACCTTCAGGATAAGAGCCACTTACCACTAAGTTCGCAATATCTGCATACCAAGGAGCTTCATAATCACGAACAACAAATAAACTCTCATTGGGAAATTCTTCTCTAACTACTTCAGTACCACTATTCATTTCTGAACCCTCGAGACGCGATATATGATCTGCAACCTGATTCTCATAACCCTTTCTGTCTTTGATCTCTAAATCGAACTCTTGAAGCAATAAAACCCATCTGATTAACCTCGGTTTAGCATCGTTCTTTTCCATAAGATATCTAATCGCGGAATGATCTGTATAAACAATAACTTTCTCTCCAAGAAGATAAGAGAAAAATTTATCAAATGAATACACAACTGCTAGCAACTCTATTTCTATAAATGTGTAATTAACTTGGGCACCATTAAAAGTTTTACTAGCATAGTAAATCGAATGAAAAACTTTCTCTTTTCTCTGTCCTAATACAACTCCCATACACAAATCACTCGCATCACACATCACCTCAAACAGTAAATTCCAATCTGGAGGTAATACTATAGGAGTGGAAATAAGCTTTTCTTTGATTGCTTGAAAGGCCGCTAAACAAGCTTCATCAAAAAGGAATTTGGAATCCTTTTCGAGTAAGTTGCATAACGGTTTAGCAATCTTAGAAAAATCTTTAATAAAACGCCTATAAAAACCAGCATGGCCAAGAAAACTTCTTACCCCTTTAACAGAAACGGGAGGGGGAAGAGTTTTAATTACCTCGATCTTCGCTCTATCGACCTCTAATCCAGCACTTGAAACGTTGTGACCCAGAACAATACCTTCGCGAACCATGAAATGACACTTCTCCCAGTTTAAAACCAAATCTGTTTCCTTGCATCTGATTAACACTTTCTCCAAGTTATCTAAATATTTATCAAAATCATCACCAAACACGGAGAAATCATCCATAAACACTTCAAGAAAATTATCGATCATATCCCAGAAGATGGCCATCATACATCTTTGAAAGGTAGCAGGAGCATTACACAACCCAAATGGCATTCTGCGATATGCAAAAGTACCAAAGGGACATGTAAATGTAGTTTTATGTTGATCTTCTGGAGCCACGTAAATCTGATTGCACCTGGAGTAACCATCCAAGAAACAGTAGTACTCTCTTCCGGCTAATTTATCTAACATTTGATCGATGAAGGGCAAAGGGAAGTGATCCTTTCTGGTGGCTTTGTTCAGCTTTCTGTAATCCATGCAAACTCTCCAACCAACTACCGTTCTTGAAGGAATCGCCTCATTTTTATCATTAAGAATTGTTGTCATTCCTCCTTTCTTCGGTACACACTGAACCGGACTCACCCATTCACTACTCGAGATAGGATAAATAATCCCCGCATCTAAAAGTTTGATCACCTCCTTCTTCACTACATCCTTCATAACGGGCATTAATCTCCTTTAATCTTCAACTGAGCGTGCGTTGTCATCTTCAAGTATGATTTTGTGTTGACAATAGGAGGGACTAATGCCTTTGATGTCAGCAATTGTCCAACCTATCGCCTCTTTGTTGGTTCTCAACACACGCAACAGTTTATCTTCTTGAGGAACTGTTAAATTAACTGAAAGAATAACAGGTAGAGTTTCATTAGTACCTAAATATGCATACCTCAAGTGTGCTGGTAACGGTTTTTCTTCCAATTCCGGAGGAGATTCAGTTGAAGGCTTCTTTTTAGGATTAATCTCTCCCGGTTCTCTCACAGGTTCATAGGCAAGACGCCTATACTTTGGATTTTCAGAATTTAGAGCTGCCACTGTTTCGGCAAGCTCTTCCATCATCTCAGGTATGTCTAATGTTAAGGCGGCCTGCAAAATATCATCATAATTAAAACAATCAAATACCTCTTGTGATGCCTGCTCAACTACATCCATTCGGAAGCAATCTTCTTGAGAATCTGGAAATTTCATAGCTCGGAACACATTGAATTTGACCTCATTGTCTTGTATCCTCATCGTTAATTCGTCATTTTCTACATCAATCAATGTACGCCCCGTGGCTAGGAATGGTCTTCCCAAAATAATGGGGACATTCCTATCCGCGTCGTATTCAAGTATAGCGAAATCAATAGGAAATATAAGCATACCTGCCTTAACGAGGACATCTTCAATTCGGCCATCTGGATGTGCAAGAGACCTGTCCGCTGCAAGACCATAGAAGTGGGTCTTGCTTCTCCAATTTTTAGCTTATCAAAGATTGACTTGGGCATCAAATTTATGCTTGCACCCAAATCAAATTGTGCTTTTCCTTTCCATTCTTCTCCAATCGATATCGGAATTGTGAAACTCCCCGAATCAACTAACTTTGGAGGTAATTTACTTTGACAAATAGCACTACATTCTTCAAGAAGACCAATCATCTCATTGTCACAGTAGGGCCTTTTGTTAGTAAGGTCCCTCTTCAAAAACTTTGTATACTTAGGAATATCTCGAATAGCCTTTAGTAACGGAATATTTATACTAAGGCCCTTCACTCTATTAAAGAACTTTGAAAACTCGGCCAAATCACCCTTTTTCTGAACTCGAGATGGAAACGGTGGTGGAGGGCGATTACTAACAATATCATCTTTCTTCTTTAGAATCTCAATCGGCCTCTCTATTCCTTCGACCTCAACATCTTTCTCTTTCTCACTCACTTCCTTTTCTTTTCTTGGAACTTCTTTCTCTTTCATAACAAGAAAAGGAGGTGGAGGGAGGTTCTTACCACTTCTAAGAGTAACAGCTTTGCAATCTTCATGTCATCTCGGATTTTCGGTGTCAGCAGGGGTTGCCCTTGTGGACGCTGATTAAGCTGTTTTGTGAATTGATCCATTTGATTCTGTAATAACTTCATATTTGCGTCAGACGCTTGTTGACGTTCCATAGCTTGCGTCTGAAGAGCAATTAAGCTTTCAACGGTTTTCAGAAGGGTAACTACTCCTTCTTGTGGATGGGCAGGTAAGGCTTTTTGGTTCATGGTTTTGTTATAACTGTCTTGAGGAGCTTGTCTCTGAACATAATTCCCTTGATTCTGTCCTCCTTGATAATTATTTTGTGGTCTTGGATTGAAGTTGTTACCTTGGGGACGCGGCTGATATGCATATGTAGGGTTGGCTGCCCCATTAGGATTTGAATATTGAAACCCAGGATGGTTTCTGTTAGGCTGATATCCATTACCACTCGAATTAAAGTTACCTCTGTTGGAGACAAACATCACGGATTCTTAATTATTCTGACAATTCTCCCAACTATGATCATTAACACCACAATACTCACATCCATACACCTCTTGTGCAACTTTTACCTCACCTCTTTTGGTCGAAAAACCTTCTTTCACGGCTAGAGTAAGTTGTCTCAATTGTTGTTCTAGTGTGGTTTGAATCTTGGTTTCTAAGGAGTTGAACTTTTCTTCAATATTGACATTATTAACTCCTCTTCTAACTGGTGTTCTTACGGTATTCCACCCAACTTCATTATCAACTGTTCTATCTAGAATAATTCTTGCATACGTAGGTTGAACTCGCAAAAACGCACCACCACACAACAAATCTAAATCTTTCCTAGAGCCACCCTCAAGACTATTATAAAAAAACTTCATCTGTTGTTGTTCAGTAAGGTCATGATTCGGGACTCTTCGCAAACATCTCTGAAATCTTGCCCAACTTTTACCCAAAGTTTCATCATACTCTTGCTTAAAATGTGTCAACTCTAGTTCAGCATCTAACCTCATGTTGGACGGATAATATCTGTTAAAAACGCGGTTTCCAATTGTTCCTAGTTTGTTATCTTCGTAGGATCTTGCGTATCGTGCCATTCACTCGCTCCATCTATAACGAAAAATCAAAACACAACAAAGTACATCTTTTCTTTTTAAATTCCTTGCGTGATGTAAGAATCACATATCTGCTTGAATTTCTGTACCGCTCGAAGAGGATCTTCTCTAGCTTTACCACGAAAACTTCCAAAATTTTGGAATTGAGCTAACATACCCGAATCTGGACGAAACCTCGAAACATCTATATTTGGAGCACCTACCCCTATAGCAGGAGCACGAAATGGAACTTCTAGTGGACCATTAACAAACCATGGATCGTGGTTGATCGCCATTTGAACTTGGACTTGAGGATTAGGATTGCCTGGTGGAACTAGAGGATTAAGAACTTGTGGCGCTATGGGTTGGCCATTCGCATCTAGCTGAACTTGTCCGTTATTGTTTTGTTGATTCTGAAGATTAATGTTCTCCATTCTGTTCGCTAGTTCTTCTACTTCTGAAGCTTCTTGTTCTTTCTTTCTCTTGTTAGCAAGCCTGATTAATGATTCCGGATTATTAAGGATCGGAGGTGCTGGCTCTAGATCCTTAAAGAGTCTTCTTCGCATACACCAAATCTAAAAACCTGAAAAAGATGAACAAACAAAAAGCGTAAAACTGAAATAAAAATAAATGTAACTATCACTAAAGGATAAACACCGTGGTCACACGCTACCGTCCCCAGCAGCGGCGCCAAAAACTTGGTGATCCTTTGTGTGTTCTAAAATAAATGCAAAAGTAATCGAACCACAACCGCAAGTGTACGGTTGTCCCAAGTAGTAATAAGTGATTCTAGGATCGTTCGCAGGGACGGTTTGGTTAACTACAATGCTTATCAAATAATGAATGGGTGCACTTATGAAAGCATGTAAAAGTTTTAATGATTGATTGGTTGTTTGTTTTAATTCTAAGTAATGAAAAACTAATTGGAAAATGCAATAAAATACTAAGACGCAAGTAAATAAATGTGAAACGCAAGTATGAGAAGGTAGCACTTGAGAACGCAAGGGATCCTCATAATCCTATTTCATAACCTATGCTGTTTAAGGGCTAAATTGGTCAATTACAATGGTCGGGATTCTAAATTCTGTATACCCCCGTCAGGGTGGACTATAAGGCTATCCTAGAGTGTCACTAGTCCCGACAGGGTAAATATGATCTACTTTTAGATGTTTAAGTTAATTACCTCATTGGTCCTAAAATTAGCTAAGTTCGTCAGAATCAATAGCTTCTATTTTAGATTGAATAATTGGTTCCGTACCTAAACCCTCCGTCAGGATGATCCACACGCCACATATGTGGAATAGCCTAGATACTAATACCTGTTCTTAGTTCATGACTCTAAAAACAGTAAATAATCCCAAATTATAGAAAAGAGTAAAAGCCCCAATCTAATTTAATTTAACAGAAACCCAAAATCAACATATGAAATTCAATCGAATTGGGATTCACCCATAAAGAATTCTCAAGTACTAAAATGTGTTTAGCACATACTAATTAAAAAGAAAACTAAATTAAATGTAATGGAATTCATATCGTCTTACAAAATTAAAGATAAAGAAAACCTAATTTCCGGAATTGGAACGACTGAGAACGGAGAAATAGACCCTCTCCAGCTCTTGCAGCTTCTTCTTTCTTCCTTCTGTTGCTTCTCTCTGATGTTTAATCTTGTAAAAAGTGAATTGTGTTGAAAATAGAAGTAAAGGGCTCCTTTTATATGTGGAAAAACGGATTAGGGCTTGGACCTAAGAATAAAACACTAATTAAATGTCCAAGCCCAATTTCTAAGCCCAAAATCCCGTAACTACTGCTCCACCTTCACTAAAACGGCTCTAGCCGATTCGTTATAACTCCGATTCACCTTAAATTACTTGCTAAATTTCCGTAACTCGATAAGGAACGTTTACTCTTCAAAGGTCAGCAACTCAATAATCTCTTAAGTGCCTCGAAAGCAGCAATTTGTGGCCTGTTTTCCAGATTTGCAGCTCCAAAATCAAATTCCTTCGGGATTTATCTTCAAGTCTTGACTCCATATCACGATCTTTGACTTTCTTCTCGGATTCCATTCCTAGCTAATATTCAAAACCTACAAACTTTTCACTAAAATACACAAGATTACGCGCAAAAGTTTAATAAATTAAAAATACTAGAAATAAAATGTAAATTCCGGATTATTGCATTTTTAACTCAAAAGTCTATCAAAATATTCAATTAAACATCAAAAATGATGTCTCCCAAGGGTCGAAAATAAGAACAATTAGGGAGACATCAGGCTCTCTCCTCATTAAACCTTGTAACTAACCGCATAAAACTTGAGTTTACGCTCATAGATGTTCTCACTCATCCCCTTTTTATTCATTATCTTAGCGATCCTAATTCCCGAGAACCAACTTATTTTTGATGTTCGACAAATTCACTTTTTGAATTCTTTATTTGAACTTTTTCTTCATTCTTTTTGCAAGTTAAAACATGAGTATTGGTTTTTATGTGAGTACTCATGTTGAATTACTTTTGTTCATTCCTTTTCTCGTTTTCTTCAAGATGTTTATTTTATTTTCTCAAATCTTGAGAAGGATCATAATCAATTGCATCAAATATGTAGTAATATACATGCAACAAAATACCACCCAAATGTATATCAGATGTCTCCCTTTTTGTGCAATAAAAAAATCCTTAGGAAACATCATTTTAGATTGAAATTGGACTTAGTTGGTTGATTTATTGTCATAATATTATATAATGTACTCTCTTCTTTCGAATTTGAAGTATTATTACTTTTAGAGCTTTTGTGTGTTCATTTGCTTGTTTAGTGTGAATTAATAAGTACATGATTTCTAGTAGGCACCAAGAAGAGAAGAAGTGAAGTTTAAAGTCCACAATCAAGAGAAAGCGTCAAAGGAGCGAAAAACATCACTTAAGTGAAGGTGGAGGAGCGTTGAAAACTGGAAAGTCATCACTTCTATCCTTTTCCGAGCCTAAACTGTACCAAAACAGACTTGGTGGTTCAAATGTAAAAAATGGGATTCTGAGTTATCAAAATTTGAGAAGTGGTTTCCGTGGATTTGGACTTACAATGCGAAAGTTACACCTGTTTTATTAGAGTGGTGTATAACAATGTGAGATTAATAAAACATATTTGGGTCCTTAATCACTTAATTAGGCCCGAGTTAGACCTAATCTATCTCTTACCTCTATATAAGGCTTATTAAACCTCATTAATAAGTACACTTTATTATGCTACTTATTTTAAGAGAGAAAAAGACAACAACGCTTGGAGCAGAGAGCAGAAGAGAAGAAGATTGGTATACGACCAATCTTCAACAAATCATCACCAAATCATGTCTTTATTTATTTATGTTATTCCCGTAATTTTTTATGTGCTAAATTTATTATACTTGATAATTGCAATTAAGGGATGGACCCTAATTTTTATTTTAGAGTTTATTTAATTTAGGACTATTATAATTTATATTTAATCGTAATATTTTCGATTGACTATATTCTTTCTTTAAATACTATATCTTCTCTTATCAATTAGGTATATCCCTTAGTAATTTGGCTATAACTTGGTGGCGACGATCATCTGGAAGGGGAGTTTAATTACTAAACTAGATTATAGACGCGTGATATTTGTTATTGAGTCCGCTGACCTTAACTAACCACGTAGCCAATTGGGTAAATTTCTTAATCATTTAAAAGTAACTTTAGTGTCACTCTTACGGGTCATTAATACCGTAGGATTGCTTCCTACGTGTACCCTGATGGGAGTTAGGAAGATATTAGAGTCCTTACTGATGCAAAATACCAATATTACCCTTAAGCAATAAACTGAAATTTGGTGATTCCCTAGCGAGACTCAAGTATACCTCTCACATCTGCATAAAATCTTATTAATTAATTTATTGTCACCTTGCATATTTCTGTTATTAGTGCAATTACTTCTACTTTCTATTTAAACACTTAATCATAACCTTGTAATCCCTATGGAGACGAATATCCCGATTTTACTTATATATTACTTGGAATAACCTGTACACTTGCAGTTATTTGCTTCACTTCTTTTGTGTTGAATTATAACACACTCTAGGAGCGATCAAATTTTTGACCCTTCATATTTTTACTAAATTACTGAGAGAGGAGAAGTGGTGGGGGCAAAGGTGTGATAAAATAATAGATAAATAAAGAGTCACACACCCTTGATAACCACGGAACTCACTGCAAGTATCACAGATCGTATGCAAGTTTTAATGATAAGTC
The DNA here is from genome assembly GCA_029959085.1 of Nemophila menziesii. Taxonomy (NCBI): domain Eukaryota; kingdom Viridiplantae; phylum Streptophyta; class Magnoliopsida; order Boraginales; family Hydrophyllaceae; genus Nemophila; species Nemophila menziesii. Next base: position 5,274,256 of record JARWIR010000044.1, read on the forward strand.
AAGTTCGTTCGCAGGGATTGTATCCGTTAGATCAATTTATGTTTAACAAGCGTAGATGAATTTATATGCTTGGAATAAAATATGAAAAGATAAAATAATATGAATACTATCTAATGCAAATAAATAAATAAAACAAATAAACAAAACAAATAACTAAATATGAAAGTGAGTCAAATAGATTAGGATTACTACGTCTATTACTAAATTGTTATTCTAACCTGTCACATTAAGCATTATATATTAACCAGGATTGCAACAAACCTTAGTGGCTATCTAGTCACACTAGACGATTATGTGGTGTGTCAATAACTAAGAATAATCCTAAGATTGATCAGATCTAGGAAATAGGTCAAAACACATAATACAATATACGCCAAGCTTAATCAATTAAAATAACCAAATAGTATTTAAAGATCAAAATAATAATCCAACAATTAAGAGTAAACTTACAGAATAACAGCTTAGAAATATGGTTGAGAATAGATCTATAGCTAATTAATCTAATATAGAGAAGGTGAGATGTAGAAGAGGGGTTGTCAGTCTCCAATCTTCTTCTTCTTGTCTTCTTCTATAGGTCAACTTGCTTCTTGGATGAATAGCTTGATTCTAAGGATGAATATCTATCTAAAGGACTAAGCTATTGTTTAAAACTAAGAAAATATAAGTAAAGACTAAGCCTATACTTTGCAATTGAGCAAGGACATGTTTACAATGGTATAAGGGTGTATTTATAGGTGTCTTGGAAGCCCTAATTCGTTTTCTTGAAGGAGAAGTAAGTAGTGGACTCCAAGCCCAACTCAAATTCGTAACCCTAAAAACATGAAATCAGGTCCGATCTTCTTTTGGCTCTAACAGCTTCAATATTTATCCGTTTGACGCGTATGAGTACACCAAATTGATCGTCTCGGAAAGCTCTTCGACTTTGCTCTTGACCGTTTCTCCAAATTCCACACCGTTCTTGAGAAATAAGCTGATTTGTGGTCGTAGGTGCAGAAATTCAGGATTAAGGCAGGTTTTCCTTTTCCATATTTTTAGCTTTTATTTCCTTATCTCCAATTACCATGCTTATCTCTTTCCATAAGTTGTAGTCTTTGACTTGGAATCTAATTAATCTCCATAATTATCTTTAAAGCTTCACACTAAATAAATAATTAAACCCAATATGCTCTAAAAATATTATTTTACTAAATCAAGACTCAAAATAGGAAAGTGTAGCATTTCTCAAGAAAATCGACTATAATGACTTCTAAAACACTAAAAATGATGTCTCATCCTAATATAAATCTATCACAAATGAGGAGACATCAAGAAGGCAGAGGCGCTTGGAAGTAAAAGGCAAAATGTGGAGAAATCTTTCTTCCTCCACAATCAACCCAATCATTCCATTTAGGTTATTCTCAGTTTTATTTTTGTTGTAGGAACTAAGTATTCTTTTAATTTATTTTCTATTTTTATTTCAGTTATGAGAAAAAAATCAAATACTTGAGAATCGCGATATGGTTTGAACCCTAGTTTATTTAATTTTTTTTTGAATTTGGGATTAGTTAATTTGGATTAAGTCAAAGTATTTTGTATTAAATATATTCTTGTGCTTATTTACTATCAATGACTTAGCTAATTGGGGATAAGTTTTAGTAATTAGGCTATTCCCTAGTGACAGAGATCATCCGGAAGGGGGTTTAATTACTAAACTAGATTATAGACGCGTGGTATTCATTATTGAGCCTCACGACCTTAACTAACTGCGTAACCAATTGGGTTAATTGCTTAATCATTCAAAGTATCTTTATTGTTGCCTTGACAGGGTCAGTAATACCGTAGGATTGTCTCCTAAGTCTACCCTGATGGGAGTTTGGAGGATATTAGAATCCCGACTAATATAAAGTAACGATTTTACCCTTAAATGAAAGTATTAAATATATGAACTTAGGTGATTCCCTGGCGAGACTCAAGTATATCTCTCTTATCTTTGTAATCTCTTAAGTATTTAATTTAGTTTATTTCTTTCTTGCGTTTAGTCTTTTAATATTCAAAAACCAAAACAAATATCTACTTTATTTATGTCTGCAATTACTTCTACTTCTCATTTAAACATATCAATCTTAACTCGCAATCCACGTGGATACGATAATCCTGTTTTTACTCACTTATTACTTGGACAACCCGTACACTTGTGGTTGTCCCTTCTCTTCTTTAGTGTTGATTTTTATCACACTTTAGGAGCGACCAAGTTTTTGACACCTCTGCCGGGCAATACAGTGCTAAGTTTTTGTGTTTATTTTATTTAGTAGAATTAATTGTTATAATTTTACGCTTGGTTTAGGTATTTGTCTCTTCCACAGGTTTTATCCTTAGGATGATGAACAAGAAATTTCATTGAAGATGTATGGAGGCTATTACCCGAATTCCGGTCCATACGACTATAGTGAAGACTCTTCGGGATATCAAAAATTGGATAGTGACATCTACCAGCCACCTTATCAATACCCGCAAGAGCAAGAATGAAACTGATGTCTCCTCTTTTTTATAATTATATGCCCTTAGGAGACATCATTTTGGGTGATTATTTGACTAATTTGATAGACTTATAGTGTTAATTCGTTATATTTCAATTTCCCACCTTGGATTTTAGTATTTTTCATTTATTAAGCTTTTGCACGTTAAATGAGTTGTTTTAGTGCAAAGTTTGTAGGTCCATGATGTTATCAAGGAGAGGAATCAATGATCAAAGTCTAAGATCGTGTAAAGAAGTCAAGGGCGAGAAGAAATATCCCGAGGAATTGACAAGTTGAAGCTGCAATTCTGGAAGGCTGATGGTAATTGCTGATTTCTAACTACTTAGACATGTATTCAGCCTATTAGTTGTAGATAAGATTCGTTCTTTACCGAGTTACAAAGATTTAGCAAGTTAAAAAGGTCAATTCGGAGTTGATTTGAGAAAGTTACATCCATTTTAGTGAAGGGTGTACACCAATTACGGGGTTTTAATTAGAAGATTGGACTTGGGCCATTTAATATTTCGTTAATTTACTTAAGTTAAGCCCAAGTCCCAATTTAAGCTTATAAATAGACCTTTTGACTTTATTTTTACATACAACTCAATTCACACAAGTCAGAACGTCATAGAGAAAAGTCAGAAGCAAGGAAGAGAAGGAAGCTAAGAGATGGAGAAATTCATCTTCTCCAAATCACAGGCAAACTCAATTCCTAATTAGTTTCTATCTTTTATTTCTTTAATTGACAATGAATTCCTTTAATTTTATTTCTTTAGTTTTTATTTCAATTATGAGCTAAATTTATTTGTACTTGAGAATCGCGAATTAGGTAGAACCCTAACTTATTTAATTTATATTTTTCTAATTTGGGATTTCGTAATTTAAATTTAATTGTTATTTTATGTTGGCTTTTATTTTATGCTTTAATTATTACCTTTAGAGTCATGGAACTAAGGGTAAGTTTTAGTATCTAGGCTATTAAATATAGTGGCGTATTGATCACCTTGACGGGAGTTTTAAATAAAAAATTAGGTAATTTCCGTTGGTATTCGCCAATGACCTTGACAGGCTTGACTAACCAATAGCCAATGCGGTAAGAGTTTGAACCATCTGAAAGTAGTTTTAATCATCCTGACGGAGTTTAGAATACCGTAGGAGAGCTCTTAGGTCCATCCTTACAGGGGCTAAGAGACTTTAGAATCCCGACTAGCATAATTATAACGATTTAACCCTTAACAAAAAACATTAATTAAGAAGGTTTAGGTGAAGCCCTAGCGAGACTCAAGTACTACTTCTCTCATTGCGTCCAACTCTTTTATTTGCACTATTTTCATTTCAGCTAATTTATTTAGTCTTTAATTTTTTTTTTTGTCTTAGTTCTTAAAACAAAACAAACAAACTTTTATATCATTTACTTTTCTGTACTTGCAATTATTTCACTATTTGATCCACACCTGAGTTGTACCTATCCGTCCTTGCGAACGAACCCGATTAATTGGTTTATTACTTGGACAACCGTACACTTGCGGTTTGTGAGTCCTAATCTTTTACACATTATTTTATAACACACAAGGACCCACCAAGTTTTTGGCGCCGCTGTCGGGGATGTTTGCGTGTGACCCTGGTGTTAATCCTTTAGTGTTTAATTGAATTTTTTTTATTTTCATTTTTATTCTCTCCATTTTTTTGTCCTTTCTCAGGTTTTACAGGTTTGGTGTATGTACTTAAACCCCGAGAGGCTAATCTGAGATAAAAACAAAAGAGAGAAAGAGGCAAGAGAAAAAGCAACGAAAGTAAGAGAAATGGAGGATTTGAATATTCATAATGTTGAAGATCCTGGCAATGAGTTGGATGTGAATGGCCATTCGATAGTGCCACTAGTTATTACTAATCCACCAATTCTCAACAATCAACAAAATCATCCACCTATGCAACAAGCTCATCCCCCAATGAATAATGACCCATGGTTCGTACATGGTCCAAAACAAGTTCCTTATCACGCTCCTGCTCTTGGTTTTGGCCCTGTGAACATTAATGTTTCACGATATAGACATGACCCTGGTATGTTATCCCAATTCAAAATTTCAGAAACTTTCGTAGAGTACCTGGAGAAGATCCTATTCATGCAGTACAAAAGTTCATGCAAATATACTATTCATATATATCGCAAGGAGTGACCAAAGAGCAGATGTACTATACTAATTTCAGATTTTTCATGATAGACGCAGCTTGTGAATGGCATGATTCACAAGAACCAGGAGCAATAAACAATTGGGATGAGCTACAAACAGCGTTTTTCAATCGTTACTATCCAAGTAACATGAGGTTGGATGCACAGGTTGATTTGACATCGTTTGTCCAAGAACAAGAAGAAACTTTGGGAAGATGTTGGACAAGATTTCAGTTGTGTTTGAGAAGAGTTCCTGATCATTACAGAACACAACAATTAAGGATATTTTATAAAGGCCTTTATGGAGGATCAAGAAAATACCTCGATGTTTTATGTAGAGGTGGATTCTTATAGGTAGCTCCAGCACATGCTAAGATTATTCTGAATCGAACTGTGAAGAATGAGCAGGGTTGGAATACAGTAAGGACACCTATTCGAGATGGAAAAGAAAGTAGTATAGGATTCAATGAGATATTCTCCTCTTTGGAGAATAAATTGAAAAATACATTGGAGTAATAATTGAAACAACTCACTTTAGTTGTTAAAGAGGGGTTTTCAGGTAAGAGAGCAGGTGTAAATGTTACTCAAGAGATATACGGGTGTTCGAAATGTGGTGTTCAAGATCATGACTGGGAGCATTGTCAAAGTAATCCAGAATCTGTAATGTTTGTTTCTAACCGAGGGAACTACAATTCTGGTTGTCAAGGGTATCAACCAAATCGAATCCATCAGGATTTCCAGTATTCGAATCCTAATGGGCAGCTAATCCTACATATGCATATCAGCCGCGTCCCTAAGGTAACAGTTATCAACCTAGACCATAGAATAATTACCAAGGAGGACAAGGTTATGGAATTCATGTTCAGAGACAGCCTCCTCAAGACAATTATAATGAAACCATGAATCACAGAGCTTTACCCGTTCAACCTCAAGAAGATGCGAATGATCTTTGTCAAATTGTAAAAAAATTAATTGCACTTCAGACACAATCTATTCAAAATCAGAAAGCTTCTAAAGCCGCAATTAAGTTATTAGAGAGTCAAATAGCTGAGATATCGAAACAATTGAATCAATGTCCACAAGGGCAGATCCCTAGTGACACTGAAAATCCGAGACAGACAAAAAATTGTAATGCTATCACGCTAAGAAGTGGTAAGAAGCTCTCTTCACCTCTGTTTCCTGTTATGAAAGAAAAAGAAGTTACCAACAAAGAGAAACCGGTAAAGGATGTGGAAGAAAAAGAAGATGAACCAGAAGTGGTAGAAGTGGAGAAGATTCTGAAAATTCCTAAGAAGAAAGATGTTGTAAAATCTCGTCCTCCTCCACCTTTTGCCTCAAGAGTTCAGAAAAATGGAGATATGGTTGAGTACTAGAGATTTTCAAATAGGGTGAGAGGTCTTAACATTAACATACCATTATGAGAAGTTATAAAAGATATACCAAAGTATGTGAAATTTTTGAAGAGGGCCCTCACCAATAAGAGACCATATTTGAATAATGAAATTATAGGATTTCCAGATGAGTGTAGTGCCATCTGTCAGAGTAAGTTGCCACCTAAGTTACTTGATTCTGGGAGCTTTACGATTCCGATTTCTATTGGTAATAAGTGGCAAGGAAAGACTTTATGCGATTTGGGTGAGAGTATCAATCTCATGCCCAAATCAATTATTTATAAGTTGAAGATGGGAGATGCGAGACCTACCTCTATGGTCCTAAAAATGGTTGACAGATCCCTCCTTCATCCTGGTGGACGAATAGAACATGTCCTCGTCAAGGCATGTACTTTAGTTTTTCCCGTTGATTTTGTTATTCTTGAATTCGACGTGGATAGGAATGTCCCCATCATTTTGGGACGACCATTCCTAGCCACAGGGGCGTACTTTAATTTATGTAGAAAACGGAGAATTAACAATGGAAATCCAAGACGAGGAGGTAAAGTTCAACGTGTTTAGGGCTATGAAGTATCCAGATCTTCCAGGAGATTGCTTCTGAATGGATGTAAAGAGCATGCCACGCAAGAGGTATTTGATTGTTTTAATTATGATGATATCTTGCAGGATGCCTTAACGCTTGACTTACCTGAGATGATGGAAGAGCTTGCCGAAACAGTGGGAAACTCTTAATTCTGAGAAACCGAAATATAGGTATCCTGCCTATGAACCTGCGAGAGAAGCGGGGGAGATAGTTACTAAAAAGAAACCATCCATTGATCTCCTCCGCGATATGAAGAAAAACCATTACCGGCACACTTGAGGTATGCGTATTTAGGTACTAATGACACTCTACCTGTTGGTGGGGGCAAAGGTGTGATAAATAAACAGATAAAGATATAATAATAAAGGACACACAACCTTGTCTACCACGAGAAACTCACTGTAAGTATTACAGATTGTTTGCAAGTTTTAATGATAAGTCGTTCGTAGATGAGAAACTCATTGTCAAGTTCGTTCGTAGGGATTTAATCCGTTAGATCTACTATTATTAAATAAGCGTGGATGAATTTAGACGTTGAGATAAAAATATAAAAATATGAATAATTATCTGATAAGAATAAATAATAAATAAGAATTCAGATAAATAAATCTGAATGTAAGTCAGATTAATTATGATTAATAATATGAGTCTATTACTAAGTTATTCTAATCTTATGGTGAATTAGGCATTATATATTAACCAGGATTTTAAATTTTACCTACCCCCCTCAGGGTGGACTTAGGAGCAACCTTTCCACCACAAGGATCTTGGGTAAAGAAACCTTGAGTAATGATTGGTGGTTAAATCAAACCTTTATGGCTATCTAGGTAGGGTTACTATTAGACGATTATGTTGTGTTGTCAATAGTTTAATTACTAAGGATAGTCCTATGATTTGCCAAATCTAAGGCTGAAAAATAATAAGTCAAAGCACACAATAACAATATACGCCAAGCTCAAATCAATTAAAATAACAAATAGTATTATGATATTTAAGACAAAATAATAACCCAACAATTAAAAGTAAAAATTATAGAATAAAAGTTTAGAAATATGGTGAAACCACAAATCTATATCTAATTACCCTAATTATAGAGAAGGAGAGATGTAGAACAGGAGTTTGTCACTCTCCAACTTCGTGCTTTTTGTATTCCTCTATAGGCCAGCTTGCTTCTTGGATGAATAGCTTGATATTAAGGATGAATATTAAATTGAAGGACTAAGCTAATATTTAAAATTGAGAAAATACAAGAAAGGACTAAGCCTATACTTGGCACTGAGCAAGGACATGTTTACAATGGTTTAAGGGTGTATATATATGTGTTTAGGAAGACCTAATTCATTTTCTTGGAGTGGAAGACAAGTAACTTGGACTCCAAGCCCAACTCAAATTCGTAACCCTAAAATATAGAATAGGTAATAATCTGTCTCTATATTAGTTTGGTCATAACTGCTTCAATACTTATCCGTTTGATGCGTTCCAATAGTAAAAAATGATCGTCTCGGAAAGATCTATAACTTTGTTTCTGACCATTCTTCCAAATTATTAGCCAATATTGAGTTATGATCACTTCTATGGTCGTGGGTGCTGGAATTCAGATTTATTTGGCAACTTTATCTTTCCATATCTTAGATTTTCATTTCTTTTCTCCAATTTCCATATATATCTTCTTTCCTTTATCTCTTAGAATTGACTTGGAATCTAATTAATCTCCATATATATCTTTAAAGCTTCACACTAAATAAATAATTAAACTCAATATGCTTTAAAAATAATAATTCATTAAATCAAGACAAGAAATAGGAAAGTGCAATATATTATGTTAAAATCCACTTCTAGACTTCCTAAAACAATAAAAATGATGTCTCCATTTAATATTAAATCATTACAATTAAGGAGACATCACCTGTCATTGTTTCATCAAATTTAACAGGTTCTCAAGAAGATAAATTGTCGCATGTACTAAGAGCTAATAAAGAGGCAATTGCTTGGACTATTGCTGACATCAAAGGTATTAGTCTCTCCTATTGCCAACACAAAATTATTCTAGAGGATGATAGTGCATGCTTAGTTGAAGGCCAAAGGAGAATGATGCCAACTACGAAAGAAGTGGTGAAAAAAGATGTTATTTAGAAACTAGATGCGAGAATCATTTATCCCATAGCTAGTAGCGAATGGGTGAGTCCAGTTCAATGCGTACCAAATAAGGGTGGTATCACTACCGTCCTAAATGCTCAGAATGAATCCATTCCCTCGAACACCGTTGTTGGTTGGAGAGTGTGTATGAATTATCGTAAGTTATACAAGACTACTAGAAAAGATCACTTCCCTCTTCCTTTCATAGATCAGATATTGGATAAATTGGCTGGTAGGGAATTTTATTGCTTTTTTGATGGGTATTCAGGGTACAATCAAATTTATGTAGATCCACAAGACCAACACAAGACCACTTTTACATGTCCTTTTGGTACCTTTGCTTTTCGAAGGATGCCATTTGGACTATGTATTGCACCTACTACTTTTCAGAGATGTATGATGGCGATTTTCTGGGATATGATCGATAATTTCCTTGAGGTATATATGGATAACTTTTATGTGTTTGGTGATAACTTTGATGAGTATTTACAGAACTTGGAGAAGGTATTGATTAGATGCAAGGAAACTGATTTGGTTCTGAATTGGGAGAAATGTAATTTTATGGTTCGTGAAGGTATATTGTTGGGACACAAATTTTCGAGTGCAGGCTTAGAAGTTGATCGTGTTAATATTGAGGTAATTAAGACTCTTCCCCCTCCTATTTCAATAAAAGGGGTGAGAAGCATTTTAGGCCATGTTGGTTTCTATCATCGTTTCATCAGAGACTTTTCTAAGATCGCAAAACCTTTGTGTAACTTAATCGAGAAGGACTCCAAATTCCTTTTTGATGAAGCCTGCATGAAGGCATTTCAAGAGATAAAAGAGAAGCTTATTACTACGCCTATTGTATTACCACCTGATTGGAAGATTCTGTTTGAAGTTATGTGTGATGCTAGTGATTTATCTATAGGTGATGTGTTGGGTCAGATAAAAGATAAGGTATTTCATTCTATCTACTATGCGAGTAAGACTTACACTAGTGCTCAGATTAATTATACGGTGACTGAGAAGGAACTTTTAGCGGTTGTTTATGCATTTGACAAATTTCGTTCCTATCTCCTTGGGGAAAAATTGTAGTATTTACCGATCATTCCGCTATTAAGTATCTTATGGAGAAGAAAGATTCTATGCCACAGTTAATCAGATGGGTTTTGTTGTTGCAAGAGTTTAATTTAGAGATTCGAGATCGAAAGGGATGTGATAATGAAGTTGCAGATCATTTATCTCGTCTTGAAGGTTTCGAATCGAATAGTTGTCCTGACTTACTTAGAGAGAAGTTTCAAGATGAGAGTTTATTTTCTATTTATGATGGTGCTCCTTGGTATTCAGACATTGCTAATCTTATTATGAGTGGTTCTTTTCCAGAAGGAGCTACCTCACAAGAGAAGAAGAGATTAATAAGCCGTGCTTAACAGTTCTTTTGGGAGGATCCTTTCCTCTACAAAGTATGTCGTGACCAAATGGTAAGAAGATGCATACCTGAGAGTAATGTTTTGTCAGTAGTTGCAGGTTATCATGATTCACCCTATGGAGGACATTTCAAAGGTTGATCGCACATCTGCTAAGGTATTACTATCTGTTTTTTATTGGCCTACATTACATAAGGATTTTCACGAGTATGTTAAGAAATGTCATAGATTCCATTTTAATGGTAATATATCCAAGAGGGATGACATTCCACGTAATAATGTTCTTGAGGTAGAAATATTTGATGTTTGGGGTATTGATTTCATGGGTCCATTTGTACCATCTAATGGAAATCAATACATCCTATTAGCTGTTGATTACGTGACTAAATGGATAGAGGCTGTAGCTCTACCAACTTAATGATTCGCGAGTGGTGATTAAATTTTTGAAGTCACACATCTTCACTAGACATGGCACACCTAGAGTTATTATCAGTGATGGAGGTTCACACTTTGTGAACAAATATTTGAAGACAGTTCTAGAAAAGCATGGGATAAGACATCGTGTATCTACCGCTTATCATCCACAATCCAATGGTCAAGGTGAGGTCTCTAACCGAGAAGTAAAATCCAACCTAGAGATTGGTCAATGAAGTTAGATGATGCATTGTGGGCTTATCGTACTGCGTTCAAAACTCCTGTTGGTGCATCTCCGTATCGTGTGCTTTATGGTAAGGCTTGTCACTTACCTCTTGAAGTTCAATTAGGTGCATATTGGGCTATAGCGCACTTGAATTTAGATTCTACTTTAGCCGGTGAGAATTGTATGATGAAGTTGAATGAACTTGATGAGTTTCGATTACATGCCTATGAGAATGCTAAACTCTACAAAGAAAACACTAAGAGGTGGCATGATAATCGTATTCGTATGAAGAGTTTTGAAGTTGGACAAAGGGTCCTAAAATACAACTCCAAGTTCAGCAATTATCCAGGTAAGTTGAGATCGAAATGGTCTGGTCCTTACATTGTTACCAAAGTCGTGCCTCATAGAGCTATAAAAATTGAGCATCCAATCGAGCACCGCACTTTCATGGTGAATGGTCATCGATTGAAGATTTATCATGGAGGTGAGGATATCAATCGCTCAGAAGATCCACATCCCGGGGAGGTCATGTACCTCCTAGAAGCTCCCTAGAAGCGAGAGGTAACCCGTCGAGCTTAGCGACGTTAAACAAAATCCAATTCATTGTACATTAGTTTCATGTGTTCTTTATTTCGTAGTATAAATTAGAGTAATTGTTTTTGATTAGTGTTTATTTTTAAGAAATGAGAAAGGTTTTTTTTTGATGATTTCAGGAATGAGAGGGTCATGAGTTTAATGTTAAAAAGGCGAAAAAATGAAAAAATTCTGTGTTGCAATACAGTAGAAACCGGGAACCCAGTGAGAAACTGATTGCCAACCCTTCACACGCAAGACAGTGCGTCCAGGTTCGCGATATCGACGAAAACTGAGAACCCGGTTTTGATCTGACCGGGAACCTGGTTTCGACGACCAACTCTCTGACTAGTGCATATAGATAAACGCATGAAGGCTACGTCTAGGTAAAAAAATTGTAATTTGGAAATTTCTTTGCGCCAACACAGCGACATGAACCGGGAACCTGGTTCCCGTCTGTAAAAGGTGGTTTTGGAGACCTAAACCCTATATTTGTTCCTTCCTTCTCAAGTTAGCCTCCAATTCTGTTTCTCAGATTCACACCACTCCGAATATCATCATCAAAACAGCTTATAATCATCAAATCCTACCCTCTTACACCACAAAAACACACAATAAACTCATAATCTTCCCAAAACACCTTAAAATTTTAAGTTTTCTCCAAGAATTTTTCTTCCTCCAAGCCTTAAATTGAAACATAAAATCTCTCCAATCACACAAAATAATCCTTAATCATATCATATCTCACCTTAATCTTCTTCCTTCTATCCTCAAAGCATCAAATTTCAAAACTTTTCTCTAGTTTTCGACTTTTTGAAGTTTTTGTTGGGGTGAGAAGACATGACAAACAGGACAGATTCTTTCAGTTATACTTGGAGAACCACTCCTATAACAAGAAACAATCCTGGTGCTACACAAGAAGGGCTATTGAGATCCCAGATTCGGGTCCTAAACGTTAGATTGAAGAAGTTAAGACTGCTATGAAGAGGAAAGAAAACCCAAGTGAGGTTAAGCTCAAAAATCCTACCTTGCTCGATGAAGAAGAAGAGGTTGATGAAGATATTCCTAGCGAACCCATTCCAGAACAAAGAGTTACCCGAAGAAAAACTATGGCACAAAAACCAAAGAGAGAAGCAGTTAGTTGGGCTGATCAGGTTTGTGACAGAATTAATTACTTGAAGATTGGTGTTGAGAAAGGATTCCCTCAAAGTATTATGAATAGTGAGTTTAAGGGTTATGCTATTACTTGTGATAAGTTTGGATGGACCGAATTGAGACTAAGAGATCTCACATATATTCCTACTATGGTGCGTGATTTCTATGAAGGATTATCTTTTTTCAAATAAATAGTCAATTATCATATGCAAAAAGGTTTTACCTTTCTCAATTGAGCTTATTTGCAAGACTTTGAAATTGCCAAAAATTACTAGTCCTTGCCAATATCAAGAAACGCTTAACGATCTATCTTTTAATTGAGCTTATTCTTTTCCTCCCATTTTCCACGGTGCAATCAAACACAACCTAAGTTTCAGCAGTCAAGTAAAGATAGTTTATTGAGTGATTGTATCCATGTAATATTTATAATTCTCTCTCTTTTCTTTCCTTTCTCATTCTTCTCCATGTTATCATGAGCAAGTCCTTACATTGATCACATGACAAAAGCTTCATAAAAGCTTCAAGTCACTTCCAAATGCTTTTTTTTCTTTTTCCTTAGTGGTTCCTCATAATTACGACACTTCTCTATGGATTAATTTCTTAGAATTCAGGTTTTTTTTATATTTTCTGCAGAATTGCAATCAAAGATTTTGCGATTTAATTTGCAAATATCTTCTTGAATAATCTTCAAATCAATCTTAGATGGATGATTTTACTACTCCATTGATTTTACTTCTTCATATATCTCATCTCCCTAATCAGTCTCGGTTCACTTCTGACTCCTTAATTGACATTTCGGGTTCCTCCCTTGCACTTAGGCTTGCTCTAATTTTTGTATTTAAACAAATTATGTGAGTGGTGGGGCCTAGGGTGTGATAAAATAAGATGTAAATAAAGTGCAAAAACACCCTAGAACTACACAGTTCTGCAAGTATACAGATCGTATGCAAGTTTTAGATAAAGATTCGTTCCGCAGAGACTACAGAGGTTAGAGGAATCTTATGCAAATATCAAGTGTAAATAATTAAGCTAGAACAACTAAACGCAAATAAAAGTAAAGATAAATAGATTTTTGTTTGGTTTTCTAATTAAACTAAATTAAAACTAAGAAATTAAAGACATAAAATAAATATGAAAGAGAAGAATATGAGAATATAGCTTAAGTTATTAGCATGTAATCCCCACTAGTTTTGCCGTTCTAAACATGTAAGGGTGAATTATGTAGTATTTCCCTAATCGATCCCAATATGCTATCGGTAGTTTAAAATAGGATTTACCTGTGTCAATAAGGCTTCCTAAGCAAACTTTTCCTGTAATTGGTAAATAGTCACAAAGACTAAACCATAGTGATTATCTAGCTAGGTTGGGTTGTCAGATCAAACCTAAAACTAAACATTATGTGCTAAACATGCAATTAAACACCGTTGTCAATGGTATTCTAATTACTAGATGGTAATTCTAATGGCTGCAGTCCACAAGAACACATAATATAAATCCAAACACATAAACAGAGAATAAAAACTATAATTCTATTTAAAACATTAAATTCCCAAATTAGATAGATGTCAATCAAAACTAGGGTTCATACATATATGCTAAAACTCAAGCTAAAGAAATTTAGTTCATGAAAGAAAAGAAAGAAATTACAAAATTAAAGGTAGAAGAAGACATTGTTGATGACAGCTCCTTCCAGACTTCTCTCTTGTGTTGTAAGCTTCCTCTTGGTTTAAGGTTTCACCAAGGATGATTTAAGAGTGTTAAGAGGCTGTATTTATAGTGTAAAGGTTGACCTAATTCGTTTCTTGGAGATAACTCTAAGTAATGGACTCCTATCCCAACTCAAATTCGTAAGATAAACACTGCTGGACCGTTTTGAGCGTATCTTCTTCGTTATTGGTCGGATTGAGCTCCATAAGATACCAAAAGAATCGTAACAGAATTATCTTGACCTTGAAGAAGGAAATTACCAAATTCGGCCTATTTCTTAGGTAAAAACGCATATCGTTGGACGTGTATGCAGAATCCCAGATTTAGGCAGCTTTTCCTTTTCCATCTTTTTAGCTTTTATTTCCTTATCTCCAATTTCTATGCTAATCTCTTTCCATAAGTTGTTGTCTTTTACTTGGACTCTAATTAATCTCCATAATTATCTTTAAAACTTCACACTAAATAAACAATTAAACCCAATATGCTCTAAAAATAATAATTCTACAAATCAAGACTCAAGATAGGAAAGTGCACTAAACTAAGCTAAAATAAACCTATAAACTAATAAATAAGCCTAAAATGATGTCTCATGAGTATATTTTTTTATAAAAAATGAGGAGACATCAAGACCCCCAACTCAAAGTTGTATCGTCCCGATACAATAAAAGTAAAGAACAGTAGGGTAGTCAAAATAAACAAGAAGAAGTCGGAGGAGAACAAGAACAAAATATAATGAATGATCCTAGAGCATAAAATCCAAAAAAAATCTCATGTAGTAATGCTTAAGAAATAATGCACAAGTATGCCTAATATACATGTAATCAACAATCTATAAATTCAAGTTGAGATTAATTTCGCAATGCCAGAAGGAGAGGATGATAACTTAGTTCAGGTTAATGGCTATAGGTTGTTCATAGGTCCCTAATACAGCATCCAATGGTCGACTTACCTACAAACTAATAGCTCAATTGTTTCTCCATCTAGTAGTTAGAAATCTTAAGGTCTTGGTTATATCTTGGTTAAGGACGGGTGTGGTATATTTGGATAATGAAAAGTGAGCTTTTGGCTCTCTCTTCACTAGCCATCAACGAATCGCCCTAGAGCTTGAGTTGTTCACTCGAAGATGTTTCTCACTCAACCCAATTTATTGATGCTTTTTAATGTGCATCCCCAATAATCCTAATTAAAACCTTTGATGATATAAAATCCACCTTGCCGGTCCGAATATATATTATTTTCATATCAATTTTTTCTATAGCTATGACTCCCCTTTTGATGTTCGAGATATCGCACTATTTTTTTTTCATATATATATTCTTTCTTTTTATGCCCTTGTTGGCAAATTTAGCTCGTAGCTTCTTTTTCATTCACTATTACCCCGGCAAAGGGTTACAATAATAACAATTCATCATCAATAAAATCACAAATATAATTCCCGAATTCCCAAAGTTCCCTAATGATGAAACCCACCACCCCAAACTCAAGCTCTAAAAGGAGTTGTCTCAGGTTTTGCGATTCAAGTGCGGGTCATATAGATGAGTCCTAAAAACTAGGGTATGGATTATAATGTGTTTCAAATAAAAGGCTTTAGAAAGGCTCAGAGGGGGCTAAGACGGATAACAATAATATCAAATAAAAGGGTGAGAAAGTCTAAAGGCTTCAAGTGTTTTATCATGAAAGAACTGCCTTAGTCATTTTTCTAACTACCGGATTTCGTTACGTTTTCATTATTAGTTCATAGACAAGTGGGTTTTCAACTAATTTTAAACCTCACGTTCTACACACCAAATAACTATTCCTAAGTTTCAACGTGATTTCTTAGCATTGCTCATTAACTTTTCTATCCTTTATTTCCTGTTTTCATGCATGCATCTAAACAATTTTGTTTGCATCTTTCAAAAGCATACTACCTACTATCATTGACCTAATAAAATCATGCTCAAATAGGTACATTCAAGATATTCTATGCCTTAATTCAACCTAAATATTTTAAATTTTATGAAAAAAACGAAAAGAATATGAGGACAACGAATCCCCACCCCCAAATCAAAAGTGAGCCGTGTCCCCACGACTCGAAAAGACTCAAGAATGGAATAAAATTTAAAATATAACTAACTAAACTACCTAATGCATACAAACTATTAAGAAAAATTAGAATGACCTACCTGGTTGGCCATAGAGATCCATCATATCATCCTCGTCATCCGAAGGGTCGGTATAATCATCTACATCCTTGTACAAGGTCAAATCTTCTACTTGTGACTCCAACTGCATGATTTCTACCCAAAGGTCTTTGTTATCTTCACGTAATCTTTCAACTTCGTTTTGTAACTTGAGAGCCCAAGGAGGAAGATCATAAACAATTTCAGAGGAAGAGGTAGAAGAACCTTGGTCTTGGATTTTTATTTTCTCTAAAGGCCTCCTTGATGGTATGGACATTCTAGCAGTTAATCTCTTCGTTGGTAGTGGTTGTTCAGGTGCCTTTTCTTTTGATTCTTCAGAAACCTCATCAAGATTGATGGGTTTTTCAATGGTGGGTCCAGGCAATCTCTTATTCTTCCCAAGGATTGAGCACTTTCTCTTGTATTCCATAGCTTCAGATCTGTTAGTCATGCTTGATTTACCCACAACTCAAGTTATACCAAGGATGGATTAAAAGTTTAAGGAAAATTTGGTGTAGCTTGATGTTGTTGCTTGGAATTGATGAAAGAGAAAGGTTATTTGATTGATCTTGGAAGAAATCTTTAAAGCTTGATGAATTTGATGGTGTTTTGATGGTGTAGTGTGATGAATTTGATGAAGAAATTGTGTTTATGGAAGATGATGGAGAGGATTTGTGTTAATTGTGAAGGTTTGCACAAGCTTTAAGGTGTATATATAGGGTTTGGGTCTGAAAAATTCGTGTATGGAAGTCTAGGGTTAATCTCATAAGGTAAGAATTTGATTAGGAAAAAAATTCCTTCACAAACCGCCTCCCTGCGGTGTACCGGACCAGACCCGCGGTGTACCGCACTCAACAGCTCTTGAAATTTTTGGTTTCTGGATTGCACCCGTGGCAGCACCCCGTGGCACGTGTTTTGTGCCTGCGGACCAGGGGTGCGGTGTAGGGGGTAGTCCGCGCCTTCTCCGTCAAAAAACCCGTGGTACCCGACCCCGTGGCACGCGTTTGAGGCGTGCGGACCAGGGTCCGGTGTACCGCGCCTATCAGGTCGATTTTTCTTGCTTTCTGGATGAAACCCGTGGTACCCGACCCGTGGTACGGGTTTGCTGGGCACGGTGCATCCCTGCGGACCAGGGGGTAGTCCGCGGGGTAGTCCGCGCCAGGCCTTGAATTCATCCCGATTTTTTCCTTTTGACCCCAAACTCGTTTCCTGCACAATAACACACTACCTTTCTCTCCTATTAGCTTGTAAACACAGTTACAAATATACACTAACTTAAAATTATACACTACAAAGGAAAAACAACTAATCTAAAAAGCAATTTAAACAAGGGGTGTCTCCCAAGAGCACTTTTGTTTAACGTCTTTGAGTTAGACGTGTACCTCAGGCTAAGCGCATTCAACGAGAAGGATTGTCTCCCCTCACCCAAAGTCCTCACTGTCATAGTATCTCTTCAAACACTGGCCATTCACCATGAATGTCCGTTGCTCGGCTGGATTTTCAATCTCAATCGCTCCATGCGGCGTGACTTTGGTAACAATGTAAGGTCCTCCCCAACGGGATTTAAGCTTTCCTGGGTAGTTCGAAAATCGAGAGTTGTATAATAAAACCTTCTGTCCTATCTCGAAATGTTTTGGACGGAGCCTCTTATCATGCCATCTCTTTGTTTTCTCCTTGTATAGACGTGAATTTTCATAGGCAAGATAACGAAACTCCTCCAACTCGTTCAACTGCATCATCCTTTGTTTCCCGGCCAAGTCTGGGTCTAGATTCATAGTTTTAATAGCCCAGTAGGCTCGAGCTTCAAGTTCAATCGTTAGATGACACGCTTTGCCGTAGACCATGCGATATGGAGATGCCCCAACTGGTGTTTTAAATGCTGTTCTGTAAGCCCAGAGAGCATCATCTAGCTTTAACGACCAATCTTTCCTCGATTTACTCACGGTCTTCTCAAGAATAGATTTGATTTCCCGGTTGGAAACTTCAGCTTGACCGTTAGTTTGTGGGTGATAACCGGTTGAAGTACGGTGTTTCACTCCAAACTTCCGAAGAAAATGTCTCAGAGGAGCATTAAGAAAATGGGTACCTTTATCACTGATAAGCACACGTGGCGTACCATGTCTTGAAAAGATGTTTGTCTTTAAGAACTTAATCACAGTTTGAGCATCGTTCTTTGGTGTTGCCACTGCTTCTACCCACTTTGACACATAATCTACCGCAAGCAAAATATACAGATTTCCATAGGAAGTGATGAAAGGTCCCATGAAATCTATTCCCCATACATCAAAGATTTCGACTTCAAGAATATTATTAAGCGGCATCGCGTCTCTTTTTGATATATTGCCAGTGTGCTGGCATCTGTGACATGACTGGACGAAACGATGACAATCTTTGTGTATGGTTGGCAAATAGAAACCGGATTGAAGAATTTTAGATGCGGTTCTATCGCCTTTAAAGTGAGTTCCATAAGGTGAACTATGACAACTTTCAATGATCTTTTCCATTTCACCTTCATGTACGCATCTTCTAACCACTTGGTCACTACAAATCTTCTAGAGGTACGGTTCATCCCAATAATACTGTTTGGCCTGGTGATTCAATATTTGTCTTTGTTGTGGGTGGAAATCCTTGGGAAAGACACCACCCACAATGAGGTTGACTAGATCTGCATACCATGGCACGAAAGCACGTTTAATAGCAAAAATTTGTTCATCAGGGAATACCTCTTTAACCAACACTGGTTCTTTGTTCCCATCAGATCCTTCGAGCCTTGATAAGTGATCAGCAACTTGGTTATCGCATCCTTTTCGGTCTCGAATATCTATGTCGAATTCTTGAAGTAACAGTACCCATCTAATGAGACGTGGCTTAGCGTCCTTTTTCTCCATGAGGTACCTAATAGCTGAATGGTCCGTGTATACAATAGTTTTCTTCCCAACCAGATAGGGACGAAATTTATCGAAAGCATAAACCACGGCCAACATCTCTTTCTCCGTAACTGTATAATTCATCTGGGTAGCGTTGAAAGTCTTACTTGCATAATAAATCGTGTGGAAAATCTTGTCTTTCCTCTGTCCCAACATAACACCCATAGCGTGATCACTAGCATCGCACATAAGTTCAAACAGAGCTTTCCAATCAGGAGGTATAACACTAGGTGTAGAGATTAGTTTTTCCTTAATCGTCAAAAACGCTTGAAGACATTCTTCAGTAAAATTAAAAGGAGTATCCTTTTCAAGTAAAGAGCAAAGCGGTTTGGCGATCTTGGAGAAATCTTTAATAAATCTTCGATAAAATCCTGCGTGACCCAAGAAACTTCTCACTCCTTTAACAGAAACCGGAGGTGGTAGTGTTTTGATAACTTCAATTTTCGCACGATCAACCTCCATCCCTGCCTTCGAAACTTTCTGTCCCAACACAATTCCCTCTTGAACCATGAAGTGACATTTTTCCCAATTAAGCACAAGATCTTTTTCTCTACATCTCACAAGGACTTTCTCAAGATTACTCAAACAATCATCAAAACTATCTCCAAACACCGAAAAATCATCCATAAAAACCTCCAAATATTTATCAATCATGTCCCAAAATATAGCCATCATGCACCTCTGGAATGTGGCAGGTGCATTGCATAAACCAAACGGCATTCTTCTATAAGCAAAAGTACCAAACGAACATGTAAAAGTTGTTTTGTGTTGATCGAGGGGATCCACACAAATCTGATTATAACCCGAATATCTGTCTTGGAAACAATAATATTCTCTCCCTGCGAGTTTGTCTAGCATTGGTCAATGAATGGTAGCGGGAAGTGATCTTTCTTTGTTGCTTTGTTCAGTCTTCGGTAATCCATGCATACTCGCCACCCCACAACTGGTCTTGATGGTATGGCTTTGCCTTGATCATTAAGGATGGTAGTGAAACCTCCTTTCTTTGGAACACATTGCACTGGACTAACCCAATACTGCTGGCAATCGGATAGATAATTCCTGCGTCTAATAACTTGATAACTTCCTTCCTAACTACTTCTTTCATAGCTGGCATGAGTCTTCTCTGTCCTTCTATAGATCGCCCACCTTCGTTCTCAAGAATAATTTTGTGTTTGCAAACGGAGGGACTAATTCCCTTGATGTCGGCAATAGTCCATCCAATTGCTTCCTTGTTTGCGCGAAGTACTTGAAGTAGCTTCTCTTCTTGAGGACCTGAAAGGTTAGCAGAAATAATAACAGGCAAAGTTTTGTTCGTACCTAGATATGCATAGCGTAGGTGGTCTGGAAGTGGTTTTTCTTTGAGAACAGGTGGACATACTATAGATGGTTGTTTCATTGGTTTAATGTCACCTGGTTCTCGAAGTAGTTCTCGCACGTTTAATGTAGCAACATCTTCAGGGGAAATCTTGAGTTCCTCTGGTGTTTCAGGTGTTAAGGCTTTGTCAAGATCATCATCTAAGCTTGCTACATTGAAGACTTCTTGCGCAATTTTTCCGATGACATCTACTTTGAAGCACTCGTCTTTTGCTTTAGGATATTTCATAGCCTGAAACACATTAAATCGTATCTGTTCGCCTTGCACTCTCATGATCAACTCACCATTCTCAACATCAATTAGTGTACGCCCCGTGGCTAAGAATGGTCTACCCAAAATGATGGGGACATTCTTATCCGCGTTGTAGTCAAGGATAATAAAATCACAAGGAAAAATAAAAGAGCCAGCTTTAACTAAAACATCTTCAATTTTACCTATTGGTCGTGAAAGGGAGCGATCCGCCATTTGTAATACCACAGATGTGGGTACTACTTCTCCGATATTAAGCTTCTCGAACAGGGATCTAGGCATGAGATTGATGCTCGCACCTAAATCACATAATGCTTTCCCGGTCCAAATATCTCCAATGCCGATAGGAATTGTAAAACTTCCGGGATCTTCTAGTTTCGGTGGTAACTCACTTTGACATATAGCACTGCACTCCCTAGGTAATCCAATTGGTTCCCCAGTCTCTATAATCCGCTTGTTGGAGAGAATGTCTTTCATGAATTTCATATAGGTTGGCATCCTCTTGAGAGATTCAACAAGTGGTATATTAACTTCCAACTTCTTCAACATGTCAATGAACTTCTTGAATTCCAGGTCATTGTCCTTCTTTCTGACACGTGAAGGGTATGGTGGCGGAGGGCGTGTATTGAGTTCCACTGGTTTTCTTGTCTTTTCAGGTGTCTCGGCTTGGACACTCTTTGGTTTAACCACCTCCTCAACTGTATCTTTGATTATTTCCTCCCCCCTTTGTTCTGGAATAGGGATTGGTTCTTGTTCTTGTTCTGGTCTTGGTGGAGGTAGTTGTTTTCCACTTCGCAATTCAACTGCATGGCAAGAATCATCTCTAGGAGCAATAGTATCACTCGGGAGTTGCCCTTTCGGTCTAGTTCGTAATGTACTCGCCACCTGTGATATAGTATGCTCTAGTTGCTTGATAATCTTCTCCTGGGTTCAAACTTTCTGTTGGCTATGACTCATTTTCTTCTCAACTGTTTGCATTAATCTAGCCATACTCGAACTTAAGCTCTGGAGTTGTTCTTGTTTTGCCAATTGCATTGATTGTTTAGGTGGATCTTTCTTTGGTTCTTGACAAGTTTTAACAATGGGTGCCTTTTTCTGAATAGGTTGCGGTGGATTATAAGATTGAAGTTGGGGTTGATGATAAGTCTCTTGCTTTCTGACCCAACTCTTTTGTTGTGGAGGTTGTTGATAATTAGTGTAGCTTTC
This sequence comes from Nemophila menziesii, assembly GCA_029959085.1. Classification (NCBI taxonomy): domain Eukaryota; kingdom Viridiplantae; phylum Streptophyta; class Magnoliopsida; order Boraginales; family Hydrophyllaceae; genus Nemophila; species Nemophila menziesii. The sequence continues at coordinate 5,296,434 of JARWIR010000044.1, forward strand.
TTGAGGACAATCATAACCATTAGAGTAATAGTTATCTTGAGGATATTGAACAGAAGCTACTGCCAGATTATTCATTCATCCTTCCCACACATGTTTTCTTGATCCACCACCAAGACACGGAGGAATTGTGCGTACTGTATTCACCTGAGCAATTATTCGGGCTTGTTCTTGTAGTTCTTCGAGTTGTTTAGCCAATTCCTTAAGCTTCAGAGATTCTGAAGTGCTCTCCTTTGCTGATTTCTTTGGCCAACTTCTCTCGTTCTCAAGAATTCTCTCCATCCCCAACTCAGCTTCTTCAGGATCTAGTAACACAAAACCTGCGTTTCCTAACGAATCTGCTTTTTCTCTTGATTTATCATTAAGGCCTCCATAAAACAAGGTTAAATAATATTCCGGCGAGGATCTATGATAGGGACACCTTGCCTTCTTCTCTGTAATCGTAACCATGCTTCACCCAAACTCTCTTCCTCTGTCTGTATAAATTGTTCAAGCTCCAACATATCTTTTAAACGTCTACTAACCGGATAGAAACGGTCTAGGAATCTCGCTTGGAGTTTGTCCCAATCTGGAATAACATGAGGGTATTGGGTATCATACCAATTGCTTGCACATCCGGTCAAGAAGAACTGGAACATCAGGTAATATACTTGCTCCCTAGCAACTCCTTTTACGATATAAGCATCACAGATCTGCATAAATTTCTGAATATATCGGATCAGATCTTGATGTGCATCTCCGCTGAATAATCTATGAGATGCAAACTGAGTTAGCATCCCTGGATCAGGTTTAAATTTCGCGGCTTGAATTTCTGGAGCTCAAATTCCTCGTGGCTCCACTCTGAACTCGATGGGTAGCTCAAGTCTCCTTGGGTTCTCCATCTGTAACTAAATCTGAAAAACAAAAACTAAAAACAAAAGCGTAAAATAAAACTAACTAAAAATAAAAGCACAAGATATATGCACAAGGACTAACGATGTAGTCCCCGGCAGCGGCGCCAAAAACTTGGTGGGGCCTAGGGTGTGATAAAATAAGATGTAAATAAAGTGCAAAAACACCCTAGAACTACACAGTTCTGCAAGTATACAGATCGTATGCAAGTTTTAGATAAAGATTCGTTCCGCAGAGACTACAGAGGTTAGAGGAATCTTATGCAAATATCAAGTGTAAATAATTAAGCTAGAACAACTAAACGCAAATAAAAGTAAAGATAAATAGATTTTTGTTTGGTTTTCTAATTAAACTAAATTAAAACTAAGAAATTAAAGACAGAAAATAAATATGAAAGAGAAGAATATGAGAATATAGCTTAAGTTATTAGCATGTAATCCCCACTAGTTTTGCCGTTCTAAACGTGTAAGGGTGAATTATGTAGTATTTCCCTAATCGGTCCCAATATGCTATCGGTAGTTTAAAATAGGATTTACCTGTGTCAATAAGGCTTCCTAAGCAAACTTTTCCAGTAATTGGTAAATAGTCACAAAGACTAAACCATAGTGATTATCTAGCTAGGTTGGGTTGTCAGATCAAACCTAAAACTAAACGTTATGTGCTAAACATGCAATTAAACACCGTTGTCAATGATATTCTAATTACTAGATGGTAATTCTAATGGCTGCAGTCCACAAGAACACAGAATATAAATCCAAACACATAAATAGAGAATAAAAACTATAATTCTATTTAAAACATTAAATTCCCAAATTAGATAGATGTCAATCAAAAATAGGGTTCATACATATATGCTAAAACTCAAGCTAAAGAAATTTAGTTCATGAAAGAAAAGAAAGAAATTACAAAATTAAAGGTAGAAGAAGACATTGTTGATGACAGCTCCTTCCAGACTTCTCTCTTGTGTTGTAAGCTTCCTCTTGGTTTAAGGTTTAACCAAGGATGATTTAAGAGTGTTAAGCGGCTGTATTTATAGTTTATAGGTTGACCTAATTCATTTCTTGGAGATAACTCTAAGTAATGGACTCCTATCCCAACTCAAATTCGTAAGATAAACACTGCTGGACCGTTTTGAGCGTATTTTCTTCGTTATTGGTTGGATTGAGCTCCATAAGATACCAAAAGAATCGTAACAGAATTATCTTGACCCTAAAGAAGGAAATTACCAAATTATGCCTATTTCTTAGGTAAGAACGCATATCTTTGGACGTGTAAGCAGAATCCCAGATTTAGGCAGCTTTTCCTTTTCCATCTTTTTAGCTTTTATTTCCTTATCTCCAATTTCCATGCTAATATCTTTCCATAAGTTGTTGTCTTTGACTTGGACTCTAATTAATCTCCATAATTATCTTTAAAAATTCACACTAAATAAACAATTAAACCCAATATGCTCTAAAAATAATAATTCTACAAATCAAGACTCAAAATAGGAAAGTGCACTAAACTAAGCTAAAATCAACCTATAAACTAATAAATAAGCCTAAAATGATGTCTCATGAGTATATTTTGTTATCACAAATTAGGAGACATCAGTGAGCTATAATGTTTTTGATTTGACCAATGTTTATGAGAGTATTTTTATCTAAAGAATATACATAAATTCATCACATCATATGAATGATTAGTATACTGATTAGTCAAATCAAAGACTGGTCTTTTTGTTGATCTGCTCATAAGTTTTCATATGTAGCAGCTGAAGGAAAAAAGCACAACTAGAGATGGAGAGTCCTCGGTGAATTTCGATTGAAAACATAAATTATCAGAAATTCAAGTTAAGAACTTTATCTGCTGCCAGAAACAACTTCTCATCAGACAATAAGACCGGACAAGGAGGTTTTCGTACTCTACAACGTAAGAATCCCTACGCATAAAATGTAAAAGATGTACGAAAAAGATTTCGAATACTTATATTTGAGGTAGAATTTTGCAGGGAATATTATCAAACAGGGATAAAATAGTAGTGAAGAGCTTTTCCAAATCATTCAATCAAGGAATCCTCAAGTTCAAAAATGAAATCTCAACAATGGAAAATCTTCAGCATCCCACTTTATCAAGCTTTTAAGATATTCCACTACGAGAGCTGAAAGAATATTAGTATGCTATTATATGCCCAATAAAAGCCTTAGGCACTTCATCTATGGTATGTCTGTATTATTGGTGGGTCCTAGGGTGTTAGAAAATAAAGTTATAAATAAAGAGGAACCACAAACTACAAGTGTACAGTTATCCCAAGTAATATATGATAATCAAGTTCGTTCTCAGGGACGGACTAGGTTCAACCCAAATATTAATCAAGTAGTAAGAATAATTGCTAAACAGAAAATAAAAGATAAGAATTTTTGTTTGGTTTTTTGTAAATTAAAGATGCAAATAATATAAAGACTAAAAGTAAATTAATTAGAAAGAAATAATTTAAATAAACGACTAACTTCAGATAAGAGAGATACTTGAGTCTCGCAAGGAATCCACTTAATCAATATAATCTATGTTATGTTTAAGGGTAGAATTGGAATTATAATATTAGTCGGGACTCTAATATCTCCTAGCCTCCTGTCGGGTGGACGTAGAAGCTATCCTAAAGTACTATAAACACCTGTATGGTCAAATATGCCTCTTTGGATGATATGATTTTACCTCTTTGGCTGTGTAACTAGTTAAGCCTGTCGGTCAATAACGGACATTACACGGGTATTACCTAGATCTGTATTCAAACCCCCCAGTCGGATGATCACTTCGCCACTAAAGTGAATAGCCCAAATACTAAAAGCTATTTGTAGTTGTTACTAAAAGAAATAGTAATGAAAACAAAGTAATATTCAATATATAAAACTCAATTCAATTTAAATCTAAACAATCCCAAATTCAAAACATAGATTCATTAATTAAGGTTCATCCCTTTAATACGATTCTCAAGTATATGGAAATTTAGCTCATGATAAAATTAAAGACTAACAATAAATAAAATGAGTTCATGTTCAAATACAAAAGATAAATTGATAACCTAAAGGGTAGGATGACTGCTGATGGAAGAACATGATTCCTCCAGCACTAGCTTCTCCTTGCATTCCTTCTTTGACTTGAAAACCTTAAGTCTCTTATGTAATTCTCAGTGTGAAAAGAGGAGGCTAAGGGGTGTATTTATAGGTGTTAGCAAACCCTAGGTCGATTTACTTGGAGTGGAAGACAAGTTAAGAACTCTTAAATTCGTAGCCCTAAAATCTAGGAAAGGTAAGATTCTGCTACTGATTTGTTTTGGTCATATCCCCTTCAATACTTATCTGTTTGACGCGTTCCAATATTCGAAACCTCTTGTCTTGGAAAGCTCTTTCCATTGGTGCAGACCACTCTACCAGATTCCTAGTAAATATTATGTTATGGACTCATCTTTGAAACGTGGCTGGAATTTCAGATTCATAAGGCAGCTTTATCTTTTCCTTCTTTGCATATATCCTTCCTTAATCTTCTTATTTCCATGTAAATCTTCTTTCCTTTAATTATTTAGCTCGACTTGGTCTCTAAGTAACTACCATATATCTTTTAAAGCTTCACAATAAATAAATAATTAAACCGCAAGTCTAAATTAATGATGTAGACCTTGTAGTTATTTGAGGACAATATAAATGTTCAATAAAACTTATAGGTTAAAGTATGAGATTTATCTCTTACTTTTTTTCATATTGCTTTGATTTTTTAAAGGAAAAAAGAAATTTGATTAATTATAATGAACATTACGGTATTTGGCTGACTCTTTTGGAAGAAACACATAACTCTTGACCATACATTTAATTATTATTAATTGTTTAGAAATTATTACTAATATGATTTTTTAGTTTATTTATCAGTGATGAAATGATTTTTTAAAAAGATACAACCTAAAATTCAAGAGATCACCATCACGGTTGCCGAGTCTAGTGAGTTTCCTTCTATTAAGGTACGACGTATTTAAACAAATTTAGAAGATAATTGTCATTCGGATCTGATTTGAACAAAAAGATATTAGATTATTTTTAATCATACCCGGTTTATGCAATTGGAGTTTAATCCTAATTATTGAGAAAATATTTGAAGAATATATTTATTAAAGGATTATTGCCCAAGAAGCACCTCAAATTAGAATTAATGCCCCCTCACCCCCGCCGCTTTCTTCTTGCCCATAAAAGGCACTCCTTTTTTTTCTTTCCTATTTTACCCCCTCACCCCAGCCGCCTTCCGTTTATTAGTTGTTAGTTCGTATACATTGAGTTAGTTATATATATCTCCTCTGTATCTCTCTCACCCTTGGCAACAGCAGACAGTACAAAAGTGTACGTGCACGAGTGTTGGGAAACATTCCCACTACTCAACATTAGCCCACAAGTACAAAAGTGTACTTGCACGAGTGCTGGGAAACATTCCCATTACTCAACATTAGCCCAGAAGTACACAAATGTACTTCACGAGTGCTGGGAAACATTCTCATTACTCAACATTAGCCCACAAGTACAAAAGTGTACTTGCACGAGTGCTGCGAAACATTCCCATTACTCGACCTTTACAAAAGTGTTCTTGCACGAGTGTTGGGAAACATTCCCATTACTCGCCCTTGGCAGCAGCAGCAGACGGCACTAGACAGCAGTAAGGGCATTAAGGTATATTACCTTAAGTGCCTTTTATGGGCAAGTGGCTAAGGTGGCAGGTGTTTATTGGGCATTCACCCTTTATTAAATGGTCTGAATCAACCATTTGTTGGAAAATTTAAACCAAAAGAATATGGTAAATAATTGTGCCGCTTTTACCCAATTTTCTTGTGTTGTTATCTTTGTCGATCAGCTACTAATAATCATCAAGGGGATGACTGCTTTGTCAAGGGTGAAATTTATAAATAGAAACATGCACTTGAGTGATTTATGTGCCATGAAAGGAAAGAATGTAGTGTCCATAATGAAGTGGTATAAAAGTGTAGTTATACAATGAGACAAGATGATCACATTGATGTTGCCTTTATTGGACAATCTAATGAAGTCCGATGGTGTTGGTTATCTTTTACGACAAAGGTTATCTCCTCGTGGGAAGGATGAATTAGATGGTTTAAACAACCAAGTTAATTATCTCCAACATGTTCACTTTTGAGCGGAACATCGCGAAAAAGTAATGATAGTAACTTTCTAAAGGCTCTTGGAAATTTTCAACTTGTTTCTCCCATGGTATAAAAGGATATTACAAAATGTTTTTTTTCGAAATTAGTAACATAATTAAGCTTGATATTGTTACAGAGATCCAAACTAATAATCTAACCATCGTCCGAAGAAAAGATGAGTTTTTTTTAAAGTGGATTAGAATATTGTCTGACCAAATATAGAATTAAAAAGGGGATATGAATTCTATTCTATATTGGATGGTCCAATATTAATATCATAACATTAATTATGTTGATAAAACACAAATTATTATATTAAGTATGTAATTAATATAATTAGTTGTTGGATGACATACACATGGGGTATGTGTCATAATACAATTGGTATTTGACCATCCAATAGTGCATGAAAGTATTTCCTTTAAAAAGGTGAAACATAATTTCATGTTGAGTTTAAAGACTTTTAAATTTTATGCTACTCCAAAGCAAAAATTAATGTTAGAAATACCAATTAAAAATAATACATAGTACTTTACTAGAACTATATTAGTCTAAAGATGCATCAACTCAAATGGTATTTTAATATACCAGAGAACATTCAATATGCTATTATCTCCAACATGTACACTTTTGAGCGGAACATCGCGAAAAAGTAAAGATAGTAACTTTCTAAAGGCTCTTGGAAATTGCGAACTTGTTTCACCCATGGTATAAAAGGATATTACAACATGTTTTTTTTAATTAGTAACATAATTAAGCTTGATATTGTTATAGAGATCCAAACTAATAATCTGATCCATGGTCTAAAGAAAAGATGAGTTTTTTTTAAAGTGGATTATAATATTGTCTGACCAAATAAAGAATTAAAAAGGGGGTAAGAATTCCATTCTATATTGGATGGTCCAATATTAATATCATAACATTAATTATGTTGATAAAACAGAAATTATTTATTAAGTATGTAATCAATATAATTAGTTATTGCATGACATAAACATGGGGTATGTGTCATAATACAATTGGTATTTGACCATCCAATAGTGAATGAAAGTATTTTCCTTTAAAAAGGTGAAACATAATTTCATGTTGAATTTAAAGAATTTTAAAATTTATGCTACTCCAAAGCAAAAATTAATGTTAGAAATACACATTAAAGATAATACATAGTACTTTACTAGAACTATATTAGTCTAAAGATGCATTAAATCAAATGCTATTTTAATATACTAGAGAACATTCCGTACTCATAAAGTTTTACTTTTTTATTCTTGGAAGGAAAATTAATCCTCAAAAGTATTGAATTAGTCATAACACCAATAGAGCAAAAACCTATAAGCACTCCCGCAATAGATGGAGTTAGCATTGTTCTTGTTACCGACAATAAAATCGTAGCTAATATTGGAGGAATCCCAACTTGCAATTAAATAAATAATACATTTTTTATATTTGCACAAAACAACATTGTACAAAAATAAAACTTACTATATTGTACGCGAATGCCCACAAAGGATTTTGCTTTAGGGTATTTATAGCCAACTTTCTTAGCTCCAAAGCATAAAGTAACTATTTAATACAAAATAGAATTGAGAATATTGGTTCAATAAGAATCAAATAAATAATATAATTACTCACCTAAGACATCTTATTATGCATTAATACAATGGACGAAGACATTCGCTACTCCTACATGGGATGAAGCAGGGACATAAACGTCATTTATGCTATCATCGACCGTAGCTACAATATGACAATCCTCTTGAAGTTTGAGAATGAACTCCTTTTTATCATTTGGTTTCACTTCATATATCACCTATATCTAAAATTCAATATCTATACATTTTCAAAAAATAAAAAAATTCAAAACATTTACCTTATTTTTGGAATACGAACAATAGAAGCAACAAATTCAGTTTATCACCTGATAGTAAAGAAGTATTTAACTCTTTTTTAGTTAAGGATATAATAAAATGTCTTACATCTCATTTTATTTGATCCTCGACATACACTACACCAGCTCAAATAGTATCTACTCCAGTATAAACAACTTGATTGGTTTCTCAAATTTTCATCTTCTTTAAATGGATTATTATTTACCCATTCTTGCATAGTTAGAAATTTAAATTAGAAATGTTTTCATGCATGTTTTATAACTATTGACTTGTGTACCTTTTAACCCAACCTAAAGTACCAACTACAAACAGAACATTTTTTTTATTTTCAATTATAGCCACAACCCCAATCTCTTCAGATTTATTACTTGCTCAGTAATAAGATATGAGTACTTAAAATTACCTTTGCTATATGAAAATTTAAACCTGCTTTTACAATTGCTTTTTCAATCGGATAAATAGTATTAGCCTAAACACTAGCAACAAATTTCAAAAGATCAACTTCTGAGCAATTAGTAGTCGACAAATAACCTGACCTATGCAACATAACACACTTACATTTCAGTATTATCTACCCTCAAACCAATAATATTATAATTATAGATTACGTAAAAGTAATATTATTTTCACATAATTTCGAGTCATAGCTTTGGTACTACAGGTTTACCAATAATAAGTGTTCCTCTCTTGTGAAATACAATAACATTTATATTCGAGAATTTCTCTAGGATACTCCATCATCACCAAGTGAAGTTCCCACCTATAATAATTTAAAATTAATAAAAAAAATTAACATTAATAAATTCATAAAACATTTCAAAGGACAGTTGTTGGTGTTTTTATGCCAAGTGTACATGGACATGCAATAACCTACAACATAACCAGAGTAATTAATTTAACTAAGCACAAACCAAACCTTCTTAATATACACTTATTTAGGACATGCGGCCTTACCAGAACACTACAAGAGAGTTATGACGCTAAAGAGACGAGACTTCCTTGGTGAATAGTAGGGGGTATAATTTTGAACTGAAATGGTTCCAGAACACAAATGTGGCAGCAAAAAGTGTCATTACCCTGTAAGTGAACTGCGCATCTACCTTAAAAACAATAATTTACTCGTTCAAGATGCGAATTAACAAAAAAATAGAAAATAATTACTGAACATTATCAACTAATCTCTGTACATGAGCTTCTCTAGCTTGTGCTTCTTCTACTAACTGAACAATGTCTCTTATAGCTTTTTCGCCACCTGGTCTTCTAACATCAACGATGGGTGTTTCGTTTAAGTTTATAATTCCTACCGAAACTTCAACCTATAGTATGAAAATTTTAATTAATTCCAAAACACTCCATATAAATAGTAAATAGTACAATTTTACCTTAGGTAGTTTAGTGACAGGTAGGGCCTCTCATGTAAGACTTGACTCATCCAGTACTTCTACATGATTCCACTATCATGTTTGCTTGAATAAGATACTAAGAAATGCAAAGAATATGGGTAAAACAAAAAAAAAGTATTATTATATTTATGAACTCACCCAGATAAAACAATGATCTTTTGACCCATCGAAAGACTACTACAAGGATCTTCCACAGTCGTGTTCAAATCTTCTAAATCACAATTAACTAAAAGATGTCCTTTCGATTAAAAAACATTAACTCAATCAGTCATATGACTCATAGTTTTAATCTTAGCGCTCCTTTACAAATTTCAACGAAGTAATACAAATGATATTAACACAAATCAATTTCTCAAAGAAAGCTTTACACCCTTGTATAATCGTGAAATTTAACTAAGTAAACGAATGTAAAGTAAAGAATATGCATAAAAAAGTTACAAGTTGAGATAAAAAGATGGGAGCTAACAATTAATGTTGATAAAATAATAAGACCAACTAAAGTGTCATATTTCCCATACCCAATCTTGTAAATAGTGATAGAGACATGTAGTAGGAGTGGAATGTAAATAAAGACTTGATTTTAAACTCAAACCAAACTCAAGCTAAATATAATATTACTAAATAAAACTTAAGACAACTAAATGTTGGCTTGACTAAATTTGTTTTCCCTAATTGCAGGTAAATGTTTTAGTGTAGTTGATTTCTATATCAACTTCTGGAAAAACCAATTAAGATTTCTCGTACATAATCTTTAGAAGAGAGACAGATATGATGTTGATATGTTGCTACACACTATCTGATTGGTTATTAGGTTTCTATTGAAAGAAAATAAATTTTCACTTTTTGTGAAATATGTTTATTCAATATATATAGAAAATATTACAAAATGAAATGAAAAGGGATAGTTAAAAATATTTAGTCAAATATTATATCCTTTATCACTCACCTTTAAACTTAGTAGAAGAAAAAAACTTGAAATTTGATAATTTTTTATTTTTAATTTGGCTTAAAATTAGTGCTTATCATGAATATTTCTTCACAAAGTTGAACCAGCAATACTCCATACCTCCTAACGTCCAACTGCAACACAAAATTGCGAACACAAAACCACTTTACGTCTCTGAAAATAAATAAAATATTGGATCTAAAAATTAATGGATTTTTTTTATTTAAATTGGAGTTAATAACGTAAAATGTCATAAATTTCTCAACAAATTGTTTTTCCTCCTAACTTTTATTGAGTTTGTTTAATGTATTAAGTATGTTTATAATGTGGTCCATGTATATCTTGTAAAAAGAAACCCATAATGCTAAATCAGCCTTACAACATGAACGTGGCATAAGGCCCAAGGAGTTTATAAAACTTATCTTGTAAAAAGAAGTCCACAATACTAAATAAGCTTTGAAACAACAGTATGGCCATTTATGCAAATATTTCAATCACTAACACCTAAAAACTCAACCCTACATTATCAAAATGTTCAGTTTCCAAAACACACCGCCTCCGCGCCTCCCTTATCCATTAATTTATCCATCCATAACTCTATATAAACCTCCAATGTAATAGTGGATGTAAGAGTATGTTTGTGTAAGCGCAAACAAGCGATCCATTAAAGCATCTCGGGCAACTTGTGTAATGAATATATTATTTTATTATATATAACAAAAATATAATAATAATCATTATAGTGTAATTGGGTTTTTAATTAAATATACTTTATTTTGTATAAAGTAGGGACTACACTATTAATTAATTTTTTTTAGACAAATAGATGAGGTAACAAAAGATATACTTACCCCTAACTAATAAGTAAACTAGAATGTATATACTTATTAATGTGACTTTTTCATTAAGGAAATATGAATCATGTCGATCAAGTAGATATTGTGTTTAACGGAAGGTCCTCTAAAATCATTTAAAGTCATTGTCCTCGGCCTAGCGAGTTAGTGATGAACAAATATATCTATATATAGTTATAGTCTCAAATTAACAAGTTTACAATTACATGGTAACTGGGTCTAGTCTATGAAGAACAACCTATTTAATAGATCTACAAGAAACCATGCGTTTCACTATTAACCCCCCAATATGCATAGTATTGCAACTAAATTTAAAATTTAGTTCATGTACTTGAAAATATTGTGTTGGGTTTCTCCTAAATTTATCTTCTAAATATATTTAAATGATAATAAGATTATTTCTGAAACAACTTCAATGATGTATAAATTTAAGATAAATATGATCAAAAGAGTTTTACTATCTAACTAGTGTGCTCTTTGAATGGTTCAGTAAATTCGGATTATCAAACATTTGTGGGTACGTACGGGACAAAACCCTCATCTCTTGGTGTGGAAGAGAAGGTCAATATAGTACTTTTATTAAAGTATCTTAAGTTTGTACTATTTTCACGTGTACTTAATTTTTTATACTCTTATTTATGTAGGTACAAAAGCTAGTAGAAATGGAATTCCCTGGAGATCTTGCTAAGGGTAGATTGGAATCTATTGGTGGTGATGAAAATATGGCTTTAGAGAAGCTTTTGTAACTTTTGGCACAAGAATTGATTTTCCTTTTTTGGAATGAAATTATACCCAAACGAAGAGTATATAAATTAATTAATTTAATGTTTCCTTTGCATGATTTCTAAAATGTCTGTGAATATAAATTCTTATTTTGTGAATATAAATTCTTATTTTGTGTCTGGATTTGAAGTCTGTAATTGTTCAATGGATATCAAAATACTTTGGATTGGAAGTCTGTAATTGTTCAATGGATATCAAAGAATATAATTACACTAACAGTGGAAGAAAGATAAAGATGGATAGAGGTGAAAGGGAATTGAATGCTCCAATTTTTTTCTCCAAGCATTTCTTCTACTCTAGACATGTAAATAATGAAGTATACCCCTAATTTGATCTTTGAAATCTTATACATAGTCTTTCTAAAAATGTTTTTGTACTGTGGGCCCCATTTAAAGGTCCTAAAACATTTCTAAGGGTGTGTGAACTTTTTTGAACAACAAAATATGCAAATTGAATAACTCTTTCATTTCAGCTCTAAATCACAAACCATCAGGTTTCACAAACTTCAAACTTAAATTTTTTGCCATGAATCCAATAGCTCATCCATAAACATAACCAATTGCGCGTGGTGACTCAGATAAGTAGATTTCTAAGTATTGATGGGAAACATTCTAGGGGTCCAAAAGTGGTCGAATCATCCTCTAACACCATAAATTTGGGGCAATATTTTTTTTCTTGTATACTTATCATCATCTCAAGGTATCGTAGCATCCAAGTACCTATGAGTTGGACACTTCACACACAAAAGCTCTGGAAATAACTTTAAAATTGAAACTAGAAAAAAAATCACAAAACATCAAATAATAGAAAAATTAAATCTCTTATCTAAGTACTAAATACTCCGTAAAAGATGTATCAGACCTATAATAATATATCACATAAAGGTGACAACACATACCAAAATTTGGTTTGAACCTCTAGACTTGAATTTCTGGTGGGTGTATCCCAAGCGGTTGTAACCGGAATGAAACCCATCTATTAGTGGTTGTATAAACCATGGCTCTTGTCCTTAATGGAATTTAGTGCCTACTTGATTACCATTTGGTGGAACACCATTGTTACCGTTCCCACCTTCAACTCCTTGTTGCAAGTTATCAATAAGAGGTTGTTGAAATCCCAAGGATATTTGGTTAATTGGCAGATTTCATTTTCAACCCCCCGGGTTGAGGTTGAACAGATTTCCATTCACATCCAAGTGGGAAATTCCATTTGAATTATCACCATTTCTTCGTGTTTCCTTAATTGATGAAGCAGGCTCTCAGAGTTCAAATACATGCACAACAAATGAGGACATGTAAGAGACAAAAACAAAATCAAAAAGTTAAATTAAACAGCTATACTCAAAATACACTAAAAACAAATTAAGCAAATCATACATGGAAATGGTTCCAAAAACATAGTGTCCCCTAAGGTGTGATATAAAAACTACACTTAGGGAAGGCTCTCGCAAGTGTGTGTGTGTTATCCCAAGTAATAAAATTATGAGTATTTTATGTCGTTCTCCATACAGACTATGAAGTTGAGTTGAATAAAATGAAAATGTAAAAAATGATTTGGGGTTTATATTTTGTATAATTCAAATCATACAAAAAGACTAAAATGAAATGAGTAAATACCACCATTACCCCCTGAAGTATACCCTTTTTGACAGTTTGCCCCGCATCCAGATTTTTACGACTGGATGCCCCTTAACAAAATAGGTCCTATTTAAATATCACGAAAATGAAAACAGACCACCCATACTTGATGCCCCTTCCGTGATATTTAACATAGTTATTTTTTATATTTAAATGACCATACGTTAAGGGGCGTCCACTTACTCCATAACGAAATAGACGTCATTTAATCTCTCTGGAGTTACGAAAATGAATCTTAAGGGGTATCCAATCACGAAAATGAAGTTTAAGGGGGCATCCAGTGACGAAAATGAAATTTAAGGGGCATCCAGTCGCAAAAAAATTAGTGGGGGGAAAACTGTCAATATGGGTATACTTCGGGGGTAGTGGATATATTTACTCAAATAAAATTATATAAGTTTTTACAACAAAAGCTATTGGATGTTAAGCATTAAGGATTTAGCAATAATATTTTTTATGCAAAGTATGAGATGGATAACTCGAGATGTTTGAGGTTCACTACTATTTATGACTTCAAATAGTTTGTTGTTTAAGGGCGAATACAGTGCATGTATGTTTGTTCGGATTCAGTATTCCACCTTAATCCCTTCCAGGTAGACATGGGATATTATTCGGCACACATAATCAATTCCGAGTGTCCCTCTATAGCCTTCAAATGGTGAAGAATAATTTTCCTAAATGACTATATGAATTGTTTAGACCTTTTGATTCTTAAACTAATTTGGGCTTGCTTATACTAATTCCACAATCAGTCCCCTAAGCTTCATAGTCAAATTGATATAAAATCCATATACATGGCCACTATATATTATTTCAACAACTAGAACAAATATAAAAACACCAAGAATAAACCTCAATTCATTTAAATATATAATTATCCTAGTTCATACAAACAACGATAAATTTATAAAATAGGGATCATTTTCAATCATCTCAAGTTAATTTAAAGTTTAGTTCATAGTAGAGAAATAAAATAAAAGTTTTAATATGCTCATAAAGATATAAATCAAATAAAATTATTGAAATTTACACTAAAAATCGAATGCTTGATGGGATGAAATAATTTGTGAAAGTGAAATGAGGTTGTTCTTGACTTCCTCCTCTTCTCCCCCCTTTTCCAGGACTTTTTTATCTTTTTAAAATATGATGGTAATTAGTTTAATCTTTAGTTTCAGATAAGTAAAGTGGAAAAATATTATGGGACAAGGTGGGCCAAATATGGGCCGAAATGTTTTTCAACAATTTTGGACAACTCTAGTCATCATCATAAAAATAGCATTACTTTTGTCGTCTCAACACCTATTCATTCGAAAAATATTCTCTGAACATCTAGACTCAATCTACTATCTTTGGTAGCTTAATTATAATACTAAACCTCGACAAATAGTTATGGTAATATTTCAAAGTCAACGGGCAAATATTTTGCTGGAAATTTCACTTGACTAATTGAGAAGACGTTTTGTTCCTTCATAACTTTACTCGGGTTTCACTTTGACGTTTTTGATGTTTTTGACTTCTTAGCTCCATATTGAGGTCTCATATTACCCAAGTACCTAGGACCTGCACATTTAACACACAATTAACCGAAAGATTTACAAAAATAGAATAATATCCAAAACTGACTAAAACTCAAATATTTTAAAAGTAAATAGACTAAAACTCAAATAATGTCAAATAATTAGAAAAAATTCCCGAATTAATTTTATAAACACCTAAAAATTATGGATGTGGCTCCAACACAAAAGACAAGACATCAGTACTTATCAAATAAAATAATATTAAACACCTTGAATAAATCAAAACTAAAAAAAATTAGAAAAAACATTAAATATGTTAGTTTGTTATACAACCTCCGGCATGAATCATGACCCATTTACACAATCTAAAAATGGATAAAATCCAACACAAATCTCGTGACCACGAGTTTATCTCACAACTACATTATTCACCTTCAGTGACCACTATGATCATTGTCCTTATTTATGACTTTATCTATCGCTAAATATATAGTTTTAGCTTTAGAGACTGAATATGGTCGCCAAATCTGAGTCGCTAGAAGCGGATGCATAAGGAAATCCAACTACGAGCACTAGGTAAATGGACAGTCGAACATAGAGATATAAGGGTAAAAAACAAACCACAAAACCAAATTTAGGCCTTTTATAAAATTTCTTTTACTTTGGCCTTTGTAAATAATATTTTTAAATTTTGGACCTTTAAAACTAGAGATAAATAGCGTTATCCTTTTTGTAAATTCCTCATCTAACAAATTAAATAGGAGAAAAGTAACGTCATCCTTTTTCAAAATAATATAAAAAACAATACCAATCTCCCTATCCATAATATTCCAATAGACATAATCACGTGAATATATTGCACCGTTATTGAAAAAAGGATTAGTCACGGACCAAAAAAATCGATAATTAGTCCATATCTTTTTTCGATCACATTCTTCACAACTTCTCGATTCTCCCCTAGAACGTTGCTATTCGAGTTTCAACTCATATGCTTATCACCTTCCAACGTTCGAAAGAACTGCATCCACATATAGAATACTTAAATTAATATTAATTACTTATTGATTCCTATATTCTTCAAATGAGATTATCGGCAATTTCTAACCAGAGACATTCTAATCCTTGAATGAGGGTCTCGTCGAAGACATTAAGAAGCAAAATTTACCATGGTAGAAATATCTTCCTCAAGGTACAAGTTTCTCAGCTCTGGATCAATAAGTTTAAAACAACATTTTTTTCAGCAATGGTCGTGCCTAATCCATATTATATGAATAAATTACAAAGTTAGTCCTCAAACAAATATAATTATCCTATGACGCACTAACTTTCATGCCCATTCAGTTAGACATTGCTGGCCTTTGGGTTGTATCATATCAACAGCTTTCCTTCCCGTCACAAATTCCACCAACACAACACCAAACACATACACATCCTCTTTCTTCATAACTTGTCCACTTTGCACATATTCCAAAACCATGAACCTATACAAGCCAAGAATATTTGAATTACTCCGATGAAAGATATTAGAAACTTTTTTTATTTCCGACAAACCCATTAGATTTCCTATCATCATCGTCTTTAAAGATAATATAGTCCAAATCTATGATATTTTCAAAATCTATCTCAACTAGGGGTGAATAAATTTGGGATAGACTTTAGAAATACTAGTAAAATATTATAATATACTTTACCTATTAATTTAAGGAAGGGCTGACACGTTTTGTTATTGGTTGTCATAAACAATAATTGGGTAGACTTATAGTGCATATACAAAATTTGAGTCATATAAAATCAAAAAATGTATTATCGGGGTAAATGAACTACCTAAAACAAGTTACCTTTTTTGACCCCTATTCTTATTAAGAAATCATATTCAAGTCAAATTGTTTTTCAAAAGTCTATTTCCTTGGAATATGTTTCTCTTCTTATAAAATCTAGCCCCTTCAAATTATCCTATAAATTTAATAATTTTTTTCATTTAGGTTATAAGTTCCAAATCTTTCAATTAGAACCACCTAAAACACGTTTTTACTACTTTAGGTCAGCCTATATTTTCCATCCAAAAATTGACTGAATATACAAACTAGTTATTTTTTTAAAGGGTATTTTTGGTATTTTAATTTGAAGGTTACGAGTTTCTAATATAATCTAGAAAAAAAATTAGGTTTTACTACACTTTTTATAATCCTCTCTATCAATATAACTTTCCAAAAACAAAACCTTGTTAATACAATTTCTAAATCTCGATTTTAAAGGTTTAATCCAAAGATCAAAGTGTTGGTGTTATCACACACAAAGGTATAGTTCTATTTTTGTATAATTTTTTTTATTTTCGTTTGTAATTTGTAGTTCATAATTTTGTAAATTTTAATTAAGAGTTTATAGATAAATAATCTAGCAATTCAATTCTTAGATTTCAATTTAAAATTGTATTTTTTTAATTTTGAATTCGTTTTCCTTTTATGTTTGATTAATTCTTTATATACAATGACTAATTATTTAAAGATGAAGTACTAATCTGTTCAAATTACTAATTCTTGAGTTTTGATCAATATGGTTACAAAAATTTTATTGAGAATTTTGGTAGATTGGCCAATTAGGGTTTATGAGTATTTGAATTAGGGATTTTTTTAATTTTTCTTGTTCATTGGTTAAATAACTATTTATTAATTTTTGTTGAATAACTAGTGAAATTTAATTCTTAAATTTGTGTTTATACTTTTCTTGTTCATATTTAAATTTATTTATAAATAAATAGAGGAATTGGGGGTTTACCATTGAGTTTATTATAAAATAAGATAAATTTACGATTGAATCAGATTAATTTATTATGCAAATTACAAATCTAAATACTAATATTTCCACTGTAATCATATTGTATATTAGTTTCTAAACACACTACAATGTCCATGAAAAAAACTAATACACCAACAATGGAAATAGAAAAACAATTGAACCACACTATTTAGAATTTAAATAATAAACTTATATGGTTCTTAGTTTAAAAACTACCTTAAATTTAAATGGATTTGGAGCACACATAGTCATAAACGTGATTGAATTGCATGATTTTGTTTTCTAAATATTATAAAAAGTTTTATTTTTGCAATAGTTACAAATGAGGATGGTAATAGAATTAGGAAACAATATAAGTCAATTGAATTTGATTTGGTTTTACACTGCTTTGCGAAATTCATATTCAATTGAAAGTTTGAGATACTAATATAAATTACACAAATGATATGTAATATTGATATTGTTTTTTAAAGATGAATTCAGTAAATGCTAAATCATTTATATACAGTTAATTGTAATATGTTGGGTAGTTTTTTGAAATTATTTGTTGATTTGAAAGATTAATTTTCTAAATAATATTAGAGTATGTAAATAATTTTTCTGCTTTATTAATGTCTACAAAGAAAAAATATATTAGTTTTGTAAAATTGTTTGTTAAGTGATTTCATTGATTGTTTATATTATATATTATTGAACTAGTTTGCTTTGTTAATTCTCAAGTTGTCATCTATCATATGTAGTCTTCTCATCTTTTCAGGATAAATAGTTCATGAAATGAAAACTATCCATACAACATACTCTAGGATTATATATTTATAAAATTTTGAAGAATGTTTTTCAGATTTCTTACTATTTCCTCTTCTTTAACTAAAACTCTTTCAATTAATTGAAAATTAATTTTTGTTATTAATTTGAATCAAAATATTTTTTTGTAATTTTATTTACAGAAAAGATCAATGGTTATGATATTTCAATAAAAGAGAGTCTTACAAATAAGTAATGATCAAAACAAGACAACAATAACGTTTTCTTTATCCTTTTATTTATTTTAGAATATTTCTATGATTGTTGATATAGTTGAGATATGAAAGCTAGTCTATAGGCATACCCATAAACACATCTAATTAATTAATAAATTTATTTCTTTACATACTATGTTTTTGTTTTATAATTCAAAACAAGTCTAAAATATAATATTCTATGAATGAATTAAAATAAATAATAGCAATCTCTGTTTAATAGATTTGGCTAACAAACTAAGGAATTTATTGTGATTTTCTTTTCCATGATATTGTGATATGAATATTTAGTTCGCTCATATAGATACACATCTTTGTATGTATAAAGAGTATGACAAGAAAGATATATGGGGAACACCGTTATGGATTACTAATGTGAACAAAATCTGAGAAAATACCTTGATGCATAGTACAACCATGTATGGGTAACCTTACTCCTACAAAAAACATAGTCTACCATTAACTAAGATAGAGAATAAAGTGTTAGATAAACACATCTTAATACCCCTAATGAAAACATATGAATATCTAAAAAAATTGAATACTTTATACACAAAGGTCAATCTCTTGAGTCATAATTTTTATCAAATCAAGCTATAAGGTGCATCTTTTAGATAAAATTTCTCTCGAATAGCCATAACCAACTCTTGTGAAATTAATATGGTATTACTAGTTATTTTCTAGCCACAAAATTTTATTAATTATATGAAATTATACATTCCTATGTTTCTTGTTGTCTATTCTTTATGGGAAAACATAAAATATTAACTTACTATTAAACATTTGGATGGAGTTTGTAAGTCACCAATTATTTTTTTGATTATAAAAAAATATTTGGATAAGAGGCACAATATAACAAGTACAATTAGAAACCAAATGTATAATTTTATGGATTGCAGCCTTTTAGGATTACATTAGTAAATATGATTTACTCTTTGAATATTTGGCATCGGGCATGCATTCCAATAATCATTTCATGATTGTTGGAGTATTTAAAAAGATTTAGATACTATAATATTTCTTGTAAGATAAAGCGAACGTCTAGTTTATAAGTTTAAAATTTGGAGATTGTGTTGAATTTCAAATTTAAACCCCAGGAACCTCTTTTTAACAATTAGAACATGTGTGGTAGGGTTTTAATTCTCTAACTTTAATCACTTTCTAGTATTTATTTTATTTCTCTAATTATATATATCACAACATTGTAGATTTAAATCTTCAATTGAAGCAAAAATGAATTATCCTAACAAATAAGAATCATCGTAACTCTACATTGAGGATTTACCTGGAAATGAAATGTACCAAAATGGACTGTGGTCACTGCTTTTGCAATACGTGTAATAATCTTTAAATGTAAATCAATTTTAACTTGTTTATGTGTAACTTGGAATTGTTTTCAGGTTGGATAGAGCACTTTATTGTCAAGATTCAAGAGGGCCAGAGTAAGCGTATCAAATGTATGGCCCACAAATGTTATGCTATCTGTGATGAAGCTGTGATTCGAGAGATAGTGAGAAAAACGGATCCTGAAATAGCCGAGAAATTCGAAAGGGTTCTTTTTGAATCATACATTGAAGAAAATAAAATGGTGAAGTGGTGTCCAAGTGTTCCTCACTGTGGTAACGCATTTCAATAGAAAAAGATGAATTTTGCGAAGTTGAATGTTCATGCGGTTCACAATTCTGTTTCAGTTGCTTATTAGAAGCACATTCTCCTTGTTCATGCTCCATGTGGGACAATTAGGTGAAAAAATGTCGCGATGTTAATTGGATAACTGTTCATACTAAAGCTTGTCCTAAATGTCAAAAACCTGTTGAGAAAAACGGAGGGTGTAATTTAGTTAGATGTATCTAAAGCTTGTCCAAAATATTAGAAACTTGTTGAGAAAAACGGAGGGTGTAATTTAGTAAGATGTATTTGTGGTCAACATTTTTGGTGAGTCAAATTTCACACACAAATACACACACTTTTCTTCCATTAATTTCTTGATTAATTTTGTACAATTAATCTTTGTATCACTTGGCAATGCATCAGAGGTGGTAGGGGTGGAGTCGGGGAAGAAGAAGAAGGAGAAGATGAAGTGATGGTGGGTTAGGGGGGGTGTTAGGGGATAAATTTATTTTAATATTTATATTTAATAATATTAATATTATTATGAAATACCTATTCTTTCCTATAAAAAATTGGTTTAAGTTAATTAAGATTAGGAATAAAAAATAATAAAAATGCTGACATGGATGTTCCACGTCACAGTTAACGGCAGAATTGGACGGATAACGTTAGTAGGGGGAAACGAGTCACGAAAACAAAAGTTATGGGGAATCCAATCGCATTTTAAACAATGGGCGGCAAACTGTCAAACGCGTAAAAACCAGGGGCAAAAGTGGCATTTACTCTTTCTGTTTTAAATATTCAATCAAAGTAATAAAGAATCATCATGACAAAATTTTAATTAGTAATGTTAATATTTCTCTATAAGTAGACAATCTTAAACATACAACACATTATATATTTATAGATTTTATTCCAATAGTAAACCACGTAGACATATACATAAAGAAATAAATATATTGTGTGTAGACCACTTATTATATTCTTCCAAACTTTGTCATACATAATTCCTTATTAACGTCATTCATGGATAACCCCATTCACCATTTCAAAAGGTCTTTCCTTAACCCTTACGCTAAAGAGTTCTTCCATCATCATATACCATTTTTTCTAACATACGTGCCACAACCACCAACATTCACGTCATTACAGCCACCATTTTACATTTATCTTTCCAGGGCCTTGATGTCGAGATTTGTTTCACAAGACGCGAGAGAGTCAATTTAGATAAGGGATTTGGAGGTGTTTGGATATGTTCAGTAAGTTCAAGTTGATATATTGAATTCGAGGATAGTGATTATTTTTTTTATAATTTCAGGCGCACACAAAGTGCTTGAGTGAGATTTAAAATGAACATATGCAAAATAAGTTTATATGGAAAAGTATTACCATGAAGTTTAATTGTACAATGCTTTGGGTAATTTACTCCTGTCTTCTTCCATTCCACCTCCCACCAACAAGTGGACTTATAATATGTTATTCACATGATTAGTCAAGTTTTTTGGGATGAGTCAATTCTCCATTCAACATAAAGATCCTAGATGGACATAATTAATGCACAATAATGACATCTAATATGGATTGTTTGGTCTTTGTTGATAGCTTACACAAAATTTTGACGTTTATGTTTAGTAATCTTTATGTGAAGTATATTACTATATTATTTTCAAAATTTTAACTAATATTGTTCTCATGTATATTTGATTTTTTGTTTTGTTTGATAATCTTACTCGATGTGTCTTTTTTATTGATAACTTTGTTCAGGCCTAATACGAGTATTAGTGGACACTCTATTAATGAGCTTGAGGTATGTAGAGTATTATGATACAGTAGATACCACAAGATCTTGACTGAAATCAATAGTTAAGAGGTTCATGAAAGGTGTATCACGTTCTAATTTTGAAAGTCTAGTTGGTTTATGTAATTCTGAGACTCTTGGCCATGGTCGGTTAGTGTCATGAGTTCACTGGTAAGACGCGAATGTTAGCAATGTTATTTTTTTTGTTTGAATTTGTTAGCTCATTTTAGTTTTGGTCGCGTTTTGCGTGAACCATTCCTTGTATTTTTCTTATTATTCTTCTAGACATTTTGGTATTTTTAAACCATAATACATTAACGGAAGTCAATTTTTATTTAATAAAAGTACACTGTTATAGACAACATAAGAATACGGAGAGTGATAGTATTAAGAATGGAAAAGTGTATCATGGGGAAAGTGATCAAGTGAACTTTACATAGGACAACACATACTTTATTAGTACCAGACAAACGACACTATAATGTGTGAATAATGAAAGTGTTACAAAAAGATAAGGATGGAACTTACAAGCCTCTACACAATTATATGTAAATTTATATATATCAACCAAATGAGTTAAAACAACTCGTTAGGACCATGTTTTTATTTGGGAGGTACAAGGTTCGAATTCTATGTTGAACATGGGTAACATAATTCTGATTGGCCATGTGGTATACATGGGAGACATGCATATTCTTTGTTGGCGTAGTCAAGGTCTACACATGCTGGCCAGAATACCAACAGAACAAAAAAACAAAAATAAAAATAAAAATTATACACACTAATCGTCAAATTTACACATCCTTTGGATATTAATTCAAATATGCACTTGACGTTGCCTCGTGAAAAAACTTGATAGTAAAACCCAATAGGATAAACCTTGGCTATTGGAAAAGGATTATAACATGTATTATCTCCCCTTACATCCCAATATTGTATATTAGTCTTTCAAACTTTGAAAGTGGCAATAGTCTTTAAGATTCTCAATTTGTAATGAAAGAATAAAGTGCACTATCCTCCCCGCTAGCTCAAGTAATTTTGAAGAATGCATTGTAGATAATGAGGTTTATGAACACCAAAGTTCTAGGTGCTTCCACACTTAGACAAATAAGAGAATTGAATGATTTATTTCAAGCAAATTGAAGGAGTTTTAGTAAATTATGAGTTGTTTAATAACTTTCACTCTTCAGTCATCACTCAGTCTCCTGGTATCTCTGATCACTACCATATAATGATCACCATTCATGGTGGAAAGAATTTGAAGACTTCATCTTTCAAATTTTAAATAACAAGGGCTGAAGATAAGGAATTTTTTCTTTAGTCACAAAGACTTGGAAAACTGGTCCTAAAGGTACCCCTATGTCTAGGTTAATGTGTTAACTTAAGGAGGTAAAACAAATAATCAAGATCTTCAATAATAAATATTTTTTCTTCAACACAGAGGAAATTGAAACTCTTAAAGATCAAGTTAGTGATATGCAACAATAAATCCTAAATGGGGATTTATCTTACTTCACAAAAGAAAAAGAAAAAATAATGAAACTAGAAGCGCTTATGACAATTCAAAATGCTTATACAATACAACAATCTAAAAAACAATCTAGAGTTATATGGCCTCGAGAATTTTATCTAGGCACCAACTTTTATCACAAATACATAAAGGCTAGAAAAATGGATGACAAAGTGAATGCTTTTACACTTGATGATGGAGTACAAATCAATGCCAAGGAAAAGATTCACTTAGCTTTTGTTGAATTCTATGAGAACTTACTTGGTAGAATTGACCCTAATTAAGAATCAATCCCGGCTAATCTTCTTCAAAGCCTTATACAAAACCGAGTCAGTGAAGAAGAAGCTACACTTATGGTGATAGAATTCACTAACAAAGAGATAAAAAAATAAGATATTCTCTATCAATGAAAATAAATTCCTCGACCAGATGGATTTACTAGTACCTTCTTCAAATGTGCATGTAATATTGTTTGACAAGATATTTGTACTACAATCAAAGATGCCTTCAACAACACACAAATGCTCAAACAAGTCAACACAATTACACTAGTCTTAATCCCTAAAGTGGCTAATCCTAGATCATTGAAACATTTTAGGCCAAAAGCCTGTTCTAACATCTTATACAAAGGTATCCCCATTTTTATTTCAAACAGGTTATAATTGCACCTGCCATGACTTATATCACAAATTTAAGCTGTAGTTTCCAAGGCAGAAATTTAGCAGACATTGTTCTTGTAGCTCAACGTATTATCCAAGGCTATGATAGAAGAAATAACTATCCAAGATGTGCACTCGATCTTGATATTCACAATGTTTTTTATTCTGTAAATCATAATTTCATCATCAACATGCTAAAGGCATTAGGATTTCATTATATCTTCATCAAGTGGATAACTATGTTACTCAACTCATCCTCATATATTCTCTTTATAAACGGTGAATTGACTGGTTTCTTCAAAGACAAAAGAGGATGATAGCAAGATGATCAACTATCACCTACCTATTTGTCAAAGTGAGAAACTCAGATAAATTCACATTTCATGAAAGATGTTATAAAATCAAGCTCAACCACCTTATTTTTTATGATAATTGTCTCCTTTTATTAAATGGAGACATTGCATCAGCTGTCAAGCATAAAGAAGCTCTTGATCTCTTCTCTAGATTATCAGGACTCAAGATAAGCATAGACAAAACTGAACTATACTTTAGTGGTAATGATCAACAAATTTCTTAGATATCTGCAATATTCTTCAAGTTAAACAAGGACAACTTCATGTAAGATATCTTGGAACTCCTTTAACTACAAAGACATTTGATGCAGCAGCTTGTCAAACTCTTATCAAGAATATGTGCTCTAGCATTAACAACTGGATGCATAAATTACTCACTTTTACAGGATGACTTCACCTCAAAAAAATTGTATTGCAATGTAAGGTATGTTTTTGGTGCTTAGTCAGGATTATACCAAGAAAAGTTATTAAAACCTTGAAAGAATCTTCTCTAGATTCTTTTGGAAAGGAAACTCCACAAACTACAGAGGTACACAAGTTTCTTTGAAGCTAATATGTTAAACACAAGAGGAAGGTTCTTTAGGGGTGGCTAGCCTTCATAATCTAAATGATGTAGCAACATTAAAAGCTTTTTAGAGATTCTATGAGACTGAAGATAACATATTGGCTTAGTGGGTAAAAATAAATTTGATTGTGAGAAATGTGATTGGAATATAAACTCAACCCACATCGTTCCGTGGACTTGGAGGAAAATGCTAAACATAAGAGACATGACACAAAAATATATTCATCATATCAATAGAAATGGCATGAGAACCTTCATTATGGAATATATATTGTTTCATGGTTATAATATTAGCGATCATCATCCCAAATTGATCTGCATATCTCCAACAAATACAAGCACAAAATTGTTGTGAGGTATTTTGGTAACAATAGAAAGACGTTACCCTCTAACATGATTTACCTCAAACCTCTCCTCGAAAAATTCATACTCAGGGATGTTAATGATAAATTATTGTGGAAATGTGGCTGAAAAACTAATATCTCATCTAGTCAACTTCTCAAAGATGTTTACTCAACAGGAGAGAAAGTGAAATGGAGCTCTACAGTTTGGCATAAGCAAACAATACCAAAACATTAATTTTTCACTTGGTTGGTCTTTCTTAATAGGCTACCCACCCGAGATCAGATTGAATAATGGGAATTCAACAGAGATAAGATTTTTGTACTTTGTAACTCTGCAACCCTTCTAATAAACTTTTGAATTTCGAGAATTAAATAGATGAAATAACCCATAATTCAGGGATTATTTGGGGAATAGTGTCTTTAATTAGATTTAATTTTCTCACTTTACACATAAATATCTATACATTAGGTAGGGTTATTTTAATTTTCATACAATGGAGGAAAACTAAAATCGAAACATCATAATATTAATATACTTTCAGGTGCGAAGATCCGAGGATTCTGAATTCTTTTTCTCAGGAAGTATGCAAAGGATAAATGTTGGTCGTCCTGTGAATTTGGGTTGTATAAGTTTCACCATCTCTTCCACTCGTGCATGAGCTGGATATCGCCTAAAACCCGAGGATTCTCCGCAACAACATTAACCGGATGTGAAATAGACTACAAAACGTTATAATACTATCACATAAGAAAAATGTAGAATTACAATAAATTATAAAAGGAAAAACACTTAGAAGCTTCTCTACCTTATTATTGAAGTTCCATCTTTCGTTCCTAGAAAATATGCCCTCTCCATTCCCTGCGTATATAAGGAAACACATTGTTAATACATGAATAAATATATAAATGGCTAAATGGGCACATTCAAATAGACTATTATAAACAATTCTTATAATATCTCTTGATAAAAAGCCGAGACTTCTTCCTGAGTAAGACTTTTATCTTCCCCAGAATTTTCATCATTACAGCTCTACTCTGAAGATCCGTGAAGTCAATGGGAATCCCACTACAACAATCAACGACAACTGTATTCAAATTCTTCTCAACAATGCTCTTCAAATCGGAAAACACCATACCCAAAACTTGTGTAGAGGTAGAAGACCTCTTTTCTCCAAAATATCATGTGTTGATCAAGGACCTCTTGTGTGCCGTTAATTCAGAGTTCTTGGGCCATAAATACTCTGGTTTGACGAGGCATAACTGGTGACTTTCACACACCAAGCCTCGGTGAAGAGGAGTATGGAATGTTAATCGAAGTGTCGTCTAAATCTAATGAAGCGGGCCTTCGATCTTGACACTCTAGTTTAACAGATGAATTGTATCCAATTTTCAATTAATCGAATAATTGTGATTCGAGATATAACAACTAAAATTGTAATGAAAAGACTATACCTCTTAGAGCTTGATAAAATGAACACCTAGCAGAATCAAGCTCCTCGATTTGAGCCATAGTATTATCTTCGTTTCGGACTACTAGTAGATAAATGCAAATGAGTAAAACCAATGAGCTAAAGTTACTTTAGGATTTAA
The DNA here is from genome assembly GCA_029959085.1 of Nemophila menziesii. Taxonomy (NCBI): domain Eukaryota; kingdom Viridiplantae; phylum Streptophyta; class Magnoliopsida; order Boraginales; family Hydrophyllaceae; genus Nemophila; species Nemophila menziesii. The sequence goes on from JARWIR010000044.1 coordinate 5,323,772, forward strand.
ATTTTTTAATGTGATTCGTAGCATTTTTTTAGCTTTATAAGAAGGGATCCAAGTGATTTGAGGTTGGGTAAATGTGAATAAATTGTTACAATTCAATTTATCAATTCTGTTTATGTTGTTTAGATGTTTGAAGGAAGGCATTAAATGTGAATGAATTGTTACAACTCAGTTTATCAATGAGATGGATGTCAATGTAGATTAGTAAGGCCGGTTGATGATGGTGGAGAATGGATACGAGCGGCGGCGATTTTCTTGTGCGGGAGATAAAAAAGAAAAAGAAAAATAAGAAGAAGAAGAAGAAGAAGGGCATAAAAAGAGTTAATGATTAGGTGGAATGACAAAGCTTAATACCCACATTGAGGTGGATTCACGTTCCATAGCTAGCTGATGATACCAGAGAATCAACACCTGAAAGTATATTAATTTTAGGATGTTTCAATTTTAGTTTTCCTCCATTGTTGAAGGTTTGAGCATTCAAACCTTCAAAGTTTTTTTTTTAAAGTTAGAGATGAAGCCGACGAAGAGTACAGGCGGTGACATGATGCCATGTTGCGTTGACTAACGGTCAACTGAGACCTAAAAGGGTAAAAATGAAGATCGGGTAGTCCTTGCACTTTGTGCAAAGTTAAAGGGTCGTACGAGGGCTTTACCCATTTTATAATACTAAAACACCCTTCATATTTTTCTATAGATTTAATTGAAAGGTAAAATATCGAATACCCAATATAGTCTTGACGAAATGTAAAAAAAATCTATAGTTTGAAAATTGCACTTTAGGTCCTCATACTATGACAAAATTGCATGATATGTCCCTATTTTATGCAAATAATGTATTACCTGTCCTTATATTATGCAAAATCTGTAGCAGGTCCATATGCAAAAATTGCATGATAGGTCCCTAATTATGAAAAAACCATACCATGTCCTTTTACTAAGAAAAAGTATTATGCAAAAATTGTACCAGTTCCCTATACTATGCAAAAATTTCATGATAGGTCCCTATATTAGGTCTTTGTATTATGCACCTGTCTAATAAAATTTTGAACTTAGAGAATTACCAGTGAAATAACCTATAATTCAAGGATTATTTTGGGAATAATGGCTTTAATTAGATTTAATGTTGTCAATTTACACATAAATATCTAGATATTAGGTAGAGTTATTTTAATTTTAGTACAAAAATAAGTGGACAATTAGTTACAATAACACCCCACCCTCTAACTATCATGAAACACCCCCTTAATTATTTTATAATGTTAAAACACCCTTCATATTTTGTTATAAATTTAATAGAAAGATAAAATATCAAATACCCCTATAGTTAGTTTGACAAAAGGTAAAAAAAATCTATAGTTTCAAAATTACATTATAGGTCCTTATACCGTTACAAAATTGCATGATATATTCCTATTTTATGCAAAAATGTACTACATGTCCTTATATTATGCAAAAACTGCAGGTCGCTAATTATGAAAAACCCATACCATGTCCCTTTACTAAGGAAAAGTATTATGCCACAACTGCAGTTCCTATATTATGAAAAAAAATACATGATTGGTCCTATATTAGGTCTTTTATAATGCAAAAAAATTACTAGATCCCTATATTATGTAAAAATTACTTGATAGATCCCTGTTTTAAGCCAAAAAGTACGATAGGCCCCTATATAATGCAAAAACGGTAATCATGTCCATATACTAATACAAAAAATCATGATAGCAAAAAATCACTATATGTCCCTATATTATGGAAACAGTGTAAGCCTAAAAAATACCTTTGAGAACATTCAGAAGACTATTAACCAAAATCCTAGGATAAGTAGATTCAAAAACTCAGGAATAACTTATTAAATAAGTACCTATTTAATCAAAAGAAAATTTTAAGTAAAGATATATTTTTTTAATCATATTATATATATATATTATATAAAAATCTAAGTACTTTTTTTTAGTTTATTTATGCTTTCATTTAATTCATTAATAATCTCATATATTAAATAATAATTAGTTCTAAACAAATTAATATAAGGATAAAACCCAGATGAGAAATTACAAACATATTTTGAACCAGAAATTGAGCTACATAATCAATCAATATTACAAAACAAAATACTTCATGCACAAAAGACAAACTATGTATAAACATCAACAATTTTTATAATCTTAATAATTATATAACATAAAAAATTACAAAATACGAATAAAAAGAAATGCAATAGTACCTTGAAATGTCATGGTCAACGTTCCCAGTTCCAAAGATCCAAATTGCAAGCATAGTGAAAATATAATCGGAGATTGTGATAAATGACCGAGGATGTTAAAGAATTGAGTGAGATGTAAGATTTAGATCCATACAAGAAAAGATAAAGAGGCGGGAATAAAGACAAGTGTTTAACAGAATAAGATGACTTATGAGTAAGGGTACAGAACGAAAATGATATAATTGGCGGCCAAATTTAGGGTTTGATAGCAACATATAAAGATGAGATATATGCAAGTCACAAACAAACGACACCGTTTAGTTCTTTTAAAATAAATATTTTTGATAATAAATATTTAAATAAAGTTAATTTTATAGTTTATTGAGGGTATATATACATCTCGAGCAACCAATTACTTATATATACTTTATTTTATTCTATAAAATTTGATTATTTTTTATCAAGAAAGAATTAATGTTAGATAAAATCAAAATAATTTGAAAGAACATTGTAGAAACTTGTTTGTTAGGGATATTTAATATATTTATCCTTCAACTCTACATCAAAATTTTATTACGAAAAAATGAATTTTTAAACTATATAAGACAAGCGTAAGTTCCTATAGATTAAATTTTTTAGGAGATAGATACCACCATAAATATAGCCACACTTATTATTCGGAAGATAGAATTCCATCTGACAACCATCAAGATAAGTTTCAAAGTTTTACTATTCGTGTGTCTGTGTTGGTCGAGCATTTCAAACTGTATTAGTTGGCGAGTCTATGGGAATAAACGTTCCAAGATACATTGAGATATGACTGAAAACTAAAGCTGGTAAAAGGGAATTGGAAGAAGAAGTGAAGATTTCCTTGTATAAGGACACAAGACTTTAAGGACGGGTCTGTGCAGTGACACAAGACTTCAAGGAAGGGTCAGCAATTAACGATGGGCCTTGATGAATACATAATAATTAAAGTAGACATTCTTTGATGATCTATGCAAGTCACGGACCTGGAGAACAGAGAGTCTCATACTGAAACCGGCTTATTAACAAAAAAGGCAGCTGCTCTAGATTGGTTAAATGAGTTAATCGGCTGCAAGTTTGTAGATAATGGCATGGAACTGAGGATAGTTACAGTAGCTATTTGTTGAAAAATATGGATGAATTGGAATGAGAATTATTTTGAGGAGAATAACAACTTTATTTAATTAAAGTGTCAAGATTTGTGGTAAAAATGAATCAAGAAATTACATTCGTGCTTGGGGAAGGTAATTGCTGGGGGATTGGTTGTCTCGGCAATAAGTATTTTAGTTAAATGGATAAACCGGACATTGGGAATCAAGATTAATATCGATTTTGTTTAGCGAATGGGTCTAATAGAGCGGGTATTGGGGGACAATTCGTAGATATAAAAGAAGAATATTTTGTAGGCTTTCCGAGCTCTTGTGAGGATAAATCGACATTCCAAACCGAGCTTTTTTCTTTACATTTTGGACTATACAAGGCGATTAATCAGATATTTGAGACACTAATTATTGAGATTTATTCGCTAGAGTTACACACGCTAGTGAAGGGTAGTGAGAACAAGGGGGATTGCTTTGATGAAATAATTTAGAATTGTAGGAGACTACTTGATTGTCATAGTAACATTGATATTATTCACGTGTAGCGAGAGGCTAACTCATGTGTAGATTGGTTGGGAAATATGGGAGCATCAATGGGGATTCGACGATTCCGTATATGGACCAACCAGAGGGACTTTGAAGATTTATTAACGCGTGACAGGAGCGGATAGACGACATCCGAGACAATTCTTCTTTGGGCGTTTAGTAAATTTCTAGCTATACTTACCCGTATTTTTTAGACCTCAAATGTATAATTGTAATTGATTGAGGGAATATATATACATCTTGATTCACTAATTAGTTATTTGTGTATTCTATCTTATTCTATAAAACTTGATTATCTTTTTATCAAGAAAAAATAAATGTTAGATAAAATCAAAAGAATTTGTAAGAACATAGTAGAAATATATTTTTCATGGATATCAAATAGATTTATCCTTCAACTCTATAAAAAAATTCTTTTATGGAAAAATAATTTTTTAAACTCTAGAAGACAATCTTAACATTATATAGGTAAATATTTTTATTGAGATCTCCATTCTTGTTTCATGTTTAAGATATATACCACTATTTAGATAGCCACAAGTATATTATCGGGAAATAGAATTCAATCGCACAACTATCAAGAAAAGTTTTAAAATTCCACCGTTCATGTGTTTCCATTGGTCGAGCATTTTAGACTGTATAGTTAGCGCAGGCAAAGATAGTTCAAAAATCCATTAAAATATCACTAAAAACAAAGCTGATATAAGAGAAATGGAAGAAGAGATGGAGGTTCCCCTACAGAACGTGTCGAACAACGAGATGATGTCAGATTTAATCGTTGGCGAATAAGATTATTTGAAAAATAATTCGAGATTCTCACCAAATTCAAGTTGCATGTTGGTGGTCCTTTGTGTGTTCTAAAAATAAATGCAAATGCTAATCGAACCACAACCGCAAGTGTACGGTTGTCCCAAGTAGTATGTATGATAATACAGATTCGTTCCAAGGACGGATGGGTGATCACAATGTTTAGCAAGTAGTGATTGATGCACTTATGAAAATAAAAGACAATAAATTGTTTGTTTGGTTTTGTTTATTAAAGCTAATGAATGAAAGACAAATATTAAAATGCAAGTAGAAGCTAAGACGCAAGTAAAATAAGTGAAAACGCAATATGAGATGTAGTACTTGAGAACGCAAGGATCCTCCTAATCTTACTTTCTAACTTATGTTGTTTAAGGGCTAAATCAGTCAATTACAATGGTCGGGATTCTAAATTCCTTATACCCCCGTGATGTCTCCTTAATTGTTCGTATTTTCGACCCTTAGGAGACATCATTTTTGGTGTTTATTTAATCAATTTGATAGACTTTTGGACTAAATATGCAATAATATGATTTTCCTCTTTTATTTCTAGCATTTTTGATTTATTAAGCTTTTGCGCGTAATATTGGTATTTTTAGTGAAGATTTTACAGGTTTTAGATGTTAGCTAGAAGAGGAATCCGAGGAGAAAGTCAAAGATCAAGAGATAGAGTCAAAACTCGAAGATAAATCCCGAAGATATTATTTTTAGAGCTGAAAATCCATTTTCCAGGCCATAGATTGCTGATTTCGAGGTGCTTAAGCGATGATTTAGCTGTTGACCTTTGAAGAGAAATCATTCCTTATCGAGTTACGAAACTTTAGCAACTGGAATGAGGTCAATCGGAGTTGTAACGCATCGGGAAAAGCCGTTTTAGTGAAGGTGTATCAGCAGTTACGGGATTTTGGGCTTAGAAATTGGGCTTGGACATTTAATTAGTGTTTTATTATTAGGTCCAAGCCCTAATCCGTTTTTAACCTTATAAAAGGAGTTTTTGACCTCAGTATTTCTGACCTCTCAATTTGTTCTTCAAATCATCTCATCCTTAGAAGAGAGTGTCAAGACAATTCACATTCTGCAAGATAAAAAACACCAGAGAGAAGCAACTGAAGGAAGGAGAAGAAGCTACAAGAGCTGGAGAGGGTCTATATCTCCGTTCGTAGTCATTCCGATTCCGGAAATTAGGTTCTTTTATCTTTTTAATTCTGTAAACAATATGAATTCCTTTATTTTTAATTTCGTATTTCATTTTAATATGAGCTAAGTTTTATATAGTGCTTGAGAACAAACAATGGGTGAATCCCAATTCTTATTAATTAACGAATGTTGAATTTGGGTTTTTATTGAATTAAACTAAATTAGGGTTTTTACTCTTTTCGATAAATCATGAATATTTACTGTTTTTAGCGTCATGAACTAGGAACAGGTAATAGTATTTAGGCTATTCCAATTAGTGGCAATTGGATCATCCTGACGGGGGGTTTAAATACGGAACCATTTATTCAATCTAGGATAGAAGTTAATGATTCTGACGAGCTTAGCTAATCCTAGGGCCAATGAGGTAATAATACTTAATCATCCAACGGTGGATCATATTTACCCTGACGGGACCAGTGACACTTTAGGATCGCCTTATAGTCCACCCTGACGGGGGTATAAGGATATTAGAATCCCGACCATTGTAATTGACTAATTTAGCCCTTAACAACATAACTTAAGAAATAGGATAGGGAGGATCCTTGCGTTCTCAAGTGCTACTTCTCATATCGCGTTTTACATCAATTTACTTGCGTTTTAGCTTTTATTTGCATTTTAATATTTGTCTTTCATTCATTAGTCTTATAACAAAAACCAAACAAACATATATTTGTCTTTTATTTTCATAAGTGCATCAATCACTATTTGCTAAACATTGTGATCAACCATTCCGTCCTTGGAACGAATCTGATTTATCAGAATTACTACTTGGGACAACCGTACACTTGCGGTTGTGGTTCGATTATTTATTGCATTATTTTTTAGAACACACAAAGGACCACCAAGTTTTTGGCGCCGCTGCCGGGGACGGTAGCGTGTGACCACGGTGTTTATCTTTTAGTGATAGTTGCATTTATTTTTATTTTTCAGTTTTACGCTTGTGTTTGTTTTGTTTTGTTTTTACAGGTGCTTTATTCAGGTAATGATCAAGAAATTTAATTAAAGATGTATAGAGGACATTACCCAGATCCCGATCCATATGACTATTGGGAAGACTCTTCGGGACAACAACAATGGGGTAGTAACTTCTACCAACAACCTTATCAATACCCGCAAGAGCAAGGATGGAACAATCAATGGATCGGGAATAATCAACAACAAACACCATATCACTATCAACAAGAACAAGTATGGAACCACCATTGGGTTGAAAACATTCAACAATATCCACCTCATCAAAATCAGCATGATATACTACTAGAAAAAGCCAATCGCCTACTCGAGGAATTTCAGGCAGGAGAGCCAGAACGTAAGAAAAGAGACGAGGAATTCAAAGCCACCCATGCACTCATACAACAGAGCTTAGATGAAATGGCTGCCCGAAACAACCCTCCTAACTTAGTTGAAACTGGTAGTATGTCTTATGAAGATTCCACTCCCCCGAGGGATGGAAGAGATCAACTGGAAGAAGTAGTTGAGGAGAAAGTGTTGAAGGAAGATATTAGTGATAGTGATATGACCATCATGCCAGTTATAAATGAAGACCACCATGTGGTTGACAATTCTATTAGCATGGTGGAAGAAGGAGTAGCAACGAAAATCATAGAAATTGAAGCTGATACCGCTATTCCTATGGTGCATGCACCTGATCAATATACTGAACGCGAACAAGAAGAAGAGGTGATCGAGATTAGTAAGATTCCACATCAAGAATATGATGAAGTAATAGTGGAAGATTGGGTTGAAAGCGAAGACGAATGTGAAGTGGTTGAGGTATCCACCGAAGAATTCAAAATTCACAATACAATAGAAATTGAACCTCAGCCACAAAAAGTTCACCAATCACTATCTCCACCACAAATCATCATTAGAGATAAAATATTGGAATCACCTATATTACTAAAAATGATCAATAGGTGCTACGCAAGAAAGGTGCTACACCGCGAGAGCAAAGCGGCAAGGAGGAGCACTTACCCACCACACTTTAAAGAGGAACACGAGATTAAAGAGAATGAAAATGAGCTTATACCGTTGAGGACGGTTATCTACTATCGTGTGGTGAAGAATACGTTTCGTCATGAAAGTAAAAAGGCGAAACGGAGATACTACCCTCCCCCTTTCAGAGATCGATTAAATAAAATTATAAGGGGGAAGGTTCTTAAGCTTTTACATCAAGGAAGAGGCGAGTTTAAGCGGAGGAACACCGCAAGGGCCTCAATACCATCTTCATGGAAGGTAACGCGTCGAACTTAAAGACGTAATAAACAAAAGTGCTTCTTGGGAGACAACCCATGTTTTAAATTGCTTTCATGTCTTTTAAATTCGTAGTTTAAATTAGTTTGATTTTCGTTAATTTAGTGTTTATTTTTAAGAAATGAGGAAGGGTAGTTGTTTTTGATGATTGCAGGGGTAAAATGGTCATGAGTTTGGGGTCAAAACGATGAGAAAACGGAAAATTATGGAGTCAACAGCAGGTTTGACCGGCTAGCCGGCGGATACACAGGCATACCGGCCAAAACGCTGAAGACCCCCAAACTCTCTGACCACTGCGTCAGCAATGACGCAGCATTGCTGCGTCACCATTCGCGACAGCGAGAAATCCACCGGCATGCCGGCGAATCCGCCGGCTAGCCGGCCAACTGGAGGAAGAGTTTCTGGTCCTTGCGTCAGCGACGACGCAAGGTTGCTGCGTCTCGAAATGCGCCATCGCGTATCCGCCGGCATGCCGGCGTATCCGCCGGCTAGCCGGCCGAAGAAGCTGGAATTTCTGATCACTGCGTCAGCGACGACGCAAGAGGCTTGCGTCAGAGGTAAAAAAAAAAAAAAAAAAAAAAATTAGCCTCTTTCTCATGCTAAGCCTCCAGTGACGAATCCTAGCCTCCAACTACTCCAAGAATCATCATTAAAACAACATCATACCACCAATCCTTCCCTTTAAACATCATCCAAGATCAAAATCAAACCATTAAACTTCCAAAAATACCAAAGCTTCACACTTTAATCCGAAGTTTTCTTTCACCAAAGCTAAAATTTATCCATTAAACCTTTCCCAAACCTTGAAATATCCATGACCCAGCGCTAAACAATCCATAATTCAAACCCAAACCTTCAAGAACACTAAAATCACAATTTTATCCAAACCTTTGGAGGGTCTTGAAGCTTTGAGTTTGGGGTTATCGGAGATGACCATGAAGGTTAGGAAAGGTACGAAGAACATGGTGAAGAAAGAGAATTGGGTATTGAGGAAGATTTTGATAGAAGAGATGATGCTTAGAGGGCAAGTAATAAATGAAAACGTGGAAAATTTGAAGAAGTTCGAGGTAATGAAGAACAATTTTAACGCAACCATTGATGAAGAAGAATTCAAAACCTCAACTTGGACGCAACACCGACACCAGCCTCGTGCTGGTTCAGATACGTTTTCTTTCCCTTCTCATTTAGTGTAAATTATTTTATTGCTTTGAGTCTTTTCGAGTCGTGGGGACACGACTCATTTTTGAGTTTGGGGTGGGGTTCGTTGCCTCATCCCAACTTTTATGTGTTACATGTTTTATTTGCTTTCAATAAAATAATTTTCGGAGTTGCGTTTGACTATAGAAGATTTTAAATGTCCCTTTAAGCATACTTTTGATGAATCTATGATAGTAAATAGTGGACTTTAGGGATTGATATAGAACGCACTTACAATTGCATGCGAACATAGGTAATTGATAGGAAAAATTAATGAACAATGCAAATGAAGTAAGCTTGTACTTAAGGAATATGTTTGGTGTGTAGAACGTGAAATCTTAATTAGTAGAGAACCCACCTAGATATAATCTAAAGACAAGCTATGTACTTAGGAAAATGATAGGGGCAGTTCTTTGTTAGCCATTTGAAGCCTTTTAGCTTGCTATCCCTAATATTATAATTTTATCCGTCTTAGCCCAATTTTGAGCCTTAAGCCTTTTCTTTTGTAGCCACGATATAAGCCCATTATCCTTTAGATTATTAGGCATGACCAAATGACCCGCACTTGAATCACAACCCTGAGACTTGTCTCGAGCTTGAGTTTGGGGTGGTGGGACAACATTTGGGAAGATACATTGGGAAGGGATTATATGTGTTTGTATTGAAGCACAAAAAGGTAGATGATATTATTATTTGTAACCCTTTGCCGGGATTTGAAAAGAAAATTTAAAAAAAAAAAAAAAAAAAAAGAGAAAAAGAAAAAAAAAATATATAAGAGACATGACTTTTCACATCAAAATGATGGTCATGGGTATCTTGTACAAAAAAAAAGAAAAGAAATGAAAAAGAAAATAAAAAGAAAGAATAAAATAAACCGGCAAAGTGGAATATTTTTGGAAATCATCTTAGTTTTAATTGGGTTGACATGGGGACGCAACATAGCGCGTCAAATGGGTGAGTGAGAACATTTTTGAGCGTAAACTCAAGCTCGAGGACATTGTTGATGGTAAGTGAGGAGAGAGCCAAAAGCTCACTTCAAATTTACCAAATATACATCCATACCGTCCTTAAGCCATCATTAAAACCATAAAGACCTCGTGATTCCTAAGTGCATAGTGAATCTATGATTCTGTTGATAGGGAATACACTTGGTGGAGCGTTCAAAGCGAGTTAGGATTAATGACCACCCTATAGCCATCATACAGATATGAGTACAAGTGTAACCTTCAAGCATTGCGAATTTAATTTTATGATTGAGATTATTTATGTTTGATGTTGCATGATTAGTGTATGTATATGTTAGTTCTTAAAGTTTTGCTATATGAGATTTATCTTAAGAATTGCTTTAGGGTTATTTGCTAGCTTCTATTTGTTCTTACGTTTACTTCTACCCCTTGTTTTGTTTTGTTTTACTTTGTCGGGACGACAAAGGTTTGAGTTGGGGGTCTTGATATCTCCTTAATTGTTCGTATTTTCGACCCTTAGGAGACATCATTTTTGGTGTTTATTTAATCAATTTGATAGACTTTTGGACTAAATATGCAATAATATGATTTTCCTCTTTTATTTCTAGCATTTTTGATTTATTAAGCTTTTGCGCGTAATATTGGTATTTTTAGTGAAGATTTTACAGGTTTTAGATGTTAGCTAGAAGAGGAATCCGAGGAGAAAGTCAAAGATCAAGAGATAGAGTCAAAACTCGAAGATAAATCCCGAAGATATTATTTTTAGAGCTGAAAATCCATTTTCCAGGCCACAGATTGCTGATTTCGAGGTGCTTAAGCGATGATTTAGCTGTTGACCTTTGAAGAGAAATCATTCCTTATCGAGTTACGAAACTTTAGCAACTGGAATGAGGTCAATCGGAGTTGTAACGCATCGGGAAAAGCCGTTTTAGTGAAGGTGTATCAGCAGTTACGGGATTTTGGGCTTAGAAATTGGGCTTGGACATTTAATTAGTGTTTTATTATTAGGTCCAAGCCCTAATCCGTTTTTAACCTTATAAAAGGAGTTTTTGACCTCAGTATTTTTGACCTCAGTATTTCTGACCTCTCAATTTGTTCTTCAAATCATCTCATCCTTAGAAGAGAGTGTCAAGACAATTCACATTCTGCAAGATAAAAAACACCAGAGAGAAGCAACTGAAGGAAGGAGAAGAAGCTACAAGAGCTGGAGAGGGTCTATATCTCCGTTCGTAGTCATTCCGATTCCGGAAATTAGGTTCTTTTATCTTTTTAATTCTGTAAACAATATGAATTCCTTTATTTTTAATTTCGTATTTCATTTTAATATGAGCTAAGTTTTATATAGTGCTTGAGAACAAATAATGGGTGAATCCCAATTCTTATTAATTAACGAATGTTGAATTTGGGTTTTTATTGAATTAAACTAAATTAGGGTTTTTACTCTTTTCGATAAATCATGAATATTTACTGTTTTTAGCGTCATGAACTAGGAACAGGTAATAGTATTTAGGCTATTCCAATTAGTGGCAATTGGATCATCCTGACGGGGGGTTTAAATACGGAACCATTTATTCAATCTAGGATAGAAGTTAATGATTCTGACGAGCTTAGCTAATCCTAGGGCCAATGAGGTAATAATACTTAATCATCCAACGGTGGATCATATTTACCCTGACGGGACTAGTGACACTTTAGGATCGCCTTATAGTCCACCCTGACGGGGGTATAAGGATATTAGAATCCCGACCATTGTAATTGACTAATTTAGCCCTTAACAACATAACTTAAGAAATAGGATAGGGAGGATCCTTGCGTTCTCAAGTGCTACTTCTCATATCGCGTTTTACATCAATTTACTTGCGTTTTAGCTTTTATTTGCATTTTAATATTTGTCTTTCATTCATTAGTCTTATAACAAAAACCAAACAAACATATATTTGTCTTTTATTTTCATAAGTGCATCAATCACTATTTGCTAAACATTGTGATCAACCATTCCGTCCTTGGAACGAATCTGATTTATCAGAATTACTACTTGGGACAACCGTACACTTGCGGTTGTGGTTCGATTATTTATTGCATTATTTTTTAGAACACACAAAGGACCACCACCCCGTCAGGGTGGACTATAAGGCAACCCTAAAGTGTCACTAGTCCCGTCAGGGTAAATATGATCCAACATTGGATGATTAAGATTTATTACCACTTTGGCCCTAGGATTAACTAAGTTCGTCAGAATCAATAGTTTTTATCCCAGATTGAACAATTAATTCTGTACCTAAACCCCCCGTCAAGATGATCCACACGCCACATATGTGGAATAGCTTAGATACTAATACCTAATTTTAGTTCGCGACTCTAAAATCAGTAAATAATCATAAATTGTCGAAAAGAGTAAAAGACCTGATTTAGTTTAATTTAACAGAAACCCAAATTCAACATTCGTTATAAAATAAAACTAGGATTCACCCATTGTTTGTTCTCAAGCACTAATGAAAGCTTAGCTCATATTGAAATTAAAAACTAAATAAAAAGAATTGGAATTCATATTGTTTACAAAATTAAAATACGAAAAGAACCTAATTTCCGGAATTGGAATGACTACGAACGGAGCTATAGACTCACTCCAGCTCTTGTAGCTTCTTCTTTCTTCCTTCTGTTGCTTCTCTCTGGTGTTTAATCTTGTGGAATGTGAATTGTATGAAAAATAGAAGTCCAGACCTCCTTTTATAAGTAAAAATTCGGATTAGGGCTTGGACCAGAAAATAAAAGCCTAATTAAATGTTCAAGCCCACTTTCTAAGCCCAAAATCCCGTAACTGATTATAGGCCTTCACTAAAACAGATTTTCCCGATGCGTTACAACTCCGATTGACCTCATTCCAGTTGCTAAAGTTCCGTAACTCGATAAGGAATGATTTCTCTTCAAAGGTAAGCGGCTAAATCATCGCTTAAGCACCTCGAAATCAGCAATCTATGGCCTGGAAAGTGGATTTTCAGCTCTAAAAATAAAATCTTCGGGATTTGTCTTCAAGTCTTGACTCTAATTCACGATCTTTGATCTTCTCCTCGGATTCCTCTCCTAGCTAACATCTAAAACCTGTAAACTTTACACTAAAAATACCAATATTACGCGCAAAAGTTTAATTAATTAAAAATGCTAGAAATAAAAAGGTAATTCCGGATTATTGAATATTTAGTACAAAAGTCTATCAAATTAATTAAATAAACACCAAAAATGATGTCTCCTAAGGGTCTAAAATAAGAACAATTAGGGAGACATCAAGACCCCCAACTCAAACCTTTGTCGCCCCGACAAAGTAAAACAAAACAAAGGGGTAGAAGTAAGCGTATAAACAAATAGAAGCTAGCAAATAAACCCTAAAGCAATTCTCAAAATAAATCTCATATAACAAACTCTAGAAACTAATATACACATACACTAATCATGCAACATCAAACGTAAATAATCTCAATCATAAAATTAAAGTCGCAATGCTTGAAGGTTACACTTGTACTCATCTCTGTATGATGGCTATAGGGTGGTCATTAATCCTAACTCGCTTTGAACGCTCCACCTAGTGTATTCCCTATCAACAGAATTATAAATTCACTATGCACTTAGGAATCACGAGGTCTTTACGGTTATAATATTGGCTTAAGGACGGGTGTGGATGTATATTTGGTAAATTTGAAGTGAGCTTTTGGCTCTCTCCTCACTTACCATCAACAATGTCCTCGAGCTTGAGTTAACGCTCAAAAAGATGTTCTCACTCACCCATATACGCACTAATTTAGCGTCCCATGTCTACCCACTATAAATAAGATGATTTTCAGAAAATTCCTCTTTGCCGGATGTTTTATTCATTCATATTTTTCTTTTCTTTTTCTCTTTTTTTTTTTTTTTGTGCAGAAGCAAACCGGGTTCCCGGTTTTGACGAATCCGGGTTCCCGGTTCCTACTGTAAGATTTTTCAAAATTTTTCATTTTTTTTTTTTTTTTTTTTTTTTTTTCATTCCCGGCAAAGGGTTACAATACAAAGCACATCGATCCCTACCCATTTAATTCCCCATATGTGGTCCCACCACCCCAAACTCAAGCTCGAGACATGTCTCAGGATTGTGATTCAAGTGCGGGTCATATGGTCATGCCTAATAATCTAAGGGATAATGGCTTATATCGTGGCTACAAAGAAAAGGCTAAAGGCTCAAAGTGGGCTAAGACGGATAATAATTAATACAAGGGATAGCAGGCTAAAACGGCACAAATGGCTAACAAAGAACTGCCCCTATCATTTTCCTAAGTACATAGCTTGTCTTTAGTTCATATCTAGGTGGGTTCTCTACTAATTAGGATTTCACGTTCTACACACCAAACATATTCCTTGAGTACAAGCTTACTTCATTTGCATTGTTAATTAATTTTTCCTATCAATTACCTATGTTCGCATGCAATTGTAAGTGCGTTTTATATCAATCCCTAAAGTCCACTATTTACTATCATAGATTTATCAAAAGTATGCTTAAAGGGATATTTAAAAATTTCTATAGTCAAACGCAACTCCGAAAATTCTTTTATTGAAAGCAAATAAAGCAAATAACACATAAAAAACTGGGATGAGGCAACGAACCCCACCCCAAACTCAAAAATGAGTCGTGTCCCCACGACTCGAAAAGACTCAATAAAGCATGTAAACGAATATACACTAAGAGGAAAGTTTAGAAAACGTATCTTAACCAGCGCGAGGCTGGTTATCGGTGTTGCGTTCTGGACCTTTATCTCGCGTAACAGCATCATAAACCGCGTTTTGAAGTGTATTTACGCATAGGATTAAATTTCGAAGCAGGTCCAATTCTTTTGTAACGTTTCCCAAGGTAGCAATCATCCTCTCCTGATTCTCTTCCAACACCTGAATCTTCGATTCCAACTCAGGTACAGTTTTCGCTTTCTTTGATTGAGGAGTTCTAGGACTTCTTGTAGTTCGCGTTGCTTCTTCATGGATGTTCTTGATTGTGCTCAAAGCTATACTCACACCAACTGAAACAGTATCAATATCTGCGTCCTTACGCGGAATCTTTGCGTCTAGACACAACTGAGTAATAGTACAAGGAAACTTCAGATTTTGTTGTTTCATTGGTGATTTCGCGAACTCCATGATTGTATCATAAATGATCTTAGCAACATCAAATGGTTTCTCCTCCAAAATACACTTAATAACAAATATGTGCTCTTTCTTCAACTCGGAAGTGTGTTTAATATCAAAGAAAGTGGGTATTATGAAACGAGACCAAACCTTAGCACGAGGTGTCAAACTACTGCTGTAAAACTGTCCAGGATACCTTTCACCTTCAGGAATTGGGCTAGTCCCATTAACAAGCACGGTCCCCCAAAGGGATTCAAAATCAAAAGAAGGGTCATTAAGAGTTTCTTGGAAGGGGCATGTTCCAGAAAAGTTGGGTAGTTTCAATGATTTCCGAATACGTTCAATAGAGAAAGGAACTACCTTTTTGCGGATATCAATGGCATCATGGGAGGTAGCTAAACCTTCGTAAAATTCTCGCACAAAAGTAGGAATAAACTCAAGCTTCCTTTCTTGTAACGCCTTCCAACCAAACTTAGCACATGTCACAGCATATTCCTTGTAATCACTACTCATAATACCCTTAGGAAAATTCGTCTCCTCACCAAATTTCAAAAATTCAATTCTTTCACAAACCTGAGTATTCCAACAAGTGTAAACCCTCTTAGGCTTGTGGGCCCACATCTTCATACGCGGAGGTTTCGTAACGGGTGCTTCCGGAATCTCTTGTTCAGTTTCCTTCTCAATGTTCTTCGCAATTTCCTCTTCTGGTTCCTTCTCACTTTCAATCTCATCAATCAATCTTCTCTTTAGACCTGTGATTTCTTTTCTGTTAGAACCAAGCTTAACTTCGTCAATTTTTCGTTTAGGACGCGAATCAGGAATCTCAATAGCTTGTTCTTGAGAACCACCAATGGTGGTCTTTCTTCTAGGAGCAGTTCTTCGGAAATCACCGGTTCTGTTAGTCATCTCTTTTCACCCCAAACTCAAAACTTCAAATAATGAAAAACTTAGGGAAAAGTTAAGAATTTTGATGTTTTGAGGTTTAAGAATTTAAGAACTAGGTGAAATATGAGATGGGTCTTGGTTAATTTGTATGAGAGAAGAAAGAATTGGGTTTAATTTAAGGAATTAGATGAAGAAGAATCTTGGGAAAAACTAAGGATTTGATGATATTTTGGAGAGGAGGTGAGTTGATCTTATGTTTTTGTGGTGAAAGAGGGTAGGATTTGATGATATATAGTGTTTTGGTAGATGAATTTCGGAGGTGTGGAGGCTATTGGTGCGTTTTAGGTAAATACTTGCAAAAGAGGCTAAGAAAACTAGGTTAAAATACCCAAAACCGCCTCTCACAGCTTTCAAACCGGGTTCCCGGTTTTGGCAAACCGGGTTCCCGGTTCCGCGTCGCTGTGACGGCGCGGAAAAATAATTGTGGACTTTTTTTTTTTTTTTTTTTTTTTTTCAACACGCACCAAAACGCTGAACCCCAAGACGCGGGGTCAGGGATTTTACTCGCTGAAACCGGGTACCCGGTTCTGTGGAATGCGGGTTCCCGGATTTTCTCGCTGGCGCGAATCAAAACGCGCCACAACGCAGCAACTCAAGACGCTGGACCAGAACTTTTGGATGTTTACAGCTCCGAAACCGGGTACCCGGTTCTGCCAAATGCGGGTACCCGGATTTGTGTCGATGGCGCGAATCAAAACGCACGAAAACGCAAGCCACCAAGACGCTGGGTCAGGGAATTTCAGAAATCACAGCACCAAAACCGGGTACCCGGTTTTGCCAAATGCGGGTTCCCGGTTCCGACGCTGTGATATTACCCAAAAACGCCAAGTGTTGCGTTAAAATGGTTGGTACCAGCTCCAAAACCGGGTTCCCGGTTTTGCGAAACCGGGTTCCCGGTTTCTCCTGGACATCCAACCAATTTTTCTTCTGTTTTCGCCAAATCGACCCCAAACTCAAGTCCTTTTTACCCCTGAAATCATCAAAAACAACTACCCTTCCTCATTTCTTAATAAAAACAATAAAATTACGAAAATCAAACTAATCTAAATTGCAAAAATGTAAAAACTCAGCTAATATACAAGTAATTGGCTTTTGTTTAACGTCGTTAAGCTCGACGGGTTACCTCACGCTTCTAAGGATTCTCGAGGAGATACATGACCTCCCCGGGATGTGGATCTTCCGAGCGATTGGTATCTTCACCTCCATGGTATATCTTTAATCTGTGACCGTTAACCATAAAGGTACGGTTCTCTAGCGGATGTTCTATTTCTATCGCCCCATGAGGTGTAACTTTGGTCACTATGTATGGACCTGACCACTTAGATCTTAACTTACCCGGAAAATTGCTGAACTTTGAATTATACTTTAATACTTTTTGCCCTACTTCAAAGTTCTTTGGACGAATCCGATTGTCATGCCATTTCTTTGTGTTTTCTTTGTAAAGTTTGGCATTTTCATAAGCATGCAACCGGAATTCGTCAAGTTCATTAAGCTTCATCATACGATTCTTTCCGGCTAAGATAGGATCTAAGTTCAACTGCGCAATTGCCCAATAGGCACCCATTTCAAGCTCTAAAGGTAAGTAACAAGCCTTACCATACACCATACGATAAGGAGATGCACCTACTGGAGTCTTAAACGCAGTACGATAGGCCCACAACGCATCATCTAACTTCATTGACCAATCTTTTCTTGTAGGACCAACGGTTTTCTCTAGGATTGACTTGACTTCACGGTTCGAAACCTCAGCTTGACCATTGGATTGTGGATGGTATGCAGTAGATACACGGTGTCTGACTCCATATTTCTCTAGAATAGTCTTCAGATATCTATTAACGAAATGAGATCCTCCATCGCTAATAATCACTCTAGGTGTGCCATGTCTAGTGAAAATATGTGACTTCAAGAACTTAATCACCACTCGTGAATCATTAGTAGGTAAAGCCACCGCTTCTACCCACTTAGACACATAATCAACAGCCAATAAGATATAGAGGTTACCATTTGAAGGAACGAAAGGACCCATAAAGTCTATGCCCCACACATCGAATATCTCAACCTCTAACACATTATTACGCGGCATCTCATCCCTCTTAGATATGTTTCCGGTAAACTGGCATCTCGTACATTTCTTAACATATTCATGACAATCTTTTATAAGAGAAGGCCAGTAAAAACCTGATTGAAATACCTTTGCAGCAGTTCTGTCTCCTTTGAAATGTCCTCCATATAATGAATCATGGCATCCAGCTATAATGGCTTGAGTCTCTTCCCTTGCTACACATCTTCGTATCATTTGGTCAGCACAAACTTTATAGAGGAACGGATCCTCCCAAAAGAACTGTCTAGCACGATGAGCTAACCTCTTTCTTTCTTGATAAGTAGAACCTTCAGGAAAAACACCACTCACCACTAAATTCGCAATATCTGCATACCACGGAGCCTCATAATCTCGAACAACGAATAAACTCTCATCAGGAAACTCTTCTCTAACTGCTTCAGTACCACTATTCATCTCTGAACCCTCTAAACGCGATAGATGATCTGCAACCTGATTCTCACAACCCTTTCTATCTTTGATCTCTAAATCGAACTCTTGAAGCAATAACACCCATCTGATTAACCTTGGTTTCGCATCTTTCTTCTCCATAAGAAATCTGATCGCGGAATGATCTGTATAAACAATAACTTTCGCTCCAAGAAGATAAGAGCGAAATTTATCAAACGAATAGACAACTGCTAGCAACTCTTTTTCTGTAACTGTGTAATTAATCTGAGCACCACTAAAAGTTTTACTAGCATAGTAAATAGAATGAAAGACTTTCTCTTTCCTCTGTCCTAATACAGCTCCCATACACAAATCACTCGCATCACACATAACCTCAAACGGTAAATTCCAATCTGGAGGTAACACTATAGGAGCAGAAATAAGCTTTTCTTTGATTGCTTTGAAGGCCGTTAAAAAAGCTTCATCAAAAAGGAATTTGCAATCCTTTTCGAGTAAGTTGCATAACGGTTTAGCAATCTTAGAAAAATCTTTAATAAAACGCCTATAAAAGCCAGCATGGCCAAGAAAACTCCTTACCCCTTTAACAGAAACAGGAGGGGGAAGAGTTTTAATTACCTCTATCTTTGCTCTATCAACTTCTAAACCAACACTCGAAACTTTGTGACCCAGAACAATACCTTCGCGAACCATGAAGTGACACTTCTCCCAGTTGAGCACCAAATCTGTTTCCTTGCATCTCACTAACACTTTCTCCAAGTTATCCAAACATATATCAAAATCATCACCAAACACGGAGAAATAATCCATGAACACTTCAAGGAAATTATCTATCATGTCCCAGAAGATGGCCATCATACACCTTTGAAAAGTAGCGGGAGCGTTACACAATCCAAATGGCATTCTGCGATATGCAAAAGTACCAAATGGGCATGTAAAGGTAGTCTTATGTTGATCTTCTGGAGCCACGTAAATCTGATTGTACCCGGAGTATCCATCCAAGAAACAATAATATTCTCTTCCGGCTAATTTGTCTAACATCTGATCAATGAAGGGCAAAGGGAAATGATCTTTTCTGGTGGCCTTGTTCAGCTTTCTGTAATCCATGCAAACTCTCCAACCTACTACCGTTCTTGAAGGAATCGCTTCATTTTTATCATTAAGAACTGTTGTAATTCCTCCTTTCTTCGGTACACACTGAACTGGACTCACCCATTCACTACTCGAAATGGGATAAATAATCCCCGCATCTAAAAGCTTAATCACCTCCTTCTTCACCACATCCTTCATGGCTGGCATTAATCTTCTCTGACCTTCAACTGAGCGTGCATTAACATCTTCTAGTATGATTTTGTGTTGACAATAGGATGGACTAATGCCTTTGATATCAGCAATTGTCCAGCCTATTGCTTCTTTGTTGGCTCTTAGCACACGCAACAGTTTATCTTCTTGAGGACCTGTTAAATTAGCTGAAACAATAACAGGTAGAGTTTCATTAGTACCCAAATAAGCATACCTCAAGTGTGCTGGCAATGGTTTTTCTTCCAACTCCGGAGGAGATTCAATTGAAGGTTTCTTTTTAGGAATAATCTCCCCCGGTTCTCTCACGGGTTCATAGGCAAGACGCCTATATTTCGGATTTTCAGAATTGAGAGCTGCCACTGTTTCTGTAAGCTCCTCCATCATCTCAGGTGAATCTAATGTCAAAGCAGCCTGCAAGATATCATCAAAATTTAAACAATTAAATACCTCTTGCGATGCTTGCTCTACTACATCCATTCTGAAGCAATCTTCCTGAGAATCTGGGAATTTCATGGCTCGAAATACATTGAATTTCACTTCCTCATCTTGTATCCTCATCGTTAATTCGCCATTCTCTACATCGATCAATGTCCTCCCTGTAGCTAGGAAGGGTCTACCCAAAATAATGGGGACATTTCTATCTGCATTGTATTCAAGAATTACGAAATCAACAGGAAATATAAGTGTACCTGCCTTAACAAGGACATCCTCAATACGGCCTTCAGGATGAGCAAGAGACCTGTCCGCCATTTGCAAGACCATAGAGGTAGGTCTTGCGTTTCCAATTTTAAGCTTATCAAAGACTGACTTGGGCATCAAGTTAATGCTTGCCCCCAAATCGCATAGTGCCTTTCCCTTCCATTCTTCTCCAATCGATATGGGAATCGTGAAACTCCCCGGATCAACTAACTTCGGAGGTAATTTGCTCTGGCAAATCGCACTACACTCTTCAGGAAGGCCAATCATCTCATTATCACAGTAGGGCCTTTTATTAGTGAGGGCCCTCTTCAAAAACTTCGTATACTTAGGAATATCTCGAATTGCCTCAAGTAACGGAATATTAATACTCAAACCCCTCACTCTATTGAAGAATTTCTGAAAATCACCCATATCACCCTTTTTCTGAACTCGCGATGGAAACGGTGGTGGAGGGCGATTGCTTACAATTTCATCTCTCTTTTTCGGAATTTCTCTTGGTCTTTCTATCTCTTCAACCTCACTATCTTTCTCATTCTCTTTCTCTTTCTCACCCACTTCCTTTTCTTTTCTTGGAACTTCTTTCTCTTTCATAACGGGAAAAGGAGGTGGAGGAAGGTTCTTACCACTTCTTAATGTAACAGCCTTGCAATCTTCATGTTGTGTTGGATTTTCCGTATCGCTAGGAAGTTGCCCTTGTGGACGCTGATTCAACTGTTTATTAATTTGACTTAGCTGATTCTGGAAAATCTTCATATTCGCTTCAGCTGCGTTCTGACGTTCCAAAGCTTGTGTTTGAAGAGCAATCAAATTTTCAACGGTTTTCTGAAGGGTAATTACTCCTTCTTGTGGATGGGCAGGTAGAGCTTTCTGGTTTAAGTTCTCATCGTAGGTATTCTGAGGAGCTTGTCTTTGCACATAATTGTTTTGATTCTGTCCTCCTTGATGATTGTTATGTGGTCTTGGATTATAGTTGTTGCCTTGAGGACGCGGCTGATACGCGTAAGTAGGATTGGCTGCCCCATTAGGATTTGAATATTGAAACCCAGGATGGTTTCTGTTAGGCTGATATCCATTACCACTTGAATTGAAATTACCTCTATTGGACATAAAATTCACTGATTCGTGGTTATTCGGACAACTTTCCTCATCATGATCATCTACCTTACAAATTGAACACATATAAACCTCTTGTGCAGCATGCACAGCTACTTTCTTACCCGAAAAACCTTCTTTTACAGCTAAAGTAAGCTGCTTCAACTGTTGCTCTATAGTATTCTGGATCTTATTCTCAAACGTAGCAAATTTCTCTTCCATGTCAACATTATTTACTCCCTTGACTGGTGTTCTTACTGAGCTCCACCCAACTTTATTCTTGACTGTTCTCTCTAAAATAATTTTGGCATGAGCGGGTTGAACTTGAAGAAAACCTGCTCCACATAGCGTATCCATCTTCTCTCTCGAAATTCCATCAAGGCCTCTATAAAAGATCTTTAACTGTTGTTGTTCTGAAAAGCCATGATTAGGAACTTTACGCAAACACATCTGAAATCTTGTCCAACTCCTACCCACAGTTTCCTCATACTCTTGACGGAATTGTGTCAATTCTAGTTCAGCATCTAACCTCATGTTACTTGGGTAATACCTGTCAAAGAAAGCGATTTCTAATTGGTCCCAATTAGTAATCCTCGTAGGATCTTGCGTATCGTGCCATTCACTTGCTCCATCAATGACAAAGAATTTAAAAGCAGCAAAATACATCTGTTCTCTTGAAACCCCTTGTGTGATATAAGAATCACATATCTGCTTAAATTTCTGTACCGCTCTAAGAGGATCTTCCGATGGTCTTCCGCGAAAATTTCCAAAGTTTTGGAACTGAGCTAGCATACCCGAATCTGGACGGAATCTCAGAACATTAATATCTGGAGCACCTACTCCTATAGCTGGAGCGCGGAATGGAACTTCTAGAGGGCCATTAGTGAACCACGGATCATGATTCATTACTATCTGGACTAGGGGGTTAGGATTTAGTGGTTGAACTTGAGGAATAACGCCTGGAGCTAAAGGTTGGCCATTTGCATCTAACTGGCCTTGTCCATTCTGTTGACCTTGAATAATGATATTCTCCATTCTGTTACTTAATTCTTCTACTTCTAAAGCTTCTCGTTCTCTTCTTCTTCTGTTCGCAAGTCTGATCAACGATTCAGGATTACTAAGGATCGGAGGTGTTGGCTCTAGATCCTTGAATAGCCTTCTTCGCATACACCAAACCTAAAAACCTGAAAAAGCTAACAAACAAAAAAGCGTAAAACTGATAAAATAAAATAAATGCACTTATCACTAGAGGATAAACACCGTGGTCACACGCTACCGTCCCCGGCAGCGGCGCCAAAAACTTGGTGGTCCTTTGTGTGTTCTAAAAATAAATGCAAATGCTAATCGAACCACAACCGCAAGTGTACGGTTGTCCCAAGTAGTATGTATGATAATACAGATTCGTTCCAAGGACGGATGGGTGATCACAATGTTTAGCAAGTAGTGATTGATGCACTTATGAAAATAAAAGACAATAAATTGTTTGTTTGGTTTTGTTTATTAAAGCTAATGAATGAAAGACAAATATTAAAATGCAAGTAGAAGCTAAGACGCAAGTAAAATAAGTGAAAACGCAATATGAGATGTAGTACTTGAGAACGCAAGGATCCTCCTAATCTTACTTTCTAACTTATGTTGTTTAAGGGCTAAATCAGTCAATTACAATGGTCGGGATTCTAAATTCCTTATACCCCCGTCAGGGTGGACTATAAGGCAACCCTAAAGTGTCACTAGTCCCGTCAGGGTAAATATGATCCACCATTGGATGATTAAGATTTATTACCACTTTGGCCCTAGGATTAACTAAGTTCGTCAGAATCAATAGTTTTTATCCCAGATTGAACAATTAATTCTGTACCTAAACCCCCCGTCAAGATGATCCACACGCCACATATGTGGAATAGCTTAGATACTAATACCTAATTTTAGTTCGCGACTCTAAAATCAGTAAATAATCATAAATTGTCGAAAAGAGTAAAAGACCTGATTTAGTTTAATTTAACAGAAACCCAAATTCAACATTCGTTATAAAATAAAACTAGGATTCACCCATTGTTTGTTCTCAAGCACTAATGAAAGCTTAGCTCATATTGAAATTAAAAACTAAATAAAAAGAATTGGAATTCATATTGTTTACAAAATTAAAATACGAAAAGAACCTAATTTCCGGAATTGGAATGACTACGAACGGAGCTATAGACTCACTCCATCTCTTGTAGCTTCTTCTTTCTTCCTTCTGTTGCTTCTCTCTGGTGTTTAATCTTGTGGAATGTGAATTGTATGAAAAATAGAAGTCCAGACCTCCTTTTATAAGTAAAAATTCGGATTAGGGCTTGGACCAGAAAATAAAAGCCTAATTAAATGTCCAAGCCCACTTTCTAAGCCCAAAATCCCGTAACTGATTATAGGCCTTCACTAAAACAGCTTTTCCCGATGCGTTACAACTCCGATTGACCTCATTCCAGTTGCTAAAGTTCCGTAACTCGATAAGGAATGATTTCTCTTCAAAGGTCAGCGGCTAAATCATCGCTTAAGCACCTCGAAATCAGCAATCTATGGCCTGGAAAGTGGATTTTCAGCTCTAAAAATAAAATCTTCGGGATTTGTCTTCAAGTCTTGACTCTAATTCACGATCTTTGATCTTCTCCTCGAATTCCTCTCCTAGCTAACATCTAAAACCTGTAAACTTTACACTAAAAATACCAATATTACGCGCAAAAGTTTAATAAATTAAAAATGCTAGAAATAAAAAGGTAATTCCGGATTATTGAATATTTAGTACAAAAGTCTATCAAATTAATTAAATAAACACCAAAAATGATGTCTCCTAAGGGTCTAAAATAAGAACAATTAGGGAGACATCACATGTCCCTCTTGGAGAGGTTGAATCATCCCGACTCAGACTACTTAGTCAACAACTTCCAGATCCCATAATCTAGAATGCTTCGGAAAACAACTGCTAGATCCCATAATCTAGGATGCTCCAGAAAGACTCACCCAACAAGATTGATGGATATACCGTCTGGAGTTTATGTGTCTAGATAGCATAATTACCAGAAATACAAGACAAGAGGAGTATGAGTATCAAAAGAATTACCTAATTAGAGAATGTAAGGATCAACAACGATGGAAATCATATGTCAACAAACTGTCAATAGTGAACCTGATAAGTCATATCACTTGGAGGATTCTCGATGAAGATATGTCACGAATATTCGCACCACCAATTATTTCTCTCATTGACAAAGCCTTCAGTGTAGATGATAACAAACACAAGTATGGGGCTTATTACAAAATCATAAGCTACTTATTATCAAGACTTTCCATCTATGATGGTATTCTAGATTAGAGACACCCTTTCTCAAAAGTTTCATCAAACTTATGAATCAAGTAAAAGCCCAATTACCTAACAAGATTGCTTAACCAACAAATTACTCACTATTTAACCTTGAGCAAGAAAGAGAAAGATTGCAATCCTCCTATTTCAGTTTTTCATAGTAGCTTGCCATATGAAAGATTTGGACCGATATATGGTAAATAATGCTTTCACTCAACGCCTAGCCAAGTATGAGTTTTGGAGTATTTATAATCTTTGTCGTATTATGACCTCTCAAACATCATGGTTGATGCCTATATCTTAATAAACGTGGAAGAATAAAGGGTGGGGTCGAGAGTCTTTCTACGAGAAACAGACCCCCCTTAAATGGAAATAGATAGAAGCTATTATAGTAACGATGGATACCCTCACCAAAAAATCCATAAAGATCTCGGGGAAAAGAATTTTTCCATCCTCAGAGAAAGCACGATAAAACCTTAATAGGAGTTTTAAAAACAATAAAAAAAGGTCACGACATATGATGTTCCATGAAGATATTTTTGACTTTGAGGCACAAAGCATGAACAAGTATTTATGCTACCATAGAGACAACAAATATTATACCAACTACAACAAGTACCATATAAGAGAGATAGAAAAATGAGGCTAATATGGAAGCTACCAAGTAACAAACAAAATACTTTCGAAATAAATTACAAATAAGTGTTGATAGATGACTAATAATAAATTGTAAATATAAAGAGTTATTGTCGTCACAAAGACTGTGATTGCTAATTCTTATGATTTGTTTTCTCAAAGGTTTTTAGAACAAGTCGCTAAAATAAAAAGGAAAAATTGGATATTTTTTCTCTTTATATTAAATTATTAAAGTAATATTATATGAAATTATGTAAATATAATTATTAAACTAAATAACTATGAATGTAAATTACTAAATAGATGAGATTAGAATATACCTCGATAACTATTAAATAATATCCACTAATATTGATTTCACGCTTTATTGTTTAAGGGTGATAATTGATAGTAATGCAATAGTCGAGTTTGTAACATAAATTATGTCAGGGTAGCTTAGAAATCTACCTCAAAACTACTAGATAAATATTCCTAGGGAAATGCATGCAATGATCGGCGCTAAAAGTATCTTACCCTATTAACTATCCAACTATTCGAGTCTTTCAGGATAACTAATCCATATACATGGCCAATATATATTATTTCAACAACTAGAACAAATTTAAGAACACCAAGCATAAACCTCAATTCATTTAAATATATAGTTATCATAGTTCATACAAACAACGATAAATTTATAACATAGGGATCATTTTCAATCATCTCAAGTTAATTTAAAGTTTATTTCATAGTAGAGAAATAAAATGCAAGTTTTAATATGCTCATAAAGATATAAAACAAATAAAATTATTGAAATTTACACTAAAAATCGAATGCATGATAGGATGAAATAATTTGTGAAAGTGAAATGAGGTTGTTCTTGACTTCCTCCTCTTCTCCCCCCTTTTCCAGGCATTTTTATCTTTTTAAAATACGATGGTAATTAGTTTAATCTTTAGTTTCAGATAAGTAAAGTGGAAAAATATTATGGGACAAGGTGGGCCAAATATGGCCCGAAATGTTTTTCAACAATTTTGGACAACTCTAGTCATCATCATAAAAATAGTATTACTTTTGTCGTCTCAACTCCTATTCATTCGAAAAAAATTCTCTCAACATCTAGACTCAATCTACTATCTTTGGTATCTTAATTATAATACTAAACCTCGACAAATAGTTATGGTAATATTTCAAAGTCAACGGGAAAATATTTTTCTGGAAATTTCACTTGACTAATTGAGAAGATGTTTTGTTCCGTCATAACTTTACTCGGGTTTCACTTTGACGTTTTTGATGTTTTTTACTTCTTAGCTCCATTTGAGGGCTCATATTACCAAAGTACCTAGGACCCGCACATTTAACACACAATTAACCAAAAGATTTACAAAAATAGAATAATACACAAAACTAACTAAAACTCAAATATTTAAAAAATAAATAGACTAAAACTCAAATAATGTCAAATAATTAGAAAAAATCCCCGAATTAAGTTTATTAACACCTAATAATTATGGATGTGACTCCAACACAAAAGACAAGACATTAGTACTTATCAAATAAAATAATATTAAACACCTTGAACTAAAAAAAATTAGAAAAAATATTAAATATGTTAGTTTGTTATACAACCTCCGGCATGAATCATGACCCATTTACACAATCTAAAAATGGATAAAATCCAACACAAATCTCGTGACCACGAGTTTATCTCACAACTACATTATTCACCTTCAGCGACCACTATGGTCATTGTCCTTATTTATGACTTTATCTATCGCTAAATATATAGTTTTAGCTTTAGAGACTGAATATGGTCGCTAAATCTGAGTCGCTAGAAGCGGATGCGTAAGGAAATCCAACTACGAGCACTGGGTAAATGGACAGTTGAACATAGAGATATAAGGGTAAAAAACAAACCACAAAACAAAATTTAGGCCATTTATAGAATTTCTTTTAGTTGGGCCTTTGTAAATAGTATTTTTAAATTTTGGACCTTTAAAACTAGAGATTAATAGCGTTATCCTTTTTGTAAATTCCTCATCTAACAAATTAAACAGGAGAAAAGTAACGTCATCCTTTTTCAAAATAATATAAAAAACAATACCAATCTCCCCATCCATAATACTCCAATAGACATAATCACGTGAATATATTGCACCGTTATTGAAAATAGGATTAGTCATGGACCAAAAAAATCGATAATTAGTCCATATCATTGTTTTGATCACATTCTTCACAACTTCTTGATTCTCCCCTAGAACGTTGCCATTCGAGTTTCAACTCTTATGCTTATCACCTTCCAACGTTCGAAAGACCTGCATTCACATATAGAATACTTAAATTAATATTAATTGCTTATTGATTCCTATATTCTTCAAATGAGATTCTCGGCAATTTCTAACCAGAGACATTCTAATCCTCGAATGAGGGTCTCGTCGAATATATTAAGAAGCAAAATTTACCATGGTAGAAATATCTTTCTCAGGGTACAAGTTTCTCAGCTTTGGATCAATAAGTTTTAAAACAACATTTTTTTCAGCAATGGTCGTGCCTACTCCACATTATATGAATAAATTACAAAGTAGTCCACAAACAAATATAATCATCCTATGACGCACTAACTTTCATGCCCATTCAGGTAGACATTGTTGGCCTTTGGGTTGATTCATATCAACATCTTTCCTTCCCGTCATCAAATTCCACCAACGCAACACCAAACACATACACATCCGCTTTCTTCATTACTTGTCCACTTTGCACATATTCCAGAACCATGAACCTATACAAGCCAAGAATATTTGAATTACTCCGATGAAAGATATTAGAAACTTGTGTTATTTCTGACAAACCCATTAGATTTCCTATCATCGTCTTTAAAGATAATATAGTCCGAATCTATGATATTTTCAAAATCTATCTCAACTAGAGGTGAATAAATTTGGGACATACTTTAGAAATACTAGTCAAATATTATAATATACTTTACCTATTAATTTAAGGAAGGACTGACAGGTTTTGTTATTGGTTGTCATAAACAATAATTGGTTAGACTTATAGTGCATATAGAAAATTTGAGTCATATAAAATCAAAAAATCTATTATCTAGGTAAATGAACTAGCTAAAACAAGTTACCTTTTTTGACCCCTACTCTTATTAAGAAATCATATTCAAGTCAAATTGTTTTTCAAAAGTCTATTTCCTTGGAATATATTTCTCTTCTTATAAGATCTAGCCCCTTCAAATTATCCTGTACATTTAATAATTTTTTTTCCATTTAGGTTATAAGTTCCAAATATTTCAATTAGAACCACCTAAAACACGTTTTTACTACTTTAGGTCAGCCCATATTTTCCATCCAAAAATTTACTAAATATACAAACTAGTTATTTTTTTAAAGGGTATTTTTGGTATTTTAATTTGAAGGTTACGAGTTTCTAATATAATCTAGCAAAAACATTAGGTTTTACTAACACTTTTTATAATCCTCTCTATCAATATAACTTTCAAAAAACAAAACCTTGTTAATACAATTTCTAAATCATGATTTTAAAGGTTTAATCCAAAGATCAAAGTGTTGGTATTATCACACACAAAGGTATAGGCGTTCTATTTTTGTATATTTTTTTTTTATTTTCGTTTGTAATTTGTAGTTCATAATTTTGTAAATTTCAATTAAGAGTTTATAGATAAATAATCTAGCAATTCAATTCTTAGATTTTAATTTAAAATTGTATTTTTTTCTAATTTGAATTCGTTTTCCTTTTATGTTTGATTAATTCTTTATATACAAAGACTAATTATTTAAAGATGAAGTACTAATATGTTCAAATTACTAATTCTTGAGTTTTGATCTATATAGTTACAAAAGTTTAATTGAGAATTTTTGTAGATTGGCCAATTAGGGTTTATGAGAATTTGAATTAGGGATTTTTTTAATTTTTTTTGTTCTTTGGTTGAATAACTATTTATTAATTTATGTTGAATAACTAGTGAAATTTAATTCTTAAATTTGTGTTTATACTTTTCTTGTTCATATTTAAATTTATTTATAAATAAATAGAGGAATTTGGGGTTTACCATTGAGTTTATTATAAAATAAGATAAATTTACCATTGAATTAGATTAATTTATTATGCAAATTCAAAATCTAAATACTAATATTCCCACTGTAATCATATTGTCTATTAGTTTCTAAACACACTACAATGTCCATGAAAAAAACTAATACACCATAATGGAAATAGAAAAACAATTGAACCACACTATTTATAGTCAATTCTTTAGAATTTAAATAATAAACTTATATGGTTCTTAGTTTAAAAACTACCTTAAATTTAAATGGATTTGGAGCGCACATTGTTTTCTAAATATTATAAAAAGTTTTATTTTTGTAATAGTTACAAATGAGGATGGTTATAGAATTAAAAAACAATATAAGTCAATTGAAATTGATTTGGTTTTACACTGCTTTGAGAAATTCATATTCAATTGGAAGTTTGAGATACTAATATAAATTACACAAATGATATGTAATATTGATATTGTTTTTTAAAGATGAATTCAGTAAATGCTAAATCATTTATCTACAGTTAATTGTAATATGTTGGGTAGTTTTTCGAAATTATTTGTTGATTTGCATGATTAATATTTCTAAATAATATTAGAGTATGTAAATAATTTTTCTGCTTTATTAATGTCTACAAAGAAAAAATATGTGAGTTTTGTAAAATTGTTTGTTAAGTGATTTCATTGATTGTTTATATTATATATTATTGAACTAGTTTTCTTTGTTAATTTTCAAGTTGTCATCTATCATATGTAGTCTTCTCATCTTTTCAAGATAAATAGTTCATGAAATGAAAACTATCCATACAACATACTCTAGGATTATATATTTTTAAAATTTTGAAGAATGTTTTTCAGATTTCTTACTATTTCCTCTTCTTTAACTAAAACTCTTTAAATTAATTGAAAATTAATTTTTGTTATTAATTTGAATCAAAATATTTTTTTTGTAAATTTATTTACAGAAAAGATTAGTTGGTTATGATATTTCAATAAAAGAGAACCTTACAAATAAGTAATGATAAAACCAAGACAACAATAAGGTTTTCTTTATCCTTTTATTTATTTTAGAATATTTCTATGATTGTTGATATAGTTGAGATATGAAAGCTAGTCTATAAGCATACCCATAAACACATCTAATTAATTAATAAATTTATTTCTTTACATTCTATGTTTTTGTTTTATACTTCATAACAAGTCTAAAAATATAATATTCTATGAATGAATTAAAATAAATAATAGCAATCTCTGTTTAATATATTTGGCTAACAAACTAAGGAATTTATTGTGATTTTCTTTCCGTGATATTGTGATATGAATATTTAGTTCGCTCATATAAATACACATCTTTGTATGTATAAAGAGTGTAACAAGAAACATATATGGGGAACACCGTTATGGATTACTAATGTGAACCAAATCTGAGAAAATACCTTGATGCATAGTACAACCATGTATGGGTAACCTTACTCCTACAAAAAACATAGTCTACCATTAACTATGATAGAGCATAAAGTGTTAGATAGACACATCTTAATACCCCTAATGAAAAAATATGCATATCTAAAAAATTTGAATACTTTATACACTAAGGTCAATCTACTGAATCATAATTTTTATCAAATCAAGCTATAAGGTGCATCTTTTAGATAAAATTTCTCTCGAGTAGCCCATAACCAACTCTTGTGAAATTAATATGTTATTACTAGTTATTTTCTAGCCACAAAATTTTATTAATTATATGAAATTATACATTCCTATGTTTCTTGTAGTTTATTCTTTATGGGAAGACATAAAATATTAATTTACTATTAAACATTGGATGGAGTTTGTAAGTCACCAATTATTTTTTTGATTATAAAAAAATATTTGGATAAGATGTACAATATAATAACTACAACTAGCAACCAAATGTATACTTTTATGGACGACAACCTTTTAGGGTTACATTAGTGAATATGATTTACTCTTTGAATATTTGGCATCGGACATGCATTCCAGTAATCATTTCACGACCGTTGGAGTATTTCAAAAGATTTAGATACTATAATATTTCTTGTAAGATAAAGCGAATTTAAAATCTAAATGAACGTCTAGTTTATAAGTTTTAGTTTAGGAGATTGTGTTGAATTTAAAATTTAAACCCCAAAAACCTCTTTTTGACAATTAGAACATGTGTGCTAGGGTTTTAATTCTTTAACTTCAATCACTTTCTATTCTTTATTTTATTTCTCTCATTATATATATCACAACATTTTAGATTTAAATCTTCAATTGAAGCAACAAAGAATCATCCTAACAAAAAAGAATCATCGTAACACTGCATTGAGGATTTACCTGGAAATGAAATGACCAAAATCGACTTTTGTCACTACTTTTGCAATACGTGTGATAATCATTAAATGTAAATCAATTTTAACTTGTTTATGTCTAACTTGTAATTGTTTTCAGGTTGAACAGAGCACTTTATTGTCAAGATTCAAGAGGGTCAGAGTAAGCGTATCAAATATATGGCCCACAAATGTTATGCTATCTGTGATGAAGCTGTGATTCGAGAGCTAGTGAGAAAAACGGATCCTGAAATAGCCGAGAAATTCGAAAGGGTTCTTTTTGAATCATACATTGAAAACAATAAAATGGTGAAGTGGTGTCTAAGGTTCATCACTGTGGTAACGCAATTCGAATATAAAAAGATGAATTTTGCGAAGTTGAATGTTCATGCGGTTCACAATTCTGTTTTCAGTTGCTTATTAGAAGCACATTCTCCTTGTTCATGCTCCATGTGGGACATTCGGGTGAATAAATGTCGCGATGTTAATTGGATTACTTTTCATACTAAAGCTTGTCCTAAATGTCAAAAACCTGTTGAGAAAAACGGAGGGTGTAATTTAGTTAGATGTATCTAAAGCTTGTCCTAAATGTTAGAAACTTGTTGAGAAAAACGGAGGGTGTAATTTAGTAAGATGTATTTGTGGTCACCATTTTTGTTGAGTCAAATTTCACAC
Source organism: Nemophila menziesii (assembly GCA_029959085.1). Classification (NCBI taxonomy): domain Eukaryota; kingdom Viridiplantae; phylum Streptophyta; class Magnoliopsida; order Boraginales; family Hydrophyllaceae; genus Nemophila; species Nemophila menziesii. The sequence goes on from JARWIR010000044.1 coordinate 5,356,773, forward strand.
ACAAATACACACACACACACTTTTCTTCCATTAATTTCTTGATTAATTTTGTACAACTAATCTTTGTATCACTTGCTAATGCATCAGAGGTGGTAGGGGTGGAGTCTGGGAAGAAGAAGAAGGGGAAGACGAAGTGATGCGGGGGGGGGGGGTGTTCGGGGGTAAATTTATTTTATTATTTATGTTTATTAATATTAATATTATTATGAAATACCTTTTTCTTCCTATTTAAAAATTGGTTTAAGTTAATTAAATAATTAATTAAAATTAGAAATAAAAAATAATAAAAATGCTGACATGGATGTTCCATGTCACACTTAACAGCAGAATTGGACGGATAACGGGGGAAACGAGTCACGAAAACAAAAATTATGGGGTATCTAATCGCATTTTAGACAATGGGCGGCAAACTGTCAAACGCGTGAAAATTAGGGACAAAAGTGGAATTTACTCTTTTAGTTTTAAATCTTCAATCGACGAAATAAAGAATCATCATGACAAAATTTTAATTGGTAATGTTAATATTTCTCTATTAGTAGACAATCATAAATAGACAACACAATATATATTTATTGATTTTATTCCAATACTAAATCACGTAGACATATACATAAAGAAATAAATATATTGTGTGTAGACCACTTATTATATTTTTCCAAACTTTGTCATACATAATTCCCTATTAACGTCATTCATGGATAACCCCATTCACAATTTCAAAAGGTCTTTCCTTAACCCTTACGCTAAAGAGTTCTTCCATCATCATATACCATTTTTTTCTAACATACATGCCACAACCACCAACATTCACGTCATTACAGCCACCATGTTACATCTATCTTTCTATACATTTATCTTTCTAGGGCCTTGATGTCGAGATTTGTTTCACAAGACACGAGAGAGTCGATTTAGATAAGGGATTTGGAGGTGTTTGGATATGTTCGGTTAGTTCAAGTTGATATATTGAATTCGAGGATAGTGATTATTTTTTTATAATTTCAGGCGCACACAAAGCGCTTGAGTGAGATTCAAAATGAGCATATGCAAAATAAGTTTATATGGAAATGTATTACCATGAAGTTTAATTGTACAATGCTTTGGGTAATTTACTCGTGTCTTCTTCCATTCCACCTCCCACCAACAAGTGGACTCATAATATGTTATTCACATAATTAGTCAAGTTTTTTGGGATGAGTCAATTTTCCATTCAGCATAAAGATCCTAGACGGACATAATTAATGCGCAATAATGATATCTAATATGGATTGTTTGGTCTTTGTTGATAGCTTACACAAAATTTTGACATTTATGTTTAGTAATCTTTATGTGAAATATATTACTATATTATTTTCAAAATTTTAACTAATATTGTTCTCATGTATATTTGATTTTTTGTTTTGTTTGATAATCTTACTCGATGTGTCTTTTTTTATGGATAACGTTGTTCATGCCTAATAAGAGTATTAGTGGACACTCTATGAATGAGCTTGAGGTATGCAGAGTATTATGATACAGTAGATACCAAAAGATCTTGATTGAAATCAATGGTTAAGAGGTTCATGGATGTATCACGTTCTAATTTTGAAAGTCTAGTTGGTTAATGTAATTCTGAGACTCTTGGCCATGGTCGGTTAGTGTCATGAGTTCACTGGTAAGACGCGAATGTTAGCAATGTAACTTTTTTTGTTTGAATTTGTTAGCTCTTTTTTGTTTTGCTCGCGTTTTGCGTGAACCATTCCTTGTATTTTCCTTATATGTCTTCTAGACATTTTGGTATTTTTAACCCATCATACATTAACGGAAGTCAATTTTTATTTAATAAAACTACACTGTTATAGACAACATAAGAATACGGAGAGTGATAGTATTAAGTATGGAAAATTGTATCATGGGGAAAGTGATCAAGTGAACTGTACATAGGACAACACATACTTTATTAGTACCAGACAAACGACGCTATAATGTGTGAATAATGAAAGTTTTACAAAAAGATAAGGATGGAACTTACAAACCTCTACACAATTATATGTAAATTTATATTTATCAACCAAATGAGTTAAAACAACTTGTTAGGACCTTGTTTCTTTATTTCGGAGGTACAAGGTTCGAATTCTATGTTGAACATTGGTAACATAATTCTGATTGGCCATGTGGTATACATGGGAGACATGCATATTCTTTGTTGGCGTAGTCAATGTCTACACATGCTGGCCATAATACCAACGGTACAAAAAAACAAAATCAAAAATATAAAAATTTAACACACTAATCGTCAAATTTACACATCCTTTGGATATTAATTAAAATATTCATTTGACGTTGCCTCGTGAAAAAACTTGATAGTAAAACCCAATAGGATAAACCTTAGCTATTGGAAAGGGATTATAACATGTATTATCTCCCCTTACATCCCAATATTGTATATTAGTCTTTCAAACTTTGAAAGTGGCAATAGTCTTTAAGATTCTCAATTTTATCAATTTTGATACACGCCTACCACACTTCTGTTTAGAAGCTCATGAGTTAAATTTTTTTGGTGAAATATGATTGGTTTTGTCACCTTTATTATACTTTTTTTTTATTTGAACAATACAAGCAACATTATTTTGGTACAATGATGTTGAATTTTGTTTGCTTGCTAGATAACATTGTTTGTTAATATGTTGTAACAAAGATATTAAAAAAATATTCTCAACTTCTTTCATGAAATACAAGGATACTGACATGATTTTAGGAAGTGGTAGAAATAGTTTGCTTTGTGGAATGGCAGGATATTGTAGTACCTCCATAATTAAATAATTACCCAGTATGAGATCTCTTTCTATGTAGATTAGATAAATAACCAACATTTGTGTATCCAGTTAACCATGTTTGTGAGTTTATTCAGTATAATAATTCTATTCAATGGTTCATCAAAAATTACAAATTACATGTTTAACACTATCCTAATGTCTTTGTGTTGGTGAAAACTATATCATTTTAATAAATTTGCAGAGAACTCTATCATGTTTTATATTGTTAACAAGATACATTAGGTCACTAATATCGCTTAGATATGGTACTACATGCTCAATAATCTCTATATTATCTTCCCAAGAACAAAAAATAATTTTTTATATCAAAAAAACACACCACCATAGGAGAACTCAATGGTTGAGATTTACCTGTATTGAAAGGTCTTACAACTTTCTATCAATAAGTTGACTAATGGAAATTCTGAGATTTTTCCAATCGAATAAGTCGTATAAATATGTAGTTCTTCTGTGTTCTTCAAGATTTCCTATAATATTTAAATCATCAAAATACACTACAATAGAAATAACCCCATTCTTTAATTTTTTTAATAAATATACACGACCTTATAGGGTTTCATAATATTAATCATTTGCTCGTTGTGAATCTATATTTTTAATTTTTAATGTTAAGTGGTAAATAATCTCACTTTCTACAATTGGTTTTTGGGTCTTTAACTCCTTGACATGGGTTTGAAAATTTTTATAAAACTTTTCTCCTTCTCTTGGTAAATCGTATCATCCAAGTACTCAAGAGTTGCACACATATTACAAAAATTATGCATAAATATCTTTAACAAATATAAAAAATTAGAGATTAAATGAGAAACTATCTAAATATTGAGAATAATCTCTAAAATAATTCCTAAATAACCTTAAAATTATGTCTCGTAACTAGATTGATCTATCATGTAATAAGATATATCAGTGTTATTAAAATGTTATTCTTTAAGAATATTTGTTGTTAGACGATCATACCATATTCGTCCAAATTGTTGCAACACATACAAAGATATTCGCACTTTCATTGAATAATTTTCCTGGTTTTAAATTTGTTTGTCTCTTTTTAGTCCTTCTAGAGCTCTCATATGAATATAATTATTAATATATCCATAAAGGTAAGTAAGTACCACATCCATGAAAAATATTTAATGGCCTCAAGAAATTGTTTAAAAACTAAATATAATTACATCGACCACAAAAGTATATGTCTCCTTGAAGACAATTACATGACTATGATAGAAATATTTTTCTACAAGACATGACTTATATAATACAAATATATTGATTTCATTTTGGATTGGCACAATCGTAACCAATAAGTTTTATATTTGTGGGGTGTATGGACTATAAATCCAATAACTTCGCGTTTTAAAAGAGACTTTTTTTCTACTTGCATTTCACTTTTTTATGTATGCATATCACATCTATGTTGACATTCTTATAGGAATTTGGTCCAAGATCCTCATTTTCATTGATTAGATCAGCATTTATTGTATTTTGCATATATTTCATCGATAATAATTTTGTTTCGGTTCCATGTTTTTCCTTTAACAACATAATTTATTGAGATATGATCATTTTATTGGTATATTCAGGTACCTAGAACTCTGTTTGAGTTTCCTATTCATTACGTCTTCATGTCATAATTTTTTTTTATTATCCAAGAGTCTTACATTGCCAACTATTTAATTTATATATTTCTTCTTTTTTGGATATTTATCTTTGAAACCAACAATTCTACAACGTTATCGACATGCGATAGACTTATAACAAGGTTGCTCATTTGGAACATCAAGTTGAGCGAAAGTATTAATCGGTGCATATTACTTGGTCACTTTATTTGTATGGGTAAATGCATTTCGAAATTACTTAGCAACCCTTTGAATATGAATAATTTTCTATAACTTCTTTTTCTAATTTCTCGTGCAAATATCAAAATTAAATAGATACGATGTATACAATGAAAGTTTTAGATTTTCTTCTTTTGTTTTCTCCCCCTAATCCTAGAAATATTATTTCATAAAAGCATTCATTGTCATTCCAGACTTCTAGATATTATTTCTCTCCCCCAATAAAAGGTCAATATACAGTGTAATTGAAGGATCTTTATTGCCATCCGTATATTCTTGACAAAAATAAAGAAAAAAGCATAAAAGATTTTCCAGCACGACCCTACCTTAGTACCTTCCTTGATCGTATGAAGTATTCCTTATTTGAAGACTACATTTACCCTAGTATTAACATGACATCGTGTATTCTCATCATTCCAGACTTCACCACTATTTGGGCGTGAGAAAAAGACATTTATACGGGTTCCATGATATGATTACACAAGATATATATCTTTGAGAGAAGACACATCTTCATTTGTAAAGAATTGCCCCAGACGCAATAAGATCATTACCGTATTTAAAAATAAAGGATCAAATCTTCGTATGATTTTTAATTCAATAGAATTTTTCTAGATCTTCAACTCCCTAGTATTCTTGATGGTAAAGCTTTAAAACGTTTTTCCGCACAAAGGATGTAATAGTATAATAATCTATTTTGGTGGTGTAGTTGTCTTTTGTGGAATAAGGCCAAATAACATTTTTCATCTTCCTCAATAATATGGATGATACTATGTTTGAAAAGTATCCTTATTTGCCCACTTCTACCTAATCGGGCATGTGACCAACATGCCATATAAAGTGGTAATTTTTTTTGCTAGAGTTGTTGGTATTTTGATAAAGAGGCTGATTTAAAGTTGGTTTCTGTGACATTTTTTTAATATTCAATCAACTTTTTCAGGTTAGAGATTCCTTATTTATTTCCTATTCGTTAATCTTAGGTAGTCGAGAGTTTATTTTTACATTATATTGACTTTTTTAGGTCAGATTTCGAATGATCTACACATATTATATGATCTTGGGAGCTGATAATTTTTTTTATATTCTATCGACTATTTTAGGTTTGGAATATATTGACCTAACCCCATACACTATTTTACATTCTTGAATATATTATACTTTACATCTTACCAACTACTCCCCCGTTTCCTAAGAACACCATAACGCAACTCTGATAATATAAGGTATTTTGACAAATAATTTAGGGTCTAACCTAGGAAAATGCATCATATTATTGTCTAACTTGAAACAATACTCCAAAATAATACGAGTACGATAATTTCTTTCACCCTTTCAAATGTACACAAAGCCAAATATGACTAATTTGATGACCTTCCAGTACACATACCATTGAACTCATTTGGACCTCATATATTTTGCATGTACTTTCTCATCAACTACGTACTTTCTCATCTTCGGTTATCATTGACGTGACAAGCATAATTAGTTCAATAACTTATAGTTGGTTATTTTCAACATGCAACTGACCTAATGCCCAGTTCTCCTCCAACTGCGGATTTCTAACATTATATGTAGATCATATTCTCATTATGAAATCATTTTCTATAAATTGTTTCCTATATGTCCTGAAACACACTTCTCCGATCACGTTAAAACTATGCGATATCTCAATGGTATTAAATTTGGTCACTGGAGCCAGATAATAGAGTATAAAAACTCACTCTATCTATATACTTAGCCCAATGACCTATCTGAGGCCTCAATAAAAAAGTGCATGTATTGGAAAAAAAATGTGAGATCGAGATAAGTAATTAGACAGTGAATATTGCAAAAATATCATACCTTACTTTTGGTCAAAATCAAAGAACTTTATCTTTACTTCGGAAAGGCTTTGCATGCTTTGCCGAGCCTGCCCTAGAATAATACACAACGTTTGAATTGAAGTGAGCAGCATAAAGATGGCACTCGAACACTCAGTATCGTCATTTTTTCTATAGTTATTACTTAACCCGAGACCTATCAAATATTAGTCAGACGGTATAATATGAAGAACTATTTTAGAGAAAGAGATAGAGTTTATGAGATGTTCCTTGAATACTAATTTCTGCTATAGTGTAGGTTTTATATAGATGTCGAAGAAGTACGTTTTGCACTATTATTCTATACAATAAAGGGCAAGGATAAACGTATCATAGTCAGTGGAAAAGTTTGAGATATCGAGTGAAGTATTTATGCGACCCTAAATTTTTACCCTTAGATAACTTGCAAAATATATTGACAATGTTTTATTTGTATTTATTTGTTTTGATTACTCTAAATTTTTTTCATGTTATTGAATTTCCATGTGCACTTGGCCCAACATTACCAACAGTTGTCCTGGTAATGTTTTGTCAATTTATTACAGTTAATAAGTTTATTTATTCTACAGTAGTCTATATTTTGTGTTGTTAGTTAATCAATTCAGTATCAACTGTAGGTTTTTAATTTATGTTTATAATTCCTGCTGAAACTTTGGCCTATAGTATGAAAAATTTAATTAATTATGGAATACTTCAGGTAAATTGTAAATAGTACAAATTTACCCCACATAATCTAGTGACATGTAGAGGATCTTTTGTAAAACTTGACTCAACCAGTGTAATTCTACCAGATCTCATTATCCTATCTGCTGGTAATCCTAAGAAATGCAAAGTAGATGTGTCAAAGAAAGATAAGAAATAGCATTAATATATTTATGTACTCACCCAAGTAAAACAATGGTTTTTACTCAACCACTGTACTCATCCAGTCAAATTTTTTGGGTTATAAATATTTCTCAATTTATGGCTTGTGATATTCATATTATTTTTTATTAAATAGTAATTACTAGTTATAAAAGTACGAAACGGTAATCTCAATACTGTTTCCATATATTATGAATAATAATAAAATCCATTAATTGTAATCTCTATATGTAAGTAATTTATTTATTATTCAGCTATTGATAACACTTCCATAGGCAGTTTAATAAATATACACAATAAAATTTCATAATATAAATTTTGTTAGTTGTAAAACGCTCATATAATTATTGTCGCAAGTCTAAAGTAATGATATAGACCTTTAAGTTATTTGAGGACAATATAAATGTCCAATTAAACGTATAGGTTAAAGTATGAGATTTATCTCTTACTTTTTTTCCATATTGCTGTGATTTTTTAAAGGAAAAAAGAAATTTGATTAAGTATAATGAACATTACGGTATTTGGTTGACTCTTTTGGAAGAAACACATAACTCTTGATCATACATTTAATTATTATTAATTGTTTAGAAATTATTACTAATAAGATGTTTTAGTTAATTTATCAGTGATGAAAAGATTATTTAAAAAGATATAACCTAAAATTCAAGAGATCACTATCACGGTTGCCGAGTCTAGTGAGTTTCCTTCTATTAAGGTACGACATATTTAAACAAATTTAGAAGATAATTGTCGTTCAGATCTGATTTGAACAAAAAGATATTAGATTATTTTTAATCAAACCCGGTTTATGCAATTGGAGTTTAATCCTAATTATTGAGAAAATATTTGAAGAATATATTTATTAAATGGTCTGAATCAACCATTTGTTGAAAAATTTAAACCAAAAGAATATGGTAAATAATTGTTCCGCTTTTACCCAATTTGGTACGAGAAACATGGTACCTTATTTGTATATAGTCTTGCGACAAATAAGACTTATTTCTTGCGTTGTTATCTTTGTCGATCAGATACTAATGATCATCAAGGGGATGATTGCTTTGTCAAGGGTGAAATTTATAATTAGAAACATGCACTTGAGTGATTTATGTGCCATGAAATGAAAGAATGTAGTGTCCATAATGAAGTGGTATTAAAGTGTACTTATACAATGAGACAAGATGATCACATTGATGTTGCCTTTATTGGACAATCTAATGAAGTCTGATGGTGTTGATTATCTTTTACGACAAAGGTTATCTCTTCGTGGGAAGGATGAATTAGATGGTTTGAACAACCAAGTTAATTATCTCCAACATGTACACTTTTGAGCGGAACATCGTGAAAAAGTAAAGATAATAACTTTCTAAAGGCTCTTGGAAATTTTCAACTTGTTTCACCCATGGTATAAAAGGATATTACAAAATGTTTTTTTTTCGAAATTAGTAACATAATTAAGCTTGATATTGTTACAGAGATCCAAACTAATAATCTAACCATGGTCTGAAGAAAAGATGATTTTTTTTAAAGTGGATTAGAATATTGTCTGACCAAATAAAGAATTAAAAAGGGGGTATGAATTCTATTCTATATTGGATGGTCCAATATTAATATCATAACATTAATTATGTTGATAAAACACAAATTATTATATTAAGTGTGTAATCAATATAATTAGTTATTGCATGACATAAACATGGGGTATGTGTCATAATACAATTGGTATTTGACAATCCAATAGTGGGTGAAAGTATTTTCCTTTAAAAAGGTGAAACATAATTTCATGTTGAGTTTAAAGACTTTTAAAATTTATGCTACTCCCAGGCAAAAATTAATGTTAGAAATACCAATTAAAAATAATACATAGTACTTTACTAGAACTATATTAGTCTAAAGATGCATCAAATCAAATGGTATTTTAATATACTAGAGAACATTCAATATGCTATTATCTTCAACATGTACACTTTTGAGTGGAACATCGCGAAAAAGTAAAGATAGTAATTTTCTAAAGGCTCTTGGAAATTTCCAACTTGTTTCACCCATGGTATAAAATGATATTACAAAATGTTTTTTTTTAAATTAGTAACATAATTAAGCTTGATATTGTTATAGAGATCCAAACTAATAATCTGATCCATGGTCTGAAGAAAAGATGAGTTTTTTTTAAAGTGGATTATAATATTGTCTGGCCAAATAAAAAATTAAAAAGGGGGTAAGAATTCTGTTCTATATTGGATGATCCAATATTAATATCATAATATTAATTATGTTGATAAAACATAAATTATTTATTAAGTATGTAATCAATATAATTAGTTATTACATAACATAAACATGGGATATGTGTCATAATACAATTGGTATTTGACCATCCAATAGTGGATGAAAGTATTTTCCTTTAAAAAGGTGAAACATAATTTCATGTTGAATTTAAAGAAATTTCAAATTTATGCAACTCCAAAGCAAAAATTAATGTTAGAAATACACATTAAAAATAATACATAGTACTTTACTAGAACTGTATTAGTCTAAAGATACATCAAATCAAATGCTATTTTAATATACCAGAGAACATTCCGTACTCATAAAGTTTTATGTTTTTATTCTTGGAATGAAAATTAATCCTCAAAAGTATTGAATTAGTCATAACACCAATAGAGCAAAAACCTATAAGCACTCCCGCAATAGATGGAGTTGGCATTGTTCTTGGTACCGACAATAATATCGTAGTTTATATTGGAGGAATCCCAACTTGCAATTAAATAAATAATACAATTTTGTATATTTGCACAAAACAGAATTGTACAAAAATAAAACTTACTATATTGTACGCGAATGCCCACAAAAGATTTTGTTTCAGGGTATTTATAGCCAACTTTCTTAGCTCCAAAGCATCAAGTAACTATTTAATACAAAATAGAATTGAGAATATTGGTTTAATAAGAATCAAATAAATAATATAATTACTCACCTAAGACAACTTATTATGCATTAATACAATGGACGAAGTTTCACTAGTAGCTCCAACGCCTCTTACATTGCCTACTCCTACATGGGATGAAGCAGGGACATCACCGTCGTTTATGCTATCACCGACCGTAGCTACAATATGACAATCCTCTTGAAGTTTGAGAATGAACTCCTTTTTATCATTTGGTTTCACTTCATATATCACCTATATCTAAAATTCAATATCTATACATTTTCAAAAAATAAAAAAAATTCAAAACATTTACCTTATTCTTGGAATACGAACAATAGAAGCAACAAATTCCGTATCGTTTAATTTATCACCTGATAGTAAAGAAGTATTTAACTCTTTCTTAGTTAAGGATATAATAAAATGTCTTACATCTCATTTTATTTGATCCTCGACATACACTATACCAGCTAAAATATTATCTACTCCAGTATAAACAACTTGATTGGTTTCTCAAATTTTCATCTTCTTTAAATGGATTATTATTTACCCATTCTTGCATAGTTAGAAATTTAAATTAGAATTGTTTTCATGCATGGTTTATAACTATTGACTTGTGTACCTTTTGACCCAACCTAAAGTACCAACTACAAACTGAACATTTTTTTATTTTCAATTATAGCCACAACCCCAATCTCTTCAGATTTATTACTTGCTCAGTAATAAGATATGGGTACTTAAAATTACCTTTGCTATATGAAAATTTAAAGCTGCTTTTACAATTGCTTTTTCAATCGGATAAATAGTATTAGCCTAAACACTAGCAACAAATTTCAAAAGATCAACTTCTGAGCAATTAGTAGTCGACAAATAATCTGACCTATGCAACATAACACACTTACATTTCAGTATTATCTACCCTCGAACCAATAATTTTATAATTATAGATTACGTAAATGTAATATTATTTTTCACATAATTTCGAGTCATAGCTTTGGCACTACAGGTTTACCAATAATAAGTGTTCCTCTCTTGTGAAATACAATAGCATTTATATTCGAGAATTTCTCTAGGATACTCCGTCATCGCCAAGTGATGTTCCCACCTATAATAATTTAAAATTAATAAAAAAAATTAACATTAATAAATTCACAAAACATTTCCAAGGACAGTTGTTGGTGTTTCTATGTCAAGTGTACATGGACATGCAATAACCTACAACATAACCAGAGTAATTAATTTAACTAAACACAAATCAAACCTTCTTAATATACACTTATTTAGGACATGCGGCCTTACCAGAACACTACAAGAGAGTTATGACGCTAAAGAGACGAGACTTCCTTGGTAAATAGTAGGGGTATAATTTTGAACCAAAATGGTTCCAGAACACAAATGTGGCAGCGAAAAGTGTCATTACCTTGTAAGTGAACTGCGCATCTACCTTAAAAACAATAATTTACTCGTCTAAGATACGAATTAACAAAAAAATAGAAAAATAATTATTGGACATTATCAACTAATCTCTGTACATGAGCTTCTCTAGCTTGTGCTTTTTCTACTAATTGAACAATGTCTCTTATAGCTTTTTCGCCACCTGGTCTTCTAACTTCAACGATAGGTGTTCCGTTTAAGTTTATACTTCCTACCGAAACTTTAGCCTATAGTATGAAAAATGTAATAAATTCCAAAATACTCCATATAAATAGTAAATAGTACAATTTACCTCAGGTAGTTTAGTGACAGGTAGGGCCTCTCATGTAAGACTTATCCAGTACTTCTACATGATTTCACTATCATGTTTACTTGAATAAGATACTAAGAAATGAAAAGAATATGGGTAAAACAAAAAAAACATTATTATATTTATGTACTCACCCAGATATAACAATGATCTTTTGACCCATCGAAAGACTACTATAAGGATCTTCCACAGTCGTGTTCAAATCTTCTAAATCACAATTAACTAAAAGATGTCCTTTCAATGGAAAAACATTAACTCAATCAGTCATATGACTCATAGTTTTAATCTTAGCACTCCTTTCCAAATTTCAACCAAGTAATACAAATGATATTAACACAATCATTTAACTAAGTAAATGAATGCAAAATAAAGAATATGCATAAAAAAGTTACAAGTTGAGATAAAAAGATGGGAGCTAACAATTAATGTTGATAAAATAATAAGACCAACTAAAGTGTCATATTTCCCATACCCAATCTTGTAAATAGTGATAGAGACATGTAGTAGGAGTGGAATGTAAATAAAGACTTGATTTTAAACTCAAACCAAACTCAAGCTAAATATAATATTTCTAAATAAAACTTAAGACAACTAAATGTTGGCTTGACTAAATTTGTTTGCCCTAATTGCAGGTAAATGTTTTAGTGTAGTTGATTTCTATATCAACTTACTGGAAAAATCAATTAAGATTTCTCGTACATAATCTTTAGAAGAGAGACATATATGGTGTTGATTGGTTCCTACACACTATCTGATTGGTTATTAGGTTTCTATTGAAAGAAAATAAATTTTCACTTTTTGTGAAATATGTTTATTCAATATATATAGAAAATATTACAAAATGAAATGAAAAGGGATAGTTAAAAATATTTAGTCAAATATTATATCCTTTAACACTCACCTTTAAACTTAGTAGAAGAAAAAAACTTGAAATTTGATAATTTTTTATTTTTAATTTGGCTTAAAATTAGTGCTTATCATGAATATTCCTTCACAAAGTTGAACCAGCAATACTCCATACCTCCTAACATCCAACAGCAACACAAAATTGCGAACACAAAACCACTTTACGTCTCTGAAAATAAATAAAATATTGGATCTAAAAATTAATGGATTTTGTTTATTTAAATTGGAGTTAATAACGTAAAATATCATAAATTTCTCAACAAATCGTTTTTCCTCCTAACTTGTATTGAGTTTGTTTAATGTATTGAGTTTGTTTAATGTATTAAGTATGTTTATAATGTGGTTCATGTATAAAATAAGGTCCAAAAAATTTCTAAACAAATATCTTGTAAAAAGAAACCCATAATGCTAAATCAGCCTTACAACATCAATGTGGCATAAGGCCCAAGGAGTTTATAAAACTTATCTTGTAAAAAAAAGCCCACACTACCAAATAAGCCTTGAAATATCAGTATGGCTATTTATGCAACCATATCGATCACTAACACCTAAAAACTCAACTTACATTATCAAAACGTTCAGTTTCCAAAACACACCGCCTCCGCGCCTCCCTTATTCATTAATTTATACATCCATAACTCTATATAAACCTCCACTGTAATAGTGGATGTAAGAGTATGTTTGTGTAAGGGCAAACAAGAGTATATTTTTAATTACTAAGATAATCATCATGACATGTCACTTTAGGTATGTTTTTCTTATCCTAACTTTATTTTTTATAGTTTGATTTTTTATAATTTTAGTTTTAAGGTGTTAGATAAGTGAATATGTAGATAATATTTTCACATTGTATATTATTTAACTTACAAAAATAGATTTAATTTTGAGATTTACGAACAATTTTTTCCTTATGTACATTTCTAGATTGACCACATCTCAAAGAACTGCTCAAATCTGTATCCTAGGACTGTGGTACCCCAAAGCACGTTTGATGTTGGATCGACCTCTTATAGAACCAGAGTAGCAAGTGGTAGTGACAAGTTTACACCTGAATTATCAAACAATGCAGGAATTCTTGAGCTTTCATTTTCTGCCATGGAGGAGTTTAGTAGTTTGATTAATTTACCCGAGCGACTATGCTTACAAAACATTCAGCATACCACCATTTTAGACAGGCGATCCATTGAAGCATCTCGGGCAACTTATGTAATGAATATACTATTTTATTATAAATAACAAAAATATAATAATAATCATTATAGTGTAATTGGGTTTTTAATAAAATATACTTTATTTTGTATAAAGTAGGGACTACACTATTAATTAATTTTTTTTTAGACAAATAGATGAGGTAACAAAAGATATACTTACCCCTAACTAATAAGTAAACTAGAATGCATATACTTTAATTAATGTGACTTTTTCGCTAAGGAAATATGAATCATGTCGATCAAGTAGATATTGTGTTTCACGGAAGGTCCTTTAAAATCATTTAAAGTCATTGTCCTCGGCCCAGTGAGTTAGTGATGAACAAATATATCTATATATAGTTATAGTCTTGAATTAACAAGTTTACATTTACATGGTAACTGAGTCGAGTCTATGAAGAACAACCTATTTAATAGATCTACAAGAAACCATGTGTTTCACTATTAACCCCCCCCAATATGCATAGTATTGCAACTAAATTTAAAATTTAGTTCATGTACTTGAAAAATATTGTGTTGGGTTTCTCCTAAATTTATCTTCTAAATATATTTAAATGATAATAAGATTATTTCTAAAACAACTTCAATGATTCATAAATTTAAGATAAATATGATCAAAAGAGTTTTACCATCTTACTAGTGTGCTCTTTGAATGGTTCAGTACCTTCGGATTATCAAACATTTGTGGGTACGTACTGGACGAAACCCTCATCTCTTTGTGTGGAAGAGAAGGTCAATATAGTACTTTTATTAAAGTATCTTAAGTTTTGTACTATTTTTCACGTGTACTTAATTTTTTATACTCTTATTTATGTAGGTACAAAAGCTAGTAGAAATGGAATTCCCTGGAGATCTTGCTAGGGCTAGATTGGAATCTTTTGGTGGTGATGAAAATATTGCTTTAGAGAAGCTTTTGGGGAACTTTTGGCACAAGAACTGATTTTCCTTTTTTGGAATGAAATTATACCCAAACAAAGAGTATATAAATTAATATATTTAATGTTTCCTTTGCATGATTTCTAAAATGTCCGTGAATATAAATTCTTATTTTGTGTCTGGATTTGAAATCTGTAATTGTTCAATGGATATCAAAGTACTTTGGATTTGAAGTCTGTAATTGTTACATGGATATCAAAGAATATAATTACAATAACAGTGGAAGAAAGATAAAGATGGATAGAGGTGAAAGGAAATTGAATGCTTCAATTTTTTTCTCCAAGCATTTCTTCTACTCTAGACATGTAAATAATGAAGTATAACCCTAATTTGATCTTTGAAAACTGATACATAGTCTTTATAAAATATTTTTTGTATTCTGGGCCCCATTTAAAGGTCCAAATCAACCTAAAAACATTTCTAAGGGTGTGTGGACTTGTTTAAACCACAAAATAACTCTTTCATTTCAACTCTAAATCACAAACCATCAGCTTTCACAAACTTCAAACTTAAATTTTTACCATGAATCCAATAGCTCATCCATAAACATAACCAATTGTGCATGGTGACTCAGATAAGTAGATTTCTAAGTATTGATGGGAAACATTCTAGGGGTCCAAAAGTGGTCGAATCATCCTCTAACACCATAAATTTGGGGCAATATTTTTTTCTTGTATACTTATCATCATCTCGAGGTATCTTAGCATCCAAGTACCTATGAGTTGGACGCTTAACACATAAAAGCTTTGAAAATAACTTTAAAGTTGAAACTAGAAAAAAAAAATCACAAAACATCAAATAATAGAAAAAAAAAATCTCTCAACTAAGTACTAAATACTCCTAAAAATATGTATCAGACCTATAATAATATATCACATAAAGGAGACACCACATACCAAAATTTGGTTTGAATGTCTGGTGGTTGTATCCCAAGCGGTTGTAACCGGAATGAAACCCATCTATTAGTGGTTGTATAAACCATGGCTCTTGTCCTTAATGGAATTTAGTGCCTACTTGATTACCATTTGGTGGAACACCATTGTTACCGTTCCCACCTTCAACTCCTTGTTGCAAGTTATCAATAGGAGGTTGTTGAAATCCTGAGGATACTTGGTTAATTGGCAGATTTCGATTTCAACCCCCTGGGTTGAGGTTGAACAGATTTCTATTCACATCCAAGTGGGAAATTCCATTTGCATTTATCACCATTTCTTCGTGTTTCCTTAATTGATGAAGCAGGCTCTCAGAGTTCAAATACATGCACAACAAATGAGGACATGTAAGAGGCAAAAACATAATCAAAAAGTTAAATTTAACATCTACACTCAAAATACACTAAAAACAAATTAAGCAAATCATACTTGGAAATGGTGCCAAAAACATAGTGTCCCCTAAGGTGTGATATAAAAACTACACTTAGGGAAGACTCTCTCAAGTGTGTGTGTGTTATCCCAAGTAATAAAATTATGATTATTTTATGTCGTTCTCCATACAGACTATGAAGCTGAGTTGAATAAAATTAAAATGTAAAAAATGATTTGGGGTTTATATTTTGTATAATTCAAATAATACAAAATGACTAAAATGAAATGAGTAAATACCTCCATTACCCCCTGAAGTATACCCTTTATGACAGTTTGCCCCACCTCCAGATTTTTGCGACTGGATGCCCCTTTCGTGACTGGATGCCCCTTAACAAAATAGGTCCCATTTAAATATCACGATAATGAAAATAGACCACCCATACTTGATGCCCCTTTCGTGACATTTAACATAGTTAAGGGGCGTCCACTTACTCCATAACAAAATAGACGTCATTTAATCTCTCCAGAGTTACGAAATTGAATTTTAAGGGGCATCCAGTCACGAAAATTAAAATTAAGGGGCATACAGTCACGAAAATGAAATTTAAGGGGCATCCAGTCGCAAAAAATTTAGTGGGGGGGAAAACTGTCAATATGGGTATACTTCGGGGGTAGTGGATATATTTACTCAAATAAAATTATATAAGGTTTTACATCAAAAGCTATTGGATGTTAAGCATTAAGGATTTAACAATAATATTTTTTGTTCAAAGTATGTGATAGATAACTCGAGTTGTTTGGGGTTCACTACTATTTATGACTTCAAATAGTTTGTTGTTTAAGGGCGAATACAGTGCATGCATGTTTGTTCGGATTCAGTATTCCACCTTAATCTCTTCCAGGTAGACTTGGGATATTATTCGGCACACATAATCAATTCCGAGTGACCCTCTATAGCCTTCAAATGGTGAAGAATAATTTCCCTAAATAACTATATGAATTGTTTAGACCTTTCGATTCTTAAACTAATTTGGGCTTGCTTATACTAATTCCACAATCAGTCCCCTAAGGTTCATAGTCAAATTGAAATAAAATCCATATACATGGTCACTATATATTATTTCAACAACTAGAACAAATATAAGAACACCAAGCATAAACCTCAATTCATTTAAATATATAATTATCCTAGTTCATACAAACAACGATAAATTTATAAAATAGGGATCATTTACAATCATCTAAAGTTAATTTAAAGTTTATTTCATAGTAGAGAAATAAAATACAAGTTTTAATATGCTCATAAAGATATAAATCAAATAAAATTATTGAAATTTACACTAAAAATCGAATGCCTTATGGGATGAAATAATTTGAGAAAGTTAAATGAGGTTGTTCTTGACTTACTCCTCTTCTCCCCCCTTTTCCAGGCATTTTATCTTTTTAAAATATGATGGTAATTAGTTTAATCTTTAGTTTCAGATAATTAAAGTGGAAAAATATTATGGGACAAGGTGGGCCAAATATGGCCCGAAATGTTTTTCAACAATTTTGGACAACTCTAGTCATCATCATAAAAATAACATTACTTTTGTCGTCTAAACTCCTATTCATTCGAAAAAAATTCTCTCAACATCTAGACTCAATCTACTATCTTTGGTAGCTTAATTATAATACTAAACCTCAACAAATGGTTATGGTAATATTTCAAAGTCAACGGGAAAATATTTTGCTGGAAATTTAACTTGACTAATTGAGAAGACGTTTTGTTCCTTCATAACTTTACTCGGGTTTCACTTTGACGTTTTTGATGTTTTTTACTTCTGAGCTCCATATTGAGGTCTCATATTATCCAAGTACCTAGGACCTGGACATTTAACACACAATTAACCGAAAGATTTACAAAAATAGAATAATATCCAAAACTGACTAAAACTTAAATATTTAAAAAATAAATAGACTAAAACTCAAATAATGTCAAATAATTAGAAAAAATCCCCGAATTAAGTTTATAAACACCTAAAAATTATGGATGTGACTCCAACACAAAAGACAAGACATAAGTACTTATCAAATAAAATAATATTAAACACATTGAACAAATCAAAACTAAAAAAAATTAGAAAAAATATTAAATATGTTAGTTTTTTATACAACCTTCGGCATGAATCATGACCCATTTACACAATATAAAAACGGAAAAAATCCAACACAAATCTCGTGACCTCGAGTTTATCTCACTACTACATTATTCACCTTCAGCGACCACTATGGTCGTTGTCCTTATCTATGACTTTATGTATCGCTAAATATATAGTTTTAGCTTTAGAGACTGATTATGGTCGCTAAATCTGAGTCGCTAGAAGCAGATGCGTAAGGAAATCCAACTACGAGCCCTGGTAAATGGACAGTCGAACATAGATATATAAGGGTAAAAAACAAACCACAAAACCAAATTTAGGCTTTTATAGAATTTCTGTTAGTTGGGCCTTTGTAAATAATATTTTTAAATTTTGGACCTTTAAAACTAGAGATAAATAGCGTTATCCTTTTTTTAAATTCCTCATCTAACAAATTAAACCGGAGAAAAGTAACGTCATCCTTTTTCAAAATAATATAAAAAACAATACCAATCTCCCTATCCATAATACTCCAATAGACATAATCACGTGAATATATTGCACCGTTATTGAAAAAAGGATTAGTCATGGACCAAAAAATCGATAATTAGTCCATATCTTTGTTTCGATCACATTCTTCACAACTTCTCGATTCTACCCTAGAACGTTGCCATTCGAGTTTCAACTCATATGCTGATCACCTTCCAACGTTCGAAAGACCTGCATCCACATATAGAATACTTAAAGTAATATTAATTGCTTAATGATTCCTATATTCTTCAAATGAGATTCTCGGTAATTTCTAACCAGAGACATTCTAATTCTTGAATGAGGGTCTCGTCGAAGACATTAAGAAGCAAAATTTACCATGGTAGAAATATCTTCCTCAGGGTACAAGTTTCTCAGCTCTGGATCAATAAGTTTTAAAACAACATTTTTTCAGCAATGGTCGTGCCTACTCGACATTATATGAATAAATTACAAATCATTCCTCAAACAAATATAATTATCCTATGACGCACTAACTTTCATGCCCATTCAGTTAAACATTGTTGGCCTTTGGGTTGATTCATATCAACAGCTTTCCTTCCCATCACAAATTCCACCAACACAACCCCAAACATATACACATCCGCTTTCTTCATAACTTGTCCACTTTGCACATATTCCAGAACCATGAACCTATACAAGCCAAGAATATTTGAATTACTCCGATGAAAGATATTAGAAACTAGTGTTATTTCCGACAAACCCATTAGATTTCCTATCATCATCGTCTTTAAAGATAATATAGTCTGAATCTATGATATTTTCAAAATCTATCTCAACTAGGGGTGAATAAATATGGGACAGACTTTAGAAATACTAGTCAAATATTATAATATACTTTACCTAATAATTTAAGGAAGGACTGACAGGTTTTGTTATTGGTTGTCATAAAAAATAATTGGGTAGACTTATAGTGCATATACAAAATTTAAGTCATATAAAATCAAAAAATGTATTATCTGGGTAAATGAACTAGCTAAAACAAGTTACCTTTTTTTACCCCTATTCTTATTAAGAAATCATATTCAAGTCAAATTGTTTTTCAAAAGTCTATTTCCTTGGAATATGTTTCTCTTCTTATAAGATCTAGCCCCTTTAAATTATCCTATACATTTAATAATTTTTTCAATTTAGGTTATAAGTTCAAATCTTTCAATTAGAACCACCTAAAATACGTTTTTACTACTTTAGGTCAGCCTATATTTTCCATCCAAAAATTGACTAAATATACAAACTAGTTATTTTTTAAAGGGTATTTTTGGTATTTTAATTTGAAGGTTACGAGTTTCTAATATAATCTAGCAAAAACATCAGGTTTTACTAACACTTTTTATAATCCTCTCTATCAATATAACTTTCCAAAAACAAAACCTTGTTAATACAATTTCTAAATCTCGATTTTAAAGGTTTAATCCAAAGATCAAAGTGTTGGTGTTATCACACACAAAGGTATAGTTGTTCTATTTTTGTATAATTTTTTTTTATTTTTGTTTGTAATTTGTAGTTCATAATTTTGTAAATTTTAATTAAGAGTTTATAGATAAATAATCTAGTAATTCAATTCTTAGATTTTAATTTAAAATTGTATTTTTTTCTAATTTTGAATTCGTTTTCCTTTTATGTTTGATTAATTATTTATATACAATGACTAATTATTTAAAGATGAAGTACTAATCTTTTCAAATTACTAATTCTTGAGTCTTGATCAATATGGTTACGAAAGTTTTATTGAGAATTTTTGTAGATTGGCCAATTAGGGTTTATGAGAATTTGAATTAGGGATTTTTTTAATTTTTTTTGTTTATTGGTTGAATAACTATTTATTAATTTTTTTTGAATAACTAGTGAAATTTAATTCTTAATTTTGTGATTATACTTTTCTTGTTCATATTTAAATTTATTTATAAGTAAATAGAGGATTTGGGGGTTTACCATTGAGTTTATTATAAAAAAAGATAAATTTACCATTGAATTAGATTAATTTATTATGCAAATTCCAAATCTAAATACTAATATTCTCACTGTAATCATATTGTTTATTAGTTTCTAAACACACTACAATGTCCATGAAAAAAACTAATACACTAACAATGGAAATAGAAAAAAAATTAAACCATACTATTTATAGTCAATTCTTTAGAATTTAAATAATAAACTTATATGGTTCTTAGTTTAAAAACTACCTTAAATTTAAATTGATTTGGAGCGCACATAGTCATAAACGTGATTGAATTGCATGATTTTGTTTTCTAAATATTATAAAAGTTTTATTTTTATAATAGTTACAAATGAGGATGGTTATCGAATTAGGAAACAATATAAGTCAATTAAATTTGATTTGGTTTTACACTACTTTGAGAAATTCATATTCAATTGAAAGTTTGAGATACTAATATAAATTATACAAATGATATGTAATATTGATATTGTTTTTTAAAGATGAATTCAGTAAATGCTAAATCATTTATATAGAGTTAATTGTAATATGTTGGGTAGTTTTTCGAAATTATTTGTTGATTTGCAAGATTAATATTTCTAAATAATATTAGAGTATGCAAATAATTTTTTGCTTTATTAATGTCTACAAATAAAAAGGATGTTAGTTTTGAAAAATTGTTTGTTAAGTGATTTCATTGATTGTTTATATTATAACTAGTTTTCGTCCTTAATTCTCAAGTTTTCATTTATCATATGTAGTCTTCTCATCTTTTCAAGATAAATAGTTCATGAAATGAAAAGTATCAGTACAACATACTCTAGGATCATATATTTATAAAATTTTGAAGAATGTTTTTCAGATTTCTTACTATTTCCTCTTCTTAAACTAAAACTCTTTCAATTAATTGAAATTTAATTTTTGTTATTAATTTGAATCAAAATATTTTTTTGTAATTTTATTTACAGAAAAGATTCGTTGGTTATTATATTTCAATAAAAGAGAACCTTACAAATTAATAATGATCAAAACAAGACAACAATAAGGTTTTCTTTATCCTTTTATTTATTTTAGAATATTTCTATGATTGTTGATATAGTTGAGATATGAAAGCTAGTCTATAGGCATACCCATAAACATATTTAATTAATTAATAAATTTATTTATGTACATACTATGCTTTTGTTTTATACTTCATAACAAGTCTAAAAATATAATATTCTATGAATGAATAAAAATAAATAATAGCAATCTCTGTTTAATAGATTTGGCTAACAAACTAAAGAATTTATTGTGATTTTCTTTTCCGTGATATTGTGATATGAATATTTAGTTCGCTCATATAGATACACATCTTTGTATGTATAAAGAGTGTAACAAAAAATCTATATGGGGAACACCGTTATGGAATACTAATGTGAACCAAATCTGAGAAAATACCTTGATGCATAGTACAACCATGTATGTTTAACCTTACTCCTACAAAAAACATAGTCTACCATTAACTAAGATAGAGCATAAAGTGTTAGATAAACACATCATAATACCCCTAATGAAAACATATGTATATCTAAAAAAATTGAATACATTATACACAAAGGTCAATATACGGAATCATAACTTTTATCAAATCAAGCTAGTTGCATCTTTTAGATGAAATTTCTCTCGAGTAGCCCATAACCAACTCTTGTGAAATTCATATGTTATTACCAGTTATTTTCTAGCCACAAAATTTTATTGATTATATAAATTATACATTCCTATGTTTCTTGTAGTCTATTCTTTATGGGAAAACATAAAATATTAATTTACTATTAAACATTTGGATGGAGCTTGTAAGTCACCAATTATTTTTTTGATCAAAAAAACAATATTTGGATAAGAGGTACAATATAATAACTACAACTAGCAACCAAATGTATAATTTTATGGATTGCAACCTTTTAGGGTTACATTAGTGAACATGATTTACTCTTTGAATATTTGGCATCAGGCGTGTATTCCAATAATCATTTCAAGACCGTTGGAGTATTTCAAAATATTTAGATACTATAATATTTCTTGTAAGATAAAGAAAATTTAAAATTTAAATGAACTTGTAGTTTATATGTTTTTAAATAGGAGATTGTGTTGAATTTCAAATTTAAACCCCAGGAACCTCTTTTTGACTATTAGAACATGTGTGGTAGGGTTGTAATTCTCTAACTTCAATCACTTTCTAGTCTTTATTTTATTTCTCTCATTATATATATATCACAACATTTTAGATTTAAATCTTCAATCGAAGCAACAAAGAATCATCCTAACAAAAAAGAATCATCCTAACACTGCATTGAGGATTTACCTGGAAATGAAATGACCAAAATGGACTGTGGTCACTGCTTTTGCAATACATGTAATAATCTTTAAATGTAAATCAATTTTAACTTTTTTATGTGTAACTTGTAATTGTTTTCTGGTTGGACAGAGCACTTTATTGTCAAGATGTATGGCCCACAAATGTTATGTTATCTATGATGAAGTTGTAATTCAAGAGCTAGTGAGAAAAACGGATCCTGAAATAGCCGAGAAATTCGAAAGGGTTTTTCTTCAATCATACATTGAGGACAATAAAATGGTGATGTGGTGTCCAAGTGTTCCTCACTGTGGTAACGCAATTCGAATAGAAAAATATGAAATTTGCGAAGTTGAATGTTCATGCGGTTCACAATTCTGTTTCAGTTGCTTATTAGAAACACATTCTCCTTGTTCATGCTCCATGTGGGACCGTTGGGTGAAAAAATGTCACGATGAATCCCTAAATGTCAAAAACCTGTTGAAAGAAACGGAGAGTGTAATTTAGTTAGATGTATCTAAAGCTCTTCCTAAATGTTAGAAACTTGTTGAGAAAAACGGAGGGTGTAATTCAGTAAGATGTATTTGTGGTCAACCTTTTTGGTGAGTCAAATTTCACACACAAACACACACACTTTTCTTCCATTAATTTCTTAATTAATTTTGTACAATTAATCTTT
Organism: Nemophila menziesii; assembly: GCA_029959085.1. Lineage (NCBI taxonomy): Eukaryota > Viridiplantae > Streptophyta > Magnoliopsida > Boraginales > Hydrophyllaceae > Nemophila > Nemophila menziesii. The sequence goes on from JARWIR010000044.1 coordinate 5,380,778, forward strand.
GTATCACTTGGCAATGCATCAGAGGTGGTAGGGGTGGAGTCCGGGAAGAAGAAGAATGGGAAGACGAAGTGATTGTTGGTTAGGGGGGTGTTAGGGGGTAAATTTATTTTATTATTCATATTTAATAATATTAATATTATTATGAAATAACTATTTTTTCCTATAAAAAAATGGGTTTAAGTTAATTAAATAATTAATTAAGAATAGGAATAAAAAAATAATAAAAATGCTGACATGGATGTTCCACGTCACACTTAAGAATTGGACGGATAACGTTAGTAGGGGGAATGAATCACAAAAACAAAAATTGTGGGGTATCCAATCGCATTTTAAACAATGGGCGGCAAACTGTCAAACGCGTGAAAACCAGGGGCAAAAGTGGTATTTACTCTTTTAGTTTTAAATCTTCAATCGAAGAAATAAAGAATCATCATGACAAAATTTTAATGGGTAATGTTAATATTTCTCTATTAGTAGACAATCTTAAACATACAACACATTATATATTTATAGATTTTATTCCAATAATAAATCACGTAGACATATACATAAAGAAATAAATATATTGTGTGTAGACCACTAACTATATTCTTCCAAACTTTGTCATACATAATTCCCTATTAACGTCATTCATGGATAACCCCATTCACCATTTCAAAAGGTCTTTCCTTAACCCATATGCCAAAGAGTTCTTCCATCATCATATACCATTTTTTCTAACATACGTGCCACAACCACCAACATTCACGTCATTACACCCACCGTGTTACATTTATCTTTCTATACATTTATCTTTCTAGGGCCTTGATGTCGAGATTTGTTTCACAAGACACGAGAGAGTCAATTTAGATAAGGGATCCAGAGGTGTTTGGATATGTTCGGTTAGTTCAAGTTGATACATTGAATTCGAGGATAGTGATTATTTTTTTTATAATTTCAGGCGCACACAAAGCGCTTGAGTGAGATTTAAAATGAACATATGCAAAATAAGTTTATTTTGAAAAGTACTACCATGAAGTTTGATTGTAAAATGCTTTCGGTAATTTACTCGTGTTTTCTTCCATTCCACCTCCCACCAACAAGTGGACTCATAATATGTTATTCACATAATTAGTCAAGTTTTTTGGGATGAGTCAATTCTCCATTCAACATAAAGATCCTAGATGGACATAATTAATGCACAATAATGATATCTAATATGGATTGTTAGTCTTTGTTGATAGCTTACACAAAATTTTGACGTTTATGTTTAGTAATCTTTATGTGAAGTATATTACTATATTATTTTCAAAATTTTAACTAATATTGTTCTCATGTATATTTGATTTTTTTTTGTTTGATAATATTACTCGATGTGTCTTTTTTTATGGATAACTAATATTGTTCATGACATATGATGGTCGTTAAAGATGTTCTCTAACTCTTAGGCACAAAGCCCGAACAAATGTTGTCGCTACCATAGAGACCAAATACATTATACTAACGACTACAAGTACCCGAGAAGAGATATTATGACCTTTTTCGTCCCCATCTGGAAAATAGAATACAAAAATGAGAGGGGATCAACTCTGCAAAGTATGAATTGTAGGTAAGCAAGAATGATAAGTAAGGTAATTGTTCGTAGGGATTGATTGCGATTGAAGGATTTCAGAGTAATGTCAATGTGTAGAGTCTGTAATTCAAATGATTAAATACTAAAGTTAAATATATGAAAATAGAAAACCTTGTAAGAAAACCTAATGCTCTCCCTTCTTTATAGCATTCTCTCTCTATGGTTTTGCCTTCATGTAAATACCTCTTGAGGCTTTAGCTCTGTCACCGCGCCCGACCACCTACCACCGCTTCCATATTTCCTAGCCCTCTCCCGGCCATCCCATCACTTACTTCCTCACATTACCTTTTTTCATAGTTTTCAAATTTATTTTTCCTTTTCTTTTCTTCATTTGCTTATTCAAGAGTCATTGTAAGCTTTAATGGTGTTATAAAAATTTGATCTTGTGCATTGAATTTTGTGCAGGATAAGGAATCTCTTTAATTAGCCTCGAACCTCTTTTTCATTTAAAATCGTGATTTACCTTTTCCCATTTCCATCCTTTTTTCTCTCTTTATTAGCCTCACCATTTTTCTCCATTTTATCAGTCACATCTCAACCTTTCCGGTTTATTTTTTTTCCATTGGCCTACTCTCCTCTTCCCTTTCATTTTAAATTCCATGCCTCCCAAGGGTTGTAAGTGTTCATCTAGAAACCATAAACTGGAAGAACCTGAACATGATGTGGTTAAATTCATCCCTACCTCTACCACAATTGTTGTGAGTAAAAATTTAGCTCATAACAAGGGACAATATAGAGATTCAAATGTTAATGAAATGGGTAAATGTGTCCTTAGATGTGCTATTGAAACTCCAAACTCCATCTCAACGAAATAGCAAGAAAACAGAGCATCTAGCCCTATAAGAGCATACATTGAACCACAGGTTAAAAAATTTCCTAAAACTGCTCTTGAACCTGCTCCTCTTAACAAAGGAAAACTAATATGAACTGATTCTTCGCTCACTCAGTTAAAGAAAATATGAAGATCCCTTATTTGAAACCTGAAATGGTGAATGGGAAACTATTGGTGAAACCACAAAAAGAAGTGGCAAAACTTGGAGAAAACACATGGAAAAACTACTTACTGGGTCAACTTTTTGACGAATCTCCAATGTTCAACATGATTCAAAACATGGTTAACTTCCAATTGAAGCACATAGGTAAAGTAGACATTATATCAGCTTACTCACATGTGTTTGTATTCATATCTTGAATGTAAATGTATAGTGAGAAAGTTCTTCAACCAATATGGCACGTGGGTGGTCGCATTATGGTTCTAAAAAAATGGAAACCTAACATGAAACTAGATAAATTGGAGGTTAGAAAAATTCCACTTTGGGTCAGACTTAGGAAAATACGTCTTCCTATTCTAATGGACTCGGGTAAGTTACGCTCGTGTTTGTATTGAAGTAGACACTACACAAGAAATGCTCACAAAAACTTTGGTGGATATTGAAGAATATGGAATCCACACTATAGAGGTGTCTTATGAGTGGTATCCACCTAAATGTGATCTTTGTAAGGCTTTTAACCATATTGTAATTCAGTGTTAAAAAGCAATGTTTAGTAATAGTCGTAGAAACAATTTTGGAAACTCAAAGCTACAGATAAGGGAAAGAAAAATCAAGCTCAAACTCATGTATGTAATGAGGAATGGACTCAGGTCAAAAAAAGAAATTTGTTAGAGATCTTAGTCCACTACCCATAGATGCTGACTATGGAAGTTCTTCTCAACAACTAGATTGAAATTCTAATGGATTTATTGCTCTATCTAACATTGAGGAAGGCCTTGAAGAAAATGTGTCTCAATTTTTGGGAATAAAGGAAGGGTTACAAAAATAAATCCCTCCAGATTAATGTTAATCACAAATTGGAATACAAGAGGTATTAACCAGCCTAAAAAATAACATGAAGAAGTTAAGGGTTAACAAAATCGACTTAATTGGTTTGATTGACACTAAACTTCTCTCAAACGAATTTGCCAAATTAAAGAAAGACAACTTTTCTAACTGGAATTCCGTCACAAATATTAACATGGAAAAAGACTCAAGAGGAAGTTTTTGTATTTTATGGAATCCTATCTACATTTTGCATCAACACAATAGATATTACTGAGCAAGCTAATCTTTGTGAATGCACATTCTTAGTAAATAATCTTCATTCTTATATGGTTGTTATTTATGAAGATAATGACAAAAACATTAGAAAACTTTATGGCGTGATCTTACTAGATGAGGAATCCATATCAAACATAAGGATTATATATGGAGTGGTGATTTCATGAAATTCTAATTTGTAATGAAAGAATAAAGTGCACTATCCTCCCCGCTAGCTCAAGTAATTTTGAAGAATGCATTATAGATAATGAGGTTTATGAACACCAAAGTTCTAGGTGCTTCCACACTTAGACAAATAAGAGAATTGAATGATTTATTTCAAGCAAATTGAAGGAGTTTTAGTAAATTATGAGTTGTTTAATAACTTTCACTCTTCAGTCATCACTCAGTCTCCTGGAATCTCTGATCACTACCATATAATGATCACCATCCATGGTGGAAAGAATTTGAAGACTTCATCTTTCAAATTTTAAATAATAAGGGCTGAAGATAAGGAATTTTTTTTAGTCACAAAGTCTTGGAAAATTGATCCTAAAGGTACCCCTATGTTTTGGTTAATATGTAAACTTAACGAGGTAAAACAAATAATCAAGATCTTCAATAATAAATATTTTTTCTTCAACACAGAGAAAATTGAAACTCTTAAAGATCAAGTTAGTGATATGCAACAATAAATCCTAAATGGGGATTTATCTTACTTCACAGAAGAAAAAGAAGAAATAGTGAAACTAGAAGAGCTTATGACAATTCAAAATGCTTATACCAAACAACAATCTAAAAAACAATCTAGAGTTATATGGCCTCAAGAATTTTATCTAGGCACCAACTTTTATCACAAATACATAAAGGCTAGAAAAATGGATGACAAAGTGAATGCTTTAACACTTGATGATGGAGTACAAATCAATGCCAAGGAAAAGATTCACTTAGCTTTTGTTGAATTCTATGAGAACTTACTTGGTAGAATTGACCCTAATTAAGAATCAATCCCGGCTAATCTTCTTCAAAGCCTTATACAAAACCGAGTCACTGTAGAAGAAGCTACACTTATGGTGATAGAATTCACTAACAAAGAAATAAAAAATAAGATATCCTCTATCAATGAAAAGAAATCCCTCGACCAGATGGATTTACTAGTACCTTCTTCAAATGTGCATGTAATATTGTTTGACAAGATATTTGTACTACAATCAAAGATGCCTTCAACAACACACAAATGCTCAACAAGTCAACATAATTACACTAGTCTTAATCCCTAAAGTGGCTAATCCTAGATCATTGAAACATTTTAGGCCAAAAGCCTGTTCTAACATCTTATACAAAGGTATCCCCAGTAGTTTCCAAGGCAGATATTTCGCAGACATTGTTCTTGTAGCTCAACGTATTATCCAAGGCTATGATAGAAGAAATAACTATCCAAGATGTGCACTCAATCTTGATATTTACAAAGTTTTTTATTTTGTAAATCATAATTTCATCATCGACATGCTAAAGGCATTAGGATTTCATTATATCTTCATCAAATGGATAACTATGTTACTCAACTCAACCTCATATACTCTCCTTATAAACGGTGAATTGACTGGTTTTTTCAAAGACAAAAGAGGATTATGGCAAGATGATCAACTCTCACCCTACCTATTTGTCATATATTTGCATGATAAAAGTGAAATACTGAATAAAGTGAGAAACTCAGATAAATTCACATTTCATCAAAGATGTTATAAAATCAAGCTCAACCACCTTATTTTTTATAATAATTGTCTCATTTTCTTAAATGGAGACATTGCATTAGCTATCAAGCATAAATAAGCTCTTGATCTCTTCTCTAGATTATCAGGACTCAAGATAAGCATAGACAAAACTGAACTATACTTTAGTGGTAATGATCAACAAATTTCTTAGATATCTGCAATATTCTTCAAGTTAAAAAACGACAACTTCATGTAAGATATCTTGGAACTCCTTTAACTACAAAGACATTTGATGCAGCAGCTTGTCAAACTCTTATCTAGAATATGTGCTCTAGCATTGACAACTGGATGCATAAATGACTCACTTTTTCAAGATGACTTCACCTAGTAAAAATTGTATTGCAATGTAAGGTGAGTTTTTGGTGCTTAGTCAGGATTATACCAAGAAAAGTTATTAAAACCTTGAAAGAATCTTCTCTAGATATTTTTGGAAAGGAAACTCCATGTTAAACACAAGAGGAAGGTGCTTTAGGGGTGCCTAGCCTTCATAATCTAAATGATGTAGCAACATTAAAAGCTTTTTAGAGATTCTATGAGACTGAAGATAACATATTGGCTCAGTGGGTAAAAATAAATTTGATTGTGAGAAATGTGATTGGAATATAAAGTCAACCCACATCGTTCCGTGGACTTGGAGGAAAATGCTAAACATAAGAGACATGGCACAAAAATATATTCATCATATCAATAGAAATGGCATGAGAACCTTCATTATGGAAGATATATTGTTTCATGGTTATAATATTAGTGATCATAACCTCAATCAGAAGACTCCATTTAGGGGGAGTCCCAGTGAATGTAGAAATAAGATTTGATGGCCAACAAATCTTCCATGCATGTATCACCAAATCGGAAGGTGGCATCCTTCTCAAGCAAATTACACAACCGTTTGGTGATATTAAAGAAATATTTGACGAATCGGCGATTCGGCCGCGAGACCCATGAAACTTCTCACGCCTTTAACAAAAATGGGAGGTGTAAGGGTTTTGATTACCTCAATCTTTTCGCAGTCAACCTTCATACTCTTAATTGGAAAGCTTGTTCCATAATAAAATCCCCTCATGAACAATGAAATAAAATTTCTCCCAACTCCAAACAAGATTAGTCTCCTTACAACAAATCAAAACTTCACCAAGTTATTAAGGCAATCATCCAGATGATTTCCAAACACTAAAAATTTATCCATGATTACCTCCAAGAACTGATCAATCATGTCCCAAAATATCGCCATCATAATAAATCACTGGAATATGGTCGGCGCATAGCATAACGCCCTTCGCATCTTTAAAAAGGCAAAGGTTCAGAATGGACTTGTGAAAGTGGTTTTGTGTTACCGTTGATCGGCCGGATCCATGCAAATTTGATTGTATCCAAAATATCCATCAAGGAACGCTCATTCTCTATAGCCTTGTTCACTTTCCGATAATCAATACACACTCTTTATCCCAAATAAGTTCATGAAGGTATGGCGTCGTTATTATCATTAAGGACGGTAGTAATTCCTTCATTCTTCGGCATAGATCAACTATTAAAAACCATTCACTATTAGATATGGAGAAATGATCCACGCATCTAATAGTTTGATATCTTTCTTCCTCACTACTTCTTTCATTAGTTGTATAAGCTCCTTTTGCCCTAAACTGATCGAGACTTCTCATCTTGAAGAATGATTGGTGGCTGGTAGGGTGTGATAAAATAATGATAAATAAATATGCGAACTATCACCCTAACCAATTACATTACTCACTGCAAGTATCATAGATCGTATGCAAGTTTTAATAATAAGTAATATTTTTTCTCATGGACTTAGTGTGTCATATGTATGAATCAGAAAAAAGCGTAGTAAGAATTAGTTCAGGGAATGAAAAGACACTAAAAGTAAATATGGAGAATTGGAGAGATAATGATTAAATTAAAGACTAATGCAATAAAATATAAGATGTAAGAATGAGATTAGAAATATAGCTCAGGGTTGCTTGTATGAACTTATCCTTCTATTTTCTCTACTAGTTATAAGGGTGATTAAAACTCTTAAAGTAAGTAGCCAGGATTTTATATTCCTCCTAACCCCTTTCTAGGTGGACTTAGGTGGCGACCTAACAATTACCAGGGGACTTGGGTAGGGGACCCTGCGCAACGATTGGTGGTTAATCTCAAACCCTAACGACTATCTAGCTAGGCAAGTCCGTCAATATCACTACCGCACACTAGACGTTTATGTGGTGTTTCAACAATTAGACACCCTTTCCCGGTGACCATCCACTGCTATTAATAGGGTAGTATATACTCGTGCACTAGCAAGAACTACGGTCAATAAATCAAACCACATAAACCAAATATAAAGGTTAAGAAGCTCAATCAATTTAAAAAGTTTTTTCCCAAACAAACTTAGATAGAAGAAAATATAGTTCAAAGATTATACATATGCCAAACCCAAGCTATGGGAAATTTAGTTCATGTTGAAAAGAAATAAACTATAATAAAGATACATACTGTCAAGTTGCTTCTCTTGATGACTTCTAAGAATAATATGAATTAAGAACTAGGAAAGGAAATGTTTACAATGATAAGAGGGTGTATTTATAGGTTTTTTCTAGCCCTATGTCGAAATCTTGAAGTAGAAGGCATATAATTTGAGTCCAGGTCCATATCAGATTCGTTTCCTGAGATATAGGACAGGATAAACATTACTCACTATTTAGGTCATATGTGCTTTGTTATTGGGTCGGTTTTTGCCCATTATATCAAAACGACCACAGTGAAAAGATCTATCTAACCCTTAAAAGGCTAGTCCAAAATCACATACGATTAGGAGTTATCTTTACTTTAGTGGACGTAGGTGCAGAATTGGTAGATTTGTTTGGCAGCTTTTCATTTCCTATTTAATATCTACTTCCTTTTCTCCTGTTTTCTCCTGGATCATCTTTCCTTAACTACTTAGAATTGATTTGGCATCTTAATATATTCTATAAACTTTAAGAGTTTCACATTAACACAAAAATTAAACCAAATATGCTCTAAAAGTAATAAATCATCAAATTAAGACATGAATTAAAAAATTATCTAATATCAGGGAAAATCCCTTAACAGTTAATCATTTACACCTAAAATGATATCTCCAACCTACATTAATATATCACAAATTGGAAGACATCAAGACCCCCAAATCAAAGTTGTATTGTCCTGATACAATAAAGACAAGAACATAAAGGAAGTCTCTAAAAACACACCAAAGTCAATTAAGCACAATGAGAAGAAGATAGCAGAATATATATAATAAACTCAAAGCAACTACTCAAAAAAATCTATGTAATAATATTTACAAACTAGATTACATGTACACTTGTCATACAAACGATCAACATGGTTCAAATTCAAGATCGGATTAGCCTTGCAATGTACGAAGGAGAGGTTCTTTACTTAGTTTAACATGGAGGCTATATATTGTTCATCAAGCTTCACTAGTATCCTAAGATCCATCTAACTACTCAGTAATGGTTAAATAACTTCTAGATTACATAGCAAAGAATCATAGGGTCTTTAAGGTTGTAATGTAGGATTGGGGACGGTATGATCGTATATTTAGATAATTTAGAGTGAGATATTGGCTCTCTCCTCACTAGCCATCCAACGAATCTCCCTAGAGCTTGAGTTAGTCCCATAAGATGTTCTCACTCAACCCAATGAACTGATGCACCAATTAGGACCCCCATTAGCCCAATATAAAGTGTAAAGATGATCACATAAAAATTCCACTTTGCCGGTCCAAATCATATATTTTTTTCATATCAATTTTTGTTTTGTAATTTAGTTATGACTCTCTTTTTAATATGTGATGTCATGCTAATTTTTTTACATATTTTTTTCATAACCTATTTTCATTTAATTTTACCCCCGCAAAGGGTTACAATGTATAAAACAGTTAATCATCGTCAAATATAGAGTGCAATACATAATCTCAAAAACCCAACCCAATAATATTTCCCATAATGGTGGACCCACCACACCAAACTCAAGCTCTACAACGATGTTCTATGCATCACGATTCGAGTGCAGGTCATATGGAAAAGTCCTAAAATCCTAAGGGATGTGGATTATAACATGGCTAAATAAAAAGGCTTTAGAAAGGCTAGAAGGGGCTGGTAAGTAAATAAATATAATAAATGGACAACAAGCTAAAAGGCAACATGGGGCTTATCAAAGAACCGCCTTAATCACTTTCTAATCAATGTAATTTTGTTAATTTCTTACCTTAGCACGTTCATTAAATGGGTTTACCAACTAGCTCAGATCTCACAGCCTACACACCCCTCAAAGAGCCCAAAGATCGAACATACTTCTACCACATTGGTCACTAATCTTTTCTTTACTATCAATATGTGTTTCCTGTTCATAATAAAAGCATATAAAATAATTATCTCATAAAAATATTACTTTTTATCATTAACTTACTAAGATTATGCTTTCAAGCTACTAAAAACACTCTACATCTAATCCCATATATCAAAAAAAATTAATTTCTTCCTAAAAATAGTAAAATCAAATAAAAAGGGAGATGAGAGACAACAAATGCCCACATTCCCAACTAAAAAATGAGGCGTGTCCCCACGACTCAAAAAATACTCAATAAAGAAATTAAAAACAAGAAAGTGTTGCATATACAAATATGGTAAGGAAGAAAGAAAACATACTCTCGAGGCTATTGCCTTGCATTATCAACATCTATGATAGGATTTGGTGGATCTTTCACGATATCGCGCTTTAATTTCTCAAGGAGTGTCGTGATGTAAACTTTATTAGTTTTGATTTGTGCAACATCATCGGCCACGAAGTTTTGAGCTTCTTCAACTTTATTTAATCGCTCCTCTACCCTTTCTCGCCAAATAAGATCCTCTTCTTTTAATTCTTCTTGTGGAAGCTTCTTAATTCCTGCTCCTCTTAAGACTGTCTTGATCCAAGTGTTGTTGATATTGTTGCTTACTTTATACACAAATTTCTCTTCTTCACCCGATCCACATTCTCTCTTTGTACTAGGCGCGTGATCATAGTAGAATATTTCACATTAAATAACAAAAATGGAAAGACCAAAAATTGCATCACCTCCTCAAATATTATTTGTGCCAGATCTACTTCTTCCCTTCTTAAAACACAATTCAAAAAGATGGTGTTTCTCTTAGTTATATCTGAAGTTCGCGTGTTTCCAAAGGAGTTTGGTGTGAGGAAATTGTGCTAAATTCTCGTATCAGGTTGGAGATATTTGTAAGGCCAAGGTGCCTTCAATTCTCCCTTGTTTGATTGCAGATCTTCTTCATCTAATACATGCTCAAAAAGTTTGTTCCAATCAAAAGTCTTGATATTTTTCAACGCTTCTCTACACTTACATGGTCCAACCAATTTCTTAAACTGGAAGTGGTTTCTAATCTCTTCAACTGTAAAAGGAACTTACTTTCCTCCAACTGGAACAATACCTTCACTATCTCGGCTAAAGAGGCTTAAATAGAACTCAGAAACTAACTCCATACATAAACTTGAATATCTCATCATGAATGTGGTCCAACCCAATTCCTCTCCCATCTCTATAAATCTCTTATAATCACCTTCTCCAACTTCTTTTACAAGTATCCTCTCACTAGAAAAAGGTATGTCCGGTAGATGTGTCTTTGCGGAAGCTAACAAGGCCTTTGAAGCTGCATTCATCTCGGGCATAGGAATCTTGATTTGTAGAGCTTATGATGTGTTCTCCTTGAAAGTTATAATCTTTTTGCTTTTTGAATTGACCACAACCGGCTTTTCTCTACTTTTGTGATTTGTTTTACCCTTTTTCTTCATACTAGAACTTGAACCTTTCTCAATTGTTTTTTCTCAATAGTACCCAATACCTTACTTTGATTCTTCTTCATCTCCCTAACAGTACATAATGTATTTTCGTCATCTAAATTGACCTCCAACTCAAAGCTTTGAAAACTCTTGGAAATCTTACCCCTTATTTTGGGTTGAACAAGTATTGTTTGGGTTAGGAAAGGTGTAAGGATGATGATTCTCCATTTGGGTAGGATGAACTCTTCCTTGATTTGTATGGGATCAAGAAATTGTTGAATCAGGTTTGGAAATTTTGGCTTTTGATTTTTAGATTCTAGGTGTTTTGATTTGATTTGGGTGGTTGAATCTTCTTTGTAATGATGTCGGGAAGGATTTGGATGTAAATTTATGGTTATTGGGGAGTGTTTTGATGTGTAGGTGAAGGTTTGTAGAAGATTAAATGGAGTTGGGAAAGCGTTGGGAAAGAGAGAGAGACTTAAGGTTTAGAAATTCATAGGTGTAAACTAACCTTTTCTTTATTTCCTTATTCTGGCGGTGCCATGCAGTGCACCTGGTGTCGCCTAGGGTGTGATAAAAATAAGATAAAATTAAGTCAAGAAACTACGCACTCTCACCCTAGACAGGCACAGTACTGCAAGTATTACAGGACGTATGCAAGTTTTAGATAGTAAGTTGAGTTCGTTCTCAGGGACTTAAGTGTGTTAATCGCGTGAGTAGAAATAACGAGTAAAAGTAAATAATTAAAAGACAATAAATTAAAGAGAGAAATTCGAAATTCAGAATTAAACTAATTAAAACTAGGAAAATAAAGACAATAAAATAAAATTACTAAGAATATGAGATGAGAAATATAGCTTAGGTTTTGCTAGTATGCACTAATCCTTCTAATTCTATCTATAAATCTAGTTAATAAGGGAGAATATTAGCTCTTGGTATACTTAGTCAGGATTCTAAATTCCCATTCCTTAGACCTTGAGAGCGACTAAGGGGGCTACGGCACAACCAAGACGTGGTTTAGAATAGGGTTATCAAACGCTACTAAGGCCCTAAGCAATCGCAACAATCAATTGGTGATATGGTGATTAAAACAAACCCTAATGACTATCTAGTTAGAATCATGTTTTGTCAGAAGTAATATCGACACTAGACATTATGTGGTGGTTCAATAGTTAAACACCCTGTCAAGGAGACCATCTAACTACTACTAAAACAATCCTAAAGTGATCAGTTCTAGGAAAGACAATAAATCAAAACACATAAACAAATATAAAGTAAGTAGCTAATATCAGATTAAAACATATAATTCCCAAAGAAACTTAGATAGAAGAATTATAATTCATAGTTTATACATGATGCAAAACCCAAGCTATGGGAAGTTTAGTTCATACCTGATGGAAATAAACTAAAAGAAATTACAAAAGACATCATCTTGCTCTCTACAATAAACTGGAAGAATAAAACCTTAAGAACTAATTACTATGAGGCAAGGATTTCTATGATGATTTACAAGTGATATAAGGGTGTAATTATAGGTGTTTAGAAGACCTAATTCGTTTTCTTGAGGAAGAGATAAAGTATTGGACTCCTATCCCAACTCAAATTCGTATGGAAATAAAGATAAACACTGCTGGACTGTTTTGAGCATATCTTCTTCGCTATTGGTCGAATTTTGCTCCATAAGATACCAAAAGAATCCTCACAGAATTATCTATGTCCCTATGAAAGGAAATTACCAAAATCGGCCTATTTCTTAGGTAAATCGCCACTTCTTTAGGCGTGTGCTACAGAATTCAGATTTAGGCAGCTTTTCCTTTTCCATCTTTTTAGCTTTTGTTTCCTTATCTCCAATTACCATGCAAATCTCTTTCCATAAGTTGTAATCTTTGACTTGGACTCTAATTAATCTCCATAATTATCTTTAAAGCTTCACACTAAATTAACAATTAAACCCAATATGCTCTAAAAATAATAATTCAACAAATCAAGACTCAAAATAGGAAAGTGCACTAAAACTCAAGAAAGTCAACATTAATGACTTCTAAAACACTAAACATGATGTCTCATCTTAACATAAATCTATCACAAATGAGGAGACATCAAGACCCCCAACTCAAAGTTGTATCGTCCCGATACAATAAAAATAAAAACAAAGGGAAGTCTATACATACACACTTATAAAATTCTTAACACAATGGGAAAAAGCATAGCAGAATATATAGAATAAACCTAAAGCACATAACTCAGAAAATTGCATGCAATAATGTTCATAAACTACATACATGTACACTTCTCATATCCACAGTCAACACGGCTTGAATTCAAGATCAGATTAGTTTCGCAATGTAAGAAGGATTGGGACTTTACTCAGTTCCCCAAGAGAGCTATAGATTGTTCATCAAACCTCACTAGTATTCAAGATCCACTTAACTAATCTCTAATGGCTCAATCACTTCTCAATTACATAGCAAAGAATCACAAGGTCTTTTAAGGTTGTAATTTAGGCTTAGGGACGGTATGATAGTATATTTGGATAATTTGGAGTGAGCTTTTGGCTCTCTCCTCACTAGCCATCAACGAATCGCCCTAGAGCTTGAGTTACTCTCATAAAACGTTTCTCACTCAACCCAATGAATTCCTTGATGCATAATTTAGCATCCCCAATAACCCAAGTAAAGCATAAGATGTTCACATAAAAATTCCACTTTGCCGGTCCGAATATATATATTTTCTTTTCTTTTCAAATCACTTTTTCTATAGCTATGACTCTCTTTTAATGTTGAGATATCACGCTATTTTCTCATATATATATATATATATATATATATATATATATATATATATATATATATTTCTTTTAATGCCCTTGTTGGGCAAATTTAGCTCGTAGCTTCTTTTTCATTCACTATTACCCCGGCAAAGGGTTACAATAAAAATATGTGAATCATCATCAATATAAGCACAAAGCACAATTAATAAGCTCAAAAATCCCAACAAAATAACAATTCCCATAATGGTGGACCCACCACCCCAAACTCAAGCTTTAAAACAATTGTCTATGCATCGCGATTCGAGTGCGGGTCATATGGAAAAGTCTTAAAATCTAAAGGATATGGCTTATAATGTGTTTCAATAAAAAGGCTTTAGAAAGGCTAGAAGGGGCTGAGAAGGATATAGCATATAAAGTCAAAATCACAAGGTGAGAAGGTATAAAAAGGCTTCAAAGGCTTCAAACATGAAAGAACCGCCTTGATCACTTTCTACACTATGTAATTTCGTTATTTTCTTACCTTTAGCACTTTCATCAAATGGTTTGTCAACTAGCTTGGATCTCACGGCCTACACACTTCTCAAGGTTCCCTGAGATCGAACATACTTTCTATCGCATTGCTCACTAATCTTTTCTTTACTATCAACGTGTGTTTTCCTGCAAATACTCAAAGCATACAAATACATAGCTCATAAACATATCACTTACTATCATTAATTCACTTGAGATTATGCTTTCAATCTATTAAACACACTCTACATCTAATTCCCATGCATCAAAAATTTTAATTTCTACCTAAAAACAGAAAAATGGAGATGAGATACAACGAATCCCCACACCCCCAACTCAAAAATGAGCCGTGTCCCCACGACTCGAAAAAAGACTCGAAACAGAAATTAAAATTAGCAGATAAAAGCATTTACAGAAATGGTAAGGAAGAAAAAGAACATACTCTCGAGGCTATTGCCTCGCATCATTGATATCCAAGGTAGGAATTGCTGGAACTTTCGTTAATTGCTCAAGGAGTTTCATGATGTGCACTTGATTCGCGTTGATTTGTGCCACATCATTGACTAAGGAAGTTTGATCTGCTTCGAATTTCGTTAAACGCTCCTCCATCTTCTCTTGCCAAGTTGGCTCCTTTTCTTCTTTCGAGACTTGAGTAGAACCCGCTTTTCGAAAGATATCCTTGATCCAATCATTATCAATATAACTTCCTTTAAATTCGAGTTTCTCTTCTTCACCCAATGTAACATTCGCTTTTCGCACAAGACACGTGATCATAGTAGGAAATTTAACATTATAAACTGATTTAGGAGAGACCGAAAATCGCATCACCTCCTCATAGATCAACTGTGCCACATCAACTTCTTCTCCTCTCAAAATACAATCCAAAAGTAAAGCGTACTTCATAGTCACATCCAAAGTTCGTGTGTTCCGAAAGACATTAGGAATAAGGATTTTGTGCCAAATTCTAGCATCCGGTTGAAGATATTTGCTAGCCCAAGGTGCCTTCAATTCTCCCTTATGTGATTGCACTTTCTCCTTGTCTAATACATGCTCAAAAAGTAATTCCTCATCAAAGATTTTTTGTTTAGCAACCGCTTCTTCAAATTTGCAACAACCTTTCAATTTCTTAAACTTGAAGTGGTTTCTAATCTCATCAACTGTGAAAGGAACTAACTTTCCTCTAATCGGAACACAACCTTTAGTATCTCGGCTAAAGAGGCCTAAATAGAATTCCAAAACTAACTCATGACATAATTCAGAACGGCTTACCATGAAAGTAGACCAACCCAATTTCTCACCAAGCTCTAAGAATCTCTTGTATTCTCCATCTTCAACTTATTCCTTGAATACTTTCTCATAAGCAAAAGGTAGCTCTTTTACTTGTTTTTCTGCAAAAGCCTTCAGGGCCCTTGAAGTTTCTTCTTTATCTTTGGGTATAAGACCTTGTGGAGGTTGTGTTTTCTCCTTTGCATAATAGTAAAGCTTTTTACCATTACGATCAAACAAAGGTATTGAACTCTTTTCAACTTTATCTTTACCCTTTGATTTAGAACTAGAACCCTTGTCAATTGATTTCTTCTTTATTAAATCCAATCCCTTGCTACTCTTCACCTCCCTCTTGCTAGCTAAAATTGTTGTTCTATTAGTCATCTTCAATTAACCCCAACTCAAAGCTTTAGCAACCCTTGAAACTTGAACTTGTGAATTATTGGTTGAACAAGCTTGATTTGGCCTAGGATAGGTGAATTGATGATGAATCTCTATGTGGGTGAGGTGTATTTGTAATGGGTAGGCTTGGATTTAAGAAATTGTAGGATGAATTTGTGAAAAATTTGGCTCTTTGATTCTTCAATTTGAATGGATTTGGTGAGGATTGGGTGTTTGAATCTCTCTTGTAATGATGTGGAGAGAAGATTTGATGTGTTTTCCTTGATGATTAGGTAGTGTTTTGGTGATTGGTGAAGGTTTTGATGAACTTTAATGGAGTTGGGAGAGTTGTGGAGAAGAGAAATAGGCTTTAGGTTTGTAAAATTCGGAATAATGGCTTCATACCTCCTTTATACACTCAAATCCGTAACTTTATCTCTCTGGCGGCGCCGTGCGGACCATACCTGCGGACCAGGGGTGTACCGCGAGGTACACCGCAGCATCTGATGCTCGAAAATTTTTACCCTCTGGATAAGACCCGTGGTAGGACCCCGTGGCACGTGTTTTAGCTCTGCGGACCATGGTGCGGACTAGGGGGTACACCGCAGGGGTGTACCGCGGCTTCTACGTCAAAATACCCGTGTACCTACCCCGTGGCACGCGTTTTAACCGTGCGGTGCAGGCCACGGTGCAGGGGGGTAGTCTGCGGGGTCATTTTTTCTCGGTTCTGGATAAAACCCGCGCTCCAACCCGTGGTACGGGCTTTTGCCTTGCGGACCATCCCTGCGGCATAGGGGTATACCGCGTGGGTACTTCGCACAGGGCTTTTCTTCGCTCCGAAATTTTTTTCTCGCTTCCCTAACTCGATTTCTCCAATTCCTACACACCAAAAACACTAATACCTTTCTCAAATATGCATTATCAGCTAAAAACAACTACTCTAAACATAAACTAAAAACGCTAAAGACATAAAAACATAAAAAAATTGCGAGTTGTCACCCGTACAGCACTTTTATTTAACGTCTTTCAAAGTTAGACGTGTTACCTCTATCAAGATTTGCGAATATAGCCTCCCCAACAACGAGTAAGGCTATGAACGTCAACTAATCTGCGCTTGACCCCAGTTTTGGGGCGAATTTCTATCACCTTGGCTGAAACAATTTTAGTGACAATGAACGGTCCCATCCACGAATCTTTAAAACTTCGTGGCCTATTTTCGCGTTTGTGAGCTTTCCATAGGACTTCATGGCCAACCCCAAACTCAATGTTTGGCTCAGTATCCACAGGCTTTAAGTGGATCTTCTCAGGAGGGACTTTGTGATGTGAAAGGCTGTGGATGACAGGAACGGTGGGATCTAACTTCCTCGGTTTCTTACCCAAGACATAGAAGGTCTCGGATACATTCTTTGCATGAAGGGTGATGGTCCCTTCTTGGAAGTTGATAACACTTTGACTTGTGGCCATGAAGGGCCGTCCAAGTATGATTGGAACCTGCTTATCTGCATCAAACTCAAGAATAACAAAGTCAGTAGGGATGGCAATATTACCTGCATGGACTAAGACGTCCTCCACTGTTCCCCATGTCCTTTTAACTGAGTTGTCAGCGAACTGCGACTTCACTGGAGTTTTCTCTGATTTCTGAAGTCCAAGTCTCTCGAACACGGACTTAGGCATAAGATTCACACCAGAACCCACATCGTACATGGCTTTCACCTTGAGCATACCATGTAATTGAATAGGAAGGTTGAAACTTCCCGGATCTTTAAGCTTTGTTGGTAACTCTCTTTCACTTCTTCTCAAAACTCTCAAATTCTCTCTTGGGATCTCCACACTCGCCTCTTTCTCAGGAATAACTTGCGTAAAAACTTGTGGCGGTGTAAGTCCTCTCTTTGTGATCTCAAGCATTTGGGCGTTGATATTTTCAGGTTGATACACCTCTACAAATGTCTTGAGTACAGTGTCATCCTTAGGAATTGTATTAGGAATAGCTGATGACACTGGTTGAACAATAGGTGGCGATTCCACCTTCTCTTCTTCCTTCTCTTCATGCACAGCAGGTGCAATTTCATCTTCAACTGTTGATTCCTCCTCGGAGGCTTCTTTCTCTTTTTCTCTATTTAGCTCAGCTTGGTAATCCATAACCGATCGAATCTCCTCTTGCATCTTCCTCAAAAGTTGTATAAATTCGGCTTTCTCTTCTGAATCGTCCTCCACATAAACCTCAGAACAGTCAGATTCCACGGGGCTAGACTTGGTTGGTTCGTCTTCAGTACTCGGAACTTTCACGGCACTAACGGCAGCATGCGGTACTTCCTTCTTTTCTTCTTCAATTTCAAGGTAGATGGCCTTGCAAGCTTCGATCCCAACATTGTTTTCACCTCCCTCGATTGCCTTTACTTCCTTTTGTTCTATTAAATTTGTTAACACTTTGTTTAATTGTTCTACTTGAGTACCTAACATCTGAAGTATGGCATCTTGTCCTCAGACTTTCTCTTCCTGAGCGTTCATAGTCGTGGTCGAACAGTTCAGAGCTTGTGCTATCTGTTGATTATCCATAGGTCCTTCTTGAGGATATTGAGGTAAAGCTTTCTGATCTAATGAATCAGTATAGGAATCTTGAGCAGGTTGTTGAGGGGGAGCATGTCTATTTTGATATTGATTTTGTTACTGACCTCTCGAGTGGAAAGAGTTGTTCTGGGGGCGCGGTTGATAATGACCAGGATTAGCGGCCCCTTGTGGATTTGAATACTGCATACCCGGATGATTTCGGTTACCCCATTGATAACCTCCTCGATTAGATATAAAGTATACAGATTACGGATTTGATTCGCACTCTTCCCATGTATGATTGTTAACCCCACATTGTTGACAACCTTGTGCTTCTTGTACTACGTTTGCAGCGGCTAAATTCTTTTGCATCTCTAACTTCAGCTATTTGATTTGATTTTCTAACGCGGATATTTGAGCTGGGTTCACTGTTTCGGCATCTAAACGAAGCGTTCCTCGGGTCTTTGCTACAGAAGCTCGCGTTGAAGGCCAACTTCTTTCTTCTTCCATAATATTTTCTAAAACCTCGGAAGCTTCATTCTGATTCATGGACACAAAATTACCCTTTCCAATGTTATCCACCTTCTCTCTACCTTTATCATTAAGACCTTCATAGAATATAGCAAGTTGTAGAGCAGGGGTATAACCATGGAGAGGATATCTAGCTAATTTTTGTTGAAGTCTTGTCCATGCCTCTCCTACTGTTTCTCCATCTTCTTGGCAAAAGCTTGCAAGATCGGTTTGATCTTTGAGTCTCATGCTCTTCGGATAAAAGCGGTTAAAGAACGCGGCTTGAAGTTCTCTCCAAGAATTGATTGTTCCAGGTGGTTGTCTTTCTAGCCAATCGCTAGCTCTACCGGTCAGGAAGAACGAAAACATGTGACAATACAGTTGCTCGCGTGTAATGCCAGGAGTAATGTAGGCATCACAAATCAGCATGAACTTCTGAATCGATCTTACCGGATCTTAAATTGTTGTACCAGTGTAGAGTCCAAAACTTTGAAATTGACTGAGCATACCCGGATCGGGTCTAAATTTGATATTTTGGATCTCTGGAGGAAGGTAACTGATTGGTTGAACATGAAACGGCACATGAAGACCAGGGAGATCTTGATGTGCTTGATTCTGTTGATTATTAATGTTATTATGCCCATTACCTCCTCCTGCTGGTATTTGTACACCGTGTCCTCCACCAGGTGGTGGATCTTGTCGTACGACTGGTGGGGCCTAGGGTGTGATAAAATAAGATGTAAATAAAGTGCAAAAACACCCTAGAACTACACGGTTCAGCAAGTATACAGATCGTATGCAAGTTTTAGATTAAGATTCGTTCCACAGAGACTACGAAGGTTAGATGAATCTTATGCAAATATCAAGTGTAATATTAAAGCTAGAACAACTAAACGCAAATAAAAGTAAAGACAAATAGATGTTTGTTTGACTTTATAATTAAACTAAACTAAAACTAAGAACCAAAAGACAGAAAATTAATATGAAAGAGAAGTGATATGAGAATATAGCTCGAGTTATTAGCATGTAATCCCCACTAGTTTTGCCGTTCTAAACATGTAAGGGTGAATTATGTAGTATTTCCCTAATCGGTCCCAATTCGCTATCGGTAGTTTAAAATAGGATTTACCTGTGTCAATAAGGCTTCCTAAGCAAACTTTTCCTGTAATTGGTAAATAGTCACAAGAACTAAACCATAGTGACTATCTAGCTAGGTTGGGTTGTCAGATCATACCTAATACTAGACGTTATGTGCTAAACATGCAATTAAACACCGTTGTCAATGGTGACCTAATTACTAGATGGTAATTCTAAATGGCGGCCGTCCACAAGAACACAGAATATAAATCCAAAACAGAGAATAAAAACTATAATTCTATTTAAAACATTAAATTCCCAAATTAGATAGACGTCAATCAAAACTAGGGTTCATACATATATGCTAAAAACTCAAGCTAAAGAAATTTAGTTCATCAAAGAAAAGAAAGAAATTACAAATCTAAAGGTAGAAGAAGACATTATTGATGAACAGCTTCTTCCAGACTTCTCTCTTGTGTTGTATGCTTCCTCTTGGTTTAAGGTTTAACCAAGGATGATTTAAGAGTGTTAAGAGGCTGTATTTATAGTGTATAGGTTGACCTAATTCGTTTCTTGGAGATAACTCTAAGTAATAGACTCCTGGCCCAACTCAAATTCGTAAGGAAATAAAGATAAACACTGCTGGACCGTTTTGAGCATATCTTCTTCGTTATTGGTCGGTTTGAGCTCCATAAGATACCATAAGAATCGTAACAGAATTATCTTTGTCCCTAGGAAAGGAATATTCCAAAATCGGCCTATTTCTTAGGTAAAATAACACTTCTTTAGGCGTGTGCTGCAGAAATTTAGATTAGGTAGCTTTTACTTTTCCTAATTTTTAGCCTTTGTTTCCTTTATCTCCAATTTCCATGTAAATCTCTTTCCATAAGTTGTAGTCTTTGACTTGGACTCTAATTAATCTCCATAATTATCTTTAAAGCTTCACACTAAATAAACAATTAAACCCAATATGCTCTAAAAATAATAATTCACTAAATCAAGACTCAAAATTGGAAAGTGCACTAAACTAAGCTAAAATCAACCTATAAACTAATAAATAAGCCTGAAATGATGTCTCTGAAGTATATTTTATTATCACAAATGAGGAGACATCAAGACCCCCAACTCAAAGTTGTATCGTCCCGATACAATAAAAGTAAAGAACAGTAAGGTAGTCAAAATAAACAAGGAGAAGTCGGAGGAGAACAAGAACAGAATATAATGAATGATCCTAAAGCATAAAATCCAAAAAATCTCATGTAGTAATGCTTAAGAACTAATGCACAAAGAAGCTTAATATACATATAATCAACAATCCATAAATTCAAGTTAAGCTTAATTTCGCAATGCCAGAAGGAGAGGATGATAACTTAGTTCAGGTTAATGGCTATAGGTTGTTCATAGGTCCCAAATACAGCATCCAATGGTCCACTTACCTACTGCCTAATAGCTCAATTGTTTCTCCATCTAACAGTTAGAAATCCTAAGGTCTTGGTTATAACTTGGCTTAAGGACGGGTGTGGTATATTTTGATAATGAAAAGTGAGCTTTTGGCTCTCTCCTCACTAGCCATCAACGAATCGCCCTAGAGCTTGAGTTTTTACTCGAAGATGTTCTCACTCAACCCAATTTATTGATGCTTTTTGATGTGCATCCCCAATAAACTCAGTAAAAACCTTTGATGATATAAAATCCACTTTGCCGGTCCGAATATATATTTTCTTTTCAAATCAATTTTTTCTTTTGTATAGCTATGATTCTCTTTTTGATATCACACTATTTTTTTCATATATATATATTCTTTTTATGCCCTTGTTGGCAAAATTAGCTCATAGCTTCTTTTTCATTCACTATTACCCCGGCAAAGGGTTACAATACTAACTTTTTCATCATCAACAAAATCACAACTATAATACCCAAATCCCAAAGTTCCCTAATGATGAAACCCACCACCCCAAACTCAAGCTCTAAAACGAGTTTGTCTCAGGTTTTGCGATTCGAGTGCGGGTCATATAGATAAGTCCTACAAACTAAGGGTATGGATTATAATGTGTTTCAATAAAAAGGCTTTAGAAAGGCTCAAAGGGGCTAAGACGGATAAATAACAATAATATCAAACAAAAGGGTGAGAAAGTATAAGGAAGAATTCAAAGACTACCTGAGTCAACCTGTTACTGAAGCTGAAATCAAAAAAGCTTTATTTTCTATTGATAGTTCAAAAAGCCCTGGACCTGATGGATATACATCAGCTTTTTTTAAAAGAACATGGGATATTACAGGATCAGATGTGTGTAAAGCTGTTATGAGTACAATGAAAGACAGTTCATTACTTAAGGAGATGAACTCAGCTGCTATAACTCTGATCCCTAAAGTTCAGAATCCTGTATCAGTTAAAAGCTATAGGCCAATAGCTTGCTGTAATATAATATATAAATGTATCTCAAAAATTTTGGCCAATAGATTGAAAATTACACTACCTGATCTTATCTCTAATAATCAGTCAGCTTTTGTGCAAGATAGGCACATTGGGGAAAACATATTAATTGCCCAAGAATTAGTAAGAGGCTATTCAAGATCAAATATATCAGAGAGGTGCAATTTAAAACTGGACCTTATGAAAGCTTATGACTCTTTAGATTGGGAGTTTGTAATTCAAACATTAAAAGCTTTTGATTATCCAGAGCAATTCATAAAATGGGTTACTATGTGTCTTACAACCACTTCATATAGTATAATCATTAATGGTTCACCTAAAGGCTTTTTTAATGGAGCTAGAGGGTTGAGACAGGGGGACCCAATATCTCCTTACCTCTTTGTGATTTGTATGGAAGTACTTACTCAGATTCTCAAAAGAATAGGAGAAAAGAGAGAGTTTCAATGGCACCCGAGATGTAAGAAAATGAGACTGAATAATCTGATGTTTGCAGATGACCTTATGGTCTTCTTTAAGCCATGTTTTGAATCAGCCTTCTTAATCAAAAAGGGACTGGAGTTATTTTATAGACTTTCAGGCCTGCAGATAAGTGATAGTAAGAGCAATATATTCTATGAAGGATGCACTAGATCACAGAAAGAAGATATATGGGAGATTCTACATATACCTGAAGGGGAACTGCCCATGAAATACTTAGGTGTCCCACTCATATCTGGAAGATTGAGTGTTGAAGATTGTAAGCCCCTCACAAAGAGAACGGTATCCCAGATAGATCACTGGAGCTCTAAACACCTATCTTTTGCTGGAAGATTACAGTTAATCAAGATGGTACTTAGTAATATATCCTCTTATTGGTTTGGTGTTTTTGCCATACCAAAGAAAATATTAAAAGAGATACAAAGTAAGATAACCTCTTTTTTATGGAAAGGGACTAGTGAATCAAAAGGTGGTGTTAAGGTTGCCTGGAGTACAATATGCTTACCAAATTATGAAGGTGGATTAGGAATTAAAGATCCTTTTGTTCAAAACCAGACAGCCATTCTCAAGCTTTTATGGAACTGCTGCTTCCCCAGGAACACTCTTTTCATTCTGGCAAGTGGAAATACCTCAGGATACCTCTTGGGGATGGAGGAAAATTCTTAAAATGAGATCAATAGCCAAGAATTTCATTGATTATAGTGTTGGTAATGGTAAAAATATTTCATTGTGGTGGGATTACTGGTTACCAAACAATCAGAGGTTAAATGATATACAAAGAAGTAATCTTGTTTCAGGTTATTTCACTGATGGAAAATTATCAGACTTTATTCATCAAAACAAGTGGAAGTGGCCTGCAAAGTTTAAGTTTATGGAGAGTATTACTAAGGATATACAGTGTAATAACTCTATAGATGATAAAATTAAATGGAAATTCACAAAGAAAGGAAAGTTTACCTTTCGAGAAACCTATGAACATATCTGAGATAAGAAGACCAACAATGAATGGTACAAGATTATCTGGAAAGCAAAAAGTCAGCTACGCTATAAATTCACGCTATGGCTTGCTCATATAGATCGTTTACCTACAAAACAGAGGCTGCTATCATGGGGTATTATTTCTAACCCTATATGTGAATTCTGTGGAAATAAAAGCGAGGATAGAGATCACCTTTTTTGGGACTGTTCGTTTACACAACGAATTTGGAACAAATGCTTGAGTCAGCAAGAGGTCCAAACAAAGATATATGAATGGCCTCGACTTATAGATTGGTACATCAAGAATCATAGTGGATCTTGAATCTCTGACAGCGTCTTGAAGGTCTTACTAGCGGTGGCTGTGTACACGATCTGGATTGAGCGCAACAATCGAGTGTTCAAGAAGGAGGTTAAGGCTGAGGAAAGAATATTTGATGAAATATCAACAGCCTTCCGCGAAAACCTAACAAGGTTTCAGAGAGAGATAGATACGGAGGAGATTGAAGCGGCGAAGTTGAAATGGTGTAAGTGAGAGAAGATGAAAGTACAAGTTGTACTTGCTTAGAAGTTGACTTAGTACTTTTGTCTTATTATGTTGTGGGCTTTTAGACCCATACGTAAAATGTAATGAGGAATAGGTGTAGGCCCATTTTGTAATAGTTAGTTTAGCCTACGTTGTAAGAGCCCAAAAGGCCCCATTGTAATTTGACATGTTTGATTAAATAGAAAATTGCTACTTGCCCAGCAAAAAAAAAAAAAAAAGTATAAGGCTTCAAGTGTTTTATCATGAACGAACTGCCTTAATCATTTTTCTAACTACCGGATTTCGTTACGTTTTCATTATTAGTTCATAGACAAGTGGGTTTTCAACTAATTTTAAACCTCACGTTCTACACACCAAATAACTCTCCCTAAGTTTCAACGTGATTTCTTAGCATTGCTCATTAACTTTCCTATCCTTTATTTCCTGTTTTCATGCATGCATCCTAAACAAATTTGTTGCATCTTTCAAAAACATACTACACACTATCATTAACTTAATAAAATCATGGTCAAATAGGTACATTCAAAATATTCTATGCCTTAATTTAACCTAAAATTTTTAAATTTTATGCAAAAACGAAAAGAAGATGAGGACAACGAATCCCCACCCCCAACTCAAAAGTGAGTCGTGTCCCCACGACTCGAAAAAGACTCAAGAATGGAATAAAATTTAAAATTAAAACTAACTAAACTACCTAATGCATACAAACTAATGAGAAAAATTAGAATGACCTACCTGGCTGGCCATAGAGATCCATTATATCCTCATCCTCATCCGAAGCTGAAGGATCAGAATAATCATCAATATGCTTGTCCAAGGTCAAATCTTCTATCTGTGATTCCATCTGTATGACTTCTGTCCAAAGTTCTCTGTTGTCTTCTTGTAATCTTTAGATATCGTTCTGTAACTTGAGAGCCCAAGGAGGAAGATCATAAGCAATTTCAGAGGAAGAGGTAGAAGAACCTTGATCCTGAATTTTGATCTTTTTCAAAGGCCTTCTTGATGGTATAGACATTCTAGCTGTTAATCTCTTCTTTGGTAGTGGTTGTGCTGGTGCCTTCTCTTTTGATTCTTCAGAAACCTCATCAAGATTAATGGGTTTTTCAATGGTGGCTCCAGGAAATTTCTTATTCTTCCCAAGTGTGGTGCACTTTCTCTTGTATTCCATAGCTTCAGATCTGTTAGTCATGCTTGTTTCACCCACAATTCAAGTTATACCAAGGATGGATTAAAAGTTTAAGGAAAATTTGGTTTAGCTTGATGTTGTTGCTTGGAATTTATGAAAGAGAAAGGTTTCTTGATGGATCTTGGAAGAAATCTTTAAAGCTTGTTGAATTTGATGGTGTTTTAATGGTGTAGTGTGATGAATTTGATGAAGAGATTGTGTTTATGGAAGATGGTGGAGAGGATTTGATGAGTTGTTGTGTTAATTGTGAAGGTTGCACAAGCTTTAAGATGTATATATAGGGTTTGGGTCTGAAAAATTCGTGTGGGAGAGGCTAGGGTTAATCTTGTTAAGGTAAGAAGTTGATTAGGAAAGAATTCCTTCACAAACCGCCTCTATGCGGTGCACCGGACTAGACCCGCGGTGTACCGGACTCATCAGCTCTTCAAATTTTTGCCCACTGGGCAATACCCGAGCTAGCACCCCGTGGCACGTGTTTTGTGCCTGCGGACCAGGGGTGTGGTGTATGGGGTAGTCCGCGGGTGCTCCGTCAAAAAACCCGTGGTACCCGACCCCGTGGCACGCGTTTTGGTGTGCGGACCAGGGTGCGGTGTACCGCGCCTATCATGTCACATTTTTTCTTGCTTCTGGATGAAACCCGTGGTACCCGACCCGTGGTACGGGTTGTCTAGGCACGGTGCATCCCTGCGGACCATGGGGTAGTTGGCGGGGGTTGTCCGCGCCAGTCCCTTAAGTTTTCCAGCTTTTTCCTTTTGACCCCAAACTCGTTTCCTACACAATAGCACACTACCTTTCTCTCCTATTAGCTTGTAAACACAATTAAAAATATACACTAACTTAATACTATACACTACAAAGAAAAAACAACTATTCTAAGAAAACAATTAAAACAAGGGGTGTCTCCCAAGAGCACTTTTGTTTAACGTCTTTGAGTTAGACGTGTACCTCAGGTTAAGCGCATTCAACGAGATGGATTGTCTCCTCTCGTCTAAAGTCCTCACTATCATGGTATCTCTTCAAACGCTGGCCATACACCATGAATGCCCTTTGCTCGGTTGGATTTTCAATTTCAATCGCTCCATGAGGTGTGACTTTAGTAACAATGTAAGGTCCTCCCCAACGGGATTTAAGCTTTCCTGGGTAGTTCGAAAATCGAGAGTTGTATAATAAAACCTTTTGTCCTATCTCGAAATGCTTTGGACGGAGCCGCTTATCATGCCATCGCTTTGTTTTCTCCTTGTAGAGGCGTGAATTTTCATAGGCAAGATAACGAAACTCCTCCAACTCGTTCAACTGCATCATCCTTTGCTTCCCGGCCAAGTCTGGGTCTAAATTCAGAGTTTTAATAGTCCAGTAGGCTCGAGCTTCAAGTTCAATCGGTAGATGACACGCTTTTCCGTAGACCATGCGATATGGAGATGCCCCAACTGGTGTTTTAAATGCTGTTATGTAAGCCCAGAGAGCATCATCTAGCTTTAAAGACCAATCTTTCCTCGATTTGTTCACGGTCTTCTCAAGAATAGATTTGATTTCCTGGTTGGAAACTTCAGCTTGACCGTTAGTTTGTGGGTGATAACCGGTTGAAGTGCGGTGTTTCACTCCAAACTTTCGAAGAAAATTTATCAGGGGAGCATTAAGAAAATGGGTACCTTTATCACTGATGAGAACACGTGGCGTACCATGTCTTGAAAAGATGTTTGATTTTAAGAACTTAATCACAGTTTTAGCATCGTTCTTTGGTGTTGCCACTGCTTCTACCCATTTTAAAACATAATCTACCGCAAGCAAAATATAAAGATTTCCATAAGAAGTGATGAACGGTCCCATGAAGTCTATTCCCCATACATCAAAGATTTCAACTTCAAGAATATTATTAAGAGGCATCGCGTCTCTTTTTAATATATTGCCAGTGAACTGGCATCTTGGACATGACTGGACAAAACGATGACAATCTTTATGTATGGTAGGCCAATAAAACCCAGATTGAAGAATTTTAGCTGCGGTTCTATCGCCTTTAAAGTGACCTCCATAAGGTGAACTATGACAACCTTCAATGATTTTCTCCATTTCACCTCCGTGCACACATCTTCTAACCACTTGGTCACTACAAATCTTCCAGAGGTATGGTTCATCCCAATAGTACTGTTTGGCCTGGTGATTCAATCTTTGTCTTTGTTGTGGGTGGAAATCTTTGGGAAAGACACCACTCACAATGAGGTTGACTAGATCTGCATACCATGGCACAAAAGCACGTTTAATAGAAAAAAGTTGTTCATCAGGGAATACCTCTTTAAAACAATGGTTCTTTGTTCGCATCAGATCCTTCGAGCCTTGATAAATGACCATCAACTTGATTTTCGCATCCCTTTCTGTCTCGAATATCTATGTTGAATTCTTGAAGTAACAGTACCCATCTAATAAGACGCGGCTTAGCGTCCTTTTTCTCCATAAGGTACCTAATAGCTGAATGGTCCGTGTATACAACAGTTTTCTTCCCAACCAGATAGGAACGAAATTTATCAAAAGCATAAACCACAGCCAACATCTCTTTCTCTGTTACTGTATAATTCATCTGGGCAGCGTTGAAAGTCTTACTTGCATAATAAATCGTGTGGAAAATTTTGTCTTTCCTCTGTCCCAACACAACACCCATAGCGTGATCACTGGCATTGCACATAAGTTCAAACGGAGTTTTCCAATCAGGAGGTATAACAATAGGTGTAGAGATCAGTTTCTCTTTAATCGTCAAAAACGCTTGAAGACATTCTTCAGTGAAATTAAAAGTAGTATCCTTTTCAAGTAAAGCGCAAAGCGGTTTGGCGATTTTGGAGAAATCTTTAATAAATCTTCGATAAAATCCTGCGTGATCCAAGAAACTTCTTACTCCTTTAACAGAAACTGGAGGTGGTAATGTCTTGATTACTTCAATTTTAGCACGATCAACCTCCACCCCTGCCTTTGAAACTTTATGTCCCAACACAATTCCCTCTTGAACCATGAAGTGGCATTTTTCCCAATTAAGCACAAGATATTTTTCTCTACATCTCACAAGGACTTTCTCAAGATTATTCAAACAATCGTCAAAACTATCTCCAAACACCGACAAATCATCCATAAAAACCTCCAAATATTTATCAATCATGTCCCAAAATATCGCCATCATGCACCTCTAGAACGTGGCAGGTGCATTGCATAAACCAAACGACATTCTTCTATAAGCAAAAGTACCAAACGGACATGTAAAAGTTGTTTTATGTTGATCGAGGGGATCCACACAAATCTGATTATAACCCGAATATCCGTCAAGGAAACAATAATATTCTCTCCCTGCAAGTTTGTCTAGCATCTGATCAATGAATGGTAGTGGGAAGTGATCTTTCTTTGTAGCTTTGTTCAGTCTTCGGTAATCCATGCACACTCGCCACCCCACAACTGGTCTTGATGGTATGGCTTCGCCTTGATCATTAAGGATGGTAGTGATACCTCCTTTCTTCGGAACACATTGCACTGGACTAACCCAATCACTGCTAGCAATCGGATAGATAATTCCTGCATCTAACAACTTGATAACTTCCTTTCTCACTATTTCTTTCATAGCTGGCATGAGTCTTCTCTGTCCCTCTATAGATCGCCCACCTTCGTTCTCAAGAATGATTTTGTGTTTGCAAACGGTAGGACTAATTCCCTTGATGTCGATAATAGTCCACCCGATTGCTTCTTTGTTTGCGCGAAGCACTTGAAGTAGCTTCTCCTCTTGAGGACCTGAAAGGTTAGCAGAAATAATAACAGGCAAAGTTTTATTCGTACCTAGATATGCATAGCGTAGATGATCAAGAAGTGGTTTTTCTTCGAGAACAGGTGGACATATTATAGATGGTTGTTTCATTGGTTCAATGTCACCTGGTTCTCGAAGTAGTTCTCGCACATTTTATCCTAATGCAGCTACATCTTCAGGGGGAATCTCGAGTTCCTCTGGTGTTTCAAGTGCTAAGGCTTCGTCAATATTATCATCTAAGCTTGCTTCATTGAAGACTTCTTGCGCAATTTTTCCGATGACATCTATTTTGAAGCACTCATCTTTTGAATTCGGTAATTTCATAGCTTGAAACACATTGAAATGTATCTGTTCGCCTTGTACTCTCATGATCAACTCACCATTATCAACATCAATTAGTGTACGCCCCGTGGCTAAGAATGGTCTACCCAAAATGATGGGGACATTCTTATCCGCGTCGTAGTCAAGAATAATAAAATCACAAGGAAAAATAAAAGAGCCAGCTTTAACTAAAACATCTTCAATTTTACCTATTGGTCGTGAGAGGGAGCGATCCGCCATTTTAATACCACAGATGTGGGTACTACTTCTCCAATATTAAGCTTCTCGAACAGAGATCTAGGCATGAGATTGATGCTCGCACCTAAATCACATAATGCTTTCCCGGTCCAACTATCTCCAATGCCGATAGAAATTGTAAAACTTCCGGGATCTTCTAATTTTGGTGGCAACTCACTTTGACATATAGCACTGCACTCCCTAGGTAATCCAATTGTTTCCCCAGTTTCTATACTTCTCTTGTTGGAGAGAATGTCTTTCATGAATTTAAGATAGGTTGGCATTCTCTTGAGAGCTTCAACAAGGGGTATATTGATTTCCAATTTCTTCAACATGTCAATGAACTTCTTGAATTCCAGGTCATTGTCCTTCTTTCTGACATGTGAAGGGTATGGTGGTGGAGGGCGTATGTTAAGTTCCACTGGTTATCTTTTCAGGTGTCTCGGCTTGGACACTCTTTGGTTTAACTACCTCTTCAACCGTATCTCTGATTGTTTCTTCCCCCCTCTGTTCTGGAATAGGGACTGGTTCTGGTCTTGGTGGAGGTAGTTGTTTTCCACTTCGCAATTCAACTGCATGACAAGAATCATCTCTAGGAGCAATAGTATCACTTGGGAGTTGCCCTTTTGGCCGATTTTGTAATGTACTCACCATTTGTGATATAGTATGCTCTAGTTGCTTGATAATCTTCTCATGGGTTCGAACTTTCTGTTGGCTATGATTCATTTTCTTCTCAACTGTTTGCATTAATTTAGCCATACTCGAACTCAAGCTCTGGAGTTGTTCTTGTTTTGCCAATTGCATCGATTTTTAGGTGGATCTTTCTTTGTCTCTTGACAAGCTTTCTTAACAATGGGTGCCTTTTCTTGAGTAGATTGTGGTGGATTATAGGATTAAAGTTGGGATTGATGATAAGTTTCTTTTTTTCTGACCCAACTCTTTTGCTGAGGAGGTTGTTGATAATTGGTGTAGCTTTCTTGAGGATTAGTATAACCATTAGAATAATAGTTATCTTGAGGATAGTTAACGGAAGCTACTGCTGGATTATTCATACATCCTTCCCACACATGATTTCTTGACCCACAACCAGGACCCGAAGGAATCGTGCGTACCGTATTCACCTGAGCAATTGTTTGGGCTTGTTCTTGTAGTTCTTTGAGTTGTTTAGCCAATTCTTTAAGTTTCAGAGATTCTGAATTGTTTTCTTTTGCTGTTCTCTTTGGCCAACTTCTCTCGTTCTCAAGAATTCTTTCCATCCCCAACTCAGCTTCTTCAGGATCTAGCAATACAAAACCTGCGTTTCCTAACGAATCTGCTTTCTCTCTTGATTTGTCATTAAGGCCTCCATAAAACAAGGTTAAATAATATTCTGGCGAGGATCTATTATAGGGACATCTCGCCTTCTTCTCTGTAAATCGTAACCATGCTTCACCCAAACTCTCTCCATCTTTTTGCATGAATTGTTCAAGCTCCAACATGTCTTTTAAACGTCTACTAACCGGATAGAAACGGTCTAGGAATCTTGCTTGAAGCTTGTCCCAATCTGGAATAACATGAGGGTATTGGGTATCATACCAATCGCTTGCACATCCGGTCAAGAAGAACTGGAACATCAGGTAATATACTTGCTCCCTAGTAACTCCTCTTACGATATAAGCATCACAGATCTGCATGAATTTCTGAATATATCGGATCGGATCTTGATGTGCAACTCCGCTGAATAATCCATGAGACGCAAACTAAGTTAGCATCCCTGGATCAGTTTTAAACTTTGCGGCTTTGATTTCTGGAGTGCGTATTCCTCGTGGCTCCACTCTGAACTCGATGGGTAGCTCAAGTCTCCTTGGGTTCTCCATCTGTAACTAAATCTGAAAAACAAAAACTAAAAAAAAAAAGCGTAAAATAGAACTAACTAAAATTAAAAACACAAGATATATGCACAAGGACTAACGATGTAGTCCCCGGCAGCGGCGCCAAAAACTTGGTGGGGCCTAGGGTGTGATAAAATAAGATGTAAATAAAGTGCAAAAACACCCTAGAACTACACGGTTCTGCAAGTATACAGATCGTATGCAAGTTTTAGATTAAGATTCGTTCCGCAGAGACTACGAAGGTTAGATGAATCTTATGCAAATATCAAGTGTAATATTAAAGCTAGAACAACTAAACGCAAATAAAAGTAAAGACAAATAGATGTTTGTTTGACTTTATAATTAAACTAAACTAAAACTAAGAACTAAAAGACAGAAAATTAATATGAAAGAGAAGTGATATGAGAATATAGCTCGAGTTATTAGCATGTAATCCCCACTAGTTTTGCCGTTCTAAACATGTAAGGGTGAATTATGTAGTATTTCCCTAATCGGTCCCAATTCGATATCGGTAGTTTAAAATAGGATTTACCTGTGTCAATAAGGCTTCCTAAGCAAACTTTTCCTGTAATTGGTAAATAGTCACAAGAACTAAACCATAGTGATTATCTAGCTAGGTTGGGTTGTTAGATCATACCTAATACTAGACGTTATGTGCTAAACATGCAATTAAACACCGTTGTCAATGGTGACCTAATTACTAGATGGTAATTCTAAATGGCGGACGTCCACAAGAACACAGAATATAAATCTAAACACATAAACAGAGAATAAAAACTATAATTCTATTTAAAACATTAAATTCCCAAAATAGATAGATGTCAATCAAAACTAGGGTTCATACATATATGCTAAAAACTCAAGCTAAAGAAATTTAGTTCATGAAAGAAAAGAAAGAAATTACAAATCTAAAGGTAGAAGAAGACATTATTGATAAACAGCTCCTTCCAGACTTCTCTCTTGTGTTGTATGCTTCCTCTTGGTTTAAGGTTTCACCAAGGATGATTTAAGAGTTTTAAGAGGCTGTATTTATAGTGTATAGGTTGACCTAATTCGTTTCTTGGAGATAACTCTAAGTAATAGACTCCTGGCCCAACTCAAATTCGTAAGGAAATAAGGATAAACACTGCTGGACCGTTTTGAGCATATCTTCTTCGTTATTGGTCGGTTTGAGCTCCATATGATACCAAAAGAATCGTAACAGAATTATCTTTGTCCCTATGGAAGGAATCTTCCAATATCGTCCTATTTCTTAGGTAAAATAACATTTCTTTAGGCGTGTGCTGCAGAAATTCAGATTAGGCAGCTTGTCCTTTTCCTAATTTTTAGCCTTTGTTTCCTTTATCTCCAATTTCCATGTAAATCTCTTTCCATAAGTTGTAGTCTTTGACTTGGACTCTAAATAATCTCCATAATTATCTTTAAAGCTTCACACTAAATAAACAATTAAACCCAATATGCTCTAAAAATAATTATTCACTAAATCAAGACTCAAAATTGGAAAGTGCACTAAACTAAGCTAAAATCAACCTATAAACTAATAAATAAGCGTGAAATGATGTCTCTAAAGTATATTTTATTATCACAAATGAGGAGACATCAATGACACAAGGTGGATCTTGTTGACCTTGTACGCCTGCCATAGCTCTTCTTAAGGATCTTTCCTCACGAACACGTTTGTTGTAAACTCTAAAGCGCCTCTCAGGCTCCGGTAAAGGAGGCCAAGAATTAAACACTGTGAATCCTGAAAAAGACTAAAGCAAACCACAAGTGTCAATCTGGAAAAATAAAAAAAAAAACTGAAAAATAAAACTAATTAAAAACTACTACTCGAAATAGATAACCCACACGCTAACGAGACACAAGTCCCCGGCAGCGGCGCCAAAAATTTGGTGTCGCCTAGGGTGTGATAAAAATAAGATAAAATTAAGTCAAGAAACTACGCACTCTCACCCTAGACAGGCACAGTACTGCAAGTATTACAGGACGTATGCAAGTTTTAGATAGTAAGTTGAGTTCGTTCTCAGGGACTTAAGTGTGTTAATCGCGTGAGTAGAAATAACGAGTAAAAGTAAATAATTAAAAGACAATAAATTAAAGAGAGAAATTCGAAATTCGGAATTAAACTAATTAAAACTAGGAAAATAAAGACAATAAAATAAAATTACTAAGAATATGAGATGATAAATATAGCTTAGGTTTTGCTATTATGCACTAATCCTTCTAATTCTATCTATAAATCTAGTTAATAAGGGAGAATATTAGCTCTTGGTATACTTAGTCAGGATTCTAAATTCCCATTCCTTAGACCTTGAGAGCGACTAAGGGGGCTACGGCACAACCAAGACGTGGTTTAGAATAGGGTTATCAAACGCTACTAAGGCCCTAAGCAATCGCAACAATCAATTGGTGATATGGTGATTTAAACAAACCCTAATGACTATCTAGTTAGAATCATGTTTTGTCAGAACTAATATCGACACTAGACATTATGTGGTGGTTCAAAAGTTAAACACCCTGTCAAGGAAACCATCTAACTACTATTTAAACAATCTTAAAGTGATCAGTTCTAGGAAAGACAATAAATCAAAACACATAAACAAATATAAAGTAAGTAGCTAATATCAGATTAAAACATATAATTCCCAAAGAAATTTAGATAGAAGAATTAGAATTCATAGTTTATACATGATGCAAAACCCAATCTATGGGAAGTTTAGTTCATACCTGATGGAAATAAACTAAAAGAAATTACAAAAGACATCATCTTGCTCTCTACAATAAACTGGAAGAAAAAAACCTTAAGAACTAATTACTGAGGCAAGGATTTCTAGGATGATTTACAAGTGATATAAGAGTGTATTTATAGGTGTTTAGAAGACCTAATTCGTTTTCTTGAGGAAGAGATAAAGTATCGGACTCCTAGCCCAACTCAAATTCGTATGGAAATAAAGATAAACACTGTTGGACCGTTTTGAGCATATCTTCTTCGTTATTGGTCGGATTTTGCTCCATAAGATACCAAAAGAATCCTCACAGAATTATCTATGTCCCTATGAAAGGAAATTACCAAAATCGTCCTATTTCTTGGGCAAATCGCCACTTCTTTAGGCATGTGATGCAGAATTCAGTTTTAGGCAGTTTTTCCTTTTCCATCTTTTTAGCTTTTGTTTCCTTATCTCCAATTACCATGCAAATCTCTTTCCATAAGTTGTAATCTTTGACTTGGAATCTAATTAATCTCCATAATTATCTTTAAAGCTTCACACTAAAATAAAGAATTAAACCCAATATGCTCTAAAAATAATAATTCAACAAATCAAGACTCAAAATAGGAAAGTGCACTAAAATTCAAGAAAATCGACATTAATGACTTCTAAAACACTAAAAATGATGTCTCATCTTAACATAAATCTATCACAAATGAGGAGACATCAGCACCGCAGGTGAGGTGAGGTGCGGTGTACTGCAAGTATCTTCTGCTTTACCTTGTGCGACGATCTTGACGATACAGTATAGGCATGTTGGTCTCATAGTGGACCATGATTTTACATGCCGTTGTCTCGGTTTTTGTCTTCATGCGAGGTACCACAGCACCCTAGCAGTGTACCGAAAATACGTTCTGTTCTGGAACTTGACATGGTCTGGCGCAAGTGACAACATGGTCTGGTTTGTGAGTCTCGTTGCTGGACAGTGTTTGGTGAACCGTGGTGACATATTTTTTCGTGCAGCACGCGCGTAGTATACCGCATTAAAGCTCTTGATGACACCTTTGCTTCGCATGTGTACCTAATTTCATCTACCTTCGTGACCATTTTTGGGGTGCAACGCACCACAGTGATGGTGATGTGTACCGCATGGTACATCTGATTTTTGCAGATATTTTTTGTTTCTTCTCCCAAACTCGATTTTTCTTAAGTATGTGCACATCAACAAGACTAATAACTTTCTGATGTCTCCCTATTTGAGATGACTTAACGTTAGTCGGAGACATAATTTTAGGTGTATTTAATAGGATATATGTCGATTTTTATTCATATTTCTTTATTTTCCTATTTCTTGTCTTGATTTGATGATTTATTATTTTTAGAGCATATCTGGTTTAATTGTTTGTTAAATGTGAAGCTTTAAAGATATATGGTAATTAATTAGATTCCAAATCAATTCTAAGTGATAAAGGAAAGAAGATAAAGATGAAAATTGGAGATAAAGGAAGTAAAAGATAAGTATGGAAAGATAAAGTTGTCAAATAAATCTGAATTTCACCAGCTACATCCATTAAATTTATCATAACTCAAAAATGCCTTGAAGTTTGGAAGAATGGTTTGAAGCAAAGTTACATAGATTTCCGAGATGATAGGTTTCAGTATAAAGACTGCGTCATTTGGAGTTGTATTAAATACATTACGGTCAAAACAAAACAGCAACAGTTTATTACCTTTTCTATATTTTAGTGTTACGAATTTGAGTTGGGGTAGAAGTCCAATACTTGTCCTTCACTCCAAGAAAACACTTGAGGGTTTCCTATACCCTATAAATACACACTCTAATCATAAGAAACATATCCTTGGCCTATCCTTAAGACAGGAAGAAGCCTACATCAAGAGAAGAGAACTTTGGATGGAGTTGAACACCATATTATGTCTTCACAGGCATCCGAATTTGTAATTGTTCTCTTTTCTTTCTTTAGTATGAACTATTTGATTATAGCTTGAGATTTAGCATATATGTATGAACCCTAGACTTTTTTTACATCTATCTAATTTGGGATACCTTCATATTTAAATTGAATTCATGTTTAATTCTCTGTTTTATGTGATTTGACTTATTATCTGTTTTCCTTGTGAATGCATGCGTATAGGATTACCTTAATAGTAGTTAGATGGTCACCCGGAAGGGGTGTCTAATTATTGAAACATCACATAAGAATCTAGGGTACGGTAGTAATCCTGACAAGATTTGCCTAACTGGATAATCATTAGGGTTTGATTTAATCACTGATCATCATTAGAAGGTCAGTCTTACTTAGAGACCTAGTGGCGTAGGAACGCCCTATTTAAGTCCCCTCGTGATTGTGAGGTCGCCTCCCTAGTTCGCTCTCCGGGGATAGGAAGGAATTTAGAATCCTGGTTATTGCAATTCTACATAATTCACCCTTACATGTTTAGAATAAACAAGGCTAGTGGGGATTACTTGCTAGTTTCTCGAGCTAAACTCTCATACTACTATCTTCACTTCGTATTTAATTTTTTGTCTTTAATTTATTTAGTTTAAATTTTATTTAGAAAAACCAAACAAAAATCTCTTTAGTCTTTTATTTCTTGCGTATTATTATTTTTAGTTTTTATATTTGCACTTGATATTTGCATAAGGTCTATCTAACTTTTGTAGTCTCTGAAGAACGAATTCAATTATCATTAAAACTTGCATACGTCATGTAATACTTGCAGTATCATGCTAGCCTAGGGTGTTTATTTGCATTTATTTTATCTATTATTTTATCACACCTTAGGCGACACCAAGTTTTTGGCGCAGCTGCCGGGGACTACATTGTTAGTCCTTATGCATTTATTTAGTGCTTTTATTTTAGTTAGTTCTATTTTACGCTTTTGTTTTTAATTTTGTTTTACAGATTTTATAGATGGAAACCCGAGGGAACTTGATCTTCCATCCTCATTCAGAGTGCAACCTAGAGGAATCCGCACTCCAGAAATCCAAGCCACTAAATTTCGACCAAATTCAGGCATGATAGCGCACTTTGCGAGTCATGGACAATTTAGTGGTGCTGCACATCAAGATCTAGTCCTGTATGTTTAGAAATTCATGCAGATCTGTGACGCTTATATCATCAAGTGTGTTACACAAGAACATATGTACTATATTATGTTCCAATTCTTTTTAACCTGAAGTGCAGGCGATTGGTATGATTCACAACACCCCGATATTATTCCAGAATGGGACAAACTCCAAGCCATTCCTAGACCGATTATATCCAGTTAGTAGACGCTTAAAAGATATGTTGGAGTTTGAACAATTTATGCAAGAAGAAGGGGAAAGTGTTTGTGAAGCTTGGTTACGTTTTAACGAGAAGAATGAGAGATGTCCATTCCATGTCTCTTCGCCAGAATATTACTTAACCATGTTTAATCGAGGACTCAATAACGAGTCCAGGGCAAAAGCTGATTTGTTAGGATATGGAAGTTTCGTGTTATTAGATCCTGAAGAAGCTCATACTATTATGGAAAGAGTTCTTAAAACTGAAAGAAGTTGGCCATTATAATCAAAAAAAAGGAGAAGATACCTTAGAAGCTCTAAGGACCGACGAATTAAGCCAACAACTTAAGAAATTACAAGAACAAGCACGTTCAGTAGCTCAGGTAAATCTAGTACTCACTTTACCTTAATGTCTTGGTTGTGGAGCAAGAAATCATTTGTGGGAGAAGTGTATCGATAATCCAGCTTCTATTTCCTTCATGTCTCATCAAAGAAACCATTACTCGAATGGTTATTATCATCCTCAAGGAAGTCATGCTAATTATTATTCCCCACACAATCAGAATTGGGTTGAAAATCAAGTTAACTCTTATCAAACTCAACCTCAAAATTATTATCAGCCACAACCAATCTATCAACAAGCCCCAAATTACGAAGAATATTATCAAGAACCACCTATTTACTCAACATAGCAAGCTATCAAAGAACAACCTTTGAGTTTGGATCCGAGTATAATGGAACTTATGGGATTAATTAAAGATAACTTGAAGATAAGTCAGCGAAGAGTCCAAACCCAATCAAATGTAATTAAAAATCTCGAGCATACCCTTTCACAGATGTCGAGTACATTACAGAACAGGCCAAAAGGGAAACTCTCAAGTGACACGATTGCTCCTCATGATGATGCTTGTCATGTGTTTGAATTTAGAAGTGGATAACAATTACCTCCGCCTCAAGTTGAAGAAACAGAACCAACCTCTATCCCTGAAAATTTGGTTGAAGAAACAATTGAAGATAAGGTGGAAGAGGTAATTCAACAAAAGAGTATCCCAAAGAAGACACCATAAAAGAAGAAGAGCTCAACGGGAAACAATACACGTCCTCCTTCACGATTCCCATCAAGTGTAAAAAACAAGAACAATGAAGAATAATTCAAGAAGTTCCTTGACATGGTGAGCAAGTTAGATAATAACATCCCGTTTGTAGAAACTCTCAAGAAAATGCCGAAATATCTTAAATTCATGAAAGACATTCTCTCTAAAAACCAAAGCTTAGAAATTGAGGAGATGATACCACCGGACGTAGGTACACCCAAGAACTCTTGGATGGGAACATCCATGTCTAAAAAGAATAGATCTGAGAAGTTCGTAGGAGTGAAAGGCAAAGGATTTAAATTTTGCGTGCGAGATATTAATAAATTTACTCATTGCTGGGGAGGTGATTTTCATGCATGATCACCGAGGTAACACGTCGAACTAAACGACGTTAAACAAAAGTGCGCTTGGGAGACACCCCTTGTTTTAATTGTTTTCTAGTTAGTTTTAAGATTTGTAGTGTATATTATTAAGTTAGTGTATAATTTTAATGTGTTTACAAGCTAATAGGAGAGAAAGGTAGTGTGTTAATTATGCAGGAAATGAGTTTGGGGTCAAAAAGATGGAGAAATTGGAAAAATCATACTATCCTTCCGGTACACCGCACGAGAGGCCCGGTGTACCGCAGCTCCAAAACAGTGGCGACGGTTGTTGACATTCGCGACCACGGTTTTGGTCAACGCACAGGTCCTGTACACCGCACGCATCTTCCATTGTACCGTAGCCGAAAAAAATAAAGTAAAAAAATCGCTACCGCAGCAGGAAAAAAAAAGAAAAAAAAAATTTGTTGCAGCAGTAAAAAAAATTATATTGTCGCGACGGTTTCTTACTACGGGTCACAGCCGAGACATCTTATCAAAACCCTAGCGAAAAATCCCGCCTATGGTCTGGAAAAAAATTAGTCCAAACTTCAAAAGGCCATATCTTTGTGCTCGGAGGTCGGAATTCATTTTTTCTAAAGTGTAGATCGTATATTTTTTCGAGATTTATCCAATAGAGTAGAGAAAAACTGATTTTGAGGTAAAATAAAAACGATTTCAGACCCAAACCATACAAAATCACCTTTAAACTTGATTAAACCATCATAGAACATCATCAAATCATCAAGCTTTCGAGAGTGATTCAACAACAATCAAGAATACCTTCATCTATATTGATAATCATTCATCAAAGAAAGAAACTCAAGCCACACCAGTCTTTCTTAACTTTATTCTATACTTAATGTAACTTGAGTTGTGGGTTAATCAAAGATGATAAATAGAACGGATGCTACAGATTATAAGAGGAAGTGTTTAATCTTAGGAAAGAACAAGAATTTGCCTGGAGCCACAATTGAAAAGGCCATTGACCTTGATGAGCCTATTGAAAAGAAACCAAAGATTGAGGCACTAGCACAACCACTACGAAAGAGATTAATAGCCAAAATGAATGTACCACCAAGGCCTAAAGCAAAGACACCAATCCAAGATCAGGGTTCTTATTCATATCCTAATAATTCATGCATGCCACCAGAATGGGCGATCAAATTACAAGATGATATTAATTATTTAAGGAAATAATTTGCTACATGCTAGGAGGAAATTGCAAAGATTAATCAGGTATTAGATGAAGTAACTGAGAAATTGGATATTGATAATTATTCTTCTTCCTCTTTGAAGGATGACTTGCTAGATCTTTATGGCCAGGTAGCCAGTTCTAATTCTGCTTCTTATTTTCTTGTATGCATTAGGTAGTTAAGTTTAGTTAAATTTTAAATTTTATTTCTTTATTGAGTCTTTTTCGAGTCGTGGGGACACGACTCACTTTTTAGTTGGGGGTGGGGATTCGTTGTCCTCATCTTCCTTTTTGTTTTTGCATAAATTTAAAAAATTTAGGTTTGAATTGGCATATAATATACTGAATGTACCTATTGAGCATGATTTAATTAAGTCAATAATAGTAAGTAGTATGTTATTGATCGGTGTCATAAATATGTTTAGTATGCATGTATGAAAGCAGGAAATAAAAGATATGAAAGATTAATGAGCAATGCTAATAAGTCAAGTTGAAACCTAGGGAGAGTTATTTGGTGTGTAGAACATGAGGTTTCAAAGTATTTGAAAACTAGCTTATCTATGAACTAGTAGTGAAAAAGTAACAAAATCTGGTAGTTAGAAAAGTGAATAAGGCAATTCTTACATATTTGAAGCCACTTAAAGCCTTTTTAGCTTTCTCACCCTTTTATTTGATTATTATTATTATTATTATTATTTATCCATCTTGGCCCCTCTGAGCCTTTCTAAAGCCTTTTTATTAACCACATTATAAGTCATACCCCATATTTTATATGACTTATCCATATGACCCACACTCGAATCGCAAAACCTGAGACAATTCGTTGTTAGAGTTTGATTTGGGGTGGTGGGTTTCATCATTAGGAACATTGGGTTTGGTAAATTGCAATTGTGATATTATTGATGATGAAAAATTTATTATTGTAACCCTTTGCCTGGATAA
Organism: Nemophila menziesii; assembly: GCA_029959085.1. Taxonomy (NCBI): domain Eukaryota; kingdom Viridiplantae; phylum Streptophyta; class Magnoliopsida; order Boraginales; family Hydrophyllaceae; genus Nemophila; species Nemophila menziesii. The sequence continues at coordinate 5,422,525 of JARWIR010000044.1, forward strand.
GAGTAAATGAAAAAAAGCTGAAAACCATGAATTGAAAAGAAAAATATATATGAGAAAAATAGCATGATATCTCAATATCAAAAAGGGAGTCATAGCTATACAAAAGAAAAAAATGAATATGAAAAAACAAATTGGACCGGCAAAATGGAATTTATAATATCATCTTGAAAAGGGGTTTTTCTTGGGTTATTGGGGATGCAAATCAAAAGTATCAAAAAATTGGGTTGAGTGGGAACATCTTCGAGTAGAAACTCAAGCTCTAGAGCGATTCGTTGATGGAATATGAGGAGAGAGCCAAAAGCTCACTTTTCATTATCCAAATATACCACACCATCCCTAAGCCACGTTATAGCCGTAAAGACCCTAGGATTTCTAGCTACTAGGTGGAGAAACAATGGAGCTATTAGGTTGTAGGTGAGTGAACCATTGGATGCTATATTAGGACCTATGAACAACCTATAGCCATTAACATGAACTGAGTTGAAAACCTCTCCTTCGGGCATTGCGAAGTTAATCTGGACTTGATTTATGGATTGTGGATTATGTGTATATTAAGTATACGTGTGCATTATTTCTTTGACATTACTACATGAGTCTTTTAGATATTTTGCTCTAGGATCATTTATTGTGTTCTATTATTCTTCTCCTCCTACTTCTTCTTCTGTGTTTTTTATTTGACTACCCTATTGTTCTTTATCCTTATTGTATCGGGATGATACAACTTTGAGTTGGGGGTCTTGATGTCTCCCTATTTGTGATGATTTAATCTTAGTTGGAGACATCATTTTAGGTGTATTTAATAGGATTTATTTCGATTTTTATTCATATTTCTTTATTTTCCTATTTCTTGTCTTGATTTGATGATTTATTATTTTTAGAGCATATTTGGTTTAATTGTTGGTTTAATTGTTGGTTAAATCTGAAGCCTTATAGATATATGGTAATTAATTAGATTCCAAATTAATTCTAAGAGATAAAGGAAAAAAGATAAAGATGAAAATTGGAGATAAAGGAAGTAAAAGATACGTATGGAAAGATAAAGTTGTCAAATAAATCTGAATTTCACCAGCTACGTCCATTAAATTGATCAAAACTCAAAAACAGATGGAAATTTGGAAGAATGGTCTAAAGAAAGGTTAAATAGCTTTCCGATAAGATCAGTTTCAATATAAATAATGCGTTATTCGGACTTGTATTAAAGAATCTACGGCCAAAACAAAACAGTAACAGTTTATTACCTTTTCTATATTTTAGGGTTACGAATTTGAGTTGGGCTAGAAGTCCAATACTTGTCTTCCTCTCCAAGAAAACGTTTTAGAGTTTCCTATACCCTATAAAAACACCCTCTAATCAGAAGAAACATATCCTTGGTCAATCCTTAAGCCAGGAAGAAGCCTACATCAAGAGAAGAGAAGTCTGGAAGGAGCTGAACGCCATATTATGTCTTCACAAGCCTCCGAATTTGCAATTGTTCTCTTTTATTTCTGTAGTATGAACTAATTTATTTTAGCTTGAGATTTAGCATATATTTATGAACCCTAGACTTGTTTTACATCAATCTAATTTGGGATAGCTTCGTATTTAAATTGAATTCATGTTTTATTCTCTGTTTTATGTGCTTTGACTTATTGTCTGTTTTCCTTGCGAATGCATGCGTATAGGATTACCTTAATAGTAGTTAGATGGTCACTCAGAAGGGGTGTCTAATTATTGAAACACCACATAAACATCTCGTGTACGGTAGTAATCCGTACAAGATTTGCCTAACTAGATAACCATTAGGGTTTGATTTAATCACAGATCATCATTAGAAGGCACGACTTACTTACGAACCTAGTGGCGTATGAACGCCCAGTTTAAGTCCCCTCGTGAATGTGAGGTTTCCATCCTAGTTCTCTCTCCGGGGATAGGGAGGAATTTATAATCCTGGTTATTGCAATTCTACATAATTCAACCTTACATGTTTAGGATAAATAAGGCTAGTGGGGATTACTTGCTAGTTTCTCGAGCTAAACTCTCATACTATCTTCTCTTCGTATTTAATTTTCTGTCTTTAATTTATTTAATTTAAATTCTATTTACAAAAACCAAAAAAAATCTCTTCAGTCTTTTATTTCTTGCGTATTATTATTTCTTGCGTATTTTCACTTGATATTTGCATAAGTTCTATCTAACTTTCGTAGTCTCTGAGGAACGAATTCCCTTATCATTAAAACTTGCATACGTTCTGTAATACTTGCAGTACCATGCTAGCCTAGGGTGTTTATTTAAATTTATTTTATCTATTTTTTTATCACACCTTAGGCGACACCACTTTATCAATACTACAATATCTATTAAAAACAACTAACCTAAACATAAACTAAAGACATAAAAACAAAAAAAATTGTGAGTTGTCTCCCAGATAATACTTTTGATTAACGTCTTTCAAAGTTAGACGTGTTACCTCTATTAGGATTTTCGTATATATCCTACCCAACAACTAGCAAGGCTATCAACGCTTACTAATCTCCATTTTATACCCCTCTTGGGGTTGATCTCTATAACATTTGTCAAAACAACTTCTATGACGATAAATGGTCCCATCCACGAATCTTTGTGATGCGTGGCCTATTCTTTGGCTTGCGGGCTTTCCATTCAATTTCATAGTTGACCCTAAACTCACTCATTGGTCTAGTGTATCCACAGGATTTGCGTGGATTTCTTTTCTAACTCTATTTCTTGTACCAATGTGGATAACAGGAACTGTGGGATCCAATTTCCTTGGTTTCTTACCCTAGACGTAGAATGTCTCAGATATGGTTTTAGCACGGAGGGTAGCTTTTCCCTCCTGGAAGTTGATGATGCTTTGACTTTTGGCCAAGAACGTCCTTCCATGTATGATTAGAAGTTGCTTATCTGCTTCATAATCAAGAATAACAAAGTCAGTAGGGATGGTGATATTACCTGTTTAGACACGAATGTCCTCCACTGGTCCCCATGTCTTTATCACTGAGCTATCCGCAAATTGTAAGTTCACGGGATATTTTTCCACCTTCTTGATGCCAAGCCTATCGAACAGAGACTTGGGCATAAAATTTACACTCGAACCCACATCACACATGGCTTTCACTTTGAGCATACCACTAATTTGAATAGGAAGATTAAAGCTTCTCGGATCTTTGAGTTTGAGTGGTAACTCCTTTTAAACTCTTCTTGAGACTCTCTCAATATGATACACAATCTCTTTATTGGCTTCTACACTCGCATCTTTCCCAGGAATAACTTGTGTGGATACCTGTTGCGGTGTCAGCCATTTCTATGCAATCTCAAGCATCTAGGTGTTGATTTTCTATGGATTGTACGCCTCTACAAATGTATTGAGTTCAATTTCAAACTTCGGAATTGTCTTAGGAATATATGGTGACATTTCTTGAATAATTGGTGGCGAGCCCACCTTCTCTTCTTCTTTCTTTTCTTTCACAACATGTGCAACTTCTTCTTTATTTTCTTTTGAGGCCTCTTCCTCTTTCTCTAGTTCTCCACTAGCTTTTAGTTCAATGTCTGATCTAATATCTTATTGCATGTCCTTGAGAAGATTTACAAAGTTAGATTCTTCAGAGGAGTCAGAGTCTTTGGGACAACATTGGTCAAAAATGGGTTGAGCCATTTCTAAGCCACTTAAGTGAGCCCATTAGGTACATAACATTTTTGGACCAAGTACATAAGCATATTAGAGCTCTGATGTCTCCTTAATTGTTCTTATTTTCGACCCTTAGGAGACATCATTTTTGGTGTTTATTTAATCAATTTGATAGACTTTTGGACTAAATATGCAATAATATGATTTTCCTCTTTTATTTCTAGCATTTTTTATTTATTAAACTTTTGCGCGTAATATCGGTATTTTTAGTGAAGATTTTACAGGTTTTAGATGTTAGCTAGAAGAGGAACACGAGGAGAAAGTCAATGATCAAGAGATAGAGTCAAGACTTGAAGAGAAATCCCGAAGATATTATTTTTAGAGCTGAAAATCCATTTTCCAGGCCATAGATTGCTGATTTCGAGGTGCTTAAGCGATGATTTAGCCGCTGACCTTTGAAGAGAAAACGCTCCCTATCGAGTTACGGAACTTAAGCAAATGGAATGAGGTCAATCGGAGTCATAACGAATCGGGAAAAGCCGTTTTAGTGAAGACATATCAGCAGTTACGGGATTTTGGGCTAAGTTAGTGGACTTGGGCCTTTATTATTTCATTTAATTAAAAGCCTAGGTCCAAGTCCGAATTTGCACTTATAAAAGGAGTTCTGGACTTCTATTTTACATATAATTCACATTCTGCAAGATTAAAAACACCAGAGAGAAGCAACGAAGGAAGAAGAAGAAGCTACAAGAGCTGGAGAGGGTCTATATCTCCGTTCGTAGTCATTCCTATTCCGGAAACTAGGTTTTTCTTATCTTTAATTTTGTAAACAAATATGAATTCTCTTTTATTTAATTTAGTTTTTCTTTTTAATATGAGCTAAACTTTTCATAGTGCTTGAGAACAATTAATGGGTGGATCCCAATCATATTGAATAACGAATGTTGAATTTGGGTTTTTATTAAATTAAACTAAATTAGGGCTTTTACTCTTTTCGATAAATTGTGAATGTTTACTGTTTTTAGCGTCATGAACTAGGAACAGGTGTTAGTATCTAGGCTATTCCAATTAGTGGCAATTGGATCATCCTGACGGAGGGTTTAGGTACAGAACCATTTATTCAATCTAGGATAGAAGCTATTGATTCTGACGAACTTAGCTAATTCTAGGGCCAATGAGGTAATAAAACTTAATCATCTGAAGGTGGATCATATTTACCCTGACGGGACTAGTGACACTTTAGGATCGCCTTATAGTCCACCCTGACGGGGGTATAAGGAATTTAGAATCCCGACCATTGTAATTGACCAATTTAGCCCTTAAACAACATAAGTTAGGAAATAGGATTGGGAGGATCCTTGCGTTCTCAAGTACTACCTTTCCTACTGCGTTTTATATCATTTTACTTGCGTCTTAGCTTTTATTTGCATTTTTATAATTGTCTTTCATTTACTTAGCATTAATACAAAACCAAACAAACATATTTTATTTACTTGTTTTCATAAGTGCAATCAATCACTATTTGTTAGACATTGTGATCAACCATCCCGTCCTTGGAACGAATCTGTTTATCAGTTATACTACTTGGGACAACCGTACACTTGCGGGTGTGGTTCGATTATCTTTTGCATTTATTTTAGAACACACAAAGGACCACCAAGTTTTTGGCGCCGCTGCCGGGGACGTTAGCAGTTGACCACGGTGTTTATTCTTTAGTGATAGTTGCATTTATTTTATTTTATCAGTTTTACGCTTTTTGTTTAGCTTTTTCAGGTTTTTAGGTTTGGTGTATGCGATGAAGGCTATTCAAGGATCTAGACCCAACACCTCCGATCCTTAGTAATCCAAAATCGTTGATCAGACTTGCTAACAAGAGAAGGAGAGAACAAGAAGCTTTAGAGGTAGAAGAATTAATTAACAGAATGGAGGAGATTAACCTTCAGAATCAACAAAATAATGGACAAAATCAAGTAGGCGAAAATGGCCAACCTTTAGCTCCAGGCGTTATTCCTCCAATTCCACCATTGAATCCTAATCCTCAAGTTCAGATAGTAATGAATCAAGACCCATGGTTTACTAATGGTCCACCAGAAATTCCATTCCGTGCCCCTGCTATAGGAGTAGGTGCTCCAGATATAAATGTTCCGAGGTTTCGTCCAGATTCGGGTATGATAGCTCAATTCCAAAATTTTGGAAATTTTCGTGGTAGAGTAGGAGAAGACCCTCTTAGAGCAGTACAGAAATTTAAGCAGATATGTGATTCTTATATCACACAAGGAGTTTCAAGAGAACAGATGTATTTCGCTGCCTTTAAATTTTTTGTCATTGATGGAGCAAGTGAATGGCACGATACTCAAGATCCTACGAAGATAACAATCTGGGACCAATTAGAGACTGCTTTCTTTGACAGGTATTACCCAAGTAATATGAGATTAGATGCTGAATTAGAATTGACACATTTCCGTCAAGAATATGATGAAACTTTGGGTAAGAGTTGGACAAGATTCCAGATGTGTCTACGTAGAGTCCCCAATCATGGCTTTTCAGAACAACAACAACTAAAAATCTTTTACAGAGGCCTTGATGGGACTTCGAGAGAGAAGTTAGATTTGTTATGTGGTGCAGGTTTTCTTCAAGTTCAACCCGCTCATGCTAAAATCATCTTAGAGAGAACACTCAAGAATGAGGTTGGGTGGAATTCAGTAAGAACACCGATTAAGGGAGTGAATAATGTTAATATAGAAGAGAAATTTGCTACGCTTGAGAATAAGATTCAGACTACTATAGAGCAACAATTGAAACAGCTTACTTTAGCTGTTAAAGAAGGATTTTCGGGTAAGAAGGTAGCTGTTCAAGCTGCACAAGAAGTGTATATGTGTTCGATTTGCAGAGTAGATGATAATGATGAGGAAAATTGTCCGAATAACCAAGAATCCGTGATGTTTATGTCCAACAGAGGTAACTTCAATTCGAGTGGTAATGGATATCAGCCTAACAGAAACCACCCTGGGTTTCAATACTCAAATCCTAATGGGGCAGCCAATCCTACATATGCGTATCAGCCGCGTCCCCAAGGTAACAACTATAATCCAAGACCACACAACAATTATCAAGGAGGACAGAATCAGGGTAATTATGTACAAAGACAAACTCCTCAAAATACCTACGATGAAACTTTAAACCAAAAAGCCTTACCTGCCCATCAACAAGAAGGAGTAGTCACTCTTCAGAAAATAGTTGAAAGTTTAATTGCTCTTCAAACACAAGCTATGGAACGTCAAAATGCAGCCGAAGAAATATGAAAATGTTCCAGAATCAGCTAAGTCAAATTAATAAACAACTCAATCAACGCCCACAAGGGCAACTCCCTAGCGATACTGAGAATCCAATACAACGCGAAGATTGCAATGCTGTTACATTAAGAAGTGGTAAGAACCTTCCGCCACCTCCTTTTCCCGTTATGAAAGAAAAAGAAGTTCCAAGAAAGGAAAAGGAAGTGGTTGAGAAAGAGAAAGAGAATGAGAAAGATAGTGAGGTTGAAGAAATAGTGAGGCCAAGTGAGATTCCGAAAAAGAAAGATGACGTTGTTAGTAATCGCCCTCCACCACCGTTTCCATCTCGAGTTCAGAAAAAGGGTGATTTGGGTAATTATCAGAAGTTCTTTAATAGAGTGAAGGGTCTAAGTATTAATATTCCGTTACTAGAGGCTATTCGAGATATTCCTAAGTATACGAAGTTCTTGAAGAGGGCCCTCACTAACAAAAGGCCTTATTGTAATAATGAGATGATTGGTCTCCCTGAAGAGTGTAGTGTGATTTGTCATAGTAAATTACCTCCAAAGTTAGTTGATCCCGGGAGTTTCACGATTCCGATATCGATTGGAGAAGAATGGAAAGGAAAGGCGCTATGCGATTTGGGTGCAAGCATCAATCTGATGCCTAAATCAATCTTTGATAAGCTAAAAATTGGAAATGCAAGACCCACTTCTATGGTCTTGCAAATAGCGGACAGGTCTCTTGCACATCCTGAAGGCCGAATTGAAGATGTCCTCGTTAAGGCAGGTACACTTATATTTCCCGTTGATTTCGTAATACTTGAGTACAATGCAGATAGAAATGTCCCCATTATTTTGGGTAGACCATTCCTAGCTACAGGGCGTACATTGATCGATGTAGAGAATGGCAAATTAACGATGATGATACAAGACGAGGAAGTTAAATTCAATGTATTTCGAGCTATGAAATTCCCAGATTCTCAGGAAGATTGCTTCAGAATGGATGTAGTTGAGCAGGCATCGCAAGAGGTATTTAATTATTTAAATTTTGATGATATTTTGCAGGCTGCTTTAACATTAGATTCACCTGAGATGATGGAGGAGCTAGCTGAAACAATAGCAGCTCTAAATTCTGAAAATTCAAAGTATGGGCGTCTTGCCTATGAACTTGTGAGAGAACCGGGGGAGGTTATTCCTAAAAAGAAGCCTTTAATTGAATCTCCTCCGGAGTTGGAAGAAAAACCGTTACCAGCACACTTGAGGTATGCGTATTTAGGTACTAATGAAACTCTACCTGTTATTGTTTCAGCTAATTTAACAGGTCCTCAAGAAGATAAACTGTTGCGTGTGTTAAGAGCTAACAAAGAAGCAATAGGTTGGACAATTGCTGACATCAAAGGCATTAGTCCATCCTATTGTCAACACAAAATTATACTTGAAGATAATAACACACGCTCAGTTGAAGGCCAAAGAAGATTAATGCCCGCTATGAAGGATGTAGTAAAGAAAGAGGTGATCAAGCTTTTAGATGCAGGGATTATTTACGCCATCTCGAGTAGTGAATGGGTGAGTCCAGTTCAGTGTGTAACGAAGAAAGGAGGAATGACAACAGTTCTTAATGATAAAAATGAAGCGATTCCTTCAAGAACGGTAGTTGGATGGAGAGTTTGCATATATTACAGAAAGCTGAACAAGGCCACCAGAAAAGATCATTTTCCTTTGCCCTTCATTGATCAGATGTTAGACAAATTAGCCGGAAGAGAGTACTATTGCTTCTTGGATGGTTATTCTGGGTATAATCAAATTTACGTGGCTCCGGAAGATCAACATAAAACAACATTTACATGCCCCTTTGGTACTTTTGCATATCGCAGAATGCCATTTGGGTTGTGTAATGCTCCTGCTACCTTTCAAAGATGTATGATGGCTATCTTCTGGGATATGATCGATAACTTTCTTGAAGTGTTTATGGATGATTTCTCTGTATTTGGTGATGATTTTGATAAATGCTTAGATAATTTGGAGAAAGTGTTAATCAGATGTAAAGAAACAGATTTGGTTTTAAACTGGGAGAAGTGTCATTTCATGGTTCGCGAAGGTATTGTTCTGGGTCACAAGGTTTCGAGTGCTGGATTAGAAGTCGATAGAGCGAAGATTGAGGTAATCAAAACTCTTCCCCCTCCTGTTTTTGTTAAAGGGGTAAGAAGTTTTCTTGGCCATGCTGGCTTTTATAGGCGATTTATCAAAGACTTTTCTAAGATTGCTAAACCGTTATGCAACTTACTCGAAAAGGATTCCAAATTCCTTTTTGATGAAGCTTGTTTAGCGGCCTTCAAAGCAATCAAAGAAAAGCTTATTTCTGCTCCTATAGTATTACCTCCAGATTGGAATTTACCTTTTGAAGTTATGTGTGATGCGAGTGATGTATGTATGGGAGCTGTATTAGGACAAAGAAAAGAGAAAGTTTTTCATTCGATTTATTATGCTAGTAAAACTTTTAATGGTGCTCAAGTTAATTATAAAGTTACAGAAAAGGAATTGCTAGCAGTTGTGTATTCATTCGATAAATTTCGCTCTTATCTTCTTGGAGCGAAAGTTATTGTTTATACAGATCATTCAGCGATTCGATATCTTATGGAGAAGAAGGATGCTAAACCGAGGTTAATCAGATGGGTTTTGTTGCTTCAAGAGTTTGATTTAGAGATCAAGGATAGAAAGGGTTGTGAGAATCAGGTTGCAGATCATCTATCGAGGTTAGAAGGTTCAGAGTTGAATAGTGGTACTGAAGCAATTAGAGAAGAATTTCCTGATGAAAGTTTATTCGTTGTTCGTGATTATGAAGCTCCTTGGTATGCGGATATTGCGAATTTAGTGGTAAGTGGTTCTTTTCCTGAAGGTTCAACTTATCAAGAGAGAAAAAGATTAGCTCACCGTGCAAGACAGTTCTTTTGGGAGGATCCTTTCCTCTACAAAGTGTGTGCTGATCAGATGGTAAGAAGATGTGTAGCCAAGGAAGAAATTGAGGCTATTATAGCTGGGTGTCACGATTCACCTTATGGTGGACATTTCAAGGGAGATCGAACTGCTGCTAAGGTATTGCAATCTGGTTTCTATTGGCCTTCTATCATTAAAGATTGTCATGAATATACGAAAAGATGTGCTAGATGTCAATTTACCGGAAACATATCCAAGAGGGATGAGATGCCACGTAATAATGTATTAGAAGTTGAAATATTCGATGTTTGGGGTATAGATTTTATGGGTCCTTTCGTTCCTTCAAATGGTAACCTCTACATCTTATTAGCTGTTGATTACGTATCTAAGTGGGTAGAAGCCGTGGCTCTACCAACCAACGATTCAAGAGTGGTGATTAAGTTCTTAAAGTCACATATTTTTACTAGACATGGCACTCCAAGGGTAATTATTAGCGATGGAGGTACTCATTTCGTTAATAAATATTTGAAGACGGTTCTAGAGAAATATGGAGTGAGACATCGTGTATCTACTACGTATCATCCACAAGCCAATGGTCAAGCCGAAGTATCAAATCGTGAGGTAAAATCTATTTTAGAGAAAACCGTTGGTCCTACTAGAAAAAATTGGTCTATGAAATTAGATGATGCACTATGGGCCTATCGTACTGCTTTCAAAACTCCAGTAGGTGCTTCTCCGTATCGAATGGTATATGGTAAGGTTTGTCACTTACCTCTTGAACATGAAATGGGTGCATATTGGGCTATTGCGAAGTTAAATTTAGATCCTACTCTAGCTGGTCAAAATCGAATGATGAAACTTAATGAGCTTGATGAATTTCGATTACATGCTTATGAAAATGCTAAACTTTACAAAGAAAATACCAAGAGATGGCATGATAATCGGATTCGAGAGAAGAACTTTGTAGTGGGACAAAGAGTGTTGAAATATAATTCAAAGTTCAGTAATTATCCGGGGAAGTTAAGATCGAAGTGGTCGGGTCCTTACATTATAACCAAGGTTACACCTCATGGAGCTATAGAGATAGAACATCCACTTGAAAACCGTACATTCATGGTGAATGGTCATCGCTTAAAGATATATCATGGAGGTGAACATACCGATCATGCAAAAGACCCACATCCCGGAGAGGTCATGTACCTCCTCGAAGCTCCTTAGAAGCACGATGTAACCCGTCGAGCTTAACGACGTTAAACAAAAGCCAATTTCTTGTATATTAGTTTAAGTATTTCAATTTCCGTAGTATACATTAGTTAAATTTTCGTTGAATTTAGTGTTTATTTTTAAGAAATGAGGAAGGGTGTTTGTTTTTGATGATTTCAGGGGTATAATGGTCATGAGTTTGGGGTTAAAACTATGAGAAAACGAAAAAATTGGAGTCCACAGCAGGTTTGACCGGCTAGCCGGCGAGCTGGCCGGCATACCGGCCAAACGAGCTGAAGAACCCCAACTCTCTGACCACTGCGTCAGCGATGACACAACGTTGCTGCGTCACAATTCGCGCCAGCGAGAATCCGCCGGCATGCCGGTCAACTGACCGCCTAGCCGGCCAAAGAAGGTGAAGGTTCTGGTCCTTGCGTCAGCGACGACGCAAGGTTGCTGCGTCATCAATTGCGCCATCGACGACGCAAGGTTGCTGCGTCATCAATTGCGCCATCGACATGCCGCCGGCGTGCCGGCGAATCCGCCGGCTAGCCGGCCAGTGATGTCAAGGTCTCTGATCATTGCGTCAGCGACGACGCAATATGCTTGCGTTTTGAGTTAAACAAAAAAAAAATCGAATTTAGTAATTTTTTTCCGCCGCCCTCGCGACCGGCATGCCAGCGAATCCGCCGGCTAGCCGGTCCGCTGTTGCGAGAGGCGGTTTTGAGCTTACTTAACCTAATTAGTTGCCTCTTTCTCCAAGCCAACCTTATATTCCGAATTCTTGCCTCCACCCACTCCGAAAATCATCAACAAACAAGTATAAAATCATCAAATCAAGCCTTCTTTCATCACAAAAACACACAATCAACTCATAGCTTCTCCAAAACATCACCAAAATCCATCTTTTCTCCACAAATTTCTTCTTCCCAACCTTGAAATTAAACCCAGTTCTTCCACAATTCCTCTCAAATAACCTTAACCCATCTCATATAACACCAAATTCTTCAAGTTTTAAACCTCAAAACATCAAATTTCAAAGCTTCTCTCTAGCTTTTTCTCTATTTGAAGTTTTGAGTTTGGGGTGAAAAGAGATGACTAACAGAACCGATTCCATGTGTAACTATCGAAGAAACATACCAAGAAACAGGAACAATGTTGGAGCTAGCCCAGACCAAGCAATTGAGATTCCGGATTCGCGATCCAAAAAAACTGTCCAAAACCCAATTACTCCGAAAAGAAAAGAAAATCCAAGTAAGGCTAATCCGAAAAAGAGTAGGTTAATTGATGGAAGTGATGAAGAGAGTGAGGAAGAAGTTGAAGAAGAGATTGAGGAAGAAACAGAACATGAAGTTCCCGAAGAACCAGTGCAACAACAGAAAGCTCCGCGTAGGAAAGTATGGGCTCAGAAGCCTAAGAGAGTCTTCATTCCATGGGATACTCAGGTTCGTGATAGAATTGAATTATTGAAATTTGGTGAGAAAATGAATCTTCCTAAGGGTATTATGACTAGTGCTTATAAAGATTATGGTATTACTTGTGATAAACTGGGTTGGAAAGAATTGAGAGAAAGGAAGCTTGAGTATATTCCTACCTTGGTGCGTGATTTTTATGAAGGAATCGCCTTCTCGAACGAAGCAGTTATTATTCGCAAAAAGGTAGTTCCTTTCTCCGTTGAGCTTATTCGTAAATCATTGAAATTACCCGAATTTTCCGGAATCTGTCCGTTTCAAGAGTCTTTAAAAGAACCTTCGTTTGCTTATGAGTCCCTTTTGGGGACAGTACTTGTTGATGGGGCCCGCCCAATTCCCGAAGGAGGTCGTTATCGTGGACAGATGTATAGCAGTAACTTGTTACCATGTGCTAAGATTTGGTCACGTTTCATAATCCCTACCTTCTTCGGAGTTAAACACATATCAGAAGTGAAGAAGGAGCATCTTTTGTTCATTAAGTGTATTATCAAGGAGAAACCTATGGATGTTGCTCGTGTGATATATGATACCATCATGGAATTTGCTAGGATTCCTACTTCACAACAAAATCTCAAATTTCCTTGTACCATCACTACTTTGTTCTTAGACGCACAGGTTCCGCGTAATGACGCAGAGATTGATCGTGTTGTAGTATGTGAGAGTATGGGTTTAACTTTGATCAAGAATATTCATGATGAAGTGTTAAAGGCAACAAGAAATCCTAGAGCTCCTCCAAAGAAGAAGATGCATACCACCGATGAGTTGGAAGCGAAAGTGAAGGTGTTAGAAGAAAACCAAGTGAAGATGATTGCGTCTTTGGGAAACGTTACAAAAGAGTTAGAACTTCTCCGCAATTCAACATGCCACCTATGGTCTTCTTACGAAGGAGAAAGTTCAAGGACGCAACACCGATGACCAGCCACACGCTGGTTAAGATACGTTTTCTATCCCTTTCGCGTTTTAGTTAGTTTAGTTTATTTTTATTGCGTTGAGTCTTTTCGAGTCATGGGGACACGACTCATTTTTGAGTTTGGGGTGGGGTTCGTTGCCTCATCCCAGTTTTTATGTGTTATGTGTTTTACTTGCTTTCAATAAAAAAAATTTCGGAGTTGCGTTTGACTATAGAAGATTTTAAATGTTCCTTTAAGCATACTTTTGATGAATCTATGATAGTAAATAGTGGACTTTAGGGAATAACATAAAACGCACTTACAATTGCATGCGAACATAGGTAATTGATAGGAAAAATTAATGAACAATGCAAATGAAGTAAGCTTGTACTTAAGGAATATGTTTGGTGTGTAGAACGTGAAATCTTAATTAGTAGAGAACCCACCTAGATATGAACTAAATACAAGCTATGTACTGAGGAAAATGATAGGGGCAGTTCTTTGTTAGCCATTTGAAGCCTTTAGCTTGCTATCCCTTATTATAATTTTATCCGTCTTAGCCAAGTTTGAGCCTTAAGCCTTTCTTTTGTAGCCACGATATAAGCCCATTATCCTTTAGATTATTAGGCATGACCAAATGACCCGCACTTGAATCACAACCCTGAGACTTGTCTCGAGCTTGAGTTTGGGGTGGACGGTCCACATTTGGGAATTTACATTGGGAAGGGATTATATGTGCTTGTATTGAGGCACAAAAATGAAAGATGATATGATCATTTGTAACCCTTTGCCGAAATTTGAAAAAGAAAAAAAATATAACAAAGAAAAAGAAAATTATAAGAGACATGACTTTTCACATTAAAATGATGGTCATGGGTATCTTGTGCAAAAAAAAAAAAGAGAGAGAAAAGAAATGAAAAAGAAAATAAAAAGAAAAAAAAATCGGCAAAGTGGAATATTTTTGGAAATCATCTTAGTTTAATTGGGTTGACATTGGGGACGCAACTTTAGCACGTCAAATGGGTGAGTGAGAACATTTTTTAGCGTAAACTCAAGCTCGATGACATTGTTGATGGTAAGTGAGGAGAAAGCCAAAAGCTCACTTCAAATTTACCAAATATACATCCATACCGTCCTTCAGCCATCATTAATACCATAAAGACCTCGTGATTCCTAAGTGCATAGTGAATTTATAATTCTGTTGATAGAGAATACACTAGGTGGAGCGTTCAAAGCGAGTTAGGATTAATGACCACCCTATAGCCATCATACAGATATGAGTACAAGTGTAACCTTCAAGCATTGCGACTTTAATTTTATGATTGAGATTATTTATGTTTGATGTTGCATGATTAGTGTATGTATATGTTAGTTCTTAAAGTTTTGCTATATGAGATTTATCTTAAGAATTGCTTTAGGTTTATTTGCTAGCTTCTATTTGTTCTTGCGTTTACTTCTACCCCTTGTTTTGTTTTGTTTTGCTTTGTCGGGACGACAAAGGTTTGAGTTGGGGGTCTTGATGTCTCCTTAATTGTTCTTATTTTCGACCCTTAGGAGACATCATTTTTTGTGTTTATTTAATCAATTTGATAGACTTTTTGACTAAATATGCAATAATATGATTTTCCTCTTTTATTTCTAGCATTTTTTATTTATTAAACTTTTGCGCGTAATATCGGTATTTTTAGTGAAGATTTTACAGGTTTTAGATGTTAGCTAGAAGAGGAACAGGAGGAGAAAGTCAAAGATCAAGAGATAGAGTCAAGACTTGAAGAGAAATCCCGAAGATATTATTTTTAGAGTTGAAAATACATTTTCCAGGCCATAGATTGCTGATTTCGAGGTGCTTAAGCGATGACTTAGCCGCTGACCTTTGAAGAGAAAACGCTTCCTATCGAGTTACGGAACTTTAGCAACTGGAATGAGGTCAATCGGAGTCATAACGAATCGGGAAAAGCCGTTTTAGTGAAGACATATCAGCAGTTACGGGATTTTGGGCTAAGTTAGTGGACTTGGGCCTTTATTATTTCATTTAATTAAAAGCCTAGGTCCAAGTCCGAATTTGCACTTATAAAAGGAGGTCTGGACTTCTATTTTACATATAATTCACATTCTGTAAATTTAAAAACACCAGAGAGAAGCAACGAAGGAAGAAGAAGAAGCTACAAGAGCTGGAGAGGGTCTATATCTCCGTTCGTAGTCATTCCTATTCCGGAAATTAGGTTTTTCTTATCTTTAATTTTGTAAACAAATATGAATTCTATTTTATTTAATTTAGTTTTTCTTTTTAATATGAGCTAAACTTTTCATAGTGCTTGAGAACAATTAATGGGTAAATCCCAATCATATTGAATAACGAATGTTGAATTTGGGTTTTTATTAAATTAAACTAAATTAGGGCTTTTACTCTTTTCGATAAATTGTGAATGTTTACTGTTTTTAGCGTCATGAACTAGGAACAGGTGTTAGTATCTAGGCTATTCCAATTAGTGGCGATTGGATCATCCTGACGGAGGGTTTAGGTACAAAACCATTTATTCAATCTAGGATAGAAGCTATTGATTATGACGAACTTAGCTAATTCTACGGCCAATGAGGTAATAAAACTTAATCATCTGAAGGTGGATCATATTTACCCTGACGGGACTAGTGACACTTTAGGATCGCCTTATAGTCCACCCTGACGGGGTTATAAGGAATTTAGAATCCCGACCATTGTAATTGACCAATTTAGCCCTTAAACAACATAAGTTAGGAAATAGAATTGGGAGGATCCTTGCGTTCTCAAGTACTACCTTTCCTACTGCGTTTTATATCATTTTACTTGCGTCTTAGCTTTTATTTGCATTTTCATAGTTGTCTTTCATTTACTTAGCATTAATACAAAACCAAACAAACATATTTTATTTACTTGTTTTCATAAGTGCAATCAATCACTATTTGTTAGACACTGTGATCAACCATCCCGTCCTTGAAACGAATCTGTTTATCAGTTATACTACTTGGGACAACCGTACACTTGCGGTTGTGGTTCGATTATCTTTTGCATTTATTTTAGAACACACAAAGGACCACCAAGCTCCTATTTTCATTATCCATCATTAGACATCATATTTATTCAGAAGAGAAAGAGCTAAACGCTTGGCAAGAGAAGGAAGGAGGGTTTCCACCCAATTTCATCATTCTCTGACATTTCACAACCGAATCAATCCGTGTTTTAGGTTAACTCGAGTCCAGTTTATCTTCTGTACATGATTTAAACAATAGTTTACTGTATTTTCATTTATTTTGTATGAGCTAAACATATTCACTTAAAACTTGCAATAGGTTTGACCCCTAATTTAATATTATGTTTGTTATGGATATTTTCGATATTAATTTATATGAATTGATGTTTTATTTATTTTATATATTTATGGTTGTTTCCTATCCAATTCTTGATAAAATATTTGGTAGTTTGAGACTTTTGGCTAACACCTGAAGTAGGGGTGGTTGGATTTCGAACATAGTATATTAACACCTACTGCGAGGTATTGAACTAGATAGTCTTTCCCACTAGGTAGTCAATAGGGTAGAGGTTTAATTCATTCAAAAACCAATTGGCGTGTAGGATTGCGCTTTAAGCTACCTTGACGTGAGTTAGAGAAACTTTCGAATCCCGGCTAATGAGAATTACCTAATTCTCCCTTATACCAATAACAAGATAATAGTTGATTAGGAGGATTACTCACAAGAATTAAGAAATATCATCTCATTTTATTTACACTTTTTCAATTTTTTTCTTTTAGTTAATTATATTATTTTCTTTAATTAAAATTTACTCCTTAACTGAAAACCCAGCAAATATATCATTTATATTATTGTCATTTCTTTCACAACTTTACATCATATAACATTCTAAACACCATTATATCACCTGAGTAAATGAAATCCCATAAGCTTATCAAAACTGTTACTTGACGATGACTCGTACGCTTGCGGGGATTTAGTGTTCTCTTGGCACCGACTTCATATCTCACTTGGGAACCCTGACAAGTAAATGGCCCTACTGCCGGGGAATACAACGTTGTAATATTTATGTTTTAGTCCGTAGTTTAGTGTTTAGTTGCTTTTCTTGTTTCGCGTGTTTTTCATTTTTTTTGTCTCTATAGAGTTCATAGGTTTATCCTAATCAATCCAAAGAGAGGGATGGAGGTTTTGAATGTGAACGGGGTGAAATCCACCTATGAATCTAGCTCAAGGTATCCTTGAGCCAGGAATGCATTTTCGTGTACAACCGTTACGACGTCGCCCTCTAATCATTCAAGCCACAAGTTTTTGGCTTGATCAAGGCATGCTTAGCCAATTTGCTAGTTATGGGACTTATAGCGGAGTTACACACCAAGACCATGTCCAAGACATTTAAAATTTTATGAAAATTTGAGAAACCTACTTTACTCAAGGCGTTATAAGGGAACAAAAGTACTAATTTATGTTCCAATTATATTCGATCGAGGTGCAAGTGAGTGGCTAGACCATCAACCATCTGAAGCAATTCCTGATTTGGATGCACTTCAAGTACGATTTAAGTGGAGCTTTCTAATTCCAAACAAGTACATGGTGAAGATTTAGGATCAACATATACACGATTTCAACAACAACTAATAAGATGCAATCTTCATGGGTACCCTTCTATGATACAACTTTCCATGTTTTAAAAGGGAGTTAGTGGAAATTCAATAATAAGAGTCGATAATCTTTGAGGAGGTGGTTTTGTATCAATGAATCCTCTTCAAGTCTCCAATTTTATGGAGAGAGTTATTATCACTGGGAGAAGTTGTCCTACATCAAAAGCGCAATGGGGTGCTTCACATGCTAATGGTGAAGCAACAGTAGAGGCCAATTTCTCCACATTGGCTAAATAGATGGTGGGTCTTCGTGTGTTATAAAATAATGAAATAAAAGCAAAGGAATAAAGGATCCACATACCGCAAGTGTACGGGTCGTACCAAGTAATAGATAAGTAAAATCGGAATTATCATCTCCACAGGGGATTTAAGAAGTTATTTTAAATTTGCGTTCAATAAGGTTGTTTTGATTGCTTTAAAAAGATAAATAGAAAGGGAGTTTGTTCTCTAATTAACTAAATAAAATAAATAACAAATAAGTAAACAATAATTATGCAAGAAAGATAAGGATATGCAAGTATGAATCTATCATATTGAATCTATGATTACTAAGAATAAGGGTGAATGGGAAACTTCACAATTGTCGGGAATCTATTATCTCCTAGCCCCCGTCAGGGTGGACCTAGGAGCTATCCTACGGTATTACAATCCCCGTCAGGACGATTATAAGCTACTTTCAGATGAATACTATTTTACCTCATTGGCTACGTGGTTAGTCAAGCCCGTCAGGGTCAAATAACAGATACCACGCGTCTATTATCTAAGTATGTAATTAAACCCCCCGTCAAGGTGATCCATACGCCACTATATGGAATAGTCTAATTACTATGAGCTAAGTTTGATTCATGACTTCAAAATTAGTGATTAAAACAAAATAATAGTAAATGGAAATTAAGAACCAATTCAATTAAATACTAAATCCCAGATTCAAAGTAAAACAGGAAAACAATAATCAAAGGTTCATATAATTACAATCCTAAAGAGAAATGATGCATAATAAAACTTCTTAGATAAATAGCTTAGAAATACCTCATAGACAAAATTGATCTAATACTAATTTACCCAAAGAATAGAGATGGAGAAGTGCTGAATTGATGTAGTTAAGCTCTAGCTCTTGCTTCTTCCTCCTCTAGATCCTCTTGATTGCTTCTATGATGATTTATATGTGTATATTAAGCTTATGCAGCCAAGGGATGATTTTCTAAGGTTTAGAGCTGGTATTTATAGGTTCTAGGTCGAATTACTTGGAGTGGAAGACAAGGCAAGAACTCTTAAATTCGTAGCCCTAAAATCTAGGAAAGGTAAGATTCTGCTGTTGATTTGATTTGGTCATATCACATTCAATACTTATCCGTTTGAGGAGTTCCAATATATGAAACTGCTTGTCTCGGAAATAGCTTTCTATTGGTGCAGACCACTCGCCCAAATTCCTAGTCAATCTTAAGTTATGGACTCGTCTTTGAAACGTGGCTGGAATTTCAGATTCATAAGGCAGCTTTTCCTTTTCCTAGTTGAACTCTACTTCCTTCTATCTCCAGATTTATTCAAGATCTTCTTT
This sequence comes from Nemophila menziesii, assembly GCA_029959085.1. Lineage (NCBI taxonomy): Eukaryota > Viridiplantae > Streptophyta > Magnoliopsida > Boraginales > Hydrophyllaceae > Nemophila > Nemophila menziesii. The sequence continues at coordinate 5,442,145 of JARWIR010000044.1, forward strand.
CCTTATCTCCTTAGCATTGATTTAGCATCTAATTTATTTCCATATTATCTCTAAAGCTTCACATTAAATAAATAATTAAACCTCATATGCTTTAAAAATAATAACTCATTAAATCAAGACTAGAAATAAGAAAGTGCAATTTAAATTCAGGAAACTCGACTAAGCACACTAGACATATTCTAAGACTTTAATTCTCACTTCTCCTCCTTGGATTGGTTTTGCATGAAATTCATAAACCTACTAACTTTGCACTAAAAATAAGTAAATTAACGCACAAAAGCTCTATAAATGCAAATAGTCTAATTCCAAGGGGAGAAAGTACAATATTTCCATTTAAGCACGAAAGTCAATATAAAAAGACCATTTTCACCCTAAAATGATGTCTCCTAAGGGATTATATTTAGACCAAAAAGGGAGACATCAATAGATAAAACAATTTGCGTTGGTTGTGCAAGAAGGATGAAAGAGTAATCATCAGGAAGTGAAAGTGGTGAAAGAATATTATGAATGTCCTAGTTGTGGAGTGATGTCTCCCTATTTGTGATGATTTAATCTAGCTTGGATACATCTTTTTAGGTGTATTTATTAGTTTATATGTCAATTTTCTCATGATTTAGTACACTTTCCTATTTCGTGTATTGATTTAATTATTTATTATTTTTAGAGCATATTTGGTTTAATTGTTTGTTAATTGTGAAGATTTAAAGATATATGGTCATTAATTAGATGTCAAGTTAATTCTAAGAGATAAGGGAAAGAAGATAAACATGGAAATTGGAGATAAAGGAAAGAAATATGAAAAAAGAAAAGATAAAGTTGTTAAATAAATCTGAATTCCAGCAGCTACGAACATAAATATGTTCATAACTCGAGATTTGATAGGAATTTGGAAGAATGGTCTGAATTAAAGTTATAGAGATTTCCGAGACGATCAGTTTCGACATATGGAACGCGTCAAACAGATAAGTATTGAAGGGGCCAAAACAAAACAGAACCAGAATCTTACATTTTCTATATTTTAGGGTTACGAATTTGAGTTGGGCTAGGAGTCCAAGTTACTTGTCTTCCATTCCAAGAAAACATTTTAGGGTTTCCTATACCCTATAAATACACCATTTAATTAGAAGAAACACATCCTTGGCAAATCTTAAGCCAATAGGAAGCTTACAACACAAGAAGATAAGTTTGGAAGGAGCTAAACACCATATCATGTCCTCTTCAACCTTCAAATTTGTTATTATTTTCTTTTCTTTCTTTAGTATGAACTAAATTATATTTAGCTTGAGATTTAGCATATATGTATGAACCATAGTTCTTGTTTTAAATATATCTAATTTGGGATACCATAGTATTTAATTTGAATTCATGTTTTATTCTCTATTTATGTGCTTTGATGTATTGATTGTTTTCCTTACGAGGGCCCGCGTATAGGATTACATTAATAGAAGTTAGATGGTCGCTCGGACGGGGTGTTTAACTATTGAAACACCACATAACTTTTATTATATGGAATTGGTTCTGAAAATACTAGCCTAACTAGATAATCACTAAGGTTTAATTTAATCACCAATCATCATTAGTAGTTAGGACTACACCTAAGACCCAAGTGGCACAAATTAACCCTTTGTGAGTTACCTCGTGATTAAAAGGTCGCCGCCCTAGTTCACTCTCCGGGGATAGGGAGAGATTTAGAATCCTGATTACTACAGTTCAACAGAATTCACCCTTACATGTTTAGAATAAAAAAAGCTAGTGGGGATTACTTGCTAGTTTCTCGAGCTAAACTCTCATACTATCTATTCTCTGCTTATTTACTTTTCTTGTCTTTAATTTATTAGTCTAATTTTCTATTTTTAAAAACCAAACAAAAATCTCTTTAGTCTTTTATTTTCCTCCGTATTATCTGATCTATCTTTCTTATTTGCACTTGATAAATTGCATAAGTTCTCTCTAATTTTCGTAGTCTCTGAGGAACGATTCTTATTTATCAGTAAAACTTGCATACGTCTTGTATACTTGCAGAACCGTGCTCAGTCTAGGGTGTTTATTTGCATTTATTTTATCCATTATTTTATCATGCCCTAGGCAACACCATGGAGTTGGTGATTATTCTTGGGAAGAATTTCATAATAACCCTGAAGCTGTGTTCTTTGTGTCTAGTAGAGGTGATCAATTTTCGAGTGCTCAAGGTTTTGGTCAAACGAATCATTTTCAACCCAAATTTCAGAGATCAATTACTAATGGGGTTGTAAATCAAAGTAAGTATAAAACTATTTCCCAAGGAAATGACTTCCAAGCTAGACCTCAAAATCAATATCAAGGAGGTCAAGGTCAAGTGAAAGAAGCTATAATAAAGTTTTTGTTTGGAAATCACTCCCATCACATCCACATGAAGGTAATACTGATTTTTTGCAACAAATGTTAAGTTCATTTATGATGATGTCGCAAAAAAACTTGAAATAAAATCAAGACACATGGAAGTGCAATAATGAAAAGATAAATGAGCATTCCATGGCGTTCAAATAGTTTGAGAGAGTCAAGTATCTCAAATTCCTAACGAATTGAATGTGAGCGAAAAAAGCCAAGTTCCTCGCAATGATGAGACAGTACAAAGAAAAGAAGATTGTAACGTAATTTCTTGGAGAATTGGGAATAAACTCCCACCACCTTATTTCGTTACACAAGAAAAAGAAGAAGAAGAAGAAGAAGAAGAAGAAGAAGTGATTTCGAGCGAAGAAGAAGAAGAAGTGATTTCGAGCGAAGAAGATGTTGTCAAAGAGACAAGAGAGCTGGTAACTATTAATGAGAATGTTTAAGAGGCTCTGAAGGAAAAAGAAGAATAAAGAGACAGTTGTGAATTAAAGGAGACCTCTTACACCATTACCTTCATGTGTTCAATCTAAACCAGTTGATAAAGTGTTTAATAAGTTCATGAACATCGTGCAAAAGTTACAAATCAAGTTTCCAATTGTTGAAGCAATCAAGAGAATGCCAATATATTTGAAGATTATGAAAGATGTGCTCTCCAACAAAAATAGGTATATTAAAGGGGAAATGGTTGGTTTATGTGAGGACTGTAGTATTTGTCAAAGTAAATTTCCACCTAAGCTGAAGGATCCCGGAAGTTTCAACATTCCTATATCCATTGCTGAAGAATGGAACGGGAGAGATTTATGTGATTCGGGTGTGAGTATTAATCTTAAGTCGAGATCATCGTTCGAGAAATTGAAGATTAGACAAGCAAGACTTACTACCGTGGTTTTGGAAATGGAGGATACGTCTATTTCCCATCATGAAGGGAAGATTTAAAATGTGCTCATCAAGACATGTAGTTTTAATTTTCCATATGACTTTATTATTCTTGACTACGACGCGGATAAGAATGTGCCAATAATTTTAGGGAGGACATTCTTAGCCACGGGGTGTACATTGAGTGATGTATAAAATAGAGAACTAATAATGCGAGTACACGAGGAAAAGTAAATTTAATGTGTTCAAGGCCATGAAGTGTCCCGATTCAAGGGATGATTGTTTTTGTATAGACCTCCTCGATCGTGTCACACAAGAGGTATTTGATGAAAATAATTATGATCATATTTTACAGGCTATCTTGACAGTAGATTTACCCACATTACACAAAGAGCTAGCTGTTGTGGCAGCTCAAAATTCATAAAGGAATGGACGAAATAGTAACCAAGATTATGAACAATTCTGAGGGTCAGAGGAGATAGAACAAACAAAGAAACCATCTATCGTATCTTCTCCAAAACTTGAAGAGAAACCATTACCATCCCATTTGAGGTATGTTTATTTGGGTGAAACTAATAAGTTTCCTGTTATTGTTTCTAGTAATTTGACAGGTACTTAAGAGGGAAATTTGTTACGTGTGCTTCGAGCTAACGAAGAGGTAATAGGTATTGATGACATTAAAGGCGGTAATCCTACTATTTTCAACACAATATCAATCTTGAAGACGAGAAGGCATGATCAAATGAGGGTCAAAGGAGACTTACACCGGTAATGAAGGAAATGGTAAGAAAGGAAGTTATCAAGTTTTTGGATGCGAGGATCATCTACTCCATATGTAACAGCGAATGGGTGAGTCTGGTTCAATGTGTACCATATAAAAGAGGAACAAATACAGTCCTTGGTGTTGCCTAGGGTGTGATAAAAATAAGATTAAATTAAGTCAAGAAACTACGCACTCTCACCCTAGATAGGCACAGTACTGCAAGTATTACAGGACGTATGCAATTTTTAGATAGTAAGTTGAGTTCGTTCTCAGGGACTTAAGTGTGTTAATCGCGTAGGTAGCAATAACGAGTAAAAGTAAATAATTAGAAGACAGAAAATAAAGAGATATGGATTTTTGAAATTAAGAACTAAACTAATTAAAACTAGGAAAATAAAGACAGTAAAGTAAAAGATAAGAATATGAGATGAGAAATATAGCTTAGGTTTTGCTTGTATGCACTAATCCTTCTAATTCTATCTATAAATCTAGTTAATAAGGGAGAACATTAGCTCTTGGTATACTTAGTCAGGATTCTAAATTCCCATACCTTAGACCTTGAGAGCGACTAAGGGGGCTACGACACAACCAAGACGAGGACTCAAATAGGGTTATCAAACGCCACTAAGGCCCTATCCAGCACACTACAATCAATTGGTTATATGGTGGTTAAAACAAACCCTAATGACTATCTAGTTAGAAGCATATTTTGTCAGAACTACTATCGACACTAGAAATTATGTGGTGGTTCAATAGTTAAACACCCTGTCAAGGAGACCATCTAACTACTATTATAACAATCCTAAAGTGATCAGTTCTAGGAAAGACAATAAATCAAAACACATAAATAAATATAAAGTAAGTAGCTAATATCAGATTAAAACATATAATTCCCAAAGAAACTTAGATAGAAGAATTAGAATTCATAGTTTATACATGATGCAAAACCCAAGCTATGGGAGGTTTAGTTCATACCTGAAGGAAATAAACTAAAAGAAATTACAAAAGACATCATCTTGCACTCTACAATAAACTGGAAGAATAAAACCTTAAGAACTAATTACTATGAGGCAAGGATTAATAGGGTAGATTTACAAGTGATATAAGGGTGTATTTATAGGTGTTTAGAAGACCTAATTCGTTTTCTTGAGGAAGAGGTAAGGTATTGGACTTCTAGCCCAACTCAAATTCGTATGGAAATAAAGATAAACACTGCTGGACCGTTTTGAGCATATCTTCTTCGTTATTGGTCGGTTTGAGCTCCATAAGATACCAAAAGAATCGCAACAGAATTATCTTGACCCTTGTAGAAGGAAATCACCAAAATCGGCCTAGTTCTTAGGTAAAAACCCACATCTTTGGACGTGTATGCAGAATCCCAGATTTAGGCAGCTTTTCCTTTTCCATCTTTTTAGCTTTTGTTTCCTTATCTCCAATTACCATGCTAATCTCTTTCCATAAGTTGTTGTCTTTGACTTGGACTCTAATTAATCTCCATAATTATCTTTAAAGCTTCACACTAAAATAAACAATTAAACCCAATATGCTCTAAAAATAATAATTCTACAAATCAAGACTCAAAATAGGAAAGTGCACTAAAACTCAAGAAAATCGACATTATTGACTTCTAAAACACTAAAAATGATGTCTCATCCTAACATAAATCTATCACAAATGAGGATGCATCAAGACCTCCAACTCAGAGTTGTATCGTCCCGATACAATAAAAGATAAAAACAAAGGGAAGTCTATAAATACACACTTATAAAATTCTCAACACAATGGAAAGAACATAGCAGAATAGATAGAATAATACTAAAGCACATAACTCAGAAAATTTCATGCAATAATGTTCATAAACTACATACATGTACACTTCTCATATCCACAGTCAACACGGCTTGAATTCAAGATCAGATTAGTTTCGCAATGTAAGAAGGATTGGGACTTTACTCAGTTCCCCAAGAGAGCTATAGATTGTTCATCAAACCTCACTAGTATTCTAAGATCCACTAAACCACTCTCTAATGGCTCAATCACTTCTCAATTACATAACAAAGAATCACAAGGTCTTTAAGGTTGCAATGTAGGCTTAGGGACGGTATGATAGTATATTTAGATAATTTGGAGTGAGCTTTTGGCTCTCTCCTCACTAGCCATCAACGAATCGCCCTAGAGCTTGAGTTACTCTCATAAAACGTTTCTCACTTAACCCAATGATTTCATTGATGCACAATTTAGCATCCCCAATAACCCAATTTAAAGCTTAAGATGTTCACATAAAAATCCACTTTGCCGGTCCGAATATATATTTTATTTTCTTTTCAAATCAATTTCTCTTTTATAGCTATGACTCTCCTTTTTATGTTGAGATATCACGCTATTTTCTCATATATATATTTTTTTCCTTTAATGCCCTTGTTGGCAAATTTAGCTCGAACTTCTTTTTCATTCACTATTACCCCGGCAAAGGGTTACAATAAAAATCTGTGAATCATCATCAACATAAAGCACAAAGCACACTTAATAAGCTCAAAAATCCCAACAAAATAACAATTCACATAATGGTGGACCCACCACCCCAAACTCAAGCTCTAAAACAACTGTCTATGCATCGCGATTCAAGTGCGGGTCATATGGAAAAGTCCTAAAATCTAAAGGATATGGCTTATTATGTGGTTCAATAAAAAAGGCTTTAGAAAGGCTAGAAGGGGCTGAGAAGGATATAGCACATAAAATCAAAAATCACAAGGTGAGAAGGTATAAAAAGGCTTCAAAGGTTTCAAAATATGAAAGAACCGCCTTGATCACTTGCTACCCTATGTAATTTCGTTATTTTCTTACCTTTAGCACTTTCATTAAATGGTTTATCAACTAGCTTGGATCTCACGGCCTACACACTTTCAAGGTTCCCTGAGATCGAACATACTTTCTATCGCATTCCTCACTAATCTTCTCTTTACTATCAACGTGTGTTTTCCTGCAAATACTCAAAGCATACAAATAACATAGCTCATAAACATATTACTTACTATCATTAATCTACTGAGCTTATTCTTTTAAGCTATTAAACACACTCTACATCTAATTCCCATGTGTCAAAAATTTTAATTTCTACCTAAAAACAGAAAAATGGAGATGAGAGACAACGAATCCCCACACCCCAACTCAAAAATGAGCCGTGTCCCCACGACTCGAAAAACATAAATTAAAATTAGCAGATGCACATATTTACAGAAATGGTAAGGAAGAAAGAGAACATACTCTCGAGGCTATTGCCTCGCATCATTGATATCCAAGGTAGGAATTGCTGGACCTTTCATTAATTACTCAAGGAGTTTCATGATGTGCACTTGATTAGCATTGATTTGTGCCACATCATTGACTAAGGAAGTTTGAGATGCTTCGAATTTTGTTAAACGCTTCTCCATCTTCTCTTGCCAAGTTTGCTCCTTTTCTTCTTTCGAGACTTGAGTAGAACCCGCTCTTCAAAAGATATCCTTGATCCAAGCATTATCAATGTACCTCCCTTTAAATTCGAGTTTCTCTTCTTCACCCAATGTAACATTCGCTTTTCGCACAAGACACGTGATCATAGTTGGAAATTTAACATTATAAACTCATTTAGGAGAGACCGAAAATCGTATCACCTCCTCATAGATCAACTATGCCACATCAACTTCTTCTCCTCTCAAAATACAGTCCAAAAGTAAAGCGTACTTCATAGTCACATCCAAAGTTCGTGTGTTTCCGAAGATATTAGGGACAAGGAAATTGTGCCAAATTCTAGCATCTGCTTGAAGATATTTGTAAGGCCAAGGTGCCTTCAATTCTCCCTTATGTGATTGAACTTTCTCTTTTCTAAAACATGCTCAAAAAGTAATTCCTCATCAAAGATTTTTCGTTTAGCAACCGCATCTTCAAATTTGCAACAACCTTTCAATTTCTTAAACTTGAAGTGGTTTCTAATCTCATCAACTGTGAAAGGAACTAACTTTCCTCTAATCGGAACACAACCTTTACTATCTCGGCTAAAGAGGCCTAAATAGAATTCCAAAACTAACTCATGACATAATTCAGAACGGCTTACCATGAAAGTAGACCAACCCAATTTCTCACATAGCTCCAAGAATCTCTTGTATTCTCCATCTCCAACTTCTTCCTTGAATACTTTCTCATAAGCAAAAGGTAGCTCTTTTAACTGTTTCTCTGCAGAAGTCTTCAGGGCCCTTGAAGTATCCTCTTTCTCTATGGGTATAAGACTTTGTGAAGGTTGAGTTTTCTCCTTTGTATAATAATAAAGCTTTTTACCATTACGATCAAACAACGGTATCCCACTCTTCTCCACTTTCTCTTTACCCTTTGATTTAGAACTAGAACCTTTGTCAATTGATTTCTTCTTGATTAAATCCAATCCCTTGTTACTCTTCACCTCCCTCTTGTTAGATAAAATTGTTGTTCTATTAGTCATCTTCAATTAACCCCCAACTCAAAGCTTTAGCAACCCTTGAATTTTGAACTTGTGAAATATTGGTTGAACAAGCTTGATTTGGCCTAGGATAGGTAAATTGATGATGAATCTCTATGTGGGTGAGGTGGATTTGTAATGGGTTGGCTTGGATTTTAGAAATTGTGGGATGAATTTTTGAAATTTGGCTCTTTGATTCTTCAATTTGAATAGATTTGGTGATGATTGGTAGCTTGAATCTCTCTTGTAATGATGTGGAGAGAAGATTTGATGTGTTTTTCTTGATGATTGGGTAGTGTTTTGGTGATTGGTGAAGGTTTTGATGAGCTTCAATGGAGTTAGGAGAGTTTTGGAGAGGAGAAAGAGGTTTAAGGTTTAATAAATTCGGAATAATAAGCTTTAGATCTTCATATAGCCTTGAAACCCTTTCTTTTCTCTCTCTGGCGGCTCGTGCGGACTACCCCTGCGGACCATGGGTGTACCGTGGGGTACACCGCAGCTTCTGTTGCTCGAATTTTGCCCACTGGATGGTACACGTGGTAGGACCCCGTGGCACGCGTTTTGGCTCTGCGGACCATGGTGCGGTGTAACGCGGGGGTGCTCCGCGCCTCCTACGTCAAAATACCCGTGGATCTACCCCGTGGCACGTGTTTGTGCCTCGCGGACCATGGCACGGACCATGGGGTAGTCCGCGGGTCGATTTTTCTCGGTTTCTGGATAGACCCCGCGGTCCAACCCGTGGTGCGGGTTTTTACCCCGCGGACCATATCTGCGGTATAGGGGGTACACCGTGGGGTAGTCCGCGCAGGTCATTCTTGCGCTCCAAAAAATTTTCGTTTTCTTCCCTAACTCGATTTCTCCAATTCCTACACACCAAAAACACTAATACCTTTCTCAAATATGCATTATCAACTAAAAACAACTAAAATAAACTTAAAATAAAAACATAAAAGACATAAAAAAAACTACGGGTTGTCTCCCGTACATCACTTTTGTTTAACGTCTTTTAAAGTTAGACGTGTTGCCTTTGTCAAGATTTGCGAATATAGCCTCCCCAACAAAGAGTAAGGCTATGAACGTCCACTAATCTGCGCTTGACCCCAGTTTTGGGGCGAATTTCTATCACCTTGGCTGAAACAACCTTAGTGACGATGAATGGTCCCATCCACGAGTCTTTGAAACTTCGTGGCCTATTCTCGCGTTTGTGATCTTTCCATAAGATTTCATGGCCAACACCAAACTCAATGTTTGGCTCAGTATCCACATGCTTTAAGTGGATCTTCTCAGGAGGGACTTTGTGATGTGAAAGGTTGTGGATGACAGGAACGGTGGGATCTAACTTCCTCGGTTTCTTACCCAAGACATAGAAGGTCTCGGATACGTTCTTTGCATGAAAGGTGATGGTCCCATCTTGGAAGTTGATCACACTTTGACTTGTGGCCATGAAAGGCCGTCCAAGTATGATTGGAACCTGCTTATCTACATCAAACTCAAGAATAAAAAAGTCAGTAGGGATGGCGATATTACATGCACGGACTAAGACGTCCTCCACTGTTCCCCATGTCCTTTTAACTGAGTTGTCAGCAAACTGCAACTTCACTGGAGTTTTCTCTGATTTCTGAAGTCCAAGTCTCTCGAACACGGACTTAGGCATAAGATTCACACCAGAACCCACATCGTACATAGCTTTCACTTTGAGCATACCATGTAATTGAATCGGAAGGTTGAAACTTCCCGGATCTTTAAGCTTTGGTGGTAGCTCTTTTTCACTTCTTCTCGAAACCCTTAGGGTCTCTCTTGGGATCTCTATACTCGCTTCTTTCTCAGGACTAACTTGTGTAAAAACTTGTTGCGGTGTAAGTCCTCTCTTTGCAATCTCAAGCATTTGGCGTTGATGTTTTCAGGTTGATACGCCTCTACAAATGTCTTGAGCACAGTGTCATCCTTAGGCTTTGTATCAGGAATAGTTGATGACACTGGTTGAACAATAGTTGGCGATTCCACCTTCTCTTCTTCTTTCTCTTCATGCGCAGCAGGTGCAACTTCATCTTCCGATTCCTCCTTTGAGGCTTCTTCCTCTTTTTCTTTAGCCAGCTCAGCTGCATAATCCATAACCGACCGAATTTCCTCTTGCATCTTCCTCAGTAGTTGTATAAATTGGGCTTTTTCTTCTTCTGAATCGTCCTCCACATGAACTTCAGAACATTCAGCTTCCACGGGGTTAGACTTGGTTGGTTCTTCTTCAGTACTCGGAACTTCCACGGCACTAACGGCAGCATGCGGTGCTTCCTTCTTTTCTTCTTCAATTTCAAGGCATATAGCCTTTTAAGCTTCGAACCCAACATTGTTTTCACCTCCTTCGATTGCCTTTACTTCCTTTTGTTCTACTACACTTGTTAACACTTTGTTTGACTGTTCTACTTGAGTACTTAGCATCTGAAGTATGGCATCGTGTCCTCTAACCTTCTCGTCCTGAGCGTTTATACTCGTGTTCAAACGGTCCAGAGCTTGTGCTATCTGTGCATTGTCCAATGATCCTTCTTGGGGATACTGAGGCAAAGCTTTCTGATCTAATGAATCGGTATAGGCATCTTGAGAAGGTTGTTGTGGAACAGGTCTATTCTGATATTGATTTTGGTACTGACCTCTCTGTTGGTAAGAGTTGTTCTGGGGTCGCGGTTGATAATGACCAGGATTAGCGGCCCCTTGTGGATTTGAATACTGCATACCAAGATGGTTGCGGTTGGCCCATCGGTTAGATATAAAGTAAACAGATTGCGGACTTGATTCGCACTCTTCCCATGTATGATCGTTAACTCCACATTGTTGACAACCTTGTGCTTCTTGCACTACTTTTGTAGCGGCTAAATTCTTCTCCATTGCTATCTTCAGCTCCTTGATTTGATTTTCTAAAGCGGATATCTGAGCTGAGTTCGCAGTTTCTGCATCTAAACGAAGCGTTCCTCGGGTCTTTGCTACAGAAGCTCGCGTTGAAGGCCAACTTCTTTCTTGTTCCATAATATTTTCTAGCACCTCGGAAGCTTCATTGTGATTCATGGACACAAAATTTCCCTTTCCAATGTTATCCACCTTTTCTCTACCTTTATCATTAAGTCCTTCATAAAATATAGCAAGTTGTAGAGCAGGTGTATAACCATGGAGCGGACATCTAGCTAATTTTTGTTGAAACCTTGTCCATGCTTCTCCCACTGTTTCTCCATCTTCTTGTTAAAATCTTGCAAGCTCGGTTTGATCTTTAAGTCTCATGCTCTTCGGATAAAAACGGTTGAAGAATGCGGCTTGAAGTTCTCTCCAAGAATGAATGGTTCCATGTGGTTGTCTCTCTAGCCAATCGCTAGCTCTCCCGGTCAAGAAAAACTAAAACATATGACAATACAGTTGCTCGCGTGTAATGCCAGGAGTAATGTAGGCATCACAAATCTGCATGAACTTCTGAATCGCTTTTACCGGATCTTGTATTGCTGTACCAGTATAGAGTCCGAAACATTGGAATTGACTGAGCATACCCGGATCGAGTCTGAATTTGATATTCGGAATCTCAGGAGGGCGGTAACCGATGGGTTGAACATGGAATGGTACACTAAGGCCAGGTAGATCTTGTTCAACTCGGTTCTGTTGATTATTAAGGTTGTTCTGTCCATTACCTCCTCTCACTGGTAATTGTACACCAGGTTGTGGATCTTGTTGTTGTCCACCTGGTTGATTATTCTGCGTTCCACCAAGGGGTGGTCCAAGTGGTGGATCTTGGGCTGCCATTACTCTTCTCAAGGCTCTTTCCTCACGAACTCGTTTGTTGTAAGGTCTGAAGCTCCTCTCAGGCTCTGATAAAGGAGGCCAAGAATTAAACACTGTGAAACCTGAAAAAGACTAAAGCAAACCACAAGCGTAAATCTGGAAAAAAAATAAAAAACTAAACTAAAAACTGAAAAGTAAAAACTAATTAAAAACTACTACTCGAAATAGATAACCCACACGCTAACGAGACACAAGTCCCCGGCAGCAGCGCCAAAAACTTGGTGTTGCCTAGGGTGTGATAAAAATAAGATTAAATTAAGTCAAGAAACTACGCACTCTCACCCTAGACAGGCACATTACTGCAAGTATTACAGGACGTATGCAAGTTTTAGATAGTAAGTTGAGTTCGTTCTCAGGGACTTAAGTGTGTTAATCGCGTAGGGAGCAATAACGAGTAAAATTAAATAATTAGAAGACAGAAAATAAAGAGATATGGATTTTTGAAATTAAGAACTAAACTAATTAAAACTAGGAAAATAAAGACAGTAAAGTAAAAGATAAGAATATGAGATGAGAAATATAGCTTAGGTTTTGCTTGTATGCACTAATCCTTCTAATTCTATCTATAAATCTAGTTAATAAGGGAGAATATTAGCTCTTGGTATACTAAGTCAGGATTCTAAATTCCCATACCTTAGACCTTGAGAGCGACTAAGGGGGCTACGGCACAACCAAGACGAGGACTCAAATAGGGTTATCAAACGCCACTAAGGCCCTATCCAGCACACTACAATCAATTGGTGATATGGTGGTTAAAACAAACCCTAATGACTATCTAGTTAGAAGCATGTTTTGTCATAACTACTATCGACACTAGACATTACGTGGTGGTTCAATAGTTAAACACCCTGTCAAGGAGACCATCTAACTACTATTAAAACAATCCTAAAGTGATCAGTTCTAGGAAAGACAATAAATCAAAACACATAAACAAATATAAAGTAAGTAGCTAATATCAGATTAAAACATATAATTCCCAAAGAAACTTAGATAGAAGAATTAGAATTCATAGTTTATACATGATGCAAAACCCGAGCTATGGGAGGTTTAGTTCATACCTGAAGGAAATAAACTAAAAGAAATTACAAAAGACATCATCTTGCTCTCTACAATAAACTGGAAGAATAAAACCTTAAGAACTAATTACTATGATGCAAGGATTAATAGGGTAGATTGACAAGTGATATAAGGGTGTATTTATAGGTGTTTAGAAGACCTAATTCGTTTTCTTGAGGAAGAGGTAAGGTATTGGACTTCTAGCCCAACTCAAATTCGTATGGAAATAAAGATAAACACTGCTGAACCGTTTTGAGCATATCTTCTTCGTTATTGGTCGGTTTGAGCTCCATAAGATACCAAAAGAATCGCAACAGAATTATCTTGACCCTTAAAGAAGGAAATCACCAAAATCTGCCTATTTCTTAGGTAAAAACCCACATCTTTGGACGTGTATGCAGAATCCCAGATTTAGGCAGCTTTTCCTTTTCCATCTTTTTAGCTTTTGTTTCCTTATCTCCAATTACCATGCTAATCTCTTTCCATAAGTTGTTGTCTTTGACTTGGACTCTAATTAATCTCCATAATTATATTTAAAGCTTCACACTAAAATAAACAATTAATCCCAATATGCTCTAAAAATAATAATTCTACAAATCAAGACTCAAAATAGGAAAGTGCACTAAAACTCAAGAAAATCGATATTATTGACTTCTAAAACACTAAAAATGATGTCTCATCCTAACATAAATCTATCACAAATGAGGAGACATCAGTCCTCAATGATCATAATGATATTATACCGTTGAGAACCATTGTGGGTTGGAGAGTGTGTATGGATTATCGGAGATTGAACAAGACCATGAAAATGATCACTTTCCACTACTGTTCATATATTAAATGTTAGACAAGATTGCAAGAAGAGAGTAATATTTCTTACTTGTTGGCTATTCAGGTTGCAATAATATTTTTGTGGATCAAGCTGATCAACACAAAACTACATTCACATGTCCATTTGCCACATTTTCATTTCAAAGGATGGGATTTGGGTTATGCAATGCACCTGCTACGTTCCAGCAGTGTATGATGTTGATATTCTATGATATGCTTGATCAGTTGTTGGAGGTATTTATGAGTGACTTCTCAGTATTTGGTGATAATTTTGATCATTTCCTAGACAACTTTTAGAAGGTACTAATTTGTTGCAAGAGACTGATCTAGTTTTGAATGAGGAGAAGTGTAACTTCATGGTTTGTGAGGGGATCATTTTGGGGCACAAGGTTTCAAGCAAGGGTATGGAGGTTGACCTTCCAAAGATCGGGTAATCAAAACCTTTACACCTCCGACTTCTGTTAAAGGTGTGACATGATTCTTGGGTCATGCGGGATTCTACCTTCATTTTATTAAATACTTTTCAAAGATTTCCGAACTGTTGTATATCTTACTTGAGAAGGATGTGAAATTTCATTTCAATGATTCATGCCATGAAGCGTTTTCGACAATTAATGAGAAATTCATCGTTACACCAGTTGTGACTCCCGTGATTGGAGTCTTCCATTCGAGATTATGTGTTATGTGAGTGATATTTCTATGAGTTTATTGTTAGGTCAACGTCAGGATACAATATTTTATATTGTTTACAATGCAAGTAATACTTTCACAGGTTCACAACTGAGCTACATTGTAACCAAAAAGGAATTGTTGGTCGTGGTATATGTTGGGGTAAAGGTTATTATATACATGGACCTCTTCGCAATCAAGTACCTCATGGAGAAAAAGGACGCAAAGCCTCGTCTTATTAGATGGGCGCTTTTATTGCAAGAGTTTGACTTAGAAATTTGAGATTGGGAGGGAAGTGAGAATCAAGTAGCTAACCATTTATCTCGCCTTGAAGGCTTTGATGTCATCAATGGACCAAAAGTGGTCAAAGAGGTATTTCCTTACGAGAATTGTTTCGTGGTGAATACATAAAATCTTCCATGGAATGCATATATTTCTAATCTTATATTGATTTGTGCAATTCCTATTGGAAGCAAACCACAAGAGATAAAGAGAATGATGCATCACGCGAAGCAATTCTTTTGGGAAGATTTGTTCATGTTTAAGGTATGTAGTGATCAGATGATTCGAATTGGAAGTGGAAATCTTTGATGTTTGGGGAATTGATTTTATGAGACCATTTGTGTCTTCCATGGGAATCATATATCTTTCTAGTAGTGGATTACGTATCGAAATGGGTAGAAGCGATGTCTTTACCCACAAATGATGTTAGAGTGGTGATAAAAAATTTGAACTCGCAAACTTTCACAAGACATGGGATGCCAAGAGTCATCATCAATGATGGAGGTAAGCATTTCGTAAATAAATATTTGAAGGTTGTACTTAGGAAATATGGAGTGAGACATAGAGTGTCTACCGCTTATCATCCCCAAACAAATGGTGAAGTCAAAATCTCTAATCGAGATATAAAATTTATTCTTGAGAAGACCGTTGGAACAACGAGGGAGGATTAGTAAACGAAGATAGATAATGCGATATGGGCTTATAGGACAGCTTTTAAGACAGCCTTAGGGTTTGTTTGGATATAGAGGGGATTAATTATTAAAGGATAGGAAAGGATAGTATATTAAAGGAAAGGCGAGGAGAGTATTAATCTTGTTTGGATTGAGTAGAAAAAGAAAGGAAAATATTAGTAAAAGATTATTTGAATGTTGTGTTTGGATTGTATAAGTAAAGGAAAGGAAAGGATTATTTTATAACTAAATTACTTTTATACCCCTAATAAATATATTTTAAATAGCACATAAGGGCAATAAAGATATTTTACTATTAAAGCTAATCCATTCCTTCTAATGACTCCAAATTGGAGGGATAGGATATAAAGGATTAGAAGATATAATTTTAATCCTTTAATAACTTATCCCTTCAAAAATTTATAATACAAACAAAGGAAGGATAACTATTATCCTTTATAATCCCTTCACTCCCTTCTAATCCCTCAATCCAAAAATACCCTAAGGTGTATCCCCATATCGCATGGTGTATGGTAAGGCTTGTCACTTACCACTTGAGCTTGAATTAAGACTGTTTTTTTTTTTTTTCGTACGAGGGTTCCGTGCTTACACCCGACTAGTCCCACAGGAGTTTATAATACTTTCTTCCGCCTGCGAGATTCGAACCATGTACCTTTCACTTGAGAGAACTTTCCAAACTTTAATAACTTTCTGCCGTCTGTGGGATTCGAACCATGTACCGCTTACTTGAGAGAACTTTCCAAACGCATGGTGTATGGTAAGGCTTGTCACTTACCACTTGAGCTTGAATTAAGACTGTATTTTGTTTTTCGTACGAGGGTTCCGTGCTTACACCCGACTAGTCCCACGGGAGTTAATAATACTTTCTTCCGCCTGCGAGATTTGAACCATGTACCTTTCACTTGAGAGAACTTTCCAAACTTTAATAACTTTCTGCCGCCTGCGGGATTCGATCCATGTCGGCATTCGAACCATGTACCGCTTACTTGAGAGAACTTTCCAAACTTTAATAACTTTCTGCCGTCTGCGGGATTCGAACCATGTACCTCTCACTTGAGAGAACTTTCAAAACTCTAATAACATTCTGATGCCTGTAGGATTCAAACCTTATACCTCTCACTTGAGAGATAGAGTCCTGGCCGAATGAGCTAGCTCACCTGGTTGAATTAAGAGTGTATTAGGCGATAAAAGAGCTTAAATTAGACCCACTATTGGTCGGAGAGAAACGAATGATGAGATTGAACGAGCTTAATGAGTTATGCTTTCATGCATATGAGAACGACAAACTTTACAAAGAGAAAACCAAGAAATGACATGATAAGAGGATTCAAAATATAACGTTTGAAGTAGGGCAAAAGGTCCTAAATAACAACTCCAAGTTCAGCAATTATCCGATAAAGTTGTGGTCGAAGTGGTCGGGTCCATACATTGTCACTAAAGTCACGCCTCATGGAACTATAGAGAATGAACATCCAACCAAACAACGCACATACATGGTGAACAGTCATCAGTTGAAAATATATCATGGAGGCGAGAATACCATTCATGAGGAGGTTCCAAATCGTGTAGAGGTCATGTACCTCGTCGAAACCGCATAGCCTGCGAGGTAATCCGTCGAGCTTAATGACGTTAAATAAAAGCCAAATAAGGGTGAAAACCCATGTTTAGATTAGTTTATTTCTTATATATATATATATATATATATATATATATATATATATATATATATATATATATATATATTATAAAAATTTAGTGTTGGATTTATGTATATTTGTGTTTATTACATCTAATGGGAGAGGAATGTATAACATTTGTTGTGTGGGTAGGTATAATTTTAGTGTAGGTGAAAGAAGTTTGAAGAAGCGTGTAGAGCGCAGAGCTTCCATATAACGTAGGTGATGCGTGGTTCACCGCACTTGGGCATAGCGTCTCCATGACCAATAATGCTCTATCATACAGAAAGATGGGAGTTGTAGCATGAGCATCACGGTACACCAAACACTCATGCGTTGTACCACAAGCCCATCAAAGCGTTGACACAATATTGCCACAATTGACAAGTCAAAAGTAAGGGAGCTGTAGCGTACCAAAATCGAGGGACACTACGACTCAACAACAAGCGTCTACATGATATGGCCATGCGTAGAAGATAAAAAATATTGAGTTGTAATATCACAAGATTGCGGTACAGTAGAATCCTATGTGATACACCGCACCATATCGACAATAAATTTTGCGACTCAGCGTCGTGACCATATGATGTTGCCGAGGGTGTGATAAAATAATATAATAAAAGATAGATAAACGATGCACAATTCACCTAGACTAGCACAGTACTGCAAGTATTACATGACGTATGCAAGTTTTAATGATAAGTTGAATTCGTTCTCAGGGACTTAGTGTGTTACACGAATGAGCAAATAATTAGGATTAGCAATTAATAATTAAAAGACAGAAAGTAAATACGATTGATTAAGAGATGATCAATTAAACTAAGTAAAATAAAAGACAATAAAATAAATATGAAGAATATGAGATTAGAGATATAACTTAGGGTTTTGCTAGTATGCACGAATCCTTCTAATTTTTTCTATCAAATTCTAGTTAATAAGGGAGATAATAGCTCATAGATACTTAGTCAGGATTCTAAATTCTCATACCTTAGACCTCGAGAGCGACTAAGGGGTCTACGACACAACCACGAGGCAGTCCAAACATAGTGTTATCAAGCGCTACCAAGGTTCTAAGCAGTACAATTCCTTTAATTGGTGATATGGTGATTAAAACATACCCTAATGACTATTTAGTTAGAATCGGTCTTGTCAGGACCAATATCGGACACTAGACGTTATGTGGTGTTTTAAAAATTAGACACCCCTTCCGGGCGACCATCTAACTACTATTAAGAAAGCCTAAAGTGATCAGGTTTAGGACAGACAACAATTCAAAACACATAAACAAATACATGGGTAAGCAGCTAATATTAAATTAAAACATATAATTCCCAAAGAAATTTAGATAGAAAGAAAATAGAATTCATAGATTATACATAATGCAAAACCCAAGCTATGGGAAAATTAGTTCATACCTAAAGGAAATAAACTAAAGATTGAATAAAAGACTTCATCTTGCTCTCTACAATGACTCTAATGATATAAACCCTAAGGACTAATTTATGTGAGGCAAGGATGATTTCCAAGGGATATAAGGATGTATTTATAGGTTTTTAGAAGCCCTAATTCGTTTTCTTGGAGTATCAGACAAGTAATGGACTCCAAGCCCAACTCAAATTCGTAACCCTAAAATATAGAAAAGGTAATAATCAGCCATTGTTTTGTTTTTGGTCATAACTACTCAATACTTATCTGTTGGATGCGTTCCAATAGTCGATACTGATCGTCTTGGAAAGCTCTTTAACTTTGCTTCAAACCATTCTTCCAAATTCCTAACCAATCTTGAGATATAAGCCGTTTTGTGGTTGTGGCTTTCCATATCCTAGCTTTTCCTTTCTTTTCTCCAATTTCCATGTATATCTTCTTTCCTTTATCTCTTAGAATCGTCTTGGCATCTAATTAATCTCCATATATATTTTTAAACCTTCACACTAAATAAATAAATAATTAAACCCAATATGCTCTAAAAATAATAAATCATTATATTAAGACTAAAAATAGGAAAGTGTACTATATTATGTGAAAATCGAGTATTTAGACTTCTAAAACACTAAAAATGATGTCTTCACTTAATATTAAATCATCACAAATGGGGAGATATCAAGTCACCCAACTCAAAGTTGTATCGTCCCGATACAATAAAGATAAAACAAAGGGAAGTCTCTAAATACACACCTAGGTCATTTAAGCACAATGGGAATCGAGATAGCAGAATATATATAATAGACATAAAGAAACTACTCAGAAAATTTCATGTAATAATATTTTCAAACTACATACCTGTACACTTCTCATATACATAATCAACACGGTTTGAATTCAAGATTAGATTAGCTTCGCAGTGTAAGAAGGAGAGGAACGTTACGCATTTCACCAAGGAAGTTATAGATTGTTCATCGAACTTCACTAGTATCCAAAGCTCCACTTAACTACTCTATATTGGCTCAATCACTTCTAGATTACATAGCAAAGAATCAAAAGTTCTCTAAGGTTGTAATGTTGGCTTAGGGACGGTATGACAAGGATATTTGGATAATTTAGAGTGAGCTTTTGGCTCATTCCTCACTAGGCATCAACGAATTTCCCTAGAGCTTGAGTTACTCTCATAAAACGTTTCTCACTCAACCCAATGATTTTTCTTGATTCACAAAGTAGCATCCCCAATAACCCAATTAAAGCATAAAGATGTTCACATAAAAATTCCACTTTGCCGGTCCGAATATATATTCTTTCCAAATCAATTTTTTTTTATTTTGTATAGCTATGACTCTCTTTTTTCTGTTCGAGATATCACGCTATTTTTCTCATAGATTTTCTTCTTTTTTTTTCTTTTTTTTCATGCTTTTCAACTTTTTTCATTCACTATTACCCTCGGCAAAGGGTAACAATATAAACCTGTGAATCATCGTCTAAATAATAGCAGAGCTTAATTAATAAGCTCAAAAATCCCAACCCAATAACAATTCCCATAATGGTGGACCCACCACCCCAAACTCAAGCTCGAAAACAATTGTCTATGCATCGCGATTCGAGTGTGGGTCATATGGAAAAGTCATATAATCTAAAGGGATATGGCTTATAATGTTGTTAAATGAAAAGGCTTTAGAAAGGCTGGAAGGGGCTGAGAAGGATATAAAATATTAAATGGATAGTAAGCTAAAAGGAAACAAGGGGCTTATGAAAGAACCGTCTTAATCACTTTCTAAACTATGCAATTTCGTCATTCTCTTACCTTTAGCACGTTCATCAAATGAGTTTATTAACTAGCTTGGATCTCACGGCCTACACACCACTCATGGCTCCCTGAGATCAAACATACTTTCTATCGCATTGCTAACTAATCTTTTCTTTACTACAATGTGTGTTTTCCTGCAAATAGTCAAAGCATACAAAATAAAATAACTCATAAACATACTACTTATTATCATTAACTTACTGAGCTTATGCTTTCAAGCTATTAAACACACTCTACATCTAATTCCCATGTATCAAAAATTTTAATTTCTACCTAACAACAGAAAAATGGAGATGAGAGACAACGAATTCCCACACCCCCAACTCAAAAATGAGTCGTGTCCCCACGAATCGAAAATGACTTGAAAAAGAAATTAAAATTAGCTGATAACATATTTATAGAAATGGTAATGAATAAAGAGAACATACTCTCGAGGCTATTGCCTCGCATTATTGATATCCAAGATAGGATTTGCTGGATCTTTCTTTAATTGCTCATGGAGTGTTATGATATGCACTTGATTGGCATTGATTTGTGCCACATCATTGGCTAAGGAAGTTTGAGCTGCTTCATCTTTGTTTAAATGTTCCTCCATCTTCTCGTGCCAACTATGCTCCTTTTCTTCTTTCGAGACTTGCGTAAATCCCGCTCCTCTCAAGACTTTGTGATCCAAGCATCGTCAATATTGTTACTCTTTTTAAACTCCAGTTTCTCTTCTTCACCCAAAATTACATTCGCTTTTCGCACAAGACACGTGATCATAGTAGGATATTTTACATTATAAACCGAGGTAAGAGAGACCTAAAATCGCATCACCTCCTCAAAGATCAATTGTGCCACATCCACTTCTTCTCCTCTCAAAATACAATTAAAAAATAGAGCGTTCTTTTTACTTATGTCCCAAATTTGTGTGTTTCCAAATATGTTAGGGAAAGGAAATTGTGCCAAACTTTAGCATTCGGTTGAAGATATTTGTAATGCCAAGGTAGGCGTTATTCTCCCTTATGTGATTGCACTTTCTCCTTGTCTAAAACATACTCAAAAAGTAAATTCCAATCGAAGATTCTTTGTCTATCCACCTCTTCTCTATACTTGCATGGTCCATTCAATTTCTTAAACTGGAAGTGATTTCTAATCTCTTTAACTGTGAAAGAAACTAACTTTCCTCTAACTGAAACACAACCTTCACTATCTCGGCTAAAGAGCCCTAAATAGAAATCTAAAACTAACTCATGACATAAATCAAAACGTCTTACCATGAATGTAGAACAACCCAATATTTCACCAAGCTCCAAGAATCTCTTGCACTCTGATTTACCAATTTCTTCATCAAATACTCTCTCATAAGCAAAAGGTAGTTCCTTTAATTGTTTCTCTGCAGAAGCTATCATGGCCTTTGAAGCTTTCTCTTTATCTTTGGGTGTAGGACCTTTGAATTGAAAAGGGTTGTTTTGTCTTCTTCACAAAAAGTGGAACCTTTTTTCCCTTTGAATCAAACGCAGTTAGCTCACCTCTCTTTACAATATCTATTTTACCCTTTGTGTTGGAACTATAACTTTTCTCACTTGATTTCTTCTCTATAGAACCTAATACCTTGCTTTTCTTCAGCTCCCTCTTAGTAGATAATGTTTCTGTTCTCTTAGTCGTCTCAATTAACCTCCAACTCAAAGCTTTTACCACTTTTGAAATTTGAAACTCTTGATTATTGGTTGAACAAGATTTATTTGGGTTAGGAAAGGTGTTTTGATGATGATTCTCTATGTGGATAAGATGGATTCTTGATGGATTCGTAAGGATCTAAGAAATTGTAGGATAAATTTTAAAAATTTAGGCGTTTGATTCTTCAATTCAATGGGTTTTGGGATGATATGGGTGGTTGAATCTTCTTTGTAATGATGTGGAGAGACGGTTTAATGTGTTTTTATGGTGTTTGGGTAGTGTTTTGATGTTTGGGGAAGGTTTGATGAAGTTTTAATGGAGTTGGGAGAGGTTTGGAGAAGAAAGAGAGGCTCAACGATTGTAAAATTCATACTAGACTAACCTCCTCTTCTTTATAACCTAAAAAAACAACTTTTTTCTCTCTCCAGCGGCGCTGACCGGTATACCAGCGGTATAGGCCGGCAATGCCGGTGCGCTGCTCTTTTGAAAACTCATCCTCGGCAAAAAACCCGAATCGCGCACCCAAGGCCTCGTATTTTTGTTTGACTGGTATACCGGTGGTATGGCCCGGCCTACCGGTGCGGTCAGCTTTCTAAAATAAACTCTCGGAAAAGATCCCGAGATGTGTACCCGAGGGCTCGTGTTTTTGACCCGGCGGTTTGGCCGGCATACCAGTGGGTATGTCTGAAATTTCCTAAAAAATTTGTTTTTCCTCCCAAACTCGATTTCTTTAATACCTGAACATCAAAAACACTAATACCTTTCTCAAATATGCAATATCAAGTCAAACAACTAAGCTAAACATGAATTACAAACATAAAAACATTAAAAAATTGCAGGTTGTCTCCCCTACAACACTTTTATTTAGCGTCTTTTAAAGTTAGACGCGTTACCTCTATCAAGATTTGCGAATATAGCCTCCCCAACAACGAGAAAGACTATGAATGTCAACTAATCTGCGCTTAATGCCCTTCTTAAGCTTGATCTCTATCACCTTAGCTGAAACAACTTTAGTGACTATGAATTGTCCCATCCACGAGTCTTGGTAACCTCGTGGCCTATTTTCTGGTTTGAGGGCTTTCCATTGAACTTCATGGCCGATCCCAAACTCAATGTTTGGCTCAGTATGCACAGGATTTTCAAGGATCTTCTCTTTAGGAACTTTTTGATGTGGAAGGCTGTGGATGATAGGAACGATGGGATCTGACTTCCTTGGTTTCTCACCCCACTCATAGAATGTCTCAAGTACATTCTTAGCATGAAGGGTAATCCTCCCTTATTGGAAGTTGATTATGCTCTGACTTGTGGCCATAAAAGGCCTTCCAAGTATGATTGGAACCTTCTTATCTGCATCGAAATAAAGTATAACAAAGTCAGTAGGGATGGTGATATTTTTTTTGGTTACATGGGTTCCGGGCTAGCTTGTGCGTACAAAACTAGTCCCACGGAGGTATAGATGCCTCCCCATATATATTCTCATGGTAAATCAGAACTAGGTTGCCCATGTTCAGGGAGGGGTTCGAGCCTTGTACCTCTTACTTTACACCTGTTAGGGAGGGGATTCAAACCGGGATGGTGATATTACATGATCGGACGTGAACGTCCTCCACTGTTCCCCATGTCTTGGTCACTGAGTTGTCAGCAAACTACAACTTCACTGGAGCTTTCTCTGATTTTTTAAATCCAAGTCTATCGAACACGGACTTTGGCATAAGATTCACACCCGAACCCACATCACACATAGCTTTCACCTCGAGTGTACCATTTATTTGTATAGGAAGATTAAATCTTACAGGATCTTTGAGCTTCAATGGTAACTCTTTCTCTACTATTCTTGAGACTTTCACAGTCTCTCTCTTGGCTTCTATACTCGCTTCTTTCTCAGGAATAACTTGCGTAAAAACTTGTTGCGGTGTAAGCCCTTTCTTTGCAATCTCAAGCATTTGGGCGTTGATATTTTCAAGAGTGTACGCCTCTACAAATGTCTTGAGTTCATTGTCACCCTTCGGATTTGTATCATGATTGGTTTGTGACACTGTTGGAACAACTGGTGGCGATTCCACCTTCTCTTCTTCTTTCTTTTCTTGCACAGCAGGTGCAACTTCTACTTTCTCTTTTGAGGCTTCTTCCTCTTTCTATTTAGCTCTCTCAGCTTGTAACTCCATAACCGATCTAATTTCTTCTTACATATCTCTCAGAAGCTGTATAAAGTCGGATTTTTATGAATCTTTATCCTCATCATCTCCAGAACAATTAGAGTCCACAGGGCTAGACTTGGTTGGTTCTTCTTCTGTAATAGGAACTTCCACGGCACTTTCGGCAGCATGCGGTACTTCCTTATTTTCTTTAATCTCAAGGCAAATAGCCTTGCAAGCTTCGAACCCAACATTTCCATAACCTCCTTCGATAGCCTTCAATTCTATTTGTTCCATAATATTAGTAAGAACTTTATTCATTTGTTCTACTTGCGTACCTAAAATCTGAATTGAAGCTTCTTATTATCTTAACTTCTCGTTCTGCGAATGCATATTAGTGGTCATAAGATCCATAAAATTATTCAATTGTTGATCACCCACAACTCCTTCTTTAGGATACCATGGTAGTGCCTTCTGAGCTAAAGTCTTGGTATATGCGTCATTCACAGGTTGTTGTGGAGGAGCAGGTCGATTATAATTCTGGTTTCCTTGATATGGAACTTGACCTCTTGGTTGGAAAGAGTTATTCTAGGGACGAGGTTGATAATGACCAGGATTAGCGGCCCCCTGTGGATTTGAATATTGCATACCCGGATGATTCATGTTACCAAATTGATAATTTCCTCGGTTGGATATGAAATAAACAGATGCTGGATTTCCTTCGCACTCTTCCCATGTATGATTCATAACCCCACACTGTTGACAACCTTGTGCTTCTTGCACTACATTTGCTGCGGCTAAATTTCTCTGCATCTCAGGCTTAAGTTCTTTGATTTGATTTTCTAATGCGGACAATTTAGCTAAGTTTGCAGTTTCTGCATCTAATCGAAGCGTACCTTTGGTGTGTGTAATAGGAGCTCGCGAAAGTGGCCAACTCCTTTCTGTTTCAATAATATTTTCCAAACCTTCGGCGGCTTCTGCAAGATCCATGGACACGAAATTTCCCTTTACAAGATTATCAACCCTCAATCTACTTTCTCTATTGATTCCCTGATAAAATATAGCTAACTGTGAAGACGGGTGTAACCATGGAGTGGACATCTAGCTAACTTCTGTTGAAACCTTGTCCATGCTTCTCCTACTTCTTCTCCATTCTCTTGACAAAACTTTGGAAGCTCGCTTTGGTCTTTGAGTCTCATACTCTTCCGATAAAAACGGTTAAAGAATGCGGCTTAAAGTTATGCCCATGTATTAATAGTTCCTGGTGGTTGCTTATCTAGCCACTCACTTGCTTTACCGGTCAGAAAGAACAAAAACGTGTGACAATATAGTTGCTCTCGTGTAATGCGTGGAGTAACATAGGCATCACAAATCTGCATGAACTTCTGAATCGCTCTTACTGGATCTTGAACTGCTGCACCACTGTAGAGTCCAAAACATTGAAATTGACTGAGCATGCCCGGATCGGGTCTAAATTTATTATTCTGGATCTGTGGAGGAGCATAACCTAATGGTTGAACATGAAACGGTACTCCCAAGCCTGGGAGATCTTGCTCAACTCTTTTCTGATTATTATTATTTCTGTTACCTCCTACCGGTGGTGGTGATGTCTCCCGTTTTGTTCTAATTATTAGCCCCTTGGAGACATCCTTTTAGGTGAATAAATGACTTGTTTGATAGACTTTTAGGCTTAATTGATCATATTACACTTTCTCCCCTTGGAAATTAACTATTTGCAGAATCTGAGCTTTTGTGCATAAATTTGACTGTTTTTAATGCAAAGTTAATAGGTTCTTGAAAGACCAATCCAAGGAGAAAAAGTGATAATAAAGTCGTAGTGTATTTTAGAGTGTTAGGAAATGATTTCTAGTCGAGTTTCTATTTTTAGAGTACGCTTTCCTATTTTGATTTCTTGATTTATTTGATTTATTCTTTTTAAGCATATGCGGTTTAATTATTTATTTAATGTGAAGCTTTAAAGAGATAAATGGTAATTACTTAGAGGCCAAGTCAAGATAAAGATGAAAGGAAAGAAGATTTACATGGAAATAAGAAGATTTGGTAAAGATTTATTTAAAGGAGGAAAAGATAAAGCTGCCTTTTGAAATCTGAAATCCAGCCACGTTTTAGGAATTAAATCATAATAAAAGATTGGCATGGATTCTGGATGAATGGTCTGCACCAATAGAAAGAGCTTTCCAAGACAAGCAGTTTCATATATTGGAACTTCTCAAACGGATAAGTATTGAAAAAGATATGATCAAATCAAATCAGCAGAATCTTACCTTCTAAAGAGCTACGAATTTGAGAGTCTTTGACTTGTCTTCCACTCCAAGCAAAATTCGACCTAGGTTCCTCCAACACCTATAAATACACCCCTTAACCTCCTACTTTCATACACTTCAGAGAATATACAAGAGGCTTAAGGTTTTCAAGTCAGAGCACGAAGGAGAGAAGAAGCTAGAAGCTGGAGGAATCCTGTTCTTCCAACCATAGTCATTCTACCCTTTAGGTTTTTCATTTATCTTTTGTATTTGAACATGAATTCCTTTTATTTAATGTTAGTTTTTAATTTCATCATGAGCTAAATTTCTTTATACTTGAGAATCGCATAAAAGGGATGAACCTTAATTAATGTTTTCTATGTTTTGAATTTGGGATTGTTAGATTTAAATTGAATTGAGTTTTAGGTATTGGATATTACTTTGTTTTCATTACTAATTCTTTTAGGAACAACTAGAATTAGCTTTTAGTATTTGGGCTATTCCATATAGTGGCGTATGGATCATCCGACAGGGGGGTTTGAATACAGATCTAGGTAATACTCGTGTAATGTCCGTTATTGACCGACAGGCTTAACTAGTTACATAGCCAAAGAGGTAAAATCTTATCATCCGAAAAGCCATATTCGACCATACAGGTGTTTGTGATACTTTAGGATAGCTTCTAGGTCCACCCGACAGGGGGCTAGGAGATATTAGAGTCCCGACTAATATTATAATTCCAATTCTACCCTTAAACATAGCATAGATTACATTGATTAGGTGGATTCCTTTGCGAGGATCAAGTATATCTCTCTTATCTGAAGTCAGTCGTTATTTGCTTTATTTCTTTTCTGTTTATTTAATCTTTAGTCTTTACTTTATTTGCATCTTTTAATTTACAAAAACCAAACAAAAATTATTATCTTTTCTTTTCTGTTTAGCAATTATCTCTACTATCTGATTAATATTTGGGTTGAACCTAATCCGTCCCTGAGAACGAACTTGATTATCATATATTACTTGGGACAACCGTACACTTGCGGTTAAGTGGTTCCTTTTATTTGCACTTTATTTTATAACACCCCAGGACCCACCAAGTTTTTGGCGCCGCTGCCGGGGACGGTAGCGTGTGACCCCGGTGTTAATCTTTAGTAGTTTAATTGTTAGTTTAGTTTTAGTTTTATTTTTCAGTTTTACGCTTTGGGTTGTTTTTCTTTCTCAGGTTTACAGGTTTTGGTTTATGCGTGAAGATATCGTGATTCTTGCAAATCCCGAAAACCTAGTTCGTGAAGCAAACAAAAGAAAGAGAGACGCTAAAGCAAAAGAGTTAGAGGAACAATTAGCAAGAGAAACAATGGCTGGTCAACTCAATCCAGCTGCTCCTCGAAACAATGATCCGTGGTTCGCCAATGGCCCTGCAGAAGCTCCATTTCGAGCTCCTCCCCTCGGAATTGGCCCTGCAAATATTAATGTCGAGAGATTCAGACCCGATCCTGGTATGCTATCTCAGTTTCAAAGTTATGGCAATTACCGAGGTACACCCAGTGAAGATCCGATCCGTGCTGTACAGAAGTTCATGCAAATTTGCGATTCTTATATTACGCAAGGAGTAACTAAGGAGCAAATGTATTTTGCTAATTTTAGATTCTTCGTTATTGATGGAGCAAGTGAGTGGCATGATTCGCAAGAACCCGGAACAATTACAACATGGGACGCATTACAAACCGCGTTCTTCGATAGATACTACCCAACAAATATGAGATTAGACGCGCAAGTTGAACTAACCTCATTCAAGCAAGAGGAAGACGAGACTTTGGGTAGAAGTTGGAAGAGATTTCAGATTTGCTTAAGAAGAGTCCCTGATCATGGCCTCACAGAAGTTCAACAGATGAAGATATTTTACCGAGGACTTGATGGCTCTTCAAGAAAGGATCTAGACTTGCTTTGTGGTGGTGGATTCCTACAGGTACAACCAGTTCATGCGAAGATTATTTTGAATAGAACTGTAACAAATGAACTTGGTTGGAACACTGTAAGAACACCTGTTCGAGGTGGAAATACTGCGTCAATTGAAGAAAAATTCACCGCCATGGAAAACAAACTCGAACAACAACTGAAACAGCTTACCCTAGCTGTTACAAAAGGTGCTACTGGTAGAAGAGCAGATGTTAATGTTACACAAGAAGTTTATGGATGTTCTAACTGCGGTACACAAGATCATGATTGGGAGACCTGTCAAAACAATCCAGAATCAGTAATGTTTGTATCCAACCGAGGAAATTACAATTCAAGTGGTCAAGGTTATCAACCGAATAGAAACCATCCTGGTTTCCAGTATTCAAATCCAAATGGGGCTGCTAATCCAACCTATGCATATCAACCACGCCCCCAAGGAAACAACTTTCAACCAAGACCTCAGAACAGCTATCAAGGTGGACAAACATACGGATATCAAGCTCAGAGACAACCTCCTCAAGATGCTTATACTGAAACCATGAACCAAAAAGCTTTACCTGCTCAACCTCAAGAAGGTGCTCTAGATGTTCAACAAACCTTGACAACACTAATCAGCATTCAACAGTCTACCACGGCAACACTTAAGATGATGGAAACACAAATGGCTCAGATAAACAAGCAATTAAATCAACGTCAGCAAGGACAACTACCGAGTGATACTGAAGAACCTAAGCAGAGAGAAGAATGTAATGCAGTAACACTTCGAAGTGGTAAGAAGCTCGCTCCACCTCCTTTTCCCGTTATGAAAGAAAAAGAAACAACTGTGAAGGAGAAACCGGCAAAAGAGGTGGAAGAAAAAGAAGATGAACCCGAAATAGTGGAAGTGGAGAAGATTCCGGAGAAGCCAAAATCCAAAGATGTTACAGAAACCCGTCCTCCTCCACCTTTTCCCTCAAGAGTTCAGAAGAAAGGAGACATGGCCGAATATCAGAAGTTCTTGAATATGGTACGTGGTCTCAATATTAACGTTCCGTTCTTAGATGCTATACGCGATGTTCCGAAGTACGTTAAATTTCTGAAAAGAGCCATTACCAACAAGAGACCATATCGTGAGAATGAAATGATAGGATTGCCAGAAGAATGCAGCGCTATATGCCAAAGTAAGTTGCCACCTAAACTACTTGATCCTGGGAGTTTCACGATTCCTATTTCTATTGGTAATGAGTGGCAAGGAAAGGCTTTGTGTGACTTGGGCGCGAGCATCAATTTGATGCCCAAGTCAATTTTCGAAAAATTGAAGATAGGAAACGCTAGACCAACTTCCATGATCCTACAGATGGCTGATAGATCCCTCGCTCATCCAGAGGGACGAATTGAAGATGTCCTCGTCAAGGCAGGTACGTTAATCTTTCCAGTTGATTTCGTTATTCTTGAATACGACGCGGATAGGAATGTCCCCATCATCTTGGGTCGACCATTCCTAGCCACGGGGCGTACTGTTATTGATGTAGAAAACGGCGAATTAACCATGCGAATCCAAGACGAGAAGGTAAAGTTCAATGTGTTTAGGGCTATGAAGTTTCCAGATCATCCTGAAGAGTGTTTCCGAATGGATATACTCGATTTAACTACGCAAGAAACGTTTGACTGTATGAACTTTAATGATATCTTGCAAGCAGCCCTAACACTTGACTTACCGGAATTGATGGAAGAACTAACCGAAACCGTAGCTGCTTTGAATTCCGGAACTATGAAACATAGGCATCTCGCCTACGAGTCATTCCGAGAACCAGGGGAGATAATATCTAAGAAGAAACCATCTATCGAGTCTCCCCCACAACTAGAAGAAAAGCCGCTTCCATCACACCTGAGGTATGCGTATTTAGGTACTAACAACACTCTACCTGTTATTGTTTCAGCTACTTTAACAGGTTCTCAAGAAGATAAACTTTTGCGCATACTAAGAGCTAATAAAGAGGCGATTGGTTGGACTATTGCTGACATCAAAGGTATTAGTCCTTCCTATTGCCAACACAAAATCATTCTAGACGATGAAAACGCGCGCTCAGTTGAAGGACAAAGAAGATTGATGCCAGCTATGAAGGAAGTAGTGAAGAAAGAGGTTATCAAGTTGCTAGATGCGGGAATCATCTATCCCATAGCTAGCAGCGAATGGGTGAGTCCAGTTCAATGCGTACCAAAGAAGGGTGGTATTACTACCATCTTGAACGAGCAAAATGAAGCCATTCCCTCAAGGACCGTTGTTGGTTGGAGAGTGTGTATGGATTATCGGAAGTTGAACAAGGCCACCAGAAAAGATCACTTCCCTCTTCCGTTTATTGATCAGATGTTAGACAAGCTAGCTGGTAGAGAATATTATTGCTTTTTGGATGGATATTCAGGATACAATCAGATTTATGTAGATCCAAAAGATCAACACAAGACAACCTTTACATGTCCTTTTGGTACCTTTGCCTTCCGAAGGATGCCATTTGGATTATGTAATGCACCCGCTACTTTTCAAAGATGTATGATGGCAATTTTCTGGGACATGATTGATGACTTCCTTGAGGTATTTATGGATGACTTTTCTGTGTTTGGTGATAACTTTGAGGAGTGTTTACGGAACTTGGAGAAGGTATTGATTAGATGCAAGGAGACGGATTTAGTTTTGAACTGGGAGAAGTGTCATTTTATGGTTCGAGAGGGTATAGTGTTGGGTCACAAGGTTTCAAGTGCTGGTTTGGAAGTTGATCGTGCGAAGATTGAGGTAATCAAGACTCTTCCCCCTCCTATTTCTGTTAAAGGGGTAAGAAGCTTCTTGGGTCATGCTGGTTTCTACCGACGTTTTATCAAGGACTTTTCCAAAATCTCTAAACCGTTGTGCAATTTACTCGAAAAGGACACCAAATTCCTTTTTGATGAAGCTTGCATAAAGGCATTCAACGAGATTAAGGAAAAGCTTATTGCTGCACCTATTGTATTACCTCCTGATTGGAAGATTCCGTTCGAAGTTATGTGTGATGCTAGTGATCTTGCAATGGGAGCTGTTCTGGGTCAAAGAAAAGATAAGGTATTTCATTCCATCTACTATGCTAGTAAGGTCTTTACAAGTGCTCAAGTAAATTATACCGTAACTGAGAAAGAATTACTAGCAGTAGTATATGCATTCGACAAATTTCGTTCCTATCTTCTTGGGGCGAAAGTTGTTGTCTTTACTGACCATTCTGCGATTAAATACCTTATGGAGAAGAAAGATGCGAAGCCGAGGTTGATTAGATGGGTTTTACTGTTGCAAGAGTTTGATTTAGAGATTCGGGATCGAAAGGGTTGTGATAATCAGGTTGCTGATCATTTGTCACGTCTTGAAGGTTCTGAATCTAATGGAGGGCCTGAGTTGGTTAGAGAAGAGTTTCCTGATGAGAGTTTGTTTTCAGTTTATTCATTAGAAACTCCTTGGTATGCGGATATTGCAAATCTTATTGTGAGTGGTTCTTTTCCTCAAGGAGCTACTTCACAAGAGAAAAAGAGACTAGCCCACCGTGCTAAACAGTTCTTTTGGGAGGATCCTCTCCTTTACAAAGTATGCAGTGATCAGATGGTGAGGAGATGCATCCCAGATAAAGATATTCTATCCATTATTATGGGGTGTCATGATTCACCATACGGAGGGCACTTCAAAGGAGACCGTACAGCTGCAAAGGTACTACAATCCGGTTTTTATTGGCCCACTTTACATAAGGATTGTCATGAGTATGTCAAGAAATGTCACAGATGCCAGTTTACTGGTAATATATCTAAGAGAGATGAGATGCCGCGTAATAATGTTCTCGAAGTTGAGATATTCGATGTATGGGGTATTGATTTCATGGGTCCTTTTGTACCTTCTAACGGAAACCTGTACATCCTACTAGCAGTTGATTACGTGTCTAAATGGGTAGAGGCTGTAGCTCTACCAACTAACGATTCGCGAGTAGTGATTAAATTCTTGAAATCACACATCTTCACTAGACATGGTACACCTCGAGTTATTATCAGTGATGGAGGTTCACACTTTGTGAACAAATATCTGAAGAAAGTTCTAGAGAAGTATGGTGTGAGACATCGTGTATCTACCGCGTATCATCCACAAGCCAATGGTCAAGCCGAGGTCTCTAATCGAGAGATCAAATCCATTCTTGAGAAGACAGTTGGTTCCACACGCAAGGATTGGTCAATGAAATTAGATGATGCGTTGTGGGCATATCGTACTGCGTTCAAGACGCCTGTGGGTGCATCTCCGTATCGTATTGTGTATGGTAAGGCTTGTCACTTACCTCTTGAGCTTGAAATGGGTGCCTATTGGGCAATTGCGGAGATGAATATGGATCCAACCTTAGCTGCGGAGAATCGTATGATGAAGTTGAATGAACTTGACGAGTTTCGATTTCATGCCTATGAGAATGCCAAACTTTACAAAGAAAAAACAAAGAGATGGCATGACAATCGGATTCGTGAGAAGAAATTCAAAGTGGGACAGATGGTCCTCAAATATAACTCCAAGTTCAGCAACTATCCGGGCAAGTTGAGATCAAAGTGGTCAGGTCCGTTCGTGGTGACCAAAGTTACGCCTCATGGAGCGATAGAGATCGAGAATCCAGACGAGCAACGCACCTTCATGGTGAATGGGCATCGTCTAAAACTGTACCATGTAGGCGAGGATACCAATCGCAGAATTGATCCACATCCGGGGGAGGTCATGTACCTCCTTGAAGCTGAATAGATGCGAGAGGTAACCCGTCGAGCTTAACGACGTTAAACAAAAGCCACTTCATTGTATATTAGTTTATTGCTTTCAGTTTTTCAATTCCTAGTGTATAATTCTAAGTTAGTGTCAAGTTTTAGTGTCTACTTTTAAAGAAATGAGAAGGGTATTGCGTTAATGGTGCAGGAATCGAGTTTGGATTGCTTGGAGAAATTTTTTGGAAAATCAAAGGCTGGCGCGGACTACCCCCGCGGTGTACCCCCTATACCGTAGGGATGTACCGCGCCCCAAAAAACCCGTACCACGGGTCTGTACCACGGGTTTTATCCAGAAGCAAGAAAAAAATGAAGCTGATAGCCGCGGTGCACCGCGCCCTATACCGCGCCTCAAAAACCCGTACCACGGGTTGTGTACCGCGGGTTTTTTGACGGAGTATGTGCGGACTACCCCATGCACCGCACCCCTACACCGCAGGGCAAAAACCCGTACCACGGGGTGCTAGCTCGGGGTCAAGACAGAAGCGAAAAAAATCAATAGCTGTTGCGCGCGGACTACCCCCGCGGACTACCCCCGCGGACTACCCCCTGCACCGCAGGGATACACCGCGGACTGGCGGTTTGTGAAGAATTCGAAGCCCAGTCAACTTCTAACCTTAAGGAGATAAACCCTAGCCTCTTCCACACGAATTTTCCAGCTCCCAACCCTATAAAAACACCTTGAAGCTTGATTAAACCTCCACAACAAACACATTAACATCATCAAATCTCTCCTCCATCCTCCATAAACACATCCTCTCCATCAAATTCATCACAAAACACCATTAAACACAATCAAGATCATCAAGCTTTCAAGAGTTCTTCCAAGATTCATCAAGAAAACCACTTCCTTCATCTAATCCAAGCAAGAAACTCAAGCTATACCAAGTTTTCTTAACTTTATTCTATCCTTGGTATAAACTTGAGTTTGGGGTCAATTCAACCATGACAAACAGAACAGATGCTTTGGATTATAAGAGGAGGTGTTGTATACAAGGGAAGAACAAGAGTTTGCCTGGTTCCACAATTGAAAAGGCCATCACTCTTGATGAGCCTACTGAAGAAACACAAGAGAAGGCACCTGCACCACCACAACATGGGAAATTAACAGCAAGGATGAGGGTATCATCAAGGCCTACAGACAAGCTACAATTTCAAGTTCAAGGTTCTTCTTCTTCTCAAACTAATTCTGAAATTCCTCCATGGGCTCACAATTTGCAACAAGAGTTCGAACTTTTACGATTAGACATCGGAGCACTATGGAAGGAAATTACACAGATTAAGTCAACATTGGAAGAGGTAACTTTGTTCATGGATATTGATAATTATACTCCTCCTTTGGAGGAGGACACTATGGATCTTCATGGCCAGGTACCCCGTTCTAATTCTTCTTCTTCTTCTTAATTTATGATAGGCACTAGTTAGGTAGTTTAGTTTAATTTTATTGCTTTATTGAGTCTTTTTCGAGTCGTGGGGACACGACTCACTTTTGAGTTTGGGGTGGGGTTCGTTGCCTCATCCCAATTTTTTGTGATTTACATGCTGTCAATAAAATTAACCATAGGGTTGCATGACTGTAGAGAATTTTAAATGTCCCCTCAAGCATGCTTTTTATGAATTAATGATAGAAAATAGTTGACTTTAGGAGTTAGTGTAAACTGAACTTTGATTGCATGCAAGTATGAAGTAATTGATAGGAAGAATTAATGAACAATGCAAAAGAAGTAAACTTGTACTTAAGGATAATGGGTGGTTTGTAGAACGTGAGATCTAAATGAGTAGAGAACCCACTTAGGTATGAACTAGAGACAAAGTTGTGTAGATAGGAAAATGATAGAGGCAGTTCTTTGTTAGCCCTTTGAATCCTTTTTGGCCTTCTATCCCTGAATTAATTTTATCCTTCTTAGACAAATTTTCAGCCTTTAAGCCTTTCTTTTGTCGCCACATTATAAGCCAATTTCCCTTTAGATTGTTAGGCATGACCATATGACCCGCACTTGAATCACGATCCTGAGACTTCCTGTCTTGAGCTTGAGTTTGGGGTGGTGGGTCCACCATATGGGAATTTATTGGGTTGGGATTTTTGAGCTTATCAATTGTGCTCGGTTATATATTTTGATGATTCACAGGTTTATTGTATTGTAACCCTTTGCCGGGGTAATAGTGAATGAAAAAGAAGCTATAAAGCTAAAATCATGAATAGGCATGAAGAAAAATAGCATGATATCTCAACATTAAAGAGAGTCATAGCTATATAAAAAAATATATATACCAAAACGAAAAGTTATATGAAAAGAATATATATTTGGACCGGCAAAGTGGAAAATTTTAGGTGAATCATCCTTAGTGCTTATTGGGTTAATTTGGGGAGGCTAATTAAGCGCTTTAATTGGGTTGAGTGAGAACGTTATTCGAGTGTAAACTCAAGCTCTTGGACAGTTTTGTTGATGGTAAGTGAGGAGAGAGCCAAAAGCTCACTTCAAATTTACCAAATATACATACCATACCGTCCTTCAGCCTACGCTAAAACCGTAAAGTCCTCGTGATTCCTAGATGCACAGTGAGTTAATAGGGATTATTCTAAGTGGAACATTCAACACAAGTAAAGATCGAGGAACACCCTATAGCCACCATCTTGAGATAAGTATAAAGCGTAACCTTCTAGCATTGTGAAATTAATTTTGAATTGATATTGTTTTGTATTTGATTTTGCATGATAAGTGTAGGTGTATATTAATTCCTAGGTTAGACTATATGAAATTTGTTTTAAGCTTTGCTTTGGGATTATTTACTAGTTTCTACCTTCTGCATTCACCTAAAAGATCCTTGTTTTATTTTTATTTTGCTTTGTCGGGACGACAAAGGTTTGAGTTTGGGGTCTTGATGTCTCCCGTTTTGTTCTAATTATTAGCCCCTTGGAGACATCCTTTTAGGTGAATAAATGACTTGTTTGATAGACTTTTAGGCTTAATTGATCATATTACACTTTCTCCCCTTGGAAATTAACTATTTGCAGAATCTGAGCTTTTGTGCATAAATTTGACTGTTTTTAATGCAAAGTTAATAGGTTCTTGAAAGACCAATCCAAGGAGAAAAAGTGATAATAAAGTCGTAGTGTATTTTAGAGTGTTAGGAAATGATTTCTAGTCGAGTTTCTATTTTTAGAGTACGCTTTCCTATTTTGATTTCTTGATTTATTTGATTTATTCTTTTTAAGCATATGCGGTTTAATTATTTATTTAATGTGAAGCTTTAAAGAGATAAATGGTAATTACTTAGAGGCCAAGTCAAGATAAAGATGAAAGGAAAGAAGATTTACATGGAAATAAGAAGATTTGGTAAAGATTTATTTAAAGGAGGAAAAGATAAAGCTGCCTTTTGAAATCTGAAATCCAGCCACGTTTTAGGAATTAAATCATAATAAAAGATTGGCATGGATTCTGGATGAATGGTCTGCACCAATAGAAAGAGCTTTCCAAGACAAGCAGTTTCATATATTGGAACTTCTCAAACGGATAAGTATTGAAAAAGATATGATCAAATCAAATCAGCAGAATCTTACCTTCTAAAGAGCTACGAATTTGAGAGTCTTTGACTTGTCTTCCACTCCAAGCAAAATTCGACCTAGGTTCCTCCAACACCTATAAATACACCCCTTAACCTCCTACTTTCATACACTTCAGAGAATATACAAGAGGCTTAAGGTTTTCAAGTCAGAGCACGAAGGAGAGAAGAAGCTAGAAGCTGGAGGAATCCTGTTCTTCCAACCATAGTCATTCTACCCTTTAGGTTTTTCATTTATCTTTTGTATTTGAACATGAATTCCTTTTATTTAATGTTAGTTTTTAATTTCATCATGAGCTAAATTTCTTTATACTTGAGAATCGCATAAAAGGGATGAACCTTAATTAATGTTTTCTATGTTTTGAATTTGGGATTGTTAGATTTAAATTGAATTGAGTTTTAGGTATTGGATATTACTTTGTTTTCATTACTAATTCTTTTAGGAACAACTAGAATTAGCTTTTAGTATTTGGGCTATTCCATATAGTGGCGTATGGATCATCCGACAGGGGGGTTTGAATACAGATCTAGGTAATACTCGTGTAATGTCCGTTATTGACCGACAGGCTTAACTAGTTACATAGCCAAAGAGGTAAAATCTTATCATCCGAAAAGCCATATTCGACCATACAGGTGTTTGTGATACTTTAGGATAGCTTCTAGGTCCACCCGACAGGGGGCTAGGAGATATTAGAGTCCCGACTAATATTATAATTCCAATTCTACCCTTAAACATAGCATAGATTACATTGATTAGGTGGATTCCTTTGCGAGGATCAAGTATATCTCTCTTATCTGAAGTCAGTCGTTATTTGCTTTATTTCTTTTCTGTTTATTTAATCTTTAGTCTTTACTTTATTTGCATCTTTTAATTTACAAAAACCAAACAAAAATTATTATCTTTTCTTTTCTGTTTAGCAATTATCTCTACTATCTGATTAATATTTGGGTTGAACCTAATCCGTCCCTGAGAACGAACTTGATTATCATATATTACTTGGGACAACCGTACACTTGCGGTTAAGTGGTTCCTTTTATTTGCACTTTATTTTATAACACCCCAGGACCCACCAGGTGGTTGTTGTTGTCACATAGGTCCAAGTGGGTGTACTATAGGAATAATTGGTGGATCTACTAGATCTTGTGTTGCCATAGCTCTTCTTAGGATTCTTTCTCCTCAGATACGTGTGTTAAAAGCTGTGAAGCTCCTTTTGGGCTCCGGGTGAGGAGGCCAAAGATGAAACACTATTGAAACCTGAAAAAGACTAAATCAAACCACAAGCGTAAATATCGAAAAATAAAAATAAAAACTGAATAATAAAAATTAACTAAAAACTACTACTCGAAATAGATAACCCACACGATACCGCAAGTATTACATGACGTATGCAATTTTTAATGATAAGTTGAATTCGTTCTCAAGGACTTAGTGTGTTACACGAATGAGCAAATAATTAGGAGTAGCAATTAATAATTAAAATACAGAAAGTAAATACGATTGATTAAGAGATGATTAATTAAACTAAGTAAAATAAAAGACAACAAAATAAATATGAAGAATATGAGATTAGAGATATAGCTTAGGGTTTTGCTAGTATGCACTAATCCTTCTAATTCTTTCTATCAAATTCTAGTTAATAAGGGAGATAATAGCTCATAAATACTTAGTTAGGATTCTAAATTCCCATACCTTAGACCTCGAGAGCGACTAAGGGGGCTACGGCACAACCACGAGACAGTCCAAACTTTGGGTTATCAAGCACTACCAAGGCCCTAAGAAGTACGATTCCTTCAATTGGTGATTGGGTGATTAAAACATACCCTAATAACTATCTAGTTAGAATCGGTGTTGTCAGGACCAATATCGGACACTAGACGTTATGTGGTGTTTCAATAATTAG